>OU612009.1:2894073-7934073 GCA_914767915.1 Agriopis aurantiaria | reverse complement strand
TCAGTTGGAATCTTTTTATTGCTCTTTCCAAAAACCGCATTATGGTAGATGTTAGAGTTTTCTTTTATTTTAGTACCACAACGGGACATCTCCTTTATAACGCTGTTTATTGGTCTCATAAACGTTGGTCAATTTTTCAATTGTCATTTAGACCGTGAATAGCTAACTGACATAGATTCAGTATAGTGAATCTATGCTAACTGACCTTATGTTTACAATCTAGCAACGCTAACTTCAGACAAGTGAAACAAATATATTAAATGTATACGCGTCAGAGCAGGACGGGTGTTGGTCCCTTTTGACACAGATGGGATGGCTTCTTGTTGTTTGCTTTCATTCATTCTAGTTCTAGTGGTGATATCCTACTAATATTATAAACGCGACAGTTTGTATGTATTGTTTCTCTTTCACGCTGCAACGGAACAACGGATCGACCTGATTTTTTGCATGGGTATAGTTCAAGATCCAGAGAGTGATATAGGCTACTTTTCATCATCATCATCACCATTTTTCAACACTACGCGGGCGAAACCGCGGGGCGCAGCTAGTTATGGATATAAATAGAGGTTTTGTGTTTTTATATTAAAACTTACAATGAAAATGAAGAACAGATAGCATTCAGCTAATTTTGATTTTGCCGAAATAGAAATCGTTGTGAGCTACATCTGTGTGGTGTAGAAGTAAGGAAGTCTGCTCTCTGTCGCTCCAGAGGCGAGCGGCTACCTGACTCCGGCCGGAGACCTGTTCCCGCCGACCACGGAGGGGGTGCACAGGTTCCGGGACGGGGAAGGCGCCAACTTCACGTGTCACAGGACCTCCGGGCGACTCACCTACACCACGAGATGTACGTCTCCAACTGTCGACACTACATGCGCGTGGAGTTCCGCCGTCAAATTAAATAAAGCCGGCCAACTGCGAGTCGAGCTCATGCACTGAGGGTTCCGTACCATCACAACTTGCTAGCTACTGAAATACAAAAAAATATTGCAAAAAGACAACATCCCATCAACGTCCAGGCGGTCACCCATCCAAGTACCGGCCGCGCCCGACATTGCTTCACTTCGGTGATCGTACGAGAACCGGTGGTGAACAGAAATTTGATGCCAACTCGCACTTGGCCATTATGTAGTTATACTTTAGAGTGTGTACTATAATCATGCCAAGTTTGACGCTTGTACGTATTACCGTTTTTACATTAGAGCAATTAAAATAAGACGTTAAAAATACGTTTGTTGTATGGGGGCTTCCCGTTCGTTTTTACTTTTGACTTTATTATTATTTGCATTACATGTTCTGTGACAATTTCAACTGGCTATCTATTACGGTTCGAAAGATACAGCCGTTTAAAGGTGGGAGGGATGTGTGGGCAGACAACGTAACTAAATTCAATATAAATGTACTTATCTACTATCCTCAGAGCAAATAAAAATACAGAGTCCCTACGGCACACTGCCAAAGTGACGCAAAAGTCGCTTCCAAAACTACGTGAATTCCCAATAAATACACGACTCACGCACACATACGCATTCAAAACTACGTGATTTTCTTGTCAGAACGTCGTACTGAAAACATCCGTTTTAAAAGAAACAATGACTTCTTGCAGTGTTAAGAACTGTAAAAACAACACAAAAGTAAATAAGAAGAAGGACGGAATATTTCCACACTTAAGTATTTATATTATCACTTATTTTGATGAATTACACGACACGAACTTCGACTACGCACACATGTTTCAAAAAGTGGCTTCACTTTTCGTGTTCGCGGTAGTCCCTCTGTATTTTTATTTGCTCTGAGTCTACTATCATAATGGGGGTATCAAATGAAGGGTTTGCCGAGAAGAAGCTAGATAATTTTTATTTTATTTTTTGTTTACCATATGGTTTGGTTGGTAACACGGTGTTTGCTAAAATCATTGATAACTCTTTACATTATCGTGTAATATAATAACGTTTCTCCATTAATGGATAAAGGCACAAAAAAAACTTGTTGAAATGTGAATTTTGTGAAGTAAATATTTTATCTTTATATCAGAACTTGTTCCCCCATCACCTGTTCATCACCTGTTCATCACCTGTTCATCACCTGTTCATCACCAGACGTCCAGACGAACGGCAAGGCGTCACCCTTACTTGGTCGAAATGCCATTTATTCGCACCAAGCGTCATGTCTCCTCTTTCTTAATTAAAACAGCAAAACAATGGAACGCCTTGCCCCTGTCTGTGTTTCCGCAGCATTACAATCTTGGAGTGTTCAACTCTAGGGTTAATAGGTTATTACTGGACAAACGCGCTCCATCTTCGACCGCATCGTCGCTTTCCATCGGGCGAGATTGCGGTCAAACGTTAGCCTAGTACAATGTAAAAAAAAAAAAAACAGGAAAGGAAGGAGGAATCACTATAATATATCAAAATATAAATATATATAAATAAATAAATATATGTGTATAATATATAATATATATTATATATATATATATAATATATCAGCTATATATAAATATCAGCCATATGTTTTTATTTTGTTTGTAACTTGAAGGCGGCAAACAGGCACGGCAGAGTTACACGACACTGACTCTGTGAGCATCTACAAGAAGTTGGAAGTGACGAACCACGGCGCCAGCGTGACGTGCCTCATCGTAGAGGGAGATACTGAATCTATGTGCCTCATGTAGTATATCTTTTATGTCATTATCATCATCATCCTTCATCAAACCTTTTTTTTATCATATGCTAACTCTTTTTTATGTTACACACAGGCACTATTACGACTCGATAATTTTTTGAAATTTGAAATGAGAAACAAAAAAAAAATAACCAGAGATGGCACTCTTTGAAGCAAGGCGGAGGTGTCGGATATTTCATTCATTCACTCGTTCTCGTAACCCGATACTTCACAATTATAGCATTGACGGGATTCCGATACTTAGAGTCAATGCTGTGAGGGATTTGGGGTTGACTCTTAACTCGGAGCTGATTTTTCGGGATCACATTACTAAAATCTGCAAAAAAGCATACAGAAATTTGGGTTTTATCCTGCGTATGGCTAACGGTTTTACAAATATTAATGCAATTGCCGCCTTGTACAACGCTCTAGTCAGAAGTCAGCTTGAATGCAATGGAGTCATCTGGTCCCCTCACGAGACGAAGTACATTCTTATGGTCGAAAGGATACAAAACAAGTTCATTAGGTACTTGTATTTGAAAAAATATGGAGTATATCCGTTTTATCCATTAATGTACCCTACTTTATTTATTTTAGGCATGGTTGGATACAACGAACTAAGGGTCAGGAGAGAGCTCACACTTGTTTCTTATATTTTCAAGTTGCTGAGAGGCAGGGTGCACAATCCGGATATACTTAAGCAGATATACTTCTGCGTTCCTGATAGGTATGTGTGGAGGCGAAGACTGCCAAAACTGGTATCGGTGCCGCGCGCGCGAACTAATCTTCTCCAGGAGGCACCTTTTACACGAGCACTTCGCACTCTTAACGTCATTTCCGTTGAAATTGACCTATTTAGTTGTGCTCTGAGTGAATTTACAAAGATAGCTTTAAAGGTTTTATGTTATTAGATAATTAAGTGTTGTCACAATGTTGTTTTTTAATATGTAAATTTGCTACACTATCGCATTAGGTTATAACCTGTAATGATAGTTCTAAGTTGGAAAAAAAAAAAAAAAAAAAAAAAAAAAAAAATTGGGAAATTACCAGAAGAAGTGTCTTAAAACCCTTGAAACCTGGAACTGGACTTCCCTGGCTGCCCTTGATATTGACTTCCCCCTGAAAATCCTTGAAACCTAGAACCTGGACCTCGATTATCTAAAATTAAGTATTCCACTTTGAAAAATTCTCGACCGTGTGCTGTGCTCATTCTTCTCTGTGTTTCGCTAAAAGACTGTGGACTGTGTTTTTAATAAAAAGTGTCTGTGAATATTGTGTTCTTTTTTGGCAATAGGGATAGGTAGGGTCCTGGACAGTCTTATTCCTTGTAACTGGGTGTGGCAGACGTGCTCCTGGCTTAGGCAGGTCTAGCCTGGTGGTAGGCGAAGCCGGAGCCATCTGCTACACTACACTCATCACCGGCGAGCGTGGCCAGCCGCTGAACAGCACGCTGAGACTGCTCCTCAACCAAGACACACGAGGTAATGACGGCGCCAGCGTGACGTGCCTCATCACCGGCAAGCGCGGCCAGCCGCTGAACAGCACGCTGAGACTGCTCCTCAACCAAGAGACACGAGGTAATGACGGCGCCAGCGTGACGTGCCTCATCACCGGCGAGCGCGGCCAGCCGCTGAACAGCACGCTGAGACTGCTCCTCTACCGAAACACGCAGAACAGATGGCAGATAGGGCCAAAAGGTACTCGAATGGAGACCACACACCGGTAAGCGCAGCGTAGGACGTCCACTCACAAGATGGACAGACGACCTAAAAGAGACCGCAGGGAAACGCTGGATGCAGGCCGCTTCCAACCGGCCCTTTTGGAGATCGATGGGGGAGGCCTGTGTCCAGCAGTGGACGTCCTACGGCTGAAATGATGATGATGATGTATGAGAAAGTGTACTGGAGAAGTTTGACTTGTAACTGTGGAGTTATGAATAAATAATTATATTGTAAATGATGATGATGTATGAGAAAGTGTACTGGAGAAGTTTGACTTGTAACTGTGGAGTTATGAATAAATAATTATATTGTAAATGATGATGATGTATGAGAAAGTGTACTGGAGAAGTTTGACTTGTAACTGTGGAGTTATGAATAAATAATTATATTGTAAATGGTAAGTAATTACGTCACTAATATTTATTACTTCACATTTTTCTGCAAAATTTCCTTGAACTAAATGGGCTTCTAGACTCATAGTTCATAGTTCATAGTTATTTTATTAATATCAGAAAGATACATGTCAAATACAAGTTAAAAATGAACTTAATATAATGATTACTATAAATAATTAATTAAGCACGTAATTACATTTTCATAACAATACCTATACAAATCAAGAAAAAATCAATTAATTTATAGCAATATCAAATCAAAATTAATAATAGCATTTAAAAAATATAATAATAATAAAAAATCACAGATCTACTCAAAAAATAATAGTAAGATGTCATAAAAAATCATAATCAACATCATGCACAAAAAATAAGTCAAACAAATAACGATTACAATTTAAATGGATAATATTATTGAATATTATATAAATTTAAATATTATATAACATAAATTAATTTAATTATGTGCGTCTTTAAATATGTCAAAGTCATAAAAAGTTTGTTCGATAAGCCAGCGTTTTAGTAACAATAAAAAACCTAAACAGATAAGAAATACATATTTATACTAATGTTTACGTTATCATAGGAGGGGTGGGGGGAGGAAGGGGGGGTGGGTAAGAGCTTTGCTCACTCTGGCTGAGAAGAGGGAGCGGCTGGGCCCGCCGCCATGGCCTCCAGCCGCCGGCGACACGCGGAGTCTCCGACACACTGCTTATCGTACACAATTCTATGAGCTTCCTTCGTGTTAGTTATGTCCGCGTATGTGTGTGTGTGTGCGTGACATTCACTGTGATAAATGATAACGTGTCCTAACGGTTTTTGGGGTTCCGTACCTAAAGGGTAAAAAGGGGACCCTATTAGGTACTAAGCCTACGATGTCTTCTGTCTGTAGGCAGACATCGTAGGCTTAGTAATAGGGTCTCGTTTTACCCTTTGAGTATGAAACCCAAAAAAATAGATTTGTTGTATGGATACCCATCTTTAGATTTTCCTTTTTGAATTTTTTATTATTTGTTAGTTAATCCGCCGTAACGTTACATATTCTGTGAAAATTTCAACTGGCTATCTATTACGGTTCGAAAGATATATACCAAACGGACGGACAGACAGACAGATATACATCGTAGGCTTAGTAATGGGGTCCCGTTTTTACCCTTTGGGTACGGAACCTTAAAAACTAGTGTATACTATGTAAACTTGATTAATATTATGACTGAAGGACTTTGTATCCATGGTCATGAAAAATAACAACCTGCATGTCGGTTACCAGTGGGTAGGTAAGCATCACTTGATTCACCTGACCTTGTAGGTAGGAGCGCCGGGGCGGAGCGCGAGCGCTCCCGGCGCCGCGTCACCGGCCTTGGTTTTCCCTTAACATTATTATCCTGGTACCTATATAGGTACATGCCTACTTAACTTTATTATTATGTTCACTTATTTAGTTTTCAGTTTGAAGTTATCGAAGTCGCACCGAGTTCTGATGCGACTGATATTATATTTAAAATGGCGCTCAAGGATTGTTGGTTTCTGTGTTTTGTGATGTGTTTGTCAAGTTTCTACATGAGTTGTGCAGGTTTGTTCTTGTTTATATTGCGCATGCGTGGCAGGTGCGAACGCATGTGGCCTGAAATAGACTTGATGCGAATTTCTGCCTTTAGTCGAACTGAGCTTGCAGACGGCTTCGCTTTTATTGCACAGTTTGTGTGTTTGTGTTGCTGTAAGTATTTTAGTGTGCGTACAGAAATGAGTACATAAGAGTGCTGTATAATTATGCTGGTTAGTCCGGGTGTACTACTGGGGGTGTAACTGGGGTGTACTGAGGTGTACTGGGGGTGTACTGAGGTGTACTGATGCCAACACCCGCAGAGATAAGAACCTTGATCGGTTTTCCTGTTGCCTTTATTCTATCTTTATAATATATTTTTTACTGTGGATAAGTCCACGTTTGTCCACCAACTCGCCTGTTGGTAAGCGAGGATGTGGTCGAAGATGAAGCACGCAGACTTCGAAAATGCCTATTCGTTGTAGCTTTGAAAAGGCCCAGATAATATTATGAAGTGGACTAGTATTTGTCCACAACTCACCTGATGGTAAGCGACGATGCGGTCTAAGATGTAGCACGCTTGCCCATGAGGTGCCTTCACTGTTGTCTTGAAGAGACCCAGGTTGTACCTTGTAGGGAACACTGAGGCAGGGAGCGCATTCCATTCCTGTGCAGTTCGTATTAGGAAGGAATGCAGCGTAGGTAGGCCTCCCACTAGATGGACCGACGACATCGTGAGAGTCGCGGGCATCCAGTGGATTCAGATGGCAGGCTGTCGTTCAGTGTGGAGGTTAAAGGAGGAGGCCTATGTTCAGCAGTGGACGTCTTCTGGCTGATGATGATGAAGATGATTAAAACAAGGATTTTATACATACCCTAAAGAGTAACATCCCTGGATTCCAGACAAGCTATCCTCCTCGTCACAGTGATGTGACAGTCAGCAGTAGGTAAGGTCCTGCGGACGTGTCTCGTGTCACGCATGTCAGCAGTAGGTAAGGCCCCCGGACGTGTCTCGTGTCACGCATGTCAGCAGTAGGTAAGGCCCCCGGACGTGTCTCGTGTCACGCATGTCAGCAGTAGGTAAGGCCCCCGGACGTGTCTCGTGTCACGCATGTCAGCAGTAGGTAAGGTCCCGCGGACGTGTCTCGTGTCACGCATGTCAGCAGTAGGTAAGGCCCCCGGACGTGTCTCGTGTCACGCATGTCAGCAGTAGGTAAGGTCCCGCGGACGTGTCTCGTGTCACGCATGTCAGCAGTAGGTAAGGCCCCCGGACGTGTCTCGTGTCACGCATGTCAGCAGTAGGTAAGGTCCCGCGGACGTGTCTCGTGTCACGCATGTCAGCAGTAGGTAAGGTCCCGCGGACGTGTCTCGTGTCACGCATGTCAGCAGTAGGTAAGGTCTCGCGGGCGTGTCTCGTGTCACGCATGTCAGCAGTAGGTAAGGTCCCGCGGACGTGTCTCGCGTCACGCATGTCAGCAGTAGGTAAGGTCCCGCGGACGTGTCTCGTGTCACGCATGTCAGCAGTAGGTAAGGTCTCGCGGACGTGTCACGTGTCACGCATGTCAGCAGTAGGTAAGGTCCTGCGGACGTGTCTCGTGTCACGCGTGTCAGCAGTAGGTAAGGTCTCGCGGACGTGTCTCGTGTCACGCATGTCAGCAGTAGGTAAGGTCCCGCGGACGTGTCTCGTGTCACGCATGTCAGCGGACAGCTCGCTCGCTGACTCAAATCCAGGTAACATAACAATGTTAGTATCGTTGAAGCAATGATTCAGAATTACCAACTCCTTCTGCAGCTCTTCCGCTGAACAACTGTCCACTTGCGACGTCACAAATGTTTATAAGGTAGAGGTCGCGAGTTCACCTACTGTGCTGAGCTGTGCGTGACTGTGGCCTGTGTTCAGCTACTGCCGGGAACACGGACATCGAAATGACTTAGCGGCGTGCTAGTTGGAGCATTGTGACGCTCAACGGCTATAGATAGCTATCTCTTTTTCACGATTTCAACATTTTGAGTTACAACTTTAAAACACCGATTAGGCATTATCTTCAAAATAACATTTCAAATAATTATATAAATCAATATTTGTGTTGATATTTTATGTAATGGCGGAGGAGAGCCGCTAAAATAAAACATATCAACTTACAAATTGCTTTCAAACGTTACCAATGTTATTTTAAAGGTAGTGTCATGATTAATATATTAGTACATAAATAATTAGTGTTGAATAAACCTGAGCAATTAATGAAATAAGTATAAATATAATATTATTCTAAGTATTAAATTGTATAATACCTTTAGTTGAGTAAAATTAATGTTATACTAAAATAAGTAAATGTAAATATGCAGTTGATTTGTGTAAATGTTAAGTTTGATGTAATTTTTTGTGCAAAATGTTTAACAAAAGGGAAAATGGACATTTATTATTCTGGTAATTTATTTATTTTTATATGTAATGCCGGGAGGCATCACGTTACCGGATGGCCGAGTGTCATGATTTCTAACTTATTTCAAATGTTTCTTTGTGATTTCTTGGTTTTAAACCATTTGGTATCTAATTTGACTAACAGTCTTTTTTATATAAAATGGCGGTCGGAAACGTGTTGACTCGGCAGTCTCGGCAATAGTGGGGATAGGAAAAAGATAATGCAGTAGGATGTTGGCAAGAGGGACTTTAGTCTGGCTTGAGCGTTCGTAGCGAAAGCATATTGGTCTGAAAACTGTAATAAGTAGGAATAAAGAATTAGACTATGAATAAAGTTATATAAAGTGAGAACTGGATTATGATTTACCACAGTAGGTATTGCCCAATCAGTTTTTTTATACTCTGTAATTTTTATCTTCAAAAACATTGAAATGGCCGAGTAAGATAGCTACTCCATACGATAGAGCACAGACATGCACAGATTGCACAGTAGGTGAGCTCGCGGGGTAGGTATGTCCTGTCAGATTGCGTCACAGTAAACTGTTCAACCTCTGCGGAAGTAGTCTTGCGACTGTAGTTTAACTAGACTTAGCATATACATACATAGACATAATTTACACAAATACAAACAAATACAAAATATTTTATTTACCAGTACACTTACTTGACCTAATTTACAAGAACATGTGCAATATTTAATATAAAACAAATTGATTAAATACAGGAACGAGGCAAGTTAATGAAGGTTTCATTACTTGTAGTCCCTGCACTAGGCGAGACGCCTGTGTCGCAGGGCCCACATTCTAGCGTTTACTTAGCATCAGTGCGGTGCAGTATCAATACATTTAATTTAACATTTGGTTTTGAAATATAACTAAATTTAAATTAATTAGATTTGGAAAAAGATTAAGTAATAATTTTATTGATGCCTGAATGTATGATGACATGACGTGTATGTGTGTGTGTGTGTGTGTGTTTGTGCGTGTGTGTGCGAGCGTGTGTGTGCGTGTTTGTGTTTGCTGTGCTGATGATTCCAGCGGTGTAGTCAAACATTTCTTTGACTGTTAGATATAATATAACCAAATCCAGGTTAACTGATAATTTCAAGTAAATTCTCAGTTTCTCCATAAGTAAGTGAATGTAAATACTTGAATAGCAAGTATTTACATTCCCTCAACGTTGTATTGCTGATAAAACATTTTTTGTTAATTTTGTTGTATATGTACGGGAACCTGAACTCTGGGAGTCACTGTGCAAAGGCAGTATTAACACTCGGTTCAGTGATGCGTGGAGATCTCCTCTTGGATGTACCAACTTCCAGAAGTCTAAATTGTTGCCTATGTACTGCCAGTGTAACTTTCTGGATATACAGTTGGCGAACGCTCAGCATGCCTGTTTCAGCGTATAAATCAGACGTCGGGTAGCGGTAGGGCAGCTTGTACATAACCTTAAGCACAGCGCGCTGTGCCCTCTCCACTTCAAGCATTGCTGTAACTCCGGCGCCTCCCCACACAGTTATGCAGTAGGAAGCGATCGATTCGCATAGAGCTATGTACACCAGGCGAAGGACTCTATCGCTAGCTGGGTTTCGTAGTGCTTTCATCACGTGAGTGAGCTTACGAACTCTTTTACTTAAGGTTGTTATGTGTAGTTTAAACGATAGCTGTTCGTCAATTGTGACCCCTAAATATTGTATAGATGGTGTTCGAGAGATAACATCACAAACACAGCAGTGTATATTGCAGAAAGAGTGAATTTTTAGATTCAGCCTTTGATCTGGTTTGGAAGCTTTGGTTTTATGGAAACATACGTATTTAGTTTTCCTAAGGTTCAGCGTAAGTAGGTTTCCATCTAACCACTGTTTTACTTTTGCCATACCAGCTTCTGCCTTGTCAAAAGCCGCCTTCCAGGAATCTCCCTGGAATAGTGCAACGGTATCATCTGCGTAACAGATCAGGTCTGTTTCTAAAGTACAAGCTGAATGAATATCATTTATATACAAAATGAAGAAAGTTGGACCGAGGACGCTGCCCTGCGGAACCCCGACTTGAATAGGCAAAGTATTACTTGTGGTATTGCCTAGCTTTACACACTGGCATCTGTCACTAAGGTAGTTTTGGAACCATTGCAGAGGCAGTCCTCTAATCCCAGAGACTTCCAATTTCTTAATTAAGATTGGTACCGAAATGGTGTCAAAGGCCTTGGCCAAGTCCAAAAACACACCGACGGACTTTTGGCCTTTGTCTAACCTAGTTGCTACTTTTCTAGTAAGAAGTTCAACTGCACCTTCTGTCGATTTCCCACGTCTGAAGCCAAATTGATTATCTGAGATAAGATTGAACTTCTCCAGATAGGCGATTTGCGACAAAACACAATACAGAAACATAAGTCAAACATTCAATATTTCTAGAGTTCTAAACTGTGTGATGTGATGCATACTATCCGAACCATTAATTAATATTTAAGTTCCATTTGTTGTCAGTAGATGGCATGCGAGTCAAGTTAGACCGCGGTGGTGTTTCATTCGCTGGTAACGATAGTAGTTTTGAGTGTTGTAAACAATTAAACTAACAAAATTGCAACAGAAGTGCCACTGGCCTGTATCTCTAAATATAGTGTTATGCTCGTTGCAGGCGAGAAGCCCGAAGGCTACCTGCAGACTAACGGTGAGAAGTTGACGCTGGACGGAGAGGAGCACGTCTTCAAGTTCTACGACAGAGAGAGCGCCGACTTCCACTGCCACAGAACGACTGACGGTCTGGTCGTTCTCTCCTATTATAATGATAAAGGTAAGTTCCCAACTCGCGCTGTGTCAGTGTCAAGCGAGATAGTGGCCAAGCGCAAGCCTATCTATATATTTTTTTAAACTGTTGGATTTTGAATTTGCCCGCTTTAAGTAAAATGTAGCCCCTTAAAGTAATGATTTTGTTTGTTCTATTATCGTAGGCTCCAAACCGAATACGACGAGTTGGCCGGAGAGCAACAGCAGCGGCACCGTGAGCGCGCGGCTGGTCCTGCGAGCCTCCGACCACGGCGCCGTGCTCCGGTGCGGGGTCTTAATGGCCTTCGGCAGCGACCAAGCCTTCGTACAGCTGAGGCTGACCCTCGGCAAGAATGTTATCAGTAAGTGGGGCCGTCCTTGGATACTTACTCACAAGTAGACTAACATGTTGAAGTCTTCACAGTGCAGGGACCGTACGCCACATGTGCAGTTCGAAAAATCACGCGAACGTGAACCTTAACGCGCCCCGATACTGTTTGCGGCCGCGCAACATTTTCTCATCAATTGCTTTAAATAGGTAGGCGTACTTTGACGAAAGTTTCACTTTCCTATCCTCGAAGTAGGCGTACATAAGGCCCTGGATTCAATCAAGTGGAGGTTTACTCACTAACACAACTATAAGTAGATTGTTTTAAACTAATCTGCAGTACAAGTACCGTTCTAAAGAAACATCTCAAATCAAATTTGACAGTTGAGTTCGGAAAATTTAATAAAATGACATAGAATCGATCATATCGAGTACAGATCAAAATGAGATCAAATGGTATTTTATCGAATAAGACGATCTCATTTGTCAAATTTGACGATCGATAACAAACGGTACTTGCACTGTTGGTGAGGATCAGGAGGTGGAAAGTGGAAATCAATAGAATGCCATCTGGCGGAAACACGCAAGCATGGTGCGCGGCGCGGCGCTTGGTGTTTGGAGTCTGTCCACTAGATGGCTCTGTCGTTTATTTCGCTATTTAACGAGTTACACATATCTGTTACTAAACTATAATAATTCATAAATAAGCTGGCCAAGTGCAAGTCGCGTTCGCGCACTGACGGTTCCGTACCACCACAAAATACAATAATTTTCAATAAAAAACTGACTTCAAAATTAACAAAAAAAGGCATTTAGATTCGGGGAAATGAATAAGTTCGAGGTTCGAATGACAAAGTTGTCCAACCCAAGTAACGAAATTACCAGTTATAACTTTGTAATGAACAGAAATTTGCCACCGACTCGCATTTGACCTATTTATTGTTATACTTAAGAGCAGGGATGTAACGGAGGTAGTTTTATCGGAACCAAAGGCGGAGTCAGAGATTTTAAATTTTGCTTTATCGGAGTCGGAATCGGAGTCGGAGGCAACGTGTGGTGGAGGTGAGCGTGTCGTGTGCGTAACAAATTAACAACAAGTGAAAAAATCATTGACGATAGAGTGCACGTAGTGGGAGTCGGGGGGATTCCCCGCGCGACATGTATGAACCTGTCCATAACAGTCGACACAGGCCGCCGCCGCCGCTATGTTGTGCTTCGACCTCCGATTAAAACCTTCGATTTAAAATGTCGGAGCCGAAGTCGGAACCGAAGGTGTAATAATAATCGGAAGTTCCGATTTAACGGAACCGGAGTCGAAGCTCCGTAACATCCGTGCTTAAGAGTGCTAAAAGAAATACGTAAAAAAATACGTTTGTTATCTACCCTCCTTTCAGTTTTATTTATATTATTATTTTATTTTAAACCATTCGGAAAACAAACAGCTGAAACTAGCTAATTATTTCTTGGTTAATCTGCCGTAACATTATATATTCTGTGAAAATGTCAACTGGCTATCTATTACGGTTCGAAAAATAGTACAGCCATTAAAAAGTAGGACAGACGGACAGACAGCATAGGCTCATTTTACCCTTTGGGTACGGAACCCTAAAAAGTGATAAACAAGCATGCGGTCCGCCTGATAGTAAACGGTAATAGCCGCCTATGGACACTATAGTCATTTTCAAACAGCATGGGCACTGTACGCTCACACCACCACTAGTTTTCAAACAGCACGGGCACTGTACGATCACACCACCACTAGTTTTCTAACAGCACGAGCACTGTACGATCACACCACCATTAGTTTTCAAACAGCACGGGCACTGTACGATCACACCACCACTAGTTTTCAAACAGCATGGGCACTGTACGATCACACCACCACTAGTTTTCAAACAGCATGGGCACTGTACGATCACACCACCACTAGTTTTCAAACAGCATGGGCACTGTACGATCACACCACCACTAGTTTTCAAACAGCACGGGCACTGTACGATCACACCACCACTAGTTTTCAAACAGCATGGGCACTGTACGATCACACCACCACTAGTTTTCAAACAGCATGGGCACTGTACGATCACACCACCACTAGTTTTCAAACAGCACGGGCACTGTACGATCACACCACTACTAGTTTTCAAACAGCATGGGCACTGTACGATCACACCACCACTAGTTTTCAAACAGCATGGGCACTGTACGATCACACCACCACTAGTTTTCAAACAGCACGGGCACTGTACGATCACACCACCACTAGTTTTCAAACAGCATGGGCACTGTACAATCACACCACCACTAGTTTTCAAACAGCATGGGCACTGTACGATCACACCACCACTAGTTTTCAAACAGCATGGGCACTGTACGCTCACACCACCACTAGTTTTCATAGAAGCGCTTAGCTATAATTATGATTTCGCCGCAAAACATTAATGTTATGTTCCATGTTGAAGCTCGGCGGGAAGACCTTTGGGGGAAGGATAAACGCAAAGAGATGGTGGACGCGAGATGGTGGTCAAACGCAAGCCTATTAAAAAAAACATTCCACACCTTGCAGGTCCGCGTAATAAAGGAGCAGGAATCAGACGGTGTTGGATTCCCAGTTTTGTAAAATGTGAGATTTTTGATTCGAGCATCCAGTGGATGCAGATAGCAGGCTGTCGTTCTAAGGGGGAATTTTAAGGGGGGTCTATGTTTAGCTGTAACTGATGATGATGATCTTTTTGACGGTTACTTTGCCAATCAAGCTACAACTCAACCGTCGCAAAATATAATGAATATAGCGACATAGGAATCGACTGAGAGAGCTCCGACACGAGTCTCCAGCGTGTCTGTGATGCCCCTTCAAGAAAGACCTCAAACTCGCGTACCCCTCGAGTTTGGCTCAAGTACACCAAATGCAGTCCGGTCCGGTGCAGACTCAGTTTGTGAGATCCAGTAAACTATGAAACGCTGTATGCAATCAGTTGGACTGCAGACGGACTACAAAATGGACTGCATACGGTGTCTCATAAAAAATTCTTAGTCAGGAGATTGCAGCGCGTACCTCTCGATGCAACTTCGCGTACCCCTAGGAGTACGCGTACCACTAATTGGGAACCACTGCCCTAGTGCAAAGATAATTTATATCATCATTGCCTTAGTGTTACAAGTATCGACAGGCGACGGTGTTCGCTCACCATCAGGCGGCCCGTTTGCTTGTTTGCCAGCCATGGCATGACATAACTAAGCGTTTGATGACTGTCCTGACAGATGGCGCTGGTACTGTTTCAGGCAGCACGTGGGTGGTAGTGCTCAGCGTGGTGGGCGCGCTGCTGCTGGCGGGGGTCGGCCTCTGCATCTGGACCAGCTACAGGGACCGCCGCCGGAAACAAGTTCGTATTTCAGGGTTACGTACCCAAAGGATATAAATATGTTCCCTATGTTTCCGTCAGTCTGTTATCTTTCGAACTGTAATAGATAGCCAGTTGAAATCTCCACCGAATATGTAACATACATCAGCAGTCATTAAACGTCCACTGTTGGACAAAGGTCTCTCTCTTAGACAGTGGTGTTTCCATAATCCGCACGCTTGGCAGGCAGCTTGGGGATCGCAGTACGTTCACCGCGTGCTAATAGGACGCTGCTGCCCATCCTCCGGTGGTTCTGGTCGCAGTTTTAAGACATACCCGGGATATGTGATGCAGACAGCCCGTTGGTCCAGCTGTTAGTGAACCTGCCTTCTGTGCTTGGGGGCGTGGGTTCGATTCCCACAAACCATCACTGAAACCTTCACCATCGCTTATTTTAGTAAACTTTTTGTAATTAATAAATTCTTTCTCTTTTTTTAGAGTTCACTAAATACGGTGACTTTCGCCGATCGTAATTCCATCGAGAATTTGGACCCGCGAGCGACAGACGGAGCTGACCCAGCGGCGGCTCCGAAGACTGACGCAGCCATGCACGACGCAGCCCCGGCGGCGGCTCCGCGGACTGACGCAGCCATGCACGACGCAGCCCTGGCGGCTGACGACACTGTTATATGTTTTGATCTAACTAAACCATCTATGAACATTTAGATAACTTATAACTGCAGCCCAATTGTATATGACAATACTGAATAGAGATCCCTCAGATCAAATAAACAAGGGAGATGTATCATCATCATAAATTCAGCCGTAGGACGTCCACTGGTGGACGTAGGCCTCCACCATCGATCTCCAAAAGGGCCGGTTGGAAGCGGCCTGCATCCAGCGTTTCCCTGCGGTCTCTTTTAGGTCGTCTGTCCATCTTGTGGTCCGTGGTCTCCATTCCAGTACCTTTCGGCCCCATCGGCCATCTGTTCTGCGTGCTATGTGCCCTGCCCACTGCCACTTGAACTTGCTATATCGGTAACTGTCGTCCGTCTGATCTGAGAGCCGCTGCCGGCAGGCTACAGTCCTGGTGGGCTCCGTCTGATCTGAGAGCCGCTGCCGGCAGGCTACAGTCCTGGTGGGCACCGTCTGATCTGAGAGCCGCTGCCGGCAGGCTACAGTCCTGGTGGGCTCCGTCTGATCTGAGAGCCGCTGCCGGCAGGCTACAGTCCTGGTGGGCTCCGTCTGATCTGAGAGCCGCTGCCGGCAGGCTACAGTCCTGGTGGGCTCCGTCTGATCTGAGAGCCGCTGCCGGCAGGCTACAGTCCTGGTGGGCTCCGTCTGATCTGAGAGCCGCTGCCGGCAGGCTACAGTCCTGGTGGGCTCCGTCTGATCTGAGAGCCGCTGCCGGCAGGCTACAGTCCTGGTGGGCTCCGTCTGATCTGAGAGCCGCTGCCGGCAGGCTACAGTCCTGGTGGGCACCGTCTGATCTGAGAGCCGCTGCCGGCAGGCTACAGTCCTGGTGGGCTCCGTCTGATCTGAGAGCCGCTGCCGGCAGGCTACAGTCCTGGTGGGCTCCGTCCGATCTGAGAGCCGCTGCCGGCAGGCTACAGTCCTGGTGGGCTCCGTCTGATCTGAGAGCCGCTGCCGGCAGGCTACAGTCCTGGTGGGCTCCGTCTGATCTGAGAGCCGCTGCCGGCAGGCTACAGTCCTGGTGGGCTCCGTCTGATCTGAGAGCCGCTGCCGGCAGGCTACAGTCCTGGTGGGCTCCGTCTGATCTGAGAGCCGCTGCCGGCAGGCTACAGTCCTGGTGGGCTCCGTCTGATCTGAGAGCCGCTGCCGGCAGGCTACAGACGTGATGGGCTTCGACTTCTTCCGAGGAACTATTTGAATGCTTGTTATTATTGTTTTAGTTTGTAAAAATATAATTCCCTACGGACAGACGTAACATAATTACAATAAGAATAAAGGTTTATGTTTTAAAAGTGTTTATTTAATGAGCAGTGTTCGTATTGGCTACATAATGCTACATACCTACCTGTCCGTTATTTAATTCTTATCTATTGACTACCTGCCCACTTACACTTATATAATCAGATAATGTGACGTATTATAACTGATGAAGAATTAAATGGGGATCGTTCTAAAAACTACGTAGTCTTCTCGACACCTCGGCGGCTTGCCTCTGTGCCAGACGGAGGGTGCCGGTGTCCTCCTAGCACGCTGCCTGAGGCACTTCTCTGGACTCGCTTGTTTGGGAGGTCATATCCCTAAATCTGACCATCCACAAGCTCACGATCCGTCTCAGATCTCAGAGATCAGGGAACACTAGACTGGATACCGAAGCCGTATTCTAAGACTCCGGGTCTTACCGGCACCTGTCCCGCAAATTCTAAAGACTTAAAATCTCCAGTGCCTTCTACCTGTCAGGGCTTACGGTGCTGAAACGTGGACTACATTGTTTTAACTAAACCATCGTTTGAATGTAGTCACTATCCCTGGTCTGAGCACGTCACGTCGCGTGTCACCGCCGAGCGCCTCTCGGTGCTGTCGGGGGGTGACAGTTAGAACGGAGTCTACCTCCACTCGTCACAAATAAATCTGGAAAACAAAACTTGCTTATATAATTAACTAGCCGTTACCCGCGACTTCGTACGCGTAGACTTCCACCTAAACTTTCAACACCCTTTTGGACCCTTGTGGACTTTTGCACTCATTAGGAACCCACTTGCCAAATTACAGATTCGTAGTTGCATAACTTTCAGCACAACATACGACATTGCAGTCCCACCTCCTTAATATTTAAGTAGTTGACGTTATATTGTAAAAATCAAAATTTATTAACAATGCTGTGTACAATGTTTGGATTAGCAAATTTATAATGTTTTTTCTCTACCTACTCGTTTTTAAGTTTATAAGCATAGTTTGCTGATTATTTTTGTACCTAACTATATAAAATAAAATAAAATAAAATAATCCTTCCTTTTTGTCCTCTATTATTGTCCTTAGACTTTCAACAATACCTATTTATTTATTTATTTTAAACTATTAACCAGAATACCAAATTTTCATGTAAAATTTTAACCTTCATTTGCCCCTTGATTCGGCCCACAAGGAATACATACACCCCCACAAGGAATCTACTTGCTAAATTGCAGCTTTGTAATTACAAAACTTTCAACACAAAATTCAAAGCCCAGTTTACAGAAATTTTTTACTGCAGTATTTATTTTGACCGAGAGCTCATCTCATTTTCAAAAATCTTTCAGAGAGCCTGGTGAATGCGACGCGTGACCGAAATGCTGGTGTGTTTCTGGCTCAACGCATAAGCATTGCCATTCAGCGTGGTAATGCCGCCAGCATGCTGGGTACGCTGCCAACTGGTAGTGGGCGCGAGCATTTGGATTGTGTTTAGACCGTCACCGGTCTATGGGCAGTCTAACTGTATTTGTAGTGTTAGTGTTAGCTTGTATTTTGTTTAGTTAATAAAGGCACTTGCCCAGTAAAAAATATATTTAATAGCTGTTTTAAACCATGAACCTAAATATAAAATTCCATTTCCCTAGCATAAAAAACAAAGGGCTTTCATATAAACTTTCAACATCGGTTACGGCAAAATCTCAAATGGCTATCTATTACGGTTCGAAACATACAGCCGTTAATAGGTAGGACAGACGGACAGACGGACAGACATCGTAGGCTTAGTAATGAGTCCCATTTTTACCCTTTAGGTACCGAACCCTAAAAACATAGAATGTGTTCAATACACAAACGTAACTATAATGTTTACCAAGTTCAAATATGAGCGAAGTTGATGGAGAGGTAGCAAAGACGTAGAGGTCACGAGGTGGCAGTACGGAGCGCACTACTACTACTACTACTAATATAATATTAGGCAAAATAGTACCTCTGCACCGCTCCGTGGGCACGCCGCGCTGGAATATCCGGAACTCGTAGGGCGTGTCGTAGTGAATGTACCTCGCGCCGACATCTGTAACATGACGCGACACAAGATGACGTCACTCTCGGCTCTGCGCTGGTTGGAACACGCTCGCAGCAAACACTCCGTCTGTCGCGCATGCGTCGTGAACTGACGGCTAGGACGTGGCCAGGATTTACTTGAAGGGGGAAGTTGGGGCATGTGCAACGTTATTTAAAATTATTTATTGTTAGGTTGAGAACGCTTACCCACACTCCTAGCGGGGCAGCTGCTCTGCTCGTGCCTAGCTATCGTGTTCCCACGCCCTTCATCTTCAGCTCACTGCTGGGACTCAGGCCGTCTTTCAAGCCCTTGGCTATTGGCATAATATTTGCGTTAATCGCTGCGTTACTGCGCTATAAGTAAAAGTGTAGTTACACAGGCAAATTTAATTGCTCAACTGTGGGAAGTTATGACGTCATGTAACATCAAACAATGCCAACATGTATCATGTTTTTGCTTGACACTAGATAAGATAAAACGAGACGAGACGAATAATTATGTGTTTATGTCTGCTCTCAACAATCCTTCTCGTCTTAAAATATAAATCAATGATTATTATGTTACGTAAAATCGATCGCAGTAATATTTACCTTCCGTTGGATCCGCGGGGAGGGGCGCGTCCAGGGGCAGGGGGAGGGGCGCGTCCAGGGGCAGGGGGAGGGGCGCGTCCAGGGGCAGGGGGAGGGGCGCGTCCAGGGGCAGGGGGAGGGGAGCTCGCTGGCAGATGTGCTGGACAGGACTCACTTAAACAATATATTATTATTAAAAAAGCGGGAAAAGTGAGAAAAGATAAAATTATAAAGAAATAATATTATTAAAAATTAACATATACATAATAAAATTAAAACAAGTCAAAATACATACAACGTGACTGATAAAAATGATAAAAACAAAACCCAAAATCTAGATCAAATCTAGATCAATGTCAATAAGTACCAGTCACAATCAATGCAGTAGCTTCTCTCCGACATGGGCACTGCTACGTGTGTATCGCGGCAATGCCAGCGGAGGCAAATGCAGACAAGTCTAATCGCAATCATCTTCAGAACAGTGTTGTAACTGGGCCGTAATACACGCACCAGAATCGCTGCGCTTGCGCATAGTAGTGCAGTGGCAGGGGGCCGGTCATATCTGTCGCAGGACCGATAAACCATTCGAGTAGACGAGTAGAGATCACGGATTGGCTAATGTACCGTAGGATGGCCTGAGACTCATATTATTTTTCAAATTAATAAATGTTATAAAGGTTCTGAGTTAGATTTTATCCAGGAAATATCAAGTTTGCTAGTCTGTGGAATGCGCTGCCTGAATGGGTATTCCCCGATGGTTACAATCTGGGTGTCTAAATAACGTGTGAATTGGTTTCTTCTAGGCAAGCGTGCTCCAATGTAGACCGCATCATCGCTTATCATCAGGCGAGATGGTGGTCAAAGCAAACCAATTTTTTACAAAAAAAAATTAAAAAGTTCGTAATACAATAATTATGCACGACGCAGCTAGCTAGTGATAAATAAATCCGCTGAAAGACCACAGTTGAGGAGATGGCTATATTATGGTCATGCTTGCCTGGTGCGCAGACGGCGCCTGTGTACGGCTCATCGTAGACGAGTTCTCCTATCGTCTCATACTCGTGCTCCGTGTCCGACGTGGGTGACCATGAGTCGCTGTCTTCAACCAGCCCTGGGCCCACGCTGGCGTCCCCGGGGCTCCCCACGCGCCTGCGCCGCCGGAAGCATGGCGCTGCAAGCAACAAGATTATTTTTTGTATTTAAGCAACAAGATTATTGTAAGAATTAAAGACATTATGAACGTGCAAGATCACGAAATAATTATAAAGAAATTAAACAATAAATTTGACTGCATCCTCATGTGAGATATTATTGAATAGGCCTTTTAAAAACACCACACTTACTTAACAATATTGAATTGAAAAACATGGCAGCGTGCATTTTTCTTGACCTTTCCTAGGTTTCTCACACTATTTCTGTACCCCTAACTACAAAAATTGGAGATCATGGGAATTCACGGTGTACACTCCAGATCTGTTCAGATATTATCTCACTGACAGAAAACAATATGACAAAATTGGCAATAATTTCAGCTCAGCTAAGGACATATCGTATGGGGTGCCGTAGGGCAGTGTAGTGGGTCCTACTTTGTTCACATGTTATATTAATTAGTTATGAAAACTCTCCCAAATTGCAGGCTTTTTGGTACATGGCAGTAGCTGAAGAATCACTCGCTACTACGCTGAAAATTCTCTAAGAACAACACTCCTAACCAAAAATATTATTACCCTACATATAGATAAGACGCTCCAAGTTAGTATTTCCGGAATAAGCAGGCGCAACATCAAATAACACATCATCAGCCGGTAAACGTCCACTGCTGAACAAAGGCCTCCCTCTTAGAGAGGGGTGTTGCCATAATCCCCACGCTTGGCAGGCGGCTTGGGGAACGCAGTATGTTCACCGTGTACTAATAAGATGCTGCTGCCCATCCTCCGGTGTTCTGGTCGCAGTTTTAGGACATACTCGGGTCCGCTAACATACTACAAATAATTTAGTAGTTCAATATACTCATAACATGACACAAATAAATTTAGAAAATTAAACTGCAAAATTCTTTTTGATAACCTATGAATCGTATATAACTTTAAATGGAATATACCAATGTCTCTGCTGGAGACCAGGGTTTCGTTGTGCTGGCGGCTCCTCCTGACCACAGAGCTATATAATAACATGTTGTTAGAGAAGACATGTGTAAAGATGTTGAAGATGTAATAACGTAATGAGACCATAGAGGTATAAGAGTGTGGATCGCCAGATTGGAATACTGGGCTGGTGCAGGTACCTGTGAACGCCGTGATGATGAGGAGTGGCAGCACGCTGGCCGGCAGCACGATCCACAGCGACAGGCCGCTCTCTAGGAAACAAACAAACAATACTAATGTTAATGCAAAATCGCACAGTTTCATTCTACGTAATTAAATTCACACGAACACATTTAAACACCGCGATGATGTCCGGGCGGGAGCATGTGCGCTTTACGATCTGACGACACCCGGTTCGACCCCCGACCCTGCACCAATCACTTATTCAGTATTTCAATAATATAATTTACGTGCAATTTCGATGCCATCACCCAATAATTTATAATTATATTTTATATTTATAATTATATTTTATATTTATAATTATATTTTATATTTATAATTTTACTAGCTGCGCCCCACGGTTTCACCCGCGTAGTGATGAAAAATTGTGAAAAGTATGCCTATACTTTAGTATAGCCTATGTCACCCTCCAGCCCTTGAACCTATACCCATGCAAAAAAATCAGGTCAATCTGTTGATTGATTGATTAACTCTTTATTGTTCACACCATGAAATTTGATACAGAGGACAAAAAACTCTTAAAAACTAGTGTAACAACTGGCGGCCTTATCGCTGTTGCTCTGTTGCTGCATGAAAGAGGAACAAACAAACCAACAAACTAACAAACTGTTCACATTTATAATATTAATAATATGACTATGATTGAATTCATGACCTACTTTAATGTAAATTGTTAATAATTATTTATAGTTATGAATAAAATTACAAAAATGGAATGTCCAAGAACCTCAAAAAATCAAAGACATATTATGATATTTAGAAACATGCACTGGGCCATCATGGTAGATTTGGGCCCATCCTCTCTCTCTCTCTCTCTCTCTGAAAGACGGCCTTTATCCCAGCATTGGGAACATGGTAGACTGATCATGATGATGACATTTTAACATAGAGTCATAGACCACTACATACTATGACGTCACAAGTGCAATGTAGCGGCCAATTGCGTTTTCACAGTTTACTGTGGCGCAATTAGGCGTTTTTTGTATTGACATCTGACGTGCTACTATCAAGACAATGGAGATTAAACTGAATTATGCGACGTGCTAGTTGGAGCATTGATCCAACATAAAGCAGGTCACAGACATATAGAGCAAGTGAACTCCGCGTCTATCCTAAGAGAGGTCTGTGGTTCTACCTAACCGCAGATTCGTATGAAGATGATCTCTTTCTAAATACCTTCATTAATCATTTATATACCTTTTTTAGTGATTTTAGTTACAGCAGTTCCAACTAAAGTCATCGTTCTAGGTGCAGTAGCAGTTTCAACTGAAGTAGCAGTTCCAGGTAAACTAGCAGTTACACGTAAAGTAGCAATTCCAGGTGAAGTAGCAGTTCCGTGTGAAGTAACAGTTCCAGGTGAAGTAACAGTTCTGGGTGAAGTAACAGTTCTGGGTGAAGTAACAGTTCCAGGTGGAGTAGCAGTTCGAGGTAAAGTAGCAGTTTCAGGTGAAGTAACAGTTCCAGGTAAAGTAGCAGTTCCAGCTGAAGTAGCAGTTCCAGGTGAAGTAACAGTTCCAGGTGGAGTAGCAGTTCGAGGTAAAGTAGCAGTTTCAGGTGAAGTAACAGTTCCAGGTGAAGTAGCAGTTCCAGCTGAAGTAGCAGTTCCAGGTGAAGTAACAGTTCCAGGTGAAGTAGCAGTTCCAGGTGAAGTTGCAGTTCCCGGTGTAGGAGTAAGTATAGTTGTAGAAACAGAAGTGGTAGCTGGTTCAGTCCTTCGAATGAGTTCCAGGTATGTTGTTTTCGCTCGGTTGGTCGAGTTCACTTGACACTGAATGACAGCGCGGTGTCGAGCAGGCCGCAGCTGGAAGGCGCGTCGGTTCAGCCGAGCTCTGCGGCTTGTCATAACATGCGACCCTGCCAATATAAGTATCATGGTTAGTATGAATGCCATGCAACCACAGATGAAAATTTAAACAAATACGGAGAGAATTGAGATCCTTCCTTCTTTTTAAAGTCACTTAAAAGGGATTATTTTAGCATAGACCGTAGGTACTTATTATGACTGATTGTAAGATAAACCTTCTATCCTGTCTGCATCCTGGAGATAACTAGGGAAAACTTAAGTGCGTGTTCACACTAGTGTAACCTACTTCATCGCAGTCTAGTTCGCCGATTTCAATAAGAGATCTAAAATCTAGTCAATTTAAAATAAAACTAAAAAATCTTTTAGTCAAGAAATGTTATTTTAAAGTTAGTGATTTTATATATGATAAATTTTAGTAATGACTGCAGTAGGTCAATTTGTTTATCATACAATAATAGTAATGTCTATCTGTTAACTATTTAAACTAATAACATCATATCTAAACTTTTGAAATTGATTCGACAGTTAATTGAGTTAATACTTTTTTATATAAATAATATTTACGATATTTTTATACCATCTCTCTAGATTTGTACGCCTATAAACTAGGCAAAACATGATACAAAGTGACAAATATTTTAAACCACCTATTGTGCATGCGTTTTAAATGTATGTATGATTTACTCGTGTTTTAAGCAAATAAATAATATTTATCTTTATCTAAAGACATTACCATCGTCACGAAATTAACGAAATATAACAGTTGCCATCATTATGTATCTCCCTCTTGCTCGCTTTTCTTTGCCCCAATTTGTTTTATCTCTCTGTCTCGCCGACGCATGCGCGTTGTTTAACGCACTTGCGTTAGTTCTAACGAAGGTGCGTTGATTTTCCTATAGAAAAACTTCGACCAAAATAAAAGTATTGATGAACGGGCAATAACCATTGAACTTGCTCAGTAAAAACAAGTCAAAACCAACTGTAACGAAGTGAGTGCCGGCGCTCATTTTGTAATCTTCAAAAATGCGCTTCTTCCGGGCCCGTCCATTCATTTTATTTTAATCAAAGTAGAAAAATTTATAAGCTAACGCACGTGCGTTATTTATATTTCCTTCTTTCTCGCTCTCCTACCCGTAACTGTTTTTATAAAAACAGTTATTTTCAAGGCGCGTTGAACGCAGGTGCGTTAATTTTGTATGAAACGCTACGGACGTGCGCTAGTGTGAACACGCAGGTGCGTTAACTTTGTATGAAACGCTACGGACGTGCGCTAGTGTGAACACGCAGGTGCGTTAACTTTGTATGAAACGCTACGGACGTGCGCTAGTGTGAACACGCACTAAGGCAGAACATATGTCCTGTCAGAACTAATTACTTCATATTTTAGTGGTAATGGTTCGTTATCAAACCAAACATATTATTTAAAACTACAGATTCAACATTGTATTATATTTTTATTGTGGTTCTATTTTCACATCATGCGACCATTCATAACAACCAACAACATAACAACGTGCGACAGTTGTTATTGTTGTAATGACGTCACCGCTCGTCTAGTCACGCGCGACTGTGCGTCAATACAGGCTTCCCATTTACGTAAGCACTGCTTGTCAGGGTAAAAAATAAAGGTAAATAAGTATAAAGGTAGTTTTAAACATTAACAAACTTCTTTCGATATCATTAAACCTTTTTACGACGAGAGGGGAAATCTTCCAAAGATACCCGGCGAGTGGTCTGTCACTGTGGTCACTTGGGTCATCACATCATGGGCGGCAGTTTAGTGTCCTTTGATCACCCGTGATTATAATCATTGGGGTGTAGCCGGGCCATGTGGCCATTTAATAATAGTCTTGCGTTTGACCGCCAACACGCTTGATGTTAACTGATGATGCGGTCTACGTTGGAGCACGCTTGCCTAGAAGAAACCGATTCACTCTTGATTTGAAGACGCCCAGAATGTAACTATCAGGTAACTGTAACCTCCCGGTGACCAGCCTTGCTTGACTAAAGATCCGAGATCTCCATAAAAACACACTGAAGCCCTCAGTACTTCGCTGGCTCCTCTGCCTCTGCTCTTCCCCCCACGACAATGTTAGTCGCACAAAGTTGTCATCTCCCAGGACTCGCTGGGTGGATGGTGAAAGCCCACCTCCGACCATCCCAAACTCAAAGGTCCCGTTTTACTAGCCTTTTTACTGCATGCTGAGTATAATCATCATTTCAGCCATAGGACGTCCACTGCTGGACATAGGCCTCCCCCATCGATCTCCAAAAGGGTCGGTTGGAAGCGGCCTGCATCCAGCGTTTCCCTGCGGTCTCTTTTAGGTCGTCTGTCCATCTTGTGGGTGGACGTCCTACGCTGCGCTTACAGGTCCGTGGTCTCCATTCGAGAACCTTTTGGCCCCATCGGCTATCTATTCTGCGTGCTATGTGCCCTGCCCACTGCCGCGTCATGCTGAGGATACTGGTGCCGTATTCTATTGCCCTGGCACCAGGTCTAGCGATACCAGGTAACTGTTACCAGCCCAGTTAGGATTGTGAGGCCTGTGTTGTGATCAGTTTCCATTCTAGACTGGTCGTGCTTACTACCTTCCACTACGCCGTCACCTCACATTAAACATCATCCGTGAACGTATCAGAGCACATGAAAGCTAGTGATCATATTCTGGCATACACCTGAACATGACATCAGGTTAGAATGATTTACCTCGCATCGCGTCGGTGTGATCAGACAAGACTAAACAAAACACACGGCTGTCTCTTTGTATTTACCGTAAATCCATTTAGTGGACAGACTATGATCAGACGCAACACATTCCAGCTCCAGCGTCTTGCTTCCGATACTGTACTCTATCATATTACTGGTCTCATTCGAGTATTGGAACAGCACATGAGACATCGGCAGACCGCTGATGTAGGGACCTGAAAAATAATACATACCTACAAGCAAAGAATCACATTTCACACTTTCGCAATAAATCATCATTTATTCTGGTCATTGATCATCATCGTTGATAGCCCGTTGGTCCATTGTTAGTGAACCTGCCTTCTGAGCTTGGGGGCGTGGGTTCGATTCCCATCTATGACAAACATTCATGTGATGAACATTTGTGTTTGTTCTATGTTTGGGTGTTAATATCTATTTAAGTATGTATTTAAAACTATATATGTATGTATATCAGTCTCTGGCAGCCATATCACAAGCTTTGTTTAGTTTGGGGTCAGATGACCGTATGTGCAAAAATGGCCTGAATATTTATTTATTATTTTATTTATCAATTATGTAAATGTTTATTTATCAATATAAACACTGGTCTAGCCCGGACCATTGATAAGCATTGGTGGGGCCGAAGCCAAAACCAAGAGGCCCCGCATAAAATTCACAATTATGTATTAAATCTATACTAATATTATGCCCATTATAACATTCATGTGATGAACATTTGTGTTTGTTCTATATCTGGTTGTTAATATCTATTTAAGTATGTATTTAAAACTATATATGTATGTATATCAGTCTCTGGCAGCCATATCACAAGCTTTGCTTAGTTTGGGGTCAGATGACCGTGTGTGCAAAAATGTCCCGAATATTTTATTATTTTATTTTATTATTATTATAAAGAGGAAAGATTTGTATGTAACTATATTTGTAAAGAATTGGCTCAAAAAGTACTGGACCGATTTAAAAAAATCCTTCACTTTTGGGAAGCCACACTATCCCCGGGTGACATAGGCTATAATCTATACCCATGCGAAGACGGGGCGGACCGCTAGTGGAATATAAAACTATTGTACAGTATAGGATTAAAAAAACCTTGGCTATTGAGGTGAACAACTTGTGGATGGGATCATTATCTTTGATGGGATAACAGATCTATAGGATGAGAAACGGCTCCTGTCCATCTCATCCTGTCTCATCTCAAAATACATTTAGGCAGGTGATGACTTGCCACCCACTAAATGGGCCCCCCATAGTGGCTGCCGCATCTTGGCACCGGAGGGGCAACAGTACGCCACTGTTGCCCCTCCTTGGTGGCTTGTGTGTCGAGAGGTGCGCTGCACTTTCACTAAGAGCTACTAGCGGCGTCATGCCCTTTAACACTTCCACCCTGGAGCTTAGGTTCTTAGCTCTTGCGGTTTTCACCCCCAGACGGCCGGTTTTTCCACCCTCAATTATATATTTAACTTTCTATTCTCTGGACAAGTCCGTACCTGAATACGGCATTAGATGTTGATGGACTATTGATGCTATGGGTTTACAAATAAACTGGGCTACTGAGGTAAACAAATTGTGGATTGGCGAACAGATCTATAGGATGAGATAGGCCTCAAAGCATATTTATATTTATATTTTGTAGTGGTGTATTGTATGTGTGCTTGTACCGAGACATCAACAAACGGCTCCAACGGAAGCCCAGCGCTGGTTAACAGCCGGCATTAAGCCGAGTTGGGGCCAATTTGTGACCTTATAACCTGTGTGTTTTAGCTATTAAAAAAAAACGTAATTTGGTCACACATAAACTTTTATTCTTTCTTTATTTCTTTTGCATTTAGGTGGTGACTAGTCACTAAATAGACTCCCCATAAAGACTGCCGTATACTGGCGTCGGAGGAACTACGTTGGCGCTGGTGACTGAAAGTGTCCAGAGATGTGCACTTTCACTAACTGCTACTACTAGGTTAAGATTTAACTCTTGCTATTTCCAACCCCGGACGGCCGGTTAATGCTTGCCAGGGGACAGGGTCTCATTTAGTCTCATGGGTCCGGGGAACGTGGTGTCGTCACTCACCGACGGCTCGCCACAAAGCCACCCCTGCTATTTATATTTAATTTATTATAAAAAAAAATTTTTTTTGAGACTGCAATATTCTAACTGTTTCCTAACCTTTGTCTCATTATCTAGTATTGTATAGTTCGTTTTTTCTTATAATATTGAATCATGATTGTATGTATATTATAAATGACGATGAAAAAAATCTACCATGTTAAAATAAATGGTTTAACATTTACGCGTTAATTTGTTCACGCATTACTTCAATTATGATTTTTGAGGAAATCAGTAGCTTTGCCTTTTTATATGACTCAGATATGGTTGTATTTTTATATTTTGCTCGCTTCGCTCCATTCTAGCCTAGGGCTCTCAGGTGGTTAAACTAATTTTTGCTTCTTTCGCACCTTTCAATAATAGCTCTGATAAATGGTTGCAAAACTTCTTGCTCGCTTCGTTCGCACCTTTTTATACATTAAGCTCTGATTTGGTTGCAAAATGTTTGGCTCGCTTCGCTCGTCCCTTTTATATAGCTCTAATATGGCTGATTTTTGTTGCTCGCTTTATGTGCACTTTTTTATTTGGTTTGTGTATTTATTGTATTTCATTTACATATCTTAGACACGGTAAACAAACTTGCGAGTCGGTGTGATTATATTAAAAACTCTAAAGTAAAATAAAACCGACCAAGCGTGAGACGGGCTCACGCTAACGACCCCAAAAAGAATTAAAGAGAACACCAATTGCTGTACAACTCACAAAAATATTAGTGTGGTGCGTGTCTTCTGTGGTGGTGTGGAGACATTGGTGGGTGAGTCCGACTTGCACTTGGCAGATTATGAACACTTACTGTAATCAGGAACGTGGAACACAAGTGTGAGTGCGACATGAAACATGACCCGGCTCTGTTTCCAGATCACGATGCAGGACAAGCTGGTCCCGTTCTCTTCTTGGTGTATAATAAACTCAAGAGGTTTGCTTAGCTGCGATGTTTTATTGAAATCTGTAAAACGAGCGATACAAGTAGTTTAATATATTATACGTAGATAGTGCAGCAGGACAGGCCCGCGAATACTGCGGGAGTGAGGAGTACGGAAAAGAATTTTATTCGATTTGATGTCAGAAAATAGGCACAAGTAAAAGAGAAGTAAATATAACGGAAATGAGAAGGAAAATCTGTTACCAGGCATTATGAGTGAACCTTGATTGAACATTCTTATTTAGATATACGCGTCGAACTCCGCATCACAGTTGCTAAATGATTTCGAATGACTGACGTTTCGTTTATATGGGTGCAACTGGCTACAACAAATTTCTTACAAAAATGCCTTGACAGCCGTTCTAATAAAATATGTTCTGTGGTGCTACATGTGCGTGACGTGCTATACGTACAGGTTTGTATCTGCGCCGGCACGCGCGGCCCACGCGCACTGCACGCCGGGGCTCCGTGCAGACGTTCGTCTCGAGCCACTCCCACGGCTACCTTCTCTCCCTCGTAATACTTGTACACGGAATGATACTCGGTGGTGAGTTTCCTCCCACCTCGTGTTTGCTTCGAGCGTGGAACGATAGACCCGTTCACTTCAAAACTTAACATTCCTACAAAATAAATATACACACGTTTAAAAGATATACATAAAAATGTAAGGGGTGGGTACGTTTCTTAATTTAGAGCCAACATTTAGGAAGGAACTAAAAACAGGAAAGTTTACTGAGAGTTGGGACCAGTGGCAGCCTCATGACTCCCTACAGAGGCGAGTCACTAGAATCGTTGACGATCCCAAGCTCACTAATAAGCTGGAACTACTTAGCTTCCGAAGAGATGTGCGTGGGTTCCCTCTCGTTACCATCACTAGTTTTTTTCGGAGAATGCTCTGAAAAGCTTTCTCATCTCATTCCTCCGCACATCGACACAATCAAAAAGCTCACCCCCATATCTTGCAAGCCTGGCACACACGCACCGTCCAAATTTGCTACTCCTTTATTCCGCAGACCTGCAAGGTGTGGAATGTCCTTCCACAAAGGTGTTCCCGCCGAGCTTCAACATGAACCGTTTCAACAAGGGTGTCTACAACTACCTCTCCGGGCTGGCAAAGCATCGTAAACACCGCTAGTGTTGCACGTGTCCATAGGCAGCGGTTTCTGCTTACCATCAGGCGGACTGCAAGCTTGTTTGCCACTCTTTACATATAAAAAAGATCCTAAATATAGGATATTTTACTTCCCAACTATAATATAATACACACCTGTATCTTGGCTGAGGGTCAACCTCACTATGATGCGATGCTCCCGCGTGCCCAGCTCATCCTTGATGACACACATGAGGATCGTGCCGTGGTGGTCGGCGCCCAGCCTCATGTACAGGCTCACCGAGCTGGTCTCCTGGAAGCCGGTCGAGGTCCGCTTGAAGCCTGCAATGTAGATGTCGTCGACAAGTTGTATGATTCAGCATTTTACAAACAGCCTCGTCTGATTATAAACGCTTGCTGGTTTCCCAAATGCTGAAGGTAAATTGACGAAATTTTTTTATTCGCGAATTAATCCTCATTAGTAAGCGACGATGTGGTCGAAGATGTAGCACGCAGACTTAGAAAATACGTATTCACTCTGGCCTTGAAAAAACCCAGATTATAGGTATCTCTCAGGAAATAGCTGGCAGTTTGTTCCTTGGCCGTACGGATTAGAAACGTAGAATCGTAACGTTTGGTACGTATCTAAGGATTGTATGGCTGGGTGGTACCTCCCCAGGCGTGGGCTCGCCTCGCCACATGTCTCCATGTCAGGTGGCTGCTTGTGTTATTGACGACCAGTTGTGCTCACCAGAAAACAGTACAAACCGCGGTGCGATCGCCGGTTTATGTGGGCAACACTATATTGAACGGGCTCACTCTTCTAGACAAGCTGCTTTGAACGCTTGCCTCCTGTAGTGTAAATTGCGACACTGTCTACAACTAATCAAAGTTTGTCGACAGCACTGTAGCCGCCTGAAGGCTCATCCACACATCATAGATATTATTGTGACGCCTCTGGTGTTACAAGTATCCATAGGCGATGGTGAGTGCTGACCATCAGGCAGCTCGTCTACTTTTTTGCCACCTATGGCAAAAAAAAAAAAACATGGTAAGTGATATGTAATGTTCGTGAGTCGGATACCTACCTCTCCTGTCGTAGGTCAGTCGCACGGAGGCTCCTGCGGTCAGGTGACACGTGAAGTTGATGCCTTCCCCGCCATAGAACTTGTACTCCCCGTGCACGGAGGTGAAGTTCACTTCGTTCGCGGCCAGGTATCCACTCGGCGGCGCGGCTGGAATAACGAGACACTTTGTTACAATAACTTATCATCATCATCATCATCATCATCAACGACCAAGACGAAGATACTTAGTGTGCTTAACTTTTTTTGATATTCGCCAAAGAACCAGAGTCACCGACATACCTGTTAAAGCAATTTGAAGTGGCAATGGGCAGACCACATCTCTCGAAGAACCGATAACCGATGGGGAAGAAAGGTTCTTCGAGACCACGAACCGGAAGACGCGGCGTAAGTAGGCCTCCCACTAGATGGACCGACGACATTGTGAAAGTCGCTGGCATCCAGTGGATGCAGATGGCAGGCTGTCGTTCAGTGTGGAGGTTAAAGGTGGAGACCCATGTTCAGTAGTGGACGTCTTCTGACTGATGATGATGATGATGATGATGTAGGCCACTCAAGTGAAGCTGCGGGCAGGAGCTAGTTATGAAATAAAAACATACCTTCCGCAGAACTAGAGTAGAAACTTGAACAGAATATTAAACAAAACTTCCACCGCTCGAGTTCTACCAACATTTTGACACAGCACACTGTGCGCGACTAATATTGTAGAGGCTAGGCCTGTTATGTTGGTGACTTTGTATGTTTATGGGAACAAACAGACTTTACGAATTGAAAACTAATTTAATTACAAATAAATTCGTCATCAATGATTCAGTAGGTTGTCATTGTCCGACTGCAGGTATCAAGGACGTGGCTGGCACGGGCATAGCACGCGGGAATCCTAGTATTACTTAGGTACTGTCTAAGCATAACGCCGAAGCGTGGTCCGCGTAGCTAAGGTTTAAGTCCGTTAACGGCGACAGACTAGCGACAGGCGACAGCGACAGGCGACAGCGACAGCGACAGGCGACAAGCGACCTTACTGGTTCCCATACAATACATTTTCTTTAAATTTGTATCATCATCATTTCAGCCATAGGACGTCCACTGCTGGCATCGATCTCCAGAAGGGCCGGTTGGAAGCGGCCTGCATCCAGCGTTTCCCTGCGGTCTCTTTTAGGTCGTCTGTCCATCTTGTGGGTGGACATCCTACGCTGCGCTTACCGGTCCGTGGTCTCCATTCCAGAACCTTTCGGCCCCATCGGCCATCTGTTCTGCGCGATATGTGCCCTACCCACTGCCACTTCAATTTGCTAATACGGTGTCATGTAAATTTGTATAAATAAATAGGTAAATATTCGGAACATTTTTGCACACACGGTCACCTGACCCCAAACTAAGCAAAGCTTGTGATATGGCTGCCAGAGACTGATATACATACATATATAGTTTTAAATACATACTTAAATAGATATTAACAACCAGATATAGAACAAACACAAATGTTCATCACATGAATGTTTGTCCTAGGTGGGAATCGAACCCACGCCCTAAAGCGCAGAAGGCTCACTACCAACTGGACCGACGGGCTATCTAAACGTTGTATATGTATGAAGATACATTCCAATAGGTTTTGTCCGATTTTTTCTGCTCCTAATTTCGCGGACCTGCAAGATGTCCTAGGGCTAGCAAAGCACCGACAACACCGCTAGTGTTACAGGTGTCCATAGGCGGCAGTCTCTGCTTACCATCAGGCGGAACGCTTGCTTTCTTGCCGCTGTTTTAATTTTTAGGAAAGGATCGAAACAACTGATTCGAGCGTCGTATTCGGAATTATACCGACCGCCGCGACAGGCGACAACTAGCGACACTGCCGCGTGTCGCTGTCGCCTGTCGCCGATGATGGACTCAAGCCGTTAACTGCGCACGCATTTTCCTTAAATCAATGCGGGAAATAAATAATTGTGATTATTATATTTACTCATATTTCGACGCATTTGTCCTTATTGTTTATCTGTGCTCATAGGTACAGTTCCCTGCAATAACTGTTATGTCATTATGAACGACTTCTGCGCAAGTTGGACTTACCTGACTGATCAAGCCTTTCTCCTTTCAAATAAAACAATATCATACAATATATCACATTTATTTCAACTTACAACTATCGTTATCACAAATCAGTCTCTATCTACAACATCACTTCAAGCTCGATTTCCACTTGACAGAACTATCGCCGTCTCTTTCATCGCAATTAAATAGAGCAGGACAGCACATTCAGTTAGTTTGACATTTGTGTAAATTTTACAAAAATATTTCTTTTAAAACGTATCTCAAACATGCTCGATAATCGGTCCATTACTGTCGCTACAAGGGACAAGTGGGCATGAATATGTCTCGGGTTTGTTTCGAGCCACACAAGTTTCCATTAAAGCTCTTGTTTCTTGCCGCGACAGTAATGTACAGACGACGGCAAACGTATTGGCTGTGAGTAGCCAAATTGCCGAAAATAGCTTAAATGTCGGAATCGATAAAAAATTGTTTATACAGGGTTACTGGTAATCAGTTACTGGTTAGCATCCTTCTAAGGTTTCAATACGTCAAAACAAACAAATAACTTTTGATCTACGTCTTATTACACAGGGTTACTGGTAATCAGTTACTGGTTAGCATCCTTCTAAGGTTTCAATACGTCAAAACAAACAAATAACTTTTGATCTACGTCTTATCAAAATTCGCGAAAAAAAACATCAACTGTTTCATATACCCTTACTAGTGTAAGGGTAATATATGAAATAAAGAATTGAATTGAATATTTAGTCCGGAATTAATGTTATATTTTTTATGGAACGGCAGTTTTAATCGCTTATTTGATATGTCGTAGAACAAATTTTTTGTTATGTTGTGCTGAGGATTCTTTCTAATTAACAGTAACCCTGTATATTAAAAAACTACAAATTTCACTAAATTTGAATTTGTTTTTTCTTCTTACTACCATGTATGTGTATATAATACAGCAAATTTTTATTGCAATTTAACTTACAGCAGACTCAAATTCGGTAATTTTTCTTTAAAAAATTTCAAGTTTACGGGCTCCGGTGAATGTTCAGTTTTGGCTAAGAGCAAATACGTTTTCTGTCGTAGATTTATAAGTACTAATAACATAACAGGGTTTTGAAAATAACAACAAAATAATACATACTTCATTAGAGTGCAATAATTTCTTGTATAGGCCAAAATAATTTTTAAGCCGACTGCAAAAAGTGTAGGCTCCCGAACAAAATTATTCTTATTGAGTTGAGTAAATAACTACTAAGCCGAAATTAATTAAATCTTGGTAGGATCAGCTCGAGCCGTTACGTTGTTGGAGCAATCGGCATAAACAAATCGCAATAACAACGTCCTTCCTTTTTTGAAGTAGGGTAGAGCACTAGTGGCTCTCAATATTATAGAGAACTGGCAGCACTCAAATATATTTATAACTAAACTGTGTATACATATGAAAACACAGTAAAATATCCCGAATATTAATTTTTTATTTAACTGTATTGGCCAGTTAATCCAAAATATAATATAATTGAAATTTGCAATTGGCCAGTTAGTTCAAAACAGAATTAAATTGGTAGTTTGTATTATCCTAGCAATCCAAACGAGAATAATAGAACATCGTATTGTGCAGTGGGTGCAAGTTAGAACTGGAAGTTGGCATTGGGCTGGTTGGTGCCGAACTGGTACTCATCATGCTGCGGCGGGGCTGCGTTCTCGTCTCCCTCCGCGAAGTACGTGTCCAGCAGGTGGAGGGTCTTCTTGTACACCTGGAACATAAACATCAATATCAGCGTTCCATGTCCCCACTGCTGGCACACAGGCCTTCTCTCAGAGAGAGGATGGACCCTAATCCACCACCCTGGCCCAGTGCATGTTGGTAAATGTCATATGTCTTTGAACTTTTAGAGGTTCTTGAACATACCGGTTTCCTCACGATGTTTTCCTTCACCGTTGCTGAGCGATGGCATCGAAATCACACATAATATAATTAAAACACCACCGTCCATCGCGGGCATCCAGTGGATGCAGATGGCAGGCTGTAATTCAGTGTGGAGCTTAAAGCTGGCCTATGTTCAGCAGTGGACGTCTTCCGGCTGATGATGATGATATTTAAAAACCAACCGATCCCAATCTGGAGGGGTTTACTAGTAGCTTCTGAAGAGTTCCACTGTCCACCTCCAGGCTCCATCATCAGATCAGTTCGATGATAACATATTGTTGTGTTGTCGAATTACATATACTTGCAAGTTATAAATCGATACAACAATAAGAAGTATGTTAGAATCAACTACTGAGATTTGTTTACTTGTCAGTTGGATACAAGCAAGGATCATGAGGTGAAGGTAATAAAACCGTGTTAAAATAGTGAACAAGCGGAGTACAGTATTATTGTCATATCACAATGTTTCATAACCCGTACACCGGAACAATAAATGATGAACCATCTCGTCATTTTGAACATACGTCATATGAGAAAGTCCAGTCAAATTTATATTTCCCTCCCCACTTGACATGTCGCCATCTTGTACATATGGTGACGTCACACACAGAGACATAGCTTGTCTACACTGATATTATATAGAGGTTTGAAGTTTGTGCCTTTGTACGATAAATAATCTCTGAATGATTACGAGATAACCTCTGAAACTACTGAACCCACAGACCTATATCTAAGTAGGCGTCACAAGCGGTCTAAGCTGTATGAAAACTAAGCGTGTCAAATTTTTCGTACTTACCCGTGAAAAGAAATGTCTTTATTGTGTCGGTAACTCTATTTGCAGTATTCTTACAACTCAGTATTGCACAATTATGCTAACTAGTTCAGGATACAGACGCTTCAATGTATAAAATGTACTGTTACTATGTTCCCAGTAAATGATTGATTGATTGATCTATTTTCGTTACAAACTGACGCGTGTTGTCGCGGCACCGATTGAGCAGACTGGTGTTAGCCGGACTCAACTACGACTATTTATCGTAGTGGCGTCTACTTGGACATGGGTCTGTGAACCGATACTGAGAATTCCTTCACTGAACTAATAGGAAGCTACAGTATCCCTTGTAGTATGGTAACAGAGAGGGGAAGCCGTGGGCGGATGGTAGTGAGAGAGCAGTGACCTGTTCGTTCTCGTGCTCCTGCAGCTTCTCGATCCGGTCGAGGACGCCGATCTCCTCGAGTCGCAGGCACAGCGCTTCCACCTGCCCGTACTTCACTGCCGCCTGCAGGAACGACGACTCATTAACAACTCACTCATAATCAAAAATAATGCACTCATAAACAACAACAACTCACTCATAAACAACAACAACTCACTCATAAACAACAACTCATTAACAACAAGTCAAAAACCACTAACTCGTTTCTATTCACTATTCAAGGACAGAGTGAAGTTTTTTCTAGAACAATGTGTTCCAATCTCGGCCACACCGACGCTTACCATCAAGCGAGTTGGTGGACAAACATATAAATCTATTCTTCAAGTTCAACTCTTATTTAATGGCTTCTTTTGTGGAGGAGCCACCACAATTTCACCATTGCAACGTATTGGGATAAACTATCAAACGAAGGAGATTGTCCGGTGAGCACAAATATGGACGGTGATTATAATTCCACTGTGAATTTTCCATACGGAGCGCTTTCTCCTGTGAAAGATAGCTACCGTGTCGTCAGCTTAGCAGATTAGCTTAGCAAATGGGATAGTTATTTAAAGCTAAAGTATATATAGTATTTAAGTTGTCCAAGTATATATCGTAAAAAGCGTCGGCGATAGGATCTTGCCTTGTGGTACTCCAAAAGTGACATCAAGCTCCTCAGTAGGGTAGTCTCCAGTTCTGACTCTCTGCCGTCGATGTCTAAGGTAGCTTACAAACCAGTCGAGAGTGTTGCCCCAAATTGCCACAACATTCAAGTGTTGTTGAGATTGAGACTGTGTCGCACGCCTGTGTTAAGTCAAGGAATACCTCTGTTGTTGTCGTTATTCTACTACTGTTGCTGATCTATTTAGACTAGTTATCTGACACTGCCTTCGAGGCACAGTATAGCTAGTTGCCCTGCTGTTTACTAGCGGTGAACTAGTGAGAGTAGTGTACCTGCAGCAGATGAGAGAGTCCGTCGAGTACGAGCGCCACGGCGCGGTGGTCGGGCGCGTCCAGCAGGGCGCAGTAGGGCTCCAGGAAGCCGGCCGACAGCAGCGTGTCCAGCTGGGACGCAGTGCCGCCCAGGCACAGGTTGGTGATGGCCCACGCAGCTTCCTTCTGACACCTGCACATTCAACGATACAATTAACAACAAAAATTACACCAATAAAAATTGTCCTGTCTTAGAAATGAAAAACGCGCGAAGTTAAAATCATTGTTAACTTTCTGAAATTTTCCAATTTTCTTAATTTTTCTTTCCATTACAAACTTCTACAAAATATAGTAACCCTCTTTAATTTGCATCACGTGATTTGCAGACCCTTTTGGCATTTTTTTGTTTAATAAGATTTATAAATTTATAGATTTATTAAGTACCTACTCAATGTACCCTACAAAGTGCGCTACAAAGCTACTTCCAGCTTAAGATGAGCCGTACGTTCAAAGGTTCCTGTACATTCCGGAGGTCAAGTTATTTGGACCTATTACTGACGGTTGTGATGCTTGTAATTTCTGAACTATGCAATCTATGACCTTGAAATTTTTACGGGACGTTTTTAAATGTACCTCCTTTCTAACAAAAAATAATTAATGAAATCGGACTACGCGGTAATGATTTACAACTAAGTACACATTTTGACTTTCATCCCCTCTCCCAAGGGAACCATGCATAATTTCGGGATAAAACGTATTCTATAACCTACCTCGGAGTATGAACTCAAATTATGCTAAGTTTCATTTAAATACATTTAGTAGTTTCGGCGTGATGCGCGGCCCAGACAGACAGACAAAGACAGACAGACAAAAATAAAAAAAATTACAGTTTTGACTTCAGTATCGAAAATAGAGTGCCGTCCAAAAAAATATATATCTTCAATGTACAGAATTGGACCTGTTATAGTTTTATTATAAGTATAGATTTTTTTTAAACCAGTTTGATAGTAGTGGTAGGGATCATGGGGGTAGACTTACTTGGGTTCTCCGTTAGTAAGCACCTCCATCAGCGGAGTGAGGATGTCCATGTCCAGCGCGCGCTGGATCTGGCTGTGCGTGCCAGCCAGGATGTTGGAGGCCGCCCATGCCGCCTCCTTCACCAGCGAGGCCTTGCTGCAGCGCAGCAGGGCTATGATCATCACCAGGCACCCGGCCTCCAGGCAGCGGTCCGTCTGGGGGGAATGGAAACCAAAATTGAATCGGTTTCTTCTAGCATGCTCCATCGTAGACCGCATCATCGCTTACCACCAGGCTAGATAGCGGTGCAATGCAAGCCTATTACTTACTAAATTGAAAATTAAACTGATTCCTATCACTAGTGAAGCAGTAAGGGTCATCTCAGACAGAAGGTAATGCGTCCGACTTCTGCATTCCTTGTATTGCTTATATTGTATTCTTTACACATGTCATAACATGCTCACACTGTCTCCATTCGTTTAATTGCTCTGACAGCTGCAATAACATTTAAAAAAACTTAATTTTCTTTTAACATTGCACAGAAGTACCTGCTACATTCAAAACATTAGTGAAAGTGATCAGAATTCGTGGTTTTGATTCTGCTTTTTTATGTTAATGCAGCTGTCAGGGCAAATAAATGCTTGGACCGAGTTTAGAGCAGATTGAGTGTCATCATTGAAATGTCAGGTGTCGCGCGGACATTTGAGAAGCATTGGTAGGGCTGACACCAACACCAAGAGGCCAACGTAAAATACAATTAAGGGATGTGTGTCAATGATGAACAGTATAAGATTGAGATATTTTTGGTTATTGTGGTGAATTCTTGGTGTTGAGCTGATCCGTGGTATGAGCTATGAGGTACGTCATCCACCAAACTATACTAATATTATAAAGAGAAAAGATTTTTATGTAAGTATGTTTATAACAAATTGGCTCCGAAACTACTGAACCGATTAAAACAATTCTTTCACTGTTGGGAAGCTACACTATCCCCGGGTGACATAGGATATAATCTATACCCGTGTGAAGCTGGGGCGGACCGCTAGTAATATTATAAATATTCGGTACATTTTTGCACACTCGGTCATCTGACCCCAAACTAAGCAAAGCTTGTGATATGGCTGCCAGAGACTGATATACATACATATATAGTTTTAAATACATACTTAAATAGATATTAACACCCAAATACAAACACAAATGTTCATCACATGAATGTTTGTCCTAGGTGGGAATCGAACCCACGCCCCAAGCTCAGAAGGCAGGTTCACTACCAACTGGACCAACGGGCTATCTAAATTATGCCTATGTTCAAATATGGTGGCAGGTGATAGCTTGCTACCCACTGAATGGGCCCCCCATAAAAGTTGCCTTATACTGGCACCAGAGGGGCAACATTGCCGTGGGTGGCTGAGGGTGTGGAGAGGTGTGCTGCACTTTCACTGAGAGCTACTCGCGGCGTTATATCCTTTAACACTTCCACCCTGGAGCTTAGGTTCTTAGATCTTGCGGTTTCCATCCTCAGACGGCCGGTTAGACAAGCCAGGGGTCAGGGGTCTCATTTAGCCCCATGAAATCTGGGTACACCGTGAACGTGTAGTGAGTGGTATTGTGTACCTGTTCATCAGTCCCGGTGAGCATGTTGCCGAGCGCCCGCAGCGCCGGAGTCTTCACAGCGGCCGCCTTGTGTCCCAGCAGCGCGAGGAGCCGCCGCGTCAGGTCGCGCGTGCCCTGCACCGCCTCGATGCGCTCGTTGGGTCCGTCCGTCAGGTAGGAGAGCGCCCAGCACGCGTCCGCTGCAACACGACGTACATCGTACCACGCCAAGTTACAAATCTATGATCGCTAACGCTATACAAAACTAAGGCAATGTATACGAATTACATTTTGAAAACACTAAGTCACACAAACCAGTCAGAACAAACCAATAAACAATTCGTATACAAGTTAAGTAAGTTTCGTCAAAACGATTCGATTCTACAATGTTAAGGTAGGGGGGGGGGGAAGGGGGTCGAGCCAAATCTCACGACATCTCACCAAGGGGGAGGTGGGGTCGAACAATCGTCAAATCATGATAATTATATTCTATTCTATCTTTAATTTAGACGTCATTAGTTTGTGGGTACATTAGAAGGTGCTCCTACGGGACGGGTGGTGACAGCGCTCACCCAGAACATCCTGGTCTGCGACGTCCAGCAGGTCGGAGATGTACGGCAGCGCGGGCGCCACCAGCTCGAACTCTACCATCGGGCTTTTGTTCCTGAAACAATTTGTTACTCATTAGTCTGAACAACATGAGCGAGACCACTACACAAAAAAAAACTTATACAGGGTTACGCATTTACCCTGTACTGAGCCGAAAGGAGGTCATTGTACTCATCATTATGAATAACTTTACTATAGAACAAGGACCAACCATAAAATCACGTAAAATATCCGCTGTTCCATATAAAACGGTCGTTGACACTCGACAAAATGTATGGAATGGCTGATTATTTTTCGCGATTTCATGGTTCGTGCCATAGTAATAGTTGTTCATAATGACCTCCTTTCGGCTCAGTACAGGGTAAATGCGTAACCCTGTACATGATCTAAGTTTTTTTAGCAGTGGCAGGCGACGGCTGCATTAACATTGTTAAAAGGTAAATTAAAAGCTCATCAGCTTGACGCTATACAAAGTTAATTCGTTAAGTTTGTAAGAGGTGTCAAAAAGTGATTAACATAATGGAGAGAGTATAGTGATGTGATACCTGCACAAGTTGCTGTAACTCCACAGTATAGTGATGTGATACCTGCACAAGTTGCTGTAACTCCACAGTATAGTGATGTGATACCTGCACAAGTTGCTGTAACTCCACAGTATAGTGATGTGATACCTGCACAAGTTGCTGTAACTCCACAGTATAGTGATGTGATACCTGCACAAGTTGCTGTAACTCCACAGTATAGTGATGTGATACCTGCACAAGTTGCTGTAAGTCCACACGTTGGTCCGCAGCTGCGTGGAGGGCGTGTCGGGGCGCAGATGCGTCAGCATGGCGGTCAGTGCGCCGCGCGCCAGCACCAGGTCCCTGGTGTGCGGTCCGTCGCCCGCGATGTTGCCGATGGCCCAGGCGGCCTGCTCGCCCACCGTGCCCCTCAGCCCCACCAGGGTGATCAACTTGGGCACGGCACCGCCCTGGAGTGACATCGCACTTTTGTTTATTTATTTATTCATCAACAGAATGCTTACTTTTTTATATCACACTAGCTACTTCCTATAAGTACACTTACATATATACTTTTACCGCTCATTGGCATTATATTCAAACTTGAAAGCTGTATTAGCATGAATTTGCCTACAAATTTTTTACAAATTGTCATTGAACAAATAAGCTAAATCATGTCAAATAAACCGGCCAAGTGCGAGTCGGCCTCGCGCACTGAGGGTTCTGTACCATCACAAAATATAAAAAGTAGTGCAAAGAGACAACATCATGCCCAGGCGGTCACCCATCCAAGTACCGACCGCGCCTAATGAACAGAAATGTATCATTAACTCACATTATTTATTATTATAAAAAAAAATTGTTTGTTGTATTGTAAGTTTGGGACCCCCTTTAATCTTTGCTTTTAGACTTTATTATTATTTCTTAGTTAATTCACTATAACATTACATATTCTGTAAATATTTCAACTATCTATTACAGTTCGAAAGATACAGCCGTTAAAAGTAGGACGGACAGACAGACAGTGTCGGCTAGTAAAAGGCTCCCGTTTTCACCTTTTGGATACAGAACCCTAAAAAAAGATACAAAAACAAAAAAATATATCCTGGAATGATGTTGGGGTGAACACGGGCAATATTATGTGCATCTTAACGAGCAAGTGTTGTCTCTGTCGCCAAGCATTTATGTGTACTGGCAACACCGCCTTAGAGCCAGACCACACCACACTTACCATCAGGGCCCCGATTCTACTAATTCAATTGTTTTTAAATTGTAATTGTTTTAATCTAAAAAAAATCATGAATTGTCTCAAAATTTAGTTTTTTTTAATACTTTTACTTTATGTGTCATAAATGTCAATTTTGGGGCACCTAAAGCACTTATGACACTTAAAGAATAAAAAAAAATAAAAAAATTGTGGCTTATTATACTTAGCCTATGTTTTGAGGCAATTCATGAAAAAAAAAAACAAAAATCAATTACAATTTAAAAACAATTGGCAAACAATCGGGGTCCAGGGCCCCGATTCTACTAAAGAAATTGTCATTAAATTGTAATTGTTGCGATTTTAATTGTTTAATAACTGCCCCAAAATTGTCAGTTTTAAATATTTTTTATACTAGAAAAATACAACCACCTTATATGATAAATTAGTATAAAAAAAATATAAAAAAATTTCATTCTTGAGGCAGTTATTTAACAATTAAAATCGTAACAATTACAATTTAATGACAATTTGTTTAGTAGAATCGGGATCCAGGTGTACTGTGGCGATACGCCACTAACATAATAAATAAACAGTTCTCACTTCAACAACTGCCATGGTGTGCTCCCGGGTCCCCGAGGCGATGTTGGTGAGCGCCCACGCCGCTTCGAACTGAAGATCGGGACTGCAAATATTCATACGTTCTGTGTTCATTCAAAACAACTCACCATTCACTACAGTTTGTCTCACATCAAACTTGAAGTAATAAGGTTGTATAGAATATGGAGATCCTGATATAAAAGTCAATGTAAAACTGCAGTGAACAACTGTGATAGATGGGAGTGCCAGAGCTAATGCATCGTCACACCGAAAAAGAACAACAGAATCTGTGGGACAAGAAAGATGACTGTAAGCATGCTAAAGCCGCTTTCTCAATTCTTGACAGGAAGATCACCAACAACCTAATGAAGTTGCAGTCACAGAACCTTCGCCTGATAGTAGGCCTTATAACGGGTCAACAGCTAAACAGCTAACAGCATGGTTCCTAGCTTGCATAAGCTAGGAGCCACACGGACAGTCCACTGTGTCATGGCTGCATGAAAGAGAACGAAACTGTAGAGCATGTGCTGTGGCATTGTGAACCCACAGAAGAACATTGAATCGGTACCGGGTTGCATGATGCACCATTACCTTCTTCATCCACGTCGCCACAACAGCTGGACTGCTTTTCATCATCATTATTTACACTACCATCTACAACACTGGAGCGTGTGTGCCAACGCGTCAGAACCTCACTCCGATACTTCAAGGAGTTAGGTTGGCTCGGGTAGGTGCTGGTAGCGGGAAATGCACAACACACCCCAAGCGGGATGTCAGTGCAGGACTTATCACCCCCATCTCGAATAGGAACTGTGGAACTGAATAGTTAAGTGTTTGGAGTACTTATGTTGTCAGAAAAGACAGCGACAATTTAGAATAATTAATAGCAACAGGCAAAGTGGATGGCAAATGTTCTCGAGGTCCCAGCCCATTGGCCAAATATACATCTAAACAGGGTGACACAGACAGGGTGTATGAAGACGATATGGATCCGTTCTACTCATAATCATGAACCACGTTTAGCATCGTACCAACCCTGAAATCGCAAAAAAATAGCTGTTCCGTTTTGTCGGGTGTTTATGACCGTTTTTCTATAAAACTGCTGATATATTTTTCGTGATATTACTTGTGGTCCCATAGTAAAGTTGTTTATAACGATGGGTATCACGGACTCCTTTAGGCTTAGTACACCTTATCCGCTTTCATTTATGATCAGCCAGTAAATGGCCACTGCTGAACAAAGGCCTCCCTCTTAGAGAGGGGTGTTGCCATAATCCCCACGCTTGGCAGGGGGCTTGTGGATCACAGTACGTTCACCGTGTACTAATAGGACACTGCTGCCCATCTTGCGGTGGTTCTGATTGCAGTTTTTACCCAAGTTCACATATTTACAAGTAGAAAAAATGTATAACTGACCAGTCATCTCGATCCAGGCTTTCGACGAGGGGTGCGATGACTCCAGCCTGCACCATGGGAGTGATGGGAGGGTTCTGTTCCCTGGACAGCATGCGGCGCGCGGCGCGGGCGGCCTCCGTCCTCCTTGCTAGCTCTCTGGAGTTCAGCTCTGCAACACGAGCACAGGGTTCATGACTCTATAATAGTAGAGCGAGGAAATGCTGATCTACCAACTATAAATAAATGTGCGATTCACACGATCTTTCTTGCCTTACACCTGCAAAATGTGGAATGAGCTACCTTCCGCGGTGTTTCTGGGAAGCTACAACATGGGGTGCGATAGTGGCGCTTTACAATCTGATGGTACCTAGTTCGCACCTCGGTCCTAAATTTATTTAGTACATAGTAAAATTATGTGAAAAAATTTTTTTTTTATACGCAAGCCTTTTTCTTATTCTTCTCAGCAAACACTTTCATTTGATGCCCATGTCATGATGTGAACATTTTGTGCACTATCCTGGGGCGTCTGCCATATTGAATTTATCATCTAGGACCAAAGTGCTTAGGAAGACAAATCAAATGAACCCTAACTCGACGGGGTTACGTCGTTTCGTTTAGGAGTTCCTATGGCCACCTTCTGTCTCCATCAGACCAGCTCGAAGGTACCAAAACATTGCATTGTCACCGAAATTACATAAGTATGCCAAATTTCAGCTCAATCGGTTGAAGATATCTGCTTCATAATTAAGTTGCAAGATTCCACCCGAACAAACATACATACATACATACATTGCAAGTTTAATAAAAGCTTGTAACAAAACAAGTGCAGTGCAAATTCCGTTGTGATAATGCCAGGGGGGTTAGACAAAACCCACTTTTTGTCAACGTTAACACCTGCAGAAAGATGAAATTGTATGAAAATGACATTGACAATGACATTAGCTTGAGAGATGTTATCTCAAGCTAATGTCATCTACATACAACTTCACCTTTCCGCAAACGTTAACGCTAACAGAAAGGGTCACATCTAAACTCCAGGGCTCAAAAAAAAATCTCAAACCGGGCAGACTAGTAGATTTCTTCGTACATTCAACTTTAGTTGGCCAACTCGAGTTGCTCATATTTCTACTTGAGTTAACTTGGTTTGGCTTAAACCCCAGTTCACCCATCTATGTTGTACATGTGCATACCTTGGACAACCTCTTCCGGAGTGAAGACCTTCTCGTCGACAGGAGCAGGATCGTTCGTCTCCGGGGAGAGGGCACGCCGCTTCAGTAGTTGCTCCTCCCGGGCCTGCTTCCGGAGAGTCAAGCTCAACTCTGCTCTCTTACGACGAAGATCCTGCCAACGTTTCCATGATAAGTGATACCTAATAACTGAACTAGCAGAGCCTTGCAGTTAAACCTGCTAATCTAAATTTTTTTCCGGACGAAAATTAACTTTTGACTAAATCTAGGGTAGAACTACTTCCATACCAAATTTCATCCAAATCTATTCAGCTGATACGGAGTCCAGTGCTGACGATGATACACACTTACATACTGAGTTTCCCATTTGTAAAATACTAGCTGTTCCCTGTGACTTTGTGCGCATAGACTTTCATACAATTTTTCAACCCCTTTTGCCCCCTTTATTCGGCTCTTTCGTAAAATCCTTTCTTAGCGTGCCTCTACACTCTATAGAATCTACCTGCCAAATTTCAGCTTCGAAAGTAAAGTAGATTTCGTGATGAGTGAGTAAATGAGTGAGTAGATGAATTTCGCTTTTCTATATAATATAGATCAGTGTGATTCATGTGATAATTCTACTTCTTTAACAAGGCACCTGCAACTGTCAAACCGTACTCGCAAGACACACATGTAAAGATTGCAGAGAGGGTAGCGGGCTAATTAAATTTCGCGATACAGATAAAACTACATTTTAACATTTTGATAGACTTTGAACTGACAAAAGTTCACCGATCCTCCACACCTCAGAATAAGACTTATTATTCTGTTCCACTCTCATCTTACCACCATAGCGTCAGCGGAGTAAGCTTCCAATCATTATTTTAGTTGAAAAGTAGGTAGGTATTAAAAAGAATGTTACTAATTTTTTATAGGTTTAGGTAATTTATGGATTAAGTACATACTTGGTGATAATTGTATTATAAGATTTCTTGATAAAACTAATAAAATTATAAATTTCAGCAAGCAAATAAACAGATTACGTAGCATTTTCGAGAAAATATATTTTATTCTTACCTACCTCCCAAGTTAAAGAGTACTCCGAGAAAATTCATCCTATTTGTTTGAACAAGACTTTTAATAATGGCAATGGAATTACTCCATTTTATATCACGTACCCTTTAATTGCAACGTAGCAAAAAATTTGCAAAAACGTATCAAAATCTAAAATATCTAAAAGACAGCATGCGGTACTTACATTTAAACCCTGACCAGCGTTCTTATAAGACGCCAAACGCGATGTATGGGCATTATTATCGGCCATGCTTTCACTGTATTAATAGCAAAAAGATAAAATAAATTTATACTAAACAAAAGACTACCACTACAGCAAAAGATATAAAAGGTACTCTTTGGAATTCGATCTGCACTGTCCAACAACCAAACTTTAACGGACAAAAAACAAAACGAAAGCAAAGAAACGGAAATACGTCACATCAAAACAATAGTATAGTTTTTTTTAATTCATTACTCCTAGGATGATTTTGGTGTCGCACGTCTTATGCATTTTGATTTGTTTGCGTTTGTTTTCTAGTTTTATCCTTCGAAATAGACTCGTCTTCTTATTTATCGTTAGTCAGTCATACAAGAATTAAGGAATTTTTGTGCTATTTAGATTTTTCTACGCTCTTGTCTCGATTTTTTTTAATTTCGCAAAATAATTTATTTAATAATTATGAATGTGAAAATAAATATAGTTGTACACTTCCTTTTCGAAATAAAATATGGAACAGCCTTTTACAAATTCCTAATATAAGGGAACATCATATTATTTTTGTGAAAGCTTTCTAATAATATGTACTCGTGTATGTGTGTGTTACCAGTGATGACATACGGCACTGAAACGTGGTCTCTCACTATGGGCCTCATAAGCAAGCTCAAAGTCGCACAACGAGCTATGGAGAGGGCTATGCTCGGGGTTTCTCTACGAGATCGAATCCGAAATGAGGAGATCCGTAGACGAACGAAAGTCACCGACATAGCCCACCGGATTAGTAAGTTGAAATGGCAGTGGGCAGGGCACATATCACGCAGAACAGATGGCCGATGGGGCCGAAAGGTTCTGGAATGGAGACCACGGACTGGTAAGCGCAGCGTAGGACGTCCACCCACAAGATGGACAGACGACCTAAAAGAGACCGCAGGGAAACGCTGGATGCAGGCCGCTTCCAACCGGCCCTTTTGGAGATCGATGGGGGAGGCCTATGTCCAGCAGTGGACGTCCTACGGCTGAAATGATGAAATGATGAATATGTACTCGAGTATGGATAAGTGATATAACGAGGCGAGACATGCCTTTTCGTGTTGTTTCCAAACTCGATCCATAGAAGCCTCTTGTAAAGCCTCCACCACTTTACTCGGGCATGAGTTTGACTTGCCGTGACTTGACTTAACCGTGACTTTCCTTGATTCCGACTCTCAGCTCCGACTTGACTCTGACTGTTGTCTGTTGTACTACATTAATTTGCCTAAAGTTTGTTAAAAAAATATACGTTGTAATAGTGGTAGTGGTACATTGACATTGACGTACTCGAGTGACATTTCTAGGGTTGGGATAGTGAACTAAAAAGACGTATATCGAACAATATTGAAAAAAAATTACAATAATCGAATGTTCTATAATGTAGTTGTCTATCTTACTGTGACGTTTTGAGTTAATTAATGGTGACGATGAAGTAACGGTGGCTTATAGTAAAATAAAACAAGAAAAATATGTGAGTGAACCGTTTTTTAATACCATCAATTTTATATTGACATACTTTTGATATTAAAATTGATTAAAAATAAACAAATACAAATCATTCAACGTGGTGCATAATCCAAGTCATTGGCATCGATTCTGATGCACTCTAAACTAAACCAAACTAAATTTGACAGCACTAAAATTGTTGCCATCTTTCTCTCACATATTAAAATGAAAAGAGAGGCAGATAATTTTAGTCCTGTCAGATTGGTTTAGTTTAGTGACATGACCTCGGTGGGTGTCACCCACGTGACACTTTTGCTCAGAGCGCTATACCTGGCGGAGTATATTATTATACCATGGTTATCGTTACGTAGCATTAAGATAGGAGGATAAATCTCAATGTTTCGTACACGTTACCAACGTTATTTAGGATGGTAGGATCAATCAAAGAGAATGTAATAGTAATACCTACTGAGAGGACCGATCGTCTGTCTGACGTGCTTACATAATATTGCGTGCCCTGTCAGTGTGCTCATTCAGCCTATGGGCGCAAAAAAATAATTCATAAAAAAAATAGGTACAATTATTGATTCATCTATTAACCACGATTAACAATCGATAATTTGAGTTCATCCGTCAATGATTGTGAATGTTGTTAACTGACATTGACATTTTGCTAACAATTTGCTGCACTGCACTGTGCATTCCAGGATTTCTAGGTCCAGCCAGAGGGCCTAGTGCCAGCTTTTCCAATTGCATATGAAATAAGAGCGGTTTCACCTAGATGCACTAGATGACGCTGTTTTTAAATCGTAATATTTTATGCAATTTGTAGTTTTTCAGTCTGTATTTCACGTAAACAATATTATTTTGGTTTATATTATCTTTGCTAACACAGTGATGGGATTGAGTATAAAATATTACTGAATAATAATATGATTCCATCTCAAGTAGCAATTAGATAAAACACGTTTTTTTATTAAAAAAAATAGGTACAGTTATTAATTCATCTATTAACCACGATTAACAATCGATAATTTGAGTTCATCCGTCAATGATTGTGAATGTTGTTAACTGACATTGACATTTTGCTAACATTTTGCTGCACTGCACTGTGCATTCCAGGATTTCTAGGTCCAGCCAGAAGGCCTAGTGCCAGCTTTTCCAATTGCATATGAAATAAGAGCGGTTTCACCTAGACAGCTTTTCCAATTGCATATGAAATAAGAGCGGTTTCACCTAGATGCACTAGATGGCGCTGTTTTTAAATCGTAATATTTTATGCAATTTGTAGTTTTTCAGCCTGTATTTCACGTAAACAATATTATTTTGGTTTATATTATCTTAGCTAACACAGTGATGGGATTGAGTATAAAATATTACTGAATAATAATATGATTCCATCTCAAGTAGCAATTAGATAAAACACGTAGACGTAGATAATATAATAATATCTATCTTTTTAATGCTGTTGGTAATTTACTAAACCCACAACTAAATAGGTAGGTAAGTACTTACTTTACTTAAAAATCACGGGCTAGTGCTTGTTATTAGTAGGCAAAGATTTCGTAATATCTAATTATGTAGATCTACCCATATTATTACATGTTTGATAAGTCATCCGACTAAATAAATTAACTCAAAGAAAAAGAAAATACTGTAATTATTCAAGACTTGACTTTATAAAATGCTAATTCTCTCACATTCGCAAACAAAGAGCACGGGAATCAAGGCATTGAGTTAAACTTCATTATTAATCAAACTGCAATGCGACTCTGACCGTCAAATTAATGCAGTTGAAAGATGAACATCTGAAAAAAAGCACTGAATAAAATAAGAAGAAGTAGGAGGCGCTCCTACGACAGATATTGAGTGGTGGGATGGGCCTAACATGCGCAAAGACGTATTACTATGAAATAATCTCACATTGCTCTATAATTAACCTATGCATTGACCGACACTTTCAACAGACGACCTCATAAACGAAACGATCGTAAATTAACGTTATTAAAACAAGTTTACAAGCGGTCATGAACATGTAATTACGCAAAACGTTACGCCGCTGGGCGTGACATCACAAATCAGTCCGGTCAGGCTAAAGACAACACGTCAGTCGACTGTCCTTTTTCTTTGGCCTGGAATGAGCGAGACAGAAATAGCTGCCTGGCGGCCGCTGATCGTATTCTGTCGAGGGTGTCGCCATTTTCATTTTGACGAATATTGACAGCACGGCAGACAGACAGTGCGCGGCCGTCGACGCAGCGTCTGTCGGACTATTTTTATTTTGATTGTGAATCATTTAACGACCTGATTACGTTCACTAACCCACTGTGCTCTGTTTGTAATTAAATCTTTATTTACTAACTCCGTGACGAGTGATAGATAGGTCAAATTAGCTGATTTTTGGTGCTAACCTCTTAGGTTTTTTTGTAGTTGTGTTTTGAGAACTGCAAGACTGATCGATATGTGCAAGATGTACTACAGATGACTCCGCATTAATCTCTTTCATCCTCGTGTTATTTTCTGGTGAGTGATTTAGAAATCAATAGGTTTTGAGTCATTTTGATGTAAATAATCGTTCCTTGTTCTATTAAATATACGCTTTTAGAGATGTAAATGGGTTAGTACAAAGTATTATTTGGCACGAAAATGATATTTATAGTGTAAAGTGACAGTAGCCCTTTGTTGCGGTAGCTCCAGTTTGTTTACGAACTGTCAGGGGCAGTACACGGCCTAAGATATATTGCCTGGGTTGGCGACTATGCGTGGATTAAACGCGTACGCTAAAATCTACCTTATGGTCCTTGCAATAAAGCCCAAACTTGGTACGAGTCTAAGGCTATAACGGCCCGTAGAATTAATTTATCACACGCCGCGCTTGACAAGTTGAAAACATAAATTCGACCTTGGTGCTCCACGTGGTTTGTAGGCTTCTATGTTTCTTCTTTTTAACATTGATTTTTGACAGAATCTCGTATCGATTTTTTGTATCGATTGTTTTTTTGAGTTTTGCAAATCACTATTGTTTGCATCGCTACACTACACTGTGACTACATTGCACGAAAAATAATAATTATTGTTTTTCGTGTGACAAAAAAAAAGAAAAGCAAAAAAAAATACAAATTAACTATAATAAATAATTATTAGTAGTAAGGAGTTAAAGATTTATGGTGTTTCTAATAACTTGTTTGGGATATCACCATAAATCCAAAGTAAATGTTTATGTTGTGACTATTGTGATAAGTGATTTAATTTGCACAAGTTTTCGCGTAAGTAATATTTACCTATTATACCATGTTAATTACCTACTGTTGAGATTGTAAAATGTTTTTTTTTGTAAACAGATCATAAATAAATAAGGAACTTAATAGATATAGGTGGTACCTGCAGATTACTGTTGGATTTTTTAGGTTTTTCTGTTTAGAACAGTATTCAATCAATAAGTTGCGTTCTAAAAAAGGCAAATTTCACGCGAAAGGGAGCGAAATTAAATGAACTCTCTTTATGGTTGGGCTCGGGCACTATATAAATTATCCAATGTTTGACTATTTAAACAAGTTTAGTCAAAATAGTTATAAAAACAGATATTTTTGGGGATCACTTTTTGTAAATGGAAACCATGGAACCTTGCTCATACCTAACAAAAAATTATGTAGGTACCAATTCTCATACTTTTTTAAGAGACATAATTCAAGTACGTCTTAATCAGTGGGTGCAATAACGTTATTTCATAATCAAAAATTGTTACCTTTTTGTCCAGCCCTGCTTTACATAAGACCATTGCTACTTTATGTGTTCCCATGTTGTTTTGCTGATGACTGGGTGGGCTATTCCTGAGCTTTGAAGATTTTTTTACACATTGTTTATTTATCATATAATTATATAGTTAAGGATGGACACCAGTATTGAAAAGGTTCATAAAGGTTCAAAGGTCAAAATTCTGTTCTACCATTATCTAAACTAAACCAAATTTGACAACTCTAAAAATATTGCCATTCTTCTCTCACATATTATAATGAAAAGAGAAGCAGATAATTTTAGTAATGTCAGATTAATTTAGTTTAGTAGGTGGTATGACAGAATCGACGCCAGTGTCCTGTGACGATACCGACAACTTGACTGAGCTTGTCACGCAGGATTTAGTGGAGTATCTCGGATTGAAATCCGGGAAGGCCTCCCTTAACTGTCTACAGGTTTTAGTACTTGCCCAGTATTCTTTATGAAGTCTTGTTGTCCACTGCCGACTCTAGGATATCTGATTTGGCTGAAAGGCAGTAGGTATCATTGACTCAGGTCCTACAGGGCGTGCACCTGAGCCTCTCCGTACCTTACTTGTTACTTGTTACTTGTGAGCCTCTCCGTACCAGTTTGTCAGCTGCATCATTACCCCTGGATCCGCTGTGCCCCTTCACAAATGGCATCATAACTCAAAACCTTGGCCTCACAAAATCTGTCATAATTTGTTGTTAAACTGTTGTTAAGAGAAAAACCGGCCAAGTGCGAGTCGGGCTCGCGCACTGAGGATTTCGTACCACCACAAAATACAATAAGGTTGTCCAAGTAACCGAATTACCAGTTAGACTGTGTACTACAATCATGCCAAGTTTGACACTTGTACGTATAGTCGTTTTTACATTACATTAAAGCTAATATAAAATACGTAAAAAAATACGTTTGTTGTATGGGGCCCTTTCGTTTTTACTATTAGACTTTTTTATTAATTTGTTAGTTAATCCGCTGTAACATTACATGTTCTGTGAAAATTTCAACTGTCTATCTATTACGGTTCGAAAGATATAGCCGTTAATAGATAGGACAGATGGGCAGACAGACAGACATCGTAGGCTTAGTAATAGGGTCCCGTTATTACCCTTTGGGTACAGAACCCTAAAAATGTGAATAGGCAGACTAGGTACACTGGATAAAGACTTCAGCCAACAAACATAATGCTAATCCAGAACGTGTTAAAATTGAATGTAGGTCTGACAATTGGAAGAATCTGTGTTCTTTATATGTTTTTCGTGAAAATTGCAATCAAATATCATAAATCAACATAATTATGATGTTGCTTGACAACATACCATTATGTAGTACAATGGAACAAATCTGTATATATTTTTACATATTTTTTTTCTTCTGTTTTATTATGTGATCAGTCTTTTAAATATAAGCAGATAAGGTGGAACCAGCCCTTTCTTTTGTGCAGTCAGTTTGTTTGACTATGGTCGAATACGTCCCGCCTATTTTTGAGCCAGTGATGGTTTCAGGGATAGTGAGTTGACCCGCAAGCTGATTCGGGTGTTTTTCTACTCCAAACTGAGAGTGAGTGAGAGTGGAGTAATTGGCTCCATGAGTAACTTTGTCTACCATAGCCATGTTGAGATATTCATGGACTCTGTAGTTCTGGTAAACCAATGTTCTGGTAAACCAATGTTCTGGTAAACCAATGTTCTGGTAAACCAATGTTCTGGTAAACCAATGTTCTGGTAAACCAATGTTCTGGTAAACCAATGGTATCAAAATAATTACAGAAGAATTTGCCTTTAAAATTAGAATAAAATCCCAGCATAGTTTTTTATTAAATTTTAATTATTATTTCTCAGTGTATTTTTTCAATTATTATTAATCTAACAAAGCCTCTTTACAGCTGCAAAATTATTGACAATGCCATTTTACATCCGATAATGTGTGCCTATGTTGTATACTGTTCATTTTAAATTGAGATTTTTATCCTGTTAATGACGTCGTCAAGTGTATATTAGTTATACCTAAGACCCGAAATAATTGAATTGAATTGTATTGGCTGTGCCGGCTAGACAGGGACATTGATTAGTTTTTTTTCTGTTTTTATAATGCGATTAGTCTTTTGACTATAACCAGATGAGGTTGCTTAATTCTCTTAAATCTGATTTGCTATCTAATTTGAACCGGTTTTCTCTAATATTTTAGTCTATTTTGATCTTTAATGTTGTTTTTATAAGGTTTAATAGCTGCGTCCCGCGGTTTCACCCGCGTTAAATAGGTACCTCCTTGAAGCAACGGTTTTGTTTATCATTGCTTTCTGCAATCAGGCCCCGGACTTTGAGTGAGTTTAGTGATAGTCACTGAAAAGTTTTTTTTTGTGTAAATTAGAACGACTGTCAAGGCATTTTGTAAGAAATGTGTTGTCGCCAGTTGCAGTCAGTCATTCGAAATCAGTTAGCAACTGTGATGCGGAGTTCGACGCGTTGATCTAAATAAGAATGTTCAATCAAGGTTCACTCATAATGCCTGGTAACAGATTATCCTTCTCATTTCCGTTCTATTTACTTCTCTTTTCTGTGGGTGTAGTAGTTACTTTAACTCAAATGACAATTTTTTTTTTCCCCTGTGATGTAATTATGTCAATGACTTCAAGTCTTGCTGTTCCATACAAAATAAAATGGAAAAATGATTTTTTTCACAATAATTGATCAAAGATCATCAATTCTGCTCCCCGATTTTACTAAACAAATTGTCCTTAATTTGTAATTGTTGCGATTTTACTTGTTAAATAACTGCCTCAAAATTGACAGTTTAAAAAAAATACTATTTTATAATATTAGGTGGTTCTGTTTTTCGAGTATAAAAAATATTTAAAACTGTCAATTTTGAGGCAGTTATTTAACAATTAAAATCGCAACAATTACAATTTAAAAACAATTTGTTTAGTAGAATAGAAGCCCTGGTCGGTTGGGAAATAGGTTTTTGTGTTATAAATAGTGTAACTAACTTTACTTATGTTTTATATTTATATCTATAGATATAGATTATATAAGTCCATATTTTTATGTCTGCAATTGAGTGTGAGATTCTTGCTTTGCCAGAATTTTAACATTTATGGTCTAAGGTCTAGCATTTATGCTAATTGCAATATAAATGTACAAATTTCGTTTATATTTTAGACAGCCATAACAGAGTGCCACCAAATATTCACACACACTTTCTTGTTCATATTTTAAACACAAATATTAAGTAGGTATATTTCGTTATTAATATCTACTTCCTATGTTCCGTTTCTGAATTAGCTCTGCCAGGCAGTCAGAAGTGGGATCGGGTGGGTCACATCTATCGAATACACCTGGAAAGGTGTACAGGGGTCCTCACAAGGGGTTCGAGCTCTCACATCATCAGCCAGTAAAGTCCACTGCTGATCAAAGACCTGTTAGAGAGGGGTATTGCCATAAACCCCACGCTTAGCAGGCGGCTTGGGGATCGCAGTACGTTCACCGTGTACAAATGGCACGCTGCTGCCCATCCTCCAGTGGATCTAGTCCCAGTTTTAGTACATACCCGGGTCGAGCTCTAATGATTACCAATAAAAAAATTTCTGTTATTTCTTTCTTTTAACACACACATCTGCGCGTCACGTTTACCCGCGGTATTCCCGTTTCACATCATTTTCTGGTATTATATATATTATCCTTAGAATAACTACACATAGAAACCAAGTACATTCGCAAAATTTAAGCCATTCAAATGGTGTCATATATGGCTCCAAAAAAATATAAAAATTTTAATATGACAATTTGCGCGGTGAAATCGTAACACAACAAATCAGACAAGCAGCATAAGAGTTATGGTGTGACATTCCACAGGTAATCCATTAATTTTCTTGCTTAAATCGTTTAAAATACCAATCGAAACGTAAGCTACAAAGCGAATTTGTAGCTTACGTTTTGAGAAGGCGTTTGGAAACTTACCTTCTCTGAGTAGTTATTCTAAAATTATAAGTACATTCTCTTGAATCTATTTCCTTGGCAAGATCCAGATCGGCTCAGCCCTGAGCAGGTACAGTTACCACACCGTCTTTTAAAAATTCGCTATTGCCAAGTCATAATTAGATATAAACCGGCCAAATGCGAGTCGGGCTCGTGCACTGAGAGTTCTGTACAATAACAATTTATATTATCTTTGGTTCCGTACCACTACATAACTTGTTAGCTACTAAACTACAAAAAAGTAGTGCAAAAAGACAACATCCTATCAACGCCCAGGCGGTCACCCATCCAAGTACCGACCGCGCCCGACGTTGCTTAACTTCGGTGATCGTACGAGAACCGTTGGTAAAAATACGTTTGTTGTGTGGGGTTTTACTTTTCGTTTTAAATTTTTGACGTTTTTATTATTTGTTAGTCAATCCGCCGTAAGATTATATATTCTGTGAAAATTTCAACTGGCTATCTATTACGGTTCGAAAGTTACAGTCGTTTTAAGGTGGGACAGACAGACAGACATCGTAGGCTTATAGTAATAGGGTCCCGTTTAACCCTTTGGGCACGGAACCCTATAAACGCTGTTGTTGAAAAACGAGCATTTGATATTCTGTGGAGAGTGCTCATAAAGCAAGTGTTTCAGAAGCAGCTGTCATCCCCCACGTCACAGAATATACATGCAGTAGGTCCTCGTGAAGCTCGAAATGAAATAAGTCACCGCACGAGTGTTGTTCCTCCACAAATACAAGACGAAGCGGCCATAACTCTTGGTTTAACGTTATTAAAATCTGTCCACAGCTCGCCAATTATATACCACCGGGCAGGCGTCACTTGGCCGTAATGGCCGCCGTTCCCGCCTTTTTCGCTGTCAAAGCGGTTTTTTCGCGGCAAAGCGGCGAAATTCGACGGTAGCAAAATCTTTTGTGATATAAGTTTTCGGGCATTTTTAGAATGGTTTTAGAAGTTTATTAGGTTTTTCGAGGGAATGTGGGGTCGGAATATTCGGTAGGAGAATATTTTATAAGTTTCCTTTATTTAGGTTCATCAAAGTTTCATTGGCTTGTTCGTTTCATTTATATACTGTTTGTAGTGTGAGTACGACAGGAACGCTGAACTAATCTTGATGAAACACAAGGATACTTCCTTTCGCAAGCGGATAAATAATATGAAGCTTTTTACATAAATTCAAAACCGACTTCAATAATGTATAATATTAGTTAGTTAATTAAGACTTTTTAGGGTCCCGTACTGTCCGTCTGTTCTAGCTTCTAACGACTGTATCTTTCGAACCGTAATAGATAGCCAGTTGAAATTTTTACAAAATATGTAATGTTACGGCGGATTAACAATATTATTCGCATAGAACTTGGAATCAATAATTGCATGGTTATGCCGAAAATGTTAAATCATTCATTAAGTTTTTTTTTTTCAAATATTTAGGTAATCGTGCGATAAATAATTTCAAGTAACTTTAATGTTTACAATATAGTTAAGTACCTATATATACATTTTTATTTGTGTGATATTTTATTTCTAAACCAATTTTCGATAGTCTGTGGTTGTTCATTATGCGCGGCACTTCACTAAGTGGGCAGTACCCATCAATGAAGTACGACATTTTGTAGTACATTTTACCGGAAAAAATGTCCTGTCAAAATTATCATCTTAAATTTGACAGACAGTCTGTTATTTTAGTTTCTATGATAATGGCATCGATTCTGATGTACTCCAAACTAAACTAAATTTGACAGCTCTAAGCTTGTTGCCATCCTTCTCTCACACATTATAATGAAAAGAGAGACAGAAAGAATAAACAACAGAGAGAGAGAATTTTAGTCCTGTCAGATTGGTTTAGTTTAGTGAGTGGCATGATAGAATATGCCTCAATGGCATCGATAAGTGGTATGACAGAATCGACACCATTGGCGTCGATTCTGTCATACCACTCAATAAACCATTCTGATAGGACTAAAATTATCTGCCTCTCTTTTCATTTTAATATGTGAGAGAAGGATGGCAACAAGCTTAGAGCTGTCAAATTTAGTTTAGTTTAGAGTACATCAGAATCGATGCCATCGCCTTCGTTTCGTCAGTCGTACAATGTTTCAGTCAGTCGGTGGTATGTACATGTAGCATGGTATAGCATGGTATAGCATGGTATAGCATGGTATAGCACGGGAGCCGGAATGGAAGTCGTCGGTGATACAAAGGCGCGGGCCTTCGCTCCCGTACCTAAATTAAACCCTCGCACCTACAGGCCACTGCAGTAGGACAACTCGGACGAAATGTTCGTCCATATGGTATCTTTATCATTTTGGATTTAAATACTATTTCCACATGTTATTGATTTTTTATCGCTACACATACTATGCATTTATCTAGGTTTATTTCCCCGCGTCTAAAGTTTAATTTTAGGATGTAATCATTGAAATTAAATAGAAGTTTGTACGAGTGTCTAAAAATACATTATAGTCGTTTATCAGCCCAAGCCGAAGGCGAAGGCGGATATTTAAGTCGAGGAGTTATCCACTTAAATTTTTACTTTAATTTCGAGGAAATAAAACAATGATTATATTGACGTATTGTATGTAATGTACATAATAGTTTTTTTTTGCCCATCACTGGGTAGGATAAAGCCACCAACAACCTCCTCTGGTGTTGAACAACCGTGATAGTTTAAAACCTTAGTTTTTTTTTCCCTCTAAATTAGAACGGCTGTCAAGGCATATATTTGTAAATATTAAAATTATTCAAAAATATGGTTAGCGCTCGAAAATTTATGAACCAAAAGTAGACCAAAATCTCAGTAACTATTTAGTAATGTGTACCATGGAAAAACAATTGTTGATTAACTCTTTATTGTTCACACCGTAAAATTTGATACAGAGGACAAAAAAACTCGTGTAACAACTGGCGGCCTTATCGCTAAAAGCGATCTCTTCCAGGCAACCTTAGGATGGGACCTTAGGATGTTGCAAGCTAAATTAGACAGAACTAGTATTTCTAAAATGTATCTAAAGGTAAATTTTTGTAAAACAGTTTACACTCACGTTCTGTTTATCAGTCGAGACGATCGACTGTTTTCGGAGCCATTAGAGCTCCTTCATCAGAGAATACGCGCGCTCCCGGAGACAGTCGCCCGCATACCGGTTTATATTTCTAAAGGTACACTTTTTGCGTGAATTTTCTACTAGACCCCAGCATCCAGGCGTTTTTTATTTAGGTTTAAAGTAAATAAATGAATTCTATATGAAGTTGCGTTACTGGTTGGAACTGTACTGTCGCATATTACTTGGGAAGTGTGGAGTGCGCGGCGCGGGTACGCAATTGGCTTAGAAATAACTTGCTTATGTTTGAATTAGACGCAGCGTTTCTTAAACGCAAACCGGGGAACCCTAAAAGAGGGATCGGGGAAGTCGGGATAGAGGCTCGGGGGAAGAGGGGAATTCTAGTAATTATCCATATGCACACTAATATGAAGGAGATAGTAACTCGTGTCAAGCCGTGTCTCGTTGGTTGTTAACTCGGCGCGATGGAGCGGCTTAACCAATTTTGATATATAAGTAGATATAAATTGTATTTTTTAGCGTTCCGTACTCAAAAAGTAAAAACGGGACCCTATTACTAAGCCCACAATGGCGGTCTGTCTGTTTGTCCGTCTGTCCTACAATTTAACGGCTGTATTTTTCGAACCGTAATAGATAGCCAGTTGAAATTTTCACAGAATATGTAATGTTACGGCGGATTAACTAACAAATAATAAAAACGTCAAAAAGTAAAAACAAAAGTGAGGTACAAATGTTTTTTTTACGGGTTTTAATATTAGCTCTAATGTAAAAATGGTACCTAATACGTATAAGCGTCAAACTTGGCATGATTATAGTACACACTCTAAAGTATAACAACAAATAATAAATAATGGACAAGTGCGAGTCGGTGACAAGTTTTTGTTATAATTTTATTATACTCAAGCGTCACTGTAGCAAAAATAACTGTGACTGCGTGGAAATTGCTTCGACAATTTTGGAAAACGTTAACTAGTAATTCGGTTACATGGACTTACCTTATTGTATTTTGTGGTGGTACGGAACCCTCAGTGCGAGAGCCCGGTTCGCACTTGGCCGGTTTATTTGAAGTCGGTTGAACACATAACACGCAGACAGACAGACAGACGTGTAAACGTCAGACAAGAATAATCTTCCTCTCGCATTTATAATATAAGTTGATTTATTTACCCGAGAGAGAAAACTCTCAACTATCCACCCAATAAACTGCCAGAGATATAAAGAAAACAATTCACCGGAAGTCGTAAGAAGAGCCGTCTACCCGCCGCCGCGCCGCGTCAGCGTTCCCCGTTCCAATTTCGAATTTGAATTCGGAATCTGCCGATTCCGCTTCCGACTGGGAAAAACCGTTACAGTTGGCGGGAAAATGTCCTTGACTGGTTTAGGGAAAAGGGGGACGCGAGAGAATAGTGCTGTAATATCTGGGTACTTGTTAGGGTTCTGCGCCGGGGAGGGAAATGGAAACCCTCTGGCGTGGATGGGCCTCCGAGCGCACGTCACACCAGCGGATTGTCTAGGGAAATACCAGCACACTAATAGAAGGACTGCACACTACCATCCCTTCCCGTGGAAATTCACAGGATTCGTACTCAACGAGTTGGGTCGACATTTATGATACGTACTGCCCGAGAATGGAACTCCCCGCCGTCCTCCTTGTTTCCTGATAACTACAATCTAGGCATCTTCAAAGGTAGTGAATAGATTTCTTCTAGATCAAAGTGTTCTATTCTCGGCCGCAACATCGCTTACCATCAGGTGGCCATACAAAGATCTATGCTTAAAATTTCAGCTCAAACGGTTGGGGATAACAGGGATAACTTTCTGTTAGCATTAACGCCTGCGGAAAGGTAAAATTGTAAGAAAATGACATTAGCTTGAGATAACATCTCTCAAGCTAATGTCATTGTCAATGTCATTTTCATACAATTTCATCTTTCCGCAGGAGTTAACGCTAACAGAAAGTGGCTCTTGTCGAAACCTCCTAGCCTAAAATTCAGTTGCAGGTTTTTTATATGTAAAATAAGTGGCAAACAAGCTTCAGGCCACCTGATGGTAAGTGGTCACCGCTGCCTATGGACACCTACAATACCCGGGGCATTGTCAGTGCGTTGTCTACCATTGAGGATTATTCACCCTTCGTTTGAAGCAGTCCAAATTATATTTCGGAGGAAAAAGATTTGTCCCACACTAAAATAAAAGTAAATTAAATTAGCAACGTGATTATAATGGCGATATAATCAGTGTCCATATTGATTAAGCGGTAGGTATGTTAGGTATACTGTTGTCTGAATCTGATAACTACAACACAGTCACAATAATTACATCAACATTTACCATCATTCCTGATTACAATAATTAATTAATTATTTATTTTGTCTCGACTTATTTTAATCCGATTACAAGTTTTGGTGCAGTAACATACACTTGTTAGGTTTCTTGTTGAGCTAATAAGTAACAAGAATTTTAATAAATAAAAAAAATCCCCGGTTAAAATAAAACCGGCCAAGAGCGAGTCGGGTTCGCGCACTGAAGGTTCCGTACCACCACATAACTTGTTATTGTTACCTACTAAAGTACAAAACAATTGTGCGAAAAGACAACATCCCATAACGCCCAGGCGGTCACCCATCTAAGTACGGCCGCGCCCGACGTTGCTTCACTTCGGTGATCGTACGAGAACTGGTGATGAACATAAATTTGTCACTGACTCGCACTTGACCATTATTAATTATTTGTTGTTATACTTTAGAGTGTGTACTAGAATCGTGCCAAGTGTGACGCTTGTACGTATTATCGTTTTTACAATAGAACTTATACAAAAATACGTTTGTTGTATGGGGTGTTCGTTTTTACTTTTTTTTTAAATTATTATTTCTTAGTTAATCCGTAACGTTACATATTCTGTAAAAATTTCAATTGGCTATCTCATACGGTTCGAAAAATACAGCTGTTAATAGGTAGGACAGACAGACAGACTTCGTAGGCTTAGTAATAGGGTCCCGTTTTTACCCTTTGGGTACGGAACGCTAAAAAGGGTGGCAAGGTCGTCTGCAGGGTGAGTTCGACTAAAGGCATCCATACTCATTTAGACTGGATGCGTTCACACCCGACACACCACCTCACCATATCTGCCTTGTTTGAATGATCTGAGGAAGTTGATTGAATCATGCGACAGTTGAAGAGGACAGAGGAAGTCCATCCTCTAATTCCGCTTCTACGACGCTTCAAGTACGATACCGACGAAGAAGCGGAATTACACTAGAGATTCGGCGGAAAAACAGTTTTGCTTTTGATCTGAAGAAAATAACCTCTTTGGAGATCGGTTGAAAAATAAATTGAACTAGGAAGTCTGCTGAACCACTTCCAGGTCTCACGTCCAGTACAGACCACCTGGGGTCTTACGGCCTCCTATTTTAAGTGATTTTGTTTAGGTGACGAAAAGCGACCGCAAACCGTATCTCGGCGCGCGACCCGCGCTGTTTCAGCGCTAATTCGAGCCCGCGTTAAGTGTTAGCCGCAAGGCCCCTGGGGCCTTACGGCTAGCTGTTTAAAGAAATTCAGTTTAGGTGATGAAAAAATGTTGCGTGATCCTAAGATATTGATTGATTGACTCTTTATTGTTCACACCATGAAATACATACATATTTTTACCTATCTCACATGCGCGACCGGAAACCGTATCAGGGGGGTTAGACAAGACCCACTATCTGTTAGCGTTAACGGCTGCGGAAAGATGAAATTGTATGAAAATGACATTAGCTTGAGATAACATCTCTCAAGCTAATGTCATTGCTAACAGATAGTGGGTCTCGTCTAACCCCCCTGGGCGCGTTAAGGTTCACGTTCGCGTGATTTCCTGAACTGTGCGGTTTTGACGTTAGTTTGAGACCGCGCAAGGAGCTGTCCGTGAGGCCCCTGGTCCCAGCGTGCGTGCTGGTTGTGGCGACCACCCGCACCATCGTTAGCACTGGAGGCAGGTGGTAATTGATCCGCAGCATGCTCGCACGAGACAAGTGATAATTGTAATAAACGATGCTCCGCTGTTATAACGAGCTTTTTAAATGGTATCGACAAATAATGCTACTTAACAACGTTAATGTAGTTTTGGAAGACGCATAGACCGATCTTACGTGCGTTTTTTTCTCCTGACAATAATTTTGGCGTCGCTCGTCTTATGCGAATGCGAATTAACGAACTTTTAAGGATTTGAAGTACTACGGAACCCTAAAAAATGACGAAAGTGTAACAAACTAGGTCAGATAGGCATTGGAGTCAGTGAAAGGGCAACTAGGAAATAGAATGTATAAAGATGGTCTGCCGATTCCACCGGAGGCTGCAACTCAATATTTGAGCAGCTGTGTCTACGGCGGCGGACGAAAATGTTATTTTTATGCGACCTACATGGAAATGTCGATGCCACCCCTGCCTAGGGCTGCCCGGCCTAACTATCGATACCACAGATCGATACGCTGCCTCCACTGTAGTGATTTTCATGTTTGAAGTCTCCCAGACGCGGCGCTGTCATCGCGTATCAATCACTATCAGTAGCATTTCTCGAGCAGCACTGTTAACAAGTTTAGGCATCGTACACGACTCTTGAAACGATGGCAAATTAATAAAAATCTCACTAGCGTCCAAACACAGTAACAACACCTGACAAATACTGCATGGACATTTAGTTTCGCTGTTTGCGTCTATTGTAGACTATTTAAACATCTCAAATCAAAGAATATGTTTTTTTAATAAATAATAGTCTTGTAATGTTACGGCGGACGTATATTTTTACGTATTTTTTCTTTGCTCTAATCCTTTTGGATTCAGTAGCAGGTCCAAGTGTCTAGTTTGCCTTGATTTTAGTACACTCTATAAAGTAAAACAACAAATAATAAAAATATTGACTTAGCAGTGTCTCAAACTCGGCTAGGCCGCGCCGGTCTCTTGTTGACACCGTACTGAATGAAATAATACACATTTTTGGGTGCGGAACCCTCAGTGCGCGAGCCCGACTCCCTCTTGGCCGGTGATTATTTTATTTTGTAGAGAAAGATGGTCCCACAGTATATGTCACTAAGTTTGGCTCAGTAAATAGTTTTTTGACCAGGTCCAATAATTCGAATAATTATGTTTGGGCCTTAGATCAGGATGGCTTGGGCGTTTGACTTATCACAGAAGACAAGCGATGTCAATAACTTTGTTCGATTGCGTTTCCATTTTCGGTTTTTCAGAAGATAATTATTCGAGTTCTGTATTCCTAGAACTTTATTAAGTCTGGAGTTTCAAGTCTAATAGTGTAATTTTAGGATGGTGCTGCACTGTTGTGTGCAAGCGTGGCGCTTACTATCAAGCCAGCGATTTGCTCGTCTTGTGACTCAATTGTATAAAAAACTTTACGTTCCATCGATATCTAGTGTAGGTATTTATCGACAAGTCCCAACTCTACGCGAAAAATGTACCCTTCCCGCGCTTCGTGCGCCCTCCGAACACGAATTTGTTTCTTAATACGAGCCTCTTCTATTATTTAACGAATATTATCGTAAATTCGTAAAGGGTTCGGGCACGCTCGCTTGTCTCGGTGCATCTTGAAAAAAAAATCGGACAAGTACGAGGAGGACTCGTGCTCTGAGGGTTCCGTTGGACGGATCCGTCAGAGCGCGAGTCCAAAAAAAAAAATCTAAATGAAGTTGAAATATTGAAAGACAAACTTAACTTTGTAGTTGACTATAAGGTTCTTCCATACATTCCAACTACAAAATGTAAGTTTGTAATAGCAAAATAATTATTTTGAAAATGACTTTCGGATTTATTCCTATATATGCTATGAGAATATATGCTATGCTATGTGACCTTGCCTCTTGCCAAATTTTATGATTCTAGGTCAACGGGAAGTACCCTATAGGTTTTGATTCCCCTGTGAAATCGCAAAATATGCGACATAAACGTTCATATCTTTTAATTGCGTTGACTTACAACTTAAATTTTTTTACAGCCGAAAGAAACCGTAGACCCAAGTATTTGGTATAAATTTCAACTTGATACCTTTACGCGTTCTTGAGAAAAAGGGTCTTGACAGACGGACAATGAAGTGATCCTATAATCATCATCATCATCATCAGCCCTGAGTGACCCACTGCTGGGTATAGGCCTCCCTTTGTTTATGCCACTCTCCCCGGTCTCTCGCTATTCGCATCCACTCGTTCCCGACAGTATTTCTGATGTCGTCAGTCCACCTCATCCTCGGTCGGCCTGGGTTCCGCGATCCTATAAGGGTTCCGTTTTTTCCTTTTGAGGCACGGAACCCTAAAAACGTAGAATATACCTAGCGTTTGTGTCGTGGCTCCGATACTACAATACGTCATCTCTCTCTCACCCACGCAAGTTCATACTTTGAAGGTTTTGAACGAACGAAACGATCTTTGAGCCAACACGGCCAGTGGGTGGAGGACCACGGCAACTTCCTTTTTAGGGTTCCGGACCCAAAGGGTAAAACGGGATCCTATTACTGAGCCTACATTGTCTGTCTGTCCGTCTGTCCGTCTGTCCGTCTGTCCTACCTATTAACGACTATATCTTTGGAACTGTAATATATAGCCAGTTGAAATTTTCACAGAATATGTAATGTTACGGCGGATTAACTAACAAATAATAAAAAAACCCGGCCAAGTGCGAGTCGGGCTCGCGCACTGAGCCATCCGTACCACCATAAAATTCAATAACGAAATTACCAGTTATAACTTGGTAATGAAAATGAACATAATCTTGTCACCGACTCGCACTTGGCCATTTTTTATTATATATTGTTGTTATACTTTAGAGTGTGTATAACCATGTTAAGTTTGACGCTTGTACGTATTAGTTACCGTTTTTACATTAGATCTAATACAAAAATACGTAAAAAAAATACGTTTCTTGTTTTTTACCCTTTCGTTTCTCGTTTTTGACTTTTTTATTATTTGTTAGTTAATTCGCTGTAACGTTACATATTCTGTGAAAATTTCAACTGTCTATCTATTACGGTTCGAAAGATACAGCCGTTAATAGGTTAATAGGCCGGTTTATTTTATTTACTCCTTACATAATTATCTACAAAATCAAACTATTCCGTTCGCAGGCGCCGCCAAAAAGGTAAGCAAAATATAATAACGAATCGAAACACAGCAACCAGCTTACAAATCAAATGTTTAGCATAAATATACGATAAATAGAGCGCGGGACGAGCGTGACTCAAATGAAGATGGAGTTGTCAAAACTCGCGTCTCTTCTAGTTGTCATACTTCTATGATGAAACCATTGTTAGGGTTAAGGAATTTCAATTTCCCAGTTTTCTTGTCCTTGTTGCTAGGCCGGGTAATTATTGTAAAATGACACAGTGTTTGCGCAAATCGTTGGTTGTTCTTTACATTAGAATGTACAGCAAATTCACATAATTAAAAAAAAAAATACGTATTTTTACGTATTTTTGTATTAACTGTAATGTAAAAACGGTAATACGTACAAACGTCAAACTTGGCATGATTATAGTACACACTCTAAAGTATAACAACAAATAATTAATAATTGCCAAGTGCGAGTTGGTGAATTTCTGTTCACTACCAAGTTATTATACTCGAGCGCCTGTAGCATATTACTCCGTTGATTTTGGAAGGCGTTATAATAAGTGGTAATTCGGTTACTTGGACAACCTTATTGTATTTTGTGGTGATACAGAACCCTCAGTTCGCGAGCCCGACTTGCATTTGGCTGGTTTATTAATCTTGTTCAATCAAGCCCTCCACATTTAACGAACACTCAAATTAAACATCAACAATGATTTTTCCACTCTGGCAACACCGAACGTTTCGTTTTGAAATTGAGCTAATTACGAAGGCAAGAGAGGTCGGGGATTTCCGAACGAAAAAGAAAGATGGCGGCCTAGATTTTTCGTTTTTAATTATCGCTTCACTCGAAGGCTTCTAAATTGGAGTGCTCTTTGCTTGGAGTAAATGGAGAAAAAGGAATGAGGCAATCAGCAGACAGGCCTGGGGATAATTGATTTTAATGGAGTTAAAGCAGGCTTAGGGTTTACTTTAGTTATTGTTGACGTACCAGGATTTATCTAAATATATTTCTCACGTATTTTCTCGTATTTTTGCTTTTTGTTTTTCCTCACAGAACAAGAATTTTGTTAGCGATGTAAGTATATCAACGTTGTCAGAATTCATAACGATAGCGGTAGTTTCCCCTCTAGTCGTGTGTCTTAGTGTTTAAAGTTTTTAGGTGATCTAAAAGCTCAAGCCTTACTCCCTCCCTCCTCTAATATCAGTACCTAACACAATTATTTAAAATATATTTTTTTCTCGGAAAAATGATATCTAGTAACTTTCAATATCAAAGGATTGTGTCCGCTGTAGCTTTCAGCAAATAGTTGACAGCTGATTCAACCACTGAAAAGTTGTTTTTTGTGTAAATTAGAACGACTGTCAAGGCATTTTGTAAGAATCTGTTGTAGCCAGTTGCAGTCAGTCATTCGAAATCAGTTAGCAACTGTGATGCAGAGTTCGACGCGTTGATCTAAATAAGAATGTTCAATCAAGGTTCACTCATAATGCCTGGTGACAGATTTTCCTTCTCATTTCCGTTCTATTTACTTCTCTTTCCTGTGGGTTCAGCTATTGCCAACATGCCAATATTTTGGCGCGAAAACAATACCATAGACTAAATAATAGACAATACCCGCAATCCGCATTGCCGCTCAAAGGTGTTGCCAGCTGTATTTCACATTATTATCTAGCCTGGAACAGTAGAAACTTTTGATAAGAAACAAAAGGCGTTCACAAAAATGATTATCTCAGGAATGAGGGCTTGTTTAGGCATACTTTTGGAACGAACAACGAACTAAGTAATGGTATACGTTTTGGAAAGAACAAAGCCAAATGTGTACCGGCCATTCTTACATAATATTTTGTTAAGTAAAGGAGTCGGTATTTTGTTGTTGGAAAAAGAAAAGCTAGCTAAAGTTAGGCTTTATATAATAAGAGAGGAGGCGGAGCACAGAGCTGGGGTGTGCGATGTGTGTAGTATATTATACAGGGTTAAGCATATAGACTGTACTAAACTGAAAGGAGGTCATTGTACTCATCATTATGAACAACTTTTACTGCGAGACCAACCTTGAAATCGCAAAAAAACTGCTGTACCATACATTTTGTCGAGTGTCAATGACTGTTTTATATGACACTAGCAGTCCGCCCCAGCTTCGCACGGGTATAGATTATAGCCTATGTCACCCGGGGATAGTGTAGCTTCCCAACAGTGAAAGAATTTACATATGGACATAGGCTATATTATATTTAAAAAAATATAGGGATCCTTACTAAAACGTCAATAATACCCGTGTGAAGCCGGGGCGGACCGCAAATATTAAAAAAAAATATAGTCGCATTGTTGATATCTCTGGCAATTTGACAAATCAGATAGAAGTTTGCAGATCCAGTGTGTTTGTTCGAGTAGCTCATAACTATTCATGAAATAACTAAATGAGATATTCTGTTCATCGGCGACGTGTACATTCCAGCGCCGAGGTCGCGTCACGTGACGCCGCGACAAATAAAAACAATACAATAAACTAGAGCGGGCGCGCAAACTTTGTTACCCAATAACGGTTAGCGCGGCTTCCTTACAGGGTGGGACCTTGAATAGGGACGGTAAAGGTGCTTGCAGACGATGCGTACTACAAGTTACAAGTAAAAGTAGCTACTACGCATCGTCTGCAACGTTTTGCTTAGTGCAAGTGTTAGTGCTTGGAACTACTAAGCATCGTCTGCAACGCTTTCCTTAGAGCAAGTGGTAGTGGTAGTGCTTAGAGCTACTAAGCATCGTCTGCAACGTTTTGCTTAGTGCAAGTGTTAGTGCTTGGAACTACTAAGCATCGTCTGCAACGCTTTCCTTAGAGCAAGTGGTAGTGGTAGTGCTTAGAGCTACTAAGCATCGTCTGCAACGTTTTGCTTAGTGCAAGTGTTAGTGCTTGGAACTACTAAGCATCGTCTGCAACGCTTTACTTAGAGCAAGTGGTAGTGGTAGTGCTTAGAGCTACTAAGCATCGTCTGCAACGTTTTGCTTAGTGCAAGTGCCAATGGAAGTACTACTGAGCACTTCCACTGCCACGTGCACTAAGCAAAACGTTGCAGACGATCCGAAGTGACTACTTGTAACTTGAACTACGCATCGTCTAGAAGCGCCTTATAATCATTAGGTAATGATGATTAATGATTACTCATCATCATCAGCCAATATACGTCCACTGCTGAACATTGGCCTCCCTCTTTAACCTCCACACTGAACATTGGCCTCCCTCTAACCTCCACACTGAACGACAGCCTGCCATCTGCATCCACTGGATGCGACTCTCACGATGTCGTCGGACCATCTAATTTTAAGCTAACCATGGAATTAGTTTCGAATCCACGTTTCTAATCCGTACAAGGATTGGAACAACCTGCCGGCTTCCTTGTTTCCTGAGATATATAATCTGGACCGTTTCAAGGCCAGAGTGAATAGTTATCTTCTAAGCCTGCGTGCTTCATCTTCTTACCAACAGGCGAGTTGGTGGTCAAACGCGGACTTATCCGCGTTAAAAAAAAGTATGACTTAATTTTATGAGTCTGCGTGCTTCATCTTCGACCACATCGTCGCATTCCAATAGGCGAGTTGGAGGTCAATAGCATTGGCGGATTTAGGCATGGGGGCCATGCCCCCCCCAAACACCTAGCAATTCGATACATTCGACTCAATTTTTCGATTTGATTCCTTCGAACCTTGTCAGAATGCCCCCCCCCCCCCCCTTCCCCCAAATGAAATCCTGGATCCGCCCCCTGGTCAATAGCGGTCTTATTCGGGATAAAAAAAAAATTACAAACTAAAACTACAATGACCAAAAAGTGGGTAAAGAGGGCCTTAATAAGAAGAAGTGCGAGCGCGGAGTGTGTCTGACCACCAAACAATAGTGCGTAACAAGCAATAAAAGTATAAAAAAGCACATTAAAACCCGCGACGGCCGCCATTCATCACAAGTGCTGCCACTAGATTGAAATAAAATACCCCGCGCACTGCCGCACTCGGTACTGTTGCTGGCAACCCCAGCCCCCGGAACCAAGGATTTAAAACTATGATAGGTTTTTAAAGAGCGGCGGATGTACACAAGTGTTTCCTGAGATCCTGACCGGTTTGTATATGTGTTTGCTTAGAATAACTACACAAAGAAACCAAGTACATTAGCAAAATTTAAGCCATTCAAATGTAGTCATATATGACACCAAAAAAAATATAGACAATTTGCGCGGTGAAATCGTACCACAACTAATCAGAAAAGCAGCATAAGAGTTATGGTGTGACATTCCACAGGTAATCCATTAATTTTCTTGCTTAAATTGTTTAAAATACCAATCGAAACGTAAGCTTCAAAGCGAATTTGTAGCTTACGTTTTGAGAAGGCGTTGTTTGGAAACTTACCTTCTCTGAGTAGTTATTCTAAGTGTGTTTGCTATTTCACTCACAGCGAGTAAGTTTACATTCAAACACTAACAGTCGCACTCAGAAACGTTACTTAAGCTAAGGAATACTTAAAATTGCTCTGTCTCGTTTTCATGTGTGACAATTTCCGTCAACGAGAAGTTGACAGAGCAATTTTAAGTATTCCTTAGCTTAAGTAACGTCTCTGAGTGCGACTGTTAGTGAATTATATGTCACAGGTTTATGATCAAATACCTACCTAGGCTTTTGATCAACAACTGGAACATGATTACTTAATGTTGGTAATGATATCATAATGCTGATAAAATCCAGTTTTTTTATCACATACCCTAGAGATTTGTCGTATGACAAAATAATTATAGGTCTTTTAAAAAAACCTGTTCATTCTGCTTTCGGAAACTTTAAAAAAAAAAACATGTGAAACCTAACCTATACTATACCCAGTATTGGGTCACTAAGGCTGATGATGATTAATTAGGTTTATTTATTTAAGAGGCAACTCCGCTGACATCGGTTTCCGTGACTTTTTAACCGACTTCAAAAAGGAGGTTATCGATTCGGCTGTATGTTTTTTTTCTGAATCCCGCGGTGCTACCCGCGATTTTCCAATTTTCCCGCATTTTCTGGGAGAATTTGAACCCTATGTCCGTCCATATGATGTACACTATCGTCCTGCCAACATTCGTTAAGATCGGCTTAGCGGTTTAGTCGTGAAAAGCGAACAAACATCCAGACAGACAGACAGAGTTACTTTCGCTTTTATAATATTACTAGCGGTCCGCCCCAGCTTCGCACGGGTATAGATTATAGCCTATGTCACCCGGGGATAGTGTAGCTTCCCAACAGTGAAAGAATTTTTCAAATCGGTTCAGTAATTTCGGCGCCTATTCAATGCAAACAAACAAATCTTAATTAATTTATGTACTGCGCGATTTATCAGATGCCTTTTTAAAATATACTCGGAGATTTTTTTTTACAAATTTACCCATTATTTTCTAGAACATAAAAAAAAAAAAATGTTAATTAATTGATTGTTATCTGTTCTGTGTATATAAATAAATAAAAATAAAAATAAAATAAAATATTGACACTATTAGTAGTAATTTGAATTTTATAAAATAATGCTTGTGTAAGTATGGTATAGTGTAGGCGTACGTTTGTCAGGACTATTAGAATGGAACCAGGGGCCTTACGGACAACTGCTATTGCGGCATCAAACTAACGTTAAATCCGCTCAGTTGGAAAATCACTCGAACGTGAACCTTTACGCGCTCAGGTACGGTGCGCGGTCGCGTGTTCCAACTGAGCGCTAACGTTAGTTTGGTGCCGCAATAGCAGTTGTCCGTAAGGCCGCAGAACGTAAGTAGCCGGCACAGGTCGCAGGCCGTCCGCAGACTCGGTACACAAAACACAACCTCGCCAAATAACAAAATTGTTTCTTTTTTCCCTTCCACGGAATAAGCGAGAGATAATTATTCCCAAACGATTTACCGGAAATAAGGAAAAAGGGGAAAACTGGGGAAAATGGTACACCCCACGTATTTTGTTTACTCGAGCGAGTTCGCGGCTCGAAGGAATTTTTCGTGAAAAATATCCGCGGAATGGACGGAGATTGAAGTTCCTAAGTTTCTCGAAATACTCTTCCATTTCCGTCGTCCGCGTTCTGACAAGCAACTGTACAACAGTACTACAGTTCATATTTGCTAAAATAATAAAAACTTACTTCACTGGAAACACGTGAAACTGAATAAACTGCCATCTCCTAATGTTCCATACGAGGTGAAACATTTTTGTTATTGTTACCATTCTCGTGATTTGTACCTAGTTAAGAAACAAAAGAACAATTATAATTGTTTTACTAATTATTTTATTAATTACTAGCTGACCTGACAGACGTTGTCCTGTCTTAGAACTGTCAAACACGCAAATTTAAATTGTAAATCTTATTTTTTACACCTTGGGTTACATTATTGGAGTTTTAGTAAGGATCCCTATTTTTTTTGAAAATACATTATAGCCTATGTTACCCGGGGATAGTGTAGCTTCCCGACAGTGAAAGAATTATTCAAATAGGTTCAGTAGTTTCGGAGCCTATTCAATGCAAACAAACAAACAAACAATCAAATCTTTCCTCTTTATAATATTAGTATAGATTATATTTAATCCATTTCTACCGTATTTGTTCATTTTGGTTTATTTTGTATTGGTTAGCAGGTTAGAGTCGCGGGCATCCAGTAGGTGCAAAAGGCAGGCTGTCGTTCAGTGTGGAGGTTAAAGGGGGAGGCCTTTGTTCAGCAGTGGACGTCTTCTGGCTGATGATGATGATGATGATGGTTAGCAGCTGTTTATTTTCCATGTCAAATACGATAAAAAGTTTGAACTTGAAATAATATACAGTGTAAACTCCATGTAACGTTAACGACATGGATTCTCTATACGTTATCATATTCTTAGTGACAAACTTTCAAGGTAAACATGGTAAACATAACAATTTTTTTTATGTACATAACTATTACACTAGTCTGATTTAAACTTTTTCTTTTTATAATTCTGATTTTTCTTCTCTCCATTTAACGACAACTGTCACCCTTCAAACTTCAGTGTCGTTATATAGAGCTTACACTGTATATAACATTTGAAAAGTAAAGTGAATGCAGCGCGGCGTGGCGTGCTGATCCACGAGATCTGTCTCACAGCTGCATCCTGGAACTGTCTCACAGCTGCATCCTGGAACTGTCTCAAATGTTGAAATATCTGTTTCCCAACACATCATTATGCACAGATGCGTTAGTGATGTGTTATTCAATATCGATACATATGCAAATACTTAATTAAAGAGAAAAACTTAAAAAAAACTGAAAGGAAGACCTACCTATTCGCTTAAAGTCTGGAACTTTTTTTTTACACAGAAATTACAGTTTGTTTGATTTAATTTACGTGACAAAATAAATCACCCTCAAATCTTTTAAATACACAAACTTTATTTTATTAGAGAGTAGGTTCATAGTATTAGGTAAACATAACTAAAACTTACCATGCATGGTTCCACCCGCTAGCCGCTAGTCGCTACCCCATCTCTACGGTTCCCGCGCAAATGTGGATAACTCCGCCATTTGGATTCGGCTCGCGTTCGATCGCGCGCTTTCCGAATTCAAATATTTACAATACACGTTCGACGCGCCAGATGAAAAGTTGCCACCATATTTATTGAGCGGCGTGTACTGTGATTTTGAATTTGGAACGTACCAGAATGTTTTTCAGAAATAAAAACAAAAGTACCCACGTACTTTCTTGTTTTGTTTCAGTTTTATCAAGGAACTTGCACTTGGCGCATTGCAGTCATTTTCCTGCCAGTTAGTCTAGTTTTAAAACGTTATTGAAGCTTTCGTTTCGTTTTTGGTGCGCCGCGTAGTCTTATTTTTTAATTGACCCAAATGATTCAATGAGGTTTTATCAATAGATACGTCATACTCATTAAATAAACCGGCCAAGTGCGAGTCGGACTCGCGCACTGAGGGTTCCGTACCACCACAAAATATAATAATTTTCAATAAAAATTAAACGATTTATTCCGACTTAACGCCTACCAAAATAGCCAAGCAATTGAAACGCTGTCACATAGTTAATATTTTCACATTGTAAAACTCCACTGTTGAACGAAGGCCTCCCTCTTGGAGAGGGGTACATATATATAGATTAGTGTTAATCGCACACTGTGCGATTAACACGATATTTCTTGCCTCACACTTGCAAAATGTTGAATGAGCTACCGTCCGCGGTGTTTTTTTTTTTTTTTTTTTTTTTTTTTTTTCATGCTATAGGTGGCTGTCAGCAGTTGGGCTGCCTGATGGTAAGCAGTCACCGTCGCCTATGGATACTTGTAACACCAGAGGCATCACGACGTTGCCGACCCTTTAGGACTCTATTAACTCGCCTTTTGAAGAACCACATGTTGTAGCTCCTCGGAAACACCGCGGGAGGTAGCATGTTATGTGTATCCGAGAAATAAAAATAAAATGTCATAGACAAATGCAAGTCAGGTCACATGCCTCTAATTTTGTGCGCAACCTCTTTGGTCCGTCCATGTTTCGGCACCGATGTGGGCACTTCCTTATATAACGTTCTCGTGATAACTTCCAACATATATTTTTTATACATTTTTGCACACACGGTCACCTGACCCCAAACTAAGCAAAGCTTGTGATATGGCTGTCAGATACTGATATACATACATAGGTACTGGGCAAATGCCTTTATTAACTAAACAAATACAAGCTAAAACTAACACTACAAATACAGTTAAGACTGCCCATAGACCGTTGAAGGTCTAAAGACAATCCAAATGCTCGCGTCCACTACGAGTTAGCAGCATACCCAGCATGCTGGCGGCATTACCACGCTGAATGGCAATGCTTATGCATTGAGCCAGAAACGCGTCAGCATTTTAGTCACGCGTCGCATTCACCAGGCGCTCTGAAAGATTATACACACATATATAGTTTTAAATACATACTTAAATATATATTAACAACCAGATATAGAACAAACACAAATTTTCATCACACGAATGTTTCTCCTAGATGGGGATCGAACCCACGCCCCCAAGCGCAGAAGGCAGATCCACCACCAACTGGACCGACGGGGGACTGAGTAGTCCAGTAAGAGTTGCGTGTTGTTGCAGATGCGTCGCCGGCGGGTGTAGGGCGGCGCAGGCGGCATGCAGGGCGGAGCGCCGCCCGCTGACGCTGACCAGGCGCAGTTCGAGGCTGACAAGCGGGCGGTGTACAAGTCAGTGCTACCACTCACTACTCACGTCCGGGAACAGCGTACCTGACCTTCAGCCCTATTGGCCTTTGCTTTCTCTCTCTGTGGCTTCCGATTGCGTGCTATGAGAACCGTGTAGGTTGAAGAGGCGCGGTGGGCAGACAGTACAACTGAAGTCTTCCCACAGGCACCCCCTGTTCCCCCTGCTGGCGCTGCTGCTGGAGCGCTGCGAGCAGGCCACGGCGGGCGCGGAGCCGGCGCCCGCGGACGCATTCGGCGCCGACCTGCAGGCCTTCGTGCAGCACACGCGCCGCGACCGCCGTCCGCTGCTGCTCGACGAGCCCGAGATCGACGGACTCATGATCAAGAGCATACAGGTCAGAACGTGCGACACATCACACGCACAGGTCAGACAACGGACGCGTTCTACATGCAGGTCAGAACGTGCGACACATCACACATACGGGTCAGAACACGGACGTGTCCTACACACAGGTCAGAACGTGCGACACCGCACACGCACTCGTCGGAACACGGACGTTTCTTACATACAGGTCAGAACGTGCGACACATCACACGCACGGGTCAGAACACGGACGCGCCCGATATACAGGTCAGAACATGCGACACATCACACATACGGGTCAGAACACGGACGCGCCCGACATACAGGTCAGAACTTCCGTAACATCACACGCACGGGTCAGAACACGGACGTGTTCTATATACAGGTCAGAACATGCGACACATCACACATACGGGTCAGAACACGGACGCGCCCGACATACAGGTCAGAACTTCCGTAACATCACACGCACGGGTCAGAACACGGACGTGTTCTATATACAGGTCAGAACATGCGACACATCACACACACGAGCCCAATTAGGTCGCTGCGCCAGCGGAGCACCGCGAAAGTAATAGAAGTGCCATACTGTAGGAGTATTAAAAAAGGATTGTCTTTGTTTCGGAAGCATCAAATCATTAAGACAGATCGTACAAAGGGGTCAAAACATGAAGACCATGAAAGCTGGAAGCTACTACCGACAACACTCGTAATCCATAATAATAACCAGTTTCCACGATGTTCGGTTGCAGGTGCTCCGGATCCACCTGCTGGAGCTGGAGAAGGTGCAGGAGCTATGTCGCGACTTCTGCGGCCGGTACATCGCCTGCCTCAAGACCAAGATGCAGAGCGAGAACCTGCTGCGGACGGACTATAGCGCGGGTACGTCACTCGCTCTATACCTCGGCTGTACGTCCGTACTGTCGTCAGTGCAGTATATGGAATGAGCTTCATTCCACACACTGCAGGTGTGCGATAAAAAAGATCGCGTAAAACGCACAGTGTGCGATTTACGCGGCTTAACTATTAGCGGCTAGTGTCCTTATGTTCAGTTAGTTTTTTAACGTATTTATGGATTTCGATGCGACCAACTTCTCAGCCAACCTGTTCCAATTGAAAACAGAAGGATACGTGAATATTCGGGACATTTTTGCACACACGGTCACCTGACCCCAAACTAAGCAAAGCTTGTGATATGGCTGCCAGAGACTGATATACATGCATATATAGTTAGATGCACACTTAAATAGATACTAACACCCAGATATAGAACAAATACAAATGTTCATCACATAAATGTTTGTCCTAGACCTAGGTGGGAATCGAACCCACGCCCCTAAGCGCGGAAGGCAGGTTCCATGCCAACTGGACCAACGGGCTATCCACCTATCAATGGTTATCAAGATATCGTCAAACAAATGTACATCCAAACGCTGCTTCGTTCAGTTAAATCTCCCAGTGATGTCTTCGCTCATCATTTCAGCCGTAGGACGTCCACTGCTGGACATAGGCCTCGCCCATCGATCTCCAAACGGGTCGGTTGGAAGCGGCCTGCATCCAGCGTTTCCCTGCGGTCTCTTTTAGGTCGTCTGTCCATCTTGTGGGTGGACGTCCTACGCTGCGCTTACCGGTCCGTGGTCTCCATTCGAGAACCTTTCGGCCCCATCCATCTGTTCTGCGTGCTATGTGCCCTGCCCACTGCCACTTCAACTTGCTAATCCGGTGGGCTATGTTGGTGACTTTCGTTCGTCTACGGATCTCCTCATTTCTGATTCGATCTCGTAGAGAAACCCCGAGCATAGCCCTCTCCATAGCTGGTTGTGCGACTTTGAGCTTGCTTATGAGGCCCGTAGTGAGAGTATCTGCGCTCGCGCGCTAGTAACATGCAGAGAAGTGTAAGTGTGTCCGTGTGTGGTTCCAGGCGGAGTGGAGAGCAACAACAACCTGTCGGGCTCCATCGACGACCACTCCAGCACCTCCAACTCCCCACAATACCAGGTATGAAATGTACGTCCTTCTCTCTACCTTACACATACATACATTTATACAGGGTTACGCATATAGACTGCACTAAGCCGAAAGGAGGTCATTGCACTCATTATTGTCTACTTTTAATATGGGACCAACCCTGAAACCGCGACAAAAATAAGAAAAAAAAAAAAACCGGACAAGTACGAGTAGGACTCGTGCTCTGAGGGTTCCGTTAGACGGAACCCTCAGAGCGCGAGACCAAAAAAAAACTAACTGAAGTTAAAATATTGAAAGACAAACTTAAGTTTGTAGTTTTTTTTTACTGGGCAAGTGCCTTTAATAACTAAACAAAATACAAGCTAAAACTAACACTACAAATACAGTTAGACTGCCCATAGACCGTTGAAGGTCTAAAGACAATCCAAATGCTCAAGCCCACTACCAGTTGGCAGCGTACCCAACATGCTGGCGGCATTACCACGTTGAATGGCAATGCTAATGCGTTGAGCCAGAAACACGCCAGCATTTTGGTCACGCGTCGCATTAACCAGGCGCTCTGAAAGATTTTTGAAAATGAGGTGAGCTCCCGGTCCCCAAGGGACCAATGTCTCGACCCCAAACGCCTCAAATATGTAACCACTGCCGAGGTTAGCATATTTGTGACGCTTGTGCTGCTCTGCCGAATTAGCAGCCGCGCCAGCCCTACCCTGTGCCTCAGGAAGATGTGACGGCGCCAAAGTATCGACACAAGTTGCGTCCCATACAAGGGGCCGCCCCAACCTCCAGGGCACAAGTGTCATACCGTCAGGCCTCTTTCCATCGTCACGCGCAAGACCACTCGGTTTGAGCACAGCTGCGACATTGGCGGTGGAAAGTGCCCTGCGTATGATGTCGTTCAGGCTAGCGTGTCGGCCAATAAGACCAGCGCTTCTCGAGCAAGAGAGACCATGGTGACCGAGCTGGTCAACAGCAGTACCACACTGACAGCGATGGGCCTCACAGCACCTTGCACCCAAGCGTAAGCTGACAGCTAGACGAAATGTGGTTGGATCTAAAAGGCTACCTGTGTTAAAAGAGGGCATGGCTTGCAACCAAAGTCCCGATTCCCAAACAGAGACAGCAAGAATACGAGCGCGATCTGCAATACTAGGACACGTATCTAGTAGCGATTTCCATGCTAGTTCGCAGATCGGCCGATCCCACAGTCTCTGGGAAGACAACTTTGAAGTTTGTAGTTGACAATAAGGTTCTTCCATACATCCCAACTACAAAATGTAAGTTTGTAATAGCAAAATAATTATTTTTAAATACCTTCAAATTTATAACTTTCGGATTTATTCCTATATATGTACTATGAGACCTTGCCTCTTGCCAAATTTCATGATTCTAGGTCAACGGGAAGTACCCTATAGGTTTTGATTCCCCTGTGAAATCGCAAAATATACGACATAAAGGAACCCTAAAAGCGCGAGACCAAAAAAAAAACTAACTGAAGTTAAAATATTGAAAGACAAACTTAAGTTTGTAGTTGACAATAAGGTTCTTCCATACATTCCAACTACAAAATGTAAGTTTGTAATAGCAAAATAATCATTTTTAAATGATATACCTTCATATTTATAACTTTCGGATTTATTCCTATATATGTGCTATGAGACCTTGCTTTTTGCCAAATTTCATGATTCTAGGTCAACGGGAAGTACCCTATAGGTTTTGGTTCCCCTGTGAAATCGCAAAATATGCGACATAAACGTTCATATCTTTTGATTGCGTTGACTTACAACTTTTATTTTTTTACAGCCGAAAGAAACCGTAGACCCAAGTATTTAGTATAAATTTCAACTTGCTACCTTTACGCGTTCTTGAGAAAAAGGGTCTTGACAGACGGACAGACAGACAGACAGACAGACGGACAACGAAGTGATCCTATAAGGGTTCCGTTTTTTCCTTTTGAGGTACGGAACCCTAAAAACAACCGAATTGAGAGAAATCGTCAACATATTGTATGGAACAGCTATTTTTGTCGCGGTTTTAGTTTTGGTCCCATAGTAAAAGTTGTCCATAATGATGAGTACAATGACCTCCTTTTGGCATGGTACAGTCTATATGTGTAACCCTGTATAGCATTCCTGCTGTACCTACCTCAACTACCCCCTCTCAATAGATCAGCACAAGCAACGTTTGAGTGGATGGGTGGCGAGGCGAGTATAGTTTGCAGGACCAACCTGCTAAGCCTAATTTTAATTACATCTGCCATCAAGAGTGATTATGTAAGTAGCTATATATAGGGGTATGCAGAAAGGAAAAAAGAAACTAATCCGAAAGGGGTCCATAGTACCTATATTTATGAAAAACTTTTACTACGGGACCAACCCTGAAATTGCGAAAAAAAATATCACCTGTTCCATACATGAGCTAGATACTCCCCGATAGTTACAATCTGGGTGTCTTCTACGTAGACCGCATCATCGATTAACATCAGGCGAGGTGACGGTCAATCTCAAGCCTATCATCAACTAATAGTTCGCCCCGAACTGTGACCTCGCAACCCATAAATCCTCGGAATCCCTCTTAAGATTTTGCTCATATTCGAACTTAAAAATTGTATTGAAATGAACTACTTGCCTACAATGTTTCATGAAGAAACCATGCATGCCGTGACGCCGACTTGTCCCATTAGCTGTTAGAATCTCTCTGCGCTTGGTCAATAACAATATCGCAGTGTGTGTGAAGGAGTGTGTACATACTTGCAGTCGCCGCCGGCGCCGCTCGCCGCGCCCTCCTACCCGGCCGTGTTCCCGCACACGGAGCTGCCCTTCGCGCCGCACCGAGACCCCACACGTGAGCTGCACACTACTACATGCACACCACCCACCTGCCTCACATTACTCTTTACCTCATGCCTCATTATCATGCAGCTCCGGTTGGTCGGTACGCTTAGTCCCAGATTTGATAGTTTTCGAAAACTTTTTTCGTTTACGTATTGTTCCATACATTTTAGTAAAGCGCCTCCAGCGGAAACGCGGAGGAACTAAAATCGGCGGTATAGATTGCTTCACTCTAATACGAAAAAAGTTTTGGAATACCTTTCAGCCCAGCAATGTATGGAACAAAACGTAAACGAAAAAAGTTTTCGAATACTATCAAAACTTGTACTAAGGGTACTGATCTGCTTGATAATGACTTCCGACTCTTCAGACAGTTGTACTCGGCATCAGATTCATATATACATTCACCCAGCTCATCAGTTCAGCTCTGCAACTGTGAGAAATAAATGGAAAATAAGGAACTAAGAGAATAAAGAAATATATATGACAGGACTGCCAGGGCGGGCACGAAGAATCGACACCACTTTATGGTTGATATTCCGAGAACCTGTACGAAGCGCTTTGATTCCACATTTATTGTGCGAACTGCTAGTCTGTGGAATGCGCTGCCTGAATGGGTGTTCCCCGATGGTTACAATCTGGGTGTCTTCAAATCACGAGTGAATCGGTTCCTTCTAGGCAAGCGTGCTCCAACGTAGACCGCATCTTCGCTTAACAGGCGAGTTGGCGGCCAAGCGCAAGCCTATTTATAAATAAATAAAAAAGACATGTACCTAGCGAAGTATCATAATAATGTTTTTTTTTTTATGCAACTTCACGGACTCCAGGGTCCGTGACTTATTATACTAGACTATAATTTTGTTAACTTAAACTAATTTAAAACACTGTTTTAAACTATCACGGTTGTTCACTAAAGTTATATGATTATTTACGGGATATGAGCTCTGATATTTCGGCGCAGTTACATGCACCATGTCCATGAGATATCGGGAGCTCATTCCACATTTCCACATTCATTTCATATAAGCATATAATTTTAAATTAATTTACATAGTTATTCACAATACAGGGAAAGTTAATTATATCTTAATCTAAGGTTAAAACAATTTGGTCATGTTACTACTAGTAGTAACATATATCTTGGTGTGTAGGTATGTATGTTTAGTCAGTAATGTTGAGTGAGTGAGTGTTCGGTTCCAGCGGGCGTGGTGCAGGGCTCCACTCCCATCAGTCAGATCGGCGCCGCGCTGCTGCCCACGGACTCCTTCACAGGTCAGTCCGCAGCCGCAATATTCCACATTTATATTACAACTAGCGGTCCGCCCCGGCTTCGCACTTGTATAGATTATAGCCTATGTCACCCGGGGATAGTGTAGCTTCCCAACAGTGAAGGAATTTTTCAAATCCGTTCAGTAGTTTCGGAACCTATTCAATGCAAACAAACTAACAAACAATCAAATCTTTCCTCTTTATAATATTAGTATAGATAACCTATAACATCGAAAGTATTTTTTTCATTGTATCAAAATTTACTGTTGAAATGTTATAGAGAATACAAAAATATTACGATCGGTAGGATTGGAACCTGCGACATCAGGTATACGCTCCGAGCATTCTATCCGCCAAGCTACGGTCGCTTTCCTGTCGCCCTCCAAATTTTTGAGCTATCTTATCTAAGTGTTGGTGACGCCCATGGGCGTTTATAAAACCAAATCCCCTGGATTAGCATACATATACACTTAGCATACGAGAGAAAAAAATATGGAATTTTGGACAGATGACATGTGCCATGGATAATCTGTGCCACAAAATATTAAGTGCACGCGCAAATTATAGCTAGTAAAGTCTCCACCACTTGACTAGGACATGACTTTGACTTGATTGTTACGACTCTGACTATCACTGTTTCACAACATTTTCATCAAACTTGATAATATTTTAATACATGACACTGGCAAATGTACAATAAGTGCGATGCCTAAATCTTCACAGAAGAAAAAAAGCCTTTGTTTCACCGTCAATTCTACTGGCATCTCAGTGTCACCATGATGCAGGAGTAGCCTAGTTTCGGACCAAAGATAATGTAACCACTTGATCGCGCATGTAGTCAAAATTACCTTTACAACACATTTGCTCAAAAAGTGCACTTACGAAGCCTGTATACATCGTTCGAAAGTTAAACATTACGGATCATACAACAGAGCGTGCGGTAATGAATTTGTCCGCACGCTCAGATGTATAGCACCGTGCGTGTACTTTACGGTATTTTTTTAATTTCCATCATAATTACATAAGAATTCCACAAAAGAGTTTCATATTGAGAGAATAAATAAGCTGAATGATCAAACCTCCTTGGAAGCGCTTTTGCTCAATACGTTTGTCTCAGTTTAATACTAAAGAGAAAATGAGACGAAAGATGTAGTTCTAATTTTCACCACGTGATAGTGGCGCTATTTGCATGTTCGCGCCATTTTCTTATTATATTATAGAAACTATTGTTGTGACTGATATTAAGTTATAAACAAAAATTGTTTCATTTGTAGCCTTTTTTTCTCGCAAATGTGTTGTAAAACGTTGTATGGCACACGTGCGGATTGGTTATTACAAACTCGAGACTATGGTAAGCCCTCGACTTCGTCTCGGGCTTACATTCGTCTACTCGTTTGTAATAACCAACTTTCCGCACTTGTATCATAAATAACTATTTGCAAAATGCAGCCACGTCGGTCGCGGGGGACAGCTTGTGATTGGAGACTCGACGCGACTCGACGCTTGTGATTGGAGAATCAAAAGTCATTCATTCAATTCGCGCCCAGGATTGGCTCCGCTCGAAATAGTTTAGGTTGACATGTTAGAACCTTTGGCTTATGAGGGGTAAAGGATGAGCAGTCAAGTGGTGGTGTCGGACCCAGAGACTGTGTTTTGTTACGTCGGCGCAACAACTCCAAGAGGAAACCCTCTCGGAGTTGTTGCGAAGATCCCACGCCAGTTGTATGGAACGCAACGTGTTGTGATACTCAGGGACCAACTCGAACAACTCGTGCTCGTCAGTGTCGGGCTCCCCGCCGCCCGAGGAGGACTGCGACGAGGCGGGCGGCAAGCGCGGCGTGCTGCCCCGGCACGCCACCCAGGTGATGCGCGCCTGGCTCTTCCAGCACCTCGTGGTATGTCTCATGCTCCATCATCATACTCCTGCGGCCTGTAGCCTCTACTGCGACGAGGCTACATTTTCAATATTTGTATTCTCCCACAGTATTTTGTCCACTTTATATTTTACAAAGTAATATCCAGTACTTTTGACTTTAGCTCGTTTATATACCACCTTGAAGCATGTCCCCCCGTGTAAGTGTGTGTGAGACGAGGCGCTGAAGGCAGGTTGTTCTGCAGCACCCGTACCCCACGGAGGAGGAGAAGCGGACGCTGGCGGCGCAGACGCGGCTGACGCTGCTGCAGGTCAACAACTGGTTCATCAACGCGCGCCGCCGCATCCTGCAGCCCATGCTGGACTGCAACGAGAAACCAGGTCACACACACTACTTCTAATCAGAAAACTTTTTTTGGACGGTATTTACAGTGCCAACTTGGCCCTATTACTTGACAGACAGCGTAGGCTTCTACGCCGTCTGTCTGTCCTATAGTTTTTGTTATTTGCTTGCTGAGGCCTTTTTCAGAGCAAGCCAGTTTATGACCAAAAAAAAGTTCTTTAATGTTTTACTTACCATTGTATTTTGTGGGTTTTTTTAGCCACATATGATTGATGTCTATGTAAAAAAAAATGACCTCGCTGAGTTTTGATACAAGTTGCGTATAATGCAGGGTTACGCAGACAGGGTGTACTAACCCGAAAGGAGCCCGTTATACTCATCTATATGAATACCTTTCACTATGGAACCAGACGTGAATATCAGCTGTTCCGTATATTTTGTGAAGTATCAATGACCGGTTTCTATGAAACCGCTTATACAAGGTGGGCCAAAAGAAATCACCCTATTGGAAGATGCTCTCATTTTTGCAAATAGCCGCCAATATTAAATCTGTTTTGACATTTGTGGACTAGACAGATGCAGAATACAAGTGAACAAGCCATGGAGCGATACTCTCCCCAAGAACGCGGAATAATCGTGTCTATTTTTTTGCTAACAATTCGTCTGTGGTGTTGGCGCAGCGCGAATTCCGTCGCCGATTCCCCGGCCGTCCGACACCGACTGCGCAAACATTGCGCCGTTTGGCAACCAACCTTGGACAGACGAGACGTTGCCAAGAGTGGCCGGCCCCGGAGCGCCCGTTCTGCCGAGAATATCGCCGCTGTCGCCGAGGATGTCGAGCTGTCGCCGGAAACATCGACCAGACGCCGTGCCGCGCAATTAGCCATCAGCCGGACGTCCCTAAGGCGAATTTCGGTCAAAGACCTGCGCATGTTCCCGTACAAAGTCCAGTCCGTGCATCAGCTGCTGCCTGCCGACCGCCAAACGCGCGTAACCTACGCCCAAGCCATCCTCAATCTCGAGGAAGAAGTGGACGATTTTTCGACCAAAATCATAATGAGCGATGAGGCTCATTTCCACCTCAGCGGGTACGTGAACAAGCAAAACTATCGCTTCTGGGGCACCGATAATCCACGAGTGATGCACGAGGAGCCATTACACCAGCTCAAAGTGACTGCATGGAGCGCTGGTCACGCTGGAGGAGTCATCGGGACATTTTTTTTCGAGAATGCCGCTGGCCTAATGACAACAGTGGACGGTGCGCGCTATAGGGCCATGTTGACCGAGTTTTTTCTGCCGTGATTGGACGAATTAGGACTGAGGGACATGTGGTTCCAACAGGACGGAGCAACGGCACACACTGCGCGAGCCACAGCCGATATTCTGACGGCAGCGTTCCCGGGTCGCCTCATCTCTCGTTTTGGCGATTTGCACTGGCCCGCAAGATCGCCCGATTTAAGCGTTCCAGACTTTTCCTGTAGGGTTTTGTAGAAGTCCCGTGTTTACGTGAACAAGCCCGAGACTCTGGAAGCCCTCAAGGACAACTTCGACACGAGTGCGAGAATCTTGCGCCCGAAGTTCTCGCCGAAGTGATGATAAGTGCCATAAAACGAGCTCGTATGGCAATCAATTGTGACGGCGCCCATTTGGTCGATATAATCTTCCCGACTTGACCAATAAAATTCTAAAGGTTCAAATTAACACAAAAAAAAAGAATCGAAGTTTTTCATTTAGAAAAAAAAAAAAAACCCAAACAACATCGGAAGACTTCTTTTGGCCCACCTTGTATTTTTTCGCGCTTTTAAATTTGCTCCCATAGTAAAAGTTGTTCATAATGATGGGTAGTATGAACCCCTTTCGGATTAGTGTAGTTCCGCGTAACCCAGTAGTTCTGTGGGTGCCCTCTACACAGTGAATGGTTCAGCTTGACAATATGAATGGTTGCGTGGTTCCAGGTGCCAAGAAAGGCAAGAACGGCTCCTCCATCAGCAAGAGGTACTGGCCCGACGCTCTCTCCAACCCGCAGTTCACCGCCGGTAACTATGTCTATCACATTCATGCCTTGATCATATACTGGGTCTAAGGTAACTAACGCAAAATCTCTTAAGGGCGACTTTGGTGCACCAAGACTTATAACTTCTGTTCCATAAGTTTCCGAAATTTCAGAGACCTCCGCCTTGCTTCCAAGCCCGTCTCAGAGTGCCATCTCTGGTTATTTTTTTGTTTCCCATTTCAAATTTCAAAAAATTATAGAATCGTAATAGTGCCTGTGTGTAACATAAAAAAGAGTTAGCATAAGATAAAAAAAAGGTTTGATGAAGTATGATGATGATGATGAAATAAAAGATATACTACAAAATTCGCAAAAAAATCTGCTGTTCCATACAAATAAAACCGGCCAAGTGCGAGTTGGGCTCGTGCTCTGAGGGATCCGTACCACCACAAAATACAATAATTATCAATAAAAAAAAACGATTTCAAAATTAGTAAAATATGGCATTAAGATTCGGTGAAAAAAAATGAAGTCATCTAAATAACCCAATTACCAACAACCAGCTATAACTTGGGAATAAACAGAAATTGGTCACCGACTCGCACTTGGCCATTTTTTATTATTTGTTGTTATACTTTAGAGTGTGTACTATAATCATGCCAAGTTTGACGCTTGTACGTATTACCGTTTTTACATTAGAGCTAATACAAAAATACGCTGAAAAAATACGTTTGTTGTATGGAGACCCCGCTTTCCCATCGTAGCTCTGACATCGCGCGGCGTTGTAGTCAGATATATAATTTTATTTTTTTATTATGATGTAGTGGTGTTCTCATGGTGTTGTTTGTCTGCAGGTCTACTGTCGTCGTCAGAAGACGAAGAGAACGAGGGCGAGGCCTCCGCAGACGAGACGGAGCCGGCGGACGAACAGACAGACTACCCCGTACACCAGACCCTGCGTTAGTTGTACCACTGTACTCGCTAACAGTCCGCGTACGCAGAACTACCACTACAAATAAAACTATTGAAATATATACAAACGAACATGTTATAATACCAATTGATATATCGTAAATCAATTGAAACAATTGGAAACTAAAATGTTATAAAAACCAATTAATATATCGTAAAACAATTGAAACAATTGGAAACTAAAATGTTATAAATACCAATTGATATATCGTAAATCAATTGAAACAATTGCAAACTAAAATGTTATAAATACCAATTGATATATCATAAATCAATTGAAACAATAGCAAACGATGTTATAAATCAATTGAAATAAATGCAAACGAAACTTATACACCAATTGATGTATCATAAATCAATTGAAACAGAAACAAAAAAAAATGGTATACACCAAATGAAAAACAATAAACCAATCGAAATTAAAACAAATATAAAATTTTATACATCAATTGATATGAATGCAAACGAAAATGTTATAAACCAATTGATATATCATAAACCAATTGAAATTGATAGAAGAGAAAATGTTACGTATACCAATAGTTTCGTTCTACTCTTAAACTTCAGTAGATAAATAAACTTGTATGAGAAAATGAAATAACCATCAAATAAAAATATAATTTCTGGGTTATTTTCATAAATACACACATGGCATGTTGCGGTCTTAATAGATCATTTGTAAGCCAAGTTGTAGTTCACAAAAGTGAAACGAGGACTAAAGTGAAGTGAAACTCGAAAGTAATGGACTAAAACAATATTATTAATCAAAATAATGATATTATTCTGATTTGAAACAAGACAATTACCGTCTAGGAAATGATATACGAATGTAACGAAATAAACGTTTTGTGGTCTAGGAATTTATAAACAAGCAAAATAAAAAAAATAAAAAATAGCTCATGACACTACATGAAGACGAATCTAACGGCACTTCACACATCAAAATCGGTCAAGCCGTTTAGCCTATAGGACGTGATATAGAAACATAAAAAAATACAATCATACAAACGTCCGAAAAACGTTACCCTCCCTTTTAAGCAGTCGGGTAAAATTATAACAACTATCTTATTCAAAAACTCCAATAAGATGGTTCTAGCTACGTTTTATTTTGTAAAAGTAAAAGTTGATAGAACACTATTCTATACGGTTACGCGTAAAGGGTGTACTAAGCCGAAAGGGGCCCATAATATCTAAATCTATCTAAATATGGCACAATCACCCTTTCGGGGGCAGGTCTAAGTCCAGCAGTTGACTAAAAGGCTGATTATGAAGCCCTAAAGTCCCCAAAAATATCAGCTTTTCCATAGAAACTCAAACACTTGAAAAAATATACAAAACAATATATGAGATGTCAGGTTAGTCACATAGTACAAGTTGTTCTTAATGGTGGCTATTATGGACCACTTTCGGCTTAGAACGCCCTTTTTTTTAAATGCCATAGGTGGCAAACAAGCTGAGGGGCCGCCTGATGGTAAGCGATCACCGTCGCCTATGGATACCTGCAACACAGGGGCATCACAGATACGTTGCCGGCCATTAAAGACTATTAACAGCCATTTTGAAGAACCCCATGTTATAGTTACTCGGAAATGCCTCATTCCACAAATTGCAAGTGTGAGGCAAAAAATTCGCGATTTCCACCGATCTATGACAATACCAACTACTTTACCCCTACTTTACCCTTTCTGCGTATCCCTGTCTATCATAGATTATCGAATGTTTAATAATAAAGACCACAACTCGTGATACGCTCCAAGTTTATACGATTATGTATCAATTTATACACAACAATGTATACGTATTAATTCTAATACATAAATATTGTCATGAAAAAATACATGTCACAAATATATACGGTTTATTTATAATAAAAAAAGACATTTAAAATTACTGAACGGTATACCATATTGTTTGTAAGTTATTTAGTATAGTCGATTGTGATAAATAATAACTGCTTAATTATGTGATATTATTTTTTGTCTCATATATTATCTAAAAAAAAAACTGCCTCGCTCGGTTATTGATTTGTTTCTATCGTAAATATTCTCGATATGTTCGTGAAAGTCAAATAAATTTTGGCGGCAATTGCGGGAATCACGTTATGTGTGCCTCGGATTCTCAGCTTTCACGTTCAAACTAATTCTGGTCTAAGTAATATCTAAAAGTAAATTTTTCAATAATCACATTTTAAATGCAAAAATATGCAATATAATGATATAAAATATCTTCACAAATCTTGGACTGATTTTGCTTATATTCAAAATAGTATTTGCAAGAACTACTTGCCTACAAAATCGCATGATTGGATCAATGGTCCGCAAAATAACGCAAATATACGCAATGTCGTCAAATAAACATACAAACGTACATACAACTTTTGTTCCAGCAGACTCAAAGGTCTTTACAGTGCTCTATAATATGTTTTATCTCTTTTTGTCGCGTGTCGACACTCTGCGAGAGCGAGACAGAGCATAGATATGCTTATTGCTTACTGGCTGCACCCCCCCCGCGGCTCCCTTATAACATCAGCTATCTGACAGTTAAAGTCCCGTCAAAATCAGTCTTGCTGATTCCGAGTCCATAGGGAACATACATATATGCATACATATACACACACACGCACACACACGCACACACACGCACACACACATATACACATACACACATACACACAAACATACATACATACACACACACACACACACACACACACACACACACACACACACACACACACACACACACACACACACACACACACACATACATACACTAATACACATATCGCCATTTATGTTTATAGATTTGTAATAACCCAGAGCGCCATTATAGGTTATTATTATTTGTAATAAAAATAAATTGTGGTTATTATTTATCAGAATTAATAATAGAACCATGTATACGTAAAGCATACCTCAATTTAAAACTAATATTCTTGTAATTATAAAAAAAAAAGATAATACTCATAGACGAGGCAAACTTGCTCATTTTTATATAACGATTCAAATTATTAATCAATTACGATGATATGTTTTTAAATTATATTATGTAATTATGATAATGTATATATTATGTATACGTCTTCCACTGATATATACCAGCTAGTTATTGGCTTACTTTATGGATATTTAAAAAAAAATAGGAATAATTATTATTTTTCTGCAATTTTTTAGCGTACTTGGAATTTTTCTGAAACACTCTAATGACATAAATACGAACGGATATTATAGAATATGTAAACTGATTATAAACATGGTGGATTGTGTATATTAATGATGTTGGAACTGGTACGAAAAAAGTCCTGAGTTATACAGGGTTACTGGCAATCGGGCATAGGGGCCATGCCCCCCCCAAACACCTAGCAATTCCATACATTCGACTCAAATTTCGATTTGATTCCTTTGAACCTTGTCAGAATGCCCCCCCCCCCCAAATGATAAAAAACATTCTTTAGCACGTCCCACTGCAATACAAAAACATTCTTTGACACGTTCCACTGTAATAAAACATTGTTTGGCGCGTTCCACTGCAATAAAAAAAATTTTTGACCCGTTCCACTCTAATAAATCATTGTTTGGCACGTTCCACTGCAATAAAAATATTATTTGGCACGTTCCACTGTAATAAAACATTGCATGGTACGTTCCACTGCAATAAAACATTCTTTGGCTAGTTCCACTGTAATAAATCATTGTGTAGCACGTTCCACTACAATAAAACATTATATTTCCTCGTTTCATGCCTGCAACGTACCCGCTACTCTGACCTTTGTTTATGATGAAAGCAGGTTTGCCTCTAGTAAGAAAGTGCACATTGTATAATACATAGTTGACGTCTCCAAGAGATTTCCTTTGCAATATTTTTCTTTGAACGTGAGCGTTAGTCAATTTTAACACCGGTTGTGAATAAAAAAAATAGTTTTCTTTTTAATTTTCCTCCATTTTACCGACTGAGCCATAATGTGAAATAGAAATTAAAAAAAAAAGAACATACTTTTTTACCACAATAACTATAGACAATACCGTCCATAGACAAGAAGTATATTTATTTAAATTGTAAAAATGTAAGTTTTAAAACTCATTGTTGTATTTTTTTTATCAACGCCATATTAGGGTTAGTTTAAGGGCGGTAGCACACTTTCGCCGCGAACGATTGTGACAACACTGTTATTACGCCGAGATTTGTCTTTGGGCTCTTCTCTTTCCAACGCGATAATTCAGTGACATCTCTGCGTTTTATCCGCCGTTTTGTTGTTTTTTTTAATTCTCTGTCAGTAGTCAGTTTCCGAATATTGTTTCGCGGCGACGGTGTGATATCGCTCTATATTAGGTATATTTTAAAATTAAAACTGATTATACGATGTAATTATACGATTTCAAAATAGTATACTCAAAAGGATTAAATTTAAAAAACGTTTGATTCAAAATTGTATACGTGCAAAAGTATTAAAAAGTAATCGAAATTTTTAAATTTAGAATGTAATTTTTTCGGAAGCTAGTTTGTGTAAAGAACCGTTGGAGAGAATAAAAAAATATGTGACGTCATAAACGTATAAAAAAAAATTGAATCCAGTATACGGACTTTGGAATATTTTAAATCAAACAAAATAACTATCAATGTATACAATTATATTAATGTATACAATTATATGTTATAATACTTGATACATACTATTTTTGTATATTGTTTGCTACGAGTGTGACGTCACATTATTGTGTAAAAAGGAACGTTAGGAGAAGGGCTGTACCTGAACGTATTGCTTACGCAGACATGCACTGCGTAACACATTTACGGACAAAACGTTTTTAAAAGCATGTTTGATGTGAAATTTGTTATATGTAATAACTAATTTTATATAATCGTCAATTTTTTATCGTGAAACTATTATGATTATTTTTAACCGATTTCAAAAAGGAGGTGGTTCTCAATAAGTTTTTTTTAAATCTTTTTAACCTCAGAACTCAGTTTTTATGTTCCCATTTGTAAAATTATTGTTTTATTTGAAAGGTTATGCTTTCAGATGTGTAATATAGAAATTTCATTAATATTTGTTCAGTAGTTTGGCTTTTAATCAAACTAACTGGAAAGTTGGTTTTCTTGGATGTATTATGACATCCAAAGAACCGAAATTTATTCAACTTTTATTTATATTTTTTTGAAGTCGGTTTTTTTAAATTCTTAATTTACATAACAAAATAAGTATAATATAACTGAAATGATGCTTATGGCATTTTGTGATAAATTTCCTTTATTTTGTCAAACGTCGCAAGGAATAGAACCACTGAAAAGTTTTTTTGTTTAAATTAGAACGGCACTCAAGGCATTTTTGTAAGAAATTAGTTGCACCCATATAAACGAAACGTCAGTCATTCGAAATCAGTTAGCAACTGTGATGCGGAGTTCGACGCGTTAAGCGTTTAGAATGTTCAATCAAGGTTCACTCGTAATGCCTGGTGACAGATCTTCCGTCTCATTTCCGTTCTATTTACTTCTCTTTTCTGTGATTAGAACGCTTCATCAAAGGGTCAGTTGGTCGAATGCTTGTTTCATCTACAAGGATGTTTCTCAATCCAAGTAGTATCCATTCAAACACAAAAACCTACAATCTGATCTGACACAACGGACATAAAACGTTAAAAACTAGTCTACTCTGCCAGTTGCCAACAGTAAAATAAGAACAAAACATTGTGGCTCTGCCTTTAGGAATAGCCATAAAAGACTCGAATGCCGTGACGGCAAACGATATGACGCTCTCTTATGCCGTCATGTTTGCCATCTGCCGGGCGGCCCATGTCGGCTGCCTTGTTAGTATGTATGTGTGGGATAAATCTAGCAACTGAACTTTACAACAGTTATCCTCTACCGATTGAGCTGACATTTTGCATACAATACAATACAATACAATTGTTTATTAATAACGTCCATAGTTACAAGTCACACTTCTCCAGTACACTTTCTACAACGATGTATATAAAGTTATATAAACAGTATATGTTAATAATATTGTGTGTACATAATTCAAATTAAATAATCACTTATTCAATTAAAAATATTATGAGCAAATTTATTACAATATATTATGTCAGTATTTCAATATGTCAAATTAATTCATTAATAAATACACGTTTAGTTTGGATGACATGCATGGTTAGGTAACTGACGTCATTCTAAATCCAATATGGCGGAATCAGAAGGCGGATTAGTTATTTTATATGCACTTCCATAATATGGGTATCAAATGAAAGAGTTTACTGAGAAAAATTCAATTATGTCACTTAAATTCAATATGGCTGACGCCTAAAAGCTTGTTTAAAAAAGTTTTTTTTTCAATTTTTTTCTTCTGTTTGTCATTTGACAAAATCATTATTGGGGTAAATTATTTCTTTTTCGGTCTTCAATACTTGTTACGTTCTATTATATCATTTGATTAATTCTGGTAAATGTTTTTTTTTTCGGTCTTCTCCACCTACTAAATGTATGGAACCGTTTTGATGTAATGAATGTAAAGGTACGGCTCTAGAATATATACATAAGTGAGTGATGTCGATGAAACGCATATACGTAAAAGAAAAGGTGAAATTAAAATAAGGTTTTTTTTTATAATACATACTGTTAAGTATACATCGTAGTCTTAAATATTGTATTTTAATCTATTTTAAAAGTGATTGAAATGAAGCCAATATTTCGGGTCGCGCACTGGCAATGTTAGTCAGTTAACCTCTTGTAAAGTCTCCACCACTTTACTGGGGCATTAGTTTGACTTGGCCGTGACTTACTTTGCTTGACTCTGACTTGTTTGACGACATTTAAGACTAAAACTTGTTTAATATTACTACTGAAGGACTCTGTATTCATGGTCATGAAAAAAAGTTATTAATAATAATGTATAATTATTTTAATCTCCGTATATTATATTCAATTTAATTATTTATTACTCAAAATTATAAAATAATAATATGTTAAATAATATAACTAGAAAGTTATGTTGGTATTCTAATATTAAAAAATACTTCGAAGAGGGATGTGTCACAGAAAAGAGAATCTAGTAAGTTCACTTACAACAAACAATTGCTTATAACGACATAAGCTCACCAGTCTGGTTTCAATCATACCAATCAGTAGGGTGAGTGAGTCTGCTTCACATTATCCGTTTACGACACCCTTTTATACAGGGTTACGCAGAAAGGGTGTACTAAGCCGACAGGTCAAATTACTCATAATTATTAACAACTTTAACTAACTTCCATACATTTTGTTGTGTGACTGATTTTTTTCTTTAGAACAGCAAATTTTCCGCGATTTCTAGTTCGACCCCGTAGTAAAAGTGTTCATAGTAATAAGTACAATGACCTCCTTTCGGCATAGTGCAACCTTTCTGCGTAACTCTGTATACTTGTAGCTATGTAAACAAATCTTGGAAGTCGATTCCAAGTTCTAACCTGCTTCTAATTGTGTCGTATCCATTTGAAACTGCAAATATAGTATGTATTCCTGATGACAATACAATAATTTGGTGCCATAGAACTGAACTGATGATGGAGCAAGGAGGCTCAATGACTACTAGTCGACTCCTCAAGTTTGATTCAAATACAGTTTTATAGTTCTTTTTACCATAACAATGATTAGACTTGGTTTTGACTTAAATGTTTGACTGTGACTTGATTTTCACCCGTTGTAACATAGATGTGTTTTGCAGTGTGAAAATTATGCACTACCACGTATTTTCTCAATGGTGTTTTGTAATTTTTTGATCCATAATAATGATTTGTTTATGACTTAAATGTTTGACTGTGACTTGATTTTCACCCGTTGTAACATAGATGTGTTTTGCAGTGTGAAAATTATGCACTACCACGTATTTTCTCAATGGTGTTTTGTAATTTTTTGATCCATAATAATGATTTGTTTATGACTTAAATGTTTGACTGTGACTTGTTTTTCCCCCGTTGTGACCTGAGTGAGTGATACTGTCAGTCCGCGACCCACACATAGACGTAGGACTTCTGTTGCTTATTTTGTTGAAGTGCGTTATGACTATGATAGTGAAAATGTCCAGTTACTAGTATACTATAGAGTGAAGCTTGATAGAGTAAGCATTTCAAGTTGGTTATACATATTATTAATACGGCATAATTTTTGCTAGTCAATAAAATAATTTTTAGGCTCGAATTGTTGTTTTTTTAATGTTTAAAGTACCTACTTAGTTCATATCCCAGGAGTGCACGGTGACTGCTTACCATCAGGCAGCCCGTCTACTTGTTTGCCACCTATGGCATGAAAAGTGTTGTGAACATAGGAAGGGTTTCATTTAGACTGGTGCCCGGCTTCTGAGGTGCATAGATAACTCGCTAGCTATTGGTTCAATAAAGTTATACGTAAGATGAACCTCGTATGACTGTCACTGTATCTCCGAGGGTGCTTCCCCGTGGTCAAACTGGATAGTCTAACTGATTTGTCCAACAGGAATTTCCTTGTGGTCAAATTGTCCGCGTCCGATTAACCTTCACACTTCTCTGCCGTAACTTAAACACGCACGTAACGCGCAGCGTTAATTAATCTCTTAAAATTTGGACTCTATTCCCTAGGAATAAAAACCAACTTTTAAGGTAAACTTAACACGGCGCGTTACGTGCGTGTTTGTAGTAACAGAATCAGGGCCCTGCATTCTCTCGATATTTGTTTTCCTAGCTGACATCTGTTAAAAATTGCAATCATAATCATACGGCGTTTTTCGTTATTAATAGGGTATTTGACAACTTTTGGGAAACTATTGCACATTATTGCCTGATATAATTTAATGTATACTGCATTTATATTTTCTGGATATCAGTCGTATTTGCGATATAAATCGATGTTAAAGTTTGAATAAAAAAATATCGCGCCAAAACGCAGACCTACGTCATAGCTCCGGTCGAGCGACGATTGACGTCACACAAAACAAAACAGCTGCAGCCAGGCAGCAAAAGTTTGATAATCACTAATTTTCTAATAGAAGTAATGGTTTATAAATGTTGTGTAGTGCCACAATGTACAAATACTTCCATAAAACACCGGAAAAACTATTCGTTTCTGTTCCAATGGACCCCAAAACTCGCAAAAAGTGGTTGGAACTAAGTAGCTCGTAGAGAACCCAAAAGTATTGGAGCTAATTCAAGTGTTTCAAGTGTTTTGTTTTGTGCGAAGATCATTTTGAGGTACATATTTGAGTCTATATATTTCTATTACAATTTGTGTTTTTATTGCATTACTATTTTATGTACTGTTACTTTCTTTTTAAACATTGTAAAGACATAACCTAACAAAATAGTGATATCCACCTACTACAACATACTTTTTGTACAACTTGATTGAATGTTTTGCTTGGAGAACAATTAAAAATTAATACTTACATTGTAGTTTTTACGTTTTGAGTTCTGCAGCGTAGAAACAATGACGTAGATTATTATTGAAGAAATATGCAACCATAAATACATTAATTTTGGTTAAGTTACTGCTGTCTGCTTGCACAAAATGTTTCTCCATTCTTCTAACATTTAACCTCCGGACTGTTTTTGGTAATAATTTCTGGATAAATCGCTCTCAAAATAGCTTTACAACATTAAATTCGCAAATATCAATACAAAATCTGTTTGTTTAGATTTGTGTGACGTCACTAGGGATGAAGCCAATTACAGACCGTTTTCGATCACGTGATCAAATGTCGAAAATACAGTTATTTTATTCGCGTTTTTTACAAAAAATAAGCATATTTTTATAAAAAAATCAATGAAATATGCTTTTTCATTATGTCATGTTTATGGATGATGTCAATTGGCATAATATTTTCAATACAGTTAAACACCCTATTATAGTTACATCAATGTCATTTTGACATCTGTCAAAATATTGCAACTGTACTGCATTTTGAGTATCGTCATATAACTGGCGTCTGTCAAATAATCACCAGCGCTACAGAATGAGTGATGCGAATGTTTTACTGCGGACAATTTGACCACAACGAAAATTATTCCTGTTGGACAAATCAGTTAGCCTATCCAGTTTGACCACGGAGAAGATCCCGTTTCTGAAGACAAAATGGATGGTTCGATAATTATCAAATCAATAAGTAATAGTAGTAATTAAACGAAGTATAACTTATTATATTGCGTGTTCGGAAACGCAGCTTGTAAAGTTATGGAACCAATAGCGCTATTGAACAGATAAACCATCGATATAAGTACCTCAGGAATCGGCTGGAGTACAGTCTATGTGCGTAACCCTGTATAAGTCACTTGTGTAAAGCAGGTAAGATGTGTAGCGCATCATCCTGGACCGAACTATTTGTCTACACAAATGAAACTGTGTCATTCCTTCTATATAAATTTTAATTTTTATAAACAATAAATCAGTTACAAAAATATGTTTCACTTAAAAGTAATATTTACAATTTTTATTCTATAAAGTAGTACAAAATCAAAAGTCCTTAGTCCCCCGCAAGATATACAATGGAATGTTAACAAAATCTCAGATTTAAAGCTTACAATTGAGCTTTGATAGGAAACCGTCAAACCAACCGTTGTTGTAAATAAACATTTAAATATTAGGGTCAATTCACATCAAGGTTGCAGATGTGGCCCCAAAATATAAACTAAACTTGACAGAAGAAAAATAAAAGAAGAAAGCTTCAGAAGAATCTAAGATTAGCGAGGCTGCTACCTTCCCAATGTGAATTGACCCTTACAGATAATACTTTCACTTTATACAAAAATATACAGTACACACGTATATACAGTACACACGTATATACAGTACACACGTATATACAGTACACACGTATATACAGTACACACGGCAGATTGTACATTAGAAAGAAAGAAAAGAAAATAAATTATATAATGTATACAAATTATTCGTATACTTTATCATTATACAGTGTTGAAACTTTAATAAGAGCAATAAATTCTACCTTACCAGTTGCCCTTAACTGAAACTATGCATGAAAACGCTATGAGAAACATTACATAGATAAAAAAAATTATTGGAAATAACAGATTTCAAAAAAATAGACAAAACTTTTTTGTTTGCCGTTTGACCTTATCAATAAAGAACAATGGCCTTACAAACGTTACTTGAGTTAAATACTTAATAAAATTGCTGTCTACTTCTCGCTGAAGGTAATTGTCGCACGCGAAAATGAGACAGCTATTTTAGCATTGATTAACTTCGGTAATGTTTTTAAGTACGGCTTTGGTTAGAGTACAAAAAACTCCAGAAAACCAAAAAGACTTTCCATAAAGTTCAGTACAAAAGTAATTTTTCCAAGAATAAAATGCTGCCTTGTTATTGGGGGGAGGGGGGGGGGGTTGTTGCTCAAACTAGTTTATACCCTGTATGGGAACAACAAACTGCTGCTTCCTCCATTATATACCAGCCTTCCCCTCTTCCCCTTCCCCTTCCCCTTCCCCGCACAAAAAGTACCGAGGTAAGTTATGCAAACTACTTCCTTGTAAAGTAAACTTCACCTGTCGAGGATAACACTTTTTCGTTATAAGTAACAATAATTAAAATTATTATTTACATATTTTATTCGTTATCATTTTACCTACAAATAACAAAATTGAGCAAAGTATTTCTACTCTATGTAAGTTCAGCTTTTATATCACATAGCATTTCGTAAGTTTGAGGTAAAACTACGAAAAACACAATTGATTACATTTTCCTTAGACCCCTTTGTTAAAATAATTTCCGACAGTTAATAACATTTAAAAGAAAAATTACAACCGACTAGGCGACTGCAGAAGAACGAAATTCGTCCTTTCATTAAGTGAATTTAAGAAAATATTCCTCATTAAAACCCTGAGGTGGAATATTTACTTCAAATTTAAATGGGACCACCCTTGAGGTAAGCCTATTCATAAAAAAATTATTACTAAAATCGGTTCACAATCAGCAAATATATCATAACATACTCAAAAATAATACAGTCAAATTGAAAACCTTATTTTTATAAATCTATTGAAAATACATTTTGCATTAGATGCACCTTGAGCAAAAACAATCAAGTATATTTAACTAGACTATACAGAATCATACTTTTTACATTGAGCTATATTAACATAAAAAATAGTTGTAAGCTCAATTCACATCACAGCGGGCCCTGTCTGGGCTCGGACGGGCCGTGCCATCGAAACGTGAGCCACATATTCACATATCGAAGAATATCAAAATTAAAAACAATGAAAAAGTTTAGGTAAGTTTGTTTTGATTTCAAATAATATATAATTTTGTTCTGAAATAAGTTTGATTCTTTTAAACAATGGGTAACTTCAAATATAGGTCACATTTATATTGACAGCCCTTCTGGCTTAGTTGGTAGTTCGTCTGCTTTCTACGCCAGAGGTTCGATCCCAGCTAGCAGACATCTGCCAGCCGGGATAATTTTTTTTGGGTCTGGATGTTATTTGTGTGTTTATAGGGCATTCCATGGGGAATCCTAGTGGAGGGCTGTGGGTGTGGAGCAGTATCTACACGGGTCTAAAAACATTATTTTATTGTGCATCTGAGAGCCGAAACGAGACGAGCAAGTCGCTTACATGAGGGTAAGCGCCACGTTTGCCCATAATAACCAATTTGCACCTAGAATTTAGAACTTCAACAAAACTACGCGGCAATGCACTGCGCTCATCACTCTAACACATTACAACTTCATGTCTAGTTATTTCACTAAAAATACGGCCCTTCAATCCGGAACACAGTAATGTTTGCACACTACTGCTTGATAGTTGAATAACTAGCCAAGATGTGGTACCTACATAATAATATATATGTATGGAAATTATGATGTCGGGGTACGTCCGGGCCCGGAAGGGGCTTGGTGTGATGTGCAACAAGTTTTAATGTGTAAACCTACACAAACCCTCTGGTGCATAAACGGTCAATAGCTGATCTGTCCCTTATAATTATTATCCATCAACTTGTTACTGTCGAGGAGTGTTACGTATGTGAGGTTATTTTAATAAAATGAATTTATTATCGATTGTTTATGCATAAGACGGTTACAAATTATATTATCATTGAAAACTAATCATAACCAAAATATTTATGTTAAAATCATTCTTTGATCATATTTCAGGCGATAGACGTAAAAATATCTAAAGGATGTGTAGATTCCGTGTCATTCAAACTAAACTAACGACAATGCTAACACTCTCTGTCTCTTTTAATTTTAATACGTGAGAAAAGGATGGCTTAAGTCTTCGAACTGACAAAGTCTTAGCTTAGGAAATTGGCTCATCGAGATCGATATTATTGTACCATTATTAAAACTAATCCACATTTGACAGCTTTAGAATTGTTTCCGTCCTTTTCCTTTCAGTCTATAAGACAAGGAGAACAGCAGTTTTAGACCCGTCTTCAGTTTAGTTTGGCATGGTATATCAAAATCGCCACCATTGCAATATCTTTAATAAAATACATTTGAGCAGCCTGATTGCGATATCTGTGCCATCCCGATCGCAAGACGAGGCTGCCGATCACGTGGAACGTGAGGTAACCAAACGTTGAACACCACAACTTATTGGTAACTTATTTCTAGCATCAGTTTATCATAGTTGCGACACCACCAGGGCTATTGTTCTTAACGCTGACGCCAGCGCATCGGACCAGGGGGGCATTTTTATATTTTTCATACAAACGTACCTACTAGTTATATTTTTCAGATAATACTCGGCCGAGTTTGATGAAACTTGTTAAGTATATTCAAATTGGAAATTAGAATTTTGACTAATATTTACTTTTTTGAAAAACCAGCGAGCATTATGCTAAGTTGGGTCCGATTTGTGACTAATAACCTATGTCTTGTAGTGATTTAAAAAAACGTATTTACGAACAATTTCTTTTTCTTCAATAAAGTTATATGATTATTTACGGGATATTTACCTTTATTTACAACCGTGATAGTTTAAAACAGTGTTTCTTTTTCTTCTTTTTTTTTTGTAAATATTTTTAACTTCTTTCAGTTCAAAAATAGTAAATAATATTTACAACTCCTAATATGTACAATTTTAATATAATTACCAAGTTTCATCAAAAAGGGTTGAGTAACAATGTAACTGGTATGTTTGTATGAACAATATGAAAATGACTCAACCTCCAGCTCCGCTTTAAATAATAACATCAAAACTTACAACTTTTGATAACAATTTGAAAAGTCTTTGGTTTAGCGAGAAAATGGTAGAACATTTTCGGCACCAATTTGTCACTAAAAACTCAACTGTACAATCAACCATTTTGTATTGAGGTCGGCGACTGTCAAAATGGCGTTTTTTATTAGGGGTGCTTATTAATAGGCTACCGGACTGATAATTTATTACTGTTTAAAAAAAGCCGACCTCAAATAGAAGCAATCGCAGAAAATTCAAAATTAACGAAGACGAGCATTTTAATGTTTTGCTGGACAGAGCGCACTATAATACTTACTAGTGACGTCACTTGTAAGCCTGCTGTACAAACTCCATACTGACGCATCCCTTCCTAACCTCAGAACTTTATTACCAGATTGATATTATGTTACCTTCAGTAGTTGTATAACATTTAATTACACTACAATTTTCACTAATTAATTTAAAAAAAACCCACTAAATTAGTTATTTTTAACAAATCAAACACTTGTCTTGTCCAGTAGTCTTTTCTGCTAGCTTGCATGGTAGACGTGCCGCAAGATCACGTAAAGAAGTGAAATGTGCACTCTACGGAGCGTCAGTAATAATGCACTTAGTTTATAAACGTCTCATTACGAACAACCAAGCCCCGATGGCGCAATAATACCCTCTCTCCGTGAGGCAGTCAATTTATATATTTATATACCTAACTCGTATTTGGAACCTAACTATTTAAACTAAACCTTTTATTCCTACTTTCCGACATAATGAAAGCGTTATCAGATCTCAACAGAGATTCTCTCTCCACCTCACTCAAAGTACATCTAACGAAGTCTGGTCTTATCATCTTAAACTCCTCCACGCTCTTACTCTGTTCCTTCACGAACGCCAGCTCCCGAGACTCTTGTTTCAGAGGCTGGTAAGCAGGGATGTGACTCTCTCTGCAATTTAAGAACTTCTGAGAGGAAACCAGGAGCGTTGAGTTTCGTCGTATAGTTTCACGTCCTATTTCGATGAACTCCAAGGAGTTTTGTCCGAGGACGAAGTTCTTGTAAGCTTTGATGAAGATGACAGCGACGGTGAGGAGCCCCAGCACGATCATGGAGTAGGTGAGGAGGGGGGCGGCCACCGGCCCCACCGTCGTGGCCAGGAATATCCACCGCCATATAGGAGTCGTGATCTCGTGGATTCCCTGCGGAGAAACGTCTCAGATAAGAAGAAATATAAGAGAGAAAAATATTTAATATTAGCGAAATCATATGAAGTATTAGTGAAACTTGGCTATCGTCATCATAATCAGCCTTTTAACAGTCCACTGCTGGACTTCTACACCCGAAAGGGTGATTGGGCTATATCCGCCACGCTGGCCTAGTTGCTGGTTGGTGGATTCACATACGCCATTGAATTCCTTTTCCGTACGTATGCAGGTTCCCTCACGATGTTTTCCTTCACCGAAAAGCCAGTGGTATGAAAATCCGTACATAAGCTCCAAAGTGCTCATTGGTACGGGCCCGGGGTTTGAACCCGCGACCTCACGCTTTCAAGTCTAGCGGTCTCCCAAATAGGCTACCACGGAAAAAACTTGGCTATAGTTTATTCCAAAGGTAAATTGACCGACATATTATTATGTAAGCACCAATATAAAACGATAGTGTCGCTCTCCATACATTTATGCATCGCTTCCTGTCGTTTAACGCTTCTACCACGTTCGTAGCCGAGGGCGGTAAGTCATTTAACCCACTGCGATTATCGTTTTGTATCGGTACTAACGTAACACCAGAATACCTCGGTCAATGGCCGCTTGTCTCTGTCTTTGGAATTAGACTATAGCTGTAGGCCTAGCGCGGGCTGTGCGCAAAATTTTCTTTTCACTCTTGATATCCGCTCGTAGATGGATATGGATATATTTGTCTCTTTCTCGCGGGAAAAAACGATGGAAAGACAATTTGTCCACAGTCCGTGCTAGGTATGCTGAACGAAATGTTTCATAATGTTTTGTATGGTATGACGGGTATTGTAGAGTATGTTTTGTATGGTATGACGGGTATTGTAGAGTATGGTTGTAGTGAACACGTGGCTGATACAAGTAGTGTTCTCACCTCCTCGATCCACATGACGGGGAAAATGAGGTCGGGGAACTTGTGGATGTTGTTGACGCGGATGCCGGTGGCGCGCTCCACCTTCAGGTTCAGCTGCACGCGCACGAACCCCTCCAGGGGCACGCCCAGTTTCTGGAGGAACAATAAAAATAAAATAAATATACAACCAACTGGTTCGGAAACAGTGTGTCAAGTGTCAGTGGCAAACAAGCAGACGGGCTGCCTGATGGTAAACAGTCACCAGTGGACCTATAACACCAGAGGCAACACAAATACGTTGCCGACCCTATAAGACTTTTCCTCCTTCCCTTTTTTCTATCGGACTGCCAGCTGGGCACGAGAAAATCGACATGGTTTTATGGTTGATATTCTCAAAACCCGTACGAAGTGCTTTGATTCCACATTTATTGTACGAACAGCTAGTCTGTGGAATTCGCTGCCTGAATGGGTTTTCCCCGTCAGTTACAATCTGGGTGCCTTCAAGTAGAGAGTGAATCGGTTTCTTCTAGGCGAGCGCAAGCCTATCTACTATAAAAAAAGACTTACTGGCGTTATGGCTGAGTGTTTGATCCTTTGCTCCTCCAATTGATGGAGATATTTGTGGCAGAGTACAACGCTAACATAGATCTCGCAATGATGAGCCAGTCTGTCATAACTGACTGAGCACTTACCGGCTGTATCAAGAAGTAAGTTTCGTGCTTCTTCTTGTTTGGCTTCAACCCTTCAAACTTGTCCAGCAGAGTCGGATCGGCGTCATAGAAGTGAGGAAACGAGAGGTACACTGGGGCGTCTAGAAGAAAGAGAAAATATGATAAAATTTGAGACTAGCCAGATCGTGTCATTTTTATAATATTGGCGCCCAACATGGTGTTTGTTCCTAACAACAAGTTTATTCGGCAACCCTAGTGTCAGAATGTGAAGGTTATCCAAAAGGGGCCTTAGGATATAATTTAACGTGTCACTCCAACTAGACCAAGTTTATCAATAATATTATTAGTATATTAGTGTAAAATTGACTACACACAATTAATTTAAGAATTTTATTTATCTATATCTGTTAATTAATAATTAATTAATACGAGATCGAATCCGAAATGAGGAGATCCGTAGACGAACGAAAGTCACCGACATAGCCCACCGGATTAGTAAGTTGAAATGGCAGTGGGCAGGGCACATATCACGCAGAACAGATGGCCGATGGGGCCGAAAGGTTCTGGAATGGAGACCACGGACTGGTAAGCGCAGCGTAGGACGTCCACCCACAAGATGGACAGACGACCTAAAAGAGACCGCAGGGAAACGCTGGATGCAGGCCGCTTCCAACCGGCCCTTTTGGAGATCGATGGGGGAGGCCTATGTCCAGCAGTGGACGTCCTACGGCTGAAATGATGATGATGATGATGATCTGTTAATTAGTACTGTCTGTAATTTACGAACAACATTTTTTTATTTGAAAAGCTTGGTACAACTTTTGACCAACCTGTAACTTTGCTACTAATGATGAATTGAATTGGACGAATGACTTTTGAGTCTCCAATCACATGCGCTATACGATACTCCCCTACCTCGCGACCGACGTGGCTTACATCGCGTACAAACAAATTATGATTCGTTCGCGATTAAGTGGTTTTATTATCTTTGTTTGCTACTAATAAATATTTCATCTCATTTCATTACATACACACTAGTATCTATTGTCAATATAAATTTGGCGCCCAACATGGGACAAACATTATTTCTTTCTTTATACATATAAGGAAGGAGGTCTCACATAGCCTGCCAATTTTACTATCGGACGGCAAGGGTGGGCACGAAAAGGAACCATTTTATGGTTGATATCCAAAAACCCAAACAAAGCACTTTGATTGTCTTGACTTGACTTTGAAGCGCTGTCTGAATGGGTGTTCCCCGATATATAAAAACTGGGTGGCTTTAAGTGACGAGTGTTCTATCATAGACCGCATCATCGCTTAACATCAGCCGGTCAACTTACAATTCAATAAAAATCCTAACAATTGTAGAGTTCAGCTGCAAATCCCCTTATGTTTATATCCCCCAGAACCCTCTCTTGAAAGTTGTTTTACTTCGGTGATCATATTGAGTTGAGGGCTAACTGCAGGCCACCTCTTGGCCTAAGATTATATTTATTCGGAACTAGCTGCACCCTGCGGTTTCACCCGCGTATTGATGAAAAAATGGTGATGATGATCATTAAAAGTGCCTAGTTACTTTCCGGCCCTTTAACTATAACAATGCAAAAAATCAGGTCGATCCGTTCCTTTGTTTCCGCGTGAAAAAGGAACAAACAAACCAATAAACTTTTGGCATTTATAATATTAAGTACGATATGATGGGAGCGATGATTCCTGCACCGATGGCGCTTGGGGTGTATTGTGCATTTCCCCCTACCAGCACCACGAGCCAACCCAACTCCTTGAAATATTGGAGTGAGGCTCTGGGGCGCTGGCACACACGCTCCAGTGGAGTAGATGGTAGTGTAAATAATGATTATGAAAAGCAGAAAAGATTACATTAATGGCGTCTCCAGAAGGGTTAAACAAGACACTGGACTTCACTGGGGGGTTAGACAAGACCCACTTTCTGTTAGCGTTAACGGTTGCGGAAAGATGAAATTGTATTTAAATGACATTCGCTTGAGATAAAATCTCTCAAGTTAATGTCATTGTCAATGTCATTTTCATGCAATTTCATTTTTCCGCAGACATTAACGCTAACAGAAAGTGGGTCTTATCTAACCTCCCAGTGAAGTCTAGTGTGGGCAAGCAAGCCTCGCTTTGGATCGGGCACTCACTGTACTGGCAGGGGCTGATGTTCTGCAGGCCGCGCGGGGGACACTGCTGGCCGTGGCAGTAGCACTTGTTGTCGGGGTTGAGGGCTGCGCACTCGAACGTGGACGCCGGCGGTGTGTACACGCCGGCTTGGATGCCTAGAACATGATACATCATGAGCTTATGACACTCTACTGAACATAGCTCTGGGGGGCTAGACAAGACTAATTTTTGTTAGCGTTAACGCCTGCGGAAACATAAAATTGTATGAAAATGACATTGACAATGACATTAGCTTGAGATATGTTATCTCAAGCGAATGTCATTTAAATACAATTTCATCTTTCCGCAGGCGTTAACGCTAACAGAAAATTGGTCTTGTCTAACCCCCTTGGCTATTCTTGTACATGTGATATTGTTTCTGTCTCCGTCACACTTATGTCAATCCAAGTAGGAATGACGATGACAAAGCTAATATTGCAGGTCTTGGAATAACCCACCTGCTACTACTACATCTTCTCTACATCGTATAAAGTCGCTTTCCGCGTCTGTCTGTACATCCACTAACTCCTCTTAAACCACGCAACGGATTTTGATACGGTTTTCACCATCAGTTAGAAAAAAAAAAAGAAAAATTGTAACATCAGCAATATTAATTTTGATGTAGACAGGTGAGCAATATTACTATTGCATGGAGGTTGATTAACTCGCAGGTATGTCGGACTCTGGACATGATGAGTGTGAGAGTGCGCTTACCATCTTTGTATACATCCTTGCGATACTTGAGTGGCAGGATCCGACAGAGGTCCTTGTCGTAGATGTGCACTATGTCGGACTTGGTGACGGAGCGCGGCGGGAAGAACGACCCTTCGGATGCACTGGAATCACAACAACTACTCATTAGATAAAATAGCTCTTTACATATCAAAAGACCACAAAAGCAAGGATAACATAATATAGGTACATTCATCATCATCATCATCCACAGCCTTCCTTATCCATCTGCCTCGGTCCTGTGCTACATTACATTAAAACTATTATCTAGGTTTTTAACAGGCGGCCTTATCGCTTAAAGCGATCTCTTTCAGGCAGTAGCAGCGTAAAGCGTAGGCGACGTGTCACGTGGGACATCGCCTACTGCCTCGCACTCCAAGACCTCACTCACACCTCAAAGGCAGGACGAGTAAAAAAAATTGTCGCTTTTATACACCGAATTTTTTTATTCTACACTAGCGGTCTGCCCCGGCTTCGCACGGCTATAGATTATAGCCTATGTCACTCGGGGATATTGTAGCTTCCCAACAGTAAAAGAATTTTAAAATCAGTCCAGGCGATAAGGCCGCCTATTATACTGCCGGTTTTTGTATTATTTATAAGTTACCTATTTTTGTATTTTTTTTATTTCGGTGTATAATAAAGTTATATATTATTATTATTATTATTATTATTACTTTTTGAGCCAATACGTTACAAACATACTTACATACAAACCTTTCCTCTTTATAATATTAGTAAGTATAGATAGTATAAACTAAAGTCGCTTTCCGCGTCTGTCTGTCTGTCTGTGTGTCTGTATGGTCGCTAACCCGGCTTCGCACGTACATTACACCCGTGCGAAGCGGGCGGGCGGGTCACTATTTTAATTATAATCTAGTTTTATAAGTAATTACATTGTAATCTAAACTTTCATGTATGTATATAACTAAAACGCTTAATGTGTAAATTAGAGTATTTTGAGAATATTTAGATTCACAAAACATAATTTACATCACAAACTGATACAGCTCGCCTCACTTGTATCCAACCATTCAGTTATCTAACACAAACATAATTCTGTTGGTACAACGGTAAGTAACTACGACATAACATCCATTTCATGTAAGTGGTTGCCTTCAGTCGATACCTCGCCTTGAGAAGTCAGGATCTTAGGCGACGTTTGGTTAAATGAAGCATAACATTGAAGCCTGTCAGAAGTTCGATTAAGGACTAAACGCATTACACTGGACCATAGACTGGTTCGGACTAAGCTTCTTAGTCTTGAGCATCGACGTAAAGTAGCTAGTCTATCGGTTTTTTATCGGATACATTTTGGGGAGTGTGCATCGGATCTGCATGATTTGATTCCCTCCTGCCCATTTTTCTATCGGACTGCCAGAGTGGGCACGAAGAATCGACACCGCTTTATGGTTCATATTCCGAGAACCCGTACAAAGCGCTTTGATCCCACATTTATTGTGTGAACTGCTAGTTTGTGGAATTCGCTTTAGTACCTTACTTACGTACTCGTTAGTACCTAACAATCAGTTATAAGGCGACAATATTTTTAATAGTCTCTGAAATGTTTTGATTTTATAGCTGTATAAGTTTTAGGGAAACGCTGGATGCAGGCCGCTTCCAACCGGCCCTTTTGGAGATCGATGGGGGATCTGTATTAGCAAACATCATGTGTATTCGTTGACAGTTGACTGCTGACAACTGTCAACGAACACAGTATATAAGTTGCGGTTGCATTGCAATCACCCCTCTTTCGGTGCTCGAACCTCGAAGCGAGAACAAGTGTAAACGAATTGTGTGTAAATTAGTTCAGGAGGTGATTTCTTGGCCGAAATGCTAATATAAGTTTTAGGGAAATTGTTATTAAATAAAAAAAAAATGCAAGTTTGCTCCGCCGCCGTAGCCATGAGACGAGAGGCGCTATCAAAATTTTATTTTTCGTTCGTTTTTTTTTTCTCTTTTGTCATTTTAGTGGCCCTTGCTAGCTGGCGCCTACAGCGACCGCTCGAAACGAAGTGAACGCCAGCGCTCATATTGTAATCTTCAAAAATGCGCTCTTTCTGGGCCCGTCCATTAATTTTATTTTGATTGAAGCTTTAACTCGATTTATCAACGATTCACTTCAAGCTGTCAAGCCCTGTCAAATTGTGCAATTCGTGGATATCCAAGCAATACGTAGAGGGTTATACTCAATCTATGAAGCAATAGGATATGAGCGAGGGTATAAATGTCAAAAATCATGGTATAAAAATTTACTCTGCCAGGTATAGCGCTCCGAGACAAATTGTCACGTGGGTGACACGCAACTACGTCATTGATGTCTTGGATAGGTACACGTACACGTGCATAAGTAAGAGCAGAATAAGTAATTTACAACAAGTTCGAGAGAGATGACGATACACGAAACAATGGCGGAATCACCATGAGACTGCTGATTTTCTGTATTACTAGTAGAGTGAAATTATAACTCCCCAATCTCCGTATATTACCTGTGGGAATCCAATAAATCAATGTGTTTAATTCCTTAACTTGAATTGAGGACAAACCAAATGACAATTGAAATGCTTCTTGTACAATACTTTATTTTATTTAAGAGATATAAAAACAATGTTTCCCAATATCTGTGCTTGTTGCAATAAAGTGGCAACTGGACAGTGACGTAAAGAATTGGGTGTCAGCTCCCGGAGCGCTAGATCTTGTTTTCTTGGATCATGGAAGGGATCATGTCGAAAATTAAGTTATACCAGCTTGCTTGGCGTTCAGTTGTATAAAAAACTAAATAGTTAAATATGATCTAGTAGGCTAGCTCTGTTAGAACGAGGTGAAGGATGGACGCGCAGCGACGCAACACGACCTCTGTCTTCAAGGCGCAGCGGCTGATCAAACAACTGTACCTACTGATACTCAAATACTAGCTACATACATACATACACACTAAATTACACACTTCTGTTATATTATGTTTTATGTTTACCGTTCGGTCTAGGTCTTGGTCACTTTTCAATTGATTTTACATGATTATTTACGTGATATTTATCGTGGCAAGGTTGTGGAATGAGCTCCCGATATTTCGGCGCAGTTGGACTAAGAAAGAGGGTAGATCGTTATGGCTGCATCTAACTTTTTAACTGTTCGACCAACCACCCGCATTCTTCAGTCTTCCCGTGAACATGGTGCATGTAGAGTGCTTTTCATGTTTGAAGTCCCCCAGACGCGGCGCTGTCATCGCGTATCAATCACTATCAGTATCATTTCTCGAGTAGAACTTTAACAACTTTTGGCATCGTACACGACTTTTTAACGATGGAAAATTAATAAAAATCTCACTAGCGTCCAAACACAGTAACAACACCTGACAACTACAACATGGCAATTTAGTTCCGCTGTTTGCCGTGGGACTTCTTTCGTGAAACGGACTCTAACTGCGCCGAAATATCGGGAGTTCATTCCACAACCTTACCACGGTAAATATCACGTAAATAATCATATAATTTTAGTGAACAACCGTGATTACTGATGAGTTTGGAAACTAGCTTTTAGTTAATTAAGCAGTAGCCACGGAATAAGTATTGAGGTTTCAGACCTCACACTGGAGGGAGAAGAGACCCAAATTAGTCAAAGTAAAGTGCGTCACGTCGGGATTTCTTCAAAGCGAAAAGAGTTTTGGCGCCATCATGTTGCCTTATTGTATGATTTTTCAAAACTTAATATTGTTACGTAGTATCAAAGAATGTTTAATACTACGTAACAAAGAAATCATACAATAAGATTTTAAGATTTTGATACAAAGATTATTTACTAGAAGTATCAAATCAAATCAAATCAAAATAATTTATTTGCTAGAATATAGGTACATGATAGGTCTTAATTTAAAATAAAGTCGCTCTATATCCAACCTCTAAGGTGTGCAAATTACAATATAATTATAGTAGGTACAGATTATTTTCACATAATACATTAACATTTTATCATTTATCTTTAAAATACTCATCTATGGTATAATATGCGTTGTCAATAAGAAACTTCTTTAATCTAAATTTAAAAATGTCATTATTGTCAGTCTCTTTTATAATTTCTGGTAACTTGTTATATATTTCTACTCTTTTTACAAAAACACTTTTACTAAACAAAGCTGTTTTGCATTTGGGCGCACTTAGTACATTTTTGTGTCGCCTAACCGTCAAAGTTTTATAGTCATCTATATGATTTCTTACAAGCATAGCCGATTCATAAATGAACATGGAAGGCAAAGTCAGCAGTCTCAGATTCTGGAAGTACGGCTTACACGAGTCTCTTGGCTTTAGCCTACATATTGCTCGAATACATTTTTTCTGTGCTTTAAATGCTGATTCTTTTTCGGTAGAGTTTCCCCAAACAAGAACTCCATATCTTAGGGTGGAGCCAACATATGCGTGATAGGCACTTAAAAGAGCTTTATCATTAGCTACCTTACGCAACATAAATAATGCATACGAAAACTGGTTCAACTTTGTACATATATGCTCAACATGAGAATTCCACGACAAGTTGGAGTCAATGTGAATACCTAAAAACTTAGTCTGCTGTAGTTCGTCAATATGTTTTAAATGTAATAAATAAAAAATAAAAATGTCAAATGTCAATGTAAATGTCATATGTAATGTGTTTTATGTTTTGTGTTTTATATGTTTTTTTGTTTATTATAATTAATATTTAAAATGTCAAATCTAGAATTAATATTTTTAAATGTCATTATGTGTGTTTTATCTAAGTTAATTTGAAGGTTATTATTATGTAGCCAATCAATAATTATTTTTAATGAGTCATTGATGTCATTTTCGTGTTCACCATTTCTATTATCCATAAAAATTGCAGTGCTGTCGTCAGCAAACATGAAGTAGTATGAACTCTTTGATTGTTACCTATCTTGAGTATTAATTTGTATCACCTAATTGAGAATTATGTGATGTTGGACGCTCGCGCACGTCCAAGAAGTCCCTTAGGCAAGTGATGTTAGAGTTGAAACATGTATTGTCATGATGTTTCCAAAAGTCAATTACGGAGAATGCAAATGAGAACCATCACGGCACATATTTTTTTGTGCCGCGTTGATTGTGTTGCACCAGCCCAGCATTATTACTACTGACTCTAACATTATTACACACTAGCAACGCACCCCGGCTTCGCACGGGTGTAAGTCTAATTTTTTTACACTTTGGATTACATTATTGGGAGTTTTAGTAAGGATCGATATTTATTTTGAAAATATAATATAGCCTATGTTACGCGGGGATAGTGTAGCTTCCCAACAGTGAAATAATTTTTCGAATCGGTTCTGTAGTTTCGTAGCCTATTCAATGCAAACAAATAAACAAATCGTTCCTCTTTATAATATTAGTATAGATAGTATAGTTGAGTTTTCACGTTGGCGCCAACACTCATTCAAATCAAAATAATTGTCGTTGAGCAGTATCGATGCTGTCATCTGAACAGATAAGGTTTCCCTGGAACGTTGCGACGTCGACCTTGTGCCGTGATTCACTTTATCATTTCTACATAACTCTTTCGTCACGAAATTACGTGATTTCCAGCATCTTGCCTCAATACCGCATAATATTAAGTGAAAATTTGTCAGTGTGTTTGTTTATAGCGTTTTCCCACTTTTAAGCAACGCTTGTTACTACAGATAAAGCTTAATATAAATATACTAGCTGACCTGACAGACGTTGTCCTGTCTTAGAACTGTCAAACACGCAAAGTTAAAATTGTAAATCTTATTTTTTTACACCTTGGGTTACATTATTGGAGTTTTAGTAAGGATCCAATTTTTTTTTGAATACATAATATAGCCTATGTTACCCGGGGATAGTGTAGCTTCCCAATAGTGAAAGAATTTTTCAAATCGGTTTTGTAGTTTCGGAGCCTATTCAATGCAAACAAACAAACAACCAAATCTTTCCTCGTTATAATATTAATAATAATATAGAAGTATCGATTAAAGTCGTGGAGCAAAACCGCGGCGCTTAGACACAGATTTTTGGGATTTTCGGTCATATTTTTCGAAAAGTATAGCTGTTTTGTAAAATATACTTTTACGGGTGCCTCCATAATTATTATAAAAACTGTATTTTAAGATAATCGTAGATATCATTAGGTAAATAAGTATTAGAATGAAAAAAAAAAACAGTGATAAAAGCATAAATCAGTGTTAAGTACTTTCATTTTTTTTTTGTTCTATCTAACGAAATGTCCTTAATAATCTTGTTTCGGTCTTCACAGTTTCCTAAATAAAACATTCAAACTAAAACTGGAATAAGCAAAAAAGTGGAAAAAGAGCGCCATAAAAGGCAGCTAAAGACGCGCGGCCATCTCACGCGCGTATCGCTTGAAACATTGCAAATTATTTAAGTAATTAAAAAAAAACGGCTATTGCATTTTTTATCTAAACGAAATACAAGCTAATACTACAAATACAGTTAGACTGCTCATAGACCGTTGATGGTCTAAACTTTAGAGCATCTACCATCAATCTTTAGACTCTAAAGACAATCCAAATGCTCGCGCCTACTACCAGTTGGCAGCGTACCCAGCATGCTGGCGGCATTACCACGTTGAATGGCAATGCTTATGCGTTGAGTCAGAAACACGCCAGCATTTTGATCACGCGTCGCATTAACCAGACGAAAGATTTTTGAAAATGACATAAACTAGGTCTTCAAGGACCTAATGATCCACACATAATAGATCAGCGGAAATCGCACACTATGCGATACACACGATCTTGCTTGCCTCACACCTGTCAAATATGGAATGAGCTACCTAACGTGTTGTTTCCGAGAAGCTACAACATGAGGTTCTTCAAAAGGCTAGTTAATAGAGTCCTTAAGGGTCGGCAACGTCGTGACACCTCTGGTGTTACAATTATCCATAGGCGACGGTGACTGCTTACCATCAGGCGGCCCGTCTGCTTGTTTGCTACATATGGCATAAAAATATGCTTCGACCCCAAACAGTGCAAATATGTAACCACTGCCGAGGTTAACATATTTGCGCCGCTTGTGCTGGTCTGCCGAGTTAGCAGTAATTAGAATGACAGTTCAATAATTTGGTAACATCGAACTGATGATTGAGTCAAGAAGTGGATAGTGGAACTCTTTAATCACTCTTAGTAAACCTCTCAAGTTTTGGCTAATTTGGTTTGTTTAACCGAGTCCCATACCAAGAGTTCCACAGCTACCTGCTCCATCATCAAACCCTCGTGGAAAATGTGGCAAAATTAGCATAACTCATGTGGAACTGCAGGACGACGCTAGTGTGATTGCAACATTCTTGTCTCGGCCGCCGGTAATGTGAACATTTCTGAGATGGAAGCGTCACTCAGCGAAGGATTTTCCCTTTGAGTGACAATCTCTCATGGCTGAGAAAATATTTTAGGTTTATTGTTAGTTTCCTGCTAGAGTTGGTACCCACCAAGCTCCGACGAAACTACTATAATTAGTTTCCTGCTAGAGTTGGTACCCACCAAGCTCCGATGAAACTACTATAATTAGTTTCCTGCTAGAGTTGGTACCCACCAAGCTCCGATGAAACTACTATAATTAGTTTCCTGCTAGAGTTGGTACCCACCAAGCTCCGATGAAACTACTATAATTAGTTTCCTGCTAGAGTTGGTACCCACCAAGCTCCGATGAAACTACTATAATTAGTTTCCTGCTAGAGTTGGTACCCACCAAGCTCCGACGAAACTACTATAATTAGTTTCCTGCTAGAGTTGGTACCCACCAAGCTCCGACGAAACTACTATAATCAGTTTCCTGCTAGAGTTGGTACCCACCAAGCTCCGACGAAACTACTATAATCAGTTTCCTGCTAGAGTTGGTACCCACCAAGCTCCGATGAAACTACTATAATTAGTTTCCTGCTAGAGTTGGTACCCACCAAGCTCCGATGAAACTACTATAATTAGTTTCCTGCTAGAGTTGGTACACACCAAGCTCCGACGAAACTACTATAATCAGTTTCCTGCTAGAGTTGGTACCCACCAAGCTCCGATGAAACTACTATAATTAGTTTCCTGCTAGAGTTGGTACCCACCAAGCTCCGATGAAACTACTATAATTAGTTTCCTGCTAGAGTTGGTACCCACCAAGCTCCGATGAAACTACTATAATTAGTTTCCTGCTAGAGTTGGTACCCACCAAGCTCCGATGAAACTACTATAATTAGTTTCCTGCTAGAGTTGGTACACACCAAGCTCCGACGAAACTACTATAATTAATTAGTGGTATCTTTTTACATCGGACTAGGCTAATGTTTGATCGCGATAGAAAACGATGATGCGGTCGAAGATGGAGCACGTTTGCCCAGTAATAACTTATTAACCCTAGACTTGAATACTCCAAGATTGTAATGCTGCGGAAACACAGACAGAGGCAAGGCGTTCCATTGTTTTGCTGTTCTAATTTAAAAGAGGAGAAATGACGCTTGGTGTGAATAAACGTCATTTCGACCAAGTAAGGGTGACGCCTTGCCGTTCGTCTGGACGTCCGGTAATGAAAAGGTGATGAGGGAACAAGTTCGTGAAGTTCCGTTACACACACTCCGTGGAAAATCCTAGAAAATCTGAGGAGCTTGAAACTTTACGCCGCTGGTTCAGGTTCTGAAGCTACTTTACGTCCAATATTTCGTCATGAATGAGTTTTATTGCTCGTTTTTCTATTGAATCCAAAGCCTCAAGCTGATATCTGCGTTAGAGGGCTGGAGAGTGAGATATGCTACTTTTTATTCCGGATAAAAATTACGGTTGCTGAGGAAATGTCCACGCGGGTGAAGGTGCGATGTGATGAGTATTGTCTCATGGTTGCAAGCTTCACGCATATAGTCATATTCCAAGGTTTCACAACAGATAGTGTACAAAAAGGTGAATCTGAGCGCTCCCCCACGCCATGTGTGGATCATTCTTCTTCTTTCGAGTCGATGTTCCGATGGTTAGACCAAAATTTTGCGACCCTAATAGCGCTCTCCGTGGCTTCATTCGGGTCGTCCAGTGTGCAGGTTGTAGGACACGCTGCTCACTCCATCAAGTGTGACATTGTCTGAGGGTTCACACCACAAAGACATTCGGTGTCAGAGCCCTTTATATAACCCAACTTTGCCATATTATCCCGACTTCGGCCCACTTGGGACCGAAGTCAGTTCAGGGTTTTCCAAGTGGGCCATTTAGATCATTTATCGGGCACTTTACCTTGTAACGTATTTACATAATTATCTACATACAATCAAGATGCATATCGTTTCCGAGCTAGAATTAGTATCTACATGAATACACAAATTGTTTAACACATGTTGAAGGAATCGGTGTACATACTACATATATATACTATACTATACCTAAAAGAGCAAAGAGCATATTTAGGAGACGCTAGACTTGAAGACGTAAGGTTGTTCAAGGTAAGTTCAAATTCCGGGCCCATACCAATGAGCTCTTTGGATCTCTTCTGGCTTTTCGGTGAAGGAAAACATCGTGAAACCGTACGCATACGTACGGAGAAGAAATTCAATGACGTAAATGAGAATCTACTATCCCGCGACTGGGCCAGCGTGGTGAATATGGCCTAGTCGCCTTTTTGGGGGTAGGCTTAAGTCCAGCAGTGGACTATTAAAAAGGACTATCATGCTACTATACCTAAATAAAATAAAAAACTTGGATTGAATTGAGAATCTCCCTCCAGGAGTGGGTCAACAAGGCTCACCGTATGTTGTTGCAGGGCTGGTCGCGCCAGTGCGGCAGCCGGTCCAGCCCGTTGATGCGGTCTATGTACCCGAACCGCTCCATGGAGCGCTCGCCCGTGTATATCGTGGACACCTCGTCGAGGGTGCCGTTCCTCTGTTTAAAGAACATTACATTAATCATAGACCACATCGTCGCCAACAAGCGACTTAGTGGTCAAAAGCAGACTTATCCGCGATAAAAGAAATCTTTTCATAACTCCACATCTTGCAAAGCTGGAAATCCCACACCGTCCGATTTTTCCGCTCCTTTCTCCCGCGAATCTGCAAGGTGTGGAATGTCCTTCCCCCAAAGGTGTTCCCGCCGAGAGTGTTTCAAAAAGGGTGTCTACAACTACCTTTCCGGGCTGGCAAAGCAGCGTCAACACTAGCGGTGTTGACGTGTTGCACGTGTCCATAGGCGGTGGTTTCTGCTTACCATCAGGCGGACAGCATCCTTGTTTGATGCCCTTTTCATTTAAAAAACTACGTAACTATATTTCTAGTTTTTTTAACCTATTTTGCTAAATTTGTGTTTTTTCGAGTGTTAATGCGTAATAATGGTGAATTTAAACGTAAAAGTTAAGGTTTTTAAAACTCAATTTTACTTTAATCTGACTGACTATGACTTGTTTGAAGATATTATGAAATTAGAACTTAATAACAATATTTGGCAAATGCACAAGATCTGCGACGCCATAATCCTACCAGTAGAAAAAAACCTATCCTCCCTCTCTTTACAAATGCTTCTCCCGAACCCTATTTCATTCAGTGATTTTATATCTTCAAATATGTTTGGCCGGTGATCGCGGCCTTATAAGGTAAGTATAAGTAAAGGGTAAGTAACTCACGGCGAGCAGTAGTCCCATCTGGCTGTTGGGGCGCTTGCCCTTCGGGTAGAAGATGTGCGCGAGTGACACCAGCGGGTCGTTGTATCTGGACACATAACTCGATATTAAATCAAATACTGTAGGTACACAATTAATTATTAATCGTTTTTACAGCCTCCCCGTTTGTTACACTTTTTATCAGACGCTTATTTAGACGCCAGAATGTCGATCAACTAGCCTGACGCCAAAATGTTGGAGCACCAGCCTGACGCCAAGATGTCGATCAACCAGCCTGCCGTCAAGATGTTGAAAAACCAACCTGACGTCAAGTTGTTGAAAAACGAGCCTGTAGCCAAGTTGTTGACAAACGAGCCTGACGCCAAGACATTGAAAAACCAGCCTGACGCCAAGAGTTTAAAAAATCTTCCTGACGCTAGTATGTTGAACAAACAGCCTGGCGCCATGTATGAAGAACAATTCTCATGACGCCATAATGTTGAGCAGCCAGATAGATATGTTGACGGAGAGGTTAGATCCTTCCACTCCTTACCCAAAGACAAGTTCCTCGGCGGTGACGTGCACGAAGGGCTTGGCTCGCTCGCGGTACGTCATGGACAGGCCCGACGCCAGGATGTTGAACAGCCAGCCGGCCATGTTGGGGGAGAACGAGGTCACCGTCTGCAATATGAAGATAATATTATAACACAACAAGGAAACCCTTGACAGCACCGAGACGGATTTTTTTTTGACAACTTACTTATATTGTCTTTTTAAAGCCCAAGTGGAATATATAATAAACGTATTTCCACTCTATAAGTATACATACACTGTCGTTCATAAATACATAGTTGTTCATACATACATAGTTGTTCATACATACATTCTCGTTCATACATTATTGTTCATACACATTGTTGTTCACACACACATTGTTGTTCACACACACATTGTTGTTCACACATATATTGTTGTTGGTACATCCACAGTTGTTCGTTAGTGCTTACCAGCAGCGGTATGTTGGGCACGACCAGCTTCAAGTTCTTGTCGACGGAGAGCTCTGGCGCGAACCGGAGGATCTTCTTATGCTGGTAGGTCACAGTGTCGTTGTCGTGGAACTCGATGTTCACTTTCTCCATGTCTTCTCTGTAACCAATCAATATAGTTTAAATTATTACAGTTAGAAACTAAATAACAACGTGAGACGTTGAAACAAACCAAATATGCTACATTTCTACGGCTACCAGCTGCTTCGGCCAAAATAAAATGAATGGACGGGCTATTACCATTGAACTTGCTCAGTAAAAACGATTCAAAACCGTCGGACATATACTTCAACACCTAATTATAACCATGTACAGTAACATTTGTTACAAAAAATAGATAGCGGTTTTTGTTGTGTATTTACATTTCGGGAAAGCACACGGAGGCTTCAAAAATGCGCTTCTTCTGGGCCCGTCCATTAATTTTATTTTGGTCGAACCAGTAGAATCCCCATGTGGTTTCCTAGTAGCCACTGAAGAGTTCCTTTTAAACTTCTGGCTCCATCATCAGATCAGCTTGGCGCAAAGGTAATTTATATTTTCATTAGTTTGATGGTACATTATTGTATTATTTGCAAACATACGAAAATAGGAATAAGTGACAGTCTATTTTTTTTATTTTTTTATTTATTTATTTAACATACAATTAGGTGGGCAGTTACAGGGGGCCCCAATTCACCCACCTATGGATATAAGAAAAAAATTACACCTTAAAACCTATTAAAAAGTAGAAAAACAAAATTTGCCTACAAAAATAAAATATTTTTCTATTCAACTTCCAAAATTTTGTGACATAGGTAGTTAAAAGTGAAGCGAAGTGAAGTGAATATACGTAATAGCTGCGCCCCGTGGTTTCACCCGCGGTAGCTTAAGTTTACTCCTTATAATTTTAGCCATCTGCCAGTAAAATTCCCGTTAAAACCGTTTTGGCAAAATATACACACATAGATTTTTATATTATACATATAGAGAAAAAAAAAAGCTGCTAGTAATTTACTGCACACTAATACCTACTTCAATTCAAGTGTTATATTATACGCAGTGATACAGTGAGTGTGTTTTGTCGGGACTTAGGGTCGAGTTCGAGTTCCAGTGATAACCGTAGCAAAAGACTAAGAAAGAGGGTAGATCGTTATGTCTGCACCTAACTTTTTAACTGTTCTCCAACCACCCGCATTCTTCAGTCTTCCCGTGAACATGGTGCATGTAACTGCGCCGAAATATCGGGAGCTCATTCCACAACCTTACCACGGTAAATATCCCGTAAATAATCATATAACTTTAAGTGTTATATTGTTATGTAGTATGTTTATTTATTACACAATAAGTAGTGAAGTTCGACTGACAGTTATGGCCTGGAGTCAAGAAGGTAAGCCTTTCTAAAAAGCTAACTTTCGACCACTTTGTCATTATTTCAGAGAAAGCTCGCGTGTAAAGTTTCGTGACAGTGATGTTATCTGTTGCTAGATTGTTAGCAGATTCTGTTATTTTCGCATCGTGACGGGACGACGAGTCAGTCGCTGAGGGCTACCAATAGGCATGATGACTAATATTGTTTAATTACCTCATAAAAAAGCTGATCATAAATAGAGCACATCAACAAAAACAAAATTAAAATTAGTTCAAAAATAAATAAGATATAAGCATTTAAATTTCATGCTAGACAGAGAGCGCACTATACTGAGCCGTGACGTCACGGCTCAGGAGCGCCATACAAATGCTATACTAACACACGCTTTGTGAGAAGGGGATAGAGCATCCCCTCCCTATCCCCACCTAAAACTTTAAACGCTTATATCTCAGAGATTTATCAGCCAATTTAAATTATTTTTTCAGTATGTGTAATGTATTTAGTTATATTCCTCGCTAAGCCATTTATTTGTAGTAAATTAAACATGAGGATACGTGCCTATTCTAGGTATAAACAATTGGTATAAAAACACATAGTTTTTTTTTAATTCGCTACAACTATTTTTTAGATGTTGTTTACCAATTTCTATTCTGTAAACAACTTGCAAGAAATAAAAGGCTTTTAAGGGTTCCGTACCTTAAAAGGAAAAAACGGAACCCTTCTAGGATCACTTTGTTGTCCGTCTGTCCGTCTGTCAAGAGCCTTTTCTCAAGAACGGGTTAAGGTATCAAATTGAAATTTATACCACTTACTCGGAGCTACGGTTTCTTTCAGCTGTCAAAATCAAACTTGTAAATCAACGCGATCAAAAGATATGACTGTTTATGTCGCATGTTTTGCGGTTTCACAAGAGAATCAACACCTATAATATAATTTAATAATTAAAATTATATTAAATAAAATAAATAAATTAAATTTTTATTTTATAATTTAATATAATTCTATAATTTATTTATTTCCAAGTAACATAGACTCATACAAATCAAAAAAATATCAATAGAAAAAATAATAATAGTAGCTAGTCACATTACATTAATAATAATTATTACCAATTGAAATTTTAAATATTCAAACTAAAAATGTCAACATTATACAATAAATTAATTAAGTCAAAGTAATTGTCATGCATATCAGATGCTATGGGGTACTTCCCGTTGACCTACAATCATGAAATTTGTCAAGAAGCAAGATCTTACAGCACATATAAAGGAAAAAATAAATCCGAAATTTGTTAATTTGATATGACATCAAAAAAAGTTTTTGCTATTACAAACATACACTTTGTAGTTGGTATGTTTACCAACCTGTTTACCACCTACAAAGTTTAATTTGTCACTCAATATTTCAATCTTTTTAACCTTTTTGCGTCAAGACTCGATTTTCGGGATGGATCTACATACATTTATTAAGTTTGTACGGAACCCTCAGAGTGCGAGTGCTACTCACACTTGCCCGGTTTTTTATTCTAAAGATAAATGTGACGCGATCATTGCACAGACATTGTCCTTCAATCAAGAACAGCAATTTTTGCACACTACTGTTCGGCGGTTGATTGACTAGCGAAGATGTATTACTTAATTAGAAGACTATTTCGTAGTGTTACTGTATTAACTACGCTCGATTCTGTGGTCACACGCAAACACACACATACAAACAAACAGCGGTACGTGTAGATAGCAGATTTCTCTGATGGCGTGATATTCGGCGATTACCTGACCGTCTCATATTACAGCCATACGACTAGACGAGGTGCGACCTCTAACATTTGACAATGTCAACTTGCAACCGACTGCAAAAGGAGGATGTATTTTTAATAATGCATATTTTTTACGGGCAAATTATTTTACACATCATCATCATTTCGGCCATAGGATGTCCACTGCTGGACATAGGTCTCCCCCATCAATCTCCTAAAGGCCGGTTGGAAGCGGCCTGCATCCAGCGTTCCCTGCGGTCTCTTTTAGGACCGTAAAAAATATGTTGATCCGATCACTACCAAACTTCACAGAATCACTCGCTGAGCAAATTTGAAGATTGCACGATAATGTTATCAAAATTGGTTCAGCCGTTTCAGAGTCCATAGAGGATATACATACACATATTACACATCACCTTTTATGTTTTTTTTATATTCGGGACATTTTTGCACACACAATCATCTGACCCCAAACTAAGCAAAGCCTTATTTGAAGTCGGTTAAAACGGCGTATGGTCAAAGATGGTAGCACGATGAGGCCAGACACATCGTTCCATTGGACAAGTTACGCGCATTTCAAAACTTTCATAGAAAAGACATCAACGCGCACTATTTGATTTCAAATATTTTCACTTTTTTTATTACGAATTATGATTTTTTCTCCTTTAATCTTCTTTTTAAATAAATTATAAATAAATAAATAAAACAGCAATTTGTGGTGCGAAAAATAAAGAGTACATAGTATAAATTAAAGTTGCTTTCCGCGTCTGTCTGTCTGTATGTCTGTATATCTGTATGGCCGCTAACTCCTCCTAAACCACGCAACGGATTTTGATGCGGTTTTCACCAAAAGTTAGATACATTTTCACGGAAGGCTTATATAACTAGTGACCAGGCTCGGCTTCGCACGTAAATTATGCCCGTGTAAAGCCGGGCGGGCGAGTCGCTAGTATATCAATATTGTCAGTTATCTATCTATCAATGCATATGCAAAGATTTTCTAATGTCTGACGTCATTGTGCATATGATATTTCATTAACAATATGGGTGTCTTCAAGTCGCGAATGAATCAAATTATTCCAGCAAGCAAACGTGGTCCATCGTAGACCGTATCATCGCTTTACATCAGGTGAGTTGGCGGTCAAACGAAAGCTTAATCAATTTTAAATAAACCTCGTAGCAATCAGACTAGACGATAAAATGTTGAATAACTATTAAGTATAATACTAATCATCATCATTTCAACCGTAGGACGTCCACTGCTGGACATGGGCCTCCCACATCGATCTCCAAAAGGGCCGGTTGGAAGCGGCCTGCATCCAGCGTTTCCCTGCGGTCGTCTGTCCATCTTGTGGATGGACGTTCTACGCTGCGCTTACCGGTCCGTGGTCTCCATTCCAGAACCTTTCGGCCCCATCGGTCATCTGTTTTGCGTGATATATGCCCTGCCCACTGCCTCTTCAACTTGCTAATCCGGTGGGCTATGTCGATGACTTTCGTTCGTCTACGAATCTCCTCATTTCTGATTCGATCTCGTAGAGAAACCCCGAGCATAGCCCTCTCCATAGCTCGTTGTGCGACTTTGAGCTTGCTTATGAGGCCCATAGTGGGAGACCACGTTTCAGTGCCGTACTACGTACGTATAATACTAATAAGGAGAGAAAATTTGCAAACAACGTACTAATAGAAGTGGAAAACTAGGAGATAGATCTATCTAATAACGGAAAAGGTGAAAACAATATCTAAACCAAAACTCTTAATATTGAATCTCCCCAATGTCCCGACAGGTCGACGTACGTGCGAGGACACCCGAAATAGTTGGAACACATTGACCTTAAACAACTTTAATGCAATGTATTAAGCATCTGTTGTAACAACCGTTGCTCAAAAGTGGGAAAACCTCGCCTTAAGTGTGAATAAAAAAAATCATTTTTTTCTTGATCTCAATGACTTTTTTCAGGGCAGTTAACTCCAAGCTTACAACCCTGTATAAAACTGAAAGAAATGTGCTTAAAACAGGATATGGTAAAAATTGAGAAACTTTTTCTTTTTAGTCGGTTAAAATGCTACTGCGTGAGTTAAACCAGAAACAGGTTCCAATTAAACAGAGTTGTCATAATATAATAATGCAATAATTGTGGTAACGGCGCACTTCATTGCGGCGTATTAACTATAAAGGTTATACTACATTAGACGCGAGCCGGCGCGGTGTCGACATCGTGCCGGTGCACTCGCGACCATAGCTCTTAGGTAGTATCTCTGATAACTCTACATACTTTTTTTTACCGATGAAAAAAGGAGGAGGTTCTCTAGTAGTACCCATAGTCTAGCACATTTTTTTTTTGTTTATCGACTGGTTGTTTGACCACATTTTTCTTGGTTACGTACCAAACGTTTCGATTTTACGTTTGTAATCCGTACGACCAAAGTTTGGAACAACCTGCCAGCTTCCTTGTTTCCTGAGAGATATAACCTGGACCTTTTCAAGGCCAGACTGAATAGGTATCTTCTAAGTCTGCGTGCTTCATCTTCGACTGCATCGTCGCTTACCAAAAGGCGAGTTAGTGGTCAAACGCGGACATATGCGCGTAAAAAAAAGTATGGCTGAATTTTCAAGTAGTTGATAATTCCATCTTTTAACAGCTCAAGCAATTCACAGTCACAATCAAGTCCAAGCTATGCCCCAGTAAAGTGTCTTAGAACCACACATTTCCACTAATTGTATCATCATCATCATCATCATCCGGAAGACGTCCACTGCTGAACATAGGCTTCCCCCTTTAACCTCCACACTGAACGACAGCCTGCCTTTTGCATCCACTGGATGCCTGCGACTCTCACGATGTCGTCGGTCCATCTAGTGGGAGGCCTACCTACGCTGCATCTTCTGGTTCGTGGTCTCCACTCAAGAACCTTTCTTCCCCATCGGTTATCGGTTCTTCAAGCGATGACCTGCCCATTGCCACTTCAACTTGAACATTTTAACAGCTACGTCGGTGACTCTGGTTTTTTGGCGAATACCCACGTTCCGGATTCTATCGCGCAAAGCAACTCCGAGCATAGCTCTCTCCATTTCCCGCTGTGGCTGTGGCTTATGCGATGTAAAAGATGAGCATTCAAGAGGATAAAATAACTCTCACGTATGAGCAGTTAATGCTTATAAATACTATGTAAAGCAGTTGTGTGGCTGCCTGTACCCGAGCATACATTGCCGTAACATGAAGCGAGGGTAAATTACAGCACCGCGCGCCTCCGTCTGTACTTCACTGCACGTTAATAACTACTATATTACTGCGACGTTATATCAAACAACAAAAATAACGACGCACTTTTTTATCGGATAAATATATATTTTTTCAAACCCCCCGTAAAAATAGCTGGAAGCCAGGAACGATCTCTATCAAGTCGTCTTTCAAACAAATCGGTCCCGGCTATGATGCCACAAATATAGACACAAATACAAACGCATCTTTTTGCGTCAGGGGTTAATAATATACCCCCGCTTTGACCGCCACTCCGCCTGGTGCTGTTTCCAATGGAGCAACCTGCCTAGAACAAACCGATTCACTCGTGATTTGAAAACACCATGTAACAATCGAAGAACGCCCTTTCTGGTCGGGCGTTCCACGGCCTCGTACTATAAAGGTGGAATCAAAGCGCTTCATACAGGTTTTCGGAATATCAACCATGAAGAGGTGTCACCTTTTGGTGCTTACCCTCGCAGTCCGATAGAAAAATTGGCAGGAATTAGATCATGCAGAGTCGTTGCACACTCTCCGAAATAGATCCGATAAAAAACCGATAGACTAGCAACTTTACGTCGATGCTCAAGGCTATGAAGCTTAGTCCGAACTAGGGATTCGTTGCTGATGAGCTTATTGGTACATTTCTCTATAGACTCCAATGCCTCAAGCTGGTACTTAGCTGATCCATCCCAAAGGTGAGAGCAGCACTCCATGCACGACCGAACTTGTGCTTGGTACAGTGACAGCAACTGTTCCGACGTGAAGTACCGTCGCACCTTCGATAAGACACATAGCGTTTTGGCAGCCAATTGAGTGTTGCTCTCAATAAAGGAGCCAAAGTTGAGGGTTAATGACAGAGAAACGCCCAAAAGCTCAACGTGGTCAGTTACCGGAATGGATACACCCCGGAGAGTAGGAGCCAGTTGGAATGGCGTCATTTGACTTGGATTTTAGGTCCGTGCTTTGTGTGTACCATAAAGTAGCTAACAGATGTAACGGATTTAGTTGACGGACCGCCGACCAACCAACTGAACCAAATAAGCAAGATGTTCCCTTTCTCTCCCGTTGGTAGGACGGCGGCCCGTCAGCCAAATCCACACGTCTGTTGGTATTAAAATCATGCCAAATATACTGATATACTTTACTGATCTGTTATTAGTTATCAATGAAAATTTCGTTTCCAGCAATCATTAACAACTAGAGACGAGGTCGTCGGTCGAATCATAATATAGTGAGATGATGTGTAACTTTCAACCGTCTCAAGGCGATGAGCGCAATGTGGAGGTTTCTAGTGTGTTGTAACACTATGGATTTTACGTTTTATTTTCATTTTCTGTCCCACATCACGTCCCGTCTCGGTCCTGAACCAATCTTGTCCAGGTTCGATCCGCGATTTTGTAACATTGTCGACCCACCAGTACGAATGCAATAAAACACTGATTTAAACTATCACGGTTGTTCACCAAATTCATATGATTATTAACATGATATTTACCGTGGTAAGGTTGTGGAATGAGCTCCCGATATTTTGGCGTAGTTACATGCACCATGTTCACGGGAAGACTGAACACACACTGATATGAACAGACTACCTATCGATGACGAAAAGACGTCAAGCCAAAGTGTGTTTGTGACAGTGGTTGGGTCTCTCTGTATCTTTTATCGCATTTACAAAGGGGAGTGTTCTGAAGAACTGTTTGATCTGATGCCGGCGTCACGGTTTTACTATCACATTAGCCGCCACCGCCTGCAGGCTCAACCACACCTCATAAATCAGTGATGTCGCACACTGTGCGATTCACACGATATTTCTTGCCTCACACCTGCAACATGTGGAATGAGCTACCTTCCGCGGTGTTTTCGAGAAGCTACAACATGGAGTTTCCCTCGTTTGGCACCGGGATAGTAAATATGCCGGTGTCAAATGAGGCTCAGGTCTGAGGTTCAGGCAAGGACGATTTTTAGGGTATAAAACGTCCTTAGGTTCAGATGCTCAAGTGAAATGTTATTAATGTTAAATATGTAATGTTATTAGTGCGTCATTTTCGCTTTGCGAAAAAGCATTTTAAATAAAGATTATAAAAATAAAATAAACAAATAAAAAACATGGGGTTCTTCAAAAGGCAAGTTAATACTTATTCTTGAAATAATTTATAATTATTGATTGAATACTTAAATTGTTAAAATTCTTAATTAATTAAAAATGTTAATTGTATCCGAAAATAATAATAATATGTTACGTGACCTAATTTATGTAATATATATCATTTTTGTTTAATTTTAACTAAACCTAATGAGTGTTCAAACGGAGGACGCTGGTGCCTGTAGCACAGTTTAATTACTAGTACGGGTGCCAGCCAGTTCCACACACAAACAACATTGTAAATTTTAAATGTTATCATTATGTCCAGTTCGATTGCTTTTTAACAATATTGTTGTCTTTTAATTTTCGATCAATAAACTATTTGTATTTGTATTTGTATAGTGTATTTAAGGATCGGCAACGTATTTGTGATGCCTCTGGTGTTACAAGTTTCCATAGGCGACAGTGACTGCTTACCATCAGGCAGCCCGTCTGCTTGTTTGCCACATATGGCATTGAAAAAACAGTGACTTTAAATTACAGCAGTACAAAATTGGTAAAACAACTTTTTTCAAGAATTTTCGCAACAAATTCTATGGCAGATTATTTGAAAGCAGGAAAGAGTCCAAGGCTGAGCTCGGCAAGGAAGTGCATAGTTATTTTTGATAAATCCTTTCACAGTGTACCGAGTGAGGGTAGGGTAGTTTTCCTTGAATACTGATTGCGTTTCAACCAAGTTCAACGATCGGTTGGCGTCTCGCAAAACTGTAGCGCAATACAAAACTTCAGCTTATTGGAAACGCGTGACTTCTTATAAGTGATTGGTGCAGGCCGAGCATCGAACCAGGTGGCCGTCAGATTGTAAAGCGCACATGCTACCGCTCGGCCACCATCGCTCGTGTACATTATTAAAAATATAAAAATAACTATATATTACACTCTTTGTTATAGTCTTTCATATAAACTTTCAACCCTCTTTTGTCCTCCTTAATTCGACCCTTTCGCAAAATCGTTTCTTAGCCGACCTCGACACTCCATAAGGAATCTACCTGCCAAATATCAGGTTCGTAGGTCAAGTAGTTTTTGAGATTTCGTGACGAGTGAGTGAGTGAGTGAGTAGATGAATTTTACTGTGTTAAACTATCACGGTTGTTCATTAAAATTATATGATGTTCTTCCCGTGAACATGGTGCATGTAACTGCGCCGAAATATCGGGAGCTCATTCCACAACCTTACCACGGAAAATATCCCGTAAATAATCATATAACTTTAGATGAATATCGCTTTTATACATATAGAAGATAATAAATTATATAGAAAATAAAAAAATGAACCGGTTTGAGAACCTGTCCAGTTAAAAGTAAAGTTGTGTTGACTGAAATGAATACGTACCTATAAACGAAGGGTCCGACCTCCACCAGCCGGGGCTTCTCCCCGTGCTCCAGGAAGCCCTGCGGGTTGGTCACGTTGAAGATGTACACCTTGGTGAGGCGCGCCACGCCCGGCTTCTGCCAGTAGCTGTAGCTGATGGACCCGTTCCACAGCTTCAGCTCCTGCAGGGGATCACGAACAAATATAATATTTATTTATACAAATTAAGGTGGTACGTTTCACCTGTGGCGGGAAATTCAAATTTCAAACAAGACCTACAAATACTTACCCGGCCTAGCTACAAGGACAAGAAAACTGTTTGAAATTTGAATTTCCCACCGAAAGTGAAACGAAACACCTTAAAGGCATCGAAGCAGACATTCCATCCTCACGTCGTGAACTTTGGTAAAGTCCGCACGCAGCGTTTCCAAAATTCCTTCCTAATACGAACTGCACAGGAATGGAATGCGCTGCCTGCCTCAGTGTTCCCTACAAGGTACAACCTGGGTCTCTTCAAGACAACAGTGAAGGCACCTCATGGGCAAGGGTGCTACATCTTAGACATAACTTTACATACTTCATCTTCATCTCAGCCATAGGACGTCCACTGCTGGACATAGACCCCCCCATCGATCGCCAAAAGGGCAGCTAGCTCGTTAGCTAGCTTGCCTTGCCTTGTCTTTTACTTACCCTGATAAATGAACTTACCCTAAATATAATATAGTCCAGCCAGGGTACGAAGGAGAGTATGACGCCCAGCACCACGGTGCAGATGCTGAACATAACCACCGCCAGCCGTCCTGCAACAAGGAGACACGAGGTTATGGGTTGGAAGCTTCGAAAATGTATCATGATCAAAGGTTGTAAGGATTATACTAGGGCGTAACATTTACCTACACTATTGGTTGTACGGTTTGTGAATATTCGCTAAAGGACCAGAGTCACCGACATAGCTGTTAAAATTTGCAAGTTGAAGTGGCAATGGGCAGGCCACATCGCTCGGAGAACCGATAACCGATGGGGAAGAAAGGTTCTGGAGTGGAGACCACGAACCGAAAGACGCAGCGTAGGTAGGCCTCCCACTAGATGGACCGACGACATTGTGAGAGTCGCTGGCAGCTAGTGGATGTAAAAGGCAGGTTGTCGTTCAGTGTGGAGGTCAAAGGGGGGGGGGGGTCTATGTTCAGCAGTGGACGTCTTCTAGCTGATGATGATGATGATGATGATGATGATAATGACTGCGTTGTCTCACACGACGTTTTCCTTGTAAGTGGAGGTCACCTTCCTAACACTAATTACGTTGTAGTTATCTAGATTATTTGTAATAAGAAACAATTACTAAACCATCTCAGGTGAACTTCTACGTCAAACAGGAAGTTCTTGTAATAGCATTGATTTGCATGATGACTAATATTGTTTTATTGCCTCATAAAAAAGCTGATCATAAATAGAGCACATCAACAAAAACAAAATTAAAATTAGTTCAAAAATAAATAAGATGTAAGCATTTTAATTTCATGCTAGACAGAGAGCGCACTATACTGAGCCGTGACGTCACGGCTCAGGAGCGCCATACAAATGCTATCACACGTTTTGCGAGAAAGGGATAGAGCATCCCCTCTCTATCCCCACCTAAAACTTTAAACACTCATATCTCAGAGATTTATCATCCAATTCAAATTATTTTTTCAGTGTGTGTAATGTATTTAGTTATATTCATCGCTAAGCCAGTTATTTGTAATAAATTAAACATTAGGACACATGCCTATAGTTTATGACTCCATTATAGATCCATCATTATCAGCCTGTCATGTCCCCACCGCTGGGACTCAGGCCTTCTCTCAGAGAGAGGATGGGCCTCCACCATGCTGGCCCAGAGAATGCTAAAGCAGTAGCCAAATTCTGATCAAAACCTAATTCAAAACTATTCACGAAATACTAAGTCGAAAAAAGTCACCAAGTGGTTATATTGTCATAGGCCTCCCACTAGATGGACCGACGACATCGTGAGAGTCGCGGGCATCCAGTGGATGCAGATGGCAGGCTGTCGTTCAGTGTGGAGGTTAAAGAGGGAGGCCTATGAAAAAAAAAAAACGGACAAGTACGAGTATGACTCGTACTCTGAGGATTCCGTTGGACGGAACATTTAGAGCGCGAGACCAAAAAAAAAACTAACTGAAGTTGAAATATTGAAAGACAAACTTAACTTTGTAGTTGACTATAAGGTTCTTCGATACATTCCAACTACAAAATGTAAGTTTGTAATAGCAAAATAATTATTTTTAAATGATATAACTTCAAATGTATAACTTTCGGATTTATTCCTATATATGTGCTATGAGACCTTGCTTTTTGCCAAATTTCATGATTCTACGTTCATATCTTTTGATTGCGTTGACTTTTATTTTTTTACAGCCGAACGAAACCGTAGACCCAAGTATTTAGTATAAATTTCAACTTGATACCTTTACGCGTTCTTGAGAAAAAGGGTCTTGATAGACGGACAGACGGACAGACAGACGGACAGACGGACAGACAGACGGACAACGAAGTGATCCTATAAGGGGTTCCGTTTTTTCCTTTTGAGGTACGTAACCCTAAAAAGCAATGGACGTCTTCTGGCTAATGGTGATGATGAAGACTAGCGTCCTTGATGTGGCCTTCCAAAGTTTTTATGAGTTTTAAAAACTGTTGCGGCTTTGAGGCGTTTGTTTTTTGCCACCACTGAGCCTTTATTTCAAATATATCAATGTTTTTTAATGTTTTCAGATGGCAAGAATTAATCTGATACTCATAAATTACCCATCATACTATAAATAGGGAAAAAACTGACTTTAATGTTATGTTTGGGAAAACCCAAAATATTTGTTTCACCTCAAAAAATATTATTAGCTGGTAAATTACTTTTTTTTTAACAAAGTTCGTGATTAATTTGAGGTTATTTTAGGTCATATTGTAAAAACAATGCACTCTTCCATTAATAGCTTCTCGTTTTCGTGATCTATACTAATATTATAAAGAGGAAAGATTTGATTGTTTGTTTGCATTGAATAGGCTCCGAAACTACTGAACCGATTTGAAAAATTCTTTCACTTTTGGGAAGCTACACTATCCCCGGTTAACATAGGCTATATTATATTTTCAAAAAAATAGGGATCCTTACTGAAACTCCAATAATGGAACCCAAGGTGTAAAAAAATAAGATTTACAATTTTGACTTTGCGTGTTTGACAGTTCTAAGACAGGACAACGTCTGTCAGGTCAGCTAGTTCTGTATAAAGAGGTTTTATATACATGGCCTTTTAGCAGTGCGTTTCGAGCGATGCAAACGCTATACGTGTATATATTACTCTATGCGCTATAAAGCTGCAAAAGGAAATGAAACCACAAAACAGAAAATAATAGTAGATTATAAATATTATAAAGAGGAAAGATTTGATTGTGTGTTTGTTTGTTTGTTTGCATTGAATGGGGTCCGAAACTACTGAACCGATTTGAAAATTTCTTTCACTGTTGGAAAGCTACACTATCCCCGGTTAACATAGGCTATATTATATTTTCAAAAAAATAGGGATCCTTACTAAAACTCCAATAATGTAACCCAAGGTGTAAAAAATAAGATTTGTAATTTTGACTGCGTGTTTGACAGTTCTAAGACAGAACAACGTCTGTCAGGTCAGCTAGTAGATTATACAACGAGTGCATAAAATAATCCATTGTAGTAGAGACGAGATGTCGAGGGTAAAATGAGTTTTATGCACGAGTTATCGGATTTTCACCTTCTTACGAAGAAATGACAGTGACTTTGTAAGAAATATCTCTTTAATTAAAATTAAAACTGATATTTGAATAAAGTTCTGTTTTTCTATACTAATATTATAAAAAGAAAGATTTGTATGTTTTTTTGTTTGCATTGAATAGGCTCCGAAACTACTGAACCAATTTATAAAATTCTTTCACTGTTGGGAAGCTACACTATCCCCGGGTGACATAGGCTATAACATGTACCCGTGCGTAGTCGGGGCGGACCGCTAGTATTCGATAAAAGCATAGACTAAGTAAAGCTACTACGTAGCTTAGACTTGTAGTTACTTACGATTATTTTCAACGGAAACAATTCAGTTGGATACATCTCTCTCGCTCCCTCCGTCGACTCGAGCCGACTTTACCCGAACGAATATCAGAGCATGACGGTCACGCCAATTCAGTGCTTTTCCCATCCCAAAAAGTGCCCAACGTACCTAAAGAAGTTTTCATTTCAACAGTGTAAAATCGGCGAAAACAGCTTAGTTTAGAACCTGATTTAATTTAAAGAAGTCAGTTTAAAAAGAAAAGCATTACGAAAACCATAGTCATAGTCATTTTATTCATAAAGCCAATTTACATGTCAATAAAAAAAATACAATTAAATTAATGCTAATGCTAAGAATACTACTTAGTCGGTAAAATAAACATACAAATTTGTAGAATTAATTGTACTTGTAGAATGCTTGCTCAACAAGGCAACGTTGTAAGCGTGAACTTGAAACATTGCAGGCCAGGAGCTGCAGCGACATGTTCTGGGAGGTGGTTGTACACGTAATTCGGGTGTGGTCTCAACGTTTCGCCACCCGGCCTCATCCCACCGCCGGAGTAGCCATCAGCTTGCGGTTGACGTCTAGATTGCATTTATGTCATTATCTCGTTACTACATAATGGCGGGGAAAAACTACGATTGTAATCTATTAGATAGGTGTGCGGTCGCAAATATGACGTTAATGACATACCTATCTACGAGGACATAATCTGTGGAAAAGTTGGAACAATTGACGTGTAGCCCGATCGTAGAGTTAAGGTTTAGGATTTTTTCTTTTCTGTGGGTTTAGGTTTTTAGATTGCTTATAGTAATAAGACCGCCAATTGTTTCACTTGTTTTAAGTAGTTTTTAGGGTTCCGTACCTCAAAGACAAAAACGGAACCCTTATAGGATCACGTTGTCTGTCCGTCTGTCAAGACCCTTTTTCTCAAGAACGCTTTGAGGTATTAAGTTGAAATGTATATCAAATACTTGGGTCTATATTTTCTTTCAGCTCTGAAAAAATCAAACTTGTAAGTCAACGCAATCAAAAGATATGACCGTTTATGTAGCATATTTTCGCATATTTAGCGATTTCACAAGGGAATCAAAGTCTATAGGGTACTTCCCGTTGACCTAGAATCATGAAATTTGACAAGAGGTAAGGTCTTACAGTAAATATATAGGGAAAAATTCGAAAGTAGTTAATTCGACGTTATATTCTTTAAAAAAAATGTTTTGCAATTACAAACTTACATTTTGTAGTTGGTATGTATCGAAGGACCTTATTGTCGACTACAAAGTTAAGTTTGTCTTTCCGTCCAACGGAATCCTCAGAGTGCAAGTTCTTGCACTCGCACTTGTCCGGTTTTTTGTCTTATACATGTAATTTTTGGTGTGTACAATAAAGAGTTATCTATCTATACTAATACTCGTATTATAAAGGAGAAAGATTTGATTGTTTGTTTTGCATTGAATAGGCTCCGAAACTACTAAACCGATTGGAAAAATTCTTTCCCTGTTGGGAAGCCACACTATCCCCGGGTGACATAGGCTATAATCTATACCCGTGCGAAGCTGGAGCGGACCGCTAGTCTATTATAAGGTCGTTACAAAAGAAGCCACCATCATGAGCAGGTTCTGTGGCATCCTCAACAGGAAATGTTGGGAGATATGAACGTGGAGCGTTATTAAAGCATAATAATTATTCTATTATTAATTGTTTACTCTTCATAACTCATTGCCGTTTATAGTTATAGAGCGGTCTCAGTGCATCGTTATTAAATGTAATCACTTGGCTTATAGATAGCTTTGACTGCCCCGTTGGTCCAGTTGGAAGTGAACCTGCCTTCTGCGCTTGGGGGCGTGGGTTCGATTCCCACCTAGGACAAACATTGAACTTAATTTTAAAATAATGTTCACGAATCTAAAACGGTATTTTTTTCAATAATTCGTCTATTTACTGTCTATTAACCGCCGACGCAAAGCAAAAAGTAGATTATGGTATACTGTGCTCGTTTCGTTACTTGATTGTATGTATGGTGAAAAACAAACAAATGCATTAGAGCTCACCTCATTTTCAAAAATCTTTCAGTGCGCCTGGTTAATGCGACACGTGAAGAAAAACCTCGGCAGTGGTTACATATTTGCGCTGTTTGGGGTTGAGGCATTTTTTTATGCCATATGTGGCAAACAAGCAGACGGGCCGCCTGATGGTAAGCAGCCACCGTCGCCTATGGATACTTGTAACACCAGATGCATCACAAATACGTTGCCGACCGTTTAGGACTCTATTAACTCGCCTTTTGAAGAACCCCATGTTGTAGCTTCTCGGAAACACCGCGAAAGGTAGCTCATTCCATATTTTGCAAGTATGAGGCAAGAAAGATCGTGTGTATGTGTGGATCATTAGGTCCTTGTAGACCTAGTTCATTTCATTTTCAAAAATCTTTCAGAGCGCCTGGTTAATGCAACGCGTGACCAAAACGCTGGCGTGTTTCTGGCTCAACGCATTAGCATTGCCATTCAACGTGGTAATGCCGCCAGCATGTTGGGTACGCTGCCAACTGGTAGTGGGCTTGAGCATTTCGATTGTCTTTAGACCTTCAACGGTCTATGGGCAGTCTAACTGTATTTGTAGTGTTAGTATTAGCTTGTATTTTGTTTAGTTAATAAAGGTTGCCCATTAAAAAAAACACATTAGCATTTATGATATGAATGTGATTATTAAAATACGTCAGACCGAAGCTTAGCTAAGTATATAATGATATAATGACTTGTACATTTTTATGTAAATCATTAGTCATTAGAACTTGCGGTTGTAAGTTCTTATAACCACATGATTGCCATAAACCTTATCCTTCCAGTGGCTGGCCTGTTTATGATACGATCATTTGAATTTACTTCTTAGAAAACCTTGCTTTGATAGTTGCAATTATTATCCCCCGACGCAAAAAGAAGGCTGTTATAATTTAACGTGTCTATCTGTGTGTCTGTCTGTGGCATCGTAGCTTCCAAACGGCTGAACCAATTTTGATATTGTTAATTTTGTTTGAAAGGTCACGATCGAGAGTGTTCTTATGAGAGAACTATGATAAAAAAACCGTTTTAAAATTCATCATCATCAGCTAGAAGACGTCCACTGCTGAACATAGGCCTCCCCCTTAGACCTCCACACTAAACAGCCTGCCATCTGCATCCACTGGATGCCCGCGACTTTAACAATGTCGTCGGTCCATCTAGTGGGAGGCCTACCTATGCTGCGTCTTCCGGTTCGTGGTCTCCACTCCAGAACCTTTCTTCCCCATCGGTTATCGGTTCTTCGAGCGATGTGGCCTGCCCATTGCCACTTCAACTTGCAAACTTAGATGCCTCCACAGAAAAGAGAAATAAATAGAACGGAAATGAGAAGGAAAATCCGTCACCAGGCATTATGACAGAATCTTGATTGAACATTCTTATTTATGTCAACGCGTCGAACTCCGCATCCAAAGAACTTGGACCTTACGTTTTTGGGTTAGGTCTCAAAGTTCTTTGTCCGCATCACAGTTGCTAACTGATTTCGAATGACTGACGTTTCGTTTATATGAGTGCAACTGGCTACTACAAGTTTCTTACTAAAATGCCTTGACAGCCGTTCTAATTTAAACAAAAACAAATCTTTATTGTGGATACCTTAGAACTCCGTCATAGATAATTACCCAATGACAATATAACCACTTGACTGCTCATCATTTACCCCGCATGAGGTAAAGGTTCTAATATGTCAACCTAAACTATTACGAGCGGGGCCAATCCTAGGCGCAAATTGAACGAATGACTTTTGATTCTCCAATCACAAGCGTCGTGTCACGTCGAGTGTCCAATCACAAGCTGCCCCCCGCGACCGACGTGGCTGCATTTTGCAAAAGGGAATTTTGACTACATGCGCGATCAAGTGGGATCTTTGATATTACCTAAATAGCTGTGTTTACTTATTGATCACCAACACAACGGCAATGTCCATGACGCCACAACATTACAAGAAGTGTCGGCAGATCACTGATTCGTGATGGAATTGTTGACGAAGTGATTAACTATCCACTATTTACTTGTCCAGCCGGACCTAGGAACCAGAACTGTACTCAGAGAATAACCGAACGCGTCAGCAAATGTGGGGAAATATGCATCGAGGGTGTTAATTTAACAAAACCAACTGCGGTCTAGTTCTGGCTACCTAAGTGTGTCACATATTAACTTCAGTGTGTCACACTGTGGTGAATATCACAGAGTGACACACTTGTGTGGCTACAGTCGTAGCAAACTAACTTAGGAAGCGCTGAATTAACAACATTTTAAAAGATAAAAATTCCCTAACTAGAAAATACACCGGCCAAGTGCGAGTCGGGCTCGCGCACTGAGGATTCCGTACCACCACAAAATACAATAATTATCAATTTATAAACCAGACAAGTACGAATAGGACTCGCGCTCTGAGGGTTCCGTTGGATTGAACCCTCAAAGAGCGAGTCCAAACAAAAAAAAAACAACAAAAAAGTAGAAATATTGAAAGACAAACTTAACTTTGTAGCAGACAATAAGGTTCTTCCATACATTCCAACTACAAATTGTAAGTTTGTAATAGCAAAACAATTGTTTTTTAATGATATAACTTAATTATACCACGTTACATGTTAGTTACTAAATTACAAAAAAATAGTGCAAAAAGACAACATCCCGTCAACGTCCAGGCGGTCACCCATCCAAGTACCGACCGCGCTCAACGTTGCTTCACTTCGGTGATCGTACGAGCAACGGTGGTGAACAGATTTTTGACACCAACTCGCACTTGGCCATTATTTATTTTTTGTTATACTTTAGAGTATGAACTATAATCATGCCAAGTTTGACGCTTGTACGTATTATCGTTTTGACAGTAGGGCTAATATAAAAATACGTTTAAAACTACGTTTGTACATTACATATTCTGTGAAATTTTCTACTGGCTATCTATTACGGTTCGAAAGATACTGCCGTTAAAAGGTAGAACAGACGGAAAGACGGGCAGACAGACAGACATCGTAGGCTTAGTAATAGGGTCCCGTTGTTATCCTTTGGGTACGAAACCCTAAACAGCATATTTTTGTGTTTTTTTTTCGATATCTTCTGCCCTCGTCTAACCTCTACATAAATTGGCTGGAAGAGATCGCTGTTAGCGATAGAGCCGCCGCTTGTGGCACTAGCTGTTAAGTATCATTATCTGTAACTTTTATTACTGGTGTGCACAATAAATAATTTTTATCCATCTCCATCATCATATAAAATTTAATATCAACACGAAAATTACTACAATTCGCAATGTTATTGTAACGATAATAATAACCATGACTACGTAAGTCACATCCAGTGTTCAAAAGACTACTATGAGGTGACCTGACTAATCATAAAAATTAATTTAATTTGATTTTAACAATGTATAATAGACGGTCAGTGGGTCATGTACGTACGAGACGCTTCCTGCGGAGTCATTATCCGTACTAAGCGCGCGTTCACGTTAACTCGCCGAAGCAGGCGCGGGCGCGGTCGCGAAATATCAAACATGGTGTATGCATTCGAGTACGTAACGCACGACGTGCGGTGGAAGTAGCGGGCAAGCTCTCGACAATACCAAATGTATGGAGTTGTTTGTATGTGTTCACGTCGAACTCACACCCGCGCAATCGCCAGGCGGCCAACGTGAACACAAAATCACGCGCACCGCCGCGCCCGCGCCCGCGTGCTCGACGTGAACACGCGGTAAATGTCTCAGAACAGGCGCATTAATATTCTCTGCCAGTTCTTCCACTGCTTTTAGGATGCTCTTGCTACTTCCCCGCATTTTTGTTGCTTCTCCTCGCGAGGTATGCTACTTTTTAGGGTTCCGTATCTCGTAAGAGAAAGAACGGAACCCTTATAGGATCACTTTGTTGTCCGTATGTTATTTCAAATACTCAAATCTATGGTTTCTTTTAACTGTGAAAAAATTAAAACTTGTAAGTTAAAGTGATTAATAGATATGACCATTTATGTTGCATGTTTTCGCATATTTTGCATTTCACAGGGGAATCAAAACCTATAGGGTACTTCCTGTTGACCTAGAATCATGAAATTTGGCAAGAGGCAAGGTCACATAGCACATATAAATGGGAAAATCCGAAAGTTGTTAATTTGAATTTATATCATAAATATAAGAAAAAATGTTTAGCAATTACAAACTTACATTTTATAGTTGGTATGTATGGAAGAACCTTATTGTCGACTACAAAGTTAAGTTTGTCTTTCAATATTTCAACTTTTTTTGTTGTTTTTGTTTGGTGTCGCGCTCTGAGAGTTCCGTCCAACGGAACCCTCAGAGCGTGAGTCCTACTCTTACTTGTCCGGTTTTTTAAATAGATGTTTAGTTAATAATGCGAATGTGGTTGCTAAAATTATATACACATAAGTAGGTACGTCATGTTTTCAGGTTGTTTACCTTGATTTCCGCGACCGTGGCACTGCAGATGTTACATTTGCGCCACACGAGGAAAACTTTGCCCGTGAATATACAACGTTGCTAATACCTCGCAACTATTGACATGGAATTATTTTACATATTTTATTATACTGAATTATTTTAGACGCCGCAAAATTATGATTTATTAGCTTTTTCTTTTACAATACGCCTGCGTTTGGCTGCCATCTCGCCGCGGTCTACGATGGAGCGTGCTTGCCTAGAAGATACTAATCCCACCGCGACATTGAATCAAAGTTTTTGGAATGAAACCGTTTCATGGTTTCGTGATTTGATAACAAATAAATTATTTATTAATTTAAAAAAAAAAACTTTTTTTTTGTTTAAACGGTATCATTTCAGCTAAGGACTGGAACAACCTGCCAGGCCCCCAATTTTACTAAAGAAATTGTCTTTAAATTGTTATTGTTGGGATTTTAATTGTTAAATAACTCCTCATTTTCCTTAGTTTTCCTTAGTTTTTAAGAGTTTTTTGTCTTCTGTATCAAATTTCATGGTGTGAACAATAAAGAGTTAATCAATCAATCAATCAATCATTTACAGTTTTTAATAAAAAAAATATACTAAGTTATAATATGGGTATAAGGTGGTTTGTTTTTTTCTAGTATAATTTTTTTTTACTGTCAATTTTGAGGCAGTTATTTAACAATTAAAATCGCAACAATTACAATTTAATGACAATTTCTTTAGTAGAATCGGGGGCCAGCTTCCTTGTTTCCTGAGATATATAATCTGGACCTTTTCAAGGCCAGAGTCGAATAGTTATCTTCTAAGTCTGCGTGCTTCATCTTCGACCACATCGTCGCTTACCAACAGGCGAGTTGGCGGCGAAACGCAAGCCTATTTTTTAGTAAAACAAACTTCATCATGTCATTCTAAACTTCCATTAACACGTACTTGTAGCGTAGCATGATAACGTAGATGTTTGTGTTAACTTTCACTGGCTAATGACTTTCTTCAAGACTCAACTTTCGACAAATCGTTTTGATATATCGTTGTGATGTTTTAGGAATCATACTAACATTATGAATGCGAAAGTGTGTTTGTTTGTTTGTTTCTCTTTCAAGGATAAACTTTCACATTGGTCCGATAGAAATTTCATAAAAATCGGTTCAGTAGTTTGGCTTTTAAATAAAAATAACCGAAATTGCGTATTTTACTAATTTTGAAGTCGTTGTTTAGGGTTCAGTACCCAAAAGATAAAAACGGGACCCTATTACTAAGCCTAGGATATCTGTCTGTCTGTCAGTCTGTCCTACCTTTAAACGGCTGTATCTTTCGAACCGTAATATATAGCCAGTTGAAATTTTCACCGCAAAAGTAAAAGTTATAACCTCTTTTTTAAAGTCGGTTGAAGAAGAAGCTGTTTTTTCGCCATTTCAAGGTTGACCACGATAAGTACATGATCAACAAACTAATCAGCCCCTCACGGCTTACTTATCAAATAACCCACCCTCAAAGTCATCCGATTCCAAAACTGCTGAAAGAAGCATGGCTACAATCTGGCCACAAGATGGCTTCGAAATATTGGTCGAAGCAAGATGGTTACAATCTGGGTGTCTTCAAATATTGGTCGAAGCAAGATGGTTACAATCTGGGTGTCTTCAAATATTGGTCGAAGCAAGATGGTTACAATCTGGGTGTCTTCAAATATTGGTCGAAGCAAGATGGTTACAATCTGGGTGTCTTCAAATATTGGTCGAAGCAAGATGGTTACAATCTGGGTGTCTTCAAATATTGGTCGAAGCAAGATGGTTACAATCTGGGTGTCTTCAAATATTGGTCGAAGCAAGATGGTTACAATCTGGGTGTCTTCAAATCACGAGTGAATCGGTTTCTTCTAGGCAAGCGTGCTCCAACGTAGACCGCATCAGGTGAGATGGTGGTCAAACACTAGCCTATTATTTATATCTATATCTATCTATCTACGCTTTCCGCGTCCGTCTGTCTGTATGGCCGCTAGCTCCTCCTAAACCACGCAATAGATTTTGATGCGGTTTTCACCATCAGTTAGATACATTTTCAAGAAAGGTTTATATATATATGTAACTAGCGACCCGCCCCGGCTTCGCACGTAAATTACACCCGTGCGAAGCTGGGCGGGCGGGTCGCTAGTAATATCAGCGAACTAAATATAAAAATCAATTTCTGTTCGTTTGTCTTGGTAAAACTCGAGAACGGCTGGGCCGATTTACCTGATTTTGATCATTAAATATTTTTGGAAGTTCAGGGAAGGTTTAAACAGTGAGTAAAGGGGTGTCCAACTAAATTTTGTGGCGGGCCTGATTTATTAACTTTGTAACTATGGCGGGCCAAGAGATGCTTCGTAACTGAGCTAATCAAAACTAATATAAGTAAAATGGTAGAAAGAATACACTAGGCCTCTACGTTGCATGCGCGGAGGAAGTGGGTGGGTGCGAGGGGCGGTAATGTTAAAGTTTACGCGCGCAGGTGTTGTTCCAAGAATTAAAATGCCATTTCATTTTATTTTTTGGTTTCTCCCGATATACTAGTCGCACGGTGTCGTATTGTAATCGATCGACGTAATTTTTTTAAGCACTGCGTTTATTATTTTACGAACATATGACTCGTCATTCTTTACAAATGTCGTCTAAAAAGATAAAAGTATCCCAACTTTTGACTCGTTCGCCGGCCGGATCAGGAACATTGGCGGGCCGCATTGTGGCCCGCGGGCTGTTTGTTGGACACCCCTGGGCTAGACGGATTCAGCTAGGAAAAATTAAAAATTAAAAAAAGTTGGAAAACTTGCAGACGCACCTAATCCAGTAGTAATTAGTAAACAAACAAGTTTCTATTCGTCGTTATGTCAGTAGCCCAGTGACCACGAGGCGTCATCTGGGTCAATGCTAGTGAACCTTAGACCCGAATTAAGTACAATGTCACCAGTATTCTGTCAATTCGTATTGCATGGATGAGTGGACGGTACTAGGGTCAGATATTTGGGGATCTAACTATTCAAACGAGCATGAGGAAGACAATGGCGCGGCGTGGTCCGCATTCTTGAAGAGGGGAGAAAAGGAAATGCTCTTAGCATTTCCTGGGAGCATGTCTAAGGGAACGTTACAATATACTGGCTGACCTGACAGACGTTGTCCTGTCTTAGAACTGTCAAACACGCAAAGTCAACATTGTAAATCTTATTTTTTTACACCTTGGGTTACATTATTGGAGTTTTAGTAAGGATCCCTATTTTTTTGAAAAATAATATAGCCTATGTTACCCGGGGATAGTGTAGCTTCCCAACAGTGAAAGATTTTTTCGAATCTGTTCAGTAGTTTCGTAGCCTATTCAATGCAAACAAACAAACAAACAAATCGTTCCTCTTTATAATGTTAGTATAAATAGTATAGATGAGTTTTTCACGTTGGCGCCAACACTCATTCAAATCAAAATAATTGTCGTTGAGCAGTATCGATGCTGTCATCTGAACAGATAAGGTTTCCCTGGAACGTTGCGACGTCGACCTTGTGCCGTGATTCACTTTATCATTTCTACATAACTCTTTCGTCACGAATTTTTCAAATCGGTTCAGTTGTTTCGGAGCCTATTCAATGCAAACAAACAAACAAACAATCAAATATTCCCTTTTTTTACTCGGCAAGTGCCTTTATTAACTAAACAAAATACAAGCTAATACCAAGGAAGATGATAGACTAAGAGGAAAGACAATAACGGAAGATTAGAGCGTAGCTCGGAACATTTGCCTAAAAACGGTATGAACTTAGATGGCGCCGTAATTTGAGCGTGTTATAGGTTGTCTCGAACTTCCGTAAGCGCTGCAGTCAGATAATGTACGAAAGAGTTCTACAAATTACCGTAGCGCTAGTATCGCGGTCAAGTTTCGCAGCATATTATATATTTTGTGCTATAAATGCTAACAATGAATAATAAATATCGAATTGTTTAACTAAAGAGTGTTAATTATACATAACAAGCTGTTTCTGTGTGGAATTTATTTGCGATATGTGGCATCCTCAATATTTCTACATTTTTCTCATCATCATCAGCCAGAAGACGTCCACTGCTTAACATAGGCCTCCCCCTTTGACCTCCACACTGAACGACAGCCTGCCATCTGCATCCACTGGATGCCCGCGACTCTCACAATGTCGTCGGTCCATCTAGTGGGAGGCCTACCTACGCTGCGTCTTCCGGTTCGTGGTCTCCACTCAAGAACCTTTCTTCCCCATCGGTTATCGGTTCTTCGAGCGATGTGGCCTGCCCATTGCCACTGTGACTCTGGTTCTTTGGCGAATATCATAAATAGTAAAATAATATTTGATTTCCTATTCAAATAACATTATAATTTCTACTTAATTTTATACCGTGATTTCGTAAACATGGAAAACCCATAACCACAGTTCATGAGTCAACAATGTCAAGACCAAACTAATGAGGGATCCAATATGCTTAGCACACTTCCTATAATCAACAACAAAGGTAAGCTCGTAGTGTGGCTTGACTACCTGCTCTTAGTTGATCAGAACATATAAACGAAGTCAGTCAACAAATGTATATCAGGAAAGATCCTGCAAGGACATCAACTTGTATAAAAACTAAGCGAGACGCCGTTTTAGGGTTCCGACTTCCGTACCCAAAGGGTAAAATCGGGACCCCATTACTAAGCTGACGATGTCTGTCTGTCTGTCCCTCTGTCCTATTAGCGGCTATATTTTTCTAACCCTAATAGATAGCCAGTTGAAATTTTCACAAAATATGTAATGTTACGGTGGATTTACTTACAATAATTATAGAAAAACAAAAAAATTAAAATGAAAGGGGATGTACAACAGACGTATTTTTTTATTAACATTAATGTAAAAACGGTAATACGTACAAGTGTCAAACTTGGCATGATTATAGTACACACTCTAAAGTATAATAACAAATAATAAAATTAAATAATGACCAAGTGCGAGTCGGTGACAAATTCCTGTTTACGACCGGTTCTCGTACGATCACCGAAGTGAAGCAACGACGGGCGCGGTCGGTATTTGGATGGATGACCGCCTGGGCGTTGATAGGATGTTGTCTTTTTGCACAATTTGTTTGTACTTTAGTAGCTAACAATCTATGTGGTGCTACGGAACCGTCAGTGTGCGAGCCCAACTCGTACTTGGCCGGTTATATTTTAATCCACCTATAATGTATAGATAATGGTCAAAAAAGAGAGGACGAAGGAGTAGGAAGTGGTCTACACTAAATCTTATATAAATTTTAATTTTATAAGTTTATAGTTTTAGTTTTGTAGTTATTAGTTAAGTTATAAGTTATAAGGATTATGTTGTCCAAAATAAAAACATTTTCTTTTCACTTTGCACTGAAAGCTTTGTTTGAAAGCGTGCAAAGCGAGACGCAGCGGCGTGCGAAAAGACCACAGAATGCGAAATAAAGGTAAGTATCCCGTAAATAATCATATTATAACTTTAGTGAACAACCGTGATAGTTTAAAACAATGTACCACCGAATGCGGTTGAAACTATAGTCAGAGAAAGAACAATTCCCGTGTCATATAAATAAAATGATATAATTTAATATTAATTAAGGCGTGCTGGTAGAGAACCGTACCTGTATGACGACAATGCGGTGTGCGCGCTTTCAAATATTTTAAATATGTTTTTTTTTTCTCTACACATAATCTTACGCTTTTACAAAAAACTGTGAACACTAAAGTATTTGAATGGTTGTTGGGATAACGCACAATTTTTTTTGATAAAAATATCTCTTATAGAATTTGAAAGAAGTTGATTCAATCCATCGAAGGGAACGTAGAAACGGGTGTTTTTTAGGAAAGTTCACGAGTTTTTTCTATCGAGCCAAATTTCTTAAATCATGTATCGGTGAACACATCCGAATAAAATATTTCAAGAAAATTTATTACGCGTAAAGAAATAATGTCAATTAATTGATTTTAAAGGACTACTTTTGAATATTCGTGATGACGAATCGTCAAATTAGAAGCATATTTCGTCTTTAAGTTTTCCAAATGGAAGTGGCTAGAGGTTGGTATATAAAGATTGAAATACTTGTGTGAAATACCTATACCTAGGGTATTTCCATCAACATTTTAAATAATAGTACATTTTTATGCACAGTTCCAAGTCCCAGAGCTACATAATGATAGAAGTATGTAAGTAATGTTTGTTTATTTACTCATTCAATTGCATAAATGTTTTATTTATTAAGTGTTAACATACGCTCTTCAATATTTATACTTTTTAGTAACATTAAATACATTTTTTTTAATGCCATAGTTATGGATACTTGTAACACCAGAGGCATCACAAATACATTGCCAACCCTTTGATTTATAACAGATCAAAAACTTTTCATTCCTCCACATTGAAATCAAAATAGCTGTTCGGCATGTAATTTATACTGTAATTTTTTTTTTAATGTTATTTTTTAAAAATTTATTTATTTAATAATTAGCGGTGCGCCTCAGCTTCGCACGGGTATAGATTATAGTCTATGTCACCTGGGGATAGTGTAACTTCCCAACAGTGAAAGAATTTTTCAAATCGGTTCAGTAGTTTCAGAGCTTATTCAATGCAAACAAACAAACAATCAAATCTTTTCTCTTATAATATTAGTATAGATAGGCTTGCGTTTGGTTGCCAACTCGCCCGATGTAAAGCGATGATGCGGTCTACGTTGGAGCACGCTTGCCTAGAAGAAACCGATTCACTCGTGATTTGAAGACACCCAGATTGTAACCATCGGTGAACACCCATTCAGGCAATGGCTATTTCCTATCACGAGACACCATTTAACTGACAGTATATGGTATTTCCTCCGGCAGATTCTGCAAAATCTTCCTACAAAATGAACATAGATTTATATAAAACTTATTGACTTAGTGAACATTGATCTCGTGTTGTAATACTTGTAATGTGGTAGTAATATTACATTTCCTGCACAAGGGAGTTATAAATCATCGAGTCGACAGCAATTAAGTCTGGACAATCGAGTTTATTGGTAAATAACACGAGTTTTATATTTACGACTTAACTGGCTGCGCTCCGGGGCTTTGTCTCGTTAGCTTAACTTGTCACGGTGCACAATGTGCATATGTGTGTGTGCATAATATCATGTATAATGTGACTCTTATTATCGCGATATCTCAGGAATGGTAACTGATAGGAAAAAAATCATTGGGACCATTTTTGTAGAGAATTTTAGGATCTACAACTTTGGTTTGAGTTTTTTTTTAACAAAACTTGCCGTTTTCGACAAAAATCCAAAAAACTTCAAATTTTGACCTTTAACCCCGAATAATTTTTGTAGCACACATAGGATCGATGGGGATTTTTAAAACTTTATTTGTAAAGGTAAACCCCAGCTCTCCACCAATATTTGGCTCTCCGGGAATTTTTGTTATTTAAATATAATAATTTATTTATTTCCAAGTAACATAGACTCATACAAATCAAAAAATAATATCAATAGAAAAAATTAATAATAGTAGCTAGTCACATTACACTAATAATAATTATTACCAATTATTTGACCGCTATTTTTATGTCTAAATAGACCGGACTAGGAGACCTAGTAGTACAGTTTTATAGATAAAAGATTATATTTTGATATGACACATTTTTTATAATATTTAGGTAACCGTGGAAGTAGCCAAACTAAAATTAGAATGACCAAAATTGCAAAGATTTTATTTCATCAGGTTATGGGGGGTTTGTATCCACGGATCCCGGTATCGGTTTGAATTAGCCACGGATACCGGCGAGTTGTATACACCGATACCGGGATCCGTTTTTTTCAAAAAAAAAATTATCAAATTACCCGCTGATACCGCTTGTATCGGTGGATACAAGAAATAAAATAAAATAATTTTGGGACAAAAGTTACTTATTTACACGTCAAATATTATAGTTTATTAGCTTAGAAAAACTGTTTATTCAAGTACTAAAGGAATTCATGTGTTTGTATAAAGAATAATTTTTTTGTGTAATAAAACATTACATCATTTTGCTAATTTCGGAATTTTGATGAGTATTGACATTGTGGAACAGAATGTAGGTAAATAGCTGGTTTCGATGTAATAATAATAGTTATTTTTAAATATTTGTAAATAAAATGGGCTCGTAACTGTCCGTCACTACGTGACGCGGTCTGCGATGGGACTCGCTTGCCTAGAATACATTTATATAGTTTACTAGCGACCCGCCCCGACTTCGCACTGGTGTTGTTTACGTGTGAAGCCGGGGCGGGTCACTAGTTGCATATATGAACCTTCATGGCCTGGGGGAAGCTCTTGGCAGGGACAACGTAATTTGGAGATGGACTGAGAAGTTCTTGCCACTCGGAAAGTGGAGCGTCTTTGAGGGTTGTCTTCCAAAGTGATTGTATGGTTTAAATATTTACTTACATCAATGATTTAAAAAGATTATCTATGCAAAAAAATAAAAAAATAATGCCATAGTTGGCAAACAAGCAGACGGGCTGCCTGATGGTAAGCAGTCACCGTCACCTATGGATACTTGTAACACCAGGGGCATCATAAACACGTTGCTGTTGATTTAAAAAAAAAAAACAATGTAAAAACAAAATAATGTTGAATAGTGAATAGTTGCCGTATGAAAATAAGAAAGTACCAGCTTGGGACGTTGACGTCTATTGAGAAACGTGCTAAGAGGGTTATCAGCAACGAATCCCTAGTTCAGACTAAGCTTCTTAGTCTTGAGCATCGACGTAAAGTTGCTAGTCTATCGGGTTTTTATCGGATACATTTCGGAGAGTGTGCATCGGATTTGCATGATTTAATTCCCTCCTGCACATTTTTCTATCGGACTGCCAGCGCTTTATGGTTGATATTCCGAGAACCCGTACGAAGCGCTTTGATTCCACATTTATTGTGCTAACTGTTAGTCTGTGGAATGCGCTACCTGAATAGTTACAATCTGGGTGTCTTCAAGTCGAGAGTGAATCGGTTTCTTCTAGGCAAGCTCCAACGTAGACCGCTTGCGAGTAGGCGGCCAAGCTAATTTTTAATAAAAAAAAAGATATATGATAGGTAAACAAACAAACGCACTTTCGTTCGTATTTATAACATTACTGTGATTCAAAATTAAATACTGACTTGCTCTCAGTTTTCTCAAAAAATGCAAAGCAGAAGTATGTATCAGGGTCGAAATGATAATATCATGAATCTTATGCGGAATATGCGGGTATGCGGAAAGGTAAAAACGTGTGTATTATATAAACACATCTCTATATCTATATATCTAGGTATTACATACGACCAGTTTGAATGTCTGTACAAAAATATTGGCAGAAAATTAGTAAACAGGTTTTCTTGCGGTATTCGCCAATAGAAAACACCTTCTTGCATCTAAGTATAATAAATCTACAAACGTTCAGGTTTTTTTAATGGCATAGGTGGCAAACAAGCTAAAGAGCCTGATGGTAAGCGATCAACGTCGCCGACCCTTAAAGACTATTAACAGCCCTTTTTAAGAACCCCATGTCATCATCATCATCAGCCAGAAGACGTCCATTGCTGACCATAAAAAATAATAAAAAAATGAAAAATATTTTATTTGCTTAAACATAGGCTTACATATTTGTTTATAAAATAGGAATACACACTGGCTTATGTCTATGAGGGAGAAATACTAATTGTTTATACTGCGATTCCTGCACTAGGCTAGGCCTGTATCGCAGGAAACTGATACGGTTTATCCAATTCAACATAGGCCTCCCCCTTAGACTTCCACACTAAACGACAGCCTGCCATCTGCATCCACTGGATGCCCGCGACTCTCACAATGTCGTCGGTCCATATAGTGGGAGGCCTACCTACGCTGCGTCTTCCGGTTCGTGGTCTCCACTCCAGAACCTCTTTCCTCCTCTTCTTGTTTCTCCTCTTTCTCCTCAACCCATCCGCAGGAGCTCATTCCACATATTTGTCATATTAGACCCTCTTGCACGACCAATTTAAATCTCGATTTAACGAAATACAAATGTCAAATTATATGGAAAATTTAGTAAAATCTTGATTTAAACCCATTGATGTACCCTTTTTAAAACTGTCCAGAAATCCAGATTTAATTTGTGGTGCAAAAGTTGTCGAAGTTGAAAGGATGGTCAAAAGAAAGTGAGTGGCGGGAGGCGACAGATGACGTGAGTAAGCCCGCGGGATGTGTGTAGTATCTAGATAAACCATGACAGTTTAGTCAGGCGGTTGGCAGCGCGACAATATTCGCGGGACATTTGTATTGTTCTTTTGTTGTGGAGTTACACTTCTGATACTCTGGACTTGCGACATAAACAATATATAGTGGGGTGCAATCACGTGTTGTATCCTACTTCATACGCCGCCATCTTGAGTGGATGATGACGTCACTTACCCAGTGAACATCCCTTAACTTTACATGCCATGGGTGGAAAACAAGCTGACAGGCTTCCTGATGGTAAGCAGTCATCGTCGCCTATGGATACTTGTAACACCAGAGGCATCACAACTACGTTGCTGACCGTGTAAGAATATTTTGGCATCGAATCTGATGTACTCTAAACTAAATTTGACAGCTCTAAAATTGTTGCCATCCTTCTCTCACATATTAAAATGAAAAGAGAGGCAGATAATTTTAGTCCTTTCAGATTGGTTTAGTTTAGTGAGTGGTATGACAGAATAGACGCCATTAACTCGCCTTTTCAAGAACACCATGTTGTAGCTTCGCAGAAACACCGCGGAAGGTAGCTCATTCTACATTTTGCAGGTGTGAGGCTAGAAAGGTCACGTGAATCGCACTGTGTGCGATTTCCACTGATCTATGATATGTGCGATGAGCCTTCAGGCGGTGGCGGCTAGTGCGATGGTAAAACCATGACGCCGACATCAGATCAAACAGTTCTTCAGAACACTCCCCGTTGTAGATGCGGTAAAAGAACTATAAGAACTTATAGCTATTTAGATAGCCCGTTGGTCCAGTTGGTAGTGAACCTACCTTCTGAGCCTGAGGGCGTGGGTTCGATTCCCATCTAGTACAAACATTTGTGTGATGAACATTTGTGTTTGTTCTATATCTGGTTGTTAATATCTATTTAAGTATGTATTTAAAACTATATATGTATGTATATCAGTCTCTGGCAGCCATATCACAAGCTTTGCTTAGTTTGGGGTCAGATGACCGTGTGTGCAAAAAGTGTCCCAAATTATTTAAAAAAAAAAATATTTTATTTTAAAAATTATTTTTAAATTATTTTATAGGAATCTATCGACACCTCTTTTAGCAAAATCGATTGACGAGTTTAGGTTGTTGGTGTAATGAGCATAGAAGCATACATAATATACAGGGTTACGCGGAGAGGGTGTACTAAGCCGAAAGGGGTCCGTTATACTGATCATTATAAACAACTACTAACTATTGAGCCAACCTGAAATCGCGAAAAAAAAAATCTGCTGTTTCATAAAAAACGGTCATTGACACTCGGCAATATGTATGGAACATCTTCATTCAGAACCCAATCATCATCATCATAATCAGCCTTTTTAACAGTCCACTGTTGGACTTGTAGCCTACCCCCGAAAGGGTGTTTGGGCCATATCCACCACGCTGGCCCAGTGCGGATTGGTGGATTCACATCCGCCATTGAATTCCTTCTCCGTACGTATGCAGGTTTCCTCACGATGTTTTCCTTCACCGAAAAGCCAGTGGTATGAAAATCCGTACATAAACTCCAGAGCCCATTGGTACGGGCCCGGGGTTTGAACCCGCGACCTCACGCTTCCAAGTCTAGTGGTCTCCCAAATGGGCTACCACGGCTTTCAACTCAATCGGTTGAGATTAACTGGTCTAAAATTCAGTTTGCAAGATTTGTCTCACACTAAAAGGACAAGTTAAGTAAGAACTTGTAAAATGATTAGATCCTGTAGGATGGCGGGGCAAACCGCGGAGAGTAGCTTGTAAAGTAGATAATCGTCGAATTAGTGAGAACACGTGAACAGTTTACACAAATACTTAGATGCGAGTACAGCCAGCACGTGCGTCAGAAACAAATAAATATCAACACGGATTCAATGTACAAATCATATTGTTATATTATTGACTGGCTGTACCCGCTACTTTGTTTGCGTGAACTTCAAAATAGTCAAACGGAAACGCCGCAAATTGCAGTAATATGTTACTAATAAATAAAAGTAAAATCAAATCTAAATAAACATTTAATTTGTATTGACCAGTCACCCTGATATGTCTTTAGATATTCGATGGGCTCCTGGTCCCCACGGTCTAAGCGTCTCAACCCCTTCGATTGGTCGAAGCAATTCGTGACGAAACTGCTGGCCTTTTTTGCCCAAAGAATAAGTAGAGAAGTTGTAGAAAAGTACATATCCAATCCCAGGGCCGGAAAGGCTGAAATCCAAGCGTTGAGAAAAGACATGGTTGAGCGAATGAATCAGACCCTGACGACCGTATCAAATTGGGGTGACGAAAACCTCGTCAAATTCAACGCCAACAAAACCCAAGCTTGTCTTTTCTCCGCAAAAAAGTGTCCATTCACGCTATCTCCACTGTTTCAGAATGTTCCTGTACCTTTGGCAGATCACCTGGAACTCCTAGGGTTGTCTCTTACACCGACCCTCAACTACGGCACCTACCTAGAGTCAAAGGCTAAATTAGCTGGTAAAAAGCTGGGCGTCCTGAGTAAGGTTAGGCGGTATTTCACACCGGGGCAGTTGCTTACTCTGTATCAAGCTCAAGTCCGATCGTGTTTGGAATACTGCTGTCATCTTTGGGACGGCTCAGCCAAATACCAGCTCGAAGCTCTTGAATCGGTAGACCGGCGTGCTGTTCGTCTTATAGGCGATGAGAAGTTCATCATCATTTCAGCCGTAGGACGTCCACTGCTGGACATAGGCCTCCCCCATCGATCTCCAAAAGCCGGTTGGAAGCGGCCTGCATCCAGCGTTTCCCTGCGGTCTCTTTTAGGTCGTCTGTCCATCTTGTGGGTGGACGTCCTACGCTGCGCTTGCCAGTCCGTGGTCTCCATTCCAGAACCTTTCGGCCCCATCGGCCATCTGTTCTGCGTGATATGTGCCCTGCCCACTGCCATTTCAACTTACTAATCCGGTGGGCTATGTCGGTGACTTTCGTTCGTCTACGGATCTCCTCATTTCGGATTCGATCTCGTAGAGAAACCCCGAGCATAGCCCTCTCCATAGCTCGTTGTGCGACTTTGAGCTTGCTTATGAGGCCCATAGTGAGAGACCACGTTTCAGTGCCGTATGTCATCACTGGTAACACACACTGGTCGAAGACTTTCGTCTTAAGGCACTGAGGTATTTTGGACGAGAAGTTAGTGGCTAAGAAACATCTCAGTCTAGAACACCGGCGTAAAGTAGCGAGTCTGTCAATTTTCTACAGGATTCATTTCGGAGAATGTGCATCAGAGCTACATGACCTTATCCTGCCATCCCCTTTCTACTACAGGACAAGTAGGAAGTCTGCCCACTACCACCCATACATTGTGGATTTTCCTTGGATACGTACCAAACGTTTCGATTGTACGTTTCTAATCCGTACGGCCAAAGTTTGGAACAACCTGCCAGCTTCCTTGTTTCCTGAGAGATATAACCTGGGCCTTTTCAAGGCCAGAGTGAATAGGTATCTTCTAAGTCTGCGTGCTTCATCTTCGACCACATCGTCGCTTACCAACAGGCGAGTTGGTGGTCAAACGCGGACTTATCAGCGTTAAAAAAAATAAAATAAAAAAGTATTGCCATACAACGTGGCAATGCTGCCAGCATTTTGGGAACGCTGCCCACCGGTAGCGGTTTGGGTTAGTTTTAGTTTTAGATTAGTTTTAGTTATACATTTAAATTTAAGATAATTTTTATTTTACTTGTAATTTTTATTGAATAAACTCATAGATTTGTATTAGGTTTTATATATTAGGGCATTATAAGCAAGCTCAAAGTCGCACAACGCGCTATGGAGAGGGCTATGCTCGGGGTTTCTCTACGAGATCGAATCAGAAATGAGGTTCCAACCGGCCCTTTAGTAGATCGATGGGGGAGGCCTATGTCCAGCAGTGGACGTCTAATGGCTGAAATGATGATATCAATAGAATTAAACAAAAATTTTGTACAAAATATTGCATTGCACCTTCTTAGTAATAGCTATTTAACATTGTTGTCTCAAGTTCATAGTTAGACAATGAAGTATCAGTGGTATCTGCAGTGATTACTCGTAGTAAACTTGGCCTTCCTATTTTACGGTCAAACCATGAATCAGCGGAACAAAACTACAAATTAATCTTACTTTATATTAAATCAGCTACCTAAGTATCCATCTATAATCTAAAGTTAAAATGTATATAGGTAACGGATTTTCACACGACTTCAAAGGAGGTTATCTATACTAATATTATAAAGAGGAAAGATTTGATTGTTTGTTTGTTTGCATTGACTATGCTCCGAAACTACTGAATCGATTTGAAAAATTCTTTCACTGTTGGGAAGTTACACTATCTTCGGGTAACATAGGAATCTATACCCGTGCGAAGCCGGGGCGGACTTAACCGACGATAGGAGGAGGTTATTAATTCGACTCTTGTGTTTTTTTTGTATGTTTGTTACGCGATTACTCATTTTATTTTGGTCGAAGCCTAACTACTTTAGTTCAGTTTGTCCTAGGTAGACGTACGCGTCACCAGCTTCAAGAACTGAGTTCCCAACTGATACTGGGGTGGGCACAACATGGATATTTGACATGACCTTTGTCTTGTCCATGTTCGGTTTAAGGCCCACCTGTTGGGAGACTCGATTGAGGCCTTCGAGCATCTTGATGATACTTATCGAGTATTTATCAATAATTTAAGAAGGCAAGTGTTTACGTCTTGTTTACCTAAATCATACTAATATATAAATAAATGCGAAAAGTTTGTTGGTTTGTTGGTTTGTTTGTTCCTCTTTCACGCAGCAACACAGCAACGGATCGACCAAATTTTTTGCATGGGTATAATTCTGGATGGAGAGTGACATAGTCTACTTTTTATCATCATCACCATTTTTCATCACTACGCGGGTGAAACCGCGGGGCGCAGCTCATCAGCATCATTGTGGGGCATAGTAACAAATAGGTTGACCGTTTAAAATGTAGGCCAATAAAATAACGACCAATTAAACTAAAACGTATAATCTAGTTTTATTATCTTATACAATGTATAAAATAATTAGTAAATTGAATGAAATAGATTCATTCATAAAAATACATCCTTGTAGGTACATTTGATTGTATTTTTATGAAGGACTAGCTGCGCCCCGCGGTTTCACCCGCGTAGTGATGAAAAATGGTGATGATGATGAAAAGTAGCCTATGTCACTCTCCATCCAGAATTATACCCATGCAAAAAATCAGGTCGATCCTTTGCTGTGTTGCTGCGTGAAAGAGGAACAAACAAACCAACAAACTTTTCGCATTTATAATATTAGTATGATTGAGGTAAACAAGATGTAAACACTTGTCTTCTTAAATTATTGATAACACTCGATAAGTACCATCAAGATGCTCGAAGGCCTCAATCGAGTCTCCCAACAGGTGGGCCTTAAACCGAACATGGACAAGACAAAGGTCATGTCAAATATCCATGTTGTGCCCACCCCAGTATCAGTTGGGAACTCAGTTCTTGAAGCTGTTGACGCGTACGTCTACCTAGGACAAACAGTCCAACTAGGTAGGTCCAACTTCAAGAAAGAGGTCAATCAGCGAATTCAACTCGGCTGGGCAGCGTTCGGTAAACTTCGCAACGTTTTCTCGTCCAAATGCCAAAGGAAAAAAAAAGCTCCAGGTCTTAGAATAAGTACACAATTATTCTGTCCTCTTGGTCCTTTAAAATACCTCAGTGCCGACGAAAGTCTTCTGTTTTTTTGTATTTTTTTTCATGACCGTGGTAACAGCGTTCTTCAGTAACACTCGAAAATACACAAGTTTAACAAAATACAACGAGCCGACATGTTACGAAAGTCTTCGACCAGTGTGTGTTGAGTGATGACATACGGCACTGAGACTTGATCCGAGATCGTTTCGCCTTTGTGTGCGTGCGCTTGTTAGGGCTCGTTGTATGGAGCAAGCGTTTTGTACCTATTTATTTTGTGACTACATCAAAGATTTGTGCATTTTTTCGATCGAGGGTAAGTTTTGTCGTGCGGCACTTTCTGGCGCCTGTAGGCAGTTCCCTAAAGTTTCTAGGGTACCAGGAACCACCAGTGGGCAGACTGATGATGAACTTTTTTAAAATAAATAATAGGCTTGCGTTTGACCACCATCTCGCCTGATGGTCTACGTTGGAGCACGCTTGCCTAGAAGAAACCGATTCACTCGTGATTGGAAGACACCCAGATTGTAACTATCGGGGAACACCCATTCAGGCAGCAAATTCCACAGACTAGCAGTTCGCATAATAAATGTGGAATCATAAAGAGGTAACGATGTTTCGTGCCCGCTCTGGCAGTTCGATAGAAAAATGGGCAGAAGGGAATTACGAGTAGATAGTGTAGATCCGATGCACACTCTCTGAAATGTATCCGACAAAAAACCGATAGACTAGCAACTTTACGTCGATGCTCAAGACTAAGAAGCTTAGTCCGAACTAAGGATTCGTTGCTGATGAGCTTCTTGGCATGTTTCTCTATAGACTCCAATGCCTCAAGCTGGTACTAACCTGATCCATCCCAAAGGTGAGAACAGACCCTAAATAACATAGTTGTGAGCAGCACGAGATCCAGCGAGTGTTGTAATATGAATGCTAGCGCTATAGCACGCGTCCGTTTAACCCACTTTCGACAAAATAAATACGAATTAAAACCTGTTTGACTGCCTAACTACATACTACATACCACCGTCCGTCAGAGCGTCCAATAACAGACACTGCGAGCATACGGCAGGTTCTCTTGCCATGTTTAATCGACCGAAAAAAGGGGCTGCATAAAATGTTTTTTTTTTTTTTTTTTTTTTTTTTTTTTATGTGCATTATAATATCTTCTTCATTTATGAACCGATTTGAAAAAAATCTTCTTTTATTTGAAAGCGTATACTGTCAAATTTATCTGATAGAAGTTTCATCAAAATCGTTTCAGTGGTTTTCATTTAAAATCAAAATAACTGGAATATTCTGTTACTTGGTCGAAAATATGGTTTTCCAAGTACAAATGTTGTGAAGTCGGTTTTTAGTGTTCCGTACCCAAGGGGTAAAACGGGACCCTATTGCTAAGCCTACGATGTATATCTGTCCGACTGTCCTAACTATTAACGGCTGTATATTTCAAGCCGTAATAGATAGTTAGTTGAAATTTTCACAGAATATGTCGGATTAAGAAATAGTAAAAAAGTCAAAAAGTTAAAACGGAATGGGGGTCCCCATACACAAACGTATTTTTGTATGAGCTCTAATGTAAAAACGGTAATACGTACAAGCGTCAAACTTGGCACGATTATAGTACACATTCTAAAGTATAACCTTTTAAATAAATAAAGGCCAAGTGTGAGCTGATGTCAAATTCCTGTTCACCACCGGTTCTCGCACGATCACCGAAGTGAAGCAACGTCGGGCGCGGCCGGTACTTGGATGGGTGACCGCCTGGGCGGTCATGGGATTTTGTCTTTTTGCAATATTTTTTTGTACTTTAGTAGCTAACAAGCTATGTTGTGGTAGGGAACCCTCAGTGTGGGAGCCCGACTCGCACTTGGCAGCTCCCTCCTGCGGCATTTCTAAGTAACTATAACATGGGGATCTTCAAAAGGGATGTTTAGCGTTTTTATATGTTTCCGGACGAAGTTACTGAATAAAAGTTTAATTATTTATAATTTATACGACTACTAGATGTAGAATCTGTGCTAATAGGTCAATCTACGTCTGTCACCGATTGTAAATATTCTACATGAAAAATTAAATTGCTAAGCGCAAAATTATCCACAGAATTTGGGTTCCGTAGAGATTTATTATTTACTAATACTACCAGTGATCGGATTATAAGGAGGTAAAGTTATGCCACAGGCAAAGCCAGTTATTGATCATTTTGCATTAAAATATTGATTTATAAGTTTCAAGCTTAGGTTTGGTTTTCATAGCTACAAGTAGGTAAACTTTATAAAAATATGGTAATTTTTATTTCGTCGTATTAATTATACGAGTAAAGCAGACTGTAGGTATGGTTTAATATAAGAATTGAAATTTATAACCTTGAAATTTAATAGTAATGTAAATAACTCTTGAATATCAAACAATTCTTGTAAATAGTCAAACTTTTGGATAGAGTACAAGATATAATTAATATAAGTACCTAGAATACATATTAAAATTACGCTCAGAATAAGAAGTATAATTAAATTTGTTTGTTTCCATCCCAACTGCATTTTATGGCATTAAAAATAATAAACAAGTAAAATTGATTCATTGACTCCGTTAATATCAAGTTTGTATCAAAACATATTAAAAAAAATAAAAAAATATATAAGTATCGAAACTGACAAAAACTTGTGAGGTCTTATGGCCACAGACCTATATACAAGTAGACGCCACAAGTCGACCTAACTTGCATGTCATATTTCCATTACAATTATGATTAATCGTCATAATTGAGTCAGCTAAAATCAGTCTGCTCAATCGGTGCCGCGACAACACGCGTTAGTTTGAAACGAAAATGTGTAATTGTGCAATACTGAGTTGTACGAATACGTTTTAAACGTTTATCGGGACTTATCACGTATTATTTAATTTAGGTAAAAAATATGTACCTTTCGCTCGACGTTTCGACCATGTTACAATGGCCGTGGTCACGAGCTGACTGAAAACTGCGGGTGAGTCCGGCGAGAAGAGCGGGTGTTTTGTTCTCCTACCCTCACTTGATCTTGAAAAATGGCAGGGTTGTCACTACGACACACAACACTGACTGTATCGGTAAATGTCCTAGTACCTACACCGCGGTTTGTACACTTGCTTACTATGGGATTCCACGACGCCGCTAACTTAAATCCATCTTCCCGGTTGAAATTGCGATGTTTTCTAATTTCAACAGCTTCACGAACCATTCTAGAAAAATAATGTCGTTCAGTAGAGAGGACCTTCGGATCGTGGAGCTCGATCCAGTGACCGGATCCCGCCTCAAGCAAATGTTCTGCAATAGCAGACTTCTGTGTCTGGCGATTTTTGACGGCCGCGATATGTTCTTTGATCCTTTCAGCTATGGTACGCTTCGTTTGACCTATGTAGGAACTACCGCAGCTACAATCGACCTTGTACACACCAGGGGTCTGGAAAGTAAGTAAAACTGGTTGTACGAATACCTCAGATAGAGTAAAGATATTTCTTTTCACTTGTAGGTATGAAAAAATGTACACGCTTAGTTTTCATACAGTTTGGACCGCTTGTGAAGTCTACTTAGATATAAGTATGTGCTTGTGGCCTTAACACGAATTACTTTTGTTTAAAAAAACAAAACTGTTTTAAAGTTCACTAACATTCGTTAAACTAACATTTGCGTTGATAATTGGCAAACAATCTTTTATTGGTTCCGTTGAGTTAAGATTGAGGAAGTATTCCAAAAAGTCGCCGTGGACGTCCAGGTTACGGTAAATGTACTGAATATTGACAATGCGAAATCTTTTTGAGAAAAACATATGTTTACTGATTAATTCAATAAAAATTACAAGTAAAATAAAAACAATCTTAAATTTAAATTTAAGAAAACTGGTTAACCTATGTAATACTAGTTGATTGAATCAGGAAGTCCATTTTTAATGTGTATATGAATTCTAGTGTAATTCCGCTTCTACGTCGTTTTGAGTACAATAAAGATTTGGGACAAACTATTTTACTCTATAGATATTTGTGATGCTAATTTAAACCTAACCTGACATAAATATTAATTACATAAAAAAGGAAAATTAACCTAACCTGAAACAAATTGTAATTAAATCTGTAACAAAAAATTCGTTTTAACAATTTGTACTAATGATATTAATTTTAAAATATTTGTTAATCTTGAAATTACTATAAACTTTATTTAATTGAAATGTAAATGAAAAATTTAACAATAAATACTGAAATTAACATGAATTTACTGTAAATATTATTTAATTGAAATGAACTCTAAATTATTGAATCTATTATGAAATTACTATAAATATTATTCAATTCTATTGTTGAAATATAAATGAAGTAAACAATTATACCCGTTTCCTCAGTGCACCTTGTCGACACGTGTTTCGCCTCTTCACGAGGCATTCTCAAGACGTGTTGACTCTCCAAGCGCGATGCCGAGAAAATACTATGTAACACTATGTAGTACTATGTAATACTATTAATCTAAATAATTATTGAAACAAACGAGTCTAACTTCTTGTCTGTCTTTGCTAAAAGGTCTCAGAATATATTAACAGGCGCACCGTACCAATTTTCTAGGTTTTTTCATATTAAATGAAGAGCTTGGTGTATTTGCTGATTAAATCATTGAAGAGCATAAATCAGAATAATCTCCGAGTTAAATAGCTTGAAATTTGTTTCTGGAATATGGTATTTAATAAGTTTTTTTTTTAATAACTCATATTCATGAAACCTGGTCTCCACCGTTGCTAAAATATTGGTGGCCAATTTGGTTTTTTATAATATTTACACGTGTTTGAATATATCAATGTGCAAAGAGGTTTGATTACGTTTTTCCACTAATTATAATATATTTAACAAAATATTTAATATTACCTCATAGTAAACTGTAAAAACTCTTCGAAAGCAGTTGGCCGTGCGAATGGAGTTAAACTATCACTAAAATACTCTCGCAACGGCGACGTACAAAATGCGGCACGCTGGTATTTCATAAAATTTGACGCGCGTGCTTCTAACTTAATAAAGATCTGTGAACAGTTGTAAAATTGCATTTTACCTGTCAATAGTAAAAATCATCAATCAAGTTGTCAGAGGTTTAACGTGGCTCCTTTCTCACACGGAACCCTAAACGTCTAGACCACATTAGACTTGTAATTTATGCATGTAGTTTTTATAAATGTTATTAGGTAACTCTCGGACTGACATTTCGTAATATTATTTGTTTATTCCGATCATTAACTAGTTTAGCGTTCTGTTTCACGTAAACGATGTCTTTATCCGACTACACAGGAAAAAGGGTAATGCTTTTAGAGTGTATGTATGTAAGAAGTATGTTTATTTGTTTTTTCGTGTTTGTAGTTGTTAGTAATAAAAAACGGTACATTTTTTCACACACGGTCACCTAGTTTTAAATACATACTTAAATAGATATTAACACCCAGATATAGAACAAACACAAATGTTCATCACACGAATGTTTGTCCTAGGCGGGAATTGAACCCACACCTCCAAGCGCAGAAGGAAGGTTCACTACCAACTGGACCAACGAGGCATTTTGAAGTCTTTTGATTTTGAAGACGACCGATAATTGTACATTCATATCTCTCTTATTTGTTTGATCTGAGGCGTAGTTTCACCATTTAAATGTTTATTACACAGTCCATAGTGTGGCCATTAGATAAAACCGGGCAAGCGATAACTATCACAAGTTCAATGGCAACACTATCTACGGAACGCCGGACATGCAAAATAATGGATAGAAGAAAGTTTATCACTTGACACTGTTATAAATGGGAAAGTTTGTGTTTTTGATGAGGCATTTGTTGATAGCAAGTACCTATGAGTAAGTAAGCGCACGGACTGGTAAGCGCAGCGTAGGACGTCCACCCACAAGATGGACAGACGACCTAACAGAGACCGCAGGGAAACGCTGGATGCAGGCCGCTTCCAACCGACCCTTCTGGAGATCGATGGGGGAGGTCTATGTCTAGCAGTGGACGCCCTACGGCTGAAATGATGATGATGTACATAAGTACCCAAGTAAATAATAGTCTTGCGTTTGACCACCATCTCGCCTGATGTTAAGCGATGATGCAGTCTATGATGGAGCAAGCTTGCCTAGAAGAAACCGATTCACTCGTGATTTGAAGACACCCAGATTGTAACTATCGGAGAACACCTATTCAGGCAGCGCATTCCACAGAATAGCAGTTCGCACAATAAAAGTGGAATCAAAGCGCTTCGTTCGGGTTTACGGAATATCAAGCAGATATGGCAATCCGATAGAAATGGGCAGGATTTAGATCATGCAGATCCGATGCACACTCTCCGAAATGTATCCGATAAAAAACCGATAGACTAGCAACTTTACGTCGATGCTCAAGACTAAGAAGCTTAGTCTGAACTAGGGATTCGTTGCTAAAATTAGTAGGTATGAAATCTTTGGTTGCTAACATTAATAGGTATGAAATCTTTGGTTGCTAACATTAGTAGGTATGAAATCTTTGGTTGCTAACATTAGTAGGTATGAAATCTTTGGTTGCTAACATTAGTAGGTATGAAATCTTTGGTTGCTAACATTAGTAGGTATGAAATCTTTGGTTGCTAACATTAGTAGGTATGAAATCTTTGGTTGCTAACATTAGTAGGTATGAAATTTTTGGTTGCTAACATTAGTAGGTATGAAATCTTTGGTTGCTAACATTAGTAGGTATGAAATCTTTGGTTGCTAACATTAGTAGGTATGAAATTTTTGGTTGCTAACATTAGTAGGTATGAAATCTTTGGTTGCTAACATTAGTAGGTATGAAATCTTTGGTTGCTAAAATTAGTAGGTATGAAATCTTTGGTTGCTAGACTTGCTAGTGACTACGATATCTTAATATTGTATAGATTTCATAATTATGGAGGGAACCGTAAAGGTACATTTTAACTTACAGCTATACTTTTCGAAATATATGAGAAAGCCCAAAAAATAGAAGCGGGACGCACGACTGTGTGTAAGCGCCATAGTTTTGCTCCACTAAATGCGACTTTAATGCTATATATTAAACCTTAAGGTCTGTAGTGACAAGCGTTGCTTAAAAGTGGGAAAACCGCGACTAATTTTAAACCTTATTTTGTTTACTCATGTATAATTATTCCGGTAATTCCGTCTGTTTGCTCTCAAATCTATAAATGAAACTGCATCACAAAAAGAATAAGTGGCGACAGTCAGTTTTGATACAAGGTTTTTGTGAGTGACCTTCTGATGTACGATCTATGTTCCGACGTGGTGTATGAAGGAATGTTACTTTACAACTTTCTTAGCCCTACCGACCTTTACTTAGAACCGAATTGTCACTTTGATGGAGGTTACGTTTAGGCGCCAGGGGCCTTACGGACAACAGCTAATTGCGGGAGCTAATCCACTCAGTTGGAAAATCACGCGACCGCAAACCGTATCTGGGCGCGATAAGGTACAGGTTCGCGTGATTTTCCAACTGAGCGGATTAGGTGCCGCAATTAGCTGTTGTCCGTAAGGCCCCTGTTCTTTTTTGTTTTATTTTTTTAAATCAGAAGTTACACAAAATAGGATAATGGTATCGATTTTGTCATATTCACTAAACTAAACCAATTTGACAGGACTAAAATTATCTGCGTCCCTTTTCATTTCAGTATGTGAGAGAAGGATGGCATCAATCTTAGAGCTGTCAAATTTAGTTTAGTTTAGAGTACATCAGAATCGATGCCAACTCAACTTAAGCTAGAAACTTATTGCCAATATTACAGTTTGTAACTGGAGAGGAGAGTATCCCAACATATGCGTACACAGCATTATTGGCAATTACTGATATGATAAAAAGACTAAAAAATATCTATCTATCTTTATCTTTATCTAATCTATCTTTCTCTTTATCTAATCTATCTTTCTCTTTATCTAATCTATCTTTCTCTTTATCTAATCTATCTTTCTCTTTATCTAATCTATCTTTATCTTTATCTAATCTATCTTTCTCTTTAACTAATTTATCTTTCTATTAATTCTCAAAAAATGTTTTTTTTTCCTTCCATAAATAAAAATGTGTCTATTGTCTAAATTGAAGCTAAAACAGACTCTGCGCTAAGTACTGCAGCGTGAATTGAAATATATTAAGATGTATTAAGATCCGAGAAGATGCCAAATTATGCTTTCATATATTACTAGCTGACCTGACAGACGTTGTCCTGTCTTAGAACTGTCAAACACGCAAAGTCAAAATTGTGAATCTTATTTTTTTACACTTTGGGTTACATTATTGGAGTTTTAGTAAGGATCCCTATTAAAAAAAATATATAATATAGCCTATGCTACCCGGGGATAGTGTAGCTTCCCAACAGTGAAAGAATTTTTCAAATTGGTTCAGTATTTTCGGAGCCTATTAAATGCACACAAACAAACAAACAAACAAATCTTTCCTCTTTATAATATTAGTATAGAAGATGCATGATTTGGCATCCTCTCAGAAGAAAGGATGACCAAGATATCCTTTTTAAATTTGGGACATATTTTTTTATTTATTTTACATACAAACATTTGGGACATTTTTAATAACTTGTAGGGTAAATATTTTTGAATGGGGATTGCGTGTTCTGGGTTTTATACTCAGGTTAATGTAGGAAAGGAGAGATGGGGAATCTATATAGGTAACTGCGAATGATAAAAAAAAGTCAAAATATTTACGCGTGGCATATATAGTTAAAAGGTTTTTTTTTATTTTTTTTTATGAAATGGGCAAGCGTTTGACCACAAATCACCTGATGGTAAGCGACGATGCAGTCTAAGATGGAGCACGCTTGCCCATGAGGTGCCTATTCACCCTTGTCTTGAAGAGACGGTTGTACTTTGTAGGGAACACCGAGGCAGGAAGCGCATTCCATTCCTGTGCAGTTCGTATTAGGAAGGAATTTTGGAAACGCTGCGTGCGGACTTTACCAAAGTTCACGACGTAAGGATGGAATGTCCGCTTCGACGACCTATGGCGAAAATTGGTTGACGGGATCAGCTTTAACAGCTCTTGTGCACATTCTCCAAAATGAACGCGATAAAAAATGGACAGACAAGCCACCTTCCGCCTGTGCAGGAGGCTATGCGGCATCTTCCCTTTAACCAGCGCTTCGTTATTAATTAGACGAATGGCGCGTCTCTCTACCGAGTCCAATGCTTCGAGCTGGTATTTAGCAGAGCCGTCCCACAAGTGACTGCAGTATTCCAAGCAGGACCGCACTTGCGCTTGGTGAAACTTAAAGACTCTATCTTCATAATAATTTTATCCCGAATAAGTCTACGTTTCACCACCAACTCGCCTGTTGGTAAGCGACGTTGTGGTCGAAGATGAAGCATGCAGATTTAGAAGATACCTATTCACCCCGACGCTGGCTGGCATGTCAGTTTTGTGGCTTATACATTACAATCGTACTTGACGAAAAAAGCTCAAAATGTTCAACCGCTTGGGAGCCACAATGCCATAGACAGACACACTTAGTCGTATAACACCCATCGTTTTACGTCGGGGTTAAAATAATAACAATGGGGCGACATTGTCCCACAAGATGGACAGACGACCTAAAAGAGACCGCAGGGAAACGCTGGATGCAGGCCGCTTCCAACCGGCCCTTCTGGAGATCGATGGGGGAGGCCTATGTCCAGCAGTGGACGTCCTACGGCTGAAATTATGATGATGATGACATTGTTTTTGACTCCAAAAAACTCGAGTGTTTGCACCACGCCATTTTGATGTCAAATTTGACAGCTGTCACTTCCCGAGCTGACAAAGCGAATGCAAATGATGTGCGAAGCCGCGGGCGTCACTTATCGATGCAATAAACTTTCTCGAAGTTCATTGACTACGCTGGTTAGTTATCAAGTTGTTATCTCGCGCGGCGGATGGGATTTTTTCCGTTTTCTAATCAAATTGTTTAATTTACTTTTATATTTTACTATGAGTGCAGCAAACACATTTTTGCTATTGAATAATAGCTTTGCGCTTGACGCGATGATGTTGTCTACGAGGGCGCATGCTTGTCTAGATTTTCTTATTACTTATTAAATTAAAAAAAAAAAAAAAACAAGCTTTTAGCTTTTAGCTGATATTCTAGGTTTGCAATGAACTAGTAACTGAACAGTGACGTAGGCTTGTGTCACTCCCAGTGTTTGCCCTCACTTATGTAACTCCGTAACGGTTGGTTAATTATTAAATTAATTAACTAGGGACATTTATTTATTGGGGACATTAATATTAAAGATTAACAAATATCTTCTGCTAAGACAGAAGCTACAGACGTAACAAAACCCCTAAGGTAACTTCGCACTCGAGCTCCAACACACAAGCCGCGTGCTTAGTTTGGAGCTCACCGACCCAACACACGATGTCTTACTAAATTACTCTTAATCGTAAGAGATTTGTCTACTAATTAGTTGCTCTTTCTATGTAAGTTTTCTTTTTTGTGTGAATAAATTTATCTTATCTTATCTTATCATTTCTCACACACGGTCATCTGACCCCAAACTAAGCAAAGCTTGTGATATGGCTGCCAGAGACTGATACACATACATATATAGTTTTAAATATATACTTAAATAGATACTAACAACCAGATATAGAACAAACACAAATGTTCTTCACACGAATGTTTGTCATAGGAATGGGAATCGAACCCACGCCCCCAAACTCAGAAGGTTCACTACCAACTGGACCAACGGACTATCGTAGTTACTGCGTAGTGTATGCCCTGGATTAACATTTAATAATAATATCAAAAAAAAACACGGTTCTGTAGGATGGCGGGGTAGCTAGCAAAATATTTGGATTTTCCTCTGACATGACTGGACATGACAGATAAAAATATTAGTTTCGTATTGTCAAGCAGTTCGATGATGTCGAGTGATGATGCCTATGACGTCGCTATCTCCAGAGCTAGCCGGAAATACTTTCACTTAGTATCGTATTTCGGCTCTAAATAATGCGCTTGCACATGTTATATGACGTGCAACATGTTTAGCGTCTCGTGGGGAACAAGTTATAAGATGTTAACCTTCACGATTTGAACATTGAGTCAGCTCGCGAGACGACGGTCATTGTCTATTTAAATGTGTATTTAAAACTATATATGTATGTATATCAGTCTCTGGCAGCCATATCACAAGCTTTGCTTAGTTTGGGGTCAGATGACCGTGTGTGCAAAAATGTACCGAATATTTATTTATTTTATTTATTTATTGTATAAACTCAAAATAAAATAAAAAATAATATGACGTTCACCAACATGGTAAGAAAGTACCCTATAAGTACCTTGGATTAACACATAGGCTGTTTACTCTGGAAAAATAACAGGTCCTATAAGATAGCGGGTGAAACCACGGGGTACACCTAGTAGCTTATAAGTCAGACAAACATTTCTTCTTGGAATGATCGCGCATAAAACTTGGGATGGGAGAAAAAACTTGCTTGGGTTAGAGTTAAAATTTTGCCGATATTTTCGAAGATTACAAAATGAGCGCCAGCGCCCACTTCGTTTCAGTCGGTCTCTACTCCACCCGTAGGAAGTGCGACACGAGTCTATTGTTACATGATAACGAAACATCTGACAAAATTAAGCCTCCGTGTGCTTTCCCGAAGTGTAAATACATAACAAAAAACCGCTATCTATTTTTTGTAACAAATGTACTACATGGTTATAATTAGGTGTTGAAGTATATGTTCGACGGTTTTGACTCGTATTTAAAGAGCAAGTTCAATGGTTATGGCCCGTCCATTCATTTTATTTTGGTCGAAGGTCTCAACTAAACCAGTCTCCTATAACTTGCACCAATCATAATAAGTTACGAAAAACGGACGCGCAGTTTTGCAACCAGTTGCGTTGTCAGCGCGCGTTCCGTGTTAGTGGGCCGCTGGTGGGCCCTCGTACCTATTGATATCTGGTGGTATCTGGACGCGGACAGCATGCACCGTCTGACACTACTGGCTGATAACCTAAAACAAGCTTATCATCATCAGCCAGAAGATGTCCACTGCTAAACATAGGCATCTCCCTTAGACCTCCACACTGAACGACAGCCTGCCATCTGCATCCACTGCTTGCCCACGACTCTCACGATGTTGTTTCCATTCCATCTATCAGTGGAAGGCCTATATTCTTCCGGTTCGTAGTCTCCACTCGAGAACCTTTCTTCCCCATCGGTTATCGGTTCTTCGAGCGATGTGGCCTGCCCATTGCCACTTCAACTTGCAAATTTTAACAGCTATGTCGGTGACTGGTTCTTTAGCGAACATCCACGTTCCGGATTCTATCGCGCAAAGAAACTCCGAGCATAGCTCTCTCCATTGCCCGCTGTGTGACTCTGAGTTTTTCCAAAAGGTCAACAGTTAAGGGCCACGTCTCAGTACCATGATATATTTCACAACACAAAACAAGGTAACTAATACTAAATACCTAGCCTAGTTGGCGCGCCCACTACCAGTTGGCAGCGTACCCAGCATGCTAGCGGCATTACCACGCTGAATGGCAATGCTTAATGCAACAGATCTGTCCAGCTGTTCAAAAGATGATACTTATAGCTATCTTACCATGGTTGAGTTTCCCCTGCTGCGAAATGAGGAGGTTGAGCGGCACGCGCCGGTCGCCGGAGATGCGGGGGGCCAGCTCGAACAGGCGCGACCGGGCCGTCTGCCGGACGGCGAGATAGGGTGCATGGCCCATTGTACGTCCTCTGGTCTCTCGCTACATCCGGGACCTGCGGGCAACATATACCATTTATTAAACCAGTATACTATTTATTAAACCAGTATACTATTTATTAAACCAGTATACTATTTATTAAACCAGTATACTATTTATTATCTAATACTATAAGAATCTCTCAAACGTGGTATCTCACTATGGGCCTCATTAAGCAAGCTCAAAGTCGCACAACGAGCTATGGAGAGGGCTATGCTCGGGGTTTCTCTACGAGATCGAATCTGAAATGAAGAGATCCGTAGACGAACGAAAGTCACCGACATAGCCCACCGGATAAGCAAGTTGAAGTGGCAGTGGGCAGGGCACATAGCACGCAGAATAGATGGCCGATGGGGCCGAAAGGTTCTTGAATGGAGACCACGGACCGGTAAGCGCAGCGTAGGACGTCCACCCACAAGATGGACAGACGACCTAAAAGAGACCGCAGGGAAACGCTGGATGCAGGCCGCTTCCAACCGGCCCTTTTGTAGATCGATGGGGGAGGCCTATGTCCAGCAGTGGACGTCCTACAGCTGAAATGATGATGATACTGATGACTATAAGAATCTAAGTTCTGACTGACTGACAGACAACGCACAGCCTAAACGTAGAGACTGCCTGAAAGTTTATCCACATATTGAAAATGCACACTGCGTTTTAATCGATCTTTTTTGCACAATTTGTGGAATGAGCGCTCCTGTGGCGTTTCCGAGTAACTATAACATGAGGTTCTTCAAAATGGCTGTTAATAGTCTTTAAAGGTCGGCGACGTATCTGTGATGCCCCTGGTGTTACAGGTATCCATAGGTGACGGTGACGGTGACTTTTTTGTTACCTATAGCATTAAAACAAATTTAAATTTAGAAGGTGTACATGTATTGTGTACTGAGAAAGAATTGGTTGAAATTCCACCCCTAAGGGGGTGGAATGGGGTGCAAGCAACGTGAAAATGCCTGGATCTCAAATCGTCTGTATTACATAACTTCGTGATTTTTAGGGTTCTGTACCCAACCGTTTACTCAGCCTACGTATGTTTGAATCGTTATTATGGATAGGTAACTTATGATGATTTATTTAATTGTATATTACATTTTAAAGGATATTTTACAAAGAAATTCAAAAATAAACTAAACACGGACGTAAAAACTTAATTTCTTTAAAAAAAAAAAAAAAACATTTCAACTCGGCCTATACTTACATGGTAACTCTATATCTCTTTTTTATAGTAAATAGGCTTGCGCTTGGCCGCCATCTCACCTGATGTTAAGCGATGATGCGGTCTACGTTGGAGCACACATGCCTAGAAGAAACCGATTCACTCGTGATTTGAAGACACCCAGATTGTAACTGACGGGGAAAACCCATTCAGGCAGCGCATTCAACAGACTAGCAGTTCGCACAATAAATGTGGAATCAAAGCGCTTCGTACGGGTTCTCGGAATATTTCTGTCACTTTGCTTGAGTTTTGGCGCCAACGCGGAAAAAAACATGTCGGCTCGTTGGATTATTTTCCTAAACTTGTGTATTTTCGAGTGTTAATGTGTACTAAATGGTGAATTATTATTCATTAAGTGATTGTAAACGTGCTCGAGTGTGGCTAAGTGATATAACGAGGTGAAACGTGTCTTTGCGTGTTGTTTCCAAAACTCCATAGGAGCCTCTTGTAAAGTCTCCACCACTTTACAGGGGCATGAGTTTGACTTGACCGTGACTTACTTAGCTTGACTCTGACTGTGACTATGACTTGTTTGACGCTATAAAGACTATGTAAACTGTTTAAGATTACGACTAAAGGACATTGAATCCACAGTCATGAAAAAAAATTAACAAAAAAAAAAACAAGTCACTTTGCTTGTTACGTCTAAAAGTTTAGGTTATTTCTCAACAAAATTTTGCAGGATGTTGTAATGGCGCAAAAAATATAAAGCTGATTATATTATGACATAAAACATAATATTATTTTATTAGTAAAACAAAATTACGCTGCTTAATAAATCCATTTTGGTTTTTATTAATAACTATATTACCACTGTTTCGTGAATAGACGAAACAAACGTGTCAAAAACTACACAGGGAGCGTTTTTGCTGATTTACATAATGTGTAAATGTACAAAGGTCATTGTGTATGACAAATGTTAGGTAATTATATATTTATACTTACTAATATTATAAAGAGGAAATATTTGATTATTTGTTTGTTTGTTTGCATTGAATAGGCTCCGAAACTACTGAAACGATTTGAAAAATTCTTTCACTGTTGGGAAGCTACACTATCCCCGGGTGACATAGGCTATAAACTATACCCGTGTGAAGCTGGGGCGGATCGCTAGTTTCCTATATAGGGTTACGCATATAGACTGTACTAAGTCGAAAAGAGGTCATTGTACTCATCATTATGAACAACTTTTACTATGGGACCCACTCTACAACACTGAAATCTGCTGTTCTATAGAAAACGGTCATTGACAAAATGTATGGAACAACTGTTTTTTTTTTCGTAATTTTAGGGTGGCCCCTGGGTAAAGTTGCTTATAATGATAAGTACAGGCCGAAAGGTTCTGGACCAAGGAGCACGGACCGGTGAGCGCAGCGTAGGACGTCCACACAAGATGGACAGACGACCTAAAAGAGACCGCAGGTAAACGCTGGATGCAGGCCGCTTCCAACCGGCCCTTTTGGAGATCGATGGGGGAGGCCTATGTCCAGCACTGGACGTCCTACGGCTGACATGATGATGATAACAAAACGTGTGACCAGTTAATATAACAATTTATATACATATATTAGGAGTTATTTCTCAATTAATAGTTGTAAAAGAACAACTGTTTATCGAGCCATCCAGCAGCGGGGCTGTGCGTGGTATGTAATGCCATATCTTGACAATGATAATGGGCAATTATTAACTCGGTACTGTCACGGTGAAAAGTGTTTGTGAGACTTTTCAACCGACTGCAAACAGAGGACGTTTTCACTAAAGAGATTTTAAGCTATAGCTTTACTTCTTTTCTATTTTAGAGTAGGTGCAGAAATAATAAATATAAACGGAATCGTTATACCTACAGTTTCCCCTTTAGTACTTAATTTTAAAATATATTTTTTTGTTTGGACTCGCGCTCTGAGAGTTCCGTCCAACGGACATAACTGCGCCGAAAAATCGGGAGCTCATTTCACAACCTTACCACGGTAAATATCCCGTAAATAATCATATAACTTCATAATTTCATATCCAAACAACCTATATCTAATCGTACCGGCGACTCCTCTTCCGATGGAAGTTATAGAACGGTCCTATTCTCGGGGACCCTGAAAACGGACCGCTCGGCACTAATTTATATATAGAGACTATTTCGTCGCTCACTAAAATCGACAACTCTATTCCTCAAAGAAGTGTTATTATGTATACAATATTTATTATAAATATAACTTGTTTTAAACTATCACGGTTGTTCACTAAAGTTATATGATTATTTACGGGATATTTACCGTTTTATTGTGCATGTAACTGCCCAGAAATATCGGGAGCTCATTCCACAGCCTTACCACGGTAAATATCCCGTAAATAATCATATAACTTTAAATATAACTTGCCTAAAATTATGAACGAGTCCTTAGTCCTGGTTACGAATGATATTTCAATTCGGGCATCATGTAGACACAATTATTTAGTTATTTTTTTAATAATAAAATTATTTTTAAGGCTCACCACAATGTTGAATTAAATTTCACAAAAACAATAGAATTGAGACCTCAATTTTTCCATTAAAATAAACTAGAATACGTAGACGCGACCACACTAGGCTGCTAGCTCTAGAACTTGATTCAAACTGAAACTGGAAAATGCAAATACAACAAAAACGGACAAGTGTGAGTAGAACTCGCACCCTGAGGGTTCCGTAGAAACGTAATAAATACGTAGATCCATCCCGAGAATCGAGTCTTGAAGAAAAAGGTTAAAAAGATTGAAATATTGAATGACAATATTTACTTTGTAGTTAGCAAACAGGTGCTTCGATACATACCAACTACAAAATGTAAATTTGTAATAGCAAAAACCATTATTTTTATGTGATGTAATATCAAATTAACAACTTTAGGATTTTTGCCTTTATATGTGCTATAAGACCTCACTTCTTGCCAAATCTTATGATTCTAGGTCAACGGGAAGTACCCTATAGGTTTTGATTCCCTTGTGAAACCGCAAAATATGCGAAAATATGCGACATAAACATTCATATATCTCTTGATCGCGTAGACTTGCAAGTTTGATTTTTTCACAGCTAATGCTCGAGTATTTGATATTTCAACGTGTTCTTGAGAAAAGGATCTTGACAGACGGCAGACGGACAGACAAACAACAAAGTGATCCTAATATAAGGATTTCGATTTTTCCTTTTGATGTACGGAACCCTAAAAATAAAGGCCAAATTGAACTCATGCGTTGAGAAAACTACCACGAGCTACAGATCTGAATGCATAATACTTACTAACTTAATTAATACTTAATAATACTTATGCCTCAGGTACGGCATTATACTAGGGGAAACAGCGTAAACGCAGAACATCTCTTCATTGCTCAGAAACTTCCGTATTCTTCATCATCATCATCATCACCAGCCAGAAGACGTCCACTGCTAAACATAGGCCTCCCTCTTTAACCTCCACACTGAACGAAAGCATGCCTTCTGTATCCACTGGATGCCAGCGACTCTCACAATGTCGTCGGTCCATCTAGTGGGAGCCTCCCTACGCTGCGTCTTCCGGTTCGTGGTCTCCATTCCAGAACCTTTCTTCCGCATCGGCCATCGGTTCTTCGAGAGATGTGGCCTGCCCATTGCCACTTCAACTTGAAAATTTTAACAGCTATGTCGGTGACTCTGGTTCTTTGGCGAATATCCACGTCCCGGATTCTATCGCGCAAAGAAACAAATTGTCAAAAAAGAAAAGACAGAAAAAGAAAACAACTTCAGTTTTCAAAAATTTCTGGGAAATTTTCAAAGATAATTTGGACGACGTACGTTTAAACAGTTCCGTTCTTACTGTCGACATACCCTAACAGGGTCATATAATTATAAATTAATATGTTATAGATCTGCGCACACATATTCATATTGAGTATATTTTATATAAACTCCTTATTTCTTTATTTAACGAACACCGACATGATGTGCGTCAATTGCGCGTCATCATACATAAAGCTGCAAACTACTTGCGATTCTAAACGAGTAATATTTAGGTTTTATTTATCTGGCCAGATATTTTACCTATTTCACCAAGCAGATTAATAAACGTGAGAATACAAAAAGTACATGGGAAAATGTTAATTTCATCCTTTTTCATTTATGAATGTATTTTTTTTTTGTGATGGTAATTCAACTAATTTAAAATATGATTTTCACACCATCTATTCGAAAATTTACGATTGTTTCGACAATAAGTGCTAGCAAAGTAGGTATTTTCCGATAAGTGTGATTTTTTTATAAATTTTTATTGGAATATACATATTCAATTTCTTAAAATGTACCTCGACATAGATTTGTATTAATTATTAATAGAGTAAATGCAAAAAGTATAGATTTACATAAAACTTTCGCATTTCAATTAGTAAAATTTTTCGCCGCACTTAATGATTTAAATTTTTTTACCGACTGTACTGGGCTATGTCTGTGCCGCGCTGTGTTAATTGTCTTTTATTTATTTTTCTTTTATTTTTGGCCAAGTGCCTTTATTAACTAAACAAAATACAAGCTAATACTAACACTACAAATACAATTAGACTGCCCATACACCGTTGAAGGTCTAAAGACAATCGAAATGCTCACGCCCACTACGAGTTGGCAGCGTACCCAGCATGCTGGCGGCATTACCACGTTGAATGACAATGCTTATGCGTTGAGCCAGAAACACGCCAGCTTTTTGGTCACGCGTCGCATCTGACACATTTTTGAAAATTTTATTTTTCTCGTGTATGGTGATGAAATGTATCAGTCCCAACATTATTTTTGCCTTGGGCGACGTACTTTGAATGCTTCACTTCACTCAGGATTCTACGTTAGATCATAGAAGACACATTAGCACAGTTAGAATCCCTCACTACGTTCTAGTTTCCATTCTAGAACCCTTCGCTACGTTCTGGATTCAAAATAGCGTCCACGCCTCAAAATATTATTTTGCTCCCTTGTCACACAATCTAGTATTGCACCCGCCTTTCCAAATTGAAAAGATCTTAGCAATAAACCAATAGAGAGCTTAAATTTTTAATGTTGATTGTACATAGTCAATTATCCTTGTTGAGATGCGATGGCACGTTTCCTCGACACGGTTGGAACACGCCTCGTGCTTCATGTCACATTAAAAAGCGTCAACGGTCTACTGAACACGAACATTCGGTAGAGTTTTACTACTGGCTGCATGTGCAAACCGCACAGAGTTTTGTGTGTGTTGCCAGTGATGACGTGTACTGAGACAAGGTCCTTAACTGCTGGCCTTTTGGAAAAACTCAGTCACACAGCGGGCAATGGAGAGAGCTGTGCTCGGAGTTTCTTTGCGCGATACAATCCGGAACGTGGATGTTCGCGAAAGAACCAGAGTCACCGACATAGACATTAATGCTTTCAGGATGCTGATGCGGCTCCCACGGTTCTGCAGCACGTCCACCATGTTTGTGGAACTGATGGCTTTGCAGCTATCATGCGCAGAAAGGTCGACACGTGCGAGTGGCAACAGCATTCTGGTAGCCGTCACCGATAGGTTTAACTGTCCCATCCTGCACCATCACATCGGAGTACTGTTGAAGTAAATTGACATAGTATAATGTAATTTATATTGTGATAATTTATTTCAATATTGACATTGTATGTAACATAAATTTTATAATTCTGAATAATTTAATTTTATATTTCTTAATTGTAATTCTTTATGGAACTTGTGTCTGAAATAAAATTATTTAATTTAGATTTTTTGATTTTGATAGCTATTAAAATTTGTAAGTTGAAGTGGCAATGAGCAGGCCACATCGCTCGAAGAACCGATAACTGATGGGGAAGAAAGGTTCTTAGTTGCAAACCACGGGAAGACACAGCGTACAGGGAGGCCTCCCACTAGGACCGACGACATTGTGAGAGTCCGGGCATCCAGTGGATGCAAAAGGCAGGCTGTCGTTCAGTGTGGAGGTTAAAGGGGGAGGCCTATGTTCAGCAGTGGACGTCTTCTGGCTGATGATGAGTACTGGCTGTACGTACAACCGTACAGAGTTTTAATGAGCACATATGTAAAACAACTTTAGTTTAATCATTTAATGTATAGATGAACTAACAACACCATTATAATGAAACTGTATTGGCGAAGTTCACACGTGTTCGTTGACAGTTGACAGGCTGTTGTCAACTGCCAACGAACACAGTATATAAGTGGCGGTTGCATTGCAATCGCCCTCTTTCTGTGATCGAACCTCGAAGCGAGAACAAGTGTAAACGAATTGTGTGTAAAATAGTTCAAGAGGTGGTTTCTTGGCCGAAATGCTAACACATATTATACAAATTTAGTTACAGTTTGTACAGTGACGTTACAATCATGTCATTTTACTTATTTCTTGATATCGAGAGGAAACCGGTAGTATGTCCAAGAATTTCAAAAGTTCAAAGACATAATTATGACATTCACCAACATGCGCTGGCCCAGCATGGTGGAGAAGTCATTAAGGCCCATCCTCTCCCTGAGAGAAGTGTCCCAGCAGTAGGAACATGATGGCTGACAATGATGATGATATCAGTGACTTTTTATGCATAAATGCATCGTAAGCTAATCATAGTCTTATTATAAATGCGAAAGTGTATTTGTTTCTCTTTCTCGCAGCAACAGAACAACCAATCGTCGGGATTTATCGAATAAACACTTTTATTGTGAAAAACGTTCACGCGGGTGAAACAGCGGGACACAGTTTTTTCTATATTTTTGTCTAGTTTCCACGCGTGGCACTCTTCGTCTGTGAAAAGAAGACAGGCTATTTCGTATTTCTCAAAAAAAAAAAACTAGTATTATTCAGTAGAAAATTTTCCAAAACACTGTTTTAAACTATCACGGTTGTTCACTAAAGTTATATGATTATTTATTTATATGATTATTTTAGTGTTCCCGTGAACATGGTGCATGTTACATCGAAATGTCGTGAGCGCAATCCACAACCTTACCACGGTAAATATCACGCTAATAATCATAACACTTTGACAATTTTCTAAGTAATAAAACATTATAAAGCAGATAGGGGCGCTCCATACAGCCATACATATTGGGTAACATAATGATGTTAAAATATGTAATATATTTACATATTGTGCAATAAATGATTAGATTGACTTTGAGTATACTTGACATACATTATACATATACATTAGAGAACTGAGCCGTAAATGTATATACAACTAGCTGCGCCCCGCAGTTTCACCCGCGTAGTGATGAAAAATGGTGATGATGATGATGATGAAAAGCCTATGTCACTCTCTGGCTCTTGAACTATACCCATGCAAAAAAAACAGGCCGATCCGTTATTCCGTTGCAGCGTGAAAGAGGAACAAGCATACATCCATACATACATCAAACAAAGAAAAAAGAAAACAAAGAAAGAAGAAATAATACAGGGTATCAATAACAAATCACTAATTAACGATAAACCCAAAGATCAAAACAAAATAATCATTCTCGCAGATCAACAAGGTAGAGGCTTGCGAACAACCCTGCAAACATTAGTCGGTCAACAGTATTCAGTTACCTGTCTATGGAAACCAGGAGCCACTCTCCAGAGCATCTTGACTGCTGTAGCAGACGAAAAGCTGACTATTCTTGGGAACGAAGACTATATTATATTACTTGGCGGAATAAATGACCACAACCCATATGAAATTCAATTATATTTACAAAACTGGCTAATGAAGTTTGGAAATACAAATGTTTTAGTATGTGAAGTACCATACAATCGGTTTTTAAATGAAAATAATCTAAACTACGAATTGAAATTTGTATGCTCTAAGTTTAGTAATGTATGTTATATAGATATGAATTTCAGCTCACTCAGACCTAAGGTTAGTTATAAAGCTCTGTATACCAGCAGATCTATACTAAAAGATATACTACGGCTAGATTATTCTCGTAAATATATAAGATACGTTAAAGAATTACAAATTAAGGCTAACATGAAAATCGAGATGTGCAATAAAAGTACTCAAACAGATACAGACAGTGACGGACATAATGAAGTGGAGGTACATAATATTATAGATGCAGTACAGGTTCATAATGATGGTGATAATAATGATGATGATGTTAGAGAAGCGTTTGATGTAAACTCAAGTAGAAATTTATTTCGTTTATAATAAAATAAATATACTACACCAAAATATAGATGGCCTTATAACAAAATCAGATGAACTAACAATATATGCTAACAATGATCAAATAAATCTAGATGTAATATGTATCACTGAACATAATATGAAAGCAGAAGATGCAAATAATTTGAATATTCTAATTTTTAAATTAGCCACAGCTTTTTATAGAAGTAATAGAAGTGGTGGGTCATGCATACTTGTTCGCAATCACCACAAATTTAAGATATTACAGGAGGCGAATTTTATTAGTGTAAGTAACTACATAGAATGTTCGGCGGTAGAACTACTAGAACATAAAATAATTGTTATATGTATATATCGACCTCCTAAGCATGGAAAGGCAATTGTGGGCGTGTTCTTTGATAGGTTGGATGATCTCTTGGCTAAACTGGCCACCAAGGGTAAGAAACTAGTCGTTTGTGGTGACTTCAATATAAATCGATTGAAGAATTGCCCAGCGTCTAGAAATTTTGAGCGAGTACTAGCGGGGTATGATTTGAAGCTGTCTCTAAATAAACCAACACGGTTAAAGAGCAAAACCTGTCTTGATAACTATGCGTATAAAAGCAGCAAAAGCTGAAATATTAGAGCTAGCACTGTCTGATTATACTGCCCAGGTACTCCAATGTCCGGTTAAAAAAAGCTTTGCAATAAAACATTGGTTTAAAATGTGTAGAGACTACAGTGAGGAAAATATAGAGAAATTTGGGGACTGTTTGCAAAAACTATCTTTTTCCGAAGTATACACATGTGACGACCCAAATAGAGCTTTTTATGAATTTCACTCAATATTTAAACTTTTCTATGACCTATGTTTCCCATTAATAAAAGTTAAAATTCCAATCTCTAAAAGTCCAAAGTGGCTAAGTAAAGGGATAAAGGTTTGTTCAACTCGTAAAAGAAAATTGCTTTGGAAATACAGATACTCGGGAACAGATACAGATAGAAATAAGCTTAAACAGTATACTAAAAGATTCAGAAGGATTATAAAATTAACGCAAAAGTCTCAAAACAACTACTATATACAAACAGCAACAAATAAATCCAAAGCTGTATGGCAAATTATAAATAAAAATAAAAATTACATCCCACCGGAAGATATAAGTATGATTAAATTTAATAACCAACTAATTACTGACCCTAGGTGCATAGCACAGACTTTCAATAAATTTTTTATAGATGACATTACAGAGAACGGAAACAATACAATTCATTGCAATACTACTCTGACATACAACAAATCAAATTCGTGTTTTATGAATCCAACCAGCCCACACGACATTGCACACAAAATAATAAATTCTCTTAAACACACGAATAGTACAGGATACGATGGCATATGCACAAAAGTGGTTAAGCGTGTATCTACGATTATAGCTCCCGTAATGAGCTACATTATTAATGAGTGTATGGAGAGTGGATGCTTTCCCACGGGCTTAAAAACATCTGTCGTAATCCCAATATTTAAAAAACAAGATAAACTAGATGTACGAAACTACCGACCTATTGCTCTTATACCAATTATGGCAAAAATCTTTGAAAGAGTTTTGTATAACAACCTCAGTGACTACTTTGAAAATAATGAAATCTTTGTTAATAACCAGGTTGGGTTTCGGAAGGGAAAGTCCATTAACATGGCAATGCATCAGCTGCTGCGAAATGTTTTAACAGGACTAGAAAATAAAAAACAAGTAACGGCTTTGTTTATGGACATGACAAAGGCATTCGATCACGTAAATCATGAAATTCTCCTTAAAAAGCTTGAAATATATGGCGTGCGAGGTAAGGCCTTAGACATTATAAAATCGTATCTCACAGGGAGACAACAATATACTGAGATAACAAGAATCTGTCCTAAAACCAAAACGGTATTTAAACACTTGTCAGATTCTAGGACGGTGAAGAATGGGGTGCCTCAAGGCAGCATAATGGGTCCTTTTCTGTTCATAGACTACATTAATGATCTTCCTAAAGCAATAAATCACCCCATGGTCTTATTTGCAGATGACAGCACAGCACTTTTTACGAATAATAACAGTAGTCATGAACACGAAATTAATAAGTCTCTTTCTGACATCATAAGCTGGTTAAAGAATAATAATCTTAAAATCAATTTGGAAAAAACTATGTACATGACATTTAAAACTAAAAATTCAAGGGTCAAGCCACTAAAATTAGCATATAATGGCACATCAATAGCTGAAACGGATTGTACTAAATTTCTGGGTATCCACATAGACTCCAGCTTATCATGGAAACCGCATGTGAAACACATAGTAATTAAACTGCGTCAATATGCCTATGCACTGTACATGCTTAGGAAAGTAGCTAACCAAGACACATTAATTACTGCTTACCATGGTTATGTAGGTTCCACTCTGAGGTATGGCATCTTATATTGGGCTAACTCTACAGAGAAAGAAACTGCATTCAAGGCGCAAAAGAAGTGTATAAGATCTATGTGTGGACTTCGACAAACGGATTCATGTAAGCCATACTTTAAAAAAAATTAAATTCTGACCCTTCCTTCATTGTACATTTTAGAGGCATCTCTTTTAGTTAGATCTGAAATTAATGAGTATTCGAATCTTACAACCACTAGACATTACGCAACGTGTATAGCAGAACCCAACTCCATAGTAATAGTATATTTAGTATGGGGGTACAAGTCTATAATAAACTTCCACCGATCATTAAGGAAACAAGCTCTTTTTTTGTATTTAAAAATAAATTAAAAGGGTTTCTGCTAGAAAAAGTATATTACTCTATTCAGGATTTTTTAAGGGACAAATGTTTATAAATTTTATTGACATAATGATTTGATAAGCAATAATATAAATTCTTGACATTTAATGTAACTTAGGTATTATATAATTATTTCTGGACATGTTTTCGTTAACTTGATGAATTTTAATTTTCTTAATTGCATGTTATTTTAATATTTTATGTTGAATGCGGTTAAAGAGGAAGTCTGTTACCTACTTATAATGCTGTCAAAAATATTATAATAATCGACTATTTTTTACTAATTAGTGATAATTTTATATTTTGCACGTTCAACAGGGGCTGAATATAGTGCTACAACTATTTAAATTTAACACCTGTACTCTGTACCTACCTATATTTATGCAAATAAACGATTTTGATTTTGATTTTGAAACTTTCGCATTTATAATATTAGTGGAATGTACGGTTGGTTTTGGTAAAATAGTTATAATTGTATGCTGGCAATGCTGTCAGCATTCTTGCCCTCCACCGAGGAACATTCAGACTAGTATTTGTTTATGGTTCCGTACCCAAATGGTAAAAACGGGACCCTATTACTAAGCCTACGATGTCTATCTGTATGTCTGTCCGTCCGTCTGTTCTACGCTTAAACGGCTATATCTTTCGAACCGTAATAGATAGCCAGTTGAAATTTTTACAGAATATGTAATGTTACGGCGGATCAACTAACAAATAATAAAATAGACAAAAAATATAAACCAAAGGGGGGATTTCCATACAACAAATGTAATTTTAACGTATTTTTGTATTAGTTTTAATGAAAATACGGTAATACGGACAAGCGTCAAATTTGGCATGATTATAGTACACACTCTAAAGTATTATTTGTTAGTAAATCCACCGTAACTTTACATATTCTGTGAAAATGTCAACTGGCTATCTATTACAGTTCGAAAGATACAGCCGTTTACAACATCGACCGACAAACATCGTAAGCTTAGTAATAGGGTCCCGTTTTTACCCTTTGGGTATGAAACCCTAAAAACTAATTAATGTATATGACTAGGTAAGTCCCCGTAATTCTTCAAGTTAAAAATAATCACAATACAACCTTTTTTGTTAAGGTTATAAACATTTCAAAAGATTCAATATGGCACCAACAAATGACGAAAAAACTTTATCAAATTCAATAAATACATCCTGGTCAAGTACCTTGGAAATACATAAAAACTTGCTTACAAAGAATGGAGGTAAGAAGTGCATTGAAAAGTATAGTTAACAAATGTCAAGGTACAAATTAAAACGCAGTTTTTGAATTACAAGACGTCCATTGGGTCAAAAGTTTTTACAACAAACATTACTATAAAAAAATACTGCTCATCAAAATAAGAGGAAACCCTAAAACATAATACGAGTGCAATATAAATAAACTATTAGGAATTAAAATACATCTTAGTGGAGACCTCCTATTGACATCATATTTATTAAATACTAGCGGTCCGCCCCAGCTTCGCACGGGTATAGATTATAGCATATGTCACCCGGGGATAGTGTAGCTTCCCAACAGTGAAAGAATTTTTCAAATCGGTTCAGTAATTTTGGAGCCTATTCAATGCAAACAAACAAACAAACAATCAAATCTTTCCTCTTTATAATATTAGTATAAATGATTATAGTACAGATATAATGCTACGGCGGATTAACTAACAAAGTCATAAAGTTAAAACGAAAGGGGAACAACAAACGTATTTTTTATTAGCTCTAATGTAAAAACGGTAATACTTACAAACGTCAAACTTAGCATGATTATAGAACACACTCTAAAGTATAACAACACATAATAAAAAATCGCCAAATGCGAGTCGGTGACAAGTTTATGTTCATTACCAAGCTATAACTGGTAATTTCGTTATTGAATTTTGTGGTGGTACGAAACGCTCAGTGCACGAGCCTGACTCGCACTTGGCCGGTTTATTTAACTAAACAAAAATATCATAGTCAGCCTATACTAGTCTACTGTTGGACATAGGCCTCTCCCAAGGCACGCCATGGTACTCAGCACGATCTTCGGCTTGTTACTTCCAGCCACTGCCTCATGTATATCGTCACTCCAACGAGTCTCGGGGCGTCCTACGATACGTTTGCTGATTCGTGGTCTCCACTTTAGAACACGTCTACCCCACTGTTTATCGGTTCTACGACAGACAGGTCCACTGCCACTTCAGCTTGCTGATATGCTGAATTATCTCCCCTGGATCTTTAGCGAATCACAGAGTAGAACTATGCTCTAATAAATAGGTTTAATAGGTTTTCTTGAATAGGTTTCATCTAGGCAAGCGTGCTCCATCGTAGGCCGCATCATCGCTTAACATCAGGCGAGTTGGCGGCAAAGCGCAAGCCTATTAAAAAAAAAAAAAAAAAAAAAACTTGTAAATTTAGTTAAGAAAATGGTCAGAATCGACTTTGTCTATATTATAATTATTATATCACTTTATTTCAATATAAACACGGGTCTAGCCCGGCAGACATTTGGTAGGCATTGGTGGGGCCGAAGCCAATAAATACCAAGAGGCGCCGTTGAATATAAAATATAATATTATTGAATGTGTATAAAATGGATTATAAAACTATTGTACAGTATAGGATATAAAACGTCTAGGCTATTGAGGTGAACAACTTGTGGATGGGATAACAGATCTATGGTATGAAGTACGGCACCTGCCAATTATGCCTCATTTCAAAATACTTAGGCAGGTGATGACTTGCCACTCACTAAATGGACCCCCCATAATGGCTGCCGCATATTGGCACCGGAGGGGCAACATTGACGTGGGTGGCTTAGGGTGTCGAGAGGTGTGCTGCACTTTCACTAAGAGCTACTCGCGGCGTTATGCCCTTTAACACTTCCACCCTGGAGCTTAGGTTTTTAGCTCTTGCGGTTTCCACCCCCAGACGGCCGGTTAAGGCAAGCCAGGGGTCAGGGTCTCTGGGGTTTTAGACCCATGGAATCGGGGTACGCGGTGTCGCCACTCACCGACGGCTCGCCATAAAGCCGCCCCTACGTATTAATTATTATTATTATTAATATTATAAAGAGGAAAGATTTGATTGTTTGTTTGTTTGCATTGAATAGGCCCCGAAACTAGTGAACCGATTTGAAAAAAAATCTTTCACTGTTGGGAAGCTACATTATCCCCGGGTAACATAGGTTATATTATATTTTCAGCAAAAAAAAAGGAATCCTTACTAAAACTCCAATAATGTAACCCAAGGTGTAAAAAAATAAGATTTACACCCGTGCGAAGCCGGGGTGCGTCGCTAGTATTATATATAGACACAGCGTAGGTAATTATTGAGTATTGAGCAGGTAGGTCTCCCACTGGATGGACCGACATCGTGAAAGTCGCGGGCATCCAGTGGATGCAGATGGCAGGCTGTCGTTCAGTGTGGAGGTTAAAGGGGGAGGCCTATGTTCAGCAGTAACTTGAGCGCGCATGTAGTCAAAATTCCCTTTTGCAAAATGCAGCCACGTCGGTCGCGGGGGGCGGCTTGTGATTGGAGACTCGACGCGACTCGACGCTTGTGATTGGAGAATCAAGTCATTCATACAATTCGCGCCTAGGATTGGCCCCGCTCGAAATAGTTTAGGTTGACATGTTAGAACCTTTGCCTCATGCGGGGTAAAGGGTGAGCAGTCAAGTGGTTATATTGTCATTGTCAGCCAGTGGATGTCTTCTGGCTGATGATGATGATGATGATGAGACTTTGTATTTCTGATTCTAACATAGAATATATTTCACTTAACGACTCACAATAATAATTATTCACGCTACATCTAAAAATACTACAACCACGGAATTTATTTAATTGTACACCAAAAAAACTTATTTTTACCATACCCATTCTGAAATTGTTCGAAAAGTAAAAATAGAGCTATTCAACATGATTTGAAGGAAAAAATTGTTGTTTGAATGTATGAATGGAAAAACGTAGTAAATTTGGAGTAGTTTGTAATGACTTCACAGATTCAAAATTATTACGTTAAACAATCACAATATACGCTTAGTGGCTGTACCCTATACGATAAAGTTCAAAAGTATTTAGATTAAAAAAACTTTAAAATATATAAAATACACATATTAAAAATATATAATATACACAATTTATTCTAATTTTATTTGTTTTAAATGTTTATCGGGACTTATCACTTATTATTTAAGATAAAAAAAAACAACGTGATAAGTCCCGATAAACATTTAAAACAGGTGTTCAAAACGCAAAAGTTAAAAAAAACTATTTTATTTTGTTAAATTTTTACTATAATATTATTTTTTGTGCGCCAATAAAACAATATTTTGTCACGAAGAATGTTCGAACTATGTAGAGCTGAATGTTCTCGCGCTTTTATCTGCCGTGTCAACCTTCTTAGAAAGTTTCACTAAAAGAGGTTTTTATTCTGTTTGAAATAATTTTAACATTAAATTATCGTAAAACTTCGTGAAAAATTCAGCAATATCCTAAAGGGTGTTTTATTTTATTTATGATTGTAACAGTTTTCCTCCACCCAAGTGATACATACAAAATTTGTGTCATTTATTCTTCCATCAAAAATACAAAATGCACATCAAAATATGCTCATCAAAGTGAGAAAAGGCAGACTGGTAAGATAGATTAAAATAAAGGAACGTTTCTTTTATTTTAAAAAAACGACAATGTAATTTTTGACAGATCATCTCGCAAAACCACCTGATCAAAAATTATTTCCCAAACTTAACTTTCATTTAAAAAACCTATGATTATGTCACACGAAAGTGCACTTCAAATATTTAATTTTTTATCCGCATTTTACATTGCACCGTGCAGTATTTAATACTGCATCACGCAGTGACCATCCCTGAACCAATAGGAATCTATCGACACTTTCATCATCATCATAATCAGCCTTTTAACAGTCCACTGCTGGACTTTTAGCCTACCCCCGAAAGGGTGATTCGTTACTTTATTCATCAAAATCGGTTGAGGCACTTGAATTGTAGAGAACATACATACATGCACTGTAATTAGAAAATCCTCATTTTGGCTTTGAGTTGTCATGTAAAAAAGAAAAACCTTAGCCTGAAAAGAACTTGATTTTGATTTGCGAACATAGTTTAATTTGACCGTTACCAGTGGGAATTGTCCCCAAAATGCTGGTCCCACTACCACGTTGTATGGGAATGCTCACGTTTTGAGCAAGTAGAGGCCTTTTGAGCATTTTGGGAACAATTCACACTGGTAACGGTCTTATAGATTAATAGTAAGGTTTTTTTACGTTACGAAGTTGGCATGTTTAAGTTACTGAAATAAATCGCTGTTTTATTTGATAGAGATTTTCATACGCATGAAGTATTTTAGATGTAACATTAAATATTTATTTTAGATGTTACATTAAATATTTATCTTAGAATTTACCTTTATAGACTACAGTAGCAAAAAACAGTCTGCTGTCAGATACAAAAAACTCTAACAAAAAGTGTGGTTTATGATGTTTTTACACTTTTTATCGAACGGAAGTTAGCGAAGACTTCTAAAAAATAAGGTCGTTTACAGGGTTGTAGTACTTCCTACAAATTTCCGATATAGCGCTTATTTAAAACTAGCTCCAAGCATTTATTTACTCTGACAGCTGCAACATTGTAAAAAGCTGAATGGAAACCACGAAATCTGTACCCTTAGTACAAGTTTTGATAGTATTCGAAAACTTTTTTCGTTTACGTATTGTTCCATACATTTTAGTAAAGCGCCTCCAGCGGAAACGCGGAGGAACTTAAATCGGCGGTATAGATTGCTTCACTCTAATACGAAAAAAGTTTTGGAATACCTTTCAGCCCAGCAATGTATGGAACAATACGTAAACAAAAAAGTTTTCGAAAACTATCAAAACTTGTACTAAGGGTACTTCACTAGGAGTTGCGCATGAATCGGTTTCTTCTATACAATCGTAGCTTATAGCTTATTATAGCATCATCGCTTAACATCAGGCGAGATGGCGGTCAAACGCAAGCCTATTTTATTATTGAATTAACTTCATACACTATTGCTATTAATACAAAAGTTTGCTTTGTTCCACTCGACTCCGAAACGACAAAACATATTTAGATGAACTCGGCGTAGTTATAGTTTACTAGCTGTTGCCCACGACTTCGTACGCGTAGACTTTCATATAAACTTTCAACCCCCTTTTGTCATCCTTAATTCGGCCCTTTCGTAAAATCCTTTCTTAGCAATATCTAAATGTGCTTAACTATACATGGGCAGCATAGTTTTGCAGAGATAATATATCCAGAGGAGGAGCTTGTATTTTAGTGAAAAACGGCCATGAATGGAGAGAGCTACCTGAATTTCAAAAACTTTCTTTAACTAGTGTATTTGAATGTTGTGCAGTTGAATTGACTAGACTAAAAATAGTAATTATATGTGTATACAGAGTACCTAAGTCAACCAATCTAGAAACATTTCTAAATAAATTTGAGGCAATGTTAAGTTTGACTTCACGTAAAAATTATGAACAAGTAGTGATAGCTGGCGACTTCAATATTAATGTATTAAAAGACTCTAAAGTAGTATCAGATTTCGAATGTAGATTAAACAATTATAATTTCAAACTTGCGCTAAAACAGGTAACGAGATTTCAAAGTCAAACCTGTATTGATAATATGGATATTGATGATAATTTTGTAAAACTTGTAGGAGTGCGGAAGTGCATGAATTGGCCTTATCTGATCACAGTGCTTTAATAATGAAATTTCCAGTTTGTAAACAACTTTTACTAAAATATTGGTGCAAAAAAAAACAGCGCGATTACTCCTTAGAAAACATAGTTAAATTTAAGATGTGTTTAAAAAACTTACCATTTGAAGAATTACATAATCTCTCTGACGCTAACGCTGCTTTTGACCATTTTATGGAGAATTATACTATAATCTATGTTTCCCATTTAAGCTGGTCGTTAAAAAAGTCTGCAAACCGACTAAATGGGTGTCGCGAGGTATTAAAATTTGCAGTAAATATAAAAGGAAACTTCTATGGAAGTATAGATTAAAACCTACTACAATAAATAAAAATAAATTCACTACCTACTCTAAACTATTTTTTAAAAAAATTGGGCTAACCAAGCGTGCCCAAAATAACTATAAGATAAAAACATCTGAAAACAAATCGAAAACTGCATGGGGAATTATTAACAAAACAAGATTAAATCTCCCGAAAGAGCCAATCTTAAAAATTATTCATAATAATAAAGATATTACAAATCCACTAGAAATAGCCAATATGTTTAATAACTACTATGTTGATAAAGTTAAACCTATTGCAGGCTCTGGAAATAAAGTCACATCAAATATTAAAACTCGCACAGACTCTATGTTTATGGCCCCGTGCATACCACAAGACATTACGAAAATCATAAAAAATCTTAAAAACAGCTATAGTGTAGGCAATGACGAGGTGTCAACTAAAATTATAAAATCTGTAAAGGAGCAACTTTGTGTACCCTTAAGTCATATAATTAACCTGTGCATTTCAACAGGAACGTTTCCAAAAGCTTTGAAAACCACGATTTTAAAACCAATATTTAAAAAAAGACAACAAAGAAAAAATAGACTGCTATAGACCCATCGCACTTTTATCAATATTTTCAAAGATTATTGAAAAATATATATATGGCGAATTAAATAACTATTTAGAGAAAAACAATATTCTTTGCAAAGAACAAAAAGGTTTTCGAAAAAACAGAACTATTAATATGGTCATTTATGATTTTATGCAATCAGTATTACCGAATGTAGATAAAACCTCTCCAGTATGTGCAGTATTTTGTGACATGACACAGGCATTTGACTACGTGGATCATAAAATATTATTGAGTAAACTAGAAGCATACGGAATAAGGGGAAATATTTTAAATCTAATAAAATCATATCTAACTGAAAGAAAACAAATTACTGAAATTAGCAGAGTTAATATTAAAACAAAGCGTGAAGAGGTATCAAGGTCAAAAGAACGTAATGTAATATATGGGGTTCCGCAAGGAAGTGTCCTGGAACCTCTTTTATTTATAATATATATTAATGATTTACCTAACGCTACAATTCAACCAATGACACTGTTTGCTGATGACAGTACAATAACGACAACACGTAAAAACATTGTCTCTTATGAAACTGATATTAATAAATCTTTATCAGCTATAATTTCATGGCTTAATAATAACAATTTAAAAATTAACATAAATAAAACAAATGTAATGCATTTTAGACAAAGAGGGCCACCAAAATCTAACCTTACAGTAAGCCATGGCAGCAATATGGTTAATGAAGTAGATACTGCAAAATTTCTGGGCTTAAAAATTGACAGACTACTAAATTGGAAAAATCAATTAGATAGTCTTTCTAAGAAGGTCTCAAGTTTGGCCTATGTACTTCATAAACTGTCTAGTACCTTAAACAACGATGCATTGCTTTCTACTTACTATGGTTTAGTTGAGTCCGTCCTCAGATACGGGATTATATTTTGGGGTAACTCAACCGACAAAGAGATTATTTTTAAAAGGCAAAAACGCTGTATCAGATCGATGTTTAGATTAGAAAGTACTGTTAGTTGCACGCCTTACTTCACTAAACATAAAATTCTTACGCTTCCGTCTCTATATATATTGGAAACTGCCTTATTCGTAAAAACTAATCCAGAATTATTCCCGGCAATATCTGACTTAGCGGAAAGAAATCGTAGAGACCCAATAAAACCACTTTAATGAACCACAGTATAATGTGTATGGGACCGATTATCTACAACACTATACCAATTTCAATAAGGGATCTAAAATCTACCCAATTTAAAATAAAACTAAAAAATCTTTTAGTCAAGAAATTTTATTATAAAGTTAGTGATTTTATAAATGATAAATTTTAGTAATGACTGCAGTAGGTCAATTTGTTTATCATACAATAATAGTAATTTCTATCTGTTAACTATTTTATTATAATATTAATAACATCATATCTAAGCATTTGAAATTGTTTCGACTGTTAATTAAATTAATACTTTTTTATACAAATAATATTTACGGTATTTTTATACCATCTCTCTAGATTTGTACGTCTACAAACTAGGCAAAACATGATACAAAGTGACAAATATTTTAACCCACCTATTGTGCATGCGTTTTAAATGTGTGTATGATTTACTCGTGTTTTGTGCAAATAAATAATCTTTATCTTTAGCGGACCTGTACGCCCTATAAGGAATCTACCTGCTAAATTTCAGTTTCGTAGGTCAAGTAGTTTTCGAGATTTCGTGTTTAATGAGTGAGTGAGTAGACGAATTTAGACCCGACCGACGAAGACCGACTTCAAAAAGAAGGAGGTTATCAATCCGACTGTATGTTTTTTTTAAATATATATATATTCCCCGGTTTATTTTGTCGATAACTTAAATAACATTCCATCTTCGTAATAAAATAAATAAACTTTAGAACCGCTGCCAATGGGAATTGTTCCCAAAATGCTGGCCCCATTAATATTCGTGTAATTTTTGCACACACGGTCATCTGACCCTAAACTAAGCAAAGCTAAATATACATTACTTTTTTCTTTGAACTACGTAGTAATGTTATCATTAATCACTACAAAACCGATCACAAAGGATGTATTTTTTGCTTAGAACCAAAACAGTGCAGAAATGTTATATGAAATAACATAGTTGCACAGTTTTTCAAAAAAACAGGGATAAAAGCGCAAATCAGTGCTACTTGATATATTTTTTCTATCGAGCGAAATGTGCTTAGTCGTGTTTCGGTCTCACGGGTCTCCTAGATAATACATTCAATTTCGTTATGACACCATTTTTATAATTTTAAGCTAACCATGGAGGTATGCACACTTAAACTAGAACGACCATCGGAAAAGAGCGTCTTAATGCAGTTTTTTATTTAGTTATAAATTTAACACAAAGGTATGTTACCACAGAGGTTTAATATCTCACATTATGTTTAATATAAAATGTATGCATTAGATCAAAAAGATGCTGGCTGGAAATATAAATACGCGGAATAAAACAGACTTGGTGAAACTAATTGTAAGTTTTAAATGTTTGAGGAGAAGACATTATTAACTATTTTTATTAGGGATCAATAACTAATATATTTACCAAGTATATTACTTTACTCTATTATAAAAAATAAAAAAAAACAACAACAAATTAAAACCTAACTATCATTTTATCAAACCGCTACCAGGAACTGTTCCCAAAATGCTGGCTAAATTATTAACTTGAGTTTTTATTTTGAGGATGAATATGTTATTACGATAGGTAGATTGGTAGTTGATAGAAAAGTAGAAAACGCACCTCGGTAAAGTGAGTAATGTTCATTGTGTGCCCTCGCACTCATGCATTGGTAAAAAGTTGAAGTGGCAATGTACAGGCCACTTCGCTCGAAGAACCGATAACCGATGGGGAAGAAAGGTTCTTGGAGACCACGAACCGGAAGACGCAGCATAGGTAGGCCTCCCACTAGATAGACCGACGACATTGTGAGAGTCGCGGGCATCCAGTGGATGCAAAAGGCTGGTCGTTCAGTGTGGAGGTTAAAGGGGGAGGCCTATGTTCAGCAGTGGACGTCTTCTGGCTGATGATGATGATGACTCATGCATTATTAACTCACTTTGCGTTCTATGCAATAATCTACTATTAAATACATACTTAAATAGATATTAGCACCCAGATATAGAACAAACTAAATGTTCATCACATGAATGTTTTTCCTAGGCGGGAATCGAACCCACGCCCCCAAGCTCAGAAGGCAAGGACCAACTCGGCACCGGTGCAGTCAAATTACCACGTTGTATGGCATTGCTTATTTGAGCAAAGTAGAGTCATTTTGGTAACGAGTTGCATCGACCATACGTGATGACAAATCTTCATGTCCCTGGATTAACACATCTCTTTATCTCATCTAATTTGACTCATGTAATCTTGTCATACATAAACATCATAAATTGACAAGTAATTATCTACTGTAACGAGTGCAATTAGTTTTTTCCAGTGATTGTTATTGTAAAGGAAATGATTGTGAAATCATCGGCGCCATTGTGTAGAGCCTTGAATGGAACTGCTAACAATCTTTATCCTTAATGAACGGTAGCATGGTGTTGTTCGTCGGTCACTAGCTACACCCCGCGGGTTTACACATAATCCGGAATTATTTTTTAATTTAAAAAAATTACCGGCGAAGGGTGAATTGGGCTCGCGCACTGAATGTCCGTACCACCACAAAAGACATCACGCCCATGTCACCTATTCAAGTACCGCCCGCTCTCGACGTTGGGGAACAGAAATGTATCACCGACTTGCACTTGGCTATTATTTACTATTTGTTGTTTTACTTCAGAGTGTGTACTATAATCATGTTGAGTTGAACGCGTACCTACGTATTACCGTTTTTACATTAGACATACAAAAAATACTGCGTATAAGCAGAAATCGCCGCCTATTATAGGGAAATCTGCAACACTAGCGGTGTCTTCAAGGTGTCTTTGCCAGCCCGGAGAGATGTTTGTACAACTTTTATCTTTTTTTATTTTTATTTAAATTGCAACTCCACGGACTCCAGGGTCCGTGACTTTTATTATACTTGACTACAATTTTGTTAACTTAAACTAATTTACTCAGTTATTCACAATACAGGGAGAGGAAAGTTAATTACAGAAAAAGTTCTTACCCTACCCTCTCTTTATATACTCGAAGTGGTCATATTTGTTAGGAAAAACTTAAACATATTTAGTTTCGATAAAAACAAGCGCCGTGAAACCAAATTAGCTCTCCCTGTACCCAATTTAGAAATATATAAAAGTAGTCCTGAATACCGATGTGTTAAAATCTATAATTAGTTACCAGATACCATAAAAAACATTTGTAAAGATCGCTCATTTAAAAACACAGTCAAGTCAAAACTCATTGAAAAGGTCTACTACAGTATACAAGAATATATGGACGATAAGTGGTAGAAAATAGCAAATTTAGCAATAGATAATTAAATATTAAGCTTATAGTTTTATTTTGTTTATATTAATAGAAACGCTTTTGTTTAATAGTTATTATTATAATTTAGGATAATAGTATATAATAGAATATAGTTATAAATTATGTATATGTGTTAAAATAAGTTAAATTGCAGCGCCCTAACAGGGTCTTTGTACCGACATGTAGTTTTAATGACCTCATGTAATGTGTACACTGGCAAAATAAACAAAAAAAATAAAAAAAATATTCAATTCAATTTCAAATTGTTTATTTCAAGTAACCATGGACTCATACTTAGCAATATTTGGACAAATAATTAGGTATAAAAATAATAGTAAAATGTCAGTGGAAAATTAAAATAAAATTAACATAACCTAAAATGTCAATTACAAATAATACCATAGATCAAATAAAATGGGTCATAAAATTTGCATGTGGCAATAGGCATGTGTCCTCATGTTTAATTTATTACAAATAACCGGCTTAGCGAGGAATATAACTAAATACGTTACAGATACTGAAAAAATAATTTAAATTGGCTGATAAATCTCTGAGATATGAGCGTTTAAAGTTTTAGGTGGGGATAGGGAGGGGATGCTCTATCCCTTTCTCACAAAGCGTGTGCTAGTATAGCATTTGTATGGCGCTCCTGAGCCGTGACGTCACGGCTCAGTATAGTGCGCTCTCTGTCTAGCATGAAATTTAAATGCTTATATCTGCTTATATCTTATTTATTTTTGAACATTTAGTTATATTTTTTTTTTATATTTAATTTATATTTTATTTTTTATTTATACCATATAAAAATGTCAATTAATACATATTATTAATATTACATAATTAATACGTCACAATTTAACAAACTACTTAATTCTTAATTCTATAATATAAACTAATCTAGTCAAACAGCCCGCCCCGGATCGTTCCTGGTGCAAAAGTGCCCATAACACTGGCAGCATTCCCACGCTGAATGGCAATGGCCAATCTTTGCACCAGGAACGAGCCAGAGCGGGAGTCGCCACCATTATCTCGTATTCTGCGGCCAACTTCTGAGATCAAGCTCTTGGCCTCAGTGCCCCAACTGCCCATAGTTTCCACGGCAATGGGTACAAAATAATACTGTGGCTCCATTGCCGCGTACTTCTGCCGCTTTCTACAAGCGGCATCCTCCGCTGCTGCTGCCGGTGTATGGACGGTTCGACTCAGGTGTGTGGCTGCGACAGTGCTGACGCAAGTAGCGTCCCACACTAAGCACTTGCCGTTTTTCCATGGCACCAGAGTCAAACCGTCTGGTCGCTTACCATCGGATCTAATAAGACCCAGTGGCTCCAGAACACACGGAACGTTGGCAGAAATGAAGGCCCTTCGAACTATGTCGTTGAGGGCATGGTGTCGCGGAAACCTACCCATGCAGCGACGACAACTCAGGGCGTGGTGACCATCAGCCTCCACCATGGAACCGCAGGTGCATCTATGTGGTTCACACACCTTGCAGCCCAGTCGGAGAGCCACAGCAACACGCAGGGAGTCATCGTCCAATAAGGTGCCTAGGTGAGGTGAAGGAAGCGCGTGTAACCATGCCCCAGATTCTGACTGCGACACAGCCTTGAGCCTCGCCAAATCAGCTCCTGTGACATTCTCCGACATCTGCATGAGGATCCTTTTAGCTCCGACGTCATCCCAAGCCTGCTGGACATGTGGGGTCAGTGGATTCGGCACATCCACGTTGAGGGTAGACCAGGCCGACGCCGCCTCAGCCAAGTAAGGTATGCTCGCCCTGTCACCATTGGTGGAAAGAATTATAGCAACAAGGTCCGCAACCCCATGAGCTGACGCCAAGAAAGCCGGCAAGCCAACATCGCGTACACGCCGAAACCCAAGACCCCCGTGCCGTATCGGTAGAGCCGCTTGACTCCATTGTGACTCGCTGAGGGAGATGTTAAGGATCGATTCAACAGTGTCCTTTAGTGCGCCGTCGAATGAAGAAACCTCTTCCGGACAAAGCCACGTTGGAGTAGTCCGCAACAAGTATGTGACTTTAGGAGCAGCAAAACACATACGCAACAACAACATCGCAACGTGGGCAGAAAGATTTTTAAGACGTTCCTGGGCAGCAAGAAGAAGTTTTTGACGTGAAATAATAGCCTCAGAAACTGCATCAAGGAAAATGGGAGAACCTAATAGGTGGTAGGTGTTAGTTCTGAGGCCAGGAAAGAGCGCGCTAAAGTGGTCAAAGTGTGTACGAGCTTCGTCGCTGCAGGGGAAAAACTCGCACTTGGCAGTATTCACCTCCAAACCCAACTCCCTGAGACGTGGGACCAAAACACAAAGATCTTGGTCAACAACCTCAGGACTTCCACCAATAGTACCATCGTCCAGGTACCACAAGTTCAGAGGTGACTTCAATTCCGAGATGATTTTGTGAATAGCCAAACTAAAAACGAGCGGCCCGAGTGGATCCCCCTGCTGAGCTCCCACTTGTGAAAGAATTAGATCATCATTGAAAAAGAGATTTGATGGGGATTGGTAGACTTGATGAAGAAAAGGATAGAGAGAAGGGATTTTGTCTTTAACCTCACCCAACAGAACATCCCTTTCTAAAGTGTTGAAAGCATTGCAAATATCGAGTTTCAGGATCACGCAATTTGAGCTGGCTGACTCCATTGCGTACGTACGCGTGGCGTGGATAGCCGCTTCGCAACCCCGGCGTGTACCGAAACCAAGTTGATGCGGTTGCGAGTACTCTGACAACTCCTCCTTCACAGCGCGACAAGCCAACTTGGCAGTTAACCGACGGAAAGTACTACCGACAGCAATAGGTCTCACTCCGCCATCTTTCTTTGCCAATGCACAAAGACTGGCTCCATATAGGTAAGGACATACCTCTGGATTAAGTTGGCCGCTTAGTAAAAAATTTGAGAGTTTGGCCAGGCACTCCATCAAACGATGTCCGTTCTCGCCAGCCGCAGCAGATGTTAGCTCTTTTAAATGCCCCGGGCGGATACCATCCAAGCCCGCTGCAGAACCACTATAGAAAGAGCCAAGCGCCAACGCCACATCCTCCACTGTAACGGATACGGTAGCATATGACGCATCCGGCACTGACGGGGAGCTAAGCGGGCGCGACGGGCCAGGATTTTTGAAATAATTTTAATTTTGTTTTTGTTGATGTGCTCTATTTATGATCAGATTTTTTATGAGGTAATAAAAAAATATTAGTCATCATACCTATTATACCTATCTTAATCTAAGGTTAAAACAATTCGGTACTAGTGTTGTGTGTATACCGCGAGCAGACCAGCGAGTGGCAAGCAGCACCCGATCACGAGTATGACACATGTGCCAGCCATCGCCCTCCTCAACCATATCTGAGGGAAGAGAGCGACCCGACACACGACGCCGCCGTAAGAAGGTGCCGCAACATGGTGAGCATGAATGCTCGAGGCATACACACAACCCTTATTTCAGACATAGCTCTAGCTGGGACGGAAGCTCTAAAGTAGTTACAATCGCTCTGTGCTGTCACTGTCATATGCAAATTGCTGCTTTAGAACGTCGGTTCATTTATAACTGACACGATTTCCTTCAACGCGTCATATATTAGTAAAAACACCGTTACAACACTGCGTAGGTACTGCGTAGCTTCTAACTTGGAAGATTGCGTGAAAATTGCCCGCGCGCATACCGGTCAAGGCTCCAAGTGGCGCGCTGATTGGTCGGCACTCGTTCCATATTCAAGGCATAGATTTTCCGATATCATTTTTACTGGCCAGGTTGGAAAAGTTTAACATCCTGAAAAACTCAATTATTAAATAGGCTGTTGTTTTAAATGTTTATCGGGACTTATCACGTATTATTTTACTAAAACAAGCTGTTTAGGGTTTTAGGGAGGTTGCTGTCGCTACCAATGAGGTTGCTTCAAGGAGGTATATCATCATCATGTCAGCCGTAGGACGTCCACTGCTGGACATACACCTCACCCATCGATCTCCAAAAGGGCCGTAAAAGAAAAAGAAAGCAAGATGAGGCATATAACGCGGGTGAAACCGCGGAGCGCAGATAGTATAACTATATTATAACTTTCGTTGACCGAAGCTGTCATAATACTTCATAACAATATTTCTGAACCAGGGTCCAGGTCACAGACTAGGTAAAGCTACTACCTAGCAGTCTTTGGCCCATCAGGTCCTCTGGCGCAGAAGGCACATGCCAACTCAGCCATTAAAGGTCGTTAATATATTAATGATTATATTATAATTATGTTAATAGCATTTTTACAACAGCTATAGTAATTAAAGTTATGTTAACACTCCTGACTGCAACTGGAGCGGAAATTACAATTTATTTTGGGGTTCCGTGGCAACGAAACTTGGATAACAGATCGTTTTACTCGTCACTTTAATATTTACCTTTTACTTTCTACTTTTAGACTGTCTCATAGAATCTAATAAAAGTCGATTCAGCCTAAATTAAATAATACGTGAAAAGTCCCGATAAACGTTTAAAACATGCGTCGGTTCAGCAGTTTGGTTTTTAAATCAAAATAACTGGAAAAATATGTCGTCGAAGTAAACGAAACGTATTTACTAATTTTGAAGTAGATTTTTAAATTGATAATTTTTTAATATACACTTTAACTTTAAGTTGTTTCCATAAAAACAATATCACTACAACTTATGTATGAAAACTCGGGCGCCTCCTTCTCAAAGCTACGGAACTCGTTAATTAAACGAGTGATCTCGGTGTTTGTTGCGTTAGATTGGCATCTTCACGGCGCCATGGTTTGTAGGTAACCAGAAACAAGGTCGCGAAGGGCGGAGAAAGGTAAAGTTAGTGACCATCACACTGCTCTACTCTACTGACAGGTGGATCTAACCAAGGTACTAGCAGATGCGTCAAAGTAGCGCTAGCATAGAGTCTGTCAATTTTCTACAAGATTCATTTCGGAGAATGCGCGTCGGAGCCACATGACCTTATCCTAGGTTTATAGACATATATTCTCATATAAGATGTTGCATCACTTCCATGAGAACACTGCTAACAATACATTTACAGTTCGTCGTCGCAAAAATAACTAATAACATTACAAACATGTAGAACAAAATAATATAATAAAGCATACAGTACATAATATCTATCTAATTATCCGTCGAACACATTTGCTTTAACGCATTTACTTTTATCCTACCATCCCCTCTCTTTTTCTTCTTTTTTCCCCTTTCTTTTCTTCCCATTTTTTCTTTTTCGCTGAGTTGGCACCGGCTTGTGAGAGAGATTTTGTTTTTACTCGTAATGTCTTTGTATCTTTTGTTTCTGTCATAAATAACTATTTTTCTTTCTTTCTTTCCTTTCTACTACAGGACAAGTAGGAAGTCTGCCTACTACCACCCATACATTGTGGATTTTCCTTGGATACGTACCAAACGTTTCGATTCTACGTTTCTAATCCGTACAAGGATTGGAACAACCTGCCAGCTTCCTTGTTTCCTGAGAGATATAATCTGAGCCTTTTCAAGGCCAGCGTGAATAGGTATCTTCTAAGTCTGCGTGCTTCATCCTCGACCACAGCGTCGCTTACCAGCAGGCGAGTTGGTGGTCAAACGCAAACTTATCAGCGTTAAAAAGAAAACTAGTTTTTTGCGTGTTGTAATCAAAGATTTTGTGCAGTAAAAAAAACGAGGTCTTTCAGTATAATTGAGTGAGCAGGCCAGCCCTAGCCTTTGAGCAACGTAGAGCGAGATTGTCTTTTGGCGCGCTTTATTTCTGACTAGCTGACCTGACAGACGTTGTCCTGTCTTAGAACTGTCAAACACGCAAAGTCAAAATTGTAAATCTTATTTTTTTACACCTTAGGTTACATTATTGGAGTTTTAGTAAAGATCCCTATTTTTTTTGAACATATAATATAGCCTATGTTAACCGGGGATAGTGTAGCTTCCCAACAGTGAAGGAATTTTTCAAATCGGTTCAGTAGTTTCGGAGCCTATTCAATGCAAACAAACAAACAAACAATCAAATCTTTCCTCTTTATAATATTAGTATAGAAAACGGTCGCACCAAGAATCGGTTCCGGTATATTAAGTATTCGATGTGCTAAACCACGATTCAAATTAATATATTTTTGTTACAGGTTAGCTTTAATTTGTATCATTAACAATGATTAATAAATTACTAAAGTTATATGATTATTTACGGGATATTTACCGCGGTAAAGTTGTGGAATGAGCTCCTGATATTTCGGCGCAGTTACATTATGTCTGCACCTAACTTTTTAGCTATTCGACCAACCACCCGCATTCTTCAGTCTTCCCGGTTCAGTTTTTATTTTTTTGGATTCGCGCTCTGAGTGTTTCATTGGACGGAACCCTCAGAGCACGAGTCCTACTCGTACTTGTCCGGTTTTTTTGTTTTCTTAATAGGATAGGCTTGCGCTTAGCCGCCATCTCGCCCGATGTTGAGCACGCTTGCCTAGAAGAAGCTATACCTATATATCGGAGGATTCGGAGGCCAACACACATTTTGGTAGCTGCGTCAGCATGGTTAATCATACTGACAAGGTCTTCAATCCGATATTCAATTGGTTCATAACTTTCACCCATATGGCTCAAACTATTTATTTACTTAACTAATAAAAAAAACCGGCCAAGTGCGAGTTGGGCTCGCGCAATGAGGGTTCCGTACTACCATATAACTTGTTAGCTACTAAAGTTCAAAAATATAGTGATAAAGACAACCTCCCATCAACGCCCAGGCGGTCACCCATCCAAGTACCGACCGCGCCCGACGTTACTTTACTACGGTGATCGTACGAGAACTGGTGGTGAACAGAAATTTGTCACCAACTCGCACTTGGCCATTTGTTGTTATACTTTAGAGTGTGTACAATCAGTGTGTATAATCATGCCAAATTTGGTGCTTGTACGTATTATCGTTTTTACATTAGAGCTAATACAAAAATATATTGAAAAAATACGCTTGTTGGGGTTAAAAAGTGAAAAAGTAAAAAAAAAAGAAAAACCTTTAGTTTTTACTTTTTGACTTTTTTATTATTTGTTAGTTAATCCGCCGTAACGTTACATATTCTGTGAACATTTCAACTGTTTATCTACTCGTATTACGGTCCCGTTTTTACACTTTGGGAACGGAACCCTAAGAACTCTATCCACAAAAAACAGATTGCGGAACATAAAAAAATTCAGTTGAACTGAGAACTTGCCACTTCAATTAGAATACTGACGTTTTGAAGTGCCTTCTTGAAAAATGGTGAGCACCAGAATTTAGCTGTCAGCTTTCTATTTCGTATTGGTCAAATACATAGATCTTGATAAGCATAGACAACGCGAGTTCACCTAGTTTGCGTGTCTGTGGCCTGCCTTAAGTTAGATCAATGCTCTAACTAAGCACTTCACATAATTCAGTTTGATTTCCGTTGTCTTGGTAGTAGCATCTCAGACGTCAATACAAAAATGTCAAACTGCGTCCATAGTAAACTGTAGAACTCTTCGAAAGCAGTTGGCCGTGTGAATGGAGTTATACAAATAATGATTTATTTACAATCTAATATACTGTATAAATAGATATGGTAATTAAAATATGTGTAAAATTTTATAATGTTTTCTTTCAATAATTACTAGCGACCCAGCCCGGCTTCGCACGGGTGTAATTTACATGCGGATTCCGGCGGGTCACTAGTTATACATATAAACCTTCAAAAATTATCTAACTGATGGTGAAACCCGCATTAAATCCGTTGCGTGGTTTAGGAGGAGCTAGCGGTTATACAGACAGACATACAGACGCGGAAAGCGACTTTAATTTGTACTATGTAGAGAAATAGAGAATAGAGATAGAGCGGTGAGCCCCACACTAAGCACAGAGCTTGTATCTACTAATGTGATTTCGTGACGTCATAGTAGGTACAAGATGCGGCATGCTGGGTTTTTATACAAGTTGCCGTGGTCGCGGGTTCTACGCTGATAGAGATCTGAGGTAAGTTATGACTAAGCATAATTGAAGTAGGTCGCTTGCACAGTTGCACGTGCCGAGAGGCCTTACTCGCTGTTTTCATGAGCTGTGCTTGCCATTTTATGTAGGTAACTACAAGTTTTGCAAGTGTTAATATTCTGTTTTTACTTTTCAGCAAGTGGTTCAACAATATCAAAAAGAAATTTCACAATTCGGCGGCATTTATTGTGTGTATATCATAGTTTTGAACATCGAAGGATAGGCAGCGGCGTCCTATTAGCACACGGTGTATGTACTGCGATCCCCAAGCCTGCCAAGCGTGGGGATTATGTCAACACCCCTCTCTAACAGGGAGGCCTTTGTCCAAGGCCTTTTTTTGGCCTTTGGCCTGTTTTGTAAAAAATACATTTGTTGTATCCCGTTTCGTTTTTACTTTTTGAGTTTTTGACGTGATAACGTCTTATAAATCGATGAACGCCGGCTGCACGCACGACAAATTGTCACGTTCCGCCTGAGCCGCGCGTGCAAGCGAGAGCGCGGAACAAGCGATAGAGAGGCACGATCGGCCTAAGCGTTATCACGTAACATTATCGTTCGTAAAACGACTTTACAGACAACCCCTTTTTTATTATTTGTTAGTTAATCCGCCGTAACATTACATATTCTGTGAAAATTTCAACTGGCTATATATTACGGTTCGAAAGATACAAACGTTAAAAGGTAGAACGGACAGTACAGATAAACAGCGTAGGCTTAGTAATAGGGTCTCATTTCCCCTTTGGGTCCAAAACCTTTAAAAAATCTACATTAAATCGGTTCATGATAAGCTAAGATGTCATCATCATCATCATCATCAGCAGCCTTTAACAGTCCACTGCTGGACTTGTAGCCTACCCCCGAAAGGGTGATTGGGCCATATCCGCCACGCTGGCCCAGTTGCGGGTTGGTGGATTCACATACGCCATTGAATTCTTTCTCCGTACGTATGCAGGTTTCCTCACGATGTTTTCCTTCACCGAGAAGCCGGTGGTATGAAAATCCGTACATAAACTCCAAAGAGCTCATTGGTACGGGCCCGGGGTTCGAACCCGCGACCTCACGCCTAGCGGTAACCCAAATAGGCCGCCATTTCTTTATTGAAAAGTTACATATCACAAAATCACTTCTATAATAATACTTAATTACTAGTTCAGAGCCCCGATTCTACTAAAGAAATTGTCATTAAATTGTATTTGTTGCTATTTTAATTGTTAAATAACAGCCCCAAAATTGACAGTTTTAAATTAAAAAAATCACTTGAAAAATACAACCACCTAATATTATAACTTAAAAAAAATATAAAACTATCATCACCTTTGAGGCAATTATTTAACAATTAAAATCGCAACAATTACAATTTAATGACAATTTGTTTAGTAGAATCGGGGGGCAGTTTACCTGCAGCTGTGGTCGATGACCACTCCGACCAGTTTTTGGATGATTAGTGATTAGTTACCGTCCGCGCTCGTTGCTCAGTTTAACTAGCTGGTCATAACAGATCACCGAAGTTAACGACCCGACACCGGCGCGGCTGTCGGCATAGCATTTGTGTAGGTACAATTAATGTTTGCATGTCTTCAACTGTATTTTAGTCGATTTCAAAACAGAGGTTTTCTATTTGACTGTATGTTTTTAAGGTTCCATACCAAAAGGGTAAAAACGGGACCATATTACTAAGCTTACGCTGTCTGTCTGTCTGTGTGTCCTATCTATTAACGGCTGTATCTTTCGAACCGTAATAGATAGCCAGTTGAAATTTTCACGCACTTTCAATATTATCTGCATACGTACGGAGAAGAAATTTAATGGCGTATGTGAATCCACCAACCCGCAACTGGGCCAGCGTGGTGGATATGGCCCAATCGCTCTTTCGGGGGTGGGCTACAAGTCCAGCGGTGGACTGTTAGAATGCTGATTATGATATGTTTATGCTATATCTCCATCGAGATACAATACATAAATATAGAGTCACAATCGTGCCAAAAAAATGTCCGAACCAAAACTCGGCGCACGCTACACATTGATCAGACTTGTTGGTTAGTTACAAGGTAACCGCGATCAGACTACAACGCCGCGCGATGCCAGAGCTACGATGACATAGCGGACAACTAACGTTGAACACTATGCAAGCGACATAACGTCTAAATTGGAGTAAATGTGGCACTGTGAAGTATTGAATTGATACAATGTATACAATGACGCTCGGTAGTATTATTGACTGTTTTCACTGAGAGATTGTGACTCTATAGGAATTGTATGTCGATGTATATCTTCCTTCTCGCGTGGAAAATATTTTGTTTAAAATAGCCGTTGCCAGATTTTTATGATTTTTAAGAAAGAAACTTGTTGTGAGTCATTTTTATTTTATAATGTTTGTTTAATTTCACGAGATCGTTTACAATTTAACACCTGCTGTCCATTTTTAGATATCTTGAAGAGCAATTTAAATTTACGACAGCGAATTATTTCGCAGTTTACGATAGCCGAATGAATAAATACGTTTTAGCTTGTGTCAATTAAGTTTTACATCGCGCATCCAACTGGGAATTGATTTTGATGATTAATTTTTTGTTTGATCCTACCAATATAGCTATTGTTTGATAATTTTGTTTGATCCTACCATAGATAAATATATAATCCTACTAATATACTAATATTGATAGCCCGTTGGTCCAGTTGGTAGTGAACCTACCTTCTGAGCCTGAGGGCGTGGGTTCGATTCCCACCTAGGACAAACATTTGTGTGACGAACATTTGTGTTTGTTCTATATCTGGTTGTTTATATCTATTTAAGTATGTATTTAAAACTATATATGTATGTATATCAGTCTCTGGCAGCCATATCACATTTGGGGTCAGATGACCGTACGTGCATAAATGTCCCAAAATATTTTTATTTTTATTTATTTAATATTATAAGCGCGAAAATATACGGCAGCCATTACGGGGGGCCCATTTATGGTGGCAAGTCATCACCTGCCAAAATGTATTTTGAGATGAGACAGGATAAGGCAGGTTCCTTTTCTCATCCTATAGATATGTTCTCCTATCCACAAGCTGTTCACCTCAATAGCCCAGGTTTTTTAAAATCCTATACAATAGTTTTATATTTCATTTTATACATATAGATGTTTTTAGGGTTCCGTACCTCAAAAGGAAAAAACGGAACCCTTATACGATCACTTCGTTGTCCGTCTGTCTGTCTGTCTGTCCGTCTGTCAAGACCCTTTTTCTCAAGAACGCGTAAAGGTATCAAGTTGATATTTATACTAAATACTTGGGACTACGGTTTCTTTCGGCTGTAAAAAAAATAATAGTTGTAAGTCAACGCAATCAAAAGATATGAACGTTTATGTCGCATATTTTGCGATTTCACAGGGGAATCAAAACCTATAGGGTACTTCCCGTTGACCTAGAATCATGAAATTTGGCAACAGGCAAGGTCTCATAGCACATATATAGGAATAAATCCGAAAGTCATAAATTTGAAGTTAGATCATTTAAAAATTATTATTTTGCTATTACAAACTTACATTTTGTAGTTGGAATGTATGGAAGAACCTTATTGTCAACTACAAAGTTAGGTTTGTCTTTCAATATTTCTACTTCAGTTAGTTTTTTTTTTTTTGGACTTGCGTTCTGATGGTTCCGTCCAACGGAACCCTCAGAGCACGAGTCCTACTCGTACTTGTCCGGTTTTTTTTTTTTACTCGACAGGGCATTTCGGTGTTTGCTTCGGCCCCACCAATGCCTATCAAAGGTCCGGGCTAGACCCGTGTATAAGTTTAAATAAATAGATAGAATAGAATAGTATAATTTTTATTGTTTCAAACTGGTGCATGAGTTGTTACAAGTACATCATTGAGTATCACAGTTCTACCCTCTGAGGGCGTACAATATTTTCTTAGCCTACATTTATATTTATATTGTTTCCATTACAACATAAGCTTAGAATAGGTATAATTGAGAAATTATATGATAATTATGAACATTATTTTTAATTAATTAGATAATAAATAGATAATATAAGTTTAAATAAATAGATAATTGATTGATTAACTCTTTATGTCCTATCACTATCAGGCATGTAACTTAACTTATCTTATCTTAGTATATTGCTAACATGTACTATTCTATTGGAAACTTTTACACATTGTCAGCGCAAATCTGGTATTTTTTTATTTTTTTTTCGGGCAAGTGCCTTTAATAACTAAACAGCTCACCTCATTTTCAATAATCTTTCAGAGCGCCTGGTTAATGCGACGCGTGACCAAAATGCTGGCGTGTTTCTGGCTCAACGCATTAGCATTGCCATTCAACGTGGTAATGCCGCCAGCATGTTGGGTACGCTGCCAACTGGTAGTGGGCTTGAGCATTTGGATTGTCTTTAGACCTTCAACGGTCTATGGGCAGTCTAACTGTATTTGTAGTGTTAGTTTTAGCTTGTATTTTGTTTGGTAATAATTGATTATTTGATTTCTCCGGGTACCAAGGTACAGGCTTAGCCTAGTGCTGCCCTCTGCAAACTTTCTGTGTTTTAAAATTAATAATATGTAAGTCCTTCATAGTAATTGTGTGTGCTGTTCTTTTGGAAATGTATATGATTTAAGATGTATAGAATACTAGCTGACCTGACAGACGTTGTCCTGTCTTAGAACTGTCAAACACGCAAAGTCAAAATTGTAAATCTTAGTTTTTTACACCTTGGGTTACATTATTGGAGTTTTACTAAGGATCCCTATTTTTTTTTTTTATATAGCCTATGTTACCCGAGGATAGTGTAGCTTCCTAACAGTGAAAGATTTTTTCAAATCGGTTCAGTAGTTTCAGAGCCTATTCAATGTAAACAAACAAACTAATCTTTCCTCTTTATAATATAGTATAGATATCTGAGCATAGACTGTTGAAGGTCTAGTTTAGAGACAATCCAAATGCTCGCCTCCAGGATACGCTGTATGGAAATGCGCTATCATCATCATCATCAGCCAGAAGACGTCCACTGCTGAACATAGGCCTCCCCCTTTAACCTAGCACTGAACGACAGCCTGCCTGCATCCACTGGATGCCCGCGACTCTCACAATGTCGTCGGTCCATCTAGTAGGAGGCCTATCTACGCTGCGTCTTCCGGTTCGTGGTCTCCACTCAAGAACCTTTCTTCCACATCGGTTATCGGAGATGTGGCCTGCCCATTGCCACTTCAACTTGCAAATGTTAACAGCTATGTCGGTGACTCGGGTTCTTTAGCAGATATCCACGTTTCGGAATGCACTATCATGTTACGGGATTTCCATCGAGGCGTGTGAAGCCAGGGCGCCAAACTAGTGCACCGTTGATTACCAAAACTGTATCTACGTCACCGCCTCAGGCCACTTTAGACAAAAAATTTACCAATTTCAACGGTATTCTGGCAATAAAAGCAAAGAAAATAACAAGCCATTAAGTTCGCGTTGGAACGACCTCGCGGAGACCTAACTAAACTTGTACGTTTTATATACTTCTGTATAACAAGGCAACACGAACGAACTAGGTACATCTTGTTTAGGAGATATCCACATTTATTGATTAAAATCAACCAGCCAAGTGCGAGTCGGGCTCGCGCACTGAGGGGTTTTTATTTAATTTAATAATAAGCTTGCGTTTGACTACCAACTCGCCTGAAGTAAAGCAATGATGCGGCCTACGTTGGAGCACGCTTACCTAGAAAAAACCGATTCACTCGTGATTTGAAGACACCCAGATTGTAACTATCGGAGAACTATTCAGGCAGCGCATTCCACAGACTAGCAGTTCAGACAATAAAAATGGAATCAAAAAGCTTCATACGGGTTTTCGAAATATCAACCACCACAAAACAAACTAATTATCAATTAAAATAAACCGGCCAAGTACGAGTCACGCTCGCGCATTGAAGGTTGCGTACCACCCAAAAATACAATAATTATCAATTAAACAACGCGACTTCAAAATTTGTAAAATATAGCATTTCGATTTGGTGAAATGATAAGGTCAAAGTTCGAACAGATGATAAAGTCATCCAAATAACGAAATTACCAGTTATAATTTGATAATTAACAGAAATTTGTCACCGACTCGCACTTGGCCATTATTTATTATTTGTTGTTATACTTTAGAGTGTGTACTATAATCATGCCAAGTTTGACACTTGTACGTATTATCGTTTTTACATTAGAGCTAATACAAAAATGCGTTTAAAACATACATTTGTTGTATGAGGGCCCTTTAGTTTTTACTTTTTGACCTTTTTTATTAATTGTTAGTTAATCCGCCGTAACATTACATATTCTGTGAAAATTTCAACTGGCTATATATTACGGTTCGAAAGATAGGACGTTTAAAGGTAGGACAGACAGACAAACATCGTAAGCTTAGTAATAGTGCCCTTTTTTACCCTTTGTGTACGGAACCCTAAAAACAGTTGTTAATTTATAATAATAATTACGTTGTTGGGTTTAATTGATATGCATTATTAATAGAATCTAGTTCTGACTGAATCATTAATGTGACAGACCATTTAATTCGAGTCACCTTGAACCTTCGATAAGGTGTAATGTCAGAAAATAGTTCAATATGGATGTGGCATTGTCTATAGTACAGTTCAATCATAACATTAATTCGGACATAGGCCTCTCCCATTGAACTCCAAAAGGGCCGGTTGGAAGCGGCCTGCATCCAGCGTTTCCCTGCGGTCTCTTTTAGGTCGTCTGTCCATCTTGTGGGTGGACGTCCTACGCTGCGCTTACCGGTCCGTGGTCTCCATACGAGAACCTTTCGGCCCCATCGGCCATCTGTTCTACGTGCTATGTGCCCTGTCCACTGCCACTTCAACTCAAACAAACGTTAGTCTATACTAATATTATAAAGAGGAAGGATTGTTTTTTTTTGTTTGCATTGAATAGGCTCCGAAACTATTGAACCGATTTGAAAAATTCTTTCACTGTTGGGAAGCTACACTATCCCCGGGTGACATAGGCTATAATCTATACCCGTGCGAAGCTGGGGCGGACCGCTAGTCTCGAATAAGAATAACCTGTTTTTATTGAGGAACTTCGAACTGTCGAACGACCTGATTATCAGATATCAGAGGACGTGGCAGAGATTTGCCCAAACAAAAACTGCCACATCAATTAGAATGATATTTTCATTACCAAGTTGTCTAAACTAAGTGAGTGAAACCTGTTTAAGTGGGTCAATAACACCAGTTATCTGCGTGCTACTAGATTGTGGCGGCCAAAGGGCTGCAACCTGCACTGCGTTTAGTTTTTGACGAAAACACTATCATTATTGGTGCAGCGACCCAAATTTGGCTCGATCTCTTAATAGGCGTTAAACTCTGCTATCTTAACGTTCTTGTTAATATTATGTGTGGATGAAACTCAGCCTGTTACATATTATATTCGGAACGTGGATATTCGCCAAGGAACCAGAGTCACCGACATAGCTGTTAAAATTTGCAAGTTGAAGTGGTGAACATAGGCCTCCCCCTTTAACCTCCACACTGAACGACAGCCTGCCTTTTGCATTCACTGGATGCCAGACTCTCACAATGTCGTCGGTCCATCTAGTGGGAGGCCTATCTTCGCTGCGTCTTCCGGTTCGTGTTCTCCACTCAAGAACCTTTCTTCCCCATCGGTTATCGGTTCTTCGAGCGATGTGGCCTGCCCATTGCCAATTCAACTTGCAAATTTTAACAGCTATGTCGGTGACTCTGGTTCTTTGGCGAATATCCACGTTCCGGATTTTATCGCGCAAAGAAACTCCGAGCATAGCTCTCTCCATTGCCCGCTGTGTGACTCTGAGTATTTCCAAAAGGCCAACAGTTAAGGACTACGTCTCAATACCATAATTATGTCATCACTGGCAACACACACTGGTCAAAGACCCTTGTCTTTAGGCACTGTGGTATCTTGGACGAGAAGATGTCACGCAATTTCCCGAACGCTGCCCATCCGAGTTGGATTCTTCGGGCGACCTCTTCGCCTAAGTTGGACTTACCTAACTGAACAATCTGTCCAAGATAGGTGTAATGGTCAACAACTTCGAGAGTATCGTACCCAACGACTACCGGCACGGGTTCAACATGGACATCGACTTCTTTCCTACCTACTAACTTTGTAACTTCCTACGTACATCACTGTTTTACGTTGTCGGGTAACATACTGTTCTTTTGACTGTGCTTCTTTCCTCTTTTTGGCTTGCGGATAGTGAAATCACAGTGCTATCTATGGTATCTATGTTTCAAATAAAACGTCTTTTTATCCGACATTAAAAAGGAAGCGGCTATCAATTCGATAGTATGTTTTTTTTTAATCAAACAATATTATAAGTAAAAACTGTAAATGGCGGCAAGACTTCGGCCACAGATTAAATAACAAAAGAGTTTACATTTAAACTTGTGTTAAAACTGTTTACACGGAACTGAATGCCCATACAACAGTATCTATAGAGCTATTTACAAGTACAAAGATCAGATATTGTGAGATGTCATTTCGCAAGTGTCATTGTTAGCAGATACCTACCATTACAGTTGTTTAGTCACGTAATGTTGATGGTTACCTAGGTCATCTAATTGGTCCTAGGTTACAGGGAAAAACCTGCATTTAATGTTGTATATTATGGAAAAATATTTTTATGCTCGATTTCTTCCCGGGATTTTCTTCATGTACCTAGAACACAACTTCAATACAAGCAAAGATTATATACTAGAGATAAGATAAGATCAATGCAAAGAAGATACGATCATTGCAAAGAAGTGTGTGCAAGACGACCAGCGCTGTTTATTTTTTTATTTGTTATTATTTTCATGACCGTGGATTCAATGTCCTTTAGTCGTAATATTAAACAGTTTACATAGTATTAATAGCGTCAAACAAGTCATAGTTCCAGTCAAACTCATGCCCCTGTAAAGTGGTGGAGACTTTACAAGAGGCTCCTATGGAGTTTTGGAAACAACACGAAAAGACACGTTTCACCTCGTTATATCACTTTCCCACACTCGAGCACGTTTACGAGCACTTAATGAATAATAATTCACCATTTAGTACACATTAACACTCGAAAATACACAAGTTTAGGAAAATAATCCAACGAGCCGACATGTTTTTTCCGCGTTGGCGCCAAAACTCCAGCGCTGTCAATCTCATGCAGGGTGGCCAGATTACATTTTGCGAAACCACCGTATTCAACTAATCCCCTGGAGTTTTGGCGCCAACGCGGAAAAAACATGTCGGCTCGTTGGATTATTTTCCTAAACTTGTGTATTTTCGAGTGTTAATGTGTACTAAATGGTGAATTATTATTCATTAAGTGCTTGTAAACGTGCCCGAGTGTGGGGAAGTGATATAACGAGGTGAAACGTGTCTTTTCGTGTTGTTTCCAAAACTCCATAGGAGCCTCTTGTAAAGTCTCCACCACTTTACAGGGGCATGAGTTCCGTCCATCCTAATCCTTCCTATATCCTAATTTTCGCGTATCGTTTCCCTACCTTTAAATTCTAAAACTAAACTCATACGACTTGAATATGGCAACTGCATCAATCATGCGGAGCCAAAAGCCCCAACTCGGGGAAGAAGAAAAAAAAAAAAAAAAAAAAACTAGTCACCTAGGAAAAATACTAAATAATCATCAAAAAATTATATCTAACAGTACATACAAAATGGAAGGATTCGCGCAGTGTGTGTTACCAGTGATGACATACGGCACTCAAACGTGGTTTCACTATAGGATTCATAAACAAGCTCAAAGTCACACAACGAGCTATGGAGAGGGTTATGCTCGGGGTTTCTCTACGAGATCAGAAATGAGGAGATCCGTAGACGATCGAAAGTCATCGATATAGCCCACCGGATTAGCAAGTTGAAGTGGCAGTGGGCAGGGCACATATCACGCAGAACAGATAGCTAATGGGGCCGAAAGGTTCTCGAATGGAGACCAAGGACTGGTAAGCGCAGCGTAGGACGTTCACCCTCAAGATGGACAGACGACCTAAAGGAGACCGCAGGGAAACGCTGGATGCAGGCCGCTTCCAATCGGCCCTTTTGGAGATCGATGGGGGAGGCCTATGTCCAGCAGTGGACGTCCTACGGCTGAAATGATGATGATGATGACATATAAATATCGATGCAAGCTTTAGCCTTAGCTATGAAAATGTAATCCGCCATTTTGGCGTGACGGCCATATTGAATTCAGCGTGATGCTCGCGTGATGTCACTCCTTTATCGTTTCCTACTCTTTACACCCATTCAATATGACACCCATACAAAAATAATACAGAAGTTATATGATTATTTACGGGATATTTACCGTGGTGGTGAACAACCGTGATAGTTTAAAACAGTGTTTGAAAAATAATACACCATCCGCCATTTAAAAAATTACAATTCCAGGTATTGCATATCGTATTGTCACCAGAGCTAAAGGACTATGCAACATTTCAGCAAAATCTGTTAGCAGGAACTGCAGTGCAAGTACAGTTATTTATCGATCATCAAATTCGATAAAATGCCATAGAATCGATCACAGCGAGTATTGATCTAATGGCATTTTATCGAATTTGACAACAACAACTGTCAAATTTGCCGATCGATAAAGAACGGTACTTGCACTGCTGGTTGCAATTCAACTTGCAAGATTTGACATAAATATAGTAACAAACATTGCAAATTAAATAAAAGCCTGCAAAAACTGTATATTCCAGGAATATTAGACCTGTATTTAGGCCATTTTAGAGGCCTAAACACATATAACTAGTTTAATGGCTGGCCTACACAACTCTCAACAACTTTACACATACAAAAAGCTATTCCTACATTATGAATGTTGCAAGAAGTTATATAACGAGCCTACTGACACAGAGACACCGTTCTTCGCTTCCTTATGTATGGACCGACCAACTTACACGTACTGGTGGCCAAATTATGGAACTAACAAACTACGGACCTACGGATGTCTGTAAGGTTTGTTTTAAAAACTACCGTGGCTCCCTCAGTCAACTGTCGATAGATTGGTCGTACTGCTGCGTATGGTAACCGCTTGAATGAGTTGCTTGTGACTGAGGGGCGGGGCCTAGTGTCAGAGCTTTTAGGCAGCCTGACTTCCGAAAACCCGTACAAAGCGCCTTTATTTTCCTTTTATTGTGCGAACTGCTAGTGGAATGCGTTGTCTGAATTGGTCTTCCCCGATAATTACAATCTTGGTGTCTTCAATTCGCGAGTGATTCGGTTTATTCTAGGCAAGCGTGCTCCACCGTAGACCGCAATCAGGTGAGTTGGCGGTCAAATGCAAGCCTAATGTATAATTTAAAAAAAAACTTTGACATTGACAGGTTATCGTATCGTAATTCCCAATAATTCCTGGTCACAGAATAATAAAAAGCATGGGTAGAAGCAGTGCTAATTTAGCATAAACGCATTAAACCTGTGGTATTCTTTACTCGTATACCACAATTGCTGTTACCAGAACGAAACAGATATTGTTTTGACAGGACGGCACATTGCAGGGTTGTAAACTATTTTAATGTATGAGGGACCTGTAAAAGGCTCCAAATGATAGTGAAAGTTCCTGTAATATGTTCAACAGTTTACGTATTTTAGCACTGAAAAAAAATCGGACAACATTGTTTTGACGAAGTTAGTTAATCCAATTGCAGAATTTGCACTAAAAAGGCACCAGACCATTTCTAAACGTAGGTACCTTTCACTGGGTAGCACTAGCGAACTGGTAGGCGGCACATTCTGGTCGTTTCCACTGGGTGTAAGGAAAACTCTTCCGAAAACGAAGCCTGGTAGTGCACGAGATTGATGATTCGATACTTCGACTAAAATAAAGTGAATGGACGGGCCCTAACCATTGAAGTTGCTCAGTAAAAACGAGTCAATACCGTCGGACATATACTTCAACACCTAATTATAAAAATGTACAGTACATTTGTTACAAAAAATAGATCCCAGTTTTATTTGTCTATTTACACTTCGGGAAAGCATATGAATACATAATTTTGTCAGATGTTTCGTTATCACGTAACAATAGACACGTGTTGCACTTCCTACGGCTAGAGACCGACTGAAACGAAATGAGAGCCGGCGCTCATTTTGTTATCTTCAAAAATGCGCTTCTACTGGGCCTGTCCATTCATGTTATTTTGGTCGAAGATTCGATACTGATAAAAACATTCTTTTAAAAATAATACTATTAATTAATTAACTATTAAACTATAACTGGTAATTTCGCCGTAATTTTATAATTTTGGTAAATTCATTACACCGAATCGAAAAGCTACAAATTTGAAGTCGGTTTTTAAAAACGATAATTATTGTATTTTGTGGTGGTACGGAATCCTCAGTGCGCGAGCCCGACTAGCAGTTGGCTGGTTTATTTTTATACAGAACAGCAGTGCAAGTACCGTTCATTATTGATCGGCAAATTGAATGCCATAGAATCGATCATAGCAAGTCGTAGAATAACTACTCAGAGAAGGTAGGTTTCCAAACAAAACGTAAGCTACAAAGCGAATTTGTAGCTTACGTTTTGTTTGGTATTTAAAACGATTTAAGCAAGAAAATTAATGGATTACCTGTGGAATGTCACACCATAACTCTTATGCTGCTTTTCTGATTTGTTGTGGTACGATTTCACCGCGCAAATTGTCATAGTAAAATTTTTATATTTTTTTGGAGCCATATATAACACCATTTGAATGGCTTAAATTTTGCGAATGTACTTGGTTTCTTTATGTAGTTATTCTAAGTAGCAAGTACTGATCAAATGCAATTTTATCGAATTTAACGTTTGAACTGTCAAATTTGACGATAAACGGTACTTGCACTCACAGTCTTGCACTACAAATCTACGTCATATAATGTTCAGAGAAAATTCCGTAGTTCCTTTACCCTTAATGTACGACAAGTGTGACGTCAGATCCGTGAGCTGACGACCTTGTAGTCATTACCAGGACCCTCGACAACATTAATGGGTTTTCCCATCTTATTATATGCAGCCATTATGTGGTTGTTTGTGAATTGACTTCCGGTCATGGATCAATTATTATATTTATAAATAGATTGTGGTTGGAAACAATTTTCCAGTTTTATCACATTTTTGGGCATCGGAATGTTAGAAGAGATCGACAAATCACCATTTGGCTCGGCCGAACGGAAGCCGTACGAACTAAACACGTTTCACAGGGACTGGCAGGCAAGTTTGCACTCTTGTATAACAAATAACTATTGTCATATGGGGACCTCCCTTTCGTTTTTACTTTTTGACTTTTTTTGTATTTTTTAGGCAACCCACCGTAACATTACATACTTAGAAGAACTACACTGTAGTTAATCTAAGATTACATATATTGTACTGTAACAATTTCAACTGGCTGTCTATTACGGTTCGGAAGATACAGCCAGACAGATTTCGTAGGCTTAGTAATAGCGTCCTGTTTTTATTCTTTGGACACGGAACCCTAAAAAAAGATACATTGAACCATTGATAACAGCCAGTAAAAACCTTATAATATATAGGTTAGTGGGGAACTTCTCAAACAGTTTCATTCCAATCAATATCGAATAAAAAGTCGACTTCACTCTCCGGTCATTGTACTCACCAAGATTGGCAAAACACGCCAATTCAAGCTTTAACGAGTTGAGATAAATGCTGTCGGTAGTTGCGAAATGCTTTCAACGAACGCCGGCCGTGACTAATTTTTGCATGTTTTACTTTTTAATTGGTAATGGTATTTGTTGGTTTAGTTGTCTCATTTCAAATAGTATACAATTCGAAATTAACTTGGATATTGGACTCGGTAAATTCTCGCTCAAGCTTTCTCACTCGCACATTTTAACTGACTTCAAAAAAGGTTCTCAATCTGACTGTATGTTTGTTACACGATTATTCCGCCAATTATGAATTGATTTTGATGTTTTTTAGGGTTCCGTACCTCAAAAGTACCTTTCGCATTACTATGTAATAGTGTTAACACACGTATGGATTTGGTTGACAGACCGTCGTCCAACCAACGGGAGAGAAAGAGTGAGAATATCATATTCCCCTCTCTTTCTCTCCCGTTGGTCAGACGGCGGTTGAGGTCAACCAAATCCATACGTGTGTTAACACTATTACGATACGGCGGATTTAATAAGAAATAATAAAAGTAAAAAAGTAAATACGTAAGGCCATACAACAAATTCTTTTACGTATTTTTGTATTAGCTCTAATGTATAAACAGTAATACGTACAAGCGTCGAACTTGGCATGATTATAGTATACACTCTAAAGTATAAAAATAAATAATGGCCAAGTGCGAGTCGGTGACAAAGGTCTGTTCATTACACAAGTTGCGACAATATTTAAAGCTACATGATGCTCAGTTCGGCTTTAGACCTGGGCTATCGACTGAAACGGCTATATATAATCACAAGCACACCGTCCAGTACTACACCGACAGAAACACACCTGTCTATGCCTGCTTTTTGGATTTATCTAAGGCTTTTGATCTGGTGGCGTATGACAGGTTGTGGCACAAGTTGTCGAGTGATACGTATCTCCCTCCCTGAGTTTGTATCTCTCCTTAGGTACTGGTATGGCAATCAGAGCAACTTTGTGAGATGGTCGGGGTCGCCACCGGAGGTTTACAGGTTGGAAAGTGGCGTGAGATAGGGTCGCTTATCGTCGCCGAGCCTCTTCAACCTGTACACCGATCGTCTGATCCGTGAGCTCTGCAATGCCCGTGTCGGCTGCTCGATTGATGGTGTATTTGTCAACAATATCAGTTATGCAGACGACATGGTGTTGCTGAGCCCATCCATCAGTGCCCTCAGAAAGCTCATTGCGATCTGCGAGCGTTATGCGGAGACTCACGGGCTCAGATACACCGCTATTAAAAGCGAGCTCGTTGTGTTTAAAGCTGGACCGAAAACGTATAATACAGTGCCGCCAGTCACACTAAGTGGAAGTGTCCTGAAACGAGTCCCGCAGTTTAAGTACCTGGGCCATTGGGTCACCGAGACGCTCGCAGACGATGTTGACATGGAAAGGAAGCGCAGGGCGTTGTCAGTCAGGGGCAATATGCTGGCCCGTAGGTTTGCACGATGCACTCCACAAGTGAAAGCTACACTTCTTAGAGCTTACTGTTAGTCTTTCTACACGTGCAGCCTATGGGTTAAGTACACAAAAAAATCCTACAGCGCCCTGCGAGTCCAATATAACAACGCCTACAGGGCGCTGATGTGGCTGCCGCGCCACTGCAACGCATCGGGGATGTTTGCGGACGCGTACATAGATGGGTTCGCAGCGATCATGCGCAAGCGAATCGCGTCCCTGATGCGCCGTGTGCGGGGCAGCGACAACAGCTACCTGCAGCTGTTCGCCTGGCGGATGGATCTGGACTGCCCAATAATGCAGCACTGGACAAGTGTGCACATCGAGCACTCCGGATCCAAACCGAAGTTTAGGTTAAGGTAATTTAAGTTTTCTATATTTTTCTAATTGCATTACTGTTTTTAATTTGTTTTTATTTATTTATTGTTTTATAATTTGACATTTTTAATTGAGTAATGATATATAATTTTGTAATTTTAATTGTAATTTGTAACATATGGACATTGTCTGAAATAAATTAATATAATAATAATAATTACCAAGTTAAGCGACGTATTCGGCTACTCAGATGACCTTATCATCCGTCGCACCGAATCGAAATGTCATAGTTTACAAACTTTGAAGTCGATTTTTTAAATTATTTTGTTGTATTATTTCGTACCGCGTTCAGTGCGCGTGCCAGACTCGCACTTGGCCGGTTTATTATAAATGTGGACTATTAGTTAGTTTATTGGTGTTGCTACAAGTTTCTTTTCTTTTGCGTAAAAAATTATAGTAAGTGGGTCGTAGTTACCAGAGATAATAGAACCACTTGACTGCTCATCCTTTACCCCGCATGTGGCAAAGGTTCTAACATGTCAACCTAAACTATTTCGAGCGGGGCCAATCTTAGGCGCGAATTGAATGAATGACTTTTGATTCTCCAATCACAAGCGTCGAGTCGCGTCGAGTGTCCAATCACAAGCTGCCCCCTGCGACCGACGTGGCATAATTTAGCAAAATGGAATTTTGATGACATGCGCGATCAAGTGGTTATATTATTTTTGGTCGCGGGGGTATAGAAAGGCGCTTGTGATTGGAGACACAACGCTTGGGACTGGAGGCTCAAAAGTCATTCATTCAACGCGTCTAGGTTGGCCCGCTCGAAAAAGATTATAATGAAAAAGTGTAACTTCAGCTTACGGCGGGGAAAAGGATGAGCAGTCAAGTGGTTATATTTTATATTGTCATTGGTACAGATCTCAGAGCAAATAAAAATACAGAGGGACTAGCGCGAACACGAAAAGTGAAGCCACTTTTTGAAACGTGTGCGTAGTCGAAGTTCGTGTCGTGTAATTCTTCAAAATAAGTGATAATATAAATACTTCACTGTGGAAATATTCCATCCTTCTTATTTACTTTTGTGTTGTTTTTACAGTTCTTAACACTGCAAGAAGTCATTGTTTCTTTTTAAAACGGATGTTTTCAGTACGACGTTCTGACAATAAATTCGCGTAGTTTTGAATGCGTATGTGTGCGTGAGTCGTGTATTTATTGGGAATTCACGTAGTTTTGGAAGCGATTAAGGCGCCATTTTGGCAGTGCGCCGTAGGGACTCGCTGTTTTTATTTGCTCTGAGGGTACAGATAAAATACCTGTCTGACTACAAGCAATATTAAACAATCTTCTGTTTAGGTAGAAACAATTTTTTTGCCAATTATTTAAATAAGAATCTGGTCTAAAATTAAGAACGCTTACATCTTTATGAACATTAGGTACGTGCATTGGGAGCAAATAGCCTGATTAGTACACACAACTTGGTACACTGATTTGTAAACACACGTATGCGTTGGTACGAGTACAAAATTCACGAAAAAAGTGTTTTGAGTTTTGTTCACACCGGAATGCTATACAGGGTTACTGGTAAAATCAGTCAGTACCCTTGGGCGTCCTCAGTACATCAAAGCAAACTACTACTATTCTACAGCTTTTCAAAATTAGCGAAAAAAAGATGCGAATAGCGAGACCGGGGAGAGTGGCATAAACAAAGGGAGGCCTATACCCTGCAGTGGGGCACTCGCGGCTGATGATGATGCTGATGATGAGCGATAAAATATATATCCACCGTTCCGAACAAAAAATTATAAATCTATACTTAATATTTTAAAGAGGAATGATTTGATTGTTTGTTTGTTTGTTTGCATTGAATTGGCTCCGAAACTACTGAACCAATTAGAAAAATTCATTCTTTGTTGGGAAGCTACACTATCCCCGGGTTACATAGGCTATATTATATTTTCTAAAAAATTTGGAATCCTTACTAAAACTCCAATAAAGTAACCCAAGATGTAAAAAAAATAAGAATTACTCGTACACCCGTGCGAAGCCGGGGTATAAATATTCGGGACATTATTTGCACACACGGTCATCTGACCCCAAACTAAGCAAAGCTTGTGATATGGCTGGCAGAGACTGATATACATACATATATAGTTTTAAATACATACTTAAATAGATATTAACAACCAGATATAGAACAAACGCAAATGTTCATCACATAAATATTTGTCCTAGGTGGGAATCGAACCCACGCCCCCAAGCTCAGAAGGTAGGTCACTACCAACTGGACTAACGGGGCTTTCATTTTCTCCCGGCTTCAATTCATTCACTCCCGACAAAATATATGTAACAGCTGATTTTTTTTAGAATGCTGACTGATTAAGAATGGCCCTGTATACACTGCCTGTTGCCCGCGACTTTGAAAATCCGTTCTAAATCTACGTGACACATTTCAAAATGCTCAAGTAATTTTCGAGATGATTAGTCAGTCAATGAGCAGTACGTATTTCGTTTTCGCCATATCACACTAAGCTTTGTTTAGTTTGGGGTGAGATGACCATGTGTGCAAAAATGTCCCGAATATTTATATGTATATATTATATACTAGCTGCGCCCCACGGTTTGTAGTGATGACAAATGGTGATAATGATGATGATGATGATGAAAAGCCTATGTCACTCTCCAGTCCTTGAACCATACATATGCAAAAAATCAGGTCGATCCGTTGTTCCGTTGCAGCGTGAAAGAGGAACAAACATCCATACAACTATACATCCATACATACAAACTTTCGCGTTTATGATATTAGTAGGATGTATTAATATATAATTTAAGTTAGATATTAAGTTATTTAAGTTACCTAATTATTTTAGTTGTATTTCAATTTTAATTTCTATGTGTAATTTTTGATATGTTTTTTTTTTTTTTGTTAACCTTCACTGTCCCACTCCTGGGCAAAGGTCTCCCCCAATTCTTTCCAGACAGTGCGATCACCCGCCAGACTTAACCACTGTATCTGGAACGTGTCGAGGTCATCGCGCCAGCGTTTTCTAGGCCTGCCTTGGCTCCTTCGTCCGTTTTCAGGCACCCACTGTGTGATCCTCTGGGCCCATCTATCAGGGTGCATCCTGGCCACGTGTCCCGCCCAACCCCACTTTAATTTGGCAGCTTTGACGCCAACATCAGCGATTCCCGTAATTGAGCGCAGCGTCGTGTTTCGGACTCGGTCTGTCCTTTTGATTCTTAGGACGCTGCGCTCCATCGCTCTTTGGCAAACCCCAAGTTTGAACTTCTGAGAATCGGTCAATGTCAAAATATTTAATTTAAATTTAAATATTCTAATCATCAATTAATTAATGTAATTTGTATAATAAGTTATGGATGCAAGTCCGGATAAAAAAAAAATCATTTCATTTCATTACATTTGATCTGGCTATTTATTTCTTGTATAAATTTAGTTCTTTAGTTTATTTCTGTTGGTTGACCAGTTTTTTGTCTTAAACTGTAAGGTATTTTTGATGCACGGCTACTTACCATTTGTTCCAACCTGGTGGATGACTGGTAGTAAATGTATGCATGTAGTTTGTAAGTGTGCAATAAAGTATTAAATTAATTAATTTAAATTCAGCCTATTAGTCCTATACTGGATATAGCCTCTTTCACAATAAGCTACTTTTAGGCAAGTTCGTTTAAAAATAGCAATAATAAAAGACTATATGAATATATTTCAAATATATTATAATTTTCATTATTATTTTCTGGCCACTTTTCCCTCCATCGAGGAGTTTTTACATTATAGTTTTCTATGTTTTTTTATTATTTATATTTTATTTTAATTTGTTAACGATATCTTGCACAGCGTATCAGCATTGCAATTCAACGCGGCAATGCGGCCAGCATGTTGGGTACGATGCCTGCTGGCAGCGGATTATTAGATTAGTTTAGTTTTATATTTTAGTACTAGTTTGTATGTATTTTTAAGTAGTTTTTAGTTGTGTTTTTTATTTATTTATTAGAATGTAAAATATACATATATCCTTCTCGACTAAAATTTGTATAAAGGTACGTTAATAATATAATAATTGTTTTCTTTTAATGCACTATGTAAATAAATCTTGTATATTTCAAATACATACCTTATTTAAACTTATTTTATACTAGCGATCCGCCCCAGCTTCGCACGGGTATAGATTATAGCCTATTTCAACCGGAGATAGTGTAGCTTCCCAACAGTGGAAGAGTTTTTCAAATCGGTTCAGTAGTTTTGGAGCCTATTCAATGCAAACAAACAAACAAATCTTTCCTCTTTATAATATTATTAGTATAGATTACTTCTGTCAGTTTCAATTCATGAAGATTGAAATGATACCTTGCGAAATATTTGTACATGCAATCAAGATGCCATTAACTAAGGCCAAGATTGTAATCAAAATTGCATGTGTGTACGTTATTATATTCAGCTCAATATACAGACATAAATAATGTTTTATGACAATACAAGGTTATACGGAAATGATGTACTAAGCTGAAAGAAGTCCATAATACCCATTATAGTGTATAACTTCGAACTGAAATCGCGAAAAAATCAGCTGTTCCATTGAAAACGGTCTTTGACACTCGACAAAACGTATGTAGGTACATAAAAACACGTAATAGATAGACGTTATATAGATAGATAGGACGTTTATCTATCTTGTAGGTGGACGTCCCACAAGATGGACAGACGACTTAAAAGAGACCGCAGGGAAACGTTGGATGCAGGCTGTATATAGATAGATAGGACGTCTATCTATCTTGTAGGTGGACGTCCCACAAGATGGACAGACGACTTAAAAGAGACCGCAGGGAAACGTTGGATGCAGGCTGTATATAGATAGATAGGACGTCTATCTATCTTGTAGGTGGACGTCCCACAAGATGGACAGACGACTTAAAAGAGACCGCAGGGAAACGTTGGATGCAGGCTGTATATAGATAGATAGGACGTCTATCTATCTTGTAGGTGGACGTCCCACAAGATGGACAGACGACTTAAAAGAGACCGCAGGGAAACGTTGGATGCAGGCTGTATATAGATAGATAGGACGTCTATCTATCTTGTAGGTGGACGTCCCACAAGATGGACAGACGACTTAAAAGAGACCGCAGGGAAACGTTGGATGCAGGCTGTATATAGATAGATAGGACGTCTATCTATCTTGTAGGTGGACGTCCCACAAGATGGACAGACGACTTAAAAGAGACCGCAGGGAAACGTTGGATGCAGGCTGTATATAGATAGATAGGACGTCTATCTATCTTGTAGGTGGACGTCCCACAAGATGGACAGACGACTTAAAAGAGACCGCAGGGAAACGTTGGATGCAGGCTGTATATAGATAGATAGGACGTCTATCTATCTTGTAGGTGGACGTCCCACAAGATGGACAGACGACTTAAAAGAGACCGCAGGGAAACGTTGGATGCAGGCTGCTTCCAACCGGCCCTTTTGGAGATCGATGGGGGAGGCCTATGTCCAGCAGTGGACGTCCTACGGCTGAAATGATGGTGATGATAGATAGATAGAGACTCATTATGGTGTACACCAGAAATAAAAATTACAACACGATAGACAATACTAATAATAACAACAACTGGAGTAGCTCGTAGTGAGAGTGGAGTACACACCTCTCGACCTCCTCAGCCCCTCACGTCAATGTTGCCCCTCCGGTGCCAATATGCGGCAGCCACTATGGGGGGCCCATTTAGTGAGTGGCAAGTCATCACCCGCCAAATTATCTTGAAATGAAGCATAATTGGCGGGTGCCGTACCTCATACCATAGATAGACCAGGAACATACCATCAAGAATATATCACAATAGTCCAGTTTTTTTAAGTCCTATACTGTACAATAGTTTTATATTCCATTTTATACATTACTAGCTGACCTGACAGACGTTGTCCTGTCTTAGAACTGTCAAACACACAAAGTTAAAATTGTAAATCTTATTTGTTTACACCTTGGGTTACATTATTGGAGATTTAGTAAGGATCCCTATTAAAAAAAAATATATATATAGCCTATGTTACCCGGGAATAGTGTGGCTACCCAACAGTGAAAGAATTTTTCAAATCGGTTCAGTAGTTTCGGAGCCTATTCAATGCAAACAAACAAACATACAATCAAATCTTTCCTCTTTATAATATTAGTATAGGTATTTTATTTATATTACACGGGAATTACTCACGTAAGATTAAGCCGGTCACTCCGACTATAGTTTCAACCGCATTAGGCAGTCTTTTTCAAGGTGAATGCGCGCGCGCGGCTGCGTCTCGCTTGGCACTACGGACCGCCGCGCGGCGCGCACGTGATGTCAACGGCAGCTGGTTGTATAGGGAGGATTAGTATAGGTAGACTAGCGACCCGCCCGCCCGGCTTCACAGGGGTATAATTTACGTGCGAAGCCGGGGCGGGTCGCTTGTTATATATATAAACTTTCCTTGAAAATGTATCTAACTGATAGTGAAAACTGCATCAAAATCCGTTGCGTGGTTTAGGAGGAGTTAGCGGCCATACAGACATGCAGACAGACAGACGCGGAAAGCGACTTCAATTTATACTATGTAGATAAGAAGAGAAGAGATAAAGAAGATAGAGAAGAGAAGAGATAGAGAAGAAGATAGAGATTGTAAGGGCCTCTTGGTGTTGGCTTCGATCCCACCAATGCCTATCAAAGGTCCGAGCTAGCCGTGTATAAGATTGAATAAACGACTATATAACTGAGGGTATATAACGTCCTTCAGTTAATCTTAGTAAATAGGTATTGTGGAAGGTGGCATTGGTACGATAGGTAGAGTTTGACCCACGGAGGAAGTTGCCAGAATCATTGTTTCCCCGCTGGATTGTTTGCATGAAACAATCTACCTAATACAACAAATTTTACCTACTTTATCTATTATTATAATTGGATATGATCATTATCTTACAACGTCTGAAAACCTCCTTAGAATAATAAAATATAAAAAACGGCCAAGTGGGAGTCGGGCTCGCGCACTGAGGGTTTCGTACCACCACAAAATACAATAATTATCAATTAAAAAAACTGACTTCAAAATTAGAAAAAAAGTACGGTGGCATTTCAATTCGATCAAATGAAAAGGTCATCTAAATATCAAAATACTTAACTTGGCAATGAACATAAATTTGTTACCGACTCGCACTTGGCCATTATTTATTATTTGTTGTTATACTTTAGAGTGTGTACTATAATCATGCCAAGTTTGACGCTTGTACGTATTACCGTTGTTGTTGATTGAACTATTGATAACCTCTTACGGCCTTACTTATAAACGTTACTTAAGTTAAGCAATGCTTAAAATTGCTTTGTCAACTTCACGTTGACGGAAATTATCACACATGAAAAAGAGACAGAGCAATTTTAAGCACTGTTGCCTAATTTCACAATTTTTTTTGCCGTAAATAGTTTACTATAAAAAATTATGGAAACATAGTTGGCCACTTCAAAGGCCTCTTCGTATAGTTCGTTACTTACCTGTGCCAGTTACTTATAGTTCGGACAACCACAACTGTAAAGCTAAACAGCTTTTTTTTTTAGGCTGCGACCAGTGCAACACACTTTCCCACGCGTTTGTTTCACGAACAAAGTCATCTGATTGTAAAGATTTTATGGAACAAAATTAATTGAAAAGTGTTTTTTTGGGGTTGAACCCGTGCTCCACCTAAGTTCTCCACCTGGGTGGAGCACGGGGTACACACGTCCCGTTGCTGCAACTACCAGTCATTACAGTCGAGTGGAAAAGTCTTATTGAAAATAAATATGAGGCGTGACTACAGTTTTATTTAAAAACAAAAATATAACAACAATTCATCACATCACTAATATTATAAAAGTAAAAGTGACTCTGTCCGTCTGTCTGTTTGTCGCGTTTTCACGGCTAAACGGCTGAACGGATCTTAATAAAACTTGATAAGGAGTTACTGTGTATCACACTGATGGATATAGGATACTTCATGGCTGACACGCTCAGTATTGCGTTTAATTGCTCTTTAAATTAAGACGAAATATGCTTCAAATTTGACGAGTCGTCCTCACGAATATTCAAAAGTAGTCCTTTAAAATCTATTAATTGACATTTGCCGTTTGTACGTATTACCATTTTTAGGGTTCCGTACCCAAAGGACGTAAACGGGACCCTATTACTACGCTGTCCATCTATGCATCTTACCTTTTGACGACTATATATTTCGAACCGTAATAGACAGCCATCTGGAATTTTCATAGAATGTAATGTTACGGCGGATTAACTAAGAAATAATAATAAAGTCAAAGATTAAAAACTACAGGGGAGTCCTCATACAACAACTTTATAGTCCTCATACAACAACTTTATAGTCCTCATACAACAACTTTATAGTCCTCATACAACAACTTTATAGTCCTCATACAACAACTTTATAGTCCTCATACAACAACTTTATAGTCCTCATACAACAACTTTATAGTCCTCATACAACAAAGCTTTTTTGTATTTGCTCTAAACAAAAATTTCAACTGACTATCTGTTACGGTTCGAAAGATACAGCCGTTAAAAGGTAGGACAGACAGACAGCGTTGGCTCAGTAATAAGCCTCGTTTTTACCCATTGGGTACGGAACCCTAAAAATGTCGATGGAATGAAACACTCGCCTGGACGCGGCCTAAGATTCTGCCGCGGTTACTTTCTCCAACTGTGAGAATGATGGACCTTGAATAGGTTTTAATGTGGTCAAAAATATACTTAACACCATATTGTGGTCAAACGTCTGGTTAAAATATTAACGTTAGCAGGTTAATGTTTCTTTAACATTTGGTTTGAACTGAACAAACAAGCAGGCAGACTGCTTGAGGGTAAATAACGGGACTCGATGCAACAGTGCACAATACTAGGCAATAAAGCCGTGGGTCGAGGTGAACGCGAGGCACACATAACGTGAGTCACCAAGGCATAGTACCTACTTTACTCGACCATAGCCAGATGAATGCTTACTAAAATAGTGATGTGCGAATATTCTAACATGTTTGTGAAAATATTATACCTCTCACTCTGTCTCACTGTTTGTTTATTACCTTTTTCCGTTTGTTACCTCTTTGTATTGGTTCGCGTTTGTTGCGTTTTCGCGATGGTTGTTTTTTCGCGTTTGTTGCTTTTTCTTGACTATATGGCTGAACCGATTTTAATGTTTCACAAGGAAGTAGATATAGATAGATACTAAATACTTATCCATGATTACAGACGTAAGATCATTTTATTAAGAAAAAATTGCGAGTAAAACCACGGGAGGAGCTAATTGCAATGTTACCATGTTTGTCATATTATAATAGTATGTAATTAGCTTTTATGTGCGACAGAAGCATTTATGTCAATGCTAAGTAATATGCAATACAATAATTATCTATTACGGGTTTGTTTATATAATATAGTCCTGTATATTATAACTGTAATGGGAACAAAATTTTATTACGCCATAAATTTCAATGGTATATTATAATTTGCTATAATTGACCATCGTTACTATTTGTTTTAATATGTTGTATAATTAAAGAATCCATAGACCGTTGAAGGTCTAAAGACAATCCGAATGCTCAAGCCCACTACCAGTTGGCAGCGTGCCCAGCATGCTGGCGACATTACCACGCTGAATGGCAATGCTTATGCGTTGAGCCAGAAACACGCCAGCATTTTGGTAACGCGTCGCACTAACCAGGCGCTCTGAAAGATTATTGAAAATGAAGTGAGCTCAGGTCCCCAGGGTCCCAATGTCTCGACCCCAAACGCCTCAATTAGTTTATCTACTTGTAATATAAAACTGACGCCAAATTTGCCGCCTGTATGCAAAAGTAACAAACGCCGCTGCGCCGTGTAAAATCTAGCGAAACGAGTAAAAGCAAATACGTGTCATCTCTTTCACTTCAATTGAAATGAAACGAGAGGTAACGCATTCGCGTCCAATAGGCCCTTACACGGCATGACAAATTACTTAAAAATGCTGTTTTCTATTTATAATATAGATCTCTAAGTACTTTCGCAATCATATTAATAAAAATATATCTATACTCTGTACTAATAATATAAAGAGGAAAGATTTGTATGTAAGTATGTTTGTAACGAATTAGCTCAAAAAGTACTGGATCGATTTTAAAAATTCTTTCACTGTTGCCAATCTACACTATCCCCGGGTGACATAGGTTATAATCTATACCCGTGCGAAGCTGGGGCGGACCGCTAGTATATATATATATATATATTTTCTCAATAATTTGGCTATGTTCGGGAAAAGCATCATACAAAACTTAGCGGCACTAGTGAGAAAAAAAAATCAACGTATTTAAGGTGGCAGTGATAAATTTTCACAACTTTGGAGTAACAAAACTTCAAAAGTAAGTTAAATAATTACTTAGAAATTTGCAATTCGGAAACTGTTACACATTGTCAGCGTAAATCTTTTTTTTTTCAATTATTGATTTACGTTTGGCCACCAACTCGCCTGATGGTAAGCGACTGTGTGGCCGAGGATGGAACACGTTGATCTAGAAGAAAGTGTTCACTTTAGCGTCGAAGATGGCTAGATAGTAGCTCTCAGGAAACAAGGAGGACGGCAGGGAGTTCCATTCTCGGGCAGTACGTATCATAAATGTCGACCCAACTCGTTGAGTACGAATCTTTGGAATTTCCACGAGGAAGGGGTGGTAGTGTGCAGTCCTTCTACTTGTCCTGTAGTAAAAGGGGGAGGGTGGAATAAGGTCATGAAGCTCTTGAAGGTTATTTATGCTTTGTTACCCAAGATCCAGGCGTAGGTAGCTTAGTTCGGGGACCACAGCAGAACTTATCAGTGTTTTCTTTCCTTAATAAATAGTTGTTTGTTTTTTTGTCTTACTAGTTTTACATAATCAAGGATACGGTCGCTAATGAAAGTAATAAAACTGCATTTTATTTTTACTACCAATTACCGTCATTTCCTTGATTTTGTAAGGACGATTACATAAAACACAAGTATTAATGGAAATTTAATAAAGCCTACGTTCAATTCGAAAAGGCTCGTAACTTTCAAACTGCTGGACAGATTTTGATTTAAAACAATTTAGGCTTAGTAATAGGGTCTCGATTTTACCCTTTGGGTACAGAACCCTAAAAACTAGGAAAAATTGCAATTATACCTGCTTCTAAAGGTAAAAAACACAGGTATTGTAGAGCAGACTAATATCGCAGTTTTTATCGTGCTCCATCGTAGACCGCATCATCGTTTACCATGAGGAGAGTTGGTGGCCAAGCGCAAGACAATATTGTTTTTATTTTTTTAAAGCTCTATATTTATTGAATTTACTTATGCTTTTTGAATTTTATAGAATAGAAATTTAGTTTTTTGTTTTTCAGTTATCCACTATCTACACATTGCTGGGTTATAATTATTGTCTATACTAATATTATAACAGGAAAGATTTGATTGTTTGTTTGTTTGTTTGCATTGAATAGGCTCCGAAACTGAAGAAACCGATTTGAAAAACTCTTTCACTGTTGGGAAGCTACACTATCCCCGGGTAACATAGGTTATATAATATAAAAAAAAAAAAATAGGGATCCTTACTAAAACTCCAATAATGTAACCCAAGGTGTAAAAAAAATAAGATTTACAATTTTGACTTTGCGTGTTTGACAGTTCTAAGACAGGACAACGTCTGTCAGGTCTGCTGGTGTGCTAATAAAGGTTTATGTGGTTTATGTTTATTTTTAAACATTCCAATATTTAAGTATCTATATATATTAAGAATTTTAGTATAATATTAAAGGAGCCACACAAAATACACTTTATGCATTGTGCGGTTTTGGCCGTATTAAAACGATTCAAATGCCATTATGAAATAAAAATTTGCTCATATTTAAAAAAAAATATTTTAACGTTGTTTAATATTAAAACGTTATTTTCCCCCCTTGAGTATAAAGTAAAACAGTTCCGTTTGCGTATAGTAAGTAGTTATAGAATGGTATAGGTGTGTGTGCAACAGTCTGTCGCAAGGTACAGGTTTGTGGCCCAACCGAGAGAGCGGAGTGGTCGGCTGATATCTCCTACCTACCTGTCGAATGATACACTTTAATATTTAATTACATATGTTTTTATCATTGCCACTCGAAAAAGAGCAACTGATTCATCGACAACAGTGCGTAAAACTCTCTTTTACTCACTGAATGAATAAAAACATTTTGAATTTGGAACTCGACTATAATCTTCAAAACACGAGTGAATCGGTTTCTTCTAGGCAAGCGTGCTCCACCGTAGACCGCATCATCGCTTCACATCAGGCGAGATGGTGGTCAACAGCAAGCCTATTTTTTTTAAACGTACTGATTGTGCGGACTGGATAGAGCTATTCCATCGAGCTATCCAATTTAAATAAAGAAAAATATATGCCTCCAATTGCAGTTAGTTTCTCTATTTCGGTTTTATTAGGTATCGTGGGTTTTTTACGAATTTAAAAAAAATCTAAATCATCCTAACTAATATTATAAAGCGAAAGTAACTGTGTGTCTGTCTGTTGGTTTGTTCGCTTTTCATGACTAAACGGCTCAGCCGATCTTATCCTAATTTGGCAGAATGAGAGTTTACATCATATGGTACTATCATAGCGCTTTGATTCTACATTTATTGTGCGAACTGCTAGTCTGTGGAATGCGCGGCCTGAATAGTTCCCCGATAGTTACAATCTGGGTGTCTTCAAATCACGAGTGAATCGGTTTCTTCTAGGCGAGCATGCTCCACCGTAGACCGCATCATCGCTTAACACCAGGCGAGATGGTGGTCAAACGCAAGCCTATTTTTATTAAAAAAATAATTAAAAAAACATATATGGCATAAATAATAGATTATACAACAAGTAAGGATAGTAAAAAAATCGAGGAGCTAAGTTGGATCGCGAGAGCAACGAATGATTGTAGAGGAGAATCCTGAGCGTAGCGAGGGATACAAGGCCGAGATAAAAAATATTTGTTTACTCAACACTTTGATGTGATGTGACAAATATTTCATTTAAAACATTTTTTACGTAATATTGTATAGCTGGAATTTGATAAAAAATTATGTTTATTCCTCAAAGATTTTTTCTTTAAAGTTATTTTTAGTTTAGTATAAACATCGAATGGAACACAAATGAATTCATTTAATAATTGCCACTTATTTATTGTTCGACACGTACGAAATCACATTGACACACTGTTTTGTCATTCAAACAAAATAAGTAATCATCATCGTACCTTATCAAAGTACAATATTTTTATATTTCCTCCACCATTATAGGAAATTATCCAAACTGTACCCTTAGTAGAAGTTTTGATAGTACAGCGCCTCCAGCGGAAACGCGGAGGAACTAAAATCGGTAGTAATCGGCGGTATAGATTGCTTCACTCTAATACGAAAAAAGTTTTCGAATACCTTTCAGCCCAGCAATGTATGGAACAATACGTAAACGAAAAAAGTTTTCGAATACTATCAAAACTTGTACTAAGGGTACTGAACGTAAAATTTGGTATGGAGGTAAATTATATCCTGGATAAACACACCAGCAATTTTTTATCCCGGAAAAGGTTCCTGTTGGAGCCATTAATTTTTGCGGGTGACCACCTGTTGATACCACAAGGTTATTCTAAACTAGCTGCGCCCCGCGGTTTCTCCCGCGTTAATCGCGTTATATACCTTGAAGCAACCTCCTTGGTATAGCAACAGCAACCTCCTTTGACTTAGATGTATTTTTCCTTGTTATTTGTAAGGAAAACATTAACGGCCTTACTTAAAATTGCTTTGTCAACATCTCGCTGACGGAATTTGTCACACATGAAAATGAGACAGAGCAATGCTTTAACTTAAGTAACGTTTATAAGTAAGGCCGTAAAACACCAAAAAAACCCAGATCCGATCGCTTCCAAACTTCAAAGGATCATTGTATTATTAGCTGTAATGTAAAAACAGTAATACGTAGATACAAAGGTTAACTTGGCATGATTATAGTTCACACTCTAAAGTATGACAACAAATAATAAATAATGGCCAAGTGCGAGTCGGTGACCAATTTTTGCTCAACACTGGTTCTCGTACGATCACCGAAGTGAAGCAACCTCGGGCGCGGCCGGTACTTGGATGGGGGACCGCCTGGGCGTGATGTGGTTTTGCATATTTTTATTTTATTTTGTGAAGATACGGAATACACTGAGGGCAGTGTGCGAGCCCGACTCGCACTTGGCTGGGTTTATTTGCAGTTTTTTGTTGGAAACAATGAAATTCCCGGGGTATACGCTTTCGTGTGGGAATCATGTGGACAGAGTCGAATATTTTTCATCGCCTGATGGTAAGTGCCACTGCGGTCTAAGATGGAGACAAGTTGAATAGATGTTGTCATAGTATTTATTGTGAAAAGGTACAAATCATCTCCAGACATAATACATACCAAAGTGTTACGAAATGAAGAGTTCATAAGCACAAGACCAGCTGACCTTAGCTGCCGTAACCAGCCGGTTCTCAGTCGGACGGCCGCGGGTTTGACTCCATTTCTGATATATTGATTGTTTTACAACTACTACTTTGTAGAACGGTACTACTGTCATAACTACCGTTGCCTTTTGACCCAACAGGAGGGTAAAGTTTTCAATTGTATCGTAAAAATGTATGGTGTAAAGGTTTAAAGGGTCGGCAACATACTTACTATGTTACAAGTGTTCAGGTGACGGTGACTGCTAACTATGAGACCGCATCATCGCTTACCATCAGTCGAGATGGCACCAAGAGCAAGCCTATTTTTTTTAAAGGCAGTAAAAAATCTAATTTTCAATTGTTAGGCTACCAGACAATTTTTACAAGCATTTGTTTAACTTGCCCCGTTAGTGTGTAGCTACGTATGCATGTGTGGGACAATCTTGCAACTGAATTTTAGACTATTATCCTTAACTGATTGAGTTGACATTTGACATTATGTAAATTCGGTGACAATGCAATGTTATGGTACATTCGAGCTGGTCTGATGGAGACAGAAGGTGGCCATAGGAAGTTCTAAACGAAACGACGTAACCCTGTCGAGTTTGCGAACGTTGGATTTGTCTTCCCAAGCACTTTAGTCCTAGATGATAAATTCAATATGGCGGATGTCCCAAGATAGCGGACAAAATGTTCTTATGTACCATCATGATATGGGTATCAAATGAAAGGGTTTGCTGAAAAAAAAAACGAAATAACTTGTTTTTTTCTTTTTTTGGACATGTTTTATGATAGGGACGAATTAAGGGGGTCAGAAGAGGGTTTTAAGTTTGTATGATAGTTCACGCGTACAAATTCACAACCAACAGCTATGTTAATATATTTAAGTACCCAGATCAGCTATTATTGTACAAATAAGTAATACATCACTTGGTGCGTGGAAGTATTTATGCAACTCAGATAAAAATAGTAAGTAGATGTAATAATACATACATACATTTTACCAGAATATTTAAATTTTATTGCGGTCTGTTCCTCTGTCTGTTCGTTAATCTATGCTAATATTGTAAAAAGGAAAGATTTGTTTGATTGATTGTTTGTTTGTTTGCATTGAATAGGTTCCGAAACTACTGAACCGATTTGAAAAATTCTTTCACTGTTGGGAAGCTACACTATCCCCGGGTGACATAGGCTATAATATATACCCGTGCGAAGCCGGGGCGGACCGTTAGTTCACGAATAAACGTAGAATCGATTTTGATGAAATTTTGCATAGTTTTATTTTTTATTTATTTCTATTGATCTATTTGGTTATTATATATAAAACTATGCCACGCTTTTCAACTGCTAGTGAAATTAATTTATACAATTACGTTTAATTTCATTCGATGAGGCAATTATCGTATACCTACCACCAGTCCAGCGATTTGCTTATCTCTTCGAATCACTATTCCATAAATGGTTCAGTAAGGTCAATACAAAATATTAAATAAGAAAATAAATAATAATATTCGGGACATTTTTGCTCTGACCACAAACTAAGCGAAGCTTATAATATGGCTGCTAGAGACTGATATACATACATATACAGTTTTAAATTGTATTTTGTTTAGGTAATAAAGGCACTTGCCCAGAAAAAAAAATACATACCTAAATATATATTAACAACCAGATATAAAACAAACACAAATGTTCATCACATAAATGTTTGTTCTAGGTTCCCACACATGATAATTAGTGGTGGTGTGGTCGACAAGCGCCCATGCCCATTTTTTTTTTGATATTGACTTGTACTATTGGCCTTTTGGCCTCTACAGCTTGACCGGACTAGTTAGCGAACGCAGAGTGCGTTCGGCATAACTTGGTGGTTAAGTTTATAGGCGACTAGCACAAGGGCACCTCGAAGGTACGAACCTCGGCTTGGGCCGTCGCCGGGAGTGGGAATCAGACTTGCCCAGGCACCCCAGAAGGGGTGTGCCCTGGAGCCCTAACGGTTGGTTGAACTGATTGATTGTATGGAGAGAATCTAACCGATCTTCTAACAGATCCTGGGGGTCTACGATCCTGTGTGGGATCGCTGTGTGTGTGTGTGCCTCTGGTAACCGACGCCTGTACCAAAAACTGAATATTTCCTATGGCTAGGAGCAGTCGGATCGGCCGAGCCCAGCGCCGCCGCGGTGACGACGGCGATGGGGTCGTTCGGGTTGCCCAAGATGTTTCTAGGGCGTCTACGGAGAGGAGGAGGGTCTGTCACGTCTGTCGAGTAGTTTGAGGATTTTACTACAAGAGGATTGGGGTGGTGAGGCGCCGCGTCAAAGTAGCGGCGGGAGGTATACTTAATGGATGGATGGGATTAATCATGGATGGAAGTTCAACATCGCAGTGCAGATCGGCGTTTCGCATATACCAGCTAGCACTGACCGCTCTGCGTATGAAGCGGTTTTGAATGACCTGAACCTTGTCCAGATCGATGCGGGAGGCGTGGGCGAATGCCACGGAGGCATAAGTCATGACGGGGCGGATGCAAGTTTTGTAAATTGTCAGCTTATTACTAAGTGACAATTTACTACGCCCGCCAAGGAGGGGGCTGAGGCGCCCTAGGAAGAACGCCGCTCGATTGCGGACTATCTGAATGTGTTTGGAGAAAGTGAGTCGGCGATCGAGAGTCACGCCGAGATACTTGGTCGACAGTGTTTTTTGGTCGAGATGGTCCAAGGGATAGGCTTCCCGTGAAGCGTGATAGGCCTCGACGGGGGGTTTTTGGACGGGTGGAAGTACATTGCTGCACTTTTTTCGGGGTTGACCGTGATGGCCCACTTCTTGAACCAATCACCTAGATGAGTGAGGGCTCGTTGAACGTGGGCCCGTTGGATAACTTTGTTGCACCCTCTGGAGTAGAGAACGGTGTCGTCGGCGAAGAGAGCTATTTCTACGTGGGGAGATCTAGGAATGTCGCTAGCGAAAAGCGTAAAGAGGGCGGGTGCTACGACGGAGCCCTGAGGGACTCCGCCACCTATAGGATGAGGTGAGGACGGAATTCCATCGATGCGATAGCGAAAGTTACGAGACGTGAGGTAGTCATGTATGATGAGTACCAGACGATCCGGCATTCCGAAGTGATATAACTTGTATATCAACCCGTTATGCCAGACTTGGTCGAACGCTTTCGCAACGTCGAGGAAAACCGCGACGGTGCCTTGGCAGAAAGGCTTGTGGGTGTAGCCATGGGATGGTTTCTTATTGAAACCTTCGAGAACGTACTCCGTGAAGCGGTGCACTTGTCGGACGCAAGAGTGTCTGGCTCTAAAGCCGAACTGCTCGTCGGGGAGAAGATTGTTTTCATTAACGTGGGACCAGATACGCTTCAGAAGGATGCGCTCATAGATTTTCCCCAGGGTACTGAGGAGGCTAACGGGACGATAGCTGGAGGGCTCGGAGGCCTTTTTGCCTGCTTTGTGAATGCCGATGATGTCGGCAGACTTCCAGACGTCGGGAAAGATAGAATTGTTGATAGCTGCATTGAAGATGCGCGCCCATGCCCATATAACGACCATTTATTTATTATGTAATTTATTTCTTACAATCACCTTTTGTATTGTTACTATAATATATTGTGACAAAAACGTATTCTTCGACATGTAATTAGTTAATCTGGTAGGTATTTAAATTCCATAATTATGTAATATTGTCTGTCATTAGTGTAATTGGTTTTTGAACCGTGCTAATTGAATAAATAAATACAAAAAATACAAATGCTATTTGAAAAGGACTATAGTGTGAGGGTGACCAAGGGGCATCACAAGAAGACATGACGTCCAACAAGAAGATGGGATGACGGCATTCGGCTGACCCTGGGGCCATACTGGACAAGAGTGGCAGGTGATAGAGAGCAATGGAGACAGTTGGAGGAGGCCTATGCCAAAAGGCACACCGAACTAAGAGACATTTTATAAAACTGTAGAAATATTTTATGTTAATATCTTATTTTACAGCCCGTTAGTCCAGTTGGTAGCGACCTGCCTTCTGAGCTTGGGGGCGTGGGTTCGATTCCCACCTAGGATAAACATTTATGTAATGAACATTTGTGTTTGTTCTATATCTGGTTGTTCATATCTATTTAAGTATGTATTTAAAACCATATATGTATCTATATCAGTCTCTGGCAGCCATATCACAAGCTTTACTTAGTTTGCGGTCAGATAAACGTGTGTGCAAAAAAAAAAGGCCCTAATATATTTAAAAAAAAAAACGGAGTAAATGGCTATTGTATTGTATAGTGTGAGGGTGGGGATCTTTAGATGTAGGTCATCATCATCAGCCAGAAGACGTCCCCTGCTGAACATAGGCCTCCTTCTTTAGCCTCCACACTGAACGACAGCCTGCCTTTTGCATCCACTGGATACCCGCGACTCTCACAATGTCGTCGGTCCATCTAGTGGGAGGCCTACCCACGCTGCGTCTTCCGGTTCGTGGTCTCCACTCCAGAACCTTTCTTCCCCATCGGTTATCAGCTAGATGTAGGTGCATAATAGTATAAAACTTTTTTGAAAAACTGTTTCTGCAGGTAAAGCCGTTGCCTAACCTAACTTAACCTAACCTAACCTAACCTAACCTAACCTAACCTAACCTAACCTAACCTAACCTAACCTAACCTAACCTAACCTAACCTAACCTAACCTAACCTAACCTAACCTAACCTAACCTAACCTAACCTTTTTTTTTTTTTTTTTTTTTTTTTTTTTTTGACTTGGGGAAATGCTTTTACGCATGCCCGCTCGTGTGGGGTTACGAGCGGGGGATGTTGGACTCCAACGCCACGGCCGCAGCGGTGGCGCTAATACCAACTAAAACCCCAAGATGTTCCACAGCAACGGCAAGTGGGATGAAGCCACGGGCCCATGCAGAGTATGCACCGTGGCTCCATCCTGCCGATTGTCCATCCCTGGTGGACCCGCCTCGGGAGGGGGTGATAAGTTACCCCCTTCCCACCTCATGACGATGCGCCCTGGAACATTTGGGCGCGTCGACCACTCTAGAGGGTTCTGTCACCTAGGTGACTAGGAAGAGGCAGCGGATGTCCCCACATCCGCCACCCCAGACCCTCCGAGCGGAGACGGCGTGCGGTCTTGACTTGCGCGCCTCCGTCTCCGCCCTCTCCGGAGCGGGTGAGCGAGAGGATCTGCCTCTCTCTCCCGCTCCTCGGCCTCTCTCTGCGACATCACCTCCTCGCAGAAAGTGGCCATCGCCTCCCAGGACCTCTCGTCGGCAACCATCCGTGATAGGATGTTCGGCAGCGAGAGGTCTCCACCCATTGCCGCGGCTAAAATTAGTCGCGGGTCCGTCGTCCCCAGGCACGACTCCAGTACGTGCTGCGCCGTCTCCTCAGCGCAGCCGCACTGATGACATTCCGGAGTCTCCTCCCTCCGGGCCACGCGACACAGATACCTCCCGAAGCAGCCGTGCCCCGAGAGGACCTGCGTCAGCCGGAAGGAGAGACTCCCGTGGTCGCGGTGTACCCACTCCGCCAGTACAGGTCGGATCGCCTCCAGAAGCCGGGCAGCTCCGGCTCCCCTCCTCCGGACCAAGGCGATCCGCCGGCTCCATGATTCGAGGGCGTCGTCCCTTGCCCTCCTCCGCCACTGCTCGATCTCCCGCGGGGCAGGCCGCAGGTCGCTCGCTCGTGCGCTCACTCTGCGCCAGTACACCTCGGAGAGGACCTTGGCCCCCAAGTCCCACGGTAGGGAACCAGCCAGGACACTGGCCACCTCGTGGGAGAGTGTGCGGTACCCCCGACACACCCTCACTGCCATCACCCTCTGGCCCCTATGGAGCCGGGCGACCTCCCTCGGGCCCAGGGAATTGGCCCATATTGGGGCCCCGTAGAGGGCCATCGACCTCACCACTGCCATATACAGGCGGCGACAACTTCCCCCTCCTCCTCCGAGGTTCGGAAGGAGGCGGCTCAAAGCAGCCGCCGTCCCCACGACTCTCGGGGTCAAGCCGTCAAAGTGGGCCCCGAAACTCCATCTGCTGTCGAGCACGACGCCAAGATATTTCAGCGTCGTGCCGACAGCAATGGACACTCCGCCCACCACTATCGTAGAGCCCGCAGGTGGCGCTCGCCGAGGCCCATGGAAGCAGATGGCCTCGGATTTGTGGAGCGCCACCTCCAGGCCCAACCGCCGGATCCTGGCCACCACCGCAGCAACAGCGGCGGTGGCCAGGATGGACGCCTCTCTAAACGTCCGCCCCCGGGCGGTAACCAGCGTGTCGTCGGCGTAGCAAACGATGCCGACGCCACGGAGGTTAGCGCCCCTCAGGACCCAATCATACCCGACGTTCCACAGGGTGGGGCCCACTGCGGACCCCTGTGGAACGCCACGGGTCATGGGGTTCCTGCCTTCTCCATCCTTTGTGGGGTAGACTACCTCTCGATTCGAGAGGTAGTCCCCCACTAGGCGTCGGAGGTACTGGGGCACGTTGTGATGCCCCAGCGCCTCCAATATTACGTTCCAGGGCAGGGTGTTGAACGCGTTAGCGATGTCAAGGGACACCGCCAACATCACCCCGCCGCTGGAGCACGCCTCGTCGGAGAGGTCGCGGACGTGCGCTATTGCGTCGATCGTCGAGCGACCTCTCCGAAACCCAAATTGTGTGTCGGCCAGATCCGGGCCGACATTCTCGAGGTGGTTGACGAGGCGGGCATTCACCACTCGCTCCAGGAGCTTGCCCGCCTCGTCAAGCAGCACAATTGGGCGATACCCCGCCGGCTGGTCCGCCGGGCGCCCCTCCTTCCTTATCAGGACGAGTCGGCCCGTCTTCCACCGCCTGGGGAATCTGCCTTCCCGCAGGCAGCGGTCGAGTAGCGCCCTCAACTGCTCTCCCAACTCCTCTTGGACGAGGGCCCACGCACGACCGGGAATCCCATCGGGCCCCGGCGCCGTGTTTTTGGCCCTCATCCTGAGGACGGCTGCTCCCAACTCACCCTGCGTGACCTCGGGAACCTCCTCCTCCACCTCCGCGGCAGGCGCCGGCATGGTGGGAGGGATGAATTCGGTCCCCGGGCTACCGGGGAACAGTCCCTCAACCACCCGCCGGAGGACCGCCGGCTCCAGGGTGCTGGTCACTGGAGGGGCCCAGGGTCGCAGTTTCTGGCGGGCCCACTTGTAGGGCCGTCCCCACGGGTCTCTCTCCAACGATGCGAGCATCTCTATCCAGGCCTGTTCCTTGGCCTGGCTAATCGCTACGCGGAGGGCCTTGCACACCTCTCTGTAGGCGGCGTACAGGCGGTCCAGCTCCTCCTCGTCCCGCGTCCTCCTCCGGCGGTGCCGCTGGTAGCGACGGCGCCCCGCCAAGCACTGGCGGCGGAGCTCGGCGATCTCCTCGTTCCACCAATAAACTTGACGCTTGGCCTGTGGAGGCCTCGCACGCGGCATGGCGGCGTCGCACACGTGCGCTACGGCCTCGCACAGTCCATCGACTGCGGCGTCCAAGTCTACGTCTTCGGAAGGGGGGGCATTCCACGTCTGGACAATTGCGGCTTCCCGCAGCAAATCCGTGTCCAGACGGGTTAGCGCCCAACGCCGTCCAACTGCTGGCGGCGGCCGCGGGCTCTGTCCCACCAACGACGAGGAGACGCTGAACCGGATATACCGATGGTCAGAGAGCGTCTCCTCGTCCACCAGGACCTCCCAGTCCCGGACACGTGCTGCAAGCTCGGGGGTGGCAAGGGTAACGTCGATGATCGACCCACCCGACCGCCGCACGCACGTGTCCTCCGACCCGCGGTTAACCACGCACATCCCCGTCTCCACCAGCCATTCGTTGACGGCCACACCCCTGGCGTCGGTCCTCGGAGACCCCCACGCCGTGGACTTGGCGTTGAGGTCTCCGAGGACGACGACCGATCGGGGACGGTTCTGCCCCACCAGGGTCCCCACGTCACCGAGAAAACTCTCGAATTCGGCGAGGACCCTGTTGGGGGAGAAATACACCCCCACAACTATCGTACCTCCGATCCGAGCCGCTACGTGTCCCCTGCCCCTCACCGCATCCTCGAGAGGGGGAGACTGAGCAGGCGACTGGGTGGTGATCGCCACCAGGCCATCCAGATCTCCAACCCAGTCCGTTCTGGGCGGGATCCGGTATGGCTCGGCAACCACGGCCACCTTGATCAACCCTTCTGCCAGGTTCTGGAGAAGAAGATCCTGAGCTCTGGCAGAGTGGTTGATGTTCGCCTGGAGAAAATTTAGGGTCGTCATCCTAATTTACGTCCATGGTGGCCACCTGCTCCACTGTGGGGCGAGTTGGCTGCGACCTGGCTTTGATCGCAGCTTTTCTTTTCTTGAGACCCTCTATCTTGGACGGGGGCTTGGCGCATGCCTTGCCCCCGGAGAGGTGTTCCGCCGGCTTCCCCGCGGCTGCACACAAGGTGCAGTGGGGGGCAGCGGAGCAGCCGCTGGCCTTATGGCCCGTTTGGCCGCAGCGGTAGCATTCCCCGCTGCGGTCTACCTCAGACTTGCACTGGGCCATAACATGGCCCAGTGCAAGGCACCGGAAGCAGCGGCGGGGGCGGGCCTCTAGGACCTCAACCCGCGCCGCCACCCAGCCTACCAACACCCGGTTGCCGGCCGCCACAATCTTTTTTGCGGCCATTGCGGGACACCGCACGAAGGCAGTACCCATGCCCGCCGCGCCTTTCCGTAATTCGCCGACCTTGAGGTCCAGCGCAGCACAGCCTCCGGCTTTAGCGAGGCACTCAGTCAGCTCCTGGGCGCCAACCGAATCGTCCAAGCCGGTCACCCTCAGATCTGCGGTGGTGACCGGCCGGGACACCCGGATTTCTCCCTCGGCACCCTGGAACACTTCGCGCAGTTTTGAGGCCAGGGAGTCAGCCTTTTCAGACCGCTCCGTGCCAGAAACTTCTATTATACGGCCCCCAGTGGCCGCAACTCTCATTTTTAAGGGTGGGAAGCCGCTGAGGTCCATCTTGGACCTGGCCTCGCCCAACACCCTGGTGTAATCCAGGCCCTTCTTTTCCGCCCCCGGCAGCAATGTGATCACTACCGCTGCCGTGCGCTGGGGGCGGATCCTCACTTTCTTCTTGGGCTTTTGCTTCGCCTGTGGAGCCAGATTCCTTTTCTGGGGTCTCTCCGCCTGTGCTGCCTTTGCTGGTCGCGGTTGCTGATCCCTTGGCCTCCCCTTCCTATTGGCAACCTCCGCCCAGGCCTCAGTGAGAGGCCGTGACAGGGGGGCAGGAGGTACAGCCGCTTCCGGGGGTCCGGCTTCAGGAGCCGAGGACTTTCCCTTTCCCTTGCCCTTATTGGGTTTGGGCTTCGGGACTTGCGCCGAGGTCGACGCAGTGGGAGGATCCGGCTGCTGGACGATACCAGCCCTTGGATCCGCATCATTTCGTCGGTCCGCGGCCAGAGGGGGGCGGATGCGTTTTTCAGGCAGGAGGCGTTCCTCCAATGCCTCGAAGCGAGCACTGAGCATTCCGCCCACCTGCCGCAGAATCGCTTGTTCCATCTCCTCCGCTGGACGGGGCTCGTTTCGGATCTTGGATCCCGAGGCCTGCGGAGGAATGGAGTTTCGCGCCTTATTCATCTCTGCACGGAGCTCCGCCATCTCCTTCCGGAGCTCCGCGACTTCCTCTCGAAGGCGCGAGTTGGCAGCCTGTAGTTTTTGGGTCTCCTCTGTCGAGGACCTCTTCTGCAGGTCTGCCAGCGCGCCTTGGACCGTTAGGGCAGCGTCTTTCAGGGCACGTTGGAACGTGCCTTTCAGGTTCCCAGATTTGGTGGCCACATTGTTTATGATGGCCACGGAAGCCAGCACCTTGTTACTGATATCGGAGGCGAGCTCCTCCGATCCCTCCGATGTCAACTCGGGCAGTTGTTCCGCCGATTTGTTGGAGCGTAGTGTCTGGGACATTTCCCGGATCTCCCGCTCCGCCTGCAGCTCCATCTCCTGCCTCTGCACAGCTACGAGGGCCGCCTTGGCCTGAGCGAGGCCAACGTACTGGCCTGTGGTAGGCGGTCGGCCTCTGCTTCTTCGCGCTGTAGGCAACTTTGGAGCCGGAGCTTCTGTCTCCTCGTAAGGGTCATTCTTGCCCATTCGGCGCTTCCGGTGTTGAGTTCCTAGATACTCCTCGCGAGTCGGAAACTTCGTCGACCGCAGAACCACATCTGAGTCATTCATATCTTGGTCGCTCACCTCTTCGTCACTAAGACTCCAAAATTTAGAACCTTCCAGCGACATCGACCTAGAAAGTAGGCCGTCATCGCTGGGCCTCCTCTCCAGTGAACTCGCGCGTCGCGCGTCATCCTCCAAAATTCCTTTCGTTTTGCATTTTTCGTTGTCCAAGCATTTGCCGAGGTCGTCGTTGTGAGGGCCGAGGCCCTCAAGGCGGTTGGTGCCCCCCCCAGAATACGAAGGGCAGCCTCCAGAAGGAGAGCGGGATTCTCCGTCGGCAGTACCGACGGTACCCACCTGGGGTAATATTTTTGTATTACAACTCGCCATGGTGTTTTGACAGTTTAAGGGCTTGACGGCCTGAGTTGGTGCCCTCGCGACTGCATTTTTTTATTATATTCCCTGCAGCCATGCATCCCATCGCCGGGCACTAAAAACTTAGGATTAAGATATATACATGTAATACATAATAATATACACAAATATAATAATAAATAAATAACAATAAATATATAAATAAAAAGGACGCTCTACCCGAGGGCGTCCCTCCACCTCGTCCGTCAGGCGAGACTCCGCTCATCACCCATCCACTGTGCCCTCTGCTGCTCAGAGGGACACGCGGAGGGCCACACACCAACGTCCGAGCGGACTCGCCCGGACTGCTCAGCCTCCTGCCAAGCCCATCCCCAGCTTCTGCACCCGCTCCCAATAAAAGCTTAGGGGCGTGCGCAGAAGGTCCCCCGACTCGCATCGCCGCTACCCAGTATAAGACTGGGACGCCGACCGAGCCCCGCAGCCACTCAAGGCCGCCTTAGGCTCGCACCACCGCTTCCCGGACTCTCCAGGGCGCCGGGCGAGCCTCCTCCACAGGTCCTCTTGACCTCTGCTCAGCCTCCTGCCGAGCCCTTCCCCAGTTTCTGCGCGCGCTCCTAATAAAAGCTTAGGGGCGTGCGCAGAAATTCCCCCCCCGTCCGGACTTTAGCTACGGCCAACAAGATCTCCAAACTCAGGAGAAGTTGTTGACCGTACCCAGGGTGCACCCGCCCAATCTAGTACTATCCCCCCGTATTAAGAATTCGCAAAGGATAGTACTAGATGAGCTTCGAGGAGGTAGCCGGCACCGCACCCCAACCTAACCTAACCTAACCTAACCTAACCTAACCTAACCTAACCTAACCTAACCTAACCTAACCTAACCTAACCTAACGAGTACCTAGACATGCAAATTATTCAGATATTATAACTTTATATTCGTTATTATGCATTTAAACGTAATATAATTACAGTAAACCTAAATGTAGTAAGATTGTGATGACATATAAAGTTATGTTTTAACGAGTTACTTTGAGCTGTCGAACTTGCCTCGACAGCCGTGGAGTTATCACTACTGTGGAAAAGTTACAGTTTGACTTTTTTACTGGTAACTGGCTGTCGATCAGTGTGGAGGTTAAAGGGGGAGGCCTATGTTCAGCAGTGGACGTCTTCTGGCTGATGATGACTGTCAAGTGCATATATTAACTAAACATATTTATCAATTAACCCGTTGGTCCAGTTGGTAGTGAACCTTAAGATATTTTTACTTTACTGAGTGAACCTGCCTTCTGAGCTTGGGTTCAATTCCCACGTAGGACAAACATTCATGTGATGGGCATTTGTGTTTGTTCTATATCTGGGTGTTAATATTTATTTAAGTATGTATTTAAATATATATATATATATACATATGTATGTATGTATATCAGTCTCTAGCAGCCAGATCACAAGCTTTCCTTAGTTTGGGGTCAGATGACCGTTAGCAAAAATGTCCCGAAAAAAATATAAAATTATATATATATATATGTATACATAAAAATATTACCTACCGCAAACAATAAATACACATTTTGTTTTTTTTTGTTTCTAACTAATAAGACAAAATTCGTCTGAGAGTATTTGCAAATCACTTAAAACACTTCACGTCTCCATGAGATGATGTAGCCCATTTGGGAGACCGCTAGACTTGAAAGCGTGAGGTCGCGGGTTCAAACCCTGGGCCCGTACCAATGAGCTCTTTGGAGCTTATGTACAGATTTTCATACCACTGGCTTTTCGGTGAAGGAAAACATCGTGAGGAAACCTGCATACGTACGGAGAAGGAATTCAATGGCGTATGTGAATCCACCAACCCGCACTGGGCCAGCGTGGTGGATATGGCCCAATCACCCTTTCGGGGGTAGGCTAAAATCCCAGCAGTGGAATGTTAAAAGGCAGATTATGATGATGATGACTTTAGGTCTTCTCCTAAGATTCAGTCATTCAATTACCAGCAATTTCCACAATTTTTCCGGAATAAAACATTCTTTGTTCGCCTTGATTCCTGATTCTAGTAATATAATTGTTCACATTTAAATTATTCATTTGTCAGAACATGGTAGGTACACATTCATATAAAGTAGCACACATGGTCGTAAGAATGGAGACGTATCTCATGTCCTTGCCTGTTACAGCGTACAAGTGTTAGTTTTTTATATATATATATTTATTAGTTTTTGTTTAAAAAAAACGAAATTATGTCTTCTCGTATACCCGTATGTTAGAATATTGTTAAAATCGTGATACAACTATGATCTATCATAAACTATCATGAGACAAAAAATAGTATGTGTTCTATGTAAGCATGATCTACACTACTTTCTTGCAAAGTTTCATCATAATCAGTGCAGCCGTTAAGTCGTGAAAAGGTAGCAAACAGTGGTACGGAGATACTGTTTGTATATTAAATTATAGGTAATAACGTTATTGCTAAAATCAATAACTGTTAACAAGATATAATTTTGCAACTGTATAAATAATTTTTTACACCACCTGCTCGACAATGTCCAATTACATATCATGCAACCTCAATGTAAAGTAAAGCATTATCTCTTGAGGGATATAAAGTTGTATGAAACTCCTTAGGAAATAAAGTGATTTGAATTTGGAACGTCAATTTCGTGTGGAAACTAGTGGAAAACAGTGGAAACGTGGCAAAAAAAAGCCTATATTGCTTCGTAAAGAGGTTTGTTCGATAATCGAACTGGCCACCATGAGCAGAACTCAAAAAAAAAATTTGCGTTTTCAAAGAATGTAAAACAAAAGACGGTGTTTGTTGTTGCGATTTTCAGTGAAACCTGGCTTGTTATTGTCTCGCAGAAGGTGTGACAAGTAGAGTATGCTCCTCTGGAATAAAGCCTGTCTTCGTGTTGGGCAGCTTGAAGCCCTCGCTTCACTCAGGGCTCTATATAACTCTACAGTCCCTCGTTACGCTCAGGGTTCAATATGCCGCCCGCCACGTAACACACTGCTTTATCCCCTTAGTGCATAATCTAATATTATTTTAGATTAGTTAGTTAGTTAAGTTATATAATAACTTTTTTTAATTTAATTTTATATACGATAATAAGGTAATGTTAGATTAATGGCAAGGACTAATTGAAGCTAAAACAGACGCTTGAATTAAAATGTATATAGATAATTGTTTGAACCAAAAAAAAAATATCCAAAATTTAAGTTGTTGAAATTCAGTTAATTATAAATATCATAATCGTCGTTTTTATTTAAAAAAAACCTGTTATCAAACAAATCATGTTTCTCATTACAAGATCCGTCGGTTCAAATTTACCTTAAAAAAATAGTAACTTAAGTATGTAAGTAAAACTAATTAAGTAGGTATACGTGAAAAAGTACCGTCAAAAAGATTTATCGCTTAAATTTCGTCCGCATCATCTTCCCACAATTAAAAACCGTAAGTAGAATATAATTTTGAAAAGTGAAGTTAAAACGCCAGAGCAACCAATCATTTTAGGCGCACAGCCTCCGCGTCTTGACTTTCCAGTGCCCCACTGGCCTAAATCCCCACCTGTCTGCAGTGAAAGCAAAAATTAGCAAAAATGACATAATACTACATAACCTACCTTAAGCCAATCGTTAACTTCTTATCACTTCAAAAAGTAAACACTCACTTGCACTAAAAAAATAAAAAACACTGGCCACTAACTGTCACTGTCAAAACTGTCAAAAAGCGCGCGAAACTTTTTTCACTTTCCGCGTGTTCAGTTGTTTTCACAATGGGCGCTTGGCACGCGTTGTCAAATCGGGCTATGAAGCCCGACTGTACTGCAAGAATTGTGAATAAGCACTGCAAAGCATTCGGTCGGCAGGGCTGTCGCGGAGAGCTGTCGCCTTAACCGACTGCAGGAAAAGAGTGCGGCTGTAATATTTTAGCAAATATTAAAAACTAGCTGCACGCGATTTCATCCATGTGGACGTTCCCACAGGAACCGCATTTTTTTGAGGTAAAAAGTAGCATATTATGTTATATCCTATGGCAAAAAAACGCATTTACAATATTATCAGTATATTACTTACTTGGATCGAATCAAAGACTATGAACCCTGGATTGAATGGACTTGAATACATCAGCAACCAATTAAACGTCCACTGCTGGATAAAGGCCTCCCTCTTAGATAGGGGTGCTGCCATAATCCTCACGCTTGGCAGGCGGCTTTGGGATCACAGTACGTTCACTGTGTGTTAAGAGGACGCTGCTGCCCATCTTCTGGTGTTTCTGGTCGCAGTTTAAGGACATACCTGTGTCCAAGACTGGTACCCGGGATTTGGAATATTTACTTCATTTTCTAGCAACCCATCCGGAACTGTGAGCTCACGACCCCAACATATTTACAATCTCTTGACAGATTTTGATAATAATATACTTACAAACTAAAATATTATACATCATTATTTTTATTATCATCCCATCTCTCTAGATTTATACGCCTTAACAAATTATTGTTTAAACACCTATTATTGTGCACGTGTGTTTAAATGTGCGTATGATTTACTCGTGTTTTGCGGAAATAATTTATCTTTATCGATATATTTTTTAAGAACCATGTCCTTTTTGGGTAACATGTCAAAAATAAGAAATAATGCTTCAAATAAGCATGAATTGTTCGCTATTCAAAGAAGAAAAAAAAATTTGCTTTCTATTTTCCAAGTTTGATACTTATGTTTTCTTTTATTACCTGCCAAAACCAAAAATAACAAAAAAAAAATGTGTTTCCACAACATAAAAAAAAGTTACGATATGCAATAAGCGTTAGCGCGCCAGCCCTGCTTCCGAATCGTTCAAACGTCACATTTCAATTATCGAACGCTGTGACATTGTCATTTCCCGAGAATATCTGTCAAGGTGTAGTAAATATCTGTAAACAATGAAAAAATTACACTAAACTATCGCAATTAGCTATTTTTCCGCTGACAACCTTTGAACTTGCAAATTGATTTGTCAGTAATTCATGTCTGCTGTTTGTTGGATAGACAGTCCGTTTGCGTATATTTTATCTTCAGTATTATTTAAGCTACAAAAAATTTATTAAAAAAAAAAACTTTGCGGGAATTGAAATAAATTACAAAAACTAACAAGCAACTTCCCGGGAAATGGATAAAATTCAATAAACAGGATTTATTCCCATAACGAGCTATGGAAAGAGCTATATTCGGGGTTTCTCTACGAGATAGAATCAGAAATGAGGAGATCCGAAGACGAACGAAAGTTACCGACATAGCCTACCGGATTAGCAAGTTGAAGTGGGCAGGGCACATATCACGCAGAACAGATAGCCGATGAGGCCGAAAGGTTCTGGAATGGAGACCACGGACCGGTAAACGCAGCGTAGGACGTCCACCCACAAGATGGACAGACGACCTAAAAGAGACCGCAGGGAAACGCTGGATGCAGGCCGCTTCCAACCGGCCCTTTTGGAGATCGATGTGGGAGGCCCATGTCCAGCAGTGGACGTCCTATGGCTGAAATGATGATAATTCCCTGACGTTTCAGTATTTTCTTCATATTTAAATGGAAATCTCGTAATATATGCTATTTAATTATCATTCCTACATTAACAAAAAAAATACCAATCAATATAAGGGATTCATCTCCTAATTTAAAAACCGGACCAGGGGCCTTACGGACAACTGCTATTACAGGCACCTAATCCGGTCAGTTGGAAAATCACGCGACCGCAAACCTTATCGCGCCCAGATACGGTTTGCGGTCGCGTGATTTTCCAACTGAGCGGATTAGGTGCCTGTAATAGCAGTTGTCCGTAAGGCCCCAGTACGAATGGACTGCGATTACAAACTTAAATTTTGTAGTTGGAATGTATGGAAGAACCTTATTGTCCACTACAAAGTTAAGTTTGTGTTTCAATATTCCAACTTTTTTGTTTTTTGTTTTGTTTGGACTTGCTCTCTGAGGGTTCTATCCAACGGAACCCTCAGAGCGCGAGTCCTACTCGTACTTGTCCGGTTTTTTTAGTTCGTGGTCTCTCTAGATACGATCCTGTGTTGAATATAATACGCAATAAACGATGAATGCAATAAAAATGTATTCTAATTCATATAATAATATGAATTAGAATACATTTTAGTTAAGCGCATCAGTACAATAGTACATTAACTGCATTTATAATAGCGTTCAGAGTGGTGGTTTTTAGAGTTCCATACCCAAAGGGTAAAAACGGGACCCTATTACTAAGCCTACATTGTATATCTGTCTCTCTGTCGTCTGTCCTTCCTACCTTTAAACGGCTGTATCTTTCGAACCGTAATAGATAGCCAGTTGAAATTTTCACAGAATATGTAATGTTACGGCGAATTAACTTAGAAATAATGAAAACGACAATAAGTAAAAACAAAAGGGGGGGGGGAGGTGATACAACAAACGTATTTTTGTCTAAGCTCTAATGTAAAAGTGGTATTACTAATACGTACAAGCGTATTACCATATCCGTACCACCACAAAATTCAATTTCGTTATTGAATTTTGTGGTGGTACGGAACCCTCAGTGCACAAGCCCGACTCGCACTTATCCGGTTTATTTCGTCTCGTTTTATATTTCAAAAAAACAGAACAATTCAATGTAGCCAAAGGTATTTAAACTATAGATTTAAGATTACCAACAAAACCGTACATGGTGGTACCACCACAAATATTTCTCTACAGTTATACATTCCACTGAGAGTGGACCACTTATTTTTATGGAACAACCGATATTTTTTTTGCGATTTCGTGTTCCGATTTTCCGATTCCAAAGTAAAAGTTGTCCATAATGAAGACCAATGAACTCCTTTCGCTTCGTACACCCCGAGCTTATACCTATAGCCCTGTATAATTATGACTAAACTTGTCACCGACTCGCACTTGGCCATTATTTATTATTTGTTGTTATACTTTAGAGTGTGTACTATAATATGCCAAGTTTGACGCTTGTACGTGTTACCGTTTTTACATTAGAGCTAATACAAAAATACGTTAAAAAACATGGTTTTTTGTATGCCCTTTCGTTTTTACTTTTTGACTTGACTTTTTTTCTTTGTTAATTCGTCGTAGTATTACATTTTCTGTGACAATTTCAACTGGCTATCTATTACGGCTGTAAGGACGGACGGACAGACATACAGACAAGTCTGAGTCGGTGACAAATTTCAACCATTGGTGACATTACCAAGTTATAATTGTGTTACACTCAAGCGTCACTGTAGCAAAGCGTTAAGCCTGAACAATAACTGGTTGTATTTTGTGGTGGTACGGAACACTCAATGCACGAGCCCGGCTCGCACTTGGCCGGTTTATTTTAAATATCCTTGAAAGCAACCAACTGTTCGACACGTGATTTGCGCGGATGTATGGAGCATTACTCTGAAAATTCAAATTTAACATTATTTATTCATGTTACGGTACTTACCTACATGCAGCCGCCGAACAGGGAGTTAAAAACTAGGAGAATAATCATCATCAGCCAGAAGACGTCCACTGCTGGACACAGGCCTCCCCCTTTAACCTCCACACTGAACGACAGCCTGCCTGCATCTACTGGATGCCCGCGACTCTCACAATGTCGTCGGTTCATCTAGTGGGAGGCCTACCTACGCTGCGTCTTCCGGTCCGTGGTCTCCACTCCAGAACCTTTCTTCCCCATCGGTTATCGGTTCTTCGAGCGATGTGGCCTGCCCATTGCCATTTGATGATGATAATGTTGTCTCCAAGTATCAAAATTTACGCAAACTACTGAATCAATTTTGATTTAGGTAATTTCTATGGGGCCAATATGAAAGTATGTACCTTTAAATAAAGATCCAAATCAGGGGTGCAAGTACCGTTCTTTATCGGACGTCAAATTCGCTAAAATGCCATAGAATCGATCACAGCGAGTCCTGAAAAAATGGCATATTATCGAATTTGACGACCTCAACCGTCAATTTGACGATCGATAAAAGAACGGTACTTGCACTGCTGTTTACATATAACAGTTCTGGGGTAAAAATATTTTAAAAAATTACGACCGAGAGGAGAACCGAATCCTATTTGAAGTCGGTAAAAAAAAAAAAATTGGATCTTTTTTCATCGGACTTGGCTAACATAATTGCGATGCCTGAATAGTTCCCCGATAGTTACAATCTGGGTGTCTTCAAATCACGAGTGAATCGGTTTCTTCTAGGTAAGCGTGCTCCAACGTAGGCCGCATCATCGCCTAACATCAGGCGAGTTGGCGGTTAAACGCAGGCCTATTATTAAAAAAAAACCTGCAAAGTGTCTTTAGTGTAGTTTTCCTTGATTATTGGTTTAAATCTCTGAGACAGACATTATTGCCTCAGAGCTACAATTAATTATAAATAAAACCGGCTAAGTCCGAGTCGGGCTCGCACACTGAGAGTTCCGTCCACGTAGCTTGTTAGCTACTAAAGTACAAAAAATAGAGCAAAAAGACAAATCCCATCAACGCCCAGGCGGTTACCCATCCAAGTACCGGCTGCGCCCACGTTGCTTCACTTCGGTGATCGCACAAGAACCGGTGGTGAACAGAAACTTGTCACCGACTCGCACTTGGCCATTATTTATTATTTGTTGTTATACTTTAGAGTGTTTACTATAATCATGTCAAGTTTGACGCTTGTACGTATTACCATATTTACATTAGAGCTAATACAAAAATACGTTTATGGGGTAATAACGTTTTTACTTATTGTCATTTTTTTTTGTTAATTAATCCGCTGTAACGTTACATATTCTGTGAAAATTTGAACTGGATATCTATTACGGTTCGAAAGATACAGCCGTTTAAAGGTAGGACAGACTAACGGACAGACAGACATCGTAGGCTTAGTAATAGGGTCCCGTTTATACCATTGGGGTACGGAACCCTAAAAATAATGTTACAAAATAATAAACTTGTGTGAAAATATGAAGTGAGCCATAAGGAAGGATATTTTTAATTATTTACGCGGCGTTATCATAACTCTCTTTCATTTTATGGTCATATTAAAATATGAAAAATATTGAAATAAAATATCAAGGGTGTCAAATAAAATACTGTAAAATGGATGACATCGTTTCCGGACCGTTCATGGAAAGTATTGCCATAAACAGGGTTGCACGACTTGCACGGAACAGTGGTACTGACAGAGCAGGAAAACCTCTTGTAGCGTTGTTTACCTCTGGGGTAAGATGTCTATTTCATCATCATCATCATTTCAGCCGTAGGACGTCCACTGCTAGACATAGGCTTCCCCCATCGATCTCCATCGAAGGGCCGGTTGGAAGCGGCCTGCATCCAGCGTTTCCCTGCGGTCTCTTTTAGACCGTCTGTCCATCTTGTGGGTGGACGTCCTAGGCTGCGCTTACCGGTCCGTGGTCTCCATTCAAGAACCTTTCGGCCCCATCGGCCATCTGTTCTGCGACGTATATTTACCCTAGGGCCAAAAGGGCCATGGCCCGGGGCGGCGCAAGCCGCACCTCGCACTCCGCTTTGTGCGCCTTTCTTTTTGACGTAAAACTCGTAGTTTAATCCGTTAATTATGACAGTGGCGTCGATTCTGGCATACCACTCACTAAACTAAACCAATCTGACAGGACTAAAATTATCTGCTTCTCTTTTCATTTTAATATGTGAGAGAAGGACGGCAACAGTTTTAGAGCTGTCAAAGTTAGTTTAGAGTGCATCAGAATCGATGCCATTGTCATTGAAGAATTTGTTTACTAATCTGTATATACCCTTAGTACAAGTTTTGATAGTATTCGAAAACTCTTTTTGTATTAGAGTGAAGCAATCTATACTGCCGATTACTACCGATTTTAGTTCCTCCGCGTTTCCGCTGGAGGCGCTTTACTACAATGTATGGAACAATACGTAAACGAAAAAAGTTTTCGAAAACTATCAAAACTTGTACTAAGGTCCATCGGAAAAAACGCATTGAATAAAATGTGTTTATTTATTTGTATGGCTATTTAGTTTATTCATTCATTATCATCGTTCTCAGCCCATATCAACACACTGCTGGGTTTTATATTATAACTACCAACGCACCCCGGCTTCGCACATGTAAGTCTTATTTTTTTACACCTTGGGTTACATTATTGGAAATTTAGTAAGGATTCCTATTTTTTTATATATATAGCATAGTCTATGTCACCCGGGGATAGTGTAGCTTCCCAACAGTGAAAGAATTTTTCAAATCGGTTCAGTAGTTTCGGAGCCTATTCAATGCAAACAAACAAACAAACAATCAAATCTTTCCTCTTTATAATATTAGTATAGATTAAAAGCTTTTGATTTTTCCATAAATTCCTTTTTAGTCAGACACTGTTGGCAGAGTGGTCGTGGTTGATAAGACGGTGGGTCTTCGAAGTCATCGGTCTTCCCGGCGGCGATCACTGATATTGCAATGCTTCTCCATTTTACTAAAATATATAATCAATATAATAAATGTTAATTAGTTAATTTATAAAATGTCGTAAATTAATATCATAAATCGTCAAAACAATCATAAAATTCTGTCGAGGTGACAGGAAGCACGACGCAAAACGTCGGGCGCGGTCGGTACTTGGATGGGTGGCCGCCTGGGCGTTGATAGGATGTTGTCTTTTTGCACTATTTTTTTGGTACTTTAGTAGCTAACAAGTTATGTGCTGGTACGGAACCCTCAGCGAGCCCAACTCGCACTTGGCCGGTATTTATCATCATTATCAAGCCCATCATGTTACACTGCTGGGACATAGATCTTCTATCAGAGAGAGAGAGAGAGAGAGGGTGGGCCCTAATCCACCATGCTGGCCCAGTGCATGTTGGTAACTGGAGGTTGGTGTCTTAGAACTTTTGAGGTTTTTGGACACACCGGTTTCTTCATGATTTATTCAGTACTGATTAGGTCATTGAGGGCCGAGGATCGAACCGGGTACCGTCAGATTGTAAAGCACATGCTACCGGTCGGCCACCATCGCTCACTGGACACTAGATGTTGCGCGACCGCAAACCGTATCTGGGCGCGTTAAGGTTCACGTTCGCGTGATTTTCCGAACAAGTTTGAGACCGCGTAAGGAGTTGGGCGTAAGGCCCCAGCAGATATTTTTCCCGATTTCTGAGTTTATGATGAGTAGGTACTTATAATTATAACTGATGCCTTTCGGCTTAGTACGCCCTTGGAGATACCAAAGTACTTTTTTCAGATTTGGGTAATATTCTAATACATATTTAATTTATTACGCCCTATTGGTACCTACCTAATAATATCGCCCTATCCGTAGCAAAGAGCCACTATTGCAAAACTACAGGTTTTCAGGAGGAGGTTTTTTCTAATTTTCTTTTCTAATTTTAGTTAAGATAGTTTTTATTTTGCTTGTAATTTTTATTGAATAAACGTGTTCCAAAAAAAATCTTTTAAATTTCTTAGAGAATGTATGTTTTATGGTATCTTCAACGATTAGATGATGAAACAAGCATGCGGTGATATTTTTTTATTTATTTCACTTCTTCAAAACCGGTCGATCGTCTCGACCGATAGAAACATAATCGTGAGTGCAAGCCAGTGTTATAATAATTTATCAGTTTTTATATTTATTTTGACCCTTAAGACTTTACGTGGACTTAATCGCCATAAGGGCCACGGAAAATGACGCGCGGGACCTTTTTCGCCGGAAATAGCGAAGTGGTGGTTTTTTACGAGCAAAATGTAAAGTTATACGGAATATTTTTTGGTGAAAATTAAAGAAAGAAAACATTTTTTTTTCTTTGTACGGACTGATTGATATACTATTGATATACTATTTATTGAAAAAAGCCCTAGCGGCCACTGTGGTCCTTTTCTACGGATAGGGCGATATTATTATGTGCATTCATACTAGTTTTTTTTTTTGTTTTTTTTGAAATCTTCATTAGCGTGGATTCAATGTCCTTTACTCGTAATATTAAACAGTTTACTTTGTCTTAATAGCGTCAAACAAGTCATAGTCACAGTCAGAGTCAAGCTAAGTAAGTCACGGTCAAGTCGAACTCATGCCCCTGTAAAGTGGTGAAGACTTTACAAGAGGCTCCTATGGAGTTTTGGAAACAACACGCAAAGACACGTTTCACCTCGTTATATCACTTCACCACACTCGAGCACGTTTACGAGCACTTAATGAATAATAATTCACCATTTAGTACACATTAAATACTCGAAAATACACAAGTTTAGGAAAATAATCCAACGAGCCGACACGTTTTTTCCACGTTGGCGCCAAAAAAAAACAATAAAAAAAAAAAAAAAAAAAAAAAACTGCATTCATACTACATAGTTAACTTTAGGGTGGCATGATAATACTACTTAACCACACTTAAAGTACAGAACAGATCAGAACGACTTAATTATCATTGTTAAAATGTTTTATGTTTAATGAGCAAATTATCTGCCTGATGGTAATTTACAAAGTGCAACAAAGACGTGTAAAATGTTTTTGACTGGTAGCGTCATCTATTGAAATCATTGAAATTTACAATGTAAGTTGATACGTAGGTAAGCTTTGAAGTGCAATTCCTTATTAACAGATGGCGCTTCTCATTTACCTTAGCTACTCATCAATAGATGACGCTCTATTTATAAGCGTCATTAATTCCTTAGAAACACTCTCACTATCTCTTCCTCACTGCTGACACAGCTGCTGAGGGCAAAATTGCTCCAATACCTCCCAACACCCAAAAGTGCAGTAGCATCACGTAGTAGGTAGTAGATCTGTGAGTAGCATGAACATAATTGCAGTAGCCTAGCCAATTTAAAAAAAATTTTTTTTTACTTGTTTTTCTTCTGTGAGGATTTTGGCCTCGCATTTCTTGTGAATTTGCCATTGTCAAGTATTAGAAATTACAAGTGTTATCTTACAAATATTTTATAGGTTAATAGGGTGTTTGACTGTATTGAAAATATTATGCCAATTGACATCATCCATAAACATGACACAATGAAAAAGCATATTTCATTGATTTTTTTATAAAAATATGCTTATTTTTTGTAAAAAACGCGAATAAAATAACTGTATTTTCGACATTTGATCACGTGATCGAAAACGGTCTGTAATTGGCTTCATCCCTAGTGACGTCACACAAATCTAAACAAACAGATTTTGTATTGATATTTGCGAATTTAATGTTGTAAAGCTATTTTGAGAGCGATTTATCCAGAAATTATTACCTAAAACAGTCCGAAGGTTAAATGTGAGAAGAATGGAGAAACATTTTGTGCAAGCAGACAGCAGTAACTTACCCAAAAATTAATGTATTTATGGTTGCATATTTCTTCAATAATAATCTACGTCATTGTTTCTACGCTGCAGAACTCAAAACGTAAAAACTACAATGTAAGTATTAATTTTTAATTGTTCTCCAAGCAAAACATTCAATCAAGTTGTACAAAAAGTATGTTGTAGTAGGTGGATATCACTATTTTGTTAGGTTATGTCTTTACAATGTTTAAAAAGAAAGTAACAGTACATAAAATAGTAATGCAATAAAAACACAAATTGTAATAGAAATATATAGACTCAAATATGTACCTCATAATGATCTTCGCACATAGAAACACTTGAATTAGCTCCAATACTTTTGGGTTCTCTACGAGCTACTTAGTTCCAACCACTTTTTGCGAGTTTTGGGGTCCATTGGAACAGAAACGAATAGTTTTTCCGGTGTTTTATGGAAGTATTTGTACATTGTGGCACTACACAACATTTATAAACCATTACTTCTATTAGAAAATTAGTGATTATCAAACTTTTGCTGCCTGGCTGCAGCTGTTTTGTTTTGTGTGACGTCAATCGTCGCTCGACCGGAGCTATGACGCAGGTCTGCGTTTTGGCGCGATATTTTTTTATTCAAACTTTAACATCGATTTATATCGCAAATACGACTGATATCCAGAAAATATAAATGCAGTATATATTAAATTATATCAGGCAATAATGTGCAATAGTTTCCCAAAAGTAGTCAAATACCCTATTATATAAAGTCAAACAAGTCTTAGTCACAGTCAGAGTCAAGCAATGTATGACACGGTCAATACAAACTCATGCTCCAGTAAAGTGGTGAGGCTTTTCGAGAGGCTTTTCGGAGTTAAACAACACGAAAATACATGTTTGGCTTCGATAAATCACTTATCCACACTTGAGCACGCTCACGAACACATGATAAATATTAATCCACCATTAGTACCCATACACATTCGAAAATACACTTTAGGAAAATTACAACGAGCCAACATGTTTTTTTCATGTTGGCGCCAAAATTATTAATTTTATTGTATTTTGACAGCTGTCACCTACCTAGCAATGTGATAAAATCTCCCTAGTTTCCGGGAAAGACTAATCTAATCAATTAAAATAACTATTATCTACCACTAGAGGCTAGCACATAATTATATCAACGGCCTTAAAATTATATTATTTATGCAGTAAAACTTCATTATAATATATTAATGCCACTGGACAATAAAATGTAAAAATCACTGGCAAATGAATATCTGCACCTCTTTTCATTTCAATGTGTAAGAAAAAGATGGCGTCATTTTTAAAATAGAACTATATCGTACAACAGAATTGACCTCATTGAATAATAATGATAATAAAAAGCACGTAGTTACTAATAAATTATTATTGTATTTTCCTGTATATCAGGAAAAAAATACTATCATACTTAAGAGAAATATCAGAGTTAACCTTTATTTTATATTTTCGTAAATGAGCTATGCGCACATTTAAAAAAAAACAGATAAGTACACGTATTTCTTTACCTATCAAACAACACTGTATTTTTACGGGTATAGAACTGTTTTTCTGTTATCAGGGAAGTACTGTGAACAGGGGAAATTTTTATCAGTAGATCTGGCAGCATTAGTCATAAGTGCCATCATGTCCTCACTCGTGCGCGCGTCTGTTTTGTAAACTTTGTACAAATATTGTGATTCAAACTGTTTCATAATAACTAATGGCCGGGTAAAATAGCAACTGCAGTTTACAGTTTCGCAACTGTCCATTTTTCCGCACGTCCTATTACGCCAGTGTAGTGAAAAACTGAAAAACAAACACCTGTGAAACACTGTCTGTTATGCCTTGTGTAACCGTAGTGAAAAAATAAACAAGTTTGAATTTCTAACATGAGTACAGTAACAGTTTGTTAACTGTTCTAACAGCAAGTATTTCAGTTAAAACTTAGGCCACGTGAAACAAGCCTGTGTTAAAAATGCCGTCAGTTCTAATGAATTTATCGGAAGAATGATATCGCATCCAATCAACAGAGTGCAAGCAATTAAAAGCAAATTCGAGAATCTAAACACTGAAAGCGCACCGATAAAACAACACTCGCAGCTGTACAAACTTAGAAATGAGTGCGAAAAGCAGGAAAACAAGGAAAAATCGCGTGAAATCGGTCATGTCAATATCTATAATAAGGTAAGCGAAGTCGAAACCGATTCCAGTGATGACTACGCGCCGAAGCCTAACGCTAGTGCGCTGTACAAAATTGACGTGAAAAGAAGTGTTAGTGATTCCAAATCTTCTCTAACCCGCCAAGTTAGTGATCCAGGAAAAAAACTACACCGCTCCCACGCATTTCGGTGTGACCGAAGCCAAAAATTAACCAGTCCTAAAACCCCGAAAAGACACGGCAGTTGTAACGGACGTTCGGAAACGAGTGAATTTTTGAAAATGGAACGTAAGTTAAGCAAAGACAGACTGAAACGACTGGGCAATGTGTTAGAACAACAGATGAAAAAAGAAAATTTTGTGCCGTACAAAACAGATTCGAATGAAGCTATAGTAGGTGTTGTCAAAGAGGTGAGTCCGATAAACTCTATTCCTGATAAAGATGTTCCTCCACATATTTTGGCAATGTACGCCCAAGTAATAAAACCTCAGAAAAACGATGATAAACAAGAAACCATGACCGACAGCGGAGTCAGCTCGGAAACAGAAAATTTAGACGACGATAAAAGTGGGCGTGTTAAAAGAATCACAACCCAATTTGAAAATCCGAAAGAACCAGTCGAGGAGTTAGACACAAAAACTAACCTAGATCTCATGGAAGACATGGCAGGCTCAAGTGAAACAATGAAGTTGGAACGAAAAAACCCCCATTTAAAACTAACGGATACTCTCAAAAAGGCTCTAAAACAACCCTTGCCGCCCGGACCGCCTCCTAAAAAGCCACCACGCACTTTAGCCCAAGAAATTTCAGAAAAAGAAATAAGCGACACAAAACGAAAACTAGAAAAACTGGAGCAAGTGCTCATGAAACGTGAAGCTAAAAAGGAAAGTAAGGATAAGAACATCTACGATATTGCTGAAGAAGATTTAAGTCTGAAACGGCCGAAAGAAATACATTATTTATGTACTGAAATTCTAGATATCACTCAACGGACACTACTACCTAATCAAAACGAATCTCCATTAAAAAATTGCTTAAATAAACTCAACTGTGTCGCAAACCATTCCATGTCAAGTCTTCCATATACGAAGCTCAATTCCGGCTCGGAAAACATGATTAAAATTTGCTCGTGCAGTCAAAACAGCTTGGACAAAGAAACTTCACCACTACGCACATTTATGAGCGAGAAATGCTCAAAATGTCACATAAATGACGACAAAGATGACAGGTTCAAATGTCATCTGAGTTGTAAGTGCCGTGCGGAGAAGTCAGAATTCTTTCTAGACGATCATATCTATGACAAGTGTCAGACAGCCAAATCGGATTTGTTCCTCGATGATCATATTTATGATGTGCCATTTGTTGAAGGAAAGAGAGGTGATAAAAGTGCGTACGGTACTTTGAACAGTGTGAAGTTGAATAGTGCTTTTAGTAAAAGTTTGGAGGACCTTCCCACAAGGAATGCGGACAGGGTAAGTTTTATTTTCATTCTTTAACCCAATCCATTTATAATCACAGACATGTCGTACTCCCATAATATATTGATGAAAAATGGGACTATGTCTACACGCAGAACGCACCAAGAGGCCATATCGTTTTTTTTCCTATTTCGGGGCATTTTTTGCACACAATCCTCTGACCCCAAACTAAGCAAAGCTTGTGATATGGCTGCCAGAGACTGATATACATACATATATAGTTTTAAATACATACTTAAATAGATATTAAGACGAAATATGCTTCACATTTGATGATTCGTCATCACGAATATTCAAAAGTAGGCCTTTAAAATCGATTAACTGACATTATTTATTTATGTTTAATAAATGTTCTTGAAATATTTTATTCGGATGTGTTCGCCGATACACGATTAAAAAAATTTGGCTCGATGGAAAAAAATCATAAACTTTCCTACAAAACACCAGTTTTAACGTTCCCTTCAATGGATTGAATCTTTATCATTCAGAATCTATAGAAGATATTTTTATTTAAAAACATTGTGTGTTATCTTAACAATCATTCAAATACTTTAGTGGTCACAGTTTTTTGAATAACCGTACAAGATTATATGTAGAAAATAAACAAAAAATAAATATTGAAAATATTTGAAAGCGCGCACGCCACATTACCGTCATACAAGTGTACGGTTCTCTACCATTTCGCCTTAACACCCAGATAAGAATAAACACAAATGTTCATCACATGTATGTTTGTCCTAGGTGGGAATCGTACCCAGGCTCCCAAGCTCAGAAGGCAGGTTCACTACCAACTGGACCAACGGGCTATCTGATGCCAGGCCAATGGTCGCGTTCAAGCCACTGGTGGCCGCATGTCTATTGCCCAACCAGGGGGGCTAGACAAGACCCACTTTCTGTTCAGCGTAAATGCCTGCGGAAAGATGAAATTGTATGAAAATGTCATTAGCTTGAGATGACATCTGTCAAGCTAATGTCATTGTCAATGTCATCTTTCCACAGATGTTAACGCTAACAGAAAGTGGGTCTTGTCTAACCCCCCTGAGCCACTCGAGGCCACGAGTGGTCGTGTTTTGTAGCTATGTGCACTGCACTAATTAATATTTTAACCATATTGACTAGCAACATCCAATTAAGGTATCCCTAAATACCCAGACTGGTTATTTCCACATGACTAAGAGCACCAATAATAAACAAAGAGGAAAGATACAAATAACTAGGTACATCGATGCAGGTAACTAACAGATCGATCTCAAACGGGACAGAAAGAGAGGGAAATATGTTATTCTCACTCTCTATCCCATTGGTTGGGTTGCAGTCCGTCAACATCCACACATCTGTTAGCTTATGTACCAGGTAATCATAGATAAGTAGAAACTTATCTATATATATATAAAAGCGAAATTCGTCTACTCACTCACTCATTAAACACGAAATCTCGGAAACTACTTGACTTACGAAGCTGAATTTGGCAGGTAGATTCCTTACGGGGTGTAGAGGTCCGCTAAGAAAGGATTCTACGAAAGGGCCGAATTAAGGATGACAAAAAGGGGTTGAAAGTTTATATGAAAGTCTACGCGTACGAAGTCGCGGGCAACAGCTAGTTAATCATATTAGTCAAGTACTTTTTTAGGGTTCCGTACCCAAAGGGAAAAAAAGGACCCTATTACTAAGCCTATGATGTCTGTCTGTAGGTCCGTCTAACTGTCCTACCTTTAAACGGCTGTATCTTTTGAACCGTAATAGATAGCCAGTTGAAATTTTACAGGATATGTAACGTTACAGCGGTTATATATCTCGTCTCGGATATCTCGTCGGTCTATCTAGTGGGAGGCCTCCCTATGCTGCGTCTTCCGGTTCGTGGTCTCCACTCAAGAACCTTTCTTCCCCATTGGTTATCGGTTCTTCGAGCGATGTGGCCTGCCCATGTGAACGACCCATTATAGCTTCCTAAATAGTAATTAAAACATGTAGGTGACTTCAGTGCGTTGCTCTGTGATTCATCTTTCCCACGCCGTAGCTCAGACTGTTACCACAAAATTAACAGGAACAGAAGGCCGGATCCATAGAACGTGCGTTAACAGGCGCACGCACACAAAGATGCGTACGTAGGTACACGTACATATCTCGGACCAGCAGTGCAAGTGCCGTTCTTTATCGATCGTCAAGTTTGATAAAATGCCATAGAATCGATCATAGAGTACTGACCAAATTGCATTTTATCGAATTTGACGATCGATAAAGACGGTACATTGCACTGCAGGTCGGTCGGACGCCAGTCGCGAGTGCGCTTTGGCAGTCACGTAATTATCATTTCGTGTGACTATTGTCATAATTAACAATGAGCAAATCCTACCAGAGTTGTTGTGTGTTTGGTTGTTATGCAAAACCGCAGTGCAGGTACCGTTCTTTATCGATCGTCAAATTTGACAGTTGAGGTCGACAATATCGATAAAATGCCATTTGATTAGCACTCGCTATAATCGATTCTATGACATTTTATCGAATTTGAAGATCGATAATCAACAGTACTTGCACTGCAGGCTTGACGTTTTTTGAATTACCTATCAATGTCGAAAAGTAAGTGAATAATATTTTTCACTGTGAGTTAAGTAAGAGTATTTTATCTATATGTGTTTGGTATTGTATCGGTTAGTTATAGTTTAATGGTAGGTTTTACCATAAAAGCGTAGAAACTAAACTTTTCACAGAAAAAATATGTTTTTTTGCCGCTACGGTTGCGCGTAGGTTATTATTAAAATCAAGGTTAGCCGAAGCTGGCCCTCTGTACCTATTTATTCTGTGCTGTTACAGTGAACACAATAAATATTAGTTGGCGCGGGTTATCAGTCGATTCGTCCTGAATACCTGAACTGTAAACTAGGGCTATGTTATTTTTGTATGGCCTAGTTGTTTTAATTGATGAATGTAATACATATTTCCTTCGTTCAAAAATTGATTTCAACAAGAGGCCAGCGTACTTTCGTTCACAACTGCTAATTTGCCGCCATGTCTTGTTGAGTACTTTTCTGAAACATTGCCTGGATACTTGGACCAAAATAAAATTAATGGACGGGTCATAACAATTGAACTTGCTCAGTAAAAACGAGTCAAAACCGTCGGACATATACTTCAACACCTAATTATAACCATGTACAGTAACATTTGTTACAAAAAATAGATAGCGGTTTTTTTTGTTGTGTATTTACACTTCGGGAAAGCACACGGAGGCTTAATTTTGTCAGATGTTTCGTTATCATGTAACAATAGACTCGTGTTGCACTTCCTACGGCTAGACCAAGATTTGATTGTTTGTTTGTTTGTTTGCATTGAATAGGCTACGAGACTACTGAACCGATTAGAAAAATTATTTCACTGTTGGGAAGCTACACTATCCCCGGGTGACATAGGCTATAATCTATACCCGTGCGAAGCTGGGGCGGACCGCTAGTTATTTATATTTTCAAACTTCTTATTTATGTCAGTTACTTCGCTCTATTCTCGAGATCGTCTTAGGAAATGCCCTCTAAGCCAAAGTGTGAAATGAATCCACCGATGTACCAAACCCAGTGAAGCAGATCGTCGGGAAGGACATAAGACGCCGGTCACGGTTCGGTGGATGGGAACCGAAACCGTGAGCTTGGCTACTCGAGATTGGTACATTTGGAATCTCTTCGTGGAGAATATATAGGGTTACGCGCAAAGGGTATACTAAGCCGAAAGGCACGACGAAAAGAGAGGGACGAGTGAATCGGTTTCTTCTAGGCAAGCGTGCTCTATCGTAGACCGTATCGTCGCTTTACATCAGGCGAGTTGGCGGTCAAGCGCAAGACTATTAATAAATAATAATAAAAAATATAAATCATTATGAGCAAAATTACATATTTTCCTTTTTAGCGTTCCGTATACCTAAAGGGTAAAAACGGGACCCTTTTATTAAGCCTACGATGTCTGTCTGTCTGTCGGTCCGTCCGTCCGTCCGTCCTGTATCTTTCGAACTGTAATAGATAGCCAGTTGAAATTTTCACAGAATATGTAATGTTACGGCGGATTAACTAACAAATAATAATAAAGTCAAAAAGTAAAAACGAAAGGGGGATCCCCATACAACAAACGTATTTTTTAACGTATTTTTGTATTAGCTCTAATGTAAAAATGGTAATACGTAAAAACGTCAAACTTGGCATGATTATAGTACACACTCTAAAGTATAACAACAAATAATAAATAATGGCCAAGTGCGAGTCGGTGACAAGTTTCTGTTCATTACTAAGTTATAACTGGTAATTTCGTTATTGAATTTTGTGGTGTTTTACCTTCAGTGCGCGAGCCCAACATGCACTTGGCCGGTTTATTATTCTCAATATATAATTTGAATTTGTAGGCATTTTGAAGTGCGATAAATATTTTTCATGTGCAAGGAAATAGTTCATACTTATTTGAACCTCGCTTAAAATATAGAATATCTGTAATTACCTAGATATTAACACCTTAGTTCGGTTCGCGAGGCCGACAGATATTTCGACATCGTGAGGGCTGACTGGTTGCCTTTTGGATGCCTTTCTCGAAAATTGTGTTGCGACGTTATCTATGTAGATAGCAGGTGTTTACTTAAGGCTGCGCTCTCAGCAAGAGCTAACAAAAAAAGTGGTGTGTTGAATAGTAGTTCATAGTGTGAACAATAAAGAGTTAATCAATCAATCAATAGGTTGAAATGATTCTGACTGCTCCGGTGGTCCAGTTGGTTGTGAACCTGCCTTCTGCGCTTGGGGGCGTGGGTTCGATTCCCACCTAGGACAAACTTTCATGTGATGAACATTTGTGTTTGTTCTATATCTGGTTGTTGGTACCTAATTAAGAACTATACTAATATTATAAAGAGGAAAGATTTGATTGTTTGTTTGTTTGCACTTAATAGGCTCCGAAACCACTGAACCGATTTGAAAAATTCTTTCACTGTTGGGAAGCTACACTACCCCTGGGTGACAACTAGGCTATATTAAATTTAAAAAATAGGGATCCTTACTAAAACTCTAATAATGTAACCCAAGGTGTAAAAAAATAAGACTTACACCCGTGCGAAGACGGGGTGCGTTGCTAGTTAAAAAAAAAAAATTATGTATATCAGTCTCTGGTGACCTTGTGTGCAAAAATGTCCCGAATATTTATTTATTTATAGCAAAGATATATGGTTATTGGTATATTTTATCCAGGAAAAAGGACATGGTATTTCCGCTGGATTTACCCTTAACGGCCAAATCCACGAGAGTAAACCGCCGCATGCAAATAGTACAATACTTACAATATGGATTTTCTAAGAGTTTCAACGGTGTATGGGCCGTCTAACTGTATTTGTAGTGTTGGTATTAGCTAAAGGCTTATGCCCCAGAAAAAAAGTTTAAAAAAACCTAGTAAAGTAAAAGTATAGTGCGACCAAATTATCTGTGCAGTTGTATGGGAGGGCCACCATCGAATTTTCTTACCAAATCTGACAGCTATCCGAAGTAAAAATTTAGCTCTACAGTTTGGCCAACTGTACAGATAAGTTGGTCTGTATAAAAGAAAGCCGCGATTCGGTTTGACAGGTGACAAATGACATATTAATTGCAAGTTCATGTGTCAGTTTGCGTTAGCGCACGTTTCCCACGGCTCGGTTGCCAGCATAGATTCAGTATAGAATCTATGGTTGCCAGTGACATTGGATTGTGTCAAATCGCTTGCTACATTTGAGTACAAAAGCTTCTAGCAATTTATTGCGCGTGCGATTTTCAAAACAACTGCAGCTGGCTAAACTTGAACAAATAAACCAGCCAAGTGAGAGTCGGGCTCGCGCACTGAGGGTTCCGTACCACTACAAAATGTAATAACTAAATAACCAGCTATAACTTGGTAATGAAAATAATCTTGTCACTGACTCGCACTTGGCATTATTTATTATTTTTTGTTATACTTTAGAGTGTGTACTATAACCATGCTAAATTTGACGCTTGTACGTATTACCATTTTTACAATAGAGCTATTACAAAAATACGTAAAAAAATACGTTTTATTATTTCTCAGTTAATGCCCCGTAACGTTACATATTCAACAAAATTTCAACTGGCTATATATGATGGTTCGAAATATACAGCCTTTTCTTTAAACAGACGACAGACAGACAGACGGACAGATTGAGAAGTTTCTGTTCATTGCCAAGTTGTAAATGGTAATTTCGTTATTGAATTTTGTGGTGGTACGGAACCCTCAGTGCTCGTGCCCGACTCGCACTTGGCAGGTTTATTTTAAGTACCTCAAATCTAGAGTAAACAGGTTTCTTCTAGGAAATCGTGATCCATTTTAGTCCGCAGGCATGACGCCACAAACGCAAGCCTATCTACAATAATATAATAAAGAGTTGAAGTTGATGATATTGTTGTTTTGTACCATGTAATCTCTGAAACTACTGAACTGAAGCTGAAAACTATTTCACTCTTCGAAAGCTACACTATCCCTGAGTTATATAAACCATGTTTTTTTGCATCACTAGCGCAGCTGCGTGCAAAAGTCAGTATAGATAAAATTTGCTAGTAAATCGCAAGTGTTGCTGGTGTCTAGAGGCGGCGATTTCAGCTTACCATCAGATGCACCTGAGGCTTGTTTACCGATATTTTTTATTAAAAAGCCCCCTTTTCAATATGTATTTATTATTACAAGTATTATTAAGTACAGTACAAATTGTACATTCTAACAATTTATATGCGCAAACAATTATTAGTAAAAACATGTAAGTAAAAAGAAATTGTTTCACTATTATTTTATTCATGATTGCCATTCGTCATTGATTAGTATGTCAAAGTTATTATACTAATACAATAACAAAATACAGCTAATAATGCATGTTTTACAAGTTCTGGTTGGCCAAGTGGAATTTAGGTAATAGGGTAACATACTACTACATCCATTATTAAACTAATGTATTATTTGGATGATAAACGCCTCGAAATTCCATAAAAGGTATTGGTAATAAAGTCTTTACCTATACGTTTGATATACATCATAACAGGAAAAGCTACCATTTACCTTACAACAATGATGCTACCAATCCAGTTGTACTAAACATCGACAGCCAAAAGCGTATCGAGACACGCATATGGTAGGCTTCTGTATCCAAAGCCATTGGTCACATTCATAGTTTAGAAATTTCAGATTCAAGTATCATTCCGTCATAACACCTACCTTACTCTACCCTACCTTACTCCATCCGGTGTAAGTCAAGGATCTGTTCTGGGACCTCTGCTCTTTCTAATCATGATTAATGACTTGATTAGGGAAGTTAGATTGGCCAAATGTTTGCTGTATGCCGATGACTTAAAGCTCGCTCATGAAATAAAGTCACAAGCTGACTGTGATAGTTTGCAGGGTGATATTGATTCCATCTATCGATGGAGTGTTCGTAATAAAATGTTATTCAACCCCGACAAATGCTACGTTATGACCTTTGATAGAAAACGTAAACCTCTTCGTCATACGTACTGTATTGGTTGTGATGTTATGAAGCGAGTGTCTACGATTAAAGACCTAGGCGTAACTTTTGATCGTGCGCTCACATTTAATGACCATGTAGCAATTACAGCGAAGGAATCCTACCGGCGCCTTGGCTTCGTTATGCGTAATGCCAAAGATTTCCGTGATCCTCACGTCCTTCGACTTTTGTTTACTAGCCTGGTTAGAAGTAAGTTGGAGTCGAGTGCATGTGTGTGGAGCCCGCACTGTGACTCACACATTTTGTCCCTCGAGAAAGTGCAAAAAGCTTTCTTGAGAAATTTTTATAAAAAGACCTGTGGGTATTTGTTAGATTATCTGTATACATGTCTTATTTCTCTATGGCCCGTTAGTAAAGTAATGTATTTCCGGGTCCGTTCTCTCTCTTGTCTCTGGTCGCCTCCGAGCGATGGCCTCGTGGTTGGTCTCGTCTCTAAATCTTTTGTGAGTAATATCGTTCCTTATTCTAAATAAAACTCAAATAGAAAAACAGTGTTTAATTCATCAGTATATTAATATGGTAGCGCGAATCGTGGTTTCTAAAAAGCTAAAAACACAAAATCAAGTCGGCACGCGCCGTGTACATACAACGCGTTTGATAAAATGGCGTCGTCAGTGAAAAATAGCGACATACTCATACCGATATTCGACGGGGCTGATTACAACAACTGGAAAATAAGGATTATAAAGTTTCTGCAGTTTAAAAAATGTCACGAAGTTGCCTTACGCCTAAAAAATAGCACGGAAGAAACCGAAAAGTGGAATAACCTTGACATTCAAGCCACGAACTATATTTATAGTGCGATATCCAACAAACAATTAGAATACATAAGTGATCTTCAATCTACGTATGAGATAATAAAAAAGTTCGATGAAATGTACTTAAAAAAATCGACCGCATTGCAAATCGTGTGCAGAAATAACCTCGAAAATGTGAAACTGCAAAATTATTCAGAAGTAAACTTATATTTTGACGACTTCGAAAAGGCAATTAACGAATTAAAACAAGCCGGTGCAGCCATAAGTGAACAAGAAAAATTAAATTATATGATCAAATCTTTACCTCACAACTATAATCACATCGGTGACCTTGTAGATGTGCTCCCGGAAAAGGATAGAACAGTCGACTATCTAAAGAGCAAAATTAAGCTAAAAACTATTGAAGAAAAACCCCAACAAGAACAAAAGTCAAATGTATTTAAGGCCGAGACAAAACAAGTAAATTCAACATTAACCCAAAACAAATTAATATGTTACAATTGTGGAAAACCAAATCATATGAAGAAAGATTGTCGATACAAACCCAATTATAACCGTGGCCGAGGTCGTGGATTTTCAAGTTATCGTGGACGAGGATCATTTAATTATCAGAGAGGCCGAGGAAACTTTCACCAGAGATGGAGCAATGACAGCCAAGGTAATAGTTTCCATACTACAACTATATTGAATAATAATACTGAATGTGAAAAAAAGTCTACAAATAAAAATGAAATTACATGGCTTTTAGACAGCGGCTGTACAGATCACATTATTAACAGTGATGAGTATTTTGAATCATGCGAGGTGCTGAAAACTCCTATAAAAGTCAAAGTCGGTGACGGAAGAATATTGGAAGCCTCAAAGGTCGGAAACATTAAAACAAACTTCCAAGTGTATGGAAAAAAGTCTGAAGTTACATTAAATAAAGTTTTCTATGTGAAAGAAATGAAAGCAAACTTATTAAGCTACTCGAAGATAACCGACAGTCATTATATTGTATCTAAAGGACATCTATCAAAAATATACAACTTTAAAGGAAATGTACTAGCCATAGCAATAAAACAGGACAGATTGTATGTGATGAAAAGTTATATGTCAAACGACTCAATTCAAGCAAATTTGGCTACGATGACTGTGAAAGAAAAGTTACACCGAACACTTGGACATATAAATTTTCATAATTTAAAAATGATGTGCCAAGAAGAATTATTAGAAGGAATACCTAAAGATTTAGAAGACGAATATATGAAGTGTGCCATTTGTATTGAAAATAAAATGCATAACTTACCATTCAAAAATAATAGACGAAGAGCTCGAGACATTTTAGAAATTGTTCATACAGATATGAACGGGCCTCACCGAGTCACGGGTTGCCAAGGAGAAAAATATTTTCTAAGTTTCATCGATGACTACAGCAAGTTAGCAAAAGTTTATTGTGTCCAGTCAAAAGATCAGGTTTATGAATGCCTAGTACAATATGTAAATGAATGTCAAAATCTAACAGGAAAAATGATAAAAGAATTAATTTGTGACAATGGAACAGAGTATATAAATGGACGAACTTTTCAATTTGCACGTGAAAAGGGTATTATAATAAAACCGTGCCCCGCATATGTTCATGAATTGAACGGGACTGCAGAGAGATTTAATAGAACAATAATGGATATGGCAAGATGTCTTCTATCAGAAGCCAAAGTAGGTAGACGTTACTGGCCAGAAGTTGTGAAAGCGGCAACATATTTAAAAAACAGGACATTGACAAATACAATCGAGAGAAAAACACCATATGAAATATTTTTTAATAGAAAGCCAACATTTAGTAACCTGCGCATGTATGGCAGTAAAGTTTTTGTAAGAATACCAGAAGTTAAAAGAAGATCTAAATTTGATAAGAAGGCTGAACCTGGAATTTTACTTGGCTACACAGATGTAGGGTACCGAGTATTAATAGACAACAGAGTGATTGTAGCAAGACACTGCGATATTATAGAAGAAGATGTGAAATGTATTGGTTTCAGCGATGATAATGAACAAGAAAATATAAAGCAAACAAGTAAAAAATGTGAAGAAACTATATCAAATGATGAAGAAATAAATACTCAGGAAAATAATTCAGAAGAAGAACACGAATATAATGAAAATAATGTGAATACAAATCCAAGAACAAAAAGAGAAATTAAAAAACCAGCACGGTTCAACGAGGAATTCGGATATTATTGTGTTTATGTAAACTTTTGTGATGCTATGATTCCAGATAATTTTCAGGAGGCGATGTCATGTGATGACTCAAAACTATGGACAGGAGCGATGAATCGGGAGTTGGACAGTCTAGTTAAAAACAATACATGGACCCCAGTAAACAGACCAGAGGACAAAAAGGTTATTGATGTCAAGTGGGTATTTAAAAAGAAATCTGACAATGAGTATAAAGCCAGGTTAGTGGTTAGAGGTTTTCAACAAACTGATTATATTGATGATACTTATTCGCCTGTAGCTAAGATGCAAACTCTAAAGGTACTGCTCTCGTATTGCTGCCAGGAAAACTTAAATATAAATCAAATGGATGTAGAGACAGCTTTTTTAAATGGTAAAGTATTATCAGAGGTATATGTGCAGCAGCCACCAGGTTATGAAGACGGTACCAGTAGAGTTTACAAATTAAATAAATCTTTGTATGGATTAAAGGAAAGTCCTAGAGCTTGGTACGAATGTGTAAACGACTTCCTAAGTAGTCTTGGTTTTCGTAGAAGCAAATATGATTATTGTCTGTATGTAAAAACAAATGAGAGCCTACCTATATACATACTGTTGTTCGTTGACGACATGTTGATCTGTTGTAAAAGTAATAAAATTATTGCCGATGTTAAAAATAAACTCATGAATAAATTCACAATGAAAGATATGGGCAAAGTAAAGAATTATATTGGTATCGATATTGAGTATGATTATGAAAAATGTAATACCATGACATTAAGTCAAAAAGCTTATATAGAGTCACTAGCGAAACGTTATAATATTGAACACTCTAGATTGTCTAAAACACCAATGGAAATTAATCTTAAATTAGAAGAATGTGATGTAAATGAAGATGTAAAGTACAGAAACTTAATTGGTGCATTATTGTACATCAGCTCAGGCACAAGACCTGATATATCTTTCAGTGTAAATTACCTAAGTAGATTTCAAAATTGTTATAATGAAACTCATTTCAAACATGCACTGCGAGTACTAAAATATTTGTATTTGACTAAAGATTTTAAACTGACATATTGTAAAAACATTGATGCTGATTTATTAGATTGCTATGTAGATTCAGATTTTGCAGGTGACATTGTTTGTAGAAAAAGCACAACGGGTTTTGTAATTCGATTATTTGGAAATGCTGTTTATTGGAAGTCAAAGAAACAAAATTGTGTAACTAAATCATCATCTTTTGCCGAGTATGTCTCGTTATCTGAAGCAGTAACTGAAATAATTTTTCTAAATTCATTAATCCTAGATATCTTTCAAAAAGATTGTAAACCAGTGAAAATATTTGAAGATAATTCGGGTGCGTTAGCTATTGCTAAATATGGTAACTTTACAAAAAATTCCAAACATATTGAAGTACATTATCACTATGTACATGAGAATGTAAAAAACGGAGTTATTGATGTTATAAAAGTTGAAACTGAAAATAATGTAGCTGACATTTTTACTAAATCGTTGGGAAATATAAAGTTTGTTAAATTCAGAGGAATGTTAGGTTTGGTGTAAAATAAAATTAAGAACTAAATAGGTTAAAGTCTTTATTTAGTAAGAAAATTTAGTAGTTATGTATCAAAAAGTAAATAAAAATAAATAAAATAAGTATTTTATAAGATTTAAGAAATATGTATGTAATAGTTAAATTAAAATAGAAGTAATAAGTATAAGGAAATATAAGAGTAAGATAAATGTATAAAATAAATATAATCATAGTATAGTTTGAGTAAGTGAGAGAAGTGTATATTGTATTAAAATTAAAGTAAAAATCAAAGTTTAAAGAGAAATATTAATGTAAGGAGGCGTGTTAGATTATCTGTATACATGTCTTATTTCTCTATGGCCCGTTAGTAAAGTAATGTATTTCCGGGTCCGTTCTCTCTCTTGTCTCTGGTCGCCTCCGAGCGATGGCCTCGTGGTTGGTCTCGTCTCTAAATCTTTTGTGAGTAATATCGTTCCTTATTCTAAATAAAACTCAAATAGAAAAACAGTGTTTAATTCATCAGTATATTAATAGTATTACCCTTATCTTTATCCCACCGATTTCTTGCTTGGCCAATTGGGGTTTAACTCATTGGAAGTTAGGCGTTCGCTCGACCAACTTAAGACCGGCTGTAAGATACTGAAAGGTGCCATAGATTCGCCTGTCTTGCACAACCGTATGTGCGCTCTGTATATTCCAGATAATTATATCCGGCACAGGCCCAGTTTTAGAAATAAGCTCTTTTCCACTGGCTTTAGCCGTACGAAGTCGCGTGACTTTAGCCCGATGTGCCGCATCATTCGTGGTCTCAACGCATTCCTTAAAGAGTACCCTGAATGTGAAATTTTTTGTGATAAATTGCCTGCTATTCTGAAATCTATTTTGACTTTTTGTGAACAACGTTTTATATGACCGTTAAATGTAAGAATACTATTTTAACTTATTGTAATATTTATAATAATTGACATAAGCATTGTATATATTGGACTAATTTTGTAATAATGTAATTTAGATAATAAGTGTAAGTGGCGTTAGCCGTTCTTATTATTATTCAATAAATAAATAAAAATAAATAAATAACATAATAACAACGTAATTCAAGTCCAAGTTGATTTCAGAGATAGCTCTCCTTTCGGCTTATTGCCATCGTTTCATGTAACCCTGTACATAACATTGTTAGTAGGATATAGGCCTTTTTAGACCTGGAACGTGGTAGGTAACGGTTTTTCTTCCAAGTCAGTTAACTGACCAAACAATGGGTCGACTTGACGTTTTGTACGCGAAGATTTGTAAACCTGTGACAGGCATTCGATACTCTTTTACCAAAAAATAAATAAATTTTTGAGAGAATTATTGACACGTGTGAAACAAAGGAAACATCTAGTAAGATCTGTGAAATCTACGATCATATTGTATGGCCGATAAGTGGAAGTTATTATTTTTATTCGCTTATCGGGCAGGATGTGAAACCGGCTGCCTCAAGGTGGTACAGTCGGACCGCAGTTTTATAAGGTGGATTTAGCCTTTTGCAATTTTTGTGTATGGAATCGTAAGAGTTAGATGAAATTGATATGACTGGTGATTTTTGGGTGATGCTGGTGATTAGAATATATTTAGACTAGATACTTAGTGAATATTTATTTAAAAAAACTAATGATATAAGATTATTTCCCATATTGGCGTTTTTTTTTTTTTTTTTTTAATTCCTGATCGCAAGCAAGCATACGGGCTGCGTAATAGTAAGATAGCAGTCATCGTCGCCTATGGATACTTGTAACACCAGAGGCGTCACAAATACGTTGCCGACCCTTTAGAACTAGATTAACTCGTCTTTTGAAGTACCCCATGTTGTAGCCTCTCGGAAACACCGTGGAATGTAGCTCATTCTACATTTTGCGGGTATAAGCCAAAAAGGATCGTGTGAATCGCACAATGTGTGACTTCCACTGATCTATGATGATCAATGAATAAAATGTGATGCTGTAATGAATACATGAATACATTTCGGTTGAGATAAGAAAAATGAAGCGAAATAATTTCAAATTTCATTTGTTATATCACCAAACAAGTCATAGTCAGAGTCAAGCAAAGTAAGACATTCTAATCCGTTCAAGTCAAAGTCATACACAAAGTGGTGGAGGCTTTACTTGGAGGTTTCAATGGAGTTTTGGAAACAACACGAAAAGACGCGTTTCCCCTTGTTGTTATCCCTTGCCCGTCACTCACTTAATAAATAATAATATACCATCATTACACATTAACACTCGAAAATACACAAGTTTAGGAAAATAAATAAAAAATATAATTAGAAAAATAGTTGAAGTGGCAATCGGCAGGCCACATCGCTCGGAGAACCGATAACCGATGGGGAAGAAAGATTCTTGAGTGGAGACCATGAACCGGAAGGCGCAGCGTAGGTAGGCCTCCCGGGCATCCAGTGGATGCAAAAGGCAGGCTGTCGTTCAGTGTGGAGGTTAAAGGTGGAGGCCTATGTTCAGCAGTGGACGTCTTCTGGCTGATGATGATGAGGGAAATAATACAAACTAATTTCGAAGTTCATTTATTTCATGCTTAACCAATAAGGCGACACGCTTTTTTCACGTTGAAGCAAAAAATAATAATTAAGATCCCTAAAAACTCGAGCATTTGCCTACATATAGTGCTGTAGTGCTTTGACCATATTAAACGCAAGCCTATTTAAAAATAAAACATCGGACAGTACCAAACAAACCTAATTTCGGTTCCAAAGTGACCGCTTCCTTAGCAACTATTCGTGCTATTAGTTCAGCTGTGGTTTCATCTCCATGTTCCTTCATGTCTCCCTTTATAGGACTGTTAACTTGGTTTTATTATTGGTTCAGAACTTCAGAAACCTACTGGCCCGGAAGGAGTAAGCACAGATTATTTCCTTTGTTACATCACTTACGACAGTAATGTTTACGCTCCAATCTCGTCTCTTAATAAACATTTGTAAATCGGTACAGCTGGACTTGAGTCATACAGACATACGGACTGGGCCATCGGCGCGAGCAAATCAAATTAGAAATAGTGGTGCTGAATCTGTTGAAGCAGATTCATAAAACCCGATTACGAAATAAAGATAATTTTTGGAAAAAAAAAGAACCGACTTCATGACTATACCTTCATTTACAAACTGAAACTAAAAAGTAGAAAATAATATTTAAATACCTTCAAAGCAATGAACATTAAAGGACAATCAACGAAATCATTAATACATATATTACCTACTTATATACATATTTACAATTTATAATCAGTTATTTTTGGAGTTTGTTAAAAAATTATGGGACCACCTATGAGATATGACCTACCAACCAAAAAAAGAATCATCAAAAACAATTCTAAATTAGCGGAGAAATCGCGTAAAAACATACAAAAAAAAAAAAAAACATACAGTCGAATTGATAACCTCCTCCTTTTCGAAGTCGGTTAAAAATTAAATATCAATAAGAATACTTAAATATTTTTAGTTTAAAAATTAATAATAAGAGAAATATCCTAAAGTAGTATGAAACAAGATTCATGATTTATAATTGAATTGAAATTCAAAATATAATTAAGTATCCAAAATCAAATATATTTTTTTCCAAAGAATTTTAAAGGGTCTATAATCGGCGTAACTAGTCTGATGTTATTTTGCCCTAATATAAGCAGACTACGCTGATTATACACACTTTTTTATATATTACATTGTTTGGATAATTTTGAATTAAATTATTATAATTAAAACACAGAATTCATTTGTGTCCTTATTTCTTTTACAAGAGCACCTTATCTAGTATTTCAGTAATAAAACTGGCATGCATATCACGCTGTCCTTGGGAAACTAGTTTAAAGTCATTCCACTCGAACATCTGTCTAATTTGAGAAATCTTGTCCAACAATTTTATTGTTCTTATGTGTAACAACTTAAAAAATAACGGTGTATGTGTTTTTTAAATGCTATGCAAGTTTAAACAAGCGTGTTTAAAATGTTACAATAAAAAAATAAAATAAAAAAAGACCCCAATGTGAAGATCCTAAAATGGAGAAGTTTACTAGAATTCCATCTACCTCTTGGCTCCATCATCAGATCAGTTTAGTACTAAGTTATTATGTCTGGTTTACATAATATACATCATCATCATCATCACTGAAAGACAGCCTGCCATCTGCATCCACCGGATGCCCGCGACTCTCACGATGTCGTCGGTGTGGGTGGCCCACCTACGCTGCGTCTTCCGGTTCGTGGTCTCCACTCAAGAACCTTTCTTCCCCATCGGTTATCGGTTCTTCGAGCGATGTGGCCTGCACATTGTCATTGCTATGTCGGCGACTCTTCACGAATCCACCTTCACGAGTCTTCGTTCTTTGACGAATACCTACGTCCCGGATTGTATCGCGCAAAGAAACTCCGAGCATAGTTTTCTCCATAGTACTCTGAGTATTTTCAAAAGGCCAGCACTTACAAGGACATAATATTCATGCAGTCTCAAATCAATACAACAATTAGAAGTAGGTTAAAATCGACTTCCAAGATTTGTTTACAAGTGAAGGTAATAAAACCGTGTTAAAACGATGCCAAATGCTTGCCTCAGTTATTTACGCTTAACTGTAACTCGTAACGAGTGCGCAAAAATCACAGGTTCCACTTTTCTTATATAATAATTGTTACAGAGTAGATTTGGACAGATAACCCACTCACGTTCAAATACCGTTCATCTAGACCAGTGGCTCTTAACCTTTTACTAACGAAGAACCACTTGAATTTTTGTCTTGCCATGGACCAACAACTGTTTCGCGGTAATATAAATTATTATTAGTTGTTCTAACTTTAAATGAAACTTGTTTAAAATTACTTCATCAAAACTCGCGTGAGGATAAAAAAAAATGTTTAAAAAAACGTATCTCGTATAAAATCGTTCGATACCAATAATATTATTTTTGTAAATTTTAGATTTATATTATTTCTGTGATTCTTTTGTGACTGCATACTGTTTACTGACTGCTGAATTCTTGGTTCGGTGCCACTCAAAGCCAAACGTATGTCGGCACTGGCTTTCAAACGATTTCGATGTTTATTTGTAATGAAAGATAAAAATAATTTATTTCCACAATTCATACACACATTTAAAAACGCATGCACAATAGGTGTTTAAACAATATTAATTAGTCACTTTTTATCATGTTTTGCCTAGTTAATAGGCGTATAACTAGTTATTTAAACCTATATGATTATTTACGGAAAAAAAAACGAAATATCGGGAGCTCATTCCACAACTTTACCACGGTAAATATCCCGTAAATAATCATATAATTTTAGTGAACTACCGTGATAGTTTAAAACAGTGAACTAGTTATTGATTTCGCGGACCACTTTGAATGCTTTCAGGGACCACCAGTGGTTCACGGACCACCGGTTAAGATTAAGAACCACTGATTTAAACTGACCCACTGCTTCAGTTGCTATAGTTGTGGCCACTACACTCATCTCTAAAGATATACAGGGTTACGCATATATACTGTACTGACCGAGCCGCAAGGAGGTCATTGTTCTCATCAACTTTTACAATATAATAGACCGAACTATGAAATCGCAAAAAAAAATCAGCTTGTTCCAAACACTTTGTCGAGTGTCAATGACCGTTTTCTATGGAACATGTGTTTTTGTCGATTTAAGGGTTGGTCCTATAGTAAAAGTTATTCATAATAATGAATACAATGACCTCGTTTCGGCTTAGTGCAGTCTATATGCGTAACCTTGTATGATTTAATACTTACAACCTTCGAATAGCCTCAAAACTCTGACATTAGGTCTAGCCTGTGTGTAAGAACTGATTAACTTCACTTAATACAATGTAATTGTAAACTCAGTGCCTAATTTTCTCACATGCCGTTAACTGAAATTTAGTTAAAAGAGTGTTAAATCTTTTCAAAATCTTTCAAGCAGTTTTGTATCGCTCCTAGTATTTCCCTCCTCCTTTACGCACACTCTGATTGATTGATTGATTGATTAACTCTTTATTGTTTACATCATAAAATGTGATATAGAGGACATCAAACTCTTAAAAACTAGTGTAACAACTCTGTTTATTAGATCACAAAATTCGTGTGGCATTTGAAGTAATCCAAAGACATAGTTCCAATGCTCGCTCTAAAAAAAAAATTGCTGTTGTAACTATACTCCGTTTTTTAATCTTAGATATTTTATGTAAACCAAAGAAAAAAAAATCTTTGATGTAAACAAAGGAGTTACCAGTGAAAAAAATATCTTTTGTAATGGTAGTTTACAATATTTGACCAAAACAATATTTTAATTTGTATTCTTTTTTATCTTTATTTAATATTAATGTATGTAATTAGTGTAATTGGTGTAGATTTAATAAACAAATACAAATACAAAATACTTTATTAAGTTTTTCTAGTCGTAATATGATCAATCATTAAATAACAATCGTTGTGTACTATTTATTTTAGCGTAATATCTGTTCTATACAATGTTATGTTAAAAAAAACAATTTTTGATAAAAAATATTTTATAAGACTGGTTGGACAGTATAGTGGTTCTAAACATTTCTGGCCAACGTTTGATTTGACCTCTATTTCCTCTAACATAATAGTCAACGCCTCTATAATCAACGCCATCTATTACAATCTTTTAATTATGTTTTATATTAATTTTTTGAATTATTAGATTATCCCCTATTGTACCGCGCGAGAGCAAAGCCGAGGAAAATAGAAAGTAAAATATTGATCATAAGAGAAAAAAGTTTTGAGCAACTGGCATTTCACTTTGACAGTGACTTTTTATGACATTTCTTTGTTTACATAAAATATCTAAGGTTAAAAAACGGAGTATAACTACTAATCAATTACTTACAAAAAAAAACGGAACTTGTACTAATATGTATTCTGTGGTATGAGGTAGTAGTTGTATAACATAATCAATAAGGTAGTAGGTAGTTGTATAACATTATCAATAAGGTAGTAGGTTGTTGTATCATAATCAGCCTTTTAACAGTCCACTGCTGGACTTTTAGCCTACCCCCGAAAGGGTGATTGGGCCATATCCACCACGCTGGCCCAGTTGCGGGTTGGTGGTTTCACATACGCCATTGAATTCCTTCTCCGTACGTATGCAGGTTGTTGTATAAGAGAATCAATACGGTAGTAGGTTGTTGTATAACAGAATCACTGCGGTAGTAGGTAGTTGTATAACACAATCAATAAGGTAGTAGGTTGTTGTGTTACTTAATCAATACGGTAGTAGGTTGTTGTATAACAGAATCACTACGGTAGTAGGTAGTTGTATAACAGAAAATCAATAAGGTAGTTGTATAACACAATCAATAAGGTAGTAGGTTGTTGTGTTACTTAATCAATACGGTAGTAGGTTGTTGTATAACAGAATCACTACGGTAGTAGGTAGTTGTATAACAGAAAATCAATAAGGTAGTTGTATAACACAATCAATAAGGTAGTAGGTTGTTGTGTTACTTAATCAATACGGTAGTAGGTTGTTGTATAACAGAATCACTACGGTAGTAGGTAGTTGTATAACAGAAAATCAATAAGGTAGTTGTATAACACAATCAATAAGGTAGTAGGTTGTTGTGTTACTTAATCAATACGGTAGTAGGTTGTTGTATAACAGAATCACTGCGGTAGTAGGTAGTTGTATAACAGAATCAATAAGTTAGTAGGTAGTTGTATAACACAATCAATAAGGTAGTAGGTTGTTGTGTTACTTAATCAATACGGTAGTAGGTTGTTGTATAACAGAATCACTGCGGTAGTAGGTAGTTGTATAACAGAATCAATAAGTTAGTAGGTAGTTGTATAACACAATCAATACGGTAGTAGGTAGTTGTATAACACAATCAATACGGTAGTAGGTTGTTGTATAACAGAATCACTGCGGTAGTAGGTAGTTGTATAACAGAATCAATAAGGTAGTAGGTAGTTGTATAACACAATAAGGTAGTAGGTTTTTGTATAACACAATCAATAAGGTAGTAGGTTGTTGTGTTACTTAATCAATACGGTAGTAGGTTGTTGTATAACAGAATCACTGCGGTAGTAGGTAGTTGTATAACAGAATCAATAAGTTAGTAGGTAGTTGTATAACACAATCAATAAGGTAGTAGGTTGTTGTGTTACTTAATCAATACGGTAGTAGGTTGTTGTATAACAGAATCACTGCGGTAGTAGGTAGTTGTATAACAGAATCAATAAGTTAGTAGGTAGTTGTATAACACAATCAATAAGGTAGTAGGTTGTTGTGTTACTTAATCAATACGGTAGTAGGTTGTTGTATAACAGAATCACTGCGGTAGTAGGTAGTTGTATAACAGAATCAATAAGTTAGTAGGTAGTTGTATAACACAATCAATACGGTAGTAGGTAGTTGTATAACACAATCAATACGGTAGTAGGTTGTTGTATAACAGAATCACTGCGGTAGTAGGTAGTTGTATAACAGAATCAATAAGGTAGTAGGTAGTTGTATAACACAATAAGGTAGTAGGTTTTTGTATAACTACATCTCTATATGATTATTAAGGGGAAATTCACTAGTGAGTGAATTTCGCCACTCATCACGAAATCTCAAAAACTACTTGATCTACGAAGCTGAAATTTGGCAGGTAGATTCCTTATGGGATGTAGAGGTCCGCTAAGGATTTTGCGAAAGGGCGGAATTAAGGGGGGCAAAAGGGGGTTAAAATTTTATATGAAAGTCTACGCGTACGAAGTCGCGGGCAACAGCTAGTTAACTATATAGCTACTACATGCATCTCTTGATGCAACTTTCGAAGCCTAGTTTCTTTAATAGCTTCCTTCCTCATGTCATTTCCTGTAACATCCCGATCGATTCTCATCTTTATTGCTACACCTTTTTATACAAAAAACTTGTTGATCGTGTGAAACACCTGACAGTTATTCATTCATCTTACTGGAGTTAGGTTTGCATTCAAATTTGAACTTTATCTTTGTAGTTATAGATTTCTAATTGAATTTTTTTCTTATTGTATAACTATGGATCATACTGAGTCTCTATAATATAAAGCTAGCAATTTTCTTATAAATTTGAGTTTTATCGCCATCTCTATAGATTTCAAATTAGAATAACTTTGGGAGTTTTGTATGGTACTAGACGAGCCGATAGATACATATTTCACATTATTTCTATACGATTTCAAGCTTTAACAAATGGAAATAGAATTCATAACCGTCTACTTTAGGAATGCCAGAAGAATTGTTGACACAGTTGTGAGAATGGTGAGGAAAGATGACTTGGCTTTAGAATGGTTTCTGCGTAATTCTTATGGTTTTTAAAAACAATGCGTATGAAGACATTCCTATGCAGATACATACCACCTGGTTCAGTTGTGTTGTATTCTCAGATCAGACAAACAAAAAAGATGTGGCGGGTGCGAACGCTTCAGGCTTAATGACCTTGCCGCCTTTTTTAGAGTTTCGTACCTCAACAGGAAAAAATGGAACCCTTATAGGATCACTTTGTTGTCCGTCTGTCAAGACCTGTGGTCAAGACCCTTTTACGCATACTTTGACAGTTTTTTTTTTTTTCAATAATAGGTTTGCGAAGGATCACGCTCGCGTAGAAGAATCCGATTCAATCGTGATTTGAAAACACCCAGATTGTAACTATCGGGGAACACCCTTTCATGCAGCGCAATCTACAGACCACGACATAGCTGTTAAAATGTGCAAGTTGAAATGGCAATGGGCAGGCCACATCAATCGAAGAACCGATAACCGATGGGGAAGAAAGGTTCTTGAGTGGAGACCACGAACCGGAAGACGCAGCGTAGGTAGGCTCCCACTAGATGGACCGACGACAGTCGCGGGTATCCAGTGGATGCAAAAAGCAGGCTGTCGTTCAGTGTGGAGGTAAAAGGGGAGGCCTATGTTCAGCAGTGGACGTCTTCTGGCTGATTATGATGATGATTCCACAGACTAGCAGTTCGCACAATAAATGTGGAATCAAAGCGCTTCGTACGGGTTTTCGGATTATCAACCATAAAGCGATGTCGATTCTTCGTACCCACTCTGGCAGTCCCACTTGTGGCTTGCACTGCATAGGCTAAGTTAGATAGCCCGAGTTGGTAGTGAACCTGCCTTCTGAGCTTGGGGGCGTGGGTTCGATTCCCAACTAGGGCAAACATTTGTGTGATGAACATTTGTGTTTGTTCTATATCTGGTTGTTAATATCTATTTAAGTATGTATTTAAAACTATATAATATGTGTGTATATCAGTCTCTGGCTGCCATATTACAAGCTTTGCTTAGTTTGGGGTCAGATGACCGTGTGTGCAAAAATGTCCGGAATATTTATTTATTTAATAGTGCTACTTCATCAGCTCGGGTGTTTGTAAACTCAGATCGTTCCCAACATGTATATACCAATCAATAATCACGGATTATATGGCAAGAAGCGTTCCGCATCGCGTATACTTTCCCTGGACGCCCACACGCGATTGTGTCAGACAATGGATGCACTTTCCCCTATGCGCCTATGACGCTAGAATACTAATCGATCTATCGGATTCATATACAAATTATACTAGCGACCCGCCCCGGCTTCGCACGTAAATTACACCCGTGCGAAGCCGGGCGGGTCGCTAGTTATATATATGTAAACTTTCCGTAAAAAAATTATCTAACTGATGGTGTAAACCGCATTAAAATCCATTGCGTGGTTTAGGAGGAGTTAGCGGTTATACAGACAGACGCGAAAAGTTGTAAATATTATATACCAAATGGACAAGTATAACATAAACAATAATTTACATATTTCGTGTAACGCATATTTAAAAAAACGTTATGTAATTGATATACGTGACGTGGAACTAACCCGAAAATAATAACCATTTCGAATTCTTTGCAAAAGTCCTCCTAAAAAAGTTATCTATGATTAGCGGTCCGCCCCAGCTTCGCACGGGTATAGATTATAGCCTATGTCACCCGGGGATAGCGTAGCTTCCCAACAGTGAAAGAATTTTTCAAATCAGTTCAGTAGTTTCGGAGCCTATTCAATGCAAACAATCAAATCTTTCCTCTTTATAATATTAGTATAGATTTATTTGCGCTTGGCCACCAACTCGCCTGATGGTAAGCGACGGTGTGGCCGAGGATGGAACACGTTGATCTAGAAGAAAGTATTCACTCTAACCTTGAAGATCGCTAGATAGTAGTTCTCAGGAAACAAGGAGGACGGCAGGGAGTTGCATTCTCGGACAGTACGTATCATAAATGTCGACCCAACTCGTTGAGTACGAATCTTTGGAATTTCCACGAGAAAGGGGTGGTAGTGTGCAGTCCTTCTACTTGTCCTATAGTAAACGGAAAAAAAAAATTGACTTCCGACAAAATGCATAAAACAGCAGTTTTTTTGCGAATTTCGAAAATATGTAGAACATAAGTTGTTTTGATGAACCAAAACCACCCTAAGAGATTTTGCGCTACATAGTTACCTTTTACCTTGCATGAGATAAAGGTTCTAACATGTCAACCTAAAGTATCTGGAGCGAAGCCAACCCTAGGCGCGAATTGAATGAATGATTTGATTTTCCAATCACAAGCATCGAGTCGCGTCGAGTGTCCAATCACAAGCTGCCCCCCGCGACCGACGTGGCTGCATTTTGCAAAAGGGAATTTTAACTACATGCGCGGTCAAGTGGTTATATTATCTTTGTATAATATAGATAGATTTAGTAATCGGCATCCAGAATTCCTAGGTCACTTGCATTTTTTTTTTTTTTTTTTCATAATCATACATCCTATTATTCCGAAAGAACAGCACATAAAATTCCTAAAAGACATACAATATAGAAAAACACAAAAAAAAGAAGTGGAAGTGGGCCTCAAACTAGGCTAGGGTATCCGGCACTTCACTTGCAAATTCGGTTTGCTTTAATACCCCAAACCCAAACCAACGTAATATGATTTCAGTATTGCTGTCATATCTTGTTCCAATGGTATTTCATCTGATTAATCTAAGAAGAGCATATTTCAATGAACTTGATAGATTGCAATCTGTATCTGTCTGTAATGTTATCACAACGTACTGACGGGCTATCTCGGGTTAGTCACAGTGTCAGCTGTCTGTAGATAGTTCTAGGCACAGACCTATATCCAAGTAGAGGCCACCAGTCGAGTAGCTGCCCTTATGAATAAACCGGCCAGAGTCGGGCTCGCGCACTGAGGGTTCCGTACCACCACAAAATTTAATAACGAAATTACCAGCTATAACTTGGTAATGAACAGAAACTTGTCACCGACTCGCACTTGGCCATTTTTTATTATTTGTTGTTATACTTTAAAGTGTGTACTATAATCATGTTAAGTTTGACGCTTGTATGTGTTACCGTTTTTTACATTAGAGCTAATAAAAAAATACGTTTGTTTAAAAAATGTACACCTTAGTTTTCATACAGTTTGGACCTCTTCGCTTGTGGAGTCTACTTAGATATAGGTCTGTGGTTCTAGGTCTCGGCTCTGTATATTGTGTACGGAAGTGCTAATCTCTGAAGCAAACTTGCAAAGGAACCCTCGTCGAAGTCACTGCTTCAAACTGTGATCCGACAAAACAGGAAAACATACGTATTTAAAAACAAAAAATACTTACATTGTTTTAAACTATCACGGTTGGTCACTAAAGTTATAAGATTATTTACGGGATATTTTCCATGGTAAGGTTGTGGAATGAGCTCCCCCCCCCAACATTCCCACGGTAAATATCCCGTAAATAATCTTATAGCTTCTGTGAAATTAAAATGCGCAGAACAGATGGTCGATGGGGCCGAAAGGTTCTGGAATGGAGACCACGGACCGGTAAGCGCAGCGTAGGACGTCCGCCCACAATATGGACATACGACCTAAAAGAGACCCCAGGGAAACGCTGGATGCAGGCCGCTTCCAACCGGCCCTTTTGGAGATCGATGGGGGAAGCCTATGTCCAGCAGTGGACGTCCTATGGCTGTAATGATGATGATGATGATGAACACCGCTAAGTGGTTTAATATTAGACTTGCAAGATTTGTACTACATATACTTACAAACATGAAACCTTGTAAAAAAGCTATAATGTTCAAGTATTGCGGGGTCAACCATGTTAGAAACTCAGTCGCAGTTACCACCTTAACTAAAATAGAATAATTCGTTTCATCTTCCTTCCCGAAGTAGACTTAAAATAGTATACTCTTAAACAATAAGGAACGCCCTTAATTTAAGGCCCTCGTTCCCACTTTTAGCAATTTTGGTCATTTTAGTTTAAGTTTGTCTACTTCCATGGTTAACTTAAAATTATAAAAATTATTTCATATTAAAACTGAATGTTTATCTAATAAACTGTAAATACCGAAACACGATTAAGCACATTTCGCTCGATAGAAAATATATATGAAAATGACATTGATTTGCACTTTTCATGCTGATTTAATAATTAATTAAAATAATAAATAATGTCTACGATATCTTAATATACAGATTTCATAATTATGGAAAGAACTGTGAAGGCACATTAACGTGGCAGCTATACTTTTAGAAAAATATGAGAAAAACCACAAAAATATAAGTAGCGAAACGCACGACTCTATAAGCGCCATGGTTTTGTTCTACTAAATGCGACTTTAAGGGGCCTGTATACCGTCTGCAGCTCTCTCGCTCGCACATTTTCACATTATTGAAAATATAAAATCACTGAGTGTGAATTTCCAAAAAGTAACAAAATCATGTCTTGGTGTCTATCGTAACATTACAAACAAAGAAATTGTCAATTTGATATATTTTAATTTGACACAGTAAAATGGTAACAAGTGATTTTTATTTCTCGTGTCATGTTATTCCGTCAAATTACAAGATATCGAAACAAACATTTCTATGTTTCGAAGTGTGTGTTGTCTTTTTAGGGAAGTAGATTTTATTTTATTACATAAAGTTTAATTGGTGTAAATCTACCAAATTGAAGTCTGGTAGCTTTCCAACACGGGAACTTGACAACACCAATTCTAGTAAGTAATCGATTTTATAATGATTATGTAGAACTATTCCTTTTTTTCGTTGAGACTATGTACTATTAATGTTTAATTTTTGACCTTTCGAAAGTGTACTTGTATTTGTACCCAATTGAAATAAAGATACTGAACTGAACTGAACTTGCTTAAAAGTAGGAAAAACTTGCCTTAAAACTAGATGGCGTTGTATTCAAACAAGTCATTAACCGAACGTCTGTACAGCTGTGGTCTATTTATACTCTATAGAGTTTATATATAGCTCTTCCCCCTTTTTGTTATGTCGCTAATCTTTATTTAAGGATATGTATATTTCACTATTTCTATCATGGGAATTCGACGGTATAAATAAATAAACCGGCCAAGTGCGAGTCGGGCTCTCGCACTGAGGGTTCCGTACCACCATAAATACAATAATTATCAGTTTAAAAAACCGACTTCAAAATTAGTAAGCATTTCGATTCGGTGAAATGATGAGGAGGTCATCCATGTAAGGAATTACCAGTTATAACTTGGTAATGAACAGAAACTTATCACCGACTCGCACTTGGCCATTATTTATTATTTGTTGTTATACTTTAGAGTGTGTACTATAATCATGACGCTTGTACGTATTACCGTTTTTACATTAGAGCTCATACAAAAATACGTTTGTTGTATGGAGACCCCCCTTTTCGTTTTTACATTTGGCTTATTTATTATTTAGTTAATCCGCCGTAACATTACATATTCTGTGAAAATGTCAACTGTACTGTGTCTATTACGGTTCGAAAGATCAGACAGACAGCGTAGGTTTAGTAATAGAGTCCCGTTTTTACCCGTTGGATACGGAACCCTAATGACAAAAATTAATAATATAATTTCGTATAATTATATAGGTACAAGCAATGTTTATAATTTATGTAATAACTAGCGGCCTGCCACGGCTTCGCACGGGTATTTAACAAAAATTATAATTGGAATTTAACAAGGATCCCAATTTTTTTAGAAAATATAATATAGCCTATTTCACCCGGGGATAGTGTAGCTTCCCAACAGCGGAAGAATTTTTCAAATCGGTTCAATAGTTTCGGAGCCTATTCAATGCAAACAAACAAACAATCAAATCTTTCCTCTTTGTCATATTAGTATATATTACATAGTAAATTACATATAGCTATTAGCTACCAACAAGAGACAAGTAAACTATATGTTACGTTAGTAGTAAAACAGCTAACTGTATCGTCTAGTGCCCTAATTAAACAATGCACGCACGTGCGGCATTTCACGTCGGCCAAAAATAGTACACGGATGTATACTTATCCAATCCTAAATAGAGTAAATTCTTGGCTAGTTCAGTGAAACAAGGTGGAGGTACGAGCATTCCCCCTCCTTCCTTCCATAGTGGCTTTCCTGGGGACTTACGGCTAGCTGTTTAAACCAATCCAGTTTAGTTGATGAAATATACCGGCCAAGTGCGAGTCTAGCTCGCGCACTGAGGGTTCCGTACCACCACAAAATACAACTATAAGTAGGCACACTTAATAATTTTTCGCCAAAAGTAATCTCTTCCAGGCAACCTGTCCTTGGACAGTAAAGTTTTTAGCAATGTTCATCTAAAGCAGTGCATTCGTCTGTGATCGCCTCAAGGTGCGTCCATTAATTACGTGAGGTGTTTAGGGGGGGGGGGGGGGGGGGGGGAGAGCCGAATATCACCCGATCTTGAGGGGGAGGAAGAGACAAATATCACGTAATTTTTTTTCACTGGTTAGATTAAGTAAAACATGTTTCTCCATATCGCTAAATCCTACAATACACATTATGAAAAATCTCACTTGAGATTAGGGGGAGGGGGCCGAGAAAAATCTCACGATATCTCAGCAACTATTGATTGTTGCACTAGTTTTTAAGGTGTTTTATCGTGTGTATGGAATTTGTGGTGTGAACAATATTATAAAGAGTTTATCTATCTATCTATCAATTGGGGAGGAAAAAAAAAATACCACTTATTTATTGGACGCCATCGCCTTGAGCCGTCTCAACCAACTGTTTCTGCTCAAATTACCCAAGAGTTGTTTTCCATGTCTCACAAGTTAGAACGTTAGCTGAAACAAAAACACCGGAAGTCGTAACCTCGATTGTAGGAGCGTTGCATCAGATCTGCGGATCGATTGGGTACGGCGCGACCACCTCGTCTGTACAGAGGGAGCCAGCATCGTGGTTTCTAAGAAAATTTGGTATAGACCTCAGAGGGGACCATTGCGAAAAGTTCATCATCATCATCATAATCAGCCTTTTAACAGTCCTCTGCTGGACTTTTAGCCTACCCCCGAAAGGGTGATTGTGCCATCTACCACGCTGGCCCAGTGCGGGTTGGTGGATTCACATACGCTATTGAATTACTGACCTATTAATGGCTGTATTTTAAAATAACTATTTAAAACTTATGTATATATTTTTGTGCTGTTGGTCTCGAATAAAGATAAAATAAAAAAAATAAAAAATAAAATTCCTTCTCCGTACGTATGCGGGTGGCTCACGATGTTTTCCTTCACCGAAAAGCCAGTGGTATGAAAATCCGTACATAAACTTCAGAGAGCTCATTGGTCGGGGCCGGGGTTTGAACCCGCGACCTCGCTTGGAAGTCTAGCGGTCTCCCATATAGGCTACCACGGCTTAGAAAACCCCAAACCGTAGGTATACGTTCGCGGGATTTTCAGCGCAGTTTCGAGCCCGCGTCGTAAATATATACATACATACATACATACTCACGTCGCCTTTTATATTATATATAGATTAGAGTTATATGATTATTTACGGGATATTTACCGTGGTAAGGTTGTGGAATGAGCTCCCGATATTTCGGCGTAGTTGGCGACATGTACCATGTAAATACTATACGCAGTGACACAGTGAGTGTGTTTTGTCGGGACTTAGGTTCGAGTTCCAGTCATAACCGTAGCAAAAGACTAAGAAAGAGGGTAGATCGTTTTGTCTGCACCTAACTTTTTAACTGTTCTTCAACCACCCGCATTCTTCAGTCTTCCCGTGAACATGGTGCATGTAAATGCGCCGAAATATCGGGAGCTCATTCCACAACCTTACCACGATAAATATCACGTTAATAATCATATAACTTTAGTGAATAACCGTGACAGTTTAAAACAGTATTTTTATATAGATTAGAGACAACCGGCTAGTTGGTTGTTTTGCTTCTTGATCATAACCCAAACATACTGTCAGCCGCCGAAACGTGCGCATGAGTCGATCTGACGGACGCGCAAAAACTAAACAAATCAGGATTGTTTTACATTAGCAGAGTCAAAAGTTTATCAACATTTTCACGGGCGAAATATTAGAACAGACTACAGTACCAACTCATCTATAAGTTAAGTAAACATAATTTTCAACTGGCGGTCAGAATTGTGCAGAAAAAGGAAAATTCAGAAAAATCTCATTGACATTCGTATAAAAATATAAACTAACATAAACAAAAACAAAACAAAAAATTGGGTTCTGTACCCGAAGGGTGTAAACGGCACCCTATTACTAAGCCTACGCTGTCTGTCTGTCTTACTTTTTAACGGCAGTAAGTATCTTTTGAACCGTAATAGATAGCCAGTTGAAATTGTCACATAATATTAAATGTTACGGCGGATTAACTAACAAATAATAAAAAAGTCAACACCCTTTGGGGACTGATTCAGCCCCCAAAGGGTGTTGAAACTCACTGAACCCTAAAAAGTAAAAACAAAAAGGGGCCGTTTGTACGTATTTACCATACAACAAACGTATGTTTGTATTAACTCTAATGTAAAAACGGTAATACGTACAAGCGTCAAACTTGGCATGATTATAGTACACACTCTAAAGTATAACAACAAACAACAAATAATGGCCAAGTGCCAGTCGGTGACAAATTTATGTTCATTACCAAGTTATAACTGGTAATTTCGTTACTTGGATCCCACCGGTCAAGTTTGTCCACTTCCTTATTCGTCCATTCCTCACGTCCTTTTTCTAAGTTGGTTCCAACCTCGGCCTTATCATTTCACCGAATCGAAATGCCATATTTTACTTATTTTGAAATCGGTTTTTTTAAATTTATAATTATTGTATTTTGTGGTGGTGCAGAAAACTCAGTGCGCGAGCCCGACTCGCTCTTCGCCGGTTTTTCATTCAGCATTTCACAATGTTATTGCAGACGTCAGAACAAATAAAAACGTAAACTGCGTTTAGTTGCAGCTGTCAAACGCAAGTAGATAATGCAGGTTTCGACCAAAATAAAATGAACGGTAGGCATAACCCATGTATAACCACAGCGTGATTTAACTAAAAGCACTGGTAAATTCACACAAAGCTGCAGTAACTTAACTGTGTTTATTTTGTCTCGGTCTCGTATTCACGTGGTGAGATGACAAATCATATTATGCCTTAAATAGATCGTCAATGACGTTGGCTAAATACTGGAGTCATCATCATCATCACCATTTTTCATCACTACGCGGGTGAAGCCGCGGGGCACAGCTAGTAATTTATATTGTGTCATGCTAGCACACTACTACAAGTCCAATAAAGTTTTCATTATGTAACTCGGCAAATGTTTCCGAATGTCCAATTATGAACAAGTAAGCTCACCGGAACGTAGCAAATCAATATATCCGTGATGCAACGGTTTTGGAGCCTTATTTTAGGTCGATTGAGATTATTATTAGCGGTTTCGTCTAGGCAAGCGTGCTCCAACGTAGCCGCATCATCGCTTTACATCAGACGTGATGGTGGTCAAACGCAAGCCTATTAATAATAATAAAAAAATAATAATAGGTACAATTGGTTTAGCCTATGTCACTCTCTGGCTCTTAAAAAAACCCATGCATAAAATCAGGTCGATCCGTTGTTCCGTTGCAGCGTGAAAGAGGAACAAACATCCATACATCTATACTTACATCCATACATACAAACTTTCGCGTTTATAATATTAGTAGGATATCACAGAAAACATATTAGGTTAATATAGCTGTAAGTAGTTAGCGCTCATCATCATATCATCATAATCAGCTTTTTAACAGTCCACTGCTGGAATTTTCGCCTACCCCCGAAAGGGTGATTGGGCCATATCTACCACGCTGGCCCAGTGCGGGACTCACATACGCCATTGAATTCCTTCTCCGTACGTATGCAGGTTTCCTCATGATGTTTTCCTTCACCGAAAAGCCAGTGGTATGAAAATCCGTACATAAACTCCAAAGAGCTCATCGGTACGGGCCCGGGGTTTGAACCCGCGACCTCACGCTTTCTAGTCTGGCGGTCTCCCAAATAGGCTACCACGGCTTCTTACTAATTACTCCTAGCTAAAGTCGAAGTACACCGCTGAAACGATTGCGTCAAAACCAGTGGGCAATACCAATGTCCCGTTATCTATTCCTCTCCTGTTCATATGGAATATAACAAATGAGCAATAGGCGTGATTCATCGATGCGCGGGCGCACGTCTCATTATAGCAGATTGTAATGATTGGTGTTGCGAGACACTTCCTCTGAGAGTGAGTACCGGTCTTATTGTTACACGTCTTGGAATTGATAAATTCATGATAAAAACATAGTCTTCGGCAGTGTATTCAGCTCACTGCAGAGTATAAGCTCCTTTTCTTTCGTCAGCCTTCCCTGGTTTGTGTATATTTCGTCTTGGACATTTTTCAACGGCTTTGACAATATCGTCGTGAGTCGTTGGCACAATGATAATAGTTGGGGAAATGCAGCTTCGGCAGTTATTCGACCGTCTAGCAGTGAAGTGCAAACAGTCAAGTGTTCCGGTTTGAAGGGCTACGATTCCAGGGAAATTACAGGTCAGGCGAGAATTTTCAACTTTGGGATTCGGACAGACGTTGCGCTCGCTATAAGATGGCCGAATTAAAGTCACCGTCCAGATAATCTCCTTCATTTGATGGTCTATCCTAATTTGTAGCAATGGCGAAATTGTGGTGGCTCCTCCACAAAAGAAGCCATTAAATAAGAGTTGAAGTTGACTTGTTCGTCTTGCCGCCCAAAAGTAACCACAAAAAAAAAAACTGACTGCAACATTTAGCCCAAGCTGCCCAGCACCTCGCCCTCCAAAATATGTCAAGTTGTTTAGCGCACAATTTTTTTTTAAAATTAGAACTGCTGTCAAGGCATATTTGTAAGAAATGTGTTGTAGCCAGTTGCACCCATATAAACAAAACGTCAGTCGTTCGAAATCAGTTACCAACTGTGATGCGGACAAAGAACTTTGAGACCTAACCCAAAAAGTTAAGGTCCAAGTTCTTTGGATGCGGAGTTCGACGCGTTGATCTAAATAAGAATGTTTAATCAAGGTTTACTCATAATGCCTGGTAACCACAGATTAGATCTGTGCTGGTAACAGATTTTCCTTGTCATTTCCGTTCTATTTACATAGGAACAGACAACCATACCTTCTTGGACAGTCGAGAAAAACTCAAGGCCTTAAAAAGTTTGTTGATAGCAGTTCCACTTTCAAACTCCAAATCGAGGTAAAGGTCGTTCCAATTAGCTTTAAAAATTAAGAGACTGAACCGTCGCAGCCAATTACAGAGTGGGTTAATGAAATAATTAGATTCATTTGACGGTCGTCTCAGTGATGATGGGGCATCGTTTCGGAAGTGGAATGGAGTCTGGGTAATGATCGTATTTGTGGACAGCGCAGAGGAGTTCGGTCACCTCGATGCGTCATTTAAATGTTGTGCCGTATCTTCGTAGCCTGCTCATGTGATCGTCCCCGGTTTCACTCGCTATCCTACAGGAATTAAATAAATAAATAATATTCGGGACATTTTTGCACACACGGTCATCTGACCCCAAACTAAGCAGAGCTTGTGATATGGCTGCCAGAGACTGATATACATACATATATAGTTTTAAATACACACCCAGATATAGAACAAACAACTGTTTATCACATAAATGTTTGTCCTAGGCGGGAATCGAACCCACGCCCCCAAGCGCAGAAGGCAGGTTCACTACCAACTGGACCAACGGACGATCTAATAGCAAATTTTTTGTTTTCCAAAATCTATCCTGAGTGACGATACCTTAATTTAGACCTGGGGCCTTACGCCCAACTCCTTACGCGCGGTCTCAAACTAACGTTAAAACGTTAGTTTGAGACCGCGCAGTTTGGAAAATCACGCGAACGTGATCTTTTCATCACCTTAACTGGATTGTTTTAAACAGCTAGCCGTAAGGCCCCAGGGTCAGATAAAAGTTGAATAGCTGGGAAGGTTTGTTTTGGAAATCAGACAGCGCAGCGAAAAAAAGGAGTCGTGCTTCCGACCAACCGAGCTTCAACCTGATCCCAAATAAACAACCTCCCGTGCCGGAAGCCGAACCAGTTTGTCCAAGCGCCGAGTTGTGTCATTTCCCCGACCTGCCACCGGTTCAACCTGCAGATAGAAAGTGAACGCGCACTGTGGTTGCCTCGTCTATGATACACTAGCCATGGCCCGTGGTTTCTCGCACATACACAATTGTTGTAAAAAATATCCAATGTATAAAACCGACTTTAAACTATAATAGTCAATATAAAATTTTCAAAGAGTTATATTAGAGTTATAATTTACCAGTTATCTTATCTATCTCTACATAGTATAAATTAAAGTAACTTTCCGCGTCTAACCGCTAACTCCTCCTAAACCACGCAACGGCTTTTGATGCGGTTTTCACCATCAGTTAGATAATCTTTCCCGGAAGGTTTAATATATGAGGAGCGTGCCCCGGCTTCGCACGTAAATTACACCGTGCGAAGACACTGCGCTAGTTTTGATTTAAAAAGCCGAACTATTGAACCGATTTTGATGAAATTTCTATGGGACCAATCTGAAATTTTCAAATAATAAAAGAATTTTCCAAATCGTAACAAAAAAAAAATACTAGAGATAAACATAAAAAAACTAGAGATTACAAATATAAAAAAAAAAAAAACTAATTGAGAACCACCACCTTTTTTGAAGTAGGTTAAAAACAAACAAAACAAAAATTAACAACATACAGAACAAGCTTTTAAAACAAAAATTGTTGAACAAAGTTTTATGTGATTAGTGCATAAATGTCTATATTTCGGCGGCCATTTGGAAAATACAATATTGGGTGTAGCATATTAAGTGTAGGGTGTAAGTATGCAAAATTTCAGTTAATCGATTTGGGGGATCTGGTTCTCCAAACCAGCTAACAAACATTCACGACACTCCATTGAGAGTGAAAGACAAACAAACACATTTCTACATTTGATATAGTACGTCTATTAGTTTTTTGGTCGGTTACTACCAGTTTGTAAGTGTCTAGAGACGTTGAACTGGTCGTCGATACATGGTACGAAAGTGACGAAGTCACAGATCGAAGATAAGGCATATATCGATCTATCAATTCAATGTTATTTAATTCATTGTTAGTTAATTGACCGTCAAGCAGTAGTGAGCAAACATTACTGTGTTCCGGATTGAATATGTTTTCCATGAAACTTTTAAGCATAAGGCAAAGATAAATAACCACTTGATAGCGCATGTAGTCAAAATTCCCTTTTGCAAATGAGGCCATGTCGGTCGCGGGGGCAGCTTGTGATTGGAGACTCGTCGCGACTCGACGCTTGTGATTGGAGAATCAAAAGTCATTCATTCAATTCGCGCCTAGGAATGGCCCGCTTGAAATAGTTTAGGTTGACATTTTAGAACCTTTGGCTTATGCAAGGTAAAGGATAAGCGGGGTCAAGTGATTATATTGTCATTGGCACTATAGTACCATATATATATATGCAACGCACTCCGGCTTCGCACGGGTGTAAGTCTTATTTTTTTACACCATGGGTTACATGGGTTATTGGAGTAAGAATCCCAAATTTCTTTGAAAAAATAGTAATTGCCTATGTCACCCGGGGATAGTGTAGCTTCCCAACAGTGAAAGAATTTTTCAAATCGGTTCAGTAGTTTCGGAGCCTATTCAATGCAAACAAACAAACAAGTATAGTATAGAAGTATAGATTATAGGTGACGAGCGCAGTGCTTGCCTATAATGCGCGCAGGGTTTTGGCTGTGGAATGCGCTGCCTGAATAGTTCTCCGATAGTTACAATCTGGGTGTCTTCAAACCACGAATGAATCGGTTTCTTCTAGGCAAGCGTGCTCCACCGTAGACCGCATCATCGCTTAACATCAGGCGAAACAACTTTGCGACTTCATTTACAGTAACATGTCAGACTTCTCAACAATAAAACTCAAGGAAACAAGGAAGCCAGTAGGTTGTTCCAGGGAACAACCAGCTTCCTTGTTTTCTGAGAGATATAATCTGGGCCTTTTCAAGGCCAGAGTAAAAACACCCTAACTTGTCCGTTTTAGTTTAAAAAGTCACCCTGTGATGTAGCGATGATAGCTTGGTGGTAGGTGCGTTTTAATTTCAAACTGCAGGGCATAGGTTCAAATGCCAACAATGAGCTTGAAGGAAAACATCGTGAGGAAACCACAGCATGGTGATGATCATCATCACCATAGCACTTTCTAATGCTCGGCTGGCTCGTAACTACGGTCTGCGAAGTAACTTGAGAGCCATACTTCCTATGACAGGCTAGGCGTGTTTCCATCTTCGACTAGATTAGATGAGCGGTGGTGTGGTGGATGAAAAACTCGCCTCAGTTCTCCAAAAATATGGGTACTTTAAAAGTAATACGCATTCCCAGAAGACATGTGGTACCCCAAGCACGACCTACCCCAGTACCGGTGACGTCACGAGGTCGTCGGCCTCCGCCCGCGGTCGGATGGTAGATATCATTACTGAGACTGCTCTCTGATGGTTTGGAGATAGATACATTTATCCAACGACACAGAATATATAATGAAATAAATAAATATTCGAGACATTTTTGCACACACGGTCATCTGACCCCAAACTAAGCAAAGCTTGTACTATGACTGCCAGAGATTGATATACATAATTTAAAACCGATGGGGAAGAAAGGTTCTGGAGTGGAGACCACGAACCGGAAGACGCAACGCAGGGAGGCCTCCCACTAGATGGACCGACGACATTGTGAGAGTCTCGGGCATCCAGTGGATGCAAAAGGTAGGCTGTCATTCAGTGTGGAGGTTAAAGGGGGAGGCCTATGTTCAGCATGGACGTCTTCCGGCTGATTATGATGATGATAATTTAAAATACATATTTAAATAGATAATAACACCCAAATATTGAACAAACAGAAATGTTCATCACATGAATATTTGTCCTAGTTGGGAATCGAACCCACGCCCCCAAGTTCAGAAGGCAGGTTCACTACCAACTGGACCAACGGGGCTATAAAGTATTGAAGCCGTTAAGAGGATGCTAACTGATTGCCAATAACCCTGTATATTATTACGTTCTACGGGTGCATGTACGGCGTCTGCCTCGAATCCAGTCGGCGTGTCAAGTAACTGCTTTTTCCTGGCAAAGCTCGGACGCTGAATACGCAATAAGGCATCTGTTTACTGACCGTTAGCTATTCCGAATTGTACAAGGGCCAAGGTCTTTTTAGCTCTGGCAGTTGAAGTAAGTCTTTAGGCACTTGCAGACGATGCGTAGTACAAGTAGCAAGTACAAATTGCAAGTACTACTACGCATCGTCTGCATCGTTTTGCCTAGTGCAAGTGGCAGTGCAGGAAGTTTTGGTACAAGTTGGTAGTTGCTGCTACACATAGTCTGCATCGTTTTGCTTAGTGCTACTAACCACTACCACTGCTACTTGCACTAAGCAAAACGTTGCAACGATGTTTAGTAGCTACTTGCAACTTGTACTACGCATCGTCTGCGAGCGCCTATAAAAAGAACATTCATGTAGACGAAGCAAAAATATAAAAAAAAATTAAGAGTTTTTTGTTTCTATTTTTGATGTACCTACTATGAATATTAGTACAATCCCATGCAAATTCTGAAATACAAAATTCGTATTTTAGTGATTATGTTGCGCATGTGAATACCGTAATTTAGTGAAATTTACAATTTTTCTATATTTTTTTCTCTAAAATTTTGGCTGCAGGCATCTTGTTTATTCAGCCCAAGTTAGTCCATCTCATATCCTCCTATTGCTATAAATAGTATGCTATGACACTATGCCCTTCCATGATGCCTGACTGACACTATTTCGTCTTCAAAATTCATCAACATCGGTTCAGTCGGTAGGTACACATTCATATAAAGTAGCGTACATGGTCGTAAGAATGGAGACGTATCTCATGTCCTTGCCTGTTACAGCGTACAAAGTTAAAAAAAAAACTATCCACTAACTATACAAAAAATGTGTTTGTGTTAAATCGAGAAAAGTTTCCAAACAGACCGTATGTTCACAAGTTTGTGCTGATTTTGCATGTCACCTTCTCTCAGTTAGGCCCGTGAATACTTTCTCCGTACGGATCTGTAAATCTGGCACCCTACTTGCGACAATACTAGAGAAAGCGTATGTACATACATCAGACAACGCCGCGCCGTTGTGACGCCGTCCGTACACAAGGCGATGCGGGTATCGGATACTTGTTGTGGCACTAAATGACGTCGCGTGTAGAGCCATCTACACACCACCAAGCAACGTAGAGGGCTCGAGCGCAGCTGTCAAGTAAAACTTGTCTAATAGTGCTAACAGACGCTCGAACGCGGCTGACGGACCGCCGTCCAACCAACGGGAGAGAAAGAGTGAGTATATCATATTTCTCTCTCTTTCTCTACCATTGATCAGACGGCGGTTGAGCTCAGCCGCGTTTGAGCGTCTGTTAGCACTATAAGACACATCGATAGAAAAATATCTCTCAGTATTTGTCCATTTGCCCGCCATTACATTACATTTACAATGCATTTTTCTATGTAAAAATAATTAATAACTACAATAAACTAGTAAATACCAAATATAAGATGAATTCCCAAGCCGATGCGATGCCGAAGTTATCGCTATAACTGGGGGGTCGCCGTAGCGATTTTCTTCATAAAAGTAGACCTTGGCGACCGCAGTGGCAGTGGTAGTGCTTAGTAGTAATTCCACTGCCACTTTTTTATATTAAAAAATAGGCCTGCGCTTTGCCGCCAACTCACCTGATGTTAAGCGATGATGCGGCCTACGATGGCACGCTTGCCTAGAAGAAACCTATTCACTCTCGACTTGAAGACACCCAGATTGTAACCATCGAGGAACACCCACTCAGGCAGCGAATTCTACAGACTAGCAGTTCGCACAATAAATGTGGAATCAAAGCGCTTCGTAGGGGTTCTCGGAATATCAACCATAAAGCGGCGTCGATTCTTCGTGTCCACTCTGGCAGTCCGATAGAAAAATGGACAGGATCCAATCAATAAGCTTGCAATAAGCATAACGTTGTAGACGATGCGTAGTAGCTACTTACAACTTCTACTTGCTACTTGTACTACGCATCGTCTGCAAGCGGAAGATACATCAGAGTTGATTGTAGCGACGCTCACTCGAGTCGCCGCCGCCGCGCCGTCAGCATCTGATACTTTAGTCGCCTTGTGTACGAACAGCCTAATATTTATTGTGTACATTAATATTGATGATTGTACTCTTACGCCGGTCAGTCTAATGACCTGTGAATGTGTATACTCGCTGCTCACGGAGAAGGTATCTCAAGGAAACAAACCAAAAAGAAACGCACACGCACAGCGCACATACCGCCAAAAAAAATGTTTTTCAAGAGCTTTTAGGGAAAACTTTCATCCTTCAATGTCCGGGGTTTTGAAATCTTTGAATCGGATCGGCAATTTAAATTGGCAGCCCTATTTATGAGTGTTATGTATGACGAACTAAATACGTAATGAAATAAGGCTAATTATGTATAATAGAAATAATTCCGTGACGGCATATCGGAAAATAATAACCACAGCACCTGATTCACGTTAATACCTATCCACAATTATAATTATGAACGGGATATTTACTGTGATAAGATTGTTGAGGGAGCTGCCGATACGTCGGTGTTACATGCATAATGTTCACGGGAAGACTGCATTCCATTGATTAAAACCTAAACCAACCTCAAAGGGAACCCCTTACTCCATCTATATAAAAATAAACCCCTATTTATCTTGGTCACGCCATAACTTAAGAATGACTTTACCGATTTCATTCATCTTTTTTTTTTAAGTTTTCTAATACTTTGTAGAAAGTTCTTACGGAAAGAAAAATTAAGAAAATTGCGCAGAAAACTGGAAAATTTCAGAAAACTTAACGACAATTTTAACTTCGCGCGTTTGACAGTTCTACGACAGGACAACGTCTGTCGGGTCAACTAGTCTATACTATTATTATAAAGAGGAAAGACTTGATTGTTTGTTTGTTTGTTTGCATTGAATAGGCTCCGAAAATACTTAACCGATTTGAAAAATTATTTCACCGTTGCGTTGGGAAGCTACACACGGATATACTGTTAGGTGTTGAAGTATATGTCCGACGATTTTGACTCGTTTTTACTGAGCAAATTTCAATGGTTAGGGCCCGTCCATTCATTTTATTTTAGTCGAAGCAGTCCCCTAGCAGTTCGCATTCAGAAGGTGGAGACAAACCGGGTAGTTCGAGTCGGTGGCATGTCGATTATGTAGAGATAGTATTTATGTGTTCCCCGACTGGTCCTGTGGTAGAAGGGGGAAGGAGGGATTAGGTCATGTAGCTTACTAGCGACCCGCCCGCCCGGCTTCGCACGTGTGTAATTTACGTGCGGAGCCGGGGCGGGTCGCTAGTTACATATATAAACTTTCCGTGAAAATGTATCTAACTGATGGTAAAAACCGCATCAAAATACGTTGCGTGGCTTAGGAGGAATTAGCAGCCATACAGACAGACAGACGCGGAAAGAAACTTAAATTTATACTATGTAGAGAATATAGGTACTCATCGAAATGCGCAGCCTGTAAAAAAATGCCAAGCACGCTAGCTCAAAGCTGTTTTTAAAGAAACCTATTTTTTTGGCAGTTTTTTTAAATTAGTCTCTCTTTGATTTCAGGACACAACAGTCTACGAACTCCCCAGCAACCGACCGGCCACTCCAGACACCGTCACCAAGACAGACTTCCAAAAACTACGAGAAAACTTCGAAAACGTTCCCAAACCCACCAATCTATTTCAACGATCTGTCACCAATCTAACCAGTCGATCCAATTCCAACTTGACCAACCAAACCAACCAATCCAATTCTAACCTAACCAACGCCAATTCCAATAAAACCAACCAATCCTCCAACCAAACCATCTACAACCGATCCAACTCTAACTTAACCAACGCAAATTCCAACCAAACCAACGAACCCGCCAACCAATCAAATTCAAACCAACCAATTCTTGACGCTAAAGCCAAGCCAATGATTTTGACGGCGAAACCTGCAGAGACGGTCGATGATGGAAGGTTCAAAAAGAAGAGTCCGGAACGGAAGTACGCGACAGAAGTGAAGAGGTACAGACCGAGGGAAGTAGTTGGATTCAGCCTCCCGAAGAGGAACCCTCAGCTCGATGTCGATAGAGAGAATGTGAGTACTTAACAATATATCATTTTTATTGACGAGCTATGGAGAGGGCTATGCTCGGGGTTTCTCTACGAGATCGACAATCTCCTCATAACTGAGGAGATCCGTAGACGAACGAAAGTCACCGACATAGCCCACCGGATTAGCAAGTTGAAGTGGTAGTGGGCAGGGCACATCACGCAGAACAGATGGCCGATGGGGCTCGAAAGGTTCTGGAATGGAGACCACGGACCGGTAAGCGCAGCGTAGGACGTCCACCCACGAGATGGACAGACGACCTAAAAGAGACCGCAGGGAAACGCTGGATGCAGGCCGCTTCTAACCGGCGCTTTTGGAGATCGATGGGGAGGCCTATGTTCTATGGCTGAAATGCTGATGATGATATTTTTTTAAACAGGGTTACGCATATAGACAACACTAAGCCCAAAGGAGCTCATTGTATTCATCATTATGAACAAGTTTTACTATAGACGTGGGACCAACCCTAAAATCGCGGGAAAAAAGAGCTGTTCAATACAATACAATACAATACAAAACTCTTTATTAAAATACCACAAAACATGGATAACAAAAAAATTACAACAAAAACAATCATACAAATCAATACATATTGTCGAGTGACAATGACCGCTTTCTATAGAACAGCTGGTATTTTTTTCGCGATTTAAGGGCTGGTCTCGTAGTAAAAGTTGTTCATAATGACAAATACAATGACCTGATTTCGGCTTAGGGCAGCCTATCTGCGTAACCTTGTATACAAAACAGCAGCGAACAGGAATCCGACTGATGGTAAGCGGTAACGACCACATATGGACACCTGCAATACTAAGCGGTGGAGTCAATGCTCTGCCAGCCAAAAAAGCAGACTTTTACACTAGTGCATAAAAACAGTTTTTTTCCGCTTTCCGGGACATAAACAAGATTTATGTGAGCATGAGAAGGAAAAAGTGTTTTAGGTCCTTTCTCTTCATAATGCCAACATAATGCACATAAATAAAACTAATTCCTTGTCTAATAAGTTTTTTATCAGCATCCATTCAGCCGTTTAGTTGTGAAAAGGTGACAAACAGTCAGAAAGATAGCTCCTTATAGTGGGATGCTATAAAAACGGCACACAACATGACAAAGTCGTTCGCTTATTAGCCGTAAATGAGTCATTTTCTGATATCGATAAGAATTTAACTGCAGAATGCAGATGTTTTGTTTCGATTTAATTTAGCGCCATCTATGGAGAATTTTGGGGCATCACGTAGTGAGGTTGCTCGTTCAGTTGAATTACTAGTGTTGCGAACTTAGTTCCAGTGTCTATCAGTAGATGGCGCGCTTAACAATGCTCTTACTTTATAAACTTGTACTGGGTTTACAGTTTACACAGAGCAGTGGCATACGGAAGGACCCTTATGAACCCTAAACTCAGATTTATTGTAAAATTTATCAGCTGATTTGTTCCGTAGAATAATAGTAAAAAAAAGGCCATGTGCGAGTCGGGCTCGCGCACTGACGGTTCCACCATAAAATACAATAATTACCGATAAAAAAAACTACAAAAATTCAAAATAACAGTAACATGTGGCATTTCGATCCGGTGAAATGATAAGATCGAGGTTCGAATAATAAGCTCGTCCAAGTAACGAAATTACCAGTTATAACTTGGTAATGAACAGAAACTTGTCACCGACTTGCACTTGGCCATTATTTATTATAATAATATAATAATAATAAAATATTTATTGACCAAAAGTTTTTAAAAATAGACAGTAACAATAATATTGTAAAGCTAGGCATAGGACATACAATGAGATGATTGTTATTTTGAACTGTGGAACTGGCTGGCACCCATACTAGTGATTAAACTGTGCTACAGGTGCCAGTGCTCTCCGCGTGAAGTACTAATTACAAAGAATAATATAATAATGCAGTTATACAATTAGAAGTTCTTATGAATTTGTGAAAAATTATGATATTAGGTTATTAGAATTATAATAATAATATCATAAGTATTATACTTGATATAACACTTATCATAAGCATGCAATTAATAATGAAATAAATAAATAATAATAATATATATATATAATATGTGACCAGAAAAAATAATAATAATAATGTGTCAGCTATACTCAATGGAATTTTATTAATTGTTCTGTTTCTTGGTAGGATAATGTTTTTAAGAAATCTGTTACTACTTTTTTAAGTTTTATAAAAGGTAGGGGATAAATATTAATTTTTTTGTTGAGTTTGTTATAAAGGAAATTTGCGAAGGCTACACTGTGCCTGGAAGCGAGCATTGTGCGGAATGTCACAGTGGGGCAGACTCTGCCTCTTCTACGAAAGTTGTCATCTTCAGGGTTGTATGGTAGTTGTTTATGTTTCCGGAGTATTGTGTGAAGCAAAAATAGTTGTCTTACAGTTAAAACGTCGGCCTGTTTGTAAAGGATGTTTGTGCTATATCTGATGGGCTTTCTGAGCATGACTTTTAGTATGGCTCTTTGTGCCCGCTCGAGAGTTAGCAAATTAGAAGTACATACGCCACCCCAGACAGTATCACAATACGAAAGTATTGATTGGGCAAGTGAATAATATAAAATTTTTAGGGTGTCTTTATCTGCTGATGATCTAAGATGTTTAAAAATATAAATTAGTCTTTTTGTTCTTGACACAAGGTTATTAATTTGAACTTTCCAACTTAGGTTAGAATCAATATATACTCCAAGATATTTAATATTATTAGTCCATGTTAAAGGGGTACAGTTACAAACATGTGTTGGATGGGACTGGCATTTGTGAGCTGTGATTGAAAAAGAACTCAAATCAGGTTGCGAGACACTATTATTCGGCGAGAAGGTAATATATTTTGTTTTATTTATATTTAGAGTAAGGAGATTAGAAGAAAGCCAAGACATTACGACTCTTAGAGCTTCTTGGGCATGTATTTTAACTTCTTCCCAAGTTTTACCACTAACTATTAAGGCAGTATCATCTGCGTATGTAAATATGTAAATATGTCACAAAAAGGTATTCCCAATTGGCAAAGTTTATTAATATATATAATAAAGAGTATAGGACCCAATTATCCGTTGTTATACTATAAAATGTGTACTATAATCGTGCCAAGTTTGACGTTTGTACGTCTTACCGTTTTTACATTAGAGCTAATACAAAAATACGTAAAAAAATACGTTTGTTCCCTTTAGTTTTTATTTTTTAACTTTTTTTTAAATAATTTTTTAGTTAATCCGCCGTTACATTACATTTTCTGTAAAAAATTCAACTGGCTATCTATTACGGTTCGAAAGATACAGCCGTACTCCGTAGCCGTTTAAAGGTAGGACGGACGAACGGACAGACGGATGGACAGACAGACAGACAGACATCTTAGGCTTTTTAATAGGGTCCCGTTTTCAACCTTTGGGTACGGAACCCTAAAAATTTATTGTATTGCTCAGTGCAATGACCTCCTTTCGTCTCAGCCCCACGGATCCGAGTAACCCTGTGTCTGATCTGACCACCTTGACCGATAAACACTTACAATGGACAAACATCCTTAGTAAAGGACACACTGATAAACTTGATAATAATGTTATGCTAATTCACTCATACTGGCGTTGATAATGATAACAATTATTTGATTCGATAGCTTAATTTATCATTTGCGGGTTCAGTTTCCCCTGTATGTTGCAGCCAATAAAGTAGGTACATAGACAAAATCATTGTCTCAGCCAGTGAACGTCCACTGCTGACGAACAAAAGCCACCCTCTTTTTTTGTAATTTTTTTTTATGACCTTGGGTACAAATTCCTTCAGTCGTAATAATTAACAAGTCTACATAGTATTAAATAGCGCCAAACAAGTTATAGTCACAGTCAGAGTCAAGCAAAGAAAGTCACGGTCGAGTCAAACTCATGCCCCAGTAAAGTGGCTTTACACAAAAAGACATGTTTGTCCTTATATCACCTGCCACACTCGAGCACGTTAACGAGAAATTAATAAATAATAATTTACCATTACTAACATAACACTCGAAAATGCACAAGTAAAGGAAAATAATACAACGAGCCGACATGTTTTTTCCACGTTGGCGCCAAAACTCAGGCCTCCCTCTTAGAGACCCCTCTCTAAGGAGGAGGCCTGAGTTTTGATGCCATAATCCCCACGCTTGGCAGGTGGCTTGGGGATCGCAGTACGTTCACCGTGTACTAATAGGACGCTGCTGCCCATCCTCCGATGGTTCTGGTTGCAGTTTTAGGACATAGCTGGGTCTTCTTAGATTAGAATACTTACTACTTACTCCGCTCGCGAGAGTTATGGAGAGCTGGGCAATGGAGAGAGCTATGCTTGGAGTTTCCTTGCGCGATAGAATCCGGACGTGGATATTGGCCAAAGAACCAGAGTCACCGACAATGTGCAGGTTGAAGTGGCAATGGGCAGGCCACATCGCTCGAAGAACCGATAACCAATGGGGAAGAAAAGTGCTTGAGTGGAGACCACGAATCGGAAGACGCAGCGTAGGTAGGCCTCCCACTAGATGAACCGACGGCATTGTGAGAGTCGCGGGCATCCAGTGGATCCAAAAGGCAGGCTGTCGTTCAGTGTGGAGGTTAAAGGGGGAGGCCTATGTTCAGCAGTGGACGTCTTCTGGCTGATGATGATAATGATGACGCCGTTGTCCTCCGACAGAAGAGTACGTCATCGGTTCCGGTCTCGCCAGTCGGCGACTTGGAGTTCATGCAAGTCCGACTCTGCGGCATCTTTCCAACGACATCTAGACCGGCCGACGGGACCTCTAAGATGCCTCTCCCATTCTCAGCAGGTGGCCTGTCCAGCGGAGTCTTTGGGCTTTGGTCTCTCCCATGATATTTGGCTCGGCGATAATCACCTCAATCCCCATGTTCTTCCTGAGCATAGCCCTCTCCATCGCCCGCTGTGTGACTCTGAGTTTTCCAAAAGGCCAGCAGTTTTTTAAATGCCTTTGGCGGCTGCTGTTTATTTAGCATTTTATAATCTGTGCGCAATACAAATACAAATACAAAAACTCTTTATTAAAACACCACAAAACAAGGATAACATAAAAATTACAACAAAAATATTAAATGACAATGTTCACAGGAGACGCGTAGGCAGGCGCGGCGGTGCCTTATCTGTCTGAGTCACGGAGGAATAAGAAATCACTGTTAACGGAAGTTTACATAGCGCATTGCATTGAGGGTTTTGTTCTAATTGCTTATGTTCGACTTATGGCGTCAGCACATTCCATCAGAGACTGTATTGGCCATTGGCATGGTTGAGAATCATAAAGTAGTTAACAGGCGTGGCGGATTTGGTTGGCGAACCTGCGCCTGACCAACGGAAGAGAAAGATGAAGATTTCTCTTTCGCTTCCGTTGGTCAGACGGCGCGGGCGGTTCGTCAACCAAATCCATACGTCTGTGAGAGCTTTAAGAACATCTAGATAGGGGCCTTACGGCTACCTATTTTAAGCAATTCTGGCGAAAAGTTGCGCGACCGCAAACCGTATTTCCGCGCGTTAAGGTTCACGTTCGCCTGATTTTCCGCTCTGCCGTGTTTCAGCGCTGTTTCGAGCCCGCGTTAAGAGGTAACCGTAAGGCCCCTGGGTTGGGAACTGGCTCTCATATAATGAACCCCTTTCGGCTTTGTACACCCTTTCCGCGTGACCCAGTATAGTCGGTAATACCATATTTAAGGTAATACGATATCGCAAAACCCTTTCTTAGCAGAACTCTAAGACCTCTACCCCACAAGGAATCTAAGCACCTGCCAAATTCCAGCTTCGGCAGTCAAATAGTTTTCGAGATTTCGTGGTGAGTCAATAAATTACTATACTGTGATGCGTAATTACGTACCTCATAAAGTTAGTCTAAGATGTTTATTTCCATGGGAACTTATACTAACTCAATAAAATCTATATATCATCATAATCAGCCTTTTAATAGTCCACTGCTGGACTTTTAGCCTACCCCCGAAAAGGCGATTGGTCCATATCCACCACGCTGGCCCAGTGCGGGTTGGTGGATTCACATACGCCATTGAATTCCTTCTCCGTACGTATGCAGGTTTCCTCACGATGTTTTCCTTCACCGAAAAGCCAGTGGTATGAAAATCCGTACAGTGTTGTCCGAGCCGTCCGAGCTGTTTGTTACTCACCAAGTGTAAGCGTGCGTTCACATGCGCAACTCGATTATAAATCGCTAGCTGCGCACCGCGGTTTCACCCGCGTGGATTACTCCTTATATCATCAGCTGCCGGTGAAAGTCACGGCAAAATAGGTCCAGACGTTTTGGAGTCCATAGGGAACATCCATACATACACACATCGTCTTGTATATATAGATAGACTCAAACCCCGGGCCCGTACCAATGAGCTCTTTGGAAGCTCCAAACCGGACCTGTTTTGCTGTGACTTTCACCGGCAGCTGATGATATAAGGAGAAATCCACGCGGGTGAAACCGCGGTGCGCAGCTAGCGTTTTATAATCGAGTTGCGCATGTGAACGCGCGCTTACGCGTGAGTAACAAACAGCTCTCTGCTCTCCTCTGCCTTAGTATCTAAAACACTGCGAAACCGCAACGTTATGTCGACAAACTACCAGCTAAAAATAACGTACAGCACTGATAACAAAAGAATCTCTTACAGAATAAAACAAACTGAAAATTCCCGTGAATCGTTACCGTTGGACGTGAAATGTGAAAGTACATATATATGCAGTGAAACGTTACAAGCTTTATGCGTGGATAATTACCGTTTAATGTACTGAAATAGTGGGATAATTAATATAGTGATTACTGAAATAGTGGGATAAGTAATTAGTGAAATCTGTGTAAACTGGATTGCAGTGAACATTTTAATGTGAAAGGTAACAAATAACAGACATAAGAATAGAAAGGCAGTAGTAATGACTCTGGCTCGATGCATAAGCATTGCCATTCAGCGTGGTAATTAGGGTTGCCACCCGTACTCTATAATAGTACTCTATTTTGACCGAACGTACTTTACACTTAAAGGGCAGTAAAGTACGTGAAAATATTTAATTTTTACCTGTGAAAAATTGTGTCGTTTCTGGTTTCCATTCCCGCCACTTCAGCATTCACAGAGAGGGTTCTCTGATGAATGATAAGTGGCGGGATGAACGCAATAGAGCGTCCCTTCACCTAATAAAAGACGAATTATGTAAATATTTTAATTTAGGGATTGATTGTAAAGATTCCGTTAATATATTTAAGAGTAACAAATATTTGGTGAATGGTGCTAGAAGCATAAAAAATTTGTATGGAAGAGAAATAGTTTTTGGTAAATAAATTGTACTTTATTTTCAAATGTTGTACTTTTTTGCCTAAGAAATTAAATATACTCTATTTGCTTAAAAAAAAGGTGGCAAGTCTAGAGGTAATGCCGCCAGAATGCTTGGTACGTTGCCGACTGGTAGTGGGCTTGAGCATTTGGATTGTCTTTAGACCTTCAACCAATGACTATATAAATTATCTTTGCCTTCAACGGTCTATGGGCAGTCTAACTGTATTTGTAGTGTTAGTATTAGCTTGTATTTTGTTTAGTTAATAAAGGCACTTGGCCAGAAAAAAAAATATAGCAGACGTATTGATTTGGTTGACGGACCGCCGTCCAACCACCGGGACGGAAAGAGAAAACTTTATCTTTCTCTCCCGTTGGTTGGACGGCCAAGTCCATCTCGTGTGTTAGTTACTTCTCAAAGCGGGCTCGAAAAATCGACTCCGCTTCATGCTTGATATTCCGTCACCCGTACGAAAGCGCTTTGATTCCACTTTTATTGTGTGAACTGAGTCTGTGGAATGTGCTTCCTGAATAGTTCCCCGATAGTCACAATCTGGGTGTCTTCAAATCACGAGTGAATCGGTTTCTTCTAGGCAAGCGTGCTCCAACGTAGGCCGCATCATCGCTTAACATCTGGCGAGTTGGCGGTCAAACGCAAGCTTATCTATACTAATATTATAAAGAGGAAAGATTTGATTGTTTGTTTGTTAGTTTGTTTGCATTTAATAGGCTCTAAAACAACTGAACCGATTTGAAAAATTCTTTCACTGTGGGAAGCTACACTATCCCCGGGTGACATAGGCTATATTATATTTTCCAAAAAAAAATGGGATCCTTACTAAAACTGCAATAATACCCGTGCGAAGGCGGGGCGGACCGCTAGTCATTGAATAAAAGAAAGGTTAGAGGTAAATTTTGATATTTTTTTTCGTTTGAAAGTTTACTATGGCTATGATTTATGAAAAACTATTCAGCTGTTTGAAGAGTATCAGATATTTTATCAGGGGATTTAAAAAAAACTATTTATTTCATTTAGTGCATGCTTCATATATATATGACCACATCGGCGCTTACCACCAGGTGGTACAGTGATCTTTTTAAGGAAAACCAACGAAAAAACGTCGTAGATTATTCTCAAGGCTAAATTACTATTAAAGAATTTAATCTAAAAGTTGAATGTCATCATCATCATCATCAGCCAGAAAACGTCCACCGTTAAACATAGGCCTTCCCGCTTTATTTAATGTAAATTTGTATGTTCTTAGTTCAAAGTTAAATGTAAAACTCCCCACCGTATATAACCCATATACGGGGCTAGTGATGTACGAGGTTACGCATATAGACTGTACTAAGCCGATCGGAAGACGCAGCGTAGGGAGGCCTCCCACTAGATGGACCGACGACATTGTGAGAGTCGCTGGCATCCAGTGGATGCAAAAGGCAAGCTGTCGTTCAGTGTGGAGGTTAAAGGGGGATGCCTATGTTCAGCAGTGGACGTCTTCCGGCTGATGATGATGAAGCCGAAAGGGGTCCATAGTATATATAATCTTTGATAGTACCCATCATTATGAACAACTTTTGCCATGGGACCAACCCTGAAATAGTGCAAATAATGCAATAATAACATTTTTCAACGCATTTTTAACGTATTTTTGTATTAGCTCTAATGTAAAAACGGTAATACGTACAAGCGTCAAACTTAATATTATGACTGTAGTGCATATTCTAAAGTATAACAACAAATACTGAATAATGGCCAAGCGCGAGTCAGTGACAAATTTCTGTTTATTGCCTAGTTATAACTGGTAATACCATAACTGGATGACCTCTTTATCATTCCACCGAATGGAAATGCCATATTGTATTAATTTTGAAGTCGGTTTTTAAAATTGATAATTATTGTATTTTGTGGTGATACGGAACCCTCAGTGCGCGAGCCCGACTCGCACTCGCACTAAACCTCTATCAAAGGAGACAAACATTAACTCCAGCAACGATTAAGACCTCGTAGAAGAGGGTCCTTCAAATTATGCACACATTAAATACCATGTTACAGAAGACGTTACAGTTAAAAGTGTCACAAACTGTACTATTTGTCAATGAAAGTGAAAACTGTTCATTTTAATGACAAAGTGCTTGAAAGTGTGTCACTTGTTGACAAAGTAAGACCTTTCAAACGTAGTAAGCATAACAGTATTCCTAGTTTTTTTAATCGTTAACGTAAAAAAATTATATCGCCAGATTGTGTTATTTTCCTTAACAGAGTGTTTTCGAGTGGTCATGATTTAATAAGTGATCTTGGACGTGCTCGAGTGTGGGTTTGATACAATGAGGTTATTTACAAAACTCCATAGAAACATCCAATAAAGTTTCCACTACTTTGCTTCACTTTGACTGTCTTGTTTAGTTGTATTAATAAATTCACTAAATCTTTGAAATAATTTGTTTAAAAACATGGCAAATGTGCAAGGTGAGCAACACCAAATCCTCTTAGAAAAAATTTTAAGTATTTCTTTACAATCCAATACAATGGCATCGATTCTGACGTTCTCTAAACTAAATTAAATTTGAAAGCTCTAAAATGGTTGCCATCCTTCTCTCACATATTAAAATGAAAAGAGGTGCAGATAATTTTAGTCCTGTCAGATTGGTTTAGTTTAGTGAGTGGTATGACAAAATCGACGCCAATATCACTTTATCACCGACCAAAATATATAATAAATAAAAAACTAAAACTTTAAATACCTTAAGTAACTTTAAATAGGCTTTAGAAAAAATTCGGGTAATCCACATGAAAGGATTCTCTCATTGCGATACAATTCCTATAGAGTCACAGTCTCTCAGTGGAAACAGTCAAAAAACGTCCGAGCGTCATTGTATATACATTGTATCAATTATATACATACTTCACAATGCCACATTTACTCCAATATAGACGTTATGTCGCTTGCATAGTGTTCAACGTTAGTTGTCCGCTATGTCATCGTAGCTCTGACATCGCGCGGCGTTGTACTCGGATCGCGGTTACCTTGTACCCAGCCAAAAAGTCTGCGCAATTCGTAGCGTGCGCCGAGTTATGGTTCTCGATGGATTCTCTTAATTTCTGGTCCTGGGCGGGATCTGATCACTGGATCGAGCTCCGCGATCCGAAGGTCCTCTCCACTGAACGACATTATTTTTCTAGAATTAAGGGCGTATTACTAAATGAACCGTTCAATTTTAAGTATTTGTATTTTCGGGCATAAAACGAATAAATTAAGCCGTAATTTTCAAGATAAATATAAAATAGGTAAACCATAACATATTTTATTTTATTTTATCACAGTAATTTAACGAAATCCATTCTCAAACTTTCCCTCCTAAAGTTTTATACTAATCCTACTACTCCTACTTATCCTAAAATTATACCAAAAATCCAGATTTCGATGCTTTTTCGTCAAAAAATGTGATAGGACCCTTAAAGAACATCGCAATTTCAACCGGGAAGCTGTATTTAAGTTAGCGGCGTCGTGGAATCCCATAGTAAGCAAGTGTACAAACCGCGGTGTAGGTACTAGGACATTTACCGATACAGTCAGTGTTGTGTGTCGTAGTAACAACCCTGTAATTTTTCAAGACCAAGTGAGGGTAGGATAGCAAAACACCGGCTCTTCTCGCCGGACTCACCCGCAGTGTTCAGTAAGCCCGTGTCCACGGCCAGTGTAACATTGTCGAAACGGCGAGCGAAAGGTACATATTTTTACCTAAATAAAATAATGCGCGATAAGTAACGATAAAAATGCAAAACGTCTTAAAATCGCGAAAGTTTAAAAGTTGCATTCTCTAAAGATATAATAGGCAAGTTATTTTTATACTTTTGACATCATTGATGTAAGTAAATAGGGGGAAGATACGGGACGTACTTCTTGACGTGGACCGCACAATATAGGCTCCGGGGCACAATCCACTTCAGTCACAATCGAACTGGCGTTTTGATAGCACGTGAATTACTTGTCAAAATTTTATGTAATAAAGCAGCAAAAATTACTTCCTGCGTTTTCACAAGGTGCACCAACAGTTCGAAGACAAAAAACAAGTTTCACGGCATTACTTTTCACTCGTAAATACTTAAAAACAATCGACTAAATTTTCTTTAAATGTCACTTCTATGGTCTAGTGTAGTGTCTAATGGAGCGGTGAAGTTGACGTTTACAGTGTAGACGTCAACGTCGCCGCTGACTCGAGCCGAAACAGAGCCATATTTATTGGGTACAATGTTTGGATGTCACGCGTCTTCCCCCTTTTTAAAACAGTCATTGTTTGACATACCTAATAGGGTATTTGACTACTTTTGGGAAACTATTGCACATTATTGTCTGATATAAAATAATGTATACTGCATTTATATTTTCTGGATATCAGTCGTATTTGCGATATAAATCGATGTTAAAGTTTGAATAAAAAAATATCGCGCCAAAACGCAGACCTGCGTCATAGCTCCGATCACGTGACTAATTGACGTCACACAAAACAAAACAACTGCAGCCAGGCCGCAAAAGTTTGATGATTAATTAATTTCTAATAGAAGTAATTGTTTATAAATATTGTGTAGTGCCAAAATGTACAAATACTTCCATAAAGACACCGGATAAAATATTTGTTCCTGTTCCAATGCACCCAAAACTCCCCAAAACTCGAAAAAAGTGGTTGTAACCAATCTAAGGTTGGAACTAAGTAGCTCGTAGAGAACCCAAAAGTATTGGAGCTAATTCAAGTGTTTCTATGTGCGAAGATCATTTTGAGGTACATATTTGAGTCTATATATTTCTATTATAATTTGTGTTTTTATTGCATTACTATTTTATGTACTGTTACATTCTTTTTAAACATTGTAAAGCTTGACATAACCTAACAAAATAGTGATATCCACCTACTACAACATACTTTTTGTACAACTTGATTGAATGTTTTGCTTGGAGAACAATTAAAAATTAATACTGACATTGTAGTTTTTACGTTTTGAGTTCTGCAGCGTAGAAACAATGACGTGGATTATTATTAAAGAAATATGCAACCATAAAAACATTAATTTTGGGTAAGTTACTGCTGTCTGCTTGCACAAAATGTTTCTCCATTCTTCTCACATTTAACCTCCGGAATGTTTTTGGTGAAAATTTCTGGATAAATCGCTCTCAAAATAGCTTTACAACATTAAATTCGCAAATATCAATACAAAATCTGTTTGTTTAGATTTGTGTGACGTCACTAGGGATGAAGCCAGTTACAGACCGTTTTCGATCACGTGATCAAATGTCGAAAATACAGTTATTTTATTCGCGTTTTTTACAAAAAATAAGCATATTTTTATCAAAAAATCAATGAAATATGCTTTTTCATTATGTCATGTTTATGGATGGCGTCAATTGGCATAATATTTTTAATACAGTCAAGTACCCTATTTAACCATTTGCTTGATTTAGTTCTTTTTTTTTAATAATTAATAGGCCTGCATTTGACCACCATCACGCCTGATGCTAAGCGATGATGCGGTTTACGGTGGAGCACGCTTGCCTAGAAGAAACCGATTCACTCGTGATTTGAAGACACCCAGATTGTAACCATCGGGGAACACCCGATTCACTTCAATTGTTTTTCATAGATTCCGCTCCCATTTGACATTTAGTGGTATTTTTAAGACTGTCACAAAAATGTCTCGACTCCAGGCCAAAAGCTTGCCCTTTGTAATATAAACAAACAAAGAATGCTCCCAGCGTTCTAGTAAACTAGCCCATATTACGTAACCCGCGGACAAAGAACAGTGATATCAGAAACGAATCAGTTATTAGCGTGGAGTCAGTCTGATGCATAAACACGTGCTCCCTACGCTGCTGGCTATCTGGGTTAAACATACCTAATCAGTTTATCTGCCTGCCCCTGAAAAAGGGTAATGTTTTACACAATAAATTATTAATTTAAATGAAACCGGCCAAGTGCGAGTCGGGCTCACGCACTTAGGGTTCCGTACCATCACATAACTTGTTAGCTACTAAAGTACAAAAAAATGTGCAAATAGACAACATCCCATCAACGCCCAGGCGGTCACCCATCCAAGTACCGACCGCGCCCGACGTTACTTCACTTCGGTGATCGTACGAGAACCGGTGTTGAACAGAAATTTGTCACTGACTCGCACTTGGCCATTATTTATTATTTGTTGTTATACTCTAGAGTGTGTACTATAATCATGCCAAGTTTGACACTTGTACGTATTACCGTTTATACATTAGAGCTAATCCAAAAATACGTAAAAAAATACGTTTGTTGTTTGGGGTTTTTAGTTTAGTTTTAACTTTTTGATTTTATTATTATTTCTTAGTTAATCTGCCGTTGGCCTTTTGGAAAAACTCAGAGTCACACAGCGGGCAATGGAGAGAGCTGTGCTCGGAGTTTCTTTGCGCGATACAATCCAGAACGTGGATATTCGCCAAAAAACCAGAGTCACCAACAGCTGAAAATTTGCAAGTTGAAGTGGATGCAAAATGCAGGCTGTCGTTCAGTGTGGAGGTTAAAGGGGGAGGCCTATGTTCAGCAGTGGACGTCTTCTGGCTGATGATGATGATGATGAATCTGCCGTAACATTACATATTCTGTGAAAATTTCAACTAGCTATCTAATACGGTTTGAAAGATACAAACGTTAAAAGAGAACAAACTGACAGCGTAGGCCTAGTAATAGGGTCCTGTTTACACTCTTTGGGTACGGAACCCTAAAAATCAAATTCGAAATTAGTAAGCGCTTATTGCCAAATCAACAATCAACATATCGCCAGAACAAAAATATTTTTAATATTGGAGTTGTCTTTAATACTGCTAGTCTGTGGAATGCGCTGCCTGAATAGTTCTCCGATAGTTACAATCTGGGTGTCTTCAAATCACGAGTGAATCGGTTTTTTCTAGGTAAGCGTGCTCCAACGTAGACCGCATCATCGCTTAACATCAGGCGAGATGGTGGTCAAACGCAGGACTATTATTTATTTAATAAAAAAACCATACGAACCAAGATTTATTAGCACCTTTGGGCTTTGACTCATAAACCTACTATGTTTAATCTGTGTTGCCATGATAAGGTAATTTTCCGTCCAAATTTCCGAACAAGCCTCACCGTGACTCACCTGCCATGGTACCATGACGTCACCTGACGGTAGCTAAGGCCCTGGAAGGTCGCGGGGAACACCGTAGCTTATACTGTAATTGACTACCTATAGTCCCCACTTAGGAAGGTAAGGGTGCGGTCAAACAGGGCGAGATCTTCGACCAAAATATAATGAATGGACAGACTATAACCCGTTAGTCGCCAGATAGCCCGTTGGTCCAGTTGGTATTGAACCTGCTTTCTGCGCTTAGGGGCGTGGGTTCGACTGCCACGTAGGACAAACATTTGTGTTTGTTCTGTATATATGTGTTAATATATATTTAAAAATATATATGTATGTATATCAGTCTCTGGCAGCCATATCACAAGCTTTGCTTAGTTTGGGGTCAGATGACCGTGTGTGAAAAAATGTCCCGAATATTTATTATTTATTTATAACCATTGAACTTGCTCAGTAAAAACGAGTCAAAACCGTCGGACATATACTTCAACACCTAATTATAACCATGTACAGTACATTTGTTACTAATAATAGATAGCGGTTTTTTGTTGTGTATATATTTACACTTCGGGAAAGCACACGAAGGCATAATTTTGTCAGATGTTTCGTTATCATGTAACAATAGTCACGTATTGCGCTTCCTACGGCTAGAGACCAACTGAAACGAAGTGAGCACCGGCGATCATTTTTTAATCTTCAAAAATTCGCTTCTAGGCACGTCCATTCATTTTATTTTGGTCGAATGGCGAGATAGCCTTAATATCTGCAATGCGCGTAAAATTTGTTAGTTTGCGGTAACTATCAATTAAATAAACCGGCCAAGTGCGAGTCGGAAAATCACCCGAACGTAAACCTTAACGCGCCCAGATACGGTTTGCAGTCGCGTGATATTCCAACTGAGTGGATTTAACGTTAGTTTGATACCGCGTTAACAGTTGGCCGTAATGCCCCTGTTATGATAGGAAAACTACTGTTCTAATAAACAAGTACCTAAAATCCTATATTTTTTTTTAATAATTCGGCATTTCAAAAGGCAATAAAACTTTAATTTGCGACAGACCAATAGGCGTCGGCTCGTCTCATCGTTGGACGTTATCTTTAACTAATTAGCTAGGCTATTAGTGTTGGGAAATAGTCGATATAAGCTATAGGTGATATCGATAAAAAACTGAAACGTAAAGATCACACGAAACAAAAGGGTCGATTTATTTTTAACTAAAATTTCTGGAAAGGATTTTGAATTGATTTGTTTATTTATCAAACTCTTTAAGTATTTTATCTTTTATCATTATTTGTTTTTTTAACCCCAGATAAATGAACAGATAATGTTCAAATGGCTGAACATATCTTTTTAAATAATAGCTAAGGAAGGGCTAGCTAGCTAGATCAAGTCGCCTTTCATACAAAAATAACTAAATCAAAATAGTTTCAGCCGTTTGGAAGCTTCCATGACACTGATACACACGTTAAACTTACAACAAACCTCTGTTTGCGGCGGGGGTTAAAAAAACAGCTAGGATCAAGGATAAAACCGCGGGTCGCAGTTGTTTGTCGATAAAAAGTGGTCCATCACTAGCAATAAAACACTATCGCAAACGTCATGTTAATATTGTAATGACCTAGCCTCATTTGTTTATTATTTGTAAGAGCGATGACGTTATTCATAAGAGTGCCAGGAAAACTATATTATACACAAAAAATTGTAACATGCCCTCTAAAAAAACTACGTAAAAAGCCAATAAGATTTTGGTACAACATCACTAAATTTTCCATCTTCAAAATGTTGACTTAACAAAAACATTTATTTTTTTATCAAACACTGAGTTTTGTGCGTATATTAAATTCCAATATTCGCGATTAAAATAGATAACCGCTGACCCCTGAATTGAATAAGACAATGTCATTAACATTTCAAAACATTGTTTCAATCTAGCTACGCACGCGGTTTTGCCCACGATTTTCTAGTTTTCTTCATATTTATTTTGTCTTCTCAACCGTGAAGCACAGTATTTCCTTGTAAAATTTCGTCGAGACGGTTCATAAATTTATTAGTAAAAAGGCGAATATATTTTAAACTATAGTAATCAATGTTTTAAATGTCTATCGGGACCTAACGCGCATTATTTTAAATAGGCCATAGTAAAATGGTCGAAACGTCGAGCGTAAGGTATCTATTTTACCTTACGTAGTAAAATAATGCGCGTATTAGATTACACGCGTATAAAACCGCGAATGTTTAAAAGTTACTTTTATTGCAATCGAATCCACACCAAAACACACTAAAACCAATACTAACTACTGAGGCAATCTGTGCATTTAGTCTACATTTGTTGCAATCTAAAATAGACATTGTAATAACGATGTAGGATTGAAATTACTCTGTCGGTATTGCAAAAATGTATCTTTTGCACACAAACAAACATGATATTTTATTGTGAATTTTCACTTAATTTTTTTGTGCTTTTTTTTTCTCAACGTGAATAGGTAAACAAACAAACAAATAAACAAACTGATTATCGTGCTTGTAATATTAATGTGTTATAATACAGTTTGTGTTTATACCGCATGACACCGTCACGTTTGGCGGTCGACTTTATCTTACAAGAAAACTTTATGTTTTACAAGATTATACAATTTAGATCGTGCTGCATATAGCATTAATGTAACGCGCATGCTGTGGTTTTTAAAATAAATTGTGTATATTTAGTAAATAAACTGTGTATTTTGGTACTGTGGATATTAAGTTGTTTTTGTGAATGGTGCAGTGTTGGATAATGTCGTCCATTATGGGAAATTCTAGTGAAGGTGGTGTATTTTTTATTTTTTTATTATTTCTTTTGACTAGCCCAGACATTTGAGAGGCTTTGGTCCCCAAGTCCCCAACACCAAACGACCCTGTTGGGCATAAAAACAATTATGAGAACATGAAATTATAAGTTAGGGGGCAGGTGGTCCAAGTCAGGAAATCGCCCTTGGGACCACTCTTAGCATTTAAAACGTTATAATGACCAACTGAGCCCACGTATTGCATTTTATATAAAACTAGGTGAATCCCGCGATTTTCCAATTTTCCCGCATTTTCTGGGAGAATAAGTGCCCTATGTCCGTCCATATGATGTACACTATCGTCCTGCCAACATTCGTTAAGATCGGCTCAGCGGTTTAGTCGTGAAAAGCGAACAAACATCCAGACAGACAGACAGAGTTACTTTCGCTTTTATAATATTAGTAAGGATATGTCAAACGGATTGAAAATCTGGCTATTGTGGGGTCTTTTAATGGATTTTGAAGCTGGTTTTCGGAATGAGAAAATAGCAATCACCAGTTTTTTTTTAATTCAATAATAGGCTTGCTTTTGGCCGCCAACTCGCTTGATGCTAAGCGATGGTGCAGTCTACGATGAAGCACGCTTGCTTGCACGAAAAATGGTGTCATATCAAATTGAAAGTGTTATCTAAGAAACCGTAAAAACATTCCACTCGATACACAGATTTGCGCATTTTTCACTCATTAAAAAATCCTTTTAAACGAATTTTACATGGAGTTTGTATAAGTCTGAAGACAGGTTACATACCCTAGTAGATCCCCCAGCATTGCCGGTAAAATTAACCCACCTGTATTGGTGACATCCCTACGCCCGCGCCGTCTAAAAGCTCACCCCACTGGATCTAGCAAAAACTGGAAATCCCACACCGTCCGATTTTTCCGCTTCTTTATTCCGCGGACCTGTAAGGTGTGGAAAGTCCCCCAAAGGTCTTCCCGATCTACAACTACGTCTCCAGGCTGGCAAAGCACCGTCAACACCGCTAGTGCTGCAGGTGTCCATAGGCTGCGGTTTCTGCTTACCACTAGGCGGATAGCAAGCTTGTTTGCTGATGTTTTGTTTTTAAAGCTGAAGGTATATGAAGCAGCTGGTCTAATCTATTTGTTTTGTTCGTGTTTCAGCTCAATCGTCTCATGAACGAGATCTACGAGACGGTGACAGCGGCTTGTATCATGGCGGAGACCAAGCCCGGCAGCTTCCCCACTGACCAGTCGGACGGCAGCACCAGCGAAGGTAACATCATCATTTCAGCCGTAGGACGTCCACTGCTGGACATAGGTCTCCCCATCGATCTCCAAAAGGGCCGGTTGGAAGCGGCCTGCATCCAGCGTTTCCCTGCGGTCTCTTTTAGGTCGTCTGTCCATCTTGTGGGTGGACGTCCTACGCTGCGCTTACCGGTCCGTGGTCTCCATTCCAGAACCTTTCGGCCCCATCGGCCATCTGTTCTGCGTGATATGTGCCTTGCCCACTGCCATTTCAACCTACTAATCCGGTGGGCTATGTCTGAGAACATATTGTAATGTAATAAAGGTAACATATTGAGACTCAATAATATTATAATGAGCGTGCTCCACTAGACAGTAATGCATTTGGATACTCCATAACTTTTGGTCCAGATACTTTTGATTGGTGTACTTTTTATTTATTTATTAAATAACACCACAACGGCCTCGTCTGATGTTAATCGATGATGCAACCCAAGATGGAGCACGCTTGCTTGTAAGAAACTGATTCACCAATATCTTTATAATATCATTCAATAGTCAAAGTGATCAATAGTCATTCATATTCACAATAGTAGGCAAATGACCGCTATACCTGCAATGTTTTACCCACTCTCTCATCATCATCACAGTCTTCTGTATCCCAATGCTGTGTATACGCTGCTTTTGCTGTGCTGTCTGCCTTATCGTCATCAGCCAGATAACCTCCACGCTGACCGACAGCCTGCATGCGACTCTCACGATGTCGTCGGTCCATCTAGTGGGAGGCCTACCTACGCTGCGTCTTCCGGTTCATGGTCTCCACTCAAGAACCTTTCTTCCCCATCGGTTATCGATTCTTCGAGCGATGTGGCCTGCCCATTGCCACTTCAACTTGCAAATTTTAACAGCTATGTCGGTGACTCTGGTTCTTTGGCGAATATCCACGTTTCGGATTCTATCGCGCAAAGAAACTCCGAGCATAGCTCTCTCCATTGCCTGCTGTGTGACTCTGAGTTTTTCCAAAAGGCCAACAGTTAAGTCAACAGTGCTGTCTGCCTCAGTCCTGCGCTATTCTGCTTCAGGTTTTACAATATCCTCGACCCATCTGAATGGCCAGCACTTGAATCGGTCTCCACTTTGTCACTGCCCTACTCCACCCGTTTTCACTGACTTACATAAGTTCTGGTGTCCCGAACTTTTGTGCTTGCAAGATTTCAATTTTACGAACTTAATCTTGCAGTTTAACAACTTTCTCATTAAAACTCTTTCTTTTTATGAGCTTTTGTTTAGCTTGCCCTGTTAGTATGTGTGGGACAATCTTGCAACTGAAATTTAGACCACTTATCCTCAACAGATTGAGCTGAAATTTTGCATACACGTTTAGTTTGGATGGCAATGGCATCTATTCTGATGTACACTAAACTAAATTTTACAGCTCTAAAACTATTGCCATCCTCCTCTCACATATTAAAATGAAAAGAGAGGCAGATAATTTTAGTCCTGTCAGATTGGTTTAGTGAGTGGTATGACAGAATCGACGTCATTGCATGCTAAGTAAAGTCGTTCTAAATCCAATATGGCGTACTCCCAAAGATGGCTGACCAGTAATTTTTATGCAACCCCATGATATGGGTATCAAACGAAAGGGTTGCTAAGGAAAATATGAAAAATTAAATTAAGTCACTAAATTCAATATGGCGGATGCCTAAAATGGCAGATAAAATGTTATCATCTACCATCATGATATGGGTATCAATATCAAATGAAAGGGTTTGCTAAGAAGAATAGTTTTTTTTTTAAAGCATGTTTTTAATTTAATAATTTTATTTCTAGAATCAGTCAAACTGACAAGAAGTCTGACAGAGAAGCGCAAGAACTACGTCCGTCGAGTGTCGTCCCGGCTCGCGTACTTGGAGCCCACGAACATCAAGCAGACCCGGTTCAGGCACCAAACCTCCATCTGCTCGTACAGATCAGAAATCGTAGACCACCCCTACTCCACGTTCCGCTCCTGGAAAAGTTTCCGAACGTCACAGAACAACTTGACCAAAGACAAGATGGAAACGGATTCCAAATTCAACCTGACGGATTCGACGGGGAACGTTATGTCTAACGAGTTTGACAGTGAACCGAGCATAGACAACTTGAGCATAGATGAGAAGACTGGGTGTGTGGATATAGAGTTGCCGTTTGAGCCGCGAGAGAACGGGCTGTTCAATGTTTGTTTGCTGGTCGGGTTCAACTATATGAATGGAGAAGCCTATGTGAAGAGTGTTTTCCCTGCGCAGGTATGTTTATATCATCATCATCATTTCAGCCGTAGGACGTCCACTGCTGGACATAGGCCTCCCCCATCGAGCTCAAAAAGGGCCGGTTGGAAGCGGCCTGCATGCAGCGTTTCCCTGCGGTCTCTTTTAGGTCGTCTGTCCATCTTGTGGGTGGACGGCCTACGCTGCGCTTATCGGTCCGTGGTCTCCATTTAAGAACCTTTTGGCCCCAACATCAAAACATCAATAGTCATTATTATTTACAATAGTAGGCAAATGACCGCTATACCTGCAATTTTTTTATCACTCTCTCATAATAAACTTTTGCCAATACTCGCCACGCTTGGCAGCCGGGTTGGCGAGCGATCCGTCAACGTTTCTGCGCTCGTCTTATAATTGTCTATTAAAATTATTTATAACCGCGGTACGTCTTGTAGTAGCAAAAAATATTGCGGCAAAAATTGCCAACCCCTCACCCCGCTCCTCAGACATTTGACTGAATTGTTTCCATTGAAAATAATCGTAACTACAAGTTTATTATTATAAATAGGCTTGCGCTTGGCCGCCAACTCGCCTGATGTTAAGCGATGATGCGGTATACGATGAAGCACGCTTGCCTAGAAGAAACCGATTTACTCGTGATTTGAAGACACCCAGATTGTAACCATCGGGGAACACCCACTCAAGCAGCGCATTCCACAGACTAGCAGTTCGCACAATAAATGTGGAATCAAAGCGCTTCGTACGGGTTCTCGGAATATGAACCATAAAGCGGTGTCGATTCTTCATAATTCCGATAGAAAAATGGGCAGGAAGGAATGTTGTCTGGGCTACGTAGTAGCTTTGTGGACGTGCTACACGCTCTGGCTTGGTAACGTTGGTCCATTAGAAGTGGCCTCTGCTGAAGTGTTGCTTCTACTGACCCAGGTGCAGCTCCCCCAGCACATAGAGAACCTGATCTTCCCGGAGACGATGACCGGGCTGGCGCGCCGGACGGGCGACGCGAAGGACCAGTGCTACTCGTTCGTACTCACAGACGAGCGCGGGGAGAGAGCTTACGGGTAACTATACTTACAATGTAGCAATGGTTACCGGTAGCATGTGCGCTTTACAATCTGACGGCAGACGGCTCCCCTGCACCGACCACTTATTTACTACTTTAGTCAATTATTTGCAGTTTCGACACCATCGCTCAATGAAAGCATCGTGAGGAATTGAGCATACCATACATTGAGCATACCATTCATTGAGCATACCATTCATTGAGCATACCATTCATTCAGCATACCATTCATTGGGCATACCATTCATTGAGCATACCATTCATTGGGCATACCATTCATTGAGCATACCATTCATTGAGCATACCATTCATTGAGCATACCATTCATTGAGCATACCATTCATTGAGCATACCATTCATTGGGCATACCATTCATTGAGCATACCATTCATTGAGCATACCATTCATTGAGCATACCATTCATTGAGCATACCATTCATTGAGCATACCATTCATTGAGCATACCATTCATTGAGCATACCATTCATTGAGCATACCATTCATTGAGCATACCATTCATTGAGCATACCATTCATTGAGCATACCATTCATTGAGCATACCATTCATTGAGCATACCATTCATTGAGCATACCATTCATTGGGCATACTATTCATTGAGCATACCATTCATTGCACATTCTAAACCACGAAAACAACAAGTCTATGACAAATGGTTATTACTATTAGATTGTGTTTAGATATTAGTGGTGTTTTGGCTTCGGTAGCATTTCCCTTATACCCAGTATAGTAGTTTTTGATTGAAATGTTCTCTCTGTTGCAGATATTGCCGGCGGGTGTTGCCAGAAGGAGCAACCACCTGCCTTCCGCTTTGCTATTGCCTCATAGGCAAGTACAGAGCTCCTGGCTTCTATTACAAGGTAAATACGTTCTCTTATCACTTTTCCATTACCGTCTTTGATTCTATGTTTGTCATTTAGTACTTGGTCTTTTTAGGGTACCTTGCTGGCTGTCCGTCCGTCTGTCCTACCGTTTTAGGGTTCCGTACTCGAAGGGTAAAAACAGGACCCTATTACTAAGCCAACGATCTCTGTCTATCCGTTTGTCAGTCGTACCTTTAAACGGCTGTATCTTTCGAACCGTAATAGATAGCCAGTTGACATTTTCACAGAATATGTAATGTTGCGGCGGATTAACTAACAAATAATAAAAAAGTCATAAGCAAAAACGAAAGAGGGGTTCTCATACAACAAACGTACTTTTTAAACGTATTTTTGTATGAGCTCTAATGTAAAAACGATAATACGTACAAGCGTCAAACTTGGTATGATTACAGTACACACTAAAGTATATCAGCAAATAATAAATAATGGCCAAGTGCGAGTTGGTGACAAATTTCTGTTCATTACCAAGTTATTATACTCGAGCGCCTGTAGCAAACTGCGTAGCAAATTACTCCGACGATTGGAAGGCGTTATAATAACTGGTAATTCGGTTACTTGGACAACCTTATTGAATTTTGTGGTGTTACGGAACCCTCAGTGCGTGAGCCCGACTCGCACTTGGCCGATTTATTAATATTTGGCGTTAGATTTTGTCTTTATGAAATGAAAGTTTATTGTCCAGATTTGAATACAAAACATATTCAAATACAAATTATATTAATTAATTAATGGATAGAAAATTTAATTACGAAAATAACACATTGAAAAAAAAACAAAAAACAGTCGAATTGATAACCTCCTCCTGAAGTCGGTTAAAAATAAAAACCAGTGTGACCTCTATCTCTGTGACCTAACTCTCGGTCGTTTTGATATCGGTTATGGTCATTTTACCATCACATGTCGAGCTCCAAATGAATGAGACATATCACGGAATCTGTCTTATTCATTTGGATCTCGGTTTGTATCACAAAAGTCTCGACCCTTTAGTTAAGTCATGATGTGGTCAAAGGTCTCATATCATCGAGTTGCAATTCCTATAGAGTTACAATCTCTCAGTGAAAACAGTCAAACAACGTCAATGTACATACATTGTCAATTATATAGTTCACAATGCCACATTTACTCCAATGTAGACGTTATGTCGCTTGCATAGTGTTCAACGTTAGTTGTCCGCTATGTCATCGTAGCTCTGGCATCGCGCGGCGTTGTACTCGGATCGCGGTTACCTTGTAACTAACCAAAGGTCGGCGCAATTCGTAGCGTGCGCCGAGTATTGGTTCGGTTTTTTTTTGCATGATTGTGACTCTATTGTATCTCGATGACTCAAATTATACTATATGACAATACTTTTTCACAATTACCTATATTACATTGTCAAGATTTACAGTTACTTATTTTACCTTCTTTTTCATTCTAGGTATTACAAGAACTAGAATCTCATCACGGCAGCTCAGACGAGCAAATCCAATCCATTTTGCAACAACTATTCGACACCGACTTCCCCAACCCGGGCGAAGAAATAACCCTAACGTACTCCAAGCAAGACTTCAAGCCCACGTCTACTTCAGATCTGACGAGCTTGAAAGATAACCTCCTAAATGATATAACAAAACACATCAGTCATAGGAAAAATTCCAACAGCAGCGACTCCTCAAATCATGGCGATTCAACAAGAAATATCGCTGATTCAACAAGAAATATCACTGATTCAACAAGAAATATCAACGATTCAACAAGAAATATCACAGATTCAACGAGAAATGTCACTGATTCAACAAGAAATGTCACCGATTCAACAAGAAACGTTAAAGAATTGAAAACTCAACTGTCAGTACTAGACGTGCCTAGTTCTAAAAATATAACAGATAACAGTAAATGTAGGACGATGCCAGTTATGAGAAGGAGTGAGGGAGACGGAGAGTATGATCTCAGCTCTGATTATTATGATTATGAGAACAACAACGGACCTATGAGACTGTTGCTGAATTTGGATAGCCCTAAGTAAGTATTAGTTTTTGTAACTAGCCTTTAGCTATTCCACACATTTAGCTTTCATTGGCGCCGATTTTTTTTACATTTATTTATTTGTTGATAGGCGAGCAGCATAGGGTGATGTGCCTTATCATTATCATACAGTGTCGAAATGTGGTATTTATCTGTTACGATTATTTTATCCATCTGTCCAGTTTGTTTTTAAACGCATTTATTGATGCGACCACCTCCACAGGGCTATGGCTAGGGCTCGGGGTTTCTCTACGAGATCGAATCAAAAATGAGAAGATCCGTAGACAAACGAAAGTTACCGACATAGCCCACCGGATTAGCAAGTTGAAATAGCAGTGGACAGGGCACATAGCACGCAGAACAGATGGCCGATGGGGCCGAAAGGTTCTCGAATGGAGACCACACACCGGTAAGCGCAGCGTAGGACGTCCACCCACAAGATGGACAGACGACCTAAAAGAGACCGCAGGGAAACGCTGGATGCAGGCCGCTCCCAACCGGCCCTTTTGGAGATCGACGGGGGAGGCCTATGTCCAGCAGTGGACGTTCTATGGCTGAAATGATGATGATGATCATGTAGATAAAGGAGTTGGCTTTTTTATATTTAAATGGTAACCTATTCCATCTTCTCTTCCAGATCTAAATCAATAAAACAGCCTCTAGACCCTCGCGCAGTAGAAGAGAGCTCGTCGCAGCTCCTGGACTCCCTCGGAGCCGGCCTCCTCATCAAGGTGTTCGGCTCCTTGCTGCTCGAGAGGAAGGTCATCATCAGGGCGGAGCGGATCAGGTAAACGATAGGTACTGGTACGATCATATGTAGATCGTGGTGACCACCATCATAAACATCGACCGATTTCGGAGCCATTAAAGCTACTTCATCAGGGAATACGCGCGATTCTGGAGACGGTCGCTCGCGTACTGGCGATGCCAAGGCTCACGATCAGCCCGACCCTCATGCGAGTTTGCATAAATTTATCACAATCATGTCACCGAAACAAAAACAAATATATTTATCAGCCTATCATTCTTCTCTCAGAGAGTGAGAGGATCCACCATTTTACAATGCGGTAAAATGACTGTTTTTTTTTTAAACCACGGGTGAACGTATCCAGAACTGCACGTATTCCCTGATGAAGGAGCTCTAATAGCCATTGTTATAGTGATGTACGATCGTGTTGTGCAGCGAGGTGTCGTCTCGGCTGGAAGCGCTGCAAGCCGCGCTGTACCCGTTCGTGTGGCAGCAGCCGCTCATCTCGCTGGTGCCGGCGGAGATCCAGCAGGAGCTGCTGCACGCCCCCCTGCCCATGATGGCGGGCATGCTGGCCGGCGGGGGCGAGCTCGACACGGGGGGCGTGGCCTTCGAGGAGGTCGGTCTCATACATTCACTATCCGCAACTTACCTGTCATTGAGGCGACGTTTTAAGGGGTTCCGTACCGAAAGGGTAAAAATAGGAAAAGCCTACGATGTCTGTCCGTCTGTCCTACCTATTAACGGCTATATCTTTCGAACCGTAATAGATAGACAGTTGAAATTTTCACAGAATATGTAACTTTACGGCGGATTAAGAAATAGGACAAAAGTCAAAAATTAAAACGGAAGGGGGGTCCCCATACAACAAACGTATTTTTGTATGAGCTCTAATGTAAAAACGGTAATACGTACAAGCGTCAAACTTGGCATGATTACAGTACACACTCTAAAGTATAACAACAAATAATTAAAAATGGCCAAGTGCGAGTCGGTGACAAATTTCTGTTCACCACCGGTTCTTGTACGATCACCAAAGTGAAGCAACGTCGGGCGCGGCCGGTACCTGGATGGGTGACCGCCTGGGCTTCGCATGTTATCCTTTTGCACTATTTTTTTTACACAGTCGCTTACAATCAGGACTTTTTTAATACTGAATAGATCTACGTTTGGTCACCAACTCGCCTAATGGTAAGTGAACGAGGATGTAACACTTTGATTTAGAAGAAATCTATTCACTCAAGTCCTTGAAGATGCCTAGATTGTTTGTATATTTGTTCAACGATAACTAGCTCGATCGGTCTCGTGCTCCATCATAGACCGCATCATCGCTTTACATCTGGCGAGTTGGCGGTCAAAGGCAAGACAGTTATTAATTTAAAAAAACCACAATATTCCTTGCACAATTCCAGGGCATGTTGATAGACCTGACGCACCCCAGCAAGGTGTTGTTCTACCAGGGAGACGAGTCCACCATCCTGCCCACCACCAGCTACAAGACTCTCAAGACTTCCTTGCAGGTGACGACAACTTTCTAGTTTACACTATGACCAAGGTATACAAGGTGTTACAGAATGGTGTAGGAAAAATATTGTCTCCTCGTACAACATGGCCAATTGTCCTCATACAAAATGACCAATTATCCTCATACAAAATGACCAATTTTCCTGTAACAAAATGACTAATTGTCCTCATACAAAATTACCAATTGTCCTCTAGCAAAATGACTAATTGTCCTCATACAAAATGACCAATTATCCTCATACAAAATGACCAATTGTTCTGATACAAAATGACTAATTATCCTCATATAAAATGACTAATTGTCCTCATACAAAATGACCAATTGTCCTCCAACAAATTGATCAATAGCCCTCATACAAAATGACCAATTGTCCTCATACGAAATGACTAACTGGTCTCATACAAAATGACTAGTTGTCCTCATACAAACACCCAATCATTCTCATACAAAATTACTAATAGTCCTGATACAAAATGACCAATTGTCCTCATACAAAATGACCAATTGTCCTCATACAAAATGACCAATTGTCCTCATACAAAATTACCAATTGTCCTCATACAAAATTACCAATTGTCCTCATACAAAATTACCAATTGTCCTCATACAAAATTACCAATTGTCCTCATACAAAATTACCAATTGTCCTCATACATAATGATCAATTGCCCTCATACTAATGACAAACCCATTATGTGTTTGTTGTACATTTAAATAGTATCCATTATGTATTTCAGATGGAGTCCACAAAGAATAAAGACAAGAACGACACTAAAATGCGCAACATGTTGATATCTGAAGCGTTTCTGCGCTTCTTTGTCGACATACTCGGTGACATCTGGCGGTACTTCCGGCTCGGGGAGCGCAGGGAGGGGGAGCTTGGGAGGGGGGACGTCATTTTCGATGTGAGTATTGATTGATTGATTGATTAACTCTTTATTGTTCACACAACAAATTTCGTACACACGATAAAACAGCTTAAAAACTAGTGCAACAATCGGCGGCCTTATCGCTAAGAGCGATCTCTTCCAGGCAACCTTAGGATGGAGAGGATTCATACAGGAGGTAGACGGCGGGGCGTGCAATATTGAAAAATGTGATAGTTATAATATAAACCATACATTCTAATAACAATACATACTAATACATAAAATAATAATAAAATTATAATATGTATGCTGTTTCTTTTGAGGTTTTTATTTTATTTATAAATTTATTTATTTAAATAATATAATTGAAATTTCATAAAATATATTCCACCTGTAAGGGGATAAATCCCCGATGGTTACAATCTGGGTGTCTTCAAATCACGAATGAATCGGTTTCTTCTAGGCAAGCGTGCTCCAACGTAGACCGCATCATCGCTTAACATCAGGCGAGGTGGCAGTCAAACGCAAGCCTATTACTCAATGTAAAAAAAAACGTGAACTTACTTCCCGTGAAACCTGTCTAAAGGTTTACTTTAAATTGTTTAATTTCTCTTAACAGAAAGACAACTTCGTCAAAAACGCAGCGTCCAAACAGAACCAGTACTTCCTGGAGTGGTTCACAGAGACGGCAATGTTCAACCATTTCATACAAAACATGTCGGTACGATACAAAGACACTTACAGCCAGGAATCTCCCAGATCACCGGAAACCAAACCCCGGCCCCATGACTCGGGTATCAAACCTGACTTAATAAACCATGAATACAAACTGATAGACTGCCCCACCCCCAATTACTATCAGTTGTTTGAAGAAAGAATATTAGCCAGACGGAACAGTAAGGGCGTCGATCGAAGCGGATATAAAAATGCTTTACATAAACGAGTTAGGTTATTGAAATCTAGGCTTAAAGATTTAGTAGCTTAAGTCTGAAATAGATTGTGTTGTTTTATACTTATTTGGAAAGAAACAGATATCTATCGTCTTTACGTTTGTAAGAGATACGAGGTCTTAAAAAAAATGCCTGAAGTGTTTTTATTTTTACGTGATAACGTCTTATAATCCACGAATTGTCACGTTCCGCCTGAGCCGCGCGTGCAAGCGAGAGCGCGGAACAAGCGATAGAGAGGCACGATCGGCCTAAGCGTTATCACGTCAAATTATCGTCCGTAAACCGACTTTACAGACAACCCCTTTTTCAGACTCCTATATCACAAATTAAATAGATAGATAGATAGATTTGAATGATGATGATGGTGTTGTTTTTATTTATTTTTAAGTAAAAACTTCTTCAGGCACGTTATGCACTTTTTGGGATGGGGGGGGGGGGGGAGGGAGGTACTGAACTGGCGTGACCGTCACGCGCAGATGCTCGTTCGGGTAAAGTCGGCTCGAGTCGACTGAGTGAGCGAGAGAGATTATAGTCAACCTTCATGAAGTATTCACTTCTGTCGTGCGGTCTGTTAAGGTGGTACGTTTCACGTATGGCGGGAAATTCAAATGTCAAACAGTTTTCTTGTCCTTGTAGCGAGGCCGGGTAATTATTGTAAACGATCATGATGTTTGCGCAAAATGATTACTATTCTTTACAAAATCATGTAAAGCAATTATAATAATACACTCCGCCAGGTATAGCGCTCCGAGAAATAATGTGACGTGGGCGTCCCGCAATGATGTCATCAATGTCATGGATACACGTACACGTGTATAAGCAAGAGCAGAATAAGTAATTTACAACAAGTTCGAGAGAGATGACGATACACAAAACAATGGCGGACTCTCTATGATTTTCTGTGTTAACAGTAGCGTGAAATTATAACTCACCAATATTCGTATATTACCTGTGGGAATCCAATAACTCAATGTGGTTTTGATAAAATTGTGTTTAATATATTCAATTCGTGCTTAACTTGCTTGAGCGGACAAACCAAATGACAATTGAAATGCTTTTTGTATTTTATTTAATAGATTATTTTTTTTTTAAAATCCCAGTATCTGTGTTTGTTGCAATGAAGTGGCAACTGGACAGTGACGTAATTCTGGGACAACTGCCAGAGCGGCAGACCTTGTTTTCTTGGATCATGGTGTAAATCTATTTATCTCTAATGCACATTATTACTTACATTTGTCAATAAACCAATTTTTGCTCGGCCATTACAATAATGACCCGGCCTAGCTACAAGGACAAGAAACGTGTTTGAAATTTGAATTTCCCGCCATAGGTGAACGTACCACCTTAAATAACTTTTTTAATTCGTTTTTTTTAATGGTATACACAATAAAGAGTTTGTATCTATCTATCTATTAGCTTATCAAACGTTTGTGAATAAAGGAGAAAAATAATAATAATAAATATTCGGGACATTTTTGCCCCAAACTAAGCAAAGCTTGTGATATGGCAAAAAAACAGCTTGGAAATGTTATTTTTTTTTTTTTTTTATCACAATTAAAAAGTAGATAATACATTGTACATATCTTTACGAATTTGAAACTCCTATTTTTATTGTCAGGCTAGGTTCGTGACCACAGCTCGCATGGTAAGTGGTAGAAATGAACTTGAGCTTGGAATAGCTGGTGCCTTTTTAGTTTCGTGATGACATAACTTTTTTAACCTGAAGTATGATTTCACATTTGTTTAGTTAAAAAAACTATGAATAGCTTTATTTATATACTAGCTGCGCCCCGTTTCACCCGCGTAGTGATGAAAAATGGTGATGATGATGATGAAAAGCCTATGTCACTCTCTGGCTCTTGAACTATGCCCATGCAAAAAATCAGGTCGATCCGTTGTTCCGTTGCAGCGTGAAAGAGGAACAAACATACATACATCCATACATACAAACTTCCGCGTTTATAATATTAGTAGGTTTATTTTTATTACACGGGAATAACTCACGTGAGTACATAGGTAGTAATTCCCGTGTAAAATAAGTAAAATGTGAGAAAACCACGTCAGTTTCCATAATAAAAAAAAGCTTTATTTATAGTTTTTTGCCGGATTTAAATTCTTTAAAATAGCGTGCTATAATTTATTGTTTTAATAAACTAGAACAGGGCGGTCTAACAAGGGTTCCTGGATGTGCCGTGGAACCCTAAAATTCTGTTTATCTATGTTCTAATTTAAACAAAAAAATACAATTTCTGTGTTCTTATCGACCTCCTAACTGTACAGTTGTCAAAGTTTTAGGCCGAAGTTCTACTTGGACTTCCCAGTGTTTTTCAATTATTTAATAATTATGTGATAGATATTCTAAATCTCGTAGCTTAGAGGCTTAGATGATGTACATAAAGACTGTCTTACTCGAGATTTTATAAAGTTAAAAATAATTTTATACAGGGTGTAACCAAACCTTGTGCGGTCCGCAGCGCTACAATCACTAAATGTTTGTGAAAATAACACAAAAAGTATAAAAAATTGGCAATTTTATTTGGCAATGTGAATCGCAGGCAAATAGAAAACAAAGAGATACTGAAAAATTAAATTTAAATTTAAATTTCAACTATTTATTTACACGAAAAATATTTAAAACACAGATATTTAAAACCTAAAACTACTACTACCAAACATTAAAATTAAAATAAATAAAAAAAAAACAACAATTTAAAAAATATAAATTGGTATTAATCAGGCGGTTTTTGAATATAATTAAAAAGTTATATGATTATTTACGGGTTATTTACCGTGGTAAGGTTGTGGAATGAGCTCGCTGCGCTAACTGCGCCGAAATATCGGGAGCTCATTCCACAGCCTTACCACGGTAAATATCCCGTAAATAATCATATAACTTTAGTGAAAAACCGTGAGAGTATAAAACAAATTTTAAAAAATCTTTTAGATGTTATTTCAGGAACATTTGTGGAAAATTTCATTTATCTAGACTCATAGATGTATGCTGTTCGTTGACTTGAATTTAAGAATCTTATAAACGTTATTTAATTAATACGATAATGCTTGAAATTCCTCAGTTAACTTCTCGCTGACAAGAACACGAGACAGCAATTTTAAGCATTGCTTAACTTAAGTAACGTTTTTAGGTAATGCCGTACATGTTTTCAATGACATATTGTGTCTTTTTCGGTAAAGTTTGCTTACAGTGAAAAAAAAACAAATCAGAACAATGTGCAGCTACACCTTGTATAAAATATGATGCCATTATGAAACAAAGAGAAGGCTTTTTATTTAAAATAAATATTGTTGGCAATAAAAAAACCTTCCACAAAAAATACTTTAAAAAAAAACACCCAGAGAATTGAATAAAGAAGTCTTGATGTAAGGTGCATATATTTTTTTAATTTTATAAAATCTTGCTAATTAGATTTAGATGTTTAAGTTTTATTTAGTAACATTTCAAGTTAATGCTATAAAATTATTTTCTGTTACATTCCTACCGCGTCCCTTCTGTTGCTTCTCTAAACTAAACTATACTGACATCTCTACAATATGTCCTAATGTTACATTTATTACAAACTAGCGGTCCGCCCCAGCTTCGCACGGGTATAGATTATATCCTATGTCACCCGGGGATAGTGTAGCTTCCCAACAGTGAAAGAATTTTTCAAATCGGTTCAGTAGTTTCGGAGCCTATTCAATGCAAACAAACAAACAATCAAATCTTTCCTCTTTATAATATTAGTATAGATAACAGGCTTAATTACACATACTGAACAAATAAATTAAATTGGCTGATAAATCTCTGAGATATGAGCGTTTAAAGTTTTAGGTGGGGATAGAGAGGGGATGTTCTATCCCTTTCTCACAAAGCGTGTGTTAGTATAGCATTTGTATGGCGCTCCTGAGCCGTGACGTCACGGCTCAGTATAGTGCGCTCTCTGTATTTTATTTAACTTATTTTTGAACAAATTTTAATTTTGTTTTCGTTTTCTCTTTTTATGAGGTAATAAAAAAACATGCTTGTTATATGCGTCTCTTTTCATTTCGATACGCTAGAAAGGGATGGTACTATTCAAGAGCTGTCAAATATAGTTGAGATTAGGATATGCACAGAATCGATATGGTCCCGATTTTGTTGAGTCTTTAACTAAACTAAATAAGAATAAAAATGTTGTTAGTTTAATGGACTACAATAAAAAAGTTACACTGGCGTCGATTCTGTCACACCACTCACTAAACTAAACCAATCTGACAGGACTAAAATTAGCTGCCTCCTTTTAAATTTTTTCATTTTAATATGTGAGAGAAGGATGGCAACAATTTTAGTACTGTCAGATTTAGTTTAGTTTAGATAATGGTACAACAGAATTGACACAACTGTCGTAATTAGTTTAGTTTAGTAAAGAGTGCTCAGAATCGAAATCAATGCCTTTAAACAAATCGAATCTTGTACCTATTACGTATCTAATGACGGTTATTTTAAAAGTGTAAAGGACGATTCACACCGCACGGTGCGAACGCTCGCAACAATATAATAAATAACTTTTATAACCTGCAGTGTCCCACTGCTGGGCAATGAAATAAATATTACAATATAACTATTATACACCGAATATACAAACTAAATTAATGATTAAACATTTATGACATATCCGGCGACCATAGCCTTTTTAAACGACTTCAAAAAAGAAGTACTCAGAACTCCGTCATCGGTTTCTTCTGGGCAAGCGTGTTCCAACGTAGACCGCATCATCGCTTAACATCAGGCGAGGTGGCGGTCAAACGCTAGCATTATACTTATAAAATAGATATAACGCTAGCTTATAAAAAATATATATTTATAAACCGATTCGGAAAATATATTTGAAATGATATACTTCAGGTTGGTGTATAACGTGTTCATAATATAAGATTCATTAAAATCGAATCAGTAGTTTCGCTTTTAAATCAAAATACTGGAACATTTGGTTGATGACAATATTATGTCAGTAACCGTTTTTTATTTACAAATTTTGAAGTCGGTTTTTAAATTGATGGTTGTCTTTACCGCATTGAAAAACGCGCGCTGCTCGGTGTGAATCGTCCCTTAACCGTAATTTGTCAACTGGTAACGTAAGAATAGCTATTTTATTGTTAATTTAAACGAATGTGCCTTAATTAGTGCTATGTCATTAAGCTATAGTTTAATATTTGTTTAAACTGTATAAATAAACTTATTTTACACGAATTTTATGGTATTATTTTTTCCATCCGCAAAAATGATCTTTTCATCCAGCAATTAACACTATAAGCAATAGAACACCCCAAAAAAACGGACAAGTGTGAGTAGAGCTCGAACCCTGAGAGTTCCGTAAGAACTTAATAAATATATGTAGATAGTTCATGAGTTTTAACGCCAATGTAAAAAAAAAACATGTCGGCTCGTTGGATTATTTTCCTAAACTTGTGTGTAATACACACACATCAGCAGCCATTAAACGTCCACTGCTGGACAAAGGCCTCCCTCTTAGAGAGGGGTGTTGCCATAATCCCCACGCTTGGCAGGCGGCTTGGGGATCGATGTTGGGCTTTGGGATGTGTAATCATGGTGGATTACTATTAAGTGCTGAACGTTCTCGAGTGTAGGTAAGTCATATAACATGTATTTTTCACGTTGGCGCCAAAACTCAAAAAACGTACTGCATATAGAGTGCTTTTCATGTTTGAAGTCCCCCAGACGCGGCGCTGTCATCGCGTATCAATCACTATCACTATCATTTCTCGAGTAGAACTTTAACAACTTTTGGCATCGTACACGACTCTTTAACGATGGAAAATTAATAAAAATCTCACTAGCGTCCAAACACAGTAACAACACCTGACAACTTACAACATGGAAATTTAGTTCCGCTGTTTGCCGTGGAAAGGACTAGTGCAAAATCTCCATCTACGGAGCAGTCTCAGTAACGACATTGACAGCTGCGAAAGTTTTTCTTTTACAGTTTTGGCAACGCACATTAATACTTATTACCAGTGTGTTGCCAGTGATGACTGTTATGGTACTAAAACGAGTCACAGCGAGCAATGGAGAGAGCTAATGCTCGGAGTATCTTTGCGCGATAGAATCCGGAACGTAGACATTCGCCAAAGAACCAGAGTCACCGACATAGCTGTTGAAATTTGCAAGTTGAAGTGGCAATGGGCAGGCCACATCGCTCGGAGAACCGATAACCGATGGGGAAGAAAGGTTTTGGAGTGGAGACCACGAACGTGAAGACGCAGCGTAGGTAGGCCTCCCACTAGATGGACCGACGATATTGTGAGAGTCGCGGGCAAGCAGTGGATGCAGATGGTAGGCTGTCGTTCAGTGTGGAGGTCTAAGGGAGAGGCCTATGTTCAGCAGTGGACGTCTTCTGGCTGATGATGACATTATTATACTTTGGTATGGTAGCTATAGCTAAGGTATAACCTGGAATAAGGTAACACAGGCAATTTTCCTTAAAAACCTAACGATTTCTGTAGGATTGCGAGTGAAACCGCCGGGCGTTGCTAGTAGCTAATAAATAAAAGGAGCAATCGAACTGTCATAAATAATTATTCTAATTAAGTTATCTTGATTTCAAAGGTCAGCAAAAAATGTAAGTACTACGGTAGTTTTCCTACTTTGCATAAGCAAGCAGACATCAGAATGACCATTGTATTGACTGCTGGTAGGTAATTACTGTCCAAGTGTAATTATTGCTTACGGTAGGAAACAGATCGGTTTTTTTTTACCGATACATTCAGTGTTGTGTGTCGTAGTGACAACTCTGCGATGTTTCAAGATCAAGTGAGGGTAGGAGAACAAAACACCCGCTCTTCTCGGCGGACTCACCCGCAGTGTTCAGTCAGCTCGTGACCACGGTCATTGTAACATGGTCGAAACGTCGAGCGAAAGGTTCATATTTTTACCTAAATTAAATAATACGTGATAAACATTTAAAACATTTTCCGTCTAACCACAAAAGATTTAAGTACGCTTTAGACAAGTGTTTAACATATTTTTCGCAGTGAAACAATTGCTAAACACATGTCTAAAGTGTTCTTAAATCTTTTGTGGTAAGACGGTTGGTGTTCAAATCGCGAAAGTTCAAAAAATTAATCGAAATATTTATTGATTAAAGTTGAATAAATTATTATCGTTTTTTTTTAATGCCTTCGTCGCCAAAAAAGCCCACGGGCCGCTATTATTATTGGGTAGCTACCAGCGACTTCATGCGCGTGGCAATGACGATTATAAACACTCGACTGCTCATCCTTTACCCAGCCGTAAGCCAAAGGTCGAAATTTTCAACGTAATCTTTTTGGAGCTGGCCTATCCTAGGCGCGAAAAACCATCAGGGCCCAGATTCTACTAAACCAATTATAATTGTTTATTTTTATTTTATTTTTTTAACTACCTCAAAATTGACAGTTCTTAATTTTTTTATAAGTACTTTAAGTGTCATAAGTGTCAATTTTGGGGCAATTACGCAAAATTTACACTTATGACTCTTAAAGTACCAATAAAAAATCAAAGAAAGGTCAATTTTGAGGTACTTAGTTCAAAAAATAAAATAAAAAACTGTCAATTTCGAGGCAATTCAATAAAAATAAAATAAAAAAACAATTTAAAAACAATTGGTTTAGTAGAATCGGGGTCCAGGCGAGTTGGCGGTCAAACCTTTTTGCCCACCAGGGCGCTTACCATCATTCCGAACTATCCGTACATTGTGCAATAAAATAAAGAAGGATGGCACGGATTGACCGTTCTTTTACTTATAAAGTCTAGCTAAATGTATAAGATTGCATATATAGATCACCGATAGCGAGCGTTGCTAACATTGCCTATCCTGTCATAGACTAACTGTGACAAGTTAGGCAAGAGGCAAAGGTTATCAAAAGGTTAGACTCTAGGTATGAGCTAAATGGAATTGATTGCCTAATATTATATTGTTTAGAAGAATTAGAATGCCTTACATTTTGATGTAATGCTCGGGGTTTCTCTACGAGATCGAATCCGAAATGAGGAGATCCGTAGACGAACGAAAGTCACCGACATAGCCCACCAGATTAGTAAGTTGAATTGGCAGTGGGCAGGGCACATATCACGCAGAACAGATGGCCGATGGGGCCGAAAGGTTCTGGAATGGAGACCACGGACCGGTAAGCGCAGCGTAGGACGTCCACCCACAAGATGGACAGACGACCTAAAAGAGACCGCAGGGAAACGCTGGATGCAGACCGCTTCCAACCGGCCCTTCTGGAGATCGATGGGGGAGGCCTATGTGCAGCAGTGGACGTCCTATGCCTGTAATGATGATGATGATGACATTTTGATGTTGTTAAGTTTAAAATATTAAGCAATACCATCGAGATACAATTCCTATAGTCACAATCTCAGTGAAAACAGTCAAAAAACGTCCGAGCGTCATTGTATAAATTGTATACTTCACAATGCCACATTTACTCCAATTTAGACGTTCTGTCGCTTGCATAGTGTTCAACGTTAGTTGTCCGCTGTCATCGTAGCTCTGGCATCGCGCGGCGTTGTACTTGGATCGCGGTTATCTTGTAAATAACCAAAAATTCTACGCAATTCGTAGCGTGCGTCGAGTTTTGGTTCCGACATTTTTGGCACGATTGTGACTCTATATGTATTGTATCTCGATGAGCAGTACGTATCAATGCAAAAATTGCTCTATCAGTTCAGTAGGTACCTACTCTCAGAATCCACCTAAGCGGTGACGGAACAAAATCAAGTTAACAAAATTTCTAGGTACAGAATACCTCGTTAGATGCGCACACGCTGCCGCCACTAGAGCCTGCAAAATTACATTGAAAAAAAAACTAAGAACCTATTTTTATTTTTATTTTAAATTAACCAAATTAGTCTTGCATTTTATAATTTTCTCGTTTTAGAAGTCGGTAAAAAATATATATTAAAGAAAACCTATTTTTGGACTATTTAACTAGGATAAATGGGCGTGACTAATAGGCGTAAAGCATTTCGCAATGGAACTGCCTGAAATGCAATCGATTTGTTATAAAAATGTATTTGGCTCTGGCTTTTTGAAATGGAGAGAAATACAATAGGAGTTAAAAAAACCTATCCACTGTGTACCCTAAACACCCGCTATCCTACCCCTTGTGTGTAGTAGTATGCACCTACCCTATTGTCTGTGGAATGAGCTACCTTCCGCGGTGTTTCCGAGAAGCTACAACATGGGGTTCTTCAAAAGACAAGTTAATAGAGTCCTTAAGGGTCGGCAACGTATTTGTGACGCATCGGTGTTACAAGTATCCATAAGCGACGGTGACTGCTTACCATCAGGCGGCCCGTCTGCTTGTTTGCCACCTATGGCATAACAAACTAATTAAATAATCTTCATTTCGCATAGGTGTTAAAATAAAGGACTGAGTAAAATTTAATTCCAGATGCATAACCTACAAGCAATAAAACGGCAATAGACAGCACATAATTATGAGAGATGAAGTAAGAGAAATTGCCTATAGAATGCTATTAAATTTAGAATGTTTTTGAGCTTGTGGTATAGGTACACCCTCGGAGTGTTACCATCTTTCTGCCATCGATCCGGTGAGCTGTGGTAATAAGAAACATAAGATGATTTATCTTTCACTCCAAGTCATATCTTGATGTAAAACTTCAAGATAAGGATTGAGTATTATTCATTTATTTTACTTTGTACGCGTGTACAATTATCAACAAAAGTAGATGCTTATAATTATATCTTTAAGTGTCATTGGTCATAGACAATTAAAAATTTTATGACCGGCAGGTTTCAATCCCCCCCTGTCCTCCCCCTTAACTCACCTTTAAGAGATCTAGTACTCTTAGTTAAGTCTTAAGAGATGAAGGCGTCGATTCTGTCATACCACTCACTAAACTAAACCAATCTGACAGGACTAAAAGTATCTGCCTCTCTTTTCAATTTAATATGTGAGAGAAGGATGGCAACAATTTTAAAGCTGTCAAATTTAGTTTAGTTTAGTTTTGAGTGCATCAGAATCGATGCCATTGTCGTGTTGTGGCATTTTTAATGGTAAAAATAAGGTATCTAATTAACTAAAACTTAAATAATCATAATCATAATAATTAGTTTGGTAAGTAATAATTACAAGTCATCTTTGTTACTAGTATCAAGGTACTAAAGTAAATAACTATAAGATCTATTCTAACTTAAACTAGGTAATTGGTAAAAATGTACTAATAGTGTACCTATCATATCTAACAATTACAAAAACAAATAATCAATGTCAAATTAATATAAATTAATAAAGAAAGAAATAATAATATAAAGAATTAGCACAATAAATATATAACTAAATAAAAACTAAAAACATAAATTAAAAGACAGTGGAGGGAAAGGCAATGCTAAATTTCTGCAATTTCTGAAATAAAAGCCAAAATTCTGGACTAGAAGCTTAAACGCAATGCATAAGTTTAATCTTTGATCATGCATTTAGTTCTATAAAATTCCAAGGTTTTTTATAATAAAACTCCGAACACTTTTCTTTAAGATTGTACTAAAATTCCTTGCGAAAGGTCAACCGCGACATATCGCGAGCAATCCATAAATGATTCCAAGCGATTTGCTCGCTTCATTAATTATTATTTACATTGTTTTTGTAGAAATATACATACATACTTACTCGGGTACAGTATTGTTTAGTATTTGTGGCGTTCCGTGCCGAAATGGTAAGAAGGAACCCATATTATCACCCCCAGTTTTCTCAGGGACTACAATAGTACATTAATTGTTACCCCAGGGGTGAAAATAAGTGTTTAACCCCGAGGTAAGCACTGTGCTTTTCATTACGAATACAAGGAAACTAAAAATAAAAACATGAACTGACTAAAAAAATATGGGTGAATTTTATTTCATAAAATTGTCGTACGATTTTAAGTTTATTTCTTTTGATTTAGGTGGTAAAAGGTTTTCCACTACTGCTTTAGCCTCTTCTCTTATGAAATCAGGCGTTAAATTCATATCAGAATCAGATGAACTCATTGTGTTAATACAAATCTGCTATACGGAAGTATAAACAAAACTCTACAATGACGATCGGATTCCCGCCAAAATTTTTTTTGGAATATCCTGACTCTGGTAAATGCATGAGAAGTGCGGGAACATAATCCTCTGAGGAGAAAAAAAAAGTTGGAACATGGTTCAATACAATTTTTTTTTCCTGGGCAAGTGCCTTTATACAATATGAATCAATTTAATGTGAAAATAGAACTAGTTTTTTTAAATAATTTGAGTGTCTGTCAGTTGTCAACTGTCACTGTCAGTTGAAAGTGATTCTCCCTAGGGTTGAAATGTATTACTTTCAACCCGCTCCTCAGGCAACTTCAGACCTACTTTCCGAGTATGAGTAAAGAAAAAGCTATTGCATTAGGTATGGCCTTGTTTCACACCCGCAATCTATATATTTTTAGACTGGCAATTGTCTTTATTAAATAAACAAAATAGAAGCTAGCTAACACTACAAACATAATTGGACTAGTTAGATATTTGGGGACGTTTTTTGCAGTTTGAACGACAGCCGAAGTTTTTTTCTTTCTTTTTTTGATGTTTAAAACAATACTTCTCAGCCAGTTCGCAGCTCGATGTTGTATTGTAATAACAACCTATATTACCAATTAACAATGTTTTTTTAAGGGCAAGTGCCTTTTTAACTAAACAAAATACAAGCTAATACCTACTAACACTACAAAACCAGTAAAACTGTCCATACACCGTTGAAGATCTAAAGACAATCCGAATGCTCAAGCCAGATCAGTTGGCAGCGTACCCATCATGCTGGTGGCATTACCACGTTGAATGGCAATGCTTATGCGTTGAGCCAGAAACACGCCAGCATTTTGCCAGGCGCTATGAAAGATTTTTGAAAATGAGATGAGCTCGGTCCCCAATGGCCCAACAAAGATAATATAAATACTACGTAAGGCCCAACGTCTCGACCCCAAATGCTGTACAACGCCGATTAGCTAATTTATCATGTTTTTTTCTATAATGGTTTTTTAAGTTGGTAGGTACTGAAGTCAAAAAAAGTAAATCGTAGATAGGTACTTCAAAGTTCTTAATACTTACCTACGAAAAACAAACTAGCAAAGCAAATGATCACATTCTCCGGCAGATTATGCATAATATTATGAATATAATGGCTTGCACAATGTTAAACGCATTTACTAAATTACAATATTAAGATCGTCCAAGCCAATGTCGCCATTATGAAATGCGGATTCCTCGCCAGTGTTGCTAGGTGGAAGGTCGGGCCGGTCGTTATTGTTTATTTTTCAATGGTAATGCGTTTTGAATTTGATCTTATTTTAAATAGCATATAGTAATAATATAAATATAAATAAATAGACATCAAGAGGCCGCGCTGTATTGAACATAAAGTTTGTATTTGATGAATCAGTACTAAGGGCGCACCATAAAGTGGATGCGCCACAAAGTAGGTAACATAATCCGAGTTCAAGCAAAGAAAAAATAGGGCCCAATCTCTCTCTCTCTCTCTCTCTCTCTCTCTCTGAGAGAAGGCCTGTGTCCCAGCAGTGGGAACATGATAAGCCGATAATAATGATGCAAAATAATAGTCCACATGATGAGTAAGAAACTAGAATACGTGGTACCCTGGCAATTGCAGCTAAACACCTTGAAAGCTTTTCATGAAAGATTTGGTTCGTTAGTGGAAACAAAAGGAAATGTACCTATTCAAAACATGTTTTAATACGACTGGGCTCCTTTGGCTAGAGCATTGCGCTGTACGGAAGTGAGACGTGGACGATGGCTAAGACAGAACGCGAAAGGATGGAAGCATTTGAAATGTGGTGTTGAAGACGTATAGTAAGAATAAGCTGGACAGAAAAAAAAACAGGAAGTATTAAATATTGTCGATGAGAAAAGAAGTAGTAAGATGTTTGGCCACCTTTTACGACATGACAAATTAATGAAAACCATCATAGAGGGAAAGGTAAAGAGAGGACCGGGAAGACCAAGAAGGGTATTCTTAGACCAAATAGTAGAAAAGGCAAATGTCATGTCGTACAGTGAGGTAAAAACGCTGGCAGAAGACCGTCAAGCTTACTCTACCGAAGTTACTCTACCGACAAGAGCTACGCTCTAAAATGTTGAATGAAATCTTGAATAACTATTAAGAGTGCGTATAAAGCGAGGAAAATTTCTGATTTCACCCGCGCGTCTCGCATCACCCGCATTAGTGTGAAACACAACCACGGCAGCGCGGCAGTCGCGCGCAGCTCCAGTACACATAACTCGCGTAGTCGAACTCGTCATGCGGCAAGGAGTAATAAACACAGGATAAGCATAATGTTGGCGTTTTGGCGATTAGCTGGGTTCGGTCGCGGCGCGCAAAACCGTAAATTGTTTATTTCAATTTTCAAAATTGTGTTTGTTGTATATTTTTAAACTTAATTTTTAAGTTTTCTACAATATCAATATAAAATTAATAAATTATATAAATTAAATTGAAATTGCCTAAATTAATTTTCAAATTAAAATTTTACGCTTGAGACAGAGAGTCAGAGATCGTTAAACATTAAATCAAACTAAACTAAACTAATGCTATGCTATGCTATGCTACGCTACGCTATGCTATACTATACTAAACGAAACACGCGAAACGAAATACCCGAAAGCCCGTTGGTCCAGTTGGTAGTGAACCTACCTTCTGAGCTTCGGGCGTGGGTTCGATTCCCACCTAGGACAAAATTAATGTGATGAACATTTTGTGTTTGTTCTACGAGTATACCTGGTTGTTAATATCTATTTAAGTATGATTTATTTAATTTAATTTAATGTAATTTAATGCAATGCAATTCAATTCCATTCCATTCAATTCAATTTACTAAAAAATATCATCATCATCCTTCACAGAACCTTCCTCATTATTTGAAGTCGGCCTAATATACCTACTGTTTGACCTACCAGTACCTACCCGAGCCAACCCGGCCGGTCTAACAGTAGGTATTACTACTTACCTTTTTATCCGACTTCAAATAAGGAGGAAGGTTCTCAATGCGACTTGTATAATCTTAGTGTCTCTGTCTACTTGGTCCACAGTGTTGCACCGCAGTGTTGTAAAGCAGTGTTGCACCGCAGTGTTGCAACGCAGTGTTGCAACGCAGTGTTGCAACGCAGTGTTGCAACGCAGTGTTGCAACGCAGTGTGGCAACGCAGTGTTGCATCGCACTGTTGCGCCGCAGTGTTGCAACGCACTGTTGCACCGCAGTGTTGCAACGCAGTGATTGATAATTTTATTGCATACCTACCTTGCCAAAAGATTCGCTTTTTTACCAGCTAAGGAAACATTAACTTTTTTCTGAGATTCGCCACTGTTAAGAAACATTTTACTGTTTAAAGGCAAAGTTTATTTTTATTGTTTCATTCAAGAGCAATGTTTATAACCTCAAATAAGCCACAAATGACAGCACCAGCGAAGGTGGCGCCATTTGAGATAAGTTTTGCCGTGGTTTGCCTGTAGCTTCTCATTACCCAAAATGTATGAAAAATACTGCGTTAGTTCCCTAATACTCACCCTGTGAAATCATTTACCACTGAATAAAACTCAAAATATGTAGTGATGGTCAAAATATTTTCGGATTTGAATTAAATAAAGAAATTTCGTTAGTGAAGCTACTTCTCAAAATCTCTGAAATATTGGTGCCGTCGTTTGGCTTTAGACCTCAGCAGCCATAAATCGATGCCACAGACTTAAAATATTCAAGGATGGCTGAAATATTTTCTGATTTAACGTCTTCACTGAAATATTGAAGATGTCTTCTAGTATTAGAACTGAACAATCTATAATCACCGTTACTGATTTAAAATATGCAAGGATGGCAGAAATATTTTACGATACAAGTCATGATTCTCTGAAATATAAGAAACATTTTACTATTTAAAGGCAAAGTTTATTTTTATTGTTTCATTCAAGAGCAATGTTTGTAACCTCAAATAAGCCACAAATGACAGCACCAGCGAAGGTGGCGCCATCTGAGATAAGTTTTGCCGTGGTTTGCCTGTGGCTTCTCATTACCCAAAATGTATGAAAAATACTGCGTTAGTTCCCTAATACTCACCCTGTGAAATCATTTACCACTGAATAAAACTCAAAATATGTAGTGATGGTCAAAATATTTTCGGATTTGAATTAAGTAAAGAAATTTCGTTAGTGAAGCTACTTCTCAAAATCTCTGAAATATTGGTGCCGTCGTTTGGCTTTAGACCTCAGCAGCCATTAATCGATGCCACAGACTTAAAATATTCAAGGATGGCTGAAATATTTTCTGATTTAACGTCTTCACTGAAATATTGAAGATGTCTTCTAGTATTAGAACTGAACAATCTATAATCACCGTTACTGATTTAAAATATGCAAGGATGGCAGAAATATTTTACGATACAAGTCAAGATTCTCTGAAATATAAATGCTCTCATCTAGTGTTGGACGCAAATCACGCAAAACCTCACCTAATCCTCAAAAAAAAACTCACCTATGTTTCCAACCAATTAGTTCAAAATATTCAAAAATAGCTATTTATTTTTTGATATAACTTCACTTTGCTGAAATACTGGTGGTGCCACCTAGCGTTTGATCTGAGAAACTCGTATTTTATGCTACTGATTCAAAATATTTAAAGATGGTACCGCACTGTTGTACCGCACTGTTGTACCACACTGTTGCACCGCACTGTTGCACCGCACTGTTGCACCGCAGTGTTGCAACGCAGTGTTACACCGCATTGTTGCACCGCAGTGGTGGACTGCAATTCAACCAGTATAAAAAAATACTGGTCGAATTGAAGGTACTCTAAGGTAAATGAGAACCTTCCTCCTTATTTGAAGTCGGATAAAAAGGTAAGTAGTATTTGACTTTGACTAAGGTAAGTAGTCCCGCTAGTGTATTGTGCATTTCCCCTTACCAGCACATACCCGAGCCAACCCAACTGGTCAAACAGTAGGTACTTATGTTTTTAACCGACTTCAAAGAAGGAGGAAGGTCCTCAATTCGACTAGTATTTTTTTATACCGGTTGAATTGAGAACCTTGCCCCTGTTTTGAAGTCGGTTAAAAACATAAGTACCTATTGTTTGACTTTCCACATTTAAATTTTTTTTTATTAGAAGATGTTTTTTTGCTTCCATTATTACCAAGCTATTTTTTGTCTGTTAAAATTGAGAACCTTCCTCCTTTTGCAGAAAGCCGCTTCTCGTAAAAACGTGAGAAAATGTGGATGGAACTCTCAAGTCAAATTAACCATCACATTAATTTAAATGATTTTTAATTTTAATTTTATAAAATTATAATGAATCTAAATTATTTTATAATGTCATTTAATTTTTAGTTTTATCTTTCTGACTCTCTCTCTCTGCTTCTCTCCGTCTCTCTCTCTCTCTCTCTCTCTGTCTGTTTGTCTGTCACAAAGAAACACTCCGACTCTAATAGTTATATTACTGAGCATACATAATAATGGATTCGTTAGGGCCTAGTCGTATCCATTTTATTTGTATCTATGTTATTTTTTCGTAGTAGCTTTACCTAGTCTGTGCTCTAAGGTCATTGTCACCACTTGGTAGCCGCATCAAGTGGTCGCGTTCGAGCCATCGATTTTTTATATTATCCTTTGTTTGAAAATACAGTAGGTGTTGATATAATCGCACTCGGAAGATAAAACCAAGGCGAAAAGCAAGCGCGTGCGTCCTTCCCCGTTGAGGCACAGTGCGGTACTGAGGTTAAACGGAGCATGTTTCGCTATTTAGATGCAAAGCGCAACAGAATAAGACTGAATATCGGACTTGCCGTTTGACCGAATAGTTGCTTAGAACTAAAGGACGTAAGTCTCAAATCGAATATAATTTATTATGAGAGTACTAATTAATCTAGGTAAATTTTGTCTTAACACTGGAAAACAAACTATATTTTCCTTCGGTGAGTATTTATTTTAGATATGTAACTGAAGTACTTTCCAAGTAAAATCAAAAAAATTTGCAAAAAGGCACCATTTTCAAAACATTAAAGTATCGAGTAAATATCTTGCTATTATGTTTCTGTCTTAATGGCGGAAAGAAAATGAATTGAAAATTCACATATATCAATTATTACGGTGATCGGATATTTGGTTTAGTTAGAATATCATGGCAAATTAGCATAAAATTTCGGTTGCCCCCTCTTAAGTGGAAATTTTCTTAGTGTCCTAGCAACACTGAACCTGATACGTTTATAAGGAGTATCCATAACAATAGATTTAATAATTTATTATAATTATATGCAAAATGATCTCTCCGATTGGCTTACTGTTTTTAAATGCCTACTTTTCTATAATATATGGGTTCGTCCATGAAAATTCACGTGTTCTATTAATATTAATGGTGTCTATTTTATTTATTTAGTTCTAATTTTAATGAGTTTTTGTTCTTAGTTATCTATAAGCAAGGTGAGTGGAGCTTTGGTCGTCCGGTGGCGAAATGGATAGGTAAAATCTCGGGTCAAACCAACTTGATTTAAGCAGGGCTGAGGCAGATGGCATAGCAATAGGCCTGCTATCCGTCCGGAATTCCCCGGAATTGTCCTAGTTTATAGTACTAAGACGTGTGGATTTAGTACCCTGGATCGGCCTTTTGGAAAAACTCAGAGTCACACAGCGGGCAATGGAGAGAGCTATGCTCGGAGTTTCTTTGCGCGATAGAATCTGAAACGTCGATATTCGCCAAAGAACCAGTCACCGACAATTTGCAAGTTGAAGTGGCAATGGCCAGGCCACATCGCTCGACTAACTGATAACCGATGGGGAAGAAAGGTTCTTGAGTGGAGACCATGAGCCGGATGACGCAGCGTAAGTAGGCCCCCCACTAGATGGACCGACGACATTGTGCGAGTCGCGAGCATCCAGTGGATGCAGGTGGCGGGCTGTCTTTCAGTGTGGAGGTTAAAGGGGGAGGCCTATGTTAAGCAGTGGACGTCTTGCTGATGATGATCGCCATCTAACCAACGGGAGAGAAATAGAAAAAAGACGAAGAGAAGAGTGGAAAAAACTAGATTTCTCCCAAATGTCCGGGGTATTGAAATATTTTTCCTGCGTCGGCGATGTAGGTGATGGCGGACCTCCATAGCAAGAGACAGGCGGGAGTAGTAGTGGGATACAGAAGGCTGTGGATAATAAGTAGGTTATTTATTCAACTCGTGACTAATTTCCGTTGGTAATGTGAAAATTTATAAATAAATTCCGCTGTCTTATGTTGTCATAAACGCGGCCTAATATTGAAATCTCCGGCGAATCTTTTATGTAATTATATGTACTTGTACACCTTATTTTACTGGCTATTGTCCGATTGTCAGAGTTCCGTGAAAGGTTTTGATTTTTAGGTTGTTCCATATTCATCCTATCACGTTTCATCCGACTGTTTTAGGCTTAGAATAACTACTCAGAGAAGGTAGGTTTCCAAACAACGCCTTCTCAAAACGTAAGCTACAAATTCGCTTTGTAGCTTACGTTTCGATTGGTATTTTAAACGATTTAAGCAAGAAAATTCATGAATTACCTGTGGAATATCACACCATAACTCTTATGCTGCTTTTCTGATTTGTTGTGGTATGATTTCACCGCGCAAATTGTCATAGTATAATTTTTATATTTTTTTGGAGTCATATATGACACCATTTGAATGGCTTAAATTTTGCGAATGTACTTGGTTTCTCTGTGTAGTTATTCTAAGGTTTTAGGTGTGTTTTTAAAATGGCTAAACGAGAATAAAAATACATAGTCGTATTGAAAGCTTCCCATCATTAAAGAGCTATATGATTATTTACGGGATATTTACCGTGGTAAGGTTGTGGAATGAGCTCCCGATATTTCGGCGCAGTTACCCGTTTGAAAAGCCGCTCAACGGCTTCCGGTGCACATGATAACTCTTGGATTAATCATAAATAGACAAACTAGAAATTTAAAAAAATATGGGATTGTCTATTGGAATAAGCCATGCTAAAAAGTATATTGGGATATCCAGTATTCATTCTGCATGCTATACTTATCTAATTTCCTACGGAACCCAACAAATCAAGCAAAGTACGTCTTGTCACGTGCTTAATCCATTTAAGCGCGGTTATTGCGAACCGGCAGTGCAAGTACCGTTCTTTTATCGATCGTCAAATTGACAGTTGAGGTCGTCAAATTCGTTAATATGCCATTTTTTCAGTACTCGCTGTGATCGATTCTATGGCATTTTAGCGAATTTGACGTCCGATAAAGAACGGTACTTGCACCCCTGATTCGTGTTAAGCTTTACATTTTAAGAGAGTGTGACGTCACTGACACACGGTCACCCTCAGAATGTGATATATTGTTTGATACTGTTGCCGGGGCTATAGAATCATTGCTGATGATGCACTGCTGGACATAGGCCTCTCCCATCGATCTCCAAACGGGCCGGTTGGAAGCGGCCTGCATCCAGTTTTCCCTGCGGTCTCTTTTAGGTCGTCTGTCCATCTTGTGGGTGGACGTCCTACGCTGCGGCCCCATCGGTCATCAGTTCTGCGTGATATAGTTGTCTCTACAGTTCTGTCCATCCAATGGTTGCCTGGAAGATATCCCTTTTTGCGATAAGGCCGACACTTGTGGCACTAGCTCGCACACTAAATAGGTACACTGACTAGTACAAGTCTTTTCTATTTGTAATTTTTATTTCTGGGATACACAATAAACAGTTTCTATCTTCTGTCGGCATTGCAGCATAGGCTTGGATGCGGTCTACGATGGAGCACACTTGCCTAGAAGAAACCGATTCACTCGTGATTTGGAGACACACAGATTGTATCACAATTGAATGCGTATACAAAATATCATGTCTGTGCTGCTAACCATTGAGGAGTTCCCTAGTCAGGAGCCAACCCTGAGTGCAGTCAAGTCATGGTCAAACTTAAAAATGACTATCTTAATAAAATGCGTACACAACATTTCGTGTCTGTGCTGTTGACCGCTGAAGAGTTCCTTTATCTGGAGCTAACCCTCGATGTAGATTCAGGTCATGCTTACCATAAAAATGCATTGTCATCAGAGCTGAACCAACATGTAAATATTCAGAGGAAGTGGTTCTAACTCAGCTTGAGACTTGAGATTTTACCTAAACATACAAAGAGCCATCATCATCATCAGCCAGAAGATGTCCACTGCTGAACATAGGCCTCCCCCTTTAACCTCCACACTGTACGACAGCCTGCCTGCATCCACTGGATACCCGTGACTCTCACAATGTCGTCGGTCCATCTAGTGGGAGGCCTCCTTACGCTGCGTCTTCCGGTTCGTGGTCTCCACTCCAGAGCAAAGAGCAAATACAAAGAGCAAATTAAATAAAAGTTTGATAAAATATGTTAACTTGTTTGTTTTAAAATGTTGGTATAGATTATACTTTGATTTAAGAGACTTCGTTCGCAAAATAATAAATGTATAACACTGTTTTAAACTATCACGGTTGTTCACTAAAGTTATATGATCCCCCGATGATGTTAGTCTTCCCGTGAACATGGTGCATGTAACTGCGCCGAAATATCGGGAGCTCATTCCACAACCTTACCACGGTAAATATCCCGTAAATAATCATATAACTTTAATAAATGTATGTCTTACTTTTTACATTTATATAAGTACTTGTTCCGAACATTTTTTATTTTGATTACAAAGGGAAAGGGTTTAAAGTTGCACCTTTGATAACAAAAGTGAAAGTGGGTACCTAATTAGGTAAGACTGTAGTGAGCCGTCCAAATAAATGCGCCTTTTTAGATTATATTATATGTACTTACTTTCTTTAAAATATAATAACTTACGAAACAACGTACGAAATGTATTAATAAAACAAAAACTAACGAACGGCTGGACAGGTTTTAATGAATCAAAGCTACGAAATTTCTCGATAGACCTTAAAAAAACGGTAGTTTTTGACTTTTGGGAGCTACGATGCCACAGACAGACAGATACAAACGTTAAACTTATAACAACCCTCTTTTTGTGTCGGGGGCTAATACAAATAAAATCATCTTTGGCTAAACAGATATGACGTGTTCTGAACAATACTCAGTCTTCTGAACTGTTCCGGGTAAGTGGTACTCACCATCAGGCAAGCGACTTGCTCGTCATCAAAACGGTATAGACGAATAAACAAAAGCCATTGTCTGAAAATCCCTAATTTCTTAGGAACTACGGAGATTAGTCGAAATAGTTAAACAAAGATCAAGATTGGTTTGGATATCCTATTCCTAATGCTCGCTAATTTGTGGTAAGCACGTGATTAGGCTAAACTCTTGGGGTGTGGCCACAGTGCAAGCGACTGATGACACAAAATAAACATAACGCAAAAAAAAAAACTTCAGACAGAGAAGCAGCGCCAGACCACAGAGGGCGTCATTATTGAAGAATTTTTTTGTTTTTTTTTTACAAAAAAAATAATAATTTAATAGCGCTTCGCGCCACGTGGCGGAGCAACGGGCACGATTGCATTGCATTGTTTGTAACATAACATACAATTTTGATGTGGAAATAATTTACATTTAAAATTAGCACATGGCTACTCTTTACTCCGTAAAATGATCGATTCTTGTACGATAGTTTTCAGACATGAAACACACCGAAAGGCAGTCTCGTTCTACCTTGATCAAAGGCCCGGCCTTACGGACAACTGCTATTACAGGCACCTAATCCGCTCAGTTGGAAAATCACGCGACCGCAAACCTTATCGCGCCCAGATACGGTGTGCGGTCGCGTGATTTTCCAACTGAGCGGATTAGGTGCCTGTAATAGCAGTTGTCCGTAAGGCCCCAGGGCTGGCGCTGGAGAGAAACCATTGAAATTTTATATTAGGTATGTATAATTTACAAATTCCAAAACTAATTAACTTATAGGTATGTACGTACGCTGCCAACTGGTAGTGGGCTTAGGCATTTGGATTGTCTTTAGTCCTTCACCGGTCTATGGGCAGACTGCTTTTGTAGCGTTAGTATTAGATTTAAATAAAAAAAAAACTTTATTAACTGGTTTTTATAATATACACGCGTTTGGCCTCTCCTGCTAAGTTTTGACAACCTGTATTAGGAGAGACCGCTCTTTCGTTGTTACATCGTAATTTCACATTAATATGTATAAACATTTTATAATTATGTAGGGTAGTTTTAATGAAAGCTTATATTTGGTTTTGCTAACGCCCCGCAGTTTCACCCGCGTGGGTGTTTCATCAAAAAACCATCGAAACGGAATCGATTCCGGGATAAAAAGTACTCCGTTTGAAATAAACTATTTCCACATGACATTTGTATGCTGTCTACAAACAACACAAGTGTTATGCCACCTGCCAAACCGCGCCCGCGTCCGATTTTTGCTTGATTTATTGTCATTTTGGCGCCCCTAGCTATCTGGCGTCTAGAACAACTGCTCCCGTTTCTCTACCCCAGGCCCGGCACTGCTAATAGAAAGCGCTATCCCGGAGTGGCATATATATATAGAGGATGTCTGGAGACTGAAGAAACGGCCGCACATATGCTGCTGGAGTGCAGCAGCGTGGCAGAACAACGAAACACTATCCTCGGATCACCGAGGACGCTCTGGGAGGCCTGCGCAGGCATAAGCGAGCTGCTGGCTTTCCTGGAGGAGACCGGGTGACTGAATTAGCTGCAGCCGGGTGACGCAAAATGTGCCAATGAATGGCCTAGTTTTTTTTTTTTTTTTTTTAACACAGATAAGTCCGCTTTTGACCACCAACTCGCCTGTTGGTAAGCGACGATGTGGTCGAAGAAAGAAAAAATAGTTGCGGAAAATGCCCGCTACACAAGTAACAAGTAAGTAAGTAGAAGTGGCATATATTTTACGATGCACAGGAAAAACTTGCGAGGGAAAAGCAAGTTCTAAATCCAAAATTTTGTCATCGAAAATCGCTTTTCGCCAGCAAACCACCTACACCTCATCATCATCATTTCAGCCGTAGGACGTCCACTGCTGGACATAGGCCTCCCCCATCGATCTCCAAAAGGGCCGGTTGGAAGCGGCCTGCATCCAGCGTTTCCCTGCGGTCTCTTTTAGGTCGTCGTAGGTTCCCGTACATATACAACAAAATTAACAAAAAATGTTTTATTCGCAATACAACGTTGAGGGAATGTAAATACTTGCTGTTCAAATATTTAAATTCACTTACTTATGGTGAGACTGAGAATTTACTGGAAATTATCAGTTAATCTGGTGTTGGTTATATCTCACAGTCAAGGAAATGTTTGACTACACCGCTGGAATTATCAGCATCACAACACGCTCACGCACACACATAAAACACAACACGCTCACGCACGCGCACACACACACACCCACACCCACACACACACACACACACACACACACACACACACACACACACACACACACACACGCACGCACACGCTCACGCTCACGCACGCGCACACACATCATGTCATCATACACTCAGGCATCAATCAAATTATTACTTTTTTTTTTTTTTTTTTTCCAAATCTAATTAATTTAAATTTAGTATATGTATTTAATTTCAAAACCAAACGGTAAATAAAATGTATTGATACTGCACCGCACTGATGCTAAGTAAACGCTAGAATGTAGGCCCTGCGACACAGGCGTCTCGCCTAGTGCAGGGACTACAAGTACCGTAAACCTTCATTAGCTTGCCTTGTTCCTGTCTACCTTAATGTATTTTTTCAATTTGTTTTACATTAACTATTGCACATATTCTTGTAAATTAGGTTAAGGAAGTGTACTGGAAAATTAAATATTTTGTATTTTTGTATTTTGTATTTTGTCTGTCCATCTTGTGGGTGGACGTCCTACGCTGCGCTTCGTCGTTGGGGTTGGTAGCCGAGCGTCTGCCGGGGATTCTTAGCACCCCTGGCCCCGCCGTTACCATGACCGCTACCGTAGCCAGGAATAGCGGGGCTGCCGGGGACTGGGGGCCTGGTCCTTTTTGTATTCATCATTGAAGGGGGGGATTGCCAATACTCGCCACGCTTGGCAGGCGGGTTGGCGAGCGCAGTCGGTGTTTTTATACTCAGAAGACGCTGCTGCCCGTCTTCTGGTTGATCCCTTAGCCGACTTCTACGGCACCCACGGGAAGAGAAGGGGGAGGTCTATTCTTAGGCCGGACCTCCACAGCCGGCCACCTACACCTAATCTTAAATATTATTCCGATCGTCCAATACTTTTTTCACCGCACATTTGGCTTCGGCCGGCAAAACCTGTGAGTCACCTGTGAGGCAAGCCGAATTCATAGTTTTCCTTAAAAGGTTCTTACGTTTTGGTAGCGATGGGTTAGAAATAGGCATAGCTTAATTGCGGTACGTATTAGATAACGCCAAATTTTTTTGTTGTAAAATAGAACTGTTTTTGTTACTGTTTTAACCAATCACGGTTGTTCACTAAAGTTATATGATTATTTACGGGATATTCACCGTGGTAAGGTTGTGGAATGAGCTCCCGATATTTCGGCGCAGTTACATGCACTATGTTCACGGGAAGACTTCCCGTAAATAATCATATAACTTTGTTTTTGTTACATTTAAGTAATGCAGGTAGTTTCCATAGATTATACAGACGATAACACTAAAAAACTTGTAAAAGTCGAGTGTCGACTTCTGTTTTTATCGTGTCAACAATCGAGGCACTTAAACCTCTATCCATGTTTTTCTGACAGCTGCAATACCATTGTAAATAAACCAGGCAAGTGCGAGTAGGCTCGCGCACTGAGGGTTCCGTACCACCACAAAATTCAATAACGAAATTACCAGTTATAACTTGGTAATGAACAGAAACTTGTCACCGACTCTCACTTGGCATTTATTTATTGTTTGTTGTACTAATGATGCCAAGTTGGACGCTTGTACGTATTACTGTTTTTACTTTAGAGATAATACAAAAATACGTTTCGTTTAAAATATGGTTTCGTTTTCGCAACTCCAGGTGCATCACAGATACGTTGTTGATCTTCAAAGACTCAAAAATAATGTCTGAAAATGCATACAACTTTTTTACAAAGTGTTGCAACAGCTATCAGAACTAAACAACATAATGTATTGACGCAAAAAGAGGGGTGTTATAAGTTTAACGTATGTATCTGTGACTGTGTATCTGTGCATAATTATGTCTATCTGTGTATTTGTGTATCTGTGCATATGTGTATCTGTGTATTTGTGTATCTGTGTATCTGCATATTATGTGTATCGTGTTTATCAGTCTGTGGCATCGTAGTTCCCAAACGGCTGAACCGATTTCAATTTAGTTTTGTTTGTTTGAAAGGTGACTTGATCTAGAATGTTCTTAGCTATGATTCAAGAAAATATGTTCTGCCGTTTCACGAGGGGTTATTATTATTTATTATTTATACTTGTTAATTGCATCAATTAAGTCCTTGAACAAGACCTGTCTACCTGTGTAATGTGAAACAAATGCTTATGGGCAAAGATGTCATACTTATACTTATATCTATGCTTATGGGCTATGGCCTTAATTAGTACGAATTATCATTTCAAATAACGCTCTAACTTTCCGCATATGTTAGATAACCGAATGCTGTAAGTTTACAACTTAAATTGGGGTTACAAATCTGTTACATAGTTTTGCAGAAATTTAAATAGTATTTTACGAGTAAAGTAATTTTAATTAAACGTCAGTGGTTTATTATGAGCTGGCTGCGCCCGCGGTGTCCCCGCGTGAACATTTCCGCAGGAACTTTACATCTTTTCTAAAAATAAAAAAACTGTTTAGTTGTTCTGAGGTTGATGTTTGTATTGATGCATTACAGCGTAGAGCTGTCAGAATTGTCGACGATTCCAAGCTCACTGAACACCTAGAGCCACTCAGCATGCGCAGAGACGTTGGCTCTCTCTGTATCTTTTATCGAATTTACAACGAGGAGTGTTCTGAAGAACTGTTTGATCTGATGCCGGCGTCGCGGTTTTACCATTGCACTAGCCGCCACCGGCTGAAAGTCCACATATCATAGATCTGTGGAAATCGCACATGGTGTTTTATACGCGTTATTTTTTGGCTCACACCTGCATTTTGTGGATCATTCCACAAAGTGGCATTTCCGAGTGTTAGGATTATTGATATTTTAATACCACTATCCGATTGTGTTAAGTGTTAATTGTGCTAAACTTCTTTAATTTAATGTGCGCTGCAGACAAAGTAAGGCAGTAGCGTATTTTATAAAAATCTGTTTAAAATCATCTGCCCACTCGTCAAATATTGAAATTAGTGATTTTTAGAAAATCACGGCTGGCAACACGATCAGCTGAGAGCTAGGAGAAAAATAAGAGAGACCTGTAGAGTGAATTTTAAATTGTAATTATTATAATAAATAACTGTATACTTTGCTGATTAATCAAGAGGTGTTTTAATAATTCAACCAAGGATTACATCGAGCTTTCAGTTCCGAAGGTGGGATATAATTGAGATCGTGCTGTAAAACACACTCAGTGAAGAAAACACGCCCTGGAAAGGTACACAATTTTCCTAATATTTTCTAATGCTGGCCTCATACTAAAGTCAAAACATTATCATGCAATTGATGTTCATAAAACTGTAGTTATTTGTTGAAAAATTGGGTTAGATTTTTCTTTCCAAGAAGTTTTATTTATTTGTTTTAAATTGAAATCATGATCATGGATACAATGTCCTTCAGTCGGAATAATGAAGGTATTAAATAATGTTAATAATGAAAATAAATCGTAGTCACAGCCAGAGGTAAAGTAAAAGTGGTAAAGTAGGTCACGGTCAATTCCAAGTCATGGCCTAGTAAGTGGTGGAGACTACCAGTGACTTCTGTGGAGCTTTGGAAACGTCACAATGAAAATACATGCTTCACCTCATTATAACCACTTGCTTACACTCGAGTGGCTCGAGCAAGGTCAAGAACACTTAATAAACAATAATCCACCATTATTACAAATTAACACTCGAAATAACAAGTACATAATATAAGAAAATAATCATTTTTCTGTTGGAACCAAAACTTCTTTCCTTTGAGGTTTTCATCGATGTTACCATACCATTGTTTTCAAAAGTAACAATTTTGATCAAAATTCACGGAAATGAGCCAAACTAACGACCAATGACACAAAAGTTACCTTTGTTGGGATATGCTGAAAAATCAAATGTAAACTTATTTTAAGAAGACTATTATAGTTTATTTGAAATGTTAATTATTTAACCTAAATATTATTACTGTCCTAGTCTGTTAAATATAGGTAATAATTATGTCTCCATAGTTGTGGTGTTGTATTTTAACAATACTTGATGCTACTTATGAAGACTTTAAATATGTCAAAAATGTAGAAAAATATTTTGTGAACATTTTACTTTTTGAAATCCTACCCGTTTCAGAAAAAAATGGGACGCAAGCGAGAGTCACAATTTGATAAGTCCGATGACTCCGCGGAGAATACGAGTGAGCCTCCCGTACGTCGGTTACGGAAATCGAGAAGTGAGCGGCGATCAAGACACCATCGGCGCAGAAGCCGTCATTCCAGTTCGAGTCAGAGGCGCACTTGTGATAGTCCGAAGCAGCCTCGACCTGATAAACTTCCAAGCCGCACCTCGGCTCCCCGAACCGTACCTCAAAGGAGATTGAGTCATCAGCACCGCCGAAGCCGCCATTCCAGTTCAAGTCAGAGGCGCCTTAGTGTTAGTCCGGATCAGCCTCGACCAGATAAGCCAGATAAACTTCCAAGCAGCCACACTTCAATTTCCCGAAACATTCCTCAAAGGGAATCGAGCTATCATCGTCGCAGAAGTCGCCGTTCCAGTTCGAGCCAGGGGCGTCGCTGTGATAGTCCAGAGCAACCTCGGCCCGATGATTTGCCGAGCCGCATCTCAGCTACCCGAAGCGTCTCTCACAGTGGAAGAGGACAAGACAGTAATAATATACCGGTACCTATATTGGTGAATTCACCACCACCACTACAAGTAAATCCAGACACTAGTACACATGTATTAATTACAGCTTTAAAAGAGCTTGTTCAGACCATGAATACAGGTGGAAGTAATGAACGCTACCCTACTTTGAACGTTATACCAGAGTTCGATCCTTCTAAAAGGAATCAGACTGTTGATACCTGGATCAGTAAAGTAAATGAATGTGCAAAGATTTATAATTGGTCAGAGAGACAAATTATTCATTATGCGCTTCCTAAATTGACAGGCCTGGCACAAAAATGGTATCAGGGGTTGCCTAGCTTACTGTTCTCATGGTCTGAATGGCAAACAAAGTTAAAATTAGCCTTTCCTAGTGATGAAAATTATGGACAACTGTTGACGGAAATGCTTGCTTGCAGAGCTAAATACGGAGAACCATTAGAGGAATATTTTTATGAAAAAATGGTATTACTAAATCGCTGTAATATACAGGGAAAGAATGCAACTGACTGTATACTATTCGGAATCGAAGACAGATCCATTAGAACAAGTGCAGAAGCTGCACAATTTACTGAACCAGATAAATTATTAGTTTTTCTTAGAAATGTTAAAGTAACAAAGAAATTAGAAAAACCAAATCAAGCAAACCAACCAAGCAATTTCGACAACAGACGTAGAATTCTTAAACCGCTCAATTCAAATTCTAAATCTGCTAAATGTTATAACTGTATGCAGGAAGGGCATCTTTCCTTTCAATGTAAACAACCGATTAAACGCTGTGAAACATGTCATAAGATCGGACATATAACTGCTGATTGCTTTAAGAAAATTGAATCTCAGAACAAAACGGTATTACGTATTTCAGAGGAACGGCTCGACAACGACTCTAAATACTTTAAAACTGTTATAGTTAACGGCAAAAATTTGCAATGCTTCGTCGACTTTGGTAGCCAGTGCACAATGTTGAGTGAATCGGCGGCCAAAGACTTGGTAAACTCGTGGTCAATAACTGATCTACCTACGTTGCGAGGTTTTGGAGATGGCATTGTTAACTGCTTGGGGAAATGCGTTGTTGACATAGAAGTAGATTCAGCTAAAGCCACAGTCGAAGCTCTCGTTGTACCAGATCATATGTTACGCGTGCCCGTACTTCTTGGTCAGACATTTACTGAACAAGACCACGTAGTAGTCTTTAAAACAAAAGATGAATTGACTATTTCTGTCAATCCATCAATGAATATTAAATTACATGTAAACACTCCCATAACTATCAAAGGATACACAGAAGTAGAAGTGTATTCAAAGCCAGAATATAGCGGAAACCTATTTATCGAACGTAGCGTATGTCAACAACCTGGCAAAGAGTACGAAGTATTACAGAGCGTAATAAAGTTAACCAACGGACAAGGAAAGGTAGTTGTGAAAGGTCAATTTCCTACTGGGTTTGATATAATTAAGGATACATTATTACTTCGTGCACTCCCTTTAAACGAAATAAAAATGACTGAAATTAATAGAATTGAGCGCTGTCCAGACAGCATGAAAGTAACTCAGATAGACACTAATATGATACAGTCTGAAAACTTAAATTCTGAACATGCCGAAACATTGTCAAAATTATTGAATGAGTATAGAGACTGTTTCGCATTTTCAGTCAAAGAATTAGGCTGTGTTACTGACACTGAAATGGAAATAAAGCTTGACGACACTACCCCTGTGGTACATAGACCTTATCGACTATCTTATTCTGAAAGAGAAATTGTCCGTAATATGGTTAAGGAACTAGAAGATGCGGGTATAATCAAAGAATCTACATCAGATTATGCTTCACCAATCATACTTGTTCGCAAAAAGACCGGAGACTATCGTCTTTGTATTGACTTTCGTGCATTGAATAAAAAGACGATTAAGGAACACTATCCGCTCCCACTAATTGATGATCAATTAGACAACCTGGCAGGCCACAAGTACTATACTTCTTTAGATCTCGCTTCAGGGTATTATCAAATACCTGTAGCTGATTCTTCTAAACACGCCACTGCGTTTATAACTCCTGACGGACATTACGAGTTTAATAGAATGCCGTTTGGACTCGTCAATGCCCCGTCCACTTTCCAAAAGGCAATCAACAAAATATTAGGTAATGCGAGATTCAAAGAGGCATTTGCGTACATGGATGACGTCATAATACCATCTAAAAGTATTGAAGAAGGATTTGACAAATTGAAAAACATTCTAAATTTATTTCGGGAATCCGGAATAACTCTAAATTTGTCAAAGTGTAATTTCCTGAAACAGTCTATTGATTATCTGGGTTTCGAAGTTAGTGAGGCAGGAATAAAACCAGGACAGAAGAAAATTGAAGCAGTGGACAAATTTCCCAGACCTACAGACCAACATAAGGTCAGACAGTTTGTGGGTCTAGCCAGTTTCTTCCGCAGATTCATCAAAGGTTTTTCTATTATAACAAAACCACTGACCCAATTACTGAAGAAGAATGCTGAGTGGCATTGGGGAGATCACGAAGAATCGGCATTTTTAGCTCTGAAAAGGGAATTAGTCAAGCGTCCGATATTATCCTTCTATAATCCTGAATATGAAACACAGTTGCACACAGACGCATCAAAAATTGGGATCGCAGGAATACTTTTGCAGCGAAAAAACAAGGAATCACCATTAAGTGCTGTTGCATTTTATAGCAAACAAACTTCTCCTGAAGAAGCTAAATTCACATCTTACGATTTGGAAACATTAGCAGTTGTTTCATCATTGCAAAGATTTAGAGTATATCTAATAGGTATATCTTTCACTATTGTTACCGACTGTAACTCTCTTCGTGCTACATTTGACAAAAGGGATATCATCCCAAGGGTAGCGAGGTGGTGGAACATTGTTCAGGAGTTTGATTGTCAAATTGTATACAAACCTGGAACATCTATGTCACATGTTGACGCACTTAGCCGAAACCCAATACCAGATATTATAATCGATGAGGTTCAAGTCCGAAATATCAATACCGATGATACGGACTGGATAGCAACAGTACAGCAAAGCGACCCAGAATTGCAAAGAAAAGTTAGTATTTTACATGATAAAGAGAATGATAACGTTGCAGAAATAAAAAACAATTACATAATAAAGAGAGGGTTATTATACAGGAAAACAAAAGACGGTGATCGCTGGGTTGTACCAAAAGGCGTACGTTGGCACATATTAAAAGCTAATCATGATGACATAGGACACTTTGGCTTTGAGAAAACATTAGAGAAAATTAAAACCAATTATTGGTTTGCGAAAATGAAAAGATTTATCAAAAAGTATGTACAATCGTGTTTAGAATGTGCTCATGCTAAAGTACCAGCAGGTAAAAGAGCAGGTAAATTGCATCCGATAGTAAAGATTGATCAGCCGTTCCACACTCTGCATATAGACCACCTAGGTCCCTTTGTGCAAAGCAAAAAGAAAAATGCATACTTACTACTAATAGTTGACGCATTCACTAAATTTGTTGTTCTAGTACCAGTTAAAAATACTAAAAGCAATAACTCCATAAAAGCGATGTTAAACTACTTCCACACATTTAGCGTTCCAAAACGCTTGATCTCAGACAGAGGTACCTCATTTACGTCTAAGAGTTTTCAAGAATTTTTGAGTTCACATGGCGTTAAACATATACAAAATGCTGTAGCAACACCACGTGCCAACGGTCAAGTAGAACGCTACAATCGCACGGTGTTGTCGGCATTAACAGCCACCAATCTTAACAAACCAGAAAACTCTTGGGACGAACGTATATCCAAGATTCAGTGGGGTCTTAATAACACCGTAAATAAAGGTATAGGAAAAACGCCTGCACAAGCATTATTTGGGCTTAATCTAATAGGCACACAAGATTCTCTACTTCAACTTAACACCGCTGACGAAATAGACAACACGAACCCGACTCTAGAAGAAACAAGAAAAGACATAATAGATCATATTAAAGAAGACCAGGAAAAACAGAAAGCACGATTTGACAAACATAGAAAGGATATAACGTACAAGGTTGGAGAATTAGTTCGCGTAGAGAGGGATATACCATCAACAGGGCAGAGTAGAAAATTAATACCAAAGATTCGAGGACCATACCGTATCACTGAAGTTTTAGATAACGATCGGTATGTTATCGAAGACACACCACTATCCCGAAAAGGAAACAGGAAATTTAATGGAATTTTTCCGGTTGACAAAATTCATCCCTGGCTAGTATTTGATAGAGCTGATACAGAGTCTGAAATATCTAATAGCGATAACGATACTGATTAAATAGAGTTTAATTTGTTGTTACTCGAACCGTAAAATAATTAAGAATTAATGAGTATATACGAAGACTGAAAATATTAAGATGTTTTTGACAATAATCGACTATAAGAAGTTAGTTTATAAGATTGAGACATGAGACATTTGAATCATATAATTATAATGTTATTGACAAAAATTGAGTCATTTATAATCAAGCTTACTAACTTGGTTGAGAACAGAAGGGGTCTCACAAAAGATGTTTGTATGATTATTTATGATCAATAATAGTGACAGAAATTTACTCATTAATAATCAAGCTTACTAACTTAGTTGAGAACAGAAAGGGGTCTCACAAAAGATGTTTGAATGATTATTCATGATCAATAATAGTGACAGAAATTTACTCATTAATAATCAAACTTACTAACTTGGTTGAGAACAGAAAGGGGTCTCACAAAAGATGTTTGTATGATTATTCATGATCAATAATAGTGACAGAAATTTACTCATTAATAATCAAGCTTACTAACTTGGTTGAGAACAGAAAGGGGTCTCACAAAAGATGTTTGAATGATTATTCATGATCAATAATAGTGACAGAAATTTACTCATTAATAATCAAGCTTACTAACTTGGTTGAGAACAGAAAGGGGTCTCACAAAAGATGTTTGAATGATTATTTATGATCAATGTTATAAGTGATTATTATTATTATAAGTTAATTAACAACATGCAAAAGTCTCAGTTGATATAAATTTATTCCTTAATTATCAAGCTTAATAACTTGGCTGAGAGCAGAGAAGTCTCAGGTGGGAGATGTCTGATTGTTTTTTTTTTAAATCCTTTTTGTCTGTTTTGTAATTATAAGTTATCGATAACATACCTATTGTGCTAATAATAATAACACAGATTATCGATGTGAAATTTGATAAGCTTACTTAAAAGTTAACCACCGCAATGTTTAACATACCAAATTATTGTTATTATTTGTATAAGATTTGCTCTAATCTAATTAGTCAAGTGTTTCCCGGGCCGGGAAATTATCAGGAAAGGCCGACTGTTAGGATTATTGATATTTTAATACCACTATCCGATTGTGTTAAGTGTTAATTGTGCTAAACTTCTTTAATTTAATGTGCGCTGCAGACAAAGTAAGGCAGTAGCGTATTTTATAAAAATCTGTTTAAAATCATCTGCCCACTCGTCAAATATTGAAATTAGTGATTTTTAGAAAATCACGGCTGGCAACACGATCAGCTGAGAGCTAGGAGAAAAATAAGAGAGACCTGTAGAGTGAATTTTAAATTGTAATTATTATAATAAATAACTGTATACTTTGCTGATTAATCAAGAGGTGTTTTAATAATTCAACCAAGGATTACATCGAGCTTTCACGAGTAACGAATAACATGGGGTTCTTCAAAAGGGCTGTTAATAGTCTTTAAGGGTTGCCAACGTATCTGTGATGCCCCTGGTGTTGCAGGTATTCATAGGCGATGGTGATCGCTTACCATCACGCGACCCGTCAGCTTTTTTACCACCTATGGCATTAAAATTAAATCACCCCGTACTATAAAGCAAGTAGAGAAGTGAGCGATGCGGGTTCTCGCCTTTAGGTACCTAATAATTCGTTTTTTTTTAATTATGTTATGTCATTAGAACAGCATACCAAAATTGTACCGTAATTAACATTTTATTTAATATAACGGATACGAGTTTGATTTATAGAAGCCGCGCTGCCCTTGAACGTTCAAACTTCAAATGTCAGTAAATAACTTTCATTTATCTCTGACATCTATGTGCTTTAACTTGACTTTAACTCGGTGAAGTCGCATCCGGCTACACTTTGAAGAAGAATCTTTTGAAGGGCATGACGTGTCGTGGAGAATTTTAAAAATGCGTGCCTACCTACCTCATCATCATCATCATCAGCCCTGAGTGACCCACTGCTGGGTATAGGCCTCCCTTTGTTTATGCCACTCTCCCCGGTCTCTCGCCATTCGCATCCACTCGTTCCCGACAGTACTTTTGATGTCGTTAGTCCACCTCATCCTCGGCCGGCCTGGGTTCCGCCAATCTAGTCTCAGCCACCACGCAGTTACTGCTGTACACCACCTTCCCATCATTACGTCTGGCCATGTGTCCTGACCAGTGTAGCCACCTACTAATTTTTAATTTTTTATATATTTTTTTGTTAGGGCAAGTGCCTTTATTAACTAAACAAAATACAAGCTAACACTACAAAAACAGTTAGGACTGGCCATGAACAATAGAAGGTTTAAAAAAAATGCAAATGTTCGCTTTCACTACCAGTTGGCAGCGTACCCAGCATCCTGGCGGTATTACCACGTTGAATGGCAATGCTTATGCGCTGAGCCAGAAACACGCCAGATTAAACAGGCGCTCTGAAAGATTTTTGAAAATGAGGTGAGCTCCCGGTCCCCAAGGGCCCAATGTCTTCACCCCAAACGCCTCAAATATGTAACCATTGCCGAGGTTAGCATATTTGAATCTTTAGAAGGAAAAAGAGACACTTATTTATCGTCAGCCCCCAGTTCAGACGTTTGGAAGCTACGATACACAGGCAGACACACCGCTAGACATAGGCCTCCCCATCGATCTCCAAAAGGGCCGGTTGAAAGCGGCCTGCATCCAGCGTTTCCCTGCGCGGACTCTTTTAGAGCGTACGTCCATCTTGTGGGTGGACGTCCTACGCTGCGCTTAGCGGTCCGCGGTCTCCATTCGAGAACCTTTCGGCCCCATCGGCCATCTACTATGCATATGAGCTATGGAGAGGGCTATGCTCGGGGTTTCTCTACGATATCGAATCAGAAATGAGGAGATCTTAAAAGTTAAGTAAAGTTACCGACATAGCCCACCGGATTAGCAATTTGGTGTGGCAGTGGACAGCGCACATATCACGCAAACTAATTACCAATGAGTAAATACTAACCTTCGTAGTTACTAAAGTATAATTACCAATTTTATTGACGCCATGTCTCTACATGTCCTGCGTCACCGATTCTTTCTCATTCGGTATTTTCCAAATTGCGTAATGACAAAGAACACGAAGGAACCTTGATGGTTAAAGTAATATTTGCGAAGATAAAATCGCGAAGAATTAACTAAAGCTATTTACTTGAGTCCACCCACAAGATGGATAGACGAATTAAAAGAGACCGCAGGGAAACACTGGATGTGTTGCCGCTTGCAACCGGCCCTTTTGGAGATCGATGGGGGAGGCCTATGTCTAGCAGTGGACGACCTACGGCTGAAATGATGATGATGATGATTTACTTGGGTACATATTTTAAGTGCAATGGTGATTATAAAATAAAATAAATAAAATAGCCCTTTATTTCCAAACCTTAATTTACATTTCAAATGTTGTTAGTAACTGTTGATTGTTAGTAATAATGTGCTTTATATCTAGATGTTAGTACAGGTTAGTTATATTATTAGGTATGGACCCCTCCTCGGGTGAAGGCCTCCTCCAGTCTTTTCCACTCGTCTCTGTCTTTGCCAATAGCTTGCCAGTCATTTCCTGCTATTTCTGATATATCGTCAGCCCACCTTCTTTTTGGCCTCCCTACTCTTCTTTTTCCAGTTGGTCCCTTCCATCTTGTAGTATTGATTGTCCACCTATTATCTGTGTATCGTGATACATGGCCAGCCCACTGCCATTTTAGTTTCAGGGCATGTGTGAGGGCATCCGTTATCTTTGTTTTTTGTCTAATAACTTCACTTCTGACTTTGTTTATTTTCTTTATATTTAGGATACTTCTCTCCATAGCTCTTTGTGTTGTTTCGATCTTTTGCTTAGCTCTTTTCGTGTATACCCAAGTTTGATTTGGTGATGGTGGTGATTAAGGGATCAATATGATGATGATTTACTTGGGTACATATTTTAAGTGCAATGGTGATTAAGGGAGCAATTGTGAACGAGTGCCATAAACACAGCGCGCCTTACAATCTGACGGTACCCGATTCAATCCTCGGCCTTTGGTATCTAAATAAATTATATTTTATGCAGTTTCTATACCATCGCTCAACAACGGTGTAGGAAAACATCGTGAGGAAGCCGGTATGTCCAAGAACCTCAAAAGTTCAAAGACATAATGACATTCACCGACATGCACTGGGCCAGCATGGTGGATTATGGCCCATCCTATATCTATTTCTGAGAAAAGGCCTGTGTCCCAGCAGTGAGAACATGATAGGCTGAAATGATGATGATGATGATGATGATGATGATGATAATGAAATTTTATGTTACTAAAGGATTATCGTGTCGAACGAGGACGCTGATGATCGTTGGGGTGATGAGATCACGAATTTTGATGATATTAAACCTGATAAAAACCGTTCTAGCATGGGTCATTGGACTTTTCATAAAATGTTCTTTTTAGGGCTCTGTACCCAGAGAGTAAAAAATGGGACCCTACGATTTTTGTCCATCTGTCTTACCTATTAACGGCTGTATCTTTCGAACCGTAATATTTTGTTTGAAATTTTCATAGAATATGTAATGTTACAGCGGTATATATAAAAATAATAAAAAGTCAAAAAGTTAAAACGAAAGGCGGTCCCGATACAACACACGTAGGTAAGGGTATCACGCACACAGATACATACACATGGTAGGGTATATTGGTAACGGTAGAGGGCCGCTAAGAAAGGATTTTGCGAATGGGTCGAACTAAGGAGGACAAAAAGGGGGTTGAAAGTTTATATGAAACGCTACTACTAGTAAGCTATGTTTTTATTTTATAGTCAAAATAAGTACAGTTATAATTAGATCAATACAGGAAATCGACTGCATTCCTGACATTTAATATTAAAGCTGTACATAAAGACAACCAAATATGTATCAAATTTTCAGAGACGTGGGCGAGTCGAGTGGCCGGTAGGTTGATCGTTTATTGGTGAAAATAAAATCTCATTTGAATAACTGCCAGTTTTTGCAACGCTGCCTTAATTTTGATAGATTTGATATTTTACAGTGCTCTCAAATTACTAGGGTGCGTTCTAACGTCCAAATCCCACAACACCGACTGGAGCCCTAAGCTGTTCCAGCCTTTATAATTGGATTTGATTCTACGTTTATGACGCTACTTTCCGGATTGTTTAGATTCTACTGTTTTTCATATTCAACTTAAATAATAGTCAGCGGCGCAAACTACCGAAAAATTTAATCTCACTCTCTCTCTCTCTCTCTCCTTTCAAATTACAGTAGTGTCAATATTAGAATAAAGTGTTATAATTATTATATTTTTTTATTTTCGAGTTTTAATGGTGGATTATTATTTAATAAGTTTGTAAACATGCTCGAGTGTGGGTCACTGATAAAACGCGGTGAAACATATTATGCCATTTCATGTTGTTTCCAAAACTCTATAGTAGCACTGGAAGCTTCTAGTAAAATCTCCACCACTTTACTAGGGCATAACTTTGACTTAGCTGCGACTTACTTTGCTTGACTCTGACTGTGACTATAACTTAATTATACGAAATTTAATAGGTAAATATTGAAAATATTTTTATATTTGACACTGGCAATTACACAAGAAGTGAAACGCCAAAATCATCTCATGAGAAAAGAACAAAAAAAAACAAGTTAGGCCGCGACGCTATACCGAGGTCCGTGGACCACGACCTCTTTTAAAAAGAAGTCGGCGCATATATTTTAAGCGTAAGCACAGTAAATAAGTCGATCGTTTGATCGACATTTCGACTATAATTACGTAATTAATATTGACTTCCGCTTTACCAAATTTGTACGTTAACATTTAAGGTTATTGGACCGATATGACTCACATTGTATGTTTGCTTGCTTGTAATGTTGGCTAAGTATATTCAGCCCTATCAGAATTTTTAGACTGTTTGTAACCTTCTGACACGACTTTGGAACCGGGACTAGGTAGTTTGTCCTAAATTTAGCACTGAGAATAGAATTTAAATCTGAATTTATAGTTATGCTGTTTTTAAACTATAGAGCCAAATATTAAGAGAGGTGATCCAAACATTGCATCCCAATATCATAGTAGAAACTTCTTATAAGCCAATATATTTTTTTGTTAAAATTTTCATGACCGTGGATTCGATGTCCTTTAGTCGTAATATTAAACAGTTTACATAGTCTTAATAGCGTCAAACAAGTCATAGTCACAGTCAGAGCCAAGCTAAGTAAGTCACGGTCAAATCAAACTCATGCCCCTGTAAAGTGGTGGAGACTTTACAAGAGGCTCCTATGGAGTTTTGGAAACAACACGAAAATACACGTTTTACTTCGTTATATCACTTGCCCACACTCGAGCACGTTAACGAGCACTTAATAAATAATAATTCACCATTTAATACGCATTAACACTCGAAAATACACAAGTTTAGGAAAATTATCCAACGAGCCGACATGTTTTTTTCCACGTTGGCGCCAAAAAAACTGCCAATATGGTCAGCAGGTTGCCAGTTTTTTTCTATCGTCAAGGGTTAAAATGTTCAATATGACAAAAAAACGGGATTTTAAATTTTGTCCCGGTACAAATGAAAGACGTGTTTTTTGCGCTCTTATTTTTTTATTGCTAGTTATGTTTTAAAGAAGATCGTGTAAGTTTTAACAAATCTTTGTTTAATTTCACATATTTTTAATATATAACACAGTTATAATTATAGTTGAAAATGGAGCCATGCGCGACGCAGTGCGGTGCATAATGTTGAAATACGGGACTGAAACTGTCCCGGCGGGACGTTTTAATACGGGACGTCCCGGGAAATAAGTCTGGCACCGCTAATTGTTCAGTATAATTCCGGTGTATGGTGGAGATTAGCACTTACCATCAGACGGAGAGCTTGTCTCTTTGCCGCTCTTATTATAAAAAAATATAAAGTATATTATAAAAAAATATAACCCAACTGCATTGTCCCGACGTGCTAAAGAAAGCTCATACATCATCATCATCATTTCAGCCGTAGGACGTCCACTGCTGGACATAGGCCTCCCCCATCGATCTCCAAAAGGGCCGGTTGGAAGCGGCCTGCATCCAGCGTTTCCCTGCGGTCTCTTTTAGGTCGTCTGTCCATCTTGTGGGTGGACGCCCTACGCTGCGCTTACCGGTCCGTATGTCATCACTGGTAACACACACTGGTAACACATACATACCTACATAGAAACATACACTCGAAAAACATAACCCTTCTTGCGCAGTCTGGCAAAGTCTCCATCACTTTAACCGCTGAGTTGCAACCTTAAGTCATAAAATTTCATGCAATTCCAGTAATAGAACCCATTAATATTAAATCAAAATAATATTAAAAATACGTGATCCATCATAAAGAGATCAGCATTAGTAGGTATTGCAATATGTTTTGATATTAAATACCTCACATGTAAAGGTGAACCGCTTTTACATACTAATTTTATTATGATACTTACATTACTCGTAGATTAAAAACGAGAGACGCTTATTTTTCTTTTTTCCTCTTGAGAGGACTTTGGCATCGCACTACTTGTGCATTTGCCTGAGTATTTAAATATTTGCAAGTTTTATTGGATATCGTCAAACCAGTCAGAGTCAAGCAAAGTAAGTCCCGGTCAAGTCAAACTCATGCCCTATTAAAGTGATGGAGGCTTTACAAGAGGCTTTTGGAAAAACTAAAAAACATGTTTCACCTCATTGTATCACTTCCCACAATCGAGCACACATCGTCCACAAACATTTGACTTTTAATTTTAAATACGTAGCACGAGGCGGTATGGCCTTAATGGCTTTAGCCTGCCCATTAAAGGGCAATTTTTCTTATTTTTTTTTTATCATCCTAACATTATAATTACGTAAGTGTGTTTGTCGGTTTGTTTGTACCTCTTCCAAGCTTCAATAGAGCAATGGATAAACGTGACTGTTTGCATAACAATAGTTAAAGGACTGGCACGTGAGGAAAGTTACTTTTTATCCCGGAAAATTTACGGTTCTTGAGAAAATGTCGACTCGGGTGAAACCGCGCGGCGTAGCTAGTTTCTTATAAACTGTTACAAATAAATTTCAATTGGGCTTAGTCATTATTGATTTCATTATCGAGACTGCAATAAAAGTAAATTAAATTTCATTACGATTACATCTATAGTAATAAAATAGAAATTGTGATTTAGATTTTTACTGCCATTGTATATGCTAATATGTAACCAAAAAGAAGGATGTTCTCATTCCAACGGGTTAATTATTTTTTTCTATAAAAATTGGAGATTCTCGATTTCACTGTTGTTTTTTTTTTGGTGTTATTTACATGATATCTCACAAATCGTGTTTTTTTTTTTATTGATATCTCAAGAATTGAATGATAAAAAATGTGTGATTTGGACTTTTGCGTTTATTGGCACTTTGCTTTGAAACCAATCTAGAAATATTTTACCTCTAGGGTAGAAAGTTAGGGGATAAATCCCGGTTAATGAACTTTAATTTTTTTTATATATAAAGAGCAGCAAACCTCCTTGCAGTCCGCCTATGGACTGCAACACTAGCGGTGTTGACGCTACTTTGCCAGCCCCGTCAGGTAGACACCCTTCTTGAAACGGTTCATGTTGAAGCTCGACGGGAACACCTTTGGGGGAAGGACATTCCACACCTTGCAGGTCCGCGGAAAGGAGCGGAAGAACCAGACGGTGTGGGATTTCCAGCTTTGCAAGATGTGGGGGTGATGAATTCTGACCCAGGAATGAGATCTGCATCAGAAACTTTCCATCAACTCAGTTGTTATATTTTGTGAAAATGTTTTATTATAGTTAAACGTAAAAAAGTATGACCCTCTCGCTATGATCTCCGCGGTCAGAAGTGACTAATAAAATCGGCTTATATTGATATTGTGGTCAAATGTTGAAAAAAAGCCGGCCAAGTGCGATTCGGGCTCGTGCACTGAGGGTTCCGTATCACTACAAAATTCAATAACGAAATTACCAGTTATTACTTAGTATTGAACAGAAACTTGTCACCGACTCGCACTTGGTTATTATTTATTTGTAGTTATACTTTAGAGTGTGTACTATAATCATGCCAAGTTTGACGCTTGTACGTATTACCGTTTTTACATTAGAGCTCATACAAAAATACGTAAAAAAATACGTTTGTTGTATGGGGTATTGTATGGGCCTTTCGCTCTTTGACTTTTTTATTATGTTTTAGTTAATCCGCCGTAACGTTACATATTCTGTGAAAATTTCAAGTGTCTATCTATTACGGTTCGTAAGATACAGCCGTTAATAGGTAGGACAGACAGACAGACAGACAGACATCGTATAGGTTTAGTAATACGGTCCCGTTTTTACCCTTTGGGTACGGAACCCTAAACCCACGGTCCCACTATTGGGACACAGGACCTCTCAGTGAGAGAAATGATGGGCCACCATTCTGGCCCAGTGTTGGCTGATGTCATTATAAATGTCATTATAATTGTATGGTTCTTGGGTATACCGGTTTCATTACGATGTTTTCCTTCACTGCTTTTGAGCAATGACATTAGAAAAATTGTTATTACCTGCACTTTCTAAAATTATGATACCTAACCATAATTTTTAACTGGTATTGGTTTTTATGTGCTACTTATGTATAAATGTGCTTAATTTTGTTAATTACCTTTATTATCAACTTATTGAAGCTTGAGTTATTTAGCGCTTAGTATGCAACACATATATGATTTTTAGTAGTGATTTTCGACATTGTTACTAACACTATTACTGACCTATTAATGGCTGTATTTTAAAATAACTATTTAATACTTATGTATATATTTTTGTGCTGTTGGTCTCGAATAAAGATAAAATAAAATAAAATAAAATAAAAACTGATATAATCTAATGAGTCATACATTTAATATACAGATATTTACAAAGAAATTCAACAAAAGTATGTTTGAGGAAGTTTCTTCACCTCGATAACTTTTAATTCAAGTTATGAATGAACAGTTTTTGTTGGTGTTTCGATGATTGGATAGTCGTCTATTGCACACATTAAAAAACACATTGTAAAAACTTGACGTTGTTGTTAAATAGTTTTTGATGATAATCCCCTCTAATTAAACTTCCGGAGGTGCTCAGTAGGTATTATTATTAATGTATAGTAATAGTTTCGCAACGTCTTCTAGTCCAAAATACCTCAGTTCCAGACGCTAGTCTTCGACCAGTGTTGCCAGTGATGACATACAGTACGGCATTGAAACGTGGTCTCTCACTATGGGCCTCATAAACAAGCTCAAAGTTGCACAACGAGCTATGGAGAGGGCTATGCTCGGGGTGTCTCTACGAGATCGAATCAGAAATGAGATCCGTAGACGAACGAAAGTTACCGACAGCCCACCGGATTAGCAAGTTGAAGTGACAGTGGGCAAGGCACATAGCACACAGAACAGATGGCCGATGGGGCCGAAAGGTTCTCGAATGGAGACCTCGGACTGGTAAGCACAACGTAGGACGTCCACTCACAAGATGGACAGACGACCTAAAAGAGACCGCAGGGAAACGCTGGATGCAGGCCGCTTCCAACCGGCCCTTCTGGAGATCGATGGGGGAGGCCTATGTCCAGCAGTGGACGTCCTACGGCTGAAATTATGATGATGATGAAATAAACTTACAAAAATACAACGACATTGATTGATTGTTTTTGCGTATATTTTTTTGCGTTTGTTAAAGTTTGGTATATAGTATTCAAGTCGCGAAATCGATCGCAGTCCTCACGAATACGTCCTTTAAATTAAACATTTTATATAGATGTATCACTCGACATGTCTTCCTCATTCTCTTCAACAATTATATGCTAAAAATATAACGCGTCATCGGCTTTGTACACAGAATATGCAGACACAGAGACTTGAATAAAATCGAAGTGGGTGGTATCGCTGCACTGTAATGGTTTTTGAGTGAAAACTTCTCGTAGAATTGACATGGCACAACTTTACACTGAACAACTCATAAAATAAATATTCGCGACATTTTTTCACACACGGTCAACTGAATCATGTACAATGGCTGCCAGCGACTCATATACATAGATATATATTTTTAAATACATACTTGTTTACATAGATATTAACACCCAGATATAGAACAAACACAAATGTTCATCTCATGAATGTTTGTCCTAGGTGGAGATCGAACCCACGCCCCCGGGCATAGAAGGCAGGTTCACTACCAACTGGACCAACGGGGCTATTTTTTTTCCTGTTCAGCTAACCTTTTAGAACAATTCAATATCCACACGATGATGTACAAATAACTCTTGTAACCCTTTCCGTTGTGTTATAGTGCTAACAGACGCACGAACGCGGCTGACCTCAACCACTGACCAATGGGAGAGAAAGAGAGGGAAATATGATATTCTCACTCTTTCTCTCCCGTTGGTTGTACGGCGGTCCGTCAGCCGCGTTCGAGCGTCTGTAAGCACTATTATAATAATTTATAATGAATCCACACCTGAGTTTTGATGAAGCATCCCTCTGTCGTTTACTATTCTGCGAGGCATGTTGATAGTCGAATCTCGCGAAAGGTCAGGGGTATCCTTTATGAAGTATCGCCGCCCTTGGGCATGCTATGGCGATTTTTTCCATTACATTTTTACAATAATAGCTATATTAGTTATTTCCTATTAAACCTGTTCATTTGAACGACCACTCTAATATTATAAATGCGAAAATTTGTGTGTATTATGTTTTCCCACTCATTTGAACTGGCTGAACGTACGTAGAATTTGGTATGTAGGTAGGACGGTATGGACGATAAGTGGTAGAAAATAGCAAATTTAGCAACAGATAATTAAATATTAAGCTTATAGTTTTATTTTGTTTTTATTAATAGAAACGCTTTTGTTTTATAGTTATTATTATAATTTAGGATAATAGTATATAATAGACTATAGTTATAAATTATGTATATGTGTTAAAATAAGTTAAATTGCAGCGCCCTAACAGGGTCTTTGTACCGACATGTAGTTTTAAGGACCTAATGTAATGTGTACACTGGCAACAATAAACAAATAATAAAAAAATAAAAAAATATTCAGGATTAATATAAAAGCTTCTTTTTGTCCCGGAAAATTAACGGTTTTTGTAATAGAATAACTGGTACAACTACGAGGCTGCGAGACAGTATTCCAAAGGTGAAACAAAATGAACAAAAACGAAGTTTGCATTTTGGTAGTATATCCCAGATACATCGGAGAGGGAACTGGAGTAGAGTGTATTACGGGACGGGTGCGGGCCTGGGGCCTTACGCTCTACTTCTTACCCGGTCTCAAACTAACGTTACGCTAGGCGTGAGGCCGGGGGGTTAGACAAGACCACAGAAAAGAGAAATAAATAGAACAGAAATGAGAAGGAAAATCTGTCGCCAGGCATTATGAGTGAACCTTGATTGAACATTCTTATTTAGATCAACGCGTCGAACTCCGCATCACAGTTGCTAACTGATTTCGAATGACTGACGTTTCGTTTATATGGGAGCAACTGGCTACAACAAATTTCTTACAAAAATGCCAGCTGTTCTATTTTTTTTCTCTTTTCTGTGGACAAGACTGTCTGTCTGTATGACCGCTAACTCCTCCTAAACCACGCAACGGATTTTAATGCGGTTTTCACCATCAGTTAGATAATTTTTTACGAAAGGTTTATATATATAACTAGCGACCCGCCCCGGCTTCGCACGTAAATTATACCCGTGCGAAGCAGGCGGGTCGCTAGTAATATATAAAAGCGAAATTCATCTACTAACTCACTCATACCGATATCTCAAAAACTACTTGACTTGCGAAGCTGAAATTTAGCACGTAGATTCCTTATGGGGTGTAAAGGTCCGCTAAGAAAGGATTTTGCGAAAGGGCCGAATTAAGGGTTGCAAAAGGGGGTTGAAATATTATATGATAATCTAAGCGTACGAAGTCGCGGGCAACAGCTAGTAAAATATAAAAATCTATCTATCAGGGTGTCTTCAAGTCGAGAATGGATCGGTTTCTTCTAAGCAAGCGTGCTCCATCGTAGACCGCATCATCGCTTAACATCAGGCGAGATGGCGGCTAAGCGCAAACCTATCTATTGTTTAAAAAATAACTTGCTGTCCGTTAATCTCGTTAAAACTCAAAAACTGCTTGGCCGATTTGTTTTTTTTCTTTGTTTTGTTCGCCTCAATACTGTAGTGGCTTAGAAGAAAAATATAATTGTAAAACATAGATTCAGTATAAGGTAAAATTTGCCTGTAAATTGGAAAATTCGGAAATCTTTTTCTATGTTTGGACAGGACAACGTTTTTTAGGTCGGCTTGTCATTTATGTCAAACGTCATATTGACAAAATTCCCTAGCAAAAGTACAAGCTACACTAGCGCCACAGTTGCCGACCCCACTCACCAAGAGCAAAGTTCACATGACAGAAGTCAAGTAGCAAATTGACATTTAAACTTTGGCATTTAAATTTATCATAATAAGCTTATTTTCTTATTTTTCTCTGCTACATCATATCAAAATAATATAACGAATGTAAAACTATGTATGTTTGTCCGTTTATTGTCATTCCTTCACACAGGAATAGCACAACGAATCGAGATTTTTAACCTCCAATGCAATAAGATGGGTGTTGAAACCACCCTCTCCCTTAGACCTCCACACTGAACGATATCATGTCATCTGCATCCACTGGATGCCCGCGACTCTCACAATGTCGTCGGTCCATCTAGTGGGAGGCCTACATACGCTGCGTTTTCCGGTTCGTGGTCTCCACTTAAGAACCTTTCTTCCGCATCGGTTATCGGTTCTTCGAGCGATATTACCACTTCCTTCTTCCATTTTTCTGTCGGACTACCAGAGTGGCCACGAAAACGACACCGTTTTGTTGATATTCCAAAAACTCGTACGAAGCGCTTTGATTCCACTTTTATTGTGCGAACTGCTAGTCTGTGGAATGCGCTGCCTGAATAGTTCCCCGATAGTTACAATCTGGGTGTCTTCAAATCACGAGTGAATCTGTTTCTTCTAGGCAAGCGTGCTCCAAAGTCCGCTCAAGCGAATTGGTGGTCATACGTAAGCCTATTATTCAATAAAAATGCTTGGTTGTATCCTTAACGAAACAGATTAAACAGGTGAAATCGCGGGGCATAGATAGTATTTATTAATTTAAATAATCTGATACGAATAATAACCAAAATCTCGAATGATGTAATGTCTATGGAATTAGACATTAAATATGTTTGGAGCCTTCTGAGACTGCATGCTTTCAAGTCTACATCTTAATACCTATCTTATACTGATGTCTTAGGATTTCTCGATTATTACATTTATTTATTTACTAGTAGGCCGCCCCGGCTTTGCACGGGTATAGATATATAGCATATGTCAACCGGGGATAGTGTAGCTTCCCAACAGTGAAAGAATTTTTCAAATCGGTTCAGTAGTTTCGGAGCCTATTCAATGCAAACAAACAAACAATCAAATCTTTCCTCTTTATAATATTAGTATAGACTAATAGGCTTACGTTTGACCGCCATCTCGCCAGATGTTAATTGATTTTTAGGGTTCCGTACCCAAAGGGTAAAAACGGGACCTCTAATGTATAAACGGTAATACGTACAAGCGTCAAACTTGACATGATTATAGTACACACTCTAATGTACAACAAATACTAAATAATGGCCAGTGCGAGTCTGTGACAAATTTCTTTCCATTACCAAGTTACAATTGTGTTATACTCGAGCGCTTGTAGCAAAATAATTAACTGTGGCTATAGTACACACTCTAAAGTATAACTACAAATAATAAATAATGGCCAAGTGCGAGTCGGTGACAAGTTTCTGTTCATTACCAAGTTATAACTGGTAATTTCGTTATTGAATTTTGTGGTGGTGCGGAACCCACAGTGTGCGAGCCGGACTCGCACTTTGCCGGTTTATTTGAGAAGGATATACTTTCAAATTGGTCTCAAAGAAATTTCATCAAAATCGGTCAAGCAGTTTGGCTTTCAAATCCAAATAACTAGAATTTTTTGTTAGTTTGTAGACAATAGTTGTCATGTCGAAACGAAATTGCATATTTTGTGAAATATGTTTAAAAAAAAATAGATATTAAAGAGCTTGATCGCAGAAGTTGGCCGCAGTATACGAGATAACAGTGGCGACCCCCGGTCTGGCTCGTTCCTGGTGCAAAGATTGGCCATTGTCATTCTTTTTTTTTTTTTTTTTTTGTTAAAATCTTCATGAGCGTGGATTCAATCGTGGATTGTCCTTTACTCGTAATATTAAACAGTTTACTTTGTCTTAATAGCGTCAAACAAGTCATAGTCACAGTCAGAGTCAAGCTAAGTAAGTCACGGTCAAGTCGAACTCATGCCCCTGTAAAGTGGTGGAGACTTTACAAGAGGCTCCTATGGAGTTTTGGAAACAACACGAAAAGACACGTTTCACCTCGTTATATCACTTGCCCACACTCGAGCACGTTTACGAGCACTTAATGAATAATAATTCACCATTTAGTACACATTAACACTCGAAAATACACAAGTTTAGGAAAATAATCCAACGAGCCGACATGTTTTTTCCGCGTTGGCGCCAAAACTCGCCATTGTCAATCTTGTTTTTTTTTTTTTTTTTGTTGAAATCTTTATGAGCGTGGATTCAATGTCCTTTACTCGTAATATTAAACAGTTCATTTTGTCTTATTAGCGTCAAACAAGTCATAGTCACAGTCAGAGTCAAGTTAAGTAAGTCACGGTCAAGTCGAACTCATGCCCCTGAGCGTGGGAATGCTGCCAGTGTTATGGGCACTTTTGCACCAGGAACGGTCCGGGGCGGGCTGTTTGATTGGACTAGAATTTTTGTAATTAGAATTAAGTAGTTTGTGACGTGTTAATATTAATAATATGTATTGACGAATAACAGATAACTATTACAGTCAAATATCAATAAACGTAATGTCCGGTAGTTATAAACATATCCAATACAAAATGAAGTCATAAATATAGCACAAATAATACACTAGCTAACATCGGAGGCCTATGTTATGCGATAACCTTTGCGCTGAGGTCAAAATGTGGGTGTGTCTATCAACATACAAAACACCTTAAATCCCTCTTTACTTTAAGCTATTTTATTCCTTATTACATCGGCATTTACTGTTCATATTTCAATGAAAAAATGTGTGAGTCAAGTTAAAGTTTTCGAGTAGTTTTTGATTCTAAACAATAGTTTAAGTTGGTATTGTTAGGTTAGGTGTACACTTGTGACTTGAGTTTTCTTAATTTAAAGTTTGATTGTGCTTAAGTAGTTGTTTAAAGTGGTTGTAAAAGTTACGAAAACCTTACTGTCATGGCTACTTAAGTTGGAAAAATATTGATAAAATCGCAGAGCAAATAAAAATACAAAGGGACTACCGCGAACACGAAAAGTGAAGCCACTTTTTGAAACATGTGTGCGTAGTCGAAGTTCGTGTCGTGTAATTCATCAAAATAAGTTATAATACTTAACTGTGGAAATATTCCATCCTTCTTGTTATTTACTTTTGTGTTGTTTTTACAGTTCTTAACACTGCAAGAAGTCATTGTTTCTTTTAAAACGGATGTTTTCAGTACGACGTTCTGACAAGAAATTCACATAGTTTTGAATGCGTATGTGTGCGTGAGTCGTGTATTTATTGGGAATTCACGTTATGGAAGCGATTTTGGCGTCACTTTGGCAGTGCGCCGTAGGGACTCTGTATTTTTATTTGCTCTGAGGATAAAATAAATAAACATAAGAACAGTAATTGACCGATAGAGATATTTTACTGTCCCAGAAGGAGACAAATATTAGCAGACAAGCATAAATTAAAATAAATCGGCGAAATGCGAGTCGGGCTCCGTACCACCACGTAAAGTGCAAAAAGACAGCATCACGCCCAGGCGGCCATCCAGTACCGACCGCTCCCGATGTTGCTTAACTTGGTGGTGAACAGAAACTTGTCACCGACTCGCACTTGTCCATTATTTATTATTTGTTGTTATACTTTAGAGTGTGTACTATAATCATGCCAAGTTTGACGCTTGTACGTATTACCGTTTTTAAGGTTTTGGACTTTTTGTTTTTGAATACAAAACAACGTAAAAAAACGTCTGTTGTATGGGACTTAGTTTTAACTTTTTGGTTTTATTATAATTTTTAGTTAATCTGCCATAACAAAGGCGATAAGGCCGCCACTTGTGGCACTAGCTCGTTTATTTCTGGTTTACACAATAAACAGTTTCTATCTTTCTATCTAACAATACATATATTCTGTAAAAAATTCATCTGGCTATCTATCGTTAAAAGGTAGGACGGACAGACAGCGTAGGCTTAGTAATAGGGTCCCAATTACACCCTTTGGGTACGGACTCCAAAAAAATATCGAGTAAAACGCACAGTATGTGATCGACAGATATAACATTTTTGGGTGAGGTTTCAGGCGGTAGTTTTTTATATTGAAGTGTCGTCCCACAGCTGTAGCATCAGAAATAGAACGTCTGGGGCGTGGACCTGATGGCGTGGGTTCAAATCCTGACGGTAGGCAAATTTGAATTGAATTGTCCATAACATTTCAAGAGTTCAAAGTGACATGTCAAAATTCATTTATAATTTAAAAAAACCATTGTAAAATCACCTTTACCGGTACTCGAACCAACTACTACCCGTGCTGTGGCGCCTCTCCTACGTAATGGTATGAAATTTGCATAAACCGTTCAATCATAGATGTAGCATATTTTCTTCGGGAATACAAATAACTATACGAGAAAAAATATATATAAATGGGGTCAAAAATCCCGTATCCGGGGGCATTGGCTGTTCAATACTTACTCTATCAAGTCTGTTCAAGCTTTTCTCTCGATGTATTATTTTATCATCATCATCATCATCACCAGCCAAAAGACGTCCACTGCTGAATATAAGCCTCCCCCTTTTAACCTCCACACTGAACGACAGCCTGCCTTTTGCATCCACTGGCTGCCCGCGACTCTCACAATGTCGTCGGTCCATCTAGTGGGAGGCCTCCCTACGCTGCGTCTTCCGCTTCGTGGTCTCCAAGAACCTTTCTTCCCCATCGGTTATCGGTTCTTCAAGCGATGTGGCCTGCCCATTGCCACTTCAACTTGCAAATTTTAACAGCAAGCAGTACTATTATGCTTTGTCTAATTTAGGATGATAATTTTGACAGTTCACAGTAAGGATGCGTAGTGTATAATAGTTAATGAACCTATTCGATATCGATATTATTGTCAAAGAACTTGAAGTCGATAGTTGCATGGTTATGCTGAAAAAATTAAATTATTCATCAGGTATAAGAAATAGTTTTTTTTTACAAATAAGGCAACAATTTTAAGGCTGTCAAATTTAGTTTAGTTTAGTAAACTAAATCATCGATTCTGATGCACTCTACATGCACAAGCACAGGCATCGATTCTGATGTTCTGTGCACTCTAAACTAAACTAAACTAGACAGCCTTAAAATTGTTGCCATCCTTCTCTCACACATTAAAATTAAAAGAGAAGCAGATAATTTTAGTCCTGTCAGATTGGTTTAGTTTAGTGACTGGTATGGCAGAATCGACACCAATGGCATCGATTCTGATGTACTCTAAACAAAAAAAAATTTACATCTTTAAAATTGTTGCCATCCTTCTCTCACATATTAAAATGAAAAGAGAGGCAGATAATTTTAGTCCTATCACAATGGTTTATTGAGTGGTATGACAGAATCGACGCCGTTTCGATTTAAGACTAACATGACAGATGTCAAAGTTTGACATCTATCAAGTCATGTTTTAAATGTTTATCGGGACTTAACACGAATTATTTAATTTAGGTAAAAATATGTACCTTTCGCTCGACGTTTCGACCATGTTACAATGGCCGTGGTCACGAGCTGACTGAACACTGCGGGTGAGTCCGCCGAGAAGAGCGGGTGTTTTGTTCTCCTACCCTCACTTGATCTTGAAACATCGCAGGGTTGTCACTACGACACACAACACTGACTGTATCGGTAAAAAAACGGAAAGTTTAAAAATTACTGTCTATCAAGTCGGTCTTAAATGTGTACATTTTGAATTTGCTAATGCTCTGTAAGGATCATAGATAAGGAAGGCTCGAAATCCTAGGAAATGAGATTGCAGCAATGACATAATCGTTAAAGTTCGTGTTGCTACAATAAAGTATGGTATTTGAATGTAAATCTTCTAATAGCCGTGAATAATTGCTAAAATACCGGGTGGTGTGACTCACGGCACGTCTACCATTTAAATATAAATTAATTCATAACAATAGACTTTGGTATTTGCTGACGATTTTTTTGTTGATAATAGATAAGTTTGCATTTGGCCGCCATCTCGCCTGATGTTAAGCGATGATGCGGTCTACGTTGGAGCACGCTTGCCTAGAAGAAACCGATTCACTCGTGATTTGAAGACGCCCAGATTGTAACTACCGGGGAACTATTCAGGCAGCGCATTCCACAGACTAGCAAGTTTCTATCAAAAGACTTCATCATCATCATCAACCATTCTCCACCCACTGCTGGGTCTAGGTCTTCTCTTCAGCGCGCCATCTTTTCCGGTGCTAGTCTTGTCCACTGCTTTCCTGCTCCCGATGTCGTTCAACCAGCGGACTGCTGGTCTGCCCGGGGGTCGTTTTCCGTTCCGCGGCCACCTTTCTGTGACTACTTTGTTCACCGTCCGTCTTCCCTTCTAACCAAGTGTCCCGCCCATGTCCACTTGAGTCTCGTGATCCGTTTAACCACGTCTTCGACCTTCGTTCTTCGTCGAATTTCTACGTTTGATATGCGACTTACATAATATATATACATATTTATAAAAGTTTTACATATTATTTATTTTAAAACACAGAAAGTTTGCAGTGGGCAGCACACTAGGCTAAGCCTGTATCTTGGGTATTCTTTCGACTCGTACTAGTACATCGCTTAATAAGTTTAATTAATTATAGTTTTGATTACGAAATGCCATCGCAGTCACAAAAAATCCACATCCGTCTTGAAGAGTCATTAAGGTCCTTTCCAAAAGGATATACAATACACAATGAAGCAAGCTTTTATTAAGCAATTCCAAAACTGAATCACTATTGCACAACTGTAACAAATTGTTTTATATCGCATCCTATAGCTTTGTTCAGAATATTATTAATTTTAATGCGTTGAGTCAACAGACCTTGACTTTCTTGAATCATTTGGGTTTTAGGAAGAGAAATCTGTCGTCCTCGATCTGTAGCCTTTACCTATTAGCCCAAACATATTAACTACGGATTGGTCACAGCTCAAAAATGTCTGAACTAAAAGTAAACCAAAACCACAAAGTTACAATCTGTGCACTTATACTATATATTTTGTTGCAAAAACACTGTCGACCTAAAAGAGACCGCAGGGTAACGCTGGATGCAGGCCTCTTCCAACCGGCACTTGTGGAGATCGATGGGGGAGGCCTATGTCCAGCAGTGGACGTCCTACGGCTGAAATGATGATGATGATGATGAAAATGTCATTATCATCATCATTATCAGCTTATCACGTTCCCACTGCTGGGACACAGGTCTTCTGGACTGGATGACAAATATGACAATGCGTTATTTAATATTTACCTCGCCGATCCGACTGCTCCTTGCAATAGGAAATACTCAGTTTTCATCAGTGGAGAGGAGCTAGTTAACCAAGTTAAGCCCTAAACTTAAACCATCAAGTTACGCCAAACGCATTCTGCGTTTGCTAAATAGTCAGGTCAGGTTAAGGGTACATCATCAATCAAACAAAAAACATCAAAAAAAAAGTTTTTTTTTTTAAATAAAAGCAAAATTAAAATTTATAATGAAGTGCTTTTTTATGTCGTCGGTTTACCTCGACTTGGACATCAAAATAACTGTCGGAAACGAATAGATGCGACTAGCGAGAGGTTTATACCCAGCAGTGGGTCATTCAAGGCTGATGATGATGATATTTCTTTAGGTAGTCTTTAGCACCAGCCCAAATGTTCAGCTAATAGTTTAGGTCTTAAGAAATCACCTAATTTCAGTGGCGCTTCCACCCACGCGCGGCCATCCTAAACAGATAACTAGGTTTGTACAGACACCCACGTATGTTAGCACTATTTTATATATACTGCTCATCTTTAGTACCTTACCGAAGTAAGTGTTGTACTGCTAATGGGTTACGTTTGACCACAGTGCATCTTTTTCTTTTATATAATACTAGCTGTTGTCCGCGACTTTGTACGCGTAGCCTTTCAAGTAAACTTTCAACTCCCCATTCCCCCCCCCTAAGAACTGTTCGATCTGATGCTGGCTTCGCTGTTTTATCACCGCTCTAGCCACCACCACCAGAAATCTCATCCACATTTTAATTTATTTACAGAACATGTGAGTAAAAAAATTGTTAATTCCATTAACCATTTTTACTGCTAACGCTGCGTCTCCAACCAAGAACCTTTCTTCCCCATCGGTTATCTGTTCTTCGGGCGATGTGTCCTGCCCATTGCCACTTCAACTTGCAAATTTTAATAGCAATGCGTGAACAGTTTCGGAGAGATAACATCTCCCTGTCTCACGCCTTTCTGCAGTTGGATTGGTCCCGTGCTCTCGTCCTGTAATCGGATCGACATGGTGGCGTTTCTATATACAGACACTTCATCACTTCGATATACCTATAGTCGATATGACAACGCTGGACAGACTGCAATACTGCCCCGGTCTCGATTGAATCAAAGGCTTTCTCATAGTCCACAAACGCTAGGCCGGTTATACTCCTCAGTCTTCTGTATAATTGTACATCGTTCTGTACCTATGTAGATATGATGATTATTTTCTTGCACTGGAAGAGTTCTTCGTAACCAACCAAGATAAAAACTCTCGAAATACTTCTTGCTTACAACTTTATCACAACAACCGGTCCGCTCAACATGCGCAGAGACGTTGGGTCTCTCTGTATCTTTTATCGCATTTACAACGAGGAGTGTTCTGAAGAACTGTTTGATCTGATGCCGGCGTCACGGTTTTATCATCGCTCACTGTGCAATTCACAGGATCTTACTTGCCTCATACCTGCAAAATGAGCTACCTTCCGCGGTGTTTCCGAGAAGCTACAACATGGGGTTCTTCAAAAGGCGAGTTAATAGAGTCCTTAAGGGTTGGCAACGTAATGTCTCTGGTGTTACGGGTATCCATGGGCGACAGTGACTGCTTACCATCAGGCGGCCCGTCTTCTTGTTTGCCACCTATGACATAAAAAATCTGTTTAAGAAACTTGTTCTTTTTTTAATTCATATCTAAAACTTTGTTGCATACTTACAAATAATGTAAAAATGAACAATTGGACTTTTTGAACAATGGAATTCTATGCATTTTCTAAGAGTCGTCCAAGTTGAAAAGAATGGTATCATTTGATAAGCCAGTTCATAAGAATGGCGTGCATCAAAACGTATTATGTCACAACAAACTTTTTGTGAGGCTTGAAATAAAACTGTTATCTATACTAATATTATAAAGAGGAAAGATTTGATTGTTTGTTTGTTTGTATTGAATAGGCTCCGAAACTACTGAACCGATTCGAAAAATTCTTTCACTGTTGGGAAGCTACACTATCCCCGGGTAACATAGGCTATATTATATTTTTCAAAAAAAAAATAGGGATCTTTACTAAAACTTCAATAATGTAACCCAGGGTGTAAAAAATAAGATTACACCCGTGCAAAGCCGGGATGCGTTGCTAGTTATCTATATAAATATATCTTACTATGACAAGGTACAATAACAAACTGTGAGAAGCGTGCAGTTTCACATTTTTACAATAGTTTGGTTAAGTGTGCAAATTAATCAGGAATGACAGAATTGAGAAATGATAAACAGAAAACTTGACCTTAACATATTTGCAGACTACGGCTGTTTTAGTGTGTCGTTTGATCGCACACGCGGTACAGGGGGGGTGAGAAAGTAAAAATATTGTATGAAATTGATGAAATTGTATGAAAATGACATTGACAATGACATTAGCTTGAGAGATGTTATGTCAAGCTAATGTCATTTTCATACAATTTCATATTTCCGCAGGCATTAACGCTAACAGTAAATGGGTGTTATCTAACTCCCCTGCATGACACTAAAACACCCTAACTGGAGTATCTTAGAATGATTTTTGAACAAATCTTGCAACAGAATCATAGACCAGGGGCCTTACGGACAACAGCTAATCGCGGCACCTTATGCTCAGTTGGATAAACACGCGACTGCAAACCGTATCTGGGCGCGATAAGGTACACGTTCGCGTGATTTTCCAACTGAGCGGATTAGGTGCCGCAATTAGCTGTTGTCCGTAAGGCTCCTGTAATCTTCGACCGATAGGGCTGAAATTTGGCATACTTGTGTAATTTCAGTGACAACGCAATGTTATGGTCCTTCGAGTTGGTCTGATGGAGACAGAAGGTGGACATAGGAACTCCTAAATTAAACGACGTAACCCCATCGAGTTTGGGTTCGTTGGAAAAGCTTTACGACTTTATAAAACTAGCTGCTGCCCTAGACTTTGTACGCGTAGACTTTAATAGAAACTTTCAACCATTTTTGCCCCCCCCTCCCCCCTCTTTTATGAGTTGCCCCCTTGATTTGACGTTTTTGCAAAATCCGGAAAATTCTTAGCGGATCTTTACTCCCTAATACGATAGAAAACAACGTGACACATTTCAGCCTTGTAGGTCACGTAGTTTTTGAGATTCCGTGATGAGTCAGTCAATGGTATTTCACTTTTGTATACAGTTTAGTGTTGATTTATTTAATGACCCAAGACTTCGTGGCACTGTATATGCAGTATGCACTAATCAAAATAGCCCGCAGGCACCACAGGCTTCCAAACGTTCTATCCGTTTACCTAATTGACAATTTGACAGCAGCAATTTGACAGTCATGACAGTATCGACCCTGACATTACGTCGTGGTAGAATTAAGATCTTATTTAAATGCTTTCAAATGATGTTCAAAGGAATAAATACCAAATAGTTAGCAGGTCAGCGTTATGTGAAACTGTTTCTTAGATATTTTTATGCATAGCGAAGAATTTTCTTTCTTTTATTTGTGTCATCATCATCATTTCAGCCGTAGGACGTCCACTGCTGGACATAGGCCTCCCCCATCGATCTCCAAAAGGGCCGGTTGGAAGCGGCCTGCATCCAGCGTTTCCCTGCGGTCTCTTTTAGGTCGTCTGTCCATCTTGTATGGACGTCCTACGCTGCGCTTACCGGTCCGTGGGCTCCATTCGAGATCCTTTCGGCCCCATCGGCCATCTGTTCTGCGTACTGTGTGCCCTGACCACTGCCACTTCAATGTCGGTGACTTTCGTTCGTCTACGTATCTCCTCATTTCTGATTCAATCTCGTAGAGAAACCCCGAGCATAGCCCTCTCTCTCCATAGCTCATTGTGCGACTTTGAGCTTGTTTATGAGGCCCATAGTGAGAGACCACGCTTCAGTGTCGTATATCATCACTGGCAACACACACTGGTCGAAGACTTGTGGCTTGAATTTGAGGATAATCAAAACGAATGTAGTGTTTGGGGTTGTCATGCTCACAAAGTATGTGGCCAAATATAGATCTACACAAAAAAATGCAGATTTGATCGAGCGTCAATTTTTCATTTCAGCTCATAATCGCTAAAACCTAGGTAGATATCCACGCCACGCCACTGGCTTCAAATCCATGGCATCTCACTGCCACTGAGCTGTCGTTGCAAGTAAAACCTATTCAATATTATTCATTGCAAACGTTTAAAGCCTATAATCCTTATTTGTATTGTTATCTTAACAATACGGTGACGAAACCCTCACTTGAAGGTCATTTCTAGCGCAGGCATCTGTCCCACCACACGCACAGCGACTTCGCTAGAAGCTAGTGCGAGATTTTTCAAATACGTTTACTTTTTCGATCGCGTGGACTTAGTGCAAAAAGAGAAGTATGAGGTCACGCGTGAGCTTTTATTTTTTTGTTAAGTTGTCAATACTGCTCTGTCATTGCCAGCACGACTAAAAAATTTGATACTGGCCTGGCATCGATTCTAATGTGCTCTAAACTAAAATAAATTTGACAGCTCTAAAATTGTTGCCATCCTTTTCTCACATATTAAAATAAAAAGTGAGGCAGCCAATTTTAGTCCTGTCAGATTGGTTTGGTTTAGTGAACAGAATCGACGCCACTTCATCATCATCATCATTTCAGCCGTAGGACGTCCACTGCTGGACATAGGCCTCCCCCATCGATCTCCAAAAGGGCCGGTTGGAAGCGGCCTGCATCCAGCGTTTCCCTGCGGTCTCTTTTAGGTCGTCTGACCATCTTGTGGGTGGACGTCCTACGCTGCGCTTACCAGTCCGTGGTCTCCATTCCAGAACCTTTCGGCCCCATCGGCCATCTGTTCTGCGTGATATGTGCCCTGCCCACTGCCATTTCAACTTACTAATCCGGTGGGCTATGTCGGTGACTTTCGTTCATCTACGGATCTCCTCATTTCGGATTCGATCGACGCCACTTGGTAGGTATTAATTAAATTGAAATTATTTTGGTTTAATTTAATTGAGACGTTTATATTTTAATTTGATTGACATATTTTATTTTAATTTAATTGACATTATTTGATTGAAATTGTTTTATTTTCATTGTAATTTGTACAACAATTATACAACAGGTAATTTATTATTATACTTAAATTGCTATATCGCTTGGTCGCTGCGTGCCTGTGGTAGGACAGGAGCTTAGCCGCCTACTGACATTCCAAGAAGGTAGAACTAAGCTCTGTCTGACTCAACATATTAATAAATACCTACAGCAAGGACTCGTGAATCAATTCCAAGTTCGGAAACTTTAGGAACTAAAGGAAAGATATAAAATTTCACATCATACAAACCCTGTTTCTATGCTGTTTTTTTATTATTACCTATTATTATTATTATTATTTTTTTGTCTCCATTCGAGAACCTTCGGCCCCATCGGCCATCTGTTCTACGTGCTATGTGCCCTGTCCACTGCCACTCCAACTTGCTAATTCAGTGAGTAGGTAACTTTCGTTCGTCTACGAATCTCCTCATTTCTGATTCGATCTCGTAGAGAAACCCCGAGCATGCAACGTTTTGAGTGGCAGAGCAAGTAGTACTTGCAACTTGTACTTGCTATTTATACTACGCATGATCTGCAACAGGCTTGAGTATGATTCCAAGTAAACCAGTGTGACGTAGCTAGTTCAACAACTCTCCAATAGTCCAACTTATCACTGTTAACATAATGACCAGTGACGTTATTTTCTTTAGTAACGCATCTGACCGCAAGCGGTCAGGTGACCTCAACAAATTAATATAATTTTGGCAATCTAGGTAAAGCAATGAAGGCCGACTGGGCGGATCATTTAGCTATTTGTCATTTTTTCATTTAAATATGATTAGGCTTCTTTCTAAAGAATAACGCTTCAAGGAAGGTCGTAGACTTAAATTATCATCTTAGCGGAAGATTTTTATTCTGAGACCAAATAATTTTGACCAGAAAGCGGAGTCCATTATAGGAGCAATTTGTAAAAAAAAAAAAACTTTTCTGTTCAGAAATGTGGACACTACTGTTTGACTATGAAATTATATCTATCATTAAATTTTTCGGAGAGTGTGCATCGGATCTGCATGAAATTCCCTCCTGCACATTTTTCTATCGGACTGCCAGAGTGGGTACAAAAAGGCAACACCGCTTCATGGTTGATATTCCGAAAACCCGTACGAAGCGCTTTGATTCCACTTTTACTGTGTGAACTGCTAGTCTGTGGAATGCGCTGCCTCAATGTGTTACAATTACAATCTGGGTGTCTTCAAGTCGAGAGTGAATCTGTTTCTTCTAGGCAAGCGTGCTCCATCGTAGACCGCATTATCGCTTTACGTCAGCCGAGTTGGCGGTCAAATGCAAGCCTATTATTAAATAATATTTTTTTAACATTGAACCAGCTGTTTTTACCCGGTAACGCAAAGCCTAAAGACGGGAAAACCAGGGTAGCTAGCTACAACATCTTGGCACTGTATAATAAGTGAGTTAGGTACATAAACGCAAACGTAATTTTGTCCATTACAAAAACAATGTTCTATACAATGAGACGAGTAATTCATTAACATAACTACGCGGAGATGTAATCTCTGTTTTTCCGGCCGTCTTTACATTACCCATGTCCGGCTGTGAAAACCGAGGATGGCTCGCGTTTACCGGTTTTGTACAATCGTTGAGAAATGTGCTTCAAATATTATACTGTTAGTACCGACAGCAGGACAAGGTCGCTGTGAAATGAAATATCTTTATTCTTTTACTTTTAAGTAATATGCATAATGATACAATTCATATACCTCACAATCGTGCCAAAAAAATGTCCGAAACAAAACTCGGCGCACGCTACGAATTGCGCAGACTTTTTGGTTACAAGGTAGCCGCGATCCGAGTACAACGCCGCGCGATGTCAGAGCTACGATGACATAGCGGACAACTAACGTTGAACACTCTATGCAAGCGACATAACGTCTAACTTGGAGTAAATGTGGCATTGTGAAGTATATAATTGATACAATGTATGTACAATGACGCTCGGACGTCACGGACTTGTTTTCGGGAGTGATTTTTCATTAAGAATAAATTTCGATCTCGCCTTACTGATGAACATCTCCAAGATTCAATGTCAATAGGTTGCACCAATTTTACTCCAAACTTCAAACAGATAGTCCGCAACAAAAAATTACAGATTTCTCATTGATATGTAAAAAAATACCTTTGTTTCGTAATCACATTTGTTTCATTAATATTTTTTTCTATAAAATATTGTGCAGACCGCGTTGGTCATTTCATTTCTTAAAACGGACCCCGAGCGAAACTATTTAGTGACCCCAGCACTAAGCCATCCACGCCAAAGTGGACCCTCCGGTCCCAATAATGTCAATCTTTATGGGGACCCATTTGGTGGGTGCCAATTCATCACCTGCCTAAATGTATTCTTAGATGAGACAGGACAAGGCAGGTACCTTTGTCTGTGCTGTTACAGTTCTATCAACAATTTTGTTCACCTCAATGATCAGTATATTTATAACCTTATACCATGAATAGTAAATTTACGAACATCATCCAAATCCACATAGTTTAGTTTATTTTTATACACAAAAAGGCGTCTCAGTGTTAGCCTTGGCCCCATTGATGCCGTATAAAAGTCCAGGCTAAACCCGTGAGTGAAAATAAATGAAGTAACAATATTAATAACAAAAAATTAAATAAATTAAAAAATGGTATTGCGTTTACTATAGTGGAGTAGTGGCTACGATTGGTGGCCGCGTTTAAGCCACCAGTAGCCGACTGGTGGCTCGGCTTGCCTCAGTGTGCGACAGCCCTTAGTCAAAACAATTCAAATATAAATAAGTACCTAATTATATATCCAGTTATTCTACTTCAAGGAATTAATCTAGGTATATAACTATCGGATATTTTGAAACAATTAACTATAATTGCATTATAATTACTGATTCTAGTGAATTGTCTTAAATATACAGTTTTGCATTCGTTGATTGTAATTTGTGTTTAAAATTGCATAAATTTGAATTTTGATTTACTTAGCTAACGTCAGACATCAGGGAAACTATCAAAACAGATTGTTTGTATGTTTTTAATTTTTCAAATGTCATGTATATTACCAATGATGCAAGCAGAGCCCCCATTCTGGCACGCTCGAGATATCGCTCACACTCACTCTCACGACATCTCTGAAGAGAGAAAGCAGTCGAGATAATTTTGAGCGCGCCTGAATAGGGCCTCAAATTTAATCTCTGTACTCTAAGGGCGTCTAGGTCGTCTAATGGGCTAAACTAAATGCATCATGCCCGATTTAGGCCAGATGCGTTCGGACTTGGCATGCCACCTTACCATATCTCCCTTATTTGTTTACTCTGATCATTCATCTTTATTTTTAAATATTGAAATTATTAGAGAATTATTCAACACTCATATTGCACAAATGCAAACATGATTATTGTCATGTTTATTTATATTAACTTAAATTAAATGAAAATTAAATTAAAAGTTATTAATTAGTTGTGTTCCATTTTGTCAGCTCTGATCAAAAAATACGTAACTATGAGAGTAAAAGCTTAGCCTAGTTTGGGGCCCACCGATATTTTTTTTTGGTTTCTCGTATATTGTAAATTTGTATGAGCTCTGTTTTGAAAAATTTATTTATTATCATTATCAACTAAGATCCCGACATTAATATAAAAGCCAAGCTATATAATTTTCCTATAATATAATTGTTTAGAAATTGTGAGTACGCATTTTGTTATCGACTGTACATATAACATTCTGTAACAATGAGAAAAATGACGCGAAATGACGCATGCGCGGATGTGGCGCGGCCCTGGCCCTCGGAGACCTCTCCACCGGACCAGCTCTGGAGGTAACACGGAGGTAACGGCGGCTCCACACTCTCAGCTCTCTCACCGGAGAGTAATATAACAATCTTGTGATTTAATAATCATAATTTTCAGTATTAAAAACATCATCATCATAATCAGCCTTTTAAAAGACCACTGCTGGACTTTTAGCCTACCCCCGAAAGGGTGATTGGGCCATATCCACCACGCTGGCCCAGTGCGGGTTGGTGGATTCACATACGCCATTGGCATCACGGCTGATGGAGTGTGTCCGGAACGAGGCTCTGAGACGGGATTTGTTATATTACAAAATGTATGATGTCGGTCTATGTAACGGCATTTTGTCTTCGCCAGTTTCTGAGGAAGCCAAAGTGCTGTTAAAATTGTATAAGCGTCTAATTTAAGTGTATACCTAATTTGTTTATATTTGTGCTTGTCTTACAGGGGTGGCATAGTCACTGCGTGACAAAACCCCTTTACAACCAATAAAGATTTAAAAAAAAAAAAAAAAAAAAATCATACGCCATTGAATTTCTTCTCCGTACGTATGCAGGTTTCCTCACGATGTTTTCCTTCACCGAAAAGCCAGTGGTATGAAAATCCGTACATAAACTCCAAAGAGCTCATTGGTACGGGCCCGGGGTTTGAACCCGCGACCTCACGCTTTCAAGTCTAGCGGTCTCCCAAATGGGCTACCACGGCTCGATTAAAAACATGAGTTAACTTAAAAATACTTACCATACACAAAACTTAAAAAATAACACCGGTCAAGTGCGAGCTGGGCTCGCGCACTGAGGGTTCAAGGATACAAAAAGACATCATCCCATCAACGCCCAGGCGGTCACCCATCCAAGTACCGGTCGCGCCCGACGTTGCTTGATTTCGGTGATCGTACGAGAACCGGTGGTGAACAGAAATTTGACACCGACTCGCACTTGGCCATTATTTATTATTTGTTGTTATACTTTAGAGTGTGTAATATAATCATGCCAAGTTTGACGCTTGTGCGTATTACCGTTTTTATATTAGAGATAATACAAAAATACGTTAAAAAATACGTTTATATATGGGGACTTCCCATTAGTTTTAGCTTTTTGACTTTACATCATAATTAATATGCCGTAACATTACTTATTCTGTGAAAATTTAAATTGGGTATCTATTACATTTACGGCTCGAAAGATACAGCCATTAAAATGACAGACAGACAAACACACGGACAGGCAGACAGGCAGCGTAGGCTTAGTAATAGGGCTCTGTTTACACCGTTGAGAGTTACAAATTAAATTTGTTAATGATACAAAATTTTCGTGCTGTCATTTTTTTAGATAAGAAAAAAAACTAAAAAAAAAATTCTTTCGATCTTCACCGCCAAAATAAAATAAACATAAAAATTACCAACTATAAAACGATTAAAATATCTAAAAAATAATGCACAATTGGTTTTTTTTTACACTTAGCGAAACTACACTGTTCTCTTAAAATGTGCGAGAGAGTTAGCTCTGGCCGGTAAGCGGGTTTTTAAAAACCTTGATATTTTCCTGATTCACATTTCCCCTTCGACAGAGATCCGGGACAATAATGTTCCTACTGAATGACTCTTTGTATCCGATAGAGGTAAAATTACAAGAAAATAGACAACCGCAAGGATTTTATGTTAATTTTATGAGCATAAATGTCATTAATGATACCGATCATTAATAAAAGTACGCAATATATGCATAAAGGTACCCGTACACGAAAATAATATGATTTTTCAGTTCGATGGTACCTCAGAAAAAGGACTGAAGCTAAGGAATTAAAATTTTAGCATAAACGATATAAACATGTTACATAGTATTTTTTTTTAATTTTTTTTATTTATTTAAGGTTATAATAGTTTTGCTTGGTTTGGCTTGGAAAATCGCAGGTAACACCGTGGGGTTCTGCTAGTATTCAATATAGCATCTATAAGTATAAGTATCTATAGTATAACTTCTGTGTATTGGCCAATTGTTATAGTGGAAAAAAAGAATCAACCGTCTTTTAATATTGAAATATTGTAAGCACGTATAGAATATACCTGCGATTTTCCAGTTTTCCGCATTTTCTGGGAGAGAAAAGTACTCTATGTCCGCCCTTACAATGTACACTATCATTGTGCAAAATTTCGTTAAGATTGGCTTAGCCATTTAGTCGTGAAAAGTAAACAAACAAACAGACAGATAATTTAGCTTTTATAATATTAGCAATGATTAGAGAAGACGAACATTAATCGCTGATTACTTACGCAATGGTCAAGAATTTTCATCTAAGTGGATTCTTCAAATAAAAGACATCAGTGGAAATCGCATACTATGCGATTCACACGATCTTTCTTGCCTCACACCTGCAAAATATGGAATGAGCTACCTTCCGCGGTGTTTCCGAGAAGCTACAACATGGGGTTCTTCAAAAGGCGAGTTAATCGAGTCCTAAAGGATCGGCAAAGTATTTGTGATGATCCATAGGCGATAGTGACTGCTTACCATCAGGCAGCCCGTCTGCTTGTTTGCTGCCTATGATAAAAAAAAACAGTACAAATAAAATAGTTTGATAAAAAAAATATTTAACCGGAAACGTAATATTGTAGTAATCACAAGTAACATGCAAATTATAACGACACCAATGATTTCTGAAACTGCATGCTCACAATTAGTAATTAAATAATTAATTCTACAATCAATGTATTTATGTACACGAAGGCACAAGCTAGTTTGTATTATGTTAGTTGGAGAGAAGACAATAGAGGCTGCGCAAGAGTTCATGAGAGTGCGCTTTTCATGAAATATTTCTTGATTCTTTTTTTTCAAGAGTGAGTCGATTTCTTCTTGGTCGGCTCCATATATAGTTCTAATACCGGCCAAACCAGCACTACGCTGAGTTGGGATCGGCTTGTTACAGAAACTAATAAGCTGTGGTTTTTAATTCGTAATTTCTGTATATTTTGTTTCTGTCATAAATAAATATTTTTCTTTTTTAATATCCAATATTCAATTATAGTCATTGACAATAGGCATGATGACTAATATTTTTTATTACCTCATAAAAAAGCTGATCTTAAATAGAGCACATCAACAAAAACAAAATTAAAATTAGTTCAAAAATAAATAAGATATAAGCATTTTAATTTAATTTAATTTCATGCTAGACAGAGAGCGCACTATACTGAGCCGTGACGTCACGGCTCAGGAGCGCCATACAAATGCTATACTAACACACGCTTTGCGAGAAAGGGATAGAACATCCCCTCTCTATCCCCACCTAAAACTTTAAATACTCATATCTCAGAGATTTATCATCCAATTCAAATTATTTTTTCAGTATGTGTAATGTATTTAGTTATATTCATCGCTAAGCCGGTTATTTGTAATAAATTAAACATTAGGAATTAGTTATAGCCTGGGATCTATACTATAGCTTACCATAAATTAAGCCCGAATAAATGATTTTGCGTCTTCCGGTTCGTGGTCTCCACTCAAGAACCTTTCTTCCCCATCGGTTATGGGTTCTTCGAGCAATGTGGCCTGCACATTGCCACTTCAACTTGCAAGAACCGGAAGACGCAGCGTAGGTAGGTCTCCCACTAGATGGACCGACGACATGGTCAGAGTCGCAGGCATCCAGTGGATGTCGTTCAGTGTGGAGGTTAAAGGGGGAGGCCTATATTCAGCAGTGGACGTCTTCTGGATGATGATGAAATGATTTTTTTATTTTTGAATTTTAGTATCGCGCGATAATTCGCCCGATAAAAACAGCATTATAAAGTGCTTTTCATGAAAGAAGTCCCACGGCAAACAGCGGAACTAAATTTCCATGTTGTAGTTGTCAGGTGTTGTTACTGTGTTTGGACGCTAGTGAGATTTTTATTAATTTTCCATCGTTAAAGAGTCGTGTACGATGCCAAAAGTTGTTAAAGTTCTACTCGAGAAATGATACTGATAGTGATTGATACGCGATGACAACGCCGCGAATGTGGCACTTTTATTTTTTACTAGCGACCCGCCAGCCCGGCTTCGCACGGGTGTAACCGTGGGGTAAACCTTGACCGTGGGGTCAAGAAAATTTTAACAAAAAAAAAAAAACAACTACATGGACATGAACCTTTAGTTCCGCTGTTTGCCGTCAGAATTCAAACATGAAAAGCACTCTACAAGCTTCTATCATTCAAGGACGGTTTATACCCTAAACCTGTCATTATAAATTATACTCTCGTCAATGAGGTACCTCCGTCTTTTCGCATATGGGATATGTCGGCTCTTCTTCCGGAAAACTTCAATAGATGGCGCTAGTGACCATGGTTTAATTTAAATCAAAGATAAAAAAATTACGTAAGCAAGTCTGTGTTTGACAACCAACTCGCTATAGTCCGTAGTCTCATTATACTCCGTTCACAAACCTTTAGTGCTAACAGACGCACGAACGCGGCTGACCTCAACCGCCATCTGACCAATGGGAGAGAAAGAGAGGGAAATATGATATTCTCACTCTTTCTCTCCCGTTGGTTGGACGGCGGTCCGTCAGCCGCGTTCGAGCGTCTGTTAGCACTATTAAGATTTGTGAACGGAGTGTAATAGTGTTTTACGGCTACCATGTTTTTGCGTCGGGAGTTACTAAGTACGATCATCGAGAATGACAATGGCTAGCTCCTCGTCTAGTTTCATAACCAATCAGTTGATAATATCGTTTGATGTTGTAATTACAATCATTGTAGTACATCTGTCAATCTGCCGGAACCAGCGGACAACAGTCAGGCTAGCTTCCATCTATAACCGACTTACAAAAATGTGTTTCTCAATTCGACTATATTTTTAGGGTTCCGTACCAAAATAATAATAGTCATCACCACAGAAAAGTTTTTTTTTGTTTGAATTAGAACGGCTGTGAAGGCATTTTTGTAAGATTGTTGTAGCCAGTTGCACCCATATAAACGAAACGTCAGTCATTCGAAATCAGTTAGCAACTGTGATGCGGAGTTCGACGCGTTGATCTAAATAAGAATGTTCAATCAAGGTTCTGTCATAATGCCTGGTCACAGATTTTCCTTCTCGTTTCCGTTCTATTTATTTCTCTTTTCTGTGATCATTACCCGCCAAAATATTTTGAAATGAAGACTAATTGGCGGTAGCTGTTCTTCATACCATAGAAAAGTTCAACACCATGAAGAATTCATCACAATAGCCCAGATTCTTTCCTCTATTGTTGATTTTAATCCTATATTGTACAATAGCTACATCATTTCCATTCTCACACATCCCATAAACGTATTTTTTACTCAACAGGGCCTCTTGGTGTTGTCTTCGGCCCCACCAATGCCTCTCAAAATTAGAGGCTAGAAAAGAGAACGTAAAAAAAATGCAGCGAAATAATAATAAAAGGCTGTAAACGGGACCTTATTACTAAGCATACGCTGTCAGTATGTCCTATCTATTAACGGCTGTATCTTTCGAATCGTAATAGATAGTCAGTAGAAAATTTCACAGAATATATAATGTTACGGTGGATTAACTAACAAATAATTAAAAATTCACAAAATAAAAACTAAAGAGGGGTCTCCAAACCACAGAAAAGAGAAGTAGATTTTTTTTTCTCTTCTGTGCAACAACAAACGTATTTTTTTACGTATTTTTGTTTTTGCTGGTAATACGTCAAGCGTTAAACTTCCATGATTATATAGTACACAACGAAGAGAGTTAAGGAATCTTGATACCAGTGTCCTCGAAAATACTATAAGGAAATATAGAGATGGCAACAATGAAAGTAAAAAGCTGATTGATCAATACAACCAACTTGTACGTACAGGTGATTGGGGGAGCTACCGTCGCATTTACTCAACGAAACTGACAACAACTCATAGAAAAAAAGATCTATCCGTCTTACCACAAAAGATTTAAGAACGCTTTAGACATGTGTTTAGCAATTGTTTTACTGCGAAAAATATGTTAAACACATGTCTAAAGCGTGCTTAAGCCTTTTGTGGTAAGACGGTATATGTTTTGAAATCCAGTCGTTTTGTGACTGTAGTTTTGCTACTAAAACGCATTCTGCGAAGTCCCATGATACGTTATTAAAAGCTTTAGTTCACAATTTGACCAACTCTGAAGAGAAGTTGGTGATTTAAAGTTATTTTTGATTCGAACCCGGACTTGCTAGGTCGTGGGCGAACCGCATAGCTACTCAGTGATGTCGGTTACTGTACGAATTACTCATTTTGGATAGCGCCTGGATGATGTATCGACCTCAAAAATACTTTTTTATAAACTTGCCTCATTCGTTTGGGTCAAATCTTGAAACTGAATTTCAAACAGTTATCTTCAACCGATTGAACTGAAATTTTGCATACACGTTTAGTTTGGATGACAATGCATAGTCATCGTCTAAGTGACGTCATTTTAAATCCAATATGGTGGACTCCCAAAGATGGTGGACCAGTTATTCTTCATGCACCCCCATGATATGGATATCAAATGAAAGTGTTTGATTGATTGATTAACTCTTTATTGTTCACACCATAAAATTTGATACAGAGGACAAAAAACTCTTAAAAACTAGTGTAACAACTGGCGGCCTTATCGCTAAAAGCGATCTCTTCCAGGCAACCTTAGACGTTGACCACTTGACTTAGACCAGGTTTGCTGAGACGAATACGAAAATAAAATATCGTCACACTAAATTCAATATGGCGGATGCTTTTAAAAAGCTTGTTTTAGAGAGGTTTAAAAGTGTAGTATAAATGTGTAGTATATTTTTAGTTAGTTAAGCGCAGTGTAGGAGGTCCACCCACAAGATGGACAGACGACCTAATAGAGACCGCAGGGAAACGCTGGATGCAGGCCGCTTCCAACCGGCCCTTTTGGAGATCGATGTGAGGCCTATGTCCAGCAGTGGACGTCCTACGGCTGAAATGATGATGATGAGTTAAGTTTGTGTCTTTAAATATTTTAATTTAGGTAAGTTTAATATGATTCCAAATATGTATACTTTTCAGCTCGAAATAAATCTTTAAAAGTTAATTTTTAAATGGTTTAAAAGTTAGATTTAAAAGGTGGTCCTATTTAAGTTTGAAGAAAATATTGCACCTCTAAATGTGAAAAGTTCAAGGTTGGATCCAGTTTATTGAATTCTATACACTTCCATTGAAAGTTGTAATTTTTTTTTTTGGTGAAAATATCAACGATTTTGTGAATTATTCACAAAATAACAACCTTTCATCGACAAGACTAAGAAATTGAAAATAGTCGAAGGTGCAAATAAAATTCAAAAACACATTTACTCCGTTTTACTATATACAGTCGTTGGGTAACTACAATACTCTCCTTTTAGCTTTGTCGTTGTTGGGTAACTACAATACTCTCCTTTTAGCTTTGTCGTTGTTGGGTAACTACAATACTCTCCTTTTAGCTTTGTCGTTGTTGGATAACTACAATACTCAACTTTTGTCTTTGTCGTTGTCGGGTAAGTACAATACTCTCCTTTTAGCTTTGTCGTTGTTGGGTAACTACAATACTCTCCTTTTAGCTTTGTCGTTGTTGGGTAACTACAATACTCTCCTTTTGGCTTTATCGTTTTTTAAAAAGTTCATCAATCGTGTCTTTCATATACTAAACAAATTATAATTAGTTTCCATAAATAAAAGGTTGAATCCAAATAATAGTTGATGAACTTCCTGGGGCCTTACGGACAACAGCTTTTACAGGCACCCAATCCGCTCAGTTGGAAATCACGCGACCGCAAACCGTATCTGGGCGCGATAAGGTACACGTTCGCGTGATTTTCCAACTGAGCGGATTAGGTGCCGCAATTAGCTGCTGTCCGTAAGGTCCCTGGTAGTTAAAAAAAGTACCAAGTAGGTTGGTTATTGCGACAAGTTAAACAATTAATGTCACTCGTTGATCATTAAAATGTATAAATGCGAGAATTTTAATGATATTGGATACTAGGCATACTTTAACCATATTAATCGAGGATGTAAAACAAGTTTGTTTGTTTCTCATTTCTGTATAATTTTTTCATCTTTGTTTTGTAACGTACCTACAAGCTTGGCTTTACTAGTTTTGTTCCGTGATTGCATTCGTATTTTTAATATTTTTTCTTCATGTTCTTCACTTTACTTGAAACTGACTAACAATATTAACAAAGTCTATTTAACCCTACTTCAAATATGCTATCGGGCAAGTGCTTGATTTGCTGAAAATATCAAATAACAGGTTTGGTGTTTTTTTTTATATTTGTATAAATCGTAAAATTTGCCTTCTTTTGTCATTATTTCAATAAATATGTATTACTAGCGGCCCGCCCCAGCTTCGCACGGGTACAGATTATAGCCTATTTTACCCGGGGAGGGTGTAGCTTCCCAACAGTGTTTTTTTTTTCAAATCGGTTCTTTAGTTTCGGAGCCTATTCAATGCAAACAAACAAACAAACAATCAAATCTTTCCTTTTTATAATATTATTATTATTAGTATAGATATAGACTGACACATTTCCTGAAATTTTCCAATTTTCTGCGCAATTTTCTTAGCTGTTCTTTCCGTAAAAACCTTCTACAAAGAACAAGAAAACTTTAAAAAGCAAGATGAATGGAATCGGTAAAGTCGTTCTTAATTTATGGCGTGACCAAAGTAAATAGGAATTACATAAAATATAGATTAACTGTAAAATTTAAACAATTGTGAAGTGTAAACTTTAAAAAAATAAACGACAAAGTAACTTTGTTGAATTTTGATGAAGTAACCACAGGCGACGGTGATTGCTTACCATCAGGCGGCCCGTCTGCTTGTATGCTATGGCATTTTTTTTTGTCAAATGTGGTCTATTAAATTGGCCTGACTTTACAATAATAATTTAATACTGAGTAACATATAACTAATTATTATGAACTGTATGAAATTCTACCATCTTCTACCAGGCAAGAAGAGAGATAGAGAGTGCATGGAAACGTGCTGACCCCGGGGGAAATTAAAAACTTATCGCCGAGATGAGAACAAAATGATTCAGCCTCACGAGGTCATGCGTTATTTCATAAACTCAATGTATATAAGCGTCCTGAGAGCGTTCAGTATGCTTGTTCAACCGCCGACCCGACAGAGACGAAGCACCCACAGTGCAGTGATTAAAAAAAAAACAAAGTGTCATCCGAGTTTTTAAAAACCGATTGCTGGGATTGGTCCGTGGCAGTGCTGAATAGTGTTTTGTGACGAGTGGTTGGTTACTTTTTATGTGAGTTTTTTTTATTATTACACTAGTTTAAGAAAGTGTTTTTCCGCAGTGGTTTGTTTTTTTTTTGTAAAAGAAAGTTGTCCAAGGAGCGCGTTGATGTCTTTTGTTTGGAAGTTTTAATTTTTATTTTTTATCATGACGATCTTTTATTTAAAATTGAACTTTTACTAAAGCATCTTTATTTTTTTATAAGATGGTGAATTAAAAGTTACAAATAAACTTTTAGAAAGAAAAAATAATTATGGAATTGCTTAAATTTTATTCAAAATAAATCATTGTTTCTGATTTCATAAATAAATGACACATTCTAAAATAGAATAAAATCAATAAGATAAAGTCATTTAAAAACTGAAAATCTGAATTTTAATAATTACAATAACTGAAACTATAAAAAGTTAGTGGGGGGTATAACATAAATAAATAAATAAATATTCGGGACATTTTTGCACACACGGTCATCTGACCCCAAACTAAGCAAAGCATACATTGGGGTTCTTCAAAATGCGAGTTAATATATTATTTAAGGGTCGGCAACATAGTTGTGATGCCTCTGGTGTTACAAGTATCCGATGTTATAAGCGACGGCGTTTGCTTACATCAAGCAGCTTGTTTGCTTATTGGATTGATTGATTGACTCTATATTGATCACACCATTAAATTTGATACAGAGGACAAAAATTCTTAAAAACTAAAGTTACATGATTATTTACGGGATATTTACCGTGGTTTATCATATAACTTTAGTGAACAACTGTGATAGTTTAAAACAGTGTTTTAAAAACTAGTGTAACAACTGGCGGCCTTATCGCTAAAAGCGATCTCTTCCAGGCAACCTTAGGATGGAAAGCATTTATTTGCCACCTATGGCATAAAAAATAGTTACAAAGTAGATTTTACAAAGCTGCTAAACTTTGCTGCTACTACCCACCATACTAAAACTATTAGTTAAAATATTCGACCTATTTTCTCTTACGACTTCTAATTAGAAACACTCTCATTTCTTTTATGAAAAAAATTGCAAATGTTTTGCAAATATTGGGTCAGCGTGGAGAATCTACCTACTGTGGACTCGTGATGGACTCGGTGGAACAAACAATACACACATCTTGTATATACCGTGAAGATAATTCTCTATGAATAATATTTTATGAATTTTGATAGTACAAATCTTTATTTACACGAAAAATATTTTTAATACAGATATTTAAAACCTAAAACTATTACTACCAAATATTAAAAAAATAATAATAATTTAAACCTAACTATCATTCTATTAAACCGCTACCAGTGGGAACTGTTCCCAAAATGCTGGCCCCATTACCACGTTGTATGGCGATGCTCACCCGTTGTGCATCAATCATCTCTTTTGATAGTTATTATGGCGATAGAAATGTGGTAGTTTAATTTTATTATTAGGTTATTTCTTGTTCTATTATATTGATTGACTACTAATTATTATACTAGTATTACCAGAACCAGTAAATGAATTAATTAAAAAAAGGAACCGAAAATAACATTAAACTCTTTGATTAGAAAACATTTTCCAGTGTCTTTTATATATATATATATTAAAAACGCTAAAAAAATACATCAGTTTTTTTAGGTAATTTCACATAAAGTTATTAAAAATCTAGCAACACACGTCATCAATTAAATCATAATTGTAAAGAAAATACTAAGAAATAAAATGAGTAGAACTAAATCCACACAAAACTACCCTTTTCAGTATCTTTTATGCAAATATAAATACATTTTTTAAATCAAAAATGCCAAATTTACATGTGAATAAATATTACACAAAAAAGTATAAAATAATAATTTCACATAAGTTAAATAATTAATAATCTAGCAAAGTAAAAAATTATATAAATCGCACTATAATTGTAAAGTAAACACAATAAAAACTAATAAAAAGAAAGCACAGAATCAATGTCGATAAAAAAAATATGGGCCCACCTATGAGATATGACCTAACAACCAAAAAAAGAATCATCAAAAACAATTCTAAATTGGCGGAGAAATCGCGTAACATACATACAAAAAAAAAACATACAGTCGAATTGATAACCGCCTCTTTTTGGAAGTCGGCTAATAAAATCCATATACGACCAAATGAAAGGAACAATGGTGTACAAAACAGACAAAATCTATTTCAAACGCTCAAATAGTTGAAGCATTCAAACTGAATGCCTGAGCTGAAACAATATATTCCATAATGTGGTAAATCTGCTCATTAATATGCATAGCTTGTTTCGTTCACACATTAAATCCAAAGTGGTTTTCCCGAAACGTCTAACGTCTACGAAATCTTATACCTACTTAATTATTTAGTAAAATATTTATCTAGACATCGATATCGATTTTAGATAGAACCAAATTGTGTGACGTCTTCTTTTATTAGTCCACAAGAGACTGCGATGAATATAAAAGACTAGCTGCGCCCCGCGGTTTCACCCGCGTCGTGATGAAAAAGGGTGATGATGATGATGAAAAGTAGCCTATGTCACTCTCTGGCTTTTTAACTATACCCATGCAAAAAAACTCAGGTTCAACTCTATGGGCAGTCTAACTGTATTTGTAGTGTTACTATTAGCTTGTATTTTGTTTAGATAATGAAGAAACTTGCCACAAAAAAAACTACGAACCAATTATATTTTTCGATTTTTTCAAAAAGCGCTGATCATACAAACTCACATTTATAATATCAGTATGATGTATCTAAGAGAATCCCGTAAATTTACCAAATAATCAATTGTTGTCTATGGTTACAATACAATACAAACATAAATATAATATTAGGTATGATATTAAAAATACATTTACCTTTCAGCATTTGATAATATCTTGTTTATTAACCTTAGATAGGTTAAAAGGGTAGTTAAAAGGCTCTTAATTGAGAGTTGGGAACAAATTAACATAATTGCCAAAGGCAAAAAAACATACAAAATATGTTTTTTTAGTAAAAGAAAATTTAATTTTGACACTTAAAGTGCAGGTATTTTTTTAATGACCATGGATTCAAAATCCTTCAGTCGTAATACTAAACAAGTTTGCATAGTTTTAAAATAGCGACAATCAAGTCACAGTCAGAGTAAAGCAAAGTAAGTCACGATCAAGTCAAACTCACGCCCCAGTAAAGTGGTGGAGGGTTAAGATATCATTTGTAATCGTAAGCTGCCTACAAGTTAACTCCGGCGCCGCAAAATCAACGACGACAACCGAATGGTTTTCAGCGTTGTTCGGAAAACAATTTCACCTATATGTCCGGGGTTTTGAAAGTTTTTGTCCGGCGTCCGCTATTTAGGTAATGGCAGTCCTAATTGTGTATATTACACAAAAATGTATCACTAATGCATAAATGTATTTTTTCATAACTTGCCAAATATTTAAGTTTGTTTTACGTGGACTCTTGCGATATACGACACACTTTTGCGGCTATCGACGAAAATTTTCACACATATGTGCAATATGGTTGACAAATGACGTAGTATTTCTGTATATAACTAGTAGGTATATTGTTAAAAGAAAAACAAGGACCCGACTACAAAATGTAACCAATAAAACACCATACTTAACGAAGAATCTATCAACATCTCTCATTTCAAAATGTGTCAAGTTCAGGTTGCAGGAACGAGGCATTTGACCACCAACTCGCCTGTTGGTAAGTGGCGATGTGGTCGAAGATGAAGCACGCAGACTCAGAACTTATTCACTCTGACTTTGAAAAGGCCCAGGTTATATCTCTCAGGAAACTAGGAAGCAGGCACGTTGTTCCAATCCTTGGCCGTAGGGTTTAGAAACGTAGTATCGAAACGTTTGGTACGTATCCAAGGAAAATCCACAATGTATGGGTGGTAGTGGGCAGACTTCCTACTTGTCCTGTAGTAGTTTCCTACTTGCATGTGTTACATAATATGACATTCACCAACATGCACTGGGCCGGCATGGTGGATTACGGCCCACCTTGCTCTGAGAGATGGCCTGAGTCCCAGCTGTGGGAACATGATAGCCTGAATTGATGATGATGAGACAAAAAAAGCAATGTGAACGTTTGTGTTTTTTTTAATTGTCTTTAACATATACTATATAGCAATGAGATTATAACATCATTGCTATATAGTATGAATTTTAAATCTATTTTTGAAATCTCGATGGGTCAAATAAAACGAAACGGTCACTTGATGAATCACAAACCGTTAAGGCGTAAATAACAAAATATAGTAATTATATTTTTAATCATCTTAAAATAATAATTAATAATGAGTAATGTGAGATACCTACTTTAAAACATTTTAATGTCGGAGAGTAAAAAATAAAAGATGTACATACAAATAAAAATACGATACCGTGAAATGTCAATATTATCAAAGGAAAATCTAAAAAGGCAGTATTAGTGATGAATAAAGGTCACTCTATAGATATGACGATATTTGAATAAACTGTGACCTTTTCCATAGACCTCTTCCAAGGGTCATTTCAACTTGCTGATGGTCACCGCCATCGCTAAGTGGGAGTTAATTACCGTCTCGGGCATCCCGCCCCGGCTTCGCATATATTCAAAATTATACATAAAACACGCCTATTTACCATTATTATTATTATGTGAAAACCGCGTGCAAATCTGTTCAGTAGTTTCTGGTATATTTTGACACAAAGCCAGTGATTTTGTGTGTTTATATTTTACACACGCGTGTGTAATTTTTTTATTTGGTTATTTTTTTTTTCTAAAATTTTCATGACCCTGGATTCAATGTCCTTAGTCGTAATATCAAACAGTTTACGTTGTATTAATAGCGTCAAACAAGTCATACTCACAGTCAGAGTCAAACAAATTAAGTCACGGTCAAGTCAAACTCATGCCCCTGTAAAGTGGTGGAGGTTTACAAGAGGCTCCTATGGAGTTTAGGAAACAACACGAAAATACATGTTTCACCTCGTTATATCACTTACCCACACTCGAGCACGTTTACGAGCACTTAATGAATAATAATTCACCATTTAGTACACAATAACACTCGAAAATACACAAGTATAGGAAAATAATTCAACGAGCCGACATGTTTTTTTCCACGTTGGCGCCAAAAGTCCCTTATTTTGAGTTTTTTTTTTGTTAAATTTTCATGACCATTTCGTGGATTCAACGTCCTTTAGTCGTAATATTAAATAACCAACGAGCCGACATGATTTTTTCCACGTTGGCGCCAAAACTCATTTTACTTGGGATTTCATATTGTCACGTTTTTCGGGATAAAAGTATGTTATTTCCTTTTTTCATGGTTCACTTTAGTTTCTAACTGAATTTCATAAAGATTGGTTGAGTCGTTGAGACGTAGAAAGGTCACAAACAAACAGAAAAAGTTACAACCGAGCCAAATGACTTTACATGGACTTTATATTTTCACACATTATTGACCCGATGAAATAGATATACATTTTTATTGATAATCGTAAATAATAAGTCAGTAAATAAAAGTTCATTAAAAATTGTCAAAATAATAAAATTTCAATTAATAAATTAATTCATATATTATGATCATTTAGGATTGTGTTCGTAGTTATTTATATATAACAATCTGTTTTGCTTTAAAAAAACGTCAATAGAGTAGAAAGTACAGTTAAAACTACAGTTATATATTTATTAACGTGATATTTAAGCGATAAGGCCGCCTGTTAAAAGCCTAGATAATATTTTTGTTGTAATGTTTATTTTATCCTTGTTTTGTGGTATTTTAATAAAGAGTTTTGAATTTGTATTTGTATATTTACCGTGGTAAGATTGTGGATGGAGCTCACGATATTTTTGAGCAGTTACGTGCACCATGTCAACGGGCAGAACAACCGATATACCCAGTGATAATTAAAAATAGTATTTAATGTAAAAGTAGGATAAAATATAACGTATAGTTTTCGTACAAGTAAAGTTGTATAAAAATTTGACGTTAATTTTCCACCTTAACAACGCGAAACGTAGACAAGCTCAAAAATCCCATGAAAACCCACGAGGCAAAGCTAGTAAAACAGCCTTTATATATACTCACACGCGATTATTTATTACTATTAAGATAAAAAATAATTTATTTAAAATTATAATGATATGTTTGTTTTAATCTAACATATCATTTGAGTCAAGGGCTCGAAACGAAAATACTTAATAATCATATAATTATACATAGGTTATTAGTTTATATGACAAGAAAACACGTCCCATTAGTATATGACATCACAAAAAATAATAATAATTGAATAATTATGATTATTAACAATAATAACGCTTTTTATACTTAAATGTAAAACAACATAGACTTTTTTGACACTAAGAAATAATTTTGCAAGATTATGCTGGAAATAAGTACAAAGGCGATCTTATCGTGAAAAGTAATCTCTTCCAGGCAACTTTATTTATAAAATAAAGTACGAAAAGAGTATTTAAAACCAGCTGCTGTCCGCGACTTCATACGCGAAGACTGTCATATAACTCAACTCTCTTTTGACCGCCGATTTAAATAGTTTCTTCAGTAATTGTATTAAATTTAATTATATTTTCAATTAGCCTATTATTTTTGACAATTAAAACATCTGTTCGATAGTTTACTACTGGAGTCTGTGTTCCCGGAAAAGTACTTCGGGGTAATCTTCAAGTTTAGAGTGAGTTTCTTCTAAATCAACGTGTTCCATCCTCGACCACACCGTCACTTACCATCAGGCGAGTTGGTGACCAAACGTAGATCAACATGTGTGATGAACATTTGTGTCTGTTCTATATCTGGTTGTTTATATCTATTTAAGTATGTATTTAAAACTATATATGTATGTATATCAGTCTCTGGCAGCCATATCACAGGCTTTGCTTACTTTGGGGTCAGATGACCGTGTGTGCAAAAATGTCCCGTTTTTTTTTTTTTTTTTTATAGTTAATAGGCTTGCGTTTGACCACCATCACGCCTGATGTTAAGCGATGATGCGGTCTACGTTGGATTTATGTTTTTATTTATCAACTCCACATATTTAAAAAACTGGTTGCTTCCAGGCTAGCATGTTCCACCCTACAGCGCCATGAAGATGTAGACAAATTTAACGTAAGCCCATCATGAATAAAAAACGAACTTGACCGATTTTAATCCAGTTCAAGCTAATCGACGCAAGTAGTGAGTCTAGCTAATTTACATACATTTGGTCATCTCCACCGCTCTCCATATATCCGGGATGACGTGAGGACAAACCAACAAACTGATTTACGTAATTCATATTGAAGACTGTGGAAAAAAATCAACAATTAGGTATCAAATGACACGCCATCGCGTGTTGCTTTATACGTTATAGGAACGTGACCTTTTTATAGAAAATATGGAGTAATAAGGTTTTTTAACTAGGGCAAGTACCTTTATTAACTAAACAAAATATGGTTGTGTAAAGTAATAAGTTTTAAGTACATTTATTTAGAAAATTTATGTTTTGTCAGGATACGATGGGGCTGACAGACGTGTTGTATTAAAGGCCCCTAAAAAAGTAAAGATTAAAAAAAAACAATATATTAGCTAATATTAATACTACAAATACAGTTATACTACGGATAGCCCGCTAGTCCAGTTGGTAGTGAACCTGCCTTCTGAGCTTGGGGACGTGGGTTCGAATCCCACCTAGGACAAACATTTATGTGATGAACATTTGTGTTTGTTCTATATCTGGTTGTTAATATTTATTTAAGTATGTATTTAAAACTATATGTGTATGTATATCAGTCTCTGGCAGCCATATCACAAGCTTTGCTTAGTTTGGGGTCAGATGACCGTGTGTGCAAAAATGTCCCGAATATAGTATAGTACAGTTATAACTGGCCATAAAAACACAGAAAATAAAATATAAAACAAAAATTGAGTGAAGCTTCTAGAATTTCAATAATAAAGCTACCAACTCAGATTAAAATCTATTTGATTTATACACAAAAACTCGCGAGTCTGACCTAAGAGTATTGTTCACACACCCAAGGTTTAAAAATGAGTTATTATGTTAGATATCACTAATTAACAAATTTAAATCATGATAATTTCGGTATGATTTATTGTTTTATTTAAATGGTAATTTAGTAATGGAATAAGTATAAAAAGTGATAAATGTTATTAAAATTATTCTGTAGGTACTTACTTAATTAATACATTTGCATGGTATATTAACGTTGTTCAGTTAGCCTTTGGATGGGTGGCCAGAAAAAGCATTAGGCAACTGAGCGATTCTTCTGGCTTATTTTTTTCCTTATTATATGTCCTACAAGGGTTGCTTAAAAGCTCTGATATTTGAGGATGTATGTGTATGGACAGTTTAATTGTTAACACGATAAATAAATAACGCGAGATTGTCAGACTCGACAATAAATATAAGAAGGCAAAACACGTTTTTTTGTAATCTACAGACAGTAGAAGGTAGTTTTTAATAGTTCTCACAACCTACACGTGACTGAATTGATTCTGTTCAATTAGCAATCCGTCGATAACAACTTAAGCAGGTGTTCTATATTACACTATAAAAGCTGCATTTCGATTATTTTTTCAGTTTTGGCTCCATACATATTGTCTATTAGCGGTCCACCCCAGCTTCGTATGGGTATAGATTATAGCCTATGTCACCCGGGGATAGTGTAGCTTCCCAACAGTGAAAGAATTTTTCAAATCAGTCTAATACTTTTTAAGCCAATTCGTTACAAACATACATACAAATCTTTCCTCTTTATGATATTAGTACAGATTTCGTCAGTGTCAAGTATAAAATTATCTAAAACTAACTATTGGAGAAAACTAAAAATCAAATGGATAGGTTATTTTAGAAGAATAAATAAAAAGAAATTGTTTGACGGTCTGGCTTGATAATATATGATATATGATATAGAAATGATATATGGCGTAAATCTATCAAATATTATTAAAATAATGTGTTTAAATTGTCTGTTAATAGCGGTAAATTTAGAGAGAAAAAATATATTTGACTGTAGGAGTCAAATACAGCCGTGAAAACCTTACTTTTGACTTGTTTTGCCATAATAAAATAACCTTTTTAAGCAGCGTAATATTTATAGGCAGCTGGTACAAAAATATTATAGTACGTTCTCAGAATAAAGACTAACTTTTAGTCTTTATTCTGAGGTAACGCTTTAGTATAATCTGTGGAACCTTCAAGTATCTTAACCTTATTTTTAATCTATACTTTGGCTTTGACATTCGCTTACCCATTTGCCTAAGAAGGTTCATTGAGGCTTTAAGTTAAATACTATTTTGAGTCCTTTAATATGTTTTTAATATGATACCAGTCGTAACGACAATGTTATTGGAGTCACATTACTTTCTGTTATTACGAAATGATGGCCCAAGTGAAGGGAAGTCATAAAAATGTTTTTATATGACTGTAAAAACTGAGCTTTTTATCCTGTATTAATAAATAAGCAATAATTTTCCATACAACGATTAAGATACTCTAACGATTTAAATTTACACTATAAGAATTATCGTCAGCATAAAAAAAATTGTTCATTTTGGTAAGTTTATTATGATTCAAAATATAGGTATAACAAAAAAAAACCGGACAAGTACGAGTAGGACTCGCGCATGGAACTCTCAGAGCAAGAGTACAAAAAAAAACTGAAGTTGAAATATTGAAAGACAAACTTAACTTCGTAGTTGACTATAAGGTTCTTCCATACATTCCAACTACAAAATATAAGTTTGTAATAGCAAAATAATTATTTTTAAATGATATAACTTCAATTTTATGACTTTCGGATTTATTCCTATGTATGTGCTATAAGATCTTGCCTCTTGCCAAATTTCATGATTCTAGGTCAACGGGAAGTACCCTATAGGTTTTGATTTCCCTGTGAAATCGCAAAATGTGCGAAATAAACGTTCATATCTTTTGATTGCGTTGACTCACAACTTTTATTTTTTCACATCCGAAAGAAACTGTAGACTTAATTATTTGGTATAAATTTCAACTTGATATCTTTACGCGTTCATGAGAAAAAGGGTCTTGACAGACGGACAGACGGACAGACAGACGGACAACGAAGTGATCCTATAAGGGTTCCGTTTTTTCCTATTGAGGTACGGAACCCTAAAAAAATTAGCAATACACGAACAAATTTGAGTTTTCACCAGCAAGCTGTAAAAACTACCATACAATATATTTCAAAACATCCTCTGCCTCTTTATTGAGTTAACTAATATTGGTTTTTCACAGTCAAAAAACAATATCAGTTCAATTGAGATACTATCAGATACTATCAGTGCAATTCTTAGAATAACTACACAAAGAAACCAAGTACATTCGCAAAATTTAAGCCATTTAAATGGTGTCATAAACACCAAAAAAAATATAAAAATTTTACTATCACAATTTGCGCGGTGAAATCGTACCACAACAAATCAGAAAAGCAGCACAAGAGTTTGTGACATTCCACAGGTAATCCATTAATTTTCTTGCTTAAATCGCTTAAAATACCAATCGAAACGTAAGCTACAAAGCGAATTTGTAGCTTACGTTTTGAGAAGGCGTTGTTTGGAAACCTACCTTCTCTGAGTTGTTATTCTAAGGTGCAATTATTGTTTTCTTCTGAACTTGTTGTTTGTAGAGCCTACAATAGACAATGCTGTTTATAATAAACCGGCCAAGGGCGTTTGTTAGCTCCTTTAAAATAAAACACAGCTTAGACAAGTTTAGCTTAGCTGATTTTCTGAAAAATTCCACATTATCACGTGTCTAGATTGTTTAATTTCATCATCAGCCGGAAGACGTCCACTGCTGAACATAGGCCTCCCCCTTTAACCTCCACACTGAACGACAGCCTGCCTTTTGCATCCACTGGATGCCCGTGACTCACAATATCGTCTGTCCATCTAGTGAGAGGCCTACCTACGCTGCGTTTTCCGGTTCGTGGTCTCCACTCCAGAACCTTTATTCCCAATCGGTTATCGGTTCTTCGAGTGATGTGGCCTGCCCATTGCCACTTCAACTTGCAAATTTTAACAGCTATGTCGGTGACTCTGGTTCTTTGGCGAATATCCACGTTCCGGATTCTACCGCGCAAAGAAACTCATCGTCTAGTGTCATCATATTAATATTATGATAAATAAATTTATAAATTTCATGTCATAAATAAAAATCACTCGTTTAACTTACTAAAACTATACCTGATTTGACTAAATTATGTTTCACTTTGGCTCATTCATAGCGCTTCTAGTTTACGCAAGACAAAAATGAAATAGATAAAAAAAATTATCTATATTGCATTGCAAAACTGAACGTGGGTGAAACAATCTGAATTTAATACGAAATTGCAAAAACTATGCGAAATTTTTCCACTCGTATTAATATTTCTCAATAAACCTGCTTCTTCTTCAATTTCATGTTGTAAAACCTTGTTATTAACTATATAAATCATATAATATCATAATTATTGATACTATACAACCGAAGAGGTATCTAATGTTATTTTTACATAAAACGTCGATTTTGCGTCATATATTTTATATGTTATTATTATATCTATTGTATTAAAACTAGTTATAGCAATTCCAGTTCTTAATATCATCAAAAGTAATGATTTGACACTATTAACCTTTGATTGGTAAAATTTGGAATATAATTATTGTATCGTCAAATTTAGAAAAGATGGTAGACTTCGTTTAATTTAGCGACATATTGTGATTAGTGCTTCTTTTTGTAATTAATGTTATTATGCCTTGACCTTTGTTTAAGAAGCATTAATATTAACACCAAAGTCTTGTTCGTGTAAAAGCTTTTAAAATGTATTCCTACCAAGAAGCATGTTAATGTTTTGAGTATGTTTGTCTGTTTCTTTATGGCTTCCTGTAGCCAAACGACTTGATATTGGTGAGCAAAGTCGTTAGATTGGTCTATGTGTTTTTTCGTTTAATTGTTTTATTGTATATTTCTTTTCTTTTGTTTTTCTGTCGCTTTTGCGACCATGTCAGCTCCTTTATGTACATTCCTTATCGTCTACTTATATTTATATCACACAACAGTTTAAACAGTGTTCGTGCCGCATACCTGTTAACTCTCTACCTGATCATCAAAAGATAGTTACATTATTTAGAAATTAAATTTAGTATAATTTTAATAGACAAAGAGTTTTTTTAAATTAATATATACAACGCTTCACGCTTCCCAATAGGGTTCTTTGTAGGGGATGGCATGGAATATATACAGGGAAAAGGACAACTAAAACTCAGACCCGAACTTTTAGGTGTTAGAAAATTTATGACAGTTACAAAATTAGGACATTAAAAGCATTTTAAGTGCATATGAATAATTATATTTTTAATGAAAAATTAATAACGATGTTCTACTGTTTCATTAAGCAAAACTGATTTGTTTCTGCATATATTATGCATTTTTACATTATAAAGTATTTTGTCTTCAATAATTTATAGTTGGCTTAGTAGCTTAGAACAGTGAGAGCGTTTACCCGGATCATTGCCAGATTTGAATCCTGCCGTCGTAATTTTTTCAAAATGTTTTTTTTTTTTTTAACCTATTCTGTCTATCATCCTATCACCCTCCACAAATTTCGAAATGCTTAATACATTTAAATATGTTATAGGTAATTTGATTTGTTTACTTTGTATACTCGTAAGAACATCAACTGGCTTATTGGTTATCGCTATGTAGTTTAAATTTATAAATTTTTGCTATTTGGCACAAGACAAGCGAGAAAAGAGGAAAAACCACGTCAAGAGGTGTTTTCTTTAACATTTTTATATGTGATAAGATATTCCAATAAAACATGATGTGTAGATGATGCAGTACGAAAAGTAATCGAAATTATAAGTATGCACGACACCTTTTAAATTGTTGCAAATTAAATCAATATGTAAGGTTAATAACACAATATATTAATATTGTCAGACCATCCTAGGAAAAAGTACAATAATAATATAATCCCATTAATTTGACAATGACAATTTTATGAGCTAATAAAAACAGCTTCACTAAAGTTGATCTACATTCAAAATTTTTATAATATATTTCTATTGTTACCAAATCTGTATCAGATTGAATATAATCTGTGTTGTAAATTTAAGATAAATGTTAGAGGACCATATATTAGATGTTCAAGGTCTTTTATTTGCATAAAACTATAATTCTAATGGTACAAGCCGGATTTGAGTGTTTGCTTCGTTTAAGCAAATATAGCTTCCAATATACTGCGCGGTGAAAACATATAATCAATATAAGAGTTGTGTTTATATACCTAGACTTGTGTATAATTATTGTATTACAATAGAATATATGAATGGCTAAAAGCAAGTGACATTTTTAAATAGATTTATTTTAAATTTACCAATCCTGCGCGGCCAGTATTTTGGGCATTTTGTCTGAAATTAAAATCGTTTGTAATATCTATATATAAACATTTTAAGTTTTGTGTTTGGTATTCTTAAGTTAACTCAATGATGACTTTAATGAAGCTTTTCTCTTTTTTTTATCATTATAAAATACTAGCTGCGCCCCGCGTAGCGATGAAAAATGGTGATGATGATGATGAAAAGTAGCCCATGTCACTTTCTGGCTCTTGAACTATACCCATGCACAAAATCAGGTCAATCCGTTGTTCTGTTGCAGCGTGAAAGAGGAACAAACATCTATACATACAAACTTTCACGTTTATAATATTAGTAGGATAGGATATATAATTAATTTTATAATATACGAAGCAAACATAAAAAAGCCTTAAATATTACTATTGTTAAAAATTATAATCAAAAACAAGATGTTGTCCGTGTGGTAAAGTGCCAAGAACGCTGGCTGCATTCCCGCGTTCAATTGCTAAAGAAATTCTCTGCGCGAGGAATGAGCTAGCTCTCTTATTTTATTTTTGAATTTTCTTATTAAAATACTTAATTTCATTCATCTATAAAATGTATTAGACCAAAATTATGATAACACAAACATTAGTACGTGTTTGAAAAACATTTCAGGATCTCTTAACTCTACACACGCAAATATTTATTAGTAAATCACTAAATTCACTAAATTCTGAATATACCATTATTAAGAATCGTATTAATTTATACGTTTTACAAAGAGAAATTAAAATTATCACGCAATAAACATGAATACATAATGAGATATCACATTACAAAATTATTATAAATTACGAAGATATGTCTAGACTACAATAACTTCTAATCCATAATAATATTTTAAGAGATAAAATTTAAAGTTATATGATTATTTACGGGATATTTACCGTGGTAAGATTGTAGAATGAGCTCCCGATAACTTTAGTGAACAACCGTGATAGTTTAAAACAGTGAGATAAAATTTGTTTTAGTTTGTAAATTTAAGTAATTTGACTTATTGCTTCTAATTCATTTTGGTTGCTATTTATTGTGTTTGTAGATGATCCTTGCTTTTGCATTGTGTCTCTAATTATTTATGACTAAATATACTATAAATTTGGCATTTAAATGCGAATCTACTTTAAAGACAGTGTATATTATGTATTTATCGCATTTATATTACATGCATGTCTTTCAGCTATATCATAATGGTAGTATTTATTTAAAGGTGTCATTAAAATGTTTTTACACATCCAGTCTACCATGTTACGTAAATTCTTTCCATATAATGGTTCCCTGGAAGAGTTATTTTTAGCGATAAGGCCAGCACTTGTGGCCCTAGCTCGTAAGTGTTTTCTATTGATTTGTAAATTTTATTTCTGATGTGCACAATAAAAAGTTTATAACTATTTATCTAAATTGTTTGAAAAGGGTAATAGTTATAGTTATGTAGTATATGTAATAACTGATTTTATTCCAAACATATTACCAATGAATATCATGGCAATTCCTAGTGATATAAACTAAGTTTTATTTTGATAATTTACTTTTACAATATTTCTAAGACAAGTTGGAACAATTACTAATAGTATACTATAGTCTATAGATAATTGTTTATTGTATAAAAGAACCAAAAAAAAAAAGATTTAGGCTGAAGTGGACTGGATAAACCGGAGATGATGATGATTTAAAATTTTAAAATATTTAACGACTAATATATGTCAATAATATCGAATGTGGCCTAGAAATCCAATAATATAACGAAATTCAACATGGTAATGTGTCATCGAACATTTGTAAATAAGTAAGCGTTCGAGTTGACCTCAGAGGTCACACACATGACCTCCACTGTTAAGTCATCTGTGGCAGAGCTAGAAGAAACCCGCTTGCCAAATATATTAAATAGCCGATTACCAATGTTGCGGTTATCAATAAGATGTTTTGAAAGGCATCCTGTCAATAATTTTGTATTTTTTTTAAAGAATATAATTCTGAAAGATATTCCGTACATAGAACAAACAATACAATAAAGTTATATGATTATTTACGGGATATTTACCGTGGTAAGGTTGTGGTTGTGGATATCCCGTAAATAATCATATAACTTTAGTGAACAACCGTGATAGTTTAAAACAGTGTTAAACAATACAATATCTTTTTATTGAAACAAATAAAACTTAAACTAACATCAAAAATAAATATACGGCAGTATATTGGGCGGTCTTATCGCCTAAAGCGATTTCTTCCAGGAAACCTTTTGATGAACAGGACTATAGAATTTTAACACGGTCGATGGTGCACATAAAATAGAAATAAATATATATCCCTACATACGAGTATATCTATACTAATATTATAAAGAGGAAAGATTTGATTGTTTGTTTGTTTGTTTGCATTGAATAGGCTCCGAAACTACTGAACCGATTTGAAAAATTCTTTCACTGTTGGGTAGCTACACTATCTCCGGGTGACATAGGCTATAATCTATACCCGTGTGAAGCTGGGGCGGACCGCTAGTGTATAATATAATAAATACACAATGCTATGCTACGTACATACCATAAATATAATAAATAAAATAAAAACATACGTACCAACTAACATAAACTAAGATAACGTGTATAGACATGATTCTTAAAACTAGAAAGAGATTTGGCCTGCCTGATAGAATCAGGCAGCGTATTCCACAGTAGGACAGCTTGAAAGTGAAGGACTTACAGTAGGAAAGATTGACATGGAAATAAGGAGGAATCTTTAGTTGGATGGCACGACAGAATCGCAAGAAACGGAGAGAGCTTGAATAAATTCGAAGCGGTCCTTTAAGTATAAAAGGGCAATGGGCATGAACAGGATTTTAAAGACAAAGGAGATGACATGAGAATTACGGACAACAAAATCAATCTAAAAACATAGTTAATGTAACTATATAAAACTTGCTACATAGTAAATTAAAACTACTTCAAATTCTTAGTTTCCTGTTTTTTTATCGTGCTTAGGGCAATAGTTACTTGTAGATTGACCTTCATCGCAAGCAAGAAACTACCCGGGGGCTGTTTAAGGTCTAAAACAATCCAGGGTTAAGTATTCTAGTCAGTTTTTACATAGTTATTGTTGAGTATCTTTAAAACAAACCATAATAAAACTGCAACACCATTATAAAATTGCACACTATAACAATAAAAAAACTTACAAATTTGCACATATACTACTTTAACGCAAATATGAGTAAGTTAATGAGACAAAAAAATACTAGATTTAAAATGAACCAATCTTTAGTTGTATCCAATGGGGTTAACTTTTTTTTAGATAGCCCTTTGGTCCAGTTGGTAGTGAACCTGCCTTCTGAGCTTGGAGGCGTGGGTTCGATTCCCATCTAGGACAAACATTGGTGTTTGTTCTATATCTGATTGTTAATATCTATTTAAGTATGTATTTAAAACTATATATGTATGTATATCAGTCTCTGGCAGCCATATCACAAGCTTTGCTTAGTTTGGGGTCAGATGAACGTGTGTGCAAAAATGTCCTGAATATTAATTAATTTATTATTTCTTCTATTATTTTCCTGGACTAGTGTACTTTCAAGTGTTAATGCTTAATAATGGTGGATTATTAAAGATTAAAAATTTATTTATTGCTTAAAAAGTAACACCTTAAAAATAATATTTAACCATTGGTCGACACTAGGACAAAGCCTGTCTCATGGAGGCCTTAAAACAAATTAACAAAAATTATATACTACGACGAACTATCGACGGATATATTTGAAGCGTGTAATTTTTTACGTGCAGATAAAATTCTCCAATAACATATTATCCAAGTGGTTATAGTATAATGTTATATCTCCTGCGTCGCGACATCGACAAGATTCCTCGGACGCGCGCATTGCGTAACGTACAAAGGCAAGCAGGGTCTTCTCTTTTAAAACGGGTTTCACAGTTTACCGAATTCCAATGTATATTGATTATATGTTTATATATTCTATATATTGTATGTTTATATACACATAGGTGTATAAGACTTGTTGGACGTGTCAGTTTGTTGTATTTTGTCTATATTTTTGATATGAAGCGTTGTATAGGTATAATAAAAACTCAACTTCTATCTATTCATGATTTTATGTATATATATATAATAGGCTTGCATTTGACAATTATGTAGTCTACGATGGAACACGCTTACCTAGAAGAAACCGATTCACTTGTAAAATATTACAACTTTGACTAAAACACTATTTTTTCACATTTTATATATATTTAAAAAACTCTTTAGTGTGCACAACAGAACATACAGACAAAAGCATACAGATAGAGAATCTCATGAGCTTATGCCACAAGTGACAGCCTTATCGCTTAAAGCAATCACTTCCACGCAACCATTCGATGGAAAGAATTTACGTACCTATCAGTCCATAGTCACGTACACAATCAAATTAATCCCTACATAATTATACAAATAATCCCTAATTATATAAACGCGAAACATAATGACATTTTAAATATTACTTATCCCGAAACAATAAACAGTTAGAGTTAAACAGAAACAAAAAAAAAATAAAAAAAATGGTGGATTAAAAAAAACTTTTTATTTTTAATTTAGAATAGATTTTCGTTTGGCTAATAACTCGCCTGATGGTAAGCGACGGTGTGACCGAGAATGGAACACGTTAAAAATAAATAAATCAAACATAAAATTTAATTTAGGTGATTTTCCTTAATTTTGTGATACCAAAATCAAAGTTTTGTAACTAATTAACGTAGTTACCAATAAAATTAACTAAGAAACTATAATAATAATTAAGTGACGTGTGATGTTGTTAATATCGAGATAGTGTGACGCACGGAGCAATCAAAATAAAATTGACACACTTTGTAAGTGAAAGTTGACCTTGACATACTTCTGTAAGTTATATAACTTGTGATCAACAGAAGAAAGTGTAACTTCGCTTTCATACGATGCCAGAGTCACCTGATCTTTTATTGTGTTTCTTAAAGCTTTGTATATTCTTGCTCTCGTAAGAAGTATTTTTATTAAAGTTATATGATTATTTACGGGATATTTACCGTGGTAAGGTAAGACATGTCTTACCGTGAACATGGTGCATGTAACTGCGCCGAAATATCGGGAGCTCATTCCACAACCTTACCACGGTAAATATCACGTCAATAATCATATAACTTTAGTGAACAACCACTAGTTTTAAACAGTGTTTTATTTTTATTAACCCGTCGAATGCGAGCGAAGGAGTGTTTTATGACTAAATGTGGAATTTCTCCTACCTTTCATATGTATATTTTTTAAAGTTTCAAAAAAGTATTAAATACGTGCATAAGAATAAATACCATTGTGTATAAATCTTCTTACACACAATACGCGCGTCCGAGCATTTTTCGCGACTGCAACTGCATGCAGTGCGTAACGCATTTGGGGGGTTAATATTCTACAAAGATAAAGTTATATAAATTTAATGTAATTTAATATAACAGTATACATACATTTCTTGCCTTATACTGAGAGTTGATTTTTAAAGTGATATGTATAATGTTCAAAATTACGTGCAATTTTTTAAATCAAATAATTTAAAAGTTTGTTGTCATGTTTTTCAACACTCTGTTTAACATAAAAATAAATATAATACTTACCTAAAAATCATAAAATTATTGATTATTATTTTTTGAGGTGGAAATTCTACATTACTTTAAATATAACTTGGGTAACATATAAAATTAAATGAGTTCAATAAAAATCATATAAAATATTTTAACTATGTCATAACTTCACGTAATATTTTATTACAACCGTTATTGGAAATGTAACGCAAGCTTTAGTGTTTATTCAGATAAAACACATAATTTCGATAAGTTTATTTTAAAAATATTTCTTATAATGAAATACCTCCGTAATCTTACTAAGGATCACCTTACACACTGAGTTCACATATTTTGCTTTATGGTATTTTATTTCGAATGTATGTAAAAATAATTATATAATATAATATGTCACAAATAATAGCTCAAAATAATAATAATCGATATCAACACAACTAATATTTCCTATTAATTATAATTCCTATAATTATCCTTAGTTTTTTTACCTATAAAAATTTATTTTAGACCCAATAAGTATGTTTTATTTCGATGCAGCTTAAAGTTAATATACAATATACACGAAAAATATTTAAAACTCAGATATTTAAAAACTAAAACTATTACTGCCAAACATTAAAATTAAAATAAAAAAACAACAAATTAAAACCTAACTATATTTATTATAACCTATAGGTTATATTAAATATATGTTGAGATGAGACAGGATAAGGCAGATACCATTTCTCATCCTATACATTTGTTCTCCTATCCACAAGTTGCTCACCACAATAGCCCAGATTTTTTTATCCTATACAATACTGTACAATAGTTTCATATTCCATTTTATACACATTCAATAATATTGTATTTTATATTCAACGGGGCCTCTTGGTGTTGGCTTCGGTCCTACCTATCAAATGCTCGGGCTATAACCGAGAGTTAATTTAAATATAGGTTATATCATTATCATCATTTCAACCGTAGGACGTCCACTGCTGGACATAGGCCTCGCCCATCGATCTCCAAAAGGGCCGGTTGGAAGCGGCCTGCATCCAGCGTTTCCCTGCGGTCTCTTTTAGGTCGTCTGTCCATCTTGTGGGTGGACGTCCTACGCTGCGCTTACCAGTCCGTGGTCTCCATTCCAGAACCTTTCGCCCCATCGACCATCTGTTCTGCGTGATAGGTTATATACCAATTTAAATTATTACATTATAATCCATTAAAAACTCGCATAACTTAGACATATTAATCAGCTAAGCTTAAAGAAGTTAAAATCTTAATGTAATTCAATCGATTGAGGTCACTTTTAAAAGTTTTGTCATCCTGTCACACTAAAATATAATGAAGTTATAACCATTTGTCTGTCAGCAACCGTTTCACAATCTAATAATAGCAATATATCACTAATAGGAGCCTCTTATTATATAATAATGCTATAAATAGAGGTACGCAGTTTAGGAACATTTTATAAAGTTGATAGATCATAACCCAGATACTTACATTTTTTTATTTTTTATGTTTTAAAAGAGCCTGCGTGCCTGATAAAATGTTTATAATACATTGCACTGTACTACCAGGACCCATGTACACTGGTAATTGTATACATCTGTTGCACTTATGATTAATAAAGTTATTTTGGAATTATTTAAAATTACTAATTTAAAATATGACTTCAAATGAAAATAATGCCGTGTACAAGCTTTGCTTAGTTTGGGGTCAGATGACCGTATTTGCAAAAATGTCCCATATTTTTTTTTATTATATGTCCGTTTAAAGTTTGAATCTAAAATTCACGAACACCTGTTTTTGGTGATATATTATTATTATGTCAGTCACATTTCCGTCTTCCTTCGACATAAATACCAATACCTATATTCAGTTAGCAATTAAAAACTAGTTTAGAGCATCAAAATTATGTATATGTATAACATATTACTGATAATGAGGCAATATAAAATATATAGGGCTATAAACGAAATCAAGATGAAAAATTGTTTATCTATCCTATATCTATATTTAATATTATAAAGAGGAAAGATTTGTATGTAAGTATGTTTGTAACGAATTGGCTCAAAAACTACTGAACCGATTTGAAAAATTCTTTCACTGTTGGGAAGCTACACTATCCCCGGGTGACATAGGCTATAATCTATACCCGTGCGAAGCTGGGGCGGCCGCTAGTCTGTAATAAAATTCCAAAACTGTTTAGAATCAAAATACGTACAATAATTACTGTTCAAAACAAGGCATATATATAAAATACATATACAATTTTGGCTTAAAGTTATCAGTAAAATAACAATAAAGAAACTACAGCCATAACCATACAGCCATACACCATACAGCTATAAATAGTTATACAAAGTAGTACAAGATGCAATACTTGGCAACAACAGTTTGAAACGTTTGCTAAATAACCTAGAATCATTAGTGTGATCGTCCTTACACCTACATTGGTTTAGGTTAGAGCTATACTTTCTGAAAAGCGACACATAGCAACCAACGTATATTTATATATATATATATTTTGATGATATAAGCTAGCGTTTGACCACAGCTCACCTGATGGTAAGTGACGATGCGGTCTAAGATGGGGCACCCTTGCCCATGAGGTGCCTTCACTGTTGAAGGTCTTGAAGAGACCCAGGTTGTACTTTGTAGGGAACACCGAGGCAGGGAGCGCATTCCATTCCTGTGCAGTTCGTATTAGGAAGGAATTTTGGAAACGCTGCGTGCGGACTTTACCAAAGTTCACGATGTGAGGATGGAATGTCTGCCTCGATAACCTATGGTGGAAATTGGAACCTACTTGAAAGAAAAACCATTAAAAAACCGATAGAAAAATGGACATCGATTTTTGTTGATATTCCGAAAACCCGTACGAAGCGCTTTGATTTCACGATGCTGGTATGTGGAATGCGCTGCCTGAATGGGTGTTCCCCGATAGTTACAATCTGGGTGTCTTCAAATCACGAGTATCAAACACTACCTATATAAGCCAGTGAGGTGTAATAATAGAGACGTTATAGTCGAATAACACGGCTTTAAAAACTGACTTAACGTAGCATATATCACTTACCTAGGCATGTATATGTGCATTTTGTGAAATAAGGGAAAGAGTATGAAACACTTTTTACGCTATATCTGTTGTTAGAAAGAGACAAAAATACAATTTGTTGTGGACACTCGGAGTGCGTGACTGAGAGACGGCTGAACGAAGTCGGGCAGCCAGCCTTGCATTCGTCTCGTCAATATGGTGGCGGGCACAACCTATCTACGGGTAAAAATATCTTAGCCTACAGCAGATACAGATATTTGGTAGTGTAACTATTATTGTCGCCTGCAGTACTTCACAAGTATAAAATGTCATTACCTTAGCTTTCATTCGACCTTACCGCCCACGGCGCTCTGTTTTAGGCATCCTAAGATGCAACTTGACCCGTATACCCTGCATCTAAACGTTAATTTAGATGCTTAATGCTAAATACAAAGCAAAAGCTATTATTCTTTTGCTTGGGAAATCATTAGTCTCTGTCAGAAATTTCTAGCTTCGCATTGAATTATGAATGTTTGGCTTTTTCTGATATTTAACTGTATTTTAGAACGTTTTTTTTATGGGTTTTAGTCTTAGAATAACTACTCAGAGAAGGTAGGTTTCCAAACAACGCCTTCTGAAAACGTAAGCTACAAATTCGCTTTGTAGCTTACGTTTCGATTGGTATTTTAAACGATTTAAGCAAGAAAATTAATGGATTACCTGTGGAATATCACATCATAACTCTTATGCTGCTTTTCTGATTTGTTGTGGAACGATTTCACCGCGCAAATTGTCATAGTAAATTTTTTATATATTTTTGGATCCATATATGACACCATTTGAATGGCTTAAATTTTGCGAATGTACTTGGTTTCTTTGTGTAGTTATTCTAAGGTTTTAGTTTATTTTTAAACTCAGGTCATTGATCTGTTTCTTTTGTATTTTACTTAATTAGATTCTTTTACATTTCGCTTTAAGTATTTTGCATTTGGAATAGGTTTTTTACTAGTTTAGTTGTTTCCATTTGATCATTATTTCCAGTACATGATTCGTCTGATAAGCATAGGTAGGTACCTCTTTTTGTACGCCTTTCGTTGAGATACTTAGCTTACATTGAATTGAAATTAATTTTTGTTCCACTAAAAAAACTGAATGAGAACTGAGAAATGAAAACTGAACTGAGACCATGAACCGGAAGACTGTCATCCGGTTCATGGTCTCCACTCCGGAATCCTCATCGGTTATCGGTTCTGCGAGCGATGTGGCCTGCCCATTGCCACTTCAACTTGCAAATTTTAACAGCTATGTCGGTGACTCTGGTTCTTTGGCGAATATCCACGTCCACGAGCATTACCATACAACGTGGTAGTGGGGCCAGCATTTTGGGAACATTTCCCATTGATAGTGGCTATAAGAATAGGTAACTTTTAAAATATTGTCGATCCGCTGACGAGCGCAATCAGACTTTACTAAAGTACTTATATACTTTTTTCAAGAAACGTGTCCACCTAAACACGAATATTTGTGAATCGCACTTCATAAGGTCACTGGTCTATTTATTTAAACCGGCGTAAAATCTAATATTTGTTGAGCGTGGCATTCCTACTGGCCTTTATGGCGACCAGTGTAAGATGGCGGTGGTGAATCGAGCAACTAAAACTTATTTGCTATATAGTCAAAGCTATAAAACCTTTCTGCCCCATCGGCCATGCTGTTCTGCGTGCTATGTGCCCTGCCCACTGCCACTTCAACTTGCTAATCCGGTTAAAATTTTGTCCATAGATACAAATAAAACAATCAAGTGACAACAGGTGATTTTTTTTTTTTTTTTTCTTACCTGTCAACCAACCATGTGTCAACACTGTTTTTTCTGGTTTATTTATTTATTTCATGACCATGGATACTAGGTACCACTGTCCAGAGTGTGTACCAGAGTCCTTCAGTCGGAATAATAATAATGTTTACATGGTATTAAATAACGTCAAACAAGTTATAGTCACAGCGAGAGTCAAGCAAAGTAAGTCACGGTCAAGTCCAAGTAATGTCCTAGTAAAGTAGTGGAGACTTTACTGCAGGCTTAAATTCTGTAGAGTTTTGCAAACATCACAAAAATACATGTTTCACCTCATTATATCACTTGCCTACACTCGAGCACGTTCAAGAACACTTTAAAAACAATAATCCGATATTATTATTTAGACACCACTCGAAAAGGAAAAAAATACAATGAGGCGAAATGTTTTTTTCGCTTTAGCACCAAAAGTCTCTGTTTTATTCAGTTTTTTTTTTTTGTTAAAATCTTCATGAGCGTGGATTCAATGTAATTTACTCGTAATATTAAACAGTTCATTTTGTCTTATTAGCGTCAAACAAGTCATAGTCACAGTCAGAGTCAAGCTAAGTAAGTCACGGTCAAGTCGAACTCATGCCCCTGTAAAGTGGTGGAGACTTTACAAGAGGCTCCTATGGAGTTTTGGAAACAACACGAAAAGACACGTTTCACCTCGTTATATCACTTAGCCACACTCGAGCACGTTTACGAGCACTTAATGAATAATAATTCACCATTTAGTACACATTAACACTCGAAAATACACAAGTTTAGGAAAATAATCCAACGAGCCGACATGTTTTTTCCGCGTTGGCGCCAAAAACTCCTGTTTTATTCTGACTACTTACAGTGTTGCCATTAAAACAATTATTGAGTTTCCCGCAGTTTTCTTGAGACGAAATAATATCCTGGTTTGATCATTGGCTTCTTAAGTTTCACACAAGAAGTATATAATTCAGAAACAAACTAGGTTCATGTACCAGACAAAAATTCTTAACACGATTCAAGATAAAAAACTACCCTCTTACTACAAAAGATTTAAGCACGCTTTAGACAGGTGTTTGACATATGTTTCACAGGGAAACAACTGCTAAACACATGTCTAAAGCGTTCTTAAATCTTTTGTAGTAAGACGGCTAGTTGTTAGTGATTTAAGTCAGCCTTAGAGCACTAGAACACTGGCGCACAGGTGCCAACTTATACTAGACGGAGCATCCACCTAATACACGTTTCTGTCCATAGAAGGATGGGCCAGATTGTTTGGAGTGACGTATCTATGACCTTTTCATCTCTGACGGTATACCTAAATTGCAAACTTGCAGTGCGTTTTGGAAATGGCGTGGTAGAAAATATATGCATATCTCGTATTTTATTTTATTTAGCTAATGATATTATATAACAATATTCAGACAAGAAAAATGCTCAAATCATGTAGATTGTTGATCAATCTAGATAGCCTGTTGGTCCAGTTGGTAGTGAACCTAACTTCTGAGCTTGGGGGCGTGGGTTCGATTCCCACCTAGGACAAGCATTTACGTGATAAACAATGAACATATGTGTTTATTCTATATCTGGTTGTTAATTCTCTAGTCTATTTAAGCATGTATTTAAAACTATATATGTATGTATATCAGTCTCTGGCAACCATATCACAAGCTTTGCTTAGTTTGGGGTCAGATGACCGTGTGTGCAAAAAAGTCCGATTTAAAAAAAATTTTTTTTTGATTAGTTTCCTTAAATTAAAGTAATTATTAGAATATTATTGATTAGTGATTTATTATGTTTTTTTATGATGTGTTGACGAAACAAGTCGGAAATCTGGTATTTCCCGTATTCAAAATAACTAATTAGTTATTGTAGCTATTTTGCATTTTTATTGATTCAAATATACAAATTATTAGTGAATTTTGAAACACTAATACAACTTAATCATAAATCGTAAAGTAAACTTAATCGTAAAGTGTGGTGACTCCCGCTCCGGCTCGTTCCTGGTGCAAAGGTTGGCCATTGCCATCCAACGCGGTAACGCAGCGAGCGTTTTGGGTACCTTTGCGCCGGGAACGGTTAGGGGTGGGTTATTTGAATAGTTATTAGTTTAGTTATTAGTGAATTCCAAATATTTTGGATTTATTTGTGTTGACGCTTTAATTTGATTTTAATAAAATTTACCTACTTAATCATCAAATGTTTGAAAACTATTTAAACCGTTTATGTTAATTTATATTTATATTAGGAAACAAAAAGTTTGTTGCAATATTTTATTATAGAAAAAAAACAATCAATAAGAGAAAATTAATTAAAGAAAATAAAACAAAAACTTAATTCCTATTAATAAGTACGGGGCGAATTAATTTGAAATGCCAAGTCGAAAATAAAATTATACACAAAGTTTGCAAAACTTAATATTTTGTTAAGCATTGAATTAATCTAAACTACTACTTTGAGCTCTAATCATTTATAATAAGATTCAAATCTTGAACATTAAAGTGCAAATTATTTGGAGACGTGGCCTTGAACTATAGGAATTTTTTTCGTCGCAAACATTGTCTTTGTCAGATACCAAAGTCAGGCGTACAAAAAAATTCGAAGAATTAAAATGAACTTTGAAGACCTTATTAAATAGGTCGACAATTACACGATTTGCCAAATGTTAATGTCGATTTTTATGTCAATAATTTAATTTATGTGATAGTTTTTTGTTTTTAGATAATAAAGGATTAAATGATTTTCATATATGTAAAGTGTCGCTGATTGCCAAAGACAAAAATTAAAATTAATTAAATTGATTTTATAAACTATTAATTATACTCGAGAATAATTTGTTTCGAATTAGGTAGCTATATTAATTAAAACTTAATACAATACCTAAATATCAAGATGAAAATGTATTTTACGAACTTTACCTACTCGACTATTTAGAATCTGCGGCATATTTTAACCTCTAACAAAATGTATAAAATTTTATTCACTAGTTTCTAACAAATTGCTTCAATTTCTTTTAACTTCAAAAACTTAATTTGTAAAGTCTGCAAGATACTTATATCAAAATCTACTCCACTGTAAAAAACAAACAAAAAGCAAATCTAAACTTATGTATCTACTTGCACCTGCAGTTTTATCAAAGTGATAAATTTTCTAGTATTCCGCATTTTCCGGGTTAAGGTTTCTATAAAAGTCAATTATGATAATGCAATCTTGTTCCTCACTAAAATTTTATCATAATCGGTTCATCTCTTTAGTAGAGTAAAGTGACTTTTGCATTCTGATGCATTTCTCAAAATCAATTTCTAAAACAGCTTTTCTCTTGTTACAGAAATATGAAGCCACTATTACCAATAGTGGTTGCCATTCTGGTACTGACCACGCACGCACACCCCGAAAATATCGAGGACGTGAAACAGCTGCCCCAGACCAACGAGCCCCTGGTCGAAGCCGAAGAAACCGACATCCAAGCCAGGGTAGAGAGATGCACGACATGCTCTGGAGGAGTTAAACTCAACCTTAAGTCACCTAAAGATGTCTTGGCAGCCATCCAGCAGCTGCCAGGTGGTGAAGTCCACACCCAGCAGTCTTTCGAAGGTTGCTCAAGCGACAAGGGCTGTGCTGGTCTTAAAGTCAAAGACGGACGAGTGGTAGAGCGCTTCGGAAATGCAGAAGCTTTCCAGGCTGCTGCATCGCAAAACAGCGGAAATGAGTTTACATTCCATCCTGCTGGCTTACTAGAAGGAGAAGGGAGTCCATTCTGGTGGATGAACCAACAAAACTCTCCGTTTAAGAACGCTGCAGCAGGCGGTGGCAACTTTGAAAAGTTCAGCAAGTCATCCTCCTCGAGCTTTAGTACTACAGGCAACGGAGGAGCTAGTTTAGATTTGGGCGCAAATCCGTTCTTAAACGGTGATTTCTCAAAACTAGCTGGAGGTTTTAACAACCAAGGAGCAGGCTTCACATCTGGTGCTGAAGCTAAACCTGGCTACCAGTCTGCGTCATCATTCGAATCGTCATCCTTCAGCTCGTCCAGTAACGGAGAATCTGATCTGTCAAACAATCCTTTCTTGAACGGAGCTCTAAACAAATTTGGCCAATCCGGCTTCCAAGCTCAAGGCAACTTTGCAGGATCAAATGGCCAAAGCCAATCAAGTCAGGGATTCAACGCTGGTGCAGGTCAAAGCCAATCGAGTCAGGGATTTAACGCTGGTGCAGGCCAAAGCCAATCAGGTCAGGCTGGTTACGGAGCTTCAAACTTTAACCAAGCCGCTTTCGGATCTTCAAGCAAATTTGGTGCGTCAGGCTCTGGATTTACGGGCTCTTCTCCTAGACCTTTCACGGCGTCTACAGCTGGATCCAACATAAACTTGATACAGAACGCACAGAAGGCCAGTGAGTTTGATTTTCAACAGCAACAGCAGACCCAGCAGAACATAGACGAAGCGTTCAGACACACTGGCAATGTGAATGCCCATGAGCATTCTGGTGGTGATCTGCAGCAGACCTGCGCTGGACAGGGATACATCTGTGTGCATAAAGCTCAGTGTAACAATGGTGTCGTAAACACCAATGGTGGGAGTCCGCTGCAAGCAAATACTCAGGTGAGTTCTTACTAATTCTGTATTCTTTTAGATGTATGTTAGAAATACTCGACTATCTTTTGACACGACCTGAACCTTTATTTTTCAACCGACTTTTTCTTTCGAGTCGATGTGTAGTATATTATTATTTTGCTTCAAATTAAGTTTTTAGACCAAAATTTTGCCACCCCAATGGCACTCTCCGTGGCTTCATTCAGTTCGTCTAGTGTGCAGGTTGTAGGACACGCTGCACACTCCATCAAGTGTGACATTGTCTGAGGGTTCACACCACAAAGACCGACTTAAAAAATGTATTATCAATTTGAGTGTATACTGGGCTACGTAGATATATAGATAGATATAAACTACTTTATTGTGTACACCAGAAATAAAAATTACAACACGATAGAAAACACTTACGAGCTAGTGCCACAAGTTGCGGCCTTATCGCTAAAAGCGATCTCAGGCAACCATTGGATGGAAAGAATTTACGTAACAGAATCAACGGGGGATGCTAAAATGCTACGTAGAAAGGGGTCTAAGTACCCATAATTATGATTAACTTTTACTGTGGAATCAACTCTGAATTCACGAAAAACAGATGTTCTATAGAAAAGGATTATTCACATTCGACAATATGTATGGAACAGTTGTTTTTTTTCCCTGCTATTTTATGGTTGGTCCCATAGCAATAGTTGTTTATATGGGTACTATGGACCCCTTTCGGCTTCTGCATTGTGATCCACATATTTCCGTAAAAATGTCTCTCAATCTTTTTCTCTGTCTTCCCTTGTTCCGTTCCTTCTCTGTCTTCCCTTGTTCCGTTCCTTCTCTGTCTTCCCTTGTTCCGTTCCTTCTCTGTCTTCCCTTGTTCCGTTCCTTCTCTGTCTTCCCTTGTTCCGTTCCTTCTCTGTCTTCCCTTGTTCCGTTCCTTTTCTATTCAGAGAGTACCGAGTATAATATAAATCTACAATTAAAATTTTAGCATTTCCTGTGATAATTATGCTTCTTAGATTTTGCAACGAAAAAGTCATAACTTTTATGCATCCGTGTTTTACGACATACTTTTTTAGTATTCCGTGTAATTCCATTGAAATTTTATTATAAAAGCTTCTGAATAATAATACATTTTATGAAACATAAACAGCTGAGATCCTATTGGTTAATTAACGCGACAAATTAAACTGTCCTATCACAAATTAAGAAACAACAGAAGGAAATTTTTAGGAAACAATGTAAGGCCAATTTCTGTCTCTTTTAGCTTATATCTTAACACTAGTTATATACAAAAACATAAACAAAATAATTGTATTAAAATGCACTACTTGCCTACAAAATTTCGTGTATCTGTTCACCTATACGCGAGTTATCGTTGAACAAACTGTATAAAAACATCGACTTGTCCCAGTAGAATCCGAGACTCGGTCAGTTAGAGCAAAGTAACATTATTTATTATTATTTCATAAATAGACCAACAGTACACATATTAAATAATACAAATAACACTTATTTATAATTAATAATAAACTACCCACGTAATTGAAATTTATTCACCACAGTGCCTCAAGACGAGGGTCTTTGACCAGTGTGTGTTGCCAGTGATGACATATGGTACTGAGACGTGGTCCTTAATTGTTGGCCTTTTGGAAAAAACTCAGAGTATCACAGCGGGCAATCCAGAGAGCTATGCTCGGAGTTTCTTTGCGCGATAGAATCCGAAAAGTGGATTTTCGCCAAAAAACCAGTTACCGACATAGCTGTTAAAATTTGCAAGTTGAAGTGGCAATGGGCAGGCCACATCGCTCGAAGAACCGATAACCGATGGGGAAGAAAGAAAGGTTCTTGAGTGGAGACCACGAACCGGAAGACGCAGCGTAGGTAGGCCTCCCACTAGATGGACCGACGACATAGTAAGAGTCGCTGGCATCCAGTGGATGCAAAAGGCAGGCTGTCGTTCAGTGTGGAGGTTAAAGGGGACCATGTTCAGCAGTGGACGTCTTCTGACTGATGATGATGATGTGCGCCGGATAGTCGGCTAAGACACATTGTAGATTCATCATTATGTTTTTACAAAGTAACCAATCCTAAAATCGCGGAAAAAAACAGTTGTCGCATAGAAAAATGTTGTTGAACTTCACAAACAAGTTACAACGAAATATAAGAAACAGCTGATTTTTTTAATCATGTCGCGTCGTGTTGGGTTGGGCCCATAGTAAAAATGTTTCAAAAGTAAAAATACAATGATACCTACTTCGTTATGTTAACAAATATTGCAAGTTTAATAAAAGGTTTTAATAATAAGCTTACGCGGGACAACCATATTTTAGTTTTCCTTCACACATTTGTACATCTGTCTTTCGTTTATCAGTGAAATAACATAAAAATGATTTAGTATTTATGGCGGCTATTAAATAAACCTGTATGTTTGTGTGTGTAACAAGTTTTTATGTCATTTAATACATCATATTAACTCAATTTTTTTTTAAATTAATTTTGTTAGTTAGCACTCTTGCAGAGTCCACCCGGGAAAGTAACACACCTTAGTTTGGGGTCAGATGACCGTGTGTGCAAAAAGGTCCCAATTTAAAAAAAAAAAAAAAAAAATTGTTAGTTCAACCGTCAAGCAGTAGTGTGCACACATTACTGTGTTTCGGATTGAGGGCAGTACTTCCAGTAACATTACTGGGTATAAAGAGATTTAACTAAATATCTTAGTGTTGTATTGCCGGTAGGTTGAACCGTTCTAAAGTTATGTTAGTGATGTTTCCAAAACTCCTTATTAACCTCTTGCAAAGCCTTTACCTACTCATTTACTAGGGCATGACTTTGACTTGACCGTGACTTACTTTGCTTGACTCTGACTTGTTTGCCGATTATTAACGAAACTTGGTAATATTTTCATATTTGACACTGGCAAATGCACAAGAAGTGCGACGCCAAAATCCTCACAGAAGAAAGAACAAAAAAGACTATGACAGTGATTAAATAAATAACCAACAAATCAAAACTACTTTGGTATTAATCACAGCCAATTTGCTCTCCTTATATAATTAGTTATTTTTGCAGCAATATAAAAAAATTGCACCTCACATAAATAAATAACAAAAATCTAAACAATATTTATTTAAACAACCCACAAGAGTATTCTTTTACTAATATTTGCACAATTATTTCAAAACTGATTGCCTATCGGCAGCCTATTGCAGAAACGACGTAACTCAAAAACTTTTGTTGTCGAGTTACTGACAGCTTTTGTGGTGTGACCTTTGTGTATGTGTGATGTTCATATACGATGTATGTATGAGTCATAAATGAGGATTTGATTAAAAACGGGTTTTTCTCAATATTTATGTTTTGCGTAATAGTTAAGGTATTTTTACGTCAGCTTGTTCCGGCTTAGCTTAAAGTTAGTCTATTGTTCGTGCTTTTTTGTCATACTATTAATTAAATACTTGAAATGGTTACGCTTGGTTATGGAACCATATAAAGTAGATTTTAATATAGCCACAGATTTTTAGACATATTTTAAGTAAATGACAACAATTCTGAGAAAAAACACGTTATGTACACGTACACGTTATGTCAAAAATTATTATGAAATACAAACTGTTTTCAAGTAGGACCTACATAATAATATATAATTTAATTCTGTCAGTCATCTTAAAAAACAAAAGAAAACAATTAAAACTACCTAATTCGGCTTAATCCCGAACGGGTCCAAAAAATCCACCAGCTTCAAAGTTTATTATCATCCCCGTCTCTTACGATACGTAAAATCTATTCACCCAATTGAAGATATCACTTTAAACGATAAGCCCGCCAGTTGTGACACTAGTACTCTTAAATTTTTTTTGTCTGTCTTTTATTTCTAATGTGCACAATAAATAAGTTCTATCTATCTAAATTAAAATTAGAATTTCGTTTCTAATACGAAGGGTAAATTTAAAGACAGGAATATTGCAAGCACAATAGAAAGTAATGACATAATCACAATTGATATAAAATAAACAGCTCAATAATTTCAAAAGTTGCCAATACGACATTCTTATCTTTGCATCTCGATGTCATTGATTCGATGATTAACTAGACTTCAATACGTAAAATATTTCTAGATATAACCTAGAAAGGCGAGATACAATCGGTTTTGCTATTTCGATGGTCAAAAGTTTCATCATAACAAGCTGATTGGAAAAATATTATTAACTACCACGATTTCAAACGTGATTTTCCTATTGTTCAAGAGAAATAAAGTAGTACATAATCTTTGGTAGTACCGACGGTTTTATTGGTTAAAAAAGTTAATATAACTTGCTAACATGAAATATAACTTATTAGCGGTCCGCCCCAGCTTTGCACGGGTATAGATTATAGCATATGTCACCCGGGGATAGTGTAGCTTCCCAACAGTGAAAGAATTTTTCAAATAGGTTCAGTAGTTTCGGAGGCTATTCAATGCAAACAAACAAACAATCAATCAAATTTTTCCTCTTTATAATATTAGTATAGGTATAATAGATGTAAAAAAATTTAAACTATTTGTTAAATCCCTTTATACCCAGTTATTCACCAGAAACATTGCTATAACAATATATATCATTATTTAAAAAAAAAAAAAACATAATTTTTATAATTTCAATATAATAAATAAATAAGATGGACCGACGACATAGTGAGAGTTGCTGGCATCCAGTGGATGCAAAAGGCAGGCTGTCGTTCAGTGATGAGGTTAAAGGGGGCTATGTTCAGCAGTGGACGCCTTCTGGCTGATGATGATGACGATTTAAAATAAAAAGTAATATGTAGAGATATATATGGGTATAACTGATTCTAACGCATTTTTTACATCTATATGACTAAACAAAGGGTTTTCATTATTGTACAAAGGAACCCTAACTGTGTTACGTAAATAGAAAGATCCGCAAGTCGTGAGTTAGTGGAACAACCTTGACATTTAGCTGTAGATGCGTAGACGCATACTTGACGCGTTCAACTATGTACTAGGATGTGAATCTATTGTTTAATTACCTATGATAGACCTCAATGGCATATTTTCAAGTGCGTTTTGTAGGCTGATTGGCTGGCCCTAGCGTCAAAGATTTACTTCACACTGGCAAATGCACAGGAGTGCGATGCCAAAATCTTAACAAAGGAAATGAAAAAAGACAACGCCTTTTCTACTGTTTTTTTTTTTTTTTAATAATAAAGAACATATATGATAATAATAGAATAACTATATTTTAATAATTATTTCTAAAATTATTTTCCTAAATTGTAGTTGTGGTAGAAATTAAAGGCTAATTTTTATTTATTTATAAGGGTAGACAATTTGAGGGGTGGATCCCTTTGTTTAATGGCGTCCAATCCTCGTAAAACTAGAGTTTTTTTTTGTATTTTTTTAACTTTATTTTCGAATACACGAAAGCTCAGAATTAAAAAAAAAAAAACCTTATTTCTGCAATTTTCCCTTTAGCATTTACACTTCCATCCCCCCCCCCCTTGGTTGTCCATTAGATGACATTTTGAGCACATCGTTTGCAGTTGTGTGCCGCTCAATATTGAAGTGTGCGTTTGTAGAACTAGTAAGAATATGTCATTTTGTTGCAATACATGTTTTCCTCGCCTCCTCCAGATTTTAGCTCGAGTTTAAGGCAAATCTAAACTTATTTATAACCAAAGTTCAGACGCATACCGTCTGTTATATCGTAGTTAATATATAGTTAATAGGTAGTATAACTATTATAGAAGTTAATGTTATCTAAGAATCAAGAGCTCCTTGACCGGCGACGCAGCCCCGAGACGTTTTGTAATTGTTTGTGTAGTGCTCTAACTACATTGTCAATTCTCTGAGGATACACGGACAGAGTTGACGCACACTTGGACACTTTTAATCGCCGCTAGAAAAGCAAAGGATCGTGTTTTTAGGCATGCTGAAAAATAATAAGTTACAAGTATTTTAATTTCATGCTAGACAGTCAGCGCGCTATACTGAGCGATGTCGTCATAGACGCGCTATACAAATGCTATATTACAAACATATTAATAAAAAAAAAAGCTGAAAATGTAACTTTATGATTTGGGCACTATCGTCTTTAAACCAATGCCCAGTTACGTCAGTTTTTTTCCAGTAATTAGTATGTATATTAACTAGGGAATCGATTTGTAGTTCCTAAATTATTTTTAAAACCCAATGATTTAGTTACGAATAGTTTTTGGGTAACATTTAAGTAGATAAATAATGAATCTTGTAACTTCTGTCAGACTAAAAAAGTGAGTGCACGCAAGGTTTTATTTGATGCATACCTTAATATTTAAGCGAACCGTTATTTGCTTTGATCACGGTTATTTAGTATTTGTTTACTGGCCTGTAGCTAAGTACTGCATGACTTAAGCTTATAAAACATTTAAATTTAAATAATATTTACTACGTATGACCTAACCTAATTACTAGCCACATTCCTACATAAGTATCATGACTATTTAATTATTTATAAACAACAAGAGACATGAAAAACAGTGAGCACGAAAAGACCGCCTAATGCGGTTGAAACTATAGTCGGAGTGACAGTAATTCCCGTGTAATATAAATAAAACAAGAGACACGGGCATCGATTCTGATGCACTCTAAACTAAACTAAACTAAATTAGACAGCTCTAAAATTGTTGCCATCCTTCTCTCACATATTAAAATGAAAAGAGAGGCAGATAATTTTAGTCCTGTCAGATTGGTTTAGTTTAGTGAGTGGTATGACAGAATAGGCCTCAATGTTTGTTTTTTCGGACCTCTGTGAGAATGTTGGCGTCGCACTCCTGAGCATTTGCCAGTGTCATGTTTGTCATGTAGTCAAACAATTCAGTCACAGTCAAGCAAAGTAAGTCACGGTCAAGTCAAAGTCAAGCCCTAGTAAAGTGGTAGAGGCTTTACAAGAGGATTCTATGGAACTTTGGAAATAACACGAAAATAATATGTTTCACCGCGTTATATCACTTTCTTATCCTCGAGCACGTCTACGAACTGCTAATAAATAAAGATAACCTAAAAAATCTCGAAAAACATAACCCTTTTTCTTGCGCAGTCAGGTAAAAATTTGACAACGACAGGGTTCGAACAAATACTTCAGCATTTTATAATATTAGTTTTGATTCCTGTAACTGATTGCCGACACCTTTGATAAATATATTCTGGTATTTGTGAAGTTAACTCAACATACAGGTCGTACGGTTTTGCAACGCAAAAGTAAACTCTGAGAGGGCATCTCGATTCTAAGTACTACTCGCAAAACAGGGACCTTACGGCTACCTACGGTAACCCATACGAAGCGCTTTGTTTCCTCGTTTATTGTGCGAACTGCTAGTCTGTGGAATGCGCTGCATGAATGGGTGTTCCCTGATAGTTACAATCTGGGTGTCTTTAAGTCACGATGCATCGGTTTCTTCTAGGCAAGAATGCTCCTACGTTATCCGCATCATCGCTTAACATCAGGCGAGATGGTGGACAAACGCAAGCCTATTAATTATTTTAAATAACGGTCCTTTCGGTCGGGGTGCATATGCGCCACATGTCCCGCCCAATCCCATTTTAGTCTGGCAGCTTTTGGCCAACGTCGACCACACCTGTTATGGAGCGCAGTGCGCTGTGCGGACTCTGTCCATTCTTTTGATACCAAGCATGCTGCGAGACTTCAAAACTTACCTTATTTCCTATCGGTACGGCGCATGAGCGCAGGCGCAGCTCTTTTGAGATGGAACACTAAAATAATGTTTTCTTTACGGCACTTGCTCAACGGATATGCGTTTATTTACATTTTACACATTAATATCTAAGTTTATCGGTAATTTACGTTACGTTGTACAGCCGTTACTGTACGCTTTTACGCGAATTTAGTTTTTTTCACATTTTCTACTGAAAAAGCAACGAAAACTGGATTTTGGCGTTCTGATTCTATCAAATAGAAAGATTTATAGAAAATTCAACTTCTCTAATAAATAGATCTGTAATTCTCATTGAAAATTACGGCTTCAAATTTTGGTTTTATATGCGTCTTAACAATCACGGTTTTATTTTTTTCGTTTTATACCCGAAAGTACAAATCTCTAAAACTGAACGACGAATTTTGAAATACGGCTCTAACGTTGGAACATCTAAACTTTAAGTACGTTTAGATGTTCCAACGTTAAGCAGCCATCGTATTACTAATTCGAAGTACATACAATATTTCATAGTGTTGTTTTGTAGTGGCATAGACAAAAGTACTAACTAATTTCTTCTATGGTAGTGGCAATGGGCAGGCCACATCGCTCGAAGAACGGATAACCGATGGGGAAGAAAGGTTCTTGAGTGGAGACCACGAACCGAAAGCCGCAGCGTAGGTAGGCCTCCCACTAGATGGACCGACGACATCGTGAGAGTCGCTGGCATCCAGTGGATGCAGGTGGCAAGCTGTCGTTTGATGTGGAGGTTAAAGGGGGAGGCCTATGTTTAGTGGAGGTCTTTGGGCTGATGATGAATACAATGTTTCATCAAAACGGATAGTGGTTTGAAATAACTTGCACGTTTTTATGAAACCGTACGTCAAAAGATTGTAACAACCTGCCAGCTTCCTTGTTTCCTTAGAGATATAATCTGGACCTTTTCAAGCCCAGAGTGAATAGGTATCTTCTAAGTCTGCGTGCTTCATCTTCGACCACGCCGTCGCTTACCAACAGGCTAGTTGGTGGTCAAAGGTGGACTTAACCGCGTAAAAAAAACGTAATTTGCTACAGAGTTATTTACCCCTACTCAAAAAAGGCATTGCAATATACGTTTGTTCTCGTATCAATCAAAATAGCTAAGTTTTAATAATATTTTAATTAATTATCATATTAAAACAACATAATTACATTAACTACGAAATCCACTTATCGGAATTTCAAAATGTTGAAATAATCGCAAATTTACCATGCAGTAGCTGTTCAATTAGTAACTTAATTGCTGAGCAAAATATACCAATTGAATCATCATATACAGGGTGATGATTAAATTAAAATATCAATCTGAGTTACGAGCTAAGAGATTAAAAGACCTTAACTTAATACACTAATTAACCATAAAATGTTATTTCATCATCATAAGCCAGAAGACGTCCGCTGATGAACTTAGGCTCCCCCTTTAACCTCCACACTGAACAACAGCCTGCAATCTGCATCCACTGGATGCCGATGACTCTCACGAAGTCGTCGGTCCATCTAGTAGGAGGCCTACACTGCGTCTTCCGGTTCGTGGTCTCCCCTCAAGAACCTTTCTTCCCCATCGGTTATCGGTTCTACCGGAAGCTTCTATCGGCTATCGGAAATTTTATATAGGTATTACCAATTCGAAAATCGTGAAATAATCATTTTGTTACATAGAAAACAGCAAATACATATTTATTATACATAAAAATTGCTCGGTGTCTGGAACCGCTGCCGTAGAGCCTCCCAATCTCATCAGCCGTAGGACGTCCACTGCTGGACATAGGCCTCCTCCATCGATCTCCAGAAAGGCCAGTTGGAAGCGGCCTGCATCCAGCGTTTCCCTGCGGCCTCTTTTAAATCGTCTGTCCATCTTATGGGTGGACGTCCTACGCTTACCGGTCAAGCACAAAGTCGCATTACGAGCTTTCCGACCTAAGAGTAAATAATTTTAGATAACGTTTCCACCCAACCATTATAAAATCCTGAATACGCATATGTCTCACACTTGTTGCACACCTGCACACTTGCGATATGGCGAAAGAGCGCCCTCCTGCGGCATTTCCGAGTAACTATAAAATGTTCTTGAAATCAAATTCAAAACTTACCATCAAGCAGACCGTTAGCATGTATGACAACTATGGCAAAAAACTCGACATCCTCAGATCCATTTTTTTTTTATTTTAAATAATTACTTTCTCACCATGGACAAAATCGTCCATGCTAATGCAATGCTAAATTTTTTTAAGAAAAACTCTTATACGTAATAACAAGACTTAAATTAAACTTAAATACTATGAGTCCATCTTTTTTTATTTTATTTAATATCTATTTATAATTAAACATCCTTTTTTATTTTTTTCTCTCCCTTTCTCCTTTACCGCCGATCCATCTGTTAGGCTAGGACACCTTGTATAGTAAGCCTAACCTATAGCTTGATGGATCATTATGATAATGTATATTAGCATTATTTACGTTCACTTTAGCGCCTCTAATTATCCGCAACTAGTTGCGCTCAGCGGTTCCACACGTGAAATAAATAATATCAAGAAGAAATAACTTATGTAACGTAAAGGATTCCTATAGACCAAGTGACGAAAACCTAAGACCCTGTGACGAAGCGTGGTATTTTGAAGACCTAACCTAAACGAGTCACATAGTATTACGTTCCCTTTCATCATCATCATCATCATTTCAGCCGTAGGACGTCCACTGCTGGACATAGGCCCCCCCATCGATCACCAAAAGGGCCGGTTGGAAGCGGCCTGCATCCAGCGGTTCCCTTTAACGCATCCATTAAAGATAAAGATAAAGATACCGAAAGTACCAAGATACCGGAGTGACCGGCTTAATCTTACGTGAGTAATTCCCGTGTAATATAAATAAAATAAAGATAAAGATTATTTATTTGCACAAAACACGAGTAAATCATACACACATTTAAAACGCATGCACAATAGGTGGTTTAAAATATTTGTCACTTTGTATCATGTTTTGCCTAGTTTATAGGCGTACAAATCTAGAGAGATAGTATAAAAATACCGTAAATATTATTTATATAAAAAGTATTAATTTAATTAACTGACGAAACAATTTCCAATGTTTAGATATGATGTTATTAATATTATAATAAAATAGTTAACAGATAGACATTACTATTATTGTATGATAAACAAATTGACCTACTGCAGTCATTACTAAAATTTATCATTTATAAAATCACTAACTTTATGATAAAATTTCTTGACTAAAAGATTTTTTAGTTTTATTTTAAATTGAGTAGATTTTAGATCCCTTATTGAAATTGGTATAGTGTTGTAGATAATCGGTCCCATACACATTATACTGTGGTTCATTAAAATGGTTTTATGCATAATAAGTATAACATTAAGACTAGCCACTCAGCTTATACAAACTGACATACTATACTGCACGTAATTATTATAGTTATTCAAAGAACGCTATATTTATGGACCTGTCCTGCCGTGCCTCCTCGTCCATATTGTATCCTTTTCTGCTGTCCATTGCGTGAAAGGGCGCGATATATCCCGTCAAATAACATGAACGATGACATTTTAATATAGCTAGCAGTTATATATAATAACTAGCGGTCCGCTCCAGCTTCGCACGGGTATAGATTATAGCCTATGTCACCCGGGGATAATGTAGCTTAAAGAATTTTTCAAATCGGTTAAGTAGTTTCTGGGCCTATTCAATGCAAACAAACAATCAAATGTTTCCTTTTTATAATATTAGTATAAATAACTAGGAGTGAGCCTTGATTGAACATTCTTATTTAGATCAACGCGTCGAAGCGCCTTCTACGGTGTTTCCGAGAAGTTACAACATGGGGTTCTTCAAAAGGCGAGTTAATAGAGTTCTAAAGGGTCGGCAACGTATTTGTGATGCCTCTGGTGTTACAAGTATCCATAGGCGACGGTGACTGCTTACCATCAGGCAGCCCGTCTGCTTGTTTGCCACCTATGGCATAAAAAAAAAAAAAAAAAAAAAAAAAAAGAACTCCGCATCACAGTTACTAACTGATTCCGAATGACTGACGTTTCGTTTATATGGGTGCAACTGGCTACAACAAATTTCATACAAAAATGCCTTGACAGCCGTTCTAATTTAAACAAAAAAAACTGTGGTTCGCCCGAATAGTGACCCCACGACCCTTATGCCGTCAGTCATCATCAGTCTATCATGATCCCACTGCTGGGAGACTGGCCTTTTCTCAGAGAGAGAGGAGCGGCCATAATCCACCATGCTGACCCAGTGCATATTTTGATTTAAAACATTTATGCTTTGTTAAATGATTGTGAAAATCATTGAACACAATTTAAGTAATTTAATATGAATTAAGCAATTGTAAGTTCCCCTACAGTTTAAAAATATACAGGTTACCTACAAAAAGTCATTGTTAAAAATAAGTTTCCAATTTTTTTTAACAAAAGCCTTATTCACCTAATCTCTACTCTAATTATTTATAAACACTTTTACTTATTACTGAAAACTGAAGGAAAATCTGATGACATAAGACTGGGAATCGAATGACTTGGTTTTTTAATTAAGTTTATTAATAAACCGGAAATGGCTGGTACTCATCATCTGTACCAATTATGTAAATAATTGCAAGAAACCTACATTACAGAAAAAACGGCGAAGCATAACAATGGCCCGAGACAATCGTTCTCACGGAGAAAAAACACAATTGGCTTATTTATTCTATGAAGATTTGTTGCTGAAGGAAAATGCGCTGAAAACTTGACAGATACCTTATACTTTGAAACGTATAAAACGTTTTGATTCTACGTTTCTAATGCGTACAGCCAAGGCATGGAACAACCTGCTGGCTTTTTTCCTGAGAGATATAGGTAGCCTGGTAGCCTGAGTTTTTTCGAGGTCTCTTAACGTTTCATAACCTGGGGGGGTTAGACAAGACCCACTTTCTGTTAGCGTTAACGCCTACGGGAGGATGAAATTGTATGAAAATGACATTGACAATGACATTAGCTTGAGAGATGTTCTCTCAAGCTAATGTAATTTTCTTACAATTTCATCTTTCCGTAGGCGTTAACGCTAACAGAAAGTGGGTCTTGTCTAATCCCCCCGATGAGTTATGAAACGTCCATTATTTCATCCTAGACCTGAAATAGACAATCTTATGATACCTTAGTTTTTTATCTATACTTCTATACTAATATTATAAAGAGGAAAGATTTGATTGTTTGTTTGTTTGTTTGTTTGCATTGATTAGGCTCCGAAACTACTGAACCGATTTGAAAAATTCTTTCACTGTTGGGAAGCTACACTATCCCCGGGTAACATAGCCTATATTATATTTTCAAAAAAAAATTGGGATCCTTACTACTACGCCAATAATGTAACCCAAGGTGTAAAAAAATAAGATTCACAATTTTGACTTTGCGTGTTTGACAGTTCTAAGACAGGACAACGTCTGTCAGGTCAGCTAGTTTTCTTATAAAAGTATTTTGACCTGTAACCTCGCCTGTCTAGCCAGATCCATTACCTAAATGTCTATTGAAAATAAAAGTAAGAAGATCACGTATTTATTATGCTTTTTAATCCGGTTCGGTAATAAAACACGTGTTCCACACAAATGAGTCTCGATTAAGTACCTACATATTAATCAGATGATGTGTTTTAAATTATTTTTTACAACCGGCTTCTCGAGGTTCGTTCGTTAGTTTTATTTCTCAAATCAGATAAACAATAAAATATACATACGATAAACAGGGATATCCAACTCGGATGGGCAGCGTTCGGGAAATTGCGTGACATCTTCTCGTCCAAGATACCACAGTGCCTAAAGACAAGGGTCTTTGACCAGTGTGTGTTGCCAGTGATGACATATGGTACTGAGACGTGGTGATGGTACTGAGACATGGTCCTTAACTGTTGGCCTTTTCGAAAAACTTAGAGTCACACAGCGGGCAATGGAGAGAGCTATGCTCGGAGTTTCTTTGCGCGATAGAATCCGGAACGTGGATATTCGCCAAAGAACCAGAGTCACCGACATAGCTGTTAAAATTTGCAAGTTGAAATGGCAATGGGCAGGCCACACTGTGACTATGACTTGTTTAACGTTATTGTGAACTTGTTTATTATTCCGACTGGCGGACTCCGTATGATCCATCTCCATGGTCAAGAATTAAATTCAAAATAACAAATCCTATAATTCCTAAGCTAAGCCAAAACATGGAAATCAAGTTTTTTTTTACTGTCTACAGTTTTTTTATAGGGTTAGGTACCAGGCAGAGACGATACCTAGCCTACTAGTCGGTGACCTTCATTTCGGAGACTAATTTTGGGAACTAGTTTGCAGCAAAAGCAGCGATGACAGTCTTTTGACATTTGAACTCTTGAGATAGGAGATTGACCGCAGACAATATCTCTAAAAGTAATATAAATTTTATGGGGCACAACAGAAAGGTGAAGTAATACATAAGAAGGTCTATCTTTTCATCAAAGTGAGCAGTAAATAGCAAGTTTGCTAAATTCTAGTGAGAAAAATGCGTCGTCAATAGATCATGTGGTTGGTCGGTTATAGAACGACACAATTTTTTTCTCTCTTGAATTTAACAAAATTGTATTCTATAAGTTGTTAACTTTGATGGGACCACAGGACTAAAAACATTATTGGACATCCTAGAATCTATGGATGGGACTATAATATAATAACATCAAACATCGAATCATATTTTAGATCAAAAATTAAGCCAGTGTATAAGCTACCTGAGCTACCTCCTTACATCGAGATACAATACAGACCATTCACAGTTATTTTACCTCTCATATCAATTCAGCGTCTCGCTCTGTCTGCAAGTGATGCCATGTGACCAGAGAGAGATAACGTCATAATGTCAGAGGTAAAATAACTGTGAACGGTCAGTATATAATAGAGTCACAATCATGACAAAAAATGACCGAAACTAAACTCAGCGCACGCTACAAATTGCGCAGAGTTTTTGTTTAGTTACAAGGTAACCGCGACCCGAGTACAACGCCGCGCGATGCCAGAGCTACGATGACAGCGGACAACTAACGTTGAACACTATGCAAGCGACATAACGTCTCAATTGGAGTACGTAAACGTGGCATTGTGAACTATATAATTGATACAATGACGCTCGGACGTTTTTGACTGTTTTCACTGAGAGATTTTCACTCTATAGGAAATGTATCTCGATGCCCCCATACCAAATCCGTTAAGCCAATTAGCCAAATTAAATGCGAATAAACAAAAGAAAACCATAACCTAAAACAACTTAAAATTAGCATTTAGAAGAAAAATAAACAATTATCAGTTATAGTTTAAACAGAATAACAAGTCTTATAATTCAATTATACCATAAACAATTGTTTTATTGAGTAATAATATTCGAATAATTAAACAATCAAACACGCGCGTGTTTTTATATACAATCGAGTATTTCACGGGCACTTAGCAATTAAAAACAAATAATATTTGTGGATCTCACGATTTAGTGTTGTTTTATGGATATCCAATATTTAGATTTTGAAATAATAGATTTGATTTATGATCAGGGAGCGTTATGTAATGGCAATACAATTGAGGTGTAAGAGATATCAATGTTTTTTATCGAGTATAAAAAAAAGTATCGATAACTCGAATAGAGTTATCGATACTTTTTTTACTAATTATAGTGCATTACTATGAACGATAGATTTTATTAGAGAGTTTTGGCGCCAACGTGAAAAAACATGTCGGCTCGTTGGATTATTTTCCTAAACTTGTGTATTTTTGTGTGTGTTGTGTGTGTATTTTGTGTTTTTGTTTTTGTTTATATAAATATCACGTTAATAATCATATAACTTTAATAAATAAATCTTATCTTTTTTAATATTGAACTGTATTGCTCAATTAGCTACCAGAGCCAACTATTAGCAATTAGCCTCTCTATTCTGTAAGGTGATGGAGCGAGTGGCAAACACCCAGCTCCTTGGATACCTGGAGGAACATCAGCTCATGAATGACTGCCAATACGGTTTTCGTCATGGTCGATCTGTTGTTGATCTTCTGGTATATCTCAGTTACCACTGGGCAGAAGCCGTTGAGAGTAGAAGAGAGGCACTTGCAGTTAGTCTGGACATAGCCAAGGCTTTTGAAAGCTACCATATTACGGCCTTCCGGAGAGACTTTTCACCTGGATCGCCAGCTTCCTATCTGATCGGAGCATCAAGGTCGTTGTCGATAGTTCTTGCTCCGACAACAATGCTACAGCAATGCAATGTTCGATGCTGGCTATAAATGCTTATTTATACTTTTATACTAATATTATAAAGAGGAAAGATTTGATTGATTGTTTGTTTGTTTGCATTGAATACGCTCCGAAAATACTGAACCGATTTAAAAGATTCTTTCACTGTTGGGACGTTACACTATCCCTGGGTAACATAGGCTATATTATATTTCCAAAAAAAATAGGGACCCTTACTAAAACTTCAATAATGTAACCCAAGGTGTAATAAATAAGACTTACACCCATGCGAAGCCGGGTTGCGTTGCTAGTATATTATACATGTACTCTCTGTACCCCCCCCCCTCTCCGCCCTCTCTCTTTCTCTCTCTGCTAAAAATGTTTTTGAGGTAGTGGAACCCAGAGCTAAGTTAACTTGAAATTAAGCCGTGGTACGCAAATAAAATGTCAAGCTCTAAAGATGTGGATTATTGTGCAACGCTTGACTGACAAGCGAACTGACGGCTTGACCTCTGACTTGGGCGTGTGGAAGCCGGTTGGTACAAGATACACGTTTTATAGATTACCTCTTACTTTATGTGGAATCTAAGATGTTGCTGATAAGATGGTTAGTGTAAGTATTTAAGAGCCGTGTTACAAAAAATATAATAAATTTTTAGGTATCAAAACTTTCGGGCATAAAACGAAAAAAAATGTAAAGAGCAAGTAAGCGCCATAACCGCACTGGGCCAGCGTGGTGGATATGGCCCAATCACCCTTTCGGGGGTAGGCTAAAAGTCCAGCAGTGGACTGTTAAAAGGCTGATTATGATGATGATGAAGCGCCATTCTGCATGATCAAATTCTCTCCAACCCACTTTTTTTAAACAAAAACAATTGAAAATTGACCTATCTCGAATCGTACAATTTTGTGCCGAGTAAACGGATTGGGAAAATAAATTTACTTACATATAGATTTTTTTAAATTAATGGTCTCTAAAAAATTATGCATTATTCGTTTTAATTTGAGAGTCAAAAATATACTTACAGTTTATAATTAAGACGAGGTTTTACCACTTTTAAGCAACGCTTATTACCACAGATGACCATAAGGCCTGGTTTATTGTATTAAAGTCGCATTTAGCGGAGCAAAACCATGGCGCTTACACATCGTGCGTTTCGCTACTTATATTTTTGAGGTTTTTCTCATATTTTTCGAAAAGTATAGCTGTAATGTAAAATGTAACTTGGCGGTTTCCTTTTAAATATGAAATCGTAAACACAATTTTATATACTAACTAGCTGACATGACAGACGTTGTCCTGTCTTATAACTGTCAAACGCGCAAAGTCAAAATTGTTAATCTTATTTTTACACCTTGGGTTACATTATTGGAGTTTTGGTAAAGATTCCTTTTTTTATATAATATAGCCTATGTTACCCGGGGATAGTGTAGTTTCCCAACAGTGAAAGAATTTTTCAAATCGGTTCAGTAGATTCGGAGCCTATTCAATGCAAACAAACAAACAAACAATCAAATCTTTCCTCTTTATAATATTAGTATAGATATTATAAAAACAGGGAGAAAAGCGCAAACTTTCATATATTTTTTCTATCAAGCGAAATGACCTTAATCGTGTGTCAGTCTTTGGGAGTTCTTAGAAAAAACATTCAATTTTGTTATTTTTATAATTTTAATCTAACCATGGAAGCACAAACACTTAATTAAGAATGACCAAAGTGCTAAAAATCGGAAAAGGGGGCCTTAATATGTCGTCTAACGCTGGCTAAATGCTTGAAACGTGCAAAGCCCCAGAAAAACTATCTCACTGGTTATCTAACGAATTATCCTTTTCTCTAATTATTCTTAAATCAATCACTACGGCCTACTTTCTAAAAGTACTTATTCATATATATATTTTGCAATAGATTTTAAGATCAGACCAACCTACTTACCTGTCGACAAATGATGGAACTAACAATTTTCTATAGACAGCTGTCAGTTTTAGTCGAAAATACAATGGTGGCTCCCTCATTCGCTTGTTCAGACAACTTGGTCCGGTACAAAGGCATGTTACCGCAAACAGATAACAGTTTATCAGCTACAGTTTTAGAGTGACGTTTCATTAATCATGTCAACAGACAAACAGACAATATCTATTCATCAATTTTTGTATTGAAATACGCATTACATAAATAGCTTACAAGTTCCGGTCTGTAAATGTATAATATGACCACGAATACCACGATATCTATCCATCTATAAATATATAATAAACCGGCCAAGTGCGAGTCGGGTTCGCGAACTGAAGGTTCCGTGCCACCACAAAATTCAATAACGAAATTACCAGTTATAACTTGGTAATGAACAGAAACTTGTCACCGACTTGCACTTGGCAATTATTTATTATTTGTTATCATACTTTACACTTTAGAGTATGTACTATAATACTATAATCATGCCAAGTTTGACGCTTGTACGTATTACTGTTTTTACATTAGACCTAATACAAAAATGAGTTTTAAAAAAAAACATTTCCAAAAACATTATCGAATTGATAACCTCCTCCTGAAGTCGTTTATAAAGTACGATAGTATGAAAACTAGGTGTAACAAAAAAATAAAAATACATAGTCGAATTGATAACCTCCTCCTGAAGTCGGTTAAAAATGTAGCTTCATTCATACGGTGTGTTTACGAAATTGACAGTCATGTACAATCATAAACATTATTAATGTACAGTCGAGTACAGTCGACAACAGAAGGTTGATTTATACTGATACCGTGGGTCAGGTCAGGTTATGTTGACCTGGATAACTACAACTTATGTATTGAAATAACTTATTATAAATTATGTATGTCTGTTGATCTTTTAAGGCGTTTCAACGGATGTTAATAAGTAGTGTTTAATGCTTAAACAAACAAAATACATATTTAAAAAAAAAAACATTTTTTTTTTCTAAACAAACTTTTACCTTTACCTAATGACAATAGCGTCGATTCTGTCACACCACTCACTAAACTAAACCAATCTGACAGGACTAAAATTATCTGTCTCTCTCTATATTTTAAAATGTGAGACAAGGATGGCAACAATTTTAGAGCTGTCAAATTTAGTTTAGTTTAGAGTATATCAGAATCGATGCCACTGTCATCCAATCTAAACGTGTATACACAATTTCAGCACAATCGGTTGAAAAATATCGGCTTCAAAATTGTGTTGCAAAATTCCACCCGAACAAACATACATACATACATACATACATACACCGTAAGTGAAATAAAAGCTTGTAAAATTGGTAATCTCTTTGCAAAAGCTATGAGTAGGTTTCGCTCGACGTTTCAACTATTACAATGACCGTGGTCACGAGCTGACCTAAATAAAATAATACGTGATAAGTCCCGATAAACATTTAAAACATGACATGTGTTCAAATCGCGAAACTTTAAAAGTTAGTGAAAGCCACATACAACAGATAAAGTACAGAAACAGAAAAACATACAAACTAGGTTACGCGTAACAGTGGCACTAAGATGAAAGGAGGACAACATTTACTGTGGGACTAAACCTAAAATCGCAGTTCCATTTTTTTTTTTTTTTATATTGTTTTTTTTTCCGCCTTACTTTAATAAAACTTGTTTACTGATGAGCACAATGAGCTGTTTTCGGTACCACCTTTCCGTTTACCTTTATAAACTGTGATGCCATATCCGAGCAAATCGGTGCAACGTAACTAAATTTGACGACATATTAACTCTTAAAGGTCAGCAACGTATGTGTGATGCCCCTGGTATTACAGATATCCATAAGCGACGGTAACGCTTACCATCAGGCAACCCGTTTGTTAGTTTACTACGTCATTGCATTTTAAAAATCCATTTCTTTTTCTCCTCCTTCTAGAAAGAAGGTTCCTTCTGAGGCTGTCGGTTAACAAAGGCAATAAAGAGTAGGTTCAATACAAAGTCCGTCTATCCTCCAATTTTAAAGTCGTCTTTCCATTGTTACAGAAGCAGTACTGCAACACACGCACCGAAATCTGTTGCAGACTAGAGACCAGCTCCCAAGCTGGGGGTGGCAGCCTCCAGGGTTCTCTTGGTGTCGGTTCAGCCACCTTCTCAGGATCTTCCAACCAAGGCGCTGGTTTATTCGCTACAAACAACCAGAACTCTGGTCAAGCGTCAAGCTTTAACGGTCAAGCTTCAGGATTCAACGGCCAAGCTTCAGGTTTCAACGGCCAAGGGTCCGGTCTAAACGGCCAATCATCATCAGGTTTCAATGGCCAATCGTCGTCAAGTTTCAACAGCCAATCTTCATCCGGTTTCAATGGCCAAGCATCCGGTTTCAACGGCCAAGCATCAGGTTTCAACGGCCAAGCGTCAGGTTTCAACGGTCAAGCAGCTGGAACCTTCAACCAAAACTCTGGATCATTCAACAAAGCCACTTCTTCTGGATTCGGAGGCCAAGCTACTTTTGGAGGAGCGAATAGCTTCGACGCTTCCAAAAACAAGTTCGGAGGATTCGGTGGATCTACTGCTGCACCCTCTACCAACAAATTTGGCGGAAACTTTAATAATGAGGTGTACAAAGCAACTAGTCAATCAAACTTCGTTGAATCTGACTCCTTCTCAGCTGGAAGCGAACAAGCTGGTGCTTATAGACCAGGTGCCATCGGTTCTGGCCTAAAGCCTGGAATTCCCTACCTTCCACCAGTTGATAGTTCTACCAGCGCATCAAACTTCATCGGTTCAACTGCTTACGTTACCACACCTCGGCCAACACCGACAACTGTTCGTCCTTTCACGACTCCCAGACCTTTCGTGCCATCCACGTCAGCACCTGGATACCTGCCTCCTCAAGGAGAGTCATCGAACAACAGGGAAACTCGTCTGCCACCCAACCCTGTCTACACTGAGGGCCAGATCATCCTGGACGAGACCAGACAGCCAACCAGGCCACCAATCAGATTCACGCCTGGACCTGCGCCAAGTAAGTTCCATTATTTTTTTAGAGCACAATTTCGTATGCAGTTTCGTGAAAAGATAATAAGCAAAATGTGCCCTTGATGGTTAATGACAGATAATGACACTCTTATCTGGTAGAAGACATTGTCAGCCATGTCTTTATTAAGGTGATAGTGAAGTTTCATATGATCAGTAATTTTACCAATTTCTTTTCAAACTGAAAAACAGCAACGTGTAGTGTACCTACTTGACAAAGTTACGTAGGTGGCTGCTCTACAGCTTAATATCAGCACGATTCTTTGCCAGAGTAGGAAGAACGTAGAGAAAAGGATCTTACGATTGCGTAGTCCTAAAATAAGGCTTGATTTTCTTCCTATGTCAACACAACTAAATCCTTATTCCTTTTCGTGTCTTCTGCGTGACTAATTAAGCTATTTTTCCCCCAGATGATATCCCAGCTGGCTGTGCGGCCGCTCTCAAATGTACCCCCATCGAATTCTGCACCGCCGAGGGTGTCATCTCCACTACTACTGTCGTACTGACCAGGGAACAGGATGCTTACAGAGTGCCTCTTACGGTGAGCATACTTTCTTTTCGATGTCGATGACAAGCTCTACACTTCATTTGAGATGTTTTCTGCATTTCCCCTGCCGGCATCTACTCAAGTTTCAACTCAGAAAACTCAGCATGACGTCGATTTAGTGGGTGTTTAAAAAAAACTAGAGAGTACAGACAGTAAAGGTAAAAGTAATTTTCCTTCCCAGGACTGCAAAGATGTCGAGTCCGGTCGGGTTGGCAAGTGCTGTCGTGACCCTCTCTACACCGACCCATGGCCAACCAACCAGCTCGGCAAATGGGTTTCCGGGGTTTTCGGGGGTAATGATGGAAAATACGTCCCTGACAGCAGGGGTTCTCCCTCGACGAACGTGAACCGAGGCCCTGTGACTGTCAGGCCCCCCACTCCGCCTGTCACTGGATCCGTCATCCTGAACAACTTCAGGTAAGCATCCATAGAATAGTCCACAGAAAAGAAAAAAAAACATAATAGTCTGTCGATTTTGGTTCGTCTTAAGTTTTTTTTTTTTTTATAAAATCGTGGAACGAACTGTTCAAGTCAGAGTCAAGTGAAGTCACGGTTCAAGTTTGAACTGGTCTGTGGCAGTTTAATCTAGTCACGCAGGCCTTAAGAGACCTAGTTTTTACTACTATGTTATTACATTTCCTGGGGGGTTAGACAAAACCCACTTTCTGTTAGCGTTAACGCCTACGGAAAGATGAAATTGTATGAAAATTACATTGACAATGACATTAGCTTGAGAGATGTTATCTCTAGGCGTTAACACTAACAGAAAGTGGGTCTTGTCCCCTGGTGCTTTGAATCATTTTTTAATATCTTCTTCTCCCCTAGGTCTACCAAACCACCAGTCGGACCTACCTTCGGCCCCAACCAACTGACTCCTGGATACCCCACCTCCACCCCTGGATCGTTCATTCAGACGGGACAAGGACAGTTGGAAGTGCAAGGTCAAGGTCAATACACTAAGGGAGGTCAGGGTCAATACACCAAGGGAGGTCAAGGTCAATACACCAAAGGAGGTCAAGGTCAGGTCGGGATCGGGGGCCAAACTCAATTTGGAGTCGGAAGCGGCGGACAGAATTCGCAAGGTGAGATCTTAGAACCTGTTTTATTGTCATATATTTTATTTTATTTATACATATATATTACATCTAGCATCTGTTTTACAGCGTGAATTTTTTACATTACAGCAGTGCAAGTACCGTTCTTTATCGATCGTAGAATTCGATAAAATGCCATAGAATCGATCATAGCGAGTACTGATCAAATGGCATTTTGTCGAATTTGACGATCTCAACTGTCAACTGCTGCAACGAGCAACGGCACTGCTGTTATGTTTCTCGTTAAAAATAGAGTCATTAGCATCGATTCTGATGTACCTACTCTAAACTAAACTAAACTAAATTTGACAGCTCTAAAATTGTTGCCATCTTTCTCTCACATATTAAAAATGAAAAGAGAGGCAGATAATTTTAGTCCTTGCAGATTGATTTAGTTTAGTGAGTGGTACGACAGAATCGACGCCAGTTTTATATGCAATTTATAATATTTCTTTGTTTCTTTCAACCACAATTGAACGTTGTTATACTGAAATCTCTAAAATATTTTATCGGTATCTAAATGTAAATCAACGCAACCGATAATAAAATTGTTTTGACCTAGCAACGTCCAATCAAAAACATATATTATAATATATATTCTGGACATTTTTGCACACACGGTCATCTGACCCCAAACTAAGCAAAGCTTGTGATATGGCTGCCAGAGACTGATATACATACATATATAGTTTTAAATACATACTTCAATAGATATTAACACCCAAATATAGAACAAACACAAATGTTCATCACACAAATGTTTGTCTTAGATGGGAATCGAACCCACGCCCCCAAGCTCAGAAGGCAGGTTCACTACCAACTGGGCCAACGGGCTATCTCTATTAATTATATGTTGATGGATTTAGGACCCCTTGATTTGTTTATTTAGCTAAAAATTGAATTATTCATATTTTTTATACTTATTCATAAACTTTTGACTAATTTCTACAAGTTAGTGATGATTTTATTAAGTCTATAAAATTCAAATTTGTATTGATTGGCGAAATAATAATGTTTATAGTATTTTTATGGCATATTACGTTGTCAACGGTTTTCATCTAGAATGTCTTAATTTTGAGAAATAATTATAGAATATGTGGGGTAACTGAATCACAAAATTCGAAAGTGTGTAAAGTTGAGTGCACACAAATATACTCACTATGTTTGAATGCACTCAAATCTATAATAGCTAAAAGAATTTAGATAAAAATGCGTGTGGAGATATTTTATATCCTAGATAACCTCGTCGGCTTACTATTTATCCAGAAAAACGATCGTTGTTTTTTTTTTCGCTTTTTGAAGAACCTCATGTTGTAGCTTCTCGGAAACACCGCGGAAGGTAGCTCATTCCACATGTTGCAGGTGTCAGGCAAGAAAGATCGTGTGAATCGCACAGTGTGCGATTTCCACTGATGTATGGTATGTGGATGAGCGGCGGTGGCGGCTAGTGCGATGGTAAAACCGTGACGTCGGCATTAGATCAAACAGTTCTTCAGAACACTCCTCGTTGTAAATGCGATAAAAGATACAGAGAGACCCAACGTCTCTGCGCATAGATACTTGGATGTTCCATTCCAAAGATAGGAGCAGTACTCCATGTGAAGTCGGACTTGCGCTTTGTAAGCAAGAGTCTTTGTCTCGACGTGAAGTACCGCTGCGCCTTGTTGAGCACACCAAGTTTCTTAGAGGCGAGCTTGAATTACTCGCAATGTGACCGCAAAACTGTGCATTCGTAGAAATGTCGACTCCCTAGGATTCCAATGCTTTCCGAAACCTGAGGTTCCTAAAAGATTTCTAAAGATTCCTGTAGGTTAGAAAATTTCGCGCATACACCCTAATTTTCGACTTTATAACATCACCTGAAAATCAATATCTGAATTCACTGACAAAATAAGCAGCTTGCAAACTCTAAATATTTCAAATAAGTATTTTTTAATTTTGTTCTGTATATCTATATATTTTTAATATTTTTTTCTCCTGTATTTATTTAATTTCTCTTGTTATTGTATGCGTAATGCGAGTCCGTTTTCTACTTATGTGTTATTTATCTACTTTATTATTTGTGAAAACTTGTGATTGGCTTTCTATCTTTATTTGTTTTACTTAATTTTGTACCTAGCTGTAAGTTTTCCTGTGAAAATAAAATAAAAAACACAAAATATTGTGGTTCTGTTCTGTCAGAGGTAAGTATAATTTGAGTTTTCTCTTCAGGTGCTCAATTCGGACAAGGTTTCACTCAATCAACATCATCCTACGGACAAACCACCAGAGGGCAAGGACAAGTAGTGAACCAAGGAAGTGGCCTAGGAGTGAGCCAAGGAAGCGGTCGAGGAGTGAGCCAGGGAGGCGGTCTAATCAGCCAGGGTGGCCGCGGACAGATTGACGCTCTGGGACAAGTGAGTTCATTGGTTTATTTTGTTACTACTACGGTTTTTTTTTTTTTATAGAATATGTGGCAAACAATCAACGGGCCACCTGATGGTTATCCGTTATTATCTAGTTTCTCCGCAATATTTCGAGTAAAGTAAAGTACTGATGAACACCATTAGATAAATTTCATATAGCTTGATTCAGCCTTCAAGAGATGAAAATAAATCGGCCAAGTGCGAGTCGGGCTCGTGCACTAAGGGTTTCGTACAACCATAAAATTCAATAACGAAATTACCAGTTATAACTTGATAATGAACAGTAACTTGTCGACGACTCGCACTTGGCCATTGCTTATTATTTTTTCTTATATATATATACATATTCTTATATAAAGTGTATACTATAATCATGCCAAGTTTGACGGTTGTATGTATTACCGTTTTTACATTAGAGCTCATACAAAAATACGTTGTTGTTTGGGGACCCCCCTTTTCGTTTTTACTTGCAGACTTTTTTATTATTTGTTAGTTAATCCGCCGTAACATTACATATTCTGTAACAAAATCAACTGTCTATCTATTAAGGTTAGAAAAATACAGCCGTTTAAAGGTAGGACAGACAGACGGACGGACAGACAGACAATACAGACATACAAACTAAAACCATTAATTATTTTTAACAGGCTGGACAGAACCAATACACACAAACCCAAGGATTTGTCCAAAACCAAGGAAACAGTTACTCTAAAGGAGTTGGTCAAACCAGCACACAAGGCTTTGGTCAAACTATAACCCAAGGCGGAGGTCAATATACTACTCAAGAACAAGGACAAATTGTGACACAGGGTCAGGGAGTTGGAGTTACACGAGGTCAAGGTCAAACCGTGACACAAGGTTTCGGGATCCAAGGACAAGGCGTCGGTGTAACCCAGGGACAAGGCTTGGGTATATCTCAAGGAGCCGGATTTGGTATTAGCCAAGGACAAGGGCAATATGAGATCCAAGGACAAGGGCAAACTGTGAAACAAGGCAGTGGATTTGGAATCAGCCAAGGACAAGGGCAATATGAGATCCAAGGACAAGGGCAAACCGTGAAACAAGGCAGTGGATTTGGAATTAGCCAAGGGTTCGGCCAGACCATTAGACAAGGACAAGGAATTGGAGTGACCCAAGGTCAAGGAGTAGGTGTGAGTCAGGGCTTTGGAATCTCAACCGGACAAGGCTTTGGAGTTAACCAAGGGGTTGGCTACGGATTGGTCCAAGGACAAGGGCAGAAGTTGCTGCAAGGAGTTGGTAGTGGAGAGATTAGGGGAGAAGGCTTCCAGCTGACCCAAGGAGGTGGAATCGGAGTGGAGAACGAATACAGCGAATCGGTGCAGAGGGTGTTCTTACAGCAATACAGTGCTGGAGGCCAGTGCGGACTCCTAAATGTGAGTAGAAATTTCCTTTTACCCCCTTATGAAATGAAAAAGGTAACATACAAGGTTATGTATGTCTGTTATCATTTTTCTTGAAAGCAGCTGAAACGATTCGAATAAGGGTTTTTACATTTGAAAGCAAGTTTTATTTCTGCGGTTTTCAGCAATGTTTGATAAAAATTTGTTTAGCGGCTTAAAAGTTATTCGCTCTTTTCTTTGCACAGTTCAACTGTATAAAAATACCGGTTCAAAATTTGGATTTGTTTTGGACACAGAAAAGATAAGTATAATTATAAACTTGTACAGTACATTATTTTGTTACACAAAAAATTGATGGCGGTTTTTTTTGTTTTTACTTTTGTCAGATGTTTCGTTATCGTGTAACATTAGACGCGTGTTGCACTTCCTACGGCTAAAGACCGACTGAAACGAAGTAAGCGCTGTCGCTCATTTTGTAATCTTCAAAAATGCGCTTTTTCTGGGCCCGTCCATTCATTTTATTTTGGTCGTAGGTAAGAAAAATCCAAATCCAATCCATGCCGCACAGTAAATATTAACTAGGTATTACGTTAAAGCTTAATATGCTACGATAAAACTAATGATATGTAAATAGGCACGATATTTCACGTCTCATCTTATCGATATTTCACTTCTCATCGACAAGTGACAGTGACCTTTTACCCCATCACTAGTCCGGAATTCGGTCAAGTGTCGACGAGCTGAAATTAATGTTTTGAGTTAATTAATGGAGAAATGACGAAATAGTGTAGACGCCATCTTCAATCAAACGCATAGATGGACGCCCTTGGTGTTATGTATTTACGAAACTAGCAGTTATGTGATGAATCGATGATAGGAAACTACTCGAATAATTTTAAAAGTACATACCAACATTACCAACGTCGCTATTTCAAACCAGTCGCGTTTGTCAGAGGCAGCAAAAAAAACGCGGCGTTGCCTTATTTTGTCTACGTTTTTTTTTTGTCATTTTCTTTTGGCGTCGCACTTTTTGTGCATTTGTCAGTGTCAAGTATTAAAATATTATCAAATATCGTCAAACAAGTCATATTTGCAGTCAGTCAAGCAAAGTAAGTCACGGTCAAGTCAGTCGTGCCCTAGTAAAGTGGTGGAGCCTTAACAAGAGGCTTCTATGGGGTTTTAAAAGCATCACGAAAATGATTCACCGTGATACCACTTACCACACTCGAGCACGTCCAAACAATTACTAAATAATAACCCACCATTATTAGGTACCCATTAACACATGAAATTACAGCAGTTTAGGAAAATAATACAATGAGGCGACATGTTTTTTCACGTTGGCGCCAAAAGCCCTTGTCGATAGTTAATGTCAAACAAATAAACCACGTGTCAAATTTGTTTCACTAACTGCGGTTTTGGCATCTATGTAATTTTTGTTTTTTATTGTTCCTGCCATTTTCTTGAGTTAAAAATATATAATAGTTTAATTTTTGAACTAATTTTTCCCACAGTTCTCAAGTTTTCATGGGAAGCAATTTTTTTGAAAACTTTATCCCTGTGACCATATTTTTGTTTTATTTCTGAACGAAACTAAATGAAAAAATATTTATTTTAAAAAAACTTAAAAATCGTGTGATTTTGTAATAGTTACATTGAAAGGTAACAGTCAAATTAAAACATTATACACTTCGATTAGATGCTGTAAAATGAATAGGTACAATATTTTGTTCATGATAGATTAATTTAGCACTAGTAATAAACTAGAATTCGCGAATCAATATAAATAATAAATTACAGACAAGGCTCAGCAAAATCATTCAAAACTTAATTTCTAATTCAAAATGTCAAAACATCCAATCACTATGCATTGTTAACTTGACAGATTTATACCCAATTAATTAAAACACAAATAAATTAATCAAGAAAAAGAATTATTAATCACTCATCAAGAATTTTAATCGATTCATCAAAGGATGTCTAAAATGTCGACATTTACCTATTAAGGTGTTGACACTAGAATTTATCATCATAGTTATGAAATAGATATATCTTGAAATGTATCGTGAGAATGTACGCCTTGAGGGCATTTTCAAATCGTTATGAACATAAAACGATAATTAAAGTTAAATTTATAACGCTTAATGATCAACTTACTTGTAGGGAATATGAAAAATACCTGATATGTTTTCCTTAAAAAATGCGATGGTGTCTCCCTCTCGCAACCCCACGGCTATATAATACAAACACTGTACATAAATTATCACTGGTATTTCGTTTCAGTTTATGTATGGAACTACCATCAGAAACTTCCAGAAACATGCACCCTCCTAAATCTCATGACAATGAGCACAGGACAAAAAAATACCTTCCCATCCTACCTCAAACCTCTATCTTACCTTCAAAAATGCCCGATACATAATTTACTCCCTTAATAAACACACACAACAAAACCTAGTGAAACTTTATTTATTCGCTATTAATCTTAGTAAAATACGCACAAAATAACGCAAGTGACTTGAAAAATAATTTGGGATGATGATTTAGTTATCCCTTACGTTTGGCATAGTTATTCCTTAAATTATAACTGAGTTATCCCAAAAATTTTGACCTATTGACCACTAAAACTATAACTTAGTTATCCCTCAATTTTTTACCTAGTTATCCTTGAAGTTCATTTACCTCTCAAATTTTTGCCTAGTTTTTTCTTAAACTTTCTCTGTGACATCCTCCTAATTTTAACCTAGTTTTTTAGAACACTGTTTTAAACTATCACGGTTGTTCACTAATATCCCGTAAATAATCATATAACTCTAGTTTATTAGGCCCTAATCTTTGAGCCTAGCTCTTATTATATACATATTTTTCTCCCACTAGCCCCAGAAACCGTACGGCAACAGAAACGACCTGGAAGCTGACTTCGGTGAGATCCCCTGGCAAGCTATGGTACTGCTCCAGACCAACAGGAGCCTGCTCTGTGGAGGAGTCATCACCAGGCCTGACGTGGTGGTCACGAGCGCTGCTTGCGTTGAAGGGTAAGTCTTCATAATTTATCATTTCAGCCAAAGGACGTCCACTGCTGGACATAGGCCTCCCTCATCGATCTCCAAAAGGGCCGGTTGGAAGCGGTCTGCATCCAGCGTTTCCTTGCGGTCTGTTTTAGGTTGTCTGTCCATCTTGTGGGTTGAGTTTCTTAATAATCACTCAAAGCGAACATTTCAATTTTGCTCCGCTGCATTCAAATTCAACGTAGCCCTGTTCTGACCGGTTCCTTGCCTGATGATAAGCGATGATGTGGTCTACCTAGATTGCGGCTTGCCTAGAGGAAACTCTAGCGCCTTGAAGACATCCAGATCGTATCTCTCAGGTGACAACCCTGAGTGGGTTGTCACATTTCAACATTTCAATGTCTAGCGACTATAAATGAAAGTGGAATCCAAGTGCTTCGTTCAAGTTTTTGCAATGTCCTTGAGTATGCGAAACTAGTACACAAAAAAAATACTTTAAGGGAATCGTCTGAAAATCAATCGTTTAGTTTTTCCCTAAAGAAACTTTAGTAACCAATGCAGCCATTGCAATTCTTATGCATCAAATTAACTGAGCTGATTTCTTCCAGACTGGACGCCAAGAACGTGCTCATCAAGGGAGGGGAATGGAAGCTCGGGATCGACGACGAGCCTCTGCCCTTCCAGATCGTACAAGTCAAGCATATCCTGAGACACCCGTTCTACCAGCGAGGCAGCTTGAGATACGACGCCGCCATATTGGTAACTATGGCTTGATACTACACAAAACATATTAATATTTTTGTAAGCCTTTATTGTGTTTCTCACAGTTTCCAGTACGCAAAGGCTTCCTCCAGTTTTTTTCATTCTACACTGCCCTGAGCGAGTCTAGGACATAAGGCCGTTTTCTTGATTTCGTCAACCCATCTCCAGACCTGGCTTCCGCTTTTTCTCTTTATGTTCTGTCTCGGTAGCCATTCCGTTATTGTTTTGGCCATTTTTTATTTTATCTCTATTCATTTACATTGTTAGTGTTTTAATCTTTTACTTTTGTCCGTAAACAGAATAAATGCTAACACTTAATATCTAAACTACTTAGACCATTCATGTCCATTGGCCGTTGAAGGTGTAGAGACAATCTAAATGCTCACCTGCTGCAAGCGTGCTGAATGGCAATGCTTGTACGTTAGATTGGTAATTAGCATTACCACCCCACACAGATCTCTATATTAATGCATACAACAGAGTCGAAGGCCACATTCTACCTACCCACCATGGCTACCCACTATTTTCAAGTTAAAATCTTTCGCCAAGCACCTAATGCAGTATTCTGGCTACCTCACTTTGGAGTCAGGTCCCAATTCAGACTAGTCATGTTTATCTTCGACCACATCTACACTTAAGATCAGGAGAGCTGTGACGCTTTTATAGTAGACAAACGCTTGTCTATACTATAATATTATAAAGAGGAAAGATTTGATTGTTTGTTTGTTTGCATTGAATAGGCTCCGAAACTACTGAACCGATTTGAAAAATTCTTTCACTGTTGAGAAGCTACACTATCCCGGGGAAATATAGGCTATATTATATTTTCAAAAAAAAATAGGGATCCTTACTAAAACTCCAATAATGTAACATCAATAAGATTTACAATTTTGACTTTGCGTGTTTGACAGTTCTAAGACAGGACAACGTCTGTCAGGTCAGCTAGTAATAATATTATAAAGAGGAAAGATTTGATTGTTTGTTTGTTTGCATTGAATAGGCTCCGAAACTACTGAACCGATTTGAAAAATTATTTCACTGTTGGGAACCTACACTATCTCCGGGTGACATAGGCTATAATCTATACACGTGCGAAGCTGGGGCGGACCGCTAGTGTACTATAAAAATGATCCACTATATTATCACTCTCGGTCGCTGTCCTACGCTACGTTTGCCGACTCGTGGTCTCCACTCTAGAACACTCTACCCCAAAAGTTTGCGGTTCTGCGACAGATATGAACGGCTCACCGCCACTTCCTCTAGCTAATACGCTGTCGGTGATTGGTTCTGGTAAATTCCTTCGTTTTGAATAGGATCCCTCTTTCAAGCTCCCAACACAATTACTCTTCTTCTTTTTCTACTTGGTAAATTAAACGTTAACTTTTTAACAGGTTCTAGAAGAAAACCTTCGATTCGCGAAGAACATTTACCCGATCTGCCTGCCGGGATCCAAGGATACCCTGGATGCGTTCTACAACGGTGCCGGGGAGTGCATAGTCACTGGATGGGGCAAAATCGTTCTGCAAGGTCAGTCCCTTTATATTTCACCAACCAAATGAAATAATAGTGTTTTCAGAGCGTACGTAGCGCGTGGTTCAGGACCCGGTTTCAACAGATCAGCAAAGTATAGCAATGTTCGTGCCGGACAATTTAGTAATGGCTGAAAATTTTAACTTAAATCGATTTCCTAATACAAATGTCAAATTGTCGGTTTAATTTTTTTTATATTTACCTACATATAAAAAAAAAAACCTAACTATCATTCTATTAAACCGTTACCAGTGGAAACTGTTCCCAAAATGCTGGCCCCATTACCACGTTGTATGGCGATGCTCACCCTCTTATTAGATAGTAGCCCATTGATATAAATAGTACGTTTAAGCGAACCTATCCTTTCTTCTATAACTTCTATTGAATAGATTTCACTAAGCAAGTGTCTTCACAGAGATTTGTTTGTCTATAAAATTGTCGGAGTGAAATATCAGAATGCTTCGTTTAGCGAGTCCATACGAAATTCTATGAAAGCTGGCTTTTATCACCTAACCTGAAAGGCATTCTAAAATGTTGTTTGAATTTATAATTGTAAGAAAATCATGGGGAATATTATTGCACATATTATTACGTTTTAGTCATAGAACAAATAAAAATAAATAAATATTCGGGACATTTTTGCACACACGGTCATCTGACCCCAAACTAAGCAAAGCTTGTGATATGGCACCCACAAAGAAACACAAAGTGCTCTAACTAAATCACTCGAAAGAACTGCATCCTCAGCACTTCATCAATCGCCTTTTGGTTTATGATGGAGTATTCAGGCAACTGAGACATATATCCGAAAACCCGTACGAATAACTTTGAATCCACATTTATTGTGCGAACTGCTAGCTTATGGAATGCGCTGCCTGAATTTGTGTTCTCCAATAGTAACAATTTGGGTGTTTTCAAATCACGAGTGAACGGTTTCTTCTGATGTAGACCGCATCAGGCAAGGTGGCGGTCCAACGCAAGCCTATTATAAAATATAAAATATATCGAAAGAACCCGATATAAACTTTTCACGGGAAAGCACACGAAGGCATAATTTTTGTCAGATGTTTCGTTATCATGTAACAATAGTCTTGTGTCGCAGTTCCTACGGCTAGAGACCGACTGAAACTAAGTGAGCGCCGGCGCTCATTTTTTTATATTCAAAAATGCCCTCCTGAGCCCGTCCATTCATTTTGGTCGAAGATTTTAATGCGGTTTGTTTTCCGTTAGAAGGAACCCTAAAATACCAAGGAAACGGACATGTCATTAATCACTGTATTTCCTAATGTCATCTCCAATGTCACGTGGTAGTAATTACGACCCGGAGTTCAAGACGATAACATCATGATGTAACCTTTTCACAATAGTTTCAATCAGAGATCACCATTTTTATCGCTTTTGGCAATTTTACACTGTTGTTGTACTAACGAAGGTGTTTTGATAAATTCTTTTGTGACCACGTAACTATGTGTCTTGCTCATAACAGACAAACAAGGGACGCTAACCTCAGCAGTGGTTATATATTTGAGCCGTTTGGGGTCGAGACATTAGGCCCTTGGGCACCGGGAGATCACCTCATTTCAAAAATCTTTCAGAGCGCCTGGTTAATGCGACGCGTGACCAAAATGCTGGCGTGTTTCTGGCTCAACGCATAAGCATTGCCATTCAGCGTGGTAATGCCGCCAGCATGCTGGGTACGCTGCCAACTGGTAGTGGGCTTGAGCATTTAGATTGTCTTTAGACCTTCAACGGTCTATGGGCAGTCTGTTTTTGTATTGTTAGTGTTAGCTTGTATTTTGTTTAGTTAATAATGGCACGTCATGCTCTATTCAAAGAAAAGCTGAATGGTATCCATATTATTATAGTTTTAATTCTAATGGTAAATAAGAAAAAGAAAAACCTCCAAGAAAATTTGTTCAATACATTCCGCGATTTTTACAGATGAGTTTGTTTCTTAATCAAAGAATGCCAATTTTATTTCCACAATACTTGGCCAATGTAAACAGTGTTTTATTCAATTATTTCTGTATTTCTGTCAGCTTTGACATTAACTACAAATTAAATAGATAAAATAGTTATCTAATTACAAATATCATGAAAATTTAACATCGATTTGTATTTTGTGTCGAAATTGGTATGGAAATGTGTGACCAGTGAACTATGCAGATCTGAATGGTCAAAGAGATTAGGATTTGATTTTATTGATAAGTACCAGTAGTTTGGGCAATAGTACTACTTTAGTTGAAGTTATTTGGTAATTATTAAAGGTTATTATGTTTGCGTAGACTGGAATAACGCTGAGAAGGCTCTGACATTTCTAAAATTACAAAATTAGGGATTCAGTTTGTGAAATTGATTGATTTTAAAAATGACCTCTATTTTAACAAGAATTTACACGTATTTAGAAAAGAAGCAATAATAACTTTTCCTTCCAACATGAAGCTTTTATGTATTAGTTTTTAGTTTAGGGTATATTTATTTGTACGCTGTTCTTTTTATAAATTTTTTTCTAAATACGTCTAAATTCTTGTTAAAATAGAGGACATTTTTAAAATCAAACAATTGTCTTGTTAAAATAAGAGGAGATTTTTTAGAATCATAATTCTTCTTCATAATTTTCACTGGCAGAATTGCCACGGCAGTGTTTGATTGTTAATTTTTTTTTTCATTGACTCTCTTTTGGGTCTACTATAGAGCACGCTTACCTTAAAGAAACCGATTCACTAACCGTGTTCTTATAAAAGCATATTTAAAAACTCCTTCTGGATCCGTTACAATGGTTATAAAAATGCCTACATGACCTCAGCCATGTAACGTAGGTGTGAATTAAAGATTATACAAAAATCATCTGAGAGGAATGCAATGACAAGTGTCTTTGTGTGCGTGCTAGGCCATGTAACATCTGTCAAACCTACTTGCAATATATTTAAGGATTTATTGGGGAACTGATATACTCTTTCATCATCATAATTTCAGCCGTAGGACGTCCACTGCTGGACATAGGCCTCCCCCATCGACCTCCAAAAGGGCCGGTTGCAAAGGGTAGCATTTGCAGCAAACCAAACTTTACGTCAAACTTTACCTGTATCACGGAAAAAACCTCCCCTTGCCCTGTGTACGATTTACTTGTGTTTTGTGCAAATTAATACAATACAATAACTCTTTATTAAAATACCACAAAACAAGAATAACATAAAAATTACAATAAAACTATTATCTAGGTTTCTAACATGCGGCCTTATCGCTTAAAGCGATCTCTTCCAGGCAATCAATTGTCTTTATGATACAAAGGTCGACTGTTCCTTGAGTTTATATGCCCGAAAACTCTAAAATCGACACTACGCTTGATACAAAAACAAACTACATGAAATTATCTCAGTGAACTCTACGAACGACAAGGAATCATGTAATTCATATAGGTCTACATAAAAACCCACAGTCGAATTATTCTGCACTTCTTATCTACTTAGTCAGTTAAAAATACAATAAAGAATTGATACAATATTTAAAGTGCCATAACCGCTAATATACGGTGTTGTGTAATCTCTACTTACAAACTTACAGACACATAAACATACATACGGTGAGATGAGATGCGACCGGTTACAGCGCTTGTACGGATAGCAGAAAAAAACAGTTTAAAAGAGTTTTCTAAGATACTATTTCTTCTCAAAAAACATAATAATATGTATTACGAGTTAATTTTCTGTTTTTTAAGTTGTGCATATTAAAATTATTACAAATAATATGTATAATAACAGAATGTAAAAAAGTTCATAAAACTATTAATTAACAAAACCTTTTTTTAGACAAGGCATCCGCCAATTGGATTTAGAATGACGTCATTTAGCGAACCATGCATTGTCATCCAAACTAAATGTGTGTGCCAAATTTCAGCTCAACCGGTGGGGATAACTGTTTCAAAATTAATTTTCAATTTGTCCCTCATATACATACATACTAATTAATAAGGAAAGTAATAAAAAAAATAAAAAAAAATTAACGCGTTATACCTACAGTTTCCTATTAGCACTTACATTCCATTTGATTATATTTTGAGCACATCATTTGCAGTTGTGTGCCACTCAATATTGAAGTGTGCGTTTGTAGAACTAGTAAGAATATGTCGGTGTATGCAATACGTGTTTACCTCACCTCTTCAGTTTCTGGCAGACCGTTTCCGGTACTAGTTTGAGTTTAAGGCAAATCCAAACTATACAATTATTATTTCAAACTTTGAAATAATAACTATATAGTTTGGATAACCAAAGCTAACCAAGGCAAGTTAAATAAAGCTTGTAAAATACCTGCTTCGTGACTCTATGCATACCGACGCCTAAATAGTTACCAAATGGAGTCATTCCAGTAATATATTCACACTGTTTGTATGTTAATCTGTCAGATTTGACTTCGTGCCAAGAAACCTTGGCGACTTGTTTTCCAATCACACGATGGGGCGAGATGAACCGGTCGTACGCCCGATGGTAAAATCCACTAACTAAAGCAATTATAAATTGGTTATTTTTACCCCCAATAAATGAGTAGATTTTCTTGAATCATATCTAAGAATATTCTCGATCCAGACAACTTATAAACAAACCGTTGACAAACTTGATAGCCCGTTGGTCCAGTTGGTAGTGAACCTGTCTTCTGAGCTTGGGGCGTGAGTTCGATTCCCACCTAGGAGAAACATTCATGTGATGAACATTTGTGTTTGTTCTATATCTGGTTGTTAATATCTATTTAAGTATGTATTTAAAACTATATATGTATGTATATCAGTCTCTGGCAGCCATATCACAAGCTTTGCTTAGTTTGGGGTCAGATGACAATGTGTATAAAAACTTCCCGAAAATTTATAAAAAAAAAAAAAAAAAAAAAACTTGCGGCAGTTTGGGAGCTACGATGCCATATACAGATAACACACGTTAAACATAAAAATTTAACACCCCTCTTTTTGCTTCGTGGATTTTGAAAGTTTTTTCGATCTCTTTCGCCAAAATAAAATAAATATTTTTTTTATTTTTTTTACTATTGCAATGCTTTAAAAAGTTATGGCTTAAGGACTTGTTTTATGTTCGTCTTAACATTAATACGGCTCTTAAGTACAAATATAGGTACGTAAGTACCTTAAATATGAGTAGGTAGGTACTTCAACAACACCTTGAACTTACAATGTGTTATGTCATGTAGTCAAACATTGACCACGGGTCAAACTACTATGGAATTGTATTTTAAGCCTTGTACTTGAAGGTTAGAGGTTAAAATTCCTTGTAGTAACAAGCGGCTTAAGCTTTTTTAATAGCTTCTTTTATTTACTATTCTAAACCTTATTACGTTGAAACTAAAGCGTAAAATCATAAATCTCAACTATTCTTAACGTGCATAATCAATAAGTTTGGTTAAAAAATTAAATATTTCTTTAAGATTATGCAAATTTTCATTTCCTAAAACCACTACTATTTGTAAGTACTTACATAAATTATCAACTCTACACGTGTTTTTTTTTTTGTTTTTCTTCTGGTTATAACAAGTTTTCATTTGGTTTTAGTATGTTGAATTGAGAATATGTAAATGTCAAATGTCATATTTTTTTTAGTTTCGTTCGTCTTTACTTCAAAGAGGTTATGGTATACATTTTAGCCTGAGCTTTACTTCCTACGGCACATATCGGAGATATTCCTAGACCAAACATTTTGCTTAGCAGTATTTTTAATTTTATTTTATTAATAATCACACTAATATTATAAATGCGAGTGTGTGAGTGTGTTTGTATGTTTGTTACTCGTTCACGCAGAAACGGCTTGACAGATTTGGATGAAATTTGGAATATTGATAGCTTATGTCCTGGATTACAATCTGAAACACAGGATACTCAATGTTTTTCATCACGCGGGTGAAACCTCGGGGCACAGCTATAGTCACCTTATATATCACAATTTGGCAAACATAGGATTGTTTATCAATAACATACCTATAGGTTTAAAGATAAGACAGCTAGACATGCATGGAAAATTTTTGACCGTTTTGGGAACAAGCCAAATAATCCAATGCGGAAATGATGGTAAGGCCTTGTTTTGCTGTCGGTCCCTTCCCGACACTGACCCACTGGCTGCTTCTCACTTGCACTTTCCTTAAAATATACCTACCGAACACTCGTACGCAGAAATATAACCTGTGTTTATACATACAGGCTGTTCGACAATGTTTTTCAAAAACTGATCGCAGTGCATCCTTCTAGAGCCTAGGGCCTGACGGCTGCCTATTAACGCGGGTTCGAAACAGCGCAGTTCTGAAAATCACGCCAATGTGAACCTTTACGTGCCGAGATACGGTTTGCGGTTGCTCAACTTTTCGCATCATTATCATCAGCCAGAAGACGTCCACTGCTGAACATAGGCCTCCCCCTTTAACCTCCACACTGAACGACAGCCTGCCATCTGCATCCACTGGATGCCTGCGACTCACAATGTCGTCGGCCCATCTAGTGGGAGGCCTACCTACGCTGCGTCTTCCGGTTCGTGGTCTCCACTCAAGAAACTTTCTTCCCCATCGGTTATCGGTTCTTCGAGCGATGTGGCCTGCCCATTGGCATTCAACTTGCAAATTTTAACAGCTATGTCGGTGACTCTGGTTCTTTCTTTGGTTTTCGCATCACCTAAACAGAATCGCTTAACAGAAAGAAAATAAATGTTATTGGACATTGCTTCAAAAAACTTATATCTAAAAGAAACAGGTAGCCGTAAGGGTTCTGGTCATCCAGGGATCCTCTATTAATAACTAGAGTGACAGTGAGTTCTTTTGGAGATCCCTGGACGGCCGGGACCCACTGTTAAGCTCAAAGTCGCACAACGAGCTATGGAGAGGGCTATGCTCGGGGTTTCTCTACGAGATCGAATCAGAAATGAGGAGATCCGTAGACGAACGAAAGTCACCGACATAGCCCACCGGATTAGCAAGTTGAAGTGGCAGTGGGCAGGGCACATAGCACTTAGAACAGATGGTCGATGGAACCGAAAAATTCTCGAATGGAGACCACGGACCGGTAAGCGCAGCGTAGGACGTCCACCCACAATATGGACAGACGACCTAAAAGAGACCGCAGGGAAACACTGGATGCAGGCCGCTTCCAACCGGCCCTTTTGGATATCGATGGGGAGGCCTATGTCCAGCAGTGGACGTCCTATGGCTGAAATAATGACTATTAAGCAGCTTTCCTCTGGATATCCCGGGAGTCTCTGCTAAGCACAAGGTTGTGTGTTTGTTTGGAGATCCCAAAGACCTCTATCAAACACCAAAGTAGAGTAGCCAAAGCCTACTCCGACTAGTGCTGTAAGGGTTTTAGAGGGTCAAACATTTCACCCTTTGACATCGCCTGGCTCTAATGCTAAGATATCCGCTAGTATAGGTGGGTGGTTTTGATAGATTTAAAAGGACTTAAAGGGTTATTAAGATCACGATAGCTCTCAAAAAAGTGATAGTCGCGAATTTAACATTGACTTCTGACATTTGAGTGACTATTTTTGTTTACGATTTCTGCCGCGGGTTGTTAGTAGTGCTAGTGTCTGTGCTTTATTTTCTTTCGCTATTTGGTTCTCTTTTTTGTAATAGCCATGAGGCTATGTACCGAGTAGTCTGAACATCCTGTATACATTTTATTGTAATATATTCACGTTGGAGAGTCTTATCTCATTTTTATTATAAGAAAGGAACATATTTCATGTGGCACTTTCTTTCCATTGCGGCTACATCCCAAAATAGACGTGTTACGTTATGAAGTTTATGACCTGTCATTTTTGACGTATGGAAAATTGATTTGTCACCACGGTAGGTAGGAAGACTATGGAGCGGATTTTCTTGTGTATAATCCGTAATAAATAACATTAAATATGGGTGCCATTCATTGATGTCTGAATAAATTGCGCCCACCTAACCCGCGCGTATCTCTCCAACCTCCAAAATCATCATAATCAGCCTATACTTTTTGTTTGTAATGTTATTCTAAAGATAAAGCCCAATCGGTTGTATTATGTTCTCATCAAAAAATTTAAAAATGCGACAAAAACGGAACACGCCTCATCATCATCAGCCAGAAGACGTCCACTGCTGAACATAGGCCTCCCCCTTTAACCTCCACACTGAACGAGAAGCTGCAAGCTGGCCAAAGACTCGTAGTAACTTTACCTAGTAGGTATATGGCTCTGGCTAATGAGCAGATCACTTGCACCGTGTGCGAGACGCATTACAACATCCCACTGTATTCGTTTCAATAATGCATTAACTAAACAAATGGTTATGAATCATGGAACGGTTCAAAGACAACGTTTGAGGTAGTGTCAAACAAATGTCGTATGCATCCTTTATATTATGCATAATTGCTTCACGCGTAGGCTGGGCTGCGTTCAGAGGATCGATGGGTATTTTTTTCGTTGTTTTTCGTGCTCGCACTAATGTACGGAACGACCAAGTTGTTTTATCTATAATGAATCCCTATTTACCTTGGTCACGCCATAACTTGAGAACGACTTTACCGATTTCATTCATAGTTTTTTAAAGTTTTCTAATACTTTGTATAAAGTTCTTACGGGAAGAAAAATTAAGAAAATGGCGCAGAAAATTGGAAAATGTCATAAAACTTAACGACGATTTTAACTTTGCGCGTTTGACAGTTATAAGACAGGACAACGTCTGTCGGGTCAGCTAGTAACTTTATAATTTAGTATTGGTGCTGCTTTTACAGATTAACACTTAAAACTGGATTATTTGTTGGCCCGCCATCAGGGATGCGTTCAGAGGACAATATGTCGGAGCGCGCCTAACTTCGATCAGTGTGGAAAACGTCCGTGACACAACTGGGCCGTTCCGAGCTAAGCTTTCTGTTTTGCCAAACCTAGCATATTCTCACAGAAACAAAAATAAACTTGGTTTAGTAATACGACAACGCGAGAGTTAAAACTTTCCATGCGAAAATGACAGTTATAAACGTCAGTGAGTATTTTTTAACCATCGATTTCGACAGTTATTTATTTGCAACCGAGGTGTACGCTAAAATGCTCGGAACGGCTCAGTTATATCATAATCGTTTTTCACACTGATGTTGTGAACGCACTCGAAGAGGCGCGCTCCAACATGTCCTCTGAACGCATCCCTGATGGCGGGCCAAAGTGACAAAGTATTTAAGCTGTCCGAAGGTCTTTCACATGATGACATAACATTTTGTTTTGCTGAAGAAAGAGATAAAAATGCGCCTTACCTAGTTTTAAAATACCATACGGAACCATCGAACGCGGGCCAGATTCGCACTTTTTATGGATAACCAAATAAGCTTCACCTTGACTAGTCCGATGGAGTCGTCATTAAACATCCAACATGTATTGATTCTTGGCTGTATTTTATAATTTTATCTTGTAAATATGGCCTTAAGTGGCTGACTGTGACACCGTGGGGGTTAGACAAGACACACTTTCTGTTAGCGTTAACGCCTGCGGAAAGATGAAATTGTATGAAAATGACATTAGCTTGAGATAACATCTCTCAAGCTAATGTCATTGTCAATGTCATTTTCATACAATTTCACCTTTCCGCAAGCGTTAACGCTAACAGAAAGTGGGTCTTGTCTAACCCCCGTATCAATCAATAGGCTATAATATCATATTATAGTTGTATTATAGCCTATTTATTATAGACAATATGGCGTTTTAAATGTTCTTGTGACCACGAACCGGAAGACGCAGCGTAGGTAGGCCTCCCACTAGATGGACCGACGACATTGTGAGAGTCGCGGGCATCCAGTGGATGCAGATGGCAGGCTGTCGTTCAGTGTGGAGGTTAAAGGGGGAGGCCTATGTTCAGCAGTGGACATCTTCTGGCTGATGATGATGCAGAATTATCTGTAATTTTTTTCCAACGGTGTAACAGATGTCCAATTTACTTTTTTTAAACAACCTTGTCCAGTTTCGTCTATTAACAGAACCACGTGAATTGGTCTCTAGACCGCAGAAATTGCATAATAATGTCAAAGGCGATATAAAATGGCGTGAATTGGCATATCTTATTCGATTTATTGTGTAAATAATTAACGAGATGATAAAAATTACTTTATCAGTGATTAAGTATGAGCAGGTGTTTGGTTTAGTGGTAAACGCTACGCCTGTTTATTTATAAGATGGTTATACAGCGTCTAATTTCCACACAAACTTAAAGTGCCAAAATTTTAATCAATAAATAATTATTCGGGACATTTTTGCACACACGGTCATCTCACCCCAAACTAAGCAAGCGAATGTTTACCCTAGGTAGGAATCGAACCCACGCTCCCAAGCGCAGAAGGCAGGGTCACTATATACCAACTGGGCTACCGGGCAGTCAGTCATCTATAAACTTGTAACCTTTTTTGTTATATTAATTTCGGCCATAGGATTTCCAGCTGGACATAGGGCTCCCCTCTCCCCATTGTTTTACTATGATTATGTTACTGCTCTCACCTTTGGGATGAATCAGCTAAGCACCAGCTTGGGACGTGCCAAGAAAACGAAACGTGCCAAGCGACTCATCAGCAATGAATCTCTGGTTTAGACTAAGCTTCATAGCCTTGAGCATCGACGTAAAGTTGCTAGTCTATCGGTTTTTTATCGGATACATTTCGGAGAGTGTGCTACAGATCTGCATGATTTAATTCCCTCCTGCCCGTTTTTCTATCGGACTGCCAGAGCGGGCACGAAAAATCGTCATCGTTTTATAGATATTCCGAAAACCCGTACGAAGCGCTTTGATTCCACATTTATTGTACGAACTGCTAGTCTGTGGAATGCGCTGCCTGAATGGGTTTTCCCCGTCAGTTACAATCTGGGTGTCTTCAAATCGCGAGTGAATCAGTTTCTTCTAGGCAAGCGTGCTCCATCGTAGACCGCATCATCGCTGAACATCAGGCGAGATGGCGGCCAAGTGCAAGCCTATCTACGATAAAATAAATAAAAATATTAAACCCCTCGTTTCTGTTTTTCAGCACACCTGAAAGGCAGCATCATGCACTCGCTGAATGTCTCCCTCATCAGCCCCGGGGAGTGCGAGTCCAAGCTGCAGGCGGAGTACCCTCACCTGGTGGAACAGTACGACGAGGAGAGCTGCGTCTGCGCGCAACCTACCAACCCGGCCAACAATATATGCAAGGTACTGGAATCACTATAGCCGTGGTAGCCTATTTGGGAGACTGCTAAACTTGAAAGCGAGGTCGCGGGTTCAAACCCCGGGCCCGTACCAATGAGCTCTTTGGAGTTTATGTACGGATTTTCATACCACTGGCTTTTCGGTGAAGGAAAATAGGATTAATATAGGATAATTAAAAAACAAAATTTCTTCTCTGTATGTATGCAGGTTTCCTCACGATCCTTTTTCTTTTTTGATTGTTTCCTTTTTATATACTAATTGTTTTGTTTGTATTATTTTCCAGGTGGACATTGGCAGCGCCCTGGCTTGCACTACTGGAGATGGCCACCACGTGTTCCGAGGAGTTTACTCCTGGGATTCAGGTAAAGAAACAATTTTAAAAAATACTAGTCTAAAAAAAATGCGATAGTTGATGGAAACATTTTCATGCACATACATTGACTTACCATATATAATAAGGACAGGGGGAATAAACTTTTCCAATGGTACCAACTCAATGGTGCTAACAAAGATATTGCGCACCAGTTTGAAGTCAGTTGCTCGCCGGCTTCGTTAGGGCGCGGTCGTCGCGCGTCTCGTCGTTCTCAAGAGCTAACATAAATATGCATATGTTATACTGATACCGTGCTAATTACTTTTTATAGCATTAGCTATCTGCCTGTGAAAGTCCCGTCAAAATCAATCCAGCCGTTTCGGAGTCCATAGGAAACATTATATTATGTATTGGTAGACTAAAATGCGACGTAGTTAGTTAAGATTTCGGCAGATAGGGCACATTTTACATGCTTTAAATTTGCGTCACGTCTTGTAACTAACTAACAATGTAAACAAATCTTGAAAGTTGATTTTTACCGACTTCGTCGATCGTATCAATTCGAAACTTTGCAAGTTCATCTAATTTGGATGACAATACAATAATTTGGTACTATCTAGCTGATCTGATGATGGAGCAAAGAGATGGATAGGGAAACTCTTCAGTGGTAGATCACACTGACAGCGCACTGACTGACATCTAGCGGAAAAGACGCCAAACGTCATACCGCGTGGACCTAGCTGCGCATGCGTAGTTACCGGTTTTCATTATTTAACTGCGTGTTTTTGGGATGCAATTATCAGATCATCCCCCTCTTAATATTTAGCTCTATGAATAAATTCTAACGTAATACATTTTTTCTCTCCGCAGGATGTCAAGTAGGCAACCAAATCGCCGGCTTCTGGAAATTCGACCTCGAGTGGTACGAGTGGGCCATCGGCCTGATAGAGAGCGTACGCTTCGCTAAGTTCGGAGTCGGAACCAAGTTCAGCAAAAACAAGTTTAGCAGTCAAATCAACACTTCCGGTGTCAAAACTACCCAGATCGGCATTAAGGGATCAGTCACTGGTGTCAAGGAAGTTTCAGGAGCAAAGGAACTGAATTCGTTTTCCCAAGGATTAGGCCAGTTCGGTTTCGGATCTAGCAAGTACACTGAATCGTCCAGCGGCCTTAACGGAGGCCTTAACGTTGGTTCGCAGATCAAAGGACCCATTTCCAACGCCTTCACAGCCACTTATACCGAAAAGAAGGTTTTCCAATCCGAACCCAAATTCGTTACGTATACGACTAAACCCGAAATTGTAACTTTCACAACTAAACCCGAATATTTTACTTACACCACTAAGCCGAAAATTGTTACTTACACTACTAAGCCAGAGATTGTTACTTACACCACTAAGCCGGAGATAGTGACGTTCACGACTAAGCCTGAGATTGTTACTTACACCACTAAGCCGAAAATTGTTACTTACACCACTAAGCCACAGATTATCAGATACGAAACTTCGGGAAGTGGGACTAACCCCCAGTACGTGGCCCCAGGGGTCACTTTCAACCCCTCCTTTTCAGATGTAGTCGGGCACAAGCATTCTTCTACATGCAAATGCTTAGAAGGAAAGAAATAATGTATTTGTTTAAAATCAGTTTAAATTGGATGAAGTGCCATAAAATTTTCTTTTTTTTTTCTACATATTTTTTTATATTCGATCAGTACAAAGCTCAGTTCCTAAATTACAACAGAAAAAAAAAAGTACGTAACCAATTCATTTTGAAAAAAAGGTTGTTTTTTTTCATCGCGTAAAATTAAAAAACAAGGTACTCTGAGCGATACATCTTAATTTTTTTTATTTATATTGTTAAAACCTGTAAATAGGTAGGCTATATTAATTTTTATCAGTGATTTTTTATTATTACAAATTTACTTTGACATTATAGTTTATTCAATAAAAATTACAAGTAAAATAAAAACTATCATAAATATAAATTTACAAATATACAAATTCAAATATATTAATCAAATTTATTTATTTATTTGTTTTACAATGCTTTAAAATTATAACTGCCTTTTTTGTGTAATTTCATTTGCTTTATTTTATACGCAAGTTATTTGTATTTATTTTTAATGACATTTATAAATAAATACGTAACAGTAGCAAAATGTTTTATAAGAAAATTCTCTGTCCATAAATTAGATTTTTGACCCTTTTGGTGCGTTTTAGCCAAAATGGTCGACCATCTAATATTTATTGGTATTTAGAAATAAAATAAAGTAAGTTTTTTTTTAATGAAATTGTGAAGTATTTTAGTCAAATTATTATGTATTGATCCATCAGTTTTTCTAATTGTTATAATTAGGATTAAATAATTGAAATAAATGGAGATAATTATAAAATAACAATGTTTGTATTATTCCAGCCCTCAGATCAGACCAATTAAGGAGATATGCATTAGTACAATTATCATTTGTGTTCAGTCAGTCAGTCAGTACGGGTCTTCAGCCTCTTCCCATAGTGGTAGAGGTAGGAAAATCGGCGGCGAGGTCTACGCCTCTTTGCCGAGGCTGGGCGCTGGGGGGACATTACCCCCCAGGGAAATTAGAGGGGCGAAAATCTAGCCAGGCGTTGAATGCCCGTTTGTGTTCAATAGGTATCTCCATAGTTGATTGAATCAGGCGTTACTTTGCGGAAGTCCATGTTTATTTGTATATTACGAATTTCTAGTTTAATTCCGCTTCTACGTCGCGCGCGAGTACAAAAAGGATTTTGGGATAAATTATTTTTTACAGATATTTGTGATGCACATTTTATTCATTCATAACAACAATGTTTACTAATGAATAATGATATTAATTTTAAATAAAACATTTGAAACTTTTTGCAATTAATATGCAATGACTATAAATATTATTCAAATAAAATGTTAATTGAAATAAATAATTTATTATACCCGTTTCCTCAGTGCACCTTGTCACCTGTTTTTCGCCTCTTCACGAGGCATCCTCTGGGGCCTTACGGACAACTGCTATTGCGGTAACGTGAACCTTAACGCGCCCAGATACGGTTTGCGGTCGCGTGATTTTCCAACTGAGCGGATATAACGTTAGTTTGATGCCGTAATAGCTGTTGTCCGTAAGGCCCCAGGACGTATTGACTCTCCAAGTGCTATGCCGAGAATAATGGTATCCCAAAATCCTTATTGAACTCGAAGCAACGTAGATGCGGAATTACTCTAGAAATTCGTCATAAACACATAGGTAGGTATCTCCATGTTTCACCAACTTTTTGACGTGATAACGTCTTATAAATCAATGAACGCCGGCTGCACGCACCAACAATTGTCACGTTCCGCCTGAGCCGCGCGTGCAAGCGAGAGCGCGGTACAAGCGATAGAGAGGCACGATCGGCCTATGCGTTATCACGTAAATTCTGGATTCCCGCCGATATTTCCGCTGAAATTACTTAGCTTTATAACCTTTGAAGACATCTAGCGTCGAGTTTATAAACTGGCTGGTAAATTACACCCTGACAGCCTTAACAATGTTCCATCGATTTGCACTAGGTGGTACTGTTGCAAATTTTTGTATGTCGACATCTAGTGACGAGTAGCTGAACTAGTAACCACTGCGTTTTCTCTGCGTGTACACTAGAATGCGCTTCTATCATAATAGATTTACTTTTTCTTATTGCTTATTTTTTTCTGAGAACAAGTTTATTTAAGACGATACAATGATAAATACTGAACTATTACTAACCCACATAACATGATTATTGGATTAGTATTGGGAGGAACCAACACGCTCCAATTTTGTTTTGAAAATACTACTAATAGTAGCTCCTCCCCATATAATTTATTGATTTCCGGTTCCCCTTTGTGGTGGTAACTCACAGGGGAAAAAAAGGTTTTAATAATGTTAGGCCCAAATTCAGCTCCACGTTCATGTCATAGATGGCGTTGTACGGTCTTAAAACGCGCAAGAACAATTATGTCATGAATCGAAAGAGTAAACACTGAAAGTATTTGTATTAATATCTATTTAAGTATTTATTTACAGTTTTTGGAAGGCTAGTGTTCGAAATTTAAACGTACACTGCCTCAGACAAAACCTTAATGATATATTAGAGTAATGTAATATAATTATGTATTATATCAAAGACTATATACTAGAGATTATATCAACTTTCTTGGTAAAATTTCCGGTTCTGCCGTTTCGAATCAAAAAAATTATGTCCTTGGAAGTTGGTCCACTTTCATAATAATGATTATATTTTTATTTATGTAAATAAAAACGTGAATTAAACGAAATTAATAAAAATAATTAAACGAAATATTTTGGCGGGGTTCCTGCAAATGCTTGAATAAACCATTCTCAGAAGATGGTTAATTTATTCCAGCATTTTATTTCATTTTAGCTTCCATTTCATTACATAGATGGCGTTGTACAGTCTTAAAACGCGCAAGAACATTATGTCATGAATCGAAAGACAAAATGCTGCAAGTGTTTGACTTAAAATTTTGTTTATTTATTTATTTACAGTTTTTGGAAGGTTAGTGTTCGAAATAAACGTACACAAGCCCATAGAGTACATTATATCACAAGCCTCAGACAGAACTATAACCTTATATACTTTACGTAGACTATAAGCACAAATAATTTCTTCTAAAATAATAACTGCAGTTGGGTTAGTACACAAAGTAGAGGACTTGAACCAGTTATTTATTTTTCTTTTAGGGCTCGCATTAAATGTGTTGAGTTTATTATTTTTCTTCCTTTGCTTTCCCTCTATATTATAATACAGTGGCGGATTTACACATTTGCCGCCCCTACAGTTACCCTAATTTACAGTCATAATAATTGCATTTTTGCGAATGAAATTGTAACTTTATGATTTGTGCACTATCATCCTAATTAAACCACGTTTTCCCGTTATTAGTAAGATTATAAACTAGGGGTCTATGAACCAGTTCCTAGATTATGTTTATCCCAATGATTTATTTAAGATTGCACAAGCTGTAAGAAATAAAATAAAATGGCCTCAAATCTGCCGCCCTAGGCTTCAGCCATAGTAAATTTCAGCCATTTTCTACCTATACTTTAGGATATAATTATAAAATCCTTGGCTTCAGTCAGCCTACTGGCTGGTAAATTCGCCATAGAATATCATTTCCTCGTGAGACGATTTGGCGTCGCGCGTCTTATGCATTTGCCAGTGTCAAGTATTGTTGAAATATTTTCAAGATATTCGGTGCCGGGGGTGGTACTATTTCCTTTGAACAATATCGCGCACTGCGCCTGCGCAGCGCGTTTTACAGTTTACAGGGATTTTTCAAATAAAGTCCGAACGAAAGTCCTAAAGTCCTATCTGACATGTTCCGTCAAATTCGGATAGATGGAATCATGTGGTTTGGAAACGTTACGTCGCCTCATATTATTCAATTCAATTATTTATTAATTTTATCAAAGTAGCAGAGCAAAAAATTACTTACTTATTCTATGAACTTATAGAATTTAGTTCTTTATGTAGAATGTAGTTGAAGGGAAAATAATACAATGATTCGACATGATTTTCTCACGTAGTAGGCGCCAAAACTTAGCATTTAAAACGCTTTAGCCCACCTGGAATTTTTTCCCAAATTTTGGGTAGTTTGCTCGGTCGGTAGGTATTGTTGTTGTATGACGGTGTTACAATTTGTTATTTTTTTTAATTAAAAAAATTTTTAGTACACAACACGTTTTAAATTTACTTAGAATAATTATATGTATTGGGAAAACAATGAGCGGTAAAGTATTTATAACCTGAAAATGTAAGCCAAGATAAAGCCGAGACCAGCATATTGGACTGTTTGAAGGTCAAGATCTTAAAATCAAATTTATGTCGATGTGGGTCCTTCAAATTATGGAAACATTAAATACCATGTTTAAGAAGAAAAAATTATTTCTCTTGTTCTATATTTAGAGTTGCACATAAATTATGGGTTGTTTTTTTTTATTTATCATAAACTCCTTTTTATTGATCTTGGCAAGAATCGCGTAAAATTTACAATGAAATAGATATCACGTAAAAGCAGATAAACATGACCATGAATTATTATTATTCAAGGAGGCTTAACAAATAAGTAGGTTATCTGATTAGTTTTCTACGCTTTTCAGCAATCGCAATATTTTCATTCGATTCGTAATTCGAATGCTGGACATAAAATAAGAGGCACATCGGAATATACGTCTATCAATTATTATTGCAGATAAGTGTGAGTAGGACTGAGGGTTAGGCACCCCGAGGGTTCCGTACAAGCTTAACGAAAAAAGGTTTGAAAGATTGAAATATTTAATTACTAACTTAAGTTTGTAGTTGGCAAACAGGTGCTCCTATACATACCAACTACAAAATGTAAGTTTGTAATAGCTAATACCACTTTTTTAATATGTGATGTAACTTTCTAATTTTTTCCTTTATATGAGACTTAGTTTTCTGCAAAATTTCATGATTTTAGGTCAACGGAAAGTACCATATAGGTTTTGATTCCCTTGTGAAAATCTCCCGTTTTTGAGGGAAAAGGGTCTTGACATACGGACAGACTGACAGACGGACAGACGGACATATGGAGAACAAAGTGATCCTATAAGGATTCCGTTTTTTTCTTTTTGAGGTCCCTAAAAACGAAGTAGGTATCATTGTATTTTTACTTTTGAAACATTTTTACTATGGGGCCCAACCCAACCCGACGAAATCATGATTAAAAAAAATCAGCTGTTTCTTATATTTCGTTGTAACTTGTTTGTGAAGTTCAACAACATTTTTCTATGCGACAACTGTTTTTTTCCGCGTTTTTAGGATTGGTCACTTTGTAAAAACATAATGATGAATCTACAATGTGTCTTAGCCGACTATCCGGCACACGTATCTACCTATTATAGATGGTATTTTGGAGTCTGTCTTTTACAGCACTGCTGTAAACGTGACTAAAGTCAACATTTACATGGACATCAGTATTATCTATCTATAACATTGTAAATTACAACAGCTTCACGCTTTTCAAAACTGACAGCGCACGTTTCTCTAGAGACTTTAAAATTACCCATCCATTGTTACTTTGCTCTTACCTATTGTAAAATGCTGTATAAGTAAGTACAGTATAATCTCACTAATCCGGCACTATTAAAAACCAGAGGGTGCCGGATTATTGGAATGTTCGGATTACCGGATTATAGAGAAAAAAACATAATAAATAAAATAAAGCATTTCTTATAGAGACATTTGACATTTTTAACTACACTATTCTCACTTCAAAAAAATCAGGTAAATACGTACGCACGTGCACGTGATAAGTTTTGAGGTTAGACTGGTAGACGACGACGCGGCGTCTGAGCGCAGGCGTAGAGGGGCGAGGGAGGCGCGGGCGGAGGGTGCCGGATTATTGGACGTATCGGTCTCATGAAGTGCCGGATTAGTGAGATTATACTGTATATTTTAACGGGCTAAAACAATACAAAGTGGAAGAAGAAGAATTTAAGATTTTTCTTAGATGTTATTTCTTCGCCATAAACATACCTATGTCAAATTACAAAGTGTAAGAAAACTTCTACTAAGTATAATAACATTATTAATTTAAAATACCTTTTCAAAATAAGCTTAGGCGTCCACCATATTGAACTTAGTGTGACGTCATTTTAATTTTTGTATTTTTCTCAGCAAATCCTTTCATTTACTCATTATCTTAAAGGGTGCATTAAAAATAACTGGTCCGCCATCTTTGAGAGTTCGCCATATTGGATTTAGAATGACGTCAGTTAGCTAACCTTCATTTTTATTTGGGGTCAAGTATTTTAAAATTTAGTTACAAAATTTGACGGCAAACAACGCAACTTTTATTAAAACTTTTAATAAAAGTACATAATCTACAAGTCTTTTTTTCACCTTTTAGTGGTATGCCCTTGATAGTGATATTGACAACAAAAAGATAGACTAAAAGAAAAATAGTTTTACACCCAAATCAACTCAAAATAGTATGAAATTAACTTTTTGTCCAACTCAGGTAATCTTGCATTACATTGTCCTCATACCTTACCTCATAGTAAAAACGTACTCGTACAAAATAAATTTGCCTTTTTGTCGCGCCCTATTCAATAGTTGACCAATTCAAGGCTTTTTACGTGAAATGGAATAATCTTGACTGTTTACATTTTTTATATCGCGTAAAAAAACGTAAACACCAAATGTCTGAAAAGATTGGTTTTTTGCTGAAAACTTTTTCGCAGAACTAATGTAATTCAATCACAATTTGATTTCGAACTACACTTGAATTAGTCGCTCAATAAATATACGTCCTAAACCTGACTCTAACTTGCTCTGATACGGGCTGCAAAATATTATATTGTGTATCTTTAGTGTATTAAATTTTGAAGTAGGTGGTAATTAATTCATCTAGACAAAAAATATGTTTTTGTTACATATTACAACATTATAGCCTATGCTGTTTTGAAACTTTGCTGCTCCCACCCACTGCTGCAGAATCCTCTACGATCTCCTTGGTAAATTGGTCGGACAATAAAATGAACGAAACTTAAAACTTTGTTTGAGAAAAGCGTTTAATTTACGGCCTTCAAGTTAGGCAATCAAGCTCAAAAGATGTAACAAAAGGTTGCCGTAGATACCTTTGTTTCATTTTCCTCTCCGAGAGCAATGTTCTCAGTTTCACGTCAGAGGGAAAACGCTGTGTAAAAATATGCGAACGTGGACAGATGAAACGTTTTACTCATTCAATTATTTTTTTAATACTTATGTTAGATTAAATTTATAAACAATCCTCCTCCTTTCGTCGATTCCCCAATGCTATGGGGGTCGTGAGTTCGTAAGTTCCCATCATGGCATCAACTTCTCCCTTATGATGTTCCGCCATCCGTTCCGGCTTTCAGCAGCGTGAACCGCTTCGGCAACGTTGATGTTGATAAAATGTTTGCTGTTATAAACATGTTTTACTAAATTAATTTGATATGTAATAAAATAATTATATTATAATTATCTCTGGTAAATATTTCTTGATGCCCGTGTAAATACCACTTGACCAACTAAATAACAGTATCATCATCATCATCATTTCAGCCATAGGACATCCACTGCTGGACATAGGCCTCCCCATCGATCTCCAAAAGGGCTGGTTGTAAGCGGCCTACATCCAGCGTTTCCCTGTGGTCTCTTTTAGGTCGTATGTTCATCTTGTAGGCGGACGTCCTACGCTGGGCTTAACGGTCCGTGCATAATAGTCTTAAAAAATATTTAAACTTCTCGCTTTGTGATGATGTATCGAGAAGTCTCTCTCGTTTAATGCACCATTCATAAAAGAATAATTCATAGATCGACCGGCATGCGGCATCACAATGAAAACCTTGAACAAAGAGCAGGTTTCAAACATTGACGGAAAATCAATAACTCTAGGGCTCTAGGTGATGTGGCTCTAGCCTAGGCTCTTTAAAAATATAGAATAGAAGTTCTTGTCATGAATATTATATTATGTACGTATTTATTTGAATAAAATAGATACTTAATAACCAGATACCAGATACCATGTCTATGATTTTGTACAAAACCTCCCTTTTTTTTTCTATCATTAATAGGATTACTGACTATGTGAAATAAAATAAATAAAAATAATAACTGTTTTACTTATGTTTATCGCACTGTAGGTTTATCAACAAAACAATAAATCATAGAATCTGATTCGCAGTAGCACATGTTTGTTTATATCTGTTGACTAGACATAATTCGAACAATGTAGTGATTAATGCTTCAAGATGTAAAGACTGGAATACTTCAAGGTCAGTGTATTCTGCGTTCTAAATTAAACGCGACTGGTTTTGGCATAAAATGCGAAGCAACCAGATGTGCAAAAATATGGTGTGCATATACAAAAACATGCAATAATGAAATGAATGATTTGAAATAATTGTTTAAAGTTACATTGAATATTTTAGACGCAAAGCAAATTACCGATTTCATGCAAAAAAAATTACATAATTTTAGTTATAGCTTTTTTTATAACTTTTATTTAGTTATGTAGGTAACATTTTATATCAGTAAGTACATTTGGGTCATTTGGCATAATACACGTAGATATACGTGTTATCGTTTCGACGTAAAGGCATTACTCAAATTGTTTTCTATTTTGTTTAAGATTAGTAGGTACGAATATAACAGAGCTGGCATTATAACGAGGCTTGAAGTTTAAAAACTCTCAGATCTTTCCCACTTGTAGTTTGTATACATAACTATAACCGTGTATTATTATTATTTTGATACCTATACATAATATTATATCTAACTTTATACTTACCAATAAATAGGTATTAAATTATCTTACCTACTCTACGTATTTAATGATAAGACTGAGAACTATTTACTATTCAGACATATTAACGACTTCGCTGTAAAAATGACGTCGGATCAAAGAACTCTGAGATAAATCTAATCTATATTTAATTTTATATTTATGTATAGAATAGATAATGGTTTTATGTAGGTATAGGTATAAGTATGAATATAAAAAGTCTAAGAAAATATCTTTATTCAAGTGTTTTGTCATAAATAATGTACATATCTCTAGGTATTACAATTGAAACATAGATAAACTTTGGTTAACACCAGCGATTACCTATTGACTTATAATCATCGTCTATTAATACCTAGGTATATTATATATTATAGGTACCTAGGTGCCTACTAAATTAAAATTAAAGTTGATGAAAATACTGACGTATCGTATCGGAAATTAATGAATTTACTGACGTATCGTATCGGAAGCATACAGTGCTTGTTTATAATAATAATTATCGGTATCACCACGTACCTACCTTTAAAAGATATAGTTAAGTACATTGATTATCAATTTATCACGGTGTTAAACCGAAATGAGTCAATGTTGTTTATAATTATATCCATACCAATATTTAAAATGTAAAGCCAGTAGCCACACATTATCACACATCCACGATTCATACTATACGGTGAAATTAAAATTACTATTAAAATAACGTATGTGCCTGTATCAGGTAACGTTTAATTTCGGCAAGGTTACAATGAAGAACTGTAAACGTAGAACAAGGGATGTTTTTCTTGCGATTTCGCTTTGAGTCACGCAAAATCGTATTTGGTGTCTTGCTCGCACTTGTTACAGCTTGCACTGTACCATATATAATTTATATAGCCCAGTTCAGACTTCTCGTCTCGTCTCGCTCTTTGAATCAGTACATATTTTTAGACGGCGGCGCGCGCACGTAACTTTTGTGTTTTGAACATCGTGTATTTTTCTAACAATATTGTATGATATAAGTAATTTGTTTCACTGAAAAAAATATTAAAGTGCAATCATGGCAAAGGTAAATTATAGTTATTTATAAGTGCTCTGAATAAGGAAAAAGTACATTGTTTTTTACAAAAAATATCTTATTTTCACATTCGTGTACATCGCACCACCACCGGTGACGTGATGTGACGGTACGAAGATAGAAAATATCAATATTAGCTATACTTTACTACTTGTTTCGTTAATATTTTGTTTAATACAAATGAGATTGTCGTTGTAATAATATAGCCGGTGAGACAAATAATAATAATAAAATAAAATAGACATAAAATGAAGTAAATTAATATTAATAATGTCATAATTATTACAACGTAAATTTTATTCGTATCGCAGAGGTGCGGGATCTAGTACCTAATCGGGGGAGGTGAACTGTGTATGAACTTTTGCAGTATTTGTTACAACAACAAGTTACATAGGTACCTACTTGGATAACTAACATTGCCCGCTGTTATCAGTCTGTGTTATTAATTCAGTAAAATACAGCTGTGTTTGTTTGTTGCAGTTGCTACGAGCAAAGAACGCACGCTTTAATAATACCTTCTTTAATTTTTTTCGGGAAAATGACTAACATCTAACAGGCAACATTCTTGGCCAAAAATCAATAATTTCTGTCTTGTGTAATAGTAAAAAATCAAATTGTCATTGTCAAGATGTCAAAGTTTGTCAAACCAAACTGCTATTCAAACTTTCAAGTCAAAGTTGGGTTTTGAGTACTGGAGTTTGGAGTCTCAATAGGATTTCCTAATAGTATTTTTAAGTAAAAAAAATGTCTTTATTCTTCAAAAACGTCTTAAAAACTGCAAGAAATAGTTACAGGAGGTTAATAGACATGAATCGGAGTGATTATTGGGTATGTTCCATTGATTAATTAGCAATTATGTGAGGTGCTAATTCGTGTGTAGTTTTAACCTCATTTCCCTGTTTTTACAAGCACAACTACAGTTTTTCGAGTAACTAACACTCGGAAATAACCTTGTTGCTATCGCAGAAATGTATTCTAGTCATCTATTGACGATGACAGCGAAAATTATACGCTATTTTAAAGGTTAAGTCTTGTCACAACAAAGATCGTTAAACCGCCTTATCTCCATTTTTATGCTCTGATGATGCTTCTATTGTTCTTTTTTATAGTTCTATTGCTTTATTATTATGGTCTTGCTGCAATAATAGTCGTTGGAGTCTAAGCAATTCAAGTTCTAGGTTCAGTGTTATGGTTTTCCAGGTAGATAGATAGATCGCGCTATTATCAGGTACACTTGGCTCAATGGAGATTGGTAGTCGGCGTTAAAATTCGACCTAGTCGGCGGCGGCATGGATGTCTCCAATTTATTTTTTCAAAATTTCATAATTTTCTATTATCATGAGTTATAATTTATCCAACGTAGCCCTGTAATATATATAGCCCCGTTGGTCCAGTTGGTAGTGAACCTGCCTTCTGTGCTTAGGGGCGTGGGTTCAATTCCCACCTAGGATGAACATACAACAATAAACATAACAACATAATAATAACATATATGTGATGAAAATTTGTGTTTGTTCTATATCTGGGTGTTAATATCGATTTAAGTATGTATTTAAAAATATATAATACTAGCAACGCACCCCGGCTTCGTACGGGTGTAAACCTTTATTTTTACACCTTGGGTTACATTATTGGGTAAGGATCCCTATATATTTTTTTTTAAATATATTATAGCCTATGTCGCCCGGGGATAGTGTAGCTTCACAACAGTGAAAGAATTTTTCAAATCGGTTCAATAGTTTCGGAGCCTATTCAATGCAAACAAACAAACAAACAATCAAATCTTGTATAATATATATCTTGTATGTATATATATCAGTCTCTGGCAGCCATATCACAAGCATTGCTTAGTTTAAGGTCAGATGACCGTGTGTGCAAAAATGTACTGAATATTTATTAATAAAAAAAAAATATAAAGATGTAATCCAGGAAATCCTGATTGATGATAACACTATGACGTTGAAAATCTCTCACAAGCCTAATGGTGTATTTCGGTTGCCTCATTTGAGAGCTGTTTCCTGTTCCAGGCTAGAGGTGATTCACCTACACCATCATTTAATATCAGAATAACCTGTAGTAAAAGTTGATCAGAATGAATGATTGAGTACAATGACCTCCTTGTGGCTTAGTACCATTACTCCGTATAACCCTGTAGCTAATAATTATTGTTTCAAAGGTCAGGTTTTATCTAAATTATATTTTCTTAATGACTTTTTATCTCAAATGACCTTAGCTACGGTTAAAATTGAGAGGAACATCCGAACGCTCAGAAAATATTAATGGAAGTGTTATACCTTCAGTTTCCCCTTTAGCACTCACACCCCCCTTGGTCTTCCGTTTGATGATCGTTTGCAGTTGTGTGCCGCTCAATATTGAAGTGTGCGTTTGTAGAACTAGTAGTTTGTAGTCAGTGTGTGCAATACGTGTTTACCTACACATAATGTAAATATACAATGTTTTAAACAAATAACTAGTGTTCAACACGTATTATTGCGCACGCGCATTAAACTGCTACTTGCGAAACTTTGCTAATAATGTATCTAAAACTCGAGCTAGTACAGAAAAGTCTGCCAAAATTGTCTGGGACTCGCCAATAATGCGCGTGCGCACTAAACTTGTAGAAGTTTGAACACTAGTTGACCACTAGTTATCTGTTTAAAACTGGGTACTATAAATAATTGTGCGATGTTAATTTATTGCAAGGATCAAGTTTCAAACTTCAACAAAACAATGCAATGTTTAATTAAAAAATGTCGCATTTTAAATGGTTTAATTGATGATATGCCTGTCAAGACGTGTCTAATAAAAATTAGACAATGCACAGAAATAAAAATAATTCATGTCACTTTTGTAATATCTTTGTCTCTTTAGTATAATTGGTGTATGACCGTGCTAAATGAATAAATAAATATATTAAATATTTAACGTTCCACCTTCTAATCAGTTGGAAAAAAATAAACTGGCCAAGTGCTAGTCGAGCTTGCGTACTGAGGGTTCCGTACCACCACAAAATAGAATAATTATCAATTTGAAAAACCGACTTTATAATTAGTGAAATATGGCTTTTCGATTTGGTGAAATGATAAGCTCGACGTTATAATAAGGTCGTCTAAATAACGAAATTACCAGTTGACAAATAGTATGTAATGGCCAAGTGCGTGTCAGTGACAAATTTCTGTTCATCACCAAGTGAAGCTACGTCGCGTCGGGCGCGGTCGGTACTTGGATGGGTGACCAACTCACCACCTGGGCGGGATGCCTTTTTGCACAATTTTTTGTATTTTGTGGTGGTACAGAACCCTCAGGTGTGAGCCCGACTCGCACTTGGCCATTTTTTATGATTGACTATTCTATATAACATTTAAATGATGGATAATCTATACTAATATTATATAGAGGAAAGATTTGTATGTAAGTATGTTTGTAACGAATTGGCACAAAAGTACGGAACCGATTTGAAAAATTCTTTCACTGTTGGGAAGCTACACTATCCCCGGGTGACATAGGCTATAATTATACCCGTGCGAAGCTGGGGCGGACCGCTAGTTATTTGTAAAATAATAAAAAAAAACTTGTCATATCTGAATGCTAGACGCGTATTTTTTCATTAATCTCTGAGATATTATTATATTAGCCTGCATCGTCCCACTGCAGAGCCTTTGCTCTGCAGTGCCTCCCTTCCCGATAATAATAATCTCCGAGATAACTAATTATTTATTGGTTATTTGATAATAGTTTCTAATCAGACATCCACCTGGCCTTGTGACGGTTGCTACAAGGATTTATTGTTGATATAAACTTAATAATAATTTAAATACAGGGATCAAGGGTTAGATGCATAAAGTAATATTTTTCTCTCCTCATGAGAGTTCCCTAGTTCGGACTAAGCTTCTTAGTCTTGAGCATCGACGTAATGTTGCTAGTCTATCGGTTTTTTATCGGATACATTTCGGAGAGTGTGCATCGGATCTGCATCATCCAATTCCCTCCTGCACATTGTTCTATCGGACTGCCAGAGCGGGTACGAAAAATCGTCACCGCTTTATGGTTGATGTTACCTTGAAAACCTGTACGAAGCGCTTTGATTCCACTTTTATTGTGCGAACTGCTAGTCTTAAATGCGCTGCCTGAATAGTTCCCCGTTAGTTACAATCTGCGTCTTCTAGGCAAGCGTGCTCCAACGTACACCGCAGTAGACTTGATTATTGAGACAAGTAGAAGTACCTACTACGCATCGTCTGCAACGGTGTGTATAGTAAACGTGGTACTTGGCGCCAAGTGAAACTTCGTTTTCCTACCCTGCTCGCGCGACGCCCACCGCGCATTGTTCGTTCGAACACTCGCACGCGAGTTGTGCGCGTCACCGCGCGAGTGGCTACTTATCGTTTGAACGCCTACTTGTACTTGCTACTTCTACTTGGTATTACGCATCATCTGCAAGCGCCTAGAGCATATTCTGAGATTTAATATCAGACTAACTTTATACAATTTATGCTTATTTACGTTAATCTGGTGAATGAAACGTGATCGTCTAATATGGCTGCACAATAACCGCATGTGATGTGCATTAAACCCACGCAGCGTAAATAAGGAAAAATACCTACCTTCCTCGTTCTTATCTGATTTTCACTTTATATGGTTCAAGTTGGAATTTTCCTATATTGTTGGATATATATAGGAACTGCGTCAACTCGTCCCACAACAACCTCGACCTATAAGGACGAGTTGGCGAATTTTAAAGATAGAATTTTCCGTTCGGTCAATCGGTCCACTGGTTTTTTTTCTTAATTTTTTATTTTCGTGATCTTCAGAAGCTGCAGATGTGCGGCACGGAGGAGGAAATGCGCGAGGTGGCCGCCAGGATCTGCCGGAACTACCTCCACGGCGCGTGGAAAACTGTCGACCCCACCGCGCTGCACTTCAGGAGAATCAGGTAACCACACCATGCTCCCGACCGCAATCTGTGTGCCGAGACAAACCAGCCGTGGTGTTTCGGTGCTACAATTGTAAATCCCTACTTAGTATAAATGAAAAAGTCCGCGTCTGTCTGTCTGTCTGTATGGTGTGTGTGATCTCTACTGAGACGCGGAATGATGAGACATCAAACTCATCATCATCATCATCACCACACATCACTGCTGGGTATATTCATAGGCTTCCCTTTGTTTATGCCACTCTCCCCGGTCTTTCTCTAGTCGCATCCTTTCCGCGTGTCTGTCTGAATGGTGTGTGAACTCTACTGAGACGTGGGATCGACAAGATTTCAAATCTTATCATCATCATCATCAATATGTTAAAAAAATACGTTTGTTGTATGGGGACCCGTTTGTGACTTTTTTATTTATTTCTTGGTTAATCCGCCGTAACTTTACATATTCTGTGAAAATTTTGACTGTCTATCTATTACGGTTCGAAAGATACAGCCGTTTAAAGACGTACAGACATCGTAGGCTTAGTAATAGGGTACCGTTTTTACCCCTTAGGTACGGAACCCTAAAATAGTACCCCTGTATAGATTTGGTTACGAGATTTTGTTGGGATGGTCCAAAAATTGACGTCAAAACACAGTTTAGATTCCTCATACCAATGGCTCCACAAAAATACACAATGTATGCAATGCTATCAGGAATATAAATGAAGTAAAGAGCTACCAAACACCATGTATAATAAAAAGGTTATTGTTCTTGACCTTACGGCTACATCTTAACGCGGCCTCGAAACAACGTGCGGAAATCACGCAAACGTGAACCTTAACGCACCGAGATACGGTTTACGGTCGCGCAACTTTTCGCAATCGCCTAAACAGAATCGCTTAAAACAAGTAGTCGTAAGGCCCCAGGTAGGCATTAAAGCATTGACTCGGCCAAGGGCGTTCACTTATTTGCATTTATTTCGCGTGTTTCACGATAACATTGAATTGTAAAAAGTGGTTTCGATTGTGAGCAGTAAGTAAGTAGGTACCTTTTGTATTGTGATTTGAAGTAGTGTAGGTAAAAACTCGAAGCTGAATGTTTAGATTACTTACCTTGGGTAGAAAACTTTAATCTAAAATCGCACCAATAATATAAATGCGAAAGTAACTACGAGTGTTTCTAACGAATATACTAGGTCCAAGGGTTTTTTAGCTATAACAGCTGCAATAAAAACCTGAATCAAAACAATTTCTGTACGTTTTATATTGTGTTTTGAAATAGTGTAGGTGAAAACTCGAAAATAGGTTTAGATTACATACCTTGGGTAGAAAACTTTAATCTAAAATCACACTAATAATAAACTAATAACGGTCACCCATCCATATAATTGACCGGGTAAAAGTTAGCCACTCACGGTCACCCATTCATATAACTGACACAGTCAAAGTTACCCATTCACGGTCACCCATCCATATAACTGACCGGGTAAAACTTAGCCACTCACGATCACTAATTCATATAACAGACCGAGTCAAAGTTAGCCACTCACGGTCACACCCATCCATATAACTGACCGAGTCAAAGTTAGCCACTCACGGTCACCCATGCATATAACTAACACAGTCAAAGTAACCCATTCACGGTCACCCATCCATATAACTGACCGGGTAAAACTTAGCCACTCACGATCACTAATTCATATAACAGACCGAGTCAAAGTTAGCCACTCACGGTCACACCCATCCATATAACTGACCGAGTCAAAGTTAGCCACTCACGGTCACCCATGCATATAACTAACACAGTCAAAGTAACCCATTCACGGTCACCCATCCACGGTCACCCATCCATATAACTGATACAGTCAAAGTTACCCATTCACGGTCACCCATCCATATAACTGACCGGGTAAAACTTAGCCACTCACGATCACTAATTCATATAACAGACCGAGTCAAAGTTAGCCACTCACGGTCACACCCATCCATATAACTGACCGAGTCAAAGTTAGCCACTCACGGTCACCCATCCATATAACTGACACAGTCTAAGTTAGCCACTCACGGTCACCCATCCATATAACTGACCAAGTCAAAGTTAGCCACTCACGGTCACCCATCCATATAACTGACCAAGTCAAAGTTAGCCACTCACGGTCACCCATCCATCCATTAAATTTATTGAATTTGAATTGAATTTTTTGTTCGTTTTGGAAATCGTACTTCAATTTCTCGTCTACTACAGAGATTAAATTTTGGGAAAAGGTCTTGATTTTTTTTCACGAAAATGGCGTCTTCCTTTTTGTTAATACATGTCCATTATGCAAATAACTGTCCGATTTGAAGGTTTATCTTCAGATCAGTTATGTTAGTCAACTAACTCCGAGCGATACATTTTGCGCGACAGTCAAACCTGTTCAAATATAGGACAGAGGAAAACTACTCTCTGATAACACATACATTGCGTGGTAGATAAACAAAACTAACGAAATCATGGACAAATAAACCATTCATTCGTTTTTAGGGTTTCGTACCTAAATGGTAAAAACGGGATCCTATTAGCTACGATGTCTGTCTGTCTGTCCGTCTGACATAAAATATTAATTACATAAAAGTGAAAATTTTATCTAACCTGAAACAAATTTTAATTAAATCTAACAAACAAAACACAAACAAAACAAAAACAAAACAAAATCGTATTTTTTGTAACAAAATTAGTTAATCTGTTTGTTACAGATTTAATTACAATTTGTTTCAGGTTAGGTAAAATTTTCACTTTTATGTAATTAATATTTATGTCAGGTTAGGTTTAAATTAGCATCACAAATATCTATAGAGAAAAATAGTTTGTCCCAAAATCCTTATTGTACTTGAAGCGACGTAGAAGCGGAATTCGGTATGCTAAAAAAAATTAACCTATGCCAATTCCAAAACCATTTCGAGATTTTATTTTACTAACCCTTATTTTTCTACTCCGACCTTTTAAAACGATAAGATGCCATTTATTTTAACATAAATCTAAGAAATCATTCGACTTTCATTGTCCTCTAAATGACGTCACATTGTAGCATTTTATTTTCTGTGCCTTTTAAGAATAAAAATATTATACATTTGACACACTGTTCGTCACACAGAATAGAATATTTTTTCATTTCTGTGGTTTGACTGTCTGGTTTTTTTCAGGGCAGCCAATATGGGGTGCTTTTTTAGGCTTCTCAACGCAACGAAATTTTGTGCTATATGGTGACGTCACATAATTACAATTTTCAAAAAAATATTGTAAAATAACTACTCAATAGAAAACAAAAATATTGAAATTAGTTTCTTAAAATAGCCTTATCTACGAAATAAAAATATTAAAAAAATACCAAAAAAAACTTTACATACCGAATTACACTACAAATTCGTTAAATACAAATTACAAATGCACTTCCGCAAAGTAACGCCTGATTCAATCAATTGTATTTTGTTGTAATTATCATTGGTATTACAATAAGTTATGGATACAAAAAATTCTTATAATAATAAACTAAGTACATATATTTTTCTATATTTTGTATAGCTTTCTTTCATTCACATTTCTAACGAAACCCTATTTCTTTGCCCGCAGCGGAGGCCTATCAAACTTCCTGTACTACGTGGCGTTGCCTGATGACAGCAGCAAACTGGTCGGATACACGGGTCGAGACAGCTCCCCGGAAGCGGAACCGGAAGGCCTCCCCGCGTCGCTCTCACGGCTACAGCGGACCAACTCCATGGTTGAAGAACCAAAAAAGGTGGGTAGATTCAAATTTGCTAAAGACCACTATAACTAGACTCCTATTGCCTTGAAAAATATGTGTGTGAGGAGGTAAAGATATATTTGTCAATAAGGTCCAAAAACGTGGGTATATGGAATACCAAAATAACTAGTGGTGCATATTAAATGCTCTCTATCTCTTCTCTTCTCTATCTCTATCTCTTCTATTCTCTATCTCTATCTCTTCTCTACATAGTATAAATTAAAGTCGCTTTCCGCGTCTGTCTGTCTGTATGGCCGCTAACTCCTAAATCACGGAACGTATTTTGATGCGGTTTCACCATCAGTTAGATAATTTTTCACGGAAGGTTTATATAATTATAACTAGCGACCCTTTACACTAGCGATCCGCCGCGGCTTCGCACGGGTGTAATTTACGTGCGAAGCCGGGCCGGTTGCTAGTGTAAAATAAATAATAAATATTCGGCATATTTTTGCACACACGGTCATCTGACCCCAAACTAAGCAAAGCTTGTGATATGGCTGCCAGAGACTGATATACATACATATATAGTTTTAAATACATACTTAAATAGATATTAACAACCAGATATAGAACAAACACAAATATTCATCACATGAAACATTCATGTGATGAATATTTGTGTTCCTAGGTGGGAATCGAACCCACGCTCCCAAGCGCAGAAGGCAGGTTCACTACCAACTGGACCAACGGGCTATCAAAAGAGCAAATATGAGGAGGGTCGGAGGGAGGGTATGTCAAGATATATTAGTTATTCTATGTAGCGTTGCCAAACAGATATAGCATCAATACGGCCGGGAATCGACCCTGGCACCTCCGGTGTAGAAGGTAGATATTCCACCATCTAAGCCATTCCAGTCATCACCTTAGCATAATCAGCCTTTTAATAGTCCACTGCTGGACTTAGGCCTACCCCTAAAAGTGTGATTGGGCCATATCCACCACGCTGGCCCAGTTGCGGGTTGGTGGATTCACATACGCCATTGAATTCCTTCTCCGTACGTATGCAGGTTTCCTCACGATGTTTTCCTTCACCGAAAAGGCAGTGCTATGAAAATCCGTACATAAACTCCAAAGAGCTCATTGGTACGGGCCCGGGGTTTGAACCCGCGACCTCACGCTTTCAAGTCTACCATCTCCCATATAGACTACCACGGCTTTTAGTTATCACCTTGTTGTCTCCATCTCCAGGTCCTGCTGCGGATATATGGGCAGGTGTACGGCGAGCGGGCCATGGACGCGATAGTGAGCGAGTCCGTGATATTTACCCTGCTGTCGGAGAGGAAGCTGGGACCCAAACTGCATGGAGTGTTCAGCGGGGGCAGGATCGAGGAGTACATACCTGTGAGTATACAGTACAATTCGGTATGTAAAGTTTTTTTTTTGTATTTTTTTTATATTCTTATTTCGTAGATAAGGCTATTTTAAGAAACTAATTTCAATATTTTTGTTTTCTATTGAGTAGTTATTTTACAATATTTTTTTGAAAATTGAAATTATGTGACGTCACCATATAGCACAAAATTTCGTTGCATTGAGAAGCCTAAAAAAGCACCCCATATTGGCAGCCCTGAAAAAAACCAGACAGTCAAACCACAGAAATGAAAAAATATTCTATTCTGTGTGACGAACAGTGTGTCAAATGTATAATATTTTTATTCTTAAAAGGCACAGAAAATCAAATGCTACAATGTGACGTCATTTAGAGGACAATGAAAGTCGAATGATTTCTTAGTTTTATGTTAAAATAAATGGCATCGTATCGTTTTAAAAGGTCGGAGTAGAAAAATAAGGGTTGGTAAGATAAAATCTCGAAATGGTTTTGGAATTGGCATAGGTTAATTTTTTTAGCATACTTACCGAATTGCAGTGGTAACTCTTACCCTGTGGCAGGGTTGCCACCTGTCCCGATTTTGCCGGAAAAGTGCCTACCCGTTCAGACTCACAGCACAATGACGCGTCAAAAAAATACGCGTCCACTAGAGGGCCATTCGTTAATCACACAGATACGAGAAGGAAAATCGTTACCAGGCATTATGAGTGAACCTTGATTAAACATTCTTATCAATTCACGTCGAACTCCGCGTCACAGTTGCTAATTGATTTCGAATGACTGACGTTTCGTTTATATTATGGGTGCAACCATGATCCAAGAAAACAAGGTCTAACGCTCTGGGAGATGTACCGCAATGACGTCACTGTCCAGTTGCCACTTTATCGCAACAAACACAGATACTGGGTTTTTTTTTTAAATAATCTATTAAATAAAATACAAAAAGCATTTCAATTGTCATTTGGTTTGTCCACTCAAGCAAGTTAAGCACGAATTGAATATATTAAACACAATTTTATCAAAACCACATTGATTTATTGTATTCCCACAGGTAATATACGGATATTGGGGAGTTATAATTTCACGCTACTGTTAACACAGAAAATCATAGAGAGTCCGCGTGGAGTTTTGGCGCCAACGTGGAAAAAAACATGTCGGCTCGTTGGATTATTTTCCTAAACTTGTGTATTTTCGAGTGTTAATGTGTAGTAAATGGTGAATTATTATTCATTAAGTGCTCGTAAACGTGCTCGAATGTGGGCAAGTGATATAACGAGGTAAAACGTGTCTTTTCGTGTTGTTTCCAAAACTCCATAGGAGCCTCTTGTAAAGTCTCCACCAATTTACAGGGGCATAAGTTTGACTTGACCGTGACTTACTTAGCTTGACACTGACTGTGACTATGACTTGTTTGACGCTATTAAGACTATGTAAACTGTTTAATATGACGACTAAAGGACATTGAATCCATGGTCAGGAAAATATTACCAAAAAAAAAAAAGGAGAGTCCGCCGTTGTTTCGTGAATCGTCATCTCTCTCGAACTTGTTCTAAATTACTAATTCTGCTCTTGCTTATGCACGTGTACGTGTATCATTGCGGGACGCCCACGTGACATTTTTTCTCGGAGCGCTATACCTGGCGGAGTATATTATTATACCATAAGTGCAACTGGCTACAAAAAAAAATCTTACAAAAATGCCTTGACAGCCGTTCTAATTTAAACCAAAAAAAACTTTCCTGTGAATACCTCCCTATACTAAACTTTATCTGAAATTTTGATTTATGCTACCTTTAAACTTATGTGGTCTATTTATTTAATTCCAGGCCAGGTCCCTGCTAACGACAGAGCTCGGTGAACCAGCTCTGTCGATGAAGATAGCTGAAAAGATGGCCGCCATACACTCTATGGACGTGCCTCTGAACAAGGAACCCACCTGGCTCTGGAAAAACATGGGCAAGTGGATCAAAGTCGTCGTAGAAGAGAGGCTGTCGGGGACTTACCAGCCTAAGGTAAGCGATTCATCTCACTAAATAACAGATGTCACTCCGGCTACTATCCATTTTATTTATTTATACAGTAACATACTGTAAAACCCTCCAAGCCGAAAGGATCATCTTTTTTTTTTTTTTTTTTAAATTTTCTTGACCGTGGATTCAATGTCCTTTAGTCGTAATATTAAACAGTTTGCATGGTCTTAATAGCGTCAAACAAGTCATAGTCACAGTCAGAGTCAAGCTAAGTAAGTCACGGTCAAGTCGAACTCATGCCCCTGTAAAGTGGTGGAGACTTTACAAGAGGCTCCTATGGAGTTTTGGAAACAACACGAAAAGACACGTTTCACCTCATTATATCACTTGCCCACACTCGAGCACGTTTACGAGCACTTAATGAATAATAATTCACCATTTAGTACACATTAACACTCGAAAATCACACGTTTGGGAAAATAATCCAACGAGCCGACATGTTTTTTCCGCGTTGGCGCCAAAACTCCGAAAGGATCTTCGACCAGTGTGTGTTGCCAGTGATGACATACGGCACTGAAGCGAAAAGCTCAAAGTCGCACAACGAGCTATGGATGGGGCTGTGCTCGGGGTTTCTCTACGAGATCGAATCAGAAATGAAGAGATCCGTAGACGAACGAAAGTCACAAACATAGCCCACCGGATTAGCAAGTTGAAGTGGCAGTGGGCTGGGCACATCGCTCGAAGAACCGCCGATGGGGAAGAAAGACTCTTGAGTGGAGACCACGAACCGGAAGACGCAGCGTAGGGAGGCCTCCCACTAGATGAACCGACAACATTGTGAGAGTTGCGGGCATCCAGTGGATGCAGGCAGGCTGTCGTTCAGTGTGGAGGTTAAACGGGGAGGCCTATGTTCAGCAGTAGACGTCTTCTGGCTGATGATGATGAATGAACAGAAATTTGTCACCGACTCGCACTTGGCCGGTTTATTTATTAATTAAATAACAATCTTCTGTCTCGTTCTAGAACGAAGAAGAGAAGCGTATAATCAAGGAACTGAAGAACGTTGATTTTGATAAAGAAGTGGAATGGCTCAAGAAGTACCTGGCCATGATGGACTCCGCGGTCGTCTTCTGTCATAATGACATGCAAGAAGGTAAGTTATAACAAGGAAGATAGACTAAGAGGAAAGCCAATAGCGGAACATTAGAGCGTAGCTCGGAACATTTGCCTAAAAACGGTATGAACTTAGATGGCGCCGTAATTAGAGCGTGTTATAGGTTGTCTCGAACTTCCGTAAGCGCTGCAGTCAGATAACGTACGAAAGGGTTCTACAAATTACCGTAGCGCTAGTATCGCAAGTTTCGCAACATTTCAAGGGAAGCGCAACTCATACCAGCAGATGGCGCTTTTCTTTATTCCCTTGAAATGTTGCGAAACTTGCGATACTAGCGCTACGGTAATTTGTAGAACCCTTTCGTACGTTATCTGACTGCAGCGCTTACGGAAGTTCGAGACAACCTATATCACGCTCAAATTACAGCGCCATCTAAGTTCATAGCGTTTTTAGGCAAATGTTCCGAGCTACGCTCTAATGTTCCGCTATTGGCTTTCCTCTTAGTCTATCTTCCTATATATTGTGCATCACAGATCATATTAAGTTTTCCCACTTCTAAACAACGCTTGTTACAACAGATGACCATAAAATTTTGTATGAAAGTCGCATTTAGCGGAGCAACACCATGGTGTTTACACACAGTCGCGCGTTACGCAATGAGTTTTTTTGCGGTTTTTCACATATTTTTCGAAAAGTATAGTTGTAATGTAAAATGTACCTTTACGGCTCTCTCCATAATCATAAAATATACTGTTTGTTGATCTTTAAATTAAAAACGAAACTGTATATTAAGATATCGTAGAAATCATTTGTCTGTCATTGGGTTATCATAATCCCCACGCTTTGCGGGGATCGCAGAAGTAGAAGGATGCTGCTGCCCATCTTCTGGTGGTTCTGGTCGCAGTTTTAGTACGTACCCGGGTCCCGGGACATAGTGAGAGTCGCTGGCATCCAGTGGATGCAGATGGCAGGCTGTCGTTCAGCGTGGAGGTTAAAGGGGGAGGCCTATGTTCAGCAGTGGACGTCTTCTGGCTGATGATGATGATGAGATATCATTTAGTAAATAGATATTTAAATGAATCAATAAAACAGGAAGAAAAGCGCAAATCAGTGTTAATATTTTTTTTTTCTTTCGAGTGAAATGCCCTTAACTCGTACCGCGCAAGAGGCTGAGTAGCCGCGGTTGCCAGAAATGCGAGAGTCCAACCGAATTTTCGAAAACTGACTGGATGTAAAATAAAAAATATTTTTTTTCCTATCAATTTGACATTGTATGTTCATATATTATATATATTATTCATTGTCTTGAATTGTTCTATGATATTTTCAATTGATTATATATCTAAGTACTCACCATTAATTTAAAAAAATTAAATACTCACAGAATCTCGTGATGCAATTAATATTCTTGAATTTTCTTGCGCCATCACGCACTTGTTGATAATAATATGCTATTTTTTCACATTAAATTACTATCACACCACTTTCACAACAAGGGAGCACTATTTCCGCAACTTTTACACTAACTACTTGACACTAATAGGCAATATTCACTTCAAAAACTAAAACTTTATCGCGAACCATTTTTACGTTGTTTCCGCCATGTCGGTTTGTCAAACACTGTCTAAACGGGGAAAACCCACTCACAAAGTATAGGTCCCCCCTGACACGGTAAGGATGCATCGATTCTCTAGTGATTGAAGTAAGCTAGAGGCGAAAGAACTTACATTGTCTTTGGAACGTTCATTCGAGCGGGAATAAATTGACGAATAGCGGTAATTTCCTTACGCACCGCTCCGGTGCCTAACGCGCGTCGAGCACTTTTCGCTTACGCCGACATGCGGTGCGTAACACATTCAAAGGGTTAATCGTGTTTCGGCATTGACGATTTCTATTGTCAATGCCTACTAGTGTGTGTTCTAAAAAAAACATCTCTTATTGCAGGCAACATCCTAATCCTCGAAGACCCCCCCCAGGCGCCTCCCATGGGCGAAGAGGAGCTCTCTCTGTCCGTGAACGAATCATCAGAATACGTACAGGCGTACGGAGCCAAGGAGATCTCGACCGAGGACTCTAACACTTGCGACAGGTAAAAAAGTCCTCGGTTTTGCACCAATGACTTTTTTAGTACTTAAATATATTAAATTTATATGATTATTTACGGGATATTTACCGTGGTAAAGTAGTGGAATGAGCTCCCGATATCATCACACAACCTTACCACGGTAAATATCCCGTAAATAATCATGTAAATTTAGTGAACAACCGTGATAGTTTAAAACAGTGTTAAATATATTATGGGCAGTGTCGATGCCATCGCTCAACAACGGTGAAGGAATACATCGTGAGGAAACCGGTATGTTCAAGAACCTCTAAAAGTTCAAAGACATGACATTCACCGACATGCACTGGGCCAGCATGGTGGATTAGGGCTCATCCTCTCTGAGAGAAAGCCTGCGTCCCAGCAGTGGGAACATGATAGGCTGATAATGATGATGGTGATTTTTTTTTAAACAAGCTGTTACCGAGTGGCGTCTCGTTATTTTTGTATTCTTCTCAGCTAATTTTTTAAATTGATACCCATATGATGGTAGATAAGAACATTTTGACCGCCATCTTGAATTTAGTGTGACGTCATTAAATTTTTCGTAGTCTTCTCAGCAACCCCTTTAATTTGATACCCATATTATGGAGGTGCATAAAAATAACTGGTCCGCCATAATGGATTTAGAATGACGTCACTTGTCATTTGTCATCCAAACTAAATGCGTAAATAAAATTTCAGCTCAATCGGTTTGGGACAAGTGTTTTAAAATTTAGATTTGACTAACAAGGCATGTTAAATAAAATCATGTAGAAAATTAATATGTATGTTTTCATTTCAGTATATTATCTCGAATAAGTGATTCTGGCGAGCCACGTCTCGTCCTGATCGACTTCGAGTACTGCGCGTACAACTACAGGGGGTTCGACATCGCGAATCACTTCCAGGAGTGGAGGTTCGACTACACCAACCCGGACTACCCCTTCTACCACGAACTGGAAGAAAACTCGCCCACACTCGAGCAGAAGGTAAGCGAGGGACTGGTTCAATCAATTAATCATTTGATTGGGAACTAATAGTGGCAGTGTAGTAGCCGTGGCAGCTTATTTGGGAGACCGCTAGACCTGAAAGCGTGAGGTCGCGGGTTCAAACCCCGGGCCCGTACCAATGAGCTCTTTGGTGTTTATGTATGCATTTTCATACCACTGGCTTGTCGGTGAAGGAAAACATCGTGAGGAAACCTGCATACGTACGGAGAAGGAATTAAATGGCGTATGTGAATCCACCAACCCGTACTGGGCCAGCGTGGTGGATATGGCCCAATCACCCTTTCGGGGGTAGGCTAAAAGTCCAGCAGTGGACTGGAAAAAAGGCTGATTATGATGATGAGTGGCAGTATGGTAGGAATAGTTAACTAATGTTTTATAACTTTTACCAAGGAAAATAGGCTAAGAGGAATGACAATAGAGGAATATAAAAAAAAAAAAAAAAAAACAGCTTAGATTGGAAATTTTCGTAAAAACGGTACGAACTTAGATGGCGCCGTAATTTGAGCGTGTTATAGGTTGTCTCGAACTTCCGTAAGCGCTGCAGTCAAATAACGTACGAAAGGGTTCTACAAATTACCGTAGCGCTAGTATCGCAGTCAAGTTTAGCAGCATTTCATTTCATGTTTCCTGCTTCCAATACCCTGCTCCACATTTTTAAGAGATCCGTACCCAAAGAGTGTAAACGGAACCCTATTACTAAGTTTACGCTGTCTGTCTGTCCTACCTATTAACGGCTGTATCTTTCGAACCGTAATAGATAGCTAGTTGAAATTTTCACAGAATATGTAACGTTACGGCGGATTAACAAAGTTTTTTTAATACTAAAAACGTTATTACCTTTATTTTTACTGAAAAAATTATCAACGTTTGACCACCAACTCGCCTGGTGGTAAGCGATGTGATCGAGGATGAAGCACGTCGATCTCGTCCAGTGTCGGGGTTTTTATTCAAAGGAAAGAAATTTGATTTCGGTCTTGCCTTTTAGCTTATCGCATATTGTCTGCCATTTCGCAGCTTGTGTTGTGTATTTGCTTGTATTTTAGTTCCGGCCACGTTGAAGAGACCATGGCCTGTCCCATTGGCCCCCGTGTCATTGGCCCCCGTGGACCACGGGCCGCTCCCAAATTGTCTATGGTCGAAACAAAGATGGCTGACAGTAAAAAAAAGTATATCTTTGTTTTAGGAATGGCTTTTACGTTGTTGTTGGTTGGTCAGGTTTATATCATTCATTATTAACATTGGATTTATCTTGTTATATTAAACTTTTATATATATCGTAAGATTTTTTTTCAAAGATAATTATAATAGTTGCCAAGTAAACTTAGAAAGATTTTAAACGATTATTCTTGCTTATAAATTATCATTATTCTCGGTCCATGTTTTATTTAGCTCTGATAGCTGCAAAGGAAAATAATTCATTCAGACTTTTACAGTATTATTGCAGCTTTTAGAGTTAATAAAAACTTGGACTGAGCATATTGCAAACAAACATTAAAAATAGAATGTCAATTATAAAAAATATGTATGTTAATTGTAAAAATATATTTCAGTTTTTTTTTATATATCTACCCAAAAATTAAATTAAATATTTGACAAGTTTATTTTTGTAGTTAATCATTATTTTCATTACTGATCAATCAACAACAAAACCTTTTTGTCAAGTATTGTTCTAAGAAACGTGTTAAATTAAAATTTCTAAGAGTTCTTCCGTGAAACTAACTCATTTGATCGGTTCTCTGACTGTCCGACAATGTCGCAGGAACTTACAGATTTCCTTGAGGTTTTCTGGAACGTGTACGTTGTACGTCGTACGTGTACGTTGAAGACTATGGCCTGTCCCATTGGCCCCCGTGGCATTGGCCCCCGTGGTATTGGCCCCCCGTGGCATTGATCCACCTGTTTCATTGGCCTCCGTGGCTTTAAAAGCATTCAAAATGAAAGTTTTAGCTTACGTTAAATCTAGGTATAAACTTTATAATGTTTTTCTTTACCACAATGCTTGACAAAATTAAATAAAAAAAAGTGTTACTTCATAAGCTTTTTAGAGTCCAGTGAATCGATTGAAAAGGCAAAAAATTGCCAAAATTGGCTACATTAACACGTTAAAACCAATGCACAAATATATTAAATTATAACTGCATTTTTAAATGTCATGGACAATACAAAAATTCGTCGACCGTCAGGGTTCGAACCTGCGCATCCGGAATCGCATCCATCGCTAGCCACTGAGACGCGGTCGTTTTCCCGTCGCCAAAGATAATATAACCACTTGAAAGTCAACAATTGATTTTGCACGAGTAAGCCACGTTGGTCGCGGGGGGTATCCAATGGCGCTCGTGATTGGAGACTCAAAAGTCATTCATACAATTTGGGCCGCTTAAAAAAGATTATGCTGAAAATTTAGAATAATTTCATCGCGGGTGAGGACTACGTCGGTCTCCGAATTCTTGAATTGTCTTTTTGCAACCAATCTATCTATAATTCTAGGTAGGAACATTTTTTTTTATATTATACAGGCTTGCGCTTGGCCGCCGTCAAATAATTACTCGGCTAGAACCTTTATAGCCCAGGCACATGTGTTTCACCTTGGAATAAGAGATATTAAGCTGTAAATTTGTATAAACCTTTATTTTGACAACTTTTTGGGTAAATGGACTTTATTTTTGTCAACTATGATATCTACTAAAACCAGCTTAATGTTTGAGCCCCCTTACAGCGAAATTTGGCAAAACGGCTTTCAAATTAAGGTGGATTGGATATAGAAAAAGTGGTAAACTTATTGCATTCGATTTGGAACGGTCTTTTATACCATGTATGAAAAATGTATAAAAATATTTCACTTTCTTCAAAAACATCGGAAAAAGTAGAGAGATATTTTCAAAACTTCGTAAAAAATACGTAAAAAAAAAACACCTTTTGTCCTATAACTCATCAAAATCCGCAGAAAAAAATCAACTGTTTTCAGCTGTCAGTAATTTTTTTTTGTATTGAAACGCGAATTTTGAAACTCTATAACAAAAGTTGTTTGTTTTGATGTACTGAGTCCGCCCTTAAGAGAATTCTAACTGATTGCCAGTAACCCTGTATATATTTGTTACAATACAAAAAAGGACATTACAAGGGTATGCCAGAAATAGATACAAAAGGCGGTCTCTGCTTGAAACCGACACGGTTAGTTAATATCCTAACTTGACCCTCTTAGAACCCCTCTAAAAATCCCAAAAAAATATAAGCCCCTTACTTACCCCCAATTCAATCCCCACAGGAGATCTTCATAAAACAATACCTAAAGCAGTACGCGGCGAACACGACCGATGAGCGCAACCCCCCTCCCCCCTCGCTGGACGCAGTTAACCGACTGCTGAACGAGGTGGATGCGTTCGCGCTCGCCAGCCACCTCTTCTGGAGCCTCTGGTCGTTTGTTAACGCTAGCAAGAGCAAAATACCTTTTGGATATTGGGTGAGTTTGATTTTATGATTCAACTAGCAACGCACCCCGGCTTCGCACGGGTGTAAGTCTTATTTTTTTACACCTTGGATTACATTATTGGAGTTTTAGTAAGGATCCCTATGTAAAAAAAAAAATTGCCTATGTCACCTGGGGATAGTGTAGCTTCCCAACAGTGAAAGAATTTTTCGAATCGGTTCACTAGTTTCGGAGCCTATTCAATGCAAACAAACAAACAATCAAATCTTTCCTCTTTATAATATTAGTATAGACATAAACTAGCACATTGGCGAACTGGAAAGGTTCTGGAATGGAGACCACACACCGGTAAGCGCAGCGTAGGACGTCCACCCACAAGATGGACAGACGACCTAAAAGAGACCGCAGGGAAACGCTGGATGCAGGCCGCTTCCAACCGGCCCTTTTGGAGATCGACGGGGGAGGCCTATGTCCAGCAGTGGACGTCCTATGGCTGAAATTATGGTGCCTATTATATATAATCTTGTAAATCAAAATACTTTCCCTCAGGAATACGGCATCGCACGGTTTGAAATCTACAAGAGACTAAAACTTGAAGCGATCAAAAAGGAGAATTGCGGCTCGCAAAAGAGGAAAATCTGCGAAGTGGACATATGAGAGGGAGTGGCTTCTCTCTCTACAGAGTGAGTGACTCCCATAGGAGTGACTACTCTCTACAGAGTGACTACATTCTGCAAAGTGACTTTACTATAATCTGTGCTAATAGAACTGCGAGTTGATAGTGACTCTCCATAAAGTCAGTGACACTTTAAAGGGTGACCGACAGACTCTACAGAGAGTGAGTGACCCGTTGATGACTACCTAGTAATGCAGAGTGACTTTACTCAACACAGAGTGATCAATCTCTCAGAAGTGTGTAATTTTCATCTCTACAGAGTGTACTCTTCTATCTGTAGAGTGAGTGTGCAGAATGTCCACTCTTCACAAAGTACTTAATGGCTAGTAACGGGCGCAGACAGTGACTGCACTTCGGTGCAGAGAGTGACTATGCTTCGGTGCAGAGTGACTGTGCTTCGATGCAGAGTGACTGTGCTTCGATGCAGAGAGTGACTGTGTAGATTCAGAGAGTACTCTCCGCAGAGAGACTTTTCTCTAAACACAGTGACTGCTGCAGTGAATGCTGTGTGTTGCTGCAGTGTGAGTGACTTCTCGTCAGAGTGAGTGACTTGTAATCACAGAGTGAGTAAGTCAGTATATACCAAATCGAAAAACTTTTCAAAAGACATTATAGTGTGAAAGATATATTTAACGATGAGAAAAATAATTGTAAATATTATTCATAAATATATTTTAAGACGTGTTAAAAATGTAGACGTATCTAATATTAATATAAACAAACCCTATTATGCATAAACAATAACTAACTGAATCTATTCTATAAAAAAAAGCATGCTTTGACGATAGACACTTCTAAGTTAACAGATGATTTTGAAGACAATACTTGGTCCAAGTTTTTTCTCTCTGACAACTGCAATAATTTGTTTAAAGCTGAATAAACACCAAACTGATCACTATTCCTAGATATTAAACTGAAAATAAAGGTTTTCATTTCGAGTATATTTTTTTGTATTGTGCTCGATACATTTGCCAATTCAAAACTTGGATCGAGGTAACCCTATCAAATGTTTATAGGAGGTTTCTAACAGCAGGGTCACGGTTCTACTAAAGAAATTGTTTTTAAATTGTAATTGTTGCGATTTTAATTGTTAAATAATAGGCATGTTGACTAATGTTTTTTTATTACCTCATAAAAAAGCTGTTCATAAATAGAGCACATCAACAAAAACAAAATTAAAATTAGTTCAAAAATAAATAAGATGTAAGCATTATAATTTAATTTAATTTCATGCTAGACAGAGAGCGCACTATACTGAGCCGTGACGTCACGGCTCAGGAGCGCCATACAAATGCTATACTAACACACGCTTTGTGAGAAAGGGATAGAGCATCCCCTCCCTATCCCCACCTAAAACTTTAAACGCTCATATCTCAGAGATTTATCAGCCAATTCAAATTATTTTTTCAGTATGTGTAATGTATTTACTTATATTCATCGCTAAGCCGGTTATTTGTAATAAATTAAACATTAGGACACATGCCTATTGCCTCAAAATTGACAGTTTTAAATTAAAAAAAATATACTAAAAAAATGCAACCACCTAATATTATAACTTAGTATAAAAATAATAATAAACTGTCAATTTTGAGGCAGTTATTTAACAATTAAAATCGCAACAATTACAATTTAAAGACAATTTGTTTAGTAGTATCGGTGGGCAGGAATATAGTTTTTGAAAACATGATTATGTCCAAGTATAGTATAGTTATGTTATAATTAGAATATCATTCCCGTATTTAACATTGTAAGTAACAACATTTTACATAAAACGGCGTCGATTCTGTCATACCACTCACTAAACTAAACCAATCTGACAGCGTCTATCTGCTTCTCTTTTCATTTTAATGTGTGAGAGAAGGATGGCAACAGGTTTAGAGCTGTCAAATTTAGTTTAGTTTACATCAGAATCGACTCCATTGTCTTATCTATAAAAGAAATTAAGTGATCAAAATGATTTATTATTTATAAGTCTGTCTATTTATGATTGTTATTGTTTGACCGCGAGTTGGCGGTCAAACGCAAGCCTATTATTAAATATAAAAATTAAAAAACTACGAACAAGGGTTTTTCAATCACGTGACATATTCTGTCCACTTTTTATATATACAGTGTAAACTGTATATAGCGACACTTAAGGGACTGTTTTAAACTATCACGGTTGTTCACTAAAGTTATATGATTATTTACGAGATATTTACCGTGGTAAGGTTGTGGAATGAGACAGCCGACTTTTTTGCCATATGTAAAAGGAGTCACAGATAAAATAGGTCGAATTCTTGACAAATATGCTATCAAGACCATATTTACTCCTCATAAAAAGATTGCGCAATGTCTGCGTTCCCCTAAGGACAAGATTCCCTTTCAGCATCCCGGGGTGTACAAAATTAACTGCAGCTGCGGAAGTTCGTACATAGGACAGACGAAGCGAACTGTTTCATGCCGCATCAAGGAACACATTAAGGCAGTAAAAAACAACGAGAGACACAAATCTGCCATAGCTGAGCATCTGCTGGACGCAGGTCCTAACCACTGGATCGAATTTCACAACCCTGAAATCCTGTCCACCGAACGCCATTACATACCAAGGCTAGTAAAGGAAACTATTGAGATCTCGAAATGTCAGAATTTCAATCGAGGTGATGGTTTTCAACTCGCCAGTGCGTGGAATCCAGTATTAGGTTGCCTTAAGAATAAAAATTCGCGTTCAAAATGTGTTCAAAATACTATACGCAGTGATACAGTGAGTGTGTTTTGTCGGGACTTAGGTTCGAGTTCGAGTTCCAGTGATAACCTTGGCAAAAGACTAAGAAAGATCGTTATGTCTGCACCTAACTTTTTAACTGTTCTCCAACCACCCACATTGTTCAGTCTTCCCGTGAACATGGTGCATGTAACTGCGCCGAAATATCGGGAGCTCATTCCACAACCTTACCACGATAAATATCCCGTAAATAATCATATAACTTTACTTAAGGGACTGCGCATTTTATTAAGTTATTGAGAGATGTTGTTAAATGGAGATATGAAAAATCTATATTATTTTACTATTATAATATGTACCTATCCACTAGTAAAATATAAATGTACAAACATTAATATTAATACAAATAACAACGCTTTTTGCTTATTAGTCTTTTATCTTCGTATATGTACGATGCCGACAGTCGAAGTAAATACAAGGTAAATGCGAGGTATTAGAAAGTTTTGTTTAATGCTTAATAATTATGTACTGTTGTCGTTATTTAGAGTGGATGTGATGCTACATATAGTGCATCTTTGTATGGACAAGGTAAACCAACCAAAGTCAAGTAATTTTGACGTTTTAGGGAGTTTGTCGTCAAATCGAGTGTCGCTATATAGAGTTTACACTGTATTTTTTCTGGAAAAGCATATCAAAAGCCATCAAATATTTTCGCTCGCCATAGTAGTGGTTTGTAAGTAGGTATAACTGTTAAGGTAGTTTCCTAACGGTCCCTATAAGTCTCCAGCCGGGGTCCATACCGTCACCTGGTTTAAGCGATTCAGCAGTACAAGTACCGTTCTTTATCGATCGTCAAACTTGACAGTTGAGATCGAAAAATTCAATAAAATGCCATAGAATCGATCATAGCGAGTACTGATCAAATTTGACGACCTTAACTGTCAAATTTGACGATCGATATAGAACGGTACTTTCACCCTATCAGTGCAAATACCGTTCTTTATCGATCGTCAAACTTGACAGTTGAGATCGAAAAATTCAATAAAATGCCATAGAATCGATCATAGCGAGTACTGATCAAATTTGACGACCTTAACTGTCAAATTTGACGATCGATATAGAACGGTACTTTCACCCTATCAGTGCAAATACCGTTCTTTATCGATCGTCAAACTTGACAGTTGAGATCGACAAATTCGATAAAATGCCAGTTGTACAGTACTCATAAGACATAAAGTACGGTACTTGCAATACAGAAACGCTTAAAACAGGTAACCATAAAGCCCTTGTATACCTTGTTCGTAGATTCAAATTCATTGAGATACAATACAGAGTCACAATCGTGCCAAAAATGTCCGAACCAAACCTCAGCGCACGCTACGAATTGCGCAGAGTTTTTGGTTAGTTACAAGGTAACCGTGATCCGAGTACAACGTCGCGCGATGCCAGAGCTACGATGACATAGCGGACAACTAACGTTGAACACTATGCAAGCGACATAACGTCTACATTGGAGTAAATGTGGCATTGTGAAGTATATAATTGATACAATGTATGTACAATGACGCTCGGACGTTTTTTGACTGTTTTCACTGAGAGATTGTGACACTATAGGAATTGTATCTCGATGTTAAAATTAAAAATTATTTACTAATAATAATTCCGATAACAATTATCGACATTGTATAATTATGTATTATTACGCATTCCCTTAATTTTAAAACTCTGCAAAGGATTGTACAAATTTCTAAGAAAAACTGTAAAAATATTTAGAAAAAAATATGTTAATTTTGTTATATTATAATCATGTTACCTTATAATTGTACATTATAATTAACTTATGATGCAAGTATGCGCGCTTACCATCGGAGGCGTGTCCTGCTCGTGTCCTCATCTTATGTCGGTACATTTTGTATGATTCATCCCATGCTATAGCTGTGATAGTTGTAAAATTAGAGCAGTTTAAGACTTAAGGTGCTTTTCCACCAATTCGATCGGCCTCCAATGGACACCTAATGCACGAACCAGTGTACCTCAAATCCAGTCTCTCAGAGAGGCCATGGTCGAGCGCATGAACCTGTCCCTTAAGGCAGTCTCCGATTGGGGCGATGCCAACCTAGTCAAGTTCAATGCTGCTAAGACGCCTGGGTGTGTCTGTTCTCCGCCAAAAAGGACGCCATTCCAACTGGCTCCTACTTTCCGGGATGCATCCATTCCGATAACTGACCACCTTGAGCTTTTGGGCGATTCTCTGACACCAACCCTCAATTTTGGCTCCTATATTGAGAGCAAGACTCAATTGACTGCCAAAAAGTTGGGTATCCTATCGAAGGTGTCATCATCATCAGCCAGAAGACGTCCACTGCTGAACATAGGCCTCCCCCTTTAACCTCCACACTGAACGACAGCCTGCCTTTTGCATCCACTGGATGCCAGCGACTCTTACTATGTCGTCGGTCCATCTAGTGGGAGGCCTACCTACGCTGCGTCTTCCGGCTCGTAGTCTCCACTCAAGAACCTTTCTTCCCCATCGGTTATCGGTTCTCCGAGCGATGTGGCCTGCCCATTGCCACTTCAACTTGCAAATTTTAACAGCTATGTCGGTGACTTTGGTTCTTTGGCGAATATCTACGTTTCGGATTCTATCGCGCAAAGAAACTCCAAGCATAGCTCTCTCCATTGCCCGCTGTGTGACTCTGAGTTTTTCTAAAAGGCCAACAGTTAAGGACCACGTCTCAGTACCATATGTCATCACTGGCAACACACACTGGTCAAAGACCCTTGTCTTTCATCGAAGGTGTAACGGTCCCAAACACTTTGGTCCCAGAATTCCTAAATGATAAATTCGCGTCCCAAGATGGCGGACAAATGTTCCTATATACCATCATGATATGGGTATCAAAGGGTTTGCTGAGAAACGACAACGCTTGTTATAAAAAAAGTTTTTTTTTTTTAATCAATAAAGTTCAATTGTTTAATCAATTGAGGCTGATCGAGTTTTTGGAAAAGCACCTTAAGCCTCCACTAAAAGGAAGAAAGTAATAATTACTGTCTTCTAATTAAGTTTTAATATATCACAAAAAAATAGTTAAAATAACTCTAAAAGAATTATAAAAGTATTATTAAACGGCACTGAATTGGCTAAGGATTTAAAAGGTTGAAGTATTATTCGAAAATTGTGCCTTTCGTACTCTGCATTAGATGTAAGAGGGAAGACCTTACATCACTACGGTATTTTGCTAAAATACTAGAATTTAGGTACTTAACTTCCGGCATAAAATTTTGCCTATTTTTAACCGACTTCGAAAGAGAAAGGGGTTCTCAAAACGTTTTTTAGGGTTTCGTACCCAAAGGGTAAAAACGGGACCCTGTCTAACGCTTACGATGTCCGTCTGTCCTACCTTTAAACGACTGATCTTTCGGATAGATAGCTAGTTGAAATTTTCACAGAATATGTAATGTTACGGCGGATTAACTAACAAATAATAAAAAAGTCAAAAAGTAGAAACGAAAGGGGGATCCCCATACAACAAACGTATTTTGCTGTATTAGCTCTAATGTAAACATGGGGTCCCGTTTTTACCCTTTGGGCACGGAACCCTAAAAAACGATAGCCTATTGGGTAAAGTATAAAAGTAAACTGGCTGCATATCCTTCTGGACCATAGCTTATGTTGCAGTAGTGCGCCATCTATCCAGCCTGTAGGAACTTTTTTTATAAAATCTTCACTGATAAGCTCGCCTGAAATAAAACTATATGCGACACAATAAAAAGCTGAAATATCCATAATTTAGTGAGCCAGCTTATTATAAACATGATGAATTCTTATTTTCTTTTAAACTGGGTTACGCGGAAAGGGTGTACTAAGCTAAATCCTTCTAATCTGTGTAATGTAAGCTTTGTTTCCAGATCACAGTAGTACTGTACTTTGAGTCTAGTTTGTGTTAAGGTATGGCTTATTTTGGCTCAGCACCAGTCACGAATTTTTAATCTGCTCATATTTAGACCCTGATTTGACACAATAGGCATGTGTCCTAATGTTTAATTTATTACAAATAACCGGCTTAGCGATGAATATAAGTAAATACATTACACATACTGAAAAAATAATTTGAATTGGTTGATAAATCTCTGAGATGAGTATTTAAAGTTTTAGGTGGGGATAGAGAGGGGATGCTCTATCCCTTTCTCACAAAGCGTGTGTTAGCATAGCAACTGTATGGCGCGCCTGAGGCGTGACGTCATAACTCAGTATAGTGCGCTCTCTGTCTAGCATGAAATTAAAATGCTTACATCTTATTTATTTTTGAACTAATTTTAATTTTGTTTTCGTTGATGTGCTCTATTTATGATCAGCTTTTTTATGAGGTAATAAAACAATATTAGTCATCATGCCTATTTGTACAAATCTATAGTCAATTGGGTCTAAACATTGCTTCAAGCAGTTTTTAAATCCATAATTGAGACTGTACTGGGGTGGGACACACCGTTTGTTCAATTTGCGTTTTTCCGTAAGTAGCTAACAGACGAGATCGACTTGATTGGCGGACCGCCGTCCAACAGAAGTTTTTTTTTTTTTTTTTGTTTGAATTAAAACGGCTGTCTAGGCATTTTTGTAAGAAATTTGTTGCACCCTAAACGAAACGTCAGTCATTCAAAATCAGTTAGCAACTGTGATGCGGAGTTCGACGAATCTAATTAAGAATGTTCAATCAAGGTTCACTTATAATGCCTGGTAGCAATTGTCCTTCTCATTTCCGTTCTATTTACTTCTCTTTTCTGTGCGCTCAACCAACGGGAGGGAAAGAGAAAATCTTCTCTCCCGTTGGTTGAGCGGACCGTCAACCAAGTCCACACGTCTGTTGGTACTATAAGATTACTTGATTGAATTATGTGTATTGAAATTAGCTTGTATTTTGTATAAATGTTATTATTTTATTTAATAAATCTGTTGCAAATTTTTACATCTTGCCTTTTATTTTGTGTACAAGATTCAACTTGTATCAATTCACTCTCAATTCACACACTCAATTCAAATTATTTTTTCAGTATGTGTAATGTATTTACTTATATTCATCGCTAAGCCGGTTATTTGTAATAAATTAAACATTAGGACACATGCCTATTGCCTCAAAATTGACAGTTTTAAATTAAAAAAAATATACTAAAAAAATGCAACCACCTAATATTATAACTTAGTATAAAAATAATAATAAACTGTCAATTTTGAGGCAGTTATTTAACAATTAAAATCGCAACAATTACAATTTAAAGACAATTTGTTTAGTAGTATCGGTGGGCAGGAATATAGTTTTTGAAAACATGATTATGTCCAAGTATAGTATAGTTATGTTATAATTAGAATATCATTCCCGTATTTAACATTGTAAGTAACAACATTTTACATAAAACGGCGTCGATTCTGTCATACCACTCACTAAACTAAACCAATCTGACAGCGTCTATCTGCTTCTCTTTTCATTTTAATGTGTGAGAGAAGGATGGCAACAGGTTTAGAGCTGTCAAATTTAGTTTAGTTTACATCAGAATCGACTCCATTGTCTTATCTATAAAAGAAATTAAGTGATCAAAATGATTTATTATTTATAAGTCTGTCTATTTATGATTGTTATTGTTTGACCGCGAGTTGGCGGTCAAACGCAAGCCTATTATTAAATATAAAAATTAAAAAACTACGAACAAGGGTTTTTCAATCACGTGACATATTCTGTCCACTTTTTATATATACAGTGTAAACTGTATATAGCGACACTTAAGGGACTGTTTTAAACTATCACGGTTGTTCACTAAAGTTATATGATTATTTACGAGATATTTACCGTGGTAAGGTTGTGGAATGAGACAGCCGACTTTTTTGCCATATGTAAAAGGAGTCACAGATAAAATAGGTCGAATTCTTGACAAATATGCTATCAAGACCATATTTACTCCTCATAAAAAGATTGCGCAATGTCTGCGTTCCCCTAAGGACAAGATTCCCTTTCAGCATCCCGGGGTGTACAAAATTAACTGCAGCTGCGGAAGTTCGTACATAGGACAGACGAAGCGAACTGTTTCATGCCGCATCAAGGAACACATTAAGGCAGTAAAAAACAACGAGAGACACAAATCTGCCATAGCTGAGCATCTGCTGGACGCAGGTCCTAACCACTGGATCGAATTTCACAACCCTGAAATCCTGTCCACCGAACGCCATTACATACCAAGGCTAGTAAAGGAAACTATTGAGATCTCGAAATGTCAGAATTTCAATCGAGGTGATGGTTTTCAACTCGCCAGTGCGTGGAATCCAGTATTAGGTTGCCTTAAGAATAAAAATTCGCGTTCAAAATGTGTTCAAAATACTATACGCAGTGATACAGTGAGTGTGTTTTGTCGGGACTTAGGTTCGAGTTCGAGTTCCAGTGATAACCTTGGCAAAAGACTAAGAAAGATCGTTATGTCTGCACCTAACTTTTTAACTGTTCTCCAACCACCCACATTGTTCAGTCTTCCCGTGAACATGGTGCATGTAACTGCGCCGAAATATCGGGAGCTCATTCCACAACCTTACCACGATAAATATCCCGTAAATAATCATATAACTTTACTTAAGGGACTGCGCATTTTATTAAGTTATTGAGAGATGTTGTTAAATGGAGATATGAAAAATCTATATTATTTTACTATTATAATATGTACCTATCCACTAGTAAAATATAAATGTACAAACATTAATATTAATACAAATAACAACGCTTTTTGCTTATTAGTCTTTTATCTTCGTATATGTACGATGCCGACAGTCGAAGTAAATACAAGGTAAATGCGAGGTATTAGAAAGTTTTGTTTAATGCTTAATAATTATGTACTGTTGTCGTTATTTAGAGTGGATGTGATGCTACATATAGTGCATCTTTGTATGGACAAGGTAAACCAACCAAAGTCAAGTAATTTTGACGTTTTAGGGAGTTTGTCGTCAAATCGAGTGTCGCTATATAGAGTTTACACTGTATTTTTTCTGGAAAAGCATATCAAAAGCCATCAAATATTTTCGCTCGCCATAGTAGTGGTTTGTAAGTAGGTATAACTGTTAAGGTAGTTTCCTAACGGTCCCTATAAGTCTCCAGCCGGGGTCCATACCGTCACCTGGTTTAAGCGATTCAGCAGTACAAGTACCGTTCTTTATCGATCGTCAAACTTGACAGTTGAGATCGAAAAATTCAATAAAATGCCATAGAATCGATCATAGCGAGTACTGATCAAATTTGACGACCTTAACTGTCAAATTTGACGATCGATATAGAACGGTACTTTCACCCTATCAGTGCAAATACCGTTCTTTATCGATCGTCAAACTTGACAGTTGAGATCGAAAAATTCAATAAAATGCCATAGAATCGATCATAGCGAGTACTGATCAAATTTGACGACCTTAACTGTCAAATTTGACGATCGATATAGAACGGTACTTTCACCCTATCAGTGCAAATACCGTTCTTTATCGATCGTCAAACTTGACAGTTGAGATCGACAAATTCGATAAAATGCCAGTTGTACAGTACTCATAAGACATAAAGTACGGTACTTGCAATACAGAAACGCTTAAAACAGGTAACCATAAAGCCCTTGTATACCTTGTTCGTAGATTCAAATTCATTGAGATACAATACAGAGTCACAATCGTGCCAAAAATGTCCGAACCAAACCTCAGCGCACGCTACGAATTGCGCAGAGTTTTTGGTTAGTTACAAGGTAACCGTGATCCGAGTACAACGTCGCGCGATGCCAGAGCTACGATGACATAGCGGACAACTAACGTTGAACACTATGCAAGCGACATAACGTCTACATTGGAGTAAATGTGGCATTGTGAAGTATATAATTGATACAATGTATGTACAATGACGCTCGGACGTTTTTTGACTGTTTTCACTGAGAGATTGTGACACTATAGGAATTGTATCTCGATGTTAAAATTAAAAATTATTTACTAATAATAATTCCGATAACAATTATCGACATTGTATAATTATGTATTATTACGCATTCCCTTAATTTTAAAACTCTGCAAAGGATTGTACAAATTTCTAAGAAAAACTGTAAAAATATTTAGAAAAAAATATGTTAATTTTGTTATATTATAATCATGTTACCTTATAATTGTACATTATAATTAACTTATGATGCAAGTATGCGCGCTTACCATCGGAGGCGTGTCCTGCTCGTGTCCTCATCTTATGTCGGTACATTTTGTATGATTCATCCCATGCTATAGCTGTGATAGTTGTAAAATTAGAGCAGTTTAAGACTTAAGGTGCTTTTCCACCAATTCGATCGGCCTCCAATGGACACCTAATGCACGAACCAGTGTACCTCAAATCCAGTCTCTCAGAGAGGCCATGGTCGAGCGCATGAACCTGTCCCTTAAGGCAGTCTCCGATTGGGGCGATGCCAACCTAGTCAAGTTCAATGCTGCTAAGACGCCTGGGTGTGTCTGTTCTCCGCCAAAAAGGACGCCATTCCAACTGGCTCCTACTTTCCGGGATGCATCCATTCCGATAACTGACCACCTTGAGCTTTTGGGCGATTCTCTGACACCAACCCTCAATTTTGGCTCCTATATTGAGAGCAAGACTCAATTGACTGCCAAAAAGTTGGGTATCCTATCGAAGGTGTCAACATCATCAGCCAGAAGACGTCCACTGCTGAACATAGGCCTCCCCCTTTAACCTCCACACTGAACGACAGCCTGCCTTTTGCATCCACTGGATGCCAGCGACTCTTACTATGTCGTCGGTCCATCTAGTGGGAGGCCTACCTACGCTGCGTCTTCCGGCTCGTAGTCTCCACTCAAGAACCTTTCTTCCCCATCGGTTATCGGTTCTCCGAGCGATGTGGCCTGCCCATTGCCACTTCAACTTGCAAATTTTAACAGCTATGTCGGTGACTTTGGTTCTTTGGCGAATATCTACGTTTCGGATTCTATCGCGCAAAGAAACTCCAAGCATAGCTCTCTCCATTGCCCGCTGTGTGACTCTGAGTTTTTCTAAAAGGCCAACAGTTAAGGACCACGTCTCAGTACCATATGTCATCACTGGCAACACACACTGGTCAAAGACCCTTGTCTTTCATCGAAGGTGTAACGGTCCCAAACACTTTGGTCCCAGAATTCCTAAATGATAAATTCGCGTCCCAAGATGGCGGACAAATGTTCCTATATACCATCATGATATGGGTATCAAAGGGTTTGCTGAGAAACGACAACGCTTGTTATAAAAAAAGTTTTTTTTTTTTAATCAATAAAGTTCAATTGTTTAATCAATTGAGGCTGATCGAGTTTTTGGAAAAGCACCTTAAGCCTCCACTAAAAGGAAGAAAGTAATAATTACTGTCTTCTAATTAAGTTTTAATATATCACAAAAAAATAGTTAAAATAACTCTAAAAGAATTATAAAAGTATTATTAAACGGCACTGAATTGGCTAAGGATTTAAAAGGTTGAAGTATTATTCGAAAATTGTGCCTTTCGTACTCTGCATTAGATGTAAGAGGGAAGACCTTACATCACTACGGTATTTTGCTAAAATACTAGAATTTAGGTACTTAACTTCCGGCATAAAATTTTGCCTATTTTTAACCGACTTCGAAAGAGAAAGGGGTTCTCAAAACGTTTTTTAGGGTTTCGTACCCAAAGGGTAAAAACGGGACCCTGTCTAACGCTTACGATGTCCGTCTGTCCTACCTTTAAACGACTGATCTTTCGGATAGATAGCTAGTTGAAATTTTCACAGAATATGTAATGTTACGGCGGATTAACTAACAAATAATAAAAAAGTCAAAAAGTAGAAACGAAAGGGGGATCCCCATACAACAAACGTATTTTGCTGTATTAGCTCTAATGTAAACATGGGGTCCCGTTTTTACCCTTTGGGCACGGAACCCTAAAAAACGATAGCCTATTGGGTAAAGTATAAAAGTAAACTGGCTGCATATCCTTCTGGACCATAGCTTATGTTGCAGTAGTGCGCCATCTATCCAGCCTGTAGGAACTTTTTTTATAAAATCTTCACTGATAAGCTCGCCTGAAATAAAACTATATGCGACACAATAAAAAGCTGAAATATCCATAATTTAGTGAGCCAGCTTATTATAAACATGATGAATTCTTATTTTCTTTTAAACTGGGTTACGCGGAAAGGGTGTACTAAGCTAAATCCTTCTAATCTGTGTAATGTAAGCTTTGTTTCCAGATCACAGTAGTACTGTACTTTGAGTCTAGTTTGTGTTAAGGTATGGCTTATTTTGGCTCAGCACCAGTCACGAATTTTTAATCTGCTCATATTTAGACCCTGATTTGACACAATAGGCATGTGTCCTAATGTTTAATTTATTACAAATAACCGGCTTAGCGATGAATATAAGTAAATACATTACACATACTGAAAAAATAATTTGAATTGGTTGATAAATCTCTGAGATGAGTATTTAAAGTTTTAGGTGGGGATAGAGAGGGGATGCTCTATCCCTTTCTCACAAAGCGTGTGTTAGCATAGCAACTGTATGGCGCGCCTGAGGCGTGACGTCATAACTCAGTATAGTGCGCTCTCTGTCTAGCATGAAATTAAAATGCTTACATCTTATTTATTTTTGAACTAATTTTAATTTTGTTTTCGTTGATGTGCTCTATTTATGATCAGCTTTTTTATGAGGTAATAAAACAATATTAGTCATCATGCCTATTTGTACAAATCTATAGTCAATTGGGTCTAAACATTGCTTCAAGCAGTTTTTAAATCCATAATTGAGACTGTACTGGGGTGGGACACACCGTTTGTTCAATTTGCGTTTTTCCGTAAGTAGCTAACAGACGAGATCGACTTGATTGGCGGACCGCCGTCCAACAGAAGTTTTTTTTTTTTTTTTGTTTGAATTAAAACGGCTGTCTAGGCATTTTTGTAAGAAATTTGTTGCACCCTAAACGAAACGTCAGTCATTCAAAATCAGTTAGCAACTGTGATGCGGAGTTCGACGAATCTAATTAAGAATGTTCAATCAAGGTTCACTTATAATGCCTGGTAGCAATTGTCCTTCTCATTTCCGTTCTATTTACTTCTCTTTTCTGTGCGCTCAACCAACGGGAGGGAAAGAGAAAATCTTCTCTCCCGTTGGTTGAGCGGACCGTCAACCAAGTCCACACGTCTGTTGGTACTATAAGATTACTTGATTGAATTATGTGTATTGAAATTAGCTTGTATTTTGTATAAATGTTATTATTTTATTTAATAAATCTGTTGCAAATTTTTACATCTTGCCTTTTATTTTGTGTACAAGATTCAACTTGTATAAGGGAAATTATCTCGAAGGCGAAACGCTATTTTTATACTTGCATGGACATGTACGCACGTTAGGGCAGGGTGTCTGGCACCAACGGACAGTCTGACACCAACGGACAGTCTGACACCAACGGACAGTCTGACACCAACAGACAGTCTGGCACCAACGGACAGTCTGACACCAACGGACAGTCTGACACCAACGGACAGTCTGACACCAACGGACAGTCTGGCACCAACGGACAGTCTGACACCAACGGACAGTCTGACACCAACGGACAGTCTGACACCAACGGACAGTCTGACACCAACGGACAGTCTGACACCAACGGACAGTCTGACACCAACGGACAGTCTGACACCTTCGGACAGTCTGACACCAATGGACTGTCTGGGACCTCCGGGCAGATCGGAATCTCTGGACTGTTTGGCAGACTGGACTGCGAGCAGATCGGGACCTTTTTTTTAAAATACCTTAATAATAGGCTTGCCTTTGACCACCATCTCGCCTGATGTTAAGCGATGATGCGGTCTGCGTTGGGGCAAGCTTGCCTAGAAGAAACCGATTCACTCGTGATTTGAAGACACCCAGATTGTAACCATCGGGGAACTATTCAGGCAGCGCATTCCACAGACTAGCAGTTCGCACAATAAAAGTGGAATCAAAGCGCTTCGTACGGGTTTTCGGAATATCAACCATTAAGCGGTGACGATTTTTTGTGCCCGCTCCGGCAGTCCGATATAAAAAAGATTGGAAGATTGACATCCAGGCAGATTGGCCTGTAATGGCAAACAGTCCGGGACCACCAGCAAAGTTTCAATGTTAGTTGTTATGAATAATCATCATCATCATCAGCCGGAAGACGTCCACTGCTGGACATAGGCCTCCCCCTTTAACCTCCACACTGAACGACAGCCTGCCATCTGCATCCACTGGATACCCGTGACTCTCACAATGTCGTCGGTCCATCTAGTGGGAGGCCTACCTACGCTGCGTCTTCCGGTTTGTGAATAATCATGTTTAACAGAAATTTTCGGACCTACAAAAAAAAAGAGGCATCGAGATACAAAGCCTATAGAGTTACAATCTCTAAGTAAAAACAGTCAAAAATCGTCCGAGCATCGTTGTACATACATTGTATCAATTATATAGTTCACAATGCCACATTTACTCCAAGTTAGACGTTATGTCGCTTGCATAGTGTTCAACGTTAGTTGTCCGCTATGTCATCGTAATGGTTGCCTTACAACAAAAGGCGGCTAATTTTGGTTCGGAATTTTTGGCACGTTTGTGACTATAAGTATTGTATCTCGATGATAGGAGGATGATTACTTACCCTTTTTGTGAATTAAAACACATAATTAAATATCAAATAAGTATAATTTAACTAGTTCCATTACAATAGACATCGATTGCACAGTTTTATTTATACAGAAATATAAAAGATAGTAAATATACAATAGGAAACTTAAGACCAATAACAATTTCAACAACAAGTCTCCAATACCACAAAATATCTGGCGAAATATGGGTAGAACAGTTAAGGCAGCGACCCAAAGCCGTGCTCCGTTATTTTAAGGAGCTCACCTGGTTTGGGTAGTCAAACTACTGCTCTAGCTTTAACTTATTCATAGCTACTTAAAATCGTTGATTGACCATTCCTTTGCTTAGGACCATTGGTGGATCCGGGGAGGGGGGGGGCATGAGGGCCACCCCCCCCTCTCAAACACACTCATTCAGGATTCTCCAGGATTTCATTACATTCGACTCGATTTTTCGATTTGATTCCTTCGAACCCTGTCAAATGCCCCCCCCCCCCCCCCCCCAAAATGAAATCCTGGATCCGCCCCTGCTTAGGACGACAGTTCATTAATTTGATTTCTCTAAGAGTTATTATGTTATATAATGCTGAACCGCTTCTGACGAGGGAAGCCGGGAGGCGTGTGCTATACGTGGTACATAGTGAGAAGACATCTGCTTATAACCTTCATGTACCGCTCCCATACACTTTTCAAATCTGCCTCCCTGTAATGTAAAAAAAAAAATGTGACTACCCCATTGTAAATAGGGACGAACTTCTTGACGTGGACCGCACAATATAGGCTCCGGGGCACAATCCACTTCAGTCACAATCGAACTGGCGTTTTGATAGCACGTGAATTACTTGTCAAAATTGTGTGAAATAAAGCAGCAAAAATTACTTCCTGCGCTTTCACAAGGTGCACCAACAGTTCGAAGACAAAAAACAAGTTTCACGGCATTACTTTTCACTCGTAAATACTTAAAAACAATTAACTTAATTTTCTTTAAATGTCACTTCTATGGTCTAGTGTAGTGTCTAATGGAGCGGTGAAGTTGACGTTTACAGTGTAGACGTTAACGTCGCCGCTGATTCGAGCCGAAACAGAGCCATATTTATTGGGTACAATGTTTGGATGTCACGCGTCTTCCCCCTTTTTAAAACTGTCATTGGACTACCCGCAATAAAAGTTTCAAGAGAAAATTGTGTGACTACCCGCAATAAATGTTGCAAAACAAAATTATGTGACTACCCGCAATAAATGTTGCAAAACAAAATTGTGTGACTACCCGCAATAAATGTTGCAAAACAAAATTGTGTGACTACCCGCAATAAATGTTGCAAAACAAAATTGTGTGACTACCCGCAATAAATGTTGCAAAACAAAATTATGTGACTACCCGCAATAAATGTTGCAAAACAAAATTGTGTGACTACCCGCAATAAATGTTGCAAAACAAAATTGTGTGACTACCCGCAATAAATGTTGCAAAACAAAATTGTGTGACTACCCGCAATAAATGTTGCAAAACAAAATTGTGTGACTACCCGCAATAAATGTTGCAAAACAAAATTGTGTGACTACCCACAATAAATGTTGCAAAACAAAATTGTGTGACTACCCGCAATAAATGTTGCAAAACAAAATTGTGTGACTACCCGCAATAAATTTTGCAAAACAAAATTGTGTGACTCATCTATTTACCTCAAGACGTCCATTTGTAACGCGCACTGCTCGTAGGCGGAGAGAAACTGCGCGAGGTCAGTTTTGGGCCACGAGCCGAGACGCAGCGGCTCGATACATCTGTTAACAAAATCAATGTCAAAAACTCCATAAGAAATAAGATTAAAAAACCCCTAAATCACACTATTCTGTCTCTGACATGTCCATGTTGAAACAAATTGAATTAAAACCTCGGACCATTAAAACAAGGGAAATATGCCTTAAGCCCGTTGCAGACCATGAGTAGTACAAGTAGCAAGTACACGTTGCAAGTGCCTACTACGTGCAAGTGGCAGCGGAAGTAGTACTAAGGTATACCTGCCGATTACTACCGATTTTAGTTCCTCCGCGTTTCCGCTGGAGGCGCTTTACTACAATGTATGGAACAATACGTAAACGAAAAATGTTTTCGAAAACTATCAAAACTTGTACTAAGGGTACTCTGTAATGTTTTCAAACCAACATTTATTTATTTGAACCTCAGTATAGTCACATTAAAAACGCAATCAAAATCATCGTCATCATTTCAGCCGTAGGACGTCCGCTGCTGGACATAGGCCTCCCCCATCGATCTCCAGAAGGGCCGGTTGGAAGCGGCCTGCATCCAGCGTTTCCCTGCGGTCTCTTTTAGGTCGTCAGTCCATCTTGTGGGTGGACGTCCTACGCTGCGCTTACCGGTCCGTGGTCTCCATTCGAGAATCTTTCGGCCCCATCGACCATCTGTTCTACGTGCTATGTGCCCTGCCCACTGCCACTTCAACTTGCTAATCCGGTGGGCTATGTCGGTAACTTTCGTTCGTCTACGGATCACTTCATTTCTGATTCGATCTCGTAGAGACACCCCGAGCATAGCCCTCTCTCTCCATAGCTCGTTGTGCGACTTTGAGCTTGGTAAAAACACTATACAAACCTAAAACATAATGTAAAGTTTAAAATGCAGTGTGCAGTTGGCTGCGCCAATAGTGATGTAATCTTACCTTTCGAGTAGATCAATGAACAAAGAGCGCAACTCTCTCCCTCTGTGCAGGTTGCAAGCCAGCCCGACCAGGGCGCGAGTGTATAGTCTGTAATATACATACACAACTATAAAAATATTACTAGACAGACAGGTCAAAAACTAAACACAATCATAAAGTTATATGATTATTTACGGGATATTTACCGTGGTAAGGTTGTGGAATGAGCTCCCGATATTTCGTGAACATGGTGCATGTAACTGCACCGAAATATTTACCACGGTAAATATCACGCAAATAATCATATCATCATCATTTCAGCCATATGACATCCACTGCTGGACATAGGCCTCCCCCATCGATCTCCAGAAGGGCCGGTTGGAAGCGGCCTGCATCCAGCGTTTCCCTGCGGTCTCTTTTAGGTCGTTTAAGGTGGTTAATGATCATATAACTTTAGTGAACAACCGTGATAGTTTAAAACAGTTTTAAAGACAATCAAACTTGAAATATTATAAATTCGAAAGTGTGTTTGTTTGTTTTCTTTTCACGCAGCATCGGAGCAATGGATCAACATGATTTTTTGCATAGATACAGTTAAAGGACCGCAGAGTGACTTATGATACTTTTTGTCCCGGAAAATGTGGGATTTTAAGAGAATGACTATGCAAAAACTGCAGGGCACAAAAATAAAGTAACTCAATTAGAAAAGTAAAAAAAAAACAGGACATTTTTGCACACACGGTCATCTGACCCCAAACTAAGCAAAGCTTGTGATATGGCTGCCAGAGACTGATATACATACATACATAGTTTTAAATACACACTTAAATAGTGTTTTTTAAAGTGAAAGCTTACCTGAAGTTAAGTTCCAACTCTTGATATGATTTCTCGAGCAGTTTTGGCTTCAAACGCATACAAATTAAGCTGAAATGCAAAATAAACTAGCTTTCATACAATTTATCTCAAATATGGATGGATATTCGTTGAACATTTAGAGAATCGTGTAAAATGGCCCCTGGAAATGGTAAGTGAAATTTTTAAATGGCCCATTGGTCATGGCTAATTATTAACTGTTAATTAAGACCGTTAGTTTCTCAAAGATAATAAAAATAAATAAATAATTAATAATAAAACGCGTTTTTAAATGTGTGTATCATTTACTCATCATCATCATCAGCCAGAAGACGTCCCCTGCTGAACATAGGCCTCCCCCTTTAACCTCCACACTGAACGACAGACATTTGCATCCACTGGATGCCCGCGACTCTCACGATGTCGTCGGTCCATCTAGTGGGAGGCCTACCTACGCTGCGTCTTCCGGTTCGTAGTCTCCACTCAAGAACCTTTCTTTCTTCCCCATCGGTTATCGATTCTTCGAGCGATGCGGCCTGCCCATTGCCACTTCAACTTGCAAATTTTAACAGCTATGTCGGTGACTCTGATTCTTTGTCGGATATCCACGTTAATCATTTACTCATGATTTGTGCAAATAAATTAGCTTTATCTTTAATCTTCTTTAGTTTAATTTAGTCTTTGAAGATATCTCTCAAAAATTAACAAGCTGTGTGTCTTCGAAGTTATCTGCTATGCCTGCTATGGAGTTCCGCAGGGCAGTGCGGTACGCCCACCTCTCTTCTTAGCATACAAGGGCCTCATAAGCCAGTGTGTTCAGTCCAGCCCTTTTCCCATCATACAAATACTCACTGTTTATGCTCCTTCTCCTTGTCTAGAAGCATCCTGAGTTCTCTAAGCTCCAGTAAGAACTCTCGATCCATCTCTGTGTCGTAATATTCCGGGCCGGTGCAACTGTACGTCCAACTGCCCATTATGGCCTGCAATATTGAAATTATCACTTGAAATATCGATATCAGAGCTTATATATATTAACATTATGGTTTGTATATTAATATTAACATTATGGTTTGTATTGATAACATTATAGCCTGTAATATCAACATTATAACTTGTATCAATGACATTGTGGCCTGTGCCTGTGATATTATTACGTCCAACTGCCCATTATGGAATGCAATATTGAAATTATCACTTGAAAATATCGATATTAGGGCTTGCTATATTAACATTATGGTTTGTAATAATGACATTATAACTTGTATCAATAACATTATGGCCTGTAATACTGACATTATAACTTGTATCAATAACATTATGGCCTATGATACTATTACGTCCAACTGCCCATTATGGCCTGCAATATTGAAATTATCACTTGAAATTTCGATATTAGGGCTTGCTATATTAACATTATGGTTTGTAATAATGACATTATAACTTGTATCAATAACATTATGGCCTGTAATACTGACATTATAACTTGTATCAATAACATTATGGCCTATGATACTATTACGTCCAACTGCCCATTATGGCCTGCAATATTGAAATTATCACTTGAAATTTCGATATTAGGGCTTGCTATATTAACATTATGGTTTGTAATGATAACATTATGGTTTGTAATAATAACATTATGGCCTATGATATGATGATGTACAATATTGAAACTATGTCCGGCATTAACAGAATTAAATCTATATTTACCTGTGCGCAATGATAAAAGTCATTGAATGACAAATACTGCAGCTTCCTCTTAGCTGTTTCGAATCTCATGCACGCTATGAACACCACGGCGCCGTACTTCCTGGAAATGACACATAACCAAATACATACATCGTTAAAAGAGATACAAAAGATCTGACTGAAGCATTTGACACTCCTGACATAAGACGAAATCTAACGACAACTTGCTCTTTACGTGTCTCTATGGTCCAAAGGACACCACATGAGTAAGGTTCTTGGCCTTGTTGCTAGAAAGCAAGTGAACACGTCTGTCAGCTGAATGGCTCAGTAAAGCTGCCAACAGATCTGCCCGTTGGTCATATATTGCATTCCTAATTACAAAGTATGATAGTTGTTTTACCAAACACTACAAACCTATATATCGAAAGTAATTTTTGTATTTATGTGTTCCACTTTAGGTTGTACTTTTTAAATATTATATAGGGTTGCGCAGAAAGGGTATACTAAGCGGAAAGGTCATTATTCTCATCACTCGTAATATCTACGTATTTTTTGTTTGTCATAAATAAATATTTTTCTTTCTTTTCTTTTCATCGTAAAATCGAAAAATATCAGCTGTTCCATACTTCCTGTTGAGTGACTGATTTTTCTATGAAACAGCGTTATAAGTACAGTGACCCCCTTTCAGCTTAATACCCCCTTTCTGCGTAACCTTGTAGCCTAGATAATATTTTTATTGTGATGTTTATGTTATCCTTGTTTTGTGGTATTTTAAGAAAGAGTTATTGTATTGTAGACCCTGGATCGTAATTTTTTTAATTTGTGTAGTGAAGACAATTAAAAAAAAAACGACCGTCAGGAATCGCCAGTCAAATTTGGGCAGCAGGAAGGCGACATCCTCTATATGTAGTGTGAGGCAAGTATTACTTGGCGAGCCGGTCGGGCAGCAGGAAGGCGACATCCTCTATATGTAGTGTGAGGCAAGTATTACTTGGCGAGCCGGTCGGGCAGCAGGAAGGCGACATCCTCTATATGTAGTGTGAGGCAAGTATTACTTGGCGAGCCGGTCGGGCAGCAGGAAGGCGACATCCTGTATATGTAGTGTGAGGCAAGTATTACTTGGCGAGCCGGTCGGGCAGCAGGAAGGCGACATCCTCTATATGTAGTGTGAGGCAAGTATTACTTGGCGAGCCGGTCGGGCAGCAGGAAGGCGACATCCTGTATATGTAGTGTGAGGCAAGTATTACTTGGCGAGCCGGTCGGGCAGCAGGAAGGCGACATCCTCTATATGTAGTGTGAGGCAAGTATTACTTGGCGAGCCGGTCGGGCAGCAGGAAGGCGACATCCTCTATATGTAGTGTGAGGCAAGTATTACTTGGCGAGCCGGTCGAGCAGCAGGAAGGCGACATCCTGTATATGTAGTGTGAGGCAAGTATTACTTGGCGAGCCGGTCGAGCAGCAGGAAGGCGACATCCTGTATATGTAGTGTGAGGCAAGTATTACTTGGCGAGCCGGTCGAGCAGCAGGAAGGCGACATCCTCTATATGTAGTGTGAGGCAAGTATTACTTGGTGAGCCGGTCGGGCAGCAGGAAGGCGACATCCTGTATATGTAGTGTGAGGCAAGTATTACTTGGCGAGCCGGTCGAGCAGCAGGAAGGCGACATCCTCTATATGTAGTGTGAGGCAAGTATTACTTGGTGAGCCGGTCGGGCAGCAGGAAGGCGACATCCTCTATATGTAGTGTGAGGCAAGTATTACTTGGCGAGCCGGTCGGGCAGCAGGAAGGCGACATCCTGTATATGTAGTGTGAGGCAAGTATTACTTGGCGAGCCGGTCGGGCAGCAGGAAGGCGACATCCTCTATATGTAGTGTGAGGCAAGTATTACTTGGCGAGCCGGTCGGGCAGCAGGAAGGCGGCTCGGATGTTAGCGACCACGTTCCCCGGCGCCTCCTCCACCGCCTTGAACACGCGCCGCACGTTGTCGAACTGGCGCCGGCAGCAGCGCATGGGAGCGCCCGACCGCTCCGACACCTGCACAATTATACTTTCAGCATTATAATTAAGACATATGGTACTGAGACGTGTTCCTTAACTGTTGGCCTATTAGAAAACCTCAGAGTCACACAGCGGGCAATGGAGAGAGCTATGCTCGGAGCTTCTTTGCGCGATAGAATTCGAGATGTGGATATTCACCGAAGAACCAGAATCACTAACATAACTATTAAAATTTGCAAGTTGAAGTGGCAATGGGCAGTCCACATCGCTCGAAGAACTGATAACCAATGGGAAAGAAAGGTTGTTGAGCTACGAACTGGAAGACGGAGCGTAGGTAGGCCTGCCCCTAGATGGACCGACGACATCGTGAGAGTTGCGAGCGTACAGTTGATGCCGATGGCAGGCTGTCGTTCAGTCTAGAGGTCTAAGAGGGGCCTATGTTCAGCAGTGGACGTCTCCTGGCTGATGATGATATCTTTCTTGTTTGTCTGACCTGAGATATCAACTTTGCTGTTGGCATAATACGGTTCATGGCCAGTGTGCCTCACCTCACCTCATCTAAATCCTTGCGATGTCTGGAGGACAGCTTCCTTCCAAGCAGCTCCCTTATGACTGCATCATCAAGATCATAATATCTGTAAGAAAAAAAACAGTTCATGTTAAGAGAGCTGTTCCCGTCTGCAGCGCCCTTGCTCGCACTGAAACTAAGCTTTACTAAGTAAAACTGCAGGATGTATTAAATTAAGAGTGTATACTATAAAAATGTCAAGTTTGACTCTTGTACGTATTACAGCTTTTCATCATCATCATCATTTCAGCCGTAGGACGTCCACTGCTGGACATAGGCCTCCCTCATCGATCTCCAAAAGGGCCGGTTGGAAGCGGCCTGCATCCAGCGTTTCCCTTTGCGGTCTCTTTTAGGTCGTCTGTCCATCTTGCGGGTAGACGTCCTACGCTGCGCTTACTGGTCCGTGGTCTCCATTCCAGAACCTATTGCGTGATATGTGCCCTGCCCACTGTCATTTCAATTTGCTAATCCGATGGGCTGTCGGTTCGTCTACTGATCTCCTCATTTCAGATTACCGTTTTTACATTAGAGCTAATACAAAAATACGTTTGTTGTATGGGGACCCCCTTTCGTTTTTACTTTTAGATTTTTATATTATTTCTATTATTTTCTATTATTTATATTATTTTTTAATTAATCCACCATAACAATACATTAATAACATAATAATAAATCCGCCATAAAATTTCAACTGGCTATCGATAACGGTTCGAAAGATACAATCGTCAATATGTAGGACAGACAGACTGACAGACATCGTTGGGTTAGTAATAGGGTCTCGTAATAGGGTCTCGTTATACCTTTAGGTACGGAACCCTAAAAAGGTTAAGACTTAACCTTTTTTATTCACCATGCAGTTTTACTTGGATTAGTTGGATGGTGGATAGTTATGTAGGACTCACTTTTCAATCAGCATCTGCTTCGTTGGCTCGTCAATTTGAAATATCATTTGCTCCGATAGCTTTGAAGGCACTGTCAGGAGTCTCTCCAGCAGGGCAAATGTTCTGAAATCAGCACAAGGCTACATGTTATAAATAACATTTCACACAATATAGCTGCCCTTGGGATCCTAGAGGGGAGATATGAGTATCAGCACAGACCTCATACAGGATCGACCCTAGAAGTTCGACCCGGGGCGGCGGGGCACTACTAACTGTGCCATCGGGGCAACAACTATCTTACTTAGGCAATCTGGGGTAGGCATGAACGTGGCGGATAAGGAAAGTGGAAGGTGTATAAATGTTTTCTTTTTCATTAATTTACTAGCAAATATTATTGGTCAATTAAATTACACTATTACAAATGAAGTCCATAAATTGGCCAACAATAACTTTTAGGTTTAACTAGGTTTTTTTTTTTAGGTTTTTTCTTGTTTAGGTTTAAATTATCTTTTATATTTATTTGTTTTTTAACTTTATTTAAATACCAACCTGTAATGGTCCAAGACATCACTGGCGATTAAATCGACCGGCGCAGTCATTTGTTTAGCGATGCTACGCTGGTGAAGCGTAGATACAGCTTCGCTAGCTGATATAAATCAAAAAGTTCTTAGATTAGATAGGTATTATTTTTAGAACTACAAAATACTGAGTTATGTTTGAGACCGAAACTATACTTTTATGAGCATGAAAAGACGCTGTTACACCACGGTTGGTATTGATATCTTAAATAATAACATGAATTGTAGTGTAAAGCTATGCAATTACCGAAATTTTGTTGAGTTTTAGAATCAAACCCGTTTGTGAAACAATATGGTTTTACTTACAGGAACAGCCTTCGATCCATAGCTGGTATATTTCTGGATCTATTAGAGTATAATTACTCACGAAAACATCTACTTCAGTATACATTTTGATTTAGTATTTTGGTTTTTCATAAATGTTTGTTTTATATCCAAATTCCAATCCCTGAATTTTCAATTCAATTTCAATGCAAAGACATTTTGTCTTGACGTTTAAATTTTTGACATAAGCTCTAACAATTTGACGTTGACTTAATTTTTTACATCTTTTTGTCTTTTTATGTTTCACGGTTTCACTAGGTAGTAGATCTGTGGTTTCACGTGAGGTTTCACGTCTCACAAGTGTAGAATGAGAATCAGAAAGATTGTGCCTTATTTTTGAATAATTTGTAAACGTACTAGGGAAATGTATTTTCGAGTTGTATAAAAAAATCAACGATTTGCTGTGACTGTTGATGGTTAGATTTATTTCACAGACTTATTTAATGAATTAAAATTAAATACTTGGCACTGGCAAATGCACAAGACATAAGACGTCAAAATCCTCTCAGGAGAAAAAAAAAGTTAAAACTATCAAAATCAAGTCAATCCAAACCCAAAGTCAATCAAAGCAAAGAAAAAAAAAACTGCTTCGAATGTGGCTTCGAACGAAAGAAAAAGCCAAGCTAAAATCATATTACATAGGTACCTCGAATTATTGTTTTTTATACCACTAAATAATTTATCCAATACTAAGTCAAATGTGTAAGTTTTGCTTCTTTTAACTGATATCATGTTTCTGCTTATGCAAGTCCCTGTGTCGTGAACAGTTTCGTGTCGTGTGGGTTGTTATTGTTATTACCCGACTTGCAAAATGGAGGAGAATCTTAATTCGATCTGTCCATGCCGCAAGTATGGTATAATAAACGAAGATCTCATACACCAACGTGTATACAGTAAATTCGCCTAGGTTTGCAAATGCTCACCGTCGCTTGTCATCGCTCGCGTAGCTAGCCAAGTGCCGCCATATATTATATAGTTTAGATTACGTAGTAATGAAATCTTTGTTATATAGGTACAGCTCGTTTGGATTAAACTTTTGCATCTACCTGTTTTTGGGGGTTGGAGGCGACCCCTTACAGTTCTTGCCGGCGACGCGCGATTGTACTTTATCGATTTTTTTATTCTGATAAAATAAAACTGTCATACAGCAAGTAGATTATTAGAAGAAAAACAAAATACCCGACTGCAAAATATAGCCTATGACACTCTGGGCATGAAGACGAATCTAACGACACCTCACACATCAAAATCAATCAAGCTGTTTAAGCTATAGCAGGTAATAATAAAATAAATTGAGGTATTTTTAAACTAACCTACTCAAGTCCGGGTGCTGTGCTCTGAGACCACCAGAAGCTCTTGCAGCCGCCACTGAGCGTCGCTTCGCAAAACCCAGCCTGCATTCCGCTCAGCCTTGTATGGCTTGCTCCACTCAGGACCTCCCTTGAGCTTCTGGCTCCCGCGCTTTTTATATACATTAGGAGTAGAGATCACATGCCTAAGTGACATAGGGGTGCTCTCCGTCATTTCTGTGACTCATTCCAACCCAAAGATAATATAAATCGTCAAGTTTCAACATTGTTTCAAGTCATTAACATTAAATTCATTAATCATGGACGGGATTACCAAAATTGCTTGAAAGTAGGAAAAGAGAGCCTTAATAAAACAATGATTTTCACAGAACCATGGCATCGGAACCAGCTACTGAAATGGACAACGCGCCGCTTGAGGCGCTCTCCACAGTCTGGGTGAAGATGGAGGTGGAAGAGGAAGAGGAAGATGAGGATCAGCTAGATACTGAGCACAATTACCAAGAAACTGAGGAAAATAACCGGGAAACTGAGGAAAATAGCCAGGAAACTGAGGAAAATAGCCAGGAAAGTCAGGAAAATAGCCAGGAAAGTCAGGAAACTAAGACGCCACCCAGACGGAAAAGGAGGTAAAACATTTTGTCTACTAATTCTGCTATTTGTATTGCTGAATATAAAACAAATAATCTGCCAAAAAAAAAAAAAAATGTGCCAAGTGTGAGTCAGACTCCATCACTGAGGGTTTCACACCCAAAAGTATTTTTTTTAAATTCAGTTTGGGTTATTTAGCTTGCTCCCGACTCGCACTTGACCTGTGTTTAATATTTTAGTTTGTGTACAATCTTGCCAAGCTTGAAACTTGTGCATACTGTTTTAACCCCCGACGCAAAAAGAAGGGTGTTATAAGTTTAATGTGGGTACTGTGTATCTGTGGCAAGTTCCTAAATGGCTGAACCGATTTTGATTTGTTTTTTTTTTTGCTTGAAAGGTTGAACGAGAATGTTCTTAGCTATGATTTTAGAAAAAAAAAACAACCATAAGTAGATTATCACAGCTTCATTATCAAAGGTATAAAAAAATATGTATTTTACACTGTTTGTATTCACAATCTTTTTTGCCTCACACCTGCAATTTGTGGAATGATACCTCCTGCGTCATTTCCGAGTATCTATAACATGGGGTTCTTCAAAAGGGCTGTTAATAGTCTTTAAAGGCTGGCAACGTACCTGTGATGCCCCTGGTGTTACAGCTATCTGTAACAATTACAGGTAGTAATTAACATGTTTCTTTCATTAATTTAGGTATAAAATACAACTTAAACTAAAATATGATTTTGACAATATTCTAACATAGACATTTTCTTTATTAACTTTAGCAAAAAACACCAATAAAACACATTATAACCTTGTTGTTCTCACATTTGTACGCTGTAACAGGCAAGGACATGAGATACGTCTCCATTCTTACGACCATGTATGCTACTTTATATGTATGTGTACCTACCATGTTCTGACAAATAATTTAAAATAATTTTTAATGTTTGAACTTTCGTGATTTGAACACATTTTAAATGTTTATTGGGCCTTATAGCGCGTATTTTTTTGTTTTTGTCATGCGATCAGTCTTTGACTATTAGAAGATGAGGGCTTCTTTTTTTTAATTCCATTAACATTTATCTCACTAACTTAACATAAAAAGTTATATATAATATACACGCCGAATTAAGAACCTTCCTCCTTTTTGAAGTCGGTTAATAAATCATAGAAAAAATACTTTAATTAAATTATGTTTCAAATTTATTTGTCTTCAACTTTATTTAAATACCAACCTGTAATGGTCCGAGACATCACTGGCGGCCGGTTTTTTTATTCCATTAACAATTATCTCACTAATTTAAATAACAGGCCATGTTTAACTTCGTAACATTAAAATATAAATAAAAAAGGCTTGAAAGCTATAATAATCAGGTAAAAAAAGAAGTTATTTGATTTGATTATTTCAGGAAACCAGCTGCACCGAGAAAAGCTAAGAATGTGGAGGAACGAATATTTAGATGTGAACACTGCGACTACAAAGCTTTGCACAAAAGCACCTTGAATTACCACATGATGAAGCACACCAACCCGGAGCCCCTGCCCTGCGAGATGTGCAACTACACGACCAAGCACGCAGCCTCCCTGCGCCGCCACATGCTGGCCGTACACACCGATAAGGACGACCCAGTCATCCAGGCCATGCCGGACATCAAGTGCAAGGACTGCGACTTCACGTGCAAGTTTTCATGGAAGCTCTTCGTCCACAGAAGAAAACACGTGGAAAAATCGTTCCAATGCGAGCAGTGCGACTTCGCAACGGGCCGAAAAAGCAACTTCGAGAAGCACTGCAACACGCACAAACATAAAGATGGTGCTACGTACGAGTGTGACAAATGTCCTTTCTTCACGAAGCACGAGGGTCATATTTCAAGGCATCTGGCCATGGTCCACAAGGAAGTCTCCAAAGATGCTTGTAAATGCGAATATTGCGACTTCTCCACTAAAATCAGATGGAGACTGAATATCCACAAGAAGAACAGCCGACAAGAGAAGCCAATCAAATGTGAATTCTGTGAATTCGTCACGGATTACAACTGCGAATATAAACTCCATAAACATCAGCATTTAGCTGATATTGCGTTGCTCAGTTCTGGTATAGGACTTCCGCCAGATCTGCATAATTCATCACTTTACATACCTCCTCCGGGGAAGGGACATTCTTTAGCGGCGGCAGCATCTTCAACTGGTGACAAAGAGTTCATAGTCGATACAGAATGTGAAGAAATAGATTGGCGGAGCATTGAGGTTAGCATAAAGGTTTTTGTGAAATAAGCATACTGGGTTAAGCGGAAAGGGTGTACTAAGCCGAAACATCATCATCATTTCAGCCATAGGACGTCCACTGCTAGACATAGGCCTCCCCCATCGATCTCCAAAAGACCCGGTTGGAAGCGGCCTGCATCCAGCTTTTCCCTGCGGTCTCGTAGGTCGTCTGTTCATCTTGTAGGTGGATGTCCTATGCTGCGCTTACAGGTCCATGGTCACTATCTGAGAAACTTCCAACCCCATCGGGTATAAATTAAAATTAAATTAAATAGTATATATTTAGATTTTACACAGTCAAGCCAATTACATTAGAATCAACCAGGCCATCTGTTCTGCGTGCTATGTGCCCTGCCCACTGCCTCTTCAACTTGCTAATCTGGTGAGCTATGTCGGTGACTTACGTTCGTCTACGGCTCTCCTCATTTCTGATTCTATCTCGTAGAGAACACATAGACCACTGCTGAACTTTTAGCCTACCCCCGAAAGGGTGATTGGGCCATATCCACCACGCTACCCCAGTTGCGGGTTAGTGGATTCACATACGCCATTGAATTCCTTCTCTGTACGAATGCAGGTTTCCTCATGATGTTTTTCCTTTACTGAAAAGCCAGTGGTATGAAAATCCGTACATAAACTCCAAAGAGTAATTGGTCCGTACCAATACCAATCCAAGTACCGCCCGGGGTTTGAACCCGTGACCTCTCGTTTTCAAGTCTAGCGGTCTCCCAAATAGACTACCATAGCGGTATAATAATTATACGTATTGTAATTTTCAGGTAGGGGAGAAGTCTGGACAAGAGAAGCCCTTCCACTGCATCCTCTGTCAATACCAATCTAGATTCAAAGCGTCAGTGCAGCGCCACTTTCAACGGAACCACACCAGCGAGAACAGCAAGCCCTACAAATGCGTCAACTGCGAGTTCTCCACCAAAACTAGGGATCAAATATCCTTACACAATAAACGATCTAAAGCCGGGTATGTTATCACTTGCAAAACTTGTGAATTCGCCACGTATTACAAATGTCAAATGGCTGAGCATCAGAAAAGTCACTGGCGTTACAAATGTAAACTTTGCGAATTTATTTGTAGAATTAGTTATGATTTGAATCAGCATTACACCGTAGTACATTTAGGGCAGGGCTTCAAATGTCGGTATTGCGATTTCACAACGGGAAGGAAGGGAACTCTGTTGAATCATGAAAACACCCATATTAATAAGAGATTTCGTTGCGGGCTGTGCGATTACTCGGCAACCAGACGGAACCTGTTGGTCAACCATTTGAGAAGGTGTCACGCCGGTGAACCACCCAAAATTATTATCAGCGACAGGAAATTTAATTTGCCGAAGACAATCGGTGAAACAGGTAGTGAAAATGTTGAAAGAGGTAGCGGAAATGTTGAAACAGGTAGCGAAAATATTGAAAGAGGTAGCGATGATTTTGAAAGAAGTATTGAAAATGGTGAAAGTGGTAGCGTAAATGGTGAAAGAGGTAGTGAAAATGGTGAAAGAGGTAGTGAAAATGTTGACAGTGATTTGTCTGACGATAGAAGTGATTTGAAGTATGTTGGAGGCGATGGTCCGATAAAATATGAATGTGAAAAGAATGTTGAAGAAAATCAGTTAAGCGAGGGAAATGTTGATAGCAAACAATATAACAGTCATGTTGAAAGTAAAAATAAGTTTGAAACGCAAGTGTATGTTCAGAGACAGGGTGACTTTGAAAACCAAGATCTCGAATTTCAAAGCAACAATTTGTTTCAAGATGGCCCCTTAAGGAACGAGACGCAAGGAAATGTGTTCGGATTGGCGTCCCGTCAAGATGTTTTCTACCCTCTATGAGTACTATTTAATATTACATTAAAATTAAATTACCTTTTTTCAATCCACTTGATGTGCGAAATCTCGATAAATATATAAAATTATTCCTGTAAACTTATACTAATACAAATTTAAAATCTAAATCTTAGGTAGAAATTGGTATATAAATTTTATTATACTCCGTCAAAGTTTTTTTTAGTTCTGACATATTGTAAGAAGCTGAATAAAAATGGTATATTTTGATCATGCTAGGGTTTTAAACGAAAGGTAGTAGCTATACAGCTACTACAGCAAAATGTAGGCGTTGTTAGATAACAGTGTAGTGTGTATGCCACCTCTGATTTATAATCATTTGCCAAAATGTATTATTGACATTGAAGTGGCAGTGGCTAGGGCACATAGCACGCAGAACAGATGACCGATTCGGCCGAAAGGTTCTCGAATGATGACCACGGACCGGTAAACGCAGCCTGGGACGTCCACCCACAAGATGGACAGACGACCTAAAAGAGACCGCAGGGAAACGCTGGATGCAGGCCGCTTCCAACCGGCCGTTTTGGAGATCGATGGGGGAGGCCTATGTCCAGCAGTGGACGTCTTACGGCTGAAATGATGGTGATGATGATTATTTACAAAGAACTGAACCAAATTTAAAAAAAAAACTTTTTTGTTTGTTTATTTGGTTTAAAAAAGTTTCCTTCAAGACACGACATTATGGTATTGAATGATAAATTTTAATTTACTTTGACATATATCTAGTTAATCTAAACTTGACATTTATTTCTGACCAAATCTTATATAATTGTATTTTGAGTTGACTTATATAATTTGATAATGGCATCGATTCTGATGTACTCTAAACTAAACTGAACTAAATTTGACAGCTCTAAAATTGTTGCCATCTCACATATTAAAATGAAAAGAGAGGCAGATAAGTTTAGTGAGTGGTATGACAGAATCGACACCAATGTGCGATGTGATAATAATTTTTAAATGTTTATTTTGTTTTTCCTGAGGACCTTAATTATTATTTTTTTGCATACCCGAGCGTCGATTATGGCGCTCTATTACCGTTATTTTACTGTCTTAATTTTGTGTACTCCTATATAATATGCAATAAACGAAATATGAATGGATGGAATGTATGAATGAATGAAAAAATATACCAAATTTTTTCGTCTAGCAACCTTAGAAAATAGGCATTGGATCTACATGATCTAATGCTCCTGCCCATGTTTCTATCGGACTGCTAGAGCGGGTACGAAAAATCGTCACCACTTTATGATTGATATTCTGAAAACCCGTACGAAGCGCTTTGATTTCACTTTTTTGTGCGAACTGCTAGTCAGTGGAATGCCTTGCCTGAATGGGTGTTCCCCGATGGTTACGATCTGGGTGTCTTCAAATCACGTGTGACAGTTTCTAGGCAAGTGCCCCATTGTATACCGCATCATCGCTTAACATCAGGCGAGTTGGTGGTCAAATGCAAGCCTAAAATTCAATTTAAAAAAAAAAAAAAACTGATATCTGTAGCTCGTATTACGAGCCAATCACAGGACACCCAGCCATAGCCATCTGGAAATGTTTTTTTTTTTTGTTGTAAATTCTAACATAATAAACTCAGTGCATTCACATCTTTTAAGTGAAAAAAAAAAAAACCTAAATAAATCTCTTTGGTCGTTAAAACATTGTACGCACATACAAGGTAATTAGACTTATGAAGCAAAGGTTATATCTTCGCTTCATATATGCGTAGTGTGCTTAGTGTATTCTAGCAGCAAATAAATGATTTGATTTGATTTATTAAGTTTGGCTTACCACCAAACTAAGACAACAGTGAAAAGAAATTTGTATTGTCCATTGGCGGATCCAGGGGGGGGGGGGGCATGGGGGTCATGGCCCCAAAACACCTAGCAATTCCATACATTCGACAAAATTTTTCGATTTGATTGACTTTGTCAGAATGCCCCCCCAAATGAAATCCTGGATCCGCCCCTGATATTGTCATAATATAAATGGAGAATAGGCATGTCTCCTATAATGTTTAATTTATTACAAACTAGCGACCCGCCTGCCCGGCTTCGCACGGGTGTAATTTACGTGCGAAGCCGGGGCGGGTCGCTAGTTATATAAATAAACCTTCCGTGAAAATGTATCTAACTGATGGTGAAAACCGCATCAAAATCCGTTGCGTGGTTTAGGAGGAGTTAGCGGTCATACAGACAGACAGGGAAAGCGAGTGTGGGTGGGTACTCTGTCCTTTTCTTGCAAAGCGTGTGTGTTGCATAGCATTTGTATGGCGCGCCTGAGCCGTGACGTCATAACTCAGTACAGCGCGCTCTCTGTCTAGCATGAGATTAAAATTCTTATAACTTATTTATTTTCCAACTAATTTTGTTTTCGTTGATGTGCTCTATTTATGATCAGCTTTTTTATGAGGTAATGAAAAAATATTAGTCATCATGCCTATTGTCCTTTATGTATGCTCATATTGATTGTTAAAATACTGATTAATTGGAGTCATTAATTTACAATTAAATATCATAAGTTTTAAACATTGACAGTACGAAAGAAACTGGATGCAAAGACAAAAGTAACATAGACAAAGTATAGTTATTTCATAGAAAAGAACGGTAAAGTTTGTAAGACACGCTCACTACACCATAGACGAGACAAAGCTACCATTAAAATAGCTACCAATTAAGCAACGGACAAATTTTCGTCGATGTGTGTTCTTCAAAAACGAACTAATTGAATACTATGTTTGAGAAAAGTAGATAATTGTATCGTATAAATGAACTATTCTATCTGTAGGTATCTTTTAGTATTTAGTGTTATATCATAAATAATCAATTTGGTTCTTATCAATAAAATAGATTTATCGATAATTGTGTGTGGGTGTTTTTTTTTCCTTTCCTCCTGAGTGTCTTTGGCGTCGCACGTTTTGTGCATTTGTCAGTGTCAGGTATTCAAATATTTTCAAGTCATGCTTTAGTTAGTCTACCTTTTTCAAAGAGTAAAGTAGTATGCTGCTTTTTATGGTATGCGTGTACTAAAATTTAATAGCAACATAAGTCATTCAACATAGCAGCATTTTTTTGTCACAAGAAAATGCTGGGGAAAATGGGTTTTTTTATAACAAGATTAAGAATTCAGTTATGACGGTTTTTGACAGATAATGGTTATACGAATGGCAATTAAAAAAAATACAAAAATTCGATAGGTGGCGTTGACAAGGGTTATTGCTAAATCACAGACAGTCGAAGACCAATAAAAAAAAACTTGCTTCTTATAGACAGACATTGGCATCGATTCTGATGCACTCTAAACTAAACTAAATTTGGCAGCTCTAAAATTGTTGCCTCCGCATCCTCTCACGTATTAAAATGAAAAGAGAGGCACATGATTATAGATAGTCCTGTCAGATTGGTTTAGTTTAGTGAGTAAGACAGAATAGGCCTCAATGGCGTCGATTCTGTCATACCACTCACCAAGGACTTTGTATACCCTAAAGCTACTTCCATGATCGGAATCGATGCCATTGTCTATTTGTCTGTTATGCTGTTTTTTTTTTCTTTTCTTTGGGTTTTTGTGGTATTTTATTTCGTTGATATTTTTTCAATATTTTACGACCCTTTGCTTTTTCATTAAACCATTGCGAAAAAATGGGAATTGTGACTCGTCAGCGCCATCTATAGATGGTTGCAGAACTATGTTACCTCAGCTGTCAGAAAACCTCCCAAGCTTGAAATTAACCATAGACAAAAAGGTGGCTGATGGGGAAGAAAGGCTCTGGAGTGGAGACCACGAACCGTAAGACGCAGCGTAGGTAGGCCTCCCACTAGATGAACCGACGACATTGTGAGAGTCGCGGGCATCCAGTGGATGCAAAAGGCAGGCTGTCGTCCAGTGTGGAGGTTAAAGGGGGAGGCCTATGTTCAGCAGTGGACGTCTTCTGGCTGATGATGATGATGAAAAAGGTGGCTATTGTGAAAAGCCTACGTACTAGAAAAAGGAAGTTAATTGAATAAAACCACAATAAATCAAGGACAAATACCTTTTATTTAATTTTCCATTGTGCATATTTCGGTAAATATAAAAAAATATGGCAAAATAAACATATAAGTGAGCGTGCATTCTTACAAAAACAGCGCATCGCCGAACCATACCCTACACATAATTAAACAAACAAACAGATCACATTACCAAATAAGGGATAGAATATTTGTTGATGTCGATTCTGCTGCACAACTTTCTAATACAAAATACGACAGGACTAAAAATTTGTCTTTTTTAAATCTATTAGATAAGTAACAACTTTTAGTTTGGGTAAATTTAGTTAATTGTACAAAAGAATCGGCATCATTGACAATTTTATTTTAATCTGTGGCCTTGTATAATCTGAATCTGTGTAAACTAATATACATTGTAACACAGAGTTACGCGGAACGGGTGTGTTAAGCCGAAAGGAGGTCTGTGCTCTATGAACAATGTTACTAACCAACCTTGCAATAGGGAAAATTCAGCTACAAAATCTGATATTTTCGTGATTTTTTGTTTGATCCCATAGTTTTTTTTTCCATAATGACGAGTACAATGACCTTGTGGCTTAGTGCCACCTTTCCGTGTAGCCCTGAATAGTTATATATAGAATAGTATTTGGTTACAGCGTGGACTTACTATGAAATATTTACAACCGTAAGTGAAGTGGAAGTGAGTGAAATTGATTTACGAGATTTATCCCCTAATTTTCACCCATACAATATTTTCTTCAAATTTAAATGGGACTATTAAAGTATGAATTTATGAAAGATAAGCCCGCCGCTCAAAATCTAATAAAAAAAACTAACAAACAACACAGTCGCATATACGCGCGGACAAAAACGGTGAAGATAGTTTGACCACTGTAACCAACAAATAAGAGAATAGTTCTTAAACTAAAATAGAATATTTGGCAACGATTCTGTCATAGCATTCGCAAACTAAATCTGATCGTCCCTATCAGTCTCTTTTCATTTTAAAACGCGAGATAACGGCAGCAATTTTAAAGCGCGAGATGACGGCAACAATTTTATAGTCGTCCTGTCCGTCTCTATTCATTTTAATGCGCGAGATGACGGCAACAATTTTAAAGTCGTCCTGTTCGTCTCTATTCATTTTAATGCGCGAGATGACAGCAACAATTTTAAAGTCGCCCTGTTCGTCTCTAGTCATTTTAATGCGCGAGATGACGGCAACAATTTTAAAGTCATCCTGTCCGTCTCTATTCATTTTAATGCGCGAGATGACGGCAACAATTTAATGTCGTCCTATCTGTCGCTTTAAAATTTTATGCGCGAGATGGCAACAATTTTAAAGTCGTCCTATCAGTCTCTATTCATTTTAAAGCGCGCAACAATTTACTATACGGCAACAATTTTTGTCATCCTGTTAACAGAACGGGCAGAATCGAGGCCAATGATTATGTCAATTAATTCTTTAACTATCCATGTCACAGCTTGTCAAGTATTACTTAAGTTCAAAAAGCTCACAGTTCAAAATAAAATTACCTCATTCGAATCTATACAATATTTAATTTAATAAAATTAATTGCCTCATACTTTTTTAATTAGCTTTATTATAACTATGCAGACGGAAGCTGTTTGTAGACTAGAATGATAACGGACCGGCCGTGCGAGGCCATTTATATTTAAAAAAAAAGTTAGTTGTCAAAGATAGTGATGCGAAAAGTCAGTTTTGGACATATCGATACTAAAATATCTGAACTAATTAATGTCTATTTTATTATTGCTATTTTTTATTGTTAACGAAAGTGCAACCTCACACGGCTCGATCCCAAGCTTTTAAAACTACCGCCATGTTTAGATGAAAACTAAAAATAAAGATGGCAGCGCTATCGCATTCACCGCCCAAATTCTCTCAGAAATCGTAATATCATAATACTTAATTGCTAAAAATATTTTTAATCATTGTAATTTTTTAAATTTAGTTTTATTACATACATTTTTTTTAATAACTATAAACTAAGCAGCGAGACTAGAATTTAATGGCATCTACGTAACGTATATATATATATAAATATAATAATTGTTTATATTTTATACATTTTGTATAGAATCGATTTTAGGTGTTTATAATTTTTTTGTTTGAGATACCTAAAAGAAAGCCTTCCTTATCAATATATATGAAAAATTTAATACGTTTTATGTAGCTTGCATTTTGAACAGCAATATTGCTAAGCAATGCTTACATTGCTGAACGCATAATATTGCATTGCTCGAAGAGCAACAAAATATTACCATTATTTAAAATAACACAAATATTATAAACACCTACAACAAAGTACTAAGACGTGTGCAACATCAATTTTTATGCAAAAATTTTAACATTTTAAATTTTTAAAAATTTGTCTCACTTTTAATTACATACATACAATATCATCAGCGAATTATATAACCGTTTTAGCTAATGCAGTCATCACAAGTCCCTTACTCTTCCAAAAATATTAATATTTCTCATGATAATCATCATGATTTTATCATTATTAAGTCAGGCCCGGAGCGTGTATTATAAACTTTTTATACAAACGTACTAATTATGATTTCTAATATGATTAAAATTTGAAATCTTTTTTATTGTTTTTTTTTTTTAAATGTATTATTGATTAGATCGACGTTTTTCAAGAAAATAAATCACTTTGTCAATTTATCTATACTAATCAAGTTTTATCGAAATCGAACGAGTATTTTCCGACAAATTTCTACATTACGTTCGTATGAAAAGTATGCTAATAACCCCGGACCTGCCTAAGTCTTCTTACCAAACTGATTTCACCAAATCACTGAATAATGTCTCCTTCATTTCAATACAATATTTATAGAGTTCGGTGACACTTATCCAAAAAGACTGGTGGAATTAGGTGTGCCACTAACTTTAGCCCATAGCATTATATAGACCAATAAATTCAACATTTGTCGTCGACAAAAATAGTGTCGTAACTAAATGTCTAATTTATCGATCGATAACTACCATACTAACCGTGCCGTACTTATCCACCTGCGATTCAATCGACAAAACTCCTCGTAATAAAACACTAATGAGATACTAAAACGTCCCGATAAAATGAGCTAAATAGCTAAACGTGCTAATAAAACCTAGCTATTTGGCGTGTTTTGTGATTCATGTTTTAGAAATCGACCACAATGCACGCAAAACAAAAATAAAAGCAAATATGCTAAACGTCCAAAGGCTGGTTTTCGCTAAATGATTTGGTCTCGATCTGTTGACAGTTAAAAAAAACACTTTATAGCGTAGATTAGCTTATCGAACGTTTGTGAATAACGGGGGCGAGGAATTTATTATATTAAATGCAACGCATTTTGAAAATGTTAAACGAAAATCTGCTACAAATTTTTCTTTTTCTGTGGTTTCTGATTGGGTTATTGTAGTAAGATTTCAACTTGAATAGATACATTGATATGCTAGGCATTTGACCACAACACACCTGGGCCCCGATTTTACCAAACAAATTGTTTTTAAATTGTAATTGTTTCAATTTAAATTTTTAAATAATTGATTGATTGAAATAATTTATTTAACTGTCAATTTTGTAGCAATTATTTAAAAATTAAATTGAAACAATTACAATTTAAAAACAATTTGTTTAGTAGAATCGGGGGCCTGACGTTATGTGTCTGCCTGTGGTCAAAGATGTTTACTATTTTAGACAAATAGCGGCAAAATCAATTTCAATACTAAATAGTCAATTTTAACTTTCAGCCGAGCATTAATGCTCGAGTAAAACTTTTTGCAAAAAAGTAAATCATATAAACAATGAATAATTTCAATTTAAATATGTTGTAACTACTATGTTGGTGTGAGTATTAAAATGACCATAGGGTTAGACAAACCCCACTTTCTGTTAGCGTTAACGCCTGCAGAAGATGGGTCTTGTCTAACCCCCCAGATGTCCGGTTTCATCTCAATTGATATTTTTATTGATTGTACATTCGTTAGTAAATTCGAGCCCTATTTGGAAGTCATTGTTTATCACTTTGTAATAAAGTAAACAGAAATAATATCATTGATTTGATGATGAAAAAATCTGCGGGTGTCAAGAGACTTCCCACTGATCTAATTATGATAGTGCTGGGTTGAATATCGATTTTAAAAAGTATCGATAATTTAGAATTGGTAAATAGGCATATATATGTCGTGCCATATTTTAACAATCGCTAATTAAAATATATAGCATTTTAATCACATAAATGTTTGTACAGGCATATTTTTTTTTAAATTGTGATTTTATACTTCTCTTGACAGATTTTTATGTGATAATTAAATTTGTCAATCTTTCAGAAATTATACATTTGTTGTATAAATAAGAGTGACCAATTATGATAAAATTGGGTTAATATCAAATGTTCTGACTAAAAAAGCATTTGTAATGTTTTCGAATTTGTTACTGTTAAAAATACCACTTTCATAAACATTCAGCATTCAGAAATGAATTTTTCTCAAGTCACAATTTGATTTAAATACTCTAAATATAATTTGTAAAGTTTAAACATGCAAATTAAAAAAGGAAGGGATACACATATTAGAATTTAAATAATTTAGAATATAGCACCAAAAAAAATAACCGAAAATTATACCTTATTTACATAGAAAATACCAATTTTGGTGTTGCACCATTGGAAAAATAAATTATGTATTTACAAAAATTATTAATTAAAGATTTTTATATGAAAAACACGACATTATTTTTAATTAAATTAAAATTAGTGAGCTGAGAGCGCAAGTCTTTAACTATAAATAGCAATCATTTTACGACATGCATAGCAACATTAGTCAGCAATGTTACAACAATATTGTGTTATTTTGATAAAACACACCAATATTGTAGCAATGTTTGTAGTAATTATTGCTGTCACTATCGGCAATGTCGCAAATGGATAGTATAATAGAAATGAGCCAATTTATGTCTTGATCTTGTTCAAGTATGTTTTAAGATGCAAACCTTAAAACATTGCTTGGATATTAACCGTAAATATAAGAGCAATGTTACTAGGCATTGGCAGCAACACATTGCCGTAAAATGATTGCTCATTTCAACACCTCTTTAGACTACAATACACATGTTTTTAAACATGTCATACATTTTCGTAAGGAATTTCGCAAATTTACCGAAATTCGCGACAAAAGCGGAGAAAAAGCTTTGAAATGTGAACCCTATAGCGTGTTGCTTACAGCCGATTTTATAATGACAGCATCACTAGAAGAGTTTGTCAATAATTTGCTTAAACTTCACGAAATTCAGTGTCCTGTTTTATTTATACATGATAGATTTATGTTTGGCCACCAACTCTCCTGATGGTAAGCGACGTTCCGGCCGAAGATGGAACACGTTGATCTAAAAGAAATGTAAGTCAACTTTAAATCCGTTTTATGGAACAGCTGATTTCTATCACCCTTTCGGTTTCGCATAACCTTTCTAAATAACCCTGTATAGGGTTCACGTTTCATTGCTTTTTCGCCGCCGCCGTGATTTTTGCACAAATAGTGGGTTCCCTGGTAATTGTAAAATAAATAGTAAAGAACCGAGAAAATTCATAACAATGTCATTCAAAAGTCAAAAATATTTTTGACAACTCCCTTCTTTGACACATCCTCCAGCGATAAAAGATAGTTTTTAACACTTCGATTTCGTTCTTTCATTCCCAATCGCTACATTCCGATGACACGCATCAAAAATGGTTTAGCTTTTTTTATTTTTATAGCCAAGGTGAAGCATAGCTACTTTTAAAGGCGTATCTAAAGAGATCTAGTCCATACAATTATACAAGGTTATTCTGAAAGGGTATTGTAAGCCGAAAGGGGCTTGTAGTAATAATAGTTTTACAAGGCAAAACTTTTACTATGGAATCAAAACTGGAAAAAAATCTGCTGTTTCAGTGACTGTCTTTTCTATAGAACATCTGATTTTAGGGTTGGTCCCATAGTTTACTATTGGAACTATTGAAAAAGTTTTTTTTTTTTAAATTGATCGTTGTTCTCAATGATTATGAGAAGAGAACGGAACGTCATGGCAAAACAATTGAAATGCTTTAGAGATGGGTCATTGTTTTTTTTTAATCGAGTATTAAATATATCGATACTTTTTAGTTTCGAATACTCGATAAAAACAATGACACATCTCTATTACATTTCAATTGTTTTGACACTAGATTCCACTGCCTGTGAGATCCTTCTGGATTAGCATACCCTTTCCAAATAACCCGGTAGACCTTACTCTGACGAGTTAAGGTGCAAACAATTATATTCATGTACGCAGACATTCTTTTAAACCCCGATATCAAGTGAGGTTTAAATGTTACTTTGGCTTTAAAAACCCCCTTATTATTATAAAAATCAGGTTTTCAACAGCTTACATTTAAGGTGTGATCACATTTGAAGCCAACAATTTTTATTATTATTATTTTAATGATATTTTCGTTAACAGTTCTGTTTCCACGTCCATTCTTTTACTGCATTCCTTTCAGACTGCGCTAGAATGTTTATTTGCCTCTCTTTTTGTCACAATATGTGAAATAAGGGTTCCATCAATTTGAGTTCAGTTCCAAATGAATTGACGCCTGAAATATTAGTGACAGGTTTAATCACAGCTCGTGTGGTGGTCTAAGATAGTGGTGGCCTAGGCTGGCAAGGAAGTGCTTTTACATGAAGGAAAGAAGATGGACACCTCCCTAAAAACACGCAAACCGAGGCACCTAACTCACGCATATACTTATAGCCAATCACAGCATAGTAAACCAGACTTACAGCCAATCAGAACATAGTAAGTCAGACTTATAGCTAATCACGGCATAGTAAGTTAGACTTACAGCCAATCAGAGCATAGTAAGTCAGACTTATAGCTAATCACAGCATAGTAAGTTAGACTTACAGCCAATCAGAGCATAGTAAGTCAGACTCATAGCTAATCACAGCATAGTAAGTTAGACTTACAGCCAATCAGAGCATAGTAAGTCAGACTTATAGCCAATCACAGCATAGTAAGTAAGGCTTATAGCCATTAACAAGCATGAGTGGATTTACTGCCCGTTTTACGCCTCCACATGTATCTAAGCGAAGCTTTGTCTATCTTTTTTTCTTTGTTATTTTTTTTTATCTTAGCGGTTATTTATTTAGTATAGAACAATACTAAGCATAGTACTTTGGCTTAGATTGAGCTTAGTAACTTATACAGTTGATTTGTGTACAATGTATCTTATGTCAGTGATATAAGGCTTACATTAGCTTAGAGAGGGTCTCCGGCGTTGTCCAATTTCATATTCTGTAAATACAGAAAAGGTTTCATTACAAATTATGTTCATATAGGCGTTATAACAAACAAAACGCCAAAAAAGCAAGTAAATCGCGAGTGAACTGTTTCTCCTAGGTAAGCGTAGAGCACGCTTACCTAGGAGCAAGTATTGTAGACCGCATCATCGGTAACATCAGGCGAGGTGGCGGCCAAGCACAAGCCTATCTACAGAGCTACGCATATACACTATACTAAGCTGCAATAGGGTCCCGTTTTTAGGGTTCCTTACCCAAAGAGTAAAAACGGGACCCTATTACTAAGCCTACGATGTCTGTATGTCCGTCTGTCCTACTTATTAACGGCTATATCTTTCGAACCGATTAATTAGATGGATATTATGTACTGTATGCTTTATAATATTATTTTGTTCTACATGTTTGTAATGTTATTAGTTATTTTTGCGACGACGAACTGTAAATTTATTGTTAGCAGTGTTCTCATGGAAGTGATGTAACATCTTATATGAGAATAAATGTCTATAAAACTAAACCGTATTAGTTGAAATTTTCACAGAATATATAACGTTACGGCGGATTAACTAACAAATAATAAAAAAGATTAAAAGTAAAAACGAAAGGGGGGCCCCAAACAACAAACGTATTTTTGTATGAGCTCTAATGTAAAAACGGTAATACGTACAAGCGTCAAACTTGGCATGATTATAGTACACACTCTAAAGTATAACAACAAATAATAAATAATGGCCAAGTGCGAGTCGGTGGCAAATTTATGTTCATTACCAAGTTACAACTGGTAATGTCGTTATTGAATTTTGTGGTGGTACGGAACCCTCAGTGCGCGAGGCCGACTCGCATTTGGTCGGTTTATTACCCTTTGAGTACGTAACCCTAAAAATTAGGACACAAGCCTATTATAAGTTCTGAGTTAATAGTATGCATATACGTGTTACCTATGGTGCGATGCTGAGCGGTCGGAAGCGTCGCGCGCGGGCGGCGTTGTGCGGCGCGTGCTGCAGCGGGGGCGGCGCGGGGGACGCGGGGGGCGAGGCGCGCGGGGACGCCGGCGGGGAGAGCACCACGCCGCGGGACCCGCTGCGGCTGCTGCGGGGGGGAGGGGCTCACATCACATCAGGCTATTAGGCATTTTGTTACAAAACAAAAAATATAATTAAATATAAATATTTTTGGGACATTTTTCACACTCGGTCACCTGACCCAAACTAAGCAAAGCAAACTAAGGCTGCCAGAGACTGATACACATACATACTTCGACCAAAATAAAATGAATGGACGGGCCCCAACCATTGAAATTGCTCAGTAAAAACGAGTCATAACCGTCGGACATATACTTCAACACTTAATTATAAAAATGTACAGTATATTTGTTACAAAAATTAGATCCCGGTTTTATTTGTGTATTTACACTTCGGGAAAGCATATGAATGCATAATTTTGTCAGATGTTTCGTTATCACGTAACAAAAGACACGTGTTGCACTTCCTACGGCTAGAGACAGACTGAAACGGAATGAGAGCCGGCGCTCATTTTGTTATCTTCAAAAATGCGCTTCTACTGGGCCTGTCCTTTAATTTTATTTTGGTCGAAGCATACATATATAGGTTTTAAATACATACTTAAACACAAGACGATCGTGTTATTCAAATTCATTTAATTCAGATAGAACAATATACAGCGAAACAGACAGACAGATTTTTTTACATCGGACTAGGCTATCGTTTGACCGCGATGTCGCCTGATGGAAAGAAACGATGCGGTAGAAGATGGAGCACGTTTGCCAAGCAATAACCTAGTAATCATTCGTTCTTTATTCGCACATATATATAATTATATATATATATATTATTTTATAAATAATAGGCTTGCGCTTGACCGCCAACTCGCCTGATGTTAAGCGATGATGCGGTCTACGTTGGAGCACGCTTGCCTAGAAGGAACCGATTCACTCATGATTTGAAGACAACCAGATTGTAACCATCGGGGAACACCCATTCTGCCAGCGCATTCCACAGACTAGCAGTTCGCACAGTAAAAGTGGAATCAAAGCGCTTCGTTCGGGTTTTCGGAATACCAACCATAAAGCGGTGTCGATATTTTCGCACATTAATCAATTTCAACAGCAACTATTCAACCAACGTTATCTTATTTATGATGAGGAACAATAACTAAAAAAATACGTTTTGACAGTCGTTCTAATTTAAACAAAAAGAAAAGATTCTATTCCGTTTTTTTTTTTTTTATTCATTGTCGATAATTATCTTTGGGACCAAGGGACACAGGGCTTCTCTTCCTGGAGACAGGTCTGCAGTAGTAGTGACTCACGTCTGATGATGGTGCGGCTGGCGGTGCCTCGGGCGTGCGAACCGCAGGTTCAGCTCCCGCGTCGGGTCCACCGCGTACTTGTCCGACGCGTTCTGTCGGCGCCGGCGCAGCGCTGCCGGGGGACAAACTGTTAATGACGTAGACATAATATGCGAACCTCGGCAGTGGTTACATATTTGAGCCGTTTGGGGTCGAGATATTGAGACATTGGAGAGCACTACTCATAAAAAAAAACAGCACCTCGCGTGGCTTAAATGCTGGCTTTTTTCTGGCTCAACGAATAAGCATTTCCATTCAGCGTGGTAATGCCGCTAGCATAACTGGTAGTGGGCTTGAGCATTTGAATTGTCTTTAGACCTTGAACGGTCTATGGGCAGTCTAACTGTATTTGTAGTGTTAGTATTAGCTTTTGTTTAGTTAATAAAAGCATTTGTTTATAAAGGTTTTTGAAATATACATATATATAGAATGTAAAGAGTATAGAGTGAGAGAGTGACATACCTGGCGTGAGGTCGGCGGTGTCGACGGAGTCCCCGCTCCAGGAGGCGCACTTGGCGAGCCGGTTCTCGCACGTCGCCACCGGGATGCGGGACGCGCTGCCGCTGCCGCTCGAACGCTAGCAACAAACAAACAACATTAATACACTTGTCGGCGTATCGATATTCTTAGAGTGGCAAGAAACAGAACTGACAGTGACAGATGGCAGCAGACAGCTGACAGTTGACGTTTCGCCACTCTGACGCATAGTTTTTATGGATTACAGCCGCACTCAGAAAGGTTACTTAAGTTAAGGAATACTTAAAACTGCTCTGTCTCGTTTTCATGTGTGTCAATTTCCGTCAACGAGAAGTTGACAGAGCAATTTTAAGCATTGCTTAACGTAACAACGTTTATAAGTAAGGCTGTTAGATTATTTAGTTAAGCGCCACCTAGACTAGTTTTGGTGGACTAGTGATGGAGGTGGCGTCATCACTGGTGTAACGCTGCAGTAAGTATTTTTATTTTTATTATATCTAACTTTAGACTATGTAATAACTTATCTTAATATGTATACTGAAATATAATGAATTTGAAAATTAAAATTTTATATGTAGTCTTTAAAACAGTAACAATGACGAAGTGTACTAAACAAATAAACAATCAATTGATTTATAAACGGAAGGACTAATCCCCAAGACACAGGTGTTTCTACACCTAGTTTGGGCATTAGTGCGATATTAAATAGAAACGTACAGATTACTGAATAAAATAATTTTGAATTTGAGTAACGTACCCTGCTGACGCTGCTTGCAGATGTGTCGTTGGCAACCAATTAGAGTTTAGCAAGTTCGCATACCGTCCGGCAGAGGCGCTAGCGAGAGTCCGCAGGCTCGGTGGAGCTCACTTTTACTTTGGACTGTTGGTTGGAGGGTGGCAGCGTTCGTTACTAAGCAGAACACCCTGTTGTAATTTTCAAGTCATTTGCTATCGTAATTATTATTCATAGTGTTACGGAATAAAATCTGTCTCATAGTACGTGCCACGTGTCATTCTCCTCGGCGGCTATACCCGCGCCGTACAACCACGATATCTGATGCTTATAATATGTTGTACTTACGTCTCGGAGGCTCTGCGAGCCGTCGCCGGCGCCCGACGAGCCCTCCCTCTTCAATATCACACTTGCTCTGCAAAACAAACAACGTTAAATAAATAAATATTCGGGACTTTTTTGCACACACGGTCATCTGACTCCAAACTAAGCAAAGCTTGTGATATGGCTGCCAGAGACTATATTTTTAAATACATTAATTTACTATCATATATTATGAAGACCACACATCCACTACTTTATGCTCGGTCCAAGCATTTATTAGCTCTGACAACTTAAATAACATTGTAAAAAATTTATTTTCTTTTAATATTTAACTGAAGTATATGGAGTACCTGTGTTACGTTCAAAAACGTGATCAGAATTCATGGTTTTCATTCAGTTTATCTATATACATAACTAGCGGTCCGCCCCAGCTTCGCACGGGTATAGATTATAGCCTATGTCACCCGGGGATAGTGTAGCTTCCCAACAGTGAAAGAATTTTTCGAATCGGATCAGTAGTTTCGGAGCCTATTCAATGCAAACAAACAATCAAATTTTTCCTCATTATAATATTAGTATAGATATAGAAAGCGATGTACCTGTCAGGTATAGCGTCCAGTCTGGTCCTCTCTATCGCCGGGCTCTGGCTTTTCTCGCCGCTGCGGGTGGACGAGCTGACAAACAAACTGTCCTATACTGTCAATAAGTGCACGCTACCAGCGTACGGGAACTGTACGACACGTCATATATATGTCGGAGAGACAGGGTAGTCATCCGCCATCAGTGGAGGCGTCTCGGCCATGTGTATGGTAACTTTGACTCCAAAATGTTCCTACAGGTTGTTTCACAAAATAAACACTTTACACAATCACTGAGCTGTGTTTATTGATTTTACTACAAAACAAGATCAAATCACCTAGTAACCATTAAGATTCGAACAGATTAAAATTAACAGAATGGTACGAGTGCAAAACCTCCCTTGAGCACGGAATGGAAGTGAAGTTTTTTCTGTTTTTTTTTTAAACAACCAAGTCCTGTCACTGTCATTCCGACTCAAAAAAGTGGTGTTGCCACGCACGAGCCTGTTCAGGTGATACCCGCTTTAAACAGTAAATCCTTTAATTATAGTTCCGCTCCGTCATATATATATATAAATTATGAAGAAGTGTCGCTATCTAGAGTATCATCATCCATCGATCTCCAGAAGGGCCGGTTGGAAGCGGCCTGCATCCAGCGTTTCCCTGCGGTCTCTTTTAGGTCGTCTGACCATCTTGTGGGTGGACGTCCTACGCTGCGCTTACCAGTCCGTGATCTCCATTCCAGAACCTTTCGGCTCTATCGGCCATCTATTCTGCGTGCTATGTGCCCTGCCCACTGCCACTTCAACTTGTTAATCCGGTGGGCTATGTCGGTGACTTTCGTTCGTCTACGGATCTCCTCATTTCGGATTCGTTCTAGAGTGTACTGTATTTAAATAGCACGGATGGGATGTATAGATATGTTTAGAAGATGGGAGCTCACCGTTTGTCCCGCTGGTGCTCCGTGGCGTCGTAGTACACGGACGCGTCCTCGTGGTTCCTGACCGGCTCCCCGCCGCTCACCACCGAGTGGATCTTCACTGAGGACACAAAAAACACTCTGTTTAACATTTGTTGGTAAATATATATATATACTAGCTGTTGCCCGCGACTTCGTACGCGTAGACTTTCATATAAACTTTCAACCCCCTTGTCATCCTTAATTCGTCCCTTTCGTAAAATTACTTTCTTAGCGGACCTCTACACCCCATAAGGAATCTACCTGCCAAATTTCAGCTTCGTAAGTCAAGTAGTTTTCGAGATTTCGTGTTTAATGAGTGAGTGAGTGAGTGAGTAAGTGAGTGAGTAGATGAATTTAGCTTTTATACCTATATATAGATGTCGGAACGTGCGAGGCCGATTCGCATCAGATATCGTGGTTGTACGGCGTGGGTATAGCCGCCGAGGAGAATGAGGCATGACACGTACTATGAGACAGCTTTTATTCCGTAACACTGCCCTGCGTGCGTTCTTTACTTCTAAGGGCCTTCTTAAAAGGCCCATTACAAAATGAACCGTACAATTTTAAGTATTTGTGTTTTCGAGCATAAAACATATAAATAAACCCGTAATTTTCAAGGTAAATATAAATAACTAGCGGCCCGCCCCAGCTTTGCACGGGTATAGATTATAGCATATGTCACCCGGGGATAGTGCTTGTGTGGGAAAGAATTTTTCAAATCGGTTCAGTAGTTTTTTTAGCCAATTCGTTACAAACCTTTCCTCTTTATAATATTATAGTATAGAAGTAAACCATAACCTAAAAATGTTTATTTTATGATAGTAATTTAACGAAATCCATTCTCAAACTTTCCCTCCTAAAGTTTTACGAAAAACTACTTTTGTAAATTGGAGGTAACAAATGGATATGTTGAGTTTTTCAGAAATCTGAAGCCGCCACATTCAATAAAAAATACAGATCTATTTAATACAGCAACTGAATATTCTACAGATATTATTAGTTGAAAGAAAAATTATAAGTCGTGTTAGTTACACTATTTATAACTCAAGAACGGCTGAACCGATTTGGCTAAAAATTGGTGGGGAGGTAGCTTAGAACCAGGAGACGGACATATGGTACTATTCATCAGCATCATCACCATTTTTCATCACTACGCGGGTGAAACCGCGGGGAGCAGCTAGTGATTATATAACTTCAAACTAAGTGCACATAAAATAATGACACGAGTAAATTTGTAGTAACAAGCGTTGCTTAAAAGTGGTAAAACCACGCCTTAAGGAAGTAGTAGTTGCAGTATCGTAAGTGTAAAGTGTACCAGAGTGCGAGGGGTCTGCGTTGTCCGGCGGCCGCACGCGGATCTCGAGCCGACTCGACACGGTGGCGCCCTCGGGCTCCGGCGGCCGGGGCGCCGGCGCCGGCCCGCGCCCACTCGACGACGATATACTCTGAAAACATACACATTTTTAGCATACGTATTGATTTACCCTTGAATGACGTCAGCGTTGGCGTTATGTTGAAATTTATAGCCGCATACAAAAACAAACAAATACCACTTGCCAAACCACTGTGCAACTAACGATTTTTTTTTAAACTTACAAGTTTGATTTTTTTACAGCTGAAAGAAACCGTAGATTTAAGTGTTTGATATAAATTTCAACTTGATATCTTGACGCGTTCTTGAGGAATAAGGTTATGACAGACGGACAACAAAGTGATCTTATAAGGGTTCCGTTTTTTCCTTTTGAGGTACGGAACCATGTCAAACCAACTGTGGTTTTTTGGTGCAACAATATGCTATAAACTGTATTATTTGTGTAAAGTAAATAAATTAAAAAAAAAAAAACCCCTAATAAAAAAAAACCTAATTATTATATTAAAATAGTGTATATTTCTTAGAAAATAACATAAGACTAATAAGGTCTGAAAATTTGGGCAATCCCCCATTCGCGCCGAGGATTGGCCCGCTCGAAAAATATTATGTTGAAAAAGTATACATTTGTCTCATGCGGGGCAAAGGATGAGCAGTCAAGTGGTGATATTGTCATTGGGCGGTGGTGAGAGTCCGGGGTGAACTACTAGCTAGTGGTGTAGTAACTCACGGGCAGGCTGGAGGCGCGGGCGCGGGCGGGCTCCGGCGAGGCGCGGTGCCGGGAGGCGACGTTCCTCATCACGTCCACGCGGTACCGCAGGGCTCCGTCCGCGCCGTCGAACGACGCCTGCTGCACTAGTGGGGGCTTCAGCGAACGGATGTGGCTGCCTACGGAGCGGAACACCAAATAGGAATGATGACTAATATTTTTTTATTACCTCATAAAAAAGCTGATCATAAATAGAGCACATCAACGAAAAAAAAATTAAAATTAGTTCAAAAATAAATAAGATATAAGCATTTTAATTTCATACTAGACAGAGAGCGCACTATACTGAGCCGTGACGTCACGCCTCAGGCGCGCCATACAAATGCTATACTAACACACGCTTTGCGAGAAAGGGATAGAACATCCCCTCTCTATCCCCACCTAAAACTTTAAATACTCATATCTCAGAGATTTATCAGCCAATTTAATTTATTTTTTCAGTATGTGTAATGTATTTAGTTATATTCATCACTAAACCTGTTATTTGTAATACATTAAACATTAGGAATCATGCCTATTACATTACAACTAACATATTGAACATTTGCTTCGATCGTAACTAGTTGCGGTTACTTGGGCGGCCGAAGTGAAATCACCGTTTAGTAACCAGTTGCGATCGAAGCAAAATTATGTTTGTACGGCACTGGTTACGAGTGAAGACTTATATTTTGGTGTACGAAACCAGCCGCTATCGTAACTGCAACACGAAAGTAATTAAATTTTTACACACAAAAGCACTGAACGAACATTTCTCTAAAGAAAATGTAAGTTAGAAGGATTAAACTTAAATTTGAAGTGAAAAAAATATATAATTATTTACGGGATATTTACCGTGGAATGAGCTCCCGATAACACCCCCCGATCATATAACTTTAGTGAACAACCGTGATAGTTTAAAACAGTGTTTTTGAAAAAAATATGTACATATGTATTTATAAAGAAGAATATGTAATTCCTTCCTCGTCCCTGGTTACGAAGTTGCAGTTGAGATGGCGACTGTTTTCGTATACAGAAATATAAGTCTGCGCGTAACTAGTATCGAACAAAACAATTTCACTTCGATCGTAACTGGTTACGAAACGATGGTTACGTATGTGACCGAAGCGTAAAATGCGAAGTCCCTTCAGTGTCGCTTATAAAGAGTTTACACTGTATGTGGAGGAATCTTTTGAACAGTGATATGTGTATTTTACCCACAGAATAGAGAAGTAAATAGAACGGAAATGAGAAGGAAGAACCTTGATTGAACATTCTTATTTAGATCAACGCGTCGAATTCTGCATCACAGTTGATTGATCACACTGATTTCGAATGACTGACGTTTCGTTTATATGGGTGCAACTGGCTACAACAAATTTCTTACAAAAATGCCTTGACAGCCGTTCTAATTTAAACTTTTTTTTCCTTTTCTGTGATTTTACCTATGGAGGGCATCGTCCAACAGCGAGGCAGCACGGGCTGTAGGTGTGGGTACGCTTCAATGCCGGGGATGTGGAGACAGCGACGTTCCCCCGCGGGGGGAGACACCGTGGGGGGAGCTGGAACGGCCGGGGGAGGCGACACAGGCGGGGGGGACTTCGTCGGCGGCTGCTGGGGGACAAAAATAATCATAATGGACATCAACATCGACATTCGCTATTGGATCTGACAACTGCAAAAAGCTGAGTGAAAATTGTAAACCAATTTGTATTTAATGTATATATAAACTAGCAACACCATTGTAACAAAACTGTATATGAGTTTTGGCGCCAACGTGGAAAAAACATGTCGGCTCGTTGGATTATTTTCCTAAACTTGTGTATTTTCGAGTGTTAATGTGTACTACATGGTGAATTATTATTCATTAAGGGCTCGTAAACGTGATCGAATGTGGGCAAGTGATATAACGAGGTGAAACGATGTCTTTTCGTGTTGTTTCCAAAACTCCATAGGAGCCTCTTGTAAAGTCTCCACCACTTTACAGGGGCATGAGTTTGACTTGACCGTGACTTACTTAGCTTGACTCTGACTGTGACTATGACTTGTTTGACGCTATTAAGACCATGTAAACTGTTTAATATTACGACTAAAAGTTACGAATCCACGGTCATGAAATTTAAAAAAAAAAATTAAAAAAAAAATGTACTGTATATTGAATCGTATTAGCAAACGTCATGTGTTCGTTGACAGTTGACAGCTGACAACTGTCAACGAACACAGTATATAAGTTGCGGTTGCATTGTAAATTGTAACCGCGCTCTTGCTTTGCACATAAAAAAAAATGTTACAAAAAAAAAAACAGCCGACACCTTCATCATCAGAAGACAGATTCATCCATGAATGGTGGTATTGTGATGCAAGGTCTGGGGGGTCAAGGCTCACCTGGTGCAGCACGCGCTGTGTCTGCTGCGTCTGGTGGGTAGTAGTGGAGTTGAGTAGTTGTGTGCGCGCGTGCGAGCAGCTCGACACGGCGGACGCGGCGCGCGGCGCGCGGTGCTCCGGCGACTGGAATCACACAGTTATACAAGTTTTATATAACTTGCATTGAAACAACTCAGCAGTGCAAGTACCGTTCTTTTATCGATCGTCAAATTGACAGTTGAGGTCGTCAAATTCGATAATATGCCATTTTTTCCGTACTCGCTGTGATCGATTCTATGGCATTTTAACGAATTTGACGATCGATAAAGAACGGTACTTGCACTGCAGGAACAACAAGGCGCGCGGGTGACGATGGAATCACACCTGGGGGTTAGACAAAACCCACTCTCTGTTAGCGTTAACGCCCGCGGAAAGATGAAATTGTATGAAAATGACATTAGCTTGAGTTTTTTTTTATTTATTTTTTTATTTATGGTTTGCAAACCAGATGTTACAGCATTTAGATGTGAACAATAGCTAAAGAATACAATACATGACAGGCTGAACATCATTTTAAGTGCAAACACAACATGCATACGAATGTAATGCTCGAGTATGCAACTATATTAGTCGCATATCAATATAACAAAACAAATAAGGGCATTATAGTAAGGAAACATAATTATTAAAATGTAAATCTAAATAAAGGTTGTGTCACAAAAAATGGGGTTGCTTAGGATAAATTTCATGATATAGCTGACCGATGTATCGAAAAAGTCGAGCTCCTGACAAACACTATTGTAGGTTAATGGGTGAATTTTGGGCATAATTAGTACGACAAATAGGCAAGGCGAGTGTCTTGCAGTTGCGAGATAACATCTCTCAAGCTAATGTCATTGTCAATGTCATTTTCATACAATTTCATCTGTCTGCAGGCGTGAACGCTAACAGTGTGTGGCTCTTGTCTTGACCCCCTGGGCGGTTAGACAAGATCCACTACCTGTTAGCGTTAACGCCTGCGGAAAGATGAAATTGTACGAAAATGACATTGACAATGACATTAGCATGAGATAAATTATCTGAAGCTAATATCATTGTCAATGTCATTTTCATACAATATACATTTACATAACAATATACAATATAATTTCATACATATGAAAATGACATTGACAATGACATTAGCATGAGATAAATTATCTGAAGCTAATATCATTGTCAATGTCATTTTCATACAATATACATTTACATAACAATATACAATATAATTTCATACATATGAAAATGACATTGACAATGACATTAGCATGAGATAAATTATCTGAAGCTAATATCATTGTCAATGTCATTTTCATACAATATACATTTACATAACAATATACAATATAATTTCATACATATGAAAATGACATTGACAATGACATTAGCATGAGATAAATTATCTGAAGCTAATATCACTGTCAATGTCATTTTCATACAATTTCATCTTTCCGCAGGCGTGAACGCTAACAGAAAGTGGGTCCTGTCTAACCCCCCAGAGGTTCTGAAATGAAAATGAAATGAAAAATGGTTTATTGTAGCAAACGTGGTGCATTACAATACAATACAATACCTCTTTATTAAAACACCACAAAACATGGATAACATAAACATGATGTTACAAACTAAAGTCCCTCACGTTCGGACGTATCAAGCACAGTAACCGGCAAACAACTTGAGCCATGACCTTGACTAGTGGGAAGAGGGAACAAGAGGTACGCGGCGGCATTCCGACGGGACGCGTCCACGCAATTGGCCAATGCGCGAGCTTACTCCCACTACGTCGACTTTGGCTCAAGTTGTTTGCCGGCCACTGTACGTTAGAACCAATAACCGATGGGGAAGAAAGGTTCTGGAGTGGAGACCACGAACCGGAAGACGCAGCGTAGGTAGGCCTCCCACTAGATGGACCGACGACATCGTGAGAGTCGCGGGCATCCAGTGGATGCAGATGGCAGGCTGTCGTTCAGTGTGGAGGTTAAAGGTGGAGGCCTTTCAACAGTGGACGTCTTCTGACTGATGATGAAGAACGAGACTGACCTGCAACTGCTCCTGCTTCCACTCGTTGTCTGTGGTCTCCTCCGAGTCGTCGAACTGTGACTTCCACAGAGAGACAAGAGTGAGCGCGCCGCCCTTCGTCACCTGCACATACATACATACATACATACAAACACCATTATTATTATACATTATACTAGCGACCTGACCCGGTTTCGCACGGGTGTAATTTACATGTAAAGCTAAAATTATCTAACTGATGGTGAAAACCGTCGAGCGAAAGGTACATAATTTTACCTAAATTAAATAATATGTGATATTTAATTTAGTCCCGATAAACATTTAAAACATATTTTTCCAGTCTATTACTCTGATATAAAAACCAAACTACTGAACCGATTTTGATGAAATTTTTATGGGACCAAATCAGTTTATAAAAGACGTCTGAGGGCGTTGTGTCTGAGGTAACAAACATAAAAAAACCGGACAAGTACGAGTAGGACTCGTGCTCTGAGGGTTCCGTTGGACAGAACGCACAGAGCACGAGACCAAAAAAACTAACTGAAGTTGAAATATTGAAAGACAAACTTAACTTTGTAGTTGACTATAAGGTTCTTCCATACATTCCAACTACAAAATGTAAGTTTGTAATAGCAAAATAATTATTTTTAAATTATATAACTTCAAATTTGTAACTTTCAGATTTATTCCTATATATGTGCTATGAGACTTTGCCTTTTGCCAAATTTCATGATTCTAGGTCAACGGGAAGTATCCTATAGGTTTTGATTTCCCTGTGACATCGCAAAATATGCGACATAAACGTTCATATCTTTTGATTGCGTTGACTTACAACTTTACAGTCAAAAGAAACCGTAGCCCAAGCATTTAGTATAAATTTCAACTTGATACCTTTACGCGTTCTTGAGAAAAAGGGTCCTGACAGACGGACAGACAGACAGACGGACAACGAAGTGATCCTATAAGGGTTCCGTTTTTTCCTTTTGAGGTACGGAACCCTAAACATACAACCCAATTGAGAACCCCCTCCTTTTTATTGGTCGACAAAAATACAAGCTAACACTACAAAACAGAATATTAAAAACCGCGCGGCGCTGCTAGTAACAGTATAAAAGTCATGATAATAAAGTAAAGTTGTGGGCAAAGCCGAGGGGCGTAACTAGTAGTAATACAAAAAAAAAATATAAAAAAAAAAAAAAAAACAAAAAAAAAAACGGGACATTTTTGCACACACGGTCATATTTTTTTAAAATAGTAGATAGGCTTTCGTTTGACCGCCAACTCGCCTGATGTTAAGCGATGATGCGGTCTACATTGGAGCACACTTGCTTAGAAGAAACCGATTCACTCTCGACTTGAAGACACTCAGATTGTAACTGACGGGAAACACCCACTCAGGCAGCGCATTCCACAGACTAGCAGTTCGCACAATAAATGTGGAATCAAAGCGCTTCGTACGGGTTTTATTTTTTAATATCAACCATAACACGATGTCGATCTGACGCCAAACTAAGCAAAGCCTGTGATATGGCTGCCAGAGACTGATATACATACATATATAGTTTTAAATACATACTTAAATAGATATTAACAACCAGATATAAAACAAACACAAATGTTCATCACACGAATGTTTGTCCTAGATGGGAATCGAACCCACGCCCCCAAGCTCAGAAAGCAGGGTCACTACCAACTGGACCAACGAGCTATCTAGTGATTATAATACCTGTTGCAGAGCTGATACGTTTTCATCGTCCATGACGGCGAACTGCGTGTAGCTCTGGTCGGCCCTCGCGCGCGCCTGCCGGCGACCTTGTAACACAAGGGGTGAAAATTGTACATTGCTACATTGTTAAGTCGAAAATAGTACATTGCTACATTGATAAGTAAAAAAACAGGATATTGATCTAATGTTAAGTCAGAAATAGTACAACGCTACATTGTTAAGTCAGAAATAGTACATTGCTACATTGTTAAGTCGAAAATAGTACATTGCTATATTGATATGTAAAAAACAGGATATTGATCTAATGTTAAGTCAGAAATAGTACAACGCTACATTGTTAAGTCAGAAATTGTACATTGCTACATTGTTAAGTCGAAAATAGTACATTGCTACATTGATAAGTAAAAAAACAGGATATTGATCTAATGTTAAGTCAGAAATAGTACAACGCTACATTGTTAAGTCAGAAATAGTACATTGCTACATTGTTAAGTCGAAAATAGTACATTGCTATATTGATATGTAAAAAACAGGATATTGATATAATGTTAAGTCAGAAATAGTACAACGCTACATTGTTAAGTCAGAAATTGTACATTGCTACATTGTTAAGTCGAAAATAGTACATTGCTACATTGATAAGTAAAAAACAGGATATTGATCTAATGTTAAGTCAGAAATAGTACAACGCTACATTGTTAAGTCAGAAATTGTACATTGCTACATTGTTAAGTCGAAAATAGTACATTGCTACATTGATAAGTAAAAAACAGGATATTGATCTAATGTTAAGTCAGAAATAGTACAACGCTACATTGTTAAGTCAGAAATTGTACATTGCTACATTGTTAAGTCGAAAATAGTATATTGCTACATTCGTCACAAATCGTACATTGCGACATTGTGTTAAGAAAAAAATAACACATTGTTTAATTGTTAATTCAATTTAATAAACAATGAATAGCTTTACTTCTATTTATCAACAGAACAACGCTTCTCTTACTAAATGAGTGGTATAATGATGAATGTGATTCAATATAAGGCTCATAATATTTCAATGGTGTGATATGAATCAAGCTTTATTTTACCTCGTTTGAAATGCGTGTCCGAGTGTACGCTGTCCACATCCGCGACTATCCTCGGGCTCACGGCTTCGCCTGCAAACAAGTCAAACAATACTACATTCCCATCCAATGGGTGCCTGGAAGATATCGCTTTTAGCGATAAGGTCGCCACTATTTGGTAAGTTATATAATTACCTTTACGTAAAGAAATATCCTAAAGTGTTTTTATCTATTAAGTTTATTTTATTCGAAATTAGGCTTGCGTTTGACCGCCACCTCGCCTGATGTTAAGCGATGATGCGGTCTACGTTGGAGCACGATTGCCTAGAAGGAACCGATTCACTCGTGATTTGAAGACACCGAGATTGTAACTATCGGGGAACACTTATTAAGGCAGCGCATTCCACAGACTAGTGGTTCGCACAATAAAAGTAGAATCAAAGCACTTGATGTAAAGGCCAGTTTAGTGAACCAAATTAAAAGAAAAAGTTACCAGTGTTAGGCGAAGCCGAGGCATGCGCTAGTTCCTGGACGCAGGTCGGCGGCGCCGTCACCACGCGGAGACGGGCCAGGGTCGGCCCACCACCTGGAAACCAAAACATTCAACATGACAACCTGTGCGGCGCTGCATAGCGATCGGTACATTGATGTGGTTAAAGATATTTATTATTCTCATAAATAAATACATTTCACTTATATGAAAATAAAAGCAGTGGTAGCCCATTTGGGAGACCGCTAGACTTGAAAGCGTGAGCTCGCGGGTTCAAACCCCGGGCCCGTACCAATGAACTCTGGAGTTTATGTACGGATTTTCATACCACTGGCTTCTCGGTGAAGGAAAACATCGTGAGGAAACCTGCATACGTACGGAGAAGGAATTCAATGGCGTATGTGAATCCACCAACCCGCACTGGGCCAGCGTGGTGGATATGGCCCAATATGGCTAAAAAAGTCCAGCAGGCCGACTGTTAAAAGGCTGACTATGATAATGATGATGATGATGATGACATGAGAATATAACTTATAATAAATGTTGTTGTCGCACATTAGAGGGTAGGTAAAACAATATTTTCAATGTCGGGCGGTCTGTTCACTCAATACGGCCGGCGGCGGCCGGTGACTCCGGGCTCGCTAAACGTAAACATGTTGTGGCCCGAACGTACCTGGAAGTGGCTGAGCGTACTAAGCAACATTTTTTTTTTGATGTCCCTAATATATTAACTATGTAACCAGGTTAGACAGGACCCACTTTCTGTCAGCGTTAACGCCTGCGGAAAGATGAAATTGTATGAAAATGACATTGACAATGACATTAGCTCCCAAGCTAATGTCATTTACATACAATTTCATCTTTCCGCAGGCGTTAACGCTAACAGAAAGTGGGTCCTGTCTAACCCCGAAGACACCCAGCATAGCTCACTAACAAGCTAGACCCACTTAGCCTCTGAAGAGATGTGGGTTACCTCTGTATTTTCTATCGCTCGTTTTTCGGGGAACGCTCTGAAGAGCTCGTTGGTCTCATTCCTGCGTCAGACTTCCACTACAGTACATCCCGACACCGTCAAAAAGCTCACCCCCACATCTTGCAAACCTGGAAATCCCACACCGTCTGGTTCTTCCGCTCCTTTCTCCCGCGGACCTGCAAGTTGTGGAATGTCCTCCCCAAAGGTGTTCCCGCCGAGCTTCATCATGAAGCGTTTCAAGAAGGGTGTCTACAACTACCTCTCCGGGCTGGTAAAGCACCGGCAACACCGCTAGTGTTGCACGTGTCCATAGGCGGCGGTTTCTGCTTACCATCAAGCCACGTTGACGTGGTACATGGTCTCTCACTATGGGCCTGTTAGCAAGCTCAAAGTCGCATAACGAGCTATGGAGAGGGCTATGCTCGGGGTTTCTCTACGAGATCGAATCAGAAATGAAGAGATCCGTAGACGAACGAAAGTCACCGACATAGCCCACCGGATTAGCAAGTTGAAGTGGCAGTGGGCAGGGCACATATCATGCAGAACAGATGGCCGATGGGGCCGAAAGGTTCTGGAATGGAAACCACGGACCGGTAAGCGCAGCGTAGGACGTCCACCCACAAGATGGACAGACGACCTAAAAGAGACCGCAGGGAAACGCTGGATGCAGGCCGCTTCCAACCGACCCTTTTGGAGATCGATGGGGGAGGCCTATGTCCAGCAGTGGACGTCCTATTGCTGAAATGATGATGATGACGACATAATAGGCAGCAATGATTTAAATTTGTCGACGCGTCGATATTTTTAAGTGGCAAAACAACGGAACTGACTGTTGACGTTCGGCACTCGGGCGCAACTACCGTCGGATCGTTTTTATGGATTACATTATTTAGTTAGGCGCCACATAGCTTAGTTTTGGTGGATTAGTGATGGAGGTGGCGCTAACACTGGTGTACCGCTGCAGTATCGTACCCTGCTGACGCTGCTTGCGGATGTGTCGTTGGCAACCAATCAATGTTTAGCAAGTTCGCCTACCGTCCGGCAGAGGTGCTAGCGACACTGAAACGTGGTCTCTCCCTATGGACCTCATAAACAAGCTCAAAGTCGCACAACGAGCTATGGAGAGAGAGGGCTATACTCGGGGTGTCTCTACGAGATCGAATCAGAAATGAGGAGATCCGTAGATGGCCGATGGGGCCGAAAGATTCTGGATGCAGGCCGCTTCCAACCGGCCCTTTTGGAGATCGTTGTGGGAGGCCTATGTCCAGCAGTGGACGTCCTATGGAACGTCATCGTTGCAGTACGTACCAGGTTGCGGCGCGCGCGGCTTGCACGGCGGCACGCTCTGTCTCTCAGGACGCGCGGCCGTCGTGCCCGTCACCACGCTGGTGCTGGTCTCCTGCTGGTGGACATACATCATTTTAAACCACTGCATCTAACAACTATACATTGACTACAATTTAAAAAAGGATCAGTCGTAGAACTGTTAAGATGCTGGCGTCACTGTTTTACCATCGCAGTAGCCGCCACCATCTGAAAGTTCATCCACACATCATAGATCGGTGGAAATCGCACACTGTGCGTTTTACGTAATCTTTCTTGCAAAATGTAGAATGAGCTACCTTCCGCGGTGTTTGCGAGACGCTACAACATGGGGTTCTTCAAAAGGCGAGTTAATAGATTCCTAAAGGGTCGGCCACGTATTTGTGATGCCTCTGGTGTTACAAGTATCCATAGGCGACGGTGACTGCTTACCATCAGGTGGCCCGTCTGCTTGTTTACCGCGTATGGCATAAATATGTTTTATTATAAACATAATAAACTTACTTTGGCATGTCTGTCGGGCGAGGGCGCCGGCGTGGTCCGCGCTTCCGCTTCCTTCTCTGCGGTCGGCTTATCCGTGGCTGACTGAAAACAACATAAAAATTTATTTAAATAAATATGAGACAAGAAATAGATATGACAAAAATAATATATTAAAATCAGGGAGCGAAATTTAATGGCGAACGAAAGGTCATCGTTTTTAGGGTTCCGCACCCAAAGGGTAAAAACAGGACCCTATTATTGAAGTTATATGATTATTTACGGGATATTTACCGTGGTGAGGTTGTGGAATGAGCTCCCGATATTTCGGCGCAGTTACATGCACCATGTTCACGGGAAGACTGAAGAATGCGGGTGGTTGGAGAACAGTTAAAAAGCCCTATTATTTAGCCTACGATGTCTGTCTGTCCGTCTGTCTGTCCTACCTATTAACGGCTGTATCTTTCGAACCGTAATAGATAGCCAGTTGAAATTTTCACAATATATGTAACGTTACAGCGGATTAACTAACAAATAATAACCAAGTCAAAAAGTAAAAACTAAAAGGGTGTCCCCATACAACAAACGTATTTTTGTATGAGCTCTAATGTAAAAACGGTAATACGTACAAGCGTCAAACTTGGCATGATTATAGTACACACTGTAAAGTATAACTACAAATAATAAATAATGGCCAAGTGCGAGTCGGTGACAAATTTCTGTTCATTACCAAGTTATAACTGGTAATTTCGTTACTTGGATGACTTATCATTCTAACCTCGACCTTATCATTTCACCGAACCGAAATGCCATATTATAATAATTTTGAAGTCGGTTTTCTAAATTAATTATTATTGTATTTTGTGGTGGTACGGAACCCTCAGTGCGCCGAAAGGGGTATGTTTTACTCACGTATCCGTTGAGATGTTGGTGCCGCGGCGAGGCGGGCTGGGTACGTTTGTCGGCGCGTTCCTTCTGTGCGTTTGTCGGCGTGTCTGTTGCTACGGCGGCCGTCAGCTCCGTCTCGAGCCGCGGCCGGGCCGAGCGAGCCTGCGGGCAACAATATGTATGTAAATAATGTATGCAAGGGCGGATTTGCGGGGGGGGCACGGGCAACAATATGTATGTAAATAATGTATGCAAGGGCGGATTTGGGGGGGGGGGGGGCACGGGCAACAATATGTATGTAAATAATGTATGCAAGGGCGGATTTGGGGGGGGGGGGGGGCACGGACAACAAAATGTATGTAAATAATGTATGCAAGGGCGGATTTGGGGGGGGGCACGGGCAACAATATGTATGTAAATAATGTATGCAAGGGCGGATTTGGGGGGGGCACGGGCAACAATATGTATGTAAATAATGTATGCAAGGGCGGATTTGGGGGGCACGGGCATATGTATGTAAATAATGTATGCAAAGGCGGATTTAGGGGGAGGGCACGGGGACGGTGTTTTACTGTGGATATTCCATCACAGTACATACTTAGAAGCAAATAAAATTATCAGATGTAGTGGAATGAGCTCCCGATATTTCGGCGCATATTTACCACGGTAAATATCCCGTAAATAATCATATAACTTTAGTGAACAACCGTGATAGTTTAAAACAGCAGTTAGTAGTTAGATAGACCGTTGGTCCAGTTGGTAGTGACCCTGCCTTCTGCGCTTGGGGGCGTGGGTTCGATTCCCATCTAGGACAAACATTCATGTGATCAACATTTGTGTTTGTTCTATATCTGGTTGTTAATATCTATTTAAGTATGTATTTAAAAACTATACATGTATGTATATCAGTCTCTGGCAAATATCACACACACACATATCACACACATATCACAAGCTTTGCTTAGTTTGGGGTCAGATAACCGTGTGTGCAAAAATGTCTCGAATATTTATTTATTTATTTGATTTGAAGACACCCCAGTGTGATGTGTAAAGCGATACATACATTGTCGGGCTGCGTGTCCGTCGGTAAGGCGTGCTCAGGAGCTGGGTGGACTGACGCGCGCGTGCGAGACACTGACACCGCCTGGAATATATACACGTTACAAACTACGGGAGCTGTCATACACATAATGTCACTGAAATATGATAAATAATGGCGCACTTATCAAGAAAAAAGTTTCGATACAAAACATAACATACAAGCTTTCGCCCGATGAACAAAAAGAATCGGTTTAGCAGAACCCCTAGAAACATACAAAGCAAACTGCTTCTTTGTTAAAAATATAGTAACCACCCGGTTATAGAACAAAATGTACTAAGTGACAATGTAATAACGACCTGGGGCTTTACGGACAACTGCTATTACAGGCACTTAATCCGCTCAGTTGGAAAATCACGCGACCGCAAACCGTATCTGGGCGCGATAAGGTTTGCGGTCGCGTGATTTTCCAACTTAGCGGATTAGGTGCCTGTAATAGCAGTTGTCCGTAAGGCCCCTGGTCATATATTAATGAACCGGTCATGGAACAAAATGTACTCAGTAACAATATAATAACCGCCCGGTCATATATTAATGAACCAGCCATGAAACAAAATGTACTCAGTAAAAATGTCATAACCACCTGGTCATATATTAACGAACCGGTCATGGAACAAAATGTACTCAGTAACAATGTAATAACTTAAGTCATACATTAACGAACCTGTTATGGAACAAAATTTACTAAATAACAATGTAATAACCACCTGGTCATATATTAACGAACCGGTCATGGAACAAAATGTACTAAGTAACAATATAATAACAGCCCGGTCATATATTAATGAACCAGCCATGAAACAAAATGTACTCAGTAAAAATGTCATAACCACCCGGTCATATATTAACGAACCGGTCATGAAACAAAATGTACTCAGTAACAATGTAATAACCACCTGGTCATATATTAACGAACCGGTCATGGAACAAAATGTACTCACTAACAATGTAATAACGGCCCGGTCATATATTAACGAACCGGTCATGAAACAAAATGTACTCAGTAACAATGTAATAACCACCCGGTCATATATTAACGAACCAGTCATGGAACAAAATGTACTCACTAACAATGTAATAACGGCCCGGTCATATATTAACGAACCGGTCATGAAACAAAATGTACTCACTAACAATGTAATAACGGCCCGGTCATATATTAACGAACCGGTCATGAAACAAAATGTACTCACTAACAATGTAATAACGGCCCGGTCATATATTAACGAACCGGTCATGGAACAAAATGTACTCAGTAACAATATAATAACCACCCGTTCATATATTAACGAACCGGTCATGGAACAAAATGTACTCAGTAACAATGTAATAACGGCCCGGTCATATATTAACGAACCGGTCATGAAACAAAATGTACTCAGTAACAATATAATAATGACACACAGCACAGTTCTCTGTTATCACATAAACATACTAAATCTATATCTTAGTAACTGTGATACAATCATTTAATATTTAAAATGACAGACACGGACATGATTTCTACCTTCTAATGATACAAATGACTTTTTTCACATTTAATTTTCTCACCCGAGCCCTGTGCTTCACAGTAACTTGTAACTAATAAAAACGTATACGCCTGCAAAATAAATCATTATTGTAATCTTTTATTACCATAGGCACTGATAGATAGACTTGAATCGCTGCCGGGTTGCAAGAGGCATCATTGCCATAAATTTATTACGATAGACTAGAATCGCTACCGGGTTGCACGAGGGATAGACACCGCTAGAGAGACTAGAATCGCTACCGGGTTGCAAGAGGCATCATTGCCATAAATTTATTACGATAGACTAGAATCGCTACCGGGTTGCAAGAGGCATCATTGCCATAAATTTATTACGATAGACTAGAATCGCTACCGGGTTGCATAAGGCATCATTGGCATACATTTATTACGATAGACACCGCTAGAGAGACTAGAATCGCTGCCGGGTTGCAAGAGGCATCATTGCTATAAATTTATTACGATAGACTAGAATCGCTACCGGGTTGCACGAGGCATCATTGCCATAAATTTATTACGATAGACAAGAATCGCTAACGGGTTGCATGAGGCATCATTGCCATAAATTTATTACGATAGACAAGAATCGCTAACGGGTTGCATGAGGCATCATTGCCATAAATTTATTACGATAGACAATAATCGCTAACGGGTTGCATGAGGCATCATTGCCATAAATTTATTACTACAGACACCGCTAGATACACTAGATTCGGTACCGGGTTACATGAGGCATCATTGCCTTTTTCATCCACGTCACCACGACAGCTAGACTGGTTTTTATCGTCATCATGCACACTTCCATCTACGCCACTGGAGCGTGTGTGCCAGCGCCCCAGAGCCACACTCCGATAGTTCAAGGAGTTGGGTTGGCTCGGGTAGGTGCTGGTAGGGGGAAATGCACAATACACTAGCGGTACGTCAGTGAGTAGAGCGATGGTGGCCAACCGGCAGCATGTGCTTTATAATCTGACGGTACCCGGTTCGATCCGCGGCCCAGTACCTAAAAAAATTTGTGCCGTTTCGATGCCATCGCTCAACAACAGTGTAGGAAAACATCGTGAGGAAACCGGTATGTCCAAGAACCTCAAAAATTCAAAGACATAATATGACATTCGGCAACACGCACTGGGCCAGCATGGTGGGTTAGGGCCCATCCTCTCTCTCTGAGAGAAAGCCTGCGTCACAACGACAACGAAACATTGTTTCAACTTTGAGCGTCATATTTCACCTGTTTTAGGTGTTTCCAACTGTTGCATGTGCTTTCCAGCTGTTCCAGAAGTTATACCCAGTGCCAACTGTCCCCAGTAACATCAGCCCACTGTTGCAGGTGCTTCCCAGCTGTTCTAGAAGTTCTACCCAGTGCCAACTGTCCCCAGTAACATCAGCCCACTGTGGCCAGGTGCTTCCCAGCTGTTCCAGAAGTTATACCCAGTGCCAACTGTCCCCAGTAACATCAGCCCACTGTTGCAGGTGCTTCCCAGCTGTTCCAGAAGTTATACCCAGTGCCAACTGTCCCCAGTAACATCAGCCCACTGTTGCAGGTGCTTCCCAGCTGTTCCAGAAGTTATACCCAGTGCCAACTGTCCCCAGTAACATCAGCCCACTGTTGCAGGTGATTCCCAGCTGTTCCAGAAGTTATACCCAGTGCCAACTGTCCCCAGTAACATCAGCCCACTGTTGCAGGTGCTTCCCAGCTGTTCCAGAAGTTCTACCCAGTGCCAACTGTCCCCAGTAACATCAGCCCACTGTTGAAGGTGCTTCCCAGCTTTTCCAGTAGTTCTACCTAGTGCCAACACTATCCAGTAACATCAGGTCAAAGGAATCTGAATTAAAATGTATTTGGATTCCACCCCCAGCATCCACTTGCTTAGTTGAGCACTTTGATATTCTCTCCAGCAGTTTCAAGTATTCTCCAGCTGTTGCGAGTGTTTCCTAGCTCTTTCAGCTGGTTTTCCAGCAGTATCTGGAGTAGGGTTATAATTTGAAAAAAAAAATGTATTAAAACTTTTTTGAAAAAAAAAAAGACAAAAACTTGAATCAGGATTTTTTTTCACAAAAACATTTGATAAATTATTGTTTTATACATGGAATTTACACGTGTGTTTTAATTATCTTTGAATCACGTCATAATGATCGATAAATGTAGGTAACTTCAGTTAATGTTGCCAATATTTTCATAAATTTTTGTTTTACTAAACCAGAAAATATATTAGTTTTAAATTTTAAGATTAGTTATTAGCTAATATCAAGGAAGATAGACTAAGAGGAAAGACAATAGCGGAACATTAGAGCGTACCCCGGAAATTTGCCTAAAAACGGTATGAACTTAGATGGCGCTGTAATTTGAGCGTGCTATAGGTTGTCTCGAACTTCCGTAAGCGCTGCAGTCAGATAATGTACGAAAGGGTTCTACAAATTACCGTAGCGCTAGTATCGCAGTCAAGTTTCGCAGCATTTCAAGGGAATAAAGAAAAACGTCATCTATTGGTATGAGTTGCTCTTCTCTTGAAATGTTGCGAAACTTGACCGCGATACTAGCGCTACGGTAATTTGTAGAACCCTTTCGTACGTTATCTGACTGCAGCGCTTACGGAAGTTCGAGACAACCTATAGCACGCTCAAATTACGGCGCCATCTAAGTTTATACCGTTTTTAGGCAAATTTCCGAGCTACGCTCTAATGTTCCGCTATTGGCTTTCCTCTTAGTCTATCTTCCTTGCTAATATAAACTCAAAAACAGTCATATTAAACGATAACTGCCTTACAAATTTGAGATTCAGTACTTACGAAAACACATGTTCAAGAAGAAAAAAATAAACGTTTTTTTAAAGGTTTAAAAAAAAACGGTTTTTGCATAACTTTTCCTAGAGTTAAAATTAGCAAGTTGAAATGGCAATGAGCAGGCCACATCGCTCGAAGAACCGATAACATATGCGGAAGAAAGGTCCTTAAGTGGAGACCACGAGTTGGAAGACGCAGCGTAGGTAGGCCTCCCACTAGATGGACCGACGACATCGTGAGAGTCGCCGACATCCAGTGGATGCAGATGGCAGGTTGTCGTTCAGTGTGGTGGACAAAGGAGGAGGCCTATGTTCAGCAGTGGACGTCTGATGACTGTATACTCACGTCTTTCTCCCAGTCGTACGGGTCGTGGTCGCGGATGCCGCGTCGCTTGCAGCACCTCTCCAGCAGTGAAGTCAGCATGCAGTAGTCTGGAGTGTCTCCATACTCCAGCTGTTGGACGTGCTCTAAGAACTGCCGCAGCTCGGATGGTAAATGCTTCAGAAGGAGACGGTGGTCGTACTTCTCTTTCATCAGCCCGACCTGCGGGAGAGAGACAAAACTATTGTTGAAAAATTTGGTTTGAAGTCGCTTTTATTAGGTTCACTTGTAACTAATTAACTTTGTAAATAAATCTTGGAAGTCGTTTTTAAATTACCTTTAAAGTAGTGTTGCCATCTGTGATTTAAGATAAGTTTTAAAAATTTAATCTCACTTCGATTCAGCCATAGCGTATAACGTGTTTTATTTATAGGTTATGGGCCCAGTACGCTTCCACTGAGCAACGGTAAGTAGTCAGTTTAGTCCACAGCGTTAAGTACCTGTTCCTTATCCTTTATTTTCCTCCAGGGCAGCTGTCCGTTGACGAACTCGACCAGCATGTAGAAGAGGGACCAGAGGTCGTCGTGTCGACCCATCTCCTTGTTCTTGTGCGCGTTGATGGACGCGTAGCGAACGGTGCCTGCAGATATAACAATATATACATAGTGCCAAGGAAAGGACTGGTAATGAATTGTTGTTTTTTTTGCTATAGGTGGTAAACAAGCAGACGGGGTGCCTGATGGTAAGCAGTCACCGTCGCCTATGGATACTTGAAACACCAGAGGCAACTACGTTGCCGACCCTTTAAGAATCTATTAACTCGCCTTTTGAAGCACCCCATTTTGTAGCTTCTCGGAAACACCGCGGAAGGTAGCTAAGCATTATTTTTTACATTATTATGCACCAGATTTGGGGAATTAAATGCAATTGCTTGAGGACGGTGCTTTACCAGCCCGGAGAGGTAGTTGCAGACACCCTTCTTGAAACGCTTCATGTTAAAGCTCGGCGGGAAGACCTTTGCAGGAAGGACATTCCACACCTTGCAGGAAATAGCGGAAAAATCGGACAGTGTGCCAGCTTTGCATGAAATTTGATCTACTATTGTTTGTATTCGTGAATCGGCACATACTTTAACACTACCTCAATTGTATAGTCTACTCTAAGTTTAAATTGTTTTGACCATATTTTGTTTTGTGTGCCAACTAAATAAATAAATAAACTACCCAAAGAATTAAGGGATTTTTTTTTATGTCAGAGGGTAGGTTTGTAAATTTTTGAGATTTGTTTAATGGTTTAGAAACATATCAGCTTGCAGATAAGTCCTCACCTCGGAAGCCGGCGGCGGCTCGCGGAGGCCTGACTTGTCCATTGCTGGTGGTGTACTGCCTGGCCAGCCCGAAGTCCAGCATGTACACCTTGCGGCAGTTGGAAGGATGCCGCCCTATGCTGAAGTTACTCTGGGGAATAACATTACTGATTGAATAACTATTGTCCACACCATCGGCCAGTAAACGTCCATTGCTGAACACATGCCTCCCTCTTAGACAATGACAATATAACAACTTGACTGATCATCCTTTACCCCGCATAAGGCAAAAGTTCTAACATGCCAACCTAAACTGTTTCGAGCGGGGCCAATCCTAGGCGCGAATTGAATGAATGACTTTTGATTCTCCAATCACAAGCGTCGAGTCGCGTCGAGTCTCCAATCACAAGCTGCCCCCTGCGACCGACGTGGCATCATTTTGCAAAAGGGAATTTGGACTACATGCGCGCTCAAGTGGTTATATTATCTTTGCTCTTAGAGAGGGGTGTTGACATAATCCCTATGATTGGCGGACGGATTGGGGATCGCAGTACGTTCACCGTGTACTAATAGGATGCTGCTGCCCATCCTCCGGTGCTTCTGGACGCCGTTTTAAGTGGTTCATTATCAGCCTATTTTCCCACTGCTGGGACACATGCCTACTCTCAGAGAGGATGAGCTCTAATAGACCATGCTGGCCCAGTGCATGTCGGTGAATGTCATATGTCTTTGAACTTTTGAGGTTCTTGAACATACCGGTTACCTCACGATGTTTTCCTTCACCGTTGTTGAGCGATGGCATCGAAACTGCACATAATATATTTAAGTACTTAATAAGTGATCTTAAAACCGAGGATCGAACCGGGTGCCGTCAGATTGTGAAGCGCACATGCTACCGCTCGGCCATCATCACTCCTCATTGTTGTCCCGTGTTGTAGTTGCTCGGAAATGCCGCAGGAAGGTCATTCCACAAATTTAGTTAATCATCAGTTAGAAGACGTCCACTGCTGAACGCATGCCTCCACCTTTAACCTCCACACTGAACGACAGCCTGCCATCTGCATCCACTGGATGCCCGCGACTCTCACGATGTCGTCGGTCCATCTAGTGGGAGGCCTACCTACGCTGCGTCTTCCGGTTCGTGGTCTCCAAGAACCTTTCTTCCCCATCGGTTATCGGTTCTCCGAGCGATGTGGCCTGCCCATTGCCACTTCAACTTGCAAATTTTAACAGCTATGTCGGTGACTCTGGTTCTTTGGCGATTTAGTTAATGCAAATCGATATTAATATGAAAACGATGAAAAATCACTTACAGGTTTAATGTCCCTATGTAGAAAACCTACTGAATGTATAGAATCTATGGCTTTGAGTATCTGCAAACCCAATCTGGAATAGAAACATACAAAAATTTAAAGGTTTATTACAGAAACAACAAAAAAAATCTTTTTCTTTTGACTCTCGGATTTAGATGGAACTTGTCCTATTGGCAGTAATCATAATCATCATTTCAGCCATAGGACGTCCACTGCTGGACATAGGCCTCCCCCATCGATCTCCAAAAGGGCCGGTTGGAAGCGGCCTGCATCCAACGTTCCCTGCGGTCTCTTTTAGGTTGTCTGCCTCTTTTAGGTTCGCAGTAATACTAATAATAAACTGCTCAGAGTGGTGGAAGGAGAGCCCCCCATTCTACTAATAGGCATGATTCCTAATGTTTAATTTATTAAAAATAACCGGCTTAGCGATGAATATAAGTAAATACATTACACATACTGAAAAAATAATTTGAATTGGCTGATAAATCTCTGAGATATGAGCGTTTAAAGTTTTAGGTGGGGATAGAGAGGGGATGCTCTATCCCTTTCTCGCAAAGCGTGTGTTAGTATAGCATTTGTATGGCGCTCCTGAGCCGTGACGTCACGGCTCAGTATAGTGCGCTCTCTGTCTAGTATGAAATTAAATTGAATTAAAATGCTTATATCTTATTTATTTTTTAACTAATTTTAATTTTGTTTTCGTTGATGTGCTCTATTTATGATTAGCTTTTTTATGAGGTAATAAAAAAAAATTAGTCATCATGCCTATTCGATGGGAGATAGATTTATCTTACTGCTAATCTCAATGTAGTGAAAAAGCCCTCGGCTGTGCTTGTCTCAACTGTGCCAGTATTCGTCCCCGTAGCTGCATCACTACATACTTGAACTGATCGTTTCTACCCCTTTCCTCATCCACAGTGTGACGGAGTGCGAGAAAGCCCCCCCTACTACTAACCTCAATGTAGTAGAGAGTGAAAAAGCCCCCCTCGGCTGTGCTCGTCTTAACTCTGCCAGGTTCCGACCCTGCAGCTGCATCACTACATAGTTGAAGCGAGCGTTACGACCGCAGCCTATGAAGCGGCATACATGCTCCTTGCCTGAAACGTCAACCAAAAAGGGATGTTCATTTATTACATACAAGCGGTCCGCCCCAGCTTCGCACGGGCATAGATTATAACAGTGAAAGAATTTTTCAAATTGGTTCATTAGTTTCGGAGCCTATTCAATGCAAACAAACAAACAATCAAATCTTTCCTCTTTATAATATTAGTATAGATAAAGACAATACAAATAGGCTAGTTGACAGGTGCAAAAATATATGAATTGGTTGATAAATTTCTAAGATATAAGCGTTTAAAGTTTTTGGTGGGGATTGAGAGGGGGTGATCTGTCCCTTTCCCGCAAATGGTATGTCAATATAAAATTAGTATGGCGCGCGTGCGGACGTCATTACGTGCTATAGTGTGCTCTCTGTCTAGCATGAAATTAAAATACTTGAAACTTATTAATTTTTGTTTTGTTTTCGTTGATGGGGGGCTCCATTTATGATCAGCTTGATTATGAGGCTATCATCATCATCAGCCAGAAGACGTCCAATGCTGAACAAAGGCCTCCCCTTTTAACCTCCACACTGAACGACAGCATGCCATCTGCATCCACTCATCATCAAACACATCATCAGCCAGAAACAAGCACTGGTAGACATAGGCCTCTCCCTTAGAAGTCCACACTGAACGACAGCCTGCCATCTGCATCCACTGGATACCCGCGACTCTCACAATGTCGTCGGTCCATTTAGTGGGAGGCCTCCCTACGCTGCGTCTTCTGGTTCGTGGTCTCCACTCAAGAACCTTTCTTCCCCATCGGTTATCGTTTCTTCGAGCGATGTGGCCTGCCCATTGCCACTTCAACTTGCAAATTTTAACAGCTATGTAGGTGACTCTGGTTTTTTGGCGAATATCCACGTTCCGGATTCTATCGCGCAAAGAAACTCCGAGCATAGCTCTCTCCATTGCCCGCTGTGTGACTCTGAGTTTTTCCAAAAGGCCAACAGTTAAAGACCACTTCTCAGTACCATATGTCATCACTGGCAACACACACTGGCCACAGACCCTTGTCTTCAGACACTGTGGTATTTATAGGTGGTGGTAGGCCTTAGCATGCCTTACAGTCATCTCAAATACCGATTTGTTCCCGAAGCCTATATCAACAAGCTTATGCCTGCGGCTTCGTGTGGTTATAAATTTTTGTGACAATTGGTATTGTGCACATACCTTGCAGCTTCTTGAGCACAGCCACCTCCATCTTCAGCACCTGTTTCGGCTGCCGAGCAGACTCCACCTTCAAGGCGACTTGCTCCTGCGTCACCAGGTCTAAACCTTCGTAGATCTCTCCGAACCCACCGCCACCGATTTTCTTCACAACCTGTGGATAAAAATTTCACATTAATATGATGCCGTCATCCATCCAAGAACTGACTGCTGCTCTATTGAGACCAGGGATGCTGCTGTGTCTTAGATGCGCGGCCACCCATACAAGAACAGACCTGAGTGAGTTGTTTAAACTGGCTGATATTTGAAGAGCGGCTAGTAGCTGGCGACAGCGCTGCGTGGCAATTGCTGCTGCTGGGAAGTCAGGTGTTCTATGTAGAGCGTACCTTCCATCGTTCATCGACCACGGGTCGCGGCTGCAGCAGGGTTTCCAACGCCTCCTGACTGTTGCTCTATTAAAACCAAAGATGCAGCTCTGATGTGCAGTCGGTCATCCATCCAAGAACAGACCAGAGCGAGTTGTTCAACTTGGCTGAAATTTTAACAGCGGCTACTAGGTGACGGCAACGCTCCGTACCATCCAAGACCTGGCTGCTGGGAAGTAACCTGTTACCAGCAGCGTGTCCGTCATGATGATAAGACGCGGTCATCCATCTAAGTACTGACTGCTGCTCTATTAAGACCAGGGATGCTGCCCTGTTCTAGAAGCGCGTTCACCCAACAAAGAACTGACCGGAGTGAGTCGTTTTACTTAGCTGACATTTGAAAAGCGACTAGTCACTGGCGACAGCGCTGCGTTGTACCTGGTCACCCATCCTAGAGCTAGCTACTGGGAAATTAGGCGTTATATGGAGAGCGTACCTTCCATCGTTCCTTCACCACGTGACACGGCTCCAGCAGTGTGCCCAACGACTTGATGATATGACGCGTTCATCGATCCAAGAACTGACTGCTGCTATTGAGACCAGTGAAGCTGCTGTGTTCTATATGCGCGGCCACCCATCCAAGATCAGACCGAAAGGAGGTGTTTTACTTGGCTGATATTTGAAGAGCTGCTAATAGCTGACGGCAACGCTGCAACCCATCCAAGAGCCGGCTGCTGGGCAATTAGCTGTTCTATGGAGTGCATACCTTCCATCGTTCCTTGACCACGTGTCCCGGCTGCAGCAGGTCCTCGGACGCCATGGTGATGTGGTGCGCGCGGCGGGAGGTGTCGCAGCGGGAAGTGGGCGACACGCGACCGCCGCCGAAGTTCGGTAGAGTCCGGGACCTGGGGGTCGTTGGACGGTCAGTTGCGGGCAGAATTTAAAGCACAGAGGTGAAACTTTGTAGGCAAGTCATCATCATCATTCAGCTCCCCCGTCGATATCCAAAAAGGCCGGTTGTTAGCGGCCTGCATCTTGTGTTTCCCTGCGGTCTCTGTTAGGTCGTCTGTCCATCTTGTCCTACGCTGCGCTTACCGGATTATGCAAAGATCATCAAAGATACACAAGTTATCGTCGAACAAACCATGCACGCCGAAATGCCGACTGGTCCCATTAGCCGTTAGAATTTGAACCTCTCTTTGCTCGGCCAATTTTCCTAAGCTTCAGGTTTCCAGGCGAGAATACATAGTATGTAAATCCAGCATCTCGTATCTCACCTCAGTAAAGGATTGGGTTGAATGCGCGGCGGGGCTGCATTTTCCTCGCGCCGCTCTTCCCTCTATAAAAAGAAAGATAATAGTACATTAGTGCCACGGTCTGTAACGAGTGCGTTGCTGGCAGCGATGATGACGGCCGACAGCGCAGGTCCAGGCTATCACAGCGCGGTCAGCATCGCAGCCCGCGCATAGACAAGCTAAAATAAAAGCTGAGACCGAAGGTCGGGGCTTTTATAGCGCGGACAGCAAGGGCTGTACTGATGACCAAGCTTAGGCCGAGAGCGTAGCTAAGCTTGGCTCGAGGCCAGCATATTGTGGCCAGCACTGCAGTCATGCGGAGCAAGGCTTGTATATTGCTTTACTCAACCAATGAGATTCATTTAAATAAAACCAGCTTAGTATATAGAAAGTTTTTTTATATATTAGGCAATGATGCTTGTACTGCCTATACTTTTTTATAATCTATCTATAAAAAATATTGTTTATTTAGCAGAACTGCCGCCATAACTAAAATGAATTATTTAAAAAATCACTAATAATGTAGTACCATTTATCTAATAGTTAAGTTTTTGTAATGGTGTTGAATAAAATTTATTTTCTTTCTTTCTTCTTTCTAATAAAAGTTTTTTTGTTTTGTGTTATCTTAAACTAGCTGCGCCCCGCAATTTCATCCGCATGGATTTACTCCTTATGTCAGCTATCTGCCAGGGAAAGTCGGTCCAAATCGGTCCAGCCGTTTTGGAGTTTATGTGAGACATACATACATATGTCACGTGCACATCTATGTTTATATTATCTTAAAGACTCCATACCAGTAATGATGGGCGGCGGCTTATTCGGCTAATTCGGTTTCCGAAGAGCAATAATATTACTTTGTAATGTTGAGGCGATCGATCGAGACATTTACGAGACATGGACCTGAAGATTTTGACAAGACGAAGGAAGATCAATAAAACAAACCGACCAAGTGCGAGTCGGGTTCCGTACCACCACAAATAACAAAAAGTAGTGCAAAAAGTCAACATCACGCCCAGAGGCGGTCACCCATCCAAGTACCGACCGCGCCCTACGTTGCTTAACTTGGTTAGTAATGAACAGAAATTAGTCACTGACCCGCACTTTGGCATTATTTGTTGTTATACTTTAGAGTGTGTACTATAATCATGCCAAGTTTAACGCTTGTCCGTATTACCGTTTTTACATTAGAGCTAATACAAAAATAAATAAAATGAACCTGCTTATTGACTTTACCAGTTAACAGTTGTACAAAAAGTGAAGTAAAAAGCTCCACATTTAACCTTGGCTCAAGTTTAAGTTACATAGTGATTGTAAGTTAGTTATCTTGTTTATTTTTTGCCACTTATCAAGTCATCGAGTATTGAAATATACAAAAAAGGTTAGTAATGTAATAGTTCTGACCTTCAAGGGTCAAGAGAGATATTGTTCTGTCTAAAATGGATTCAGAGTCCAAGATCAGAGATTCGAGTCATCATGAACTTAAATTCATTCATCATACAATACAATACAATACAAAACTCTTTATTAAAATACCACAAAACAAGGATAACATAAAAATTACAACAAAAATATTATTTAAGCAATATCATCATCATCATCAGCCAGAAGACGTCCACTGCTGAACATAGGCCTCTCCCTTTAACCTCCACGCTGAACGACAGCCTGCCATCTGCATCCACTGGATGCCCGCGACTCTCACGATGTCGTCGGTCCATCTAGTGGGACCCGGGTATGCCCTAAAACTGCGATCAGAACCACCAGAGGATGGGCAGCAGCATCCTCCTACTTGAATGGTGGAACCTCCTGCGATCCCAAAGCCGCCTGCCAAGCGTGGGGATTATGGCATTTTGCGAAAGGGTCGAATTAAGGGTTGAAATATTATATGAAAGTCTACGCGTACGAAGTCGCGGGCAACAGCTAGTGTGTAATAAAAAATTTCGTGGACCAATGTTGCCCCTCCGGCGGCAATATAAGGCAGCCTTTATGGGAGGGCCATTTAGTGGGAGGGCCATTTAGTAGGTGGCAAGTTATCACCTGCCTAAATATATGGGCCTTATGGCTACCTCTTGAGGCGGGCTCGAAACAACGTGCGTAAACAACGCGAACGTGAACCTTAACGCGCAGAGATACGGTTTGCGGTCGCGTAACTTTTCACATCACCTAAACAGAATCGCTTAAAACAGACAGCCGTGAGGAAGTGCGCTTTATTCGGTCAATTAGAAGCATGAGAGCTACGGGTGTCACAATAACTTCATACACAACTGACCTGGGGCTCATTTCGTCGCGGGCGCTGCGCGGGGACGGCAGCGGAGCCCGACCCCTGCGACGCGGTGTCGGCCGAAGATGATGATGACTCTGCAAAAAGGAGGAAATTGTCTAGTCAGCGATTTGTTTTTGGTTTGATGATTTATACTCTGTCCAAGTTTTATTTTGCACTGACAGCTGCAATAAAATTTTAACTTTTTTTAAAAATATTATATAGTAAGTTTTGCGTTTGACCGCCATACTGTGGAGCACGCTTGCCTAGAAGAAACCGATTCACTCTAGACTTGAAGACACCCAGATTGTAACTATCGGGGAACACCCATTCAGGTAGCACATTCCACAGTCTAGCAGTACGCACAATAAATGTGGAATATGTTTTCATTCGCCGTTTTACAATGTTATTGCAGTTGACAGATTAAATATATACATATATTTATTGTTTAATTTGAATTTTAAATGGTGTAGAAACTTATTGGTGTAGAATAGGCATGATTCCTAATGTTTAATTTATTACAAATAACCGGCTTAGCGATGAATATAACTAAATACATTACACACACTGAAAAAATAATTTGAATTGGTTGATAAATCTCTGAGATATGAGTATTTAAAGTTTTAGGTGGGGATGGAGAGGGGATGCTCTATCCCTTTCTCGCAAAGCGTGTGTTAGTATAGTATTTGTATGGCGCTCCTGACCCGTGACGTCACGGCTCAGTATAGTGCGGTCTCTGTCTAGCATGAAATTAAAATGCTTACATCTTATTTATTTTTGAACTAATTTTAATTTTGTTCTCGTTGATGTGCTCTATTTATGATCAGCTTTTTTATGAGGTAATAAAAAAATATTAGTCATCATGCCTATTATGGATCAATGCATTTTTGTGTTACATTTGAATTTTTGTTGTTTTTAATTATTTATTGATTGTATATTAATTTGATTTTTTTATTGGTGTAGTATGTTGTAAAATAAGTATGGACATTGTCTGAAATAAAAAAAATAAAAAAATATATACATAAATATTATTTGCGCGGATAAGATTATATCTCTCAGGAAACAAGGAAGCCGGCAGGTTGTTCCAATCCTTGGCCGTACGGATTAGAAACGTAGAATCGAAACGTTTGGTACGTATCCAAGGAAAATCCACAATGTATGGGTGGTAGTAGGCAGACTTCCTACTTGTCCTGTAGTAGAAAGGGGATGGTAGGATAAGGTCATGTAGCTCTGATGCACATTCTCCGAAATGAATCCTGTAGAAAATGTACAGACTCGCTACTTTACGGCGGTGTTCTAGACTGAGAATTTTTTTAGCCACTAACTTCTCATCGCCTATAAGACGAACAGCACCCCGGTCTACCGATTCAAGAGCTTCGAGCTGGTATTTGGCTGAGCCGTCCCAAAGATGACAGCAGTATTCCACACACGATCGGACTTGAGCTTGATATAGAGTAAGCAACTGCCCCGGCGTGAAATACCATCTTACTCAGGACGCCCAGCTTTTTGCCAGTTAATTTTGCCTATATACCTCATCACCATCATCAGCATCATCAGCATCAGCCAGAAGATGTCCACTGCTGAACATAGGCCTCCTCCTTTAACCTCCACACTGAACGACAGCCTCTTTGGCGAATATCCACGTTTCGAATTCTATCGCGCAAAGAAACTCCGAGCATAGCTCTCTCCATTGCCCGCTGTGTGACTCTGAGTTTTTCCAAAAGGCCAACAGTTAAGGACCACGGCTCAGTACCATATATGTCATCACTAGCAACACACACTGGTCAAAGACCCTTGTATTTAGGCACTGTGGTATCTTGGACGAGATACCACACCTATATACCTATATGCTAGCTTATATAAAAAGCCGTAGCAGCCTATTTGGGAGACCGCTAGACTTGAAAGCGTGAGATCGCGGGTTCAAACCCCGGGCCCGGCCAATGAACTCTGGAGTTTATGTACGGATTTTCATACCACTGGCTTTTCGGTGAAGGAAAACATCGTGAGGAAACCTGCATACGTACAGAGAAGGAATTCAATAGCGTATGTGAATCCACCAACCCGCAACTGGGCCAGCGTGGTGGATATGGCCCAATCACCCTTTCGGGGGTAGGCTAAAAGTCCAGCAGTGGACTGTTAAAAGGCTGATTATGACTCAGCATATGACTTATGGTATATAATAACCCTGTATAAAGTTTTCATACCAGATCTGTTCGATGGGTGCGGTGCTTGTTTTGTGAATGCGGACTCTCTCTCGCAGGTTGGCTCTTGCTCCCTGGAAATAAGAAAACATAGTTTAGCTGACAAACCTTGTTATGTTTTAGAAACACCGACGGGGTTAGACAAGAGTCACTTTCTGTTAGCGTTAAGGGTCCTATCACATTTTTTGACGAAAGAAGCATCGAAAACTGGATTTTTGGGGTAATTTTTCTTTCAACTAATAAGATCTGTAGAAAATTCAGTTGCTGTATTAAATAGATCTGTATTTTTTATTGAATGTAGCGGCTTCAGATTTTGGTAAAACTCACCATATCTTTTTGTTACCTCCAATTTACAAAATTATAACGAAAATACAAATACTCGAAATTGAACGGTCATTTTGTAATACGCCTGCCTCTTAACGCCTACGGAAAGATGACACTGTATGAAAATGACATGTTCTTACTAGTTCTACAAACGCACACTTCAATATTGAGCGGCACACAACTGCAAACGATATGATCAAAATGGTGAAGCGTTAAAGGGGAAACTGTAGGTAGAGTCCGTTTCACGAAAGAAGTCCCGCAGACGCGGCGCTGTCATCGCGTATCAATCACTATCAGTATCATTTCTCGAGTAGAACGTTAACAACTTTTGGCATCGTACACGACTCTTTAACGGTGGAAAATTAATAAAAATCTCACTAGCGTCCAAACACAGTAACAACACCTGACAACTACAACATGGAAATTTAGTTCCGCTGTTTGCCGTGGGACTTCTTTCATGAAAAGCACTTTATAACACATTTGGTTTTTTTGAGGATTACCTAGCTAGACAGTTGGTACTGTAGTTAGTAGACCCTTGGTTGAGGCATTTTGAAATCCATAGTTTTATCCATTAACCTGTCTTTCTTTGCTGGCACCGACTCCAAAAATAACTGATTATAAATTGTAAATATATAAGTAGGTAATATATGTAATCATAATTTCGTTGATTGTCCTCTAATGCTCATTGCTTTGAAGTTATTTAAATATTATTTTCTACTTTTTAGTTTCAGTTTGTAAATGATAGGCATAGTCATGAAGTCGGTTCTTTTTTTTTTCTAAAAATTATCTTTATTTTTAAATTTTTATTGGGTTTATTCCGCAGAGATAAAAAAGCGCGCGTCGGGCTCGCGTACTGAGCGCGCTCGCGTACGTTCCGTATCACCACAAAATACAAAAAGTGCAAAAAGACATCACGTCCAGGGGCTTTACGGACAACTGCTATTACAGGCACGTAATCCGCTCAGTTGGAAAATCACGCGACCGCAAACCTTATCGTGCCCAGATAGGGTTTGCGGTCGCGTGATTTTCCAACTGAGCGGATTAGGTGCCTGTAATAGCAGTTTTCCGTAAGGCCCCAGGCGCCATCACCCGTACCCATCCAAGTTCCGACCGCGGTCACTGACTCACACTTTGCCATTATTTATTACCTACCTAGTGTGTATAATCATGCCAAGTTTGACGCTTGTACCTACATATTGCCGTTTTTACATTAGACCAATTACAAAAATACGTATAAAATACGTTTGTTGTAGGGCCACTTTTAGTTTTTACTTTTTGACTTTATTATTATTTGTTAAGTTAATACGCTGTAATTTACAAGTTCTGTAAAAAAACTGGCTATCTATTACGGTTCAAAAGACAGCCGTTAAAAGGTAGGACAGACATCACATGCAGATAGCGTAGGCTCAGTTAACCCGTAGGTCCCGTTTTTACCCTTTGGATACGGAACCCTAAAAAGGAATAATAAACCCTAATAAGGGTCCAAAACTCCATAGAAGCCTCTTGTAAAGCCTCCACCACTTTACTGGTGCATGAGTTTGACTTGACCGTGCATGATTAGCTCTGCTTGACTGGCTTGTTTGACGCTATTGAACACTATATAAAATATTTAATACTAAACACACGACACTATTTAATATTACGACTCAAATACTCTGTATCCACGGTCATGAAACATTTAACGAAAAACAACAGGGCATCGTCGCCATGGAGACACTTCTTTGTTTGTTTGAAGTTTGTTCCTCTATGTTTGCTGTTTAGTTGACAGCGTCGCTAGTGGAGAACAAAGTATGAAATTCACCAAGAAATAACGGTAGTTCCAATGTGGCCCACCTTAACAGCTAAGTTGGTGGCACTGTCCAATGTTTACAATATAATACAATACAATACAATACAACTTTATTACACACCGAAAATACAAATGAAACTTAAAGTAACATAAAAACAAATAAACGGCAGTATAATGGGCGGCCTTATCGCCTAAAGCGATTTCTTCCAGGCAACCTTTGGATGGACAGGACTAAAGAAGTTGAAAAACGGTCGGTGGTGCACATAAAATATAAATAAATAATATATACATACATATATACACTAAATACGCAATGCTGAATACATGCCATAAATATTATAAATAAAATACATAATATATATATATACGTACCAATTAACACGAAGAAAAATAATGTGTATAGACTTGATTCTTAAAAATAGGAAGAGATTTGGCCTGCCTGATAGAAACAGGCAGCGCATTCCACAGTAGGACAGCTTGAAAAGTGAAGGACTTACAGTAGGAAAGATTGACGTGAGAAGAAGGAGGAATTTTTAGCTGGAGGGCACGACAGGATCGCAAAGTACTGGAATGAGCTTGAATAAATTCAAAGCGCTCCTTTAAGTATAAAGGGATATTGGGATTAAACAGAATTTTATAGACAAAGGAGAGGACATGAGAATTACGGCGAAGGCGGATAGGTAACCATTTGAGCTTTTGGCGGAATTCAGATACATGGTCATATTTGCGTAAACCAAATATGAACCGAATGCAGAAATTTTGTAAACGCTCGAGTTTGTCGAGTTGCTCTTCGGTTAAATCCAGATAGCAGGCGTCTGCGTACAATGTACATTGAATTCGTAGATATTTTTGTAGATTTTTCAAAAAGCACTGAATCAATGTCGATAAAAAAAATATGGGACCACCTATGAGTTATGACCTACCAACCAAAAAAAGAATCATCAATAACAATTCTAAATTGGCGGAGTAATCGCGTAACAAACATTAAAAAAAAACATACAGTCGAATTGAAAACCTCCTTCTTTTTGAAGTCTGTAAAAAAAAAGACATTTGCGCAATCAGTTTCAGTCAATTATATAGGCGTCAAATAAACTTCCTCGTCGCTAAAATCACTAATTTTAGGTTTTTCACTAGTTTTTAAGTTTCTTGTTTTTAACCTAAGGTTTTAACAATATGACGTGAAAAGAAAATGGCGCGAGCAAATTAAAATAAAGGTTCCAAGAAGGTTCCGAGTCTGAGTTTTTAAAAAAGGTTACTATGATAAATTCTACACCATGGAGGTAGAATTGAATTCACAAATTTAGTGCACACGATGTTCTAAATGTAATTTTACTTAATCCTCTAGCGGATAAAAACGGCTTTTGCACTCAGATATCGAAGCGCAAAAATACTCTTTCCGAGGTGGGGGGAAGTTTTTTTTTTTATTATTACTTTTGAGGCCTAAGTAATTAAGCCGAATCATCTCTTTTTGATTGATACCAAAATCAACGAACGTTTTTACCTAACATGTAACACACGTTAACTGCGAATGAGTAACTGATAAATAACGCGATAAAATAGAATAACATCAATAAATCAGATTATTAATTGTTTATTACCAAAATAATAATAAATAAGATAGTGAACAATGATAACCCATTTAATTAGGACTAGTAACTAGGGTAAACATTGGTGAGTCGATTAGGGTTACGCGAAAAGGGTGTACTTAGCAGAAAGAGGTCCGTCATACCATCGAGATAAAATATATATATGAAAGTTATATGATTATTTACGGGATATTTACCGTGATAAGGTTGTGGAATGAGCTCCCGATATTTCGGTGCAGTTACATGCACCATGTTCACGGGAAGACTGAAGAAAGCGGGTGGTTGGTCGAACAGTTAAAAATCAAATATTCAATATTAATCATATAACTTTAATGAACAACCGTGATAGTTTAAAATAAATATGGTCACAATCGTGTCAAAAAAAATACAATCAAAACGCGCACGCTAGAAATTGTGCCGACTTTTTGGTTAGTTACAAGGTAACCGCGATCCGAGTACAACGCCGCGCGATGCCAGAGCTACGGTGACATAGCGGACAACTAACGTTGAACACTATGCAAGCGACATAACGTCTCATTTGGAGTAAATGTGGCATTGTGAAGTATATAATTGATACAATGTATATGTACAATGACGCTCGGACGTTTTTTGACTGTTTTCACTGAGAGATTGTGACTCTATAGGAATTGTATCTCGATGAATTATACTCATCATTTTCAACAACTTTTACAATGAGTTCAATTCTGGAATAGCGAAAAAAATATCACCTGTTTCATATAATTTGTGGACTGTGAAAGACCGTGGAACAGCAGATTTTTTCTCGCGATTTCAGAGTTGGACTTTTAGTAAAAGTTGTTCAAGGTTATAAGTTGATAAATCTTGAGTGGAGACCACGAACCGGAAGACGCAGCGTAGGGAGGCCTCCCACTAGATGGACCGACGACATTGTGAGAGTCGCGGGCATCCAGTAGGTGCAAAAGGCTGGCTGTCGTTCAGTGTGGAGGTTAAAGGGGGAGGCCTATGCTCAGCAGTGGACGTCTTCTGGCTGATGACGGTGATGATGAATCACTTGATAAATCACTTGATAAATCTTGATAAATCTTGATAAGTCTTGATAAATCAATGACGAAGCAACCCTTAGTAACCACCTGATAAACTCACCCCTCTATGTAAATTATGTAATAACATAAATTAGGGCACCAAAACTAAGTCGATGCACAGTACGCATACCTCGTTAGTTAAGCTGTCATCATCACCATCACCAGAAAACTGTTTCTTTAACGAATCTCTAAATTATTGATCCCAAATTCCCGACTTTGTAGCGGAAACACACGTGTGTTTCCGCTACAACGTCGCATAATTGAACCCAAATTCCTTATTGCAGTTAAAGCGACTTTGTAGCGGAAACACACGTGTGTTTCCGCTTCAACGTCGCATAATTGAACCCAAATTCCTTATTGCAGTTAAAGCGACTTTGTAGCGGAAACACACGTGTGTTTCCGCTTCAACGTCGCATAATTGAACCCAAATTCCTTATTGCAGTTAAAGCGACTTTGTAGCGGAAACACACGTGTGTTTCCGCTTCAACGTCGCATAATTGAACCCAAATTCCTTATTGCAGTTAAAGCGACTTTGTAGCGGAAACACACGTGTGTTTCCGCTTCAACGTCGCATAATTGAACCCAAATTCCTTATTGCAGTTAAAGCGACTTTGTAGCGGAAACACACGTGTGTTTAGGTTTAGGTTAGGTTTAAAGAACTTTATTACCACAAAGACAATTGTTTGTCACTTAAGTGATAACATATTTATATAAAATAACAGTGTCCGTCGTCGCATGCACTAACAAATTGAAAAAATTTATAAATACTTAAATGCTAAATAGATAAATGGTAATAACTAATACACATTAACAATTTGTGAAGTACCCACTTCACGCATTTGTTATAATGATTTATCTGAGATAATGTGTTGGGCCAATTGTTTTTTAAATGCGTGAAATGAGTTTAATTTTTTTTATGTGTGAACCCTCACACATAAAAAAAGTTGGTTATAGACTCGCGCTCCTTCAATAGTAGAGTCCTTTTCATGAAAGAAGTCCCACGGCAAACAGCGGAACTAAATTTCCATGTTGTAGTTGTCAGGTGTTGTTACTGTGTTGGGACGCTATTGAGATTTTTATTAATTTTCCATCGTTAAAGAGTCGTGTACGATGCCAAAAGTTGTTAAAGTTCTACTCAAGAAATGATAAATAATAAATAAATAAATATTCGGGACATTAGTGATAGTGATAGTGATTGATACGCGATGACAGCGCCGCGTCTGGGGGACTTCAAACATGAAAAGCAGTCTAAGCATTGTTTTGCCGTAATTTGTTCGATGCTTGGGTATGACAAGGAAGCTAGCTCGCCGAGTTCGGCGGTCGACAACATTTTTGCGTTTGGTGAATGTTAAGTTAGTGTAGATGTTTTTATTTAAAGATTTCCGAATAAAAATGCATATGTTGTATTTATATAGTTTTTTGATGTTCATTATTTTTGTTTCATCGTGATTTTTTTTAGTTGAAACACACGTGTGTTTCCGCTTCAAAGTCGCATTAAGTACAATAAGGAATTTGGGATCAATAGAGATTAATTTTTGTTTTATTCCGCATAAATGTACCAATTATTATGGAGTAAAACAAAAATAACACGGTAGCGTTCTGACTTCTGAGGGAAATGCCACTCGTGGTCACCCATCCTGAGAATCCAGATCAAAAATATTAATGCTAGCTAGTATAGAAATATCACAAAATCCAGCACATTTTTTCCATAAGACCGTGAGTGTGCTCTCTCAGACTCGTAACGAACGATTTTATCATAAAGACAAAAATACATGATTAAGCACTTTGATCAGGACGAATTATTACTAATGGTTTTAGTATTGAAGAAAAACATTCTGTAACGTACTAGCAACGCCCGCCGGCTTCGTCATCATCATCATCATCAGCCAGAAGACGTCCACTGCTGAACATAGGCCTCCCCCTTTAACCTCCACACTGAACAGCCTTGCCTTTTGCATCTACTGGATGCCCGCGACTCTCACGATGTCGGTCCATATAGTGGGAGGCCTACCTACGCTGCGTCTTCCGGTTCGTGGTCTCCACTCAAGAACCTTTCTTCCCCATCGGTTATCGGTTCTTCGAGTGACGTGGCCCGCCCATTGCCACTTCAACTTGCAAATTTTAAATTTCGATACGCCGGCTTCGTCCATGTCTCTAATGTAACCAACTTTATTGTCGTGACCAAAATGCTGGCGTGTTTCTGGCTCAACGCATAAGCATTGCCATTCAGCGTGGTAATGCCGCCAGCATGCTGGGTACGCTGCCAACTGGTAGTGGGCTCGAGCATTTGGATTGTCTTTAGACCTTCAACGGTCTATGGGCAGTCTAACTGTATTTGTAGTGTTAGTATTAGCTTGTATTTTGCCAGTTATTTACTAGTCGCCCCGAACTGTGACCTCGCGACCCCTATATCTCCGGAATTTCTCGACCGATTTTGCTTATATTAGAACTAAAACATTGTAATGGAATTAACTATAAAACTTCATGAAGATCGGATCAACGATAGGCTAGTTATCGACGAACAAATATGTCCGTCTGTCTGTCTGTCCTACCTATTAACGGCTGTAGCTTTCGAACCGTAGCTAGCCAGTTGACATTTTTACAGAATATGTAATGTTACGGCGGATTGCCAAATAATAATACCAATTTTAAAGTCAAAAAGTTAAAACTATCCCCATACAAAAAACGTATTTTTGTATTAGCTCTAATGTAAAAACGGTAATACGTACAAACGTCAAACTTGGCATGATTATAGTACACACTCTAAAGTCAGTACCGGCGTTAGGGTAGGGCCTGGTAGGGCGACCGTCCAGGGCGCCAGATAAAAAGGGGCGCCACAGGTATATGAAAATCTATAGATCTATTCTATTGTTTGCCTTTGCGCTGTAGAAGTCTCGCCCAGAGCGCTGGTAGTGCTAAAACCGACATATATCTAAAGTATAACAGCAATTAAAAAATAATGACCAAGTGCGGGTCGGTGATACATTTCTGCTCATTACCAAGTTAAGCAACGTAGGGCGCGGTTGGTACTTGGATGGGTGACCGCCTGGGCGTAATGTTGTCTTTTTACACTATTTTGTGGTGGTACGGAACCCTCAGTGCGCGAGCCCGACTCGCGCTTGGCCGGTTTATTTAAATTTATTATTCTAGTACTATATATCGGCCTCCTTGACGTGACCGTCAACGGCGAACCTGCCAGTGCAAGCACCGTTCTTTATCTATCGTCAAATTTGCTAAAATGCCATAGAATCGATCACAGCGAGTACTGCAAAAATGGCATATTATCGAATTTGACGACCTCAACTGTCAATTTGACGATCGCTAAAAGAACGGTACTTGCACCCCTGAGTAGCGCCGGTTATGAGCGCGTATGGCTGGCAAAACCAAACTTAGTGTTAAAGGTCCTGTTGCAAGGCGCACAGTACAACTGCCCCCCGATTTTACTAAACAAATAGTCTTTTTAAATTGTAATTGTTGCGATTTTAATTGTTAAATAACTGCCTCAAAATTGACAGTTTTAAATATTTTTTTATACTAAGTTATAATATTAGGTGGTTGTATTAATCTAGTATTAAAAAATATTTAAAACTGTCAATATTGAGGCAGTTATTTAACAATTAAAATCGCAACAATTACAATTCAAAAACAATTTCTTTAGTAGAATCGGGGCGCTGACCATCAGCATTGTAAAATACAATACAATGACTTTTTATTAAAATATCACAAAAGAATAACAAAGATTACAATAAAAATATTATCTAGGCTTTTAATAGGCGGCCTTATCGCTTGAAGCGATCTTTTCCAGGCAACCGTGCACGGAAAGGAATTATAGAAAAAAATATATGTGTAGATTAGCTACGTACGTATCAGGTGAGCTACAGTCACACGCCTAACCTGTTAGTAAAAAACATATGTATTCTAATTGAACGTTTGCCAAAACAATCAGCGTTATTGTAAACTAATGATTTAGATTATTGGGTCAGACACAGATAGCGTATCGGAAAATGGCGAAAAATATACCGACGGGTGACCGTGACCTAGCTGTTTCAAGAGATAGGTCAACAGTTCCAAACGGCACTTTGATTAATGACATTCACATTATCAACAGACTTCAAATAACCGGCCAAGTGCGAGTCGGGCTCGCGCACTGAGGGTTCCGAACCACTAAAGTACAAAAAAGTTGTGCAAAAAGACGAGTACGCCCATCCAAGTACTGACCGCGCCCGACGTTGCTTAACTTTAGTGAATAAAAAATTATCACGGTGATAATATTTGGTCAATATTTATTGTTGTTATACTTTAGAGTGTGTTCTATAACCATGCCAAGTTTGACACTTGTACGTATTACCGTTTTTACATTAGAGCTCATACAAAAATACGTAAAAAAATACGCGTTTGTTGTACCCCCTTATTATTTTTATATTTTTATTTATTTACAATATTTCTTACTGTTACGCAATCCTTCGTAACGTTACAGATTCTGTGAAAATTTCAATTGGCTATCTATTACGGTTCGAAAGATACAGCCGCTAAAAGGTGGACGGACAGACGGCGTAGGCTTAGTAATAGGTAATAGGGTCCCGTTTTTACCCTTTGGGTACGGAACCCCAAAAAAGAGATTCACAAGTTGGGGGGCGTCCATAAATTACGTGATGTGTTTTTTTTTTAATTTTCTGTCCCTCCCTCCCCCCTGCTGAGATGTCGTGAGATTTTATTCAACCCCCTCCCCCATCCCCCAATCTCACATGAGATTTTTCAAAATGTGGGTTTCTTACGTAAACGCGTTGGATTGTTATTGTAAAAAGAAAAAAAAAATTGCTTCGTGCTTTTATTTACGACTAGTTAAGTCTGGTAATCAATATTGCTGAGAAGTTTAATTATAAATGTAATAAAAAATTTACAATAGAATACTTAAATCGTAACTACTGTGATTAAAAAAAGAATATCTACTCTAATTCAGTCCATGGAGAATCATGCACGGTACAATCTGGATTAAATGGACCAAAATAGTTTTTTTTTTTTTTTTTTGTTTCAATCAGAAAAAAAATTGCGTGATATTTGCCGAGACCCCCCCTCTCTCCAACGTAAGATTAGATGAGATTTGACTCGACCCCCTCCCCCTCTTAAACATCTCACGTAATTTATGGACGCCCCCTTGATTGTGTTTTTGTGTGAGGGAATATGTTTCCTGAAAATATTTAATTCAAATTCAATTTATTGAGCCTGATAGTTTCTATTTATATTTCAAAATTTGACACAAGCAGGCAAATGCACAAGACGTGTGAAGCCAAAATCTAAGAAGAAATAATAATAAAATAACTAGAAAACGAGTTATTCTTGGCTGTGTCTGTCTGTATGTCATTATATCCCTGGATTAAAATTCGGGGACAGAATTTTTTATTTCTTGTTTGTCCCCGTATTAAAATTCTGGATTAAAATTCGGGGACAAATAAGAAATTTATTCCTGTTAAAAAAGGAATAAAAAATTCCTGACTGTCGGGGGCAAGCCAGCGACAAGAGCTAGTTATAATTAAATAAAATTCTGCAGCGAGTTATTTAGCTGCTTTATCAGCTGTAATAAGCTGGTAACGGGCCGCCACGCTTGGACGACTCCGATAGGAGAGACCTTGGGCAAAGACGCAGTTCTAACTATGCTCAGTCTAAGCTTTTTTACATGTGACAGTTGCAGTACATTGTAATAATTATCTTTAAAGGGGTCCGCAGTTATCTGGCTCGCAAATTTTTACATTAGTGCAGATATAAAATCACTGAGTGCCAACTTCCAATAAACCGGCCAAGTGCGAGTCGGGCTCGCGCACTAAGGGTTCCGTATTACCACAAAATACAATAATTTTCTAAAATAGTCCAAGCAATTACGCTGTTACATAGTTAATATTTTGCAAGTGACGCTCGGTATAACTTGGTAATGAACAGAAATTTTTCACCGACTCGCACTTGTCCATTATTTATTATTTTTTGTTATACTTTAGAGTGTGTACTATAATCGTGCCAAGTTTGACGCTTGTACGTATTACCGTTTTTACATTAGAGCTAATACAAAATACGTTAAAAAATACGTATGTTGTATGAGGAGCCCCCCATTCGTTTTTACTTTTTGACTTTTTTATTATTTGTTAGTTAATCCGCCGTAACATTACATATTCTGTGGAAATTCCGACTGGCTATCTATTACGGTTCGAAAGATACACGTTTAAAGGTAGGGCAGATAGACGGATAGAGGGACAGACAGCGTAGGCTCAGTAATAGGGTTCCGTTTTTATTCTATGGGTACGGAACTCTAAAAAGAAACATAATTATAAATCTAATTTTTATAATGCCCAATAAATTTATCTGTATTATTTTTTTTTTGTTGTTTTTTGTGGGTCCAAGTAACTCCCAATCCAACATTACCCCCACCCACCCACCTACTCAATTGGGCAAATTAGATCAGCCCGGCATTATTGCATCATGTGATCACATCTACAATAGTAGTAACTGTTTCTTGTCTGTTGGTTACCTTTTTACGAGTAAGTCACAACTCTGACAATAGGGCTGTCCTCTGAGCCTATAGATTAAAGGGTCGGCAACGTAATTCTATTCTTATATGGTAAGGAGTCACAAAGAAAAATGGGCTAAAGATGTAACTGAATGGTGTCCTAGACAAAATAAAAGAAAGAAAGGGAGACAGCGTCTTAGATGGGAGGACAATATTCGGATGATAGCGGGGGTCACTTGGAAGAGGATGACCCATAATAGAAAGGTGTGGAAAGCTCTAGGGGAGGCCTTTGCGGGATCGCAAGACAATCTTAATACCGGTGTCTGATACAGAATATAATTAATTTAAGATTAATAAGATAGTTCATAATTTACTTGTATATATACATTGTAAGATTGTAAATAAAGGCTATTATTATTATTATATACTAGCAGACCTGACAGACGTTGTCCTGTCTTAGAACTGTCAAACACGCAAAGTCAAAATTGTAAATCTTATTTTTTTACACCTTGGGTTACATTATTGGAGTTTAGTAAGGATCCCTATTTTAAAAATAAATATAATATAGCCTATGTTAACCGGGGATAGTGTAGCTACCCAACAGTGAAAGAATTTTTCAAATTGGTTCATTAGTTTCGGAGCCTATTCAATGCAAACAAACAAACAATCAAATCTTTCCTCTTTATAATATTAGTATAGATAACGTAATTCTCAAACCTCTGGTGTTACAGGTATCCATAGGCGACGGTGACAGCTAACCATCAGGCAGCCTGCTTGTTTGCCACTTGTGGTATAAAAAAAACTTACTTTCTTACTCTATCATCATCATTTCAGTCTAAGGACGTCCACTGCTGGACAGAGGCCTCCCCCATCGATCTCCAAAACGATCTATCTTTGTCTTACTATACTCGGTCCAAATTAGAGTATGAATCCTGTTTAATTGACCTTCGCGAGAAATTGGTAGTTTATACTTTGTGAAACTGAAGTAAATAACCTAGTAATTGGTACCCATGGCGTGCCTGGGAGATAAGACTGACACTTCAAAGGAACCAGTTCAACATAAGGTTCTTTAAAGGGGCCAATAATAGAATCTTTAAAGGTCGCCAACATATCTGTGATGCCTGTGTTAAAAAAATAATGTTATACTTTACTACTCCAAATTAAAAAACTTAACTTGGATACATCGTCCCTTGGCCACCACAATACGGGCCATGAGCCTAGTGTGGGGCCCTTGTTAAAGTCGACATCTTAAATTTTTTCTATGCTGAAACTTCTCACTTCTTAATGTTAAGTCTTATTACATTGGTCTAGTTTGTTTAAGAATTACAACTTAAGTTTGTTTTTTGTTTAAGATTCTACAGCTTTTTAGAAATAAAGATTATTTGTATTTGTATTTGTAAAAGCCGGTCAAGTGCGATCCGGGCTTGTGCACTGAGGGTTCCGTACCGCATTACTTGTAAGCTACGAAAGTACAAAAAAAGTTGTGCAAAAAGACAATTTTACCTATTCTATCAACCATTAAGATGTAAGCGCATGGGATATTTCATGTACTATATCCTGTTTGGACCTCAAGATACAGGCTTAGCCTAGTTTGAGGCCCTCAGGCAATTGCTTTATTGTATCTATGACATTATGTGAAATAAATAAATTTGTATTTTGTATTTGTATCAACGCCCAGGCGGTCACCCATCCAAGTACCGACAGCGCCTGACGTTGCTTAACTTGTATAATATATAAGGTGAAATTTGACATCGTCTCACACTTGTCCATTATTTGATATTTGTTGTTATACTTTAGAGTGTGTACTATAATCATGCCAAGTGTGACGTATGTGCGTATTACTGTTTTTACATTAGAGCAAATACATAAATATGTTTAAAGAAACGTTTGTTGTATGAGGAGCCCCCTTTAGTATTTACTTTATGACTTTATTATTATTTCTTAGTTAATACGTCACAACATTACATATTTTGTAAAAATTTCAACAGAGAGATACAGCCGTTAAAAGGTAGGAGAGATAGACAGCGTAAGCTTAGTAATAGGGTCCCTTTTACACCCTTTGGATACAGACCCTAAAAACGAAAATGAAAGCTTGTGACTTGTTACAGGGTAATTAATACGGACTTAACGTTGTTAGTAAGTCAAATTTCTAATTCTAATTCTACCTGGGTACCCTGATGGGTACCATCTGGGTATCTTCAAATCACGAGTGATTTGGTTTCATCTAGGCAAGCGTGCTTCATCATAGACCGATCATCGCTTAACATCAGGTGAAGTGGCCCCCAGATGCAAAGATATTATTAAATTTAAAAAAATACCTGATAAGTTTTATTATATTTAATAATAGGCTTGCGTTTGACCACCATCTCGCCTGATGTTAAGCGATGATGCGGTCTACGTTGGAGCACACTTGCCTAGAAGAAACCGATTCACTCGTGATTTGAAGACACCCAGATTGTAACCATCGGGGAACACCCATTCTGCCAGCGCATTCCACAGACTAGCAGTTCGCACAATGAATGTGGAATCAAAGCACTGTGTATGGGTATTCTTATAGTTTTATTTCGTTTGAGATACTAGATTTAGATTCAAATGTGTATCATAGACAATTCGATTCCCACGTAGGACAAACATTTGTGTGATGAACATTTGTGTTTGTTCTATATCTGGTTGTTAATATCTATTTAAGTATGTATTTAAAACTATATATATGTATGTATATCAGTCTCTGGCAGCCATATCACAAGCTTTGCTTAGTTTGGGGTCAGATGACCGTGTGCGAAAATGTCCCGAATATTTATTTATTTAAATTTTTAGTTGACAAAATGTATGGAACAGCTGATATTTTTTTCACATACCTATTCAAGGTTGGTTATATTAAAGTTGTTTATAATGATGAGTACAATGACCTCCTTTCGACTTAGTGCCACTGTTCTATATAGCCCTATATGTAAATAAATCAATGGTTGCATTGATTGATATGATGCCTATTTCAATTTGTGTCCTTTCCATTTCACTAAAAAGTATGAACCAAAACTCAAGGGACATTATTTTGTGATTTTTGAATAGTTAGAAATGTAACCTACTTAAAACCAAGAAAAATATGTTCTAAGCATAGAAGGATAGAATTTTAATTTCTAATTATAAAAATTTACGCTATTCAGAACTGCGAACTGCGAATGAAATGCCATAAATATGTCAAGAAAAACTACAAAGAATTAAAGACTTTATTGCGTTCCGTCAAAAACTGTTATTGCGTGTTCAATAAACATAAAGAGCGACCTATAGGTGCGGCAAACTGTACGCCTTGGCAGAAAATATCGATTGAAATCAATCGTATTTACAACGTATATAACAAAGAACATAACACAAACCTGTGATAAAATCCCTTATCAGACCATCTACTGTATTATCTAGAACAGTTTTACTTAGAAAAATGCTAAATAAAGCTAGAAAGTCTGAACTAAAATTAACAAGAAGTACGCCAGAAAGAAACGGCAATGGTAACGCGACCAAATGAAAACAGCTTTCTCAGAGACCAAGTGTCGCATTCTTACGTCACTCTCAAATTCAGTCGGATTATACTAAAACGGGATAAATGCACAGAAAGGCTAACCCACCCACATATAATCGATTTTTACTCCAGCATGGGTGATTTTTTTGTACCAATTTAGACTTCATTTACTCACTAAATACATTTACTTCGTTTATGGAAGGCACTCACACGATTATTGAGGCGAAAAATATACAAATACTCACCGAAAGTTTTAGTATGTCGTCCGGATTGACAGAGAACAAAATTAGAACCGCTCAGAACTCACTGCTTAAACACTTTACGGATGTAGTTTTATGCTGAATATAATTGTTGGACGTTAAAAAACGGGCGGACGTAGTCCGTCGCATGTCACGACATATTTTTATGTTTTCCCGTGATTTTAGCTGCGGACTAACATCGATCGAGCAGCCATGACAAAATAAAATTTTCACTAAACTGAAGTAAGCGACATTCGCTCAGCTGTGAGCTGACGGGCAAGTTTTTTTCTGAGTTGCGTAATGAAGTTAGCCGGGCGCAGTAAATAGTTCACTGAACTTTATAATTTTATGAACTATTTACGATAATGATTTTGTAATGATACAAGATAATTTAAAATAATACATTCCGAGGGGTAAAACGATACGGATATAACGAAGATAAACAAAGATAGATTTTTTTGTGTAGTGGCAATACCTAATTATTATCTGTCAGCAGGAAGTTTTGGCGCTAACGTGGAAAAAAACATGTCTGCTCGTTGTATTATTTTCGTAAACTTGTGTATTTTCGAGTGTTAATGTCTAATAATGGTAGTATTTTATTTATAAAGTGCTCGTGAATGTACTAGAGTGTGGGCAAGTGACATAACGAGGCGTAACATGTATTTTCGTGTTGTTTCCAGATCTCCATAGAAGCCTCTTGTAAAGCCTCCACCACTTTACTCGGGCATGAGTTTGACTTGATATTGACTTACTTTGCTTGACTCTGACTGTGACTACGACTTGTTTGACGCTATTTAATATTGTAATCTTGTTCAATATGACTACTGAAGGATTTTGTATCCATGGTCATGAAAATAATGAACACACACACATCTGTCTGAGTTTTGGCGCCAACGGTGTTGGCGGACTATTTGTATTTCTTTGAAGTTTTCGAAAATTTGTGTTATTTCGAGTGTACAAAGGGACAAGGGCGCATTTCGAGATACTTTAATATAGTACAAAGCATGCGTGTGATTCTGGGTATCTTGAAACCCATCCTAACTTTAGGACTCTAAGATAATGTCCGGAACCTGGGGCCTTACGGCCAACGGCTAGCTCGGTATCAAACTAACGTTAAATCCACTCAGTTGGAAAAATCACGCGAACGCGCGCCCAGATACGGTTTGCGGTCGCGTGATTTTCCAACTGAGCGGATTTAACGTTAGTTAGGTGCCGCAATAGCAGTTGTCCGTAAGGCCCGTAGACTGACTGGTAATTCATTGTCTTACCCAAAATAAGATCATTGGTCTTACCATGGTATAGTAGGAGCCCAATCCAACTGCACCCTCCTCGGTGCCACCACCGACATCTTGCTTCTCTCTCCCTCCACTATCAGCAATCAGCTTTCTTATCGGAAATCACTAGTCTCGTTCGGCCATTTATTTCAAATTATTTCAGTGTCTTGAGTTATTTTGAACATCAACTAAGCTTGATATACCTGAAACAAAAGATATATTTTAAAAACATTTATTAATAATAATATATAACAATACGTTTTTTATTTCCTGGTGTTGGTAACATTATTAGCGTACAAATATTTGCTTAGGTGTATTATTATAGTGGTGTACCTTTAGGATCACTATACCCTGCACTAGGTCTCATTAGAGCCTGTATTGCAGTGTACAGGGGACTTGTCCCAGATTTGATAGTTTTCGAAAACTTTTTTCGTTTACGTATTGTTCCATACATTTTAGTAAAGCGCCTCCAGCGGAAACGCGGAGGAACTAAAATCGGCGGTATAGATTGCTTCACTCTAATACGAAAAAAGTTTTCGAATACCTTTCAGCCCAGCAATGTATGGAACAAAACGTAAACGAAAAAAGTTTTCGAAAACTATCAAATCTGGGACTAAGCCCCCAGTTCCTTCATTTGCAGTGTACAGTTTATTCAAACTGTAAGCCTATTAGCAGTGCTCTGCGGTATCACAAGGAAAGGAAACGCCTTTGGTTTTGTGAAAGCAATAAGTTTGTATACCGTTTACTATTTGAAAAAGCAAGGCATTATCAGTTATCTAGCATTTCTTTACAAGAAAAAATCAATTTAGGGTTACAAAAGAAAAAAATAACCAAATAAATAGACAGGGGCAGAAAAGCAATATAATTTGCAATATAATATATAGTACTCACATTTATGTATTTTTTTCAGTTAAGATTTGGCTTCAGACATCTCGTCTATTTAGCCGCTTAGAATTTTCGAGTTTTTTAGATATGGAAAATTAACCATAGATATCTTCATGTAGTCACAACTAAGTTACGGTCAAGTCCAAGTTTTTAAGTCGTTTTCAAAATTATTTTTTTTGGTAACTTTTGTCACTAACTACCCTTTTTTAGAGACAGTTGAAATCTTAATATAAATTACACGCTTACTATCAGGCGAATGACCTGCCCATCATTACAGACAGCGTCCAACTTCACCAGTCACAAAAACAAAGAGTTTTCATGTAAATAATTAGCTGGGAGCTATTTCAAGCTCACGTAGGCGTCAGGTGGTATGGTCTCTCTCGTAAATACCTAAATAACTCTGGCCTAAATATGCTTGTCCCAGATACATCGATTTGTATGACATATTCCTGGGAGGTATGAAGGAGTATGCTTTTGCGCTCATAAGCACCTAACCATCCTATAAGCTCTTAACCTTTTTTTTCTTTTTCTTATAAGTTTTGGCCCCAGACATCTTGTCTATTCAGTCAGTACCTCAGTTTTTTTTTTGGTGGATGTAATCACGTTTTAAAAGATATCAAACAAGTCATAGTCAAGTAAACAGGTCACGGTCAAGTTCAAGTCTCAAGTGATTGTGCCTCTTGCATAATCCACCATTATTACACATTAACATACGAAAAAGCACATGTTTTGGAAAATAATACGATATCGCGAAATGATTGCCTTCCTATTCACGTTTTGGCGCCAAAACTCCTTTACCATTTAGTATAATAGAGAAACTACTAAAATTATTTCAAATAAATAAATATATATTTTTTGGGACATTTTTGCACACACGGTCATCTGACCCCAAACAAAGCAAAGCTTGTGATATGGCTGCTAGAGACTGATATACATACATACATATATAGTTTTTTAAATACATACTTAAATAGACAACAACCAGATATAGAACAAACACAAATGTTCATCACACAAATGTTTGTCCTAGGTGGGAATCGAACCCACGCCCCCAAGCTCAGAAGGTAGGTTCACTACCAACTGGACCAACGGGCTATCAAATGTATAAATAGCTCTTTATTTATAAAAATGTTTTCGAACCAGAGAGCCTAAGAACTATTCTCCCAGTTCTGGGGAAATTTTATTTCCAATTTTATTCTTTTCACAGAGCTTTGGCTTCAGCCGTTATACGCATACGTCCAGAAATACAATTGTTTACAAAATCCGGACTCGAACACGCGTTGCAACACGCACGAGTTTGAGATAGGTTGATGGCTGGAAACTTGCGAGACGCTGAAATGTTTTACCTTCGATAAAGAATTACATTAAAATAATATAATAGGTGTGCTATGTGCCCTGCCCACTGCCACTTCAACTTGCTAATTCGGTGGGCTATGTCGTTAACTTTTGTTCGTCTATGGATCTCCTCATTTCTGATTCGATCTCAAACGCACGCAGAACATTATAGCTGATGGGGCCGAAAGGTTCTCGAATGGAGACCACGGACCGGAAAGCGCAGCGTAGGACGTCCACCCACAAGATGGACAGACGACCTAAAAGAGACCGCAGGGAAACGCTGGATGCAGGCCGCTTCCAACCGGCCCTTAGGAGATCGTTGGGAGACATATGTCCAGCAGTGGACGTCCCATGGCTGTAATGATGATGATGATGAATATTAGGTGTAGGTACCTAAGTATGTTTAACACTAATGTCACTAAACTGTGTAACAGCTAAACAGATTTGAATGAAATTCCTGAATTACTAAATAGGCTCCATAATTTACGTTTTAGTGTAGGTATATATAGGTATCTAAGTATGAATTTTGATTTAAAAAAAATCTATACCAAAATAGTTGATAAACGTTTGTGCATCGTGCCGCTGCAAAGGCCTCCCGTCCCTCTTTCCATTCATCTCTATTTTGCGCAATATGAGTCTTCCAAGCAGGAGTCCAGTTCGTCTCTTCACCTCCGCCCGGGCCGTCCAGGAGGTCGTTTGTCATGCTATGGAAGCTGTGAATTTTAGCCCTCCGAAAAAAATACGTTTCCTTTCGAGAATCTCTATGAAAAGATTTTACTTTTTTAACAGTCTAACTAATATCAAAGGCCTTTTTATGATGAAATGGGCTAGCGTTTGTCTACAATTCACCTGATGGTAAGTGACGATGCAGTCTAATATGGGGCACGCTTGCCCATGAGGTTCCTATTCACTCTAGTCTTGATGAGCCCCAAGTTGTACTTTATAGAGGAGACTTCCATTCCTACGCGGCGTGCGGACTTTACCAATTGAATGTTCACGACGCAACGAAGCAATGACTGCATCGATGACCTATAGCGGAAATTGGTTGATAGGCCAGCTTAAACAGCTCTTGTGCACATTCTACATTTCGCCTGTGCTGGTGGCTGTATGAAATCTTCTTGATGATCCCTTGGCCGTTAAAAAAAGTAAAAGATTCGTGGCGATTATCGGCAGGAAAAGTTTTGCCGCCGGTCCACGAGCAGGAATAAATTAGCCCACATTTCGCGTTACCATCCAGTGCCACACGCAAAGATAATAATTATAACCACTTGATCGCGCATGTAGTCAAAATTCCCTTTTCCAAAATGATGCCACGTCGGTCGCGGGGGGCAGCTTGTGATTGGACACTCGACGCGACTCGACGCTTGTGATTGGAGAATCAAAGTCATTCATTCAATTCGCGCCTAGGATTGGCCCGCTCGAAATAGTTTAGGTTGACATGTTAGAGCCTTTGACTTATGCGGGGTAAAGGATGAGCAGTCAAGTGGTTATATATCGAGACATTGGGCCCTTGGGGACCGGGAGCTCACCTCATTTTCAAAAATCTTTCAGAGCGCCTTGACCAAAATGCTGGCGTGTTTCTGGCTCAACGCATAAGCATTGCCATTCAGCGTGGTAATGCCACCAGCATGCTGGGTACGCTGCTAACTCGTAGTGGGCTTGAGCATTTGGATTGTCTTTAGACCTTCAACGGTCTATGGTCAGTCTAACTGTATTTGTAGTGTTAGTTTTAGCCTGTATTTTGTTTAGTTGATAAAGGCACTTGCCCAGTAAAAAAAACTGGTTATATTGTCATTAGCCACAGGTGAGCCTGCCAAAGGACACAGAAGTAATTGGATTTGTTTATAAAATTGAGACAATAAAGTTCATCAACCCATCGTCTTTACAACCCGTCCAGGGACTATTTCCGTCCAGTTCAGACATACGGAACAGATATCTCATTGCGATTTATTTGACATGTTATTATTAGATGAAAGAGGTTCGGAAAAATGTTATGAAGACATGTGTAATTCATACAGGAGATGGGTCGATACTCTAATAAAAGTTGTTTTGTCTTATAATTGGCAGAGGAATTAGGAATTTAGTTAGTGTGATTAAAAGTTTGCTGAACTGGTTTTTAGGGTTCCGTACACAAAAGGTAAAAACGGGATCCTAAGCCTACGCTGTCTGCATGTCCGTTCGTCTGTCTGTCCTACATTTTAAACGGCTGTATCTTTCGAACCGTAATAGATAGTCAGTTGAAATTTTCACAAAATATGTAATGTTACAGCGGCTTAACTAAGAAATAATGAAAAGGTAAAAAAAATAAAAATTAAAGGATACATACAGCCATACCATACAACAAACGCAATTTTTAAACGTATTTTTGTATTTGCTCTAGTGTAAAAACAATAAGTCCAACTTGGCATGATTATAGTAGGTACACATTCTAAAGTATAACAACAAAAAATTAATAATGGCCAAGTGCGAGTCAGTGACAAATTTCTGTGCATTATTCGGTTACTTGGACGACCTTTATCATTTCTTTCACCGAATCAAAATAGCATAATTTACTAATTTTGAAGTATAATTATTGTATTTTGTGGTGGTACGGAACCCTCAGTGCGCGAGCCCGACTCGCACTTGGCTAGTTAATTTATGATCATACATACATACAGTCACGCCTCTTTCTCATTGGGGTAGGCAGGTACCACTTCTCTCCATGGTCGTGACGTTGCCTACGTCGACCCTCATCTTGTCCATTCGCGCTCGCACTGCTGCTTCTTGCTCGACTGAGGAAAGTATGTGCGGCTGTGCGAGTCGCACATACCAAGGTCAATCTTCTTTCATCCATCCTCTCTATATGTCAGAAGCATCTAAGCATAATTATCTTTCTCTATCTTTGTCCAGTACCGGCGTTAGGGTAGGGCGGTTGGGCGACTGCCCACCAGGGCAATATATATAAAGGGGCGCCGGGGGCGCGGGCAAGCCATAAAAAAAACGATTTTTCGCCGTTTCCGGTTTGAATGGCAGATTAGGGGCGGGGTTGCGCCGTAGAAATCTCGCCCAGGGCGCTGGTAGACCTGGTAGTGCTCTATAACCGGCACTGTCTTTGTCACTACATCTTCTATCACGCCGCAACGTTTCCTTTATATGATCATAATCAGCCTTTACGCACTCCGCTTGATCTTGGACTTTTCTCTTTCAGCCTCTGCCAACAGCCTTACGTACCTAGGTATATATATCATCACTCCAATGAGCCTCATGGCATTCTCGGCGCATTAAGAGGCGTAATACAAAATGAAACGGGCATAAAACGAATAAATAAAGCATATAAAATAAGTAAACCATAACATAAAAATGTTTATTTTATGACAGTAATTTAACGAAATCCATTCTCAAACTTTCCCTCCTAAGTTTTACGAAAAACTGCTTTTGTAAATTGGAGGTAACAAATGGATATGTTGAGTTTTACCAACATCTGAAGCCGCTACATTCAATAAAAAATACACAGCAACTGAATTTTCTACAGATCTTATTAGTTGATAGAAACATTAGGTATACCAAAGATCCAGTTTTGGATGCTTTTTTTCGTCAAAAATGTGATAAGATCCGTTCGCGTGATTTCCCGCACTGCGTTATTTCAGCGCTATTACAGCTGAAACAGCCAGAGCCCGCGAGGAAGCCGTAGGCCCCTGTGTCCCAGCAAAGGGTCATGATAGGCTGATAATGATAACGATGATGAATAATTTAATATTTTTCAGTCTCAGTGTATTCTTGGCTCAGGTTCCGGGATTGCATTCCAGATCTGCTAAGTAGGTCTGTTTGTCCCTGCTTTTGTTTTCAGGTAAATAACCTAGTCATTCGAGCTATTTCGGTCACACCATAATGCCAAGAAATTTATGCGTTTCAGTATGCGTACTGGCAACATCAAAATACAAGATACGCGGAGTGATGATGCTAAGACACTGCTGACAGATGCTGTTAGACATATGCCTCCCCCATCGATCTCCAAAAGGGCCGGTTGGAAGCGGCCTGCATCCAGCGTTTCCCTGCGGTCTCTTTTAGGTCGTCTGTCCTACGTATCTTGTGGGTGGACGTCCTACGCTGCGCTTACCGGTCCGTGGTTTCCATTCCAGAACCTTTCGGCCCCATCGGCCATCTACGGATCTCCTCATTTCAGATTCGATCTCGTAGAGAAACCCCGAGCATAGCCCTCTCCATAGCTCGTTGTGCGACTTTGAGCTTGTTTATGAGGTCCATAGTGAGAGACCACGTTTCAGTGCCGTATGTCATCACTGGTAACACACATTGGTCCAAAACTTTCGTCTTACAACAGCTGCAATATCAGAATGAAAACATTAGCTTTTAATTATTTACTGTTACTTCAGACTGTTACATAAATTGGCTATCAGCTATCTTACGTTCAAAAACCTAGTTGGTATTGAACAGGTTTTCAGTGTTTACTGTTTTCACTTTTCGTCCAGTTTTTATTACAAAGTTTTGGCAACTGTCAAACGCGTTCTTTTTGATCATCTTCCTAAACTTAACTTAGATAAATCATAATCAAACTAAGTATTAAAACCAATAAAAGATGGAGACGGGAGACACGCATGTCATTTTAAATTTATATCTTATATCCCTTTAGTTTCCTTGGCCTCGTACAAAATGAGTTGCCTCGAACGACTAGGCGCGATTCCTTGAGTCCGGCCCGTTGAGACGTAAACACGGAAACCCAGTTCACCGTGATTTAGAACTGTTTTAGTTCATCCTTCACCCAGACCCTTACAAATTCTATTACGCTATCATAATAACCAATTAATATTATCTAAATTGCTAAAACAACATAGTTTGGAGGAGAGGTCAGTGAAATATTAGTAGTCAGTTTTTGAACGCACCCATCTGACGTTTGATTTTGGCGCGAATCCAAAATGGCGGTGAAATATCGTCTGCAAGGGGCGAATATCACAGTATTTAGTTAACGTTAACAGCTAATAAAGTTTGTAGAGAGTTAAAAGTTGTATTAAGAAAGCGATTGGCGTAAATTAAACAGATTATTGTTGTTTAATTTTGTAACAGAATGAGCTTGCAGTGTTTGTTTTGTGATGCCAAGAGAAAATAGTTATGGTTTCTGTTACCTTGATGTAATAACGGAAGTGATATTGCTATCTCTATCTCTCGACGACGGACATTTCCGGTACCTACCTAGATGTATTAAGGCAATGAACTTCTTGTACTATTAAAGACCGGCCAAGTGCGAGTCGGGCTCGCGCATTGAGGGTTCCGTACCACCACAAAATAGAACCAGTTATTGTTCAATCCTTCCAAATTGTGGAAGCAATTGCTACGCAGTCACTTAGTTAAATTTTGCTACAGTGACGCTCGAGGTAACTTTGTAATGAACATAAATTTGTCACAGACTCGCACTGGGGCATTTTTTGTTATTTGTTGTTATACTTTAGACTCTAAAGTGTACTATAATCATGCCAAGTTTGACGCTTGTACATATTACCGTTTTTACATTAGAGCTAATACAAAAATACGTTAAAAACGTTTGTTGTATGGGGATACCCCTTTCGATTTTACTTTTTGACTTTTTATTATTTGTATACAATCCGCCGTAACATTACATATTCTTTGAAAATTTCAACTGGCTATCTATTAAGGTTCGAAAGATACAACTGTTAATAGGTAGGACAGAAGGACAGACATCGTTTGTCCTTCATCTTCGTTTGAGTACGGAACCCTAAAAAAGCGCAAAAAACATGGCGAAATTTTACTACCTATAGCTAATTTAAGTATCTACCTAACTCATAGAACTTTACAGCCGTACAGCCTTTTACAGCCGTCCCAGTTATAAGTATTTCTGTTTCTAAACACACACATGGCATTTAGTTTCTTTTCCGTACCTACTCCAAAATCGCGCATCTTACGTTTGCGTCGTTGCCAGACACAGGACGGACTGAGTTCTCTCAAGCTAATCAACTTGTGTTTGTAACGCTACGCCAGACCTAAGTAAAACGTACCTATCTTCTTTTTTTTTTTGTAATAACATTTATGTAATAACATCATTGCCTTTGTATTTGTACCACAGTAAAATCGCTTCAAAATACAGAACTTTAGAAAGCTGGAAGTTTGTCTGTTTGGTTGTATGTAACGTAGGAATAGCATTTGCCAAATTTTAGCACGTGCTCAGTATTTCGTTTGTTTTGATGCCAGAATTTATCTTCATTGCGTATTTGATTAAGTGGTATTTATTGGAGAGCTAGAGTTCAGCTGAACTGTCACATCGAACGGGGGAGATTTTATAGTATATTTGAGAACAAAACTGAGTCTCTTTGGCTTATGCAGATAAGGGTAGAGCAGAGCATTAATTGTAATGCTACGCTATAAGGTAGCATATCAAAACAGAAAACTCTCAATTGCCGAAAATCTGTACAAGCCATGATACTGGATAGTAGGTATCATAGTACAAGCTCACAAAAAAAAAACTGTTTAGACAGTGACTCTATTTTGACAGCAATCCAATAGACAATCGACAACATGACGATAACACCCGCCAGATTTGAAATTAGCCCGACATGCCGTTTTGTCCCTAACCATTGAAGTTGCTCAGTAAAAACGAGTCAAAACCGTCGGACATATACTTCAACACTTAATTATAAAAATATACAGTATATTTGTTACAAAAAATAGATCTCGGTTTTATTTGTGTATTTACACTTCGGGAAAGCATATATGAATGCATAATTTTGTCAGATGTTTCGTTATCACGTAACGATAGACACGTGTTGCATTTCCTACGGCTAGAGACCGACTGAAACGAAATGAGAGCAGGCGCTCATTTTGTTATCTTCAAAAATGTGCTTCTACTGGGCCAGTCCATTCATTTTATTTTGGTCGAAGCTTATATTCCATTTTGTATGTACTTCCCCTACCTATCTAAGTAATAAAATTCTCTAGGCGTCTGAAAAGATTTAAAAGATATTATAACCCTACTTACCAAAAGTATTTTTATAGATTTCAAAAGACTCTTTAATTAATTAGAATTATAAATTAAAATTAACAGGAATTTTAATATAAGATTTCACAATTTTTTAAAGATTTATTTAGTATACCTATCTGTAGGGAGGTACCTTAATGTTTCCGGTAAAAACTACGCGATGACACAATGACAATCAAAATAATTACCTAAACAACATTTCTCTGTTATTTTAGCACTTTTACAAAAATAAATCGGACTTAATTTCTAGTTTATAAATCACGCTGTTCGCGAATAACCGACATTGACCTTCAGTACATCTTGTGTTGTTGATTGCCGCCATTTTTTTCTCCGAGAATAGGCGGGAAATGCCAGCGGTCGCGTTTGGCGGGAACGCCGTTGGCGGTTTTCATACGACTTTTTGAACTGTCTAATTTTGAATTTACACTATTTGAATTTAGAAGAGCCATGTTTTTTTCTTAAAATTGGCACAATACACAATCCGTCAAATGATATATAGCCAAAAACTTGGACCTTACTTTTTCAGAATTCTTTTTGTAGGTACGATATAATATGGCACAGAAAAGAGAAGTTTTTTTTTTCTGTGATATACTGAGATCTTTTCTTCAATACCTTTTTTTTACGAAATTCTAAATTTTTGACTGTTTTATCTTACAGAGCGATGTGGTCCCCGATAGACAAAGTCCTTCAAAAACTATCAGATCAATCAAGTACTCAGTATCTAATATCAGAGTTGGCAAAATAACAAAACTAAAATTTTCCACAGGAGTCTGTTGGAAATTAGGATGGTATGGGCGGCTCGGCTTCCCCATTAAGTGCAGCACAGATAAGTTAGTTGCACTGTACGCTGGCTACTACGACAGTCTTTTGGTTAGTATTTACCCAAACTCTTCGTTAAAATCTTCATGACAAACTCTTCGCTTTTCTTAGTGTTGCCATCTCACGCACTTGCTCCAAAAAGTTTTCACTTTCTTAGTGTTGCCATCTCACGCACTTGCTCCAAAAAGTTTTCACTTGGCCGAGTTGGATAATCCCCTACGATGTTTATTAACACGGAAAGGACAAAAACAATAATAAAATATAAAAGTAAGAGTTTAACGACGGAACATTACAATTTATATTTTCTTACACGTAGACGGGAATCTCGCTTTAGACAATATTTTATGTTTAGGATTTGTAAAATGATTATTTAGAGTTTTTTTACGTCTAATTGTAAACATGGCATAGGGATGGGATATAGTCTATATTGACTTGTGAAGTTGAGAGTCGGATACTTAGTCTTGTTTTTCTCAAAAAGTCCCTTGTTTTATAATGTCAGTCTCTTTATGAACCTTATAACAAGTTTAGGTTTTTTTTTAATACAGACCAGGATGACATAGCAAATAATAGATTATTTAAAGTGCGTAAGAATATAAAGAAATTTCAATATCGGTTTACATGCCGAGCATTTAAACCGACATTGAAATTACGGCACTTAGAATTTTGACTTAGGTTTTCAACTTTTTGAAGAATTTACTTCAAGTAATATTGAGGTTTCAGAATGCAGCAGGGTATAAGTTCTTTTGTATGAGTTCTCTAAACCTAAATGTCAAAATGCACCCTCACACCCTATCGCTAATACCTCTGCGTGGAGTGAAGTTTTTTTAATTTTTTTTTAATCTAAGGCTTTAATTAGCTATTTACTTACCGCATTTACTTCAACTACCAGCAGCCTAGTGATAGCGAAAAGTTACGCGACCGCAAACCGTATATCGGCGCATTAAGGTTCACGCTCGCGTGATTTTCCACACTGCGCTGTTTCAGCGGGGTATTCGTAAGGCCAGGAGGTTACATAACAGTTTGAGCGCCAACTGTCATGACTGTCAAGCCTAAGTTTTCATTCAGCACACCACTATTTACTAAAGACCAGCGTCTGTGCCGATGCCAATTCCATGTTTAAAACTGAGATCTTTGATTATGATTATGACTGAAATAGATCGCGGGAGCTGGTGCGAGCTTTTTTATTTTGTTTTAGATATATTCTAAACAGAGTCAACATTAACACGTTACACCAGATACCTGGGAAATTAAAAAAATTGCTTCCAAAATTGGTGGTCATTAACAAGCGAATTTTTGAGATTGTCCTTAATGTAGGTAAACTACTTCAAGAAGAATTATAATTATTATTTATTTTATTAATTTTCTCTTATTATGTTTTTGGCTTTACTGAGTTACACAATGAAGTAGGTATCAATCGAGGCATTTTGTAGGACTATATCTACGTAGAATATCTCTATCTACTTGGACGAATGAGATATATATCTACCTAGGTCTGTGGAGATAGGTATCCAATGAGATGAAGTTTTTTTTTGTTTTACTAATAAAAACTCCCCGCCCTAGTTTAGAGGTCGCCCGAAGAATCCAACTCGGGTGGGCGCGTTCGGAAAATTGCGTGACATCTTTTTCTCCAAGATACCACAGTGCCTAAAGACAAGGGTCTTCGACCAGTGTGTGTTGCCAGTGATGACGTCTTTAGGCTATCATATTATATCCCAATAAAAACTAGGGAAACATATTTTGAATATATTTTAAAAAAAAACCTAGTATTGTCATTTTCGTTATTGTTTCATAGATTATTCCATAGTTTATAATTCTTTAGTTAGTAGGTGTATTTGACCGAAACAAAGTGTCGTTTTATTCCTAAGTTTCAATTTACCAAAGAGACTGGTGTGAAATGAGTTTGCTCTGGCGATGAGACGGTGAAGTGAGAAATCCGTTCGGGGCCAATCTGACAACTCGTTATTTTTAAAGAGAAATTGAGATCGTCTGAGACAAATGCGTTTCCTGACGTATTTATGTTAATTATCTCTGAAAACGCCACTCCCAATTCTTGTTTAATTCATGAAAATATAAAAAAAATTGTTTGTTTCTAAAATGAAATGAATTTTAAGAATGTTAAATCCATACGTATATAAAAAATGGAACCAAAACTGTTTGTGGTAAGAAACAAATTTGAAAAGCTTAGAACTTGCGGCAGAATATTATTAGTCTTAGCTTACCACTAGTGGCAAAATATTTTATTCCATTAAACCGCCGCTAGTGGCTGATTAGACACCAACAAAAATCTTTTTTTTTTAGCCCGACTCGCACTTAGCAGGTTTATTTAAATTGCCTAACACTCCATAGGGGGCTATGGAGTGTTTACATAAAAAACAACTGCTAAATTATTTTTAGAGATATCCAAATGCGAACAAAAATAAATGAGACCATATTGCTCAGCTTTCCGTGAACAGTATCTTTTTCGGGAAATGGAGCCTTTAAAAAGGTTTATTGACATTTCAAACGAAACTGAAACACGGGTTGTTGAACTTTCCTTCAATCAGAGTTCCTGGAATTGGCATGATTCAGTCGCACAAACGATGCTTGTACGAAAATGATTTCCGGGATGATCGAACATGAAAATTTAGGTCATTTCGAAACCTAAATAGCATAGATAGATCGATATTACAGAATCCTGTTCAATACAAACTATGACATTTTTTTGGCCATATTTTCGCATACGTTAATTTATTAATTTTCTTCATACATTTAAAGGTACACATGCACAAGTACCTAATTAGGGATGGCTACCTATATTTTACTTCCGAAAGTCTTGTTTTTAACCAAACAAGACTTAATAGTAATATTGTTGTTGACAAACAAGCAATTTAATGTCGGCCCGATTTGCAATTTTAAATTTCCATTCATTGCCTTTCGTATCGTCAAGTATTTTTTTTAGTTACTAGTTATCTACGATTTGCCAACAACTCGCCTCATGGTAAGCGATGATGGTGTGGCCGAGGATGGAACACTTTGATCTAGAAGAAATATATTTCTCTAGCCTTACAGATGCCTAGATTGTAGTTCTTAGGAAAAAAGGAGTATGGCAGGGAGTTCCATTCTTGGTCAGTGCGTATCATAAACGACCCAAAATTAAATCGTTGTGTAGGAATTTTTGGAACTTCCACGAGGAACGGATGGTAGTGTGCAGTCTTTTTACTTGTCTTGTAGTAAAAGGTCTTTAATAATTTTTAGGGTGGAATAAAGTCATGAAGCTTTTACGCACACTTGCCGAAATGTATCCAAAATATAAAAAAGACAGAAGGTACTTTACGGCGGTGTTCGAGGCTTTGCAAATATTTCACAACATAAAGATATTCAAGTCTGAAGTTTGTCCCCAACCGACAATTCCAGATATTATGACGTGTGGCAGACATTGAAATCGTTCCAACTGGACCATTGTCTCACTTTATGCCTTACAGGAAACAGATTCAATGACCTGTATGACTTGGCTGATTCAGTGACTATTTCTATTGTTTCGGGTGTTCTCGATCTCATTCCGTTAATGTTACCTGGAAGCACATTTGTAGCGGTTTGCAAAAGAATTTGTAGACGAAACAGGAAGTTGTATTAATTTTAAACAGCCTTCAGACTGTGAGAAAATATTACCAACAGAAACGACGTCAATTACGTTAGTTTTCGCCGTGACTTATACGATTATTGTTAACACAAGGTAAAACTGTTTTGTCAACTGTTGTCAATGTAAGGAATTCGTGAGTATCGTGACATATTATTATTACATATCTTCGTAGGCTATGTGATATTGATACATCTATTGTTGATTTACTTTAAATCTGTAAGGACTCTTTCAAACAAGAAATCACGTGGTCGATGCGCCAAATAAAATTAAATTATTCGACATCTTTGTTCGTCATCGTTGTGCATATTTTTTCTCCTAAAGTATCATGATCATAATTTCAGCCATAGGACGTCCACTGCTGCACATATGCCTCTCCATCGATCTCTAAAAAGGCCGGTTGGTAGCGGCCTGCATCCAGCGTTTTCCTCTGCGGTCTTTTTTAGGTCGTCTGGTCATCTTGTGCGGACGTCCTACGCTGGGCTTACCCGTCCGTGGTTTCCATTCTAAAAGAAGCCTTCTACATAATAATATAAACCAATTTGATCAACATCAGATGTTTCAACATCACAAGGGCTGAATTATAAAAACAGGACTGAGTATAGTTTATTATACTCAGTCTGTCATCTGGACGACTTATTAAGCCAAATAATTAATGCATCAGCACATACATTCTGGCAGAATAGTTGATTCTACCATAGCCCTTGTAGCCCATCCAAAAATGACATCCATCACTCTTATCACCACTAAATAAGGTTGCAATCAGCGCATCATCTGATCATTATTGACATTATTTGGCATGCATAGTGATGGGACCATCAATATGTCGAGAGGTCGACGGACTTGCTATAAATACCTCTGCTATAATTAGGAGCTGTAGGTCAGTAGTTCTTGTATGGGTAGTGTTTTGTTACATAAATGTTTTGGGAGTACCTACTATATTTTACTACATTGATGGTAATAATGTTTTTAGAAACGAATCAACGGTTGTGTTGTCTGAGAAGGCTAAATCATCACGAATTTGTAATAACTAGGTATGGTTTTCGTGTCGAAGAGCTGGTAGCGGAGCACATCGGTGAAAAAAAGTACCACAGAATCCGCTGGTTTCAACACCAGAGTTCCTAGTGCGATTTTTCCCAATTGCGTTTACCTATTTAACTATTATTTGTATGAAATAAGAACAGTGCCATCTAGCACTGTGTACTTAGGTGGACGGTACCTAATTCATACAAATCGTAGCGATTAAGTAAACGCTATTGGAAAAAAACTCACACTAAGAACTCTGGAGAAGATGGGAGAAGATCGCGCCGTAAAAGGGCTTACTTGGGTTGGGGGAGCCAGAAGGCCGTAGGCTGTCCCAGGTATAGAGGGATTCAGATGGAAAGATGATGTGGGAAAAGATCTGCAGAAACAGGGTCCATGATTGGTGTGAATTTGCGCAAATAAGAGAAGAATGTCTTTTAGTATCGGAGGCCAAAACACATTTTGGGTCGCTGCGTCAGCATAAGTAAGTATGGCTTTCGTGTATGAAACAATTTATGCTACACATATTGTAACTATTATAGGAGAACTTTATTATTATTTATATTTTTTATGGTTGACAGGTTGACAAGTTTGGTTGGTGGGCCGTTTGACCACTGCTCATCTGATGTTAAGTCTGTGGTTAAGTGACGGAGTGGTCAAAGATTTTAAACACGCCGAGCCTAGAATGGGAACTGGCTTTCACCTCAAACCTCACTTAGGAAAGTGAGGTTTCAACAGATTTTCAGCTTGAAAGTTAGCTAACCATCACAATCCACAATTTTATGGTTTCTTCACGATGTTTTCCTTGACCTGCAGCTCAAGCTAGATCATTGTAGGGATTTGAATCCACACCTTTCAGATAGGAGTTCGTACGCACCAACCACTGAGCTATCACCGCTACAAAAATTGGCAGTAGTTTATCTATAATACGTAAAACTTAGCCATAACTACCGATTATTCGTTTTGAAGAACCTCATGTAACGTGTGTTGGCAAATAATGATAAACAAATAAATAAACAAATTATGAAGTCACGCGCACCACCATGTGTGTTTCATTCCTCAGTAACGACATAAAACTAGATAGATCGTCCGTTTCTCCGTCCATCACGTTATTATTTTTACGCCCAGATACAAGATTTTACGCCCAAACAATACGTGGGCACAGAAATAACCAGATAGCTGTGGTACGTCATTGGAAGGACTGCCAGTTTAGAATACAATGTGGCGCCTAAAAAAAACAAAGGCGTCCAGAAGTATTGACGGTTACTGAGCATTCGACACTGATTGTATCCTTTAGATATAAGTTTTTGTAAAGGTGTCGAATAAAATTTATTTTCTTCTTTTCTTTCTATATAAAAGAATAACATTGCCTCGGTTAATATCCTAGGTATAGTATACTGTAACCATTTAAAACACTATTTTTAACTATCACGGTTGTTCACTACAGATATATGGTTTTGTAGATAGTTTTGTATGCATCTTTGAGCAGCATTTTCTAGCATCTTTTGCAGCTTTGAATTTTTCGGCCAACCAAGCGGTTGGCCGAAAAGTTCATGGGCATTGTTCAGTCTTCCCGTGAACATGGTGCATGTAACTGCGCTGAAATATGGGTAGCTCTTTTCATAGCATAATCACAATAAATATCCCTTAAATAGTAATATAGCTGTTGTAACCATTTAGATCCTTTAAACTTTTCAACATCACCTGCCACTAATGTCTCTGTACTAAGTATATTTCTTTCTAATGGCAACTCCCAAAAACTCTCTTAGTGAATATTTTTAACAATTAATTGCATCAAGCAAGAATTTAAGCAGAAAACTTCACATTGAAACGAGCTTTTGATCCTGCAAATATTCTGGTATTCAGAAAAAAAATATAGTAAAAAAGTTGTAGTAAATTGTAGTTTTCACAGCAACTGAAAAATAATGATGTGTGATATAATGCATCAGGCGTGACGCTAGCCATCAGCCAAACAACTTGCTCATCTCATCACTTCGTAAAACGAAACGTATGCAGAACAAAGTATGTTTTTACTAAACAAAACGTGAACTAAATTTAGCCATGCAACGTCATAAGAAGGTCTGCCAGTAGTCGTCCGTCACAGGAGGTATGGCGCCGACCGCCGGAGAATTGGCTGAAGTACCTACTACAGAACTGTTTTTTCAATGCTAAGTAACTGACAGACGTTTTGATGGAGCAATTATCTGTTTTAAATGTATTACGTTATCGACCATTACACTAGTTATAATAACTCACAATATTATATTCTAAGGCAAATTCGGAAGAGAGAGCCATTTGCCGAAACCAACATGGGTACGCCAAGGCATACAGGGGGGGGGGTAGACAAGACCCACTTTCTACTTTCTGTTAGCGTTACATACAATTTCATCTTTCCGCAGGCGTTAACACTAAAAGAAAATGGGTCTTGTCTAACCCCCCTGGTTTCAATAGCTCAGGCATCTTCTGCGGATTGAGGAAGATCAGACTATCAAGAAAGAATACTCGGGACCACCAGGGCGTCGCACATAGAGCGCTCCAAATACCGAAGGTCTGACGCTGTGAAAAGAGATCTGGGATTATTCTGTAAACTTTTGGCTATGAATTGGGTGTCGTAACACTTATTGCAAGCATATTTCTATTTATGTACGTAAATACGTATATAGGGCATGTAGGGAAACTAATGAGAATAATAACATTAACTTAGTCTTGATATATGTAACGTTTTTGGGTACTCTGCCAACTGGTAGGGTGCTTGAGTATTTGAATTATCTTTAGACTATCAACGGTATATGAGAAATTCAACTGTTTTCGATTAATCAAGCAGATTGACTTTTATATAGTTAGCTGCAAATTTAATATAGGTAAATTGCAAAAAAAAAAACAGTTTAACAAGATATATTTACGTATGAACGTTTGCGTACGTGTAGTTCATATTTTATAATATTTTCAAGCTTTTACACATTTTATTTTCTACAAGGTATAGATTTGTAAAACAAGGACCGAAGCGACGCCAAAACAAAATTATCAAACAACGTCCAGTCTTGTATAAAAAGGACAGCGCGTCCATCCCTAGTGCGTTTCACAGAAAAACAATGCCAGCCTACGCTGTCGCGTTCCCGGAAAATCCCAACATAAAATAACTAAATTTAACCTTATTTTAGGGAAAATATAATATTTTTCGGTATTTATTGTGTTTTGCATGGTTTTCTATTTAATTACAACAAACGTCTTTTGCTACTAGTAATTTTGTAATTTGTGATAAGAATTTTTGATGTGACACATCTATTGGCGCACCTTCGCATTAAGCCCGACTCGTATGCCGTGGAGCAAACGGTGTAACGCTCACTTATGCCGTCACGTTTCACATCTGCCGGGCGTCCAGTGACGGCCAACTTTTATGCTTTTTTATGGTTTTGCCTTTTTCATGCAAAAATGCAAGGCAAGTGTTATGCAGGAATGTAAAAAGGTCTAGAGGCGTGTTTCCTTGCCAGAGTAAAATAAGTAAGTATCACAAGCCTTTGAAAGTAGGTATTATGTACTTCTTACTACGTTGTTTTTAGTATTTTTGTTACTTTTGAAGCACTAAAAGAAAATGGCTTAACGTAATAGCATTTTTCACATAAAAACGTGGATAAATAAACGAAAAATCAACTCTGAGATGTTGCATAAACTGTTTTAAACTCTGGCTGCTATTAAAACTTGGCTCTAATACAGTTTTTACTATAGGAACTCTTACGACAAAACACGTTTGTTTCGATGTTTGTCATTCGATTACCTCTATAACGGTTTTACTGATTTCGATCAAATTTCACGAAGATATGGCACGTATAATCCTAATTTAGAAAGAAATATTTTTGTCTTGAATAAGTGATAGTTTTCAATGAAGACTAAGTAAAACCGCGGGGAAAGTACCTACGAAAGTAGTTAAGTCCACAATGACGTGCGCTGGCAACCATCGAGATACAATACCTATAGAGTCACAATCTCTAAGTGAAAACAGTCAAAAATGACCGAGCCTCGAGACATCAATTATATAATTCACAAATCCATATTTAAATAAATAAATAAATATTCGGGACATTTTTCACACACGGTCATCTGACCCCAAACTAAGCAAAGCTTGTGATATGGCTGCCAGAGACTGATATACATACATATATAGTTTTAAATACATACTTAAATAGATATTAACAACCAGATATAGAACAAACACAAATGTTCATCACATAAATGTTTGTCCTAGATGATAGTTGATGATAGTTTGATTTACTACAATTTAGACGTTATTTCACCTGCATAGTGTTCAACATCGCTAGTCTGCTATGTCATTGCACTGGCATTGGGCAGCTTTGTCGTCGGATCGCGGTTACCTTGTAACTAACCAAAAAGTCGGTGCAATGTGTAGCGTGCGCCGAGATTTGGTTCGGACATTTTTTGGCACGTTTGTGACTCTATATGTATTTTATCTCGATGCTGGCAACAGACCTTTTCTAGATTTATAGTAAGCGCAGCTGCATCGGTGAATTCATTGGTCGAATGCATATCTATGACGTTACAATGGCGTTGTTATCATAATAATAAGTCTGATGGATATCTCTGATAGATTTTTACCATGGTAAACAAGATCACCACGCCATAATTGATTGTACTTTTTAACCGACTTCAAAAAGAAGGAGGCGATCAATACATTTTTAGAATTCCGTACCCAAAGGGTAAAAACGGGACCCTATTACTGAGCCTACGTTGTCTGTCTATCCGTCCGTCTGTTCTACGCTTAAGAGTGCGTATAAAGCGAGGAAAATTTCTGATTTCACCCGCGCGTCTCGCATCACCCGCATTAGTGTGAAACACAACCACGGCAGCGCGGCAGTCGCGCGCAGCTCCAGTACACATAACTCGCGTAGTCGAACTCGTCATGCGGCAAGGAGTAATAAACACAGGATAAGCATAATGTTGGCGTTTTGGCGATTAGCTGGGTTCGGTCGCGGCGCGCAAAACCGTAAATTGTTTATTTCAATTTTCAAAATTGTGTTTGTTGTATATTTTTAAACTTAATTTTTAAGTTTTCTACAATATCAATATAAAATTAATAAATTATATAAATTAAATTGAAATTGCCTAAATTAATTTTCAAATTAAAATTTTACGCTTGAGACAGAGAGTCAGAGATCGTTAAACATTAAATCAAACTAAACTAAACTAATGCTATGCTATGCTATGCTACGCTACGCTATGCTATACTATACTAAACGAAACACGCGAAACGAAATACCCGAAAGCCCGTTGGTCCAGTTGGTAGTGAACCTACCTTCTGAGCTTCGGGCGTGGGTTCGATTCCCACCTAGGACAAAATTAATGTGATGAACATTTTGTGTTTGTTCTACGAGTATACCTGGTTGTTAATATCTATTTAAGTATGATTTATTTAATTTAATTTAATGTAATTTAATGCAATGCAATTCAATTCCATTCCATTCAATTCAATTTACTAAAAAATATCATCATCATCCTTCACAGAACCTTCCTCATTATTTGAAGTCGGCCTAATATACCTACTGTTTGACCTACCAGTACCTACCCGAGCCAACCCGGCCGGTCTAACAGTAGGTATTACTACTTACCTTTTTATCCGACTTCAAATAAGGAGGAAGGTTCTCAATGCGACTTGTATAATCTTAGTGTCTCTGTCTACTTGGTCCACAGTGTTGCACCGCAGTGTTGTAAAGCAGTGTTGCACCGCAGTGTTGCAACGCAGTGTTGCAACGCAGTGTTGCAACGCAGTGTTGCAACGCAGTGTGGCAACGCAGTGTTGCATCGCACTGTTGCGCCGCAGTGTTGCAACGCACTGTTGCACCGCAGTGTTGCAACGCAGTGATTGATAATTTTATTGCATACCTACCTTGCCAAAAGATTCGCTTTTTTACCAGCTAAGGAAACATTAACTTTTTTCCGAGATTCGCCACTGTCAAGAAACATTTTACTGTTTAAAGGCAAAGTTTATTTTTATTGTTTCATTCAAGAGCAATGTTTATAACCTCAAATAAGCCACAAATGACAGCACCAGCGAAGGTGGCGCCATCTGAGATAAGTTTTGCCGTGGTTTGCCTGTAGCTTCTCATTACCCAAAATGTATGAAAAATACTGCGTTAGTTCCCTAATACTCACCCTGTGAAATCATTTACCACTGAATAAAACTCAAAATATGTAGTGATGGTCAAAATATTTTCGGATTTGAATTAAATAAAGAAATTTCGTTAGTGAAGCTACTTCTCAAAATCTCTGAAATATTGGTGCCGTCGTTTGGCTTTAGACCTCAGCAGCCATAAATCGATGCCACAGACTTAAAATATTCAAGGATGGCTGAAATATTTTCTGATTTAACGTCTTCACTGAAATATTGAAGATGTCTTCTAGTATTAGAACTGAACAATCTATAATCACCGTTACTGATTTAAAATATGCAAGGATGGCAGAAATATTTTACGATACAAGTCATGATTCTCTGAAATATAAGAAACATTTTACTGTTTAAAGGCAAAGTTTATTTTTATTGTTTCATTCAAGAGCAATGTTTATAACCTCAAATAAGCCACAAATGACAGCACCAGCGAAGGTGGCGCCATCTGAGATAAGTTTTGCCGTGGTTTGCCTGTGGCTTCTCATTACCCAAAATGTATGAAAAATACTGCGTTAGTTCCCTAATACTCACCCTGTGAAATCATTTACCACTGAATAAAACTCAAAATATGTAGTGATGGTCAAAATATTTTCGGATTTGAATTAAGTAAAGAAATTTCGTTAGTGAAGCTACTTCTCAAAATCTCTGAAATATTGGTGCCGTCGTTTGGCTTTAGACCTCAGCAGCCATTAATCGATGCCACAGACTTAAAATATTCAAGGATGGCTGAAATATTTTCTGATTTAACGTCTTCACTGAAATATTGAAGATGTCTTCTAGTATTAGAACTGAACAATCTATAATCACCGTTACTGATTTAAAATATGCAAGGATGGCAGAAATATTTTACGATACAAGTCAAGATTCTCTGAAATATAAATGCTCTCATCTAGTGTTGGACGCAAATCACGCAAAACCTCACCTAATCCTCAAAAAAAAAACTCACCTATGTTTCCAACCAATTAGTTCAAAATATTCAAAAATAGCTATTTATTTTTTGATATAACTTCACTTTGCTGAAATACTGGTGGTGCCACCTAGCGTTTGATCTGAGAAACTCGTATTTTATGCTACTGATTCAAAATATTTAAAGATGGTACCGCACTGTTGTACCGCACTGTTGTACCACACTGTTGCACCGTACTGTTGCACCGCACTGTTGCACCGCACTGTTGCACCGCAGTGTTGCAACGCAGTGTTGCACCGCATTGTTGCACCGCAGTGGTGGACTGCAATAGGGTATTTGACTACTTTTGGGAAACTATTGCACATTATTGTCTGATATAAAATAATGTATACTGCATTTATATTTTCTGGATATCAGTCGTATTTGCGATATAAATCGATGTTAAAGTTTGAATAAAAAAATATCGCGCCAAAACGCAGACCTGCGTCATAGCTCCGATCACATGACTAATTGACGTCACACAAAACAAAACAACTGCAGCCAGGCTGCAAAAGTTCGATGATTAATTAATTTCTGATAGAAGTAATGGTTTATAAATATTGTGTAGTGCCAAAATGTACAAATACTTCCATAAAGACACCGGATAAAATATTTGTTCCTGTTCCAATGCACCCAAAACTCCCCAAAACTCGAAAAAAGTGGTTGGAACCAATCTAAGGTTGGAACTTAGTAGCTCGTAGAGAACCCAAAAGTATTGGAGCTAATTCAAGTGTTTCTATGTGCGAAGATCATTTTGAGGTACATATTTGAGTCTATATATTTCTATTATAATTTGTGTTTTTATTGCATTACTATTTTATGTACTGTTACTTTCTTTTTAAACATTGTAAAGCTCGACATAACCTAACAAAATTGTTATATCCACTTACTACAACATACTTTTTGTACAACTTGATTGAATGTTTTGCTTGGAGAACAATTAAAAATTAATACTGACATTGTAGTTTTTACGTTTTGAGTTCTGCAGCGTAGAAACAATGACGTGGATTATTATTATAGAAATATGCAACCATAAAAACATTAATTTCGGGTAAGTTACTGCTGTCTGATTGCACAAAGTGTTTCTCCATTCTTCTCACATTTAACCTCCGGAATGTTTTTGGTGAAAATTTCTGGATAAATCGCTCTCAAAACAGCTTTACAACATTAAATTCGCAAATATCAATACAAAATCTGTTTGTTTAGATTTGTGTGACGTCACTAGGGATGGAGCCAGTTACAGACCGTTTTCGATCACGTGATCAAATGTCGAAAATACAGTTATTTTATTCGCGTTTTTTACAAAAAATAAGCATATTTTTATCAAAAAATCAATGAAATATGCTTTTTCATTATGTCATGTTTATGGATGGCGTCAATTGGCATAATATTTTTAATACAGTCAAGTACCCTATTCAACCAGTATAAAAAAATACTGGTCGAATTGAAGGTACTCTAAGGTAAATGAGAACCTTCCTCCTTATTTGAAGTCGGATAAAAAGGTAAGTAGTATTTGACTTTGACTAAGGTAAGTAGTCCCGCTAGTGTATTGTGCATTTCCCCTTACCAGCACATACCCGAGCCAACCCAACTGGTCAAACAGTAGGTACTTATGTTTTTAACCGACTTCAAAGAAGGAGGAAGGTCCTCAATTCGACTAGTATTTTTTTATACCGGTTGAATTGAGAACCTTGCCCCTGTTTTGAAGTCGGTTAAAAACATAAGTACCTATTGTTTGACTTTCCACATTTAAATTTTTTTTTATTAGATGTTTTTTTGCTTCCATTATTACCAAGCTATTTTTTGTCTGTTAAAATTGAGAACCTTCCTCCTTTTGCAGAAAGCCGCTTCTCGTAAAAACGTGAGAAAATGTGGATGGAACTCTCAAGTCAAATTAACCATCACATTAATTTAAATGATTTTTAATTTTAATTTTATAAAATTATAATGAATCTAAATTATTTTATAATGTCATTTAATTTTTAGTTTTATCTTTCTGACTCTCTCTCTCTCTGCTTCTCTCCGTCTCTCTCTCTCTCTGTCTGTTTGTCTGTCACAAAGAAACACTCCGACTCTAATAGTTATATTACTGAGCATACATAATAATGGATTCGTTAGGGCCTAGTCGTATCCATTTTATTTGTATCTATGTTATTTTTTCGTAGTAGCTTTACCTAGTCTGTGCTCTAAGGTCATTGTCACCACTTGGTAGCCGCATCAAGTGGTCGCGTTCGAGCCATCGATTTTTTATATTATCCTTTGTTTGAAAATACAGTAGGTGTTGATATAATCGCACTCGGAAGATAAAACCAAGGCGAAAAGCAAGCGCGTGCGTCCTTCCCCGTTGAGGCACAGTGCGGTACTGAGGTTAAACGGAGCATGTTTCGCTATTTAGATGCAAAGCGCAACAGAATAAGACTGAATATCGGACTTGCCGTTTGACCGAATAGTTGCTTAGAACTAAAGGACGTAAGTCTCAAATCGAATATAATTTATTATGAGAGTACTAATTAATCTAGGTAAATTTTGTCTTAACACTGGAAAACAAACTATATTTTCCTTCGGTGAGTATTTATTTTAGATATGTAACTGAAGTACTTTCCAAGTAAAATCAAAAAAATTAGCAAAAAGGCACCATTTTCAAAACATTAAAGTATCGAGTAAATATCTTGCTATTATGTTTCTGTCTTAATGGCGGAAAGAAAATGAATTGAAAATTCACATATATCAATTATTACGGTGATCGGATATTTGGTTTAGTTAGAATATCATGGCAAATTAGCATAAAATTTCCGTTGCCCCCTCGTATCTTTCGAACCGTAATAGATAGCCAGTTGTCACAGAACATGTAATGTTAAATAATAAAAAAGTCAAAACGAAAGGGGATCCCCATACAGCAAATGTATTTTAACGTATTTTTGTATGAGCTCTAAAAACTCGCTAACGGTCTTATTTAAATGATAAAGATAAAGATTATTTATTTGCACAAAACACGAGTAAATCATACACACATTTAAAACGCATGCACATTAGGTGGGTTAAAATATTTGTCACTTTGTATCATGTTTTGCCTAGTTTATAGACGTACAAATCTAGAGAGGTGGTATAAAAATACCGTAAATATTATTTATATAAAAAGTATTAATTTAATTAACTGTCGAAACAATTTCAAATGTTTAGATATGATGTTATTAATATTATAATAAAATAGTTAACAGATAGACATTACTATTATTGTATGATAAACAAATTGACCTACTGCAGTCATTACTAAAATGTATCATTTATAAAATCACTAACTTTGTAATAACATTTCTTGACTAAAAGATTTTTTAATATTATTTTAAATTGAGTAGATTTTAGATCCCTTATTGAAATCGAATGATGATGATGAATGATGGAGTGAATCATCTGTACCTACTTGTACTTATATGTACTTATATTATTGTGTGTTTGGTGTGATTTGTGTCATCCTGTCCCAACAATTACACACGCTATAGCGGCTAAATAATACCTTTTATTTTTGCGTTGTCGGGTAAAAATCATTTAGTCAAAAATCCGGGAACTCACCTCATTTTCAAAAATCTTCCAGAGCGACGCGTGACTAAAATGCTGGCGTGTTTCTGGCTGAACGCGCATTGCCATTCAGCGTCGTAATGCCGCCAGCATGCTGGGTACGCTGCCGACTGGTACTGGGCTTGAGCATTTGGATCGTTTTTAGACCTTCAATGGTCTATGGGCAGTCTAACTGTATTTGTAGTGTTAGTGTTAGCTTGTCTATACTAATATTATAAAGAGGAAAGATTTGATTGTTTGTTTGTTTGCATTGAATAGGCTCCGAAACTAGGAACCGATTTGAAAAATTCTTTCACTGTTGGGAAGCTACACTATCCCCGGTTAACATAGGCTATATTATATTTTAAAAAAAAAATAGAGATCCTTACTAAAACTCCAATAATGTAACCCAAGGTGTAAAAAATAAGATTTGTAATTTTGACTTTGCGTGTTTGACAGTTCTAAAACAGGACAACGTCTGTCAGGTCAGCTAGTATTTAATAAAGGCACATTAAATCGGAAATCCGGAAATCATCAAGTCCTTACGTCAGACTGACTCACAAACAAAACCAGTAAAATCTTCGCTTCTACAGGTAACGTGAGGTAAACTATCTGTTCTCAGAATCTGCATGTAAATATTATGGTATAACAGCAGATTAGGTAGGCTTGGATTAGCGTCGGACTGTCTGGATCAAATTGGCCGAGAAGTCGTGAAAACCTTGAGCTTTCGATGAACAAAAACATCCTAAGGAAACTAGGGAAACTGGCGTGTTATGCGGCACTGGCAACACTGGCAACACTGGCAACACTGGCAACCTTCGCTATTTTTCATAGAAGCTTATTTTACGATGAAAGGCAAAGTGACATTGGCATCGATTCTGATGTACTCTAAAATAAACTAAATTTGACAGATGTAAAATTGCTGCCGTCCTTCTCTCACATAAATTAAAAGCGAGGCAGGTAATTTTAGTCATGTCAGATTGGTTTAGTTTAGTGGGTGGTATGACAGAATCGACGCCAATGTGGTCTAATAAGATAATATTTTGGGGTGGTACGGAACCCTCAGTGCACGAGCACGACTCGCACAAATTTCAACTATCTATTACAGTTCGAAAGATATAGCCGTTACTAGGTAGGACTGAGGACAGACAGACAGACATCGTAGGCTTAGTAATACGGTCCCGTTTTTACCTTTTGGGTACGGAACCCTAAAAATACTAGTATATCTGAAAAACCTACTACTGCAAAACTGAGTTGCTTTAAATAATTTCAAGGATTCATATTAATTCATATGAATCAAGAGTCTAGCTAGAGTATATTATTTCATAAAACCGCCACTTCTGGCTGACTACACATTAAGTTAAATTTGCTTGTAACTTTGATTTTTTCAAGCCAATGATAATAATTGTTTCAATCATATTTTCGTTTAACACTGTTTTAAACTGTCACGGTTGTTCACTAAATTTATATGATTATTTACCGTAAATAATGCATTGTTTTTTTATATTTACGTTTGCGGAATGTTGTACATGAACATTTTGCCTTCAGAGAGTTGTTTACCAACATAATTCTGCACCAGGAAGTGGCTAATCACATAATCTTGGAAATCATACATTTTACGACTTCGTTAGCACGACACTAAAAGTTATTTCAGATCATGCATACTGTAATTTTTTTACAAGATCTTGGTACAGTCTTCATGGCAATTCTTTTTGTCTCGTTTTAACACGTTCGTTGCATTACGAGACTGATCTCTTGCAGGACTTTTGTATTGTGCGTTGACTATAATCGTGTCATTTCACTCCTTGCGGGAGGCTCTAACGTGTGAAGTTATCTAAGTATGAGTAAGACAAGTATACATATTTGCTTCCTACTTAAAGGTAAATTCAAAGACATAAAAAAAACTGTATTTTTAGGAGACCGATTAGGTCTCAAACGCACCAAAGGGTAGGTTAGTTACGAGATCTTTTAGGTCTCCAAAGCACCAGCTGAAAGTTCTTTGAAAATGATGGCGCAGTGAACGTGTTAAGACCCTTAGGTCACTTCCATAGACTTTTTGGATCCATAAATAAATCATTTCAGACAAAAGTTCAACAAATCTTAGGGTATAAATATCAGAGCAAATATAAATAAAAAATAAATAAATAATAAATATTTTTGTATGTAAGTATGTTTGTAAAGAATTGGCTTAAAAAGTACTGAACCGATTTAAAAAAAAATTCACTGTTGGGAAGCTACACTATCCCCGGGTGACATTGGCTATAATCTATACCCGTGCGAAGCCGGGGCGGACCGCTAGTTAATTATAATTATTATTATTACATTAAGTATTATCTCGCTCGTAATTATGTGAAAATAATAAAATAATATAGATATAATAGAATAATAATATAATATAATAGAATAATAATAGGAGATAATAATAGATATAATAGAATAATAATAGAATAGAATAATAATAGAATAATAGAATAATAAAAATAATATAGAACCTAAACTTTAAAATAAACTGAAAAAATTCAGTGATTAATTTTGTTTTTTAATTTCTAGTTTAGTTATTTTTTTTTGTTTCAGATTAAATGTGAAGAAACAAAGATATTATTTTAGATTAGTAATATAATAGGTATACCTACCTTGCCTTTAGTTCTGGTGACAATGGTGTCGATTCTGAATTTCTGAGGTAAGTACCATTCTAAATTTGACAGCTCTAAAATTATTGCCATCCTTTCCTGAAGTATTAAATTTAAAAAAGACACCGAAAATTTTAGTCCTGTCAAATTAGTTTTAGTTTAGAGAATCATCATCATCATCATCATCAGCCAGAAGACGTCCACTGCTGAACATAGGCCTCCCCCTTTAACCTCCACACTGAACGACAGCCTGCCTTTTGCATCCACTGGATACCCGCGACTCTCACTATGTCGTCGGTCCATCTAGTGGGCGGCCTACCTACGCTGCGTCTTCCGGTTCGTGGTCTCCACTCAAGAACCTTTCTTCCCCATCGGTTATCGGTTCTTCGAGCGATGCGGCCTGCCCATTGCCACTTCAACTTGCAAATTTTAACAGCTATGTCGGTGACTTTGGTTCTTTGGCGAATATCCACGTTCCGGATTCTATCGCGCAAAGAAACTCCGAGCATAGCTCTCTCCATTGCCCGCTGTGTGACTCTGAGTTTTTCCAAAAGGCCAACAGTTAAGGACCACGTCTCAGTACCAGTCAGTTTAGAGAATGATACAACAGAATTGACACCAGTGCCTAAGTAGGTAACTACCCAATTATGTTGACAAAAAAATGACTCCAAAATAACATTCCTATAAAAATTAATAGCATCATTTAAAAGCTTGTTTTTAAAAATATTTTTAAAATAAAACTTAGACAAAAACAGAGAGTTAAAAAATATGCTTCATAATTTTCACCGGGCAATAAAATAATTCGAGTACATACCTAATTATTTGGATGGATAATCAACCCTATAACGTATATCATTCAACAAAATAATTACCAAAAACTATTTTTATGTCGCTCAAATTGTCTGTTTTGCTAAAGGTGAACTAAATAAATTACTTGCTAACATTTTCTTGAGTGTTTTCCAAGAAGGGTTATCGGGATGTTGACATCTCACTAATTTTAAAACGACTTAACAAAACAATTAAAATACGATAAAATTATATAGGTCCTTTTACTTTTAGACACGTTATTTTTTTTAATAGCTAAAATGTTATATTCATTAGTTGAAGTGACAATGGGCAGGCGGCATTGCTCGAAGAACCGATAACCGATGGGGAAGAAAGGTTCTTGAGTGGAGACTACGAACCGGAAGACGCAGCGTAGGTAAGCCTCCCACTAGATGGATCCACATCGTGAGAGTCGCGGGCATCCAGTGGATGCAGATGGCAGGCTGTCGTTCAGTGTGGAGGTTAAAGGGGGCAGCAAATTTTCAGCAGTGGATGTCTTCGAACTGATGATGATTATCAGGATTGAGTCAGAACAGTGTAAGTAATATCGGTTTATGGAGCAAAATTTTTGATATATTTTATTTTTCTTGGTTTTGAAACTATTTGCTTGAAGTTCAATGTTGATTTATTAATACCTAGTCTATCAAAGAAAGTATAACCGCTAAATAGTAATGTTTTTTTTTAACTATATTAATTTTTAATTTACGCGCGTGACCTCCTTCCGTATATTAAATCCTTTTTGGACCTCAAGACGATAGGTGTCTTGAGGTCCAAAAAGGATTTAGATCAGTTTAAGGCGACAACTACTTTATTGTTTTAGTTACCTTTTCCGAAATAAATAAATGCTATAAAATACTAATTATAGTGCAGCTTATTACTTACCTAATATATTATATATATTACTGCCACAACTAAATAAATTGATGAGCCAATGTAAATAGGTACGTATGTATATAAAGTTATACAAAATTACCTAACTCCGCCTTTTATAGCGGCATCAGTTTTCCACACGACACCAAAACAATAAAATAAAAGAAAACACTCACTTACCCATACAAAATCATGGTCCACAAAACTAAACACTGGCCTCAAAGAGTTCCGAAAATAAAAAGAAACACTGACAGCAACAAGCGCGCGAATCGAAAAATCTGAATTTAAAAGTTTATTTTTATTTCAAAAATGGCGGAGGTGCAAATGCGCGGCAAAGCGACGGTAGACGCGCGCCCTCGCCAGCAAACGCTTCTACTCTGAATATAATCTGTTTTATGATCCCGCGAATGTAAATCTGGATGGGAAATATAAAATTACGCGAGCCCAGTGCTGGGAACAGGTGGGATGTCGATATTTTCAGAGCATCAGCGATAACCTGCAATGTTAGCAATGGCGAATCATAAGATCAGCTTGACGATGACGTTATTTAAAAGCTAATTATTGATATGAAGATTTTAGTTTACAGAACTATTTAAATTGAAAATGTAGCAGCTTTTTTCGTATAATACATTTTTTTACCCGGATATGTTCGCGTTTGACCACCAACTCGCCTGTTGGTGAGCGGCGGTGTGGTCGAAGATGAAGCACGCAGACTTAGAAGATACCTATTCACTCTGTCCTTGAAAAGACCCAGATTGTATCTCTCAGGAAACAGGGAAGCGGGCAAGTTGTAAGGCAAAACTATGTCATCTTTGAAATCTTGATCGTACGCTTGTAAACAGATGACTACGTAGAAGAGACCACAGGGAAACACTGGATGCAGGCCATGCAGGTCGCTTTCCTTTTGGAGATCGATGGGACTGTCCTATGTCCAGCAGTGGACGTCATATGGCTGTAATGATGATGATGACTAAAGCTTGTTGGTGGTACATACCTGCACCGCATTTATAAAAGAAACCTGTTTAAAAATAGCAAAAATAATAATAATACAGAGTCTCCACTCTATTTTTTTTACAGAATTTTAGTGTAGTTCTCTTATTATATAATTCGCCTTCGCAAATATTTCGGTGAACAATTTTAGTTATAATCATCACCACCACCTATCCATTAAACTGATTTCACGTAGTTAGCTCAGGGACAGTTCTTTTTACGGTTTGCTCGGGCGAATTTCTCTCTAATTCTCAGTTCTTTTTTTCGTAAGTAATTTTTTTACTGTTTCAACTAGATATCGATAAACAAGGAAAACCTTCGCTTCCTTTCCCATCCCTATTCCGGAGTCAGTTCAGTTACACCTGCCCAGTTATTCCCAGAAACTATTGTTTATTTTCGTACAGACATACAAACACAAATGTTTATATTATAAGGGTATTTATACATGTAGTAATGTAGTGATGTACCTTGCAGTTTTAGTCGAGTAAGCGATAACGTCATGACTCTGCAAAAAAATTTGAATTTGTAAATTACAAGGAACTAATAAGCATCTAGGGATGGCCGAGGTCAGCATAAGTATATATGACTCAAACGCTCTATTGCCAGATTGCCACCAAGGTCTGGGGACTTAGTCCCAGATTTGATAGTTTTCGAAAACTTTTTTCGTTTACGTTTTGTTCCATACATTGCTGGGCTGAAAGATATTCGAAAACTTTTTTCGTATTAGAGTGAAGCAATCTATACCGCCGATTACTACCGATTTTAGTTCCTCCGCGTTTCCGCTGGAGGCGCTTTACTAAAATGTATGGAACAAAACGTAAACGAAAAAAGTTTTCGAAAACTATCATATCTGGGACTAAGCTCCCTGTATAGTACTTTTCTGAAACATTGCTTTGTTATTCACGTAAATGCGTTTCACATTTTCGGAGTGGACATCGGATGATTTATTTCCCTCCTGCCCATTTTTCTATCGAACTGACAGAGTGGGAACGAATACCTACATACGAGTACACAGATTCATGGTTGATGTACCGAAAACGCGTACGAAGCGCTTTGATTTCACTTTTATTGTGCGAACTGCTAGTCTGTGGAATGCGCTGCCTGAATGGTTGTTCCCGAAAGTTAATACAATTCAAATTCAAAAATTCAAATTAATTTATTTCAGGCAATAAAATAACCCATACAATTCAATTATTAGGTACATCAAAAAATATATAAATAAATGATGGCAATAAAATCTAAATAATAAAGTGACACAATACAATTCTAAAGTAAAAAAGTAATAAGCAATGTCCAATAAAATAATATGTCAAAATAATAATAGTTCAGTTAATTTAGTCAATCATTAATTAAATCAATACAAAAATCAAACAAAAATACAATCAGTCTTCAAATCGCGAATCGCCATCAAGCATCACCAGCCAGTAAACGTCCACTGCTGAACAAAGGCCCTCCTCTTAGATAATTAATTAATAATTAAAACACTGTTTTAAACTATCACGCTTGTTCACTAAAGTTATATGATTACAACCTTACCACGGTAAATATCCCGTAAATAATCATATAACTTTAATTAATAATTAATTTGTCTACTAGTATATTAAAAATATATATTTTAAAGAATGTATGTAATTCCAAAGATTCGTACTCAATTATTTGGGTCGTCATTTATGATACGTACTGTCCAAGAAGGAACTCCCTGCCGTCCTCCTTGTTTCCTGAGAACTACTATCTAGCCATCTTCAAGGCTAGAGTGAATACCTAGATTTTTTCTAGATCAACGTGTTCCATCCTCGGCCACACCGTCGTTTACCATCAGGCGAGTTGGTGGCCAAACGAAGATCTATCTTCTTATCTATACCTATATCTCAGCATAAATTTTTCTGTATTCTGAGACCTATATAAGTATATAAATGAATCCCTATTTACCTTGGTCACGCCATAACTTGAGAACGACTTTACCGATTCCTTTGATTACTTTGAATAAAGAGAAGAACAGAAAGACAGAAGATATTAGTGACGTCACACATAAGCAAACGAGTGCTTATGTGTGACGTCACTAATGTCACGTAGCCCCATAAATGCCAAAGGTAGCGTTTACGCGGGAGTTTAATAATTTGAATTTTGATTAATTGAAAATTATAAGGATTAATTTACAAGGTTGCTTTATTTTAATATGTATAATAAACTAAAAATTAGTCAAATACCTTTCGAATTGAATTCGAGGCGTTTCTTTGTGGAAGATTATCTAACTTTAAAACTTTTTTTCCGTATTAAAAGCAGATAAGATAGGTATAGTACTTAACTCCTATTTAAAAATAAACTTAAACAACTAGAGTTAAGTATATTATGATTATTTACAGGATATTTGCCGTTGTAAGGACCGTGGTAAGACTAAGAAAGCGGGTAGATCGTTATGTCTGCACCTAACTTTTTAACTGTTCGACCAACCACCCGCATTCTTCAGTCTTCCCGTGAACATGGTGCATGTAACTGCGCCGAAATATCGGGAGCTCATTCCACAACCTTACCACGGTAAATAATCATATAACTTTAGTGAACAACCGTGATAGTTTAAAACAGTGTTAAACTAACTAGGTAAGTACCTAGCACTGACACAAAATCAAACTTTTATTTTGTATCTTTTATTTACCTTGATTAGATAAAAAGTATAATTAAAATGCCTTAGTGCTACTGTACTTAGGCCTAGGTACTTATCTCATAATAATACGTGCATTACAATAATACTATAACTGTGTATGTGTGCGTGAGTAAGGTAAGAGTGTGTGTGTTATGTCAAATTACGTCACGAAACATGTTTGTGGTCTCGTCATTTTAGTTCGTTTACATTAACACACGATAATGAAAAAATCGTGCCGTCAGCATGGATATAACAAAAAAAAATATATGTGATAAAAATATATCCTACCGGCTTATGGTGCGCGTTGTTAGTCAGTGAGATTAGATAAATTAGATATTGAACTGATGTTTAATTGCCTTGGAAAGTCTTAAGAGCCTTTTAACATTTTTGACGGTATAAGCAACGAAAACTGAATATTTGGCGTTCTGATTCTATCAAATAGAAAGATCTATGGAAAATTCAATTTATGTTGTATTTTTTTTTATTGAAAATGACGGATTTAAATTTTGGAATAAACATAATCAACTTTCACTTTGCTGTTCACGGAAACATCATTGAATATTCGCTTCTTGGTCGTCATGATGAAGTTGATCTAATTTTTGGTTGAACCATCGAGCCTTATCCACGTCCACTTCCTGGATGGTCGCTTCTGAAAGAAGGAGTTCATCAAATAGAGTTCCTCCTTCTCCATGAAGTCGACCAGCCGCTGGTCTCTCGGAATCCACCATCCATACCCATAAGACCCCACTCTTAACTCATCAACATTCCGCGTGCACCTTTGCTTTAAAGTCACCCATAACAACAGTGAAGTATGCTTCGGATATCTCCTCATACAATGCCTCTACTTCATCGTCAGGGTATGTCGTGGTCGGCGCATATACCTGTATGACCTTCAGCGAATAACGATCGGTTATTCTGAGTATAAGGTATGCTACCCTGCTCGACACACCATCGACCTTCACGTAGTTGATCAGTGACCTGCGGACGAGAAAACCTACAACACTTATTACTACTTCCTATTTACAAAAGTAGTTTTTAGTAAAACTCTCGGAGGGAAAATTTGAGAGTGGATTTCGTTAAATTACCGACATAAAATAAACAATTCTAATATTATTATTTACTTGTTTTATATTTGTCTTGGCAATTACGGCTTAACTTTTTTCGTTTTATGCCCGAAAATACAGAATCCTTTTAGTAATACGGTGAAAGAAAGAAAGAAAATAAATTTTATTCGACACATTTACAAAAACTACGGTGGTAATTTATATCCGTTAATAATCATATAGCTGCAGTGAATAACCGTGATAGTTTAAAACAGTGTTTCTGGTATGTCAAGTTATTTATAATATAGGCGGAGTAGCCGGAGTATATTATAATATTATACCGTGATAAAATAATATTTATAATGATGTTATGACAATGGAAAGTGACACACGCACACATTCATTTATCGATACTTGTACAAACGAAATCTACACTTCGATCAGACTCTATACTCTAATAAATAAAAGCTATATTTGTATGTATCAGTCTCTATTTAACTTGGTATTTCCATAGGGGCAAAATATTTTATACGTACAGTGGCTATTACACTTATGTTTTGTGTCATAAGGGTTATATTTGTGCAGAATAAGTTGATTTTGGCTTGGTAATGTGCGAGATAAACATGGCTTGATATTAGTTTGCGCTTCGCGTAGTTTTGTCCTTTCGGTGACACAGTGTGGTTATTGAGTATTTACATTTGTTAGTATTCTAATTATTTGCGCAGACTTTATTAATAAAATCGATAGATAGGTAAGAAAGAATGTCTACATTTATTGATTAACTCATACATTCTATGTAATAAGTGTGTTTATCTTGGTTTGCTAATCTTTTATTAAGCACTGTTTTAAACTATCACGGTTGTTCACTACAGTTATATTAATGATTATTAACTCCGGGATATTTATCGTGGTAAGGTTGTGAATGGAAACACGATAAATATTCAGTTGTTTGGTTTAGTAAAAATATATAAGTAGGTAGGTAGTTACATATTTTTTTTCAAATGTTTCCCTATTTATTTTTTACAGAAAGTATTTGGAACTTTTTTTTTTAAACTTATTTTTGTATTAGCTCTAATGTAAAAACGGTAATACGTACAAGCGTCAAACTTGACATGATTCTAGAACACACTAAAGTATAATAAAAAATTATAAATAATGGCCAAATGTCGGTGTCAAGTTTCTGTTCACCACCGATTCTCGTACGATCACCGAAGTGAAGCAACCTTGGGCGCGGCGGCGCGGTCGTACTTGGATGGGTGACCAACTGGGCGTTGTTGGGATTTCGTCTTTTTGCACAATTTTTTTGTACTTTAGTAGCTAACAAGCTATTTGGTGGTACGGACCCCTCAATGTGCGAGCCCGACTCGCACGCACTTGGCAAGTTTTATTTTAAGCCTCGGAAGTGTAGCGAGATACATTCGACCAAGTGTTTTTCAATATGTAGGTAATAACCGCGAAAAGATGAGTAATAATTTTGGGTAAAATAATAAATTAATTTTTAATAATTTTATAATAAAAATTTAATAAGCACGTATTGTATTTTTTTTAGATCATGCAGTGGCAAAGACCCGCCAGCGTGCCGGTCGGTCGAGTGTGGAGCCGGTTCAAAGGGAGAGAAAGAGATGGAAAACCAGCACTCATGTAAATAATTTTTGTCCTCACAATCTGGTTTATAGTTCTGTTAGTTTGGCCCAGTCAGTTCAGTTGTTTTAGGACTAACTATATTATTCTATAGAATCAACGATTTAAGAATAGCGCTGGTCGTATTGGCCGACACGCCAGCCTGAACGACATCATATACAGGGCACTTTCCACTGCCAATGTCGCAGCTGTGCTCGAACCGAGCGGTCTTGCGCGTGACGATGGAAAGAGGCCTGACGGTATGACACTTGTGGCCTGGAGGTTGGGGCGGCCCCTTGTATGGGACGCAACTTGTGTCGATACTTTGGCGCCGTCACATGTTCCTGAGACACAAGGTAGGGCTGGCGCGGCTGCCAATTCGGCAGAGCAGCACAAGCGACGCAAATTTGCTAACCTCGGCAATGGTTACATATTTGAGGCGTTTGGGGTCGAGACTTTGGGCCCTTGGGGACCGGGAGCTCACCTCATTTTCAAAAATCTTTCAGAGCGCCTGGTTAATGCGATGCGTGACCAAAATGCTGGCGTGTTTCTGGCTCAACGCATTAGCATTGCCATTCAACGTGGTAATGCCACCAGCATGTTGGGTACGCTGCCAACTGGTAGTGGGCTTGAGCATTTGGATTGTCTTTAGACCTTCAACGGTCTATGGGCAGTCTAACTGTATTTGTAGTGTTAGTTTTAGCTTGTATTTTGTTTAGTTATTAAAGGCACTTGCCCAGGAAAAAGAAGAAGTAATAAAATATTCGGGACATTTTTGCACACACGATCATGTGACCCCAAACTAAGTAATGCTTGTGATATGGCTGCCAGAGACAGATATACATACATATATAGTTTTAAATACATACTTAAATATTAACACCCAGATATAGAACAAACACAAATGTTCATCACATAAATGTTTGTCCTAGGTGGGAATCGAACCCACGCCCCCAAGCTCAGAAGGTAGGTTCACTACCAACTGGGCCAACGGGCTATCAACAAACAATAATGATTAAGTAGTTACATTGCAGGTATCAGATCCGTGACATGGGCGAATACAAGAAGCAGTGCATCGACCTGATGACGGAGACCTTCCTCAGAGACGAGCCTCTCTGCGACATACTAGGTAGGCTTGGACACTCACATCAGACAAACATTGATACCATCATCATGTTTCCACTGCTGGGAGACAGGTCTTCTCTCAGAAAGAGAGTGAGAGAGGAATAGCCGTAATCCACCATGCCGCACCAATAACTTATTTAGTTCCTAGATAAATTATGTGTAGTTTCGATGCCAACGCTCATAAACGGTGAAGGAAAACATCGTGAGGTAACCTGTATATCCAAGAACCTTAACAGTTCAAACCACCATGCACTGGGCACACTTTTTCGTTGTGTTCAATTGTCTCTGTCAGAAGTAAATAGTACGGAAACGAGAAGGAAGATCTGTTACCAGGCATTATGACAGAACCTCGATTGAACATTCTTATTTAGACCAACGCGTCGAACTCCGCATCACAGTTGCTAACTGATTTCGAATGACTGAAGTTTCGTTTGTATGGGTGCAACTGGCTACAACAAATTTACAAAAATGCCTTGACAGCCGTTCTAATTTAAACATGTTGTAACAAAATGTGGTTTCTTACATTTTCTTCGCTATACCTAACGCCAAAAAGTTCACACAAAAACTAATTTTTCACCCACTTGAAGCTTAATTTGCTCGTCAGATATCCCCAAGGACCCTGTCTCCATCTCCACCATCCAATCCAACTGGGAGCAGTACGTCTCCCAGGATGTAAGTCTGGCTTGCTTTACGGAGACAGACGGCCGCCCGGACCAGCTGGTCGGCTTCAACATCGTGCTCGTCAAGAGCAAGGGGGATGAGGAAGATGACATGGATAAGGTATACCATCATCATTGTCACCAAAGAGAATATATTTGCCAACGCTGAAGAGGTGGGACTTGTATAGAGAAATATATTTATCAAACGGTTGCGACTCTTATAATGAAGTGAGACGCCTATAGAGACAAGTGTTTATGTTAGAGTATTAGAAAACGTAGAAGTTTGATTTCGCATCCGTTTCATACATTTGAAATTTGTATTGAAGTTGCGCTATAGTCTGGTTGTCACTACCATATTTGCTACCCCTTGTCTCCGGTCAAGTTTGTCCACTTCCGAACTTGTCCATTTCCAAATTTGTCCATATCCAAATTTGTCAACTTCCTAACTTGTCTTCTTCCTAACTCGTCCATTTCTAAAACCGCTATTTATTATTTTGCCCATTTCCAAAGTTGTTAACTATCACAGTTTTCACTAGTCTAAACTAGCAAAAAAGATCAATAAAGAGGGTAGATCGTTTTGTCTGCACTCAACGTTCAACTTTTCTGGCAATTGCATTCCATTCGTCAGTGAACATGATGCACGTAACTCTGCTGATATATCAGGAGCTCCATCCTTCGACTAAAATATGTCCATTCATTTTATTTTGGTCGAAGGCTCCATCACGATAAATATCCAGGGGTCTTACGGACAACTGCTATTACAGGCACCTAATCCGCTCAGTCGGAAAATCACGCGACCGCAAACCGTATCTGGGCGCGAAAAGGTTTGCGAAGTTAGGTGCCTGTAATAGCAGTTGTCCGTAAGGCCCCTGTTAGTACCTAATCATCTATTAGCATAGTATGCTAAGTTTGTTCCGAGTTTTCCTTCTCTGTGATGGCATTGCAGATTGAGATCAGCGGTATTACACGCTTTCGTGCGGCCTCAACTCTAGCGTTAGCTGGTTTCTGGTTAGGTAGGTACCTTTACTTTATTCGTAAGTAGCGCATCAAAACAAATCAAGTGTTTGCGAAACTGATAATGATGACTTATGATAACGATTGTTATCATAATTTCCTATCGTAGGTGATTGAAACTGAATCCTTATCAAGATCTCTTTGAAATTTTATTTTATTTATTTATTTTATTTCCAACTTAGAACTATCATTACAGGTAACAGTAACACTATATTGCTCGCGATTAGTAAGAACACCTATCAGTTTTGGGTTATGAATTTATGATTATATTGGTAGGTATACTTAGATAAAACTTTGTTAAACTTTAATTTAATGTGTCAAGAAGCTCTCCAGCAATGACTCGCTTGTTCAGGCTTAGCTCCAATGTCTTGAACATCGTGATCATGATGCAATGATGCTAGTCTTGACTACCAACTTTGCGGCGATGCATCCTTTAAAGTTGTTTGTAAAGTACCTACCCATACTTAATGTTTTTGTCACCACAATAACAAATTTACGAAGTACCGTATAGCGTGTATAATAACTTTTTACTTAATCTACCCGTTTCCTGTTTTTCGTCAGTTGGTATTCAGTAAACAGCTGAGTCATAGTAGAGTTTCATAGTTTAAATGGTTCTCAATACTTTGTAATCCCCCCCATGGCTCAGAACTAAAATACAGGTAGCATTTACAGATCAAATCGCGAAATCAACCATTGGCAACCTTCCTGGACCTCAGAAGTATAGAGGTTCCTGTACCTAAGGATTTCCATATACATTATCCTTCCTACAAGTTAATAAGTAGCCTGCAGTCTCCCACTGCTGAGCCTGAAATGCTTCCATTCTTCCAGAGTGCTTGATTTTCAGTTTTTGTCGAGAGTCCTTGCTCTTCATTCTCGCGGTAGCGCACTTAAGTGTAAATGCGACCAACTTGTTCTCTGAACATTACGATTTGCATTACTAATTCGAATAATAGTAGGTACCCCTACTAAGCTGACGTGACGTCCAAAGTAGGTTCCCCGACAGTAATAGGCGCTTGTCATTGCGGTGCTGTGGTACCTCACACCACTCAGGCTGCTGGAGTTGAAGTAGAAAACTCAGAACCAGTTGCTGAAAATTTGTATTTGACTTGGAATCTCGCCGTGCAGTCACTTTTAGTATAGCCAAGCTACCAGGCAACTTGTCAGGGTCTTATAGGGCAAGCCATCTGCCATGCAGTTTCAGCCACGTTAACCTGAACATTCATGTTACCTAGTAATTTCAAGTGTCTATCCATTTCCAGGTTCGCGGAGAGTCTTGGAAGAAGCTCCTCCTCACGCTGGTCACTGCTGAAGAGCTGGTGGATGTGTTCAAGCACTACCAAGTGGACAGATACCTGACTTCGAGTGGCCTGACAGTTCTGCCTGAGCATAGGGGGCAGAATATTGGAGCGAGGCTGTTTGAAGTCAGGTAAGACCTATTCTAGGTTTGGTAGGTTATTTCCAGGACCCAGGTTACTCCCCAATGACATACCCGAAGACAAATATCTGGACAACTACACTCAAGGTCCTTGGCAACTCCAATCATTATTAGGTATGTCCGGGAGTGACATAGGCATTTTGCAATTAGGTTTATATCCGAAAGTGTCACGGGCAAGTTGCAGTCGGGTTTTATGTCCGCGAGTATTTTATGTCTGCATAAGAGTTTTGCAGTCTATGTCCGGACATAGGTCTATGTCCGGGACTGTTATGGGCATTTCACAGTAGGGTTTATTATGTCCGGAAGTGACATAGGCATTTTGCAGTCGGGTCATTGTTATTAATACATCATACTTGTGTCTTCTTTCAGAAAGCCTTTAGCCAAAGCGCTAGGAATCGAGGCGACGTGCACAGTATTCACTGCCACGACGTCACAGGCGCTCGCCAAGAAGTGTGGGTACACGGTTCTCGCCGAACTGCAGTATAGCGACATGTTGGCCAAGGGTGTGGACCTGAGGGGGTGTCCAACGCCTAGCGCTAAAGTTATGGGGACTAAGTTTAACTTTGACGATTAACGACAGACGACCGACTATTACACAGCGAGTAAATTAATTGTTAGCAATAAAATAATCAATAAAAAGAAACGTTACCAAAAAAAATTTTTTCCAGTTATTTTGATTTAAAAACTAAACTACTGAACCAATGAATTTAAGTAGTATATAATAATATATAATATCGATGTACTGAACCGTTTTTCACAACCTTTTGAAGCCACAACCTTTTGGCTCCATCTGAGGGGTGGATAGTGGAACTCTGGACCAGTTCAAGGGTACCTACCTAATTATTGTGTTGTCATCCTGATTACATATCTGGAAGGGAAATGGTCCCGAAAGCGAAGGCTGGTGATAATGCTAGTGATTACTGATATGACAAACGCATTATTTTTGAACACTAAAAAAAATACATTTTACTTGACACTGGCAAATGCACAAGACTTGCGACGCCAAAATCCTCTCATGAGTAAAGAAAAAAAGACAAACTACATAAAATAAGCTAGCCAAGTGCGAGTCAGGCTCGCGCACTGAGGGTTCCGTACCACCTCAAACTACAATAAGGTTGTCTAAGTAACGGTGCTTGAGTATAACAATTATAACTTGGTGATGAACAGAAATTTGTCACTAACTCGCACTTGGCCATTATTTATTATTAGAGTGTGCACTACAACCACGCCAAGTTTGACGCCTGTACGTATTATCGTTTTGACATTAGAGCTAATACAAAAATACGTTAAAAAAATTATTTGTTGTATGGGGACCCCCTTTCGGTTTTACTTTTTTATTATTTGTTAGTTAATACGCCGTAACATAACATATTCAGTGAAAATTTCAATTGGCTATCTATTACGGTTCGAAAGATACCAGACGGACGGACATACAGACAGACGGACATCGTAGGCTTAGTAATAGGGTCCCATTTTTACCTGTTGGGCACGGAAGCCTAAAAATCAAGAATACCTACCGACTTATTTTTATATCTGTATAAACAACGGTTATAGCATAGTATATATATGAAATCTTGGGTTATACGTTTATAACTAACTAGCTGTATCCCGCGGTGCTACCCGCGATTTTCCAATTTCCCCGCATTTTCTGGGAGAATAAGTACCGTATGTCCGTCCATATGATGTACACTATCGTCCTGCCAACATTCGTTAAGATCGGCTTAGCGGTTTAGTCGTGAAAAGCGAACAAACATCCAGACAGACAGACAGAGTTACTTTCGCTGTTATAATATTAGTAAGAATGATCTTCGACCTTGATAAAATGAATGAACGGGCCCAGAAGAAGCGCATTTTTGAAGATTACAAAATGAGCGCCTCCGCTCACTTCGTTTCAGTCGGTCTCTAGCCGTAGGAAGTGCAACACGTGACTATTGTTACATGATAACGAAACATCTGACAAAATTATGCTTTCGTGTGTTTTCCCGAAGTGTAAATACACAACAAAAACAGCTATCTATTTTTTGTAACAAAACTGTACATGGTTATAATTAGGTGTTGAAGTATATGTCCGACGGTTTTGTCTCGTTTTTACTGAGCAATTTCAATGGTTAGGTTAGGTTAGGAAAGCACACGAAGGCATAATTTTGTCAGATGTTTCGTTATCATGTATCAATAGACTCGTGTCGCACTTTCTGCGGCTAGAGACCGACTGAAACGAAGTGAGCGCCGGCGCTCATTTTGTAATCTTCAAAAATGCGCTTCTTCTGGGCCCGTCCATTCATTTTATTTTGGTCGAAGCTAATAATAATAATGTTTGCTCTTGATTAAATTACCTGTAAAATTGGACAACATAGAAACAAACAAAAAAAAATCGCTGCGGAAACGTTGCTGGCCTGAATGTGCAATGTTAGTTCTTATCTAAGTATAAGAACTAGTAACTTAGTCTATACTAATATTATAAAGAGGAACTATTTAATTGTTTGTTTGTTTGCATTGAATAGGCTCCGAAACTGCTGAACCGATTTGAAAAATTCTTTCACTGTTGGGAAGCTACACTATCCCCGGTTAACATAGGCTATTTTATAAATTCAAAAAAAATAGGAACCTTACTAAAACTCCAATAATGTAACCCAAGGTGTAAAAAATAAGATTTACAATTTTGACTTTGCGTGTTTGACAGTTTTAAGACAGGACGACGTCTGTCAGGTCAGCTAGTTTTAAATAAAAACACTTAAGTTTGTTAATACATTTTTATTCTTGTAAAGTTGTCTTTTATTTTATACACATGTTATAAAGTATAAATAAATGCTTAAATATCTTCGTAAACTATCTCTACATATAAAACTTATTCGGCTAATGGGGATATTTTTTTTTGCACATAAAAAAAAAAACATTTAGTTTCTTTCCTTTTTGATAGTTTTTTTTTAAATTATTTAATTTCGTAACCATTTGGAGCCATAGTCTCCCTGACCACATGAGTTTTTGTTGAAAAATTATGGCTGTGTTTTTTTATTTATTTGAATGACTTTATTTCAAGAACTTTATACATACCCTAAAGGGAACCGGTAAAATGTCCTTGCCTTAATTAACCCTATAATTTAAAAAAAAAAAGTTAACACTCATAGCTCCCCACTACGTTTCTCTGTAAAATGTTATACTGAAATCGTAATCAGCCAAAAAAGTTATCTGTCAAAAAGTCTGCAATGAGGTTATTCTGAAAGCCGAAATAAAAATAATAAATAAATAAATATTCGGCACATTTTTGCACACACGGTCATCTGACCCCAAACTAAGCAAAGCTTGTGATATGGCTGTATATTTTTAAATAGATATAACCACCCAGACCGAAAGGTCATTGTACTCCTTATAACAGAATAAATAAATGGAAGTGTTATACCTACAATTTCCCTTTTGGTTGACCTCAACCGCCGTCTTACCAACGGGAGAGAAAGAGAGGGAAAAACGATGTTCTCACTCTTTCACTCCCGCTGGTCAGACGGCGGTTGAGGTCAACCAAATCCAAACGTGTGTCAACACTATTAGCTTACAATTGGTCGTCCATTTGATAACATTTCGAGCATATCGTTTGCAGTTGTGTGCCGCTCAACATAGAAGTGTGCGTTTGTAGAACTAGTAAAAATATGTCAGTGCGTGTACGTGTTTACCTCGCCCCCTTCAGTTTTTGGCAAACTTTTTCAGGTACTAAATGCAAAACACCTAAATATGATCAGGCTGGCTATTTCTTGTGCATGCAATACTGTTTCTGTCTCCCTCGCACTTACGTAAATCCGAATAAGAGTGACGATGACAGAGCTAATATCGTGAAATATCCCATTGGAAGGACGGAACGCGCCCCACGCGCGTCTTCACATGAAAACGCTTGTATATCACCGTATAAAATACTTTGGTTTCATGCATAAGACAAAGTAATATACCTATTTTATTATTATACTATTATATTATTATTATTCACACATTCATTTATTGGCTTAATTTTTAAGTTATCAAAACATAAATAATATTTTTCTAAACTTAAACCTAGGGTGCCGCCGGCAGCGGGGCAGGGCCAAGCTACCGTTAAGGGCTGCAGAGTGAGGAACCTCCTGACAATGCGCGCCGTGTCCAGGATTACCGCCTTCTGCATCTGACCCTTGATCCAACCGTCTAGCGAGAGCCTCTTAAGGTGTTGGTCGAGGCTCTTCGCTATAAGACCGTTCATCGATACGACTATCGGGACAATGATCGTCGAGTCAACATCCCACATGGCGGTAACCTCGTGAGCTAAGTCAAGCATATAGCATACTCATCATCATCAGCCAGAAGACGTCCACTGCTGAACATAGGCCTCCCCCTTTAACCTCCACGCTGAACGACAGCCTGCCATCTGCATCCACTGGATGCCCGCGACTCTCACGATGTCGTCGGTTCATCTAGTGGGTGGCCTACCTACGCTGCGTCTTCCGGCTCGTAGTCTCCACTCCAGAACCTTTCTTCCCCATCGGTTATCGGTTCTCCGAGCGATGTGGCCTGCCTATTGCCACTTCAACTTGCAAGTTTTAACAGCTATGTCGGTGACTTTGGATCTTTGGCGAATATCCACGTTCCGGATTCTATCGCGCAAAGAAACTCCGAGCATAGCTCTCTCCATTGTCCGCTGTGTGACTCTGAGCTTTTGCAAAAGGCCAACAGTTAAGGACCACGTCTCAGTACCATATGTCATCACACTAAATATCAGTATAGCATATTATTATTATATAATTATTTTATAATATACGAGATCCTAGAGACCTATGACAAAAATGTCGCTACAAGAGTATATTTTCTAAACATTATACTGTCCCAGCCATTGGCGGATCCAGGGGGGGGGGGGGTCATGGCAGCCATGCCCCTCCCCCAAAACACCTAGCAATTCCATACATTCGACTCAATTTTTCGATTTGATTCCTTCGAACCTTGTCAGAATGCCCCCCCCCCCCCACAAATGAAATCCTGGATCCGCCCCTGGTCCCGGCTATGACTCAAGAAAATCAGTTCAGCCGTTTGAAGATCAGGTTATTTCTAGTTGACCCTGAGGGTTGGTATCCTGTTACTCCAATGATATCGCAAGAAAAATCAATCCTTTCCATCCTAAGGAAAGTTAAGTAAGTTGGCTGGAAGAGATCGCTTTAAGCGATAAGGCCGGTTGTTACACTGGTAAATTTTTTGTTATGAGAGTTGTTTGTCCTATGTATCAAATTTCATGGTGTAAACAATAAAAAGGTAATCAATCAATCAAGATAGCTTTGAGCTGATGCAGCATCACCTGGAATCTGCAGGATAGCAAACTTCTCAGCAAAACTTACAGCAGAGGTATTAGGTTTTTTATTTATATTAATATGTATTTAACAATTAAAAGCTTCATCGAAAAAACCTACATGGCAAGTACACAACTATGCACAATAATCTTTTCGACATTAATTATTAATAATTCGAAATTATACTCTTTTAAAACTATGTAAGGTTAGACAGAACTGCTATTGCGAGGAACTTTACTATGGAACGAACGCTGAAACAGGAAAAAACTACATGCTGAATAGTAAAAAAAAATAAACCCCGACCCCTGGCTTGCTTTAACTGAGAGAAGAGAGTTAGAGAGAGAGAGAGAGAGAGAGAGAGAGAGAGTCTGAGAGTTTACAAGCGGTTTCCACCCCCAGACAGCCAGCCAGCCAGCCAGCCAGCCAGCTTAGAAGCTAAGCTCCAGAGTGGAAGTGTTAAAGGCATCGAGATACAATACATATGGAGACACAATTGTGCCAAAAAAATGTCCGAACCAAAACTCGGCGCACGCCACAAATTGCGCAGACTTTTTACTAATTACAAGGTAACCGCGATCCGAGTACAACGCCGCGCGATGCCAGAGCTACGATGACATAGCGGACAACTAACGTTGAACACTATGCAAGCGACATAACGTCTACATTGGAGTAAATGTGGCATTGTGAAGTATATAATTGTAGTCTTCCGGTTCGTGGTCTCCACTCAAGAACCTTTCTTCCCCATCGGTTTTCGGTTCTTCGAGCGATGTGGCCTGTGAAGCGAGCCGTGCTCGGCATCAAATTGCAGGACCGTATCCGAAACACTGAGATACGACGTCGCACCAAGGCTGCAGACGTCGTTAAAATGGTTAAGGAACTCAAGTGGAACTGGGCAGGACACATGGCCAGACGGGATGATGATGGGAGGTGGTGTGCAGCAGTACCCACGTGGTGGCCGAGACTGGGTTGGCGGAACCCAGGCCGACCGAGGATGAGGTGGACTGACGACATCAAAAGTAATGTCGGGAACGAGTGGATGAGACTAGCGAGAGACCGGGGAGAGTGGCATAAACAAAGGGAGGCCTATACCCAGCAGTGGGTCACTCAGGGCTGATGATGATGATGAGTTCACACCCACCACCATTGCCATTTATCTTCCTTGTTTGTCTGATACGTGGTCCTAACATGAGCATGACATGACCATCATACCATGACCCAATCATCACAGCATTCTGTCTAACCTTGTGTACAAATATCCATAGACAGGGTTACGCATAAACTGTTCTAAGCCGAAAGGAGGTCATTGAACTCATCATTATTAACAACTGTTATTATGGGAACAATTGATATCGCGACAAAAATATTATAAAAACGGTCATTGACACTAAATAAAATGCATGGAACAGCTTTTTCAGTGTTGGTCCCATAGTAAAAGTTGTTCATAAAGATAAGTACAATGACCTCCTTTCGGCTTCGTACAGTCTATATGCGTAGCCCTGTGTTTTACTTTAGATTATAAATACAAAGTTATTACATGGCAGATACCTTATTTAAAGATGAAAACCACAGAAAAGAGAATTAAATAGAACGGAAATGAGAAGGAAAATCTGCTACCAGGCATTATGACAGAACCTTGACTGAACATTCTTATTTAGATCAACGCATCGAACCCCGTATCACAGTTGCTAACTGATTTCGAATGAAAAAAATTACATTGTAAAAAGCCGAATGAAAATCACGAATTCGTATCGTTTTCTCTCTTTTTGAAGTCGGTTAAAAACTTTAAATTCTGAATGCTCTTGCTTTTTTTCTGTTACATTGTAACTGATACCCGATATAATTACAGTGAAATATTAAGGTGGTACGTTTCACCTATGACGGGAAATTCAAATGTCAAACAGTTGTCTTGTCCTTGTAGCTAGGCCGGGTAATTATTGTAAACGATCATGATGTTTGCGATAACTGATTATTATTATTTACAAAATCATGTAAAGCTATTTATCTCTAATGCACATTATTATTTACATTTGTGAATAAACGAATTTTTGCTGTTTCAAATGGTTTATTGACAAATGTAAGTAATATGGTGCGTTACTGTTAAATAGCTGTACATGGTAATGTAAAGAACAACTAACGATTTGCGCAAACACTGTGTCAATTACAATAATTACCCGACCTAGCTACAAGGACAAAAAAACTGTTTGAAATTTTAATTTAATTTTACCACCTTAATAGAAAAAATTTTTAATCGGCTTTTTAGTGTGATTGCACCTGTCAGAGCAAAAAACTTTGGAACGAGTATAGTTTTTTGGATAAGTCAGAAAATACTATCTTTGAGAATGGCAGTGTATTTGCTAGTTTTACTTTTTCAGTTTCTCCTCGAGCCAGTCGTTGGTGAGCTCGTCGATCTCTCGTACTTCTAAGAGGCGAGGGGCGCCGACGGCGTTAGCTAGTGCACGCTGCGTACCCGCATACATCACCTGGTAAAACACACTAATATTATACATTGCCATAATCCCCACGCTTGGCAGGTGGCTTGGGGATCGCAGTACGTTCCCCGTGTACTAATAGGACGCCGCTGTCCATCCTCCAATGGTTCTGGTCGCAGTTTTAGGACATACCCGGGTCAAAGACATACCCGGGTCCATCAGAGGCAATGACAATATAACCACTTGGCTGCTCATCCTTTACCCCGCATGAGGCAAAGGTTCTAAAATGTCAACCTAAACTTTATCGAGCGGGCCAATCCTAGGCGCGAATCGAATGACTGACTTTTAATTCTCCAATCACAAGCGTCGAGTCGCGTCAAGTCTCCAATCACAAGCTGCCCCCCGCAACCGACGTGGCATCATTTTGCAAAAGGGAATTTTGACTACATGTGCGATCAAGTGGTTATATTATCTTTGATCGGAGGCCTATGTTCAACAGTGGACCTCTTCTGGCTGATGATGAATATTATACAACGTTACACGGATATGTACTACGCCGAAAGGAGGTCTTGAACCCATCATTAAGAACCACTTTTTAATGGGAACCCCCTCAAATCACAATAAACATTTCATAACATTTCATTGAGTGTAAAGAAAATTTTTCTATTAAACAGCTGTTTTTTTTCTCCTTTTTAGGGTTCCGTACCTCAAAAGGAAAAAACGGAACCCTTATAGGATCACTTCGTTGTCCGTCTGTCTGTCTGTCTGTCCGTCTGTCAAGACCCTTTTTCTCAAGAACGCGTAAAGGTAGCAAGTTGAAATTTATACTAAATACTTGGGTCTACGGTTTCTTTCGGCTGTAAAAAAATAAAAGTTGTAAGTGAACGCAATCAAAAGATATGAACGTTTATGTCGCATATTTTGCGATTTCACAGGGAAATCAAAACCTATAGGGTACTTCCCGTTGACCTAGAATCATGAAATTTGGCAAGAGGCAAGGTCTCATAGTACATATATAGGAATAAATCCGAAAGTTATAAATTTGAAGGTATTTAAAAATAATTATTTTGCTATTACAAACTTACATTTTGTAGTTGGGATGTATGGAAGAACCTTATTGTCAACTACAAACTTCAAAGTTGTCTTCCCAGAGACTGTGGGATCGGCCGATCTGCGAACTAGCATGGAAATCGCTACTAGATACGTGTCCTAGTATTGCAGATCGCGCTCGTATTCTTGCTGTCTCTGTTTGGGAATCGGGACTTTGGTTGCAAGCCATGCCCTCTTTTAACACAGGTTAGCCTTTTAGATCCAACCGCATTTCGTCTAGCTGTCAGCTTACGCTTGGGTGCAAGGTGCTGTGAGGCCCATCGCTGTCAGTGTGGTACTGCTGTTGACCAGCTCGGTCACCATGGTCTCTCTTGCTCGAGAAGCGCTGGTCGTATTGGCCGACACGCTAGCCTGAACATCATACGCAGGGCACTTTCCACCGCCAATGTCGCAGCTGTGCTCAAACCGAGTCGTCTTGCGCGTGACGATGGAAAGAGGCCTGACGGTATGACACTTATGCCCTGGAGGTTGGGCCGGCCCCTTGTATGGGACGCAACTTGTGTCGATACTTTGGCGCCGTCACATCTTCCTGAGGCACAGGGTAGGGCTGGCGCGGCTGCTAATTCGGCAGAGCAGCACAAGCGTCGCAAATATGCTAACCTCGGCAATGGTTACATATTTGAGGCGTTTGGGGTCGAGACTTTGGGCCCTTGGGGACCGGGAGCTCACCTCATTTTCAAAAATCTTTCAGAGCGCCTGGTTAATGCGATGCGTGACCAAAATGCTGGCGTGTTTCTGGCTCAACGCATTAGCATTGCCATTCAACGTGGTAATGCCGCCAGCATGTTGGGTACGCTGCCAACTGGTAGTGGGCTTGAGCATTTGGATTGTCTTTAGACCTTCAACGGTCTATGGGCAGTCTAACTGTATTTGTAGTGTTAGTTTTAGCTTGTATTTTGTTTAGTTATTAAAAGCACTTGCCCAGTAAAAAAAAAACTACAAACATAAGTTTGTCTTTCAATATTTTAACTTCAGTTAGTTTTTTTTTTTGGTCTCGCGCTCTGAGGGTTCCGTCTAACGGAATCCTCAGAGCACGAGTCCTACTCGTACTTGTCCGGTTTTTTTTGTTTGGATCTGAACTGTTTTGTCTATACTAATATTATAAAGAGGAAAGATTTGATTATTTGTTTGTTTGTTAGTTTGCATTGAATAGGCTCAAAACTACTAAACCGATTTAAAAAATTCTTTCACTGTTGGGAAGCTACACTATCCCCGGGTGACAGGCTATAATCTATACCCGTGCGAAGCTGGGGCGGAACGCTAGTTTTCAATAAAAAAAATTTAAGTTGTGATATCAGTTCTGGTCCTAAAGTAAAAGTTGTGCATAATGATGAGTACAATGACCTACTTTCGGCTTAGTACAGTCTATATGTGTAATCCTGTATAGATTTTTATTTTTAATTAAATTTTTACACCTATTTCGTTTTTTTATTCGATCCTCCGGTTGCCGTTAACGTAATTCGCATTTATGATATTAGTATGACGTTGTGGTCGAGGACGGTAGCTCGGTAGGAGAGGTAAGTATACCAGTGTGTGATCGAACCTGTAATTCCATGTGTGCGTCTCGCGGCGTGTAGAATATGAAGCACATAGGGAACGAGACCCGCCCGTCGCTGTGCTCCATCCTGTAACTGAAATACTATCTACTTAATCATCAATTCAGACAGACAGCGTACGCTGTAATATGGTCCCGTTTACGCTTTTTAGGTACGGAACCCAAATAATAAATACAGAGAGGGAAAGAGGATTAACAGCATCCTTCAATTATCCTACACAAAAAATGACGTTATTTCGTTTGCTGCGTGAAGTAGGAACAAACAAACACTTTCCCTTATATATCTGATGGCGTTTTTTTTTAAGGATGTAACTATTTATATTAGTTAAGCGCCACTTAGCCTAGTTTTGGTGGACTAGTGATGGAGGTGGCGCCATCACTGGTGTAACGCTAGAAACGTACCCTGCTGACGCTGCTCGCGGATGTGTCGTTGGCAACCAATCAGCGTTTAGCAAGTTCGTATACCGTCCGGCAGAGGCGCTAGCGAGGGCGCGCGGACACGCCACGCTCGGAGGAGCTCACTTTTGGTTGGAGGGTGGCAGCATTCATTACTAAGTGGAACACCTTGTCCCCAAGTAATTATAACCATTATTGTAATTGTAAGTTATAGTATTAGAAACCCGTACGAAGCGCTTTGATTCCACATTTATTGTGCGTACTGCTAGTCTGTGGAATGCGCTGCATGAATGGGTGTTCCTTGATGGTTACAATCTGGGTGTCTTCAAATCACGAGTGAATTGGTTTCTTCTAGGCAAGCGTGCTCCATCGTAGACCACATCATCGCTTAACATCAGGCGAGATGGTGGTCAAACGCAAGCCTATTATTTATTTAATAAATAAACAATTGTAATATTAGTCATAGTGTTACGGAATAAAAGCTGTCTCATTGTACGTGCCATGTCTCAATCTCCTCGGCGGCTATATACGCCGTAGAACCACAATGTCTGATGCGGATCGGCCTCCCGTTCCGACATATTAGTAAAGTAAGGCTTGTAGGTACCTGTATACTATAAACCGAGGCTGGTGAGAAGGCAGGATCTCTTGCAGCTCTTCTAACTCTATGCTTTCTATTTCTTCGTCCACCTCTAATGTTTGCTTTTCTCTGTTCACCTGAAATATAATTATTACAATGATCATTTTCTTAGTATGTTATAACACAGATCTATATCCAAGTAGATTTCACAAGCGGTCCAAATTGTTTTTTCTTTGTTTAAATTAGAACGGCTGTCAAGGCATTTTTGTAAGAAATTTGTTCTAGATGAGTACTAGTTCTAGATAATCTAAAAAAAATATAGTAAACTGCTATGCAATATGTTTGGTCTAACAATGTCTCTGGCATGTGTCGGAAAAACTATAGACGGAACAAAAAAAAAAGTCAATTATCTACAATGATACTTGTTATGTGGGCAACCATCTCATAGATGTAAATTAATGAATCAATGAGGAAAACCTTGGTACAATACATGTTTTCCTTAAACTATGGACACTATTTGTCTGATGTAGATGAAACTTGGTAGGTATATTAAAATTGAATTTTATGATTTCCAATATGATTTAAGTATTGTCTAAAATAAAAAAAACAGGTATTTTTTTCTTCTTTTTATGCACTCGAGCCATCTGCTTATAGTACATGTCATATAACTGATCACAGATAAAAACAGAATACAGATAATAAAAAAGTGGTATAGTAATAAAAAAGTAAATAAAGTACCTGTGAATGTAAATGTGATATTTTTTTTTATTTGGTATTTAGCCCAATAATCGCTTATTATTTTTTTAATTTTATGCTAATGTACACATTACATGAGGTCCTTAAAAAAACTACACGTAGGAACAAAGACCCTGCTGCAATTAAATTGATTGTAACACAGCACATATATAAACAGCAAACATCAGTAACAGTACCGGCGTTAGGGTAGGGCCGGTTGGGGGACCGCCCGGGGCGCCAGAAACGCTTATAAAAAGCGCCACAGGTATATAAAAATCTATAGATCTATTCAATTTAATTTAAGGAGGGGGGGGGGGGGTGCGCCGCAGAAGTCTCGCTCAGGGCGCTGCTAGTGCTAAATCCAGGCATTGTATATAATTATTTTATTATAATAACTATAGAACGAAAGCTTTTCTATTAATATCTATTAATAATATTAATAAAAATATACTGAAGTAGGCATTTTCAATGAGTTTTGACTTGACTGTATTTTTAAACGAGCAATATTTACTAGTGTTTTTAATGGTATCTGATAGTAGAAGATAACTTATAATAGATTTTAACACATCGGTACTCAGGACTACATTTATATATTTCTTTAAATTGGGTGGGTGCAGGGAGAGCTATTATACAGTATACAACTGGATAGTAAAATTTTGGGCAGATAGACGTTTCATCTCTGATATGTAAGGAAGTGTATTTTTTTGCGGTTTCATGATTGATCCCTTAAAGTTGTTGATAATGATGGGTACAATGACCTCCTATCGACTTTACCATTTTTGTATCTATTGTACTTGAAACCGATGTGATGGAAACTTACGGAACCCAATACTGGTTGATATCAACACCATGCGTAGGAAGTCAATCAGAACACTCTTAGCATGACGCAGTTATAGATTACCGAGTGGTGTGATATGCTTCAATGACTCAGTAAGGAGTGGCATTTTCGAAACTTTTACTACAAATCGGCCCTTAAAACGATTAAAAACGAGGTTTCCATGAAAAAATTTATCAAACCTCACAATTAGTATCTATTCTTATGCAGAACTTAAGAAATTATACGAGAAATCAAGTAACAGTTGTTAAATTACCTTCAGTATTAAAGCGCTGTTAGAACTGTGTTTTGCGAAGCGGAATTTCTTTAGAACTTCTTTTACATCGTCGCCTATGTCACAGACATTCACGTTTTGTGCAGACATTGTTATTTTAATTTATAAATATTAATTAAAGTATAATTTTGTCTTCAGTCAGAGACTTGTTTACGTAGACAAGTACATGCTGTGGTAATTTAGAACATTAGTGGCGGAACGCTCTAAGGCTGCTGACATCCATCCGCGCCTAACCAAAGAGATGAAAGAGAATGTAACTCGACGCTACGCCTAACTAAACTAATTAAAACAACATAACGTACTGTGTCAATATCCTCTGGTATAAGTGTTCTGTGGTCAATATCATCCATCAAAAATGTTTCAAAATAAAAAACATAACGTCAACAATAATTATTCTTTGAACATTATTAATAATTAATTTATCATTTCTTCGATAAATTTCACGGTAATATCTCTAATTTTATCAGTAGAGTGATTCAAAGTTTCTGTGTACCTATTTTAGTGTTAATTTGAACACATGTTTATTGTGTAGATTTCATATTTTACTACGTATCGTTGCCCCCCACAAAGATTTCATACTATACTACGTGCCCCCGAACTGTGAACCCATAATATATTTATGCTAAGCTTTGTTCAAATTTCGGAGAAAAAACTCGTGCAGTTATCTAGGCCACGTAGTACAGCTTGAGTAAAGCCCGATGCAGACCTTGCGAAGTACAGGTGGCAAGTACAAGTAGCAAGTACCTACTAGATACTAGTAGTTAGTAGATACTTGCTACTTGTACTTCTCATGGTCTGCAATGGCATAATACTTAGGTGATAATTTGAATTTAGTTTAGGAATCGTGGTAATTTCTGGTAATAACTGTGATGATTACTTGTTTTGCAGTTGTTTGAACACTTTGAACTGATACAGGACTCACTACCTATATTATTATCACTGTATTGCAAGATGTCATTCAAGTTGCTGGTTGCAACGTGAGCGATGGAAAAGGTAATTTCATATTAAAACTGTTAACATATTCGTGTCCTACAACGAAAGAGAATGTAAACACAATGGTACCGTATTACTAATGACCATTACCCAATGAATAGACTTTTCGAATTAGCAATCCAAGGTATTTATTACTATAATATAATTACGATTTACCCTTAGTCTCAGATATGATAGTTTTCGAACACTTTTTTCGTTTACGTATTGTTCCATACATTTTAGTAAAGCGCCTCCAGCGGAAACGCGAAAGAACTAAAATCGGTAGTAAACGGCGGTATAGATTGCTTCACTATAGTACGAAAAAAATATCGAATACCTTTCAGCCCAGCAATGTATGGAACAATACGAAAACGAAAAAAGTTTTCGAATACTATCAAAACTTGTACTATGGGTAGAACAGAGTAGATACTTTTAAAGGTTTCGTACGGCGTACCGTACCCAAAGGGTGAAAACGGAACTCTATTACTAAGCTTACGCTATGTCTGTCAGTCCGTCCTACCTCTTAACGCTGGTCGGTTTTTTATGTTATTTCCCAAAAGCAAAGAAGTTTAAACCACTGCTGGAACACAGGCCTTCTCTCAGAGAAAGGATGGGCCCTAATTCATCATCATCATCAAACTTGCTTGGGCGATATCTCGGAAACTGTCGATCCTGGACTAGCAGTTCCTTCGCAAAAGTGATAGATCTCGTCGAGATCTTCATTTCGGATGACAGCTGTCAAACTTGCTTGGGCGATATCTCGGAAACCGTCGATCCTGGACTAGCAGTTCCTTCGCAAAAGTGATAGATCTCGTCGAGATCTTCATTTCGGATGACAGCTGTCAAACTTGCTTAGGTGATATCTCGGAAACCGTCGATCCTGGACTAGCAGTTTCTTTGCAAAAGTGATAGATCTCGTCGAGATCTTCATTTCGGATGACAGCTGTCAAACTTGCTTGGGCGATATCTCGGAAACCGTCGATCCTAGACTAGCAGTTCCTTCGCAAAAGTGATAGATCTCGTCGAGATCTTCATTTCGGATGACAGCTTACAAACTTGCTTGGGCGATATCTCGGAAACTGTCGATCCTGGACTAGCAGTTCCTTCGCAAAAGTGATAGATCTCGTCGAGATCTTCATTTCGGATGACAGCTGTCAAACTTGCTTGGGCGATATCTCGGAAACCGTCGATCCTGGACTAGCAGTTCCTTCGCAAAAGTGATAGATCTCGTCGAGATCTTCATTTCGGATGACAGCTGTCAAACTTGCTTGGGCGATATCTTGGAAACCGTCGATCCTGGTCTAGCAGTTCCTTCGCAAAAGTGATAGATCTCGTCGAGATCTTCATTTCGGATGACAGCTGTCAAACTTGCTTGGGCGATATCTCGGAAACCGTCGATCCTGGACTAGCAGTTCCTTCGCAAAAGTAATAGATCTCGTCGGGATCTTCATTTCGGATGACAGCTGTCAAACTTGCTTAGGTGATATCTCGGAAACCGTCGATCCTGGACTAGCAGTTTCTTCGCAAAAGTGATAGATCTCGTCGAGATCTTCATTTCGGATGACAGCTGTCAAACTTGCTTGGGCGATATCTCAGAAACCGTCGATCCTGGACTAGCAGTTCCTTCGCAAAAGTGATAGATCTCGTCGAGATCTTCATTTCGGATGACAGCTGTCAAACTTGCTTAGGTGATATCTCGGAAACCGTCGATCCTGGACTAGCAGTTTCTTTGCAAAAGTGATAGATCTCGTCGAGATCTTCATTTCGGATGACAGCTGTCAAACTTGCTTGGGCGATATCTCGGAAACCGTCGATCCTGGACTAGCAGTTCCTTCGCAAAAGTGATAGATCTCGTCGAGATCTTCATTTCGGATGACAGCTGTCAAACTTGCTTGGGCGATATCTTGGAAACCGTCGATCCTGGTCTAGCAGTTCCTTCGCAAAAGTGATAGATCTCGTCGAGATCTTCATTTCGGATGACAGCTGTCAAACTTGCTTGGGCGATATCTCGGAAACCGTCGATCCTGGACTAGCAGTTCCTTCGCAAAAGTGATAGATTTCGTCGAGATCTTCATTTCGGATGACAGCTGTCAAACTTGCTTGGGCGATATCTTGGAAACCGTCGATCCTGGTCTAGCAGTTCCTTCGCAAAAGTGATAGATCTCGTCGAGATCTTCATTTCGGATGACAGCTGTCAAACTTGCTTGGGCGATATCTCGGAAACCGTCGATCCTGGACTAGCAGTTCCTTCGCAAAAGTAATAGATCTCGTCGGGATCTTCATTTCGGATGACAGCTGTCAAACTTGCTTAGGTGATATCTCGGAAACCGTCGATCCTGGACTAGCAGTTTCTTCGCAAAAGTGATAGATCTCGTCGAGATCTTCATTTCGGATGACAGCTGTCAAACTTGCTTGGGCGATATCTCAGAAACCGTCGATCCTGGACTAGCAGTTCCTTAGCAAAAGTGATAGATCTCGTCGAGATCTTCATTTCGGATGACAGCTGTCTATAATAGGTAGAGACTCTGGCAAAGCTATAGTAATATTTTTGTGTTTCAGGCATGCAATCTCAACCAAACGCAGGACTTACAAATGTAAATGATACAAGTGCTGCAATGGTTCCTAATGAAGGTGGTGTAACATCGGATACACAAGAAGAAAAAGATTTTTAAGAAGATTTTCGAGATTGGTTTGTGTTTGCAATCTCAAAATTATGAGATTTATAGAAAACAATGTTGCTTGATTTTTGAAGTTACCAAAAGAATGTGAAGAAACTGCACATCTTTTGATGTTCTTCGATAAATTATTTGATTCGGTGAATGGATCTTACAGTGAAATTCTGGGAAGACATTTTTACTTTGCTGCTGTAACGCCGAAATCACCACATCAGAAATTTTGGAGTGAAGCTCTTCCAGTTTTAAGATCGTTACGATATTTAAATGACGGGAGGGAAAAGGTTGTTCGGTCCATAACAAGCTGGATTAAGACTAAAGAAGGATTCCAAATGCTTGTAAATTCTTTACACAAAAATCAACTTAACTATATAGTTAATAAATTTCAACCACAGGATGACAGGACCCATTAGAAAATATGTTTGGCTCCATATGGTCACTGAGCATATGCAATAGAATGCCTGGTGCATTTGTTTTTGAAAGCAAATATAAATCACTTTTAATAAATAATTTATCAATGGGTGATTCGCAAGGAGCGAATTGTGAAAAAGATACTTCAGCCGGCTTACAAACAATACGCGATTATTTTGATATTTGAGCTCAAAATCAAATGAAAAAGAAAATATCGAAATTGATGAGGAAGAGTTTATAATGAGGATCAGTAATCATCATCAGCCGGAAGACGTCCACTGCTGAACATAGGCCTCCCCCTTTAACCTCCACATTGAACGACAGCCCGCCTTTTGCATCCACTGGATACCCGTGACTCTCACAATATCGTCGGTCCATCTAGTGAGAGGCCTCCCTACGCTGCGTCTTCCGGTTCGTGGTCTCCACTCCAGAACCTTTCTTTCCCATCGGTTATCGGTTCTGCGATGGGCGATGGCAATGGCAATGCGATGGCAATGGGCGATGTGGCCCGCCCATTGCAACTTCAACTTGCAAATTTTAGCAGCTGTCGGTGACTCTGGTTCTTTGGCGAATATCCACCACGTTTCGGATCTTATCGCGCAAAGAAACTCCGAGCATAGCTCTCTCCATTGCCCACTGTGTGACTCTGAGCTTTTCCAAAAGGCCAACAGTTAAAGACCACGTCTCAGTACCATATTAGTAAAGTAGTAGCAAATTCAATAGAACTAGTACTCACTTTATTCTTCATGACATATCTTTTTGAATTATCCAAATCGGACCATTACTTACGAAGATATTAAGTAATAAACATTATGCCGTTGCTGCCGCTAAAAGAAATGTACGTGGGTGCGTATGACGTCACTGGGACGGTCGCCGCCAGCTACCCGTTGGCCGCTAAAAGGCGCGCAGTGTTTTGGGTGGTTAATTGTGACTTTGATGCAAATTAAGTGCCTGATTTGTGTCTAATATTAGCTTAGTACAGTCTATACTAAATGCGTAACCCTGTATATAATAATGATCTCCTATCGGCTTAGAACAATCTATATGCCTAACCGTGTTTAATGACCTCCTTTCAGTATAGGACAGTCTATATGCGTAACCTTGTGTAATGACATATTTTTTTTGCTTAGTTCAATCTATATGAGTAACCCTGTATAATGACTTCCTTTCAGCTTATTAGTCTATATGCGTAACCCTGTATAAGACCTCCTTTCGGCGTAGTACAGTCGGTCTATTCCACTTTGATCCCTGACTGAAAATACCATTGTACCCCAGACATTTGTATTTGTGTGCGTGCTGCGGTGCGTGCGTACAGGCATGCGCACATACAAGCCGCACGATGTATCTTTCTTCGAAGATAACTTACTATTATATTTTTACTACGGTGGAGTTTTATCATCTCTTTTTACAACGGAGTACCATATTTTACGAAGTAGTAAAAAAAATAGTTTTTCTGGCGTTTTAATAGAGCGTTTTTATTTGTTTGTACATTTCGGCACTATTCAATATTTGTACATAGTTAAAAGATCAATTAGACACAAATCGGGCACTTAATTTGTATCGAAAATCACAATTATCCACCCAAAACACTGCGCGCCTTATAGCTGCCAACGGGTAACTGGCGACGAACGTCCCAGTGACGTCACAAGCTATCACGCCGGCCGACCAGTGAATTTCGCTAGTAATTTGGTCATAACTTCGTTATTTTTTGTCGTAAAACAATATTTTTGCACTGTATGTTAAGGATTTCTTAGCTCTATAAATCTGCATTCTCAACTAAAAACGTTACTGATCCTCATTGATCCCATCAACACTCAATCAATGATGATGAACGCATCCACTAGTGATGTAGAAAATTGTGCAGCTGTTGGTTATTGCAGTGGATGGATAGTCAGAAAGGAAAAAAATAATATTTAGTTAACCACTGTAAAACCTGCAATAAAGACCTCGAAAACCATGAGGAACTACCATTCGTGGTCTCCACTCAAGAACCTTTCTTCCAGTTTATCGGTTCTTCGAGCGAAATGGAACATAATTATAATACATAATATTACCTATGATTTTAGACAAACACAGTAATTTTTTTTAAATCGCAGAATTCATACAATTGATAATATCTATAAATGTAGATTTAAACTTTTTAAAGTCTAAATTGCACAAACAACGCCTGCAGAGTTTTTTAATATCGATTGGTGCAAACTAATCTTAAACATATTGTCAGGAAAATCACAGAGACGGAGATTGTTAAAGCTGCTTTTGATTATTATACAAAACATAAAACAAAAAATTTAACGTAATCAGGTGTTTTTTTTTTAAATAAGATTTAGCATAGTATAATGTTTAATTAAAACCAATGCATTTTTAACGTATTTTTGTATAAGCTCTAATGTAAAAACGGTAATACGTACAAGCGTCTAACTTGGCATGATTATAGTACACACTCCAAAGTATATAAACAAACAATAATAAATGACCAAGTGCGAGTCAGTGACAAATTTCTGTTTATTTCTTCAAGATATAATTGTGTTACATTATAGCGTATTCATTTGATAATTGTATTTATGAGTTGTATAAAACTGTACAGCCGTTTAATAAAATATTTTATTAAAGCTCGCAAAAAAGCTTATTATTTCTGAAGTAGACGGAGCGCTGCAGCCAAACTTATGCTTAGCGGACTTAATTTTTACAGTAGGCAAGATGTTTTTTCTACTATGGAAAATGATTGTAGTTTTTTACGGAATGTATGGGATTGGTCACGTGAATTTTTCACCAGTTGTGTAAATCTCATACATTTTGTATAAAACTACAAGCGTTTTCTGTAGTAGAATAGAATTAATACAACCTGCTATTCATCTGTAGGTTAAATGTAGTACCGTTAGTGGCGGATAGATGGAGGCACATATAATTGATTTCAAATATGGCTGAGTTGCCAGTCTATCTCCGTATATATATAGTAGTCTTTGGACAAGTAGACAAAACACAAAAGTCACAAAACTGAATAAATAAAAAGCAAAGCAAGTTACACAGTCACAGTTGACATATTTTTTTTGACGTTCCTATCTATTACTTTTTTTCTCCTTTTAAATGTTGGCCTTAAACGCTCTAGCATATCCAGTAGGTACAAAAAACTATAAATTGTTTTACTGTCATCGGTCAGCCGTCAGTTGAATGGTTTTGTGACCAGTAAGCTGGTGGACCTATGGAGACACCCAGTTGTTCTCTACGCATACATACTGGCAATGATTCTTCCAATCAGTGGCTGTCCTATGCTGTCAAAATGTCTCGATTGATTTTCTAAGACCAAGAGCATTAATAATTTTAGTTTTTCTTTTGATATGTGGAAGTGCGAGTATTAACAAACAAAAATCAACGTCAAATAATTTGTTCACAGGCCGCTGTTTTCTTACAAAAGTGCATTTTAATTTTTCAGCTTCAAATGCTAAATTATAACAATTACTTTAGTAAAATTGTCACGAAAGGAAAAGTTTTTGAGAAATAAAAAACAGTTGGAAAGTTTTGTTTTTCACCCTTTTTAAGCTATCAAATTACTAGCTCGCTCGCGTAGTATTAAAACCTACTTTACTAGGTATATCCCGTCTTTTTAATTTCAGTCTCGCATCCTTCCTTGAATCCACTCAACTCCTGTACCACCCTTTCAGCTCCAGTTCAGTATTCACCCCTAAATCCACTCTACTTCCGTTCCGCTCCAGGCCCGAATCCGTTCGGTAATCTACTCTTTTTCCGTCCTGTTCTTACCTCGCCAGTCCTGCATTTGTCCCTTAATCTTTTTTTAATACAGGCGCGCCCTTTCCGATCCAACTCGCCACCCGTCTAGTAATCCACTTTACATCCTTTCCGCCTTTTTGCAATCCAGTCCGCATCCGTTTCCCAATTCAATTTACTCCAGTCCCACTCTTTCCGATCGAGTCCCACATCCATCCGTTCCACTCAACTCTCATACCGTAATCCAATATACTCCTATCCCACCCTCTCCACTATAGTCCCGCATCTGTCCTGTAATCCACTATACTTTAGTCCCGCCTATTTCACACAAACGGTATGCCTATTACTTTTAATGTTGTATAACTTCTTGTATAGCACAAAACCAACCATTAAACTTTACATATAAACTTTACCTCTTTAATAATATTAAAATAATGTAGTAGTGTAGTTAACTAAATAAAACGATCCATTTTACTACAATAGGGTATTTGACTACTCTTGGGAAACTATTGCACATTATTGCCTGATATAATTTAATGTATACTGCATTTATATTTTCTGGATATCAGTCGTATTTGCGATATAAATCGATGTTAAAGTTTGAATAAAAAAATATCGCGTCAAAACGCAGACCTGCGTCATAGCTCCGGTCGAGCGACGATTGACGTCACACAAAACAAAACAGCTGCAGCCACAGAGTACTTTTGGCTGCAGCCAGGCAGCAAAAGTTTGATAATCACTAATTTTCTAATAGAAGTAATGGTTTATAAATGTTGTGTAGTGCCACAATGTACAAATACTTCCATAAAACACCGGAAAAACTATTCGTTTCTGTTCCAATGGACCCCAAAACTCGCAACAAGTGGTTGGAACTAAGTAGCTCGTAGAGAACCCAAAAGTATTGGAGCTAATTCAAGTGTTTCTATGTGCGAAGATCATTTTGAGGTACATATTTGAGTCTATATATTTCTATTAGAATTAGTGTTTTTATTGCATTACTATTTTATGTACTGTTACTTTCTTTTTAAACATTGTAAAGACATAACCTAACAAAATAGTGAAACACCTACTACAACATACTTTTTGTACAACTTGATTGAATGTTTTGCTTGGAGAACAATTAAAAATTAATACTTACATTGTAGTTTTTACGTTTTGAGTTCTGCAGCGTAGAAACAATGACGTAGATTATTATTCGATCCGAAGTAGACCTAATAAAGATCCGTGCATAAAACTCCACACATGTCCTAATACAAATCTAACACAATGTGAATGCTCAAAACTAGGCCAAGAAAAAGATATCAAATACCTTGGCATTCACATTGATGAGCTACTATCTTGGACCAAGCAGATACATATCCTAAGAGGTCGAATTAGAAAGCTGATATTTGTCTTCAAGAAACTTAGGGCTGTTGCTAACAATAAGGTAATAACCATGGTCTATACCTCACTCTGTCTATCACTGTTAAATTACTGTGTTGTATCCTGGGGTTCAGCCTGCACTGGCCACATTCTGCAGTTAGAACGAGCCCAAAGGGCTGTGTTAAAAGTAGCCTATAATAAACCATACAGATTCTCAAGCAACCTACTCTACAAAGAGACGAAGCACCTGTCAGTGAGACAAATATATGTTATGGCGACGGCACTACGGTTTCACCGGACTGCACTCACTACGCAAGTTGGTGCCTCTGGCGAGAGATTGAGACACCAACGAGCACCTCACTGGCCTGTAATAAGAACAAAAATTCTGATTGGTCAAAGAAGCTACAGTTTTCGTGGAAGCTTCATATATTCGAAATTAAATAAAAAATTGGACATAATTCAAAATTCTAAATTTATCTGCAAAAGTAAAATCAAAACATATTTAAATAGTCTTAACGTAAATGAAACGGAGGAGTTGTTGCGGATTGTCTTCTGACCCGTACGTACTCGTATCTAATAATCTAATAAACTCATTATCATAAACAAACACACAAACCAAACATATCTATACACATAATTAAGCAAGTATAAATAAAATATATTAACCACACCTATCAATGGAGTGAATTGATAATCGTATATGAATCTTACTGTAATAATCTAATAAATTATCCATAAGTAATGTTGTGCTAAGTAATATAATCTATAAATCTAAAACATTAATTTAAGAACTACCAATAATTTAATTAATCAAATATAAAATTGAATGAAATGAAATTTGATTCAATCAATCAATTCAAGCGCAACAAAACAATTTTAATTAATTTTTTATTTTTTGTTCAATTATTAATTTCATTTAATTTCTTATTATCTAAACTTAATTAAAATTTTATAATATATTATCTTTAATTATCACCATTGAAGAGCACTAGTTATCGCGACACAGGGAATCCTAAAGCGATAACTAGCGACTGTAATTAGTTATAGTAAGCATGTTAATTTTAATTATAATTCATATATTTTTTGTAAATCATATTTTAATTAATGTTAAAACTAAATATTGTACTGAATATTAATAGTGGCAAATAAATTTTTATTTATTTATTTATTTATTATTGAAGAAATATGCAACCATAAATACATTAATTTTGGGTAAGTTACTGCTGTCTGCTTGCACAAAATGTTTCTCCATTCTTCTCACATTTAACCTCCGGACTGTTTTTGGTGATAATTTCTGGATAAATCGCTCTCAAAATAGCTTTACAACATTAAATTCGCAAATATCAATACAAAATCTGTTTGTTTAGATTTGTGTGACGTCACTAGGGATGAAGCCAGTTACAGACCGTTTTCGATCACGTGATCAAATGTCGAAAATACAGTTATTTTATTCGCGTTTTTTACAAATGTAAGCATATTTTTATTAAAAAATCAATGAAATATGCTTTTTCATTATGTCATGTTTATGGATGATGTCAATTGGCATAATATTTTCAATACAGTCAAACACCCTATCATAGATCAATAGTGTCATCATGCACCTGTTTTTTGTAGGTTTGCCGTCTCCATAGAGTTACCAGCACACTGGTTCTTGACAGAACGTATTCGATTCGATTGACAAAAGAAAAATTAAAAGTGATTTTACTCACCATTCCGAAACTGGAGATAGGATTAAATACAAAAGTAATATCAAATTAACCCTGATAACATATCTTTTCAACAGTTACTGAAACCTAAAGCTTTTACCTACCTATTTTAAAACTTTTTTACACAATATTGAGGACATAAAGCAAGGAATTTCGAAAGTTGTGTGACCGTGAGTTTTGTGTTGTTTTGGTTTGAAATTCTGCAATAAAGTTAGATTATGTGTCCTAAATAAAGTTCAATAGCCGTGAAGTGGACCCGATATGCCGAGTGAGTACCTAAATCTGTTTATTTAGTAATAATTATGCGCATAACTCAGGTATTTGCTAGGTCTAAAATACAATAGTGAACTTTTGGCTTCAGTGGTACTTTCACCTATGAATGGGTAGATATTCGATCTGTGTACATTGTCTCAGAGTTTTTGCGTCAAGATTTTCATTAGAGAGGCTTAGACATGTCCACTTATTGTAAAAAGTGCCTGGATTCATGTAAGTATAATTATGTAAGAAAATATATATTACCTTAACTTGCCTTAACTACAAAAACTGTTTTCTTATTTTTGTTAACATTCATATTGCATTCATATTTATAAAAATTAAGTTGACTGTAAGAAACTACACTCTACAGATGGCGGTACTATAGCTTGTACCGTAGTTAAAGTTTTTTTAATTTGGATATGTCGAAATGTCAGACAATATGTAAAACTATTTGGCTATATTTACATATCATTCCTGTTGCAAAGGTTAGCCATTGCTATCCAATGCGGTAATTCAGCGAGAGTTTTGGACACCTTTGCGCCGGGAACAGTTAAAGGTGGGATATTAGAGTAGGTAGTTAAGTTATTGGTGACCAATTGATAAGCTTTATTTGGCAATAAATAATTCTAAATAAGACTAATAAAAACAGAAAGCGGAACGGAAAGCGACCACCGGGCCGACCACCAGCCTGCTAGTCGGATGATATTGTTAAGACAGCAGGAAAGCTAGTGTCTAGGAAAGCAGTGGACAAGGCTAGCACAGGACCGGAAAAGATGGCGCGCTGAAGAGGAGACCTATACCCAGCAGTGGGTGGAGAATGGTTGATGATGATGATGAAGACTAATAAAAATAAAATTAAATGTTTTGGACAAAATTCCCCAAACAAAAGTACACAAGTGTCTTCTATGGAGCTTTGGAAACAACACGAAAATACATGTTTCACTGCGTTATATCACTTACCCGCACTCGAGCATGTCCATGAATACATAGTAGGCAAGTGATAATTTCAACTGGCTATCTATTGTCCTAAAACTGCGACCAGAACCACTGGAGGATGGGCAGCAGCGTCCTGTTAGTACACGGTAAATGTACTGTGATCCCCAAGCCGCCTCCCAAGCGTGGGGATTATGGCAACACCCCTCAAAGATGGAGGCCTTGTTCAGCAGTGGACATTTAATGGCTGATGATGATGATGATCTATTATGGTTCGAAAGTTACAGCCGTTTAAAGGTAAGACGAACAGACAGACAGACAGACAGACAGCATAGGCTTAGTAATAGGGTCCCGTTTTTACTCTTTGGGTACGGAACCCTAAAAATATGCATAATATGCAAATGTATATTTTTAAGGAGTTTTGTCGATATTCGACCAAGCCACAATATATTTTACAGCGTTACATTTTTAACCCCCGACACAAAAAGAGGGCTGTTATAAATTTAATATGTATCTGTCAGGCTGTGGCTCCAAAACTGCCGAACCGATTTTGATTTGTTTTTGTTTATTTAAAAGGTGACTTGATCATTATTAAGTGTTCTTAGCTATGATTTATGAAAATTGGTTTGGCCATTTAAAGAGTAACAAACCTCAAAGTCCGGGGACTGAGTGCAGATAACAACAAAACACAAAAAAAGGAGATCATGTAGGCGCCAGATAGCAAGGGGAGCCAATATTCCGAAAGCGAAAAAATAATCCCACTAATATTATAATCGCGAAAGTTTGTATGTATGGATGTATTGATGTATGGATGTTTGTTCCTCTTTCACGCTGCAACGGAACAACGGATCGACCTGATTTTTTGCATAGGTATAGTTCAAGAGCCAGAGAGTGACATAGGCTACTTTTCATCATCATCATCATCATCTTCATCACCATTTTTCATCACTACGCGGGTGATACCGCGGGGCGCAGCTAGGAGACAATAAAAACAGCACCACGCGCCTCGTGACGGGTGCGGCTGGGCACACTACCATTGTTTGTAACCAGCTTAAAAAATTTCAAATCGATTCTTATACAGGCCCGGATGTAGGGGGGCAAACAAAGGCACGTGCCCCGTGCGGCAGATTAGACGGCGGAAAAAATGGTTTGTCTAAAGTCAGCGTCATACATGACTACCCCCCTCCCCTCTCGCCAATACTTCATGTTGAGGGGCAAGCCAGTGTCAAGTTTTTTCCCCTGCTGTTCCTGTATGATACTTTTCAGAAATGAGCTGTGCCGAAAGACAATCTCCCTCTACCCTGATCAAAAGATGGGCCGGAGCTGGTCAGAGCATATTAATTGGACCAAGTTACATCATCACCAGCCAGAAGACGTCCACTGCTAAACATAGGCCTCCCCCTTAACCTCCACACTGAACGACAGCCTGCCCTTTGCATCTACTGGATACCCGCGACTCTCACTATGTCGTCGGTCCATCTAGTGGGAGGCCTACCTACGCTGCGTCTTCCGGTTCGTGGTCTCCACTCAAGAACCTTTCTTCCCCATCGGTTATCAGTTTATTAGACAACAATACACTGTGTCATTTTAAAATTTTATTTTAGGAAGCAGTACACGTGACAATCTTTCATTTGAATAGCAATATTGATTGTAGATATACATATTGTTCTTTATCTTGTTTCTAGGTTCAACGTACCAGTGTGACGGACGGAACAGTATGATAATGCATTAGTGTTAGCCGTGACCGGGTTCTCTACATACTCAGTTTGAAGAGCTACTGCAGTCAAAATGGCCTCATCGAGTGAGTATTCTATATTGTAGTGAATTAAATGAATAATTTCGTTTAGAATGCATATCCACAGAAAAGAGAAGTAAATAGAAGGGAAATGAGAAGGCAAATCTGTTACCAGATATGAGTGAACCTTGATTGAACATTCTTTTTTAGATCAACCGATAACCTTTGGTTCTGGACTCGGTGCACTTTGATTAAAATGAGTTTTCTGTTACATAGTATTCAATGTGTTTATTTAATACTTTATTGCACACTGACAAAAAATGCACGCCCTGGCCTCACTCCGCAAGCTTGCGTCCACCGACGGACAATCCACGTCTGCTACCCTAAACGCTACTCAAATCAGAGAGCCTACAGTATTTTTCTTTGCTTTCAGGTGAGATCACCGAAATGCTTGAAAAGGAGTCACCGTAAGTACTAATTAAATTCTATTACAATGCAATACAGCACTGAAACATGGTTTCTCACTATGGGCCTCTTAAGCCATCTCAAAGTTGCACAATGAGCTATTTAAAAGCTATCCGTCTTACCACAAAAGATTTAAGAACGCTTTGGACATGTGTTTAGCAATTGATGAAAAGCAAAAGATGATGATGAAAAGCCTATGTCACTCTCTGGCTCTTGAACTATATTTTTTTTTTTTTTTTTTTTTTTTTTTTTTTATTTAATACTTTATTGCACACTTACAAATTAAGTAGATATGTACAATTGGAGGACTTAATGCTAAGCATTTTCTACCAGTCATCCACCAGGTTGGAACAAATGGTAGGTAGGCGTGCATCAAAAACACATTATAAAAGACAAACAGAAATAAATAGAAATACCAAAGTTTTACAAGATAATATACAAAACAACAAATTACAATAAATATAAATCTAACTTAAATTATTTATAAATACAAAATTATACTATTATATTATTACATAAATTCTAATTAATATTAGACATATAAATAAAAATTATAATAAATTTATATACATATATATATAAGTGCTATAATACCCATGCAAAAAATCAGGTTGTTCCGTTGCAGCGTGAAAGAGGAACAAACATCCATACATCTATACATCCATACATACAAACTTTCGCGATTATAATTAGTAGGATTTGATCTAAATTAGTATCGAACAACGAAGCTGTTTGTTCACAATAGCGTAAACTTTAATTGAAAATTTGTAAATACAAAATAAAAATACACCCAACCCTTACAAATAAGTTTTTATGTACCTGTATTACAATTTAACAAGCATCTGTTCTGGGCCCCGATTCCACTAAACAAATTGTTTTTAAATTGTGATTGTATCAATTTTAATTTTTAAATAATTTACTCAAAATTGACAGTTTAATTTTTTTTTTATACTAGAAAAATACCACCACCTTATCTTATAACTTAGTATTTTTTTTTATTTATTAAAAACTGTCAATTTTGAGCCTATTATTAAAAAAATTAAATTGAAACAAATCATCATCATCATCATCATCAGCCCTGAGTGAATCACTGCTCAGCACTGCTAGGTACAATTTAAAAACAATTTGTTTAGTAGAATCGGGACCCAGACCGGCAACATCATCTATTGCATCTATCTGACGGCGTGGTATTGAGTTGTCTTTATAGCGCCTGATAAAGTCATACTAAAATCTATATATTATTTTGCTAATATTTTTAGCCAAGGCGCACGAGTAATGGGGAAGAACGGTTTGAACATAATATAACTGTGGATTGCTATTATGCTCACTTCTTATTTATCTGTACGCTTAGTCCCAGATTTGATAGTTTTCCGAAAACTTTTTTCGTTTACGTATTGTTCCATACATTTTAGTAAAGCGCCTCCAGCGGAAACGCGGAGGAACTAAAATCGGTAGTAATCGGCGGTATAGATTGCTTCACTCTAATACGAAAAAAGTTTTCGAATACCTTTCAGCCCAGCAATGTATGGAACAAAACGTAAACGAAAAAAGTTTTCGAAAACTATCAAATCTGGGACTAAGCCTACTGAGTTACCATATGTATTTCATTATTAGCAGCCTATCATATTACTACAAATACAAATACAAATCATTTATTCGGGCATAATTTATAGTAAGCTATAGTAATGATCCCAGAGGCTCCCGAACTAGTCAAAGACTGTGTGACGGGAGCCAATGGCTTCTCCTATTAATGTATCAATGAATTATACCAAAACAGCAATATAACATTTTAAAATTAAGTAAAAAATATTTCAAAGTATTTTAAAATTTTGATTACTGTGCCAATAAGTAGCCAAGAGAAAAATAATAATAAGATAAAATAATTTTTAAACCATTAAATGCAACAGTATGCACTATTATATGCGCAGCGTGTGTGTGTGTGTTACTACTGCTGGGAGTTGGGACACAATATGTGAAGAGCTGTTTGGATGTGTGAGTCACCTCAAGTGACCATCAACCCTGTGTTTGTTTGTTGTCTGTGTTTTGTGTATTAAGTATGCGTCCTCTAGTTTAGAATATACAATGGGACTGACATGTAGAATCTTTACTAATATTATAAAGAGGAAAGATTTGATTGTTTGTTTGCATTGAATAGGCTCCGAAACTATTGAACCGATTTGAAAAATTCTTTCACTGTTGTGAAGCTACACTATCCCGGGGTAACATAGGCTATATTATATTAAAAAAAAAAAAAATGGGATCTCTACTAAAACTCCAATAATGTAACCCAAGGTGTAAAAAAATAAGATTTAGACTTTTGACTTCGCGCGTTTGACAGTTCTAAGACAGGACAACGTCTGTCAGGTCAGCTAAGTAAATAAAAATAAATGGGGATGATTTTTTTTGTATCCCCATTTTACATATACCAGAATGACCCGTAAAATGTTTTTTTTTTTTAATTGAAATCTATGCTGCAACTGTAATTGTGCAAAGATTTAGGTTTTTATCTTAGTAATTATAGAAGTTAAAAGGTTATAAAAATTGGGACGAACACGCAACAGACAGACATACGGACGGATAGAATGAACTTATAAGGGTTCCTTGTAGTACTACTGAACCCTAAAAAAGGTTGGTTTTTTTGTTATAAATTATCAATAAAAAAATCGACTTCAAAATTTGTAAAATATGCAATGTCTAATCTTTGACCATAATAAAATGAATGGACGGGCCCAGAAGAAGTGCATTTTTGAAGATTACAAAATGAGCGCCGCCGCTCACTTCGTTTCAGTTGGTCTCTAGCCGTAGGACGTGCAACACGTGACTATTGTTACATGATAACGAAACATCTGACAAAATTATGCCTTCGTGTGCTTTTCCGAAGTGTAAATATCCCGCTATCTATTTTTATAACAAATGCACTGTACATGGTTATAATTAGGTGTTGAAGTATATGTCCAACGGTTTTGCCTCGTTTTTACTGAGCAAGTTCAATAGTTATGGCCCGTCCATTCATTTTATTTTGGTCGAAGTTTCGAATGACAGTAATTATTATTAGTAATATATTTATTTCAAGTAAATTAACTCATACTATATGTTCACAATTTAAGAATTACAGTCACATACAAAAAAATACGAAAAAACTACAATACACAATTAAAATTACTAACAACTTAAACACTTAGGTACACTACTTTTAATTAATTAAAATTTAATAATTATACATTCAAATGAAAATCAACATAATTTTAAAATATTCTTACATAAAATGTCAAACAATTAAAATGTAACTAAAATGTAAATAATTAATTAAATTGGCACCCTAAAAATGAAATTTTCTGTGTGTAACGTGCATTCCACAGCAGTGAGCAATGTAGGGGCAGTCGAGCCTGCCCGCGAGCGCGGCCAGCATGCTGTTAGTACTCCCCCGCACCCGCCGCACCAGCGAATAAAGTCCAGCGTAGTAATTTTCCAGTACTGAATCAATTTTAATAAAATTTCTATGGGTCCAATCTGAAAGTATCATTTCAAATCAAGTATCAATTCTTAAAACCTGTTTTTGTTTTGTCAGCGTGCGTATTATTGTTTTTATCAGCAGCGCAGAGTGAATGTTGAGTTGGTACCAGGACAAACCAGCTGTGGTTTTCTGGTACGACATTAGCTTAGCAAATATTGTAACATGAATTTACTAAACAATTAAAAAAAAAAAAAAAAAAACGGTTTATATATGACGGAGTTTTGAGTTTACAAAATGAACCGGCCAAGTGTGAGTCGGGCCCGCGCACTGATCCCTATTTACGTCTAAAAATACTGACAACCCCTTCCTTTTTCGAAATCGGTAAAAAAAACAAACAAGCTCGATTGCAGCTTTTTTGATAGGACTTGGTGATATTAAGTCTGATATGTACGATCATACATTTAGATTAAAAATTATAATTACAAGTAGGTACTTGAGATTATTACCGTTTCTAAGAACGATAAACGCGATAACCTAAAGCTTGCTCGATTAAACCTAAATCTAAACAATCAAACATGTAACAAAGTAAAACACGTTGGCAACTTACAGTACTAACAGACGTGGGGATTTGGTTGACCTCAACCTCCGTCTGACCAACGGGAGAGAAAGAGAGGGAAATATGTAATCCTCACTTTTTTCTCCCGTAAAAAAACTTTTCTGTGGTTGGAACCCTGACCTAAATGGACGACGCGTATGTTTAGAGAAAACAAAAGAACAAATGAAATAAACATTCCCATAGAGTCATAGTTAAACATAGCTTATGATAACACCTCTCAATGGACGAGCTCAGTGGAATGCCCAGCCTATAACAACTATGCTGTAACTTTACCTACTGCTGATCTCTATTCTGTTGTAACATAGTTATGTAACTGTTTAGGGTTTCGTAGTCCTGCAAGGAACCTTTATAAGTTCGTGCGGTCCATCCGTCTGTCCGTCCTAAGTTTTCAGGCCAGCCACTGCTGGGACTCAGGCCTTCTCTCAGAGAGAGAGAGAGAGAGAGAGAGAGAGAGAGAGATATATGATGGTGATAGGCTGAAACGATGAAGACTTCCAATACAAAATTATAACAATACAATACAATAACTCTTTATTAAAATACCATAAAACAAGGATAACATAAATATTACAATAAAAATATTATCTAGGCTTTTAACAGGCGGCCTTATCGCTTAAAGCGATCTCTTCCATGCAACCCTAAGTTTAAAAGACGCATCTTAGGTAGGCATTACTAGATGGACCGACGACATCGTGAGAGCCGCGGGCATCCAGTGGATGCAGATGGCAGGCTGTCGTTCAGTGTGGAGGTCTAAGGGGGAGACTTATGTTCAGCAGTGGACGTCTTCCGGCTTATGATGAGGATAATGTAGATAATATAATATAATAAAGAAAATAAAATAAAAAAATGAATTCAAATTCAATTCAAAATTCAAAAACGTTTATTGGTATTCATTAAAGAGCTATAGGTACATAAAAAATCTTAAGTAGGTAGTTACATGTGTACAAAATGTTGTAAGAAGAGGTGAGAATAATAAACAAACAATTATGTACCGTAGTGGAACACTGTCCCCCACACTAGGATAACCTGTGTCATGAGGTCACAGTTTTGATCATATAATGTATGTATCAACATGTGTATGTATCTTTGATAACAGTTGGTATGTTAATACATTTTTATGTAGTTTATTTCAATACTAGCTGACCTGACAGACGTTGTCCTGTCTTAGAACTGTCAAACACGCAAAGTCAAAATTACAAATCTTATTTTTTTACACCTTGGGTTACATTATTGGAATTTAGTAAGGATCCCTATTTTTTTTGAAAATATAATATAGTCTATGTTAACCGGGGATAGTGTAGCTACGCAAGAGTGAAAGAATTTTTCAAATCGGTTCATTAGTTTCGGAGCCTATTCAATGCAAACAAACAAACAAACAAACAAACAATCAAATCTTTCCTCTTTATAATATTAGTATAGATAAACACTGGTCTAGCCCGGACATTTAGTAGGCATTGGTGGGGCCGAAGCCAACACCAAGAGGCCCCGTTGAATATAAAATACAATATTATTGAATGTGTATAAAATGGATTATAAAACTATTGTACAGTATAGGATATAAAACGTCTAGGCTATTGAGGTGAACAACTTGTGGATGGGATAACAGATCTATGGTATGAGGTACGGCACCTGCCAATTATGCCTCATTTCAAAATTATGTAGTTTATTATTATTATTCTTTTTGTATGATTTAATTTTTATTTTTGTATTTTTTATCTAACAATAGTTTTAAGTTTTGTTTGTACTAACACAATGGACTTCTTAGTTGTCTTTAGTAAAATATTTTGAATTTTTGAATTTATTATTTACATATATAGGTATATAAGTATGATGTTTATATTATGTAGTCTATGTATGTGTATATATTAGTATGTAATATTTATTTGTAGTCTGTTGATTGTTTGTTGTTATTTGCATAGGTATTTACTTTCTATTTTATTAATATTTTTAGTTAAGGCTACACGTTTTTAAATATAATTCCTTTCCGTGCACGGTTGCCTGGAAGAGATCGCTTTAAGCGATAAGGCCGCCTGTTAAAAGCCTAGATAATATTTTTATTGTAATGTTTATGTTATCCTTGGTTTGTGGTATTTTAATAAAGAGTTTTTGTATTGTATTTTGTATAATGTATTGCATACTGTGCAGTACATAAACATTCTTAAAACTAAAGTCAGTACATAGTACGTATACCCCGATAAGGCGATGAAATTGAAATAATTTACACCAAGAACGCTATAGAAAGCGTGAAAACCACATTGCTACTATCAGTTCCATAATCATTGTGTGTAGATATACCTAGTTCTGATTGCACGCAAGCCCCGAAGAAGTGGGAGATACCTAGTGATCTAAGCTCGGTAATCTGCGTAGTGATGGGACATGTCGATATAACTGTGTCGATAATATTTTGTTTTTGGTCTGGCACAATAGTTTAGCTGCTGAACACACGGAACAAAGAACACAGGCTACTTTGTATCCTGTGTTAATTCAGGGTATAAGCTACCCCATTGCCATTGGACTTGAGTGCGAACAAACGTACACATTTATATCACACACTTTTTTATAATATTAGCTATAAATGGAATAAATTAGAATTAAATCACGAATTGATGAGACAAAAACCGTCCACCGTCCACCTGATAATTTTTCACGCATTTTGAACGGAGTTGCGGTGGCCACTATTTGTCACCATGTCGTTTAACTAAAAAAAAAAAAAAAGTGTTATCCCTACAGTTTACCCTTTAGCTAACTCTAACTCTATCAGTATTCTGACATAGACATAATTTTGTTTATTTTTTTCCTTTTTAACTTTAACAAAAACTAATAAAAATATTAATAAAAAACTAACATTTGTACGCTGTAACAGGCAAGGACATGAGATACGTCTGCATTCTTACGACCATGTATGCTACTTTATATGTATGTGTACCTACCATGTTCTGACAAATAAATAATTTGAATTTGAATTTGAATAGCACTTACCCCCTTGGTCGTCCATTTGATGACATTTTGTCATCTCGTTTGCAGTTGTATATTTTGTAGAACTATAGCAATAATATGTCAGTTGGTGCAATACGTGTTTACCTCGCCCCGTTCAGTTTTTGGCAGACTTTTTTCGGCAAATCCAAACTATATAAATATCTCAATCTAAGCGTTTAGAAAACCAAAAGTCATGTTTCATGACAGCGCCAAAGCGCAGTTTGAGGAAATCGATAACTATTATCGATAGTTCCAGGCGACGCGTATCCCACCCCTACTTCTCTCGTCACCGGCCCACCTCAAATTGGCTAACAGTGTTCCCGCGATCACGGCTTGTGCGGTCGACTCGCTCGCTTCAATCGAATGACGCGAGAAACTTTCGAATATCGAATCGTAATCGAGAACTCCAGTTCTGTTCGAAAAAGTGTTTGTGTTTTCTTTATCGAGTGCTTTATACCTACTTGTGTCAATTTCTAATTTTGAACTACATTCCATTTCTATGTGTTGTCTGTGGCTGTTTTTTTCATCAAGGATTTGTTTAAGTATTTCTATATTTTATCGACTCCTAAAAAGTTGGAGTCGTTAGGAGTTAATATGGCTGCCTTATGTTATCTTTAGGATTATTGTATACCTTATATCGTCATATATTTCAACTAAAGAGGTTATCAATTTGTTTCTCAAGGATATGTTTACGTTTTTTTATCGACTGCTTAATATGAATCGGTCTTAATATGGTTGGTTTATGTTATCTTTAGGATTATTGTATACCTTATAGGTATTCAGATATCACAGCAAAACAATAAAAAGGTACCTAATATAAAAATAGGTTGTGTACAAAATACAAAATTATTTATTTCACATAATGGCTACAATACAATAAAGCAATTGCTTGAGGGCCTCAAACTAGACTAAGCCTGTACCTTGAGGTCAAACAGGATATACATGAACGTACATGAAATAATAGTAGGTAACCTTACCTTAACACACTGTCACAATTACTAAAACTGTAACACCCCATGTTCAAAACTGTAACACCCCATGTTCAAAACTGTAACACCCCACGTTCAAAACTGTAACACCCCATGTTCAAAACTGTAATACCCCATGTTCAAAACTGTAACACCCCACGTTCAAAACTGTAACACCCCATGTTCAAAACTGTAACACCCCATGTTCCGTGAAATAAATAATTTGAATTTGTATTTGAAATATCGCGTTTACATAAAAAGCCTATTACAAAATGAACCGTTAAATTTTAAGTACATATTTGTATTTTCGGGCATAAAACGAATAATTAAAGCTGTGATTTTCAAGATAAATATACAATCAGTAAACCATAACATAAAAATGTTTATTTTATGCCAGTAATTTAACGAAATCCATTCTCAAACTTTCCCTCCTAACGTTATACGAAAAATTACTTTTTTAAATTGGAGGTAACAAATGGACATGTTGAGTTTTACCAATATCTGAAGCCGCTACATTCAATAAAAAATACACAGCAACTGAATTTTCTACAGATATTATTAGTTGAAAGAAAAATTAATCCAAAAATCCAGTATTCGATGCTTTTTCGTAAAAAAATGTGAGCAGGACCCTTAATATGAATCCGTCTTAATATGGTTGGTTTTTGTTATCTTTAGGATTATTTTATACCTTATATTCAGATATCATAGCTAAACAATAAAAAGGTACCTATAAAATAGATTTTAATGCACATTGCAATGTGCATACCATGTGTCTTTACGGGGAAAGTTTATCTCTGAAGAATAATTCTATTTTATGCACAACAGTACCGTAAAGTTTACCTAAAAGGAAGAACTGTTAGGGTTTTTAATAAAAAACCAGCCAAGTGCGAGTCGGACCACACATTACTTGTTAGCTCTACCAAAGTACAAAAAAGTTGTGCAAATACTGCTGTTTCTGATAAAATACAGATAGCCCGTTGGTCTAGTTGGTAGTGATTCTGCCTTCTGAGCTTGGGGGCGTGGGTTCGATTCCCATCTAGAACAAACATTCATGTGATGAACATTTGTGTTTGCTCTATATCTGGGTGTTAATATCTATTTAAGTATGTATTTAAAACTATATATGTATGTATATCAGTCTCTGGCAGCCATATCACAAGCTTTGCTTAGTTTGGGGTCAGATGACCGTGTGTGAAAAAAAGTCCCAAAAATAAATGAAAATCTACTTTTAATTCAGTAAAACCTACTCGTATGCCGTGATGGCGAACATTATTACGCTCTTTTATGCCGTCACGTTTCACATCTACCGGGCGTCCCGTGACAACTTTTATTGCAGTGATCGCTGCCGATGATGATGATGACTGTTTCGTGACGGATATTTGATATTACAACAGCGTGCAATAACACACGTTTTTGGCTCATAATTTTCCCTTTAAGTTGGTAACTAAATTATTTATCCTTATGGCCATGATGGCATTTTTCTTGTTATTTTAGGTATTAGGTATATGTTACGTAAATTGCTACCTGGATTTTCCATATTTATCATCAGTAAATCCATTTACGTTTGCTTTGACCGGAGTTTTTCCCAATCGTTTTTAGGGTTCCGTACCTCAAAAGTAAAAAACAGATCCCCGTCACCCTTATAGGATCACTTTGTTGTCCGTCTGTCAACACGGCACATGTAAAGGAATAAATCCGAAAATTAATAAAAGTACAAGTATTGCTGTTACAAACTTAAAATTTGTCGTTGGAATAAATAAATAAATAAAATAAATATTCAGGACATTTTTTCACACACGGTCATCTGACCCCAAACTAAGCAAAGCTTGTGATATGGCTGCCAGAGACTGATATACATACATATATAGTTTTAAATACATACTTAAATAGATATTAACAACCAGATATAGAACAAACACAAATGTTCATCACACAAATGTTTGTCCTAGATGGGAATCGAACCCACGCCCCCAAGGTCAGAAGGCAGGTTCACTACCAACTGGACCAACGGGCTATCAAACATGTAATGGGAATGTATCGAAGAACCTTGTTGTTAGTTTATAACTTGGTAATGAACACAAATTTGTCACCGACTCGCACTTGGCCATTATTTATTATTTGTTGTTATACTTTAGAGTGTGTACTATAATCATGCCAAGTTTGACGCTTGTGCGTATTACCGTTTTCACATTAGAGCTAATACAAAAATACGTAAAAGACCCCCGTTTAGTTTTTACTTTTTGACTTTTTTATTATTTGTTAGTTAATCCGCCGTAATGTTACATATTTACACTTTCTGTGAAAATTTCAACTGGCTATCTATTACGGTTCGAAAGATACAGCCGTTAATAGGTAGCTAGGACAGACGGACGGACAGACATCGTAGGCCTAAGCCTACGTATATTATTAATAATATACTTATTCATCCTGTTTTAAACTATCACGGTTGTTCACTAAAGTTATATGATTATTTACGGGATATTTACCGTGGTAAGGTTGTGGAATGAGCTCCCGATATTTCGGCGCAGTTACATGCACCATGTTCACGGGAAGACTGAAGAATGCGGGTGGTTGGAGAACAGTTAAAAAGTTAGGTGCAGACATAACGATCTACCCTCTTTCTTAGTCTTTTGCTACGGTTATCACTGGAACTCGAACTCGAACCTAAGTCCCGACAAAACACACTCACTGTATCACTGCGTATAGTATTTTGAACACATTTTGAACGCGAATTTTTATTTTTATTTTTGAGGCAACCTAATACTGGATTCCACGCACTGGCGAGTTGAAAACCATCACCTCGATTGAAATTCTGACATTTCGAGATCTCAATAGTTTCCTTTACTAGCCTTGGTATGTAATGGCGTTCGGTGGACAGGATTTCAGGGTTGTGAAATTCGATCCAGTGGTTAGGACCTGCGTCCAGCAGATGCTCAGCCGAAATATCGGGAGCTCATTCCACAACCTTACCACGGTAAATATCCCGTAAATAATCATATAACTTTATACTTATTCATATTCATTTATTTGGTAAATATTATTTACATGTCAAACATTATTAAAGATTTATTAAAATTAAATAATAATAATAAAATAAAAAAAATGGTATACTAACAATTGTATTAATTATTAATATCGTATTACTTATTCTATATTATTAATTGTATTAAAAATATTGTACGCTACAAATTATATTATATTTTGAAATCAAGGAACTCCTTGAAACTGTAGAACGTCTGATCGACGAGCCAGCGCTTTAACTGATATTTAAAGTGATATTTTAAGCGTAATAGGGTCCCGTTTTTACCATTTGGGTACGGAACCCTAAAAACCTTGATTTTTTTACATATAAACCCAACATAGACTAAAACGGTAATTATCATAGTATACGGCATCATTACACATTGACTTACGAAACTCGGGAAAGGTCAGATTCATAGCAGTATTGTGAATACGTGAGCTGCTATGCATTTGAAAATTGTTCCCACTCGGCTCCGGCAAGCTGAACGGATTTTGATGACATTTTACGCGGCGATAGCTTATACTAAATTTAAAAAAAAAAAAAAAACTACCTTATACTTTATCTACCTGTTACAAATTCGAAAACCTAATATTTTTTATGATTTTGTGTTGGACGAAGTCCGACGCTGTTTCAAATTTGATTTAGAAACCCCAATAATAATATCCTACTCCAACATTAGTTTTTTTTTTTTTTTATTTATCCCAAAATCCTTATTGTACTCGAAACGACGTAGAAGCGGAATTACATTAGAGATTCGTCATATAAAATTTTTCTATAAAAATAAATAAATATTCGGGACATTTTTGCACACACGGTCATCTGACCCCAAACTAAGCAAAGCCTGTGATATGGCTGCCAGAGACTGATATACATACATATATAGTTTTAAATACATACTTAAATAGATATTAGCAAAGATTATATACTATATATCATCACACAAATGTTTGTCCTAGATGGGAATCGAACCCACGCCCCCAGGCTCAGAAGGTAGGTTCACTACCAACTGGACCAACGGGCTAAATAGAACGTGAAATATAAAAATTCTTTTTGACTTAACTTATTTGTTCCTTTCGCAAAATCTTTTCGGAGCGGATCTCCACCCCATAAGAAATCTGACAAATTTCAACTTGTATGCCAAGCAGTTTTCGAGAATTCGTGACGAGTCAGTCAGTCAGTCAGTATTTCGCTTTTATATATACCCGGTTATCACCATATAGTCATAGATAAATAAATAAACTCTTAATATAAAAACACAAAAAAGTATCGTAGTAGTATTGTTTTTTAATGATATTATTGGTTTATTAATTTTATAGTCCCGGAAGCTTCAAAGTGACGAGTAAAGCCGCTGGGCGCAGTAATAATTAATCAACTATACGGAGACATTGAACAAGTTGTGGCCTAGAACGCTCCCCTGCGAACGCTCGATCATTGTGGATAAAATCTTAATCGTTACGTGAAAAAGCAAAACGCGTAATATACCGGGTGACTTTTATATACCGAAACGGAAAAATGATGGCGTGACTGGTACAAAAACGAAATCAAAATCGGTCCAGCCGTTTGGGAGCTACGATGCCACAGACATACACAGATACACATGTTAAACTTATAACATCATCATCAGCCAAAATACGTCCACTGCAGAACATAGGCCTCCTCCTTTAACCTCCACACTGTACGACAGCCTGCCATCTGCATCCACTGGATGCCCGCGACTCTCACAATGTCGTCGGTCCATCTAGTGGGAGGCCTACCTACGCTGCGTCTTCCGGTTCGTGGTCTCCACTCCAGAACCTTTATTCCCCATCGGTTATCGGTTCTTCGAGCGATGTGGTCTGCCCATTGCCATTTCAACTTGCAAATTTTAACAGCTATGTCGGTGACTCTGGTTCTTTGGCGAATATCCACGTTCCGGATTCTATAACGTATAACGCCCCTCTTTAATTTGGGGTTAAAAAAAGGGACCCGATAAAATAACTTTTTTTAGCGTAGTTGGTTTCAATAAATCAGCAAAGTTAATGGGCGAAAAGCTATAATTATATTATTAAATTAATTGATTGTAAACTTATTTGAATTGTAATTGTGTTTTGTTTTTATGTTTGTAGTTATTATTTCGACATTTTTATTTTTCTATTGAAATACTGTTTCAATTTTGTGTAATATGGTGTATTATATGAATATTTTCCGAAATAAAATAATAATAATTCGTATAGACCAAAGATTTGACGTACAAATCTGTCTTGTGCAAATTTAATTTTTTTGTCGTAAATTCCATCGCACTATGCTCCGAAATCCAAGATTTAGAAAGTGGCCGGTAATGTTGCATAACGCGCGAATTGAAAGTAAAATCAGACCGTTGTAATAATCAAGCGAAAACGGGGGCGTTCGTAGTTCCCTAGCGGCATTTTTTTAATGCCATTGTAGGCAATAATAAATATTATGCAAGCCAATAGATTTATGCGCTGTATCAAACTTTAAAAAAACAAGCAGACGGGCCGCCTTGTGGTAAGCAGTGGAGTTATGGACGCTTGTAACACCAGTGGCATCACAAATACGTTGCCGATCCTTAAGGACTATTATCTCACCTTTTGAAGAACCCCATGTTGATGACCCCATGAACCGACCATAAGGCTTAATATACTGTATTTAGTGAAGCAAAACCATGACGCTTACACACAGTCGTGCGAAATTTTTCAGGTTTTTCTCATATTTTTGTAATGTAAAATATACATTTACGGTACTCTCGATAATTACAAAACTGTATATTAAGATATCATAGACCTCATTTAAGAGATAGGTGTTTGAATGAATCCAAAAAGCAGGAATAAAAGCGCGCATTCAGTGTTTTTTTCGGTCGAGCTAAATTTCAATCTGGGTATCTTCAAGCCACGAGGGAATCGGTTTCTTCTAGGCTGTGCTTCTAGCAAGCGTGCTCCATCGTAGACCGCATCGTCGCTTTACATCAGGCGCGATGGCGGCCAAGCGCAAGCCTATTATTAAAATAAAAACGGTCTTTACGGTTTCCTTGATAAAACATTCAATTTTGATGACACAATTTTTATAATTTTAAACTAACCATGGAAGTAGATAAATTAAAATTAGAATGATCAACATTGTTAAAAGTAAGAAAATAATAATTAAATTATACTGGTAAATAGGATCAGAAATGAGGAGATCCTGAGACGAACGAAAGTCACCGACATAGCCCACCGGATTAGCGAGTTTAAAGGCAGTGGGCAGGGCACATATCACGCAGAACAGATGGCCGATGGGCCGAAAGATATGGAGACCACGGACTGATAAGCGCAGCGTAGGACGACCTAAAGGAGAGCGCAGGGAAACGCTGGATGCAGGCCGCTTTCAACCGGCCCTTTTGGAGATCGATGGGGGAGGCCTGTGTCCAGCAGTGGACGTCCTACGGCTGACATGACGATGATGATGATGACTAGGTACATATCTCAATAGTTTGTATAATCTGAGGTCTCACTGGTAAACCAGATTATCAGTTATCGGTAATTGTAAATCGAGGGATACATGTACCGAATAACATCATTATTTACATATATATCTTATCACTATCGAGCGGTATCAGTGTCAATCGACGATATCTTCTACATGTAGTCACTGACATACAGTGCCGTCAACTTACTGTTGACTGAGCCAAGCTATGTAGTATACAGTACTAGTAAAAATATATATAAAAAACTAACATTTGTACGCTGTAACAGGCAAGGACATGAGATACGTCTCCATTCTTACGACGTATGCTACTTTATATGTATGTGTACCTACCATGTTACCAATTTTTTTTTTGTTTTTTTTTTTTTTTAATTTTCATGACCGTGGACTCAATGTCCTTTAGTAGTAATCTTAAACAGTTTATGTAGTCTTAATAGCGTCAAACAAGTCACAGTCAGAGTCAAGTTAAGTAAGTCACGGTCAAATCAAACTCATGCCCCTGTAAAGTGGTGGAGACTTTACAAGAGGCTCCTATGGAGTTTTGGAAACAACACGAAAAGACACGTATCACATCGTTATATCACTTCACCACACTCGAGCACGTTTACGAGCACTTAATGAATAATAATTCACCATTTAGTATACATTAACACTCAAAAATACAGAAGTTTAGGAAAATAATCCAACGAGCCGACATGTTTTTTCCGCGTTGGCGCCAAAACTCCCTAAATAATTTGAATTTGAGTAGTGTTGCCATAGTAGTCTATGTTCTGGCCGGGACATTTAGCAATAACCTTAAAATACGGAAGTAAAAGAAAAAAATCATCAGCCAGAAGATGTCCAGCTGCTGAACATAGGTCTCCCCCTTAGTCCTCCACACTGAACGATAGCCTGCCATCTGCATCCACTGGATGCCCGCGACTCTCACGATGTCGTCGGTCCATCTAGTTAGGTCTACCTACGCCGTGTCTTCCGGTTCGTGGTCTCCACTCAAGAACCTTTCTTCCCCATCGGCTACCGAATCTTCGAGCGATGTGGCCTGCCATTGCAAAAAGTTTTTATCATGAGACAGACTAGACGTTAGAAAGGAAACAGACTTTAACTAAGATGTGCCAATACTTATACGCCATCCCCGGCCATAATGCTAAAGTCGAAAAGTTAATTAGTGTTTAGTGTATTTTAAGTTATTTGGCTGATAAAGTGAAATTGGTAACCAATAATTTTTTTGTTAGTCGCTGGCTTCGAAAGTAGATGCAGAAGGCAAGCTGTCCTTCCACAGTCTAAATAAAGCTACCATTGTGTTACAACTCCCAGCTTATCGCCGCCGTCAATAACGATAACTATGCTAAGTAATTCGTATAAATAAATGTAGGATAGTAAGGTTCAACAATCAATCAGTTCAATTCAATAATTATTATTCCAGTTCATGATATTTTATTATTCAATAATGTTTGATCTTTAATTCTATCTATTTTATTATATTATTTCAATTAGCTTGATTGTAAATTATTAGATGCTGGTAACATTGTTGTGTTTGCACTGGCAACTGGAGGATATAGATGGTAACACTAGCAGAAGCGAGAGGCGTTGGTTTGAAATGTAATTCACTTTCGAGACGACCGTTGAATAAAACACAACTTGAAGAATCTGCGTGTTGTCCTTATCACCGCCAATCCCTGCGACATAACCATCGTAACATCTCAGAAGTGGGATCAACCATGGAAAAGATGCTGGCCCATTTCGTCGAGGAATAAAGAAAAAAACAAAAAACAAGATTTAGTGAAACGTCTACAGAAAAAGAAGGTACCAAAAATTACGAAGATTTTTTTTCTTGCAACGTGAACAAGACGGAGGACAAGAGCCAGTTCAAAATAAAACGAAGAGTGGCCTTGATGCTGAAATTATTCCAAAATTTGATCCAGGGAAGAAAACTACAAATGTTAATGGCTGGTTTAACAAAATTGACCAGCTCGGGGATGTGTACGAATGGGATCAACGAGACCGTATTTTCATCATGCAAATTCGTCTTCGTGGTGCTGCTCGAGAATGACTACGTTTATCAGATTAGAAGAAATGCTTGCTCGTAACAAAGGAAACAATGAGACGATGATCAAGTATTTCAACGACAAGATATCACTTCTCAAAAAAAAAAAAGTGGTTTAGAAGGGGACGCTGCCTTATCCTGTCTAATTGGAATTTACCGGTTAAATTGCGAGCAAATGCGAAGGCCTACAGTTGTGATACTCCAGAAGACTTGTACTATGTTTTTTTTAAATCATCGTTTGAAAATTTCAAGTTGAAGCTAGTAATGCGGAAACAAGATCATCATCCTGGCATCGTGGATCAATCATGCCAAAGACTTGCTTCAACTGCCGCAAAACGGGCTATAAATCACGGGACTGCTGAACTACTCGCTGCAACGTCTGTCAACACCTGGGTCACGCTGCTGCTGTCTGCTGGTATGCTGCTACTGGGTCTGGCACGGGCGTCTGGCTACGAGATGCACAAGTATCACAATCGCCACGCAACATTCAACAGGTAATACAATAGATTTCATTTAAAATTTTGATAGATACGTATAGGAAGTACGTTTCAATTAATGGTACTGTAGTTCTCGCACAAAAAAATCGATACAGGTAGTAAAATAAATATCATTAAGTCGCGAACCAACGCAAATTTGTAGCTTAGGATGTCACATTAAAACGTATTGATGATTTCGGCGCAAATTAAGATCCTTTGTCCGAGTACAGTTCCAGTTACCTACTTATTGATGATGTACATTTTGAAAGTTATGCCGAGGTTATGGACACGGATTTGAAAGATATAGATATACCTTTTACCAATCATCAGTCACATGTGACTCGAATTGCCAATTCTGAGTTGGTAAAAATAATCACTAGTAATGAGCAATAATGATGTCCTACCCGCAAATTGTAAAAAAAAAAAAATCAGTTATCAACGGATGATTACTTAGAAACAGTGGATAAGTACCATTATTTATAACTAACGATTTGAAAGCGCCACCAGGACCTATTTGTGATAATTATGAAGTTATGCACTAGCGATACACGAAATAGGTCTAGATACAGTACTCATAACACGGTATTATTGTCTTTAGTCTCGTTAGAGAGAGATTCTAATGCCACAGTCAACTTCTATTAACGGTACGCTTATGACTCGAGCATAGGTTGGCCACGACACGAGTATACTACTCACTCGCGCGGATTTGTGTAAACAATCCTATGGTTTTAAAGGCTCAAGCGACCATAACTCTGATGATAGATTGAACAACAATGGGAAATAGACCAATTATTGCTGCGGACATAGAAATGGGTATCATTGATGAAAATCATAACACGCGCTTGCTGAAAACTTATTAACGCATAAAACGATTCGTTCGCCGAATGTAATAATGAATTTGGGTGGATTAGTTTAGTCAAGATGGATTATTATAATTACTACCACTGACGTGTACCTGCATATAGCATGTCTTACAGATTATCGTATAAAGAGGAAGAAATCGTTGAGCAAAAAGTAAAAGGCCTTAAACGATTACGCATGCACCTTACTAGGATTCCAGTTAAAGTCGTAACCGTTTATCTATTCTCTAAGTAATGTAAGATCTGTAGAAACTATCAAGTACCTCAAAGAAATATCAATGTTTAAGACTTCTTGTAGGGTAGTAATTTTTAAACATTCGCGGTTTGAACACATGTTTCAAATGTTTATTGGGACTTATCACGTATTATTTTATTTTTATCCTTGTAGAGTAATATTGGATCATGACATAGCATTTACAAGCAGGTATTTCAAAGAGTTCTTGACCAAAATATATTTTAAACACTATGCTTAATGCTGTGGTTTCCCGTCGTTCGAATGGTCAAATAGAAAGAGTTAACTGAACAATATAATTGGCGGGCTCAACACCTCGACTGAAAGTGAATGTCCTTGGGATGAAAAGTTAGTTGACGTTATGTGGGACATAAATAACACTCCACATTCAGTTACAGGTTAAGCACTTTTTAATTTGATGGTTACCTACATAAATACGTTTTTACCCGCTTACTTCGCTATTACTACTGGTAGTGATAATCTCTGACATGATGATAATGTGGTGTGAACAATAAAGAGTTTATCTATCTATCTATATATCATGACCAAACAAGTAGAAGAGCGTAGGCACAGGGTTAAAGTATGCATCGATAAATATAATATGACGGTCATAAAACACATAAGACAATAACCATGTAAAAGGAAATACAAGATCGGAAAATTAGTACCTACTATAAAAAGGTTAAAACGCGGACAACAAAGAAGTTAGATAACTAGTTGTTACACTAGACCAAATAAAATATCCAAAATCTGATTTTTCTATTGACCACAAGGAAGTTTAGGGTATATACAAAATCTTTGATTGACCGTTATACAACTGACAGCAAAAAGATATGAAGGCTTTAGAAAGTTTAGCGCAGTGATACCTGGAAACGTTCTACGTCCTTATAAACCTACAGTGTCATACAGATCATTCGAATCAAATCCTACAGAGAAGATCTCAATGATTTCGTGAGAGTTAATAAGTTAGCGTGCACTAATAATAATAGCTTCTATCTTGTTGCAAGAATATTTTTACAGACGCACCTGATTGCAAATAGAATAATGTAAAGCCGTAAAGAAGTAATTTCAAACAAAATAAAGGTCTTTATAGGTACATACTTTATTATTTTTAAATATATACACATCGATAACAACATTGATAAAATATCTAGGAAATGATATTATAAAATACATAATTTACATAACAGAAGAACCGTGTGTGCTGAACAAAACTGTTTACAAACGAATCAAAATTATTTTACTTATTAATATCTAGTTGAATACGCTAGATCTGTGTGACTGTGTGAATCTATGTGACTGTGTGACCAGCAGAAAAAGAATCTATGTGACTGTGTGACCAGCAATAAAACAAATAATAAAACGTTAACTACTAAAATGAAAATCTAATATATTATGTATTAGATCTGTGTGATATAAAATACTCAATATCTAGACAACTACGCTAGATCTGAGTAACTGTGTGACCAACAATAAAACAAATAATAAAACGTTAACTACTAAAATGAAAATCTAATATATTATGTATTAGATCTGTGTGATATAAAATACTCAATATCTAGACAACTACGCTAGATCTGTGTGACTGTGTGAATCTATGTGACTGTGTGACCACCAGAAAAACAAATAATAAAACGATAATTACATAAATTAATATCTAATATGTTATGTATTAGATCTGTGTGACCAGCAGTAAAACAAATAATAAAACTATAATTATATAAATTAATATCCAATACATAAATGTAGATCTGTGTGCGCTACAAAATAAATAACATCTAGTCAACTATGCTAGATCTGTGTGACCAGCAGTTAAACAAATAATAAAACGTTAATTACATAAATTAATAATATATTTAATATGTTATGTATTAGATCTGTGTGACCAGCAGTAAAACAAATAATAAAACGATAATTACATAAATTAATAATATATTTAATATGTTATGTATTAGATCTGTGTGACCAGCAGTAAAACAAATAATAAAACGATAATTACATAAATTAATAATATATTTAATATGTTATGTATTAGATCTGTGTGACCAGCAGTAAAACAAATAATAAAACGATAATTACATAAATTAATAATATATTTAATATGTTATGTATTAGATCTGTGTGACCAGCAGTAAAACAAATAATAAAACGATAATTACATAAATTAATAATATATCTAATATATTATGTATTAGGTCTGTGTGCTATAAAATACGCAATATCTAGACAATTATGCTAGATCTATGTGATCAGCAGTAAAACAAATAGTAAAACGATAGTTATATAAATTAATATCCAATATATACATTTAGATCTGTGTGCGCTACAAAATAAATAACATCTAGTCAACTACGATAGATTCAAATTCAAATTCAAATTATTTATTGAGAATAAAAACGGACAAATTCCACTAACATTTATCTCACATACTGTTAAAACTAAAATAGATTTCCTAGTAAAAATAGGAATAATATTATAAAATTACTAATATAATAAATACAACAAATTGCTGTAAAAATATGTCAACATAAAATTAGATCTGTGTGATCAGTTTTAAAACATGTTATAAAATGATAATACATTATTAAAGGGTCTGTGTATGCTATAAAATAAATAACATTTAGTCAACCACGTTAGATCTGTGTGAAGCAGGTGTGAGGCATTTAGTAAGACGATAATTACAAAAAAATAATATATAACATATTTTTCTACGTTTAGATCTGTGTGCTATAAAATACATATCTTGACAAACGCGTACGCTAGATCTGTATGACCAGTTGTAAAACAACTTATAAAATGATAATTACATATATATATTTTTATTAATATGTGTTGTAAAAATTTCATAATATTTAGTTAACTGCGCTAGATCTATGAGGAGAAGTAAAATAGTTACCAAAATCAATAATAACAATATTAATATTTTGTGCTTCTTCCTTTCTTCTTTATGTTAACTTTACCAAAGACAACCCACTGCTTTGTATAATTTTGTTCCAGAGGACCAAGAGTGTACATAACTTTCAAGATCGCCGTGGGACACGGCCGATACAGGATGGCCGAATGTTACAACTCCCAGCTTATCGCCGCCGTCAATAACGATAACTATGCTAAGTAATTCGTATAAATAAATGTAGGATAGTAAGGTTCAACAATCAATCAGTTCAATTCAATAATTATTATTCCAGTTCATGATATTTTATTATTCAATAATGTTTGATCTTTAATTCTATCTATTTTATTATATTATTTCAATTAGCTTGATTGTAAATTATTAGATGCTGGTAACATTGTTGTGTTTGCACTGGCAACTGGAGGATATAGATGGTAACACTAGCAGAAGCGAGAGGCGTTGGTTTGAAATGTAATTCACTTTCGAGACGACCGTTGAATAAAACACAACTTGAAGAATCTGCGTGTTGTCCTTATCACCGCCAATCCCTGCGACATAACCATCGTAACAATTGTCTCGTTCAGTGAGGAGGTCTAAGAGGGAGGCCAATTTTTTTTTTTAATGCCATAGTTGGCAAACAACCAGGCAGACGGGCTGCCTGGATACTTGTAACACCAGAGGCATCACAAATACGTTGCCGATCCTTTAGGACTCTATTAACTCGCCTTTTGAAGAACCCCATGTTGTAGCTTCTCGGAAACACCGAGTAGCTCATTCCAGATATGAGGCAAGAAGGATCGATTGAATCGGAAAAAACAAGTGGACGTCTTCTGGCTGATGATGACGCTACTGTATTATTGTTTAACTCGATGCCAGTTAATGATTAGTATGTAGCATATTACAATAGAAATAAATATGTACAGAGTAGTCAGAGACAATAGTATTTGTATTGCATTTTAATCGGATTAGACATGTCACGACCATGTACAGGGTTATTGATAATTATCAATTTAAATAACCGACTTTGCAAAATTTGTAAAATATACAATTTCGGTTTCTCGGACGACATAATATTCTCAGCAAAGTAATAGAATTAGCCAGTTTGAGCACATCGTTTGCAGTTGTGTGCCGTTCAATATAGAAGTGTGCGTTTGTAGAACTAGTAAGAATATGTCAGTGTGTGCAATACGTGTTTACCTCGCCCCCTTCAGTTTTTGGCAAAATTTTCCGGTACTAGTTTGTGTTTATGGAAGATCCAAACTATATATATTATCAAAGGCTGGGACACAGACCTCTCAGAGAGAGAGAAAGAGGATGGGTTTAATGGATAATGCTGGTCCAGTGCATGTTGGTGAATGTCATTACCTCATTGCTGTTCCATAGAAAAAGGTAATTCACACTCGAGAAAATGTAAAAAAAAAACAACAGCTGATATTTTTTTTCGTGATTTCAGGATTGGTCCCGTAGTAAAATTTGTTCATAATGGTAAATAATATGGACCCCTTTCGGCTTAGCGCACTCTTTCCGCGTAACCCTGTATATGGAAGTACAATAATTTGGAATCAAAGTAAAGTAACGTAAAATGTTATTTTATTTTATTCTATCAACGACAAGCTATTCAATCTGTTGCTTTCTAAAATTGAGAAAATTCTTTTGATTATACAATTTTATCAGAAACAATCTTGTTCATATTAATTTTACTATTTGTTTGAAAGTAATAAAAATTTACAACATTATTACATGAACAATGATTATTTATTGCGACAATGGTTATTACTTAACCCTTTGTAGGCTTGAATAAATATTGTTAGAGTTATAATTAAACGCTGTCTGTACAAATACAAATACAAAATAATTTATTGTTGTTAAACATAGATCCAGAAAAAAATAAGTAACCCTGCCTACTGCTTTAGCGTTAGCTGTGATGCGTCAGACAGTGTCTGAAAAATAAACAAAAATAAGAACAGTTACAATAAGTATAGTCTATACTAATATTATAAAGAGGAAAGATTTGATTGTTTGTTTGTTTGTTTGTTTGTTTGTTTGCATTGAATAGGCTCCGAAACTACTGAACCGATTTGAAAAATTCTTTCACTGTTGGGAAGCTACACTATCCCCGGGTAACATAGACTATATTGTATTTTAAAAAAAAATAAGGATTCTTACTAAAACTCCAATAATGTAACCCAAGGTGTAAAACAATAAGATTTACAATTTTGACTTTGCGTGTTTGACAGTTCTAAGACAGGACAACGTCTGTCAGGTCAGCTAGTTATTAATAATATACATAGACAATTTAATCTATACTAATATTATTATTGACAAACTAAATAAATAAATAAATAAATATTTGGGACATTTTGCACACACGGTCATCTGACCCCAAACTAAGCAAAGCTTGTGATATGGCTGCCAGAGACTGAGGTAACTAGCAGGTGGGTTAACACAACATGAATGTAATTTGTTTTGGTTATTAGTATTGTAGGTTATAGATGTATCTCAAATGTTGAGCCACTTATCATAACCTTATCAATATAAATACCTATTCACACATCGGAATATGGACACATCATTTTAAAAAAACCGGACAAGTACGAGTAGGACTCGTGCTCTGAGGGTTCCGTTGGACGGAACAATCATAGCGCGAGTCCAAAAAAAAAACCGGACAAGTACGAGTAGGACTCGTGCTCTGAGGGTTCCGTTAGACGGAACCCTCAGAGCGCGAGACCAATAAAAAAACTAACTGAAGTTAAAATATTGAAAGACAAACTTAAGTTTGTAGTTGACAATAAGGTTCTTCTATACATTCGAACTACAAAATGTAAGTTTGTAATAGCAAAATAATTATTTTTAAATGATATAACTTCAAATTTATAACTTTCGGATTTATTCCTATATATGTACTATGAGACCTTGCCTCTTGCCAAATTTCATGATTCTAGGTCAACGGGAAATACCCTATAGGTTTTGATTCCCCTGTGAAATCGCAAAATATACGACATAAACGTTTATATCTTTTGATTGCTTTGACTTACAACTTTTATTTTGTTACAGCCGAAAGAAACCGTAGACCCAAGTATTTAGTAAAAATTTCAACTTGCTACCTTTACCCGTTCTTGAGAAAAAGGGTCTTGACAGACGGACAGACAGACAGACAGACGGACAACGAAGTGATCCTATAAGGGTTCCGTTTATTCCTTTTGAGGTACGGAACCCTAAAAACTAACTGAAGTTGAAATATTGAAAGACAAACTTAACTTTGTAGTTGACTATAAGGTTCTTCCATACATTCCAACTACAAAATTTAAGTTTGTAATAGTAAAATAATATTTTTTTATAATATAACTTCAAATTTATAACTTTCGGTTTTATTCCGATATATGTGCTATGAGACCTTGCCTCTTGCCAAATTTCATGATTCTAGGTCAATGGGAAGTACCCTATAGGTTTTGATTCTCCTGTGAAATCGCAAAATATGCGACATAAACGTTCATATCTTTTGATTGCGTTGACTTACAACATTTATTTTTTTACAGCCGAAAGAAACCGTAGACCCAAGTATTTAGTATAAATTTCAACTTGATACCTTTACGCTTTCTTGAGAAAAAGGGTCTTGACAGACGGACAGACAGACAGACAGACGGACAACGAAGTGATCCTATAAGGGTTCCGTTTTTTCCTTTTGAGGTACGGAACCCTAAAAAACCCTTTATAATGCGTAGTAAAGTCGATATTTGCTGTTAAAGGTTTTGCGCTCGGGACTATTCTTGGTCCCGAGTGAAAGCCTTCGTGCTTGTTATCACAGAGTATAAAGCGACAGAGGGATAACTCGAAACGGTGATATTCGTTCAATAACTATTTCAATGTGAAATTGGGCACTAGAGTTGTCCCATTCTGGGCTAAATGACAAAAATATCGCCTAACATCAGGCGAGCTGGCGGCCAAGCGCAAGCCTATTTATAATAAAAAAATATATATATATATATATATATATAAATGTTGAATTGGATAAACCGTATCAGTTTCCTGCGATACAGGCCTAGCCTAGTGCAGGAATCGCAGTATACACAATTAGTATTTCTCCTTCATAGACATAAGCCAGTGTGTATTCCTATTTTATAAACAAATATGTAAGCCTATGTTTAAGCAAATAAAATATTTTTCATTTTTTTTTCATTTTTCATATATAATAAAAATTGGAAGGAGAATTTACCACGACGAAATGGAGAATGTTTGTGATGCGGTTGAGTTTATACGTTTCTGTTAGTGTGTCTGTTACAATTTTTGTCCAAAACAGCTGACTAAATGCGCTTTTTTAAATACGTATTTAAAAGCAAATTTTATTCCGGTGGTTCTTAACTATGCTCGATCAAAATCTGTCCGGCGGTTTACAAGTTGTGAGCTCTTTTCCAAAACGACCGTGTTTTTTTTCTACATTTGGCGACACTCACCCTTTTGTCTTGTTCGATGACTTGTTCATACGTAGATAAAGTGTTTTTCGTCACCGCTTAGAGTTACCCGTCTGTATTATTATTCTGTGCTATGTATTCTTAAGTATTTACTTACCAGTTAGTACTTAATCATGTAGATAATATAGATTAGATAAATGCGTGTGCAGAGCTGTCGTCACAGGTTTATATTGTTTTATTATAAATAGCAGTAACTCAATTTTTTTTCTATAAACGCGAATAAAAAAAAAAAACTTCTAAAAGCAAGATCTCTGTGATTGTGTAAATCGAAATTGTGAAAAAGTGCTTCAAATGATTAAGGCCTTTATTATATTTACTTAATATAAAAAAAATATTAAAAAAACAAGTTATTTATTACCAAAAATAAATATGAATTTTGAAACACGTTCTTAAAAAGACATGGGTTCTCAATTCGACTGTATTTTTGTTAAGCGATTACTCCGCCAATTATGAATTGATTTTGATGATTCTTTTTTGTTTGGTACGTCATACTTTAGAGGTGGTCCCAAATACATTTTATCAAAATTGATACAGCGCTTTTGAAAAAAATTAACATAAACAAAAATATTTACACACGTGACGTGTTTTTGGTTCCCTTCAGCAATATTTTTGATGAGGACTTCCAATCTCAGTTTTAACAAATTTTTCTACCTTTTAACCGACTTCGAAAAAGGAAGTAGGTTCTGAATTCGGCCCGTTTAAATGTATTAACAACGATTACGCTGGCATTTTCTAAACCAATTTGCGTGTTTTTAATCATGTAGAAGAAACCCGAGAGGTGGTCCTACAATTTTTTTATAAATTAGGGTTCAATCGTTTTTTTTTTTTTTTTTTTTTTTAATAAATAATTGGCTTGCGTTTGACCAGCGTCACGCCTGATGTAAAGCGATGATGCGGTCTACGTTGGAGCACGCTTGCCTAGAAGAAACCGATTCACTCGTGATTTGAAGACACCCAGTTTTGAATCCAGCTCAAATAATATTGATTTATGCCAGAGGCCTACGAATTTCGCGTTAATCAATCAAAGAAATCGTATCGAAAAAATAAACTAGTTGTTCACCTCGAACAGTGTTAAATAAAGTTTTAAGCATTCCACTATCATAGGTGTTTCACTTATAATTCCAAAATAAATTATCTTTAAAAAAAAAACGACTTCAAAAAATCACAAAACACAAACATTCTAAGTTAATATGCCACTAAAAATAATAAAATAATATTTTTACAAGGATTATGAAGTCGGGTGGAAACGACATGAAAATTTTTAATCAAGGTTATATCCAGGTTTCATCCTAGGTTCTAGGTTAGTTCCCATCCGACTTCAAAATAATATTTTTACAAGGATTATGAAGTCGGGTGGAAACGACATGAAAAATTTAAATCTAGGTTAAATCCAGGTTCCATCCTAGGTTGTAGGTTAGTTCCCGCCCGACTTCAAAATCATTGTAAAAATATTATTTTGTTCTTCGTGGCATATGTTTGTGTTTTGGGGTTTATCGAAGTCGGTTTTTTTTTTGCATAATTATTATGAAGTTCACCTACAGATGTTAGGTAGCATATTTAAATTAGGTAACACATAATAATAACCCTGATTGGGTATGGCAATATAGTAGTTTGTACGTGTAGGTGTAGGTGTTGCAAGACAGTTAAGGTTTAAAAAAAAAAACTTTAATATATAAGCTTTATCTAAAACGCATATTCTTAGTACAAACACTGCAAGATAATTAATTAACAATAACAAACAAAGATAAATGTACGGACTTACGCTTAGGTAAAATATATTCTGGTATATAATGTAAATTATTAACTATCTAATATGTGTTATCGTACGTGAATAATAATGAATACAAATAAACACCTGCCATTGTCTCAACTTGCTTACTGTACCTGCACAAGTGATAAAAATTATATTAAAAACCTATTAATAATTATATTAATAATCAACTAATATAAGGTTAACTATTTCCTCAAACTTCTCTGACAAAGTCTAAACTATTTGCGTCTCTTTTTATTTTTATATACGAGAGAGAAACAGCAACAATTAGATCTGTCATTATTGAAAATCGAATTAGAAAATTGTGTACAGAATCTATATCATCTAGAAAAGAATTCAATGTTTTCTGATGGTTTGTAAGAGAGAGACGCGTTTTAATCAAGTGGCATAATAGTTCTTTTATCTAATGGTAAGTTTTAAATAATGTAAAAAAAAACTTAGTTTTTTTTTATTTTTTTATTTAGTAACAAAGTCTCAAACAAAGTGTTTTGCCGAACCTTAGAACAGTAGATTGTATGATTGTATAACATGTGCACAAAATAAGCCATTTTAGCCGAGGCGTTATCCACCTGAGCTGAAAGTAAAGCGGATGTTTAAGCCGAGGATAAATGGGTTTCATCATAATTCATCATAATTGGTTTTATGCACGAGTTGTACACTCGGATTTTAAGTTTAATTTCGAGGAAACTTAATCTTTTTATATATCTTTTTTGTTAACATTAAAACCGAAACATAAACATTGTTCTATTTTTATTTGAAAAAGTTATGTCTGGGTCTTTAATAATTTTTATATTTTATTTTTATATAGTTAGGTACAAATATAATCAGCAAACTTTGCTTATAAACTTTAAAACGAGTAAGTATAGAAAAACATTATATATTTGCTAATCCAAACATTGTACACAGCATTGTTAATAAATCTTGTTTTTACAATACAACGTCAACTACTTAATTATTATTTTTTATTTTTTTTATTCAACAAATTCAGATGAAAAGTATCGAGTAAAATGTCGCTAAAACAATGTCTAATTTAACAAGAAAAAAAAACAATCTTACATTTAAATTTATAACTAAAACTAATCGAGTAAATAATACCCTGATCTATGGCCTAGATGCAAACTTTCTACATGAAATATATTTCAAAATAAACCTGTGAACAATTTACAGCATACTTTTATGCACTAGAGCATAAAACAGTTTTAATTAGCTTAAGCAAGAACTTTACGAACATGAGAAGTAAAAACTATTTCATTTATTGTTAGGTCCCAAAGATTTCAACGAAAAAAAAAGCCAATACAATATTACTCGATTTTTTCCAGATAACGGCGTGTCCTTAATTTTTTTTAAACTTTTTTTGAGACTATGAATAAGATAGATAGAGAATATAGAGATAAGAGATAATAACAAAACAAAAAAGGTATATTCTACCTTATTTCTGTTATTACTAAAATTTTATTAATAGCCAGCGCTTCCTGTTTTTCCCAGTTTTTCCTAGCAGACGATCAACAACCGTAATATGTCGGGCTTATATTATGTGTATATTGCCTACAATCTTGTTTTTTTTTATCTATACATTTTTGTTTTTTATGTTACCGAAACCTTTCTTAATGATTGCAAAAGTTTTTTTTTTTTTTTTTTTTTTTTTTTTTTTTAACACGATTTTCAAAATATAAAATGTAGGCATATAATCTATATATACTCGTGAGAGCCTGTAATTGGCTTCCTATCGTTTTTCCAGTGTATAGTTTAGTGTAAAAAGCTGTTGGGTTTTCCAATAAATAAAAGGTAGGTACACTTTTCGATGTTTGCTGAGTCAAACGTGTGTGAAAACGAATCTGTTGGTCCGTCCTCCCAAAGTCTACTATTGTGACATTTATTAACACTATTCATTAAATTTATCTGTTGTATGTTTGTATCAGTCGTAGTAACAGTTCATAATCTTGTAGATTTTGTAATTGATACAATAATACATACGCGATTGTCATTCAAAGCGTCCTATTTCGATGACCTAGATGTGTTAATCGTGGATTGACCAATCATAAGGCGAGGTTTTACCATTTTTTAAGTAACGCTTGTCAGATGATATATTATTGTATTAAAGTTGCACTTAGTGAAGCGAAACCATGGCGCTCACATACAGTCGTGCGTTTCGCTACTTAAATTTCTAAGCTTTTTCTCATATTTTTCTAAAAGTATAGCTGTAATGTAAAATGTACTTTTACGATTCCCTAAAAAATACGGAATAGAAAGCCTAATTGACTGATATAAATTTTTAGGTCACTAGTGAATCACCCGGCTTTGCATGATACTTCATTCTAAAGAATTGTAATCAGCCAACCTTGTCCCCTCTGCTGAGACACAAACGGATCCGGCGATTCGGGTGATACAATTTTCTGAACCGAAAGGAGGCTGAAACCATCTGTGTATTTCTAAATTTGTTGAAAGCTAAAGTAGACATTGTTAAAACCACATAGGATAGAAGTAAATTTGTTTGTTGGTTTTTAAAAAAATTATCTTATATTATGTATCTATACTAATATTATAAAGAAGAAAGATTTGATTGTTTCGTTTGTTTGCATTGAATAGGCTCCGAAACTACTGAACCGATTTGAAAAATTCTTTACAACACATTTGCTCAAAAAGTGCACTTACGAAGCCTGTATACATCGTTCGAAAGTTAAACATAAATAAATAAAAGTTAAACACGCATCATACATACAACGGAGCGTGCGGTAATGAATTTTACCGCACGCTCAGATGTATAGCACCGTGCGTGTACTTTACGGTATTTTTTTAATTTCCATTTCCATAAAAATTGTTTCATTTGTAGCCTTTTTTCTCGCAAATGTGTTGTAAAACGTTGTATGGCACACGTGCGGATTGGTTTTTACAAACTCGTGACTATGGTAAGCCCTCGACTACTCGTTTGTAATAACCAACTTACCGCACTTGTATCATAAATAACTATTCACCTACCACCAACCTACCCTATCCCCGAGTAACATAGGCTATAATATATTTTCATAAAAAATAGGGAGATCCTTACTAAAACTCCAATAATATAACCCAAAGGTGGTGTAAAAGAGGAGAGGTGTAAAAAAATAAGATTTACAATTTTAACTTTGCGTGTTTGACAGTTCTAATACAGGACAACGTCTGTCAGGTCAGCTAGTACCCTATATACATAATAAATGTCAAGCAAGAGATGTAAGTATGCCAAGACGACGTACACTCTCTTGTACCCCATGTACCGTATCAGTCACACCCAAATTTTTACGTTACGGTAAAAAAGTCAGCCTGTATATATAGTACTTGATTTTGTTATTAATATCTTATCAGCCACAGTATCACGATTAATTTAATAGTTTTATTATTGTAGTTTATGCATTTACAACTGATTGACGCAAGTATAGATAAAAACTTAAAAACACTCGCACAAAGAAAATATTTAAAATATATCTAATTCAAAGTGATTCTCATCTCTCATCGCTTTCAATGATTTTCTAAGTGACAAATAAATTCTAACTTATTCTGATTCTAAGTGTCATAAAACTTCTAAGTGATAAATGTCTTAAAATATCTAAGTGTCAAATAAATTCTAACGGATAAACGAATTCTAACTATCAAAAAACTTCTAGGCGACAAAAATTCTAAGTGTAAATATGGCGCTACCCCGTGTCACGAATTCTGAGTGAATTTGAATAAGTGTAAAGTGAAAAAGTTAGAAATTAAGTGATACTGAAGTGAAACGCCAAAATGCTGTCCAGAGGGATTAAATACCAGAAGTTGGACGACGCAGAAATCGGGTAAGATCTTTTTACTTTTCGAACTGATACGATGCAAAATTGGTGCAAAATTCAAATGATTTTTTTTAATTGCAACTAAGGCCACCTTTGTTTAGTCTTAGTACATACCTAACGAAAAAAAAAAAAAACTGTGGTACATACCAAATACTTAATTTATGTTTTTTTTTATGAGGGCGCCACTCCTGTGCCCTTTTTACCGTAATTTGAAAACGAGCAACGCTTATTCCTACAGATGACAATTAAGGTTTAAAATATTGTATTAAAGTCGCATTTAGCAAAGCAAAACCATGGCGCTTACACACAGTCGTGCGTTTCGTATATTTTACAAAATAAATAAAATGTACCTTTGAGATTTCCTCCATAATTATAAAATCTGTATAATAAGATATCGCAGACATCACTAAGTAATTGAATGAATACAAAAAAAAAAAAACGGACAAGTACGAGTAGGACTCGTTCCCTGAGGGTTCTAAATCGCAAAATAAGCGACATAAACGTTCATATCTTTTGATTGCGTTGACTTACAACTTTTATTTTTTTACAGCCGAAAGAAACCGTAAAACCAAGTATATAGTATAAATTTTTCTATGAGCGAAATGTTTTTTTCGTGTTTCGGTCTTTACGGTTTCCAAAATTTTGAAATGACACCATTTTTAGTAGAATTAATACCAAGTAGAATTAAAACCAGAACTAGAAACTAAAACTAGAATTACTGAAATTGTAAAGAAGGCCTTAAATAAGATTTAATATCATTCAAATTTTATTATATTGCGCATAACGAAAGATGACAATGTAATTGATTTGTTTTATCATAGCATTCCAATGCATGTACACGACTAACTTATCAGTGGAGTTGCGCGGGGGAGCCACTGTAGTAGTTTTTAAATAAAATTAATAAAACAATGTGTAGTACCTTCAATTGGCCACCTAAGATAAGTTGGAGGAACAACAGGCGTGTAATTGATTGGATCTGACATGTTTTATTTATTTAGTGGCTTAGTTTTGATAAAAGTGTATGTCGATCATAGCAAGGTCTCTTCAATTGAAATTCGAAGCGCTTTGATTCCACTTTTATTGTGCTAACTAGACAGTAGAATGCGCTGTCTGAATATGTTCCCCGATAGTTATAATCTGGTAGTCTTCAAATCACGAGTGCATCGGTTTCTTCTAGGTAAGCGTGCTCCAATTCTTACGCTTCCGTTTCTATATATATTGGAAACTGCCTTATTCGTAAAAACTAATCCAGTATTATTCCCGGCAATATCTGACTTAGCGGTAAGAAATCGTAGAGACCCAAACAGATGTCGTAATCGCCCATCTAAAACCACTTTAATGAACCACAGTATAATGTGTATGGGACCGATTATCTATAACACTATACCGATTTCAATAAGGGATCTAAAATCTACTCAATTTAAAATAAAACTAAAAAGGGTTTTAGTCAAGAAATGTTATTATAAAGTTAGTGATTTTATAAATGATAAATTTTAATAATGACTGCAGTAGGTCAATTTGTTTATCATACAATAATAGTTATGTCTATCTGTTAACTATTTATAATATTAATAACATCATATCTAAACATTTGAAATTGTTTCGACAGTTAATTAAATTAATACTTTTTTATATAAATAATATTTACGGAATTTTATACCATCTCTCTAGATTTGTACGCCTATAAACTAGACAAAACATGATACAAAGTGACAAATATTGTAACCCACCTATTGTGCATGCGTTTTAAATGTGTGTATGATTTACTCGTGTTTTGTGCAAATAAATAATCTTTTATCTTTTTATCTTTTATCCAATGTAGACCGCATCACCGCTTAACATCAGGCAGGTACGGGCAAAGCTTCTATTAAAAAAATCTATAGGTTGTTTTATTATAATATAAACATTGAATACGCCGAGCGAAGATACGTTTTAGATTCTATAGTTATAGATCTATAGACAATATTTTAAAAATTATCAATTTAGAAAAAACCTACTTTGATTTAAAAACCAAACTACTGAACCGATTTTGATTAATTTTCAATGGGACCACTCTGAAAGTCGGTATCTCTTTTCAAATAAAATAATTTTTCAAATCGAATGGCAAAGTTCAAAGCTAACAACTATAAAAAATATAGGCTAATTCTACAAAACAGTTGGACTGCTCAGAACAAAAAGTCCCCTACCCTCACCCCCCTCCTGAAATCCCCCCTCCTGACATCCCCCCTCCCCTATTCTGAGGCTGTTAACGTCATTCTACGCGTATCGGCGTGTCTCGGCGTTCTAATGCCTTCTGGAGAATGCAAGGAATTTTTCATTTATCGAATGAAGTGAGGGTATAAAATCCCTATAAGCAAGGGCGTAGTGAGGATTTTCTTGAGGGACAGGGGGCAGTTGGGGGAGAATGAAACTTTATATATAATTATTAATTTTTAGGTTGGGAAGCTTTTTGAACAAGCGCATACTCATTCTCCTGAGGGCAAGGGTTTCTTGTAGTACTACGGAACCCTAAAAATTACCACACTATCGGATGTCGCCAACCGGAAAAGCATTTATGAATCGGCAATAAAACCTAATTCTGCAATGTTTGCAAAACAATGGCGCGCGCGCGCGCTGTGTTTTGCCGCGAAAGTTGGCGCGGGAAATGTTGACAGTTCCGTTCCGTTTCACGAAACAATGTGATGAGAAAGGAGATTATCAATATTCTTTACTCTTTGATTTAATTATTATTTCTCAGTAAATCCGCAGAAACATTACATATTCTATAAAAAATCTACTTGCAGTTTATTAAGTTATTTTAATAAATAAATAAATAAATATTCGGGACATTTTTTTCACACACGGTCATCTGACCCCAATCTAAGCAAAGCTTGTGATATGGCCGCCAGAGACTGATATACATACATATATAGTTTTAAATACATACTTAAATAGATATAAACAACCAGATATAGAACAAACACAAATGTTCATCACATAAATGTTTGCCCTAGGCGGGAATCGAACCCGCGCCCCCAAGCTCAGAAGGCAGGTTCACTACCAACTGGACCAACGGGCTATCTATTTTTAAGTTAGTTCATAAGATGGATTAGCAAGTTGAAGTGGCAGTGGACAGGGCACATATGACGCAGAACAGATGGTCGATGAGGCCGAAAGGTTCTCGAATGGAGACCACGGACCGGTAAGCGCTGCGCAGAACGTCCACCCACAAGATGGACAGACGACCTAAAAGAGAGCGCAGGGAAACGCTGGATGCAGGCCGCTTCCAACCGGCCCTTTTGGAGATCGATGGGGGAGGCCTATGTCCAGCAGTGGACGTCCTATAGCTGAAATTATGATGATGAGTCGTTAAAAGGTCACATGCAGACAGACAGACTGCGTTAGTATTAGAGTTATAAGATCTTTGGGTACAGAAATATGTATAAAAATAAAATAAAATAACCGTCACGAGACGCCCGGCAGATGTAAAACATAACGTCACGTCCGTCACGGCATACGAGTAGTTTTTTGTTTTTTAATATTATATAATAGGCTTGCGTTTGACCACCATCTCGCCTGATTGGTTTTACTGCCAAGGCGCGTCAATAGACGTTTCACATCAGTAGAAAAAAAAATATCATCATCGTCATTATCAAGCCTTCTCTCAGAGAGAAAGAAAGAGAGAGAGAGAGGATGGGCCCTTATCCACCATGCTGGCCCAGTGCATGTTGGTGAGTGTCATATCTTTAAATTTTTAAGGTTCTTGGACGTGTCGGTTTCCTCAGGATGTTTTCCTTCACCGTTGTTGAGCGATGGCATTAAACTGCATATAATCTATTTAGGCACCAAAAAAATTATTGGTGGCAGGGCCGAGAATTGAACCGGGTGCCGTTAGATTGTAAAGCGCACATGCTACCGCTTGGCCACCGTTGCTCTCCAAATTGTTCTCTGATCATTTGATTCTGATCACTTTTGCTTGGTTGTTATTACAAGCCCATAAGGTCACGTTCAGAATTTGGCCTTCGTAGTACCCGTATCCGTCATAGTTAACTGAGGGATATAAAAATTGCTCCGGTTGTGTATATAGTCGTTATCGGCATGACAAGTGGTTGGAACTAGAGAAAGGCGCGCTGACTGGCCTCGGTTCACTTAATCAACATTACGAATGTAACAGAATTTTTAAGAACAGTGGGCCTACTGCGCGTTTTTTCGTTTGCGTTTACTTACTCGACCGCGTTAGCGTAAACCACGAATTGTATGAAAAAAGAACAACGTCATCTGGCGCCATGTAGATGAAACTGCTCTTGTTTCATACAAATCGTGGTTTACGCTAACGCGGTCGAGTAGGTTAACGCAACTGGAAAAACTCACACTAAAAGGCCCACTGGCTTCTTTTGACAAAAATTTAAGATCAAAATATAGTCGACGCTTCCAACCGGCCCTTTTGGAGTGGACGTCCTACGGTTGAAATGATGATGATGACCTTTTTTAAATAATGTCAGATTTTTCTTTCAGCACTGGCAACCCCTTAAGTACATTTTAGGGGAATTCCCTGTAAAAGCTGATTTTACCTGAATTTTGACGTGGAGCTGGCATAATGCTCAATTTAAATCTGGTCACACTGAGTCTGCGTTCTCTTTTAGGTCGTCTGTCAATCTTGTGGGTTGGACAGACGGCTGGAGTTTTAATTTGACTTTTAACAATGTTATTGCAGTTGTCACAGCAAATAGATGCTCGGACAGAGTTTAACGGGAGAGGTGGGGCACAAACAAGTTATAAACGATCTATTTAGGGAAGGGGAGGGAGTGTCGATTCATATAGAAAATAATCAATTTGCGCAAACATCATGATCGTTAACTATAACTACCCGGCCTAGCTACAAGGACAAACTGTTTGAAATTTGAATTTCCCGCCATATGTGAAACTTACCACGTTAACTGGAACGTGTGAACGAGCACTGTGCCAGAGTGAACTATCCCAATTTAAACGCAGCATAGCACGAACCCCTGAATATTATGTAAACGCATAACACTGACTCATCTACTGTAATTATTATTTAACACGCAGATTATCTAAACATTAAACTATCAATGCGAGTTTACAAAAACATTGTGGCGAAAGTTTGAAGCCTAAACCCGTCTAAATTAAAAACAAACCGTGGCGGGCGCCATCTTTGGTTTATTTCCCGCGCTGCGTTGCGATTGGTCAGTCGCTTGTTTGATTGAGCGCTGCTATTGGTCGGTCGTTTGTTTAATTACGCGCCTCAACTCAAATTTTTGTTACAATAAAATTTTAAGATACTTTTTTAGAACACTCACGATTTTGTACATTTTGGTTTGGTTTGGTGTGTTCGAGTGGTTCGTTAAGTACAAGTTCGATGTTTGAATATCATTTGGAATAGTTTGAATTTGTGTGAGTTTTTTTAAATATCGCTATCTAGGGTTCCGTAGCCCGACAAGGAACCCTTATTTCTTTCTGTCCGTCAGTCTGCCTGTCCGTCCGTCCTAATTTTTTAGAAACTTCTAACTTCTATAGTTATTAAGGCAAGTGCTTGAAACTTTGCACAACTACAGTGTTAGTATTAGATCTCAATTTTAAAAGTATAAAAAGATTAGGTAAGTACTACATATAACTTTTTGTTTTAGTGGCTCTGGTACATGTGAAATGGAGAGGAAATATTTTTTTTCGCTTCACCCACTCTTTTGGGGTTTGAATAGGTCTTTTAAAATAAAGGTAGGGTTTCATACATCACTTTTTTATCAAGTGTATATTTTGTGAAATAGGTATGGCCCGCGAAAGTGGCAAAAAGTTAGTCCCCCTGCATTTATAAACTTTTTTTTTTTTTTTTTTTTTTTCATCGGACAAGGCTAACGTTTGACCGCGATCTCGCCTGATGGAAAGCGATGATGCGGTCGAAGATGGAGCACGTTTGCCCAGTAATAACCTATTAACCTATTATTAAAACTAAGAAATAGAAACTTGTAACTTGCCATGCTGTAATTATCAATTTAAAAAAACTGCCAAGAGCGTGTCGATACACGCATATGTGACACGCCGGGTTCCGTTTCCGTAGCCAAAGTTTTATAATTGTGGTCAGTAATTACAATTACAGTTTTATCGCTACAACTCAATAAGTTATAATCAGAAAATGCTCGAAATAATTTTGAAAGAAGGTTTTTAATTTTCTGATTATAACTTTATGAGTTGTAGCGATAAAACTGTAATAAATTCAAGACGTTCTAGCTTAAAAGTGATTGACCTAATTGTAAAATTGTCTTAACGAAGAATGTTTCTCAAATAGTTTTCTTTTTGACTAAACCGTAAAAAGTATATGTTATGTTGGTATGATGCACCTCTGAAATTTCGATAAGTCCAGCTTCGATCTTTAGTTTTGTCTGTAACCACCAATTTCTGAACTATGATTGTGACCACAATTATAAAACTTTGGCTACGGAAACGGAACCCTACCATATGCGTGTCTCGACACGCTCTTGGCAGTTTTTTTTAAAATTGATCATTATTGTATTTAGTCGTAGAACGGAACCCTCAATGCGCCAGCTCGACTCGCACTTGGTTGGTTTTATTAAAATAACCAGTTATCAGATAAGGCGAGTCCTAATTAATTTGTACTTATTGGTACTAAAATGATAAGAGTAAGTTTATGCGTAACGTGAAGGAAGTTTTAGATAAAAACCTTTTTCAATAGTGAGTAAGAGCCTTATTGTTCAACAATTAGGTGCACTCAGTACCAATAATTACCATGTAATAGATTCACACGACACCATAGAGCAAAACAACAAAAACAGCTTTGAAGCGCTTCATGAGTCACCGAACGAAATAATTCAGATTCCCACCGTTTAGAATACAGCGCTACAGCGTTCAAATTGCCGGCTACCGTTGATAGGTTTAGCATTCAAGCGCTTTTTGGTTCAGTGTAACACAACAAAAGATCGTCTAATAGAAAGCGCTGTAGCGATGAAGAGTCACGTTCATTTGCACACCGCGCGCGGGAACAAAAACTTCGAACGGATTCGAATTGACAATTTGAATTTTATTGTATTTTCAAATTCGATCGTTGTTAGTTGACTAGTTGAAGAGTGCATTGGAAATTGTGTTTTTTTACACGCAAATAGAGATTAATTTTAAATAGTTACAGCTGAATATTTGTAAGATAAAAAATATCAGTGTCGAGTTCAAAGAAATTGTGTCTTATCGCGTAAAGGATAGAGTTCATTCCGCGAGTGATCGATCGCAGATTTTCGCGGCTTTGTTGTGGTTGACTATCTTATCTCGCGCGAAGGTTTGTACGCCTCATTGGTTATTCACAATGACTAAGCATAGGTATAGACTAGTCCTCAGCGTATACAAATGCGATATCGATAGTTCGACATTAGTAATTACCGATGAAAGGTTATGTTCGGTTCATTCCATTCACTACGGCTTTTACACCCTATTAAACTGCACCGCACACTAAATCCACTTACAAAGTCACAAATGAGGTCTTTCTGTGGGTCTTTTACAGTTATTTTCAACGACGCCACAATTTGCCTGCCACCTGAAGTGTCAGATCAGTCCGAATGACTGACGTTTCCTTTATATGGGTGCAACTGGCTACAACAAATTTCTTACAAAAATGCCTTGACAGCCGTTCTAATTTAAACAACTTTAGAACGGCTGTCAAGGCATTTTTCATTAGAAATCAGTTAGCAACTGTGATGCGGAGTTCGACGCGTTTATCTAAATATGAATGTTCAATCAAGGTTCACTCATAATGCCTGTTAACAGAATTTCCTTCTCATTTCCGATCTATTTACTTTTCTTTTCTGTGGGTGAAACTGCGTGGTGCAGCTAGTAATATATGTACATATAACCAGTGGTTATAACTACATTGGTATTAGTGGCAGTATAATTGTGCGCATTATTGGCGTGAAATCGATTGTTTCGCTCATTTATAAAACAAGGTTCCACTGATAAGAAACTTGTAGCAATTCACAACGACATGAATACTAAACTGCAAATAAAGTGTGTTATTTAAACAAATAAACAGGGTGTCTTTCTAGACGATGGTGATATTTGTGGATATCATTATATAAACAACTGCCAGAGTGGGCACGAAAAATTGTCACTGCTCTATGGTTGATATTCCGAAAACCCGTACGAAGCGCTTTGATTCCACATTTATTGTGCGAACTGTCTGTGGAATGCGCTGCCTGAATGGGTGTCCCCCGATGGTTACAATCTGGGTGTCTTCAAATCACGAGTGAATCGGTTCCTTCTAAGCAAGCGTGCTCCAACGTAGACCGCATCATCGCTTAACATCAGGCGAGATGGCCAAACGCAAGCCAATCTTCTATATATATAAAAGCGAAATTCATCTACTCATTCACTCATTAATCACGAAATCTCGAAAACTACTTGACCTACGAAGCTAAAATTTGGCAGGTAGATTCCTTATAGGGTGTAGAGGTCCGCTAAGAAAGGATTTTATGAAAGGGCCGAATTAAGGATGACAAAAGGGGGTTGAAAGTTTATATGAAAGTCTACGCGTACGAAGTCGCGGGCAAAACTAGCTATAAAAAAAAAAAAAAAACTTTTACTATTGAACCAACACTGATATCGCAAAAATAATAAGTTTTTATTTTTTAATACCTAGTATAAAATAAAAATCCCTCATTAAAGAACTGATAATATTGAAACGGCTTGGGCTCAGTGCTCGAAATGTTATCCAACGACACCTCACTCGTCAAAATCGGTCAAGCCGTTTAGGCTGCTGGAGGTACTACAGGAACCCAGAAACATACTTACCTAAATACCCACATTTGTATTTGTATTTGTTTATTCAATTTGTACGGCTTGCGCCAATTACACCAATGAGACAATGTTACACAATATTATATTACATGCTTGCATACAACCCGGTTTGTAAGTAATATAAATTAATATTAAGATAATGTTGGCTTGCTGTGCGCGTTGGCTTCGCTGTAAGCACAGCAAGCATTTGAACTTAAATAAAATAAAATAAAATAAACCCAAAAACATTACCCTCCTACTTGGACAGTCGGTTAAAAGTTCGCAAGGTTTGAAGGGAAATTCGTTCTGGCTCGTGAGTAAGCCCAATTCGACCACTGCTTGGGCTAATAGAGTAAACTATATAAACACGACTGTCTAAAATATGGTTGATAAAAACGAAAAAGCATAACTAACATAAATATACCGAATATAAATAAAACAAAATAACCCGGCTACAACTAACTATAGAGCCGTGGTAGTCTATTTGGGAGACCGCTAGACTTGATAGCGTGAGGTCGCGGGTTCGAACCCCGGGCCCGTACCAATGAGCTCTTTGGAGTTTATGTACGGATTTTCATACCACTGGCGATTCACTGAAGGAAAACATCGTGAGGAAACCTGCATACGTACGGAGAAGGAATTCAATGGCGTATGTGAATGCACCAACCCGCAAGTTTGGTCGTTTGGTGTAGGATTTGATTGTTTGTAAAGTTGTTCCTAATTTATCTTTTCGTTGTCCCCAGAGAGCACAGTCAAGAGCTGGTCTCCGTGCGTCTGCCCATCAATGGCATGACCTGCCAGTCATGCGTCAAGAGCATCGAGGGCTCTGTCGGTGACCTGCCCGGCATCAGACGTGTGAAGGTATGAGTGTTCTTATAGAACACTACACAGAACACTGTTAAAATCATTTTCTCCCAAGGAGAATTTTCTCTGAACCAAATAGTAGATGGCACTGAAACGTGGTCTCTTACTATGGGCCTCATAAGCAAGCTCAAAGTCGCACAATGAGGAGGGTTATGCTCGGGGTTTCTCTACGAGATTGAATCAGAAATGAGGAGATCCGTAGGCGAACGAAAGTCACCGACATAGCCCACCGGATTAACAAGATGAAGTGGCAGTGGGCAGAGCACATAGCACGCAGAACAGATGGCCGATGGGCCGAAAGTTTCTGGACGGCCCGGTAAGCGCAGCGTAGGACGTCTACCCACAAGATGGACAGACGACCTAAAAGAGACCGCAGGGAAACGCTGGATGCAGGCCGCTTCCAACCGGCCCTTTTGGAGAGCGATGGGGGGAGGCCTATGTCCAGCAGTGGACGTTCTATGGCTGAAATGATGATGATGATGATGCACTAAGGGAATAAAGCAGTGTGTTACGTGGCGGGCGGCATATTGAACTCTGACCGTAACGAGGGACTCTAGAGATGTATAGAGTCGTGAGTGAAGCGAGGAGTTCAAGCTGCCCAACACGAAGACAGGCTTTATTCCAGAGGAGCATACTCTACTTCTCACACCTTCTGCGAGACAATAAAATACCAGGTTTCACTGAAAATCACAACAAACACCGTCTTTTGTTTTACATTCTTTGAAAACGCAATTTTTTTTTTAGTTCTGCTCATGGTGGCCAGTTCGATTTTCGAACAAACCTCAAACCATATGGGCATTTTTTTTACTTAGAGTTTTCCACGAGTTTCAACACAAAGACGTTCCACATTCAAATCACTTTATTCCCTAGGGAGTTTCATACAACTTTATATCCCTTAAGAGATAATGCAATGCATGCTATGTAATTGGACATTGTCGAGCAGGCGGTGTGAAAAACATCTTGGGTATGTTGCAGTTCGTGATAAATAAATGCCGGTGTTGTTATTTCAGGTGGAACTGTCAGAGAGCTGTGGGTACTTCCGCTATGACCCCCGCACGTGCAGCGCGGACGCCATCAGCGCGCACATAGAAGACATGGGCTTCCAGGTGCCGACAAACAGCGACGACGAGACCAGGTGAGACCAGCGACTGCACGGACAGACTGATGTCGGCGGCGTAAGCTTCCAAGCAAGCAGTATTACTACATAGCCGCTGTACTTCGCTGCCAGGCAAACGTGAACCTTAACGATCAGAGATAAGGTTTGCTGTCGCGCAGCTTTTCGCATACACCTAAACAGAATCGCTTAAAACAGGTGACGGTACGGTCCTTGACTCGGCATTTTTTTTCAAATAAATTACTGCAAACTCAAGTGGTTCTAAACTGGTTAGATTTTGTATCCATGGTAGATCAGTGGTTTGCGCGTTCGAATTTCATTCCGAAAAGTGTAGGTTTAAATCCCAACCAACCTCCCAACCAGCAAATCAATGACCTGAATTACTGGTTCAGGAAAACATTGTTTTTTTTTGCGTGTAAGTTTGCTTTTGACCACCAACTCGTCTGTTGGTAAGCGATGATGTGGTCGAAGATGAAGCACGCAGACTTAAAAGATTCACTCTGTCCTTGAAAAGACCCAGATTATGTCTCTGAGGATACAAGGAAGCCGGCAGGTTGTTCCATTCCTTGGCTGTACGGTTTAGAAACGTAGAATCAAAATGTTTGTTACACAATGTATATGGTCGTGGGTTACCTTCCTAATGCCCGGCTGGCTAGCCTCTACCCTCAAGTTGAGAAACTGACGCCAAGCCAAGGTATCCGGCAGCATCACTTAAGACCCAGTTCCAGGATAGGCGCGTTTACCATCTTTGGGCACCCCGTTAGTTAACATCAGGTGAACTGAGATTTACCCTTTTGCCTAGATATGAACCATTTGGCGAATAGAGAGGATGGTGAAGAAATCTATTCTTCATTCATCATTCACCTGAAGATGCGATGACAGAAACCACGTTTTTTTCCATTTCAGAAATCTCCTCCCTAAAGAAATCCCCACAGACCAGCTAATAGACATGGACATCGAAAGGACAGAAAGCGAGGTGCAGCTGTCAGTCATTGGGATGACATGTCAGTCGTGCGTCAACACTATTGAAGGTATGTCACAGATAAAAGCTTAATTTTTCAAGGCAAACAATCGAAAGTTTGTCTGTACTGATGGAAGCTACGGTTTTCTAGACAGATCCACATACCTATTAATAAACACAGGCATTGAATGGACAGATGACTAAATACAGCTGCCAATTATCGGAATGACCTGTCAATCATTGGCATGACCTGTCAATCATTGATAGGACCTGTCAGTCATTGGCATGATTTGTCAATCATTGGTCATCATCATCATCATTTCAGCCTATCATATTCCCACTGGGACTCAGGCCTTCTCTCAGAGAGAGGATGGGCCCTAATCCACCATGCTGGCCCAGTGCATTGATGAATGTCATATGTCTTTGAACTTGTGAGGTTGTTGGACATACCGGTGTCTTCGCGATGTTTTCCTTCACCGTTTTTGAGTGGCATCGAAATTGCACGTAAATTATCTATGTACTAAATAAGTTATTGGTGAAGGGCGGACCATCGAACCGGGTGCTGTCACGTAAAGCGTACATGCTACCGCTCGGCTGCAATCGCTCAATCATTGGCATGACCTGTCAATCATTGGCATGACCTGTCAGTCATCGACAAGGCATGCGAACTTCTATTAGGCAAAGAAATTAGCATCTGACACAAAAAAAAATGTAATAACAGGCTTGCGTTTGACCACCATCTCGCCTGATGTTAAGCGATGATGCGGTCTACGGTGGAGCACGCTTGCCTAGAAGAAACCGATTCACTCCTGATTTGAAGACACCGAGATTGTAACCACCGGGGAACATCCATTCAGGCAGCGCATTCCACTGACTAGCAGTTAGCACAATAAATGTGGTATCAAAGCGCTTCGTACTGACACTATATTTTTTCACCAGGTGCACTCCAAGAAGTAGCCGGCGTCATATCGTCATCCGTCAGCCTGTCAGCGTCAAGTGCGCGCGTGCGGTACGCTGCGCCTGCGACGCCGAGCGAGATAGCCGCAACTGTTTACGAGCTGGGATTCGACGTTGCCATCGCAGCAGAAGGCGGCACTGGTGAGAAACCTTTTTAATGACTTAGTTGGCCCAAAACTAAAACAGTTTTTTGTCCTTGTAGCTAGGCCGGGTAATAACTTTAAAATAACACAGTTTTTGCGCAAATTTTTGGCTGTTTACATTATCATATACAGCTATTTAACAGTAACGCACTATATTACTTACATTCGTCAATAAACTGTTTGAAACAGCAAAAAATTCGTTTATTGACAAATGTAAATAATAATGTGCATTAGAGATAAATAGCTTTACATGATTTTGTAAAGAATAATAATCAATTTGTCCAAACATCATGATCGTTTACAATAATTACCCGACCTAGCTACAAGGACAACAAAACTGTTTGACATTTGAATTTCCCGCCATAGGTGAAACCATAGATAAATACAATACAATACAAAACAAAACAAAAAAAAAAAGTTTAAAAAAAAAAAAAAGAAAGAAGAAGAAGAAGTAGAAGTAGAAGTCTATAAATATATAGTGAAACCACAGATATACACAACCAGATCGGCAATATATTTTAGTGAAAGAGACAACTTGATATGGCTCAGCACAAGTACGAAAAGGACATAAATAGATTTTGTTGTCCTTATCGGCGTGACCTGTTTTTGGTACCTCAAGTGTCAAAATCAATAATAATCAGTGACAAACAAAACGGGTCTGAATTATATTTATTGCCTTTTTTTGGTGATTAAATGTGATAAATGCGTGTTTCCTCTGAGAAATAATTGTAAAAGATATTTTACAATGGTTGGTTGTAGCATTTTGGGCTGCAAGAAGCGCAGTGAGCGAAAATACGATGAAATATCATTTCACACGTAAGTAAACATATAAAGCTTGTAACGATCACCTAAATAAATTCAGGATATCAATTCGCAAATATTTTATTCATAATTAGTCAGTTTTTAGGTCGATTAGTGGTCTAATTCTATGAATTTTATTAAATTTTCACTTAGAAAATAAATTATGAATGTTGCCAGTTTATGAAAGAAATTACCCACCGCAACTAACATAAATTATTCGTTCTGCAGGTTTCCAACTGATCCTGTCACATTGCTGAAAAAAGCTGGCACATTGCAAGAAGTGCAAAATACCGACCCTTTTATGCCCATATGAATATGGTGAATGTTAATATTAAATATATATTAATGAGGCCACAGTTATGAAGCTGGAAAAGCAAAAGGCGATTTCGGCGAACCGATTCAAAAAGCTACGCGCTGTTCGTGAAATTTGTACTGTAAACATTAAAGAGTCTATTTATCTAATTATTTGGAATGTTATACATAATTCCATTCATGAAAAAACTAAACTGACCAAGCGCGAGTCGGGCTCGCGCGCTGAGAGTTCTTTACAATCACAAAATACAAAAAGTTGTGCAAAAAGACAACATCACGCCCAGGCTGTCACCCATCCAAGTACCGACCGCGCCTGACGTTGCTTAGCTTAGTGGTAAACAGAAATTTGTCACTGACTCGCACTTGGCCAGTGTTTATTATTTGTTGTTTTACTTATGTTCACTATAATCCGCTAAATTTGACGCTTGTACGGATTACCGTTTTTACACTAGAACAAATCCAAAAATACGTTTAACGTTTGTTGCATGGGGGCCCTTCCTTTGCCTTTCCGTTTTAACTCTTTGACTTTTTTATTATTTTTAATTAATCATAAAAAATCATGCTATGGTTACTTTACAACCCTTTTTCTAGTACTATATTCTAATCCTAACAAATAATTATAATAAAAACGCAAGTAAGTTTGTAACTTTCTGTCTGTTTTTTTACGAGGAAACGGCTAAGTCATGGTATAATAATATACTCCGCCAGGTATAGCAATTCGAGAAAAAATGTTTACGTAGGCGTCCCGCAATGATGTCATGATGTCAATTTACAACAGGTTCGAGAGAGATGACGATACACCACGTAACAGCTGATTGAATAAAGTGGCAACTGGACAGTGACGTCATTGCGGGACCACTCCCAGATTGCTAGACCTTGTTTTCTTAGATCATGGGCTAAGTCAAATTTTGTCAGGACGACAGGGTGTGTCATGAGGACAGACAACGTACTTTTCTTCCCAGAAAATTGCAGGTAGCTCCGCGGGTTGCAGCAGATAGTGTATAAAATATAAATATTTAAAAGGTAGTATTGTTTCCAAAGTACTCATTGAAGATTCACACCCATCATAGTAGGTAAATTACCCTAACTTATAGCAAATCATTTTAATGTGGCAACACACCTTGTTGAAGCGAGAGGCACTGAGCTAGCCACGCTCATTGAAAATCTATAGGTAGTAGATCTGTGAGTGAAACGTACGTCCTTGACACACTGAGCTGGTCGCTGTCATCAATGAAGCCGTAAGCGTCAATCATCATATTATTGTCAACATTTTCAGTCGCCATGACAGCGTCATCTACATAAAATATGCAAACTGTTCAGCGGCAAAATTAGGAAAAAAATAAACTTTATTTTTATTGTAAATTTTTTGTTACAGAAGACGCGTCGCAGGGTAAGACGGATGTGAACGGGTCGGGAGACGTCATCAAAACTATATCGCCCGTCAAAAGCAGGACTCAGGCCAACGTAAGTTTTTTTTTAAGTGCTCATGACGATCAATTTAATAAGTCCAAGATTGACTGTAAAGGTAGCATCGACCGGCGGCAGCGACCGCGTCGCGTGACCCACTGCTCAGTATGAATTTATATGGAGTGCTAAACAATGCAAGCGACCCACAGCAAGCGACCCACTGCTCAGTTTGCATTTATTTGGAGTGCTAAACAATGCAAGCGACCCACAGCAAGCGACCCTACTGCTCAATATGAATTTATATGGAGTGCTACACAATGCAAGCGACCCACAGCAAGCGACCCTACTGCTCAATATGAATTTATATGGAGTGCTAAACAATGCAAGCGACCCACAGCAAGCAACCCCACTGCTCAATATGAATTTATATGGAGTGCTAAACAATGCAAGTAACCCACAGCAAGCGACCCACTGCTCAGTATGAATGTATATGGAGTGCTAAACAATGCAAGTAACCCACAGCAAGCGACCCACTGCTCAGTATGAATTTATATGGAGTGCTAAACAATGCAAGTAACCTACAGCAAGCGACCCACTGCTCAGTATGAATGTATATGGAGTGCTAAACAATGCAAGTAACCCACAGCAAGCGACCCACTGCTCAATATGAATTTATATGGAGTGCTAAACAATGCAAGTAACCCACAGCAAGCGACCCACTGCTCAATATGAATGTATATGGAGTGCTAAACAATGGAAGCGACCACGTCACGCGATGTGTGGGTCGCTTAAAACTGACGGTCCTGGAATAATCTACCAGGGGCCTTACGGCCATCCCCTTACGCGGTCTCAAATAAACTTAAAAACCGTGCAGTTCGGAAAATCACGCGAACGTGAACCTTAACGCGCCCAGACACGGTTTGCGGTCGCGCAACTTTTTCATCACCTAAACTGGATTGCTTAACGCCCCTGGTGTTTTTGATGTGTGATAAAATTTATTTATATAATATATATGTGTGATATATTTTATAATTTTATTTCCTAATGTAATTGCTTTTGTTTCCAGGGCACCACTTCCCCCCCTACTGGCGGCCCCTCCCCCCTCAAGGAGCCGGAATACGCGCGTTGCACGCTGGAGGTGCGCGGCATGACGTGCGCGTCGTGCGTGGCGGCCATCGAGAAACACTGCGCCAAACTGTACGGTGAGTAACACGTGGAAATATTGTACCATCAGTGATTTATATACGGCTGTAAAGAGGGTAGAATAAATAAATAATTAAAAAAGAAACATTCCAAGTGCGAGTTAGGCTCGCACACTGAGGGTTCTGTACTACCACATTAAATACAAAAGCTTAGTATAAAAATAAACCGGGCAAGTGCGAGTCGGGCTTGCGTACTAAGCTTTAAAATAAACCGGGCAAGTGCGAGTCGGGCTCGCACACTGAGGGTTCCGTACTACCACATAAAATACAAAAGCTTAATATTTTTTAAAAACCGGGCAAGTGCGAGTCGAGCTCGCACACTGAGGGTTCCGTACTACCTACGTACATTAAGAACAAAAGCTTAACTTAAAACAAAAAAAAAGTTGTGCAAGAAGGTGAACATAAATTCGTCACCGACTCGCATTTGGCCAGTGTTTATTATTTGCTGTTATATTTTAGAGTGAGTACTATAATCATGCCAAGTTTGACGCTTGTACATATTACCGTTTTTACATTACAGTTAATACAAACATATATAAAAAAATTGTGTATTGTTTTGTTGTATGGGGATGTCCCTTTAGTTTTTGATTTTTGACTTTATTATTTGTCAGTTAATCCGCCGTAACATTACACATTCTGTGAAAAATTCAACTATCTATTACGGATCGAAAGAGACATCTGTCAAAAGGTAGGACGGGCAGATAGACAGACAAACAGTTTATGCGTAATGGCGTCCTTTGCGTACGGAACCCTAATCATAAAGGACACATGTCCATTAAAAACAAAATGTGCGTAAACCATGTCACTTCCCCATAATATTGTAATATTTGTTTTAGGTGTCCACTCGATCCTCATAGCCCTGCTGGCAGCTAAAGCGGAGGTGAAGTACGAGCCTCGCAAGATCTCCGCCCAGGACGTGGCGGAGTCCATCACCAACCTGGGGTTCCCCTCTGAAGTCATCAGCGACTGCGACGGCAGCGGACAGAAGGAGCTGCAAGTCATGGTGAGGTTACAATCTGGGTGTCTTCTAACCACGAGGGAATCGGTTTCTTCTAAGCGTGCTCCAACGTGGACCGCATCATCGCTTAACATCAGGCGAGATGGTGGTCAATCGCAAGCATATTATTTAAAAAATAAAAAGATAGCCCGTTGGTCCAGTTGTTGGTGAACCTGCCTTCTGAGCTTGGGGGCGTGGGTTCGATTCCCATCTAGGACAAACATTCATGTGATGAACATTTGTGTTTGTTCTATATCTGGTTGTTAATATCTATTTAAGTATGTATTTAAAACTATATATGTATGTATATCAGTCTCTGGCAGCCATATCACAAGCTTTGCTTAGTTTGGGGTCAGATGACCGTGTGTGAAAAAATGTCCCAAATATTTATTTATTATTTATAGTTACGTGGTTGAGTCAAAACCATTGGTGCAAAGAGCTTTTTACATTACATGGGTCTCCCCCTTTAACCTCCACACTAAAAGTTGTGAAGTGCGGCAAAGGAGAAATGGAGAGAGAAGAAAAAAACATAAAAAAGATAAAATAATTAGTAAAATTATAAATAGATAAAAAAAAAAATATGGTCTCATTAGTATTTAAGTTTAATTTAAGTCTTGTTATATTACGCCTAAAATAAAATAACTTTTATATATTTTAATAATAGCAAATAAAGGCATGGGCGATTTTGTCCATGGTGAATACGAATAAAAAAAAAAAACACGGAAACGTGATTGGGCCATATCCACCACGCTGGCCCAGTGCGGGTTGGTGGATTCACATACGCCATTGAATTCCTTCTCCGTACGTATGCAGGTTTCCTCACGATGTTTTCCTTCACCGAAAAGCCAGTGGTATGAAAATCCGTACATAAGCTCCAAAGAGCTCATTGGTACAGGCCCGGGGTTTGAACCCGCGACCTCACGCTTTCAGGTCTAGCGGCCTCCCAAATAGACTACCATGGCTTTTTCACGGATGGTGTTTTGTATATTTGATAGGAGTCCATATATTGTTTCAGATAAAGGGCATGACGTGCGCGTCCTGCGTGAACAAAATCGAGAGAAGCGTGCTGAAGCTGACGGGCGTGGTGTCCTGCTCGGTCGCACTCACTACTAGCAAGTCAGTGGGATTTACTTTTTACGCTTCTGGGGCCTTACCAAAAAAACATATTAGTAGAAGTACATAAATAAAAAAAAAATAAAAAAAAGGACTCTATCTACGAGGCAATAAAGTAACAATTCAACTCGCGCGACGCTAGATACCGCTCGCTATATTCACCTCTCTTTCTATCACGTAGCTCTATCTCTCCTGACGCGGCACGTGTAACGTTAGGGTTGTCTTCATGATATTTACAAAGAAGACTTATTAGTATTTAATTACCAGCCATATATTACCTACATATTACAGTTATTCTCATTTAATTGGAATTATATTTAACCTGTACAAAAAAAAACTAACGCTTATTCTGAATTTAATTCAAACTAGCGGTCCGCCCCGGCTTCGCACGGGTATAGATTATAGCCCATGTCACCCGGGGATAGTGTGGCTTCCCAACAGTGAAAGAATTTTTCAAATCGGTTCAGTAGTTACGGAGCCTATTCAATGGAAACAAACAAACAATCAAATATTTCCTCTTTATAATATTAGTATATATAACAATCACGCGTCTTTCTTTTATTTATACACCCGTAAGCACAACAGTATCTTTTAAACGTATTACAAGATCGTTTAGAAGTTATTATTCGTTGCAAAAAACACAGAAAAGATGCTTAATTACGCGCGACGTGGCCAGCGTGAGCCGAGGGGTCACAGCCCTGACGTACGCCTGCCCGAAAGGCGCGCTGGCCGAACGTATTTAGAATGCGGAGTGACACCCCCGTGGTCTTTGTTTTAAGCGATTCTGTTTAAGCGATTTCGAAAAGTTGTGCGACCGCAAACCGCATTTCGGCGCGTTAAGGTTGACGTTCGCGAGATTTTCCGCACTGCGCTGTTTCAGCGCTATTTGTGGTCGTAAGGCACGTGAACAGCCCCCAAGCTCTTTCTGTGAAGATACGTATTTCTGTCCCAGTCACTCGTATGTTTATATCAGCAAGACTGACGGGGACAGGGGCACAAAAGTAGATTGTATGAAATGGGAGCAAAATAATATCCGGCGCTATTTTGAATCCCGAACGTAGCGAAGGATTCTAAAATCTTTATTTCTTCACAATAAAGAATTTCTATCTATCTAATCTTTGTCAGTTAACCTACTACTACTACTGTGTGTGTGTGTGTGTGCGTGCGCGTGTGAATTGCTGATTATGATGATGATTCTGACATGATAAACTGTATCATCGTTTCGTCTTTATTCTGTAATGTATATACTATATCCAGGGGTAAAATCAAGTATAACGCGGAGCAGATTGGACCCCGGACTATATGCGACACGATCAGCAGCCTGGGGTTCGAAGCCGCCATCGCCACCTCGCACAGAGGCACCAACAACTACCTGGAACACAAGTAAGTAATACCAAGGAAGATAGACTAAGAGGAAAGACAATAGCGGAACATTAGAGCGTAGCTCGGAACATTTGCCTAAAAACGGTATAAACTAAGTGATGGTAGTTGTCTAAGTGGTTATGCTAAAGTATACCTAAAGTGCGGAGTGCGCCAGGCCTGCTGTTACTAAAGTACTAAATATTTTTTCTCTAGGCGCTAGGTACAAGCCTTAGTATGTATCGAGTGACGCAATCAGCTAGTTGTTATGTGCGAGATGGAATGTCTTGCCTCCTTCTCGCGCAACTATGCATATACGGAGCGTCAGTCATCTAACGCATGGTATAATAATGTACTCCGCCAGGTGTAGCGCTCCGAGAAATAATGTCACGTGGGCGTCCCGCAATGATGTCATCAATGTCATGGATACACGTACACGTGCATAAGCAAGAGCAGAATAAGTAATTTGCAACAAGTTCGAGAGAGATGACGATACACGAAACAATGGCGGACTCTCTATGATTTTCTGTGTTAACAGTAGCGTGAAATTATAACTCCCCAATATTCGTATATTACCTGTGGGAATACAATAAATCAATGTGGTTTTGATAAAATTGTGTTTAATATATTCAATTCGTGTATAACTTGCTTGAGCGGACAAACCAAATGACAATTGAAATGATTTTGTATTTAATTTAATAGATTATTAATAAAATTGTTTCCCAGTATCTGTGTTTGTTACAATAAAGTGGCAACTGGACAGTGACGTCATTGCGGGACAACTCCTAGAGCGCTAGACCTTCTTTTCTTGGATCATAATCTAACGATTCTCGACGCAGGTTAACGTCGCTCTTCGCTCCACCGAAAACAATTGTACGAACAAATTAATTATGAATAAAATTGATTTTCCCATAAATTTTATATGGAACGGCAAAAATTAAGACATATACATTGACATATTACATCATAGACAAAAAATAATTTAAAGGTATCAAAAACCACAAATTTTAAGGTTTTTAGGTAAGGTTGATATTGCTACCAAGGATGTTCCTTCAAGGAAGTATATAACGCGGGTGAAATCGCGGAGCGCAACTAGTAATAAACAAAAGGCAAAATGAAAGAAGAATTAATTTTCGTGTCAATTTTTATCTACAGGGAGGAAATAAGAAAATGGCGTACCGCGTTCCTGATCTCCCTAATATTTGGCGTCCCTTGCATGGCGGCAATGGCGTACTTCATGGCCGTAATGAAACATCACACGCCCCAGCAAATGTGCTGCGTGTTCGATGTACCCGGCTTGAGCCTTGAGAACCTCATCATGTTTCTACTCTGCACCCCTGTCCAGGTAACGAACGTAAACAACAATATTTTTTTTTTTATTTTTTTTATTTTTTTAAATAATTTAATTCCAACTTAGAACTATCATTACAGGTTAAATAATTTAAAAAGTTAAGGGTCCTATCACATTTTTTGACGAAAAAAGTATCGAAAATTAAATGTTTGGCATAATTTTTCTTATAATTTTTTTTCCATTTTTTTTCTTTCTCTGTAGAAAGTTCAGTTGCTGTATTAAATAGATCTGTATTTTTTATTCAATGTAGCGGCTTCAGGTTTTGTTAAAACTCAACATATGCATTTGTTACCTCCAATTTACAAAAGTAGTTTTTCGTAAAACTTTAGGAGGGAAAGTTTGAGAATGGATTTCGTTAAATTACAGACATAAAGTAAACATTTTTATGTTATGGTTTTGTTATTTTATATTTATTTTGAAAATTACGGCTTTATTTATTCGTTTTATGTCCGAAAATACAAATACTTAAAATTGAACGGTTCATTATGTAATATGCCTCACAATAATAGTTTGCCGCTGTCACATCTTCCTGAGACACGAGGTGGGGCTGGTGCGGCTGCCAGTTCAGCAGAGCAGCACAAGCGACGCAAATATGTGCGCCGGATCTGCATGATCTAATAGGCATGATTCCTAATGATTAATTTATTACAAATAACCGGCTTAGCGATGAATATAACTAAATACATTACACATACTGAAAAAATAATTTGAATTGGCTGATAAATCTCTGAGATATGAGTGTTTAAATTTTTAGGTGGGGATAGGGGTTCCATCCCTTTCTCGCAAAGCGTGTGTTAGTATAGCATTTGTATGGCGCTCCTGAGCCGTGACGTCATAACTCAGTATAGTGCGCTCTCTGTCTAGCATGAAATTAAATTGAATTAAAATGCTTATATCTTATTTATTTTGAACTAATTTTAATTTTGTTTTTGTTGATCTGCTCTATTTATGATCAGCTTTTTTATGAGGTAATAAAAAAATATTAGTCATCATGCCTATTCCCTCCTGCCCATTTTTCTATCGGACTGCCAGAGCGGGCACGAAAAATCGTCACCGCTTTATGGTTGATATTCCGAAAACCCGTACGAAGCGCTTTGATTCCACATTTATTGTGCGAACTGCTAGTCTGTAGAATGCGCTGCTTGAATAGGTGTTCCCCGATGGTTACAATCTGCGTGTCTTCAAATCAAGAGTGAATCGGTTTCTTGTAGGCAAGCGTGCTCCAACGTAGACCGCATCATCGCTTAACTTCAGGCGTGACGGTGGTCAAAGGCAAGCCTATTAATTATTTTTTAAAAAATGCAGTGGATACATTTTTTTTTAAATAGAATAATTGGCAAACAAGCAACGGGCCACCTGATGGTAAGTGGTCACCGCTGCCTATAGACACCTACAATACCCGGGGCATTGTCAGTGCGTTGCCTACCTTTGAGGACTCTATTCAACCTTCGTTTGAAGCAGTCCAAATTATACTTCGGAGGAAAAACCGAAGGTGGCGTCGAGACTTTGGGAGGCTGGAAGGATGATGATGAATGTTTGTTTCAGTTCATCGGTGGGTACCATTTCTACAAGCAGGCGTACAAAGCGCTCAGCCACGGCACCACCAACATGGACGTGCTGATATCCATGACCACCACCATCAGGTCAGTACTTCCTGATGAGAGGCACGACTTGCGGTTGACGAATTTTAGGATCATCATCATCATCATCAGCCAGAAGACGTCCACTGCTGAACATAGGCCTCCCCCTTTAACCTCCACACTGAACGACAGCCTGCCTTTTGCATCCACTGGATGCCAGCGACTCTTACTATGTCGTCGGTCCATCTAGTGGGAGGCCTACCTACGCTGCGTCTTCTGGTTCGTGGTCTCCACTCAAGAACCTTTCTTCCCCATCGGTTCTCGGTTCTCCGAGCGATGTGGCCTGCCCATTGCCACTTCAACTTGCAAATTTTAACAGCTATGTCGGTGACTTTGGTTCTTTGGCGAATATCCACGTTTCGGATTCTATCGCGCAAAGAAACTCCGAGCATAGCTCTCTCCATTGCCCGCTGTGTGACTCTGAGTTTTTCCAAAAGGCCAACAGTTAAGGACCACGTCTCAGTACCATATGTCATCACTGGCAACACACACTGGTCAAAGACCCTTGTCTTTAGGCACTGTGGTATCTTGGACGAGAAGATGTCACGCAATTTCCCGAACGCTGCCCATCCGAGTTGGATTCTTCGGGCGACCTCTTTGCCTAAGTTGGACTTACCTAACTGAACAATCTGCCCAAGATAGGTGTAATGGTCAACAACTTCGAGAGTATCGTTCCCAACGACTACCGGCACGGGTTCAACATGGACATTGGACATGATTTTTGCCTTGTCCATGTTCATTTTAAGACCCACCTGTTGGGAAAGGCTACTGAGGTCGCTGAGCATCGTATTTAGGTCCTCCAGCGACTCTGCCATGATGACTATATCATCGGCAAAACGAAGGTGAGTGATGTATTCGCCATTGATGTTGATGCCTAATCCGTTCCAGTCCAAGAGCTTGAAAACGTCCTCCAATGCGTTTGTGAACAGTTTCGGAGAGATAACATCTCCCTGTCTCACGCCTTTCTGCAATTGCATTGGTTCCGTGCTCTCGTCCTGTAATCGGATCGACATGGTGGCGTTTCTATACAGACACTTCAACACTTCGATATACCTATAGTCGATATGACAACGCTGGAGGGACTGTAATACTGCCCAGGTCTCGATGGAATCAAAGGCTTTCTCATAGTATAATCTTCTCATAGTTCGAATTTTAGGATACGCTACGGGAATCAATAAAAAATTAAATCAATTAAAAAAACCGACTTCAAGACTATATACTACGTGTACAGACTTACAATTGTTCCTGTAATTTAAAATTTTAGTGACTTAATTTTTAGGGTTTCGTACCCAAGGGGAAAAAACGGGACCCTATTACTAAGCCTACGATGTCTGCCTTTGTTTTTACATTAGAGCTAATACATTAATACGTTTGTTGTATGAGGTGTATGTTGTATGTCCCCTTTCGTTTTTACTTTTTGACTTTTTTATTGAAAATGAAAATGAAAATGAAAAAATATTTATTACTATATAAACATTTACAGATATTTTAACAGATAAATTATACTATATGTAAATTAAACATGCTTAAACAGGGATTTAGTGCCCTTGATAGTATTATCTAACGGTCCTCACACTAGGCACAGCCTGTATCGTGAGGACCTGGATACCATTACAAGTGCACAAGAGTTAGATCTCAGCGGACATCATTATACAATTACTTTTAAAAAATAACAAATACATAGCTACTTAATAAATATATTTATTTGTTAGTTATTCCGCCGTAACATTACATATTCTGTGAAAACTTCAACTGTCCATCTATTACGTTTCGAAAGATATAGCCGTTAATATGTAAGACAGACAGACGGACAGACGTCGTAGGCTTAGTAATAGGGTCCCGTTTTTACCGACGACATCCAGTGGATGCAAAAGGCAGACTGTCGTTCAGTGTGGAGGTTAAAGGGGGAGGCCTATGTTCAGCAGTGGACGTCTTCTGGTTGATGATGATGATGATGAACCTTCCGTGGTTTTTTGGTGCTACATTTTTGTAAATCGTATATGAACAATGTATTGAATAAACAATAAAAAAAATAAAAAAAAATACAATGTCACATAGTATATAGACTTTAAGTCGGTTTTTAAAATAGATAATGATTATCTCGTTTCAGTTACTTATATTCAATAGCGGTGGTCGCGGCGGCCATGATGATGCAGCAGAACACGAGTCCCATGACGTTCTTCGACACGCCTCCGATGCTGCTGGTGTTCGTGTCCCTAGGACGGTGGCTCGAGCATATCGCAAAGGTATGTCATGTCACAATCTGGGTGTCTTGGAGTCGCGACTGAATTGTTTTTCTATGCCATAGGTGGCAAACACGCAGACGGCCCGCCTGATGGTAAGCAGTCACCGTCGCCTATGGATACTTGTAACACCAGATGCGTCACAAATACGTTGCCGACCCTTTAGAACTCTATTAACTCGCCTTTTGAAGAACCCCATGTTGTAGCTTCTCGGAAACACCGCGGAAGGTAGCTCATTCCACTTGTTGTAGGCGTGAGGTAAGAAGGATCGTGTGAATCGCACAGTGTGTGATTTCCACTGATCTATGATGGGTAGATGAGCCTTCAGGCGGTGGCGGCTAGTGCGATGGTAAAACCGCGACGCCGGCATCAGATCAAACAGTTCTTCAGAACACTCCCCGTTGTAAATGCGATAAAAGATAAAGAGAGACCGAACGTCTCTGCGCATGTTGAGCGGCTCTAGGTGTTCAGTGAGCTTGGGATCGTTGACAATACTGACAGCTCTACGCTGTAATGCATCGAGTGGGTCAAGCTGATACTTGGGTCATCATCATCATTTCAGCCATAGGACGTCCACTGCTGGACATAGCCCTCCCCCATCGATCGGTTGGAAGCGGCCTGCATCCAGCGTTTCCCTGCGGTCTCTTTTAGGTCGTCTGTCCATCTTGTGGGTGGACGTCCTACGCTGCGCTTACCGGTCCGTGGTCTCCATTCAAGAACATTTCGGCTCTATCGGCCATCTGTTCTGCGTGCTATGTGCCCTGTCCATTGCCACTTCAACTTGCTAATCCGGTGGGCTATGTTGGTGACTTTAGTTCGTCTACGGATCTCCTCATTTCTGATTCGATCTCGTAGAGAAACACCGAGCACAGCCCCATCCATAGCTCGTCGATACTTAGGTGCTCCGTTCCATAGATGGGAAGCAGTACTCCGTGTGAGGTCGGACTTGCGCTTTGTAAAGCAAGAGTCTTTGTCTCGACGTGAAGTACCGCTGCGCCTTGTTGAGCACACCAAGTTTCTTAGATGCGAGCTTGGCCTTACTTGCGATGTGACCGCGGAACTGTACATTCGTAGAAATGTCGACTCCAAGGATTCCAATGCAAGTTGGAACGTGGAAGTGGACATCTTCTGGCTGATGATGATGATGGTACCCAAAGGGTGTAAACGGGACCTTATCCTGTCTGTCCGTCTGTCCTAACTTTTAATTTTAACGGCTGTATCTTTCGAACCGTAGTAGATAGCCAGTTGAAATTTTCACTGAATATGTAATGTTACGGCGGATTAACTAACAAATAATAAAAAAGTAAAACCGAAAGGGGGTCCTCATACAACAAACGTATTTTTTAACGTATTTTTGTATTAGCTCTAATGTAAAAATGATAATTCGTACAAACGTCAAACTTGACATGATTATTGTACACATTCTAAAGTATAATAATAAATAATAAATACTGGTCAAGTGCAAGTCGGTGACAAGTTTCTGTTCATCACCGGTTCTTGTACGATCACCGAAGTGAAGAAACGTCGGGCGCGGCCGGTACTTGGATGGGTTTACTGATGGCATTACTTTTTGTACTTTAGTAGCTAACATATTTTGTGGTGGTACGGAACCCTCAGTGCGCGAGACCGACTCGCACATGGCTGTTTTTTTAAATAGTATTGATTATTTCAATATTTTTATTTCAGGGTAAAACCTCGGAAGCTCTATCGAAGCTTTTGTCCTTAAAACCGACGGAAGCCGTTCTGGTGACCCTGGACAGTGAAGAGAGAATCATAGGCGAAAAGAGTATACCGGTGGACTTGGTCGAGCGAGGCGACATACTGAAGGTAAGCGCTGCACATTATACTATGGAAAACTGATGAGATTTTGATATTTGAAGAAGCAATAGTCGGGGCATCGCTAATTGAAAAGTAATCGAGAAATCAATTGGTTATCGAGAAATCAATTTGATTATCGAGAAATCAATTGGTTATCGAGAAATCAATTGGTTATCGAGATATCAATTGGTTATCGAGAAATCAATTGGTTGTCTAGAAATCAATTGGTATTTGAGAAATCAATGATAATCACTCTATTGGGTTGCTGCTTTGGCTTGTTGATGTTGAATCTATAATTTACAGTAGCGATGAGCGATTGTGGCCGAGCAATAGCATGTGCGCTTTACAATCTGACGGCACCCAGTTCGAATCTCGGCCCTGAACCATTAACTTATTCGTAAATAAAAAAAACTGTTTTACTTTATAGCTTGATTTAGGGATTCGGATTTTTTCGGGGGGGGGGGGGGGGGGGGGGGGGGTTTCGATACTCCCACCCCGTGACCGACTAATTAGACAATTAGAAAAATTACGAAGTATCACAAGGGGGAGGGGGGTTAAAAATGCTAAAAAAACATCACGTGATTAATGGACGGATCCTTTGAAATGAATAAATATTATCTTTGATTAGGGCCGTCTCTCTGAGAGAACGGCAGCAGTGGGGACGAGATAGACTGTTACGATTGTTTGATTGCAATTCAGGTGGTGCCGGGAGCTAAGATCCCCGTGGACGGGAAGGTGTTCTCCGGACAGAGCACTTGCGACGAGTCTCTCATCACCGGGGAGTCTATGCCCGTCACCAAAACTAAAGGTAAGGTACACACATATAAACACGCATTACCAAGTTGAAGTGGCACATAGCACGCAGAACAGATGGCCGATGGGGCCGAAATGTTCTCGAATGGAGACCACGGACCGGTAAGCGCAGCGTAGGACGTCCACCCACAAGATGGACAGACGACCTAAAAGAGACCGCAGGGAAACGCTGGATGCAGGCCGCTAACAACCGGCCCTTCTGGAGATCGATGGGGGAGGCCTATGTTTAGCAGTGGACGTCCTACGGCTGTAATGATGATGATGAATTTATGAATCAAACATTTGTTGTGTATGTTTTTAGGATTCCGTACCTCAAAAGGAATAAATGGAACCCTTATAGGATCACCTTGTTGTCCGTCTATCCGTCTGTCTGTCTGTCTGTCCGCCTGTCAAGACCATTTTTCTCAAGAACACGTAAAGATATCAAATTGAAATTTATATCAAATACTCAAATCTACAGTTTCTTTCAGCTGTGAAAAAATAAAAGTTGTAAGTGAACGCAATCAAAAGATATGAACGTTTATGTCGCATATATTGCGATTTCACAGGGAAATCAAAACCTATAGGGTACTTGCCGTTGACCTAGAATCATGAAATTTGGCAAAAAGCAAGGTCTCATAGCACATATATAGGAATAAATCCGAAAGTCATAAATTTGAAGTTATATCATTAAAAAATAATTGTTTTGCTATTACAAACTTACATTTTGTAGTTGGAATGTATGGAAGAACCTTATTGTCCACTACATAGTTAAGTTTGTCTTTCAATATTTCAAGGGTTTTTTTGGACTCGCGCCCTGAGGGTTCCCTCCAACGGAACCCTCAGAGCACGAGTCCTAGTCGTACTTGTCAGTTTTTTTATATGCATGTTTTTTGTGTCCAGGGTCGGTAGTGATAGGCGGCAGCATCAACCAGCACGGCGCGCTGATAATGACGGCGACGCACACCGGCGAGGCCAGCACGCTCGCGCAGATCGTGCGCCTGGTGGAAGACGCGCAGAGCAGCAAGGCGCCCGTTCAGCGACTGGCGGACACCATCGCCGGGTAACTATTGCGCGCACTTGCGTTTTTGTATGCTTTCGTGTGTTTTGGTATAGATGTCGTAAAAGGGGTTCCAGGCTACGCTGCAGTACTCCAAGCAACTGCGGACCAGCGAGTTAAAAATAAGTATTTTAGTCTAGGGCTTTTAAAGTCTTTGTATTGATCGATTCAATCATTTATTGGTCACTGGCTGAGCCCCACGGTTTCACCAATAGAAAAAAAAAAAAAAAAAAATGGTGATGATGATGATAAAAAGTAGCCTATGTGTTAATCTCAAAGCAAATAAAAATACGGAGTCCCCACGGCGCACTGACAAAGTGACGCCAAAATCGCTTCCAAAACTACGTGAATTCCCAATAAATACATGACTAACGCACACATACGCATGCAAAACTACGTGAATTTCTTGTCAGAACGTCGTACTGAAAACATCCGTTTTAAAAAGAAACAATGACTTCTTGCAGTGTTAAGAACTGTAAAAACAAGACAGTAAATAAGAAGAAGGATGGAATATTTCCACACTTAAGTATTTATATTATCACATATTTTGATGAATTACACGACACGAACTTCGACTACGCACACATGTTTCAAAAAGTGGCTTCACTTTTCGTGTTCGCGGTTGTCCCTCTGTATTTTTATTTGCTCTGAGGTGTTAATCCAGACTATAAGCTATCTCCATACCAAATTTCATCTAAATCGGTTTAGTAGTTTCGGTGGTGAGTTCAGCCAAACATACACACTTACACACAAACTATCGCATTTATATTATTAGTAAGATTAATTCATGTTGGTTTGTTCCAGATACTTCGTCCCAGTCGTGGTCGGTCTCGCGGTGCTGACACTGGCCTGCTGGTGCATCGCGGGCTATATCGACATCGCCATCATCAAGCAAATCACGCCGGTCAGTACAAGCAGTAGTGTGCACACTTTGCCTGGAACACATCTCTTATGTTCCCAGTTTCTAGATAGGTCTGACAATATAAACACTTGACTGCTCCTTCGACCAAAATAAAATGAATGGACGGGCCGTAACCATTGAACTTGCTCAGTAAAAACGAGTCAAAACCGTCGGACATATACTTCAACACCTAATTATAACCATGTAGTACATTTGTTACAAAAAATTGATAGCGGTTTTTTTTTTGTTTTTATACTTCGGGAAAGCACACGAAGGCATAATTTTGTCAGATGTTTCGTTATCATGTAACAATAGTCACGTGTCACACTTCCTACGGCTAGAGACCGACTGAAACGAAGCAAGCGCCGGCGCTCATTTTGTAATCTTCAAAAATGAACTTCTTTTGACCCGTCCATTAATTTTATTTTGGTTGATGGTCTGCTCATTTTTTACCCCGCATGAGGCAAAGGTTCTAACATGTCATCTGGGTGTCTTCAAGTTGTCAAGTTTCTTCTAGGCAAGCGTGCTCCACCGTAGACCGCATCATCGGTTAACATCACCGATTATATTGATATGCAACTAATACAGTTGCATATTTGAGCATTAAATTCGTATGCATGCTGTTTTTTTTTTTATATTTTTTTTTTTAATTTTTTTTAAAAATTATTATTCCACCATCACGCCTGTGTTTGCACTTAAAAGGATGTTCAGCTTGTCATTTATTGTATTCTTTAGCATAAGCATTGCCATTGAACGTGGTAATGCCGCCAGCATGCTGGGTACGCTGCCAACTGGTGGTGGGCGCGAGCATTTGTATTGTGTTTAAACCTTCAACGGTGTATGGGCAGTCTAACTGTATTTGTAGTGTTAGTGTTAGCTTGTATTTTGTTTAGTTAATAAAGGCACTTGCCCAGTAAAAAAATCTTTAGCTATTGTTCACATATAAACGCTGTAACATCCAGTTTGCAAACCATAAAAAAACAGGCGAGTCGGCGGTCAAACGCAACCATATTCATTATCATCATCCACAGCCTTCCTTGCTCCACTGCTGGGTATAGGCCTCTCTCTTGCTGCCATCTGCCTCGGTCCTGTGCCAATCGAGTCCAGGTTCGACCCGCGTTAGTAACAATATCGTCGACCCATCTTGCAGCTGGACGACCAACGCTCCACCTACCTTGCCTCGGCCACCACTCCGTTAAGACCTCACTCCACCTGTCATCACTGCGCCTAGCAACGTGCCCTGCCCATATTGTAAAAAAAACCTTGTATTTTCCAGAAAATGTACCAGGACGCCGGGTACTCGAACCTGGAGCTGACGGTGCAGACCGCGTTCCACTTCGCGCTGTCGGTGCTGGCCATCGCGTGCCCGTGCGCGCTGGGGCTGGCCACGCCCACCGCCGTGATGGTGGCCACGGGCGTGGGCGCCGAGCTGGGCCTGCTCGTCAAGGGGGCGGAGCCGCTCGAGAACGCGCATAAAGTGAGTCCCTTCAGGGTTACGCAGATAAGATTACACAGAAAAATAACAGTACACAATAACAAAGAATACACATAAATTTTTAGGAAACAACTTAATAAGTTAACACAGGGTAGTTAAATTCTGAGTTTATGTATGTGAGGCAAAACTCTTCTTTTACTCCTTCTTGGGGAGTCGAGTAAAAGTGATGTGTTGTTTCAGGTAAAAACCGTGATATTCGACAAGACGGGCACGATAACTCGCGGCACCACGACGGTCGCCAAGATGTGCTTACTGACGGGCGACGTGACCACGCTGCCTGACGTCATAGCCTGCCTGCTCACCGCGGAACTCAACTCGGAACACCCTGTAGCTTCCGGTAACTGTTCATCATCATTCCAGCCATGGGCGTCCACTGCTGGACATAGGCCTCCCCAATGACAATATAACCACTTGACTGCTCTGGGGGGTTAGACAAGACCCTCTTTCTGTTAGCGTTCACGCCTGCGGAAAGATGAAATTGTATGAAAATGACATTGATAATGACATTAGCTTGAGAGATGTTGTCTAAAGCTAATGTCATGTTCATACAATTTCATCTTTCCGCAGGCGTTAACGCTAACAGAAAGTGGGTCATGTCTAACCCAGGAGGGGGACGGGGGGGGGGACTAACAGCTTGATTGGTCTGGGTGTCTTCAAATCACGAGTGAGTCTGTTTCTTCTAGGCAAGTGTGCTCCAACGTAGACCGCATCATCGGTTAACATCAGGCGATATAGTGGTCAAATGCAAAACTATTATTAAATAAATAAAAAAAACCGCTCATATTTTACCCCGTCGTAAGCCAAACGTCTAAAATGTCAACCTAAACTATTTAGAGCGGAGCCAATCCTAGGCGCGAATTGTATGAATGACTTTTGATTCTCCAATCACAAGCGTCGAGTCGCGTCGAGTCTCCAATCACAAGCTGCCCCCCGCGACCGACGTGGCATTTGCAAAAGGGAATTTTGACAAAATGCGCGATCAAGTGGAATCCCCCATCGATCTCCAAAAGTGCCGGTTGGAAGCGGCCTGCATCCAGCGTTTCCCTGCGGTCTCTTTTAGGTCGTCTGTCCATCTTGTGAGTGGACGTCCTACGCTGCGCTTACCGGTCCGTGGGGTGAATCTGTGTGCAAGTATCTTCAATCTCTGTCATTCAGAGCAATTCAAATGTCCTCCTGCTCCATCGAGTGGTGAGGGAAAAATTGTAAAAGTTAAATTTATTTTGAAGGGGATACCCCCGGGTGCTCGACTCACATTAGTACAGAGTATTCATTGAATGTGTGTTGTCTAATACAGCGATAGTGTCGTGGTGCAGCGCAGTGCTGGGCGGCTCCAGTCCGCTGAAGTGCCTCGGCTTCATCGCGGCGCCGGGCTGCGGGCTGCGCGCGCGCCTGCAGCCGCGGGACCACTCGCCGCCGCACGCGCCCGCGCTCGCCAATCTGCTCAACCAGGCCAAGTGAGTCTCATCTCATCAACTCTCCGAAAGGAGCTGCGGTTTTTTTTACAAATTAAACTGTCCGGTATTATATTGTTAGGTACAAGCACAGAAAAGATTTTTTTTTTTTTAAATTAGAACGGCTGTCAAGGCATTTTTGTAAGAAATTTGTTGTAGCCAGTTGCACCCATATAAACGAAACGTCAGTTATTCGACATCAGCAACTGTGATGCGGAGTTCGACGCGTTGATCTAAATAAGAATGTTCAATCAAGGTTCTGTCATAATGCCTGGTCACAGATTTTCCTTCTCATATCCGTTATGTTTACTTCTGTTTTCTGTGGTTACAAGTGTAACATCATAAAGGGGCTTTACAAAAAGGTAAGAAATTATGGTATGTCGTATTGTGGGTGGTGTCCCTCACAGTGGTGCGTTGTTCCAGGGCCGGCAGCACGGTGATGCTGCACGGCGTGCCCGTGGAGCTGGTGTCCGGCGCGGGGGACGCGGCGCTCAGCTCGGCGCAGGCGGCGCAGAGACTGCACACGCTCATACGGACGCACGACCACGGGGAGGTCAGACCCTACTCATTAATAGTTTTTTTTTAAAATAAATAATAGGCTTGCGTTTGACCACCACCTGGCCTGATGTAAAGATGATGTGGTCTACGTTGTATTATCATTTCAGCTGCAGGACGTCCACTGCTGGACATGGCCATCCCCCATCGATCTCCAAAGTGCCGGTTGGAAGCGGCCTGCATCCTGCGTTTCCCTGCGGTCCCTTTTAGGTTGTCTGTCCATCTTGGGAATGGACGTACAATAAAGCGGTGACGATTTTTCGTGCCCACTGTAGCAGTCCGATAGAGAATTGGGCAGGAGGGAATTAGATCGTGCTAATGCTACCGTAACCGACATAGCTCAAAGAATTAGCAAGCTGAAGTGGCAATGGGCTGGCCACATCTGTAGAAGAACCGACAACCGCTGGGGTAGACGGGTTCTACAGTGGAGACCGCGTATCGGCAAACGTAGAGTCGGACGCCCTGCAGCCAGGTGGAGTGACGACCTGCTACAGGCGGCTGGTGGCAAGGGGATGAGAAAAGCAGTTTTTTTTTTTTTTTTTTTTTAATTTTATAGTTGGCAAACAAGCAAACGGGCTGTTTGATGGTAAGCAGTCACCGTCCCCTAGGGATACTTGTAACACCAGAGGGCATCACAAATACGTTGCCGACCCTTTAGAACTCGATTAACCCGCCTTTTGAAGAACCCCATGTTGTAGCTTCTCGGAAACACCGTAGAAGGTAGCTCAACATCACCAGCATCATCATCGGAGTCAGATCAAACCAGATCAATACAGTTAAATCGTGCCTTGTGACGTTCTTTAGGAGAGGCCTACGTCCAGCAGTGGACGGACATTAAATAGGCTGTTGATGATGATGATGATGATGAATGCTTCCGCTCTCCACGTGAAGTATAACAATGATGAGTGAATGGTTATGTGCTCCAGGAGAGAGAACAAGTGGTGCTGATCGGTAACCGCGAGTGGATGCATCGGAACGGAGTGTCGGTGCCGCGCCGCGTGCAGGAGGCGCTGCAACAGGACGAGGAGCTCGGCAGGACCGCCATACTGGCCGCCGTCAACGGTGAGCACATGCACACTACTAGCTTACATACATACTTCTGCATTGATAAGCAAAAAACATTTTTTTTACTCTTTATAACATCAGCTATCTGCTAGCGAAAGTCCAGACGTTTTAGAGCGTAGCAGGAAGTCGTTTTTTTTTTTTTTTTTTTTTTTTTTAATTATAATTACTGTATATAAACTTTCATATGCATTTAGTAAAAAGACATTTGACATTACAAACAGACACTTACATTTTATTTACTTGACTATTTTTTTTTTTTTTTTTTTAAATTAAAATAAGTGGAAAACAAGCTACGGGCCACCTGATGGTAAGTGGTCATATATTTTTACTCACATATTTATAATTTTTTTGTTCTCAGATCAGCTGGTGTGTACGATAGGCGTGGCAGACGAAGTGAAGCCAGAGGCGCATCTTGCAGTTTACTGGCTCAAGAAGATGGGCTTACAAGTGTGCTTACTCACAGGAGATAACAGGAAAACTGCCGTGGCCATCGCCAGGCAGGTAAGTAAACTTACCTGACATATACAAAAACAGTCATCATCATCATCATCAGCCAGAAGACCTCCACACTGAACGACAGCCTGCCATCTGCATTCACTGGATGCTCGCAACTCTCACGGTCCATCTAGTGGGAGGCCTACCTACAAAAACAATACATAATTGTATATACTAGCTGCGCCCCGCGGTTTCGCCCGCGTAGTGATGAAAAATGGTGATGATGATGATGAAAAGCCTATGTCACTCTCTGGCTCTTGAACTATACCCATGCAAAAAATCAGGTCGATCCGTTGTTCCGTTGCAGCGTGAAAGAGGAACAAACATCCATACATCAATACATCCATACATACAAACTTTCGCGTTTATAATATTAGTGGGATGTCGGCGCCTCGATATCATTAAAGTGGCAAGAAACTGAACTAACGATGACAGCTGACAGTTGACGTTTCGGCATTCTGACGCAACTCCACGCGCATAGTTTTTTAAGGCTTAGATTATTTAGTTAAGCGCCACCTAGTCTAGTTTTGGTGGACTAGGGGTGGAGGTGGCGCCATCACTGGTGTAACGCTGGTAACGTACCCTGCTGACGCTGCTTGCGGATGTGTCGTTGGCGACCAATCAGCGTTTAGCAAGTTCGCATACCGTCCGGCAGAGGCGCTAGCGAGAGCGCGCGGATACGCCACGCTCGGAGGAGCTCACTTTGAATTTGCAGCGTTCGTACTAAGTGGAATACCTTGTCACGATTTCAGGGTTTGGTACCATATTGAAAGTTGTTCATAATGATGAGTACAATGACCTCCTTTCGACTTAGTACAGTCTATATGCATAACCTTGTATACTGTAGTTGCGATAGTTTGGAACGTCACTATAGATCATAGGTATATTAAAAGTTAATATTATTTCTAATTTTCCAAACTCTACGATTCGAACTTTCATGGCCGTTTATTATGTTACTAGCTGTCCGCCCCGGCATCGCACGGGTATAGATTATAGTCTATGTCCCCCGGGGATAGTGTGGCTTCCCAACAGTGAAAGAATTTTTCAAATCGGTTCAGTAGTTTCGGAGCCCATTCAATGCAAACAAACAAACAATCAAATCTTTTCTCTTTGTAATATTATATTGAAAATTAAGAAAAATGTTGAATGACAAGATTATTGTAATTTTTCAGGTTGGCATCAGTAAAGTGTACGCGGAAGTGTTGCCATCTCACAAGGTTGCCAAAATACAGAAGTTGCAAGAGGAGGGACAGAAAGTTGCCATGGTAAGTCAAAGTGCGGTGGAGCATGGGGGGGGCAATGGTGGCCGAGCAGTAGCATGTAGACTCTACAATATGACAGCACTTTTTTTTTTTTTTTTTTTTTTTTTAATTTATTTAAAACCTATAGTACGTTACATTTCAAGTTAGTAAGTTGTCTTAAAATCTATGTTAGATTTATCCAGACAACTGGTTCTCGGTAAGATATTTTTTAAATCTAATTAATCTAAATACCTACATTGCAAAGGTTGCCTGAAAGAAATCGCTTAAGGCGATAAGGCCGCCTATTATATTGCCGGTTTTTGTATTATTTATAAGTTAAGTACCTATTTTTGTATTTTTTTTATTTCGGTGTATAATAAAGTTATATATTATTATTTCACTTTATTTCAATATAAACAATACGGGTCAATATTATTATTATTATTATTGCACAAAATGAAGCACTCGGTTTGAACTTCGACCTGCACATTCCCACCTAGGACAAACATTCATGTAAACACATTAAAACACATGGGGTTCTTCAAAAGGGCTGTTAATAGAGTCTTTAAATGTCGGCAACGTATCTGTGATGCCCCAGGTGTTGCAGATATCCGTAGGCGACGGTGATTGCTTACCATCAGGCGGCCCGTCTGCTTGTTTGCCACCTATAGAATAAAAAAAAAATGTGTTTGTTCTATATGTGGGTGTTTATATCTATTTAAGTATGTTATGTTGTATATTAACATTTCGTTCACTGTGTAATCTTGCAGGTGGGTGACGGTGTGAACGACTCGCCTGCGCTGGCGCAGGCCGATGTCGGAATCGCCATAGCTTCCGGCACCGACGTGGCCGTCGAGGCGGCTGATTTAGTCTTAATGAGGGTAAGTCTATTTCCTTCCTTTATGGCCGAGTGGTTGTAGCATGCCACAATGGAAAACACCGGTTTTATCTCTCACTACATCCACGACTGAGAGCCATTATAAACTATGACAAAAAAGAGGTTTTTTTTAGTTTTGTTTTCGATGGGGAAATCTTTCAAAGATACCCGGCTGCATTGGGGTGCAGCCAGGTTATGTGGGATTATACCCACTAAAACCCCCCCGGTGACCAGCCTTAGTGCTTGACAAGAGGGCTCCGGGATCTTCAGAGGAACGTTTTCCCGTTGCGTTTAACTATTCGTATTTTTTTTTTATTGGTCAAACAAATTGCCAATTTTTTATTCCTACTTAGATCTATCACTACAGGATTCATATGAACCCATTGACTCCGAACTAGTAATAAATACTGTGTTTCTAGAGCCAATGGCCTCTCCCATCAGATATTACTAAATGCTAAAATAAAAAATAAAAAATTTTACGTTCTCATTTATTTATTTACACTAACAATATTTAAAACCTCAAACCTACTATCTAATTATTAAATACAAAATAAAATAGTTAAAAAAAAAACTGATCTAAAAGCACCTCGGTGGAGGGAAAAGTGGCCAGAATGCTGGCAGCATTGCCACGCTGGATGGAAATGCAAATTTTTTGGCCAAAGTAGGCGCCAGCATTCTGGTCACATGTCGCCTACACCAAGCGGTTGGCCAAATATTATTGTAAATTGTGCAGTAAATAAAGCCTGAGGCCTATTAAATAAATAAGAATTCACAGAGTCTACTTACAATCGTATCGGACCCGGGTATGTCCTAAAACTGCGACCAAAACCACCGGAGGATGGGCAGCAGCGTCCTATTAGTACACGGTGAACGTACTGCGATCTCCAAGCCGCCTGCCAAGCGTGGGGATTGTGGCAACACCCCTCTCTACGAGGGAGGCCTTTGTTCAGCAGTGGACGTTTACAGGCTGATGATGATGATGACTTACAATCGACTTAAATATAACGTAACATTAAAAAAATACAATCGAATTGTGAAAGATGTAACGTCTCCTCTTTGATTCAGTTAAAAGTGCCACTGTGAAAAATACTAGCCAAAACATCAAATAATTTCTGCTGTTAGTAGTCCGGTCAAAATAGATATTCACCCTTGCATACATTCCCAAGAAGCTGTTTTTTTTAAATTTAAAAAAAAAAAAAAAGCTGATTAGCTGAGCTATTGTTATCATAAAACTAACAGCATCGAAAAAAAAAAATTGCGAACTTTTGACCTTACATATATTTTTTTATAATTCAGTATTGTAAAAGCTGATGGTTCTTAGAACTGTCTACAGAATAAATTAATTAGATTAAGTGCTTGTTTGTACATTCCAGAACGACTTGCTTGACGTAGTAGCATGCCTGCTCCTGTCCCGAACGACGGTGCGTCGGGTGCGACTCAACTTCCTGTTCGCCTCCGTCTACAACATACTGGGCATTCCGCTCGCTAGTGGGGCGCTGGCGTTCGTGGGCCTACAGCTAGAGGTAAACATCATCACCGATCTATATCACCTGTTATCACTTTTAATTATTATCAATCATCACCTTTCATTATCACTACTCATAACTTAACTATTATCAATCATCATCTTTCATTATCACTACTCATAAATTTCAATTATTATCAATAATCACCTTTCATTATCACTACTCATCACTTTTAGTTATTATTAATCATCATCCTTCATTATTACGTATCATCACTTTCCATTATAATCATGGAAAGTGATGATTCGTAATAATGAAGAATGATGATTGATAATAATTAAAAGTGATGAGTAGTGATAACGAAGGGTGATGATTGATAATAACTAAAAGTCATCACTGTATGTGTATTGTTGCAGCCGTGGATGGCGTCAGCGGCGATGGCAATGAGCTCAGTATCTGTCGTCTGCTCCAGCTTACTGCTCAAGACGTAAGTGAATTCAGTTAAAAACTTAGGCCATTGTAACATGGTCGAAACGTCGAGCGAATGGTACCTGTTTAAATCTAAATAAAATAACACGTGATAAGTCCTGATAGATATTTAAAACATGTGTTCAAATAGCTAAAGTTAAAAATTACTAAAAACAATTAGGCTTGCTCACACTAACACCTCGCCCGATGTTGAGCGATGATGCGGTCTACGTTGGAGCACGCTTGCCTAGAAGGAACCGTTTCACTCGTGATTTGAAGAAACCCAACAACCTTCGGGTAATAACATTTCATAATTGGTTCATTTGCAAAATAGTACGTGATTCATTAATTGTTTCCTGTGAGATATAATCTAGTTCTATTCAAAGTCAGAGTGAATGTTTCTTCTAGACAATCGTGCTCCATCGTGGACCGCATCATCGTTTAACATCAGGTGAGGTGGCGTAAAAACGGAAGCCTAACATATATAAGGAAAGAAAAAAAAAACGATTTAACAGTAATATGGCCACAATATTGTGTTTTATATATTTATATATATGTATACTAGCTGCGCCCCGCGGTTTCACCCCCGCCCCCCCAAATTTGCCAATTTTCTGCGTAATTTTCTTTTTTTTTTTTCGTAAGAACCTTCTACAAAAAATAAGAAAACTTAAAAAAAAAAAAAAAAAAAGGTGAAGTAGTTCTCAAGTTAAGGCGTGACCAAGGTAAATAGGGATTCATTTTTATATATAGATGGAATAAGTGGCACACAAGCTAGGTGCCACCTGATGGTAAGTGGTCACCGCTGCCTATAATACCCGGGGCATTGTCAGTGCGTTGTCTTTGAGAACTATTCACCCTTCGAAAATGTTGAGCAACGCTTGAGAAAGTTATGTACTCCGTTCCAGGTTCAAAAAGCCCACAATGGAACAACTCCGAACGCCAGAATACCTCCAAAGCATGGGCCTTGAAGATCTGGACTCGGTGTCGGTTCACAGAGGACTCGACGAGAGGATCGAGCCGGAGCGAGGGGCGTCACCGCTTGCCAAGTAAGTATTTGAATGTTTTTTTTTTCTTTTTTGTTTTTTTCTATGTTTGATCATTATGTAAACGACAATAAGAATTTATACACTGTGACATGTAACTATAATAGGCATGATGACTAATGTTTAATTTATTACAAATAACCGGCTTAGCAATGAATATAAGTAAATACATTACACATACTGAAAAAATAATTTGAATTGGCTGATAAATCTCTGAGATATGAGCGTTTAAAGTTTTAGGTGGGGATAGAGAGGGGTTGTTCTATCCCTTTCTCGCAAAGCGTGTGTTAGTATAGCATTTGTATGGCGCTCCTGAGGCGTGACGTCACGGCTCAGTATAGTGCGCTCTCTGTCTAGCATGAAATTAAAATGCTTATATCTTATTTATTTTTGAACTAATTTTAATTTTGTTTTTGTTGATGTGCTCTATTTATGATCAGCTTTTTTATGAGGTAATAAAAAAATATTAGTCATCATGCCTATTGTTACGAATAAAAAAGGATGAGTATACGAAAACATTGTAAAAGTATTTGAAATTTAAGCTAAGATTCAGGACAAGACGGTACTTCACGTCGAGTCAAAGACTCTTGCTTTACAAAGCGCAAGTCCGACCTCACACGGAGTACTGCTCCCATCTATGGAACGGGGCACCTAAGTATCGACGAGCTATGGATGGGGCTGTGCTCGGGGTTTCTCTACGAGATCGAATCAGAAATGAGGAGATCCGTAGACGAACTAAAGTCACCGACATAGCCCACCGGATTAGCAAGTTGAAGTGGTACATAGCACGCAGAACAGTAGGATGCCGGGCCGAAAGGTTCTCGAATGGAGACCACGGACCGGTAAGCGCAGCGTAGGACGTCCCACAAGATGGACAGACGACCTAAAAGAGACCGCAGGGAAACGCTGGATGCAGGCCGCTTCCAACCGATCGATGGGGGAGGGCTATGTCCAGCAGTGGACGTCCTATGGCTGAAATGATGATGATGACCCAAGTATCAGCTTGACCCACTTGATGCATTACAGCGTAGAGCTGTCAGTATTGTCAACGATCCCAAGCTCGCTGAACACCTAGAGCCGCTCAGCATGCGCAGAGACGTTGGGTCTCTTTGTATCTTTTATCGCATTTACAACGGGAAGTGTTCTAAAGAACTGTTTGATCTGATTGGTCTGCTAGTGCCTGAAGGCTCATCCTACACATCATAGATCAGTGGAAATCGATATCGATAAATTATCGATGAAAAATGTGATAGAGCTCTTAAATCGGCACTGAAAATTTCTCATTGTTTTTATTTAATTTTTATTCTCTTAGAAAAACTAACGGTCCTATGTAACATCGTTAATAAAATTAGCCAGAGACAAAGGAGTACATGTTTTAAATGTTTATCGGGACTTGTCACGTATTATTTGATTTAGGTAAAAAAAATATGTAAAAAACAAGCCCCGATAAACATTTAAAACACGTGTTCAGATCGCGAAAGTTTAAAAATTACTAAAGGAGTACATTAAGTGAACGCTAAAACATATCTATAAAAAATATAGAAGTAGAATATTACTAGAACAAAAAAAAATAAGCTATAGAATTTATCGTAGTTCATTAAACCTATTTCTTTCTTTTTCAATGTTTGTAAGATTCATTCTATTTTTGTGTATACTATACCTGTCTCTCTCTAAACTGTATATTTCTGTCTCACTCATGCAGCAAAAAGCGGGACTCTTGGAAGTCGGCGTTGATAAATGTAGAAGTTTGGTTGGTACTTTTGGCTACTTGGATTGTTCTTTTCGTGTTGTTTTTGGGTTAAAAATTGCGTGTTTTGGGTCTGGACATTTTTGGTTGTGTATGTTTGTTTTTGGTCTGGCCATTTTTGGTTGTTTTTTTTTGTTTGTGTTTTATTTGTCTGTGTAATTTCAATTTAATTTATAATTTATATACGTACCGTACGTACGTTATGGCCATAATACAGGGTTACGCAGAAAGGGTGTACTAAGTTGATAGGGGTCCATAGTACCCATCATTATGAACAACTTTTAATGTGATACCAACCCTAAAATCGTGAAAAAATTATCAGCTTTTCCATACATTTTGTCGAGTTTAGTGAATGATCTTTTTTCTATGAAACAGCTGCTGTTTTTTTCGCGATTTCAGAGTTGCTCCTATCGTAAAAGTGTTCATAAAATGTTCCCGTAGATCCTGTTACGTAAATTCTTTCCATCCAACGGTTGCCTGGAAGAGATCGCTTTTAGCTTTTTTTTTATTTTAACTTTCCACTGACATTTTACTATTATTATTTTTATACCTAATTCCTTGTCCAAATATTGCTAAGTATGAGTCCATGGTTACTTGAAATAAACAATTTGAATTTGAATTTGAATTTGAATTAGCGATAAGGCCGCCACTTGTGGCATTGGCTCGTAAGTGTTTTCTATCTGTTTGTACAATTCATTTAAATTCATTTATTACACATAAAATGGTACATCAATAAATATTGTCGACCCTAGCCACCAAACTGAGCGCTAGCCCGTATCTTGGTGGATAGTTCCTTCCGAGTTGACTTAGGTCAGAACTTTGTACATTTGTATTGTTTTTTAGTGCAGATTTAACAAAATAAAGATTAAACAATAAAGAGTTAATATCTATAATAATGGGTGCTATGGACCCCTTTCGATTTTGTACACACTTTCCGCGTAACCCTGTATGGTTGTGTATGTAAATTTTTGGTCTGGCCATTTTTGGTTGTTTTTTGTGTTTTTTTGTTTGTCTGTGTTTATTTATAATTTAAATTACGTACGTAGGTAATGAAATTATGGGGAAAAGGAATGGCCATGTTTTGTTTATTTTAAAGGTGGTGGTTTTTTTAATGTTATTGTTGTATTTTTATTCGCATGACAAAAAGTTAAAGTTATATGACTATTTACGTGATATTTACCGTGGTGGATAAGGTGATAAGGTTGTGGAATGAGCTCCCGATATTTCGGCGCAGTTACATGCACCATGTTCACGGGAAGACTTCCCGTAAATAATTATATAACTTTAGTGAACAACCGCGATAGTTTAAAACAGTGTTTAACAAAAAGTTGTTTAATACTCGGTCCTAGTTATTTTTCACACTGACAGTGGATTCAATAAAAAAAACTAATCTGGGGTCGAAACCGCTTTTATTCAAATTCACATTGAATTTGGTGTCTCTCTCTCTCATTCTTTAATATCAAGAGAGTGAGAGACAAAAGTAAATTAAATTACGAATGTTTTGGGAGGGAATGTTTAGATAGTCCGTTGGTCAAGTTGGTAGTGAACCTACCTTCTGCGCTTGGGGGCGTGGGTTCGATTCCCACGTAGGACAAACATTTATGTGATGAACATTTGTGTTTGTTCTATATCTGGTTGTTAATATCTATTTAAGTATGTATTTAAAACTATATATGTATGTATATCAGTCTCTGGCAGCCATATCACAAGCTTTGCTTAGTTTGGGGTCAGACGACCGTGTGTGAAAAAATGTCCCGAATATTTATTTTATTTATTTATTTATTTAACATTTGGCTTTAGATTTCAAAATTTGTGAAGGTAAACTGCATTTTACAGAATATGTATCGCAAGCCACGATTCCGCGCGGAAATACCTCTCGTAGGAATTAGAAAAAGGCAAAAAGGTTTCAGTTTTGGTTCAATCAACTAAAATTATACTCTCTTTCCAGATTTTTCCCACGGAATAAGTCGTCTATTGGGTGCCTTTTGCAAGAAGACGATGACCTCATGACTGTCTCTTTCATACCAAAGCGGCCGACTCGAGACCAACTCAGCGTGAACGGGTGATAAGACTGATAAATGATTAGTGTGAACGTTTGGGTTAATAGTGCCAAGATTTGGGTCTGGAACATTTTTGGGTCTGGAACATTTTTGGGTCTGGAACATTTTTGGGTCTGAAACATGTTCCGGGACATTCTTTAGGGTCTAGAATTTTGAGATATGAACACAGACATCTGTCATGATATTATCCAGATGAAATATGTCTGTGAGTGTGAACTAGGCCCTTGAACGCAGGCTTTAAAATGTTCAAGGCCTAAAACATTTTTGAATATGTTTATGGTCTCGAACATTTTGAGGCTTAAACGTTTTTGTGCCATACACACACCCCTTAAATTGTTCAAGGCGGCCCAAGCATTTGTTGTGACGTTATTGGGGCTAGAACATTTTTTAGGGTGTTAATGTTTGCTGGTTTATGAACATGTGACGTATATTGTTAAATTTTGTGTGAACATGATAAAATAAACAATTGTATCTTATAGATAGATAGGTAGATAGAAAATCTTTATTGTGTACACCAGAAATAAAAATTACAACACGATAGAAAACACTTACGAGCTAGTGCCACAAGTGGCGGCCTTATCGCTAAAAGCGATCTCTTCCAGGCAACCATTTATGTTATTGTTCATAAATGGACAATCTAGAGGCGCGTGATCAAATCTTAGTATTGTAACTATTATTATATAAACTATGTTACTATCTAAACGATGTTTAAACAAATTCTGGATTAAGAATTTTATTTTCTCAAAAAAAAAGCTTTTATAAGAAAATAAAAAGTTTAAACAAATTCGTTAATATATTCTTAGTTTGGGGTCAGATGACCGTGTGTGCAAAAATGTCCCAAAATATTTATTTATTTATTTATTATATATATTGTATGAACAAATGAGTTAAACAATTTTGGGGTTTTGATAATCTTTGTATGGAAGCTTTAAGCCTTATTTGGTTTAATATTAATCATCATAAATGTAACTTAAAATTATAAAACTTTGTATTATATTTTTGTAATAATTGTAAATAGGTTTTTTCTTTAGTCTTAAAATTATTTTTATCCGAGTTTTATTCAAATATAGTAGATATAATTTTAAGATCAAATTTTCGGACTGATCTCTTGAGAATTGTCGTTAAGGGTGTCGATTCTGATATACCATTTTCTAAACTAAAATAAATTTTATATATAAAAATTGTTTCATTGTATCGCTGACATGAAAAGAGACCGATCTCAAACTGTTGCTGTCCTTTTCTCACATACTGTAATGAAAAGAGACGTAGGCAACTTAAAATTGTTGCTGTCTCCTTATATGTACATATCCTGTCGAACTGTAAATGTATTGTTAGCAGTGTTCTCATGGAAGTGATGTAACATCTTATATGAGAATAAATGTCTATAAACCTAAACCTATATATTGAAATTAAAAGAGATAGACAATGGCATCGATTCTGATGCACTGTAAACTAAACTAAATTTGACAGCTCTAAAATTGTTGCCATCCTTCTCTCACGTATTGAAATGAAAAGAGAGGCAGATAATTTTAGTCACGTCAGATTGGTTTAGTTTAGTGAGTGGTATGACAGAATAGGCCCCATTATAACTGTCACATAATATAACGGTCAGATTTACAAATCAGCACAAAATTATTGGCGCACGTTTCTCATCGTATAAGCTAAAGGCCACCGCAGACGACCGATTTTTTGTCGGCGGTTTTTTCTCTCGCTCATTGCAAAATGTCTCTACAGACACATCCACTGTCTAGTGGGGTCTAGGTGGGGTTTTAGACTTTAAAAGCTCGTTTGTGATGGCCCTAAGTTTTTGAAGCTTTAGAAAATGTTTAAAAACGAACAAAATTTAAAACACTGTTTTAAACTATCACGGTTGTTCACTAAAGTTATATGATTATTTACGGGATATTTACCGTGGTAAGGTTGTGGAATGAGCTCCCGATATTTCGGCGCAGTTACATGCACCGTGTTCACGGGAAGACTGAAGAATGCGGGTGGTTGGTCGAACAGTTAAAAAGTTAGGTGCAGACATAACGATCTACCCTATTAAATAAATAAACAAAAAAATAAAAAGAAAAAATCGGTATTTCGGTAAATATCCCGTAAATAATCATATAACTTTAGTGAACAAAATGTAATTATGTATTTGTGCTCAAAATTTACTATTTTTAGGGTTCCGTACCTCAAAAGGAAAGAACGGAACCCTTATAGGATCACTTCGTTGTCCGTCTGTCTGTCCGTCTGTCAAGACCCTTTTTCTCAAGAACGCATAAAGGTATCAAGTTGAAATTTATACTAAATACTTGTTTTGTGTAGTTAAATCAATCAGTACGGACTGTTCGTAATCAGAAGTCGTAAAACCTATGCATAGTGTATTGTATACAGGGTGTAAGGGGAACACTCTCCAAGCCAAAAGAAGGTAATTGTACTCATCATTATGAACAGCTTTTACTATGGGACCAACCCTGAAATCGCGGAAAAAATATCAGCTGTTCTATAGAAAACGGTCATTGACACTTAACAAAATCTATAGAACAGCAAATTTTTCGCGATTTTAGGGTTGGTCCCATACTAAATGTGGTACATAATGATGAGTAAAATTACCTTCTTTTGGCTTCGAGAGTGTTCCCCTTACACCCTGTATAATTTATTATTATTAAGAGCCCGTGCTACGTTTTCTATCTCGCTCGTGCATTGCACATTTTGAAGAAAAAAAATCTTTGAATGTACTTATGTATAATCTTTACTAACATTATAAAGAGGAAAGATTTGTTTGTTTGTTTGTTTGTTTGCATTGAATAGGCTCCGAAACTACTGAACCGATTTGAAAAATTCTTTCACTGTTGGGAAGCTACACTATCCCCGGGTGACATAGGCTATATATCTATACCCGTGCGAAGCCGGGGCGGACCGCTAATGTATAATATAAGCTGTGTTAATATCGAAAAAGACAATAGTGTTGTCTGTTTCGCTTTTCACGACTAAACGGCTTGATCGATTTTAACGAAATTGGGCAGGAAGATAGTGTTTATCATGTAAACGGACATAGAGTACTTCCTCCCAGGAATGCGGAAAAACTGGAAAACTCCGCGGGATTCAGCTAGTGAAGAATAATTTAATTAAAATATTATGATCCTTTCGTAAAATTTTTGGTTATTAGTAGAAAAATATACACAAAATGGATATTTTTTTTTACGTTCAAAAATATGTTAATATTCTCGATATTGATACAGGTTAGATTTTAAAATAAAAATAAATAAAAATATATTTCTTTTTATGCACATAACGGAGCATGGACTCTTAACGATCTAGGACACCCACTGTCCTAAATAAGTGACAGGATGCAACAATGTACGCCACGTCACAGAATAGCTAATAGTGGAACCTAAGTGACGGTGTGGTCGAAGATAGTAGCACGCCTAGCTTGGAACGGGGACGTATGTGATATGATTATAAATTAGTCTTATACAGGTTGTTGTGTAAGTTGTGTACGACCCGCAACGGCGGTATTCGACATCGATTAGTGATTCTACGTTATCCTTTCTATGAAATAAACGTTGGTATTAATTTGGAAATGCAACGGTTAAGTTTTTCCAATAGCGTGTTTGCTTTGGTGACGTTATAGCATATATAATCGTAGTTAATATTTACATATTTATTAATAATTTTTTACTGTTAATTAACAGAAGCTGTTAACTGGCTATAGGGCGCCCAAGATACAGGCTTTGCCTAGTTTGGGGCCCATTGGCACAACTATTTTTGCTGCTAGTAAACTGTTCGTTGGTAATTATTCTATGATTGTTAATTTAAATAACTGGATTTGGGATTAATTGAATTATTTATTTATTATAAATGAAATAAATTATATTCCCGTGAATAAAACATAATAAACCAGTTACTTTAAATAATGAATCACGCTCATGTTAGTTTCTATAGTAACATAATAAGCTGTTTATTTATTAACAAAATAAGTTGGCCGACACGGGACGACTCACATGGTTATGGGCCTCGCGAATCGAACATGACTGATACCTGTATAAATAACATAGATTTAATGTTACCATGAGTATACCTGGTATTTTTAATCAAGTACATTTGAAATGTAGTTATTTTTTTTAAACAATTCAATAATTTGGAGGCCGACATGAAAGCGACCGAAGCTCAGTGCGATGGGTGCGTTTACTCAGCGCTGGTTCGAAGTCGACGGTCGACGAATCATTGAATTGTCTGACACTTAAATTTATAAATTACCAGCAAAAAAATATGGAAACAGACTTTCGACTTCTAAACATAACATTCGTAGCTATCATAGATATTCAAATGACATGGATGTTGGTAAAAATTTCGTAAAAAAAGTGTTCTGAGCTTACCTATTTATCAAGATTTTATTTAACTTGCCCTGGCCCCCGATTCTACTAAAGAAATGGTTTTTAAATTGTAATTGTTGCTATTTTAATTGTTAAATAACTGCCTCAAAATTGACAGTTTTAAATATTTTTTTATACTAGAAAAATACAACTACCACTTATTATAATTTAGTATTTAAAAAAAAAAAAAAAAAAATTTTGAGGCAATTATTTAAAAATTAAAATCGCAACAATTACAATTTAAAGACAATTTGTTTAGTAGAATCTGTTACTGGGGGCTGTTAGTGTGAGACAAGTCTTGTAACTGAATTTTAGCCCAGTTATCCTCAACCGGTTGAGTTGACATTTGACATTATGTAATTTCGGTGACAATGCAATGTTATGGTACCTTCGAGCTGGTCTGATGGAGACAGAAGGTGGACATAGGAAGTTCTAAACGAAACGACGTAACCCTGTCGAGTTTGGGTTCGTTGGATTTATCTTCCCAAGCACTTTGGTCGTAGTGGATGAGCGGATGCCTAAAACCTTTTTTTTAAAGTTTATATAATATATATCTAGGAATATATATATATATATATATATATATATATAATATATAATATATGATAATATAATATATATATCATCCTCTAGGATTTTTAGATTTTTTTTGATTAGGTTTGCGCTTGACAGCATTCATGTGTAGTTAAACGATGATGCGGTCTATGGAGCAGGCTTACCCACAAGAACGACTTATTTATAAATACAAATACATTTTAAAGCAATCTATTTTCACAGATAAGTAAATAGTTACCACAGTTTTAGTCTACCCAAATAATATTTTGAATATTCTGTAAAGGGCAGATTCTAAAAATTACAGATTCTGTAAAGGACAGATTCTGTAAAGGGCAGATTCTAAAAATTACAGATTCTGTAAAGGGCAGATTCTGTAAAGGGCAGATTCTGTAAATGGCAGATTCTTGAAATGGCAGACGTACAGTGAAATAATAAAGTAAATTCCAACTAAACTTTTTATATTTATTTTGAACTGTCTATTTTGTTACACGATATAATATTTTTGTTGAAATAACACCTTGTAATGTTTTGACCTAAAATCTATAGTTTTAAATATCATTGGTAGCTACGTTATTTGTTGAACCGTTTTTATCTGTATTGTATAATTTTGTATTCTGAATTCTTATCATTTATTTGCGAGTATTTTTATTTTTAATAGATGTTTTAGTCAAAATAAAAAAAAGATTATGTATTTTTACTAATTATGTGCTTTTATTTCACAATAAGCTAAAATCGTTAACCGTCTTCAGAAAAGGAGGGGTAGGTTATTTTTTATGTATTATCACTTGATTAACGAGTTTCTTGTTAGGGTTCTGACCCATGGGAGAAAAACGGGACCCTATTACTAAGCCTACGATATCTGTCCATCTGTCTGTCTGTCCTTCCTATTAACGGCCGTATCTTTCGAACCGTAGTAGATAGCGAGTTGAAATTTTCTCAGAATATGTAATGTTACGGCGAATTTAACTAACAAATAATGAAAAAGTCAAAAAGTACAAACGCAAGGGACATAATTATAACGAACAACAAACGTTACGTTATATGTTTATTATCGGTTCCAACTCTTAACGCGGTGGGTTCAAAGTTAAATGCGAATTACCCGTGGGTGAAGCCACGTGCTTCACCCACTAGTGGGTGAAGCCGGCAGGTAGAGGGTCGTACTCATGCAAACGCCAGTTGTGTTTGCGCATTAATGGTGCAAACGATACAAAGCAGTTGCATCTGCGACATTGGTCAATGGTGCATACGGTACGAGGTGAAAACGTTAGTTGCGTATGCGCATTAAAGGTGCAAACGATACAAAGCAGTTGCATCTGCGACATTGGTCAATGGTGCATACGGTACGAGGTGAAAACGTTAGTTGCGTATGCGCATTAATGGTGCAAACGATACAAAGCAGTTGCATCTGCGACATTGGTCAATGGTGCATACGGTACGAGGTGAAAACGTTAGTTGCGTATGCGCATTAAAGGTGCAAACGATACAAAGCAGTTGCATCTGCGACATTGGTCAATGGTGCATACGGTACGAGGTGAAAACGTTAGTTGCGTATGCGCATTAATGGTGCAAACGATACAAAGCAGTTGCATCTGTGACATTGGTCAATGGTGCATACGGTACGAGGTGAAAACGTTAGTTGCGTATGCGCATTAATGGTGCAAACGATACAAAGCAGTTGCATCTGCGACATTGGTCAATGGTGCATACGGTACGAGGTGAAAACGTTAGTTGCGTATGCGCATTAATGGTGCAAACGATACAAAGCAGTTGCATCTGCGACATTGGTCAATGGTGCATACGGTACGAGGTGAAAACGTTAGTTGCGTATGCGCATTAATGGTGCAAACGATATAAAGCAGTTGCATCTGCGACATTGGTCAATGGTGCATACGGTACGAGGTGAAAACGTTAGTTGCGTATGCGCATTAATGGTGCAAACGATACAAAGCAGTTGCATCTGCGACATTGGTCAATGGTGCATACGGTACGAGGTGAAAACGTTAGTTGCGTATGCGCATTAATGGTGCAAACGATACAAAGCAGTTGCATCTGCGACATTGGTCAATGGTGCATACGGTACGAGGTGAAAACGTTAGTTGCGTATGCGCATTAATGGTGCAAACGATACAAAGCAGTTGCATCTGCGACATTGGTCAATGGTGCATACGGTACGAGATGAAAACGTTAGTTGCGTATGCGCATTAATGGTGCAAACGATACAAAGCAGTTGCATCTGCGACATTGGTCAATGGTGCATACGGTACGAGGTGAAAACGTTAGTTGCGTATGCGCATTAATGGTGCAAACGATACAAAGCAGTTGCATCTGCGACATTGGTCAATGGTGCATACGGTACGAGGTGAAAACGTTAGTTGCGTATGCGCATTAATGGTGCAAACGATACAAAGCAGTTGCATATGCGACATTGGTCAATGGTGCATACGGTACGAGGTGAAAACGTTAGTTGCGTATGCGCATTAATGGTGCAAACGATACAAAGCAGTTGCATCTGCGACATTGGTCAATGGTGCATACGGTACGAGGTGAAAACGTTAGTTGCGTATGCGCATTAATGGTGCAAACGATACAAAGCAGTTGCGTTTACACCATTGATGTTACAAGTCAATGGTGCAAGCGGTACATCGGGGGTCTGGCATACCAGTGACACATGCATACGTCACTGTCCAGTTGGCATTTCATTGCAGCAATCAGTAATATGAAAGCAAAGTAAATCTATTAAATAAAATACAAAAAGCATTTCAATCTTAGAATAACTACTCAGAGAAGGTAGGTTTCCAAACAACGCCTTCTCAAAACGTAAGCTACAAATTCGCTTACTTGGTATTTTAAACGAATTAAGCAAGAAAATTAATGGATTACCTGTTGAATGTCACACCATAACTCTTATGCTGCTTTTCTGATTTTTTGTGGTACGATTTCACCGCGCAAATTGTCATAGTAATTTTTATTTTTTTTTTTTGGTGTCATATGACACTATTTGAATGGCTTAAATTTTGCGAATGTACTTGGTTTCTTTGTGTAGTTATTCTAAGATTTCAATTGTCATTTTCTTTGTCCGCTCAAACGAAGCAATTCAAATAAAACACGAATATAATTATTAAAAATAATTATTATTTAAATCAAAACAACATAAATAATATGTTGTTACATTTCAAAATAATTATCCTAACTTAACTACACTAATAATATTCTTATATTTTACATTTCAATATAATTACTACACTAATGATTATACTAATATAAAAAACGCGAAAGTGTGTTTGTTTGTTGGTTTGTTTGTTCCTCTTTCACGCAGCAACAGAGCAACGGAACGACCTGATTTTTTTCATGGGTACAGTTCAAGGGCACTAGTCCCATAGGGGGCCATAGGCTAGGGGCTGGGGGCAAGGGGGTTCATAGGCTACTTTTCATCATCATCATCATCACCATTTTTCATCACTACGCGGGTGCAGCTAGTTATCTATAACTAAGTATGGAAATGTTAATTATTATTTCTTCTTTATCACTTCGCAATATGCCGGTTCCACTTCATTCTTCACGTCTGCATTCACGTATTTACCTGACACCACGTCAGTATAAATGACGTCATCTAAAACATTTCCTTGATTTTGATAATGACTCTTAGAGCCATTGTTATAAGGACTATCAGTATTACGAATAGATTTACCTTTATTCACCTCAGCGTAAGTATCTTTTTGCTTTAAAGCGTTAAGATTTTGATATTCAAGCGATTTTTGGTTTGCGTAAGTTGCGTCTGGCTGAGCGTTGGTTGATTTTTGCATGCACGCGTAAGCAGGTGCATTATTTTGTACTGACGCGTAAGTGGGTTCATTATTTTGTACTGACGCGTAAGTGGGTTCTTTATTTTGTACTGACGCGTAAGTGGGTTCATTATTTTGTACTGACGCGTAAGTTGGTTCGTTACCTTGCACTGTCGCGTAAGTTGGGTCATTATTGATTTGTTGGCTATTTATATACGTATGTTTAATGGAATCCCTTGGATTAGCGTAGGTCGGTTCTGTTATGTTTCTCTGGTTTTTGGGTGTCGGTTTAGAGTATAGGTTGTTTATTGAATTCGAGTTGGCGTATAAAGCGTCATTTGATCGGTCCCATTGAGCGGGTGTAGCCATTTGTCCCTCGTTGTGTGCAGGTAAATCTTGATAATCCGTATTTGATGTACTCTGGAACAGAGATAAAACCATGTATTAAGTTTTGTACTTTAAGTATAATTATAAAATGAATGGACGGGCCATAACCATTGAACTTGCTCAGTAAAAACGAGTCAAAACCGTCGGACATATACTTCAACACCTAATTATAACCATGTACAGTACATTTGTTACAAAAACTAGGTTATTTGTTGTGTATTTACACTTCGGGAAAGCACACGGAGGCTTATTTTTGTCAGATGTTTAGATATCATGTAACAGTAGACCCGTGTTGCACTTCCTACGGCTAGAGACTGACTGAAACGAAGTGAGCGCCGGTGCTCATTTGTAATCTTCAAAAATGCGCTTCTTTTGGGCCCGTCCATTTATTTTATTTTGATCGAAGTACTTGTGCAGATTTTTTTAGTAAAAAGATCATCAGCAACGCAAGTGCCGTTCTTTGTCGATCGTCAAATTTGACAGTTGAGCTCGTCAAATTCGATAAAATGCTATTTGATCAGTACTTTAGGTTTTAGGCATTTTATCGAATTTGATGATCGATAAATAACGGTACTTGCACTGCTGTTGCTTGGTTTAGGAGTCAGTGGATATACCTACAGACATACAGACCGACGCGAAAAGTTAGGTACTTTATGTCCTAAAACTGCGACCAGAACCACCGGAGGATATGCAGCAGCGTCCTATTAGTACACGGTGAACGTACTGCGATCCCCAAGCCGCCTGCCAAGCGTGGGGATTATGGCAACACCCCTCTCTACGAGGGAGGCCTTTGTTCTGCAGTGGACGTTTACAGGCTGATGATGATGATGATGATGATGATATGTATATAGGTAATATATATGGCTCAAAGATTGAAACGACTTTTTGAGCAAAAAACAGCTCACAACGCTCTATGGCTAGTCCGCTAAAAATATTTATCGAAAGGGCCTAATTAGGAAGTAGAAGGGTATGATATAATACGTACATGTTTGAGTATTTGTTTCTTCTTTCTGAAAGCAACCCAGAGGATGGAAGCCACGACGAGTATTACGAGCACCACTCCGGCCACGATCATCCATTTGGTACCTGAGACACAGACAGATGGCGCTAATTGTCACTGTTAAGAATAATATTTAAATGTATACTCTACTGTTATTCTGTGAACGCACCTAGGCTGTGCATGCTATTATTGTCTGTAACGTCAGTCTCGATTCTCACTTGTCAAAGTTGTCACAAAATGGAGCAAAAAAAACAAGCTAAAACAGCTTTTTTTTAATAAAAGAAAATTCTTTTATTTCCATGGAGTACCTAACAAATATTTAACAATCACAAATCTGCAGTGCAACTACCGTTCTTTATCGATCGTCAAATTTGACAGTTGAGATCGTCAAATTCGATAAAATACCATTTGATCATCGCTATGATCGATTATATGCAATGACAATATGACCACTTGACTGCTCATCCTTTACCCCGTATGAGGCAAAGGTTCTAACATGTCAACCTAAACTATTTCGAGCGGGGCCAATCTTAGGCGCGAATTGAATGAATGACTTTTGATTCTCCAATCACAAGCGTCGAGTCGCGTTGAGTCTCCAATCACAAGCTGCCCCCCGCGACCGACGTGGCATCATTTTGCAAAAGGGAATTTTGACTACATGCGCGATCAAGTGGCTATATTATCTTTGTTTCTATGGCATTTTACCGACTTTGATGATCGATAAAGAACGGTGCCTACTTGCATTGCTGTGCGGATAAACCGATGACCTATACCTACTGGGTTACGGGGAAAAAGTGTACTAAGCCGAAAGGGGTACATAGTACCTAGTAGTACCTACCCCTACCTACTTATGAACAACTTTATTATGGGAGCAACGTTAAAATCTCGAAATCAGTTGTTCCATAAAAACGGCCATTCACTTGTGAGAAAATGTATGGAGCAGCTGTTTTTTTTGCGATTACAGAGTTGCTACCTTAGTAAAAGTTGTTCATAATTAGAAACTATGGATCCCTTTGCTTAGTCATTTACGTGCCTGAAAAATATAATTTTATTTATTTATTTATTATTTAGTCCCAGATTTGATAGTATTCGAAAACTTTTTTCGTTGTCGTTTTGTTCCATACATTGCTGGGCTGAAAGGTATTCGAAAACTTTTTTCGTATTAGAGTGAAGCAATCTATACCGCCGATTACTACCGATTTTAGTTCCTCCGCGTTTCCGCTGGAGGCGCTTTACTAAAATGTATGGAACAATAAGTAAACGAAAAAAGTTTTCGAAAACTATCAAATCTGGGACTAGGCCCCCTGTACACCTGTTGTACACCCTTTTTTATAGAATAAGTGGCAAACAAGCTACGCGCCACCTGATGGTAAGTGGTCACCGCCGCCTATAGACACCTACAATACCCGGGGCATTGTCAGTGCGTTGCCTACCTTTGAGGACTCTATTCACCCTTCGTTTGAAGCAGTCCAAATTATACTTCGATGGAAAAACCGACTTTCCACGTAACCCTGCAGAAGTCTAGTTGCACATAGAATACACGCATAAAAAGGCGTCGCCCATCATTTGCAGACACGATCGAGTGAAATTGTATTGCAAATAGCGAAAAGTTGCAGGAAAATTATACCAAAAACGGGATCCTATTACTAATCCGACTACATCAATGTGAGTATCGTATGCCATTTCCATTCGTTTATTTACTCTGACAGGGGTAATAACATTGTAAAATAAACCGGCTAAGTGTGAGTCGGGCTCGCGCACTGAGGGTTCCGTACCACCACAAAATTCAATAACGAAATTACCACTTGGCCATTACTTATTTTTTGTTGTTATAATTTAGAGTGTGTACTATAATCATGCCAAGTTTGACGCTTGTATGTATTGCCGTTTTTACATTAGAGCTCATACAAAAATACGTTAAAAAATACGTTTGTTGTATGGGGACCCGTTCGTTTTTACTTTATGACTTTTTTATCATTTCTTAGTTAATCCGCCGTAGCATTGCATATTCTGTGAAAATTTCAACTGGCTATATATTACGGTTGCATAGTAGGCTTAGCAATAGGGTCCCGTTTTTACCCTTTGGGTACGGAACCCTAAAAAAAAACAATATACTTACTGCCGCTGCCGCCATCTGATGGTCCACCTATCTGGTCTGTTCTCGCTGTGACGCCACCGACGACTGCTGGCGTTACCCTGACTTCAGTTGCTGGAATATTTGTAGGCGTTACTGTATGTGAAGGCTTCGGAGGCTGTCCAACTGTGGAGCTATGACTAGAGTTTGCTTTATGTATAGTTGATTCTACCGCAAGTGTTGGCGTACTCGATTTTGCTGGAATTGTCGTGTCCTCTATCGATTGCACCGCAGGTTTATCAGGTTTTTTGGTTGGTCGAGTACTTGCTTTGGTTGCGTTTGGTTTAACTTTTTTTCTTGCCGGAGTTTTTATTTTTTTTCTTGTCGGAGTTTTCGCTATCTTTATTTTTAAGACTCGTTCTTGACGCTCTAGGGGGAAAATTTGCAATTACTTGATACTTGTTTGAATTTTTAACAAATTAATGTCACTGGATAGTGTATTTTTCTATAAGTGAAAGTATTTTTAGAATCAGCTCAGTAGTTCTTTATTACTTCATACAAACATACAAAATCACAAAATTACTTTTTGTATTTAATTATTAAGTGTAGATGCGTAGGTTTGTGTGGGACACATCTCGTAGTTCAAATTGGTGATCTAACGTAAAATAGGTACCTACCATACCCCCAAAGGTCTTCCGCGTCACGCAGCTACACAGCAACAGATTGACCAGATTTTTTACATGGGTATAGTTCAGGTGCTGGAGAGTGACATACTTTTCATCATCATCACCATTTTTCATCATTACATGGGTGAAACCGCGGGGTGCAGCTAGTATTAAATCAAAATTAGGACACAAGCCCATTATTATATCAAAATATAAACGTCCAACGGTATCTATGCAACTAGTGAAATGGTTATTATTACCTTAGTAATTTTTAAACCTTTTTTTTTGGTTATTACCTTGTTTAGATACTGTCGGGCGAACATTTGTATTTGTTGTTTGATGTTGAGATGAACTTGAAGCTGTTGTCCGACTTGTGGTTAAAGTTGTTGTTGTTCGAGGTGTGGTTGTTGTTGTTGGAGGTGCGGTTGTTGTTGTTCGAGGTTTTGATCTAGTGCTAATAGTACCTCGAGATGTAGCAGGTGTGGTTGTAGGAACAGGCATTGTTGCTGACTCATTCCTTCGAATTAGTTGTAGATAAGTTGTTTTTGTTTCGATGGTCGAGTTCACTTGACACTTAATTGTTGTCTGGTTCCGATATGGATGAAGCAGGAATGGGCGAGGATTCCGCCGATCATTCTGACTTTTAACCACTCCCGTATCTGTAAATACAAAAGAATTCAAAAGAATTCACTTAAATACATCACGAATTCTCACCAAAATCAAGGAATTTGTCACAAGTATAAATTATATTTTTTTTTTTTGGTAACTACAATAGCTTTGTTTAAGCGTTTTGAAGTTGAGCAAAAAAAATTTTATGTAATTTTGATAATATATTTTTATTTTTGGCAGTTCCTGCCCGACTCCCAAATCCGTGTTTAATAATTAATTTGTTTTTTGTAATTGCACAATGCAATTTGCAAGGCCGAAGTCGGTTAATTTGAAAAGATAATATATTTAATTAAATTATTCGCAGAAGAGTGCGTCGGAACAAGGTAAGTATACTCGTATAATAGTAATAGTAATGTTTATTTGCCAAAAAAAAAAAGTACTTAATATATTAGCTTAAATAATAGGATAAAAACATAGAATAATTGACGGTTACGTACTGTATTTAGAATAGTTGGACGGTGAACCCCAAACTAGGCACAAGGCTTGTATCTTGGAGCTCGAGTGCGAGATTACCAGTAAAAGTACAGTGATGAAAAGAGAAAGATTGCCATCTATACACGTGTTACTTACTCTGACAGGAGCAATAACCAAGGAATCAAATCAGATCAACATAGGATAGGACTCCCATTTATGATTCAGTATAGGACTCCCATTTATGATTCAGTATAGGACTCCCATTTATGATACCGTGTCAGAACTTCCGGGATGCATCCCTATAAAAGTTTGTGGTATAAACTTACTGTAAACCCATTTGGTAGGCAGATTATTTGCAGATGTAAGACAATCCAACTCCAGCGTCTCGCGTCCGATGCCATAATGTACCACATTACTGGTCTCATTTGAGTATTGTAACAGCACATTAGACATCGGCAGACCGCTGATGTAGGGACCTGAAAAATTGTTATTTTTAGGGTACCGTACCTCAAAAGGAAAAAACGGAACCCTTAAAGGATCACTTCGTTGTCCGTCTGTCCGTCTGTCTAGACCCTTTTTCTTAAGAACGCGTAAAGGTATCAAGTTGACATTTATATTAAATACATGGGTCAACGGTTTCTTACGGCTGTAAAAAAATTTACGTTGTAAGTCAACGAAATCAAAAGATATGAACGTTTATGTCGCATATTTTGTGATTTCACATGCAACCAAACCTATAGGGTAGGTACTTTCCATTGACCTAGAATCATTAATTTTAGCAAGACGCCAGGTCTTACAGCACATATAAAGGAATAAATCTGAAACTTGTTAACTTGTAGTTACCTATAAATATCATAAAAAATATTGTTTTACAATTACAAACTTAAATTCTGTAGTTGTTATGTATCGATGAACCTTATTGTCAACTACAAAGTTAAGTTTGTCTTTCAATATTTCAAGTTCAGTAAAAAAAAATTGGACTCGCGGTCTGAGGTTTCCGTCCAACGGAACCCTCAGAGCGCGAGTCCTACTCGTACTTGTCCGGTTTTTTAAAAATTGTATAACAGCTAGAGTCTGGCTAATGAAAGTAAATATTGAAAAAGCGCAGCAAATCAATGGCGGCAAATTTAAAAATATCGCCATTGAAACCCCAAGAATTTGTATGAAATGCCTGGAATAATCTCACTTGATACTTGTAAATTATGAATTTTTATTGTGACACAGTCAGAACACAGTCATGTTCGTATTTTATATTAATTCTGGGGTCGCAACGCGGATTTATTTTTAAGTTGGTGCGCGTTTACAGTCTATGTAGTCTGACTCTACTTTAATAGAAACATAAATTAAATAAATAAATATTCGGGACATTTTTGCACACACGGTCATCTGACCCCAAACTAAGCAAAGCTTGTGATATGGCTGCCAGAGACTGATATACATACATATATAGTTTTAAATACATACTTCAATAGATATTAACAACCAGATATAGAAAAAACACAAATGTTCATCACATGAATGTTTGTCCGAGGTGGGAATCGAACCCACGCCCCTAAGCGCAGAAGGCAGGTTCACTACCAACTAGACCAATGGGCTAACATGACCATAGATACAGAGTCCTACAGTCGTATACCTAATATTAAACAAATTTACATAGTATTTTAAAGCGTCAAACAAGTCATAGTCAGAGTCAAGCAAAATAAGTCACGGTCAAGTCAAACTCATGCCCCAGTAAAGTGGTGGTTTACAAGAGGCTTCTATGGAGTTTTGGGAACAACGCGAAATGACACGTTTCACCTCGTTATATCACTTAACCACACTCGAGCATCTTCACGAGCACTTAATAAATAATAACCCACACATTAACACACGAAAATACACAAGTTTAGGAAAATAATACCATGAGCCGATGTGTTTTTTTCCACGTTGGCGCCAAAACTCCCAATAAATTAGCATACTCTTGTTTGTTTGATCCAAAAAAACTTATGGACTTTACCCATCGAGATACAATACATATAGAGTCACAATCGTGCCAAAAAAAATGTCCTAACCAAAACTCGGCGCACGCTACGAATTGCGCAAACTTTTTGGTTAGTTACAAGGTAACTGCGATCCGAGTACAACGTCGCGCGATGCCAGAGCTACGATGACATAGCGGACAACTAACGTTGAACACTATGCAAGCGATATAACGTCTCAATTGGAGTAAATGTGGCATTGTGAAGTATATAATTGATACAATGTATGTACAATGACGCTCGGACGTTTTTGGACTGTTTTCACTGAGGGATTGTGACTCGATGACTTTACCTCTTTACGATATATGTTAGTGCTATATACGTGTTTAAAAATGTGTCTAGCACAAATTGTTCATATCAATGCACCACATCATTAGTTGTAAGTTATATTATTACTAGCGTCCCGCCCGCCCGGCTTCGCACGGGTGGAATTTACGTGCGAAGTCGGGGCAGATCGCTAGTTATATATATAAACATTCCGTGAAAATGTATCTAACTGATGGTGAAAACCGCATCAGAATCCGTTGCGTGGTTTAGGAGTTAGCGGCCATACAGACATACAGACGGGGAAAGCGACTTTATACTATGTAGAGAAGAGAAGAGATAGAGAAGAGATATGCCTAAATGACTGTTAGAGGCGAATGTAGCCTAAGTAGTCATATAATTATATATTAATGTTATCTACAATTATTAGACTGTGTCTGTTTTGTAACAATGTATTTATAAGAATGATAAATAAAGAATACTTAAAAATCAATCAAAATCAGTGTATATACTTACTGTAATTAGGAATGTGGAATAGAAAGGTGAGTATGATATGGTATACATGTCCGCCTCTTTTCCGAAGCACAGTGCAGGTCAGGGTCGTCCCAGTCTCCACTTGTTTTATAATAAATACAACGGAGTTGATTGACATAGACCTATTTTGGAAATCTGTAACATACGTAAGGTAGAACGGATTACTAGCAAGCATTTTTTTAACGCTGATAAGTCCGCGTTTGTCCACCAACTCGTCTGTTGGTAAGCGAAAATGTGGTCGAAGATGAAGCACGCAGACTTAGAAGATACCTATTCACTCTGGCCTTGAAAAGGTCCAGATTATATCTCTCAGGAAACAGGGAAGCGGGCAGGTTGTTTCAATCCCTGGCCGTTTGGATCAGAAACGTTGTTTTTTTTTATATTTAATAGGCTTGCGTTTGACCACCATCACGCTTGATGTTAAGCGATGATGCGGTCTACGTTAGAGCACGCTTGCCTAGAAGGAACCGATTCACTCGTGATTTGAAGACACCCTGATTGTAACCATCGGGGAACACCCATTCAAGCAGCGCATTCTACAGACTAGCAGTTCGCACAATAAATGTGGAATCAAAGCGCTTCGTACGGGTTTTCGGAATATCAACCATAAAGCGGTGACGATTTTTCGTGCCCGCTCTGGCAGTCCGATAGAAAAATGTACAGGAGGGAATTAAATCGTGCAGATCTGATGTACACTCTCCGAAATGTATCCGATAAAAAACCGATAGACTAGCAACTTTACGTCGATGCTCAAGACTAAGAAGCTTAGTCCGAACTAAGGATTCGTTGCTGATGAGCTTCTTGGCACGTTTCTCTATAGATTCCAATAGTATCGGATCCAAAGAATTCATTACTACCCTTACTTTAGAATAACTAGGTACATGAGTAGTTTTCTAAGTTACTACGTAAATAATCTTTGATCGAAACGTTTGGTATGTATCCAAGGAAAATCCACAATGTATGGGTGGTAGTGGGCCAATTTCCTACTTGTCTTGTAATAGGAAGGGGATAACAAGACTCAGATATTACCCGAGACGCTACAGAGTTTGTAAAAAAGACGTTAATAAGCGCAACCTCTTTGTTGTCTCTCCGACACCGTCCACAAAATAAATTATTTTGTGATGAAGCGTTGCGGGCAAAGATAATATAACCAAGTGATCGCGCATGTAGTCAAAATTCGTTTATGCAAAATGATGGCACGTCGGTCGCGGGGGGCAGCTTGTGATTGGAGACTCGACGCCACTCGACGCTGGTGATTGGAGAATCAAAAGTCATTCAATCTGAATCTGAACCACCGGCGTAAAGTCGCAAGCTTGTCGGTATTTTATAGGATTTTCCACGGAGAGTGTGCCTCCTTCCTTTTCATTACCGGACGTCCAGACGAACGGCAAGGCGTCACCCTTACTCGGTCGAAATACCATTTATTCGCACCAAGCGTTTTGACTCCACTTTCTTAATTAGAACAGCAAAACAATGGAACGCCTTGCCCCTGTCTGTGTTTCCGCAGCATTACAATCTTGGAGTATTCAAGTCTAGGGTTAATAGGTTATTACTGGGCAACTGCTCCATCTTCGACCGCATCATCGCTTTCCATCAGGCGAGATCGTGGCCAAAGGTTAGCCTAGTCCGATGTAAAAAAAAAAAAAAAACAATTCGCGCCTCGCATTGGTCCCGCTCGAAATAGTTTCAGTTGACATGTTAGAACCTTTGGCTTATGCGGTAAAGGATGAGCAGTCAAGTGGTTATATTTGTCTTTGGTCTTCTGTGATCGGTACTTACAAGAGTTAAGTAGCACTGGAACACGTGGTCCATCTGCGCTGCATCTCACGTCTCCGTATACTTCATCATCTTTAACGACAGCAACTGTGACGTTCTCTCCGTCATAATATTTGTACAAGTAGTAGTAATCGGTGCCGCTGGTCTGCTTTGTGAGAGGGAGAATTAACCCATTCACTTCAAAAGTCAACATATCTGGAAAGCAAACAGTTCAGTCATCTGGATGCTGTTTAATCATCTTTATCCGCGAGGAACTATAATTAGCTTCTGGATCTATTGAGGCCTATGCACGTTTTTTAAGGTCCTTTGAAATAAATAAATCTTTTTCTTATCTTTAAAGAAGAAGAGAGGAGAGGAGAGGGCGGGAGAGAAGTTTTTTAAAAGTTTTATTTGAATTGTTCCTCTAGAGGGTTTTTTTTCTCTTTATTTTTTTATTATTTACTAGCTGACCTGACAGACGTTGTCCTGTCTTAGAACTGTCAAACACGCAATTTTTTTTTACAACTTATTCTTGGGTTTTATTATTGAAGTTTTAATAGGGATCCCTATTTTTTTTGAAAATATAATATAGCCTATGTCACCCGGGGATAGTGTAGCTTCCCAACAGTGAAAGAATTTTTCAAATCGGTTCAGCAGTTTCGGAGCCTATTCAATGCAAACAAACAAACAAACAATCAAATCTTTCCTCTTTATAATATTAGTATAGATTTATCTTTCTTTTCTCTTTACTGAGTTTTTTACCGGACATGTTCAATTATTAATTAACAAAAAAACAAACTATATTAATGGACCCAATTTACCAGTCGCTGGTCTTTGAGCAGTGTGTTTTGCCAGTGATGACATAATTATGGTGCTGAGACGTAGTCCTTAACTGATTGCCTTTTTGGAAAAACTCAGAGGGCAATGGAGAGAGCTGTGCTCGGAGTTTCTTTGTGCGATAGAATCCGGAACGTAGATATTCGCCAACGAACCAGAGTCATAGCTGTTAAAATTTGCAAGTTGAAGTGGCAATGGGCAGGCCACATCGCTCGAAGAACCGATAACCGATGGGGAAGAAAGATTCTTGAGTGGAGACCACAAACCGGAAGACGCAGCGTAGGTAGGCTTTCCACTAGATGGACCGCCGACATTGTGAGTTGTGAGAGTCGCGGGTATCCAGTGGATGCAGATGGCAGGCTGTCGTTCAGTGTGGAGGTTAAAGGGGGAGGCCTATGTTCAGCAGTGGACGTCTTCTGGCTGATGATGATGATAATAAAGAATCGTTACTTTTTTAAATGATTTTTCTGTAATCGTTCTTATATGTGTTCAGTGCTTTTGCGTCGTCAGATGAAAATCGATGCTAACCTCGTCTGTTCCTGTGTTCCAATCTCAGCTTGACACCATACTCATGTCCATACTGGTCATCAGTAGCGTTACACGACAACGTGTTGCCGTAATCGGTGTCTCTCAACTTGATGTACATGTTCACAGAGTCGGTGCGTTCATAACCCGTCGTACATATCTGCTGACCAACTAAAATGAATACGAGCAATTAATATACAATGGACATAGACACATACAGACGCAGACAAACGCAGACAGATACAGAGTTACGAGCGTGTCTCTAACGAGTTACTTGACAAGCGTTTCTTTTACTAGTTACAAGCGTGTATTTAACGAGTTACATGGGTGCCTTTAACGAGTTACGAGCGTGTCTTTAACGAGTTACTTAACAAGCGTTTCTTTTACTAGTTACAAGCGTGTATTTAACGAGTTACAAGGGTGCCTTTAACGAGTTACGAGCGTGTCTTTAACGAGTTACTTGACAAGCGTTTCTTTTACTAGTTACAAGCGAGCCTTTAAAGAGTTACAAGCGTGTCTTTAACGAGTTACGTGACACCGTTTTTTTACTAGTTACGAGCGTGTATTTATCGAGTTACTTGACGAGCGTTTCTTTTACTAGTTACAAGCGTGTCTTTAACGAGTTACAAGCGTGTCTTTAACGTGTTACAAGCGTGTTTTTAACGAGTTACTTGACAAGCGTTTCTTTTTTTAGTTACAAGCGTGTCTTTAACGAGTTATTTGACAAGCGTGTATTTAACGAGTTACAAGCGTGCCTTTAATGAGTTACAGGCGCGTATTTAACGAGTTACAAGCGTGTTTTTAACGAGTTACTTGACAAGCGTTTCTTTTTTTAGTTACAAGCGTGTCTTTAACGAGTTATTTGACAAGCGTGTATTTAACGAGTTACAAGCGTGCCTTTAATGAGTTACAGGCGCGTATTTAACGAGTTACAAGCGTGTTTTTAACGTGTTACTTGACAAGCGTTTCTTTTTCTAGTTACAAGCGTGTATTTAACGAGTTACAGGCGTGTATTTAACGAGTTACAAGCGTAGAGTAAGCCGTGGAGATGGTGATTGAGCTGTAGCATGTGTGCTATACAATCTGATGGCACCTGGTTCAAACTCCGGCCCTGTACCAGTCACTTATTTAGTACTAAATAAATTATGTGCAGATTCGATACCATTGCTCAACAACGGTGAAGGAAAACATCGTGAGGAAACCAGTATGTCCAAGAACCTTAAAAGTTCAAAGACATATGATATTCACCAACATGCACTGGGCCAGGTTGGTGGATTAGGACCTATCCTCTTTCTCTCTCTGAGACGACTGTGTCACAGCAATGGGGGGACTTGAATAGCTGATAATGAATTAGAGCGGTCGTAAGTTACTAAAATTGAGGATTACCTCTCGAGGTATATGTTAGTTTGATGTAGCTTCCAGCGGTCTTGTGGCAAGTAAAGTTGGTGCCTTCCGCATCATAGAACTTGTAGTCGTCCTCCATCGAGGGGAAGTTTGCTGCGTTCACGGACATATAGCTACTTGGTTGCACAACTGAAACATTAACATACTTTTTACTGGCAAGTGCCTTTATTCTTCGACCAAAATAAAAGAAATGGACGGGCCCAGAGCGTTTTTGAAGATTACAAAATGTGCGTCGGCGCTCACTTTGCTTCAGTCGGTCTCTAGCCGTAGGAAGTGCAAAACGAGACTTAACCCTACTAAAATACACGCGCATGTTTTGAATTTAAAATTTTAATGAATATTTTTATTATTTTGTAAGTTATGTTCTTTTTCTCTTTTTGGCTTTATAAATATTGATATAATTATACAATAATTCTAAATTATATTTTGTATTTTGTATTTTGCATGATATAACTGTGTGCTTTGGCATAATTGTAGAAGCCAGCGGCACCCGACACACACTCCCAGACTAGTTCGGGAGCCTATGGACAGTAACGTTACGTCGAACTACATTTATGTCAATAGTTATTTATGATACAAGTGCGGAAAGTTGGTTATTACAAACGAGTAGACGAATGTAAGCCCGAGACGAAGTCGAGGGCTTACCATAGTCACGAGTTTGTAATAACCAATCCGCACGTGAGCCATACAACGTTTTACAACACATTTGCGAGAAAAAAACAAAAAATTGAAATTAAAAATATACCGTAACGTACACGCACGGTGCTATACAACGGAGCGTGCGGACAAATTCATTACAGCACGCTCCGTTGTATGATGCGTAATGTTTAACTTTCGAAAGATGTATTCAGTTATCGTAAGTGCACTTTTTGAGCAAATGTGTGTGTCGTCCAAAGGACGACCTAAAAGAGAGCGCAGGGAAACGCTGGATGCAGGCCGCTTCCAACCGGCCCTTTTGGAGATCAATGGGGGAGGCCTATGTCCAGCAGTGGACGTCCTACGGCTGAAATGATGACGATGATGATGATGTACGTATATCAGTCTCTGGCAGCCATATCACAAGCTTTGCTTAGTTTGGGGTCAGATGACCGTGTGTGCAAAAATGTCCCGAATATTTATTTATTTATTATTTATTTATTCATATAGGCCTCCCCATCGATCTCCAAAAGGGCCGGTTGGAAGCGGCCTGCATCCAGCGCGCAGGAAGAATGACATGTAACGGTGCTAAAATACTTTGGCGCCGTCGTTTGGCGTGTGTCGATACCGACACAGATCATCAAAATCGGTTCAGTAGTTTGGTTTTGAAATCAAAATAAGCCACTGCAAAAAATATGTCATCCAAGTAAACAAAATTGCGTTATGCTAATTTTGAAGTCGGTTTTTTATTGATAATTGTATGAACTTGTATGTAAATAAGTTGTTTTAGACCTTCAACGGTATATGGGCAGTCTAACTGTATTTGTAGTGTTAGTTTTAGTTTAGTTTAGTTAATAAATTATGGATACTAAAAAAAAAAACATGTTGTTTAAACTACATTTGATACTTCATCAAAATTCAACGATGTAACCTTTTAACGGTGGAATATTATTTTTTCAAACTTAGAACTGCACAATTGATTAACCTTTTTCAGTTAAAAATACAATATTTATTGTAATAATGACAAAAAGCCAATTTTTCGATTTACTTTAACTTATAAACAATAGACTGTCAGATGTAAAATGTGATCTATTAAATTAGCCCTATTTATTTCTACTCCATAATATGGTACTGAGACGTGGTCCTTAACTGTTGGCATTTTGGAAAAACTCAGAGTCACACAGCGGGCAATGGAGAGAGCTATGCTCGGAGTTTCTTTGCGTGATAGAACCCGGAACGTGGATATTCGCCAAAGAACCAGAGTCACCGACATAGCTGTTAAAATTTGCAAGTTGAAGTGGCAATGGGCAGGCCACATCGCTCGAAGAACCGATAACCGATGGGGAAGAAAGGTTCTGGAGTGGAGAACACGAACCGGAAGACGCAGCGTAGGTAGGCCTCTCACTAGATGGACCGACGACATTATGAGAGTCGCGGGCATCCAGTGGATGTAAAAGACAGGCTGTCGTTCAGTGTGGAGGTTAAAGGGGGAGGCCTATGTTCAGCAGTGGACGTCTTCTAGCTGATGACGATAGTTTCTACTCACCGATTTCGCCATGGTTATATACATGGACTTTTGTGAGGCATTTGATTCCGTCGATGGTGCGCGGAAAACCGTCGTTGTAACTGCACTTATTCGTACTTGAGATATAAGTGCAGTTTTCAGTAAAGAAAACACATTTGTAATCCCAATCTCCTGGTGTATTAGCATTGAATGCATTCTAAAAATAATAATAAATATTATAATTATTTAAGGTCTCGAATGGAGACTACGGACCGGTAAGCGCAGCGTAGCGTGCACCCACAAGATGGACAGGTGACGTAAAAGAGACCGCAGGGAAACGCTGGATGCAGGCCGCTTCCAACCGGCCCTTTTGGAGATCGATGTGAGGCCTATGTCCAGCAGTGGACGTCCTACGGCTGAAATTATGATGATGATGATGACTACCGCTAGGGCAGCTTGGTAGTACCGGGGTGAATGAGGGAAACACTCTCACATTCGATTCATTAAGCTTTGTACTCACGGAGCTGTAGCCATATCTTACACCAGGGTCTTCTTTCCAGAACTGTGTATGCACGGATTCGTTGGATTCCAGAGACTTGTGACACCTGGAAATGTAAGCAAACACTAAACAAGGCAACAAGAAGTTTTAACAATTAACCGGCCAAGTGCGAGTCGGGCTCGCGCACTGACCGTACCACAAAAAACTATTTGGTCCGTCTTAACGCCTACCAAAATAGCCAAGCAATTTCTACGCCGTTACATAGTTAATATTTTGCAAGTGACGCTCGGTATAACTTTTAATGAACAGAAGTTTGTCATCGACTCGCACTTGGCCATTATTTATTATTTATTGTTATATTAGAGTGTGTACTAGAATCATGCCAAGTTTGACGTATGTACGACACGTATCACCGTTGTTATATTAGAGTTAATCACAAAAATACGCTTAAAAACTTTTGTTGTACGTATCCCCCATTCGTTTTTGATATTTGACTTGTTTATTATTTATTTGTTAGTTAATCCGCCGTAACATTACACAAACGGTGAAAATTTCAACTGGTTATCTATTAGGGTTCGAAAGATACAGCCGTTAATAGGTAGGTAGGACAGATAGACAGCCATACCGATTACCGACAGACATACGGCCATACCGACAGACAGACAGACATTGTAGGCTTAGTAATAGGGTCCCGTTTTAACCGTTTGGGTACGGAACCCTAAAAAGTAAAAGTTTAAGTACCTATACGTTTATAATTAATTATTACCATTTATATCGCCATCTGTTGAGGCAGCTTAAACTACAATTTTTACGGCGTTACTCTGAATAGCTCTCATAATATCACGGTTACAATATTAGAGCCGTCCAAAGTGTAGTTTAAAATACTATGTACAACGAAAGTGTAGTTTGGCACGCATCGCAATTGTAGCTTAGAAATCAAATCACCTTCTTTTACATCTTTCTATATTATAATTCTTTTGTACGTATGTTTGTCACTGAACTTTTTCTAAACGAAAAAAAAAATGGAATGAGCCACCTTCCGCGGCATTTCCGAGAAGCTACAACTTGGGGTTCTTTAAAAGACGATATAATAGAGTATTAAAGGCTCGGCAACGTAGTTGTGATGCCTCTGGTGATACAAGTATCCATAGGAGACGGTGACTGCTTACCATCAGCAGCCCGTCTGCTTTTTTACCACCTACAGCATTAAACAAACGTAAATGATTTTTTTTGTGTGTATAAATGGATCCCTTTGATATACTAGGACGCTTGTTAAAAGATGCAAACAGTGTTGTAAAGCACTACACAAAGAATTTATTTTTATGTCGTAGAAGTACATCGAAAGTGTAGTTTAAAGTACATCGGAAGTATAGTTAAGAATACATCGAAAGTATAGGTATATTTATATGATTATTAACGTGATATTTACCGTGATAAGGTAGTGGATGGAGCTCCCGATATTTCGGCGCAGTTAAGTACATGCAACATGTTCACGGAAAGACCGACCACGTTAAATATCACGTTAATAATTATATAACTGTAGTGAACAACCGTGATAGTTTAAAGTGTTTTATTTAAAGTGTAGTTTAGAATTATAGTAGTATAACGGAGCCGACGTTACCCACATTCTTATATTATGGAAATACTTTTTTCCTGGGTCGACAACGATCCGAAACTGTTTGCCAACTTCTATATTAACAAGGGGAGGAGCATCGCATATCAACTTGCCTCTGAACCTCGATAGAGTAAGTTTAATCTCGCTGACATCTGTAAACAAAAAACGACACCATGTCTTCTGTGACTATACACTGCCGCCATGGTATAAAAGAGTCCTAAACTTTTAAAAAACTCGTGAAAGCCTTACAGTTATGGAATTCCTTACCCGTTTCCATTATGTAGTCAGTCAATATTTTTTGTATACTACTAATTTAGTTTACTGTAACTTTAGTTCAAGGAATAATAGAACTGACGTGCCATTGTTAGCAATAAACCCTAAAATAAATACAGGACAAAAAAAAATAATTGCAAGGTAAGTCATCGAGATACATTACATATAGAGTCACAATCTCTAAGTGAAAACAGTCAAAAATAGTCCGAGCATCGTTGTACATATACCTAGACCTCAATAACATAGTTCGCAATGCCACATTTACTCTTTAGACGTTATGTCGCTTGCATAGTGTTCAACGCTAGTTGTCCGCTATGTCATTGTAGCACTAGCATCGCGCGGCGTTGTAGTCGGATCGTGGTTGTCTTACAACTAACCAAATGCGCAATGCGTGCGCCGAGTTTTAGTTCGGAATTTTTTGCACGTTTTTGACTCTATAGGTATTGTTTTCGATGGCTAGAGTGAAAGATTTTTACCTTTCTCAAGTTTAGAACTGTTCATTTCAGTTGAAAGAGAGTTTTGGATATAACCTATTGCGTCTAATTTAAGTTGGTTGTTATTTGCTCTGTCATTGTTAGTGTTCCTGCCTTTGCATTGTTTGTTCACAGAGGCGTAACCAAAGGCCCCGGTGCAAAAAAAGATTTGGGGCCCCATCTGAACTAGCTGACCCGACAGTCTTAGAACTGTCAAACGCGCAAAGTTAAAATCGTCGTTAAGTTTTCCAAAAAAATTCCAATTTTCAGGGCAATTTTCTTTCCGTAAGAACAACGTATTAGAAAACTTTAAAAAAGGTAGAATGAAATCGGTAAAGTCGTTCTCAAATTATGGCGTGACCAAGGTAAAAAGGGATTTATTTTTATATTGTATAGATTTATATAAATGTATATGAATAAAGTTATAAGTTTATTTACGGGATATTTACCGTGGTAAGGTTGTGGAATGAGCTCCCGATATTTCGGCGCAGTTACATGCTCCATGTTCAAAATATCTAAATAATTGAAATATCGGGAGCACATTCCACAACCTTACCATGGTAAATATCCCGTAAATTATCATATAACTTTAGTGAACAACCGTGATAGTTTAAAAGTGTTTTGTATATGAAAGCTTTAAAGGTGCAAAGCTACTTAGGTACATGTACTCGTATGTATACGAGTTATATTTTCAAGGTGGGAGACATTTTCGAAAGTTCAGTTTGAGGTTAACTGATCAGGGCCCGGGGCCCCCTGAGCTTGAGGGCCCCGGGGCACGGCACCACCTAGCCCTCCGGTAGCTACGCCACTGTATGTTTACAATGATTTATGTCTTAATAAATGTTGCTGTCACAATAACTACACAAAGAAACCAAGCACATTAGCAAAATTTAAGCCATTCAAATGGTGTCATATATGGCTCCAAAAAAAATATAAAAATTATACTATGACAATTTGCGCGGTGAAATCGTACCACAACAAATCAGAAAAGAAGCATAAGAGTTATGGTGTGACATTCCACAGCTAATCCATTAATTTTCTTGCTTAAATCGTTTAAAATACCAATCGAAACGTAAGCTACAAAGCGAATTTGTAGCTTACGTTTTGAGAAGGCGTTGTTTGAAAACCTACTTTCTCTGAGTAGTTATTCTAAGGTTGCTGTATATTTTCACACAAAGATTTTGCCTAAATGGATTTTCCGGTCGCTTGAAACTGTTTTTGTAATAATGATAACTGAATAAACTTATTATTGAATTGTATTACTGAAGCGAAGTTTTCCCACTTTTAAGCGGCTTTTTGACCATAATGGCTTATTTTATTGTATTAAGGTTGCATTTAGTGGAGCAAAATTACTCAACCTATGTCATTATTGGCATAATAGAGCCTATATGCAAAAAGAATACCATGGAAGTTTGAGGTCACGCGTGTCGCTCAAATTTACTGAATAAAACACCCCTTTTCTGCGTCGGGGGTTGAAAAGTATATGGATACTTGCTATTTGCTTCGACCAAAATAAAATAAATGGACGGATAACCATTGAGCTTGCTCAGTAAAAACGTGTCAAAAACGTTGGACATATACCTACTTCAACACCTTATTATAAAAATGTACAGTATATTTGTCACAAAAAAATAGATACCGGGTTTATTTGTGTATAAGCAAACTTCGGGAAAGCATATGAATGCATAATTTGTCAGATGTTTCGTTGGCACAAAAAATATTGGCACGCTTAGTTTTCATACAGCTTGGACCGCTTGTGAAGTCTACTTAGATATAGGTCTGTGGGCTGTATATTACCAAGCTCTAAAACAAAATCCATACCTTCAGCAGAATTGAAGTAAAAATTTAAGCAAAATATGCTGAAAAACACAAACCACCCCCCGAACTTTGCCGCCATTTTTAATATAACTATGTGGAACTCACATTAGATCTCACTGTACGTTCAATAACTAATGCCTATAAATAAAGCATGAACTGTTTTTGCTTACATTGTCCTTATCCAAGATATTTAGTAGGAAAACCACGCGATGCATACGAGTTACTGCTCGGTCGCGTATTTCCAAAGTCTGTGATGAAACTTAAAAATTTGCGATTCTCGAAATGGACGACTAGAACTTTAGTTTGGGGTCAGATGACCGTGTGTGCAAAAATGTTCGAAAAAAAGGAAAATAAATCTTATCACGGTAAATTTTTCGTTACTAATTATATTACTGTGTGAACAACCGTGATAGTTTAAAACAGTGATGATCTCAGTTACATAATTATCTCGAGGTAAAAGAGTTAAACCTCATCAATCTCGTTGAGATTTAATTCCTTTAGCTCGAGTTGAAACATAAAATATTTTTTTAGTACAAAAATCAAACATCCTGTTATTAGTGTTGCAGCCAACTCGTACATCGCTGGCCCATCATAGACTTTGAATATACGCCGCCCAGTCTAACCACATTTGATCACTGTTAAGTTAGTTGTTTATGATTTATTATACGTTCTTAATACATACTTAAATAGATATTAACACCCAGATATAGAACAAACACAAATGTTCATCACATAAATGTTTGTTCTAGGTGGGAATCGAAAACACACCCCCGTTCCGCTCTTTCCACTCCAGTTCCAGTTCTGCATTTGCCCCTAAATTTCCTTCCCGATCCGCGTTGCCCGTGGCGAGCGAAGCCACGGGCAACAGCTAGTATGTATATAATTAAAGTTGTTATTTCCCCATTATTATGATTCATTACAGATAATATAGTTCAACTGAAATATATAAGGAATCCGACAGGTGGTAAAATCATAATTATTAATTTGCCCTTTGTTTTCCTTTCGATGCAACAGATACTATGACATGTATTGTGCATAATTATGATTTGTCACAGACATGGTATGGGTATGGCTACGTGGACCATGGGTCAGCATTATGCATGGACAGTGTACATATTGTAAAAAAAACAATTGTTACTAACTTGAGCAACGTCGAGCGCGGTCGGTACCTACTTAGATGGATGACCGTCTGGACGTCTTTTTGCCCTACTTTTTGTATTTTGTGACGGTACGGAACCCTCATTGCACGAGCCTTACTCGCACTAGGCCAGCTTATTTAACAATGTTTTGAATCCTAAATTGAATTAAATTAAAGACTCGTGCAATGAGGGTTCCGTACCGCCACAAAATACAAAAAGTAGGGCAAAAAGACGTCCAGACGGTCATCCATCTAAGTAGGTACCGACCGCGCTCGACGTTGCTCAAGTTAGTAATTAGGTAAGTAGTAATTAATTAGTAAACAAAAACAAATTTGTAACCGTTTCGCACTTGGCCATTATTTATTATTTTAATTTAGTGTGCGATACAATAAAGCAAATTTTGAGGCTTGTACGTATTATCGTATCTTACATTAGATATTTTCATTCTTTTCGATTTTTATAACGGTAGACTTAGTAATAGCGTCCCGTTTTTATCCTTCGGGTACGGAACCCTAAAAATGATATAGATACTTTTCTGAAACTACCATGATTCACTGTGGTCGGCGGGACGGTCTCTCGTATGACCATCAAACATGGTTTCCCTAAGAACGACTTGAGGACAAAATTATTATAATATTGTTCAAAATTATTATAATATTGTTTCGTAGATATTATTTTAGTGTTCAATTTGTAGTTATGGAATACACATTATAAATTAATCTATGTATTCAAATTCAAGATGGTGCACATATTGAAGTGGCAGTTGTTGTTTTTTATTATGTTTTTATCAAGTTTCTGTGATGGTTATAATACAGGTACGATTTTTGTTAAGATATTTATGTTTTTTTTACACTCGTCTAGAATAAATTATTTATTTACACGAAAAATAATTAAAACACAGACAATTCCTACTAAACATTAAAATTGAAATATAAAAACAACAAATTAAAACCTTAATATTAATCTATTAAACCGCTACCAGTGGGAACTGTTCCCAAAATGCTGGCCCCATTACCACGTTGTATGGCGATGCTCACCCTTTGAGCAAAGTAGAGGCCGACATTTTGGTCACGAGTTGCAACGACCAGACGTGAAGATAAATCATTGTTTTTTTTAGGGTTCCGTACTTCAAAAGGAAAAAACGGAGCCCTTATAGGATCACTTCGTTGTCAGTATGTCCGTCTGTCCGTCTGTCAAGACCCTTTTTCTCAAGAATGCCTAAAGGTATCAAGTTGAAATTTATACTAAATATATACTTGGATCTACGGTTTCTTTCGGCTGTAAAAAAATAAAAGTTGTAAGTAACGCAATCAAAAAATATGAACGTTTATGTCGCATATTTTGCGATTTCACAAGTAAATTTAAACCTATAGGGTACTTCCCGTTGACCTAGAATCATGAAATTTGGCAAGAGGAAAAGTCTCATAGCACATATATAGGAATAAATCCGAAAGTTATAAATTTGAAGGTATATCATTTAAAAATAATTATTTTGCAATTACTAACTATCATTTTGTAGTAGGAATGTATGGAAGAACCTTATTGTCAACTACAAACTTAAGTTTGTCTTTCAATATTTTAACTTCAGTTAGTTTTTTTTTGGTCTCGCGCTCTGAGGGTTCTTTCTAACGGAACCCTCAGAGCACGAGTCCTACTCGTACTTGTCCGGTTTTTTTTATCTAGTCTAGCATGTTTTGCACTTCATTTTCAAAGTATCTTTATTTCTTATTATTATGTTTACAAAAAGTGTGTCAAACTAATCCACGTAGTCGTTCCCTAGTTAAGGGCAATATAATACTTCTTGTTCAGTAACTTTTATGAAAAAAAAAACTATTTAAAAAAAATTGCTCATCAAGTAGCATAATAACTGCATTTAAAATGCAGTTTTCAGGTTTATTTTGGGTCTATTTTGATACTATAATAATTATATTATTAAACATTTTTACTATTTTTGGGGTTCCGTAGTCAAGGAACCCTTATTAATTCGTTCTGTCCGTCCGCCTGTCTGTCCGTCTGTGCGTCTGTCCGAATATTTTTATATAATAATTCTATATTTATTAAGGCACTTAATTGTGCATGAAACTGCACAATTAGAATTTTTAATATAGATCTAATACTAATTTTAATAAAATAAAAATAAATGCATTTTTGGGGTGGCTCTGACCTACATGTGAAATGGGATGAAAATATTTTTTTCGCTGTATCGCCTTGTCTTTTAAAACGAAGGTAAGGTTTGATATATAACATTTTTATCAAGTGTATATTTTGTGAACTATGGCCCGCCAAAGTGGCCAAAAGTTGGCCCCCTGCATTTCTAAATTATTAGACATAGATACTTGTAACTTGCCATGCTAATAGGTCATTATTAAAAACCTTAATTCAAAATTATTAAGAACATTTTCTCATTATAACTTTAATAGTTATAGCGATAAAACTGTAATAAATTAAAGACGTTCTAGCTATGAAAGAAGTTTCTCAAGTAGTTTTCTATTCTAGAAATTTGTGTGTTTGTGAAAAATAATGAAAACTACTTTTTTGAAGAACAATCTAGTCGTACTGGCATCTTACGCTCTAAACATAAATATAATGTCGACATACCTCAAGTAAATAAAACTATGTTTTCCAAAGGTTCCTTCTATAGTGCAATTAAATTATATAACCACCTACCACTGGAGTTGAAGTCACTAACAGTGACAAAATTCAAGCGTAGATTAAAAGACTGGCTGCTAACCAAAGTATTTTATAGTATAAAAGAGTATCTTAATGATTACGTTATTTAATAAAGTTGTAAATAATTGTAGTTGCATATTTTTTATAAATTACATCTCACTAAAATTATATTAGGTTTATTATGTTATTTCTAAAATTATTTGTAAGTAACAAGAGGAGTTATAATATTTTACTTTCGTTTGTATTTACGTAGCAACGTGTCTCAAATACGTAATATATTAAATGAAAAAAAAAATATATATTTGTTAGTAACAAACAAAACATTGTATGCCCGAAATGGGTAAACTGTGATACTACTAAAATATAACACCTTATAATGTACCAGTTTTTACAATAAAGATTATTCTGATTCTGATTCTGATTCTCGACTGAATCATAAAAAGTATATGTTATGTTGGTATAATGCACCTTTAAAATTTCGGTAAGTCCAGCTTCGATCTTTAGTTTTTTTGTCTGTAACCACCAATTTCTGAACTATGATTGTGACCACAATTATAAGAAGTTGGCTACGGAAAACGGAACCGTACCATATACGGGTCACGACACGCTCTTGGCCAGTTATTAATATTTTCCTTCTTTCTTTACATTTGTTTACATTTCTTTTTGTTCTATATCTGGTTGTTAATATCTATTTAAGTATGTATTTAAAACTATATATGTATGTATATTAGTCTCTGGCAGCCATATCACAAGCTTTGCTTAGTTTGGGGTCAGATGACCGTGTGTGCAAAAATGTCCCAAATATTTATTATTTATTTAATTTCGATGTATTTAAAAAATAAATATTGATACATTTTAACTCTACGTTTATATTAGTCGTTACTAAGAATAACTTCTATGGGGGTCAAGCCAGATATGGTATTAAACATATCAGCTGTTCCCAGGGCGTCCTGGGTCATGGGGTTGAGATCATCTAATTCGATAAAATGTTATTTGGTCAGTATTCACTATGATTGATTCTATGGAATTTTATCGAATTTGACGAACGATAAAGAACGGCACTCTTAAAACTCTGGACTATAGGTTTGTCGATTTAACTGTATTTATGCGTATAATATTATGTTTCTTGTTTGCAGTTGAAAAAAAAATTAAACTATATATGAAACGAAACGGGAAATATGTGGAATGCACGAGCGAACGGCTTTATATAGAAGTCGGCGATCAGTTTCGAATGTACGTCCACAAAGAGAACGGAATAGAGATTAAAAATGGCACTGTAAAAAGGTTTGTTCGAAAATCGAACTGGCCACCATAAGCACAACTTAAAAAAAAAAGAAAAATGTGCGTTTACAATACAGATTCAGTAGTACTTATACTGAATCTATGGTTTACAAAGAATGGAACATAAGACAGTGTTTGGTGCTGTGATTTTGGCTGTTTATTGTCTCGCAGAAGGTGTGACAAGTAGAATATGCTCCTCTGGAATAAAGCCTGTCTTCGTGTTGGGCAGCTTGAACTCCTCGCTTCACTCACGACTCTATACAACTCTAGAGTCCCTCGTTACGGTCAGAGTTCAATATGCCGCCCACGACGTAACACACTGCTTTATTCCCTTAGTGCATAATCTACTATTATTATTACAGTGATGTCGCAGCTGGATTATCTGTCAGTGAACAGTGAAATGTTCACGCCAAGCTTCGAGGTCCAGGACTACAAGTTCTACGATGGGGAAGCCACAAACTTCATATGCCATAAGAAATCTGGAATAAGCGAAGTCGTGCTGACTCACAAGTATACTACAAGAGGTAAATTCTCTTAAGTTTTGTTAACGTTTTGAGGGATGGCTTGGATCATCATCATCATCATTTCAGCTATAGGACGTCCACTGCTGGAAATAGGCCTCCCTCATCGATCTCCAAAAGGGCCGGTTGGAAGCGGCCTGCATCCAGCGTGTCCCTGCAGTCTCTTATAGGTCGTCTGTCCATTTTGTGGGTGGACGTCCTTCGCTGGGCTTACCGGCTTGTGGTCTCCATTCCAGAACTTTTCATCCCATCGGCTATTTGTTCTGCGTGATATGTGCCCTGCCCACTGCCACTTCAACTTGCTAATCCGGTGGGCTATGTCGGTAACTTTCGTTCGTCTACGGATCTCCTCATTTCGGATTCGATCTCGTAGAGAAACCCCGAGCATAGTTATTGTATCTCGATGTATTTATTTTATAATTTTTAGGCAATATAAAAACGAGAAGTTTTAAACGGCTTGACAATGCGACCCTGTACATGAAATTGACCTTTAAAAATGACGGAGAAACTGTGGAATGTGCCATTGAAGACCTGAACAACCCTGTACATGTACAAGTCATCAAACTGAAGCTGATTGTTCGCAAGGATACTCGAGGTAAAGAGATCTGATTTTGCGTCAGAAACAGCCTTTTCTAATTCTAATTCAAAGTGCAGGTGATATTACTTGCACTGACATCCTGGGGTGTGTTGTGTACACAGAAAAGATATTTTTTTTTTAAATTAGAACGGCTATCAAGGCATTTTTGTAAGAAATTTGTTATAGCCAGTTGCAGCCATATGAACGAAACGTCAGTCATTCGAAATCAGTTAGCAACTGTGATGCGGACAAAGAACTTTGAGATATAACCCAAAAAGGTAAGGTCCAAGTTCTTTGGATGCGGAGTTCGACGCGTTGACATAAATAAGAATATTCAATCAAGGTTCTGTCATAATGGCTGGCGACAGATTTTCCTTCTCATTTCATTATTTACTTCTTTTATTATAGTTTTATGCACTTGTTGTACAATCTAGTTTTTTTCAGGGATGTTAACAGTTGAAGTGAATGGGCTAACTCTCCCTCGCACCAAGGAGGCCAACAACTACTATTATCATGAGTACATGTTTATAATAGATGAGAGTTTGACAGTTGCTGTGATTAAAGATGACGACATGTACACAGACATGAAATGTACACTTGGAAACAAAATTGCAGTACAAAAAAAAACTTGTAGGTATATTCAATGTTAATCTATCAAGATCAATAAGTGTACGTGTATAAGACATACAATTTAACGGACCGAACATATACACTAAGAGTACACTGGAAAACTGGGACTGGGTACACTGGGAAAGAAAAGAGACCATGTACACTTAGTGTACCCAGAATGTAGGCTTTTATTTCGCACAGAAATTGAGCATTGCAATTCAACGTGGCAATGTCGCCAGAATTCTGGGTTTTTGTTTAGTTATTTTAAGTTTTAGTTTTTATTTAATATTTTAGCTATCAATGACAATATTATAACCACTTGTCTACTCATATTTTCCTCCGCGCGATGAAAAAGGTACATAAAATTCAGCATAATCTTTTCAAGCGGGCCAATCATAGGCACGAATTGAATGAATCACTTTTGAGTCTCCTAACACTATCGGTTAATCGACTATATTTCTGACTCGTGCAAAAGGGAATTCTGACGACATGCGTGATCAACCGTTCACTAGTGGGTAGGTAGGTATCCGGTGAAACCGTGCGTTCACCAGTGGGTAGGTAGGTATCAGCTGAAACCGTGCGTTTACCAGTGGGTAGATAGGTATCATCTGAAACCGTGTGTTCACCAGTAGGTAGGTAGGTATCAGCTGAAACCGTGCGTTCACCAGTAAGTAGGTAGGTATCAGCTGAAATCGTGCGTTCACCAGTCGATAGGTAGGTATCAGCTGAAACCGTGCGTTCACCAGTAAGTAGGTAGGTATCAGCTGAAATCGTGCGTTCACCAGTGGATAGGTAGGTATCAGCTGAAATTGTGCGTTCACCAATAGGTATGTAGGTATCAGCTGAAATCGTGCGTTCACCAGTCGATAGGTAGGTATCAGCTGAAACCGTGCGTTCACCAGTAAGTAGGTAGGTATCAGCTGAAATCGTGCGTTCACCAGTGGATAGGTAGGTATCAGCTGAAACCATGCTTACACCAGTGGATAGGTAGGTATCAGCTGAAATCGTGCGTTCACCAGTGGATAGGTAGGTATCAGCTGAAACCGTGCGTTCACCAGTAAGTAGGTAGGAAGGTATCAGCTGAAATTGTGCGTTCACCAGTAGGTAGGTAGGTATCAGCTGAAACCGTGCTTACACCAGTAGGTAGGTAGGTATCAGCTGAAATTGTGCGTTCACCAGTGGATAGGTAGGTATCAGCTGAAACCATGCGTTCACCAGTAAGTAGGTAGGAAGGTATCAGCTGAAATTGTGCGTTCACCAGTAGGTAGGTAGGTATCAGCTGAAACCGTGCTTACACCAGTAGGTAGGTAGGTATCAGCTGAAATTGTGCGTTCACCAGTGGATAGGTAGGTATCAGCTGAAACCGTGCGTTCACCAGTAAGTAGGTAGGAAGGTATCAGCTGAAATTGTGCGTTCACCAGTAGGTAGGTAGGTATCAGGTGAAACCGTGCTTACACCAGTAGGTAGGTAGGTATCAGCTGAAATTGTGCGTTCACCAGTGGATAGGTAGGTATCAGCCGAAACCATGCGTTCACCAGTAAGTAGGTAGGAAGGTATCAGCTGAAACCGTGCTTACACCAGTAGGTAGGTAGGTATCAGCTGAAATTGTGCGTTCACCAGTGGATAGGTAGGTATCAGCTGAAACCGTGCGTTCACCAGTAAGTAGGTAGGAAGGTATCAGCTGAAATTGTGCGTTCACCAGTAGGTAGGTAGGTATCAGCTGAAACCGTGCGTATACCAGTAGGTAGGTAGGTATCAGCTGAAACCGTGCGTATACCAGTAGGTAGGTAGGTATCAGCTGAAACCATGCGTTCACCAGTGGGTTGATCTAGATAGGTATCGGTAATTTCCAAATACTGATTTTATTATACTTATCCATACGTAATGTATTGTTTATCTGTCTGTTCCAGATATCAAAAGTCAAATGAAACAAATATATGCGTACTCATTTACTATTAACGAAACAAAATCTTTCCACTGCGAGCTATGGAAAATGGAGTACAAACTACACATTATAGTGACATTTTTGGGCAATTACCTTAATTACCGTAAGTACACTGTTGCAGTCTTTAAGGTTTCCGTAGTACAAAAAAAATACTCATATACGTTTGTTCTGTGCGTCTGTCTGTCCGTCTATCCCTTCGTCCTAATTCTTTAGTACCTACCTTCTAAATTTTATATTTATTAAGAACTAAATACACGTATCTATGCACTATTACAGTTTTAATATAGATCTCAATTAGATATTAAAAATAATATTTTTTAGGGTTCCGTACCCTAAAAGTAAAAATGGGACCATATTACTAAGCTGGCGATGTCTGTCCGTCCGTCTGTCTGTCTTACATATATCGGCTATATCTTTCGAACTGTAATACAGTTATACAATTGAAGATGGCCAGTTGAAATTTTCAAAGAATTTGTAACGTTACGGCGGATTAACTAAAAAATTATGAAAAAGTCAATAAGTAAAAATTAAAGGTACATACAATAAACATATTTTTTTAACGTATTTTTGTATTAGCTCTAATGTAAAAACGGTAATACGTACAAGCGTCAAACTTGGCACGATTGTAGTACACACTCTAGAGTATAAAAAAAATGGACAAGTGCGAGTCGGTGACAAATTTCTGTTCATTACGAAGTTATTATATTCGAGCGCCTGTAGCAAACTGCGTAGCAAATTACTCCGACGATTGGAAGGCGTTATAATAACTGGTAATTCGGTTATTTGGACAACCTTATTGTATTTTGTGGTGGTACGGAACCCTCAGTGCGCGAGCCCGACTCGCACTTGGCTGGTTTATTAATTTTAGGGGTGGGTCTGGCTACATGTGAAATGGGGATGATTTTTTTTTCTCTTTACCTTGTTGAGGCGTTCGTTGAATAGGTATTTTAAGAATGAAAGTAGAGTTTAATACATAATTTTTAGGGTTCCGTACTCAAAGAGTTAAAACAGGACCCTATTACTAAGCCTACGATGTGTCTATGTCTTTTGTTTGGGTTTATTAGAAGGTCATCCATTTTGCATGAAATTTTTTTGCGAAATTTACGAGCAATCCATAAATCCACCAAAAATCAAGCTCCAGTACTATTTTGCGGAAGTTCATCCACATCTAAGCGTTTTAAAACCATCTTGTCAGGTCCTTACATTACTGGTTTGTCGATGTCTAACGTCTTGCTCCAATATTCAAATGCTACCAGTAATGTAATTCAGTACGTTATTGGCAACGAGACATTGTATTTGTTTTGTTCTGTAGATAGTTATGAGGAAGATAACTGGATTTATTCTGGTAAGTATTTTTAGAGAGATGCGTGGAAGGAAATGGGGGGGAGGGAGGCCTTTGTCCAGCAGTGGGACGAGATAGGCTCAGCAAAAAAAAAATACAAAAAAAAACAGGGAACACTTAAGGTTAAACATTTAGGCAAACGTGATCCATCATAGACCGCATCGTCGCGAGATGGCGGCCAAACGCAAGCCTATCTATTACATCACTTCACTATCCCTACATATAGTATAAAACAAAGTCACTTCCCGCTGTCTGTCCCTATGTATGCTTCATTATTTCAGCCATAGGACGTCCACTGCTGGACATAGGCCTTCCCTATTGATCTCCAAAAGGGTCGGTTGGAAGCGGCCTGCATTTCCGCGTTTCCCTGCGGTCTCTTTTAGGTCATCTGTCCATCTTGTGGATGGACGTCCTAAGCTGCGCTTACCGGTCCGTGGTCTCCATTCCAGAACCTTTCGGCCCCATCGGCCATCTGTTCTGCGTGATATGTGCCATGCCCACTGCCATTTCAACTTGCTAATCTGGTGGGCTATGTCGGTGACTTTCATTCGTCTACGGATCTCCTCATTTCTGATTCGATCTCGTAGAGAAGCCCCGAGCATAGCCCTCTCCAGAGCTCGTTGTGCGACTTTGAGCTTGCTTATGAGGCCCATAGTGAGAGACCACGTTTCAGTATGCGTTTATGTATGCTTAGATCTTTAAAACTACGCAACGGATTTTGATGCAATTTTTTTATTGGATAGAGTGATTCAAGAGGAAGATATGGTTCATATAATATAGATAGATAAAGATAGAAGGCCAATCAAAGGTAACACAAATAGTAAGAAGAAGAGATAAATTTAATAACAATGTAAAAGTCAGGCTTTTATGAAAATAAACGAAATATAAGAAAGCTAAGTTTATTAAATACATAATTCTGTCGAATGCTTCAAACCTTAGAATAACTACTCAGAGAAGGTAGGTTTCCAAACAACGCCTTCTCAAAACGTAAGCGCTTTGTAGCTTACGTTTCGATTGGTATTTTAAACGATTTAAGCAAGAAAATTAATGGATTACCTGTGGAAAGTCACACCATTACTCTTATTCTGCTTTTCTGATTTGTTGTGATTGCACCGCGCAAATGTTCATAGTAAAATTTTTATATTTTTTTTTGTAGCCATATGTGACATCATTTGAATGGCTTAAATTCTGCGAATGTACTTGGTTTCTTTGTGTAGTTATTCTAAGGGCGCGCAAGATGCTATTTTTCGCACGTCGTGCCAGCGGCACACGCGCAGGTAAACAAGCTTCGACGTACATTAAAAAAAATACGTTTGTTGTTGTTTCAACATACGTTTATCAAGACATTACGAAAATCATAAAAAATCTTAAAAACAGCTATAGTGTAGGCAATGACGAGGTGTCAACCAATATTATAAAATCTGTAAAGGAGCAACTTTGTGTACCCTTGAGTCATATAATTAACCTGTGCATTTCAACAGGAACGTTTCCAAAAGCTTTGAAAACAACGATTATGAATAGAATAGAATAGAATAGAATATTTATTTATTGCCAGAAGTAATATACCATAACCTTAATTATACTAAGAAATAGCAAACACTAGATATTTATTGTCTAGATAGATTTGATTATAAAACCAATATTTAAAAAAGACAACAAAGAAAAAATAGACTGCTATAGACCCATCGCACTTTTATCAATATTTTCAAAGATTATTGAAAAATATATATATGGCGAATTAAATAACTATTTAGAGAAAAACAATATTCTTTGCAAAGAACAAAAAGGTTTTCGAAAAAACAGAACTATTATTAATATGGCCATTTATGATTTTATGAAATCAGTATTACCGAATGTAGATAAAACCTCTCCAGTATGTGCAGTATTTTGTGACATGACACAGGTATTTGACTACGTGGATCATAAAATATTATTGAGTAAACTAGAAGCATACGGAATAAGGGGAAATATTTTAAATCTAATAAAATCTTATCTAACTGAAAGAAAACAAATTACTGAAATTAGCAGAATTAATTTTAAAACAAAGCGTGAAGAGGTATCAAGATCAAAAGAACGAAATGTAATATATGGGGTTCCGCAAGGAAGTGTCCTGGGACCTCTTTTATTTATAACATATATTAATGATTTACCTAACGCTACAATTCAACCAATGACACTGTTCGCTGATGACAGTACAATAACGATAGCACGTAAAGACATTGCCTCTTATGAAACTGATATTAATAAATCTTTATCAGCTATAATTTCATGGCTTAATAATAACAATTTAAAAATTAACATAAATAAAACAAATGTAATGCATTTTAGACAAAGAGGGCCACCAAAATCTAACCTTACAGTAAGCCATGGCAGCAATATGGTTAATGAAGTAGATACTGCAAAATTTCTGGGCTTAAAAATTGACAAACAACTAAATTGGAAAAATCAAATCGATAGTCTTTCTAAGAAGATCTCAAGCTTGGCCTATGTACTTTATAAACTGTCTAGTACCTTAAACACAGATGCATTGCTTTCCACTTACTATGGTTTGGTGAGTCCGTCCTCAGATACGGGATTATATTTTGGGGTAACTCAACCGACAAAGAGATTATTTTTAAAAGGCAAAAACGTTGTATCAGATCGATGTTTAGATTAGAAAGTACTGTTAGTTGCACGCCTTACTTCACTAAACATAAAATTCTTACGCTTCCGTCGCTATATATATTGGAAACTGCCTTATTCGTAAAAACTAATCCAGAATTATTCCCGGCAATATCTGACTTAGCGGTAAGAAATCGTAGAGACCCAAACAGATGTCGTAATTGCCCATCTAAAACCACTTTAATGAACCACAGTATAATGTGTATGGGACCGATTATCTATAACACTATACCGATTTCAATAAGGGATCTAAAATCTACTCAATTTAAAATAATACTAAAAAGGCTTTTAGTCAAGAAATGTTATTATAAAGTTAGTGATTTTATAAATGATAAATTTTAGTAATGACTGCAGTAGGTCAATTTGTTTATCATACAATAATAGTAATGTCTATCTGTTAACTATTATTATAATATTAATAACATCATATCTAAACATTTGAAATTGTTTCGACAGTTAATTAAATTAATACTTTTTTATATAAATAATATTTACGGAATTTTATACCATCTCTCTAGATTTGTACGCCTATAAACTAGGCACAACATTACACAAAGTGACAAATATTTTAAACCACCTATTGTGCATGCGTTTTATATGTGTGTATGATTTACTCGTGTTTTGTGCAAATAAATAATCTTTATCTTTTATCTTTATCTTTATCTTTGTTATGTGTCCCTTTTACTGTTTGACTTTTTTATTATTTCTTAGTTAATCCGCCGTAATGTTACATATTCTGTGAAAATTTCAACTGGCTATCTATCACGGTTCGAAAGATATAGCCGTTAATATTTAGGACAGACAGACAGACAGACATCTTAGGCTTAGTAATAGGGTCCCGTTTTACCCTTTGGGTACGGAACCCTAAAAACAACAAATTAAAACCTAACAACCTTGTTACCAGTGGGAATTGTTTCCAAATATTCTTATATTATTTACTCATTTATTGCAGATACAGAAGTTAAATCAAAGCTTTTTCGTGATTACATTCGGACATTCCAGCTACTGCCTGGTCGTACGAACGCTAACATTCAATGTAGAGATAAATTTGCCTCAAAAATAACATATCTGCATTGCGATTCTGTAAAAACTCATCTCACCCAAGCGAACTCGCTCCTCACTTCACTTACGATGAATCGAGTTTTAAAATTGGCATTCAGCATGCAAAAACTCACTCAGTGATGTGTGTTCGAAGCCTACGAAAATGACTTCACCGTCGAGTTCGTAGCACTTTGGCATAGTGCTTACCAAGATGCAAAATTGACAATCGGAAATTACCGGTTTTTAAATTCTGCCTTATTACTGAAAATTAAAGCATTAAAAAAATCATTTAGTGTTTAAAACGTTAATTTCGACATTTTAAAACAGTATAATAACATATAAAACCTTGAAAAATTAAACATTTGACTTAAAATATGCCATTTAAATAATATGACAAGTGACGTTAGCTTTGCGCTTGATCAAGTGTTGCAATATAAAATAATTTACCCTTGAAAGCGGTAAAAAATATAGTGATTTATTTATTTATTTACTATTTATTACAGAAGTATGGGTGGTCTTAATGCTAAGAGCATTATAACCAGTCCAGTGTCTGCCTTTTATTTAATATTTTACAATCAGTGGGTTTCGTTTGACCCTAATATCTCACCTGAAGATAGGACGTGATGTGATAGGAGTGGTTAGGAGTAACCTATTCACACACGGGACTTTATATAAGTTAGGTTAATTAACAATCGGGAATAACGAGTGATTACAAACTGAATAAGAAATCATGGTGGTCTTTTTTGTTTGGGTTAGTCGGGAAATTATTCTTTGTGTAGAAGAAACATTTGACGTTACTGTATATAAACATAAGGGGTTTTGGCGCCAAGGTGGAAAATGACATGTCGACTCGTTGGATTATTTTCCTAAACTTATGTATTTTCAAGAGTTAATCTGTACTTAATGGTGAATTATTATTCATTAAGTGCTCGTAAACGTGTGGTCGAGTATGGAAAACTGATTTCCACACTCGAAACGAGGTGAAACTGTGATTTCGTGTTGTTTCCAAAACTCCATAGGAGCCTTTTGTAAAGTCTCCACCATTTTACAGGGGCATGAGTTTGACTTGACCGTGACTTACTTAGCTTGACTCTGACTGTGTCTATGACTTGTTTGACGCTATTAAGAATATGTAAACTATTTAATATTACGACTAAAGGACATTGAATCCACGGTCATGAAAATTTTAACAAAACATAAACTTATTAAATATACAATTTGTTTGATATGATACAATAAATAAAATACAAGTGTAATATAGTAATTTAAATGGTTTTTACAGTAATTTCGAACGATGCAAACTCTTTTTTTTTTCATCAATCACGTTAGAGTTGCAGCTTTCATCTATCAAGTTTGTGGCTGCAAAGTCGAAAGCTTGAATATTTTGTTTTGTGAACGCACGAAATACAAAGGAATAATGAAGTAAGTAAATGTATGCCTACATTGTAATGTAGCTTTATCTTCTATGAGTAAACGTGTAACATAATATAAGATCATTGTAAACAATCCTAACCTAACCTCAAACTTGTTAGAGAAAACTAAATAACATTTACAAGATAACTTTCATAATAGTAATGAAGTATGTAGGCTCAGATTATACCGGCCCGCGCCTCAGCCGGTCCTCTATACAGCTTGTGGCACTCACTGATGTGACAAGATGGACCGACGACCTAAGATACCGCAGGGAAACGCTAGATGCAGACCGTTTCCGAATGGCCCTTTTGGAGATCGATGGGGGAGGCCTATGTCCAGCAGTGGACGTGCTATGGCTGAAATGATGATGATGCTGACTCATGGATAATGTAGCTTCCTATCAGTGAAATAATTTTTAGAATCTAATCAGTAGTTCTGAAGATTACCTCAACCTATAAACAAACAAACTTTCTTTATTAATATTAGTATATTTATTTATTTTAATACTTTATTGCACACTTACATATTAAGTAGATATGTACAATTGGAGGACTTAATGCTAAACATTTTCTACCAGTCATCCACCAGTATCCACAGTAGGCGTAGTATAGTATAGATGAACGAAATTTGGTTTTGGCGATTGGCATGTTAGATAACAAATTGTAGAAATGATGGTTCTCATAATATATAAATGTTACTTTTCAGCTCCACGCTACAGCCGTAGAAGACTACAAGCTGCAACAACTTTTTAACATCAGGTGCATTAAGGTAGCCTGACCGAAGGGCTTCTGAGGGTGGAAGAACAGCGGCTGACACACGTACTACTCGGTGGAACCATGAAGGACCAAATGCTAGAAGCTGCACTTTAACAGATTGGAGATAATCTGAGCGAACTTCAAAAGTTGTTCTAAAGAAGTGGCATCAGTGATCATAAACATGACCAGAGGCAAGTCACCGGGACACGACGAGATTAGTATTGAGCACCTCCAGCATGCCGGTGTACATTTAACGCGAGTGCTAGTGAAGACATTCATGTTACATTACTATTTATTTATTTTCATAGTGGTTAGTTGTAATTAGAATAATATTATGTAGTAAGTAAATAAAGTATTACGCCATGGTTTTCAACTGTAATGTAATATTTTATGTGTAAATAAACTGAATTTGAATGTAGGACAATTGTTTAAGGGCAGCTGTTGTTGTACCAATAATTAAAAATAAAACAGGCCACTGATCCGATAAGAATAATTATAGGCCCATATTGTTGGCTACGACTGTGGCGAAAGTACTGGACAGCCTGCTTGATCGCATATTGAGCAAACATCTTCATCTGTTCAACGTTGTCCAGTTTGGTTCTTGATCTGGGTTATCTACAGAGACAGCAATACTGTGCCTCAAGCACACTGTCCGGTATTACACTGACCGAAAAACACCGGTCTACGCCTGTTTTGAATTGCGGTTTGAGGCAGTGGAGATTGACCTTTCCGTGCCTTTTCAACCTTCATGTAAACGGACTTGTCCAGGAGCTGAGCAGCGCTGGCGTCGGGTGTTCCATAGATGGAACCTTTGTTAATTCTAATTCAAAGTGTGGGTGATAAGACCTGCACTGACATGCCGCTTGGGTTGTATTGTGCATTTTAATAACATCAGTTAAGCCGACCACATGGTCCTGCTGAGTCTCTCGATAATTGACGTCAGGAACCTTCTCAGGGTCTGTGAGGAATACGCTGGGGCCCATGGGCTCGGGTACAATGGAAAGAGTGGTCTTTCAATCTAAAGGGTTTCAAGACCAGCACCGTGCCTCCCTTTATACTGAACGGTGTCCCTTTGGCCAGTCTCGCGTTTCAAGTACCTAGGTCACTGAGTCTCGGAGGGCGTCACAGATGCTGGGGACGTTGAGAGGAACCAGGGCGTTGGCTGTCAGAAGCGATATGTTGGCATGCAGATTTGCTCGTTCTAATGTAGCAGTAAATATTTTATTTTTTAAGGCATTGCGCCAGTCTTTTTATATGTGCAGTCTTGAATCAACTATATGCAGAAGACAATCAACGCCTTGAGAGTACAATACAATAACTTGCTGTACATCAGGCATGTTTGCTGACGCTCGAGTGAACTACATAATTATATTATTATGAACCGTATTATAATAAAAAAAAAAACAAGAACTTGATTTGACTTTTATTTCGAACAGTAAAATATAAAGGATTATTTAATTAATATTACAGAAGTACAATCTGAGATTACCTATTGTCTTCATAAATGAGTACTTGATGGTTAATGCCTGTATATTTAGGGTCAAGAAGATAATTTACAATAAATGGTAATTGAATCTTAAAAACAATAACAATACAGTGTAAACTCCATGTAACGTCAATCGATTTAACGACAAACTCCCTAAAGCGTCGAAATCACTTGGCTTTGGTTGGTTTAGCTTGCCTTCCATACAATGATACACTCTATATAGCATTACACCCACTCTCAATAACGACAATAATTAAGTAATGAACAGTACCTTTTAAGTTGCCTATATTAGTAAAAACTGCGCAGCTGTGTACATTCTTTAGTCGCTTTTTTATCCTAGCCCGCAATAAACTCTGTCGGCATCATGCATACCGGACTTTCTAAGAAATTCGTTCTTTTGTTTACAAATTGGGATTGCTGGGACTTGTTGTTGACCAGGACTAATAAGTAGGAGTCATTGATTATCTATACGCTATCATATTCTTAGTTGCTCATAAACTTTCATAAGTAAGTAAACATTATGGCCAGTAAAAGAAAATCATAACATTTTTATGTACATAACTACTAAACACTAGTCTGAAATAAACTTTTTATTTCTATAATACTGATTTTTCTTCTCTCCATTTAACGACAACTCTCTATAACGCTGTAAAATGCACAGTCCCTTCAGTGTCGTTATATAGAGTTTCCACTGTATAAAATAAATACAAGTTTAATGAAACAGATAACAGAAATGTATTTATTTATTTGATAATAGGCGAGCAGCATATGCTCATGTGCCTAAATCGCACAGTGTAAAAATATAGTATTTATCTGTTACGGTACGGTTATGTTGTTTATTCTTATCCATCTGTCCAGTTTGTTTTTAAACGCATTTATTGATTGCGATTCGACCACCTCCTCAGGCAACCTGTTCTAGTTGAAGACGACTCTGTTGCTAAAGATGTGGTGTGCAGCGTTGGTCTGTGATGGTGCAGGTCACAGTAGGGTTTTGTGACGCCTGCTTTCTCCACGCAGCTTTCCAGCTTTGACTAACGGATCAGCAAAGAATTTCCCATCATTAGCGAAGAAGGCGGATTGGCATTCAATTACCTCTATCAGGTCAGTTATGAAGATTCCAAAAAGTTGGGAAGCCGCCACTGACGGTTGCCACTGGACAAGGAGTTAGGTTATAAGGATAAGCTGAGATAAGGAGTCACCGACTCGGACTTGAAATATTCTATGCAGTTTACCACGTAGGTATACCAAAGTAGTCAACTTCATCAGTAGGCGTTGATGAGGGACTTTGTCAAAAGCACGCTCAATTCTAGGTATACCACATCTACTGGGTATTTGCTATCAACTTCGTTACTCCAAGCATGGACACTTCAGCAGATTTGTAATACATAGTTGATCTTTTTTCCACAAAGCTATATTGCTTGGGTGATATTACACTCTGTCTATTTAAAAACTTAGTTAATTGACCATTTATGATTTTTTCCATTACCTTTACTGCAATGCTTGTAAGGCTTATTGGTCTGAAGTTTTCTGGTTTGATTTTATCACCTTCATTAAATATAGGAGTGACTATGGAATGCTACCAATCCTGGAGTAGGTGACCCGTTTCTAAAGAGGTATTCATCAACTCTGTTAGGGGCAGGGGTAAGTGTGTTTATGTTGTTTCTGTTTTGTAATGTTGATGTTGTAGTATTTTGTGCGCAAAATAAATGTTTTCTTTCTTTCTTTCTACGTGGACAGTTTTTAGGAATGCAGGCCCACACGGGACGACTGTGTATTCAAGTTTAAAATAACATTTTCAACATCGGTTTCGGAGAAGGTAATGTTAGTTTTGGAGATGGTAATGTTACATAAGCTGTCTTCTACAGTCTACACAGGGTACTGTAGTTATGGTTATGTCCCGATTGAGAACAGGTTCATTTGAATAGGCTTTTTCAAACTCTTCAGCAAAAGCATCAGCTATCTCACATAGTTTGGTTACTAGATCTCCATTGTAATTTCTAATTGCCGGTGGAATACAGATGTTGTTTAGATGTAGTACAGCGTCACATGTGAGAGCAGAAGGTTTTATCACCATAGTCTAGGATCTTGGCTTCATAAATGCTTCTCTGCTTCCTGGATAAGGCGACACATTTATTGTTAACTCCGCGAAATATCTTGTAAACATTTTTTTTCAGCGACTGGACCAATGCGCCCTACTGCATTATTATCGTCCTGAGTGTCCGTTTGCCGAAATTAGCCTCATGTTGTGCATCAGTATCGCTCATAGATGGTCTGGTAACCCGGCTCTATTACAAATGTTGTGGAAGATAGAGGATACAACACGCAACTAAAACTTTTGCCAATATGTCGGGATGGTAGTGTAGGACTCGCTCGACGCACTATTAGGCATCTAAATAAACTTTTAAGTACCTAAGCCATAACACAAATCACAAAAAGTCTTTTTCACAGTCCACAAAGGTTTTTAAGAGTTCAGTGAGTTCACGTCTTGCTAATTCACCAGCGAATGAGTAACTTTTGATTTGACAGCTCAATTCGATCGATCGAGCTCTAAGTGAAGCGTTCAGAATACCGATTTAGCTGTCATCCCATACAAAACGCGTCATGAGTGCTACGAACTCGCAACCGAACTCGACCATGAGCTCACTTTTGAGAGCGCCATCTTGAAATTCGACAATTTCGAATTTTCTGAATGCCGATTTCGTCCACAGCGCTGAATCCGCGCTGTCACTAGAAGTGAGTTTATATCAGAATCGCATTGCTGGAACTAGTTCGAGGGAACGATGTGGAAAAAACAAATCCTATAGTTTTTTCTACTTCTAAAGCTCGACCTACAACTGAAAAAACGACTCTAGCTACAACTATATCTCGAACAACGACTGAAGCTACAAGTTTGTCTCTTTCCACTGGAATATCCAAAGGTAAAAAAAAACTACGTATCTCATCGACCTAAATGTACCTACTACCTACTAGATGGCGTGATCCGAACACTCGCTCTGTTGCTATTTATGCAGTGTGAGCGCGTAAGCGCCATGAATTTCGTGGTGCTTACGACGTTAGCGCTCCATGCTTTAATATTTTGGTTAGACGACTTAAAAAGTAATGTTTTAACGAATCAGTAAATACCTCAGTTAGCCCACGGCGCACACGCCCCGCGCAGGCCTCCGCGTTTTGTTTTTCGTGCACGAACCACGATGTGATGTCCACGACGCAAACGGAATAATGCTTTATCTGAAAAATTGAGTTTGTTCCTTTTTGTTAGGCGTTTTGAGTGGCCTCGTCTTCATGATAAGCTGAAGTGGCAAAGGTTTGTCCTGTACTTTTTAATAAAAGAAGTAATAGAAACTAAAATTTTGTGAACTTTATTTTCGAATGTATTTCAATCGCAGTTAAAATCTAATTTCTTTGATATTCCAGGCATATTTTCTCTTGCACGTTGCATATTTTGATAACACAGTGCAGTGTGCTGACACCTGCAGTTTTGTGTTTGCTTTTGCGAAAACTTTAGTAATGTTGAAATGAAAACAAGAATGAAATAAACTTAGAACGGTTCATGCATAGAACGCGTGTAAGTTCATCTGTAGTATGAACGGTACAGGGTTGCCTAGGTCTCGAATTCAACATTTGTGAAGAACGAGTGTGGTAATTGTTTCCAAATGTGGAATTACCTACCTTCTTTGGAATAGCTTGTCTAGTACCGTAGTATATATAAGTCTATGACGTACCTATCTATTCTGTGTAAATTAATAAGCCAAGGTGTGCTTTAGTAACATTATCGTGTTCAAATGCTCCCAAGTTTTTCATGATCATAAAGGCAATAAGCCGGCCAAGTGCGAGTTGCGCTCGTGCACTGAGGATTCCGTACCACCGCAAAATTCAAAAACGAAATTACCAGTATTATACCTCATCATCATCATCAGCCGGAAGACGTCCACTCCTGAACATAGGCCTCCCCCCTTTAACCTCCACACTGAACGACAGCTCGCCTTTTGCATCCACTGGATACCCGCGACTCTCACAATGTCGTCAGTCCATCTAGTGGGAGGCCTCCCTACGCTGTGTCTTCCGGTTCGTGGTCTCCACTCCAGAACCTTTCTTCCCCATCGGTTATCGGTTCTTCGAGCGATGTGGCTTGCCCATTGCCACTTCAACTTGCAAATTTTAACAGTTATGTCGGTGACTCTAGTTCATTGGCGAATATCCACGTTTCGGATTCTATCGCGCAAAGAAACTCCGAGCATAGCTCTCTCCATTGCCCGCTGTGTGACTCTGAGCTTTTCCATAAGGCCAACAGTTAAAGACTACGTCTCAGTACCATATGTCATCACTGGCAACACACACTGGTCAAAGACCTTCGTCTTGAGGCACTGTGGTATCTTGGACGAGAAGATGTCACGCAATTTCCAGAACGCTGCCCATCCGAGTTGGATTCTTCGGGCGATCTCTTTGCCTAATTTTAAGTTGTAATATTATACCTAACTATACATAACTTGGCGATGAACAGAAACTTGTCACTGACTCGCACTTGGTTATTATTTATTATTTGTTGTTATACTCTAGAGTGTGTACTATAATCATGCCAAGTTTGACGCTTGTAGGTATTGCATTTTTTTTATAATACTGCTAATACAAAAATACGTTTGTTGTACATCCCTTTCGTTTTTACTTATTGACTTTTTTATTATTTGTTATTTAATCCGCCGTAACATTACATGCGTATTCTATGAAAATTTCATCTGGCTATCTAATTACGGTTCGAAAGATTTGTATTTATTTATTCAATTAACACGGTTTAAACACCAATTACACTAATGACAGACAATAATATTACATAATAAGATACAGCCGTTTAAATGTACAAATTCCACTTTTATTCTTCGAACTGCTAGTCTGTGGAATGCGCTGCCTGAATGAGTGTTCCCCGATGGTTACAATCTGGGTGTCTTCAAATCACGAGTGAATCCGTTTCTTCTAGGCAAGCGTGCTCCAACGTAGACCGCATATCATCGCGATTTTACGGTCAAACGTAAGCTTTTTATTAAATAATAATAAAAAGGATTTTTTTATCTGTTGATCAGATATTTGTCATGATAGTTGCAAATTTTTTCGTGTTCCAGCAATGCGATTCTGATATAAACTCACTTCTAGTGACAGCGCGGATTCAGCGCTGTGGACGAAATCGGCATTCAGAAAACTCGAAATTGTCGAATTTCAAGATGGCGCTCGCGAAAGTGAGCTCATCGTCGAGTTCGGTTGCGAGTTCGTAGCACTCATGACGCGTTTTGTATGGGATGACAGCTAAATCGGTATTCTGAACGCTTCACTTAGAGCTCGATCGATCGAATTGAGCTGTCAAATCAAAAGTTACTCATTCGCTGGTGAATTAGCAAGACGTGAACTCACTGAACTCTTAAAAACCTTTGTGGACTGTGAAAAAGACTTTTTGTGATTTGTGTTATGGCTTAGGTACTTAAAAGTTTATTTAGATGCCTAATAGTGCGTCGAGCGAGTCCTACACTACCATCCCGACATATTGGCAAAAGTTTTAGTTGCGTGTTGTATCCTCTATCTTCCACAACATTTGTAATAGAGCCGGGTTACCAGACCATCTATGAGCGATACTGATGCACAACATGAGGCTAATTTCGGCAAACGGACACTCAGGACGATAATAATGCAGTAGGGCGCATTGGTCCAGTCGCTGAAAAAAAAATGTTTACAAGATATTTCGCGGAGTTAACAATAAATGTGTCGCCTTATCCAGGAAGCAGAGAAGCATTTATGAAGCCAAGATCCTAGACTATGGTGATAAAACCTTCTGCTCTCACATGTGACGCTGTACTACATCTAAACAACATCTGTATTCCACCGGCAATTAGAAATTACAATGGAGATCTAGTAACCAAACTATGTGAGATAGCTGATGCTTTTGCTGAAGAGTTTGAAAAAGCCTATTCAAATGAACCTGTTCTCAATCGGGACATAACCATAACTACAGTACCCTGTGTAGACAGCTTATGTAACATTACCATCTCCAAAACTAACATTACCTTCTCCGAAACCGATGTTGAAAATGTTATTTTAAACTTGAATACACAGTCGTCCCGTGTGGGCCTGCATTCCTAAAAACTGTCCACGTAGAAAGAAAGAAAGAAAACATTTATTTTGCGCACAAAATACTACAACATCAACATTACAAAACAGAAACAACATAAACACACTTACCCCTGCCCCTAACAGAGTTGATGAATACCTCTTTAGAAACGGGTCACCTACTCCAGGATTGGTAGCATTCCATAGTCACTCCTATATTTAAGGAAGGTGATAAAATCAAACCAGAAAACTTCAGACCAATAAGCCTTACAAGCATTGCAGTAAAGGTAATGGAAAAAATCATAAATGGTCAATTAACTAAGTTTTTAAATAGACAGAGTGTAATATCACCCAAGCAATATAGCTTTGTGGAAAAAAGATCAACTATGTATTACAAATCTGCTGAAGTGTCCATGCTTGGAGTAACGAAGTTGATAGCAAATACCCAGTAGATGTGGTATACCTAGAATTGAGCGTGCTTTTGACAAAGTCCCTCATCAACGCCTACTGATGAAGTTGACCACTTTGGTATACCTACGTGGTAAACTGCATAGAATATTTCAAGTCCGAGTCGGTGACTCCTTATCTCAGCTTATCCTTATAACCTAACTCCTTGTCCAGTGGCAACCGTTAGTGGCGGCTTCCCAACTTTTTGGAATCTTCATAACTGACCTGATGGAGGTAATTGAATGCCAATCCGCCTTCTTCGCTAATGATGGGAAATTCTTTGCTGATCCGTTAGTCAAAGCTGGAAAGCTGCGTGGAGAAAGCAGGCGTCACAAAACCCTACTGTGACCTGCACCATCACAGACCAACGCTGCACACCACATCTTTAGCAACAGAGTCGTCTTCAACTAGAACAGGTTGCCTGAGGAGGTGGTCGAATCGCAATCAATAAATGTGTTTAAAAACAAACTGGACAGATGGATAAGAATAAACAACATAACCGTACCATAACAGATAAATACTAAATTTTTACACTGTGTGATTTAGGCACATGAGCATATGCTGCTCGCCTATTATCAAATAAATAAATACATTTCTGTTATCTGTTTCATTAAACTTGTATTTATTTTATACAGTGGAAACTCTATATAACGACACTGAAGGGACTGTGCATTTTACAGCGTTATAGAGAGTTGTCGTTAAATGGAGAGAAGAAAAATCAGTATTATAGAAATAAAAAGTTTATTTCAGACTAGTGTTTAGTAGTTATGTACATAAAAATGTTATGATTTTCTTTTACTGGCCATAATGTTTACTTACTTATGAAAGTTTATGAGCAACTAAGAATATGATAGCGTATAGATAATCAATGACTCCTACTTATTAGTCCTGGTCAACAACAAGTCCAAGCAATCCCAATTTGTAAACAAAAGAACGAATTTCTTAGAAAGTCCGGTATGCATGATGCCGACAGAGTTTATTGCGGGCTAGGATAAAAAAGCGACTAAAGAATGTACACAGCTGCGCAGTTTTTACTAATATAGGCAACTTAAAAGGTACTTTTCATTACTTAATTGTTGTCGTTATTGAGAGTGGGTGTAATGCTATATAGAGTGTATCATTGTATGGAAGGCAAGCTAAACCAACCAAAGCCAAGTGATTTCGACGCTTTAGGGAGTTTGTCGTTAAATCGATTGACGTTACATGGAGTTTACACTGTATTGTTATTGTTTTTAAGATTCAATTACCATTTATTGTAAATTATCTTCTTGACCCTAAATATACAGGCATTAACCATCAAGTACTCATTTATGAAGACAATAGGTAATCTCAGATTGTACTTCTGTAATATTAATTAAATAATCCTTTATATTTTACTGTTCGAAATAAAAGTCAAATCAAGTTCTTGTTTTTTTTTATTATAATACGGTTCATAATAATATAATTATGTAGTTCACTCGAGCGTCAGCAAACATGCCTGATGTACAGCAAGTTATTGTATTGTACTCTCAAGGCGTTGATTGTCTTCTGCATATAGTTGATTCAAGACTGCACATATAAAAAGACTGGCACAATGCCTTAAAAAGTAAAATATTTACTGCTACATTAGAACGAGCAAATCTGCATGCCAACAAGCCGTTTACATGAAGGTTGAAAAGGCACGGAAAGGTCAATCTCCACTGCCTCAAACCGCAATTCAAAACAGGCGTAGACCGGTGTTTTTCGGTCAGTGTAATACCGGACAGTGTGCTTGAGGCACAGTATTGCTGTCTCTGTAGATAACCCAGATCAAGAACCAAACTGGACAACGTTGAACAGATGAAGATGTTTGCTCAATATGCGATCAAGCAGGCTGTCCAGTACTTTCGCCACAGTCGTAGCCAACAATATGGGCCTATAATTATTCTTATCGGATCAGTGGCCTGTTTTATTTTTAATTATTGGTACAACAACAGCTGCCCTTAAACAATTGTCCTACATTCAAATTCAGTTTATTTACACATAAAATATTACATTACAGTTGAAAACCATGGCGTAATACTTTATTTACTTACTACATAATATTATTCTAATTACAACTAACCACTATGAAAATAAATAAATAGTAATGTAACATGAATGTCTTCACTAGCACTCGCGTTAAATGTACACCGGCATGCTGGAGGTGCTCAATACTAATCCCGTCGTGTCCCGGTGACTTGCCTCTGGTCATGTTTATGATCACTGATGCCACTTCTTTAGAACAACTTTTGAAGTTCGCTCAGATTATCTCCAATCTGTTAAAGTGCAGCTTCTAGCATTTGGTCCTTCATGGTTCCACCGAGTAGTACGTGTGTCAGCCGCTGTTCTTCCACCCTCAGAAGCCCTTCGGTCAGGCTACCTTAATGCACCTGATGTTAAAAAGTTGTTGCAGCTTGTAGTCTTCTACGGCTGTAGCGTGGAGCTGAAAAGTAACATTTATATATTATGAGAACCATCATTTCTACAATTTGTTATCTAACATGCCAATCGCCAAAACCAAATTTCGTTCATCTATACTATACTACGCCTACTGTGGATACTGGTGGATGACTGGTAGAAAATGTTTAGCATTAAGTCCTCCAATTGTACATATCTACTTAATATGTAAGTGTGCAATAAAGTATTAAAATAAATAAATATACTAATATTAATAAAGAAAGTTTGTTTGTTTATAGGTTGAGGTAATCTTCAGAACTACTGATTAGATTCTAAAAATTATTTCACTGATAGGAAGCTACATTATCCATGAGTCAGCATCATCATCATTTCAGCCATAGCACGTCCACTGCTGGACATAGGCCTCCCCATCGATCTCCAAAAGGGCCATTCGGAAACGGTCTGCATCTAGCGTTTCCCTGCGGTATCTTAGGTCGTCGGTCCACCTTGTCACATCAGTGAGTGCCACAAGCTGTATAGAGGACCGGCTGAGGCGCGGGCCGGTATAATCTGAGCCTACATACTTCATTACTATTATGAAAGTTATCTTGTAAATGTTTCTTAGTTTTCTCTAACAAGTTTGAGGTTAGGTTAAGTTTGTTTAGGTACTACAATGATCTTATATGTTACACGTTTACTCATAGAAGATAAAGCTACATTACAATGAAGGCATACATTTACTTACTTCATTATTCCTTTGTATTTCGTGCGTACACAAAACAAAATATTCAAGCTTTCGACTTTGCAGCCACAAACTTGATAGATGAAAGCTGCAACTCTAACGTGATTGATGAAAAAAAAAAGAGTTTGCATCGTTCGAAATTACTGTAAAAACCATTTAAATTACTATATTACACTTGTATTTTATTTATTGTATCATATCAAACAAATTGTATATTTAATAAGTTTATGTTTTGTTAAAATTTTCATGACCGTGGATTCAATGTCCTTTAGTCGTAATATTAAATAGTTTACATATTCTTAATAGCGTCAAACAAGTCATAGACACAGTCAGAGTCAAGCTAAGTAAGTCACGGTCAAGTCAAACTCATGCCCCTGTAAAATGGTGGAGACTTTACAAAAGGCTCCTATGGAGTTTTGGAAACAACACGAAATCACAGTTTCACCTCGTTTCGAGTGTGGAAATCAGTTTTCCATACTCGACCACACGTTTACGAGCACTTAATGAATAATAATTCACCATTAAGTACAGATTAACTCTTGAAAATACATAAGTTTAGGAAAATAATCCAACGAGTCGACATGTCATTTTCCACCTTGGCGCCAAAACCCCTTATGTTTATATACAGTAACGTCAAATGTTTCTTCTACACAAAGAATAATTTCCCGACTAACCCAAACAAAAAAGACCACCATGATTTCTTATTCAGTTTGTAATCACTCGTTATTCCCGATTGTTAATTAACCTAACTTATATAAAGTCCCGTGTGTGAATAGGTTACTCCTAACCACTCCTATCACATCACGTCCTATCTTCAGGTGAGATATTAGGGTCAAACGAAACCCACTGATTGTAAAATATTAAATAAAAGGCAGACACTGGACTGGTTATAATGCTCTTAGCATTAAGACCACCCATACTTCTGTAATAAATAGTAAATAAATAAATAAATCACTATATTTTTTACCGCTTTCAAGGGTAAATTATTTTATATTGCAACACTTGATCAAGCGCAAAGCTAACGTCACTTGTCATATTATTTAAATGGCATATTTTAAGTCAAATGTTTAATTTTTCAAGGGTTTATATGTTATTATACTGTTTTAAAATGTCGAAATTAACGTTTTAAACACTAAATGATTTTTTTAATGCTTTAATTTTCAGTAATAAGGCAGAATTTAAAAACCGGTAATTTCAGATTGTCAATTTTGCATCTTGGTAAGCACTATGCCAAAGTGCTACGAACTCGACGGTGAAGTCATTTTCGTAGGCTTCGAACACACATCACTGAGTGAGTTTTTGCATGCTGAATGCCAATTTTAAAATTCGATTCATCGTAAGTGAAGTGAGGAGCGAGTTCGCTTGGGTGAGATGAGTTTTTACAGAATCGCAATGCTGTTTTTTTGATGAATGTTTAGTGTAATTCTACTTCTACGTCGCTTCAAGAAATAATAAGAAATAATCAATAAGGAATTTGGGATAAACTATTTTACTTTATAGAAATTTGTGATGCTAATTTAGCCTTACCTGAAATAAAAAAATAATAACATAAAAAAACGGTTTTATGTATTAGTAGCTAAACAGTGTTGGACACTACTCGCATTACACATATGCTCTGATCACTCGCATTACACATATGCTCTGATCACTCGCATTACACATATGCTCTGATCACTCGCATTACACATATGCTCTGATCACTCGCATTACACATATGCTCTGATCACTCGCATTACACATATGCTCTGATCACTCGCATTACACATATGCTCTGATCACTCGCATTACACATATGCTCTGATCACTCGCATTACACATATGCTCTGATCACTCGCATTACACATATGCTCTGATCACTCGCAATAATCACTAATCATACAGTTTTCAATTTCACTATCAACAGTTTTGGTAATTCATTTACTTAGCACTGGCAATACACAATTATCATGATTAATGTAGTTCCATTGAATAACAATGGCAACCGCGCAAAAAAAATGCGTAGAAAATGTGCAAGATCAATAATATCCTTTGTTTCATAAGATTAGTGATTGAATTTCTGGTGCCTGGAATTTACATTAATCATGTTTGTTCTCACTTATTTGTTGCAGTTGGTGAAGTTATTACACCACACCAAACTATAATCCCTCGTCCGTTCCAGCTTCGGCCTGATAAAAACAACGCCATTATTCATTGCATAGATAATTCCAACAAAACAACATTTCTGAAACTTATTCGAGAGAAAGACGGCGGAAAGAAAGTAGCTCTTGTAACTGGAGCTACAACTACAACGGAACGTACAAATCAAATTACGAGTCCAACAGTCTCTGAAGGTACCTACACATTTTGTACGCATACTATTTAATTCAGAGTAATGAGCAAATCAACGAAAAATTGACGGATGGACGGTTGGACGACTGCCACCGCCCCAAGAACTCCCATACTGAACCACCAAATTATAACGAATCACAACATAATAAGCTAGGCTTATAACATTATAGTAAGGCAAGCTTACAGTTAATCATACAAATAGCTATCAAAGTCAAACATGTACTTTTCTTGGAATTAATGGCAAATTCTAAAGTAAAACATTAAATTTAATGCAAGATACCAAAATTCAAAAACCGTTTTGGGATTATCCGTGTATTAAAAATGCCAGATTTTCATATTTGTATTTTTCAAGTCCCAAAAAACATATATTATGAAGGAAAGAAATAATAGTAGATTATACAAGTGAAACAAGGGAATTTAATTCAATGGACTGAGTCGGATCCCTAGAGCAGCGAAGGATTCTAGAGTAGAATCCTTGGCGGAACGAGGGATACGGCTGAGATGAAGTTTTTATACTTTACTTTTTACTATGGACTGCGAGAAAATAAAAAGTACGTAGTGTAGTATTTATATTAGTCACATTTAATATTTAATCGGTAGATAAGTACATAATAAGAGAACAAAGGATTAAACATTAGAAATGTATAGTGAAATTAGTTGTTCTTTTTCTTCTAAATTCAGTGTTAAAGTATATTCTTGTTGTGAAACGGATTATAGAATAGATTAGATAGATAGATAGATAGATAGATTGCCTATTAGATTTTGGCAGCAACAAATTATTTACGTTGATTGATGCTTTATAACAAAATGATTCCGGACTCAGTGTATCATTTTTGTCACTGGAAGAACTTAACCTAACCTAACCCTAGTTAATAGTAATTTATTATTATGATAATCACAGATCTTACTATTAATAATGATAATACATTTTCCAATGATCTAAAACAACCACGATACCTAATAGAACAAAAATAAAAAGAAACTAAGCTTACTTAAATTGGCTCACAAATCAGGGCCAGGGCTCAGAAACCTCTTGTCCACTTCTCATTAAAAAATCAGATAGGTACTTATCATATAGGTATGAAATTCCTAGGGTAATAATATTATAGATGCATACTAACCGCATTCAATCGTAAACTGCTATGAGCTAAGGGCCTACAGGTATCACCTGATCCTATTTTAAAGTTAAATGATCATTTACGGGATATTTACCGTGGTAAGGTTGTGGAATGAGCTCCCGATATTTCGGCGCAGTTACATGCACGATGTTCACGGGAAGACTGAAGAATGCGGGTGGTTGGTCGAACAGTTAGATGCAGACATAACGATCTACCCTCTTTCTCAGTCTTTTGCTACGGTTATCACTGGAACTCGAACTCGAACCTAAGTCCCAACAAAACACACTCACTGTATCACTGCGTATAGTATTTTTAACACATTTTGAACGCGATCTTTTATTACTAATACTGGATTCCACGCACTGGCGAGTTGAAAACCATCACCTCGATTGAAATTCTGGCATTTTGAGATCTCAATAGTTTCCTTTACTAGCCGTGGTATGTAATGGCGTTCGGTGGACAGGATTTTAGGGATGTGAAATTCAATCCAGTGGCTAGGAACTGCGTCCAGCAGATGCTCAGCTATGGCAGATTTGTGTCTCTCGTTGTGCGCTCTTGTTTTTACAGCCTATAAGTGTTCCTTGATGCGGCAAATATCCCGTAAATAATCATTTAACTTTAGTGAACAACCGTGATAGCGACAGTGATCCTATTTTCTATTGTATTATCAGGTATTATCTGATCCTATTTTGTTATATTCCAGGGAGCAGTAAATGGATAGTTGTTCTGGCCACTGTTCTGTCCCTCGGATGTGCCATTACAATCACTGCGTTAATAAGTACGTACATTATTATAGAGCATAAATTATAATAGTCTATGTAGGTAAGTCCAGATAACTGTGTACTATCACTACATAGTATTAAAAAAAGTCGCTTCCCGCTGTCTGTCCGTCCCTACGTATGCTTAGATCTATAAAACTCCGCAACGGATTTTAATGCGGTTTTCACCATCAGTTAGATAATTTTTCACGGAAGGTTTATATATGTAACAAGCGAACCGCCCCGGCTTCGCACGTAAGTTACACCCGTGCGAAGCCGGGTGGGCGGGTCTCTATAATTATTATATGGTCAATAAATTAACAATGCCATGGAGATTATTCTGCGCTGGCAAGGAAAAGGGGAATGAGACAAAAACATAGTTTTCCTTAACAATACGGAATTAATTTCATGAGGGTTTGTTCATCTTTTTTTTTTATTTTTTAGTTTATTTAAAACACTTAGTTCGTTACATTTCAAGTTAGTAGTAGTTCTATGTTCACCTGGATGGTATCGGTTGAGTCAATCAATTTGAATTATACGTATCGTAATTCCAATGTATTACTACTTTTGCCCACGGTTTCGTACGACGTATAAACACTTACCATCAGGGCCACCTGATGGTCGCTTGTTTGTCGACTAATATATATAAAAAAAAAAAAAAAAAAAAAAAACTTCCTGAGAAGACTTTAATCGTAAGAGGTCCAAACGTTTTGAAATTTATATAAATATCAAACCCTTTTTTTTATTTTCTCTGTCATCAAATCCATTCATAGCGGATGTCGACACCGATAAGAAATCTACCGCCCAAATTCAGCTTCGTAGATTAAAGAAAGAAAGAAGAGAAAAAATTAAGTAGTTTTAGACTTTCTTTTAAACCTATACTGTCCCACTGCTGGGCAAAGGTCTCCCCCATTTCCCCAGTTTTAGACTAAGTTCGAAAAAATAAGGTTCAGATCAGAACTTTCAGTGTTTGTGTGAAGATGAATGATTGTGTGAAGTTCTCTGAAGCTATTGAGAAACACTGAAACATTTTTGAAGGAAAATATAAGTCATTAATTTAAGGCTCACAAATTAGGTCCCTTATTTTTTTAATCTAGTAATAGGCTAGCGTTTGCCCGCCAACCCGCCTGATGTAAACCGACGATGCGGTCTACGATGGAGCACGCTTGCCTAGAAGAAACTGATTCACTCGTGATTTGAAGACCAGATTGTAACTGACGGGGAACACCCATTCAGGCCATTCACCCATTCCAAAGTTGTGAAGTGCGGTAAAGGAGAAAGAGAGAGAGAAGAAAAAAAAAAAAAAAAAAAAAAAAATTATAAATAGATAATAGATAGAATAGATAGTCCAGCAGTGGACTGTTAAAAGGCTGATTATGATGATGATGAGATAATAATAAAATAAAAAAAGATGGACTCATTAGTATTTAAGTTTAATTTAAGTCATATTAATAGTCAAAGTAATAAAAAAAAAATTAATAAATAATTAAAATAAAAATATAAATTTTTTTTTTTTTTTTTTTTATAATGAGCATATAAAGGCATGGACGATTACGTCTATGGTGAAAATGAATTTAAAAAAACACCCATTCAGGCAGCTTATTCCACAGAATAGTACGCATAATAAAAGTGGAATCAAATCACTTCGTACGGGTTTTCGGAATATCAACCATAAAGTGGTGTCGATTTTTTGGGCCCGCTCTGATATTTCGATAGAAACGGTGAAATGTCCCTGCTGGTGAAATCTCTTATTTGTCCACCTGTAACTGTTTTAAATTCTTAGGGTATTAATATTATAGATGTTAATATTTGATGGCATGGATAAAGCAAGCCGTGTAAGGGCCAAAAGACATTCACTCGGTGCGATGTCGCGTCGTGCTATGATGCACATCAGGGCACGACGCAACGTTGTGTCGTAAAAAACTATGACGTTTGAGATTGATGACATGACGTTGTATCGTGGTACAATACACAGCACTGTATTGCCCGAGCAGCGAACTGAAGGCCTGGGATTCTAGAATTTTTCGACAAGTAATCGAGTGAGTGGTGGTTGGTATTTGAATATAAAGGGTAACTGAAATGTATGTACAGTGGACCATGACAGTGCGTCAATGGATTTTCGCAAGTTTGCGGGCAGTTTTTCGTGAGTGGCTAGCTCACTTCTCTTCACAAATTCTTGAGGCAGCGTAACCGTGCATGTGCAGTCTTGTATTGTTACTATTCCAACCCAACTAGGCCACTTGACAGCATGGCTTTGTCCAGTGGGTGTTCATTACGTCACTAGCCATGGCCAAAGCCTATGTTGTCTCCTAATTGGCACTACTAGGGGACTTTGTGTGGGGTTTCGGAATTAGGGTGCCTTCCCATGGTTGGGGTTTCTCAGGCCTCATCGATATCTCGTATTCTCGTTGCAGTACGACGCTGCCGCAAGCAGTCCGTCACAGGGGAGAATCCTAGAGCCAGTAGCGTGGGCAACTGGGAAAGCGCCAATGACTCAGGCCTGCCGGAGATGGACCACGCGTACGAGGCCATAGATGATATCCTCTATGTCAATCCGTACGCCGTTTCTGCGCCCGGTAAGCAATTATCACTTTTTCAACTAACCATTTTTAGCACTCCTGAACAAAATGAACCTACATAGCATCACCGATAAATACACTTGAACAGTCCCGGCTGCATTAAGCCTACCACGAACCATCCTGGTTCGTGGATTCATTTAAATCAGAATAACATTTAAATGCCTCCAGTTACAGAAATTCAAGCACTATGAGCATTGAAATTTTATTCAGGCACAAATAAATGTGATTTTCATTGACTTGGGTTGAATATAATTATTATGGTTAGATAAATAGTAAGGGGAGGCTTCTGTTCGGCAGTGGACGTCTTTTGGCAGTCGGGTAGATGATGAAGATAGTCACTATACATAATTCATTATTATACTACTGATTAGCAGCTGTAGAAGTATCGTTATATTAGACTTACATATTTGATTTATTGTCTGTTTCACACCAATTTTCAACAAAATGAGTAGTTTTCGAAAAACTAACAACAAAGCACAGCAACGCTTGATTTTGGACGCACAGTGCTGCAGTAAGCGGTTTGCACTATGCGCCAGTGGTGAGGATCAAAACTTGACGCTGCATTGGAACCACCTACTGTGGCGTTGTGCGTTATATACGCGGTGTCGGACACTAAATTTTGTAAAAAATATCAAACAAGGTCTGTTGTTCCGTCAAAGTATGCGTAAGCGGCGAGGGGCAGTGCGGTGAAGGGAAGAGTAGGTATTCTGCTCAGCATGGATCGTTGCAAAATTATTTTACTGGAACAACTTTTAAGTCATTTCTGAAGCACTAGGAATTCCTCTATTTCAAGTAAAGCAAATATTTAAAAAAGTTCATGTTGACACGACCCCTCTCTAATTTGTTAGTAGATGCGGTTTTTCCGCATCCCCCTGCCTGTCTACGCTGCCTTCCGCCGGACGGCAAAAATGCACATGACTGTGTTGCGTAATGTAAACTGTAGCAGTGTGCGTGAGCTAGTTTAAAAAGCGGCAAAACCCGAATTTTAGCGGTTAAATGATTTAAAAAGAATTTTTATTATTTCAAGTACTACCTCCTCGGAATGAACCTCCTCGTGATATTTCTCAGAGAGCACCCGTCCCCCTGCCCGTGGAACAACCGGAAGGTAAATATTATAATTTTGTTGAATTAACATTAAAAGGACGCGTACTGCGGCAATGGAGCCACAGTATTATTTTGTACCCATTGCCGTGGAAACTATGGGCAGTTGGGACACTGAGGCTAAGAGCTTGGTAATGAGCAGGCTACATTGCTCAAAGAACCGATAACCGATGGGGAAGAAAGTATATTATTTTGTTTCCAACTCCACAATAGCTGATAGATGGGCAGAATTTTTGAATGAATTACAGAAACTTGCATTTTGGATTAATACATACAATACTCTTGTCGAAAAAACAGCAGTTCCTACAGGAGAGCGGGTAAACCACGGGAAGAAGCTTGTGATATAAATGTTTAGGTTTGAAAGTGAAAGATGCCAGTTTGGAATGCAACCTAAAATTATAAGGCGAAAATATGTTTGAGAGCATCTGGTCGACGCATGACCAAAATGCTGGCGTGTTTTTGTCTCAACACATAAGCATTGCCATTCAGCGTGGTAATGCCACCAGCATGCTGGGTACGCTGCTAACTGATAAAGGGCTTGAGCATTTGGACTGTTGACCTTCAACGGTGTATGGGCAGTCTAACTGTTTTTGAAGTGTTAGTGTTAGCTTGTATTTTGTTTAGTTAATTATGGCACTTAATCATCATCATTAGCCAGAAGACGTCCACTGCTGAACATAGGCTCTATAACCTCCACACTGAACGCCAGCCTGCATTTTGCATCCACTGGATGCCCGCGACTCCCACAATGTCGTCGGTCCATCTAGTGGGAGGCCTACTTACGCTGCGTCTTCCGGTTCGTGGTCTCCACTCCAGAACCTTTCTTCCCCATCGGCTTATCGGTTTAATTATGGCACTTGCCCTTTACATATGATTGAAAGTCATATTTGTTGTTCCCTCGCCTGAAGGGAGGGATAGAGCCCGCCATCGCTGCGGGGAGTGACACACGCTCACTGCGTTGTCTTGTATTACAGATAATAACGGGAAGTACATACACTACGACACGCCATATGACTTCCGGATATTCCAGCGCGGCATCCCCACGGAGCGATGCAAGGGTAACGTATTCACAATCATCGTCATCAGCTTACTTACTGTTCATCTACTGCTGGCAAAGGCCACAAGGCACAAACTTCTGATTTAGACATCATCGCATCGGGCACCAACAGGTGACCTTACTCTACGTTTGCCGATATGCGGTCTTTAGTCGTTGGTGCCGATACGCGGTACCAACGACCGTTTGCGTCGTAGAGAGACAAGGATTAGAGAAACAGCTCGAATAATAATAGTTGTGCAAGCGAAATAAACCCGTTAGCTGATAGTAAACAAGAGAAAGATAATATTTGTTGTCCCTTACTGACGTATGCGGTTCGTTTGTTTGCCCCAAAGCTCACTCGGGGCAGACAAACCAGTCGCGAAAATTATGTTTTCAGTATTTTTGTGCTTGTGCTTTATTAAATGTATTTTGAACGTTTTTACCTGCTGGTTTCTAGTGAATTATTGTAAATCTGACGTTTGATAATGGTGAATTTCTGTATTTTAGGCTGAGAAAGCCGCACGGAACGAAAACATGAATATATATCATTTCACACGTAATTTCTGATATTAGAGTTCATTATTGAATAGTCTAGCACGAATTACTTGTTGTTGTTGATTATCTTTCGTGTTAGGTCAGATATAGTCGAATTTAAACCATATTTTATAGGAAAAATTAGAATTACCAAAAATGATTGCTATCTCATAGGTATACGCTAGCAGCTTTTCTATACCTTCTCTCTCTACGGTTTGCGTAGACGGGGCTACGCAAGCGGTCGTTGGTTAACTTTTTTTAAAGATATGGCCCATTATGACTTCAGCTTTCTAATCCTTTGAGTTATGTCGCTTCCTTAAGTAAGCGACATAATTATCTCAAAGGCTTAGAATAACTACTCAGAGAAGGTAGGTTTCCAAGCAACGCCTTCTCAAAACGTAAGCTACAAATTCGCTTTGTAGCTTACGTTTCGATTGGTATTTTAAACGATTTAAGCAAGAAAATTAATGGATTACCTGTGGAATGTCACACCATAACTCTTATGCTGCTTTTCTGATTTGTTGTGGTACGATTTCACCGCGCAAATTGTCATAGTATTTTTTTTTTTTTTTGGTGTCATATATGACACCATTTGAATGGCTTAAATTTTGCGAATGTACTTGGTTTCTTTGTGTAGTTATTCTAAGCTCAAAGGATTACCGACCTAGAAAGTTCTTGGTCGGTAATCTCATTCCTGATTCCATAGGTATGTTTTCATGAAATTCCGAAAATAGCTCGCTCTGTTCGATGGATTAGTTTCCTTGTCAGACTCCACGTTTTGGCTTCGTAGGTTAACATAGGTAGGACGCACTGTTCGAAGACTTCGTCTTCAGTCACTGTGGTATATGTGATCAGTTTGCTAAACATTGTATTCACATGTAGGTATAGGTACCTACATGCTGACATCTCCATCTTCTTCTTCTTCTTCTCTTCTCTATCTTCTCTATCTCTTCTCTACATAGTATAAATTAAAGTCGCTATCCGCGTCTGTCTGTCTGTATGACCGCTAACTCCTCCTAAACCACAGTTAGATGCGGCTTTCACCAACAGTTAGATACATTTTCACGGAAGGTTTATATATATATAACTAGTGACCCGGCTTTGCACGTAAATTACACCCGTGCGAAGCCGGGCGGGCGGGTCGCTAGTTTACAGATAATAAGCAGGGCACTAACTACCGCCAATGTCGCAGCTGTGCTCGAACCGAGTGGTCTTGCGCGTGACGATGGAAAGAGGCCGGACGGTATGACACTTGTGGCCTGGAGGTTGGGGCGGCCTCTTGTATGGGACGCAACTTGTGTCCATACTTTGCCGCCGTCACATCTTCCTGAGACACAAGGTAGGGCTGATGCGGCTGCCAATTCGGCAGAGCAGCGCAAGCGACGCAAATATGCTAACCTCGGCAGTGGTTACATATTTTAGGCGTTTGGGGTCGAGACATTGGGCCCTTGGGGACTGGGGTCACCTCAGTTTCAAAAATCTTTCAGAGCGTCTGGTTGGTTAAGCGTGACCAAAATGCTGCCGTGTTTCTGGCTCAACGCATAAGCATTGCCATTCAGCGTGGTAATGCCGCCAGCATGCTGGGTATGCTGCCAACTGATAGTGGGCTTAAGCATTTATTGGCGGATGGGCATGATGGGGGGGGGCATGACCCCCATGCCCCCCTCCCCCCCATCATGCCTGCCCCCATCATGACCTGCCCAAAACACCTAACAATTCTATACATTCGACTCAATATTTCGATTTGATTCCTACGAACCTTGTCAGAATGCCCCCCCCCCCCCAAATGAAATCCAGAATGCCCCCCCCCCCCAAAATGAAATCCTGGATCCGCCCCTGTGAGCATTTGGATTGTCTTTAGACCTTCAACGGTCTATGGGCAGTATAACTATATTTGTAGTGTTAGTATTAGATTGTGTAACTCCAAGCGTTGGTGTTACAATTGTATTTTGTTTAGTAAAGGCACAGATACATAATTGTGTTTCAGAGTTATTTATTTACTTTTCTGTTTCAGATTTATTTGTGACGAGTAGAGGCAGACTTCGCTCAAATTGCCATCCACCAAGAGGGGCTCGTCGGTATTAGTCGACGTTCAAAAGCAGAGTACTCACCTGCATGTAACGTAGCTGATACTGTATCAACCTGCAAGTGGGTACGGCTCGTCCACGGTGACCGCGTATCCAGCTACAAGCTCCTGGCTTTTGCCTTTGTGTTCGCAGTGAAACCGCCGCTCGGCGGGTCACTGCGAGCTTACTGCGCTCCACGCGCGAGCGGCTCGCAGCTGGCTCGCGGCTACGTACTCACTTGATACAGTATCAGCTACGTTATATGCTACACGGCTAGATGAGTACCCTGCTAAAGATCCTTGGAGTAACTACTCAGAGAAGGTTTCCAAACAACGCCTTCTCAAAACGTAAGCTACAAATTCGCTTAGTAGCTTACGTTTCGATTGGTATTTTAAACGATTTAAGCAAGAAAATTAATGGATTACCTGTGGAATGTCACACCATAACTTTTATGCTTATGTACGATTTCACCGCGCAAATTGTCACAGTAAAATTTTTATATTTTTTTTGGAGCCATATATGACACCATTTGAATGGCTTAAATTTTGCGAATGTACTTGGTTTCTTTGTGTAGTTATTCTAAGTAAAGATCTCAGTTTTTTTTGAGAACATACGAGATTTGTAATCATCATCATCATCAGTAAATGCAATAAATAAAGTTATACCCTATTGTATTGTTATTATTTTTATGTTCCTTCTCGATACAAAAGGTGACATAATATATACTGACATGTCTACATTAATTATTTTTACAACACATTTGCTCAAAAAGTGCACTTACGAAGCCTGTATACATCGTTCGAAAGTTAAACATTACGCATCATACAACGGAGCCTGCGGTAATGAAACGCATCATACAACGGAGCGTGCGGTAATGAATTTTACCGCACGCTCAGATGTATAGCACCGTGCGTGTACTTTACGTTATTTTTTTAATTTCCATTTCCATAAAAATTGTTTCATTTGTAGCCTTTTTTTCTCGCAAATGTGTTGTAAAACGTTGTATGGCACACGTGCGGATTGGTTTTTACAAACTCGTGACTATGGTAAGCCCTCGACTACTCGTTTGTAATAACCAACTTACCGCACTTGTATCATAAATAACTATTCACCTACCACCAACCTACCCTATCCCCGAGTAACATAGGCTATAATATATTTTCATAAAAAATAGGGAGATCCTTACTAAAACTCCAATAATATAACCCAAAGGTGGTGTAAAAGAGGAGAGGTGTAAAAAAATAAGATTTACAATTTTAACTTTGCGTGTTTGACAGTTCTAATACAGGACAACGTCTGTCAGGTCAGCTAGTACCCTATATACATAATAAATGTCAAGCAAGAGATGTAAGTATGCCAAGACGACGTACACTCTCTTGTACCCCATGTACCGTATCAGTCACACCCAAATTTTTACGTTACGGTAAAAAAGTCAGCCTGTATATATAGTACTTGATTTTGTTATTAATATCTTATCAGCCACAGTATCACGATTAATTTAATAGTTTTATTATTGTAGTTTATGCATTTACAACTGATTGACGCAAGTATAGATAAAAACTTAAAAACACTCGCACAAAGAAAATATTTAAAATATATCTAATTCAAAGTGATTCTCATCTCTCATCGCTTTCAATGATTTTCTAAGTGACAAATAAATTCTAACTTATTCTGATTCTAAGTGTCATAAAACTTCTAAGTGATAAATGTCTTAAAATATCTAAGTGTCAAATAAATTCTAACGGATAAACGAATTCTAACTATCAAAAAACTTCTAGGCGACAAAAATTCTAAGTGTAAATATGGCGCTACCCCGTGTCACGAATTCTGAGTGAATTTGAATAAGTGTAAAGTGAAAAAGTTAGAAATTAAGTGATACTGAAGTGAAACGCCAAAATGCTGTCCAGAGGGATTAAATACCAGAAGTTGGACGACGCAGAAATCGGGTAAGATCTTTTTACTTTTCGAACTGATACGATGCAAAATTGGTGCAAAATTCAAATGATTTTTTTTAATTGCAACTAAGGCCACCTTTGTTTAGTCTTAGTACATACCTAACGAAAAAAAAAAAAAACTGTGGTACATACCAAATACTTAATTTATGTTTTTTTTTATGAGGGCGCCACTCCTGTGCCCTTTTTACCGTAATTTGAAAACGAGCAACGCTTATTCCTACAGATGACAATTAAGGTTTAAAATATTGTATTAAAGTCGCATTTAGCAAAGCAAAACCATGGCGCTTACACACAGTCGTGCGTTTCGTATATTTTACAAAATAAATAAAATGTACCTTTGAGATTTCCTCCATAATTATAAAATCTGTATAATAAGATATCGCAGACATCACTAAGTAATTGAATGAATACAAAAAAAAAAAAACGGACAAGTACGAGTAGGACTCGTTCCCTGAGGGTTCTAAATCGCAAAATAAGCGACATAAACGTTCATATCTTTTGATTGCGTTGACTTACAACTTTTATTTTTTTACAGCCGAAAGAAACCGTAAAACCAAGTATATAGTATAAATTTTTCTATGAGCGAAATGTTTTTTTCGTGTTTCGGTCTTTACGGTTTCCAAAATTTTGAAATGACACCATTTTTAGTAGAATTAATACCAAGTAGAATTAAAACCAGAACTAGAAACTAAAACTAGAATTACTGAAATTGTAAAGAAGGCCTTAAATAAGATTTAATATCATTCAAATTTTATTATATTGCGCATAACGAAAGATGACAATGTAATTGATTTGTTTTATCATAGCATTCCAATGCATGTACACGACTAACTTATCAGTGGAGTTGCGCGGGGGAGCCACTGTAGTAGTTTTTAAATAAAATTAATAAAACAATGTGTAGTACCTTCAATTGGCCACCTAAGATAAGTTGGAGGAACAACAGGCGTGTAATTGATTGGATCTGACATGTTTTATTTATTTAGTGGCTTAGTTTTGATAAAAGTGTATGTCGATCATAGCAAGGTCTCTTCAATTGAAATTCGAAGCGCTTTGATTCCACTTTTATTGTGCTAACTAGACAGTAGAATGCGCTGTCTGAATATGTTCCCCGATAGTTATAATCTGGTAGTCTTCAAATCACGAGTGCATCGGTTTCTTCTAGGTAAGCGTGCTCCAATTCTTACGCTTCCGTTTCTATATATATTGGAAACTGCCTTATTCGTAAAAACTAATCCAGTATTATTCCCGGCAATATCTGACTTAGCGGTAAGAAATCGTAGAGACCCAAACAGATGTCGTAATCGCCCATCTAAAACCACTTTAATGAACCACAGTATAATGTGTATGGGACCGATTATCTATAACACTATACCGATTTCAATAAGGGATCTAAAATCTACTCAATTTAAAATAAAACTAAAAAGGGTTTTAGTCAAGAAATGTTATTATAAAGTTAGTGATTTTATAAATGATAAATTTTAATAATGACTGCAGTAGGTCAATTTGTTTATCATACAATAATAGTTATGTCTATCTGTTAACTATTTATAATATTAATAACATCATATCTAAACATTTGAAATTGTTTCGACAGTTAATTAAATTAATACTTTTTTATATAAATAATATTTACGGAATTTTATACCATCTCTCTAGATTTGTACGCCTATAAACTAGACAAAACATGATACAAAGTGACAAATATTGTAACCCACCTATTGTGCATGCGTTTTAAATGTGTGTATGATTTACTCGTGTTTTGTGCAAATAAATAATCTTTTATCTTTTTATCTTTTATCCAATGTAGACCGCATCACCGCTTAACATCAGGCAGGTACGGGCAAAGCTTCTATTAAAAAAATCTATAGGTTGTTTTATTATAATATAAACATTGAATACGCCGAGCGAAGATACGTTTTAGATTCTATAGTTATAGATCTATAGACAATATTTTAAAAATTATCAATTTAGAAAAAACCTACTTTGATTTAAAAACCAAACTACTGAACCGATTTTGATTAATTTTCAATGGGACCACTCTGAAAGTCGGTATCTCTTTTCAAATAAAATAATTTTTCAAATCGAATGGCAAAGTTCAAAGCTAACAACTATAAAAAATATAGGCTAATTCTACAAAACAGTTGGACTGCTCAGAACAAAAAGTCCCCTACCCTCACCCCCCTCCTGAAATCCCCCCTCCTGACATCCCCCCTCCCCTATTCTGAGGCTGTTAACGTCATTCTACGCGTATCGGCGTGTCTCGGCGTTCTAATGCCTTCTGGAGAATGCAAGGAATTTTTCATTTATCGAATGAAGTGAGGGTATAAAATCCCTATAAGCAAGGGCGTAGTGAGGATTTTCTTGAGGGACAGGGGGCAGTTGGGGGAGAATGAAACTTTATATAAAATTATTAATTTTTAGGTTGGGAAGCTTTTTGAACAAGCGCATACTCATTCTCCTGAGGGCAAGGGTTTCTTGTAGTACTACGGAACCCTAAAAATTACCACACTATCGGATGTCGCCAACCGGAAAAGCATTTATGAATCGGCAATAAAACCTAATTCTGCAATGTTTGCAAAACAATGGCGCGCGCGCGCGCTGTGTTTTGCCGCGAAAGTTGGCGCGGGAAATGTTGACAGTTCCGTTCCGTTTCACGAAACAATGTGATGAGAAAGGAGATTATCAATATTCTTTACTCTTTGATTTAATTATTATTTCTCAGTAAATCCGCAGAAACATTACATATTCTATAAAAAATCTACTTGCAGTTTATTAAGTTATTTTAATAAATAAATAAATAAATATTCGGGACATTTTTTTCACACACGGTCATCTGACCCCAATCTAAGCAAAGCTTGTGATATGGCCGCCAGAGACTGATATACATACATATATAGTTTTAAATACATACTTAAATAGATATAAACAACCAGATATAGAACAAACACAAATGTTCATCACATAAATGTTTGCCCTAGGCGGGAATCGAACCCGCGCCCCCAAGCTCAGAAGGCAGGTTCACTACCAACTGGACCAACGGGCTATCTATTTTTAAGTTAGTTCATAAGATGGATTAGCAAGTTGAAGTGGCAGTGGACAGGGCACATATGACGCAGAACAGATGGTCGATGAGGCCGAAAGGTTCTCGAATGGAGACCACGGACCGGTAAGCGCTGCGCAGAACGTCCACCCACAAGATGGACAGACGACCTAAAAGAGAGCGCAGGGAAACGCTGGATGCAGGCCGCTTCCAACCGGCCCTTTTGGAGATCGATGGGGGAGGCCTATGTCCAGCAGTGGACGTCCTATAGCTGAAATTATGATGATGAGTCGTTAAAAGGTCACATGCAGACAGACAGACTGCGTTAGTATTAGAGTTATAAGATCTTTGGGTACAGAAATATGTATAAAAATAAAATAAAATAAAAAGTTAGCCGTCACGAGACGCCCGGCAGATGTAAAACATAACGTCACGTCCGTCACGGCATACGAGTAGTTTTTTGTTTTTTAATATTATATAATAGGCTTGGGTTTGACCACCATCTCGCCTGATTGGTTTTACTGCCAAGGCGCGTCAATAGACGTTTCACATCAGTAGAAAAAAAAATATCATCATCGTCATTATCAAGCCTTCTCTCAGAGAGAAAGAAAGAGAGAGAGAGAGGATGGGCCCTTATCCACCATGCTGGCCCAGTGCATGTTGGTGAGTGTCATATCTTTAAATTTTTAAGGTTCTTGGACGTGTCGGTTTCCTCAGGATGTTTTCCTTCACCGTTGTTGAGCGATGGCATTAAACTGCATATAATCTATTTAGGCACCAAAAAAATTATTGGTGGCAGGGCCGAGAATTGAACCGGGTGCCGTTAGATTGTAAAGCGCACATGCTACCGCTTGGCCACCGTTGCTCTCCAAATTGTTCTCTGATCATTTGATTCTGATCACTTTTGCTTGGTTGTTATTACAAGCCCATAAGGTCACGTTCAGAATTTGGCCTTCGTAGTACCCGTATCCGTCATAGTTAACTGAGGGATATAAAAATTGCTCCGGTTGTGTATATAGTCGTTATCGGCATGACAAGTGGTTGGAACTAGAGAAAGGCGCGCTGACTGGCCTCGGTTCACTTAATCAACATTACGAATGTAACAGAATTTTTAAGAACAGTGGGCCTACTGCGCGTTTTTTCGTTTGCGTTTACTTACTCGACCGCGTTAGCGTAAACCACGAATTGTATGAAAAAAGAACAACGTCATCTGGCGCCATGTAGATGAAACTGCTCTTGTTTCATACAAATCGTGGTTTACGCTAACGCGGTCGAGTAGGTTAACGCAACTGGAAAAACTCACACTAAAAGGCCCACTGGCTTCTTTTGACAAAAATTTAAGATCAAAATATAGTCGACGCTTCCAACCGGCCCTTTTGGAGTGGACGTCCTACGGTTGAAATGATGATGATGACCTTTTTTAAATAATGTCAGATTTTTCTTTCAGCACTGGCAACCCCTTAAGTACATTTTAGGGGAATTCCCTGTAAAAGCTGATTTTACCTGAATTTTGACGTGGAGCTGGCATAATGCTCAATTTAAATCTGGTCACACTGAGTCTGCGTTCTCTTTTAGGTCGTCTGTCAATCTTGTGGGTTGGACAGACGGCTGGAGTTTTAATTTGACTTTTAACAATGTTATTGCAGTTGTCACAGCAAATAGATGCTCGGACAGAGTTTAACGGGAGAGGTGGGGCACAAACAAGTTATAAACGATCTATTTAGGGAAGGGGAGGGAGTGTCGATTCATATAGAAAATAATCAATTTGCGCAAACATCATGATCGTTAACTATAACTACCCGGCCTAGCTACAAGGACAAACTGTTTGAAATTTGAATTTCCCGCCATATGTGAAACTTACCACGTTAACTGGAACGTGTGAACGAGCACTGTGCCAGAGTGAACTATCCCAATTTAAACGCAGCATAGCACGAACCCCTGAATATTATGTAAACGCATAACACTGACTCATCTACTGTAATTATTATTTAACACGCAGATTATCTAAACATTAAACTATCAATGCGAGTTTACAAAAACATTGTGGCGAAAGTTTGAAGCCTAAACCCGTCTAAATTAAAAACAAACCGTGGCGGGCGCCATCTTTGGTTTATTTCCCGCGCTGCGTTGCGATTGGTCAGTCGCTTGTTTGATTGAGCGCTGCTATTGGTCGGTCGTTTGTTTAATTACGCGCCTCAACTCAAATTTTTGTTACAATAAAATTTTAAGATACTTTTTTAGAACACTCACGATTTTGTACATTTTGGTTTGGTTTGGTGTGTTCGAGTGGTTCGTTAAGTACAAGTTCGATGTTTGAATATCATTTGGAATAGTTTGAATTTGTGTGAGTTTTTTTAAATATCGCTATCTAGGGTTCCGTAGCCCGACAAGGAACCCTTATTTCTTTCTGTCCGTCAGTCTGCCTGTCCGTCCGTCCTAATTTTTTAGAAACTTCTAACTTCTATAGTTATTAAGGCAAGTGCTTGAAACTTTGCACAACTACAGTGTTAGTATTAGATCTCAATTTTAAAAGTATAAAAAGATTAGGTAAGTACTACATATAACTTTTTGTTTTAGTGGCTCTGGTACATGTGAAATGGAGAGGAAATATTTTTTTTCGCTTCACCCACTCTTTTGGGGTTTGAATAGGTCTTTTAAAATAAAGGTAGGGTTTCATACATCACTTTTTTATCAAGTGTATATTTTGTGAAATAGGTATGGCCCGCGAAAGTGGCAAAAAGTTAGTCCCCCTGCATTTATAAACTTTTTTTTTTTTTTTTTTTTTTTCATCGGACAAGGCTAACGTTTGACCGCGATCTCGCCTGATGGAAAGCGATGATGCGGTCGAAGATGGAGCACGTTTGCCCAGTAATAACCTATTAACCTATTATTAAAACTAAGAAATAGAAACTTGTAACTTGCCATGCTGTAATTATCAATTTAAAAAAACTGCCAAGAGCGTGTCGATACACGCATATGTGACACGCCGGGTTCCGTTTCCGTAGCCAAAGTTTTATAATTGTGGTCAGTAATTACAATTACAGTTTTATCGCTACAACTCAATAAGTTATAATCAGAAAATGCTCGAAATAATTTTGAAAGAAGGTTTTTAATTTTCTGATTATAACTTTATGAGTTGTAGCGATAAAACTGTAATAAATTCAAGACGTTCTAGCTTAAAAGTGATTGACCTAATTGTAAAATTGTCTTAACGAAGAATGTTTCTCAAATAGTTTTCTTTTTGACTAAACCGTAAAAAGTATATGTTATGTTGGTATGATGCACCTCTGAAATTTCGATAAGTCCAGCTTCGATCTTTAGTTTTGTCTGTAACCACCAATTTCTGAACTATGATTGTGACCACAATTATAAAACTTTGGCTACGGAAACGGAACCCTACCATATGCGTGTCTCGACACGCTCTTGGCAGTTTTTTTTAAAATTGATCATTATTGTATTTAGTCGTAGAACGGAACCCTCAATGCGCCAGCTCGACTCGCACTTGGTTGGTTTTATTAAAATAACCAGTTATCAGATAAGGCGAGTCCTAATTAATTTGTACTTATTGGTACTAAAATGATAAGAGTAAGTTTATGCGTAACGTGAAGGAAGTTTTAGATAAAAACCTTTTTCAATAGTGAGTAAGAGCCTTATTGTTCAACAATTAGGTGCACTCAGTACCAATAATTACCATGTAATAGATTCACACGACACCATAGAGGAAAACAACAAAAACAGCTTTGAAGCGCTTCATGAGTCACCGAACGAAATAATTCAGATTCCCACCGTTTAGAATACAGCGCTACAGCGTTCAAATTGCCGGCTACCGTTGATAGGTTTAGCATTCAATCGCTTTTTGGTTCAGTGTAACACAACAAAAGATCGTCTAATAGAAAGCGCTGTAGCGATGAAGAGTCACGTTCATTTGCACACCGCGCGCGGGAACAAAAACTTCGAACGGATTCGAATTGACAATTTGAATTTTATTGTATTTTCAAATTCGATCGTTGTTAGTTGACTCGTTGAAGAGTGCATTGGAAATTGTGTTTTTTTACACGCAAATAGAGATTAATTTTAAATAGTTACAGCTGAATATTTGTAAGATAAAAAATATCAGTGTCGAGTTCAAAGAAATTGTGTCTTATCGCGTAAAGGATAGAGTTCATTCCGCGAGTGATCGATCGCAGATTTTCGCGGCTTTGTTGTGGTTGACTATCTTATCTCGCGCGAAGGTTTGTACACCTCATTGGTTATTCACAATGACTAAGCATAGGTATCACAGATCTACTACCTATAGATTTTCAATGAGCGTGGCTAGCTCAGTGCCTCTCGCTCATCATCGTATTTTCGCTCACTGCGCTTCTTGCAGCCCAAAATGCTACAACCAACCATTGTAAAATATCTTTTACAATTATTTCTCAGAGGAAACACGCATTTATCACATTAAATCACCAAAAAAAGGCAATAAATATAATTCAGACCCGTTTTGTTTGTCACTGATTATTACAGATTTTGACACTTGAGGTACCAAAAACAGGTCACGCCGATAAGGACAACAAATTCTATTTATGTCCTTTTCGTACTTGTGCTGAGCCATATCAAGTTGTCTCTTTCACTAAAATATATTGCCGATCTGGTTGTGTATATCTGTGATAGGTATAGACTAGTCCTCAGCGTATACAAATGCGATATCGATAGTTCGACATTAGTAATTACCGATGAAAGGTTATGTTCGGTTCATTCCATTCACTACGGCTTTTACACCCTATTAAACTGCACCGCACACTAAATCCACTTACAAAGTCACAAACAAAAACCAAATGAGGTCTTTCTATGGGTCTTTTACAGCTATTTTCAACGACGCCACAATTTGCACGCCACCTGAAGTGTCAGATTAGTCGATGGACTCGATGGCAAACAACAAAAACCCTATATGCCAGTAAGGGACAAAATATATAATCTTTGTCCTGCTCACTCTCACGAAGTTGTTCATATACGTTATCTCACTTTCTTAGTTATTATTATTTTAAGAGCGAGTCTATACCTATCCTTAGTAAATTTTTCCCGCCTTGAAAGTTGACATTGAATGTTCTTTTATTATCACCGCTTTGTAATTGAGGAAAACTTTAGAGAATAAAACCCACAGAAAAGAGAAGTAAATAGAAAGGAAATGTCAAATGAGAAGGAAAATTTGTCGCCAGGCATTATGAGTGAACCTTGATTGAACATTCTTATTTATGTCAACACGTCGAACTCCGCATCCAAAGCACTTGGATTTTAGCTTTTTGGGTTAGGTCTCAAAGTTGTTTGTCCGCATCACAGTTGCTAACTGATTTCGAATGACTGACGTTTCGTTTATATGGGTGCAACTGGCTACAACAAATTTCTTACAAAAATGCCTTGACAGCCGTTCTAATTTAAACAACTTTAGAACGGCTGTCAAGGCATTTTTCATAAGAAATCAGTTAGCAACTGTGATGCGGAGTTCGACGCGTTTATCTAAATAAGAATGTTCAATCAAGGTTCTGCCATAATGCCTGGTAACAGATTTTCCTTCTCATTTCCGATCTGTTTACTTTTCTTTTCTGTGGGTGAAACTGCGTGGTGCAGCTAGTACTATGTGTACATATAACCAGTGGTTATAACTACATTGGTATTAGTGGCAGTATAATTGTGCGCATTATTGGCGTGAAATCGATTGTTTCGCTCATTTATAAAACAAGGTTCCACTGATAAGAAACTTGTAGCAATTCACAACGACATGAATACTAAACTGCAAATAAAGTGTGTTATTTAAACAAATAAACAGGGTGTCTTTCTAGACGATGGTGATATTTGTGGATATCATTATATAAACAACTGCCAGAGTGGGCACGAAAAATTGTCACTGCTCTATGGTTGATATTCCGAAAACCCGTACGAAGCGCTTTGATTCCACATTTATTGTGCGAACTGTCTGTGGAATGCGCTGCCTGAATGGGTGTCCCCCGATGGTTACAATCTGGGTGTCTTCAAATCACGAGTGAATCGGTTCCTTCTAAGCAAGCGTGCTCCAACGTAGACCGCATCATCGCTTAACATCAGGCGAGATGGCCAAACGCAAGCCAATCTTCTATATATATAAAAGCGAAATTCATCTACTCATTCACTCATTAATCACGAAATCTCGAAAACTACTTGACCTACGAAGCTAAAATTTGGCAGGTAGATTCCTTATAGGGTGTAGAGGTCCGCTAAGAAAGGATTTTATGAAAGGGCCGAATTAAGGATGACAAAAGGGGGTTGAAAGTTTATATGAAAGTCTACGCGTACGAAGTCGCGGGCAAAACTAGCTATAAAAAAAAAAAAAAAACTTTTACTATTGAACCAACACTGATATCGCAAAAATAATAAGTTTTTATTTTTTAATACCTAGTATAAAATAAAAATCCCTCATTAAAGAACTGATAATATTGAAACGGCTTGGGCTCAGTGCTCGAAATGTTATCCAACGACACCTCACTCGTCAAAATCGGTCAAGCCGTTTAGGCTGCTGGAGGTACTACAGGAACCCAGAAACATACTTACCTAAATACCCACATTTGTATTTGTATTTGTTTATTCAATTTGTACGGCTTGCGCCAATTACACCAATGAGACAATGTTACACAATATTATATTACATGCTTGCATACAACCCGGTTTGTAAGTAATATAAATTAATATTAAGATAATGTTGGCTTGCTGTGCGCGTTGGCTTCGCTGTAAGCACAGCAAGCATTTGAACTTAAATAAAATAAAATAAAATAAACCCAAAAACATTACCCTCCTACTTGGACAGTCGGTTAAAAGTTCGCAAGGTTTGAAGGGAAATTCGTTCTGGCTCGTGAGTAAGCCCAATTCGACCACTGCTTGGGCTAATAGAGTAAACTATATAAACACGACTGTCTAAAATATGGTTGATAAAAACGAAAAAGCATAACTAACATAAATATACCGAATATAAATAAAACAAAATAACCCGGCTACAACTAACTATAGAGCCGTGGTAGTCTATTTGGGAGACCGCTAGACTTGATAGCGTGAGGTCGCGGGTTCGAACCCCGGGCCCGTACCAATGAGCTCTTTGGAGTTTATGTACGGATTTTCATACCACTGGCGATTCACTGAAGGAAAACATCGTGAGGAAACCTGCATACGTACGGAGAAGGAATTCAATGGCGTATGTGAATGCACCAACCCGCAAGTTTGGTCGTTTGGTGTAGGATTTGATTGTTTGTAAAGTTGTTCCTAATTTATCTTTTCGTTGTCCCCAGAGAGCACAGTCAAGAGCTGGTCTCCGTGCGTCTGCCCATCAATGGCATGACCTGCCAGTCATGCGTCAAGAGCATCGAGGGCTCTGTCGGTGACCTGCCCGGCATCAGACGTGTGAAGGTATGAGTGTTCTTATAGAACACTACACAGAACACTGTTAAAATCATTTTCTCCCAAGGAGAATTTTCTCTGAACCAAATAGTAGATGGCACTGAAACGTGGTCTCTTACTATGGGCCTCATAAGCAAGCTCAAAGTCGCACAATGAGGAGGGTTATGCTCGGGGTTTCTCTACGAGATTGAATCAGAAATGAGGAGATCCGTAGGCGAACGAAAGTCACCGACATAGCCCACCGGATTAACAAGATGAAGTGGCAGTGGGCAGAGCACATAGCACGCAGAACAGATGGCCGATGGGCCGAAAGTTTCTGGACGGCCCGGTAAGCGCAGCGTAGGACGTCTACCCACAAGATGGACAGACGACCTAAAAGAGACCGCAGGGAAACGCTGGATGCAGGCCGCTTCCAACCGGCCCTTTTGGAGAGCGATGGGGGGAGGCCTATGTCCAGCAGTGGACGTTCTATGGCTGAAATGATGATGATGATGATGCACTAAGGGAATAAAGCAGTGTGTTACGTGGCGGGCGGCATATTGAACTCTGACCGTAACGAGGGACTCTAGAGTTGTATAGAGTCGTGAGTGAAGCGAGGAGTTCAAGCTGCCCAACACGAAGACAGGCTTTATTCCAGAGGAGCATACTCTACTTCTCACACCTTCTGCGAGACAATAAAATACCAGGTTTCACTGAAAATCACAACAAACACCGTCTTTTGTTTTACATTCTTTGAAAACGCAATTTTTTTTTTAGTTCTGCTCATGGTGGCCAGTTCGATTTTCGAACAAACCTCAAACCATATGGGCATTTTTTTTACTTAGAGTTTTCCACGAGTTTCAACACAAAGACGTTCCACATTCAAATCACTTTATTCCCTAGGGAGTTTCATACAACTTTATATCCCTTAAGAGATAATGCAATGCATGCTATGTAATTGGACATTGTCGAGCAGGCGGTGTGAAAAACATCTTGGGTATGTTGCAGTTCGTGATAAATAAATGCCGGTGTTGTTATTTCAGGTGGAACTGTCAGAGAGCTGTGGGTACTTCCGCTATGACCCCCGCACGTGCAGCGCGGACGCCATCAGCGCGCACATAGAAGACATGGGCTTCCAGGTGCCGACAAACAGCGACGACGAGACCAGGTGAGACCAGCGACTGCACGGACAGACTGATGTCGGCGGCGTAAGCTTCCAAGCAAGCAGTATTACTACATAGCCGCTGTACTTCGCTGCCAGGCAAACGTGAACCTTAACGATCAGAGATAAGGTTTGCTGTCGCGCAGCTTTTCGCATACACCTAAACAGAATCGCTTAAAACAGGTGACGGTACGGTCCTTGACTCGGCATTTTTTTTCAAATAAATTACTGCAAACTCAAGTGGTTCTAAACTGGTTAGATTTTGTATCCATGGTAGATCAGTGGTTTGCGCGTTCGAATTTCATTCCGAAAAGTGTAGGTTTAAATCCCAACCAACCTCCCAACCAGCAAATCAATGACCTGAATTACTGGTTCAGGAAAACATTGTTTTTTTTTGCGTGTAAGTTTGCTTTTGACCACCAACTCGTCTGTTGGTAAGCGATGATGTGGTCGAAGATGAAGCACGCAGACTTAAAAGATTCACTCTGTCCTTGAAAAGACCCAGATTATGTCTCTGAGGATACAAGGAAGCCGGCAGGTTGTTCCATTCCTTGGCTGTACGGTTTAGAAACGTAGAATCAAAATGTTTGTTACACAATGTATATGGTCGTGGGTTACCTTCCTAATGCCCGGCTGGCTAGCCTCTACCCTCAAGTTGAGAAACTGACGCCAAGCCAAGGTATCCGGCAGCATCACTTAAGACCCAGTTCCAGGATAGGCGCGTTTACCATCTTTGGGCACCCCGTTAGTTAACATCAGGTGAACTGAGATTTACCCTTTTGCCTAGATATGAACCATTTGGCGAATAGAGAGGATGGTGAAGAAATCTATTCTTCATTCATCATTCACCTGAAGATGCGATGACAGAAACCACGTTTTTTTCCATTTCAGAAATCTCCTCCCTAAAGAAATCCCCACAGACCAGCTAATAGACATGGACATCGAAAGGACAGAAAGCGAGGTGCAGCTGTCAGTCATTGGGATGACATGTCAGTCGTGCGTCAACACTATTGAAGGTATGTCACAGATAAAAGCTTAATTTTTCAAGGCAAACAATCGAAAGTTTGTCTGTACTGATGGAAGCTACGGTTTTCTAGACAGATCCACATACCTATTAATAAACACAGGCATTGAATGGACAGATGACTAAATACAGCTGCCAATTATCGGAATGACCTGTCAATCATTGGCATGACCTGTCAATCATTGATAGGACCTGTCAGTCATTGGCATGATTTGTCAATCATTGGTCATCATCATCATCATTTCAGCCTATCATATTCCCACTGGGACTCAGGCCTTCTCTCAGAGAGAGGATGGGCCCTAATCCACCATGCTGGCCCAGTGCATTGATGAATGTCATATGTCTTTGAACTTGTGAGGTTGTTGGACATACCGGTGTCTTCGCGATGTTTTCCTTCACCGTTTTTGAGTGGCATCGAAATTGCACGTAAATTATCTATGTACTAAATAAGTTATTGGTGAAGGGCGGACCATCGAACCGGGTGCTGTCACGTAAAGCGTACATGCTACCGCTCGGCTGCAATCGCTCAATCATTGGCATGACCTGTCAATCATTGGCATGACCTGTCAGTCATCGACAAGGCATGCGAACTTCTATTAGGCAAAGAAATTAGCATCTGACACAAAAAAAAATGTAATAACAGGCTTGCGTTTGACCACCATCTCGCCTGATGTTAAGCGATGATGCGGTCTACGGTGGAGCACGCTTGCCTAGAAGAAACCGATTCACTCCTGATTTGAAGACACCGAGATTGTAACCACCGGGGAACATCCATTCAGGCAGCGCATTCCACTGACTAGCAGTTAGCACAATAAATGTGGTATCAAAGCGCTTCGTACTGACACTATATTTTTTCACCAGGTGCACTCCAAGAAGTAGCCGGCGTCATATCGTCATCCGTCAGCCTGTCAGCGTCAAGTGCGCGCGTGCGGTACGCTGCGCCTGCGACGCCGAGCGAGATAGCCGCAACTGTTTACGAGCTGGGATTCGACGTTGCCATCGCAGCAGAAGGCGGCACTGGTGAGAAACCTTTTTAATGACTTAGTTGGCCCAAAACTAAAACAGTTTTTTGTCCTTGTAGCTAGGCCGGGTAATAACTTTAAAATAACACAGTTTTTGCGCAAATTTTTGGCTGTTTACATTATCATATACAGCTATTTAACAGTAACGCACTATATTACTTACATTCGTCAATAAACTGTTTGAAACAGCAAAAAATTCGTTTATTGACAAATGTAAATAATAATGTGCATTAGAGATAAATAGCTTTACATGATTTTGTAAAGAATAATAATCAATTTGTCCAAACATCATGATCGTTTACAATAATTACCCGACCTAGCTACAAGGACAACAAAACTGTTTGAAATTTGAATTTCCCGCCATAGGTGAAACCATAGATAAATACAATACAATACAAAACAAAACAAAAAAAAAAAAGTTAAAAAAAAAAGAAGAAGAAGAAAGAAGAAGAAGAAGAAGTAGAAGTCTATAAATATATAGTGAAACGTACGTCCTTGACACACTGAGCTGGTCGCTGTCATCAATGAAGCCGTAAGCGTCAATCATCATATTATTGTCAACATTTTCAGTCGCAACATAAAATACATAAAATAAGCAAACTGTTCAGCGGCAAAATTAGGAAAAAAATAAACTTTATTTTTATTGTAAATTTTTTGTTACAGAAGACGCGTCGCAGGGTAAGACGGATGTGAACGGGTCGGGAGACGTCATCAAAACTATATCGCCCGTCAAAAGCAGGACTCAGGCCAACGTAAGTTTTTTTTTAAGTGCTCATGACGATCAATTTAATAAGTCCAAGATTGACTGTAAAGGTAGCATCGACCGGCGGCAGCGACCGCGTCGCGTGACCCACTGCTCAGTATGAATTTATATGGAGTGCTAAACAATGCAAGCGACCCACAGCAAGCGACCCACTGCTCAGTTTGCATTTATTTGGAGTGCTAAACAATGCAAGCGACCCCACTGCTCAATATGAATTTATATGGAGTGCTACACAATGCAAGCGACCCACAGCAAGCGACCCTACTGCTCAATATGAATTTATATGGAGTGCTAAACAATGCAAGCGACCCACAGCAAGCAACCCCACTGCTCAATATGAATTTATATGGAGTGCTAAACAATGCAAGTAACCCACAGCAAGCGACCCACTGCTCAGTATGAATGTATATGGAGTGCTAAACAATGCAAGTAACCCACAGCAAGCGACCCACTGCTCAGTATGAATTTATATGGAGTGCTAAACAATGCAAGTAACCTACAGCAAGCGACCCACTGCTCAGTATGAATGTATATGGAGTGCTAAACAATGCAAGTAACCCACAGCAAGCGACCCACTGCTCAATATGAATTTATATGGAGTGCTAAACAATGCAAGTAACCCACAGCAAGCGACCCACTGCTCAATATGAATGTATATGGAGTGCTAAACAATGCAAGCGACCACGTCACGCGATGTGTGGGTCGCTTAAAACTGACGGTCCTGGAATAATCTACCAGGGGCCTTACGGCCATCCCCTTACGCGGTCTCAAATAAACTTAAAAACCGTGCAGTTCGGAAAATCACGCGAACGTGAACCTTAACGCGCCCAGACACGGTTTGCGGTCGCGCAACTTTTTCATCACCTAAACTGGATTGCTTAACGCCCCTGGTGTTTTTGATGTGTGATAAAATTTATTTATATAATATATATGTGTGATATATTTTATAATTTTATTTCCTAATGTAATTGCTTTTGTTTCCAGGGCACCACTTCCCCCCCTACTGGCGGCCCCTCCCCCCTCAAGGAGCCGGAATACGCGCGTTGCACGCTGGAGGTGCGCGGCATGACGTGCGCGTCGTGCGTGGCGGCCATCGAGAAACACTGCGCCAAACTGTACGGTGAGTAACACGTGGAAATATTGTACCATCAGTGATTTATATACGGCTGTAAAGAGGGTAGAATAAATAAACAATTAAAAAAGAAACATTCCAAGTGCGAGTTAGGCTCGCACACTGAGGGTTCTGTACTACCACATAAAATACAAAAGCTTAAAATTAAAAAAAAAACCGGGCAAGTGCGAGTCGGGCTTGCGCACTGAGGGCTACGTACTACCACATAAAATACAAAAGCTTAATATAAAAAAAAAAAAACCGGCCAAGTGCGAGTCGTGCTCGCACACTGAGGGTTCCGTACTACCACATTAAATACAAAAGCTTAGTATAAAAATAAACCGGGCAAATGCGAGTCGGGCTTGCGCACTAAGCTTTAAAATAAACCGGGCAAGTGCGAGTCGGGCTCGCACACTGAGGGTTCCGTACTACCACATAAAATACAAAAGCTTAATATTTTTTTTAAACCGGGCAAGTGCGAGTCGAGCTCGCACACTGAGGGTTCCGTACTACCTACGTACATTAAGAACAAAAGCTTAACTTAAAACAAAAAAAAAGTTGTGCAAGAAGGTGAACATAAATTCGTCACCGACTCGCATTTGGCCAGTGTTTATTATTTGCTGTTATATTTTAGAGTGTGTACTATAATCATACCAAGTTTGACGTTTGTACGTATTGCCGTTTTTACATTAGAGCTCATACAAACATATATAAAAAATTGTGTATTGTTTTGTTGTATGGGGATGTCCCTTTAGTTTTTGATTTTTGACTTTATTATTTGTCAGTTAATCCGCCTTAACATTACACATTCTGTGAAAAATTCAACTATCTATTACGGTTCGAAAGACATCTGTCAAAAGGTAGGACGGACAGATAGACAGACAAACAGTTTATGCGTAATGGCGTCCTTTGCGTACGGAACCCTAATCATAAAGGACACATGTCCATTAAAAACAAAATGTGCGTAAACCATGTCACTTCCCCATAATATTGTAATATTTGTTTTAGGTGTCCACTCGATCCTCATAGCCCTGCTGGCAGCTAAAGCGGAGGTGAAGTACGAGCCTCGCAAGATCTCCGCCCAGGACGTGGCGGAGTCCATCACCAACCTGGGGTTCCCCTCTGAAGTCATCAGCGACTGCGACGGCAGCGGACAGAAGGAGCTGCAAGTCATGGTGAGGTTACAATCTGGGTGTCTTCTAACCACGAGGGAATCGGTTTCTTCTAAGCGTGCTCCAACGTGGACCGCATCATCGCTTAACATCAGGCGAGATGGTGGTCAATCGCAAGCATATTATTTAAAAAATAAAAAGATAGCCCGTTGGTCCAGTTGTTGGTGAACCTGCCTTCTGAGCTTGGGGGCGTGGGTTCGATTCCCATCTAGGACAAACATTCATGTGATGAACATTTGTGTTTGTTCTATATCTGGTTGTTAATATCTATTTAAGTATGTATTTAAAACTATATATGTATGTATATCAGTCTCTGGCAGCCATATCACAAGCTTTGCTTAGTTTGGGGTCAGATGACCGTGTGTGAAAAAATGTCCCAAATATTTATTTATTATTTATAGTTACGTGGTTGAGTCAAAACCATTGGTGCAAAGAGCTTTTTACATTACATGGGTCTCCCCCTTTAACCTCCACACTAAAAGTTGTGAAGTGCGGCAAAGGAGAAATGGAGAGAGAAGAAAAAAACATAAAAAAGATAAAATAATTAGTAAAATTATAAATAGATAAAAAAAAAAATATGGTCTCATTAGTATTTAAGTTTAATTTAAGTCTTGTTATATTACGCCTAAAATAAAATAACTTTTATATATTTTAATAATAGCAAATAAAGGCATGGGCGATTTTGTCCATGGTGAATACGAATAAAAAAAAAAAACACGGAAACGTGATTGGGCCATATCCACCACGCTGGCCCAGTGCGGGTTGGTGGATTCACATACGCCATTGAATTCCTTCTCCGTACGTATGCAGGTTTCCTCACGATGTTTTCCTTCACCGAAAAGCCAGTGGTATGAAAATCCGTACATAAGCTCCAAAGAGCTCATTGGTACAGGCCCGGGGTTTGAACCCGCGACCTCACGCTTTCAGGTCTAGCGGCCTCCCAAATAGACTACCATGGCTTTTTCACGGATGGTGTTTTGTATATTTGATAGGAGTCCATATATTGTTTCAGATAAAGGGCATGACGTGCGCGTCCTGCGTGAACAAAATCGAGAGAAGCGTGCTGAAGCTGACGGGCGTGGTGTCCTGCTCGGTCGCACTCACTACTAGCAAGTCAGTGGGATTTACTTTTTACGCTTCTGGGGCCTTACCAAAAAAACATATTAGTAGAAGTACATAAATAAAAAAAAAATAAAAAAAAGGACTCTATCTACGAGGCAATAAAGTAACAATTCAACTCGCGCGACGCTAGATACCGCTCGCTATATTCACCTCTCTTTCTATCACGTAGCTCTATCTCTCCTGACGCGGCACGTGTAACGTTAGGGTTGTCTTCATGATATTTACAAAGAAGACTTATTAGTATTTAATTACCAGCCATATATTACCTACATATTACAGTTATTCTCATTTAATTGGAATTATATTTAACCTGTACAAAAAAAAACTAACGCTTATTCTGAATTTAATTCAAACTAGCGGTCCGCCCCGGCTTCGCACGGGTATAGATTATAGCCCATGTCACCCGGGGATAGTGTGGCTTCCCAACAGTGAAAGAATTTTTCAAATCGGTTCAGTAGTTACGGAGCCTATTCAATGGAAACAAACAAACAATCAAATATTTCCTCTTTATAATATTAGTATATATAACAATCACGCGTCTTTCTTTTATTTATACACCCGTAAGCACAACAGTATCTTTTAAACGTATTACAAGATCGTTTAGAAGTTATTATTCGTTGCAAAAAACACAGAAAAGATGCTTAATTACGCGCGACGTGGCCAGCGTGAGCCGAGGGGTCACAGCCCTGACGTACGCCTGCCCGAAAGGCGCGCTGGCCGAACGTATTTAGAATGCGGAGTGACACCCCCGTGGTCTTTGTTTTAAGCGATTCTGTTTAAGCGATTTCGAAAAGTTGTGCGACCGCAAACCGCATTTCGGCGCGTTAAGGTTGACGTTCGCGAGATTTTCCGCACTGCGCTGTTTCAGCGCTATTTGTGGTCGTAAGGCACGTGAACAGCCCCCAAGCTCTTTCTGTGAAGATACGTATTTCTGTCCCAGTCACTCGTATGTTTATATCAGCAAGACTGACGGGGACAGGGGCACAAAAGTAGATTGTATGAAATGGGAGCAAAATAATATCCGGCGCTATTTTGAATCCCGAACGTAGCGAAGGATTCTAAAATCTTTATTTCTTCACAATAAAGAATTTCTATCTATCTAATCTTTGTCAGTTAACCTACTACTACTACTGTGTGTGTGTGTGTGTGCGTGCGCGTGTGAATTGCTGATTATGATGATGATTCTGACATGATAAACTGTATCATCGTTTCGTCTTTATTCTGTAATGTATATACTATATCCAGGGGTAAAATCAAGTATAACGCGGAGCAGATTGGACCCCGGACTATATGCGACACGATCAGCAGCCTGGGGTTCGAAGCCGCCATCGCCACCTCGCACAGAGGCACCAACAACTACCTGGAACACAAGTAAGTAATACCAAGGAAGATAGACTAAGAGGAAAGACAATAGCGGAACATTAGAGCGTAGCTCGGAACATTTGCCTAAAAACGGTATAAACTAAGTGATGGTAGTTGTCTAAGTGGTTATGCTAAAGTATACCTAAAGTGCGGAGTGCGCCAGGCCTGCTGTTACTAAAGTACTAAATATTTTTTCTCTAGGCGCTAGGTACAAGCCTTAGTATGTATCGAGTGACGCAATCAGCTAGTTGTTATGTGCGAGATGGAATGTCTTGCCTCCTTCTCGCGCAACTATGCATATACGGAGCGTCAGTCATCTAACGCATGGTATAATAATGTACTCCGCCAGGTGTAGCGCTCCGAGAAATAATGTCACGTGGGCGTCCCGCAATGATGTCATCAATGTCATGGATACACGTACACGTGCATAAGCAAGAGCAGAATAAGTAATTTGCAACAAGTTCGAGAGAGATGACGATACACGAAACAATGGCGGACTCTCTATGATTTTCTGTGTTAACAGTAGCGTGAAATTATAACTCCCCAATATTCGTATATTACCTGTGGGAATACAATAAATCAATGTGGTTTTGATAAAATTGTGTTTAATATATTCAATTCGTGTATAACTTGCTTGAGCGGACAAACCAAATGACAATTGAAATGATTTTGTATTTAATTTAATAGATTATTAATAAAATTGTTTCCCAGTATCTGTGTTTGTTACAATAAAGTGGCAACTGGACAGTGACGTCATTGCGGGACAACTCCTAGAGCGCTAGACCTTCTTTTCTTGGATCATAATCTAACGATTCTCGACGCAGGTTAACGTCGCTCTTCGCTCCACCGAAAACAATTGTACGAACAAATTAATTATGAATAAAATTGATTTTCCCATAAATTTTATATGGAACGGCAAAAATTAAGACATATACATTGACATATTACATCATAGACAAAAAATAATTTAAAGGTATCAAAAACCACAAATTTTAAGGTTTTTAGGTAAGGTTGATATTGCTACCAAGGATGTTCCTTCAAGGAAGTATATAACGCGGGTGAAATCGCGGAGCGCAACTAGTAATAAACAAAAGGCAAAATGAAAGAAGAATTAATTTTCGTGTCAATTTTTATCTACAGGGAGGAAATAAGAAAATGGCGTACCGCGTTCCTGATCTCCCTAATATTTGGCGTCCCTTGCATGGCGGCAATGGCGTACTTCATGGCCGTAATGAAACATCACACGCCCCAGCAAATGTGCTGCGTGTTCGATGTACCCGGCTTGAGCCTTGAGAACCTCATCATGTTTCTACTCTGCACCCCTGTCCAGGTAACGAACGTAAACAACATTTTTTTTTATTTTTTTTTTTTTTTTTTTTTTTTTTTATAATTTAATTCCAACTTAGAACTAAAGGTTAAATAATTTAAAAAGTTAAGGGTCCTATCACATTTTTTGACAAAAAAAGTATCGAAAATTAAATGTTTGGTATAATTTTTCTTATAATTTTTTTTCCATTTTTTTTCTTTCTCTGTAGAAAGTTCAGTTGCTTTATTAAATATATCTGTATTTTTTATTGAATGGCGGCTTCAGGTTTTGTTAAAACTCAACATATGCATTTGTTACCTCCAATTTACAAAAGTAGTTTTTCGTAAAACTTTAGGAGGGAAAGTTTGAGAATGGATTTCGTTAAATTACAGACATAAAGTAAACATTTTTATGTTATGGTTTTGTTATTTTATATTTATTTTGAAAATTACGGCTTTATTTATTCGTTTTATGTCCGAAAATACAAATACTTAAAATTGAACGGTTCATTATGTAATATGCCTCACAATAATAGTTTGCCGCTGTCACATCTTCCTGAGACACGAGGTGGGGCTGGTGCGGCTGCCAGTTCAGCAGAGCAGCACAAGCGACGCAAATATGTGCGCCGGATCTGCATGATCTAATAGGCATGATTCCTAATGATTAATTTATTACAAATAACCGGCTTAGCGATGAATATAACTAAATACATTACACATACTGAAAAAATAATTTGAATTGGCTGATAAATCTCTGAGATATGAGTGTTTAAATTTTTAGGTGGGGATAGGGGTTCCATCCCTTTCTCGCAAAGCGTGTGTTAGTATAGCATTTGTATGGCGCTCCTGAGCCGTGACGTCATAACTCAGTATAGTGCGCTCTCTGTCTAGCATGAAATTAAATTGAATTAAAATGCTTATATCTTATTTATTTTGAACTAATTTTAATTTTGTTTTTGTTGATCTGCTCTATTTATGATCAGCTTTTTTATGAGGTAATAAAAAAATATTAGTCATCATGCCTATTCCCTCCTGCCCATTTTTCTATCGGACTGCCAGAGCGGGCACGAAAAATCGTCACCGCTTTATGGTTGATATTCCGAAAACCCGTACGAAGCGCTTTGATTCCACATTTATTGTGCGAACTGCTAGTCTGTAGAATGCGCTGCTTGAATAGGTGTTCCCCGATGGTTACAATCTGCGTGTCTTCAAATCAAGAGTGAATCGGTTTCTTGTAGGCAAGCGTGCTCCAACGTAGACCGCATCATCGCTTAACTTCAGGCGTGACGGTGGTCAAAGGCAAGCCTATTAATTATTTTTTAAAAAATGCAGTGGATACATTTTTTTTTAAATAGAATAATTGGCAAACAAGCAACGGGCCACCTGATGGTAAGTGGTCACCGCTGCCTATAGACACCTACAATACCCGGGGCATTGTCAGTGCGTTGCCTACCTTTGAGGACTCTATTCAACCTTCGTTTGAAGCAGTCCAAATTATACTTCGGAGGAAAAACCGAAGGTGGCGTCGAGACTTTGGGAGGCTGGAAGGATGATGATGAATGTTTGTTTCAGTTCATCGGTGGGTACCATTTCTACAAGCAGGCGTACAAAGCGCTCAGCCACGGCACCACCAACATGGACGTGCTGATATCCATGACCACCACCATCAGGTCAGTACTTCCTGATGAGAGGCACGACTTGCGGTTGACGAATTTTAGGATCATCATCATCATCATCAGCCAGAAGACGTCCACTGCTGAACATAGGCCTCCCCCTTTAACCTCCACACTGAACGACAGCCTGCCTTTTGCATCCACTGGATGCCAGCGACTCTTACTATGTCGTCGGTCCATCTAGTGGGAGGCCTACCTACGCTGCGTCTTCTGGTTCGTGGTCTCCACTCAAGAACCTTTCTTCCCCATCGGTTCTCGGTTCTCCGAGCGATGTGGCCTGCCCATTGCCACTTCAACTTGCAAATTTTAACAGCTATGTCGGTGACTTTGGTTCTTTGGCGAATATCCACGTTTCGGATTCTATCGCGCAAAGAAACTCCGAGCATAGCTCTCTCCATTGCCCGCTGTGTGACTCTGAGTTTTTCCAAAAGGCCAACAGTTAAGGACCACGTCTCAGTACCATATGTCATCACTGGCAACACACACTGGTCAAAGACCCTTGTCTTTAGGCACTGTGGTATCTTGGACGAGAAGATGTCACGCAATTTCCCGAACGCTGCCCATCCGAGTTGGATTCTTCGGGCGACCTCTTTGCCTAAGTTGGACTTACCTAACTGAACAATCTGCCCAAGATAGGTGTAATGGTCAACAACTTCGAGAGTATCGTTCCCAACGACTACCGGCACGGGTTCAACATGGACATTGGACATGATTTTTGCCTTGTCCATGTTCATTTTAAGACCCACCTGTTGGGAAAGGCTACTGAGGTCGCTGAGCATCGTATTTAGGTCCTCCAGCGACTCTGCCATGATGACTATATCATCGGCAAAACGAAGGTGAGTGATGTATTCGCCATTGATGTTGATGCCTAATCCGTTCCAGTCCAAGAGCTTGAAAACGTCCTCCAATGCGTTTGTGAACAGTTTCGGAGAGATAACATCTCCCTGTCTCACGCCTTTCTGCAATTGCATTGGTTCCGTGCTCTCGTCCTGTAATCGGATCGACATGGTGGCGTTTCTATACAGACACTTCAACACTTCGATATACCTATAGTCGATATGACAACGCTGGAGGGACTGTAATACTGCCCAGGTCTCGATGGAATCAAAGGCTTTCTCATAGTATAATCTTCTCATAGTTCGAATTTTAGGATACGCTACGGGAATCAATAAAAAATTAAATCAATTAAAAAAACCGACTTCAAGACTATATACTACGTGTACAGACTTACAATTGTTCCTGTAATTTAAAATTTTAGTGACTTAATTTTTAGGGTTTCGTACCCAAGGGGAAAAAACGGGACCCTATTACTAAGCCTACGATGTCTGCCTTTGTTTTTACATTAGAGCTAATACATTAATACGTTTGTTGTATGAGGTGTATGTTGTATGTCCCCTTTCGTTTTTACTTTTTGACTTTTTTATTGAAAATGAAAATGAAAATGAAAAAATATTTATTACTATATAAACATTTACAGATATTTTAACAGATAAATTATACTATATGTAAATTAAACATGCTTAAACAGGGATTTAGTGCCCTTGATAGTATTATCTAACGGTCCTCACACTAGGCACAGCCTGTATCGTGAGGACCTGGATACCATTACAAGTGCACAAGAGTTAGATCTCAGCGGACATCATTATACAATTACTTTTAAAAAATAACAAATACATAGCTACTTAATAAATATATTTATTTGTTAGTTATTCCGCCGTAACATTACATATTCTGTGAAAACTTCAACTGTCCATCTATTACGTTTCGAAAGATATAGCCGTTAATATGTAAGACAGACAGACGGACAGACGTCGTAGGCTTAGTAATAGGGTCCCGTTTTTACCGACGACATCCAGTGGATGCAAAAGGCAGACTGTCGTTCAGTGTGGAGGTTAAAGGGGGAGGCCTATGTTCAGCAGTGGACGTCTTCTGGTTGATGATGATGATGATGAACCTTCCGTGGTTTTTTGGTGCTACATTTTTGTAAATCGTATATGAACAATGTATTGAATAAACAATAAAAAAAATAAAAAAAAATACAATGTCACATAGTATATAGACTTTAAGTCGGTTTTTAAAATAGATAATGATTATCTCGTTTCAGTTACTTATATTCAATAGCGGTGGTCGCGGCGGCCATGATGATGCAGCAGAACACGAGTCCCATGACGTTCTTCGACACGCCTCCGATGCTGCTGGTGTTCGTGTCCCTAGGACGGTGGCTCGAGCATATCGCAAAGGTATGTCATGTCACAATCTGGGTGTCTTGGAGTCGCGACTGAATTGTTTTTCTATGCCATAGGTGGCAAACACGCAGACGGCCCGCCTGATGGTAAGCAGTCACCGTCGCCTATGGATACTTGTAACACCAGATGCGTCACAAATACGTTGCCGACCCTTTAGAACTCTATTAACTCGCCTTTTGAAGAACCCCATGTTGTAGCTTCTCGGAAACACCGCGGAAGGTAGCTCATTCCACTTGTTGTAGGCGTGAGGTAAGAAGGATCGTGTGAATCGCACAGTGTGTGATTTCCACTGATCTATGATGGGTAGATGAGCCTTCAGGCGGTGGCGGCTAGTGCGATGGTAAAACCGCGACGCCGGCATCAGATCAAACAGTTCTTCAGAACACTCCCCGTTGTAAATGCGATAAAAGATAAAGAGAGACCGAACGTCTCTGCGCATGTTGAGCGGCTCTAGGTGTTCAGTGAGCTTGGGATCGTTGACAATACTGACAGCTCTACGCTGTAATGCATCGAGTGGGTCAAGCTGATACTTGGGTCATCATCATCATTTCAGCCATAGGACGTCCACTGCTGGACATAGCCCTCCCCCATCGATCGGTTGGAAGCGGCCTGCATCCAGCGTTTCCCTGCGGTCTCTTTTAGGTCGTCTGTCCATCTTGTGGGTGGACGTCCTACGCTGCGCTTACCGGTCCGTGGTCTCCATTCAAGAACATTTCGGCTCTATCGGCCATCTGTTCTGCGTGCTATGTGCCCTGTCCATTGCCACTTCAACTTGCTAATCCGGTGGGCTATGTTGGTGACTTTAGTTCGTCTACGGATCTCCTCATTTCTGATTCGATCTCGTAGAGAAACACCGAGCACAGCCCCATCCATAGCTCGTCGATACTTAGGTGCTCCGTTCCATAGATGGGAAGCAGTACTCCGTGTGAGGTCGGACTTGCGCTTTGTAAAGCAAGAGTCTTTGTCTCGACGTGAAGTACCGCTGCGCCTTGTTGAGCACACCAAGTTTCTTAGATGCGAGCTTGGCCTTACTTGCGATGTGACCGCGGAACTGTACATTCGTAGAAATGTCGACTCCAAGGATTCCAATGCAAGTTGGAACGTGGAAGTGGACATCTTCTGGCTGATGATGATGATGGTACCCAAAGGGTGTAAACGGGACCTTATCCTGTCTGTCCGTCTGTCCTAACTTTTAATTTTAACGGCTGTATCTTTCGAACCGTAGTAGATAGCCAGTTGAAATTTTCACTGAATATGTAATGTTACGGCGGATTAACTAACAAATAATAAAAAAGTAAAACCGAAAGGGGGTCCTCATACAACAAACGTATTTTTTTACGTATTTTTGTATTAGCTCTAATGTAAAAATGATAATTCGTACAAACGTCAAACTTGACATGATTATTGTACACATTCTAAAGTATAATAATAAATAATAAATACTGGTCAAGTGCAAGTCGGTGACAAGTTTCTGTTCATCACCGGTTCTTGTACGATCACCGAAGTGAAGAAACGTCGGGCGCGGCCGGTACTTGGATGGGTTTACTGATGGCATTACTTTTTGTACTTTAGTAGCTAACATATTTTGTGGTGGTACGGAACCCTCAGTGCGCGAGACCGACTCGCACATGGCTGTTTTTTTAAATAGTATTGATTATTTCAATATTTTTATTTCAGGGTAAAACCTCGGAAGCTCTATCGAAGCTTTTGTCCTTAAAACCGACGGAAGCCGTTCTGGTGACCCTGGACAGTGAAGAGAGAATCATAGGCGAAAAGAGTATACCGGTGGACTTGGTCGAGCGAGGCGACATACTGAAGGTAAGCGCTGCACATTATACTATGGAAAACTGATGAGATTTTGATATTTGAAGAAGCAATAGTCGGGGCATCGCTAATTGAAAAGTAATCGAGAAATCAATTGGTTATCGAGAAATCAATTTGATTATCGAGAAATCAATTGGTTATCGAGAAATCAATTGGTTATCGAGATATCAATTGGTTATCGAGAAATCAATTGGTTGTCTAGAAATCAATTGGTATTTGAGAAATCAATGATAATCACTCTATTGGGTTGCTGCTTTGGCTTGTTGATGTTGAATCTATAATTTACAGTAGCGATGAGCGATTGTGGCCGAGCAATAGCATGTGCGCTTTACAATCTGACGGCACCCAGTTCGAATCTCGGCCCTGAACCATTAACTTATTCGTAAATAAAAAAAACTGTTTTACTTTATAGCTTGATTTAGGGATTCGGATTTTTTCGGGGGGGGGGGGGGGGGGGGGGGTTTCGATACTCCCACCCCGTGACCGACTAATTAGACAATTAGAAAAATTACGAAGTATCACAAGGGGGAGGGGGGTTAAAAATGCTAAAAAAACATCACGTGATTAATGGACGGATCCTTTGAAATGAATAAATATTATCTTTGATTAGGGCCGTCTCTCTGAGAGAACGGCAGCAGTGGGGACGAGATAGACTGTTACGATTGTTTGATTGCAATTCAGGTGGTGCCGGGAGCTAAGATCCCCGTGGACGGGAAGGTGTTCTCCGGACAGAGCACTTGCGACGAGTCTCTCATCACCGGGGAGTCTATGCCCGTCACCAAAACTAAAGGTAAGGTACACACATATAAACACGCATTACCAAGTTGAAGTGGCAGTGGGCAGGGCACATAGCACGCAGAACAGATGGCCGATGGGGCCGAAAGGTTCTGGAATGGAGACCACGGACCGGTAAGCGCAGCGTAGGACGTCCACCCACAAGATGGACAGACGACCTAAAAGAGACCGCAGGGAAACGCTGGATGCAGGCCGCTAACAACCGGCCCTTCTGGAGATCGATGGGGGAGGCCTATGTTTAGCAGTGGACGTCCTACGGCTGTAATGATGATGATGAATTTATGAATCAAACATTTGTTGTGTATGTTTTTAGGATTCCGTACCTCAAAAGGAATAAATGGAACCCTTATAGGATCACCTTGTTGTCCGTCTATCCGTCTGTCTGTCTGTCTGTCCGCCTGTCAAGACCATTTTTCTCAAGAACACGTAAAGATATCAAATTGAAATTTATATCAAATACTCAAATCTACAGTTTCTTTCAGCTGTGAAAAAATAAAAGTTGTAAGTGAACGCAATCAAAAGATATGAACGTTTATGTCGCATATATTGCGATTTCACAGGGAAATCAAAACCTATAGGGTACTTGCCGTTGACCTAGAATCATGAAATTTGGCAAGATGCAAGGTCTCATAGCACATAATATATAGGAATAAATCCGAAAGTCATAAATTTGAAGTTATATCATTAAAAAATAATTGTTTTGCTATTACAAACTTACATTTTGTAGTTGGAATGTATGGAAGAACCTTATTGTCCACTACAAAGTTAAGTTTGTCTTTCAATATTTCAAGGGTTTTTTTGGACTCGCGCCCTGAGGGTTCCCTCCAACGGAACCCTCAGAGCACGAGTCCTAGTCGTACTTGTCAGTTTTTTTATATGCATGTTTTTTGTGTCCAGGGTCGGTAGTGATAGGCGGCAGCATCAACCAGCACGGCGCGCTGATAATGACGGCGACGCACACCGGCGAGGCCAGCACGCTCGCGCAGATCGTGCGCCTGGTGGAAGACGCGCAGAGCAGCAAGGCGCCCGTTCAGCGACTGGCGGACACCATCGCCGGGTAACTATTGCGCGCACTTGCGTTTTTGTATGCTTTCGTGTGTTTTGGTATAGATGTCGTAAAAGGGGTTCCAGGCTACGCTGCACTACTCCAAGCAACTGCGGACCAGCGAGTTAAAAATAAGTATTTTAGTCTAGGGCTTTTAAAGTCTTTGTATTGATCGACTCAATCATTTATTGGTCACTGGCTGAGCCCCGCGGTTTCACCAATAGAAAAAAAAAAAAAAAAAAATGGTGATGATGATGATAAAAAGTAGCCTATGTGTTAATCTCAGAGCAAATAAAAATACGGAGTCCCCACGGCGCACTGACAAAGTGACGCCAAAATCGCTTCCAAAACTACGTGAATTCCCAATAAATACACGACTCACGCACACATACGCATGCAAAACAACGTGAATTTCTTGTCAGAACGTCGTACTGAAAACATCCGTTTTAAAAAGAAACAATGACTTCTTGCAGTGTTAAGAACTGTAAAAACAACACAAAAGTAAATCAGAAGAAGGATGGAATATTTCCACACTTAAGTATTTATATTATCACTTATTTTGATGAATTACACGACACGAACTTCGACTACGCACACATGTTCCAAAAAGTGGCTTCACTTTTCGTGTTCGCGGTTGTCCCTCTGTATTTTTATTTGCTCTGAGGTGTCAATCCAGACTATAAGCTATCTCCATACCAAATTTCATCTAAATCGGTTTAGTAGTTTCGGCGGTGAGTTCAGCCAAACATACACACTTACACACAAACTATCGCATTTATATTATTAGTAAGATTAATTCATGTTGGTTTGTTCCAGATACTTCGTCCCAGTCGTGGTCGGTCTCGCGGTGCTGACACTGGCCTGCTGGTGCATCGCGGGCTATATCGACATCGCCATCATCAAGCAAATCACGCCGGTCAGTACAAGCAGTAGTGTGCACACTTTGCCTGGAACACATCTCTTATGTTCCCAGTTTCTAGATAGGTCTGACAATATAAACACTTGACTGCTCCTTCGACCAAAATAAAATGAATGGACGGGCCGTAACCTTTGAACTTGCTCAGTAAAAACGAGGCAAAACCGTCGGACATATACTTCAACACCTAATTATAACCATGTAGTACATTTGTTACAAAAAATTGATAGCGGTTTTTTTTTTGTTTTTATACTTCGGGAAAGCACACGAAGGCATAATTTTGTCAGATGTTTCGTTATCATGTAACAATAGTCACGTGTCACACTTCCTACGGCTAGAGACCGACTGAAACGAAGCAAGCGCCGGCGCTCATTTTGTAATCTTCAAAAATGAACTTCTTTTGACCCGTCCATTAATTTTATTTTGGTTGATGGTCTGCTCATTTTTTACCCCGCATGAGGCAAAGGTTCTAACATGTCATCTGGGTGTCTTCAAGTTGTCAAGTTTCTTCTAGGCAAGCGTGCTCCACCGTAGACTGCATCATCGGTTAACATCACCGATTATATTGATATGCAACTAATACAGTTGCATATTTGAGCATTAAATTCGTAGGCATGCTGTTTTTTTTTTTAAAATAATTATTGGGTTTGCTTTTGACCACCATCACGCCTGTGTTTGCACTTAAAAGGATGTTCAGCTTGTCATTTATTGTATTCTTTAGCATAAGCATTGCCATTGAACGTGGTAATGCCGCCAGCATGCTGGGTACGCTGCCAACTGGTAGTGGGCGCGAGCATTTGGATTGTGTTTAGACCTTCAACGGTCTATGGGCAGTCTAACTGTATTTGTAGTGTCAGTGTTAGCTTGTATTTTGTTTAGTTATTAAAGGCACTTGCCCAGTAAAAAAATCTTTCGCTATTGTTCACATATAAACGCTGTAACATCCAGTTTGCAAACCATAAAAAAACAGGCGAGTCGGCGGTCAAACGCAACCATATTCATTATCATCATCCACAGCCTTCCTTGCTCCACTGCTGGGTATAGGCCTCTCTCTTGCTGCCATCTGCCTCGGTCCTGTGCCAATCGAGTCCAGGTTCGACCCGCGTTAGTAACAATATCGTCGACCCATCTTGCAGCTGGACGACCAACGCTCCACCTACCTTGCCTCGGCCACCACTCCGTTAAGACCTCACTCCACCTGTCATCACTGCGCCTAGCAACGTGCCCTGCCCATATTGTAAAAAAAACCTTGTATTTTCCAGAAAATGTACCAGGACGCCGGGTACTCGAACCTGGAGCTGACGGTGCAGACCGCGTTCCACTTCGCGCTGTCGGTGCTGGCCATCGCGTGCCCGTGCGCGCTGGGGCTGGCCACGCCCACCGCCGTGATGGTGGCCACGGGCGTGGGCGCCGAGCTGGGCCTGCTCGTCAAGGGGGCGGAGCCGCTCGAGAACGCGCATAAAGTGAGTCCCTTCAGGGTTACGCAGATAAGATTACACAGAAAAATAACAGTACACAATAACAAAGAATACACATAAATTTTTAGGAAACAACTTAATAAGTTAACACAGGGTAGTTAAATTCTGAGTTTATGTATGTGAGGCAAAACTCTTCTTTTACTCCTTCTTGGGGAGTCGAGTAAAAGTGATGTGTTGTTTCAGGTAAAAACCGTGATATTCGACAAGACGGGCACGATAACTCGCGGCACCACGACGGTCGCCAAGATGTGCTTACTGACGGGCGACGTGACCACGCTGCCTGACGTCATAGCCTGCCTGCTCACCGCGGAACTCAACTCGGAACACCCTGTAGCTTCCGGTAACTGTTCATCATCATTCCAGCCATGGGCGTCCACTGCTGGACATAGGCCTCCCCAATGACAATATAACCACTTGACTGCTCTGGGGGGTTTTTTTTTTTTTTTTTTCATTTATTTATTATTTAAAAAAAGAAAAGTACACAAATAGGATATAACAGCATTTAAAAACCACTAAGGTTTATTAGTAATGCCATAATTATGGAGTTTTAGTCTACGCCGATTTACTATATAATAATGTTTTAATATCTAAGTAAGTACACAACTGGCAGCGAGCGAGGCAATTACATCAGATAAGTTCAGTTAGACAAGACCCTCTTTCTGTTAGCGTTCACGCCTGCGGAAAGATGAAATTGTATGAAAATGACATTGATAATGACATTAGCTTGAGAGATGTTGTCTAAAGCTAATGTCATTTTCATACAATTTCATCTTTCCGCAGGCGTTAACGCTAACAGAAAGTGGGTCATGTCTAACCCAGGAGGGGGACGGGGGGGGAACTAACAGCTTGATTGGTCTGGGTGTCTTCAAATCACGAGTGAGTCTGTTTCTTCTAGGCAAGTGTGCTCCAACGTAGACCGCATCATCGGTTAACATCAGGCGATATAGTGGTCAAATGCAAAACTATTATTAAATAAATAAAAAAAACCGCTCATATTTTACCCCGTCGTAAGCCAAACGTCTAAAATGTCAACCTAAACTATTTAGAGTGGAGCCAATCCTAGGCGCGAATTGTATGAATGACTTTTGATTCTCCAATCACAAGCGTCGAGTCGCGTCGAGTCTCCAATCACAAGCTGCCCCCCGCGACCGACGTGGCATTTGCAAAAGGGAATTTTGACAAAATGCGCGATCAAGTGGAATCCCCCATCGATCTCCAAAAGTGCCGGTTGGAAGCGGCCTGCATCCAGCGTTTCCCTGCGGTCTCTTTTAGGTCGTCTGTCCATCTTGTGAGTGGACGTCCTACGCTGCGCTTACCGGTCCGTGGGGTGAATCTGTGTGCAAGTATCTTCAATCTCTGTCATTCAGAGCAATTCAAATGTCCTCCTGCTCCATCGAGTGGTGAGGGAAAAATTGTAAAAGTTAAATTTATTTTGAAGGGGGTATGTGCTCGACTCACATTAGTACAGAGTATTCATTGAATGTGTGTTGTCTAATACAGCGATAGTGTCGTGGTGCAGCGCAGTGCTGGGCGGCTCCAGTCCGCTGAAGTGCCTCGGCTTCATCGCGGCGCCGGGCTGCGGGCTGCGCGCGCGCCTGCAGCCGCGGGACCACTCGCCGCCGCACGCGCCCGCGCTCGCCAATCTGCTCAACCAGGCCAAGTGAGTCTCATCTCATCAACTCTCCGAAAGGAGCTGCGGTTTTTTTTACAAATTAAACTGTCCGGTATTATATTGTTAGGTACAAGCACAGAAAAGATTTTTTTTTTTTTAAATTAGAACGGCTGTCAAGGCATTTTTGTAAGAAATTTGTTGTAGCCAGTTGCACCCATATAAACGAAACGTCAGTTATTCGACATCAGCAACTGTGATGCGGAGTTCGACGCGTTGATCTAAATAAGAATGTTCAATCAAGGTTCTGTCATAATGCCTGGTCACAGATTTTCCTTCTCATTTCCGTTATGTTTACTTCTGTTTTCTGTGGTTACAAGTGTAACTTGTGTGTGAAGGGGCTTTACAAAAAGGTAAGAAATTATGGTATGTCGTATTGTGGGTGGTGTCCCTCACAGTGGTGCGTTGTTCCAGGGCCGGCAGCACGGTGATGCTGCACGGCGTGCCCGTGGAGCTGGTGTCCGGCGCGGGGGACGCGGCGCTCAGCTCGGCGCAGGCGGCGCAGAGACTGCACACGCTCATACGGACGCACGACCACGGGGAGGTCAGACCCTACTCATTAATAGTTTTTTTTAAAAATAAATAATACGCTTGCTTTTGACCACCATCTCGCCTGATGTAAAGATGATGTGGTCTACGTTGTATCATCATTACAGCCATAGGACGTCCACTGCTGGACATAGGCCTCCCCCATCGATCTCCAAAAGGGCCGGTTGGAAGCGGCCTGCATCCAGCGTTTCCCTGCGGTCTCTTTTAGGTCGTCCATTCCCAAGATGGACAGACTCCATCTTGGGAATGGACGTTCAATAAAGCGGTGACGATTTTTCGTGCCCACTGTAGCAGTCCGATAGAGAATTGGGCAGGAGGGAATTAGATCGTGCTAATGCTACCGTAACCGACATAGCTCAAAGAATTAGCAAGCTGAAGTGGCAATGGGCTGGCCACATCTGTAGGAGAACTGACAACCGCTGGGGTAGACGGGTTCTACAGTGGAGACCGCGTATCGGCAAACGTAGAGTCGGACGCCCTGCAGCCAGGTGGAGTGACGACCTGCTACAGGCGGCTGGTGGCAAGTGGATGCGAAAAGCAGTTTTTTTTTTATTATTCCATAGGTGGCAAACAAGCAAACGGGCTGTTTGATGGTAAGCAGTCACCGTCGCCTATGGATACTTGTAACACCAGAGGGCATCACAAATAAGTTGCCGACCCTTTAGAACTCTATTAACTCGCCTTTTGAAGAACCCCATGTTGTAGCTTCTCGGAAACACCGTAGAAGGTAGCTCATCATCACCAGCATCATCATCGGCATCAGATCAAACCAGATCAATACAGTTAAAATCGTGCCTTGTGGCGTTCTTTAGGAGAGGCCTACGTCCAGCAGTGGACGGACATTAAATAGGCTGTTGATGATGATGATGAATGCTTCCGCTCTCCACGTGAAGTATAACAATGATGAGTGAATGGTTATGTGCTCCAGGAGAGAGAACAAGTGGTGCTGATCGGTAACCGCGAGTGGATGCATCGGAACGGAGTGTCGGTGCCGCGCCGCGTGCAGGAGGCGCTGCAACAGGACGAGGAGCTCGGCAGGACCGCCATACTGGCCGCCGTCAACGGTGAGCACATGCACACTACTAGCTTACATACATACTTCTGCATTGATAAGCAAAAAATATTTTTTTTACTCTTTATAACATCAGCTATCTGCTAGCGAAAGTCCAGACGTTTTGGAGCTTAGCAGGAAGTCGTTTTTTTTTTTTTTTTTTTTTAATTATAATTACTGTATATACACTTTCATATACATTTAGTAAAAATACATTTGACATTACAAACAGACACTTACATTTTATTTACTTGACAAGTTTTTTTTTTTTTTTTATTTTTTTTTTATTAAAATAAGTGGGAAACAAGCTACGTGCCACCTGATGGTAAGTGGTCATATATTTTTACTCACACATTTAAATTTTTTTTGTTCTCAGATCAGCTGGTGTGTACGATAGGCGTGGCAGACGAAGTGAAGCCAGAGGCGCATCTTGCAGTTTACTGGCTCAAGAAGATGGGCTTACAAGTGTGCTTACTCACAGGAGATAACAGGAAAACTGCCGTGGCCATCGCCAGGCAGGTAAGTAAACTTACCTGACATATACAAAAACAGTCATCATCATCATCATCAGCCAGAAGACCTCCACACTGAACGACAGCCTGCCATCTGCATTCACTGGATGCTCGCAACTCTCACGGTCCATCTAGTGGGAGGCCTACCTACAAAAACAATACATAATTGTATATACTAGCTGCGCCCCGCGGTTTTGCCCGCGTAGTGATGCAAAATGGTGATGACGATGATGAAAAACACATGTCACTTTCAGGCTCTTGAACTATACCCATGCAAAAAATCAGGTCGATCCGTGGTTCCGTTGCAGCGTGAAAGAGGAACAAACATCCATACATCTATACATCCATACATACAAACTTTCGCGTTTATAATATTAGTAGGATGTCGGCGCCTCGATATCATTAAAGTGGCAAGAAACTGAACTAACGATGACAGCTGACAGTTGACGTTTCGGCATTCTGACGCAACTCCACGCGCATAGTTTTTTAAGGCTTAGATTATTTAGTTAAGCGCCACCTAGTCTAGTTTTGGTGGACTAGGGGTGGAGGTGGCGCCATCACTGGTGTAACGCTGGTAACGTACCCTGCTGACGCTGCTTGCGGATGTGTCGTTGGCGACCAATCAGCGTTTAGCAAGTTCGCATACCGTCCGGCAGAGGCGCTAGCGAGAGCGCGCGGATACGCCACGCTCGGAGGAGCTCACTTTGAATTTGCAGCGTTCGTACTAAGTGGAATACCTTGTCACGATTTCAGGGTTTGGTACCATATTGAAAGTTGTTCATAATGATGAGTACAATGACCTCCTTTCGACTTAGTACAGTCTATATGCATAACCTTGTATACTGTAGTTGCGATAGTTTGGAACGTCACTATAGATCATAGGTATATTAAAAGTTAATATTATTTCTAATTTTCCAAACTCTACGATTCGAACTTTCATGGCCGTTTATTATGTTACTAGCTGTCCGCCCCGGCATCGCACGGGTATAGATTATAGTCTATGTCCCCCGGGGATAGTGTGGCTTCCCAACAGTGAAAGAATTTTTCAAATCGGTTCAGTAGTTTCGGAGCCCATTCAATGCAAACAAACAAACAATCAAATCTTTTCTCTTTGTAATATTATATTGAAAATTAAGAAAAATGTTGAATGACAAGATTATTGTAATTTTTCAGGTTGGCATCAGTAAAGTGTACGCGGAAGTGTTGCCATCTCACAAGGTTGCCAAAATACAGAAGTTGCAAGAGGAGGGACAGAAAGTTGCCATGGTAAGTCAAAGTGCGGTGGAGCATGGGGGGGGCAATGGTGGCCGAGCAGTAGCATGTAGACTCTACAATATGACAGCACTTTTTTTTTTTTTTTTTTTTTTTTTAATTTATTTAAAACCTATAGTACGTTACATTTCAAGTTAGTAAGTTGTCTTAAAATCTATGTTAGATTTATCCAGACAACTGGTTCTCGGTAAGATATTTTTTAAATCTAATTAATCTAAATACCTACATTGCAAAGGTTGCCTGAAAGAAATCGCTTAAGGCGATAAGGCCGCCTATTATATTGCCGGTTTTTGTATTATTTATAAGTTAAGTACCTATTTTTGTATTTTTTTTATTTCGGTGTATAATAAAGTTATATATTATTATTTCACTTTATTTCAATATAAACAATACGGGTCAATATTATTATTATTATTATTGCACAAAATGAAGCACTCGGTTTGAACTTCGACCTGCACATTCCCACCTAGGACAAACATTCATGTAAACACATTAAAACACATGGGGTTCTTCAAAAGGGCTGTTAATAGAGTCTTTAAATGTCGGCAACGTATCTGTGATGCCCCAGGTGTTGCAGATATCCGTAGGCGACGGTGATTGCTTACCATCAGGCGGCCCGTCTGCTTGTTTGCCACCTATAGAATAAAAAAAAAATGTGTTTGTTCTATATGTGGGTGTTTATATCTATTTAAGTATGTTATGTTGTATATTAACATTTCGTTCACTGTGTAATCTTGCAGGTGGGTGACGGTGTGAACGACTCGCCTGCGCTGGCGCAGGCCGATGTCGGAATCGCCATAGCTTCCGGCACCGACGTGGCCGTCGAGGCGGCTGATTTAGTCTTAATGAGGGTAAGTCTATTTCCTTCCTTTATGGCCGAGTGGTTGTAGCATGCCACAATGGAAAACACCGGTTTTATCTCTCACTACATCCACGACTGAGAGCCATTATAAACTATGACAAAAAAGAGGTTTTTTTTAGTTTTGTTTTCGATGGGGAAATCTTCCAAAGATACCCGGCTGCATTGGGGTGCAGCCAGGTTATGTGGGATTATACCCACTAAAACCCCCCCGGTGACCAGCCTTAGTGCTTGACAAGAGGGCTCCGGGATCTTCAGAGGAACGTTTTCCCGTTGCGTTTAACTATTCGTTTTTTTTTATTTGGACATAAACAAATTGCCAATATTTTTTTTCCAACTTAGATCTATCGTTACAGGATTCATATGAACCCATTGACTCCGAACTAGTAATAAATACTGTGTTTCTGGAGCCAATGGCCTCTCCCATCAGATATTACTAAATGCTAAAACACAAAAAAAAAAAAAAAAATACGTTCACATATATTTATTTACACGAAAAATATTTAAAACCTCAAACCTACTATCTAATTATTAAATACAAAATAAAATAGTTAAAAAAAAAACTGATCTAAAAGCACCTCGGTGGAGGGAAAAGTGGCCAGAATGCTGGCAGCATTGCCACGCTGGATGGAAATGCAAATTTTTTGGCCAAAGTAGGCGCCAGCATTCTGGTCACATGTCGCCTACACCAAGCGGTTGGCCAAATATTATTATAAATTGTGCAGTAAATAAAGCCTGAGGCCTATTAAATAAATAAGAATTCACAGAGTCTACTTACAATCGTATCGGACCCGGGTATGTCCTAAAACTGCGACCAGAACCACCGGAGGATGGGCAGCAGCGTCCTATTAGTACACGGTGAACGTACTGCGATCTCCAAGCCGCCTGCCAAGCGTGGGGATTGTGGCAACACCCCTCTCTACGAGGGAGGCCTTTGTTCAGCAGTGGACGTTTACAGGCTGATGATGATGATGACTTACAATCGACTTAAATATAACGTAACATTAAAAAAATACAATCGAATTGTGAAAGATGTAACGTCTCCTCTTTGATTCAGTTAAAAGTGCCACTGTGAAGAATACTAGCCAAAACATCAAATAATTTCTGCTGTTAGTAGTCCGGTCAAAATAGATATTCACCCTTGCATACAATCCCAAAAAGCTGTTTTTTTTAAATTAAAAAAAAAAAAAAAAAAACTGATTAGCTGAGCTATTGTTATCATAAAACTAACAGCTTCGAAAAAAAAAAATTGCGAACTTTTGACCTTACATATATTTTTTTATAATTCAGTATTGTAAAAGCTGATGGTTCTTAGAACTGTCTACAGAATAAATTAATTAGATTAAGTGCTTATTTGTACATTCCAGAACGACTTGCTTGACGTAGTAGCATGCCTGCTCCTGTCCCGAACGACGGTGCGTCGGGTGCGACTCAACTTCCTGTTCGCCTCCGTCTACAACATACTGGGCATTCCGCTCGCTAGTGGGGCGCTGGCGTTCGTGGGCCTACAGCTAGAGGTAAACATCATCACCGATCTATATCACCTGTTATCACTTTTAATTATTATCAATCATCACCTTTCATTATCACTACTCATCACTTTTAACTATTATCAATCATCATCCTTCATTATCACTACTCATAAATTTCAATTATTATCAATAATCACCTTTCATTATCACTACTCATCACTTTTAACTATTATCAATCATCATCCTTCATTATCACTACTCATAAATTTCAATTATTATCAATAATCACCTTTCATTATCACTACTCATCACTTTTAACTATTATCAATCATCATCCTTCATTATCACTACTCATAAATTTCAATTATTATCAATAATCACCTTTCATTATCACTACTCATCACTTTTAGTTATTATTAATCATCATCCTTCATTATTACGTATCATCACTTTCCATTATAATCATGGAAAGTGATGATTCGTAATAATGAAGAATGATGATTGATAATAATTAAAAGTGATGAGTAGTGATAATGAAGGGTGATGATTAATAATAACTAAAAGTCATCACTGTATGTTTCTTGTTGCAGCCGTGGATGGCGTCAGCGGCGATGGCAATGAGCTCAGTATCTGTCGTCTGCTCCAGCTTACTGCTCAAGACGTAAGTGAATTCAGTTAAAAACTTAGGCCATTGTAACATGGTCGAAACGTCGAGCGAATGGTACCTGTTTAAATCTAAATAAAATAACACGTGATAAGTCCTGATAGATATTTAAAACATGTGTTCAAATAGCTAAAATTTAAAATTTACTAAAAACAATTAGGCTTGCACACACTGACACCTCGCCCGATGTTGAGCGATGATGCGGTCTACGTTGGAGCACGCTTGCCTAGAAGGAACCGTTTCACTCGTGATTTGAAGAAACCCAACAACCTTCGGGTAATAACATTTCATAATTGGTTCATTTGCAAAATAGTACGTAATTCATTAATTGTTTCCTGTGAGATATAATCTAGTTCTATTCAAAGTCAGAGTGAATGTTTCTTCTAGACAATCGTGCTCCATCGTGGACCGCATCATCGTTTAACATCAGGTGAGGTGGCGTAAAAACGGAAGCCTAACATATATAAGGAAAGAAAAAAAAACGATTTAACAGTAATATGGCCACAATATTGTGTTTTATATATTTATATATATGTATACTAGCTGCGCCCCGCGGTTTCACCCCCGCCCCCCCAAATTTGCCAATTTTCTGCGTAATTTTCTTTTTTTTTTTTTGTAAGAACCTTCTACAAAAAATAAGAAAACTTAAAAAAAAAAAAAAAAAGGTGAAGTAGTTCTCAAGTTAAGGCGTGACCAAGGTAAATAGGGATTCATTTTTATATATAGATAGAATAAGTGGCACACAAGCTAGGTGCCACCTGATGGTAAGTGGTCACCGCTGCCTATAATACCCGGGGCATTGTCAGTGTTTTTTGTTGTCTTTGAGAACTATTCACCCTTCGAAAATGTTGAGCAACGCTTGAGAAAGTTATGTACTCCGTTCCAGGTTCAAAAAGCCCACAATGGAACAACTCCGAACGCCAGAATACCTCCAAAGCATGGGCCTTGAGGATCTGGACTCGGTGTCGGTTCACAGAGGACTCGACGAGAGGATCGAGCCGGAGCGAGGGGCGTCACCGCTTGCCAAGTAAGTATTTGAATGTTTTTTTTTTTCTTTTTTGTTTTTTTCAATGTTTGATCATTATGTAAACGACAATAAGAATTTATACACTGTGACATGTAACTATAATAGGCATGTGTCCTAATGTTTAATTTATTACAAATAACCGGCTTAGCGATGAATATAACTAAATACATTACACATACTGAAAAAATAATTCGAATTGGCTGATAAATCTCTGAGATGAGTATTTAAAGTTTTAGGTGGGGATAGAGAGGGGATGTTCTATCCCTTTCTCGCAAAGCGTGTTAGTATAGCATTTGTATGGCGCTCCTGAGGCGTGACGTCACTGCTCAGTTTAGTGCGCTCTCTGTCTAGCATGAAATTAAAATGCTTATATCTTATTTATTTTTGAACTAATTTTAATTTTGTTTTTGTTGATGTGCTCTATTTATGATGAGCTTTTTTATGAGGTAATAAAAATTATGAATAAAAAAGTATGAGTTTACGAAAACATTGTAAAAGTATTTGAAATTTAAGCTAAGATTCAGAGACAAGACGGTACTGCACGTCGAGTCAAAGACTCTTGCTTTACAAAGCGCAAGTCCGACTTCACACGGGGTACTGCTTCCCATCTATGGAACGGAGCACCTAAGTATCGACGAGCTGTGGATGGGGCTGTGCTCGGGGTTTCTCTACGAGATCGAATCAGAAATGAGGAGATCCGTAGACGAACTAAAGTCACCGACATAGCCCACCGGATTAGCAAGTTGAAGTGGTACATAGCACGCAGAACAGTAGGCTGATGGGCCGAAAGGTTCTCGAATGGAGACCACGGACCGGTAAGCGCAGCGTAGGACGTCCCACAAGATGGACAGACGACCTAAAAGAGACCGCAGGGAAACGCTGGATGCAGGCCGCTTCCAACCGATCGATGGGGGAGGGCTATGTCCAGTGGACGTCCTATGGCTGAAATGATGATGATGATGACCCAAGTATCAGCTTGACCCACTTGATGCATTACAGCGTAGAGCTGTCAGTATTGTCAACGATCCCAAACTCACTGAACACCTAGAGCCGCTCAGCATGCGCAGAGACGTTGGGTCTCTCTGTATCTTTTATCGCATTTACAAAGAGGAGTGTTCTGAAGAACTGTTTGATCTGATTGGTCTGCTAGTGCCTGAAGGCTCATCCTACACATCATAGATCAGTGGAAATCGATATCGATAAATTATCGATGAAAAATGTGATAGAGCTCTTAAATCGGCACTGAAAATTTCTCATTGTTTTTATTTAATTTTTATTCTCTTAGAAAAACTAACGGTCCTATGTAACATAGTCAATAAAATTAGCCAGAGACAAAGGAGTACATGTTTTAAATGTTTATCGGGACTTGTCACGTATTATTTGATTTAGGTAAAAAAAATATGTAAAAAACAAGCCCCGATAAACATTTAAAACACGTGTTCAGATCGCGAAAGTTTAAAAATTACTAAAGGAGTACATTAAGTGAACGCTAAAACATATCTATAAAAAATATAGAAGTAGAATATTACTAGAACAAAAAAAAATAAGCTATAGAATTTATCGTAGTTCATTAAACCTATTTCTTTCTTTTTCAATGTTTGTAAGATTCATTCTATTTTTGTGTATACTATACCTGTCTCTCTCTAAACTGTATATTTCTGTCTCACTCATGCAGCAAAAAGCGGGACTCTTGGAAGTCGGCGTTGATAAATGTAGAAGTTTGGTTGGTACTTTTGGCTACTTGGATTGTTCTTTTCGTGTTGTTTTTGGGTTAAAAATTGCGTGTTTTGGGTCTGGACATTTTTGGTTGTGTATGTTTGTTTTTGGTCTGGCCATTTTTGGTTGTTTTTTTTTGTTTGTGTTTTATTTGTCTGTGTAATTTCAATTTAATTTATAATTTATATACGTACCGTACGTACGTTATGGCCATAATACAGGGTTACGCAGAAAGGGTGTACTAAGTTGATAGGGGTCCATAGTACCCATCATTATGAACAACTTTTAATGTGATACCAACCCTAAAATCGTGAAAAAATTATCAGCTTTTCCATACATTTTGTCGAGTTTAGTGAATGATCTTTTTTCTATGAAACAGCTGCTGTTTTTTTCGCGATTTCAGAGTTGCTCCTATCGTAAAAGTGTTCATAAAATGTTCCCGTAGATCCTGTTACGTAAATTCTTTCCATCCAACGGTTGCCTGGAAGAGATCGCTTTTAGCTTTTTTTTTATTTTAACTTTCCACTGACATTTTACTATTATTATTTTTATACCTAATTCCTTGTCCAAATATTGCTAAGTATGAGTCCATGGTTACTTGAAATAAACAATTTGAATTTGAATTTGAATTTGAATTAGCGATAAGGCCGCCACTTGTGGCATTGGCTCGTAAGTGTTTTCTATCTGTTTGTACAATTCATTTAAATTCATTTATTACACATAAAATGGTACATCAATAAATATTGTCGACCCTAGCCACCAAACTGAGCGCTAGCCCGTATCTTGGTGGATAGTTCCTTCCGAGTTGACTTAGGTCAGAACTTTGTACATTTGTATTGTTTTTTAGTGCAGATTTAACAAAATAAAGATTAAACAATAAAGAGTTAATATCTATAATAATGGGTGCTATGGACCCCTTTCGATTTTGTACACACTTTCCGCGTAACCCTGTATGGTTGTGTATGTAAATTTTTGGTCTGGCCATTTTTGGTTGTTTTTTGTGTTTTTTTGTTTGTCTGTGTTTATTTATAATTTAAATTACGTACGTAGGTAATGAAATTATGGGGAAAAGGAATGGCCATGTTTTGTTTATTTTAAAGGTGGTGGTTTTTTTAATGTTATTGTTGTATTTTTATTCGCATGACAAAAAGTTAAAGTTATATGACTATTTACGTGATATTTACCGTGGTGGATAAGGTGATAAGGTTGTGGAATGAGCTCCCGATATTTCGGCGCAGTTACATGCACCATGTTCACGGGAAGACTTCCCGTAAATAATTATATAACTTTAGTGAACAACCGCGATAGTTTAAAACAGTGTTTAACAAAAAGTTGTTTAATACTCGGTCCTAGTTATTTTTCACACTGACAGTGGATTCAATAAAAAAAACTAATCTGGGGTCGAAACCGCTTTTATTCAAATTCACATTGAATTTGGTGTCTCTCTCTCTCATTCTTTAATATCAAGAGAGTGAGAGACAAAAGTAAATTAAATTACGAATGTTTTGGGAGGGAATGTTTAGATAGTCCGTTGGTCAAGTTGGTAGTGAACCTACCTTCTGCGCTTGGGGGCGTGGGTTCGATTCCCACGTAGGACAAACATTTATGTGATGAACATTTGTGTTTGTTCTATATCTGGTTGTTAATATCTATTTAAGTATGTATTTAAAACTATATATGTATGTATATCAGTCTCTGGCAGCCATATCACAAGCTTTGCTTAGTTTGGGGTCAGACGACCGTGTGTGAAAAAATGTCCCGAATATTTATTTTATTTATTTATTTATTTAACATTTGGCTTTAGATTTCAAAATTTGTGAAGGTAAACTGCATTTTACAGAATATGTATCGCAAGCCACGATTCCGCGCGGAAATACCTCTCGTAGGAATTAGAAAAAGGCAAAAAGGTTTCAGTTTTGGTTCAATCAACTAAAATTATACTCTCTTTCCAGATTTTTCCCACGGAATAAGTCGTCTATTGGGTGCCTTTTGCAAGAAGACGATGACCTCATGACTGTCTCTTTCATACCAAAGCGGCCGACTCGAGACCAACTCAGCGTGAACGGGTGATAAGACTGATAAATGATTAGTGTGAACGTTTGGGTTAATAGTGCCAAGATTTGGGTCTGGAACATTTTTGGGTCTGGAACATTTTTGGGTCTGGAACATTTTTGGGTCTGAAACATGTTCCGGGACATTCTTTAGGGTCTAGAATTTTGAGATATGAACACAGACATCTGTCATGATATTATCCAGATGAAATATGTCTGTGAGTGTGAACTAGGCCCTTGAACGCAGGCTTTAAAATGTTCAAGGCCTAAAACATTTTTGAATATGTTTATGGTCTCGAACATTTTGAGGCTTAAACGTTTTTGTGCCATACACACACCCCTTAAATTGTTCAAGGCGGCCCAAGCATTTGTTGTGACGTTATTGGGGCTAGAACATTTTTTAGGGTGTTAATGTTTGCTGGTTTATGAACATGTGACGTATATTGTTAAATTTTGTGTGAACATGATAAAATAAACAATTGTATCTTATAGATAGATAGGTAGATAGAAAATCTTTATTGTGTACACCAGAAATAAAAATTACAACACGATAGAAAACACTTACGAGCTAGTGCCACAAGTGGCGGCCTTATCGCTAAAAGCGATCTCTTCCAGGCAACCATTTATGTTATTGTTCATAAATGGACAATCTAGAGGCGCGTGATCAAATCTTAGTATTGTAACTATTATTATATAAACTATGTTACTATCTAAACGATGTTTAAACAAATTCTGGATTAAGAATTTTATTTTCTCAAAAAAAAAGCTTTTATAAGAAAATAAAAAGTTTAAACAAATTCGTTAATATATTCTTAGTTTGGGGTCAGATGACCGTGTGTGCAAAAATGTCCCAAAATATTTATTTATTTATTTATTATATATATTGTATGAACAAATGAGTTAAACAATTTTGGGGTTTTGATAATCTTTGTATGGAAGCTTTAAGCCTTATTTGGTTTAATATTAATCATCATAAATGTAACTTAAAATTATAAAACTTTGTATTATATTTTTGTAATAATTGTAAATAGGTTTTTTCTTTAGTCTTAAAATTATTTTTATCCGAGTTTTATTCAAATATAGTAGATATAATTTTAAGATCAAATTTTCGGACTGATCTCTTGAGAATTGTCGTTAAGGGTGTCGATTCTGATATACCATTTTCTAAACTAAAATAAATTTTATATATAAAAATTGTTTCATTGTATCGCTGACATGAAAAGAGACCGATCTCAAACTGTTGCTGTCCTTTTCTCACATACTGTAATGAAAAGAGACGTAGGCAACTTAAAATTGTTGCTGTCTCCTTATATGTACATATCCTGTCGAACTGTAAATGTATTGTTAGCAGTGTTCTCATGGAAGTGATGTAACATCTTATATGAGAATAAATGTCTATAAACCTAAACCTATATATTGAAATTAAAAGAGATAGACAATGGCATCGATTCTGATGCACTGTAAACTAAACTAAATTTGACAGCTCTAAAATTGTTGCCATCCTTCTCTCACGTATTGAAATGAAAAGAGAGGCAGATAATTTTAGTCACGTCAGATTGGTTTAGTTTAGTGAGTGGTATGACAGAATAGGCCCCATTATAACTGTCACATAATATAACGGTCAGATTTACAAATCAGCACAAAATTATTGGCGCACGTTTCTCATCGTATAAGCTAAAGGCCACCGCAGACGACCGATTTTTTGTCAGCGGTTTTTTCTCTCGCTCATTGCAAAATGTTTCTACAGACACATCCACTGTCTAGTGGGGTCTAGTGGGGGGTTTTAGAGTTTAAAAGCTCGTTTGTGATGGCCCTAAGTTTTTGAAGCTTTAGAAAATGTTTAAAAACGAACAAAATTTAAAACACTGTTTTAAACTATCACGGTTGTTCACTAAAGTTATATGATTATTTACGTGATATTTACCGTGGTAAGGTTGTGGAATGAGCTCCCGATATTTCGGCGCAGTTACATGCACCATGTTCACGGGAAGACTGAAGAATGCGGGTGGTTGGTCGAACAGTTAAAAAGTTAGGTGCAGACATAACGATCTACCCTCTTAAATAAATAAACAAAAAAATAAAAAAAAATAAAAAAAAAACGGTAATTCGGTAAATATCCCGTAAGCAATCATATAACTTTAGTGAACAAAATGTAATTATGTATTTGTGCTCAAAATGTACAATTTTTAGGGTTCCGTACCTCAAAAGGAAAGAACGGAACCCTTATAGGATCACTTCGTTGTCCGTCTGTCTGTCTGTCCGTCTGTCTGTCCGTCTGTCAAGACCCTTTTTCTCAAGAACGCATAAAGGTATCAAGTTGAAATTTATACTAAATACTTGTTTTGTGTAGTTAAATCAATCAGTACGGACTGTTCGTAATCAGAAGTCGTAAAACCTATGCATAGTGTATTGTATACAGGGTGTAAGGGGAACACTCTCCAAGCCAAAAGAAGGTAATTGTACTCATCATTATGAACAACTTTTACTATGGGACCAACCCTGAAATCGCGGAAAAAATATCAGCTGTTCTATAGAAAACGGTCATTGACACTTAACAAAATCTATAGAACAGCAAATTTTTCGCGATTTCAGGGTTGGTCCCATAGTAAAAGTTGTTCATAATGATGAGTACAATTACCTTCTTTTGGCTTCGAGAGTGTTCCCCTTACATCCTGTATAATTTATTATTATTAAGAGCCCGTGCTGCGTTTTCTATCTCGCTCGTGCATTGCACATTTTGAAGATATACAATCTTTGAATGTACTTATGTATAATCTTTACTAACATTATAAAGAGGAAAGATTTGATTGTTTGTTTGCATTGAATAGGCTCCGAAACTACTGAACCGAATTGAAAAATTCTTTCACTGTTGGGAAGCTACACTATCCCCGGGTGACATAGGATATAATCTATACCCGTGCGAAGCCGGGGCGGACTGCTAATGTATAATATAAGCTGTGTTAATATCGAAAAAGACAATAGTGTTGTCTGTTTCGCTTTTCACGACTAAACGGCTTGATCGATTTTAACGAAATTAGGCAGGAAGATAGTGTTTATCATGCAAACGGACATAGAGTACTTCCTCCCAGGAATGCGGAAAAACTGGAAAACTCCGCGGGATTCAGCTAGTGAAGAATAATTTAATTAAAATATTATGATCCTTTCGTAAAATTTTTGGTTATTAGTAGAAAATATACACAAAATGGATATTTTTTTTTACGTTCAAAAATATGTTAATATTCTCGATATTGATACAGGTTAGATTTTAAAATAAAAATAAATAAAAATATATTTCTTTTTATGCACATAACGGAGCATGGACTCTTAACGATCTAGGACACCCACTGTCCTAAATAAGTGACAGGATGCAACAATGTACGCCACGTCACAGAATAGCTAATAGTGGAACCTAAGTGACGGTGTGGTCGAAGATAGTAGCACGCCTAGCTTGGAACGGGGACGTATGTGATATGATTATAAATTAGTCTTATACAGGTTGTTGTGTAAGTTGTGTACGACCCGCAACGGCGGTATTCGACATCGATTAGTGATTGTACGTTATCCTTTCTATGAAATAAACGTTGGTATTAATTTGGAAATGCAACGGTTAAGTTTTTCCTATAGCGTGTTTGCTTTGGTGACGTTATAGCATATATAATCGTTGTTAATATTTACATATTTATTAATACATTTTTGCTGTTAACTGGCTATAGGGCGCCCAAGATACAGGCTTTGCCTAGTTTGGGGCCCATTGGCACAACTATTTTTGCTGCTAGTAAACTGTTCGTTGGTAATTATTCTATGATTGTTAATTTAAATAACTGGATTTGGGATTAATTGAATTATTTATTTATTATAAATGAAATAAATTATATTCCCGTGAATAAAACATTATAAACCAGTTACTTTAAATAATGAATCACGCTCACGTTAGTTTCTATAGTAACATAATAAGCTGTTTATTTATTACCAAAGTAAGTTGGCCGACACGGGACGACTTACATGGTTATGTGCCCCGCGAATCGAACATGACTGATACAACACCCTGTATACATAACATAGATTTAATGTTACCATGAGTATACCTGGTATTTTTAATCAAGTACATTTGAAATGTAGTTATATTTTTAAACAATCCAAGAATTTGGAGACCGACATGAAAGCGACCGAAGCTCAGTGCGATGGGTGCGTTTACTCAACGCAGGTTCGAAGTCGACGGTCGACGAATCTTTGAATTGTCTGACACTTAAATAAACTGAAATAAAAATTTATTTATTATTATTAATATTTATAATTTATAAATTATCAGCAAAAATATATGAAAACAGACTTTTGACTTCCTAACATAACATTCGTAGCTATCATAGATATTCAAATGACATGGATGTTGGTAAAAATTTCGTAAAAAAAAAAGTGTTCTGAGCTTACCTATTTATCAAGATTTTATTTAACTTGCCCTGCCCCCCGATTCTACTAAAGAAATGGTTTTTAAATTGTAATAGTTGCTATTTTAATTGTTAAATAACTGCCTCAAAATTGACAGTTTTAAATATTTTTTTATACTAGAAAAATACAACCAACACTTATTATAATTTGGTATTTAAAAAAAAAACTATTTTGAGGCAATTATTTAAAAATTAAAATCGCAACAATTACAATTTAAAGACAATTTGTTTAGTAGAAATCTGTTACTGGGGGCTGTTAGTGTGAGACAAGTCTTGTAACTGAATTTTAGCCCAGTTATCCTCAACCGGTTGAGTTGACATTTGACATTATGTAATTTCGGTGACAATGCAATGTTATGGTACCTTCGAGCTGGTCTGATGGAGACAGAAGGTGGCCATAGGAACTCCTAAACGAAACGACGTAACCCTGTCGAGTTTGGGTTCGTTGGATTTATCTTCCCAAGCACTTTGGTCGTAGTGGATGAGCGGATGCCTAAAACCTTTTTTTTAAAGTTTATATAATATATATCTAGGAATATATATATATATATATATATAATATATGATAATATAATATATATATCATCCTCTAGGATTTTTAGATTTTTTTTATTAGGTTTGCGCTTGACAGCATTCATGTGATATTAAACGCTGATGCGGTCTATGGAGCAGGCTTACCCACAAGAACGACTTATTTATAAATACAAATACATTTTAAAGCAATCTATTTTCACAGATAAGTAAATAGTTACCACAGTTTTAGTCTACCCAAATAATATTTTGAATATTCTGTAAAGGGCAGATTCTAATAATTACAGATTCTGTAAAGGGCAGATTCTAAAATTACAGATTCTGTAAAAGGCAGATTCTGTAAAGGGCAGATTCTGTAAAGGGCAGATTCAAAAAATTACAGATTCTGTAAAGGGCAGATTCTGTAAAGGGCAGATTCTGTAAATGGCAGATTCTTGAAATGGCAGACGTACAGTGAAATAATAAAGTAAATTCAAACTAAACTTTTTATATTTATTTTGAACTGTCTATTTTGTTACACGATATAATATTTTTGTTGAAATAACACCTTGTAATGTTTTGACCTAAAATGTATAGTTTTAAATATCATTGGTAGCTACGTTATTTGTTGAACCGTTTTTATCTGTATTGTATAATTTTGTATTCTGAATTCTTATCATTTATTTGCGAGTATTTTTATTTTTAATGGATGTTTTAGTCAAAATAAAAAAAAGATTATGTATTTTTACTAATTATGTGATTTATTTCACAATAAGCTAAAATCGTTAACCGACTTCAGAAAAGGAGGGGTAGGTTATTTTTTATGTATTATCACTTGATTAACGAGTTTCTTGTTAGGGTTCTGACCCATGGGAGAAAAACGGGACCCTATTACTAAGCCTACGATATCTGTCCATCTGTCTGTCTGTCCTTCCTATTAACGGCCGTATCTTTCGAACCGTAGTAGATAGCGAGTTGAAATTTTCTCAGAATATGTAATGTTACGGCGAATTTAACTAACAAATAATGAAAAGGTCAAAAAGTACAAACGCAAGGGACATAATTATAACGAACAACAAACGTTACGTTATATGTTTATTATCGGTTCCAACTCTTAACGCGGTGGGTTCAAAGTTAAATGCGAATTACCCGTGGGTGAAGCCACGTGCTTCACCCACTAGTGGGTGAAGCCGGCAGGTAGAGGGTCGTACTCATGCAAACGCCAGTTGTGTTTGCGCATTAATGGTGCAAACGATACAAAGCAGTTGCATCTGCGACATTGGTCAATGGTGCATACGGTACGAGGTGAAAACGTTAGTTGCGTATGCGCATTAATGGTGCAAACGATACAAAGCAGTTGCATCTGCGACATTGGTCAATGGTGCATACGGTACGAGGTGAAAACGTTAGTTGCGTATGCGCATTAATGGTGCAAACGATATAAAGCAGTTGCATCTGCGACATTGGTCAATGGTGCATACGGTACGAGGTGAAAACGTTAGTTGCGTATGCGCATTAATGGTGCAAACGATACAAAGCAGTTGCATCTGCGACATTGGTCAATGGTGCATACGGTACGAGGTGAAAACGTTAGTTGCGTATGCGCATTAATGGTGCAAACGATACAAAGCAGTTGCATCTGCGACATTGGTCAATGGTGCATACGGTACGAGGTGAAAACGTTAGTTGCGTATGCGCATTAATGGTGCAAACGATACAAAGCAGTTGCATCTGCGACATTGGTCAATGGTGCATACGGTACGAGATGAAAACGTTAGTTGCGTATGCGCATTAATGGTGCAAACGATACAAAGCAGTTGCATCTGCGACATTGGTCAATGGTGCATACGGTACGAGGTGAAAACGTTAGTTGCGTATGCGCATTAATGGTGCAAACGATACAAAGCAGTTGCATCTGCGACATTGGTCAATGGTGCATACGGTACGAGGTGAAAACGTTAGTTGCGTATGCGCATTAATGGTGCAAACGATACAAAGCAGTTGCATATGCGACATTGGTCAATGGTGCATACGGTACGAGGTGAAAACGTTAGTTGCGTATGCGCATTAATGGTGCAAACGATACAAAGCAGTTGCATCTGCGACATTGGTCAATGGTGCATACGGTACGAGGTGAAAACGTTAGTTGCGTATGCGCATTAATGGTGCAAACGATACAAAGCAGTTGCGTTTACACCATTGATGTTACAAGTCAATGGTGCAAGCGGTACATCGGGGGTCTGGCATACCAGTGACACATGCATACGTCACTGTCCAGTTGGCATTTCATTGCAGCAATCAGTAATATGAAAGCAAAGTAAATCTATTAAATAAAATACAAAAAGCATTTCAATCTTAGAATAACTACTCAGAGAAGGTAGGTTTCCAAACAACGCCTTCTCAAAACGTAAGCTACAAATTCGCTTACTTGGTATTTTAAACGAATTAAGCAAGAAAATTAATGGATTACCTGTTGAATGTCACACCATAACTCTTATGCTGCTTTTCTGATTTTTTGTGGTACGATTTCACCGCGCAAATTGTCATAGTAATTTTTTTTTTTTTTTTTTGGTGTCATATGACACTATTTGAATGGCTTAAATTTTGCGAATGTACTTGGTTTCTTTGTGTAGTTATTCTAAGATTTCAATTGTCATTTTCTTTGTCCGCTCAAACGAAGCAATTCAAATAAAACACGAATATAATTATTAAAAATAATTATTATTTAAATCAAAACAACATAAATAATATGTTGTTACATTTCAAAATAATTATCCTAACTTAACTACACTAATAATATTCTTATATTTTACATTTCAATATAATTACTACACTAATGATTATACTAATATAAAAAACGCGAAAGTGTGTTTGTTTGTTGGTTTGTTTGTTCCTCTTTCACGCAGCAACAGAGCAACGGAACGACCTGATTTTTTTCATGGGTACAGTTCAAGGGCACTAGTCCCATAGGGGGCCATAGGCTAGGGGCTGGGGGCAAGGGGGTTCATAGGCTACTTTTCATCATCATCATCATCACCATTTTTCATCACTACGCGGGTGCAGCTAGTTATCTATAACTAAGTATGGAAATGTTAATTATTATTTCTTCTTTATCACTTCGCAATATGCCGGTTCCACTTCATTCTTCACGTCTGCATTCACGTATTTACCTGACACCACGTCAGTATAAATGACGTCATCTAAAACATTTCCTTGATTTTGATAATGACTCTTAGAGCCATTGTTATAAGGACTATCAGTATTACGAATAGATTTACCTTTATTCACCTCAGCGTAAGTATCTTTTTGCTTTAAAGCGTTAAGATTTTGATATTCAAGCGATTTTTGGTTTGCGTAAGTTGCGTCTGGCTGAGCGTTGGTTGATTTTTGCATGCACGCGTAAGCAGGTGCATTATTTTGTACTGACGCGTAAGTGGGTTCATTATTTTGTACTGACGCGTAAGTGGGTTCTTTATTTTGTACTGTCGCGTAAGTGGGTTCATTATTTTGTACTGACGCGTAAGTTGGTTCATTATTTTGTACTGGCGCGTAAGTTGGTTCGTTACCTTGCACTGTCGCGTAAGTTGGGTCATTATTGATTTGTTGGCTATTTATATACGTATGTTTAATGGAATCCCTTGGATTAGCGTAGGTCGGTTCTGTTATGTTTCTCTGGTTTTTGGGTGTCGGTTTAGAGTATAGGTTGTTTATTGAATTCGAGTTGGCGTATAAAGCGTCATTTGATCGGTCCCATTGAGCGGGTGTAGCCATTTGTCCCTCGTTGTGTGCAGGTAAATCTTGATAATCCGTATTTGATGTACTCTGGAACAGAGATAAAACCATGTATTAAGTTTTGTACTTTAAGTATAATTATAAAATGAATGGACGGGCCATAACCATTGAACTTGCTCAGTAAAAACGAGTCAAAACCGTCGGACATATACTTCAACACCTAATTATAACCATGTACAGTACATTTGTTACAAAAACTAGGTTATTTGTTGTGTATTTACACTTCGGGAAAGCACACGAAGGCTTAGTTTTGTCAGATGTTTAGATATCATGTAACAGTAGACCCGTGTTGCACTTCCTACGGCTAGAGACTGACTGAAACGAAGTGAGCGCCGGCGCTCATTTGTAATCTTCAAAAATGCGCTTCTTTTGGGCCCCGTCCATTTATTTTATTTTGATCGAAGTACTTGGGCAGATTTTTTTTATAAAAAGATCTTCAGCAACGCAAGTGCCGTTCTTTGTCGATCGTCAAATTTGACAGTTGAGCTCGTCAAATTCGATAAAATGCTATTTGATCAGTACTTTAGGTTTTAGGTATTTTATCGAATTTGATGATCGATAAATAACGGTACTTGCACTGCTGTTGCTTGGTTTAGGAGTCAGTGGATATACCTAGAGACATACAGACCGACGCGAAAAGTTAGGTACTTTATTTTATACTATGTAGAGATTATGTATTGTATATGTATATAGGTAATATATATGGCTCAAAGATTGAAACGACTTTTTGAGCAAAAAACAGCTCACAACGCTCTATGGCTAGTCCGCTAAAAATATTTATCGAAAGGGCCTAATTCGGGGTAAATGGGTATTGATACATACATGTTTTAGTATTTGTTTCTTCTTTCTGAAAGCAACCCAGAGGATGGAAGCAACAACGAGTATGATGAGAACCACTCCGGCCACGATCATCCATTTGGTACCTAAAACACAGACAGATGGCGCTAATTGTCACTGTTAAGAATAATATTTAAATGTATACTCTACTGTTATTCTGTGAACGCACCTAGGCTGTGCATGCTATTATTGTCTGTAACGTCAGTCTCGATTCTCACTTGTCAAAGTTGTCACAAAATGGAGCAAAAAAAACAAGCTAAAACAGCTTTTTTTTAATAAAAGAAAATTCTTTTATTTCCATGGAGTACCTAACAAATATTTAACAATCACAAATCTGCAGTGCAACTACCGTTCTTTATCGATCGTCAAATTTGACAGTTGAGATCGTCAAATTCGATAAAATACCATTTGATCATCGCTATGATCGATTATATGCAATGACAATATGACCACTTGACTGCTCATCCTTTACCCCGTATGAGGCAAAGGTTCTAACATGTCAACCTAAACTATTTCGAGCGGGGCCAATCTTAGGCGCGAATTGAATGAATGACTTTTGATTCTCCAATCACAAGCGTCGAGTCGCTTTGAGTCTCCAATCACAAGCTGCCCCCCGCGACCGACGTGGCATCATTTTGAAAAAGGGAATTTTGACTATATGCGCGATCAAGTGGCTATATTATCTTTGATTCTATGGCATTTTACCGAATTTGATGATCGATAAAGAACGGTACCTACTTGCATTGCTGTGCGGATAAACCGATGACCCATACTGGGTTACGGGGAAAAAGTGTACTAAGCCGAAAGGGGTAAGTACATAGTACCTAGTAGTACCTACCCCTACCTACTTATGAACAACTTATTATGGGAGCAACGAATCTCGAAATCAGTTGTTCCATAAAAACTACCATTCACACGTGAGAAATTGTATGGAGCAGCTGTAATTTTTTCGCGATTTCAGATTTGCTACCTTAGTAAAAAACGATCCTTTCGGTTTATCCCTGTATAACTATACACCAGTACACCTGTTGTACACCCTTCTTTATAGAATATATGGCAAACAAGCTACGTCCACCTGATGGTAAGTGGTCACCGCCGCCTATAGACACCTACAATACCCGAGGCTTTGTCAGTGCGTTGCCTACCTTTGAGGACTCTATTCACCCTTCGTTTGAAGCAGTCCAAATTATACTTCGATGGAAAAACCGACTTTCCACGTAACCCTGCAGAAGTCTAGTTGCACATAGAATACACGCATAAAAAGGCGTCGCCCATCATTTGCAGACACGATCGAGTGAAATTGTATTGCAAATAGTGAAAAGTTGCAAGAAAATTATACCAAAAACGGGATCCTATTACTAATCCGACTACATCAATGTGAGTATCGTATGCCATTTCCATTCGTTTATTTACTTTGACAGGGGTAATAACATTGTAAAATAAACCGGCTAAGTGTGAGTCGGGCTCGCGCACTGAGGGTTCCGTACCACCACAAAATTCAATAACGAAATTACCACTTGGCCATTACTTATTTTTTGTTGTTATAATTTAGAGTGTGTACTATAATCATGCCAAGTTTGACGTTTGTACGTATTGCCGTTTTTACATTAGAGCTAATACAAAAATACGTTAAAAAATACGTTTGTTGTATGGGGACCCGTTCGTTTTTACTTTTTGACTTTTTTATCATTTCTTAGTTAATCCGCCGTAGCATTGCATATTCTGTGAAAATTTCAACTGGCTATCTATTACGGTTGCAAAGATAATAGCTGTTAATAGGTAGGACAGACAAACAGACAGACATCGTAGGCTTAGCAATAGGGTCCCGTTTTTACCCTTTGGGTACGGAACCCTAAAAAAAAACAATATACTTACTGCCGCTGCCGCCATCTGATGGTCCACCTATCTGGTCTGTTCTCGCTGTGACGCCACCGACGACTGCTGGCGTTACCCTGACTTCAGTTGCTGGAATATTTGTAGGCGTTACTGTATGTGAAGGCTTCGGAGGCTGTCCAACTGTGGAGCTATGACTAGAGTTTGCTTTATGTATAGTTGATTCTACCGCAAGTGTTGGCGTACTCGATTTTGCTGGAATTGTCGTGTCCTTTATCAATTGCACCGCAGGTTTATCAGGTTTTTTGGTTGGTCGAGTACTTGCTTTGGTTGCGTTTGGTTTAACTTTTTTTCTTGCCGGAGTTTTTATTTTTTTTCTTGCCGGAGTTTTCGCTATCTTTATTTTTAAGACTCGTTCTTGACGCTCTAGGGGAAAAATTTGCAATTGCTTGATACTTGCTTGAAGTTTTAACAAATTAATGTCACTGGGTAGTGTATTTTTCTATAAGTGAAAGTATTTTTAGAATCAGCTCAGTAGTTCTTTATTACTTCATACAAACATACAAAATCACAAAATTACTTTTTGTATTTAATTATTAAGTGTAGATGCGTAGGTTTGTGTGGGACACATCATCATCATCATCATCATCATCAGCCAGAAGATGTCCACTGCTGAACATAGGCCTCCCCCTTTAACCTCCACACTGAACGACAGCCTGCCTTTTGCATCCACTGAATGCCAGCACAGGATCCACTGGATGGTGGGACACATCTCGTAGTTCAATTGGTGATCTAACGTAAAATAGGTACCTACCATACCTCCAAAGGTCTTCCGCGTCACGCAGCTACACAGCAACATATTGACCAGATTTTTTACATGGGTATAGTTCAGGTGCTGGAGAGTGACATACTTTTCATCATCATCACCATTTTTCATCATTACATGGGTGAAACCGCGGGGTGCAGCTAGTATTAAATCAAAATTAGGACACAAGCCCATTATTATATCAAAATATAAACGTCCAACGGTATCTATGCAACTAGTGAAATGGTTATTACCTACCTTAGTAATTCTTAAACTTTTTTTTTTTTGGTTATTACCTTGTTTAGATACTGTCGGGCGAACATTTGTATTTGTTGTTTGATGTTGAGATGAACTTGAAGCTGTTGTCCGACTTGTGGTTAAAGTTGTTGTTGTTCGAGGTGTGGTTGTTGTTGTTGGAGGTGCGGTTGTTGTTGTTCGAGGTTTTGATCTAGTGCTAATAGTACCTCGAGATGTAGCAGGTGTGGTTGTAGGAACAGGCATTGTTGCTGACTCATTCCTTCGAATTAGTTGTAGATAAGTTGTTTTTGTTTCGATGGTCGAGTTCACTTGACACTTAATTGTTGTCTGGTTCCGATATGGATGAAGCAGGAATGGGCGAGGATTCCGCCGATCATTCTGACTTGAAATCTCTCCCGTATCTGTAAATACAAAAGCATCACGAATTCTCACCAAAATCAAGGAATTTGTCACAAGTATAAATTGTATTTTTTTTTTTGGTAACTACAATAGCTTTGTTTAAGCGTTTTGAAGTTGAGCAAAAAAAAATTTTATGTAATTTTGGTAATATATTTTTATTTTTGGCTATTCCTACCCGACTCCAAAATCCGTGTTTAATAATTAATTTGTTTTTTGTAATTGCACAATGCAATTTGCAAGGCCGAAGTCGGTTAATTTGAAAAGATAATATATTTAGTTAAATTATTCGCAGAAGAGTGCGTTGGAACAAGGTAAGTATACTCGTATAATAGTAATAGTAATGTTTATTTGCCAAAAAAAAAAAGTACTTAATATATTAGCTTAAATAATAGAATTAGAACATAGAATAATTGACGGTTACGTACTGTATTTAGAATAGTTTGACGGTGAACCCCAAACTAGGCACAAGGCCTGTATCTTGGAGCTCGAGTGCGAGATTACCAGTAAAAGTACAGTGATGAAAAGAGAAAGATTGCCATCTATACACGTGTTACTTACTCTGACAGGAGCAATAACCAAGGAATCAAATCAGATCAACATAGGATAGGACTCCCATTTATGATTCAGTATAGGACTCCCATTTATGATTCAGTATAGGACTCCCATTTATGATACCGTGTCAGAACTTCCGGGATGCATCCCTATAAAAGTTTGTGGTATAAACTTACTGTAAACCCATTTGGTAGGCAGATTATTTGCAGATGTAAGACAATCCAACTCCAGCGTCTCGCGTCCGATGCCATAATGTACCACATTACTGGTCTCATTTGAGTATTGTAACAGCACATTAGACATCGGCAGACCGCTGATGTAGGGACCTGAAAAATTGTTATTTTTAGGGTACCGTACCTCAAAAGGAAAGAACTGACCCTTAAAGGATCACTTCGTTGTCCGTCTGTCCGTCTGTCTAGACCCTTTTTCTTAAGAACGCGTAAAGGTATCAAGTTGACATTTATATTAAATACATGGGTCACGGGTTCTTACGGCTGTAAAAAAATTTACGTTGTAAGTCAACGAAATCAAAAGATATGAACGTTTATGTCGCATATTTTGTGATTTCACATGCAACCAAACCTATAGGGTAGGTACTTTCCATTGACCTAGAATCATTAATTTTAGCAAGACGCAAGGTCTTACAGCACATATAAAGGAATAAATCTGAAACTTGTTAACTTGTAGTTACCTATAAATATCATAAAAAATATTGTTTTACAATTACAAACTTAAATTCTGTAGTTGTTATGTATCGATGAACCTTATTGCCTTTCAATATTTGAAGTTCAGTAAAAAAAAAATGGACTGGCGCTCTGAGGTTTCTGTCCAACGGAACCCTCAGAGCGCGAGTCCTACTCGTACTTGTCTGGTGTTTTAAAAATTGTATAACAGCTAGAGTCTGGCTAATGAAAGTAAATATTGAAAAAGCGCAGCAAATCAATGGCGGCAAATTTAAAAATATCGCCATTGAAACCCCAAGAATTTGTATGAAATGCCTGGAATAATCTCACTTGATACTTGTAAATTATGAATTTTTATTGTGACACAGTCAGAACACAGTCATGTTCGTATTTTATATTAATTCTGGGGTCGCAACGCGGATTTATTTTTAAGTTGGTGCGCGTTTACAGTCTATGTAGTCTGACTCTACTTTAATAGAAACATAAATTAAATAAATAAATATTCGGGACATTTTTGCACACACGGTCATCTGACCCCAAACTAAGCAAAGCTTGTGATATGGCTGCCAGAGACTGATATACATACATATATAGTTTTAAATACATACTTCAATAGATATTAACAACCAGATATAGAAAAAACACAAATGTTCATCACATGAATGTTTGTCCTAGGTGGGAATCGAACCCACGCCCCCAAGCGCAGAAGGCAGGTTCACTACCAACTAGACCAATGGGCTAACATGACCATAGATACAGAGTCCTACAGTCGTATACCTAATATTAAACAAATTTACATAGTATTTTAAAGCGTCAAACAAGTCATAGTCAGAGTCAAGCAAAATAAGTCACGGTCAAGTCAAACTCATGCCCCAGTAAAGTGGTGGTTTACAAGAGGCTTCTATGGAGTTTTGGGAACAACGCGAAATGACACGTTTCACCTCGTTATATCACTTAACCACACTCGAGCATCTTCACGAGCACTTAATAAATAATAACCCACACATTAACACACGAAAATACACAAGTTTAGGAAAATAATACCATGAGCCGATGTGTTTTTTTCCACGTTGGCGCCAAAACTCCCAATAAATTAGCATACTCTTGTTTGTTTGATCCAAAAAAACTTATGGACTTTACCCATCGAGATACAATACATATAGAGTCACAATCGTGCCAAAAAAAATGTCCTAACCAAAACTCGGCGCACGCTACGAATTGCGCAAACTTTTTGGTTAGTTACAAGGTAACTGCGATCCGAGTACAACGTCGCGCGATGCCAGAGCTACGATGACATAGCGGACAACTAACGTCGAACACTATGCAAGCGACATAACGTCTCAATTGGAGTAAATGTGGCATTGTGAAGTATATAATTGATACAATGTATGTACAATGACGCTCGGACGTTTTTGGACTGTTTTCACTGAGGGATTGTGACTCGATGACTTTACCTCTTTACGATATATGTTAGTGCTATATACGTGTTTAAAAATGTGTCTAGCACAAATTGTTCATATCAATGCACCACATCATTAGTTGTAAGTTATATTATTACTAGCGTCCCGCCCGCCCGGCTTCGCACGGGTGGAATTTACGTGCGAAGTCGGGGCAGATCGCTAGTTATATATATAAACATTCCGTGAAAATGTATCTAACTGATGGTGAAAACCGCATCAGAATCCGTTGCGTGGTTTAGGAGTTAGCGGCCATACAGACAGACAGACGGGGAAAGCGACTTTATACTATGTAGAGAAGAGAAGAGATAGAGAAGAGATATGCCTAAATGACTGTTAGAGGCGAATGTAGCCTAAGTAGTCATATAATTATATATTAATGTTATCTACAATTATTAGACTGTGTCTGTTTTGTAACAATGTATTTATAAGAATGATAAATAAAGAACACTGTATATATACAGAAATCAGTGTATATACTTACTGTGTATATAATAAAATCAGTGTATATACTTACTGTGTATATAATAAAATTAGTGTATATACTTACTGTGTATATAATAAAATTAGTGTATATACTTACTGTGTATATAATAAAATTAGTGTATATACTTACTGTGTATATAATAAAATTAGTGTATATACTTACTGTGTATATAATAAAATTAGTGTATATACTTACTGTGTATATAATAAAATTAGTGTATATACTTACTGTGTATATAATAAAATCAGTGTATATACTTACTGTGTATATAATAAAATTAGTGTATATACTTACTGTGTATATAATAAAATCAGTGTATATACTTACTGTGTATATAATAAAATTAGTGTATATACTTACTGTGTATATAATAAAATTAGTGTATATACTTACTGTGTATATAATAAAATTAGTGTATATACTTACTGTGTATATAATAAAATTAGTGTATATACTTACTGTGTATATAATAAAATCAGTGTATATACTTACTGTGTATATAATAAAATCAGTGTATATACTTACTGTAATTAGGAATGTGGAATAGAAAGGTGAGTATGATATGGTATACATGTCCGCCTCTTTTCCGAAGCACAGTGCAGGTCAGGGTCGTCCCAGTCTCCACTTGTTTTATAATAAATACAACGGAGTTGATTGACATAGACCTATTTTGGAAATCTGTAACATACGTAAGGTAGAACAGATTACTAGCAAGCATTTTTTTAACGCTGATAAGTCCGCGTTTGTACACCAACTCGTCTGTTGGTAAGCGAAAATGTGGTCGAAGATGAAGCACGCAGACTTAGAAGATACCTATTCACTTTGGCCTTGAAAAGGCCCAGATTATATCTATCAGGAAATAAGGAAGCGGGCAGGTTGTTTCAATCCCTGGCCGTATGGATTAGAAACGTTGTTTTTTTTATTTTATTTTTTATATTTAATAGGCTTGCGTTTGACCACCGTCACGCCAGATGTTAAGCGAAAATGCGGTCTACGTTGGAGCACGCTTGCCTAGAAGGAACCGATTCACTCGTGATTTGAAGACACCCTGATTGTAACCATCGAGGAACACTCATTCAGGCAGCGCATTCCACAGACTAGCAGTTCGCACAATAAATGAGGAATCAAAGCGCTTCGTACGGGTTTTCGGAATATCAACCATAAAGCGGTGACGATTTTTCGTGCCCGCTCTGGCAGTCCGATAGAAAAATGTGCAGGAGGGAATTAGATCGTGCAGATCCGATGCACACTCTCCGAAATGTATCCGATAAAAAACCGATAGACTAGCAACTTTACGTCGATGCTCAAGACTAAGAAGCTTAGTCCGAACTAAGGATTCGTTGCTGATGAGCTTCTTGGCACGTTTCTCTATAGATTCCAATAGTATCGGAACCAAAGAATTCATTACTACCCTTACTTTAGAATAACTAGGTACATGAGTAGTTTTCTAAGTTACTTACTATGTAAATAATCTTTGATCGAAACGTTTGGTATAGTGGGCCAATTTCCTACTTGTCTTGTAATAGGAAGGGGATAGCAAGACTCAGATATTACCCGAGACGCTACAGAGTTTGTAAAAAAGACGTTAATAAGCGCAACCTCTTTGTTGTCTCTCCCACACCGAATTATTTTGTGATGAAGCGTTGCGGGCAAAGATAATATAACCACGTGATCGCGCATGTAGTCAAAATTCGTTTATGCAAAATGATGGCACGTCGGTCGCGGGGGGCAGCTTGTGATTGGAGACTCGACGCCACTCGACGCTGGTGATTGGAGAATCAAAAGTCATTCAATCTGAATCTGAACCACCGGCGTAAAGTCGCAAGCTTGTCGGTATTTTATAGGATTTTCCACGGAGAGTGTGCCTCCTTCCTTTTCATTACCGGACGTCCAGACGAACGGCAAAACGTCACCCTTACTTGGTCGAAATACCATTTATTCGCACCAAGCGTTTTGACTCCACTTTCTTAATTAGAACAGCAAAACAATGGAACGCCTTGCCCCTGTCTGTGTTTCCGCAGCATTACAATCTTGGAGTGTTCAAGTCTAGGGTTAATAGGTTATTACTGGGCAAACGTGCTCCATCTTCGACCGCATCATCGCTTTCCATCAGGCGAGATCGTGGCCAAACGTTAGCCTAGTCCGATGTAAAAAAAAAAAAAAAAAACAATTCGCGCCTCGGATTGGTCCCGCTCGAAATAGTTTCAGTTGACATGTTAGAACCTTTGGCTTATGCGGTAAAGGATGAGCAGTCAAGTGGTTATATTTGTCTTTGGTCTTCTGTGATCGGTACTTACAAGAGTTAAGTAGCACTGGAACACGTGGTCCATCTGCGCTGCATCTCACGTCTCCGTATACTTCATCATCTTTAACGACAGCAACTGTGACGTTCTCTCCGTCATAATATTTGTACAAGTAGTAGTAATCGGTGCCGCTGGTCTGCTTTGTGAGAGGGAGAATTAACCCATTCACTTCAAAAGTCAACATATCTGGAAAGCAAACAGTTCAGTCATCTGGATGCTATTTAATCATCTTTATCCGCGAGGACCTATAATTAGCTTCTGGATCTATTGAGGCCTATGCACGTTTTTAGGTCCTTTGAAATAAATAAATCTTTTTCTTATCTTTAAAGATCTAGAGGGGTTTTTTCTCTTTATTTTTTTATTATTTACTAGCTGACCTGACAGACGTTGTCCTGTCTTAGAACTGTCGAACACGCAATTTTTTTTTACATCTTATTCTTGGGTTTTATTATTGAAGTTTTAATAGGGTTCCCTATTTTTTTTGAAAATATAATATAGCCTATGTCACCCGGGGATAGTGTAGCTTCCCAACAGTGAAAGAATTTTTCAAATCGGTTCAGCAGTTTCGGAGCCTATTCAATGCAAACAAACAAACAAACAATCAAATCTTTCCTCTTTATAATATTAGTATAGATTTATCTTTCTTTTCTCTTTACTGAGTTTTTTACCGGACATGTTCAATTGTTAATTAACAAAAAAACAAACTATATTAATGGACCCAATTTACCAGTCGCTGGTCTTTGACCAGTGTGTTTTGCCAGTGATGACATAATTATGGTGCTGAGACGTGGTCCTTAACTGATTGCCTTTTTGGAAAAACTCAGAGGGCAATGGAGAGAGCTGTGCTCGGAGTTTCTTTGTGCGATAGAATCCGGAACGTAGATATTCGCCAACGAACCAGAGTCATAGCTGTTAAAATTTGCAAGTTGAAGTGGCAATGGGCAGGCCACATCGCTCGAAGAACCGATAACCGATGGGGAAGAAAGATTTTTGAGTGGAGACCACAAACCGGAAGACGCAGCGTAGGTAGGCTTTCCACTAGATGGACCGACGACATTGTGAGTTGTGAGAGTCGCGGGTATCCAGTAGATGTAGATGGCAGGCTGTCGTTCAGTGTGGAGGTTAAAGGGGGAGGCCTATGTTCAGCAGTGGACGTCTTCTGGCTGATGATGCTGATGATAAAGAATCGTTACTTTTTAAATGATTTTTCTGTAATCGTTCTTATATGTGTTCAGTGCTTTTGCGTCGTCAGATGAAAATCGATGCTAACCTCGTCTGTTCCTGTGTTCCAATCTCAGCTTCACACCATACTCATGTCCATACTGGTCATCAGTAGCGTTACACGACAACGTGTTGCCGTAATCGGTGTCTCTCAACTTGATGTACATGTTCACAGAGTCGGTGCGTTCATAACCCGTCGTACATATCTGCTGACCAACTAAAATGAATACGAGCAATTAATATACAATGGACATAGACACATACAGACGCAGACAAACGCAGACAGATACAGAGTTACGAGCGTGTCTCTAACGAGTTACTTGACAAGCGTTTCTTTTACTAGTTACAAGCGTGTATTTAACGAGTTACATGGGTGCCTTTAACGAGTTACGAGCGTGTCTTTAACGAGTTACTTAACAAGCGTTTCTTTTACTAGTTACAAGCGTGTATTTAACGAGTTACAAGGGTGCCTTTAACGAGTTACGAGCGTGTCTTTAACGAGTTACTTGACAAGCGTTTCTTTTACTAGTTACAAGCGAGCCTTTAAAGAGTTACAAGCGTGTCTTTAACGAGTTACGTGACACCGTTTTTTTACTAGTTACGAGCGTGTATTTATCGAGTTACTTGACGAGCGTTTCTTTTACTAGTTACAAGCGTGTCTTTAACGAGTTACAAGCGTGTCTTTAACGTGTTACAAGCGTGTTTTTAACGAGTTACTTGACAAGCGTTTCTTTTTTTAGTTACAAGCGTGTCTTTAACGAGTTATTTGACAAGCGTGTATTTAACGAGTTACAAGCGTGCCTTTAATGAGTTACAGGCGCGTATTTAACGAGTTACAAGCGTGTTTTTAACGAGTTACTTGACAAGCGTTTCTTTTTTTAGTTACAAGCGTGTCTTTAACGAGTTATTTGACAAGCGTGTCTTTAACGAGTTACAAGCGTGCCTTTAATGAGTTACAGGCGCGTATTTAACGAGTTACAAGCGTGTTTTTAACGAGTTACTTGACAAGCGTTTCTTTTTTTAGTTACAAGCGTGTCTTTAATGAGTTATTTGACAAGCGTGTATTTAACGAGTTACAAGCGTGCCTTTAATGAGTTACAGGCGCGTATTTAACGAGTTACAAGCGTGTTTTTAACGTGTTACTTGACAAGCGTTTCTTTTCTAGTTACAAGCGTGTATTTAACGAGTTACAGGCGTGTATTTAACGAGTTACAAGCGTAGAGTAAGCCGTGGAGATGGTGATTGAGTTGTAGCATGTGTGCTATACAATCTGATGGCACCTGGTTCAAACTCCGGCCCTGTACCAGTCACTTATTTAGTACTAAATAAATTATGTGCAGATTCGATACCATTGCTCAACAACGGTGAAGGAAAACATCGTGAGGAAACCAGTATGTCCAAGAACCTTAAAAGTTCAAAAACATATGACATTCACCAACATGCACTGGGCCAGGGTGGTGGATTAGGACCTATCCTCTTTCTCTCTCTGAGAAGACTGTGTCATAGCAATGGGGGGACTTGAATAGCTGATAATGAATTAGAGCGGTCGTAAGTTAGTAAAATTGAGGATTACCTCTCGAGGTATATGTTAGTTTGATGTAGCTTCCAGCGGTCTTGTGGCAAGTAAAGTTGGTGCCTTCCGCATCATAGAACTTGTAGTCGTCCTCCATCGAGGGGAAGTTTGCTGCGTTCACGGACATATAGCTACTTGGTTGCACAACTGAAACATTAACATACTTTTTACTGGCAAGTGCCTTTATTCTTCGACCAAAATAAAAGAAATGGACGGGCCCAGAGCGTTTTTGAAGATTACGAAATGTGCGTCGGCGCTCACTTTGTTTCAGTCGGTCTCTAGCCGTAGGAAGTGCAAAACGAGACTTAACCCTACTAAAATACACGCGCATGTTTTGAATTTAAAATTTAAATGAATATTTTTATTATTTTGTAAGTTATGTTCTTTTTCTCTTTTTGGCTTTATAAATATTGATATAATTATACAATAATTCTAAATTATATTTTGTATTTTGCATTATATAACTGTTTGCTTTGGCATAATTGTGCTGTTATAATAAGAGAAGCCAGTGGCACCCGATACACAGTCCCAGACTAGTTCGGGAGCCTATGGACAGTAACGTTACGTCAAACTACATTTATGTCAAAATAAATTACTTTTGTTTGTTTGATTGTTACATGATAACGAAACATCTGACAAAATTATGCCTATGCCCGTTGATTAATTTTATTTCGGTCAAAGCCTTTATTAACTAAACAAAATACAAGCTAACACTAACACTACAAATACAGTTAGACCGACCATAGACCGGTGAAGGTCTAAAGACAATCCAAATGCTCAAGCCAACTACCAGTTGGCAGCGTACCCAGCATGCTGGCGGCATTACCTCATTGAATGGCAATAGCTGGCGTGTTTCTAGTCTTGAGCCAAAAACTAGGCTGTAAAAGATTTTTTAAAATGAGGCGAGCTCTCGGTCTCCAAGGGCCCAATGTCTCGACCCCAAACGCCTCAAATATGTAACCACTGCCGAGGTTAGCATATTTGCGCCGTTTGTGCTGCTCTGCCGAATTGGCAGCCGCACCAGCCCTACCTCGTGTCTCAGGAAGATGTCATCATCATCATCATCATCATCATAATTTCAGCCATAAGACGTTCACTGCTTGACATATTAGACATTATTTGACATTTATATAGCCCGTTGGTCCAGTTAGTAGTGAACCTGCCTTCTGAGCTTGGGGGCGTGGGTTCGATTCCCACCTAGGACAAGCATTTATGTGATGAACATTTGTGTTTGTTCTATATCTGGTTGTTAATATCTATTTAAGTAACTATTTAAAACTATATATGTACGTATATCTTGGGTCTATTGGGTCTTTGGACGACCTAAAAGAGACCGCAAGGAAACGCTGGATGCAGGTTGCTTCCAACCGGTCCTTTTGGAGATCGATGGGGGAGGCCTATGTCCAGCAGTGGACGTCCTTCGGCTGAAATGATGATGATGATGATGATGATGTACGTATATCAGTCTCTGGCAGCCATATCACAAGCTTTGCTTAGTTTGGGGTCAGATGACCGTGTGTGCAAAAATATCCCGAATATTTATTTATTTATTATTTATTTATTCATATAGGCCTCCCCATCGATCTCCAAAAGGGCCGGTTGGAAGCGGCCTGCATCCAGCACGCAGGAAGAATGACATGTGACGGTGCTAAAATACTTTGGCGCCGTCGTTTGGCGTGTGTCGATACCGACACAGATCATCAAAATTGGTTCAGTAGTTTGGTTTTGAAATCAAAATAAGCCACTGCAAAAAATATGTCATCCAAGTAAACAAAATTGCGTTTTGCTAATTTTGAAGTCGGTTTTTTATTGATAATTGTATGAACTTGTATGTAGATAAGTGGTTTTGACCTTCAACGGTGTATGGGCAGTCTAACTGTATTTGTAGTGTTAGTGTTAGTTTAGTTTAGTTTAGTTAATAAATTATGGTTACTAAAAAAAAAAAACATGTGGTTTAAACTACATTTGATACTTCATCAAAATTCAACGATGTAACCTTTTAACGGTGGAATATTATTTTTTCAAACTTAGAACTGTACAATTGATTAACCTTTTTCAGTTAAAAATACAATATTTATTGTAATAATGACAAAAAGCCAATTTTTCGATTTACTTTAACTTATAAACAATAGACTGTCAGATGTAAAATGTGATCTATTAAATTAGCCCTATTTATTTCTACTCCATAATATGGTACTGAGACGTGGTCCTTAACTGTTGGCGTTTTGGAAAAACTCAGAGTCACACAGCGGGCAATGGAGAGAGCTATGCTCGGAGTTTCTTTGCGTGATAGAACCCGGAACGTGGATATTCGCCAAAGAACCAGAGTCACCGACATAGCTGTTAAAATTTGCAAGTTGAAGTGGCAATGGGCAGGCCACATCGCTCGAAGAACCGATAACCGATGGGGAAGAAAGGTTCTGGAGTGGAGAACACGAACCGGAAGACGCAGCGTAGGTAGGCCTCTCACTAGATGGACCGACGACATTATGAGAGTCGCGGGCATCCAGTGGATGTAAAAGACAGGCTGTCGTTCAGTGTGGAGGTTAAAGGGGGAGGCCTATGTTCAGCAGTGGACGTCTTCTAGCTGATGACGATAGTTTCTACTCACCGATTTCGCCATGGTTATATACATGGACTTTTGTGAGGCATTTGATTCCGTCGATGGTGCGCGGAAAACCATCGTTGTAACTGCACTTATTCGTACTTGAGATATAAGTGCAGTTTTCAGTAAAGAAAACACATTTGTAATCCCAATCTCCTGGTGTATTAGCATTGAATGCATTCTAAAAATAATAATAAATATTATAATTATTTAAGGTCTCGAATGGAGACTACGGACCGGTAAGCGCAGCGTAGCGTGCACCCACAAGATGGACAGGTGACGTAAAAGAGACCGCAGGGAAACGCTGGATGCAGGCCGCTTCCAACCGGCCCTTTTGGAGATCGATGTGAGGCCTATGTCCAGCAGTGGACGTCCTACGGCTGAAATTATGATGATGATGATGACTACCGCTAGGGCAGCTTGGTAGTACCGGGGTGAATGAGGGAAACACTCTCACATTCGATTCATTAAGCTTTGTACTCACGGAGCTGTAGCCATATCTTACACCAGGGTCTTCTTTCCAGAACTGTGTATGCACGGATTCGTTGGATTCCAGAGACTTGTGACACCTGGAAATGTAAGCAAACACTAAACAAGGCAACAAGAAGTTTTAACAATTAACCGGCCAAGTGCGAGTCGGGCTCGCGCACTGACCGTACCACAAAAAACTATTTGGTCCGTCTTAACGCCTACCAAAATAGCCAAGCAATTTCTACGCCGTTACATAGTTAATATTTTGCAAGTGACGCTCGGTATAACTTTTAATGAACAGAAGTTTGTCATCGACTCGCACTTGGCCATTATTTATTATTTATTGTTATATTAGAGTGTGTACTAGAATCATGCCAAGTTTGACGTATGTACGACACGTATCACCGTTGTTATATTAGAGTTAATCACAAAAATACGCTTAAAAACTTTTGTTGTACGTATCCCCCATTCGTTTTTGATATTTGACTTGTTTATTATTTATTTGTTAGTTAATCCGCCGTAACATTACACAAACGGTGAAAATTTCAACTGGTTATCTATTAGGGTTCGAAAGATACAGCCGTTAATAGGTAGGTAGGACAGATAGACAGCCATACCGATTACCGACAGACATACGGCCATACCGACAGACAGACAGACATTGTAGGCTTAGTAATAGGGTCCCGTTTTAACCGTTTGGGTACGGAACCCTAAAAAGTAAAAGTTTAAGTACCTATACGTTTATAATTAATTATTACCATTTATATCGCCATCTGTTGAGGCAGCTTAAACTACAATTTTTACGGCGTTACTCTGAATAGCTCTCATAATATCACGGTTACAATATTAGAGCCGTCCAAAGTGTAGTTTAAAATACTATGTACAACGAAAGTGTAGTTTGGCACGCATCGCAATTGTAGCTTAGAAATCAAATCACCTTCTTTTACATCTTTCTATATTATAATTCTTTTGTACGTATGTTTGTCACTGAACTTTTTCTAAACGAAAAAAAAAATGGAATGAGCCACCTTCCGCGGCATTTCCGAGAAGCTACAACTTGGGGTTCTTTAAAAGACGATATAATAGAGTATTAAAGGCTCGGCAACGTAGTTGTGATGCCTCTGGTGATACAAGTATCCATAGGAGACGGTGACTGCTTACCATCAGCAGCCCGTCTGCTTTTTTACCACCTACAGCATTAAACAAACGTAAATGATTTTTTTTGTGTGTATAAATGGATCCCTTTGATATACTAGGACGCTTGTTAAAAGATGCAAACAGTGTTGTAAAGCACTACACAAAGAATTTATTTTTATGTCGTAGAAGTACATCGAAAGTGTAGTTTAAAGTACATCGGAAGTATAGTTAAGAATACATCGAAAGTATAGGTATATTTATATGATTATTAACGTGATATTTACCGTGATAAGGTAGTGGATGGAGCTCCCGATATTTCGGCGCAGTTAAGTACATGCAACATGTTCACGGAAAGACCGACCACGTTAAATATCACGTTAATAATTATATAACTGTAGTGAACAACCGTGATAGTTTAAAGTGTTTTATTTAAAGTGTAGTTTAGAATTATAGTAGTATAACGGAGCCGACGTTACCCACATTCTTATATTATGGAAATACTTTTTTCCTGGGTCGACAACGATCCGAAACTGTTTGCCAACTTCTATATTAACAAGGGGAGGAGCATCGCATATCAACTTGCCTCTGAACCTCGATAGAGTAAGTTTAATCTCGCTGACATCTGTAAACAAAAAACGACACCATGTCTTCTGTGACTATACACTGCCGCCATGGTATAAAAGAGTCCTAAACTTTTAAAAAACTCGTGAAAGCCTTACAGTTATGGAATTCCTTACCCGTTTCCATTATGTAGTCAGTCAATATTTTTTGTATACTACTAATTTAGTTTACTGTAACTTTAGTTCAAGGAATAATAGAACTGACGTGCCATTGTTAGCAATAAACCCTAAAATAAATACAGGACAAAAAAAAATAATTGCAAGGTAAGTCATCGAGATACATTACATATAGAGTCACAATCTCTAAGTGAAAACAGTCAAAAATAGTCCGAGCATCGTTGTACATATACCTAGACCTCAATAACATAGTTCGCAATGCCACATTTACTCTTTAGACGTTATGTCGCTTGCATAGTGTTCAACGCTAGTTGTCCGCTATGTCATTGTAGCACTAGCATCGCGCGGCGTTGTAGTCGGATCGTGGTTGTCTTACAACTAACCAAATGCGCAATGCGTGCGCCGAGTTTTAGTTCGGAATTTTTTGCACGTTTTTGACTCTATAGGTATTGTTTTCGATGGCTAGAGTGAAAGATTTTTACCTTTCTCAAGTTTAGAACTGTTCATTTCAGTTGAAAGAGAGTTTTGGATATAACCTATTGCGTCTAATTTAAGTTGGTTGTTATTTGCTCTGTCATTGTTAGTGTTCCTGCCTTTGCATTGTTTGTTCACAGAGGCGTAACCAAAGGCCCCGGTGCAAAAAAAGATTTGGGGCCCCATCTGAACTAGCTGACCCGACAGTCTTAGAACTGTCAAACGCGCAAAGTTAAAATCGTCGTTAAGTTTTCCAAAAAAATTCCAATTTTCAGGGCAATTTTCTTTCCGTAAGAACAACGTATTAGAAAACTTTAAAAAAGGTAGAATGAAATCGGTAAAGTCGTTCTCAAATTATGGCGTGACCAAGGTAAAAAGGGATTTATTTTTATATTGTATAGATTTATATAAATGTATATGAATAAAGTTATAAGTTTATTTACGGGATATTTACCGTGGTAAGGTTGTGGAATGAGCTCCCGATATTTCGGCGCAGTTACATGCTCCATGTTCAAAATATCTAAATAATTGAAATATCGGGAGCACATTCCACAACCTTACCATGGTAAATATCCCGTAAATTATCATATAACTTTAGTGAACAACCGTGATAGTTTAAAAGTGTTTTGTATATGAAAGCTTTAAAGGTGCAAAGCTACTTAGGTACATGTACTCGTATGTATACGAGTTATATTTTCAAGGTGGGAGACATTTTCGAAAGTTCAGTTTGAGGTTAACTGATCAGGGCCCGGGGCCCCCTGAGCTTGAGGGCCCCGGGGCACGGCACCACCTAGCCCTCCGGTAGCTACGCCACTGTATGTTTACAATGATTTATGTCTTAATAAATGTTGCTGTCACAATAACTACACAAAGAAACCAAGCACATTCGCAAAATTTAAGCCATTCAAATGGTGTCATATATGGCTCCAAAAAAAATATAAAAATTATACTATGACAATTTGCGCGGTGAAATCGTACCACAACAAATCAGAAAAGAAGCATAAGAGTTATGGTGTGACATTCCACAGCTAATCCATTAATTTTCTTGCTTAAATCGTTTAAAATACCAATCGAAACGTAAGCTACAAAGCGAATTTGTAGCTTACGTTTTGAGAAGGCGTTGTTTGAAAACCTACTTTCTCTGAGTAGTTATTCTAAGGTTGCTGTATATTTTCACACAAAGATTTTGCCTAAATGGATTTTCCGGTCGCTTGAAACTGTTTTTGTAATAATGATAACTGAATAAACTTATTATTGAATTGTATTACTGAAGCGAAGTTTTCCCACTTTTAAGCGGCTTTTTGACCATAATGGCTTATTTTATTGTATTAAGGTTGCATTTAGTGGAGCAAAATTACTCAACCTATGTCATTATTGGCATAATAGAGCCTATATGCAAAAAGAATACCATGGAAGTTTGAGGTCACGCGTGTCGCTCAAATTTACTGAATAAAACACCCCTTTTCTGCGTCGGGGGTTGAAAAGTATATGGATACTTGCTATTTGCTTCGACCAAAATAAAATAAATGGACGGATAACCATTGAGCTTGCTCAGTAAAAACGTGTCAAAAACGTTGGACATATACCTACTTCAACACCTTATTATAAAAATGTACAGTATATTTGTCACAAAAAAATAGATACCGGGTTTATTTGTGTATAAGCAAACTTCGGGAAAGCATATGAATGCATAATTTGTCAGATGTTTCGTTGGCACAAAAAATATTGGCACGCTTAGTTTTCATACAGCTTGGACCGCTTGTGAAGTCTACTTAGATATAGGTCTGTGGGCTGTATATTACCAAGCTCTAAAACAAAATCCATACCTTCAGCAGAATTGAAGTAAAAATTTAAGCAAAATATGCTGAAAAACACAAACCACCCCCCGAACTTTGCCGCCATTTTTAATATAACTATGTGGAACTCACATTAGATCTCACTGTACGTTCAATAACTAATGCCTATAAATAAAGCATGAACTGTTTTTGCTTACATTGTCCTTATCCAAGATATTTAGTAGGAAAACCACGCGATGCATACGAGTTACTGCTCGGTCGCGTATTTCCAAAGTCTGTGATGAAACTTAAAAATTTGCGATTCTCGAAATGGACGACTAGAACTTTAGTTTGGGGTCAGATGACCGTGTGTGCAAAAATGTTCGAAAAAAAGGAAAATAAATCTTATCACGGTAAATTTTTCGTTACTAATTATATTACTGTGTGAACAACCGTGATAGTTTAAAACAGTGATGATCTCAGTTACATAATTATCTCGAGGTAAAAGAGTTAAACCTCATCAATCTCGTTGAGATTTAATTCCTTTAGCTCGAGTTGAAACATAAAATATTTTTTTAGTACAAAAATCAAACATCCTGTTATTAGTGTTGCAGCCAACTCGTACATCGCTGGCCCATCATAGACTTTGAATATACGCCGCCCAGTCTAACCACATTTGATCACTGTTAAGTTAGTTGTTTATGATTTATTATACGTTCTTAATACATACTTAAATAGATATTAACACCCAGATATAGAACAAACACAAATGTTCATCACATAAATGTTTGTTCTAGGTGGGAATCGAAAACACACCCCCGTTCCGCTCTTTCCACTCCAGTTCCAGTTCTGCATTTGCCCCTAAATTTCCTTCCCGATCCGCGTTGCCCGTGGCGAGCGAAGCCACGGGCAACAGCTAGTATGTATATAATTAAAGTTGTTATTTCCCCATTATTATGATTCATTACAGATAATATAGTTCAACTGAAATATATAAGGAATCCGACAGGTGGTAAAATCATAATTATTAATTTGCCCTTTGTTTTCCTTTCGATGCAACAGATACTATGACATGTATTGTGCATAATTATGATTTGTCACAGACATGGTATGGGTATGGCTACGTGGACCATGGGTCAGCATTATGCATGGACAGTGTACATATTGTAAAAAAAACAATTGTTACTAACTTGAGCAACGTCGAGCGCGGTCGGTACCTACTTAGATGGATGACCGTCTGGACGTCTTTTTGCCCTACTTTTTGTATTTTGTGACGGTACGGAACCCTCATTGCACGAGCCTTACTCGCACTAGGCCAGCTTATTTAACAATGTTTTGAATCCTAAATTGAATTAAATTAAAGACTCGTGCAATGAGGGTTCCGTACCGCCACAAAATACAAAAAGTAGGGCAAAAAGACGTCCAGACGGTCATCCATCTAAGTAGGTACCGACCGCGCTCGACGTTGCTCAAGTTAGTAATTAGGTAAGTAGTAATTAATTAGTAAACAAAAACAAATTTGTAACCGTTTCGCACTTGGCCATTATTTATTATTTTAATTTAGTGTGCGATACAATAAAGCAAATTTTGAGGCTTGTACGTATTATCGTATCTTACATTAGATATTTTCATTCTTTTCGATTTTTATAACGGTAGACTTAGTAATAGCGTCCCGTTTTTATCCTTCGGGTACGGAACCCTAAAAATGATATAGATACTTTTCTGAAACTACCATGATTCACTGTGGTCGGCGGGACGGTCTCTCGTATGACCATCAAACATGGTTTCCCTAAGAACGACTTGAGGACAAAATTATTATAATATTGTTCAAAATTATTATAATATTGTTTCGTAGATATTATTTTAGTGTTCAATTTGTAGTTATGGAATACACATTATAAATTAATCTATGTATTCAAATTCAAGATGGTGCACATATTGAAGTGGCAGTTGTTGTTTTTTATTATGTTTTTATCAAGTTTCTGTGATGGTTATAATACAGGTACGATTTTTGTTAAGATATTTATGTTTTTTTTACACTCGTCTAGAATAAATTATTTATTTACACGAAAAATAATTAAAACACAGACAATTCCTACTAAACATTAAAATTGAAATATAAAAACAACAAATTAAAACCTTAATATTAATCTATTAAACCGCTACCAGTGGGAACTGTTCCCAAAATGCTGGCCCCATTACCACGTTGTATGGCGATGCTCACCCTTTGAGCAAAGTAGAGGCCGACATTTTGGTCACGAGTTGCAACGACCAGACGTGAAGATAAATCATTGTTTTTTTTAGGGTTCCGTACTTCAAAAGGAAAAAACGGAGCCCTTATAGGATCACTTCGTTGTCAGTATGTCCGTCTGTCCGTCTGTCAAGACCCTTTTTCTCAAGAATGCCTAAAGGTATCAAGTTGAAATTTATACTAAATATATACTTGGATCTACGGTTTCTTTCGGCTGTAAAAAAATAAAAGTTGTAAGTAACGCAATCAAAAAATATGAACGTTTATGTCGCATATTTTGCGATTTCACAAGTAAATTTAAACCTATAGGGTACTTCCCGTTGACCTAGAATCATGAAATTTGGCAAGAGGAAAAGTCTCATAGCACATATATAGGAATAAATCCGAAAGTTATAAATTTGAAGGTATATCATTTAAAAATAATTATTTTGCAATTACTAACTATCATTTTGTAGTAGGAATGTATGGAAGAACCTTATTGTCAACTACAAACTTAAGTTTGTCTTTCAATATTTTAACTTCAGTTAGTTTTTTTTTGGTCTCGCGCTCTGAGGGTTCTTTCTAACGGAACCCTCAGAGCACGAGTCCTACTCGTACTTGTCCGGTTTTTTTTATCTAGTCTAGCATGTTTTGCACTTCATTTTCAAAGTATCTTTATTTCTTATTATTATGTTTACAAAAAGTGTGTCAAACTAATCCACGTAGTCGTTCCCTAGTTAAGGGCAATATAATACTTCTTGTTCAGTAACTTTTATGAAAAAAAAAACTATTTAAAAAAAATTGCTCATCAAGTAGCATAATAACTGCATTTAAAATGCAGTTTTCAGGTTTATTTTGGGTCTATTTTGATACTATAATAATTATATTATTAAACATTTTTACTATTTTTGGGGTTCCGTAGTCAAGGAACCCTTATTAATTCGTTCTGTCCGTCCGCCTGTCTGTCCGTCTGTGCGTCTGTCCGAATATTTTTATATAATAATTCTATATTTATTAAGGCACTTAATTGTGCATGAAACTGCACAATTAGAATTTTTAATATAGATCTAATACTAATTTTAATAAAATAAAAATAAATGCATTTTTGGGGTGGCTCTGACCTACATGTGAAATGGGATGAAAATATTTTTTTCGCTGTATCGCCTTGTCTTTTAAAACGAAGGTAAGGTTTGATATATAACATTTTTATCAAGTGTATATTTTGTGAACTATGGCCCGCCAAAGTGGCCAAAAGTTGGCCCCCTGCATTTCTAAATTATTAGACATAGATACTTGTAACTTGCCATGCTAATAGGTCATTATTAAAAACCTTAATTCAAAATTATTAAGAACATTTTCTCATTATAACTTTAATAGTTATAGCGATAAAACTGTAATAAATTAAAGACGTTCTAGCTATGAAAGAAGTTTCTCAAGTAGTTTTCTATTCTAGAAATTTGTGTGTTTGTGAAAAATAATGAAAACTACTTTTTTGAAGAACAATCTAGTCGTACTGGCATCTTACGCTCTAAACATAAATATAATGTCGACATACCTCAAGTAAATAAAACTATGTTTTCCAAAGGTTCCTTCTATAGTGCAATTAAATTATATAACCACCTACCACTGGAGTTGAAGTCACTAACAGTGACAAAATTCAAGCGTAGATTAAAAGACTGGCTGCTAACCAAAGTATTTTATAGTATAAAAGAGTATCTTAATGATTACGTTATTTAATAAAGTTGTAAATAATTGTAGTTGCATATTTTTTATAAATTACATCTCACTAAAATTATATTAGGTTTATTATGTTATTTCTAAAATTATTTGTAAGTAACAAGAGGAGTTATAATATTTTACTTTCGTTTGTATTTACGTAGCAACGTGTCTCAAATACGTAATATATTAAATGAAAAAAAAAATATATATTTGTTAGTAACAAACAAAACATTGTATGCCCGAAATGGGTAAACTGTGATACTACTAAAATATAACACCTTATAATGTACCAGTTTTTACAATAAAGATTATTCTGATTCTGATTCTGATTCTCGACTGAATCATAAAAAGTATATGTTATGTTGGTATAATGCACCTTTAAAATTTCGGTAAGTCCAGCTTCGATCTTTAGTTTTTTTGTCTGTAACCACCAATTTCTGAACTATGATTGTGACCACAATTATAAGAAGTTGGCTACGGAAAACGGAACCGTACCATATACGGGTCACGACACGCTCTTGGCCAGTTATTAATATTTTCCTTCTTTCTTTACATTTGTTTACATTTCTTTTTGTTCTATATCTGGTTGTTAATATCTATTTAAGTATGTATTTAAAACTATATATGTATGTATATTAGTCTCTGGCAGCCATATCACAAGCTTTGCTTAGTTTGGGGTCAGATGACCGTGTGTGCAAAAATGTCCCAAATATTTATTATTTATTTAATTTCGATGTATTTAAAAAATAAATATTGATACATTTTAACTCTACGTTTATATTAGTCGTTACTAAGAATAACTTCTATGGGGGTCAAGCCAGATATGGTATTAAACATATCAGCTGTTCCCAGGGCGTCCTGGGTCATGGGGTTGAGATCATCTAATTCGATAAAATGTTATTTGGTCAGTATTCACTATGATTGATTCTATGGAATTTTATCGAATTTGACGAACGATAAAGAACGGCACTCTTAAAACTCTGGACTATAGGTTTGTCGATTTAACTGTATTTATGCGTATAATATTATGTTTCTTGTTTGCAGTTGAAAAAAAAATTAAACTATATATGAAACGAAACGGGAAATATGTGGAATGCACGAGCGAACGGCTTTATATAGAAGTCGGCGATCAGTTTCGAATGTACGTCCACAAAGAGAACGGAATAGAGATTAAAAATGGCACTGTAAAAAGGTTTGTTCGAAAATCGAACTGGCCACCATAAGCACAACTTAAAAAAAAAAGAAAAATGTGCGTTTACAATACAGATTCAGTAGTACTTATACTGAATCTATGGTTTACAAAGAATGGAACATAAGACAGTGTTTGGTGCTGTGATTTTGGCTGTTTATTGTCTCGCAGAAGGTGTGACAAGTAGAATATGCTCCTCTGGAATAAAGCCTGTCTTCGTGTTGGGCAGCTTGAACTCCTCGCTTCACTCACGACTCTATACAACTCTAGAGTCCCTCGTTACGGTCAGAGTTCAATATGCCGCCCACGACGTAACACACTGCTTTATTCCCTTAGTGCATAATCTACTATTATTATTACAGTGATGTCGCAGCTGGATTATCTGTCAGTGAACAGTGAAATGTTCACGCCAAGCTTCGAGGTCCAGGACTACAAGTTCTACGATGGGGAAGCCACAAACTTCATATGCCATAAGAAATCTGGAATAAGCGAAGTCGTGCTGACTCACAAGTATACTACAAGAGGTAAATTCTCTTAAGTTTTGTTAACGTTTTGAGGGATGGCTTGGATCATCATCATCATCATTTCAGCTATAGGACGTCCACTGCTGGAAATAGGCCTCCCTCATCGATCTCCAAAAGGGCCGGTTGGAAGCGGCCTGCATCCAGCGTGTCCCTGCAGTCTCTTATAGGTCGTCTGTCCATTTTGTGGGTGGACGTCCTTCGCTGGGCTTACCGGCTTGTGGTCTCCATTCCAGAACTTTTCATCCCATCGGCTATTTGTTCTGCGTGATATGTGCCCTGCCCACTGCCACTTCAACTTGCTAATCCGGTGGGCTATGTCGGTAACTTTCGTTCGTCTACGGATCTCCTCATTTCGGATTCGATCTCGTAGAGAAACCCCGAGCATAGTTATTGTATCTCGATGTATTTATTTTATAATTTTTAGGCAATATAAAAACGAGAAGTTTTAAACGGCTTGACAATGCGACCCTGTACATGAAATTGACCTTTAAAAATGACGGAGAAACTGTGGAATGTGCCATTGAAGACCTGAACAACCCTGTACATGTACAAGTCATCAAACTGAAGCTGATTGTTCGCAAGGATACTCGAGGTAAAGAGATCTGATTTTGCGTCAGAAACAGCCTTTTCTAATTCTAATTCAAAGTGCAGGTGATATTACTTGCACTGACATCCTGGGGTGTGTTGTGTACACAGAAAAGATATATTTTTTTTAAATTAGAACGGCTATCAAGGCATTTTTGTAAGAAATTTGTTATAGCCAGTTGCAGCCATATGAACGAAACGTCAGTCATTCGAAATCAGTTAGCAACTGTGATGCGGACAAAGAACTTTGAGATATAACCCAAAAAGGTAAGGTCCAAGTTCTTTGGATGCGGAGTTCGACGCGTTGACATAAATAAGAATATTCAATCAAGGTTCTGTCATAATGGCTGGCGACAGATTTTCCTTCTCATTTCATTATTTACTTCTTTTATTATAGTTTTATGCACTTGTTGTACAATCTAGTTTTTTTCAGGGATGTTAACAGTTGAAGTGAATGGGCTAACTCTCCCTCGCACCAAGGAGGCCAACAACTACTATTATCATGAGTACATGTTTATAATAGATGAGAGTTTGACAGTTGCTGTGATTAAAGATGACGACATGTACACAGACATGAAATGTACACTTGGAAACAAAATTGCAGTACAAAAAAAAACTTGTAGGTATATTCAATGTTAATCTATCAAGATCAATAAGTGTACGTGTATAAGACATACAATTTAACGGACCGAACATATACACTAAGAGTACACTGGAAAACTGGGACTGGGTACACTGGGAAAGAAAAGAGACCATGTACACTTAGTGTACCCAGAATGTAGGCTTTTATTTCGCACAGAAATTGAGCATTGCAATTCAACGTGGCAATGTCGCCAGAATTCTGGGTTTTTGTTTAGTTATTTTAAGTTTTAGTTTTTATTTAATATTTTAGCTATCAATGACAATATTATAACCACTTGTCTACTCATATTTTCCTCCGCGCGATGAAAAAGGTACATAAAATTCAGCATAATCTTTTCAAGCGGGCCAATCATAGGCACGAATTGAATGAATCACTTTTGAGTCTCCTAACACTATCGGTTAATCGACTATATTTCTGACTCGTGCAAAAGGGAATTCTGACGACATGCGTGATCAACCGTTCACTAGTGGGTAGGTAGGTATCCGGTGAAACCGTGCGTTCACCAGTGGGTAGGTAGGTATCAGCTGAAACCGTGCGTTTACCAGTGGGTAGATAGGTATCATCTGAAACCGTGTGTTCACCAGTAGGTAGGTAGGTATCAGCTGAAACCGTGCGTTCACCAGTAAGTAGGTAGGTATCAGCTGAAATCGTGCGTTCACCAGTCGATAGGTAGGTATCAGCTGAAACCGTGCGTTCACCAGTAAGTAGGTAGGTATCAGCTGAAATCGTGCGTTCACCAGTGGATAGGTAGGTATCAGCTGAAATTGTGCGTTCACCAATAGGTATGTAGGTATCAGCTGAAATCGTGCGTTCACCAGTCGATAGGTAGGTATCAGCTGAAACCGTGCGTTCACCAGTAAGTAGGTAGGTATCAGCTGAAATCGTGCGTTCACCAGTGGATAGGTAGGTATCAGCTGAAACCATGCTTACACCAGTGGATAGGTAGGTATCAGCTGAAATCGTGCGTTCACCAGTGGATAGGTAGGTATCAGCTGAAACCGTGCGTTCACCAGTAAGTAGGTAGGAAGGTATCAGCTGAAATTGTGCGTTCACCAGTAGGTAGGTAGGTATCAGCTGAAACCGTGCTTACACCAGTAGGTAGGTAGGTATCAGCTGAAATTGTGCGTTCACCAGTGGATAGGTAGGTATCAGCTGAAACCATGCGTTCACCAGTAAGTAGGTAGGAAGGTATCAGCTGAAATTGTGCGTTCACCAGTAGGTAGGTAGGTATCAGCTGAAACCGTGCTTACACCAGTAGGTAGGTAGGTATCAGCTGAAATTGTGCGTTCACCAGTGGATAGGTAGGTATCAGCTGAAACCGTGCGTTCACCAGTAAGTAGGTAGGAAGGTATCAGCTGAAATTGTGCGTTCACCAGTAGGTAGGTAGGTATCAGGTGAAACCGTGCTTACACCAGTAGGTAGGTAGGTATCAGCTGAAATTGTGCGTTCACCAGTGGATAGGTAGGTATCAGCCGAAACCATGCGTTCACCAGTAAGTAGGTAGGAAGGTATCAGCTGAAACCGTGCTTACACCAGTAGGTAGGTAGGTATCAGCTGAAATTGTGCGTTCACCAGTGGATAGGTAGGTATCAGCTGAAACCGTGCGTTCACCAGTAAGTAGGTAGGAAGGTATCAGCTGAAATTGTGCGTTCACCAGTAGGTAGGTAGGTATCAGCTGAAACCGTGCGTATACCAGTAGGTAGGTAGGTATCAGCTGAAACCGTGCGTATACCAGTAGGTAGGTAGGTATCAGCTGAAACCATGCGTTCACCAGTGGGTTGATCTAGATAGGTATCGGTAATTTCCAAATACTGATTTTATTATACTTATCCATACGTAATGTATTGTTTATCTGTCTGTTCCAGATATCAAAAGTCAAATGAAACAAATATATGCGTACTCATTTACTATTAACGAAACAAAATCTTTCCACTGCGAGCTATGGAAAATGGAGTACAAACTACACATTATAGTGACATTTTTGGGCAATTACCTTAATTACCGTAAGTACACTGTTGCAGTCTTTAAGGTTTCCGTAGTACAAAAAAAATACTCATATACGTTTGTTCTGTGCGTCTGTCTGTCCGTCTATCCCTTCGTCCTAATTCTTTAGTACCTACCTTCTAAATTTTATATTTATTAAGAACTAAATACACGTATCTATGCACTATTACAGTTTTAATATAGATCTCAATTAGATATTAAAAATAATATTTTTTAGGGTTCCGTACCCTAAAAGTAAAAATGGGACCATATTACTAAGCTGGCGATGTCTGTCCGTCCGTCTGTCTGTCTTACATATATCGGCTATATCTTTCGAACTGTAATACAGTTATACAATTGAAGATGGCCAGTTGAAATTTTCAAAGAATTTGTAACGTTACGGCGGATTAACTAAAAAATTATGAAAAAGTCAATAAGTAAAAATTAAAGGTACATACAATAAACATATTTTTTTAACGTATTTTTGTATTAGCTCTAATGTAAAAACGGTAATACGTACAAGCGTCAAACTTGGCACGATTGTAGTACACACTCTAGAGTATAAAAAAAATGGACAAGTGCGAGTCGGTGACAAATTTCTGTTCATTACGAAGTTATTATATTCGAGCGCCTGTAGCAAACTGCGTAGCAAATTACTCCGACGATTGGAAGGCGTTATAATAACTGGTAATTCGGTTATTTGGACAACCTTATTGTATTTTGTGGTGGTACGGAACCCTCAGTGCGCGAGCCCGACTCGCACTTGGCTGGTTTATTAATTTTAGGGGTGGGTCTGGCTACATGTGAAATGGGGATGATTTTTTTTTCTCTTTACCTTGTTGAGGCGTTCGTTGAATAGGTATTTTAAGAATGAAAGTAGAGTTTAATACATAATTTTTAGGGTTCCGTACTCAAAGAGTTAAAACAGGACCCTATTACTAAGCCTACGATGTGTCTATGTCTTTTGTTTGGGTTTATTAGAAGGTCATCCATTTTGCATGACATTTTTTGCGAAATTTACGAGCAATCCATAAATCCAACAAAAATCAAGCCCCAGTACTATTTTGCGGAAGTTTATCCACATCTAAGCGTTTTAAAACCATCTTTTCAGGTCCTTACATTACTGGTTTGTCGATGTCTAACGTCTTGCTCCAATATTCAAATGCTACCAGTAATGTAATTCAGTACGTTATTGGCAACGAGACATTGTATTTGTTTTGTTCTGTAGATAGTTATGAGGAAGATAACTGGATTTATTCTGGTAAGTATTTTTAGAGAGATGCGTGGAAGGAAATGGGGGGGAGGGAGGCCTTTGTCCAGCAGTGGGGCGAGAAAGGCTCAGCAAAAAAAAATCCAAAAAAAAAACAGGGAAAACTTAAGGTTATACATTTAGGCAAACGTGATCCATCATAGACCGCATCGTCGCGAGATGGCGGCCAAACGCAAGCCTATCTATTACATCACTTCACTATCACTACATATAGTATAAAACAAAGTCACTTCCCGCTGTCTGTCCCTATGTATGCTTCATTATTTCAGCCATAGGACGTCCACTGCTGGACATAGGCCTTCCCTATTGATCTCCAAAAGGGTCGGTTGGAAGCGGCCTGCATTTCCGCGTTTCCCTGCGGTCTCTTTTAGGTCATCTGTCCATCTTGTGGATGGACGTCCTAAGCTGCGCTTACCGGTCCGTGGTCTCCATTCCAGAACCTTTCGGCCCCATCGGCCATCTGTTCTGCGTGATATGTGCCATGCCCACTGCCATTTCAACTTGCTAATCTGGTGGGCTATGTCGGTGACTTTTATTCGTCTACGGATCTCCTCATTTCTGATTCGATCTCGTAGAGAAGCCCCGAGCATAGCCCTCTCCAGAGCTCGTTGTGCGACTTTGAGCTTGCTTATGAGGCCCATAGTGAGAGACCACGTTTCAGTATGCGTTTATGTATGCTTAGATCTTTAAAACTACGCAACGGATTTTGATGCAATTTTTTTATTGGATAGAGTGATTCAAGAGGAAGATATGGTTCATATAATATAGATAGATAAAGATAGAAGGCCAATCAAAGGTAACACAAATAGTAAGAAGAAGAGATAAATTTAATAACAATGTAAAAGTCAGGCTTTTATGAAAATAAACGAAATATAAGAAAGCTAAGTTTATTAAATACATAATTCTGTGGAATGCTTCAAACCTTAGAATAACTACTCAGAGAAGGTAGGTTTCCAAACAACGCCTTCTCAAAACGTAAGCGCTTTGTAGCTTACGTTTCGATTGGTATTTTAAACGATTTAAGCAAGAAAATTAATGGATTACCTGTGGAAAGTCACACCATTACTCTTATTCTGCTTTTCTGATTTGTTGTGATTGCACCGCGCAAATGTTCATAGTAAAATTTTTATATTTTTTTTTGTAGCCATATGTGACATCATTTGAATGGCTTAAATTCTGCGAATGTACTTGGTTTCTTTGTGTAGTTATTCTAAGGGCGCGCAAGATGCTATTTTTCGCACGTCGTGCCAGCGGCACACGCGCAGGTAAACAAGCTTCGACGTACATTAAAAAAAATACGTTTGTTGTTGTTTCAACATACGTTTATCAAGACATTACGAAAATCATAAAAAATCTTAAAAACAGCTATAGTGTAGGCAATGACGAGGTGTCAACCAATATTATAAAATCTGTAAAGGAGCAACTTTGTGTACCCTTGAGTCATATAATTAACCTGTGCATTTCAACAGGAACGTTTCCAAAAGCTTTGAAAACAACGATTATGAATAGAATAGAATAGAATAGAATATTTATTTATTGCCAGAAGTAATATACCATAACCTTAATTATACTAAGAAATAGCAAACACTAGATATTTATTGTCTAGATAGATTTGATTATAAAACCAATATTTAAAAAAGACAACAAAGAAAAAATAGACTGCTATAGACCCATCGCACTTTTATCAATATTTTCAAAGATTATTGAAAAATATATATATGGCGAATTAAATAACTATTTAGAGAAAAACAATATTCTTTGCAAAGAACAAAAAGGTTTTCGAAAAAACAGAACTATTATTAATATGGCCATTTATGATTTTATGAAATCAGTATTACCGAATGTAGATAAAACCTCTCCAGTATGTGCAGTATTTTGTGACATGACACAGGCATTTGACTACGTGGATCATAAAATATTATTGAGTAAACTAGAAGCATACGGAATAAGGGGAAATATTTTAAATCTAATAAAATCTTATCTAACTGAAAGAAAACAAATTACTGAAATTAGCAGAATTAATTTTAAAACAAAGCGTGAAGAGGTATCAAGATCAAAAGAACGAAATGTAATATATGGGGTTCCGCAAGGAAGTGTCCTGGGACCTCTTTTATTTATAACATATATTAATGATTTACCTAACGCTACAATTCAACCAATGACACTGTTCGCTGATGACAGTACAATAACGATAGCACGTAAAGACATTGCCTCTTATGAAACTGATATTAATAAATCTTTATCAGCTATAATTTCATGGCTTAATAATAACAATTTAAAAATTAACATAAATAAAACAAATGTAATGCATTTTAGACAAAGAGGGCCACCAAAATCTAACCTTACAGTAAGCCATGGCAGCAATATGGTTAATGAAGTAGATACTGCAAAATTTCTGGGCTTAAAAATTGACAAACAACTAAATTGGAAAAATCAAATCGATAGTCTTTCTAAGAAGATCTCAAGCTTGGCCTATGTACTTTATAAACTGTCTAGTACCTTAAACACAGATGCATTGCTTTCCACTTACTATGGTTTGGTGAGTCCGTCCTCAGATACGGGATTATATTTTGGGGTAACTCAACCGACAAAGAGATTATTTTTAAAAGGCAAAAACGCTGTATCAGATCGATGTTTAGATTAGAAAGTACTGTTAGTTGCACGCCTTACTTCACTAAACATAAAATTCTTACGCTTCCGTCGCTATATATATTGGAAACTGCCTTATTCGTAAAAACTAATCCAGAATTATTCCCGGCAATATCTGACTTAGCGGTAAGAAATCGTAGAGACCCAAACAGATGTCGTAATTGCCCATCTAAAACCACTTTAATGAACCACAGTATAATGTGTATGGGACCGATTATCTATAACACTATACCGATTTCAATAAGGGATCTAAAATCTACTCAATTTAAAATAAAACTAAAAAGGCTTTTAGTCAAGAAATGTTATTATAAAGTTAGTGATTTTATAAATGATAAATTTTAGTAATGACTGCAGTAGGTCAATTTGTTTATCATACAATAATAGTAATGTCTATCTGTTAACTATTATTATAATATTAATAACATCATATCTAAACATTTGAAATTGTTTCGACAGTTAATTAAATTAATACTTTTTTATATAAATAATATTTACGGAATTTTATACCATCTCTCTAGATTTGTACGCCTATAAACTAGGCAAAACATGATACAAAGTAACAAATATTTTAAACCACCTATTGTGCATGCGTTTTAAATGTGTGTATGATTTACTCGTGTTTGGGCAAATAAATAATCTTTATCTTTTATCTTTATCTTTATCTTTGTTATGTGTCCCTTTTACTGTTTGACTTTTTTATTATTTCTTAGTTAATCCGCCGTAATGTTACATATTCTGTGAACATTTCAACTGGCTATCTATCACGGTTCGAAAGATATAGCCGTTAATATTTAGGACAGACAGACAGACAGACATCTTAGGCTTAGTAATAGGGTCCCGTTTTACCCTTTGGGTACGGAACCCTAAAAACAACAAATTAAAACCTAACAACCTTGTTACCAGTGGGAATTGTTTCCAAATATTCTTATATTATTTACTCATTTATTGCAGATACAGAAGTTAAATCAAAGCTTTTTCGTGATTACATTCGGACATTCCAGCTACTGCCTGGTCGTACGAACGCTAACATTCAATGTAGAGATAAATTTGCCTCAAAAATAACATATCTGGAACTAGTTCGAGGGAACGATGTGGAAAAAACAAATCCTATAGTTTTTTCTACTTCTAAAGCTCGACCTACAACTGAAAAAACGACTCTAGCTACAACTATATCTCGAACAACGACTGAAGCTACAAGTTTGTCTCTTTCCACTGGAATATCCAAAGGTAAAAAAAAACTACGTATCTCATCGACCTAAATGTACCTACTACCTACTAGATGGCGTGATCCGAACACTCGCTCTGTTGCTATTTATGCAGTGTGAGCGCGTAAGCGCCATGAATTTCGTGGTGCTTACGACGTTAGCGCTCCATGCTTTAATATTTTGGTTAGACGACTTAAAAAGTAATGTTTTAACGAATCAGTAAATACCTCAGTTAGCCCACGGCGCACACGCCCCGCGCAGGCCACCGCGTTTTGTTTTTCGTGCACGAACCACGATGTGATGTCCACGACGCAAACGGAATAATGCTTTATCTGAAAAATTGAGTTTGTTCCTTTTTGTTAGGCGTTTTGAGTGGCCTCGTCTTCATGATAAGCTGAAGTGGCAAAGGTTTGTCCTGTACTTTTTAATAAAAGAAGTAATAGAAACTAAAATTTTGTGAACTTTATTTTCGAATGTATTTCAATCGCAGTTAAAATCTAATTTCTTTGATATTCCAGGCATATTTTCTCTTGCACGTTGCATATTTTGATAACACAGTGCAGTGTGCTGACCTGCAGTTTTGTGTTTGCTTTTGCGAAAACTTTAGTAATGTTGAAATGAAAACAAGAATGAAATAAACTTAGAACGGTTCATGCATAGAACGCGTGTAAGTTCATCTGTAGTATGAACGGTACAGGGTTGCCTAGGTCTCGAATTCAACATTTGTGAAGAACGAGTGTGGTAATTGTTTCCAAATGTGGAATTACCTACCTTCTTTGGAATAGCTTGTCTAGTACCGTAGCATATATAAGTCTATGACGTACCTATCTATTCTGTGTAAATTAATAAGCCAAGGTGTGCTTTAGTAACATTATCGTGTTCAAATGCTCCCAAGTTTTTCATGATCATAAAGGCAATAAGCCGGCCAAGTGCGAGTTGCGCTCGTGCACTGAGGATTCCGTACCACCACAAAATTCAAAAACGAAATTACCAGTATTATACCTCATCATCATCATCAGCCGGAAGACGTCCACTGCTGAACATAGGCCTCCCCCTTTAACCTCCACACTGAACGACAGCTCGCCTTTTGCATCCACAATGCTCTCACAATGTCGTCGGTCCATCTAGTGGGAGGCCTCCCTGCGCTGCGTCTTCCGGTTTGTGGTCTCCACTCCAGAACCTTTCTTCCCCATCGGTTATCGGTTCTTCGAGCGATGTGGCCTGCCCATTGCCACTTCAACTTGCATGTCGGTGACTCTAGTTCTTTGGCGAATATCCACGTTTCGGATTCTATCGTGCAAAGAAACTCCGAGCATAGCTCTCTCCATTGCCCGCTGTGTGACTCTGAGCTTATCCAAAAGGCCAACAGTTAAGGACCACGTCTCAGTACCATATGTCATCACTGGCAACACACACTGGTCAAAGACCTTCGTCTTGAGGCACTGTGGTATCTTGGACGAGAAGATGTCACGCAATTTCCCGAACGCTGCCCATCCGACTTGGATTCTTCGGGCGATCTCTTTGCCTAAGTTTAAGTTGTAATATTATACCTAACTATACATAACTTGGCGATGAACAGAAACTTGTCACTGACTCGCACTTGGTTATTATTTATTATTTGTTGTTATACTCTAGAGTGTGTACTATAATCATGCCAAGTTTGACGCTTGTAGGTATTGCATTTTTTTTATAATAGTGCTAATACAAAAATACGTTTGTTGTATGTCCCTTTCGTTTTTACTTATTGACTTTTTTATTATTTGTTATTTAATCCGCCGTAACATTACATGCGTATTCTATGAAAATTTCATCTGGCTATCTAATTACGGTTCGAAAGATTTGTATTGTATTTGTATTTATTTATTCAATTAACACGGTTTAAACACCAATTACACTAATGACAGACAATAATATTACATAATAAGATACAGCCGTTTAAATGTAGGACAGATTCCACTTTTATTGTTCGAACTGCTAGTCTGTGGAATGCGCTGCCTGAATGAGTGTTCCCTGATAGTTACAATCTGGGTGTCTTCAAATCACGAGTGAATCCGTTTCTTCTAGGCAAGTGTGCTCCAACGTAGACCGCATATCATCGCGATTTTACGGTCAAACGTAAGCTTTTTATTAAATAATAATAAAAAGGATTTTTTTATCTGTTGATCAGATATTTGTCATGATAGTTGCAAATTTTTTCGTGTTCCAGGTGGTATTTGGAGCATCATGCTCACTGTGATGCTATTAGTATTTCTGGCAGCGATCGGCCTGTGGAAGTTCTTCAACAATAAGAAGAAGCGACTCCTAGAAATCGTTAGTATTATTTATGTACATTAAAGCTTTTATTAGGGTTCCGTATGTCAAAAGGAAAAAAAGGAACCCTTATAGAAAAAATATATATTCGGGACATTTTTGCACACACGGTCATCTGACCCCAAACTAAGCAAAGCTTGTGATATGGCTGCCAGAGACTGATATACATACATATATAGTTTTAAATACATACTTAAATAGATATTAACAACCAGATATAGAACAAACACAAATGTTCATCACATAAATGTTTGTCCTAGGTGGGAATCGAACCCACGCCCCCAGGCTCAGAAGGCAGGTTCACTACCAACTGGACCAACGGGCTATCTAATCTAGTCTAATCTAATATGGGATCACTTTGTTGTTCGTCTGTCCGTCTGTCAAGACTAAGGGAATCAAAACCTATAGGGTACTTCCCGTTGATCTAGAATAATGAAATTTGACAAGAGGCAATGTCTCACAGCACATATAAAGGAAAAAATCCGAAAATTGTTAATTTGTAAAAACACACAACATAAAAATATGTTTTTGTTATTACCTTACATTTTGTAGTTGGTATTTATAGCATCTTTTACCACTTATTGTGGAAGTGTGGATGTGTCAAGGAAAAAATACAAAAATACGGGCAGACAGACAGACGGAGAGACGGAGAGACAGACAGACATAGGCTTAGTAATAGGGTGCCGTTTTTACCGTTTGGGTACAGAACCCTAAAAAAACACCAATAGAAAGCTATAGTATTCCTGAGTAACAGACTGTTTTGTGTACAACGTGAGCAAATCCGTGGGTAAAATCTAGTCGAAGTCATAAAATGTCTTTCTTTTTCAGCACTCATCAAATATGGACTATCAAAACCTTCCTGAACACCACGAGGGTCCGATGAACACACCCTCGCAATGGAATCGACCAGATGACGTCATATACGATGAGCCAAACTTAATCGAAAACCTATATGCAAAACCTATACCCAAGAGCAAAAGAAATGCAACAGAACCAACCTACGCTGAACCAGAACATTCTACGTATCCAAATAACCACCAAATCAACAATGAAACAGCTTATGCATCAGTGCAGGATAATAAACCAACCTACGCAAATCAAAACGCAATTAACTATCACAATCGCAGCACTTCAAAAGGAGGACATGCCTCGGATAATATAAAAACAACTAATGGTAATAAAACAAAAGATTCCGATAGTCCTCATGGAAAAGTACCTAAGAGTCATAATGAAAACAAGGAAGGACAAAGCTCAAGTGACTTGGCATATGCTGAAATTTACCACAAAACTGCTAAAGTAAATTTTGAACCTACAAATACGCGAGTTTATAGTACAGTTGAACCTCAAAGAACATACGTTAACCTTATGGCAGAGTTTCGAGATGTAAAGAATAGTGTGGAACCGGCATACTGTGAAATAATCAAACTTAAGAAATAAATTTATTTTCATATATATGCTGACGACGGACATCAAGTTGCAGTCAATATAAGCTGCAAGAGTGAGAGGAACAAGAAAAAAACCCGAGTTAGAGCGAGGTAGCGACTTTCCGCTGACTCCGTATCATCATCATCAGCCAAAACACGTCTATACACACGGCACATAGGCCATACAATGTCGTCGGTCCATTTAGTGGGAGGCCTACCTACGCTGCGTCTTCCGGTTCGTGCTCTCCACTCAAGAACCTTTCTTCCCCATCGGTTATCGATTCTTCGAGCGATGTGGCCTGCCCATTGCCACTTCAACTTGCAAATTTTAACAGCTATGTCGGTGACTCTGGTTCTTTGGCGAATATCCACGTTCCGGATTCTATTGCGCGTAGAAACTCCAAGCATAGCTCTCTCTATTGCCCGCTGTGTGACTGAGTTTTTCCAAAAAGCCAACAGTTAAGGACCACGTCTCAGAACCATTATGTCATCACTGGCAATACACACTGGGTGACCTTTGTCTTTAGGCACTGTGGTATTTTGGACAAGAAAATGTCAGGCAATTTCCCGAACGCTGCCCATCTAAGTTGGATTCTTCGGGCGACCTCTTTGCCCAAGTTGTACTTACCTTACTGAACGCTGTGACTGTATGCAATTGCACTGAAGAAAAATTATGGTCACAGCACAATCAATTTGCCTTCAATCCAAAACAGGCGTATTCGAAGTGACTAATTTTGTGTAAGTGTATAATTACCTATTTTCTATTTAGAAATTATTACTTTTGTGTTATATTTGTATTTTGATTATTCTTTTTTTTTACGATTTAAGCAAGAGAATTAATGGATTACCTGTGGAATGTCACACCATAACTCTTATGCTGCTTTTCTGATTTGTTGTGGTACGATTTCACCGCGCAAATTCCGTCACTCTTAAAGTATAAAAACAAAAAGTTCGGGTCTGTGACAAGTTTCTGTTCATTACCAAGTTATCATACTCGAGCGCTTGTAGCAAACTGAGTAACAAATTACTTACCACAATTTTGGAAGGCGTTTTAATAACGGGTTATTCGGTTACTTGGATAACCTTATCGTATTTTGCGGTGGTACGGAACCCTCAGTGTGCAAGCCTAAACTCGCACTTGGCCGGTTTTTTATATTTTGAAGTGTGTGCTATAATAATGATAAGATTGACGCTTGTACGTACCTATTATCGTTTTTACATTAGGTAGAGCAATTACAAGAATACGTGAAAAAATACGTTTGTTGTATGGGGATCCCCATTTCGTTTTTACTTTTTGACTTTTTTAGTATTTGTTAGTTAATCCGCCGTAGCGTTACATATTCTGTAAAAAATTCAACTGGCTATCTATTTATGGTTCAAAAGATACAGCAGCAGCTGTTAAAAGGTAGAACGGACGGACGGACGGACAGACAGCGTAGGCTAATAGGCTTAGTAATAGGGACCCATTATTACACTTTAGGTGAGGAACCCTAAAGATACGGGCCAATTTGAGAACCTTCCTCCTTGTTTGAAACCGGTTGAAAACGTGCTACCGCAGTACTTTTTTGTAATTTAATAGTTAACAATGTATGTGGTGAGGTGGGTGGTGACCCTCAGTATGCGATCCCGAGTCGCACTTGGCCGGTTTTGGTACAAAGTTGTGTAGAATGTTTGCGCTGAGTCACTATCTTGCCTACATACAGGACCTTTAAAACTAAGTTTGGTTTTGCTAGCCATACGCGCTCATAACCGGCGCTACTCAGGTTCGCCGTTGGCGGTCACGTCAAGGAGGGTCATCTGCCATCAGTGGAGGCGTCTCGGCCATGTTTGAGGTAACTTTGACTCCAAAATGTTCCAATAGGTTGTTTCACAAAATAAACATTTTATACAATCACTGAGTTGTGTTTATTGATTTTTCTACAAAATAAGATCAAATCACATAGTAACTATTAAGATTCGAACAGATTAAAATGAAACGGGAGCTCATTCCATCAGGGGGGGGGGGGGGGGGGGGGGGGTGGTTGGACAAGACCTATTTTCTGTTAGCGTTAACGCCTGCAGAAATATGAAATTGTATGAAAATGACATTGACAAAGACATTAGCTTGAGAGATGTTATCTCAAGCTCGCGTCATTTTCCTGATCTTTCCGCAGGCGGAACCTTTCGAGCTTTTTTCGCCGAAAAATCGTTGATGATTTCGTTGAAATCCAGTTCTCGGAGTAAATCGCTTTCAATGCTCAGGAGAGAAAGCTTCGATAGACGGTTTTGTCAATCAAATATCAAAGGAAAAGATGCTTACTAGTGTTAACTAGTTGGAATTTGAAAGATTTTTTTTTCCGAAGTCTCTATTGTGGGGGCCCCCCGTTTGTGGAGGCCCCGGGGCTTTCGCCCCGGTTGCCCTCCCCTAAATCCAGCCTTGGTGGGGGGGCTGGTAGTGATGGTAGTGCTAAAACCAAAGACACTGAACTTACTGACGTGTAAATTAAAAAAATTATGTATAAAGAATCTGTATCTGTTGCAGTAACGCGATGGACTGTTTAACGTATCGCCACAGAAGACATAATAGACACAGAAGGTTCACTCCGCGAAGAAATTTAAATAAATAAGTACTCTATTTACGAGGCAATAAAGTAGCAATTCAACTCGTACAGCGCTGGATACCGCTCGCTATATTTACCTAGAAGGCCGCTCTCTTTCTATCACGTAGCTCTATCTCTCCTGACGCGGCACGTGTCACGTTAGGGTTGTCTTCTAGATATTTACAGAGAATCATCATCATCATCAGCCAGTAAACCTCCACTGCTGAACACATGCCTCCCTCTTCGAGAGGGGTGTTACACAGAATACTTATAAGTATTTACTTACCAGCTATGTATCATATGTAGTATCTACCTATTACTTATATTCTACTTTAATTGGAACGACATTTAATCTGCACAAAAAAACTAACGCTTATTCTGAATTTGGTCTAATAACAATCATGCAGAAGTATAAGTTTAGAAGCCTATTACAAGATCATCATCCCGCTGCATATTTAGGTAAAAACTTAATGATGGTATCGCCACCATAGGTACATGGTCTCCCTAATAACTAATAATAGCTTGAGGACAAATTATATTAAATTATGTTATTACCTAATCATCACTTTAGTGTTCAGTTTGTAGTTATTGAATACACATTCTATTATATATTTAAATGTAAGATGGTGCTCAAATTGAAGTGGTGGTTATTGTTTTATAACACATTGCTCTCATGTTTCTGTGTTAGTTTTGCTGGAGGTATGGTTTTTGTTATAATATGTGTATGATGTATTTTACCTCGTTTTTTCTTCCTGTCATACCTACCTACTTGAATGGCAACTGTAGTTTTAATATATTTTTCAACATGCAAAGTTAACTCCACGTTTTATCATTATTTTTAGGGTTCCGTACCTCAAAAGGAAAAAAAACGGAACCCTTAGGATCACTTCGTTGTCCGTCTGTCCGTCTGTCAAGACCCTTTTTCTCAAGAACGCGTAAAGGTATCGGTTTCATTCGGCTGTAAAAAAAATAAACTTGTAAGTCAACGCAATCAAAAGATATGAACGTTTGTGTCGCATATTTTGCGATTTCACAGGGGAATCATAACCTATAGGGTACTTCCAGTTGACCTAGAATCATGAAATTTGGCAAGAGGCAAGGTCTTACAGCAAGCGCATAGTAAAATAATAAATCAGAAAGTTGTTAATTTGAAGTAGTACCCATGTTTTTTTTTTTGTTTTTTTTTTACACAAACAATACAGTTTATAGCATATTATTGCACCAAAAAACCACAGTTGGTTAGACATGTACATGGTTTGACAATTAGAACATAATTATAAAACAGAAAACTAACGAAAACCTAAATTAAGAACCTAAGCAATAATAATTTGAATAAACAATAATTTGAAGTTATATCTAAATATAAAAAATATTGTTTTACAATTACAAACTTACATATTGTAGTTGTTATGTATGGAAGAACCTTATTGTCAACTACAAAGTTAAGTTTGTCTTTCAATATTTCAACTTCAGTTAGTTTTTTTGGCTTGCGCTGTGGGGGTTCCATCCAACGGAACCCTCAGAGCACGAGTCGTACTCGTACTTGTCCAGTTTTTTTCCTGTCATACCTACCTGCTTGCATGGCAACTGCAGTTTCAATATATTTTTCAACATGCAAAGTTAATTCCACGATTTTCCATTATGTTTTGTGTTTTTATCATACGATCAGTCTTTTAACTATAAACAAATGATGTGAAGGATTAAAAATATATATTTGGGACAATTTTGCACACACGGTCATTTGACCCCAAACTAAGCAATGCTTGTGATATGGTTGCCAGAGACTGATATACATACATATATATAGTTTTAAATACATACTTAAATAGATATTAACAACCAGATATAGAACAAACACAAATGTTCATCACATAAATGTTTGTTCTAGGTGGGAATCGAACCCACGCCCCCAAGCTCAGAAGGCAGGTTCACTACCACCTGGACCAACGTTTTTTTTTTTTTTTTTTTATAACTTATAAAAATTACACTGTAAACTGCATCTTGTGTTCACTGTAGGAATTAGAATGCTAATTAAAATTTAAAAGCTAATACTAAATATAAATTATTGTTTGCAGATATCAAAGAAATGAGACTACGTTTATTCTATGACGTACAATTAAAATATATCAAATGCGCGAGCGAGACGATTGATATAGAAGTTGGCGGGAAGTTTCAAGTGTATGTCCACTACGGGGAAAATGATATCTACCATGCAAAGTAGGTAGTTGAATATTGAATACCTACTCGTAATCTGTAGGCAGGAGAACTCCAAATATTATATTATTACAGCGGCTGGCAACAGATGCGTTTATGGACGAACATAAACGCATTTTTCTAGGCAAGCGCGCTCCATCATAGACTGCATCGTCGCTTAACATCAGGCGAGATGGCGGCCAAGCGCAAGCCTATCTACTATAAAAAAAAACACAAATATTTTCTTTTAATAGATCTACGTATAATTTTTTAAATACTTACTTAAATAGATTTTTCTTAACACCTGATGATGTTTTTGTCAGCGTGCGTATTATTGTTTTTATCAGCAGCGCAGAGTGAATGTTGAGTTGGTACCAGGACAAACCAGCTGTGGTTTTTTGGTACGTTAGTTTAACAAATATTGTAACATGAATTTACTAAACAAGAAAAAAAAAAAAAGATAATAACACCCAGATATAGAACAAACACAAATGTTCTCACATGAATGTTTGTCCTAGGTGGGAATCGAGCTCACGCCCCCAAGCTTAGAAGGCATTCACTAAACCAACGGAAAAAAATTAGATATCTAATTTTTTTGTGTTTATGCAGTAATAATATATTTTTCATTTTAATTTTCATGCTACTAAAATAATTAATGTTATGAAGACACTTTTATTGGTGACATTTTCAGGTGTGAAAACAACGTGGGATCCAACTATTTAGTAGAAACTGACTTGATAGGAGAAGAAAGGAGAAATGGTTACATCTTGGTGAGTAGTTCATAGTTCATAGTTATTTTATTAATATCAGAAAGATACATGTCAAATAAAGGTTAAAAATGAACTTAATATAATGATTACTATAAATAATTAATTAAGAACGTAATTACATTTTAATAACAATAATTATACAAATGAAGAAAAATTCAATTACTTTATAGCAATATCAAATCAAAATAATTAAGAGCGTTAAAATAAAAAAAATAAAAAAAAATATTAAGATGTCATAAAAACCATAATCAACATCATGCACAAAAAATAATAACAAAATAAGTCAAAGAAATAACAATTAAAATTAAATGGATAATATTATTGAATAATAACATAAATTAATTTTAATTTTGTGCGTCTTTAAATAAATAAAATAAATAAATAAATATTCGGGACATTTTTGCACACACGGTCATCTGACCCCAAACTAAGCAAAGCTTGTGATATGGCTGCCAGAGACTGATATACATACATATATAGTTTTAAATACATACTTAAATATATATTAACAACCAGATATAGAACAAACACAAATGTTCATCACATAAATGTTTGTCCTACGTGGGAATCGAACCCACGCCCCCAAGCTCAGAAGGCAGGTTCACTACCAAATAGACCAACGGGCTATCTCAGTATGTCAGTCATAAAAAGTTTGCTCGACAAGCCAGCGTTTTAGGAGCAACTTAGGCTCGGAGAATTAGTGATGTTATCCGGCAACATATTGTATACTGTTGGTCCCATCACATGTGTAAGCTTTTTGGATTTTTTTAGTACTATCGGTATACTGTCAAGGCAATCCTTTGTTCGTGTAATGTCCCGTGTAGTATTATAAGAGGCCAGGTTCATCCACACATATACCGCCACCTGGAAATACAAAGGATAAGAATTTATCTCACGAAGAAATATACTTTTTTACTAAAGAGTCTTCTTAGATTAACTACACATGCAGAGATGGTAAGTTTCCAAACAACGCCTTCTCAAAACGTAAGCTACAAATTAGCTACGTGTGCTGTGTTTACTTGCCTTGTCACGCACACAGACGCAAAAATTATGCGGCAATAATTATGTAAATTTTTTTGGGAGCTCTTAACACTTTTCACCTGACTAAGAGCACTGGGGCCTTACGGACAACAGCTATTACAGGCACCTAATCCACTCAGTTGACAAATCACGCGACCGCAAACCGTATCTGGGCGCGATAAGGTTTGCGGTCGCGTGGAACACTATTACAGCGGGCACTGACCGCGCGAGCGTCGTTTGGTGTCATATATGGCTCCATTTGAATGGCTTAAATTTTGCTAATGTACTTGGTTTCTGTATATAGTTATTCTAAGAGTCGTCTTATCCTATTATGCACCGTAATGCAGTCTCAGTTTTAGCGTGGATTTCTCATCGATATAAAATGAAAAATGAACACGACCCAGCTAGTACCGTCTCCTCCTTAAATCGTATTCCTCATGTGTGAGGGTCGTGACCACCAGCTTCCATCAATCTCTCTCTGATGATATTTTTCCATCGTCTTCTATACAAATACAAATAATTTATTTTCATTATAGTACTTTCCAGAAACAATTACTGCGTTAACCATCAAACTAGGTTTGATCATGTATCTGGAAGTTAGGCTTCCATTACATGGCAAATAATTTTAAGTACTCTGAGAATAATAAATTGTGAAATGAAATCAAATGAAATTAATATCTTAATTAACATGCAAATATTATAATTACTAAATTTAAGTCAGAAATATCATGACCCAGCTAGCATTACCTAAATCTAATGGAAAATTAACATGATCCAGCTAATACTATTTACATTAAAAATATGGAAAATAATTATGACCGAGCTAGTACTACCGATAAAAACCAGACAAGTACGAGTAGGACTCGCGCTCTGAGGGTTCCGTTGGCTGGACGGAACCTTCAGAGCGCAAGTCCAAACAAGTGTTGCGAAAAGTGTCATAGACAGACAGACATACAGATAAAGGTTCCGTATTTTTCCTTTTGAGGTGCGAAACCCTAATTGTCTTTAAGCTATTTTAAAAAACGTAATTTGGTAACAAATAAACTTTTTCTTTCTTTATTTCTAATTATTAGAATAGTAACATGACCCAGCTAGTACTATACTACATTAAATGGAAAAGTAACATGATCCAGCTAGTACTATACTACATTAAATGGAAAAGTAACATGATCCAGCTACAACCAGTTAATATCAATCATGATTTTTCAGCATATCTTGAAAACAGCTCCGACAAAGCTCGGCGTCTGGGATTATACATGTGAGTTTTACACCAGGAGTTGTCTATTTGAGGGAGATTCATGCGTTACTTATCTTAATAACAGACCTCGCACTCAACAGCCAATAACATGCATTGGCAAAGTCCACGCCATGAAACCAGGAACGAGCGGTGAGTATCCCTTAGCTAGGTATATTATAGACACCACTTGTGGCACTAGCCCAGAAGACATAATAGACAGCCTTAGAATAACTACTCAGAGAAGGTAAGTTTCCAGACAACGCCTTCTCAAAACGTAAGCTACAAATTCGCTTTGTAGCTTACGTTTCGATTGGTATTTTAAACGATTTAAGCAAGAAAATTAATGGATTACCTGTGGAATGTCACACCATAACTCTTATGCTGCTTTTCTGATTTGTTGTGGTACGATTTCACCGCGCAAATTGTCGTAGTAAAATTGTTATTTTTTTTGGAGCCACACATTTGAATGGCTTAAATTTTGCGAATGTACTTGGTTTCTATGTGTAGTTATTTTAAGTAGACAGCACTAGCTCGTAAGTGTTTTCTATCGTGTTGTAATTTGTCTGGTGTACACAATAAAGAGTTTCTATCTATCTATTATACTGTTTTAAACTATCATGGTTGTTCACTAAAGTTATATGATTATTTACGGGATATTTACCGTGGTAAGGTTGTGGAATGAGCTTCCGATATTTCGGCGCAGTTACATGCACCATGCTCACGGGAAGACTGAAGAATGCGGGTGATTGGTCGAACAGTAACTGCGCCGAAATATCGGGAGCTCATTCCACAACCTTACCACGGTAAATATCCCATAAATAAACATATAACTTTAGGTATATTATGTTTGTTATATTTTAACATCATAATCATAATCAGAAGACGTCCACTGCTGAACATAGGTCCTTAGACCTCCACACTGAACGACAGCCTGCCATCTGCATCCACTGGATGCCCGCGACTCTCACAATGTCGTCGGTCCATCTAGTGGGAGGCCTACCTACGCTGCGTCTTCCGGTTCGTGGTCTCCACTCAAGAACCTTTCTTCCCCATCGGTTATCGGTTCTTCGAGCGATTGTTATATAACCCAATAGAAAATAAGAAAAATGAATTTTGAAATACTCGCATATTCATACTTTTTAGAGTTCCGTACCCAAAGGGTGTAAACGGGACCCTTTGCGCCTGCGAGGTGGATATGGCCTAATTGGGGGTAGGGTAGGCCATGAGTCTAGCAGTAGACTATTAAAGGGTTGAAAATGCTTATTCTTATGCTACCAGTTGTATATTTATTTAGGATACAGGGTTATGTACCCAAAAAGTGTAAACGGGACCCTATTTCTAAGCCTACGCTGTCTGTCTGTCCGTCTGTCCATCCTACCTTTTGTCGGTATACCTTATATCAATCCAATTACTGACCGCACCCGACGTTTCTTCACTTCGGTGATCGTACGAGAACCGGTGAACAGAAATTTGACGCCAACTTGCACTTGGCCATTATTTATTATTTGTTGTTATACTTTAGAGTGTGTACTATAATCATGCCAAGTTTGACGCTTGTACATATGTATTACCGTTTTTACATATAAGAACAAATACAAAAATACGTATTGATAACCTCCTCCTTTGCCGTGCCTATAGACACGCTCCATCGCTCGCTGTTTATAAAGACCATGTAAGGCAATTTTATTTGTCGCAGTTGCCACCTTGTTGACGCTGTTGCTGTTTATTTAACTTCTCATATTAGTAGATTTTATATGTTTATGTATTTATCGTAATTTTAAGTAACATATGTATTAGTATGTATTGTTATTAGAATGTACGGTTTATATTATAACTATCACTTTCAAATATTGCACGCCCCGCCGTCTACCTCCTGTATAAATCCTCTCCGTCCTAAGGTTGCCTGGAAGAGATCGCTCTTAGCGATAAGGCCGCCGATTGTTGCACTAGTTTTTAAGATGTTTTATCGTGTGTATGAAATTTGTGGTATGAACAATAAAGAGTTTATCTATCTATCTTTTTGAAGTTGGTTAAAAATGTGTTTGTTGTTGTACCCCCATTTCATTAAAACTTTTTTTATTATATTTTATTAATACGCCGTGACATTAAATTATTCTATGACAACTGGCGATCTGTTACCGTTCGAAAGATACAGATGCTAATAGGTAGGACAGACGGACGGACAGATAGACAGAAATCGTAAGCTTAGGAATAGGGTAGACTGTATAATGTAAATAATGTAAAGCAGTAAGTAATTGCCGAAAAGCTGATGATCATTTGAGTGCCTTGGCCCCCTTCCTCCTTGCCCCCCCCCCCCCCCAGAGCAAGGAGGGGAGGTGGCGTGCTGGGCGGGAGTGTCCAGCGGAGGACTGATATACGATAGGCTAATTAACTAATAATGATGAAAGTTAATGAGGTAGGATATTCTGGCTTCTAGAACGTGTTTAATTTTTGTTTTGTTTTGTGCAGTTCCTTTGTATCTGTCAGCGAACAGTGAGAACTTCACCCGGACCAATGAGGAGCATTTGTACATGTTCTATGATGGAGAAGGCGCCAACTTCACTTGTCATACAACCACTGGAGGCAGAGTCAGACTGACGCATACAACATCAGGTAATATCCAAGCTCACGTTCTGTCAATATTTTGAGAGACAGTTTTGGTCAAGGCCCAGAAGACATAATAGTCTGACAAATAGACCAGCCGAGAGCTGAGACAGCGTCAGAGCGTACCTACAAGCGGTCTTGAAAGAGACAACTCTTGCTGTTTTAGACGCTGCTTAAACAGTATGCTATATATTTTTAGAGGTATTTTGATGTTTGGCTAAGGAAATCTCTTTTATTTGGAAATTTCCTATCACAACTAATACAAAAATGGCTTACACTCACGTTATTTATTGGTCAAGATTTCGGAGCCATTACAGTTCCATTAGGGAATACGCGCGCTCTCGGAGACAGCGTCCACGCACGGGTGGTGACGTAAGTCAAGGGCAGGAAGGTGGCGGACAGTCGCCTTCAGTACTGGATGGTGTTCCTCCGTTTTGCTCTCACATTCTGACATGTGTTAAACATTTAGGGTCTACGCACAACATACTGAGCCATTGTGAGAGTCGCGGGCATCCAGTGGATGCAGATGGTAGGCTTTCGTTCAGTGTGGGGGTTAAAGGGAGAGGCCTATGTTCAGCAGTGGACGTCTTCTGGCTGATGATGATGATGCACAACACACTGATCGTATCGAACAGCGGAATGGTAAGTGAAAGTGAAAATACCCTAGATTCATCATAAAAATAGTTTTGAAGTGTTTCGGCATCCAATATAATATTTTGGTACAACAGAACAGAATATGTAATGATGGATCCTGGCAGAAGTTAGTGGAACACTTCCGTGCTACTTGGAAACTTATCAAGTTTGGTTTTTAGGGTTCGTTACCCAAAGGGTAAAAACGGAACCTTATTACTAAGTCTACGATGTCTGTCTGTCTGTCAGTCATACCTTTTAACGGCTGTATCTTTTGAACCATAATAGTCAGCCAGTTGAATTTTTTACAGAATATGTAATGTTATGTATGTCTTTTTTTATTATTTCTTATGTAACCCTGGCGGGTTACATAAGAAATAATAAAAAAAGACAAAAATTAAAAGGGGGTCACATGCAACAAACGTATTTTTTACGTATTTTTGTACTTGCTCTAATGTAAAAACCGTAATACGTGCAAACATCAAACTTGGCTTGATTGATTATAGTACACACTTTAAAGTATAACAACAAATAATAAATAACAGCCAAGTGCGGGTCGGTGAGAAGTTTCTGTTCATTACCGAGTTATAACTGATCAAATCGTTTTTGAATTTTGTGATGGTACTGAACCCCCAGTGCGAGAGCCCGACTCCCACTTGGCCGGTTTATTAATCTTGTTTTTTTTAGCCTTCACAACCGGCACTCAGATCTCGACAGGCTTTCAAACTGAATCAGTGTATATATACTTGAAGATGAAAGCTGCCAATAACTACGACACTATAGAATGTGCCTTATATGATGAGAACAGCCATGTGCATATGCAAGTCATCAGCCTGAGGTTGAATGTTCGCAAGGAGACACGAGGTAAAGTCATCATCATCATTTCAGCCGTAGGACGTCCACTTACTTACTTCTTACTTGTGTAGCGGGCATTTTCTGCAACTATCTGTTCTACGTTCTAGGTAAACTATAAACACTCAACTTACCTACTCTTAGTTAATTCTTCGGCGCATTTTCTCAATAGCCACACAGTTCAAGACTATATAGATATAGGATATAGAGATATAGGTCTGTGGTTCGAGATGATTTGCGGTCAAACCTTGTATTAAAATTTTGTTTTTACTATGCTTAAGTCCTCAAAGTAAAGGTACATTAAAGAACATTTATGTTTTTGAAAGTTCATATGTTTTTTTTTATATACGAGTTTAATAGGCTTGAGTTTGACCGCCAGTAGTTTATTTCCGAGAAGCTACAACATGGGGTTCTTCAAAAGGCAACATGGGGTATTTCAAAAACGAGGCTAAAGGCATTAAAAAAATCTAAGCAAGCCATCAACTGGCTTGCTAATCTGTGGTGAAGCCACTCTTATGAAGTATATTTTCAGGAATATTAGCTATTGCGGTGAATGGATTAATTCTTCCACGCACCAAGCAGACTGCCGACACATATTATTTTGAGTATAAGTATTACGATGGAGAGAGTGTGACAGTTGCTCTGATTAAAGATCAAGACATGTACGGAGAAGATTTATATGATGACAGTGCTCCGAAAAAAATCAAAAATTTTGGTAACTATAATTAATCCTTACTAATTATTATTATAAAAAAAAAAGTAACTCTGTCTTTCTGTCTGGATGTTTGTCACGTTTTCACGGCTAAACGGCTGAACAGATCTTAGTAAAATTTGATAGAGAGTTGCTGTATATCACAGAGATGGACGTAGAATACTTTTTTGACGATTTTTTTTATTATTTTATGAAATTCTGGAAAATAAACGAAAATAATAGGACGTTTTGGCGCTCACAGAATGCATCACAGAATGGAACGTAGTAGTCGGGTCAGTTGCGTTTCACAATGCGATGTTGCCACTTCGTGCTGAGAGTTAGGTGGGATGCGGACGCGGGCCGAACCGCGCTGTGCGACGTTGCCGGCGCTGCATCGACTTTTTGCATGGGTATAGTTCAAGTACCGGAGAGTGACATAGGCTACTTTTCATCCTCATAATTATCACCATTTTTCATCACTACGCGGGTGAAACCGCGAGGCGCAACCAGTTTATAATATTTATAGAGTTGCTGGCATCCAGTGGATGCAGAAGGCAGGCTATCGTTCAGTGTGGAGGTTAAAGGGGGAGGCCTATGTTCAGCAGTGGACGTCTTCTGACTGATGATGATGAAGTTATTTATAAAATTGTTTATAAACAAATTATTATAATTATGTTTACTTATAAACAAAACTAATTGGGGATCGTTTATACTATCTACCATATACCTATGCAACGCAGGCCTGTAGATAGGTAAAATCGCGTTCGGTGGCCTTTTTGGCGAGCGTTGCACAGTCATCTCGCTTTACACTGCCAATACAATACAATACAATTCAATATTTTATTACTACTCAGAAAATATGTAGAAGTATAATTAAACTTACATAAACTAATTGAATAATTACATAATTTTTTTTTTTTATTTACTATCTCTGTAATTTTTTTCTGTTACTTAAAATTAAACTTGTATTGATAGTATTAATATGTTTATAGGTAGTATATTCAATATTTAAAATTTTATGAACGGAATACTCGCCATTATTATTCATTATTGTTATTTTACGAAAGTCATTTCGTTAGATATGTTGACTGTTTAATAATTATGTTTACTTAACTATAGGCTTTAGGATTGTAAACGTTTGACTTTCTTTTACGTACAGGGTTGTACGGACCAGTGATACTAATCTTATAAGAGATTATTGTGAAAAACTTTAAGGGAAAAACGAAACTCTTAATAAGCACAACTTAAAAAACAGAAAATTTATGAAAACTTAAATAAATAACTAAAATCTAAAACTTAAAATAACTGCCAACTAAAAACTTAAAGTAAAGACTATTAGTGGAGGGAAAGGTCCCGAGAATGCTGGTGGCATTGCCACGTTGAATGGCAATGCCCAATTTCTGGGCGATATAAAAGCCAGCATTCTGGATACCCGACGCCGGCTAACGACATAATATCCGGTGTTCCATGTATGGAACGTTTGGTAAACAAAACAAAATACAAGCTAAAACTAACACTACAAATACAATTAGACTGCCCATAGACCGCTGAAGGTCTAAGCACAATCCAAATGCTCAAGCCCACTACCAGTTGGCAGCGTACCCAGCATGCTGGCGGCATTACCACGTTGAATGGCAATGCTAATGCGTTGAGCCAGAAAAAAAAAGTTTGGTCATACTGGCACTGTGTAACTGTTAATGTACCTAATTTGTAGTAGTTTTATTTACACAAGGAAATTATACATATTATATACAACTTATCGATAATGTACGACTAAAATATAATATACACAAAAAATAAATAAAAAGTCCTAAGTGAACAAATCGCCACCATGCGGCAAGGTTCCCAGAATGCTGGCAGCATTGCCCCGCTGGATTGCGAGGCTTAATTTTTGTGCGAAATATGCTCCAGCTCTGGGATCCCCCGAGGCGAGAACCAATCTGGTCGCAATGTCTTTACAAAACTTTTTTGTATCGGACGACCACGGGCCTAGAGTCTCTACAGCTAATGCGAGAAACTCATAATGTGCGCTCAATTGTGCATATTTGCGGTGTTTTAATAATTGAGCGTTGTCAGCCGCGGCCCCGACGTCTCGAACCAAACTGGAGAGATGAGATGGCGCCAGGGTGTCCACGCACGTAGCGTCCCAGACGAGTGCACGTCCGAGACACCACGGAACTAGGGTGGCACCATCCGGTCTCTTGCCGTCATCTCTTACCATTCCAGTGGGCTCCAACGTCGACGGCACAGAAGCTGAGGAAAGTGCCCGCCTGACTAAATCATTGATGGCCCAATGACGAAATAGGCGGCCAGCACTCTTCACGCACGACAGCCCGTGTCGTCCGAGTTGGTCCACGCCTCGGCCGCACTGGCAGCGGTGAGGCTCGCACAGTTTAACGCCCAAACGCAAGCCCACCACTACACGTAGGCTGCTGGGGTCAAGGATGGTTGCTAGGTTGTCGGAAGGGAGGGCACGGAGCCAGTGACCTGATTCCACTTCCGACACAGCCAGGAGCCGCGCTCGGTCCGCGATGTCTGTAGCTTGTTCCAGTAAAGCCGAATGTGTGATTTTGATGAGTGGAATGTCCCACGCGCTCTGTGTCCCCATTTCAGCTGGAACACTGATACTCGGGCATGAAGCACACCAGGCCGTCAAGGCCTCACTCTGGCCCGCCACCCGAACATCGGCAATAGGTATATTCAGGATCATGCCGATGAGGGCTTGTGAGCCATGACTGGACGCCAAGAAAGCCGGGAGTGCCACGCTAGCGGAACGACGGATGCCCAAGCCACCGAAAGAAATGGGGAGGGTTGCCTGTGCCCAAGCGCGACTATCAAACTGAAGATTTAGAATTTTGGTGACTGTTTCCTTTAATGTGTTATCAACTATGTCTATAATTGATTGAAAATACCACACAGGGCAACTTCGTAACAAATACATGAATTTAGGGGTAAAAAGACAAAGCCGAAGGATATAAATAGCCATGTGTGGTTTAATTTGGAACAGGCGAGCAGAATTGTCAGTAAATTTTTTAATCTTTGACGTCACTAAAGATGGTATTGCATCCAAGAAAATTGGGGCACCTAGTAGGGTTAGCGATGATTTTGTCTGTATTGAAATATCGGGGCACAATAAATTGAATTGGCCAATAATGGATGAACGAATTTGGTCTGTAATGTGATCTGGAACGTAAATTTCACATTTATCAAAATTCAATGTCAGGCCTATGGTGTTGAAACGATGGATGATCAATTTTAGGTCCTCCAATACCAAGGATGCACTGCCCCCCAAAGAACCGTCATCGAGGTACCAAACATTTAATTTTGAATTTAGATCCGCAACAATAGGGTGGATTCCTAAGCTAAACAGAGCTGGACCGAGCGGGTCTCCTTGCTGGCAACCGACACAAGAATTAATTTCGTTTTGGCCATAAAGCAGTTTTGTAGGGGCGCCGTAACATTGCCACATATAATTGTAAATTTCCGGTATTTCTTTATGGATTTCAGACAACAAAACGCCCCTGTCTAGACTGTTGAAAGCGTTTTTCACGTCAATTTTGATATAAACTTCATAATCGGTCGACCCAAGAAACGTACGCGTAGCGTGCACAGCCGCCTCGCAGCCAGATTTTACACCAAAACCTAGCTGATATGGCATGAATTTTTTGGAGAGACGCTGTTGAAAAGCTCTGCAACATATTTTGGATGTAAGACGTCTCAGAGTACTGCCGACAGCGATAGGGCGAACCCCGCCATCTTTTTTTGTTAGCGCTACTAGATTAGCACCGTATAAAATAGGTACTATCTCCTCCGGGACTCGACCATCCAGCATAAGGTTTGCCAAGGCGGTCAAATCACGGAGAAGAGATCTTCCTGCTTCACCGACAAAAGGATCGGTGAGATCTTTCAGATGCTGTGGAGTTATGGCGTCCAAACCACCCGCAGACCCATTGGGAAAAGATCTAATAGCCAAAAGAATAGCTTCCTCATCAGTTTGCAGGGTTGGTTCGGACGCAGGAGGTGACGGGAGCTGGGTGGTAGGCGACTGCGCAGGGTGTTTATCGCATAATGCTGCATAAGTCTCAGCGGAATCCGTGGCAAGAGAGTCACTGCAAAAAAGGAGTTTTGCAGCACCTTTGATGTTTCCATCTGAAACTTTGTTTTCTATTAATTTAGTGTGATTTGTGAAAGGGATGACCGGATCGATAACGTGCGAAGGAATGAACCGGCGAGACGTATTGTGTTTGATAGCAGATGTTAATGAATGCTTATTTGAGTCTGGTCCTATATGAAAAGTGTTATATGAGAATGTCAACAAGTTTTCCCAGGAAGAAAGTGTGTTATCACTAACTACCTTTGCCACGCACTCCGCCAAGCTCCGAGCAACGGTCACGCGGGCTCCTCTGGGTATACGCTTAATAACTTTTATGGTGCGCTTAAACTGTGCGAGTCTCGTGGCCAAAGATGTGTTGCTGGACGCTCCAGTCGTGCAAGTCGCTGAGTTCGATGACAACGGTATATCTGAAGTTGATGGTAAATCGGTACGGGGTACATGCCGCCGACTGCAGTGTATTTTCAGGCCCCGAGGGCCTTTATACAATTTTCTGTCTGCACAAATGGAGCACTCAAGCAACACAACTGGGGCCGACAAGCACAAGCTGTTGGAATTGTTCATACCTAGGTACTTACTTAATCGTAATCCTATAATTATGCACACAAAAAAATAAAATAACAAACACTAAATAAAATAAGAAAACATAAACATTATAAAAATAATGACAAATGACAAGATGATGTGACTGCTACGCAGGCGCGCCGCGGCTGGGTGCCATTTCTCCAGGTTCTTAATGGATGAAAAATATTGGGTTGCTTAGTAACTGTATCGTTACCACAACAACTGTCAGCAACAAAACGGCGTTCTTGATGTCAAGATGTCAGCCAAATTTTAAACAAGGGTCAAGCAAAAAACAGCTGTTTTTGATAACTAGAACTGCGCCGGCCACACAAACACCACCGTGGTATGAAGAAAATAAAAATATCCGACGTGTACCTATCCGACGTGTACCTAATTGTTTTTCTGTTTACTTCAGATTTAAAAAATAACTCTGAGCAAGTTAATTACGTCAAATTTAATCTAGACAAAAAGGAGACTAATATGCGGATTTTCTTCACCGTGTTCCGGAAGACTGATTTGATTTGGGAGGAACCGTGTCATATTACAGTGGCATTTATATTCCATGCTATTAATTACGGTCAGTATACAATCCTGTAGGCTCCACTCTTATATACCTACATATACCAACATCATCATTCATCATCATCATTTCAGCCGTAGGACGTCCACTGCTGGACATAGGCCTCCCCCATCGATCTCCAAAAGGGCCGGTTGGAAGCGGCCTGCATCCAGCGTTTCCCTGCGGTCTCTTTTAGGTCGTCTGTCCATCTTGTGGGTGGACGTCCTACGCTGCGCTTGCCAGTCCGTGGTCTCCATTCCAGAACCTTTCGGCCCCATCGGCCATCTGTTCTGCGTGATATGTGCCCTGCCCACTGCCATTTCAACTTACTAATCCGGTGGGCTATGTCGGTGACTTTCGTTCGTCTACGGATCTCCTCATTTCGGATTCGATCTCGTAGAGAAACCCCGAGCATAGCCCTCTCCATAGCTCGTTGTGCGACTTTGAGCTTTCTTATGAGGCCCATAGTGAGAGACCACGTTTCAGTGCCGTATGTCATCACTGGTAACACACACTGGTCGAAGACTTTCGTCTTAAGGCACTGAGGTATTTTGGACGAGAAGACGTTGCGTAGTTTACCGAACGCTGCCCAGCCGAGTTGGATTCGCCGATTGACCTCTTTCTTGAAGTTGGACCTACCTAGTTCGACGGTTTGTCCTAGGTAGACGTACGCGTCAACAGCTTCAAGAACTGAGTTCCCAACTGATACTGGGGTGGGCACAACATGGATATTTGACATAACCTTTGTCTTGTCCATGTTCATTTTAAGGCCCACCTGTTGGGAGACTCGATTGAGGCCTTCGAGCATCATGCTGAGATCTTCCATCGATTCTGCCATGACCACAATATCGTCGGCAAACCGAAGGTGAGTGATGTACTCGCCGTTGATGTTGATGCCGAGTCCTTGCCATTCCAGGAGCTTGAAAGCATCTTCCATTGTGGCAGTGAACAGTTTCGGAGAGATAACGTCTCCCTGTCTCACGCCTCTTCGCAATGGAATTGCCTTCGAACTCTGCTCCTGTACTCGGACCGACATGGTGGCGTTATTGTACAAACACTTCAACACTTCGACATACCGATAGTCAATACGGCATCGCTGGAGAGACTCGAGCACCGCCCATGTCTCGACCGAATCAAAGGCTTTCTCATAGTCCACAAACGCTAAACATAGTGGCAAGTTATATTCTTCGGTCTTCTGTATAACTTGGCGTAGCGTGTGGATGTGGTCTATGGTACTATAGCCTTTTCGGAAACCGGCTTGTTCGATAGGCTGGAAGTCATCGAACCTGCGATCGAGACGATTCGTGATGACCCTCGAAAACAGCTTATAAACATGGCTCAGAAGCGAGATGGGTCTGTAGTTCTTCAGCAAGGTTTTGTCACCTTTCTTAAAGAACAGCACCACCACGCCTCTGTTCCATGCTTCTGGCGTTATACCTTCGAGTAAGACAGAATTAAAGAGCTTCTGAAGGACTCTGAGTACCGGTGTTCCACCCGCTTTCAGAAGCTCTGATGTGATTCCATCGTCCCCTGGCGCCTTGTTGTTCTTGAGCTGTTTCAGGGCCATCCTAATCTCGTACAGGCTGATGTCCGGGATATCTTCAGTATAGTGTCGGCTCAGCTTGGCTCTTGGGTCTTTGGCCGAGCTGCTCACAGGTTTAGCAACCGAAGTGTATAACTGTCCATAGAACCTTTCGATTTCCCCTAATACCTCGGCTTTGGTCGACGCTACACTACCATCTTCCCTCTTCAGCTTTGTCAGCTGGCTTTGCCCAATAGACATGTCTCTTGCAAACACTTTGGAGCCTTTGTTTTGCTCAATCGTCTCTTTAATACTGTTCGTATTAAAGGTACGTATGTCGTGCCGCAATGACTTCCAAATTTGTCTATTGAGCTGCCTATATGAGTCAGCGTCATCGGAACATTGTAGTTGTAACGAGCGTCGATCAGCCATGAGGTTACGGGTATGGTCGGATAATTTTTGAGGTCTATCTGTGCGCCGGCCAGGTCTAAAAAACTTAGAACCTACCGCATGGACAGTTTCCACTAACCTGTTATTAATCTCATCCACGGAAGCAAAGTTCTCCAGGCAATCAAAGCGATTAGACAGCTCGAGTTGAAAGCTCTCGGGGTTTTGAATATGGGCATGGTTCGGTCGGAGCGTGGACTTCATTAGGCGGGACCTCTCAATTTTAACGTTAATATTCAATGTGCCTCTTACTATTCGGTGATCACTACCGGTTTTCACCCTGTGAATCACAGAGACATCATTGAATATTTGTCTCTTGGTGGTCATAATGAAGTCTATCTCATTTCTCGTAGAACCATCGGGGCTCATCCAGGTCCATTTCCTGTGAGGCGGCTTCTGAAAGAAAGAGTTCATCATAAAAAGTCCCTCTTTCTCCAGAAAGTCGGCCAGCCTCTGTCCCCTAGGGTTCCGTTGCCCACAGCCAAATTTCCCACTTTCAACTCATCATCACTTCTCTTGCCCAACTTCGCGTTAAAGTCCCCCATAACAACAGTGAAGTGGGTCTCGGACGTATGTATGGCTCTACTAATGTCCTCATACATAACCTCCACTTCATCATCTGGGTGTGACGAGGTCGGTGCGTATACCTGAATGACCTTCAACGAATATCTCTTGGATATTCTGAGTATTAGGTATACAACCCTGCTCGAAACACTGTCGATGGTGATAATGTTGTTAATGAGGGACTTGTGGATGAGAAAGCCGACACCACCTTGGGACTGTTGGTCGCCCTCCCGGTAGTAGAGTAGGTTACCGGATTTCAGGGTTATCGTGTCCTCGCCCTCTCTACGGACTTCGGATAAACCCAAGATATCCCAACGTACCCTACCCATTTCTTCTTCCAGCTCAACAATCTTCTCATCAGTCCTCATGGTGCGTATGTTGTGTGTTACCAGGGCCAGTCGTCGTCGTTGGGGTTGGTAGCCGAGCGTCTGCCGGGGATTCTTAGCACCCCTGGCCCCGCCGTTACTATGACCGCTACCGTAGCCAGGAATAGCGGGGCTGCCGGGGACTGGGGGCCTGGTCCTTTTTGTATTCATCATATAATGGGGGGGGATTGCCAATACTCGCCACGCTTGGCAGGCGGGTTGGCGAGCGCAGTCGGTGTTTTTATACTCAGAAGACGCTGCTGCCCGTCTTCTGGTTGATCCCTTAGCCGACTTCTACGGCACCCACGGGAAGAGAAGGGGGAGGTCTATTCTTAGGCCGGACCTCCACAGCTATACCAACATAATTATATTTTATATTTCTAACCCACAGTTCACCATATAATATATGTCAGAAGGGCGATGAGGTTGTAACAATCGGTGGTGATATAAAACAGTAATCAAAGTTCGGAAGGAAGTAATATTAAGTATGCGATAGGTGCGACACGCGAGTAGTTCCGCTATCTAAAACAGACTGCTTACAGAGGGCGCGCGAGGAGCGGTCGGCGCGCGGGCAAGTAACCGGTCCGCGCCGGGTTTGCCGCGTACTAACTCTTTACTAAACTGCGGCCGCTCGCTCGACGTTAGAACAATAGGCGCTGCGCGAATGGCGTGTTTCCATTGCATCCGATTTGTACGATTAAATATTATAAGTATTTATTTGGTTTATATTATTAGATTATGTACTGTGTATTTATCTATGTGTGAATGATTAATATACATAATAAATAGTATGTATTAATATTTGTAAATGTGAAATTATTTGTAAGTGTTTAGTTATTATTTAATGATGAAAAGTGGTGAATAAATATAAAATATAATTATGTTGATATATGTAGGTATATAAGAGTGGAGCAATGAGGCAATGGGTTCTGTTCTGCAACAGCTGGTTAACGGCGTATGGCAACCACTTGCATTCTTTTCGCGTAAGCTGAATCCAGGTCAGCAAAAGTATTCGCCATACGACCGTGAACTCTTGGCCATATACGAAAGTATTAGGTACTTTCGCCATATGTTGGAGGCTCGACATTTTGTGGTATATACAGACCACAAGCCCCTCTGTTTTGCTTTTAGCGAAAGAAAAGTAAACTGTTCTCCTCGTCAATTTAGGCATCTTGATTATATCTCTCAATTCACTACGGACATTCGGCACATATTTGGCAGCGACAATGTCGTTGCCGATACACTCTCCAGAATTGAGGAACTACAGATACCAATTGACTGGGGCTTATTAGCCACATCACAAGCCTCTGACCACGAAATGGCACAACTTCTTGGTGGTGAATCTTCACTCCGCCTAAAGAAGCTGAAATTACCCAACAGTCAAACTGAACTTTATTGCGACGTAAGCCTGGCCTTACCAAGAACTTTTGTAACGAAATCGTTTCGAAAACAAGTTTTCGACAGCCTCCATAATCTCAGCCACCCAGGCGCAAAAGCAACTGCCAAGTTAGTTGCTGAGCGTTTTGTTTGGCCTGGGGCGCGCAAAGACTGTCGAGAATGGTCACAAAAATGCTTGGCTTGTCAGAGAGCTAAAGTAAGTCGACATGTGTCATCTCCATTGGGCACTTTCGATTTACCCCGCGCTCGTTTCGCTTACGTCCATATGGATATTATTGGTCCAATGCCGCTTTCACAAAGCCAGAAGTACTGCCTCACAGCAGTAGACCGTTTTACACGTTGGCCCGAGGTCACGCCAATGCCAGAGATGACAGCTGAAACTGTTGGCAAGGCGTTGATGTCGTGGATATCCAGATTTGCTCCGACAGACATTGTGACTGACGCGGCGCTCAGTTTGAATCAGCACTGTTCCAATATCTAGGAAAAATGACTAGATTCAAACACCGCAGAACTACCGCCTATCATCCAGCGTGTAATGGATTAGTGGAGAGATTTCACCGCCAACTTAAGGCAGCAATAATGTGCCATGCAGACAGCAATTGGGTTGACACATTACCTTTGGTGCTCTTGGGTATCAGGAGCTCATTTAAAGAAGATCTTCAAACTTCTTCAGCAGAGTTAGTGTATGGCGAGACGTTACGTCTGCCGAGTGAGTTTTTCCAGCCATCCGTCGCTGATAGTACCGACATTTCGGACTTCACGACTCGCTTACGCCACTTCGCTGTGAAGCTACAACCCACACCTGCTGCTCGCCACAATAAAAACTCAATTTTTATTTTTAAAGATTTAGCAACTTCGAGTCACGTCTTTTTGCGGGTCGATGCAGTACGAGGTGCCTTAAAACCTCCCTTCACTGGCCCCCATGAAGTGCTCAATCGGGGTGACAAAGTTTTTAAAATATTGGTTAAAGGCAAAGCGGTTACTGTCTCAATTGATCGGCTCAAACCAGCCTACATTCTGACAGACCCGTCTCCTACACCTACTTCAACCCCCACTACTCCCATCCCACCAGACCCAATCCCAATACGACAACAGGATATCCCAGTACCAGTACCCAACCCAGCCACAGTACCAGTCCCGGTCCCGACTCAGGTCATAAAAAAGACTCGCTCTGGGCGTACGGTTCGTTTTCCCGACTTCTATCGACCGTAGTAACGGTCTGGAGGGGAGTGATGTAGGCTCCACTCTTATATACCTACATATACCAACATAATTATATTTTATATTTATTCACCACTTTTCATCATTAAATGAATAACTAAACACTTACAAATAATTTCACATTTACAAATATTAATACATACTATTTATTATGTATATTAATCATTCACACATAGATAAATACACAGTACATAATCTAATAATATAAACCAAATAAATACTTATAATATTTAATCGTACAAATCGGATGCAATGGAAACACGCCATTCGCGCAGCGCCTATTGTTCTAACGTCGAGCGAGCGGCCGCAGTTTAGTAAAGAGTTAGTACGCGGCTAACCCGGCGCGGACCGGTTACTTGCCCACGCGCCGACCGCTCCTCGCGCGCCCTCTGTAAGCAGTCTGTTTTAGATAGCGGAACTACTCGCGTGTCGCACCTATCGCATACTTAATATTACTTCCTTCCGAACTTTGATTACTGTTTTATATCACCACCGATTGTTACAACCTCATCGCCCTTCTGACATATATTATATGGTGAACTGAGGGTTAGAAATAAACACCTGCAAAGTGAACAGTGACGTACTCATTTATCGCCACCATCACCGACGCTAGGAACCATCTAACCACCATCCCATCACCATAATCCTAATGGTCCAAAAGCCCCAACACGGGGAAGAAGAAAAAAAAATCCTAACGGAAGAGGCTACCCTTGTCGGTTCAGTCCGGGGTCTTGTTCAAAACATCGAACGGATGATGATCAGAATACCTTTAAGACCCTCTTTACCGACTTTTAGGAATTTGGTCGTTTTAGTTTGTGTGTCTACTTCCAGGTTTTCTTTAAAATTATAAAAAAAGTGTAATATCAAAATATAATGTTTTATCTAGGAAACCCCAAAGACCGAAACATGATTCAAGACATTTCGCTCGATATCCAGTTGAGATTTTCACAGAATATGTAACTGTAACTGAACTTTTGTAATGTTTTTATTTTCGTTTTGCTCTTCGAACAAAATAAAGCGAATGGACACGGGCCCAGAAGAAGCGTATTTTTGAAGATTACAAAATGAGCGTCGGCGCTCACTTCGTTTCAGTCGGTCTCTAGCCGTAGGAAGTGCAACACGATACTATTGTTACATGATAACGAAACATCTGACAAAATTATGCCTCCGTGTGCTTTACCGAAATGTAAATACACAACAAAACACCGCTATCTATTTTTGTAATAAATGTACTGTACATGGTTATAATTAGGTATATATCCGACGGTTTCGACTCATTTTTACTCCGTCCGTCCATTCATTTTATTTTGGTCGAATATTTTGCTTAGATTTCACATAAGTACATTTAGTAATTTTATATCTATAAAAGTGTAGAAATGTGCGAGCAAGATAGAGGACTCACGATGCAAAGACTCGTAACTTGTGGAACTTCATAAACATTAAAAAGTAAAAAACTTCTTTTCAGGTCCATATATATCTGGACTGTCGATGTCTAATATTTTGCTTCAATACTCAAATAACTCCAGTAATATAATAGAGTACAATATTGGAAATGAGACATTGCATTTATATTGCAATGCACATTATAATGATGATACGAACCTTGCGTCTACTGATACATGGCATTATTCCCGTAAGTATAGTTAAGTTGCAGTATTGTAAATACGACGAAAGTCTTCGACCAGTGTGTTACCAGTGATGACATACGGCACTGAAGCGTGGTCTCTGACTATCGGCCTCATAAGCAAGCTCAAAGTTGCACAACGAGCTATGGTCGGTTATGCTCGGGGTTTCTCTACGAGACCAAATCAGAAATGAGGAGATCCGTAGACGAACGAAAGACACCGACATAGCCCACCGGATTAGCAAGTTTAAGTGGCGCTGGGCAGAGCACATATCACCCAGAACAGATGGCCGATAGAGCCGAAAGGTTCTCGAATGGAGACCACGGACCAGTAAGCGCAGCGTAGGACGTCCACCCCCAAGATGGACAGACAACAGAGATAAAAGAGACCGCAGGGAAACGCTGGATGCAGGCCGCTTCCAACCGACCCTTTTGGAGATCGATGGGGGAGGCCTATGTCCAGCAGTGGACGTCCTACGGCTGAAATGGTGATGACTGCAGATACAACAACAGCAGATAATAGAAGCATTGATGGATAGATGGACGCGACGAGAAAATTTGAAACCAACGCCCATAATGATGTAAGTCAACGCCTAATTGTTGGTTACTCGGCTAACGTAGCGACCCAAAGTGGGTCTTGAACTCCATCACAATGAAACAGCATCGGTTTCAGTCTCGTGCTGTGCCACACCATTTAATGATTACTTTCTTGAATAGCTAAATGTCTATTCCATAAATTATGTTCACTCATAAAAATTTGAAAAATTACCGGATACTGAACAATCCTCGGAACTTATTTGAGTATTTGCTAAAAAACATAATATATTTCATAAGATATATCGTCAACTATAACACATACATGTGAGATGTGTATAAAAGAAACATGGTACATTTATATAGCTTTCAAAAATATTTTATTTCTTTGGAACGGTGTAGTATTTATCGAGTTATTGTGTAAAAATTAAACTGCCCAGGTACCTCATTTCATCTTTGTTAATCTTTGATTGGTAGCTCACCCTCCACAATTTTGGCACTCTACGAGCAACAGTTCCGTGCTTTTGAAACCACAAGGAATCCAACAATGCTATTCGTAGGTATATAATAATAATAATAATAATAAAAGTCCATTTTTTCACAGTTCAGTTTTATAAATTATTTTTTGCCATAAAGATTATCACAATCAACAAGATATTGCTATACAAAAGGAAAATAAACATAATAGATCATTGTACACCAGTTAAACAACCAAACAACCAACAAAATACATTAAAAATGAAGAAACGAAGAAAATTTTATTACTTTGACACATGTTGTCAAAATTTGGAAAATGAAAAATATATGAAATAACAAGGAAATACCAATAAATAATGATCACAAGATCACGGACGAAACAAGCGGACACAAAGAGCGCACGCCTTCCATCACCGCCCGCCTCGTCGTCGTCTCCGAGCACCTCGTCGGGTGAAGATGAGTACCACACCACCCGCGAGGCAAGCGGCTCGTCGAGCGACACGAGCGGGCCTGGGACACCGCCGCCACCTCCACCTGCGCGACGGGGACGTCCCCCGCTGCCGGCACGCTTGGGGCTTGTGGGGCATTCTGCCACACGCCCGGCCCCCGCTACCGGTGGTGTAGTGCGTCGCATGCGATGGTCTACAATAATGAATGAAGACTGCATGCGCGCCTATTACAGGGCTACAGAGGGAGGAACAAACTTGTCAGCGTATTGTGCCAGGATGCTGCCTTTGTTTCAGGCTCTTCAACCAACCATCACCGTGTCCGCCCAGCGACTATCGGATCAAGTGCGGGCTATCCACCGGTGTAAGCTGCTGGATGACTCTGTGCTTGATCGGCTCCGCCAGGAAGAACTACGTGCTCGCCCAATTCCTGTCTCGACGCGGGACCCGCCCGTCGCGTCGTCTGCCCCGACATTGGCGTCAGTGCCGGCGTCGGTGGTGACACTAGCGGCATTGGCGGATCCTGTAGTCGATGAGGGAGATTTGGCGAGTGGTGTTTCTGACCAGGTGAGAGAGCAACTGAGGGGGGCTTTGGAGGACGCGATTTCACAGTATCGGTTCACACCCGATTCTAGGCCGCGACTACCACGTTTGTCCACCCATAGGCGTAACTTGGCGTTAATGGGAGCCTTGAATGCTTTGCTAGCTCCATATTTGCGGGCTAGCGAAGATTTAGTTGATACTCACTCGATCTTGTACTGCGGTGCCATCGCGGCGTGTCGCGTTGCACGTGTTAAGTTCCCGGACACTAACCGTGCACCGCGAACCGCCGGGGGGGTACCCGCATGGCAAGTGCGGATCGAGCGGCGTATCAGCACGTTCAGGACTCTCATTGCAAAGCTAGTCTGCTTCAGGCGGGGGAATAATCGCCCCCGAGTCATGCGTTTCGTGACTCAGGCATTCGCTGGGACCTATATAAGGCCTCAGCACTATCTAGCCAATGTTACGGAACGCATCGACTATCTGAAGCAGAAAGTCTATGCATGGGCAAACCGTATTCGCCGCTACAGAGAGCGTGTGGATAGATATTGGCAAAATCGCCTCTTCCAAAGTGACCAAAGGAAGGTGTACCGAGGCTGGGAGGAAACTGACCAACGTGTGAGTGACGGGCAGCTGCCGGATGCAAGCGCCATGATTAATTTCTGGCGCGGTATCTGGTCGATGCCCGTCGAGCACACGGAGGGTGATTGGATGCGTGTTGTCGAGCGGGAATGCGAGTCCATCGAACCCATGGGGTCTATTTTAATAGACTCATTAGACGTTAGTTGTGCGATCCGTACGGCACAGAACTGGAAAAGTCCTGGGCCGGACGGGTTGCACAACTTCTGGATAAAATGGATTCGATGCTCGCATGACCGCTTGGCGACACAATTCCAAGAAGCCCTTGAGCTCGGTTCCCTTCCCAGCTTCATGACCACCGGTGTCACCTTCCTGCTCCATAAGTCCGGTAGTACCACGGAAGCCAAAAACTACAGACCCATCACGTGCTTGCCTACCATCTACAAGCTCCTCACATCCATTTTGAGAAATAAAATTAACGCGCACATTGTTGCGAACAACGTTTTGGCCCATGCTCAAAATGGATGTAGGGTTGGGTCCCGTGGTACTAAGGAGCTCCTCCTCATCGACACCGCCATTAGTCAGCAAGTCCGGCGTAACAAGGGAGCCCTTTCCGCTGCCTGGATTGACTATATGAAGGCCTATGATTCAGTGCCTCATTCATGGCTAGAGAGGGTTTTAGAGTTGTATAAAATTGATACAACTCTAAAATCATTCTTAGGCGCATGTATGAGGCAATGGACCACAGTCCTTCGTCAACCAGGTGGTGGGGATGGCGCCTTTGGCCCGCAGGACTTGTTAAGGATTGAGCGGGGCATATTCCAGGGCGACAGTTTTAGTCCATTGTGGTTTTGCCTAGCTCTGAACCCTCTCAGCACTCTGCTGAGGGATTCAGGACTAGGCTATCGACTTCGAAGAGATGGTCAAGTCATCTCTCACCTGCTGTACATGGACGATCTCAAGCTGTTCACACCGAAACGCCAAGACTTGGTGGAGCTGCTAAAAATCACAGAGGTTTTTAGCAGTGCCATCAGGATGGAGTTCGGTGTAGACAAGTGTGCGGTCATGCATGTACAGCGAGGAAAAGTTGTGAATTCTCCAAATTTACAGCTTTCTGAGGTGATGACTCTCAGATCTCTCTCCGAGGCCGAGACCTATAAGTACCTCGGTATGTCAGAGTCGTTGGGTATATCGGTAGAGAACATCAAGAAATCGGTGAAGGAACGCTTCTTTTGTCGCCTTACAAAAGTACTTAACAGTCTTTTGTCTGGCGGCAACAAGGTGCGTGCCTTCAACGGTTGGGTGATGCCTTTGCTGATATACTCCTTTGGCATATTGAGGTGGACTCAAACTGAGCTGGACGCCCTGGACAGGAGGGTCCGTCAACTGCTCACATCACATCGCATGCTACACCCACGCTCGTCTGTTATGAGACTGTACATTCCGCGGAAGTGGGGGGGTCGAGGCTTTTTAAATGCCAAGAACCTACACAACCGCGAAGTGTGCAGTCTCAGGGATTTTTTCCGTAACAGCGAGAGTGGGATGCATCGTGATGTTGTGGCTGTTGACAGGGGCCTCACGGTGCTCTCCTTGGCAAACGAGAATTGGCGTAAACCATCGGTGCTGAGCATCGAAGATCGCAGGGATGTATGAAAGGGCAAGGAGCTGCACGGGCGGTTCTATCGGGCCTTAACAGGGCCCGATGTGGACTTGCTTGCGTCGGTGAACTGGCTACGATTCGGTGATCTCTTTGGGGAAACCGAGGGTTTTGCCTGTGCAATTGCGGACGAAGTTATCAAGACGAACAACTACCGGAAATATATCATGAAGGACGGTACGGTCGACATCTGTCGGGCATGCCACCGTCCCGGAGAATCTCTCCGTCATATCATTTCCGGTTGTTCGCATCTTGCTAACGGCGAGTACTTGCACAGGCATAACCTAGTGGCCAGGATCATCCACCAGCAACTTGCCCTTCGATATAGCCTTGTCGAGTCTGAGGTGCCGTACTACAAGTACGCACCAGCGCCAGTTCTCGAAAATGGTCGTGCTTTGCTCTATTGGGACCGCTCTATCATCACGGACAGGACTATTGTCGCCAATAAGCCTGATATCGTGTTGGTCGACCGATCCCAGCGCCGGGCAGTGCTCGTCGACATCACCATCCCACATGACGAGAACCTCGTGAAGGCCGAGAAGGACAAACTCAGCAAGTACCTTGACTTAGCTCACGAGGTTACCGCCATGTGGGATGTTGACTCGACGATCATTGTCCCGATAGTAGTATCGGTGAACGGTCTTATAGCGAAGAGCCTCGACCAACATCTTAAGAGGCTCTCGCTAGATGGTTGGGTCAAGGGTCAGATGCAGAAGGCGGTAATCCTGGACACGGCACGTATTGTCAGGAGGTTCCTCACTCTGCAGCCCTAACCACCGGTAGCTTGGGCCCTGCCCCGCTGCCGGCTGCACTCTAGGTTTAGGTTTTTTTATAATATTTTGTTTTTATAGGAAATATTGTAAAAAAACGTAAATTTAAGAAGGAAAATAAATATCTGAATAATAATAATATATAACTTTATTATACACCGAAATAAAAAAATACAAAAATAGGTAACTCCTGGAATATCCTGGAAATGAAAATGTATATCGATTTCTAGAGTACTCTTGCTCAAATTTGCACAGTACTAATGTAGTTACAGCAGAGTAGTGTCTGTATTTTTACTGTACATGCACAATTTGCACTAACCTTGTTTCTTTTCACTTATTTTTTGCAGATAATGAAGTTATTACACCACAGGGTACTAAGATACCACGTTCGTTCCAGCTTCATCCTGATCATGACAACGCCAATATTGAATGTATCGATAATTTAAACAAAATAACGTATCTGAAACTCATGCGAAGGACATACATGAAACCTAATACGATATATACAACTCAAGCCACAGCAAGAAAGTTTTCTACAATTAAAGTAACAAGTCCAACCCCACCTACAACTCGAGTTACAAGTCAAACTACAAGTCCAACTACACCTGATCTTCGGGAAATAACAAATATAGTAACTACAGGCACAATTTCAACTCAAACTGGAAGTTCAACAGCCTCTGAAGGTACCAAATGTATACTTATAACCCAATTTAAAATATTATGCTAATCAACAATGAAAACAAAAATAAACAGACGGTTGGACAACTGCCGCCTAAAAACATACATACTAAAGTTTACATTAAGGCCAATCACAACATAGTCAGCCAGGTCTACAGTCATTCCTTACATGGTGAGCCAGGTCTAAAGTCAATCACAACATAGTGAGCCAAGTCTAAAGTCAATCACAATATAGTGAGCCAGGTCTAAAGTCAATCAAATCATAGTGAGCCAATGATGACACTGCTTACTAACGCTCATGTTTAGTGTTCCGCTGTCCTATTTTTATTTTGTTAAGGAGAAAACTAAATTACAGTCAGTATCAAATTTATATGATTATTTACGGGATATTTACTGTAAATAACGTCCGTATATAACCGTAATGTCCGTTGTAATATCTCGTAAATATTCATATAACTTTAGTGAACAACCTTGATAGTTTAAAATAGTGTTTTAGTCAGCATTAATTTCAGATTATGATAATAAAAATATTAAATCTTTATCGTGATTATTAGCGCTATTTGTGTATGTTTTAGGTCGTATTTGGGGCATCGTGCTTACTGTGGTGTTATTAACATTTCTTGTAGCAATCGGCCTGTGGAAAAAGTTCAGCTACAAGAAGCGACTGCTTGGAAACGTTTGTATTCCTATTTTTTATTTAAGTTGATCCCCAAATTTATTTAAATAAATAATTTACTGTACTTGAGAAGTATCTTTTACTTCTATTATTTTGTTGTCCTATTTTTTGTGATTAATTTTATAATTATTTTGATTTGATTGAAGTTCATTGAAAATTAATTTCATATAGACCGTCTGACCAGCCCTGGCGTCAAGGTTTTGGCCTGCCTTGATTATTAGTAGTATTGACATGGCGCGTCTAAGTTCGTGATCTGCAAATGTTAATGGCACAAACTCAATTTTTTCTGCAAAAATTTATTGTGATTTGTAAATAGTAGATAATCAAGAACATCGCAGAATAGTTTTAGAAAATAAAGTAACGCCCTATTGCAGAGCATTTGCGTATAATGTTTGTCCTTGCCGTGGGCCTAGGTCCAGCTGTGGATTAGTATAAAATAAATAAATATTCGGGATATTTTTGTACACACGGTCATCTGACCCCAAACTAAGCAAAGCTTGTGATATGGCTGCCAAAAACTGATACACATACATATTATATAAGTAAGTCATAAGTAAATTTATTAATAAAATGGTAATTTACAAGTCAATATACAGTTTTAACTTAAAAAGTAAGAATATAACAAATAATAAAATAATAATTACTTGATTGAAATTCAAACAAATTAATTAATTAAATTACATCAATATGAAATGTAAAATACAAAATAATAATAATACAAATGTCAAACGATTTCAAATATTATATAGTACCTACATTCATATATCAAATTTATAAAATTCGTCAAATCTATAAAAGCACTGCTCGATGAGCCATTTTTTTAATCTATTTTTGTAAGACTGCAGACTCGTTGCTGCCGTTATTTCAACCGGTAAATGGTTGTAAACCGTCGGACCCATGACGTGTGTTAACTTGGAGGACCTCTCGAGAGAGCGTGGCACGGACAACAGTTTGTGCCTGTTGCGGGTGAGGCACCTGTGCACAGAGCTCCGCTCTGCGTACTCTGCTAGGTTTACCCTCACGTACACTGCCACTTGAAATATCAATATGGCAGGCAACGTAAGGATTCCTAGCTTCCTGAAATAAGGACGAGCCGGAGTATCCCATGGGACGCGCGCCACGCACCGCACTGCACGCTTTTGCATGCGGAACGCTCGCTCCCAGTCCGCGGCTCTAGCCCATATCTCAGCTCCGTACTGCAGCTGAGAGTGCACCGTTGCAAAGTAGCACGCTCGTGCTACCTCGCCCGGAACCACTCTCGCCACCCGACTCAGTGCGAAGCACGCGCTTCCGAGCTTTCCACAGACCTTGTCAATGTGGGCGTCCCATTTTAGACCACGGTCTATCTCGAACCCTAGAAATGTGGTAGTCTCCTGTTCTTCTATTGTCACTCCATCCACAAGCACTGTCAAAGGTCGGGAAGACCTACCCGACAGGCAGAATTGGATGAAGTGAGTCTTGGAGAGGTTGAGAGACAGACCGTTTATGAGGAACCACCCTGACAGCTGGGAAGCTGTGTTATTCAGCCTCTGCTCCAGAGCGTCCACTGTCGGCGCCGTGACTACAGCGGCCACGTCGTCAGCGTACATTAGTACTTCGGCTGCAGTCACGGCGTCTGGCAGGTCATTCAGGAGCAGAGAGAACAAGATGTTGGACACCGAGGATCCCTGTGCTATCCCATTTCAGACATCATGGGGTCAGACTTATGTTTGCCACCGCCGCCGACAACCACCTGGGATCTCTCCCGCATCAGACCTGTCAAAAGTGAGTGCGAAGTGCCCACCACGCCGTAATGCTGCAATTTAGCAGCAAGTACGGCGTGGTCCGCGACACCGAACGCCTTTGACAGGTCACAGCTGTCCCGAGCTGCCATGATACGGCGCACCACCTCGCGTGTAAGTGACGTAGTCGAGCGCCCCTCTCGATAGGCATACTGCCGGTCAGACAGGGCACACGTTTCCGACAGAAAAACAACAAGCCGGGAGCTCAGCCCGTTTTCAAAGATTTTTGCAACAGCCGGTATGATAGAGACTATATTTTTTAAATACATACTTATTTAGATATATATATATATTTAGAACAAACACAAACGTTCATCACATAAATGTCTGTTCTAGGTGGGAATCGAACCCACGCCCCCAAGTTCAGAAGGCAGGTTCACTACTAACTGGGCCAACGGGCTATAGGCTGATTATGATAATAATGAGAATTATATTTTTTAGAAATCTTCTGAAGAAGACTACGAAAACTTACCTGAGCACCACCAGGGTCCCATGGCCACACCCTCTCAATGGAACCATCCAGATGACGTCATATACGCCGATCCAAATTCAACTGACAATCCATATGCAGAACCTAAACAAAAAACAAAAACAAAAATACTGAACGCAGAATCAAAGGATTCCAGCAAAGAACATAATTATGTAAATATCCACCAAATGAACAATTATGCATCTATGCAAAATAACGAGCCAACTTACGCAAATCAAAACCCAGTGAAATGTAATACTTCAATTGAGGAAAACGAATATGCAGAGGTTGATAAAAATATAAAAAACTATGATAGTCCTAACGGGATGGAACGTAAGAGTCATAACCAAAATGAAGGTCAGAACTTTAATGGCATTGTATATGCTGAGTTATGTCATAAAAATGCGAATGATGTAAACTTTAAAGCATCTGAAATGCCAGCTTACTGTGAAATTGTACCTCAGAAAAGTCGTGCAAACCTCTGTAACAAGTAAAAGTCCGCGAATGCAGATTTAAAGAATGGGGTGAAACGAACGTATTGTCAAATAATTAAATAAAAGAAATCATCTGTTTATTATGAATACTTGTAGTTAAATGTCTTTTTTATTTATGCTATAAACGTTGAGTAGTCTTGGAATAGTTACGCAGTGTTTTGTCTATTTCTCTCTTTCAAAATTTGAACTCGATCGAAAAAGACAAAAGACTGAGTAACTATTCCAAGGCTATTCTAAGTTTATTAATAGGGGTATATATATGTATTGTATCTGATTCTGTGTATTTAAGGTTAATTTCATTATGTATGTGATTGTTGAGTTAGCAAATAAACGTCAATGGCATCGATTCTGATGTACTCAAAACTAAACCAATCTGACAGAACGAAAATTATCTGCCTCTCTTTTCGTTTTAATATGTGTGAGAAGGATGGCAACAATTTTAGAGCTGTCAAATTTAGTTTAGTTTAGTTTAATGAATATCAGAATCAATGGCAATGTCACGTTACGTAGTTTAAGTGAGACTTGCTGCTTGCAAATGCAAGCAGAGCTTGACCCTTGTCGGCGACGGATTCGTACAGCATTGTGCGAGCACCTTGCTTACACCACCGCAAATCTTACCGCTACGATAGAGATATAGATTATCCTCATCAGCCAGAAGACGTCCACTGCTGAACATAGGCCTCCCCCTTTAATCTCCACACTGAACGACAGCCTGCCTTTTGATTCCACGGATGCCCGCGACTCTTACAATGTTGTCGGTCCATCTAGTGCCTACCTACGCTGCGTCTTCCGGTTCGTGGTCTCCACTCCAGAACCTTTCTTCCCCATCGGTTATCGGTTCTTCAAGCGATGTGGCCTGCTTATTGCCACTTCGACTTGCAAATTTTAACAGCTATGTTGGTGACTCTGGTTCTTTGGCGAATATCCACGCTTCGGATTTATATAGATTATGAAAACAGAAAATATATTTTTCAGTTTAAAGCATATTTTTTATTAAACCATTAATTCTACCAAGTACATTTATAGTTATAATTATATCAATGTGTTGAAAGAATAATATTTACAGAAAAAGAAAATAGGCACATAAAATACTGAAACTACTGATTTAACTAAGTTGAACAAACCGCTACTGACAGGGTTCCCAGAATGTTTGCAGCATTGCCCCACTGGATCGCAAGGCTTAATTTTTAAGCGAAATATGCACTGATATTTCGACCATAATGACAGGTATGGTCGAAATATCTTTACAAAATTTTAAATGAAAACATATCATAATATTTCTATACATTCATTCCATTTCTTTAATACAAAATTTAAAAAAGATTTTCTCCAATATCGTAAAGATTTGTGTTACTTTTTTTGAGGCACTATTTCACTGTATTGAGACTTTTCATTTGGATTAAATTTGCCAACATTGGCATCTCTATGGCAGATCTCAGCGTATGTTATGTTATTTAAGTTTTCCGCTTCTTGGTTCTCATTTTGACCCTTAGGTTCTGAAACTTTCAAACCAATATTGTCAGAATTATCTGGGTTTTGGGATGCATTGTCTTTTGCCTTTTGTGCTGACGTGTGAGTTAGCTGACTTTTATGTACAGACGCGTAAGTTGGTTCACTTTTTTGTACAGATGCGTAAGTTGGCTCATTAGTTTGCACAGATGCATAAGTTGGTTCATTTTGACTGTTAAATTTTCTGATGGAATCCACGGGTACAGCATAAGTTGGCTCTATTTTTGTTCTCTCTTCCTTGGATATAGGTATTACGTATAAATTTTCTATAGAATTTCGTTCGTCGTAAGTCACTGTGTTAGACGAATTCTGAAAAAGAAGATAAAAGTTTTATTAACATGATACATGTCGCAGAACCATGTGCCTACCAAGTTCTGACAAATAAATTAGGATTTAATTTGATTTGTACTGAAACTTGTGGTAGCCTATTTGGGAGACAGCTAGACCTGAAAGCGCGAGGTCGTGGCTTCAAACCCCGGGCCCGTACTAATGAGCTCTTTGGAGTTTATGTACGGATTCTCATACCACGTCCACATGCTTAAAAAGTTTGATTAAAGACATCAAGCACGATTAAGGCCTAATGCGTTCGGACCCGTCACACTACCTTCTAATTCAAATTCAAAGTGGGGGTGATAAGACCTGCACTGACATCCTGCTTGGGGTGTATGTGCATTTGCCCGCCAGCCAACACAAACCAGCCAAGCTCTCTAAAATAACGAAACACGGCTTTGGGTCGCTGACTAAACTGCTCTACCCCTATTTTACCAGGTGTTGTAGTATTGGAGACTTGTTGCTGTTGAGTTTCTTCAAAGAGTCTCGACCTTAATCGTATATCTTCTATGGCCTTGCAGTACATGCTCCACGGTCTCGTTCTCCTGTAGACAGCCTCGGCACAGAAGGCCGTCTGTGGGCTTGCAGTGCAGTAGTACATGCTCCACGGTCTCGTTCTCCTGTAGACAGCCTCGGCACAGAAGGCCGTCTGTGGGCTTGCAGTGCAGCAGTACATGCTCCACGGTCTCGTTCTCCTGTAGACAGCCTCGGCACAGAGGGCTGTCTGTGACCTTGCAATGCAGTAGTACATGCTCCACGGTCTCGTTCTCCTGTAGACAGCCTCGGCACAGAGGGCTGTCTGTGACCTTGCAATGCAGTAGTACATGCTCCATGGTCTCGTTCTCCTGTAGACAGCCTCGGCACAGAGGACTGTCTGTGACCTTGCAATGCAGTAGTACATGCTCCATGGTCTCGTTCTCGTTCAGTCATTATCGTTTGTTTTTTTCGAAATAAATATGTTTTTCGGTAATAAATATTGGTTATCGTTTGGTAACCTGGCAGGAACTTGGGGGCCCCTATCGATCGCGGGGCCCTAGGCACGTGCCCAGAGTGCCCAGTGGGAAAGAGGGGCCTGCAGTGTGCAAAAATGTCCCAAACATGTATTTTATTTATTTATCTATATCGACCCTAACAACCATAAAAAATGCGCTATTCTAGTACTTAGAGTTAGTTTTATTGATATATCAAAAAAATACAAACATTTTTGAGCAGTCGCTTCTTATACGAGTAGCTGTACCATATCCATAACCCAACTGCGATGAGGAGTATTACCACCACCACGCTGAACACGATGATCCAAACAGTACCTGAAGCAAAAACAACTTAGTACACAATTTGTAAAAATAACTTAGTAGGTACACGATTTGTAAAAATAACTTAGTACCTACCGGGGAACAACCATTCAGGCAGCGCATTCCACAGACTAGCAGTACGCATATACGCAATAAAAGTGGGATCAAAGCGCTTCGTGTGGGTTTTCGGAATATCAACCAACTTACTTAGTACATTGACTATGCCCATACAAAGGCTAACCAAGTCTTACAAATGTACCCGAATATTTGGCAAAAAATTATTTAACGCCTTGCCTAAATCCATAAGGGACGCTAAGTCACTTTATTCATTCAAAGATACGAATCAAGAATAAAAAAATGGTAAGAACTATATATACTGCTAATAGATTAGTGCGCAGAATAGGCGCGGAATAAATAAATACCTTTACGAAGACCTACGTACACGAACGATAGTCACCGACATGGCCCACCGAAATAGCAAGTTGAAGTGGCAATGAGCAGAGCACATATAACTCAGAATAGATGGCCGATGGGGCTTAAAGGTTCTGGAATGAAGACCACGGACCGGTAAGCGCAGCGTAGGACGTCCACCTACAAGATGGACAAACGACCTAAAAGTGACCGCAGGGAAACTCTGGATGCAGGCCGCTTCCAACCGCCTTTTGGAGATCGTTGGGGAGGCCTATGTCCAGCAGTGGACGTCCTACGGCTGAAATGATGATGATGATGAAATAGATACCTTTAGTGCCTGTAAGCGGAAGAATTGCAGTAGTAGATTCCTTTCCTCGGAGTAGTTGCAGACATGTTACTTTGCTTGGGATTTGAGAGTTCAATTTACATTGAATAATGGCATTTTCCTTATAGTTCTGAAGCTGGAAGGGACGTGGAACCTTCTCAGGTTCTTCTGATGTCAAAACTTCACTATCTGTAACAAATAAAATTAGTCAGGCCATTGAATTAGGGTCTAAGAACTCGCTTGCCGTAACTATCTCTCTTGCACGTTTTTGAAAATCATGAAAAATAATATTAGGCATGTTTTTATATTAGGGTTATTAATTTTTTTAATTTAAGAACCTTTTTAAGATTTAATTTACCTGTAATTTTTATTGAATAAACCACTGAAATTTCATATTAAATGTAATATGTATGTAGGTATATTCTGTTTTTTTTTTTTATGAAGTACTTGGATTTCAAATGTATTAATATATAACATTGTACTCAATATTTATTTGTATTTTTATTTTCTGTATTCGTAGAGCTACGATGTTACTAAGAACATTCAATAAAAAATAAATAAACTTAACCGTAGGTATTCTTTTTATGAACAAAGTTATGTCAAACTAAGCAAACATAAAAAAGCTTTCATTATAACAGTAATTAAACTACTAATCTAAACCAACAAAAAAAATATCTTCGAAAATGATACTTTTTTTTATAAATAATATTTACGGTATTTTTATACCACCTCTCTAGATTTGTACGCCTACAAACTAGGCAAAACATGATACAAAGTGACAAATATTTTAAACCACCTATTGTGCATGCGTTTTAAATGTGTGTATGATTTACTCGTGTTTTGTGCAAATAAATAATCTTTATCTTTATCTTTATCTTTATTCCTCAAGCAAATAACGGCCTATATCACAAAAAACTCATACTTTACTGCAATTATTTTTTTTTACAATTTACCTCATGATATAAAACTTTTAGAAAGTCCTAAGAAATGGCTATTGTCTAAGGGATTCTATGACCTAAAGGAATAATTTAATGATGGAATAAAGATTATTTATCATTTCATTAATTTATTATTACGCTTGTTTAAATATTCTTGCTTTTGTTAATTATTCTTTAGTTACACTGATCTCGTTTATTTTATCTATGTACCTAATTTTAAGTTTGTATGAATGTTAGTATAGGATTTTTTTTTTGCTTGTGTATTTGAGTATGTATGTCATTACCTTATTGATAATGCAATATTATTGTACTTATCTAGATGTATATAATACACTCAAATATTGCACGTCCACGAGGATAAACTGTTACTCCACCATTGTACACAGTTTTATGCAATAAAATTTTACTTTACTTTACTTTTAACAGCTGCTTACGAGACACCTACGAGTACAGAAAGGTACTTATACCCATAATAAATTGTTAATTTTAGTCTTGTTAAAAATGTAAGGGTAATATTGTAAAATTATAAATATTGGTAAATAAATGAATTGAATTGTATTGAATTGAATTGAATCCTTGGCTGTTCTTCGCAACTAGGGACTCCGATACATACCTTGGTACTGCCACTCAGTCGTCCACCCATCATAATTTTGTGCGGAACACTTCAAATACAACGTCTCGCTTCCAACTTCGTACTGAATTATATTACTGGTTTTATTTGAGTATTGCAGCAAAACGTTAGACATCGACAGGCCAGAAATATATGGATCTGAAAAAACATTTTCACTCTTACTTGTTGTTGAGCTTCTGCAAGATAACAACGCAGTACGTCGACACGTGTATGATGTAATTACCAAACTTAACACCTGAGATAAAAAAAAAAGATTAAAAAAAGGGACATTTTTGCTCGCACGGTTACCTGCTAAACTAAGCAATCCCTAATAGACTTTAAAGGTAGGCAACGTATATGTAATGCCCCTTGTGTTACCAGGTATCCATCATCATCATCATCATCAGCCAAAAGACGTCCACTGCTGAACATAGGCCTCCACCTTTAACCTCCACACTGAACGACAGCCTGCCTTTTGCATCCACTGGATGCCAGCGACTCTCACTATGTCATCGGTCCATCTAGTGGGAGGCCTACCTACGCTCCATCTTCCGGTTCGTGGTCTCCACTCAAGAACCATTCTTCCCCATCGGTTATCGGTTCTCCGAGCGATGTGGCGTGCCCATTGCCACTTCAACTTGCAAATTTTAACAGCTATGTCGGTGACTCTGGTTCTTTGGCGAATATCCACGTTCCGGATTCTATCGCGCAAAGAAACTCCGAGCCTAGCTCGATATCTCCAATCCATAGGTGACAGTAATTGCTTACCATTAGGTGGCCTGTTGGCATGATTTTTTTATGTCATAGGTGGCAAACAAGCAGGCTGCTTGATGGTAAGCAGTCACCGTCACCTATGGATACTTGTAACACCAGAGGCGTCACAAATACGTTGCCAACCCTTTAGGACTCGATTAACTCGCCTTTTGAAGAACCCCATGTTGTAGCGTCTCGCAAACACCGTGGAAGGTAGCTCATTCCACATTTTGTAGGTGTGAGGCAAGAAAGATCGTGTGAATCGCACAGTGTGCGATTTCCACTGATCTATGATGTTGGATGAGCCTTCACGCGGTGGCGGCTAGTGCGATGGTAAAACCGTGACGCCAGCATCAGATCAAACAGTTCTTCAGAACACTCCCCGTTGTAAATGCGATAAAAGATACAAAGAGACCCAACGTCTCTGCGCATGCTGAGCAGCTCTAAGTGTTCGGTGAGCTTGGGATCGTCGACAATTTTGACAACTCTATATATGGCATAATAAAAAATTAGATGCATCATTTCTAGTTACCTCATATTTAAAGCTACCTGTATTAATATAATTTGTATATAATTATATACTTACTGTATTCAGGCATATTCATTAAAAAAAACACTGTATACTTTTTAATAGAGTCATTTTTATGGTCCATGTTGCAGGTCCATGTCTCGCTTTGGTTAAGGATAAAATTGAATGTTATTCGAGTAAAATTAATTCTTGTAGATTCGCTTTGTAAATCTGAAATGTACAAAATGTGATATTCAATAAATAAATACAAAACCGTTGAATGTTAGAACTGGCCCCCGATTCTACTAAACAAATTGTTACAAAATTTTAATTGTTTCAATTTAAATTTTTAAATAATTGCCTCAAAATTTACAGTTCTAATTTTTTTATTCTAGAACAATACCACCACCTAATTTAGTATAAAAACTGTCAATTTTGAGGCAATTATTTAAAAATTAAAATTGAAAGAATTACAATTTAAAAACAATTTGTTTAGTAGAATCGGGGCGTAGGACACACATAATTGTATACAGGGTTACGCATAATAGACATCATAGACTATACTAAGCCGAAAGCAGGTGTACCTACTCATCATTATCATATCCCTAAAACAGCCAAAAACAACATAACCATTAACCATTAGATTCCCTAGGGTAAACCCTGAAATCGTAAAAAACAGCAAATCCATACATTTCGTGTCAATAATTTAACCTTCTTCTATGGAACAGCAGATTTTTAGATAGATAGTGCAGGCATGTGTCCTCATGTTTAATTTATTACAAATAACCGGCTTAGCGAGGAATATAACTAAATACATTACACATACTGAAAAAATAATTTAAATTGGCTGATAAATCTCTGAGATATGAGCGTTTAAAGTTTTAGGTGGGGATAGGGAGGGGATGCTCTATCCCTTTCTCACAAAACGTGTGTTAGTATAGCATTTGTATGGCGCTCCTGAGCTGTGACGTCACGGCTCACTATAGTGCGCTCTCTGTCTAGCATGAAATTTAAATGCTTATATCTGCTTATATCTTATTTATTTTTGAACTAATTTTAATTTTGTTTTCGTTGATGGGCTCTATTTATGATCAGCTTTTTTTATGGGGTAATAAAAAAATATTAGTCATCATTCCCTATTACTGATAACATATTTTAAAATAATTTTTCATTTTGTTATGCAACACCAGCTTTCAAAGTTCATCGCCATCATCATTTCTCAGCCATAGGACGTCCACTGCTGCACATAGGCCTCCCCCATCTAAAAGAACTGGTTGAAACGGCCTGCTACTTTGTCTACTTCATACGGGCCAGAATACCAGGAACAGCGATCACTGCTGGACAGAGGCTTCCCCAAGCCTATGTCCAGCAGTAGACGTCCTATGGCTGAAATGATGATGATGATACAAAGTTGCAGGCATCAGCTAGTGTATGACTATAGTAATTGATTGATTGATTAATAACTCTTTAATGTTCACACTATACAATTTGATACAGAGGACAAAAAACTCTGAAAAACTAGTGTAACAACTGGCGGCCTTATTGCTAAAAGCGATCTCTTCCAGGCAACCTTAGGATGGAAAGGATTTATAGAAGACGTATTACGGTAAGTAATTACAGTAATGGCTTGTATTTCCTGGCACAAGTAATCCCTCCGATGAACATTTAACTTTTTTGTAGACTTCATCTCCTGTAACAACAGCAACTGTGACGTTCTCTCCTCCGTGAAACTTGTACTCAGAATAATAGTTGTCCTTTTGCTCCTTGCGAGTTAGAATTAAGCCATTTACTTCGCAAAATATATCTGAAAAAAAGGGTTTAAGCTTAGAATAACTACACATAGAAACCAAGTACATTCGCAAAATTTAAGCCATTCAAATGGAGTCATATATGGCTCCAAAAAATATAAAGCTAATAGCTATGACAGTTGGTACAGGTTTGAGTCTTTTGGAGTCAAAACTTTAGGACCGTGGGGGACTGAGTGCCATTTTATTTTTCAAAGAATTATTTAAACGTCTTGTTTAAATCAGGCAGAAGACGTCCACTGCTGAACATAGCCTTTTGAATCTACTGGATGCCAGTTTAACAATGTCGTCAGTCCATCTAGTGGGAGGCATACCTACGCTGCGTCTTCCTGTTTGTGGTCTCCACTCAAGAACCCTTCTTCCCATCGGTAATCGGTTCTTTGAGCGATTTTTTCTGCGAATGCACTTTTTTTATGCCATCCGTGGCAAACAAGCAGACGGGCTGCCTAATGGTAAGCAGTCACCGTCGCCTATGGACTTGTAACACCTGAGGCATCAAAAATACGTTGCCGACCCTTTAGAACTCGATTAACTCGCCTTTTGAAGAACCCCATGTTGTAGCTTCTCGGAAACACCGTAGAAGGTAGCTCATTCCACATTTTGCAGGTGTGAGGCAAGAAGGATCGTGTGCATCGCTCAGTGTGCGATTTCCACTGATCTATGATGTGTGGATGAGCCTTCAGGCGGTGGCGGCTAGTGCGATGGTAAAACCGTGACTCCGGCATCAGATCGAACAGTTCTTCAGAACACTCCCCGTTGTAAATGCGATAAAAGATACAAAGTATTTACATAAGTATTTATTTAGCCATTCTTACCATGTCTCTGCTTCTCAATAACAATCTTCAGTGTGATGCTGACCGGTGTCAGTGTGTTCTCATCATAAATTATACATATCAGTGTGGTGTCATTGTTAGCGAGCCCCAGCTTCATGTACATTACTGACTCAGATGGTTGTATACCCGTCGAGATTTTTTTGCCGTCTGTAACGTATGAAAAATGTAAAGAAAAAGATTATTTATTTGCACAAAACACGAGTAAATCATACACACATTTAAAACGCATGCACAATAGGTGGGTTAAAATATTTGTCACTTTGTATCATGTCTTGCCTAGTTTATAGGCGTACAAATCTAGAGAGGTGGTATAAAAATACCGTAAATATTATTTGTATAAAAAAGTATTAATTCAATTAACTGACTTTTAAATTGACTAGATTTTAGATTCCTTATTGAAATTGGTATAGTGTTGTAGATAATCGGTCCCATACACATTATACTGTGGTTCATTAAAGTGGTTTTAGATGGGCGATTACGACATCTGTTTGGGTCTCTACGATTTCTTACCGCTAAGTCAGATATTGCCGGGAATAATTCTGGATTAGTTTTTACGAATAAGGCAGTTTCCAATATATATAGAGTCGGAAGCGTAAGAATTTTATGTTTAGTGAAGTAAGGCGTGCAACTAACAGTACTTTCTAATCTAAACATCGATCTGATACAGCGTTTTTGCCTTTTAAAAATAATCTCTTTGTCGGTTGAGTTACCCCAAAATATAATACCAATATAATATAATGATAATATAATATGTATTATCAATATTTAAGGTTCCGTACCCAAAGGGTAATAAAACCGGCCAAGTGCGAGTCGGGCTCACGCACTGAGAGTTTCGTACCATAACACAACTTGCTAGCTACTAACTACTACTTTGTTTGTTTGCATTGAATAGGCTCCGAAACTACTGAACCAATTTGAAAAATTCTTTCACTGTTGGGAAGCTACACTATCCCCGGGTGACATAGGCTATATATCTATACCCGTGCAAAGCCGGGGCGGGCCGTTAGTAAGGAATTACTTGGCTACTTTACATTACTTTAGGGGTGGCAATGTAGTTGTGATGCCTCTGGTATTACAAGTATCCCGAGGCGATGGTGACTGCTTACCATCAGGCAGCCCATCTGCTTGTTTGCCACCTATGGCATAAAAAAAACTAGAATGATACCGCGGGGTGCAGCTAGTAAAAATATGCATGCTAAACGCGTCGAATGCGAGCGAAGGAGTTTTTTTATGGCTAAAACGCGGAATTTCTCCTACCAATCAGAAAATTAAAAAAAAAATACGTTTAAAAAACAGTATAAAATACGTGCATAATATTAGATACCATTGGTATTGTGTATAAATCTTCATACACACAATACGCGCGTCGGAGCACTTTTCACTTACGCCGACATGCGGTGCGTAACGCATTTGGGGGGTTAAAAAAATATGGCAATAGTGGGTTTGTATACTACTCGAAAATACTAACAAAAATATAGACTAGAAGAGTTTTTTGGATTAATGAAAACCATCAAAGAAAAGTAAAAGAAAAGAGAGGACTGGGAAGACCAAGGTAAGGATTCTTAGACCAAATAAAAGAAAAAGCAAATGTCATATCACCATTAAGCCTTTTTTTAAATTATAATTAGGGTTTCTCTTGGCCGCCAACTCGCCTGATGCGATGATAAGCGATGATGCGGCCTACGATGGAGCACGCTTGCCTAGAAGAAACCTATTCACTCTCGACTTGAAGACACTCAGATTGTAACTATAGGGAAACTACTCAGGCAGCAAATTTCACAGGCTAGAAGTTCGCACAATAAATGTGGAATCATAGCGGTTCGTACGGGTTCTCGAAATATCAGCCAAGCGGAGTCGATTCTTCGTGCCCACTCTGGCAGTCTGATAGAAAAATGGCCAGGAGGGAATCAAATCATGCAGATCTGGGGGTCTAGACAAGAGCCACTTTCTGTTAGCGTTCACGCCTGCGGAAAGATGAAATTGTATGAAAATGACATTAGCTTCAGGGGACTTAGTCCCAGATTTGATAGTTTTCGAAAACTTTTTTCGTTTACGTATTGTTCCATACATTTTAGTAAAGCGCCTCCAGCGGAAACGCGGATGAACTTAAATCGGCGGTATAGATTGCTTCACTCTAATACGAAAAAAGTTTTCGAATACAGATAATAATGCCTCCAGATAATTTCTCTCATGCTAATGTCATTGTCAATGTCATTTTCATACAATTTCATGTTTCCGCAGGCGTTAACGCTAACAGTGAGAGGGTCTTGTCTAACCCTTCTAAAGCACACTCGTAAAAGTTACTCCACACAAAATTTTGAAATGCACCTTTTGTAGTATACAATAAGTTGACATCGCTCCCAGTGGTCTTCTTACAAGTGAAGGTAGATGCTTCCCCATCGTAGAACTTGTACTCATAAACGTGCTCTTGACTCGTTGACTTGAAGGCTTTACTGTTCGCTGTCAGATAACCACATGGCTCCGTATCTGAAATGATAAAATAATAATAAATATTCGAGACATTTTTGCACAGATGGTCATTTGACCCCAAACTAAGCAAAACTTGTGATATGGCTGCCAGAGACTGATATACATACATACTCGTATATATTTTTAAATACATACATAAATAGATATTAACACCCAGATATAGAACAAACACAAACGTTCATCACATGAATGTTTGTCCTAGGTGGGAATCGAACCCACGCCCCCAATCTCAGAAGGTAGGTTCACTACCAACTGGACCAACGGGCTATCTAAAAGTAACTAAAAAATAGTTCATTATTACAACGTTACGTTGTAACCCGTGGTAGCATATTTGGGAGACCGCTAGATTTAAAAGCGTGAGGTCGCGGGTTCAAATCCCGTCCCCGTACTGAGTTCTTTGGAGTTAATTTACGGAGTTACAGATTATAAACAAAATTTTAACGAAATAATATCATCTGTACAAAAAAAAACTGCATTAAGTGAGGGATCAAGGGTAAGTAAACAACTCATCAGCATCATTTCAGCCGTAGGACGTTCACTGCTGGACATAGGCCTCCTCCATCGATCTCCAAAAAGGCCGGTTGGAAGCGGCCTGCATCCAACGTTACCCTGCGGTCTCTTTTAGGTAGTAATTAACTAATCAGAACAAAATAATGACGTAACGACTACAAAAACAAATTTATTTGGTTTGAAATTTCACAGGAATTGAACATTTGTCATCATGCCTATGTTCAGCAGTGGACGTCTTCCGGCTGATGATGACTATGATGATGTTCTATCCCTTTCTCGCAAAGCGTGTGTTAGTATAGCATTTGTATGGCGCTCCTGAGCCGTGACATCACGGCTCAGTATATTGCGCTCTCTGTCTAGCATGACATTAAAATGCTTATATCTTATTTATTTTTTTACTAATTTTAATTTTGTTTATGTTGATGTGCTCTATTTATGGTCAACTTTTTTATGAGGTAATAAAAAATATTAGTCTTCATGCCTACAAAGATACAAAGATTATAGCTACAAAGATACAAATATTGTAGCTACAAAGATACAAATATTGTGGCTATTAGCCATTACCAGCTAAAAATAGTGTAGCTAGTAGCCATTACCAGCTATAAAGATTAAAGCTAGTAGCCATTACCAGCTACAAAGATTGTAGCTAGTAGCAATTACCAGCTATAAAGATTAAAGCTAGTAGCCATTACCAGCTATAAAGATTAAAGCGAATAGCCATTACCAGCTACAAAGATTGTAGCTAGTAGCAATTACCAGCTATAAAGATTAAAGCTAGTAGCCATTACCAGCTATAAAGATTAAAGCTAGTAGCAATTACCAGCTACAAAGATTAAAGCTAGTAGCCATTACCAGCTACAAAGATTGTAGCTAGTAGCAATTACCAGCTATAAAGATTAAAGCTAGTAACCATTACCAGCTATAAAGATTAAAGCTAGTAGCAATTACCAGCTATAAAGATTGTAGCTAGTAGCAATTACCAGCTATAAAGATTAAAGCTAGTAGCAATTACCAGCTATAAAGATTAAAGCTAGTAGCCATTACCAGCTACAAAGATTGTAGCTAATAGCCATTACCAGTTACAAAGATTGTAGCTAGTAGCCATTACCAGCTACAAAGATTGTAGCTAGTAGCCATTATCAGCTTCAAAGATTGTAATTAGTAGCCACATGTAGTTTACTCAGGTACTTTTTACTGTTAACTTGTTCATATACAAAATATTGGCTGTGTTTCACCGCAAATATTGTAAGCATAGCACACTAAGAATATTGTGGCAACACCAATAAGCTAACTAACAAGCTACATGCAAAAAAGGGTGGCAATGGCATCGATTCTGGTGTACTCTTAACTAAATATGACAGCTCTAAAATTGTTGCCATCCTTCTCTCACATATTAAAATGAAAAGAGAGGCAGATAATATTAGTCCTGTCAGATTGGTTTGGTTATTTTTTTTTTTCTTGTAATCAACAGTGTTATTTATTCTATACAATATTTAACAATAGTAATTAAAGATAAGGCCAAAACAGATAACAGTAATTTAAAAAGTAAATAATAATAATTTTACGACTAACATTGTCATATTACAGGCACACGAACATCCTTATTATAGGTGTGTAGGTGTAAGGATTGGTGTATGTGTCTGTCGTCTCTACGATACACAAGTCCTCAAAAGAGTCAGGGTTCGTAGAGACATGCGTGCGTGCGTGTGTGTGTGTGTGTGTGTGTGTAAGTGTGTGTGTATTACTTACCGAGCTTGTGACACTTTTTAATTTCGATTTTTAGGGCGATTTCGATTTCGATTTTATTTTTTGTGAGTGATATGACAGAATCGACGCCAATTGTCTTCTGCAGAACAAATAAGACTATATACGAACTTACCTATAATGCGTGATAAGTACCAACAAGCCGCGGGCATCCAATGGATGCAGATGGCACACTGTCGATGTACTGTGTAGTCGCAAGGGGGAGGCCTATGTTCAGAAGTGGACGTCTTCTGGCATCATCACTTCATCATCACTTCATAATCATCATCATCTCGATTAACTCGATCGATAAACAAATACAGACATCAAGCCTGATTTAGGCTAGATACATTCACACCCAGTTTACGATATCTCACTGGTTTGTATAATTTAAAGCTAAAATAAACATACCTGCTACAATGGCGGAGAAACTTGAACAAAACATTACAAAAAATAAAAGACACTCCATCACAATGTTTGTATAATAAATATGAAAAACTGACTGTGTATTTAATAACTTCTGATTGAGGACTACCTCATAACTACATTATATGAACAATGTCATAAATAACGTTATCCTATCCTAAAGTTATCCTCAACCAATATGGTCATTTATTATAAGTAGGAAAACTACGTCAATAGCCATGATACCAACCGGCTTGAACGCAGTTATAGCAATGCAAAGCAAAGCTATGCAGAATAATGCAGAGCAATGCAGAGCAATGCAGAGCAATGCAGAGCAATGCAGAGCAATGCAGAGCAATGCAGAGAAATGCAGAGCAACGCAAAGCAACGCAAAGCAACGCAATGCAAAGCAACGCAATGCAACGCAACGCAATGTAATGCAACGGAACGCAATGCGATGGCCGTTGTTTGTACTATTATATGAGTCAATTACAGGACATCAACTGGAAAAGATAATTATTCTTTATTAATTTAGATAGCCCGTTGGTCCAGTTGGTAGTGAACCTGCCTTCTGAGCTTGGGGGCGTGGGTTCGATTCCCACCTCGGACAAACATTTATGTGATGAACATTTGTGTTTGTTCTATATCTGGTTGTTAATATCTATTTAAGTATGTATTTAAAACTATATATGTATGTATATCAGTCTCTGGCAGCCATATCACAAGCTTTGCTTAGTTTGGGGTCAGATGACCGTGTGTGCAAAAATGTCCCGAATATTTATTTGTTAAATATTTAATTATTTGTTACAATTGGAAAACAGTAACGAAAGTGTTTTTAACTTATTGTGAAAATTTAACTGATCAATGGGACAGGGGCAAAAAAGCCGATGACTATAATGACAATTTGTATGACATACTAATTTTATGTTGACATATTTTTACAGCAATTTGTTGTATTTATTATGTTAGTAATTTTATAATATTATTTCTATTTTTAATAGAAAATCTATTTTAGTTTATGAGTATGTGAGATAAATGTTAGTGGAATTTGTCCGTTTTGATTCTCAATAAATAATTTGAATTTGAATTATTTATTTACTAAACCGATGGTGACAGAGTGGTGGTAGCACGTGCGTTATACAATCTGGCGGCACTGTTCGATCCTCTGCCCTGCATCATCACTTATTTATGTGCAGTTTTCGATGCCATCGCTTATAAACAGTGAAAGAAAACATCGTGAGGAAACCGATATACCTATCTAAGAGCCTCAAAAATTCAAAGTGTCATTTATCAACATAAACTGGCCCACAAGATGGACAGACGACGTAAAAGAGACCGCAGGGAAACGCTGGATGCAGGCCACTTCCAATCGACCCTTTTGGAGATCAATGGGTGAAGCTCATGTCCAATGGACGTCCTATGGCTGAAATGATGATGATGATAACTGGGCCAGCATGATGGATTAGGGCCCATCCTCAAGGCATGTGTCCCAGCAGTGGGAATATGATAATAAGCTGATAATGATGTCTTCTTTCCACGTTAAAATATTGTACGCACATACAATATAATCAGAGGAGAAGAAAACTGCCCTCCAAATATACCAGCAGCAGTCGAAATTAACTTTGAATCGTGTTTCCCAAAAAAACATTAAAAATACATCATTCAGAGCACCTGGTTAATACGACGCGTGACAAAAATGCTGGCGTGTTTCTGGCTCAACGCATAAGCATTGGCATTCAGCGTGGTAATGCCGCCAGCATGCTGAGTACGCTGCCAACTGGTAGTGGGCTTGAGCATTTGGATTGTCTTTAGACCTTCAACGGTGTATGGGCACTTGGGCAGTCTAACTGTATTTGTAGTGTTAGTATTAGCTTGTATTTTGTTTAGTTAATAAAGGCACTTGCATATAATACTGTTTATAACTCAACAAAAATACCATGATTTAGAAACACAATTTCATTTTTGTCTTTTAAATATAATATTCTGGTTTTATGCCTCATCAACTGATTCAAAACAAACAGGAAAAAATATTATTATTATGTGATTGTGATTCATTGTACAGCAAAACAAAACCTTTCCGTAAAGTGGAATCCTGCGGTCAAAAAATTATTGAACAAACTGCGCCCAAATCAATGTGTCAAGGTGTCTCAAATCACGAGTGAATCGGTTTCTTCTAGGCAAGCATGCTCCATCGTAGACCGCATCATCGCTTAACATCAAGCGAGTTGGTGGGCAAACGCAAACCTATTACTATTTTTTTTAAACATTTCGAACCCAAGGTGAAGGACACCCCTGGGGGTGCCACGGGAACTTGAATTCGGACTCGTAGCACCCCCAGGTCCTCTGATCCATACAACGGTATACCAGTGGTATCACGGGTTCTATTTATTAGTTCCCATGAATCCAGCAGTGTGTGTTACCAGTGATGACATATTTGGTACTGAGACGTGGTCTTTAACTGTTAGCGTTATGAAAAAACTCAGAGTCACACAGCGGGCAATGGAGAGAGCTATGCTCGGAGTTTCTTTGCGCGATAGTTTCCGAAACGTGGATATTCGCCAAAGAAACAGAGTCACTGACATAGCTGTTAAAATTTGCAAGTTGAATTGGCAATGGGCAGGCCACATCGCTTGAAGAACCGATAACCGATGAGGAAGAAAGGTTCTTGAGTGAAAACTATGAACCGGAAGACGCAGCGTAGGTAGGCCTCCCACTAGATGGACCGACGACATCGTGAGAGTCCCAGGCATCAAGTGGATGCAAAAGGCAGGCTGTCGTTCAGCGTGGAGGTTAAATGAGGCCTATGTCTTTTATACATTTATAAATTTTGCAAGCCATGATGCTAGAGCATGGTGTTCTGGTGTTCCATAAATTATGTAAAAACATTAACATCTGCATGTTACGCGTGTCTCCGCAAAATAAATAATTTGATTTTGAATTTGAATTTGAACGTAGGTCTATTTTTTGTGGATTTATAGCTGAATCTTCAACAATTGTAATTATAAATAGTGAAGTTAAAATAAAAAAAACATGCAACAGAGATCGTGTCAAGTCCAAAAAAGCTAAGCGACATTGACGTTTATTAATTGTCAACTAAAAAATCACAGAAAAAAAGACGTAAACTTTACATAGACTAAATTAAAGCTAAGATTCTTACAATTTGCTGGAGGCCAAACTTTAACACTATCTATGAGTAACAGCCGCACTCAGAGACGTTACTTAAGTTAAGGAATACTTAAAATTGCTGTCAACTTCTCGTTGACGGAAATTGTCCCACATGAAAACGAGACAGAGCAATTTTAAGTATTCCTTAACTTAAGTAACGTCTCTGAGTGCGACTGTTATTCGTCTTGCATACGGTGCATCTAATTTACGTCGTTATGTATTACGTATGTTCATCTTATGTGCACGCGCACCCTTGTTCTAAGTTCTTAATTAATATAATTATATTATATATGTGTTTGTTCTATATCTGGGTGTTAATTATCTATTTAAGTATGTATTTAAAACTATATATGTATGTATATCAGTCTCTGGTAGCCATATTACTTGCTTTGCTTAGTTTGGAGTCAGATGACCGTGTGTGCAAAAATGACCAGAATATTATCTAGAATTATTATTTCAATAATTTTCTTAATTCTTTGATTTAATTATTTCGCTATACGCCGGTTCTATGTCATTGTCCACATCTACATTCACGTAACGATTATTGTCTGTTAACTTAGCGCGGGTGTTTTGAGGTACAATTTCACTGTAAGCTGGCATTTCAGTTGCATTAAAAACATTAGAATTTTTATGACAAATCTTAGCATACACAATGCCTATTAAGTTTTGGTTTTGATTCATACGTTCTTCTTCATAAGAACTATCAGAGCGTTTTATATTTTCATCAACGTCAATTATTTTATTATTAACCTCTGCGTATGTGTTTTCTTCATTTAAAGGATTACATTTAACTGAGTTTTGATTTGCATAAGTTGGTTCACTATTTTGCATAGATGCATTATTCGGTTTATTATTTATTTGGTTTATATTTCGATATTTAGGTTCTGTGATGGAACCCTTTAATTCTGCGTTCGGATTTATTTTGGTTCTTTTGGTTTTAGATGTAGGTTCTGTATATAGGTTGCTAGGTGAATTTGGATCGGCGTATATGACGTCATCTGGATGGTTCCATTGAGAAGGTGTGGCCATGGGACCCTGGTGGTGCTCAGGTAAGTTTTCATAGTCTTCTTCAGAAGAGTTCTAAAAAAAATTATGCATTTATTACATCTTCACCGTTACTTCACTAGGTTAAATTTGCAATAGTTTATAATTTTTTTTATTATTATTTAGTAATAGGTTTGCGTTTGGCAAATATATTGTTAAATAAATAAAAACTGGCCAAGTGCAAGTCAGGCTCGTGCACTGAGGGTTCCGTTCCACCACAAAATACAATTATTATTAATATAAAAACTGACTTACAAAATTAGGGAACATATAACATGGAATTTCGATTTAGTGAAAGAAATGATAAGGTCATCCAGTAACCGAATTACCAGTTATGTTAATAATTACACCAGCTATCCCTTTAGATTTTTCCTTACCCCTTTCCCGCTACCCCTTTTAGATTTTTCACTTTTGGCCTTTATTATTATTTGTTTGTTAATCCGCCGTAGAATTACATATTCTGTGAAAACTTCAACTGGCTGTCTAGTATGGCTGGAAAAATACAGTCATTAAAAGGAAAGGCGGACAGATATACAGACGGACAGACAGACAGACGGATATAAAAACAGACAGATGGACAGACAGTGTAGGCTAAGGTAATAGGGTCCCGTTTTTACCCTTTGGGTACACAACTCAAAAAATTGGTGATACAAACATTTTCTTGAAGTCGCTTCTTCATATTGTTGAATACTTTCCACAGGCCGATAGCAACAAGAAAAACTAATAACACGACAGTGAGCACGATGCCCCAAATACGACCTGGAACAATGTGTTTAAAATTAGAGACTGAATTAGTATCAATATCAAGTACACCTTAATTAACGTTATTGAGCTGGGTCACGTTTTTGTGGGCAATGAAAATGAAAATATATTTTACAACACATTTGCTCAAAAAGTGCACTTACGAAGCCTGAATACATCTTTCGAAAGTTAAACATTACGGATCATACAACGGAGCGTGCGGTAAAATTCATTACCGCACGCTCCGTTGTATGCACCGTGCGTGTACTTTACGGTATTTTTTTAAATTCCATTTTTTGTTTTTTTCTCGCAAATGTGTTGTAAAACGTATGGCACACGTGCGGATTGGTTATTTCAAACTCGTGACTATGGTAAGCCCTCGACTTCGTCTCGGGCTTACATTCGTCTACTCGTTTGTAATAACCAACTTACCGCACTTGTATCATAAATAACTATTAACTGTTGGGAAGCTACACTATCCCCGGGTGACATAAGCTATATTATATTTAAAAAAATAAGGATTCTTACTAAAAATACAATATTGTAATCCAAGGTGTAAAAAAAAATAAGACTTACACCCGTGCGAAGCTGGGGTGCGTTGCTAGTTAGGTATATAGGTATTATCAGGGTGACGGCAGTCGTCCAACCGTCCAGCCATTTTTATACTATCTATAAAAACTGTACTTTTTAATCTTTAAATAGCATATTATTTTGAATTTACTAATAAGTACCTAAAAATATGTAAAATACAGTTTTACGTTCTCTCCGTATAAGTACCACAGTGCCTGAAGACTCGTCTCTATAATCAATGTGTCCTGCCCTCATGACCTATGGTGCTGAGACATGGACGCTCACGGAGAAGATAGCCGTCGCACAGAGAGCCATGGAACGAGCCATGCGATCCATGAAGACAGACCGTATTCGAAACACTCAGATACCAACGTTTAACGTGCGTAAGACGTCGCACCAAGGCTGTCGATCGTAACAAGCGTGAAGGAACTTAAGTGGAACTGGGCAGGACACATGGCCAGACGTGATGATGGGAGGTGGTGTACAGCAAAAACCTCTTGGTGGCCGAGACAAGGTTAGCGGACCCCGGGCTGGCCGATGGTGAGGATAAGGCTGGCAACAGCAAAAGTACTGTCAAGAACTGGATGCGACTAGCGAGATATCGGAGAGTAGCATAAACAAAAGGATGCCTATACATTGCAGTGGGTCATTGAGACTGATGATGATGAATAAGTACAAAATTGGTACCTTCAGAGGCTGTTTTACTTCTAATTTGAGTTTTACTTGTGCTTATAGTTGATGTATTTGTTGTTTCCCGAGGTGTAGGTGTAGTTCGACTTGTAGTTTGAGGTATAACTCGAGCTGTAGGTGGAGTTTGACTTTTAGGTTGAGTTATAACTCGAGTTGTAGGTGGAGTTTGACTTTTAGGTTGAGTTGTAACTTGAGTTTCAGGTGAAGTTATCACAGGCGTTTCTGCTGTAGCTTGAGTTGTAGAAAAAGCTGCGTCTACCCCTCGAATGAGTTTCAGATATGTTATTTTGTTTAAATTCTCGACACATTGAATGTCACTATTGTTATAACCAGGACGAAGCTGGAACGAACGAGGGAACTTTGTTTCTGTTGGTGTGATAACTTCTTGAGCTGCAATAAATGTAAGTAAAATCAAGATGAATGAGAAATACATAGGCCAAAAATGACATCACCAATTCTTATAAATTAAAAATTCTTAAATATTATTAACTAGCGACCCGCCTGGCTTCGCACGGGTGTAATTTACGAGCGAAACTGGGCAGGTCGCTAGTTATACATATAAAGCTTCCGTAAAAAATATCTAACTGATGGTGAAAACCGCACCAAAATCCGTTGGATAGTTTAGGAGGAGTTAGCGGTCATACAGACAGACAGACGCGGAAAGTGACTTTAATTTATACTATGTAGAGATAGAGATAGAGATAGAGATAGAGATAGAGATAGAGATAGAGATAGAGGTAGAGATAGAGATAGAGATAGAGATAGAGATAGAGATAGAGATAGAGATAGAGATAGAGATAGAGATAGAGATAGAGATAGAGATAGAGATAGAGATAGAGATAGAGATAGAGATAGAGATAGAGATAGAGATAGAGATAGAGATAGATATAGAGATAGAGAAGCAGTAGATGATACGTTAGATCGTAATTTACAGGGTGATAACGTATTCCTGGGCATATCTATAGAGACAAATAAAATAAATAAATATTCGGGACATTTTTTCACACACGGTCATCTGACCCCAAACTAAGCAAAGCTTGTGATATGGCTGCCAGAGACAGATATACATACATACATACATCATACATACATACATACATACATATACACATACATATACGCGAGTTCATTGAAATGTAATTGGTGATCCAGATATTATACGTTCTATGAATATCAAAAAAATAAGAAAAGCTATCTGCGCAACCTCTTAGTATCTACGATCAAAATAAAATGAATGGACGGGCCCAGAAGGAGTGCATTTTTAAGATTACAAAATGAGCGCCGGCGCTCACTTCATTTCAGTCGGTCTTTAGCCGTAGAAAGTTCGACACATGACTATTGTTACATAATAACGAAACATCTGACAAAATTATGCCTTAGTGTGTTTTCCTGAAGTGTAAATACACAACAAATACCGCTATCTATTTTTTGCAACAAATGTTTTGTAAATGTAATGTACTGTACATGTCCGACGGTGTGTATATGTCCGACGGTTTGACTCGTTTTTGTTGAGCAAGTTCAATAGTTATGGCCCATCCATTCATTTTATTTAGCTCCAAGGTTAGTATTGCATTCTAACGTGGCAATTCGGCAAATTTTTGGTAACGATGTCTACGGGTAGCGGTTTATTAGATTAGTGTAGTTTCAATATTTTTTATTTGTCTCTGGCAGCCATATCACAAGCTTTGCTTAGTTTGGGGTCAGATGACCGTGTGTGCAAAAATGTCCCGAATATTTATTTATTTTTATTATTTAGTTTTTCTTTTTTACATAGTGATTTTTCGCTTCTATTACCTACACAAAAAGCTTCTTAATGGCATCGATTCTGATGTACTCTTAACTAAGCTAAACTAAATTTGACAGCTCTAAAATCGTTGCCGTCCTTTTCTCACATATTAAAATGAAAAGAGAGGCAGATAATTTTAGTCCTATCAGATTGGTTTAGTTTAGTGAGTGGTGTGTCATAATAGACGCCATTGAATCTAATATAACTCTAAAGTAAAATTTAAACTGTGCTGAAATCTACTCTGATTTTTCGCGATTTCAGGGTTGGTCTGAAAGTAAAAGTTGTGCATAATGATGATAATGATGATAAATACCTTGATAATAGTTTGTCTTGAATTGTATTAGTACTGGATTTTTTTCGCGCGTATTTGGCCATAATGGCTGCCGCATATTGGCACTGGAGGGGCAACATTGGGATGGGTGACTTAGGGTGTCGAGAGGTGTACTGCACTTTTAATAAATGCTACTCGCGGCGTTTCTGGCTTTAATTCCCTTGAAACACGCCGTACGAACGATCTACTTTTGACTTCTCCTTATTATTTTATTTTTTCTTGTACCTTGTCTCGATCTTATTCGAGTCGTGAATTTTACTTCGGTTTCGCGTTCTTGCGTTCTGTTCTTCCAAAAGTATGTCATTGCCTGCCACTTGCGTAAGTACTTAAACTTAAATTATACTTACAAGCATAATACCATGTATTAGTCGACAAAAGGTTCGTATCATCAATATAATTTACATTGCAATATAAATACAACTTCCCACTTCCAATGTTGTACTCTATTATATTACTGGTGGCATTGGAGTATTGCAGCAAAATATTGGACGTTGACAGACCAACAATATAAGGACCTGGAAAAAAAAGTTTTAGCTTTTAAATGTTATTGAGTTTATTTTATACTAGCTGACCTGACAGACGTTGTCCTGTCTTAGAACTTGTCATACACGCAAAGTCAAAATTTTAAATCTTATTTTTTTTCACCTTGGTTTACATTATTGGAGTTTTTTTTTGAAAATACAGTATAGCCTATGTTACCCGGGGATAGTGAAGCTTCCCAACAGTGAAAGAATTTTTCAAATCGGTTCAGTAGTTTCGAAGCCTATTCAATGGAATCAAACACAATCAAATCTTTCCTCTTTATAATATTAGTATAGATAAAGCGGTGTCGATCCTTCGTACCCACTGGCAGTCCGATAGAAAAAAGGGCAGGAGGGAATCAAATCATGCATCATAATCGAAGTTTTTCCCGCCGAGCTTCAACATGGAACGTTTCAATAAGTTATGTTTTTCCTCCGATTCCCTATATTTAGTCAGAAGTTTTGTATTCAGTCAAGGTACAATTTATCAAAACTTTGAACAGAAATAAAAATATAACTAAATGTCACAATATTTACAGGTGAAGCACCATGCATTAATATTGAGCGATAACATAAAATAATTGTAGTTAAACATAAACAAAACAGATATATAACGAGGAAATTAAAGCATTGAAAATTTTGTCAAAATTAAAAAGTCAAGTACTTAATAAATGTCAAAAAAGAAAATACACAAATAATTAAAAACTGTTAAGGTATTTAGAGACTTCTTAAAACTAATAACGGTGTTAACAAATATGTCGATATCGGTTGTCATAGACAGAGTGTTTTACTGACGCACCATTCTAGACAAGGGTGCATTGAATCCCAGGTTAGAGCTACAACTCGGAGCAGATAAATAAATATTGAAGTGCAGTACTCTAGGTAACGTTCGAGGATTTGTTAGAAATAGCTGGTAAAGTAAGTCTGGAGTGTCTGGAATTCGGTATGTAAAGATTTTTTATATATTTTTATTTCGTAGATCAGGCTATTTTAAGAAACAAATTTCAATATTTTTGTTTTCTATCGAGTAGTTATTGTACAATATTTTTTTGAAAATTGAAATTATGTGACGTCACCATATAGCACAAAATTTCGTTGCGTTGAGAAGTCTAAAAAAGCACCCCATATTGGCAGCCCTGAAAAAAACCAGACAGTCAAACCACAGAAATGAAAAAATATTCTATTCTGTGTGACGAACAGTGTGTCAAATGTAAAATATTTTTATTCTTAAAAGGCACAGAAAATAAAATGCTACACCGTGACGTCATTTAGAGGTCAATGAAAGTCGAATGATTTCTTAGTTTTATGTTAAAATAAATGGCATCTTATAGTTTTAAAGGGTCAGAGTAGAAAAATAAGGGTTAGTAACATAAAATCTCGAAATGGTTTTGGAATTGGCATAGGTAAATTTTTTTTAGCATACCGACGTGTTTGTAAAGGCATAAAAGATCCAGTATCTGCCTACGATGTGCCAGTGTGGAGTCTGGCGTCTGGCATATCTTACAAAACTAAATTTGATAAATATGAATTAAAATTCGGGTTAAGCGATCAATTTTCCAACCGATGTCTTTTATTTTGACCAAGGTCATGGACTGAACTGACAAGAGTAGCCTCTCTCTTTAGGTTTGTATAACATCACCATAATCAGCCAGTAAACGTCCACTGCTGAACAAAGGCCTCCCTCTATAAGAGAGGGGTGTTGTCATAATCTCTACGCTTGACAGGCGACTGTGTTGCCCATCCTCCGGTGGTTCTGGTCGCACTTTTAGGACATCTACTAACATCTAGTTAAATAATATAGGTTTATATACTGACTGTAATTGATAGTGTGGAATTTAAATGTCACTATGACATGATGCTGTTTTAAATCCGAGTTCCGAATCACGGTGAAATACAGCTGCATATTAGTCTCCCTTTTGTTTAGACTAAATTGGATATAATTTATTTGCGTAAATTCGTTTTTGAAATCTGAAATAAACAGAAAACCAGTATCTTAAACAGGGTTACATGGGACCGTTATGAGAGCCAAACTTTCTAGACATAAAAAGTATTTAAGTAAGTATAGATAAATTTTTAACCGACATCATTACCAATTCATTTCAGGGTCATTCCTATTGTAAGAGCTGAATCAAATCAAATTATTTATTTGTCAGAACATAGTAGGTACACATCTCTACATAGTATAAATTGAAGTCTCTTTCCGCGTCTGTCTGTCTGTATGACCGCTAACTCCTCCTAAACCACGCAACGGATTTTGATGCGGTTTTCCCCATCAATTAGATACATTTTCAAGGAAGGTTTTTATATAACTAGCGACCCACCCCGGCTTCACACGTAAATTACACCCGTGTGAAGCCGGGCGGGCGGGTCGCTAGTAATATACAAAAAGTAGTATACATACCTAGTCGTAAGAATGGAAACGTTTCTCATGTCCTTGCCAAGTGCGGCGCACAATTTTTTTATTTTTTTTGATTTCAGTACCCAAAGGGTAAAAATTGGACCGTATAACTAAGCTTACGCTGTCTGTCTGTCTGTCCTACCTTTAAACGGCTGTATCTTTTAAGCTGTAAAAGACAGCCAGTTGAAATTGTCACACCGTATTAGCAATTTGAAGTGGCAGTGGGCAGGGCACATAGCACGCAGAACAGATGGCCGATGGAGCTGAAAGGATCTCTAATGGAGACCACGGACTGGTAAGCGCAGCGTAGGACGTCCACCCACAAGATGGACAGACGACCTAAAAGAGACAGCAGGGAAACGCTGGATGGAGGCCGCTTCCAACCGGCCCTTTTGGAGATCGATGGGGGAGGCCTATGTCCAGCAGTGGACGTCCTACGGCTGAAATGATGATGATGATTATATGTATATAGATTACGTAAAAGTACCTACAATATTTCATTTTATTCGGAACATTGTCTCCATATATCTCTTCACCGTACATATCTTGATCTTTAATCAGAGCAACTGTCAAACTCTCTCCATCGTAATACATGTACTCAAAATAATATGTGTCAGGAGTCTGCTTGGTGCGTGGAAGAATTAATCCATTCACCACAAAGGTTAAAATACCTGAAAAAAATAACTTTTTTATTTTTTTTTAAACAAGGTTTTTGTATTCTTCTCAGGTAACCCTTTCATTTGATACCCATTATCATGACGATAGATAAGAACATTTGGTCCACTATCTGTTGTTTGGGCGTCCAAGACAAACCCAAGGAACCCCAATTCGATACTATCGTTGTTTAGGAATTCCTATGGTCATTTTCTGTTTCCAACATCAGACCAGCCCCCCGATTCTACTAAACAAATTGTCTTTAAATTGTAATTGTTGCGATTTTAATTGTTAAATAACTGCCTCAAAATTGACAGTTTTAATTTTTTTTATACTAAGTTATAATATTAGGTGGTTGTATTTTTCTAGTATAAAAAATTTATTTTAAACTGTCAACTTACTACTACCTACCTATATTCTATATTATACGGTCTATCGTCGCGTTGCTTCTGTCTATCGCGCGGCAGTGTTGTCTAGCTAGATGCATGGTATAATAATATACATCGCCAGGTATAGCACTACGAGAAATTATGTGACGTGGGCGTCCCACAATTATGTCATCAATGTCATGGATACACGTACACGTGCATAAGCAAGAGCAGAATAAGTAATTTACAACAAGTTCGAGAGCGATGACGATACATGAAACAATGGCGGACTCTATGATTATCTGAGTTAACAGTAGCGTGAAATTATAACTCACCAATATCCGTATATTACCTGTGGGAATCCAATAAATCAATGTGGTTTTGATAAAATTGTGTTTAATATATTCAATTCGTGCTTAACTTGCTTGAGCGGACAAACCAAATGACAATTGAAATGCTTTTTGCATTTTATTTAATAGATTATTTAAAAAAATGTTTCCCAGTATCTCTGTGTTTGTTGCAATAAAGTGGCAACTAGACAGTGACGTAATTCTGGGACAACTGCCAGAGTAGCAGACCTTGTTTTCTTGGATCATGGCTAGATGGTTCCCGCCACGTACTTGTAGCTTCATACCTAAACTGCGGAGCAAGCCAGGGTTGCGGGTAGTAAGGTTTCAAGAAAGAAGTTGTTATACAGGCCGAGAGTTTTGAAATTTAGCTACGGGGAAGTATGTTTGTGCTTACCTCGTATATCCTTGCGAACAATCAATCTTAGTTTGATGAATTGAACATGGCCATGGCGGTCAAAAAATTCGATTTCCACAGTATCGCCGTCGTTGCTGGCTCTTAACTTCATGTACATACTTACTGAGTCAGTCTGTTGAAAACCTGTCGAAGTTCGTCTTCCGGCTACAACGTATCAATAAATAATATAAATAAATAAAGTCAAACATCTCAGTTTCTTATTTGCGTGCAATTGCACTGTGGCGCGGCGCGTACCTGCATACTAGCTGATAACGCGTGGTGCTAAAGCGACCATTCAAAACTGACCATTATTGTCAATTAAATGTAGAGTAGATACAAAACAAAATAAAATAAAATAAACTATTATACAATATAATAATGTTAGTTAGTGCTTATGTTTGTGATACTGTTAAACATATTATTATTATTATTTTAGTTCATTTAAGTTTACCAACATGTGGAATCATTATTTACTAAATTAATTTAATTTCTCACATAAGTGAAATTTTAAATTTCTTGTGGAGAAAATAAAGCTCTTTAACCCGAATATATATTTGAATTTTTCGAAGTCAGTTAAAAAAAACTTAAAGGGCTTCGAAACTTGGTGGCACATCTTTCATTTTTTTTATGTGACTGTAATTCTTATTTGTGTACATGATATGAAATAAATTTATTAATAATAATATCCACCCGCCGCCCATCACGATGAAAGTAATATATCGGCCCTATCCGACTATCCGTAGGAGAGGGTCTGCAGTGGCCGTTAGGGCTTTTTTTCTTTTATTGCTTTTTTGGGGTGTTATAATGCATATACATTTAGCCACATTGACGAAAACTGCTATCGTTTTTTTTTTTTTTTTTTTAATTATACGCAAACAGCCACGGAGCAATATACTCCGACGAATACCGCCACTAGCGCCAGTGCGTCCATATAAACGTATTTATGATGATGATATTCACTAAAAAAAAACAATAGAATATCAATAAGTTCATAAAAAAAAATCTTTCTTTAATTTTCACCAAAAATATTCCTTGAAACTTTACATTTTGCTCGTAAAAAGCCACCAAAAAGCCACCACTTCGCTATTTCCGGCGAAAAAAATCCTCACGTCTTTTAAATTAACGCGTGCACGTCATTTTCCGTAGCCTTTGTTGAATGCGCTAAAATTCCGCGGGATACTGTCATAAGGGACAAAAGAAATAAAAAAACTGATGGTTTTAAATAAAAAAATATCACCGCATGGCATCATCAAATCGTTAAGGTACCATAAAACATACATTCTCTAAGAAGTTTTAGAGAAAATTTGAAAAAACCTGAAAACCTGTGGTTTTGCAATAGTGGCTCTTTGCTACGGACAGGGCGATATATGGGTAGGGGACACTTATACAAATGTTCAGTACTGTGGTACCCTAAAGTGTCACGTTCTCGAGATATTTGGATGTAAAGATCGCCATACGAGAACTATGAAAAACACAAAAAATTCACACTTTGGCTTGACTGGCAAAAGTTGTCTTTTCCACAGCCACTACTAGGTACGTTGTGATACCACCTTGACACTACGATGGCCTTGACCAAAACTCAAAAAAAAAACAACAACAATATACTACTGTCTGCCCGTCTGTCTGTCTGTGTTCTGCCCGTCTGTCTGTATGTGTTCTGTCCGTCTGTTTACTGTCTATCTGTCTGTCTATCTACTACTTTTACTGTTTCTCAAAATATTGACAGAACGTGAGCTTGGATATTACCTGATGTTGTATGCGTCAGTCTGACTCTGCCTCCAGTGGTTGTATGGCAAGTAAAGTTGGCGCCTTCTCCATCATAGAACATGTACATATGCTCCTTATTGGTCTGGATGAAGTACTCACTGTTCGCTGACAGATAAAAAGGAACTGCCCAGAAAAAAATAACAATTAAAAATATGCTAACACACAACATAGCGATTACATATTTGAGGCGTTTGGGGTCGAGACATTAGGCCCTTGGGGACCGGGAGCTCACCTCATTTTCAAAAATCTTTCAGAGCGCCTGTTTAATGCGACGCGTGACCAAAATGCTGGCGTATTTCTGACTCAACGCATAACCATTTCCATTCAGCGTGGTAATGCCGCCAGCATGTTGGTACACTGCCAGCTGGTAGTGGGCTTGAGCATTTGGATTGTCTATAGACCTTCAACGGTCTATGAGCAGTCTAACTGTATTTGTAGTGTTAGCATTAGCTTGTATTTTGTTTAGTTAATAAAGGCACTTGACTAGTAAAAAAATCCAATTAAAAACATTATTTAACTCAGAATATCCTAAAAACATTATATAACCCAGAATATCCTAAAAACGTTATATAACTTAGAATATCCTAAAAACATCATATAACTCAGAATATCCTAAAAACATTATGTAAACTGTATAAATATTTATATTAGGTAACACACGTACCTAGATAGTGATAGGTACTCACCGGATGTTTCTGGTTTCAAGACGTGAATATTGGCAATGCATATTATTGGCTTGTGAATGAAACGTGTGTTATTAAGATATGAAACACACAAACTTCCTTCAAAATTACAACTCGTAATATAAAATTTACATTTAAAATCCCAAAAACCAAGCTGGGCCGGAGTTGTGTACAAGGTATTCTGTAAAATAGTAGTAAATATTAACTTTTAGTGGCTGGATTGTGTTACTTTTCATTAAATATTGGTAGCACTAGCTAGGTCATGTTACTTTTCATTAAATGTTGGTAGTACTAGCTAGGTCATGTTACTTTTCATTAAATGTTGGTAGCACTAGCTAGGTCATGTTACTTTTCATTAAATGTTGGTAGCACTAGCTAGATTATGTTACTTTTCAATAAAATGTTTGTATTACTAGCTAGGTCATGTAAGTTTACCATGAAATGAGAACTAACTAAGTCAAGCTTTCCATCCTAAGGTTGCCGGAAGAGTTCGCTTTTAGCGATAAGGCCGCCAGTTGTTACATTAGTTTTTAAGAGTTTTTTGTCCTCTGTATCAAATTTTATTGTGTGAACAATAAAGAGTTAGTCAATCAATCAATCAATCATGCTAGTTTTACAAATTAAACGTAAGTTGTACTATCTGGGCATCTGGGGCATTAAAAGTTTGTTGTACTAGCTAGGTCATGTTACTTTACTATGAAATGTGTACTAGCTAGGTCAGCATGACCTAGCTAGTACACTTTACCATTAAATGAAGGTATATCTGGGCATTTGGGACATGTTAATTTTACATGAAATGAAGTACTATCTGGGTCATGTTAGCTAGTAGTGCCTACTTTTAATCGGAAAGTGGTAAAGTTTTCTATGTAATCATGATCAGCCAGAAGTCGTCCACTGCTGAACATAGGCCTCCCCCTTAACCTCCACACTGAACGACAGCCTGTCTTTTGCATCCACTGGATGCCAGCGACTCTCACAATGTCGTCGGTCCATCTAGTTGGGAGACCTCCCTACGATGCGTCTTCCGGTTCGTGGTCTCCACTCCAGAACCTTTCTCCCCATCGGTTATCGGTTCTTCGAGCGAGTTCTTCCATGTAATGCAGGTAGAAAAATCCACGCTACACTTTCGACTAAACTAAAATGAATGGACGGGCCCTAACCATTGAAATTGCTGTAAAAACGAGTCAAAACCATCGCACATATACTTCAACACCTAATTATAAAAATTTACAGTATATTTGTTACAAAAATAGATCCCGGTTTTATTTGTGTATTTACACACACTTCGGGAAAGCATATGAATGCATAATTTTGTCAGATGTTTCGTTATCACGTAACAATAGACGTGTTGCACTTCCTACGGCTAGAGACCGACTGAAACGAAATGAGAGCCGGCGCTCATTTTGTTATCGTCAAAAATGCGCTTCTACTGGGCCTGTCCATTCATTTTATTTTGGTCGAAGCGCTACACCTTTAAGTCAGACATCACCTAGTTACTTTTGAGAAACTTTCATTATAATTTCTCAGTGGTTAAGTAGGCAGTTCGCCAAAGAACCAGAGTCACCGACATAGCTGTTAAAATTTGCAAGTTGAAGTGGCAATGGGCAGGCCACATCGCTCGAAGAACCGATAACCGATGGGGAAGAAAGGTTCTGGAGTGGAGACCACGAACCGGAAGACGCAGCGTAGGGAGGCCTCCCAACTAGATGGACCGACGACATTGTGAGAGTCGCTGGCATCCAGTGGATGCAAAAGACAGGCTGTCGTTCAGTGTGGAGGTTAAGGGGGAGGCCTATGTTCAGCAGCGGACGTCTTCCAGCTGATGATGATGAAGTAGGCAGTGGTGCTGGTGCTAAGCTGTGTTAATGTGCTTCATACTCACCAAGATGTAGTAATTTCTTCCACGTTCTTGTGTCATGATATTTTCTACATAATAGTTCGATCCTACAAAGTTTTCACACCTGAAAATGTAATTACTAAAATGACTCTTCATAATATTAGTTAAAATAAATAGTTTAATACTTTTTCACACCTGCCCCCCCGGGATTTTACTGAAGAAATTGTCTTTAAATTGTAATTGTTGCGATTTTAATTGTTAAATAACTGCCTCAAAAATGACAGTTTTTAATATTTTTTTATACTAAGTTATAATATTAGGTGGTTGTATTTATCTAGTATAATTTTTTTTATTTAAAACTGTCAATTTTGAGCCAGTTATTTAACAATTAAAATCGCAACAATTACAATTTAATGACAATTTCTTTAGTAGAATCAGGGCCCTGCTCGACAATGTCCAATTACATATTATAATGGCGTCGTTGTGTCATACCACTCATGATCTAAGAAAACAAGGTCTAGCAATCTGGGAGTGGTCCCGCAATGACGTCACTGTCCAGTTGCCACTTTATCCAATCAGCCGTTACATGGTGTATCGTCATCTCTCTTGAACCTGTTGTAAATTGACATCATGACATCATTGCGGGACGCCCACGTGGAAATTTTTTCTCGGATTGCTATACCTGGCGGAGTATATTATTATACCATGATACCACTCAATAAACTAAACCAATCTGACAGGACTATGTTTCACTTATATCTACACTAAGGGCTGCTTACGAGACACCTACAGAAAGGTACTTATACTCATAATGAATTGTTAATTTTAGATTTGTTAAAAATGTTAGGTTAATATTGTAAAATTATAAATATTGGAAATAAATGAATTGAATTGAAATCTACACTAAGGGAGTAAAGTGGATTACGGGACAGCAGCTGGTTTGAATCGGAAATAGTAAGCTGTAGTAAAAAGGTTACGAGAAAAATGCAAAATTGGAGCAGACAGGGCGGTACAGAAGTAGAGTTGATTACAGGACGGATACCACTGAGACTGAAAGGGCGGAGAGGGAGTAGTGAAGTAGATTTCTATACTACGCGAGCGAAGCCGCGGGCAACAGCTAGTACATTAAACAAAAGAATAGACCATCATCATCATCAGCTAATTCTATGGTAGTAAATTGTGAACCACTTTTAATAAAATATTTTGTACCTCGAAAACATCACCGGTTGTTACAACTATCGGTTTTTACGATAAATATGAGTAGGTAGTCCTTTCGATGTTGTTATAAGAGATTTTGACTTTACTAAGTACTCACACTGCGCGGTAGATATAATGTCTCTCGTAGTCGACATACACTTGAAATAGGCCGCCAACTTCAATATCAAGTCCGTCGCTGGTGCATCCGAAAATGCTTGATTGCGCATCGTATGTTAAACTTTGTTTAATTTTTTTGATGTCTGCAAATAAAGATGAAAAATTTACTCAGAAAACTTTGCACACATTTTGCCTATTATGCAGTCATGTGGCCGATTGGTTGAAAGTGGAGGCAAGGCTGGTGATTAGCGAGGATAAGTAATACATGATCGAATAAATAAATATATACATATTTACATATGAAATACAAACTTTTGATATTAAATTCATTTTCTATATGATACATTATGCATACTAAACGTTTGACTGAAATTTAAAAAACAAAACTACAAAAAAACCATTCAAAAACTATAACAATAATTTGATATAACAACAAAACAAAAAATCAAAATATTTTAAACGTGCAATAACTAGATCTGTGAGAGGAAGATTGCAATTTGATACCACCAATGAACCACAGATCCATTGCTATCCTATAGACTTAGATCAGGTAATATATTTGTCAAAACCTATATAGATAATAAATAAATCTCTTCGACGAAGACAGGACAATTAAGGATCGAACTTCACTTCAGGTAAGTTCGTTTGATCATTTAATTATAAATCTACCTAAACCGACGGGGTAAGAAGTTATTATTTCGTACACACCATAATTATAACAAATATCATACCTTGAGCAAAACTAACACAGAAACAGAACAATATAATAAAAAACAACAACTGCAACTTCAATGTGAGCACCATCTTGAATAAACAATAGAACGCCTAATGAGTATTCAATAAGTGCAAATTGAACACTAAAATAATAGTTACAAAATAACTCAATTTGATAAGAATTTATCCTCAACCTGTTATTAGGGAAACCATATTGTGGTGACACGGGAGACCGTCCGGTCTAACCGCAGTAAATAAAGGTAGACACACATAATAGGGTATTTGACAACTTTTGGGAAACTATTGCACATTATTGCCTGATATAATTTAATGTATACTGCATTTATATTTTCTGGATATCAGTCGTATTTGCGATATAAATCGATGCTAAAGTTTGAATAAAAAAATATCGCGCCAAAACGCAGACCTGCGTCATAGCTCCGGTCGAGCGACGATTGACGTCACACAAAACAAAACAGCTGCAGCCAGGCAGCAAAAGTTTGATAATCACTATTTTTCTAATTGAAGTAATGGTTTATAAATGTTGTGTAGTGCTACAATGTACAAATACTTCAATTTTATTATAGAAACTGACGTGGTTTTCACACATTTTATTGTGCCAAGCGAGACGCAGCCGCGCGCGCGCGCATTCACCTTGAAAAAGACTGCCTAATGCGGTTGAAACTATAGTCGGAGTGACCGGCTTAATCTTACGTGAGTAATTCCCGTGTAATATAAATAAAATACAAATACTTCCATAAAACACCGGAAAAACTATTCGTTTCTGTTCCAATGGACCCCAAAACTCGCAAAAAGTGGTTGGAACTAAGTAGCTCGTAGAGAACCCAAAAGTATTGGAGCTAATTCAAGTGTTTCTATGTGCGAAGATCATTTTGAGGTACATATTTGAGTCTATATATTTCTATTACAATTTGTGTTTTTATTGCATTACTATTTTATGTACTGTTACTTTCTTTTTAAACATTGTAAAGACATAACCTAACAAAATAGTGATATCCACTTACTACAACATACTTTTTGTACAACTTGATTGAATGTTTTGCTTGGAGAACAATTAAAAATTAATACTTACATTGTAGTTTTTACGTTTTGAGTTCAGCAGCGTAGAAACAATGATTTTATTAGAGATTATTATTGAAGAAATATGCAACCATAAATACATTAATTTTGGGTAAGTTACTGCTGTCTGCTTGCACAAAATGTTTCTCCATTCTTCTCACATTTAACCTCCGGACTGTTTTTGGTGATAATTTCTGGATAAATCGCTCTCAAAATAGCTTTACAACATTAAATTCGCAAATATCAATACAAAATCTGTTTGTTTAGATTTGTGTGACGTCACTAGGGATGAAGCCAATTACAGACCGTTTTCGATCACGTGATCAAATGTCGAAAATACAGTTATTTTATTCGCGTTTTTTACAAAAAATAAGCATATTTTTACAAAAAAATCAATGAAATATGCTTTTTCATTATGTCATGTTTATGGATGATGTCAATTGGCATAATATTTTCAATACAGTCAAACACCCTATTACAACCGTTGCTATATAAAATCTGTCGCTGGAACATGTTACGGTCAAATGCTCCGCCTTCTGACAAAATAAAACTCTGGCATCAGGGCTGGCCACGCGCTGGCTGGGACGTGCGGGCTGGCATGGAGACCACGGACTGGTAAGCGCAGCGTAGGACGTCCACCCACAAGATGGACAGACGACCTAAAAGAGACCGCAGGGAAACGCTGGATGCAGGCCGCTTCCAACTGGCCCTTTTGGAGATCGATGGGGGAGGCCTATGTCCAGCAGTGGACGTCCTACGGCTGAAATGATTATGATGATGATGATTAGGGCTGGCTACTCAGCCAAAGGTTTCCAAACAGGCGTTTCATCATCAGCCGGAAGACGTCCACTGCTGAACATAGGACTCCCCCTTTAACCTCCACACTGAACGACAGCCTGCCTTTTGCACTGGATGCCCGCGACTCTCACAATGTCATCGGTCCATCAAGTGAGAGGCCTCCCTACGCTACGTCTTCCGGTTCGTGGTCTCCACACCAGAACCTTACTTTTTTTTTTTTTTCATTTATTTATTATTTAAAAAAGAAAAGTATACAAATAGGATATAACAGCATTTAAAAACCACTAAGGTTTATAAGTAATGCCATAATTATGGAGTTTTACTTCCCCATCGGTTATCAGTTCCTTGAGCGATGTGGCCTTGCCATTGTCACTTCAACTTGCAAATTTTAACATCTATGTCGGTGACTCTGGTTCTTTGGCGAATATCCACGTTTCAGATCATATCGCGCAAAGAAACTCCGAGCATAGCTCTCTCCATTGCCCGATGGACCTGGGTATGTCCTAAAACTACGGCCAAAACCACCAGAGGATGGGCAGCAGCATCCTCCTACTTGAATGGTGGATCCTCCTGCGATCCCCAAGCCGCCTGCCAAGCATGACAGACGAACAGGCGTTTGTTTAACGAAAAATAATAGACATAGTAAAAAAAAGTTGTACTCACAAATACCTACTGAAGATTACAGCTCAAAAAAAGCTCACCCCCACATCTTGCAAAGTTTTACCATCGCACTAGCTGCCACCGCCTGAAGGCTCATCCACACATTATAGGCGGTTCACCCGATCTTTCTTGCCTCACACCTGCAAAATGTGGAATGAGCTACCTTCCGCGGTGTTTTCGAGAAGCTACAACATGGGGTTCTTTAAAAGGCGAGTTAATCGAGTCCTAAAGGGTCAGCAACGTATTTGTGACGCGTCTGGTGTTACAAGTATCCATAGGCGACGGTGACTGCTTACCATCAGGCAGCCCATCTGCTTGTTTGCAACCAATGGTATAAAATAAAAGTAGGAAATCTTACACTATCCAAAAATTTTCCGCTTCTTTATTCTGCGGACCTGCCAATGTGTGGAATGTCTTTCCCCCTAAGGTCTTCTCTCTTCCCGCCGAGTTGCAACATGGAGCGTTTCAAAAACGGTGCCTTCAACTATCTCTCCTGGCTGGCAAAGCTGCGCCAACGCCGTTAGGTTGCACGTGTCCAATAAGCATGATTCCTAATGTTTAATTTATTACAAATAACCGGCTTAGCGATGAATATAAGTAAATACATTACACATACTGAAAAAATAATTTGAATTGGCTGATAAATCTCTGAGATGAGTATTTAAAGTTTTAGGTGGGGATAGAGAGGGGATGTTCTATCCCTTTCTCGCAAAGCGTGTGTTAGTATAGCATTTGTATGGCGCTCCTGAGGCGTGACGTCACGGCTCAGTATAGTGCGCTCTCTGTCTAGCATGAGATTAAATTAAATTAAAATGTTTATATCTTATTTATTTTTGAACTAATTTTAATTTTGTTTTTGTTGATGTGTTCTATTTATGATCAGCTTTTTTATGAGGTATTAAAAAAATATTAGTCATCATGCCTATTGTCAATAAGCAGCGGTTTCTGCTTGCCATCTGGTGGACCGCAAGCTTGTATGCAGCTCTTTTTAATAATAAATAAATAAATAAATAAATAAATTCATTTATTTCAGGTACTTATAACCCATACACAGCAAAACAGTAGACAATTTACTTTACTTTATTGACTTTTTTTTTTTTTTTAATATTTTTTTTTTCTTTCAATTTATTATTTATTTATTATATATATGTCGGCGCAAGACCAATATAAGCTTCTAAATAATAACGTCGAATTCAACAATGTCCGTTAAAATGAAGAGCAGAAAGGTTTACAAACTGATTGATGTAATTAGTTTACCTTTCTAAGCGTAAAGTTAACTGTGGAAAACTAAAATGTAAAAATATGTTTTGTTCTCTTTCCGGACAGGAAACAATGACACAAGACTATTTAATATTTAGTTAAATGTAAAGTTATCTATTGCTAAATTCATGTCTTGATTTATAAACGATAAACATTAGGTTTAAAATCATTAGTTAATGATTACATTAAAAGACAGCTGATTTGATATTCGATTTACAAAAAGAACATCATGGCGCCTTGTTTCGATTATTTAAATGTTTAGCTTAAGTGTTAATAAGAGCTAAGTTCTGTAAATAGTTAAGATTATTTAACAATTTATAAACTACTGTAAAGTAGGTTATTTGTAGATCTTTAATGAACAGTGTTATGACTACACAACGACATGACGCCATCTTTGTTATAAAATGGCGAGCTGTTGTGGAGCCGGGCTCATTCTGTTTGAGGCATTCATCGAGCACAGTACAAAGTGCAGAAACAGGCAGTCTTGCTTGAAGCGATATCCAGTGCACTTAGAGTGCTGTTACTATTTTGTTAACTACTATTTATTGCTCAATAAGTGTTATGAAATAGTGTTATTCTGTAATAATTATGATAAAGTGATGGCGCTGTAGTTTCTTGCCCTTCTTCTATAAGCGTCTAGGGTTTTACGAACGTGGCGGTAAATTAGCATTAGTATAGAGCACCTTCTTAGGGTCTATGCAGAAATAAGGGATGAATAAGTCATTGCCAGAACTTTCAATGTGTTTCTTTGACCTACCCCGTGAATAAGTCAGTTTGGTACAGCCTAAAAACTACAAAGTTGCTTAGAAGAGAGTAGTTCTGCCAGTTAAGGTTTTATCTCCAATGGTAGAACCCAGTGATGGAAACAGTATCATCAGCACTAATGACGTCACAGCTTCAAAAAACATCCTAGTACCGGGTGTCCTCCGACATCAGAAGTGGGATAGAATCCGATGATCCTTCTGTCTGTTTATTATGTTTCAGATTATCCTAGTCACGCCCACGAGAACATTGTTAATGCTCGTGGATGGATTCCCCCAAATCAAACCGATTGATGCCTGGTGCGACAAGTTAAGACGTGTCTACACCATGCACAGTGACGAGTGGACCTGCAGCGGACCTGGTGCTGCTATTACAATCTGGTGATGTACCTTCAGAATTATTTTCGTATAATAATAATGATGACGATGATTCATGACATCGAGTGGCTGTAGACACAACAGCAAACTATTGCCCAGCTGCTGAATATGCAAACAATATCAGATTATAAAATCGTTCCTATCGATAGAAAATCATTAACTACAACATCTTCGCTTACTTCTCCATGTACAGTAAACTTCTACCTACCTCCATAAACTTTAAACTTGACTCATTTATGATTGTCAAGATGTGAAAAATATCCGCTGATAACTGATAATCGGAATCGGTTATCATTAAAAGATATTCAATAGAAATCATGCTGAGTTTCTTATTTTGAAACAACTGAAATACCGACCACAAATAAGTTATCGGTTAGTGTGCTTATGAATGGATACCTAGCTCAGAGAAACTTGTTTTAATTTTTAGATACTTCGAGACCCTCCGAGACTCTTCGAGACCCTCCGTTACACTCCGAGAACCTCCGAGACACGCCGTTACACTCCGAGAACCTCCGAGACCCTCCGATACACTTCGAGAACCTCCGAGACACTCCGAGACACATCAAGACACTCCGAGAACCACCCAGATTAATTTTAATTTCATTTCATTTCTACTCACTCCGATACTCCAACACTCTCCGACAGTACAGTACTAAAATCTTCTAGACACATCGAGACCCCTGAAATACTTTATACACTTCGAGAACATTCTAGAAAATTCCAATACCAAATCTTTATCCACCCCTAAGTACCAGCAGCAAGTTTCTCAAGAATACTAACAACAGACTGATGTGGCTGGTGCAGAGCACGCACCACCTGTCAGAATGGCCGTGTCGGCGCAAGACCAATATAAGCTTCTAAATAATAACGTCGAATTCAACAATGTCCGTTAAAATGAAGAGCAGAAAGGTTTACAAACTGATTGATGTAATTAGTTTACCTTTCTAAGCGTAAAGTTAACTGTGGAAAACTAAAATGTAAAAATATGTTTTGTTCTCTTTCCGGACAGGAAACAATGACACAAGACTATTTAATATTTAGTTAAATGTAAAGTTATCTATTGCTAAATTCATGTCTTGATTTATAAACGATAAACATTAGGTTTAAAATCATTAGTTAATGATTACATTAAAAGACAGCTGATTTGATATTCGATTTACAAAAAGAACATCATGGCGCCTTGTTTCGATTATTTAAATGTTTAGCTTAAGTGTTAATAAGAGCTAAGTTCTGTAAATAGTTAAGATTATTTAACAATTTATAAACTACTGTAAAGTAGGTTATTTGTAGATCTTTAATGAACAGTGTTATGACTACACAACGACATGACGCCATCTTTGTTATAAAATGGCGAGCTGTTGTGGAGCCGGGCTCATTCTGTTTGAGGCATTCATCGAGCACAGTACAAAGTGCAGAAACAGGCAGTCTTGCTTGAAGCGATATCCAGTGCACTTAGAGTGCTGTTACTATTTTGTTAACTACTATTTATTGCTCAATAAGTGTTATGAAAAAGTGTTATTCTGTAATAATTATGATAAAGTGATGGCGCTGTAGTTTCTTGCCCTTCTTCTATAAGCGTCTAGGGTTTTACGAACGTGGCGGTAAATTAGCATTAGTATAGAGCACCTTCTTAGGGTCTATGCAGAAATAAGGGATGAATAAGTCATTGCCAGAACTTTCAATGTGTTTCTTTGACCTACCCCGTGAATAAGTCAGTTTGGTACAGCCTAAAAACTACAAAGTTGCTTAGAAGAGAGTAGTTCTGCCAGTTAAGGTTTTATCTCCAATGGTAGAACCCAGTGATGGAAACAGTATCATCAGCACTAATGACGTCACAGCTTCAAAAAACATCCTAGTACCGGGTGTCCTCCGACATATATATTTTTTTTTTTTTTTTTTTTTATAATGTCAAGTGAAAATACAGAAGAATTCAAAATCTATTTATTTCTTGCGAGATAATAGGCATGGGACAACACCAAACTTTTGTAAAACGTTGAAATAGTCTTTATTCGAGTTACATAATAGCGTTGTGCGTTATAATACTAAGGTACGAGTGTACAAAAGATGCGTAGCGCGAATCGCGGAGAGAGACGTGTCAGTACTCCGGTACATCCATACATACAAACTTTCACGTTTATCAGTAATTTTATTACAGGTGAAGACAACATGCAATAATATAGAGCGAATTATATCAATGGTGTCAGTTTATTTATATTTATTTAATTAAAGATCTTTTTCCTTCAATAATTCGCCAATGGTGTAGTGTAGTAGGCCCTTTTTAGGGTTCCGTACTTCAAAAGGAACAAACGGAACCCTTATAGGATCACTTCGTTGTCCGTCTGTCCGTCTGTCTGTCTGTCCGTCTGTCCGTCTGTCCGTCTGCCCGTCTGTCCGTCTGTCAAGACCCTTTTTCTCAAGAATGCGTAAAGGTATCAAGTAGAAATTTATACTAAATACTTGGGTCTACGGTTTCTTTCGGCTGTAAAAAAATTAAAGTTGTAAGTCAACGCAATCAAACGATATGAACGTTTATGTCGCACATTTTGCGATTTCACAGGGAAATCATAACCTATAGGGTACTTCCCGTTGACCTAGAATCATGAAATTTGGCAAAAGGCAAGGTCTCATAGCACATATATAGGAATAAATCCGAAAGTTACAAATTTGAAGTTATATCATTTAAAAATAATTATTTTGCTATTACAAACTTACATTTAGTAGTTGTTATGTATGGAAGAACCTTATTGTCAACTACAAAGTTAAGTTTGTCTTTCAATATTTCTATTTCAGTTAGTTTTTTTTGGACTCGCGCTGGAGGCAACGGCACCCTCAGAGCACGAGTCCTACTCGTACTTGTCCGGTTTTATTTTACACTGCTTTGAAAATGTGAATGGCCTCCTCAGTACTTATGTTTGCTGGAATTTTATTATAAATCTGCGTGGATTACTCCATATAACATCATCTATCTGCCGGTGAAAGTCCCGTCAAAATAGGTCCAGCCTTTTTAGAGTCCATGAGAAAAATACATACATACAAACATAGCCTTTTATATACATAAAAAATATAAAACACTGTTTTAAACTATCACGGTTGTTCAATAAAGTTATATGATTATTTATGGGATATTTGCCGTGGTAAGGTTGTGGAATGAGCTCCCGATATTTCGGCGCAGTTACATGCACCATGTTCACGGGAAGACTGAAGAATGTGGGTGGTTGGTCGAACAGTTAAAAAGTTAGGTGCAGACATAACGATCTACCCTCTTTCTTAATCTTTTGCTACGGTTATCACTGGAACTCGAACTCGAACCTAAGTCCCGACAAAACACACTCACTGTATCACTGCGTATAGTATTTTGAACACATTTTGAACGCGAACTCTAATACTGGATTCCACGCACTGGCGAGTTGAAAATCACCTCGATTGAAATTCTGGCATTAAGCGGCCACGGCCACGGAAAATATACCGTAAATAATCATATAACTTTATAAAAAATATAATACTTACTGTCCACGTATAATACCGAAGTGAGGTCCACGTAGCGTTAACTATTAGTTATTTATGATACAAGTGCGGTAAGTTGGTTATTACAAACGAGTAGACGAATGTAAGCCCGAGACGAAGTCGAGGGCTTACCATAGTCACGAGTTTGTAATAACCAATCCGCACGTGTGCCATACAACGTTTTACAATACATTTGCGAGAAAAAAAGGCTACAAATGAAACAATTTTTATGGAAATGGAAATTAAAAAAATAACGTAAAGTACACGCACGGTGCTATACATCTGAGCGTGCGGTAAAATTCATTACCGCACGCTCCGTTGTATGATGCGTTTCATTACCGCAGGCTCCGTTGTATGATGCGTAATGTTTAACTTTCGAACGATGTATACAGGCTTCGTAAGTGCACTTTTTGAGCAAATGTGTTGTAAAAATAATTAATGTAGACATGTCAGTATATATTATGTCACCTTTTGTATCGAGAAGGAACATAAAAATAATAACAATACAATAGGGTATAACTTTATTTATTGCATTTACTGATGATGATGATGATTACAAATCTCGTATGTTCTCAAAAAAAACTGAGATCTTTACTTAGAATAACTACACAAAGAAACCAAGTACATTCGCAAAATTTAAGCCATTCAAATGGTGTCATATATGGCTCCAAAAAAAATATAAAAATTTTACTGTGACAATTTGCGCGGTGAAATCGTACATAAGCATAAAAGTTATGGTGTGACATTCCACAGGTAATCCATTAATTTTCTTGCTTAAATCGTTTAAAATACCAATCGAAACGTAAGCTACTAAGCGAATTTGTAGCTTACGTTTTGAGAAGGCGTTGTTTGGAAACCTTCTCTGAGTAGTTACTCCAAGGATCTTTAGCAGGGTACTCATCTAGCCGTGTAGCATATAACGTAGCTGATACTGTATCAAGTGAGTACGTAGCCGCGAGCCAGCTGCGAGCCGCTCGCGCGTGGAGCGCAGTAAGCTCGCAGTGACCCGCCGAGCGGCGGTTTCACTGCGAACACAAAGGCAAAAGCCAGGAGCTTGTAGCTGGATACGCGGTCACCGTGGACGAGCCGTACCCACTTGCAGGTTGATACAGTATCAGCTACGTTACATGCAGGTGAGTACTCTGCTTTTGAACGTCGACTAATACCGACGAGCCCCTCTTGGTGGATGGCAATTTGAGCGAAGTCTGCCTCTACTCGTCACAAATAAATCTGAAACAGAAAAGTAAATAAATAACTCTGAAACACAATTATGTATCTGTGCCTTTACTAAACAAAATACAATTGTAACACCAACGCTTGGAGTTACACAATCTAATACTAACACTATAAATATAGTTATACTGCCCATAGACCGTTGAAGGTCTAAAGACAATCCAAATGCTCACAGGGGCGGATCCAGGATTTCATTTTGGGGGGGGGGGGGGGGGGGCATTCTGGATTTCATTTGGGGGGGGGCATTCTGACAAGGTTCGTAGGAATCAAATCGAAATATTGAGTCGAATGTATAGAATTGTTAGGTGTTTTGGGCAGGTCATGATGGGGGCAGGCATGATGGGGGGGAGGGGGGCATGGGGGTCATGCCCCCCCCCATCATGCCCATCCGCCAATAAATGCTTAAGCCCACTATCAGTTGGCAGCGTACCCAGCATGCTGGCGGCATTACCACGCTGAATGGCAATGCTTATGCGTTGAGCCAGAAACACGGCAGCATTTTGGTCACGCTTAACCAACCAGACGCTCTGAAAGATTTTTGAAACTGAGGTGACCCCAGTCCCCAAGGGCCCAATGTCTCGACCCCAAACGCCTAAAATATGTAACCACTGCCGAGGTTAGCATATTTGCGTCGCTTGCGCTGCTCTGCCGAATTGGCAGCCGCACCAGCCCTACCTTGTGTCTCAGGAAGATGTGACGGCGGCAAAGTATGGACACAAGTTGCGTCCCATACAAGAGGCCGCCCCAACCTCCAGGCCACAAGTGTCATACCGTCCGGCCTCTTTCCATCGTCACGCGCAAGACCACTCGGTTCGAGCACAGCTGCGACATTGGCGGTAGTTAGTGCCCTGCTTATTATCTGTAAACTAGCGACCCGCCCGCCCGGCTTCGCACGGGTGTAATTTACGTGCAAAGCCGGGTCACTAGTTATATATATATAAACCTTCCGTGAAAATGTATCTAACTGTTGGTGAAAGCCGCATCTAACTGTGGTTTAGGAGGAGTTAGCGGTCATACAGACAGACAGACGCGGATAGCGACTTTAATTTATACTATGTAGAGAAGAGATAGAGAAGATAGAGAAGAGAAGAAGAAGAAGAAGATGGAGATGTCAGCATGTAGGTACCTATACCTACATGTGAATACAATGTTTAGCAAACTGATCACATATACCACAGTGACTGAAGACGAAGTCTTCGAACAGTGCGTCCTACCTATGTTAACCTACGAAGCCGAAACGTGGAGTCTGACAAGGAAACTAATCCATCGAACAGAGCGAGCTATTTTCGGAATTTCATGAAAACATACCTATGGAATCAGGAATGAGATTACCGACCAAGAACTTTCTAGGTCGGTAATCCTTTGAGCTTAGAATAACTACACAAAGAAACCAAGTACATTCGCAAAATTTAAGACATTCAAATGGTGTCATATATGACACCAAAAAAAATAAAAAAATTACTATGACAATTTGCGCGGTGAAATCGTACCACAACAAATCAGAAAAGCAGCATAAGAGTTATGGTGTGACATTCCACAGGTAATCCATTAATTTTCTTGCTTAAATCGTTTAAAATACCAATCGAAACGTAAGCTACAAAGCGAATTTGTAGCTTACGTTTTGAGAAGGCGTTGCTTGGAAACCTACCTTCTCTGAGTAGTTATTCTAAGCCTTTGAGATAATTATGTCGCTTACTTAAGGAAGCGACATAACTCAAAGGATTAGAAAGCTGAAGTCATAATGGGCCATATCTTTAAAAAAAGTTAACCAACGACCGCTTGCGTAGCCCCGTCAACGCAAACCGTAGAGAGAGAAGGCATAGAGAAGCTGCTAGCGTATACCTATGAGATAGCAATCATTTTTGGTAATTCTAATTTTTCCTATAAAATCTGGTTTAAATTCGACTAAATCTGACCTAACACGAAAGATAATCAACAACAACAAGTAATTCGTGCTAGACTATTCAATAATGAACTCTAATATCAGAAATTACGTGTGAAATGATATATATTCATGTTTTCGTTCCGTGCGGCTTTCTCAGCCTAAAATACAGAAATTCACCATTATCAAAGGTCAGATTTACAATAATTCACTAGAAACCAGCAGGTAAAAACGTTCAAAATACATTTAATAAAGCACAAGCACAAAAATACCGAAAACATAATTTTCGCGACTGTGTCTGCCCCGAGTGAGCTTTGGGGCAAACAAACGAACCGCATACGCCAGTAAGGGACAACAAATATTATCTTTCTCTCGTTTACTATCAGCTAACGGGTTTATTTCGCTTGCACAACTATTATTATTCGAGCTGTTTCTCTAATCCTTCTCTCTCTACGACGCAAACGGTCGTTGGTACCGCGTATCGGCACCAACGACTAAAGACCGCATATCGGCAAACGTAGAGTAAGGTCACCTGTTGGTGCCCGATGCGATGATGTCTAAATCAGAAGTTTGTGCCTTGTGGCCTTTGCCAGCAGTAGATGAACAGTAAGTAAGCTGATGACGATGATTGTGAATACGTTACCCTTGCATCGCTCCGTGGGGATGCCGCGCTGGAATATCCGGAAGTCATATGGCGTGTCGTAGTGTATGTACTTCCCGTTATTATCTGTAATACAAGACAACGCAGTGAGCGTGTGTCACTCCCCGCAGCGATGGCGGGCTCTATCCCTCCCTTCAGGCGAGGGAACAACAAATATGACTTTCAATCATATGTAAAGGGCAAGTGCCATAATTAAACCGATAAGCCGATGGGGAAGAAAGGTTCTGGAGTGGAGACCACGAACCGGAAGACGCAGCGTAAGTAGGCCTCCCACTAGATGGACCGACGACATTGTGGGAGTCGCGGGCATCCAGTGGATGCAAAATGCAGGCTGGCGTTCAGTGTGGAGGTTATAGAGCCTATGTTCAGCAGTGGACGTCTTCTGGCTAATGATGATGATTAAGTGCCATAATTAACTAAACAAAATACAAGCTAACACTAACACTTCAAAAACAGTTAGACTGCCCATACACCGTTGAAGGTCAACAGTCCAAATGCTCAAGCCCTTTATCAGTTAGCAGCGTACCCAGCATGCTGGTGGCATTACCACGCTGAATGGCAATGCTTATGTGTTGAGACAAAAACACGCCAGCATTTTGGTCATGCGTCGACCAGATGCTCTCAAACATATTTTCGCCTTATAATTTTAGGTTGCATTCCAAACTGGCATCTTTCACTTTCAAACCTAAACATTTATATCACAAGCTTCTTCCCGTGGTTTACCCGCTCTCCTGTAGGAACTGCTGTTTTTTCGACAAGAGTATTGTATGTATTAATCCAAAATGCAAGTTTCTGTAATTCATTCAAAAATTCTGCCCATCTATCAGCTATTGTGGAGTTGGAAACAAAATAATATACTTTCTTCCCCATCGGTTATCGGTTCTTTGAGCAATGTAGCCTGCTCATTACCAAGCTCTTAGCCTCAGTGTCCCAACTGCCCATAGTTTCCACGGCAATGGGTACAAAATAATACTGTGGCTCCATTGCCGCAGTACGCGTCCTTTTAATGTTAATTCAACAAAATTATAATATTTACCTTCCGGTTGTTCCACGGGCAGGGGGACGGGTGCTCTCTGAGAAATATCACGAGGAGGTTCATTCCGAGGAGGTAGTACTTGAAATAATAAAAATTCTTTTTAAATCATTTAACCGCTAAAATTCGGGTTTTGCCGCTTTTTAAACTAGCTCACGCACACTGCTACAGTTTACATTACGCAACACAGTCATGTGCATTTTTGCCGTCCGGCGGAAGGCAGCGTAGACAGGCAGGGGGATGCGGAAAAACCGCATCTACTAACAAATTAGAGAGGGGTCGTGTCAACATGAACTTTTTTAAATATTTGCTTTACTTGAAATAGAGGAATTCCTAGTGCTTCAGAAATGACTTAAAAGTTGTTCCAGTAAAATAATTTTGCAACGATCCATGCTGAGCAGAATACCTACTCTTCCCTTCACCGCACTGCCCCTCGCCGCTTACGCATACTTTGACGGAACAACAGACCTTGTTTGATATTTTTTACAAAATTTAGTGTCCGACACCGCGTATATAACGCACAACGCCACAGTAGGTGGTTCCAATGCAGCGTCAAGTTTTGATCCTCACCACTGGCGCATAGTGCAAACCGCTTACTGCAGCACTGTGCGTCCAAAATCAAGCGTTGCTGTGCTTTGTTGTTAGTTTTTCGAAAACTACTCATTTTGTTGAAAATTGGTGTGAAACAGACAATAAATCAAATATGTAAGTCTAATATAACGATACTTCTACAGCTGCTAATCAGTAGTATAATAATGAATTATGTATAGTGACTATCTTCATCATCTACCCGACTGCCAAAAGACGTCCACTGCCGAACAGAAGCCTCCCCTTACTATTTATCTAACCATAATAATTATTTTATTTGTGCCTGAATAAAATTTCAATGCTCATAGTGCTTGAATTTCTGTAACTGGAGGCATTTAAATGTTATTCTGATTTAAATGAATCCACGAACCAGGATGGTTCGTGGTAGGCTTAATGCAGCCGGGACTGTTCAAGTGTATTTATCGGTGATGCTATGTAGGTTCATTTTGTTCAGGAGTGCTAAAAATGGTTAGTTGAAAAAGTGATAATTGCTTACCGGGCGCAGAAACGGCGTACGGATTGACATAGAGGATATCATCTATGGCCTCGTACGCGTGGTCCATCTCCGGCAGGCCTGAGTCATTGGCGCTTTCCCAGTTGCCCACGCTACTGGCTCTAGGATTCTCCCCTGTGACGGACTGCTTGCGGCAGCGTCGTACTGCAACGAGAATACGAGATATCGATGAGGCCTGAGAAACCCCAACCATGGGAAGGCACCCTAATTCCGAAACCCCACACAAAGTCCCCTAGTAGTGCCAATTAGGAGACAACATAGGCTTTGGCCATGGCTAGTGACGTAATGAACACCCACTGGACAAAGCCATGCTGTCAAGTGGCCTAGTTGGGTTGGAATAGTAACAATACAAGACTGCACATGCACGGTTACGCTGCCTCAAGAATTTGTGAAGAGAAGTGAGCTAGCCACTCACGAAAAACTGCCCGCAAACTTGCGAAAATCCATTGACGCACTGTCATGGTCCACTGTACATACATTTCAGTTACCCTTTATATTCAAATACCAACCACCACTCACTCGATTACTTGTCGAAAAATTCTAGAATCCCAGGCCTTCAGTTCGCTGCTCGGGCAATACAGTGCTGTGTATTGTACCACGATACAACGTCATGTCATCAATCTCAAACGTCATAGTTTTTTACGACACAACGTTGCGTCGTGCCCTGATGTGCATCATAGCACGACGCGACATCGCACCGAGTGAATGTCTTTTGGCCCTTACACGGCTTGCTTTATCCATGCCATCAAATATTAACATCTATAATATTAATACCCTAAGAATTTAAAACAGTTACAGGTGGACAAATAAGAGATTTCACCAGCAGGGACATTTCACCGTTTCTATCGAAATATCAGAGCGGGCCCAAAAAATCGACACCACTTTATGGTTGATATTCCGAAAACCCGTACGAAGTGATTTGATTCCACTTTTATTATGCGTACTATTCTGTGGAATAAGCTGCCTGAATGGGTGTTTTTTTAAATTCATTTTCACCATAGACGTAATCGTCCATGCCTTTATATGCTCATTATTAAAAAAAAAAAAAAAAAAATTTATATTTTTATTTTAATTATTTATTAATTTTTTTTTTATTACTTTGACTATTAATATGACTTAAATTAAACTTAAATACTAATGAGTCCATCTTTTTTTATTTTATTATTATCTCATCATCATCATAATCAGCCTTTTAACAGTCCACTGCTGGACTATCTATTCTATCTATTATCTATTTATAATTTTTTTTTTTTTTATTTTTTTTTTCTTCTCTCTCTCTTTCTCCTTTACCGCACTTCACAACTTTGGAATGGGTGAATGGCCTGAATGGGTGTTCCCCGTCAGTTACAATCTGGTCTTCAAATCACGAGTGAATCAGTTTCTTCTAGGCAAGCGTGCTCCATCGTAGACCGCATCGTCGGTTTACATCAGGCGGGTTGGCGGGCAAACGCTAGCCTATTACTAGATTAAAAAAATAAGGGACCTAATTTGTGAGCCTTAAATTAATGACTTATATTTTCCTTCAAAAATGTTTCAGTGTTTCTCAATAGCTTCAGAGAACTTCACACAATCATTCATCTTCACACAAACACTGAAAGTTCTGATCTGAACCTTATTTTTTCGAACTTAGTCTAAAACTGGGGAAATGGGGGAGACCTTTGCCCAGCAGTGGGACAGTATAGGTTTAAAAGAAAGTCTAAAACTACTTAATTTTTTCTCTTCTTTCTTTCTTTAATCTACGAAGCTGAATTTGGGCGGTAGATTTCTTATCGGTGTCGACATCCGCTATGAATGGATTTGATGACAGAGAAAATAAAAAAAAGGGTTTGATATTTATATAAATTTCAAAACGTTTGGACCTCTTACGATTAAAGTCTTCTCAGGAAGTTTTTTTTTTTTTTTTTTTTTTTTTTATATATATTAGTCGACAAACAAGCGACCATCAGGTGGCCCTGATGGTAAGTGTTTATACGTCGTACGAAACCGTGGGCAAAAGTAGTAATACATTGGAATTACGATACGTATAATTCAAATTGATTGACTCAACCGATACCATCCAGGTGAACATAGAACTACTACTAACTTGAAATGTAACGAACTAAGTGTTTTAAATAAACTAAAAAAAAAAAAAAAGATGAACAAACCCTCATGAAATTAATTCCGTATTGTTAAGGAAAACTATGTTTTTGTCTCATTCCCCTTTTCCTTGCCAGCGCAGAATAATCTCCATGGCATTGTTAATTTATTGACCATATAATAATTATAGAGACCCGCCCGCCCGGCTTCGCACGGGTGTAACTTACGTGCGAAGCCGGGGCGGTTCGCTTGTTACATATATAAACCTTCCGTGAAAAATTATCTAACTGATGGTGAAAACCGCATTAAAATCCGTTGCGGAGTTTTATAGATCTAAGCATACATAGGGACGGACAGACAGCGGAAAGCGACTTTGTTTTATACTATATATTTATCTATGATACTATGTAGTGATAGTACACAGGCTTATCTGGACTTACCTACATAGACTATTATAATTTATGCTCTATAATAATGTACGTACTTATTAACGCAGTGATTGTAATGGCACATCCGAGGGACAGAACAGTGGCCAGAACAACTATCCATTTACTGCTCCCTGGAATATAACAAAATAGGATCAGATAATACCTGATAATACAATAGAAAATAGGATCACTGTCGCTATCACGGTTGTTCACTAAAGTTAAATGTTTATTTACGGGATATTTGCCGCATCAAGGAACACATAAAGGCTGTAAAAACAAGAGCGCACAACGAGAGACACAAATCTGCCATAGCTGAGCATCTGCTGGACGCAGGTCCTAGCCACTGGATTGAATCACAATCACATCCATAAAATCCTGTCCACCGAACGCCATTACATACCAAGGCTAGTAAAGGAAACTATTGAGATCTCGAAATGCCAGAATTTCAATCGAGGTGATGGTTTTCAACTCGCCAGTGCGTGGAATCCAGTATTAGTAATAAAAGTTCGCGTTCAAAATGTGTTAAAAATACTATACGCAGTGATACAGTGAGTGTGTTTTGTTGGGACTTAGGTTCGAGTTCGAGTTCCAGTGATAACCGTAGCAAAAGACTGAGAAAGAGGGTAGATCGTTATGTCTGCATCTAACTGTTCGACCAACCACCCGCATTCTTCAGTCTTCCCGTGAACATCGTGCATGTAACTGCGCCGAAATATCGGGAGCTCATTCCACAACCTTACCACGGTAAATATCCCGTAAATGATCATTTAACTTTAAAATAGGATCAGGTGATACCTGTAGGCCCTTAGCTCATAGCAGTTTACGATTGAATGCGGTTAGTATGCATCTATAATATTATTACCATAGGAATTTCATACCTATATTATGATAAGTACCTATCTGATTTTTAATGAGAAGTGGACAAGAGGTTTCTGAGCAGGGCCCTGATTTGTGAGCCAATTTAAGTAAGCTTAGTTTCTTTTTATTTTTGTTCTATTAGGTATCGTGGTTGTTTTAGATCATTGGAAAATGTATTATCATTATTAATAGTAAGATCTGTGATTATCATAATAATAAATTACTATTAACTAGGGTTAGGTTAGGTTAAGTTCTTCCAGTGACAAAAATGATACACTGAGTCCGGAATCATTTTGTTATAAAGCATCAATCAACGTAAATAATTTGTTGCTGCCAAAATCTAATAGGCAATCTATCTATCTATCTAATCTATTCTATAATCCGTTTCACAACAAGAATATACTTTAACACTGAATTTAGAAGAAAAAGAACAACTAATTTCACTATACATTTCTAATGTTTAATCCTTTGTTCTCTTATTATGTACTTATCTACCGATTAAATATCAAATGTGACTAATATAAATACTACACTACGTACTTTTTTACACTTTTTTCTCGCAGTCCATAGTAAAAAGTAAAGTATAAAAACTTCATCTCAGCCGTATCCCTCGTTCCGCCAAGGATTCTACTCTAGAATCCTTCGCTGCTCTAGGGATCCGACTCAGTCCATTGAATTAAATTCCCTTGTTTCACTTGTATAATCTACTATTATTTCTTTCCTTCATAATATATGTTTTTTGGGACTTGAAAAATACAAATATGAAAATCTGGCATTTTTAATACACGGATAATCCCAAAACGGTTTTTGAATTTTGGTATCTTGCATTAAATTTAATGTTTTACTTTAGAATTTGCCATTAATTCCAAGAAAAGTACATGTTTGACTTTGATAGCTATTTGTATGATTAACTGTAAGCTTGCCTTACTATAATGTTATAAGCCTAGCTTATTATGTTGTGATTCGTTATAATTTGGTGGTTCAGTATGGGAGTTCTTGGGGCGGTGGCAGTCGTCCAACCGTCCATCCGTCAATTTTTCGTTGATTTGCTCATTACTCTGAATTAAATTGTATGCGTACAAAATGTGTAGGTACCTTCAGACACTGTTGGACTCGTAATTTGATTTGTACGTTCCGTTGTAGTTGTAGCTCCAGTTACAAGAGCTACTTTCTTTCCGCCGTCTTTCTCTCGAATAAGTTTCAGAAATGTTGTTTTGTTGGAATTATCTATGCAATGAATAATGGCGTTGTTTTTATCAGGCCGAAGCTGGAACGGACGAGGGATTATAGTTTGGTGTGGTGTAATAACTTCACCAACTGCAACAAATAAGTGAGAACAAACATGATTAATGTAAATTCCAGGCACCAGAAATTCAATCACTAATCTTATGAAACAAAGGATATTATTGATCTTGCACATTTTCTACGCATTTTTTTTGCGCGGTTGCCATTGTTATTCAATGGAACTACATTATTCATGATAATTGTGTATTGCCAGTGCTAAGTAAATGAATTACCAAAACTGTTGATAGTGAAATTGAAAACTGTATGATTAGTGATTATTGCGAGTGATTAGAGCATATGTGTAATGCGAGTGATCAGAGCATATGTGTAATGCGAGTGATCAGAGCATATGTGTAATGCGAGTGATCAGAGCATATGTGTAATGCGAGTGATCAGAGCATATGTGTAATGCGAGTGATCAGAGCATATGTGTAATGCGAGTGATCAGAGCATATGTGTAATGCGAGTGATCAGAGCATATGTGTAATGCGAGTGATCAGAGCATATGTGTAATGCGAGTGATCAGAGCATATGTGTAATGCGAGTGATCAGAGCATATGTGTAATGCGAGTGATCAGAGCATATGTGTAATGCGAGTGATCAGAGCATATGTGTAATGCGAGTGATCAGAGCATATGTGTAATGCGAGTGATCAGAGCATATGTGTAATGCGAGTGATCAGAGCATATGTGTAATGCGAGTGATCAGAGCATATGTGTAATGCGAGTGATCAGAGCATATGTGTAATGCGAGTGATCAGAGCATATGTGTAATGCGAGTGATCAGAGCATATGTGTAATGCGAGTGATCAGAGCATATGTGTAATGCGAGTGATCAGAGCATATGTGTAATGCGAGTGATCAGAGCATATGTGTAATGCGAGTGATCAGAGCATATGTGTAATGCGAGTGATCAGAGCATATGTGTAATGCGAGTGATCAGAGCATATGTGTAATGCGAGTGATCAGAGCATATGTGTAATGCGAGTGATCAGAGCATATGTGTAATGCGAGTGATCAGAGCATATGTGTAATGCGAGTAGTGTCCAACACTGTTTAGCTACTAATACATAAAACCGTTTTTTTATGTTATTATTTTTTTATTTCAGGTAAGGCTAAATTAGCATCACAAATTTCTATAAAGTAAAATAGTTTATCCCAAATTCCTTATTGATTATTTCTTATTATTTCTTGAAGCGACGTAGAAGTAGAATTACACTAAACATTCATCAGAAAAACAGTTTTGAGAGTGGACTTCCGCAAAATGATCAACCAACTAAAATAATATTTTTTCTTCTCCTCAAACGCGTAATGAAAAACAGAATGAGTTCTGGAGAAACCGTCCTATAATTTTACACTCGAAATTTAGACATCCTCGCTGCGCTCGTACACCATGACTTCTCACCAAGTATAAGTTTAAAAGTTTAAAAAGTTTATTAGTTCAAAATAACTTAGTGACTAAATACATACACCGAATTAACAGAGGATGCTGAAGAAGGTAACAAAATTAACCCTTACTACTAACAGTGTTTCATCGGTGTGCACTGAAACCCACACTAGGGTGACCTGTGTTGTGGGCTTCAGGCTCTTCCTGTGACAAGGTACATAAAAATTAAAATAATAAGCGAGCAGAAAATAACAATTAAATAGTTAAAGTTACTAACTAGGTACTATTTACTAATTAGGTACTACTTGCATACTAAAATAATTGTGGATTAGGACCCAATTTTGTCAATTTTGTAACATTTAGATTTTCGCAATTTGAACGTTTTAATTTTTTATGAGCTTAACGCGCATTACTTTGTTTAGGTAAAAATAGGCACATAAAATAATACGCGATAAGTTGCCAATCATCATCATCATCATCATTTCAGCCATAGGACGTCCACTGCTAAACATCCCATCGATCTCCAAAACGGTCGGTTGAAATCTGCCTGCATCCAGCGTTTCCCTGCGGTCTGTTTTAGGTCATCTGTCCATCTCGTGGGTGGATGTCCTACGCTGCGCTTACCGGTCCGTGGTCTCCATTCCAGAACCTTTCGGTCGCATTGGCCATCTGTTCTGCGTAATATGTGCCCTGCCCACTGCCACTTCAACTTGATAAGTTGCCAATAAAAATTTAGAACACTCCATCTATATCGCTCGCTACTTTGAAAGAACGCGTTAAAGAGTTTTATTTGTCAAAGTTGCAGCCTTGTTAATATCGTTATGTCGAACAGCTTATTCGTATTATTTGTATCATCAAATATTGCATAATTATAATAATATGATACTCCGGACTCATAGTCCGGAGAGCCTTTGTGTCGGCTAACGTTCCCTGCGTGCTGGAGCCTCCGGGGCTCTGTAGGTCTGACGGGAAGAGGCCGGACGGGCTGACTCTCGTGCCTTGGAAGAACGGAAAGTGCCTGATATTCTACTTGCGTCAGCACTGTCGCCGCCAGCCACCTGAGTCGCACCGTCCACTCACCGTCAGCAGCGGCGGAATATGCCGCTGATAAGAAAAGGAAAAAGTACGCGGCGTTGGAGCCGCGTTACAATTTTGTGCCCGTTGCCGTGGAGACCATGGGTTGTTGGGGGACTGAGGCCAAGAAGCTCATTTCGGAGATAGGGCACAGGCTTGAGGTAGTGTGGTGACTCCCGCTCCGGCTCGTTCCTGGTGCAAAGGTTGGCCATTGCCATCCAACGCGGTAACGCAGCGAGCGTTTTGGGTACCTTTGCGCCGGGAACGGTTAGGGGTGGGTTATTTGAATATTTATTAGTTTAGTTACTAGTGAATCCCAGCAAATTAAATTATATAATACTATATTAATATTAATTGCATATCTATTACTATACTTATTTTAAGTACTAGTGTGTATTACTATTACAATGTATGTGTAAGGTTGCTGGAAGATATCGTTTTTAGCGATGAAGCCGCTAGTTGTTACAAGTTTTTTGTCCTCTGTATCAAATTTAATGATGTGAACAACAAAACACCATCAAGTATCCTTTTAAGCGAAAATTTGCGACAATAATTATGCAATGCTTACAATTTAAGGGCGTCGGGAAAAAAAATTGCATCGCGGTCATCTATCCCCGCTCCTATTATCTGCGGTTGCTGTATTTACAGTACTGAAACTTATTTATACTCACAGGAATAATGCCATGTACCAGTAGACGAAAAGTTCGTATCATCATTATAATGTGCATTGCAATATAAATGCAATGTCTCATTTCCAATATTGTATTCAATTATATTACTGGTGGCATTTGAGTATTGAAGTAAAACATTAGACATCGACAGTCCAGATATATATGGTCCTGAAAAGAAGTTTTTGTGCATAAATATTGGTAAGTTATGTAAATTTGTGTTTTATAGCTTTCATAGGAAAAGGAAAAACTTTATATGCATGTTTTTTAGATTTGTCTAAAGCTTTCGATCTTGTATCGTATGAGAAACTATGGGAAAAGTTACGCGATATAAAGTTACCGGTAGAGTTAATTAAGTTATTTAAAACATGGTATACTAATCAAGTAAATGTTGTGCGATGGGCAAATGAAATGTCAGATGACTATATCCTGGAATGTGGAGTCAGGCAGGGAGGGTTGACGTCCCCTAAACTGTTTAATTTATATGTTAACCAGTTGATCGTTGAGCTCAGTAACACCCGTGTCGGGTGCCACATTGATGGCACAAGCGTCAATAATATCAGTTACGCAGGTGATATGGTGTTGCTGAGCCCATCGGTTAGTGGTCTTAGGAAACTATTAGGTTGCTGTGAGAGTTTTGCTGAAGAACATGGCTTGAGATACAATGCTAAGAAAAGCGAAGTCATGGTTTTCAAGGCAAAGAACAATTCTCCACATTTAATTCCTCCCATCTTTCTAAATGGAAATCTTTTAAGCATTGTTACTAGTTTTAAATATCTTGGCCACATAGTGACAGACGATCTCAGGGACGATCAGGATATTGAGAGAGAGCGCAAAGCATTAGCAGTGAGGTGTAACATGATTATACGTAGGTTTGCTCGATGTACGGATGACGTCAAAATTGCTCTATTTAAAGCATTTTGCCAGTCGTTTTACACGAGCAGCCTATGGATATCATTTACCAAAAAAGCTTATAATGCTCTGAGGGTCCAGTACAACAACGGGTTTAGGATGCTGCTGGGGCTACCACGATTTTGTAGCGCATCAGCTATGCTTACACAGGCGCGAACTGATGGGTTTCACGCCATTATGAGAAAAAAAACCCACTCCCTGTTGAGCAGAATGCGTGGTAGCAACAACAGCATCCTTAGTACAATAACCGATAAGCCTGATTGTTCCATCCAGAGATACTGGAATAATCTTATTATAGGTCTCGTTAGTTAAGTATAGTTTTATATTAATGTTGTATTTTCATATGTATGTAGTATTTTTTAATATTTTATTAATTTTATTGTAAAAATTTATGTTTGTGCCAAAGTGAGTTAATTTTCAATAATGTAAGGAACTCGATCTCATTTGTACCTACCTAATATGGACCACTGTAGTCTGAAATAAAGATTATTATTATTTATACTAAGTTAGGTAGGTACCTATCTTTGTATTATCAGTCAACTAAAAGAGCGAGACCAGTGTGTGTTGCCAGTGATGACATATGGTACTGAGACCTGGTCCTTAACTGTTGGCCTTTTGGAAAAGCTCAGAGTCACACAGCGGACAATGGAAAGAGCTATGCTCGGAGTTTATTTGCGCGATCCGAAACGTGGATATTCGCCAAAGAACCAGAGTCACCGACATAGCTGTTAAAATTTGCAAGTTGAAGTAGCAATGGGCAGGCCACATTGCTCGAAGAACCGATAACCGATGGGGAAGAAAGGTTCTGGAGTGGAGACCACGAACCGGAAGACGCAGCGTAGGTAGGCCTCCTACTAGATGGACCGACGACATTGTGAGAGTCGCGTGTATCCAGTGTATGCAAAAGGCGGGCTGTCGTTCAGTGTGGAGGTTAAAGGGAGAGGCCTATGTTCAGCAGTGGCTGATGATGATGATGAAAAGAGCGAGAGAAATAAATTTAAGCTTGATGAAGTTTATGTTTCTGTCGTGTGGTCGGATGTCGGGTGTGAATATCACAAAAACAAATTGTCCAGGTACGTCCTAAAACTGCGACCAGAGGATAGGCAGCAGCATCCTCCTATCCCCAAGATGCCTGCCAAGCATGGGGATTATGGCAAACCCCCCATGACAGACAAACAAAGAATACGGACCCTATTCTTCGGCAGCTGCCCTACTACTATCCTCAACGAAATCTGGTCCTGGCAACACACAATGTTTGCACGCTGAGGACCGATGAGAAGATTGTTGAGCTGCAATGCTGGAGAAAAAATTGAGCAAAATACGATGGCACATGGGACATCATAGGACTATCTGAAATCCGACGAGAGGGACAAGATAATAAGGGCAATGTTTCCAGCGAAATTACTGGACATAAAGAGATTATATAATATAATATGTAACATGTATAATTACATATGGATAATTTCACAATGGTGCTCAGTATATACTTGTAGGAACAGAGATGGCACCGTTGAGAATATGCCGCAACCTTACTATTTATGTCAATTGTGGTGATTCAGTTTGACTGACGATCAGTCCAACTGAAAACTCCGTGGCAGCAACACGGAATGCGTTGACTTGAACAGGGTGCTCCACAGAATTGAATGTTGAGGGTGGGGCCAGATTTTATTAGATACTGCATAAATTTAGGCTCCTTATTCTGGTGTCAGTTTGACCGAAACAGACACAAAAGCCATTGAAGATATTCTCATTTCATTTCATTTATTCAATAACATACAAAACAGAATGCAATAATTTTAAAATAATATTGAATTTACATTTAAATTATCTGTATCACATTCTAAAACTATGTATGCCTAGGTGCATTATAATAACATCATTGTGGGTGGTTATAAATTGATAATTAATAAAATTATGAACAATTAATTTTTAAACTTAATGCTAACATGCAAACTATAAATTTACAAGTCATTTCTTACTTAATACAATAGGTAAAGAATTTTTCAAATTAAAGTGCAAAATCTTTTTTAATTGCCTTTGGAACGGAGGTAACTTTAAATGGAAAATATCAATGTCACTGTTGGAGACTAGAATTTTTTATATTCTGACAATGATCAGTTCGGTGGTTTGACCAAGACCCCGGATTGAACTGACAAGGGTAGCCTTTCTATTAGGTTTGTATACTGACCGTAATTAATAGCATGGAATATAAATGTAACTACTATATGAAACAGTTCCTTCCGAATCAAATCAGTCTTGCGGAACACGATGAAGTATATTTGTGTATTAGTCTCCTTTTTGTCTAGATTAAATCTGATATAATTGATTTGCGTAGATTCGTTTTTGAAATCTGAAATAAACAGAAAAACAGTAATAATTATATAAAAAACAGGTAGAATTAAAAATCTTCCTCGTTTTTTGAAGTCGGTTAAAAAACGATACACAGAACCCGCATAGCCAAACGTTCTATACAGAATACCAGATATATTTTGAACACAATAGCGGGCTATATCCGTTTTGTGGTGTTCTTATAAAAGGTAGATGTGTAAAAGATGTGCTATCACCGACTTTTTTATAAAACTACTTAAGAACTATATTTTTAGTAATTTTTAAACTTTCGCGATTTGAACACATGTTTTAAACGTTTATCGTGACATATCACGTATTTTTTTTTTTTTTTTTTTTTTGTACTATATTTTTGTCAAACATTATTTTTTTGTCAAACATACGCGTACGCTGATATAGAAGCAAATCAGCTTATTTTTCTCCAACATGTTTTACTAATACGGTTATTTAGTGTAGAAACTTAACATGGCACTCAAGAACAGTGTAGCTTTCTATTTGTTGTGAAAGAATTTTTAAAATCGGATCAACAAATAAACTTACAAACTTACAAATTTACAAACTTTAACTCTTTATAATATTAGTGTAGATATAAACATAAATTCACAATTTTAAGTTTTATAATATTTTTTATAAGTTAACATAATTAAAACAATTAGTTTATAATATAGTTAACATAATGTTTTTTTTTTCGAAACATTGTCTGCATAATATATTTCTTCTCCGTACATGCCATGATCTCTAACGAAACGTCATAATAAAATATAATACTGCTTCAAACGAAGGGTGAATAGAGTCCTCAAAGGTAGGCAACGCATTGACAATACCCCGGGTATTGTAGGTGTCTATAGGCGGCGGTGACCACTTACCATCAGGTGGCCCGTTGCTAGATTGCCGCTTATTCTTTAAAAAAAAAAAAAAAAAAACTGTAAGACGCAGCGTAGGTAGGCCTCCCACTAGATAGACCGACGACATTGTGAGAGTCGCGGGCATCCGTGGAATCAAAAGGCAGGCTGTCGTTCAGTGTGGAGGTTAAAGGGGGAGGTTTATGTTCAGCAGTGGACGTTTTCTGACTGATGATGATGATGAGATTAGATAAAAGTAGGTACCTACAATGTTTGATTTTTTTTCGGAGCATTGTCTCCATATAAAATTCTCCGTACATGTCTTGATCTTTAATCAGAGCAACTGTCAAACTCTCTCCGTCGTAATACTTGTACTCAAAATAATATGTGTCGGCAGTCTGCTTGGTGCGTGGAAGAATTAATCCATTCACCGCAATAGTTAATATACCTGAAAATATACTTCATAAGATTGGCACCACAGAATATAGCAAACCTGTTGAATATGTTGATGGCTTGTTAAGACATTTTTCCCTATATCAATTTCATCAATCAATATCAATTGTACATAAGTGTGTGTGTCTTGTTACAATAGTATTGGACTATATTTTGAATTAGTTTTCTTTTAAATTTCTAGACATTTCTGATATAAAAGAAAAGTGGACAGAAGCGACTAAAAAAGATGAAAATGAAAAAAATTCTTCTAGACAAGCGTGCTCCATCTTAGACCGCATCATCGCTTAACAACAGGCGAGAAGGTAAGGCGATTAAACACAAGCCTATTATAGTATAATAAAATAATAAAAACTGATATAAACATTCAAAAACTTATGTAAATTTACCTTAATTGCTTTCAAGACCTAAAGTAAGGTTTCAAGAGGAAAGTTTATAGTTACTGCAAACTTTGTCTAACGGTGTGGCTCATGAAGGATACGTGAAGGTTTAAGCCTGTTACGAGTAACAAATGTCCCTGTGTACGAGGGAACAAATAAATAAATTTCATATAAATCGTAATAATTATGCTTAGTAACAACTCGTAGCGCCTGGTTAATGCGACGCGTGACCAAAACGCTGGCGTGTTTCTGCCTCAACGCACAAGCAATGCCATTCAGCGTGGTAATGCCACCAGCATGCTGGGTACGCTGCCAACTGATAGTGGGCTTGAGCATTTGGATTGTCTTTAGACCTTTCACGGTCTATGGGCAGTCTAACTGTATTTGTAATGTTAGTTTTAGCTTGTATTTTGTTTAGTTATTAAAAGAAAATAATATGCTTCGCTATGATTTATATTAGTAATATAATATTGTAGCTACGCCTGGTAATGGGCTTTATCTACGAGTAAGTTTGTGTGTTTATACTTTACCTAGTCTTTCCTTGCGAACATTCAACGTCAGGCTGATGACTTCCATATGCAGAGGGCTGTTCTCATCATATAAGACACATTCTATAGTGTCGTTGTTATTGGCAACTCTCAACTTCATGTACATATTCACCGACTCAGTCTGTATGCCTGACAAGTTCCATTCGCCGGCTACAATGTATACAGAATAATTATTACAGTGTAAAAAGCACGCGTGCCTCGTCAAAACAAACTCAATGACCCTAAAACTCGAGAGGTGTTGCTATTGGAGAGTTCCACTTTATTAATAAAAGAAAACCGCGTGCAGGCGGGGGCAAAGGTGGCGAAGGCCGCTGCAGCCGTAGCCGACGTCACTGCCAGTTTGATGACAACCGTCTCCGGAAGCACGCGTATATTCCTGATGAAGGAGCTCTAAGCTCCAAAACCGATCAGAAGCTCGTCTTGACATATAAACATAACATGAGTGTGAGCCGTTGTGTCGTTATTTATAAGAGTTCCACTATCAACCTCCTGGCTCCATAATCAGACCCTCGACACCAAGTTTAATGTTTAGGACACGTTAAAAAAACAAATGCGGCCAAACTAAAAATATTATAAATTTCCATTAAAGAGTTTTTCATCTACCTTGGAAGGAGTATTTTTGCTTTTATATCTTAGTGCAAAAGCCGTTTTTAAGCCGCAAGAGGATAAAGTAAAATTGAATTTAGAACATTGTGTGCACTAACTTTGTGAATTCAAAACATCATTAAACCTATTTACTTCTACCTCCATGGTGCCGAATTTATCGTACAACTGTAATGATTTTGTAAATCATGTCGTGAATTTTATTGTATTTTATACACATTTCTAGGTACAGCACGGTGAAACTGTATAGTGATGCAAACGTTCTGACTGTTAGACAATTATATATATTACAATGTATAGTGATGCAAACGTTCTGACTGTTAGACAATTATATATATTACAATGTATAGTGATGCAAACGTTCTGACTGTTAGACAATTATATATATTACAATGTATAGTGATGCAAACGTTCTGACTGTTAGACAATTATATATATTACAATGTATAGTGATGCAAACGTTCTGACTGTTAGACAATTATATATATTACAATGTATAGTGATGCAAACGTTCTGACTGTTAGACAATTATATATATTACAATGTATAGTGATGCAAACGTTCTGACTGTTAGACAATTATATATATTACAATGTATAGTGATGCAAACGTTCTGACTGTTAGACAATTATATATATTACAATGTATCTTGAAGGTTCATAAAGGTATTACTGTAGACCCAAATATCGGGAACCCTTACTCAGTAGTAAAGCAACCATCCGTAAGAACCCTTTTTGCAGAAAAACTATTTTCAGTACACTCAATAAGAATTTATAATAAAATTAACAGAATCAAAAATATTTACACAATGTCACTTCATAAATGTAAAAAATGTATATTAACATGGTTAAAGCAACTTGATTACGAGCAAACGGAGCACTTACTCAGTCATTGACATAAACACATACACGCACATTAACCACCCACTTTAATTTAAAACTACCCTACATAATTATAAACTGTTCTGAAATATTAATATGAAATTACGATGTAACAACGAAAGAGCGGTCTCTCCTAACACAGGTTGTCAAAACTTAACAGGAGAGGCCAAACACCTATGTTTTATAAAAATCAGTTAATAAAGTTTTTTTTTTTTTTTTTTTTTAATTTATCATTTGTTGTTATACTTTAAAGTGTGTACTATAATCAATCAAGCCAAGTTTGATGTTTGCACGTAATACGGTTTTTACATTAGAGCAAGTACAAAAATACGTAAAAAATACGTTTGTTGTAGGTGGACCCCTTTTTAATTTTTAATTTTTGTTTTTTTTTATTATTTCTTAGGTAATCCGCCATAACATTACATATTCTGTAAAAAATTCAACTGGCTGACTATTACGGTTCAAAAGATACAGCCGTTAAAAGGTATGACGGACAGACAGACGGACAGACAGACAGACATCGTAGACTTAGTAATAGGGTGCCGTTTTTACCCTTTGGGTAACGAACCTTAAAAACCAAACATGATAAGTTTCCAAGTGGCACGGAAGTGTTCCACTAACTTCTGCCAGGATCCATCATTACAGATTCTGTTCTATTGTACCAAAATATTATATTGGATGCCGAAATACATATCATCATCATCATCATCAGCCAGAAGACGTCCACTGCTGAACATAGGCCTCCCCCTTTAACCTCCACACTGAACGAAAGCCTGCCATCTGCATCCACTGGATGCCCGCGACTCTCACAATGGCTCAGTGTGTTGTGCGTAGACCCTAAATGTTTAACGCATGTCAGAATGTGACAGCAAAACGGAGGAACACCATCCAGTACTGGAGGCGGCTGTGTGTATGTGGAAGGGGCAGCAGTGCGCGCGGTGCAAGCCGCCACCTTCCTGCCCTTGGCTTACGTCACCACCAGGGGCCTTACGGACAACAGCTAATTGCGGCACCGCAAACCGTATCTGGGCGCGATAAGGTTCACGTTCGCATGATTTTCCGACTGAGCGGATTAGGTGCCGCAATTAACTGTTGTCCGTAAGGCCCCAGTGTGCGCCTGCGCAGGCGATTGTCTCCAAGAGCGCGCGTATTCCCTCAAATAACTGTATTGGCTACGAAATCTTGACCGATAAATAACGTGAGCGTAAGCCATTTTTGTATTAGTTTTGGTTTTAGATAGTTTAGATAGAATATCAACATCAAAACACCTCTAAAACATTTTTTTTAACCTAAAAATATATAGCATATTGTTTAAGCAGCGTCTAAAACAGCAAGAGTTGTCTCTTTCAAGACCGCTTGTAGGTACGCTCTGACGCTGTCTCAGCTCTCGGCTGGTCTATTTGTCTGACTATTATGTCTTCTGGGCCTTGACCAAAACTGTCTCTCAAAATATTGACAGAACGTGAGCTTGGATATTACCTGATGTTGTATGCGTCAGTCTGACTCTGCCTCCAGTGATTGTATGACAAGTGAAGTTGGCGCCTTCTCCATCATAGAACATGTACAAATGCTCCTCATTGGTCCGGGTGAAGTTCTCACTGTTCGCTGACAGATACAAAGGAACTGCACAAAACAAAACAAAAATTAAACACGTTCTAGAAGCCAGAATATCCTACCTCATTAACTTTCATCATTATTAGTTAATTAGCCTATCGTATATCAGTCCTCCGCTGGACACTCCCGCCCAGCACGCCACCTCCCCCTTTGCTTTGGGGGGGGGGGGGGGGCAAGGAGGAAGGGGGCCAAGGCACGCCACTCAAATGATCATCAGCTTTTCGCCAATTACTTACTGCTTTACATTATACAGTCTACCCTATTACTAAGCTTACGATTTCTGTCTATCTGTCCGTCCGTCTGTCCTACTTATTAGCGTCTGTATCTTTCGAACGATAACAGATCGCCAGTTGAAATTTTCATAGAATAATTTAATGTCACGGCGTATTAATAAAAAATAATTTAAAAAGTTTAATAAATGGGGGTACAACAACAAACATATTTTAACCGACTTCAAAAAGGAGGAAGTTATCAATACATATTTTTGTATTTGCTCTTATATGTAAAAACGGTAATACATACGTACAAGCGTCAAACTTGGCATGATTATAGTACACACTCTAAAGTATAACAACAAATAATAAATAAAGGCCAAGTGCAAGTCAGCGTCAAATTTCTGTTCACCGGTTCTCGTACGATCACCGAAGGGAAGAAACGTCGGGTGCGGTCAGTAATTGGATGGATATAAGGTATACGGATAAAAGGTAGGATGGACAGACAGCGTAGGCTTAGAAATAGGGTCCCGTTTACACTTTTTGGGTTCATAACCCTAAATCCTACATAAATATACAACTGGTAGCATAAGAATAAGCATTTAATCTACTGCTAGACTCATGGCCTACCCTACCCCCAATTAGGCCATATCCACCTCTCTGGCGCAAAGGATCCCGTTTACACCCTTTGGGTACGGAACCCTAAAAAGTATGCATATGCGAGTATTTCTAAATTTATTTTTCTTATTTTCTATTAGGTAATAATTATAACAATCGCTCGAAGAACCGATAACCGATGGGGAAGAAAGGTTCTTGAGTGGAGATCACAAACTGGAAGACGCAGCGTAGGTAGGCCTCCCACTAGATGGACCGACGACATTGTGAGAGTCGCGGACATCCAATGGATGCAGATGGCAGGCTGTCGTTCAGTGTGGAGGTCTAACGACCTATGTTCAGCAGTGGACGTCTTCTGGCTGATTATGATTATAATGTTAAAATATAACAAACATAATATACCTATGGAAGTATAGATTAAAACCTACTACAATAAATAAAAATAAATTCACTACCTACTCTAAACTATTTAAAAAAAAAAAATGGGCTAACCAAGCGTGCACAAAATAACTATAAGATAAAAACATCTGAAAACAAATCGAAAACTGCATGGGGAATTATTAACAAAACAAGATTAAATCACCCGAAAGAGCCAATCTTAAAAATTATTCATAATAATAAAGATATTACAAATCCACTAGAAATAGCCAATATGTTTAATAACTACTATGTTGATAAAGTTAAACCTATTGCAGGCTCTGGAAATAAAGTCACATCAAATATTAAAACTCGCACAGACTCTATGTTTATGGCCCCGTGCATACCACAAGACATTACGAAAATCATAAAAAATCTTAGAAACAGCTATAGTGACGAGGTGTCAACTAAAATTATAAAATCTGTAAAGGAGCAACTTTGTGTACCCTTAAGTTAACCTGTGCGGTTCAACAGGAACGTTTCCGAAAGCTTTGAAAACCACGATAATAAAACCAATATTTAAAAAAGACAACAAAGAAAAAATTTACTGCTATAGACCCATCGCACTTTTATCAGTATTTTCAAAGATTATTGAAATATATATATATATATATATATATATATGGCGAATTAAATAACTATTTAGAGAAAAACAACATTCTTTGCAAAGAACAAAAGGGTTTTTGGAAAAAACAGAACTATTAATATGGCTTTTATGATTTTATGAAATCAGTATTACCAAATGTAGATTTCTGGGCAAGTGCCTTTATTAACTAAACAAAATACAAGCTAAAAATAACACTACAAATACAGTTAGACAGCCCATAGACCGTTGACAATCTAAAGACAAAACACCAACGTCTAAAGACAATCCAAAGATAAAAACTGTAGATAAAAAATTAAAATGTAGATAAAACCTCTCCAGTATGTGCAGTATTTTGTGACATGACACAGGCATTTGACTACGTGGATCATAAAATATTATTGAGTAAACTAGAAGCATACGGAATAAGGGGAAATATTTTAAATCTAATAAAATCTTATCTAACTGAAAGAAAACAAATTACTGAAATTAGCAGAGTTAATATTAAAACAAAGCGTGAAGAGGTATCAAGGTCAAAAGAACGTAATGTAATATATGGGGTTCCGCAAGGAAGTGTCCTGGGACCTCTTTTATTTATAATATATATTAATGATTTACCTAACGCTACAATTCAACCAATGTCACTGTTTGCTGATGACAGTACAATAACGATAGCACGTAAAAACATTGCCTCTTATGAAACTGATATTAATAAATCTTTATCAGCTATAATTTCATGGCTTAATAATAACAATTTAAAAATTTACATAAAAAAAACAAATATAATGCATTTTAGACAAAGAGGGCCACCAAAATCTAACCTTACAGTAAGCCATGGCAGCAATATGGTTAATGAAGTAGATACTGCAAAATTTCTTGGCATAAAAATTTACAAACAACTTAATTGGAAAAATCAAATAGATAGTCTTTCTAAGAAGGTCTCAAGCTTGGCCTATGTACTTCATAAACTGTCTAGTACCTTAAACACAGATGCATTGCTTTCCACTTACTATGGTTTAATTGAGTTCGTCCTCAGATACGGTATTATATTTTGGAGTAACTCAACTGACAAAGAGATTATTTTTTAAAGGCAAAAACGCTGTATCAGATCGATGTTTAGATTAGAAAGTACTGTTAGTTGCACGCCTTACTTCACTAAACATAAAATTCTTACGCTTCCGTCTCTATATATATTGGAAACTGCCTTATTCGTAAAAACTAATCCAGAATTATTCCCGGCAATATCTGACTTAGCGGTAAGAAATCGTAGAGACCCAAACAGATGTCGTAATCGCCCATCTAAAACCACTTTATTGAACCACAGTATAATGTGTATGGGACCGATTACCTATAACACTATACCGATTTCAATAAGGGATCTAAAATCTACTCAATTTAAAATAAAACTAAAAAATCTTTTAGTCAAGAAATGTTATTATAAAGTTAGTGATTTTATAAATGATAAATTTTAGTAATGACTGCAGTAGGCCAATTTGTTTATCATACAATAATAGTAATGTCTATCTGTTAACTATTTTATTATAATATTAATAACATCATATTTAAACGTTTCAAATTGTTTCAACAGTTAATTAAATTAATACTTTTTATATAAATAATATTTACGGTATTTTTATACCATCTCTCTAGATTTGTACGCCTATAAACTAGACAAAACATGATACAAAGTGACAAATATTTTAAACCACCTATTGTGCATGCGTTTTAAATGTGTGTATGATTTACTCGTGTTTTGTGCAAATAAATAATCTTTTTCTTTATCTTTACCTAGAGTTATATGATTATTTACGGGATATTTACCGTGTTATGGTTGTGAAATGAGCTCCCGATATTTCGGCGCAGTTACTGTTCGACCAATCACCCGCATTATTTAGTCTTCCCGTGAACATGGTGCATGTAACTGCGCCGAAATATCGGGAGCTCATTTCACAACCATACCACGGTAAATGTCCCGTAAATAATCATATAACTTTAGTGAACAACCGTGATAGTTTAAAACAGTATAATATACCTAGCCAAGGGATACTCACCGGTTGTTCCTGGTTTCATGGCGTGGACTTTGCCAATGCACCTGGGTCACTATGTTGTGATTGACTGTAGACCTGGCTCACTATGTTGTGATTGACTGTAGACCTGGCTCACTATGTTTTGATTGGCCTTAACGTAAACTTTGGGTGCTTCAGTATGTATGTTTTTAGGCGACAGCTGTCCAACCGTCCGTCTATTTATGTTTTCATTGTTGATTAGCATAATATTAAATTGACTTATAAAGTACAAATTTGGTACCTTCAGAGGCTGTTGAACTTCTAGTCAGAGTTGAATTTGTGCCTGTAGTTACTATATTTGTTATTTCCCGAAGATCAGGCGTAGTTGGACTCGTAGTTTGACTTGTAACTCGAGTTGTAGGTGGGGTTGGACTTGTAACTTTAATTGTAGAAATTTTTTTTGCTTTTCTTGTTGTATATATCGTATTAGGTTTCATGTATGTCCTTCGCATGAGTTTCAGATACGTTATTTTGTTTAAATTATCGATGCATTTAATATTGGCGTTGTCATGATCAGGATAAAGCTGGAACGAACGTGGTATCTTAGTACCCTGTGGTGTAATAACTTCATTATCTGCAAAAAATAAGTGAAAAGAAACAAGGTTAATGCAAATTGTGCATGTACAGCAAAAATACAGACACTGCTCTGCTGTAACTACATTAGTACTGTGCAAATTTGAGCAAGAGTACTCTAGAAATCGATTTACATTTTCATTTCCAGGATATACCTACGAATAGCATTGTTGGATTCCTTGTGGTTTCAAAAGCACGGAACTGTTGGTCGTAGAGTGCCAAAATTGTGGAGGGTGAGCTACCCCCCATCAAAGATTAACAAAGATGAAATGAGGTACCTGGGCAGTTTCATTTTTACACAATAACTCGATAAATACTACACCGTTCCAAAGAAATTAATTATTTTTGAAAGCTATATAAATGTACCATGTTTCTTTTATACACATCTCACATGTATGTGTTATAGTTGACGATATATCTTATGAAATATATGTTTTTAGCAAATACTCAAATAAGTTCCGAGGATTGTTCAGTATCCGGTAATTATTCAAATTTTTATGTGTGAACATAATTTATGGAATAGACATTTAGCTATTCAAGAAAGTAATCATTAAATGGTGCAGAAACCCCGAGCATAACCTACCATAGCTCGTTGTGCTACTTTGAGCTTGCTTATGAGGCCGATAGTCAGAGACCACGCTTCAGTGCCGTATGTCATCACTGGTAACACACTGGTCGAAGACTTTCGTCGTATTTACAATGAAATGAAAAATGAAAATGAAAAAATATTTATTACTGTATAAACATTCACAGATATTTTAACAGATAAATTATACTAATGTAAATTAAACATGCTTAAACAGAGATTTAGTGCCCTTGATAGTATTATCTAACGGTCCTCACACTAGGCACAGCCTGTATCGTGAGGACCTGGATACGATAACAAGTGCACAAGAGTTAGATCTCAGCTGACATCTTTTTACAATTACTTTAAAAAAAAAAAAAAAAAAAATATAACAAATACATAGCTACTTAATAATAATAATTTGACGCTACTACAAAAACGAAATATATAAATATGGCTAGATAATTTTAACAACAGTAAGGTTTTATTAAACGGATTTTATAATGAAATAAAATAAAATTTAAGGAAATGTTGGGTAATCTAGTTACGAGTAGTCCCGTGTACATGTTACTGTTTTATTAATATCAAACGCAAACTACTGCAACTCTGCTACTCTACTTTAATACTGCAACTTAACTATACTTACGGGAATAATGCCATGTATCAGTAGACGCAAGGTTCGTATCATCATTATAATGTGCATTGCAATATAAATGCAATGTCTCATTTCCAATATTGTACTCTATTATATTACTGGAGTTATTTGAGTATTGAAGCAAATTATTAGATATCGACAGTCCAGATATATATGGACCTGAAAAGAAGTTTTTTACTTTTTAATGTTTATGAAGTTCCACAAGTTACGAGTCTTTGCATCGTGAGTCCTCTATCTTGCTCGCACATTTCAACACTTTTATAGATATAAAATTACTAAATGTACTATGTGAAATCTAAGCAAAATATTCGACCAAAATAAAATGAATGGACGGACGAAGTAAAAATGAGTCGAAACCGTCGGATATATACCTAATTATTGTTGATTTTATTTAATTATTTACAAAAATTAATATGTTAGTTTCTAAACGATTTCATGTGTCAACGATATGGAACCGCCATCTTGTTTTTCTTTCTCTCTGACTGTTTTGCCTGTGATAGGAGCTAGTCGCATCACTTCCAAATATAAAGTAATAAGGATAATATACGTGAAAGTTATTAATTTAAATCCTTAATTATGTGTTTTATTACGTCCACAAACCTCATATAATCAACAGGTTTTGGGTCCAGTGTACGTAAGTGATAAATAATTAAAAATATCTAACTACTGCGTTCGGACGTTTTTCAAAATGGAGAATTTAAAGATAAAACGTAATATCAAGCCATTTAACGGTGAAAAATATAGTATATGGAAGTTTCGAATACGAGCGTTGTTGAAAGAATTGGACATTATAAATGTTATTGATGAAGACCCTTTATTTCGAAATGAAGTGTGGGAGAAAAACAATCGGATGGCCAAAAATGTGATCATCGAGTATCTATCCGATTCCTACCTCGGTTTTGCAAAAGAAGACAGTTCGGCGAAGGATATTTTAAGAAGTTTAGATGCGTTGTACGAACGTAAAAGTATTGCGACGCAGTTGGCATTACGAAAAAAGTTGTTGGCGCTGAAACTACAAGGTGATGTACAGCTAATAAAACATTTTGCTACATTCGATGACCTCATTACTGAGTTACTTGCCGCTGGAGCAAAATTAGAGGAAACTGACAAAGTAGCACACTTGCTACTCACCCTACCCTCATCTTATGACGGAGTCATTACTGCGATCGAGACATTATCAGAAGATAATTTAACGATAGCATTTGTAAAAACGAGACTGTTAGACCACGAAGTGAAATAAAAAAATGAATCTGGTGATACGAGCGCAAAAGTGTTGCAAGTAGAAACAAAAAATGATACATGGAAGAAAAGAAAATTTGATGATTCTCAACAAATAAATAAGAATAATAATAAACAAAAGAAGAATTTACAGTTCATAAAATGTCACCATTGTGGGCGAAAAGGACATAAGAAAAACGACTGTTACTATTTCAAAAGAATGCATCTGCAAAAAGGCAACTACGGAAATAAAGAAAGGACAAGGACAGTTCAAGCAATTGAGATAAATCAAAATCAACCATCAACGTCGAATGATTTTTCTGGCTTTGCTTTTATGACCGGAAACTACCAAGATGATAACCAAGAAAATAAAATTACATTTTTATTGGACTCTGGCGCATCAGATCATCTCATAAATAGAGAAAACTTGTTTATTAATCATACTGATTTATCACCACCACTAAAAATTTCTATTGCTAAAAATGGTGAATTTATTTCAGCAACAAAAAGGGTACACTGCAGGTTACCAGCAACATGGGTATCCAAGGCATTCTGGAAGACGTGCTGTTCTGCCGCGAGGTCCCCTACAATCTACTGTCGGTCTCAAAGATGCAGCGAGCTGGATATACAGTTATTTTCGATCAGGAAGGCGCTCAAATATGCAAAAATGGTAAAACGATCATGCGAGGTAAGTCTACTAACAATTTAATTGCTGTAGATTTTGTGTCGTCTGTGAACCTGAGTCATCCTGTTTCCCAGGCATGCACTAGTGACAAGAAAAGCTACAAATTGTGGCATCAACGCTTAGGACACATGAGTAAAAATAAATTCTTAGAAATAAAACAGAATAAATTATTTGAAGACATGAATCAAATTGATTCAGTGGTGCCTGATGATGATTTATGTGAAGCTTGCATAAATGGGAAACAGAGTCGACTTCCGTTTAGTCAGGCCAAAGACAAAAGTCATATAAACAGACCATTATTTGTTGTTCATTCGGATGTCTGTGGTCCAATTACTCCAACGACTAACGATAATAAAAATTATTTCGTAATTTTTATAGATCAGTACACTCATTATTGTGTTACATACTTAATAACGTATAAATCAGACGTATTCGCTGCGTTTAAAGATTTTGTTGCAAAAAGTGAAGCAAAATTTAATTTGAAGGTAGTTAATTTATATTGCGACAACGGTGGGGAGTATTTATCTACCGAAATGAAAAGTTACTGTACGGAAAAGGGAATTAGTTACCATTTGACAGTTCCGAGAACTCCACAACAGAATGGTGTTTCTGAACGTATGGTGAGGACTATTACAGAAAAAGCACGTTCTATGATAAACGGTGCACAAATAGATAAAGTTTTCTGGGGTCAGGCAGTATTGACTGCTGTTTATTTGATAAATTTGACACCGACCAAGGCCCTGAAACTTTCAAAAACACCATACGAGATGTGGCATAATAAAAAACCGCAAGTAAAGTATTTAAAGGTTTTTGGTTCAACTGTTTACGTACATAACAAAACTACTAAAGCGAAGTTTGATGATAAGTCATGGAAAGGTGTTCTCATGGGGTATGAACCGAACGGTTATAAAGTTTGGAACCCTGATTGCGAAAAGTTTGTAGTAGTCAGAGATGTGATTGTGGATGAGACTAATTTTCTACAGTCCAGGCCTTCGTGGAAGCCTGAAGAGAACACTAAAAGTTCTCATGACAAAACTGATAATGACGGTAGTTCGAAATCAGTGTCAACCAAGTCTCGGAACTCTGACAGTAATAAATCAGATGACTCTAAATCTGATGAGCATGATGAATGTCATGCTAAAATTCGCAAAGTGAACCATGATATATTAGTTCAATCAAACCGTGATGTAGATATACGTTCTGACGATTCATTACGGGATAAAACTAAAAACACAAATATTAATACTGAACTTAGAAGGAGTAATAGGATCAAAGATCATCCACCTGTATCATATAAAGAAATTGATGATGATTATTTAATGTGTGCTCATTCTGTTTTATGCACAGTACCAAAATCATTTGATGAAATTAAACATCGTGATGATAGAAGACAATGGGATAGCGCTATTAGAGATGAACTAGATTCTTTACATAAAAATAAAACATGGACTTTAGTACCACGACCCGCAAACAAAAACATTGTTGATTGTAAATGGATTTTTACAGTTAAAAATGATGAATTTGGAAATCCTGAACGATTCAAGGCACGTTTAGTTGCCAGGGGCTTTAGCCAAGAATATCTTACTGACTATAATGAAACATTTGCGCCTGTTGCTAGAATATCTAGTTTTAGATTTATAATTAGCTTTGCGAATCAATTTCAGTTATTGGTTCATCATTTAGACGTTAAAACGGCCTTTTAAAATGGCCATTTGAAAGAGGAAATCTATATGAGAGTTCCTGAGGGCGTATTAAGTAAAAAAGGCTACGTATGTAAATTGCAAAAAGCATTATACGGGCTAAAACAGGCGGCTAGGTGTTGGTTTGAAATGTTCGAACAGTCACTGAAACAAGAAGGATTTCAAAATACCTCAGTTGATAGGTGTATTTACATGCTAGATAATGGGGATGTGCGTAAAAATATATACGTGGTACTTTATGTCGATGATTTAGTAGTAGCATGCGCTGAAATTGAAACTATGAACAATTTTAAAAGGTTTTTAATGAGTAAATTTGAAATGACCGATTTAAATGAAATAAAACTGTTTCTCGGTATTAAAGTCACTAGAGAAGGTGATCAAATGATTTTAGATCAAAGTGCATACATCAAAACAGTATTGACTAAATATAATATGCATGACTGCAAACCTGTCTCTACCCCCTTAGAAAATAAACTAAATTATGACGCATTGAACTCCGAGGAGAAATATAACGCTCCATGTCGGAACGTTATAGGGTGCTTGATGTATATCATGTTATGTACTCGGCCCGATCTAAGCGTTAGTGTAAATATTCTGAGTAGGTACACAAACAAAAATAATAAAGAATTATGGCAATGTCTTAAACGTGTACTAAGGTACTTAAAAGGCACAATTGATTTGAAATTGTGTTACAAGAGATGTAACTACGATGATATTTTGTGTGGGTACGTAGACTCAGATTGGGGTGGTAATGATACACATGACAGGAAGAGTACAACTGGGTATTTATTTAAGCTCTTTGACCAATGCACAATAACCTGGAGTACAAGGAAACAAACTTCTGTTGCAGCTTCCTCCACAGAAGCTGAATACATGGCATTGTTTGAAGCAGTAAGGGAAGCATTGTGGCTTAAATATTTAGCAGCCAGTGTAAATATACACATTGATAAACCTATTATAATTTATGAAGACAACAATGGCTGTATAAGTATAGCTAACAATCCGACGAGTCACAAACGGTCGAAACACATTGATATCAAGTATCACTTCTCTCGGGAACAGATTGAGAAAAATGTAATTAAATTAAATTACATTCCCACAGGTGAGCAGCTGGCCGACATCCTGACGAAGCCACTGCCTGGAATATCCTTTCAAAGACTAAGAAGTAAAATGGGTATAAAATAATAAAATGATTGTATAAATAAACGTAAATAAGTAAAAATAATAATAATATTGGTATAAAAATCAAAAGGTTGATTGATTATTTGATTTTATAAATGGTCTGGTTGGGTTTTCCTGGGTTTTCCCTAATCCTTGCAACGAATGTTGGACCATTAATTGTAATTTTCCCAGTAAATAATTGGAAGTGTATGTGTTCTATTTAGTCAATTTAAATTGATTTTAAGTTTGTATAATTGGTGATTAATTTTTGAGGGGGCGTGTTGATTTTATTTAATTATTTACAAAAATTAATATGTTAGTTTCTAAACGATTTCATGTGTCAACGATATGGAACCGCCATCTTGTTTTTCTTTCTCTCTGACTGTTTTGCCTGTGATAGGAGCTAGTCGCATCACTTCCAAATATAAAGTAATAAGGATAATATACGTGAAAGTTATTAATTTAAATCCTTAATTATGTGTTTTATTACGTCCACAAACCTCATATAATCAACAATTATAACCATGTACAGTACATTTATTACAAAAATAGATAGCGGTGTTTTGTTGTGTATTTACATTTCGGGAAAGCACACGGAGGCATAATTTTGTCAGATGTTTCGTTATCATGTAACAATAGTCTTGTGTTGCACTTCCTACGGCTAGAGACCGACTGAAATGAAGTGAGCGCCGACGCTCATTTTGTAATCTTCAAAAATACGCTTCTTCTGGGCCCGTGTCCATTCGCTTTATTTTGTTCGAAGAGCAAAACGAAAATAAAAACATTACAAAAGTTCAGTTACAGTTACATATTCTGTGAAAATCTCAACTGGATATCGAGCGAAATGGCTTGAATCATGTTTCGGTCTTTGGGGTTTCCTAGATAAAACATTATATTTTGATATGACACTATTTTTATAATTTTAAAGAAAACCTGGAAGTAGACACACAAACTAAAACGACCAAATTCCTAAAAGTCGGAAAAGAGGGTCTTAAAGGTATTCTGATCATCATCCGTTCGATGTTTTGAACAAGACCCCGGACTGAACTGACAAGGGTAGCCTCTTCCGTTAGGATATTTTTTTCTTCTTCCCCGTGTTGGGGCTTTTGGACCATTAGGATTATGGTGATGGGATGGTGGTTAGATGGTTCCTAGCGTCGGTGATGGTGGCGATAAATGAGTACGTCACTGTTCACTTTCCAGGTGTTTATTTCTAACCCACAGTTCACCATATAATATATGTCAGAAGGGCGATGAGGTTGTAACAATCGGTGGTGATATAAAACAGTAATCAAAGTTCGGAAGGAAGTAATATTAAGTATGCGATAGGTGCGACACGCGAGTAGTTCCGCTATCTAAAACAGACTGCTTACAGAGGGCGCGCGAGGAGCGGTCGGCGCGCGGGCAAGTAACCGGTCCGCGCCGGGTTTGCCGCGTACTAACTCTTTACTAAACTGCGGCCGCTCGCTCGACGTTAGAACAATAGGCGCTGCGCGAATGGCGTGTTTCCATTGCATCCGATTTGTACGATTAAATATTATAAGTATTTATTTGGTTTATATTATTAGATTATGTACTGTGTATTTATATATGTGTGAATGATTAATATACATAATAAATAGTATGTATTAATATTTGTAAATGTGAAATTATTTGTAAGTGTTTAGTTATTCATTTAATGATGAAAAGTGGTGAATAAATATAAAATATAATTATGTTGGTATATGTAGGTATATAAGAGTGGAGCCTACATCACTCCCCTCCAGACCGTTACTACGGTCAATAGAAGTCGGGAAAACGAACCGTACGCCCAGAGCGAGTCTTTTTTATGACCTGAGTCGGGACCGGGACTGGTACTGTGGCTGGGTTGGGTACTGGTACTGGGATATCCTGTTGTCGTATTGGGATTGGGTCTGGTGGGATGGGAGTAGTGGGGGTTGAAGTAGGTCTAGGAGACGGGTCTGTCAGAATGTAGGCTGGTTTGAGCCGATCAATTGAGACAGTAACCGCTTTTCCTTTAACCAATATTTTAAAAACTTTGTCACCCCGATCGAGCACTTCATGGGGGCCAGTGAAGGGAGGTTTTAAGGCACCTCGTACTGCATCGACCCGCAAAAAAACGTGACTCGAAGTTGCTAAATCTTTAAAAATAAAAATTGAGTTTTTATTGTGGCGAGCAGCAGGTGTGGGTTGTAGCTTCACAGCGAAGTGGCGTAAGCGAGTCGTGAAGTCCGAAATGTCGGTACTATCAGCGACGGATGGCTGGAAAAACTCACTCGGCAGACGTAACGTCTCGCCATACACTAACTCTGCTGAAGAAGTTTGAAGATCCTCTTTAAATGAGCTCCTGATACCCAAGAGCACCAAAGGTAATGTGTCAACCCAATTGCTGTCTGCATGGCACATTATTGCTGCCTTAAGTTGGCGGTGAAATCTCTCCTCTAATCCATTACACGCTGGATGATAGGCGGTAGTTCTGCGGTGTTTGAATCCAGTCATTTTTCCTAGATATTGGAACAGTGCTGATTCAAACTGAGCGCCGCGATCAGTCACAATGTCTGTCGGAGCTCCAAATCTGGATATCCACGACATCAACGCCTTGCCAACAGTTTCAGCTGTCATCTCTGGCATTGGCGTGACCTCGGGCCAACGTGTAAAATGGTCTACTGCTGTGAGGCAGTACTTCTGGCTTTGTGAGAGCGGCATTGGACCAATAATATCCACATGGACGTAAGCAAAACGAGCGCGGGGTAAATCGAAAGTGCCCAATGGAGATGACAAATGTCGACTTACTTTAGCTCTCTGACAAGCCAAGCATTTTTGTGACCATTCTCGACAGTCTTTGCGCGCCCCAGGCCAAATAAAACGCTCAGCAACTAACTTGGCAGTTGCTTTTGCGCCTGGGTGGCTGAGATTATGGAGGCTGTCGAAAACTTGTTTTCGAAACGATTTCGTTACAAAAGGTCTTGGTAAGGCCAGGCTTACGTCGCAATAAAGTTCAGTTTGACTGTTGGGTAATTTCAGCTTCTTTAGGCGGAGTGAAGATTCACCACCAAGAAGTTGTGCCATTTCATGGTCAGAGGCTTGTGATGTGGCTAATAAACCCCAGTCAATTGGTATCTGTAGTTCCTCAATTCTGGAGAGCGTATCGGCAACGACATTGTCACTGCCAGATATGTGCCGAATGTCCGTAGTGAATTGAGAGATATAATCAAGATGCCTAAATTGCCGAGGAGAACAGTTTACTTTTCTTTCGCTAAAAGCAAAACAGAGGGGCTTGTGGTCTGTATATACCACAAAATGTCGAGCCTCCAACATATGGCGAAAGTACCTAATACTTTCGTATATTGCCAAGAGTTCACGGTCGTATGGCGAATACTTTTGCTGAGCTGGATTCAGCTTACGCAAAAAGAATGCAAGTGGTTGCCATACGCCGTTAACCAGCTGTTGCAGAACAGAACCCATTGCCTCATTGCTCCACTCTTATATAGCTACATATACCAACATAATCATTTATTTTTACCATATAAAAATGTAAATTAATACATATTATTAATATTACATAATTAATACGTCACAAATTAACAAACTACTTAATTCTAATTATAATATAAACTAATCTAGTCAAACAGCCCGCCCCGGATCGTTCCTGGTGCAAAAGTGCCCATAACACTGGCAGCATTCCCACGCTGAATGGCAATGGCCAATCTTTGCACCAGAAACGAGCCAGAGCGGGAGTCGCCACCGTTATCTCGTATTCTGCGGCCAACTTCTGAGATCAAGCTCTTGGCCTCAGTGCCTCAACTGCCCATAGTTTCCACGGCAATGGGTACAAAATAATACTGTGGCTCCATTGCCGCGTACTTCTGCCGCTTTCTACAGGCGGCATCCTCCGCTGCTGCTGCTGGTGTATGGACGGTTCGACTCAGGTATGTGGCTGCGACAGTGCTGACGCAAGTAGCGTCCCACACTAAGCACTACATAAACACAACATAATTCCATTCCAACATAATTATATTTTATATTTATTCACCACTTTTCATCATTAAATAAATAACTAAACACTTACAAATAATTTCACATTTACAAATATTAATACATACTATTTATTATGTATATTAATCATTCACACATATATAAATACACAGTACATAATCTAATAATATAAACCAAATAAATACTTATAATATTTAATCGTACAAATCGGATGCAATGGAAACACGCCATTCGCGCAGCGCCTATTGTTCTAACGTCGAGCGAGCGGCCGCAGTTTAGTAAAGAGTTAGTACGCGGCAAACCCGGCGCGGACCGGTTACTTGGCCGCGCGCCGACCGCTCCTCGCGCGCCCTCTGTAAGCAGTCTGTTTTAGATAGCGGAACTACTCGCGTGTCGCACCTATCGCATACTTAATATTACTTCCTTCCGAACTTTGATTACTGTTTTATATCACCACCGATTGTTACAACCTCATCGCCCTTCTGACATATATTATATGGTGAACTGTGGGTTAGAAATATAAAATATAATTATGTTGGTATATGTAGGTATATAAGAGTGGAGCCTACAGGATTGTATACTGACCGTAATTAATAGCATGGAATATAAATGCCACTGTAATATGACACGGTTCCTCCCAAATCAAATCAGTCTTCCGGAACACGGTGAAGAAAATCCGCATATTAGTCTCCTTTTTGTCTAGATTAAATTTGACGTAATTAACTTGCTCAGAGTTATTTTTGAAATCTGAAATAAACAGAAAAACAGTTAAAACATAAAAACATTAACAGTTACACAGTGCCAGTATGACCAAACTTTTTTTTTCTGGCTCAACACATAAGCATTGCCATTCAACGTGGTAATGCCGCCAGCATGCTGGGTACGCTGCCAACTGGTGGTGGGCTTGAGCATTTGGATTGTGTTTAGACCTTCAGCGGTCTATGGGCAGTCTAATTGTATTTGTAGTGTTAGTTTTAGCTTGTATTTTGTTTTGTTTACCAAACGTTCCATACATGGAACACCGGATATTATGTCGTTAGCCGGCGTCGGGTGTCCAGAATGCTGGCTTTTATTTCGCCCAGAAATTGAGCATTGTGTTACGATGGTTATGTCGCAGGGATTGGCGGTGATAAGAACAACACGCAGATTCTTCAAGTTGTGTTTTATTCAACGGTCGTCTCGAAAGTCAATTACATTTCAAACCAACGCCTCTCGCTTCTGCTAGTGTTACCATATATATCCTCCAGTTGCCAGTGCAAACACAACAATGTTACCAGCATCTAATAATTTACAATCAAGCTAATTGAAATAATATAATAAAATAGATAGAATTAAAGATCAAACATTATTGAATAATAAAATATCATGAACTGGAATAATAATTATTGAATTGAACTGATTAATTGGTGAACCTTAATATCCTACATTTATTTATACGAATTACTTAGCATAGTTATCGTTATTGACGGCGGCGATAAGCTGGGAGTTGTAACATTCGGCCATCCTGTATCGGCCGTGTCCCACGGCGATCTTGAAAGTTATGTACACTCTTGGTCCTCTGGAACAAAATTATACAAAGCAGTGGGTTGTCTTTGGTAAAGTTAACATAAAGAAGAAAGGAAGAAGCACAAAATATTAATATTGTTATTATTGATTTTGGTAACTATTTTACTTCTCCTCATAGATCTAGCGCAGTTAACTAAATATTATGAATTTTTTATAACACATATTAATAAAATAATATATATGTAATTATCATTTTATAAGTTGTTTTACAACTGGTCATACAGATCTAGCGTACGCGTTTGTCAAGATATGTATTTTATAGCACACAGATCTAAACGTATAAAAATATGTTATATATTCTTTTTTTGTAATTATAGTCTTACTAAATGCCTCACACCTGCTTCACACAGATCTAACGTGGTTGACTAAATGTTATTTATTTTATAGCATACACAGACCCTTTAATAATGTATTATCATTTTATAACATGTTTTAAAACTGATCACACAGATCTATCGTAGTTGACTAGATGTTATTTATTTTGTAGCGCACACAGATCTAAATGTATATATTGGATATTAATTTATATAACTATCGTTTTACTATTTGTTTTACTGCTGATCACATAGATCTAGCATAATTGTCTAGATATTGCGTATTTTATAGCACACAGACCTAATACATAATATATTAGATATATTATTAATTTATGTAATTATCGTTTTATTATTTGTTTTACTGCTGGTCACACAGATCTAATACATAACATATTAAATATATTATTAATTTATGTAATTATCGTTTTATTATTTGTTTTACTGCTGGTCACACAGATCTAATACATAACATATTAAATATATTATTAATTTATGTAATTATCGTTTTATTATTTGTTTTACTGCTGGTCACACAGATCTAATACATAACATATTAAATATATTATTAATTTATGTAATTATCGTTTTATTATTTGTTTAACTGCTGGTCACACAGATCTAGCATAGTTGACTAGATGTTATTTATTTTGTAGCGCACACAGATCTACATTTATATATTGGATATTAATTTATATAATTATAGTTTTATTATTTGTTTTACTGCTGGTCACACAGATCTAATACATAACATATTAGATATTAATTTATGTAATTATCGTTTTATTATTTGTTTTTCTGGTGGTCACACAGTCACATAGATTCACACAGTCACACAGATCTAGCGTAGTTGTCTAGATATTGAGTATTTTATATCACACAGATCTAATACATAATATATTAGATTTTCATTTTAGTAGTTAACGTTTTATTATTTGTTTTATTGTTGGTCACACAGTCACATAGATTCACACAGTTACTCAGATCTAGCGTAGTTGTCTAGATATTGAGTATTTTATATCACACAGATCTAATACATAATATATTAGATTTTCATTTTAGTAGTTAACGTTTTATTATTTGTTTTATTGTTGGTCACACAGTTACTCAGATCTAGCGTAGTTGTCTAGATATTGAGTGTTTTATATCACACAGATCTAATACATAATATATTAGATTTTCATTTTAGTAGTTAACGTTTTATTATTTGTTTTATTGTTGGTCACACAATTACTCAGATCTAGCGTAGTTGTCTAGATATTGAGTATTTTATATCACACAGATCTAATACATAATATATTAGATTTTCATTTTAGTAGTTAACGTTTTATTATTTGTTTTATTGTTGGTCACACAGTTACTCAGATCTAGCGTAGTTGTCTAGATATTGAGTATTTTATATCACACAGATCTAATACATAATATATTAGATTTTCATTTTAGTAGTTAACGTTTTATTATTTGTTTTATTGTTGGTCACACAATTACTCAGATCTAGCGTAGTTGTCTAGATATTGAGTATTTTATATCACACAGATCTAATACATAATATATTAGATTTTCATTTTAGTAGTTAACGTTTTATTATTTGTTTTATTGTTGGTCACACAGTTACTCAGATCTAGCGTAGTTGTCTAGATATTGAGTATTTTATATCACACAGATCTAATACATAATATATTAGATTTTCATTTTAGTAGTTAACGTTTTATTATTTGTTTTATTGTTGGTCACACAATTACTCAGATCTAGCGTAGTTGTCTAGATATTGAGTATTTTATATCACACAGATCTAATACATAATATATTAGATTTTCATTTTAGTAGTTAACGTTTTATTATTTGTTTTATTGTTGGTCACACAATTACTCAGATCTAGCGTAGTTGTCTAGATATTGAGTATTTTATATCACACAGATCTAATACATAATATATTAGATTTTCATTTTAGTAGTTAACGTTTTATTATTTGTTTTATTGTTGGTCACACAGTTACTCAGATCTAGCGTAGTTGTCTAGATATTGAGTATTTTATATCACACAGATCTAATACATAATATATTAGATTTTCATTTTAGTAGTTAACGTTTTATTATTTGTTTTATTGCTGGTCACACAGTCACATAGATTCTTTTTCTGCTGGTCACACAGTCACATAGATTCACACAGTCACACAGATCTAGCGTATTCAACTAGATATTAATTAGTAAAATAATTTTGATTCGTTTGTAAACAGTTTTGTTCAGCACACACGGTTCTTCTGTTATGTAAATTATGTATTTTATAATATCATTTCCTAGATATTTTATCAATGTTGTTATCGATGTGTATATATTTATAAATAATAAATTATGTACCTATAAAGACCTTTATTTTGTTTGAAATTACTTCTTTACGGCTTTACATTATTCTATTTGCAATCAGGTGCGTCTGTAAAAATATTCTTGCAACAAGATAGAAGCTATTATTATTAGTGCACGCTAACTTATTAACTCTCACGAAATCATTGAGATCTTCTCTGTAGGATTTGATTCGAATGAGCTGTATGACACTGTAGGTTTATAAGGACGTAGAATGTTTCCAGGTATCACTGCGCTAAACTTTCTAAAGCCTTCATATCTTTTTGCTGTCAGTTGTATAACGGTCAATCAAAGATTTTGTATATGCCCTAAACTTCCTTGTGGTCAATAGAAAAATCAGATTTTGGATATTTTATTTGGTCTAGTGTAACAACTAGTTATCTAACTTCTTTATTGTCCGCGTTTTAACCTTTTTATAGTAGGTACTAATTTTCCGATCTTGTATTTCCTTTTACATGGTTATTGTCTTATGTGTTTTATGACCGTCATATTATATTTATCGATGCATACTTTAACCCTGTGCCTACGCTCTTCTACTTGTTTGGTCATGATATATAGATAGATAGATAAACTCTTTATTGTTCACACCACATTATCATCATGTAAGAAATTATCACTACCAATAGTAATAGCGAAGTAAGCGGGTAAAAACGTATTTATGTAGGTAACCATCAAATTAAAAAGTGCTTAACCTGTAACTGAATGTGGAGTGTTATTTATGTCCCACATAACGTCAACTAACTTTTCATCCCAAGGACATTCACTTTCAGTCGAGGTATTGAGCCCGCCAATTATATTGTTCAGTTAACTCTTTCTATTTGACCATTCGAACGACGGGAAACCACAGCATTAAGCATAGTGTTTAAAATATATTTTGGTCAAGAACTCTTTGAAATACCTGCTTGTAAATGCTATGTCATGATCCAATATTACTCTACATGGATAAAAATAAAATAATACGTGATAAGTCCCAATAAACATTTGAAACATGTGTTCAAACCGCGAATGTTTAATAATTACTACCCTACAAGAAGTCTTAAACATTGATATTTCTTTGAGGTACTTGATAGTTTCTACAGATCTTACATTACTTAGAGAATAGATAAACGGTTACGACTTTAACTGGAATCCTAGTAAGGTGCATGCGTAATCGTTTAAGGCCTTTTACTTTTTGCTCAACGATTTCTTCCTCTTTATACGATAATCTGTAAGGCATGCTATATGCAGGTACACGTCAGTGGTAGTAATTATAATAATCCATCTTGACTAAACTAATCCACCCAAATTCATTATTACATTCGGCGAACGAATCGTTTTATGCGTTAATAAGTTTTCAGCAAGCGCGTGTTATGATTTTCTTCAATGATACCCATTTCTATGTCCGCAGCAATAATTGGTCTATTTCCCATTGTCGTTCAATCTATCATCAGAGTTATGGTCGCTTGAGCCTTTAAAACCATAGAATTGTTTATACAAATCCGCGCGAGTGAGTAGTATACTCGTGTCGTGGCCAACCTATGCTCGAGTCATAAGCGTACCGTTAATAGAAGTTGACTGTGGCATTAGAATCTCTCTCTAACGAGACTAAAGACAATAATACCGTGTTATGAGTACTGTATCCAGACCTATTTCGTGTATCGCTAGTGCATAACTTCATAATTATCACAAATAGGTCCTGGTGGCGCTTTCAAATCGTTAGTTATAAATAATGGTACTTATCCACTGTTTCTAAGTAATCATCCGTTGATAACTGACTTTTTTTTTTTTTTTTTTTACAATTTGCGGGTAGAACATAATTATTGCTCATTACTAGTGATTATTTTTACCAACTCAGAATTGGAAATTCAAGTCACATGTGACTGATGATTGGTAAAAGGTATATCTATATCTTTCAAATCCGTGTCCATAACCTCGGCATAACTTTCAAAATGTACATCATCAATAGGTAGGTAACTGGAACTGTACTCGGACAAAGGATCTTAATTTGCGCCGAAATCATCAATACGTTTTAACGTGACATCCTAAGCTACAAATTTGCGTTGGTTCGCGACTTAACGATATTTATTTTACTACCTGTATCGATTTTTTTTGTGCGAGAACTACAGTACCATTAATTGAAACGTACTTCCTATACGTATCTATCAAAATTTAAAATGAAATCTATTGTATTACCTGTTGAATGTTGCGTGGCGATTGTGATACTTGTGCATCTCGTAGCCAGACGCCCGTGCCAGATCCAGTAGCAGCATACCAGCAGACAGCAGCAGCGTGACCCAGGTGTTGACAGACGTTGCAGCGAGTAGTTCAGCAGTCCCGTGATTTATAGCCCGTTTTGCGGCAGTTGAAGCAAGTCTTTGGCATGATTGATCCACGATGCCAGGATGATGATCTTGTTTCCGCATTACTAGCTTCAACTTGAAATTTTCAAACGATGATTTAAAAAAAACAGTACAAGTCTTCTGGAGTATCACAACTATAGGCCTTCGCATTTGCTCGCAATTTAACCGGTAAATTCCAATTAGACAGAATAAGGCAGCGTCCCCTTCTAAACCACTTTTTTTTTTGAGAAGTGATATCTTGTCGTGGAAATACTTCCTTACTTTCCTTTGTTACGAGCAAGCATTTCTTCTAATCTGATAAACGTAGTCATTCTCGAGCAGCACCACGAAGACGAATTTGCATGATGAAAATACGGTCTCGTTGATCCCATTCGTCCACATCCCCGAGCTGGTCAATTTTGTTAAACCAGCCATTAACATTTGTAGTTTTCTTCCCTGGATCAAATTTTGGAATAATTTCAGCATCAAGGCCACTCTTCGTTTTATTTTGAACTGGCTCTTGTCCTCCGTCTTGTTCACGTTGCAAGAAAAAAAATCTTCGTAATTTTTGGTACCTTCTTTTTCTGTAGACGTTTCACTAAATCTTGTTTTTTGTTTTTTTCTTTATTCCTGGACGAAATGGGCCAGCATCTTTTCCATGGTTGATCCCACTTCTGAGATGTTACGATGGTTATGTCGCAGGGATTGGCGGTGATAAGAACAACACGCAGATTCTTCAAGTTGTGTTTTATTCAACGGTCGTCTCGAAAGTCAATTACATTTCAAACCAACGCCTCTCGCTTCTGCTAGTGTTACCATATATATCCTCCAGTTGCCAGTGCAAACACAACAATGTTACCAGCATCTAATAATTTACAATCAAGCTAATTGAAATAATATAATAAAATAGATAGAATTAAAGATCAAACATTATTGAATAATAAAATATCATGAACTGGAATAATAATTATTGAATTGAACTGATTAATTGGTGAACCTTAATATCCTACATTTATTTATACGAATTACTTAGCATAGTTATCGTTATTGACGGCGGCGATAAGCTGGGAGTTGTAACAATTGCCATTCAACGTGGCAATGCCACCAGCATTCTCGGGACCTTTCCCTCCACTAATAGTCTTTACTTTAAGTTTTTAGTTGGCAGTTATTTTAAGTTTTAGATTTTAGTTATTTATTTAAGTTTTCATAAATTTTCTGTTTTTTAAGTTGTGCTTATTAAAGAGTTTCGTTTTTCCCTTAAAGTTTTTCACAATAATCTCTTATAAGATTAGTATCACTGGTCCGTACAACCCTGTACGTAAAAGAAAGTCAAACGTTTACAATCCTAAAGCCTATAGTTAAGTAAACATAATTATTAAACAGTCAACATATCTAACGAAATGACTTTCGTAAAATAACAATAATGAATAATAATGGCGAATATTCCGTTCATAAAATTTTAAATATTGAATATACTACCTATAAACATATTAATACTATCAATACAAGTTTAATTTTAAGTAACAGAAAAAAAAATACAGAGATAGTAAAAAAAAAATATATATATATTATAGTTGATTGAATCAGGCGTTACTTTGCGGAAGTCCATTTTAAATGTGTATATGAATTTCTAGTGTAAATCTTTATTGTACTCAAAACGACGTAGAACCGGAATTACACTAGAAATTCATATACACATTTAATAAATATTATGTAATTATTCAATTAGTTTATGTAAGTTTAATTTTACTTCTACATATTTTCTGAGTAGTAATAAAATATTGAATTGTATTGTATTGTATTGGCAGTGTATAGCGAGATGACTGTGCAACGCTCGCCAAAAAGGCCACCGAACGCGATTTTACCTATCTACAGGCCTGCGTTGCATATGTATATCGTAGATAGTATAAACGATCCCCAATTAGTTTTGTTTATAAGTAAACATAATTATAATAATTTGTTTATAAACAATTTTATAAATAACTTCATCATCATCAGCCAGAAGACGTCCACTGCTGAACATAGGCCTCCCCCTTTAACCTCCACACTGAACGATAGCCTGCCTTCTGCATCCACTGGATGCCAGCAACTCTATAAATATTATAAACTAGTTGCGCCTCGCGGTTTCACCCGCGTAGTGATGAAAAATGGTGATGATTATGAGGATGAAAAGTAGCCTATGTCACTCTCCGGTACTTGAACTATACCCATGCAAAAAGTCGATGCAGCGCCGGCAACGTCGCACAGCGCGGTTCGGCCCGCGTCCGCATCCCGCCTAACTCTCAGCACGAAGTGGCAACATCGCATTGTGAAACGCAACTGACCCAACTACTACGTTCTATTCTGTAATGCATTCTGTGAGCGCCAAAACGTCCTATTATTTTCGTTTATTTTCCAGAATTTCATAAAATAATAAAAAAAAAATCGTCAAAAAAGTATTCTACGTCCATCTCTGTGATATACAGCAGCGCTCTATCAAATTTTACTAAGATCTGTTCAGCCGTTTAGCCGTGAAAACGCGACAAACATCCAGACAGAGAGACAGAGTTACTTTTGCTTTTACAATAATAATTAGTAAGGATTAATTATAGTTACCAAAATGTCTGATTTTTTTCGGAGCACTGTCTTCATATAAATCTTCTCCGTACATGTCTTGATCTTTAATCAGAGCAACTGTCACACTCTCTCCATCGTAATACTTATACTCAAAATAATATGTGTCGGCAGTCTGCTTGGTGCGTGGAAGAATTAATCCATTCACCGCAATAGCTAATATACCTGAAAATATACTTCATAAGAGTGGCTTCACCACTCTTATTAGCAAGCCAGTTGATGGCTTGCTTAGATTTTTTTTAATGCCAATAGCCTCATTTTTGAAATACCTCATGTTGCCTTTTGAAGAACCCCATGTTGTAGCTTCTCGGAAATAAACTACTGGCGGTAAACGCAAGCCTATTAAACTCGTATATAAAAAAAAAACATATGAACTTTCAAAAACATAAATGTTATTTAATGTACCTTTACTTTGTAGGACTTAAGCATAGTAAAAACAAAATTTTAATACAAGGTTTGACCGCAAATCATCTCGAACCACAGACCTATATCTCTATATCCTATATCTATATAGTCTTGAACTGTGTGGCTATTGCGAAAATGCGCTGAAGAATTAACTAAGAGTAGGTAAGTTGAGTGTTTATAGTTTACCTAGAACGTAGAACAGATGGCCGATGAGGCCGAAAGGTTCTGGAATGGAGACCACGGACCGGTAAGCGCAGCATAGGACGCCCACCCACAAGATGGACAGACGACCTAAAAGTGACCGCAAGGAAACGCTGGATGCAGGCCGTTTCCAAGCGGCCCTTTTGGAGATCGGTGGGAGAGGCCTATGTCCAGCAGTGGACGTCCTAAGGGGCACAGTGGGTCTAGGGGGAATGATGCGGCTGACGAACTGGCGCGGAGAGGCTCGAGCATACGACCTGTAGGGCCCGAGCCGATAATCACCCTACCTTTCAGCCAAATCAGATCCTGGATTCGAAAACGTACTAGACTTCACAAGAATACTGGGCAAGTACTAAAAACTGTAGACAGTCAAGGGAAGCTTTCCCGGAACTCAATCCGAGATACTCCCGTAGGTTGTTGAATCTAAAACGTGACAAACTCCGGCAAATTGTTGGGGTTATCACTGGGCATTGCCTTTTAAACAAACACCTTTTTAAAATTGGGGTTACTGACAGTCCCCTATGTAGAGGGTGTCTGGAGACTGAAGAAACGGCCGCACATATGCTGCTGGAGTGCAGCAGTGTGGCAGAACAACGAAACACTATCCTCGGATCACCGAGGACACTCTTTGAGGCCTGCGCAGGCATAAGTCAGCTGCTGGCTTTCCTGGAGGAAACCGGGTGGCTGAATTAGCTGCAGCCGGGTGACGCAAAATGGGCCAATGAATGGCCTAGTTGCGGAAAATGCCCGCTACACAAGTAACAAGTAACAAGTAAGTAAGTGGACGTCCTACGGCTGAAATGATGATGATGACTTTACCTCGTGTCTCCTTGCGAACATTCAACCTCAGGCTGATGACTTGCATATGCACATGGCTGTTCTCATCATATAAGGCACATTCTATAGTGTCGTAGTTATTGGCAGCTTTCATCTTCAAGTATATATACACTGATTCAGTTTGAAAGCCTGTCGAGATCTGAGTGCCGGTTGTGAAGGCTAAAAAAAAACAAGATTAATAAACCGGCCAAGTGGGAGTCGGGCTCTCGCACTGGGGGTTCCGTACCATCACAAAATTCAAAAACGATTTGATCAGTTATAACTCGGTAATGAACAGAAACTTCTCACCGACCCGCACTTGGCTGTTATTTATTATTTGTTGTTATACTTTAAAGTGTGTACTATAATTAATCAAGCCAAGTTTGATGTTTGCACGTATTACGGTTTTTACATTAGAGCAAGTACAAAAATACGTAAAAAATACGTTTGTTGCATGTGACCCCCTTTTAATTTTTAATTTTTGTCTTTTTTATTATTTCTTGGCGGGTTACATAAGAAATAATAAAAAAAGACATACATAACATTACATATTCTGTAAAAAATTCAACTGGCTGACTATTATGGTTCAAAAGATACAGCCGTTAAAAGGTATGACTGACAGACAGACGGACAGACAGACAGACATCGTAGACTTAGTAATAAGGTTCCGTTTTTACCCTTTGGGTAACGAACCCTAAAAACCAAACTTGATAAGTTTCCAAGTGGCACGGAAGTGTTCCACTAACTTCTGCCAGGATCCATCATTACATATTCTGTTCTATTGTACCAAAATAGTATATTGATGCTGAAATACAATCATCCATCATCATCATCATCAGCCAGAAGACGTCCACTGCTGAACATAGGCCTCCCCCTTTAACCTCCACACTTAACGACAGCTCGCCTTTTGCATCCACTGGATACCCGCGACTCTCACAATGTCGTCGGTCCATCTAGTGTGAGGCCTCCCTACGCTGCGTCTTCCGGTTCGTGGTCTCCACTCCAGAACCTTTCTTCCCCATCGGTTATCGGTTCTTCGAGCGGTGTGGCCTGCCCATTGCCACTTCAACTTGCAAATTTTAACAGCTATGTCGGTGACTCTGGTTCTTTGGCGAATATCCACGTTTCGGATCTTATCGCGCAAAGAAACTCCGAGCATAGCTCTCTCCATTGCCCGCTGTGTGACTCTGAGTATTTCCAAAAGGCCAACAGTTAAGGACCACGTCTCAGTACCATATGTCATCACTGGCAACACACACTGGTCAAAGACCCTTGTCTTTAGGCACTGTGGTATCTTGGACGAGAAGATGTCACGCAATTTCCCGAACGCTGCCCATCCGAGTTGGATTCTTCGGGCGAACTCTTTGCCTAAGTTGGACTTACCTAACTGAACAATCTGTCCAAGATAGGTGTAACAAGGTAAGGATAGGTGTGTAATAGGTGTGTGCGAAATACATATACCCACTTCAAAATGTAGAATCTAGTGTATTTTCACTTTCACTTACCATTTCGCTGTTCGATACGATCAGTGTGTTGTGCATCATCATCATCAGCCAGAAGACGTCCACTTCTGAACATAGGCCTCTCCCTTTAACCCCCACACTGAACGAAAGCCTACCATCTGCATCCACTGGATGCCCGCGACTCTCACAATGGCTCAGTATGTTGTGCGTAGACCCTAAATGTTTAACACATGTCAGAATGTGAGAGCAAAACGGAGGAACACCATCCAGTACTGGAGGCGACTGTCCGCCACCTTCCTGCCCTTGGCTTACGTCACCCGTGCGCGGACGCTGTCTCCGAGAGCGCGCGTATTCCCTAATGGAACTGTAATGGCTCCGAAATCTTGACCAATAAATAACGTGAGTGTAAGCCATTTTTGTATTAGTTTTGATAGGAAATTTCCAAATAAAAGAGATTTCCTTAGCCAAACATCAAAATACCTCTAAAAATATATAGCATACTGTTTAAGCAGCGTCTAAAACAGCAAGAGTTGTCTCTTTCAAGACCGCTTGTAGGTACGCTCTGACGCTGTCTCAGCTCTCGGCTGGTCTATTTGTCTGACTATTATGTCTTCTGGGCCTTGACCAAAACTGTCTCTCAAAATATTGACAGAACGTGAGCTTGGATATTACCTGATGTTGTATGCGTCAGTCTGACTCTGCCTCCAGTGGTTGTATGACAAGTGAAGTTGGCGCCTTCTCCATCATAGAACATGTACATATGCTCCTCATTGGTCCGGGTGAAGAACTCACTGTTCGCTGACAGATACAAAGGAACTGCACAAAACAAAACAAAAATTAAACACGTTCTAGAAGCCAGAATATCCTACCTCATTAACTTTCATCATTATTAGTTAATTAGCCTATCGTATATCAGTCCTCCGCTGGATACTCCCACCCAGCACGCCCCCTCCCCCCCACCCCTTGTTTTGGGGATGGGGGGGGGGGGGGGAAGGAGGAAGGGGGCCAAGGCACGCCACTCAAATGATCATCAGCTTTTCGCCAATTACTTACTGCTTTACATTATACAGTCTACCCTATTACTAAGCTTACGATGTCTGTCTGTCCGTCCATCTGTCCCACCTATTAGCGTCTGTATCTTTCGAACCGTAACAGATAGCCAGTTGAAATTTGAAATAATTTAATGTCACGGCGTATTAATTAGAAATAATAAAAAAAGTTTAAATAAATGGGGGTACAACAACAAACATATTTTTAACCGACTTCAAAAAGGAGGAGGTTATCTATACGTATTTTTGTATTTGCTCTTATATGTAAAAACGACAATACAAACTTGGCATGATTATAGTACACACTCTAAAGTATAACAACAAATAATAAATAAAGGCCAAGTGCAAGTCGGCGTCAAATTTCTGTTCACTGGTTCTCGTACGATCACCGTAGTGAAGAAACGTCGGGTGCGGTCAGTAGGCGGTGGTCACCCATCTAATTACTGACCGCACCCGGTGAACAGAAATTTGTCACCACTTGCACTTGGCCAAAGTTTATTATTTTTTGTTTTACTTTAGAGTGTTTGTTATAATCATGCTAAATTTGACGCATGTACGTATTACCCTTAGAATAACTACTCAGAGAAGGTAAGTTTCCAAACAACGCCTTCTCAAAACGTAAGCTACAAATTCGCTTTGTAGCTTACGTTTCGATTGGTATTTTAAACGATTTAAGCAAGAAAATTAATAGATTACCTGTGGAATGTCACACCATAACTCTTATGCTGCTTTTCTGATTTGTTGTGGTACGATTTCACTGCGCAAATTGTCATAGTAAATTTTTTTTTTTTGGTGTCATATATGACACCATTTGAATGGCTTAAATTTTGCGAATGTACTTGGTTTCTTTGTGTAGTTATTCTAAGGTATTACCGTTTTTACACAACAGCAAATAAAGAAACGTTTTAAAAAAATGGGGCTATTTGGGGACTCTCTTATGACTTTATTATTATTCCTTCCGCGGTGAAATTACTTACTCTGCGTTTCAACTAGCTATTTATTACCGTTCAAAATATACAGCCGATAAAAAGTAGGACGGACAGTCGGACAGACAGACAGCGTAGGCTTAGAAATAGGGTTCCGTTTACACTTTTTGGGTTCATAACCCTAAATCCTACATAAATATACAACTGGTAGCATAAGAATAAGCATTTAATCTACTGCTAGACTCATGGCCTACCCTACCCCCAATTAGGCCATATCCACCTCTCTGGCGCAAAGGGTCCCGTTTACACCCTTTGCGTACGGAACTCTAAAAAGTATGAATATGCGAGTATATCAAAATTTATTTTTCTTATTTTCTGTTGGGTTATATAACAATCGCTCGAAGAACCGATAACCGATGGGGAAGAAAGGTTCTGGAGTGGAGACCACGAACCGGAAGACGCAGCGTAGGTAGGCCTCCCACTAGATGAACCGACGACATTGTGAGAGTCGCGGGCATGCAGTGGATGCAGATGGCAGGCTGTCGTTCAGTGTGGAGGTCTAAGGACCTATGTTCAGCAGTGGACGTCTTCTGGCTGATTATGATTATGATGTTAAAATATAACAAACATAATATACCTAAAGTTATATGTTTATTTATGGGATATTTACCATGATAAGGTTGTGGAATGAGCTCCCGATTTTTCGGCGCAGTTACTGTTCGACCAATCACCCGCATTCTTCAGTCTTCCCGTGAAAATGGTGTATGTCACTGCGCCGAAATATCGGGAGCTCATTCCACAACCATACCACCGTAAATAATCATATAACTTTAGTGAACAACCGTGATAGTTTAAAACAGTATAATATAATATAATAAAAATAATAATAATTGTAATACATCAAGAAATCGGTGAAGGAGCGCTTCTTTTGTCGCCTGACAAAAGTACTTAAGTAACAGTTTTTTTGTCTGGCGGCAACAAGGTGCGTGCCTTCAACGGTTCAACGGTTCATCACCCAACCGTTACGGTTGGGTGATGCCTTTGCTGATATACTCCTTTGGCATATTGAGGTGAACTCAAACTGAGCTGGACGCCCTGGACAGGAGGGTCCGTCAACTGCTCACATCGCATCGCATGCTACACCCACGCTCGTCTGTTATGAGACTGTACATTCCGCGGAAGTGGGGGGGTCGAGGCTTTTTAAATGCCATGAACCTACACAACCGCGAAGTGTGCAGTCTCAGGGATTTTTTTCGTAACAGCGAGAGTGGGATGCATCGTGATGTTGTGGCTGTTGACAGGGGCCTCACACCGCTCTCCTTGGCAAACGAGAATTGGCGCAAACCATCGGTGCTGAGCATCGAAGACCGCAGGGACGTATGGAAAGGCAAGGAGCTGCACGGGCGGTTCTATCGGGCCTTAACAGGGCCCGATGTGGACCTGCTTTCGTCGATGAACTGGTTACGATTCGGTGACCTCTTTGGGGAAACCGAGGGTTTTGCCTGTGCGATTGCGGACGAAGTTATCAAGACGAACAACTATCGGAAATATATCATGAAGGACGGTACGGTCGACATCTGTCGGGCATGCCACCGTCCTGGAGAGTCTCTCCGACATATAATTTCCGGTTGTTCGCATCTTGCTAACGGCGAGTACTTGCACAGGCACAACCAGGTGGCCAGGATCATCCATCAGCAACTTGCCCTTCGATATGGCCTTGTCGAGTCTGAGGTGCCGTACTATAAGTACGCACCAGCGCCAGTTCTTGAAAATTGTCGTGCTTTGCTCTATTGGGACCGCTCTATCATCACGGACAGGACTATTGTCGCCAATAAGCCTGATATCGTGTTGGTCGACCGGTCCCAGCGCCGGGCAGTGCTCGTCGACATCACCATTCCGCATGACGAGAACCTCGTGAAGGCCGAGAAGGACAAACTCAGCAAGTACCTTGACTTGGCTCACGAGGTTACCGCCATGTGGGATGTTGACTCGACGATCATTGTCCCGATAGTCGTATCGGTGAACGGTCTTATAGCGAAGAGCCTTGACCAACACCTTAAGAGGCTCTCGCTAGACGGTTGGGTCAAGGGTCAGATGCAGAAGGCGGTCATCCTGGACACGGCGCGCATTGTCAGGAGGTTCCTCACTCTGCAGCCCTAACCACCGGTAGCTTGGGCCCTGCCCCGCTGCCGGCGGCACCCTAGTTTTTAAGTTTTTTATATTTTTTATGTAATTTTTTTGTTATTTATTTAATGTAAAAAAGTTAAAAATTAAGAGATAAAATAAATAAAGTTTTTAATAATTGAATAAGGCATAATTGGCAGGTGCCGTACCTCATACCATAGATCTGTTATCCCATCCACAAGTTGTTCACCTCAATAGCCTAGACGTTTTATATCCTATATATTATGAATAAGAAAGTTAAATCTAAACTTCTAACACGTTACGTACGCACTCCGCGACATAAAGAAGACAACTGATTTAAAAACTGCAAAAATAACTTACTATGCGAACGGCTCACTTAACGGCTAACTCACGGCTTAGTTATGGTATTATCTTATGGGGAAATAGCAGCGCTGCGCATGATCTTTTCAAAGTTCAAAAAAAACTTATCCGATTACTAGCAAATATTGATCAAATGGACAGCTGTAAACCTATACAGCCTGTGTGGCTGTAGCCTATTATTATTATTATTCTATTGCTGAATATTTGAGTGAAAATAGCTTACAAATTACACAAATTTAAATAATAATCCAATTTGACTATGACTTAATAAATTTACTAATAATATATTATTAGTATAATATATAATATAATATATATATTGATAAGTTGACATTGAAATTATAATTAAATATAAACAACCATAGAAAAATGTAAATAAGACCTGATAAATAATTGTATTGATATTAAAAAAATTAATAAATATACCGTCCTCCTCACTCCTACACGTGCTGTGCCCGACAGGGTCCATATGAAACTATGTACCTACTGATTGAATTTTCATGTTTTTTACCTTGTGCTTTTATGGAAGCATTAAAAAATCTAATCTAATCTATACTGTACAATAGTTTTACAATCCATTTTATACACATTCAATAATATTGTATTTTATATTCAACGGGGCCTCTTGGTGTTGGCTTCGGCCCCACCAATGCCTACCAAATGTCCGGGCTACACCCGTGTTTATATTGAAATAAAGTATCATCATCATCATCATCATCAGCCTGTAAACGTCCACTGCTGAACAAAGGCCTCCCTCGTAGAGAGAGGTGTTGAAATAAAGTATAATAATAATAAATCTAATAGACCTTAGCTAGGTCTAAGGTAACTCACCGGTTGTTCCTGGTTTCATGGCGTGGACTTTGCCAATGCATGTTATTGGCTGTTGAATGTGACGTCTGGTATTAAGATAAGTAACGCATGAATCTCCCTCAAATAGACAACTCCTGGTGTAAAACTCACATGTATAATCCCAGACGCCGAGCTTTGTCGGAGCTGTATTCAAGATATGCTGAAAAATCATGATTGATATTAACTGGTTGTAGCTGGATCATGTTACTTTTCCATTTAATGTAGTATAGTACTAGCTGGGTCATGTTACTTTTCCATTTAATGTAGTATAGTACTAGCTGGGTCATGTTACTTTTCCATTTAATGTAGTATAGTACTAGCTGGGTCATGTTACTTTTCCATTTAATGTAGTATAGTACTAGCTGGGTCATGTTACTTTTCCATTTAATGTAGTATAGTACTAGCTGGGTCATGTTACTTTTCCATTTAATGTAGTATAGTACTAGCTGGGTCATGTTACTTTTCCATTTAATGTAGGATAGTACTAGCTGGGTCATGTTACTTTTCCATTTAATGTAGTATAGTACTAGCTGGGTCATGTTACTTTTCCATTTAATGTAGTATAGTACTAGCTGGGTCATGTTACTTTTCCATTTAATGTAGGATAGTACTAGCTGGGTCATGTTACTTTTCCATTTAATGTAGGATAGTACTAGCTGGGTCATGTTACTTTTCCATTTAATGTAGTATAGTACTAGCTGGGTCATGTTACTTTTCCATTTAATGTAGGATAGTACTAGCTGGGTCATGTTACTTTTCCATTTAATGTAGTATAGTACTAGCCGGGTCATGTTACTTTTCCATTTAATGTAGGATAGTACTAGCTGGGTCATGTTACTTTTCCATTTAATGTAGTATAGTACTAGCTGGGTCATGTTACTATTCCAATTATTAGAAATAAAGAAAGAAAAAGTTTATTTGTTACCAAATTACGTTTTTTTAAATAGCTTAAAGACAATTAGGGTTTCGCACCTCAAAAGGAAAAATACGGAACCTTTATAGGATCACTTTGTTCCGTCTGTCTGTCTGTCTGTCTGTCTATGACACTTTTCGCAACACATGTTTGGACTTGCGCTCTGAAGGTTCCGTCCGGCCAACGAACTCTCAGAGCGCGAGTCCTACTCGTACTTGTCTGGTTTTTATCGGTAGTACTAGCTCGGTCATAATTATTTTCCATATTTTTAATGTAGATAGTATTAGCTGGATCATGTTAATTTTCCATCAGATTTAGGTAATGTTACTTTTCCATTTATTGCAGGTAGTATTGACTTGGTCATATTTCTTTTCCGTTTAATGTAGATAGTATTAGCTGGTTCATGTTAGTTTTCCATTAGATTTAGGTAATGCTAGCTGGGTCATGGTATTTCTGACATAAATTTAGTAATTATAATATTTGCATGTTAATTAAGATATTAATTTCATTTGATTTCATTTCACAATTTATTATTCTCAGTGTACTTAAAATTATTTGCCATGTAATGGAAGCCTAACTTCAAGATACATGATCAAACCCAGTTTGATGGTTAGCGCAGTAATTGTTTCTGGAAAGTACTATAATGAAAATAAATTATTTGTATTTGTATAGAAGACGATGGAAAAATATCATCAGAGAGAGATTGATGGAAGCTGGTGGTCACGACCCTCACACATGAGGAATACGATTTAAGGAGGAGACGGTACTAGCTGGGTCGTGTTCATTTTTCATTTTATATCGATGAGAAATCTACGCTAAAACTGAGAGTGCATTACGGTGCATAATAGGATAAGACGACTCTTAGAATAACTATATACAGAAACCAAGTACATTCACAAAATTTAAGCCGTTCAAATGGAGCCATATATGACACCAAACGACGCTCGCGCGGTCAGTGCCCGCTGTAATAGTGTTCCGTGGTCAGTGCTCTTAGTTAGGTGATAGTGTTAAGAGCTCCCAAAAAAATTAACTTAATTATTGCCGCATAATTTTTGCGTCTGTGTGCGTGACGAGGCAAGTAAACACAGCACACGTAGCGAATTTGTAGCTTACGTTTTGAGAAGGCGTTGTTTGGAAACTTACCATCTCTGCATGTGTAGTTAATCTAAGAAGACTCTTTAGTAAAAAAGTATATTTCTTCGTGAGATAAGTGCGCAGAGGTACTGGCGTTGTTTATTATCCTTTGTACTCACCAAGATGTAGCCATTTCTCCTTTCATCTCCTATCAAGTCAGTTTCTACTAAATACTTGGATCCCACGTTGTTTTCACACCTGAAAATGTCACCAATAAAAGTGTCTTTGTATAACATTAATTATTTTACTAGTAGCATGAAAATTTGTATTTGTTCTATATCTGGGTGTTATTATCTATTTCAGTATGTATTAAAAAATTATACGTAGATCTATTAAAATAAAATATTTGTATGTTCGTCCATAAACGCATCTGTTGCCAGCCGCTGTAATAATATAATATTTGGAGTTCTCCTGCCTACAGATTACGAGTAGGTATTCAATATTCAACTACCTACTTTGCATGGTAGATATTATTTGCCTCGTAGTGGACATACACTTGAAACTTCCCGCCAACTTCTATATCAATCGTCTCGCTCGCGCATTTGATATATTTTAATTGTTTGTCATAGAATAAACATAGTCTCATTTCTTTGATATCTGCAAACAATAATTTATATTATTTTAGTATAAGAATTAACTTGTATTTTTTTTCAATAAAAGCACTTGCCTCAGTAAAAAAATATTCATAAACATTAATCATCGAGATACAATACATATATAGAGACACAATCGTGGCAAAAAATGTCCGAACCAAAAGTCGGGACACGCAACAAATCGCGCCGATTTTTTGGTTAGTTACAAGGTAACCGCGATCCGACTACAACGCCGCGCGATGCCAGAGCTACGACGACAGTCCGACGATGACGACTCACTGGAAAACTAACGTTGAACACTATGTAAGCGACATAACGTCTAAATTGGGGTAAATATGGCATTGTGAATAATATAATTTATGCAATGTATGTACAATGACGCTCGGACGTTTTTTGACTGTTTTCACTGAGAGATTGTGACTCTATAGGAATTTTAACTCGATGACATTAATATAGTACTAGCAGGATATATGTTGACGTGACGGTGGACGTCGGTGCGCCGTGGACCAATTGGTAAGAAAGAGTAAGGGTACTCGCTCACGCTGCACAAAGTTGCGCGTGCGAGCACGTATGTAACGTTTTTTTGTTCATCTTGGATTATACACCAAGTCCTATATTATAAAGACTTCGACATAAAAACACTGTGTAATTTCTATAGTGAACACAGGATGTAGTTTACGGACATTTCTAACTTAAAATAATCAGATAATAAGTACAATACCAGGGGGGCGGATCCAGGATTTCATTTGGGGGGGGGGGGGTGATTCTGGATTTCATTTTGACAAGGTTTGAAGGAATCAAATCGAAAAATTGAGTCGAATGTATGGAATTGCTAGGTGTTTTGGGGGGGCATGGCATCCATGCCCCCTGGATCCGCCAATGACAAATACACGCATTTGTCTCAATTCGTTCATGTTACTTGCATAGAAGATTACTAATGACGGTCAAATAAGTCTTCACGTCATCTGTTTATAGTGGTATTCTTCGACCAAAATAAAATTAATAGACAGGCCTAGTAGAAGCACATTTTTGAATATAACAAAATGAGCGCCGGCTCTCATTTCGTTTCAGTCGGTCTCTAGCCGTAGGAAGGGCAACACGTGTCTATTGTTACGTGATAACGAAACATCTGACAAAATTATGCATTCATATGCTTTCCCGAAGTGTAAATACACAAATAAAACCGGGATCTATTTTTTGTAACAAATATACTGTACATTTTTATAATTAGGTGTTGAAGTATATGTCCGACGGTTTTGACTCGTTTTTACTGAGCAATTTCAATGGTTAGGGCCCGTCTATTCATTTTATTATTTTATTTTTTTTCTTTTCATTTTACATTTGTGAATAAACAAAAAAATTTCTGTTTCTAACGGTTTATTGACAAATGTAAGTGATATGGTGCGTTACTGTTAAATAGCTGTACATGGTAATGTAAAGAACAACCGACGAATCGCACAAACATTGTGTTATTATAAAATAATGACCCGGCCTGGCTACAAGGACAAATAAACTGTTTGAAATTTGAATTTCCCGCCATAAGTGAAACCTACCACCTTATAGTCAAGACAGATCGCAAGATAAAAACAAAAAAAAAATACAGGAAAATCGTGTAATTAACATTGCATGTTGAAAAATATATTGTAACTGCAGTTCCCTGCAAGCAGGTAGGTATGACAGCTAAGAAGTTAATTTATATCATACACGTGTAATCGTGTTCTATATAATTAGTACGGTTCACCTTAGAACAAAAATGAAATTTTTCATTTGCACTTCCGGGATATACCTACGACTGGTATCGTTGGATTCCTTGTGGTGTCAGGAACACGAAACTGTCAGTCGTAAAGTGCCATAGTGGTGGAGGGGGGAGCTACCCCCCAACAAAGATGGCGCCCGGGCAGTTTAGTTTTTACACTATAACTCGATAAGGACTAGGGAGGTGTCAATATTAATGGCGAGTATCTCTTATTTGCGATTTGCAGACGGCATCGTCATAATGGCAGAATCGCTGGAGGACTTACAAAATATGTTTGACGGCTAGCAAATTCTTCCCAATGCATCGGTCTCCAGATGAACTTGGGCAAAACCAAGGTCATGTTCAACGAACACGTTGCTCCGGGACCGGTTGCCGTAAATGGCTTCACTCTAGAGATTGTTCAAAAATATGTTTACCTAGGGCAGACGCTCGAACTTGGTAAAAACAGTTTTGAAAGTGAGGCCAAGAGGAGAATACTGTTAGGCTGCGGAGCGTTCAGAAAATTACGTCGAGTCTTCTCGTTACCTATCCCGCAAAGTCTTAGGACGAAAATCTAACCAGCTCATTCTACCTGTCATAACTTGCGGTGCTGAAACGTGGACAATTACAGTTGGAGCGGTCCTCAAGTTCAAGGTCGGTCAGCGGGCTATGGAGAGTGCTATGCTAGGCGTTTCTCTGAGGGATCGTATCCGAGTGAAGTTGTTCACCAGAGAACCAAAGTCACCGACATAGCTTAGTGTATTAGCAAGCTGAAATGGTAGTGACACAATCATATCTGTCGCAGAACCGTTAACCGTTGGGGTAGACGTGTTCTAGAATGGAGGCCACGAATCGGCAAACGTAGCGTAGGACGCCCTGAGACTCGTTGGAGTGACGATATACCTACGTAAGACGGCTGGCAGTGGCTGGAAGAGAAAAACAGAAGATCGGGCTGAGTGGCATGCCTTGGGAGAGGCCTATGTCTAGTAGTGTACTAGTGTAGGCTGATTATGATGATGATGATGAAAGAATTTGGACCGACAAATGGACAGAATGAATTTATAACTGTTCCTTGTAGTACCATGGAACACTTTAAAACAAAAAAATATGCAGACAGTGCAGTTACAGCAGCGTCCACAGCGAGTGCGCCAGAGCTCTCTTGCGTCACCCGTTTTACGCGGATAGCCATATCTCAATGATTTGAAGACCTAGCGTAATAAAACTTACTTTCTTGAATAGCTTAATGTCTATTCTATAAATTATGTTCAGATATAAATATTCGAAAAAGGGCTGGATACTGAACAATCTATCGAAACGTATTTGAGTATTAGCTAGAAAACATATATTTCACAAGATAACTCATTAACTATAACATATACATATGTAATGTGTATAAAAGAAACATAACACATTTTATTAGCTTTCAAAAATAGTTTACGCATTTGAAATCGGTGCAGTATTTATCTAGTTATGGCGTAAAAACAAACTGCCCGGGCGCCATCTTTGTTGGGGGGTAGCTCCCCCCTCCACCACTTTGGCACTCTACGACTGACAGTTTCGTGTTCCTGACACAACAAGGAATCCAACGATACCAGTCGCAGGTATATCCCAGAAGTGTAAATGAAAATCGATTTCTAGAGCACTTTTGCTCAAATGTGAACTGTACTAAATAGATGATTTAAGTGAACCCCAAGTAATAAGTTAGTTATAGCTATGGTTATAGTATTAAAAAAAAAAAGTATGTTATTAAAAATTTTTTTTAAATAATTATGTAATTAGATTTACGGGAGTGGCATGGTCAAATATCGACAAAACTCCTTTTAAAAATAAAAATTAAAACAGCCACATAATATAATAAAAACCATACCTCCAGCAAAACTAACACAGAAACATGAGAGCAATGTGCTATAAAACAATAACCAACACTTCAATTTGAGCACCATCTTACATTTAAATATATAATAGAATGTGTATTCAATAACTACAAACTGAACACTAAAGTGATAATTAGGTAATAACATAATTTAATATAATTTGTCCTCAAGCTATTATTAGGGAGACCATGTATGGTGGCGATACGTTAAACAGTCCATCGCGTTACTGCAACTACAAACTTAGTGTCTCCGGAACATTTTGATGGCCTTTAGGCGAAATAAAAACTTTGACATGGCACATGACGGCTAAGCGTAATTAAGAATTTGCGTAGGTAAAAAAATCACGTGGACGTGAACCTTAACGCGCCAAGATACGGTTTGCGGTTGCGCAATTTTTCGCATCACCTAAACAGATTCACTTAAAACAGGTGGCCGTAAGGCTCCAGGACTTTTCGCTCAGCCTGTACAAACTTATTTCAATTCTTTATGAAATTTTATATTTATACTATTTGATATATTTAATCATACCTATATATTATATTTGATATATTTAATCATACCTATATATTATATTTGATATATTTAATCATACCTATATATTATATTTGATATATTTAATCATACCTATATATTATATTTGATATATTTAATCATACCTATATATTATATTTGATATATTTAATCATACCTATATATTATATTTGATATATTTAATCATACCTATATATTATATTTGATATATTTAATCATACCTATATATTATATTTGATATATTTAATCATACCTATATATTATATTTGATATATTTAATCATATATTATTGGAGCCTGATCATGGACTTTCATTTCCTAGATTAAAGCAATTCCTAACATAATATGTGATGAACATTTGTGTTTGTTCTATATCTGGTAGTTAATATCTATTTAAAACTATATATGTATGTATATCAGTCTCTGGCAGCCATATCACAAGCTTTGCTTAGTTTAGGGTCAGATGACCGAGTGTGAAAAAATGTCCCGAATATTTATTTATTTAATACACCACAATATTTCATCCAAATCGGTCCAGCTTGGAGGAGGAGTTAGGTGAAATACCGACAGCAGCGCCACCTACCGGGTCCAATTGTGTTTTCAAACCATCCAGGAACTAATTGAAATTATATACACAAAATTTCATCCAAATCGGTCCAGCCGTTTAGGAGGATATATATAGGAATATAAATATTACGGTTCGAAAGATACAGTAGGACAAACGGACAGACAGACAGCGTAGGCTTAATAATATGGCCCCGCTTATACACTTTGGGTACGGAACCCTAAAAGCTACATCAATATCGGTTCAGCTCTGTAGGAGCTAAGAGGCTTTTAGCCCCCGACGCAAAAAGAGAGGTGTTAAAATTTTTGCGTGTGTATTTGTGGTATCTTATCGTAGCTCCTAAACGGCTGAACACATTTTCATTTAGTTTTTTATTTGCTGAAATTTAACATATTAGGGCCCCGATTCTACTAAAGAAATAGTCTTTAAATTGTAATTGTTGCGATTTTAATTGTTAAATAACTACTTAAATTACTTTCATACTAGAAAAATACAACCACCTAATATTATAACTTAGTATTAAAAAAAAACTGTCATTTTTGAGGCAGTTATTTAACAATTAAAATCGCAACAATTACAATTTAAAGACTATTTCTTTAGTAGAATCGGGGGGCAGTTTAGTTTGGATGTACAATTAGCTATGTGACGCCATTTTAAATCCAATATGGCGGACTCCGCCAGTCGAACCAGTTATTTTTATGCACCTCCATGATAATAATAACATGGGTTTCCTGAGAATACGAAAAATAAATGACGTCACACTAAATTCAATATGGCGGACGCCCCAATACAATACAAAACTCTTAATTAAAATACCACAAAACAAGGATAACATAAACATTACAATAAAGATATTATCTAGGCATTTAACAGGCGTCCTTATCGCTTAAAGCGATCTCTTCCAGGCAACCGTGCACAGAAAGGAATTATATTTTAAAATGTGTGGCCTTAAGACGAAATATGCTTCAAATTTGATGATACGTCATTACGAATATTCAAAAGTAGACCTTTAAAATCGATTAATTAACATTATTTCTTTATGTTTAATAAATGTTCTTGAAATATTTTATTTGGATGTGTTCACCGATACACGATGAAAGTTGTCTCGATAGAAAAAAATCGTAAACTTTCCTAAAAAAACACCCGTTTTTACGTTCCCTTCAATGGATTGAATCAACTTCATTCGGATTCTATAGAAGATATTTTTATCAAAAAAAAAAAAATGGGTTTTATCCTAACCTTATTCAAATACTTTAGTGGTCGCAGTTTTTTGTAAAAGCGTAAGATTATTTGTCTATACTAATATTATAAAGAGGAAAGATTTGATTGTTTGTTTGTTTGTTTGTTTGCATTGAATAGGCTCCGAAACTACTAAGCCGATTTGAAAAATTCCTTCACTGTTGGGAAGCTACACTATCCCCGGTTAACATAGGCTATATTATATTTAAAAAAAAAATAGGGATCCTTACTAAAACTCCAATAATGTAACCCAAGGTGTAAAACAATAAGATTTACAATTTTGACTTTGCGTGTTTGACAGTTCTAAGACAGGACAACGTCTGTCAGGTCAGCTAGTAGAAGATAAAGAAAAAATGAATATTGAAATTATTTGAAAGCGCGCACGCCGCATTACCGTCATACAAGTGTACGGTTCTCTACCTAAAACATAAAAAAGATGGCGGACCCCAAGATGGCGGACTCCATTTATCTACCATCACGGCTATAATCGTAGAGGCTATAATGCTACACGCTCGATATGTATCGCGATATTTAACGTGATATTTACGTAGTAATATTTTGGTATACTACAAATACGATACATATTGCGTTAGTACGACGGTAAATTTCATTGAGTACACTCGTACGTTTCTTATTACAATAAATAAAGCTTGCGTTGCTATTATATTATTAGCGATAGCATTGAAAAGTCGTATAAAGCGAAAATAATGGGCGAAATATTGGTTTCAAGATAAAGAATAATATACACATCTGAATTTATTAAATCAGAATCGTTACCAAGAAATGGATGACTATGAAAATTATTTTCGCATGCCCGATGCTCGCTTTGAACATCTGCTGGAGTTGATTACACCATACTTGATTAAAAAAGATACATTAATGAGAAAGGCTATTACTGTGAGAGAAAAACTAGCTCTGATTTTACTTTATCTATCAACATCGAGGTTCCCTATGGGTAGGTATATATAAAATCCTTGACAGGAAGATATTTAAAAAATATGATCATTCGTTTGAAGTACGGCCGGCACGGCCGGCAAGTATGCGCGTCCTCTTCCATCGCTGACAAAATGAATACTGACGCCAAAGAGAATACAATTGACGCGATAAATATCGATTAGAGACTAGACGCTCGATATTTATAGACGATACTAGATACAGATTGTGGATTTCTAGATTTCTAGAAATCCAGCGATCCGTATCACGATACGTGATACGCTATACTACACACTCGATAAATATCGTGATCCTGGATTACGATCCAAATATCGCGATACATATCGAGCGTGTAGCATTCGCCGGCTTTACGGAAAAGAATACAAAAAGAATGTATAAAAAGTTTATTAATTAAAAATTTTTTTTTTTAAATGCAACAGCATCTTATAGTGTGGTCATTTGAGAAATGGTTCAGACTTCAAAGAGTATCAAGGTTATTTCTTAGCCATGGTTTCCTGGAACGCAGCCGCCGCCTTCGCCAGCGCTTCTTGCAGCTTCGGTATGGCTTCTACCAGCATCTGCATTATTTGGTCTGAGGACTTCTTACTCTCCTCCGCCAATTTTCCGACTATTTCTTTAAACTTACTCAGTTCTACATTATTTTTGTCTTTGATCTCGTCGAATAGCTTCAAAGCTTTGTCTTCGGCTTCTTTGGTCTTGTCTATTATTTGTGCTGAAAAATATAATTGCTATCTTCAACAAGCTACATAATTAAATAAACCAGCAAAATGCGAGTCGGGTTCGCGCACTAAGGAGTACGTTTTTTTATATTGACTTGTACTGTTGGCATTTTGGCCTTTACAGCTTGACCTGACTAGTTAGCGAACGCAGGGTGCGTTCGGCATAACTTGGTGGTTTAAGTTTATAGGCGACTAGCACAAGGGCACCTCGAAGGTACGAACCTCGGCTTGGGCCGTCGCCGGGAGTGGGAATCAGACTTGTCCAGGCACCCCAGAAGGGGTGTGCCCTGGAGCCCTAGCGGTTTGTTGAACTAATTGATTCTTATTTACTTGTTGTCCATTGATTTTGCTATTATTAATTGTATTGGTTTGTGTAATATTTTAAGTTACGCGTTGCACTGTAAATTGACTTGCCCCGTGTAACGAATGTTATAAGGCCAATAAGTAAATGATTCTATTCTATTCTATTGATTATTTGGAGAGAATCTAACCGATTTTCTAACAGATCCTGGGGGGTAAGGGGTACGACACTTACTATTTAAAGTAAAAAAATAAATGTGCAAAAAGACAACATCACGCCCAGGCCAGGTCACCAATCCAAGAACCGAGCGCGCTCCAACGTGAACAAAAATTTGTCACCGACTCGCACTTAGCCACTATTTAATATTTGTTGTTTTACTTTAGAGTGTGACAATAATCATGCCAAGTTGACGCTTGTAATTAGCGAATAACTAAGTATATAGTTGATCAGTTCAGTTGGTGTCGGAATGGAATGTAGTGCTTCCATTCCGACCAACTGAACGGACCAACTAGTTGAGCGGAATGGAACTCAATGAACCCATTTATCTAGTTGGTTTGTTAAGGTGGTTCGTTTCACAAACAGTTTTCTTGTCCTTGTAGCTAGGCCCGGTAATTATCGTAAACGATCATGATGTTTGCGCAAATTGATTATTATTCTTTACAAAATCATGCAAAGCTATATATCTATAATGCCCATTATTACTTACATTTGTGAATAAACCAATTTTTGCTGTTCCAAACCGTTTATTGACAAATGTAAGTAAAATGGTGCGTTACTGTTAAATAGTTGTACATTATAATGTAAAGAACAGCCAACATTTTGCGCAAACACTGTGTTATTTAAAAATAATTACCTGGCCTGGCTACTAGGACCAAAAAAATTTCCCACCATAGGTGAATCGTACTACCTTAAGAACAAAATGTTACCAAAGTAAGTATTTGACCAACCAGTTGATTTGATTGGAACAAAACGCTTCATCAATTTCCATTCTGCACAACTAGTTGGTCTGTTCAGTTGGTCGGAGTGGAATGACTGATAAAAACACAATGTTTTAAATGTTTATCGGGACTTCATCATCATCATCATCAGCCAGAAGACGTCCACCGCTGAACATAGGCCTCCCCCTATAACCTCCACACTGAACGACAGCCTGCCTTTTGCATCCACTGGATGCCCGTGACACTCACAATGTCGTCGGTCCATCTAGTGGGAGGCCTACCTACGCTGCGTCTTCCGGTTCGTGGTCTCCACTCCAGAACCTTTCTTCCCAAACGGTTATCGGTTCTTATCACGTATTATTTAATTTAGGTAAAAAATATGTACCTTTCGCTCGACGTTTCGACCATGTTACAATGGCCGACTGAACATTGCGGGCGAGTCCGGCGAGAAGAGCGGGTGTTTTGTTCTCCTACCCTCACTTGATCTTAAAAAAGCGCAGGATTGTGTGTGTTCAACTCGCGATAGTTAAAACATTACGAAAAACACCTATGTTTAAATAAAAGTTTGTTATATTTGGGACACCCCTTTTTAGTCTTTAATTTTTGACCTTAATGTAAAAGGGTCCCGTTTACACCCTTTGGGTACGGAACCCTAAAAATCACGCTTTCCAAAATAAGTATAATGCATGTAGGAAAAGTAACTCTGTTTGTAATATTTATAAAATTAAACAGCTGAACGAATTTTGATAAAATAATGGAGACCAATATTACGGAAAACTTGAAAAAAAGCGCATGTAAAGTTTTGTGGGTGTGCATATTTGGACGAAATTTGGAATGGAGATAGCTTACAACCTGGATACATAGGCTTAATTATATCCCGAAAATACGTTTCCTGTGGGATAGCGAGTGAAACTACAGGGGTGTCACTCCGCAGTCTAGGTACGTTCGGCCGGCATGCCTTTCGGGCAGGCGTATGGCAGGGCAGCCAGCAGTGGCGAACACAAACATCAAACATGAACATTTGGTTTGTACGTATGGACGGCATATTTGAACACGAACGCGAACATAGTACGCGCACAACATTCGTGAACTCTCTCTCAATAGCCATGGCGGCGTTATTTGAATGCTTGTCGATCACGGAAAACGACGGATACGGAAAATACAAATAGAATCGCCGCAAACATGTTTGACGAACAGAGTGTTCGATGTTCGTTAGTGGTACACACGTGCGAACCAAGTTGTTGCGTATCATGTATCAACGCAACAAATTTGTTCATACGCACGTACACGGCTTTAGGGGATAGAATGAGATCGGCCCTCTATGTAATTATAGCGAGCGGTATGCGCTGTGCGAGTTGAATTGCTACTATGTTGTCTTGAGATTCCTTATTTATTTAAATTTCTTTGCGGAGTGAATTTTCTGTTCCTTGGTAACGCGCGTTACGCGCATGTTTGAAGTTATAGAATCACGGCCCTGGTATGGGCAGGGAAGCACCTGCCCCCTTCTAAGGTTGTGGGCAAAGAAAATATAACCCCTAACGCTGAATAGGTGTGCTTCCATAGTGAAAAATATTTATGAAACGGGTGCGACTCCTATAATGAAGTGAGACGCCTATAGAGACACACTTATACGTTAGAGTAGTGTAAAAACGTAGAAGTTTGATTTCGCACCCGTTTCATACATTCAAAATTGGAAGTTGCGCGACACGACGCGTTGTAGATATAAGCAAGCACTCGTTGGGAGAATTCCTGAACCACGGTGAATTGGAATCCCATAGTGAGCAACTGTGCGAACCGCAAGGTACTAGGACATCTACCGATACAGTTAGTGTTGTGTGTCGTAGTGACAACCCTGCGATTTTTCAAGATCAAGTGAACACAACACCCGCTCTTCTCACCGGAATGAAAGTTTTCAGCTAGCTCGTGCCTAGCTAACGAGCCTTACGGCGATTCTGTTTAGGTGATGAGCAAAGTTGCGCGACCGCAAACCGTATCTCGACGCGTTAAGGTTTACGTTCGCGTGATTTTCCGCACTAAGCTGTTTCAGCGCTAATTCGAGCCCTTTAGTCGTATAAGGCCCCAAGTAAGGCTAGGTACCCATATTGAACCGGAGAGGTAAATAATTTTAAGCAATGTTTCAATGATTGAGTGGAGACCACGAACCGGAAGACGCAGCGTAGGTAGGCCTTCCACAAGATGGACCGACGACATCGTGAGAGTCCCGGGCATCCAGTGGATACAGATGGCAGGGTGTCGTTCAGTGTGTAGATTAAAGAGGGAGGCCTATGTTCAGCAGTGGACGTCTTCTGGCTGATGATGATGATGCCCAAGATACAAGTTTGAGTAATTACATTCTTTGAGCCACGCTATGAGACTATCTACGCCGTTGTGTCCGGCCTCTTGTAATTGTTTATATTTCTCGTCCATTTTGTTAAACAAAATATTTTGATAAACGGTAATAATGATTCAATCTTCTAAACGGTTGGTTCGCTCAGTTTCTTTTATTGCATGTTATTAGTTTTTTGTTGGTTTTTTGGTATGTATTTATTGCTGTGAGAAAGGATATTCTTTGCGTCGTTGATTTATTGTGTTTCTTTCAGTTTCTTTGTTTAGACATGTCAAAGGTTTTTCTTCTTTCCTATTGAGTGGATTTTGGCGATGCACGTCTTATGCATTTATTTTATGCATTTGCCAGTGTCAATAATTGAGATTTTTTTCAAGTTTTACTAAGTGTGGGTTGCACCATCTTACTTTAGCTTTAACAAACGTCGACATTTCAGTTTAAGTACCAGTTAGGCAAAAAAAAATGTTGCACTGTCTGAATTTTTTTACATGACGTCATAACTTTTACTGTTAACCGTAACTGCCCACGCTTCGCTATTGTTTAATTGAAATATCTGTCAGATGCATAAGATATAATTTCAGCTATGCACCTGGAGTAAATAAAGTCTCATTTGACTTGCAACCCTGGTAACTTTAACGATGCTAGTGAATACGCTGGTGCAACGCATTTCACAGTAACTGCTAAAGTCAGTGTTAAAGTTATTGTTAAATTTGTCATAAACCTTAACTTTAACTACTACTATGGTGCAACCAAGCCTAAATATCTTCTCTGTTACTGTGTAGTCTCAGAGCAAATAAAAATACAGAGGGACTACCGCGAACACGAAAAGTGAAGCTAATTTTTAAACATGTGTGCGTAGTCGAAGTTCGTGTCGTGTAATTCATCAAAATAAGTGATAATATAAATACTTAAGTGTGGAAATATTCCATCCTTCTTCTGATTTACTTTTGTGTTGTTTTTACAGTTCTTAACACTGCAAGAAGCCATTGTATCTTTTTAAAACGAATGTTTTCAGTACGACGTTCTGACAAGAAATTCGCGTAGTTTTGAATGCGTATGTGTGCGTGAGTCGTGTATTTATTGGGAATTCACATAGTTTTGGAAGCGATTTTGGCGTCACTTTGGCAGTGCGCCGTAGGGACTCTGTATTTTTATTTGATCTGAGCTGTGTAGTATGCTCTGCCTGATTGGTTGTGCCCAATAGCTCCCGCTCCCAATAGTTAAAATCAGGGAGTCAGTCTCTTTTCAATCGTGCTCTATTATAGACCGCATCATCGTTCATTATCAGGCGAGGTGGCGGTCAAACGCAAGCCTATTTATCAATAAAAAAAGTCCAAGTCTTAGTCTAATCCAACTCATGCCCTAGTAAATGGTTGAGCCAATGAAATTGAACCTATTTTTTTCTACTAGGTTCAAATTCTTTGGGTTGGCCTAAACAAGAGGCTTCTATGAAGTTTTGAAATGATGTTGATAAAGCTAATATTAAACAGCGTGTAAAAACCCTTTATTTCTTGCTAAAAGCATCTTTAAAAGCGCTTGCGCCAACTACAAGAGCATTCACGAGCCTAGGTCCTTGCTCTGCCAGCAGCTTGGTGAAATCTTCTAGCGTCTTCTTCTGTTCCTGGGCTAACTTCTGGACTGCTTCCTTGAACTTCTCTAGTTCGACGCTCTGCGCGTCTTGCACGTCCGCAAACAGTTTTCTCGCCTTTTCTTCCGCTTCCTTGGTGTCTTCTACTAGCTTCGCTGCAAATATAATGCTATTGTTAAAAAACGGAACCCTTATAGGATTACTACGTTGTCCGTCTGTCCGTCTGTCAAGACCCTTTTTCTGAAGCACGCGTAAAGATATCAAGTTGAAATTTATACTAAATACTTGGGTCTACGGTTTCTCTCGGCTGTAAAAAAATAAAAGTTGTAAGTCAACGCAATCAAAAGATATGAACGTTTATGTCGTATATTTTGCGATTTCACAGGGGAATCAAAACATATAGGGTACTACCCGTTGACCTAGAATCGTTAATTTTGGCAACAGGCAAGGTCTTACAACACATACAAAGGAATAAATCTGAATGTTGCTAATTTGAAGTTATATCATATAAAAAAAAATGTTTTTCAATTACAAACTTACATTTTGTAGTTGTTATGTATGGAAGAACCTTATTGTCAACTACAAAGTTAAGTTTGTCTTTCAATATTTCAACTTCAGTTAGTAGTTTTTTTTTTGGACTCGTGCTCGTACCTTTCCGATTTTTTTTACTGGGCAAGTGCCTTTATTAGCTAAACAAAATACAAGCTAATACTAACACTACAAATACAGTTAGACTGCCCATAGACCGTTGAAGGTCTAAAGACAATCCAAATACTCAAGCCCACTACCAGTTGGCAGCGTACCCAGCATGCTGGCGGCATTACCACGCTGAATGGTATGCTTATGCGTTGAGCCAGAAACACGCCAGCATTTTGGTCACGCGTTGCATTACAAGGCGTTCTGAAAGATTTTTGAAAATGAGGTGAGCTGTCTCCAAGTGCCCAAATTAGTACTACTACTATGTACCTAACATTAGAAAAACCACAGATAATATATGTTATTTACGAGAATAATTAAGTACTTAATGTATTACTATCTTTCATCCAAGCTATGATGTCATCCACGCCGGTTTTACCATCTTTCTTCAGCTTTTCAAACGCCTCCTCGAACTTGTCCATTTTAAATTAATTTCTAAAAGAGATCACAAAATTTTATAAATACTTGTAAAAGTCAATACCCGTCGATAAAACAAATCTGTACGGCCATGATATCATTCGCCAGTATGATTAATTAAATTATATTATAAGCTTTTTAAAGCCCGTATTATAAAGAGGGTATACTCGGGGTTTCTCTACGAGATCGAATAAGAAATGAGGAGATCCGTAGACGAACGAAAGTGACCGACATAGCCCACCGGATTAGCAAGTTGAAGTGGCAGTGGGCAGGGCACATAGCACGCAGAACAGATGGCCGATAGAGCCGAAAGGTTCTCGAATGGAGACCTTGGACTGGTAAGCGCAGCGTAGGACGTCCACCCACAAGATGGACAGGCGATCTAAAAGAGACCGCAGGGAAACGCTAGATGCAGGCCGCTTCCAACCGGCTCTTTTGGAAATCGATGGAGGAAGCCATGTCCTGCAGTGGACGTCCTATGGCTGAAAAGATGATAATTATTATAAAGAGGCAAAGTTTGGATGTTTGTCTCCAATTTTCTCCGAAACTTTTGAAAATTCTTTCACTAATAGAAATCTATACCATTCATGAATGCCATAGGATAGGCAATGTTTTGAGGTTCGGTGTGACTTACTTTGCTTGACTGACTGACTGTCTGACTCTCTGACTGTCTGACTTGTTTTACTACAATTTACTTACATTTCATCATTCTTGATAATTTAATACTTGACACTGGCAAATACAAAAGAGTGCAACGCCAAAAATCCTTAAAGAAGACAGTTTTTTTTGACATGACAGGCTTTGATGACAGTAGAATTGGTAGAATAAGACAGTTTACAAGCAAGGAACATTATTACTGTTTACATGAATTTAAATTTATATTTACTTTACTCGTTATTGATTTGTATGGTTCAAACACCATAGAAATGGACGCAGCGTTTGAAAAGCTAAAGAAAGATGGTCTAAATGGAGTCGATAACCTCGTACAGTGGATGAAGAGTTGTAATTATCTCGTAGTTAGACCAAACGCTGACTGTACAGTCGAGGCTGTGGCTGTGGAAAAGTAAATTACATATTTAGCGTATAGGTTCAAAATTACGTAACCGCTGACCATGAAACTTTAACCCGACACATAAAAGCCCCATTCCCTCTTTAAGCAGCACCGCACCGGTCCTGGGGTAGAATGAGGGGCCGGTCTAGGCGCCAGAAAGTAAGAGATGCCTAAATGCAAAAAAAATAGAACGAAAAATATAATTTTGATAGCGCCCCGTGCCTCAGCGCGGAGGTGGTGTGGCAACACCGGGGCAAACTTGCATTGTTTGTAACCAGCATACAATTTTGTTATAGTAATAGTTTACCATTACCACTTAGAGAGCCATGGAGCGAGCCATGCTCGGTATCAAATTGCAGGACCGTATCCGAAACACTGAGATACGACGTCGCACCAAAGCTGCAGACGTCGTAAAAGAGTGAAGGAACTTAAGTGGAACTGGAACACATGGCCAGACGTGATGATCGGAAGTGGTGTACAGCAGTAACCGCGTGGCGGCCGAGACTAGGTTGGCGGAACCCAGGCCGGCCGAGGATGAGGTGGACTGACATCATCAAAAACACTGTCGGGAACGAGTGGATGCCACTAGCGAGAGACCGGGGAGAGTGGCATAAACAGAGGGAGGCCTATACCCAGCAGTGAGTCACTCAGGGCTGATGATGATAGTTTACAGCCTGGATTAAGCACATGCATGGGTCACATTTTATTACGGAAAATTATCGATTCCTGTACGATGGTTTTCAGAAAACATCGAAACGCTGAACGCGCTGAAATAATCTCGCTCTACCCTGATCGAAGGTTTCTTCGTCTCCTTTTTTGAGTCCGTCTCATTAGTTTCGTTTTGCACTCATACAGGCCGACACGCACAGTTGGAAGACCCTTGGTGCGGTCCGTGGTCGTCGCGTCGGCCGTGCGCGATATCCCGCAGAAGCATTTACCGTAGGAATCGCTATTCGCGCTTAGTACGTTTACTACGCTACAATCTCAAACTTTATTTAAACCGGGAAGAGTAGACTTTTCCACAGCGACGTTGGTTGCCTCGACTCTATGGTCAGCGTTGGGCTTTACACAAACATCCCCGATTTTCACCACATTATCTGCCGCCACTGGTGGCAAACGAGAAAAAAAACCAGTTGCCACCAGCAGCGGAACCGAGAATATTATATTCCCAGTTGTCTCCAGCTTCGCCACCAGTGGTGGCAATTGCGAATAACATTCCTAATCGCCACCAGTGGCGGTGTTCCTGGTCAGTGCCGATTGCCACCAGCTAATTAAAGATATATGCATAGATCAATGATTTTGTGAAAAAACTACTTTAGACAATTTTACAAATTTCCAGCAAAATTAGTGGAAGACACAGCTGAAGCGGATGCAAAAGCCAGAAAACTTTTCGAAGATGCAAAAGACAAGGAAAACATTGAGCTGGCGAAGTTTAAGGAGGTTGTTGGGAAACTGGGCGCGGAGCAGAATAAGACGAGCGACCAGATGAGCAAGATGCTGTCAGATGCGATGCCGCAGCTGCAGGGCGCGCTCACTGCGGCGGCCAACGCCTTTCAAGGCGCCATGTCAAGTAAATAAAAAGTTATAAAAAAAGTGTATTTTTTAAATAAAATGTTTCTCCTGAGATTATGGCTTGTTTGATCGAATAGATCAAAGGCACAGTCAAGGCCAATTAAAAGTCACAATCAAGTCCAAGTCATGCCGTAGTAAAGTAGATAATTATATACTAGACTATACTACTATTGGAAACAATACGAATATGACACGTTTCACCTGCGAGATGTGTTTGATGTTTGATCAAACAGATCATAGTCACAGTCGAGGCCAAGGAAAAGCCACAGTCTAGTCTTAGTCATGCCCCAGTAAAGTGGAGATTTAACCAGCGCCAGTCCTTGTCTTTGATCAATGTAGAGCGAGATTGCCTTTCGGCATGTTTCATTTCTGAAAACTATTAATATTCATGAATCGATTCCATGATAAATAGTATGCCATGTACTAATACAGGATATCTCATTTGCCCACACTTGTTCACAAATACCATTGCTACTCACTAGCTTTAGTTGCGTAGACAATTTTTTTTTCTAAAAATTACCTTTTCTATGTCGGTCTGAGCCTTCCAACTAATTAGGTTTAGGTTTCTTCTAGGCAAGCGTGCTCCATCGTAGGCCGAGACGAGTTGGCGGCTAAGTGCAAGCCAATTTTTTTTTTTTTTTAATAGGCAAAAAATAACACTTTTCCGTTGGTTTCTTGTTTCGTGAAAAAGATATTCCTACCTACACTTTTGCATTCATAATGAAAGTAGTGGACGCGTGAGGCGCAAAACTTGCGGACTTTAGCTGACAGAGCTCACGGTACGGTTCACGCCAGGTGTTTTCTGTGTTTTACTACAATTTCGTGATATCACAAAGAAACACAATTTTAGTTACAACATGTTTATTTACATTCTTGACTAGACATACAAAATACTAAACGCAATGCGTGCAATACAAATTGTCGAAGATAACTAATTAATGCTTATCCAAAGGTGCCTACTGGCTGGTAGATTGTACAACAAGTGCATAAAACACGCCTTTTAAGTCAAGACGGTTATAAGCTCGAGGCCAATTTAAGTCGAAAATAAAAATGGGTTTTATGCACGTATACATTCTGGCAAACATTTTGAACAATAGTAGATTGCACGAGTGCATAAAACAAGCTTTTTAAGTCAAGTCGTTTCATAGGGTTTATTCAGGAGATATACCTAAATGAAACAGTGACATTCTAAGTAACACCTCGTTAACTAAAATTAACCTTGAGAAAAATGTTATAAAAATATTTTTATTCGACAAAAGTTATGTCTAGATTTTTAATAATGCTTTGATCTATGGATATTATTATTAAATACCCAGGCAAACTTCCTACATTAAATATATTACAAACTGAACCTCTTCAAACAAATTTCTATGCACTAGTGCATAAAAGATGGAAAAAGATGGTCGGGTGGTAGCATAATATGTGCTTTACAATCTGACGGCACCCAGTTTGATCCTCGGCCCTGCACCAATCACTATTTAGTAGATGCTTAAATAAATTGTGTGCAGTTTCGATACCAATGCTCAACAACGGTAAAGGAAAACGTCGTGAGGAAACCGGCATGCCCAATTGTCCAAAAACCTCAAAAGTTCAAAGACATAATAATTATGACAGTTTCTAAATACACTGGACCAGTATGGTGGATTAGGGCCCATCCTCTCTCTCTCTCTATCTGAGAGGCCTGTTGCTGAATTAAGTTGGGGCACAGGGGCAACAAAACGGACAACAAACATGCAAAGTAGAGTTTGGCTAATGAAAGTACAGAAAGAAAAGGCGCACCAACTTTAAAAAAATACGCATTGCAACCCCAAAAATTATATGAAATGCAAACATTACTGTGTTCTGACTGTGTTGCAATAAAAAAAAAGTATCAAGTGAGATTATTCCAGGCATTTCATACAAATTTTTGGGGTTCCAATGCTGATATTTTTAAATTTTCCGCGATTCAGTCTCAACTTTCACTAGCCAGACTCTAGGTGAGACGCAGCGTCAAGCCCTTAGCATTCTATGGATAGTTTGTTTTATTATTTTAATACATACCTACTTGTATTTCTAAGAATATGACAGTAAAATATAAATAACCACTAAATTCCAAGCATCTCAGCTCCAATGAAAAAAACAGCCTGCATAATGTAGGAACAATAATAGGTTTAATTACAAGAACTACATGTTGATAGCCAAACAGGTTAAAGGTCAGTGCGCAAAAACGCCCGAATACTGAAAAAAAAATAACAAAAAAGAAAACTAAAACCATACCTTATTAACTATTATAGTAACTGTGCATTAGTCTTCATTTTTAAGACTACTTAATTCGATATTTTTAGAATAATATAATACCCGTTGTAAGGAAAACGCTCCCGAAGCCGAAGATCAGTGGAAATCGCACACGGTGCGTTTTATGCGATCTTTTTTGCCTCACACCTGTAATTTGTGGAATTCTCATCCTGCGGCATTTCTGAGTAACTATAACTCGGGGTTCTTCAAAAGCGCTGTTAATAGAGTCTTTAAGGGCCGGCAACGTATCTGTGATGCCCCTGGTGTTGCAGGTATTCATAGGCGACGGTGATCGCTTACCATCAGACGGCCCATCAGCTTGTTTGCCAACTATGGCATAAAAAAAGCAAAACACTATTATTAAACTAATCTATACACAATCGACTACCATTAATCATTTGCCTTATACATACTTGTTGTTTTAGTGTTAGTATTTTGCAAACCAGCAATGTAAAGCGTTCAAAACTCGGGGTCAGTGCTCTGTGTCGGTTCAAGTCAAGTGCGCGGTGCTGACTGTGTGCGTGCGGAGGTCGTTCGTTGACCTCTAGCGTTAGCTGGATATTTTGTTTGCATTACATTGCGAACTTTATAACACAATAAATAATTTTATTGTTTGTAATATCAGTTGTATTTATCTCCCCAAAACGAGTTATTCTGATTCGTATCACGTGTTCTATCACCAATCTTTGTTTTCGGAAGCGTTTCCTTTAAATGGTATGTATGAAAGGTAAATGAACAATACATGTCTGCACTGCACGCGTCGTACGCGCCACATTCGACCTTATAGTGCTAACAGACGCACGAACGCGGCTGACGGACCGCCGTCCAATCAACGGGAGAGACTATTAGACTTTCTAATTGTTCTAACTCAAGTCTATGTAGTCCAATGACGTAAAGAATACATGTAGTCAAAGAATATACACTAATAGTCCTTTTCAAATTGCATGACACTTGACAACCACCACTAACAGACAGTTTTCATAGTAGCGCCTAACTATTATGTTTTCGCCGCAAAATGTAAATGTTTAATTTAGCTCTGTGACGTCACATTCAATGTTTACGAATCACGTTACATTCTATCGTACCTACTGTCAAACCACCTGTCAAGTGCCAGACTATTTGAAAAGGACTTTAATATGTGGAAATCAATGACTAATCATTGGTGGAAATCCATCACAATTTAGTAAGTAGGCAGTTAGCTAATATGAATTTGGCGCGTACGGCGAATACGGTGTGAAAACAATGGCCGCATTCGCCTCGCGCGTTCTCAACCGAGACGCTCCGCCGACGCGATGGTGCAGGTCGCTAACATTCTTTCTGTGGGTATAAAATGATATAGGCAACTCAAAAAATCGACGGCCGGCAGGATTCGACCCTGCACGACGATCAAAGTTGCTCTAGCTGTCAGCCACTAAATTCTTGAATTGCCTTTTCGCAACCAATCTAAACTTTGGTGGTGCCATCTACCTACTCGGCTAGAAACATTATAGACCCAAATCTGACAAATAGATGTCGCTTTTTGCTAACTCTGAAGTAATTTCTTAAAAGTTAGTCTTCTCAACAGCTTCAAATATTGTTTGTATTCATTTTTTCTATCAACTCCTGTAGTGCTAGTGCTTTGGCTAGACGTCTTCTAAAGTCCTGGAAACAAGAAAAACTCGGTTAAATGATTGCCAATCAAACGTCTTTATTAAAACTCAAGCCAGTTGGGCCTTGGGTTAAGTTAACACGTAAAATTGTAGTAAACGTGGTAGTGACAGCCTTCTCCACCTCTTTGACTTAGATGTTTTTTACTCTATGATATAAAATGTCAATTTGCCTATAGACCAAAGAGAATATAGCCGCTAACTCTGAAGAGGTGGGACTTCCATAGAGAAAAATATTTATGAATCGGGTGCGACGTTAAAGAGGTTGCTTCAAGGAGGAATATTACGCAGGGCGCAGCAAGTAATGAATAAACTCACATAGTGTAGCTTCTGTCCTTTATGCGGCACTCTCGCGGAGAACATCTCCATCGTCATGAGACAAAGCGCCTTCCCGTTCATGGGGAACCGCTCCGGCAGCCCGCCGTGCTGCGCCACCCAGCGGCCCACGTCCGCTCGACACCACGTGCGAGGGTCTGAGTACAAAATCATAATTGACTAGTTGCATCCAACGGTATCATAGATACGCGTATAACGGTGTCAGTACGCGGGCGACCGTCTCCAGAATCGCGCGTATTCCCTGAGGAAGGGGCTCTACTGGCTCCGAAACCAGTCGATCAGTGTTGCCAGACGTCCCGATTTTTTTGGCTGTGCCCGCTCAAATGGCTGTGGCTGTGGCGCAATGGCTCAGTCCCGCTTTTCGGGGATACCTCGATATTCAGAAGACGAAGAAGACTCAACTATTTAACGATAGAGTAAATAAATAAATAAATAAATATACGGGACATTTTTTCAGACGGGACATATATCGCATTTGGATTGTCTTTAGACCTTCAACGGTCTAAGTCTGGTTCTAAGTGTTTATAGTGTTGGTATTAGATTGTATTTTGTTTAGTTAATAAAGGCACTTGCCCCTTAGACTTGTCCATTTAAAAAAGACATGAGATCCACTATCATGAACTGGGCCAGCATAGTGCATTAGGGCCCGTTCTATCTCTCTGAGAGAAGGCCTGTATCCCAGCAGTGGGAATAGGCTGATATACCGATGATAATAAGCCAAGTACCTGCCTCTTTTGTCGACGTCCATACCAGTTATGTAGCTGAGTGGAAACAAGCATACACATGTCATGGCGTATAATATACTTATATAAAGAGAGGTGGGGGAGGGTCCAGATAGAAGGTGGAATTGTAAACCACCCCGCGACATGCCGTAAACGCTGACTGCCGACCTCAGAGCAAATAAAAATAAATAATCCCTACGGCGCACTGCCAAAGTGATGCCAAAATCGGTTCCAAAAACTACGTGAATTCCCAATAAATACACGACTCACGCACACATACGCATTCAAAACTACGTGAATTTCTTGTCAGAACGTCGTACTGAAAACATCCGTTTTAAAAAGAAACAATGACTTCTTGCGGTGTTAAGAACTGTAAAAACAACACAAAAGTAAATAAGAAGAAGGATGGAATATTTCCACAGTTAAGTATTTATATTATCACTTATTTTGATGAATTACACGACACGAACTTCGACTACGCACACATGTTTCAAAAAGTTGCTTCACTTTTCGTGTTCGCGGTAGTCCCTCTGTATTTTTATTTGCTCTGAGCTGCCGACATGCCATTGGCGTCTGCAGTCTGCCAGCCGTCGCCTGTGGAATCCTTTACCTTAAACATTACATAGAGTATCTAGGCATTTATAAACTAGACACAGTGTGGTCAGGCTAGTTACCTAGAGGCAGAGTGTCTTCTTGCAGCAGCCTCATGTCCAGGTCCCAGGAGGCAGCGTGGGTGGGCGGCACGCGGTCGCAGCGCGCTTGGCTCGGCATCTCGAAGACAAACGTCTGCGGAGAAAGAGTATTGTCTTTACACACTTTGTATGATTTAAAAAGCAGTGGTAGTCTATTTGGGAGACCGCTAGACTTGAAAGCGTGTCCAAACCCCGGGCCCGTACCAATGAGCTCTTTGGAGTTTATGTACGGATTTTCATACCACTGGCTTTTCGGTGAAGGAAAACATCGTGAGGAAACCTGCATACGTACGGAGAAGAAATTTAATGGCGTATGTGGATCCACCAACCCGCACTGGGCGGATACGGAAAGTAGATATGGCCCAATCACCCTTTCGTGGTAGGCTAAAAGTCCAGCAGAGGACTGTTGAAAGGCTGATTATGATGATGATTTATGTTAGACCGTGAAGGGCACGAGCCGTGTACCGTACGGTACGTGACCGTACGAGGCGCGGACGTAGCCGTAGGTAGCGCGGGCTGGGGTTATGTAAAATATTATATAGAAAAGAAAGGATGTGAGCATTCCAACGAAGACGAATATGTAACCACGAAGACGAACAGAAGACAAATGGTTATTGGTATTTGATTGTGTTTAAATAGTACCTATAATAATATTGTGAAAATGTTGACCTAGGCTGTGCCTCCACCAATATTTTCACGTTCTTCCTACCTGTTTAGGAATTCTCGAAAACTACTTGACCCGCTCATTGACTTCTAACTTTGCAGGTAGATTCCTCAAGGGTGTAACAAATGGAAGTGTTGTGGTTATACCTGCAGTTTCTGCTTTAGTGCTTACAATAAGACTTACACCCCTTCTTGGCCGTCTATTTGATCGTTCGTTTGCAGTTGTGTGCCGCTCAATATTGAAGTGTGCGTTTGTAGAACTATAGTCACCGCGTTACCAACTGAGTCGTAGGGCCATAAACGTCATACTATAAGACCTGTAAGTGCGAGCGAGATAGACAGATTAAAGCCTGTAAGTGCAAGCGATAGAGACAGATAATATTTTATGGCCCTACTACTCAGTTGGTAACGTGGTGACTATAGTAAGAAAATGTCAGTGTGTGTGTATGTGCAAAAATTTATCTGTTTGTTTCATTCGCCCCCTTCAGTTTTTGGCAGTTTTTTTTTTGGTTCTAGCTCAAGTTAAGGCAAATCCAAGCTATATATTGATTGACTGATTTATTATATTCAAAGGGTGTAAAGATCCGCTAAGAATTAAGATGACCAAGGGGGATTGAAAGTTTATATGAAAATCTCCGTGTATGAAGTCGCGGGCACTAGCTAGTTATGTATGTTTGTGATTGTGCTACATTATAATCTGTTGAGCATTACGGGTAGGTATTATGTTCCGTTTTTGCCATTATGCACCTAACTATCCAATTTTCTATTATCCCCCATTCAATACCCATTCAACATCCTTCGTGGTTTTAATCCGTCATGAGTACGGTCGCGTGGCTCACTTCCGGTTTCCGGCGGTGCAAAATGACGGGAGTGTAAACGATCGGTTTCCGGTAAGATGGCGGTCGCATTGTCGCTGTTTCCCGCCAGTTGGGAGGATATCCGTCTTTTTCACATTTTAGGAAATTGATGAATTAAATAAATTATTCAATAATGCTTGTATGTGTGTTATTGTAATTGTATGTACAACACTTAAATAATTTTTTTTGGTATTTGTATTTACTTTAGTGTGCAAACGGTAATACATACATAATTATTATAGGCGTCAAACTTAGCAAAATTATGGTAAGCATTTTGAAGTAAAAATAACATAATAATAAAATCCGGCCAAATTGAAGTCAGGCGTGCACTAAAAATGTAAGAATGTAAGAAAAAAATTTTTTGGTTGCGGAACCCTCTGTGCACGAATCTGACTTGCACTCGTCTAGTGTTTTTAGGATTACGTACCCAAAGGGTAAAAACGGGACACTATTACCAAGCCTACGATATCTATCTGTCCGTCCGTCTGTCCTACCTCTAAACGGCTGTATCTTTCGAACCGTAATAGATAGCTAGTTGACATTTTAACAGAATATGTAATGTTACGGCGGATTAATTAAATAATTAAAAAACTAAAATCGAATAGAGGTTAAAAAACGTATTTTCTATATTAGCTCTAATGGAAAAACAGTAATACGTACAAACGTCAAATTTAGCAAGATTATTACACACCCTCTAAAATAATATATCAACAAATAATAAATTATGGCCAAGAGCGAGTCGGTGACCAGTTTCTGTTCATTACCAAGCAATAAATGGTGATTTCGTAATTTAATTATGTGGTGGTAGTGGTGGTACGGAACCCTCAGTGTGCGAGCCCGACTCGCACTTGGCTGGTTTATTTTTAAACTGGTTTTACCTTGTTCTATACTTAGCATTTGATAAGACAAAAATGTTAGCAATACAAATAAACGTATCGTGAAATGTTTATGACGCAATTTGGATAGGAATTCTGACATTGAAAAGGATGCGGGAGACAGGTGGTCGACACGCCTGACATGCGACCCGTCAGCTACCATCTGTGTTAACTGATGTTGATCCACGTACACCTTGCAGCTTACTAAACAATATAGCAACTGCCAACATCGTACAATAGTGCGTAAAAATACAACCCATTGATGGTAAAGTTATTCAGATCACTTCTGTTCATATTATGACTAATTGACATTAGTCATAATTTTTTATTTTTAGCAATTTTGGTCATTCTAGTAACTAGCAACTAGTCCAAAAATAAATGTTATCCAAAAATAAATTAATAGTCCGTGGGCAAACACCAGACCACCAGGCCGCCCATCGAAATGCTGGATTGATGATATCTGAAGACACGCAGGTCATGACTGGATGCTAAAAGCAGAAGATCGCAGATCGTGGAGGAAATTGGGAGAGGCCTATCTCCAGAAATGGACGAAGAAGGCTAAAGAAGAGGAGAAGTCCAAAAATAAAACTAGAACTAAAACTTTAAATTAAATTTTTATTTTTGGACTGCACACTACTACCCTATCCTTGTGGAAATTCCAAAGACTCGAACTCAACGTTTTGGGTCGTTATTTATGATACGTAGGTACTGCTCAGTCCGAGCATGGCACTCCATGCCATCCTTCTTGTTTCTTGAGAACTACAATCAAGGCTTCTTCGAGGCTAGAGTGAATAGATTTCTTCTAGATGAACGTGTTCCACCATCAGGCGAGTTGGTGGCCAAACGTAGGACTAGATCTATTCTACATATAAAAAAAACATTTGTCTACTTCTATATCTTAAAATTATAAATATGGTGTCACATCAAAACTTAATTTTTTATCTAGGAAACTGTAAAGAAACAATGTAATTTATTCCTATTTAGCGAATTATTACCTTCTATACGCACTCGGCTAGCTCGCCACGCGTCTTGAATAGACTACAAAGCTATGAATAGTGTTTATGTTTTGTTAATTGAGAAAAAACGGAAACCAACATCAGAAGCGCAGATAAACTCAATTACGAGGATGTTTACAAAACGCATATCACAACATTTAAAAATTAAAAAGTCAATCTTATGAGCGGAAACGCGCGCGCCGTCTTTCCGCCAAACGGCAGACGTGCCATAATTGATATCAACACTTCCGTTTGTTTCAAAAAAGGAATGCATTGTCAGTGCTGTTTTTAGGGTTCCTTCCTATTACTGGACTCTGAGGGTGTGGACTAGAGCATTCCACGCCCTCAGGGGGGTTAGACAAGACCCATTTTCTGTTAACGTTAACGCCTGCGGAAAGATGAAATTGTATGAAAATTACATTGAAAATGACATTAGCTGGAGAGATGTTATCGCAAGTATATGTTTATCTATGCTATTACTAAGCCTACGATGTCTGTCTGTCCTATCTTTAAACGGCTTTATCTTTCGAACCATGATAGATAGCCAGTTGAAATTTTCACAGAATATGTTATGTTACAGCGGATTCACTGAGAAATCATAAAAAAGTCAAAAAGTAAAAACGTAAGGGGTCCTCTTATAACAAACGTATTTTTTTAACGTATTTTTATATAGCTGTAATGTAAAAACGGTAATACATACAAGCGTCAAAATTGACATATAGTACACACTAAAGTATAACAACAAATAATAAATAATGGCCAAGTGCTAATCGATGACAAGTTTCTGTTCAATACCAAGTTATAACTGGTAATTTCGTTATTAAATTTGGTGGTGGTACGGAACCCTCAGTGTGCGAGCTCGACTCGCATTTGGCCAGTTTTATTTTATTTTATGTTATCGTGTGATTTTTTTGATTATCTAAATTCACACCGAGTTGAGCACCTGGATCGATTTTGATGAGATTGCTATCGTTATAATTCTTGTTAAAGCCCTAACAGACGTGTGGATTTGGTTGACCTCAAACCAACCACCATTGACCATCTGATCAAAGGGAGAGAAAGATAGGGAAATATGTCACGTAATCTGACAGGACTAAAATTATCTGCCTCTCTTTTCATTTTAATATGTGAAAGAAGGATGGCAACAATTTTAGAGCTGTCAAATTCAGTTTAGTTTAGAGAACATCAGAATCAATGCCAATATCCCACTTCAATTCTTTATGAACCCATCTAATTTTCTTCTTGGATGCTTAGGTTACAGAAGTTCACCGTGAACGTACTGAATGCATTGATGTAAGTATTGAAACTGTCATTGACTGAATGTTACCAAATGGTAGCAGGTAACAACAGTATTTTTTTTTTACTAGAACAGCTGTCTCTGCCTTTTTGTAAGAAGTTGAACGAAACGTCAGTGTTTCGAAATCAGTTAGCAACTGTGATGCGGACAAAGTACTTTGAGACCTAACCCAAAAAGGTAAGGTCCAAGTTCTTTGGATGCGGATTTCGACGCGTTGATCTAAATAAGAATGTTCTATCAAGGTTCACTCATAATAGTTATAATGCCTGGCGACAGATTTTTCTTCTCATTTCCGTTCTATTTACATCTCTTTCTGTGGTAATTGTCGCGTTTTTTCGTCCCTGATCCAGGTCCCGTTGAGGAAGCTCTGGTCAGTAATTAGCCATAATTAACTAATCGTTCTATGTGATGTCCGGAAGCGGAAAAAGCAAAAACGCGGTGATAGCTGCAGGCAGGTAATAATACGTCGATACACGAGCCAGCCATCACCGCCAGCCACCGTTACAATAAAATGTTGACCATCTCAGGTAAAAGAAAAGGAAATGACACATAATTTAAGAGCCCGCTTCTGGTTCAGGGGGCTTAGTCCCAGATTTGATAGTTTTCGATAACTTTTTTCGTTTACCTACGTATTGTTCCACACATTTTAGTAAAGCGTCTCTATCGTAAACGTGGAGGAACTAAAATCGGTAGTAATCGGCGGTATAGATTGCTTCACTCTAATACGAAAAAAGTTTTCGAATACCTTTCAGCCCAGCAATGTATGGAACAATACGTAAACGAAAAAAGTTTTCGAAAACTATCAAATCTGGGACTAAGCCCCCAGAATTATTTCTTTTGCACAATGTAATAAAAGGTAATTTTTTTCCTCTACCCAATAGGTCAGGTACTTATTTATTATCAAAAACAAATCGGTAGGGATAAGTGGAAGTAGTGGTGGATTTACCAGCAGGCAGAGTAGGCTGAAGCCCAGGGCGGCACATTTTAGGGGCGGCAAATTTGGGGCCAATTCCTATTATTTTTTACAGAAGTTAAAAGATTACTTCTTGTGCAATCTTAACTAAATCGTTAGGTTAAAAATAATTTAGGAACTGGTTCATCGACCCCTAGTTTATAATCATATTAACTACGGGAAAACGGTGGTTTAATTAGGATGATCAAATCATAAAGTTACAATTTCATTGAATTGTAGAGGTAGGTAGGGGCGGCAAATTTGAATTGCCTACTGGCGGCAAATGCGTAAATCCACCACTGAGTGGAAGTGAATTTCTATTTATCACTACCAGTAGAGATAGGTGAAAAAAAACCACCCTTTGCCCCCAGGGGGATACGTTGGCAGGGACTAGTGGAACAGCCACAATTTTCGACTTTGTTGAGGATGAAAATCAATGAATTGCAATTAAAAAAACCCTGAGACTTTCCTCTAGAATGACTTTGAAAAAGTAAAAGCAATTTTCATTTTTATTATAGGCACTGACGTGGTTTTCACTCATTTTATTTATATTACATTATATTTTATATTTTATTTTCATTTATCTTACGTGAGTAATTCCCGTGTAATATAAATAAAATAAGCAATTTTCATATTGATATAATTATTATATTTTATTAATTTTCAAAATCAGTTTATGGCTAATTAATTAATTTGTGACAATTGTTTCAAACACCAAGATTTTAATAATAATATATAAAAACAAGTATTAGAAAAAAAACTATTATTTGATTCATCGGATGAGGTGAAGCTAAGCTAATAAAAACTATACCACTGACTTCTATTTATACCTGTACTAGTGGCCCGCCCCGGCTTCGCACGGGTATAGATATATAGGTATATAGCTTATATTAATCAGTGATAATGTAGCATTCAAATGGTGCCAATTCCTTACAAACATACTTACATACAAATCTTTCCTCTTTATAATATTAGTATAGAGTATAGATTAAGTTAAGTAGGTAACTAACTATCTATCACAGGCCTAAATTGATTTGATTCCACAGCATTTTGTGATTATACCATTTTAACTGGTACTGAATTAACACGGCGTTAAAAAATTAATTTCCATCGACTTACCATTCAACAAAACAGTAAAAAAATAATATGATCCTCTTTCTCACAAGCTTCACTAAACCACAATAATATCACAGCACTATTGTTATCACCACTAATCGAGTTTCTCTATTTTAGAAGTAAAATATTACGAACTAAATTCATAACCAACTAACTAATGACCAACGCGTCCGTACACCAACGATCTTCGGGCGTAAATAAATAAACTAAATAAAATGGGTCCGTCTCAGAGGCACGGCTCGCGCCCACCACTGTATACCATTATATCTTTTCCATAAATAAAATAGGTCTTATTCATCAATGCATTACAATTTACAATACGCATACAATTTCAAGCGTTTGCCAATGAAAAACAGTAGATTTTTGTTTAAATTTACAAATTTCATCTGAACATTTGGAAGTAGCATAGAAAACAGTTTGTGTAAATGCGGGTATCTGTCTCTCTTTCTAATTTTATACAAAAGAAAGCGAGGCGCGTTAGTTTAAAAAAACCGGCCAAGTGCGGGCCGGGCTCATACTGAAGGTTCCGTACCACCACAAAATATAATAAGGTTGTCCAAGTAACCGAATTACCAGTAATTATAACGCCTTCCAATCGTCGGAGTTTTCTACAGGCGCTCGAGTATAATAACTTGGTAATGAACATAATTTTGTCCCCGACTCGCACTTGGCCATTATTTATTATTTGTTGTTATACTTTAGGGTGTATACTACAATCGTGCCAAGTTTGACGCTTGTACGTAAGTATTATCGTTTATACATTAGAGCTAATACAAATATATGGTAAAAAATACGTTTGTTGTATGGAGATTGGAGACCCCCCTTTTGTTATTACTTTTAACTTTTTTATTATTTGTTAGTCAATCCGCCGTAACATTACATATTCTGTGAAAATTTCTGTCTATCTATTACGGTTCGAAAGATACAGCCGTTAATAGGTAGGACAGACAGACAGACAGACAGACATCTTAAGCTTAGTAATATGGTCCCGTTTTTACCCTTTGGGTACGGAACCCTAAAAATCATAATGAAATCTTCGCATCCTGTCAGCATGTGGTCGAGACGAATCGTTTCCGCACTAATATTGTTTACACAACGTCTTAAAGCCATTCAATACAGTTTTAATAATGTGTTGTATGTTTATAGAGCTAAAGTTCATTTTTGATATAGTTGTTTTTTGCAATTTAAGTTGGACGGCTGTGAAGTCATAATTAGGCAGACGTGTTTCCGGTCGCTATTTCGGCTTGCCGATTGCCGCGTAAAATGGTTGATCTTAAAAATGGCGGCAGCTTTTTTTTCATGAAATAATTACTTTACCAAGTAATATCTAATAAATCATAATACTTCATCAAAACTCGCTCCGAAACCGGTCGATCGTCTCGACCGATAGAAACATAATCGTGAGTGCAAGCCGGTGTTATAATAATCATTGATTAACAAAAAAAAATATTTTTTTTTTGATTGACTGGTTTAGCGTCTTACCACAGCACACTTGATATAAAGTGACGTTGAATAGCTTATAATTATTGTGAAATATATTTATCCGCTTTGCTGTCCATGGCTACAAAAAAACAACGAAATAGCAATAATCGCGACACACTGTCAAACTAGAGTAAAGGTTATTCTCTTTAATTTTAAAATGTTTTATCATTTATTTATCTTCACGGGTGTCTAGCCCGGACCTTTATACAGCATCAGTGGGGCCAAGGCCAATACTGAGAGGTTTTTTTTAAATATAAATATAAATAAAGCTATTTGGTTGAGATAGGCAAATGAATCAGCGTTGCCAGACGTCCCGATATTGGCGGGACGTCCCGATTTTTTTATCAAAGTTAAATGTCCTGCGCGGGACAGGCTCAGTCCCGCTTTTCTATTAAATCATATATTTTTAATTTATTCATTATTAATTTAAACGGCATTAAGCCAATTAATTATAGTTACAAATATCAAGATAAAAAAAAAATACATGTCAATAATTCTTAAATATCTAAAAACATGTAATTTTATCAAGTCCTAAAAATCTAAATTAAAACATAAACACGGTTAAGTATCATATATTATCTATATATCATATTTTTATTAAAATACAGTTTCTATGGCGATTTTTGTTATCTATTGTCACCTAACATAATTTGAACACAAATATAAAGATAAATACTTTGATTATATACGTTTTTTTACTATGTCTTGCTTTCGATGACAGAATCCCGCTTTTTCACTCAAAAAGTTCCAAAATCCAGACTTGGCAAAAAAAATACTGACAACGCTGAAATGGACTATTGATGCTCCTTCTCCTCCTTAAATAGTATTCCTCATGTCTGAGGGTCGTGACCACCACCTCCCATCAATCTCTGATGATAACTATTATCTTTCCATCGTCTTCTATCCTCAGCTACACGGAGTGCGTCATAGACTGAGGAGTTGAGAGTGGTACGAATCTGATCGAACCAACGTATTGGGCTGCGACCTCGTGATCTTTTGCCGTCGACTTTCCCTGTCACCATCAACTTTTACAGGTTGTCGCCTTGTTTCCTAGCAATGTGGCCAAAGTACTCGAGGACACGTTTGAGACAGACGGTAGAGAGTCTTGTCGAGATCTTGAGTTGGTTTAGTATAGATACGTTGGTCCGGTGTGCTGTCCATGGTATTCAAAGCACCCTCCACCAGCACCACATCTCAAAAGCATCGATGCGCCCTCGATTAGCTGCTTTCAAATTGCTATTGATGCTATGGGGTTACAAATATACTGGGCTATTGGGGTGAATAACTTGTGGATGGGATAACAGATCTATAAGATGAGAAAGGGCACCCTTATCCTGTCTCATCTCAAAATATATTTAGGCAGGTGATGATTTATTATTTGTAGGTAAGGGTTCTTTTTCCTTTTTGAGGTGCGGAACCCTAAAAATTGTGTTTACTGGTAGTTACTGAAGAGTTCCACTATCTACTTCCGTGATCAATAGCAAATTATTGTATTGTCATCCGAAATTCATATCAAGTATGTGAATTCTGCATTGAGACAAAATTCCCATAGAGTCACATTAGGATAGGACCCCACGCTAGGTTCATGGCCCGAATAAAATTGTGGAGGATAATTAATGGCGATTAGACTATGTACCTTAAGATCCCGATCCGACTGCTCCTTGCAATAGGAAATATTCAGTTTTTGGTACAGGCGTCGGTTACCAGAGGTACACACACACTGCGATCCCGCTGGCGGGATCGTAGACCCCCAGGATCTGTTAGAAGATCGGTTAGATTCTCTCCAAATAATCAATCAGTTCAACAAATCATTAGGGCTCCAGGTCACACCCCTTCTGGGGTGGGCAAGTCTGATTCCCACTCCCGGCGACGGCCCAAGCCGAGGTTCGTACCTTCGAGGTGTCCTTGTCCTAGTCGCCCAAAAACTTAAACCACCAAGTTATGCCGAACGCACTCTGCGTTAGCGTTACCTTACTATTTTATGTACCTTCGTTTAGTTTGAAACAATTTATATTATGTTTGTTTGTTTGTTCAAAATTTAAATATAATATTATCTTGCATAGCTTATTCATTATAATTACATTGAAATTGGTATACATAAATCATTTATTTACATAGTTCGCTAGTTAAAAGCTAAGCCAATAAAGATGTGTCATAACACCAAGTTTCCCACCTATTTATTCACGAACCATGCCAGTTACGGATTGAATAAAGAAGAAAAAAGTAAGTAAATACGTGAAACAAAATAACACGGTAGTATTAAGCCCAAATAAAAAAGGCACTACCTGTGCAATACATTGTAAAGGTGTTAAGAACGTCCGGTGGTTTGTCCGCACTTCCGTTATAATAATTATTTATACTTAGTGGATAAACATTCCACCGTGTTTTTTGGGGTTTGTAGCAAAACAAGAACCCGTATGGTTTCGGCGTGTCTATCCATCCATCACCATCATCATCATAATCATCATCATAATCAGCCTTTTAACAGTCTACTGTTGGACTTTTAGCCTACCCCCGAAAGGGTGATTGGGCCATATCCACCACGCTGGCCCAGTTGCGGGTTGGTGGATTCGCCTTACGCCATTGAATTCCTTCTCCGTACGTATGCAGGTTTCCTCACGATGTTTTCCTTTACCGAAAAGCCAGTGGTATGAAAATCCGTACATAAACGCCAAAGAGCTCATTGGTACGGGCCCGGGGTTTGACCCCGCAACCTCGCTTTCAAGTCTAGCGATCTCCCAAATAGGCTTATCCACGGCTTATCCATCCAACTTGGTGCTAAATTTTTGAATTCTTCGTATAATTTCCCACAAAAATATTAAGCGAAATGAAATATTTTCTATTGATAGAAAGCAAATTAGAACTGTTCAAACTTCAAACCACTCCTTTGGTTAGCGAGTGATAGGATTATTTCATAAATGCGACGTTTGTATGGGATTTCGTTCGAAGTATCGTCAAATTCGCTAAAATGCCATAGAATCGATCACAGCGAATACTGAAAAAATGGCATATTATCGAATTTGACGACCTCAACTGTCAATTTGACGATCGCTAAAAGAACAGTACTTGCACCCCAGATTCTCTATCTATAAGTCCCTATTTGGTCACGCCATAACTCGAGAACGACTTTATCGATTTCATTTATCTTTTTTAAAAGTTTTCTCATACTTTGTAAAAGGATCCTACGGGTTTTTTTTTAAAGAAAATTGGAAAATATCAGAAAACCTCACGACGATATTAAATCGCAGGTGAATCCACGGGGCGCAGCTAGTTCATTATAAACTTTACAAGCCAATAATAATAAGTTAATGTTAGACACATCATATAGGTACGTACTAAAATATAATAAAATTATAGTTTTTTCATCTACATTAAATACTCCTTACCACAGAAAAGAGAAGTAAATAGAACGGAAATGAGAAGGAAAATCTGTTACCAGGCATTATGAGTGAACCTTGATTGAACATTATTATTTAGATCAACGCGGCAAACTCCGCATCACAGTTGCTAACTGATTTCGAATGACTGACGTTTCGTTTATATGGATGCAACTGGCTACAACAAATTTCTTACAAAAATGCCTTGACAGCCGTTCTAATTTAAACAAAAAAAATCTGTTGGCCTTAACCGATTGTCCCGTATATAGTTAAAAACCGGAAACGTGCAAGTTCCTAATAGTCAATAGACACACTGTCGCCGGGCATCTTTATGACGTAAATAGGTCTGTCCGCCGCCACCGGAAGTTACAATTTCGACTCAACCGGAAGTCGATTGTACATCGCATCTTTTGTCATCGGTTACATAATGAATAAAATAATTGTATACAGAGTGGTACCATAAGTGACCTTCCGTATTATTGAGTCTTATAAATAAATTTTATATCTAATCTAGCAGAACCCTCTGTATTTTAGGGTTCCTTACCCAAACAGTGTAAATGAGATTCTATTCTAAGCCTACGCTCTCTGTCTGTCCTACCTTTTAACGGCCTCATATACCAAATTTGACGGTTTTAAATCAATTTTATTCAGTTAAATTACAATATTTGAGCTGGAATAAAATACATGTCACAGATACATCTGTGTTTGAGTTCATGATTTGGTTCAAAACACGATAGAATAAACTTTCCTCGATCAAAAAAAAAAAACTGAAACAGTTCGAGTTAGTTTATTTTTTTCGTTTTATGCTCTAATGAAAGCTCGTAACAACCTGGAAATTGCATGTACTGAAAGGCAATTTTATTCTTTTTTTTTTATTTGTACAGATTTTTTTTAGTGAATAATTTCGTTTTTTAGTGAAATTAAAAGCGTAAAAAGGTCGAGAATTTGCGCGCGCCGCATTCAGTACCGCGCCAGGCGTCATCGAGGTCGGACCTATGTTCGTTTTTGTCGTTGCTCTCCCCCCGCGGGCGTCCTGATGCATGCGTGGCAAAATACATCGTCGCTATAACTTGGCGGGGGCTGAGGGAGCGTTTTGTTGCCTACGCGACTCGGATAACCAGCTGTATCTTTCGAACCGTAATAGATAGCCAGTTGAATATTTCACAGAAAATGTACAGTAGGTCATGTTACGATAAAGTAACTAAGAAATACCATGAAAATGAAATAAATAATATTTTATTTGCATAAACATAGTCTTACATACTTGTTTATAAAATAGGAATACACACTGGCTTATGTCTATGAAGGAGAAATACTAATTGTTTATACTGCGATTCTTGAACAGGCTAGGCCTGTATCGCAGGAAACTGATACGGTTTATCCAACACAACATTTTGTTAGCCTCTAGTTAGCATAATATTTTGTTCATGTTATTAAGAAACAACGTACAACAAACGTTTAAAAAAATAATTGTATGTGCTCGAGATAAAAAAAGTTATATGTACAAGCGTCAAACTTGGCATGATCATAGTACACATTCTAATGTATAACAACAAATAATAAAATATTTACTGCCCAAGTGCAAGGTGACAAATTCACCAAAATTTTGCAACGTCAGGCGCAGTCGGTACTTGGTCGGACCGCCTGGGCGTGATGATGTCTTTTTGCATAACTTTTTTGTATTTTAGCAGGTAGTGAACAATATGTGGGGATACGGAACCATCAGTGCGCGAGCAAATAATTATATTATGCTTAGACCAAGCATAGTATTTTATTTTATTTCTCTTAAATTTTTTTTCCTGGGCAAGTGCCTTTATTAACTAAACAAAATACAAGCTAAAACTAACACTACAAATACAGTTAGACTACCCATAGAACGTTGAAGGTCTAAAGACAATCCAAAGCATAGTTACAACTTAAAAAATTATTTACAATTGCTTTATTGTATGTTTATCATTATGTGAAACTAGCAGACCTGACAGACGTTGTCCTGTCTTAGAACTGTCAAACACGCAAAGTCAAAATTGTAAATCTTATTTTACTACACCTTGGGTTACCTTATTGGAGTTTTAGTAAGGATCCCTATTTTTTTTGAAAATATAATATAGCCTATGTTACCCGGAGATAGTGTAGCTTCCCAACAGTGAAAGAATTTTTCAAATTGGTTCAGGCCTATTCAATGCAAATAAACAAACGAACAATCAAATCTTTCCTCTTTATAATATTAGTATAGATAAATAATTTTGTTTTTTACATGTAAAAAAGAAACACACCGTATAGTCGCAAAGAGGCGGTAAAACAAGTTTTTACGACTTCCTCGGCAATATTCATAACACTAAGACATCCTCTCTTTTGTTTACTGGAAGGATGCCGGGATTATGGTCAGTAGTATTCCTTTGCCACAAGAAAAAATATAAACTGAACGCTTAGTCACATATTTGATAGTTTTCGAAAACTTTTTTCGTTTACCTATTGTTCCATATATTGTAGTAAAGCGCCTCCAGCGGAAACGCGGAGAAACTAAAATCGGTGAGAATCGGCGGTATAGATTGCTTCACTCTTATACGAAAATAGTTTTCCAATACCTTTCAGCCCAGCAATGTATGGAACAAAACGAAAAGGATAAAGATTTCGAAAACTATCAAATATGCGACTCTGTAATCACAGATATTCTGTGACTGTAATAGTAAACCGTTTTCGGATTGAGACGAGTTTGACACGTGTGGTTTGACGTTATTTTAAGAGGGCACATGGGCAGCGTTTTGTCCGTACAAACGTATTCTCGTGTTTTCTCCTTGGATAATATAGCTAGAGCTGTAATTTTTTTAAATGAAATGTATCTCCTCTATTGTCATGCTTATATCATTTATTTTTTCTTATAAGTTAACTACTATAAGAAATATGAGCCTTTAAATATTCCAAAAATTGTGTTTTTTTTACCGCCATGTTCAGACGTCTATCAAACAAATTTGACGGGTTTATATAGCAAAAATAAATGACAGAAGCATAGTTCAATCTTTTTCACAACTAATAATTAAAAAAATAATGAAATCGGCCTAGTTTTGAATGAGGAAACAGAAAAATACGAGACGATGATTTTGTCTACTTTTCGTAGGTATAATCGAACCGAGCTGCAGTTTGTCCCTATTGCGCTCTACGGGGAGAGGCTTGAGGTCAAAGGACAGCAATATATTTGCTAAATACTTATTCATCAAATTTCTTGGTCGTGGGATGCCCTCTTAAGGTGCCGTGCCCAAAGAATGGAAACGCGACCCTATTACTAAGCTTACGCTGTCTGTAATTTTACATGTACCAGAGCTAAAATGTTTTTTTTTTTTTATGCTTTTAAAATTGAGATCTATACTAAAACTTAACGGCCTTACTTATAAAAGTTACTTAAAAGTTAAGCAATACTTAAAATTGCTGTCAATTTCTCGTTGACGGAAATTGTGAAAGGTGAAAACAAGACAGAGCAATTTTAAGTTTTGATTAACTTAAGTAACGTTTATAAGTAAGGCCGCTAGTGTGCAAAGTTTCATGCACTAGAATTTTCAAAAAAATAGGACAGACGGACAGACGGACGGATAGAATGAACTTACAAAGGTTCTTTGTAGTATTGTCATTTATTTTGGGCTCTGCGTACAATATGCATGATAACAAATTTTCAATAAACCGGTCAAGTGCAAGTCGGGCTCGCGCACTGAGGGTTCCGTACCACCACAAAATAAAATAAGGTCATCAAGTAACCGAATTACCAGTTATTATAACGCCTTCCAAAATAGTCGAAGCAATTGCTACGCAGCCACGGTTAATTATTTTTCCTACAGGCGCTCGAGTATAACACAATTATAACTTGGTAATGAACAGAAATTTGTCACCGACGCGCACTTGGCCATTATTTATCATTTTTTGTTATACTTTGGAGCAGGGGTGTCCAACATACGGCCCGCGGGCCACAATGCGGCCCGCCAAGGTTCCTAATCCGGCCCGCGAATGAATCAAAAGTTGGGTAACTTTTAACTTTTTTAGACGTAATTTTGTAAAGAACGCAGATTCATATCAATATCATCTATATCAGTGTGCCTGTGCATGCAGTTACAAGTGAAACCTGCTGTGAATTCCACCAAAAGGTTATAATTATACCCTTTCTACCTATTTACTTATATTAGTCTTGATTTGCTCAGTTACGAAACATGTCTTAGCCCGCCATAGTTACAAAGTTAACAAATCCGGCCCGCCACAAAATTTAGTTGGATACCCCTGCTTTAGAGTGTGGTCTATAATCAAAGTTTGACGCTTGTACGTATTATCGTTTTTACATTAGAGCTAATACAAAAATACGTAAAAAAAATAATAATAATAATACATACAGTCGAATTGATAACCTCCTCCTTTTCGAAGTCGGTTAAAAAATAGTTTCTTGTAGCGACTTGTTTAAATACTATTTGTTAGTTAATCCGCCGTAACATTACATATTCTGTGAAAATTTCAACTGGCTATCAGTACAGTTCATCATTACAGTTCGAATGATACAGCGGTACAGCCGATAGCAAGTAGGACAGACAGACTGACATCGTAGGCATAGTAATAGGGTCACGTTTTTACCCTTTGGGTAAGGAATCTTAAAATTTATTCTACAATGTTTTTTACACATCTAATAATTTCCAAATAAAAAACTTAATTCTGCAGAAAATTTGTGTTTACTTAATCGAAAAAAGTATTTAGCACAAATTTTAAATTTGCGCAAAAAACGCGCACGCGTTGGCGTCTACTTAAGACAATGTCAACATTACAGTGGTGGGCTTTCGTGACGTCATTTCCTCTGATAAGCGTTTCAATGATCATGGCGGATTGCTGTGTTTCTTCTATGAAATATGTTTTTATCAGAGGTCTAGCTTTTTGTTTACCTGAAAAGTAAATGATACTATTTATATACTTGAGACAAGTTTGAAAACTAGTTTTGAGTTTGAATACCTACAGTTTATTAATACGGACCTAAGAGTAAATATTATTAGGTATATTTATCTACATGCTCCTGCAATTTCTATATCTGGTCTAGGACGCCAATTTCATCCAGCTTCGCAGCTAAAATCTCCAGTTTGCCGTCGTTATCTGCAAGCTGCAAGTAATATGCAATATTGTATTATACCAGTTAGCGTGTTACTCATTTTAGTTAAACATACTCATAAATAAAGATTTATCTACTTTCAATTAGTATACGAATGTAATGATTTTGTAATCATGTCGTGAATTTTATTGTATTTTATACACATTTCTAATTAATTCGTATGGAAGTTAATAAATCACATTGCAGTAAATATCATTACCTACTTAATAGTAGTATTTTAAGTGTTTTTATATAAGCTTGTTTGTTTAAACCTAGTTTTTAAAAGTAGATTATAAGTCTATTGACTAGATTGTACTTTGCTTTTCTCTGATTGGTCGACCTCGACTGGGTGTTTACCGATTGGCAAGTTTACGTGCGGAGGGTAAACAGTCAGTTGAGGCAGTCTCGAACGAGCATTCAAAGGAGCAACAGCTCTCTGTATTACAAGTGAAAAGTATAAAGGTGTAAAATAAGTGTTGAGAATGATTGTGTCAATATCTAAATTGTGAAAGGTTGTAAAATAAATAATGTGATTGTACCCAAGGTGTCTGATTTATCACACGAAGCAAAGTGATAACTTTGGTAAATAAACCGGCCAAGTGCAAGTCGGTCTCGCGCACTGAGGGTTCCGTTCCGTACCACCACAAAATACAATAAGGCCATCCAAGTAACCGAATTACTAGTTATTATAACGCCTTCCAATCGTCGGAGTAATTGCTACGCAGTTTGCTACAGGCGCTCGAGTATAACACAATTATGACTTAGTAATGAACATAAATTTGTCACCGACTCACACTTGGCCATTATTATTTATTATTTTTTGTTATACTTTATTTATTTATTTATTTATTTACGGAAAACAAACAGCTTTAACAACATAAGACATAGTAAGAAAAAAAAAGAATAAACAAGCCTTAAAGTTTTCACAAATAAAACAGAGATACAATCCAGTGCATGTTGAAATAACAAATGCAATAAAACAAATAACAAACAGTACAAGTAAAATTTACAAAATACAATCTTACAATTAAAAAAAAAGTATATATTAATGAAAAGTGTAGTAAGGAACAATAACTAAATAAAATAAAAAAACAGACTATTCAAGAGACTGAATCAGATGAAAAAAAAGCTGAAAAAGCATAATTTTTGTTGAAGTTTTGTCTGGCTGTAAACAAGTCAACGTCCTTGGAATATTTACAATTAAAGTTGTTACACACTCTTATAAAGTAAGAATGTTGTCTATAATTGGTCACACATGAATCCACATGAAGTACGAGATAATTCCGTCTGGTCACACCACGAATAGGTATTCGGAATTTAATCTTTGACAGAAGATCGCTACACTCAATTCTGTTGGAAATGAGGTTATGGAGGAAGGTCAGATCAGCCACCTCTCGTCGCTGCAACAAAGGAAGCAGATGATGGTGCTTGCAGCTCTCACTATAATCCCCAAAATTCAATCTATGCCTAAAATTTACGAACCGGAGAAACTTTCTTTGAACCTTTTCGATACAATCAATATAATGTTCGTAGCGAGGGTTCCACACTTGAGATGCATACTCTAGTTGGCTCCTCACCAACGAGCAATACAAGATCTTAAGGGACTTGACCGTTTTGAAGTCTTTAGTGATTCGGAATATAAAACCCAAGGTCTTCATTGCTTTAGATGTTATGCTCTCAATATGCTTATCCAATAGGAGTGTGTATACCTACTATAATCGTGCCAAGTTTGACGCTTGTACGTATTATTGTTTTTACATTAGAGCAAGACAAAAATACGTTAAAAAATACGTTTGTTGTATGGGGACCCCCTTACATTTTTACTTTTTATTATTTGTTAGTCAGTCCGCCGTTAATAGGTAGGACAGACAGACTGACAGACAGACAGACAGACATAGTAGGCTTAGTAATAGGATGCCGTTTTTACCCTTTGTGTCATCATCATCAGCCAGAAGACGTCCACTGCTGAACAGAGGCCTCCCCCTTTAACCTCCATACTGAACGACAGCCCGCCTTTTGCATCCACTGGATGCCAGCGACTCTTACTATGTCGTCGGTCCATCTAGTGAGAGGCCTACCTACGCTGCGTCTTCCGGTTCGTGGTCTCCACTCAAGAACCTGTCTTCCCCATCGGTTATCGGTTCTCCGAGCGATGTGGCCTGCCCAATGCCACTTCAACGTGCAAATTTTAACAGCTAAGTCGGTGACTCTGGTTCTTTGGCGAATATCCACGTTCCGGATTCTATCGCGCAAAGAAACTCCGAGCATAGCTCTCTCCATTGCCCGCTGTGTGACTCTGAGTTTCTGAGTCCCTTTGTGTACGGAACCCTAAAATAAACATTATCGGCCTATCATGTTCGCATTGCTGCAAACATAGTATGGGTCGCGAACAGTTTGTTGTCCACCCTTTTTTTCCGCGAGAAAAAGACTTATCCAAAGACAATTATTTGTCCACAACCTATGCTAGGCCTGCTGGGACAAAGGCTTTCTCTAAGAGAGAGGATGGGCCTTAATCCACCTTGCTGGCTCAGTGCTAGTATGCAGTACGGCTCCAGCATGCTATGTGAGACGAGCTGCGAGCGCTGGGCGGCTGTTCCTACCCACCTGTAGCAACACGTCCAGTGAGTCCAGCACCTCCACCACGACGGCTCGGTCAGGTCCCGCGAGTAGCGCGCAGTACGGCTCCAGCACGCCACTCGACACGAGCTGCGAGCGCTGGGTGGCTGTTCCTACCCACCTGTAGCAACACGTCCAGTGAGTCCAGCACCTCCACCACGACGGCTCGGTCAGGTCCCGCGAGTAGCGCGCAGTACGGCTCCAGCACGCCACTCGACACGAGTTGCTCACGCTGGGCTGCTGAGCCACGACGGCAAAGGTTCGTGATTGCTTTCACTGTTCGCTTTTGACCCCTGTAGATAGTAAGTCATCACATAAATACAGAGCACAATGTAAGGCCTAGAACTAAACTCCAAGCGGATTTCGCGTGAAGCGTCATGGTGTTAGTGTCTAGCGTTTACTTAGGAGGACAAGCGAGTATCCTCATGAATGGAGTGAGTATATCGTTATCCAGAGCCCGCTGTATCTGCGATGGTAACGCGCCGAGATTATCGAGCGTCGCCTCAGCCGCCTCCTGCATCAGGGAGGGGTCTCTGCACCGGAGATACCATGTCAGGTGCTCCACGCAGTTAGCAGCGAGGCACCGGTCCACCTGAGAAATGTATAACGTGAGACATTGGTGTCCATTAACGCGCTCAAAGTTTCAGTTGTAACTATGTAAAAAAATCTTAGAAATCTGGAGGTGGATAGGAAAACTCTTCAATCATCGCATGTATAAGAACCTCAAAAGTTTAAAGACATGACATTCACCAACATGCACTGGGCCAGCATGGCGGATTAGGGCCCATAATATATCATCTCTCTCTGAGAGAAGACCTGAGTGAGTTATTAGATATGACCAAAGCATATGACAAAGTCCAATATGATATATTATTGGACAAATTATATGACATTCCCAATACGCGAAAATACTCACAAATGGTTCAAATCTTACTTAAAAAATTTAAGACAGTACGTCGATATTGAAAACTTTGATTTCGACACCAAATCAATAAAAACGGTCAGATCAACTCCCATTCAAACTGAACACTTAATTCCCCAGGGAAGCGTCATTGGGTGTATTATGTTTTTAATGTACATAAATACCCTCCCTGAAGTAATAAACGATTCCTGTGTCCTCTTTGTGGATGACATATCAATATTGACATCTTGCAAAAATAATCAACACTTAAATAATAAGTTAACTGACATTCTTGATAATATTAATAATCGGATGACTTTTCACAATCTTGACCTGAACTTCAAAAAGAACAAAATAATTCATTTTAGACCACATCAAAAACCCTCTCTTGACATTAATTTCAGCTACAATAATAAAAAAATAGAATGCGTTGACGCTGCGACCCTTTTAGGTACAGAACTTGACACCCATGTAAACTGGAAAATACATATAAATAAAATTAAAGCAAAACTATCTAGCTATTGTTACGCTCTAAGGGAGCTTAGACGAGCCACTGACCTAAGCACAGCCCTAACTGCGTATACCACGCTTACTCTGCCTCTTGGCTTAGATATGGAGTTATACTCTGGGGAAACAGTGTGAATGTGAATGACCTTTTCATTGCCCAAATAAAATTCATTCGCATCCTAGCTAATATTGATTCCGCCGACTATACTATACCATATTTTCACAAGCCTTATTTTATAAAATTTAAAATACTATCAATAGTGTCAACATATATTCTGGAAATGGGTAAATTTGTATAAAAATACCCAGACTATTTAAAAAAGGCGTCTGATAAAACGCGCAGTATTAAACCGCAATTTAGACATAAATTAATCGAACCAAAGTCCAATCTAGAAATACACAGCTCTGGCCCTAAATCAATGGCCGTTAAAATATTTAGTAAATTGCCAAATGAATTAAAAGATATCGAAAAAGATTTAACTTTTATAAATAACTTAAAAGGTATTTTAGAATCCAAATGTTATTACAACTTAGACGACTTTTTCAATGATAATTTCGACAAAATGTACATAGATCGTTCCGTTCCGATTATTGCCATACCCAAATAGGGTCATATGTACTACTTTATATTTAAACATGTTAATTTAAGACGTCCATGTACTTACATATAAATAACAACACAACTGACAAATAAATAATTTGAATTTGAATTTGAATTTGACATATGTCTGCTATAAAATATTGAGTATCGAGTATTGAGTCCCAGCAGTGGGAACAAGGTACGCTGATAATGATGATTTAGTGGATGGAAAGTCATCACCCGCCACAGTACATGAGGCATATTGTCAAATGCTGTATCTCATACAATAAATCAGCTCCACCACCACAACTCCGCACAATAGCTAAGCAATCAAAGTTTTGTTTACATAGTTACAAGTAAACGTAATTAATGCTTGTAAAAACAATGACTGAATAATAAATGATACAAATAAAAAATAATCAATGTTTTATTAATTTATTTTATTTTACAAGGAAAACATACAGCTGCCAATTAATTCAATAGATATGAGATAAACAGCCCCCCACAAAAGCCAAAAACATGTTTTCACTAATACAAACTAGAAATAGTGTAAATGCCCCGTTGCAACACCAACTAGGGCCTGGATAGATAAATAGTAACTGGAAAACAAACATTCGAGGTCTTTAAATAAGAGATAATAAATTAGTTACCAAAAAGAAAAAATAAATAAATAACATACAAATTACAAATATATTATAAAACCTAATACAAATTAAATGTTTTTTTAGATTTAATTTAACGTTTTTTGCCATTTTATTATTAGTATTATCAAATTTCACGTGTAATGTGTCAAAGAATTTTTTGGAAATTGTATTATCAAACACAAGTTCCGTAAAGAATTACAATTAAAAATAAATAAATGGGGATTATAAAATGTTACATACAATGTCGATCTTATACCATCTTATAGACATACCTGAGTATCAGTCCCAGTGAGCATAAACATCAGAGAAGTGGTAATGATACTCTTCACTTCAGCTGCCTCATGTCTCAGCAGTGCCAGAAAGCGTGCCGTGAGTCCAGGCACTGCTTGCACTGCTTCTATGCCCTCATTTGTTTGCATCAGCTGGCCGAGGGCTGAGCAAGCGCTAACTGTAAGATTTTTAAAAACTACAAACAACAATTTTTTATTTATTTTTTGTTTATTAGCTTGTTTGGTCTATAGACACACTAGTTTGGCCTGAAATCAGATTTGGTCGACAACATCTATACTAATATTATAAAGAGGAAAGATTTGTATGCAAGTATGTTTGTAACGAAATAGCTCAAAAAGTACGGGACCGATTTTAAAAATTCTTTCACTGTTGGGAAGCTACACTATTCCCGGGTGACATAGGCTATAATATATACCCGTGCAAAGCTGGGGTGGACCGCTAGTACTACTTATATAAAAGTTAAAATTCATCAGCCGTCATTCACGGCTGACTGGACTTGCTCATCACGCAATTTCAAAAACAACTTTACTTACGAAGCTGTAATTTAGCAGGTAGATTCCTCACATGGTGTTGCTGTATATTATCTTTGGGGCTTACTTACTCAGGACAACTTCGTCTCCAATATTCAGCAGCTCAGATATTTGGGGCAATGCTGGCGAAACACGGTTGATATTTTCTAATGGCTCCTTATTATCATCGTGCCTTGAACAATAATTTTACAAAAATGTTATATTCGTCCCAACGCACTTTGCATTCAGCACAGTTGTCGGGTGCCCTGGGAGAGACCTATATCTAGCACTTCTAGCGCTGGTCATGGCCAAATTGTCTTTCCAACATTGAACTGCTAGTCTGTGGAATGCGCTGCCTCAATTGTTCCCCGATGCTTACAATCTGAGAGTCTTCAAATCACGAGTGAATCGGTTCCTTCTAGTCATCTGCTCCGAACTTTGTTGCCAACTCCCAATCAGGGTCATTATGAGGTGCTTACCATATGATCTTACCATACCATACGTGCTACCTAGCATTTGTATGTGACTTTCGTATTATGCGTCGAATATTTCATATAATTCGTATTTTCGGAGTGTGCATCGGCCTTACATGATATAATTGCCTCCTGCCCATTTTTCTACCGGACTGCCGGGTAGGCACCAAACATCGACACCGGTTTATGGTTAATATTACGAAAACCCGTACGACGCGCTTGGATTGCACTTTTATTGTATGAGTTGCTAGTCTGTGGAATGCGCGGCCTGAATGGGTGTTCTCTGATAGTACCATCTGGGGTGTCTTCAAATCGCAAGTGAATCGGTTTCTTCTAGGCAAGCGTGCTCCATCGTAGACCGCATCATCGCTTGAAATCAGGTGAGTTGGCAGTGAAACTCAAACCAATTATCAAATTTAAATAAACCGGCCAAGTGCGAGTCGGGCTCACGCACTGATGGTTGCGTACCAGCACAAAATACAATAGTTATCAATTTAAAAAAAGTATTTAGTCCGATTAACGCCTACCAAAATGGCCTATGGCGGGAAATTCAAATTTTAAACAGTTTTTTGGTCTTAGTGGCCAGGCCAGGTAATTATTTTTAAATAATACAGTGTGTACGCAAATTGTTGGCTGTTCTTTACATTATAATGTACAGCTATTTAACAGTAACGCACCATATTACATATTTATCTATGATATTACTTACATTTGTCAATAAACCGTTTGAAACAGCATTAATTAGTTTATTCACAAATGTAAGTAATAATGTGCATTAGAGATAAATAACTTTACATGATTTTGTAAAGAACTAGCTGACCTGACAGACATTGTCCTGTCTTAGAACTGTCAAACACGGAAAGTCAAAATTGTAAATCTTATTTACAACACATTTGCTCAAAAAGTGCACTTACGATAACTGAATACATCTTTCGAAATTTAAACATTACGGATCATACAAGCGGAGCGTGCTATAATGAAACGCATCATACAACGGAGCGTGCGGTAATGAATTTGTCCGCACGCTCCGTTGTATAGCACCGTGCGTGTACGTTACGGTATTTTTTTAATTTCCATTTTTTGTTTTTTTCTCGCAAATGTGTTGTAAAACGTTGTATGGCACACGTGCGGATTGGTTATTACAAACTCGTGACTATGGTAAACCCTCGACTTCGTCTCGGGCTTACATTCGTCTACTCGTTTGTAATAACCAACTTTCCGCACTTGTATCATAAATAACTATTTGTTACACCTTGGGTTACATTATTGGAGTTATAGTAGGAATCCCAATTTTTTTGATAATGTAATATAGCCTATGTTACCCGGGGATAGTGTAGCTTCCCAACAGTGAAAGAATTTTTCAAATCGGTTCAGTAGTTTCGTAGCCTATTCAATGCAAACAAACAATCAAATCTTTCCTCTTTATAATATTAGTATAGATAATAATCAATTTGCGCAAACATCATGATCGTTTACAATAATTACCCGGCCTAGCTACGAGGACAAAAAAACTGTTTGAAATTTGAATTTCCCGTCATTTGTGAAACGAACCACCTTAACTTAGAATGTTTGTGTTTAGTATTTTTTTTTTTTGAAAAAAAAAAAAATATACCTTAACCTGCTTAGGATTGCTTGCCACTTTTGATTTCTAATTGTATTCGAGTCGAGACACATTACATTACCTGCAAAATATCTTAAAAGTCTCCACACAGTTCATCAGCAGGTCTGAGGGTATACCGGCGCGCATGAAGGGCACCATGGCTACATCGTGATCCAGCATCACCTCGCGTGTTTCTGGTATCTCATTGGCGATGTTTGCGAGTATGCCAATCACTATTTGTGCTATATAGGCTCCGTGAGGCAGGAGAGCTACCAGCTTTGGGATGGCTCCACTCTGTATGTTACAATGGAAATATACAATGTACATTCAGTTTTGTATAAACATGCTTCGACCATAATAAAATTAATGGACGCAGAAGAAGCGCATTTTTGAAGGTTACAAAATGAGCGCCGGCTCTCAGTTCGTTTCAGACGTTCTCTAGCCGTAGGAAGTGCAACACGAGTCTATTGCTATATGATAACGAAACCGATGGGGAAGAAAGGTTCTGGAGTGGAGACCACGAAGCGGAGGACGCAGCGTAGGTAGGCCTTCCACTAGATGGACCGACGACATTGTGAGAGTCGCTGGCATCCAGTGGATGCAAAAGGCAGGCTGTCGTTCAGTGTGGAGGTTAAAGGGGGAGGCCTATGTTCAGCAGTGGACGTCTTCTGGCTGATGATGATGATGATGAACGAAACGTCTGTCGAAAATTATGCCTTCGTGTGATTTCCCGAAGTGTAAATACATTACAAAAAACCGTTATCCATTTTTTGTAACAAATGTTCTATCATGGTTATAAATAGGTATTGAAGTATATGTCCGACGGTGTTGATTCGTTTTTACTGAGCAAATTCAATGGTTATGGCCCGTCCATTCATTTTGTTTTGGTCGAAGTGAAGGCTTCGACCAAAATAAAATTAATGATAATATTAATAAATTTTCCGTTCAGTATTACCACACCTTTTTGTTATACGTTGTATATAGAAGCTATGGGTTAAATTTTAATCGATACATTAGTTCAACGAATGTTAAACAAATAAAAGCAATTAACATTTATCCTTTTTGACCAGTGAAACCCTTGTAACCATTTATTTATTTAGATTGGGCTACTCTTTACCGTACCGCAAGTTGAAAAGGCAGTGGGCACATATCACGCAGAACAAATGGCCGATGGGGCCGAATGGTTCTGGAATGGAGACCACGGACCGGTAAGCGCAGCGTAGGACGTCCACCCACAAGATGGACAGACGACCTAAAAGAGACCGCAGGGAAACGCTGGTTGCAGGCCGCTTCCAACCGGCCCAAGCACAGAATACAAATATGAGTACAAGTACAGATAATTCTAGCACATCAATGACATGTTGCTTTCTAGCAATATGCATTGTTATGCGGATGATAGCACGGGCGATGCACAGTATACCGGTCGTGCTAGCACCCCTCAAGCCGTAGTTGAAGAAAGTCGGAACAAACTTCTGTCTGAAGTCGAGACCTCTCTTGAGCAGGTCTCGGATTGGGGTGAACTGAACCTGGTTCAGTTTAACCCAACAAAGACGCAAGTTTGCGCGTTCACCGCTTAAAGCCCCATTTGTTGTAGCTCTTCACTATCAGAACACTCCCTTCAAGGTTTCGGAAAGCATTGGAATCCGATAGTTTCGCGGTCACATTGTGAGTAAGGCCGAGTTCGCCTCTAAGAAACTTAGTGTGCTCCACAAAGCGAAGCGATACTTCGCGTCGTGACACAGACTTTTGCTTCACAAAGCGCAAGTCCGACCTCACATTGAGTACTGCTCACGTCTTTGGAACGGAGCACCCAAGTATCAGCTTGACCCACTTGATGCATTACGAATTTTCGATGATCCCAAGCTCACTGAACACCTAGAGCCGCTCAGCATGCGCAGAGACGTTGGGTCTCTCTGTATCTTTTATCGCATTTACAACGGGGAGTGTTCTGAAGAACTGTACCGGCAGCGCAGTTTTACCATCGCACTAGCCGCCACCACCTGAAAGCTCATCCACATAATCATAGATTAGTGGAAATCGCACACTGTGAAATTCCCACGATCTTTCTTGCCTCATATCTGCAAATAGTGGAATGAGCTACCTTCCACGGTGTTTCCGAGAAGCTACAACATTGGGTTCTTCAAAAAGCGAGTTAATCGTGTCTTAAATATTTCTGACGCCTCTGCTGTTACAAGTATCCATAAGCGACGGTGATTAATGAAATAATAGCTCACCATCAGGCGGCCTGTCTGCTTGTTTGCCACCTATGACATAAAAATATGTTCTTTTCTGTTGTATATAACGTAGTTCTTTCTACTGGCTAATCTCAGAAATTGTTATTTCTTACTTGTACTACAGCCATTCTTTGTTCACGTGTCCCTTTTAGAGTTACTTGAACGAGCACATTGATTGCGAGGTTTTGGAAAGAGGACCTGAAAAAATAAAGGAAAATATAAATAAAGAATACTCCTGCGGAACTAGGGATTTGTTGCTGATGACCCTCTTGGCACGTTTCTCATTCTATATGCGTAACCCTGTCGTGATCAGTTACAACTTCGATATGAAAAGGAAGAAGATAAGGATCAAGTTCTACCAAAGATAATATAACCAATTGATCGCGCATGTAGTCAAAATTATCTTTTTGCAAAATGATGCCACGTTGGTCGCGGGGGGCAGCTTGTGATTGGAGACTCAACGCGACTCAACGCTTGTAATTGGAGAATCAAAAGTCATTCATTCAAGTCGCGCCTAAGATTGGCCCCGCTCGAAATAGCTTAGATTGACATGTTAGAACCTTTGCCTCATGTGGGGTCTGAGCAGTCAAGTGGTTATATTGTCATTGGGTTCTACGAAATATTTAACAAGTCGTGAATCTCCTGCGTGTTATTATTCTCCCGAGCCAGGACAACATCAAGTACCTACTCCTCATGCGCATTCACCACATCATTCATCATCATCAGCCAGAAGACGTCCACTGCTGAACGTAGCCCCCCCCCCCCCCCTTTAACCTCCACATTGAACGACAGTCTGCCATCTGCATCCACTGGATGCTCGTGACTCTCACAATGTCGTCGGTCCATCTAGTGTAAGGCCTATACCTACGCTTCGTCTTCCGGTTCGTGGTCTCCACACCAGAACCATAGGAAAATTAAACGTTCATTTTTAAAAGATTGCGACATCTTCTCGTCCAAGATACCACAGTGCCTAATGACCAATTTGTGTTGCCAGTGATGACATATGGTACTGAGACGTGGTCCTTAACTGTTGGCCTTTGGGGCCATTCAAGTATTACGTAAGCAGATTTATTACAATCATTTACCCCCCGCTTCCCCTTTTCAGCAAAAGTAAGCAAACCTCTTCCCAATGCTTACGTAATCATTCACCTATATGCATTTTCCTTTTAAATGCGTATTCATTATTTGTGGTAATCCCCGACATGTGTGTTTTGTTTTCAAGCATAGACAATTTGTGGGTTGCCAGTTGTGTAAAAAAGTAAATAATAACTGCTGACGTAATCACGATATCGAACTGACTATCGACTGTTTTTTTTATAATTCAACTTTTATTGTCTATGGCTTGATTGCATTATAGTAGGACCTAGTTAAAGTAAAGGTTTATGACAAATTTGACAATAACAGAACGCTGACTTTAGCAGTTACTGCGAAATGCGTTGTACCAGCGTATTCCCTAGCATAGTTAAAGTTACCAGGGTTGCAACGCTTAAAACAAGTAGCCGGAAGGCCCTTATGGTCTTAATTCAGATACCAGCTTACCTATCAACCTTTTTGTTACTTAATAAAATACCACGGCTTCGGTATGCCATCTGTGTAGTGTGCCAGTCTTATATGCTCTCACCATCATCATCATTTCAGCCATAGGACGTCCACTGTTGGACATAGGTCTCCCCATCGATCTCGAAAAGGGCCGATTGGAAAAAGCCTGCATCCAGCATTTCCTTACGGTTTCTTTTAGGTTATGTCTATCTTGTGGGTGGACGTCCTACGCTGCGCTTACCGGTCTGTGGTCTCCATTCAAGAACATTTCCGGCCCATCGGCCATCTGTTCTGCGTGGTATGTGTCCTGCCCACTGCCACTTCAACTTGCTAATCCGCTGGGTTATGTCGGTAAATTTCGTTCGTCTACAGATCTCCTCATTTCTGATTCGATCTCGCCGAGAAACCCCGAAACAGCCGTCTCCATAGCTCGTTGTGCGACTTTGAGCTTGCTTATGAGGCCCATAGTGAGAGACCACGTTTTTGTGTCGTATGTCATCACTGGTAACACACACTGATCGGAGACATTCGTCTTAATAAGGCATTGAGGTATTTTGGCCGCGAAGACGTTGCGAAGTTTACCGAACCAGCCAGAACCGTCTTGAGTTTATTTGCTGTGCTGCACGCTGTTTTACATAATATTATACATGGTGATAGTTTCCAAAATTAATTTGTGACTCACGTTGGTTCTGAATTGGCTACAATCTGTAGCAGTGGAGTGAGTATGTCCTCCTCCAGAACCCGTTGTATCTTAGAGAGCTTGTGACCGAGCATCTCGCTTGTTTCTCCGACTGGTTGCTCGACTACAGAGGGTTCCTTGTCCTGGAGTGTGAGCCGGATAATACCCTCAGAGTCATCATCGATGCAACGGGTGACCTGAACAAAAAGTGCAATTAAATCTCACACCGTCCGTTATTCATCCGTTTCTTTCTTCCGCAAACCTTCAATGCGAGAAGTGAAATATCTTTCCTTCTAAACTTCAATATGGATTGTTTAAAAAAACTGGCCAAGAGCGTGTCAAGGCCACGCCCTACAAGGTAGGGTTCCGTAACGAAAGCTATAATAATTGTGGTCATTCAGGAGGACTGACGACATCAAAAATACTGTCGGGAACGAGTGGATGCGACTAGCGAGAGACCGGGGAGAGTGGCACAAAGGAGGCCTATACCCAGCAGTGGGTCACTCTGGGCTGATGATGATGATAGTTCAGAAATGTGTGGTTATAGAAAAATTCGAACGAACGAAGCTCTGTGTAGATTTAACCAAATTTCAATAACATATTTTTTTGGTTTAGTCAAAACTAACACAATAAACAACAACAACAATATTTGTAACAATAACAACTTGGAAACAATATTTTCCATAATAATTTTACGAAAAAACTAATAATGACATCTGAGCTAGAACGTCTTGAATTTACTAAAGTTTTATCGCTAAAACTCAAAAAAATATCATCATCATCATCATCAGCCTGTAAACGTCCACTGCAGAACAAAGGCCTCCCTCGTAGAGAGGGGTGTTGCCATAATCCCCACGCTTGGCAGGCGGCTTGGGGATCGCAGTACGTTCACCGTGTACTAATAGGACGCTGCTGCCCATCCTCCGGTGGTTCTGGTCGCAGTTTTAGGACATACAAATAAAATAAAAAAATATATAATAAGAAAATATTCAAAATAAATTTGATCAAAGACTTTGGGTATGACCTACATATATTATATGACGAAAATACATGCAGCAAAAAAAATTCATCTCTATTCACATGTTGTAAACGAGCCTGCTCATTTTTTCCCCCAGCTATACTCCGTTTTTTTAATCTTAAATATTTTATGTAAACAAAGGAATTACCAGTGAAAAAAATATATTTTGTAATGGCAGTTTACAATATTTGACCAAAAAGATATTTTATTAATTTTTTCTAGGCCTAATATGATCAATCAATAAATAACAATCGTTTTGTACTATTTATTTTAGCGTAATATCTGTTCTATACAATGTTAAGATTAAAATAAAAAAATATCAATTTTTGATAGAAAATATTTTATTAGACTGGTAGGACAGTATAGTGGTTCTAAACATTTGTGGCCAATGTTTGATTTGACCTCTATTTCCTCTAACATAATAGTCAACGCCTCTATAATCAACGCCATCTATTACAATCTTATAATAATGTTTTTTATAAATTTTTTGAACTATCAGGTTATCCCCCATTGTACCGCGCGAGAGCAAACCCGAAGAAAATAGAAAGTAAAATATTGATCATATGAGAAAAAAGTTTTGAGCAACTGGCATTTCACTTTGACAGTGACTTTTCGTGACATTTCTTTGTTTACATAAAATATCTAAGATTAAAAAACGGAGTATATATCGTCATTGTTTTGTACCTTAATCTCGGTCGCGGTAAGCATAATATTGACAGTAGTTAGTGATATGTGCTTCACGCTGGTGTCCTCGTGCCTTAGTAGTGACACGATCCGTGCTATGAGCCCAGGCGTAGCTTCCACCGCTTCTGTACGCTCGTGTGAACCATACATTAGTCCGGAAAGGGCTTCGCAAATACGACCTGTGAGATTTGAAATGGTTTCATTCATATATATATATATATATATATATATATATGTATATATTTTTTTTTTAATTATTTAAATTGCAACTTCACGGACTCCGGGGTCCGTGATTTTTATTATACTTGACTACAATTTTATTAACTTAAACGAATTTACTTAGTTATTCACAATACAGGGAGAGGAAAGTTAGTTATACCTATCTTAATCTAAGGTTACAATTCAGTACTAGTGTTGTGTATATACCGCGAGCAGACCAGCGACCCGCAAGCAGCACCCGATCACGAGTATGACACACGTGCCAGCCATCGCCCTCCTCAACCATATCTGAGGGAAGAGAGCGACCCGACACACGACGCCGCCGCAAGAAGGCGCCTTGGATGGTGAGCATGAATGCTCGAGTCTCATTAAATATTTAAGAGCGTAGCTCTTGTCGGGGGAGTAACTTCCAAGCTTCACGGTCTTTTGCCGTGTTTTCACCTCCCTGTACGACATGACAGCTGCCTTCTCTTTTATTTTGTCTAAAAATACTCTACTTGGTCTTCCCGGTCCTCTCTCTCCTTCTACCTTTCCCTCTATGACGGTTTTCATTAATTTGTTATGTCGTACAAGGTGGCCAAATATAAAGATGAAAAAGTTTTTATTTTTATTTTTAATATGGAATATATTATTTTGTCTTATTTAAAAAATGTTCCTTTGGGTTCGGAAAAAAGAAAACTTACACAGAACATCTGTGTCTTCAAGTTCCAGCAGCTCAGTAATGTAGGGCAGGGCTGGCAACACAATGTTGATCATTGACATACCAGGCATTGCGAAACTAGCTTGGCTAAAAATTAAAATAAATTCATCATCATCATCATCGTTTCAGTCGTAGCACGTCCACTGCTGGACATAGGCCTCCCCCATCGATCTCCAAAAGGGCCGGTTGGAAGCGGGCTGCATGCAGCGTTTCCCTGCGGTCTCTTTTGGGTCGTCTGTATCTTGCGGGTAGACGTCCTACGCTGCGCTTACCGGTCCGTGGTCTCCATTTGAGAACCTTTCTGCCTCATCGGCCATCTATTCTGCGTGATATGTGCCCTGCCCACTGCCACTTTAATTAGCTAATCCGGCTCTATGGAACTTATTCAATGGAACCGTCTCCAGTGGTGCGTTCAAGCATACAACGCAACAGTGTGAACCCAGTTGTACGCTGACTTCGTTGGTGAGCTCTTATATAGCCCGATAGCCTGTTGGTGCAGTTGGTAGTGAACCTACCCTTCTGAGCTTGGGGGCATAGGTTCGATTCCCACCTAGGGCAAACATTTATGTGATGAACATTTGTGTTTGTTCTATATCTGGTTGTTAATAGTATCTATTTAAGTACGTATGTATTTAAAACTATATATGTATGTATATCAGTCTCTGGCAGCCATATCACAAGCTTTGCTTAGTTTGGGGTCAGATGACCGTGTGTGCAAAATGTCCCTTAATATCTTACGTGACGCACGTAGTTAGTAAAGATTTCGAAAGATGGTGCTCTTTACCAAGTAGGAACTAGACATCTGAGACTTAAATAACCGAATGGCATATCTATGATTGTACTACTTAGGCACATTACCACAAACTCGAGTAAGTAGAAAGGCAGCTCCTCATTAGCGCTAGTGGTGTGTCTGGCCGCATGAATGGCAACATTGCCTCTACGACGCCGTGACCCAGCACCAAGTCACTTGTCTCCGGCATGCTCTGGGCTAGGATTGCTAGTGCCCGGGCACTATTTTCTGCTTCCTCGCCTCCGTAAGATATGAGCATCACTAGCTTGGGAATGACTCCGGCCTGTGTAGCAAACAATAATAAATCACTTGCATAGTAGGAGCAATTTTCAATCTACCTATACCTACCTATACACGTCATAAAATCGGTTAAAAGTTTCAATGTTTAATAATCCTGAAAACTTAAGAAAACATGCTTGCAGACGATGCGTAGTACAAGTAACAAGTAAAAGTAGCAAGTGCCTACGCATCTTCTGCAATGGTGTGGTTAGTGAAAGAGCTTAGCAGCCCTTCTTTTGCGCCAAGTGAAGCTTCGTTTCCCCGCCCTGCTCGTACAGAGCCCTCTACGCATCGTTTGTCTCGTTCAAACACTCGTCCAAGTACTTACTCGCACGCGAGTTATGCGCGTCACCGCGCGAATGGCTACTTATCGTTTGAACGATTACTTGTACTTGTCACTTGTACTACACATTGTCTGCCTTTTGTGAAAATTTGGCATCAAATTCGGGTCTTCGTTTCATTTCATCAGGTACTGGAAGCTAGTCACAGTTTTTTCTTACCTCCACAATTGCCAATTTGTGTTCACGTGTCCCGAATATACAAATGCTGACAAGTGCGCAGACCACGTGGAATTCGACATAAGAGCTGACAAAAAAAGGAAACGAATTATTATTTAAATATATATATATATATATATTCGGGACACTTCGTCAAGTCTTTACGTGACCCATCGATCTATCAGCTACTTCTTCAAGCATCTCAACTTACTTGGGTTCTGCATCGGTCAGAATGTTCAGCAGCAGAGTGAGAATACCATTCTCCAGAGCCCGTTGTATCTGAGAGGGTATGTGATAGAGGAGGTTATGCGCTAGCAGGACTGCTTTATCGACTGTGTCTGGGCTAAGTTGCGGACAGCCAACCCTCCCTGGCTGACAGCTCTGCAGGATAGGCATAAAGAGCTCGAGGCATCCAGCATTATGGCAGCGTTCGGCCTGAAAAAATTACTGCAGTGTGAGCAATGGAATGGTACACTCATTTTCAATACATCAATCCGTTACGCGGTTTCAGTTGCGGATATAAGTATTCCCTCAATTAATTTTCGTGAATAAAAGTATTCTATGCAAGTTTTGAACTATATCCATGCTAAAACACAGACCTAGGTCTAGTTTTAAGTAATATCTAAGTAGACTTCACAACCGGCGAAAAAAATTAACACTAAATATATGGACTACTCAGCTTATTATGTAAAAAACAGCTAGGGAATGTGACGTCGAGGAAAACACCAGTACTTTGGATACGCATCGTATTAACCAGGCGCTTAAAAGATTTTTGAAAATATAGTTAGCTTCTATTTCCCAAGGACCCAAAGTCTAAAACGGCTCCAATATTGCAAAAATGTGCCAACACCGCTGAGGTTAGCAAAATAATAAACCGGCCAAGTGCTAGTCAGGCTCGCGCACTGAGGGTTCTGTACCACCACGAAATAAAATAAGGTTGTCCAAGTAACCGAACTACCAGTTATTATAACGCCTTCCAAAATTGTGGGAGCAATTTCTACGCAGCCACAGTAATGTTAATTATTTTGCTACAGGGGCTTAAGTATAACCCAATTATAACTTGGTAATGAACAGAAATTTATCACCTGCTCGCGCTTGGCCATTATTTATAATTTGTAGTTATACTTACTTTAGAGCGTGTACTATAATTTGACTCAAGTTTGACGCTTGTACGTATTACCGTTTTTACATTAAAGCTAATACAAAAATACGTTTGTAGTATGGGGACCCACCTTTTGTTTATATTTTTTTTCTTTTTTATTATTTGTTAATTAATCCGCCGTAGTGTTACATATTCTGTGAAAATTTCAACTAGCCATCTATTACGGTTCTAAAGATACAGCCTTTAATAGGTAAGACACACAGACAGAGAGACAGACAGAGAAACAGACAGACAGACAGACAGACAGACAGACAGACAGACAGACAGACAGACAGACAGACAGACAGACAGACAGACAGACAGACAGACAGACAGACAGACAGACAGACAGACAGACAGACAGACAGACAGACAGACAGACAGACAGACAGACAGACAGACAGACAGACAGACAGACAGACAGATAGACAGACAGATAGACAGACAGATAGACAGACAGATAGACAGACAGATAGACAGACAGATAGACAGACAGATAGACAGACAGATAGACAGACAGATAGACAGACAGATAGACAGACAGACAGACAGATAGACAGACAGATAGACAGACAGATAGACAGACAGATAGACAGACAGATAGACAGACAGATAGACAGACAGATAGACAGACAGATAGACAGACAGATAGACAGACAGATAGACAGACAGATAGACAGACAGATATACAGACAGATAGACAGACCTCGTAAGCTTAGTAATAGGGCCCTTTGGGTACGGAACCCTAAATGGGAGTGTCAAATTGTATACCTGAAGATCAGTCCCGGAAAACATATTTGCCACAGGACACAACGCTGCTTCCTTCACTTTGATTGCCTCGTGTCCCAGCAGAGCCACAAGGCGGTGCGTGAGTCTGGCCACGGCTTGCACTTCCTCCACGTACTCTCTAATGCACATTAGACCAGTGAGGGCTCCACAAGCTGACACTGTAATAATATAACAAATTGTCCGGGGCATGTAGACACTCATAATATAACATGAGGTAACATTCAGGAGCGAGAAATTATCTCAGTTTTGGCGCCAACGTGGAATAAAACCATGTCGGCTCGTTGGATTATTTTCCTAAACTTGTGTATTTTCGAGTAATTAATGTGTAGTAATTTTTAAACTTTCGCGATTTGAACACATATTTTAAATGTTAATCGGGAATTATCACGTATTATTTAATTTAGGTAATAATATGTACCATTCGCTCGACGTTTCGACCATGTTACAATGGCCGTGGTCACGAGCTGACCTAAATTAAATAATACGTGATAAGTCCCGATTAACATTTAAAATAATTAATGTGTAGTAAATAGTGAATTGTGCTCGTAAACGTGCTCGAGTGTGGATGTCAAATGATATAACGAGGTGAAACATGTCTTTTCGTGTTGTTTCCAAAACTCCATAGGAGCCTCTTGTAAATCTCCACCATTTTACAACAGGAGCATGAGTTTGACTTGACAGTGACTTACTTTGCTTGACTCTGACTGTGACTATGACATGTTTCACGCTATTAATAATATGTAAACTGTTTACTATTACGACTAAAGGACATTGAATCCACGGTCATGAAAAGGACCTTCTACATACCCAAAACATCTTGGTCTCTACTCTCCAGTAGCTCACATATGTAGGGCAGCGCTGGCAGTATAAGCTTGAGCATCGACTTTGAGACTACTGGAATCCTAAAAAGAAAATCATTAAAACACTGTTATTAAACTATCACGGTTGTTCACTAAAGTTATATGACGATCGGGAGCTCATTCCACAACCTTACCACGGTAAATATCCCGTAAATAATCATATAACTTTAGAAAATCATTAGTATTATTTTTTGTTGTTTTTACACTTGCCGCCACGCTGTCCACCGGCGGGTCGTTAATTTTATACTGCGTTGTGACACTACTCAACGCATTGGAACCCAGAAGTGTTGAGAAGGGGTGAATAATGTTTTTCTAGGATCCAACGCACATACCATACCTAATAATAGAAGCGTGTTTGAACGAAATATTTCTCAAATTGAGTAAACAATACTTTTGAAAGTTACGGTGACCAAACATAGTCAATGCTTAAAAAAATTAAAATAAAAAGCAAGCTTGTCTCAATGATTTGTAAAAATAACCCAAGTGCGAAGCAGTGTGAAATATTTAATAGGGCAGATTTTATTCTTCAGCTAGCCCTTACAAATATACCGGGTGTAAGAGAACAGTCCCAAACACGAAGACTGGGATACTGCTGATACGTTACCTTAAAAAAAAATGCTGTTTTTTAGTCAAAACTAATAATGTTCGCAATGTAATGCAAATAAAATATCAACTGACGCTAGAGGTCAACGAACGACCTGCATCAGGCGCACGCTTGTACGCTTTACATTGCTGGTTTGCAAAATTCTAAACCACAATAAGAATACTGAAACAAGAAATATTTGGTATAAGGCACATAGTTATAGATAGATAGATTAAAAAAAGTTTTAACTTATTGTGTACGCCAGAAAAAAAATTACAAACAGATTGAATACCCCTGCTAGCGCAGTGGCGGCCTTATCACTAAAAGAGATCACTTCCAGGCAACCATTAGATGGAAAGATTATAGATTGGATGGTTATTGGATAGTGTCACACACATTTCCCTTACACCCAGTATAATTACCATTTCGAACATTTTGTCCGCCATCTTAGGGCGTCTACCATATTGAATTTATCATCCAGGACTAGTACCAAAGTGCTTGGAAAGACAAATCCAACGAAACCAAACTCGAGGGGGTTACGTAGTTTCGTTTAGAAGCTCCAATAGGCAACTTCTGTCTCCATCATTAGACCAGCTCGATGGTACCATAACATTGCATTGTCACCGAACTTACATCATCATCATCATCAGCCCTGAGTGAGCCACTGCTGGATATAGGCCTCCCTTTGTTTATGCCACTCTCCCCGGTCTCTCGCTATTCGCATCCACTCGTTCCCGACAGTATTTCTGATGTCGTCAGTCCACCTCATCCTCGGTCGGCCTGGGTTCGAATTACAGTTCAATCGGTTGAGGATACGGTCTAAAATTCTGGTGCAAGCGGTGGTTCTGTTACCAATACCACCGAGTTAGAGGCCAATCGTAGATCTATCTCTCAAAATAGGTCAAAATTGTATGCAGAATATCGGAAACAGAACCGCGAAATGATTTTCCGCGTTCATCATCATCAGCCAGAAGATATCCACTGCTGAACATAGGCCTCCCCTTTTAACCTCCACACTGAACGAAAGCCTGCCATCTGCATCCACTGGATGCCCGCGACTTTCACAATGTCATCGGTCCATCTAGTGGGAAGCCTACCTACGCTGCGTCTTCCGGTTCGTGGTCTCCACTCCAGAATCTTTCTTCCACATCGGTTCTCGGGTCTTCTAGCGATGTGGCCTGCCCATTGCCACTTCAACTTGCTTGTTTTAACAGCTATGTCGGTGATTAAAATATTTATCGTATTTGAGGTGCATTGCGTTACCTGCACCATTTTTCGTAGGCCCGCACACACACCCTCAGTAGTTCCAGCGGTGTGTCTGGTCTCATGTGCGGCAGCATGGCTCGCACGGCGCCGTGAGCCAGCACCAGGTCTCGCGTCTCTGTTGATTTATGAGTTATGCGCCCGAGTACCCCGGCTGCTAGTTCTGCTATCTCCCCTCTCTTTGATAGAAGGGCCACTAGTTTTGGAATGGCTCCACCCTGTGTAAATTTAACCATAAATATCTCCTTACCGTGCAAAAATATTTTACAATTAGCTGCACCCCGCAGTTTCACCCGCGTGGACATTGAAAGAGAAACAAACAGATAAACACCCGCTTTTGCATTTATAATATTATAGTATGATATGCTATAACATTATCATCATCATCATTTCAGCCATAGGACGTCCACTGCTGGCTATAGGCCTTCCCATCTATCTCCAAAAGGGCCGAATGTATCATGGATCCAGGTAAACGCAGTCTGCATCCAGCGTTTATCTGCGGTCTCTTTTAGGTCGTCTGTCTATCTTGTGGGTGGGTGGACGTCCTACGCTGCGTTTACCAGTCCGTGGTCTCCATTCGAGAACTTTTTAGGCCCATTGGTCATCTGTTCTGCGTGCTATGTGCCATGCCCACTGCCACTTCAATTTGCTAATCCAGTGGGCTATGTCGATTTCATTCGTTCGTCTACGGAATACTAAGGATCTCCTCATTTCTGATTCGATCTCGTAGAGAAACCCCGAGCATAGCCCTCTCCATAGCTCGTTTTGCAACGTTGAGCTTACTTATAAGGCTCATAGTGAGATAACCGTTTCAGTGCCGTATGTTATGACTGGCTACACACACTGGGTCTTAAGGCACTGAGTTATTTTGGACGATAAAACGTTGCTATGTTTATCGAACGCTGCCCAGCCGAATTGGCTTCGCCGATTGACCTCTTTCTTGAAGTTGGACCCGCCTAGTTAGTCTACTGTTTGTCCTAGGTAGACGTACGCGTGGGCACAACATGAACATTTGACATGACCTTTGTCTTGTTCATGTTTATCTTGAGGCCCACCTGTTGGGAGACTCGATTGAGCATAAAGTCCATAATAAAGTTGTAAATTATGATAATGATCAAAACGAACTTGTCCTGTACGTAAAGTCATTCTTCGTAGGTTTGAGTTCCTGAACTATTAATATAAAAATCAAAAATCAAAATATATTTATTGCAGTTTGTTGGTAAATCTAGATGTAATACAGAATATAATCTGTTCCTAAGAGCTCCGAAAACAAACTTGTCTCTAAATGGACATGCAATATTAGCACTGGCATTCATAATTAAAACTTACATTTACTAGCGACACTCTGTGTTTATGTGTCCCATCGGCAATGACCGAGACCGCGCAAGTCGCAAATAATTGAAGATCGTAGCTGAAACATAAGTTGATCATTCAAATGTTACTGACGAAACAAAAATTCGACGTACGGCAAAAAAGAAGCAAGAAAGCGATTATCAGACAGAGAAACGACAGTTTTGAATTAGCACAAGCGACATCTCTTTGTTGGCTTTAGGACTTATTCTTTTACTACTATCATTGGATATTAATATACCTATTTCAAGTTAGTAAGGCAAGTATTATAACTGACCCAACGTTTAGATTGGTTGTAAAATGGCTATTCAAGAATTTGAAGCCTGGCCGAAAAACGACCGTAGCTAAGCTAGAGCAATGGGGGAATTTACCCGGATCCACGATCCAATAAACCGGGAAATGTTTGTCCGGGAGTGACACAAGCCTACGTCACTGTCCAGTTGCTACTTCATTGCAATCACCATTCATTGTTAGTAAGGCGCGAGTAAAGACAAAGAGACAAGAAGAGAAAAAAGAGAAGAAGACGGTATTGTTTAGCTATTCATATCATACCAAACTAACGTTAGATCTGCTCAGTTGGAAAATCACGCGAACGTGAGCCTTAACGCGCCCAGATACGGTTTGCGGTCGCGTGATATTCCAACTGAGCGGATCTAACGTTAGTTTGGTGCCGCAATACCTGTTGTCCGTAAGGCCCCTGGGCATTTTAAATTTACGGAAAATAAAGGAGTCTAGAGCAAAGAGAGCGTAAGAACAAAAAATTATAATTTATACAAGGGCAATGTAAATTCAACGGAAGTCCGAAAAAACAAGAAATGTTCTTAAAGCAATTGTTATTAATGCGAGCCAAGCGAGCGAAATTCAAATGTACACTGAAAATTTGAAGATGATTCCACTAAAAAGCGAGGGTAGCTAGCTTAGCTTAATTCATGTCTCACAAATTGCATAATTCTTACTAGATGATGTTGGTATTACAAAACATAAATTCTTCATACCCGTCATTCCTACCCAGAGCAGCAATCAGCGGCGCAATGACTCCAAACTCCAATATGAAATCTTTTGGCGAGTCCCGACTGCCGAGTATGCCGCAAACCACGCGCGCGCCTCTCGTTTTCCTCACCAGGTCTTCTGATTTTAGGTCTGGAGAGAAAAAAAAACCGAACAAGTACGAGTAGGACTCGCGCTCTGAGGGTTCCGTTAGATGGAACCCTCAGACAGCGAGTCCAAACAAAAAAAAACACAACAAAAAATTCGAAATATTGAATGACGAACTTAACTTTGTAGTGGACAATAAAGTTCTTCGATAAATTCCAACTACAAAATGTAAGTATGTAATAGCAAAACAATTATTTTAAAATGATACAACTTCAAATTTATGTCTTTCGGATTTATTCCTTTATATGTGCTGTGAGACCTTGCAAATTTTTTGATTTTAGGTTAACGGAAAGTACCCTATAGGTTTTTATTTCCTTGTGAAATCGCAAAATATGCGAAATATGCGACATAATCGGTCATGACTTTTGATCGCGTAAACTTACAAGTTTGATTTTTTCACAGCTGAAATAAACCGTAAATTTAAGTATTTGATATAAATTTCAACTTGACGGAAATTTCAAATTGTCCGGAGACGGACAGACGGACAGACGGACAACAAAGGGTTCCGTTTTTTTTTCTTTTGAGGTACGGAACCCTAAAAAGATCAGTTTGCTAAAATTTGCAATGTTTTATCTTCTCCTGACTAGCCAATTTATCAGAATACAGAGTCCTTACTCTGAATCCAACGCTGACTGGAGAACCAAGGTGGCGTCGGTGTAAAAGTTCAAAGTTGTCTCGTCGTGCTTCCGAAAGGTTGTAGGAAAATAACCCTGCACATACTGTTCTTTGTATATTTAATAACATTATGAGAGCTTTTCAGAGACACGACACATACAAAAAAAAAAATATATATTCAGTTAAGTACTTAAAAAAAAACGGTCTATATTTTTAAATTAAATAACGCAAAATGGCCATAAAAAACTTGTATAGTACTAACCTCGCACGACATCTGCCACACTGCCCAGTGGAATCTCTTTATCTTCTAAATAGTTACGATGTTCCTCTCGAGCGTGCTGGTCGCTCTGAAGCGGAGCGGAGCGAGACGTGGAAGAGCGGAACTGCGAAAAGAGGTGGACGTTTCTGTTGAAGCGGAGACGAACCGAGCTGTGTAGCGGAGACGAACGGTTAAGCTTTTTGTTGTCGTTCTTTTTTAGGTTTCCTACTCTTCAAGCTCTTTTATTTGATACTCATATTAACAGGATTAACAAAAAATATACACGAACCGCCATCTTGTGGTGGCGGCCATTTTGAAAATATTACAATATTGGGCATTGCATGTTGTATTGTCACCAGAACTAGAAGTGTATTCAAAATTGCAGCAAAATCAGTTGTAAGGAACTTGCAAGATTTGTTCTAAACAAACTAAAAACATTGTAAATTAAATTTTGGCATGTAATTGGTCTTTTTGGTTTAGTTTTTTTTTTGTGTTTCATTCTGACACAAATATGCACAATATCATCATCTTCTTCATCAGCCAGAAGACGTCCACTGCTGAACATAGGTCTATCCCTTTAACCTCCACACTGAACGACAGCCTGCCATCTGCAACCACAGGATGCCCGCGACTCTCACAATGTCGTCGGTCCATCTACTGGGCCTACCTACGCTGCGTCTTCTGGTTCATGGTCTCCACTCAAGAAACTTTCTTTCCCATCGGTTATCGGTTCTTCGAGGGATGTGGCCTGCCCATTGCCACTTCAACTTGCAAATTTGAACAGCTATGTCGGTGACTTTGGTTCTTTGGCGAATATCCACGTTCCGGATTCTATCGCGTAAAGAAACTCCGAATGCTTACGGACAACCGTATCTGGGCGCGATAAGGTTTGCGGTCGCGTGATTTTCCAACTGAGTAGATTAGGTGCCTGTAATAGCAGTTGTCCGTAAGGCCCCTGCTCTCTTCATTGCCCGCTGTGTGACTCTGGGTTTTTCCGAAAGGCCAACAGTTAAGGACCCAGTCTTAGTAGCATACAATATAGAATATTGATGTCTATAATTTTGTAACCCTTAGAACGATTTTGATCATGTTCAAACTCAAAATTGGAACAACTACTAATATACCTAATATAATTATTAACAGGATATATACCGTGATAATGATGTGTTTGGACTCTCGATATTTCGGCGCAATTAACTCCCGCATTATTTAGTCTTCCCGTGAACATGGTGCATGTAACTGCGCCGAAATATCGGGAGCTCATTCCACAACCTTATCACCTTATTTACAACAGTTTTTTTTTTAAATTTAAATTAGAGCGGCTGTCAAGACATTTTGTAAGGTTATAGCCAGTTGCACCCATATATAAACGAAACGTCAGTCATTCGAAATCAGTTAACAACTGTGATGCGGGCAAAGAACTTTGAGACCTAACCCAAACAGTTAAGGTCCAAGTTTTTTGGATGCGGAGTTGGCTGCGTTGATCTTAATAAAAATATTCATTTGTTCAATCAAGGTTCACTCATAATGCCTGGCGACAGATTTTCCTTCAAAATTTTTTTTTCCGTTCTATTTACTTCTATTTTCTGTGAAATATCCCGTTAATAATCCATATAGAACAACCGTGATAGTTTCAAACAGTGTTATACAATACAAACGCTGATCAGTTAAATTAAAATTAATACATACCTCATCAATTGAGAGTTTTTTCAAAAAAGAATCCATGTAGCTAATGACACTAGCTTCTTTCAAGGTCTTACTGAGAGGGTTGTCTTTAACGTCTTTTCTGGCAGCCTGAAAATTCACATTGTGTTCGTATTATAGATAGCCCGTTGGCCCAGTGCAGTTGGTGGTAAACCTGCCTTCTGCTCTTGGGGGGCGTGGGTTTGATTCCAACCTAGGGCAAACATTCATGTGATGAACATTTGTGCTTGTTCTATATCTATCTATTTCATCATGTTCAGCCCGGAGACGTCCACTGCTGAACATAGGCGTCCCCCACAGAACTCTACACCGAACGACAACCTGCATCTACTGAATGCCCGCGACTCTCACGATGTCGTCGGTCCATCTAATGGGAGGCCTACCTACGCTGCGTCTTCCGGTTTACGATTACAATTAAATATCCATAAAGGATAACAAGAGAGAGGCCTATACCCAGCAGTGGGATAAGGAAGGCTGTGGATGATGATGATGATGAAAGGATATTAATTTAATAGTATCTTGATGACATGTGTTCAGTAGTTCCTGTGATGACTTTTCGTCATCATCACCAGATCTTGAATATCACCTGATTTTACAAAATGAAACTTCTTAGTGCTTATGACCCTTTGAACCATAAAACGTGTAATTCTTTTATTCTATGAACACTTCTAAAAAATCACACTTTATAATAATACTAGCGACCCGCCCGCCCGGCTTCGCACGGGTGTATTTAACGTGTGAAGCCGAGGCGGGTTGCTAGTTATATAAATATAACCCTTCCGTGAAAATGTATCTAACTGATGGTGAAAACCGCATCAAATCTATTGCGTGGTTTAGGAGTTAGCGGTCATACGGATAGACAGACAGACAGACGCGGAAAGCGACTTTAATAGAGAGCGAAAGTAGAGAAGACATACCTAAAAAGTTAGTTTAATTTTGAAAGTTTGTGTGTGTATAGAAGAAATAATATATACAAACTTATAAACATGAGTGTGTATATTCAACTCCCTCGATCCCTGAAGGATAGATAGCGAGCAGGTGCAACTAAGGGGGGGCTTGTGTGCTCTTTTTTTCGTAGTTACGTAAAAACATAGTGTGATCCACAATCCGGGGTAGCAAAAGTTGTATTTGTTTGTGATTTCCCGACCTCTAACAATATTATTAGTGTGTGCAACACACACTTCGTCAGAGTAAGGTCAGTTTCCGCAAGTAGCTCGCAGTACAGCTCCAGGAAGCCACTCGACGCGACCTGGTAGAGCTGGGCAGCTGATCCATAGTGGCAGAGCTTGCCTAAAGTCCTCGCTGCTAGAATTTGTAACCTGGAGAGAAAGATGATGTTTTTGAATCATTGCCAGTCATGACTGGCAATGGTCTTGAGCGTTTGGATTGTCTTTAGACCTTAGGGGTTTATGGGTAACAAAACTTTGAATTGCCTGTATAAAAAAAAACGTTATTTCTAATATGCATGCGAGCAAACTCTAAACCAGTACAACGCAGATTTGTGTGTAATTTTTATTTCCTCTTGGTAATTTTAATGAGCACAGAGAGATCTAAACTGCAGTGTTGAGGTATAAATGGTCATATAGGGTTCGGATAATAACTATATCCTATATAGGTACATAAAAAAACTGCCGGCATTTTTGCTTCTGTTTTATGTCGGGGTGTTAGTTGCATTGCGTGTGGTGACTTTAAAAAACAAAATCGGCCAAGTGCGAGTCAGGCTTGCGCATGCACTGAGGGTTTCGTACCACCACAAACTACAATAATTATCAATACGGTCTACGATGGAGCACGCTTGGCTAGAAGAAACCGATTCACTCGCCACTTGAAGCCACCCAGATTGTTACTATCGGGGAACATCCATAAATGCATGCATTCAACAGACTAGCAGTTCGCACAAAAAAGTGAAATCAAGCGCTTTGTAGGTACTCCAACCATAAAGCGGTACCTAACTTCTTTTCGTGCCCAGTTCGATAGAAAAATGTGCAGGAGGGAATTAAATCATGCAGATCCGATGCACACTCTCCGAAATGTCCGATAAAAAACCGCTAGACTAGCATTCTGCGCTGATGCTCAAAATAACGACAGAAAAATATATATATATAAAAGCGAAATTCATCTACTCACTCTCTCACTCACTCACTCATTAAACACGAAATCTCGAAAACTACTTGACCTTCGAAGCTGAAATTTGGCAGGTAGATTCCTTATGGTGTGTAGAGGTCCGCTAAGAAAGGATTTTGCAAAAAAGCCGCATTAAGGGGGGCAAATGGAGGTTGAAAGTTTGTATGAAAGTCCTTTGTTTTTGATCTTAGGGACATAAAATTTGGTATTCAGGCTAATGGTTTAAAATAAATAAGTACTGTATAGAAAAACGAAAAAGACGGATTAAGGAAGAGAAATAGGGATTTTAAATAAAAAAAAAATAATGTTGTAATTATGGATCTAAAATTAGGCAAGTAGATCCCTTATGTAGAGGTCCGCTAAGAATAGATTTTGCGAAAGGGCCGAATTAAGGAGGACAAAAGGGGGTTGAACGTTTATATGAAAGTCTACGCGTACGAAGTCGCGGGCAACAGCTAGTATTTTATATTATTTTGACACAATTTTAGATACATACAAACTAGTAATTTTTAAACTTTCGCGATTTGATTTTTTTGTCGTGGTGACAACCCTGCCATTTTTCAAGATCAAGTGAGGGTAGGAGAACAAAACACCCGCTCTTCTCGGCGGACTCACCCGCAGTGTTCAGTCAGCTCGTGACCACGGCCATTGTAACATGGTAGAAACGTCGAGCGAATTTTTTTTTTTACCTTAATTAAATAATACGTGATAAGTCCTGATAAACGTTTAAAACACACAAACTGTACTAAAATATAAAATTAAACTAATCTAATAATCCGCTGCCAGCAGGCATCGTACCCAAAATGCTGGGTACGATGAACAGAAAAAAGATTAAGAAGCTTAGTCAGCATTAGAGATCCGTCTTGTGTTTGTACGTGTTCCATATTATTATTTCTGACTCATGGAACCTTAGTGGAGACCTATATTCCCTTTTTTGTATCCCAGTGAGTTTGTCATTGGGATGCTGGGCTACAATACCCTTACGAATACCTGGAGGAGAGACGAGTGTTATCCATGATAGTATAGAATAGAATAGAATATCATTTATTGATCGGCCGACTACAACATCTTAGTATAGCTAAATATTATGAGCTGGGCATCACACCCATCTCGTCGTGTCACAAAAATAATAATTAATAATTTAGTATTCAGCTGTAAAAGTAATCTACACTAATATTATAAAGAGGAAATATTTGATTGTTTGTTTGTTCCACCTGCTTCCACCGCCCCAGCTACGCACGGGTATAGATTATAGCCTATGTCACCCGGGGATAGTGTAGCTTCCCAACAGTGAAAGAATTTTTCAAATCGGTTCACTAGTTTCGGAGCAAACAAACAAACAAACAATCAAATCTTTCCTCTTTATAATATTAGTATATAGTATATTATGTGTGTTTATATTATACTATATAAAGCTGAATATATATATATATATATATATATATATATATATATTATACTATGTATCATTTAGTAGTATCTATTTAATGGTATCATTAAAAGTGTTTTAGCATCCCCCGTCGATTCTGTTACGTAAATTCTTTCCATCCAATGGTTGCCTGGAAGAGATCGCTTTTAGCGATAAGGCCGCCACTTGTGGCACTAGCTCGTAAGTGTTTTCTATCGTGTTGTAATTTTTATTTCTGCGCCGAAATATCGGGAGCTCATTCCACAACCTTACCACGGTAAATATCCCGTAAATAATCATATAACAATTTATATAAAAGTTATATTTTTTTATTTATTTTATTTTTTATTTATTTTATTTCCAACTTAGAACTATCATTACAGGTTATACCTAATGCGATAGTGTAGCAAATTTACATATTAAAAAAAAACATTGTGACAACACTTAATTATCTAGTAACATAAAACCTTTAAAGCTATCTTTGTAAATTCACTCAGAGCACAACTAAATAGGTCAATTTCAACGGAAATGACGTTAAGAGTGCGAAGTGCTCGTGTAAAAGGTGCCTCCTGGAGAAGATTAGTTCGCGCGCGCGGCACCGATACCAGTTTTGGCAGTCTTCGCCTCCACACATACCTATCAGGAACGCAGAAGTATATCTGCTTAAGTATATCCGGATTGTGCACCCTGCCTCTCAGCAACTTGAAAATATAAGAAACAAGTGTGAGCTCTCTCCTGACCCTTAGTTCGTTGTATCCAACCATGCCTAATATAAATAAAGTAGGGTACATTAATGGATAAAACGGATATACTCCATATTTTTTCAAATACAAGTACCTAATGAACTTGTTTTGTATCCTTTCGACCATAAGAATGTACTTCGTCTCGTGAGGGGACCAGATGACTCCATTGCATTCAAGCTGACTTCTGACTAGAGCGTTGTACAAGGCGGCAACTGCATTAATATTTGTAAAACCGTTAGCCATACGCAGGATAAAACCCAAATTTCTGTATGCGGCGCAGTTACATGCAGTCCTGTTCAGTCTTCCCGTGAACATGGTGCATGTAACTGCGCCGAAATATCGGGAGCTCATTCCACAACCTTACCACGGTAAATATCCCGTAAATAATCATATAACTTTAGTGAACAACCGTGATAGTTTAAAACAGTGTTTTTAACAATTTATATGATTATCATATATATAGAGTTTCTATCTATCTATCTATATTATATTAAAGAACAAATACAGAACCCTCTGAAATATGGGCTGTAAGTATTACATATAGTAGATAATTATTTTTGAAGGCAAATTTTATTTTTTAACTTTTTAATAGGTTACGGTGTATTTTTTTATATCCATGGGTGAATTGGGGCCCCTTGTAACTCTGCCTTCCTAATTGTATGTTAAATAAATGAATAAATAAATAATTTCATGTCTTACTTGGGTTCACCGCAAGCTAGAATGTTGCCTAGTGGAGTGAGTATGCCCTTATCCAGAGCTCGTTGGATTTGTGAGGGCGTGTGATGGAGGATGTTGGAGGCTGCCATGATTGCCAACTCGACCATGGTGGGTTCGCTGCTCTGCAGGAAGGATATCACGTGGTCGAGGCAGCCAGCTTCGAGACAGCGGTCAACCTGACAAATTGGTACAACATTTACAACTGGGAGTGTTCTGAAGAACTGTTTGATCTGATGCCGGCGTCGCAGTTTTACCACCGCACTAGCCGCCACCACCTGAAGGCTCATCCACACATAATAGATCAGTGGAAATCGCACACTGTGCGATTCACACAATCCTTCTTGCCTCATACCTGCAAAATGTGGAATGAGCTACCTTCCACGATGTTTCCGAGGAGCTACAACATGGGGTTCTTCAAAAGGCGAGTTAATCGAGTTCTAAAGGGTCGGCAACGTATTTATGATGCCTCTGGTGTTACAAGTATCCATAGGCGACGGTATCTGCTTACCATCAGGCAGCCTGTCTGCTTGTTTGCCACCTATGACATAAAAAAAAAACTATATTGATATATAGGGTGGTCTAAAAGAATGTTAGCAGTTTGTGACGCTAATTCCTCAAAATATCCAATTACCTTAGATTTATATAAGCCAATTACTTATTAAAAAAATTATGTTTAGATTTCGCACCATCCATGGAAGACTGGCGTAAACACATTTGCGTCAAATATTTTTTATTTCACCATTGGATAGAGGAAAACCCAATTACTCACAAAACACGTACTCAAAATTCATCAAATTATTATTCCAATAAATGACGGATATATTTTGATTAAAATTTTTTTTTTTCATAAATTCCCTGGTAAACTTATGTAAGTTTTGTTACGCTAATTACTTTTGTAGAGTTGCCTTTTAATATTAGCTTAAACGAAATTACGCAATTATTATACGTTTTTCTAAAAAAACTTATTTACATAAATGAACTCGCATACTTTTTCCACGTGATAAAATACAGAAATATACGCGCATATACAAGTTACTATACATTTTCTCATTATTTTTCCGTGGAAGAAAAGAGTATCATTTTTTACGTACAAAAGTTATATGAAAGTGGGCTGGAATAAAGACTTAACTCGAAATACAACCACGTAGTTCGTCTAATTTCCGTAGCAACAAAGCGTTAACATTAGTTGTTTCTAAATTTCATATTGTTATTCCGGGGATTAACGGAGTAACCACCAAATTTCAGGTTTAGTTTACTAGTCGATGAATTATAAAAAAACCGGACAAGTACGAGTAGGACTCGTGCTCTGAGGGTTCCGTTAGACGGAACCCACAGAGAGCGAGACCAAAAAAAAAAACTAACTAAAGTTAAAATATTGAAATACAAATTTAAGTTTGTAGTTGACAATAAGGTTCTTCCATACATTCCAACTACAAAATGTAAGTTTGTAATAGCAAAATAATTATTTTTAAATGATATAACTTCAAATTTATAACTTTCGGATTTATTCCTATATATGTACTATGAGACCTTGCCTCTTGCCAAATTTCATGATTCTAGGTCAACGGGAAGTACCCTATAGGTTTTGATTCTCCTGTGAAATCGCAAAATATACGACATAAACGTTCATATCTTTTGATTGCTTTGACTTACAACTTTTATTTTTTTACAGCGGAAAGAAACCGTAGGCCCAAGTATTTAGTATAAATTTCAACTTGCTACCTTTACGCGTTCTTGAGAAAAAGGGTCTTGACAGACGGACAGACAGACAGACAGACAGACGGACAACGAAGTGATCCTATAAGGGTTCCGTTTTTTCCTTTTGAGGTACGGAACCCTAAAAACGGGCCAAGTGCGAGTCGGTCTCGCGCACTGAGGGTTCCGTGCCACCACAAAATTCAATAACGAAATTACCATTTATAACTTGGTAATGAACAGAAACTTGTCACCGACTCGCACTTGGCTATTATTTATTATTTGTTGTTATATTCTAGAATGTGTACTACAATCATGCAAAATTTGACGTTTGTGCGTATTACCGCTTTTCCATCAGAGTTAATACAAAAATATGAAAAAAAAATCGTTTGTTTTATGTACCCCCTTCGTTTTTACGTTTTGTCATTTTTATTATTTCAGACAGATAGACAGACATCGTAGGCTAAGTAATAGGGTCCCGTTATTTACCCTTTGGGTACGGAACCCAAAAAAATGCCCATACCTGATCAGTCCCGCTGAGCATGTTTATCATAACCATCAAAGCTGCTTCCGGCACATTGGTTGTCTCATAGGCTAGCAGATCCACGATGCGTGCCATGAACCCAGGCATGGCCTGCACCGCTTCTACGCTGTGATGATCTAATACGGGCATCAGCCTGGTGAAAGCGAAGCAAGCTTTCTCTGTAACAAGATTTTGATTGAAAAATACCAAAAACCAAGATTTTATAAATTCACTGATCGGAACGGTGTGCTGATCAAAATGACGTACATCATTATAGTATTCATTATCTATACTAGTAATATATAATATAATATATTTATATTAATACTAGGTGACATGACCTGACAGACGTTGTCCTGTCTTAGAACTGTCAAACACGCAAAGTTTCAAATTGTAAATCTTATTTTTTTACACCTTGGGTTACATTATTAAATTTTAGTAAGGATCCCTTTTTTTTTGAAAATATTATATAGCCTATGTTACCCGGGGATAGTGTAGCTTCCCAACAGTGAAAGATTTTTATCAATCGGTTCTTTAGTTTTGGAGCCTATTCAATGCAAACAAACAAACAAACAATCAAATCTTTCCTCTTTATAATATTAGTATAGATTATAAAGAGGAAAGATTTGTATGTAAGTATGTTTCTAACGAATTCGCTCAAAGAGTACTGGACCGATTTTGTTTGGAAGCTACACTGTCCCCGGGTGACATAGGCTAAAATCTATACCCGTGCGAAGCTGGGGCGGACCGCCAGTGTAAAATAAAATAAACTCTGAAAACATAACACTGCTTTTTTGGGCTAAAAATTTTGGTGAGACTCACCTAAAATATCTTCATCTTCAATATTGAGTAGTTCAGACACGAAGGGCACCGCTCGTAGTATAGGGTCGTCACCCACCATTGACTCGTGAGCCCGGCTAACCTGCCTACAATACAGAATAAACATAGTAATATCAAGAAAGATATCCTAAGAGGAAAGCCAATAGCGGAACATCCGGCGGCCGCGTCTGTTCGCGGTTCCCAGCGCGAACACTAATTTATTAGCTAAGTCGCCTTTGGTACGCATGTTGCATGGATTAAATCGAGTTGCCGAAAAAAATTGATTTATTTGTCTGCTCGGTTGCGGAATTCAAAACGACGATATTATTTGACGTGTGTTTTTGTGTGTAAAAATAATAATGATAAAAATTTATGTAATAATAATGAAAATAATGTAATGTGTAATTAATTTAATGTTTAATGTGTTTAATTGTAGCTAGGTTTATAAATTATTATGTTGACATACGCTATTGAATTAGGACATTCCTGTAATGATAGTTGTAATTTGAATAAATAAATAAAATAAAACATTGGAGCGTAGCTCGGAAATTTGCCTAAAAACGGTATAAACTTAGATGGCGCCGTAATTTGAGCGTGTTATAGGTTGTCTCGAACTTCCGTAAGCGCTGCAGTCAGATAACGTACGAAAGGGTTCTACAAATTACCGTAGCGCTAGTATCGCAGTTAAGTTTCGCAAAAAAATTCTTCGGAATGGCGTATGTGAATTCACCAACCCGCAACTGGGCCAGCGTGGTGGATATGGCCCAATCACCCTTTCTGTAGGCTAAAAGTCCAGCAGTGGACAGTTATAAGGCTGATTATAATGATGTAAAACGAATATCAATAATGGGCCATCCACAAATTACGTAACACGAATTTCATTTTTTTTTTTTTTTACCAAGATTATAAAAGGAGTAGTATTTTAGGCACCTGCAAAAAGCCCGTACATAGGCCCTCAACTCCGTCAACGCTGTTTCAGAGCGCGTGCAGGACAGCACGGCCTCCCTTGTCTCCGACCCGTGCAGGGCTAGGTCCCCGAGGCAGCAGGCGGCTAGTTCTGCTACCTTGTCTCCACGGACTAGAAGGGCTATTAACTTGGGCACGGCTCCACTCTGTAAACAAAATACGAACAGCTCAACTTGAAAAGTTTTAATTTTTTTCATTGTTTACTAAATTCATGTTACAATATTTGTTAAAATAATGTCGTACCAAAAAACCACAGTTGGTTGTCCTCTTAGAATAACTACACAAAGAAACCAAGTACATTCGCAAAATTTAAGCCATTCAAATGGTGTCATATATGACACTAAAACAAATATAAAAAATTTACTATGACAATTTGCGCGGTGAAATCGTACCACAACAAATCAGGAAAGCAGCATAAGAGTTATGGTGTGACATTCCACAGGTAATCCATTAATTTTCTTGCTTAAATCGTTTAAAATACCAATCGAAACGTAAGCTACAAAGCGAATTTGTAGCTTACGTTTTGAGAAGGCGATGTTTGGAAACCTAACTTGTCTGAGTAGTTATTCTAAGGTTGTCCTGGTACTAATTCAACATTCACACTGCACTGCTGATAAAAACAATAATACACACGCCAAAACAAAATCAGGTGCCAATTTGTCAAAAAACCGGACGAGTACGAGTAGGTCTGAGGGTCCTACTCGTACTCTCGGACTCTGAGGGTTCCGTTGGACAGAACCCTAAGCGCGAGTCCAAAAAAAAAAATACTAACTGAAGTTGAAATATTGAAAGACAAACTTAACTTTGTAGTTTACAATAAGGTACTTCCATACATAGCAACTACAAAATGTAAGTTTGTAATTGTAAAACAATATTTTTTATATGATAGATATAACTTCAAATTAACAACTTTCAGATTTATTCCTTTATATGTGCTGTAAGACATTGCCTCTTGCCAAAATTAATGATTCTAGGTCCAGGGGAAGTACCCTATAGGTTTTGATTCCCCTGTGAAATCGCAAAATATGCGACATAAACGTTCATATCTTTTGATTGCGTTGACTTACAACTTTTATTTTTTTACAACCGAAAGAAATCGTATACCCAAGTATTTAGTATAAATTTCAATTTGATACCTCTACTCGTTCTTGAGGAAAAGGGTCTTGACAGACCGACAGACGGACAAGGAAGTGATAAGGGTTCCGTTTTTTCCTTTTGAGGTACGAAACCCTAAAAATTACCTACAATATGAAATAAGATACATACCATCATACATCTACATATAAAAGTAAGTTAAATTCATTAAAATTAATTAAAAAGTAAGTTGGTTTAACGTTGTGCGGATTACTGTCACCCTGAGCCAAGACTGGCAGTGTTGAGGCTCATTTTGATCGGCACACCGTTCACAAATTTCATAAAAGCTTGGTTTGATAAGGATTTTAATAAAAACTTGTTGAAGTTGACGATATCTTACCTTTACGACGGCCATTCGGTGTTGACGTGTTCCAGCAGTGATGATGGAGAGCGCCCAAGCCGCCACGTACAGAAGATTGGAGCTGGAAAAAAAGAAATATCTAATATTAATTATTCAACTTTTACAGTACTGTCGCGAGACTGTTCACGTTACGGAGGTTACAACGAAACGAGTGGCGATCTCCTCGCCTCTCGAACGAGTCTAGGTTCTGCCTCACATAGAGAGCTGCCTGCATTATTACGATCGAAGGTAATGTCGGTATACCGAGCGACTTAAAGAATGGTTTCGCTGATGTTCGGCGCGACACCTGAACAATCGCCCTTATTGCCCGTTTCTGCATCCTGAAGGCACGTAGTCTGTCGGCCGCGTGCCCCCACAGTTCGGGCCCGTACTGCAGGACTGAATGCACGGTCGCAAAATAGCAAGTACGCACCACATCAGCGGGAACCACTCGGGAAAGTCGGCTCAAGGCGTCACTACAAGAAACACTGACTGAAAAACCATCTTAACTTTCTCACCAGGCATCTTTCTCCAGCCCTTCAACAAGCGGTGGTATAATACCGGCTTCCAGCAAGGCATTTACAGGAGGATTCTGTTCGCGGAGAAAGTAGTAGGCTGCGCGAGTGGCTCGCTTCTGCGTCTCCAGGTCTTGTGACTTCAGGTCTGGAGGAAAATAAACGTCATATTGAGTGAAATCCAGGTGTAAAACAATGCCTAAACTGAGACCACATCTACAGGCCACTGCACAACAGCTATAATCAATTAGAAATGTTTTTGTTCTCATATTTTACGAAAAAAGCAACAATAACTAAAATGTTTGCGTTCGATCGAATGGTCTATAAAAATTCAATTTTGGTCTTAGAATAACTACTCAGTATAGTTATTCTGTAATACTATGCAATAATTGTAACTTAATCTTTAATACTAGGCACTGATTATTATTTAATTTACAAATTTCAATATTATAATAACCATTAAGTACATTTAAAAAAAAAAACAAAAAAACAACCTAATGCATGCACGTGTGTTTATTTATAGGTTGAGGAAATAAAAGGCTATTTTATTTCATTTTATTTTATCTATAGTTATTCTGAGATTATTCTGTGTAGTTATTATTTTATTATTTACTTATTCTGTGTAGTTATTCTAAGATTTTGGTATTAAATAGATCTGTATTTTTTAATTGAAAATAACGGATTCAAATTGAAGAACTTACCTTGCACAATCGTCAGTGCAGTGAACACCTTATCGTCATGAACGACGAATCTTTCCTCTCGAGCATGTCTCCGGAGCGTACCAGTCATTTTTGTGATTTTGCAACCGTCATCCTGGAAATAGTATGTAATTGACGCTGGCGTTGCGGTTTTACCACAGAAAAGAGAAGTAAATAGAACGGAAACGAGAAGGAAAATCTGTTACCAGGCATTATGAGTGGACCTTGATTGAGCACCTTGATTGAACATTCTTATTTATATCAACGCATCGAACTCCGCATCACAGTTGCTAACTGATTTCGAATTACTATACTATATGGGTACAACTGGCTACAACAAATTTCTTACAAAAATGCCTACACAGCCGTTCTAATGTAAACAATTTTTTTTATTACTGTGTGTTTGGCCATTGATAAGTAAAATAACCTCTTTCTTATGCTTAGCATATGGCTCTGTGTATTTACCTCGTCAGTTTCATGCTCTTGCAGTTGTTGTATCTGTTCGAGGACGTCGAGTTCATCCAGCACGTAACATAACAGCTTCACATCGCCATCTCTCTCTGCAGCCTGTACGCAAAACCATTAAAAAATGCAGTCTGTGTAGCAAACACACTAATTTATTATAAGATGAGATATATTTATTGCCAAAAACAAACAATAACAAAGGATATATTATACTATGAGAAACATAAGGAAAAACAATGTTTGGCAAGGTTTGGCAATAGGATACGCTCAGCGCTGTACTGCGAGGTACCGAAGGGTCACGCAGGGCTGGCAATCAAGAATGTTATAAAACACTATTTTTAACTATCACGGTTGTTCACTAAAGTTATATGATTATTTACGGGATATTTACCACATCCCCTAATTATATTTTGTCCTTAACAGGGCTTCTTCTTGGTGTTAGCTTTATCTCCGCCAATGCCTCTCAATGGTCCGGGCTAGGCCCGTGAAATAAAGATAAATAATTATGCTACTTTCATATGCATTACAACATTGTTATATAATTATAAGAGGAAATTTACCGTGGTAAGGTTGTGGATGAGCATGAGGGAGCTCATTCCACAACCTTACCATCTTTGGGAGTCCGCCATATTGGATTTAGAATGACGTCACTCTAAACGTGTATGCCAAATCGGTTGAAGATAACGATGGATAAAGATGGTATAAAATTCAGTTGCAATAATTGCTTCACACAGAAAGGTACATAAGTACAGAGAAAATTAAAATAAGAGCTCAAAAATCAGAGTCTTTGAACTTTGCTCGGAGTTTTTTTGCGCGGTAAAATCCGGAACGTGGATATTCGCCAAAGATCCAGAGTCACCGATATAGCTGTTAAAATTTGCTAGTTGAAGTGGCAATGGGCAGGCCACATCGTTTGAAGAACCGATAACTAGAAGACGCAACCTAGGTAGGCACCCCACTAGATGGACCGACGGCATTTTGAGAGTCACGGGCATCCAGTAGTAGCAAATGGCAGGCTGTCGTTGAGGGTGGAGGTTAAAGGGAGAGGCCTATGTTTAGCAGTGGACGTCTTCTGACTGATGATGGTGTTGATTCGTTTGTGAAATATTTAGAAATGTGATACTTGCAAACGCAAAAGACGTGTTACGCCAGAATTAAGTAGGAAAGATGAAAAACTGCTTACCTGTAGCAATTGGTCTAGTCCGTCCAGTACCTCTACCACAATGGTTTGGTCAGGTCCCGCGAGTAGCGCGCAGTACGACTTCAGCACGCCACTCGACACGAGCTGCTCGTGCTGGGCGGCTGATCCATTGTAGCAGAGGCAGGTGACGGCATACACAGCTTGATCTCGACACCTGTGCAAATAGTATAGTTGAAGCATACCACAGCTAGCAACACTGGTTTTGTTCTCTTGCGCTGAAATTGCTGATAGATATATCAACTCTTTGTTCACACCACAAAATTACATACAAACTATAAAATAGCTAAAAAATATATATAATCCCCCCCGATCTTACAATATCTGCCTTCAAAAGAAACATCAGAGACTGGCTTCTAGGTTTGTCCTATTCAAATTCAAATTCAAATTCAAATTCATTTATTTCAGGCTATTATAAAACCCATAGCATAATTAAATAATTTAACAATAATAAAATCACACACACAAATAAAATTTAAAATAATGTCAAAACAATCAATTAAGTAAACGTCAAATTAAATTAAACAAAATAAATTTAAAGACATACACACGGTTTCAACAATAATGTCAGGTACAATCAATTCAATTCAATTCATTTTATTTCCAATATTTATAATTTTACAATATTAACCTAACATTTTTAACAAATCTAAAATTAACAATTCATTATGAGTATAAGTACCTTTCTGTAGGTGTCTCGTAAGCAGCTGTTCTAGGAAGACCTGTGTTACAGCTGCTACGATTCCAACCTCCGGCGTCTGTCCAATGTTATTCATTTAACTTGTAGGGTAGGGTCATAGGAGCAGCGCGCCAGTACGGTGTGTAGGTGTGTGGTCCAAGTATAACAAGCCTACTAGATCTGAACTGTCGTTCAGATTTAGCAAACTTGTAAACAAGGTTGTTTGGGTAATAATATTTATGTTAGATTGTTGCGTTAAGTTAAGTATTTACTTTTATTAATGTCGCTGCTGATTTAATTGGCTATGTTTTAAATTAAATAAATAGATTATAATTTTAAAATTTTGTTTAAATGTCAATGGGCCGTCATTGAGGTAATTATTGGCACTAATTATGTAGTATTAATTAATTGTAAGTATATTGTTGTATTAATTAGATTAATCTTAAAGTAATTTCTTGCATTAGAGAAATAACTTTTTTTTTTTTGTGCATGCAACATGCATTCTAATAGATTTCGGGAAAAAATTGCATTTGGTATATGAGTGTGGAGCGAGTATGTATGTGTGTTTAAATATGTTGGGTTGGGGTGAGTAAGTGTGTGTGTGTGAGAGAGAGAGTGTGGTGTGGTGTGTGAATGTGAGTGTGGGCCTCGCCGCACAGCAACCTTGATCGAGTTTCGTTCACGGCGATGCCCGTTTAATTATGTGTGTACTTTTTGCGTGTGTGTGAAAAATGATTGGGTTGGTTTAAATACTTCATATTCCAGAATACACAACAGTTCTTCGGTCTCTTCATAGTTTAGTTTAAGTAGATGGTTGGTAAGCGCTTTTTTACATTTAGTAATTGGAAGGCTGGAAAAATCCATGAGCTGACTAAGTCTGTTATACAAAAAAGGCCCCAGAAAGCAGTTGTGCCTTCTTGCAATATGTGAATTGTACATCTTTGATTGAACTGGTTTATCTATTCGGCGCTTATTGCTCGGTTTGTTTATAATGGGTAAAGTTACACGCGCGTTTAATACTGTTTTTAAGATAAATATTTGTCTAACTCTTAGTACTTTTAAGTCTGAATACAACATGTCTGTGGAATATCTAAAGGGTTTATTAAGCATCACTTTAAGGACCGCTCTTTGCGCTTTTTCAACTCGGAGTACATAGGTTTTATAAGTACCTCCCCAAACCAGAGAACAATATGTCAGTAGGGACTGGCAAAGAGCGTAATAGACATTTGTAATCAGTTTCTTATCAACGATGTGCCTTAGTCGTTTGAATACAGTCATGAGTTTACGTGTTCTTCCAACTATCACTTGGATATGGTTCTGCCACGAGAGCAGATTATCCACAACTACTCCCAGGTATTTTATAGAAGAGACCTTTTCAAGCTGGACACACGAGCATGGTAAGTTTTCATTTTGAGGAGAACATGTATGCGCTCGAATTATAGTGTCATATCGTTTGGTTTGGCCAATTGAAGACTTGGAAAAAGTTATGAATTTGGTTTTATCTAGATTCAAGGTAAGGAGGTTTAATTTGAGCCAGGACATTACTTCTCTAAACCCAATTTCAGCCATAACCTTTGCTTCATTCCAAGACGGCGCCGAGAAGACGAGAGCAGTATCATCAGCAAAAGCTATAACTTTGCCTCCGTTAAGTTTGATGTTACACAACTCGTTTACGTAAATTAGGAAGAGGGTAGGGCCCAGGATGCTGCCCTGGGGAACTCCATATACTGCACTGGCTTCGTCACTGATGCAGTCACCCATTTTTACTCTCTGAGTTCTATTTGAGAGGTAATCTGACAAGAGTCCCAAGGCAACACCTCTGATTCCTATTTTTTCCATCTTACCAATCAGGATGGGAACAGAGACAGTATCAAATGCTTTCGCGAGATCCAGAAATATGCCCAAACATTTGTTTTTTTTGTCTAATTCGCGAACAATAAAATCAGTTAGTTCATTTACTGCCTGCTCTGTAGATTTCCCTGATATAAAACCAAATTGATTTTTAGATAAAATGTTGTATTTAGTTAAATAGGATGTAAGTCGTTTATTTAAAAGACGCTCAATGATTTTAGATAATGATGTTAAAAGTGATATAGGTCGGTAATTATTGATGCTGCCTCTGTCCCCTCCCTTGTGGATTGGCTTTATGAGTGCTGTTTTGAACAGTCTCGGAAAAACACCAGTACTGAAACTGAGGTTGACAATGTGTACAATTGCTGGTATGATCTGATCTTTCGCCATTTTAAGAACTTTGGTAGGTATACCGTCATATCCGACCGCACAGTCCGTTTTTAAGTTCATAATAATTGTTTCAACTTCCATAGGGTCTGTGTCTAAAAGTGAAAATGAATTACAAGTCCCTGGTGATGAGGAAGTAGGGTTAGTGTTCGGTGGGCTATTCTTTAGAATGGTATCAGCTAATGTTTTGCCCACGTTAGCAAAGTAGGAGTTCACATAGTTAAGAGAGTGAACAGGGCTGCTTTTTAGTTTTAGCAAGTGAAGGTTATCTATTTCACTGTTTTTTTTAGGATTAAACTTTGTTATGCTTTTGATTGCTGCCCATGTCGCTTTAGAGTCGTTGCCTGCTTTTAGTATTTCGTTTTTATCATATTCCGATTTGATTTTTTTCAGAATATTTCCACAAGAATTTCGGTACCTCTTGAAAATTGTAATTTTGGTAAGGTTGTTTGGATCGCATTTAACCTCTTTGTGTAGTTTATCTCGGTGTTTGATACAACGCAATAAGCCCGGAGTTATCCATGGTGTTTTAATTCTCTTACGGCAGGGCACTCTAATAGTTTTAGTGTTCTTATCAATAACTCTTCTTAATTCATCTACCAGTATTTGAGTTGAATTGTTGACATCATATGTGTCTAATATGGAATTAAGGATATTTATATCTAAATCTGAAACTACATTATTATAATCTATGATTCTGTTGAAATTGTATTTATTACGGCTATGTTGGTGATTATTTAGTATAACAGCCACTGTGTAATGATCTGTTATAGTTGTTGTAATAACTAGGGTAGATGATTTAAGTTTGGTTTTTAGAAAGATGTGGTCCAAACAACTTTTTTCTCGAGTGGGATATGTGTGTGCAGGCAACAGCTCATAGTGAGCCATCATATCTAAGTAGGTATTACAATCCACATCAAGTTCTTTGCGAATATTAATATTAACATCACCTGTTACGATGATGTTATTAAAAGTACTGAGTGAACCTAATATATAACTAATAGAGGTGAAAAAGTTTTCAAGGTTACGGTAGGCTGGTGGTCGGTAGATGGCTACTATGGCAGTATCAGTGCCTAGTTTAATAGTCAGGCAATTTGCCTCAAACGCAGGGGGTTCCAAAATATCAGCTGTTAAATCATTGCGAATGAAGACTACGACCCCCTCATTTTGGGATTTATTAAAAGTAGAACAATGAGTCGTAAAATTATTGAGTGATGGTGTAAAATTAATGCTATTTAGCCAGCATTCCGTAAGAATGAGAATATCTACGTCAAAGCCGAGGCGAGAAAGTAGAATTTCAACTTGTGGCATTTTGTACCCAATGCTTCTGATATTCTGGCAGACAATAGTAAGTTTGTTTGCGGATTCTCTAATATGTGTATTTGCATCTTGTATACTACATTGGAATGATTCAGATATTTCATAGTTGTCCAATTCTATTTCCATGTCTCGACTATCCATTAAAGTTAAGGTGTTTGGTTATATGTCCGAGTTTATTAGTTTTATAGGTTAGCATTAAGAGCTTGAGCCCAGAGTAGACGTAGCAACAAGACCAGGATTGGTGATACAGAACGATGGAGATTCGACAAGTTTTAATTAGTTTAAATAGTTTATAATATGTTGAGAGACAGCAAGTATATTGTAGTATTCGTTGTGCGTAAGTAATTATAAGATGAGATTTCTGACATGAAGCAAAAAGCTTTGTGACCAAGTAGTGTATTAAATAATAGGGTTTTGTGAAAGGTTCATGTGTGTTGGTGTTGTGTGATGTTTGCGAATGAAACGCGTATGTGAGTGTTTCGTTTAAGAATTTTGGTTTGTTATTAAAATTAATTTTATAAAAAGAAGGGCATAGGAAAGAAGCCATTAGGTTGACGAAAAACAGTGAGGTACATATAGCATTAATATGGAGTTCATGTGTTTGATATGATATGGGTAGATTTGAGCTCTTCCAGTTGTTTTTCGCAGTGTATGTGAATCTGTGGCAAACCTTCCTTCTTCCGGAGCAGGATCCTTCCACGGGAGCACCAGCAAAATAAGTAGTTGTTGGTTCTAGCAAAATCTCGTGTGAGAAAAAACAGCCGTCTTGTTTTTGAAGTCAGGTGCTCCGAGATGTAGATTGGAACTGAAGGTGAAGCCAAGCCTAGTTGTTGACTGGTTAGTTTAGTGGAATAGTCCTTGTTGTATTTCTTGACTGCTATCATTACTTCTTCCTTGCGGATCACTGTTGTCAGCTTTAAAAGGATAATCGAGCTTTTTTCAGATTTGGTATTAATTCGGTATATGTCATCAATTTCGTTTTTGTTTAGGTCTAGTTTAAGAGTGGTCCCCAAACTCGCTGCCATCTTTCGCAGATCAGCTTTGCTCTCTGAATCGGTTTTTGGGACATTTCTGATCTCAATGCTAGATGACTTTTTGAGCTGGTCGCCCATTTCGAGTTTGTCTTGGAGCTCATTTATATATTTTCTGTTATCACTAGTACTTTCTCTCCGGCATTGGTACCGGTACATGTCTCTTACAACAATGCCGGAGGAAAGTACAGTCCAACCTGGCTGCAATCATTTTGAGGACGGTGTTAGAGCTGGCCCTAACTCTGCGCACCAAGGACGCGGCCCGCGACCGCATGATCGTGTGAAAACAGGCCGTGTGTGCGTCCGCAAACATGCCAGAGGCGCTGCAGAACCGGGGCAGCCCCAACAACCTCCTAAATGCGTTGTTATAAAGGACGCGGAGGTCACTGTATCGCCTTTTAGTGTAGTCAGCCCACAGGCTGCACGTGTAGAGGGATGTACAGAACGCTCTAAAGAGCGTTACTTTGACCTCTGCTGAACAACGTGCAAACCTGCGGGCTATCATGTTCGCTCTGACCGACAGAGACCTCCGCTCCCGCTCAATATCCATGTTGTCTTTGAGATCGGTAGTGACCACATGCCCTAAGTACTTAAACTGTTCAACCCTTTGCAGGGGAACACAGTCAAGCAAAACAGGAGGGATGTCTATAGGGCATTTACCACCGGTCTCAAAGACCATCCACTGGCTCTTCTTCACATTGTACTGCAATCCGTGGCCACAGGCATACTCCTCGCATATCCGTATCAGCCTCCTCAAACCACAAACTGAAGCACTCAGCAGCACCATGTCGTCTGCGTAACTTAAGTTGTTGACACAAACACCGTCAATGTGGCAGCCGACATGCCGACTGCTGAGCGCCACGATCAACCCATTTACGTAGAGGTTAAACAGGGTTGGAGAGGTTAACCCGCCCTGCCTGACCCCACACTCGAGCCGATATGGTTCCGACATTGCTCCCGCCCACCTAACACTGTTGAACTGGTGCGCATACCAGTACTGGAACATGCTGACAAGTTCCTGAGGCAAGCTAATGTCACTGAGTTTCTTCCACAGCAGGTCATATGACACCAAATCAAAAGCTTTTGACAGGTCGAGGAAGCAAGCATATACCGGAGTTCTACGTTTTGTATAATATTTGACGGTATGCTTAAGACACAGTATGGCACTTTCCGTAGACAGCCGGGGCCGAAAACCGAACTGGTTATCATGTAGTGCTACATACCTGTTTAACTGTGTGTTAAGCAACCCGTCAAACACCTTAGCTATAACCGTAGCTAGAGATATAGGCCTGTAGTTACTCTTATCGGCAAGGTCACCAGTCTTGTTTTTCACTACAGGCACTACTAGCGTTTTCATAAAATCCGTTGGCAAGTACGAATGGTTCACGCACAGCGAGTAGAACATAGCTAACACTCTAGAAATATGTGGTCCAGCGTGGTGCAAGTGCTCAATGCTGAGTCCGTCGTGTCCCGGGGACTTGCCTTTTGAAATGAGCTTAATGGCATTTGTTACATCTTTCGCCAAGAAGGTAGTCCCCACTACTTGAGTGTTCATGCCAGCATCGAGCACCTCCCTCGCCGGGCCCAAAGGAGACTTCACAGAGAAATGACTTTTAAAAACATTTGCTATCTCCTTAGGGTCGCTCACACCATCGACGCTCACTGGAAGACCAGGTCGTGCATTCTCTTTACCGGTTGCCTGCCAAAAGCCGCGAAAGTCGCCTTTAGAATGTTTTACAGCAAGAGCGTCCATTTTAATTTGGTCTTGATTATTTTGGCACCATTTTAACCTAGACTTGAACACTCTTCTGCTATCGTACATATCCTGATACACGCAGCCTGACTTCGGCCTACCACAAAATACCCATTCCTTGAACTTTGACCTGGCCGACCTGTGAGCCTCGCTGACATGCTTGTTCCACCCTACGATGCGCGAGCCACCACCCTTGTTCCGTGTACCACTGCTTCCTCGACTCACCACTGCCGCGTCTCGAAGAGCGGTCACAATGTCGGAATAAAGCTTATCCAGAATACACCTGTGGTCGCAGCTATCACAAAAACAATCAGCACAATTTACACATTCTGAAGGAAAGTCAATCAGTTTAAGTTTATTGTGACACTCCTTCATGTAACTCGTTATTTGGTCCTCGCTTCTCATACCCCACAACACATCTTTATTTACATTTGTAGTTGTAAGTGAAAATTTTGGGGTGAGTACTTTCAGATTACACTCAATAATGAGGGGGAAATGGTCAGACCAAAGAGTGTCACAATTCACATACACGTCAACAATAGACTGCTTTGCCGAGTGAGTTACCACACAGTGATCAAGCCAGCTGGTCGTCCAGTGCACTTCACTGACAAACGTATAAGTACCTGAGTCTAATCCAAGCATATCTACATCGACACAGGACCACTGTTGCTCACGACACATACTAGCTAGCTCACCATAAAACAACTCACCCGGATCCGCATTGAAATCGCCCAGTATGAATACGGATTCAATTCCATACTCGTCAATAATAGCACTGACTGTACTTAGGCAATCCGTAAACTCAAGCAAATTATCGACAGAGTTTGTTGGTAAATACACGCTCATCACTACCACTGTGCTATCGCATGTTGTGATTTTAATAGCGCATATACGCGCATTATTACACTGCAACACTGACACCTGTTGAAACGTACTATATCGATAAAGGACACAAACACCCCCATGACCACGCCCCTTCACGATTCCTCTGCTGGTATCAACTGCTGACGTTGCCGTGTAGCCAAAACTGCTGTCAATCGTGCTTATGAAAGGAATGTCGTGCGGTAGCAGCCATGTTTCCTGGAGGCAGATCACGTCACACGTACGACATAAGTTTCTAACGTCTTCTATTGATCGTTTTACATTCTTACAGTTAAAACTTGCAAAACTATGAGAACCTTTATCCATTATTGAGCTGGTTTAAACCGTTAGCAGTGTTCGTCTGTCTGCGCTTGAAATTCACGAAGCGCCTAAATATTATTCCTGTGGGCCAGATAGTTTCATCCATGTACAGTTGTAGGTTCGCCTCCGACGTTAAAAACTTGAAAGCTTTGTGACCTCTTTCTATTTTCATGTTTATTTTCTCTAAAACCACTGTTTCTTTCGTTTTACTTAGAATATATCTAATAATATCATTTTCAGTCGTGTCACAGTGTATATTAGTTATGAAGACGGGGATTTTCTTTTCAGCCGCTTTAAAATTACACTCTGCATCTCTAGCTACCCCTGATTTACCCATGAAACGATATTTTTCTTGTTTTTTGCGATGCGATACTTTCTGCCAACCTTCATAACGGTTATATTCATTCGTAACGTTTTCGCTAAGAAGTAGTGGCTGCTCCAAAACTCGCTGCCCCGTTTCATATCTGCCGCCGTCCCTATCAGTGTCTGCCGGCTGACGCGCTACCTGTGACTGTGGTGCAGAGCTCGGCATCTCTGACGTCATCGCAGAGCTTGCCGTCGCCGCCGTAGAACCGGTCCACGCGCGCGCCTCCTGACTCACCACAGCCGTCTGCACTCCCCCCGCGCCACATCCGTCACCCGGGCTTGCCCGTTCGGTCTCAGCCGACTGTTGCCGGTCACGCAATGTACTGGTTTGCTCATTTTCTTCTACCCTCATATCTCTGAATTTTAATAAAGGTGACTTGTTGTTAACTGACTCGTTATTGTTATCAATTTGAGATTCATTTAAAGAAGAAAACTGACAATCGTGCGACAGCCCCGCAGGTCCACTGTCCATCCAAGCACCTCGTCTCGTGTTCACTTTAAATGCAGATGACGGCGGTAAAGAATCGTTCCTTATTCGGAGAACCTCCGTTTTTAATTCATCTACACTAGCGAGTGTGGCATAATTGGTTTTTATGTCTTCTACTTCATGTTTCAGTAGCAAGATATCTTTTAGTAGCTTGGTGCAATCCAAATGATCGAATAAAATCGGAGGTAGTTTGTCCAAATTTCTCGCAACAAAAACTGGTATTGAATCGGGTTCAGTAGATTTGAAAAGATTCACAATATCCTATGAGGAGACCGAGGGAATTATCCATAACTTATACAGTGAGTAGTAGTTTTTAATAGCAGCATTCCTTTCCTTTTCCACTTTCCTTTCTCCTTTCCTTTCATTGTGATGCCGAACATGGTAAAATTTTAATTTGTTTTAATTTTTATTTATCTTTTGGAAATAGGAATAACACCTATTTCAATTTAGTTACTTTTTGTAATTTCGCTACTTAAAAACATTAAAGATTTTGATCATTTACAGGCGAGAGCGCCGTCAAACGTTAGCCTAGTCCGATGTAAAAAAAAAAAAAAAAACAATAAAACCTCTATTAACTTTGCACTCGGGCCTCAAGATACAAGCCTCGTGCTTAGTTTGGGGCTCACCGATTAGTCTCATATACATAAACTTAGAATTTAACTACTAACCGTCTTACTACAAAAGATTTAAGCACGCTTTAGACAGGTGTTTGACACATTTTTCACAGGGAAACAACTGCTAAACACATGTTTAAAGCGTTCTTTAATCTTTTGTAGTAAGACGACCTGTGTTTACTTATTAAGTTGTTTCCTAAAAAATTATGTGTATTCTTTGTTATTGTATACTGTTAGTTTTCTGTGTAATAAAAAATTATCTAAATTATCTAAGCTTTAAAACTAGTGCCAAAAATCAGCGGCATTATCACTCAGGGCGTTCTCTTCTAGGCAACTTTATCTGATCTGCTGATCTGAGTGGACTCAACCTAAGTATATCGGGTTCAGGCTATCTAATTTTTTTGATATTTATAATTTAATCTAGAATTATTTTATTTCTTATTTCTTGTATTTTTAAATTTTAAGATCCTTTTCTAATATGTTATTATGGCCACAAACGACCCCAAGCCTGGCCTTGTAGGGAAGACTGAGGTGATATAAAACGGCACTGACTTTGCAGAAAATAAAACTGTTAACGAGCTGGCAACATCGCAATTCAACCGCTTCCTACTGGAGTTTTGGCGCCAACGCGGAAAAAACATGTCGGCTCGTTGGATTATTTTCCTAAACTTCTGTATTTTCGAGTGTTAATGTGTACTAAATGGTGAATTATTATTCATTAAGTGCTCTTAAACGTGCTCGAGTGTGGTGAAGTGATATAACGAGGTGAAACGTGTCTTTTCGTGTTGTTTCCAAAACTCCATAGGAGCCTCTTGTAAAGTCTCCACCACTTTACAGGGGCATGAGTTCGACTTGACCGTGACTTACTTAGCTTGACTCTGACTGTGACTATGACTTGTTTGACGCTAATAAGACAAAATGAACTGTTTAATATTACGAGTAAAGGACATTGAATCCACGCTCATGAAGATTTTAACAAAAAAAAAAAAAAACCGCTTCCTACTGGAGTTTTGGCGCCAACGCGGAAAAAACATGTCGGCTCGTTGGATTATTTTCCTAAACATCTGTATTTTCGAGTGTTAATGTGTACTAAATGGTGAATTATTATTTATTAAGTGCTCTTAAACGTGCTCGAGTGTGGTGAAGTGATATAACGAGGTGAAACGTGTCTTTTCGTGTTGTTTCCAAAACTCCATAGGAGCCTCTTGTAAAGTCTCCACCACTTTACAGGGGCATGAGTTCGACTTGACCGTGACTTACTTAGCTTGAATCTGACTGTGACTATGACTTGTTTGACGCTAATAAGACAAAATGAACTGTTTAATATTACGAGTAAAGGACATTGAATCCACGCTCATGAAGATTTTAACAAAAAAAAAAAAAAAAACCGCTTCCTACTGGAGTTTTGGCGCCAACGCGGAAAAAACATGTCGGCTCGTTGGATTATTTTCCTAAACTTCTGTATTTTCGAGTGTTAATGTGTACTAAATGGTGAATTATTATTCATTAAGTGCTCTTAAACGTGCTCGAGTGTGGTGAAGTGATATAACGAGGTGAAACGTGTCTTTTCGTGTTGTTTCCAAAACTCCATAGGAGCCTCTTGTAAAGTCTCCACCACTTTACAGGGGCATGAGTTCGACTTGACCGTGACTTACTTAGCTTGACTCTGACTGTGACTATGACTTATTTGACGCTATTAAGACAAAGTAAACTGTTTAATATTACGAGTAAAGGACATTGAATCCACGCTCATGAAGATTTTAGCAAAAAAAAAACCGCTTCCTACTACCCGCGTGCCTCCCAGATGGTATCCCTGAATTGCGTCGCTCTGGCTCCCACGTCACAAAAATCGTCAAAAGTAAGTTACAAAAGTTTTTATTATAAGTACTTATATTTTGATACTGCGATTGTATTTTGATTTGGGTTTTATATATGTTTCGAAAGATCGTTAGCTAACGATACTAGACGCACGATGACGCATAAGTCATAAGTCATAAGTTGACGCATGCTGGACCTACAGTTCGCTAATGGTTTATTTGATACCCCGGAACTATTAGCTATTTTGAACTTCTCTGCACCAACTAGGTCGATTAGACCATCTCGTATAAGCTTCTGAGCTGCTCCAACTGGAAAACGAATCTGGGCAAAAATGCCCCTGTTATCAGACTAGCCAGGGAGTTTGATGTTTTCTCCCGATATGACGTAGTGGACTTATTCGCTGGTGGCGTGGGTAGGTTCAAACTATCTATTCGTAGTAAACTATCAAACTGCTGTAATAAGTAATGTTTTTCTCTTATTCTTAGATTCCTTTAATCAGTCAAATATTCATTGAATTTTTAATGTATAATGTACTAACTTATATTCCAAAAACGAACTCTCATTATTATTATTTTTAATAGCATGTAGTCTGCACGTATAATTGTGGTGGCGTTTAGTCTACTTCTTGTGCCTTGTCTTCATCATGTTAAGGAAGGACGTACATCATGTTCATTAGTAAAATAAAATAAAATTAAAATTAAAATACTATACTTACTTTAAGTAAGTATCGTCACTTACTCAGGGTCTGTACTGGCCAGTACGCTGCGTAGTGGAGTGAGTATGCCTTTCCCCAGAGCTCGCTGTATCTGAGCGCGCGTCCCCGCGAGGATGTTGCCTGTGGCCCGAGCTGCTTCCTGCACCAGGCAGGGCTCGCTGCACTGGAGGAGAGACACGATGTGCTCGAGGCAGTTAGCGTCGAGGCAGCGGTCCACCTGGGGAGAAAATGTTCCACATACTGGTAATATAGTTATGGAATAAAAAGGTTCACTTTATGTATTTAGTTTTAGTAATTAAATTTAAATTTAAAAAATTAAAGGTATACCTTTGTTATACTGATCTGAAGAAAAACCAATCAAATGTATAATTTTTATGACCGGTAGTCAACCTGCCTAGTCTAGTCTAGGGAAGAAGTTTAGTCGTTCATTCCTGCAGCAGACATTTTTTAATGATGAACTTGTGCTAGCTCTCGATCTCTCGCTTAGGTATATTGTATTAAAAGGGTCGCATTTTATTAAATATTTTTTTTTGCTTTGTCATCATTATCCTATCATGTTGCCACTGTTGAAACACAGACTTTCTCTCAGAGAGAGGATTGCCCCTAGTGCATCATGGTGGCCCAGTGCATGTTGGTGAATGTTATGTCTTTGAACTTTTGAGAATCTTGACAAAACTTAGCTTATGAAATTATATATATTCAATACCTGATTGTTTGTTCCGGCTAGCATGTTCCCGACAGCGCTCAACGCTGCTTCCCGCACGTTGGTAGCCTCGTGCCCGAGGAGCCCCACGAGGCGCGCCGTGAGTCCGGCCACGGCTTGTACTGCTTCTATACACTCATCAGGTCCATGCATTATATTAGCGAGCGCCGTGCAAGCATCCTCTGGAACATTTAAAAATATTTCTTCTGCTACGAATAGCGATTTTCAAGGACACTTTAAGTCGAATCTCGGAAACTTACCCACAACATCAGATGCGGTGTGTCGGTCGTGTAGTTGGTCCAGTTGAGGTTTACCATTTTCAATGTTCTTGGATTCTCCATATATAATGTCCCCGGAGTCTCCATCTTCAACGTCTATGGGTTCTTCATCTTTAATGTCGAGTAGGTCATATATGCAGGGCAGTGCCGGTGACATCAGTTCAAGATTTCTTTCTTCATTATTGTGGCTACAATTATTAGTTTTTTTTTTTTATGTATATATGTAACCGCCTCCTTGACGTGTCCGTCAACGGCGAACCTGAATAGCGCCGGTTATGAGCGAGTATAGTTTTTTTTTTTACCAAGAGATGAAAAATTATATTTCGCACGTGTGAGCTAAGGGATGTACAGTTTAAACCGAGTAAAATTTCACGAGGGTTACGGTGTTACGTTGATCAAACTGTGAATATCTATCTCGAGGTCAGGTTTCGTTCCATACATATTATTTAGCTCTATGTTGTATTCACATTACCTGCACAAATTACTATAGATCCGCACAAAGGTCTTTAGTTGCACAATTGGTGTATCAGAGTGTAAATAAGGCAGCATGGCTGACACTGCCCCGTGAGCCAGCACGGCGTCTCGAGTCTCCGGTCCATGCAAAGCAAAGTTCCCAACTGTCATAACCGCCCGTTCTGCCAGATCCTTCTCCTCGTAAGCTAGGAAGGTCAAAAGTTTGGGAATGACTCCGCTCTGTGAAAAATATAGCTGTTTAAACTCAGGTACAATTTTATCAATCAAGTTACCGGAAGCTCACCTCATTTTCAAAAATCCTTCAGTACGCCTGGTTAATGCGACGCATGACCAAAATGCTGGCGTGTTTCTGGCTCAACGCATAAGCATTGCTATTTAACGTGGTAATGCCGCCAGCATGCTGAGTACGCTGCCAACTGGTACTGGGCTTGAGCATTTGGATTATCTTTAGACCTTCAACGGTCTATGGGCAGTCTAATTGTATTTGTAGTGTTAGTTTTAGCTTGTATTTTGTTTAGTTAATAAAGGCGCCCGTCAAAAAAAAGTTTTAGTAAAAACTAACTACCATAAATTTACTTACTAGCTTGCCCGCCCGGCTTCGCTCGCTTTGTATAGAAACCCTAGCAATCAAACTTTAAAATAAAACATTTTCTTTTAATCCCGATACACTAAATGGTTCCTTTAGAATAGCAGGTGAAACCGCGGGGCGCAACTAGTTAAAAATAATATTATTTTAAGAGTATTGTTATGTTCTCCGATAGATTCAATATTTGGGTATTTTCAAATTCCTATTTGCTAATTGCTATGTTACAATCTTCTATTTACAGTCTTCAAATCACGAGTGAATCGGTTTCTTCTAGGCAAGCGTGCTCCAACGTAGACCGCATCATCGCTTAACATCAGGAGAATTGGCGGTCAAACGCAAGCCTTAAAAAAACAAAAATTGGCGGGTATGTCCTAAAACTGCGACCAGAACCACCGGAGGATGGGCAGCAGCATCCTAGTAGCACATGGTAAACGTACTGCGATCCCCAAACCGCCTGCCAAGCGTGGGGATTATGGCAACACCCTTCTCTAAGAGGGAGGCCTTTGTCCAGCAGTGGACGTTTAATGGCTGCTGATGTGAAGTTGCGATAGTCAATTAAAAATCCCAAAGATTCTTACATTTGCAACAGCCACCGTGTGGTCCCCAGTTCCAAAGGCAATGTAGCTGAGTAGACCCAGCGCGCGGTATTGAAGCTTGGGCCTGAAACATAATAACGGAATAGGTAATTATTCATTTTGAGGTTTACATCTTTAATTTTTAGGGTTCCGTACCCAAAGGGTAAAAACATGACCCTATTACTAAGCCTACGATGTCTGTCAGTCTGTCTGACTGTCCGTCTGTGCTACCTATTAACGGCTGTATCTTTTGAACTGTAATAGATAGCCAGTTGAAATTTTCACAGAATATGTAATGTTACGGCGGATTAACTAAGATATACTAAAAAAGTCAAAAAGTTAAAACGAAAGGGCATACAACAAACATGTTTTTTTAAATGTATTTTTGTATTAGCTCCAATGTAAGAACGGTAATACGTAAAAGCGTCAAACTTGGCATGATTGTAGTACACACTGTAACTTATAATGGCGTTTCCTTTTTAGTTTAGTTTTATATTTTAGTCCTAGTTTGTATAATTTCAAGTTGTTTTCATTATATTATCCTCTAAACTAGTTTGATATCTCGAAAGTAAACTCTTGGACATTAACTTACAAGCATTGATGAGATATCTCTCAATTATCTAGGCGCTTGAGTGACGCTAAGCCGGATACTGGTTACTCGCATTTGCGTTCGAAGTGGCAGAGAACTGGGCGCTGGTTTCCTGCCTGCCTGTGCCATTTGATAGTGTCAACGGGAATATTGCGGTACCATTCAAGGGTATAATAACACCTAAAAAGTGGTTTTAATTTTCTCACCAGTTATCCCTATCCAAAGCCTCGACCAGTGACGTGATGATACCGGCCTCGACCATGGCTGCTACAGGAGGATCTTCCTTGCAGAATATGCTGCGAGTGGCGCGTACAGCTTTCATCTGCGTCGCCAGGTCTTGGGACTTTAGCTCTGGAGAAGAAGGAACTAGTGAAACAAAGAATCTTCGGGTAGTCAAAGCAAGCAAGCAAGTTCTCCAGTTTTTATGCTAAAAAATTCCTTGTTTATTTTTGCTACGGAACCCTAAATAACATTCCGTTTCAATGCATCATTTTCCTAAAATTGGGTGGCATACCTACCTCTCACAATAATCTCTGGAGTGAAGTCATCGCTGGCCTCCGACGAGATTGTCTCAAGCTGCAGCATCTTGAATTGGAGCTTATTTAGGCTTTCTTCTTATTAGAATCAACAACTGAAAATAATATACAGGGTTATACAGAAGCTCAGACAAACAATGGAAATATGGAAAGGAGGCGTGTAGGGTATATCAGGCTTGATGTGTTAAGTCGATCTCACCCTGCAGACGACCTTGCCGCCCATTTTTTGCATGTGGAGTTCGTTGCCGCTACAAGTTTCTTAGTGTAGGTAATGAAAAATTTGTAAAAAAAAAATATATGCCATAGGTGGCAAACAAGCTAATGGGCCGCCTGATAGTAAGTGATAACCGTCGCTATACCTGCAACACCAGGGGCATAACAGACACGTTGCCGACCCTTAAATATTTATTAACAGCCCTTTTGAAGAACCCCATGTTACTCGGAAATTTAACAAAACCGCGATGCTGCCATAAGATTAGACAGTTCTTCAGAACACTCCCCGTAAAAGAAACAAAAAGACCCAACGTCTCTGCGCACGTTGAGCGGCTCTAGGTGTGCAGTGAGCTTGAAACTGTCCACAATTCTGACAGCTCTACGCTGTAATGCATCAAGTGGGTCAAGCTGATACTAGGATGCTGCCTTCCAAAGATTCCCATCAGTACTCCATGTGAGGTCACGCTTTGTAAAGCAAGACTCTTTGTCTCGACGTGAAATACCGCTGCACCTTGTTGAGCACACAAAGTTTCTTGGTAAGCTTGACCTTACTTGCAATGTGTCCACGAAACTACATTCGCAGACATGCCGCAGTGATTAGAATGTTGGCAATTTCGTTTATTTTTCGATCAATCATTATTATCATTCATCATCATCATCATCAGCTATTAAACGTCCATCGGACGAGGTGACTATTATCATTAGCCTACTTTAATCACACGGATAGTAGGCGTTTACAGATGTCAGTGTCATCAAAATAATTTGCCTTCTATTATCAGAACTATACTGCTGAGTTTGGGACTCTCTCCCTGCGTTGATGTGGGTGTTGGCAGTCTGCGTGAAAGCTTATCTCTTGCGGTTTCCACCTCCAGACGGCCGGTTAAGGCAAGCCAGGGGTCAGGGGTCTCATTTAACCCCATGGAATCGGTGTTGCCACTCACCGACGACTTGCCATAAAGTCGCCCCTGCGTATTAACTAACTACCCGTATTATTATCGTATGCCCATGACAGCTATGGGCCTCGCCGCATTTCTCCGAAAATCTGAATGACACACAAAAAGATCATTCACTCTTATCAGTATACCAAAATTCTACACTAACTATAGACGTAATTCATACATGTTGAAAGTGAGCAAGAACTTTAACACCATCGATAAGCGCTTAGGGTTGGATCTATTCTGCATGAGAGTTGTGGCGGTTAGGCAGCTATTGAGTAGGGAATTCTTTGTTTAAGCCTATTGTTATGTCATTTAAATTTTTCGACAAACGCATATTGTGTAACTGCGTAATGTCAATAAAATTGTTACTTTTTATATTTTCAATCCTCGAGGACCTATAATTAGCTTCTGGATCTATTAAGATTTTTTTTAAGGCTGGTAGTCTTCCTCTGAAATAAATAAATAAATTTCTGAAGGAATCCGTTTAGCAGTAACTGAAGAGAAAACTTTCTACAAGGTATGCTAGTTTTCTATTTAATAGTAACACGTTCCATAGTTTTACCAATAGGTATAAGAAGTAACAAAAACAGGGCGATAGTTATTTGAGTCGGCAGGACTGCTTTTTTTGAGATGGGCGGTAGTGAGCTTCCTTAGCAGATAGCCCGTTGGTCCAGTTGGTAGTGAACCTACCTTCTGAGCTTGGGGGCGTGGGTTCGATTCCCATCTAGAACAAACATTTGTGTGATGAACATTTGTGTTTGTTCTATATCTGGTTGTTAATATCTATTTAAGTATGTATTTAAAACTATATATGTATGTATATCAGTCTCTGGCAGCCATATCACAAGCTTTGCTTAGTTTGGGGTCAGATGACCGTGTGTGAAAAAATGTCCTGAATATTTATTATATTTATTTACTTTCTTAGTCATGACAGGTATAGAACACACTGGTTAATGAGGATCATTCTCGATAGATCCATTGCTAAGATCCATAATGGATCTAAAGAGATTTTTGCTCTCTTTAGATCCCATTTTAAAATTATGGATCTATCAAGAACTTTTCTTTTCACTAGATCTATTAGTAGTTAGGTTAGGACCCGGGTATGTCCTAAAACTACAACCAAAACCACCAGAGGATGGGCAGCAGCATCCTCCTACTTAAATGGTGGATCCTCCTGCGATCCCCAAGCCGCCTGCCAAGCGTGGGGATTATTGGCAAACCCCCTCTTAAGGGGAGGCCTATGTTCAGCAGTGGACGTCTTAAGGCTGATGATAATGATGGTGATTAGTAGTTCCTCGAAGGATCTATTGAAATTTTTAATTTTCGTTGGATCACGAGTATCACGACCTTGCTGGATGGGTGACGAGAAGGCTCGATGCAGTTACCCAAACGCTGCCCAGCCCAACTGTATTATTTTCTTGGCCTCACTCTCAAAGTTGTTTTCAACTAGTTAACTCATTTTACATGCATAACTGTCTCACGTTTTCCTCCAGGCTTTATAAATAACTTATACCGTAGATAAACAACTAAATCGTATTGTTCTTCCTGTTATGACCGAAACGTTTCAGACAAACTAATCTAAGCGACATATCGGAACACAAATCCATGTATCTAAGTTAATATTTAGGTATATACATTTTTAGTCGTTTTTTTTAAAAGTAATTATGAGAATTTTCAAAATAACTCTATTAATTTACCAAATTATTTTTAACCACTAGTTTTTTCGTATTCGTCTCATATCATGATGGTATATAGATAAGAAGTAAAAACGTTTTAACCACCATCTTGGGGCGTCCGCCATATTGAATTTTTCATCTAGGACCAATAAATAAATAAATAAATATTCGGGACAATGTGCTTGGGATGACAAATCCAACGAACCCAAACTGGACGGGGCTACGTCACTTCGTTTAGGAGTTCCTATGGCAATCTTCAGTCTCCATCATCAAGCCAGCTGGAAGGTACCATAACATTACATTGTCACAAAACTTACATAAGTAAGTACGCCATATTTCAGCTCAATCGGTTGAGGATAAATGAATAGCTTGTAAAAGGAGAAACATTACTTTTTTAGGGTTCCGTACCTCAAAAGGAACGTCTGTCTGTCTGTCTATCTGTCCGTCTGTCAAGACCCTTTTTCTCAAGAACGCGTCAAGATATCAAGTTGTAATTAATATCAAATACTCAAATCTACGGTTTCTTTTAGCTGTGAAAAAATCAAACTTGTAAATTTACGCGATCAAAAGATATGACCGATTATGTCGCATATTTTCGCATATTTTGCGATTTCACAGGGGAATCAAAACCTATAGGGTACTTCCCGTTAACCTAGAATCATGAAATTTAGCAAGAGGAAAGTTCTCACAACACATATACAGGAACAAATGCGAAATACATAAATTTGAAGTTATATTATTAAAAAAAATGTTTTGCTATTACAAACTTACATTTTGCAGTTGGAATGTATGGAAGAACCTTATTGTCAACTACAAAGTTAAGTTTGTCTTTCAATATTTCAACTTTTTGTTGTTTTTTTTTTGTTTGGACTCACTGTCTGAGGGTTCCATCTTACGGAACCCTCAGAGCGCGAGTCTCACTCGTACTTGTCCGGTTTTTTTAAACTAAAGTGATCTCGTTACCAAAAAACCGTTACCGTACTCGTTACCGTTAAATGTCCCATTGTGGTGAAAACGTGGTCACCATAGAAAACGTGGTCACCATAGAAAACGTGGTCACCATAGAAAACCTGAACTGCAGTTGTTTTTGGCCAGCGGAACTTGGTCTGCACGCTACAATGTTGGCACTACAAACACGTAATACAAGCCGACTAACCTGATAAGCTCTAGTGTTTTTCAGTGTTCGTTTCTTTAATCAGGGCCAGGGGAATCCAACAGCAGGAACATCAATCAATGTCACCGACAACAGGAAGAATGACAATCACGGATCGCAGCTCGTGTGTTATCGCACGCGCTATCTGCAGATGACTTTGAATAGCGTCACCGCATTTGAGGTAAATTAAGGTGGGCTTCCTCATTCCTCCCACAGGCACCACGATGTTTGTCTCGATGTACGTTGCTTTGCAACCATCGCTGTTTCCACGGGTATCGTATTCCAGTAATTATGGAATGGCTCAAACACAAGCCCCCAGCTTGAAAGGATGCTTTTCATCAAAATGTACAGGGTTACACATATAAACTGTACTAAGCCGAAAAGTGGTCATTGTCATCATCATTATGAACAAATTTTGCTACGGGATCAACCTTGAAATCACGAAAAAAATATCAGCGGTTCCATAGAAAACGGTCATTGAATCTCGACAAAATGTATGAAACAGCTACTTTGTCAGCGATTTTAGGGTTGGACTCTTAGATACTCTTGGTGTCCACTACGCTTTTATGATTTAACGAGTTTATCTAATGGCAGGTATCTAGATATTAAATGTTTACGATTATCACCAAACGAGATGACGGGAAAGAAACTTAACGGTCGTATACAGAAAATGAGCCGTTGTCAAATCTGCTGGCTTTAATGGGCCTGGACTCTGGTCTGGATTTCAACAAAAAGAGTATTAAGCACTGTATCAATTAGACAAAAGATTAAAAGCTCCTCGTGATATCAAAATCTGAGCACCAATAACTCTCTCTCTCTCTCTCTCTCTCTCTCTCTCTCTCTGTGTTATTGTATTTTTTTGCCACAAATAAATTATGTCTATGTCTATGTCTAATCAAATACGCCTTGAATTCTATTATCATCGATTCCCATAAACTTTCAAAATGTGGCAATTTCAGCAGGATCCTTTGCCAATCGATACGTTGGTGGGACATAATATATTCACTTCATTTTAATAACCTTTTCGCCACATCATTTGAAGGACAAATAACCGATGGGGTAGAAAGTTTCTTGAATGGAGACCACGAACCGGAAGACGCAGCGTAGGTAGGCCTCCCACTAGATGGACCGACGACATTGTGAGAGTCGCGGGCGTACAGTGGACGCAGATGGCAGACTGTCGTTCAGTTTGGAGGTTTAAGTGGGACGTCTATGTTCAGCAGTGGACGTCTTCTGGCTGATGATGATGATGAATATACTCTTCTGATATTGGATACTAGCTGACCTGACAGACGTTGTCCTGTCTTAGAACTGTCAAACACGCAAAGTCAAAATTGTAAATCGTGTAAATCTAATTTTTTTTACACCTTTAGTTACATTATTGCAGTTTTAGTAAGGATCCCTTATTTAAAAAATATATATAATATAGTCTATGTCACCCGGGGATAGTGTAGATTCCCAACAATGAAAGAAGTTTTCAAATCGGTTCAGTAGTTTCGGAGCCTATTCAATGCAAACAAACAAACAAACAATCAAATCTTTCCTCTTTATAATATTAGTATAGAAGATATAGATATAGATGAGTAAAGTTCGTTGGAATAAAAACGTGCCCCAATTAAATTGGATCAGTTATCAGACGTTCGTTTTTCTACCGGACCATTTCTACCTAAGAACTTTTTCATGATCAAAATAGTCACTCCGATAGACAACATTAAAAAGTGGCTATGTATTGAAATAAACCAGCCAAGTGCGAGTCGGGCTCGCGCACGGAGGGTTCCGTACCACCACAAAATTCAATAACGAAATCACCCGTTATAACTTGGTAATGAACAGAAACTTATCACCGACTCGCGCTTGACCATTATTTATTATTATACTTTAGAGTGTGTACTATAATCATGCCAAGTTTCACGCTTGTACGTATTGCCATTTTTACATTAGAGCTAATAGAAAAATACGTTTGATGTATGGGGACCCCCCTTTCGTTTTTAATTTTTGACTTTTTTATTATTTTTCAGTTAATCCGCCGTAACATTACATATTCTGTGAAAATGTCAACTGACTTTCTATTACGGTTTGAAAGATACAGCCGTTTGAAGGTAAGACAGACAGACAGACATCGTAGGCTTAGTAATAGGGTCCCGTTTTTACCCTTTGGGTACGGATCCCTAAAAACCAGGAATATTGATCAAATGACAATTTAATTTACTACAACTCATTGGCACTTAAATTACTAAATATTTATTGATTTAAATACATGGATTTTAAATCTAGTTCATAGTTCACGAAAAGTGATCTGAGTTTAACTATATACCTACTGGGTTACGCGGAAAGGGTGTATTAAGCCGAAAGGAGTGTTTCGGTTTTTTATGCATTTCATCGAGTGCCAAAATAGCTCATGTTTTTATCGCGATTTTGTTGGTTTTGTTGGTACTAAAAGTTTTTTTTTAATAAAGTGACCTCCTTTTGACTTAATACAGTCCTTATGCGTAACCTTGGATGTATTTATGATAATGAATCTGAAGATTTACTAACCAATAAAAACCCAACAAAACAAAAATCGTGTAAAACCAAATTTAATTAATTTCCTAATTATAAAGTATATCTTTGACGCAGACTCCTAACCCATTTTCAACCCGCTTCAAAGCAACTTCTTTGTCTTCGACGATCTGATCTATCCAACGCGTACTAAGCAGGCCAGCTCAGAAAAGATACACCAGGGGCAGGCCAGTGGTCTCGTTGTCGTCGGATGGATATCCCAATTTATTTACTAGTAGGTATGCAGGTAGTAATTCTATGGTTGTTGCTGGAATATATGGTACAGCTCGTTAGCTGTTTTTCTAATCTGAAACATAAATACAAGTTAACATTAGAAGCTTTCCTGCAATAATGGTTCAGACTGACGCTGCCGCAAGCCGCAAGTAAAGCTGAGAACTTCAAACGGCTCAAATATGGATATTTAGACAGGATATGTACCTACTAGCCCATTAACCGGGGGAGACTTAGTATGGAGAGGTCGGACATAATTGTGTTTGTGCCATTTGAGGTTCAGACTTTGATTCACTCATGATTTGAAGACACCCAGATTGTAACTATCAGGGAACAGTATTCAGGCAGAGCATCCCACAGACTAGCAGTTCGCATAATAAAAGTGGAATAAACGTAGAAGTGAGGCTCTTGCGAACCATTGCGCAAGAGCACATCCCTTGCGACACAAAAATAGCTATTGCAGCCTTGCAGACAACTTCAGAGACACAAAGATCCGGAAATTGACCAACTGGCAATATCTCTCTCGGGGTTAGTTGCTCGATGGGCAGTGATATTAGGTAGCCAGTTACTTTTGTTAAACCGATACTGTCCCACTGCTGGGCAAAGGTCTCCCCAATTTCCCTCCATAAATCTCGGTCCTCCGCCATCTCTTGCCAAACTCTCCGGAATGAGTCAAGATCGTCACGCCAGAGTTTTTTGGGCCTTCCTTGACTGCGTCGTGCATCAGGCACCCACTCTGTGATGATCCTAGCCCATCGGTCGGGATGCATACGTGCCACATGTCCCGCCCAATCTTATTTTAATCTGGCTGCATTTTTGGCAACGTCGACCACACCTGGGTCCTTACGGACAACTGCTATTACAGGCACCTAATCCGCTCAGTTGGAAAATCACGCGACCGCAAACCTTATTGCGCCCAGATACGGCCCCTGTATATAAATAAAATATTTAAAACTCACCATTAAATCTTGATTCCATTTAAATCTTTGTATCTTGTTTGGAAAGTTGATTGCTTTCAACTTGAAGAATACAATATGAAAGTCGATGCCGTCTTTCTGTGCATCCTGCGGAAAATAACGTGTTCATAACAAATTACAGTCCCACCATCTTAGCATTTCAGTTGACAGCGTCGCTAGTGGAGAATTTTGGTACAAAGCTTCATACCCTTTAGTTAGGGTATAAAACATCCTTGTTTTGATATTACCACCTAAGTAGTTCACCAAGAAAAAGCTGTAGTTCCAATTTTGCCCACCTGAACAGCTAAGTTGGTAGCACTGCAGTTGACTGGTGTTTCATTTATTACATATAACAGGTAAAGCGAACGATATAAAGGTTGGCTTCCGTGCATATTGGCCAATCGCAGCCGCTCGCGTCTGATGCGATTTGAAAATCTATGGAGACGTCAGTCATCGGCGTCACGCGTCTGACGTCTGCATGATCTAATTCCCTCCTGTCCATTTGTCTATCGGAGTGCCAGAGTGGGCACGAAAAATCGACATTGCTTTATGGTTGATATTCCGAAAACCCGTACGAATGTTTGATTCCACTTTTATTATGCGAACTGGTAGTCTGTGGAATGCGCTGCCTGAATGGGTATTCTCCGATGGTTACAATCTGGGTGTCTTCAAATCACGAGTGAATCGGTTTCTTCTAGGCATGTAAGTACTCAATCGTAGACCATCAGGCGAGGTGGCAGTCAAGTGCAAGCCTATTCAATAAAAAGAAAACTAATGTCTCACTTGATTCAAATATTGTGAGTAATGCTGTCCATCGGTGGGGGAATTTCACACAATAAAAGCGGAATTAAAGCAATTTGTTCAGGTTTTCGGAATATCAATATTGAAAGAGTCGCCATTTCGTGTTTTCCCTCGTAGTTCAATAGAAAAATGGGCTGCAAGATATTATGTCCTTTGATTATGACTGTATTAATCGAAAATTAGGTCATGCAGATTCAATGCAACTCTCTCCAAAAATTCAGTAGGTACCTACTTAAAGTAAAACCAAGGTATCATGTCACTTATGACGTTTACTAAAAGAGTGATGGGATACGGCATAACTGTCATATCGATAAAGTTATATTATCGTAGAGGGAGAAAACCTATGTATCTTATAGTTATTACAGTTTATAGGTACTTTTGGTAGGAACGTCAAGTCAAAACGGCAAAACTTCGTTACATAATCTGGGGACATGATAAAAATATCGGAGCTAATGAGAACGTCACTTCACTATAGTATAGAAAAAAACAGCGTCCATGTAATATTATTTTCTTTTGGCTATGGTTGCTTGTCAATAAATTATGGAACTTCATAGGCGTGCTTATGTGAAGAGTGACTTTAACTACCTTTAGCAACTCGAGTAGTCCGTCCAGCACAGTGCGCACCGTCGAGTCCACCACATCAGGCGCTGCAAGTAACTCGCTGTAAGGCAACAACACGCCACTCCACACTATGCGCATGCGCTGGGCTACTGATGCATGGCGGCAGAGGTTGGCAACCGCACTCGCTGCTTCAATTTGACACCTGTAAGTGTCAATTAGATAAGGATTAATAATATGTAATAATCATAATCATCATCATTTCAGCCATAGGACGCCCATTGCTGGACATAGGCCTCCTTATCGATCTCCAAAAGGGCCGGTTGGAAGCGGCCTCCATCCAGCGTTTCCCTGCTGTCTCGTTTAGATCGTCTGTCCATCTTGTGTGTGGACGTCCTACGCTGCGCTTACCGGTCCGGGGTCTCCATTCGAGAATCTTTCGGCTCCATCGGCCATCTGTTCTGCATGCTATGTGCCCTACCCACTACCAAAAGGCACGTAATACGAAGCTTAATACGTACAAGCGTCAAATTTGGCATGATTATACATAGTACGCACTCTAAAGTATAACAACAAATAAAAAATAATGGCGAAGTGCGAGTCGGTGACAAATTTCTGTTCATTACCAAGTTATAACTGGTACTTGAGTTATTTGGATGACCTCATTTTCTTTCATCGAAATGTAATGCCATATTTTACCAATTTTGAAGTCTGTTTTTTAAATTGATAATTGTTGTATTTTGTGGTGGTACAGAAATACAGAAATACAGAAATACAGAAATGTTTATTTTGTGATAATGAAATTTAAGGACAAACACAGTTATTCAAATATGAGTGCGTACATTATCACAAAAACCGGCCCCAACTCAGCATGTTGCTGGTTGTACACAACCAGCGCTGGTATTCTGTTGGGCCCGGCAAGTGACGTCACGCGCAATACCTGTGCGTGCGCGCGCATACAAATACATATAATAAAATATATATACAACTCGAATAATAAACACTAGAACAACAATTTTATACAGCACAACAATAACATACAGAAAAACAATTATGTACAAAACCAAGAATTACATACTGGCCTACGATCAGAGACAGACAAATATATGGAGTTGGAGCCTGATACTAAATTGCACTGGTGTCATTTTTTTGACTTCCCTCGCCTTTTTGATGCATAAAAATAAAATTCTTTAGTTTATTTCTGAAGCCACAAATACTTTGCAGGTTCCTTATAGGCGGCGGAATATTATTCCAACACTTTGCTTTCCGTTTCCGTACGGAACCCTCAGTGCATGAGCACGACTCGCACTTGGCCGGTTAATTTAATGTACGTCAATTAGTATCGTTACTTACTCAGGGTGTCCACTGGCTAATATGTTGCGTAGTGGAGTGAGAATATCCTTATCCAGAGCTCGCTGTATCTGCGCGTGCGTCCCAGCGAAGATTCTGTACGTTGCCTGGAGTGCCCATTCTATTAAGGAGACTTCGTTGTGCCGGAGGAAAGGCATGATGTGGGTGAGGCAGCCAGCGTCGAGGCAAGGGTCGATCTAAGGAGGTTTCGTTTATTTATTTATTGCATTAAGGCGAGGCTTTCCCATAAGTTTTTTTTAAGCCATAGGTAGCAAACAAGCCGACGAGCCACCTTGTACCGTCCCCCTGAAGATCTCTTTTTATTTTTAAAAGTTTTATCTTAATTGATGTGAACTTAACAAAATTCCCAACCTTATTATATTACTGAGTAAGTGAGTGAACTTAAACTAAATTAACTTAACTTAAACTAAATTGGCCAAACAACAAAAATGTTTACAAAAATGTTTCCTGATGTACCGATGTGTAATCCCTGTGTGTACCTAAATTCGTGTATGTGTGTGTGTGTAATGAAATAAATACTTATTTTGTTTTAGTTGTCAAGACACTAGATCATTCTAGATTTAGGTAACAATAATTCAAATTAGTCTCATCAATTCTACTAATAATTACAAAATAGCATAACTGAATTCTAACGTGAACAACAGTAGCGTGTGGATGTGTGATAATGATAATTATGTCCTAACCTTAACATCTTTCCTTCTGGGCAGCTGGATAAAATATAACCTGATATGAATTAAGAATAACTTACACGGTTTCGCTTTAGGTGATAGATCAGTCTTTCTCAAAGTAAGTGATAGTTTTATAAGTTGAAACCGTTTGAACTAGATTCTTGATTTGACTTCTACTATAAATTTAACAGATAATTCAAGTTATTTAATCTACTTTCTCAACCCCCGAGCCTTTCATCTTTTTAAAAACCTAATCTATCTGTTTGTCTACCTAAGGTGATCATCTCAATTCCTCGATCGACTCCACGGCAAAAGATTGTGTCCAGGAGACCCCGGACCACATAATATATACATAAATTTTCCCTACATTATCGATAAAAGACTAGGTTTAACACTATACATATCTATATGGTTCTGAAATCCTGGTTCACGGCGCCCTCAGATTGTACCGTCCCCCTGAAGTATTCTTTTTATTTTTTACATTTTTTACTCTTTTAATTTGATGTGAACTTAACAAAATTCCCAACCTTATTATATTACTGAGTAAGTGAGTGAACTTAAACTAAATTAACTTAACTTAAACTAAATTGGCCAAGTGATCGTCTAAGTAGTTAGAACCTTATTCTGTGAACCGCAATAACCCAATATAAATATGAGATGATCACCTACGTTATTTAGGACCTAGTTATCGTACAAGTTTAAAGACTAGCCTAACTTCTACTCCGTACAACCTGCCTAGGTATGAATTGAAACAGAATTAAACCTAGATCTAATAATTAGCTCTTATACTAGGTGGAACTTCATGTACCTATTAGTAAACTAACTCTTACAACTATTTAGCATATTAAGTGTGTGCGTTAACCGTGCCAGGTTATAACAGTAAAGTTTATGTTGTTTTCATTAGAGATTGACATGATTGGTTTGTAGATCGGTATGTGGTATGATAGATCTTGGAACACTTTCTAGATAAATTAAATGATATTTCTTTGCTTTAGTTTGTAGAATCTTACAGGACATTGATAGTATTAATTCCATACAGGTGAAAAGTATACAAAGTGAACTTAAAGTGAATTGAATCAAAGTTAACGTAGAAAGCTAGCTTTTGCTATTTGAAATATAATTGTTTTGTGGCTAGAACAAGAGCTCCATTCCCGCCCATGCTAGTAGAATCCAACCAATATAAAATAGGGATTCCCCCTCCACGAATCTTTTAAGGGAAAATCGTGCCTTGAACACGAATGAACTTTCTTTACAGTCAGTTTGTGTGTGTTGTAAGTCAAATGTAACAAAATAAGTTAACAGAGATTATAAAAAGGGAACATTCTCTTTTGCCCAATGTTTGTAAGTAAGTTTGTGACTCATGTCCAATCTATGAGTGAGATTCTCCCATCCTTATTGTAGGATCAGAAAACCCCTATGAATTTACAGTGATAGTCAAGATCAACCAAACCTTGTACGATCATTAGATAAGTTCTGATTGCGGTTAGATGATGAAACCTTCAATGAACTTTGTAGGTTCTAGTAATTAATCTTTAATTTGTCAGAATCTCCCTCGTTTAGTTAAGAGAAACCAACTGGCACGGCTACGCTTGGCCATAAAGAGTTTACTAGAGAATTAGGCTTGTAATTCGCCAACTAACTTGAAAGTATGTAGGTACTTAGGTACTTTAAAAACCACAATAAGATTTTATCTAAGAACTCCATATTGATGATGTTAGCTGGAACAATTGATTGCTAGATTTAACAAGCGAGGATACTTCTGGAACAACCTGAAAATAGAAACTTAAGTAATTTCCCTATATCCCGGCGACCTGATACAATCGCATTCTGTTGAGTATATTAGATCGGCGGGATCGCCCTATTCCCTATCCTATACCTACACCTTTTACGTCCCTGCACTTATTCTTGGAGAGACACCAAAACTATGCAAGGACTCGCGGGTCCTGTATTTAACTAAACATCCAAAATCCCATACTAACACAGAGTTTATTGGAAGATAGGTTATCCAATGTGCAAAACTCTTCTACACTAGCTGAGGCCTACATGGGTGACTAGTCCAACTATCCTGAAGTCCACTACCTATCATCCCTACGGGAGTCTGTTTCAACAGGCCGAAGCCTAGGGTGTACCTCTAACACAAGGATCCACCCCTGGGGACTGAAACGGAACATCCACCTAACGTACAAGACAGTTCACATGGAGCCTGAGGTCCGGTCATCAGCGGTCGGTCAAGAGCCAACAGTTCCGCCAAGGAGCAACTTTGCGTTTGCAAAGACCTAGAGAGCTTCTGATGACCGTATTCCAGAAACCATGCACCCTGGTGACTTGATCGACCTCAATTTAATGAGAATAATCGACCCTTGGGTTCGTCACAAAATCCCAAGCCTGACTATCGGGAACTTTAAGATGGTAACTCCTTTACGTTCTCACAAATATTTTGTTTCCGGGAATTACCATTGACTAAAACCGTGTCTAGTCGTACGCAATTGTCCAATATTTCAGTTTAATAACTTGACTCTACAAATAATTGTATCTCGAACACTTTATGCTCGAAAACTTAGAGAGAAATTCTCAATATCAACCCTAAGTTGAGCTGTGATAATCTCACACTGGAATTAGTAAACACTGTCGACGTTATTTGAATGTATATTCAGTCGGGCAGAGTTTCTACGTAAAACTTTAAAATAATTCATAGTAAAATTATATTGGACAACCACGGAACAAAAATACTAAAATCTCCACCTGCACGCTACGAACGCCAAGGCAAGAATGAATCCCGAAGCCCTTTTTTTTTTTTTTTTTTTTTTTTATGATTGACTTTTACTGTAGGCCTTTTGGCCTCTACAGCTTGACCGGACTAGTTAGCGAACGCAGAGTGCGTTCGGCATAACTTGGTGGTTAAGTTTATAGGCGACTAGCACAAGGGCACCTCGAAGGTACGAACCTCGGCTTGGGCCGTCGCCGGGAGTGGGAATCAGACTTGCCCAGGCACCCCAGAGGGGGTGTGCCCTGGAGCCCTAACGGTTTGTTGAACTGAATGATTATTTGGAGAGAATCTAACCGATCTTCTAACAGATCCTGTGGGTCTACGATCCTGCCGGCGGGATCGCTGTGTGTGTGTGTGCCTCTGGTAACCGACGCCTGTACCAAAAACTGAATATTTCCTATTGCTAGGAGCAGTCGGATCGGGCGAGCCCAGCGCCGCCGCGGTGACGACGGCGATGGGGTCGTCCGGGTCGCCCAAGATGTTTCTAGGGCGTCTACGGAGAGGAGGAGGGTCTGTCACGTCTGTCGAGTAGTCGGAGGATTTTACTACAAGAGGATTGGGGTGGTGAGGCGCCGCGTCAAAGTAGCGGCGGGAGGTATACTTAAGGTATTGAATCATGGATGGGAGTTCAACATCGCAGTGCAGATCGGCGTTTCGCATATACCAGCTAGCGCCGACCGCTCTGCGTATGAAGCGATTTTGAATGACCTGCAACTTGTCCAGATCGATGCGGGAGGCGTGGGCGAATGCCACAGAGGCGTAAGTCATGACGGGGATCCCGAAGCCCGCCTGCACGATCCCTTACATGATACCAACATGATACCTAAAGTGTTTCGCGTCGTTCGAGTGCCCCGAGTGTTTGGCGTTGTTCGCGACCCATAGAGTACATTGAAGATATTGTTTTTCGTGACGCATCTAAAGTGTTTCGCGTGCTCCGAGTGTTTCAAGTTGTTCGCGACCTATAGAGTACCTACATTGAAGACATCGTTTTTCGTGACACATCTAAAGTGGTTCGCGTGCTTCAAGTTGTTCGCGACCTATAGAGTACCTACATTGAAGACATCGTTTTTCGTGACGCATCTAAAGTGGTTCGCGTGCTTCAAGTTGTTCGCGACCTATAGAGTACCTACATTGAAGACATCGTTTTTCGTGACGCATCTAAAGTGGTTCGCGTGCTTCAAGTTGTTCGCGACCTATAGAGTACCTACATTGAAGACATCGTTTTTCGTGACGTATATACTTATTACTTTAAATACAAATAGTGGCCGGCAAGTCAATGTAGATAGTAAGCTAAACCTAACAAGGCAACCTTTTTCCAAATATAGTACTATTCAAACAGTGCCTTTGCAGGGTTAGGCACTCATACTTTCAGAAACAGACGCGTAACAAAAGAATATGTTCCATTACTCTACCACAGTAAAGTATGAGGCAATATCTCACCAAAGGCAAAGTTATTTATATAATATTATTTCTCAGTCATTTATTTGTTATAATATTCCTATACAAACTATACAGTTTTGAGAATCCAACCTTAAGTATCGGTACTCCAAGTTGTAGGCAATCTAAACTTTAGTTTGCTAATATTTGTGAATGTTAACGAGGGCTAATCTGAACCGTTACAACCTGATGGTAAGCAGTCACCGTCACCTATGGATACTTTTCACCAAAGGCATAACAAATACGTTATCGACCCTTTAGGTCTCTATCAACTCGCCTTTTGATGAACCCAATGTTGTAGCTTCTCGGAAACACCGTGGAAGGTAGCTCATTTCACATTTTGCAGGTGTGAGGCAAGAAGGATCGTTTGAATAGCACAGTGTGCGATTTCCATTGATCTATGATGTGTGGATGAACTTTCAGGCGGTGGCGGCTAGTGCGATGGTAAAACCGTTACGGCATCAGATCAAACAGTTCTTCAAAACACTTCCCGTTGTAATACATGGTATTAAAGTCGCATTTACTGGAGCAACCTGTCTCATACCTGCAAAATGTGGAATGAGCTACCTTCCACGCTGTTTCAGAGGAGCTACAACATGGGGTTCTTCAAAAGGCGAGTTAATCGAGTCTTAAAGGGTCGGTAACGTATTTGTGATGCATCTGGTGTTACAAGTATCCATAGGCGACGGTGACTGCTTACCATCAGGCAGCCCGTCAGCCTATTAGCCATCTAAGGCATAAACAAAAAAAATATTTAAAAAAACACAAGGGCTTTCACACAGTCGTGCGTTTCGCTAATTACTTTAGCAGCAGGCCTAGCATGGGCTGTGGATAAATAGTTTTTCCACCGTTTTTATCCACGCCTCACGCCTAGACGCGACAAAGCTAGAATATGGATACGTTTGTCTTTTTCTCGCGGGATAAAATAGTGGAAAGTCCACGGCCCGTGACAGGCCTGTTAAAGTAGTATTAAAAAAATTCCTTTATGAATCCTTGTTTGTTTAACCCTTGAATAACATCCGTGTAGTTGTCAATCACTGATTACCTGTGTTGAAGGACCAGAGAGCATAATTCCAATAATTCCCAGAGCTGTATTCTTTGATTTGCTCGGCTTGTGACCCAGCAGAGCCACGAGGCGCGTCGTAAGCTGAGGGACCTGTTGTATTGCTGCTATACGTTCATGGCAATCGCACTCATTTTGCATCATCAGGGCCAGGATTGCGGCGCAAGCATCCTCTGTAACATTTTAACACGTTTCATCAAAACTCGCGTGAGGTTTCATTATAAATTACTATAATAAATAATATATAATAAATTTAATACGCTTTTAAGCGATTCAAAAAAATCTGTTTGTGTTATTAATAAAAATACCTGGGTGACTAGCTTTACTAAATACAAAATTTCATCTAAATCTTTAGAGCCTATTTCATCATCATCATCATCATCAGCCTCTAATTGTCCACTGCTGGACATCTCCTCTCCCAATGCACGCCACTGAGCTCGGTCGGCAGTTCCTTGCATCCAGTTTTTACCCGCCGTTTTACGCAGGTCGTCACTCCACCTGGCCACAGGGTGCCATGGAGCCTATTTCGAGATGCGCGAAATATTTCTTTATATAAATATATAAAGTACAAGATAAGATTAGATCAAATTAAATTAAATTGTTACACATTTGCTTACATTAAATTAGCAAAAGTCGTTAGAGACGAGTTAGGCCAGACTAGTTTGAGCTAGACCAAACCAGTTTATTCTAAGCGGTTATTCTAAGCTAGCTTATTCTAGACCATTTTAGTTAGATTTCAGAGAGTGAGCATACTGCGCATCGGGTATGCTTGATCTGATTCCCTCCTGCCCATTGTTCTATCAGACTGCCCCGAAAAGGCGACACCGCTTCATGGTTGATACTCTGATAACCCGTACGAAGCGCTTTGATTCAGCTTTTATTGTGCGAACTGCTAGTCTCTTGAATGTGCTGCTTGAATAGGTATTCCCCAATAGTTACAATCTGGGTGTCTTCAAACAACGAGTGAATCGGTTCCTTTTAGGCAAGCGTGCTCCATCGTAGGTCACATCATCGCTTAACATCTCTTACCCCTTCTACAAAAGAACAAGTCGGAGAACACATTAATACCATCCCTATATACACAGTCGACATGCCACCGGCTCGAACTACCCGGTTTGCCTACACCTTCTTAATGGGAACCACTAGGTTCGCTCTCGCTTGGCACTGGCCAAGCGAGACGCAGCCGCGCGCGCGCATTCACCTTGAAAAAGACTGCCTAATGCGGTTGAAACTATAGTCGGAGTGACCGGCTTAATCTTACGTGAGTAATTCCCGTGTAATATAAATAAAATATTAGGGACATTTTTCACACACGGTCATCTGACCCCAAACTAAGCAATGCTTGTGATATGGCTGCCAGAGACTGATTGATATACATACATATATAGTTTTAAATACATACTTAAATAGATATTAACAACCAGATATAGAACAAACACAAATGTTCATCACATACATGTTTGTCCTAGGTGGGAATCGAACCCACGCCCCCAAGCTCAGAAGGCAGGTTCACTACCAACTGGACCAACGGGCTATCTATATAACCTGTGTGATTTCAAGGCCTGAGTGAATAAGTACCTTCTAGATCTACTTGCTCCATCTTCAGCCTCAACATCGCTTTCCATCAGGTAAGCTGGTGGCCAACCGTAGACCTATTCTATAAATCAGACGAGGTGACAGTCTTGGGCAAGTCTATATTTTTTTTAATACCCCATTTCAGTTTATTGCCACCTTTCCGTGGGCATGTGTGAAGAGGCACTAACCTAGGATCCGTTGAACCTCTAACGTGTTATAAGCACTTCGTTCTTCTCCAATAGTCAGCAGCTGCGAGATCAGAGGCAGCGCCGGCATTAACAACTTGAACCGTTCGCCAATATTCCTAAAACATAATAAATTATTTCACTGTAAAAATTGCTGTAAGACCGCAGGCACAGTAGATATTTCTAGTAGTTCACCCCGAACCAAGACCTTACGATATTCAAGGCTTTACTTCACCTACACTAAGGTCCACCCACTCTATAGTTTCCCTATCCACCATGATCTTGATCCGACTAGTAGTACTTGTCTGGGATCTTGATTGAAAAATAATCAACTGACAATCGCGACGCGTGACCAAAATGCTGGCGTGTTTCTGGTTGCCATTCAGCGTGGTAATGCCGACAGCATGCTGGGTACGCTGCCAACTGATAGTGGCCTTTAGCATTTGGATTGTCTTTAGACCTTCAACGGTGTATGGGCAGTCTAACTGTATTTGTCATGAATGTAGTATACTAGGTTCATGGTATTTGTAGTGTTAGTATTCGTTCGTATTTTGTTAAGTTAATACTGACAATCTTCACTTCAGTCACACTGACATTATTTGTACAAAACAAGTTCGTTTCGGATTTAGGAACTCCTTCATTTAACCAACGGTATTTTATAACTTTGTTATATTAATATCTTTATAGCCCCTGGGTCGGATTTATCATCATCATCATCATCGTCATTTCAGCCATAGGACGTCCACTGCTGGACATAGGCTTCCCCCATCGATCTCCAAAAGGGCCGGTTGAAAGCGGCCTGCATCCAGCGTTTCCCTGCGGTCTCTTTTAGGTCGTCTGTCCATCTTGTGGGTGGACGTCCTACGCTGCGCTTACCGGTCCGTGGTCTCTATTCCAGAACCTTTCCATGGGTGCCTGGGTCGGATTAACTCACTTGAACTAATTGCCTACAAAATTTCATGAAGATCGAACGAAGGGTACTCAAGTTATAGGCAAACAATACAAACAGGTTTTGAGAAAAATTTCATAACTTTGTTGTAGTCTTCTACGCTGACGACATACGGTTTCATCATCATCATCAGCCAGAAGACGTCCACTGGTGAACATAGGCCTCCCCCTTTAACCTCCACTCTGGACAACAGCCTGTGATCTGCATCCACTGCGGATGCCAGCGACGACTCTCACAATGTCGTCAGTCCATCTAATGGGAGGCCTACCTACGCTGCGTCTTCCGGTTCGTGGTCTCCACTCAAAAACCTTTCTTCCCCATCGGTTATCGGTTCTTCGAGCGATGTGGCCTGCCCATTGCCACTTCAACTTGCAAATTTTAACAGCTACGTCGGTGACTGGTTCTTTGGCGAATATCCACACACACGGTTTATTTACCTGCAAAATTGGCTGTAAGTATGCACACAGGTCCTCAGCAGCTGCAGCGGCGTAAATAAGCGCATGTGAGGCAGCATGGCTGATATTACTCCGTGATCCAGCACCAGGTCTCTGAGTGTCATATCCTGTTTGTTTGAGGCTATGGTCCCGAGGGCGCTGACTGCACGTGCTGCCATCTCTCCCCCGCGAGACACGAGGCTTACTAACTTTGGTATGACTCCACACTGAAAATCACAGAAAAGAGAAGTAAATAGAACGGAAATGAGAAGGATAATCTTTCGCCAGGCATTATGACAGAACCTTGATTGAACATTCTTATTTAGATCAACGCTTTTGGTTAGGTCTCAAATTTCTTTGTCCGCATCACAGTTGCTAACTGATTTCGAATGACTGACGTTTTGTTTATATGGGTGCAACTGCCTACAACAAATTATAAAATATGAATTGACAACCGTTCTAATTTAAATTTAATTTAAATCTTTTCTGTGCTGAAATCCACCAAATACCAGTTGTAAGGGAAATGCTTGCGAAGCCAAAAAAGTTTTTTTACCTTTTTATGCCATAGGTGCTAACAAGTAGACGGGCCGCCTGATGGTAAACAGTCACCTTCAACTATGGATAGTGCACCAAAGGCATCACAAATACGTTTCCGACCCTTTAACTCTATTAACTCGCTTTTTGAAGAACCCCATGTTGTAGCTTTTGGAAACACCGCGGAAGGTAGCTCATTCTACATTTTTATCCAACTATCTGAACACAATCGTATACCTATAACCATTTGCCTTATACTTGTTGTTTTTGTGGTTTAGAACTGTAGACAATCAAGGGAAGCTTTCCCGGAATCAATACGAATTCAATCCAAGATACATCATACATACCGGTAGATTGTTGAATCTAAAACGTGATAAACTCCGGCAAATTGTTGGGGTTGTCACAGGGCATTGCCTTTTAAACAAACACCTTTTTAAAATTGGGGTTAGGTTTAGGTTTAAAGAACTTTATTACCACAAAGACAATTATTTGTCACTTAAGTGATAACATATTTATATAAAATAATAGTGTTCGTCGTCGCATGCACTAAAAAATTAAAAAAAAAAAAAAAAAAAAAAAAAAAAAAAACATAAATACTTAAACGCTAAATAAATAAATGGTAATAACTAATACATACTTAACAATTTGCGAAGTACCCACTTCACGCATTTATTATAATGATTTATCTGAGATAATGTGTTGAGCCAATTGTTTTTTAAATGCGTGAAATGAGTTTACATTTTTTATGTGTGAGGGTAGTTGGTTAAACAGTCGCGCTCCTTCAATAGTAAGCATTGTTTTACCGTAATTTGTTCGATGCTTGGGTATGACAAGAAAGCTAGCTCGCCGAGTTCGGCGGTCGACAACATTTTTGCGTTTGGTGAATGTTAAGTTAGTGTGGATGTTTTTATTTAAAGATTTTCGAATAAAAATGCATATGTTATATTTATATAGCTTTTTGATGTTCATTATTTTTGTTTCATCGTAAATTTTTTTAGTTGGTGTTGGATAGTGATAGTTAAAGAGCATTTTAATTATTTTATTTTGTAATCTTTGTAGTTTATTTAAACTTGTTTTTGCAGCACATCCCCAGATTTCGATCAAGTATAATAGATGCGGTTTCACTAAAGCATTATAAATTGTAAATCGTAACTTACGCGGAATGCATAGAACAATGCTACGTAGTGCACCGCGGAGTGCAACAAGTTTACTTTTCAAATGCTCTAAGTGGGTATTCCAAGTTAAGTGGGAGTCCATGTACAAGCCAAGGTATTTTTCATGAGTTTTCTGTTGGAGGGGTATATTATTAATTGTTAGAGGGGGGTGTGGTGGTATTGGTTTATTTTTCGCTTTAAATAGAATGTAGCACGTTTTGGAGATATTAATAGTTAATAAGTTGTACTGTTGCCAGTGATGACATATGGTACTGAGACGTGGTCCTTAACTGTTGGCCTTTTGGAAAAACTCAGAGTCACACAGCGGGCAATGGAGAGAGCTATGCTCGGAGTTTCTTTGCGCGATAGAATCCGAAACGTGGATATTCGCCAAAGAACCAAAGTCACCGACATAGCTGTTAAAATTTGCAAGTTGAAGTGGCAATGGGCAGGCCACATCGCTCGGAGAACCGATAACCGATGGGGAAGAAAGGTTCTTGAGTGGAGACCACGAACCGGAAGACGCAGCGTAGGTAGGCCTCCCACTGGATGGACCGACGACATAGTAAGAGTCGCTGGCATCCAGTGGATGCAAAAGGCAGGCTGTCGTTCAGTGTGGAGGTTAAAGGGGGAGGCCTATGTTCAGCAGTGGACGTCTTCTGGCTGATGATGATGATGATGAAGTTGTACTGGAACCAACTATATAAAGTATTCAGGTCTTCTTGGGCTTGTGAAACTAAATCATGGATGGAAGAACCAAAGTAGAATAAACAAGTGTCGTCCGCGTAGAGAGTAATATGGCCATTTAGACCTAAATCATGTATATTATTAATATAGAACACAAACAGCTTAGGGCCCACAATTGAGCCTTGAGGGACTCCACACGCTATAGGTAGCGCGTTGCTTTGGCTGTTATTATCAACTTTTACTATTTGTGTTCTTTTTGTAAGATAGGATTCAAAAATTTGCAATGCGTTTCCAGTAATACCAGCAGATTTCATTTTTTTTAGAAGCAGTTTGTGACTTATCGTATCAAATGCTTTTTTCAGATCTATAAAAACGCCTAGAACTATATTCTTTTTATCAATGTTATGTTTTATTTTAGTAACGAGATCAATAGTAGCTGTTAGTGTATTTCTTTTGGACATAAAACCGTATTGCCGATCGGAGATGAAATTAATAGAATTTAAGTATTTTTCTAATCTATTATGTATAACTTTTTCGAGTATTTTTGACAACACTGGCAATACTGAGATAGGCCGGTAGTTGCCTGGATCTGTTTTTGGTCCTGATTTGTAGATAGGGGTAACTTTAGCTACTTTTAATGTATCCGGAAATATCCCATCCTTTAATAGTTTATTAAAGCAATTTGTCAATTTATCTGATATCAAATTTTTTATGCATTTTATTACTTTAGTACTTATTCCGTCTAAACCAACACTGCAGTTAGAATCAAGATTACTAATAATGTTTATAATTTCTTTTTCAGTACATGGTTCAAATGTCGAGATTGTGGAGATTAGAGAGGTGGATTGCGGTAAAGCATGGTTGTAATTGTCATGGAATAGTCTTGGTATTTCATCTGCTAATAGCGGTCCTATACTTGAAAAATATTTGTTAAAAATTTGACAGATGTGATTTGGATCTGTTACTTCTTGAGAATCTACTATGAGTTTTGAAGGAGCACAATTTTGTTTAAATTTATTATTCGCTAGAGTATTAACTAGGTTCCACATTTTTTTGGGTTTGTTGCTGCACTTGGTAAATTCTTTATAATGGTATGAGTTTTTTGTGTCTTGAATAAGCTTCGCTACTTGGTTCCTCTTTTTCTGAAATTCTTTTTTCAGTGGGTCATTGTCTGGATTTTTTTTAAGTTCTGCCCATAATAGGTTTCTCTCATTAATCTCTGTAATCACGTTTTTATTTACCCAATCTTTTTGCGGTTCATTTAGAATTTTGACTTTTGTAACTTTGCTGTTTTCTGTACAACGTTTGATCAGCTCTTCTAGTACTGCGTAGTCATCATTAACATTTTGTGGTACTATTTTTTCTATCGAGTCAAACAGGGTTATGTAGTCTATGGCTTCAAATTGGGCATATGTTTTCGGTGGTGGTTTAATTTTTTTGATTTCTAGATAAATCTGTTTGTGGTCAGACAATGAGGAATTAACTGTTATCATGTGGAAGGCATCGTTTTTCAGATTAGTACTGACATGGTCTAGTATAGAGTTTTTGGTTGATCCAGCTCTGGTGTAATATTTTTTGTTGATTTTATTAATAATTTTGTGTCCAGATCCCTCTAAAAGTTGTTTGTACTGTTTGGTCTTTTTATCTTTGGTTAGAAGATCTATATTAAAATCTCCAAAAACCATTGCTCTGTGTCTGTGCTCCAATTGTGATTCGTATACTTCGAGAAAATCGTTAAAATTTGTGTGTCCAGGGTTGTATACAACTCCCACGTCGAGTGCATATTTTTGTAGTTGTATCCATAGATAATTATTTCCTCCAATGTACTTAGACTCTGTCATACTGTGTTTTAGATTATTGTGGACATATGCCGATACTCCACCTCCACCGGAATCAGTTCTATAGTTATAGTAGTGTGTATAATTAGGAAGTTGAAGTTGTAATGCTTGAGTTTCTGTACGAATCCATGTTTCAGTTAATAAAATAACATGTACGGTATTTGGTATAGCCTGTATTATGCACTTTAATTCATCAAATTTTCCTTTTTTGCGTATACTTCTAGCATTGAGGTAGAGAAATGTAAGGCGAGATTTATTGGCTGGGAAATTTTGGTAGCTGTTAAATATTTCGTAAGTGTTCGTTTTTGTGGTATTAACTGGAGCAGTTGAATTCATTGCCTTTAGTTTTTTGGAGCGGCTTTTACTATTGCTGGCGTTCCGTTGATATATTTAATAGTAAGACCACTCTCGTTGTTATTTTCTCGGCGTTTTAGTTCATCTTTCAGACTTTTAAGAAAATTTTGCTGTGCCGGAGTTTGATCGGAATACATCTTTATGTCATCCGGAAGCTTGGCTTTATTTCGGAGCAGTTGTTTAGCAGATCCTAGAGTGTCGAAGCATACCTTAATACTGCGGTTTTTGCCCAAGTTCTGTTTGCCAATTCTAAAAACTTTGGTTGGTCTCAGAATATCCGTGCTTAGCAAAGAAATTATATGAGATACAGAGGCTTCGTCTATTGACATTCTCTCTTCCACTCGAGAGCAAGTCGGTTCGGGTAGACCCACAATAATGATGTTTTTCTCTCTATTGCTACGATTCTGTGCCTCTTGGATAATTTGCTCACCCAGGGCTAATTGGTTCTCTAACTTAATTGAACTGGTTTGGGATGAATGTTTTATGGAGTCAAGGTCAGACTCCAGTGTCTTAATTTTATTTTCACCGAGAGTGATTGACTTTTCTAGTATTGCTACATGGTTTTTTATTTCCTTCTGGTCTGACAATACGTTAGAAGTAGATATTTTGATGTCATTGATCTGCGTCATAACTCCGTCTACCTTGTCTCGTAAAATGTTAATTGTCTGCTCGTTTGAAGACTTTAAATCAGTAATTTGGGTTTTTATGTCAGCAATACAGTCTTGCATGTTTTGCATAATTTGTTCGTTTGAACCGACATATTTTTCTAATAAGGAACTAATACGAGTCATCTCTGAACGCATTTCCGTTAAATCGTAAGAGCATTCGCATTCTTTCAGCAATCTACGTTTAATGCGCTGAGTAATGTTCGGATCTACATTAAGATTACTTATTTTTGACAAGTCTGGTTGAGATCCACCGGCAACTGTTGTAGCGCAGATCGTGCGGGTTGGTGATCTCTGGACACTCATAGTTTTGTATGTTGTGTTAGTAATCAACAGTACTCCGCGTAAGTTTAATTGTACACACTGTAGGCAAGTTCCTGTCTGGTGGCAAACCTTACGGCAGCACTGTACAGCGATGCAGGCGCAACGTGCTCCAGGTGTGAGCGAGCAAAAAATAGCATACGACCTGTTCTCGCGGGGGCGAAGGCGGGTCGTGAGCGCAGCAGGCGACACAGTACGTAGACAAATAATTATCTAACACGTAGGCACTGTTTCCAGAATTGGACTTAATTATCAAGTTCGTATTGTTTTAATTTGAACGGCACTGATCTATGAATTTTATAGCAAAAACTGACACACGTCTGCTCGCAGCGACTGACGAACAGTGACTAACAGGGGTTACTGACAGTCCCCTGTGTAGAAGATGTCTGGAGACTAAAGAAACGGCCGCACATTTGCTGCTGGATTGCAGCAGCGTGGCAGAACAACGAAACACTATCCTCGGATCACCGAGGATGTCTGGGAAGCCTGCGCAGGCATCAGCGAGCTGCTGGCTTTCCTGGAGGAGACCGGGTAGCAGAATTAGCTACAGCTAATTCTACTATAGCTGGTTGACGCAAAATGGGCCAATGAATCGCCTAGTTGCGGAAAATGCCCGCAACACAAGTAACAAGTGTGGTTTGGAATGTTGCTGTTGACGCGCATACGCGCGAGTACCTACTCCTGCGCCGCCCTCCCGCCGCGCGCCGCTACACGCGGCAGGAGGCTATAGTAGTAGAAGCTTTTACATAATCCGGCTCGAATTATGTAAAAACTTCTACTACTCCTATGCTGAAGGCGGGTGCGTGGTGGTGGAAATGAAATCCAGCGTAGTTTGCAATGGTACTTTTATTACATTAATTATAACTAAGACAAGTATGATTTATTATGGTGTATGACGTGCACACGCTGTGGCACATAAGGAAGAAAGAGGGCGCTCCGCTCCGGTTTTTTTTTATTTTTATGAGTGACTTTTACTGTTGGCCTTTTGGCCTCTACAGCTTGACCGGACTAGTTAGCGAACGCAGAGTGCGTTCGGCATAACTTGGTGGTTAAGTTTATAGGCGACTAGCACAAGGGCACCTCGAAGGTACGAATCTCAGCTTGGGCCGTCGCCGGGAGTGGGAATCAGACTTGCCCAGGCACTCCAGAGGGGGTGTGCCCTGGAGCCCTAACGGTTTGTTGAACTGAATGATTATTTGGAGAGAATCTAACCGATCTTCTAACAGATCCTGTGGGTCTACGATCCTGCCGGCGGGATCGCTGTGTATGTGTGTGCCTCTGGTAACCGACGCCTGTACCAAAAACTGAATATTTCCTATTGCTAGGAGCAGTCGGATCGGGCGGCTCCGCTCCGGCTGCGCAGGAGCCTTTATATAGCCTCCTGCGGCGTGTAGCGGGGGCGCGGCGGGAGGGCGGCGCAGGAGTAGGTATTCGTGTGCATGCGCGTCAACAGTTGCGAACCAGCAATGTAAAGCGTTCAAGCGTGCGCGCGGTGCAGGTCGTTCGTTGACCTCTAGCGTCTGCTGATATTTTTTTTCATTACATTGCTGTTGTACATTACTAATGTCTAGTAACTGGCCACATTATCATATAAGCCTATTCTGTCATCGAGGCCTGGCAACACCCTCTTCCATCTTACCAGCCGCTGTCATGACCACGTTCGTCCTAGTAATAAATATAAATCAATTCAACTACATCTTTCAATCCACTTCGAAGACTATACAGAAAAACAAAGAAGATAAACATGTCGGAAAGTGATAAAAGTGATTATAAAAACAATTTTTCACAAACAAGCACGATGCCGGGCGCCGGTGCACCGACGCCATTACGCGTCAACATGGCGGGTTGCACTTCGATGCAATTCACAGGCAATTTATCCCTTAATTGGAAAAAATTCAAACAGGCATTCAAAATATACCTCAGGGCTGCATCTCTAAACGACGAAGAAGACCCTAGGAAGGTGGCATTGTTTCTTCACTTCATCGGAGAAAAGGGCGTCGATGTTTTCAACTCTTTTGGCGTGGATGTCGATTCTGTACAACTAGAAAACGTAATAAAATTATTTGAAGATCATTTTGTTCCAAAAACCAACGTAACGTTCGAGTCACACAAGTTTTTTACGTACAAACAACAGGAAGATGAGTCTATTGAAGATTTTGTCGCAACATTGAAAAACAAAAGTCAAACTTGCCAATTCTCCACCTTACAAGACCGCCTCGTCAAGGACATTTTCATATGCAACATGCATGATAAATACAAATATGTAAAGGAAAAACTGCTTCTAGAAGACAAATTCAACTTAGATGAGTCCGTAGAATATGCGAAAACAATATTTCAAACCAGTCAACGTGCATCAAGTCTCACTACGTCGGAAACAGAACAATCTTCAGTCCAATATCTCAAGAAAAAGTCAAACTACAACAATAGAACAAAATCACAGAATAGTGAATACAGTCAGCCTCAAGATCAAGCGAAGTCAAGTTTCAAACCATTCTGTGGAAGATGTGGTCAAGTACATAGGTAAAAGTGTCCAGCTCAAGGAGTCGTCTGTCATTCTTGTGGTTTCAAGAACCATTTCGAGTCTATGTGTAAAAATCGCAGAAGAGCAAATGTCAGAAATATACAAGTCGACGAAAAATCTGATGAACTTTTTGTCGGACACATAAAGTCAAACAGTAAGTCTAGTGCGGAATGGTCCTTACCATTAGTGATTAACAATGTCAGTATAAATGCCGTGTTAGACACAGGCAGCGATGCAAATGTCATGTCTTACAAAACATTCAAGTCATTAAATATCAATGTACAAGTTTCAAACTGTAAAAATAAGGTGATGTCATACAGTGGAGACCATATCCCTGTATTTGGTGAGTGCCAACTAATAGTTCAATACAATTTGAATAATAAAAGTGTGTCAAGTCAAGTTAAATTCATAATAGCCAATGTAAACTCACCGACGGTCATTGGGCATCAAACCTGTAGTACATTAGGCCTTGTCAACCGTGTTTTTAAAATAAACAGTAAACAGTCAATAAGTAAAAGTCATAATGAGTCTAAACATGAGTTAAAACATCTGCTAAATAGCAATAAGTCCGTCTTTGAGGGGTTAGGATGTCTCCCAGGTCTCTGTCACATTTCAGTCCGTGAAGAAGTCAAGCCAAAAGTCGACGCGCCGCGCAAAGTACCTTTTGCGTTGAACAAGAGCCTGAGGAAAGAGCTCCAGAACATGGAAGATATGAATGTCATCGAGAAAGTCACCGAGCCAACAGAATGGGTGAGTTCACTTTTATTAGTTGAAAAGAAAAATGGTAAATTACGCGTATGTATAGATCCAAGAAATCTCAATGAGGCAATATGTAGGTCACATTATCCGATTCCAACGGTAGATATGATTCGTTCCAAGGTCGCAGGGTCAAAGTGGTTTTCAACTCTTGATGCCAGTAGTGGTTTTTGGATGTGCTGTCTTGACAAGGAAAGCTCATACCTCACTACATTCAATACACCTTTCGGTAGGTACCGTTTCAAACGACTTCCATTACATTAAAATAAAAGCGGCCAAGTGCAATTCAGGCTTGCACACTGAGTGTTCCATACCGCAACATAAATCGTTAACTACTAAGGTAAAAAAAAATTGTGCATAAAGACATCATGCCCAGGCGGTCACACATCCAAGTACCGACCGGGCCCGATTTTATATTACCGTTTTTATATTAGAGCAAATTAATACTTTTGTTTTTGGTGACACTTCCTTTTTGTTTTTACTTTTTGAAAATTTTATGCTGTGTGAAAATTTCAACTGGCTATCTGTTACGGTTCGAAAGATACAGCCGTTAATAGGTAGGACAGACGGACAGACAGACAGACAGCGTAGGCTTAGTAATAGGGTCCCGTTGTTATCCTTTAGGGACGGAACTCTAAAAACTGAAAACGCTCGGCTTAAGCCGAAGCATGCTCGCCCGAGGCAACCATACATCCTGACAAAGAAATACAATACTGCTCGCCCAATCAATACGCAATTATTGCCAGTAAAAAAATATCTCAAAAGTTTGTTCTTACGTCTACGACAGCCTTTATGTGTGTTTGTACAAGAACAATGGTACAAAGCGCACCGGTCGCTGCGTATTGAAGATCAGGGCTGGAAAAAAAAAAACATTTTAAATATTTTCGACAAGTCCAAATTTAAAAAAAATATATTTTAATGTGGTATATATATAACTTATGAAGTTATATGATTATTTACGGGATATTCTTCACCATCATCACCATTTTTCATCACTACGCAGCTGAAACTGTGGGGTGCAGCTATAGTGACGGAAGATATATATCTGATTTTCGTACCTGCTTTGCTTATCTAATGCTTGTATAAGTGGCGCAATGATTCCAGCGATCACCAAGGTACTTGTGGAAGCATCCTCCTCTCGGAGCATGCGGTCAGCGGCGCGCGCGGCAGTCGTCTGCCTCATCAGGTCTTGGGACTTCAGCTCTGGAAGAACAAACAAAATGAAGCAATAAATAATACTTAAATAACAATGACGATATAACCACGTCATGACTGATCATTGGTTTTCGCTTGTATTTTGTTTAGGTAGTTAATAAAGGCACTTGTCTATACATATCAACTACAAAACGTAAGTTTGTTATCGCAAAAAAAAACAGTGATAGATTGTACCTTGCACAATTTCCGCTGGAGTGAATACCTTCCCATCCTCAATGATAATAAGTTCGTCTCTGGCGTACCGGCGGATTGAAACACCCAGCTCGACTGCTTTGCGACGGAGTCCCTGCAATTAGTTATCGGTATCAAAAACTATGTGAACCGCCATCGTTATAGGCGTACGTACTCGTTCCTTTCGTCCACGTTTGTAAACGAATTTTCGTAACCAGCTACGAACGTGGATTTCTTTCTTATTTGATAACCAGCTACGAAAACAGAATAAAATTGCCGTTTTCGTAACCGTATTTCACGCCCAGAGCTATGCATTATGCATTGCTAATGCATGGTTATCAAATAAGAAAGAAATCCACGATCGTAGCTGGTTACGAAAATTAGCATTAGCAATACATAGCTCAGGCCAAAATCCAATGGCCATCAAAATATATAATAAACTACACGGGGGGTTAGACAAGAGTCACTTTCTGTTAGCATTAGCGCCTACGAAAAGATGAAATTGTATGAAAATGACATTAGTTTGAGAAAGCTAATTGCTTTACAAGACATATTGAAAAAAAGTTAAAGTTAGGTATGAAGTTACATAGGTACCTAAAGTAAGTGGCGGGAACTGTCTAGTCAAAACTGCCGCGCGATAGACAGAGATAACGCTATGATAGTCAGAGAGGTTAACATAGCAACAGGCCTAGCCTTTTTATCCACGCCTAGACGCGACAAACCTAGAATATGGATAAATTTTTGTCTTTTTCTCGCGGGATAAAAACGGTGGAAAGACAATTTGTCCACGGCCCGTGCTAGGCCTGCAGTAGGTAGTTAACGCTCACACGTCCTGAATTACACTTTATTGTGTAGTAGCAAGAGTATAGATCAAGAGCTGGAGAGTGACATAGGCACATCATCTTTTCATTATCATCACCATTTTTCATCACTACGGGGGTGAAACTGCGGGGCGCAGCTAGTATGCAATAAATTAAACACTGAGACACATGCCTGTACTCAATTATGGTCATTATGACGTGATATCTACCGATAGCTGATTGTAATGATGTTACACCTACCTCATCAAGCGCAGGCCTTTGTAGCAACTTATGTATCTGGTCATGTACTCCGCCAACTGCGCCCAGCTTTAGGCATAAATGCTTCAAATGGTTCTCTTTCTTGTTTTCCCCTGCAGCCTGTATGAAATAATTCTTTTAATTCAAATATAACAGAAAATGAACCGGGTTCCGGCACTGAGGGTTCCGTCCGTACCACCACAAAATACAATAAGGTTGTATTTTGGACGCCAATTTTTGAAGATTTTTGACCCCCCCCCCCCCCTGTAACGCACCGTAACGTTTTTCTGTACCCCTCCTCCCCCTCTCTAAACGTTACGTAACACTCAAGTGATCTACCTAAAAATTCTTTTTTTTTTTCTAAAGGCGTAAAAAGTTATGTAATACTTTAAAAAAAAAACTAAAAAATAACGACCAGACTAATATAATCGAGGGATTCCCCGTAACGTAAATGAAAAGGGTTGCCAGTTTGGGAGTATTAATTCCCTAATTTTTTAGAAACAATGTTACGTAACGTGTTGACGGAAAGATCCCCTCCTGCCCCTGTAACGCATCGTAACGTTTTACGACCCCCCCCCCCCCCCCCCAATTGCGTTACGTTATACTTGAACGCTCCCTGGGTACGCTGCCAACTGGTAGTGGGCTTGAGCATTTGGATTGTCTTTAGACCTTCAACGGTCTATGGGCAGTTAATAAAGGCACTAGCCCAGTCAAAAAAAATAAGGTTGTCCAAGTAACCGACTTACCAATTATTATAAAGCCTTCCAAAACAGTCGAAGCAATTGCTACGCAATGCAGCCACAGTTAATTATTTTGCTACAAGCGCTCGAGTATTACACCATTATAACTTGACAATGAACAGAAGTTTGTCACCGACTCGCACTTGGCCATTATTTATTTTTTTGTTAGACTTTACAATGTGTGCAAATTAATTAACTGTGGCTGCGTAGCAATTACTCCGAGAATTTTGGAAGGCGTTATAATAACTGGTAATTCAGTTACTTGGACAACCTTATTGTATTTTGTGGTGGTACGGAACCCTCAGCGCGCAAGCCTGACCTACACTTGGCTGGTTTATTTATATATTTAATAATACGCTTGCGTTTGACCGTCAACTCACCTGATGTTAAGCGATGATGCGATCTAAGATGGAACACGCTTGCCTAGAAAAAACCGATTCACTCATGATTTGAAGACACCCAGGTTGTAACTATCGGTGAACTATTCAGGCAGCGCATTCCACAGAATGGCAGTACGCACAATAAAAGTGGAATCACTTCGTACGGGTTTTCAGAATATCAGTCGTAAAGCGGTGTTGATTTTTCGTGCCCACTCTGGAAGTCCGATAGAAAATGGGCTGGAAGTAGGTGGTAGACTGCTAGTTTACTATACCTACCTGTAGCAGCACGTCCAGTCCGGCCAGCACAAGCGTCGATGTGGTCGGGTCCGGTGCCGTTAGTAGCGCGCAGTACGGCTCCAGCACGCCACTCCACTCGAGCCGCTCGCGCTGAGCGGCTGTTCTTACCCACCTGTAGCAGTACGTCCAGTCCGGCCAGCACAAGCGTCGCCATGGTCGGGTCCGGTGCCGTGAGTAGCGCGCAGTACGGCTCCAGCACGCCTAACCACTCGAGCCGCTCACGCTGGGCGGCTGTTCCTACCCACCTGTAGCAGTACGTCCAGTCCGGCCAGCACAAGCGTCGCCATGGTCGGGTCCGGTGCCGCGAGTAGCGCGCAGTACGGCTCCAGCACGCCACTCCACTCGAGCCGCTCACGCTGAGCGGCTGTTCTTACCCACCTGTAGCAGCACGTCCAGTCCGGCCAGCACAAGCGTCGCCATGGTCGGGTCCGGTGCCGCGAGTAGCGCGCAGTACGGCTCCAGCACGCCACTCCACTCGAGCCGCTCGCGCTGGGCGGCTGTTCCTACCCACCTGTAGCAGCACGTCCAGTCCGGCCAGCACAAGCGTCACCATGGTCGGGTCCGGTGCCGCGAGTAGCGCGCAGTACGGCTCCAGCACGCCACTCCACTCGAACGCTCGCGCTGGGCGGCTGTTCCTACCCACCTGTAGCAGCACGTCCAGTCCGGCCAGCACAAGCGTCGCCATGGTCGGGTCCGGTGCCGCGAGTAGCGCGCAGTACGGCTCCAGCACGCCACTCCACTCGAGCCGCTCGCGCTGGGCGGCTGTTCCTACCCACCTGTAGCAGTACGTCCAGTCCGGCCAGCACAAGCGTCGCCATGGTCGGGTCCGGTGCTGCGAGTAGCGCGCAGTACGGCTCCAGCACGCCACTCCACTCGAGCCGCTCGCGCTGGGCGGCTGATCCAAAGTAACAGAGGTTGGATATCGCCTGCACTGCTTGCTTTTTACACCTGCACACAGTTAGACCAGGTATTGAATTCTAGGACACGTTTGATAATATCACAGAATACATATTAGTACAGGTACAGAAGATTCACTCCGCAAAGACATCGACTCTTGCTGCTACACAATAAAGTGCAATTCAGGACTTGCGAGCTCTATCTACTTACACCTAGAAGTTGCCTCTCTGTCTATCGCGTAATTCTTGTCGCGTTATCTCTGCATATCGCGCGACATGTCCGACAACTCGGCTACTTGTACCTTCGTCCCTAAAGTGCGGAGTGCGCCAGGCCTTAGTAACTCTTGTCGCGTTATCTCTGTGTATCGCGCGGCTAATTGTAGCTTCAAAAGCTACCTAAAGTGTTTGTATATTTTGTTCCCTTGGTCCCCCCCCCCCCCCCCCCCCACACTCATGTGAAAATTACGGTCATGTGCGCTTCAAAAAGCATATTTCTATACCATATAATTTATTTTTCAGACGCTGGACTCTTGGACAAGCTGGAAATCCCATACCGTCCGATTTATCCCTTTCTTCCGCGGACTTGCAAGGTGTGGAATATCCTTCCCTAAAGGTCTTCCCGTCGATCTTCAACATGAAACGTTTCCATCAGGGTGTCTACAACTTCCTCTCCGGGCTGGCAAAGCACCGTCAACACTGCTAGTGCTGCAGGTAAAGCGGCGGTATTTGCTTACCATCAGGCGGACCGCAGAATTGTTTGCTGCTCTTTTTATTTAAAAAAATAAGGCATAGATTGCAAATAAACAGACGGGCTGCCTGATGGTAAGCTGATGGTCAGTAGGCGCAATGCTTGCTCCAAAGTTTACCAATCGGACAGCCCTAAAATCTTTTGCTAATATAGTGTTATGTATTCTGTGATTATAGTAGGGCCTAGTTTTCACCTCACCTTATATTTTTGCTTTTTTTTTCTAGCATTACTTACTCGTGTTCTCCATTGATCAGTATGACGCGTATCAGACTGAGCACGTCTTTGTTTTTTCCTGCCCACAAAGTCTTTTCTATCTGAGCGTGGGTGTGAGCGAAGATATTGCCCACTGCCCGAGCTGCCCGCGCTACTATGTGAGGCTCAGGGCTCTGGAGGAAGCCCGCGATGTGGTCGAGGCAGTGAGCTTCGAGACACTGGTCCACCTGAGGGTTTAAGAGCACCAGTCAGTACACGGAAAACAAACGAAAGGTCGCCAATTTTAAAATGAGCTAACAATGGGTTCCGTAACCAAAGAGTCAAAACGGGACCCTATTGCTAAGCCCACTCTGTCCGTCTGTTTGTCTGTTTTTCTGTCAGTCTGTCCATCCTACGTTTAAACAGCTCTATCTCTCGAACCGTAAAGCTAGTTGAAATTTTCACAGAATATGTAATGTTACGGCTGATTAAATAAATGACAAAAAGTCTACAAGTAAAAAAGGAAGGTTGGAGGTCTCTCAATCCTTATAAAACAAACGTAATTTTTTTAATGTATTTCTGTATTAGCTCTAATATGAAAATGGTAATACGTCGCCGCGCAAACTAAGCGGTTCCAAGGTGTTGGTTAGATTTGGGTGATCGACAAGTCGTAGTCCGTTTAGTACCTGGGAGCTGGTCCCGGCGAGCATGTTGGCTATGGCGCCCAGAGCTGCTGCCCTCACGTCAACAGCCTCATGCCCCAACAGTACGGCGAGGCGCGCCGTGAGTCCAGGCACGGCTTGCACCGCTGCTACGCGGTCGCTCGGCCCATGCATCAGGTTCAACAGAGCCGTGCAAGCAGCCTCTGTAACGTTCAACGAATCTGTTAATCAAGTCAGGTTTTGACATACTATGGCAATTTTGATGGAATTCGATTTTTAAGGCAAGACTAACAAAAATCAGTGTGTCCTGCCCGTTATGGCCTACGGTGCCAAGACGTAGACACTCACGGTTAAGGTGGTCCACAAGTTTAAAGTTGCTCAGCGAACTATGGAGAGAGCTATGCTTGGAGTTTCTATACGGGATAAAATTCGGAACGAAGTGATACGACATAGAACCAAAGTTACCGACATAGCTCAAAGGATTATTAAGCTGAAGTGGCAGTGGGCCGGGCACATTGCCAGAAGAACGATAACCGATGGGGTAGACGAGTTCTGGAGTGGAGACCACGTTCAGACAAACTTAGTGTAGGACACCCTGTGGCCAGGTGGAGTGACGACCTGCGTAAAACGGCGGGTAAAAACTGGATGCAAGGAACTGCCGACTGAGCTCAGTGGCGTTCATTGGGAGAGGCCTTTGTCCAGCAGTGGACAGTTAGAGGCTGATGATAAACGAAATATGCCAGTACATTCATTTTATAAGTTTTACATCTATGTAAGAAACGGAACAAGTACAAACCTAGTTTTTGTGTCTCCTGATAAATTAGGAGACCGTGGCAGGAAGTATGTTCAGGTGTTCTAATGACGATCGATATAACCACTTGACTGCTCTATTACCCCACACAATGAAAAGATACCTACATAATTTTCAGCATACTCTTTTTCGAGCGGGGCCTATCCTAGACGCGAATTGAATGAATGACTTTTGAGTCTCTAATCACAAGCCGCTATTCGATATCCCCCGCGACCAACGTGGCTTACTCGTGCAAAAGGGAATTATGACGACATGCGTGATCAAGTGGCCATAATTATCTGGCAAACGCAGATGGCATTGGGCCTAACTTGTTTTGGGGCGACTAGCTCAAGGGCACCTCGAAAGAGCCAACCTCAGCTTGTGCCGTTGCCGGTAGTGGGGAATCAGACTTACCTTGGCAACCCAGAAGGGATGTGCCTTGGAGCCAATGCCTTTATTTGTTTTAATTATTTTTTTGTGTAATTATTCTCGAGCCCGTGGGGATAATTCGGGATGATGGCAAGCGCCCTGATGGCTTAACTCTGATACCCTGGGAGCGGGGAAGGGCTCTCGTTTGGACGATACATGTGTAGATACGTTAGCCCCTTCTCACCTCAGTGGGACAATTTAAAAGACTGGAGCCGCGGCGGAGGCCGCAGAAGACGCCAAGCGGCGCAAGTATGCATCACTTTCAAGTGAATATATAGTATATTATATTTGTGCCGCTGGGCGTCGAAACTTTTCGTCCATGGGGTCCATGTACAAAAAGTTAAAAAAAAAAAAAACACCACAATTAATCGACGCCGCTGGTGATAAGAGAGCTGGCTCATTCCTCGCGCAGAGAATTTCTTTAGCAATTCAACGCGGGAATGCAGCCAGCGTTCTTGGCACGACAACATCATTATTTTTGATATTTGATTACATTAGTGATAAGTAATAATTAATAAAAAAGTAATAACTAATTATTCTTTGCGCGATAGAATCCGAAACGTGGATATTCGTCAAAGAACCAAAGTCACCGACATAGCTGTTAAAATTTGCAAGTTGAAGTGGCAATGGGTAGGCCACATCGCTCGGAGAACCGATAACCGATGGGGAAGAAAGGTTCTTGAGTGGAGACCACGAACCGGAAGCAGCGTAGGTAGGCCTTCCACTAGATGGACTGACGACATAGTGAGAGTTGCTGGCATCCAGTGGATGCAAAAGGCAGGCTGTCGTTCAGTGTGGAGGTTAAAGGGGAGGCCTATGTTCAGCAGTGGACGTCTTCTGGCTAATGATGATGATAATGATGAATAATTAAGGCTTTTTTATTTTCTGTTTTATTTACCTTTGTACTTAAATAAATAAAATTACTGACGTAAAAAAATAATTGTGAAGTTATGGGTGTTATAGCCTGAATTAAATGAATTTGAAACGACAATATACCTAAAAAATTATTTGCTTGGGGCCTTAGCAGGTTGTTGAACTGATTGACTATTTGGATAGAATCTAACTGATCTTCTAACAGATCCTGGGACTGTTCGAACTCGTCGGCAGATTCGGTGTGTGTGCCTTTGGTTACCGGCGCCTATACCAAAAACGGAATACTTCCTGTTGCTTGGAGCAGTCGGATCGGAATCCAGTGCAGACTTACCCTGAACCTCTTCATCTCCATAATTCAGCAGCCGGTATATGTAGGGCAGCGCTGGAGACACGAGGTTCAGCTCGACTATTATCCCATCGGAACTAAAAACAAGGCATTCTTTTAAACACCAATCGACAGCAAGGCAATTTTTTTCGCGAGTGAATCTGTTTCTTCTATGGAAGCGTATATACTCCATTGTAGACCGCATCATCGGTTAACATCAGGCGAGGTGGCGGTCAAATGCAAGAATATATGGAGCGCCGCTATCTCTCCTGCGCATTTGATGTTTTTTAAAGACATAAAATGTATAATTTATAAAAATGTGTTCTGGTTATTTTACATAGTTAATATTTGAAAATATTTAGAACAAATTTCTCTTAAATACAACCATTAAAATATGATATAAACATCGTTTCCCATTTTTTCTAGTAGTTATAAAAATATAATAATAAACTATAATTTTGATAAGCCTCGCAAAATGGACGAAGAACAGGCATTTTATATCTTAAATAAACCAGCCAGGTGTGAGTCAGGCTAGCGCACTGAGGGTTCCATACCACCAAAAATATAAATAGTAGTGCAAAAAGCCGACACATCGACACCGACTCGGACTTGGCCATTATGTATTAGCATTACCATTACTTAGATTAGAATGTTAACTATAATCATGCCAAGTTTGACGCTTGTACGTATTACCATTTTTACATTAGAGCAAATACAAAAATACGTTTGTTGTATGGTGAACCCTTTTGGTTTTTTCTTTAGACTTTTTTTTTCTGCTGTAACATTACTATATTTTGTGAAAATTTCAAATAGCTATCTATTACGGTTCGAAAGGTACAGCCGTGGATAGACGGAAGCGGATGGACAGACAGACAGGCATCGTAGGCTTAATAATATCCCTTTTTATCCTTTGGGTAAGGAACCCTAAAAAAGGCACTTAGCACTTACTTATAAGTCACCTTGTATTTTGCTTGGTTAATAATAGCACTATTACCGGCACAGGTTGCTGTACGTCTGCACAGTAAGCCTCAGCAGCTCCAGCGGTGCATCCTGATTCATGTGAAGCAGCATGGCAGGCACTGCGTGCACCAGGACCAGCTCCCTTGTCGCCGGTCCCTCCAGCGACAGGCTCCTGAGGGTCTTGGCGGCACCTTCTGCCCCGTCTTCTCCGCGGGCTAGGAGGGCTACTAGCTTGGGGATCGATCCACCCTGTGTTTGATTTTTTATTTCATAATGTCATAGATATATACTAGAAATAATGTGTAACAATTAAAAAAGACTTTACCATAGCAAACAATATACCGACATCTGTTGGAACATTTCGGTAATAGAAAACCAGCATGCGCTCTCTAAACCCATAGTGCTAACTAATACTCGCGTTATGAGATAGATGGCGCATAGCCAAACGACACTAGACACCAATGAACGATTCATACGAGCGTACAGGGGCCTTACGGATAACAGCTATTACAGGCACCTAATCCACTCAGTTGACAAATCACGCGACCGCAAACCGTATCTGGGCGCGATAAGGTTTGAGAGAGAGAACTTGAGAGAAGTTATCTCATGTAATGTATTCTAGCAAATAAATGATTTGATTTGATTTGATTTGCTAATGTCACTTTCATACAATTTCATCTTTCCGCAGGCGTTAACGCTAACAGAAAGTGGGTCATGTCTCACCTCCCAGGGGCCTTACGCCTGGCTGTTTAAGCCAATCCAGTTTAGGTGATGAAAAAATGTTGCGCGACCGCAAACTGTATCTGGGCGCATTAAGGTTCACGTTCTTGTTATTTTCCGAACTGCACGGTTTTAACGATAGTTTGGAATGGCGTACCGACTTGAGTGTAAGGCCCCAGATGCTAACTGATTACCCAGTAGCCCTATAAAATGTGGTCTATTCCACTTTGATCACCTGGGAGATAAAAGCCTGAGAATGTAATCGTCTAGGGAGTTAGACAAGGCCTACTTTCTGTTAGCGTAAACGCTTGCGGAAAGTGAAATTGTATGAAAATGACATTGACAATGACATTAGCTTGTGAAATGTTATCTCAAGCTAATGTCATTTTCATACAATTTCATCCATGGGTGACCTGAGGGGTGACCATAATAAGCGACTCGATTCAAATTATTGTTTTGTAATTCTTACGTTTACGCCAGCCATCGTTTAATTTTCTAGTCCCCCCTGCCTCTAGCAGGAACTTAGTGGCCTTGACTTGCCTTGGAGCTGAAAACAATTAAAATATTACGATCAAAGATTTTTTTCTCTCTTTTTTTTATAATATTTACAAATTCACACATCGATAGAAGTTAGAACACAGTATTAAACAGTGTGGCGAACCCAGTTTCATACTTGAATAAGGTACATATATATATATATATATATATATATATATATATAATTATATAGGTAGGTATATTTGTCAAAGGTTTAATAGGTATATTATCCAATCAAAGACATGGTATTCACTGAAAACTATTACCAATTGTGGCATTTAGGTAAATAAAGAATACACAGCACAACGGATGACGCGACACCGGACACACCCGAGCGGTCACTGGTTCGGAGCGGACGTCTCCGGCGTGCGGTGTAGCTTACTGAATATCATTTGGTGTTTCACTGACCGCAATCCCCAAAGATCGGAGTGGACGCCACACCAACAATCACTTATGTCTATATTTGGCTTAAAACACGAAACATTTGTTATTTATATATTACTAGCTGACCTGAGAGAACGTAGTCCTGTATTAGAACTGTCAAACACGCAAAGTCAAAATTGTAAATCAAATTTTTTTTACACATTGTGTTACATTATTGTAGTTTTAGTAAAGACCGCAATTTTTTCGAAAATATAATATAGCCTATGTTACCTAGAGATAGTATAGCTTCTCAACAGTGAAAGAATTTTTCAAATCGGTTCAGTAGTTTCGGAGCCTATTCAATGCAAACAAACAAACAAACAATAAAATCTTTCCTCTTTATAATATTATATAGTATAGGCAAGCTGCGCCCCGCGGTTTCCCCTTGCGTAGTAATGAAAAATAGTGATGATGATGATGATGAAAAGTAGCCTATGTCACTCTCTGGCTCTTGAACTATACCCATGCAAAAAATCAGGTCGATCCCTTGTTCCGTTGCAGCGTGAAAGGTGAAAAAACATTTCGGTATGTTCGAAAGAGGAACAAACATCCATACAGATGTATGGATGTTTGTTCCTCTTTCGAACATACCGAATACCTACATCCATACATACAAAATGTCGTGTTTATTTATATATATTAATATTATTATCTTTATCCTTACTATTAAGTCCTGTATTGTAAAATTTAATTTGCCTCCTTGTTTTACTGTGGTGCCTAAACATATTGTAATCATTCTATAAATTTTATTGATTCAGATACTTTTGCTTTCATTAAGACCCCAAACTAAGCAAAGCTTGTGATATGGCTGCCAGAGACTGATGTACATACATATATAGTTTTAAATACATACTTAAATAGATATTAACAACCAGATATAGAACAAACACAAATGTTCATCACATAATCACATAATCAAATAAATGTTAAGTTAACCACATAATCACATAAATGTTTGTCCTAGGTGGGAATCGACCCACGCCCCTATGCTTAGATCTTTAAAACTACGCAACTGGTTTTGGTGCGGTTTTTAAAATAGATAGAGTGAAGTGATTCAAGAGGAAGGTTTATATGTATAATAAATGTATGATATAGTAGGGAAACACTGATAATTTGAGAGGTTTGTAATGTGATGTCGTAAATACATTGTAAACGCTGGCTGAACCCTACGAGCTTAGACTAACTACACAGAGATGGTAAGTTTCCAAACAACGCCTTCTCAAAACGTAAGCTACAAATTCGCTTTGTAGCTTACGTTTCGATTGGTATTTTAAACGATTTAAGCAAGAAAATTAATGGATTACCTGTGGAATGTCACACCATAACTCTTATGCTGCTTTTCTGATTTGTTGTGGTACGATTTCACCGCGCAAATTGTCATAGTAAAATTTTTATATTTTTTTTGGAGCTATATATGACACCATTTGAATGGCTTAAATTTTGCGAATGTACTTGGTTTCTTTGTGTAGTTATTCTAAGCCTATACGAGGTAGATCAAAATATTGTACTACAGTATTGTACACCTTAAAAAGGTCTACAAAAAAGTCCGCGGTAATATTATGTCTATCTCTTAGGGATAACACACAATAACCATTTTTTGAATATATTTTTTGAGAACTAATTGCTTATTCACGAAGCTATTTTAAGCAATAAGTACAGGATTAATCCTTATTCAATTAAGTTAAATACATACCTTAAATACATTTTGCATTTAATATAGATAAATATGGCTCTTCACAGAATGTAATTCAAATAAATATTTTCGAAGATATTACAGATTTAAAATGCAGGGACCAGGAGCATTCTGACAAGGTTCGAAGGAATCAAATCGAATAATTGAGTCGAATAATTGAGTTGTTTTTGGGGGGGGGGGGGGATGGCCCCCATGGCCCTGGATCCTGAATGGTTTTTTTTTTTTCGTTTACGTATTTTTCCATACATTGTAGTAAAGCGCCTCCAGCGGAAACGCGGAGGAACTAAAACCGGTAGTAATCGGCGGTATAGATTGCTTCACTCTAATACGAAAAAAGTTTTCGAATACTATCAAAACTTATACTAAGGGTACAGTAGTAACAAGGAGTGGGAAAGCCTCACCCCAATTGTTACGTCACCTTGCCTTCCCTGTTTGTTTTCGTCAAAGCTTAGTAGTAGTGCAGTTGGGATTCAAGTAACGTTTCAACTATTACGCCTTATACGTCATTCATACGCAGTTTGACTTTTTATTATCTCATAAAAAGCTGACCATAAATAGAGCAGCAGTGCAAGTACCGTTCTTTTATCGATCGTCAAATTGACAGTTGAGGTCGTCAAATTCGATAATATGCCATTTTTTCAGTACTCGCTGTGATCGATTCTATGGCATTTTAGCGAATTTGACGATCGATAAAGAACGGTACTTGCACTGCAGATTAGCGAAAACGAAATTTTACAATGAAGACGTTATTAGGGCTCCAGTCAAGTTTCAAGATTGTCCACTTCCGAACTTGTCCACTTCCTAACTTGTCAACTTCCTAATTCGTCCATTCCTAACACGTCCTATTCCTAAGTTTTAGCATATTATATTATTATGCCATCTCACTACTACATCTCACTATTTTACTACACTTTTTTACCTAAATTAAATACTATATAATACGCGATAAGTCCAAATAAATATTTAAGAAAATTGTGTTTAATTATATGAGCAAAAGTACGAAATCTGCCTTTTTTACTTTACCTACTGTTTCCTACTGTTATTTTTTTGGCGAGTTGTTGTTTTTTAGTTTTTTGGGGTTGGCAACACTATCTCCCGCACACACGTTGTGCGTGTAGTAAAATGGTTGTAGAGTAGTAATTTATCAATCGATTTAAAAATATTGAAGTATAATTATGTTGTAGACAATAAATGTAGAAAGGAAATAGTGTAACTACCACAATAAATGCGTTATTTATAATAATAAAAAACTGCTTTACATTTTGTAGTTGAAATGTATGGAATAACCTTATTGTCAACTACAAACCTAAGTTTGTCTTTCAATATTTCAACTTTAGTTTTTTTTTTGGACTCGCGCTCTGAGGGTTCTGCCCAACGGAACCCCAGAGCACGAGTCCTACTCATACTTGTCCGGTTTTTTTATAGATTATTCTGAATAATACTATTATTTCCTCGAAGAAATGTTGGCAACCCCGAGCGTGGCGCCTCGCTGCCGGCCCCAGCCTTGGTAACAGGGATAAGTAGGTATAGCTTGGCGTGACATCATTTACGGGTTACTGATAGTAAACAACGAAATAACGAAACTCCACTTTGTTTGTCTACTTAATTCATTTAAATTTTCTTAATCATGTTCTTTGATAAGTCCATTATTTGAAGAACAATGTTCGAGGCTTAAATAACTACTCAGAGAAGGTAGGTTTCCAAACAATGCCTTCTCAAAACGTAAGCTACCAATTCGCTTTGTAGCTTACGTTTCGATTGGTATTTTAAACGATTTAAGCAAGAAAATTAATGGATTACCTGTGGAATGTCACACCATAACTCTTATGCTGCTTTTCTGATTTGTTGTGGTACGATTTCACCGCGCAAATTGTCATAGTAATTTTTTTTTTTTTAAATTCTAGCCATAAATGACACCATTTGAATGGCATAAATTTTGCGAATGTACTTGGTTTCTTTGTGTAGTTATTCTAAGGTTCGAGGAATGTTTTTTTTTACGTATTATAGTAATTATAGCTTATTTTTAACCGACTTTAAAACTGGAGGTGGTTCTCATAACGTGTCTTTTAGGGTTCCGTACCCACAGGGTAAAAAAGGGACCCTATTAGGCCTACGATGTCTGTCTGTTTGTCTGTCCATCCGTCCGTCCATCTGTCCATCCTACCTATTAACGGCTGTATCTTTCGAACTGTAATAGAATCCACTTGAAATTTTCACAGAATATGTAATGTTATGGCGGATTAACTAAAAAAAATATCTATATTAATAATAATAATATTATAACGAGGAAAGATTTGATTGTTTGTTTGTTTGTTTGTTTCCATTGAATAGGCTCCGAAACTACTGAACCGTATTGAAAAATTATTTCACTGTTGGGAAGCTACACTATCCCCGGGTGACATAGGCTAAAATCTATACCCGTGCGAAGCTGGGGCGGACCGCTAGTTAAAAGGATGGTTCCCCCATACAACAAACGTATTGTTAACGTAAGTATTATTGTATTAGCTCTAATGTAAAAACGGTAATACGTACAAGTGTCAAACTTGGCATGATTATAGTACACACTCTAATGTACAACAACAAATAATAAATAATGGCCAAGTGCAGGTCGGTGACAAATTTTTGTTCATAACCAAGCTAAGGCCTGTTCAGACCTAAGCGAAATTCGCTGCCGCTGTAGGTAGCGAAAAATACCACCCGCTATTCCGCTGAGTTGAATTTGTATGAACTGAATAGCGTGCGGTATTTTTCGCTACCACTGTAGGTCGCTTTCGCTTAGGTCTAAAGGCCTGTTCAGACCTAAGCCTCAGAGCAAATAAAAATACAGAGTCCCTACGGCGCACTTCCAAAGTGACGCCAAAATCGCTTCCAAAACTACGTGAATTCCCAATAAATACACGACTCACGCACACATACGCATGCAAAACTACGTGATTTTCTTGTCAGAACGTCGTACTGAAAACATCCGTTTTAAAAAGAAACAATGACTTCTTGCAGTGTTAAGAACTGTAAAAACAACACAAAAGTAAATAACAAGAAGGATGGAATATTTCCACAGTGAAGTATTTATATTATCACTTATTTTGATGATTTACACGACACGAACTTCGACTACGCACACATGTTTCAAAAAGTGCTGGCTTCACTTTTCGTGTTCGCGGTAGTCCCTCTGTATTTTTATTTGCTCTGAGAGTTAAGCGAAATCGGTTAGGTACTAGGATGACCTTATCATTTCTTTGACTGAATCGAAAATGCAAATTTTACTAATATTGAAGTCGGTTTTTAAATATTGATAATTATTGTATTTTGTGGTGGTACGGAACCCTCAGTGCGCGAGCCTGACTCGCACTTGGCCGGTTTATTATACTTTTAAGCTAACCATGGAATTAGACAAACTGAAATTAGAATTATATGATTATTTACGGGATATTTACCGTGGTAAGGTTGTGGAATGAGCTCCCGATATTTCGGCGCAGTTACATGCACCATGTTCACGGGAAGACACAATCCACAACCTTATCACGGTAAATATCCCGTAAATAATCATATAACTTTAGTGAACAACCGTGATAGTTTAAAACAGTGTGAAATTAGAATGACCAAAATTGCTAAAAGTTGGGAAAAAATAGCCTTAAATCAAATGATTATGTGACGGATCAAGGGCATCCATATTTTATAATAATCTATATGATAATATTATTCATTCGCGCCGCGTCGTCACTCTCATAGCTATTTCTGGTAAAATATACCTACTCTAAACAGTAGGTTCCATATTTTATTGATAAGTGTTTTTTAGGGTTCCGTACCCCAAAAAAAACGGAACCCTTATAGGATCACTTCGTTGTCCGTCTGTCTGTCCGTCTGTCAAGGCCCTTTTTCTCTAGAACGCGTAAAGGTATCAAGTTGAAATTTATATTAAATACGTGGATTTACGGTTTCTTTCGGCTGTAAAAAATTAAAAGTCAACGCAATCAATATATATGACCGTTTATGTCATATTTGCGATTACACAGGGGAATCAAAACCTATAGGGTACTTCCCGTTGACCTAGAATCATAAATTTTTGCAAGAGGCAAGTGCTTACAGCACATATAAAGAAATAAATCTGAAAGTTGTTAATTTGAAGTTATATCATATAAAAAATATATTTTTACAATTACAAACTTACATTTTGTAGTTGTTATGTATGGAAGAACCTTATTGTCAACTACAAAGTTAAGTTTGTCTTTCAATATTTCAACTTCAGTTAGTTTTGGTTTTATTTAACTCGTACTTGTCCGGTTTTTTTTGTAGTTAGGTTCAATAATTTTCGTCCATTATGTTTTATAATACCTAATTAAATAAATTTCTTTAAAACTTAACATAGGCATAATTTTTATAGTATACTCATTTAAAAACTACGTTAATTTTACAAAATTTATATTATTATTTACGGGATATTTACCGTGGTATGGTTGTGGAATGAGCTCCCGATATATTTTGGCGTAGTTACTGTTTTAACTAAGGGTTAACTGAGGGTTTCATCCAACGGAACCCTCACAGCCGATCCCTACTCGTACTTATCCGGTTTTTTACATATTTTTGTATTTGTATTTGCGCTGCTCTAGTGTAAAAACAGTAATATGTAATAACGTCAAACTTGTCATTATTATAGTACACACCAAACACCGGCCAAGTGCGTATCAGCGCACGTTAAAGACCCCGAAATTAATGAAAGAAAACACATTTTTCAGGTGCGGAACCCTCGCGCCAATACATAGACATACATGAACCCTAAAAATAAAACCGTGAATGGAAGCGACCGACGACATTGTGAGAGTCACTGGCATCCAGTGGATGCAAAAGGCAGGCTGTCGTTCAGTGTGGCGGTCTAAGGGAGAGGCCAATGTTTTAGCAATTAGTAATTTTTGTTCTATTTACAATTTAGATAAAAGGTCAAGGCTGCTAACTTTAAAACATGCCGCTCGGGCAATGCCCCCCCCCCCACCCCCCCACCCCCACGGTATTTATAAAACTTAGTTACCACAATTTTTTTTTGTTTAAATTAGTAAGGCTGTCAAGGCTTTTTTGTAAGAAATTTGTTGTAGCCAGTTGCACCCATATAAACGAAACGTCAGTCATTTGAAATCAGTTAGCCACTGTGATGCGGAGTTCGACGCGTTGATCTAAATAAGAATGTTCAATTAAGGTTCTGTCATAATGCCTGGTAACAGATTTTTCTTCTCATTTCCGTTCTATTTACTTCTCTTTTCTGTGTTTGTTACCGAGTTGACTGATAACAAGCATTCGTACTCACAAGTATGATCGCATTATTAAATAATAGTGTTATCAGTTAGGGTTACCATATCTCATTTGTCCTCTGTTTTTTGGATTATTAGGCTCTTTTTAGGATTGCAGTCGTAATTTGGAAATCTCAGGATATTTTAATCATAGGTACTAATAATTACAAATGCGAAAGTGTGTTTGTTTGTTAGTTTGTTGGCTTGTTTGTTCCTCTTTCGCGCAGCAACAGGTAACACGGTAAATATCCCGTACTTAAATAATCATATAACTTTAGAGGTCAAACATGACGTATTATACTAAAAAAATTAAATAAGGTACTCGTATTTCATAATATATAACACTGAAATCACAAAAAAACAACTGTTCCATAAAAAACGGCCATTGACATTCGACAAAATGTATGGAATATGGAACAGCTGATATATTTTCGAGATTTCAGGTTTGATTCCATATTAAAAATTGTTCATAATGATAGCCCGTTGGTCCAGTTGGTAGTGAACCTGCCTTCTGCGCTTGGGGGCGTGGGTTCGATTCCCACCTAGGACAAACATTCATGTGATGAACATTTGTGTTTGTTCTATATCTGGTTGTTAATATCTATTTAAGTATGTATTTAAAACTATATATGTAAGTATATCAGTCTCTGGCAGCCATATCACAAGCTTTGCTTAGTTTGGGGTCAGATGACCGTGTGTGCAAAAAGGTTCCGAGAATTTTATACAATGAACTCCTTTTGGCTTAGTACTAGGTTTATGCGTAACAGATCTATATCTAAACGTAACCCTGTAGGTACAGGAGGATGATGATTTGATATGGCCCAATTAACTTACCTTACACGAGCTATCGTAACACTCTACATACACACACAAACACACACTTTGATCCAAAATTAGAATTTAAATAAAATCGTCCGACATATTATTCTTCCTAAAACAACGCGTGTGCCTGCCGCGGAGAACTGAAGGTCAGTGGGCGCGGCGCGGGATGGAGCCATTCCAGTGATAGCCATTCCATGAATTATAACTAGATAAACTTAAATATGCACTGAATTTTTTTGCGCCATGAAGGAACCATGCAGGAAATTCGCCAAAGAACCACAGTCACCAAAATAGCTGCTAAAATTTGCAAGGGAAAGTGGCAAAGGGCAGACCACGTCATTCGAAGAACTGATAAGCGATGGGGAAGAAAGATTCTTGTTAATATCTATTTAAGTATGTATTTAAAACTATATATGTATGTATATCAGTCTCTGGCAGCCATATCACAAGCTTTGCTTAGTTTGGTGTCAGATGACCGTGTGTGAAAAATGACCCAAATATTAGTATTTTTTATTATTATTTATTTATAGTGTTTAGGAAACAAGAACGGTAGCAAAGCTGTCTAGTCCCTAATGGTTCCCATTAAGATGGTGTAGGCAAACCGGGTAGTTCGAGCTGGTGGCCTCAGCTGGTGGCATGTCGACTGTGTAGGGATGGTATTAATGTGTTCTCCGACTTGTTCTTTTGTAGAAGGGGGAAGAGATGTTAAGCGATGATGTGACCTACGATGGAGCACGCTTGCCTAAAAGGAACCGATTCACTCGTTGTTTGATGACCGTGTGTGCAAAAATGTCCCGAATATTTATTTATTTATTTATGGGGAGGCATGTTTTCTCTATGTTTACAAGTTTTATACTTAGAGGAAAGGTATCGAAATAGTTAAACAGGTCTTAAAACTGTTTAACAAGATTATAAATATTAAGATCAATGTACATTAGATTTAGGACCAACTTAGAAAAAGCAAAGGTGCCTGTTCCTGGTGCAAAGGTTGGCCATTGCCATCCAACGCGGTAACGCAGCGAGCGTTTTGGGTACCTTTGCGCCGGGAACGGTTAGGGGTGGGTTATTTGATTAGTTATTAGTTTAGTTATTAGTGAATTCCAAATACTTAGAAAATAAATATTTATTATTATTATTTATAGTTTCTCTTGCGAAAATCTCTCGTTTCCGAGGTTTAGCTAATATTCGCTGGCTTTTGGCCAAACGAAAATTAGTGCTAGTTTTTTTATTTTATTATGTGTTCTGCATTGGACGTCTTTTGGCTGATGATACTTAAATATTCACTTGACTTGACTACTCAAGATATTTTTAGATCCTAACCTTTCAATTTCCTACCAAATAGTAAAACTTGTGTAAAACAACTTTAGTTTAATCATTTAATGTATAGATGAACTAACAACACCATTATAATGAAACTGTATTGGCGAAGTTCACACGTGTTCGTTGACAGTTGACAGTCTGTTGTCAACTGCCAACGAACACAGTATATAAGTGGCGGTTGCATTGCAATCGCCCTCTTTCTTTGCTCGAACCTCGAAGCGATAACAAGTGTAAACGAATTGGGTGTAAAACAGTTTAAAAGGTGATTTCTTGGCTGAAAAGCTAACACTTGAACTAAATGAATCCCAAACTTATAACATTTGGCGTGCCACAAGGCTTTATTTTGGGGCCTTAATTATTAAACAAGATCAACGTGTACATTTTTAATTTTTTCCTAAAATTCATGAAATGTGTCAAGTGTCACTCTCCGGCCCTCAACAAATAAACTTGCATTTATAACATTAATATGATTACTTCGTAAGGGCGGGCCAATGGAACAAAGTTCAATAAGCTGTTTCAGGGTATCCTCTTAAAGGTCCAACGGTACATGACGTTAGAATGGTTCATCATCATCATCATCATCATCAGCCAGAAGACGTCCACTGCTGAAAATAGGCCTCCCCCTTTAACCTCCACACTGAACGACAGCCTGCCTTTTGCATCCACTGGATGCCCGCGACTCTCACAATGTCGTCGGTCCGTCTAGTGGGAGGCCTAGCTACGCTGCGTCTTCCGGTTCGTGGTCTCCACTCCAGAACCTTTCTTCCCCATCGGTTATCGGTTCTTCGAGCGATGTGACCTGCCCATTGCCACTTCAACTTGCAAATTTTAACAGCTATGTCGGTGACTCTGGTTCTTTGGCGAATATCCACGTTTCGGATTCTATCGCGCAAAGAATAAACTCCGAGCATAGCTCTCTCCATTGCCCGCTGTGTGACTCTGAGTTTTTCTAAAAGGCCAACAGTTAAGGACCACGTCTCAGTACCATATGTCATCACTGGCAACACACACTGGTCAAAGAACTTCGTCTTGAAATCGTTAGAATAATTGCTTACATTGTATAAAACCAAGCAGGTTCGGTCGTGCATGGAGTACCTTTGGGATGGATCAGCCAAGTATCAGCAGATATCTTGAATCATTGGAGTTTATTGAAAACCGTGTCAAGAAGCTCACTAGCAACAAATCCCTAGTTCAGACTAAGCTTCTTAGTCTTGAAAATCGGTGTAAAGTTGCTAGTCTAAACTTTTTTCTGTAATATTTCCCCTTGTAACGGATTGTATATTTTTTTTCAGTGTTTTTATATTGAGGTGGAATTGCTAACAAATTTTCGTAGGCGTTTCATAAAATAATCAATTTTACGATTTGACGTGTTACATCATACTGCTATTTATTACTCTTTAGGGTTCCGTAGTACTACAAAGAACCCTTATAAATTCGTTCTGTCCGTCTGCCTGTCCGTCCTAATTTAGAAGGTGCATGAAACTTTTCTCTATGATATTTTTATTGTCATCATTAACAGCTTTTCATGTTGCCACTGCAGGGACACAGGTCTTCTCTCAGACCCACTGCTGGGAGACAGGGACAGAGAGGATGGGCCCTCATCCATCGAGGCCACGTTTCAGTGCCGTATGTCACCACTGGCAACACTGGCTGGTCGAAGACTTTCGTCCTAGGCACTGAGTAAGACGCAAGTGAATAAACTAATACAATATTAAATTTAAGATCGATTTTAAGCAAAAAAAAACAGTTTGGTAATGGGGTCGCGAGCTTAGTTTGGTTCAAACTGGCTAACAGCTATTGCTCACATGTTTGTTATTTACATAAATTGACCGTTTAGAAGTTTTCTCAAACATGATGGGTCCAGTTTTTAAGTGTTCTTAAAAACCAGACCCATTATTAAATACCTTGCATGTTTCAAAGATTTTTTTTGTCACGTCTATTTAGCCTATATTCCTCTATTGTTTCCAACCACATTTACTCGTTCATCCATAAATGCATCTTTATTCAAGACTAGCAGTCCGCCCCAGCTTCGCACGGGTATAGATTATTATTATTAATCATTTATTTCAGACCAGGTCCATATACATTTTGACACAAATTACATAAAAAAATAATAAAGTAAAACAAAATTAGAAATAGGTACATGTCAATAGTAACAATAATTAAAAATGAATTAAATAAAATACAACGAATAAAAATAGCAATGGAAATTATAATGTCAAAAAAATTAATAAAATAGCATCAAATGTGAGTGGCTTACTTATTATTAGTATTAACATGTAGCCGCACTGCATGCTTAATGACCGGACAGTCAAACCGACCTGCCACAACACGTAGGATGCTATTGGCGCTGCCCCGGACACGTCTGAGCATCGAGGCGGCTCGTTTGCGCATTATGGCATGAAAGCCGTCTACCCGAGCGTCAGCAAACATTCCCGATGCACTACAGCGCCAGGGCAGCCCCAGCAGCATCCTAAACGCGTTATTGTATTGCACACGCAGGGCGCTGATTGTCTTCTGCCTTTATTATAGCCTATGTCACCCGGGGATAGTGTAGCTTCCCAACAGTGAAAGAATTTTTCGAATCGGTTCAGTAGTTTCGGAGCCTATTCAATGCAAACAAACAAACAATCAAATCTTTCCTCTTTATAATATTAGTATAGATAATACGACAAATTTAAAAGGTACGGGACCCTCGATGAAGTAGTTTATTTACGGGTTTTCGTAAGGATGCAGTAACCACAGAATAAGGGTGCAGTGACTATCTGGCCGTCTGTGAAGTGTAACTGGTGTGACTCGTGTGACACGTGACTGTGAAGAAGTGTGAAGTTGAACGCAGTCTGGAGTGGAATTGAATAATTATAGTTTGCATACCTAGTTGCATCTGAATTCTGGTGAGCGTACGTCGTGGCTTTGCTCTGCAGAACAATCACGGAGTTTTGTTTTTGTTTGGCTAAAATTATGTTTTTGACCAACGCTTATCAAGTGATCGTCTAATAAACATTTATTTACAATCAGCCACTCGATTCTACTAAACAAATTGTCTTTAAATTGAAATTGTTGCGATTTTAATTCTTAAATAACTGCCTCAAAGTTGACAGTTTTTTTTTACACGAAGTTATAATATTAGGTGGTTATATTTTTCTAGTGAAAATTTATTTAAAACAGTTAATTTTGAGGCAGTTATTTAACAATTAAAATCACTACAATTACAATTTAAAAACTATTTCTTTAGTAGAATCGGGGCCCTGGTACCAATTTATAGATACAATCTGGGTGTCTTCAAGTCGCGAGTGAACCTCGATCTATACCTATGTACTACGAATCGGTTTCTTAGAAACCAGTGTGCTCTACCGGAAATTTTATCATCATCAAGGTATGATTATTTTTTACTGCATATACCTATTATGTTTTATATACCTGTCGGAGATGACGCGATCATAATGATTTCAAGTTTAATTATAACGCCTAATTATGAGTTAACTAGTTTTAAGATTTGATTTCTATACTCAACTTGTTTATTTCAATGTAAAATAGCTTTTGATCGGTGAAAAATGAAGGTACGATTTGTTGTTGTTTTAACAGCAAACAATGTTTATCTCTTGCTTGTCTAAATTCCAGTTTACTAATGAATTATCGGTTGCTAAATTCATTTCTCGATTTATAAGCGACATATTTAGTTTGAAGATTCATTTTGAAGTCAAGTTGTTTTACTTACGAAGATGCGTGTTGGAACCGTGCGCACTTGGCGCTTGGTGTCGGCGTTAATAATGACGTGTCAGTGAGAAAATAATAATATAAACAGTCGTCTAAATTTATAAAACGAATTAACCAATAACTCTGTAAATGAAGTTAATGCGTATTTAGTTATGAATTAGTGTTCTCACTTCACGGCGATGCCGCCATGTTATCTAAACGATTATGCAGTGCAAGTACCGTTCTTTATCGGTCGTCAAATTCGCTAAAATGCCATAGAATCGATCACAGCGAGTACTGAAAAAATGGCATATTATCCAATTTGACGACCTCAACTGTCAATTTGACGATCGATAAAAGAACGGTAATTGCACCCGTGGGTCGCTACGAAGACACATCCTGTTTGAAGCATTCATCGAGCACAGTACAAAGTGCAGAAATAGGAAGTCTCGCTTGAAGCATTATTCGGTGCCGCGGCGGCACGACGTTTCGTTCGACACGTTCGAGCCAATTTATGATTAAATTAATTAATAGATAGAAAAATTGAATTTTTATCAATAAATAAAATTAATGATGTTATTTGTTACAATATTTAACATCATTCTTGTAAATTTTGTAAAGATTTGTTCATTAATACTCGAGATAAAATTGTATGCGTTTAGGTAAATTTCAAGGTTAGAGGTTATTTCATGATTTTTTTCTATCGAGAAAATTTATCGGAAACGTGTTTTGGAACTAATGGTACACTCAGAAATATGATCAAGATTACCACATATTTTTTTTACTGCTTTAAAATGAATATATTGTCTTAATATTTTTTTCTGTGAAGCCTTTTTTGTCTGAAAGACCGCCTTAATGTGCTGTTACGATTTGGTTAACTACTATTTATTTCTCAACGATAAGTGTTATGAAAAGTGTTATTCTGTAATAATTGTGATAAAGTGATGGCGCTGTAGTTTCTTGCCCTTCTTCTATAAGCGTCTAGGGTTTTACGAACGTGGCGGTAAATTAGCATTAGCATAGAGCACCTTCTTAGGGTCTATGCAGAAATAAAAGACCAAGAATTCTTTACAAGAACTTGCACGTGTTTATTTCACCTTCCCCGTGAATAAGTCAGTTTGGTACAGCCTAAAAACTAGAAAGTTGCTTAGACGAGGGTAGTCCTGTCAGTTAAGGTTTTATCTGCAATGGTAGAACCCAGCCATGGAAATAGTATTATCAGCACTGACGTCACAGCTTCAAAAACAGCCTGGTACCGGGTGTATCCCTCGACATACCTATAGGTATATTTATCGGGATTATCGGGATATTTTCCGTGTCTGTTTGTTACCAAATTGTCAAGAAAGGTATCAAATCTGTTATTTATTTGACCTTGGTGCGGTGCGGCAGCGGTATTGCTGCGACAAGCATAAGTTAGCGAATGGTGTTGTTGTTTTCAAAACTAGGTACTTAGATATCATTTCAATACCTAAGTTTACATGACTTTGATACCTACTGAAATAATAAACTAGTGAAGATATAACCTACCCAGCGCCGGCCTTATCCCTAGTAGTCAGGGCTGGGCAAAATACATGCTTTGCTTTAATTGAAATACAAATTAAAAAATCGCAAGCTTAGATTAACTACACAGAGATGGTAAGTTTCCAAACAACGCCTTCTCAAAACGTAAGCTACAAATTCGCTTTGTAGCTTACGTTTCGATTGGTATTTTAAACGATTTAAGCAAGAACATTAATGGATTACCTGTGAAATAACTCTTATTATATATTAGCTGAGCCCCGCGGTTTCACCCGCACGGTGATGAAAAATGGTAATGATGATGACAATGATAAAAAGTAGCCTATGTGTTAATCCAGGGTATAAGCTATCTCCATACCAAATTTCATCTAAATCGGTTTAGTAGTTTCGGCGGTGACTTCAGCCAAACATACACACACAAACTTTCGCATTTATATTATTAGTATAATTTATGTATGTATTTAAAACTATATATGTATGTATATCAGTCTCTGGCAGCCATATCACAAGCTTTGCTTAGTTTGGGGTCAGATGACCGTGTGAGCAAAAATTTCCTGTTTTTTTTTTTTTTTTTTTATATATATTTTTTTTTATTTTTTTTATTTAGGTGGTTTCACTAGTAGGTAGGTGGAAGGTGTCCATAGACGACGGTGACTATTTACCATCAGGTGGACCGTCGCTTGTTTGTCTACTATTAGGTACATAACAACAAAAAAAATACTCGAAAAACATATCCCTTTTTGCGAAGTCAGGTAAAAACAAATAACTCGGTCATTAATTATTATTTTCAGTTATTGACAAACAGAAGAAGCCAGTCTACATTGTTATCATGCTGAAGCTCGGGGCTTCCCACTCAAAGCAGCGAAAATGCAACACTCCAGAAACTGTCGTTCGAGGTAAGTTTAATAATATATATCACACAACTAAAATATTTTTTGTTAAAAAAACCCTTTTATAATTATTTTTTTATCTATACTAATATTACAAAAAGAAAGATTTGATTGTTTGTTTGTTTGCATTGAATAGGCTCCGAAAGAACAGCTGATTTGAAAAATTCTTTCACTGTTGGGAAGCTGCACTATCCCCGGGTGACATAGGCTATAATCTATACCCGTGCGAAGCTGGGGCGGACCTCTAGTAATTTATATAAATTTATAATTAATATAAATATTTTATTTTGGTCGAAGAAAAAACCCGGACAAGTGTGAGTAGGACTCTCACCCTGAGGGTTCTGTACAAACTTAGTAAATATAATATGTTTGTAGATCCATCCCGAAAATCGAGACTTGACGAAAAAAGGTTATAACCTTAGAATAACTACACATAGAAACCAAGTACATTCGCAAAATTTAAGCCATTCAAATGGTGTCATATATGGCTCTAAATTTTTTTTTTAAATTTACTATGACAATTTTTGCGGTGAAATCGTACCACAACACATCAGAAAAGCAGCATAAGAGTTATGGTGTGACATTCCACAGGTAATCCATTAATTTTCTTGCTTAAATCGTTTAAAATACCAATCGAAACGTAAGCTACAAAGCGAATTTGTAGCTTACGTTTTGAGAAAGCGTTGTTTGGAAACTTACCATCTCTGTGTAGTTAATCTAAGGTTAAAACGATTTAAATATTGGTTGACAAACTTAACTATGTAGTTGGCAAACAGGTGCTCATTTCGGTAGCACTTTGTAGTTTGTATGACATCGACATACAAACAACAACTACTTCCTTGCTTTTTGCCAAATTTCATGAGTCTAGGTCAACGGGAAGCTCACATGGTAACGATCTGACCCCAGTACAGTCTGCGTCAGTAGACGTTGCTTTGCTTCACTTTCTACTTTTCTGCCTTTTCCAGAGCTAAAGTCCAAAGACCTGGTAAAGCGAACGAGAGCCGCGCGAGAAGCCCACACCATGCTCCGCGAGCAAAATGTTTCCACAACTGACATGGTGAATGCTGGTGTCATTCCACCACTAATTAAAGCTTTAGGTCGCCATGACTGGTAAGAACGTTTTCATAAAAGGTCTGTAAGACAACTTTGCACGCACAATTCGGTATGTAAAGTTTTTTTTTTGTATTTTTTTTAATATTTTTATTTCGTAGATAAGGCTATTTTAAGAAACTAATTTCAATATTTTTGTTATCTATTGAGTAGTTATTTTACAATATTTTTTTGAAAATTGAAATTATGTGACGTCACCATATAGCACAAAATTTCGTTGCGTTGAGAAGCCTAAAAAAGCACCCCATATTGGCAGCCCTGAAAAAATCCAGACAGTCAAACCACAGAAATGAAAAAATATTCTATTATGTGTGACGAACAGTGTGTCAAATGTATAATATTTTTATTCTTAAATGGCACAGAAAATAAAATGCTACACCGTGACGTCATTTAGAGGACAATGAAAGTCGAATGATTTCTTAGTTTTATGTTAAAATAAATGACATCTTATCGTTTTAAAAGGTCGGAGTAGAAAAATAAGGGTTGGTAAGATAAAATCTCGTAATGATTTTGGAATTGGCATAGGTTAATTTTTTTTAGCATACCAAATTGCACATAGACTTGATTACGTAACCCTCAGATTATTCAAACGTTATAAATACTTATGCACATTACATTAATAGATCTCAAAAGGCGCAAATATGGTACACTGGATAGTGGTTACATTTTTGAGCCTTTTGGGGTCGAAACAATGGGGCCGTGGGGATCGGGAGCCAAAAAAAATTCAAAGATTTATCTTCACGTCTGATAGACGCTACTCGTGACCAAAATGCCGGCCTCTACTTTGCTCAAAGGGTGAGCATCGCCATACAACGTGGTAATGGGGCCAGCATTTTGAGAACAGTTCCCACTGGAAGCGGTTTAATAGAATGATAGTTAGGTTTTCATTTGTTGTTTTTTTTTTATAATAGAGTAAAGTAATATACTGAATTACTTTAGAAAAAAAAATATAGGTATTTATTTATATGAAACATATTGCACATTAATAAATATAGAAGTTAGAAGGCTCTAAAAAATTGGACGGACGGACAGACGGACAGACGGACAGACGGACGGACGGACAGAACGAATGTATAAGGGTTCCTTGTAGGACTAGGGAACCCTAAAAAGGATTTATTTGTTTTTCCAGCTCCGAGCTTCAATCCGAAGCGTTAAGTGCACTCACCTTCGTTGCTTTTAAAACATTTGAACACACAATGGCTGTCGTAAAGGTAAGAATTCTGTTATATAAAAATAAAAAACTAAGAACAACTTAATCTGACCCTGGACTTCGAGGATATAGGTACCTCGAAACATAAATGGCACATTGAAATGCACACCATATAAAATGCCTTATTATGGAAACAGACGTGGTTTTAATCTAATAATTTACTTTTTGTTATGCGGGATTCTGCGGGAATTACATACGTAAAATTGAGGGGAGATAATATTAGTCTAAGAACCAGAGTCACTGACATAGCTGTTAAAATTTGCAAGTTGAAGTGGCAATGGGCAGGCCACATCGCTCGAAGAACCGATAACCGATGGGGAAGAAAGGTTCTGGAGTGGAGACCACGAACCGGAAGACGCAGCGTAGGTAGGCCGCACTGATGGACCGACGACATTGTGAGAGTCGCGGGGATCCAGTGGATGCAGATGAAATGGGGAGACTTATGTTCAGCAGCGGACGTCTTGTAGCTTTTTCTGAAAGGATTTTATCTCCTGTATTTTACATTATTTTTCATTACTCATACTCGGAAAGTAGGTCTGAAGTTGCCTGAGGAGCGGGTTGAAAGTAATACATTTCAGCCCTAGGGAGAATCACTTTCAACTGACAGTTGCCAAACCCCGTCTCGGGACTAAATGAGTTACTTTCACCCCTAGGGTTGCTGACGTTTTGAACACCTTGCAGTGACCGTGGTCTCAGGTAGACGAGATCATATAAATTTTAGGGAATTATTTACAAGCTACCAATGATTTTTAATCAAATAGTTCCCTACACAGTAGTCGCTTGTATCATGTAGTTTGGCATTTCTATTATTTTGCATTATTTTGGCTTGAGTTTTTAATAATTTGATGAGTGGATACTAAACAGATGGTACTGGCCAACTATACTTTATTATTTTTTTGTTTATTTTTATATAATTTTTTTATTTTCTTGGTAAATACGAGAATTTATCGGTTTTTCTTGGCTTACTTTCTTTATTTTTTATGCTTGTGAGTTCAGGTACGAGCCATGGAGAGGGCTATGCTCGGGGTTTCTCTACGAGATCGAATCCGAAATGAGGAGATCCGTAGACGAACGAAAGTCACCGACATAGCCCACCGGATTAGTAAGTTGAAATGGCAGTGGGCAGGGCACATATCACGCAGAACAGATGGCCGATGGGGCCGAAAGGTTCTGGAATGGAGACCCCGGACTGGTAAGCGCAGCGTAGGACGTCCACCCACAAGATGGACAGACGACCTAAAAGAGATCGCAGGGAAACGCTGGATGCAGGCCGCTTCCAACCGGCCCTTTTGGAGATCGATGGGGGAGGCTTATGTCCAGCAGTGGACGTCCTACGGCTGAAATGATGATGATGATGATGAGTTCAGGTACTTCCCGTATATTCATCATCATCATAATCAGCCTTATAACAGTCCACTGCTGGACTTTTAGCATACCCCCGAAGGGTGATTGGGCCATATTCACCACGCTGGCCCAGTTGCGGGTTGGTGGATTCACACACGCCATTGAATTCCTTCTCCGTACGTATGCAGGTTTCCTCACGATGTTTTCCTTCACCGAAAAGCCAGTGGTATGAAATCCGTACATAAACTCCAAAGAGCTCATTGGTACGGGCCCGGGTTTGAACCGGCGGTCTCACGCTTTCAAGTCTAGCGGACTCCCAAATAGGCTACCATGGCTTCCCGTATATTAAAAACACTCGTCTACACTCTTTCTATCACTTATCTTATCTATGGTTTATTTTGTTGTTCACAGAGTGGAGTCATTCCCAAGCTAGTAGCATTCTTAACCCAGGGGAGTGAGTTAATAGAACAGGCGGTTCTGGCCCTTGGCAATTTTGCCTTGCACAGCCAGGATATTAGAAACGCCGCGTTGGCTTCCAAGGCAGTGCCAGCCATGCTGCCTTATTTAACCCCTGACACGCCAATAAGGCAGTTGAGGTCTATTATGCGAGCTTACAGTCTTTTGTGCAGGTAATGATCACTGGGGGGTTAGACAAGACCCACTTTCTGTTAGTGTTGACGCCTGCGGAAAGATGAAATTGCGGAATGATAACATCGCTCAAGCTAGTCATTGTCAATGTCATTTTTATACAATTTCATCTTTCCGCAGGCGTTAACGCTAAGAGAAAGTGGGTCTTATCTAACCCCCCCAGAGCAGCGACTTGGTCAGAAATTTTCGGCCATTGACAAAATAATATTGCCAACACTAGCTGGCTTCATTTGTTACCGAGCTCAGAATTACCCATCTTCTGATGAGTACAACAGTTAATATACACTGTTTAGGATCTAAAAAAGGAAAAAAATAAGAATATCAATCAGATACAAATACTTTTATGGCGTCGTGAATTTATCATCATCATCATCATCATTTGCCTAGTCTTAGGTCTCTTCCGAGTCTCAACCTTAATTTTTCACTTCCAACTTCTTCCAGACGATTCTGGCACTTAAATATAAATGCTTATTTTTTAGCCACGATAATGAACAGACAAATTTTAATCTGGAACTTCTATCACCGGCGCTGCCTCACATATTTGAGCTACTTGCCATTAAAGATGAAGAACCCACAGAAATTGAAGATGGAAAATCTCTAGAAACTGAGGATATTGAATATCTTCCTTCGGCAAGTGATGTTGTGGGTAAGTTTTCGTGATTCGGTTAAAAGTGCCCGTAAACGGTGTTAAACGGTTGTGGTTGTTAAACGGTGAATTATTTTTTAATGTTCCAGGGGATGCTTGCACGGCGCTTACCAATATAATGCATGGACCTGATGAGAGTATAGAAGCAGTACAAGCCGTGGCTGGACTCACGGCGCGCCTCGTGGGGCTCCTCGGGCACGAGGCTACCAACGTGCGGGAAGCAGCGTTAAGCGCTGTGGGGAACATGCTAGCCGGGACACACAATCAGGTACGTACGTACTAATGAGTAGATAGTAGTGGTGATAACCATGCCTGGGCTCCCGGCGCGCCTTCCTCAGGTATTAGGGGACCAGCGTGATCCAAAGCACGCCACGTGCAGAACAAGTACGCCAAACATATTTTTACTTGTCCTGTAGTAAAAGGGGAAAATAGGTTGTGGTCGTGAAGGTCTTGCGCTTATTTGCCTAAATTATCCGATAGAAAATAGACAAACAAGCTTAACGGTGGAGCTGGCTAACCAAATTTTTCGCGACTAGTTTGTTGTCTCCAATTAACTTCTCAGCACACCGGTCTAAAAGCTTCAAGTGGGTAATTCTCTCCCCAGGTAGACCGCTGCCTTGACGCGAACTGCCTCGAGCACATCGTGTCTCTCCTCCAGTGCAGCGAGCCCTCCCTGGTGAAGGAAGCAGCTCGGGTCACGGGTTACATCCTCGCCGGGACGCGCGCTCAGATACAGCGAGCTCTGGGGAAAGGCATACTCACTCCACTACGCAGCATACTAGCCAGTACAGACCCTGAGTATGTTACGACACTTACTTAAAGTTAACAATACAGTTTATTTGACGAATCTAGTGTATTTCCACTTTAACGTCACTATAAGTACAATAAATAGCACGTTTACACAGTTTTGAAGCTGAACTCCTCAAAAGCAACGCCTAATTCTATCAATTATCTGAAATTAGTGATTTCATAGGCCCAGTGGCTAGGCCCTGATGGCATAGTTTTTTAAGCTGCCTGAATCAAAAGAATTAGCAAAGATCACTTAAAGTTTTTCCGAACATAGCTGCCAGAGTTATTTTACTCAGAAAATAAAAAGTCTCCGATTGTCCTAATTTTTGCAAATATTAACGTCCGCTATAGAATAAACTTCATTGGCATCAAAAGCATTAGCAAAATTCACTAAAATAAAACGAACATATTAACTGCTAGAGTTATTTACTCAGAAAATAAAAAGTCTCCGATTGTCCTAATTTTTGCAAATATTAACGTCCGCTATAGAATAAACTTCATTGGCATCAAAAGCATTAGCAAAATTCACTAAAATAAAACGAACCAATTCACTGCTAGAGTTATTTACTCAGAAAATAAAAAGTCTCCGATTGTCCAAATTTTAGCAAATATTAACGTCCGCTATAGAATAAACTTCATTGGCGTCAAAAGAATTAGCAAAAAACACTAAAAGTTTTTCCGAACATAACTGCCAGAGTTATTTTACTCAGAAAATAAAAAGTCTCCGATTGTCCTAATTTTAGCAAATATTAACGTCCGCTATAGAATAAGCTTCATTGGCATCAAAAGCATTAGCAAAATTCACTAAAATAAAACGAACATATTAACTGCTAGAGTTATTTACTCAGAAAATAAAAAGTCTCCGATTGTCCAAATTTTAGCAAATATTAACGTCCGCTATAGAATAAGCTTCATTGGCATCAAAAGAATTAGCAAAATTCACTAAAATAAAACGAACATATTAACTGCTAGAGTTATTTACTCAGAAAATAAAAAGTCTCCGATTGTCCTAATTTTTGCAAATATAAACGTCCGCTATAGAATAAACTTCATTGGCATCAAAAGAATTAGCAAAATTCACTAAAATAAAACGAACACATTAACTGCTAGAGTTATTTACTCAGAAAATAAAAAGTCTCCGATTGTCCTAATTTTTGCAAATATTAACGTCCGCTATAGAATAAACTTCATTGGCGTCAAAAGAATTAGCAAAAAACACTAAAAGTTTTTCCGAACATAGCTTCCAGAGTTATTTTACTCAGAAAATAAAAAGTCTCCGATAGTCCTAATTTTTGCAAATATTAACGTCCGCTATAGAATAAACTTCATTGGCATCAAAAGAATTAGCAAAATTCACTAAAATAAAACGAACATATTAACTGCTAGAGTTATTTACTCAGAAAATAAAAAGTCTCCGATTGTCCTAATTTTTGCAAATATTAACGTCCGCTATAGAATAAACTTCATTGGCGTCAAAAGAATTAGCAAAAAACACTAAAAGTTTTTCCGAACATAGCTGACAGAGTTATTTTACTCAGAAAATAAAAAGTCTCCGATTGTCCTAATTTTAGCAAATATTAACGTCCGCTATAGAATAAACTTCATTGGCATCAAAAGAATTAGCAAAATTCACTAAAATAAAACGAACATATTAACTGCTAGAGTTATTTACTCAGAAAATAAAAAGTCTCCGATTGTCCTAATTTTTGCAAATATTAACGTCCGCTATAGAATAAACTTCATTGGCGTCAAAAGAACTAGCAAAAAACACTAAAAGTTTTTCCGAACATAGCTTCCAGAGTTATTTTACTCAGAAAATAAAAAGTCTCCGATTGTCCTAATTTTAGCAAATATTAACGTCCGCTATAGAATAAACTTCATTGGCATCAAAAGAATTAGCAAAATTCACTAAAATAAAACGAACATATTAACTGCTAGAGTTATTTACTCAGAAAATAAAAAGTCTCCGATTGTCCTAATTTTAGCAAATATTAACGTCCGCTATAGAATAAGCTTCATTGGCATCAAAAGAATTAGCAAAATTCACTAAAATAAATCGAACATATTAACTGCTAGAGTTATTTACTCAGAAAATAAAAAGTCTCCGATTGTCCTAATTTTAGCAAATATTTAACGTCCGCTATAAAATAAGCTTCATTGGCGTCAAAAGAATTAATAAAAAACACTAAAAGTTTTTCCGAACATAAATGCCAGAGTTATTTTACTCAGAAAATAAAAAGTCTCCGATTGTCCTAATTTTTGCAAATATTAACGTCCGCTATAGAATAAACTTCATTGGCATCAAAAGAATTGGCAAAAATCACTAAAAATAAAACAAACATATTAACTGCTAGAGTTATTTACTCAGAAAAAAGTCTCCGATTGTCCTAATTTTAGCTAGAGTTATTTACTCAGAAAATAAAAAGTCTGCGATTGTCCTAATTTTAGCAAATATCAACGTCCGCTATAGAATAAGCTTCATTGGCATCAAAAGAATCAGCAAAATTCACTAAAATAAAACGAACATATTAACTGCTAGAGTTATTTACTCAGAAAATAAAAAGTCTCCGATTGTCCTAATTTTAGCAAATATTAACGTCCGCTATAAAATAAGCTTCATTGGCGTCAAAAGAATTAACAAAAAACACTAAAAGTTTTTTCGAACATAAATGCCAGAGTTATTTTACTCAGAAAATAAAAAGTCACAGTTTACCCTTAAGTCATATAATTAACCTGTGCATTTCAACAGGAACGTTTCCAAAAGCTTTGTAAACCACGATTATAAAACCAATATTTAAAAAAGACAACAAAGAAAAAATAGACTGCTATAGACCTATCGCACTTTTATCAATATTTTCAAAGATTATTGAAAAATATATATATGGCAAATTAAATAACTAAAACTAAAATAAAACAATATTCTTTGCAAAGAACAAAAAGGTTTTCGAAAAAACAGAACTATTAATATGGCCATTTATGATTTTATGAAATCAGTATTATCAGTCTGTTATTTTTCTGTGTAATAAAAAATTTATCTCTCTTTATCTCTCTCTAGTATTACCGAATGTAGATAAAACCTCTCCAGTATGTGCAGTATTTTGTGACATGACACAGGCATTTGACTACGTGGATCATAAAATATTATTGAGTAAACTAGAAGCATACGGAATAAGGGGAAATATTTTAAATCTAATAAAATCTTATCTAACTGAAAGAAAACAAATTACTGAAATTAGCAGAGTTAATATTAAAACAAAGCGTGAAGAGGTATCAAGGTCAAAAGAACGTAATGTAATATATGGGGTTCCGCAAGGAAGTGTCCTGGGACCTCTTTTATTTATAATATATATTAATGATTTACCTAACGCTACAATTCAACCAATGACACTGTTTGCTGATGACAGTACAATAACGATAGCACGTAATAACATTGCCTCTTATGAAACTGATATTAATAAATCTTTATCAGCTATAATTTCATGGCTTAATAATAACAATTTAAAAATTAACATAAATAAAACAAATGTAATGCATTTTAGACAAAGAGGACCACCAAAATCTAACCTTACAGTAAGCCATGGCAGCAATATGGTTAATGAAGTAGATACTGCAAAATTTCTGGGCTTAAAAATTGACAAACAACTAAATTGGAAAAATCAAATCGATAGTCTTTCTAAAAAGGTCTCTAGCTTGGCATATGTACTTCATAAACTGTCTAGTACCTTAAACACAGATGCATTGCTTTCCACTTACTATGGTTTAGTTGAGTCCGTCCTCAGATACGGTATTATATTTTGGGGTAACTCAACCGACAAAGAAATTATATTTAAAAGGCAAAAACGCTGTATCAGATCGATGTTTAGATTAGAAAGTACTGTTAGTTGCACGCCTTACTTCACTAAACATAAAATTCTTACGCTTCCGTCTCTATATATATTGTAAACTGCCTTATTCGTAAAAACTAATCCAGAATTATTCCCGGCAATATCTGACTTAGCGGTAAGAAATCGTAGAGACCCAAACAGATGTCGTAATCGCCCATCTAAAACCACTTTAATGAACCACAGTATAATGTGTATGGGACCGATTATCTATAACACTATACCGATTTCAATAAGGGATCTAAAATCTACTCAATTTAAAATAAAACTAAAAAGGCTTTTAGTCAAGAAATGTTATTATAAAGTTAGTGATTTTATAAATGATAAATTTTAGTAATTACTGCAGTAGGTCAATTTGTTTATCATACAATAATAGTAATGTCTATCTGTTAACTATTATTATAATATTAATAACATCATATCTAAACATTTGAAACTGTTTCGACAGTTAATTAAATTAATACTTTTTTATATAAATAATATTTACGGAATTTTATACCATCTCTCTAGATTTGTACGCCTATAAACTAGGCAAAACATGATACAAAGTAACAAATATTTTAAACCACCTATTGTGCATGCGTTTTAAATGTGTGTATGATTTACTCGTGTTTTGTGCAAACAAATAATCTTTATCTTTATCTTTATCTTGTCACCGATTGTCCTAATTTTAGTAAATACTAGCTGTACCCGCGACTTCGTCCGTGATTGCCATCCCTGCCGACTAATTATTCGCTCTTGGGCACAGTTCCGTTTGTCTCATATTTTAAGCAACATGTGGTCTGCGGTGAAGCACTCTTATCAAGAAAGGAGCTTTTTACTTTGGATTTGAAAACTTACAGGTTGTATTTCTCAGAAGACAATAACTCGGTAGCGTTCCTTCGCTATTTGACTAATAAATGTTGTAGCGAAGTGGTTTGTGCGAGTCTTTAGAATTTTGACAGTAAAACGGAATCTTGTCACCGAGGTTCTCCTCGTTTTTTGGTGGAAGAAAGATGATATCAGAAGGATGATAAATTGTGCAGTTGCATTGCACGCAGTCTCCGAAATGAATCCGGTAAAAGACAGATAGTTTAGACAAATACAGACTCAATGCGGCGATGTTTTAAGTTAGCTAATTATTTACACCAAAAAACGCCTGCTATACCTATGCTATAACCTAAACAAATCCTAGAAATATATAAGAAACCAATTAATATTTATAGAAGACCAATAACTGAATAAATAGTTCTGAAAAGAACTTTTATCCGAATTTAATTTAAATAAGCCGGTCAAGTGCGAGTCGGGCTCGTGCAGTGAGGGTTCCGTACCACCACAAAATTCAATAAATAGTTGGCCAAGTAACCGAATTACCTGTTATTAAAACGCCTTCCAAAATTGTGGTAAGTAATTTGCTACGCAGTTTGCTACAGGCGCTCGAGTATGATAACTTGTAAATAACTTGTAAATATTAACGTCCGCTATAGAATAAACTTCATTGGCGTCAAAAGAATTAGCAAAAAACACTAAAAGTTTTTCCGAACATAACTGCCAGAGTTATTTTACTCAGAAAATAAAAAGTCTCCGATTGTCCTTATTTTAGCAAATATTAACGTCCGCGTCTGTTTTTTGTGCTTCATTGGCACAAAAAGAATTAGCAAAAATCACTAAAAATAAAACGAACATATTAACTGTACGTGGACGACATTTGCACTGGGGCGAACTCGGCGAAGAAGCGATGGTACTTCGAAACGAGTTGATCGACATTCTGGGCAGTGCTGGATATGAGTTGAGAAAATGGTTGTCCAACTCCCCTGACCTCCTGGCCGGCTTACCGGAGGAGCACCAGCAAGATCCGCACTTGTTTAAGAACCCGGAAAACCCCCACATGATGTCGATATTAGGCGTACAGTAATGACCGGTCCAAGATTTGTTTACCTATCGGGTCCAAGTGGAAATCCCAAAGGTCTGGACTAAGCTGCTTGTACTGTCTACAGCAGTTAGGACGTTTGACCCCAACGGGTGGGTCACGCCGACCATCTTTATGGCCAAGGCCTTTCTACAAAGACTTTGGGGAGTACAATTGAGTTGGGATTAGCCGCTTTCCGATGAATTGAGAGATTGGTCTTTTTTTTTTTTTTTAAATAATTAATAGGCTTGCATTTGAGTGGTAAAATTCGCATCATCGTGATGCCACCATCACGCCTGATGTTAAGCGATGATGCGGTCTACGTTGGAGCACGCTTGCCTAGAAGGAACCGATTCACTCGTGATTTGAAGACACCCAGTCTTCGTTTGTGACTTCGCTTCCGGAAATCAATCGGGTCGCACTGCCACGGAAGATGATCCCTTCAGGGGACTCTCGCGCGACTTTGCACGGGTTCTGTGATGCTTCCGAACGTGGATATGCCGTGGCGGTATACCTTCGCACGGTTTGCCGCTCCGGAGCAGTAAAGATACACTTGATAATGGCGAAAAGCAAGGTAGCTCCACTTCGAACGCGTTTAACAATCCCGAAGCTGGAGCTGTCAGGAGCTGCTCTCCTCATGCGTTTGCTGAACCACGTGTCATCCACTTTGCGAAGCACTATTAATTTAGATGACACGGTCTTTGCGTGGACTGATAGCCAGATTGTGCTATGTTGGCTAAAAGCATCAGTGCACACACTGGAGATTTTGGTTGCGAACCGGGTCTCCCAGATCCAGAAATCTGAGACTGTTTTGACTTGGAGACATTTTCCGGGCGACATTAACCCGGCGGACGTAGCCTCCCGTGGATGCCGAGCACCGGAACTCGTGGAACATTCATTTTGGTGGGGTCCAGACTGGCTGAAGTTGAAGGAGATGGACTGGCCTGTGCATCGTCCTTTGGCAGGACCTCCTACTTCTGGTCTACAGATACATGTCGTAGAGAGCCAGCCCGGGTTTGAACCCACTTGGTTGCTGGACCGGTATAGCTCTCTCGACAAGTTGATCGGAGTAATCGCATGGATAAAGCGATTCATTGGAAATTGCCGTCATCCAAACGGCAGGGTATCAGCTAGTGTTCTCACTCCGGAAGAGCGTAACGCAGCCCTTCATTACTGCGTTCGAGTGGTACAAGAATAACACTTAATAATAATAATAATAATAATAAATCTTTATTTACTATAATGCACATTACATATTAAAGTAGCAGCGGCCCCTGCACTAAGCGGGAGCTTGTATCGCAGGAACCAACAACAAGTTAACAACTTAGGTTTCATGGGCTGACAACCATTGTCTATTAATCAGATACTAAATAAAATCATATAATCAAAGCAGTCTATACAATACTAATTTAGTAGGATTATAATCTAAGTAGAATTATGAAAGAGAAAATAAATAAATTTGTTACGTAAATGGAAGTTACCTAGGACACAACACTTGGTTTGTGAAAAGAGTGTTGTGTGCGTATGTGTGTGTAAGAGAGCGAGTGTGGATGTGTATGTGCGGTGTGTATGTGTGTGTGTGTGTTGATGTGTGTGCGTGAGTGCGTGAACGTACTGTATGAGCATGTGCATGTGCTTGTGCTATTTAACAAGTGAGTGAATTTGGTAAGATGTTTTCTGTTTGTGTGTAGTCAAGACCGAGAAGCCATTTTTCTACAATTATTTTGACTTCTTTGGTTGAGCTACTTATCAATTGTCGCAAGTTTCTACAGACGGAATTGTAGAGGTAGGCCAATAAATATTGGGGAAGGCGTTGTGCGAAAGTAGTGCGAACCTGTGGTACCTTAATTTTTGCTACTCTCCTTTTCAGTAGGACATTGTAGTCAGGACTGACCAGTACAGTTTTGTGCATTGCGGTTACAGATCTCAGTATATAGAGTTGGCGAACACGTAAGACACCACATTCCTTGTATAAGCTATTTGTAGGGAAACGAAAGGGCTTTTTTAGCATAACCTTCAGTACGGCCCGTTGAGCTCGTTCGAGTGCGATAATTTTTGTCTTTGCAGCGCCTCCCCAGATCTTGATGCAGTACAAAAGTAGCGACTGACAAAGACTTTTGTATACCAAGATCAGTGTTTCTCTATCCGCTGAATGTCTCAACGATTTCATTATGCAAATAGTTTTTCTTATACGCCCTGACAATGCCGATATGTGTGGTCCGAACCCAAGTGTTTGGTCAAACAGCACACCCAAATATTTAACTTTATCGATTCGCTCAATTGTTTGGCAGTTGCATTGACGGTTCGAGTCAGTAGCAAGATCAGAAGGCGACGTTATCAAACAGTTACGGTAGTGAAGTTTAAGAGGGGCAAGGTTACGGGGTGCGGAGGCTTGCGTTTTGTAAAAGGAAATAAATTTTGTCTTTTTTACGTTAAGCGTCAAAAGGTTTCTGTCAAGCCAATCTGCAACCAGTCCAAGGCCATTTTCAGAAGTTTTGAAAACATCTTTCCAATTTTTGCCCTGGAACAGGATTACAGTATCGTCTGCGTAGCATATAACCTCAGCATTTTCGAGGGGAACGTCTGTTAAATCACTTAAATATAACAAAAATAGAGAGGGCCCCAGCACGCTACCCTGAGGGACACCAAAGTCTATTGGGAGCGTATCACTGAGAAATTGAGAGACCTTGATGCACTGCAGTCTGTCTGTAAGGTAACTGTGAAACCAGTTGTAGGCTACGCCTCTAATACCTAACGTTTGCATTTTTCGAAGTAGGATTGGGATTGACACTGAATCAAACGCCTTGGCCAAGTCGAGGAAAACACCTATACAGTGTCGACCCTGATCCAAGGCTGATGATACAGTGTCAGTCAGGTGCAGCATTGCATCTTCTGTTGATTTACCATGCCGAAAACCGTATTGCTGGGCCGGAATTATATGATGTTTATCAAGGAATTTTATTAATCTTTTGTTTACAAGTTTCTCAAGAATCTTAGAAAATATAGATAGAAGTGAGATGGGTCGGTAGTTACTAGGTACCTTCTTATCTCCGTCCTTATGAATAAGTGTAACAACAGCGGATTTCCAGCATTCAGGGAAGATTCCAGTTGATAAACTTAGGTTAAAAATGTGAGTCAAAGGTTGAATTATTAGGTGTTTTATTGATTTTATGAGTGATGACGAGCATCCGTCTAGTCCTGGTGCACTATTTGGCTTCAGATTATTAATTATCTCTCCGACTTCTACGTGATCAGTAGGAGATAGAAACATGGTGTCGACAATCGGTCTTGAAGATGTGTATTCCGCAGCAAGAGATGCTTGAGTAGAAGAAAGTTTGTCCAGAATTTTAACGGCCAAGTCATTACCAACCTTAGTAAAGTACTGATTGCACTTGTTTAAAGACGCCACAGGGTTTTGGTCAATTTTACATAGTTCTGTCGGATTGTTGTGTTGACTATTCAGATGGCAGATGTCCTTAATTTTTTGCCACATCATTTTAGGATTGTCTTTGTTTTCGCTGAGTACTCGTTTTTCGTATTGTGATTTTAATTTGTTTTGTAGTTTATTTAGAAAATTCCGATATCTGCGATAAGTCTTGTTAATTATTTCATTGGAAGGATTTCGTCTTGCTTCCAAGTGGAGACGATCTCTATTTTTCTGACATCTAATTAGGCCAGGTGTAATCCATGGATGGAGCACGAATTTGGACCGACTGAAACGGATGATATTAGTGTTTTTCTTAATTGAGCTATCTAATATGGTAAGAAAAGTCGTGCAAGCCTCGTTTACGTCTGAAGATGACAACACCATAGACCAATCTACTGAACCCAATTCAGACACAACGGCATTTATATCAGTTTTGTTGCGTGATCTGCTCCTGGGTGGCTGTTTGACTTTAGAGGCCATTCCAAGCATACAAATATAATGGTCGGTTATGCTAGATTTGCAGACAACTCCAATAGCTAAAGATGATTTGTCCACAAAGAAATGATCAAGACATGCTGAAGATGCAGCACGCGTATGTTCTGTAATGGCAGGTAGGAGTTGGTGGCTAGACAGAATGCACAGATAGTTAAAGCAGTCTTTGGAAAGTGGCTCAGAGCATAAATCTAAGTTCAAGTCACCGGTCAAAATAATTTTTTTATTGTTTAATTCACCAAGCAGGTTATCGAGTGACTCAAGGAATGGCTCAATATCGCGAAAAGAAGGCGATCGGTATATACCTAATACAATTATTTCGCCGTTTACGTTAATTTCAAGGCAATTACAATCAGCACACACAGGCTCGCACACTGATGCATCCCATTTATCATTGATGTAAGCAACTACACCTCCGTTTTTATTGATGAACTTTTTAGTATGAAATGACTTGTATCCTGGGATCTGCTTGATAATACAGTTTTCCGATAGCCAGCACTCACTGAAAATGATAACGTCTACGTCTAGATTTAAACGCTTGTAAGTAACCAGAAATGAGTCAAAATTTTTAGATATGCTTCTAACGTTAAAGGAGAGACACTTAAAGTTATATTCTGACGTCAGCAGTTCTGCGCACAAGTCTAAATCGTCGAGCGAAACACAGTTAATAGCTAAGGTATTATCTACATCTTCCGCTAATTCATTCATTGTGATAAATAACATTTACCAGTTGAATTGTAAATGAGAACGGTGTTTGCTCGACGACATGCATGTGAAAGAGTGATAGATGGAAGGTGTATGTGTACAAGTGTGAGTGTGGTTTGTGTAGTGCGTGTACGAGGTTAGTGTGGGTAATTTTTGCTGTGTATAATGAATGAACACAGATAAAGTTAATATTTTGCATTGTGACTCTACATTTATAGTCTATATAGGAAACTTGCGGGTTAGTAAACTTCATTTTAGCTATTATTTTCAACATTCTTGTTGGCTGAGCAGTCACCGTCGAGTCGGTCCAGATCATGTGTTGATAAAATTCGGATGGCAGGTTTACCGTCAGACCTGCGAATGAATATAGTACCATTTTGGATCCAACAGTAGCGGTGACCCGTGCTCTTTGCTCGATCTCTAGCAGCACGAAATAACTGCCTATTTCTTTTGGTTAAGCGTTCGTTGAAGTATATCTTGCAGGGTTCAACATCAACAATGCCTTCTGTGGTCATATTCCTTCTAGATTTCGCGGCGCTAATGATCTCATCACGTTTACGTCTTCGCAGTAGTTTAAGAACAATTGTACGTGGCATTATGTTTGGTGCCTGAGAAGATTTTTGCGGTCTCGGTCCAACACGTCTGACGTCGTCTATATCCTCTTCTGCGAGATCGATACCAAGTTTTTTAACCGCTACCATGGATATATGGCATACACTTTCACTAATGATCTCAGGTACGCCGACTATTTCCAACTCGTTTTTTAAGAGTTCTTGTTCATGAGAACTGGAGAACTGGCAGAGGTTGTCGACAGTCATACGCAGGTCCATAATTTCGCGATCAGCAGCCTCGAGTTTTTTGGAGTGATCTATAAGTGTGTTGTTTAAGACCAGTTGGTATGATGATATTTGTTTTTTCAACTCGACATTATTTTCTTTAAGTTCCAAGATCTCAAGGCGCAATGAACGGAATAATTCTTTAATGTTGAGTTCAAGCCTTGCGGAAGGAAAACCCTAAATTGAAGGGAGCCATTGTTCACCTCAACCCGTATATTGATGAATCTGGTTTACTCCGGGTTGGAGGTCAGCTTCGAAACGCAAGTTTGCCCTATACGGTGCGTCACCCATTGTTGCTGCCTAAGAAGGGGCACTTTGTGGAATTGTTGGTGAATGATCGTCATTTGAAGAATAGTCATGCTGGCTGCAACGCGCTGCTAGCCATTCTTCAGCGAGAATTCTGGATATTGTCCGGAAAACGGACGGTGCGGAGTATTTTGTTTCGGTGCTTGCCCTGTTATCAGCGCAGAGCACCCACCATGCAGCCCCAAATGGGTGATTTGCCTCCAGACCGAGTCAATGAAGCGAGACCGTTTGCCGGAGTCGGCACGGACTTTGCTGGTCCGTTTTTGGTAAAGACATCGCGTCTTCGCAACCCCAGACTCGTGAAGGCGTATCTTGTGTCTACGTCTGTTTATCGACCAAAGCCGCGCACCTGAAAGTAGTGGCTGATCTCTCGACACCGGTTTTCATCGCAGCGCTAGATAGATTTGTTTCCCGCCGGGGCCTCCCGTCTCTGATCCGGTCAGATTGCGGAACCAATTTTAAGGGTGCTGACCGGTACCTCCAAGACGTTGTAAAGTTCCTCGCTGATAATGAAAATTACATCGGAACCACCCTCTTTCGTCGGGGCATCACCTGGGTATTTGACCCCGCGGTTTGCCCGCACTGCAGGCCTAGCACGGGCCGTGGACAAATTGTCTTTCCACCGTTTTTATCCTGCGAGAAAAAGACAAACGTATCCATATTCTAGCTTTGTCGCGTCTAGGCGTGGATAAAAACGATGGAAAGACAATTTATCCACCACCCATGCTAGGCCTGCTGGGGCGGGATCTTTGAAGCTGTAGTTAAGTGAGCGAAAACCCACTTGATCCGCACAATAGGGCAAACAACGTTAACCTTTGAAGAACTTGCGACGGTATTTTGTAGAATTGAGGCGGTCCTCAATTCCCGTCCGTTGTGTCCGCTCAGCTCAGACCCAAATGACCTGGAGGTATTGTCTCCGGGCCATTTTCTGATTGGTCGGCCACTTAACGCGCTGCCTGAGATCCCGTACCGTAAAGACATCTCGGTTGTCACGGTATCAGATGTTGCAACAGATGGCCCAGAATTTCTGGAGTCGGTGGTCCCTCGAATATTTGTATTTACTGCAGCAGCGCTTTAAGTGGACCGACAGAACCAATCCCCCCAGTGTTGGTGACTTCGTGCTTGCTAAGGATGCTAACATTTCACCATTGCATTGGCGACGGGGGCGCATTGTTAATCTGTTTCCTGGTAAATATGGAACCCTCCGGGCCGCTGAGGTTCTGGTTGGGGATTCGGTTCTAAAGCGAGCGGTCGCAACTTTATCGAGACTTCCCGTGGTCTAGCGGACAGGTAGTTCCTGTCCATCTTGTTCCGTCCCGAAGTTTGTGTCGCGTCAGTCTGGCGCCTCGGGACGGACGACGGCGGGAAGTACATGGGGCGCGGGGCGGGCGGCCAGCGAGCCGGCGCTCGCGCGCCCGACCATGTGAGTGACAAATTGAACCCTAAGGCTTGTAGTACGGAACGTACTCGGTTTTCGTTGGACGGTGTGGTGCGCACGCACGTGCGTATTGACCATCTGGTGGTTTTTTGGTACCCTGTGGATCAGGTGTGTGTCTCGCAACTATTTTGCGAGTGGTACAAAGAGGTGTACGTGATATTTGTGAAGTGTTGAGGGTTCCGTGGACAGCCGCTGCAAGCTGGAAGTCTGGGCCCAGACAGGTGACAGGATCGTTGGCCGTCCTCTGGTAGGAATTCTGAACTAATACTATTTTCGGACTCCGCGCAATCGCGGAAATGTACGAGCCACCCTTTTGGGCTTGTACATCACTTTTCCTACTCAGGAAACATGACTGAATCCAATGATACCACTTGTTGCTATTATACTGCTCAGTCCAACGAAAATCGTTTTTAGACGACTTTTTGTAACTCCGCCTCCCTACTAAAATTCGTTGCTTAAAATACGTTTATTATATGCACGTAGTTGAGCTACTACCTGTCTTCACGATGTTTTCCTTCGCCGTTGTTGAGCGATGGCATCGAAACTGCACATAATTTATGTAAATAGTCATTGGTCATAGCAGAGTTGAGGCTCGAACTGGATGCCATCAGATTGTAAAGTGCACATGCTACCGCCCGGCCACCATCGCTTGCATACCCCACATTTTCACGTAACACAGCATATTTGCTTCAGTTTCCCGCTACTGTAGTGATGTACCTACAAAAATATTTATACAGGTTTCGTAAACAAGCCATGTATGCAGTCACCTGCCTCTGCGATAATGGATCAGCCGCCCAGCATGAACAGCTCGTGTCGAGTGGCGTGCTGGAGCCGTACTGCGCGCTACTCGCGGGACCTGACCGAGCCGTCGTGGTGGAGGTGCTGGACTCACTGGACGTGTTGCTACAGGTGGGTAGGAACAGCCGCCCAGCGCTCGCAGCTCGTGTCGAGTGGCGTGCTGGAGCCGTACTGCGCGCTACTCGCGGGACCTGACCGAGCCGTCGTGGTGGAGGTGCTGGACTCACTGGACGTGTTGCTACAGGTGGATAGGAACAGCCGCCCAGCGCTCGCAGATCGTGTCGAGTGGCGTGCTGGAGCCGTACTGCGCGCTACTAAATTGAAATACTACAAAAATACGGCGGAGGGGCGTGAAAGATCTCAACATTTATATATGCAATCAATAAAGGATATTTAAAATAATTGTGTTTGTGACTGTCCAGACTTTTTACGGCGTAAGTTTCTTCTTTAAATCACGAGTGAATCGGTTTCTTCTAGGCAAGCATGCTCCAACGTAGACCGCATCATCGCTTCACATCAGGCGAGTTGGCGGTCAAACGCAAGCCTATTATTCTATACTAATATTATAAAGAGGAAAGATTTGATTGATTGTTTGTTTGTTTGTTTGCATTGAATAGGCTCAGAAACTACTGAACCGATTTGAAAAATTATTTCACTGTTGGGAAGCTACACTGTCCCCGGGTGACATCTAGGCCAAAAAAAAATTTTCAAAAAAAATTGGGATCCTTCCTAAAACTCCAATAATGTAACCCAAGGTGTAAAAAAATAAGATTTACAATTTTAACTTTGCGTGTTTGACAGTTCTGAGACAGGACGTCTGTCAGGTCGGCTAGTAAATCACAGTATTATATATCTTGTGTAGTCTATACTAATAATCTATATCTATACTAATATTATAAAGAGGAAAGATTTGATTGTTTGTTTGTTTGCATTGAATAGGTTCCGAAACTACTGAACCGATTTGAAAAATTCTTTCACTGTTGGGAAGCTACACTATCCCCGGGTGACATAGGCTATAATCTATACCCGTGCGAAGCTGGGGCGGATCAATTCTGATACTTGTACTTTTTATGATGTTGACTAGCAGTTATGTGGTCATTTTGTGAATTGGACATTATATGAGATTAAGTCAAATTACGACACGGATATTTTGAGATATGGCCTAAGTGAGATGAAGTAATTTTGCGATCTAGCTAATACTAACCCGATAAAACAAAACTAAGGCCTTGTTTATGGAACCATTTCTCCGCGGAAATTATTTCATACATCCATTCGAATTAACCGCTCAAAGCGTCTCAAAAAACGAGGCCTAAGTTTGCAGGCATTGGAAGTAAATTAGAACCAATATTATTGTGTTTGCCTGCAGGATGCTAAGAGATACGGGGATTTGAAGCCCTTATGTTACAAACTGGATGAACTCGACGTCCTAGACCAGATTCAACAACTCCAGGAGCATGAAACTGATGAGGTATCATTACTACACCAACAAGATCTATCAAAAATGCTGTTACACACTCGGTAGCTGATATCAAACCCGATCATAACCGATCATACTGCCCATTACAAATTTAAGCCCATCATCATGATCTTCAGCCAGGTGATGTCTACTGCTGAACATAGGCGTCCCCTTTTAGCCTCTACACTGAACGGAAACCTGCCATCTGCATCCACTGGATGCCCGCGACTGTCTCAGCGTCGCTGACTGATGTCGTCGGTCCATCTAGTGGGAGGCATACCTACCCATCATTTTCAGCCTTTTAACAGCCCACTGCTGGACTTTTAGCCCACCCCCAAATGAGTGATTGGGCCATATTACGTGATATTATATATCTATTAGGTAAATATTATTATAGCCCTATATTATTATTAGCGGGTTATTGATAGCCCGTTGGTCCAGTTGGTAGTGAACCTGCCTTCTGAGCTTGGGGGCGTGGGTTCGATTCCCATCTAGGACAAACATTTGTGTGATGAACATTTGTGTTTGTTCTATATCTGGTTGTTAATATCTATTTAAGTATGTATTTAAAACTATATATGTATGTATATCAGTCTCTGGCAGCCATATCACAAGCTTTGCTTAGTTTGGGGTCAGATGACCGTGTGTGAAAAATGTCCCGAATATTTTTTATTTTTTTATTTTTTTATTAATATTTTAAACTCATTTTCACAATTATTGGTTTAGGTATCGTTATAATGCGTTGTGGTTTTGATATTTTTTATATATTTTACAATTATGACAGATTAACTTATCTAGCACACTTCAGCGAAATACACTTCCATTTTAGTACTAATTACTTATTACGGGTATTAATTATTTATTACACTTACAGGAGTACCGGAGCAAAATAACAAAAATAGACAAAACGCTGCACAAATATGCCCGAGAGGAGCGATCCATCGTGCTAGAGGGAAAGACGTTCACTTTAGCTCAGATAGTGCAAGGTAGATACTTATTCAATAATAGGTAGGTATATTGGTTTATATTTATAGCTCAGAAAATGTTTATAATGGTTCCATATAGACGTAATAATAGACACTTTAGTGCCAGCACTGAAACGTGGTCTCTCACTATGGGCCTCATAAGCAAGCTCCAAGTCGCACAACGAGCTATGGAGACGGGGTTGACCGGGGTTTCTCTACGAGATCATAAATGAGGAGATTCAGCGTAAACGTACAAAAGTTACTGACATAGCCCACTGGATTAGCAAGTTGAAGTGGCAGTGGGCAGGGCTCATAGCACGCAGAAAAGATGGCCAATGGGGCCGAATGGTTCTCGAATGGAGACCATGGACCGGTAAGCGCAGCGTAGGACGTCCATACAAGATGGACAGACGACCTAAAAGAGACCGCAGGGAAACGCTGGATGCATAGGCTGCTCCCAATCGGCCTTTTTGAAGTTCGATGGGGGAGACCTATGTCCAGCAGTGGGCCTTGGCTGAAATGATGATGTTTATGTTGATGATGATGATAATGATTAGACTTGTTTCACTTCACTATAAGTCTTACTTACTTCTCTAACGACAGTACCTTCACCTGCTAGTAGGCCTTATAACCCGTCATTGCAACTTGAATGGCCATTTGTCTGTAAGCTAGGAGCTACGGACAATCCACTGTATCGTGGCTGCATGAAGGAGAACGAAACTGTAGAGCATGTGTTGTGGCATTGTGAAGCCACAGAAGAAACTAGAATCGCCACTGGGTTGCATGAGGCACCATTGCCTTCTTCATCCACGACACCACAACAGCTAGACTGGTTTTCATCGTCAATAAGCACACTACCATCTACGCCACTGGAGCGACTGTGTCAGCGTACCAGAGCCTCACTCCGATATTTCAAGGAGTTGGGTTGGCTCGTGTAGGTGCTGGTGGGGGGATGTACAAGACACCCCAAGCAGGACGTCAGTGCAGGACTTATCGCCCCCATCTCGAATAAGAATACTATAAGTCTTCTTACATTTGTAGACCTGTCGTCCCAAGACCTGGCGACGAAGACGCAAGCCGCGCGCGCTGTTCACTGCTTTCTTTGCGTGGAAAATCCTCCCATAAATGCCATCTTGGAGCCCGGTATCATCAAGCCCCTTGTTATAGCTTTGGATGGAGATCTCAGGTGAGATTATTGCTTCTATCAATTTTGAGGTGAAAAAAATCTACTACTTAAATGCACGAAGATTAATCAAATCAAATCTTCCTTTCACATTTTTGGAAGCGGTAGAAATTATGTAGAATTTCAAATGTATTGAGTAGGTTTTAATACAGAGTTCAGCAATAACTTTAGTAGAATCGTTGAAAAAAAACTGATCACAAAGATTTCAAAAAGTCGAAGAAAAGTTAAAGCGCATGAATCTCTCTGAATTTGAAAAATTTAAATACATTTATATTATACTAGCTACGCCTCGCGGTTTCACCCGCGTAGTAATGAAAAATGGTGATTATGGTGATGAAAAGTAGCTTATGCCACTCTCTGGCTCTTGAACTATACCCATACAAAAAATTAGGTCGTTCCGTTGTTTCGTTGCAGCGTGAAAGAGGAACAAACATCCATACATCTATACATCCATACATCTATACATCCATACATACAAACTTTCGCGTTTATAATATTTAGTAGGATTCCAAAGTGAATCTCCGTCCACATCCAAACTACTTACATAGATTATAATTCTGTTCATCTATAAATCATAGCTTATTTTCAATATTTCAATGCAAAAGAATAAATATACATAAATGATGAACAATTTTCGTATCTATACAATATTATAATGTTTCAGTTCCGATCTTCAACTAGCAGCAGTCCAGGCTCTCTCCAAAACAACTTCTGGGACACATAAGCACAGGATGGCTCTCGTAGACGTAAGATAAAGTCATTTTCATTTTCTAATCATAATCAAAAAATTGCATAGAGGGACGAAATGATACATTTAAAGGGTCGTTCCCGTTTGTTCTACTCTTTGTTTATGTTTGACCATTAGACCAATTGGTTGCAAATAATATCATAGTAACAATCTCTTGACGATGTTGATTCTTATATAAGTTGATTGATGTTATTAAGTAAATCACTAGTAAAACATATTTAATCAGAAAAAAATATTTAAATATTAAAAATATTTGTTCAGACTGATAGTCATAATTATTAATTAATAATAAAACTGATTATATTTGATTACAATATTTTAATCATTACAATTACTACTCTTTACCTTTTAGTAAACATGAGCAACGGTACCTGGGGTGGTTAAAAAAATGTTTAAACATTTAAGAACACCTGTTTCAACTAACCCAAGGCACCGTTTCAATTTACCCCGACACAGCATGCGTCCTCATGTTTAATTTATTGCAAATAACCGGCTTAGCGAGGAATATAACTAAATACATTACACATACTGAAAAAATAATTTAAATTGGCTGATAAATCTCTGAAATATGAGCGTTTAAAGTTTTAGGTGGGGATAGGGAGGGGATGCTCTATCCCTCTCTCACAAAGCGTGTGTTAGTATAGCATTTGTATGGCGCTCCTGAGCCGTGACGTCGCGGCTCAGTATAGTGCGCTCTCTGTCTAGCATGAAATTTAAATGCTTATATCTACTTATATCTTATTTATTATGAACAAATTTTAATTTTGTTTTCGTTGATGTGCTCTATTTACGAACAGCTTTTTTATGAGTTAATAAAAAAAAAATAGTCATCATGCCAATTGAAACATTTTCAGAGGGTTTCTAAATAGCTTTACCTAAGTTATGGACGTATATTCGTTAGGTATCCGCGGTCAGATCGGTTAGTTAGATTGATCTGACCACGGTCAGTAGTGTTATCATGTAACCAGATTGTCTACCTTTAACTAAAACTCATTACCAAACAGATAGGACATAAAACTGAAGTCACATTAACAGTTTTATCAAAAAAAAATCAATTGACCCCAGCCTAACCTACCATTGCGCCTGGTTAATGCGACGCGTGACCAAAATGCTGGCGTGTTTCTGGCTCAACGCATTAGCATTGCCATTCAACGTGGTAATGCCGCCAGCATGTTGGGTACGCTGCCAACTGGTAGTGGGCTTGAGCATTTGGATTGTCTTTAGACCGTCAACGGTCTATGGGCAGTCTAACTGTATTTGTAGTGTTAGTTTTAGCTTGTATTTTGTTTAGTTATTAAAGGCACTTGCCCAGTAAACAAAAGGAAAAAAAAAAAAAAAAACATTACAGAGGTTGTTACATAAAAAAATATGTATTTTTTCTTAGAGTGGAGCCGTGCCCAAGTTAATATCCCTTCTAGTCCGTGGAGACAAGGTAGCAGAACTAGCCGCCTGCTCCCTCGGGGACCTAGCCCTGCACGGGTTGGAGACAAGGGAGGCCGTGCTGTCCTGCACGCGCTCTGAAACAGCGTTGACGGAGTTAAGGACTTATGTGCGGGCTTATGGAAACTTGTGCAGGTAATGGGTCTAAAATACAAAGTCATTCAAAGTTGAATAGAGCAAAGTCATAATAAATAATAATAATAAGTATTAGTAAGTATTCGGGACATTTTTGCATACACGGTCATCTGACCCCAAACTAAGCAAAGCCAGACTGACTGCCAGAGACTGATATATATACATATAAATTTTTAAATACATACTTAAATAGATACTAACACCCGGTTATCGTATAGAACAAACACAAATGTTCATCACATACATGTTTGTCCTAGGTGGGAATCGAACCCATGCCCCCAAGCGCAGAAGGCAGGTTCACTACCAACTGGACCAACGGGCTATCTAAGTCGAAGAAGTTAGTCGCTCGGTGAGCTATGTAAGAGCTATGCTCCGCTTTTTTGCGAAGGATCGTATTCGGAATGAAGCTGTTCACCGGAGAACCAGTCGCCAACATTGCTCAGTGTAGCAAGCTGAAGTGGCAGTGGGCCGGTAAACCAGTACCAGTGGCAGAACCGGTAACTTGGTGTAAGTGGACGTTCTAAAGTGGAGTAGCGTATCGTACATCAGCAAACGTGGCGTAGGACGCCCTGAGACTCTATGGAGTGACGATATACGTAATGCAACTAGCAGGCAATAAAATACTAGTATATTCCGTGGGAGCGCAGACCGTGGGGCTATTATAGTAACTTACGAAAAAAAAAAATTGTAAGTTTCTGGAAAAGTTTGACGAATCAAGAAGAATTTAAAAATAAGCGATAAACTTAGTTTACTACAATACTTTAGGTAGGTACATCTTAAATACATAAAATTTTGCAAGTTGAAGTGGCAATGGGCAGGCCACATCGCTCGAAGAACCGATAACCGATGGGGAAGAAAGGTTCTTGAGTGGAGACAACGACCCGGAAGACGCAGCGTGGGTAGGCCTCCCACTAGATGGACCGACGACATTGTGAGAGTCGCGGGCTTCCAGTGGATGCAAAAGGGAGGCTGTCGTTCAGTGTGGAGGTTAACGGGGGAGGCACATGTTCAGTTTGTTCAGCAGTGGATGTCTTCTGGCTGCTGCTGATGATGATGATTTCAAAACTTTAAGGAATACTGTTCTATGTACCTAGTTATACTATTCTTCCATGTTGAATACGCAATAGAAAAAGGTTATCCCTTAGATTAACTACTGTAGTTGTGTAGTTCTTCTAAGGGTTATCCTGTCGCAGAAATCTTAGAAAACCTGAACGAGAGAAAAAACCAGCCGGAGTATAATGGGTTTAATCATCATCATTATCATTTCAGACAGCTCGTCCACTGCTGAACATAGGCCTCCCCCATCGATCTCCAAAAGGGCCGGTTGGAAGCGGCCTGCATCCAGCGTTTCCCTGCGGTCTCTTTTAGGTCGTCAGTTCATCTTGTGGGTGGACGTCCTACGCTGCGCTTACCGGTCCGTGGTCTCCATTCCAGAACCTTTCGGTCCCATCAGCCAACTGTTCTGCGTGATATGTGCCGTGCCCACTGCCACTTCAACTTGCTTATCCGGTGGGCTATATGTTGGTGACTTTCGTTCGTCTCCGGATCTCCTCATTTCTGATTCGATCTCGTAGAGAAACCCCGAGCACAGCCATCTCCATAGCTCGTTTAATCATACGTGAGAAATTTCCCTGTCATATATGTAAATGTAATGTTTTGGGCCACCAAGATACAGGCTTTGCCTAGTTTGGGGCCCATTGGTACAGAATATCTGATTTAGTAATGTATTTTATAAACCCTCATTTTTATCTCTTTTTAATACTGTGTAACTTTCTACTTCTGTTTGTATTCTGTGTTAATGTCCATGTAAATTATGCTTAAAAATAAACATTATTATTATTATAACACTTTATTTCAATATAAACACGGGTCTAGCCCGGACATTTAGTAGGCATTGGTGGGGCCGAAGCCAACATCAAGAGGCCCCGTTGAATATAAAATACAATATTATTGAATGTGTATAAAATGGATTATAAAACTATTGTACAGTATAGGATATAAAACGTCTAGGCTATTGATGTGAACAACTTGTGGATGGGATAACAGATCTATGGTATGAGGTACTATTATTATTATTAATATGAAGGACAGATATTGGTTGACTCGTTTGATATTCGAAATTTAGCTTTTGACCTCGCTTTATATTATAGGGTCTCCGGTCGAGCTTCATACCAGCGAACGACCAGCACAGTCTCATATTTAATTATGTGTTTTTATCCTGTAAATTTTAGGCAGGAGCCAATGGTGCAGCTCGAGTATATACTACGTGCGCTGCCTTTCGTGTCTGAGTTACTGTATATTGAAGACAAAGAAGTTCTAGGTGAGTCTCTACTCCCTGTCCCAAAACGTAATCGAGATTGTGCGCTTCGATGGGCCGCGAGCAACCCGCGAGAGCGAGTAACAAATGCAGATGATGTACAAAACAGTAAAAAAAAAACTTACGTGGTCACTCGTTTCGCTGGGCCGCAAGCGGCCCGCTAGGGCAAGTGTCTAGCACGGGTGATGTACGAAAAAGTAAAACAGTCGCAAAAGCCACGAGGGCGAGTGTCAAACACATGATGTACATACGTACGATGATGTACAAATCACATAAGCGCATGTTTTTTTTAACGGTAATCAATATTACAGAGGCAACTTGCCACGCCTTCAGCAGCTTGATCTACGGTACGGAACATAACAGCGTAGAAGCAGTTCAGGCAGTACCCGGGCTCACGGCGCGGCTTGTAGATCTGCTAGCCCACAAGACATCCAAGGTGCAGGAAGCAGCTTTGATGGTCGTGTGCAACATGCTCAGTGGGACCGATGCTCAGGTTGGGCTGTTATTTATTAACAAGCTACGCTCTGCGGTTTCACCCTCATGGTCTATCACTCGGGGACCGTAGACTTTTTCAAGGTAAACTATTTGTATGCAAAAAATCACTCTTTGCTCTGTTGCTGCGTGAAAGAGGAACAAACAAACTTTTGCACTTAGGTATATGATTAGTAATAAATGATGATTTACTGGTAATATATTATGCTCGGGGTTTCTCTACGAGATCGAATCAGAAATGAGGAGATCCGTAGACGAACGAAAGTCACCGACATAGCCCACCGGATTAGCAAGTTGAAGTGGCAGTGGGCAGGGCACACAGCACGCAGAACAGATGGCCGATGGGGCCGAAAGGAATGGAATGGAGACCACGGACTGGTAAACGCAGCGTAGGACGTCCACCCACAAGGTAGATAGATGACCTAAAACAGACCGCAAGGAAACGCTGGATGCAGGCCGCTTCCAACCGGCCCTTTTGGAGATTGATGGGGGAGGCCTATGTCCAGCAGTGGACGTCCTATAACTGAAATGATGATGATTTACCGAAAGCAATGAGGTTTACTGGAACCTAATGCAATACTTGATAGCAGTAAAAAAAAACATTTAAATATATCTATTTGCGCGAATGGGAACAAAATAAATAACTTAATAATATTTACAGTATTCATCACCAAATTTTTCACCTTAGAGAGAAAAAATGCCGTTCAACATTTTTGCCGTTCAACATTACCGACCCTTCGTAACCCGTATGACAGTCTGGCCCACAGTGCTAAGGATAAAGTCGATCTCCTTGATCGAGTTTGAGGCAAAGAGAGAGAGCTCTTTGCCTCAAACTCAACTCTCGACGATGGGGGTGCGTTGCCGCCGGTTATACCACGGTGCTAGTTCTATGCCAGAAGTACCTACGCATCTCTCAGAGAGCAGTACGGAAGGAACTCCTGTCCCTTGATGTACGAAATTCGAGCGGGCTGGATGGCATTCCGGCTATACTTAGTACTAAACAAGTGTGCGCCGGAGTTGACTCCTGTTTCGATTTTTTACACCTCTGGCTGTGTGGCGTCATCATGGAAAGTTGCCTTTGATGTATTTTTATTTTGTGTCTTAATATTTTATTTATTTTCACTTTTGGTTGAATTTTAATGTTGTTGTCTGACAAAGCCCTTAAACAGCTGAATTAGTTTTAGTATTTTTAATTTTAAAGACTTTTTTACTTACGCTTAAGTGTACCAGTCTGACGAGGCCCTTATACAGCCGACTTATTTATCGCTTTTACGCGCATAGACCCTCATTATGGTTAAAATTTTCGTTTGCTGAGCGAGACTCAATGGCTCTTGCTTACAAAGTTACAACTAAATTTTTTTTTAAATGTGCCTTTATTGACGAGTCCATAATAGGAGCATTTGTAGCAATTTGTAGTAGATATTTTTTATAAAAATTATTAATAATGTGACATTATGATAATAAATGATATTCTATTCTATTCTATTCTTTGTCCATCCGGTCCCTAAAATAGATGACCGCACGCACCCGTCAAAATACCGCCCATTTGCAATTACTTCTCTGTTCTCAAAAGTGGAACGAGTGGTTAACACCCAGCTTCTCGCATACCTGGACGAGCACGGATCAATGCGGATTTTGCCATGGCTGGTCAGCCGGTGACCTTTTAGCGTACCTCAATCGCCATCGGTGGACCTCAGCTATCAAGAGTGCTGGAGAGGCATTTGACAGAGTTTGGCACAAGGCGCTCCTGTCTAAACTTCCATCATAATAATATATAGCTGTAGCACTTTGTGTGCGCCTATAAAATTGGTTCCATTGTTGCTGTAGAAATGGTATGATTTTCCTCTTCTTACTGCCATTCTAAGTAGAGCAACAATGAATGATCATAAAGGTCGGATACCAGCTTCAGGGCTACAGCCTTGGAAGTCATGCAAATAAAAACCGAGACGTATCCCTTTGTGCTTCTGATTTCATGTCCTTTGCTTATTTTGATATGGATGTAAATCTTGCTAAATCCACCCCCGTGTGAGAGAAGATTCGTTATATGGGTTACATCTTGCTTCCGATAATTCCCCCATGATTTGGTGTCTCAGTTGAGGATTTTCATTTGCATATCGTACACACTTTTGAATCTGTGCTTTTGTTGCTCTGTTATCACCTAGTTTCCTATATTATTGTCTGATAAAACTCAGTGGTAATCGTGCTCCACCGTGTAACATTGTCGTTGTCCTTATATAAGACGCTCTTTATGAGGAAGAATTATCGGATGCTGCATGTTGTAGCTGATATCTGCATATTGCAACCTGCCCTCTACCCTAGCATTCCATCTGAATCTAAGAACGGATTCAAGTTTAAAATCTTGCTTTTTGCTTGTAGGTACATTGCTTTTTCACTTATTTCTTCCGCGAATTTCCACTAGCTGCAAAAGCAGACGCGTTCCAGACGATTCACGAAGGATGCGTGTCTGATGAGGCAGGTGCAGGTACGCTGAAGGTATAGGCCCTTCAGCGTACCTACCCGCGCCTAGAGCAAACCTGCTCTGTTTCTCAATCTGGTCTCAACAGAACGTATACAGATATTTTACCTGTGGTCTAGCAGAGTTCACAGAAACTGCTCACATAATAACAAATGGAGTAGCATCAGCGGTTAAAAATAATAAACGCTACACTTTTTTGAATATAGGAAACGTGTGAATTTATTTCAAATTTTCTCCACCATGTTATTTTATTTATCTAAATTATTGCACTCGAGCCGGCTTTGAACAAGTGCAATGTATAAAATAATTACGACCTCAGGGCCCGATTATACTAAACCAATTGTTTTTAAATTGTAATTGCATTATCTTAAATTTTTTAACGAATTGCCTCAAAATTGACAGTTTAAAAAACTGTAAGTGTCATAAGTGTCAGTTTTGGGGCAATTGGCTCAAAATTGATACTGATGACACTTAAAGTATAAAAAAATATATACATATAAAAAGTGGTTTTTAGAACTGGGGCCCAGTACTGTGAAAAGTCTTGAATTGCCACAGAATAAAACTTAAGTTTAAGGTTCTAAAGTTAAAACCATTGAAACCATAATTTACAGACTGAAGATTTAGCGCCAAAAAACCTAGTTGTACCAATTTGTCAGGTCGACCGCTGTCTTGAAGCTGGCTGCCTCGACCACGTGATATCCTTCCTGCAGAGCACCGAACCCACCATGGTCGAGTTGGCAGCTGCGACAGTCTCCAACATCTTACGCAAGCACTCTCATATCCAACGAGCCCTGGAGGAGGGCATACTCACTCCTCTGCGAAACATTCTACTCCGTGGAGAACCTGAGTAAGACGACATTAATAAATAATAATAAATAAATTAGCTTTTAAAAAATTAACTACAAAAAACCACAAAACACAAACATTGTGCCACTACAAAGAAAAAAAATATTTTTTGCATGGATTTTCGGGCGGGCGGAACTAGTATAGATTTAGATTTTAAAAAAAACTATTTTGTAGTTGTCCCGGGTACAGACTAGGTACAGCTACTACGTAACCGAGTCTTTGTTCCCGCCCGGCTGTCCCGTTGAGTTTTGTGGTTTTTTATAGACGGTTTTTTTTTAAAGAAAATTTGTTTTATAATTTGTAGTGAAACATTATGACCTATGATAGTTAGATGCTTAAAACCTTCTTTAACTCTTTTCAGGGTGATCTGTTAGTTTATTTATAGATACGATTACACATCCATGCATGAATACCTCCTTGTTTTGACTCGAAAGAAACGCCTGAACAAAACTGTCCAGGTTGTTCAAAACTGTTGTAGTTATAGCTTGTAGCAAAATTATCCATAACTATATTATTGGAACATCTACGGAACAGGCAGTAAATGAATTAACCGGCGTCATTGTTCACCAATTAGACAAAAACAACAAATGTTTAGGTATATTTCTAGATCTTGCGAAAACATTCGATACTGTTTTTGTCCCCATTCTCATTGGCAAGATGCAGAAGTTGGGAATTAAGGGAATACCCAACTTCTTTGAAAACGGTTATCAGATTATCTTTCAATAAAAAAGTTAATGTTAGTGTTGAGGATAGCGCTGTATACGGAGCTTCACAAGGAAGCATCCTGGGTCCTACCCTTTCCCTAATGTATGTTCATGATTTGTGCAGTATTAAACTTAATGGCGACAAGGTAATAACATTTGCAGGTAATACTGCTCTTCTTTTCTCGGCACCAACCTGGGATGAAGCTAGGGCTTTAGCAGAAACTGGTCTTAGTGTGGTAATGTCTTAGCTCAGAGGAAGCTTCCTTATCCTTAATTAAGATAAAACAAAATGCTTAACCTTTTCTAAGTCCTCAATTTGTCAACCCAAACAGACAACAACACAAGAAGTATTAGAGCGCTATACATGACTGTATGCTTAACAAACAATATTTACATGAACTTGCGTTAAAACATTTGCAACATTAATTTATCTATAAGATAATGCCCAATCAGTTAGTTTAAATTACTATTTAGTGATGTTTTTCTTTTAAAAAAACCCGGACAAGGGCGAGTAGGACTCGCGCTCTGTCTCGCGAGACAGCGCTCTGTCCAACGGAACCCTCAGAGCGCGACTCCAATAAAACGAACTAACTGAAGTTGAAATATTGAAAGACAAACTTAACTTTGTAGTTGACAATAGGGTTATTCCATACATTACAACTACAAAATGTAAGTTTATAATAGCAAAATAATTATTTTTGAATGATATAACTTCAAATTTATGACTTTCGGATTTATTCCTTTATAATTATGTGCTATGAGACCTTGCCTCTTGCCAAATTTCATGATTCTAGGTCAACGGGAAGTACCCTATAGGTTTTTATTTCCCTGTGAAATCGCAAAATATGCGACATAAACGTTCATATCTTTTGATTTCGTAAACTAACAAGTTTAATTTTTTCACAGCTAAAAGAAACCATAGATTCGAGTAGTTGGTATAAATTTCATATTGATAGCTTTACACGTTCTTGAGAAAAAGGGTCTTGACAGACGTACAGACGGATAGACGGACAACAAAGTGATCCTATAAGGGTTCCGTTTTTTCCTTTCGAGTTACGGAACCCTAAAAACCAGCGAGTGAGATAGCTATGGCGGGGAGTTGGTTCTTAACCGTGCGAATTGCGCTTTGTTGGCAGGATCTTCGCTTCATAGCGGTTTCGGTGGGAGTAGCTCACCACTGGCACGTCCAGAAGGAATATCTCGGCACATCTGAAGGGAAGACTTTAACAGTGCTCACCCTGACGAATATTGTGCAAGGTTCGTACAATGAGTGCTATTCTTTTCAGCGCTTTCTTCCAGAATTTTATTTCATTTGGATTCGTTCTGTAACAGGCTATAGGCTATTATTTCACATACCTACAGGTATAGAATGAAAACATAACATTTTAAACCTAGTCCAATTAAATCCGTACACAACTTATTTATAAAGTACAAGCAGTCCACCCCAGCTTCGCACGGGTATAGATTATAGCCTATGTCACCCGGGGATAGTGTAGCTTCCCAACAGTGAAAGAATTTTTCAAATCGATTTAGTAGTTTCGGAGCCTATTCAATGCAAACAAACAAACAAACAATCAAATCTTTCCTCTTTATAATATTAGTATAGACTAGCTGACCTGACAGACGTTGTCATGTCTTAGAACTGTCAAACACGCAAAGTTAAAATTTTAAATCTTATTTTTTTACACCTTGGGTTACATTATTGGAGTTTTACACAGATATACACAACCAGATCGGCAATATATTTTAGTGAAAGAGACAACTTGATATGGCTCAGCACAAGTACGAAAAGGACATAAATAGATTTTGTTGTCCTTATCGGCGTGACCTGTTTTTGGTACCTCAAGTGTCAAAATCTGTAATAATCAGTGACAAACAAAACGGGTCTGAATTATATTTATTGCCTTTTTTTGGTGATTTAATGTGATAAATGCGTGTTTCCTCTGAGAAATAATTGTAAAAGATATTTTACAATGGTTGGTTGTAGCATTTAGGGCTGCAAGAAGCGCAGTGAGCGAAAATACGATGAAATATCATTTCACACGTAAGTAAACATATAAAGCTTGTAACGATCACCTAAATAAATTCAGGATATCAATTCGCAAATATTTTATTCATAATTAGTCAGTTTTTAGGTCGATTTGTGGTCTAATTCTATGAATTTTATCAAATTATTCACTTAGAAAATAAATTATGAATGTTGCCAGTTTATGAAAGAAATTACCCACCGCAACTAACATAAATTATTCGTTCTGCAGGTTTCCAACTGATCCTGTCACATTGCTGAAAAAAGCTGGCACATTGCAAGAAGTGCAAAATACCGACCCTTTTATGCCCATACGAATATGGTGAATGTTAATATTAAATATATATTAATGAGGCCACAGTTATGAAGCTGGAAAAGTAAAAGGCGATTTCGGCGAACCGATTCAAAAAGCTACGCGCTGTTCGTGAAATTTGTACTGTAAACATTAAAGAGTCTATTTATCTAATTATTTGGAATGTTATACATAATTTCCATTCATGAAAAAACTAAACTGACCAAGCGCGAGTCGGGCTCGCGCGCTGAGAGTTCTTTACAATCACAAAATACAAAAAGTTGTGCAAAAAGACAACATCACGCCCAGGCTGTCACCCATCCAAGTACCGACCGCGCCCGACGTTGCTTAGCTTAGTGGTAAACAGAAATTTGTCACTGACTCGCACTTGGCCAGTGTTTATTATTTGTTGTTTTACTTATGTTCACTAAATATTATAAAGAGGAAAAGATTTGATTGTTTGTTTGTTTGTTTGTTTGCATTGAATAGGCTCCGAAACTACTGAACCGATTTGAATAATTCTTACACTGTTGGAAAGCTACACTATCCCCGGTTAACATAGGCTATATTTTTTTTTTTTTTAAATAGGGATCCTTACTAAAACTCCAATAATGTAACCCAAGGTGTAAAAAAATAAAAATTTCAATTTTGAATTTGCGTGTTTGACATTTCTAAGACAGACAACGTCTGTCAGGTCTGCTAGTGTTCACTATAATCCGCTAAATTTGACGCTTGTACGGATTACCGTTTTTACACTAGAACAAATCCAAAAATACGTTTAACGTTTGTTGCATGAGGGACCCCCGTTCCGTTTTAACTCTGACTTTTTTATTATATTTTATTCATTATAAAAAATCATGCTATGGTTACTTTACAACCTTTTTTCTAGTACTATATTCTAATCCTAACAAATAATTATAATAAAAACGCAAGTAACTTTCTGTCTGTTTTTACGAGGAAATGGCTAAGTCATGGTATAATAATATACTCCGCCAGGTATAGCAATCCGAGAAAAAAATGTTTACGTGGGCGTCCCGCAATGATGTCATGATGTCAATTTACAACAGGTTCGAGAGAGATGACGATACACCACGTAACAGCTGATTGAATAAAGTGGCAACTGGACAGTGACGTCATTGCGGGACCACTCTCAAATTGCTAGACCTTGTTTTCTTAGATCATGGGCTAAGTCAAATTTTGTCAGGACGATAGGGTGTGTCATGAGGACAGACAACGTACTTTTCTTCCCAGAACATTGCAGGTAGCTCCGTGGGTTGCAGCAGATAGTGTATAAAATATAAATATTTAAAAGCTAGTATTGTTTCCAAAGTACTCATTGAAGATTCACTACCCATCATAGTAGGTAAATTACCCTAACTTATAGCAAATCATTTTAATGTGGCAACACACCTTGTTGAAGCGAGAGGCACTGAGCTAGCCACGCTCATTGAAAATCTATAGGTAGTAGATCTGTGGAGTTTTAGTAACGATCCCATTTTTTTTTTTTGAAAATACATTACAGCCTATGTCACCCGGGGATAGTGTAGCTTCCCAACAGTGAAAGAATTTTTCAAATCGGTTCAATAGTTTCGGAGCCTATTCAATGCAAACAAACAAACAATCAAATTTTTCCTCTTTATAATATTAGTATAGATTGACACCAATGACAATATAACCACTTGACTCATCATCATCATCATCATCAGCCAGAAGACGTCCACTGCTGAACATAGGCCTCCCCCTTTAACCTCCACACTGAACGACAGCCTGCCTTTTGCATCCACTGGATGCCAGCGACTCTTACTATGTCGTCGGTCCATCTATTGGGAGGTCTACCTACGCTGCGTCTTCCGGTTCGTGGTCTCCACTCAAGAACCTTTCTTCCCCATCGGTTATCGGTTCTCCGAGCGATGTGGCCTGCCCATTGCCACTTCAACTTGCAAATTTTAACAGCTATGTCGGTGACTTTGGTTCTTTGGCGAATATCCACGTTTCGGATTCTATCGCGCAAAGAAACTCCGAGCATAGCTCTCTCCATTGCCCGCTGTGTGACTCTGAGTTTTTCCAAAAGGCCAACAGTTAAGGACCACGTCTCAGTACCATATGTCATCACTGGCAACACACACTGGTCAAAGACCCTTGTCTTTAGGCACTGTGGTATCTTGGACGAGAAGATGTCACGCAATTTCCCGAACGCTGCCCATCCGAGTTGGATTCTTCGGGCGACCTCTTTGCCTAAGTTGGACTTACCTAACTGAACAATCTGTCCAAGATAGGTGTAATGGTCAACAACTTCGAGAGTATCGTTCCCAACGACTACCGGCACGGGTTCAACATGGACATTGGACATGATTTTTGTCTTGTCCATGTTCATTTTAAGACCCACCTGTTGGGAAAGGCTACTGAGGTCGCTGAGCATCGTATTTAGGTCCTCCAGCGACTCTGCCATGATGACTATATCATCGGCAAAACGAAGGTGAGTGATGTATTCGCCATTGATGTTGATGCCTAATCCGTTCCAGTCCAAGAGCTTGAAAACGTCCTCCAATGCGTTTGTGAACAGTTTCGGAGAGATAACATCTCCCTGTCTCACGCCTTTCTGCAATTGAATTGGTTCCGTGCTCTCGTCCTGTAATCGGATCGACATGGTGGCGTTTCTATACAAACACTTCAACACTTCGATATACCAACTTCGATAACCACTTGACTGCTCATCCTTTACCCCGCATGAGGCAAAGGTTCTAACATGTCAACCTAAACTATTTAGAGCGGAGCCAATCCTAGGCGCGAATTGAATGAATGACTTTTGATTCTCCAATCACAAGCGTCGAGTCGCGTCGAGTCTCCAATCACAAGCTGCCCCCCGTTGATGAAAAGAAAAGCAGACATGCTTCCCTTACTCTTCGGGGGACTGACTCTTGTACCCCTTGGGTGCCCTCAGCAATACAAGATTCGAGACCACGTTATGCCATCCCATTTTACTTTTTAAGGGCACTCGGTACTGAAAGTGTTATGTGCGAGTTTCCTACTCGAGCTGTTGGGATGCGCGGCTACGAAATTTTTGCTATTCGCTGGTAGGTCGGCAATGTTGTGAAACTTGACTGCGATACTAGCGCTACGGTAATTTGTAGAACCCTTTCGTACGTTATCTGACTGCAGCGCTTACGGAAGTTCGAGACAACCTATAGCACGCTCAAATTACGGCGCCATCTAAGTTTATACCGTTTTTAGGCAAATTTCCGAGCTACGCTCTAATGTTCCGCTGTTGTTTTTTTTTATTTTTTATTTTATTATTGTCTTTCCTCTTACTCTCTATTTTCCTTGATTTTGTGCTGCAAGTCTGGGCTGGGTAGTAGGCTTTAGCTAGTCTGCGTTGTACAATAACCTTATTTTGTTCCCAGGCCTGAACTCTAAAGAACTGGAGACGCAGACGACATCCGCCCTCGCTGCTTACCATATGCTCTGCAAGCAAGACTCTGCAAGAACTGCCGCAATAGAGGCCGGTATCATCGTGCCTCTTGTAGAAGCTCTGGGAAGGGATGATCGGTAAAAATAACTTTTTGCCAATAACCTATCAACTTCCCCGGATCCTCCCCAGTTTTTAACTTCCGATAGTGACATCGAAATAATAATTTTCAGTCTATCAGGAATACCACTCACTGTCACTGTAACAAAATGTTATCTATGTGAGTGCGTAACAATTGCTTCGGCTATTTTGCCAGATCAATAACTGGTTGTATTTTGTGGTGGTACGGAACCCTCAGTGCGCGAGCCCGACTTGCACTTGGCCAGTTTATTTAAGCTACAACAGCTTTTTTTTCCTCCTTTTGGATTGTCTACGCCCAAAAATATTATAACATTTACATGGTTGCTTTGTTTTTCAGCTATGCCCTTCAACTGCTTGCGGTTTATGTGGTCTTGGCCATTGTCGATGGGAAACATAAACACAGAGTGGCGCTAGTTAACGTAAGATTTCACTTCTTTAAATGTTACCATTTTACAAATATTATAGAATATATGTACGATACACGTACAGTCTCGGGGAGATGATTTTATTAGTGGACTGTATGAGGTGCATCCAGAACGATCAGGTGAAGAACGGACAACTATCCCTGCAAGCTGACGAAGGTAAATAAGGAAAACTCCACCAACCTTGAATCCATGATCGCCCATACGGCTTCAGCAGCAGTCGCGATCTTCGTGGAACAGCCCGGGCACGGCCACTGAACTGCACTGGTGAAATAATGGTTCTCCAACGTCCTTTGTGAGCTCACAGCACTAGGTTACGAACCCAGAGGTTCTAATGGAATGTCCTGGATGGATGTGATTTCTGCGCACGCGCCGCGAGAGTAGGTACGCAACGTGCGTACCATGCGAATCGCTATGACGGAATAGCTTCTACCGATCAACGATAGAAAATAAAAGAATTGATGGAGTTATTTTCCATCTACCCTCTTTTGCTTGTTGGGATCGAACAATATAATAGAATCATTCATTGGCAATTGTAGTAATAAAATTTGCGAGTTGAAGTGGCAAAGGCAGGCCGCATCGCTCGAAGAACTGATAACTGGGGAAGAAAGTTTCTTGAGTGGAGACCACGAACCGGAAAACGCAGCGTGGGTAGGCCTCCCACTAGATGGACCGACGACATTGTGGGAGTCGCAGGCATCCAGTGGATGCAGATGGCAGGCTGTCGTTCAGTGTTGAGGTTACAGGGGGAGGCCTATGTTCAGCAATGGACGTCTTCTGGCTGATTATGGTGATTAATTATTTTTCAAGAAGTTCCTGTCTAGTTTTTGTAGTTTTGTCTAAATTATTATCTATACCTACTAATATTATAAAGATAAAATATTTGATTGTTTGTTTGCATTGAATAGGACCCGAAACAACTGAACCGATTTGAAAAATTATTTCACTGTTGGGAAACTACACTATCACCGGGTATCGTAGGCTATATTATATTTCCAAAAAAATTGGGATTCTAACTAAAACTACAATAAGGTGTAAAAAAAAATTGATTTACACCCGTGCGAAGCCGGGGTGCGTTGATAGTATTTTATAAAAGAAAAATAATAAAGGAGTATTATGTGAGGAAGTATTATGGTAAAATTAACGCTTAAAATATTGTACACCTTTTTCACCATCCTCCTTTTGGGAAGTGAAACAATTGCGAAATGCACATGGAACGGTGGACATTTTGGGAAGTGCACATTCTGAACCTAACCCGCTCATACAACCAACATTCTTTATTACATGGATTTTTCCGTGGCTGTTTACCACCCACAGGACTTGAAGCGACCTAGAGTTTCGGGATGTAGTCCAGCGTAACCATAGTAGCCGCTCTCGAACTGTATAGGGACCGGGGCACTTTCAGTTAGCGTTAACGCCTGCGAAAACATGAAATTGTGTGAAAATGACATTGACATTAGCTTGAGAGATGTTGTCTCAAACTAATGTCATTTTCATACAATTTCATCTTTCCGCAGGCGTTAACGCTGACAGAAAGTGGGTCCTGTCTAAACCCCCAAGCTAAACGTCTGGTGGAAGCGACTGGTGACCTAAACGCCGGCACTTTGTCCAAAAAATTTGCATTGCCATTCAACGTGGTAATGCCGCTAGCGTTCTGGGGACGTTTCCTTCCACTAATGGTCTTTTAATTTAAGTTTTTATTTAGTTAGTATCCCTTTCGTGGGTAGGCTAACAGTCCAGCAGTGGACTAAATATGATTAATTAGTAATTTTAAGTTTTAGTTTATAATAATCTTATATATTTTTACTAACTGTTGGCGGAACCCAGGCAGACCGAGGATGAGGTGGACTGACGACATCAAAAATACTGTCGGGAACGAGTGGATACGAATTGTGAGAGACTGGGGAGAGTGGCATAAACAAAGGGAGGCCTATATCCAGCAGTGGGTCACTCAGGGCTGATAATGTTGATGATGATATTTTTACTAAGCACATTAAAATATTATTTAGTTATTTCACAGGGTGGAGCCATTCCAAAATTAGTAACCCTCCTATCCAAGTCAAAGGCGATAGCAATACTAGCAGCCGAGGTACTCGGGCGCATAACTCGTAGATCAACAGAGACGCGAGACCTGGTGCTGACTAAAGGAGCCGTGCAAGCCATGCTGCTGCACATGAGACCAGACGCACCACTGGAACTGCTGAGGATGTGTGTGCAGGCCTTTTTGGAGTGGTGCAGGTAAAGCTGTAAACAAACTATCGGACGCGGCTGATGGACGCGGCTGACGGACGCGACTGATAAGTGTGCACAGTCTTTCAAAATACAACAACGGCTGACAGAAACATCCGGCGCGCCAGATTTCTGTCGGACGACCGAACGCTCAAGATCAGCCCAAGGTTACGTCCACGACTTACGTCCGATAGTTTGTACAGCTCAGTGTACATTCATTATCTAGATAGATACCTTTATGTCGCGTCCGTTAGCCGCGTCCGATAATTTGTTTCCACCTTAATGCTCTTCAAGGATACAGTTCAGTGTAGCGGTAGGAAATAGAAGCATTTATAGACAAACGTTAAGGTGTTGGTAGAGGCATACCTACTTAAGTCTACAAATGCTTAGTTTCTGTAAAGCCTTGTATAGTACATTTCTTTAAAAAAATTGTGTGTATTCTATGTGAAGAACTTCACTCACACGTCTCACTTTAAGTACAAATAAACTTTTTATTCATAAATTATTTTGTTTTTAGAATTCCAATAGTCTCATCGTCAATGGTCGAGCTAATGTTGCCAGTGCTGCCGTACATATGTAAGCTACTAGAGATTGGAGACCAAGATGTTTTAGGCAAGTCGAATAAGTTTCCTTGCTTTAGCTTCACGTAATGAAACTGGTCAAGTGCGAGTCGGGTTCGGGCACTGAGGAATCCGTACCACAATTTTTTTAACTACTTAAGTAAAAAAGTCCCTGCCAGTCACCCATCCAATTATGTACCAACCACGTTGCAATGTATGTAGGTATGTTTGTTCGGGTGGAATCATGCAACTCAATTTTGAATCAGATATTGAAATTTGGCATACTTATGTAAGTACGCTGACAATGCAATGTTATGGTACCATCGAGCTGGTTTGATGATGGAGACAGAAGGTGGCAATATGAGCTCAGAAACGAAACGACGTAATCCTGTCAAGTTTGGTTTCATTGGATTTGGCTTCCCAAGCACTTTAGTCCTAGATGATAAATTCAATATGGCGGACGCCCCAACATGGCAGACAAAATGTTCTTATCTACCATCATGATATGGGTATGAAATGAAAGGGTTTGTTGTTAAGAATATGAAAAAGCTAATTTCAAAAAAATATTTTTTTTATTAAAACGCTCTTTTCCGGCTTTTACCAATTATGGTCATTCTAGTTTAAGTGTGCATACCTCCATGGTTAGCTTAAAATTAAAAAAATGGTGTCATAACAAAATTGAATGTTTTATCTAGGAAACCCATGAGACTGCATTTTCGCTTATTTCGCTCGATAGAAAAAAATATATCAAAGTAGCACTGATTTGCGCTTTTATCCCTGTTTTTTGGATTCATTCAATTACCTATTTATTAAATTATGTCTACGATATCTTGATATATAGATCTCATAATTATGAAGGAAACTGGTGAGGTACATTTTACATTACAGCTATACTTTTCGAATAATATGAGAAAACTCCCAAACATAGAAGTAGCGAAACGCACGACTGTGTGTAAGCGCCATGATTTTGCTCCGCTAAATGCGACTTTAGTACAATAAACTAAGGATTATAGTTATCTGATAAGCGTTGCATATTCAGTATTTATTTGTATGTATGTATATTACAATACAATACAATTCTTTATTAATAACTCCATAGTTATCCATAGTCATCAGTGGAGCGTCACCAATAAAATGGAGTTTAACGTGTCGAAATGCTGTGTGATGACTTTCGGTCGAATGAGACGCCCCATCGAATTTCAGTACAAATTGGACCAATGCGTCATATCGCGCTCCATGTCCGTAAAAGATTTGGGTGTCACTTTCGACCGAAAACTTACCTTTAACGTCCACATCGCAACAGTCGCCAAAGAGATTTATCAGCGGCTAGGATTTATTCTCAGGAATTCCCGAGAGTTTTGTAGCATGGATGTGGTCAAACTCATCTTCAGCGCGCTAGTCCGAAGTAAGCTGGAGGCCAGTGCCTGTGTGTGGCACCCGCACGAGAACAGTTACACCCTTTTGTTGGAGAGGGTTCAGAAGGCCTTCCTTAGATACCTTTATAAGCGCATGTATGGGTTCTATCCATACATGTATCCAACGAATTTCTTGCTCGGGACTCTAGGATATAACTCTTTAGAAGTCAGAAGATCTTACGACCAGTTAGTAATGATGTGCAAAATACTTCGCGGCAATGTCGATGCCCCTGACTTACACTCCCTGCTATGTAGATTGTTTGTACCGGATCGCTATCTTCGGTGCAGGAACCACAAGCTGTTTGCTATTCCGAAGTGGAGGACAGTATCTCACGCCAAGTCCCCGATACTGCGGTCCCTTGCTAGCCCTAACTCTATTCTTGATGGCAAAAAAGAGTGTGACATATTTGCTGACGATTGGAAGGAGATTGTATGTGAATGTTTGAAATTCTGTGAGGCAACGTGCTGCCGTGCTTCAAGCATTCAGTAATTGTAATCTAGGTTTAATATTATTATTGACGGACTTGTTATTGACATATAATTATTTCTTATATCTTATTTAATGACATTAATTATCCATTGTGTATTTTTCTAATTTTAATTTCTTTTAAGTATTATAATATTGTGTAACATTGTCTCATTGGTGTAATTGGCGCAAGCCGTACTAATTGAATAAACAAATACAAATAGTTACAAGTAAATTATAATGTATTGTCAATATTAATGTATTGTCTACACCGCCGACCCTACTCCTGTCTCAGCTATGTTCATCCAAAGGTTGCCTGGAAGAAATCGCTTAAGGCGATAAGGCCGCCTATTATACTGCCGGTTTTGTATTATTTTTAAGTTACCTATTTTTTTATTTCGGTGTATAATAAAGTTAAATATTATTATTATTTCTGTTATTAAGAGACAAATAAATATTTTTGTATTTGTATTATTATTATTAAAAGTGGGAAAACCTCGCCTTAATAAAGCTTATTTGTATCTTATAGCGAATGCGTGTGGGGCCGTTGCTAATTTTATATGCACAGATGAGCGTATATATGCAGTGCAAGCTGTTGAAGGGCTCACTGAGCGAATCGTGAACCTTCTGGGGCACGAGGCGAACCAAGTCAAGGAAGCAGCATTGGGTGCTGTCTCAAATATGTGTATCGGAACCGATCTTCAGGTATGACATGTTAATCTATGCTTATCTATACTAATATTATAAAGAGGAAAGATTTGATTGTTGATTTGTTTGTTTGCATTGAATAATTAAGTCTAGGATTAATAGGTTTAGCCCTGGCGCCGGGGCAATTAGCCCTGGCATCGGGGCAACTAGCCCTGGCACCGGGGCAATTAGCCCTGGCGCCGGGGCAATAGAATACGGCACCGGTAACCCCTGCCTGTAGTAAGAGGCTACTAAAAGGGGACCTCCGGGCTCGGGATAGTCTAAGTTGGGGCTTTGACCATCCACATAAGCGTGCCCAGGGAGAGAACGACAACGTTGTATGACCAACGTTGTCGTGGGTGGAGGGGCTGAGACAACACGGTTGTCTCGGGAGGAGCCGTAGCGCAGTGCCGAGGGCTCCGGTGCGTTCCTCTGGAGATCTCGGAGCCCTCTTGTCAAGCACTAAGGCTGGTCACCAGGAGGGTTTTAGTGGGTATAATCCCACATAACCTGGCTGCACCCCAAAATGCAGCAGGGTATCTTTAGAAGATATCCCCCTCGAAAAAAAAAAAAAAAAAAAAAAAAAAAAGGATTAATAGGTTATTACTGGGCAAACATGCTCCAACTTCGACCGCGTCATCGCTTTCCGTCAGGCGAGATCGCGGACAACCGTTAGCATAGTCGGATGTAAAAAAAAAAATGGCTTCAAAACTACTGAACCGATTTGAAAAATTCTTTTACTGTTGGGAAGCTACACTATCCCCGGGTGACATAGGCTTATATCTATGCCAAGTGGCCAATGGAGATGGTGGCCAAGCCATAGCATGTGCGCTTTACAATCTGATGGCACCTGGTTCAATTCTTAACCCTGCACCAGTGAATTATTTAGTACATAAATTATGAATAGTTTTGTTACCATCGCTTAAAACGGTGAAGAAAAACATTTTGACGAAACCAGTTAGTACTTATGTCCAAGAACCTCAAAAGTTCAAAAACATAATGACATATACAAACATGCACTTGGCCCAGTGCACTTGGCATGGTGAATTAGAGCCTATCCTCAATCACTCACTCATCTCTTCGGGAAATCTCAAATTACTTGACCTATGAAGCGTGTATGAAGCTGAATGTCAGGTTTCAGACAGATTCTCAGAGATCCCAAAGATTATAAAGATTTTGCGAAAAAGCTGAAGTAAGGAGGTCAAAGGGGGCTAAAAGTTTATAAATAAAAAAATAATAAAAAAATCGGGACATTTTTGCACACACGGTCATCTGACCCCAAACTAAGCAAAACTTGTGATATGGCTGCCAGATAGATAAGATAAGATAAGATAAATTTATTCACACAAAAAAGAAAACTTACATAGAAAGAGCAACTAATTAGTAGACAAATCTCTTACGATTAAGAGTAATTTAGTAAGACATCGTGTGTTGGGTCGGTGAGCTCCAAACTAAGCACGCGGCTTGTGTCTTGGAGCTCGAGTGCGAAGTTACCTTAGGGGTTTTGTTACGTCTGTAGCTTCTGTCTTAGCAGAAGATATTTGTTAATCTTTAATAAAAGCAAAAAAAGAGAAAAAACGTTATATAAAAAATTTACGTATAAACAAGGATGGCCAAAGTACGTCCTTGAGCGAAGTTAAAATTCTCTGTGGCAAGATAGTTGTCCCAGAGATGCTGGGGGTGCAGTGTCTGTGTGTGGGTGTGTGTATGGGGGTGCAGTGTCTGTGTGTGGGTGTGTGTATGGGTGTGTGTGTGTGTGTGTTGATACCATGTGTGGAGTTATAATAGATGCAAGAAGGTAGAGTATGTACGTATGATCCTGCAGCTCTAAGTATCCACTACTCGCTGTATATGCTATGAATGAGGACTTCAGTTTCGTCACGAGACAACTTTAGAAGCCAATCTCTAATTTTCTTCTTGAAAGCAAATTTAACAAGATTAGGGGTTAGGCAAGCTCTTTTACAGATGCTATTGTACACGCATGGAAGAGAGTAAGCAGGACTCCGCTTAGCCATCAGTGAGGTAGCTCGAGGGATCGGTAATCTGTAAGCTCGCTTATTTATAATAGTATCGTAGTCAGGGTGGGTTTTCAAACTTGAGTGGGTTTTTAGGGCTGCGAAGTAAATATAAATCTGTCGTACTCGCAATACTTTGAACTCGTTGTAAAGGGAGTCGGTAGGGAAGCGAAATGGTTTGCGTAAAATGACTTTGATCAATGCCCGTTGTGCTCTTTCTAAGGTTAGGAAGATGGTCTTTCCAGCGCTGATACTGATATACATACATATATATTTTTAAATACATACTTAAATAGATATTAACAACCAGATATAGAACAAACACAAATGTTCGTCAGACAAATGTTTGTCCTAGGTGGGAATCGAACCCACGCCCCCAAGCTCAGAAGGCAGGTTCACTACGAACTGGACCAACGGGCTATCAAAATTATGTAAAACTACGCGTACGACGTTGTCGCAAAAGTGCGTTTGTTGGCTTGGAGTGAGAATGACCAGAGTGCTATTGTCTTGGTCGATATTGTGTGGTTACGCTTCAATCAAAATTCTGATATTATGCATTGAACAGGGGCCTTACCGACAACTGCTATTACAGGCACCTAATCCGCTCAGTTGGAAAATTCACGCGACCGCAAACCTTATCGCGCCCAGATACGGTTTGCGGTCGCGTGATTTTCCTACTGAGCGGATTAGGTGCCTGTAATAGCAGTTGTCCGTAAGGCCCCAGAAATTGATTAAAAAATACATTTTCTTTTTCTACATACATTTCGAGCTAGATGTTTTTGCATTAGTTTAATTAAAAGCACATGGGATAATTTTTATTTACGAAAAATTTACTGAGATTGACTACGCAAATGAAACCGCGTGACGCTGGATTGAAAATAATTGTACTATTACATTGCTCACACTGTTATTGATTTCTTCAGGCCAACCGCTGCCTCGATGCTGGCTGCCTTGAGCACATCGTGCCTATCCTGCAGCAGTACGAGCCAGAGAGGGCTCTGCCACATCTGAGCTTACATGCAGTCGAGAAGGCAGTTGCAGCAACGAGCAACCTTCTCCGTCACACACCTTCTCAAATACAACGGGCTCTGGAGAAGGGTATACTTACTCCGCTGCTGAACGTACTGACCGATTCAGAACGCAAGTAAGTTTTTTTTTCTTCTTAATTTTTTTTTTTGGGGCTGTTAGACAACATCTCTTTGCCAGCCCCATCGTATCCTGACAAAACATAAATATCCTAAATAAATGTACTTAAAACTTATAACTAAACAGAACCACAAACTTACCTAAACCACAAACTTATTACCTGGTTGGTCAATTATACTTTAATAGTACAATTAAAGTAATACATGATGACTAATATTTTTTTATTACCTCATAAAAAAAGCTGATCATAAATAGAGCCCATTAAAGAAAACAAAATTAAAATTAGTTCAAAAATAAATAAGATATAAGCATTTTAATTTAATTTAATTTCATGCTAGACAGAGAGCGCACTATACTGAGCCGTGACGTCACGGCTCAGGAGCGCCATACAAATGCTATACTAACACACGCTTTGCGAGAAAGGGATAGGACATCCCCTCTCCATCCCCACCTAAAACTTTAAATACTCATATCTCAGAGATTTATCAGCCAATTCAAATATTTTTTTCAGTATGTGTAATGTATTTACATTACATTTACATTTACATTCATCGCTAAACTGGTTATTTGTAATAAATTTAACATTAGGAATCATGCCTATTAACTGTGCCTGTGGTGCTAGAAAAGCTTGACCATGCCCCCCCCCCCCCCCCCCCCCTTAAATACCTAGCAATTCCATAAATTCGACTCAATTTTTCGATTTGATTCCTTTGAACCTTGTCAGAATGCCCCAAAAAATGAAATCCTGGATCCGCCCCTGTCCTCATTATTCTTTCTTATAAGTATTCTTCCCTTGGCTTCTTTCAAATTTGCTTTTGGCTAGTTTGATCGTCTACCCAAGGTACTTTTGGCTAGTTTCATCGTCTACCCAAGGTACTTTTGGCTAGTTTCATCGTCTACCCAAGGTACTTTTGGCTAGTTTGATCGTCTACCCAAGGTACTTTTGGCTAGTTTGATCGTCTACCCAAGGTACTTTTGGCTAGTTTGATCGTCTACCCAAGGTACTTTTGGCTAGTTTGATCGTCTACCCAAGGTACTTTTGGCTAGTTTCATCGTCTACCCAAGGTACTTTTGGCTAGTTTGATCGTCTACCCAAGGTACTTTTGGCTAGTTTGATCGTCTACCCAAGGTACTTTTGGCTAGTTTCATCGTCTACCCAAGGTACTTTTGGCTAGTTTCATCGTCTACCCAAGGTACTTTTGGCTAGTTTGATCGTCTACCCAAGGTACTTTTGGCTAGTTTGATCGTCTACCCAAGGTACTTTTGGCTAGTTTGATCGTCTACCCAAGGTACTTTTGGCTAGTTTGATCGTCTACCCAAGGTACTTTTGGCTAGTTTCATCGTCTACCCAAGGTACTTTTGGCTAGTTTGATCGTCTACCCAAGGTACTTTTGGCTAGTTTGATCGTCTACCCAAGGTACTTTTGGCTAGTTTGATCGTCTACCCAAGGTACTTTTGGCTAGTTTGATCGTCTACCCAAGGTACTTTTGGCTAGTTTGATCGTCTACCCAAGGTACTTTTGGCTAGTTTGATCGTCTACCCAAGGTACTTTTGGCTAGTTTGATCGTCTACCCAAGGTACTTTTGGCTAGTTTGATCGTCTACCCAAGGTACTTTTGGCTAGTTTGATCGTCTACCCAAGGTACTTTTGGCTAGTTTGATCGTCTACCCAAGGTACTTTTGGCTAGTTTGATCGTCTACCCAAGGTACTTTTGGCTAGTTTGATCGTCTACCCAAGGTACTTTTGGCTAGTTTGATCGTCTACCCAAGGTACTTTTGGCTAGTTTGATCGTCTACCCAAGGTACTTTTGGCTAGTTTGATCGTCTACCCAAGGTACTTTTGGCTAGTTTGATCGTCTACCCAAGGTACTTTTGGCTAGTTTGATCGTCTACCCAAGGTACTTTTGGCTAGTTTGATCGTCTACCCAAGGTACTTTTGGCTAGTTTGATCGTCTACCCAAGGTACTTTTGGCTAGTTTGATCGTCTACCCAAGGTACTTTTGGCTAGTTTGATCGTCTACCCAAGGTACTTTTGGCTAGTTTGATCGTCTACCCAAGGTACTTTTGGCTAGTTTGATCGTCTACCCAAGGTACTTTTGGCTAGTTTGATCGTCTACCCAAGGTACTTTTGGCTAGTTTGATCGTCTACCCAAGGTACTTTTGGCTAGTTTGATCGTCTACCCAAGGTACTTTTGGCTAGTTTGATCGTCTACCCAAGGTACTTTTGGCTAGTTTGATCGTCTACCCAAGGTACTTTTGGCTAGTTTGATCGTCTACCCAAGGTACTTTTGGCTAGTTTGATCGTCTACCCAAGGTACTTTTGGCTAGTTTGATCGTCTACCCAAGGTACTTTTGGCTAGTTTGATCGTCTACCCAAGGTACTTTTGGCTAGTTTGATCGTCTACCCAAGGTACTTTTGGCTAGTTTGATCGTCTACCCAAGGTACTTTTGGCTAGTTTGATCGTCTACCCAAGGTACTTTTGGCTAGTTTGATCGTCTACCCAAGGTACTTTTGGCTAGTTTGATCGTCTACCCAAGGTACTTTTGGCTAGTTTGATCGTCTACCCAAGGTACTTTTGGCTAGTTTGATCGTCTACCCAAGGTACTTTTGAACAATCTATAGTAAAAAGATATTCCCGTTTTGCCATATTATTTAGGCTATTATTATTTTTTACTTCAAATGAAGATCCAACAGCTTGGTTACAAATGTCTTATAAATAAACTTAAATAGATACACAAAGCCAGTTACAGGTCATCACGGATACAAATATAGTAATAATAACAACTAAGAATGAACACTGAGGATACAATAAATACTTAATGAAAAGAAACCAGATAATAATAACCAAATCAGTTAAAGAATTCACTGCTCAACAACCGCCTGGACAATGTAATGCTAGTACAGAATAAGTGTAAGCCTTTTCGCATACCAGTGGAGTTAAATGTATTGCTCACTCGACACAAGTAAGAATATTGCCTATAATTTGTATTGATTTTAGAAATATTGATAAGGTAATCAGATTTGTTTTATTTATTTAGATACACAAAACAGATAACAATCAATTAATTCCTTAAATAAATACTTATAAAAATCTGAACTGGATTATCACCCAAAACATGTGTATACAAAAAAAATGAGACAACGTGATGGAAGTACCCATCCGCATAGCAATGAGCTTGCTGATGGGCACCTCCAAGATGACAAAACATATTACTAAAAACTAAAACAAAATAACAAAAATAACTAAACATGAGATGGAGTATTCAGACGCAACACAGCTGCTGCGTGTGAACGATCTAGTTTAAGATTAAGATAGAGGACATCCTTTATGGTTCTTACGTAACTACTAAACTTAGGATCAAATATATCTAAATCAGAATTATTTATTAACAAATCATTGTATTGACGTGCCATTCTTACAATTGGGTTAAAGAAGGATGATTTAATCAAATGGGTCCTTTGTTTTCTCAGCTCACGTCTCGAATTCAATGCGGTCTGCGCTCTCCGTAGCATTGCGAAGCGCGGGACTCGTGAACATAAAATGGTTATTGTTGAAGTAAGAAAAAACCTTTTTTTGAGATTATCTAGTACTTTATGTTGAATTTATTGTTTTATAAAATACGTATATGAAATATGAATGCATGCAACTAATTTCCAAAATACAACGAAACTTCAGTTGAAACGACACCATTCTGAGACGACACCTAGAATCTAGGGTGTCTTAAAATCGTGAGTGAATCGGTTTTTTCTTGGCTAGCGTTCTCCATCGTTGACCGTTATTGCTAAACATCAGGCGAGATGACAGCCAAACGAATGAATAAATAAAGTTTATACCATAGATTCTATACTGAATCTATGGTTTATACCCTTTCCAATATTTTTCTTGGTCTGTGACAGATATTATGCCTAATAATAGTTTCAACGCAAAATTTTAAATTAAAATTATCGATGAAGTTGGATGAAATCTTTGTCGATAAAAACTATCGAGGTAAATGTATGTACTCATTGATGGATCCAGGGGGGGCATGGGGGCCATGGTCCCCCCAAAACACCTAGCAATTCCATACATTTGACTCAATTTTTCGTTTTGATTCCTTCGAACCTTTCAGAATGGAATGAAATCCAATGAATAAATTTGAACTTTTATGAGCGTTATATCACGAAAAATATTGGACAATATATATATATATATATATTGGACAATATATATATTATATATATATTGGACAATATATATATATATAATATATATATATATATATATATTGTCCAATATTTTTCTATATTTATATATATATATATATATATAGGATGATTGATATAATTATTTTTTTTACACAGGCGGGGGCCATTTCCATGGTAGTGCCTATCCTGTCTCACGAAGCCGCGGTAGTAGAGCAAGCTGCTCTGGTACTCGGACACATAGTCAATGAGATACCGGAGACCAGTGACTTGGTGCTGGGTGAAGGCGCCGTGCAGGCCATGCTGCCGCATATGCTACCAGACACACCGCTGGAGCTGTTGAGGACCTGTATTTGGACTTACCAGTGCTTGTGGTAATGTGCCTAATACAATCATAGATGTAATTATTAAGATTTATCCCCCCAGGGGGTCTAGACAAGAGCCACACTCTGTTAGCATTGACGCGTGCGGAAAGATGAAATTGTATGAAAATGACATTAGTTTGAGCTAATGTCATTGTCAATGTCATTTTCATACAATTTCATCTTTCCGCAGCAAAGAGCTTATCTTTGTTCCGCAGGCGTTAACGCTAACAGTGTGTGGCTCTTGTCTAGACCCCCAGATGATTAGTGCGTCATCAAAAAAAAACTTGAAAAACACCGCCTGACAACGTGGTCCATTCTCGGCCACACCATCGCTTACCATCAGGCAATGTATATTATTGGTCGCAAACAATACAATATTAACCGGACCCATAAACTCATTTTGCATTTTATGTGGCGTCCAAAAGTGGGACTAAAACATGCTAATTATAATGTGTTCTATTTAAAATGTGCCAGTTATCATCATTATTATTATCAATATTATCATATAATAATAATAATAATCATTTCATTTCAGACAATGTCTATACTTATGCTACAAAATACTACACTTATAAAAAATCTAATTATTATACAAATAATAAATAACTAACTGACCTGACAGACGTTGTCCTGTCTTAGAACTGTCAAACACGCGAAGTTAAAATTGTAAATCTATTTTTTATACACTTTGGGTTACATTATTGGAGTTTTAGTAAGGATCCCTATTTTTTTTTCTTGCAATTAAAATAGCCTATATTAATCAGTGATAATGTAGCATTCAAATGGTGAAAGAATTTTTAAAATCGGTCCAGTACTTATTGAGCCAATTCGTTACAAACATACTTACATACAAATCTTTCCAATTTATAATATTAATAAATAATTAAAAACAACAAAAATTCAAATTAAACACTAAAATGCATTGATTGATAATTCTACACCAATAAAATTCTACACCATTTATAATTCAAATTAAACAATAAATAAATAATTAAAAACAATAAAAATTCAAATTAAAAACAAAAATGCTAGGATTGATAGTATAGTTTAGTACCTATTAACGACAAATAATAATAAAAATAAATAAAAATAATTACCTTCTTCCTTTTATTCCCACTGCTGGGAGACAGGCTTTTTCTCAGAAAGAGAAATGGTATGGGCCCTAATCCACCACGCTGGCCCAGTGTATGTTGGTGAATGTCATACTTTTGAGCTTCTTAAATACACCGGTTTCCTCACGATGTTCACCATTTTCTAACAATGTGTTTGTGGTTTTGGTAGCTATTTATTTTATTTTTAGCCTGGCAAAAGTCTCAGTGCCAAATATGTCACTGATCGACACTGTGTTGCCAGCGCTGCCCTACATTACCAAGCTACTGGATATTGAAGACACAATAGTTCTGAGTAAGTTCTCTTTTTAGGGTTCCATACCCAAAGGGTAAAAACGGGACCCTATTACTAAGCCTACGAATCGTGCCAAGTTTGACGCTTTTACATTTTTACATTAGAGCTAATACAGAAATACGTAAAAAAATACGTTTATTGTATGGGGACCCGCCTTTCGTTTTTATTTTTTGTCATTTTTATTATTTGTTAATCAATTCGCAGTAACGTTACATATTCTGTAAAAATTTCAACTGCCTATCTATTACGGTTCGTAAGATACAACCGTTTAAAGGTAGGACAGACAGATAGACTGACGGCCGGACAGACAGACAGACAGACACATCGTAGGCTTATTACTAATAAAAATTAATAGGGTCCTGTTTCTACCCTTTGGGTACGGAACCCTATAAACGATGGTTGACCTTTTTGTGCCTGCCCTAGTCGTCTGGGGGCTTAGTCCCAGATTCGATAGTTTTCGAAAACTTTTTTCGTTTACGTTTTGTTCCATACATTTTAGTAAAGCGCCTCCAGCGGAAACGCAGAGGAACTAAAATCGGCGGTATAGATTGCTTCACTCTAATACGAAAAAAGTTTTCGAATACCTTTCAGCCCAGCAATGTATGGAACAAAACGTAAACGAAAAAAGTTTTCGAAAGCTATCAAATCTGGGACTAAGCCCCCTGATAGAAAAATGGTTAGGCAAAAATTTTGTGATATTAGTGAGTGAGTGTTAGTTAGTAGACAAGAGAGCTTATTCTTTCTTCTTATTCGAGATGGGGGCGATAAGTCCTGGACTGACGTCCTGCTTGAGGTGTATTGTACATCCCCCCACCAGCACCTACACGAGCCAACCCAACTCCTTGAAGTATCGGAGTGAGGCCCTGGGGCGCTGGCACACACGCTCCAGTGGCGTAGATGGTAGTGTGCTTATTGACGATGAAAACCAGTCTAGCTTTTGTGGTGACGTGGATGAAGAAGGCAATGGTGCCTCATTCAACCCGGTAGCGATTCAAGTTTCTTCTGTGGCTTCACAATGCCACAGCACGTGCTCTACAGTTTCGTTCTCTTTCATGCAGCCACGACACAGTGGACTGTCCGTGGCTCCTAGCTTATACAAGTGACTATTCAAGTTGCAATGACCGGTTATAACGCCTACTATCAGGCGAAGGTCCTGTCGTTGCTTCATTAGGTTGTTGGTGATGTTCCTGTCAAGAATTGGGAAAGCGGCTTTAGCATGCTTACAGTCATCTTTCTTGGACAAGAGAGCTGTGTTTGTAACAATTTTAAATGTTTCAGAGCTTATTTGCGGGTCTCTCTTTGGACTAATGAACGATTCATACGAGCGCACAGAAGCAGTGCAAGCCACGCCTGGGCTAACGGCACGGGTCGTGTCACTACTGGGGCACCAAGATACCGACGTGAAGGCAGCAGCACTGGTTACTGTGATGAACATGCTCATCGGGACCGAAATTCAGGTACATAAAATTTGAGTAATTATGATTTGTAGGGTTCCGTACCCAAAGGGTCAAAACGGGACCCTATTACTAAGCCTACCATGTCTGTCTGTCTGTTTGTCCGTCCGTCTGTTTGTCCGTCCGTCTGTCTGTCCTACCTTTAAACGGCTGTATCTTTCGAACTGAAGAGTTGCTTCAGATTCAGGGATAACAGTCTGTACCAACCACCCCTTCTATTACACACACATAGGCATTTCTACGAACCCTTGTTTTATGACGCTATAATTACGATGATGCCTGACACCCCCCCCCCCCACACACACATACACACACGCACGCATGCACACACATACACTTTTTATTACTAATAACATTACAATAGTTAACTTTGTTTATTTTTATTGCGCTAAATTGTTATCTGAAGGTATACAGATACCTACAACACAAGCTTTGCTTAGTGTAGGTTCTGTGGACCAACCTACATGTTATCTTAGGCCGAATATCGTGTATATACCTAGGTACTATAATGAAAATAATAAGTAGCTAGCTTAGTATTTTTAAGTATTAAATTTAGTGGCTTTTGTATCAATGAAATAAATAAACTTGAAACCATAATAGACAGACAGTTGAAATTTTCACAGAATATGTAACGTTACGGCGGATTAACTAACAAATATTTAAAAAGTTAAAAAGAATAAACGAAAGGGGGTCTTCATACAACAAACGTATTTTTGACGTATTTTTGTATTAGCTCTAATGTAAAAACGGTATTATTTACAAGCGTCAAACTTAACATGATTATAGTACACACTATAAAATATAACAGCATATAATAAAAAAATGCCCAAGTGCGAGTCGGTGACAAGTTTCTGTTCATTACCAAGTTATAACTGGTAATTTTGTTATTGAATTTTGTGGTGGTACGGAACCCTCAGTGTGCGAGCCCGACTCGCAATTGGTCGGTTTTTAACACGATATTTACAATGATAAGTTTGCGAATGGAGCTCCCGATATTTCGGCGCAGTTACACGCACTACGAAAAGAACAGAAGAACCGGATGGTGTGGGTTTTAACTGTTACTTTCTGTTCAGGTCACCCGGTGCCTTGACGCTGACTGCCTAGATCACTTTTTATCCCTCCTCCAGAGCAACGAACCCTCCCTCGTCGAGCAGACAGTCTGGCTTACGAGCAAAATACTTAGTCAGTCGCCCTCTCAGATACAACGAGTTTTGAAGAAAGGCATGCTCACTCCGCTGCTGCACATTCTAGCAGTTCCAAAACCCAAGTAGGTTACGAATGCTTGTCAGCGTTTTGGCAGGACTCTTTTGCACAGCCCGCCTGGGGAAGTACACCGTTATCAGTTTTTCACACGCAATACGCTACGGGGGGTTAGACAAGACCCACTTTCTGTTAGCGTTAACGCCTGCGGAAAGATGTAATTGTATGAAAATTACATTAGCTTGAGACAACATCTCTCAAGCTAATGTCATTGTCAATGTCATTTTCATATAATTTCATCTTTCCGCAGGCGTTAACGCTAACAGAAAATGGGTCTTGATCATCTTCGTCTTGGTGACATCTTTGAATATATATTATTTTAAAATGATACAAGAAAAAAATTTAAAAATAAAAATACTTGACTCTTGCAGAATGTACAAAGTACGATGCCAAAATACAAGAAATAAAAAAGCTTAGAGAAAAGAAGATAAGAAGGGCAAAAGCTAGTCTATATACTAATATTATAAAGAGGAAAGATTTGATTGTTTGTTTGTTTGTTTGCATTGAATAGGCTCCGAAACTACTAAATCGATTTGAAAAATTCTTTCACTATTGGGAAGCTTCACTATCCCCGGGTGATAGGCTATATAATCTATACCCGTGCAAAGCTTGGGCGGACCGCTAGTGTTGAATAAAAACGTTAAATTAATTTCAGGTCCCCTCTCCAACAGCACGCGATCAAAGTATTCTTCCACATTACTAAACAAGGAACGCGTGAACAAATAATGGATGTTGTACAAGTAAGAAATAACAAATTGTTGATACTAATCAGGAGATACCAGCGTGGCCAGTTTTTTTTTAATTGCAAAGTCCGGATTTTGTAACTTTTTTACTGAAAAAAGCGGGATTCTTTCGTCGAAAGCGGGACATAGTAAAAAAACGCATATACGTTTTTATCAGATTTTTTTTAATATTTTTCTTTTTCTTTGAGTTCAAATTATGTTTACGTGACAATAGATAGCAAAAATAGCCATAGAAAATGTATTTTAATTTACATTACACATACATTTACATGTTTCGTACAGTTTCGTACCCCTGCACTCGCCGCGCTAGCTTCATTGTCCTGCCGAAGATACGAACTAATTCCGGCAAGACAATGATTACTTTTGAAGGAGCGTGCCTTTATAACAAACTACCCTCGGAAATTAAAAACACTAAGTCGTTCAACGCATTTAAAAAGCGACTTGCTGAGCATGTTATCACAACATAAAATTAAAGCAAATGTGTTGGACGAATAATTAGATGGATATTATGTACTGTATGCTATATTATATTATTTTGTTCTACATGTTTGTAATGTTATTAATTATTTTTGCGACGACGAACTGTAAATGTATTGTTAGCAGTGTTCTCATGGAAGTGATGTAACATCTTATATGAGAATAAATGTCTATAAACCTAAACCTAATAAAAATATGCTATTTTAAAGCAGATGTATCCTTTATTTCATTAGGCGCCGGGCGGGCGGCCAGTCCACACTTGTCTGTGCCACCCGCCCGCGCTTCCTCAGCACGCTGCACGCACGGTCCAGTTATCCACAAAAAGCGGGACTGAGCCTGTCCCGCGCAGGACATTTAATTTTGACTTAAAAATCGGGACGTGCCGCCAAAATCAGGACGTCTGGCAACGCTGGTAGATAATAGATACCTACGTAGTACGTTAGGTCACATAGTTTGTTCGTTTTTAGGGTTCCATACCTCAAAAGAAAATAAACCGGCCAAGTGCGTCGGGCTCGAGGGACTGAGAGTTCCGTACCACCACAAAATTAAATAACGAAATTACCAGTTATAACGTGGTAATGAACATAAACTTGTCGCCGACTCGCACTTAGCCATTTTTTATTATTTGTTGGCATACTTTAGAGTGTGTACTATATTCATGTTAAGTTTGACGCTTTTACGTATGATCATTTTTACATTAGAGCTAATACATAAATACGGTTAAAAAAATCGTTTGTTGTATGGGGACACCTCCCTTTTGTTTTATTTTATGACTTTTTTATTATTTGTTAGTTAATCCGGCGTAACTTTACATATTCTGTGAAAATTTCAACAGGCTAGCTATTACGGTTCGAAAGATACAGCCGTTGATAGGTAGGACGGACGGACGGACGGACAGACACATTGTAGGCTTAATATTAGGGTCCCGTTTTTACCCTTTGGGAACGGAACCCTAAAAAACATTTAAAAAATGGTTGGCAAGAACCACCTGCTTGGGATCCAGTCCTAAAGGGTCGGCAACGTATTTGTGATGCCTCTGGTGTTACAAGTATCCATAGGCGACGGTGACTGCTTACCATCAGGCAGCCCGTCTGCTTGTTTGCCACCAATGGAATAAAAAAAGTCAACTTATTACAATATTTTATTTAACTTGCAATGTATGTATGTATGTATGTATGTATGTATGTATGTATGTATGTATGTATGTATGTATGTATGTATGTAACTATGTTTGTTCAGGTGGAATCTTGCAACTCAATTTTGAAGCAGATATCTTGAACCGATTGAGCTGACATTTGGCATACTTATTGTAAGTTCGGTGACAATGTAATGTTATGGTACCTTCGAGCTGGTATGATGATGGAGACGGAAGGTGGCCATAGGAACTCCTAAACGACGAAACGACGTAACCCTGTCGAGTTTGGGTTCGTTGGATTTGTCTTCCCAAGCATTTTTGGTGTCATGGCGGACACCCCAAGATGGCGGACAAAATGATTTTATCTACCATCATGATATGGGTATCAAATGAAAGGGTTTGCTAAGAAGAATACGAAAAAGCTTGTTTTTTAGGGTTCCGTACCTGAAAAGGAAAATACGGAACCCTTATAGGATCACTTTGTTGTCCGTCTGTCTGTTCATAAAATCAAACTTGTAAGTTTACGCGGTCAAAAGATATGACCGTTTATGTCGCATATTTTGCGATTTCACAAGGGAATCAAAACCTATAGGGTACTTCCCGTTGACCTAGAATCATGAAATTTAGCAAGAAGCAAGTTCTCACAGCACATATAAAGGAATAAATCCGAAAGTCATAACTTGGAAGCTATATCATTAAAAAATAATTGTTTTGATATAACTTACATTTTTTTTTTCTGGGCTAGTGCCTTTATTAACTAAACAAAATACAAGCTAAAACTAACACTACAAATACAGTTAGACTGCCCATAGACCGCTGAAGGTCTAAAGACAATCCAAAAGCTCAAGCCCACTACCAGTTGGCAGCGTACCCAACATGCTGGCGGCATTACCACGTTGAATGGCAATGCTAATGCGTTGAGCCAGAAACACGCCAGCATTTTGGTCACGCGTCGCATTAACCAGGAATTTTATCTTTTACTTGTGTCAACAGGGCACCGCGATCGACCGAATTAAAAGCATTTTTGACATCTACCTTTAGCAGCACCTCTCCACAATTTTGATCGAGAAAAGTTCGGACAGAATGAACAGCAGCCTCACATCCACCTCGCGAACCAAAGCCAAGCTGTATTGGTTGAAAAAGGTTACTCAAAAGAGTGGCCTTTTTCCTACATCCTGCCTTGGCCGCGAGGCGACGATATGTGGTGCCAACCGCAATAGGTCTGATACCACCGTCTTTTTTGATAAGTGCGCATAAATTAGCACCATACAAAATTTCAATGACGTCATCGCTGACCCGTCCAGATAACATGAGATTTACCAAAGCTGTCAGGTCTTTCAAGAGGGACTCGCTAGCCTCACCACAACTAAAAGATAGAAGATCTTTTAGATGTTGAGGCGTCAGACCATCTAGGCCTCCAGCTGAGCCACTCTGAAAAGACGCGACAGCCGCTGCAACCTCCTGGCATGTGGCACGTCATCTGGTTGTGGTGGATCAGGGAGGTGAAGATTTGCAGCTGCAGGTGGATGTTTGTCACGAAGTGACTGAACCGTAACTGGTGTATAAGGAGCGATTGTGTCGCTAGAAAACAAGACACGTGCGGCGCCTTTGATATCGCCATCACTAATTTTGCTCTCTACTAATTTGAAATTGGTTAAAACGTCCGTTTTTTTGGAATTTAAATTATTCCGATTTTTTGGCGGAATAATATTTGCAAGATCTAAAGGATTTCCTTCCAATACTTTGTACGCAGTTTTCCTTTACTCTAGTAGTAAGGGACTTTTTGTTAGAAGGGTCGAAATGAACGTAAAGCACACTGTATGGAAAAGTAAGGAGATGTTCCCAGGCGTGCTTAGAATTTATAGAAATAGCATTCCTAATTGCTGATGATAAACAAAGAGCAACCGAAATACGAGCACCACGCGGGATGCGTTTTAAAATCGGAAAATAATTTTTATATGAGCTTAAAACCTCCCAAAACGGTTTGGAAGGAGAAGCAGCGCTCGTGAAACTGCTACTCGGTACGAATGAACCCGAAATTGGAGCCGAAAGATTAATTTTGTGGCATCTAGTATTGTGAATTTTAAGACCTTTTTGGCCTTTGAAATAACGGGCCTGGGGACACTCCGGGCACCGTATCAAGTTTGTCTGCGACACAAAGTTAATTTCTGATGCCGCATTTCGTCCAGTAGGGGTGGAAAGTGACATGATAACAAATAAGGGCTTATCTCCAAGCTTAGTATTCCTATCTAGTGACGGCCGCGAGACGTCAGGCGGTGACGTCGCTCAGTGTGCGCCGTCGCCGGACGGCGTTGACATGGAAACAAACAAACACTAATGAGCGGAAATCTGTCAAAAACTAAGATATAAGGAAATACGAAAAACAGATTTAGAGACTTTCCCTAGCTCTACAAACAATGCCATGTAAGAATCCAGACATAATAAAGCGACTGGTAGGCAGAAAAAACTTCCACAGTCGCTAAATCTGAAAAAATAAAGCCCAGAAATTTTTTGCCATCCTCAGTAGACAAGAACTTTTTTTTTTTTTTTTTCACTTACATTTTGTAGTTGGTATGTATGTCTATATTATGTATGGAACCATATTGTCACCTACAAAGTTGAGTTTGTCTTTCAATATTTCAACTTTTTTGCTGTTGTTTTTTTTTGTTTGGACTCGCTCTCTGAGGGTTCCGTTGGACAGAACCCTCACAGCGCGAGTCCTACTCGTACTTGTCAGGTTTTTTTAATTTTTATTATTAACTAGCTGCGCCCCTCGGTTTCACTCGCGTAGTGATGAAAAATGGTGATGATGATGATAAAAAATCCTCCGTCTCCTGGTTCTAAGCTACCTCCCCACCAATTTTCAGCCAAATCGGTTCAGCCGTTCTTGAGTTATAAATAGTGTAACTAACACAACTTTCTTTTATATATATATATATATATATACACATATATATAGGTAGATAACTTATTGTAAAATGTATTAAATTTCCGGTTACATATCCGTATAGAGTGGAGCCATCCCGACGCTGGCAACTCTCCTGCCTCACGGAGCCGATGAAGCACAAATGGCAATTGGCATACTCGCAAACATTGCACATGAGTTACCGGAAACATGTCAGGAGATGCTGGATCTCGAGGTAGTGCCAGCCATGCTGCCCTTCCTGCACGCCAGTACACCCTCGGCCCTGCTGACGAACTGTGTGGAGACTTTTAGAATCTTTTGCAGGTAGCGTGTCTCGGATGGTCAGCGTTCATTTTATTTTGGTCGAAGATTACGGTGTCAATAGGCATGATGACTAATATTTTTTAATTACCTCATAAAAAAGCTGATCATAAATAGAGCTCGTCAACGAAAACAAAATTAAAATTAGTTCAAAAATAAATAAGATATAAGCATTTTTATTTCATGCTAGACAGAGAGCGCACTATACCGAGCCGTGACGTCACGCCTCAGGCGCGCCATACAAATGCTATACAAATACCTAACACATGCTTTGCGAGAAAGGGATAGAGCATTCCCTCTCTATCCCCACCTAAAACTTTAAATACTCATATCTCAGAGATTTATCAGCCAATTAAAATTATTTTTTCAGTATGTGAAATGTATTCAGTTACGTTCATCGCTAAGCCGGTTATTTGTAATAAATTAAACATAAGGACACATGCCTATTACCCCTTTATAGAAAACTGCGCCATTTTGTTTACTTAGACAACGTTCTAGCATAGGTTCCAGTGACGCTATACGTGACGGCACCGCTATCCTAGGAAACCAATAGGCTAAGCTTTAGGAATTTGGCAATTTTTATTTATTTTCTACTAGCTGCGCCCCGCGGTTTCACCCGCGTAGTGATGAATAATGGTGTTGATGATGATATAGCCTATGTCACTCTCTGGCTCTTGAACTATACCCATGCAAAAAGTCAGGTCGATCCGTTGTTCCGTTGCAGCGTGAAAGAGGAACAAACATTCATACATCTATACATCCATACATACAAACTTTCGCGTTGTTTTTAAGCTGCTTATTTTTTTTGTGTGTTGTTTTTGTGCTGTAACACTACTGCCATTGCAGCTGGTAGAATAAAAATTACTTGAACTGAGTTTAACACGAATAATTATTATTTTTAAGACACGATGATAAGAAGCCATCCGACATGCTCCAGCGTGTTTCTCCAGCACTGCCAGCAGTATCTGAGCTTCTGACTATTGGAGACACAGATGTCGTGAGTAAGTCAGCACCGAATATATTTAAATTTATAACACAAAACAAGCACATACACTCATATTGTAAAAGGCGCATTCTGGTCTTATCCATAAAAACGGCGACCATCTAACTAATAGTGTTAACACACGTATGGATTTGGTTGACCTCAACCGCTGTCTGACCAACGGGAGAAAAAGAGAGGGAAATAAATACTCACTCTTTCTCTCCCGTTGGTTGGACGGCACTATAAGCCTACGCTGTCTGTCCCAGTGAGGTGTAAATAATAATAGAGACGTTATAAAATATAGATGAACAACACGGCTTTAAAAACTGATTATTTTATCTACCTGCTTGCCTACACGCAGTACGATTATTACTATTCAATTATTCACATAAATTTTGAGGTTATGTGAAAAAGGTGTGTCAACAACAATTGTAGATCTTTTTATTACCTATAACTTTTCATTCTTGTAGGACCATAGGACTTGTAGTTTTGCCGGAAATCGAGATAAACCGTTTTTTTACCCTTAACCCCCCCCCCCCCCGCTCCACCCCACTTCCCGACCTCAGATCATCCGTAAATAATTTTTCCTTCCATTTTTGTTATATTCTCTTCCTTTTCCAATGGGTTTCAACCTACTATAAAAAAAATTGTTTCAAAAATTATCTACCCTGGTCATTTGTATATTCCATGTATCGTTGTTTGTGATGTTAAAAATCTTACAGGGCGCGCTTGCTCAGCCCTCGTCGAGCTGATGAAAACGAATGAGGGCATAGAAGCAGTGCAAGCCGTGGCTGGACTCACGGCGCGTCTCCTGGCGCTGCTGGGACACGAGGCAACCGAAGTGAAGGAGGTCTCCATGACTGCTCTGATGCTTATGCTCACTGGGACTGATGCTCAGGTATGGCGTTTACATCCGACATCAGCACACTTATTAATATTAATAAGATTAATAATAAATTTATTTCGGAAAATATCCATAGTACACGTTAAAAATAAAATAATGTCAAAATCTTAGAATAACTACTCAGAGAAGGTAGGTTTCCAAACAACGCCTTCTCAAAACGTAAGCTACTAATTCGCTTTGTTGATTACGTTTCGAATGGTATTTTAAACGATTTAATCAAGAAAATTAATGGATTACCTGTGGAATGTCACACCATAACTCTAATGCTGCTTTTCTGATTTTTTGTGGAAAGATTTCACCGCACAAATTGTCATAGTAATTTTTTTAAACATTTTTTGGAGCCATATATGACACCATTTGAATGGCTTAAATTTTGCGAATGTACTTGGTTTCTTTGTGTAGTTATTCTAAGGTCAAAATAATAATCACCTGAATACATAACAGTTGTTGGAGTTTTAGTAAGGATCCCTATATTTTTTTTTTTTTAATATAGTTGTTTGTTTGTTTGCATTGAATAGGCTCCGAAACTAATAAATGATTTGAAAAATTCTTTCACTGTTGGGAAGCTACACTATCCCCGGGTAACATAGGCTATATTATATTTTTAAAAAAAATAGGGATCCTTACTAAAACTCCAATAATGGAACCCAAGGTGTAAAAAAATAAGATTTACAATTTTAACTTTGCGTGTTTGACAGTTCTAAGACAGGACAACGTCTGTCACTCCGCTAGGAGTAATAGCACAGATATACACAACCAGATCGGCAATATATTTTAGTGAAAGAGACAACTTGATATGGCTCAGCACAAGTACGAAAAGGACATAAATAGATTTTGTTGTCCTTATCGGCGTGACCTGTTTTTGGTACCTCAAGTGTCAAAATCTGTAATAATCAGTGACAAACAAAACGGGTCTGAATTATATTTATTGCCTTTTTTTGGTGATTTAATGTGATAAATGCGTGTTTCCTCTGAGAAATAATTGTAAAAGATATTTTACAATGGTTGGTTGTAGCATTTTGGGCTGCAAGAAGCGCAGTGAGCGAAAATACGATGAAATATCATTTCACACGTAAGTAAACATATAAAGCTTGTAACGATCACCTAAATAAATTCAGGATATCAATTCGCAAATATTTTATTCATAATTAGTCAGTTTTTAGGTCGATTTGTGGTCTAATTCTATGAATTTTATCAAATTATTCACTTAGAAAATAAATTATGAATGTTGCCAGTTTATGAAAGAAATTACCCACCGCAACTAACATAAATTATTCGTTCTGCAGGTTTCCAACTGATCCTGTCACATTGCTGAAAAAAGCTGGCACATTGCAAGAAGTGCAAAATACCGACCCTTTTATGCCCATATGAATATGGTGAATGTTAATATTAAATATATATTAATGAGGCCACAGTTATGAAGCTGGAAAAGCAAAAGGCGATTTCGGCGAACCGATTCAAAAAGCTACGCGCTGTTCGTGAAATTTGTACTGTAAACATTAAAGAGTCTATTTATCTAATTATTTGGAATGTTATACATAATTCCATTGATGAAAAAACTAAACTGACCAAGCGCGAGTCGGGCTCGCGCGCTGAGAGTTCTTTACAATCACAAAATACAAAAAGTTGTGCAAAAAGACAACATCACGCCCAGGCTGTCACCCATCCAAGTACCGACCGCGCCCGACGTTGCTTAGCTTAGTGGTAAACAGAAATTTGTCACTGACTCGCACTTGGCCAGCGTTTATATTTGTTGTTTTACTTATGTTCACTATAATCCGCTAAATTTGACGCTTGTACGGATTACCGTTTTTACACTAGAACAAATCCAAAATACGTTTAACGTTTGTTGCATGAGGGACCCCCGTTCCGTTTTAACTCTGACTTTTTTTATTATATTTTATTAATTATAAAAAATCATGCTATGGTTACTTTACAACCTTTTTTCTAGTACTATATTCTAATCCTAACAAATAATTATAATAAAAACGCAAGTAACTTTCTGTCTGTTTTTACGAGGAAATGGCTAAGTCATGGTATAATAATATACTCCGCCAGGTATAGCAATCCGAGAAAAAATGTTTACGTGGGCGTCCCGCAATGATGTCATGATGTCAATTTACAACAGGTTCGAGAGAGATGACGATACACCACGTAACAGCTGATTGAATAAAGTGGCAACTGGACAGTGACGTCATTGCGGGACCACTCTCAAATTGCTAGACCTTGTTTTCTTAGATCATGGGCTAAGTCAAATTTTGTCAGGACGATAGGGGTGTGTCATGAGGACAGACAACGTACTTTTCTTCCCAGAAAATTGCAGGTAGCTCCGCGGGTTGCAGCAGCTAGTGTATAAAATATAAATATTTAAAAGGTAGTATTGTTTCCAAAGTACTCATTGAAGATTCACTACCCATCATAGTAGGTAAATTACCCTAACTTATAGCAAATCATTTTAATGTGGCAACACACCTTGTTGAAGCGAGAGGCACTGAGCTAGCCACGCTCATTGAAAATCTATAGGTAGTAGATCTGTGAGTAATAGTGTTCCGTGGTCTGTCAGGTCAGCTAGTAATAATTTATCTATACTAATATTATAAAGAGGAAAGATTTGATTGTTTGTTTGTTTGTTTGTTTGCATTGAATAGGCTCCGAATCTACTGAACCGATTTGAAAAATTCTTTCACTGTTGGGAAGCTGCACTATCCCCGGTTAAAATAGGCTATATTATATATTTTTTTTAAATAGGGATCCTTACTAAAACTCCAATAATGTAACCCAAGGTGTAAAAAAATAAGATTTGTAATTTTGACTTTGTGTGTTTGACAGTTCTAAGACAGGACAACGTCTGTCAGGTCAGCTAGTAAATTATATAAATGTTATAAAGTTAATTGCAATTTAAAAGTACCGCCGACGATTTTTCAAACGGACACCGTACATGACCGTACCGACACCGTACCGTGAGCGATAGCGGAACGCTCCAAAAATCGACATAAATGACGTTAACTTCTTAGGTGGACCACTGCTTTGATGCCAACTGCGTGGACCACATGACATGGTACCTCCGGTGCAGAGACCCCTCCCTGATGGAACAGGCTGCTGAGGCAACGCGGAGCACCCTCGACGTGACGCACCGGCAGCTGCAGCGAGCTCTGGATGAAGACGTACTCACTCCATTCATGAGGATACTCACCTGTCCCCCGAAGTAAGTGTTAGACACTAACGCATCATTTACATTACAGACGTCCACGTGAAATTTGCTCTGAGATTGTTGACCTTACTTCAATAGCAATAAAGTGATCGTAAAAGCATACACAAAATTACCAAAGTGTGTAACCTCAGAATAGAGAAAGAACCAGAAACCGCCTTAAGCTGTGATTGCAAGCCGCACGCTGAGTCCAAAAAACAAAACCCACGTCCCGCGCCTGTCTCACCTCCACCCGCGTAATGTTGCCAGCTTAGACATTACTTACCCGTTTTTGGTTAAATGTTTTAGGTCAGATACTATTCACACACACTTTTAATGAAATCAATATACTGATCGGATCGACACAAAAACAAACATAAGTAAATAAAAATATAATTACTAGCTACTACTTTTTATACATATACAGGGTTAATATGTTTGGGGTGTACAAATCTGAAAAGGTACTCATCATTATCATCATCATTGTGCTCATCTTTATGAACGACTTTTAGTATGGTACTTGAAATTGCGGGAAAAACAGCTGTTCATAGAAAAAAAAACAGTTGTTCATAATGGTGAGCACAATGGTACCTCTTTTTTGGTGGCTTAGTGCACCCCAAACAGACAACCCGTGTACTGCAAATTAAACGTAAAACTAACTTACTTACCTATTAATTTCAATGGTTTTAAAATAAAACAAGGTTACAATGAAAACATTTAATTACCTTTCTGCTGCGTAAGTTTCTTGTTTAAGTTTAAAACGGGCTATCATAATTAAATCCATGTACCAAAAATATTATGTCTGTCCTATTCACTGTTTAGGAGTTCCCTCATCGGAAGTCAACCCTGGGTGCATGAGCCATGTAATGATAGAATTTAGAACAGGCTATTATGGTTTAGTTCATTTACAAAATTTTGTCTCTGTACTATTTACCGTTGAAGAGTTCCCTCGCCGGAAGTCAACCCTGGATGCGGCAGCCACGTCATGCCTTTCGAATTAAATTTTTTTTTTATCAGTTCACAATTGGCGAAAATATCTTGAAAATACAAAAAAAACATACATATCTGTATGTTTCTGTTGTTTTTTTGTCTTCGTCTGCGAAGATAGTACCTCCTCCTTTTGGAAATCGGTAAAAAACCGTTGTACCAAACAAAAAGTTCACCGATATCCGACAAAATGTATGGGACAGTAGATTTTTTCTTCAGTAGAATTTTCAAAAGTAGCTGAACAAAAGTTGTACAGACAACATTCCCTTTAAAGCACGCTGACTAAGTGATTACCAGTAACCCTGTATAACTATTTGTAAGCTGTAAAGATTTTTTGAAAATAATTATTTAATATTAACTACCCACCAACAAAAGTTTTCATTCTAAGGAAAATTGCAACTCTCGATATTTGGTAACACCGACAAAATGGAGGTATCATTACTTACGACAATGAAAGACTGAACAATTTATTCAATTATCAAATATAACAACATCTAAATGCGCTACTTACGTATGGAATGTGATCCCATCTTGTTTTTTTTGTAGCCCAGCTGAATTTTTACACGTTGGGACGACACAGGAAGGCATAACTTAAATAATATTGCAACGGTAAAACACGTCACGCGCGATTAAGGTCACAAAGTAAACTAATCACGTTCGCGTAAAACTACTCTCTACTAGATTAGTTTTTGTCGCTTCTCTGTTGGGTGCGTTTACGCCTTCTGGTTTTTTCTGTATTCTGAGTGTGTAACGAGCAAGAGAAAAAAAAGTTTAGCAGTTTTCTATTAAATTAGATTTTATGGATGATTGAAATAAAGACGATAATGAAATAAATCCACAGAGTAGAACACTAAACTTCTACCTGCGTCTGTAACATGAATAAGACCTCACACAATACAATTTTTTCACGGATAAATCCGCGTTTTACCACTAACTCACCTGTTGGTAAGCGACGATGTGGTCGAAGATACCTATTCACTCTGGCCTTGAAAAGGCTCAGATTATATCTCTCAGGAAACAAGGAAGCTGGCAGGTTGATCCAATCCTTGGCCGTACGGATTAGAAACGTAGAATCGAAACGTTTGGTACGTATCCAAGGAAAATCCACAATGTATGGGTGGTAGTGGGCAGACTTCCTACTTGTCCTGTAGTAGAAAGGGGATGGCAGGATAAGGTCATGTAGCTCTGATGCACATTCTCCGAAATGAATCCTGTAGAAAATGTACAGACTCGCTACTTTACGGCGGTGTTATAGACTGAGAAGTTTCTTAGCCACTAACTTCTCATCGCCTATAAGACGAGCAGCACGCCGGTCTACCGATTCAAGAGCTTCGAGCTGGTATTTGGCTGAACCGTCCCAAATATGGCAGCAGTATTCCAAACACGATCGGACTTGAACCTACCAACACCGATACCTACCAATGACAAAACGGCTTACAGTCACATTATGTTTATCGGTACAGACAAGCTCCCAACCGTTTTCAGAACTAGATCCAAATAAACCGGCCAAGTGCCAGTTAAGCTTGCGCATTGACAGTTCCGTACTACCCCAAAGTAAAAATAATTATCAATTTAAAAAACCGACTTCAAAATTAGTAAAATATGGAATTTCGATTTGGTGAAAGAAATGATAAGTCAGTTAAGTAACCGAATTAACTATAACTTGGTTATCATTGGCGGATCCAGGGGGGGCAAGGGGCCATTTTTATAGAATAAGTGGCAAACAAGCAACAGGCCACCTGATGGTAAGTGGTCACCGCCGCGTATAGACACCTACAATACCCGGGGCATTGTCAGTGCGTATAACCAATATGCGGGTATTACCAAATGTTATGCTATCCATAATATTGATAGTGTTTTTGATACTTTTACTATTTCCAGAATATCGATAGTGACTTGTCGATCTGCAACAGGAGTTGTGACTTGTTGTGTTAACATCTATTAACGTGATGACTCATGTGTTGATGATCTACAGGGGTCAAAAGCGAACAGTGAAAGCAATCACGAATCTGTGCCGTCGTGGCTCAGCAGCCCAGCGTGAGCAACTCATGTCGAGTGGCGTGCTGGAGCCGTACTGCGCGCTACTCGCGGGACCTGACCGAGCCGTCGTGGTGGAGGTGCTGGACTCACTGGACGTGTTGCTACAGGTGGGTAGGAACAGCCGCCCAGCGCTCCCAGCTCGTGTCGAGTGGCGTGCTGGAGCCGTACTGCGCGCTACTCGCGGGACCTGACCGAGCCGTCCTGGTGGAGGTGCTGGACTCACTGGACGTGTTGCTACAGGTGGGTAGGAATACTGGAGTATGTAAACTTAAATATAGGATTAGATTAGAGAGACTTCTGTGACTTCTGTGTTGTTGTATAGTTTGTGTAGTATTCTTCTGAATACTACACAAACTATACAAAAACCAAGAAACCATAATAGAAGTAGCGAATGAAGCGAAAACGGCAAGAATAAAGCAAGGAGTAAGGCACGGATGACCTCTGTTACCAACAATATTCAACAACATTATAGAAAATGCCATCAGCAAAAAAGTTAAATTAGAATAAATATGGTGGTATCAAATTTAAACAGAAATTTTTGAAATAGAAGTAAGGGAGAAATCTCTAATTACATTTAAATAAACTCACTTAACACGTTCGTTGCATTACGAGATCTATCAGATCTCTTGCAGGACTTTTGTATTGTGCGTTGACTATAATCGTGTTATTTCACTCCTTGGGAGGCTCTAACGTGTGAAGTTATCTAAGTATGAGTAAGACAAATATACATATTTGCTTCCTACTTAAAGGTAAATTCAAAGACAAAAAAAACTGTATTTTTAGGAGACCGATTAGGTCTCAAACGCACCAAAGGGTAGGTCAGTTACGAGATTTTAGGTCTCCAAAGCACCAGCTGAAAGTTCTTTGAAAATGATGGCGCAGTGAACGTGTTAACTCCCAAACCAACTCACCAAAACGTAAACGGTATAATAATACCTATAGTGTTGTGTTGTTTACAGGTTGCAGAGAACGACGACAAAGTGGAGCGTCTACGTATGAAGCTGGTTCAAATGGGAGTCCGCAACCAGATTCTACTATTGCAACAACATGGAGGCGAGGAGGTGAGATGTAGCCAGGGTTGGGCAGTATTTGAATTACTTGTAATTAAAATACGTAATTGAAATACAAATACGTATTTGGTATTTGTATTTTAATTACTTCCTTAAAATGTAATTTGTATTTCGTATTTCAAATACCTGACGCCGAGGTATTTTGTAATTAGTATTTCAAATACTTGAGGCTTCAAAATACATTATAACATTAAAATACATTTAACCTTCATTTAGCGATTGTGAGTGTAAGTGCGAGGCGAGATTATAATGATGGTAAAGCAGCTATTAGAGTTGGCTACACTGCACCTGTATTTATACTGTACGCTATGACTGTACGTCAAAATTGGCCAACAAAACGCAAAAAAAATTACGTCAAATTGTCAATGTCAAGCTAAGATGTCAAGTCATAACGGTTTGTTTTTAGCACAGATCTACTACCTATAGATTTTCAATGAGCGTGGCTAGCTCAGTGCCTCTCGCTCATCATCGTATTTTCGCTCACTGCGCTTCTTGCAGCCCAAAATGCTACAACCAACCATTGTAAAATATCTTTTACAATTATTTCTCAGAGGAAACACGCATTTATCACATTAAATCACCAAAAAAAGGCAATAAATATAATTCAGACCCGTTTTGTTTGTCACTGATTATTACAGATTTTGACACTTGAGGTACCAAAAACAGGTCACGCCGATAAGGACAACAAAATCTATTTATGTCCTTTTCGTACTTGTGCTGAGCCATATCAAGTTGTCTCTTTCACTAAAATATATTGCCGATCTGGTTGTGTATATCTGTGGTTTTTAGTTTTTTTCACGGAATAAATAAAGCTTCTGTTCTGTGTAGAATACAAATTGTATTATTAAAGTTTGTCGCGACGGATGATCAAAATCCCTCTGCATGTACGTCGTCTACGAAGCCGGACAACGCTGGCGATGGAGTGAGCCCGTGCTTTTCAGCCCATGCTGGTCTAGATTACTTATTTTGTATTTTGTAATTTGTATTTCGTATTTCAATTACAAATAGTTAAAATACTGTATTTTGTATTTTATATTTTAAATACCTTACTTAAAAGTATTTTGTATTTCGTATTTTAATTACTTGCGATACAGTATTTTTTTATTTGTATTTCAATTAAAGCAAAGCATGTATTTTGCCCAGCCCTGGATGTAGCACCCATAAGCCCAGAATATGGTGCGCTGACATTTCACTCACGCATTTGATGATTCCAACTTAGGCACAGAGGTCGCCCGAAGAATCCAACTCGGATGGGCAGCGTTCGGGAAATTGCGTGACATCTTCTTGTCCAAGATACCACAGTGCCTCAAGACGAAGGTCTTTGACCAGTGTGTGTTGCCAGTGATGACATATGGTACTGAGCCGTGGTCCTTAACTGTTGGCCTTTTAGAAAAGCTCAGAGTCACACAGCGGGTAATGGTGAGAGCTATGCTCGGAATTTCTTTGCGCGATAGAATCCGAAACGTGGATATTCGCCAAAGAACCAGAGTCACCGACATAGCTGGTAAAATTTGCAAGTTGAAGTGGCAGTGGGCAGGCCACATTGCTCGAAGAACCGATAACTGATGGGGAAGAAAGGTTCTTGAGTGGAGACCACGAACCGGAAGACGCAGCGTAGGTAGGCCTCCCACTAGATGGACCAAATAAATTGTAAGAGTCTCTCCATTGCCTGCTGTGTGACTCTGAGTATTTCCAAAAAGGCCAGCAGTTAAGGACCACGTCTCAATACCTAACGTCACCATGCTAATAAACACATGTCTGTCAGTATCTTCACGTCAGTTTGAAACGTCTCCGATTTGACAGTTTGTTGTTATTGACATTATCTATGTTCTTATTTTCCAGGTGAAGGAGAAAGCTGACCTCCTCATAAATGTATACTTCCCGAGTGGAAGTTACGACGCACAATGCTGCTCAATCTCCTAGTGATGTAGTTCTAGTAACTCGGGTTATTTCCGCCGTCTCCAGTCCTGTCTCTAGCCGCTATTAGGACGTGTAAAAGTATAGATGGATAGAAAAGTGAAATATTGTTAATAGTAATAAAACGATTATACAATTAATGAACCAATACTAATTTATAATCTATAATTCTATACTTATACTTATCTGTACTAATATTATAAAGAGGAAATATTTAATTGTTTGTTTGTTTGCATTGAATAGGCTCCGAAACTACTGCGTTCAGAATACCGATTTAGCTGTCATCCCATACAAAACGCGTCATGAGTGCTACGAACTTGCAACCGAACCCGACCATGAGCTCACTTTTGAGAGCGCCATCTTGAAATTCGACAATTTCGAGTTTTCTGAATACCGATTTCGTCCACAGCGCTGAATCCGCGCTGTCACTAGAAGTGAGTTTATATCAGAATTGCATTGCTGAACCGATTTGTAAAATTCTTTCACTGTTGGGAAGCTACACTATCCCCGGGTGACATAGGCTATATATCTATACCCAAGCTGGGGCGGACACCTAGTATATAATATTATAAAGAGGAAAGATTTGATTGTTTGTTTGTTTGCATCGAATAGGCTCTGAAACTACAGAACCGATTTGAAAAATTCTTTCACTGTTGGAAAGCTAAACTATCCCCGGGTGACATAGGCTATATTATATTTTCAAAAAATAGGCATCCTTACTAAAACTCCTATTTTGTGTAAAGAATAATAATCAATTTGCACAAACATCATGATCGTTTACAATAATTACCCGGACAATAAAACTACAATAACAAGGACAATAAAACTGTTTGAAACACGTTTGAAATTTGAATTTTCTGCCATTTTTGAAAACTTTGAATGTGCGAAAGAGATAGCTGACACACGCGTTCAGTCACCCCACGAATGAACAATTTGAACAATTGTTATTCTTCAAGTTTTAGTTTGCAATGTATTTTTTGCAAGTGCAATAAAACCTTGATTTAAGTCGTGCGTCCCTGTAGAATGCTCGTGTCATAAAATATCATTTTTACTACATAGCATGTTCTAGGTAGATTATACAAAGACTTTTAAAACTATGGATTCGACATCAACGTAACAAGTGCACTGCTTATACAGGATTATATTATAATTCACTGAGAACGAGAGGGATCCGTTATACTCATCATTGTGAATAACTTTTACTATTAAAGCAACTCTGAACCAACCGGCCAAGTGCAAGTCGGGGTCGCGTACTAAGGGTTCCGTACCACTACAAAATTCAATAACGAAATTACCAGTTATGTCTTGGTAATGAACAGAAACTTGTCACCGACGGGCACTTGGCCATTGTTAATTATTTGTTGTTATACTTTAGAGTGTGTACTATAATCATGCCAAGTTTGACGCTTTTACGTATTACCGTTTTTACATTAAAGCTAATACAAAAACACGTTAAAAAATACGTTTGTTGTATGGGGACCACCCTTTCGTTTTAATAAACCGAAAGCCAAAGTAAACCGTAAAAGGGAACTGAGCAATGGTGGCCGGGCGGTAGCATGTGCGCTTTACAATCTGACGGCACCCGGTTCGATCCTTGACCCTGCACCAATGTCTTATTAGTACATCTCTTCTCTACATAGTATCAATTAAAGTCGTTTTCCGCGTCTGTCTGTATGGCCGCTAACTCCTCCTAAACCACGCAACGGATATTCATGCGGTTTTCACCATCAGTTAGATACATTTTCACGGTAGGTTTATATATATAACTAGCGACCTGCCCCGGCTTCGCACGTAAATTACACCCGGGCGAGCGGGTCGCTAGTAAATAATATGTGCACTTTCGATGTCATCGCTCAACAACGGTGAAGGAAAACATTGTGAGGAGACCATAAGGTATGTGCAAGAATCTCAAAAGTACAAAGACATATGAGATTCACAAATGTAAAAACTTCAAAACCAGTTGACCATTCGAATGAGTTAAACTAACACTAAACTGTTCTCGCGACGTGATTGTGGATACAAAATTGTGGCACGTTATGTTTCATACAAATTGAAGTACTCGTGATTTCTATACGATAACGGTCTGTGGTCTGTCGTTTATTTGAAAGCCGACTACTTTAGTCATAGTTTCATAGGTAAAGTTGAATCTGTAGCTTTAAATATCTTTGAGATTAGATTAAAGAAACTATCAACCTATGTAGGTAGGTATCTATTTCAAGCCGTATGCAGGGTAAAACGGAACGATGGTTCTAAGCCAAAAGGAAATAAGCTTTATTATTTGAAAAAATACATTTTAAATACAAGCTTTTTCGTATTCTAGCAAATGCAAATAAACGATTTTGATTTTCATCTCAGCAAATCTAATGAGCTATGGAGAGGGCTATGCTCGGGGTTTCTCTACGAGATCGAATCCGAAATGAGGAGATCCGTAGACGAACGAAAGTCACCGACATAGCCCACCGGATTAGTAAGTTGAAATGGCAGTGGGCAGGGCACATATCACGCAGAACAGATGGCCGATGGGGCCGAAAGGTTCTGGAATGGAGACCACGGACTGGTAAGCGCAGCGTAGGACGTCCACCCACAAGATGGACAGACGACCTAAAAGAGACCGCAGGGAAACGCTGGATGCAGTATTGTATTGTCACCGAACTTAAATGGGTATTATGTCAAATGTCAGCAGATATTTGATTCAAAATTGAGTTGCAAGATTCCACCTGAACAAACATACTTATACTTACCAGAGGTCGAATTGGAATTGGTCGTACCGGAACGTATTTCCCTTCAAACCTTGCGAACTTATAACCGACTGTCCAAGAAGGAGGATAATGTTTTTGAGTTGTATGTAAGCAGTAAGTTTTGAGTTGTTGTATGCAGTTTCTGGGTTCATGTAGTCCTCCTGCAGCCTAAACGGCTTGACCGATTTTGACGAGTGAGTTGTCGTTGGATTCCTAACTAAACGGAACGGTGATTTCACGAACCGGAACGGCGCTCCGGTGCGTTCCGGTCCATTTCAAGCACTGTACATGCATCATACATACATACATACATTGCAAGTTAAATAAAAGTTTTAAAAAAAACACATTTCATTAGAAGCTTTGGCAGAGAAAATGTTTTCCGCTAAGGTAGAATGGGTTATCTTCATTAAAAAAACATATAAAACATTCCACGTCTGTGCTGCTAACCATTGAGGAGTTCCCTAGTCAGGAGCCAACCCTAAGTGCAGCCATGTCATGGTAAAACTTAAAACCGGCTATCATAATAAAATGCGTACAGTTCGTATACGTGCTGTTGACCGAAGAGTTCCTTTATCAGAAGCTATATAAACGACATTTTCTAATGTAACAGCTGATTTTTTTGCTATTTCATTGTAGGTACAAGTTTATTAAGTTTGGTGAGGTTTTCCTCTACTCGAGCTCTAGGCTCGGTTTACTGAGCTCCCGCCCCGAGATCCTCAGGGAAAGGGTGGCTCAGTTCCTCCGCTAACAAATACGGAGTCTCCTAACACTTTGCTTATTATTGTTGATGTGTGGATTGCGGCTTGTTTTTGGATGATGTGTGTGTTTATGTTCGAATCTAGTTTTGTGCAGTATCTGTGTAAGGATTTGGCTATTACTCCAGTGGCTCCTACTACTATAGGGATGATTTCTGTGGAGGTTTTCCATAGCCTAGCTATTTCTCGTATGATATAGTAATCGTATATAATAATTATTATTATTATATCAATATAAACACGGGTCTAGCCCGGACCTTTGATAGGCATGGGTGGGGCTGAATTATTATTATTATAATCACTGTTGGGAAGCTGCACTATCCCCAGGTGACATAGGCTATAATCTATACCCGTGCGAAGCTGGGGCGGACCGCTAGTATATATATATATATATATATATATATATATATATGTATATATAGATAGATAGAAACTCTTTATTGTGTACACCAGGGGGCTTAGTCCCAGATTTGATAGCTTTCAAAAACTTTTTTCGTTTACGTATTGTTCCATACATTGCTGGGCTGAAAGGTATTCGAAAACTTTTTTCGTATTAGAGTGAAGCAATCTATACCGCCGATTACTACAGATTTTAGTTCCTCCGCGTTTCCGCTGGAGGCGCTTTACTAAAATGTATCCCGAAAGGGTGATTGGGCCATATCTACCACGCTGGCCCAGTGCGGGTTGGTGGACTCACATACGCCATTGAATTCCTTCTCCGTACGTATGCAGGTTTCCTCACGATGTTTTCCTTCACCGAAAAGCCAGTGGTATGAAAATCCATACGCTCCAAAGACGCTCATTGGTGCGGGCCCGGGGTTTGAACCCACGTCCTTACGCTTTCAAATCTAGCGGTCTCCCAAATGGGCTATCACGGCTATAGAGTTACCTATTAGATGGGGTCAAATAGGGTGAAACAAAAAAGTCAGCAACGTAGTTATGATGCCTCTGGTGTTATAAGTATTCTTTAGGCGACGGTGACTGCTTACCATCAGGCAGCCCGTCTTCTTTGCCAACTATGACATAAAAAAAACCTAGTATAATGTTCATAATGATGAGTATTGACCTCCTTTCGGTTAAGTACCACCGTTACCTGTAACCTTGTATAGTCTACTTCTTTGTTCAGAAGCCCCTCTACGCTCCGCCTACTAGATCTAGCCCAATTTTATTTAGCATTGTTATTTTTATACTAATATTTTTAGTAAATTATTTATTGGCATGTATAATAACAACATAGACCAAGTCTACACTATACTTCGCGGTGCCAGCAACAGTTCTGCTGTTAAATTTGACGTCTTGAGGAGATGGTTCATCGAATCCAGAATCGTGGATGAAAGGTAACTCAGATCAGACAAACGAGAGAGATTCTGATCTGATTGATCAGAATCCAGATGTAGACATTTTCTGTGCAAAATTTACGCTTATAATGAGTGCTCGTATAAATTTTTTAGGTTAGTGTTTTCTTTTGTTATCTGTTAGAATAATTTGTTTGTAAGTAATATAAATTAATATTAAGATAATGTTGGCTTGCTGTGCGCGTTGGCTTCACTGTAAGCACAGCAAGCATTTGAACTTAAATAAAATAAAATAAAATATAATCAGCCAGAAGACGTCCACTGCTGAACATAGACCTCCCTTAGAACTCCGCACGGAACGACAGCGTGCCATCTGCATCTACTGGATGCTAACGACTCTCACAATGTCGTCGGTCCATCTAGTGGGAGGCCTACCTACGCTGCGTCTTCCGGTTCGTGGTCTCCATTCAAGAACCTTTCTTCCCCATTGCCACTTCAACTTCTGCCACTTCAAATCTGAGCAGCTATGTCGGTGACTCTGGTTCTTTGACGAATATCCTCCGTCCAGATTATATCACACAAAGAAACTCCGAGCATAGCTCTCTCCATTGCCCGCTGTGTGACTCTGAGTTTTTCCAAAAGAAGAGCAGTTAAGAACCATGTCTTAGTACCATACCTACTTATGTCATCACATAGTCAGGACCCAACCCTAAGTGCAGCAACCATGCCATGGCAAAACTTCATCATCATTATCATCATCATCAGCCTCTAACTGTCCACTGCTGGACATAGGCCTCTCCCAATGCACGCCACTGAGCTCGGTCGGCAGTTCCTTGCATCCAGTTATTACCCGCCGTTTTACGCAGGTCGTCACTCCACCTGGCCACAGGGTGTCCTACACTAAGTTTGTCTGAACGTGGTCTCCACTCCAGAACTCGTCTACCCCATCGGTTATCGGTTCTTCGGGCAATGTGCCCGGCCCACTGCCACTTCAGCTTAATAATCCTTTGAGCTATGTCGGTAACTTCAATTCTATGTCGAATCACTTCGTTCCGAATTTTATCCCGTATAGAAACTCCAAGCATAGCTCTCTCCATAGCTCGCTGAGCAACTTTAAACTTGTGGACCACCTTAACCGTGAGTGTACACGTGTCGGCACCGTAGGTCATAACGGGTAGGACACACTGATTAAAGACCTTACTTACTTGGTAAAACTTAAAAACCGGCTATCATAATAAAATGCGTACACAAAATGGCATGTGTGAGCTGTTGACCGTTGAAGAGTTCCTTTATCTGGAGCTAATCGATCCAAGTCATGCTTACCATATAAATTCATTGTCATCGCACTGAGCCTACATATCAAAATTCAACTCGATAGGATACGAGGAAGCAGTTCTTATTCAAGATGGGGGCGATAAGTCCTGCTGACGACCCGCTTCAGGTGTATTGTGCATTTCCCCCTACCAGCACCTACCCGAGCCAACCCAACTCCTTGAAGTATCGGAGTGAGGCTCTGAGGCGCTGGCACACACGCTCCAGTGGCGTAGATGGTAGTGTAAGTAATGACGATGAAAAGCAGTCCAGCTGTTGTGGTGACGTGGATGAAAAAGGCAATGACTCATGCAACCCGGTAGAGAAAGCAGTTCTGATTCAGCTTGCAAGATTGGGCCAAAACAAACAAACTAACATACAAACATTGCAAGTTAAATAAAATCTTGTAAAGAAATGTTTTCCCCAGGGCTGTTACAGAAGAGTTCTTCACGAAGTCATACGAGAGGTTGTGCCCGAACCGCGAGGAAATCTCCCTGACACAGTTCGCCCAATTCCTCGGCATCCTGGCGCGGGAGACAAAGCAGGACGTCATGGCATTCGAAGAAAAGTTCGAAACCGTCAAGCAAGAAGTCCTCGACGAAATACAGGAGAGAATCAGGAACGAAAGCTAAGGGTCATCGACGAAAGGCCACGAAAAATCGACACCGCTTTATGGTTGATTTTCCGAAAACCCGTACGAAGCGTTTTACCACTTTTATTGTACTAGACTTACTCAGTTGATTCTGATAATTCTGTCATTGATAGAAAGCTACAATAACTTTTTTTTATGCCATAGGTGGAAAACAAGCACACGGGCTGCCTGATGGTAAGCAGTCACCGTCGCCTATGGATACTTGTAACACCAGAACAATCACAAATACGTTGCCGACCCTTTAGGACTCGATTAACTCGCCTTTTGAAGAACCCCATGTTGTAGCTTCTCGGAAACACCGTAGAAGGTAGCTCATTCCACATTTTGCAGGTGTGAGGCAAGAAGGAATCGTGAGAATCGCACAGTGTGCGATTTCTACTGATCTATGATGTGCCTTCAGGCGGTGGCAGCTAGTGCGAAGGTAAAACCGCGACGCCGGCATCAGATCAAACAGTGAGTGATATAAGTACGCGTAACTGAGTTATATAGGTAACTCGCGGGCTATATGTTTTGGAACGCAACCCTATATAACATCCGTATAATCTCCCAGTTGATAACAAATTATGTCCATACTTATGATAAAATTAATTAAACACCTTAGAATAACTACACAAAGAAACCAAGTACATTCGCAAAATTTAAGCCATTAAAATGGTGTCATATATGGCTCCAAAAAAGAAATATTTTTTTTCTAAGTATGTCAATTTGCGCGGTGAAATCGTACCACAACAAATCAGGAAAGCAGCATAAGAGTTATGGTGTGACATTCCACAGGTAATCCATAAATTTTCTTGCTTAAATCGTTTAAAATACATATCGAAACGTAAGCTACAAAGCGAATTTGTAGCTTACGTTTTGAGAAGGCGTTGTTTGGAAACCTACCCTCTCTGAGTAGTTATTCTAAGTTAAACGCCTTTGTTATACCAATTATTTAAGGAACTAATAGTATTTTGCCATAAAAATGTAATGCGCATTATTTTTTTTATAGATTATTGTGTGCCAGCCCTCTAAACATCGTAGAACAATGTGTAATTAAGCCGAATTACACTATAAAATGAATTTATTGGTAAGTTTAAACCTATGTTATGGTAAGAATAGAATAAGAATAATATATATTTATTCCCAAAAAACAAAAACAATGGACATACCTTTAATATAAAAAACAGATACTGTATACAGATACAAATACAGATACAAACGTAAGCTATATATCTACTGATACCAGAAGCTCCCGAACTAGGGAGAGCAATAGGGAGAGACTGTTGGGTGTGACGAAAGCCTTAGAGAAGACAGCCAGAGAAGAAGGGAGCCAATAACTTCTATTTATGTTTCAACGAATTATATAAAAACAGAAATATAACATTTTGAAATTAGGTAAAAAATCTCATTGTAAAAAATAATTATTTAAAAAAAAAAAATATTAATAGTAATTAGTCAAAGGTTTATTTTATTATAAATTAGTTATTTTTTGTTATTATTTTATTTAAGTTATTTTAATTAAATGTAACATAGCTTACATAGCCTGCGATATTCTATGCGCAGTTTGTGTGTATTCGTGAGTAAATGTGGTGAATGCGTGGTGAATGTGTGGTGAATGTGTGGTGAATGTGTGGTGAATGCGTGGTGAATGCGTGGTGAATGTGTGGTGAATGTGTGGTGAATGTGTGGTGAATGTGAGGTGAATGTGAGGTGTTTGTATGTGTATGTGTGTCACGGTGTGCGTACGCTGCGCTGGGCTGGGCAGCGTATCGCAAGGACTAAAGTAACATAGGTACAGTGCGGCGCGCCGTCTTCTACTACCGCCGTATGTTCCTCACCGACGTGGTGTCGAGTGTATGCATGTGTGTTGCAGCGGTGGGTATGTGTGTCGTGGTGTGCGTACGCTGCGCTGGGCAGCGTATCGGTGCGGCGCGCCGGGTGGCTCGAACGCGCCGTCTCCTACTACCGCCGGTTGTTCATCAATGACGTGGAGGAAACCGCACCCGTCCAATTACGAGGTACTTACTCACTATCTATAACTCTCTCTGTACCCACTCTCTCACTGTATCCACTCTCTCATTGTACTATGCCACAGAAGACATAATAGACACAGAAGGTTCAATCCGCGAAGAAATTTAAATAAATAAGGACTCTATCTATGAGGCAATAAAGTAGCAATTCAACTCGTACAGCGCTGGATACCGCTCGCTATATTTACCTAGAAGGCCGCTCTCTTTCTATCACATAGCTCTATCTCTCCTGACGCGGCACGTGTAACGTTAGGGTTGTCTTCTTGATATTTACACAGAACCATCATCATCATCAGCCAGTAAACTTCCACTGCTGAACACATGCCTCCCTTTTCGAGAGGGATTTTACACTTACACAGTTACACAGAATACTTATGTATACTTATACCTATTACTTAAATTCTCCTTTAATTGGAATGACATTTATTCTGCACAAAAAACTAACCCTTATTCTGAATTTGGTCCAATAACAAACATGCAAAAGTATAAGTTTAAGAGGCCTATTACAAGATCATCATCCCGATGCATATTTAGGTAAAAACTACATGAAACATGGAGACCTCATTTGGGAGCTCTAATTTGCAGATTCTATTGAAAATAATTGGTCAAGGTCCTTGACAGAAAAGATGCTTAATTACGCGCGAAGTGGCTAGCGTAGCGTGCGGAACGGGCTCGAGCCGAACGGTCACTGATTGCCCTGCTATGACCCTCTCGAGAAGGGACACCGGCCGAACATACCTAAAGTCCGGAGTGCGCCATGCCTGACTATGCCTCCTTTCTCAGTGTATTCACTATCTTACTATACTGTGCCTACTCTCTCACTATACCCACTTTCTCACTGTACCCATACCCTCACTGCAGTACCCAGAGTACCCACTGTCTCACTGCGTCCCCTTTCTCACTGTACCCACTTTCTCACTGTACCCACTTTCTCACTGTACCCACTTTCTCACTGTACCCACTTTCTCACTGTACTGTACCTCACCTCTCACTGCACTTGCCCTATCACTGTACCCACTTTCTCACTGTGCCCTCTCTCACTGTACCCACTCTCTCACTGTACCCACTCTCTCACTGTACCCACTCTCTCACTGTACCCACTCTCTCACTGTACCCACTCTCTCACTGTACCCACTCTCTCACTGTACCCACTCTCTCACTGTACCCACTCCTTTGCTGCACTTACTAATTCACCAAATCTATCTCACTGCGGCTCAGAGTCACGTTCCGATAAACCAAAGACGTGGGTAGGCTAGTGTTATTGGATTATGTTAGACTAGATGTTGCCTGCCACTTCGTATGTCTAAACTTTCAACCCCATTTTGGCAACCTCAATTCGTGCTTTGTGCAGAATCCTTAGCGGACTTCTACCTACCACCTCTTATGGATTCTATAATATACCATTGCAGCTTCTTAAGTCAAGTAGTTTCGCGATGAGTCAGTCAGTCTGTGAGGGTATTTTGCTAGCTGTTGCCCGCGACATTGTACGCGTAGACCTTTCAACCTTCATTTGCCCCCCTTAATTCAGCCCTTTTGCAAAATTTTTTCTTAACGGACCGTTGTAATATTTGCGATAGCCGTGGGAAGAAAGGTTCTTGAGTGGAGACCACGAACCGGAAGATGCAGCGTAGGTAGGCCTCTCACTAGATGGACCGACGACATCGTGAGAGTCACTGGCATCCAGTGGATGCAAAAGGCAGACTGTCATTCAGTGTGGAGTTCTAAGGGAGAGGCCTATGTTCAGCAGTGGACGTCTTCTGGCTGATGATGATATTTCTGTGCTCGCTGCGCGTGCGCAGCGTCGCTGGTGCGTGCGCCCGCGCTGGCAGACGAGGCTCGCACGTGGGACTACGCCGCCGTGGAACGGCTGCTGGCGCTACTGGGTGCCACCAAGGGCGCCGCCCCAGTGCGTCGCGCGCTGCGCCGGGCCCTGCGCCCCTCCGCGCCTACCCGCCGGTACATCTCCAAGAAGGAGAGCTGGAAGCTCTTCCCCAGCCTCGGCAAGGTAAATTCACAAGACGTGAGACGCCTAAAATCAATAAATAAACCAGCCAGTATTTTTGTATTAGCCCTTATGTAATAAAACCGGCAAGTGCGAGTCGGGCTCGCGGACTGAGGGTTCCGGACCACCACAAAATACAATATTTATCAATTGAAAAAACTGACTTCAAAATAATTATGTAAAATAATATTTATGGAGTTTCGATTCGGTGAAAGGTTTTTTTCTAAGTACCTAATAAATTTGAAGTTATATCATAATAGAAAATCATGTTTTTTCAATTACAAACTTACATTTTGTAGTTTATATGTATGGAAGAACCTTATTGTCAACTACAAAGTTAAGTTTGTCTTTCAATATTTCAACTTTATTTGTTATTTTTGTTAGGACTTGTGTTTTTACCAAATTAATTATTTTATTTATGTTATAGAAACACGCGAACAACATCTACTACGATTTCGAATCAGATGAGTCGTCCGAGGAGCAAGGCGCGGCAGCGGCAGAATTCGCCTACAGCGACGACGCCGTTCTCGTTCTTGAGAATCCCGTCGAAGCACGGCTGCCCTCCGCCCGGATCAGCGTCAAGCTCCTGAGGTACACGGCTCATGAGTCGGTATCGAACTGTTCTGATACACGGCACATGAGTCGCTGGCACATGAATATTCGGGACATTTAATATTCGGGTAATTTTTTGCACACACGGTCATCTGACCCCAACCAAACTAAGCAAAACTTGTAATATTGCTGCCAGAGACTGACGTACATACATAATTATATGGTTTTAAATACATAATTACATACTTAAATATATATTAACAACCAGATACAGAACAAACACAAATGTTCATCACATAAATGTTTGTCCTAGGTGGGAATCGAACCCACGCCCACAAGCTCAGAAGGTAGGTTCACAACCAACTGGATCAACGGGCTATCGTCATGTGAGACTGGACCAACGGGCTATCACCACATGAGTCGGTATCGAACTGTTCTGATACACGGCACATGAGTCAATGTCAAATACTTTAGGTACACTGCACATGGTCCGGTGTTGAACTTTTCATGGACTTGGCACATGAGTCAGAGTCGAACTGCTCATATACACGGCACATGAGTCGATGTCGAACTGCTCAGACACACGGCACATGAGTCGGTGTCAAGTTCATCAATAAATACTTCGGCTGCCGGCCGCTGCAGTACCGTATTAAATGATGAAATATCGATTACAGAGACATTTTGGAGAGCCGTGCTCTGGCCGCCCGCGTCATGCCGAGCACTGTCAAGTCGACCATGTAAGTCTATTTTATAAAACTAATACCTACCGGGCGTAAAATAAACGCTCTTGAAAACCATGACTGATGGTCAAAGATAATATAACCACTTGATCGCGCTTGTAGTCAAAATTCCCTTTTGCTAAATGATGCCACGTCGGTCGCGGGGGGCAGCTTGTGATGGGAGACTCGTCGCGACTCGACGCTTGTGATTGGAGAATCAAAAGTCATTCATTCAATTCGCGCCTATGATTGGCCCCGCTCTTGCTATGTTAGCACGCAGAACAGATGGCCGATGGGGCCGAAAGGTTCTGGAAGGGATCTGGGAGACCACGGTCCGGTAAGCGCAGCGTAGGACGTCCACCCACAAGATGGACAGACGACCTAAAAGAGACCGCAGGGAAACGCTGGATGCAGACCGCTTCCAACCGGCCCTTCTGGAGATCGATGGGGGAGGCCTATGTCCAGCAGTGGACATCCTACGGCTGAAATGATGATGATGATTATGATCACATGTTAGAACCTTTGGCTTATGCGGGGTGAAGGATGAGCAGTCAAGCGGTTACATTGTCATTGCTGATGGTAGTGCTGGTGATTATTGATACGATATAAACCCGTTGGAGACAAGGATAAGTAGCCTGCAAGCAGCAAGTACAAGTAGCAAGTATAAGTAGGCGTTTAAACGTAAATAGCCATTCGCGTGGCGACGCGCACAACTCGTGTGCGAGTACGTACTCGCGTGGGTGTTCTAACGAGACGAACGATGCGCAGTGGGCGTCGAGCGAGTAGCGCGGGGAAACGAAGCTTCACTTGCGCAAGGACCAACGCGAGTGCTACTAAGCATTTCCACTGCTACTTGCACTAAGCAAAAAGTGTTGTAGCTGTTACAAACGATACCGTACATGTAACTGCGCCGAAATATCGGAAGCTCATTCCGCAACCTTACCACGGCAAATATCCCGTATACAGGGTGTAAGGGGAACACTCTCGAAGCCAAAAGAAGGTAATTGTACTCATCATTATGAACAACTTTTACTATGGGACCAGCCCTGAAATCACGAAAAAAAAACTAGTTCTATTTTCACATTTATATTGAACCATGTTCCAACTTCTTTTTTTCTCAGAGGTTTATGGTCCTCCACTTAATCAGTGCCAGTGCCAGGAAGTAATAAAAAAATTGGCGGGAATCCGATCTTCATTGTAGAGTTTCGTTTATACTTCCGTATAGCAGATTTGTATTAACACAATCAGTACATGTTTTTATTTTTAGTTTCCTTGTATTCCTAATGAAAAGCACATAGTCCCTTGAACTATTAGCGCCCTCGCTACCCTCGGGCGCCAAACCCCGTCTCGGGACTAAATAAGTTACTTCCACCCCTAGGATAACAATGTACTATTATAACGAATTAGCTCAAAAAGTACTGGACCGATTTGAAAAATTCTTTCGCTGTTGGGAAGCTACGCTATCCCCGGGTGACATAGGCTATAATCTATACCCGTGCGAAGCTGGGGCGGACCGCTAGTATAGTATAAAAGAAATAAATAATATAGTTAAATCCTTAACCTTAGAACACTTTGTCAGTTTTGAAGATGAACTTACGGCTACTTACTTAAGCGATTCTGTTTAGGTGATTGCGTAAAAGTTGCGCGACTGCAAACCGTATCTCGGCGCGTTCGTGTGATTTACCACCCCATGTGGACCACCCTGATTGAATATTTTTACTCTTTTTCAGCCCATGGATTCCAATGAATAAAACGTCTGCATCTTCAACTCCGGGTAAGTGTTTAAGCCACGTATTACAAAATGCAATCAATCAATTCAGGCTTATATCGATCGATTTTGCCCATAAAATCACGCCAAGTTTGACGCTTGTATGTATTACTGTATTTACAATAATACAAAAATACGTGTAAAAATGTCGTAAGTATGGGGACCCCCTTCAATTTTTACTTTATTCGGTTCGAAAGATACAGCCGTTATGAGGTAGGACAGGCAGACGCCGCGGCTTAATAACAGGGCGGTTTACACGCCTTGGGTGCGGAACCTTAAAAAATAATACTGAATTGAACCGCCCTTCGGCCCTCACTTTTAGAAGTCGGTTAAAAAAAATTGTCGAATTGGTATTACAGGCCCAAGCAGCAACAATGCATCAGAAGCCTCCGTGGTCCCCAACACTGGCGGCCCTGCCACCGCCGGCGACACAGACGCGGGCGCCGGGGACGGCGCCCCCACCGATGCTGATGGCGATGCTGATGCTGATGGCGCCACCACACCGCCGGCGGAACCAGAGACCGAACCGGCCCCGGAAGGCGGCGGACGAAAGAAGGGCCATAAATAAAACTATAGAAAACTGAGTTAACACGCACGTTAATAAAACATTTACACACTGCATACATACTGTTCATTTTTAATTTCAAAATGTCTTTCTCTATTATCTTTCATAGGTTTATAGACTAGCGCAACTTCAATACAACTTTACTTGTTTTTTACAATCACATTACTTCAATCGGTTAGCTTACGGCAGCACGGGACCTTATTACAAAGCCTACGATGTCTGTCTGTATGTCTGTCTGTCTGTCTGTCTGTCTGTCTGTCTGTCTGTCTGTCTGTCTGTCTGTCTGTATGTATGTATGTATATATGTATGTAGGTATGTCTGTCTGTATGTCTATCTGTATGTCTGTCTTAGCGGCTGTATCTTTCGAACCGTAATAGATAGCCAGTTGAAATTTTGACAGAATATGTAATATTACGGCGGATTGACTAACAAATAATAAAATAGTCAAAAAGTAAAAACGATAGGGTTCTCGAAAGCTCATACAACAAACGTATATTTTTTTTACGTATTTTTGTTTTAGCTCTAATGTAAAAGCGGTAATACTTACAAGCTTCAAACTTAACATGATTATAGTACACACTCTAAAGTTTAACAACAAATATTAAAAAAATGCCTAAGTGCGAGTCGGTGACAATTTTCTGTTCATTAGTTGTTCCAAGATATAGTAATTACTGGTAATTTCGTTATTGAATTTTGTGGTGGTACGGACCCTCAGTACGCGAGCCCGACTCGCAATTGGCCGGTTTTATTATGATAGTTCGTCCAAAACTTTCAGCATTCTCAAATGGTTTGAGATTTTTGCCTCAAATTAGCAAATGCGCGACCTCAATTCCTTCGACGCTTTTCTTTTTGCACATACTTTAGCGACCTATTATGCGCACATTATAACACTGTTTAACGGCTAAAACCGGACCAATTATGCGCACATTATAGCACTGTTAAACGGCTAAAAACCGGCAGCACTGACTGCTGATAATAATTACGACTGTAGACTTAGCATCCATGGTCAAAGAAATATCACAAAAAAAAGAATGTATGTCAGTGTGGAGTTTTGGCGCCAACGTGAAAAAACATGTGGTCTCATTGTGCTATTTTCACTTGTGTATTTTCGAATAATGCGTATGGCGGATAATCATATTTATTAAATATTTTGAACGTGCTTGGTGTGGTAGTGATTTAACGCGGGTGGTGAAACATAATATGTTTCTAGTGTTTCCGACGCTCCATCGAAGCCTCTGTAAAGTCTCTGCCACTTTACTAGAGCATGACTTAGACTTGACTGTGACTTATTTTGCTTGTCTGAGACTGTAATTATTGTTTTACGCTATTCATTGCTGCGTAAATCAGATTATTATTACGACCAAAGGACTCTGTATCCATGGTCATCTTTTTTTTTTTTGTTAATGTCAAGTTTTGTTCCAAGGTCACGTCATGCAAATTCTAGCATACAAACTTCTCTATAGTGTTGTTTTTTGTTTGAAATACCAAAGAGAACAAGGATGCTAATTAAAGTCATGCTTATATTAGAACTTTGCGTTAGAATAAACCAAACGAAACGCAACTGCCATACGTATTTTTTTTTGCCAAATTGTCAATAGAGTACGTGTCAATTTTTGCCAAAGTTCACAAAGTTGTATCTACCGAAACAAAATAGTTTATTTTTATTGTGAATTTCACTGAAAATAACAAAAAAACTAGGAAGTGTTCCTGAATTTACGTTTCGCTACCTTTTTGCAATAGTCTCATAGTCAGTTGATAAACTTACGAATCGAATACTTACACAAAAAGCAACAGATTTAACGTACATAAACAAAGAGTTAATTTGATGCGGTGTTTCTACGCGTGTGGCTACAGAGTTCTGTAGACTAGAATGAGGTCATACTCATTGTGTAGTGTAGCGGAGAGTGCCTAGGATTGACTTTTTATGTGGAGTTTGGCTCGAGGTGTCTCGAAGATTTGGTATCGGAGACGCGCGATGAGCCGCGAGGCGCCGTGCGGTATTCAGCTGCTCCAACGAGTCAGCGGGGCGCTATGCCCGCGACTCAGGATCAACAGATTACGATGGTATGTCATCTCAATCCATACTTACCACTGGAGACTTAGTTTCAGTTACACCGATACATCAAATAGCTGGGATAGTTTGGGTGGACACTGGCAGCTATATTACACTGAAGTCTCACTTAGGATGCCCAGAGAGACGCCAGTGTAGGACTCAGTCCCCCCAGATTGGATATAAAGACAATAGACAATATTTTATTCATAACAAAAATCCTTACACACTAAAAGGTCTATTAAGATGTCAAAGAAAAACAGTACATCTTTCTAACTCTGGTTATAAAATAGTGACACTCAGAAATAGAATGATATAGCACTTTTTTGTTGTAACGGTTAAAAAAACCTGAAGAAACCTGATAAAATGCCAAACAGATTTTCTTGAATCATAGAACTCTTGATTAAGTCACCTTTCAAACAAAAAAACTAATTCAAAATCGGTTTATCCTTTTGGGAGCTACGATGTCAACAAACAGACAGACAAACTTATAAGAATCCTCTTTTTGGGTTGTGGGTTAAAAATAAGGTAGCCTGCCAACTGGTAGTAGGCGAGTATTTAAATACTCGTTTACTACCAGTTGGCAGGCTACCTTATTTTAAAATCTCTTTAGACGTTCAACATTATATGGGCAGTCGTAATTGTTTTTGTAGTGTTAGCTTGTATTTTGTTTAGTTAATAAAAACACTTGCCAGTTTTAAAACCAGCAATGATTAATAACCGGATTAGCAAGTTGAAGGGGCAGTGGGCACATAGCACGCAGAACAGATGGCCGATGGGGCCGAAAGGTTCTCGAATGGAGACCATGGACCGGTAAGAGCAGCGTAGGACAGACAACCTAAAAGAGACCGTAGGGAAACGCTGGATGCAGGCCGCTTCCAACCGGCCCTTTTAGAGATCGATGGGGGAGGCCTATGTCCAGCAGTGGGCGTCCTATGGCTGAAATGATGATGATAATTATATAACAATGAACTTAGGTGTTATTAAAACTAATTTCCAATATCTATCTATTCAATGTACCATAATTGGTTGTAATTCAATAGCATGACTAATCGTGACATTCAACATCTGTGTCAATGATAATTTATACAGGACCGCACTAAGGACACAAAGCATCATTCTAGCCAAAGTTACTTTGTTAGGAAATTGTGACTCAAATTTTTAATGAAGCATTTCGAGAATTCATAATCCACCCACCCTCCTTTTTGTATAATATAATAATAATATTTTAATTTTACCAAAAAAAAGTACAGGTGCTTAAATGATCGAATTTAAAACATGTATCGAATAATTGGCGGTTACGTACTATAAAATTAAAATATTTTATTATATTTATATATTAAAATAATTTAAAATAGTTTGATGGTGAACCCCAAACTAGGCACAAGGCCTGTATCTTGGGGCTCGAGTGCAAGGTTACCAGTAACAGTACAGTGATGAAAAGAAAATAAAAGAAATATATGTATCATACTAGCTGACCTGGGGGGTTAGACAAGACCCACTTTCTGTTAGCGTTAACGCCTGCGCAAAGATGAAATTGAAAGATGTTATCTCAAGCTAATGTCATTTTCATATAATTTCATCTTTCCGCTGGCGTTAACGCTAACAGAAAGTGAGTCTTGTCTAACCCCCGTGACAGAAGTTGTCCTGTCTTAGAACTGTCAAACGTGCAAAGTGAAATAGTCGTCAGTTCCATTTTTTTTTACTAAGTATTAGAAAACTTGAAAAAAACAGGTGAATTAAATCGGTAAAGTCATTCTTAAGTTATGGCGTGACCAAAAAAAAAATAGGGATGGGTGGGGCTGGGATGGGATGGCGTAAATAGGGATTTATTTTTATATATATAGAAGATAGTAGATACAGGAGGGTCCTATATAAATATATCATACACTTTTTTTTTTTTTTTTAATTCATTTATTTCATATATATACACATAATTAATTTAAATTAGTATCGAAAAACTAAGCTGTTTGTATCGATACTAAGCTTCACTATACGCACTAACATAATGGCGCAAACTTAAATAAATATTAAATATAAAAGAAAACAAAAAAAATACACCCAACGTTTACAAATAAGTACTTAGGTACCTGCATTACAATTTCATAAGCAAGCATCTGTTCATCCCGGTAACATAAGCATAATAAGTTACCAACCTATAAACTACCTCATTCCACGAAAAATAAAATACATGATGCAATGTGAAGTTACGTACAAATCGCTCGGAATCGGCCGCAGCGAAGGCTTGAAACCGGTTCCAGTAGATAAATCCATCTAAAGGTAGACTTCCGTGCATCGCGGCCGATTGATGCGACAATGCAATGAAAATGGCGTCTGCACGCATCTGTCGCATACCTCGGAAGCGGCGCCAGACATTTTCATAGAGCAAGGTATTGTCGCATCAGCCGTACGCCTAAGTACGACCCTGTAACCAAGCTATCTATTATGAAGTAAATGAATGCAATAGGCAACGTTACACAGAGTATATCAGTAGGTTTTTTCTATAGCAGAGTATAAATTATGACCTATTAGGATTAAGTTATTTTTTTTTATAGTAGATAGGCTTCTGCTTGGCCGCCATCTCACCTGATGTTAAGTGATGGAGCACACTTGCCTAGAAGAAACCGATTCACTCTCGACTTGAAGACACCCAGATTGTAACTATGGGGAACACCCATTCAGGCAGCGAATTCCACAGACTAGCAGTTCGCACAATAAATGTGGAATCAAAGCGCTTCGTTCGGGTTTTCTAAATATCAACCATAAAACGATGTCGATGATTTTTATATGACAAAAAATAAAAAAAATAAAAACGGGACGATTTTGTACACTGTCATCTGACCCCAAACTAAGCAAAGCTTGTGATATGGCTGCCAGAGACTGATATACATACATATATAGTTTTAAATACATACTTAAATAGATATTAACAACCAGATATAGAACAAACACAAATGTTCATCACGTAAATGTTTGTCCTAGGTGGGAATAGAACCCACGCCCCCAAGCTTAGAAGGCAGGTTCACTACCAACTGCACCAACGGGCTATCTATTATGACAAAGTAAGTCCATTATAGAACAACCAGAGGATGGGCACTTTGATCACATATAGTGTGAAAATTGCCTTCATATCAAACTAGTACTGAAAACATAGTACTGAAAATCAAAAAAGTATGCCAAAAACTGAAGGGGGCGAAGTAAACACGTATACACTGAGATATGCTTACTAGTTCTACAAACGCACACTTCTATATTGAGCGGCACACAACTGCAAACGAGATAATCAAAATGGCTGACCAATCAGATGACCGTGTGTGAAAAATGTCCCGAAATTTGTCCCGAAAATAAGTGTAGATAAGTAATCTACATATTTATTTAAATTGCTATTGTTAATTATTTTGATAGTAGATATTGTTATCTACTTCCTGTCGCTATTTGCTTTGATAACACTAATAGAGTTTTGTAATTGCATGTGATTATCTTATTGATAATACTTCAATCGAGTCAAAGACAAGTGCGGTTCCAGGGGCCTTGCGGCCAACTGCTAACGCGGTATCAAACTAACGTTAAATCCGGACAGTTGGAAAAACACGCGAACGTGACCCATAACATACGGTTTGCGCTCGCGTGATTTTCCAACTGAGCGGATTTAACGTAAGTTTGATACCGCGTTAGCAGTTGGCCGTAAGGCCCCAGAATTCTTTATTAAACCGAAAGTGGTTCATCGGAAGTGCATCTTCAACTCCTACTCTAAACACTCCTCAATGGCTATTTGGTATTCAAGCGAAGAGTGAATAGAGTTCTCAAAGGAAGGCAACGCACCACCAATGCCCCGGGTATTGTAGGTGTCCATAAATAGGCACGGCGACTACTATGATATAAAAAAAAAAAAGAGAGATTTAGACAATTTAAGAAGTAGACAAACTCAAACTAGTATGGCCAATTGCTAAAAGTGGGAAAAGAGGGCTTTAAATAAATAAACCGGACAAGTGCGAGTCGGGCTCGCGCACTGAGGGTTCCGTACCACCACAAAGTTCAATAACGAAATTACCAGTAATAACTTGGTAATGAACTGAAAATTGTCACCGACTCGCACTTGGCCATTTTTTATTATTTGTTGTTACACGTTAGTGTGTACTATAATCATGTTAAGTTGGACGCTTGTTAGTAGATATTACCGTTTTTACATTAGAGCTAATTCAAAAATACGTTTGTTTACCCCCCTTTCGTTTTTACTTTTTGACTTTTTTATTATTTGTTAGTCAATCCATCGTAACATTACATATTCTGTCAAAATTTCAACTGGCTATCTATTTCGGTTCGAAAAGGACAGCCGTTAATAGGTAGGACAGACAGACATCATAGGCTTAGTAATAGGGTCCCGTTTTTACCCTTCGGCTACGGAACGCTAAAAAGAGATCTAATCAACCATTTTATTTATATTACACGGGAATTACTCACGTAAGAATAAGCCGGTCACTCCGACTATAGCTTCAACCGCATTAGGCGGTCTTTTTCAAGGTGAATGCACGCGCGCGGCTGCGTCTCGCTTGGCACTGATCAACCATGTTCTGTATTGTTCCAGGTACCAAGGCAGCGTCCTAATACTAACCTACTTCACGTATATGACATACCACCTGACCAGAAAACCCATCTCCGTGGTGAAGAGCATCCTCCATCAGAACTGCAGCGCACTGACTCCACCACCAGACATACTGCCCGGGGACGATCAGTGGTGTAACTGGGCACCGTTCAGTAAGTGTACCAGTGCTAGCATTGTAGCGGACTAGGCCACACTAGAGCTGGAAACCCATCTCCGTGATTAAGAGTGTTCACTATCAGAACTGCAGCGCACTGACTCCACCAACCAGACATACTGCCCGGGGACGATCAGTGGTGTAACTGGGCACCGTTCAGTAAGTATACCAGTGCTAGCATTGTAGCGGACTAGGCCATGCTAGAGCTGGAAACCCATCTCCGTGATTAAGAGTGTTCACTATCAGAACTGCAGCGCACTGACTCCACCACCAGACATACTGCCCGGGGACGATCAGTGGTGTAACTGGGCACCGTTCAGTAAGTATACCAGTGCTAACATTGTAGCAGGCTGGGCCACTAAAAAAAACTGAACAAGTATGAGTAGGACTCGCACTCTGAGAGTTCCGTTGGACGGAATCCTCAGAAAACAAAAATGGTCAAATATTGAAAGACAAACTTAAATTCAAAGTCAAAATTAACTTTGTAGTCGACAATAAGGTTCTTCCATACATACCAACTAAAAATGTAAGTTTGTTATTGCAAAACATTTTTTTTTTATATTCAGCTTATCTCGGCTCAGTTTATTTGTTATGAATCATCGAAAGAAAGAAAGAACGAATGATGGCGCTGCATTATATTGCTATGCTATTTTTCTCCAGCGTCTAGGGCTTTTGGAACATGGCAAATAGAATCATTGTGATACATAGAGCCCTATTGGTATCTATGAATTGAGAGAAATATGTCTTGATGAATAAAAATTTATCTATAGTAGTTGTGTGTTACTTCCTTCAACTAGAACTTCCCATAAATAGGTAGACTTGCAGGTACAGTTGAATGTCAGCCTTTATGGCCAGATAGTTACAGTGTAATGTGGTTTATTTGGCGATTGGCTCATAAATTAGTTTCAGTTTCATTATATCTTTAACAGTTATTATTTATTTTTATTTTATTTGTTTAGATACACAAAACAGATAACAATCAATTAATTCCGTAAATAAATACTTATAAAAATCTGAACTGGATTATCACCCAAAACATGTGTATACAAAAAAAAACCGGACAAGTACGAGTAGGACTCGTGCTCTGAGGGTTCCGTTGGACAGAACCCTCAGAGAGCGAGTCCAAAAAAAACTGAAGTTGAAATATTGAAAGACAAACTTAACTTTGTAGTTGACAATAAGGTTCTTCCATACATTCCAACTACAAAATGTAAGTTTGTAATAGCAAAATAACACAACACACAACACACAACTGTACATTTTTATAATTAGGTGTTGAAGTATATGTCCGACGGTTTTGACTCGTTTTTACTGAGCAATTTCTATGATTAGGGCCCGTCCATTCATTTTATTTTAGTCAAAGCCTTCGCGTACCTCTAGGGGTAAGCGTACCACTAATTGGAACCACTGGTTTAGCGCGATTGCCCTGCAGTTTTGTTGCACACAAGTGTGCTTGTGTTTCAGACACGACCGATGCCAACACGTTGCTGGGCACCCTCGACTCTGCGTTCCTGTTTTCATATGCCGCCGCCATGTTCGTATCAGGTCAGATATCTTCATCAATTCTCATCATCACCACATTTAGCTGGTCAATGTCTCCGACCCTTGTCGGAGAAAAAAAACTGGACATGTACGAGTAGGACTCGTGCTCTGAGGGTTCCGTTGGACGGAACCATCAGAGCGCAAATCCAAAAAAAAAGTTACTTAAGTTGAAATATTAAAAAACAAACTTAACTTTGTAGTTGACTATAAGGTTTTTCGATACATTCCAACTACAAAATGTAAGTTTGTAATAGCAAAATAATTATTTTTAAATGATATAACTTCAAATTTATGACTTTCGGATTTATTCCTATATATGTGCTATGAGGCCTTGCCTCTTGCCAAATTTCATGATTCTAGGTCAACGGGAAGTACCCTATAGGTTTTGATTCCCTGTGAAATCGCAAAATATGCGACATAAACGTTCATATCTTTTGATTGCGTTGACTTACAACTTTTATTTTTTTACAGCCGAAAGAAACCGTAGACCCAAGTATTTAGTATAAATTTCAACTTGATACCTTTACGCGTTCTTGAGAAAAAGGGTCTTGACAGACAGACGGACAACGAAGTGATCCTATAAGGGTTCCGTTTTTTCCTTTTGAGGTACGGAACCCTAAAAAAGCCGGACATAAAAAAATTTATCTTGGATATAGTTATGTGGTGTTACCAGTGTTGTGTATATATTTTCAGGCATGGTGGCGGAGCGGGTGGACCTGCGGTACTTCCTGTCGCTCGGCATGCTGCTGTCGGCTGTCTTCTGCTACTTGTTCGGCATCGCGCGCACCTACTCTATACACAACATCACTTACTACCTTCTAGTACAGGTAACGTCCTTAGTACAACGCTTTTAAAGCATTTTTTTTTTTACTTATAAGTTAGTAAAAGACGTGATTTTTTGCATAAAGGTAAGTGAGTGACAATTTCTCAACTATGAAATTATATTGAAAAAATTTAGTATCCAGATTTTCATCCATAACTTATTATACAAATTACATTGGGTACAAGTTATATCTGGGTGTTTTCAAATCACGAGTGAATCGGTTTCTTCTAGGCAAGCGTGATCCAACGTAGACCGCATCATCGCTTAACATCAGATGTGATGGTGGTCAAAGAACAAACAACTGAGTACAAAGTGACAAATATAATATTAATTATTAAATATTAATTATAAAAAAAAAAAACATTAATTAAATGATGATACGAAAATTACACAGAAAAATTAAAATTAAGATTAATACAAAGAAAATAATTAAGCAAATTACTATCTCTTTGCAAAAAAACTGGACAAGTACGAGTAAGACTCGCGCTCCGAGGGTTCCGTTGGACGAAAACAACAGAGCGCAAAAATAATGAAAGACAAACTTAACTTTGTAGTGCACAATAAGGTGATTCCATACATACCAACCACAAAATTTAAGTTTGTAATCGCAAAACTATTTATTTTTATACTAGCTGACCTGACAGACGTTGTCCTGTCTTAGAACTGTCAAACACGCAAAGTCAAAATTGTAAATCTTATTTTTTTACACCTTGGGTTACATTATTGGAGTTTTAGTAAGGATATTTAAAAGAAAATATAATATAGCCTATGCCACCCGGGGATAGTGTAGCTTCCCAACAGTGAAAGAATTTTTCGGAGCCTATTCAATGCAAACAAACAAACAAACAATCAAATATTTCCTCTTTATAATATTAGTATATAATACATAGCGTTATGATTGTCGCAGGCTGGTGCGGGGGTGGCGCAGACCAGCGGGTGGCCTGGTACGGTGGCCACGGTGGGGAACTGGTTCGGAGACGCAAAGAAAGGCCTCCTCTTCGGGATATGGAACTCGCACACCAGCCTCGGGAACATACTTGGTAAGTTAGCACGTCAAGGCCTAGCTACAAGGACAAAAAAACTGTTTGAAATTTGAATTTCCCGCCATAGGTGAAACTTACCACCTTAACGGCTTTTTTTCTAACATAGATTTTAAGACAACTTACTAACTCGGAATGTAACGTACTATACGTGATTTAAATAAATTAAAAAAATGCCTTTTACGCCCATTGGAACAGGAGTGGCGCTCTTTAAAAACATGTAACAGGTATACGGGTATCGTTGATCGATCGGCGAGTGAACGGGTGCGAGCATGTCTATGTGTTAAAATGCTTAAAAATAGAAAACTGTAGTTTTTTATTAATATAATTAATTGAATGAGTAAATTTAGAAGCAAAATACGTGATAGTGTTATAAGAACCATAATATTAGCAGATTATCATAAATACATCAAAAAGAAGGTGATAGTTGTGTATCATAAAATCTGTGTATCATAACGACTCAAAAGACTTTAAACTGTGCAGTGGATCAAAATAAACTATATTATATGAGAGAACAGTGATAAAACTTTAAATAAATCAGAATCAATGAAAATAAATGACAAACTATTAATGCAATAAAATGACACCCTCATTTTAGAAAAAAAAAATAAAAAAAAACATGTGTCCAGATTCAGTGCTATGCTGTGAGCAAAACACGGTGTGAGTCACCGTTAACGGCTTTATACTCGACTCGAGAGATCTTCGCAGTTACGTTATTTTTGTGTTTTTTTTTTTTTTTTTTTCTAACATAAAAATGGATAGATCAGGGTTTAAAAAATCATGCTTTAAATGTAAAAAAGCTATAAGCACGAGAGAAATGCTATGCTGCTCGTCGTGTAAAAATTATTATGACATAGATTGTGCAGAAGTGTCAAGTACCAGATTTTATATAATGGAAAAATCCAAAAAAGATTGTTGGAAATGCCACGCTTGTTATAAAACCATAACTAAAAACACAAGTGTTCACGCAAATGTTGACACGAACACTCCCTTGTCACACGTGACACATAGACGAATAAGGCATAAAGCAATTCCAGTGACACCGTTGCATAAATCTGAGGAGGACGAACAAACCAGCTCCGATGACGAATTACAAAGCTTAAATAGTTTACCCGACATAACTATACTCCAAAATGAAGGTGAAGAGGAACTTCTGAAAGAAATTTTAGAATTAAAGTTAAAATTAGAGAAGGCAGATAGTGAGATAGAAAACTTAAATATGAAAAATTCTGAACTAAAAAAACAAATTGTAGAAAAAGAGGCGTTAACAGCTAAATGGAAGAAACTCTTTACTGAAGCAATGAGTACACCTAAAAGGCGAGATTCTTTCTCAAAAAAAGATGGCTCTGAGAAAAAAAGTACTAGAATATTTTTACCAAGTCGGTCATTAGAACTGGACAATTCTACGAGTAACTATAACTGTAGCATCTTTCAAGTAGGAATCCAAGAAAGTACAAAAACCCAAGCATTTCCAAAGAAAATCAGTGATTATAATACAAGTGAAGGAAGCCCGGATTCAGAAAAAATTGTGAAAATAAATCTTTTGGAAAGAAAAACTACAACTGCGAATGTAACAAAGAAACAACTATATGGAAATAAGAACCATAATAACAGGGAAGCTGGGGTTATGACAACAAAAAAGAAGGTGTTAATTTTTTCGGACAGCATAGGTCAGGGAATGGCTTCAAAAATTACAGATAAAACAGATTATCAAGTTTTGAATAACTGTAAACCAGAAGCAGGGTTCCAGAAAATCCTAGAAAATTATAGCGCAAAAATTGTGAATCTAGTTGAAGAAGATATGATGGTAATACTACTTACTAAATATGAAAACTCGCTTTATAATAACAAGCAAAGTTACATAAAGTTGTTAAGCACTATTCTTGAAGAACCGCATAGAAAATTCAATGTATTGATTACTGGACTGCGTTATAACGGTAAACATGATGACGATATTTACTATATCAATGAAAAAATTGTAAACATGGCTAACGTAAATGAAAATGTAAAATACTTAGACCCAAATATGAAATATAAAAATGGGAAATATAATGGCTATACGTCATTAAAAACCCTCATCACGGAGAATGTGATTGCGAGTATAAGGCAACAGTTTCGAGGGTCGTCTTCACTGAGTTTCGTTAAGTGCAAACACCTACAGACTCAAGAAGTCGCACGAGATCAAGGCACAATTTTTCTAATGGCGCAGGAGCAGGGGCACGAGCGATAGTTCTTCATGCCAACGTTCGAAGCATACATAATAAATACTTGCAAATTGAGAGTTTACTATCTGAGCAAAACTGTGACGTGCTGTGTTTGACAGAGACGTGGGGTAAAAACCATCAAATGCAGGCGATGACTATTGATAATTATACTTTGGCTACTTGTTTTAATCGGGTATTTTTTGAACACGGTGGATCAGCGATATACGTTAAAAATAATGTAGACTACAAAGTAAGAAACGACTTAAACAAATTAGCATTTGAAATGAATTGTGAATTGTCAGCAATAGAACTGAGATCATCTAATACAGTAATTATTGCATTATATAGGCCTGATTATGATATTGATTTGTTTTTTAGTATTTTTAGAAAACTGTTACACAAACTTTGTAAGGAAAACAAAAAACTTTTAATAGCAGGCGATTACAATTTAAACGTTTTGAAAATGGATAAAAATGTCAAAAAATTTGAAGAAATACTAACTAATTTCAACTGTAAATGGGTATTAAATGAGCCAACTAGAACCCATACTACAAAATGCAATAAAACCAGCTCTACTTGTATAGACAATTTTGTTGTCAACTGTGGTGATTATAAAAGCTCCGTTTTAGGTTGTAAACTTTCTGATCACAATGTAATTCGAATAGAACTTTATCATCTGAATAAAACTAATATTGCGAAAGAACGTACAAGTTATGCAGCGAGAACATTCTCAAAAAATAATCTAAACTATTTTAATTATCTATTTAACAGACATTATAATAGCATAAAATTAGAAATAATGTCAACTGCTGACACGAATGCAAGAATGAGGATTTTTCAGGATTCATTGAACTACTTTTACAACATTGCTTTTCCAAAATTAAAAAAAAAAGTGCGTAAATATCAGAATAAATGGACAACATTAGGCATAGAAACGTCTAAGAAAAATTTAGATAAGTTAGAAATATTACAAGATCACGATCCTTGTGAACAAAGAAAGCTGACCATAAAAAAATACAAGAAAATATTGAAGAAGACAATGATTGCAGCAAAAAAATTACAATACCGACATAGGATAAATAAGTCTAATAATAAGATTAGAGAATCATGGAGTATCATTAATGAGCAAGTGGGCCGAAACATAAAACGGAATTCAAAATATATCCATGCTGTAAAAAATGAGAGTGATGAGGTTGTTACGGAAGCCAAAGAAATTGCAAATTTATTTAATGGTTTCTTTTGCAATATTGCCCATAAATTAACTAGCAATTTGGATGTTGCTGGTGAAAATTGCTTGAATTTTCTTGATAAGTCAAATAAACCACTGACATGTATTAAATTCAATCCATTAGATTATAAGGAATTAAGAGATATTGTTACAAACTTAAAACAAAAATCAACATTAGACATTTATGACATGAGTACAAGGACATTAAGAAATATTATTTTGAACAATGATAATTTATTTGAATTAATATTAATTATTATAAATTCATGCTTAGCCGATGGTGAATTTCCCGACGTACTTAAACCAGGTAGGGTAATACCACTTTTCAAAAAAGGGGATTGCTTAGAGATTAATAACTACAGACCAATTTGTATATTGCCAGCATTATCAAAAATATTAGAAACTGCTATCAAATCCAGAATAGTAAAATTTTTTGAAGTAAATACTCTGTTTAATGTAGCTCAATTTGGATTTAGGAAGGGTCGTTCTACGGAAATGGCGATTAGAAATGTAATTTATTTTATTCTTGAATCTTTGGATGGTTCTCACAGATGTGCAAGCATATTCTGTGACCTATCCAAGGCTTTTGACTGTTTGAGACATGATATATTATTGACAAAATTAAAATTCTATGGCTTTCGTGGAACCGAACTAAATATGATGAAAACTTATTTGAGTAATCGTAGCCAAACAGTGTGTGTAAATGGGTCTTCCTCTTTATCAGGTACAGCGTGTATGGGGGTACCACAGGGTTCGATTTTGGGCCCTCTGTTATTTTTAATTTATATCAATGACCTTGCAAGTGCTATGCCAGAATGGACACATGTAACTCTCTTCGCTGATGATACCCACGTTGGGATTAGAGATAAAAGCTATCAGAATTTACAGTTAAAAATAAATGATGCCATAGCCTTGTTACAGAAATGGTTTGATTGCAATGGAATCATTCTTAACTCTAATAAAAGTATTGTCATGCAGTACCAATCGAGGTTAGGTATTTACGGTAACTCGACCAGTAAAGAAAATGTATTTTTAGGGTATACAATGGATAATACAATCAATCATACTGCTCACATCGATAAGATTTGTAAAAGGATGGCCAGCGGAAATTACGCTTTGCTTAAACTTAAGCCATTATTAGACAAAAAAACTCTTATATCCGTGTATTATGCGTACATACATTCTATTCTAAGATATGCCATTACAGTGTGGGGAAATGCTGTGAATATTACTAAAGTATTAAGGTGTCAAAAGAGAGCTATTAGAATAATCAATGGTATAAAGAAACGCAATTCTGCAAAAAAACACTTTAAATATAATAAAATAATGAATGTGATATCTCTCTATATATATAATAGCTTATTAGAAATACATGAGGCTAATTTACCAAAGAACAAGGATAAGCACCAGTGCAACCTGCGTAACAAGGAAAAGCTGTACCAGCCAAGGACTAGGTTAGTTAAAGTTGAGAAACAAGGTCGTCTCGCAAAAATATTAATGTACAATAAATTACCGAATAGTATAACCGAACTAAAATATAGTAAATTCAAGCAGATACTAAAGCATTTCTTCGAAAACAACCCATATTACAAATTATGTGAATATACTTCAATGAAGCTCACGGAATCCTCATTTTTGTAAGTTTAGTCAGTTTTAGGTTAGTTTAATAGTTTTGTGAAGTTGAGTTTTTCAGTTGTTGATTTGTTGTTTTTTGTTTTTAGTGGTTTAGTATTTATGTTTTATAATTCAGCCGATTTTATTTAACGCTTATATTCCTTGTAAAAGTGACTTGCCTATAACGTTTAATGTTTTTATGGCCAATAAATATTTCTGATTTCTGATTTCTGATTTCTGATACTAAAGACAAGTAAATAAAAAGAAATACTGCTAGAGATGGTCGAGAATGTAATAAGAGAGGGGGGGGGGGGCGGATTTAATGTAATGATAACAACTTGACTACTCATCCTTTACCCCGCCGTAAGCCAAAGGTACACGTTTTCAGCATAACCTTTGTCGAGCGGGCCAATCCTAGGCGCGAATAACTTTTGTGACTCCAATCACAAGCGCCATACGATATCCCTCCCGACCGACGTGGCTTACATCGTGTACAAGCAAATTATGATTCGTGCACGATCAAGTGGTTTTTTATTTATTTGTTTATCCAAATTACACCTATCATTACAGGAGTGTCCTAATTCAATGGTGTATTATGTCAACATAATAATATAAACCTAATTAATGAATTACACATTAAACAATAAATTAATTACACATTAATTAAATTAACACATTAAACATTAAATTGATAAAACATCAAACATTAAATTAATTACACATTAAACATTAAATTAATAAAACATCAAACATTATATTAATTAATCACATTAAACATTAAATTAATTACACATTAAACATTCAATAAATAAATCAATAATCATAAAATTAATTACACATTAAACATTAAATTAATAAAACATCAAACATTGCATTAATTAATCACATTAAACATTAAATTAATTAAACATTCAATAAATAAATCATTAAACATTAAATTAATATAACATCAAACATTGCATTAATTAATCACATTAAACATTAAATTAATTAATCACATTAAATATTAAATTAATTAATCACATTAAACACTAAATTAATTAAACACGTTAAACATTAAATTAATTTATTTCGTTTGGGTCAGGTACGTTGATGGCGTCTGCGTTCGTGGAAGATGACTGGTCGCTGTCGTTCATATACCCCGCGGTGGTGATGGCGGCTGTGGCGCTCGTCGTCTGGCTGTTCCTGGTGCCGGAGCCCGGGGCCGTGGGCCTGGCGCCCGGCGATCGACCGGTATGATCATATAACCGACTTCAAAAAAGAAGGGGTTCATAATTCGTTTTCAGGCTTCCGTATGACGATTTGAAGACACCCAGTTTGTTGCTAAAAACTGTGATTGTTAAAATTTGCAAGTTGAAGTGGCAATGGGCAGGCCTCATCGCTCGAATAACCGATAACCGATGGGGAAGAAAGGTTCTGGAGTGGAGACCACGAACCGAAAGACGCAGCGTAGGTAGACCTCCCACTAGATGGACCGACGACATTGTGAGAGTCGCCGGCATCCAGTGGATGCAGATGGCAGGCTGTCGTTCAGTGTGGAGGTTAAAGGGGGATTTCTGGCTGATGATGATGATATTTCCCCTGTTTGTCTGAAGTACCATCCATGTTTTGACTAATAAATGATTTGATTGTTTTACGTTTTTGTCGTCAGGTGTCGCATCAGTCGCGCCAGTCTGACGACGACGACGATTCGACGGACAGAGAACAGGACGAGACCGCGAAGGTCATCGTGGGCGACCAGGTATGTTGTATGCTTTTGTCGTCAGGTGTCGAATCAGTCGCGCCAGTCTGACTACGATGACGATTCGACGGACAGAGAACAGGACGAGACCGCGAAGGTCATCGTGGGCGACCAGGTATGTTGTATGCTTTTGTCGTCAGGTGTCGAATCAGTCGCGCCAGTCTGACTACGACGACGATTCGACGGACAGAGAACAGGACGAGATCGCGAAGGTCATCGTGGGCGACCAGGTATGTTGTATGCTTTTGTCGTCAGGTGTCGCATCAGTCGAGCCAGTCTGACTACGACGACGATTCGACGGACAGAGAACAGGACGAGACCGCGAAGGTTATTGTGGGCGACCGGGTATGCTGTATGCTTTTGTCGTTAGGTGTCGCATCAGTCGCGGCAGTCTGACGATGACGACGATTCGACGGACAGAGAACAGGACGAGGCCGCGAAGGTCATCGTGGGCGACCAGGTATGCTTTTGTCGTTAGGTGTCGCATCAGTCGCGCCAGTCTGACTACGACGACGATTCGACGGACAGAGAACAGGACGAGACCACGAAGGGTATTGTGGGCGACCAGGTGTGTTGTATGGGGACGGGTGGGTCTCTTTACTTTTTATTCAAAAAAAGATGGGATACTCAATACGTTTTTTTTTAAATGTTTTTTATTTCAGGGTCCTAGCTGTTTAAAGCAATCCGGCAGTGCAAATACCGTTATATATCGATCGTCAAATTCGATAAAATGCCATTTGATCAATACTCGCTATGATCGTTTTTTTGGTATTTTATCATATTTGACGATATATAAAGAACGGTACTTGCAATGCGATTTAGGTGATAAAAAATGTCTACCGCAAACCGTATCTGGGCGCGTTAAGGTCCACGTGATTTTCCGAACTGCGCGGTTTTAACGTTAGTTTGAGACCGCGTAAGGAGTTGGCCTTAAGACTTCTGGACTTCTTTCTGTTTCGGTTTCTTCTAGGCAAGCGTTCCCATTGTATACCGCATCATCGCTTACCTAATTGAATAAATAATTCCGTCATATATAAACCTATTTGTTATTTTTTTTAATGAATATTCTTCCAGATTGGTCTCATAGAAATTTCATCAAAATCGGTTTAGTAGTTTGGCTTCAAAATAACTGGACAACTACCCGTTTTCTATGGAACAGCTGTTTTTTTTGCGGTTTCAATGTTGTAGTTTTTTTTTTTTTAATTTAATTAGCGATCAACAAACAGTTTACAAAAAAAATTTAAAATTAAACAGTTTTTTTTTTTATGCCATAGGTGGCAACAAGCGGACGGCCTGCCTGATGGTAAGCAGTCACCGTCGCCTATGGATACTTGTAACACCAGAGGCATCACAAATACGTTGCCGACCCTTTAGTGTTGGCCCTTAGTAAAAGTTGTTCCTAATGATGAGTACAATGGCCTCCTTTCGGCTTAGTACGTGGTATAATAATATACTCCGCCAGGTATAGCGCTCCGAGAAAACATATCACGTGGGTGTCACGCAACTACGTCATCAATGCCATGGATTCACGTACACGTGCATAAGCAAGAGCAGAATAAGTAATTTACAACAAGTTCGAGAGAGATGACGATACACGAAACAATGGCGGACTCTCTATGAGACTGCTTTTTTTTTGTTAAAATTTTCATGACCTTGGATTCAATGTCCTTTAGTCGTAATATTAAACAGTTTACATAGTCTTAATAGCGTCAAACAAGTCACAGTCAGAGTTAAGCTAAGTAAGTCACGGTCAAGTCAAACTCATGCCCCTGTAAAGTGGTGGAGACTATACAAGAGGCTCCTATGGAGTTTTGGAAACATCACGAAAAGACACGTTTCACCTCGTTATATCACTACCCACACTCGAGCACGTTTACGAGCACTCAATGAATAATAATTCACCATTTAGTATACATTAACACTCGAAAATACACAAGTTTAGGAAAATAATCCAACGAGCCGACATGTTTTTTCCGCGTTGGCGCCAAAACTCCTATGAGACAGCTGATTATCTGTGTTACCAGTAGCGTGAAATTATAACTCCCCAATATTCGTATATTACCTGTGGGAATCCAATAAATCAATGTGGTTTTGATATAAATATTGTGTTTAATATATTCAATTCGTGCTTATTTTGAATTGCTTTACTTCAGCGGACAAACCAAATGACAATTGAAATGCTTCTTGTACTTTATTTAATAGATTATAAAAATAAAATAAACTTTTTTTTTATGTTCCACCTTTTCTTCCCCCAAAACTAATATAATCCTAGCCTAGGACAAACATTTATGTGATGAACATTTGTGTTTGTTCTATATCTGGTTGTTTATATCTATTTAAGTATGTATTTAAAACTATATATGTATGTATATCAGTCTCTGGCAGCCATATCACAAGCTTTGGTTAGTTTGGGGTCAGATGACCGTGTGTGCAAAAATGTCCCGAATATTTATTTATTTAATCTATAAAATATCTATAATAACTAATATAATATCTATGCTTGTTGCAATAAAGTGGCAACTGGACAGTGACGTAATTGAGTGTCAGCTCCCGGAGCCCTAGACCTTGTTTTCTTGGATCATGGCTTAGTACAGTCTATATGCGTAACCCTGTCCCTTATATGATTCCAGGCGGCGAACCTGCGCCCCAACCGGCACTCCGCTAACGTCTCTCCGGTCAGTATATCAATTCGAAAGTATGTTTTTTTTTTTTTTTTTAATTTAGTAATAGGCTTGCGTTGCAGTCAGATAGCGTACGAAACTTGACTGCGATACTAGCGCTACGGTAATTTGTAGAACCCTTTCGTACGTTATCTGACTGCAGCGCTTACGGAAGTTCGAGACAACCTATAGCACGCTCAAATTACGGCGCCATCTAAGTTCGTACCGTTTTTGTGCAAATGTTCCGAGCTACGCTCTAATGTTCCGCTATTGGCTTTCCTGTTAGTCTATGTTCCTTGATGTACTTGTTGTTGCAGCGTGACGTAGAAGCGACCGAGGCGACGTCCCTGCTCGGCAGCCGGCGCTCCAGCCCCGCCCCCGCGGGCGCCGTCTCGCTGTCCCGGGCGCTGCGCATCCCCGGTGTAATACAGTTCTCTCTGTCGTTGTTTTTCGCCAAACTCGTCAGCTATACGTTCCTGTACTGGCTGCCGCTCTACATCAACACATCCAGTGAGTACACGCACACACCCGTACTATAATCATCATCATCATAATCAGCCTTTTAACAGTCCACTGCTGGACTTCTAGCCTACCCCCGAAAGGGTGATTGGGCCATATCCACCACGCTGAATATTCGGGACATTTTTGCACACACGGTCGTCTGACCCCAAACTAAGCAAAGCTTGTGATATGGCTGCCAGAGACTGATATACATACATATATAGTTTTAAATACATACTTAAATAGATATTAACAACCAGATATAGAACAAACACAAATGTTCATCACATGAATGTTTGTCGTAGATGGGAATCGAACCCACGCCCCCAAGCCCAGAAGGTAGGTTCACTACCAACTGCACCAACGGGCTATCTATATTATTATATTTAATTTAATAATACTCACGGTTCCAGCTCGGACCTTTACATGGCCAGTGGGGTCAATTATTGTTCACGCGGGTTTCCGTTTAATCTATACCATACTAATATTATAAAGAGGAAATATTTGATTGTTTGTTTGTTTGTTTGCATCGAATAGGATCAGAAACTACTGAACCTATAGGCGGCGGTGACCACTTACCATCAGGAGGCCCGTTGCTTGTTAGCCACTTATTCTATTTTTAAAAAAAAACCTATTTGAAAAATTCCTTCCATAAATCTCGGTCCTCCGCCACCTCCTGCCAACCTCTCCGGAATGAGTCAAGATCGTCACGCCAGCGTTTCTTGGGCCTGCCTTGACTGCGTCGTCCATCAGGCACCCACTGTGTGACGATCCTGGCCCATCGGTCGGGATGCATACGCGCCACATGTCCCGCCCAATCCCATTTTAGTCAGGCAGCTTTTTGGCCAACGTCGTCCACATAACCTTATTTATTTTTGAACAAATTTTAATTTCATTACCCCATCCCAAAAAGTGCCCAATGTGCCCAAAGAAGTTTTCACTTCAAAAATAATTTAAACGAATGGTTTTCGGCCAAATATTTAGTGCTATTCCGCTTCTAACCCTTCCTCCCTTCCACCTCATTTTCTTTTCTTTTTTTCTGCTCTAAATTTTCTTTTGATTGATTGATTGATTAACTCTTTACTGTTCACACCATAAAATTTGATACAGAGGGCAAAAAAACTCTTAAAAACTAGTGTAACAACTTGCGGCCTTATCGTTAAAACCGATCTCTTCCAGGCAACCTTATTTTTTCTTTCTTTTTTGCTTTTTTCGTCGCGTTTGTGTTTTCGGTTGTTTTTCTACTGCTTCGCGCTTTTTTTTTCGTTTTAAGATGGTATTATGCTAAGTAACGCCTGATCCAGTCGACTTAAATAGAGTCCTTTTCATGAAAGAAGTCCCACGGCAAACAGCGGAACTAAATTTCCATGTTGTAGTTGTCAGGTGTTGTTACTGTGTTTGGACGCTAGTGAGATTTTTATTAATTTTCCATCGTTAAAGAGTCTTGTACGATGCCAAAAGTTGTTAAAGTTCTACTCGAGAAATGATACTGATAGTGATTGATACGCGATGACAGCGCCGCGTCTGGGGGACTTCAAACATGAAAAGCACTCGTAAATGTTTTTTTTGTTGCAGCGTCGTTGACAGCGAGACAGTCGGGCGAGCTGTCGACAGTGTTCGACGCGGGCGGGGCCGCCGGCGCGATCCTAGCGGGGCTCGTCGCAGACCGCAGCGGAGCGCCCGCAGCCGTCTGCGTCGCGTTCTACGCGGCCTGCGCACCCGCTGTATGTATACTTGTCAAACTTAATTCATATTTAGATAGCCCGTTGGTCCAGTTGGTAGTGAACCTGCTTTCTGCGCTGGGGGCGTGGGTTCGATTCCCACCTAGGACAAACATTTGTGTTTGTTCTGTATCTGGGTGTTAATATCTATTTAAGTATGTATTTAAAACTATATATGTATGTATATCAGTCTCTGGCAGCCATATCACAAGCTTTGCTTAGTTTGGGGTCAGATGACCGTGTGTGCAAATAATGTCCCGAAATATTTATTTTAACATAAATTACTAGTAACAAAATATAGTTAAACAACCAAAGAATATATAATCCGCCATCTTGGAGCGGCGGCCATATTGGATTTAGTGTGATGTCACTTCATCGTTTTGTATGAGCTCTAATGTGAAAACGGTAATACGTACAAGCGTCAAACTTGGCATGATTATAGTACACACTCGAAAGTATAACAATAAATAATGGCCAAGTGCAAGTCGGTTAAATTTTTTTGTTTACCAAAGCAACGTCGGGTGCGATCGGTACTTGGATGGGTGACCGCCTAGGCGTTGATGGGATGTTATCTTTTTACGCTACTGTTTTATATTTTAGTAGCTAAGGGACCGTCCATTAATCACGGGAGGCTTGAAAGGGGGGGATGGGGTTTAGCAAAAATCACGAAATATCACAAACAATAGTCTTAAAACTCACCAAGGTTGGGGTTTAAAAAATGCAAAACAAAAAAATATACATCACGTGATTAATGGACGGCCCTAACAAGTTATGTGGTGGTACGGAACCCCTCAGTGTGCGAGTCCTCGCACTTGGCCGGTTTTTTTATTAACTTATAAAAGCTTGTTTTTACAACCTTTTATTTATTTGCAATGTATTTGTATAAGTACTTCATGTTCATTGGGTACCCATTTTGTTAAAGAGTACAAATAGTTATTTATGATACAAGTGCGGTAAGTTGGTTATTACAAACGAGTAGACGAATGTAAGCCCGAGACGAAGTCGAGGGCTTACCATAGTCACGAGTTTGTAATAACCAATCCGCACGTGTGCCATACAACGTTTTACAACACATTTGCGAGAAATAAAGGCTACAAATGAAACAATTTTTATGGAAATGGAAATTAAAAATATACTGTAAAGTACACGCACGGTGCTATACATCTGAGCGTGCGGTAAAATTCATTACCGCACGCTCCGTTGTATGATGCGTAATGTTTAACTTTCGAACGATATATACAGGCTTCGTAAGTGCACTTTTTGAGCAAATGTGTTGTAAACTTTTTTTTAATGTATGCTGTGTTCACTCCATGTAGGACATACACTAACGCTCGTATTGTGTACTGTTTAATTTAGTTCTACATGTGTATTTCCAGGTATGCGAATCTATTAAAAAAAAAAAAAAATGTCGGCTGGACTGTTGGACGTAGCCTTGTGTCAGTCCCGGAACAGCTAAGCATGTTTTATTGGATCACGGTGCGTTTTCAGCTGCTGGCGTACCAAGCGTGGGGTGCTAGCTCGTACATGATGAACTGCATCCTACTGGTAGTAACTGGAGCCCTAGTCAACGGGCCGTACGCTCTCATCACCACAGCGGTCAGCGCAGACCTCGGTACGTTTCCTCCTTAGGTCCATGATCATAGTATTTTTTTGTTTGATTTTTTTATGAGATTATTAACATAATCTGGGCCATTTCAAGGCCAGGGTGATTAGGTATATTCTAAGTCTGCGTGCTTCATCTTCGACTAAATCGTTGCTTACCAACAGGCGAGTTGGTGGTCAAACGCGGAACGTTTATTTTGTCATTCCTGGGGGGTTAGACAAGAGCCACTTTCTGTTAGCGTTAACGCCTGCGGAAAGATGAAATTGTATGAAAATGACATTAGCTTGAGATAACATATCTCAAGCTAATGTCATTGTCAATGTCATTTACATATAATTTCATCTTTCCGCAGGCGTTAACGCTAACAGAAAGTGGCTCTTGTCTAACCCCCTGGTGTTGATATTTATTGGATGTCAAAGCCTACTTTTATTTTATTTTATATAGGCTTGCTTTTGACCGGCAACTCGCCTGATGTAAAGCGATGATGCGGTCTACGGTGGAGCACGCTTGCCTATAAGAAACTACTGCATCTACTGGACTGGGCCAATTTACAGTAACTACTTTATTAATTGTCAACGTGTTTGTAGGTACGCACAGCAGCTTAGCGGGGAACTCCCGCGCGCTGGCCACGGTGACTGCCATCATCGACGGCACCGGGTCCGTGGGCGCGGCCCTGGGGCCCATGCTGGCCGGCGTGGTCTCCGGGGGTGCCGGCTGGGCGAGGGTCTTCCTCATGCTCATCATCTGCGACGGACTCGCCTTGCTACTGCTACTCAGGTATAATAGGCATGATGACTAATATTTTTTTATTACCTCATATAAAAGCTGATAATAAATAGAGCACATCAACGAAAACAAAATTAAAATTAGTTCAAAAATAAATAAGATATAAGCATTTTAATTTCATGCTAGACAGAGAGCGCACTATACTGAGCCGTGACGTCACGCCTCAGGCGCGCCATACAAATGCTATACTAACACACGCTTTGCGAGAAAGGGATAGAACATCCCCTCCCTATCCCCACCTAAAACTTTAAACGCTCATATCTCAGAGATTTATCAGCCAAATTAAATTATTTTTCAGTATGTGTAATGTATTTAGTTATATTCATCGCTAAGCCGGTTATTTGTAATAAATTAAACATTAGGAATCATGCCTATTGTGGTATCTCCTAAAACACCACGTACCCAAATAAAAATTTAAGAAATAAAAACTAAATAAAGTTATCCCTTACAAGTCCGATGATTATTTAATTCATCATCATCATCATCATCAGCCAGAAGACGTCCACTGCTGAACATAGGCCTCCTCGCCCTTTAACCTCCACACTGAACGACAGCCTGCCTTTTGCATCGACTGGATGCCAGCGACTCTTACTATGTCGTCGGTCCATCTAGTGGGAGGCCTACCTACGCTGCGTCTTCCGGTTCGTGGTCTCCACTCAAGAACCTTTCTTCCCCATCGGTTATCGGTTATTATTATTCGATTATTTAATTATCTGTGAGCAATTTATTTACTTCCCGCTTTCTAAATGAAGAGAATTAGCAGGCGTTACATTCCTCTTAAAATTAACATCAAATCTGATTGATAGCCCCGAGCTTCTTATAGCGTTAACACACGTATGGATTTGGTTGACCTCAACCGCCGTCTGACTAACGGGAGAGAAAGAGAGGGAAATATGATATTCTCACTCTTTCTCTCCCGTTGGTTGGACGGCGGTCCGTCAACCAAATCCATACGTGCGTTAACACTATTAGTATGATCAAGGAAGATAGACTAAGAGGAAAGCCAGTAGCGGAACATTAGAGCGTAGCTCACTCTTTAGCTTCGGGCATAGTCTATACCCTGTCCAACAAATTTAATATATGTTTCCCAATAAAAAATCAACTTGAGCGTAAGAAACACTGGGTCGACGCAGAAGTTCACAACTTTAAACATCTACTGCAAGAAACTATACGACTTAAGAAAAGGTTTCCTATGGACGACCAATTGCGTGCCAGGTGCGATGAGCTAACCGGTAAATACCATTCCTTGTTGAAAGAAAAGCGAGTATGTCATTATTCCAACGTGATTCAAAAGAACCCGCGGTGCATGTGGCGTGTTATTAATTCCGAGTTGGGTCGTGTTACCCGCGAGAGAGTCGACTATACTGACTTAGTACGAGACGCAAGCGGTCAAACGTTCGACACAAAGAAAGATGTTGTGGACGCGCTCAATCTCGAATTTGTCACCGCGGCGATTGGGTGCGGAGCGCCCGCCGCAAACAGCGCCATCGCCCTGGCTGCACTCGGAGTCCGAAAATCCGCGAGCGACGTGTCGATAAGAATGGAGCCGTTCACCCCGTTCGAAGTATGTACAATAGCGACAAAACGTATTGCTCCTAAGAAGAGTACTGATATTTATGGTTTGTCCGCGAGCGTACTAAAGACCGCTATAGGCCCGGTGGCGCATGTTCTCTGTCACTTATTCAACTCGTGTATGCGGGAGGGCATTTATCCGGCGTCTCTAAAAAGGGTAAAGATATGCCCCTTGTACAAAGGAAAGGGCAAGAAAGCGGACCCCAAGTCATACCGTCCCATTTCTCTTGTCCCTGCCGTAAGTAAAGTGTTCGAAGTTGGCCACAATAGAAGAATTCTAAACTTTTTAGTGGACCGCAATAGTTTGTCGGACAGGCAGTATGCGTATAGGGCGGGCCGCGCGACCACAGACATGGTGCGCGAGGTGGTGTGGCGAGTGTTGAGCGCGCGCGAGTCGAGGCTACAGGTAGCCCTGCTTTGCTGTGACTTAGCCTGAAGCCCTCGAGAGCTTCAGATATTGCCACTGCCCTGTGAACTCATATACCAGGTTGCCCTGTTCACTCACACACACCTCGATGCATTTCAGCGCAGGGGCGTGCATAGTACGTTGGATCTGCGGAGCAACGTGAAGAAAGCGCAATTAGTAACGCCGTGGCACCGGCTCGTCAAATCGGAGAGATCAGTTTATATCCTAGGGCCCGCGATCTACAACCGCTTACCCGCTTCTATCCGGGATGCACCATCCACCGCGTGCTTTAACACTAAGCTTAGAGCTTGGCTTTTACAATCGTTATTTTATAACATGGATGATTTTTTTAAGTTGAAAGATTATTGAGATTATTATTGAATATTTATAATTGTAATTGTTGTAATTGTAATTGAATTATTTTTATCCTTTTTATTAATAGGGTACTTGACTGTATTAAAAATATTATGCCAATTGACGCCATCCATAAACATGACATAATGAAAAAGCATATTTCATTGATTTTTTGATAAAAATATGCTTATTTTTTGTAAAAAACGCGATTAAAATAACTGTATTTTCGACATTTGATCACGTGATCGAAAACGGTCTGTAACTGGCTTCATCCCTAGTGACGTCACACAAATCTAAACAAACAGATTTTATATTGATATTTGCGAATTTAATGTTGTAAAGCTATTTTGAGAGCGATTTATCCAGAAATTTTCACCAAATACAGTCCGGAGGTTAAATGTGAGAAGAATGGAGAAACATTTTGTGCAAGCAGACAGCAGTAACTTACCCAAAATTAATGTTTTTATGGTTGCATATTTCTTTAATAATAATCCACGTCATTGTTTCTACGCTGCAGAACTCAAAACGTAAAAACTACAATGTCAGTATTAATTTTTAATTGTTCTCCAAGCAAAACATTCAATCAAGTTGTACAAAAAGTATGTTGTAGTAAGTGGATATCACTATTTTGTTAGGTTATGTCGAGCTTTACAATGTTTAAAAAGAAAGTAACAGTACATAAAATAGTAATGCAATAAAAACACAAATTATAATAGAAATATATAGACTCAAATATGTACCTCAAAATGATCTTCGCACATAGAAACACTTGAATTAGCTCCAATACTTTTGGGTTCTCTACGAGCTACTTAGTTCCAACCTTAGATTGATTCCAACCACTTTTTTCGAGTTATGGGGAGTTTTGGGTCCATTGGAACAGGAACAAATATTTTTTCGGGTGTCTTTATCGATGTATTTGTACATTTTGGCACTACACAATATTTATAAACCATTACTTCTATTAGAAATTAATTAATCATCAAACTTTTGCAGCCTGGCTGCAGTTGTTTTGTTTTGTGTGACGTCAATTAGTCACGTGATCGGAGCTATGACGCAGGTCTGCGTTTTGGCGCGATATTTTTTTATTCAAACTTTAACATCGATTTATATCGCAAATACGACTGATATCCAGAAAATATAAATGCAGTATACATTATTTTATATCAGACAATAATGTGCAATAGTTTCCCAAAAGTAGTCAAATACCCTATTAATTATTTGACTGCGTCACACATGTACTTTTATGATTGAATTTTAATTGAAATATTTTAATGAGACGCGATTGTACTATTTTACTATCGAATTTATTTAATGCCAATCTGACTTGTAACTTTTGGGGTTATTAATAAAATCTGTATTCTGTAGCTCGGAACATTTGCCTAAGAACTTAAATGGCGCCATAATTTGAGCGTTATATAGGTTGTCTCGAACTTCCGTAAGCGCTGCAGTCAGATAATGTACGAAAGGGTTCTACAAATTACCGTAGCGCTAGTATCGCAGTCAAGGTTCGCAGCACTAAGAAGCTCGGGGCTATCAATCAGATTTACAACAAGGAAATCAAAGGTTTTTATCTAGACTCCTTCCCAACATCATTTCAAAGTTTTTATAAACAGTTGTTGTTAAATTTTAATTTATGTCATTCCAGGATAGCTTATTCGGAGATATGCAGGATTCGATCGGAGCGGCGGCTCTCTTCCCCATCGCGCGTACGCATCGAGTGACGTCACACAGCCACCTCGTACACATGTCAGGCTGTCGCACTCGCACACTAGTGACCCCGGCCGGCCCCGGGTCTGGGACAAGTTGGGGTACGTCTGGGACAAACAGGGGTACGTCTGGGACAAACAGGGGTACGTCTGGGACAAACCTGGGTACATCGGGGACGGCCTGAAACTTTTCACAGACGACGCTAGCATACCTTTTACCTTTTTATCAGGGTTTTTTTTTTAATTTGAAATATGTCGAATTTGTTAGACAGTTGCCAATTCCATTTAAGAGCCGGGTTCGAGGCGTTTTTTGTTCCAACTTTAAAATAAAATTGCCTCACTGTATTATTTTCCTAAACTTATGTATTTTCTAGTGTTAATATGTAATAATGGTATTGTTATTAAGTGATATGATGAAGTAAATATTATTTTCATGTTTCTAAATTTCAACAGAAGCTTCTAGTAGCCTCATTTACTTTACAGGTCTGCAAAATATATAAGACGAGGCGGTATGGCCTTTCTGGCTTTATCCTGCCCAAAGAAAGAAAAAGAGCTACGCATTTTTTTTGTATCCATGGTCATGAAAAAAATACTGAGATAGATGATTGGATGAAATTCTTCCACAGACGTATTTTCCACAGTATTGTCACAAGAGAAAAAAGTTTTCAAGTTTTTTTTTTTTGCCAAGCTGTATTTAACGTAAGTAAGTGTTCTTACTTCGACCACAGAACGCGTCGCTAGTTACACATGGAAAAGTTCCTAATTTCTATTATAATCACAGAAAAGTTTTTTTTTTTTTTTTTGTTAGAACGTCTGTCAAGGCATTTTTGTATGAAATTTGTTGTAGCCAGTTGCACCCATATAAACGAGACGTCAGTCATTCGGAATCAGTTAGCAACTGTGATGCGGAGTTCGACGCGTTGATATAAATCAGAATGTTCAATCAAGGTTCACTTATAATGCCTGGTAACAGATCTTCCTTCTCATTTCCGTTCTGTTTACTTCTCTTTTCTGTGATTATAATTATTTAGCTAAAATTGTTATTATAAGGAAAGATGTGTCTATTTAAAAGTATAGTCATCATCATCATCATCAGCCAGAAGACGTCCGCTGCTGAACTTACGCCCCGACGCCATCGACGTAATGGAGCGATATTGGCCGAGCAGTAGCATGTGCTGCGCTTTACAATCTGACAGCGCCCGGTTCGAACCTCGACCCTGCACCAATCACTTATTTACATGCTGCCATCGCTCGATGCCATCCAAGAACCTCAACATGCACTGGGCCAGCATGGTGGATTAGGGCTCACCCTCTCTCAGAGAGAAGGCCTGTCCTAGCAGTGGGAACATGTAAGGCTGATGATGATGATGATGATGTCTGATTAATTTAGTATGATAAAATCGACGCCATTTTGTGTAATGTAATGTTAATTAACAGGATATTTGTGTTTATGTCATTGGCGGATCCAGATGGGGCCATATCATTCCGTTAGAGTCTGCGTTGAAAGTTTGTTTGATTTTAGTTGATTGCGGGCTCGAATAAGGTATTTGACTGTGTTTACGAAACCATCTCAATAGGCATGGATGACTAATAATATTTAATACATAAAAATGCTGATCATAAATAGTAAAAAAAATTAGAATCCTGAGCGTTAGCGAGGGAATCAAAAGAGCATGAGGTGAAAAATATTTGCACTCGAGTGCAACACATAACTTTTCATCCAACCTCAGCGAGGAAATGACTAAATCATCATCATCATCATCAGCCCTGAGTAACCCACTGCTGGGTATAGGCCTCCCTTTGTTTATGCCACTCTCCCCGGTCTCTCGCTATTCGCATCCACTCGTTCCCGACAGTATTTCTGGCATCGATTCTGATGCACTCTAAACTAAATTTGACAGCTCTAAAATTGGTGCCATCCTTCTCTCACATATTGAAATGAAAAGATAGGCAGATAATTTTAGTCCTGTCAGGTTGGTTTAGTTTAGTGGGTGGTATGACAGAATATACCTCATTGTCTAATTAAGTATGTATTTAAAACTATATATGTATGTATATCAGTCTCTGGCAGCCATATCACAAGCTTTGCTTAGTTTGGGGTCAGATGACCGTGTGTGCAAAAATGTCCAAAATATTTATTTATTTGTTATTTGACTGTCTTTGGGGTTCCATCGTCCAAATTTTCCATCGTTTCCCATTTTTCCCATCACATTTTCATTTGCAATAGCTTACTGATAATAGGCATGTGTCATGTGTTTATGGTAGACAGAGACCGCACTATAGCACGTGATGACGTCATGCCGTGCGCGCGCCATACAAATGCTATAACTAACACACGCTTTGCGGGAGAGAGACAGGGCATCTGGGCCCCGATTCTACTAAAGAAATTGTTTTTAAATTGTAATTGTTGCGATTTTAATTGTTAAATAATTGCCTCGAAATTGACAGTTTTAAATATTTTTTTTATACTAAATAGAAAAATACAACTACCTAATATTATAACTTAGTTTTTTTTTTACTGTCAATTTTGAGGCAATTATTTAAAAATTAAAATCACAATAATTACAATTTAAAGACAATCCGTCTTACCACAAAAGATTTAAGCACGCTTTAGACAAGTGTTTAGCATATTTTTCGCAGTGAAACAATTGCTAAACACGTGTCTAAAGCGTTCTTAAATCTTCTGTGGTAAGACGGAATTTGTTTAGTAGAATCGGGGGGGCTGCTTTCTATCCCCACCTAAAACTTTAAACCCTCATATCTCAGAGATTAATCAGCCAATTTAATTTATTTTTTCAGTATGTGTAATCTAGTTAGTTATATTCATCGCAAAGCCTGTTATCCTACTTCCTACTAATATTATAAACGCGAAAGTTTGTATGTATGGATGTTTGTTCCTCTTTCACGCTGCAACGGAACAACGGATCGACCTGATTTTTTTGCACAGGTATTGTTCAAGAGCCAGAGTGACATAGGCTTTTCATCATCATCATCACTGTTTTTCATCACTACGCGGGTGAAACCGCGGGGCGCAGCTAGTTTGTAATAAATTAAACATTAGGACACATGCCTATTATGATTCAAATGGACGTACAACATAAAAAAAGAAGTGACCTAAAGATTAAATGCTGCGGAGGCCTCTTTTGTTTAAGTTAATTTTATCACTACATATCCTAAACCAGGAGCGGATCCAGGATTTCATTATGGGGGGACGACTGTCAAGGTTCGAAGGAATCAAATCGAAAAATTGAGTCGAATGTATGGAATTGTTAGGTATTTGGGGGAGGGGGGGTCGTGGCCCCCATGCCCCCCCCCCCCCCCCCCTAGATCCGCCAATGTCCTAAACGGATTTTGATGAGATTTTCACCATCAGTTAGATAATTGTTCACGGAAAGTTTATATATATAGCTAGCGACCCGCCCAGGCTCCGCACGTAAATTACACCCGTGCGAAGCCGGTGCGCGTCACTAGTTATTGTATAATTTGTTCTGATTTTGACAAGTAAGCATTTATGTATTACAAAATTTAGCTAATATGTACCTAATTGTAAATAATGTACAAAAGATGTTTTAAATGAAATATCTCAATAATATAAATTGATTTGTTTATTTTTTAATCCACTTAACTCCCGAAGCTTGGTTTCATGCAAACATACTAATTAATTTTTCCGTAAAGTACTGATTCGATTTTGATAATATCTGTGGGATAATATTTTGGAAATATTATGGGTTTGCAATCTAAACCGGACCAGCAGTTGCGAATAAAATAACTAACCAGCAGTGCAAGTACCGTTCTTTTATCGATCGTCAAATTGACAGTTGAGGTCGTCAAATTCGATAATATGCCATTTTTTCAGTACTCGCTGTGATCGATTCTATGGCATTTTAGCGAATTTGACGATCGATAAAGAACGGTACTTGCACTGGAGGTTGGTCAAAACTAGTTTTGACTGGTCAATTGTGCTTTTGACTACAAATTTGCTGTTAAAACTAGTTTTAACTGACGCTCTTAGTCAAAACTACTTTTGACCGCTAGAACATCAGTCAAAAATAAATACATACAATGCAGTCGGGTTATATTTTTTAAATAGTTTAAGTTGTTTAATAGTCTAACCAGTGAAATAATGGTGTCGATTCTGTCACACCTCATACTCACTAAACTAAACCAATCTGACAGGACTAAAATTATCTGCCTCTCTTTTGTATATGTGAGAGAAGGATGACAACAATTTTTGAGCTGTCAAATTTAGTTTAGTTTAATTTACAGTACATCAGAATCGATGCCATTATTTCGCTGTCCATTATTTGTCTAACATATAAATAATATTATTTATTGTTAATTTTCGGGAATGTACTAATTTTTATCACAAAAATGACCTCTACCACACTGTCGCTTATCATTTAATGGGTTATTTCGGGTCCTTCGATATTAGTTTTGTCTAATATCGCATATGTTCGCCAAAGAACCACAGTCCACCGACAGCAAATTAAGTTGAAGTGGCAATGTGCAGGCCACATCGCTCTAAGAACCGATAACCAATAGGAAGAAAGGTTCTTGAGTGGAGACCATGAACACGAAGATGTAGCGTAGGGAGGCCTCCCACTAGATAGACCGACGACATTGTGAGAGTCGCGGGCATCCAGTGGATGCAGATGGCAGGCTGTTTTCAGTAAGGAGTTCAGCAGCCTATGTTCAGCAGTGGACGTCTCCTGGCTGATGATGATGAATATCCCATATCTCATTCGGGGTGACGTATCTGCATTCACTCTCAGCTCTCACTAGCGCGTGGACAAGGCACTAGCTTCAATTGACATGTCTCCTCTCAGCTACGGTTGTCCAAGCGGCATTATAAAAGCGAGCGAATCCCCGGTGGCTCCCCAAGATACCCGCTGCGTCTGGTACACAGCCACCCACGCAGCCAGCACTCCCGCCCACACCACAGCACCGCCCCCACTCAGCACCACCACTGGAAACGGAAATATTATACTGGAGCGTTATAAGGCGAGGTTTTGCAACTTTTAAGCAATAAGATTTTTTTTGATATAAAGTTGTACCGGCTGGACCGATTTTCAAATTAACAGTTTTTTTTTAAATAATTTTCCCTACAAGAACAAGAATAATTCAAGTCTATACATCGAAATATTAAATCATAGAAAAAAAAATTGTCAAAGGAGGTTGCTTTGTTTTCATCTTTCACTGGCAGATAACTGATGTTACATATATGGTATATGGAGTACTTTTATACCGGATATAAAGCGGGTGAAACCGCGGAGCGCAGCTAATTGTCTAATATTCAAAAATAAGACCATGTAAAACACTGTTTTAAACTATCACTGTTGTTCATCATCATCAACCATTCTCCACCCACTGCTGGGTATAGGTCTCCTCTTCAGCGCTCCATCTTTTCCGGTCCTGTGCTACCTTTGTCCATTGCTTTCCTGCTGCCTTAACGATGTCGTCCGACCAGTGGGCTGGTGGTCTGCCTGGTGGTCACTTACCATTCCGCGGCCACCATTCTGTGACTGCCTTGGTCCACCGTCTGTCTTCTGCTGTTCACTTAAGTTATATGATTATTTACGGGGTATATACCGTGGTAAGGTTGTGGAATGAGCTCACTAGGTAACGTTATGGAGGGAGCTCATTCCACAACCTTACTACGGTAAATATCCTGTAAATAATCATACAACTTTAAGACCATGTAGTTGATACATAAATGGGATTTGATTTGGTTAGCTTACATTTCTTAATTTGCTTCTGCTCCTCGTACGGAGGTTTCTGGAACGCCTCTTGGAAGAACCACACTGCGTTCACTGCCCACACAAAAGGCAGGAACAGGCACCCCACTGAAATATACAATCACATTGTCAGTCTTCCATGTTGAGGCGAAATGACCAGTTCTGACGATCCCATCAGAGCCAGGGTCTAGCAAACTATGCTTCTCCTTGGCATTTGCTTGAGGGCAAATCAAAAGCCCAAATGCGGGTTCGGGAATCAGTTGTGACCCTGCAAAAACTCCCTCCAGACCTAAGAGCCCTGTGCGTCTGCTAGTTTAGGCTCCGGCAGTTGTGACCCCTCACCTGCTGCCCAATTAATCAAGAGAGTTTTGAAAGCAGTGACAGAGAGGTTTGCAGATGAAGTCAAGACCTGGAGACGAGACGAAAGTCGAAACCAAACGTTAAACCCCGTTCTCCACGCTGCCACTACCGCCAGTTAAGAGTTTATTTCGTTGTTAGTTGGTAGATAGTTGGGGCGATTTGGCAGCATACACTGTGGTCGCACAGCTCCCACCGTCACTGCAGGTAATACTTGCCAACCATCCTCTCTATTAAAATTTGGATGTTTTTTATTTCAATATCCTCACATAGCATCCTTTGTATTATATCAGTTCTCTTTGCCGAGAATATATGGAATTAAAATAATGTTAAATACACGTGATAAAATCACCGTCTTACCACAAAAGATTTAAGCACGCTTTAGACAAGTGTTTAGCAATTGTTTCCCTGCGAAAAATATGCTAAACACATGTCTAAAGCGTGCTTAAATCTTTTGTGGTAAGACGGTCAGTGTTTAATTTCAATGGGAGGGACATGGATGAAGGTACTTGGCGACATACATACATCACACACAGACCATGAATCATGCAGTCATGGCCAGTGTCTTTATATGGCCAAAGCGAAGGATCGAGAGTTATCGAGACGTTTGGCGAGATCTACGTGCATCATCAGGAAGGTTAATAACGGCCAAACTTTTGTGAAAAGTAAGTGAAAGTGGTGGAAAGATGTATGGTTTTGCACTATACCAGGACACCACAAGCTTTGAATAAGGACATATACATAATCAAAGGCCACAAGCTTTCTGATAGTGATTATGATGATTAAATATTTAGCCACTTAGCCTCAAGCAGCAAAATGGGATTGTAATTATTTTTTGGTAGTGATTCAGACAAAATATATTGATGGTTGGGGAATATATTAAATAATTACCTTTGAAATACCATTTGCACAGTTCAAGTTTTTTGTCATTTGGGAGCTTGTTTAGATCCATTTTCAACAACAAAACGTAGAAACAAAGAGTCGTAGAAAAATACAAAGAATTCCGTATTTTTCACCACTTTTTCGCTTGTTTTTCTATTGTCTTGACTTGACTTTGATGTCTTTGACTTGATGACTGCTGTTTTTTTTTTCTTCTGTGAGTATTTTGCTCTGAGACAGGAAGATTGTATTTTGGCGTTGCACTTCTTGTGCATTTGCCAGTGTCAAGTATTAGTAATTTAGTAAAAGTAGAAAAGAGAATAGAATAGAATAAACTTTTATTGTACATAACTGTGTGTTAACAAAGGTCTTAAAATAATTATAAGTGTCAACAGTCACTATCCTTACGGACATACAATAAATAAGTGCGTACCTACTTTTAGAAACTATACAGATACTTTTGAGATTAGCAGTTACATTACACTAGCTAGGTAACTATACACTAGTTATATAGAAAATTTATTATCCTATATTATAAACAAGTCAGCCTTTAGACTATGCTATTCAAATAAATGATTATATTGGCTTGTAAAATCAAAATACTCATTTAAATTATAGAATACATTTTCCAGGAGCCATTTCTTTAAACAGTTTTTAAATTTATAACCATGCATGGACTTAATATCTAATGGCAAGTTGTTACAGATTTTTATGGCTGTTATAAAAGAACTTTTATGGTACATTGCGTTATTTACTTGAGGCATACATATATTTAGCTGGTGCTTATGGCGTAAACTTTCGAAACGTATAGATTTTTTTTCAAAAAAATACGTGTTATTTTGTTTGATAAACAGACAGATCTCCAATATATAAATACTTGTTAATGTTAATAGGCTATTTTCTTTAAATACATTACGAATAGTTTCTACACTTTGTAATTTGTAGATGGCTCTTATACAGCTTTTTTGTAGTATAAAAGTGGACTCTATGTCTACAGAATTACCCCAGAAGATAATCCCGTACTTCAAATGAGGGTAAACGTAGCCGTAGTATGCTGTTTTTGCAGTGTCTTTATTTGTGATGCTACTCAACGTTGACAGAACATAACTATATTTAGCTAGCTTTGTATTCAAACAGGAAATGTGTTTTTTCCAGTTTAAATGGCTGTCCAGAGTGACGCCTAAAAACTTTGTGTCAGATATTTCATTAATGTTTGCATTATTGTTGACAATTTTTAATTGAATAGGGGATGCTTTATAGTTTCGAAATTGCATAACTTTTGTTTTTTGTGTATTGACAGTAAAGTTTATAGACGCTAACCAGTTTACTAATTCTTTAAGTGTTTTATTGACTTCTTCTTCTAATTCGCCTGTACTTAAATTTTGTTGTTGTATATATATTGTTGCATCATCAGCGAACATGACACAGAGATGTTTAGTGACTAATGGTAGTTCATTGATATATATTAAAAACAGCAATGGCCCAAGAATACTTCCTTGAGGTCCGCCTATTAAAACTTTTTCAAAATCTGATTGGATTTGCTCGACTGTTTTTTTAGATTTGTTGTAAGAATTGTTGTTAAATAACATTTAATAAGGGACAGTGCCGTTCCCCTTATTCCTGTGGCTTCTAATTTGTTTAAAAGGATTATATGGTTTACACAATCGAATGCTTTCGAAAGATCTAAGAACACTGCTATACCTTTTTTCTTATCGTTTATATCTTCCCATACTTGTTTTAAAAATTTAAATATAGCTAATGAGGTGCTTTTACCTTTCTGAAATCCAAATTGATTACAGTTTAGTGTATTGTTTGCGTCTAAAAAAGAGGTTATTCTATTGAAGATCACCTTTTCAAAGATTTTGGAAAAGTTCGGGAGAATAGCTATCGGTCTATAGTTCGCTATGTCATCTTTGGGTCCTTTTTTGTGTAGTGGTTTAACAAGATCTTTTTTAAATCACTCGGGAAATGGCCAGTTTCAATGGATAGGTTTATTAAATAAGTTAATGGTTCCGCTATAATATTTACGCTATTTTTTATTAATTCCATAGGTATGTTATCATATCCAGCGCTTTTTTTGTTTTTTAATTCATGAATAATTTTAGAGAGTAGAAGTAGTAAAGAGGGCCTATGTTCAGCAGTGGACATCTTCTGGCTGATTATGATGATGATGAAAAGGGTTCCTTTAGTACTACGGTACGGAACCCTGTTTCAAAATGTGATTGATGTGAATTGTCAAAATTAAAACAGCATGTGGCGCTAGTTTTTGTCACTTTCACTCCTAACATGCAAGAATCAAGTTATAATTTCTCTTTCTAATCGCTAATGCGTTGTACAACTTGGTCAAAATGAAATCGGTTTTATTTGCATAAATTGGAACCAATGGAACCATTGGAACAAAAAGAAATGGTTCACCCTTAGAAGAACTACACAGAGAAACCAAGTACATTCGCAAAATTTAAGCCATTCAAATGGTGTCATATATGGCACCAAAAAAAATAAAAAAATTTACTATGACAATTTGCGCGGTGAAATCGTACCACAACAAATCAGAAAAGCAGCCTAAGAGTTATGGCATCTGTGAGTTATGATGTGACATTCCACAGGTAATCCATTAATTTTCTTGCTTAAATCGTTTAAAATACCAATCGAAACGTAGTGCTGCTTACCATCAGGCAGCCCGTCTGCTTGTTTGCCACCTATGGCATAAAAAAAAAAAAAAAAAAAAAGTAAGCTACAAAGCGAATTTGTAGCTTACGTTTTGCGAAGGCGTTCTTTGGAAACCTACCTACTCTGAGTAGTTATTCTAAGGGTTCACCTTATTTTATTTCTTTAACTTATCTTATGAAAATAAAATCAATACAAGTAAATCTGAAAATCCCTTCCAGTACAAATTATGTAAAAGCAGGCAGCCTTTACAGGCTTTAAAGGTATCAGTTTCTGATAATTTCAATAAAACGATAAAATACATGAAGGAACAGAATAGGCGTAACGGAACGGAACGAAACAAAACAAAAATGGCAGATTTGTGTTAAATGTCAGACGCAGAAAATGTACAAAAAGTAAATAAAAATGTTTTCGCCTCACAAATACATGATTCCATGTGTAATTTTATTCATTATTATCTCACAACCATGTAAGTACAAACTTTTATTTGGGAGACCCAGAGTTTCATGATAGTTTCGTGGTTGCGACAATTTTTCTATATTTATGGCTACTTTTCGGCCAAAAAGGCCTTGATTGGGCATTTGCAGGTGAATATTAGCATTAGTTATCAGTTAATCCCAAGGTGCTCCGTGAATTATGGGCCTATCGACAGTAACTCAACGGAAAACCTTGGTTAGTTTTTGGTCACAATTTCCATTTTTTTGCGGAAGTTTCTAAGCATCTAACGAGTTATTTAGGGTCCTTTCACTTAATGAAATCTTCGTGATGTTTGTTTAGAAATGTGCCTCATAGTTACATAAGTTTTAGTTCTCACTTTAACTTGTGAAATTTTCATGGCTCACTTTGACATATTACCTACTTACTGTTTTCACCACTTTCACTCCTCTAATCCATAGCTGCTGTTCCATACACCATGAAACTATAATTATGTGGTTCTTGTTAAGACATGATTTGTATTTTAGTTGGGGGTGACAAGCCCTGCATAGCATACATTTCTACCTACACTTACTAGTTTATACTCGACCCCTCATACTCATTCAACAGAGATAACCGATTGTGCTAGAATAGCCAGGTCCAGACTGACCGAGACAGTTCGAGCATCACTCACGAGTGCCATAAAGTTGTATCAAGCAAATACTGTCCTTGTCCATTTTGGTGCGCTCGCATTGCAACGTCACAACCGTTCACACTGAGCAGCTCAGACTGAGGCGCCTACGCGGCCCCCATACTGACACAGAATGGCTCAAGAGTTGAGACAGTGTTGGTCGAGAAAACGACCGCCGGACTCACCCTATTCATATTCAGAATCGGTTTGCGTTTGGCCGCCAACTCGCCTGATGTTAAGCGATGATGCCGTCTACGTTGGAGCACGCTTGCCTGGAAGAAAGCGATTCACTCGTGATTTGAAGACATTATTATTACAAAAATGAATCCCTATTTACCTTGGTCACACCATAACTTGAAAATGACTTTACTGATTTCATTCTAGATAAAAAAATGCTTATGTTACATTAAGCTTAATTATGATGATATATTTTTTTTATATTTTTGACAGTTATAGTGGTTTAGCGATGACAAACAGCTGCTTACTCGATCTATAAATATTTTAGTAAATAATTATGTATGAAAAGTTTGATATGTACCTTCCTATTTTTACTTTTATTTTGTAAGTGTGCGGTGAATGTGAGCACCATGTCAAACCAACTGTGGTTTTTTGGTGCAACAATATGCTATAAACTGTATTATTTGTGTAAAGTAAATGAATAAAAAAAAATAAAAAAATATGGACGGCCCCTTAACAGATAAATACAAAATTTTGACACTGTGTGATATAGGCACATCAGCATAATATATGCTGCTCGCCTATCAACAAATAAATTTTTTTCAATCTTCCAGGTACATCGGAACTGGTCCTGACCCCATCCCTGGTGCTGTACAGCCCAGGAGAGCCAGAGTACATGGATGTCCTGGTCCGGAGAGTCAATGACAACCTCACACTGGTGTGCGAGCTGCGAGGAGACACGACACATCGGCACTACGTCTGGAACTATGTGGCCAGTAACCAGTCACTTTTGGGCCCTGGTGTTACTGCAGAGAAGTAATTTTTTTTTATGTCATAGATAAGGGGCCATCTATTAATCACATGATGCTTCTGTTTTTGCATTTTTAAATGCCCACTTTTTCCATTGTGTTACCGACGCGCCACCTATATTCATAATTAGGTACTTGTATTGTGAAAGGGGACGCGCGGGGTGTGTGCTGAGGTAGGGGGTCGCCTGGTTTTGCAGGCAGTCGTCGATGCACCGCCTCCATGCACGACGCGCGTTGCCTTATAATTTCTGTGTTTTACCTACCTACTTTAACGAAATAAATATACAAAATATAAAGTGCTCGAAGTATCATTTTCCTGTGGAGTGACCACTCCATCAGCAACATTGGTCATTCGAACCGGATAAATGTTCAATACTCCACCAGCGAAAACAATGGTTACTACCCGCAGTATGACGAAAAAACTGGAACAAGAAAAGAAGGCAAAGCCACAAACGGTTACCGGAGTCCCATTGCCTACGCCTGGACCTTCAAAGAAAGACGAGGAACCTAAATTGGCAAAATCATGCAACGGCAGCTTTGTGAAGTCGGAACTACTGGTTACGAAACCGCCTTCACAAAACTCGCGTCAATCTGCCGTCAAATTGAAAAAACTTTCATCGTCTTCCTCCAAAAACGCCCAGAAAAAGAAGCTGGAACTAGAGGCAGCCAAGGCAAAGGCACGAATTGAAATGGAACTAATTGATAAGCAATTAGCGGCAGACCTTGCCGACATAGATGAAGAATACAGTCCACCATCAGGAATATCGGAGCCGAACGATCGCGGTAGTGATATTGCAAAGTGGGTGGAGCGCAGCCAACAGGAACTGGAGTTGCAGCATGCCACTATGATTGGAAACCACAACGGTATGCCGCAAACGTCGGGTCACACCGGCACAGACGGTCCAGTTCAGCAGCTCGCCAGTGCGCTCAATCACTTAGTCACCTCCTCGACCGTCAAGCAGAACACTCATCTGCTCAGCCGTCTCTGTACGCCGAGAGAACTCCCTATTTTTAACGGGAACCCAATGGAATGGCTTCAGTTCAAACAGGCTTACCAGGAATCTACTGAATTGTGCACTTTCACTGAAAAAGAAAACCTTTGGCGGTTACGAAAGTGTCTCCGTGGTCCAGCTCAGGAAGCTGTATCAGCGCTACTGGTCAGTGGAACTTCGCCTGCAGCTGTAATGGCTACTTTAGAACTACAATTTGGAAACGCCGACGTCATCCTGTCTTACATTAAGACAGACATAAAGAAAATGAATAATTTATGCACTGATTACTATCGAGAGATAGTACAATTCTCGGTCAAAGTGAAGAATTACGTAGCGGCAGTGCGAGCCCTTGGTCGTGAAGAGTACCTACAAGGAGTCGAAGTAGCTACCGTTATATTATTAAAGCTACCCACTACTCTGCTATCCAAGTGGACCGACTATAGTTATCCGTTAATCACTGCTCGCTCACCTAAGCCTAGACTAGAAGTACTATCGGATTTTCTCACCGAAGAAGCTATTAAGATTTCTACGTGTAGTGCTACTTTAATTCAACCCAAATTAGACATTTTCAAACGTAAACAATTCCACGAAAAAGTGAACAGTGTACAAACAATATCAAATATAAACGAACAAAGTGAACAAAAGTGCCGTTATTGCCGTACGCATATTCATAAACTAACTGAGTGTAAGAAATTTAAAAAATCGTTACGTAAGGACAGATGGGCGCATGTGAAACGTTTCGGTATTTGCTATAAGTGCCTCGTAGCGCATCATAACCGAGTATCCTGCCCCGCTAGTACGTGTGACGTGAACAATTGTGGTCAGTCCCATCACCGTCTGCTTCATTATGAACCGCCGACACCGAACCGACCGACCGACCGAACCGACGTCAGTGAATCCACGCCAGTGAGAGTGTTAGAAACTGAAAACGTGAATCATAATATGGACATAAACGGTTCCGCATTGTTAAAAGTGCTACCTGTAAATATTCACGGACCTAATGGAATAGAAACCGTAAATGCATTGCTCGACGATGGCTCGACCTTGACGCTGATAAGCGCCTCACTCGCTGCACGGGTGGGGGTGAGCGGGCGCCGGGAATGTTTACGTGTACGTGGCGCATGGAACAACACGGAGCTAGTGTGCGACGCTCAGCTAGTGAACCTGTCTTTGTCCGGCGCTGATAACAAAAACTTTATAATCAGTGCGCGCGTGGTTGATGAACTTAACTTACCTAAACAAAACTTAACCAGAGTGAACGTGATGAACTTTGAACACTTACGAAACGTCAGTCGTGAATTATGTACAAAACAACTGAAACCGCAAGTTTTAATCGGACAAGATAATTATCACTTACTCGTTCCTCTCGAAACGATGATGGGTCAACCGAACGAACCCATTGCCACCCGGACTCCTCTGGGCTGGTGCCTACATGGAAAGATACCTACCAACTCACCTGGCTCTGTGCGTCACTCCACGCTGTTCGTTACCAGCCACGGTGAACGAGACGTGATGGAGACCGAAGGTATTTTGCGAGAGATCCAGGAAGATGTACGAAGATCATTCTCCATCGACTCCATGGGCATTTCTTCCAAGCCCCGACAAAACTCAGAAGATCTACGAGCTCAAAAAATTCTAGAAGAAACTTCTACATTAATTAATGGTCGATGGCATGTCGGCTTACCCTGGAAGGATGAAAGGAGTATGATGCCTGATTCCTTTCCCACTGCTATATGCAGACTTAAAGGAGTTGAACAGAAGATGAAGAAGAATGAAGAGTATAAACAGAGATATATGGAACGTATACACCATTTGTTTGATAACGATTACGCAAAAAAACTTAGCAACCTAGAACCTGCACCAAAGACGTGGTACTTACCGCATTTCGGAGTCGATAACCCGAACAAAAAGAAGCTACGCCTAGTATTCGATGCTGCTGCAAAAACAAACGAATTATGTCTCAATGACTACTTATTAAAGGGACCTGACCTACTTACGTCATTATATGGAATTATGTTGAGGTTTAGAGAAAACCCAATAGCTGTAACAGGAGACATAAAAGACATGTTCTTAAGAGTGAAAATAAGGCCAGAAGATCAAAACGCTCTCCGATTTATATACAGGGATGAACCAGATGGACCCCTGAATGCCTGCGCCATGACGTCATTGATTTTTGGCGCCAACTGCAGTCCATTCATAGCACAATATGTCAAAAACAAGAACGCTCAGCCGTATGAATCATCGATGCCCGCTGCAACCGCTGCTATATACACACAACATTACATGGATGACTACATAGACAGCTTACCTAACGAAGAAACCGCTATTAAACTGGTCCATGACGTCACAACCATACACAATAAGGGTGGATTCGAAATTCGCAACTGGACCAGTAATAGTAAACGAGTACTCGATAATCTACCTAACGATACGCTAGGAGACGCTGCTGTAAGGTTCAAAGTCGGACAACAATACGAGGGCGAACGAACCCTTGGTCTTATATGGAACCCGAGTGATGATACCTTGAGTTTCGACGTATCTTTCAAAAAAATTCCTGAACGCATCATTAACGGGACACAGAGGCCTAATAAAAGAGAAATGCTAAGAGTTATTATGTCTATCTTCGACATTTATGGCTTCTTGTCACCTTTTACTATCAACGGACGATTAATAATGCAAGAAACATGGAAAACAAAGATCAGCTGGGATGATCCTGTGCCCGACATAATATTCGATAAGTGGGTCAAATGGATAACAATGTTGCAATCGATACGTCACGTCAACCTGCCCAGGTACTATCAAGACGCGACCGCGCGTGCAAGCGCGAGCGAGATGGAAATAAAACCGGTTCCCAGTCAGCCGCCGCAGGAGTCGAAGTACGGAGCTCCGTCACAGGACAGCTACACATGCCTACAGCTACATATATTTTGCGATGCTAGCACACAAGCGATGTGCGCGGCCGCATATTGGCGTTGGGAAAATAAATATGGCATAAACGTTGCTTTTATAACTAGTCGCTGCCGAGTAGCGCCCGTCAAACCGGTTTCCGTGCCGCGGCTGGAACTTCAGGCAGCAGTGATGGCTGCCAGACTCGCTGAAACAATTATAAATGAACATAGAATGAAACCGGAAAGAAAAATATTTTGGTGTGATTCTAGTACGGTACTTACTTGGATAAGAAACACCGCGCGTAACTATAAACAATACGTCGCACACCGGCTCGGAGAAATAGACGAGTTAACTGATATAAACGAATGGAGATACATCAATACAAAATTGAACGTAGCTGACGCCGCCACACGATCATGCTATGACTGTTCAGTGCTAGAAAAAGAATGGATGTATGGACCTACCTTTCTCCGTAGTGAAGAAGACCAGTGGCCTCGCGACTTCTTGCTTCTGGAACCTGGAAGAAAAGAAATTAAATTAGATCCGGAATGCATAAATATTATACAGACAGAAAATATTGGAGTAAACTTACCTGTACCTAATGCAACTCGATTTTCTTCTTGGCTTCGCTTGCTTCGAGCTACTGCTATGGTCCTGAAATTCATAAATAAATGTAAGAATCGAACTTACACATTTGATGACACCATGGAACGAGCTGAAACACTGCTTCTGAAACAATCTCAAGCACAATCATTTGAGAAAGAAATAATCGAAATACAAAACAATAGATGTGTACCGAAAACGAGTAAGCTACTTACCCTGTCGCCTTACATTGATGAACACGGAGTCCTGCGCGTCGATGGTCGCATCGGTGCTGCTCCTGGAGTCCTGCCTGAAATGAAAAATCCTATAATATTAGATGGACGAAGTCACATTGCTAAATTGATTGTGAAACATTATCACCACTGTTTCGCTCATGGAAACCAAGAGACGGTGGTGAACGAAGTAAAACAAAAATACTGGATTACGAGATTGAGACCAGTAACCAAGACTGTCACGTCCCAGTGCATGACATGCAGAATAAGGAGATGCAAACCGGAAGTACCCAGAATGGGAGACCTTCCCAGTGCCAGAATGGCCCATCATCAGCCCCCTTTTACCCACTGCGGGCTCGATCTTTTCGGCCCAATGGAGGTCACAGTTGGAAGACGCCGGGAGAAGAGATACGGGGTTCTCTTCACCTGTATGACTGTACGCGCCATTTTCATAGAGGTCGTGGCCTCGCTTACATCGGACTCATTAATCATGGCCCTGCGAAGGATGGCCGCGAGACGCTCTTGGCCAAAATTTCTCTATTCGGATAACGGGACGAACCTGAAAGGTGCACATACAGAGCTAAAAAAGTCAATTCAAGATCTAGACGAGGAGTACCTTAAAACCGAAGCCCTGAACCACGGCACTAAATGGATCTTCATACCACCGTTAAGCCCGCACTGGGGGGGGTCCTGGGAACGGCTGATCAGGAGTGTTAAAACAAGCCTGAAAGTGGTACTAAACGAACGCGCACCCCGAGATGAGACCCTGAATACGCTCCTGGCAGAAGTAGAAAACATAGTGAATAGCCGACCCTTAACTCACGTCTCTGTGGACCCAACCAGCCTCGAAACTTTGACACCCAACCACTTTCTCCTAGGATCAAAAGCCAGTCTTCCTATAATAGGGATATTCGATGACTCGGACTTTTACTTGCGCAAGCAATGGCGTATCTCACAGAGACTAGCCGATATGTACTGGCGCCGGTGGGTAAAAGAGATACTACCGGAACTGAGACCGCGCCTGAAGTGGCAAGAAGAGCGGAGGAATCTTCAAGTAGGTGACCTGGTACTCGTGGTGGACCCGGATAACCCCCGCGGCTTATGGCCCAAGGGATTAGTAGAAGAAGTGTTCACGGGCACCGATGGTCGAGTAAGAAAAATAAAAGTGAAGACCAGGTCTGGTACCTATGTCAGGTCAGTTGCACGCGTCGCTCGAGTACCTATTGAAAGTGAGTAATGCTGACGCATCACTAAGGGTGGAATATGTTACCGACGCGCCACCTATATTCATAATTAGGTACTTGTATTGTGAAAGGGGACGCGCGGGGTGTGTGCTGAGGTAGGGGGTCGCCTGGTTTTGCAGGCAGTCGTCGATGCACCGCCTCCATGCACGACGCGCGTTGCCTTATAATTTCTGTGTTTTACCTACCTACTTTAACGAAATAAATATACAAAATATAAAGTGCTCGAAGTATCATTTTCCTGTGGAGTGACCACTCCATCAGCAACACATTGGTTAGTAGATTTGATCCTTGGTGCTGATGCTATCGCTTCTATTGTGCAGGTGCAGTGGAGTCAGATCTAGGATGACCACAAGTTCACTTGTCAAGCCAAAAAGTCAAAGTTGATGTCTTTTTTTTTGTTAAAATTTTCATGACCGTGGATTCAATGTCCTTTAGTCGTAATATTAAACAGTTTACATAGTCTTAATAGCGTCAAACGAGTCATAGTTACAGTCAGAGTCAAGCTAAGTAAGTCACGATTAAGTCTAAACTCATGCCCCTGTAAAGTGGTGGAGACTTTACAAGAGGCTCCTATGGAGTTTTGGAAACAACACGAGCACGTTTACGAGCACTTAATGAATAATAATTCACCATTTAGTACACATTAACACTCGAAAATACACAAGTTTAGGAAAATAATCCAACGAGCCGACATGTTTTTTTCCACGTTGGTGCCAAAACCCCAAAATTGATGTCGCATACTTAATGTTGCAAGTGTCGTCTAGGCAAGCGTGCTCCATCGTAGACCACTTCAATCTTAACATCAGGCGAGTTTGTGGACAAACGAGGACATATCGGCAAAAAAAAAAGAACTACTCATACTCTATATCCTATTTTACCCCACAGGCCGCTGCAGATCACCCCACTAGGACCTGGTTCTTCCAGCACCCTGCATCGTTCGGAGCTCCAGGTGGCAGACTCTGGCCACTACATGTGCTCCGTACCTCCATTCAGTGTCACCAAGTACATAGCTGTGCAGACTAAGGGTGAGTGCATACTTCATATTGACCATTTTAATATAAGAATAACAATATTTTATTTTATTTTATATTTCTATTTGATGGAATACAGCTTAAACCCAGCTAAGTGGTCTACCGTTACGAAATTTCATCAATATCCATTCAGCCGTTGCACTACCGTCGCCACACCGTCGCTTACCATCAGGCGAGTTGGTGGCCAAATGTAGATCCTAAAAAATAAATGATACATTGAATATTGGAAAGTGCCACTTTTCAGTTTGACCGGCCACTTGTCCCCAGGTCCGGTGCCGTGCGCGCGCAGTGCGTTCTCGTGCGGCGCGCGCTGCGTGCTGCCTGCGTACGTGTGCGACGGCCGCAGCGACTGCGTGCGGGCCGAGGACGAAGCCCCGAGCATGTGCACGCCACGAGTCTGTTCACGTATGTTCAATATTATTAACTACCCGCATATTCGCACACGTTTTTCTATCGGACTGCCAGAGCGGACACGAAAAATCGTCACCGCTTTATGGTTGATATTCCGAAAACCCGTACGAAGTGCTTTGATTCCATATTTATTGTGCGAACTGCTAGTCTGTGGAATGCGCTGCCTGAATGGGTGTTCCCCGATGGTTACAATCTGGGTGTCTTCAAATCACGAGTGAAACGGTTCCTTCTAGGCAAGCGTGCCCCAACGTAGACCGCATCATCGCTTAACATCAGTCGTGATGGTGGTCAAACGGAAGCCTATTAATTATTTAAAAAAAAAACGTGTTATTTTTGGACCTTTATTTTCTCTCTCATTTTATAATTTGGCCTGTACGTGAACTTTCATCCGCTATCTAACCCCGTCAGGTAGATGGTATGATATTCCTATAAACCGATGCGAGTCGGGCTCGCGCACTGAGGGTTCCATACCACCACAAAATGCAATAACGAAATTACCAGTTATAACTTGGTAATGAACAGAAACTTGTCACCGACTTGCACTTGGCCATTATTTATTTAGAGTGTGTACTATAATCATGCCAAGTTTGACGTTTGTACGTATTACCGTTTTTACAATAGCTAATACAAAAATATGTTTTGAAAATGCGTTTTTTGTATGGGGACCTCCCTTTTGTTTTTATTTGTTTTGTTGTATTTCTTAATTAATCTGACGTAACATTACATATTCTGTGAAAATTTCAACTGGCTATCTATTACGGTTCGAAAGATACAGCCGTTAATAAGTAGGACAGACGGACGGAACGACAGACAGACAGACATCGTAGGCCTAGTAATAGGGTCCCGTTTTTAACCTTGGAACCCCCCCCCCCCCTGCCCCTGTGGCATAGAACCCTAAACATATGAGTCTGTCATTGCCCCTATTCCCCCTAGGTCCAGACAAGTTGAACTGTTCCACGGGCCGCTGCATTTCGGCGTCTGCGTGTTGTCGCGGCGCGACGCCGCTGTGCCAACAACCTGCCTGTTGCGATGAATACACGCGACAAGCTCCTATGGACGGTATGTACAACTGTAGCCATTTACACACGGTATTCCCGTTTTGCCAATGCTTAGTCACTTTCTCGTTATATAGTAACTTTCTCGTTATATAGTAACTTTCTCGTTATATAGTCACTTTCACGTTATTTAGTCATTTTCTCGTTATATACTCACTTTCTCGTTATATAAGCACTTTCTCGTTATTTAGTCACTTTCTCGGTGTTTAGCCACTTTCTCGTTATATAGTCACTTTCTCGTTATATAATCACTTTCTCGTTATATAGTCACATTCTCGTTATATAGACACTTTCTCGTTATATAATCACTTTCTCGTTATATAGTCACTTTCTCGTTATATGATCACTTTCTCGTTATATAGGCACTTTCTCGTTATATAATCACTTTCTCGTTATATAGTCACTTTCTCGTTATATGATCACTTTCTCGTTATATAGTCACTTTCTCGTTATATAGGCACTTTCTCGTTATATAGTCACTTTCTCGTTATATAGTCACTTTATCGTTATTTAGTCACTTTCTCATTATATAGTTGTATATCGATGGTCATAAATCATAAATGATCAGGTACCTGATGATTTATGATTTATGACCTAGCCATTTACTCTATATCCTCACTAATATTATAAAAGCGAAAGTAACTCTGTCTGTCTGTCTGGATGTTTGTTCGCTTTTCACGACTAAACCGCTGAGTCGATCTTAACGAATGTTGGCAGGATGATAGTGTACATCATATGGACGGACATAGGGCACTTATTCTCCCAGAAAATGCGGGAAAATTGGAAAATCGCGGGTAGCACCGCGGGATTCAGCTAGTACAATATATATTATGTTTCCAGGAGGAGGGCTGATAGAAGCCGAATTCCCGCCTCTTTTCGAAGACCGCCGGGCACCGGATGACTACGGATTCATCCAGTCTACCATCTACACGGTCACTGGTAAGTTTTTTTTTTACAACAATAGAAAAAGCTAAAATTAACGATAACAGTTAAAATTAACGTAACGAGCTAAAATTAGCGATAACAGTGGTTCTGCTACTGCTATTCTAAGCAATTTGCTAATTAACTTATGCTATTTCCAGCGTTAATGTAACAGTTATATTCACGTGCTAATTAGCATGTTATTTTTTCGCAGCTTGCGCGCTGATATTCATGATCGCAGTGGTGTTGCTAGTAACGGCGATACTCATGCTATTTCTAGCGTTGTGTTAATGTAACAGTTATATTCACGTGCTAATTAGCATGTTATTTTTTCGCAGCTTGCGCGCTGATATTCATGATCGCAGTGGTGTTGCTAGTAACGGCGATACTCATGCTATTTCTAGCGTTGTGTTAATGTAACAGTTATATTCACGTGCTAATTAGCATGTTATTTTTTCGCAGCTTGCGCGCTGATATTCATGATCGCAGTGGTGTTGCTAGTAACGGCGATACTCATGCTATTTCTAGCGTTGTGTTAATGTAACAGTTATATTCACGTGCTAATTAGCATGTTATTTTTTCGCAGCTTGCGCGCTGATATTCATGATCGCAGTGGTGTTGCTAGTATCGGCGATACTCATGCTATTTCTAGCGTTGTGTTAATGTAACAGTTATATTCACGTGCTAATTAGCATGTTATTTTTTCGCAGCTTGCGCGCTGATATTCATGATCGCAGTGGTGTTGCTAGTATCGGCGATACTCATGCTATTTCTAGCGTTGTGTTAATGTAACAGTTATATTCACGTGCTAATTAGCATGTTATTTTTTCGCAGCTTGCGCGCTGATATTCATGATCGCAGTGGTGTTGCTAGTAACGGCGATACTCATGCTATTTCTAGCGTTGTGTTAATGTAACAGTTATATTCACGTGCTAATTAGCATGTTATTTTTTCGCAGCTTGCGCGCTGATATTCATGATCGCAGTGGTGTTGCTAGTATCGGCGATACTCATGCTATTTCTAGCGTTGTGTTAATGTAACAGTTATATTCACGTGCTAATTAGCATGTTATTTTTTCGCAGCTTGCGCGCTGATATTCATGATCGCAGTGGTGTTGCTAGTATCGGCGATACTCATGCTATTTCTAGCGTTGTGTTAATGTAACAGTTATATTCACGTGCTAATTAGCATGTTATTTTTTCGCAGCTTGCGCGCTGATATTCATGATCGCAGTGGTGTTGCTAGTATCGGCGATACTCATGCTATTTCTAGCGTTGTGTTAATGTAACAGTTATATTCACGTGCTAATTAGCATGTTATTTTTTCGCAGCTTGCGCGCTGATATTCATGATCGCAGTGGTGTTGCTAGTATCGGCGATACTCATGCTATTTCTAGCGTTGTGTTAATGTAACAGTTATATTCACGTGCTAATTAGCATGTTATTTTTTCGCAGCTTGCGCGCTGATATTCATGATCGCAGTGGTGTTGCTAGTATCGGCGATACTCATGCTATTTCTAGCGTTGTGTTAATGTAACAGTTATATTCACGTGCTAATTAGCATGTTATTTTTTCGCAGCTTGCGCGCTGATATTCATGATCGCAGTGGTGTTGCTAGTATCGGCGATACTCATGCTATTTCTAGCGTTGTGTTAATGTAACAGTTATATTCACGTGCTAATTAGCATGTTATTTTTTCGCAGCTTGCGCGCTGATATTCATGATCGCAGTGGTGTTGCTAGTATCGGCGATACTCATGCTATTTCTAGCGTTGTGTTAATGTAACAGTTATATTCACGTGCTAATTAGCATGTTATTTTTTCGCAGCTTGCGCGCTGATATTCATGATCGCAGTGGTGTTGCTAGTATCGGCGATACTCATGCTATTTCTAGCGTTGTGTTAATGTAACAGTTATATTCACGTGCTAATTAGCATGTTATTTTTTCGCAGCTTGCGCGCTGATATTCATGATCGCAGTGGTGTTGCTAGTAACGGCGATACTCATGCTATTTCTAGCGTTGTGTTAATGTAACAGTTATATTCACGTGCTAATTAGCATGTTATTTTTTCGCAGCTTGCGCGCTGATATTCATGATCGCAGTGGTGTTGCTAGTATCGGCGATACTCATGCTATTTCTAGCGTTGTGTTAATGTAACAGTTATATTCACGTGCTAATTAGCATGTTATTTTTTCGCAGCTTGCGCGCTGATATTCATGATCGCAGTGGTGTTGCTAGTAACGGCGATACTCATGCTATTTCTAGCGTTGTGTTAATGTAACAGTTATATTCACGTGCTAATTAGCATGTTATTTTTTCGCAGCTTGCGCGCTGATATTCATGATCGCAGTGGTGTTGCTAGTATCGGCGATACTCATGCTATTTCTAGCGTTGTGTTAATGTAACAGTTATATTCACGTGCTAATTAGCATGTTATTTTTTCGCAGCTTGCGCGCTGATATTCATGATCGCGGTGGTGTTGCTAGTATCGGCGATACTCATGCTATTTCTAGCGTTGTGTTAATGTAACAGTTATATTCACGTGCTAATTAGCATGTTATTTTTTCGCAGCTTGCGCGCTGATATTCATGATCGCAGTGGTGTTGCTAGTAACGGCGATACTCATGCTATTTCTAGCGTTGTGTTAATGTAACAGTTATATTCACGTGCTAATTAGCATGTTATTTTTTCGCAGCTTGCGCGCTGATATTCATGATCGCAGTGGTGTTGCTAGTATCGGCGATACTCATGCTATTTCTAGCGTTGTGTTAATGTAACAGTTATATTCACGTGCTAATTAGCATGTTATTTTTTCGCAGCTTGCGCGCTGATATTCATGATCGCAGTGGTGTTGCTAGTATCGGCGATACTCATGCTATTTCTAGCGTTGTGTTAATGTAACAGTTATATTCACGTGCTAATTAGCATGTTATTTTTTCGCAGCTTGCGCGCTGATATTCATGATCGCAGTGGTGTTGCTAGTAACGGCGATACTCATGCTATTTCTAGCGTTGTGTTAATGTAACAGTTATATTCACGTGCTAATTAGCATGTTATTTTTTCGCAGCTTGCGCGCTGATATTCATGATCGCAGTGGTGTTGCTAGTAACGGCGATACTCATGCTATTTCTAGCGTTGTGTTAATGTAACAGTTATATTCACGTGCTAATTAGCATGTTATTTTTTCGCAGCTTGCGCGCTGATATTCATGATCGCAGTGGTGTTGCTAGTAACGGCGATACTCATGCTATTTCTAGCGTTGTGTTAATGTAACAGTTATATTCACGTGCTAATTAGCATGTTATTTTTTCGCAGCTTGCGCGCTGATATTCATGATCGCAGTGGTGTTGCTAGTATCGGCGATACTCATGCTATTTCTAGCGTTGTGTTAATGTAACAGTTATATTCACGTGCTAATTAGCATGTTATTTTTTCGCAGCTTGCGCGCTGATATTCATGATCGCGGTGGTGTTGCTAGTGTCGGCGATATGCAAGATGCAGATGAAGCGAGCCGCTTTAAGAGGATACACGCACGCGGACCGAGCCGCGCGACATCACTATAGCGTGCAGTACCATCAGGTATTTACACATCTTGATACTGAAAATTATGGAGATCAAATCACAAGATTGTTTTATTATAATATTGCTAGCTGTTGCCCGCGACTTCGTACGCGTAGATTTTCATATAAACTTTCAACCCCCCCTTTGTCTTCCTTGATTCGACCCTTTCGTAAAATCCTTTCTTAGCGGACCTCTACACCCCATAAGGAATGTACCTGCCAAATTTCAGCTTCGTAGGTCAAGTGGTTTTCGAGATTTCGTGATTAATGAGTGAGTGAGTGAGTGAGTGAATAGATTAATTTCGCTTTTATATATAGGTAGACAGGCTTGTGTTCTATTTTTTATTTAATACTAGCTGTGCCCCGCGGTTTCACCCGCGTAGAGATAATTGTGGTGGTGATGATGATGGTAAAAAGCCTATGTCACTCCGGCCCTTGAACTATACACATGCAAATAATCAGGTCGATCCGTTGTTCTGTAGCTGCGTGAAAGAGGAACAAACAAACCAACAACCTTTTTGCATTTATAATATTAGTATAAGCATAAAAAAGCTGATCATTAATTAGACCAATATTTTTTTTTCAATAATAAGTAATTTATAAGCAATAATTTATAAGTATTTTTCATATATAATTATTAATACTTTGTTTTACTTGTGTCTTACTCTCTATCTAGAGAGCGCACTATAGCACGTGATGACGTCAAACCGTGCGCACGCCATGCTGCACTTACACACGCTTTGCGGAAAAGAGAAAGCATTCAAAAGAGCATCCGCTCTCTATCTCCACCAAAAACCTTAAACGCTCATAACTCAGAGATTTATTAGCCAATATTTGTTTTTGTATATGTAATACTTATTTTTTCTTACAGACATCGTAGGCTTAGTAATAGGGTCCCGTTATTATTTATTTATTTTTATGTTAAGTGTATGTAATGTTAATTCAAATTTTTGACATTTTGTTTAAATATGGATTATGTTTTCTATACTAATATTATAAAGAGGAAAGTTTTGTTTGTTTGTTTGCATTGAATAGGCTCCGAAACTACTGAACAGATTTGAAAAATTCTTTCACTGTTGGGAAGCTACACTATCCCCGGGTGACATAGGCTATAATCTGTACCCGTGCGAAGCTGGGGCGGATCGCTAGTCTGAAATAAAATTATTGATTTGAATTGAATTACCCTTTGGGGACGGACCCTAAAAACCGTTTTCTGCAACACTAAAGTGTAATGTATATTTGCGCAGGCGCACAGTTTCCCGCCTTGCTACGAGGCGTCGCGGCTGCTAGAGCAGGACGGCATTACTGTGTCGCCCTCTCGCTCACCCACGCACATACCAACTGACCTAGATACTCAGGTATTACAATAAAATTATGCTCGGGGTTTCTCAACGAGATCGAATCAGAAATGAGGAGATCCGTAGACGAACGAAAGTCACCGACATAGCCCACCGGATTAGCAAGTTGAAGTGGCAGTGGGCAGGGCACATAGCACGCAGAACAGATGGCCGATGGGGCCGAAAGGTTCTCGAATGGAGACCACGGACCGGTAAGCGCAGCGTAGGACGTCCACCCACAAGATGGACAGACGACCTAAAAGAGAACGCAGGGAAACGCTGGATGCAGGCCGCTTCCAACCGGCCCTTTTGGAGATCGATGGGGGAGGTCTATGTCCAGCAGTGGATGTACTACGGCTGAAATGATGATGATGATGATGAAAAATATTATTACTTGGCATGATTATAGTACACACTCAAAAGTATAACAAATAATAAATGATGGCAAAGTGTGAGTCGGGAAGTCGGGGCTTATTTTAGCTGTGAAAAAATCAAACTTATAAATCAACGCGATCAAAAGATATGAACGTTTATGTCGCATATTTTGCATTTCACAGGGGAATCAAAACCTATAGGGTACTTCCCGTTGACCTAGAATCATGAAAATTGGCAAGAGGCAAGGTCTCACAGCACATTTAATGGAAAAAATCCGAAATTTGTTAATTGTATATTACATCACATTAAAAAAAAGTTTTTGTTACAACAAACTTACATTTTGTAGTTGGTATGTATGGAAGCACCTTATTGTCGACTACAAAGTTTAGTTTAACACTGTTTTAAACTATCACGGTTGTTCACTAAAGTTATAAGTTTATTTATGTAGATCCATCCCAAAATAGAGTCTCGAAGTTATTTTTTTTAAAGATTGAAATATAGAATGACAAATTTAACTTTAAAGTTATATGATTATTTACGGGATATTTACCGTGGTAAGGTTGTAATATCGGGAGCTCATTCCACAACCTTACCACGGTAAATATCCCGTAAATAATCATATAACTTTAAAGTTAAATTTGTCATTCTATATTTCAATCTTTAAAAAAAATAACTTCGAGACTCTATTTTGGGATGGATCTACATACATATTTACTAAGTTTGTACGGAACCCTCAGGGTGAGAGTCCTACTCACACTTGTCCGGTTTTTTTAATTGATAATTATCTGTAACCCTGTATAATGCGTGACGTTGCTTGGCAGTGCGTCGCGGCGCCGGAGCCGGCGGTAGTGGCGCCGCCCCGCGGCTTGGCTCGCCTTTCCGCCATATTTTCATCGAGATATCGACAGGTACGTACAAATATATATACTATCATACAGTATTTGATATTTAGATAGCCCGTTGGTCCAGTTGGTAGTGAACCTGCCTTCTACGCTTGGGGGCGTGGGTTCGATTCCCATCTAGGACAAACATTTATGTGATGTATAATAATCTTTGATGTGATGAACATTTGTGTTTGTTCTATATCTGGTTGTTAATATCTATTTAAGTATGTATTTAAAACTATATATGTATGTATATCAGTCTCTGGCAGCCATATCACAAGCTTTGCTTAGTTTGGGGTCAGATGACCGTGTGTGCAAATAATGTCCCGAATATGTATTTATAAAAAAAGTATACACCAACGATTCAAGCTATTAAGATTTCACGCTTTGACGTTCTCTCTCTCGCGCATTTCATCTAAAGTATCTCTTTTTTTTTAAAGTATTTATGGGCAAGTGGCTTTATTAACTAAACTATCTCTATGGCTCTATATCTTTGTCACAATATATACTACTAGCGACCCGCCCGCCCGGCTTCGCACGTATATAATTTACGTGCGAAGCCGGGGCGGGTCGCTAGTTATATATATAAACCTTCCGTGAAAATGTATCTAACTGATGGTGAAAACCGCATCAGTATCCGTTGCGTGGTTTAGGAGGAGTTAGCGGTCATACAGACAGACGCGGAAAGAGAGTTTAATTTATATTATGTAGAGATAACACAGTAAAAAAAAACAGACAAGTATGAGTAGGACTCGTGCTCTGAGGGTTCCGTTGGACGGAAACCTCGTAGCGTGAGTCCAAAAAAAAACTAACTGAAGTTGAAATATTGAAAGACAAACTTAAGTTTGTAGTTGACAATAAGGTTCTTTTATACATTCCAACTACAAAATGCAAGTTTGTAATAGCAAAATAATAATTTTTAAATGATATAACTTCAAATTTATAACGGATTATTTCGGATTTATTCCTATATATGTACTATGAGACCTTGCCTCTTGCCAAATTTCATGATTCTAGGTCAACGGGAAGTACCCTATAGGTTTTGGTTCCCCTGTGAAATCGCAAAATATGCGACGTAAACGGTCGTATCTTTTGATTGAGTTGACTTACAACTTTTATTTTTTTACCGCCGAAAGAAACCGTAGACCCAAGTATTATATATGACTATATCTCTCTCGCTCCCTTAGCCGACTCGAGCCGACTTTACCCGAACGAGTATCCGAGCGTGATGGTCACGTTCAGTGTCTTTTCCCCATCCCAAAATGTGCACGCGTCAAGTTTTCACTCAAAAAAAATCTAATCTGTTTCAGGTGCCGACCCACCCGGACGTGGAAATGACGTCAGTCCCCGCCTCATCCACGCCCTCGTCCCCCTGCCACTCCCCCCCACTCCCCCTCGACTACCGCTCCCCTACTTTCTGCGATCTGAATACCGAGTTGATATTTACTCCCGAGGAAATGGGGAGGGAGCTGAACTACATGGCAACACCGGTCGAGTTCTTCAGACGGAGGACCATGAGGAGGAACACGTTGGAAAGGGTCATGGACCAGTTGGACAGGCAGAGGCTGACGCTGCAGCTAGGTTAGTCCTATTATACTGTGGTATTTTCTAGGACCAAACACCAACCCCACCAATCGTAGGATGCATTTCAGCCGTAGGACGTCCACTGCTGGACATAGGCCTCCCCATCGATCTCCAGAAGGGCCGGTTGGAAGCGGCCTGCATCCAGCGTTTCCCTGCGGTCTCTTTTAGGTCGTCTGTCCATCTTGTGGGTGGACGTCCTACGCTGCGCTTACCGGTCCGTGGTCTCCATTCGAGAACCTTTCGGCCCCATCGGCCATCTGTTCTGCGTGATATGTGCCCTGCCCACTGCCACTTTAGCTTGCTAATCCGGTGGGCTATGTCGGTGACTTTTGTTCGTCTACGGATTACATTTCTGATTCGATTTCGTAGAGAAACCCCGAGCATAACCCTCTCCGTAGCTCGTTGTGCGACTTTGAGCTTGCCATAGTGAGAGACCACGTTTCAGTGCCGTATGTCATCACTGGTAACACACACTGGTCGAAGACAACAAAACAAACATTGTATGTAAAATTAAAGCATTTCAAAATGTCTTGTTTCCAGGTCGTTTCCAGTTATCGATCCCACGGCTGGGCAGGACGGAGCCCCGCCCCGACACGCCCGTGGCTGAACCGCGTGCGACGCTACACTCTCTACGGATAGACTCTAGGTATGACAGAACTACTAACTTACTAGGGCGATGTGTCATGACAATCGAGATACAATTCCTATAGAGTCACAGTCTCTCAGTGAAAACAGTCAAAAAACGTCCGAGCGTCATTGTACATACATTGTATCAATTATATACTTCACAATGCCACATTTACTCCAAGTTAGACGTTATGTCGCTTGCATAGTGTTATTTTGTTTCGTCGTTTCAGGGACACTTATACGTTGAATGGACGTACCATCCAGCTGCTGGGGGCTGATATACAGCACTCGGTGGGGAATCCGCCCTCCTACACGGAAGCTGTACGGTGAGTTGACTCAATAACCTGAATTAAACACTCGGACAATGGCTCTAAGGCCCGTTGCAGACCATGCGAAGTAGCTTGGGGGGCGTTCAAGTATTACGTTAGCGCTTAAGGGGGGCAGGGGGGTCTTTGCTTTGCTTATTTCTGATGACATGGGGGGTGGGGGTCGATATCGTGATTACGTCAGCAGTTGTTATTTACTTTTTTACACAAATGGCAACCCACAAATTGTCTATGCTTGAAAGAGTTTTGGCGCCAACGTGGAAAAAACATGTCGGCTCGTTGGATTATTTTCCTAAACTTGTGTATTTTCGAGTGTTAATGTGTACTAAATGGTGAATTATTATTCATTAAGTGCTCGTAAACGTGCTCGAGTGTGGGTAAGTGATATAACGAGGTGAAACGTGTCTTTTCGTGTTGTTTTCAAAACTCCATAGGAGCCTCTTGTAAAGTCTCCACAACTTTACAGGGGCATGAGTTTGACTTGACTGTGACTTACTTAGCTTGACTCTGACTGTGACTAATTAAGACTAAGTAAACTGTTTAATATTACGACTAAAGGACATTGAATCCACGGTCATGAAAAAAAAAACTATGCTTGAAAACAAAACACACATGTCTGGGATTCCCACAAATAATGAATACGCATTTAAAAGAAAAATGCATATTACATACCAATGATTACGTAAGCATGGGAGGGGGGGGAAGAGGTTTGCTTACTTTTGCTGACAAGGGGAACGGGGGGGGGGGGGGGTAAATAATTGTTAAAAATCTGCTTACGTAATACTTGAATGGCTTCTTGCAAGTACAAGTAGCAAGTACAAGTAAGCGTTCAAACGTGATGCAAGCATAGTGTTTATTAAATAGATACGTTCTAGGCCCAGGTGGTCCAGTTGGTATTGAACCTGCCTTCTGCACTTGGGCGTGTGAGTTCGATCTCCACCTAGGACAAACATTTATGTGATGAACATTTGTGTTTGTTCTATATCTGAGTGTTAATATCTATTTAAGTATGTATTTAAAACTATATATGTATGTATATCAGTCTCTGGCAGCCATATCACAAGCTTTGCTTAGTTTGGGGTCAGATGACCGTGTGTGCAAATAATGTCCAGAATATTTATTTTATTTTGGTGTCAATAAAGACATCATCACCATCATTACAGCCATAGGACGTCCACTGCTGGACATAGGCCTCCCCCATCGATCTCCAAAAGGGCCGGTTGGAAGCGGCCTGCATCCAGCGTTTCCCTGCGGTCTCTTTTAGGTCATCTGTCCATCTTGTGGGTGGACGTCCTACGCTGCGCTTACCGGTCCGTGGTCACCATTCCAGAACCCTTCGGCCCCATCGGCCATCTGTTCTGCGTGATATATGCCCTGCCCACTGCCACTTCAACTTGCTAATCCAGTAAAGTGTTAAAATGTTGTATTGTATTGTAATTACAGATATAAACTGTATGGTCCCCCACCCGAGTACCTGAGTCGAGAGGGCCTCAACCAAAGCACCGACGTTGACCAAGAGGCAGCGAATAACATCGAGATGCCGCCGCGGTACGACGACCTCGGAAACAACGACGTCAACGGAAACAACGGCGGCGTTGCCGGAAACAATGGCGGCGTTTCCGGAAACAATGGTGGCGTTGCCGGAAACAACGGTGGCGTTAGTGGAAACAGTGGTTGTGTTAGTGAAAATAATGACGGTGTTAGTGCAAATGCCAGTGCAATTCTAGGAAACAGTGACCGTGTTAATGGAAACAGTTGTAACGTCGTCGGAAACAGCGACGCCATTAACGGAAATGGAAACATAACGTTGGATACGGCCGGCGCTGTAACGGAATGCGACAATGCTAACGGAAACGTTATTGTGTCGAAAGTCGTTCCGGTTCACAACGCGTCTTTTCAAAATGGCGTTGCTGACCCACAAACTTCAAGTTCGAATGTCGAAACGTCAAATTCAAATATGGAAACGTCACATTCGAATATAGAAACTCTAAGCTCTATCATAGACAATCTCCCGGCGATCGATAGTGATGTGAATGCTAACGACGCAGAGACGGGCGTTAACAACGACCACGTGATACGCGACAACGCGAGTAACGTTGCTATTTAGCATATTATTTCACATGTGCTAATTAGCATGTGAATTTTAACACGTGTAAAGCGATAACGCTGTGACGTGTTGTTAATTAAATTGTGATTTTTCTCACTTAATTCGCAATACTGAAATAGCGGTGTCGCTTAAGGTGGTACGTTTCACAAATGGCGGGAAATTCAAATTTCAAACAGTTTTGTTGTCCTTGTAGCTAGGTCGGGTAATTATTGTAAACGATCATGATGTTTGCGATAATTGATTATTATTCTTTACAAAATCATGTAAAGCTATTTATCTCTAATGCATATTATTACTTACATTTGTGAATAAACTAATTTTTGCTGTATCAAACGGTTTATTGACAAATGTAAGTAATATGGTGCGTTACTGTTAAATAGCTGTTCATGATAATGTAAAGAACAGACAGCATTTTACGCAAACACTGAGTTATTTAAAAATAATTACCTGTCCTGGCCACTAAGACCAAAAAACTGTTTAAAATTTGAATTTCCCGCCATAGGTGAATCGTACCACCTTAACGGCTTAACTCAACGCATAATGTTCACCCAAGTTTGACCCTAATAACTTTTTACGCATTCCACAGACTAGCAGTTCGCATAATAAAAGTGGAATCAAAGCGCTAAACTCGACAAATATACCTAAATTTTATTTCATCATAATCAGCCTTTTTCCAGTCCACTGCTGGACTTTTAGCCTACCCCGGAAAGGGTGATTGGGCCATATCCACCACGCTGGCCCAGTTGCGGGTTGGTGGATTCACATACACCATTGAATTCCTTCTCCGTACGTATCCAGGTTTCCTCACGATGTTTTCCTTCACTGAAAAGCCAGTGGTATGCAATCCGTACATAAACTGCAAAGAGCTCATTGGTACGGGCCCGGGGTTTGAACCCGCGACCTCACGCTTTCAAGTCTAGCGGTCTCCCAAATGAGCTACATCTAACAGTATACAACAAAATTTAGAACTATGGCGTACCGTTGAATTCCTTCTCCGTACGTAAATTTTATTTAATTGACTTAATTTTAATTTAAAAAAAAAAATTTATAATATTATTTTTTTTGACAAGTTTTGTCGGGTTGAAGTTAAGTGATATTTTTGCGCTGAGTTGCCAGTTTCAGCATGCGATTTTTCGCAGATCTCGTTTATATAAGCCACTACGCACTAAGCCTTGCCTAAATCACTGTACAGATATGAAAATATAGTTTTAGGTGTGAATGTGGTATTTTTATAAAAGAAATATACAGTTTTTCAAATTTGAAGTGGCAATGTGCAGGTCACATCGCTCGAAGAACCGACAATCGATGGGGAAAAAAATGTTCTGGAGTGGAGACTAAAAATAATAATAATAAATAAATATTCGTACGAAAGGGCCGAATTAAGGATGACAAAAGGGGGTTGAAAGTTTATATGAAAGTCTACGCGTACGAAGTCGCGGGCAACAGCTAGTTATGTATATATATTTTTTTTATGTATATTTCTTTTATAAAAGTAACCTTATTAGTTTTAGAAATTATAGTGCCTTAGATTCAAATTAGTATTTATTTTATTATCTATGTACCTTATAGACGGCCAGTGCAGCTATTTACACAAATGTACTTGCGTTCAGCGTTATCACCCATTGATCATGAAAATGAAATGAATGGACGGGCCCAGAAGAAGCGCATTTTTGAAGGTTACAAAATGAGCGCCGGCGCTCACTTCGTTTCAGTCGGTCTCTAGCCGTAGGAAGCGCAACACGTGTCTATTGTTACGTGATAACGAAACATCTGACAAAATTAAGCCTCCGTGTGCTTTTCCGAAGTGTAAGTATTTAAAAAAAAAAAAAAAAACGCTATCTATTTTTTTTTTTTTGTAACAAATGTACTGTACATGGTTATAATTAGGTGTTGAAGTATATGTCCGACGGTTTTGACTCGTTTTTACTGAGCAAGTTCAATGGTTATGGCCCGTCCATTCATTTTATTTTGGTCGCAGCACAAACATGGATTTTGGATCTGGTACAAAACTCACGAAAATATTGTCCTCAGTTAAGGCCCACTTTTCCCATTTTTAGCGATTTCGGTGATTCTAAAGTCCGGTCGCGGAGCAGGAAGAATTTCGTACAATGACCTGTAATTACCTCTCTCTGTCGCTCCTGCGTGAATATAATGCGTCTCGCTCGCTCGCTCATATTTTACATTACAGGCTATACTTTTCGAAAATTATGAGAATTACCCCAAAAATAGAAGTGTAAGCGCCATGATTTTGCTCCGCTAAATGCGACTTTATTACAATATATTAAGGGCCTCTTTCATCATCTCAAAGTATAGATACAAGTAAGCTACTCGGCGATCAAAGTGGCAATTATCGGTAATATTAGTTTCATAATGTCCGAGTAGCGCTACTCGTCACATAAACTGGCATGTAACTTACTTGTTACTTCATCTGCCCACTAGCGGGGTTAACCGGCGACTAAGGCATGCTAAACTTGTGACTTGTGTTGTTTTCGTAAGTAATTTGCCAAGAATTTGTTAAAAATGGATTTGTTCGAATTAATTGAAGACCACGTAGAAGAATTAGAACGTCTTTCACCACGAAGAGTTCCGTGAATCCGCGTTTTTAAAGTTCTTGTTGATTATTATTATGATCTTTATGAACAAGAATTTAACGCTAGATTTCGACTATCTAAAATTGGTGAAAACGAGTACATGACCTAATAAAAAACCTCAGAAGTGAGTGTTAACACTTATTTACGTTTTATTTTTTATTTTATGCAAATTTACTTTTAAAACTATTCACAAATCAAAATTAAATCACACGCTTCAGTTTCTTTTTCTCAGGGCAAAAAAAAAGAAGTAAAAAAAAGGTTTAGGTTTTTTTTCTTTTTCTTTTTTTCGTTTTTTTTCTTTTTCACGTCAGCCGTCCGTCAAACTTGTCGATCATCAAGAAATCTTTTTGACTTTTGACATTTGTGACAGTAGTGACAACTAAATTAGAACGAACGTTGAACATTTTCATATATTCACTCGGCTAACCACCACGTAGTTACTCGGAGCTATGTTTTCATTTGTGAAACTGACAAAAGTTACTCGGGACTTTTACTCGCCAAGTAGCACTACTCGGAAAGTAGCTAATCAACACTTTACTTTGAGATGATGAAAGAGGCACTTATGGTCATTTGTAATAACAAGCGTTGCTAAAAAATGGGATAACCTCGATAGTATGGTTTTAGTCTAAGTTTGGTTCGGACGTATGTGAAACCCTATTTTACTTTACACTATCAAGAACGATTCAGTAGTTAGTTAAATGTTAAGTGTTGCCATATATTCGTGTTTAGTTACATTTGTGATGTTATGTAAGTGATACTCAGTATGGTTTAAATATATATATATATATTTAGCAATGTTTTTACAATTATGTTCAGTTTCCTTTAGCAACCCGGTGTTACGACATGGATGTTGCGTCTAGTATAATACATGGTATAAAAACATGCTCCGCCAGGTATAGCGCTCCGAGAAAAAATGTCACGTGGGCGTCCCGCAATGATGTCATCAATGCTATGGATACACGTACACGTGCATAAGCAAGAGCAGAATAAGTAATTTACAACAAGTTCGAGAGAGATGACGATACACGAAACAATGGCGAATTAAATAGGATTTTTATTTACTCATCGAAATCTAATTGTATTTGTTCAAAGTCAATATGTAATTTTGCTTTAAAAGCTATGACAATACTATTTAAATGCATATCAGAAATATATATGTAAACAAAAAAGTTATCTATCAAATATTGTCGAGGCCGTGTAATCTATTCAAATTCAAATTCAAATTCAAATTGTTTATTTCAAGTAACCATGGACTCATACTTAGCAATATTTGGACAAAGAATTAGGTATAAAAATAATAATAGTAAAATGTCAGTGGAAAGTTAAAATAAAATTAACATAACCTAAAATGTCAATTACAAAAAATACCCTAGATCAAATAAAAAAAAAAATTAAAATGTCACATAAAAATTTTAGTACTTAACAAAAAAAAATATTAAAAGTCACAGAAATAAAATACAAAAGCAAAAGAATTAGATTATTACTATTATAAAAATTACAATAAGGTGGTATGTTTCAGATAGGCAGGAAATTCAAATGTCAAACAGTTTTCTTGTCCTTGTAGCTAGGCCGGGTAATTATTGTAAACGATCATGATGTTTGGTCAAATTGATTATTATTCTTTACAAAATCATGTAAAGCTATTTATCTAATTTATATTATTACTTACACTTGTGAATAAACTAATTTTTTCTGTTTCAAACGGTTTATTGACAAATGTAAGTAATATGGTGCGTTACTGTTAAATAGCTGTACATGATAATGTATAGAACAACCAACGATTTGCGCAAACATTGTGTCATTTGAAAATAATTACCCGGCCTAGCTACAAAAACATTTTTTATTTTATTTGAATTTCCCGCCATAGGTGAAACGTACCACCTTAATTTATGATATTTTCTCAATTCGACCTTTTTTTAAATTTCAATTTCAATATGCCTTAGTCATTGACATTACCTTGATGATATTATGTCGGGCATACAACAAGGCGATCCGTTCGTTCCAAGTTGTTTAATAAATACTTATTGTATATATGTAATAGCGTTTTTATATTGTTATTGTTATTTTTCACCGTTATGTATATTCGTTGTATGAGTGTTATTTTTCCCATCTCTTAGGACGCGATTATACCAAGGCGTCATCGTAAAGCGTTGTGGCACATGATATATGCCAGAACGCAGAGTGTTCATCTTAATCAGCCTTTTAACAGTCCATTGGACTTCTCGCCTACCCCCGAAAGGGTGATTGGGCCATATCCACCTCGCTAGCCCAGTTGCGGGTTGGTGGATTCACATACACAATTGAATTCATTCTCCGTGCGTATGCAGGTTTCCTCACGATGTTTCTCCTTCACCGAAAAGCCAGTGGTATGAAAACGCACAGTGTTGTCTTGGTATAATTGAACCTTTAGCCTGTAAGTACCACAAATTAATATTAAAAATGTACACTCAAGTTAGATTTATAATTCTCTTAATTAGTCTAAAACATCTTACGAACCTCCGAAGTTATATCGTGCTGTCTCATTTTCGCGGTTGTCAATCCTCAATGGCGAAAATGAAACAAAACACATTTTAGTTTAGCACATTCAGAGCCTTGTACGGGGTGTAACGAAAACACTATCCAACACGTGAGAGCACCCTCTATGTTAATTTATTTAAGTTAACCTGAATAGAAAATAATAAAAAAACTATTTAAAAAAAATTACGCTTATTCTTTTTTACTAGATACTTATCTAAGTCGTAAATATTACACCACAGAAAAGAGAAGTAAATAGAACGGAAATGGGAAGGAAGATCTGTTACCAGGCATTATGAGGCATTATGAGGCATTATTATTATTATTATTATTTATTTATTGGAAAACCAACAGCTTTTTACACTAAAATATACAATGGAAAAACGATAGGAAGCCAATTACAGGTTATTAATTATGAGGTAAGTATATGTATTAGTATGTATTGTTATTAGAATGTACGGTTTATATTATAACTAAGTATCACATTATTCAATATTGCTCGCCCCGCCTTCTACCTCCTGTATGAATCCTCTCCATCCTAAGGTTGCCTGGAAGAGATCGCTCTTAGCGATAAGGCCGCCGATTGTTGCACTAGTTTTTAAGCTGTTTTATCGTGTGTATGAAATTTGTGGTGTGAACAATAAAGAGTTTATCTATCTATCTATCTATGAGTGAACCTTGGTTGAACATTCTTATTTGGATCAACGCGTCGAACTCCGCGTCACAGTTGCTAACTGATGTCGAATGACTGACGTTTCGTTTATATGGGTGCAACTGGCTACAACAAATTTCTTACAAAAATGGTAATTCGGTAAGTAATAACTTCTGTGGTCCTATACGATAGGATTCAAAGATCACAAAATTATAAAGGTGAGCTGTTTTATCGTGTGTACCCAGTACCTACTCATCATTATGAGTAACTTATACATAATCAACGCTTTTACTATGGGACCTTAAAGAGAACGCAGGGAAACGCTGGATGCAGGCCGCTTCCAACCGGCCCTTTGGAGATCGATGGGGGAGGCCTATGTCCAGCAGTGGACGTCCTATGGCTGAAATGAGTATGATGACTAGGTATTTAGTAGGTAGGTATAGGGATGAATAACGAAGTACCTATCGTTCAACCTCCATGAATTCTATTTTAAATATGAAAACTCCTTGGTTCGTCTTGCAAAATTATAGAAAAAAAAAATAGATTTCGTTATATGAAAAAGAAACAAACAATTGCTATTTTATTTACTGAATCAATTGTGAATTTTCTTTGGCGTTTTCTGTAAAATAGTGCAAGTTTACGATAGTAGTAGTAATAGTGAAGTAAAATAAATAAAGCTAGGTAGTAATTTAAGGTTATTGCGTTGAGCAGACTGCATAATGCCTGCTGAAGCGTCTACAAAAGAGGAACCCATATATGCACCCTTCTTCGGAGTCATGGGAGTGTCCTCGGCCATCATATTCAGTGGTGAGTATACAGAGAAGAAAAAAGGGGTTGTCTGTAAAGTCGGTTTACGGACGATAATTTTAGGTGATAACGCTTAGGCCGATCGTGCCTCTCTATCGCTTGTTCCGCGCTCTCGCTTGCACGCGCGGCTCAGGCGGAACGTGACAATTTGTCGTGCGTGCAGCCGGTGTTCATCGATTTATAAGACGTTATCACGTCAAAAATATTTTTACTTTCTCTTTTCTGTGCATGGGTGAGTACCTTACAAGTACTATCCTTCGTTGCTTTGCTACAGTACCTATCCTATAGTAAGTATAGGTACCTAATTATATATGATAAAAAATACATACATAACAGACGACCTAAAAGAGACCGCAGGGAAACGCTGGATGCAGGCCGCTTCCAACCGGCCCTTTTGGAGATCGATGGGGGAGTCCTATGTCCAGCAGTGGACGTCCTACGGCTGAAATGATGATGATGATGATGATGATTACATATTGTGACAATATGTCTGGTCATTTGGTGTAATTTTCTTCAATATGGCATTTCTCGCGTCAAAATATAATCTCTCCTCTTCTATAGCTCTGTCTTTAAGTCTCTAGGTACATAGTATAAATTAAACTCGCGCCGACAACGAGCTAACAAAAAACCGGCCAAGTGCGAGTCGGGCTCGCGCACTGAGGGTTCCGTACCACCACAAAATACAATAAGGTTGTCCGAGTAACCGAATTACAAGTTATTATAACGCCTTCCAAAACTTGTCGGAGTAATTGCTACGCTGTTTGCTACAGGCGCTCGAGTATAACACAATTATAACTTGGTAATGAACAGAAACTTGTCACCGACTCGCACTTGGCCATTATTTACTATTTGTTTTTATACTTTAGAGTGTGGGTATCTACTATAATCATGCCAAGTGTGACGTTTGTACGACAGACATCGTAGGCGTAATAGGGTCCCGTTTTTACACTTTGGGTACGGAACCCTAAAAACGTCCACGGCCTAAAGGCGCAATAAGCAAAACGTTGCAGACGATGCGTAGTAAGCACTTGCTACTTCTACTTGTTACGTCTACTCTACTACGCATCGTCTGCAAGCGCCCTGAGTGACATGTTTGTTTGTTGCAGCACTCGGAGCGGCGTACGGCACCGCCAAGTCCGGCACGGGCATCGCCTCGATGGCGGTGATGAGACCGGAGCTGATCATGAAATCTATCATCCCGGTGGTGATGGCGGGCATCGTCGCTATATACGGCCTCGTGGTCGCCGTGCTGCTCGGCGGTTCATTAGAAATTAAGAATTATACGCTGTTCAAGTAAGCTACCATCCTCGACCACACTCGGGCACTGAGCCCGCAGCGAGCGGTCTCTTCTCTGCGAAATTTTTGTTTTATTTTCTTGCCACGATTCCATAAACTTGGCGTTTGCTATATAGCTTCGTACATAAAACCATAGATAAATAAAACGCAGTTTGCCCGTTGTGCTTAAATGTCATTTCAAATAAGCTTTTGGACTAAATAGTTGGCGTACCTAAAACCAAGGAAGATAAACTAAGAGGAAAGCCAATAGCGGAACATTAGAGCGTAGCTCGGAACATTTGCCTAAAAACGGTACGAACTTAGATGGCGCCGTAATTTGAGCGTGTTATAGGTTGTCTCGAACTTCCGTAAGCGCTGCAGTCAGATAATGTACGAAAGGGTTCTACAAATTACCGTAGCGCTAGTATCGCAGTCAAGTTTCGCAATACTACACGGTTGACAGTACTAACGGGTTATTTAGCACGATTTTGTAGACTTTTAACCTAAGTATTTTTACTTTTTTTCTAGGGGGTTCCTCTCGCTAGGAGCTGGTCTGTCGGTGGGATTCTCGGGCCTTGCCGCTGGATTCGCTATTGGTAAATTACTAAGTTTATATTATTTTCTTTCGTCATTATCATTAGGACGGACCGACAGACGGACAGCTGTCCGTCCTACAACGAACTTATAAACCCTTATATTTATTTTATTATTTATTTTTATTATTTTAGAGAAACTAACGGTCTTAATTAACAGAGTTAATAATTAGCTAGAGACAAAGGGGCAATTTAAAAGGTTTTATTCCTGTAAAATACACTTTTTAGGGTTCCGTACCTCAAAAGGAAAAAACGGAACCCTTATAGGATCACTTCGTTGTCCGTCTGTCTGTCTGTCTGTCCGTCTGTCAAGACCCTTTTTCTCAAGAACGCGTAAAGGTAGCAAGTTGAAATTTATACTAAATACTTGGATCTACGGTTTCTTTCGGCTGTAAAAAAATAAAAGTTGTAAGTCAAAGCAATCAAAAGATATGAACGTTTATGTCGCATATTTTGCGATTTCACAGGGGAATCAAAACCTATAGGGTACTTTCCGTTGACCTAGAATCATGAAATTTGGCAAGAGGCAAGGTCTCATAGTACATATATAGGAATAAATCCGAAAGTTATAAAGTTATAACTTATATAAAGTTATAAGTTATTTCATTTAAAAATAATTATTTTGCTATTACAAACTTACATTTTGTAGTTGGAATGTATGGAAGAACCTTATTGTCAACTACAAACTTAAGTTTGTCTCTCAATATTTTAACTTCAGTTAGTTTTTTTTTTGGTCTCGCGCTCTTAGGGTTCCGTCTAACGGAACCCTCAGAGCACGAGTCCTACTCGTACTTGTCCGGTTTTTTTTTAAACCCTCCTAATTCTTCCTCTTAGGTGCACTTTTCGGTACTGTTGTGCATGAAATAGAATTATTCCCCACATATAGTACACTTTCCCCGTAAAGACACACCCTATTGTTAAAGAAAAAATAAATGCAATTTTTTGACCTAGATCATGAAATTTGGCAAAAAGCAAGGTCTCACAGCACATATTATAAAGGAATAAATCCGAAAGTCATAAATTTGAAGTTATATCATTTAAAAATAATTGTTTTGCTATTACAAACTTACTTTTTGCAGTTTTTCACTCACTCACTCACGCTCTGTGGGACAACGGAACCCTCGGAGCGCGAGTCTAACTCGTACTTGACCGGTTTTTCCTCTTAGGTGCACTTTTCGGTACTGTTGTGCACGAAATAGAATTATTCCTCAGAGATACACTTTCCCCGTAGAGACACCCTTTTGTTAAAGAAAAATCTCCAGGGTCCTTACGGACAACTGCTATTGCGGCTCCAAACTAACGTTAAATCCGCTCAGTTGGAAAATCACGCGCCCGCATACCGTATCTGGGCGCGTTAAGGTTCACGTTCATTAACATTAGATTTAACATTAGTTTGGTGCCGCAATAGCAGTTGTCCGTAAGGCTAGAAATACAATTTTCTTTTTTCTAGGTATAGTGGGAGACGCGGGAGTGCGCGGAACTGCACAGCAGCCAAGACTGTTCGTCGGCATGATTTTAATTCTTATATTCGCTGAAGTGTTAGGCCTGTATGGGCTTATTGTGGCCATTTACCTTTTTACTAAAGTCTAATAAAATAACATCAGTCAGTCAATACATAAGGATAAGTAACTTTTTGTGTTAAGTTTTAAATAAACTCTAGAGTAACACGTGGTCTACTTTCGCATAATGCCAACTTTTCCAAAATGACCAGTTCCTAGAAAGACAAACCTAATTTGGGCAGCATAGTCACTTATTTAAATAACCGTTTTAACCAACTTAGCCACTTTTACCAGAAATACTTATTTTTTTCCGGCATGACTACTTCCTAGTGTTTCGAAATGATTTCTTTCCCAAAATTAACAATTTTCTAAAATAACTAAAATCATAACAAATACTGTCTAAAAATTAATTGCGTCTTGAATCATTTAGTAATTTGGAAAATTTGGATTAGGTTAGCCATTTTACGAGCCCATTTTCCAAAGTAAGGACTTCGCCCTTACTTAAATGGTCATATTAGAAAAGGCCCGATGTACCACTTGCACTATTGACTTGCACCATTAATGGTGCAAACGCAACTAACGTTTTCACATCATACCGTTTGCACCATTAACATTCAACATCAATGGTGCAAACGCAACTAACGTTTTCACATCATACCGTTTGCACCATTAACATTCAACATCAATGGTGCAAACGCAACTAACGTTTTCACATCATACCGTTTGCACCGTTGACTTGCACCATCAATGGTGCAGATGCTTTAAAACAGTCAGTCAGTTTTAAAACAGACAAATGAATGGGTACATCTGCTTATAGGTTTGTATCATTGCGTGTGGAGTTGTCTTTCTGGAAACGGCCATTTTGGAAAAGTAGCGAAATTATGAGAAGTAGACCACAGGCTACTAATAAAGTTTTATTTTAACATTTATATTCTTTAAAGTGAGTCTAAATATAGTTTTAATCGTTGTCTTTGTTAATAAACAATTAGTTTGATAATTTTCTTTAATAATGGCAGGTTTCAGATCAAGTAGAAAATAACAGAAATTCCTGATCCGAACATTGCTTCCCAATAGGTTTAATACTTGTAAATTGTGCGCCATCTGTCTGTCGAAATCTTAACTAGGTACCTATGTCGCATCGTAGCGTCCATGTGTATAATTTGGAGTAGGGTAGAGGTTACGCGTCGGACCGGTCTATTCCACTTTGATCACCTGGGTGATCAAAGTCGACTCTATTTAAATTATTATTTGAGTATTCTTTATCACCTGCACCTAAGTGACCATAGGCGACTCGATTCAAATTATTGTTTTGCTAGCTTTTGATCACCCATGAAAATAAAATAAAAAATGGTCTTAGGCAAGTTTCTCCCACAGGTAGGAGGAGGGTTATTCCTTTTTGTTTTCATTTCGTCAGTTTTTTTTTCGATTCCACGACGAAAAGTCCAACTGGTTCTATCAATGGAACAACCAATAGAACTAGTGGGAACTGATGCGCCCCCCAATCGGTACTCCGATTGCGTTTGTTACCCGTGGTCCAACCGCGTGGTTCTACCAGTAGGACCACGGGCAATTTGATAGTGGGAGTGGGAAAAATAATGACGAATGAATATGTCTTAAGAATACAGGAAAATAAAAGCAAACTTACACAAAATAATGTTTATTGCGTCGCATCGATATTACGGCTACGGTCAAAGAAAGGGTCTATTTACACGACTGTTTTAGCCGTGCGGCGGATCGCTTCGCAAATCGCCTCACAAAGCCTTAAAACGTCATTTACACAGTTTACTTACAAACACGATCGTAAAGATTAGTTCCTAACAGACCACCAGCGCTCGTAAAATTTGGCCTCTATTCCCTAGGAAAATTTGTAGAGGTTACGCGCCTTACGTGCTTGTTTTAGGGATCTGGAGACCCATGTAACGCGCCAGTAACACGGTAACCACCCAATGTACCGTTTGCACCATTGACTTGCACCATTAATGGTGCAAACGCAACATTGTTACAAAATTCAAAGTGGTCAAACGAATCCAAACGCTTCTTCCAAATGGATGCCTTTGAATTTTGTAACTGAGTAAAAGTTTTCCTAACCAACCAACCAAGTAGAAAGCAGGTGGTCAGCTAAGAACAAGTTTTCCTAACCAACCACCCATGCGGAGAGCTGGTGGTCTGCTAAGAACAATTTTTCCTAAACGACCACCCAGGTGGATGGTTTTGGAGGTGCGGACCCGTGCTTCACCTAGGTTCTCCACCTGGGAGAAGCAAGACCTTGCCGCCCTTTTTTGCATGTGGACTATAGACTTTTCTCTGTGCCTTTGGAATAGACTATAGCATGCCCGATGTACTGGTGGCATGATCACCTACTCTAAAAAGGTCTTTACACTTGAGATACGGTTCTCTATAGAAATACAAAGCTGCTTGTCTTTTTTACCCCTATACATAAATGCGCTGTACAAAAGTAAAGGCTTGTACACAATAGCTGCCAAGTCAATTATTGCATTAAAAATACTTCTACGTCATATCTACTAGCTGTTGTCCGCGACTTGTTGAAACAAAAACTGGATTTTTAATGTTCTGATTGTATCAAATAGATCTATAGAAAATTAAATTCTTTTATTAAATAGATCTGTACTTATATTGAAAATAACGGCATCGGAACAACTCAACATGTCAACTTACCTCCAATTTACAAAAGTAGTTTTTCATTATCTCTCGGAGGGAAATTTTGAGAGTGGATTTCGTTAAATTACAGAGATCAAACCATTTTAATGTTATGTTTGTCCTTGTTTTATATTTGTCTTGGCAATTACGGCTTATATTTTTTTTTGTTTTATACGTCGTAATCCAGATAGGAAAAAATTTAACGATTGCATTTTGTTATACAGTTCTTAAATTAACGAAGCGTAGCGACGCAGCGTTTTGTCCAATAAAATAATACTGACAAACATTTCTATAAGTATCTATGTACATTTTATCAGCGTTCAGTTGAAGTTTCCCATACAGCGAACCACCTTAAATCATAAGTATTAGCAAGGGCGGATCCAGCTTTGGTGCCAGGGGGTGCCAGGTCACATAGTCGTGGTCAAGTCATATGAAGTTATAATTAAATTTTTATAATGGATTTTTATATTAATTAGTCGTCCACCTAGGTTCTAGGACGCAGCCCAGGGGGAGGAGGGGTCATGAATCTCTGGCCCCCCTGGATCCGCCCTTAACTATTAGGTATTATGGTAATACGTTGACGAATGGGAAACGCCAAAGACACAGTACACTAAACTTATACCGAACAGTAGCGCATCGCGGCGGTGTTTACAAGTTTACAAATAGCTGCCTCTTAAAATTAAGGGCCAGAATACCGGGTAGGTGGCATTGATGGCCTTACTTAAAAACGTTACTTAAGTTAAGCAATGCTTAAAATTGCTCTGTCAACTTCTCGTTGACGGAAATTGTCACACGTTAAAACGAGACAGAGCAATTTTAAGGATTGTTTAACTTAAGTATGTAACGTTTTTAAATAAGGCCGTTAATGTTTTTTTAAGACATAAAATTACTGCTTACTTAAAAAAAATGCATTAAACATTACAAAATATTTTGGATAAATTTATGTTTAAAATTTTTTTATGATGACCAGAATAAATGGTAAATCTATTTATCATTTAAAGTAGTCAAAATAAAAAAAATATTAAAAATTGTAACTAAATATTTTGAAATAAGCAAAATGACCGAAACACATTTTTCAAAAGAAGACGGTAATCTCATATTAAAACATCAAATGCCCGATGTACCGTTTGCACCATTGACTTGCACCATTAATGGTGCAAACGATACAAAGTAGTTTCGTTTGTACCATTAATGGTGCAAACGCAACTAGCGTTTTCACCTCGTACCGAGACCGTTTGCACCATTGATTTGCAACATCAATGGTGCAAACGCAACTAGCGTTTTCACCTCGTACCGTTTGCATCATTGATTTGCAACATCAATGGTGCAAACGGTACGAGGTGAAAACGCTAGTTGCAACATCAATGGTGTAAACGCAACTGCTGCACGAGTGAGCCAGTGGCGCGCCATATTCTGGACTTTAAGTACCAATGTCTAAGGTCCAACGCTGACAATGTCGACGTATGTTCGCAGTGTACAAGCGGCCGTAAAAAATTCAAGGCGATTCAAGTCACTTGGTTTACGGTAATTTCAAATTATGTCTTATTTTACTAGAGTTTAACAGTCGAGGCGCGACAACAGGTTACCGGATTGTATTTTATTGCCTTTAAAAAAAGTTGACAAAAATAAAGCTGATCACTGTAAACAAAATTAAAATGTGTTTAAAATTTAGTACACTTTCTAATGACTTCACTGGTAAATACACCATACAAACTCCACACTGTCACTAACTTTGCGGGAAAGGGATAGACCATCTCTTTCTAATCCAATAAATAAACAAATATTCGGGTCATTTTTGCACACACGGTCATCTGACCCCAAACTAAGCAAAGCTTGTGATATGGCTGCCAGAGACTGATATACATACATATATAGTTTTAAATACATACTTAAATAGATATTAACAACCAGATATAGAACAAACACAAATGTTCATCACATAAATGTTTGTCCTAGGCAGGAATCGAACCCACGCCCCCAAGCGCAGAAGGCAGGTTCACTACCAACTGGACCAACGGGCTATCTAAATCTAGGCAAGCGTGATCCAACGTGAACTACATCCTCGCTTATCATCAGGTGAGATGGTGGTCAAACACAAGCCTATATTTTTTTTAAACCATCACCAACTTTAAGTGCTTATTTATCTCAGAACAGTATTAGCCAATTTAAATAATTTCTTCGGTATGCATATACTCGAACATATAAAATAATAAACTCACACGAAGCCTAATATTTTTAACCAATCAAACAACTGTCCGATAGCCTGTTTTGAACCTACGGTGAACCGGTAAGAACGGTTAGCCGGGAAGAACGGTAAATCGGTAAGAACGGTAAGCCGCTTGTACACCGCGAGTGCGACGCCTCGAACTTATAGTCACCGTTGGTCCTTTTACTCTAAATCTTTACAATAATTTAACATTATTTTTACATTAATCCCAATTTTCGCCAACGTACTCTCATGTGCTAACAAATGAGAAATCTCTAGGGTTTTCACCTATCTAAAGAATTAGGTATCATTTATATCAGTCCAATAAATGGCACTGTCAATCCTGAATATAACCTACATTTATCTGAATATAAATTACCGGGCTATTCGGAAAGGGTAATAATATAGGCTCAATATAAAAATATGAATTTTCCAACGATACTCAAAAGTTTACACGGTTTTAAGGAAAAGGTATGCTGAAAGAGGTTCGTTATACTCACCATTATGAACCACTTTTACTATGGGACCAACCCTGAAATCGCAAATAATAAATCAGCTGTTCAACGGTCAACTGAGTGTAGTGCGGCTAGGTGTGGCTGCACTTGAACGTAACACAGTAGTGATATGTAGCAACTTCTCTATACATAGTAATTTTAGCTCAATGGTTTTTTGCGATTTCAAAGCTGTTCACAATGACCTCCTTCCGACTTAGTACCACTGTGTAACCCTAGATAAAAGTTGCATAACAGTGCTCATCCTACACGAATATTCATAATATTACATTTACTAATCTAATTTTTACAGTTCTAATATGAGATTCTAATCTAAGCAATTAATTCTAAATATACACAGAATTTCCATTTTTACAATATTTCTTTTCAGTTTACCGACCGAACCGAAAAAAACTTAATATTTATATGTTATTAATTAACAATTCAAAAATTTAATGACCGACAGGTTTCGAACCTGCGCCATCGGGTATACGGTATACGACCCAAGCGCTCTAACCGCTAAGCTACTGTCGCTTTCCTGTCAGCCTTCAAATTCAAATTATTGAGCTGTCTTTGCAACCAATCTAACCATTGGTGATCGACGCCATCTATAATTCAATTAAATAATAAGCTAATGTCCTAATTTTTACTTTATATATCTCACTAGCAACGCACCCCGGCTTCACACGGGTGTAAGTTTTATTTTTACACCATGGGTTACATTATTGGAGTTTTAGTAAGAATCTCTATAAAAAAATATATGAAGCCTATGTCACCCGGGGATAGTGTAGCTTCCCAACAACGAATGTATTTTTCAAATCGGTTCAGTTGTTTCGGAGCCTATTCAATGCAAACAAACAAACAAACAAATCTTTTCTCTTAATAATATTAGTATAGAAGTATAGATAAAAAAGCTGACCATAAATAGATGACAGTTCGTCAACGAAAACAAAAATAAAATTTGTTCAAAAATAAATAAGTTACAAGTATTCTAATTTCATGATAGACAGAGAGCGCACTATAGCACGTAATGACGTGAATCCACGCGCCATACAGATGCTATACTAACACAAGCTTTGCGAAAAAGAGACAGAGCATTTGCTCTCTATCCCCACGAAAAACTTTAAGCGCTCAGCTCATAATATCTCAGAGATTTGTCAGCCAATTTGTTTTTGTGTAATGTATTTAGTTATATCCTTCGCTAAGCCTGTTATTAGTAATGAATGAAAATTAGGACACATGCCTATTCTTGCTACCTGTATCTACTCAGCCAGGACCTGCACAGGTCTCAAACCTGACAGAGATGACGCCTTTTACTGACACGAAAATAATTTTTATATTGAAGTGTTCAAATCAAATCATTTATTTGTCATTCAGTCAGTGTTATTTCACAGTTTAGAATAAGAGCGCAAGAGTGGCACACGCCACTCTTGCGCTCTTATTCATGTTATTTATGTTTTTTTATGATGGGGACAACCCCATAAAAAAAAAAACATTACAGACATACTAAAAGTTAAGCAAATAAAAATTTTACTCCTTGAGTCGGTCGAGAATGCAATGAAGCACCTTTGGAGCACCACATCCAGCAACACAACGTGTTGCATAACTTATCAATAGCAGATTAACAAAAAATTGCCGTTTTGGCTTTAATGAGTTAACTATATGATACCCCTTGTTACCAAAATAATAGTTCAAAAACACTTCATCACCTTCCCGAGCGACTATGGATGTGACACTTCATCACCTTCCCGAGCGACTGTGGATGTGACACTTCATCAACTTCCCGGGCGACTATGGATGTGACACTTCATCACCTTCCCGAGCGACTATGGATGTGACACTTCATCAACTTCCCGGGCGACTATGGATGTGACACTTCATCACCTTTCTGAGCGACTATGGATGTGACACTTCATCACCTTTCTGAGCGACTATGGATGTGACACTTCATCACCTTCCCGAGCAACTATGCGAGTGACATTTCATCACCTTCCCGAGCGACTATGGAAGTGGAACCCTCATTTAGTCTCGTTATAGTATTCTTGAAATGCCTTTCCCCGATGAGGGCGCCACTCCTGCCCCTTTCATTTCTTAAATGTTATTGTCTATAGCAAAAAAGTATATCCTAAATTGTGGAACAACACTTCAATATAAAAAATTACTAACCATCAATACTTAAAAAATATTTCCAGCACAATTTAAATAAATGAGGGTACTTTCAAAGTTTTTGTAAAGGTTTTCGCGGTAGGCACTTTCGGTGTCTCCGTAGACCAACAGAATATGGACGAACAAAATGTCCGGCAATGCTTGGATAAGTCATCGGAAATCTGTATAATCCAGTTTTACATAGAACTAGCGACCCGCTCACCTGGCTTCGCACGGGTGTAATTTACGTGCGAAGCCGGGGCGGGTCGCTAGTCGCTATATATATATATATATATATATATATATATATATATATAAACCTTCCGTGGAAATTTATCTAACTGATGGTGAAAACCGCATCAAAATCCGTTGCGTGGTTTAGGAGGAGTTAGCGGCCATACAGACAGACAGACAGACATACGCAGAAAGCGACTTTAATGTATACTATGTAGAGAAGAGAAGAGAATAGATACCTCGGCATTGTACTGGGTTACGCGGAAATGGTGTACTAAGCCAAAAGGGGTCCATAGCACCGGTCATAATGTAGAACTTTTTTTAATTTATTTTTTATGACATAGTTGGCAAATAAGCAGACGGGCCGCCTGATGGTAAGCAGTCACCGTCGTCGCACAGTACTTGTAACAGCAGAGGCATCACAAATACGTTGCCGACTCTAGACTTTTACTATGGGGTTAACTCTAAATCGCGAGAAAAAAACAGGTGTTCCATAGAAAACGGTCAGTCACACTCGATAAAATGTATGGAACAGCTGATTTATCGAGATTTCAGAGTATAAGAGAAAAAGTTGTTGATAATGATGGGTAGTGGTAGTGTAGTGGGTACTATAGGTATATAGACCTCATTTGGCTTAGTATACATACAAAATACAAAGTATTTAAATATTTTTTTGCAATTACTAACTCGGTTATTTAAGAATATTCAATATAAATATAACATATACCTACCCATAGTACTTTATTATCACGGGCTCTAAATGGCAAGATTTTAGCTTATGGGAGTAAAACGTGATCAAAACCAGAGATCTCTAACAGATGGACACCGCGTGTTCACCTACTTTGCGTGTCTGTGGCCTGCATACAATACAATACAATACAACTTCATCATCAACTTCATCTGCATCGCGATACAATACCTATAGAGTCACAATTTCTAAGTAAAAACAGTCAAAAATCGTCCTAGCATCGTTGTATATACCTAGCACTAGTTCACGTATAGTTGTCTCGCTCTATTCCCCGATGTTACTCGTGTTGTTCGTCGTCGTCCGCTTTGAGCGCGAGCATGTTCGGCAACTTGTAGTGCTGCATGTGGAATGGAGGTTCGGGGCTCGATGACGCGCGGACAATCTGCGGGGAAAGCAGTCAACATCAATAATAACATAACATAACATTATAATAGTGCTAACAGGTGTTTGGCTTTAGTACGCTGGACCACCGTCTGACCAACGAGAGAGAGTGAGAATATGTTTCCCTCTCTTTTTCTTTCGTTCGTATACCCATGTAAACGCAGGTATATGTACCCATGGGCTTAGCCATGATCCAAGAGAACAAGGTCTGGCGCTCCGGTAGTTGTCACCCAATTACGTCACTGTCCAGTTGCCACTTTGTTGCAACATACACAGATATCAGAAATGAGATAATCCGTCAAAGAACTAAAGTAACCAACATAGCTCAAAGAATTAGCAAGCTGAAGTGGCAATGGGCTGGCTATATCTGTAGAAGATCTGACAACCGCTGGGGTCGACAGGTTCTAGAGTGGAAACCACGTATCGGCAAACGTAGAGTAGGACGCCCTGCAGCCAGGTGGAGTGACGACCTGCGAAAGGCGGCTGGTGGCAAGTGGATGCGAAAAGCAGAAGATCGTGCCTTGTGGCGTTCTTTAGGAGAGGCCTACGTCCAGCAGTGGACGAACATCAAATAGGCTGATGATGATGATGTCAAAGAAATTTCTTAATAATCTATTAAATAAAATACAAAAAGCATTTCAATTGTTATTTGGTTTGTCCGCTCAAGCAAAGCAATTCAAGTTAGGCACGAATTTAATATAGGTAATTATATTAAACACATAATTTTTATCAAAACCATATTGATTTACTGGATTCCCACATATTGATTTGGAATATGAAATGGGGTTCTGCGGTAACAAACATAAAATAACGAATTGAGAAACCCCTCCTTTTCAAAGTCGGTAAAAAATGAACTAATTTTGCAGCGGGTTTTTGTGGTTTACCTGAGTACTTCGGCCTCGGCGCCGTCTGGGTAAGATTCCCTTCCGAGCCATGAAGAACCTGTGAAACAGAATGTCTATTATCTTATGTGAAAAGACCTACTACCACTGACATTTACTAATATAGACACCGCGAGAACGTCAACTTGTATGAAAAAGAATACCGCATTGTTGTATCTACCTTTTGTACCTGTTTATTTTGTGGTGCTGTTACTAGGGTTGGCAACCATGCTGTAAATTACAGTAATATACTTGTATGAACAGTAATATACGGTAAAAACAGTAATATACGGTAAAACAGTAATATACTGTAAAAACAGTAATATACTGTTTCTAGCTTTATAATACTTCTTACTGTTGTACTGTGTATCCAAAATTCTTTTCATTCCATCATAATTTTTAGACCACCTTTAAAAAAAAATAAGTTTCGAAACGCGCATGGAACAAAACTTTTTTCGGGACCCTAAAACAAAGTGTATTTTATTTAAAAAACTGGTTATATTATCCATAATACGGATTACCAGCTGAATATACTTTTTTCTTGTGCTAAAAGTTGGCAACCCTAGCTGGTACTCAGTCAGTGTTTGCTCACTGTATAGTAGAGATGGGTATGTTGAACTGTTCGGACATGGTCTGGTATACAGTGTTTGCTCACCGTATAGTAGAGATGGGTATGTTGAACTGTTCGGACATGGTCTGGTATTCAGTGTTTGCTCACCGTATAGTAGAGATGGGTATGTTGCACTGTTCGGACATGGTCTGGTATTCAGTGTTTGCTCACCGTGTAGTAGAGATGGGTATGTTGAACTGTTCGGACATGGTCTGGTATTCAGTGTTTGCTCACCGTATAGTAGAGATGGGTATGTTGAACTGTTCGGACATGGTCTGGTATTCAGTGTTTGCTCACCGTATAGTAGAGATGGGTATGTTGAACTGTTCGGACATGGTCTGGTATTCAGTGTTTGCTCACCGTATAGTAGAGATGGGTATGTTGAACTGTTCGGACATGGTCTGGTATACAGTGTTTGCTCACCGTATAGTAGAGATGGGTATGTTGAACTGTTCGGACATGGTCTGGTATTCAGTGTTTGCTCACCGTATAGTAGAGATGGGTATGTTGAACTGTTCGGACATGGTCTGGTATACAGTGTTTGCTCACCGTATAGTAGAGATGGGTATGTTGAACTGTTCGGACATGGTCTGGTATACAGTGTTTGCTTACCGTATAGTAGAGATGGGTATGTTGCACTGTTCGGACATGGTCTGGTATTCAGTGTTTGCTCACCGTATAGTAGAGATGGGTATGTTGAACTGTTCGGACACGGTCTGGAAGGTGAGGCCGCGCGACACGCAGTCGGCCGCGGCCCGCAACACTCCCTCGCTGCGCCGGATGCGCTTGTTTATGTTGTACTCTGGTTGGGAATGATGTGTCTGTAAGAAATAATTGAAAACAATAATGTGTCCATTTTATGAAGAACTACATAAACTAAACTTTTTTAGGGCCGCCTGATGGTAAGCAGTCACCGTCGCCTATGTATACTTGTAACATCAGAGGTATTATAAATAGGTACGTTGCCAACCCTTAGGGACTCTATTAACTCGCCTTCTGAAGAACCCCATGTTATAGCTTCTCGGAAACACCGCGGAAGGTAGCTCATTCCACATTTTGCAGGTGTGAGGCAAGAAAGATCGCGTGAATCGCTCAGTGTGCGATTTCCACTGATATATGTAGATGTATATAGTACGATGACAAAACCGCGACGCCGGCATCAGATCAAACAGTTCTTCAGAACACTCCCCGTTGTAAATGTGATAAAAGATACAGAGAGACCCAACGTCTCTGCGCATGTTGAGCGGCTCTAGGTGTTCAGTGAGCTTGGGATCATTGACAACTCCCACAGCGCTACGCTGCAGTGCATCAAGAGGCTCTAGTTGTTACTTGGGTGCTTTATTGCCTTAAAGAAATTGACGGCTCATTTTTGTCTGCAAATAGGTTAAGAGGTTTTGAGAGGTGTTTGATTAAGTTTTCTAATAAAGGAACCATATAAACAGAGGTTATGTTGCATTTGAGAGCCAGTTCCCATTACAAGCTAGGCATGTCTACGATTTTCGAACACACCGTTAATTAAGATCAAATGAGCTGTAGTCAACCGCCTAGCCTGTGAACCATTTTAAATCCTGGGGTCCTGTAATTGGCTCATAAGTGTCAACCACGTGCACGTGGCACGTAGAGCACAGAGCACGTAGGCCACAGAGTATCTACTGACTACCAACCCAATCCTTTTACTGGTCTATTCTTGGTCTACTCACACTGGCAGGCGTGATAGGTGCGTGGACTACAGAGTATTAGTTTAGGACCGAACCTTCGATTACTGGTCAACTCTTGGTCTACTGGTCTACTCACACTGACAGGCCTGACAGGCGCGTGGTCCACAGTGTGTACTGGTTTAGGACCGATTCTTTGACTACTGGTCTACTGGTCTACTCACAATGACAGGAGTGTCAGGCGCGTGGTTTAATCAACTGATTTACTTCAGATCTTTTGAATTTTGGTCTACTCTTGGTCTACTGGTCTACTCTTGGTCTGCTCACAATGGCAGGCCTGACAGGCGCGTGATTAACAGTCTACTGGTGTAGGACCGATTCTTTGACTGCTGGTCTACTGGTCTGCTCACACTGGCAGGAGTGTCAGGCGCGTGGTTTAATCAACTGGTTTACTACCGATCTTTTGACTACTGGTCTACTCTTGGTCTTCTGATCTACTCTTGGTCTACTGGTCTACTCTTGGTATACTCACACTAGCAGGCGTGACAGGCGCGTGCTCCATGTGATCTGCGACTTGTATAAGGTTGACGGGATACCCCGGCGTTATCGTCATGATCTTCGGCGCGATGGGAATGAGACTCGCCATGTGATTGTCCGTTTGTAATTTGCTGGGCTGCAATCATAGGACAGATTTTTTAGGATGTGGTGAATGAATGGATGCTATTTATGATCATCAGCAACTAGCAGCGCCCCGCTGTTTCATCCACTATACCACAGAAATCATGTTTTGTAGGATATAAATTAGTCATCTACTATACTACAGAAATCATGTTTTGTAGGATATAAATTAGTCATCTACTATACTACAGACATCATGTTTTGTAGGATATAAATTACTCATCCACTATACTACAGAAATCATGTTTTGTAGGATATAAATTACTCATCTACTATACTACAGAAATCATGTTTTGTAGGATATAAATTACTCATCTACTATACTACAGAAATCATGTTTTTTAGGATAAAAATTTGTCATCCACTATACTACGGCTTGATATGGAATCTATATCTTTTGTCAGTGTCTTGAGCGAAAATATAGTTGCTGGCTAAGCGCTTGCTTGAGACAAGCGCCTTAATCGTGTCTTACCCACAGAGAAGTATATAGAACGGAAATGAGAAGGAAAATCTATTACCAGGCATTATGACAGAACCAACATTATTATTTAGATCAACGCGTTGAACTCCGCATCACAGTTGCTAACTGATTTCGAATGACAGACGTTTCGTTTATATGGGTGCAACTGGCTACAACAAATTTCTTACAAAAATGCCTTGACAGCCGTTCTAATTTAAACAAAAAAAAAACTTATTTGTGGTCTTACCTGTTGAATGAGGAAGGCAGGGGGTTCGTCGCAGGAGTCGACGCGTCCGTACGTGTGATCCCCTCCCGTGCCCGCACCCCGCTCCTCGGCCTCCGTGTCACTCGGACTGTCATACTGGCATTGTACGTTTGCTATCGCATACTCTGCAATCAATAGGCGGAAATAAAATCTACACAAAAATATAATGAAAAAAAAAATAAGAAAAACATGGACCGTCTTACCACAAAAGATTTAAGCACGCTTTAGACAAGTGTTTAGCAATTGTTTCCCTGCGAAAAATATGCTAAACACTTGTCTAAAGCGTGCTTAAATCTTTTTTGGTAAGACGGGGACTCTTTAGTATTTAAATTTTTTTTTTTTTCATCATCATCATCATCAGCCTGTAAACGTCCACTGCTGAACAAAGGCCTCCCTCCCTCGTAGAGAGGGGTGTTGCCATAATCCCCACGCCATAATATTTTTTTTGTTATTCAAGTTTTTTTTTTTATTTTTTTTTGTTTATTTAAGTCTTGTTATTACGCCTAAGAGAATTTTTTTTTACTAATGAGCAAATAAAGGCGTGGACGGGTTTGTCCATGGTGAAAATGTAAAATTAAAAAAAAAACACTCGTAACCAGGCCTGGCGCACTCCGCACTTTAGGTATGAAGCTACAAGTACCCGACTTGTCGGACCTGCCGCGCGATATCAGAAATCAGAAATCAGAAATATTTATTGGCCATAAAAACATTAAACGTTATAGGCAAGTCACTTTTACAAGGAATATGTTATAAGCGTTAAATAAAATCGGCTGAATTATAAAACATAAATACTAAACCACTAAAAACAAAAAACAACAAATCAACAACTGAAAAACTCAACTTCACAAAACTATTAAACTAACCTAAAACTGACTAAACTTACAAAAATGAGGATTCCGTGAGCTTCATTGAAGTATATTCACTTAATTTGTAATATGGGTTGTTATACAGAGATAACGCGACAAGAGTTATGCGAACAAAAGAAATAAAAGACAAATTACACGACACAAATTTTATTTATTATCCATTGATTCGATACAATCACCCGTATATTAAAACTAGTATTTTTTTTATATTTTATTTAATCATAAATTATTAAATACTGGCATTTCCGTAATACATAATATACGTAAAAATAATAGCAGTTCATAATGTCTTTGCCACATATAATAATAACTATGTTGATAATTATATGCCACCCGCGACTTCATACTGTCACAATTACACTTTCATTTCTTCCCTTTTGCAAAATTCTTAGCGGTCCTCTACACTCCATAAGGAGTCTAAATGCTACATTTTAGGTTCGTAGGATATAATTTCTATAGTCACAATCTCTCAGTGAAAACAGTTAAAAAACGTCCGAGCGTCATTGTACATACATCGTATCAATTATATACTTCATGCCACATTTACTGCAATGTAGACGTTATGTCGCTTGCATAGTGTTCAACGTTAGTTGTGCTATGTCATCGTAGCTCTGACATCGCGCGGCGTTGTACTCGGATCGCGGTTACCTTGTAACTAACCAAAAAGTCTGCGCAATTCGTAGCGTGCGCCGAGTTTAGGCCATTTTTTGGCACGATTGTGACTCTATATGCATTGTATCTCGATGTTCGTAGGTCAAGCAGTTTTCGGAATTTCCATCATCATCATCATTTCAGCCGTAGTACTGCTGGACATAGGCCTTCCCCATCGATCTCCAAAAGGGCCGGTTGGAAGCGGCTTGCATCCAGCGTTTCCCTGCGGCCTCATTTAGGTCGTCTGTCCATCTTATGGGTGGACGTCCTACGCTGCGCTTTTTGTACATAATAAATTCATTATATTTTTATAATTTATTTATAATATTGCAGTGGTGGCAAATTTAATAATACTCGTTTATTAACACATAGTAACGTGTAAGTTTAAAAGAGTATTTAAATCCTAAATCCGATAAAAAAAAAAACTCTTTATAAGTGGCAAAAATATTATTATTTTTAATAATAAACTAACAACTAATTTAAGTAAATAATTCAAATATTTTTATTTTATACATTATTTCTATTTGGCTTAATATATTGGTAGGTTTCAATACTCTAATTCTACTACAAAACTCGATAAGTTTTACATGTGTTACTGTTTTTCACCTATTGTTAAATTAAACGGAAATTACTCACGTAACTTCAGACAATAAAAAATATATATATACATATATATATATATTTCGGGACATTTTTGCACACACGGTCATCTGACCCCAAACTAAGCAAAGCTTGTGATATGGCTACCAGAGACTGATATACATACATATATAGTTTTAAATAAATACTTAAATAGATATTAACAACCAGATACAGAACAAACACAAATGTTCATCACATGAATGTTTGTCCTAGGTGGGAATCGAACCCACGCCCCCAAGCTCAGAAGGTAGGTTCACTGCCAACTGGACCAACGGGCTATCTAAATTATAAATAAATTCAATAGCTACTATTTTGTCGTAGTGCGCGCGCTCACCTTGTAAAAGACCGCTGAGGCGGTTGAAACTGTAGTCGGAATAACCGTCTTAAGGCTGCGCTCAACGGCCATAGTTATCGCTTTAGCACGTTTTCTACATTTTGAAGATACAAAAACACTGAGTCAGAATAAAAAATATGGGCATAATCTTTACAATAACTTTGCAAATGGTATAAAACAATTTTCGTGTTGACCTTTAATAGGATGGCGGAGAAGATGGAATATACTATTTATAGATTTCTCTTTTATCTCCTCCATTCTATAAAATATCAAAACTAAATTTGCTTTAAACTTTTTGCAATGTTATTGTAAAGATAACGCCTAATAGGTTTTTATCCTTAAAAACCAATTAGGCGTTATCTTAAAAAAGTAAAAAAAAAAGAAAAAAAAAAAGAAAAAAAAACAGTTTTTTTTTTCTTAAAAAACGTTGAAATGCGCAAGTTAGATAGCCGCTTACGTGCGTTATTCCCGTATTATATAAACAAAACGTATAAAAACAGCGACAGTTTCAAGTGTTCACCTTATTTTAGCTCCAATAATCAAATATATATCTTAATTATAAAATAAAATAATTATAAAACCTACACATAAATAGTTTAATTCTACTTTGGCTTATTAGGAACGTAAAAACAACAACCAGAAAAAACTAACTCAATTTTTATAATGATTCTCTGATTTTTATAATGATTTACTCGCTCGCTACCCTCTTACCCTACTACTAAGATAGCCGCGGATGTGTCATCGCAAAATAAATAGGCACAGAAAGCTGGCTCCATACAACGAGCATTAACAGGCGCACACAACGACACGTATGTATAGCGATCTCGGATCAAGTCGGTCGAACGCCAGTCGCTAGTGCCCATGCTTTTGCAGTACACGTTATTATCGTTTTGTGTGAAAATTGTCATAATTTACAATGTCAATTTTCCATTGTCATATTGTTAAATACTTTATTATACTTTAGAATATAATAATTGTGCCTTTCGTACGTGCCGTAATCGAGGAAAGAACTTTTTGGTAACCAATTTATAGACCTTTATTTGGTTACCCTTTTATATTAGAGATATATGTGTTAAGTAACATAATTTTACCTAATAAATTGTGGCCAGCTCAACGGTTACCCGTATATTATTCAAATCAAGGCCAGCCGACGTCAGCCTTCTGTAGCTATTTATTTGTGGTATCGTGGCGGGGTTTGAGAGACGAAGTACCTAATTATAAAAATCAGATGACAATAATAATTATTAAAAAAACAATTACTATTTTAAATTATTTGTAAACTAACAAAATTAACAGCAAATAGGTATTTTCTGACTTAATTAAAGTAATAATAATTAAATAATAATAAGTAATAGTAATTAAATAATAATAAGTAATAGTTTGCGGAAAAAAATCACAAATTCTTATTCATATAGTTATTGCCCAGTCCCAGACATGTAAATAAAACTTATTCTAAATATTTATGTTTAATTTGGTTTAAGGGTTTAAGGTGACCACCCAGCGACTAAGTTAAACAAACTAGTAATAGATGTATGTAGCTTAAAATACTTTTGACCAGTTTTTTTAAGTATATCTATAAATTTTATTTTGTTATTATATTAGTTTTTCATATTATTATTAGGCTGCTGGACTGATTTTCGATTTTTTTTCTATATCTCCGCCATCTTATAAAACATCAACACAAAAGCTGCTTTATACTATTTGCTATGTTTTTCTAAAGATAATGCTCAATCGGTTTTTTCATTCTTACCAAAAATGTTGAAATTGTGAAAGAAATTAAAAATAGAGTTTTTTTTTTGTGCTAATATTTTCGCTGTGAATGTTGAGCACAGCCTTAATAAACGTGGAATAGCCATGGAATATGTACTCACGTTAATTTCGACTATAGTTTCAACCAGGGATGTAAAGGAGGTAGTTTTATCGGAACCGAAGGCCGAGTCGGAGTTTTTAAATTTGCTTTATCGGAGTCGGAGGCAGGATCAGAAGTGGTGGCATGAGAGAGAATTTTTATTTAAGGACAAATAATACATTATCTAGTCAAACTTTAGTTAAGTTAAAAGTTAAGTTAAATGATAAAGTTTAAAACTCAAACAATGAAAAAAAATTGGCATATTTCCAAATAAACAAGCCGCCGCCTCCGCTATGTTATGCTTCGACCTCCGATTAAAACCATCGATTTAAAAGTGACGGAGCCGAAGTCGGAACCGAAGGTGTAATAATAATTGGAAGTTCCGACTTAACGGAACCGGAGTCGAAGCTCCGTAACATCACTGGACTTTCAACTGCATGCGGACTCATTCAAGGTGAGCGCGCGCGCGACTCTGTCACAGTAGATATATAAGCGAAAGCAGTAGGAAGACTCGGACGTGTCCTTGAAATAAATGCCTACTGTCAGTCACAGGGCTAGGGTTGCTACGGTCGGTACTATCGGTTTTTATGTTCTTCATTTCATTGTTGTACAATGCGATTAAAATAAGAACAGAATCGGTCTAGTGTAAGGGGGAAAAGTCGGGGGGAAAGAAAAAAATAGGTTTTAATGTTTATATAATATTTTATTTATGTTTATGTACAACACACAACGGAAGGGTTAACTTCCGTTGGGTAAAATTAGAAGAGGACAGGGAGACGGTCGTTTCGGTTTGCCTTCGCCTTCTTTAAATTTACACTATCTTTAAAACAGCTTAAAATAACGTTACCCACAAAAGATATACGGTTCAGCCGTATATCCGTGTCCCAAACCCCCCCAGTAATTAATGTTATAATGAACCGTCCAGGCCCACCACGCTTCACGGAGCGTAGCAACTCCAACACCTCAGCCCAACCAATCACCCCAGCCCGGTCAAACACCTCAGCTCGGCCAATCACCTCAGCCTGGCCAAACACCTCAGCTCGGCCAATCACCTCAGCCTGGCCAAACACCTCAGAATTGACCAAATGTCATGCTTTAAACTAGATAAAAAGATAAACAATTTTACACTACTCAATAATTGTGTCATAATGTTAATATTTTATTAATTTCGGAAATCTACCTTTTCACTATATACAACAGAATGAGTTTTGGACATTAAATCAAACGAACGGCATTATTACACTTTGTGGCTTTAACTTTTAAGGTTTGTAATGGAATTTGAACGTAATCTACACATTTACGGGCAAATCCGCTTACCAAAATATGAGTTGAAACTACTACAAGAAGATTAGGACAATTCACATACCAAGTTGGAGGATGGAATCCAGGCAATCACGTAGACAAGCACACCGACAAAATCCACAACGCAGCGTCAAAAGCTGTAACCGAAATAACACCAATTTACATCACACTGTCAAAATAAAACGTGGATTGCGTCGCACAATCGCACATCCGACACTTACTCAAGTTTCGAAGGCCCTCCGGCCTGGAGAACGTCCACTAAGTTTGGTAAAAGGACGGCAAGCAGCCGGCCTAATCCGAAATGAAAATGGTTCAAGAACTCCTGTCTGAAACAATCCCAGAAAACATTGTAAACACACGCAACCGCAACACAATTGGAACACTGGCAGTCTCACTATGTTTCCACGAGGAAAAGACTCACCTCAGCACTATCAAACAACAAAATATTTGCGTGGAAGAAACAACGCCTCGTGCAAGAAAATCAAATCGTCTCCTACGGCTCAAACCGGAAAAAACAACTTACGGACATGACGTCAGTAGAAATAGACATTGCCATTAGAAAAAGTCAATAATACACCACAGATTAGCTCAAGTCACTTACTTGCTGGCTTCATATGCACACGCACACTCCATACGAGCTTAAAAGTGACATTGACAGATTAGGAACAGACTTGACGTTGACAAGGACAAACCGGACTTCACTGTCTGTGTCAAATCAGTCACAACACGAGAATGAATAACATTGCATTTTGTAAACAATTATAAAGCTATTTAATTACAAAGTTTTAGTTTCTTCGATTTCCAAGACATAAAAACGAGCACAGTGTGATGGAGAAACTGCGGAATGTTTCTTCTAGGTTTCTTCCTCCCTTAGTTCTAACAGAGATGCCGAAATAACACAGTAAGTAGTCATAACATTCCGACACGACAAAACCTGGAGTTCACTGAAAAAACAGGGTTACAGTACTCCCCCAATCACCAAAATTTTGCGAAGACTTGAGAAAAATTCAGCTGGCCCTCCAGCTTTCCTACCAAGAAACATGTAAGTCCGTACAACAACTCAATTAACGATATAAATTCAAACTAATTAGCTGATAAATTTGACCGAGAATAAAATAACTTGAATAGCTTTAGCTCACACACAATACAACTAAACAATACCCTCCACCACTTAACAAAATCTTAACCGACTGACACTTAAAAGAAGGTGCAACAACTAAAGAAAACCCAATGAACCACCACCAAGCATGCAATAACTAACCTAACTTAAACCTAAGTTCCGACCTTGGCATCGCTGACGAACACTTATAGAGTGTCCGACAACACAACGAAGTTGGCCTACGGCCCTACTTGCCCAACACAGTATCACAATCACAACAGACGAAAAATAATTAAGCGACGCACTTAATATCTTTTACATGACATTCCGTACGCCTCCCATTCACATCCTCTAGCAAATACACTAATCGGGAGAGCTTCCGCACCACAGTACACTTCTCAAACCGCGGTGCCAATTTATAGGAAAAATGTCGCGCCGCATCACTCCGGATATGAGTACGACGCCAGACCAGGTCACCCTCAGCGAATTCCACATCTCTCCTTCGTTGATTATAGTACTTCGCATTTCGCGCATGGGACTTTTTCAACGCTTCATCAACTCGTTGAAAGACTTCCTTCAACTCTCCTAATTTATCGACATAATCATCCCTAGCACAAATAGTGATATCATCGAGATCCTCACTATCACCATATACACTACCATTAACAACAGCTTCCCTACCGTGCGCAATCATAAAAGGAGTATAAGACGTAGAGTCATTGACAGCAGTATTGACAGCAAATTGTATCTGACACAGCTTACTGTCCCACCCACGCTGATCATCACCAACAAGAGCAGCTATCGCAGTGACGATGGTACGGTTATACCGTTCCACCGTATTGACCTGCGGACAATACGTCGGCGTATAGTGTACTTGGGGAATGCAGTATTTTTCGAATAATTCCTTCACTTCACGACCAATAAATTGAGGGCCATTATCGGCTATCACAGTTTGTGGGATACCGTGGACTAAAAATACTCGTTCTTCTAAACGTTGCGCTACCGCAGCACTCGTAGCACGCCTCAAAGGAAACAACAAGCAATATTTGGAAAAACAACACACAACCACAAGGAGATACTCGTTCTGCTGCCGCGACTTCGGGAGCGGTCCGACTAAATCTATGCTAAGACATTGAAATGGTCTTCGGCAGACTTTAGGATTCCCGAATAGACCAATAGTAGGCTGATTAGGGTGCTTATATGCCTTACACGTCGTACACTCTGAAACATAATTTTCTACATCCCGATACATGCCCGGCCAATGAAATCGTAGGCGCAAACGTTTATACGTCTTCTCAATCCCAAAATGAGCACCTAAAGCAGAATCATGACAATCCGAAATACGAGCCTGCCTTGCATCAGAAGGAACCACTTCCTTCCAATCAAAATCACCAGTCAACGAAGTTTTACCCTTGGTGTAACGGTAAACCTTCCCATCGATAATTTGATAATTGGGGCACGTCTGGGGTCTATCCCTACAACGTGAGTAAATATTGTTAAACCACGGGTCATTTACGGAGGTATTGAGAACAGATACTGGTACAGAACGCGAAAGAGCGTCCGGCACAACGTTCTCAGACCCTCGTCTATGCACAATAACAAAATTATACGGCGAAAGCCTACACCCCCAGCGTTCTAAACGTCCCGTAGGATTCTTCAGGTTGAGAAACCACTTCAAACTCGCATGGTCCGTAATAATATTGAAGGGTTTAGGTCCTTCAAGGTACGGCCGAAAATGTTCCACCACATTCACAACAGCCAACGCTTCTCTTTCCGTCGCTGAATAGTTGCGCTCTGGCCCGTTCAGGGAACGACTGTAATACGCAATCGCATGCTCCTCACCGTCAACAAATTGTGTCAACATTCCTCCAACGCCGACTTCTGAAGCATCAGAATGGACGACAAACGGTGACGTAAAATCCGGACACGCCAATACAGGAGCAGACGTCAACGCACTCTTTAATTCAAGAAACGCAGACTCAGCTTTCTGGGACCAAACAAAAGGAGGTCTACCCTTACGGGTAGAGGTAAGAGCATTCAAAGGCGCAGCAATGGTGCTAAACCCTCGAATGAAACGTCGATAATAAGAAGCGGTGCCAAGGAAACGTTTAACGTCCTTGGGACAGGTAGGTATAGGAAAGTTTGTAATCGCCTTAATCTTATCAGGATCAGTCCTCAATCCCAACTCATCTACAACATAACCCAGATACTTCAACTGTTTCCGAAAGAAACAACACTTGGAAAGATTAATAGTAAGGTTAGCCGAACGCAAACGTTCCAGCACTTTCAGGAGGAGCTCTATATGTTCCTGAAAAGTCTTACTCACCACAATTACATCATCTAAATAAATGAATACACGCCCATCAAATTCAGGACCAAACAGTTGATCCATCAGCCTCTGCTGGCTAGCAGGTGCTGAAGTCAAACCAAAACACATGACCTTGAATTGGAACAATCCTCGGGACGGTACAGTGAACGCGGTCTTCTCCTTGGAAGAGGGGGACAAGGGTATTTGCCAAAAGGCAGCTTTTAAGTCAAGAGAAGAAAGAAAACGCGAGTCTCTCAGCTGGTCGAGGATGCTGTTAATGTAAGGAAGCGGATACGCATCATGTTTTGACACCTCGTTTAATTTTCGGCTATCTAAACAAAACCTCAATTCCCCATTCGCCTTCGGAGCCATAGTAATCGGATTGTTCCATGGGCTAATGCTAGGCTCGACCACATCCATTTCTAACATTTCATCAAGCTGTCGATTCAAATCTTTTAACTTATCAGGCGACATCACGTAATAGCGCTGCTTAATTGGAGCAGCATCACCGGTATCAATATGGTGGGATATCAAATGAGTCCTACCCAACCCTTTCTTCTCAGCTGAAACTTCCTCAAACAGTTTACAAACATCGTCTGCCATTTTTTTTTGCTCATTCGATAGCACATCAAAAGGGTGCAACCTATTTAATTGAGACACAACAGCATCACAAGGTTTTTGAAACACAATCAAATCTTCTTGAGATTTCGTCATACGCAACACGTCAGGCGCCAAGTTAAAAGCTTTCCAAAAATCAATACCAAATATCAAGGACGAAGTCACCCCAGGAATCACATAAAACTTCACCACACGTTGAACTCCTTTCACTGTAACCGGTAAAAACATATACCCAAGAACTGCAGAACTGGAACCATTCGCAGTCACAACATTGTCCAAGTCATCCGACTCGTGCAACACAGCCAAGTCAGTAAAATATTCCCTAGCCGAACCTCCAATAATTGAAACTTCGGCCCCCGAATCTAAAAGACCAGAAAAAGGTAAACCACCAATATCAACATTCAAGTACGGACGAGCATCTATACAATTTGTACGGACCGTTGCCACATTAGGTTTGTAATTTCCAAGGAAAGCACGCACATAATCACACCAGTCTTTCCACTCCCTAATGGACGTCAAGCAACGACCCTTCGCATTTAGTTTTTTGTCAGAGGGGCTGAACCGTTCGATGCACAACGTGGACAAGATCTGCTCGTCACCCCTTTTTCACCACACTTATAACACACCAAAGAAGGTGGAGCCTTACACTCGAGAAGGACATGCCCTGCTTCCCGGCAACGCACACAAAACTTATCGACTACAGCCGCCACTGCTTCGCTTTTCCGAGTAACTTTACCCTTGTAGGTCAGGTCCGGGGACACGGCGTTTTGCGCATATTGCCTGGGCTCGGTAAATAATTCAGCCCTCTGTTTCGCAGCCTCCAATCGCCTACAATGTTTTTTCAAATCCGACAACGAAGAACAATCTAACAGGGCCAATTGGGTGGTATAAAACGGCCGCACATTGTACTTTACGATTTCAAATTTTTCACCATCACTTAATTGTCGACTCAACCTCGCAAAATAATTATGCATTACACTCAAATATTGAACTATTGATTCGTCGGGACCCTGCGTCCTGCAACGAATTTCCTGCAACAACCTATAATCAAAGTCATGAGGAAGAAATTCCTCTAAAAGCAATTCTTTAAGCTCCGTCCAGTCCTTCACATCTTCACGTATACTACGATACCAACACAATGCTTCATCACTAAATAATTCAGCCGCTGAATTATATAACTTCGTCACAGAAATATTTCGAGACCTTCGCAACTCCTCGAGCCTTTCTAGGTAAGCATGTACACTCCCCTTCCCATTAAACTTATGATTCAGAGTATGTACATGGGACACACGATCACAAGACACCACACGCACGTATTTACCATCTTCTGTTTGAACGGAATCCAAAAAAGGGTCAGGGCCACCGACAACACGAGGTTGTTCCTCCACAGGATCAAATTCGACGCTACTTTTGAAATGGTGCAATATACGGTCCATCCGCTTAGTTACTTGCAGTATACGTTCATCTAACTGTGCTTTAAGGGCACTATCCTCATCTACAATGGGTTCAACTCGAGTTAAACGATGAAAAAGATGATTGCCCAAAGCTTGGATCCGATTTAAATATTTAAGGAGCATAGGCTGCCGATCACAAATCTCTTCCAATTCCCCCAGTTTTACTTCAACAGTTTTTAATTCCGTCCGCACATCACCCTCAAATACACTTAAGTCATCGGTGGGTATTTCTGTATTTAATTTCTTAACCTGAGCACGCAACTTGTCTACGGTGCTTTCCGGCACAGCATCACGAATAGCTACTTCGTACGTTAACTCGTCTTTTGTTAAAAGTTGAAAATTTATGGGGCGTTCTTCCATTATGAAAGATTACGGGGTACGATTAAAATAGTACAACGTACAACTTATGGCGAACAAAGTAAGTAACACATCCACAACCGCCTAATGTCCCTGTTCGGGCGCCATTTGTAAGGGGGAAAAGTCGGGGGGAAAGAAAAAAATAGGTTTTAATGTTTATATAATATTTTATTTATGTTTATGTACAACACACAACGGAAGGGTTAACTTCCGTTGGGTAAAATTAGAAGAGGACAGGGAGACGGTCGTTTCGGTTTGCCTTCGCCTTCTTTAAATTTACACTATCTTTAAAACAGCTTAAAATAACGTTACCCACAAAAGATATACGGTTCAGCCGTATATCCGTGTCCCAAACCCCCCCAGTAATTAATGTTATAATGAACCGTCCAGGCCCACCACGCTTCACGGAGCGTAGCAACTCCAACACCTCAGCCCAACCAATCACCCCAGCCCGGTCAAACACCTCAGCTCGGCCAATCACCTCAGCCTGGCCAAACACCTCAGCTCGGCCAATCACCTCAGCCTGGCCAAACACCTCAGAATTGACCAAATGTCATGCTTTAAACTAGATAAAAAGATAAACAATTTTACACTACTCAATAATTGTGTCATAATGTTAATATTTTATTAATTTCGGAAATCTACCTTTTCACTATATACAACAGAATGAGTTTTGGACATTAAATCAAACGAACGGCATTATTACACTTTGTGGCTTTAACTTTTAAGGTTTGTAATGGAATTTGAACGTAATCTACACATTTACGGGCAAATCCGCTTACCAAAATATGAGTTGAAACTACTACAAGAAGATTAGGACAATTCACATACCAAGTTGGAGGATGGAATCCAGGCAATCACGTAGACAAGCACACCGACAAAATCCACAACGCAGCGTCAAAAGCTGTAACCGAAATAACACCAATTTACATCACACTGTCAAAATAAAACGTGGATTGCGTCGCACAATCGCACATCCGACACTTACTCAAGTTTCGAAGGCCCTCCGGCCTGGAGAACGTCCACTAAGTTTGGTAAAAGGACGGCAAGCAGCCGGCCTAATCCGAAATGAAAATGGTTCAAGAACTCCTGTCTGAAACAATCCCAGAAAACATTGTAAACACACGCAACCGCAACACAATTGGAACACGGGCAGTCTCACTATGTTTCCACGAGGAAAAGACTCACCTCAGCACTATCAAACAACAAAATATTTGCGTGGAAGAAACAACGCCTCGTGCAAGAAAATCAAATCGTCTCCTACGGCTCAAACCGGAAAAAACAACTTACGGACATGACGTCAGTAGAAATAGACATTGCCATTAGAAAAAGTCAATAATACACCACAGATTAGCTCAAGTCACTTACTTGCTGGCTTCATATGCACACGCACACTCCATACGAGCTTAAAAGTGACATTGACAGATTAGGAACAGACTTGACGTTGACAAGGACAAACCGGACTTCACTGTCTGTGTCAAATCAGTCACAACACGAGAATGAATAACATTGCATTTTGTAAACAATTATAAAGCTATTTAATTACAAAGTTTTAGTTTCTTCGATTTCCAAGACATAAAAACGAGCACAGTGTGATGGAGAAACTGCGGAATGTTTCTTCTAGGTTTCTTCCTCCCTTAGTTCTAACAGAGATGCCGAAATAACACAGTAAGTAGTCATAACATTCCGACACGACAAAACCTGGAGTTCACTGAAAAAACAGGGTTACACTAGCTCCATTTTGTGACATCAAGACGGCAATCTTAAGTCATTCTGGTACAATTTCCCAAAAAAATATTATAAGAAAATCGTTTTTAGGGTGCCGTACCTCAAAAGGAAAAAACGGAACCCTTATAGGATCACTTCGTTGTCCGTCTGTCTGTCTGTCTGTCCGTCTGTCAAGACCCTTTTTCTCAAGAACGCGTAAAGGTAGCAAGTTGAAATTTATACTAAATACTTGGGTCTACGGTTTCTTTCGGCTGTAAAAAAATAAAAGTTGTAAGTCAACGCAATCAAAAGATATGAACGTTTATGTCGCATATTTTGCGATTTCACAGGGGAACCAAAACCTATAGGGTACTTCCCGTTGACCTAGAATCATGAAATTTGGCAAAAAGCAAGGTCTCATAGCACATATATAGGAATAAATCCGAAAGTTAGAAATATAAAGGTATATCATTTAAAAATGATTATTTTGCTATTACAAACTTACATTTTGTAGTTGGAATGTATGGAAGAACCTTATTGTCAACTACAAACTTAAGTTTGTCTTTCAATATTTTAACTTCAGTTAGTTTTTTTTTTGGTCTCGCGCTCTTAGTGTTCTTTTATGTCGTATATTTTGCGATATCACAGGGGAATCAAAACCTATAGGGTACTTCCCGTTGACCTAGAATCATGAAATTTGGCAAGAGGCAAGGTCTCATAGTACATATTATTATATAGGAATAAATCCGAAAGTTATAAATTTGAAGGTATTTAAAAATAATTATTTTGCTATTACAAACTTACATTTTGTAGTTGGGATGTATGGAAGAACCTTATTGTCAACTACAAACTTCAAAGTTGTCTTCCCAGAGACTGGGATCGGCCGATCTGCGAACTAGCATGGAAATCGCTACTAGATACGTGTCCTAGTATTGCAGATCGCGCTCGTATTCTTGCTGTCTCTGTTTGGGAATCGGGACTTTGGTTGCAAGCCATGCCCTCTTTTAACACAGGTAGCCTTTTAGATCCAACCGCATTTCGTCTAGCTGTCAGCTTACGCTTGGGTGCAAGGTGCTGTGAGGCCCATCGCTGTCAGTGTGGTACTGCTGTTGACCAGCTCGGTCACCATGGTCTCTCTTGCTCGAGAAGCGCTGGTCGTATTGGCCGACACGCTAGCCTGAACGACATCATACGCAGGGCACTTTCCACCGCCAATTTCGCAGCTGTGCTCAAACCGAGTGACGCTTGCGCGTGACGATGGAAAGAGGCCTGACGGTATGACACTTGTGCCCTGGAGGTTGGGGCGGCCCCTTGTATGGGACGCAACTTGTGTCGATACTTTGGCGCCGTCACATCTTCCTGAGACACAGGGTAGGGCTGGCGCGGCTGCTAATTCGGCAGAGCAGCACAAGCGTCGCAAATATGCTAACCTCGGCAGTGGTTACATATTTGAGGCGTTTGGGGTCGAGACATTGGGCCCTTGGGGACCGGGAGCTCACCTCATTTTCAAAAATCTTTCAGAGCGCCTGGTTAATGCGACGCGTGACCAAAATGCTGGCGTGTTTCTGGCTCAACGCATTAGCATTGCCATTCAACGTGGTAATGCCGCCAGCATGTTGGGTACGCTGCCAACTGGTAGTGGGCTTGAGCATTTGGATTGTCTTTAGACCTTCAACGGTCTATGGGCAGTCTAACTGTATTTGTAGTGTTAGTTTTAGCTTGTATTTTGTTTAGTTATTAAAGGCACTTGCCCAGTAAAAAAAAACTACAAACTTAAGTTTGTCTTTCAATATTTTAACTTCAGTTAGTTTTTTTTTTGGTCTCGCGCTCTGAGGGTTCCGTCTAACGGAACCCTCAGAGCACGAGTCCTACTCGTACTTGTCCGGGTTTTTTTTTTTTTATATGTATGTCATGATATTAATTAACATTTTTTTTTCTTTGCTTATGCCTTCTTGACCTCATAAAATGGCGCTAGATCAATCCTATTCTTATTTTATTCGCATTATAATGTTCTACGCTGACGACACACACGGCGAATCTCTATGACGCGACGCGTGCGACTATCGTACCGAGCTCTGAGCGTACCGTGAAGTATCGCGGTAGCGGGCGGGGGAAGTGGCACTCGTTTGATCATGTCACTCGATTCAGACGTTTGTTTAAAGTTAACCTACTGCTTTAGTGTATATATCTACTGTGACTCCGTCTCGCTTTGTCCTCACCTGGAAAAAGACCGCTGATGGCGGTTGAAACTATAGTCAGAATAACTGCTTCGGAATATTGCTTCTTTTGTCTTTTAGCGAGTTCAAAAACTTGTAGAGGAAAAAAGACAAAATACGGCTATTCTAATGCGTATTATAAGGGGGATATAGTTTCCAGAAAGAGATCACTTCACTTTAAAATAATAACTGCCTTCAATGCAATGTTTTTTTCACAAAGTAGTGATATTATTCAACATAGATGTATATATATTACTTTAAAACTAAAATTGTATTATAAACTATTTTATAATAATTATTAGACTAGACACATATTTAAGTACAATATCTGACTAATTATTGAATATTTCGACATATTTATGCATCGTTATTATATAATTCAATAATAATAATAGATAATTATTTTATTAATATATTTAATTCGTCAAGAATTTTTATTTTGAATATTCCGATGATTTATAATAAAATGGTTTAATAACGTTTTTTCCGTAATCCGTACAGATTTGACTGTTTGTGTTATTATTTTATGACAAGATAACAATAGTAAATTGTATTACAAGGGAGAAAAGAATATATTATTGTTACAACGGAGCCCTATCGCTATTTTGAACCCAGAGTAGAGCGAAGGGTTATAAAGTAGAATTTTGAGCACGAGGGATTAAATAAAATAAAAATTTACTACTTAAAAAAAATGCAACTCCACGGATACCAAGTTCCGTGACTTTTATTATACTTGACGACAATTTTGTTAACTTAAACGAATTTACTTAATTATTCACAATATTTACTACTTTCGTCCTCCCCCTCTGAAAAAGAAATTAGAGGCGCCTTTGAATAGATACAACTCTTTTTTATTTATATTACACGGGAATTACTCACGTAAGATTAAGCCGGTCACTCCGACTATAGTTTCAACCGCATTAGTGCCAAGCGAGACGCAGCCGTGCGCGCGCATTCACCTTGAAAAAGACTGCCTAATGCGGTTGAAACTATAGTCGGAGTGACCGGCTTAATCTTACGTGAGTAATTCCCGTGTAATATAAATAAAATGTGTGAAAACCACGTCAGTTTCTATAATAGATACAACTCTTGTTTTTTTTTTACATAGATGCTCCGTTCTTCTTACCGGCCAGTATTTTATTTCATACAGTATTTTCATTGGACCTCTTCTTGACACTAAGGAGGTAAGAAATTAATATTCAGGTTTCTAATTAAAAACTCATTACTGCCCTATATGAAAGTCTTTTGGAGAAAAATTTACTTTGGGAGCACTTATTCAAGAACTAATCATAGATTTTCGAATAGATAGGACCAAAATTGCCCATACTATTTAATATAGCTGCATTTTAAAGGATTTTAATTTAGTAAATATTTACTTATTAATAAATCTAATGTTATGTAAAAATATTAATAAAAAAATTGGTTACGGTATATCTTTGGAGCTTATTATTTATTTTATAATTTATATATCCCTGTAAATATAATTCATTTTTTATAAGTTTTTTGGTTTTATTTAATGAATTAAATAAATCCAATACTAATATTCTATAATATAATAAATGGTTACATATTTATTATACAAATCTGTTTCCTATTATGTTGCATTTGTAGGTATGTTCAAAAGTAATATTATAATGACTATTAAATAATAAAAACAGACTGGCTGACCAATCTCTAGTGTATTTACGCTTCTACGTCGCTTTAAGTCATTGAGATAAAATTCCTCAGTGAAAACAGTCAAAAAACGTCCGAGCGTCATTGTACATACATCGTATCAATTATATACTTCACAATGCCACATTTACTCCAATTTAGACGTTATGTCGCTTGCATAGTGTTCAACGTTAGTTGTCCGCTATGTCATCGTAGCTCTGGCATCGCGCGGCGTTGTATTCGGATCGCGGTTACCTTGTAACTAACCGAAAAGTCTGCGCAATTCGTAGCGTGCGCCGAGTTTTGGTTTGGACGTTTTATTGGCACGATTGTGACTATATTTATTGTATCTCGATGCTTTAAGTACATAAGGATTTTAAATGCGACGTAGAAGCGGAAACACACTAGAGTCCTCAGAATTATGAAGAAGGATTTCCGAAAAGTAAAACCTGATTCAATCAACTATTAAATAATATGTATCATATTAATATTAAATTTTATAGGCATGTAATGAATTGTTTTTCTTCTATTCTTCCTAAGTTTACGATATTTGGCAAGTTAATCTTATATTACAAATACATATATTAAGTACAAGTTTTATGATACTTACACCTATTGATTAGGATTATTGCAAATGATTATATGATATATATATAAACAACACCAAATGATTAAACGTAAAGAAATATACTCAAACCGTACTAAGTCAGAAAAAAAAACTTTTTTGTTTGTAACACTGAATGCAGCTGTAAAACAATGATGACACTTGATTTGTTTGATGCCAGATAAGCGAATAAAAAAAAAAGATTTGTTTGACAGCCATTTTATGTAGTATTGAATCCTCTTTGGTGGCCATTAGAAATTAGTCTAGCGTAAGATGGCCTTTGCTAAACTGCGCATACCCATGGCTCGATTCGTTTTAATGAATGCGGAGAAAATAATTGAAGTGACAGCGTAGTACAATCATCGTCAAAATTATTGTAATGTTCAGGCAAGTAAAAAAAAAAAAAAACATTCAAATACGTACCTATGATATTGTAAGCAGCAATATACGCAGGGAACGGAATCTAATGGAAAACAATTGAAATGTTACAGAGATGTAACAATGAATTAAATTATGAATTTTTATGCAATCAGCATTGCAAGTATCGTTCTTTATCGATCGTCAAATTGGACAGTTGAGATCGGCAAGTTCGATAAAATTCCATTTGATCAGCACTCGCTATGGTCGATTCTATGACATTTTATCGAATTTGACGATCGATAAAGAACGGCACTTACACTGCGGTATCGTTATTAGCACATATTTCTAGAAAAAAAAAATATTTTAAAATACTTCTTTGTTTCTTTTTTTTAAACTTATTTTTGTATGAATCCGGTCACAGAATAGATAAAAGCTCTGGTAACTGATAGAGGAGGCTGAGTGAGCGCGTTTCAGGTAAAGTTGTTTCGACCATTTTTTTTTTAAATCGGGTCTTTTTGTCAGTGTGTTTTACGTTTGCAAAATTAACACACTCGAACCTTGCGTATAATAATGTAAGCTTTTTCGATTTTACCTCTATTTTGACTACCCTGAACGTTAAAATCAATTTGGCATTGACTGTACCTACACCAAGATTAATTTACAACGCCTCATCAAACCTTTCCGACCTGGCTTCTGCCATCAAGTCCAGAGGATCTAAGATCTGTGTAGACGTCCTCGCCCCACGGCGCCCTTTCGAAAATTGACTCTTGATATCGTATTTCTCCATCCAGTTCCTCAAAGTTTTCCTCGGGACGCCATATTTGTTAGACGCTGCATATACACTGTAGCCTTTTTTTACCGCGATTAAAGCATCTCTGAGGTGTTGAGAAGAGTACTGCTTGTAGGATTTTTCTTGAAAGACATCTGTTTCTATGTTGACGATTGCGTTGGGTCGTCTCCCGACGATCCGCGGGCGCGCGTGGATGTTCAGGGGAATCCCATGGTCCATATCGATGAAATGCCTCGTCACGATCTCCGTGGACGTCCTGACGCCTGCAACAAGTAGGAAAGATGACGCCCGTGTGTATTGTATACACGTGTTGTGTATAAATTGTATACAATAGTGAGTGAGCGAGGCGCACCTTTCCTGGCTTGTTACAGGCGGGACGGGGTAAAAAGCAAGGAAAAGTCGCCTAATTTAGGGGGCTTTTATGTTTTTCTAAATGGGACTATGTAAACAATGCTGCAGTACAAGTACCGTTCTTTATCGATCGTCAAATTCGCTAAAATGCCATAGAATCGATCACAGCGAGTTTTGAAAAAATTGCATATTATCGAATTTGACGACCTCAACTGTCAATTTGACGATCGATAAAAGAACGTTACTTGCGCCCCTGGATCGACAATGGACTAGTGTTGTAAAAAATAAACGAGCCAAGTGCGAGTCGGGCTCACGCACAACGGTTCCGTACCGCCACAAAGTTCAATAACGTAAATACCAGTTATAATTTGGTGATGAAAAAAAAATTGTCACTGACTCGCACTTGGCCATTATTTATTATTTATTATTATAATTTAGAGTGTCTACTATAATCATGCCAAGTTTGACGCTTGTACGTATTACCGTTTTTACATTAGAGCTAATACAAAAATACGTTTAAAAAATACGTTCTTCATTTTTGTATTTTTTTATTATTTGTTAGTTAATCCGCCGTAACATTACATATTCTGTGAAAATTTCAACTGGCTATCTATTACGGTTCAAAAGATACAACCGTTAATAGGAAGGACAGACAGACATAGTAGGCTTAGTATTAAATTTCAGGCATGAAAAAAAAACATGGAAAAAACGTATTTTATTTTCATAAGTACTGGATCTCAAATTTGTAAAGCAGTTATCGTTTAATTTGACTGTTTCAGTTTCGATCATTATCTAAGACGTTTTGTGATTCAATAAGAATTATAAATAAATAATAATAATAATAAATATTCGGGACATTTTTTGCACACACGGTCATCTGACCCCAAACTAAGCAAAGCTTGTGATATGGCTGCCAGAGACTGATATACATACATATATAGTTTTTAAATACATACTTAAATAGATATTAACAACCAGATATAGAACAAACACAAATGTTCATCACATAAATGTTTGTCCTAGGTGGGAATCGACATCACGCCCCCAAGCTCAGAAGGTAGGTTCACTAGCAACTGGACCAAAGGGCTATCTGAATTAAAACGCACTTATAAAATGTAAGTAAAGAAAGAAAAAAAAAAGCAGGTATTTTCAAGTTTAAAAAATAAATAAAAATAAATCATAATTATTGTATTATTAGAAGACTGACCGCAAAAACGGATGATTCATCGGCAAACCTATAAAAGGAGTAGCTCAAGCCACGCGCATTCATTCTTGTTCGAGACTTTGTGCGGAGCGGACGTGTTTCTAGAAATACTTACCCATTGTATAATTAATTATCGTTTGTTTATATTAATGAATTAAATAATCTGTGTGATTGTGAAATATAAATGTTTTTTAATCTGAACCCGCTTCTGTTTTCTAATATCAGAAGTGGGATTCGAACACTGCTCGCACTTATTATGTTGCTATTCCGCAAAAGCACAAAGTCCCGATCAATTGGTTTTTATCGTGTTTATTTTGTGTTGTGAAAATTGTGAAAGTGCTTTGATTCGGTGAAATAATGGATCGCTCATCTAGACCCCGATCCTGTGAAGGACGCTATAGGGGCAGGCGTTCGACTAGCCATAGTTTGCGCAGATCGTCGAGAAGCCATACCCATCCGCCCAACACATGGTTCCGAATTTTTAATCGTGACCTCAGCGATGGCCATCTTCATCGTACGCGCGGTGATCTCAGTTGCAATCGTGATCGCAGTATCAGTCGTGGTCGTAACAGACGTCGTCGTCGGAGCCACAGCCGAAACCGTGAGTACAGTAGCCACGATTCCTGGCATACGATCATGTCTCGCCTCTGTGCCTTGGAATCACGTGCACCCGTCCCGCCCGTACCTGACCAGCCAGTTTCGGTTGGACCTTCACTTGGAAACGGCACCGAACAGATCGTTGAGGCTATCCAATCATTAAAATCCGTAAGTACCCACAGTTACTATGTATCTAATTTCAACCCCAATGTTCACGATGTTAACTCATGGTTTGATGAGGTAGACAAGGCTAAGTTGGCAAACCGTTGGGATGATCGTGAGTGTCTTGTTCGAGTCAGCAGGTATTTGAAAAGCAACGTAAATATTGGTTAGATTATTGGGTTAGCAATGACCGTTCTTGGACCAATTTCAAATAAGATTTTAAGTGTCTGTGTGTATAAAAAGTAGATACGGCTAAAATTCTATACGAAGTAATGTCCACCGATTCAGACGGTTTTCGTACGTATGCCGAATACGCACGAAAATCTTTACTGCGTTTGCGCATTGTTAAGGGCCTTAGTGATGATCTTATTACAGCGATAGTTCAACGTGGAATTAAAGACCCACATGTTAAGGCAACGGCAACGAATACAAACCTGACTCCCAATGAGTTGGTGAACTACCTTACAACAGTAATTTTTAAACTTTCGCGATTTGAACACATGTTTTAAACGATTTTAAACGAACCCTGCGGTATTTCAAGATCAAGTGAGGGTAAGAGAACAAAACACCCGCTCTTCCCGCTGGACTCACCTTTTCAGTCAGCTCGTGGCCACGGCCATTGTAACATGGTCGAAACGTCGAGCGAAAGGTACATATTTTTACCTAAATTAAATAATACGTGATAAGTCCCGATAAACATTTAAAACATACCTTACAACATTTGTGAAACCTGAGTCCGCGGGTGTTCAAGCGACGCATCGCCCTACACTTTTAAATGCTAACTGCAGAAATTAAGGTAACGAACGACCGTTTCTGGCTTCTGGTTCAAGCTCTGGTGCTGGTTCTACCTCCAAATGTTATTCGTGTGGTGAATTTGGGCATAAGCAATTAAATTGCCTTAAGAAGCCAAAAATTACTGGTACTAGTGAGAGTTATTCAGGAACGAGTACCTAACCCAAAGGCGATTACCTCAGGAATGGGTAATACTGGAGCAAGTAAGCCATCCGGTAAAATAGACAGCACATTTACTTACTGTAAAAAGTCGGGCCTCCATATTCCGGACTGCTTTGCGAAGCATCGTTCCGATATAAATAATTACAGGTCAGGCAATTTCTTGGTCTGGCGGGGTATTTTCGAAAGTATATCCCCAATTATTGTACCAGGACTGCTTGCATTGCGCGATTAACATGTAAAGATGTTCAGTTTCACTGGGGTACAGAACAAGAAATTGTGCAACAAGAGATAATCAGAACATTAACTAGTGTACCTGTACTTACTATATTTGACCCGAGTTTACATACCGAAGTAGACACTGACGCAAGCAGCTTTGGATTTGGTGCAATTCTAGAGCAAGTTAATAAGGATGGTAATCGATGCGTAGTCGTTATTATAGCCAGGTTACGAAAGGTGCTGAACCGAAATACAATTCTTATGATCTCGAAACCCTAGCAGTGATAAAGGCTCTCAAACATTTTAGACACTAATTGATAGGAATACAGTTGGAAATTATCACAGATTGTAATGCCCTAAAGGCAACTCAAAACAAAAGAGATTTGTTACCACGTGTGGCAAGATGGTGGATTTACTTGCAAGATTTCAATTTCAACACCTCTTATCGAAAGGGAATCATGATGCCACACGCGCGGACACACGCGGACTATTTAAGCCGTAACCCTTGTATTGTCAATAATATTGAACGGCCTTGTAATTGGGCACAAATAGCTCCACCACCATGATGCAGTCATTAGAACAAGGTAAATTGGATCCTAAAAGGTACGTAATGCGCAATTACATGTTGTACTATCGATTTACACCAACAGGTGAAGAGGCTCCTTTGTTATATACCGAAAGGTCATCGTTTGAGTCTCCTGCGTATATTACACGTTGAGCATAGTCATATCGGTGTAGATACAGTTACAGGCCTAATATTACGACACTTTTGGTTTCTTAGCCTTAGCACTTTTGTGACTAAGTATTTATCTCATTGTTTGACATGTATCGCCCACAAGCTTGTACCACGTGCTCCTTTACAGCCCATCACATCATGGGACAAATTGCACGTTCCATTTGAAATTTTACATGTCGATGTTTTAGGACCGCTTCCCATGTCAGAAGGTTATTAATTTGTTATACTTGTGGTCGATTCACAAAGTATTGTGTGTTTACACCAATGTCACGGCAAGATCTTGATGAAGTGAAACGTGTATTTAAATGTGTTATGTTGTTGTTTGATACTCCTAAGTTAGTTGTGTCAGATAAAGGACGTATGTTCGAGTCAACGGGCTTCACTTCATGGATGCAAGTTTTGGGAGTAAAACTTCATCATATTACTGCCGAAATGTACCACGCCATATGTCAGGCAGAACGCTACATCCGTACAGTTCTCAACATGCTACAAATTACAGTCAACCATCGAAAGCGCGATTGCGCTGAAGTACTATTGCAACTCATTCTGAACCTGATGAAGCAGAAAACTAGATAGACCTCTGCTCTAAACCTTGTGATTCATGTGAGGTCATAAGAGTGCAAGGTCTGTTATTCGGACACTAGTGCGAGATGTCGCAATGAGTCCCGAAACATCCAATCGTGAGTCGAGACGAGAGATGCTTAGGCATAGGACGGCCGAACGATTGACAAGAAATCAATTACAGCAAGACGTTTGTATTAATAAAGATTGAAGACCTCCTCGTAAATTTCAGAAAGACTACTTTGTGTTCGTGATGAAGTATGCCCAGTCGCAGGGTAAACTGGACCCTGGAATGAGAGGGCCTTATTGAGTCGTTGGTGTTCTTCGCAATCATCGGTACAAGTTGGAATTACTTGTTGAGGCATACGTAAAGAACACGTATACAGCTGCCCAGTTCATGGTCCCTTGGAAAGGCAAATGGACCCCTTAAACGTGCGCGGCATTTTTTGAAGGCGCGTGAGTTACGCCTTGTTAGTCTATGTACTTACCGAACTATCGGAGGTACCCTGGTCCTTGTGTAAGCTTTTCGCCATGCGAAGAGTCATCGGGGAAGTACAACCTCTTTTTTTCCCCAGTGTGAAAGCTTTTCGCTATGCGAAGAGTCATCGGGGAAGTACAGCCTCCTGTTTCCCCGATGCGAAAGCTTTTCGCTATGCGAAGAGTCACTGGGGAAGTACAACCTCTTTTTTCCCCAGTGTGAAAGCTTTTCGCTATGCGAAGAGTCATCGGGGAAGTACAACCTCTTTTTTCCCCGATGTGAAAGCTTTTCGCCATGCGAAGAGTCACTGGGGAAGTACAACCTCTTTTTTTCCCCAGTGTGAAAGCTTTTCGCTATGCGAAGAGTCATCGGGGAAGTACCTCTTTTTTCCCCGATGTGAAAGCTTTTCGCTATGCGAAGAGTCGCCGGAGGATTACATGCGCCTTGCCTCCGGTGTGGTAAAAAGCTTGTCGGTATGGGCCCGTACCGATAAGTCACTGAGTGGGTAGTTGGTGTAAGCCAATGCCTTGTAAGTACTCAGTGTCTTGTTATTACACGTACGTACGTGCATGTTATTTTGGTGTCAGGTGACTTATGAACTAACATGAAGCTAACACAAACTAACGAACTTACCCAATAATAAGAATAATGGGACACTTTGAGATACCATGCATTTGCTTTCAGACATCACTGACGACAACTTGAATCCTGAACAACCGAGAGACGAGGTTGCTGGGCCCTCTTCGACTCCTGATGGAGTGATCCAACCAACGAGATCCCTGCCTCGACTCATTTCCGCATCTTCAGAAGACGACGAGCCTGACGAGGACGCCAGGGTGTCAGAAGAGGCCGTATTAGAAGACTGACCGCAAAAACGGATGATTCATCGGCAAACCTATAAAAGGAGTAGCTCAAGCCACGCGCATTCATTCTTGTTCGAGACTTTGTGCGGAGCGGACGTGTTTCTAGAAATACTTACCCATTGTATAATTAATTATCGTTTGTTTATATTAATGAATTAAATAATCTGTGTGATTGTGAAATATAAATGTTTTTTAATCTGAACCCGCTTCTGTTTTCTAATAGTATATATTTTTTTCATTTGGCAACACTATACCAGACTGATATTTTTAAATGTCTTATAAAAAAGTTGACCGTAAATAGAACTGATCACCATAAATAAAATTAAAAAAGATATAAGCATTTTAATGTCTCGCTAGACAGAGAGCGGACTGCACTTACAAATGACGTCACTTGTACGCCATACAATACAAACTCTATACTTTGCGGGAAAGGGACAGAGCATCCCTTCCTAATCCGACCAAAAACTTTAAGCGTTTAAGCAGAACTTTATTAGTCGACTTAAATAATTTATTCGGTATACATATAACATTTTATTATGTTTTTAATAAGCCTGTTGTTATTTTTAACTAATAGATTACCCCAAAAAGTAAGTTTAAAATCGTTAATTACAAAAAAAAATATTGTAATAAAAAATATTCATTACCCCAAAATTGTGAAAATAGGTCATTACCATTCTAAAATAGGAAAAATTATAATTACAAAAAAAAAAATACTATGTAGACCATAGACGATAATTCTGATATATTTTTTAATAAACAAAATTCACTACTTTTTTTATTTTTATTTAGTGATTAATTAAGAAAACAATTTTAATTTAATTTCTCATTTATTAACTCTCATAATAATAGCAAAAACTGGTACAATCAGTATCTTCTATAATATTATTAATAATAATATTTAATAGTTATTATAATAAGTATCGGGCGGTTGCGTGAACGAGAGAAAATGTGAATATATCGGTTCCAAAGTAACCATATTTAAATAAAATCTAATAATCTTTGGTTGTCAAATGTATAAAATTGCAAACAATTAAATTCTTGCGAGACAAGAATTTAATTTTTTGTGTGATATACGGAGTGTTCAATTAAGCGACAGATATATTCGAGGATATCGGTGTACTCATAAACAACTTTTACTGAAGAACAACCATGAAATCAAGAAAAAAATTCCATAGAAAAAATTACATGTATCCTAAATGTATGGAACAGCTCCTATTATGCGATTTCAGAATTATTCTCCTAGTAAAAGTTGTTTATAATGATGCGTACAATGATATCCTTGAATATTTCCGTCGTCTAACCGAACACCCGTATATTACACAAAATAATTAAATTCTTGACACAAGAATTTAATTCTTTAATCCCGTATATTATTATAGTATTAAGTATATACACATTTATATAGCTTTGGCCAATTACATAATTTGTATAATCTTGTATATTTAGTTACTTTGGAATCAAGTGAATATTTGATGTTTTTTTTTAATAATAATTAAGTACAACCAAAAAAGACTATTAAGTAATTCAACACGACAAATATTTAAACATAATACTGCAATAACACGTAATAGTAATAAAGTATAAATTATATTGATTTTTATAATACAAAAAGATTCTCAAAAAAAACCAGGGATTGCTTGTATGCAAAATTGACCCAGAATTTTGAGAATCAGAAATATAGCAGCTTATATACTATACGATTATTTAATATAATATTTTAAGTTATATACTAGTAGGCACTTGACATAGAAGGCGTGTATTTTATATATCTGACTAAGTTGTTCTATGTGACTTACAAGCGTAATATAGTTATAATTAAGAAACAAACAAACAAAATATACTAATATACAAACATATATGTATACATATATATATACATATCAACTGTTTATATGACAAGTTTATAACAAATTATTATACAATATAATGTAATGAATGTAATGCGAAATTAGCCGAAGCTTAACTTTTGTAGCGGTTATAATGTATATTATTTTATTACAGCACAAAACACGAGTAAAGTCACACAAAATTTATAGTCAGACAAAATGTATATACACCCGAAAAACACACAAACAAACAATATGGCGCCGACTATTGAACTGTGTATATTGTATTTATTGTGTAAGAACGTAAACATAATTATAAACCATTATGTGGCGTTAAATACAATATAAAAACATATATACTTAATGACGTCGATTCTGATGTACCATTATCTAAGCTAAACTAAATTTGACTGCTCTAAAATGGTTGCCATCCTTTTCTGACATACTGAAATGAAAAGAGACGCTGATAATTTTAGTCTTGTCAGATTAGTTTAGAGAATGGTAAAACAGAATTGACGCCAATGTCAATCTAATCGCGAATATCAATTTCTTACCTACCCTCTTATTAATAGAAACTAAAAACAACTTTTCTCAAACATGCAATGTTATTGGTTTACGCTGTTGATATATTTTACCAAACGACTGATTGTCTGTTGCGCAAATATATATAAAATCAATTTTAGTCTACATTCCGAATTCGCTAAAAACTTGACACTTTCAATATTAGCACTGACATGCCATATTGCCATTGAGATAAAATTCCTATAGAGTCACAATCTCTCAGTAAAAAAGTCAAAAAACGCCCGAGCGTCATTGTACATACATTGTATCAATTATATACTTCACAATGCCACATTTAATCCAATTTAGACGTTATTTCGCTTGCATAGTGTTCAACGTTAGTTGTCCGCTATGTCACCGTAGCTCTGGCATCGCGCGGCGTTGTACTCGGATCGCGGTTACCTTGCAACTAACCAAAAAGTCGGCGCAATTCGTGCCGTGCGCAAGTTTCGGTTCGGCCATTTTTTGGTATATATATATTGTATCACGATGCATATTACTTAAAATTAAAAGTATATAATTTTTGTGAATAATCTCGAGAAAAGTAATACACAAGACTTGTCGGCAATAAGACATTGATGTACTTAAGTTACGTTTGCCTCCGCTTCGCCTAGGCTGGGACCACATCGGCCACATTTTTTGCATGTAAAAGTTATTTTATATGTAGATTGTTTATTTGTGATGTCTGATTTAAAATATAATACATGTTTTATTGTGTACATTACAAAGAATAATATATGTTTTATTGTGTACATTACAAAGAATAATATATGTTTTATTGTGTACATTACAAAGAATAATATATGTTTTATTGTACGCCACATAAAAGTATATATTTAATATTATTTTAACTACTGAGTAGGATAAGAGGGTGGGTATTATTTATTTTAGGAACAATATCTTTAAAGGGGTGAATTGAATCTTTGGAAAATATAATATAATTATATGAATAAAGACCGATACAGTATGATTAGCAAAAACTGGCATTACTTGAGCTTTTATATTCGTGAATAGGGTAAAACCAATCAGCGTGCGTCTCAAATAAGCAAGAATGTTTATTTATTCACGTCTCAAAATGTTTTATTTATTTATGTTTCATATACGCAAGAATGTTTTATTTATTTATGTCTCAAATAATCAAGATTTTTTATTTAATTACGTCTCAAATAATCAAGAATGTTTTATTCATTTAAGTCTCAAATAAGCAAGAATGTTATATTTATTTGTCTGAAAAGAATTTTTATTAATTCATGTCTCAATTTATCAAGAATATTTTATTTATGTCTCAAATACGCAAGAATGTTTATTTATACACTCAAATTGCAGCGCCACTATGTCTATGCGTTATTTTGGCAAATTTCCGATCTACGCTCTAATGTTCCGCTATCATAGGTCCTCTTTACTTGGCCTAATTTAAAAATAAAAACTTGGTTTAGCAATCACGAGCACTATCAGCAGACTTAGTTTCATTTCCGTCAGTTTCAGTTAGCATTTCCGCGGTATAAAGGGATGGCATCAGTTTTTGTTAATCAACCTGTATACATATAACACTCCACAAATAAGACTCGACTACACAAATACACTAAAAGATATTATTCGAAGCCGCGAAACGAATTTACCTAATTAAGTACATTAAAATACGTTTAATAATTTAAGGCGAGGCCGTATGTCGGTTTGTTTTTACACTTTTCTTGTGAACGTACTAGTTAATTATTTCGTTAACCACTCGGCTGATTTTGATGGAACTTCATAGAAAGTAAAACGCTGTTCTAAGGCGAAACATGGGGTATCTGCGCCGAAATATCGGGAGCTTTATTAACAACCTTATCACGGTAAATATCCAGTTTATAATACTTCCATAATAAATTGTTAGCTTTTTTGAAAAGGTTCATAAAAAAAATTGTTTCTTAAAGAAGATTAAATCAAATTAGAATTTCATATTCCCTATAATGATACCACTGTAATTGATAGCAAGTATAATAAAATTTTATGTTGATTAACTTTTTTCAAAAAGTTAGTAAAAAAATCTTTAAAAAGTTAATCATACTGCCAATCCATAAAAAAAATGTCCCAAATATTTATTTTATTTTTATTTATATCATGAGTGAATTGGGTGTCTTCTAGGCAAGACTCTTAACATCAGGCGAGATGGCGGTCAAACGCAAGCCTAGTGCCGAATAAAAAAATATACAGATAATAATCTTAAGAGAATGTTAACTGACGACCACCAACAACACCATGTTATTACCAATAGGTAATCAGTTAACACCCTCTTAAGGGTGGCCTAAGTGTAAAAACAAACAACTTGTGTTCTACGACTTTTCAAACTACGCGAAAAAACAGCCGCTCTATGAAAAAAAAAATACATTCACTCCCGACAAATAAATGAAAAAGCTGTTTTTTTTCCGCCAATTTTGATAAGTCGAACAACAAAAGTTGTTTGTTCTGACGTATTAAAGCCGCTTACGAAGGTGCTAACTGATTACCAGTAACACTGTATACGTGCAAAGTTTAATCAAAATCAGACGAGCGCTGTCCAAAAATAAAAAATCATTAGTACGTTTATCAAGAAGGATAATAACCCGATATCCAGGCGTCGTTAAAATCAATACGATTCTCTAATATAAAAGCTGATTTAAATTTATAAATAATGGTAAAAGTAGTTTTATTTTTATTACTAGGCACTTATGAGACCGTATTATACATATTTAAGTTTAAACACAAATTACTAGGCCAACATATGTACTTTAAAAACGCAAAAATAACAAAGAATTCCTGAACGGTAGCACACCAACACTGCGAAATTATAGCAAGCATTTTTAATTTGGATAAAAATATTCCAAATTCAGTTCATTTTCTTCGAGATCATTGGTCGTATAGATAGATAGATAGATAGAAACTCTTTATTGTGTACACCAGAAATAAAAATTATAACACGATAGAAAACACTTACGAGCTAGTGCCACAAGTGGCGGCCTTATCGCTAAAAGCGATCTCTTCCAGGCAACCATTGGATGGAAATAATTCACGTAACAGAATCGACGGGTGATGCTAAAACACTTTCGTACCACGTATATTTATGGGTGTATCACTTTCTATTGTGATTTCGCAGTCAGTTGCCCGTATTTTCGTGTCGACGGTGTGCTATCGCCTTTATAAGAATTCCATAAAAATATTCACACAAATAAATCGAATCCACGTGTTTATAATGACGATGTTTTTAAAGTTTGTTATTATAAACTTTTTTTGTTAGAAAATACCTACAATTACTTTCTATATACTAGAAATTTTATAAACATTTTACGCTAAAAAATTTCATAATCAAGTCTTTTCTTTATATATATTTTTGGACGAGTCCGTCAAGCACACGTTTTTTTTATAAAGGCCAATCAGTGTTTCTCATAAACCTTAACAATAATTACACATTAATACAACGAAAAACCTATTTAAATAAATAGTCGTTCTTAATTAAAACAAAATGTCCCGATTTTTGGTTCACAATAATTTTAACCCGAGATTTGGGGAGATTTGATTGCTGGCAACATTATGCATAGAAATCAACACAACCAGTTGCCAAAAAATAAATTAAAAAAACAACACAAATGTTTTTTATTTGGTTCTATTCTGTTTATACAGGGTGTTACATAACTCGTGCCCGAGCCGCGAGAGGTGTAAAGTTGCTTCATTAGACATCCAAACAAAATTATATATTATATCTTCAATCTAAATATCATTTCAAATTTCAATAATAATAAAAAGTTTCCCTAAAAATTACCCAATCTTTAGATACTGGTAACATACCGCGAACGCCGCGTGAAGCAACTGTCATACACGTGGCGTGACGTTGAAATGAATGCAAACAATTGAAAATGTAATTTCAATTATCATTTCAAGTTACCATCCATCTAAGCTTACCTATTTTAATGGGAAATTAAAATAGTTAAGCTTATTAAATAACTTTTTAATGGGAGTTTCTTTTATTAATCTATACTAATATTATAAAGAGGAAAGATTTATATGTAAGTATGTTTGTAACGAATTGGCTCAAAAAGTACTGGACCGATTTAAAAAATTCTTTCACTGTTGGGAAGCCACACTACCCCGGGTGACATAGGCTATAATATATACTGGTGCGAAGCTGGGGCGGACCGCTAGTATCTTATAAAGGATGATAATAAATAATCACTAATCGATACTGCAGTGCAAATTCGATAAAACGGCATAGAATCGATCATAGCGAGTCGCATTTTGTCGAATTCGACGCCCTCACCTGTCAAATTTGACGACCGATAAAGAACGGTACTTGCACTGCTAAATAGCAACCCTCGCAGGTCGGACACGAGATAAGCAACACCATGTATAATAATATTATATACAGGGACATTTTAATACCTCTTTGGAAAATAATTAGCATAACAAAAAAATAACACCGACAACAATATAACCTTTGAACCAAAACGAAAAAATTCAAACACCAAAAATTTTCGGTTCTGATTTCATAATATGTCAAAAAAAGCATAATATTAAAAATTTATTATAATAAATGTACTCAATACAATACAATAGGCATGATTCCTAATGTTTAATTTATTACAAATAACAGGTTTAGCGATGAATATAAGTAAATACATTACACATACTGAAAAAATAATTGGAATTGGCTGATAAATCTCTGAGATATGAGTATTTAAAATTTTAGGTGGGGATGGAGAGGGGATGTCCTATCCCTTTCTCACAAAGCGTGTGTTAGTATAGCATTTGTATGGCGCTCCTGAGCCGTGACGTCACGGCTCAGTATAGTGCGCTCTCTGTCTAGCATGAAATTAAAATGCTTATATCTTATTTATTATTCAACTAATTTTAATTTTGTTTTCGTTGATGTGCTCTATTTATGATCAGCTTTTTTATGAGGTAATAAAAAAATATTAGTCATCATGCCTATTATAATTTTTATTATAGTCGGGCAAAACATAATCCGTCTTACTACAAAAGATTTAAGAACGCTTTAGACACGTGTTTAACATATTTTTCACAGTGAAACAATTGCTAAACACATGTTTAAACCGTTCTTAAATATTTTGTAGTAAGACGGAATTGATTTAAAATTTCATGTAAGTTATATTTTTTTTACGAATACAATGTAAACTCTATATAGCACTCGATTTAACGACAAACTTCACGTCGAAATTATTCGTCTTTAGTTGGTCTACCTTGTTGTCCATACAATGATACAATCTATGTAACATCACACCCACTCTAAATAACGACAACAATACGTCTAATTTATTATTAAGCAACAAATAGAACTTTCTAACACATCGTATTTAACCCTTAGCCAGGCGTTGGACAAATAATGGCCACTTCATTTATTTTTTCTTACTAGCAGAGTGCTCGTACAGTTCTCTTTCGTGTATTATGAAGGCGATCATTAGCCCAACCCGGCTAAGGGTTAAAATAAAATAAAATACTGGAGCTGCAAAAACCGTCATACGAAGATAACATGTTATACGCAATAGCGCGCAATGTACTATACGCAGGCGTTGTTATTTGTATCAATTTTTATTTTTATAAATTTTGTACTTTACTAGTAAATTTTTATTATAATAACAAAGTAATATTGATTTTTCTCTCAATAACGCCATAAAATGAGCAATCCTTTAAGTTTGACTTGTAACTATGGAGTTAATAATAAAGGATTGTGTTGTATTGTCGCTATATAGAGTTCACACTGTACTTATCATTTATTATAATAAATGTACTCAATACAATTTTTTTTATAGTCGGGCAAAACAATTACTATAAAATTTCATGTATGTAAATAAAAATTTAACAAATATAATATTTGCGGTAAATAATTTTTGTTTAAACTCCGATCTTTGATAATTCTTTGGCAGTATGTATCAATCGTATACGACCAAAAGGCCAAAAACGGCTCCGATTAAGGCATTTCTTCTTTATCTATAATTCTCACACATTTCTATAATTACAATAAAATATTTTTAATCTATGTATTTTACAAGTGCAATAGGCTTATTAAATTTTTTATGCCTTTAATATTGATCGGGTAATTTTCATATTTTTAATACAAAACACAATAGATTTTATCTAAAAAACTACTCGACCGATTTTGATGAACCTTTGTTAGTTTATCTATATGGGCAATATGAATTTCTGGTATGATTTTCTGTATTAAAAAACTTTTTTTTTTTAAATTTTTGTTTAAAACAAGGTTTTTTTTTTGTATTTGGTAATAAAAATAATGTATTTTTTTTTATTCGTACTTTTTTTTTTTAATTCTTATAAGTTTTTTTAAAGAAATGTACTGCAAACAGGCTAGCGGTCCGCCTGATTAGTAATTAGTATTGCAAATTTAGTTAAACTAAGTACAAAGTTTCATCAAAATTGGACGAGCAGTTTTCGATAAATTTTACTAGGTAGTATGAGTGAATTAAAAACATGAAAATAACCCTGAGAGAAGGCGTCGTTAAGAAAAGGACACAATTATTAAGTTGCCATATAAAAATGACAAAACGGCGTAGAAATTATCTTCATCTATTTGCATTTTGTTACATAATCATAACCTAAGAAACGAAATAAATAGTAATGACATCGATTCCCTTGTACCATTTTTTTATTTCATCTTTTTGGCGTCGCGCATCCTTTGCATTTGCCAGTGTCAAGTATTAAAATGTTTTCAAGTTTTATTATTCGTCTAAAAAGTCACAGTCAGAGTCAAGCTAAATAAGTCACGGTCAAGTCAAACTCATGCCCCTGTAATGTGGTGGAAACTTTACAACAGGCTACTATGGAGCTTTGGAAACAACACGAAAAGTCATGTTTCACCTCGTTATATCACACCACACTCGAGCACGTTTACAAGCACTTAATAAATAATAATCCAGCATTATTGCACAATAAACAGTAAAAAGTTAAATTTTTCAAAATGACGCAACAAATCGACGCCATTACAAGCGTCAAATGAATCGAACGTTCTTCAATTTACTCGTGCACTGTCATTTTTTTTTGTTAAAAGTTTCATGACCGTTGTTTCAATGTCCTTTAGTCGTAATATTAAACAGTTTACATATATTAATAGCGTCAAACAAGTCATAGTCACAGTCAGAGTCAAGCTAAGTAAGTCACGGTCAAGTCAAACTCATGCCCCTGTAATGTGGTGGAAACTTTACAACAGGCTTCTATGGAGTTTTGGAAACACGAAAAGTCATGTTTCACCTCGTTAAACCACACCCACACTCGAGCACGTTTACAAGCACTAAATAAATAATAATCCACCATTTTTGCACATTAAACAGTCAAAAGTTTAATTTTTCAAAATGGCTCAACAAATCGACGCCATTACAAGCCTCAAATGAATCGAACGTTCCACAATTTACTCATGCACTGACATATTCAACGCAGTGTTGCCCTTCCCGGCGCCATTCTCCCCGACTTTCTCCTCAATTCTCCCACTCTCGTCGCTCGAAACATTTGAATTGAAAAGGAAATGTTTGCCGAACTCAATTTCCCCGTCGTACGATGCCAGGTCAGTTTCTGCGCCGCTTTTCTCGTAGCTTTGCTCCATGTTTGGGTATTCAAAGCTGAGTTCCTTCTGTTTCTTGCTGTTCTCCACGAACTGCTTCAGTTGCTGCGGCATGGGGAATGAGGACTTTATATGGCAACGTTTCATCCAGTTTCGGAGAGATTTGCGCGGGACCTTGTGCGTTTGGGCAGCTCTGAAATATACAAGACATAGTTGATTGAAGCAGTCCCTCTTCAAATCTGTTTTCCGTACCCAAAGGGTAAATAAAAAAAAAAAAAAAACGGGACATTTTTCACACAGGGTCATCTGACCCCAAAAAAAACGAGGGGTGGGCGTGGTTAAAAATGGGACCCTATTACTAAGCCTATGATGTCCGTCCGTACGTCTGTCTGTCTGTCTGTCTGTTCTACTTATTAAGGGCTATATCTTTCGAACAGTAATAGATAGCCAGTTGAAATTTTCTTAGAATATGTAATGTTACGTCAGATTAACTAACAAATAATAAAAAAGTCAAAAACTGAAAACAAAAGTGAGGTCCCCATACAACAAACGTATTTTTTAACGTATTTTTGTATTAGTTCTAATGTAAAAACGGTAATACGTACAAGCGTCGAACTTGGCATGATTGTAGTACGCACTCTAAACTATAACAACAAATAATAAATAATGGCCAAGTGCGAGTCGGTGACAAATTTCTGTTCTTTATAAAGTTATAACAAACTGCCAAGTGACGTCATTGCCGCTCCCAACCTAGTGCGCTTTAAATGTCGCTTAAAGCGCTGGCTCGTCGATCAGACGTTCTACAGTTTCAAGGAGTTCCTTGAATGGAATATATAATGTAATTGCTGTATAATTGGTATACCAATATTACCAATACTAATATTTAGAATTGTTAGTGTACCAATGTTTTATTTTTTTTTTAATTATTATTGTTTGATAACCTTTTTATCCTTTCCTTAATAATTTGACGTGTAAATAATATTTACAAAATAAATGAATATGAATATGAATATAATTGTGTTATACTCGAGCGCTTGTAGCAAACTGCGTTGCAATTACTCCGACAAAATTTGGAAGGCGTTATAATAACTTGTAATTCGGTTACTTGGACAACCTTATTGTATTTTGTGGTGGTACTGAACCCTCAGTGCGCGAGCCCGACTCGCACTTGGCTGGTTTATTTGAAGCTAGAATAGAATATTTATTTATTGCCAGAAGTATTATACCATAACCTTAATTTTACTTAGAAATAGCAAACGCTAGATATTTATTGTCTAAATAGAATTGTCGGCGAGCCCCAAACTAAGCACGGGGCCTGTATCTTAAGGCTCGAGTGCAGTTATACAAAACAAGTTGTTGACAAACTGTTAGAGAATTATAATCATACAATAATGATGCGGGGTTGGTACTTAAAAAAAACGTAAAAAGATACTTAAAGTTAAGTTTAAGGTACTCATTAAATTAATAAAAATATATATAGGGTAAAAATGTATGTATGTGTGTATGTGGGGGCCTGGTGGATAATAGACATTAATGCATTAGTTGGAAAAATGCCTATAAAAATATATATAGGGTAAAAATGTATGTATGTGTGTATGTGGGGGCCTGGTGGATAATAGACATTAATGCATTAGTTGGAAAAATGCCTATAAAAATATATATAGGGTAAAAATGTATGTATGTGTGTATGTGGGGGCCTGGTGGATAATAGACATTAATGCATTAGTTGGAAAAATGCCTATAAAAATATATATAGGGTAAAAATGTATGTATGTGTGTATGTGGGGGCCTGGTGGATAATAGACATTAATGCATTAGTTGGAAAAATGCCTATAAAAATATATATAGGGTAAAAATGTATGTATGTGTGTATGTGGGGGCCTGGTGGATAATAGACATTAATGCATTAGTTGGAAAAATGCCTACATACCTGTAAATACTCCCGCCCTTCTTAACATCCATCAGGGCTGCCCACATAGCCTCGTTAGAGTACCTCCTATTGGGGTTAAACTTTCCCATCATGACCCTCTCCAGATCTTTCCGGGACAACCCAGAGGAACTGACCTCCTTCCCCTCCAAAAACTGGTCCAAATCCGACTTCAAAACAGACTCCCCTATATCAACGTTCTTGTCCTTGAAAATGGGCGGTCTCCCGCGCCTACGGATCTGTTTCTCCACCAACTTCGGGAAGATTTCCTTGCTGGCAACATCTTTCATCTTTGGTATCAGTTCCACTTCTGATTTTTGGTTTTTCAAGTCCACTTTTGGTTTTTTTATTTGGCTTGCTTTTAATAGGGACACTTCGAGTTCTCCGTTTTGCTCTAGCCATGACTTGTAGTAGTCGTTTTCTGCTTTTTCCGCGTTTTTTTGTGTGAATTCTTCGTTTACGTTTGTGTTGAGGCCGTATTTGGAGAATTCGTTTCTTATTTCCACTGCGTTCATTTTGGACAGTTTGGTTAGATAGTCAGTGTTGGCTTTGGCAAGATTCTGAAGTTTGGTTTGGAAAAACAACTCGCTCTCTGGTTTTACCCTTAGGAAATCGCGACCTGAAAACATATTTAAATAGAAACAAAATTCATTTAAAAAAAAAACTTAAAAATTTACCAGCTTATATTTAAGTAAATATGAGATTGTTAATATTTATGGCAACTTTTTTTTTTTTTTTTTCGTCAATTGTTGAAATCAAAATTTCATTACAGGGTTATAACGAAAAAGTAAGTTAAGCCGATAGGAGGCCATTGTACTCATAAATATGAACAATTTTTACTATGAAATCCCGATAAAATTATCAGCTGTTCCATAGAAAACGGTCATTGACACTCGAAAAAATGTACGGAACACTTTTTTTGCGATTTCAGGGTTGGTCTTATTAGTAAAAGTTGTTCATTATGAAGATTATAACGAACCCCCTTCCGGCTTAGCATACTCTTTCCATATAACCCTGTATAAATATTTTTATTTGAAATTTAAAACGTAACAAAAAATGTTGCCAGTAGAATATTAACAAAATATGATTAAATTATGTTACAATATTTTCTATTGAACCATGAATGCTTTTTAATACGAAAAAAGACTAAATGTCTGTAAGATAGATCCACTATAAGCAATTTTTTTAATTTACTTTTCTAGACCAATTAACAACATTCATGGTTCAAAATTTAGTTCTACAAAAACTACTTTAAAAAATTAATATTACTATGGAAAATTGGCCTACCTTACAGACATTTCTCTCTTTTTGTCAACGTCCATTCACAATGATTTTCACTCTTTTTTTTTTGTATTTTTGGTACACACTTTTGTCTATGGACCGACTGTACGCGCGAAACAATTCATAAAAATTATTTAAAATAAAAATTAATAAAATAATAAAGCAAGTGACAAGAGAGAAGTCACATTGCAAATAAACATTGAACATATTTTTTTGGAAAATAAATAAAATATAAAAATATATAATTAGTATTTTTGAACTTACCAGAGCTTTGACCGAGACTGCTGCCAGGTTTGCCCGTTTCTTCGTCCTAAGAAATTTGAAAAAAAAAACATTATTTGGGGCATTTATTTCATGACGAGTAAATAAATAAAAACTAGTAAAAAAAAAAAAGTAAATTTTGTCATAGTTTTAGGAAGTTATTTTTTTTTTTAAATTAGATCGGCTGTCAAGGCATTTTTGTAAGAAATTTGTTGTAGCCAGTTGCACCCATATAAACGAAACGTCAGTCATTCGAAATCAGTTAGCAACTGTGATGCGGAGTTCGACGCGTTGATCTAAACAAGAATGTTCAATCAAGGTTCTGTCATAATGCCTGGTAACAGAATTTCCTTCTCATTTCTGTTCTATTTACTTCTCTTTTCTGGGTTTTATATTACCTAATTTTGTACCAAAGGGATCGTCCATTAATCACATAAGGATCGAAAGGAGGGTTCGGAAACAAGGGGGGGTTGTGTAGTGAGATATCACGTGTATTGATTTTTTCGTTAAACAAGCGGTTTCTAAAACCCCAAGCGGGACGTCAGATACCCCAAGCGGGACGTCAGACACCCCAAGCGGGACGTCAGACACCCCAAGCGGGACGTTAGACTCCCCAAGCGGGACGTCACACCCAAAGCGGGACGTCAGATACCCCAAGCGGGACGTCAGACTCCCCAAGCGGGACGTCAGACACCCCAAGCGGGACGTCAGACACCCCAAGCGGGACGTCAGACACCCCAAGCGGGACGTCAGACACCCCAAGCGGGACGTCAGACACCCCAAGCGGGACGTCAGCGCAGGACTTATCGCCCCATCTCGAATAAGAATAAGAAAGCGGTTTCTAATTTATCACCGTGGTTAATTTTCCAAATTTTGGATTGAGGGGAGTGGTTAGTCAAAAACCTCACCACGTATCACCAGGGATTGGGTTAAAAAGTTGCTAAGAACATATTCATATAATTATTCTAAAAGTTATATGATTATTTACGGGATATTTTCCGTGGTAAGGTTGTGGAATGAGCTCCAGATATTTCGGCGCAGTTACATGCACCATGTGTCATATAACTTTAGTGAACAACCGTGATAGTTTAAAACAGTGTTTTATTCTAAAAGAAACTAAAAAATTATAATCTATAAAACGCTTGGTGGAAGAAAAGGGGCCAGAATGCTAGTTATTTCTTCAATCAATTTGTATGTTTTATTCGTCGTATTTTTATTTCCGTTTCTTTTAATTCGTCGGTCAAGCGTGAATATTTAAGAAGCATTTTTTTTTACATCGGACTAGGCTAACCTTTGAACGTGATCTCGCCTGATGGAAAGCGATGATGCGGTCGAAGGGGGTTGATTGTAGGGGCCAGTCTTAACAAAACGACTCTTGAATATAAGTTAGTAAAAAAACCGGCCAAATGCGCGTCAGGCTCGCGCACTCAGGGTTCATAAATTTTGAACTGCTTTTGAACTGCTGGACAGATTTTGATCAAACATAGCTAAGAACCAGCACAAAGAAATCTGCTTAAACACTAGGGCCTGCAAGTCACCTCGTTATACTCCATGTGGTCGTTATCCAGTTCGCCGTAATAGAGTCCGTCCTCTTCCACCGTTTCTTCTTTGACGTCGGGGCTGCCTTCCTTCTTCTTGGTGCCGTTGGGGGTGGGGGAAGCGGTGGTCTTCTGGGGGGTCGGGCCTAAGAGCACACGATATCATGAGTTCGAGGGGTAATATATTTTCTCAAACATGGTATTTATGTGTCTATTATTTGAAGGACACATTTCGAGGAAAATCTTCGAACATTTGAAGGGAAAAATAGACAAGACTAAACCTAATGGGTGGCGTATTATTTTTCCACTCCTCCTTTAGTCGTGCTGAGCGTCGTGATGATCCCAACCGGTAATTTTCTGGACAATTTGTCGCCAGCTTTAGGGATCAGTGGCCTCATGCATGGCATCACTGATTTTGGTGTTAATTTTGTGCCTATGGCATAGGTATAAAATAAATAAATATTCGGGACATTATTTCACACACGGTCATCTGACCCCAAACTTGTGATATGGCTGCCAGAGACTGATATACATACATATATAGTTTTAAATGAGTGTGTGTGAGTGTGTGTGTGTGTGTGTGTGAGTGTTATCTTCCCCTCTTAACGACTTAATTGCTAACCGCCGAGTTTGTAGAATACCTTTGCACACCGACAAAACAAGTTTTGCTCAGGGCTATGGTGACTATGTTAATGTTTTCGTCTATAGGGTAGTCATAGGGTTCTGTGACATCAATAACAAGAAAGTAAATGATGCGAAACATGTGATTGTCAACGTAGTATTTATATTCTCTTTGCACTATTATATGATAACATTGATAACACAGATGACGTTTTAAGAGTTGTCAAATGAATATTTTTTATCTATAGGTACTAATATTATAAAGAGGAAAGATTTGATTGATTGTTTGTTTGCATTGAATAGGCTCCGAAACTACTGAACCGATTTGAAAAATTCTTTCACTGTTGGGAAGCTACACTATCCCCGGGTGACATAGGCTATATTATATTTTCAAAAACAATAGCGATCCCTACTGAAACTCCAATAATGTAACCCAAGGTGTAAAAAATTAGATTTACAATTTTGACTTTGCGTGTTTGACAGTTCTAAGACAGGACAACGTCTGTCAGGTCAGCTAGTTTATTATATAAAGTCTTCATGGAGTTTTAGTTTTCGTTTCCAGCAGATTTGTTAATATAGTAAAATTAAAAACTGTCTTGTTAAGAGGCGTATCACAAAATGAAGTATTTGTATTTTCGGGCATAAAACTAATAAATAAAGCCGTAATTTTCAAGATAAATACAAAATAACTAAACCATAACGTAATAATGTTTATTTTATGACAGTAATTTAAAGAAATCCATTCTCAAACTCTCTCTCCTAAAGTTTTACGAAAAACTACTTTTGTAAATTGGAGGTAACAAATGGATATGTTGGGGTTTTACCAAAATCTGAAGCCGCCACATTCAGTACAAAATACAGATCTATTTAATACAGCAACTGAACTTTCTACAGATCTTGTTAGTTGAAAGAAAAATTATAGCTAAAATCCAGTTTCGATGATTTTTTTCGTCAAAAAACGTGGTAGGACCCTTATATTTGTAATCAGGTATACCGGGTTGCCTTGATACAGGCTTTGCTTAGTAAGGCAATTCGGTATGTAAAGTTTTTTTTTTGTATTTTTTTTATATTTTTATTTCGTAGATAAAGCTATTTTAAGAAACTGATTTCAATATTTTTGTTTTCTATTGAGTAGTTATTTTACAATATTTTTTTGAAAATTGAAATTATGTGACGTCACCATATAGCACAAAATTTCGTTGCGTTGAGAAGTCTAAAAAAGCACCCCATATTGGCAGCCCTCAAAAAAACCAGACAGTCAAACCACAGAAATGAAAAAATATTCTATTCTGTGTGACGAACAGTGTGTCAGATGTATAATATTTTTATTCTTAAAAGGCACAGAAAATAAAATGCTACTCCGTGACGTCATTTAGAGGTCAATGAAAGTCGAATGATTTCTTAGTTTTATGTTAAAATAAATGGCATCTTATCGTTTTAAAAGGTCGGAGTAGAAAAATAAGGGTTGGTAACATAAAATCTCGAAATGGTTTTGGAATTGGCATAGGTTATTTTTTTTTAGCATACCTAATTAGCAGGTACTATTATTTAAACAGATTCACTTGTTTTTTTTTTAAATCTTTTTCTTGTTATTTTGAGCTTTTCAAGATTGTCTGCCAGTTTTCTCACAATCTGCCCAAAGTACTGCAGAATCCTCTTAAGGCATATGTGGACAAAAAACTTTCGTCTAATATCTTATTATTATTTTTTTAACTCACCGTTGATGTGTTCGTTTGTCCGTTGCGCGTTGGCCAGGAGCGCGTCGCTGGCGACTGCAAAGTCCTTGCTGTCGCGCGCTGCCTCCGGACTGGCACCGGAGTTCTCGCTCGAACACAGACCTGGGATTAATAAATATACTTAAGGTGGTACGTTTCAGCTATGGCGGGAAATTCAAATTTTAAATAGAATTTTCTTGTCCTTGTAGCTAGGCCGAGTAGTTATTTTAACAGTGTTTGCGCAAATCGTTGGTTGTTCTTTACATTATAATGTACAGCTATTTAACAGTAACGCACCATATTACCAAGGAAGATAGACTAAGAGGACAATAGCGGAACATTAGAGTGTAGCTCGGAACATTTGCCTAAAAACGGTATAAACTTAGATGGCACCGTAATTTGAGCGTGATATAGGTTGTCTCGAACTTCCGTAAGCGCTGCAGTCAGATAATGTACGAAAGGGAAATGTACAAATTACCGTAGCGCTAGTATCGCAGTCAAGTTTCGCAACATTTCAAGGGAATAAAGAAAGGCGCCATCTATTGGTATGAGTTCTCTGCCAATCTGCTATTCAAACCGAAAAAAGGGGCGACCTATAAATTCAAATTCAAATTCAAATTATTTATTGAGAATAAAAACGGACAAATTCCACTAACATTTATCTCACATACTATTAAGCTTAAATATAATTCCTGGTAAAAATAGGAATAATTTTATAAAAAAACTAATATAATAAATACAACAAATTGCTGTAAAAATATGTCAACACAAAATCAGTATGTCATACAAATTGTCATCATAGTCATCGGCTTTTTTGCCCCTGTCCCATTGGTCAGTTAAGTTTTCACAATAAGTCAAAAAACACTTTCGTTACAGTTTTAAAGGCTTTGCCTGCGGCGCCCCTTTATATCTGGCGCCCTGGGCGGTCGCCCCACCGCGCCCTACCCTAACGCCGGTACTGCCTATGTAGCATATATATTACCTAGTTTCATAAACCAATAGTCATTGTAATAATATGTATTTCCTGACCTCTGATCTGCAGTGCCTCTGCAGATTTCAGCAGGCTGGGCAGTTCCTCCTGTGTGACATTCACTTCTCCCTTATACATGAAGTCTACCAGCGCTTGCATTTCACTAAACCTACGAACATACAATATGTATTAGCTATTTTAGTAATGGTATTATAGTTTACCATATGGTACTGAGACGTGGTCCTTAACTGTTGGCCCTTTGGAAAAGCTCAGAGTCACACAGCGGGCAATGGAGACAGCTATGCTCGGAGTTTCTTTGCGCGATAGAATCCGGAACGTGGATATTCGCCAAAGAACCAGAGTCACCGACATAGCTGTTAAAATTTGAAAGTTGAAGTGGCAATGGGCAGGCCACATCGCTCGAAGAACCGATAACCGATGGGGAAGAAAGGTTCTGGAGTGGAGATTACGAACCGGAAGACGCAGCGTTGGGAGGCCTCCCACTAGATGGACCGACGACATCGTGAGAGTCGCGGGCATCCAGTGAATGCAAAAGGCGAGCTGTCGTTCAGTGTGGAGGTTAAAAGGCGAGGCCTATGTTCAGCAGTGGACGTCTTTCGGTTGATGATGATGATGATGAATTTGTAATAATTTGGATATTATTATTAGATATTTTATTTCTTTTTATTCTTTTTTTTCCTCTTCCCCGAGTTGGGGCTTTTGGCTCCGCATGATTGATGCAGTTGCCATATTCAAGTCGTATGAGTTTAGTTTTAGAATTTAAAGGTAGGGAAACGATACGCGTAAAATCGTTTTCATCGTCAAGCTAAGTTACGGTCAAGTCAAACTCATGCCCCTGTAAAGTGGTGGAGACTTTACAAGAGGCTCCTATGGAGTTTTGGAAACAACACGAAAAGACACGTTTCACCTCGTTATATCACTTCCCCACACTCGGGCACGTTTACGAGCACTTAATGAATAATAATTCACCATTTAGTACACATTAACACTCGAAAATACACAAGTTTAGGAAAATAATCCAACGAGCCGACATGTTTTTTCCGCGTTGGCGCCAAAACTCCTTTACAGATAGATGTCTATACAAAAATATTACTTGTCATATTTTCATCTGTCAATGTCATTAGTTGCAGTGTTTTTTTTTTTTGTTATTTATTTTGTTTAGGTGGTCAACCAACAGGGAGGTTAGACAAGATCCAGTTTCTGTTAGCCTGCGGAAAGATAAAATTGTGTGAAAATGACATTGACAATAGCTTGAGATAACATCTCATATCATCTTCACGCAGGCGTTAACTTTAACAGAAAGTGGGTCTTGTCTAACCCCACAGGTCAGAAAATTTGGGCAGCCCCCATTGTATGAATGTTTGAGACTCCAATCACAAACACCATTCGTTCGATACCCTTCCCCCGACTCCCGTCTAGTAAGTCCCACCTCATATCCCTCATGAGCACGATGGGATGCTTGCACGGGTTCTGCGAGAGGAGACGCTCGAGGTAAGCGGAGCACGCTGACAGCACTATCTTGTGGCAGCGCAGCTGGCGAGACTCGCACGCCAGCGTGACGTCAGCGAACTGCTCGCTCAGGAGTAGCCGGGGGAACCATGACTGGAACACGATAAAATTGCTTTAAAAACAAAACATAATACTTCCTTTTATAACCCGATAGTGAGAATGTCGTCCAAGATACCACAGTGCCTCAAGACAAGGGTCTTTGACCAGTGTGTGTTGCCAGTGATGACATATGGTACTGAGCCGTGGTCCTTAACTGTTGGCCTTTTGGAAAAACTCACACAGCGGGCAATGAAGAGAGCTATGCTCGGAGTTTCTTTGCGCGATAGAATCCGGAACGTGGATATTCGCCAAAGAACCAGAGTCACCGACATAGCTGTTAAAATTTGCAAGTTGAAGTGGCAATGGGCAGGCCACTTCGCTCGAAGAACCGATAACCGATGGGGAAAAAAGTTTCTGGAGTGGAGAGCACAAACCGGAAGACGTAGCGGTAGGCCTCCCACTAGAACTAGATGGACCGACGACATTGTAAGAGTCGCTGGCATCCAGTGGATACAGATGGCAGGCTGTCGTTCAGTGTGTATGTTAAAGGGGGAGGTCTATGTTCAGCAGTGGACGTCTTCTGGCTGATGATGATGATGATGATGATGAGTAAGAATGTGTCGCCACAACAATGAAATATTGAAGGACCACCACGACTCTTGATATATCTATAAAACAAAGTTAGGTTAGTGACAAAGAAATTGGATTTTGGGTGGAAAAAATCCAATTTGTTTGGTCAGTGAAGTTGCTGTTGCTACCATTCCTTGCTTCGAGGAGATATAAAGCGAGTGAAATAAATAAAAATTAAAACAAAAAAAAACAAAAAATTTCTTTTTAATTTACTTCAAAAAAGGACGGGAGGTCTCAATTCGGTTGTATTTTTTTTTTTTATCTTTGCTACCTCAGGGGCCTTACGGACAACAGCTAATTCGCTAATCCGCTAAACCGTATCTGGGCGCGATAAGGTACACGTTCGCGTGATTTTCCAACTGAGCGGATTAGGTGCCGCAATTAGCTGTTGTCCGTAAGGCCCCAGAACTTGAACGTAAATATTTTTTATTTGACAGGAAAATATAAAATTTGGGAAAATATACTTTCAGATTGGTCCTACAGAAATTTCATCAAACAACTGGAAAAAACAGGTCATCCAAGTAAATGAAATTGCGTATTTACTTATTTTGAAGACGGTTTTTTTAAATTGATAATTATTAACTAAACACAAACACCCGATGGTCTTTAGGAATATTATGCGAGCCGACATGTTTTTTTCACGTTGGCGCCAAAACTCAAAATAAGAATAGGCACTCAGGGGGCTTAGTCCCAGATTTGATAGTATTCGAAAACTTTTATCGTTTACGTTTTGTTCCATATATTGCTGGGCTGAAAGGTATTCGAAAACTTTTTTCGTTTAGAGTGAAGCAATCTATACCGTCGATTTTAGTTCCTCCGCGTTTCCGCTGGAGGCGCTTTACTAAAATGTATGGAACAATACGTAAACGAAAAAAGTTTTCGAAAACTATCAGATCTGGGACTAAGCCCCCTGGTGCTGCCTTTAAAAAAAAATTAAAAACTTACCTGCAAGTTGGTGTGGTAGGAGTTCCACCGAACACAAAACTGTTGCGGAGGCAGCGCCATCTCTTATAAAAAGCGGGAACTATTAGCAAATTAACATAGACATACTTATTTTATCTTTGGCAGATTTGTAAAAAAATTGCACAATTTTATATATTTTTAGTCCGAATACTATCACAGGCTTAATATTACACTAATTTTTATAAAAATATTTTAAGTACATCAAATACTTTTTAAGTAGAAACTGTTTAGACTAGACTGTATAATATTTATGTTTCAAATACTGAAATATAAGTCCTTCATATAATGTACCTGAAACAAAATAAATTCTATTAAAATTAGGTGTTGGTCCTGAGACGTGGTCCATAACTGTTGGCCTTTTGGAAAAACTCAGAGTCAAACAGCAGGCAATGGAGAGAGCTATGCTCGGAGTTTCTTTGCGCAATAGAATCTGGAACGTGGATATACGCCAAAGAACCAGAGTCACCGACATAGCTGTTAAAATTTGCGAGTTGAAATAGCAATGGGCAGACCACATCGCTCGAAGAATGGATAACCGATGGGGAAGAAAGGTTCTGGAGTGGAGACCACGAACCGGAAGATACAGAGTAGGTGGGCCTCCCACTAGATGGACCGACGACATTGTGAGAGTCGCGGGCATCCAGTGGATGCAAAAGGCAGGCTGTTGTTCAGTGTGGAGGTTAAAGGGGGAGGCCTATGTTCAGCAGTGGACGTCTTCTGGCTGATGATGATGAAAATTAGGTGTTAGGCCCGTCCCATACATTAACAGCGTAAACTTCATAATTATAGCGACACTTAAGGGACTGCACATTTTATGGCATTACTGAGAGTTGTCATTAAATGGAGAGACGATAAATCAATATTATTTTAGTATTATAATATGTAGATATTTACTAATAAAGCACAGAATATAAAGCGTACAGAAAGTCGGCTCCAGCTGACCTTGATTTTAATTACCTACTCACCGTAGCGCTAGGGTACGCAATTTACGCAAAACAGCTATAATGTTCTGTTTATCAGGCGAATTATCGCCCAAAACTATAATTACATGTAGTGGACTCGCGTCGACCGATTCGATCCGAGATCGCTGTAAGTACGCGTCTTTGTGTGCGTGTGCCTGTTTACACTCGATGTATAAAGCTGACCTTCTGTACTTTTCTGTGTAGTAAAGTATAAGATAGACTAGCAAGTTAGCAAGTTTGCGCCGATGCTCAGGACTAAGAAGCTTAGTCTGAACTAGGGATTCGTTGCTGATAAGTTACTAAAGCAACTATATCGTTTGACCAGTCTCAAATTTAACATGCATGGCTGTGACCTTAGGCTGTGACTGACTTTGAATATTCGTGTGAGTTGGTGGCCAAACGTAGATCTATTCTATATAAAAAATAAACTATGCTCTTTTTCTCATTTTGGCATGCTCGCATCGCAACACAACTGTTCACACCGAGCAAGGCTCAGATTGCGGTGCCTTTGAGCATGCCCTCGAACTTTTTCCATCGATTTATGAAAACGTCATTGGCGATATCTGATGTTTCTATTAATCTTATTGAAGCTGGTTCCATGGCAGCCGTTGCTTTTATAACAAGTCTAACCGGGAGACAGATCGGAAAGGCACAACAAACCTATTTTCTTGATTCACATGTCAGTCCAAATCTTTCAGTCGTACCTCGTTTCACTGCTGAGATCGTGATGATACCGCACCATCGTTAGATTAGGTCTCGTCTTATACCTAGGTCTTTGTCTTGGTAATTTCCAGGCAGTTTGAAATGGTATAGCCGGAGCGAGATGGATGGATGGATCTGTTAGCTTTGTACTACTCCGCAGTTTTGTACATTCAATACCTCCCAATGTCTGTTCCTTTCCAGAGTTTCCAGCCGATCTATTACCATAACTTTCGCCCATGTTTTAGTTAGCAGTTAGCATTTAATTTTGTATGTAATAATTTTCGTAAACATAAACAAACACAACACTGGCTCTGTCAGCTGGCAGTGTCAGACATTCAGTCATGTCAGTGTCAAAAAGTGAACAGTCAAAAAAGCATGTGAGCGTTAAAAAAAAAACCTTTTTTGTAGAAACTTTTCACCTATGGCGGGAAATATTGGTCCTTGGACGAATCTTCATTAGTAATAATGTTCGTCTTAGCGGGAAATCAAGGATCTTATTGCCGCCAGCAATCAGCATGCTGGGTACGCTGCCAACTGGTAGTGGGCTTGAGCTTTTAGATTATCTTTAGACCTTCAACGGTTTATGGGCAGTCTATTTGTAGTGTTAGTATTAGCACATTAGCTGGTATTTATTGCTTGCTCCTAAAAAGGATCTTATATATTACCATAAAGAGGGAAAACGTCCTTGCGGAAATGCTCATGTGGTGTGATTCGGAACGTCATATTTTCATTTCCTGTTTCCGGTGTTAATTTTGATTTGTAGAATGCTGCCATAACAGAAAAATATTATTAACGCATATCGATTACATAGTGATGTATTTAAGTATCGATTAATTTTATAGTAAACTGAATTAGAAATCGAAACCATAGTTTACTTGGCCCAATTTTGGAAGAGTAATAATGTCGGTTTGTCTTTCTTTCATGTTTTAAGGTTGAAGATTTTTTTCCACGACCACAAATGCTGAAATTAGATATTTTTTTTGTTCTGATATATATTTTTTTCCTTTTCTCTTGCGAGAGTTTTGGCGTCCCACGTTCTGTGGCTTTGCCAGTGTCAAATATTGAATTATTTTCAAGTTTTACTAAATATCTCCAAACAAGTCAGAGTGAAGGTTAAGATTAAGGTTAAGTGCAAGTCATACCCTAGTAAAATGGGGGAAATTTTCAGACGCTTCTATGGAGTTTTGGAAACAACATAAAAACACACGTTTCATTTCAATAAATCACTTGCTCACATCACCTAACCTAATAAATATTAATCTATTATATTAATATTTATTTATATTTATAAATATTATTTTATACCATCATTACATGTTAACAGTCGAGAAAAAACAACTCTAAAAAAAATAAAATAGGGTGACAAGTTCTATACACGTTGTCCCAAAAAATCGATATTTACAGTTCTTTGATGTTTTCTCGATGCAACTGACACTGTGGAGGGCAGCTAGTTGATAATAAAAGTTGTCTTAGTTATTTTTTTAATGGCTACCGCCCACGTTGCCAACGCCGCGTCCACAAAAACGAACGCGATTTATAATAAAACAAAATAATATATGACCAGTAATCTACAATAAAAATAAAGAAATACATATAAATACTTACAAACACAAATATACACCAATAGAACACTTTATACGCTAACATTATTGTCTGAAAGAAAATTACATAGAATACGGAAAATTGAAATATCATTTGATGAAAGAAGGACATAGATATAGAAGTTGGAAAATGTACTACAAAACTAAGAGAAAGAAAAAAGCTGAATGATCAAGCAGCGGACAGGAGAAAAAAATATGATTGAGGTGAGTTAATTTCAAAAAACAACAAGATTCGATACTCTTATTGGATAGAATCCTAATCCTTAATAGGTGCGAGTGAGACAGCAGTAGTCTGCCACGGATGAAGTTACAAAAAAACGAGACAGACACCAAATCAATATTGCGGTGGCATTTTGAAGATATCAATATTTATGGCAAAAGCGGTCTGATAATAGAAAATAATATAGAACGCGCTTTCAAAAATAAGAAATCTAAATTAGGCATTCAAATAAATTAAATCAAATAATATTTTTTACTGTATTTTGAACAGGCTAAGCGATTGAGCATAGTTTATGCGGTCAAAATGACACGCCTAGCCCAGAGTGAGAACTGGCTCTTAATGCTGTTAAAAGCGATTCAATTTAGGTGACTGCGGGAAATTACGCGAACGTGAACCTTAACTTAAGGTCCAACTTCAAGATAGAGGTCAATCGGCGAATCCAACTCGGCTGGGCAGCGTTCGGTAAATTTCGCAACGTCTTCTCGTCCAAAATACCTCAGTGCCTTAAGACGAAAGTCTTCGACCAGTGTGTGTTACCAACTTACCAGTGATGACATACGGCACTGAAACGTGGTCTCTCACTATGGGCCTTATAAGCAAGCTCAAAGTTGCACAAAGAGCTATGGAGAGGGCTATGCTCGGGGTTTCTCTACGAGATCGAATCCGAAATGGGGAGATCCGTAGACGAACAAAAGTCACCGACATAGCCCACCGGATTAGCAAGTTGAAATAGCAGTGGGCAGGGCACATATCACGCAAAACAGATAGTCAATGGGGCCGAAAGGTTCTAGAATGGAGACCACGGACCGGTAAGCGCAGCGTAGGACGTCCACCCACAAAATGGACAGACGACCTAAAAGAGACCGCAGGGAAACGCTGGACGCAGGCCGCTTCCAACCGGCCCTTTTGGAGATCGATGGAGGAGGCCTATGTCCAGCAGTGGACGTCCTACGGCTGAAATGATGAACCTTAACGTGCAGAGATACTGTTTGCGGTCGCGTAACTTTTCGCAATCGCCTAATTGAATCGCGCTAAAGAGACGACTGTATGGGCCCTGCACCCTGGAAATGGATGGATGTTGGGGGAAAACCACAATATACCTCAAGTGGAAATGCAGGTTTTATCACCCTTGGTGGCTTGGCCCCGGTGTCAAAAACACGGCCTCATGAACTCAAAACAGTTTGAACTTACGTCTGGCGTCCGATTCTAGAAACCTTATCTTAATTGTTGTTCCAAAAGATACAATCTTTTGATAAGATACTGGCCACTCTATTTGGACGAATGTTTTGCGTCGTGGGACAATTTTGCCCCTATTTCAATAACTTTGACGGTATATCGAAAAAAAAATTATTTTATCTTAAAAAGTATTTTTAAATTAGAGCGTTTTGACCAGATAAATGCCTGTGGAATTGTATGGCCGAAAGAATTATGTTGAAAAAGTAACTTTTAAACGTTTTCTATTTGAACAATGTTTATTTTATCGGGACTTATTGCGCATTATTTAAACATTTATTACACACTTGCTACTTTTTCTGACAGATACTCGTATTCCGAGTGCGAAATAGTAAGGCTACAATATTTTTACTGGCGGACTAGGCTTAACGCATATAACAAAAATAGTGTATGTGTGTAAAAAAAAAATAAGCAAAATTTTAACATAAAAAATGACAACTAGCGCTCCTTATGTAAGCTGTTATAGATGGCTATATAAGGTCACATACCTATATCCAAACATACTACACCTGAAATTGTTTGATGAACTATCGACTAGATGAAAATTATGTCTGGAACTAAAACTAAAAAAAACAACAGTAGAGTCCTCCCGAGGTAATTGGGTATAAGCTAGTGTATTAGACTAGACTTGAGCGTTCGTTGGCACGACAACTGCTTTATATTCAAACATTTCAAAGAAAATGTAAATCAAACTAAAATATCAGAAAAAGTCGTCGAGCCCCAAAAAGGGGAGCGTCTCGGACACAGAATACACAGCAGTAACAACTTATAAGTTTAACAAACTTATCAGTACAGTTGAGTGGGGTTACCACCATCTGAACTAAACTGACAGTCTCCCGTTCAAAATTTGACTTCCTTTATCTGGCCACCGGTACAGACAAGTTGGTCGCACTGAGAGTGGGTCCGAGACAGGCCGTCGACCCTACTGGTGCCAGGAATAGCTCGCGCGGGGGTCTCGACTATATCGGTACGGATTTGAGGCCGCCTCGGCCAGACATGCGGTTCCAAGAAGCTTATAAATCGGGACTTGGGGAAGATTTGATTTTAAACTTTTGCGCTAATATATTTCAGATTGGTTATTTGTTGTTTGGATTTTTCGAGAAACGATATTCATTAGATTTTTTATGAATTGGGGTTGATTTTTGAGGTTTTGTGATTATTGGGGTTTTTATTTTATTTTTTGGGGTTGTTTAATCTATTTATAATAACGATCGCTATCGAGTACTGTCTTGGGGCTTAGTCCCAGATTTGATAGTTTTCGAAAACTTTTTTCGTTTACGTATTGTTCCATACATTGCTGGGCTGAAAGGTATTCGAAAACTTTTTTCGTATTAGAGTGAAGCAATCTATACCGCCGATTACTACCGATTTTAGTTCCTCCGCGTTTCCGCTGGAGGCGCTTTACTAAAATGTATGGAACAATACGTAAACGAAAAAAGTTTTCGAAAACTATCAAATCTGGGACTAAGCCCCCTGCTTAAGTATAATGCTCATAACTTTCTCTGGGAAATGTTTTAGGGAAACCATTGCAACACTGAATAAATTTAAGTCAAATAATGTTCCCAATCGCCTTAACCTAATACCTGGGTATTTTCAATTCACGATAGTCAGTTTCTTCCAGGCAAGCGTGCTCTACGTAGACAGCATCATCGCTGTACGTAGACACATCAGGTGAGATGGCGGTCAAACGCAAGTGTTGATAAAACAAAATGTATTCCAGGCGTCTCCCTTGATCTCCTTTGATATTAAATAGTTTGGATCTGCCTTAAACTCGAGTTAGTAGCGAAAAAAGTCTGCCAAAACTGAAGGGGGCGAGGTAAACATATATTGCACACACTGACACATTCTTACTAGTTCTACAAACGCACACTTCAATATTGAGCGGCACACAACTGCAAACGATGTTTTTTTTTTTTTTTTTTTTTTTTATGCCATAGGTGGCAAACAAGCAGACGGGCTGCCTGATGGTAAGCAGTCACCGTCGCCTATGGATACTTGTAACACCAGAGGCATCACAAATACGTTGCCGACCCTTTAGAACTCTATTAACTCGCCTTTTGAAGAACCCCATGTTGTAACTTCTCGGAAACACCGTAGAAGGTAGCTCATTCCACATTTTGCAGGTATGAGGCAAGAAGGATCGTGTGAATCGCACAGTGTGCGATTTCCACTGATCTATGATGTGTGGATGAGCCTTCAGGCGGTGGCGGCTAGTGCGATGGTAAAACCGCGACGCCGGCATCAGATCAAACAGTTCTTCAGAACACTCCCCGTTGTAAATGCGATAAAAGATACAAAGAGACCCGACGTCTCTGCGCATGCTGAGTGGCTCAAGGTGTTCAGCGAGCTTGGGATCGTTGACAATTCTGACAGCTCTACGCTGTAATGCATCGAGTGGGTCAAGCTGATACTTGGGTGCTCCATTCCATAGATGGGAGCAGTACTCCATGTGAGGTCGGACTTGCGCTTTGTAAAGCAAGAGTCTTTGTCTCGACGTGAAGTACCGCTTCGCCTTGTTGAGCACACCAAGTTTCTTAGATGCGAGCTTGGCCTTACTTGCGATGTGACCGCGGAACTGTACATTCGTAGAAATGTCGACTCCAAGGATTCCAATGCTTTCTGAAACCTTGAGGGGAGTGTTTTGAAAATGAGGAGCTACAACAAATGGGGCTTTTTTAGCGGTGAACGCGCAAACTTGCGTCTTTGTTGGGTTAAACTGAACCAGGTTCAGTTCACCCCAGACCGAGACCTGCTCAAGGGAGGTCTCGACTTCAGACAGAAGTTTACTCCTACTTTCTTCAACTACGGCATGAGGGTTGTTAGCACGACCGGTATACTGTGCATCGCCCGTGCTATCGTCCGCATAACAATGCATATTGCTCGAAAGCAACATGTCATTGATGTGGAGAAGGAAGAGCGTTGGCGATAACACAGAACCCTGTGGGACGCCAGCGTTGATAGGCATGCTGTCGGAGCAAGAACCGTCGACAACGACCTTAATACTCCGATCAGATAGGAAGCTGGCGACCCAAGTGCATAACCCCTCGGGAAGGCCGTAAGATGGTAGCTTGGATAAGAGTGCCCTATGCCAGACCCGATCAAAAGCTTTGGCTATATCCAAACTAACTGCAAGCGCCTCCCCTCTACTCTCAACGGCTTCAGCCCAGCGGTGAGTGAGGTATACCAGAAGATCACCAGCTGATCGGCCGTGACGAAAACCGTACTGGCGATCACTGATGAGCTGGTGTTTCTCCAGGTATCCGAGGAGCTGGGTGTTTACCACACGCTCCATCACCTTACAGAGTAGGGAGGTAATAGCAATGGGCCTGTAATTAGTCGGATCAGACCGATCTCCTTTTTTAGGAATCGGATGGACTAGGGCAGTCCTCCATGATGACGGCACACATCCAGTTGAATACGAAAGCAGGAAAAGACGCGTTAGGACCGGAGTCAACTCAGGAGCACAGGTTTTAAGGACGATAGCCGGAATGCCATCTGGCCCACTCGACTTACGCACATCAAGGGACATGAGTTCCTTCCGTACTGATCTCTGAGAGAAACGTACTTCAGGCATGGAACTCGCACACCGCGGAATGTTGGGTGATGTGGCGCCCCCGTCGTCGAGAGTCGAGTTTGAGGCAAAGAGAGTACCAAGGATATCGGCTTTCTCCTTTGCGCTATGGGCCAATGTGTCATCCGGCCTACGCAGGGCTGGTAGAGAGGACTGACAGAAGTTGCCTTCAGCAGCCTTGGCTAGTGACCAAAAAGCTCGACTTCGAGTTGGATATGACGCAAGTCGGTCGCCAATTCTGCTGATATGGGCTGCTTTGGCCTCGGCAATAATCCTTTTGCTGGACCTGGAGGCAGCATTAAGTTTTTTCTTCAAGGCGGAGGTGTCCGAGTTATGACTAGCAAGTGCTTCGGACCATGATTTAAAGGCGGTTCGCTTCAAGCTTGAAGCTTCCGCACAGGATTTGTTAAACCATGGGCGACTCCGCCCACCGACACGCACGACAGAACTTGGAATAAAACATTCCATTCCTTGAAGCACGACATCAGCGACGGAGTCAGCACAAGTGCCAACATCGTCTGAAGAAAAACAAATCCGCCTCCAGGGGTAGGATGCGTAGAACTCACGCAATCCGTCCCAGTCCGCTGACCGATAGTGCCAAACATTGCGCTTACCAGAAGGAACGGTACGAGCGCGATTAAAGAATGGCACTGAGGTATGGATGAGACAGTGATCAGAGCGACCAAGTGGCGCTTCGACCGAAACCTGGTAATGGTCAGGGCGTGAGGTCATGAAGAGGTCCAGCAAAGAAGGATCATGGCTCTCAACATCAGGAATTCTAGTAATTCCAGTGACTAGTTGAGAGAGGCCGTGAGCCAAGGCAAAATCAGATGCAGCACGACCCGCGTGATTAGTGGCTTTAGAGCCGAGCCACTCAGAATGGTGGGCATTGCAGTCACCAAGAACCACTAACTCTGCGGAAGTGTGCTGTTCTAAAGCTTTGTCAGCTCCTCTGGCAATGTGCTCGAATAAACGAGTTGTCTCCGCGTCCCCGCTATGTGACCTGTAGAGGCACGCGTAGATACGGGTTTGACCCCCAAAGTCTGTGCGAAGCCATAGAGTGGACAGGTCACAGTCTTCGAGGCCAGAGAGACGACGACAGCAAACATCTTCCCGAACGTAAACGCATACCCCGGCACGACGCATAAAGGTATGCTCGAGTTTGTACCCAGGGTATAAAAGGTAGGACGTTTCGGCAGGATTCGATATTTGAGTCTCCGTCAAGAAGAGCAGGGCGGGTTTCACAGATTCAAGGTGATGGTGAACCTCATTCAGATTAGCGTGAATACCCCGGATGTTACAAAAGTCCACTTGATAAATGGAGTCCGTAGCCGCTGAAGATACGTTCTTCTTATGTTTTCTGGCCATTAAAAAATTTGAATTTAAAGAATGATGATTCACTTCCGACAAAAAAAAACCGAGGGGCAAAAAGTGCAAGAGCATAAGTGGAACTATAAGCAGCTTATGAAAACAGAGTAGTGACTGGTGGGCGTGGGGGACGGAAGGGCCCCCGGTCCCCCCTGGGAGCTGGATGTGCTCAAAATGTCATCAAACGTATGACCAAGGGGGGTGTAAGTACTAAAAGGGAAAGTGTAGGTATAACCACAGAAAAGAGAAGTAAATAGAACGGAAATGAGAAGGAAAATCTGTCGCCAGGCATTATGACAGAAACTTGATTGAATATCCTTATTTATGTCAACGCGTCCAAAGAACTTGGACCTTACCTTTTTGGGTTAGGTCACAAAGTTCTTTGTCCACATCACAGTTGCTAACTGATTTTGAATGACTGACGTTTCGTTTATATGAATGCAAATGGCTACAACTTACAAAAATGCCTTGACAGCCGTTCTAATTTAAACAGTTACTTTTTTCTTTTCTGTAGGTATAGCCCTCATTTATTTATTCAGAATTGATCTCAGTTTATACGAGCCAGTTCAGATTTCTAGCTAACTTGTATCTAATTAACTGCACAGTAAGCTATGGTCTAATATAATACTTAGATTCTATGCCATATATAGCAAAAAACATCGAATTCGTATTGGTAAGCAATTATCGTTGTCAATCGCTTTGGAAGCCTTTTTCGAAAAATCCGTAAATATTACATCCCCAACAGCCTTCTAATATTATCTAATTTAAAAAGAACACCTAAAGGCACTGCATTTTGTGAGCTTCCGACATTATTGATCTATTTCCGACGCCCCTAGGGTCGACGGCCTGAGCCCCTAGACCCGCCCGTGTTTTTATCTGTACTGAATTCGGCGCTCCCCTCTGTTGTTTTGGGGATCGTTTTTCATAGAGCTTTGACTTTTCGTCAGTTTTTAAGGATGCTTTAGTACGTGAATCGTAACTTAACATACGGTTACGGTGACGGGCAATCCAACTGTTTTTGTCTAATAAGCTAAGTTAAAGTAGTTAGTTAATTAGTTCACATATATTTTGTTTAGTTTAAACCCCGTAAAAATGATTCGATCAAGGAAAACTATGTTTTTATACAGAAATTCAGACCTCTGTTACATATTTGGGTCACTTATGTTTCCCGGAACACCGTGCGATAGCGAATGATAAGATATAAGCGATAGGACAGATTAGAGTTGGTGAATCATGGAAACTCTGATTTAGCAGAAATAGGACTCTGTGGAATCATACCTTGTGAAAAAAATACTATATTGTGAATACAGGGTTCCAAACTTTGAATCGATATTAATGGAATAAGCCTTATCACCGCACATAATTTTTCAAAATTAAAATTTATAGAAGTTTTTGAGTACTATGAAGATTGGGTTTCGGGCTTCCGGCACAAAGTCAATGGTATGTTTCGTTTCAGTGCAAAAAATAGATGAGTATAATTTAAACTAAATTTAGCTAGTTTAATTAGAATCGATATTTTATTATCAAAATTGGTCAGCACAATGCATTTTGACATAGAAAAGAAGGCGAAGACCTACAGAAACCTGATACAGAATTAATAGGCTCTGTCGATATTAAATTTTTACAAGAAGACATCTGCTTGATTCGCAAGGCTTGTGGCTAAGTACTTTATGAGATTTACTCTAAGACCCTAATAGTTTTCTGTTACGTGACTTAGAAAATCATGCCAAAAAGTTTTAATAACTCTAGAAATATCAACACAATTGTAAAATTATCGATTTTTGAGTACATTTCGAGTAGTTTAAATTAGGTACTACTCAAGCATTAGCAGTTACACTTGCGTTACACCGCGCAAAAATGAAAATTGGGGCTAAAACCCCATTGGTATTCGTTCGCAATGCAACCTTACTCATTAGCAAGGTTGCAAAATTTCTCAGACTATAATACACATATCAGCATTATGAAAACACTTTGTTGACAACATTGCAATGTTTTACACAGCGAAACTCAACAGTTTTAGATTCTTATAACGCTTTATCTCTATTACTATTACAATATAACAACAATTACGGGTTGCCTTGATACAGGCTTTGCCTAGTAAGGCAACCAGCAGAAATATTATTTTAAGTAATTTAGTTGGAAATAACACTATTTTGATTTGATTTGATTTGATTTGTTGAAAGTAACTTTTAAACTTTGCGATTTGAACTCGTTTTAAATGTATATCGGGACTTGTCACACATTATTTTATTTAGGTAAAATTTGGTATCTTTAGCCAATGACCATTTTAAATGTACTTACATCAATGCCTTTAGCTCGATGTTTCGACCATATTACAATGGCCGTGGTCACGAGCTGACTGAAAACTACATACATCATCATTTCGGCCATAGGACGACCACTGCTGGACAAAGGCCTTCCCATCGATCTCCAAAAGGGCCGGTTGGAAGCGGCCTGCATCCAGTGTTTCAGAAATGAGAAGATCCTTAGACAAACGAAAGTTACCGACATATCCCACCGGATTAGCAAGTTGAAGTGACAGTGGGCACGGCACATAGCACGCAAAATAGATAGCCGATAGGGCCAAAAGGTTCTCCAACATACATCAAAGAAGAAAAAAGATGTCTGATAATGCGAGATAAGTCTCGAAAAACATAACAAACAAGACTTTATTGACACCCCAAGAAGAGACCTTACAAGAAGAATAATTAGGGGCAAAGAATAAAAGCAAATGAATTTATTCAGTAATTTTGCTACACAGTCGCAAGTACTTTGTATACCCTATTTAGGGTATACAAAGTCCTTGCACAATCGTCACTTTTCCGTAAAGGCCTTGCAGTTAGCCATAGATAGATAAAGTGGTCACTCTAAGAAGGCTAAGGTAAGGAGGCCAAAATATTAAAAATAGTAATTACTGACTTTTAAGGTACATCCTTATCTGTGCTGTCAGTATCTCTACTCTGTGGTCCAGTTGACGGCGTTGTTAATCGTTATGGAAATATTATGCTTTAACATGGCTTTAACTTTGATGTACCCAAACAATTAGCATCAATCATGCTCATAAGGTGAAAAAATAAAACAAGTATGGATATAAAAACACGTGTTGGCAAATTTCAATTGTGACCAGAGTTACAGATTTTATACAAAATACCGACCTACAATTTTTTATCATAAAACGTTATTTAATTTGCCAAAAATATAGACTAAATTAATAGTTAGATTATAGTCATTTTGAATCTTACGCGATTTCAACACATGTTTTAAATGTATATCGGGATTCGGGACTTATCACGCATTATTTTATTTAGTTAAAAAGAGGTACCTATTTTATTTCGGGTGATAAGTCCCGAATCCCGATAAACATTTAAAACATATATAATTATATTATTCTAATAGTGAGTATGGATTTAGCCTACTTTTGGCTCCTTTGATCATAAATATATAGTTTGCTAGTACCGAAAAGTCTGCCAAAAACCGAGGGGGGGGGGGCAAAATAAACGGTATTGCACACACTGGCATATTTTTACTAGTTCTACAAACGCACACTTCAATATTGAGCGGCAATAAAATTTTGCAATAAGTTGTGTCGCTAAATATTATATTGTGCGTTTGTAGAACTAGTAATAGTGCTAACAGACGCTCGAACGTGGCTGACGGACCGCCATCCAACAAACGGGAGAGAAAGAGTGAGAATATCATATTTCCCTCTCTTTCTCTCCCATTGGTCAGACGGCGGTTGAGGTCATCCGCGTTCGAGCGTCTGTTAGCACTATTCTAGTTCTACAAACGCACAATATAATATTTAGCGACACAACTTATTGCAAAATTTTATTGCCGCTCAATATTGAAGTGTGCGTTTGTAGAACTAGTAAAAATATGCCAGTGTGTGCAATACGTGTTTGCCTCGCCCCTTTCAGTTTTTGGCAGACTTTTTTTGGTACTAGCTGGAGTTTAAGGCAGATCCAAACTATATATATTATTATCAAAGTGAGAACCAGTGGGGATGGTCACACGAGTGCTATTATTATTAGAGTCCGCTCGGAGAGAGTTTTGACGAATTTCAGTAAACATTTGCATTGAAATCTAATTCCTGTGCACTTTTTGTCAGCGTTTGTTTAGTATATGATGTCATCGGTACGATACCGATACTGTGTTTGTGCTCGGATATTTTGCCAAATAATATGGCAAAATCATCTTTATTTAAATTCAATTTTGAGTCTTTGGGCCTTGTTATAAATTTGGTTATATGTGTTAAAATATAGCTCTCCAGCAGTGCGTGTATCATTCTTTATCGATCGACAAATTTGACTGTAGAAATCGACAAATTCGATAAAATTTTATTTTATCTTTACGCGCTATGATATAGGTATATGACATTTTGATTTACAACATTATGTCGATTTTAACTGTTTCATTAGTCGACCGATAAGGTTGTAGAAAAACAACGACAAAATCAACTAATTATTAAAGAAAATATTAATAAAAATACAGTAAAAATGACAAATTACATTACAATTACAAGAAAAATATACACAATTAAAGGAAACGAAATTATGTTTTGATAAAATGTTTTTTGACAGAAGACTTAGATTAAAATCTAAAATACTAACAGCTTTTGTTCCACAAGTTTTGGAAATTTGCAAAAAAGTCAGCTGTTTCATACATTTTGTCGGGAGTGGATGACTTTTTTGTATGGAACAGCTGTTTTTTGCCCCGCAAATTTCGATATCTTGGAGGGCAAAAGTTGTTAGTCTTGATGCCTCAAAGTTGCGTTTCAGAAGTTTTGCGTTAGTTAACTTTGACCCTGTATAAGTGCAGATTACTACAGCCTACAGCCACAGATTATTGCTACAGCCTATTAGATTATTAGTAATTTGGCAAAATTACTTATAAACGGAAATCACAAATTACTGTCATAATTCCAAGATTGAAAAACGAATCAGCTTGAAATTGGTTTAAGTTTTTTTTACAATGTCAACCAGTTTTGGCCCTAGCTGCAAGTCCGATAATCTTTTCGAAATCTTGAATCTTAGTCTATATAACAAACTAGCGGTCCGCCCCAGCTTCGCACGGGTATAGATTATAGGTATAGCCTTTGTCACCCGGGGATAGTGTAACTTCCCAACAGTGAAAGAATTTTTCAAATCGGTTCAGTAGTTTCGGAGCCTATTCAATGCAAACAAACAATCAATCAAATATTTCCTCTTTATAATATTAGTATAGATAACCACGAAATATATTTTAAAAAAGTTTTTAAACAACCAAATACTTTGTAGATAGGCACCTATTTGGGACCGGAAGTGTGAACCTTAATTTTAACAAATACCTAGTAGATATAAATCCATTTGTGATAAATTATTAATAATCAACATGATAGGTAAGCACCTATAAATTGTTTTTGTTTTGAGCTGATAACTAGATTATATTTTTAGTTATGTTTATATTTTTAACTTAAGAAAATATTAATAATTTCTTGTCAAATATACAGAAAAAGCAGTGTTTCATTTCACCCAAAATAATCTAAAAGACTCCAGAATGCACTGCAAAGTGGCATATGTTCTGCAGGCACTAAAATCAATTTAAAATGGTCTTATCTAGAACTGCAATGTAACATTAGTTTTGGCCGTATATGCCGATAAAAATAATAACTTTGACATCAGAAAACCTTACCACAGATAAGTAGATTTTTTTGGAATCAAAAACAGGCACTTACTTTTTATGCACAAAATCACGGCAAAGATGTTGCACGAAGTAGAGTACTGAACGCGGCTCAATGGTTAAAACATGAGCAAAGCCAACATTTGGCTGTTCCCAAAATAGTTCAGGCCCCACTAATGTTATAAACATGCAGCGCACACATGCAAGGCCCATAACATTAGGAAAAAATAATCAATATTTATACAATTACTCAAATCTATACTTAGACGTGAAAACGGGACAAGAAAATGGTCGTCTTGCCTATCTCGAGCTGAAAATGTGACTTTTCGCGACCTCACGCCTCGAAAAAGGAGAAAATGTACCAAAATAGACGCAAAACACTCACCGCTTGAGGTCCGGGAGAGGAAACATCACGTATGCAATTATCACTTCGTGATGCCTTTTTTAACTATGAAAAATCAATAATTTTTAGAAGCACAAATTTTTGTTCATATTTTTCCATGGGGCCTCGTCGCGGTCTCGCTCGGACACTTAAAAATGAAAAACCTATTGAAGAAAACTACGTCGTAGAAAGAGACAGCAATATACGATTGTAAATAATGACAGCGACGAATCACAACAACCGAGCGAGATAGTTGATGGATATTTAACAATAACAAATGAATTACGTAATTTTACACCTTAATTAGTTATCTAGCACTTACCTATCGTATCCTAAAACATAATCTTGAGAAGTAATAAGCACTTTTCACGTGGATTGTGGTTGTTTGGACATTTTATCTACGGCAGTCATCCGTCATACGAACGCCATTTGCAATGGCGTGGGTGAAACTGACTGAACAATTTTTGTTACCAATGTATCGAATCGAATCCTATTGGAAAAAGTCTAGTAAGAATTATAAAACGCTGCAATATTGACGATAGACAATATATTTTATCATACAATTTAGTATATATGGGATGGCTTATATATTAATTGAAAATGAAAATTCTTAATAATTACAATCGATCTTGTCTAAATCGAATAAAGTTTCTAGATCTGGCAGCATTATGTTGCTGTCAATCTCAAATAAAAGATGGCGACCGTACCGCGGCAATTTTAAATCTCGTTCGAGTTAACAAGGATAATCCAGAAGCGCGCGTATTCCCTGAGGAAGGGGCTCTAATGGCTCCGAAACCGGTCGATCGTCTCGACCGATAGAAACATAATCGTGAGTGCAAGCCCGTGTTTTAATAATAATTTATAATAATAAGGATAATCAAGTTTGTTTTGCATTTCTTTCTATAATAGGTTGAATTTAATGTGTTTTGCAGATAGTCTCAACATAGAAAGTCTCAGAATGGCCTAGGAGACTCGACGTAACGACGCAACATAATAAAACCGGCCAAGTGCGAGTCGGGCTCGCGCACTGAGGGTTCCGTACCACCACATAACTTGTTAGCTACTAAAGTACAAAAAGACAACATCCCATCAACGCCGAGGCGATCACCCATCCAAGTACCGACCGCACCCGACGTTGCTTCACTTCGGTGATCGTACGAGAACCGGTGATGAACAGAAATACTGTATATTATCTAGATATTATATACTTTAGTGTGTACTATAATCATGCCAAGTTTGACGCTTGTACGTATTACCGTTTTTACATTAGCTAATACAAACATACCTACGTTAAAAAATATGTTTGTTGTATGGGGTTTCGTTTCCATTTCGTTTTTACTTATGACTTTTTTTTATTTCCTAATTACTCTGCCATTACATTACATATTCTCAGCTGGTTATCTATTACGGTACGAAAGATACAGCCGTTAATAGGTAGGACTGGCAGACAGAAAGACATCGTACGTAGACTTAGTAATAGGGTCCCGTTTTAACCCTTTGGGTACGGAACCCTAAAAAAATAGCTGTTCCATAGAAAACTGTCATTCACACTTTACAAAATGTTCCATACATTTTTTAACAGCTGATTTTATTTTTGTGATTTTAGGTTTGGTCCCCTAGTAAAAGTTGTTCATACTGACGAGTGACGAGTTGTTCGTTTTTTTTTGTTACAATTTTCATGACCTTGGATTCAATGTCCTTTAGTCGTTATATTATTCATGTTTACATAGTATTAAAAGCGTCAAACAAGCCACATTCAGAGTGAAGCTAAGTAAGTCGCGGTTAAGTCTAACTCTTGCCCCTGTAAAGTGGTGGAGACTTTACAAGAGGCTCCTAAGGAGTTTTGGAAACAACATGAAAAGACACGTTTCACCTCGTTATATCACTTGCCCACACTCGATCACGTTTATGAGCACTTAATGAATAATAATTCACCATTAAGTACACATTAACACTCGAAAATACACAAGTTTAGGAAAATAATCCAACGAGCCGACATGTTTTTTCCACGTTGGCGCTAAAATTCCTGAGTTGTTCATTTATTTGTTTTTTTCATGACCGTGGATTCAACGTCCTTTAGTCGCAATATTAATAAGTTTACATAGTCTTAATAGAGTCAAACAAGTCATAGTCACAGTCAGAGTCAAGCTAAGTAAGTCACGGTCAAGTCAAACTCATGCCCCTGTAAAGTGGTGAAGACTTTACAAGAGGCTCCTATGGAGTTTTGGAAAAACAGGAAAAGACACGTTTCATCTCGTTATATTACTTATCCACACTCGAGCACGTTTACGAGCAATTAATGAATAATAATTCACCATTTAGTACACATTAACACTCGAAAATACACAAGTTTAGGAAAATAATCCAACGAGCCGACATGTTTTTTCCACGTTGGCGCCAAAACTCCTTATTTTTTTTTTTTTTTTTTTTTTTCTTAAAATCTTCATGAGCGTGGATTCAATGTCCTTTACTCGTAATATTAAACAGTTCATTTTGTCTTATTAGCGTCAAACAAGTCATAGTCACAGTCAGAGTCAAGCTAAGTAATTCACGGTCAAGTCGAACTCATGCCCCTGTAAAGTGGTGGAGACATTACAAGAGGCTCCTATGGAGTTTTGGAAACAACACGAAAAGACACGATTCACCTCGTCATATCACTTGCCCACACTCGAGCACGTTTACGAGCACTTAATGAATGATAATTCACCATTTAGTACACATTAACACTCGAAAATACACAAGTTTAGGAAAATAATCCAACGAGCCGACATGTTTTTTCCGCGTTGGCGCCAAAACTCCCTTATTTTCTTTATTACAATGTGTTGCCAGTGATGACATACGGCACTGAAACGTGCTCTCTCACTATGGACCTCATAAACAAGCTCCAAGTCGCACAACGAACTATGGAGACGGCTATGCTCGGGGTTTCTCTACGAGATCGAATCAGAAATGAGGAGATCCGTAGACGAACGAAAGTCACCGACATAGCCCACCGGATTAGCAAGTTGAAGTGGCAGTGGGCAGGGCACATATCACGCAGAACAGATGGCCGCTGGGGGCGAAAGGTTCTGGAATGGTGACCATGGACCGGTAAGCGCAGCGTAGGACGTCCACCCACAAGATGGACAGACAACCTAAAAGAGACCGCAGGGAATCACTGGATGCAGGCCGCTTCCAACCGGCCCTTTTGGAGATCGATGGGGAGGCCTATGTGTGACGATGATAATGGTTACACTATATAATGTTTTTAAGGTGTCTGTAAATCGAGGGAAAAATAAAAGAAAAAATAATACACAAAGAGGAGTTGACACCACTTTTTATTTATTTTATTACAATATACGGAATAGTTTTTGATGGTTTTGAAGATAGAGATGAACGGCAATGGATTGTTGACCAGCTCGATTAGTACCTGAAACGAGATTACATTGTCAATGTAACGCTATGAGAGAGCTAAAACAATGATGGCAGAGTGGTAACATATGCGCTTTAAATCTGGGGGCTTAGTCCCAGATTTGATAGTTTTCGAAAACTTTTTTCGTTTACGTTTTGTTCCATACATTTTAGTAAAGCGCCTCCAGCGGAAACGCGGAGGAACTAAAATCAGCGGTATAGATTGCTTCACTCTAATACGAAAAAAGTTTTCGAATACCTTTCAGCCCAGCAATATATGGAACAAAATGTAAACGAAAAAAGTTTTCGAAAACTATCAAATCTGGGACTAAGCCCCCTGACGGCACCTGGGGAGTTAAACAAGAGCCATTTTCTGTCATCATCATAAGCCCTGAGTGACCCACTGCTGGGTATAGGCCTCCCTTTGTTTATGCCACTCTCTCCACTTTTTGTAACTTTTTTTTTAAATAGATTAATTGGCAAACAAGCTACGGGCCACCTGATGGTAAGTGGTCACCGCCGCCTATACACACCGGGGCAGTGCGTTGCCTGCCTTTAAGGACTCTATTCACGTTAAGGGCCCTACCACATTTTTTGACGAAAAAAAATCAAAAACTGGATTTTTGGTATAATTTTTGAACCAATAAGATCTGTAGAAAATTCAGTTGCTGTATTAAATAGATCAGTAATTTTTATTGAATGTAGCGGCTTCAGATTTTGGTAAAATTCAACATATCCATTTGTTACCTCCGTTTTAAGAACGGCTGTCAAGGCATTTTTGTAAGAAATTTGTTGTAGCCAGTTGCACCCATATAAACGAAACATCATTCGAAATCAGTTAGCAACTGTGATGCGGAGTTCGACGCGTTGATCTAAATAAGAATGTTCAATCAAGGTTCACTCATAAAGCTTTTTTTTTGTTTTCTACGGGATATCTTGCAAAGATACCCGGCTGCATTGGGGTGCAGCCAGGTTGTGGGATTATACCCACTAAAACCCCCCTGGTGACCAGCCTTAGTGCTTGACAAAAGGGCTCCGGGAGCTCCAGAGGATCGCACCGTCATAATGCCTGGTAACAGGTTTTCCTTCTCATTTACATTCTATTTACTTCTCTTTCCTGTGGACCTACCTAAGCGGTGAGTAGATCTGGTGCTGAATCGTGCAACAGGTCAGCCGCTTGTTTGACAGCGCGACACCACCCGTCGAGTCTTAAGGCCAGTTGGGCGGCTCCGTTGCGGTCCAAAGCTCGCGGACGGACCCAAGATATGTACGCTATTGATGATACCTGGGGAAAAATGAAGTCTTAGTAGATCAACAAAGTTAGGCATTTAGTATTTGGATGTTTCAGAGGAAAATATTTGCGCCACATTCTGAGAACCTTTCATTTTGGGGTAGATGTTTGCGCCACATTCTAGGGTGGGCACCTTTCATTTAGGGGAAGATGTTTGCGCCACAATTTGGGATGTCTTAGTTGCCTTCTTCTCACTTTCCTGCTCTCCTAATGTCTGCTCCTGCCATGGCCGTCCGATAGAAGAATTGGCATTTTTCTATCGAATGGCCAGCTCTGGCTGGCTAAATAGGTGTCTTAACATCGCGAGTGGAGCGTTTTCTTCTAGGCAAGCATGCTCCATCGTAGACCGCATCATCGCTTGACAACAAACAACACAATGGTGGACACACGATGGTGGACAAATGCAAGCCTATAATGGTCTGAGAAGATATTCCATGGATTTTGGAAACATATTGTTTAGTATTTAGAAATTTATGAAAAAAAACGATTTCAAGAAAAATTTACATTTCAGTACAAAAGTGATTTTGAAAAAAATATGCAATTTGATTCTGTTTTTTAAGGATTAGGTTAGTATAGAGCCAACAACAGTGCAGCCGCTGAGAGAATTTGTCTGACAGCTGCAATAACTTTTGTAAAATCAGAATGAAAAATTTCCTTTTAATGTTTCACAGTATATTAGCTACCAGCTACAACCTCACGTTCAAAAAGTGAGTCAGAACTCACTGTTTTCGATCAGCTTTTTTACAATGTTAATAGCAACTCTGTCAGAAGCATTCATTCAGCGGCCGCTCTTTAGTTTAGAATACAGAAACTTCAGAATTCGCAAAATACTTCCCCATACATTGCGATTCGGGGACAGGGATGTTAGCGTTTCTTTCCTAGGTTACCTCAGGGTAGTGTGTCGGGGCCATTTCTATTCATAATATCTAACCTGATCGATATGTCCTCTGACCAGACCCTCGGCTAAAGCCTTCATAACTAGTAGTTCTACTTCTCCTAGCGGCACGCGCGCGCATTGTGCGATGGACGTGAAGGAAAGCTTGCGCTGCGCTGTCGTGCGGTTGAACGCCATCTGCAAAATAATGTTACTTTTAAGTACCTTCCACGGTGTTTCCGAGAAGCTACAACATGGGGTTCTTCAAAAGGAGAGTTAATAGAGTCCTAAAGGATCGGCAACGTATTTGTGACGCCTCCGGTGTTACAAGTATCCACAGGCGACGGTGACTGCTTACCATCAGACAGCTCGTCTGCTTGTTTGCCAGCAATGGTATTAAATTTTTTATAAAAAAAAGTTCATTTTTATTGTCTGAGTGAAGCGAATTCTACGGAAACAAGTCAGCGTTTGTATGTATGTTTATATATTTATGCTACGATATCATGCCGTTGATCTTACTTGACGCCGGATTTGTTTCCATCGTACCAAGCACAAGTTCGGTCGAGCATGGAGTACTGCTCGTACCTTTGGGATGGATCAGCTAAGTATCAGTTTCGGGCGATGGAAGAAGCTCATCAGCAACAAATCCCTTGTCCAGACTAAGCTTCTTAGCCTTGAATGGAACAATCTGGTGTTTTCAAGTCGCGAGCAAATCTATAATCGGTAACATAAGGCGAGGTGGCGGTCAAACGCAGGCCTTAAAATCAACAAATAAACCGGCCAAGTGGGAATCAGGCTCGCGCACTGATGGTTCCGTACCACAACAAAATTCAATAACGAAATTACCAGTTATAATGAACAGAAACTTGTCACCAACTCGCACTTGGCCATTATTAATTTGTTGTTATACTTTAGAGTGTGTACTATAATCATAGCAATTTGACGCTTGTAAGTATTACCGTTTTTACATTAGAGCTAATAAAAAAATACGTTTGTTGTATGGGGACTCCCTTTCGTTTTAACTTTTTTATTATTTCTTAGTTAATCCGCCATAACATTACATATTGTGTGAAAATTTCAGTTCGCTATCTATTACGGTTCGAAAGATATAACAGACAGACATCGTAGGCTTAGTAATAGGGTCCCATTTTTACCCTTTGGGTATGGAATCCTAAGTTGTTCATGCTTAAAATTAGCAAATTAGTGACATAGACAAGGATCAGGCTCAGTATCAAGGATTTGAAATCTGTTTGTACTATTCTCTGTTTGTAAATAACATTTGTAGTTGAGTTCAAAATTTTGAATCTCACCTCCATAAGACAGAGTAATGCAATCTTCCTCCTAATGACGGTGTCAGCCGCGCGCAAGTCCGGGTGATTCCGGGCCGCAGCGACACGCTCGTACGCCGTAATGTCGCCGCGCGCAGCCGATCGGACCAAGTCTACCGCCCACGCGTCCGCCGTGCCTTGCAGCGACTCTAGGATGGGGTGGGCTAGCTGAAAATGAAAGAAGGATATAGTGTAAACAGTTAGGGAGAAGCAACGCAACCTTGTGCGACTCCTACATAAACAGTACAACAAACCGCCTTGAAAAACTATGATTAATAATAATAATATTCATTTATTGCAGACAAATAACGGTGTACGAAACATGCGAATTTTAAAAGCCATGACAATGAACATTGTGACAAGCATTCAATGTAGTAGATCACCTAATTAGACCACAAATACTGGCGTTGCTCAAGGTGCAGTGTTGTCATCTTTACTCTTTATCATGTATAACAAAACGGCATTGGATTGAGGTGATTTTTTGCACAAAAATAGTTGGAAAACCAGAGAATGATATTTGATCATTTATATCCTGGATAAATGCTGAAAATATAGATAAAAATACGCGAGAAAAGTGGCAAATCTTTATTATTTGATAATGGTATTCACCAGTTCATTATGGTCGTAGATTTTATGCACTATGACGTCGCCGAGTTGAACGAAAGACACCATAAAATGGTGGAGTAGCTTAAGGAGGTGTACTGTCACCTTTATTCTTTATCATGTATGAAAAAATAGGAACGGATCAACCCGTTTATATGCATGTAAGTAAGAGTAGTTACAATAACCTAGTTTCTATCTTGGAAAATAATGAAAAATTTATAAGTAAAATCAAGAAATCAAACAAAAATTCTCACCAGCTCATCGAGATCGTAGACGTTATGCGCTATAACGGCGGCGAGTGCAAGCGAGAGGGCCTGCGCGCGGCGCTCTGCCACCGGCAGAGAGGCTCCGCCCGCCGCGCACCCGATGTAGCGGAGCGCCGCTCGGTAGTACTTGTGCATTGGACCACGGACCCTGGAACGGCAACACTTACTTTTAAGGACCCTGCCATTTGACCGGAGCATACTATGAATTTACCAAACACAAATAAATCTCGACAGGCGTAATAAAGTTGTGAATAAACGAAAGGACGCCATTCCAACTAGCTGGAGTGAAGACCTTTGGGATGGATCAGCTTGAGGCGTAGAGTCCATTACGAAACATGTTTTAAGATTTATAAAATTTATCGCAGACCAATTATACAATTATATAAAACCAGCGGTCCGCCCCGGCTTCGCACGGGTATAGATTATAGCCTATGTCACCCGGGGATAGCGTAGCTTCCCAACAGTGAAAGATATTTTCAAATTGTTTCAGTAGTTTCGGAGACTATTCAATGCAAACAAACAAACAATCAAATCTTTCCTCTTTATAATATTAGTATAGAAAACGTTGCTGCAAGTACTACGCAAACATGCTCCATCATAGACTGCATCATCGCTTCTACAAAAACGTCAATTAGTACATCTATTTTTTTTTTTTTATTGTTTTCTAGTACCTTGTCTACATTACATATCAGAATGTATGCTGGCTCCCAGAGTGTAGGACTATAGTGCAGACACCTTCTTAAGCTAAGACTGGCGAAACCCGAACAGACGGCAAGCTCTGTATATGACACGAGACTTTGGGGTACCTAAAAACTGACAACAGGAGCCTTACGGACAACACCTAATTGCGGCACCTAATCCGCTCAGTTAGAAAATCACGCGACCGCAAACCGTATCTGGGCGCGATAAGGTTCACGTTGGCCCCAGGGCTGGCCCATATGAACTTACCGGTAGTATTCCGAGGCGAGTTTATAAAACCGACCGTGCACCGGGGTGACTCCATCTGCATCGTCCAGGGTCTTCTCCAGGTGATCGATGATTTTCTCAGTAGCGTCGAGGTCGTGCAGCAGTTCCAGGTAGATCTGGCCTTGGAGGACCTGCAATTTTTAAATAAATGGCTTGGACTGGTCTGCTCATGATGTGGTTTGTGACTGAGCATACTTTTTAAGGTTCCGTACCCAAAGAGCATAAACGGCACCCTATTACTAAGCCTACGATGTATGTCTGTCTGCCCTACCTATTAACGGCTGTATCTTTCGAACCGTAATAGATAGACAGTTGAAATTTTCACAGAATATGTAATGTTACGGCGTATCAACTAACAAAAAATAAGGGGGTAAAAAGGAAAGGGGAGTGCCCATACAAAAAAACATATTTTTGTATTAGCTCTAATGTAAACACCGTAATACGTACAAGCGTCAAACTTGGCATGATTATAGTACACACTCTAATGTACAACAAATACTAAATAATGGCCAGTGCGAGTCTGTGACAAATTTCTTTCCATTACCAAGTTACAATTGTGTTATACTCGAGCGCTTGTAGCAAAATAATTAACTGTGGCTGCGTAGCAATTGCTTCGACTATTTTGGAAGGCGTTATAATAACTGGTAATTCGGTTACTTGGACGACCTTAGTGTATTTTGTGGCGACGCGAGCTGTGCCTTGTATGGGTCACAGCTCGTGCCGACCAGTCATAAATCATCTTTAAAGTGCAGGTAATGTACTATTCCTGTACATTACTTGCAATTTAAACTCACCCATGCTACGTTTGAAGGTTTCCACTCTAGAACGTGTCTACCGCTAGCTACTAGCTAGACTGCTTTTCATCAACATTATTTACACTACCATCTAATCATCTTTTACCCCGCATGTGGCAAAGGTTCTAACATGTCAACCTAAACTATTTCGAGCGGGGCCAATCCTAGGCGCGAATTGAATGAATGACTTTTGATTCTCCAATCACAAGCTGCCCCCCGCGACCGACGTAGCATCATTTTGCAAAAGGGAATTTTGACTGCATGCACGACCAAGTGGTTATATTATCTTTGGTGCCAGCACTCCGATACTTCAAGGAGTTGGGTTGGCTCGGGTAGGTGCTGGTAGGGGGAAATGCACAATACACCTCAAGCGGGACATCAGTGCAGGACTTATCGCCCCCATCTCGAATAAGACATCTACCAATGGTCATCGGTTCTGTGACAGATATAACCAGCCCACTACTATTTCAGCTTGCTAATACACCGAGCAAAACCTTAGACCTATTAAGCCTTCTTTAGTCATTTTCTTACCTTACAAAGCGCAAATGCCTCATCATTGGCCTTGACTTTGATCTCAATCTTCTCCAGAAAAGCGACTGCCTCCTTTTTATCTTGGAACTGGTTCACAATGTGGACAACTATCTCCACCAGGGAAAGCGGGTTGATTCTGGAAGACAACAGGTTGATAGATAAATATTTTTTAGGGTTCTGTACCCAAAGGGTGTAAACGGGACCCTATTACTAAGCCTACGGTATCTGTCTGTCCTGTCTTACCTTTTAACGGCTGTATCTTACAAACCATAATAGAAAGCCAGTTTTCACCGAATGTGTAATTTTCCAGGAGATAATAACTAAGTAATAATAGTGTTGAGAGTCGCTGGCATCCAGTGGATGCAGATGGCAGGCTGTCGTTCAGTGTGGAGGTTAAAGGGGGAGGCCTATGTTCAGCAGTGGACGTCTTCTGGATGATGATGAATAATAAAGTCAAAATGTGGAACTAAAAGTTGGTCCCCATACAACAAACATTTTCTTAAACGTATTTTTGTATTTGCTCTGTGTAAAAACGGTAATATGAACTAGCATCAAACTTGGCACGATTATAGTACACACTGTAAAGTAAAACAACAGTTTTTGTATTATGTGGCAGTACGGAACCCTCAATGTGCGAGCCCGACTTGCACTTGGCCGGTTTATTCGTCCAATTCTTCATAGAAGACTATATTGGTAAAGTTAAAAATTGGGTTACATTGTGGAAGTGGGCTTTTCCGCAACTAGGCTATCCAAAGGCCCTTTTAGCGTGAACCGGCTGCAGGTAGCACAACCCGGTTTCCTCCAGGATGGCCAGCGGCTTGCTGGCGCCGGTAAAGGCTTCCTGGAGTGTTTTTGGTGACCCCGAGGATATCATTTCATTGTTCCGCCACGCTGTGCTTTGTTTGATTTGGGTCCAGGTTAGCCTTTGTTCCATGGCATTCCTAACACAGCAAAATCCTACTATGAAGCGTTAACATGGATAGTAAGTTCGGATAGGCTGACTGGTTAGCTCTAATGTCAGTTTTTGGCTGCCTCTGACATGGCTAACAGTTCTAGTCTAGTAGCATTATTAAGCTTGTAGATGTTTCCAAGTATACAGACGTCGTTGTTATGCTGTTGGTTGTTTATAGTGGCCAGTCAAATCATGATTGTGTAGGAACTAGGAAGAGTGACCGGCTTTGAACATGTTTGTATGCTTCTAAGATGACAGGCAAGTTTGACTTACTTGTTCTCGAATGTACTTATAAAGTTGTGGTACAGCTGTATGAGATTGTCGCCGGCTTGTACAGAAGGGCGCGTAACGAAATCTTGCAGTTTCAACGTTAGTTGATGCCATAATCTGAAGAAAACAAAGAAGATAAATAGGTTAGCGACACTAAATTACATTTTACACAAAGATTTGACTAAGTGGATCGGGCGAAACTTACTTTTTATTGTAATATTCTTCGAGCTTGGCCCAGTCTGATGCTAAATCAGGCTCAGCGGCCTGTTTTTTCGATAGAAAATCGCCAACATCAACAACTGCAAACTTTACGGTAGCCATCTTTCGAATTTTGACGATAATGGTCTGAAGTTGTTTGCAATCACTAAACGTCAAACAAGTAAAACCATAAACAAGCAACGATACGAAGCTAGCTACAAATTAATAGTGTTGCCAGTCTTATTAATAACGCTTAGCGGCATCTATTGTCGAGTAGCGGCATTACTAGAAACGTAAAGCTTTCGATAGTTGTTTAATTGTACATCTGTATGAAACAGATGGCAGCACTAGTTTAAGTACCTAGATACTACCAATACATTTTAAACTTAAAATAAAAAGAACTTTCTTGGTTATCATAACTAAAATGCAACTAGCTAGCTTTCTTGGTATTTTACCACACAGGCAACCTACATACCTACCTACTTCATTTTAGTTTTTAGTTTATTATCCTTACTAATTTTTTCGTTTTATATGTAACTATATCTACTGGATTAATATTGTAAATAATTTAATCAACTTTGAAAGAGTAAAATAAAAAAACATGGAACTTTCTTTTGGTACACTTAAAATCTATCCCCCTCTCTCTCTCTCTGTCTCCCTCTCTCTCTCTTTCTCTCTCATTAAATTTTTCTTTTTTCTCTGAGAGAAGGCCTCTGTCCTAGCAACGGGGAGATGATAGGCTGATGATATAGATGATTTAAAATATAATCCTTCATCACATTCTCTACCTACCTAGTAGGTACTTATGTTATAATTATATTATGGCCACAAACTAAAGGTAAATAAAATGCTGCAACGATTTTTAAGATATTTATTTCATGTTGGTAATATTAAAGTAGGTATAAGTCATAAGTAAATTTATTAATAAAAGAGCAATTTACAAGTCAATACAGTTTGGTGGAGTTTTGGCGCCAACGCGGAAAAAACATGTCGGCTCGTTGGATTATTTTCCTAAACTTGTGTATTTTCGAGTGTTAATGTGTACTAAATGGTGAATTATTATTCATTAAGTGCTCGTAAACGTGCAAGTGTGGGCAAGTGATATAACGAGGTGAAACGTGTCTTTTCGTGTTGTTTCCAAAACTCCATAGGTGCCACTTGTAAAGTCTTCACCACTTTACAGGGGCATGAGTTCGACTTGACCGTGACTTACTTAGCTTGACTCTGACTGTGACTATGACTTGTTTGACGCTATTAAGACAAAGTAAACTGTTTAATATTACGAGTAAAGGAGATTGAATCCAAGCTCATGACTTTACCAAAAAAAAAAAAAAAACTGTCTGGTATACTATCATCAGGTAGACACAAACTGCTCTGTGGCTTAAAGTAATTAATCTGTAATTTAATGAAGAAACTTCTTATAATTATGTACTTAATACAAGAAAATTAATAATCAATAGCTTAAAAAGGAACCATATTATGAAACAATTATATTGAAAATATTAAATTAGTTAATTAATAAAAAAAAAAATATACTGTAAAATTAAATGTTCTCACACCTCCACTTAGGCCTCCGCAGTACTGACGTTGTTAGAAGCTCGAATTGACTCTATACCAAAATCGAGTTATTATACAGTGTGATTATTTTTAAATTGCACATCAATGCGCTTAGTCCCAGATTTAAGTTTTCGAAAACTTTTTCGTTTACGTATTGTTTCATACATTTTAGTAAAGCGCCTCTATCGGAAATGTGGAGGAACTAAATCGGTAGTAATCGGCGGTATAGATTGCTTCACTCTAATACGAAAAAAGTTTTCGAATACCTTTCAGCCCAGCAATGTATGGAACAATACGTAAACGAAAAAAGTTTTCGAAAACTATCAAAACTTGTACTAAGGGTACAGAAAGAGGTTAGTAAAACTAGACCGACAACATGGTTCTTTTATTTAAAACATCATAGATTAGTTTTTTTTAACATATTCACAAAAATCATTTACATTTTGGTTGATACATTTTTTTCTGACCGTCGGGCGAGAGACAGCGCGACACCAACCCCCCGATTCTACTAAACAAATTGTCTTTAAATTGTAATTGTTGCGATTTTAATTGTTAAATAACTGCCTCAAAATTGACAGTTTTTAATATTTTTTTATACTAAGTTATAATATTAGATGGTTGTATTTTTCTAGTATAAAAAAATATTTAAAACTGTCAATTTTGAGGCAGTTATTTAACAATTAAAATCGCAACAATTACAATTTAAAGACAATTTGTTTAGTAGAATCGGGGCCCGGGACCGATGGCGTTCCCTTGTATCGGAGGATAAGACCCACTTCGAGTATATGTATTTTTTTTTGACTAAAAATGACGATTAATTTCAAAATAACTGGTCGATTTTGTAGAAACAAAAAAAGAGATGACCTTTTGGATCTGCAGCTTAAGAAAAATCACACTGTATGATATCTAATAACTAGGTGCATCAATACTTTGTGAGCTTAAAAATTATCCAATAACGACACATATCTCGTAACTTATAATTTAAATGTTGTCTTCTGTTCTGTGTTCTGTTATCTTCTGTTCTGATGTTAAGTCCCTTGTCAAGGAAAGTTAGCAGGCTATACAGTCTCTCCTGCATGGATGTATTACTGTACTATACAACCTACTACCTCACCCCGCCAAGGGCATTCAAATTCTTCTTCTTTCTTCTAATCTTCTCTTATAAAAATTCCTATTACATTGTCTATGTATAGGGTCATTGTGGGAACAGTGGATCATGGGTACACAGTGAAACATTGCTATATTTCGCAGACGGAACGATTTTACAGAGGCTATCTCTTTCCATCGCCTCGCTTTCAAGAGTATTGAACTACCGCTCTATTCGGCGCGTCTAATAATAAAATAATAAATAAAATATTTATTGGCCAAAAGTTTTTAAAATTAGTTTTTTTAGTAAAATTATTGTATAGCTAGGCATACAACATACTATGAGATGATTGTTATTTTGAACTGTGGAACTGGCTGGCACTCATACTAGTGAATAAACTGTGCTACAGGTGCCAAAATCTTGTATCTTGTAACTAACCAAAAAATCGGCGCATTGCGTGTGCCGAATTTTGGTTCAGGCTTTTCACGTTTGTTACTCTATTGGTATTGTATCTCGATGTTTCACATACACATTTTTCCGTTTTCTTTTTACCCCCGACGCAAACAGAGGGTTGTTTTAAGTTTAACATGTGTATCTGTGTCTGTCTGTGGCATCGTAGCTCATAAACGGCTGAACCGATATTGATTTAGTGTTTTTGTTTGAAATGTGACTTGATCGAGTATTCTTAGCTATAATAATAATAATAATCATTATATTTCAGACAACGTCCATACTTATGTTAAAAAATACTACACCAATAAAAAAATCAAATTGACATACAATCAATAAATAATAAAAACAACAAAAATTCAAATTAAACACAAAAATACATTGATTAATAATTGTACACCAATAAAATTCTACACCATTTAAAATTCAAATTAAACAATAAATAAATAATTATAAAACAACAAAAATTCAAATCAAAAACAAAAATGCACTGTAATGCTATGATTCAAGAAAATCGTTCAACCGTTTGAAAATTATCAGCTCTTTTATCGGGGTTTTAAATAAAATAAACAATGTATACTTGTTTGTTAATAAAACAGTAACAATAAAAAGATGGACTGAGACACATGATCTGTGGGAGGACTATTGCTATTTGATAGGTACCATTCCTCCCGCAAATCCAAAGTTAAATGGTACATAATTATAAATATTTAGAAGTACAGTTTAAACTCTATATAGCGGCACTCGATTTAACGTCAAAAGAATAATGTGGGTAGTTTTTTTTATAGATTTACTTTGTACAAGTTCTGCATCAATTATTTTTATTTTATTCTTTATTTCAGTGTAGGTACCTACGTATTGTTTGTCAGTGCTGGGTGAATCTGTGTGCCAAGACAAACCTTCCGTGGTTTTTTGGTGCTACATTTTTGTAAATCGTATATGAACAATGTAATGATTAAACAATAAAAAAAAACTATAAATTCCCTCATCATCATCATCATCAGCCAGAAGACGTCCACTGCTGAACATAGGCCTCCCCCTTTAACCTCCACACTGAACGACAGCCTGCCTTTTGCATCCACTGGATGCCAGCGATTCTTACTATGTCGTCGGTCCATCTAGTGGGAGGCCTACCTACGCTGCGTCTTCCGGTTCGTGGTCTCCACTCAAGAACCTTTCTTCCCCATCGGTTATCGGTTCTCCGAGCGATGTGGCCTGCCCATTGCCACTTCAACTTGCAAATTTTAACAGCAAACTCCCTAAAACGTCGAAATTACTTAACGTTGGTTGGTCTACCTTGTTGTCCATATAGTGATACACTCTATGTAACATCACACCCACTCTAAATAACGACAACAATTCATCATTATTAAGCGATAAACTGTACTTTCAAACAACTCGTATTTAAATAAAATTAAATACTGGAGCAGCAAAAAACGTCAGACGAAGATAAGACTCTTCAATAAGCGTTGTTATTTGTATTTTTGTTGTCGTTGTTGGTTGCCCGGAAGAGATCGCTTTTAGCGATAAGGCCGCCACTTAGCTAGCTCGTAAGCGTTTTCTATCGTGTTGTAATTTTTATTTCTGGTGTACACAATAAAGAGTTTCTATCTATCTATCTATCTATAAATATGATTGGTGTTAGTAAATTTTATAGTTTAATAGTGAACTACACAAATAACAATAGTAAAAAAAAACTCTCCATTTAAAGACAACTCTCAATAACGCCATAACATGTGCAGTCCCTTAAGTGGAGCTATATAGAGTTTGCACTGTATAGTATACTATACTATATTACTAAATATATAATTATGCGTTATGCGTTTGTCTGATCAATTCAAGCACCATTCTTTATAGATCGTCTAATTTGACAGTTGAGATCGTCAAATTCGATAAAATGCCATTTGATCAGTACTCGCTATGATCGATTCTATGGCATTTTATCGAATTTGACGATCGATAAAGAACGGTACTTGCACCTGAACCAGGAAATAAATAGAACTAAATAAAAGAAACACAAAAAAAACAATCGTGATAAAGTCCGAACAACTGATCTGTAGAATGGAACCGAGGGAGCTACTATCGTTTTTTGTTAACAAAACTATCCATCGAATGTTTGTAGTTCCATCATTTCGCCACTCTAAAGATAAGTTGGTCACAGAATTAATGTAAAAAATCATTAAAATAACAGAAGATGCTGATATTCCGCAAAAACTGCGCCCACGTATCACTGAACTTGTGTGGTGCGACGCGGCTCAACAGTCGCGCGACAGCACGCGACAAAATGTCGCATCGACAAACTACCTGGCATTTGTGTCAATACTGGCGAAAAACGCACAATACGTGCGAAGCCAGTGTCTCTCGCTCGAGGGGAAAATGGCGGTAATTTTTTTAACGCCATAATGACATGTAGAAAATCAGCTCATTTTTTCATTATTCTTTTTTATATTTTTGCTATAAAACTTTCTTTTGTTTTCTCTTTTCATTTCAAGTTTTTTTTTTTGTTGTAATTTGGCTTGTACCAGGTAGATGAGTGACAAAGAGTCGCAGCTTAGCGCGACAGGAGAGTCGCATTCGTTCCATCCGACAAAGCGCACAAGTTCGGATCTACGGGTTCCAGTTAAAGCGGTTTTCTGCTGAAAAAATATATTCAAAATTACATCATTATCTAGAATTTATAATTTTCCCGCCGTTTCGTGATAATTTTTTTCACCCATCGGGCAAGCTAAAGCCTTTGAGGCCATACTGCCTCTTCACCCGTATTCGAATTTAATTTTAATTTTAATGTCAGTAAACGACCTCTTATTAAAATAGGTACATGTAAAATACTATAAATGTAATTTTGAGTATATTACAAAACAAAAAAATTAAGGACAAGTTTAGATCAAACAAATCATTTTTAAAACCAAAAACTAATAATAATCAAAAAACAAACAAATATATGGAAAAAAACTGCTTTTTTATGTTGTCTTATGAAGTAAAAAAAGCAACAATTTATCTATTACTTATAAATTTTATGTAATTACTTATTGGTACTAACTATGGTGGTATGGCGGTGTTAATATACTTGAAAATGGTGGCTTACTTGTATGGTAGATATAATATCTACGATAGAATAAGAAATAATCAGTTATTCCTTAATTACGATACATATAAATTATATGAATTTCATGCATGACAATTTTTTTTTACCAATAGCTATAACAACTTCGCGAAATGACAAATACTCAATATATCAATTATGTTCAACTAACCATTGATGGTCAGGGGGATTAGTCCCAGATTTGATAGTTTTCAAAAACTTTTTTCGTTTACGTTTTGTTCCATACATTGCTGGGCTGAAAGGTATTCGAAAACTTTTTTCGTATTAGAGTATATTTAAGCAATCTATACCCGGACCCGGGTATGTCCTAAAACTGCGACCAGAACTACCGGAGGATGGGCAGCAGCGTCCTATTAGCACACGGTGAACGCACTGCGATCCCCAAGCCGCCTGTCAAGCGTGGGGATTATGGCAAAACCCCTCTCTAACAAGGAGGTCTTTGTCCAACAGTGGACGTTTAATGGCTGCTGATGATGAATCTATACCGCCGATTTTAGTTCGTCTGCGTTTCCACTGGAGGCGCTTTACTAAAATGTATGGAACGAAAAAAGTTTTCGTTAACTATCAAATCTGGGACTAAACCCCCTGTATTATGTCTTTAATATTTATTCTAATTATTTAAGCTATCACCCAGATAAACCTCTGCGAGGTTTTTTGGTGACAGTAAACATGTCAATACGTAACATTATGTCATAAATAAATAAAAAAATAAAATAAAAAAAACTACTACTATGAACTCTGTATTTTTTTCACTTTTGAACATAGATTCAGTATAAGTACTCCCTCTACGCTTTTCAACTATTATTCTTGCAAATTGACATCTGAATTTATTTACGTAAAAAAATATTTGACTGAACCACCTCTTATAGCTCTTTAGTTAGTTGCTCCGCAAGATTTGGGTTCAAATCCCAACAATGAAATCGAGCTTTCGACGAAGAAAAACATCGGGAGGAAACCAAATTTCTTACCAACCATTTTTTACTAATTTTTTCGTGTAGCTTCAGGACACACAGGAATAAATGGAAAACCTGAAAAAGAAAGAAAAAAAAAATTAATTTTTAACGGATAAAACACCATCAGAAATTAGACGTAAAACTTTTACTTTTCTCTGAAATAACCGGAATTTTTCGGAGACACCATAACAAAACCCTAAGTAATTCCTTATTATATTACTAGTTTCTTATAATAAAATAAATAATCATCATCATCATCAGCCGGAAGACTTCCACTGCTGAACATAGGCCTCCCCCTTTAACCTCCACACTGAACGACAGCCTGCCTTTTCCACTGGATGCCCGCGACTCTCACAATGTCGTCGGTCCATCTAGTGGGAGGCCTCCCTACGCTGCGTCTTCCGGTTCGTGGTCTCCACTCCAGAACCTTTCTTCCCCATCGGTTATCGGTTCTCCGAGCGATGTGGCCTGCCCATTACCACTTCAACTTGCAAATTTTAACAGCTATGTCGGTGACTCTGGTTCTTTGGCGAATATCCACGTTTCGGATCTTATCGCGCAAAGGAACTCCGAGCATAGCTCTCTCCATTGCCCGCTGTGTGAGCTTTTCCAAAAGGCCAACAGCTAAGGACCACGTCTCAGAAATACATAATAAAGGAAATACTGTTAACTATTAAAAAACAAACCGCAAATTGCTAAAAAAAAATGTTTTTGACTACCTTGTAAAACCATCGTATGCTTTATGTTGTAAGCATTTGATTTTAAAATATAAGTAAATTCGACCTTTGACCGATAAATTTATTCAAACCTCATCCCGCGACACGTCCACGGAGATCTTAGCGATACGATCATTCCCCGCCATCCTCTCTGATTGCGGGTACGTTGACATTTGACGACATTTTTTCATTTAAGTTTTGGCTCCAGACATGTTGTCTATTTCGCCAGTATCAAATCCAAGATGACGTTTCAACTTTGGAAAATGTTGACGTTCCACATTACAAAAATTAAGTTAAAAAGGGAAAAAAAAAATAACACTGTGTTTGCGATCGTTTGAATCCAAACGGTAGTTGTCCCCCGCCGCTCTCGTGTTTGCCATCTGCCTTCTTTTCTCACGGTCGCGAGCTTTTTAATGTTTTTTTACTTTTTCTATAAAACGGCAAAGGAAGCTCACACCTGTGCGGTTTTTTTCGGATGTTTGGCGTCGCGCGGTATTGTTATTGTGCTGTGTTTTGATGTTTTTTGCACTGATTCTAACAGGACTCCGCATGAATGAAGCTATGGGCTTATTAATTTGACTTTTTAGACACATGTTACTGTCTGACGCAATGATATAAACGTTTTGATTGTATATTTTCAATCCGTACAGCCAAGGATTGGAACAACCTGCCGGCTTCCTTGTTTCCTGAGAGATTAATCTGTACGCTTAGTCCCAGATTTGATAGTTTTCGAAAACATTTTTCGTTTTCGTATTGTTCCATACATTGCTGGGCTGAAAGGTATTCGAAAACTTTTTTCGTATTAGAGTGAAGCAATCTATACCGCCGATTTTAGTTCCTCCGCGTTTCCGCTGGAGGCGCTTTACTAAAATGTATGGAACAATACGTAAACGAACAAAGTTTTAGAAAACTATCAAATCTGGGACTAAGCCCTTACTTACTTACTGGGCCATTTTAAGACCAGAGGGAATAGGTATCTTCTAAGTCTGCGTGCTTCATCTTCGACCACATCGTCGCTTGCCAACAGGCGCGATGATGGTCAAAAGAGATGTAATTCGCGATTTAAAAAAAACAAAATTTGATTACTTCTCAAAAAATTTCACGCACACAAAAAAACTTACAGCGATACCAATAAACCATACAAAGTCATACAAAAAATAGGGCAGCAAGGTCTTCTGCAGGGTGAGTTCGATTAAATGCGTACGAAGCTCTTTGATTCCACTTTTATTGTGCGAACTGCTAGTCTGTGGAATGCGTTGCCCGAATGGGTGTTACCCGATGGATACAATCGGGGTATCTGTAAATCACGAGTGAATCGGTTTCTTCTAGGCAAGCGTGCTCCAACGTAGACCGCATCATCGCTTAACATCAGGCGAGATGGAGGCCAAGCGCAAGCCTATTATTAAAAAAAGACATCAAGTCTGATTTAAGCCTGTTACGTTCGCACCCGCCACGCCACCTTACCATATCTCCCTTATTTGCCTGATCTGAGGCAAACAATAAGCCTGTCTGGCATCGCATTCCACTGCTTGAGAAGGATATGACTTCTTAACAAAGATAGAGTAGGAAGAAGAGTAGTGATCAGTCCTTTAAATATCTTTGACTAGGATTTTCTAGTACTTCATATTTGTTATTTTTATTACACTAGCGACCCGCAGTTCACACGGGTGTAATTTACGAGCGAAGCCGGGGCGGGTCGCTAGTATATATATATATATATATATATATAAACCTTCCGTGACAAATTATCTAACTGATGGTGAACACTGCATCAAAATCCGTTGCGTAGTTTAGGAGTAGTTAGCGGTCATACAGACAGACGTCTGTCTGTCTGTATGACCGCTAACTACTCCTAAACTACGCAGACACACAGACAGACAGACAGACGCGGAAAGCTACTTTAATTTATACTATGTAGAGAAGAGATAGAGAAGTACAAGTGTCTTAATACAAGTTAACACTAACACTACAAATAAATAAATAAATAAAATAAATAAATATAGTTAGACTGCCCATAGACAATTGAAGTTCTAAAGACAATCCAAATGCTCAAGCCCACTACCAGTTGGCAGCGTACCCAGTATGCTGGCGGCATTACCACGCTGAATGGCGATGCTTATGCGTTGAGCCAGAAACACACCAGCATTTCGGTCAAGCGTCGTCTGAAAGATTTTTGAAAATGAGGTGAACTCCCGGTCCCCAAGGGCCCAATGTCTCGACCCCAAACGTCTCAAATATGTAACCACTGCCGAGGTTACCATATTTGCGTCGCTTGTGCTGCTCTGCCGAATTAGCAGCCGCGCCAGCCCTACCTTGTGTCTCAGGAAGGTGTAACGGTGCCAAAGTATCGACACAAGTCGCGTCCCATACAAGGGGCCGCCCCAACCTCCAGGGAACAATAGTGTCACATCATCAGGCCTCTTTCCATCGTCACACGCAAGACCTCTCAGTTTTACTTTTTTATTTTACTAATCTCGATAATTCAATAAACAAGCATAAGTACCAGGGAAACAGTGCAGGTGGGAGGTATGTAGGCGTCTAGCGGCCGTCTAGACGTTGCGGGGTGCGGGGCGCGGGGGTCTAGCCAGCTGATCGACCGTCGTCATGGAAACGGCGGCTATAGTCTGAGAGACGGCGGTCAAAAAAGTTTATCTCTTTCAAAAGAAATATAATCTAAAAACTCACTTACTTGACTCGTTGTAACAAACCAAATGAGCACAATTTCGAGAATTTACAGCTAGCTATTGAAATGTTCCACTATCTATCTCCGGCTCCATCATCAGATCGATGATACCAAATTATTGTATTGTCATCTGAATCCCATTTACTTGGAAACTTTTAAATCGATATGACAACTAGAAGTAAGTTAAAATTGACTTCCAAGATTTCGTAACGTTACGTGAAAAAGTGAAGTTAGTGTTTAATTTCTATATGTTAGTTAGTTAGTCAGTAAGTTAGATTACAAGTAAAGCTAATATGCGATGGTGGCCGAGCGGTAGCATGGGTGCTTTACAATCTGATGGCACCCGGTTCGATCCTGCATCAAATAGGTACTTATTTAGTACTTAGAGAATTATGAACAGTGAACATAGCAAAAAAACAAACAAACGGTGAAAGAAAATATCGTGAGGAAACCGATATGTCCAAGAACCTCGAAAGTTCAAAGACATGACATTCACCAACATGCACTGGGCCAGCATGGTGGATTAGGGCCCATCTTCTCTCTGAGAGAAGGCATGTGTGAGAACTTGATAGGCTGATCATGATGAAGCTAATGTAAAGCATGTTGAAAATAAAAAAAACCGATGGTATTTTTCTATGGAATAGCTGGTTATTTCAGGGTTCATGTTTTCAGTAAAATTTGTTCTAAATGATGAGTGGAATGACCTTTTGGCGGCTCCTTTATTTTTCCTCTGTGAAGATTTTAGCGTCGCACTTTTTGTGCATTTGCCAGTGTCAAGTAATATAATATTTTTTATTTTGATTAAATATCTTCAAACAAGTCATAGTCAGTCAAGAAAAGTAAGTAACAGTCAAGCCAAAGTCATGCCCTAGTAGAGTGGTGGAGACTTTACTACAGGCATCTATGAGTCTACGAGTCAAACCACTAACTCCAGCAAAACAAATTTTCAAAGACCTTAAGTTGAAGACTCTACCAGCATTATACTTTTACCATACCGGTATAGGTATACGTTTATAAAAACTTGGCATCCTTCGTGAGACTCGGCGATATCCACGAAAAATTTACTAGGAATGGGGACACCTTGACTATGCCCATACAAAGGCTAACCAAGTCTCACAAATGTACCCGAATATTTGGCATAAAATTATTTAACGCCTTGCCTAAATCCATAAGGGACGCCAAGTCGCTGTATTTATTAAAAAATAAACTTAAGGTCTTTCTGACTGATATGGCGCCGTATAGCGTAGAGGAGTTCATTCCAAAACTGGAATGAATAATTGATGCCTAATTATAATTAGAATGACATTTATATTATTATTTTGCTTGAATATTATTAATTCTATGATGTATTTTTTCATATTTTTAAATGTTGACATGTAATTATTATTATGAATAAAATTATCATTATCATTATCATTATGGAGCTTTGGAAACAACACGAAAATACACGTTTCACCACGTTACATCTTTTTCCCATACTTGAACACGTAATCCTCTATTATTAGATACATAATTATTAACACTCGAATATACATAAGTTTAGGAAAATAATACATTGAACCGATAATGACTGTGATAATTTATAATTTTAACTATTTTATATTATCATATTTAATTTTAACTATAATCTATTTTTAATTCTCTATTGTAACTGTAGAATTTATGTGTAACATTATGGTTTCCATATGAAATAATGACATGGTTACGTCCATTACGACAATGACGTCCATTTAGAGACAAGTTTGTTTTCGGAGCTCTTAAGAACAGATTATGTCTGTATTACATCTAGGTTTACCAACAAACTGCAATAAATATATTTTGATTTTGATTTTATTGTTTATTGAGACATTTGAGACGACATCTTGTTGTCACGTTGTTGGCACCAAAACTCCTGGCGGCTCCTTGAATACGTACGACCCTTGATAGACCATAAGCTCCTAGACTACCTATTCATACTTTTGTATAGGGCTCTTCACGTTTTCTGGAATCCTGGTACTTAAGTTGTTTATTGTTTGAAAAATAATCGCCACCTACAGTCCTATATACCTACTAATACTACAATTTCAATGAGTGTTTTATCTGTCTGGCAGAAAAGATAAATTATGCTCGAAAATAAATTCAGTATAAGCTTTGTTAATTTAAAAAAACCGGACAAGTATGAATAGGACTCGTGCTCTGAGGGTTCGTTGGAGAGAACCCTCAGAGCGGGGAGTCAAAAAAAAAATGAAGTTGAAATATTGAAAGACAAACTTAACTTTGTAGTTAAATATAAGGTTCATCACTACATTACAACTACAAAATGTAAGTTTGTAATAGTAAAATAATTATGTTTAAATGATATAACTTCAAATTTGTGACTTTCGGATTTATTCCTATATATGTGCTATAAGACCTTGCTTTTTGTCAAATTTCATGATTCTTGGTCAACGGGAAGTACCCTATAGGTTTTGATTCCCCTGTGAAATCGCAAAATATGTGACATAAACGTTCATATCTTTTGATTGCGTTGACTTACAACTTTTATTTTTTTACAGCCGAAAGAAACCGTAGACCCAAGTATTTAGTATAAATTTCAACTTCATACCTTTACGCGTTCTTGAGAAAAAGGGTCTTGACAGACGGACAGACAGACGGACAGACAGACGGACAACGAAGTGATCCTATAAGGTTCCATTTTTTCCTCTTGAGGTACGGAACCCTAAAAAAAACCTTTTATACATAAGCTTTTTCGTATTCGTCTCAGCAAACCCTTTCACCTGATGTCCATATCATGATGTGAACATTTTGTCCGCCATATTGAATTTATCATCTAGGACCAAAGTGCTTGGGAAGACAAATCCAATGAACCCAAACTCGACGGGGTTACGTCGTTAAGGAGATCCTATTGTCACCTTCCGTCTACATCATCAGACCAGCTCGAAGGTACCATAACATTGCATTGTCACCGAACTTACAATAAGTATGCCTAACAGCTCAATCGGTTGAAGATATGTGCTTCAAAATTGCGTTGCAAGATTCCATCCGAACAAACATAGTTACATACATACATACATTGCAAGTTAAATACAATCTTGTAGGTCTAGTGATAGCACAATTACATAGCTCATTTTGACAATCACTTTGATTTAAAAAAAATTACTTCTTAAACAAATGAATCAAAATATATGACCTAGTTCACCTCATTTTCACAAATCTTTCAGAGCATCCGACGCGTGACCAAAATGCTGGCGTGTTTCTGGCTCAACGCATAAGCATTGCCATTCTGCGTGGTAATGCCGCCAGCATGCTGGGTACGCTGCTAACTGGTAGCAGGCGAGCATTTGGATTGTCAGTATATATAGACCTTCAACGGTCTATGGGCAGTCTTACTGTTCTTGTTAGTATTATGTTTTGTTTAGTTCAAAGGTACTTGCTTTTAAAAAAAGCCTTAAGCCCTTAGAATAACTACACAAAGAAACCAAGTACATTCGCAAAATTTAAGCCATTCAAATGGTGTCATATATGGCTCCAAAAAAAATATAAAAATTTTACTATGACAATTTGCGCGGTGAAATCGTACCACAACAAATCAGAAAAGCAGCATAAGAGTTATGGTGTGACATTCCACAGGTAATCCATTAATTTTCTTGCTTAAATCGTTTAAAATACCAATCGAAACGTAAGCTACAAAGCGAATTTGTAGCTTACGTTTTGAGAAGGCGTTGTTTGGAAACCTACCTTCTGTGAGTAGTTATTCTAAGCTTAAGCCTTAGTCCTTTTTTTACCTATTGTTATAAAAAGAGACGCTAATAAGGTATTATTACTATTTAAAAAAACACTTCAACGGAATAGACTTCATTGTGATCCCCTCAGCTCCGTAACGGTTGAACGTATTTAGATGAAATTCGGCGTGGAAATAGATCGGATTTTGTATTAGCATAAAAACTGTTTTTTATACCTATAAAATGTAATAAAAGCTGTAAATAGTAAGTAAAATCAAGGTCTGAGCTTACCTAAAGAAAATTTAAAATTTCATCCCTTTCTGCGTTTTTCACTCTTCTTTTTGGATCATTCTTCTTCTTTTAAGCATTATTCTTCTCATTGGTCTTTCTTCATAAGTTAAACATAAAGACGTGACTTCATTGACTTATATTCGGAAGGAACGGCCCAATGGAACTGTTTCCCGGTACCGATTAAGTTGGAGCACAAGTATATTGCTCACCAGTGTGGACTCAGTCGCACACCGACTTCGTGAGAGAGTGGTAGTCGTCTTAAAGAGCGATGTTACAGTATTTAGTAGAGATTTTGATAGTGCTGACTTTATAAATATTAGACATATTAGGAATAAAATTATCGGTTTTTTTAAATGCGAAAATACGCTTGCGTTTAGCCGTCATCTCGCCCGATGTTAAGCGATGATGCGTTCTGCGGTGGAGCACGTTGCCTAGAAGAAACAGATTCACTACACCCAGATTGTAACTATCGGGGAACATCCATTCAGGTAGCGCATTCCACAGACTAGCAGTTCCCTATCAAAGTAGAATGAAAGCGTTTCGTTTGCGTTTTAAAAAAAAATATCAACCAGAGATCGATGTGTATATCTATACTTTTGATATCTTTGACTTATAGATTCTCTATCTCTAACACTAGATGCTCGCGACTCTCACGATGTCGTCGGTCCATCTAGTAGGAGGCCTCCCTACGCTACGTCTTCCGGTTCGTGGTCTCCACTCAAGAACCTTTCTTCCCCATCAGTCTCTACATCCTACAAATGATAAAATACGAAAACAGCTGTCTCTATCTGCTTGTATTTATCTCTCTCTGCTTATCTGTTAGTTACCTTCTCTCAAAATAACGGCTGAATTGATTTTGGTGAAATTTGTCAAGGTAGTTAAGATCATGGGAACGGATGTGGGACAGATTTTGAAAATATGAGGTCACGTCTTTATGAAAATCCATTTTCTGCGGCCGTTTGAAGTTAGCTTCGTATTTCAGCTTAGACCTGAAATTTAAAAAGGAATACAATTAATTTTGATGATTAACTTTTATTGACTCGTGGCTCGACAGCGTCCCTAAATATGCATTAAGTCTCTAGCTATTAAAGCTAGCTACAGACTAGTGAACATAAATTGTGGATGGACCGATCGACCGCGCGGCAAATAATTGACGAATGGGAGCTATTTGCTTAGGCACCCCATTACTGCTTACGGCGCGCGGTGCGTCGGTCCTGTTTTGCTTACGCAGACATGCACTGCGTAAGGCACTTCGCGGGTTAAAACAATAAATTTATACATACTTGGAATCGTATGTAATGAATTTACTTAAATTAATTAGTGGACCCGGGTATGTCCTAAAACTGCGACCAGAACCACCGGAGGATGGGCAGCAGCGTCCTATTAGTACACGGTGAACGTACTGCGATCCCCAAGCCACCTGCCAAGCGTGGGGATTATGGCAATACCCCTCTCTACGAGGGAGGCCTTTGTTCAGCAGTGGACGTTTACTGGCTGATGATGATGATGATGATGAATTAGTTTGCAATATATGCTTTTTAATAGTGATTTTCCACGACATTGTTAAAACCAGCTGTGCCTACTTAAAAAATAAGAAAGAATAACTACACATACCACCTTAGAATAACTACACATAGAAACCAAGTACATTCGCAAAATTTAAGCTATTCAAATGTAGTCATATATGGCTCCAAAAAAAAAAAATACTATGACAATTTGCGCGGTGAAATCGTACCACAACAAATCAGAAAAGCAGCATAAGAGCTATGGTGTGACATTCCACAGGTAATCCATTAATTTTCTTGCTTAAATCGTTTAAAATACCAATCGAAACGTAAGCTACAAAGCGAATTTGTAGCTTACGTTTTGAGAAGGCGTTGTTTGGAAACTTACCTTCTCTGAGTTATTCTAAGATAGGTACATATTCTAAATTATTTTTTTAAAATAAATAATAGGTATAATATAATATAAATAAATTGCGTTTGACCACCATCACGCCTGATGTTAAGCAATGATGCGGTCTACGATAGAGCACGCTTGCCTAGAAGATACTGGGATGGTAAAATTGTGTCGTCCAAAGTTTTTTAAAACCGGAAGACGCAGCGTAGGGAGGCCTCCCACTAGATGGACCGACGACATTGTGAGAGTCGCGGGTATCCAGTGGATGCAAAAGACGAGCTGTCGTTCAGTGTGGAGGTTAAAGGGGGAGGCCTATGTTCAGCAGTGGACGTCTTCCGGATGATGATGATGATGATGAATTAGTTAAGGCTGCGCTTGTTATTTCCACTGCTTGGCAAAATGCTTTCAACGAAACAATTAGGTCAACAAAATATCATACAAAGTACTATTGCATAAAAATGTCTGTCCGTTTATCTTTTACGTCTGCGCCACTTCCGGTGGGCTTGTCTCGCGTGCGTGGCTATTATACGTACCTAGTGTGACGTTTAGCGGTACGTATTGTCAATTGGGCACACTTACCTACAAGGCAGTGCCGAAAAACAAATTATTTTATATATATCGTAACACATGGGTACTATTATACAATTGACGAAAAATAAAACCGGCCAAGTGCGAGTCAGGCTCGTGCACTGAGGGTTCCGTACCACCACATAACTTGTTAGCTACTAAAGTACAATTTTTTTTTGCAAAAAGACATCCAAGTTCCGGCCGCACCCGACGTTGCTTCACTTCGGTGATCGTACGAGAACCGGTGGTGAACAGAAACTTGTCACCGACATGCACTTGGCCATTATTTATTATTTGTTGTTTTACTTCAGAGTGTGTACTATAATCATGCCAAGTTTGACGCTTGTACGTATTACCGTTTTAGCATTAGAGCTAATACAAAAATACGTTTAAAAAAAAGTTTGTTGTATGAACCCAATGGAATTTACTATTTGACTTTATTATCATTTCTTAATTAATCCGCTGTAACATTACATATTCTGTGAAAATTTCAACTGGCTATCTATTACGGTTCGAAAGATACAGGCGTTAATAGGTAGTACGGACAGCCAGACATACAGGGTCTCGTTTACACCCTAACCCCCTTATTAATAAACGTGGAGTAGTCTTGGAATAGTTACGCCGTGTTTTGTCTTCTTCTCTCTTTCACATTTTGAACTCGATCGAAAAAGACAAAAGGCGGTGTAACTATTCCGAGGCTACTCTACGTTTATTAATAGGGGGGTTAGGGTACACATCACATCACATCATCAGTCATTAACCGTCCAATACTGAACAAGGCCTCCCTCTTAGAGAGGTGTGTTGCCATAATCCCCACGCTTGGCAGGCGGCTTGGGGATCGCAGTACGTTCACCGTGTACTAACAGGACGCTGCTGCCCATCCTCCGGTGGTTCTGGTCGCAGTTTTAGGACATACCCGGGTCCGGGACTTAGGGTACGGGACACTAAAAATATAATTTTGTTTTATTTAAAGTTTTTGTATTTTATGTGGTGTACGGAACCGTCAGTGCACGAGTCAGACTTGCATTTGGCCGGTTTTTTTGCTATAGGCATATCTATAGGTTTCTAAAAGATTACCGAAGTTAAGCAACGGTTGATCAGATCAGTTATTGGATGGGTGACCGTCGGAGCTTACCTATAGAGACCTTGTCCGTTGCTATAGGTATAGAGTAAACGTCGAGCATCGAACCCGCGTCCGTCTGCAACGCCAGACATTTTTTTTACTCGACCACTCGAGACCGGTTTCGAAGGGACCCCGGGCGGGGTAAGGCATAGGCGATAGCGGGTTAAACTTACTCGTAGCGAGAATATATAAAATCAAATTATAGGCTCTCAAAAGCTGGCACATTTAAACATAATATTTAAAGATTCATCATCATCATCATCATTTCAGCCGTAGGACGTCCACTGCTGGACATAGGTCTCCCCTATCGATCTCCAAAAGGGCCGGTTGGAAGCGGCCTGCATCCAGCGTTTCCCTGTCTCTTTTAGGTCGTCGGTCCATCTTGTGGGCCTATGTTTAGCAGTGGACGTCTTCCGGCTGATGATGATGATATTGTTTTAAAACATTGCTTAAAATGTGATTGATCTTTCTGAGACAGGAGAGTTCACGTTTTAAATAACAAACGCATTAAGTACCATGTTTGAGAAAAATAATTAAAACGTGATCTCTCTTATGTTGCACCAGTCTATATCTAAGTGCGATTCGTCCGCTCCACCTTTACCATCACAATTGTACTCTTGGACAACTTTCTACCAGACACCAACTTTTCCCAGTTTTGCCAGAAAATAACTGACAGTACTGGGCAGCTTTTACTTGGTAATAGGATAGGGTTTCGTCTATCCTATTTCGTTTGTTAGGTGAATTGATAACCTCTCTTTGACCCCTTCCCTTTAGCATCTTGTCTTTGACCTCCTTTCTTTGACATCTTCGGTTTGACTTTTACTTCTTCTGTTTGACCTTTCGACCAAAATAAAACGAATGGACGGGCCATAACCATTGAATTTGCTCAGTAAAACCGAGTCAATACTGTCGGAGATATACTTCAACACCTAATTATTTTTTGTTACATAAAACAGATAGCGGTTTTTGTTGTGTATTTACACTTCGGGAAAGCACACGAAGGCATAATTTTATCAGATGTTTTGTTATCATGTAACAATAGGCGCGTGTCGCACTTCCTACGGCTAGAGACCGACTGAAACGAAATGTGCCCCGGCACTCATTTTGTAATCTTCAATAATGCGCTTCTTCTGGGCCCGTCCATTCAATTTATTTTGGTCGAAGATTTGACCTTCTTTCCTTGATCTCTTATTTTTGAACCCCTTCAAAAACATAAAAACATCCCCCCCTCCCCCTCTCTTCATCCCCCTCTTTGACATCTTCAGTTTGACTTTCACATCTTTACAATCTTCTCTCCGACCTCCGCTTTTTGATCTCTTCTATTGAACCTCTCTCTTTGACCTTCTTTCTTTTACCTGCACTTTTTGACCTTCTCTCTTTGATCTCTTCTCTTTGACCTGTCTTCTTGAAATGTTCTCTTTGACCTCCTTTTTATGAGCTCCTCTCTGTAACCTCTTTTCTTTGACCTCCTATCTTTGAAGTTATTGCCATATAAATGAAAAAGTTTGTGTAAGTATGTTTATCCATTTAACGTTGTACCGGCTGAACGAATTTGGATTAAATATACTACTTATAAACCCGAAAAAATACGTTTCCTGTAGGATATATCGAGTAAAAGAGCATTAATAGTTCAAAATAATAGACATTTTTAATTAGCCCGCCAAAACTTGACAGTTTTTTTTTCCGCGGGTTTGATCAGCTGCTCTGATAGAATAGAGGATCGACAATAGAGGTTTTTACACTTTTTATTTTTTAGAACTTTTTACACGTAAAGGGATGAGGCACAATGAATAGCGTTTTTTTTTCTTTGGTGAAACGATTGACCGTTGCTGGAATAGAGTGGATATGCAATGATAGTATTTAGCATGATTAAAAAATACTTAATAAACACTCTGTATTAGATTTTTCTTGATGGAATTTATTTCATTTTTAAAATAAAGTAAAATTATAAATAATAGCCAAGTACGAGTCGTTGCCAAATTTCTGTTCACCGAAGTTAAGCAAAGTCGGGCGCGCTCTGTACTTGGATGGGTGAGCGTAATTTAGTAATTAACAATTCATGTGGTGGTACGGAACCCTCAGTGCACGAGCTCGACTTGTACTTTGCCAGTATTTTATTTATTTCTCTGTTGTAAATAAATACATAATATCATAATAGTAGATAACATAAACAAATAAAAATACAATGAAAAATATTCGTAAATGAAAAAAAAATGGTTCAAGTCGGATAGATAATAAACGAAATAATAATATATCAAGGAAATTATGATGGATCCTGGAAAATATTATGCAAATATCTTTTTTTTTTTTTTACATCGGCCTAGTCTAACGTTTGACCACGATCTCGCCTGAAGGAAAGTGATGATGCGGTCGAAGATGGAGCACGTTTGCCCAGTAATAACCTATTAACCCTAGACTTGAACACTCGAAGATTGTAATGCTGCGGAAACACAGACAGGGGCAAGGCGTTCCATTGTTTTGCTGTTCTAATTAAGAAAGTGGCGATCATATCAAAATGATGACGATCGCCATGAGGTATTTTTTGCATTTGTAAAATTACATCTGATCCATACAATTCTTACGCAGTTGCGAATTATGGCAAAAAGCAAAAAAAAAAGCATGACCCTCTTGTGTTTTTGAACAAAGACTGGAGTTGAAGCAATGACAAATTAGAGATACTGCATGTCAGTTATCAATTTTTTGTCGATAGTTTGTGAATATAAATTTAATATGTAAGGAACTTCCGCTAAAGAACATGTTGTTTTAGGGTTCCGTGATCAAGTTTTTTAAATGTTTATCGAGACTTATCGCGTTTTATTTAATTTAGGTAAAAATATGTACCTTTCGCTCGACGTTTCGACCATGTTACAATGGCCGTGGTCACGAGCTGACTGAACACTGCGGGTGAGTCCGGCGAGAAGAGCGGGTGTGATTTGAAAAATTCTTTCACTGTTGGGAAGCTACACTATCCCCGGGTAACATAGGCTATATTATTATTTTTTTAATAGGGATCCTTACTAAAACTCCAATAATGTAACCCAAGGTGTAAAAAAATAAGATTTACAATTTTGACTTTGCGTGTTTGACATTTCTAAGACAGGACAACGTCTGTCAGGTCAGCTAGTATGTAATAAAATTTAAAAAAAAGTTCTATTTACAATATTGTTTAGCGTACTGTCGAGATAATAAAACATGCAATTTTCAACTAAAAAAAATAAACTTTCGATAGTTCGCCATCTGCTTGCAAAAAACTGCATCGATTTTACACATCATGGTATTATCGATTTTTTTTCCCTTTTTTAACCCCATTGTGAATGGGGTTCGATTTCCGATAAGGGTAGAAGGGTGCTCCGACAAAACTTCGCTAATTTTAACAAAAAAAAAATGTGTTTTTGCTATACTTTTTTTTTTCATTTCAAAATAGAGATGTGGTAATAATAAGCTGCAATTTTTGTTATTTGATTCTTTTACGCAAAATAATCATAGATTACATTTAAAAATACAGTTATTTTACGTTTTTTTTGTAGCTCGTTTTTTTACAATGGAGGCATGATATTGGATTCTTGAATCGATGTTTTGGGGTAACAAACGAATATTCCAGCGCCACACATGAATTAAAAAACCTAATAACGGGGGTTTTATTCAGAAATATCCTAACGGCAAAGTGGTGCGTTTCACCTATGGTGGGAAATTCAAATTTCTAACAGTTTTCTTGTCCTTATAGCTAGGCCGCGGTAATTATTGTAAACGATCATACTTGGATGGGTGACCGCTTGGGCGTTGATGGGATGTCTTTTGCACATTTTTTTAACTTTAGTATCCAACGAGTTTGTGGTAATACGGAACCCTCAGTGTACGAGGCCGACTCGCACTTGGCCGCTTTTTTCATGTTGGCGCGAAAGCCTCCAGCCCGGCTATCTCCAATCGTTCAGTAACCTGTCAGTGTCTTGGAAGGTCACGTGACCTAGAGATGACCCCATGCATGGTGACCTGACAATGCTGTCTGGCTACGGTCAACCGTGACCGTAGGTGACATACAAACATACTCTTGTTAGGCGAATACTGCGCCATTTGTTGATTGATTTTAATTATTTTTTTGGTAGGCTTCAGAGGTGCATATGAATTTTATCTAAATAAAAAAACTTAAAAGCTTTTTAAACAGATTTTTATAATTTATAGGTGTTTGGCGTCTCCTGTTAAGTTTTGACAACCTGTGTTAGGAGAGACCGCTCTTTCGTTATCTATACTAATCTATACTAATATTATAAAGAGGAAAGATTTGATTGATTGTTTGTTTGTTTGCATTGAATAGGCTCCGAAACTACTGAACCGATTTGAAAAATTCTTTCACTGTTGGGAAGCTACACTATCCCCGGGTGACATAGGCTATATTATATTCAAAAAAATAATGGGGATCCTTACTAAAACTCCAATAATGTAACCCAAGGTGTAAAAAATAAGATTTACAATTTTAACTTTGCGTGTTTGTCATTTCTAAGACAGGACAACGTCTGTCAGGTCAGCTAGATTCAATAAAATTGATTTAGTTATTAAAAAAAACAACAAAAACCAAAAATATTCACATATTGCGTTTTGGTTTGTGGTTCCCTTTAGCAAAAGTTTTGATGAGGACTTTTAATAGTTTCAATCTCTTATTTAACTGTTATTTTTAGGGTTCCGTACCCAAAGGGTAAACGCGGGACCCTATTACTAAGCCTACGATGTCTGTCTGTACTACCTTTAAACGGCTGTATCTTTCGAACCGTAATAGATGGCCAGTTGAAATTTTCACAGAATATGTAATGTTACTGTAGATTGACTAACAAAGTCAAAAAGTAAAAACGAAAGAGGGGTAGGTCTCCATACAACGGTTTTTTTTTTGTATGTTTGTATTAGCTCTAATGTAAAAACGGTAATACATACAAGCGTCAAACTTGGCATGATTATAGTACATACTCTAAAAATATAATAACAAATAATAAATAATGGCCAAGTGCGGGTTGTAGCGTATGTAGCGTGGCGTCAGGCGCGGCTGGTACTTGGATGGGTGACCGCCTAGGCGTTGATGGGGTGTTGTCCTTTTGCACAATTTTTTTGTACTTTAGTGGCTAACAAGTTATGTGGTGGTACGGAACCCTCAGTGCGCGAGCCCAACTTGCACTTGGCCGGTTTATTAATTTCAGTTTGTATATGTAGGTAAGGGATTTATAAAACCCTAGGTGTTATAAAGTCTTTGATGTAGAGTCTTAAAGTTGGTTTATGTTTTTAACAACAAAAAAAACTATGCTTATATCTATAGGATTTCGGCGTCGCACGTTTTGTGCATATACCATTGTCAAGGATATAGATTATGAGATATGGCGGGCACGACTTCAGATCAGACAAGCGAGGGAGATATGCCTTAGTATCATCATCATCAGCCAGAAGACGTCCACTGCTGAACATAGGCCTCTCCCTTTAACCTCCACACTGAACGGCAGCCGGCCATCTGCATCCACTGGATGCCCGCGACTCTCACAATGTTGTCGGTCCATCTAGTAGGCCTACCTACGCTGCATCTTCCGGTTCGTGGTCTCCACTTAAGAACCTTTCTCCCCATCGGTTATCGGTTCTTCGAGCGATGTGGCCTGCCCATTGCCACTTCAACTTGCATATTTTGCTTTTGTACAATTGTTCGTCTCCATGTTTCTCCCACTTTTTTCACTATAACAATCGCCAAAACGTAAATACGGCACACTTACTCATTTTACTCACGCACACTTAGAAACTTGCAGCGACACCAATCAACTAACTTTAATAACCCACATGTAAAAAAGGCTTAAGCAACGAGCTATGGAGAGGGCTATGCTCGGGGTTTCTCTACGAGATCGAATCAGAAATGAGATCCGGAGACGAACGAAAGTCACCGACATAGCCCACCGGATTAGCAAGTTGAAGTGACAGTGGGCAGGGCACATAGCACGCAAAACAGATGGCAATGGTGCCGAAAAGTTCACGAAAACCACGGACCGGTAAGCGCAGCGTAGGACATCCAACAAGATGGATAGACGACCTAAAAGAGACCGCAGGGAAACGCAGGTTACAAGCCGCTTCCAACCGGCCCTTTTGGAGATCGATGGGGGAGAGGCCTTTGTTCAGCAGTGGACGTGCTATGGCTGAAACGATGAAAAAAAAGGCGGCAAGGTCGTCTGCAGGGTGAGCTCGAAGGCATAGAATAAAATAGAATATTTTTATTGCCAGAAGTAATATACCATACGTTTTACCATCGCACTAGCCGCCACCGCCTGAAGGGTCATCCACACATCATAGATCAGTGGAAATCGCACACTGTGCGATTCACACAATCCTTCTTACCTCACACCTACAACAAGTGGAATGAGCTACCTTCCCCGGTGTTTCCGAGAAGCTGCAACATGGGGTTCTTCAAAAGGCGAGTTAATCGAGTCCTAAAGGGTCGGCAACGTATTTGTGATGCCTCTGGTGTTACAAGTATCCATAGGCGATGGTGACTGCTTACCATCAGGCAGCTCGTCTGCTTGTTTGCCACCTATGACATAAAAAAAATACCATAACCTTAATTTTACTTAGAAATAGCAAAAACTAGATATTTATTGTCTAAATAGAATTGTCGGCGAGCCTCAAACTAAGCACGGGGCCTGTATCTTAAGGCTCGAGTGCATCCAGACTCTTTTAGACTGGCTGCGTTAATTAACGCCCACCACGCCACTTTACCATATCTCCCTCGTTTTAATGATCTGAACGTACTATCGTTATGTCGAGTCAGGTCATCGGTAGGTCACAGCGAGTCAACAAATGACCTTAACCCCCCTTACCCTCCCCCCTTGTTTCATGTTATATTGTCTCGCTGTTGCTAAGCCAAGGCCTCGCGAAATAATCTCTGTAATTGTAATATAATTGCAGCGTCTGGAACTGCGAAGCGTTTTTTTAAATTTAATAATAGGCTTGCGTTTGGCCGCCAACTCGCCTGATGCGGTCTACGTTGGAGCACGCTTGCCTAGAAGAAACCGATTAACACTCTTGATTTGAAGACACCCAAATTGTAACTATCGGGGAACGGTCAGGCAGCGCACTCCACATACTAGCAGTTCGCGCAAAAGTGGAATCAAAGCGCTTCGTACGGGTTTTCAGAACATCAACCATACAGCGGCGTCGATTTTTCGTGCCCGCTCTGGCAGTCCGATAGAAAAATAGAAAAATGTGTGATGTGACATATAACTTTTTATACCGAAAAAAATGCACGATTCCTGAGAGAAAGACCACGCGGGCACCAGGTTCTAAATAAAAAACTAAAGTAACTTACCAAAAAAAAAACCTGGACTAAAATTATAAAACTTTTTACATCCCTTCAGCACATAGATTTTAATTTTTTAATCACTTTTTTATATAAATATAAAGAACACAGAAATGGCAAGTATACAACTATTTTTATACATATATCCGACTTACATCGATACAATTTTCACATCACTATATTTGTTCACTATCTTCACTGGCAGGTGAGAAAATAATAGAAAACTTTTTCGTAAGTACTGGCAATACACAAAGCGTTGTTTTTATCCAAATTTTACCGATTAGTAAAAAAAATATGGGGTAAAGCCTTTTTATTGTAAATGCAAACTTTTTTAACATGAAACTGAAATTTGAATTTTTACAACTTTTTGGCTCCAGATATCTCGTCTAATTAGCCAGTGCAAGAAACTAACGTGGTTTGCCACATTTTGACCGTTTTATGTGATAATAACCCGAAATATAACAATAATTAATAAGGTTATAAGTTTTCGCGCGCAAAATAGTAGTTCGGAAGAACGACCGCACTTCGCCGTTCGAAGTTTCGCGTCACACTGAAATATCAGACCACTATGATAAAAAAAAAGAAATTTATCCTTCTACTGTTTATTTTCTATCTTATAACTATAAACATAAGGTCGATTTTTATCCGCATTCGTTGAAAGCTTATCGTCTGCCATAGATTATACGTGCTACAGAAATATCTTCCTTAATTCGTTAACTTATAGTTACTTTTTGTACGTATAAGAGAATTTTATGTCTAGACGACGTTGGGTTTATATGATTTTCTATTTTAATAGTTTTACGCTAGAGTTTATTTTCAAATGAATAAAATATGAAAGTTTCAAAAGGAAGCTTTTCAAATGAGTTCCAAGGGTCAAAGCCTATAAGACATTCTGTGTTTTTAGGGTTCCGTACCCAAAGGGTAAAAACGGGACCCTATAAGCCTACGATGTATGTCTGTCTGTCCGTCCGTCTGTCTGTCCTACCTATTAACGGCTGTATCTTTTGAACCGTATCCGCCATAATATATATTCTGTGAAAACTTCAACTGGCATTCTTTTACTTTTCGAAAGATACAGCCGTGACAGACATAAAGACAGACAGACATCGTATGCTTAGTAATAGGGTCCCGTTTTTACCTTTTGGGTGCGGAACTCTAAAAACCATGTTGACGTTGTATGTAACAATTCTTTAAATTTTATTTTTTTATTAGTTTCTTATGATTATGATTTGATTTATGGAACTTGTCTGATAATTAATGATTATTTTAGTAGGACGGACGGACAGACAGACAGCGTAGGCTTAGTAATAGGGTCCCGTTTTTACTCTATGGGTACGGAAACCTAAAAAGCAAGGAGTTCTGAGGTAACAAACATTTTAATGAAATTGATTTTGCTTAACATCAGGCGTGATGGTGGTCAAACGAAAGCCTATTAATTATTAAAAAAAAAAAAATACAAAAAAATTGAGATCTGGCTCTTTTTTTTAAGTCGAACAAAAAATAAAATTGCAATTATTTTATTTTTATTTTATTTATTAAGGTACACAAAACAGGATACAGTCATAACAAAAACTAAATTAAGTGTGTTGACAATTGTAAACTAAACCATATCCCAAAACATGCGTACTCATCATGGTTATTAAAAAAAGAAAACAGTATGATATAAAAATTTAAAAATTTATTACTACAAAATACTTAGTAAATGCTTATGTCATACTTATCAAGAAAAATTGTTTCTAGCATAGTTTTTTTATATAGCCGATGACCGTTCAAACTTAGTCCGGTCTAAGTTCTCAGTAAGTAAAAAAAAAAACACGGAACAGTTCGAATAAATTTTACATAATAATAAGCATGTACTTAGTGTTTGAATATGTAAAGTATGATGGTTAAGTGTCAATCAGTGTCTCGCGTTAAGGGTTCCGGATAATTAATTATGCTTAACATCAGGCGTGATGGTGGGCAAAAGCAAGCAATTACAAGCAAAGACTTCAGATCAGACAAGCGAGGGAGATACATCATCATCAGCCAGAACACGTCCACTGCTGAACATAGGCCTCCCCCTTTAACCTCCACACTGAACGACAGCCTGCCCTGCATCCACTGGATGCCCGCGACTCTCACGATGTCGTCGGTCCATCTAGTGGGAGGCCTCCCTACGCTGCGTCTTCCGGTTCGTGGTCTCCACTCAAGAACCTTTCTTCCCCATCGGTTATCGGTTCTTCGAGCGATGTGGCCTGCCCATTGCCACTTCAACTTGCAAATTTTAACAGCCTTATTATGTTTGTTTATAAACAACTTTTACTTCATTCATTTAACATTAGAGCGTAGTTCTTGTCGGAGGAGTAACCTCCAAGCTTGTCGGTCTTCTGCCAGCGTTTTCACCTCCCTGTACGACATGACAGCTGCCTTCTCTTTTATTTGGTCTAAGAATACTCTACTTGGTCTTCCCGGTCCTCTCTTTCCTTCTACCTTTCCCTCTATGATGGTTTTCATTAATTTGTCACGTCGTACAAGGTGGCTCAACGTTAACATATTTCCCCTTCTCGTCTCTATAACTTTTACTATGGGACCAATATCTCCATACATTTTGTTGAGTATGTATGACCGTTTTCTATGGAACAGCTGATATTTTTTTAGCTGTCTGTCTGTCTGTCTGCCTGTCTGTCTGCCTGTCTGACTGTCTGCCTGCCTGTCTGTCTGTCTGTCTGTCTGTCTGTCTGTCTGTCCGTCTTAACTTTAAATGGCTATCTTTCGAACCGTAATAGATGTAAAAACATTACTCCATATAATATTAAAACTAAATTAAAATCCTACTTTTTAACAATCTGATGTAATTGCCTCGCTCGCTGCCAGTTGTGTACTTACTTAGATATTAAAACATTATTATATAGTAAATCGGCGTAGACTAAAACTCCATAATTATGGCATTACTAATAAACCTTAGTGGTTTTTAAATGCTGTTATATCCTATTTGTATACTTTTCTTTTTTAAATAATAAATAAATGAAAAAAAAAAAAAAAAGATAGTCAGTTGAAATTTTCTCAGAATATATATTGTTACGGCGGATTAACTAAAAAATAAATAAAAAAGGCAAAAAGTCAAAACGAAAGGGGGGTTTCCCACACAACAAACGTTATAACTGGTAATTGGATGACCTCATTTTTCTTTCACCGAAACGAAATGCCATATTTTACAAATTTTGAAGTCGGTTTTTTTCATTGATAATTATTATATTTTGTAGTGGTACGGAACCCTCAGTGTGGGAGCCCGACTGACAGTAGGCATGTGTCCTAATGTTTAATTTATTACAAATAACCAGCTTAGCGAGGAATATAACTAAATACATTACACATACTGAGAAAATAATTTGAATTGGCTGATAAATCTCTGAGATATGAGTATTTAAAGTTTTAGGTGGGGATAGAGAGGGGATGTTCTATCCCTTTCTCGCAAAGCGTGTGTTAGAATAGCATTTGTATGGCGCTCCTGAGCCGTGACGTCACGGCTCAGTATAGTGCGCTCTCTGTCTAGCATGAAATTAAAATGCTTATATCTTATTTATTTTTGAACTAATTTTAATTGTGTTTTCGTTGATGTGCTCTATTTATGATCAGCTTTTGAGGTAATAAAAAATATTAGTCATCATGCCTATTGGCTGGGTTATTTCGTTCTATCCCCGAAAAATCTAAAGAACGAAGAAGATATCTAAATTGAACGATTGAATTTTGTAATATCGGTTCTTAACTACGAGCGCTCAGCATCGAGGATCCGTTCCAATATCCAACCACTGATCCCTAAACACATGAATAACTAACAAAGCACAGCCCTGTGCCAAATCAAGTAAACCTGGCCCAACGAATCGAGCAGCGTCCAGTGAGGAGTAAAAATAGCTCTACATTGACCTACCTCACCAAAACAATCGTTAGGGCTGAGCTCAGCAATTCAATGGCAAAACTGGTATCTTTTTCATATTTACTGACTTACTAAGTATTTGTACTTCCTATTGTTATTTCACTATGTAAGCAATATTCTTATGTATAGTGTGTCTTTTTTTGGGTTCCGTACCTACAGGGTAAAAACGGGACCCTATTACTAAGCCTACGATGTCTGTCTGTACTACCTTTAAACGGCTGTATCTTTCGAACCGTAATAGATAACTGGTTGAAATTTTCACAAAATATGTAATGTTACGGCGGATTAACTAACAAATAATAAAAAAGTCAAAAAGTAAAAACGAAAAGGTCCCCATACAACGAACGTATTTTTGTATTAGCTCTAATGTAAAAACGGTAATACGTACAAGCGTCAAACTTGGCATGATTATAGTACACACTCTAAAGTAAAACAACAAATAATAAATAATGGCCAAGTGCGAGTCGGTGACCAGTTTATGTTCATTACCAAGTTATTTATAATTGGTTATTTCGTTATTGAATTTTGTGGTGGTACGGTACGCTCATGTATGTATGTCTGTCTGTCCGTCTGTCTGTCCTACCTATTAACGGCTATATCTTTCGAACCGTAATAGATATACAGTTGAAATTTTCACAGTATATGTAATGTTATGGCGGATTAACTAACAAATAGAAAAGCCAAAACGATTTACGTTTTGGCGATCCTCAAAAAAACAGTCCCCATACAACAAACGTATTTTTAACGTGTTTTTGTATTAGTTCTAATGTAAAAACGGTAATACGTACAAGCGTCAAACTTGGCAAGATTATAGTACACACTCTAAAGTATAACAACAAATAATAAATAATGGCCAAGTGAGAGTCGGTGACAAATTTCTGTTCAATACCAACTTTCATACTCGAGCGCCTGTAGCAAACTGCGTATCAAATTACTCCGACAATTTTGGAAGGCGTTATAATAATTGGTAATTCAGTTTCTTGGACAATCTTATTGTATTTTGTGGTGGTACGGAACCCTCAGTGCGCGAGCCTGACCAGGTAAAGGTGTACCGATTTGATTTTTCAATAGCACACGTTTGTCAATAAAATTTAGAATGTTGAACACATTGTCTATATAGAACGTAGCAATAGTGTTTATTTATTCTTGGGTCCAGCGTCTAGGATTTCGACCAGACAGTCGTAGGGTTAAAGTCCGTACCGTCCGACTATGCCCTTGGATATTCAACCTAACTGCCCCAATATTCTATTTAATCCCAAAACAAACAAGCTCTGTGTTCTGTGCTCGAACCTAGCGGTCATGCGCGTGACGATGGAAAGAGTCCTGATTATATGACACTTGTCTTGTTCCCTGGAGGTTGGGACGGCGCCTTGTATGGGACGCAAGTTGTGTCGATACTTTGCCACCGTCACATCTTGCTGAGACACAAGGTAGTGCTGGTGCGGCTGCCAATTCGGCAGAGCAGCGCACAAACGGTGCAAATACGGTAAAGTAAAAGCCGGATAAAATCTCAGAACGATGCTTTTTATGCCATAGGTGGCAAACAAGCAGGCGGGCCGCCTGATGGTAAGTAGTCACCGTCGCCTATGGATACTTGTAACACCAGAGGCATCACAAATACGTTGCCGACGTTAAGGACTCTATTAACTCGTCCTTTGAAGAACCCCATGTTGTAGCTTCTCGGAAACACCGTGGAAGGTAGCTCAATCCACATTTTGCAGGTGTGAGGCAAGAAAGATCGTGTGAATCGCACAGTGTGTGATTTCCACTGATCTATGATGTGTGGATGAAATTTCAGGCGGTGGCGGCTAGTGCGATGATAAAACCGTGACATATAACGGGGAATGCTCTGATGAACTTTTTGACCTTATCCCCATCCCGGTTTTACCACCGAACCGGCCGCCATCGCCAGAAATGCCATCCGCACATTATAGATACGTGGAAGTCGATTTGATCGATTGTTTCTGCCACGCACCTGTAAGTTGTGGAATGGCTGCACCTTCGGTTTTTCCTCCAAAATATAATTTGGACTGCTTCAAACGAAGGGTGAATAGAGTCCTCAAAGGTAGGCAACGCACTGACAATGCCCCGGGTATTGTAGGTGTCTATAGGCGGCGGTGACCACTTACCATCAGGTGGCCCGCAGCTTGTTTGCCACTTATTCTACAAAAAAAAAACACCGGCATAACGTATGCTAGTTAGAATATAATAGAATAGAATAGCATTAGAATAATTCTTACCTTAAGCCATGACCCTTCAGATTTTCATAAGGGCTTGTTACAAGTAAATGACGTCACGGTTCTGTCTTGAGATATCCCGACCTGCCAACAAAAAAACAGTATATTGTAGAGCAACTTAATATTTTGTACTGGCCGGGTCTGCCTAAAGCACAAATAAGTGAAATTACTGGGCATGTTTTAGGGTTCCGTACTCAAAGGAAACCTATTACTACGCCTACGCTATCTGTCTGACGCTGTATGTCTTACCTTTAACGACTTTCGAACTAATAAATAGCCAGTTGAAATTTTCACAGAATATGTAACGTTACGGCGGATAACTAACAAATAATAAAAAAGTCAAAAAGCAAAAACTAAATGGAGTTTTATACAACAAACTTTTTTTAACGTATTTTAGGGTTCCGTACCCAATGGGTAAAAACGGGATCCTATTACTAAGCCTACGATGTCTGTCTGTCTGTCCGTCTGTCCAACTATTAACGGCTGTATCTTCCCAACCGTAATAGAGAGGTAGTTGAAATATTCACAGAATATGAAATGCTATGGCGGACTAACTAACAAATAAAAAAGACAAAAAGTAAAAACGTTCCTCAAAAAAACGGTCCCATACAACAAACGTATTTTTTAACGTGTTTTTGTATTAGCTCTAATGTAAAAACGGTAATACGTACAAGCGTCAAACTTGGCATGATTATAGTACACACTCTAATAAAACAACAAATAATAAATACTGGCCAAGTGCGAGTCGGTGACAAATTTCTGTTCATCGCCGGTAACGTAAGATCACTCGGATCACACGGCTCGGATGGGTGATGTTTAATGTGTTTAATTGTGTTCTAAGCTAGATTTATACAATTATTTTGACATACACTATTGAAGTGTACTGATAGTTGTAAATTGGATAAATAAATTAAAAAATTAAGTTGTCTTTTTGCACTGCTTTTTTGTACTCAATTTATATGTTGGTACGGAACGCTCAGTGCACGACCCTGACTCGTACTTGGCCGGTTTTATTTTAAAATGTTTATTGCATCGCACGATTTCGTCAATTAGCGTTCTCCCTAAAGTGTCTGACATGGGCTGGGTCTATTTTTACCCTCCTAACCGAATGACGTAGTCAGTGAATTTCCACACGAGAAAATTTAGCAGGGCAACGTCTTTCTCCTTACGCTAGGTCAGTTTCAGCAGTGGGTGTTGATTATTCTAATTTTATGGTTTCACTAATAATAATGACCTTCAGTAGGTGTTTTGTTCAGTGGATTAAAAGGAATTGAATGAAATAATTTCACCTTTATGGTACAAAAAATTTGAGATGTTCTAATAAATAAATAAAACTCATATTGATTTAGACAAGTTTTTAATGATATAAACTTAGAATAACTACTCAGAGAAGGTAAGTTTCCAAACAACGCCTTCTCAAAACGTAAGCTACAAATTCGCTTTGTAGCTTTCGTTTTGATTGGTATTTTAAACGATTTAAGCTAGAAAATTAATGGATTACCTGTGGAATGTCACACCATAACTCTTATGCTGCTTTTCTGATTTGTTGTGGTACGATTTCACCGCGCAAATTGTCATAGTAAAATATTTATACATTTTTTGGTGTCATATATGACACCATTTGAATGGCTTAAATTTTGCGAATGTACTTGGTTTCTTTGTGTAGTTATTCTAAGGATATAAATAAAGAAAAAGAAAAATAAATAAATAAATATTCGGGACATTTTTGCACACACGGTCATCTGACCCCAAACTAAGCAAAGCTTGTAAAATAATATAGATACTTAATATATAATACTTTTATTAATAAATATTCAGTGACCGAGGTCAGTTTTTGTTTCGTGTCAAAGAGATCTTTCAGTGTCCACGAGTTAATTCGTCCAAGAACGGGCCCTGCACTCACACATAGATGCGCAGACAACGCACACAGACGCAGACGAGGCACTGTGTAATATACAGGCCGATGTTTTAAAGTTAGGAGTTTAGTTCGCATATACTGAAGGCCAGCCCTAGTGACGGACGCTCATTTGTGAACTGCCCTGATAGAATATCTTTTATTGCTGACATATACAGAAAATTCATCATCATCAACATCATCATCATCATCATTGCAGCCCTAGGGCGTCCACTGCTGGACATAGGCCTCCCCAATCGATCTCCAAAAAAAGAGATATAGATACAAGAAAGTTATATGATTATTTACGGGATATTTACCGTGGTAAGAATACCGTGGATTATTTACGGCAAATATCCCGTAAATAATCTCTTATCTTTAGTGAACAACCGTGATAGTTTAAAACAGTGTTTTAGATAGAAAAAGATATAGATTGCAAATGTTATATTGTATATGTGTCTTGGTAGAGCGATGGTGGCTGCAGGACAATGGTGGCTGCAGGACGATGGTGGCTGCAAGACGATGGTGGCTGCGGGACGATGGTGGCTGCAAGACGATGGTGGCTGCGGGATGATGGTGGCTGCAGGACGTTGGTGGCTGCAGGACGATGGTGGCTGCAAAATGATGGTGGCTGCGGGACGTTGGTGGCTGCAGGACGATGGTGGCTGCAAGACGATGGTGGCTGCGGGACGATGGTGGCTGCAGGATGATGGTGGCTGCAGGACGATGGTGGCTGCAGGACGATGGTGGCTGCAGGACGATGGTGGCTGAGTGGTAGCATTGTGTGCTTTACAATCTGACGACACCCGGTTCGACACCCGGCCCTGCACCAGTGACTTATTTAGAACTACCTAAATAAATTATGTGCAGTTTCGATACCATTGCTCAGAAACGGTGATTCGCCCTCGCGGCGGAAGGATGATAAACATCGTGAGGAAATCGAAAACCGGAACTTAAGAAGTTCAAGGACATTCGAAATTCACTACCGAATGGTATCAATCCCTATTTTATCAATATCAAAAAATATACGTCTTTGTGTTTGTTTTATGGTTTGTTTGTTACTCTTTTACGTACTCCTGATAGCATATCAAAGCAGTCAGTTGGTAATACAACTGTTTGTAAGGTCGCGACATCTCTAGCGTATAAACAGGAAACTAATAAGACAAATCTTACTAGAAAATAATAGATACTGTATAATACAGGCTGACAGGGAAACGCTCCCGAAAACGAAGACTGGTAAATTGTGATTTATAAAAAACCGGTCAAGTGCGAGTCGGGCTCGAACACTGAGGGTCCTGTACCACCACATAACTTGTTATCTACTAAAGTACAAAAAGACAAAATTTCATCAACGCTTAGGCGGTCACTCATCCAAGTACGGCCGCGCCCGACGTTGCTTCACTTTTGTGATCGTATGAGAAACGGTGGTGCACAGAAATTTGTCACAGACTCGCACTGGCCATTATTTAGTATTTGTTGTACATTAGAGTGTGTACTATAATCATGCCAAGTTTGACGCTTGTACGTATTACCGTTTTTACATTAGAGCTAATACAAAAATACGTTTAAAAATTAAGTTTGTTGTATGGGGACCTCCATTTCGTTTTTACTCTTTGACTTCATTATTATTTGTTAGTTAATCCACCGTAACATTACATATTCTGTGAAAATTTCAACTCGCTATCTCTTACGGTTTGAAAGATACAGCCATTAATAGGTAGGACAGGTGGACAGAGAGACAACGTAGGCTTAGTAATAGGGTCCCGTTTACACACTTTGTGTACGGAACCCTAAAAAGTGGGAGAAACAGAGAGACATTTGAACATGACCAATTAAATGTCCTAATAGGCTTATTTTTTTTTTTGATGGCCATGAGCCTTTATTAACTAAACAAAATACAAGCTAAAACTAACACTACAAAAACAGTTCGACTGTCCATATACCGTTGAAGGTCTAAAGACAATCCAATTAATGCTGAAGCTCACTATCAGTTGGCAGCGTACCCAGCATGCTGGTGGTCTCCCTTGTTTGCCTGATCTGTGGTAAAGACAAACACACGCATACAAACAAGATGGTCTTTATAATGTATGTGATATCTACACACAGGAGTTCGTCGACCGAGCTTTTTGCAAGGAGTATAGAGGTTTTAAACGTTCGCTAAACCATGTTATTTGTAGCACAACCGGAAGTTAGTAGTCCTTGTTCTATTATTATGGAAGTAACGTAGTTTTCACACGATGACCATAACGCTTGGTTTATTGTATTAAAGTCGCATTTAGTAGAGCAAAACCATGGCGCTTACACACAGTCGTGCGTTTCGTTACTTCTATTTTTGGGGTTTTTCTCATATGTTTCGAAAAGTATAGCTGTATTCAAAATGTACGTCTGAAAATGGGTAATTGTGCAATACTGAGTTGTAAGAACGGGAAATGTAAACGGGCTCTAGAGTGGAGACCACGTATCCGCAAACGTAGAGTACCTGCAAAATGTGGAATGAGCTACCTTCTACGGTGTTTCCGAGAAGTTACAACATGGGGTTCTTCAAAAGGCGAGTTAATAGAGTTCTAAAGGGTCGGCCACGTATTTGTGATGCCTCTGGTGTTACAAGTATCCATAGGCGACGGTGACTGCTTACCATCAGGCAGCCCGTCTGCTAGTTTGTATAAAAAAAAAAAAAAAAAAAAAAAAAAAAGGACGCCCTGCAGCCAGGTTGAGTAACGACCTGCGAAAGGCGACTGGTGGCAAGTGGATGCGAAAAGCAGAAGATCGTGCCTTGTGGCGTTCTTTAGGAGAAGCCTGCGTCCAGCAGTTAGAGTTGGCCGACAGAATAAACATATATTTATTTTCAGTTTTAGTTACGAACAATTTGATACGCTAGTTTTCATACAGTTTGGACCGCTTGTGTAGTCTATTTAGATAGTCCGTTGGTCCAGTTGGTAGTGAACCTACCTTCTGAGCTTGGGGGCGTGGGTGCGATTCCCACCTAGGACAAACATTTGTGTGACGAACATTTGTGTTTGTTCTATATCTGGTTGTTAATATCTATTTAAGTATGTATTTAAAACTATATATGTATGTATATCAGTCTCTGGCAGCCATATCACAAACTTTGCTTAGTTTGGGGTCAGATGACCGTGTGTGCAAAAAAAAAAGACCCGATTTAGATATAGGTCTGTGGTTCAGCTTACCATGACAAGTCGTTACACCGAACCCTGTCAAAAATCAATAACGTACCACCTATTCCCAGTCGGTAAACTACCCCTATCGGCTTTTTATTGCTTTCTTTTATCAAGGGTGAAAGCAACAGCCGTCATTGGCCGCCGGAACAAGGGTAGAAATTGTACAAAAGGGTAGAAACACAAAAAGGGTGTAAGATAACCAATCGTTGTCCAAGCGGGTGGATTAAAAAATCGATGCGTTTTAATCCCCTTTGTAATTTGCATTCTGTTGCAACCTTTCAGACAGATTGCATGCGCGCATAATCAGCTTCGAACCGGAAGACGCAGCGTAGATAGGCCTCCCACTAGATGGACCGACGACATCGTGAGAGTCGCGGGCATCTAGTGGACGCAGATGGCAGGCTGTCGTTCAGTGTGGAGGTTAAAAGAGGGGCCTATGTTCAGCAGTGGACGTCTTCTGGCTGATGATGATGATAATCAGCTTCTGACAACCTTTGGCAGTGTTCTAAACTGGAGACCGCGAGTCAAACGTAGCGACGAAGCTACGATAGAGAACAATTATATTTTTGTAATCATCAATGTACAATAGAGTCCGTTTCACGAAAGAAGTCCCCCAGACGCGGCGCTGTCATCGCGTATCAATCACTATCAGTATCATTTCTCAAGTAGAACTTTAACAACTTTTGGCATCGTACACGACTCTTTAACGATGGAAAATTAATAAAAATCTCACTAGCGTCCAAACACAGTAACAACACCTGACAACTACAACATGGAAATTTAGTTCCGCTGTTTGCCGTGGGACTTCTTTCATAAAAAGGACTTTACCTATAGAGTCACATTAATGTTTCAGTGAAAACAGTCAAAAAACGTACGAGGGTCATTGTAGGTATACATTCCAATTTAGACGTTATGTCGCTTGCATAGTGTTCAACGTTAGTTGTCCGCTATGTCAACGTAGCTCTGGCATCGCGCGGCGTTGTACTCGGATCGCGGTTACCTTGGAACCAAAAAGTCTGTGCAATTCGTAGCGTGCGCCGAGTTTTGGGTTGGAATTTTGTTGGCATGATTGTGACTCTATATGTTTGTAATACTAATAATCGTTTTTGCATTGATTTTGATTATAAATAATAAACCAGCTAAGTGAGAGTTGGGCTTGCGCACTGGGGGTTCCGTACCACCACATAACTTGTTAGCTACTAAAAAACAAAAAAGTTGTGCAAAAAGCATAAGACAACATCCCATCAACGCTTAGGCGGTCACTCATCCAAGTACCGACCGCGCCCGACGTTGCTTCAGATCGGTGATCGCACTGGTGGTGAATAGAAACTTGTCACCGACATGCACTTGGCCATTATTTATTATTTGTTGTTAAACTTTAGAGTGTGTACTATAATCATGCCAAGTTTGACGCTTGTACGTATTACCGTTTTTACATTAGAACTAATACAAAAATACGTAAAAAAAATACGTTTGTTGTATGGAGACTCCCCCCCCCCTTCCTTTTTTACCTTTTGACTTTATTATTATGTCTTAGTTAATTCGCCATAACATTACATATTCTGTGAAAATTCAACTAGCTATCTATTATGGTTCGAAAGGTAGGACAGATGGACGGACAGACAGTCTGACAGACATCGTAGGCTTATTGATAACGTCCCATTTACACCATTTGGGTACGGAACCCTAAAAAAACTAAACTCAGTTGTTGTGTTATAACAAACGCGCGCGTTGATGTCTTTAGTTCGACAAAATGTATTTTTTTCTAAAGTTAGCATTAGGTGACGGCAGCTTATCTGATATTAAATGATGGTGGTACGGAACCCTCAGTGCGCGAACCAGACTCGCACTTGACCGGTTTTATTAAATTAAAAATAATTTAATGGTCTGATAAAAACAAGCAGACGTGTGGTCAGCAAATAACACGCAAAACTTTTTACTGAGCAGTTCAATTTTTATGATTCTTTTAATTTAGGTTTATTTCATGTCCCACTTTTTAACTATACACTAAACTACTGAACGCAAAAACTGTAAATACGACATACTTACTCATTTTTCACGCACACTATTAAACTTACAGTGACACTTAAACCATGAACTTATGTTATTGCTTTAAAGTCACTTGATCGTTTTAATCTAACCTGAAACAACTACTAAATAATTCACTTGTGCGGCTGCCAATTCAACAGAGTAGCACAAGCGACGTAAATATGTTAACCTCGGCAGTGGTTACATATTTGAGGCGGTTGGGGTCGAGACATTGGGCCCTTGGGGACCGGGAGCTCACCTCATTTTCAAAAATCTTTCAGAGCGCCTGGTTAATGCGACGCGTGACCAAAATGCTGGCGTGTTTCTGGCTCAACGCATAAACATTGCCATTCAGCGTGGTGATGCCGCCAGCATGCTGGGTACGCTGCCAATTGATAGTGGGCTTGAGCATTTAAATTGGTTTTAGACCTTCAACGGTGTATGGGCAGTCTAACTTTATTTGTAATGTTAGTATTAGCTTGTATTTTGTTTAGTTAATAAAGGCAATAACTATAAAATTGTATAACATATTAAACGACAAATTATCGATAAAAAACTTAACTAATTGAAAATCGTTTATAGTTTCTATAAGCAACGAAGGCCTATAAATAGTACAAACCATCCCCAATTAAAATTTAGGTTAGTTCGTTATTACTTCTAATGTATGTTATTTATAATTTTCTTGTGTTATTTAACATATAAATTATAATCAATTCGTTTCAGGTGTTAGTAATAACTCTTAAAATAAAAAATAATTCATGAAAATTAAGCTGATTTATAAATTACTAGCTGACCTGACAGACGTTGTCCTGTATTAGAACTGTCAAACACGCAAAGTCAAAATTGTAAATCTTATTTTTTTACACCTTGGGTTACATTATTGGAGTTTTAGTAAGGATCCTAATTTTTTTTTGAAAATATTATATAGCCTATGTTAACCGGGGATAGTGTAACTTCCCAACAGTGAAGGAATTTTTCAAATCGGTTCAGTAGTTTCGGAGCCTATTCAATGCAAACAAACAAACAAACAAACAATCAAATATTTCCTCTTTATAATATTAGTATAGACTAGCTGACCTGACAGACGTTGTCCTGTCTTAGAACTGTCAAACGCGCGAAGTCAAAATTGTAAATCTAATTTTTTTACGTCTTGGGTTACATTATTGGAGTTTTAGTAAGGATCCCATTTTTTTTTTGAAAATATAATATAGCTTATGTTACCCGGGGATAGTGTCGCTTCCCAACAGTGAAAGAATTGAGAATCGGTTGAGTAGTTTCGGAGCCTATTCAATGCAAACAAACAAACAATCAAATCTTTCCTCTTTATATTGTTAGTATAGATGTGTATCAGAGAAATCTAATGATCAATTTATTTCAGATTAATTTAAAAGTATTTGTGTTCTACTTTAATTTGATAAATCATTGGTTTCGGAGAAATCTGATAAACGATTTGTTATTGTAATAATTTGTTTCAATTTGATTTCAATTTTGTTACAAACTGTTTTAAACTATCACGGTTGTTCTAAGAAAGAGGGTAGATCGTTATGTCTGCACCTAACTTTTTAACTGTTCGACCAACCACCCGCATTCAGTCTTCCCGTTAACATGGTGCATGTAACTGCGCCGAAATATCGGGAGTTCATTCCACAACCTTACAACGGTAAATATCTCGTTAAAATTAAAATTTTAAATAATTTTTTTTATATGCCCTATTTGGTAAACAAGCAGACTGGCCGCCTGATGGTAAACATTCACCATCGCTTATGGATACATGTAACACCAGAGGCATCACAAATACGCTACCGACCTTTCAGACTCTATAATTAACTTATTTTTTTACCCCATATTGTAGCTTCTCGGAAAAACCGCGGAAGGTAGATCATTCTACAATTCGTACGGAACCCTAAATGTGAGCGTAGTTAAGTATAATTATACGGAACCCGTGATTAGTGGCTGGTTGCGCGTGAGTCAGCGAACCGGTCGGGTCGGGGCTACCGCGCTACGCAACACGCCTGTGTGGGTGCCCCGGGCTCATGTCCATTGTCTGACGGCTTTCCAACTCAGTCTCAATTGTATTTTACATGGAAAAAAATGGAAGCAATATAAGTCGGATATGATGCGATTTCTACTCGATGAGTTTTTGGGGAGTATGTGAGTTGTCGCAAATCATCTGAGCTAATTCCTAATTCAACTAATGATTATTTGATGACAGGATTGTTTTTTCTTCTCAAATTTTTGGTGGCTTTTACACGACATGTCAGCCCTGTCATATCCTGACAAATTTATCGATTTCTAAAATAAATGTATTTAAAAATTATTCATCATTATCATTATTAAACGTCAACAGCAACGCAACAGTAACGTCAGCAGCCATTAAACGTCCACTGTTGGACACAGACCTCCCTTTAAGATAGGAGTTTTGCTAAAATCCCCACGCTTGGCAGGCGACTTGGGGATCGCAGTACGTTCACCGTGTACTAATAGGACGCTGCTGTCCATCCTCTGGTGGTTCTGGTCGCAGGTTTAAGACATAACCGGGTCCCTAAACTTATCTATGGTATAATTAACCAACTAGGTAGGTTTGTGGAGTTAGAATGGCTTAAATCCTGGAAAAAAAGTAGCCAGACCTTAAATCATTCCAGCCTCCTTGGAATTATTTAAATTCAAACCATTATATATATTAGAATCCAAACTTTACTTCGTGAAACTATCACGAACAATTACTACAGGAAATTTTTAAGAGGGAGGAAACTTTATAATTTCTAATGGCAAAAATGCAATCCAAATCATAATGTCCTGTAATTTCACTGGAAACATTACCAACTCGTATATAATTTCACTGGAAACATTGCCAACTCGTATATAATTTCACTGGAAACATTGCCAACTCGTATAATATAATTTCACTGGAAACATTGCCTGTTCGTAATTACACTAGCAACGATATTTCCAGTTTGTGATTTCACTGGAAGCAATTCATATATAATTTGACTGGAAACATTGCCAAATAATATATAATTTGACTGGAAACAGTGCCAATTCGTATATAATTTCACTGGAAACATGGCTGATTGCGAATATAGCACCCTGGATAGTGGGTCCGTTTTTGAACCTTGTACGCTTCGGCCACTTTTGAAACTAGTTTCGGAAAATGAAAAATGATTCTGCTTCTGAAACTGGTTGGCAAATAGGAACTATTGGGGCTGTGAAGACTGGGAGCCAGTTTTTTTTCTTCTTCTACAGTTTGGTTCACGTCTGGTCAACGTAATACGTGACTAAAATGCTGGCCTCTACTTCGCTCAAAGCATTGCTATACCTATACAGGATGGTGATGGGGCCAGCATTATGGGAACAACTCCCCCTGAAAGCAGCTTAATAGTTTTTTTGGGTACTTAGGATTTAAATCACTGTTTTATACAATCACGGTTATTCACTACTGAACCAAAAAATAACCACAGAACCAACCACATGGTAGGTACCTTACGGTAGGTATCACGGTAAATATCCCGTTAATAATCACATAACTGTACTTGTATTTGATTTTACGTATTATTTTATGTGAAGCATAGATTGGCGCGCCTTAGCAGTAAAACCGACTCGTATGCCGTGACGGCAAACGACATGACGCTCTCTTATGCCATCATGTCACATCTGCCGGGCGTCCCGTGATAGTCAACTTTTTTTTCTTCATAATAATAATATATTGCCAATTCTGTTTGTATGTCCGTTTTAAATGAGGTCGATCGAGACTTTACAGCCTAGCAACATCATCTATTGAACCTGACAACGGACGCGTGTCCATTGACTCACGGCTCGGGTCAAGGTTACGTGACGTCATCGCACGTCATCAGCAACAGGTGTTTCTACTCAATTGGAACTACTTTCACGACACACATTTTACGAAACTTTAGACAGACAGATCACTGCGGAAGTGTGTGCGTGTGTATCTTTGTTTCCACTAGACTCGTAACGGCTAAGCTGATTTAGATAAAATTTGGTATCATCGTAGCACATACCTTACAGCGACATTATAGGCTACTTTTAATATAATACGAGTTCCGTAAGATAATGGGCAGTACTGCGGGCTGCAGCTAGCAGTCGAATAAACTTCTTATTATTCACACCAATAATTAGTCACAGAAACAAACAAAAAAAACGGGAGACTACTTTTGTTTATTGACGATTAATTAGTAAAAATAAGGTGTTCTAAAAAACAGTAGGCGGTAACAAAAAATTATAACTACCAACATTGTTTACCAGCTGTTTTATGGGAAAGTGTTTGTTTGTCTTTATATACGTCAAGACAGAGCATATTGAAAAAATAAAACAAAATACTTATTGGTTATGTATTGATAAGTAATTAGGAGATTGGAGAATGACATAATAGTTTTTATCACAGGAATTTTATGATGTAATAATATGATTTTTTATCAGGTGTGTTACCTGTTAAGTAATATTGGATCCATCTTGGGCCGGTCTATTTAAAATGGTACTAACCCGAAAAAGATCCAGTTTACACACTATCATTACACGAATTAGGGAATAATTTTCTAATATTGTGTAGAAGGTTCTTACGGAAAGAAAAATTAAGAAAATTGCGCAAAACATTGGAAAATTTCAGGAAACTTAACGACGATTTTAACTTTGCGCTTTTGACAGTTCTAAGACAGGACAACGTCTGTCGAGTCAGCTAGTCATAATTATATATATTTCCCGTACGTCACGTGAGGTTAGTGGACACGCGCGCGGTACAATGACACGGGAGCACGAACCAGTTCGCGGACTAGTGACCGCGCCAGACTGCGCTCGGGTCAACCCGCAAAATATACTTCAAGGTAGTCTTATTCTTATTTGAAATCTGGGCGATAAATTCTGTACTGGCGTCCCGCTTGAGGCGTATTTTTATCGAAGATTCCGTTTGACCACTCATCTGATGATGTCGAAAATGGACCAGATTTAGCTGATGTATATTTCCTATGACCTTGAAGAGACTTAGGTTATATCAAGGAAACAAGAAAGCCGGCAGTGTTTCATAAATTGGCCGTAAAGATTAGGAAGGTGGACTCAAACCACAATTTATATCTATCTATCTTCTATTTGCTTTTTTAAAGTTTTCTAATACATTGTAGAAGGCTCTTATGGAAAGAAAAATTAAGAAAACGATTTTAACTTCGCGCGTTTGACAGTTCTAAGACAGAACAACGTCTGTCGGGTCAGCTAGTCTATACTAATATTATAAAGAGGAAATATTTGATTGTTTGTTTGTTTGTTTGCATTGAATAGGCTCCGAAACTACTGAACCGATTTGAAAAATTATTTCACTGTTAGGAAGCTCCACTATCCCCGGGTGACACCAGCTAAATACATAGCCTGTATTATATTTAAAAAAAAAATAGGGATCCTTACTAAAATATAGTTTATATAGTTTTTTATATAAATTGAGCATTACGGGTCCGACCCGAAATATAAGTAATTTTTTTCCGAAATATAGGTTAAGATATTTAGGTTTTATTTTATTTTATTAGAAACATAAACATATTCCGAAAACCCGTACGAAGCGCTTTGATTCCACTTTTATTGTGCCAACTGCTAGTCTGTGGAATGCGTTGCCTGAATGGGTGTTCCCCGATGGTTACCATCTGGGTGTTTTCAAATCACGAGTGAATCGGTTCCTTCTAGGCAACCGTGCTCCAACGTAGACCGCATCATCGATTAACATCAGGCGTGATGGTGGTCAAACGCAAGCCTATTAATTATTTAAAAAAAAAAAACATTTTTTAATTTTTTATTTATCGCGATAAGTCCACCTTTGACCACCAGCTCGGCTGTTGCTAAGCAACGATGTGGTCGAGGATACACGCAGATTTCGAAGATACCTATTCACTCTGGCCATGACTTTTCAAGGCCAAGATTATAATTGACTTGTATGAAATTATTATTATGGTATATATTTTTTTACACAGTCATTCTGCAATGTAGCTAATTATGTTTCTATACTTCAAATATTATCATGTTATTAGTAACTAACAGCCCGCACTCAGATACGTTATTTAAGCTAAGTAATACTTAAAATTGCTCTGTCTCCTTTTCATGTGGGACAATTTCCGTCAACGAGAAATTGACAGCAATTTTAAGTATTCCTTAGCTTAAGTAACGTCTCTGAGTGCGGCTGTTAGGTAGCTTTAGGTAACTAAATAATAGATAGGTACTTAAAAAACTAAACTAATTGAAGATCGTTTATTAATACTATCTATAAGCAACGAAGGCCTATATATAGTACAAACGATCTCTAATTTTAGGCAGAGTGCCCAAAATGCTGGCCGCGCTGCCTCGCTGAATTGCGAGGCTAACTTTCTGACCAAAATACAGGCCAGCATTTTGGTCATGCAAAGAAACTTTCAGTCTCCCAGACAAATACTTAAAAATTTCGAAAGCACTTGGTCCCCAGCCCCACGGTCCAAGTGTTTCTACACCAAACGGCACAAATAAGTATCCTCTATCAAGGCTAGAATACAATATATTTAATTGAATTAATATATTGTTTTTTTTATGTTTTAATGGAATTGTGTGTAACATTAATAATCTGCTACCAGTGGGCTGCGTTCCCAAAATGCTGGCAGCATTGCCACGTTATATGGCAATGCTTATTCTTTGGGCAAAATAAAGGCCAGCATTTTGGTCACGAGTTGCTTCGACCAGTCGCCCTGATAGGTTTTTTATAGCATTTTGGGAACGCTGCCCACCGATAGCGGATTGTTAGATTAGTTTTGCCTTTCGAGCTGTGTAGAAAGTATTAATAACTCTTAAGAATAAGAATAAAAGAATAAAATATATTTATTGCCAAAAAACAAAAACAATGGACATATACTATAAGAAACTTGGCAATAGGGGTACGCTCAGCGCTGTACTGCGAGGTCCTCTTACAGCCAACTTCTGGAAAAGATCACCTTAAGAGGGCTAGAGTTAGGTAATTTAGTATTTATATGTATAAATATGTAATTGGGGATCGCTTGAAGTACCTATGGGCCGTCGTGGTCTATGGATGCTTTAAGCGATCCCGATGTAATTAGTTAGTTTATAGTATTTAATTTAAAAAATAGTTTAAATATGTTATTAGATTTACGGGAGTGGCATGATCGAATATCGACAAAACTCCTTAAAAAAAGAATTAAAAAAAAAAAAAAAGAGGGCTAGAGCCAATTCAGTTCCTGTAGGATCGATTTCTTATTTATCCGATTTTCTATAATTATGTCCTACAGTGATATATGGCATACATAACGAGAAATATCAACTGCAGCTACAAAAGGAAAATACAAGGGAATCGACTAACGACCACCCGGAAGAAAACGTACACGATGGACGTTTTCTTCCGGGTGGCAAAAAATATCCGGACGTGGTAATATTTGAGCACACGACCTCTGATTTCACACAGCTCCCGGAATATGATGGCTTAAGAAGAGGGCGTATACTCGAATCAACTTTCTGTAGGATCGCGAGTAAAACCAGGGGCAAGTTGAAATTTGGATAGGACGTTTGTCGGGTCAGTTAGTACGTAATAGACGTGCTGATAGTCCTTGACTATCAGCATTAATGCTGAGATGGACCCATTCGACACTGATTGTATCCTTTAGATATAAGTTTTTGTAAAGGTGTCGAATAAAAATTATTTTCTTTCTTTCTTTCTAATATTTTCTTGGGTAATATTTATTTGGTTATCTTTTTACGGTTCAGTAAAAAAGCTTTAAACGTTATATTAAGCTACATAGCTTTTAAAAGCTATAACTGCTTTTACTGCTGCGGAATAAATATAAGTAAATTAACTAACTAAATTAAATCTAACATAAAAATGAACAATCAAAAAAAAAAACATACAGTCGAATTGATAACCTCCTTCTTTTTGAAGTCGGTTAAAAATTTATACAAAAGAAAGTTAAAACAAATCGAGAACAGGTTACTATTTCAACTGACTTCAAAAGTGTTCTGTGTTGAATTTGAAATGTTCTCGAATCTAATCGATGGTATTTTTACCCGACTGCCCAAGAAGGAGGATAATGTTTTTAGTATGTCTGTCTATGCAATGATTGACGTCATTTTCCGTAATAACGTCATTACTATGACGTTGATAAAGCTAGAATGTTTCATCATCATCATCAACCAGAAGACGTCCACTGCTGAACATAGGCCTCCCCCTTTAACCTCCACACACTGAACGACAGCCTGCCATCTGCATCCACTGGATGCCCGCGATATTTAAATAATTACAATAACTTAAATATTATCGGTGAAGATAATTATTTATAGTAATATATAATTAAAATAAAACCAATAAAAAAAAAACAGAAATTAAAATAGGTAATGTAAAATACACGCAGGTAAAACTTGTTATGCAATTGACAAACGACACGAGCAAGTCATTCGCGTGGTGGTAAGCGATAGACGTGTTCTATAGGTATGTTTAATTCATGCTATAAAAGTTTTTCAAGGTTATATTGATTTAGTGTGTTATGACGTATGTATGACGTCATCACTTTCTTATCGGTGGAGATAATTTTGCTCACGACGAATCTGAGACAGCATACTGTTCCGACGAGCAAGTCATTCTCATGGTGGTAAGAGATACACGAGTTCATTTATGTTTAATTCATGCTATAAAAGTTGTTCAAAGTCATATTGATTTAGTGTGTAATGACGTATATATGACGTCATCTATATTATTGGTGAAGATGGAGGTCATTTTGCTCACTACGAATCTGAGATAGCATACTGTTCCGACGAGCAAGTCATTCGCGTAATGGTAAACGCATATACACATTTGTTTGATGCTATAAAAGTTTCAAGGTTATAATGATTTAGTGTGCTATGACGTATGTCTGACGTCATCACTTTCTTATCGGTTGAGATTGAGATGGAGGTTATTTTGCTCACGACGAATGTGAGATGGGTTCATCATCATCATCAGCCCTGAGTGATTAACTTCTAATAGGCCTCCTTTTTTTTTGTTTAAATTAAAACGACTGTCAAGGCATTTTTGTAAGAAATTTGTTGTAGCCAGTTGCACGCATATAAACGAAACGTCAGTCATTCCAAATCAGTTAGCAACTGTGATGCGGAGTTGGACGCGTTGATCTAAATAAGAATGTTCAATCAAGGTTCACTCATGATGCCTGGTAACAGATTTTTCTTCTCATTTCCGATCTATTTACTTCTCTTTTCTGTGGTCGCGTCCACTCGTTCCCGACAGTACTTTTGATGTCATCAGTCCAGTAATATAAATAAATAAATATTCGGGACATTTTTCACACACGGTCATCTGACCCCAAACTAAGCAAACCTTGTGATATGGCTGCCAGAGACTGATATACATACATATATAGTTTTAAATACATACTTAAATAGATATTAACAACCAGATATAGAACAAACACAAATGTTCATCACATAAATGTTTGTCCTAGGTGGGAATCGAACCCACGCCCCCAAGCGCAGAAGGCAGGTTCACTACCAACTGGACCAACGGGCTATCTGAAAAACTAAATAGCATAGAATCTCTCACGTGATTTACAAACCGTACAAGGCCTTCTGGCAAATAGTACGTAGCCTTTGGAGTCTTTTACAGGTCTCTTGTATATAAAAAAAAAAATTGTGGACAACCACAATCAATAATGTAGTGACGCCAAAAGCTAATGTCCACATGAAAATAATTATAAATAAAAAAACCGACTTCAAAATTAAGCATCATCATCATCAGCCAGTAGATGTCCACTGCTGAACATAGACCTCCCCCTTTAACCTCCACACTGAACGACAGCCTGCCATCTGCATCCACTGGATGCCAGCGACTCTCACAATGTCGTCGGTCCATCGGACTTCAAAATTATTAAATACAAACAATAATAATATCACTGACTCAATTTCGTTTACTTGGAAAACTTATTTTTTCCAGTTATTTTGATTTAAAAATCAAACTACTGAATCGATTTTGATTAAATTTATATAGAATTAATGTGAAAATATACCCCTTCAAATAAAAAAAGATTTTTCCATATCGATTTATAAATTACGGAGAAATGAAGTAAGTAACAAACATTAAAAAAAAACTAATTTTTTGGAAGTCGGATTAAAAAGTGCGACAAGGTCGTCTGTTGTGTGAGTTTGACTTAATTATGTCTGATTTACGCCTGACACGTTTGCACCCGTCACGCCACCTCACCATATCTCCCTTTTATGTCTGATCTGAGGTGAAAATGAAGGTCACATAAAGCTGCAGGTTTAATGGATAAAGCTTTCTTTAATTATTGTTAGTAGATACATTTACTGACAGGCTAGGCGGTTGACTACAGCTTATCTGATGCCAAGTCTGTAGTTACAGTGTTTTTGTTCCTGACAAGTTCGACGTTTGTCCAAGACTCACCTGATTTTAGGTGACGTTATGATCGGAGAATGTAGCACGTTTATCCTGGATTAGGAACTAGCTCTAATATGAGACTACTAGGAGTCTTTTTTAGTAATAAATTACCTAGGTGATAACCAACTTACCTTTTTGTATTAGATGTGGGTAGAGCAAAGTAGAATGGGCCTCAGTCCTTTGGCACAGCACTGGTCAGAAAAAAATAATGAAAAAAGTAATAGAACCCACAGTTTTAATTGACAGACAGTTCGAATTTCGAATTCGAAAATAAAATTTTAAATTTCGTACGAAAATCGCGCGCGAGCAACACCGCGTGTCACCATTCGTCGAGACAAGGACAAAAAGTTGTTGCGATGCAATCTTTAAAAACGTTCTAAAAGAGAGGCGTTGGATGTTTCAGTTTAGAAAGAGATAGATATAAATTTGATTGTGTAGCTTTCAAGTGCAGGGTTCAATGTACCGGCCTTCGTGGGCGCAACGACCACTCGCCCCGTCTTTATCGTGCGCGGCGTCTGCTTGCGAGTGCGACTGAGAAAGCGATAGTCGGTCTACTTTTTGTTCCACAGTTGAATTTCGATCGATGTACCGCGGGGAACAGTTTTGATACTGGCCTTATTTTGTTTTTTATTTTACGTTTTTTGCAGTTTTCGTGAAATTGGGTAAATAAAGACCGCGTTCCGAATCCACGTCAACAGTGCTAACAAGAACCAAGACGGCATGAAAAAAAAAATTGTGCCGCGTCGTTTCTCATTAGCGTTGTTGGCGTAATTGGCGTGATTAAGAACGCACGCGCTCGAGTGTGATAAAACGTCTAATAATAAATTTTATAGTGTTATTTACAGCATTGACACACAACAAAATATATCTGTTTTTTATGATACTATCAGATATTTAAAGTTAAGTATTTCTAACTTTTTTACTGTAATATTTGTAGCACCTCAATTCAATGGACTTTTTAAATTGAAAAACAAAGTTATTCTGCCAGGTAAGTACTTATTATATAAATTATTTAAAAAATTTACATTATAAAGGCTTTTCATAATTTGTTTTGAATTATAGAGCCAAATAAAAATATGCATAAAAAACATGTGACAAAGATTATTTTTTTACATTATGTCAAATGTAATTTCTAAAAATTTTGTAATATTTATATGTCCAATAAGTGTAGAATATATTTGATTTGATATATTTATTTGTACAGTTCACTTTTTGTTTGCAGATTATGAAAATCTTTATATTGACCTTTTTTACGCGTATAAGTCCGCGATTGATCATCAACTTGCCTGTTGTTAAGCGACGGTGTGGCTATGTGTGGTGTAGCTGTGGTGGTGTGTGTGATGTGGTGTTTAATTATCAGTTTATCAACATAATAATTCAACACAATAGTATAAAAAGTTGACAAAGTTCAATAAGAAATTGTAAATGCTCGTGAATGGAACAATGATGCATTTATGAATGGTAAGCCGTTTATAAGCGTGCGTTTATGTTAAACAACTGTTAAGCGTGAGTTTAAACGGGCCATTGAGTACTACTTTCTCGTTACACTACTATATACTAGCTGACCTGACAGACGTTGTCCTGTCTTAGAACTGTCAAACACGCAAGGTCAAAATTATAAATCTTATTTTTTTACACCTTGGGTTACATTATTAGAGTTTTTGTAAGGATCCCTATTTTTTTGGAAAATATAATACAGCCCATGTTACCCGAGAATAGTGTAGCTTCCCAACAGTGAAAGAATTTTTCAAATCGGTTCAGTAGTTTCGGAGCCTATTCAATGCAAACAAACAAACAAACAATCAAATCTTTCCTCTTTATAATATTAGTAAGTATAGATATGTCAAGAACGTTCTATGAAAGGCTTCAAGTCACAAAATATGACATAATTATTCAAGGTCTTTTGATAAGTAATAGAGTGCAAGAGTTATTTAGGAAATTATTTAATGCTGATTTATAAGGTCCATAAATACAATGTATATGTACAATAATGGAGGTTTACCTCCATTATTACCTTATATACACATATTATATACACATTTAAGTTTTGTTTTGATATTATTTATTTGGTAAAATTTTAAAATAAAACAATATCACAAAACCAAATAAAATTTAAGACGCATTAATAAACTGTTGTCAAACGAAACTAACAAACACTCGATGGTATGTAAAGTGGTGTAAAAAGCTTGTGTACTGTGTAAGAACGCCAGCGATGCGTGGTTCTTGCATCCAGTGCGCAGGCGCATAGCAACCGGCAACGCTATTTATAGAGTTTATTTATAGCTTAGTTCAATTAGAAGTCTCGACTTTACACTAGAGCTCAAGGATTCTTCGAGTGCTTGAATGTGACTAGCTGTACTAGATTTTTTTCATAACATTTTTTTTTGTAATTTTATACACTGTTCGGGAAAAAGTTTTTAAAAACCAGAAATTGTTTTAACTAATAACAAATAACATATTACATAACGCACACATGGTTTAAGATTTTAATTGCAATATTTAAAAACATTATTAAAATCTTTACTTCTATAATTATTGTATTTCAAATTCAAATCAAATTGCAAACGAATACAATCATTTTGTTTTTAAATACAATGTTAAATTTAATTATCTACACGCAAGCTTAACTTCTCGTATGTAAGCTAAACTCAATCTCAGTCACATGTAAAGATGTGTACGCCTAGTTGGTTTCAATATTTCGTTACTGGTTACCAAGGCAAAATTAATTATCTAAACGGTGTAGCTGACAATAAGATAGCCAATTAAAATAATATTTCAAATTAATTATATCATTATGAGACGAAGTAGACATTATAAAACATGCTTTTTATGAATAATACCAACAAGAAGATTTAAATCAACGGAAAATTAAACTATAAACAAACATGCAATACACCCTAATAAATAAAAACTAAATTGGAAACATTAAAGTGAGAATAAAATTTGAGACCCTGTGCCAGGATTTATAGCCAAACTGGAATATATAGTTCATTAACCTTGACCCACGAAACTTATCGGTGGGTAGTTAGAAATTTTTAATCCATAGCATATTTTATAGAAAATTTCTGGTTCTAATATCCAAAACAAATGGAACTATTACTGGATATGGACGTCAAGTAGTAAACGTAATAACCTCAGTTGAAGTTATTCTTAATACGAAATTAACACTATTACTTCTGATCAAGTTTAATACCGTTTAATAAAAAAGAAGCAATTTTGATACTTCATAAGTCTATTAAGTCACGCGTCAACAAGACAAACATACTACAGAACAAAGTAAAAAGGAATTAGCGAGCTGGCCTTGTAGTCCTTGAACTATAAGTAGAACTTGCAATGTAGGCTGGATTTTTTATTCGTCTACCTTCAGTTGGCAATGAATGTGACCGGTCCATTGTGTATCGTCTTCACCGATACGAGTACTTAAGCTTGTTCCCTTCTATTATTTTATCTTCATACGCCTGGAAATGAAATGAACTTTATCGTGATAGAAGTAAGAGCCTAAATGCGAGATCGTTTTAATTCATTTCATTATTATGTGCAAGGAGATTTTATGGACTGAAAATTACATTATACGAACTTCCTTCAGGCGAAAATGTTTCTTATTCTCTGAGCAAGAAAGTTATCAATGCTTTGCTTTATTTATTTTCTACATAATGTCAGGTATTTATAGGCAGGCGTTCACGTAAACCTAATTATTAGAGTATAAAATATCTCAGTAAAGTTAAATTTATGTTACTTACAGGACAAGCCATCATTAGGCATGTGAACACTAGGGCCGTACGCTCAGCGCTAAAATGCAATCACGTACTAGATTTATATGGTCATATGTATAAATTCTAATTGACTGCAGTAAATCATTAACAGCATCATACTAATATGCGAACGAGTGTTTGTTTGTTTCTCATTTCCGCAGTAACAGAGCAATGAATCGACGAATGATGTTTTGCATAGCTGGGGAACCATAGAGAGACAAGCAATACTTTTTATTTAAAAAAAAAAACTGCGTTTCCTGAAGGCATGCCCAATATGTCCATGGAGTAAAACCGCGGGGAGCAGTAGTTAGATGACAAGAAAAATATCCGTATTTGTTTACATTTTCCAATATTGTTACACACTTACATGGCATTCGCTGACTCACTGCTAATAAAATCAACATTGTAAAGTCATTTCTTTGTAACGAGTATTGCAAGTCACTAAAACCCACAACTTTTTAACATAAGATAATTTTTTTGAACGTCAATTGGTCTATAAAATATTTTTTATTTAAAATTATTATGGCTACACTTGGAGCGAATCATTGAATAAGTATTCGATGCGAGGTAAGATTTATTGTAATAATAGTTCTGTTGGTAATACAAAACTACCATACCATAAATAATCCTCATAATATTTTGTCAAAATAGCTAGTTTGACAAAATGAAAATAAATTTTATTATATGACATTGAAACATCTGAAATTACTTTGATGGTAATTGGTCCTGGGGCCTTACGGCTAGCTGTTTAAAGCAATCCAGTTTAGGTGATGAAAAAATGTTGCACGACCGCAAACCTTATCTGGGCGCGTTAAGGTTCACGTTGGTGTAATTTTCTGAACTGCACGGTTGTAACGTTAGTTCGATACCACGTAGGTAGGCTGTAAGGCCCCTGGATATATTTTTGTGACCGGAAGCACTCTTCAACAAATATCCCAGTCTTCCAGAGGAAATGATATCATATCCTGCAAATGCTCGCAACGACACACTTTGGTTTGATCCATTGACCAGTGAAAAGTACTTTGACCATCTGATGACATAACATCTCGATTATGCTGTGAAAGTTATTAGAAATCCAAAAAAGTCACTTCCAAAAAGTACTGAATTGGCATCATTTAGAGACATGCATTTAACTTAATTGTAGGTGGATAAATGAAAATGATTTCTTTTATTAACGACGCTGTCATGTAAATGTATGTTGATGTTACTGTTTCATTTGATACGTTAAGCTTATTACCAAATTAAAACAAATACCGTTGCGCTAAAGTATCAAAAATCACGGTCGCGGTACTATCGCGCCCGCTTCAGTGGGAGTAAGGGTAGGCGGCACGCGAGCGAGCGAGGCGGCGACAGTTCTAACAGCTCCGTCCCGCTCGGATAACGGTCCCGTGCGCGCGCGCCGCTCGACCTCAGACTTTTTATAAATCAGCCTCTTTTCCACTGATTTAATTTGAAAATCGAACGAAATTACACGAATTTGGGGTCAGGAAGAAAGAGCCTTTTACCATCTGTTGGAAGTTTTTTTTTTTTTTTGTAACACATCCAGTTGTTATGTGTAGAATGTAGTAGGTATGCATGGGGCTATTTTTAGTTGGGATTTTTTCTCGGAATTTGATGCCATTTTCTAGATACTGCCCTTAGGGCCGCTAGGGTACACCCTAAAGTTCACAGTGTGTTAGTTATTTTAAGGTTTTTATGGTAGTAATAGGATATAACCTCATTGGAAAGTTCTGAGACCGCGTGGTCAGCAAAGACGATTTTTGCATTGAATCTATTTGACGATTTTTTCCACAGTTCTTGTGATTGATATTTCGTTTATGGGTATTTAATATGTGCTTATCCATAAATAAAAATAATATTTGTGGTCAATTAAAAAAAATATGGACTTAAGAGTAACTACAATTTCGTCCCAAACTCTACGGATTATATTGTCGTATTTTCACTGAACTACTGGTAAAAGTTATTGAAATGTTTTTATTTTCAGTAAATTATTGTTAAAATGATACAATTTATAAATAATATTGTTAAAATATTCAAGTTTAGTAACATTTTACAGATCTAAAACTTCTAACGAAAATCCATGAAAATTTTCAACATTTAATATTTGATTAACAATTGAAAATTTTATTTATTCCCGCTATATTTTCATGACATAAGTTCAAAAACATTATAAATTAAGAAAAATATGTATTATTTATATACTTTTAGACCATTTTGTAGGAAGTTTATTTTTTACTGCGACTCTACATCACCTCTAAGCATTTATGTATAACCTACTTGAAATTTATAAATAACTAAATAGATAGATGTAAAAAAAAAAATGATTATAAATACAATCTGAATTTAGTTTATCTACGTAAAATAAATACTTATATTTATAATTATAGTATTTTTTTTTTGTAACTACGTTAGTACCATCGTTAAAAAAAAAAAAATAGAAACAAAATAAAAATAAAAAGAAAAAAGCAAAGAAAAGCATCAATCCTTTGTTTATTTGTTGTCTATGGTTTGTTTTTTATTTTTTAATATTTTCAGGCTCCTACCTTAGTATAGGTGCATACAATGAAACTGCCAAGTAAAATATAAGAATAAAAAAATAGAAATTAAAAAAAAAACATTATAACTACCTATTCACCTTCCTACAATATACAAAACAAAACAAAAATCTATTTTAGTATTATAGGCCAACAATATAGATAGCCTAGATTAACTAGGCTATCTACGCGACGCTCGACGCCTAGATTTTGCCGACGGCTCTAACCTTTCCGTAAGACATACCTACCGGTCAGAATCTTTAAAAAAACATTGCTGATGATTCTACTGCGCCGAGCGTCAGTGGCGGATTTACACATATTTTTTTTTTTCATTTCCGACTTACGTTAACGTTTGACCGCGATCTCGCCTGATGGAAAGCGACGATGCGGTCGAAGATGGAGCACGTTTGCCCAGTAATAACCTATTAAATAGACTTGAATACTCCAAGATTGTAATGCTGCGGAAACACAGACAGGGGCAAGGGCGTTCTATTGTTTTGCTGTTCTAATTAAGAAAGAGGAGTCAAAACGCTCGGTGCGGAGAAATGGCATTTCGACCAAGTAAGGGTGAAGCCTTGCCGTTCGTCTGGACGTCCGGTGATGAAGAGGTGATGGGGGAACAAGTTCGTGAAGTTCCGTTGCACACTCTCCGTGGAAAATCCTATAAAAAATATTTGCCGCCAGTAGGCTATTTAAAGCCCTTACAGACCTCTACAATTCGACACCTTAACAGTTATATTTTTTTTTAAAGCCAATAATTTTGCATCAATATGATTTGTGCACTGTCGCCCTAATGACACCACCTCTTCCCGTTATTAGTATGATTTTGGGGACTGATGTGTCAGTTCTTATTACCATTTTATTTTAGACTAGCGGTCCACCCCGGCTTCGTACGGGTATAGATTATAGCCTACGTCACCCGGGGATAGTGTAACTTCCAAACGGTGAAAAAATTTTTTCAAATCGGTTCAGTGGTATCGGGGCCTATTCAATGTAGTATTCAATATCTAATTTGATCCACGGTTAAAAAAAAGTATACTTATACAGAGACAAAGGTAACTGACGCAGATTGCTTGGTGCATCATGAACAACGACTTTGACTCTACAAATTTTCGAATTTCGAAAACACATGGGACGCCATAATCCTCACAAGAAGAAAAAGCCTATTTATGCATTAAATTTTTAATAACTGTAAAAAAACTGGAGCTTTATCCCACCCATGGGGCTTCTGGTATCTATCTCATAAAATTTACTTACATAAAATATATATGGAGCGATGACATTTCCTGCAACAAAACAAAAGACCAAACTTTAATAAAATACTTGACTTACATATTATTTAACCGATAACCGATGGGGAAGAAAGGTTCTTGAGTGGAGACCACGAACCGGAAGACGCAGCGTAGGTAGGCTTCCCACTAGATGGACCGACGACATTGTGAGAGTCACGGGCATCCAGTTGATGCAAAAGGCAGGCTGTCGTTCAGTGTGGAGGTTAAAGAGGGAGGCCTATGTTCAGCAGTGGACGTCTTCTGGCTGATGATGATGATGACATATTATTTGTTAAGTACCAGTTAATAATTATATTATGACGTAAATTAAGTTTACTATTTGCTACTCTATATTAAGATTTCTCCTTTGCGTCATGTTCATAATTATGATATGATATGTATCTATTATTAATGCAATACAATACAATACAATTCTTTATTAATAACTCCATAGTTACAGTGCGTGGTCAACGATGCTGGTATTTCAATAAGTTATTTTTCTGTATACTTTTTTAGTTATACATTTTGTATATTGTTTGTTGATCCTTAATTAAATAAAAAAATATTAAAAAAACATTATAAAATAAAATACACTACACGATGGTTCCTTGTATGTAGGTAGGTACCTATGCTAAGCGTTAATCCTAAAAACACAAAAAAACTTGCAAAACCGGCTAAGGGGGGGCTGAAGGGGTACGGGGGGGTCCAGAACAGAAAGATATCAATGTCCTTTGATGAAACGCTTCGCATTACATCTTATGCATACATACATGTCATACATACTGGTTCATGGACTACAACCCATACTAATTTGCCCAGTCTCCTCAATTACATAAGCCGTATCGCTATTGGTGCATGGACTACAACCCATACAAATTTGCCCAGTCTCCTTAATCACACAAACCGTATCGCTATTGGTGCATGGACTGTAACCCATACAAATTTGCCCAGTCTCCTTAATTACACAAACCGTATCGCTATTGGCGCATGGACTACAACCCATACAAATTTGCCCAGTCTCCTTAATTACACAAACCGTATCGCTATTGGTGCATGGACTGTAACCCATACAAATTTGCCCAGTCTCCTTAATCACACAAACCGTATCGCTATTGGTGCATGGACTACAACCCATACAAATTTGCCCAGTCTCCTCAATTACACAAACCGTATCGCTATTTGTGCATGGACTACAACCCATACAAATTTGCCCAGTCTCTTTAATTACACAAACCGTATCGCTGTTGGTGCATGGACTACAACCCATACAAATTTGCCCAGTCTCCTTAATCACACAAACCGTATCGCTATTGGTGCATGGAGTACAACCCATACAAATTTGCCCAGTCTCCTTAATCACACAAACTGTATCGCTATTGGTGCATGGACTACAACCCATACAAATTTGCCCAGTCTCTTTAATAACACAAACCGTATCGCTATTGGTGCATGGACTACAACCCATACAAATTTGCCCAGTCTCCTTAATCACACGAACCGTATCGCTATTGGTGTATGGACCAATTCCCATACAAATTTGCCCAGTCTCCTTAATCACACAAACCGTATCGCTATTGGTGCATGGACTACAACCCATACAAATTTGCCCAGTCTCCTTAATCACACAAACCGTATCGCTATTGGTGCATGGACTACAACCCATACAAATTTTCCCAGTCTCCTTAATCACACAAACCGTATCGCTATTGGTGCATGGACTACAACCCATACAAATTTACCCAGTCTCCTTAATCACACAAACCGTATCGCTATTGGTGCATGGACTACAACCCATACAAATTTTCCCAGTCTCAATTACACAAACCGTATCGCTATTGGTGCATGGACTACAACCCATACAAATTTTCCCAGTCTCCTTAATCACACAAACCGTATCGCTATTGGTGCATAGACTACAACCCATACAAATTTGCCCAGTCTCAATTACACAAACCGTATCGCTATTGGTGCATGGACTACAACCCATACAATTTTGCCCAGTTTCCATTATAGAGGTATCTCTATAAAACTACAAAAACCGTAACGTTATCGATTCATAGTCAAAAAAGGCCCATAAAATATATACCACTTTTGTGCAGGTGCCAACATTTAGGGGAACAAAACCCCCTTTTTCATAATTTAGTTGGCATTTTTGTTAGTATTAGGACTTAATTTGTTTTTAGGGTTCCATAGTACTACAAGGAATCCTTGTTCTCTGTCGTCCGTCTAACCGTCCAGCCTAAATATTCCGAAACTTATAACTTACTAGCGGTCCGCCCCGGCTTCGTACGGGTATAGATTATAGCCTATGTCACCCGGGGATAGTGTAGCTTCCCAACAGTGAAAGAATTTTTCAAATCGGTCCAGTACTTTTGGAGCCCATACGTTACAAACATACTTACATAAAAATCTTTCCTCTTTATAATATTATTAGTATAGACTAACTGACCTGACAGACGTTGTCCTGTCTTAGAACTGTCAAACACGCAAAGTTAAAATTGTAAATCTTATTTTTTTACACCTTGGGTTACATTATTGGAGTTTTATTAAGGATCCCTATATTTTTTTAAATTATACTATAGCCTATGTTACCCGGGGATAGTGTAGCTTCCCAACAGTGAATGAATTTTTCAAATCGGTTCAGTAGTTTCGGAGCCTATTCAAAGCAAACAAACAAACAATCAAATCTTTTCTCTTTATAATATTAGTATAGATTAGTATATTATTATAGTATAGTATATATAGTACAGAAGTATAGATATGTAGTTATAAAATGTAGCACAATTACAGTTTTGGTATAGATGCCAAGATTAAAAGTATAAAAAAATATAATTATGTATTTTAGGAGTGTATCTGGTACATGGGAAATATATTTATTTTAGTTATACTTAGCTATAAAACTATAACAAATTCAAGCCGTTTTAGCTCAAAGGTCATTGACTTTTTTCGTAATCTGTTTCTCAATTAGTTTTCTCTTTAGCTTGACCAAAAAAGTATAATATGTTATGTGGAGATGATACATTTCTGAAATTTGTTTCTTTTCTACAACCACCAATTTCTGAATTGGACCACAACTACCTGACTTGGCTACGGAACCTTATCATATGCGTGTCACGACACGCTCTTGTCCAGTTATTTTGGTAGGACCCGTAAAAGTAACAAAATCAAAAGATCAAACGTGTAGCTAAACAGAAAATAAAATTAAAAAATCAACCCTAAAAACTCTCCCCAGAGAACTCCCCCTCTCGCATAGACTGCATGTTTCGTTAAATCGAACACTGTAAAAAGGAATTGACATAAGAGGGAGAGGGTGCTAGATGCTAGAGAGAGAGAGAGAGAGACATGTTTGCTCCCTTATTGTAACAAAAAAAAATTGAACACCACCCCAGGCTGGTTATTTTTTTGGATTTTGACGTCAATTCTGTATCCTAATTTATACATATAAAAGGCGTCGGTGTGTATGTATTTTCAAAATCAAAATCGGTCCAGAATTTTCGGAGTCCATACTCCGAAAATTTTGGACCGATTTCCTTCGACCAAAATAAAATGAATGGACAGGCCCAGTAGAAGCGCATTTTTGAAGATAACAAAATGAGCGCCGGCTCACATTTCGTTTCAGTCGGTCTCTAGCCGGAGGAAGTGCAACACGTGTCTATTATTACGTGATAACGAAACATGTGACAAAATTATGCATTCATATGCTTTCCCGAAGTGTAAATACACAAATAAAACCGGGATCAATTTTTTGTAACAAATATACTGTACCTACATTTTTATAATTAGGTGCTGAAGTATATGTCCGACGGTTTTGACTCGTTTTTATTGAGCAACTAGCTGTTGCCCGCGACTTCGTACGCGTAGAGCTCGGCCTTCGGCCTCGCTACCGCGACCCACCACTCCAAAACACAAAATTTCATCTAAATCGGTCCAGCCGTTTACTCACCGTTTAAACCTTCCCTAGACCTCCACGAATAATTCAAGACCAAAATCAGCTAAATCGGCCCAGCCGTACTCGAGTTTTAGCGAGACTAACGAACAGCAATTGATTTTTATATATATAGACTAGCTGTTGCCCGCGACTTCGTACGCGTAGAGCTCGGCCTTCGGCCTCGCTACCGCGACCCACTCCAAAACACAAAATTTCATCTAAATCGGTCCAGCCGTTTACTCACCGTTTAAACCTTCCCTAGACCTCCACGAATAATTCAAGACCAAGATAAGATAAATCCGTTCAGCCGTTCTCGAGTTTTAGCGAGACTAACGAACAGCAATTGATTTTTATATATATAGATTTCAATGGTTAGGGCACTTAGGGCCCGTCCATTCATTTTGTTTTACTCGAAGCCGATTTCGATGAATTTTTCAGACAATCTGTTGGTGGCGATCTGATCAACAGTTTTTTTGGTGTTATATTATTATCCCCACAAAAAACAAGGACAAGAATTTAAGTTTATACATTGACATTATTATATCATAGAAAAAAAATACTATCAAAGTCAAAGGAGATTGCTCTCGCTACCAACTCTACCAAGGAGGATGCTTCAAGGAGGTTGCATTGTTTAAATTTTTATTGTTTAAAACTGGTACATGAGTTGTTACAAATACATAATTGAGTATCACAGTTCTACCCTCTTCGGGCGTACAATATTTTCTTAGCCTAGATTTATATTTATATTGTTACCATAACAAAACAAAAAAAAAGATTATAATACAGTAGGTATGGGGCTTATAATAGGTATAATTGAGAAATTATATAATACTGATGACATATACTATACTAATACTAATAATATTATATATGCGAAGGTGTGTTTGTTTGTTCCTCTTTCACGCTGTAACGGAACAACGGATGGACCTGATTTTTTGCATGAGTATAGTTCAAGAGCCAGAGAGTAACATAGGCTTTTCATCATCATCATCATCACCATTTTTCATCACTACGCGGGTGAAACCGCGGGGCGCAGCTAGTGTGTTATAAACCAAGGAAGTTTTACCGTTCCCTTTAGGGTTATATCTATACTAATATTATAAAGAAGAAAGATTTGATTGTTTGTTTGTTTGCATTGAATAGGCTCCGAAACTACTGAACCGATTTTAACAATTCTTTCACTGTTGGGAAGCTACACTATCTCCGGGTAACATTGGCTATATTATATTTTAAAAAATATAGGGATCTTACTAAAACTCTCCAATAATGTAACCCAAGGTGTAAAAATATAAGATTTACAATTTTGACTTTGCGTGTTTGACAGTTCTAAGACAGGACAACGTCTGTCAGGTCAGCTAGTTATTTATAAGGTCTTTGTTATAGACCACAGTTATAGACTTATTACATAGGCTAATTTTATCCCGGATATAACCGTGAGTTACGATGCCACAGACAGACACACAGATAAACACTTTAAAAAAAATTATAAATAATAGGCTAGCATTTGACCACCATCTAGCCTGATGTTAAACGATGATGCGGTCTACGTTGGAGCACGCTTGCCTAGAAGAAACCGATTTACTCGTGATTTGAAGACACCCCTCTTTGCGTCGGGGGTAAAAGTGCGGACGGAAAGCCGAAAGTCCCGATGTCCGGAAATGTCCGACCGGATGGTAACCCTACACTACGATGCGACGCGGTCTCCACTTGACGAGTCCCACAGATTAAAGAGTTACATTAAATACATCGTCCAATTGAAACGCGATGCCTCTTGCAGTTGCAATACGAACCGGTTCAAATTCCACACGTGCAGGCCATAGATATTTGAAGCTGTGGATATCATCAGCGATAAGGCCGCCTGTTAAAAGCCTAGATAATATTTTTGTTGTAATGTTTATGTTATCCTTGTTTTGTGGTATTTTTATAAAGAGTTTTGTATTGTATTGTATCATCATCATTTCAGCCATAGGACATAGGCCTCCCCCATCGATGTCCAAAAAGGCCGGTTGGTAGCCTGTATCCCGCGTTTCCCTGCGGTCTCTTTTAGGTCGTCTGTCCATCTTGTTGGGTGGACGTTCTACGCTGGGCTTACCGGTCCGTGGTCTCCGTTTGAGAACCTTTCGGCCATGCCGGGCAACAGATGTTCCTTCTCATTTCCGTTCTATTTACTTCTCTTTTCTGTGATTGTACTCGTTATTATGAACAACTTTTACTATGGGACCAACCCAGAAATAACGAAAAAAAAAACAACTGTTCTATACATTTTGTAGAGTATGCCCCGTTTTCTATGGCACAGATGATATTTTGTTCGCAATTTCAGGGTTGGTCCCATAGTAAAAGTTTTTCATAATTATAGGTATAACGGACCCCTTTCGGCTTAGTACAGTCTATGTGCGTAACCCTGTATACATACCTATTCAAATTCAAAACCAAATTACTTATTGAGAATAAAAACGGACAAATTCCACTAACATTTATCTCACAAACTGAATTGATTTCCTAGAAAAATATAAATAAAATTGAAAAACTAATTTAATAAATAGGTTTATAGACATTTATTCTCATATAAGATGTTACATCACTTCCATGAGAACACTGCTAACAATAAATTTGCAGTTCGTCGTCGCAAAAATAATTAATAACATTACAAACATGTAGAACAAAACAATATAATATAGCATACAGTACATAATATCCATCTAATTATTCGTCCAACACATTTGCTTTAATGTTATGTTGTGATAATATGCTCAGCAAGCCGCTTTTTAAATGCGTTGAACGACTTAGTGTTTTTAATTTAATAAAGATAATTTTTAGAAAAAAAAAGAACCTACTTCATGACTACCTATCATTTACAAACTGAAACTAAAAAGTAGAAAAAAAAAACATACAGTCGAATTGATAACCTCCTTCTTTTTGAAGTCGGTTTAAAATACAACAAATTGCTGTAATAATATGTCAAAAAATTTGTATGTCATACAAATTGTCATCATAGTCATCGGCTTTTTTGCCCGTACCATTTGTCAGTTAAGTTTTCACAATACGTCAAAAACACATTCGTTACAGTTTTCCAATTGTAGTTCCAAATTACCTATATATTTTTAATATTGCAATCCGGGGGGATTGCAATATTAAAAATATTATAGGTCAATGACATAGTAAAAGGGGGCTTTTACTATGTCATTGACCTATAACTGACCTACACCACATTGTATCGAGTTCGGCGTCCTGTCTGCGTTAAACGGAGCGCTTCCTGACTACGATCACAGATTAAATTATAGCATCAACGATAACTGAGCGATGGCGGCCGAGATGGTGTGCGCTTTACAATCTGACGGCACCCGGTTCGATCCTCAGCCCTGCACCAATCACTTATTTAATACCTAGATAATCAAACTTGACCTAGTAACTACCTAAAGAGAAAAAATATTTATATTAAAATATAAGTAACTAGCAACCCGCCCGCCCGGCTTCGCACGGGTGTAATTTAGGTGCGAAGCCGGGGCGGGTCGCTAGTTATGTATTTAAACTTTTCGTGAAAATGTATCTAACCGATGGTGAAAACCGCATCAAAATCCGTTGCGTGGTTTAGGAGTTAGCGGCCATACAGACACACAGACAGACAGACGCGGAAAGCGACTTTAATTTATACTATGTAGAGAAGAGAAGAGAAGATAGACAGTAGCGTACAGTATGTATATAAGGACTTAAAAATAAGGCTTTGATAAATCGTAGTTATTTGGTACAAATAATCGGCTTTTGGTAACAAATAGGTTGGTTCACAGATCCTACACTGAGCAGAGCTTGTGTTGCAGGATTCTGTATACCTTCATGGAACAATAAAGAGCAGACATTTTGAAACATAAATTATGTGCAGTTTCGATGCTGCTCTAAAACGGTGAAAGAAAACACCGTGAAGAAACCGATACGTCTAAGAACATACAAATAAATAAAATAGACAAAAAATATTTGGGACATTTTTGCACACACGGTCATCTGACCCCAAACTAAGCAAAGCTTGTGATATGGCTGCCAGAGACTGATATACATACATATATAGTTTTAAATACATACTTAAATAGATATTAACACCCAGATATAGAACAAACACAAATGTTCATCGCATAAATGTTTGTCCTAGATGGGAATCGAACCCACGCCCCCAAACTCAGAAGGTAGGTTCACCACCAACTGGACCAACGGGCTATCAGACCAACGGGCTATCAACGGTTCAAAGACAATATATGGCATTCACCAACATGCGCTTGGCCAGCATGATGGACTCTCTCTCTGAGCGAAGGCCTGTATCTCCGCAGTTCCCACTTCGCTCAGAGAGAGAGCCCTCGAGAGCGGACACAAATCACGAGTAAATCGGTTTCTTCTAGGCAAGCGTGCTCCAACGTAGACCGCATCATCGCTTAACATCAGGCGAGATGGTGGTCAAACGCAAGCCTATTAATTATAAAATATCAAAATAAAATACAGGCCTTCGCCTCACATGATAAGCTGAAATGACGCTGAAGGTCAACGATAACACACTAATATAATATCAAAAATGAACTACCTATGTATATAAAACGTAATGTGGGGTATGTGTAAAGTTGGGAACTACCCAAAAGTATTGTATCCGCCGTACCGACAACCATATTGTATTTTTTCGTTTCGATATATCGAGGTACCGATAGACAACTATGTTGTATTTTTTTCGTTTTGGTAATACCCAGGTAACGACAGACAACCATCTTGTATTTTTTCGTTTTGGTAATAACCAGGTACCGACAGACAACCATCTTGTATTTTTTCGTTTTGGCAATACCCAGGTATCGATAAACAACCATCTTGTATTTTTTCGTTTTGGTAATACCCAGGTACAGACCGACACCCATATTGTATTTCTTCGTTTTAGTAATATCGAGGTACCGATAGACAACTATCTTGTATTTTTTTCGTTTTATAATACCCAGGTACCGACAGACAACCATCTTGTATTTTTTCGTTTTGGCAATACCCAGGTACCGATAAACAACCATCTTGTATTTTTTCGTTTTGGTAATACCCAGGTACCGACCGACACCCATATTGTATTTCTTCGTTTTAGTAATATCGAGGTACCGATAGACAACTATCTTGTATTTTTTTCGTTTTATAATACCCAGGTACCGACAGACAACCATCTTGTATTTTTTCGTTTTGGTAATACCCAGGTACCGACAGACAACCATTTTGTATTTTTTCGTTTTGGTAATACCCAGGTACCGATAAACAACCATCTTGTATTTTTTCGTTTTGGTAATACCCAGGTACCGACAGAAAACCTACTTGTATTTTACCATACCTATTAGCAGTATCGACAACCATCTTGTATGTTGCCGTATCTCTACTTCTATACTAATATTATAAAGAGAAAAGATTTGATTGATTGTTTGTTTGTTTGTTTGCATTGAATAGGCTCCGAAAATACTGAACCGATTTGAAAAATTATTTCACTGTTGGGAAGCTACACTATCCTCGGGTAACTTATGCTGTATTATATTTTCAAAAAAATAGGGATCCTTACTAAAACTCCAATAATGTAACCCAAAGTGTAAAAAAATAAGATTTACAATTTTAACTTTGCGTGTTTGACAGTTCTATAACAGGACAACGTCTGTCAGGTAAGCTAGTAAGAAATATTGCCAGACTACCACCGTGTATTTTTTTTTTAATTGGAAGTAGGACAAATTACCATCTTAAATTTTTCCGTGTTGGCTGTATTATGGACAGCCACCTTCTATTGTTTCTGTTTTGGCAGTGACTGACAACTGGCTTGCCTTTTCAGGCGATTTTGCTCCCGCCCACCCCACTTCGCACGGATGTAATTTACGTGCGAAGCCGCGGCAAGTTGCTTGTTAATATATATAAACCTTCCGTGAAAATGTATCTAACTGATGGTGGAAACCGCATCAAAATCCGTTGAGTGGTTTAGGAGCAGTTAGCGGCCATACAGACAGACAGACGCGAAAAGCCACATCATTGTAGAGAAGAAACGCAACGCGGGTATTTTCTTACGGGATAAAAAGCATTATTTATCCTTTCCCTTGTGCTTCTATTTTCTTTCCAAATTTTATCAAGATCAGTACAGCCATTAAATCGTGAAATGCTAACAGAGAGGCTTTCGCATCCATAAATTAGTGTGACAATAAACAGCAGGAAAGCTAATATATTTCTAATACGGTCTTTAATTAATTCACATCTGGCAATAAAATTAATTGTTATATTATACGGCAACACCGGAAGGCTAGTGTTGCAATCAATCGACGCCTGACAGCTGACAGGCTAGTGTTGTGCTGCACACATGAATCGTGGCTGAAACCACTGCGTCTGCTATTCGTACTCAAAATTTCGATAAGTATTCAATCGGACAGATGTTTGATTAGTTAAAAATTGTAAACCAAGCAAATGCGAGTCTGGCTCGTGCACTGAGGGTTCCGTACCACCACAAAACACAAATAAAATCGACTTCAAAATTAATAAAATATGGTGGCATTTCGATTCGATCGAATTATGAGGTCATCTAAATAGCAAAATAATGAACGTAAATTTGTCACCGATTCGCACTTGGCAAATATTTATTATTTGTTGTTATACTTTAGAGTGTGTACTATAATCATGTCAAGTTTGACGCTTGTACGTATTACCGTTTTAACATTAGAGCTAATACAAAAATACGTTTGTTGTATCCCGACCCCCTTTGGTTTTTATTTATTGCCTGTTTTATATTCACTGAACGTCCAGCAGTGGCCGTTCTATGGCTGAAATGATGATGATGAGGAAGGAATGCTCTGTTCCTTTCCAGCTAAGTGAGAGTGCGCTCTTTATCAAGCAAGACATTAAAATGCGTATACTATTTTAATTTAATTATATTATTAAATTATTTTATAATCCTTATTTTAATTTAGTTTTCGGTGATCTGCTCTATTTATGATCAGCTTTTATATAAGACAATAAAAATATCAGCCTATTATCTTTCTCGTATATTGTTTGTTTTTTCGCGATATCTTTGTTTTTGTCGCGTTATGTTTGATTTTGTCGCGTTTTGATTGTTTTTGTCGCGTTCCTTTTTTATTTTTCGCATTTTATATTTTAATAAAAATAAAAAAAAGTATTATGTTGTACTTATTGTATTAGTAAAAAAATTACAATCGATCATCATCATCACAGGCGTCAAGTAAGTATAAAGTTGCTGGTATAACTTCAATAATCGTTGGTCTACTGCCTCTACTGGCTTTTGGAAGGACAAATCCTTTTAAACACATGCTTATGGTTGTCAAGCTAGAATTTCCACAAAAAAACCTGATGTGAAGTGGGATATGAACAAGCATAGGCCTCAGGTCTTAAGGCCCTCTTCTCCAACTTTTAGCGATTTCGGTCGTTCTAGTTTGTATCTATTTCCATGGTTAGCTTAAAATTATAAAAACAGCGTCATTTCAAAATATTATGTTTTATTTAGGAACCCCGAAATACCGAAACATGATTAGGGACATTTCGCTCGATAGAAAAAAATATATGAAAGTAACACTTCTTTGAGCTTTCTCTGTTTTTTTTTCGTGTTCATTCAAATACCAATTTATTAAATTATGTCTGTATCTTAATATATAGATTTCATAATTCGGTATGCTAAAAAAAAATTAACCTATGCCAATTCCAAAACCATTTCGAGATTTTATCTTACCAACCCTTATTTTTCTACTCTGACCCTTTAAAACGATAAGATGCCATTTATTTTAACATAAAACTAAGAAATCATTCGACTTTCATTGACCTCTAAATGACGTCACATTGTAGCATTTTATTTTCTGTGCCTTTTAAGAATAAGAATATTATACATTTGACACACTGTTCGTCACACAGAATAGAATATTTTTTCTGTTCTGTGGTTTGACTGTCTGGTTTTTTTCAGGGCTGCCAATATGGGGTGCTTTTTTAGACTTCTCAACGCAACGAAATTTTGTGCTATATGGTGACGTCACATAATTTCAATTTTCAAAAAAATATTGTAAAATAACTACTCAATAGAAAACAAAAATATTGAAATCAGTTTCTTAAAATAGCCTTATCTACGAAATAAAAATATAAAAAAAATACAAAAAAAAAACTTTACATACCGAATTATGAAGGAAACCGTAAAGGTAGATTTTACATACAGCTATACTTTTGAAAAATATATAAGTAGAAAGTAGTAAGTATATAAGTTGTAAAACCTCGCCTTAATGACGTGACGGTATGGACCCTAAAATGGGAACTGGCTTTTTGAGGCCGCCGGAACATGTTCTTGGCTGATTATCAACTTGTAAGTAATTGCATGGCTAAGCATTTAATTTCTGACCTACGTACATCACTATTTCCTGCAGTCGAGAACCGGCGACGCCACCGGCGCCATGGCGCCAGTGCAACGCGTTTGGTAACAAATTCATAGTTAAAAGTTATATGATTATTTACGGGATATAACTTTAGTGAACAACCGTGATAGTTTAAAACAGTGAATTCATAGTTAATTACGTAATAATTACCAATATTTTTATTCCATAATAGGCTTGCGTTTGACCTCCATGTCACCTGTTGTTAAGCGATGATGCGGTCTACGTCGGAGCACGCTTGCCTAGAAGAAACCGATTCACTCGTGATTTGAAGACACCCAGATTGTAACTATCAGGGAACACCCATTCGGGCAGCGGATTCCACAGACTTTTGGAGATCGATGGGGGAGGCCTATGTCCAGCAGCGGACGTCCTCTGGCTGAAATGATGATGATGAATCCACAGACTAGCTTGCGTAATAAAAGTGGTATGAAAGCGCTTCGTATGGGTGAAACCACGGGCGCGCCTAGTTTAGATTGATTTCATCAAAAACGTCGCGCCGTCGAAGGTTGTTTCGTCTGAATATTTCGTAAGACCGGCGCCGGCGCAGGTTTGATTACGTTTTAATCTATTCACGTCACTATTTAAGAGGGATTTACGGGTTTCGCGCCTTCTCGTAATTAAACGCTATTAATAAATCATTAAAAAAAATTGACATTTAAAAAAAAAATTATATAGTTGTTAATAATTTATCCCAAGATCCTTGTTTTACTTAAAGCGACGTAAAAACAGAAACATACTAAAGGTTCGTTAGAAAAACGGTTTTGAAGGAGGAATTCCAAATGTGACGCCTGATTCAATTAAATATGTTCGATTACAAAAATTTAGTACGGGCGAAACGACAAGTAGGTACCTAATTAGCTCTATTTTATTATATTTGAGTTGGATAACAAGTGACGTCACACCTCCAAGGCCTCGGTCGCAGATGAAGCAACAGTGTCTACGTCCGTCAGTGTCCCAATAGAAACGCCAAGCGCCAAGGTCGTTCCCTATTTGAATAGAACGAGGCCCTTAGGGCGGCGACTCGTGCGCATCTTGTGGCCCTTGAGCTCTGATTGGCCGCCCAGCGCATCGCTTGCATCATAGAGCAGCACTATTGGCCTATTCGAAATTCGAACCCAGTTTTTTACCGCACAGAATGACGGTTGGTGGGACTATTTTATTCGGGGCAATGATTGGTAGGGATTGGGAGATAACTATTTTTTTTCTAGGAGCTTTTAACTATCGCTTGCATAGACACTATTGGTCTATTCGAAATTCGAACCCGGTTTTTATGGCGACGGTTGGTGGAATTGTGTTTTAACTTTTTTGGGTCAAGATTGAGTATAGGTAGGGGTCCGAGGTTCCGAGAATTTTTAATTATATAGCTTCGCTGATACATTAACTTAGCTCTAGGTAGAGCAACTCTATTGGTCTATTTGGAATTCGAACGCTATAAGTCGACGAATGACGGTTGATGAAAACTATGCTTTTTTTCAGAGTTAATTTTAGGGTATTTGATTGGTAGGGATTGTATAAATATTTTTGCCCAGTGTTTCGATTTGGGACCCTGGTAGTACCTACATAAATAAATTCTACCTGCTTTTTATGTAGGTATGCAACTTATTTATTTTCATATCTACTTACCTAACCTAAAAAAAGCTATGTATTCAATATTTTTCGATTCAATAGCCAGTTGTTCGTCAGTCGTTGGTCCAGTTGGTAGTGAACCTACCTTCTGAGCTTGGGGGCGTGGGTTCGATTCCCACTTAGGACAAACATTTATGTGATGAACATTTGTGTTTGTTCTATAGGTATCTGGTTGTTAATATCTATTTAAGTATGTATTTAAAACTATATATGTATGTATATCAGTCTCTGGCAGCCATATCACAAGCTTTGCTTAGTTTGGGGTCAGATGACCGTGTGTGCAAAAATGTCCCAAATCTTTATTTAATTATTATTTATTTTACACAAAGACGGTACATCACAAGATGCATTATAAAAATATATGATATTTTTATTAGGCTTGCGTTTGGCCTCCATCTGGCCTGATGTAAAGCGATGGTGCGGTCTACGTTGGAGCACGCTTGCCTAGAAAAAACCGACACACTCGTGATTTGAAGACACCCAGATTGTAACTATCGGGGAACATCCAGGCAACGCATTCCAAGGCAAAAACAGAAAACAAAAATAAACCAGCCAGAAGGATCGCGCACTGAGGATTCCGTACCACCACGTAGTGCAAAAAGATAACATGACGCCCATGACGACCGTGCTCTACGTTTCGTAACTTGGTAATTTGAATTTTGTCACCGACTCTCACTTTGCCATTATTTATTACTAGCTGCGCCCCGCGGTTTCACCCGCGTAGTGATGAAAAATGGTGACGACGATGATGATGAAAAGTAGCCCATGCCAGTTTTTGGCTCTTGAACTATACCCATGCAAAAAATCAGGTCGATCCGTGGTTCCGTTGCAGCGTGAAAGAGGAACAAACATCCATACAGCCATACATCTATACATCCATACATACAAACTTTCGCGTTTATAAAATTAGTGGATTTGTTGTTATACTTTAGAATTTGTACCTACCTACTATTTATCATGCCAAGTTTGACGCTTGTACGTATTACCGTTAGATACGTACTTGTATTCATTGGAGCAAATACAAAAATACGTTAAAAAATACGTTTGTTGTATGGGGACACCCCTTTCGTTTTTACTTTTTGAATTTTTTATTAACATTACATATTCTGTGAAAATTTCAACTGGCTATCTATTACGGTTCGAAAGATACAGCCGTTTAAAGGTAGGACTTCCTTGTTTCCTGAGAGATATAATCTGGGCCTTGTCCAGGCCAGAGTAAATAGGTATCTTCTAAGTCTGCGTGCTTCATCTTCGACCACATCGTCGCTTACCAACAAGCGAGCTGACTGTCAAACGCGCACTAATCCGCGCTAAAAAAAAAGACAGACGGACCGGACCGTCTGTCAACAAGCACATGCTAATTATACAAGCTTAGATAATGATATCGCGGGCGATGACCTCTACAGTACGACAAACTTATGTATACAGTTGAACGAGGGACCTGCCATCGATGTCTGAACTAAATATCACAGCAATCTAAAGAAAAAATGTAGTTCCAGCATTTTGCCAATTGTACGGATATGCTGGTGGATCTCCAAAGGACTGGTCAGAGGTAAGCTATCTCGTTTTGTTATAGCATTGTCATATAAAGTAACATCCTTATCCCATACCAGTTTTATCAGTGAAACGGCCCCATCACCAGAAATGCCATCCACGCGTCTAAATGAGCATTGCAATTCAACGTGGCGATACTGGCCACTTCTGAGTTTTGGCGCCAACGTCATCGAGATATAATTCCTATAGAGTCACAATCTCTCAGTGAAAACAGTCAATAAACGTCCGAGCGTCATTGTACATAATCTTTGTCTATACTATATATAGTATAATATTCATATTATACTAATCTATACTAACATTATAAAGAGGAAAGATTTGTTTTTTTTTCGGGCAAGTGCCTTTAATAACTAAACAAAATACAAGCTAAAACTAACACTACAAATACAGTTAGACTGCCCATAGACCGTTGAAGGTCTAAAGACAATCCAAATGCTCAAGCCCACTACCAGTTGGCAGCGTACCCAACATGCTGGCGGCATTACCACGTTGAATGGCAATGCTAATGCGTTGAGCCAGAAACACGCCAGCATTTTGGTCACGCGTCGCATTAACCAGGTGCTCTGAAAGATTTTTGAAAATGAGGTGGGTTCCGGTCCCCAAGGGCCCAATGTCGCGACCCCAAACGCCTCAAATATGTAACCACTGCCGAGGTTAGCATATTTGCGACGCTTGTGCTGCTCTGCCGAATTGGCAGCCGCGCCAACCCTACCTTGTGTCTCAGGAAGATGTGACGGCGCCAAAGTATCGACACAAGTTGCGTCCCATACAAGGGGCCGCCCCAACCTCCAGGGCACAAGTGTCATACCGTCAGGCCTCTTTCCATCGCCACGCGCAAGACCACTCGGTTCGAGCACAGCCGCGACATTGGCGGTGGAAAGTGCCCTGCGTATGATGTCGTTCAGGCTAGCGTGTCGGCCAATACGACCAGCGCTTCTCGAGCAAGAGAGACCATGGTGACCGAGCTGGTCAACAGCAGTACCACACTGACAGCGATGGGCCTCACAGCACCTCAAGATTTGTTTGTTTGTTTGCATTGAATAGGCTCCGAAACTACTGAACCGATTTGAAAAATTCTTTTACTGTTGGGAAGCTCCACTCTCAGAATTTTTCTCTATTCTGAGGCTCCACTATCCCCGGGTAACATTTATATTTTCAAAACAAATTGTGATCCTTACTAAAACTCCAATAAGGTGTAAAACCCAGGAAAAAATAAGATTTACGATTTTAACTTTGCGTGTTTGACAGTTCTAAGACAGGACAACTGTCTGTCAGGTCAGCTAGTATTTATATAAAAAAGCTTACCATAAATAGAACCGATCACCGAAAACAAAATAGAAATAAATGTTCAAAATCAAGGAAGAGCATTTTATTGTCTTGCTCTATGTCTAAACAGAGAGCGCACCATACTTACAAATGACGTCACATGTAAGTACGCCATACAAACTTCATATTGACTCTCTTTGCGGGAAAGGGGCAGAGCATCCTTTCCTAATCCGACTAAAAACTTTAAACGCTTAAATCTCATAACTTTGTTAGCCAAGTTATATATTTTTTAAGTATACGTAGTTATAGATATTATTAGGTATAGGTTTTTTTTTTTTATTAGTAAAGGCTCACGTTTGTTCGCCAACTCGCCTGATGTTAAGCGATGATGCGGTCTTCGGTAGAGCACGTTTGCGTAGAAGAAACCGATTCACTCGTGATTTAAAGACATATTATTGTAACTATCCGGAAACACCCATTCAGGCAGCTAATTTCACAGACTAGCAGTTCGTACAATAAAAGTGGAATTTTGCGCTTCGTACGGGTCTTTGAATATCAACCATAATTTTCGTGTCTGCTCTGGCAGTTCAATAGAAAAATGGCCAGGAGGGAATTACAAAAAAATCTAATATTTTTTACTAACCATGTCTAATAACTTACTGACTATTCTAGGTAATGCTTAAATTATTAACACAGGTCCGTAAAATAATGGTTGTAGATGTTGTTCCGGAAGTCAACTGGACCTACAAACCTACTTACGTAACTGCTCCCGCGGTTTGAAATACCTAGTGTATGTACATCATAGTTTTTTTTTTGTTTAAAATTAGAACTGCAGTCAAGGCATTTTTGTAAGAAATTTGTTGTAGCCAGTTACACCCATATGAACGAAACGTCAGTCATTCGAAATCAGTAAGCAATGCGGAGTTCGACGCGTTGAACAAAATGCTCATAATGCCTGGTATCAGGTTTTCCTTCTCATTTCCGTTCTATTTACTTTTCTTTTCTGTGGCATACACTAATGATATTTAAGTGTGGAAAAGTTATATACTAAAATATTTGCGTATGTACCGATTGCAGGCGTACAAAGGCCGTATTACAAAATATATCGTAAAATTTTAGGTATCTGGACTTTAGGTAACTAATCAAAAAAAAAAGCCGTATTGTATAGACAAATATAAAAGAAGTAAACCATAACATTAAAATTGTTTATTTTATGTCAGTAATTTAACAAAATTCACTCTCAAACTTTTGCTTGAGTTTTGCGAAAAACAATTTTTGTAAATTGATGTAAAGCGAGTTAAGTTGATGTAAGTTTCTCGAAAATTTGAAGCAGTTATATTCAATAAAAAATACAGGTCTATTCCATACTGAAACTGAACTTTCTATAGACTTTAAATTTTATATTTGATAGAATTAGAACATAAAAAATCAAGTTGTCGTTGCTTTTTCGTCAAAAAATTTAAGAAGGCCCTTAACACCATAAGTACCTACTACATAAAATATTTTTGGTTAAAAGTCAGTTCCCATAAGAATCATCCACAGAAAAGAAAAAAAGAAAAAAATATTTTCTTTGGTAGGTACCATCCATGTTCGATCTCTATAAGTAATCCTTTGTTCATTAAAATTGCCATAAACAACAAAATAATCGCATCTTAAATTAAACCAAACATTATTCGATTACTACTATTCGATATGAAAATAAACGAATTATAAATAGAATTTCATTTCCCAATGTAATAAAATAAATTTTAACGATTTTTACACAATGTGATCGACGGGGACGCCCATTTTCAAAATGGCGACTTGTGACGTAACGATTATAATTTTTTGAAGTTTTTAGGGATGTAACACCAAAAATTGTTACCATTATTTAATATTTAGTATTAGTTCTTGTAAATTTGTAATTATAACGCAAGCGTATGTGGTGTAGAGCTAAATATAGAGTATGTAGTAAGACAATGGCTGATGTGGAACAAACAACGCACGATAGGTAATTATCGACACAGCGTATCATATTGATCCATTTCATTCGCAGTTTATAACATACTTAACTGTAAACTCATTATTCTACGAAGAGATAATAAAATAATTCACGAACAAAGACAATATTGACTCTACGACAAAGAATGGAAAATAAATATAGGTCGAAAAAACAAGCATACTAAAAAAAAATGATAAGAAAAAGAAAAAAGAAAAATACGAAACTGTCAAATCACGATTCGAAATTCGAAAAAAATAAAAAAGCTGGGCTCACCTCGCGTCTGAACGATCCAACATGGCGGCCGGACAAAGAGCGTGGAAAACCAACTGAAATCCTAAAACTTGATGCGAAAAACGTTGCATTCTTCTAGAGACCGTTCACTTTGTATTTTTATGTGGGATTTAGTTATTTTTCGCGGTTTTGTATGCGACATGCACTCGGGGTGGTGCATCCGGAGTCACTGAGGGCCCAGACAGAGGGCCGCACACAATCGAATGCACGCACACAGATGCATTATGCATCCATGTACATGCGTCTGGCGAAAGTAAGAACCAAGTACAGTGCATTTTCCATAGCAACACGATTATATTTTAGTTTATTCATGCTCGATTCGGGCACGGCCAGTTGAGACTTTTACCCCACCTCTGGCTCAATGCATCGACTGTGCAATGCCAGAAAAAAAAACAAGTATGAATTGTCTGAATTTTGAAATAGACTGCACATTTATAATATTGCCTCATTTTCAATTTCTTTGTAGTTATTTTGCAAATATCTACCGAAAATTCAAGACGATGTCTGAAATTCGATAACGTTTTCACGCTATTTTAAAATTTACAAGACTGTCTGAAATTTGAAAAATTGTTGCACATTTTTGAAATTGCGCTAAGTTTATCTGCTATTATTTCATAAATACTTACCCACCATAACAATCAAGACATTAATCTGAAATTAAATAAAAATTTAGTGGACATTTTAGTGCAATATACCATACACTGCTTCATGGTCAATTTCATCTGCACTTATTATGAAAATTCTACAAATTATCAATTAGACGCCATTTTTCTAGAAATAAAATGTTTACAAAAATGGCGTAATATTACTAAAGTACAGTGCCAATAATGGAAAAGAAACTATATTTTCTGTCAAGCATATGTATAGAGAAATAATAAAATATTTGTCAGTTTTTTTTTTACTTGCAAAATATGTGTAATTTTTACACACTAATGGCAATGCACTAAGATTCGAAGAAATTTAAAAATCACCCTTTCGGGGGTAAGCTAAAAGTCCACCAGTGGACTGTTAAAAGGCTGATTATGATGATATGATGTGTAGAAATTACACGTTTTTTGTTGCATTATAACAACAAATAATAAATAATGGCCAAGTGCAAGTCAGGCACAAATTTCTGTTCAGCACCAAGTTAAGCAAAGTTGGGCGCGGTCAGTACTTGGATGGGTGACCGCCTGGGCGTGATGTTGTCTTTTTGCACTACTTTCTATATTTTATGGTAGTATGGAACCCTAAGTGCGCGAGCCCAACTCGCACTTGGCTGGATTATTACACAAAGAGCAAATATTAAAAAAAAAAAAAGTTGAAAATAAAGTTTGTTTTATGCGGTAGGCCTTTAGTTTTTACTTTTTATTATAGTTTTTTAGTTAGTCCGCCGTAACATTACATTTATTCTGTGACAATTTCAACTGGCTACGGTTTGAAAGATCATAGATAAACATAGAAAGATACAGCCGTTAAAAAAAAACAAATTTTTTTGGAATAAATAATAATTGTGATAATCTGTAAAAATTCCGCTTTCTTACAACATCACCTATCTCTACCACAGAAGACATAATAGACATATTGAGAAATGAAAATTAAATTGAAAAGGTGTAGTCAGCAAATAGACAGAATAAAAAAAAATGAGAATATAAACTATAGGCAGTCATAGGGACTGCCGACAGAAGCGAAAACTAATACCTATTACCTACGACGACCTACCTGTGACGTACCTACGTCACATTAGCATGTCGGCGAAGCGAACCCAAAAGTTTTGCCTCTACCAAAAATCGATAAATACCTACACGTTTTATTGTCAACGTTATATCTAAACAACATTAAACATTATATCCATTATATGTAGTATATAATGTATAGTAATCTAGTTATTTATCACTGTATGTTTTCCAAATAATACAAAATAAAAACATTAGCTTCGAGGTTGGGGCGGCCCCTTGTCTGGGACGGATTGGGATGTAACTTGTGTCGATGCTTTGCCGCCGTCACATCTTCCTGAGACACAGGGTAGGGCTGGTGCAGCTGCCAATTCGGCAGAGCAGCACAAGCGACGCAAATATGCTAACCTCGGCAGTGGTTACATATTTGAGGCGTTTGGGGTCGAGACATTGGGCCCTTGGGGACCTAGCTCACCTCATTTTCAAAAATCTTTCAGAGCGCCTGGTTAATGCGACGCGTGAACAAAATGCTGGCGTGTTTCTGGCTCAACGCATAAGCATTGCCATTCAGCGTGGTGATGCCGCCAGCATGCTGGGTACGTTGCCAACTGATAGTCGGCTTGAGCATTCGGATTATCTTTAGAGCTTCACCGGTCTATGTGTAGTCTAACTGTATTTGTAGTGTTAGCTTGTATTTTGACACTTGCCCAGTAAAAACACATTATAATCAACGAACATAATAATAAGTGTCTGGTAATTCAACACCTATTGATAGTTCAATGAGTCAGTACTGTTTAATTTTACACCAAATCTGGTGTTTAATCTGGTTAAAATATGAGGCCGTGACATTCGGACGGATAAACAGACGGACGCGATAAAACTACCAACATATAGTTTAATGTTCAATTATGTAGCCCTTAAAATGGCCTACCGAAGCGTTTCGATTCCACTTTTATTGTGCGATCTGCTAGTCTGTGGAATGCGCTGCCTGAATGGGTGTTCCCGATGGTTACAATCTGGGTGTCTTTAAATCGCGAGTGAATCGGTTTCTTCTAGGCAAGCGTGCTCCAACGTAGACCGCATCATCGCTTAACATCAGGCGTGTTGGCGGCCAAATGCAAGCCTATTATTTAATAAAATAAATAATATCAAGAAAATCTGTGTACTTAACAACTCATGACACAGAATCCAAAATTTATATAAATAACAACTTTTATTTAATTAATGATTTAAAATTTTGTTAAATATAAAAAAGTACAGCACTTTAATTTTTTCCGAATTTTCTTATTTTAAACTTTCGCTTAAAACCTAACTAGGACTATAAGGTTTTTTTAAAGTATTTTTTAGTAGTTACTTGGTACGTTATAATTAAAGACTATAATCTATACTAATATTATAAAAAGGAAAGATTTGTATGTAATTCGTTATTCAATTCATATCCAATACAATACTAACAAAAAAACAAACGTCGTCATTCGTTACAAACATTTGTAACGAATTGGCTCAAAAAGTATTGGACCGATTTGAAAAATTCTTTCACTGTTGGGAAGCTACACTATCCCCGGGTGACATAGTGCGAAGCTGGGGCGGACCGCTAGTAAAATATAATATAATTATAAAATAAAATGCAACATCTCTGACTCTTCATTTGCGATAAATCAATTTCCACTTTTACACGCGTGCGAAGCCACGGGTCGCAAATGGTTTCAAATAAATAAAATACCAGTCAACCAGCCTCTTACCTATTGACATTGGGTTTTAAAGATGAAGATACAAATTATTTATTTTCACAAAACACGAGTAAATCATACACACATTTAAAACGCATGCTCAATAGGTGGTTTAAAATATTTGTTACTTTGTATCATGTTTTGCCTAGTTTATAGGCGTACAAATCTAGAGAGATGGTATAAAATTCCGTAAATATTATTTATATAAAAAAGTATTAATTCAATTAAGTGTCGAAAAAAATTCAAAAGTTGAATCATATTACTGATAGACATTACCATAATTGTATGATAAACAAATTGACTTACTGCAGTCATTACTAAAATTTATCATTTATAAAATCACTAACTTTGTAATAACATTTACAACACATTTGCTCAAAAAGTGCACTTACGAAGCCTGTATACATCGTTCGAAAGTTAAACATTACGGATCATACAACGGAGCGTGCGGTAATGAATTTGTCCGCACGCTCCGTTGTATAGCACCGTGCGTGTGATTTACGGTATTTTTTTAATTTCCATCATAATTACATAAGAATTCCACAAAAGAGTTTCATATTACGAGAATAAATAAGCTGAATGATCAAACCTCCTTGGAAGCGCTTTTGCTCAATACGTTTGTCTCAGTTTAATACTAAAGAGAAAATGAGACGAAAGATGTAGTTCTAATTTTCACCACGTGATAGTGGCGCTATTTGCATGTTCGCGCCATTTTCTTATTATATTATAGAAACTATTGTTGTGACTGATATTAAGTTATAAACAAAAATTGTTTCATTTGTAGCCTTTTTTTCTCACAAATGTGTTGTAAAACGTTGTATGGCACACGTGCGGATTGGTTATTACAAACTCGTGACTATGGTAAGCTTTGTAATAACCAACTTTCCGCACTTGTATCATAAATAACTATTCTCGACTAAAAGATTTTTTAGTTTGAGTCAGTAAATTCATTGATCCCTAGAATTCAGGGCGTTAGTCAAAATAAGGAAAACGGGACTATCAATTAACTAACCTAACTTTCCTGTTACTGTATATGAAACATTGTCTAGACATTTACGTATATATTACGAAAAACAACTACAGCAACTACTTATAAGCAACTACAGTTCATTGAATAGGTTGAAATTCAACGTCCAGATGTCACCAGGGCCCTTGGGGGTTAGACAAGACCCACTTTCTGTTAGCGTTAACGCTTACGAAAATGTATGAAAATGACATTGACAATGACATTAGCTTGAGAGATGTTCTTTCAAGCTAATGTCATTTTCATACAATTTCATATTTTCGTAGGCGTTAACCTATGTCGGGATATTCAAATATCAAACAGTTTTTTTTCAAATTCGTGTAATTATTTTTTAAATGACACAGTGTTTGCGCAAATCATATAATTGATACAATGTTTATACAATGACGCTCGGACGTCTTTTTACTGTTTTCACTGAGAGATTGTAACTCTATAGGATTTGTATCTCGATGGCTAGAGCTTGTATAGTTATACACTTATTCCTTTAAAAAACTTAACAATTTAAATGTTTATAAGCCATTCAATGAATTACGACTGGCGGGATTTGAACCCACGCCATTCCGGTTTACGTCCCGAAGCCTCTAACTGTACCGTGCGACCGTGTCTTAGCGGTTAGAGCGCTCGGGAAATAAACTCGTATGGCGCGGGTTCCAATCCAGCCGGTCGTCAAGGTTTTTAATTGTATGTAACTTAGAAATAGCATAGATAAATACCTAAATCCTACAGCATAGTATTCCATGTATACCAGTATAACAGCCTTATAATAGTCCACTGTTGGACTTTGGTCTACCCCGAAAAGGCGATTGAGCCATGTCCACCACGCTGGCCCAGTTGCGGGTTGATTCACATACGCTATTGAATTCCTTCTCCGTACGTATGCAGGTTTCCTCACGATGTTTTCCTTCACTGAAAAACCAGTGGCATGAAAATCCATACCTACATAATAAATCTTACAGTAGGTATATAATAATATCCTACTAATATTATAAACGCGAAAGTTTGTATGTATGGATGTATGGATGTTTGTTCCTCTTTCACGCAAAAACTACCGAATGGATTTTAATGAAAGTTTACAATAATATAGCTTATACATTAGAATAACACACAAGCTATAACGGGTTGTAGTAGCGAGGCCGAAGGCCGAGCTCTACGCGTACGAAGTAGCGGGTTTCAGCTAGTAAATAAATAAAAAAGTGACTATGGAAAGAGGCGTAACGGACACTAGAAGCGACGGTTGTTCCCTGGAAGTTGGGACAGCCCCTTGTATGGGACGCGATTTGTAGATACTTTGGTGCCGTCACATCTTCCTGAGACACAAGGTAGAGCTGGGGGTGTAGACAAGACCCATTTCCCGTTAGCGTTAACACCTGCGGAAAGATGAAATTGTATGGAAATGACATTAGCTTGTGATAACATCTCTCAAGCTAATGTCATTGTCAATGTAATTTCCATACAATTTCATCTTTCCGCAGGTGTTAACGCTAACAGATTGTGGGTCTTGTCAAACCCCCCTGGTGCGGCGGCCGATTCTGCAGAGCAGCACAAGCGACGCAAATATGTTTGGGGTAGAGACATTGGGCTCTAGAGAACCGAGAGCTCACCTAATTATCAAACATCATTGAGAGCGTCTGAATTCGACGCGTGACCAAAATGCTGGTATGTTTCTGGCTCAACGCATAAACATTGCCATTACGCGTGGTAATGCCGCCAGCATGCTGGGTACGCTGCCAACTGGTAGTGGGCTTGAGCATTTGGTTTGTCTTTAGACCTTCAACAGTCTATGGACAGTCTAAATGTTATTGTTAAGCTTATCAAGGCACTTGTTATTTTAAATAAAATAGTTAAAACCTCGTTTATTCCACCGCACAGTTCTTTTTTAAAGAGTAGCAAACAGGCAAGCTTTTCGCCTGATGGTAAGCGGTAATTGTGCCTAAGACCTACCTGTAAAACTTGCGGAGTTATTAATTATTTTATCTATACTAATATTATAAAGAGGAAAGATTTGATTGTTTGTTTGCATTGAATAGGCACCGAAACTACTGAACCGATTTGAAAAATTCTTTCACTGTTGGGAAGCTACACTATCCCCGGGTGACATATATTATTAATATTTTATATATTAATTCTATGATGTAGTTTTTCTAATTTTTAAATGTTGACATGTAATTATTATTATGAATAAAATTATCATTATCATTATCATAGATACCCGTGCGAAGCTGGGGCGGACCGCTAGTTTTTTATATATAAAACTAGCTGCGCCCGCAGTTTCACCCGCGAGTTAATATCGTCGTTAAGTTTTCTGAAATTTTCCGATTTTCTGCGCAATTTTCTCAATTTTTCTTTCCGTATGAACCTTCTAAAGATGTGCTTCAGTAATTTTATAACATTCATATTTTTGAATAAAAAAGATGAATTAAATCGGTAAAGTCGTTCTCAAGTTATGGCGTGACCAAGGTAAATAGGGATTAATTTTTATGTAGTACTAGCTGTTGCCCGCGACTTCGTACGCGTAGACTTTCATATAAACTTTCAACCCCCTTTTGTCATCCTTAATTCGGCCCTTTCGTAAAATCCTTTCTTAGCGGACCTCTACACCCCATAAGGAATCTACCTGCCAAATTTCAGGTTCGTTCAAAAACTACTTTTTGAGATTTCGTGTTTAATGAGTGAGTGAGTAGATGAATTTCGCTTTTATATATAGACAGATACAGATAGATAGGCGTTTGGCAACTCACGTGATGGAAAGCGATGTTGTGGCCGAAGATGTAGCACGACCTAGAAGGTACTTATTCACTCTGGCCTTGATGACACGCAGGTTATAGTTTCCAGGAAACAAGGTCTGTGACAAAGCATTCCAGTTCCAAGCGGTTTGCATTTGTCAGTGACTCAGTTTCTATTCTATTCAATACTGTAGTGTGCACTAGGATTTTACGTTAGTGTGCGAGTCCCGGCTAGCCTTCTACTATAGCCTAGGTCCCGGGCAATATACCAGGAACTAGTTCAGGGAACCGACTGCGCAAACACCCTGCGCGAAATTATGAGACCCAGAATACTAGGTGCAGCAATCTTTTTCGTGCATTTGATGTTTTTAATATATAAAATGACTTTTGAGAAAATGTGCTTCAGTCATTTAACGATGTTCATATTTTTGAACAATATATATTTTTACACATTTTTTTTTTCACCTTTATAAATGGTATAAAATAACCATTATCCCATTTTTTATAGTCGTAATAAAAAAAACAGAGCAAACATTTTTTATTTTTTTTTAAATGTTGCTTAGATTTAATATCGAGACGAACAAGTCACCCGCCTAGTAGTAAACGCCATGGCTCCATAATAGTGCAGTGCCACCTAGGATGTTAAACTCCAACAGTTCAAATACCCCGCGCGGCCATGCACTACGCTCGTCTGATGACCTGACTATATACTAACTAGACTAAAAGTATAATTTGGGCCAGAGTGAATAGGTAACCTCTAACTCTGCGTGCTTCATCTTCGACCACATCGTCTCTTACCAACAGGCGAGGTGGTGGCCAAACGCGGACTTATCCACATTAAAAAAAAATGCTAGTGATTTTAACTATTGTTATTTTGTACTCGATTCGAGAGCGACGGTGGCCGAGCGGTAGCACGTGCGCTTTACAATCTGACGGCACCCGGTTCGATCCTCAGCCCTGCACCAATCACTTAATTAATACCTAAATAATTTTTGTGCAATTTTTATGCTATCTCTCAACAACGGTGAAGGAAAACATTGCGATGAAACCGGTACGTCAAAGAATCTCAAAAGTTCAGACATAAATGTCATTCAGCAACATGCACTGGGCCAGCATGGTGGATTAAAGCCCACCCTCTCTCTCGGAGAGAAGGCTGAGTCCCAGCAGTGGGAACATGATGATGATGAATCAGTGACCTTTCATACATACCTCCACATATCTACAAGTATACCATTGTTATCTCTTATCAGTACTGATAACCTGACCTCGTACCGCGTCCCTTTCACTCCGCGCTATCTCTTTCGCACAAGGACTTTTAAATCACTGCAATTAATACTTGCTGTGCGAAACGGTTTCACCCGCGTTTGTTTTACACAATTATTAATTTAAAAAATCGACTTTAAAATGAAACAAATTCGCAATTTTATTTACTTCGATGACATATTTTATTCAGGTATATATTTTGATTTAAAACCCAAACCACTGAACCGTTTTCGATGAAATTTCTATGAGACTAATCTGAAAGTATATCCTTTCAAATAATAAATAATTGTTCAAATCAGTTCATAAATTAATGTCAATTCTGAGGTGACAAACACAAAATAAAATAAAAACAACCGAATTGAGTACCACCTCCTTTTTTAAAGGCGGTTTAAATAACGAATTTATTCCGTTTGTGAAAAAAAATTGCCTACTATTTAATAAAAAATAAAAATTGAGGTTTGCTACATTATTTTTAGTTTCACTTTTAAAAGTCTTGAAGGTCAAGTACTTGAGGAAATTATTATATGACATAAAACGTTATGCTGATTTGAAAATCTCTTCTTTTGAAGTAGGTTAAAACTGCCGCCAAGGTCGCCAGCATGAAGAGAAGCGGCGCGAGCGGGCCTCCCTGCACCACTCCCGATAAAAAAACTCAACAAACAACGAGTCTTGCTCTCTTATCAATTATTTTCAACCCGGTTCCAAGTCTTGCAAGTATTACGTCTCCTTTACACGCAATTATAAACTTTATTACCTTGTGAACACGGGTGAAAGTTGAGTGCAACAGTGTCAAAGGCCTTGTGGGAGATGAAAGTGGGGTAGGGTGAATTTAGTTGCTACGTGCGTGGTTGTAAGTAGAAAGCGCTTTTTGCTTTGAAGTTCATTTAAGCGCTTTATTGAATTACGTTTTATTTATGATAGAGGTTTGAATATCAAATAATTTAAGAATGATCATGAAAATAAATGACGAGACAATAAAGTCACTCGCCTGATGGTAAGCGTCATGCTTGTCCATAACAGTTAAGTGGCACCCAGAATTTAGAACTTCTTCAGTTCAAAACCCTGCGCGGCAATACACTGCGCTCCTTTATCCTGAGATTTATTAAATTATTAATTTATTTATAGATTGGGTTTGATATTTCAGGTCTTCGATCAAAAAAACGAAGTCACATCTCAAGTACAAAAAGTAAAACATGCACAAAAAGCGTGGTGTTTAATTTTAATACAGATTAATTGTAATAATGACAAAAGGCAGTTTTACGATTTACTTTGGCTTTACTATGCTAAGACTGAAATATGTAAATTGTGATCTATTACATTGACCCTACTTTATTTGGTCTAATCACGAAACAAAACGTCTTTAACGATACCCAGCCGTTACAATATGTGTAGGATGATGCCCCATCCACAAAATGACATAATGTTAGATATCGCAGGTAGTTTGCAGCGATCAATCAATAAAGGCGTCTGCAACTATCTGGTGTGTTCAGAGCTGCACCGGGTGGTGGCTGCCTTATGGCGCGTCCACGTTACATGTCTAATGGTCTATGTTATATTGAGCCTTAATATTACAACATGGATCATCCTCAGCCAGAAGATGTCCACTACTGAACATAGGCCTCCCCCTTAGAACTCCATACTGAACGACGGCTTTCAGGAGGTCATTGTATTTATTAATCATTATGAACAACTAGTGTAGCAGCTTACCGCTATAAGCGATCTCTGGCAGGCAACCTTAGCATGGAGAGGAAAAGCATGAACACCACTGTAGGGGACCTGGGAAAATAAGCCAAGTCGAGTCATAAGAGCATCCTTTACTTACGTGAGATCAGAACGGGGGAAGGGTTCAGTAAAATCTCATCAAATCTCAATTAAACTGAGGGGGGCCTTTAAGGAATACCAATAATACATAATATACAGATAATAAAAAAAACATCAGCCAGAAGACGTCCACTGCGGAACATAAGCCTCCTCGTTTAACCTCCACACTGAACGACAGCCTGCCATCTGCATCCACTGGATGCCCGCGACTCTCACAATGTTGTCGGTCCATTTAGTGGGAGGACTACCTACGCTGCGTCTTCCGGTTCGTGGGCTCCACTCCAGAACCTTTCTTCCCCATCGGTTATCGGATCTTCGAGCGATGTGGCCTGCCCATTGCCACTTCAACTTGCAAATTTTAATACTATGTCGGTGACTCTGATTCTTTGGCGAATATCCACGTTCCGGATTCTATCGCGCAAAGAAACTCCGAGCATAGCTCTCTCTATTGCCCGCTGTGTGACTCTGAGTTTTTCCAAAAGGCCAACAGTCAAAAACCACTCAGTGCCATTAGTCTACACCAAATTGGGGACCCCGTAAAAAAAAGATAAATCCACATATTATAGTATCCAGTACCGACAGGTGGTCTTATCACATCGTTTTCTACCAGAGACAATTACAGTGACTGCAATGCAGTGCAAGGTGACGTTGTAAGGTTTGATAGTATACGCAGAGGCCGCGGAAGCAACGGGGGCGACGACCCCGGGACAAGTCGCGGGTTGGGACCTAGTGTAAGGGGGAGCGGGTGCGGAAGCAAACGCGGGAGCGGGTTCAAACATTATATGTTACTAGCTGAATCCCGCAGTGCTACCCGCGATTTTCCAGTTTTCCCGCATTTTCTGGGAGAATAAGTACCCTATGTCCGTCCATATGATGTACACTATCATCCTGCCATCATTATCATCGTGTACGATGCCAAAAGTTGTTAAAGTTCTACTCGAGAAATGATACTGATAGTGATTGATACGCGATGACAGCGCCGCGTCAGCGGGACTTCAAACATGAAAAGCACTGTATCATTGAACTCTAACACTCTATCATTGAACTCTAGCACTCTATCATTGAACTCTAGCACTCTATCATTGAACTCTAGCACTCTATCATTGAACTCTAGCACTCTATCATTGAACTCTAGCACTCTATCATTGAACTCTAGCACTCTATCATTGAACTCTAGCACTCTATCATTGAACTCTAGCACTCTATCATTGAACTCTAGCACTCTATCATTGAACTCTAGCACTCTATCATTGAACTCTAGCACTCTATCATTGAACTCTAGCACTCTATCATTGAACTCTAGCACTCTATCATTGAACTCTAGCACTCTATCATTGAACTCTAGCACTCTATCATTGAACTCTAGCACTCTATCATTGAACTCTAGCACTCTATCATTGAACTCTAGCACTCTATCATTGAACTCTAGCACTCGGGCCAAACCCCAAACCCTGCCAGACGGCTTACAACGCCCAGACGGGAGGCATCCGTCTTCCTCACTCCTACACCTTACTACATCTTCCCTCTCACTCGCACCCACCACACGGAGAAGTATGGATTTTGGGAGTGTTAGTACTTTATGTATGTTTACAAACTTTTGTTTGCGATTTGTCTGTGAAGTGGTTAATCGGTCGGTTTTATAGTGGGTAGGTGGAAGGTTCGATTCTCGTGTATCACGCACTAATTATATTTAGTAATTTTACACTTAATATGATATTCATCATCATCATCAGAATGAGCTGCCCACTGCTGGACATAAGGTTCCTCCAAGGCACGCCGCTCAGCCTGATCTTCGGCTTTTATCTTCCAGCTACTGCCAGCCTTACGTACATCATCACCCTAACGACTATCAGGGCGTCCTACGCTAATTAAAAATACATTTAATTTAAATTGTATATCTATGTGCATGGATGTTGTTTTTTTGCTCTATTCTTTTGTACTTTAGTAGCTAACAAGTTATGCGGTGGTACGGAACCCTCAGTGCACGAGTCCGACTCGCACTTGGCCGGTTTTATTCTCTTTCGCGTAGCAACAGAGCAACGGATTGATGTGATTTTGCATAGAGGTAGTTGGAAGACCGGAACAGATTTAAGATTATAAAAAAAAAAACGGGTCCTGTTGGAACAGCAGGATACAGTAGTATTAAAAGAAATCGTCAAGTGCGTGTCGTGAAACGCTCATTGGTAGGGTTCCGGAGCTATATGATAGATATAACACTTATTTGTTATTTATTAAGCAATTTATGTTATTTAGTTCGGGATCTTTAGCGCAAGTAAGACACGCACTTGGCCAGTTTTTATTATTTCATGTTTTACTCTAGAGCTTGCAATGACATAAAGTTTGACGCTTCAGAATTTCCGCAGATGCGTCGCGGGGTGAGGTTTGACAGCTCGAAGTGTCTCGTTATAAAAATTGGGTTATATCATAAAAAATACATATATTAATGGACCTGTCAAAAATAAAATGTCATTAATCCCGAAATGTCCGCACTGGCAAATACTTGGCAGCAACACAAAAATGTTTGTGTTATACTCGTGGATTGAAACGCATTCCTTTGCGCACTAGTGTTTTAATTCTCTAGATTTTATATTGTAGAGTTCTCATTATGACCTCGGGCTAGGCTTGTATTTCAGATTTTTCGTTCCGGATGAGAATTTGAACGATACAATAAATACGAAAATGGCCACCTTAGGCTCTATGTTTCAAAAACGAAACAAAAAAAAATCTTTAGGAAATCTCATAATCGTAAATTATATCTTGGACAAACTCAGCATGCGCAGAGACGTTGGGTCTCTTTGTATCTTTTATCGCATTTACAACGGGGAGTGTTCTGAAGAACTGTTTGATCTGATGCTGGCGTCACGGTTTTACCATCGCACTAGCCGCCACCGCCTGAAGGCTCATCCAACATCATAGATCAGTGGAAATCGCACACTGTGCGATTCACACGATCCTTCTTGCCTCATATCTGCAAAATGTGGAATGAGCTACCTTCTACGGTGTTTCCGAGAAGCTACTACACGGGGTTCTTCAAAAGGCGAGTTAATAGAGTTCTAAAGGGTCGGCAACGTATTTGTGATGCCTCTGGTGTTACAAGTATCCATAGGCGACGGTGACTGCTTACCATCAGGCAGCCCGTCTGCTTGTTTGCCACCTATAACATTTTTTTTTTTTTTACGTTGTCTATCATAGTTGTCGATGGAGAACACAAACTATATCTTTTCTTACATTGAAACTAAACATTTCCTTTTGTCTTCTGTGACATTTCCAAAGATTTTTTCGCGTGTTACATTATTTTATTTCCTGACGTTTTGAACACTTCGCAGTAAGGTTGCCTGGAAGAGATCGCTTTTAGCGATAAGGTCGCCAGTCGTTACACTGGTTTTTAAGAGTTTTTTGTCCTCTGTATCAAATTTAATGGTGTAAACAATAAAGAGTTAATCAGTCAATCAATCAGTGTCCGTGCAGTGTCCACTGCACCACTGGTGACTGGACTAGATGACGGATGTCTGTAGAAATGAGATGAAATTACCAAAAATTCTTTGGAAATTACTTACAAGTAATCGAAGTTAATGATTTTTTGTCAAAACGTTCCGCATTACGCTGTAGTCACTCCCGGTGTCTCTTGCATCTCTGCGTAAGGCTTGAGATTTTATTAATTAAATCTTCGACCAAAATAAAATGAATGGACAGGCCCAATAGAAGCACATTTTTGAAGAAAACAAAATGAGCGCCGGCTCTCATTTCGTTTCAGTCGGTCTCTAGCCGTAGGAAGTGCAACACGTGTCTATTGTTACGTGATAACGAAACATCTGACAAAATTATGCATTCATATGCTTTCCCGGAGTGTAAATACACTCAAAGGTAGGCAACGCACTGACAATGCCCCGGGTATTGTAGGTGTCTATAGGCAGCGGTGACCACTTACCATCAGGTGGCCCGTTGCTTGTTTGCCACTTATTCTTTAAATAAAAAATAAAATAAAAAAAACACCAATAAAACCGCTATAGTTTTTTTGTAACAAATGTACTGTACATTGTTATAATTAGGTGTTGAAGTATATGTCCGACGGTATTGACTCGTTTACAGAGCAATTTCAATGGTTAGGGCCCATCCATTCATTTTATTTTAGTCGAAGAATTTAATTAAAAAAAAACCTAATGTTAAATCTCGAAACGCAAAGGTATTAGTTAAAGGTTTTATTATTTTGCTTGAATTTTCTTTTACCTTTATTTTAGGTTTATTTTTAGATGGCGTACGTAAATAATTTTTTATCCCCACTTTTAATGTATTTTTCTCTACATGTGTTTGACTCTACATTAATGTAAATTAAATCTAACCAAATGTCATTAAAATGTCTCAAAGTTCGAAATACCGCGTAGTGATGTATTGAAAAAACCTTTGAACTTCATAAATATCAAAAACTGTTTTTAAATTAATTTTATTTACTATTTATTTACTACTAGCTGCACCCCGCGGTTTCACACGCGTAGTGATGAAAAATGGTGATGATGCCGATGAAAAGTAGCCTTTATCCCTCTCCTGGTTCTAAGCTACCCCCCCCACCAATTTTCAGCCAAATCGGTTCAGCCGTTCTTGAGTTATAAATAGTGTAACTAACACGACTTTGTTTTATATATATAGATTTTCAACCGAAAAGTGCCTACATAATCTATGAAAGTATAACTTTATGTTCAACCGCACTAAATGTTGGGTACGCTGCCAACTGGTAGTGGGCTTGAGCATTTGCATTGTCTTTAGACCTTCAACGGTCTATGGGCAGTCTAACTGTATTTGTAGTGTTAGTTTTAGCTTGTATTTTGTTTAGTTATTAACCGCACTGAACCATAAAAAATATTCCTTATTCCCACCAAAACTATCTGTCAAAAATAAATCAAAGTCAGTGAGTAGGAACGTAGGAAGGGCTCCTATTGGTCCGTTACTTTTTCTTCTAGTAGCGTCCCCATGGCCAGTATAAATATGTACAAAACTTATCTGTATCCGGTTCTATATTTAAATAGGTGAAATAGATTCGGTTGGTAAAGGGCCCGTTTTTTTCTATGAGCATAGATAACCCAATGGCAGCGCGCGATGCATTCGGCTAGTTTTTTTTTCCTATTGGCTGTTGTGGTTACTATCTTTTAGTTTGTGTTTGTGTATCTTTTTTATAGTTGGGGATATATTATGTTGGGATTACTTGGGATGATGTTGGTAGAAGTGTTTTTAAGGAAACAGCTTAGTTCGCTAACACAACCATGCTTAGTTAGGGTTTCAGATAATGTTTCTTTCGTCAAAAAAAAGGGTTGAAATTTTAGGTAAAAGTCCATGGGTACGAAGTCGCGGGTAACTTTGTTATAGTATAGTATAGTACTATATAACTTTGTTATATTTGTATCTAAAACTGTCGCAAAACTGTTGTTCAGGCAAATTTTAAGAGTTTACAAACTGCACTTTATAATGTAGCATGTAAAATGTACCTACCATGTAAAAAGGTAGGAAGAAGTAGAAAAAATAAACCGGCCAAGTGCGAGTCGGGCTCGCACACTGAGGGTTCCGTACCACCAAAAAATACAATAATTATCAATTAACAAACCAACTTCGAAATTAGAAAAACATGGCATTTCCATTTGGTGAAATGATAAGGAGGTCATCCAGGTAAGAATTTACCAGTTATAACTTGGTAATGAACAGAAATTTATCACTAACTCGCACATGGCCATTATTCAGTATTTGATGTTATACTTTAGACTGTGTACTATAATCATGCCAAGTTTGACGCTTGTACGTATTACCGTTTTAACATTAGAGCTCATACAAAAATGCGTTAAAATAATACGTTTTTTGTTTAGCCCCCTTTCATTATAACTTTTTTATTATTTGTTAGTCGATCCGCCGTAACATTACATATTCTGTGAAAATTTCAACTGGTTATCTATTATGGTTAGAAAGATACAGCCGTTAATAGGCAGGACAGACAGACAGACGGACAGACAATGTAGGCTTAGTAATAGGGTCCCGTTTATACCTTTTGAGTACGGAACCTTAAAAGTTATATTAAATGATAAATTAATGCAAATGATATAGCCAACAAAAAGAAATGGTGACCGACAGGATTCGAATCTGCTCTATCCATGTCCGTCCAGAGCGGTCTAACTGCTAAGCTACGACATAAAAGCATACCGAATTTACGTCAACAGATATGCAAAATGTCCACCGTATCAGGTGGCCAGATCCGACCGATAGCACTGAGGTCACAGATTGGCTATCAGCTCACTTATCAGCTGCCTTGAGAGGTTCGAGAAAGGTGCTTCCTGGCCAGAGACCTTCCACCGCATCTATACTTCTCATACTGAAACTGTTTGAGGGAGACACGACAACTAGTCAAGGGTGGATCCAGGATTCCATTTGGGGGGGGGGGGGGGGGGGGGGGGCATTCTGGATTTCATTTGGGGGGCATTCTGACAAGGCTCGAAGGAATCAAATCGAAAAATTGAGTCGAATGTATAGAAGGTTAATTGCTAGGTGTTTTGGGGCGGGCCATGGCCCCCACGCCCCCCCCCTCCCCCCTGGATCCGCCAACGCAACTAGTCGAGAATTACTGGTACTTCTGGGAATTTCAGTACTTTCGCGGTACTACCTTATTGTTAACTAACTGTGCAGCAGAAAACAGCAGAGAGACAGACCGGAAATAATTAGTTCGATGTGTCGTTGCCGGTAACAGGGGGACATAATTAATCCCCTCCCCCCCCCGTATGTCCCCCGAGGAGACAGGGCAGGGGTACGGACTGGGATAATCCGTGATAGCATAGGTACATACATATCCGAATACCCGATATTTGGCTTTGTATCATCGGGTAAACCTAAAGACCGACAGCGCATAGACCTATGAAATGTTGACGTATTCCATGGACTGCGCATAGAATCAAACAATCGGTTCTAAAAGAACTAAACTCCATAAGAAACCAAGGCTTTCCAACACGTGCCTTCGGAGAGTTTTGTGTTCTTTGGCCACATAGCCCGTAAGCAGTGCCGATTTTAGCACTACCAACGCCCTGGGCCAGATTTCTACGGCGCAACCCGCCCATCTGCCATTCAAACCTTTTTTTAAATGCATGAGGTATATGGCTATCAAGGGGCGCCAGTTTATCGGAAAAATAGAGGGCAAGAGACCGAGAGGAAGGAGCCTAATACGTTGGACAGATCAAATCCGCACCACCCTCAACATTGCCGAAGCGGTTCACGCTGCTGAAAGCCGGAACGGATGGCGGAACATCATAAGGGAGAAGTTGATGCCGTGATGGGTCACGACCCCCAGCATTGGGGAATCGACGAAAGGAGCAGCAGGATCGTCAGGTGAAACATCGTCGATCTTCGATCGTCGGCACACAACGTGGACAGTCTCTCGCAAATTTGAATTCATCAGACAAAGACTGCACCTACCTCAATCACTTCTGTGGCCTACACAAACTAATCTCTGTCCACTTAAACCTGGACTCTTGAAGCGCTACCATCGCTTACAAACTCGTATAAAGAGTATATAAATAAATTGTTTCAATTTTCCGCACGGGTCTGTGTAAACTGGCCAGTCGGGCATTGAACCTATGACGTATTCAGTCACGACACTCGCACAGTTTTGGCAGAAATTTAATATGATGTAAGTGGGGCACGAACGGCCAGCCAGTGTTTAACCCTTAAGACGAAATATGCTTCATATTTGACGATTCGTCCTCACGAATATTCAAAAGTAGACCTTTAAAATCGATTAATTGTCATTATTTCTTTGTTTAATAAATGTTCTTGAAATGTTTTATTCGGATGTGTTCACCGATACACGATTAAAGAAATTTGGCTCCATAGAAAAAACTCGTAAACTACAACCACAACCTTACCACGGTAAATATCCCGTAAATAATCATATAACTTTAACTCGTAAACTTTCCTAAAAAACACCCGTTTTTACGTTCCCTTCAATGGATTGAATCAACTTCATTCAGATTCAATAGAAGATATTTTTATCAAAAAAATATTATGTGTTATCCTAACAATCATTCAAATACTTTAGTGGTCGCAGTTTTTTGTAAAAGCGTAAGATTATTTGTAGAAAATAAAGAAAAAATAAATATTGAAAATATTGAAAGCGCGCACGCCGCATTACCGTCATAAATTACATCTCACTAAAATAGGGTACTTGACTGTATTAAAAATATTATGCCAATTGACGCCATCCATAAACATGACATAATGAAAAAGCATATTTCATTGATTTTTTGATAAAAATATGCTTATTTTTTGTAAAAAACGCGAATAAAATAACTGTATTTTCGACATTTGATCACGTGATCGAAAACGGTCTGTAACTGGCTTCATCCCTAGTGACGTCACACAAATCTAAACAAACAGATTTTGTATTGATATTTGCGAATTTAATGTTGTAAAGCTATTTTGAGAGCGATTTATCTAGAAATTTTCACCAAAAACATTCCGGAGGTTAAATGTGAGAAGAATGGAGAAACATTTTGTGCAAGCAGACAGCAGTAACTTACCCAAAATTAATGTTTTTATGGTTGCATATTTCTTTAATAATAATCCACGTCATTGTTTCTACGCTGCAGAACTCAAAACGTAAAAACTACAATGTCAGTATTAATTTTTAATTGTTCTCCAAGCAAAACATTCAATCAAGTTGTACAAAAAGTATGTTGTAGTAAGTGGATATAACTATTTTGTTAGGTTATGTCGAGCTTTACAATGTTTAAAAAGAAAGTAACAGTACATAAAATAGTAATGCAATAAAAACACAAATTATAATAGAAATATATAGACTCAAATATGTACCTCAAAATGATCTTCGCACATAGAAACACTTGAATTAGCTCCAATACTTTTGGGTTCTCTACGAGCTACTTAGTTCCAACCACTTTTTGCGAGTTTTGGGGTCCATTGGAACAGAAACGAATAGTTTTTCCGGTGTTTTATGAAAGTATTTGTACATTGTGGCACTACACAACATTTATAAACCATTACTTCTATTAGAAAATTAGTGATTATCAAACTGTTGCTGCCTGGCTGCAGCTGTTTTGTTTTGTGTGACGTCAATCGTCGCTCGACCGGAGCTATGACGCAGGTCTGCGTTTTGGCGCGATATTTTTTTATTCAAACTTTAACATCGATTTATATCGCAAATACGACTGATATCCAGAAAATATAAATGCAGTATACATTATTTTATATCAGACAATAATGTGCAATAGTTTCCCAAAAGTAGTCAAATACCCTATTATATTAGGTTTATTATGTTATTTCTAAAATTATTTTTAAGTAACAAGAGGAGTTATAATATTTTATTTTCGTTTGTATTTACGTAGCAACGTGTCTCAAATACGTAATATTTTAAATAAATAAAAAAAAATGTATTTATTATTAGTAAGTAACAAACAAAACATTGTATGCCCGAAATGGGTAAACTGTGATACTACTAAAATATAACACCTTATAATGTACCAGTTTTTACAATAAAGATTATTCTGATTCTGATTCTGATTCTGACAAGTGTACGGTTCTCTGCTACTCGCACGAAAAAAAGCACGCACGCTCGCACTGGGTCTCCCGGGACCTTCGATCAAAATGTTTTGGTGGAAGCCCGGAACCCGATTTCGTTTCGAAAATTTCTGATAAACTTACCAAATAAATGCAATATTTTTTTCTATAACGAGAACGAAAATACAAAAACACAGTTCAAAATGTTCTCTAATTTAACTTTTGAGGCACAATGTGATTAACGTAGAGATATTTTTATATATTACAATCTTATTGGACCCGTTTTTATCACAGGTTAGACAGTAGATCCTGGAACAATCATTTCATGACAATCTTTGGCCTCAACGTCGCTTTCCATTCAGGTGAATTGGTGGGCAAACGTAAACCAATTTATATTGTACATAATATCTATACTAATATTATAAAGAGGAAAGATTTGATTGTTTGTTTGTTTGCATTGAATAGGCTCCTAAACTGCTGAACCGATTTGAAAAATTCTTTCACTATTGGGAAGCTACACTATCCCCGGGTGACATAAGCTATATTATGCACATGCACATGCTCATACAGTACGTTCACGCACTCACGCACACACATCAACACACACACACACGCACATACACACCCGCACATACACATCCACACTCGCTCTCTTACACACACATACGCACACAACACTCTTTTCACAACCAAGTGTTGTGTCCTAGGTAACTTCCATTTACGTAACAAATTTATTTATTTTCTCTTTCATAATTCTACTTAGATTATAATTCTACTAAATTAGTATTGTATAGACTGCTTTGATTTGATTTAGTATCTGATTAATAGACAATGGTTGTCAGCCCATGAAACCTAAGTTGTTAACTTGTTGTTGGTTCCTGCGATACAAGCTCCCGCTTAGTGCAGGGGCCGCTGCTACTTAATATGTATTGTGCATTATAGTAAATAAAGTTTTTTTTTTTTTTTTTTTTAATTATATTTTCAAAAAAATAGGGATCCTTACTAAAACTCCAATAATGTAACCCAAGGTGTAAAAAAATAAGATTTACAATATTAACTTTGCGTGTTTGACAGTTCTAATACAGGACAACGTCTCAGGTCAGCTAGTAAAGTATATTATAAAAATAGGAAGCTACTGTTGGCGAAAGCGATGTCTGACCAACCAAAGTATAATTTTTTGCCTAAACTTGCGTTGACCCCAAGGGAGTAGTTAAGGGTTAATACAATAGAAACTTATTTAAGTTTACCTACCTAAAAATAAGTAACATTTATACAGGGTTACGCATGTAGACTGTACTGTGTACTATATAAGCCGAAAGGAGGTCAATGTACTCATCATTATGAACAACTTTTACTATGGGACCAACGTTGTAAACGCGAAAAAAACAGCTGTTCCATACATTTAAACGAGTGTGACAAAAAAAACTCTCTAAATCTTAGATTAACTACACAGAGATGGTAAGTTTCCAAACAACGCCTTCTCAAAACGTAAGCTACAAATTCGCTACGTGTGCTGTGTTTACTTGCCTCGTCACACACGCAGACGCAAAAATTATGTCACTTGACTAAGAGCACTGACCACGGAACACTATTACAGCGGGCACTGGCCGCGCGAGCGTCGTTTGGTGTCATATATGGCTCCATTTGAACGGCTTAAATTTTGCGAATGTACTTGGTTTCTGTATATAGTTATTCTAAGCTCTAAATGTAGTTTTTATTCGCTCTTTCAGGTTCGGTCCCGTAGTAAAAGTTGTTCATAAGTAATGAACAATCCTACTCCTTTCGGCTTAGTACACCCCCTCTGCGTAACGCATTATAGACGGTTTTTTTTGCCTATTCGTTTTTTCAATCCTCACTAAATGATTTCTTAGCCGACGAAAAAAGGAAAAGGTTCTCTAGTCGACGCGTATATATTTTTTGTCTTCAAATATGTGCGAAAGAAGCTCACCAGCCGCAACCTTAGTGATTCATGATAAGGGATACCTGATGGAATATATATACCTCTCCAGACAAAAATGCTTAAAAGTCTAACGGTGTCCCAAATAGGCTACCATAGTGTTTTATAGATTTTTTTAATATTTGTTTTAAAATCTGTTTAATTTCTTTAATTCCGGACGTTTTAGAATTCCCCCCGTATTCTGAACAAAAGCCTAAATCCTGGACACGGAAAATACCGGACGTATGGCAACCCTGTTCACGAACAAAATTGAATTAGGAAATCCGGGCGTATGGAAACACTGTTCATGATAAAAATTTAATTAGGAACTCCGAACGTATAGCAACCTTGTTCACGAGCAAAACTGAATTAGGAAATCCGGACGTATGGCAACCCTGCTCACGATCTAAATTGAATTAGGACCTCCGGAAGTATAGCAACCTTGTTCACGAGCAAAACTGAATTAGGAAATCCGGACGTATGGCAACCCTGCTCACGATCTAAATTGAATTAGGAACTCCGGAAGTATAGCAACCTAGTTCACGATCAAAATTGAATTAGGAAATCCGGACGTATGGCAAACCTGCTCTCGATCTAAATTTAATTAGGAAATCCGGGCGTATGGAAACTCTGTTCTAGATCAAAATTGAATTAGGAACTCCGAACGTATAGCAACCTTGTTCACGAGCAAAACTGAATTAGGAAATCCGGACCACAGAAGAGAAAAAAAATTCTACTTCTTTTTTCTGTGATCCGGACGTATGGCAACCCTGCTCACGATCTAAATTGAATTAGGTTTGGACGTGTCCATCATTGGCCTCATTTTTTCAAAGTATCTGCTAGCTAATCTGTGTCACGACTCGTGTATCCATTATCAAGGTATTCAAGGCCACAGATTATCATAACAATAAAATTATTTTCGACAAACTCTGTTCCGCAGACATTTTGGCGCCCTGGATTCGTTATCAGCATATCAGTTATAGCTATACGGCATCTGATAGCATATGAAGCTAGGCTGTATTTTAATCATCATCATTGTCAGCTAGAAAACGTCTTTTTTTATAGTAGATAGGCTTGCGCTTGGCCGCCATCTCGCCTGATGTTAAGCGACGATGCGGTCTACGATGGAGACGCCTAGAAAAAACCGATTCACTCTCGACTTGAAGACACCCAGATTGTAACTGACGGGGAACACCCATTCAGGCAGCGCATTCCACAGACTAGCCGCTCGCACAATAAATGTGGAATCAAAGCGTTTCGTACGGGCTCTCGGAATATCAATCATAAAACGATGTCGATTCTCGACAAAAACGATGTCGATGACGTCTATTGTTGAACTTAGGCCTCCCCCTTTAACCTCCACACTGAACGACAGCCTGCCATCTGCATCCACCGGATGCTCGCGAATCTCACGATGTCGTTGGTCCATCTAGTGGGAGGCCTACCTACGCTGCGTGTTCCGGTCCATGAAAAACGTAACAGGCATACTAAAAGTTATTCAAATAAAAAAAAATCTCGGATAGTCGGTCGAGAATGCAATGAATCTCCTTTGTGGTACTTACTTCCTTCCAGCAACACAACGTATTGCATAGGCATCGAGATACAGTAAATATAAAGTCGCAATCGTGCCAAAAAAATCTCCGAACCAAAATACGGCGCACGCTACGAATTGCGCCGACTTTTTGTTTAGTTACAAGGATCCGAGTACAACGCCGCGCGATGCAGAGCTACGATGACATAGCGGACAACTAACGTTGAACACTATGCAAGCGACATAACGTCTACATTGGAGTAAATGTGGCATTGTGAAGTATATAATTGATACAATGTGTGTACAATGACGCTCGGACGTTTTTTGACTGTTTTCACTGAGAGATTGTGACTCTATAAGAATTGTATCTCGATGTGCATAGTTTATAAAACGGTACACTACAGCTATGAGAAAACCTTCAAAATTAGAAGTATCGAAACGCATGGTGTAAGCGCCATGGTTTTGCTCCACTAAATGCGACTTTAATACAATAAATTAAGTGGTAATTTCTAGTAACAAGCGTTGCTTAAATAAATAAATAATATTCCGGACATTTTTTTTTGCACACACGGTCATCTGACCCCAAACTAAGCAAAGCTTGTGATATGGCTGCCAGAGACTGATATACATACATATATAGAATAGAATAGAATAGAATAGAATAGAATAGAATAGAATAGAATAGAATAGAATATTTATTTATTGCCAGAAGTAATATACCATAACCTTAATTATACTAAGAAATAGCAAACACTAGATATTTATTGTCTAGATAGAATTGTCGGCGAGCCTCAAACTAAGCACGAGGCCTGTATCTTGAGGCTCGAGTGCAGTTATACAAAACAAGTTGTTGACAAACTGTAAGAGAAAATAATTATAAACATACAATAATTATGTGGGATACGTACTTAATTAAAAAGGTAAAAAGATAACTACTTAAAGTTAAGTTTAAGGTACTCATTAAATTTACAAAAATATAAGGTAAAAATTTATGTATGTGGGGGCTATATTATGTAGGTGTGGGTGAAAGAGGGAGAGTGTTATTATGTGAGTAAGGTGGTTGGTATGAGGGTGAGTGTATGTGAGTGAGGTAGTTGGTATGCGGGTGAGTGTATGTGAGTGAAGAAGTGTGGGTGAGTGTATGTATGTGAAGATGTGTAGGTGAGTGTATGTAAGTGAGTAAGTGTGGGTGAGTGTATGTGAGTGATGAAGTGTTGGTGAGTGTATGTAGGTGAATGGTTATGGCTGGGGATGTGTAAGTGCGGATTACAAAAATTTAGATAAGGTCTTCTGTCTCGGTGTAGGAAAGTTTGAGTAGCCATTCTTTGAACAATTTCTTACATGAGTACTTGAACAGATTTCTAACATCAAACAATTTGCTTACTTTATTGTAAGTGCTTGGTAGTGAGTAGGCAGGGCTACGTCTTGCTAGAAGAGATTTAGCAAGTGGAAGTGGAACCCTGAAAGCTCGCCTGCACATTATTTCATCGTAGTCAGAGCGACTTTTCAAGATTTTATGGGTTTTTATGGCGGCATTGTAAATAAAAAGTTGTCTGACGCGTAACACCTTAAATTCTTCGTAAAGGGAATCAGTTGAGAAGCGAAAAGGTTTCCGTAATATTACTTTTATAAGAGCCCTCTGTGCTCTCTCAATACTCATAAAAAAGGTTTTGCCGGCACTACCCCATACAGGGACACAGTAATTAATAACCGATTGACATAACGCAGTATATATTTGCCGCAACAAAGGTATCGGAGTGCAGTCACGAAGGTTCTTCATGACGAAAATTAATTTCCGTACTCTAGCAGAAAGGTCAACTATATGTTGCTTGTAATTCATATTTTCGTCAATAGTGACGCCCAAGTATTTAATGCAAATGGTACGGTCTACGGAACTGCACGTACATCCAGGAGTTGGGGTTAGTGAAGCATCAGTGCAGTAGTGTATCTTTAGTATTTTGCCAGCGGGAGGATGGGAAACGCAGGTCTTGGAGAAAGCAATATATTTGGTTTTCTTTGTATTCAAAGTAAGAAGATTTTTGTCAAGATTCTTTGCAATGACCGATAGTCCTTCCTCTGCAATGCTAAATACACGGTCCCACGTTTCACCGTGAAATAAAATTGCAGTGTCGTCTGCGTACGTTATAATCTCAGCATTATTTAGCTCGCTATTTAGGATATCGTTAATGTACAGGATAAACATCGTGGGGCCGAGTATGCTGCCTTGGGGAACACCATACTTAATTGTTTCTTGATCACTGAAGTGGTTACTTATTTTAACATACTGTCTACGGTTGGACAGATAACTTGTGAACCACTCAAGTGACACTCCTCTGATACCAATTGATTCGAGTTTCCGCAGAAGCAGCCCAACCGAGACCGTGTCGAACGCTTTTGCCAGATCAAGGAACACGCCTACACAGTATTCCCCATTATCAACGTAAGATGACACGAGATTGGCGAGAACGGTTGCAGCGTCTTCGGTCGATCTGCCTCTGCGAAAACCAAATTGCCTGTCAGAGAGAATTTTGTGCTTTTCCAAGTATCTAGTGAGCCTGACGTTTACCAATTTCTCCAGTATTTTAGATATGACACTTAGCAAAGCAATAGGCCTGTAGTTGTCTGGTGAATTTTTGGAACCGCTCTTGTATATGGGAGACACGGCAGCCACCCTCCAACAGTCGGGAAAAGTGCCAGACTCAAGGCTTAGGTTGAATATGTAAGTTAGTGGTATGAGAATAGCGTGAAGAGACTTTTTAATTATTGTAACAGAAATTGCATCAGGTCCAGGAGCGCTATCGTTTCTGAGGCCAACAACGATCTTTGAAATTTCATAAGGATCTGTAGGATAGAGGTACAAAGAGTTTGCAACTGATGAATGGGGCCTGTGTGATTTAATGAGTGATTCCTCTGTTTCGGATATCTTGGAGAAAATGTCATCAGCCAGTCTCTTTCCCACGGAAACAAAATGCTGGTTACAGAAGTCAAGCGGGTTATGTCTATTGTCACAACTTTTTAACAACTCGGAAGGCTCAGTTCTGCAGTTTGAGGAATAGCAAATATTTTTTATGGTCTTCCAAAGCTTTTTTGGGTCATCTTTATTCTGTTCAAGTTGCTGACTAAAATATTGAGCTTTAATTTTACGAAGAAGGCTATTACAGAAGTTCCTGTATCTCCTGAAAATTTTGTGGCGTTGAGAATCGCCAGGATGGGTTCTGTGTTCACGATGTAGTTTATCGCGGTGGCGCATACACCTAATTAGTCCTGGAGTGATCCAGGGCTTAATGCTTACCATATTTCTGCCAGTTTTAACTTGTTGGGTGTATTTGTCTATAATATTGGCTATGGTTTCATTGAAGGCAGCGACTGCAGTGTTAACACACGATGTGGTGGTAACTGCAGACCAATTAGTGCCAATAATCTCTGAAACCACCGCATTAGTGTTTGTCTTGAGTGTAACTCGAGAATCGTTTGAGTAGCATAGCGACTGACGGGAGATTCCAGCTATGACAATATCGTGATCAGTTATTGTAGATTTGCATACAAGACCCGTTGATTTTGTTGCAGATTTTATGAAAATGTGGTCTAAGCACGAAAGACTTCTGGTGGGACTAGTAATAGCAGGGAGTAATCCATGTGATGCCATTAGACAAAGGTAGTTAGATACTTGATAATTCGAGGTATTGCATAAATCTATGTTCAAATCGCCCGAAACAATAGTAATCGAATTACTTCTCAGGTTATTTAGAGCCGAGTCAAGAGAACTGATAAATGGATCAATGACAAATGTAGACGGGGAGCGGTAGATACCCAAAATAGCAATTCTATCGGTAACTTGTACTAGCAGGGAATCAGCATCAGTAATAATAGGTTCAGATGCTGTAGAATTGTATGAGTTTTTAACGTAAATTATTACTCCACCATTTTTATTTAGTTGTTTGTATGAACGAAAACAGTTATATCCAGGAAGGGAATTCAATATCGTACCATCTGACAACCAGCATTCCGTCAGTATTATGGCGTCAAAAACTGTATTGAAACGTTGCAGTGCGACAGCGAAGTCATCAAAATTGCGCTGAAAGCTTCTTATGTTAAATGAGATGACCTTGAAGTTGTATCCAGTATTTATGTTGAAAAACACATTACATGATTCAACGGACTCATGTAAATGACAATCTATCGAGATTGATTCATCAATATCGCTAGTCAGGTTATGTGAACCCATCTTGATAGAACAAAAATTGAGAAACGTTGGAGGTCAGAACCCAGTGTGTCATTTTTATATAAATCATTTTTGCTGAGTGAACTCGAGCCATGTAAATGATAAGGAGTGCAAATATATTATTTGCATTGAGTGTGGCGCAGGAGTTATGTAAAGGTGAGTGTGTGTGTGACTGAGGTGTAGTGTATTTTGTTAGTGTAGTGAGTGTAGAGTGTAAGAATAAAATAAATGACAGTATATAATATAAATAATGTACAAAGAAAGTTAAGCCAAAAATATAACTAGTTTTCGGTGAGACGAAACGATCCTCGTGTGCAATCCGGTGGTGTTTAATGCTCGGCGGTTTCAGGGGGAACACCCAAGACGCACTCCAGGTCTTCCGGGCATTTAATACTGATGGCTGGAGTTCCTTCCTGTCGTCGCACATGGATCGCGCCGTTCTTGGACCAACAGAACTTAAAGCCTGCTTCCCTGGAGCGCTGCCTTGTCGAGCGAAATAACTGCCTGTTCTCCTGGGTCAGACGCTCATTAAAGTACAACTTTATGCTGTCCCCTTCGACTCCGATGTCAGTACATGATAGATTACGACGGCTCTTAGCTGCTTTCAAAAACTCATCTCTTTTCTGACGTCGCACGAACCTCACGACTAATGGTCGGGGTAGTTTCGGAGATGCCAGTTTTGCATCGCCAGTATCGCTCCCTTCCAGACGGCGAGGCCCTACGCGCATCGCGAAGTCTAGATCGCAGTCCTCAACAGCAACTCCGATTTTTTGAGCCGTGACAAGAATTATGTGCAATGGATTTTCGTTGGAGGTCTCGGATATTCCAGCTATCTCAATCTCGTTCTTGAGGCCAGCCTGCGCCCTGGTGTTCAACTGTTCACGTAACTGTGCTACTTCGTTCCTTAGGGTGCTAAGTTCGACATCACGCTGGGCATCACGTTCCTCTAGTATACGGATTTTAGTTCCGTGTTCGTCGAGTCGCGAGGTGACATGGTCTGTGAAAGATTTCATTTGGGACTTCATGTCACCCACATCCTCTCGCAGTAACTTAATTTCTGAAGCAATGGTCTCCAGGTGGATAGAATCGGCTGAGACAGAAGGTGAGCTGAGCGGAACATTCATTTTACGGCCGGCGTCGCGGGGAATTACATTCGCACGCTGCTCGTCACCGGGCGCGGCCACCCGTACCGGTGTGTTCGTGTTATCTGTCTTAGGTTGTATGCTCTGACATAATGGACAAGCCCAGGCCGCCCTCACGTCCACAGGGATTTTCTTTAGGTCGGTTAAGTTCACACATATAGCGTGAAAGTAATTTTGGCATTTGGAGCATTGTATATGTTGCGTAGAACGAATGGTTTTCGTACAAGCAGAGCAGTTATTAACCATATTGTATAGTAAATGCGTAAGCGCAACGTGTAGTATGTAGGTAGGTATAACAGGACTCACAGCGCAGCTAGCGTAGTGGCAAGCAGTGGCGCGATAACCGGTCCCGTCCGCCCGGCAGCCAGGTGAGCGACAGAGATGAATTATATCAAGCTCGCAGCCCGTCCCGTTTACCCGAAGTGAGGTGGAGCCTACCTCAACGCGCGGCGCGGTGGATGCTATTGTATTATGCACTTTTGAATTATCAGATTATTTTTACAAATACACTCAATAATGACGTTAAATTGCTTAGCGTTTAAGAGCGAGTATGCCGTGCAGGAGCGAGCGAAATTTTACGGAGCACACGATATGCGTCCACACCTTATTCAAGTTAGAATCACACTCCCAAATTTGACAGTCTATGCGTACGAAGTCCATAGTTTAAATACATACTTCAATAGATATTAACACCCAGATATAGAACAAACACAAATGTTCATCACATAAATGTTTGTTCTGGGTGGGAATCGAACCCACGCCCCCAAGCTCAGAAGGCAGGTTCACTACCAACTGGACCAACGGGCTATCGGAAAGTGGCTGAGCTTAAAATTGGGGAAACCTCGCCTTAATAATACAATAATGTCAGAATCGCAGGTGTCATCCTTTGGCGACATGTGACACTTGGCCTTGACTGCGCGACTAGACGTTTCGGCGACCACGCTTTTTAATATTCCACGCAGGGAGGGCCGCGCCACATAACTAGTTCTATTTGCATATTAAAAGACTAGCTGACCTGACAGACGTTGTCCTGTCTTAGAACTCTCAAACACGCAAAGTTAAAAATTATAAAATTTATTTATTTTACACCTTGGGTTACATTATTTGAGTTTTAGTAAGGATCCCTATTTTTTTGAAAATATAATATAGCCTATGTCACCCAGGGATAGTGTAGCTTCCCAACAGTGAAAGAATTTTTCAAATCGGTTCAGTAGTTTCGGAGCCTATTCAATGCAAACAAACAAACAAACAATCAAATCTTTCCTCTTTATAATATTAGTATAGATGATCAAACTTTCAAACCAGAACGTAGCTCTTAAACTATGAGTGACCAACTAAAGAATTTAATAACTAGCCAAGAGCGTGACGAGACATATGGATATTCCGTATCGAAAGCCTATAATTATGGCTTATTATGGCCTATTGACATAATATAGATATATCAAAAAAATACACTTTAAATGTACACAGTTGTGTAACAAAAAAAAATAACACGCGCCCCAATCGCAATTTATATAGGCAGCTAGCACCAGCAAGCCGCGGTAGCCTATTTTGGGAGACCGCTAGACTTGAAAGCGTGAGGTCGCGGGTTCAAACCCCGGGCCCGTACCAATGACCTCTTTGGAGTTTATGTACGGATTTCATACCACTGGCTTTTCGGTGAAGGAAATCGTGAACCTGAATACTGAACCTGAACCTGAATGAATCGAGGAAACCTGCATACGTACGGAGAAGGAATTCAATGGCGTATGTGAATCCACCAACCCGCAACTGGGCCAGCGTGGTGGATATGGCCCAATCACCCTTGCGGGGGTAGGCTAAAAGTCCAGCAGTGGACTGTTAAAAGGCTGATTATGATAGGCAGCTACAAGACTAGGGTGAATAGAATTCTTCGAGATCAACGTGTTCCATCCTCGGCCACACCTTCGCTTTGATGCGGCGAGTTGGTGGCCAAACGTAAACCTATATTATAAAAAAAACTTAAACTTTCTTATGATGATCATCATCAGCCAGAAGACGTCCACTGATGAACATATACCTCCCCCTTAGACTTCCACTCTGAACGACAGCCTGCCATCTGCATCCACTGAATGCCAGCGACTCTCACGATGTCGTCTGTATATCTAGAAGGAGGTCTGTGTCTTCCGCGGGTTGTGGTCTCAAGAACCTTTCTTCCCCATCGGTTATCGGTTCTTCGAGCGATGTGGCCTACCCATTGCCACTTCAACTTGTTAATTTATGCGCTTCTATTTAAACGAAACAAAAACCATTTAAAATGTTTAAATAGTTATGAGAAACATCAAAATCACGCAAACTTTTCCAAAATTCAAAATGGCTGACTCACACCATTGCCCGCCAAAAAACAGACACGACAAATTACGTGCGAGTTACTACGTCATTTCAATATGTGTGACCATGTCTAGGTGCCAACTTTTTTGTGGAGCTGAATGGTGGCGCCACAATCGTTACTCAACAAAAACTTCCTTAGGAATTTTAGTTCCATCATTTGGCCAAGTTACAAAGTTGCTGTGTGTAAGATGCGCGATTTTTACGACCACGCCATAGAATATACATTAGTTATAATTCGTAGACGTTGAAAAAATGTCTGCATCTGATAACAGCATGGTTACACGTGTTCCTTTATTAGAATTTACTACGCGGCTGGAGTCACTCAACTTACGAAGGATGCCTGGAGACACTGATAATATGTTATCAATGATTTTACAAATATACTATTGCACATAAAAGAGAAGTAAATAGAACGGAAATGAAAAGCTAAATCTTTTACCAGGCATTATGAGTGAAACTTGGTTGAACATTCTTATTTAGATCAGCGCGTCGAACTCCGCATCCAAAGAACTTGGACCTTACGTTTTTGGGTTAGGTCTCAAAGTTCTTTGTCCGCATCACAGTTGCTAACTAGTTTCGAATGACTGACGTTTCGTTTATATTGGTGCAATTAATAAAAATAAAAATAAATAAATATTCGGGACATTTTTGCACACACGGTCATCTGACCCCAAACTAAGCAAAGCTTGTGATATGGCTGCCAGAGACTGATATACATACATATATAGCTTTAAATACATATCTACTTAAATAGATATTAACACCCAGATATAGAACAAACACATATGTTCATCGCATAAATGTTTGTCCTAGGTGGGAATCGAACCCACGCCCCCAAACTCAGAAGGTAGGTTCTAATTAAATAAATTAATAATTGTTTAATTGGCTACCAACATAGATTCTTGCTTTCTCCCTCTACGGCTACCAAAGATTTTCTAATGTCGACGTCATTGTTGGCTACAATAAATTTCATACAAAATGCCTTGACAGCCGTTCTAATTTAAAATATAAATTCTTTTACAACACATTTGCTCAAAAAGTGCACTTACGAAGCCTGTATACATCGTTCGAAAGTTAAACATTACGGATCATACAACGGAGCGTGCGGAAATGAATTTGTCCGCACGCTCAGATGTATAGCACCGTGCGTGTGATTTACGGTATTTTTTTAATTTCCATCATAATTACATAAGAATTCCACAAAAGAGTTTCATATTACGAGAATAAATAAGCTGAATAATCAAACCTCCTTGGAAGCGCTTTTGCTCAATACGTTTGTCTCAGTTTAATACTAAAGAGAAAATGAGACGAAAGATGTAGTTCTAATTTTCACCACGTGATAGTGGCGCTATTTGCATGTTCGCGCCATTTTCTTATTATATTATAGAAACTATTGTTGTGACTGATATTAAGTTATAAACAAAAATTGTTTCATTTGTAGCCTTTTTTTCTCGCAAATGTGTTGTAAAACGTTGTATGGCACACGTGCGGATTGGTTATTACAAACTCGTGACTATGGTAAGCCCTCGACTTCGTCTCGGGCTTACATTCGTCTACTCATTTGTAATAACCAACTTTCCGCACTTGTATCATAAATAACTATTCTGTGGTATATTGATTTTTTATTATTATAATTTTTATGAAGAAAACAGCAAGACATTTGTTATCTTCAACGATGTTTTTTTAAATATAAATAATAGGCTTGCGTTTGACCTCCATCTCGCCTGATGCGGTCTACGTTGGAGCACGCTTGCCTAGAAGATACAGATTCACTCGTGATTTGAAGACACCCAGATTGTAACTATCGGGGAACACCAATTCAGGCAGCGCATTCCACAGAGTAGCGGTTCGCACAGTAAATGTGGAATTAAAGCGCTTCGTACGGGTTTTCGGAATATAAACCATGAAGCGGTGTCGATTTTCCGTGCGTGGGCAGTCCGATAGAAAAATGTGCAGGAGGGAATTAGATCGTGCAGATCTGATGCACACTCACCGAAATGTATGCGATAAAAAACCGATAGACTAGCAACTTTACGTCGATGCTCAAGACTAAGAAGCTTAGTCCGAACTAAGGATTCGTTGCTGATGAGCTTCTTGGCACGTTTCTCTATAGACTCCAATGCCTCAAGCTGGTACTTAGCTGATCCATACCAAAGGTGAGAGCAGTGCTCCATGCACGACCGAACTTGTGCTTGGTACAGTGATAGCAACTGTTCCTGTTACTGATAATGGTAATGATAACGTTGAACTTTTCATGATTAGGTACGTGCGGGCGAGAGATCGCCGGGATCCGTGGCTGATTCAAACAGAGACCGGGATCCGTGGATACAAACCCGAACTGTGGACTTAAATAATAAATGATAATAAAATAAATAAAAATCGTTTAATTCAGGTAACTTGACCCATAGAATTCGTACTAATTAATGTCTTGATCTAAAATAAAATCAATGCACACTGTATAGGGGTGTTCGTTTTAAATTATATAAGCACACTGTATAGGGGTCGGTGACTCTGGTTCTTTGGCGAATATCCACGTTCCGGATTCTATCGCGCAAAGAAACTCCGAGCATAGCTCTCTCCATTGCCCGCTGTGTGACTCTGAGCTTTTCTAAAAGGCCAACAGACCACGTCTCGGTACCATATGTTATCACAAATTCAAATTCAAATTCGTCGAGGCACTGTGGTATCTTGGACGAGAAGACCTCCCACTAGATGGACCGACGACATTGTGAGAGTCGCAGGCATCCAGTGGATGCAAAAGGCAGGCTGTCGTTCAGTGTGGAGGTTAAAGGGGGAGGCCTATGTTCAGCAGTGGACGTCTTCCAGCTGATGATGATGACTGTATAGGGGTGATAGTCAACTATACAAAAAGAAGTATGGTGCAGAAGAGTGCCAGGTCACTTTTTGTTTCTATTAATTTCGAAAGTAGGTCCACCAATGAAAGGTCGGTGAACTTTTAGTCAATAATTATAACAATTATTGTTACTGAATTATTTTAAATGCAACAACAACAGCCGGTTGCATCATGACGCATTTTATCGATTATTTACTGCTAATTATGTTGTGTATTTATCATTCATTTTATTATTGTGATAATTTAATTTTAATAAGTGACATCTTACCCTTGGAATAATTAGTATTGGGTTGTATTTGATTGCGCATAAATGAATTAAAAAATAAACAGGCCAAGTGCGAGTCGGGCTCGTGCACTGAGGGTTCCGTACCACCACAAAATACAATATTTATCAATTTAAAAAAAAACTATTTGGTCCGAAAATAGCCAATCAATTGCTACGCCTTCACATAGTTAATATTTTGCAAGTGACGCTCGGTTTAAGAAATTTATCACCGACTAGCACTTGGCCATTTTTTTGTTATACTTTAGAGTGTGTACTATAATCATGCCAAGTTTGACGCTTGTACGTATTACCGGTTTTACATTAGAGCTAATACAAAAATACGTTTGTTATTGAAGTTTGTTGCCTTTAGTTTTTACTTTAAAACTTTTTTATGATTTTTTAGTCAATCCGCCATAACGTTACATATTCTGTGAAAATTTCAACCGGCTATCTATTACGGTTCGAAAGATACAGTCGTTAATAGTAAGGACAGACAGAAAGACGGACGGACGGACAGCACAGACAGACAGATACACAGACAGACATCGTAGGCTTAGTAATAGGGTCCCGTTATTACCCTTTGTGTACGGAACCCTAAAAACCAATATACTGAAACGATTTTGATGAAATTAATGACTTAAAAAAATATGGGACTTATATGAAAGTATACCTATTATAATCCTTTAAAATGAAATTTGCAAAAAAATAAAATTTAAAATGAAATTTGCAAGTTGAAGTGGCAATGGGCAGGCCACATCGCTCGAAGAACCGATAACCGATGGGGAAGAAAGGTTCTGGAGTGGAGACCACGAACCGGAAGACGCAGCGTAGGTAGGCCTCCCACTACATGGACCGACGACATTGTGAGAGTCGCGGGTATCCAGTGGATGCAAAAGGCGGGCTGTCGTTCAGTGTGGAGGTTAAAGGGGGAGGCCTATGTTCAGCAGTGGACGTCTTCCGGCTGATGTGATGAAAATGCATGTTCCAAATCGGTATATAAATTTCAGAGATCTGAGGTAAGAATTGAGAACCCCCTTAAAATTGAAGTCGTTTTTTTAAAACTTTTTTTTTTGTATTGAAATGTAAAACGCGGCTCTGAGTTCAAATATGAATAACGTCAGTCCTATAGAGAAAATATAGTATAGCCACAAGTTGGGGAACTAGAACCGACGCCAATGTCCGTTAGCCGAGAGGCGACGCCGCGCGGGCGCAAGCGTCGGCGTCGGCGCACTGACATCATGACGTCACGACCACGCCACCGCACAAAATTACATTATAACTCGTGCGCTCGTATGTCTAGACTACATCTGCATAATCAACCTATATTCATCATCATCATCATCATTTCAGCCATAGTACGTCATAGGCCTCCCCATTGATCTCCAAAAGGGCCGGTTGGAAGCGGCCTGCATCCAGCGTGTTCCTGCGGTCTCTTTTAGGTCGGCTGTCCATCTTGTGGTTGTCCATATTTAATGTTACAGGCCAGCGGATAAACTAACAAATTATAAAAAAGTCAAAACGAACCACACACAACAAACGTAATTTTTTACGTATTTTTGTATATACTCTAATGTAAAAACGGAAAAAAAACAAGCGTCAAACTTAACATGATTATAGTAAACATAAAAAAAATGGCCAAGTGCGAGTCGGTGACAAATTTCAGTTCATTACCAAGTTATAACTGTTAATTCCTTTTTACTGGGCAGGTGCCTTTATTAACTAAACAAAGTACAAGCTAAAACTAACACAACAAATACAATTAGACTGCCCATACACCGTTGAAGGTCTAAAGACAATCCAAATGCTCAAGCCCACTACCAGTTGGCAGCGTACCCAGCATGCTGGCGGCATTACCACGCTGAATGGCGATGCTTATGCGTTGAGCCAGAAACACGCCAGCATTTTGGTCACGCGTCGCATTAACCAGGCGCTCTGAAAGATTTTTGAAAATGAGGTGAGTTCCCGGTCCCCAAAGGCCCAATGTCTCGACCCCAAACGCTTCAAATATGTAACCACTGCCGAGGTTAATTAATTCCACTGTTAATTCCTTACCTGGTCGACTTCGTTATCATTTCACCGAATCGAAATTGCCATATTTTACTAATCCTGAAGTCGGTTTTTAAAATTGACAATAGGGTATTTGACAACTTTTGGGAAACTATTGCACATTATTGCCTGATATAATTTAATGTATACTGCATTTATATTTTCTGGATATCAGTCGTATTTGCGATATAAATCGATGTTAAAGTTTGAATAAAAAAATATCGCGCCAAAACGCAGACCTGCGTCATAGCTCCGGTCGAGCGACGATTGACGTCACACACAACAAAACAGCTGCAGCCAGGCAGCAAAAGTTTGATAATCACTAATTTTCTAATAGAAGTAATGGTTTATAAATGTTGTGTAGTGCCACAATGTACAAATACTTCCATAAAACACCGGAAAAACTATTCGTTTCTGTTCCAATGGACCCCAAAACTCGCAAAAAGTGGTTGGAACTAAGTAGCTCGTAGAGAACCCAAAAGTATTGGAGCTAATTCAAGTGTTTCTATGTGCGAAGATCATTTTGAGGTACATATTTGAGTCTATATATTTCTATTACAATTTGTGTTTTTATTGCATTATTATTTTATGTACTGTTACTTTCTTTTTAAACATTGTAAAGACATAACCTAACAAAATAGTGATATCCACCTACTACAACATACTTTTTGTACAACTTGATTGAATGTTTTGCTTGGAGAACAATTAAAAATTAATACTTACATTGTAGTTTTTACGTTTTGAGTTCTGCAGCGTAGAAACAATGACGTAGATTATTATTGAAGAAATATGCAACCATAAATACATTAATTTTGGGTAAGTTACTGCTGTCTGCTTGCACAAAATGTTTCTCCATTCTTCTCACATTTAACCTCCGGACTGTTTTTGGTGATAATTTCTGGATAAATCGCTCTCAAAATACCTTTACAACATTAAATTCGCAAATATCAATACAAAATCTGTTTGTTTAGATTTGTGTGACGTCACTAGGGATGAAGCCAATTACAGACCGTTTTCGATCACGTGATCAAATGTCGAAAATACAGTTATTTTATTCGCGTTTTTTACAAATAATAAGCATATTTTTATAAAAAAACCAATGAAATATGCTTTTTCATTATGTCATGTTTATGGATGATGTCAATTGGCATAATATTTTCAATACAGTCAAACACCCTATTATAGTATTTTGTGGGGTACGGAATCCTCAGTGCGCGAGCCCGACTCGCACTTGACTGGTTTATTAAATCAAAATAACTAAATTCGTTTACTTGAATGACATAATTTTGACATCTTGTAAATCTATACTAATATTATAAAGAGGAAAGATTTGATTGTTTGTTTGCATTGAATAGGCTCCGAAACTACTGAACCGATTTGAAAATATGACACATGCCTATTATTGTACTAAGCATAATAACACCCTTGTTTGTCTGATTTGAAGTTTCTTTAATTGTAATACTACGGAACCCTAAAAATAGACAATGTCCGGCACGGCTGAGACTATGATGCGTATGACGTCACTCGACGGCGCACGTTCGGTTTTTGTTATAAACAGTAATAATAATACACGTCTGGGTCCACGCTAGATCCGCTTGCTGGCTTGACTGGTACAGACGTGATCCTAACAAGTTACGGCACAAATTGTAAAAAGTAAACGAAAACAGGCTGCGACACTAGCGCCACCGGCAACCGGCGGCGGCAATCGTAAACAAAATAAATGAAATAAATTAATAATTCCCACAGGATTAGCAAGTTGGAGTGGCAGTGGGAATGGCACATAGCACGCAGAACAGATGGCCGATGCGTTCGAAAGGTTATCGAATGGAGACGACGGACCGGTAAGCGCAGCGTAGGACGTCCTACAAGATGGACAGACGACCTAAAAGAGACCGCAGGGAAACGCTGGATGCAGGCCGTTTCCAAGCGGCCCTTTTGGAGATCAATGGGGGAGGCCTATGTCCAGCAGTGGACGACTTATGGCTGAAATGATTATGATGAAATATTCGGGACATTTTTGCATACACTGTCATCTGACCCTAAACTAAGCAAAGCTTGTAATATGGATGCCAGAAACTGATATACATAAATATGTTATATGATTATTTACGGGATATTTACCGTGGTAAGGTTGTGGAATGAGCTCCCGATATTTCGGAGCAGTTACAGAAATATCGGGAGCTCATTCCACAACCTTACCACGGTAAATGTCCCGTAAATAATCATATAACTTTAGTGAACAACCGTGAAAGTTTAAAACAGTGTTTTACATAAATATGTATTTTAAAATACATACTTAAATAGATATTAACACCCAGATATAGAACAAACACAAATGTTCATCACATGAATGTTTGTCCTAGGTGGGAATCGAACCCACGCCCTCAGGCTCAGAAGGTAGGTTCACTACCAACTGGATCAACAGGCTATCTATTCCGATTCTATCATATAGAAAGCTCTATAGATGATACAATTTCAATAATAATTAGATCGCTTGGTGGCGGTGACATGTGACCGGAATGCTGGCACCTACTTTAGCCAATAAATTAGCATTGCCATCCAATTTTTTTTTTTTTTTAATTTTCATGACCCTGGATTCAATGTCCTTTAGTCGTAATCTTAAACAGCTTACATAGTCTTAATAGCGTCCACCAAGTCATAGTCACAGTCAGAGTCAAGCTAAGTAAGTCACGGTCAAGTCAAACTCATGCCCCTGTAAAGTGGCGGAGACTTTACAAGAGGCTCCTATGGAGTTTTGGAACATTGCCACCCTTTTTTTTTTTTTTTGTTAAAATCTTCATGAGCGTGGATTCAATGTCCTTTACTCGTAATATTAAACAGTTTACTTAGTCTTAATAGCGTCAAACAAGTCATAGTCACAGTCAGAGTCAAGCTAAGTAAGTCACGGTCAAGTCAAACTCATGCCCCTGGTGGAGACTTTACAAGAGGCTCCTATGGAGTTTTGGAACATTGCCATCCAGAGTGGCAATGCTGCCAGCATTCTGGCACTCTTCCTAGGGACTTTGAGATTAGTAATTTTTGTAATGATTTTTATTTATATTTTATTATAATTTGTATATAATAATTAGGTACTTAGTAATGGTTTTAGGTTATAAATATCTGTGTTTTAAATATTTTTTCGTGTAAATAAAATGTACACCTATATTTTTGAAAATAATGGTTTCAAATTTTGGAAAATCTCAACTGTTCGACTAGATATTAGAATTTCAATTCTAAATTAGATGGTTGACATGGCTGCCATTGTTTTTTATTGTACCTGTCGACAAACATTTACGTGACCTGACCTTTTGACCTCAAACTTTGAACTTAATCAGTTTTTTGGGATAAATTATCCAATATGTCCGTTCTTATATTGTAGACTACTTCTGCCGAGTTCTGCCTCATCATTACTAATTTCAGCCACATTGACACAGTACTTCTAAAATTTAAAATTAGTGTGATACTGATTACTGTCACTTTTTTTTTTTGTTTCTCACGAATTATGCTGACTAATATAACCAAGGACGTTGTATACCCTAAACCCTATACAAAGTCCTTGAGTATAACGAAGTATATTTTTTTCTTTTTGGCTTCTCACGAATTACAAATTAAGCCAGTGTCAAGTATAAAGTACATTCTAAAGTTATATGATTATTTACGGGATATTCACCCTGGTAAGGTTGTGGAATGAGCTCCTGATATCAAAGCACATTCAATTAAGATTCTTTTTTAAAAGTTAACCCCTTGACATTGAGAGTAAGCTCAAAAAAAAATCCAAGGACATTCTCACATGTCTAATTTTAAAAGAACTTGTTTCTACGAACAGGTTCAATGTTATTGTTAGTATTATAGTATTATAATTATACAAAAGGGTGAATTTTTAATTCGCTGTTGCTATTGGCTTAGAAAACGTATTTTTTGAGGTTTTGTGTTATTCGTCTAGGATAGGTCAAACTATCTATTATGATGGTAATATCACTTTCAATAGGGGGTGAATTTTATTCGCCACAAAAGACAAGTTAAAAGTGACTGTCATGTTTATCTAGGACAAACTATATACTATTATGCTAATTTCAAATAGATACCCTCATGTCAATATTGAAGACTTAAAATAGGGTGTAAATATTTTCGAAAATATGTTGCAAAAGTTACTATGATATTCGTCTATAATTACAAACTATATATATTATTATGGTAATATCAAATAATTAACCCGAGATTATATTATTTTTTGAGAATTTATATAGGGGTGAATTCTATTGGCTAAAAACAATCTTTTATAAAAGTTACTATGATATCAAAGTCAAAGTCAAAGTCAAATCATTTATTGCACATTATGCTAAATAGGTGAAACTTATCTAAACGCAATGACCCAATTAGAGTATGGCAATTTATATAAATATGGTGCAGAAATATGGAGCGGCCCGATCTGTTTTATAATGTTTTGTCGTTAAGATGATTTTCAACGGAATAATAACACTTTCTAATATGTTTTTAAGATTCTTTGCAAAATATTGTTCATTGTCGTCACTCTTTAAGTCGTCGGGTAATTTATTGTATAGTTTTATGGCCATTGCATGAGGACCACTACTATGCATTTCTAACCTAGATTTTGGTATTACTAATTTGTGTTTAAACCTGAGCGGATGTTTGTCTAGGATAAGATAAACTATCGATTATTATGGTAATTTCAAATAATTATCCTTAAACTATATATTATTATTTCTTCCTTTAAATAGGGGGCTAGTTATATTGGCAAAACAAAATACCTATAGGTATTTGTCTAAGACAGGATAAACTCATCTATAATTATGCAAAATTTAAATAATTTACCCTAAATAGATTATATATAAGGTCGATATAAAAGAAATGGCAAGGAAACGCTGGATGCAGGCCGCGTCCAACCGGCCCTTTTAGAGATCAATGGGGGAGGCCTATGTCCAGCAGTGGACGTCCTATGGCTGAAATGATGATGATCAGATTATGTTATTATTTAAAACTTCGATAGAGGGGAGTTCTAATACATAAAAATGATCTTACTTTATTTAAAAGTTATATATTCATCTAGGATAGATATAGATAATTTACATATATAGTTACTACAAATCAATATTGTACACACTGTACTGTACTATAAAAAATACAACAAAAATTACAGATTCTTTTAAATACTTTATTACGTTTATTTCTCTAAAAATCTTATATAATAATATAGTTAATTTTAATATTTATCCTAATTTTAATTTCATTCTGATGGAAATTGATAAAACATGGAGGAGAGAAATTGTAGATTTATTTATAGTCTTATATTTAGGTCATCGTCATCATCAGTCTATTTAATGTTCGTCCACTGTTGGACGTAGGCCTCTCCTAAAGAACGCCTCAAGGCACGATCTTCTGCTTTTCGCATCCACTTGCCACCAGCCACTCGTCACTCCACCTGGCTGCAAGGCGTCCTACTCTACGTTTGCCGATACGCGGTCTCCACTCTAGAACCCGTCTACCCCAGCGGTTGTCGGTTCTTCTACAGATGTGGCCAGCCCATTGCCACTTCAGCTTGCTAATTCTTTAAGCTATTTCGGTTACTTTAGTTCTTGTTCTTATATTTAGGTACTAACATAATATTATTTTTATAGAAAACATAAAATCAAGGGTCAATAAAAAGCCTTACCCTCTATTTCAATAGATAAATAAATAAAAAATAAAAATTTAGGACATTTTTTCACACACGGTCATCTGACCCCAAACTAAGCAAAGCTTGTGATATGGCTGCCAGAGACTGATATACATACATATATATATATATATATATAGATCTGATAGACCAACTATTTACTGAATGTCATGAATATCTATATTAGATAGAATCTTATCTAATTTGTGTATTTATTTAGGGCATGTTATAGGGTGCATAATATTATTCGAATAGAACTAGACAAAAAACTAGAAATAGAAGTATTTAATTATATTTTTATAGGAAACATAAATCATACAATCAAGGGTTAATAAATTGCCTTACCCAATAATTAAATAGACAGATAGACCTACTACTAGTGGCTGATATATATTAGACAGGATCTTATATAATTTGTATATCTATGTAGGGCGTGTTATAGGGTGCATAATATTACTCGAATAGAACTAGATAAAAAACTAGAAATAGAAGTATTTAATTATATTTTTATAGAAACAAATAAATCATGCAATTAAGGGTTAGTAAATAGCCTTACCCTAATTCAATAGATATATCTAATAGTCTGGATGTCATGTATATATATATATATATATATATATATATATATATATATATATATTTTTTTTTATATATATATATATATATATATATTTATTATAATAATCCTCCTGTCTAATATATATATATATATATATATTTATTAGACAGGATCTTATCTAATTTGTATGTATATCTATGAAGGGCATGTTATAGGGTGCATAATTTTACTCGAATAGATCTAGACAAAAAACTAGAAATAGAAGTAATTAATTATATTTTTATAGAAAAAAAAACACACATAATTCATATACACATTAAAAAAACATGCATTCAAGGATTAATAAATAGTTTTACTCTGTAATTAACAGATGTGCCTATATAGATAGGCCTACTATCTATATAGAACAAGACAAATTAGCATGACTATATAGTATGTTTTTACGGAAATGTATATTATGTTTGTGTATATTTTGCCAAAATAAATTCGCCCATTAAAATTGAATATCAGATATCAGTCGAGGGCCTTTACCCACCACCTAAATTTCCATATAACTTGGTCAATCAGAACTTCAAAGGTATTGTAACATAATTTCCTACTTCCTTTCATACCAAAGTAATATTTTACTATCCAAACTGTCCTTCTGTGGAAAGAGCTGCCTGCTTCTATCAGTCAGGCCAAACCTCTTTCTATTTTTGAATCTTGTCTACAATCTCTTTCTTCTATCTTCTAATCTAATCTTTCTTTATAATGGGTTCGTATGTATTATTTATAGTATGTATTGGTATACATATTACTATTTGTATATTCTGTATTTATTTGTATGTATGTATGTATAATTTATGTATTATCTACTCCGCCGAACCTTACTCCTTTTAAAGATGTCTATCCAAAGGTTGTCTGAAACTATCATAGGCCTACGAATAAATAAATTAATTCTGTATATAATGTCCATAGGAACCACGTAGATGAATTCTGGAAACTTTTTCTTCCACCAATGGGCTTTAGGAGTACTATTTCAATTTAGGTTTTTGTTATATTATATAAATGTTAGTCATCATCATCATCATCAGCCTATTTGCTGTTTGTCCACTGCTGGACGTAGGCCTCTCCTAACGAACTCTACAAGCCAAGATCTTCTAGTTTTGGCATCCAGTTGTCAGACGCCTTTCTCAGGTCTTTCCACCTGGTCCTACTCTACGTATGCCAGTACCTGGTCTCCACTCTAGAACCCACCCTAACAGTTGTCAGTTCTTCTACAGATACGGCCAGCCCATTGCAGCTTGCCAATCCTCTGAGCTATATCGGCTACTTTAGTGCTCTCTAGAATAATCTCATTTCTGATTCTATCTTTCAAAGAAACCTCGACCAGCTCGCTCCATAACTCACTGAGCGACTGTATATCGATGGACTAGGGCCCAGATTCTACTAAACCAATTGTTTTTAAGTTGTAATTGTTTCAATTTTAATTTTTAAATAATTGCCTCAAAATTGACAGTTTTATAAACAAATTATACTAGAAAAATACCACCACCTAATATTATAACTTAGTATTAAAAAAACTCTCAATTTTGAGGCAATTATAAATAAAATAAAATTGAAACAATTACTATTTAAAAATAATTGGTTTAGTAGAATCCGGGCCCTGCTTTACAGTCAATCATATACATTTTCTTTCATATATATATATATATAAAAATAGGTATTTTTTTTTATTTTAGTACTAGTTTGTTCATATATGGTTTTAGTTGTTTTATAAATTTAGCATAATGTGCAATAAAACTAACCCTGTACTATTTATATTATAAATTTTAGATATTGTCATAAAGTTACCTACTTTGTTAAAGTTAATATATCAAATAAATTTCCTATTTCATATCCTTTTTAAATGTAATAGTATGGCTTGCGCTTGACCGCCATCTCGCCTGATTTTAAGCAACGATGCGGTCTAGGATGGAGCACGCTTGCCTAGAAGAAACCAATTCACACTCGAGATTGTAACCAACGGGAACACCCATTCAGGCAACTCATTCCACAGACTAGTAGTTCGCACAATAAATGTGGAATCAAAGCCCTTCGTACGGGTTTTCGGAATATCAACCATAAAACGATGTCCATTTTTGTGCCCGCTCTGGCAGTCCGATAGAAAATCGGGCAGGAGGGAATTAAATCAGGCATGTTTAATTTACGGTTTAATTTGCCATTGATTTTTTAGTGCTAACCCGAAATCTTATTCTTATCTTATCTTATCTTATTATCTTTGGATTTTAGGATGGTTTCATAGGAGCTGGTTGGCACAAACAACTGTTTAAAAGCTTTAAAGTTTTTTTTTTAATCAGCTGTTAACCCACAGTTTCATATAATTTAATGATAGGTTCATTGTCTTAATTTTATTAAAATCAAATTAAAGCGTCAACACAAATAAATCCAAAATATTTGGAATTCACTAATAACTAAACTAATAACTATTCAAATAACCCACACCTAACCGTTCCCGGCGCAAAGGTACCCAAAACGCTCGCTGCGTTACCACGTTGGATGGCAATGGCCAACCTTTGCACCAGGAACGAGCCGGAGCGGGAGTCACCACACTTTACCTCGAGCCTGTGCCCTATCTCCGAAATGAGCAGCAATTGTCTTAATTAACCATTTACTGTATTATTTCTGTTGGATTACGAACGACGATATATCAAATAAAAAATCAATAAGTTATAATAGCTCTGGTTACTAAGATGAAATGAGAACAAATTCTTTCCTAGTATATAAAAAAACAAACAGAATTAAATAAAATTAAAAATATATAATAATTAATAAATTAATAGTTCAATATATACTTTCTCTCTCTGAGAGAAAGGGTCTGTGTCCCAACAGTGGGAACGTGATAATACCTACTGATAAATTATTATATTTTTATTTTGCATTTTTAGAGAAACTTACAGCCTAATAGTATATAAGTAAACAAAATAATTAGGTGACTAGGCCAATTACAAGTTCCCGCCTATGGATTATGTATGCATGTATATATAAATAACAATTCGAAGTAATATTTGACATATTATGGGGGTAGAATTTTACTCTATCCACTAACTATATTAATTTACGTAGGTATATAAAATGAGGAATGTCTAATACTGCAGTTTTTTGGACTCGGTGCTTATAACTGAATTGCTGTATAAATATAAGATACTAGCTGACCTGACAGACGTTGTCCTGTCTTAGAACTGTCAAACACGCAAAGTTATAATTGTAAATCTTATTTTTTTACACCTTGGGTTACATTATTGGAGTTTTAGAAAAAATCCAATATTTAAAAAATATATATAATATAGCCTATGTTACCCGGGGATAGTGTAGCTTCCCAACAGTGAAAGAATTTTTCAAATCTGTTCAGTAGTTTCGGAGCCTATTCAATGCAAACAAACAATCAAATCTTTCCTCTTTATAATATTAGTATAGATAAGTGAAATATTATTATTCTCTAAACATTGCCGAATATTATTTAAATATATCTAATAAGAAATGTTTTATTATTTTATGTAATTCAAGAAGTCAGAATTGTGTAGTACAAAAAAAAATGTATAGTCCAAATGGATTAGTAGTCGCTAACGTAATAAAAAAAATAGTTAGTTGTAATTTCTTTTTTCCCCCCACTAATATGTGATTAGAATTGCTCACATATTTGCAAAGCGCTTGATAGTTTTTGCATTTTTTTTTATTACCTACGTATCAAACCATCCCAAATCTTGCCTAATTTGGATTTCTTCTCCTTTTTTGTGGTGATTTTAACATAAAAATCAGCAAAAACGAGTATTTTAGATACTCAAATAAGCCTAAATAGATAACTTGGAACTTGTAGAGAAAAAAAAAACCAGTAAATTGACTAATTCTCCTATTTCACATAATTAATTTTTACAATATACGTCTATTTCTTATATAATAAACATATAAGTATAAGAATTATTTAAAATAATATAATAATATTCGATAACTGAGAATGTATACCCTTACTAAAATTTGGTAGAGTCGATGACGTTTCCAATATAATCAAATTGACTAATTTAGACATTTTTATCGAATGTTTATTTTCATTTTTGCTTAATTATTGTAAATCGGCATATAAATTCTTTTATTTAAATTCATTTTGGGTGTTTTAGCTAAACATTTAGGATTTAATCCGACTTGCAAACCACGTGATATGGCTAGCGTCATCACCGAAAAATCCCAAAAAATCACGAAAAAAATTGTTTTTTCGCACAAACAAAACTTAATTACGGTAAAATACTAAAAGTACTTACGTTTACATCAAAAATTGAAGAATTTAATCCACGTGGTCCTCAGTTTGGATCACTTAACCACTCCACGGGACGCCTGAGCACAGTCACTCCACAAAAACGTTGAAAATCCAAATTCAAAAGTCGAAATTTGTCCAAAATCCATATCAAACTTACATTTGGCAGTCCAAAGCACAGTTTTCAACACTCTCCTAAATAGGCCTATAGGAATCTTATTGGAAAATAGAGGTCGAAAAGTTTGCAAAAATTTCGCGTTTCTGCGTCCGGGCCGCGCAAATGGGCCTAGACAGACGGCCGCGCGCGCGCCTTACGCCAACTAACGCAAATTCACCGATAACTATGACAACTGATAATTCAGGATAAAATAACGATAAGGAATTAGGCTCATCGGCTTCGACATTTGCTAAATATACCACAAGCACGACACAAATTTTGACAAAAAAAATTGGGTAGACACCGAAAATTTCGTTGTAACTTTGCACACTGGGGTCAAAAATGGTTTGTATTTCCGGGGGTGGGTTGTTAGAGGGTGGGTTTGAGGGTGCGAGGGTACAATAATAATGGTTGTTGAGCTGTCGTGGTGCGCGCGCGACTTACAGTTTTAAAATGGCCGAGAGGCGGTCGACTCGGCCACCTTGCCTCGCTTGCGCTCGCGGCTTTGGGTATGTGCTCTGCAGAACATCGTATGGCCCCGTAGCAATCTTCACACGGTATTGCTGGAAGCTTGGTACATCTTGGAATGAAGACTGAATTCTAATTCAAATTATTTATTGAGAATGAAAACGGACAAATTCCACTAACATTTATCTCACAAACTGTTAAACTAAAATAGATTTCTAGTAAAAAAGAAAAAAAAATTAAATCTAATATAATAATTGCAACAAATTTTTATGACAACATAAAATTTGTGTCACAAAAAATAGAATTGGAAGCTATAAAAAATTTATTAAACTTTTATCTTATTAAAAACCGACTTCAAAAAAGGAGGAGGTTATCATTTCGACTGTATGTTTGTTACGCGATTACTCCGCCAATTGTGATTTATTTTGATGATTCTTTTCTTTTTTGGTTTGAGAGGTTTTAATAAATTGTATCGGAATTAATTCAGCGCTTTTTGAAAAAATCTAAAAAAAAACAAAAAACAGATCACGTTTTGGTTTGGGGTTCCCTTCAGCAAAAGTTTTGATGCGGACTTTCAATCCATGCTTTATCTGACAATTTCAACTTTTTAGTTTATGTTTGTACATGTAGGTACGTATAAGAAGGTACGTACGTAGGTACGTACGTAGGTACGTACGTAGGTACGTACGTACGCCTTGCTTGAAGGTTTTTTTGTATTTTTTTTTAAATGTACTTTATTTAGTTTAGGTTATTCATATTATTAGGTAGGATATAAAGTTGATAACTATTCAACCCTATTTATTTGAATATGAAACCCTCTATATAATTTTATTATAAATTCATATTACCTACACGCCAATAACTAGTTTGTGATTTATATTTAATAAATGTACTAAATAAAATAAAATAAATCGTGGTGTGGAAATATCAAATGATAAATTAAAATTATAGATATAATTATAAAAAATACAATTAATTTATTACAGACTAGAAATATTTGGTTAAATTCACCAAAAAAAATTGTAAGCTTTTACCTCATCATCATCAGCCAGAAGACGTCCACTGCTGAACATAGGCCTCCCCCTTTAACCTCCACACTGAACGACAGCCTGCCTTTTGCATCCACTGGATGCCCGCGACTCTCACAATGTCGTCGGTCCATCTAGTGGGAGGCCTACCTAAGCTGCGTCTTCCGGTTCGTGGTCTCCACTCCAGAACCTTTCTTCCCCAACAGTTATCGGTTCTTCGAGCGATGTGGCCTGCCCATTGACACTTCAACTTGCAAATTTTAACAGGTATGTCGGTGACTCTGGTTCTTTGGCGAATATCCACGTTCCGGATTCTATCGCGCAATGAAACTCCGAGCATAGCTCTCTCCATTGCCCGTTGTGTGACTCTGAGTTTTTCTAAAAGGCCAACAGTTAAGGACCACGTCTCAGTACCATATGTCATCACTGGCAACACACACTGGTCAAAGACCCTTGTCTTGAGGCACTGTGGAACTTTTGAACTTCAGTAACTTTTATCTACGTAAGGTAAAAACCATTTAAAAAAAAACGAATTTACTAGCATTTGCTTTGTCATAATTAGGTATTATCGTAATATAAGCCAAGTATAATAAAATAAACTTTAAAAAAAATTGCTTTTTTTTATTATGGTTTTAGCATATTTTGGTAATCACCTAGAGGTCTACAATTGTTATTTTTGTGATATTGAACAAAGTATATTATTTTATCTACTTATTAAATGTTTCTAAAATTTGCTCTATCATAATTATATGCCAAGAATAATAAAGAATCTAAAAAAAACAGCACTTTGTAAAGTATTATATAAGAAGTATTTAATGTTTTGGTAATTGCCTAGAGGTTACAATTGTTATTTTTGGGATATGCAACAAATAATAAAATATGTTATCTAGTACATTTTTCTAGCATTTGCTGCTCTATCACAATATATGCAAAGTATAATTATAGGATAAACGATCTTGAATTAAGTAGATTATGTTTTTTTTTTAGTTTGGTGTTTAGTATTCTTAAGTTAACTTAATAATAAGTAGCAAAAATGTGTATTCTGTACTAAAGTTATCAATGTGTAAAAATAAACTTAAATTAGCACAAAAAAGCTACTATGAAATTTCAGAATTCCTTATGATAAAAATGTTTTGATATGTAATGTAGACTAAAATTAATTGACATAAAATCGAGACTAGGAAAAAATAAAAGAACATACAAGTGGTTGTAGGTCTGACACTACAACAGAAAAAAACTACAATTTCAGTAAGAAGGCTATGCCTGTTTATTTTTAATAATTTGTCAGTGTATATTTATATATTATGTATATTTTTATATTATGTTTTTTTTTTACCCTCGCTCCGGCTCTTACCTTGTGCAAAGGTTCATCATCATCATCATCATTTCAGCCGTAGGACGTCCACTGCTGGACATAGGCCTCCCCATCGATCTCCAAAAGGGCCGGTTGGAAGCGGCCTGCATCCAGCGTCAAAGCAAAGGTTGGTCATAGCCATTCAGCGTGACAATGCCGCTAGTGTTATGGGCACCTTCGCACCAGTCCACCTGGTCCAGTTTGAAATTTAACATTTAATTAGTAGTTAGTTTTAGTTTAATTTTAGTTTTGGATTACTTTTAGTCATAAATTTAAATTTAAGATTATTTTACTTGTAAGTTTTGTTGAATATACCCATTTTTAAAAGAAAAAATTTTTTTTTTTTTTTTTTTTTTTTTCATATAATGTTTAATTTTCTTGTTTACATAAAATTTAGCAAATGTTATACGTATAGGTACCTTCTGAAGATATTATTTAAATCGGCTTATACAATAGGCATGATGACTAATATTTTTTTATTGCCTCATAAAAAAGCTGATCATAAATAGAACACATCAACAAAAACAAAATTAAAATTAGTTCAAAAATAAATAAGATATAAGCATTTTAATTTAATTTCATGCTAGACAGAGAGCGCACTATACTGAGCCGTGACGTCACGGCTCAGGAGCGCCATACAAATGCTATACTAACACACGCTTTGCGAGAAAGGGATAGAACATCCCCACTCCATCCCCACCTAAAACTTTAAATACTCATATCTCAGAGATTTATCAGCCAATTCAAATTATTTTTTCAGTATGTGTAATGTATTTACTTATATTCATCGCTAAGCCGGTTATTTGTAATAAATTAAACATTAGGAATCATGCCTATTCTGAGATATAGGTACCTAAGCTTTTAAAATTTTTGGTCGTATAAGAAAGGAAAGCTCCAGCAATTATTGTCAGTATATAATTTGAAAGTATAGTGCATTCAGACTAAGTGAAATATTAAATCAAATTTAAAACGTAGGTATCCTTTATCGTACACAACTTTAAAAACAGAATATTAACGTAAACTTAAATGAATAACTAAAAACTAAAACTTAAAATAACGAAATAAAACTAAAAACTTAAGGCGTGCTGATTTAAATCCGCTTAAATTAAATTCAAAGATACAAAAAATAAATAAATAAGATATAATGGTAAGCGTTTAAAGTTTTTGGTCGTATTAGAAAGGAAAGCTCTGTCCCTTTCCTGCAACGATAGTAAGGATACAATTTGTATGGCGTACTAACAAGACAAATGACGTCATTTGTAGGTAAGTATAGTGCGCTCTTTGTCTAGCAACACATCAAAATGCTTATATTTTCGTTGATTATGAAAACATTTTTACATTTTACTAACGTGACGGTTATCTGCTGACGGTGCTGTCAGTTTTTTTTTGAGACAATAAAAATATGCCAGTCAATTGCGAGTCGGACTCGCGCACTGAGGGTTCCGTAACACCACAAAATTCAATAACGAAATAACCAGTTATAAGTAACTTGGTAATGAACAGAAACTTGTCACCGAATCGCACTTGGCCATTATTTATTTTATTTTTATTACCGTTCGAAAGATACAGCCGTTAATATTAGGTAGGACAGACGGACAGACAGATAGACAGACAGATAAACATATAGAGAGATAGACATCGTATGCTTAATACTTATTAGGGTCCCGTTTTTACCCTTTGGGTACGGAAACCTAAAAATAGAAAAATGAAAAAATTTACCAACTTTACAGATACGTTAGTAGGTCTGCAGCTACTTGTAGTGTCTGTAATTGAGGCGTCCAATTGTCTGTGAGACATTACACAATTAGTTTAGTTGTCGTCTAATTAATAGCATTTAAACTAGCCGATGGTCACCGACCAGCGCGTACTTCACACTGGCTAAATAGACAAGATGACTGGAAAAAATTTAACGGCCTCATAATAGCAAATTTGACGGTTTTAAATCAATTTTATTCAGTTAAATTACAATATTTGAGCTGGAAAAAAATACATGTCATAGATACATCTGTGTTTGAGTTTATGATTTGGTTCAAAACACGATAGAATAAACTTTCCTTGATCTAAAAAAAAACTGAAACAAAGTCGAGTTAGTTTATTTTTTTCATTTTATGCTCTACTGAAAGCTCGTAACAACCTGGAAATTGCATGTGCTGAAAGGCAATTTTATTCACAATTTTTTTATTTGGATATATTTTTGATAGTGAATGGTTTCGTTTTTTTGTGAAATTAAAAGCGTAAAAAGGTCGCGAGAATTTGCGCGCGCCGCGTTCTGTACCGCGCCAGGCGTCATCGAGGTCGGACCTATGTTCGTTTTTGTCGTTGCACACCCCCCGCGGGCGTCCTGACTCTGGCGTGGCAAAATACATCGTCGCTATAACTTGGCGGGGGCTGAGGGAGCGTTTTGTTGGCTACGCGACTCGGATAACCGGCCGTTAAAAGAAAAAAGTTTTATTCCATCTTTGAGTCTTTGCAAAAAGAGAAGCGTCGTAGAGTCGTAGGTCGAGCGTGTGGTCATTTACCGTTTTTAATTTAGTTCGCCGTTTTGCCACGACGGTTCTCTTTTTTCTTTCGGTTCCGTACCTCAAAAAAAAACGGAACTCTCATAGGATCACTTTGTTGTCCGTCTGTCAAGAAAGGTTCTCAGCATATTGAATTTGAATATGAATCTACCGTTTCTTTTAGCTGTGAAAAAATCAAACTTGTAAGTCAACGCGATCAAAAAATATAACCGTTTATGTCGCAAATTAAATTTTTGCGATTTCACAAGGGAATCAAAACTTATAGGGTACTTCCCGTTGACCTAGAATCATGAAATTTGGCAAGCAAGGTCTCACAGCACATATAAAGGAAAAAATCCCAAAGTTAATATGATAATATATCATAAAAATATATAAAATAAACTTACATTTTGTAGTTGGTATGATAGATAGATAAACTCTTTATTGTTCACACCACAAATTTCATACACACGATAAAACAGCTTAAAAACTAGTGCAACAATCGGCGGCCTTATCGCTAAGAGCGATCTCTTCCAGGCAACCTTAGGATGGAGAGGATTCATACAGGAGGTAGAAGGCGGGGCGAGCAATATTGAATAATGTGATACTTAGTTATAATATAAACCGTACATTCTAATAACAATACATACTAATACATATACTTATTACTTAAAATTACGATACTAATACTTATATTACTTAAGATTACGATAATATACTAATACATAAAATATAAAATTAATTAATTTGATTAGTTACACAATATGTATGGTATACACGGTATGTATGGGAGCACCTGTTTGCTACAAAGTTAAGTTTGTCATGCAATATCTCAATCTATTTAACTACTCGATTTTCGGGATGGATCTACATATTTATTAAGTTTGTTCGGAACCCTCAGAGTGCGGTTCTGTTACACTTGTCCGGTTTATTGCAGACTATCAGTTATATATATTAAGACACGCTAAATTGTGCACACCAGAAATAAAAATTACTATTATTAAATTAAGAAAAGAATTAAATGTTACGGCGATTAATTAACAAAGGATACAAAAGTCAAATGGCCGATGGGGCCGAAAGGTTCTGGAATGGAGACCACGGACTGGTAAGCGCAGCGTAGGACGTCCACCCACAAGATGGACAGACGACCTAAAAGAGACCGCAGGGAAACGCTGGATGCAGGCCGCTTCCAACCGGCCCTTTTGGAGATCGATGGGGGAGGCCTATGTCCAGCAGTGGACGTCCTACGGCTGAAATGATGATGATGATGATGATGATGACAAAAGTCAAAAAGTAAAAACGAAAGGGGGGTATATACAACAATACCCCCATATAACAAACGTATTTTTCTATTCTCTAATGTAAAACGGTAATAGATATCTAAGTACGTACAAACGTCAAACTTGGCATGATTATAGTAGGTACACACTCTAAAGAGTGTAAAGTATAACAACAAATAATAAATAATGGCCAAGTGCGAGTCGGTGACAAATTTATGTTCATTACCATGTTATAATTGTGTTATACTCGAGCGTCACTATAGCAAAATACCTACTTACTTGGTAGGTAGGTACCTATGTCACTGCGTGTCAATTGCTTCGACTATTTTGCCTGAATTATAAACTTTGTGGCGGAACTCTTTTTCACCAATGCGACCTTCGCGGCCGCCTTTATTATTTTATTTCAATAGAGTTGTGTTTTGTTTTATAAGAGATCTGTCAAGAGGTGAAAAATAGATGTTTTCGATTCCGCAAAATAAATTGTTTTAATAATAGGAGTAATAATATCCTAAATTGGTGACCCCGATACGAACACAACATAAATTAAGACGATTCGAACACAAAAAGAGCAAAGGTACGCAAATAGGTACGAGTACCTTCTTTGGTGGTACGAGTGAAGCGACCACGGTCGTCTGATTGTTCGTCGATGAGAATACGAAAACGTAGAAAAAGAAGTGGTGAATTCGACTACGAGAGCTGTGCTGCTGACTGCTGGCAACAATCGCATGGAGCGCGTCAAGACTTGATTCGAAGTATCTTTTGGAAGAACCAGTGTGGACTAAAAAGACAAAGTGTGATTTATATTGTTGTGTGTTTTTATGAGTGTGTATTTAATTTTATTTTGGTGAATTTTTGTACATATTTTTAAGTTATTTTTATACCAAAGTTTTTTGTAGGGCATTCGCACACCACACTCCCACGTTTCTTTTGTTTTCAGTTTTTGTTTTTGAATTTTGTTTTTCTCTTAGCATGGTTTTTCATGACAGCACACGTCATGAGTGACAGTGAGCAGGAAGACTTCAAACCGGCTTCCGCGGGTACGGGTGGACGTGAAATGTCAAGCAGTGACAGCGGATCTGGCACAGGCGGTACGGAGAAGGTAATGATTAACAGAGTATCTATACGTACCCCTCCATTTTGTAGAGATCGCCCGGCCCTATGGTTTGCGAGTTTAGAGGCGCAATTTTCCATCAATAATATTAGCCAAGAAATCACAAAGTTTAATTACGCAGTTGCGCACCTCGATACCAATTGTACTCGCGAAGTAGAGGATTTCATAATCCAACCTCCGAGGGAGCAACCCTACACGAAATTGCGCAATGCAATAATATCTAGGTTCTCAGATTCTCGGGAGCAGAAAATACGCCGTCTTCTAGAGAAGGAGCAGATCGGCGATCAAAAGCCGTCGTTTTTTCTGCGTCATCTGAGATCGTTAGCCGGTGCAGCATTTCCGGAGGATATTCTGAAGACAATTTGGATGAGCAGGTTGCCACGATATCTTCAAACTGTATTGGCTGCTCAACGATTAGAATCGTTGGCTGAGCTAAGCGAACTAGCGGACAATTTGGCTGAAATTAACGCTCAATCAACTTCATTGGAGGTATGTACGGTTTCGCCTAACTCGAATACTGATCTTGTACAAGAGCTGACTAAAAAAGTTGATGAATTGACCCGTTTAGTAGCGTCACTTTCCTCTGCTGGTTGCAGCTCGCATGTTGGTACGCGTAGTCGTGACTTCAATCGTAACCGTAATCGTAGTCGCAGCCGATCACGTTCACGTAACTATGATTTGTGCTTTTATCATGACCGTTTTGCGACAAAAGCACTTAAATGTGTGCCTCCATGTAAGTGGTCCGGTTCCCCGCCTAGTGATCAGGGAAACCAAAACAGCAACTGTTAAAGGCGACATCCAGTTGCTCGCCAGCTAGTCGCCGCCTTTTCGTGACCGACCGGAGATCCAACCGGAAATTTTTGGTGGACACTGGTTCGGATATTTGTTGCGTTCCTCGTAGCTTTATAAAAGGACGTACGCTTCAGCCATTATCATATAATTTAGTTGCAGCTAATGGCAGTAAGATTATCACATATGGGCTGGTACAGTTGAACTTAAATTTAGGGCTACGACGAGATTTCACCTGGAACTTTGTCGTGGCGGATGTGGAAAGTGGTATTATTGGCGTAGATTTTTTGTCGCATTACCAGCTTTTACCCGATTGCTCAAAAGGTAAGCTGTGCGATAGTAAAACTGGGCTTACTTCGTCCGCGGACCTTTATACCGCGGAACAGCAAAGTGTGAAGGTAGTATCTCTTCCTGACTCGCCTTTCACAGCGATCTTGGAGAAATACCCAAGTATAACGCGACCACCTGGTGCTCCTAGAATTATTAAACACAGCACCGTACATTATATAAATACTACCGACGGTCCCCCTGTGACATCTAGATCGCGTCGGTTGGCACCATTAAAACTGGGCATTGCAAAGAAAGAGTTCGAAGATATGGTCCGAGCTGGTACTTGCCGACCATCTGATAGCTCTTGGTCATCGCCTCTGCATCTCGCACCTAAAAAGGACTCAACGTGGCGTCCTTGCGGTGATTATCGTGCATTAAACGCCCGGACGATTCCTGATCGCTACCCTGTCCGATACATAGGTGATTATGCGCACAACTTGTCTGGCTGTACCGTTTTTAGTACTATAGACTTGGTCAAGGCCTATCAACAGATACCGGTGAATCCAGGCGACGTGTGCAAGACAGCGATAACTACTCCATTTGGATTATATGAATTTCTGTATATGACTTTTGGTTTGCGTAATGCTGGGCAGACTTTTCAGAGATTTATCGATGAAGTAGTCCGTGGCTTAGATTTTTGCTATGTCTATGTTGATGACATTTTGGTTTACTCAAAAGACCAAATAGCGCATGCGCAGCATCTGGAAATCTTGTTCCAGCGATTGCACGACTATGGCGTTGTGATTAATACAGCCAAGTCCGTATTTGGTGCCGCAGAAGTATCTTTCCTTGGGCATCGAGTCAATGCTGCGGGCACGCGTCCTCCTGAGGACAGAATTCGTTCTCTGGTGGATTACCCGCCCCCAAAGACAGTTCAGGGTATGCGCAGATTCATAGGCATGGTCAATTACTACCGCCGGTTTTTGCCAAGTACGGCTAAGTACCAAGCGCCGTTAATTGAAGCAATCACTGCTATTCAAGGCAAAGGCAATAAACCTTTTGTGTGGACTCCTGAGCTAGAAAAGTGCTTTGAAGAATGCAAGAAAAGCTTGACGTCCGCTACAATTTTAGCACACCCAAATAACAGTGCTGAGGTTGGGTTGTTTACTGACGCTTCAGGAACGCACGTTGGTTCTTGCCTACAACAGCGCGTCGATAATGATGATTGGCAGCCACTAGCCTATTTTAGTAAAAAGCTGACTGCTAAACAGGCTCAGTGGCCGGCGTACTATCGGGAACTCCTTGCGGTGTACGAGAGTGTTCAACACTTCAGGCACCTGTTGGAGGTACAACACGTCACTATCTACACTGACCATAAGCCGCTAATATACGCTTTTGTACAACGACGTGAGAAATTGCCGCCTATCCAATTAAACCAACTGTCTTTCATCAGCCAGTTTACTACAGATGTAGTGTATATTAAAGGGGTTGATAACATCGTAGCTGATGCCATGTCGCGCGTTGAGTCTATTTCTCTTGAAGAGGATTTCGCTGCACTCGCGTTATCGCAAGAATCGGATGAAGAGCTAGCTAGTATGCGTGGGAATTCGTCTTTAAAGCTCGAACCCATCCTCATCCCTGGCACAAATATCACAGTAATTTGTGATACTTCAACTGAGCGACCACGTCCATACCTGACACCAGCATTCCGTCGAGCTGCATTCGACAGGTGTCACAACCTCAGTCACCCTGGCGCGCGGGCAACCACTCGCTTGGTAACTGAGCGTTATGTATGGCCTCAAGTAAACGCAAATTGCCGTGAATGGGCTCGAACTTGTTTACGCTGCCAACTCAGTAAAGTAACTCGACATATTAATTCGCCACTTGGAGAGTTTAAATTACCGTCAAACAGATTTAGGTCGGTGCATTTAGACATTATTGGACCACTTCCTCACTCGAAAGGGTACAATTATTGCCTGACTGCGATTGATAGATACACACGGTGGCCTGAAGTATGGCCTATGTCATCAATCACAGCAGAAGAGGTAGCAGATACATTCGTAACTGGTTGGGTTTCCCGTTTTGGGGTACCAAACATTTTGACAACCGACCAGGGCCGGCAGTTTGAATCTGTGTTGTTTCGCCGTCTAATGGATGTATGTGGTACCAAACGGGTGCGCACGACTAGTTACCATCCTTGCGCAAATGGTATGGTGGAACGCATGCATCGGCAGCTTAAAGCATCTTTGATGTGTCATAATGACACATGGGTAAGAGCTTTGCCGTTAGTTTTATTAGGGATGCGAACGGCGCTCAAAGAAGATTTGAAGGCATCTTCTGCAGAGCTCGTTTATGGAGAGACTCTTCGCTTGCCTGGAGAACTCGTCATACCTCCAATAACATCGCAGAGCCCAAGTGACGTTGTAGATTTCGTCCGTGAGCTGCGCAAATATATGGAAGCTCTCCGTCCTGTCCCTGCTACACGCCACGCCCAGCCATCGACTTTCTTATTTAAAGATTTAGCTAAAGCGTCGCATGCCATGCTACGCGATGATACAGTACGAAGACCGTTGCAGCCGCCTTATTCCGGTCCTCATCGTATCATCGGGCGAAGAGACAAAACGATCACTCTCGATATTAATGGAAGGGAACGTACAGTTAGCATAGATCGCGTTAAGCCTGCCCATTTGGATTCGGCGTTTGGCAATTGTGAACCAATTGTGCCGCCTGCGCCAACTCCAGCTAGCAGTTTCACGCCTGCGTTGGTCCCTGCACCTACACCAGCTCCTGTCATCACCCGGTCCGGGAGGAGGGTGAAGTTTAGAAATATTTTAGATATGTGATTATCTTATTTATTTATAAATTTTTCAGCTTATTCTTCCTTTCTCCGTGGGGGGGTGGTGTGGCGGAACTCTTTTTCACCAATGCGACCTTCGCGGCCGCCTTTATTATTTTATTTCAATAGAGTTGTGTTTTGTTTTATAAGAGATCTGTCAAGAGGTGAAAAATAGATGTTTTCGATTCCGCAAAATAAATTGTTTTAATAATAGGAGTAATAATATCCTAAAACTTGTTGTATTTTGTTGTGGTATGGAACCCTCAATGCACGAGCCTGACTCGCACTTGGCTTGACTAGGTATATTTATATTATCGAATGTCAAGTTTTATTTATTTATTGAAACCGTTTTTCATCTGTGCAGTGACTATAGATATGAGACTCCCTTCAAACTACAGAGCATAGAGTAATCTACAGAGCTACCAACGTTGGGTACCTACTTATTATAGTTACTTCTCAGAGCAAACTGAGAGTTACTTATAATTTTTGGTGGCTAGGTGTAGGGTAGGTCATGCATTTTACACCATCAAAGTTATTAATATTAGATCTCAGGAGATTATAGTTCAATGACAAAATGTTATCGTGCTCGGTATCTCATTCAATTTATTTTATTTCATTTTTAAAGTCATAATAATATAATATCTATTCTACAAAGTTTTCTCTACAGACATAAAAAATTGCAAAGAAAAAGATTATATCTTGAGAAACTACTTGTGGTGACATCTAGTTCAATTTTACTACAACAGCTATGATGTTAAGTTACTTTTAGTTCCATCTACCGGTGAGTAGCGTATTCATTCAATATTGTCTGAGGTTTTATTTAAATTTATTAGGTCCTACGATATTTCAGATTTAGAAAACAAGCTAAATAACACAAGCACAAGGTATATGGTTGACAATGCAGTATTAATTTTAAACTGTTAAATTTTATACAAGACAATCAGCTGATTTTTGAAGTATCAAAATGTTTGACGAATGTCAAATATTGAATTTTGATAATGGCAGCACAGTCACAAAAAGACATTAAGTTTTATGGTATTTATTATTTTTAAATAATAGACTTTACGCGTTTATCGTAAGAGCTATAATTGCTTTCAAAGGGCAGTCTTTAAGACATTTTATAGTCTGAGTAGGAAGTGGCACAAAAATAGGATTGCCAACATTTGAGTGACGTCAGACAAATGGAGTCATGGAGCCATCTAAAATTACATAGGAGCTAGATAGAAGAAATATTTTTTTCCTGCTATACTGCTCCACTAACAAACAAATAAAACTCGAAAGTGACGAGATACGTGTTTAACGCGTGTGATACAATAAGAATATATACTTCGAAGCAAGCCAAAGTGTGAAAAAACATTGTTTTTAGTGATCGTGATCGGATTGTTACTTGGTGACCAGTTATTTTTTCCAATATTTTGTGAGTATCCAACGCATTTTCCGCTATTAACTCCCTAATTAGGATCGATAAATTGAGTTTACCGTTCCGAGCATGTGGTGTTTCATGGAAAAATGCGATCATCCAGTGTTTATTGGATCATAGAAGCTGTGTCACGCAAATTTCTGTCCGGCTAAAAATATATCCAGAGTGTATTTTGGGATATATATTTGGTGATTTAGCGAGTGCGAGGCCGGGTGAGTCGTGTGAAAGTGATAATTACGCCTTTTGCGTGATAAAAATCCGATTTTCGAACGGCCTTGAAATTGCTAATCAATTATTTTTTTCACACTGGTGTCGGATTTCAGCATTCCATTCTACCATGCCTGTTTGTTTTTTTAATTTTATTTTTTTGTCTCTTTCTCTACTACATATCACGGTAGCTCCAAAAAGGTTTTAATTCAATCAATGTTGCGACCTTGACTCAGCCAAGCAAACCTACCTATTGCAACAAAGTCTTCAAAATTCTCAAGGCTATTGAAAGTAAAATCAGGCTTACAGCGATATTCAACTACGTCATAAATTAGATAGTCTGTAGCATGTGTAAAGTTAAATCACAGATGTTTGTTTTTCCATTTAGACTCAAGGTCAGTCATTCAATACAGAAATGACAATAGAGTTGCCAGGATTTCTAATCCAATAATGTAGTCATATACTTATCTATAGATTATGTAAAGAATAGGTAAACATTGGCTAAGCCTTGTGAATTAGACATGAAAAAAATTGATCTCAGAAAACTTACCTATTTGCTGTAAGTAGCCAAGCCCCAACTTCACTATTCAACCACCAAATTTTTTTAATGTATATAGTATTGTTGTTCGAAATATAGGGCCTCATTTGGTAGATTTTTATATCACAGAATTTTGTTTTATCTATGTCCGTGGACATTCATTTAAAGATTTCAGAACTAGTTATCAGAAATATGGTTTTTAAATTGTTGTTTTATTTACAGACATCAAGCTAACAAAATTATTTGATAACTATCGATAAATACATTTATTTAATAACTAGCTATAAGTACACAGATAGATATCAAACTAGCTGCGCCCCGCGGTTTCACCCACAGTATTACTCCTTATAACATCATGAACTTCCAGTGAAAAACCCATCAAAATAGGTTCAGCCGTTTCAGAGTCCATATCAACATACTACATACACAAATCATACATATATTTATACAAAATTGCTTATTTCTATACATTTTCTAACACAAAAATTTGCCATTGCGAAATATTGTATTTTATTTAAGAAGTCAATATTAAATTGCCCGCGACTTTGTACGCGTAGCTTTTCATATAAACCCCCCCTCGCCCCCTTTCATTCGATCCTTTCGTAAAATCCTTTCTTAGCGGACTTCTAAACCCTATAAGGAATCTACCTGCCAAATTTCAGCTTCGTAGGTCAAGTAGTTTTCGAGATTTCGTGATGAGTGAGTGAGAGAATTTCGCTTTTATTTATATAGATTTATATCTATAGGCTAAAAATAAAAACCTGCTTAGGTTTTATTTTCACAAATATTTAGCGGTAAAAAAAAAACTTACTTAATTTGGCTTAACTTATAGATATAAAAGGCTAGCATAAAAGGCTATAATAAAAATAAAAATACTTATAGATAGATAGATAGAAACTCAAGTTATATGATTATTTACGGGATATTTACCGTGGTAAGGTTGTGGAATGAGCTCCCGATATTTCGGCGCAGTTACATGTTCACAGGAAGACTGAAGAATGCGGGTGGTTGGAGAACAGTTAAAAAGTTAGGTGCAGACATAACGATCTACCCTCTTTGTTAGTCTTTTGCTACGGTTATCACTGGAACTCGAACCTAAGTCCCGACAAAACACACTCACTGTATCACTGCGTATAGTATTTTGAACGCGAATTTTTATTTTTATTTTTGAGGCAACCTAATACTGGATGCATGTAACTGCGCCGAAATATCGGGAGCTCATTCCACAACCTTACCACGGTAAATATACCGTAAATAATCATATAACTTTAGTGAACAACCGTGATAGTTTAAAACAGATAGAAACTCTTTACTTATATGTGAGTAATTTCCATATAATGTAGCCAAAATATTGCAAATGTCTGAGCGATGTTGGTTGAGCGGTAGCATGTGTGCTTTACAATCTGACGGCACCCGGTTCGATCCTTGGCCTTGCAATGACTTATTTAGTACCTAAATTAATTATGTGCAGTTTCATGCCATCGCTCAAAAATTGTAAAGGAAAACATCGTGAATAAACCGGTATGTCCAAGAACCTCAATAGCTCATAGATATGACATTCACCAACATGCACTGGGCCAGCATGGTGGATTAGGGACCATCCTGTCCCTGAGGGAGCGTTGAATGCCTGTGCCCCAGCAGTGGGAACTTGATAGGCCGATAATGACGATGATGCCCCAAAATCAAAATCAATTCTTGCCTTTTTTATTTCATTTTATGAACATCTGGCCACATCTGGCCACCTTAACAATAAAAAATAAACAGGCTAAGTGCGAGTCGCACTCGCGCACTGAGGGTTCCGTACCACCAAAAATTACAATAAGGTCGTCCAAGTAACCGAATTACCAGTTATTGTTAAGGACTTTTTAACGCCTTCCAAAATAGTCTTAGCAATTGCTAATTAGTAAAATATGGCATTTCGATTTGGTGAAATGATAAGGTCGATGTTACAATAGGGTCGTCTAAATAACGAAATTACCAGTTATAACTTGGTGATGAACAGAAATTTGTCACCGACTTGCACTTGGCCTTTTTTTATTATTTGCTGATATACTTTAGAGTGTGTACTATAATCATGCCAAGTTTGACGCTTGTACTTATTACCGTTTTTAGATTAGAGCTAATACAAAAAACAAGGAAAACCCCCCTTTCGTTTTTACTTTTTGACTTTATTTATTATGTTGTTAGTTAATCCGCCGTAACATTACTGTATTGACATGTACCTATTTCTAATTTTGTTTTACTTTTTTTTTTAAATGTAATTTGTGTCAAAATGTATATGTCTGGTCTGAAATAAATGATTAATAATAATAATAAAATTACATATTCTGTGAAAATTTCAACTGGCTATCTATTACGGTTCGAAAGATACAGCCTTTTAAAGTCAGGACAGACAGACAGAAAGACAATGTATACTTAGTAATAGGGTCCCGTTTTTACCCTTTGGGTACGAAATCCTAAAAATAATGTAACAAAGAGTAACATTAAAAATGTAATTTATCAAAAAGTAACATTAAAAATATAATGTATCAAAAGTAACATCTCAAATATAATGTATCAAAAGTAACATCTCAAATATAATGTATCAAAAGTAACATCTCAAATATAATGTAACAATAAATAAAAAAAATAAAAAACATAACAAAAAATCTTTGTTTTATTTTTCTATCATATTATTTCATTTGTATTTTACTGATTACATCTTTAATTTATTTAATACACAATGAAATCATATTTTTTGACAACATATATGCTAAAGTATCGAAATACATACCTTACTGAATTAAGTCTAAATGTTACTTATTGTTACATTAAAATTTTACTGTAACAAAAAGTAACATTTTTTTTTTTTTAACAGTATTTTTTTTTTGTTCCAGAACCAGCAAAACGATGCAAAGCAGACGCCCTCCGTCCAGACACAAGCGACACACACACTAACTCACGATGCCTGTCGCTTCCCCCACCCGCTTCACCTCCACCTCCACCAGTCTCACCGGGTCTTACCGGTCTTCTCTGGCCTCGTCTACTAGCCTAGACAAGCCTTACTACAGGTCTACTAGTGGCACGTATGTGTCTTCTACGTTGAGGAACTCATATGGAGACCGGTCTACTGAGTACAGGTAAGAACAACAATTCATCATCTTCATTATCATTTCAGCCGTAGGACGTCCACTGCTGGACATAGGCCTCCCCCATCGATCTCCAAAAAGGCCGGTTATTAAGACTAAAAAAGAGGGTAGATCGTTCAGGGTAGCGCAACTCATACCAATAGATGGCGCCTTTCTTTATTCTCTTGAAATGCTGCGAACTTGACTGCGACTCTAGCGCTACGGTAATTTGTAGAACCCTTTCGTACGTTACCTGACTGCAGCGGTTACGGAAGTTCGAGACAACCTATACGCTCAAATTACGGCGCCATCTAAGTTTATACCGTTTTTAGGCAAATGTTCCGAGCTACGCTCTAATGTTCCGCTATTGTCTTTCCTCTATCTTCCTTGATTGTGTACTAAGTGTGTGTATATGTATATAAATGAAAACATGTAACACAGTGAGTGTTGTCCGGCAGGTCTCGGTACTTGATCGACGATGGTAAGCGCGAGCGAAAGACCTCCCTCGTGGAGTATTCACGAAACTCGCGCGCACCCAGCGTCACCGACTCCGATAGCGGCATCTCCTCCAGGTAACTCATCACCATCTCAGCTCTATTATGTCTTCTGTGCTATCACGTTCCCACTGCTCACAGGCAGGCCTTCTCTCTAGCCTTGGACCTTGAGCCGGGGTCTTAGATTACTGCGTCGGAAAAAGCCGAGCAAAAGGGGGCCTTGGGCAAGTGGTCAGATTTGGGCCTCTAATTTAAGTGAGCCGTGGGAAGTCGGCGCGGTGTGGCCCACGCCATTGTAAAGGAAAGGAGCGGAAGTGCTCTGAGCATTTCCCGGGTCAATGTGGTACCGGTGCGTTCCTATGAAGATCCCGGTGCCCTCCGTCTGGCACAAAGGTCGGCCACCGAGGTGGTTTTAGTGGGTGCAATCACACATAACCCGGCTTCACCCCATCATCTTACATAAACTTCGCAGAAAATTCAGAAAAAGTAAATAAATAAATATTGCTGACATAATCACCACCAGACCCCGTGTCATTAAAAATAAGCAAAACAAAGACCGGTGGACCCTTTCATCATCATCATCATCATTTCAGCCATAGGACGTCCACTGCTGGACATAGGCCTCCCCATCGATCTCGAAAAGGGCCGGTTGGAAGCGACCTGCATCCAGCGTTCCCCTGCGGTCTATTTAAGGTCGTCTGTACATCTTGTGGGTGGACGTCCTACGCTGCGCTTACCGGTCCGTGGTCTCCATTCCAGAACCTTTCGGCTCCATCGGTCATCTGTTCTGCGTGATATGTGCCCTGCCCACTGCCACTTCAAGTTGCTAATCCGGTGGGCTATGTCGGTGATTTTCGTTCTTCTACGGTTCTCCTCATTTCGGATTCGATCTCGTAGAGAAACCCCGAGCATAGCCCTCTCCATAGTTCGTTGTGCGACTTTGAACTTGCTTATGAGGCCCACAGTGAGAGACCACGTTTCACTGCCGTATGTCATCACTGATAACACACACTGGTCGAAGAGTTTCGTCTCAAGGCACTGAAGTTTTTTTTGTGGACCCTTTGTGCTTACATAATACTCGAACCACCCCTAGGCTCTCAGTTGTAAATGGTCACCCATCCTAAGACTGACTGAAACGGCCGTTGCGTAACTTCGGTGTTCTCAACTTGTGGTTGGTAAATAAATTCCAGTTTCCTTGATAGGTACCGTTCAGAGCGGTCAGAATCGCGCTCGAGGGACATATCGACGACGCGCAGTGAGAGCAGCAAGGCGGAGCGGCCGAAGCGGAACATCAGCTCGACGGCCCTCGCGATGTCCACCGCTGAGCTGTACGACAAATACTCTCCAGCCAACTATGTACCACTCACGCAGCGGTTACAGCAACAAGCGAATAACTACGGGGATATAGCCAGGTATGACTTACTAAAAAAACAGACTAATTGATCAGAAAAGTACAACATGAACAAACACATAACAACATGAGGGAAACATTAAAGGATCGTGCACGGATGGGCCGTAGAGGGACAGGGCGCATCGCAAAAATCGCTTGCATACATTTTATATGAAGTAACATATATTATCCTGGGCCGCAGCGGGGCGGATTTCCATGTAAAATCTATGAAAGTGATTATTGCGATGCGACCCGGCCCGTTACGGCCCGTCCTAAAGTGCTCGATCCTTTAATCAGGATAAAAAGTATCTAATGTCGGATTTTTATCCAGAAATGGACGGTCAAATTTGAAAAACAGCTTTTGACAAAAAAAAAACGGAGAAATAGCATACATTATAAACATTCAGTTAGGATAAAAACTATCCAATGTTGTTTTTTTCATCCCGAAATGGACGGGCAAACTTGAGCATCAAATACTTTGATAAAAAAAATTGCATACATTATGAACATTTAATCAGGATAAAAACTATCCAATGTCGTTTTATTTTAATCCTTAAATGGACCGTCAAACTTGTAAATCAGAGCATATAGAAAACATTAACGTAGAACTAGAAGCAGAATTATGAACATTTAGTCAGGATAAAAAGTATCCAAATGTCGGATAATTATCCTGAAATTGATGGCCAAACTTGAAAATTAATAGCAAAATGGACGAAGAAAAATTTAATCATGAATATTTAATCAGAATAAAAAGTATGAAAGGTCGATTTTTTATACTAAAGTGTCAACTTTAGTATAAAAAAATCGACCTTTCACTGTCAAGTCAATCCAGGAAATTAACGCCATTAATAAACGACGGACGAAGAAGTACTATTATTAACATTTAAAGAGGATAAAAGTATCTAATGTTGGATAATTTTTATCCCGGAAAGGACTTCAAACTAGAAAATTGCGGTTTAAACTACCGGCATAACTGTTAAAGAATAGAATTTGATTCAAAATGATTGTTATAGATCAAAGTCGATATCAAACGATATCGGGCGCCCTCCTGTAGCAGACAAACTGAGAAAAGCCAGAAACTCAGCCGCTACCATTATAGAGGTAAATACTCAATTCTGCTTCCGATCGCTTCAAAATGACACCAAAACTAGATGTATTTCTTTCTTTAATCAGCAGTCGCTTGCAGGTGGTTTTCTTGGCGTCTAGAACCTAGCGAGTTTGACTAGACTAAACAGCCTATTTTTTGAGGTATTATATCGATTGACTAATTTGACATTTAACATTGATAAATATGGTTTGTCAGTGAATATTGTGAAATATGACATTTATCATCGATAAAAGTGTTTAGCCGACGAACTTTGTAAAATAATGATATTTTGCATCGATAAAAATGCTTTGTCGAGGAACATTGTCAAATAATGATATTTTGCATTGATAAGTGGTATGTCACTGAAATTGCCAAGTGTGACAAAGAAAATTAAAAGTCTTGTCAATGATAATTGTCAAATATGACATTTAAAATCGGTAAAAGGATTTTTTTATGATTATTCTCAAGGTGACATAGAATCGATAGTAGTATTTTATTTTAACGATTAGGTATTGCCAAATATGTCATTTAGAATCGATAAAATTGTTTTGTCGATGATTATTGTCAAATAGGACATTTAAAATCATAAAAAAGTGTTTTGTCGATGAATACTGTCAATGATTACACCATAAAAGTGTTTTTTCGATGAATATTGTCAAATGTGACGTTTATGATCGATAAAAAATTGTCACATATGTCAATCGATCAAATACCGTTCTTGCTTGTTTTCCCACTGCATAAAATCGCAATTCGATTTCGTTCGTTCACCTATTCGAACTTAGAGCAAATATTCTAACTCGCCGGCCGCTCGCGCGTTTGGCGCCTCGCCAGTCGCATTTAAAACCCGTTTGTTTTATGACAGAGTTCAAGCAACTAGCTATGTTCTAAGCAAGCCACCTTCCATGCCAGTTTTGGCCCTTACAGTTCCCGGAAGCTATGTTCTTTCCATACAAACATACTATTAAAACTTTCCGGAAACCACTAATCGAACTATAGCATAATGTTTAAAATTGTGACTATGTAACTGTATACTTTTTTTAATAAACAAAACAAAATACAAGCTAATACTGACATTACAAATACAGTTAGACTGCCCATAGACCGTTGAAGGCTTAAAGACAATCCAAATAGTCAAGCCCACTACCAGTTGGCAGCGTGCCCAGCATGCTGGCGGCCTTGCCACGCTGAATGGCAATGCTTATGCGTTGAGCCAGAAACGCGCCAGCATTTTGGTCACGCGTCGCATTAAACAGGCGCTTTGAAAGATTTTTGAAAATGAGGTGAGCTCTCGGTCCCCAAGGGCCCAATGTCTCGACCCCAATCGCCTCAAATATGTAACCACTGCCGGTTAGTAGGTTACCTTTTTTATTGTTTTCATTTTGCGTATATTAATATCGTCGTTACAATCATTAATATTCCCATATAAAAAGTTCATGCCAAGTTTTACCAAAATTGGACAAGTGGTTTCCGCAAAAATTAACTATTACCTACGTACGTTTGTGTGAAAATGGTAGAGCTTCAAAATCGCCTTTATTGGACTACAGAACCCTAAAAACTAAATTGATCAAAATACGATAAAGCAATTGTCATTTTTAAGCGATTGAAGTTGAATTAGGTATATTTTATATGTATTTGTCTGCGAAATTTATGGTTGGGAATTGGTGATTATTTTATTATAATAATGCTTTATTATAGTACGTAGTTATATTACCATATTATATTACTTTGGACACACTTTTTAGGTAATTTGTATAAATAAATAATATAATGCTACTTAGACAAACGCTGAAAACGCTGCCAAAGATCCATAAACATTTACATACATTATACTATAAATATCTTAAATCTCCGGTAATTTTTATTGTTAAATAATTTCATAACCAAAAGATAAAATCTACTTTGCAGTGTAAAACTGTTGAGATAAAAGAAAACATTAGCTCGAACAGTGGTTCTAAACCGTTTTTCCTGACGAACCACTTGTCACTTAGTTACCTATACAAGGTGTTGTGATACTCGTGTCCGACCTGCGAACGGCATAAAAATGTCCTAATAAATCATCTAACAAAATTAAAAAAGAGTACACCTGCGTTAAAATAATAATTGGTTGTTAAAAATTTATAAATTAAATTAAATTTTAACCAATTTGCTAATTATTAGAAACTGGTAACACACATCAAGCTCCTCGTTAAGCAACTTTAATTTTATCTGTGGCGGGACACTCACAAATGTCAATTGTTTTAAAAGTTAGCTTTGAATTCGAGTTGCCATGCAAGTTTTCCTATTTAACTTAATTATTATAATAACGCAGTTTTATGTTATATGACAGATATTTATTTTCAGAAAATTATGCAAAATAATATGAAAACAACTTGAAAAATGCAAACAAACTAGCACTAAAATATAAAACTAAACTAATCTAATAATCCGCTGCCAGCAGGCATCGTACTCAAATTGCTGGCCGCATTGCCGCGTTGAATTGCAATGCTAATACGCTGTGCAAGATATCGGCCAGCATTTTGGTCACGAGATGCTTCGACTAGACGAGTTGATAAATCTATAAAATATTTTTTGCGTCCGGACCTAAAGTTTCGACCCCAAAGGGTCAAATATATGTTATATTAATTACATTCAATAATGATATAAATATAATATAAATTACTTACCTAATGAAACCTTCGCAGATCGGAAACGACTTACACAGCACCCTGTATAAATATATATGAGTTATAACAGGTACACACAACACGACCTACGGTCCAAACGCAACGTTACTCAACACAAACACACTAGATCACAAACACTATGTTATAGGCACACAAACACACAAATTCATACTAAGGTTTGAAATGTCATTCATTCATCATAGAGTGAAATGATCCATCTCTCATTCGTTCTCCATCACCCGTTGGTTTTGAAATAACGCTCTAGATCATGCCCGGATTCTATGTTCAAAAATGGATCGTTTTTCCTCGATTAAAAAAAAAATGACACTGAGCGAGACGAGTATGTCGCTCAGTGGTAAGCGTCATGCTACTCAGGCTTACCAATAACAGTTCAGTGTCATTAATTTAGAATCTCAAAGGTCGAAAGCCTGCGCGGCGTCTCACTGCACCCGTCACCCTGAAATGTTAGGTGTTAATATCTTTTATATGGTTACCTGGAAGAGATCGCTTTTAGCGATAAGGCCGCCACTTGTGGCACTAGCTCGTAAGCGTTTTCTATCGTGTTGTAATTTTTATTTCTGGTGTACACAATAAAGAGTTTCTATCTATCTATCTATCTATATGCCCTGTAATTTCATTGCATTGGAACACAGTAATGTTTGCACACTGCCATAAAGTTGTGGTATTTGCCGAGGAAGACTGCACGAAATTCCTATCACTTTACTATACTATTATATCTATACTATCGCGGGCATCCAGTGGATGCAGATGGCTGGCTGTCGTTCAGTGAGGTTAAAGGGGGAGGCCTATGTTCTGCAGTGGACGTCTTCTGGCTGATGATGATGATCTCTTAGTCGGTAGGCAAAACGATCTGATTTTGAACGTAATTTAAAATCCAGCGCCGCAAGTACGGTTTTTTGTGTATCGACAAATTTGACAATTAAAGTCGACAAAAGTGCATTTGTCGATTTCTAGCGACCTTCGACCAATCTTTAGTATATTTATGTCTCATTGGCCCACCACAAGATATTGACAAAATTGCGACAACGCCGCAAAAGAAAATTAAAATGCGACGATTCCGTTTTACCACTATCTAAACTAAACTAAATTTGACACCTCTAAAATAGTTGCCATCCTTTTTCTGACCGCATTGAAATGGAAAGAGACGTATTTAATTTTAGTACTGTCAGAATGGTTGCCTGGAAGAGATCGCTTTTAGCGATAAGGCCGCCAGTTGTGGCACTAGCTCGTAAGTGTTTTGTATCGTGTTGTAATTTTTATTTCTGGTGTACACAATAAAGAGTTTCTATCTATCTATCAGTTTAGTTTAGAGAATGGTACAAAAAAATTGACGCCAGTAGAAGTTTTGAACTGCCTAAATGTCAAATGTGACATTTAGAATCGATATCGATGTGAAATTTAAATGTCAATTACAATCGATATGGTAACGAGTTTTATTGATTATAAATGTCAAATGTGACATTAAGATTCGATAAAACTGTTTTGTCGACAGCAAAAATAGTCAAATTTGATATTTTTTGTCAAATATTTCGATCGATTAAAACCTTACTTGCACTGCAGGCATTACTGGCCATTATTTTGAATTCGAAGCATGCGTGGTGAATCTTCCTTTTTGTTTCTTGTCTATTCTTCTTTAAAACTTTCTTCTTATTGTTTTTCTTTTTACCTATGACGTAACGGAGAAGGTTGAAAATATAAATACTTGACACTGGCAAATGCAAAAGATGTGCGACGCCAAAATCCTCTCAGGAGGAAAACAAAGAAAGAAAGAGGGTGTTAAAAGATTATTATGTTAGTTGTTTTTTTTACAAACTAGTGTGTGTCCTTTTATCATTTATCTCTTAAACTTTTGTTTATTTATTTTAAGCGGATTTCATTGCGCTGGTTATTAGCTATGTTAGATCAAAATATGTCCAGCAGTTTAAAAGTAACAAGCTCTTCCAATCTTTTTTACTTGTCTTTCAAAACTGTCTCCGTGAAATAAATAGACATTTTTCTTACGTTTTTTTTATTTGGAATTTTATGTATAATTTCAAATTATGTCTAAATATAATTTATAACATTAGTAGGCGAGGGAATTCGGCGTGTTTGTGGTGTAACGCGCCTACGCGCTACACCACACGCTAGATCTACATCTAGCGTGGATACAGCAAAAATACTGATTTTGTATCAAAAATTTGATAGTCAACAGTAAGGGTCCTTTTCCACCAGAAATGTTAGAGATAGATGAGCGATGCGCGAGGAAAGAATCGACCAATAGGATCGCTTCATTCCGTCTCGCGTCGCCTCCTATTGGTTGATTTATTCCTCGCACACCGCTCAACTTTCTCGCACAACCTAAAGCAGCCTAAGGGTTCAAAATTAAAACTAGTGTACTAAAAGTAAGTGTATTCTGTCTTGAGAATACCCACTTTTATCTATTTAGCGAGGTTACTTTGGCTCTCTAACGAGCACTATTTCTCTCTCTTTCGCTCTCTGGCGATTGCTTCAGCCAAGCGAGCGATAGCATGACTAAAATTTCAAATGTGACGTCCAGTGTATTTCTATCATAGAATTAGGTAAAGCCAAATGAACTGGCAACACCGACATAAATTTCGCAGACACACGTACAAGCTATGAACGTTTACACGTGTGCGTGTGTGTGGTGTGTTTTACATTCATTGAATAACATTTGCGCACTAAAAGAGCCATCTACATGAGGAAGGAGCGAATACCTATCTCCATCTCTGTCTATTAGGGCCTAAGACTCAGGCGGACAGAACGAGATGGCGATATGTATCTTCTCTCTTCCAGCGCGTTCAGCTTCAGTTTTAGTTATCACTATATCTTTAGAGGCATTTTGAATGTCGAAGATTTTTTATCCTCTCGAAAATTGCCTCTGATAGATGTATGCATTGTAGAAAATAGATGCAAGCTGCGGTATCTAAACAAATCTGCGATCTTCGTCATATATTTGAAAAAAAAAATGCTTCAATACTTGACAATGGGAATTTTGACTAAAATAAGGAATCACTGAAATAATGATATACGTAATTTTTTTTTTTTTTTCAAAAGTGAGATTATTATTTTGTTAAAATTAAATCATGAAATACAGCAATCCGCCATGATAAGTGACACACCAATCAGGGCAAATGACGTCACAATTATTATATTTTTTAAATACATCTTAGAAAATATATATCGTTTATAATATTTGTTATAATGCTATTAGAGTCACTAAATAAGGATATCCATGTGTATTATGAAGCAATCAAGGTAAATGCTACCACAAATAACATGTAAATAGATATATATATGACGTAAATCCCTCACTGGTACCACAGCGCATGATGTAAAACTAACACACACTCACACACGCCATCTAGATATATAGAAACGAAACATATGCATAAAACTTTGTAGAAACCCGAGGGACGTCGATACAAAGAAATTTCTCCATCACCGAGCTACAGTAAACGAAGCTCTATGTCTAACGGCAATAAGGACTCGAATGGAAACGAAGTGCCATCTGTCTCGGAAATAAGAAAAAGATTCGATCCAAAAATGACTGTCACAAAGTTGCCAGCAAACGATATTAGATACAAGAAATCTACCGTAGAACAATATTTAAACCAACTGAAAGATAGTGAAAACGGTACCGTTGGGTACACAAAACTATACAAAGATGACAAACCTGTTCCCGTACATCTACCTTATGTAGAAAAGAATGGTACCACTAAATGGGACATAGGATCTAGTTCTAGATCAAATTCTAACTCGGATCTGTCTATTAGTAAGACTTTGTCCGAACCCGTGTCTTTAGCAAAGCCTTTAGTTGAGAAAAATAATTCTATGACAATGTCCTTAACCGCTAAACTACCATCAGAACGCTTAGCAAGTATTAAAAGTCAGTTAGACCCTAACAATCCTATAGGAAAGATCTTAGAGAAATCAACAGTAATACAAGTAGAAAACGGCGATGCCGATTATAAGAAACTTAGAAATAGCCCCGAAGTTAAACTACGTAACAGTCCCGAAGTTAAACTACGTAACAGTCCTGAAGTTAAACTAAGAAATAGTCCTGAAATGAAATCTAAGGAAGCGTTGAAAAATGAAATAGAGAAACAAGTGAAAATACCAAAACATACCTCTAATTTCGCATCTTACATACAAATTTCGCAGCCCATAGCCACCGGCACTTCGACACCCAAAAACAAAGAAATTAATAACATAAATGAAGAGTACGTCAATGGCAAAGCCGAACCAAGAAAAGGCAAAGTCAGTTTAAGATATATAGACTCTGAGGAAGATAAAGCCGTGTTAAACGACAATGATATCGAATCGCCAAGCGGGACAGGGTTCGAAAATAAGACGTTCGAACATGAGAACTTCCTCAAGAAACGTACAGAACAGGTGGAAGATAGAGTCGAAGATGGAGTGAAAAGTATGGAAACAAGTACTGAGAGTACTATAAGTGAGCCCACAGAAGATTCAAGCCCCGAAACGCCGTCCGCTAGAAGAAGAATCTTGGACCTAAAGGACTATGACGACGCAAGGGGGGTAAGTAATATACCTGCTGTTTTTAATCGACGTTGATAGATTATTTCGATTTGTTTTAAGAATTTAAAGTCCCATAGCCTTATATAACTGTTTTGCTGGTTCCACGAATTTCTTGGTGATTTGACTGACATCCATTCTACTTAACTACTTATTCTTTTATATTATATTATGTGAGCTCACGCGCACTAAGATAAATTTGCAAATATACACAGTTCCACTTTGATGATTAGTAGAAGGGACGTATCTTCATGCATTGACAGAATCGTATCTGTATTTGTATCATTGACGTCGTCTAAGGACCGGCCCAATAGGTTTTTTCAATGGTACACTCAGTGGCCAAGCATAAGTACAGGGAGGCCATACCGTTGCCTGTTTTAAGCGTTTCAATGTAGGTGATTACGGAAAATCACGCGACCGTATCGAGATACGGTTTTCGGTCGCGCAACCTTTCGCCATCACCTAAAGAGAATCGCTTAAAACAGGTGATTGTACGGCCCTAGCACACCAGTTTAAACCCTGTTGCAAGCCGACTTCGTTGGTGAACGGTCGTCGTATTTGAGAGCAATGCGTAGTTAGGAAATATTTCGACAGATGGAGGTATATTTTCTAGTAATATACACAAATACCCGGATGAGCATATCTAGATATCTATGTTTATGATTCGTATGTTCTTAAGAAGTTCATATGGGTGAACGTAGTGGTTAATAGCTAGAGCTACTGACCTGCATATCCATCAATATATATAATTGCGATTGATCCATTGCAATCACAATCGATTATCCCGCAAGCTATATCCGCACTTGTTATTGGGTGTTTATGGCGTAGCTTTGCTCGTGCTTACGAATTTAATCGCGACGGAATACCGCAATTAGTCGTTGGGAGCGAAAGCTATTTTATTTGGATTCAGGCCAAAAATTGTTGATAGAATTTCTTTTTTAATACTATTTTAAATTCAACTGCCAATAAGAAAAGTACGTTCTGTCCTACAAGTTTCTACTACGTAGATGACGTTAGAATGAATGTTGTTGTCTCACTTTAAACCCAAAAAGAAAACAAGACAGATTTCTCCACAAGTTCCAGATTTAACCACGTTAGTTTATCACTGTTTTAAACTATCACGGTTGTTCACTAAAGTTATATGATACAGTGAGTGTGTTTTGTCGGGACTTAGGTTCGAGTTCGAGTTCCAGTGATAACCGTAGCAAAAGACTAAGAAAGAGGGTAGATCGTTATGTCTGCACTTAACTTTATAACTGCTCGACCAACCACCCGCATTCTTCAGTCTTCCCGTGAACACGGTGCATGTAACTGCGCCGAAATATCGGGAGCTCATTCCACAACCTTACCACGGCAAATATCCCGTAAATAATCATATAACTTTACGTTAGCTTACGCCTAATTTTTTTTCATGACCGCGCTAAGAGATTCTAATGCGACAAGTCGGCGTTTCTATTCATGGTTTATTCCACGATAACTTGCTTATCGTTAATTCGTTCTTGATGAAACATTGTAGACAAGTAGTTCGTTTCAATACAATTTTTATTCATCGATCGAGGTGGGATCCGAAGATTTAAGGATCACGAGGTCACCGTTTTTTTTTAAAATACAGTGTTAACTCTATATAGTGATTGGGAATTTAATGACGTTATTGAGAGTTGTCGTTAAATGGAGAGAAGAAAAATTCGTATTATTTGACTATTATAATATGTATTTACTAGTAAAGTATTACGATTTACAAACAACAATGATGTTATAAACTCGACATGCTATGTAGCATCACAACCACTCTAAATAACGACAAAAATACGTCAAAATTAAGCAATGAACAGTACTTTAACACCCCGTATTTAAAATATAATAATGAAGTAGCGAAAATGTCACACGAAAATGACAGACCATACTCAATAAGCGTTGTTATTTGTATCAATATTAATGTTTGTTGTTTGTAAATTATAATACTTTGCTAGTAAATACATATTATAATAGTCAAATAATAATAATGTTTTTTTTCTCTCTTCATTTGACAACTCTCAATAACGCCATAAAATAAGCAGTCCCTTAAGTGTCGCTATATAAAGTTTACACTGTATAAAAAAACACGTCAAGTTCACCAAGAAAATCCATGTAGTAACTTCGTAATGCTTGACAGTTTTCTATAAAATCTTTTCCCTGGTATTCGTAATAACCTATCAACGCATTCGAGCACTTGCCGTGTATGTAGTAAGTGGCTCTTTTTTGTGCACTTTTCATTTCATTTCTATGTTATAAGTGTGTTCCGTTTTGTGATTTATTTTGTCCAGTTTTAAATTTTTAGGAACAGCGTCTGCGTTACTAAGTCTGCGAAATCTGCAGATTATTGTTATGTTTACGGTATATTTTATGGTGCTAACAGACGCTCGAACGCGGCTGACCTCAACCGCTGTCTGACCAATGGGATAGAAAGAGAGGGAAATATGATATTCTCACTCTTTCTCTCTTGTTGGTTGGACGGCGGTCCGTCAGCCGCGTTCGAGCGTCTGTTAGCACGATTAGGTAAATTTTTCTTGTACCATGTTTACGATAGCAAAATGTGAAAATTTAATATATTTCTTGTAGAACAACGTGTTCCGTCCTCGGCCAACCCGTCGCTTACCATCAGGCGAGTTGGTGGTTAAACGTAAATCTAACATATAATTTAAAAAATGGGTTGTCTGTAAAGTCGGTTTACGGACGATAATTTTAAGTGATAACGCTTAGGCCGATCGTGCCTCTCTATCGCTTGTTCCGCGCTCTCGCTTGCACGCGCGGCTCAGGTGGAATGTTTTTCGTGCGTACAGCCGGCGTTCATCGATTTATAAGACGTTATCACGTAAAAATAAAAACGGTATTTCCTCACTTTGAGTTGGACGATTTCAGTTTTTATTGAATTACGAATTTAATCGGGGTTTTTTGGTAGTTTTGATAGCCGTCATAGGTAAACAGCTCAGTTTTTAACGAAGTTTAATTATTTTTGATTAAGCTCTTGGTTTTTTTTTTCTAACAGACTTTGTTTAAGATATGTATCGCTCTAAGTTGCCTAAGCTATCCTTCCCTGGGCGTCCATTAATTAGGTGAGGTGATTTTGGTGATTTTTCGAACAATTTTGGATTAACATAGAAATAATAAAAAAAGTCAAAAGCGAAAACTAAAGGAAACCCCATACAACAAACGTATTTTTTTACGTATTTTTGTATGAGCTCTAATGTAAAAACGGTGATACGTACAAGCGTCAAACTTTGTATGATTATAGTACACACTCTAAAGTATAACAACAAATAATAAATAATGGCCAAGTGCGAGTCGGTGACAAATGTCTGTTCATTACCAAGTTATAGCTGGTAATTTCCTTACTCGGATGACCTTGTCATTCAAACCTCGACCTTATCATTTCACCGAATCGAAATGCCATATACAACTAATTTTGTGGTGGTACGGAACCCTCAGTGCGCGCCCCGCCTCACACTTGGCCGGTTTATTAATCAGTACATAGTTAGCACTACGAATGCGTCAGATATACGTCGGACACACGCTCGACCCGATGCGCGAAATGGCAACGAACTCCTGAAGCTTTTTATATAGATCCGTTCTCATTGAACTTTCGGACGGTTCGCCACAAGTGTGGGGGCTTCTATAGGACGGTAACTTCTGTTAGCATTATTATTTAGATTAATAGCATAATCAGCCTTTTTAACCGACTTCAAGAGGAGGTTATCAATTCGACTGTGTTTTTTTTTAATAGTATCTAGTCCACCAAGGTCAATGCAGTGTTCGAAACGTCACGAGTTAAAAGACACAGAGACGCAAAAGTTCGGATGGCCATATCTTGATATCTACCACTATGGGTAATATCACAGACCTATATCCAAGTAGACGCCACTAGTCGCTAGTTGCACGTCATATTTCCAATACAATCATGATTAATCGTCATAATTGAATCCGGCTAATAGTCTGCTCAATCAGTGCCGCGACAACACGTGTCAGTGGGAACGAATATGGACAATAGGCATGATTCCTAATGTTTAATTTATTACAAATAACCGGCTTAGCGATGAATATAAGTAAATACATTACACATACTGAAAAAATAATTTGAATTGGCTGATAAATCTCTGAGATATGAGTATTTAAAATTTTAGGTGGGGATGGAGAGGGGATGCCCTATCCCTTTCTCGCAAAGCGTGTGTTAGTATAGCATTTGTATGGTGCTCCTGAGCCGTGACGTCACGGCTCAGTATAGTGCGCTCTCTGTCTAGTATGAAATTAAATTAAATTAAAATGCTTATATCTTAGTTATTTTTGAACTAATTTTAATTTTGTTTTTGTTGATGCTCTATTTATAATCAGCTTTTTTATGAGGTAATAAAAAAACATTAGTCATCATGCCTATTGTGCAATACTGAGTTGTAAGAATACCGCAAATAGAGTTGGCCGTCAGAATAAACATATTTCTTTTCACATTTATGTACGAACAATTTGACACGCTAGTTTTCATACAGTTTGGACCGCTTGTGAAGTCTACTTAGATATAGGTCTGTGGGTAATATTGATCTGCAGCAATGTGCGTGTCCGCGTCTCGTTAGCGAGTTTATATATGACTCCTCGGTGTTCTAACCTCCTGGTACTTTTGTTACCAAATTATCGATGACTTCTTGAATATTCTGATTACTTGGTACCTACTTTCGTTCTTTAAATCAAATTAACTCATATTCATAAATGCTTGATAAGCTAGTCGAGTATGTCATCATCATCAAAATCATAATCAGCCTTTTAACAGTCCACTGCTGGACTTTTAGCCTACCCCCACACATTGGGGCCATGGGGCCATGGCTCCCCCCCAAAACACCTAGCAATTCCATACATTCGACTCAATTTTTCGATTTGATTCCTTCGAACCTTGGCAGAATGCCCCCCCCCCCCCCCCCCCCCCCCCAAATGAAATCCTGGATCCGCCCCTGCCCCCGCAAGGGTGATCACTTGATCAGTCCTGGCATTGGTAATTTCGTTATTGAATCTTGTGATGGTACGGAACCGTCAGTGCGCGACCTCGACTCGCACATGGCCGGTTTATTTATTTTATTGAATAATATGTTTGAGTTTGCCCGCCATCTCGCCTGATGTTAAGCGATGATGCGGTCTACGATGGAGCACGCTTGCCTAGAAGAAACCGATTCACTCGTGATTTGAAGACACCCAGATTGTAACTATCGGGGAACACCAATTCAGGCAGCGCATTCAACAGACTAGCAGTTCTCACAATAAATTTGGAATCAAAGCGCTTCGTACGGGGTTTCGGAATATCAACAATAAAGCGGTGACGATTTTTCGTGCCCATTCCACTCTCTTTTCCCAAAATGGCGGGTTAACTTTTTCTAAAGTACTCTGCGAATGCGACCGCTGTGCCGATTTCCCGCGATGTATATTATTTCTAGACGTTATTAGAACACGTGGGTTATTTTCGGAGTCGAATTCTCGCTGCGATTGTCAACTGAAATGTATAATACAGGCGCGCACAGACGTGTTTCTGCCATTTCTTTTAATATTATATTAACTAACCAAAATTTCGAATCATCATCGAATCATTGCCATAGCTAGACATTGGCCGTGTTTGACAAAAGACCGTTCTCCGCAAAAATATTTAAAGCTAGCTTTTTTTACGGTCCGTACCTCAAAAAGAAAAAATAGAACCCTTATAGGAATTTTTTAAATCGGTCCAGTACTTTTTGGGCCAATTCTTTACAAACATACTTGCATAAAAATCTTTCCTCTTTATAATATTAGTATAGTTTTTTTTTTACTGAGAGTGACGTTACTCAGCTACCCATGTATTGTCATCCAAACTAAACGAATATGCAAAATTTCAGCTCCATCGGTTGGGGATAACTGTTTTAACATTCATTTGCAAGATTTAATCCAAACTAACAAGACAAGTTAAATATGGTACTGAGACGTGGTCCTTAACTGTTGGCCTTTTGGAAAAGCTCAGAGTCACACAGCGGGCAATGGAGAGAGCTATGCTCGGAGTTTCTTTGCGCGATAGAATCCGGAACGTGGATATTCGCCAAAGAACCAGAGTCACCGACATAGCTGTTAAAATTTGCAAGTTGAAGTGGCAATGGGCAGGCCACATCGCTCGAAGATACGATAACCGATGGGGAAGAAAGGTTCTGGAGCGGAGACCACGAACCGGAAGACGCAGCGTAGGGAGGCCTTCCACTAGATGGACCGACGACATTGTGAGAGTCGCGGGTATCCAGTGGATGCAAAAGGCGAGCTGTCGTTCAGTGTGGAGGTTAAAGGGGGAGGCCTATGTTCAGCAATGGACGTCTTCCGGCTGATGATGATGAACAAGGGAAGTTAAATAAATACTCATCCCTTTTTGTTTCGCGTCGTCAATTAAAAAACATTTAATTTTAGCCTTCTAAAGAATAATTAATTATTCTCGTGTTACTAATTTAGAATGTCTGGTGTTGAATATCAAAGCATAGAAAATATGAGACCTTGAGAGATCTAGACATTCCTAAGAATACAAAATAATTTTGATGTACAGACTTTGCGTTTTTTTTTTTTTTTAAATAATTAATAGGCTTAAGTTTGACCGCCATCACGCCTGATGTTAAGCGATGCGATGATGCGGTCTACGTTGGAGCACGCTTGCTTAGAAGGAACCGATTCACTCGTGATTTGAAGACACCCAGATTGTAACCATCGGGGAACACCCATTCAGGCAGTGCATTCCACAGACTAGCAGTTCGCACAATAAATGTGGAATCAAAGCGCTTCGTACGGGTTTTCGGAATATCAACCATAAAGCGGTGACGATTAGATTTGTCCCACGGTTTCTTTCGATCAAGTCAAAGATTAAGGATGGAATATTTTAAAAAAAACCTCTAGATATTTCTACCAGTCCTTTTATTACCAGTTATAACTTGGTAATGAACAGAAATTTGTCACCGACTCGCACTTGGCCATTATTTATTATCTGTTGTTATTACTTGTTATACTTTAGAGTGTGTTCTATATGGTTAGTTAATCCGTCGTAACGTTACATATTCTGTGAAAATTTCGAAAGATACATCCGTTAAAAGGTAGGACGGACAGACAGACAACGTAGGCTCAGTAATAGGATCCCGTTTTTGCCCTTTGGGTACGGAACTCTAAAAACGCTCCTTTTTGGGCAATCGTATAAAAATATATACTTGTCGAATTTTGCCGTTTAGTTGTACTATTATGTAGTCTGTGCCATTAGCAATAAAAACTTTTTGCGCCAAGTTTCCAACTTCCTTGGTCCATTAAAAACTTTCCAATAACTTTTCAAAATCGGAAACGTGTCTCATGTGACAGCCATCAAGCTGATTTTCTATATTTTTTTCGGTGCTAAAGTTTATACGAGTTTTCATTTGCTGTTTTCTAATCAATATTGGTGTTTTGTGCACATTTTTAGAGGTTGGTAAGGAACTGGTTGTGCGATTTCGTTATCACGGTATTATTTTGGTATTAATTTTATTATACACTAGCGGTCCGCCCCGGCTTCGCACGGGTATTATTGGAGTTTTAGTAAGGATCCCTAATTTTTTTGAAAATATAATATAGCCTATGTCACCCGGGGATAGTGTAGCTTCCCAACAGTGAAAGAATTTTTCAAATCGGTTCAGTAGTTTCGGAGCCTATTCGATGCAAACAAACAATCAAATCTTTCCTCTTTATAATATTAGTATAAACTGTAGACAACTTATAAGAACAGAAAATTCACGCAAAACTCAAAATATTATCTAAAAAGTTAAAATAACTAAAACTAAAAGACCATTAGTGGAGGGAAAGGTCTCCAGAATGCCGGCGGCATTGCCATGTTGAATGGTAATGCTCAATTTCTGGGCGAAATAAATGCCAGCATTCTGGACACCCGACGTCTCCATTAATCGCCTGGCCAAGTCCCGATAAAGGCCCAAAGCGACCACGGACCCATCGACTCATCGCAAAGAGTTACGCGATAGACAGAGAGGCAACTTCTAGGTTAATATAGCTGCAGGCTGTAGATAGTTAGCGCTCGCGGGACCCGAATTGCGCTTTATTGTGTAGTATTGTAGTAGTTGGCCTTTTGGAAAATCTCAGAGTCACACAGCGGGCAATGGAGAGAGCTATGCTCGGAGTTTCTTTGCGCGATAGAATCCGAAACGTGGATTTTTGCCAAAGAACCAGAGTCACCGACATAGCTGTTAAAACTTGCAAGTTGAAGTGGCAATGGGCAGGCCACATCGCTCGAAGAACCGATAACCGATGGGGAAGAAAGGTTCTGGAGTGGAGACCACGAACCGGAAGACGCAGCGTAGGTAGGCCTCCCACTAGATGGACTGACACAGTGAGAGTCGCGGGCATCCAGTGGATGCAGATGGCAGGCTGTCGTTCAGTGTGGAGATTAAAGGGCAGCAGTGTACGTCTTCTGGCTGATGATGATGATGAGTTTTTTTTTTTTTTGTAAGTACTTATATAATATTAGGTGGTGGTATTTTTCTAGTATAAAAAAAAATTCAGAACTGTCTGTTTAAATTTTTTTTATTCTAGAAAAATACCCCCACATTATATTACAACTTAGTATAAAAAAAAAATTAAACACAATTTGAGGCAATTATTTAAAAAAATAAAATTGAAATAATTACAATTTAAAAACAACTTCTTTAGTAAAATTGGGGCCCTGCCCCCCGATTCTACTAAACAAATTGGCATTAAATTGTAATTGTTGCGATTTTAATTGTCAAGTAACTGCCTCAAAATTGACAGTTTTTAATATTTTTTTATACTTAGTTATAATATTAGGTGGTTGTATTTTTCTAGTATAAAAATATATTTAAAACTGTCAATTTTGAGGCAGTTATTTAACAATTAAAATCGCAACAATTACAATTTAAAGACAATTTCTTTAGTAGAATCGGGGCCCCGGTCTCTGTAAAATTTGTCAAAATTATTTCTCAGTTTCTTATGCTGCTCTTTATCTTAATTCTTTCATGAATTAAAATGAAAATTTAACTGGATACCTGTAATACTATTTCTTGATTTCAGGGCCGGTTGTTCCGAATCCTGGGGCCTTACGGAGAACTGCTATTGCGGCACCAAACTAACGTTGAATCTGCTCAGTTGGAAAATCACGCGAACGTGAACCTTAACGCGCCCAGTTACGGTTTGCGGTCGCGTGATTTTTCAACTGAGCTGATTCAACGTTAGTTTGGTGCCGCAATAGCAGTTGTCCGTAAGGCCCTTGTTATAGCAAAAATATATTAGCTGTCCATAAAAAAAGGATACATGCTAAACGAACATTTCTAATAATATTTTTTTTTTATTCATACATCATATTCTTTTAATAAATTCATTGAATTTCCTCACTAATATCAAAAAGGAAGATAGTGGAAGGATGGAACAAGACCTTAAATGAATATGAACATACACTCGTCTATTCTGTGTCGATACCTTGATAGACGACAAACCTAAACACCGATAGGTTAATATACCGGCTAGTAGTTGCGATACTTGGCATCAGTAACTGGCACCGTTCAGCCAGCCGTCCCACAAGTTCCCACAGAGCAACGGCCATTGCTCGTTTCAATAAAAAAAAATGCTCTTCCGCCCCGCGGGAATCACCTGACGTGCCAATCGGCTCGTTTCCCGCGTTCTCGTCTGTCAAACTCGAATTGACAGATGTCAGATTACACAACCAGTTTCTTTTTCTTCAACTTTTCATGTGCAGTGTTAAATCGAAAGTGACCTTGTGCCGTATAGGTCTGTGCCCTTGTGATTGTGAACTCTATTTTAGAAGTGTCTCGGACTATTTTTACATGACGCGTCAGTGATCTTTGACTTTGGATACGAACTCTTCAAGTGGATATGTGAACACTCACTGAACTCTGTTGTGCTGTCCTTAATCTGTGTCAGTGAAAAAACAAGACTCAGTTGAAATAAGTCATACAGGAGGCTAAGGTTTCATATCTGAAATACAGAGAAGCTATTCTCAAGCTCTCAAGGCGCCTGATGGCTTGTGGTCCCAACGAATTGCCCTGGTTCAAATCCTATCTTAGTCTAAAATAACAATGTTAATATTCCTTATCTGATCAGAGTCCCAACTGTTAGTTAATTTCACCTAGATTCTTCTTATAATTTTTAGTTTACTAGGCTTTGCCTTTTGTTGTCTGAAGTAGCTCACCTTCTTGCTATTACCTCAATAAAGGATCTAATATCCGAAATCATACATAAGTAATTAAAGACTTGGACTTGTGCGTCTCCTGACTTTATACTATTCCAGCAGTTTCTCCCAAAGCTTTTGAGGTTGACGTCATTCTTTCCAAAACGATAGCCTTCAAAAGCGAAGGGTATTTTGTTTGCCAAGCATTGTTCCTGACGATCCTTGTAAAGAATCTTATCTGTATACATTCCGCTTATGTTTTAAGTTGGTACTTTCGCGCATTCAATCAGAGCCATAAATCTGCTGTTGACCAAACCCTTCATTGACAAAATTTGCTACTCATAGAACCTGTCCTGTTCAATCCTTTATTGTCAAACTATTAAACTTCTTTAATTCGCGACTCCCGTTCCCGTGTTCTGTAACCTCATCAACTTCTCAATCAGGGGACTTGACTGCAATTCAGACCAAGAGGATCAAAGAGACTCTGGAACCTTGTGCTTACATTAAAGCGTTGGAAAAGCCTGCTCCAAAAGATCAGATATTCAAGCCAGAGAAGCTGGCTTCTAGACCTTAAAAGTGAAGTTTTAAAGGGTCTACCTTTACGAATCGCCTCAAGACTTTAGCCCCTCAACGCTATTGAGCAACAGCCAGCTTTAATAGAAAACAGACTTCAAAAGAATCTAGACCATTGAAAACCGGCAGACCTTACTGGTTTTCAAAAGGATACACACCTTTGAACAAATATTTTGATAGCACCTACACCAATTTACTATTTATAGGCCTTGAAAAGTGAAGGTCTAAAGGCAAAAATTAATAAAAAACTTCCAACATTCAGATTAGACAGCAGACAAAAAAGCCTTAGACATACACGCCCACATCTGAAGCCGAAGACTTAAAGCGCCCAGTGTTGCCTTGGATCAAGTCTAAAAGGCCTTAGACCTAAAAATCACTCCAAAAAGCTCAGTGTGATTGCGTCCAGAGCTGCCTTAGACCAAGTCGAAGAGACCTTAGGCCAATAAATAACCTGCAGCAGCAACCCAAGGTTTCAAGTGTTCAGTGTTGGTTTAACCACGACGGAAGGCGGTGGCTTCTCGTTCTTGGATCCTTGTATGCTGACGTACTTGGTGCTAGTGCTGGCGGCATGCGGCGCACGGCTACTTCGGCATGAGGTGCGGCTGTCGGCGGCGCGAGCCGCGCCCGCCTTACGCCACTCACGCCTTGCGCCAGGTCTGTTCTTCTGTCTGCACACTACAATCCCGTTGTCAGCGATGAAAAGCGGCAAATTGCAATTTGCAACGCGATTCGATGCGAGCTGCATCAAAACAGTTACGCAAAATGTTACACGCGACAATGTGCTACCACACGTAGGTACAGCAATTTTTTATTGACACTAAGACGAGAAAAGGATGGTTGACCTCGATGTGGGATCACTATTCGAGAAGAGAGAGAGAGAGCATTGCATCGCACCGAGTCGCGTTGCCGCATTTGTCGCTTGCGTAGTACCTTACTCCATGTGTAGGATCATACTCTGTGCATTGGACTTCACGCTGTGCGTAGTACCTTTCTCTGGGTTTAGTACCTTACTCTGCGCGTAGTATCTTTCTCTTGAGTACCTTACTCTGTACGTAAGACCTTACTCTGGGTTTAGTATCTTACTCTGTACGTAAGACTTCACTCTAAGTTTAATGCCGTACTCGGTGCGTAGTACCTTATTCTAGATGTAGTACGTTATTCTGTGCGTAAGACCCCACTCTGGCTTTAGTACTTTACTCTGTGCGTAGTACCTTATTCTAGGTGTAGTACCTTATTCTGTGCGTAATACTTCACTCTGGCTTTCGTGCCTTACTCTGTGCGTAGCACCTTATTCTAGGTGTAGCACCTTACTCTGTACATAGCACCTTATTCTAAGTGTAGTACCTTAGTGTGTGTAGTTACTTTGTGTGTAGGATCATACGTTAGGTGGATTGGTCCAATACTGACATGAGTTGACGAAGGCCGCTTGCATAACATGACAAAAGTCGGTGATTTGAGAAGCGTCACAGTTCTCTTGAATGGAGCTTCTGGACAAAATCTATGTCATGCAATTCAAGCGGGGGCTATTTCATCAATCCATAAATATCTTCCACTATGGATAAAGAGTGGATAAAAACGTATAACCCTTGGGTACAAAGGATATTTCAAAGTCGCGGCGTTACTGGCGTCGCCTGCGTGCGTGCGACGTTGCGTGCGTGTATACGTCGGTCTAATAGTGCTAACAGACGCTCGAACGCGGCTGACGGACCGCCGTCCAACCAACGGGAGAGAAAGAGTGAGAATATCATATTTCCTTCTCTTTCTCTCCCATTGGTCAGACGGCGGTTGAGGTCAGCCGCGTTCATGCGTCTGTTAGCACTATTATGATAAAAGTAAGTCCCTTAGTACTCGAGGTTTCATCCGCTTTGGTCCAATGGGAATGGCAATTTTTTACTAGTTTTTGTATTTTAAAATAATGAATCAATTATTTTTAATTTACGCACCAGAAACTTTTTTTTAAATTTCTAACATATTCCTCGGGTGTTAGACCGCATGCAGACGCGGCGACAATTTGTCGCTGCGAGCGGCGGGCGGGTCGCCGTCAACAGTCGCGTCCACAGTCGCTATGCGGTCGCCCTCGCGGCGGTGACGTTAGCTCGAATGGTAACATGATGTCGACTTGACAATCACTTGTCTGTTTTCAAATTGTGATAACTAACTGTAACGTTTATTTTAAAGCAGACTTTTTGTAGCTGTTTGTTTTTTTAATGAAAAATTTAATAACAAGTCGCTTTCGACGACAAATTCGAATTTATCTCGGGTCGTATGCAGTGACACTTAACAGCGTCAAAATTTTAATGTAATTTCGCAAAATTGCGTTACTATGCAAAGTTACATATTTGTTGCTGTCGTTTTATTACATCGACTCAAAAGTTTTACTATACGATCCATCTTTACATGTGTTCTCCGTTGATTTTCCTACTTTGCTAATACATGGTACAAGAAAGAGAAATGTAGACAAGTGTTAAAAATTTAAGGCGCGTTCCGAATCTCCACAACATCGCCAACGGCGCTAATAGAACCAACACGGCACGAAGGAATGGCGCTGTTAGCTTTGATACGGAACGCGCTCTTACTTTATAGAAACTAAAGTGTTTGTAAATTTAGATGAATCATAAGCCTACCGTTTTTTATTGTGTGTGTTTCGTATAAGTACATTTTATATACCTAACAATGGCAATACTATTGCTCGGTAAGTAAGTACTCCACGTTTACAAAAAGTACCCGTTATTAATGAGTGATATTTGGTTTTATATTGCATGGTTGTCTCATCACGATTTAATTTCCATATTAATATGAGTTTGAGCATTTTGTAAATATCGCATTCGTTACCCCGATCGTTGGTTCGGCAACTAAAAGTTGCCTAGCCACGTTTGGAGAGCACATTTTAACAAGCGCGTAAATGTTTTTCGTCTAAATGTTGCCGGTCAATGTTCGTCGAATAAATGTTGCCGAGCAATGTTCGTCAACTGTAAGTGGTTCGCTGATATTGCAGGAGTTGGCTGGCGGTAAGAGCGGGCCGAGTGGGCTGCGGCGCAGTAGCGAGCGCGACTCCATACCAGAAACAAAAGAGAAATCGTCTAGTCAAACAAGCGGTGAGCTACCGGATCATCTTTCGAATATAAATTGAGATATTTAGGAAATAGATTTATTTGTAATTAATTTTTTTAAATATTCGTCTGTTTCCACTGCGGTAATACTTTAAGTGTCAGTAGGCCCTAGCACGGATTGTAGACAACTTTCTGTAGATTGTCTGTAGATTGTCTTTCTACCGCAAAAAAGAAGCATATCCATATTCTAACTTTATCGCGTTTACGCGCGGATAAAAACTGGAAAGACGGTCACGGCCCGTGCTAGGCCTGCAGAACCGTGGACGTACGGTTCAAACAAATCATAATATTGAAAGGATTGTAATAATTACTTTATCAAAAATTGTTACGAAACTCCGTTTTAGTAGACGGCCGTTGCGGTTTTTGATTAAGCAAGGGTTCGAAAACCGGATCTTCGGAATTAGCTAACAATCTCTCGCAGGCAGCTTCCCTACAGCATACCTAATAACTTGTATTTTAAGACTCAAAATAATTTTTAAATTCTATAATAATATTTCTATGTAATATGTTCTCGAAAGCCCGTTGGTCCAGTTGGTAGTGAACCTACCTTCTGAGCTTGGGGGTGTGGGTTCGATTCCCACCTAGGACAAACATTCATGTGATGAACATTTGTGCATGTTCTATATCTGAGTGTTAATATCTATTTAAGTATGTATTTAAAACTATATATGTATGTATATCAGTCTCTGGCAGCGATATCACAAGCTTTGCTTAGTTTGGGGTCAGATGACCGTGTGTGCAAAAATGTGCCGAATATTTATAATATTATTGTGTCATTAGTGTAATTGGTTTCTGAACCGTGCTAATTGAATCATCATCATCATTTTAGCCATAGGACGCCCACTGCTGGATATAGGCCTCCCCCATCGATCTCCAAAAGGGCCGGTTGAAAGCGGCTTGCATCCAGCGTTTCCCTGCGATCTCTTTGCTAATTGAAGAAATAAATACAAATTGAAATATTTCGCCAAATGCAGGTCTGAACGGGCTCCGCAACATCGGGAACACTTGTTTTATGAACAGCGTGATTCAGTGCCTCTCCAACACGCGGCCTCTCCTGGAGTACCTCACGGCGGACAAACATGCCACCGAGATCAACACCACGCTTTCGTGCATGCGCGGAGCGCTTATCGGAGGTACGGTAACTAATAATCTAGTTGCCGAACATGCCCGGCAACTTTTTGCAGATTATGCTCGGCTACTTTTGATGCCCTTCATGTTCGGCAACTGAAAATTTATAGTACACACTCTACTGTCTAAAGTATAACAAAAAAAAAAAATGGCCAAGTGCAAATCGGTGACAAGTTTCTGTTCATTACCAAGTTATAAGCAGTAATTTAGTTTTTGAAATTTGTGGTGGTACGGAACCCTCAGTGCGCGAGCCCGACTCGCACTTGACCGGTTTCTTTATATTAACTTTCAACACCTTTTTTTGCCGATATTGCCCCCCTTATTTCGGTTTTCGCAAAATTCCTTCTTAGCAGACCTCTACACCCCATATGGAAACGAATGGAACAAATGGGGAAAACTATTTTTCTGGTCATAATAAAAAAAAAAAAAAAATTGTTCTCAATATTTTGAAATATTAACTTCGCAAAATGAACGAAGCACATTTTTCAAAAACACCCAGTAATTTTATATCTATAAAAAAATGTACGAGTGAAATAGCGGTATATTCTGGGCCTTAAGAGGTTCGTTCGTAGGTATTCTGCCTCTACCCTAATGGAAGAGGTAGGGAAATCGGCGGAGAGGCTTTCGCCTCTTTGCCAAGACTGGGCGCTGGAGGGAACATTGCGCCCTCAAGGGAATTGGTTCTTCGAGAGCGTTGCCTTGCAACGCCTCGAACGCCCTCTGTGGTCCGGTGGGGGGTGCCAGCAAGCTCAGCGACCCTTTTATTTGACTGCCTTAAGAGCTGGCTGGTTAATTAAAAGAAACCCTGTATAAAAAAATAAAATCTTTATTTACTATAATGCACAATAGAATGTATATAATGTATAGAATGTGATGTTATCAACGACGATATAACCACTTGACTGCTCACCCTTCTACCCCCTCCACCGCCCACCTCTCCCTCCCCCCGCTATGAAAAGGTACAAAAATTTCAGAATAGTCTTTCGAGCGCGAGCGGGCCAATCCTAAGCGCGAATTGAACGAATGACTTGAGTCTCCAATCACAAGCCGCCATTCGTTAACCTCCCCCCCCCCTCCCTCCCGCACCCGACGTGGCTTACTCGTGCAAAAAGGAATTTCGACTACATGCACGATACAATACAATACAACATTATTACACACCGAAAATACGAATGAAACTTAAACTAACATAAAAAAACAAATAAACGGCAGTATAATGGGCACGATCAAGTTAGTTATATTATATTTGGATGTTATTCTCTATCTCTCGCTCTCGCTCTCTATCTCTCTCTCTCTCTCTCTATCTCTCTATCTCTCTCTCTCTCTCTCTCTCTCTGTCTCTCTCACGGTGAATAAGTATGTTGTACCTCGCTTGAAGCGTTCGCGAGCGTGATCAAGGAGCTGTGGCGCACAGGCGAGCGGGACTCCGTGGTGAACACGACGGCGCTCAAGTCGCAGGTGCAGCGGTTCGCGCCTCGGTTCATGGGGTACAGCCAGCAGGACGCGCAGGTGAGGGCTCCCTGCTGGGTCACATCACATGTGGCTCACAGACAACGGCGAGTCTAAACAAAGTTATCATTATAATGGTATAGATGGACATATTACGTGGTCTCTCACTGTGGGCCTCATAAGCAAGCTCAAAGTCGCACAACGAGCTTTACTCGGGGTTTCTCTACGAGATCGAATCAGAAATGAGGAGATCCGTAGACGAACGAAAGTCGCCGACATAGCCCACCGGATTAGCAAGTTGAAGTGGCAGTGGGCAGGGCACATAGCACGCAGAACAGATGGCCGATGGGGCTGAAAAGTTTTGGAATGGAGACCACGGACCGGTAAGCGCAGCGTAGGACGTCCACCCACAAGATGGACAGACGACCTAAAAGAGACCGCAGGGAAACGCTGGATGCAGGCCGCTTCCAACCGGCCCTTTTGGAGATCGATGGAGGAGGCCTATGTCCAGCAGTGGACGTCCTACGGCAGAAATTATGAGATGGTCTTATTATAAAATTTAATGCTAAAGACTTTTTTTAATATTTTTTTCTTATGTTATAGACTATATTTTTTATTTTTATTATTTAGATTATTTTTTTATTGTTGTTTGTATTGCAGGAGTTCCTTCGTTACCTGCTGGAAGGTCTGCACGAGGATGTGAACAGAATAACAGTGAAGCCGAAACCTATACTCACCGAGATCGACGATACCCTGAGGTGAGAGAAAGTCCAAAAAAAAATCTTTTAAAAATTTGCAAGTTGAAGTGTCAATGGGCAGGCCACATCGCTCGAAGAACCGATAACCGATGGGGAAGAAAGGTTCTGGAGTGGAGATCACGAACCGGAAGACGCAGCGTAGGTAGGCCTCCCACTAGATGGACTGACATTGTGAGAATTGCGGGCATCCAGTGCATGCAGATGGCAGGCTGTCGTTCAGTGTGGAGGTTAAAGGGGGAGGCCTATGTTCAGCAGTGGACGTCTTCTGGCTGATGATGTTGATGATTAGCGTAAGCTTAATATTAAAAAAAACTGAACGACAGCCCATCATCTGCATCCAGTGGATGCCCGCGACTCTCACGATGTCGGTCCATCTAGTGGCAAACGTGGCTTGGTCACCCCCCTGAGGTTATGCCAGGCCAGCCAGGTGTTGTCCCACCTTGCCCCAACGTGCCTAAGCACATGTTTCATCATTATCGTCATCCACAGCCTTCCTTATCCCACTGCCATGATCCAAGAAAACAAGGTCTAGCGCTCTGGGAGTTGTACCGCAATGACGTCACTGTTCAGTTGCCACTTTATTGTAACAAACACAGATACTGGGAAACAAGTTTATTAATAATCTATTAAATAACATACAAAAAGCATTTCAATTGTCATTTGGTTTGTTCGCTCAAGCAAGTTAAGCACGAATTGAATATATTAAACACAATTTTATCAAAACCACATTGATTTATTGGATTCCCCCACAGGTAATATACGGATATTGGGGAGTTATAATTTCACGCTACTGTTAACTCAGAAAATCATAGAGAGTCCGCCATTGTTTCGTGTATCATCATCTCTCTCGAACTTGTTGTAAATTACTTATTCTGCTCTTGCTTATGCACGTGTACGTGTATCCATGACATTGATGACATCATTGCGGGACGCCCACGTGAATTTTTTTCTCGGAGCGGTACACCTGGCTGATTTTATTATTATACCATGCCCACTGCTGAATAAAGGCCACTCTTGCTATGCCATCTACCTCGGTCGGTAAAAATAAGTAAATTAAATAAGTAAGTAAGTGAATCGGTTTCTTCTAGCCAAGCGTGCTCCAACGTAGACCGCATCATCACTTAACATCAGGGGGGTTAGACAAGACCCACTTTCTGTTAGCGTTAACGCCTGTGATATGGTATGGAAATGACATTGACAATGACATTAGCTTGAGAGATGTCATCTCAAGCTAATGTCATCTCAAGCTAATGTCATTTTCATACAATTTCATCTTTCCGCAGGCGTTAACGCTAACAGAAAGTGGGTCTTGTCTAGACCCCCTGGCGAGATGGTAAAACGCAAGCCTATTATTTATTTTAAAAAAATAGATGTCTCTTGTTGTTCAGTTGTGGTTGCGCTACTAATGGTTGTGGATTCCCCGTGTTGCAGCGACTCGGCGAAGGCCGCCGAAGCATGGCAGCGCTACCTGCGGACGGAGGAGTCCCGCGTGGGCGACATATTCGTGGGACAGCTGAAGTCGACGCTGCGCTGCACGCACTGCAACCACGACAGCGTCACCTTCGACCCCTTCTGGGACCTCAGGTCAGTTTTATCGATGTCGATGAAAAGTATCGATAAAGTCTCGTTTCTATTAAGTATGTATTTATTATGTGTACGTAAAGTCTGTATTGTACTGTATATAAGTTATTGGTTGCTTTTTATACAAAAAAATCGACACCGCTTTATGGTTGACTAGCTGCGCCCCGCGGTTTCACCCGCGTAGTGATGAATAATTGTGATGATGATGATGATGATGAAAAGTAGCCTATGTCACTCTCTGGCTCTTGAACTATACCCATGTAAAAATTCAGGTCGATCCAATGTTCCGTGGCAGCGTGAAAGAGGAACAAACATCCATACATACTTACAAACTTTCGTGTTTATAATATTAGTAGGATTATCTGAAAACCCGTACGAAGCGCTTTGATTCCACATACATTGTGCGAACTGGTAGTCTGTAGTGGAATGCGTTGCAGGATGGGTGTTCTCCGATAGTTACAATCTGGGTGTCTTCAAATCACGAGTGAATCGGTATCTTCTAGGCAAGCGTGCTCCAACGTAGACCGCATCATCGCTTAACATCAGGCGTGATGGTGGTCAAACGCAAGCCTATCGAGTCTAGAGTCAGTCAGAGAGTTTAGTCCCCCCCCCAATTATTCATAGTGATGAATGTTTGTGTTGTTTCAGTTTGCCCATCCCCTCGCGTACGGGTAACCTGAAGATCCAGCAGTGTCTGCAACACTTCACCAAGGAAGAGGAGATGGACGGCGACGAGAAACCGGTACGTACGACACTTTGGCATTGGAAGCATCTATGACGCTATTCTTTTAATTTTGAACCCCCTCTCTCACTGATATTTGGTGGGCAACCCCCCCCCCCCCCCCCCCTCTCACTTTAAGACATTAACATACCTTCTGTTGAGAGTCACCGACACAGCTATTAAAATTTGCAAGTTTACGTGGTCCTTAACTGTTGGCCTTATGGAAACCTGCTGTTGGCCTTCACACAGCGGGCAATGGAGAGAGCTATGCTCGGAGCTTCTTTGCGCGATAGAATCCGGAACATGGATATTCGCCAAAGAACCAGAGTCACCTACATAGCTGTTAAAATTTGAAAGTTGAAGTGGCAATGGGCAGGCCACATCGCTCGAAGAACCGATAACCGATGGGGAAGAAAACGAATCGGAAGACGCAGCGTAGGTAGGCCTCCCACTAGATGGACCGACGACATTGTAAGAGTCGCGAGCATCCAGTGGATGCAAAAGGCAGGCTGTCGTTCAGTGTGGAGGTTAAAGGTGCCTATGTTCAGCAGTGGACGTCTTCCGGCTGATGATGTTTTTTTTATTATCTGTTTATGTATTATTGGTATTCTTTAAAAGTTGACTTCGTGTGTTTCAAAGAGTACCTCAGTTTAATGATATTTTACTGGAACCGTCTTATTACAGGCATTCTTAAACCTGTATTTAAAAAAAACACACTAAATTCAATATGGCGGACGCCTAGAAGTTTGTGTTTATTTTTTTGTTATACTATTATTTACGGGACATTTATTTTTTATTTTTTTATCGGATGCTCTTTCCACAACCTTACCTTACCACGGTAAATATCCCGTAAATAATCATATAACTTTAATGAACAACCGTGATAGTTTTTTTTTTTTTTTTATTGCACTAATATAACGATGTAAACATTGCAGACGTGTTCGAAGTGCGGCGTGCGGCGCAAGTGTCTCAAATGGTTCACCGTGCAGAAGTTCCCGCAAGTGCTCGTGCTGCATCTGAAGAGGTAACTGAGCGCTGACGTATTGCGGATGGCATTCGTATCAGCATTGATTGCCGAATATAATATAACCACTTGATCGCGCGTGTAGTCAAAATTCCCTTTTGCAAAATTGAATCGAATGAATAAATTTGCATAAACGTCGTGGTAGCCTATTTAGGAGACCGCTAGACTTGAAAGCGTGAGGTCGCGGGTTCAAACCCCGGGCCCGTACCAATGAACTCTGGAGTTTATGTACGGATTTTCATACCACTGGCTTTTCGGTGAAGAAGAACATCGTGAGGAAACCTGCATACGTACGGAGAAGGAATTCAATGGCGTATGTGAATCCACCAACCCGCACTGGGCCAGCGTGGTGGTATGGCCCAATCACCCTTTCGGGGGTAGGCTAAAAGTCCAGCAGTGGACTCAAAGTTAAAAGGCTGAATGGAATGTGATGATGATGATGAAATGTATAAAATGGCATGTTATGATGATGATGATGAAATGTATAAAATGGCAAGTTATGATGATGATGATGAAATGTATAAAATGGCATGTTATGATGATGATGATGAAATGTATAAAATGGCATGTTATGATGATGATGATGAAATGTATAAAATGGCAGGTTTTCCCCGACGGAGCGTTTCCGCGGCAAGCTGAACGTGCTGGTCGAGTTTCCCCTGACGGGACTCGACATGGCACCGTACGCAGCCGCGAGAGGACAGCAAGCCACTTACAACCTCTACGCTGTCAGCAACCACTCGGGTAAGATCCTAACCTAGCTACCTTCTAGGTCTCGACAAGTCCTCGAATGGAGACCACGGACCGGTAAGCGCAGCGTAGGACGTCCACCCACAAGATGGACAGACGACCTAAAAGAGACCGCAGGGAAACGCTGGATACAGGCCGCTTCCAACCGGCCCTTCTGGACATCGATGGGGAGGCCTATTCAAATTTCAAATTCAAATTATTTATTCATTATAAAATATCATGTCATTCAACCATAGTCATTTTTAAACTTTCGCGATTTGAACACATGTTTTTGTTTGGATGTGCTATGGTTGAAATAATGATGATGATGATGAACCTAGCTACCTTTAAGTCCACGTGCCTCAGCATCGCTTTCCATCAGGTGAGTTGGTGGCCAAACGCAGACCGTTGCGAGTGTCAAAATGTGCGGGTAAACGGCCGTATCTTTTGATTGCGTTGACTTTTTTTCAGACCATTGAAGTCTTGTCATTAGCTCGAACTAATCAAGTTTAAATTAATATCTAACATTCAGATCTGCAATCCCTTGGAGCTGTGGAAAAAACTTCCAAGTCCTTATAGATACAATCTGGGCCTTTTCAAGGCCAGAGTGAATGGGTATCTTCTAAGTCTGCGTGCTTCATCTTCGACCACACCGCCGCTTACCGACAGGCGAGTTGGTGGTCAAACGTGGACTTATCCACGTTAAAATAATACAAATCGTGTTTCTAATAATAATTAAATCTTAAATATCTTAACCTATATTTCGGAAAAATTAACTTATATTTCAGCTTGGACCCGTATGCTAAATTTATATAAAAATATAAATTGTGGTTTGAGTCCACCTTCCAAATCTTTACGGCCAAGTTATGAAACACTGCCGGCTTTCTTGTTTCCTAGATATAACCTAAGTCTCTTCAAGGTCATAGGAAATATACATCAGAAAGAAAGAAAGAAAATAATTTTTATTCGACACCTTTACAAAAACTTATATATATATATATATAACATCATTATTTAGATTTAACATCAGGCGTGATGGCGGTCAAACGCAAGCCTATTAATTATAAAATATATATATATATATATAAGTATACAAAATAAAAAAATAAGTATATATATATATATATATATATACTTATTTTTATAAGTATATATTGTTTATAAGTTTATATATAAGTATATATATATATTTAATAATTAATAGGCTTGCGTTTGACCGCCATCACGCCTGATGTTAAATCTAAAGGATACAATCAGTGTCGAATGGGTCCGTCTCAGCATTAATGCTGAAACTCAAGGACTATCGGCGCCGGTGTTCAGACGAACCCTTGTGTTTACACTTAACACAGATTTACATATATTTTTAAGTCCAGATTATCAGAGTATTTTTTAGACCAGCTAAATCTGGTCCATTTTTAAATGAATCAAATGAATGGTCAAACGGAATCTTCGATAAAAATACACCTCAAGCAGGACGCCAGTACAGAATTTATTGCCCAGATTTCAATACCTACATTAGTGAATATTGTACATTGCAGGTACGACGTACTCGGGTCACTACACGGCGTACTGCAAACACCCATACACGGGCGACTGGAACGAATACAATGATTCCAGGTACGTCCTCTCCAATAATATAAGTATTAGCAAGGAAGATAGACTAAGGGGAAAGCCAATAGCGGAACATTAGAGCGTAGCTCGGAACATTTGCCTAAAAACGGTACGAACTTAGATGGCGCCGTAATTTGAGCGTGCTATAGGTTGTCTCGAACTTCCGTAAGCGCTGCAGTCAGATAGCGTACGAAAGGGTTCTACAAATTACCGTAGCGCTAGTATCGCAGTCAAGTTTCGCAACATTTCAAGGGAATAAAGAAAGGCGCCATCTATTGGTATGAGTTGCGCTTCCCTTGAAATGTTGTGTAACTTGACTGCGATACTAGCGCTACGGTAATTTGTAGAACCGTTTCGTACATTATCTGACTGCAGCGCTTACGGAAGTTCGAGACAACCTATAGCACGCTCAAATTACAGCGCCATCTAAGTTTATACCGTTTTTAGGCAAATGTTCCGAGCTACGCTCTAATGTTCCGCTATTGGCTTTCCTCTTAGTCTATCTTCCATGGTTTTAGGAAGGAAGTTAGACTAAGGGAAAAACAATAGCGGAACATTAATGATAACCCGTTGGTCCAGGTAGTAGTGAACCTGCCTTCTGCGCTTGGGGGCGTGGGTTCGATTCCCACCTAGGACAAACATTTATGTGATGAACATTTGTGTTTGTTCTATATCTGGTTGTTAATATCTATTTAAATATGTATTTAAAACTATATATGTATGTATATCAGTCTCTGGCAGCCATATCACAAGCTTTGCTTAGTTTGGGGTCAGATGACCGTGTGTGCAAAAAAATGTCCCGAATATTTATTTTATTTATTGGAAATTCAGCTCGAGTCGACTAAGGGAGCGAGAGAGATAGAGTCGACCTTGATAAAGTTTTCACTTCTATCGTGTGGTCTTAAGCACACACACATATATTATAGATGCGTGGAAGTCTCGCACTGTTCGATTTGATCGATTGTTTCTGCCACGCAGCTGTAAGTTGTGGAATGGCTTACCACCTTCGGGTTTTCCTCTGAAATATAACCTCAATTGCTTCAAGCGAAGAGTGAATAGAGTCCTCAAAGGTAGGCAACGCACTGACAATGCCCCGGGTATTGTAGGTGTCCATAGGCGACGGTGACTACTTACCATCAGGTGGCCCGTAACTTGTTTGTCTACTATTACATATAAAAAAAAACGCACACAAACATAAACACTTTCTTTAATTTGTCATTGTTAATTTTTGTTGTAACCCATGTTGCAGAGTGTCTCCAATCAAGCCTCGTGACATCGTGTCTCCGGAGGCCTACGTGTTGTTCTACGAGCTCGCGGCTGGCTCCACCCGCAACCACTCGTAGCGACCCTCCACGCCATGAGGTTTGCATATACTGTACTTTTGTATCAGCTGTACGGGGTTACAGGGTGGTTTTGGGGATCTTAGGGTCGTTTTGGGGATCTTAGGGTCATTTTGGGGAACTTAGGGTCATTTTGGGGGTCTTACGGTCGTTTTCGGGATCCTAGGGTAGTTTTGGGGAACTTAGGGTCGTTTACAATACAATACAATACAAAAACTCTTTATTAAAATACCACAAAACAAGGATAACATAAAAATTACAACAAAAATATTATCTAGGCTTTTTTTTTTTCGTTTTGTGGATCTTAGGATGTTTTGGGGATCTCAGGGTCGTTTTGGCGATATAAGGGTGGTTTTTGGGATCTTAAAGTCGTTTTGGGGGTCTTAGGGTGGTTCGTAGGGAGTTTAAGGCTGTTTTGGGGTGTGTGTGGGGTATCTTAGGGCTGTTTACGGGTATTTGGGGTGTTTAGGGATATTTTAAGGAGTGTGAGGGCTATTTAGAGGAAGTTTAGGGCAATTAGATCTGTTTTAAGGCGTTTGGGGTTTTAGGGCAATCCAGTTAATTCAATTCAAATTTGTTTGTTGACGATTAGTACAATAATTATCATGTATAGAACAAATTTCAAATCTTATAAATTTATGTACAAACAATAATTATATATACATACATTATCTCTCAGGGCAGTGCAAGTACCGTTCTTTATCGGTCGTCAAATTGTCTCTACTGAGTAAATGTTTGTGGAGATTCCAGGTTTAGCTGCGCCCCGCGGTTTCACCCGCGTAGTGATGAAAAATGGTGATGATGATGATGAAAAGTATGTCACTCTCTGGCTCTTGAATTATACCCATGCAAAAAATCAGGTGGATCCGTTGCTCTGTTGCCAGGGCCGGATTTAGGGGAGGGCAACCGGGGCGAAAGCCCCGGGGCCTCCACAAACGGGGGGCCCCACAATAGAGACTTCGGAAAAAAAAATCTTTCAAATTCCAACTAGTTGACACTAGTAAGCATCTTTTCCTTTGATATTTGTTTTTTTTTGCTCTTTCACCTTTACCTAACTTAAGAAAAAAGCTCGAAAGGTTCCGTTCGTTAACCCTAAAATTTAATTTCAGATAATTCTTGTTTCCGTTTATATTTATATGTGTTTGTTCAATACTAAGGGAATCTACTTGGTTTCACAATAAATTATTTATTGAAAAACTCGACTGAAAAAAAATTGTTTACTTTATTTGGAAAATAATTTGGGGCGAGGGGGCCTCCGCTCCTTTGTTCCCCCGAGGCCTCTGGACCTCTAAATCCGGCCCTGTCTGTTGCTGCGTGAAAGAGGAACAAACATCCATACATCGATGCACACAAACTTTTGCGTTTATAATATTAATGGGATTTGTGGTGGTGTTTCATTAAGACAAAGTCATTTATTCATAAATATAAACATACACGGAATTAATTTATACATATATATTTTATTTCATTGTTGGATTTAAAAGACATAAAAGGGAAAAGAGAGAAATAACAAAATCACAAAATATCAGAAATGTTGGCTCAGCTATTTCCCTTTAGTTGTCCAAATATGTAAACAAACATGGCGGAAAAGCAACCAATCACTAGCGTGGACATTCAGAACTGTCATTGGTAGAAAAATGCCTTGTTTGTATACAATAGTTGGACATGTAAAAATAATCTGAAGATGCTCGAACAATTTTTTTTTATGTTCTGGAAATTTTTGCACACACGGTCATCTGACCCCAAACTAAGCAAAGCTTGTGATATGGCTGCCAGAGACTGATATACATACAAATATAGTTTTAAATACATACTTAAATAGATATTAACAACCAGATATAGAACAAACACAAATGTTCATCACATAAATGTTTGTCCTAGGTGGGAATCGAACCCACACCCCCAAGCGCAGAAGGTAGGTTCACTACCAACTGGACCAACGGGCCATCTACCGGCTAATTACGGTCGAATACCCAAGTATGTTTGAGAAAAATACATTATCAAATTAAAGAATGTTCCACTTGTTGTTGCAGAACAAATATCGTGAAAACTGAACAAGTGTTATCACCCGGACTTGCCTTTAGATAGATATGATGACGCGGTAACGTTAAGTTTTTCTATTTTATTTAACATATTAAGAACGCCATTTTGTATCATTTTTCATTTATTTATTGTACTAAAACCGTGGGTATATAGGTCGGTTATTTTAAGCTGGCGCTTTAACTTAACGCGAAAGCGTAATTTCGCGTTGTTAGCAATAATCTTTATTTCTGTCGCTTTGACTTGTCGAGGAAGCGTAATTTCGCGTTGTTAGCAATAATCTTTATTTCTGGTGCTTTGACTTAACGCGAAAGCGTAATTTCGCGTTGTTAGCAACAAACTTTGTTTCTGGCGCTTTGACTTGTCGAGGAAGCGTAATTTCGCGTTGTTAGCAATAATCTTTATTTCTGGCGCTTTGACTTAACGTGAAAGCGTAATTTCGCGTCGCTAGCAATAAACTTTATATATCTTTGTCATACGATAATCATAATACGATGTCATAAGATTCTAAAGCGTGAGAGAGACAGATTCGTATTCAATGGAAGGTACCATGTCAGCTGTCAGATTAAAATAACCGTCCTATATATCTTTCATTGACATTGTTTTAGATAGGTTGTTATATTTAATATATTCATGTTATATGTATGAATTGTTGTTTTTTTTTTTTTTTTTGTAAATTATGCATTTTTTTTATCACATGCTGATGATATTTTAGAAGGGGTTAATGATAAAATATGTGCATTATAATTTTCGCTGTTGTATAAAAAAAGCCTTTGCAAGTTTAGAAGTTATAAAAAAATATATATGATAAAAATTAATTTAAATTTACTCGAATACGCATTTTAGTATTGAATTAAGGTGCTTATCTTCACCAACTTAATGGGTATTGTTCATATTTTCTGACCTTATAGTTTTATTTTATTTTAAGATACTAATTTAAATATATTTGTTTTCCATACAGTAGTTAGTTAATTAAAAAAATATTTAAGATCGTGAAATTTTTATATGTGATGACGTCACCATCGGCCATATATTATATTAGTTCCGTGTCGATGTCTATAAAAAAACTCACTGCCGTCATATTTTCATCTGTCAATGTTATTATCAGGGCTTACAAATCGAAAATCAACACAAGTTGTTTGTTTGACAGATAACTTTTTTTTTGTGGCTGGGCAGGCTAATGTAAATTTCAACATAACGCCAACGCTAAAGTCATTAGAGGTTAAATGAAGGTCAATCATATTTAATCAAAAATAAGCGCCTGAGCGCTTATTTTTTTAATAAAAAATTATATTGTAAGTAAGTATATTGCTCGAAACGGTTTTGTAATTACAATCTTAAAAAAAATATGAACAATCCCCATTGGCCATGATTGGTATGAGCTCTTTAAAAAGCATTTTCAAACATGTTTAGAATTCTGTTTATTACTATCGCAGTATTTAATTATATTTCAAAGTAGCTTCAGGCCTCGCACTTTAGGTATGAAGCTCAAGTAGCCGACTTGTCGGACCTGCCGCGCGATACACAGAGATAACGCGGCAAAATTACGCGATACACAGAGAGGCAACTTCTAGGTTAACATAACCAGTCCGGATTGACCACGTAGCAAGAGTAGCAATTGCTACGGGCCCCGCGCGAAAGGGGGCCCCGCGTATTTAAACCCACTCATCTCTGCCTGAGCGTAGTTTTTTTGAGGGAAATTTATTAAGATGTGGTATATTGAAGTTACTTGATGTCACAAAAACGTGAAACGTTACAACTTTTCCTACCAACTTTTTTTACCACTCTATACTTAAGAACCCATAGTAGATCAAGGGCCCTTTGAAAGAATTTGCTACGGGCCCCGCGCTTCCGTAATCCGGCACTGAATATAGCTGTAGGTAGTTAGCGCTCGCACGTCCTGAATTGCACTTTATTGTGTAGTACCAAGAATCGCTACTTATTTAAATGATTTTGCGAGAGCTCACACCAATTTCGAGACCAATCAAGTTGAAGAGATGCCTAGAAAATGGTAAACTACACTACTTGTTAAGTAATGTCATATTTACCTACTCTTTGTTATTTGAAATGTTTTATATGACAGAACTTGAGTAACTATAAAACAGTTTTTTTTTTCTAAACTATACACTAAAGTAACTAAATATATACCTAACTGAATTAAGTATGAATTAAACTGACTAAAACACTGTTATAAACTATCACGATTGTTCACTAAGAAAGAGGGTAGATCGTTATGTCTGCACCTAACTTTTTAACTGTTCTCCAACCACCCGCATTCTTCAGTCTTCCCGTGAACATGGTGCATGTAACTGCGCCGAAATATCGGGAGCTCATTCCACAACCTTACCACGGTAAATATCACGTAAATAATCATATAACTTTAGTAAACTGACTACCTATATATTCTATGTTAGTTCGAGAAATTTATGATTGAGTAATATTTAACAAATTGTAAGTTTATTTATTACATTTATTGTACTTGATTCAAAAGTACGAAGCGCTTTGACTCCACTTTTATTGTGCGAACTGCTAGTCTGTGGAATGCGCTGCCTGAATGGGTGTTCCCCGATGGTTACAATCTGGGTGTCTTCAAATCACGAGTGAATCGGTTTCTTTTAGGCAAGCGTGCTACAACGTAGACCGCATCATCGTTTAACATCAGGCGAGTTGGCGGTCAAACGCAAGCCTATTATTTATAAAAAAGTACTGCCTATATAGGAAGCTATATTGTATCATATTGTATGGATCCTTGGTACTGCGAACGCAAGCCTATTTTTCAAAAAAAACTTTAAATTTGTCTTAGGTTTTTTTTTTATTAGTACTAACAGTTATTAGTAGTTACAGTAGTAAACAGTTAAACCAACTATAAATGTGTGGAAGTATAGTCAAACCGCACATATTTAACCGACGAAAAAAAGGAGGAGCTTTTCAAGTCGGCGTAAATATGTATATATATTTTACTAGCTGTGCCCTGCGGTTTCACCCGGTATCCCACAGGAACCGTATTTTTTTGCAATAAAATGTATTATGTCTGTGTTAAATCAGCAGTCTCCATTCCAAATTTCATCCAAATCCATTCAGCCGTTTCACTGTGAATACATACACACTAATTTTGCATTTATAATGTTAGTATGATATTATGTTGTCATACCTACATTAAATTTAAAAAAAAACACAATTTTGATGATTATTTTTTGTCCAAGAAAACTGCGGGTAGATATTAAAAAAAATATGACAACACTGATTGTACTGATTTTGTTTGTTTTAAACCATAAATTGCCCATTATGAAATACCTTAGGACAATTATAACTGACTGACTGACTGACTGATGTATGTTGTAACTATATTATAAAACTTAGTATCAACAAGATTTATACCAGAATTGTTTACCTTGTAAACCAGCTTTTTTTTCTCCTAAGACCACCCTGGCTTCGCACGTCTTACGCATTCGCACACATACTTTAGTTAGTTTAGTTCTGTCATATAAGTTAAAATCTACTATTAAAAACATGGTACAAACATTAAATATAAATTATTGAATAATAAATATGATATTAGCTGGAGGAATTATATTGCGGGTGTGTTTTTTAACTGACTTCTTTTGAAATTGTTTTTTTTTGTCTTAGGCCGTAAAATTAAAAAAAAAAACTTCCCAATAAATGTTTGTACGGTCTTTCTGTTGCCAGCCCCCAATGGAAGGTTTCCCGAAAGGCAATTTAACAAATTGTTCATATAAATGCGATAGATGGCGTTGAAAAGACATAGATCTGAAGATTTAGCAAAACTACAGACAGAAAAAGGTCAATAAAAAAATTTGCAATATCTATATGTCTGTCATGCTTGTTTTTTGTGTTATTTTATTTCGTAAAATAGTTTTTTTGCTATCCCTTTGCTTCTTCATTGAACAAATGCGGAAAAAATTTGAATCATATGTCGTCATCGCCATCTGTCGATGGTTGCAGAACTACGTTCCTCCATGTTTTAAATGTTTATCGGTACTTATCACGTATTATTTTATTTAGGTAAATAAAATACCTAAATAAAATAATACGTGATAAGTCTCCACAAACATATAAAACATGAGTTCAAATTGTCCCTCCAGCTATCAGAAAACCTCCCATTGCTTTTGTTTTTAAATATCAAAGCTAGATTAATAGGAATGGAAAATACATTATATTTTATTGTTTCAGACAGGCTAGGCGCTTGACTATAGCTCGTTGGTGTGATCGAAGACATTAGCACGCCTAGCCTGCAAACTATTTAAATTGTAAGAGTTCCTTGTTTTGCTACGGACCCCTAAAAAATGTACCCGCAATAATAGGTAGGAATCTAGTGTTCAAAAAAGTAAATATCTAAATTGTAAGATGTAAAAATAAACATCACTGTACCAACTTATCTGCGGAGTTGAATGATGGAGCCACTTATGTATTTTCTGACAGCCGTCCGTAGAATATTTCTAGTTCCATCATATCGACAACTCCGCAAGTAAGTTGGTAGTTCTAATTTTAAATTTCTGTTATCAGTATTTTGATTTCGAAATATTAAATTTTAGTCTACCCTCGATTCTTACTATTTTCTAAAGTTGTTGCCAGCTCTTTCAGACATGTTGAAATGAAAGAGACAGATAGTTTTTATATGTCAAATTAGTTTGGGGAATACAGCAGAATTGTCATTATTATAAATATTCACTGTGTGGTCGAAAAATCATGTTAACTAAAAAAATATACATAAAGTTCGTTGTATAGTGTTTTTATTTAAGAACTGTCAAACGCAAATTGTTCACAAAATTGTAACATCCTGTAACGTTTACGTCTCCGTCACTCTTATTGGGATTTACATGAGAGCAATGGTGACGGCAACAATAGTTTAAGTCTTCGTCACTCTTATTGGGATTTACATGAGAGCAATGGTGACGGCAACAATAGTTTACGTCTTCGTCACTCTTATTGGGATTTACATGAGAGCAATGGTGACGGCAACAATAGTTTACGTCTTCGTCACTCTTATTGGGATTTACATGAGAGCAATGGTGACGGCAACAATAGTTTACGTCTTCGTCACTCTTATTGGGATTTACATGAGAGCAATGGTGACGGCAACAATAGTTTACGTCTTCGTCACTCTTATTGGGATTTACATGAGAGCAATGGTGACGGCAACAATAGTTTACGTCTCCGTCACTCTTATTGGGATTTACATGAGAGCAATAGGGACGGAAACAATAGTTTACGTCTCCGTCACTCTTATTGGGATTTACATGAGAACAATAGGGACGGAAACAATAGTTTACGTCTCCGTCACTCTTATTGGTGCGATAGGGACGGAAACAATAGTTTACGGCTTCGTCACTCTTATTGGGATTTACATGAGAGCAATAGGGACGGAAACAATATGGCATGAAGAAAAACCAGCAGCCTTACGGATAACTTAACGCGGGCTCATATTAGCGCTGAAACAGCGCAGTGCAGAAAATCAAGCGAACGCGAACCTTAACGCGCGGTGATACGGTTTGCGGTCGTGCAACTTTTCTGATCGCCTAAACAGAATCGCTTTAAATAGGCCCCAGTCAGTTCTTGAATAGAAAATTATTTATTTATACATGTTAAACATATTCCTTGGAAACATGTGTTTCTAATAATGTTTCAGAAAGAAAAAACTTGTTTCTATTATTTTGCAAGGCTGTTCGTACAATAGGCGTCAGATGTCGGCGACTCGTCAGAAAACCATAGCAATACTTCATCAAAACACTTCTATGAAGTGAGTGTAAGCCGTTTTGTCATAGCAACAATTATTACTATTTCAAACGGCTAATGAAGAAATGTAAGTAATAAGGTATAAAAATCAGACAAATAAAGAATTTGTTTTTGACGTGATAACGTCTTATAAATCGCCGGCTGCACGCACGAAAAATTGTCACGTTCCGCCTGAGCCGCGCGTGCAAGTGAGAGCGCGGAACAAGCGATAGAGAGGCACTATCGGCCTGAGCGTTATCATGTAAAATTATCGTTCGTAAACCGATTTTACAGACAACCCTCTTTTTTATAATTACTGATAAATAACCTTATATTTATAATGTAAAGAATAATCATCGATTATCGCGCATGATCATTTACAATAATTACCCAGCCTACCTACAAGGACAAAAAACTGATGAATTTCCCGCCATAGGCGAAACGTTCCACCAAATGGGCTGTGGTCAAGCGCCTAGCTTGTCAACCATAGTCGTGGACGTTTTTTCGATCGTACGAAACAATTTTCATGTTGATATTTCTACTTTGCCTAATTTCAACATTAAAATGGCTTTAAACGTTCGTAATTCTTTTTTTTTATCCGCACAGTGTTTTTTTTTCAAATGTGTTAAAATTGTGGTAGTTTTACATCTGGCTCTTTATAGGACACTAACGTTGAAATAACTTTAATGGAGGGCGACCAAGTCGCCTAGTGTACGAACGACGTCACAGAAACTTAAATGTTATTAATTCTGATAAAATTTCCAAAAACAGTCATTATTTATGGTACTTTTCTGAAACAGTGTCGCGAAACAACATGTCACCAAGTAAATATAGGCCTTCATTTAAGTACGCTTTGTTGAAAAGAGTGAACATGTTTTTTTAATGTTATTTGTAATAATTTTATTTAATTGTTGAGTTTTTAGTATTATACTACCTTTTTTTTTATATTACAAAATGAATCTTAATTTTAACCAAAGATGCTTAAATTATGAAATGTTAGTAAAATATTAGCTAAAGGTGCTTTTTCAACAACTCGATTGGCACAATTGGCCTGGAGATGTGCTATTCAAATAGCATCGTCTGCGTGCTTCATCTTCGACCACATCGTCGCTTACCAACAGGCGAGTTGGTGGTCAAACGCGGACTTATCCGCGATATAAAAAATATAATTAAAAAATCTAGAAGGAATAACTAACATAACATTTATGTAGCTCAGAAAGAGTTTTGTGTGGTAATTTAAAAAGACAAATGCCCAATATTAAAGAACGAATAACTTTGAAGAGAACTAATGTCATCCTTATAGGTAAGTTTTTTAAATAATTATACCTCATTTTGCATCCCTCCAATTTTCAAATCATGTGTTAATATTGTTTCGTATAGTTAAATAAATTAACCTATGGGTATAGTAACAATATTTATTTCACTCGCATATACGGCTGCATAGTTTAGACATAATTACGAAGGCTTGCACTACCATTCTTTTTAGTATGGTGCGTGCCCTCGTAACTTGTCTCTGGCTGTCACGGCAGCCAGAGACAGCCAGATTTGGACTATATTTCAATGCTGGTGATGATGTTATTTAATATCGCATCCACACATTAGCTGCCCCAAGATCGTTTTCGTGCATTTTTTTGTTGATGTACATTGTTTTTTACCTATCCCACTTAAACGCTCTAGAAATACCGGAATTAAATTTCAAACTTGAAAAGTTTTATTTTTAGAGCGTTTTATGTTGGACAGCTCAAAAGCGTAAGAACAAAAACAAAATTTGACAGAATGACCTTGCTTGCATAAAGGCTAATCGAGGTGGGTCGTGTTAGTGAAAAAGCACCTTAAGAAGGCATTTTAATAATAGTCTTATTAAGATGTCTTGTATTATTAATAATAGTAATTTATAAATGTAACAGTTGGGACCCCGGTCCAAGATAATTATTTATGTAAAATACGTAACAGATTTCTATTACAGAAATATATATTTAAATGATTTAATTACGAAGGTGTTTTATTTTTAACTAGCTTTTTAACAGTAACCATGCATTTTTCTGGGTTGAAAAGTATTCTATGTCACTCTCCGGCCCTCCATGTGTGGGTTCAAATCCCGGACGCTTCCTCGTGGCATAACTTAGTTGTAGACACTAAGAATAAAATTTCCTCGCGTCCAAACTACTTGTCCAATGGCAAGTATCTATTTGGAAAATGGCAAGTATCTAAAGTTCCTTGGAAAATTACAAGTATCTAATGTTCCTTGGAGAATGTCAAGTATCTAAGGTTCCTTAGAAAAAGGCACGTATCTAAAGTTCCTTAGAAAATTACAAGTAAAGTTCCTTGGAAAATGTCAAGTATCTAAAGTTCCTTGGAAAATGGCAAGTATCTAGTTCCTTGGAAAATGGCAAGTATCTAAAGTTCCTTGGAAAAAGGCAAGTATCTAGTTCCTTGGAAAATGGCAAGTATCTAAAGTTCCTTGGAAAATTACAAGTATCTAAAGTTCCTCGGAAAATGGCAAGTATCTAAAGTTCCTTGGAAAATGGCAAGTATCTAAAGTTCCTTAGAAAATTAAAAGTATCTAAGGTTCCTTGGAAAAAGGCAAGTATCTAAAGTTCCTTGGAAAATGGCAAGTATCTAGTTCCTTGGAAAATGGCAAGTATCTAAAGTTCCTTGGAAAAAGGCAAGTATCTAGTTCCTTGGAAAATGGCAAGTATCTAAAGTTCCTTGGAAAATTACAAGTATCTAAAGTTCCTTGGAAAAAGGCAAGTATCTAGTTCCTTGGAAAATGGCAAGTATCTAAAGTTCCTTGGAAAAAGGCAAGTATCTAGTTCCTTGGAAAATGGCAAGTATCTAAAGTTCCTTGGAAAATTACAAGTATCTAAAGTTCCTCGGAAAATGGCAAGTATCTAAAGTTCCTTGGAAAATGGCAAGTATCTAAAGTTCCTTAGAAAATTACAAGTATCTAAGGTTCCTTGGAAAAAGGCAAGTATCTGAAGTTCCTTGGAAAATGGCAAGTATCTAAAGTTCCTTTTTTTTCCTGGCAAGTGCCTTTATTAACTAAACAAAATACTAACTAACACTACAAATACAGTTAGACTGCCCATAGACCGTTGAAGGTCTAAAGACAATCCAAATGCTCAAGCCCACTACCAGTTGGCAGCGTACCCAACATGCTGGCGGCATTACCACGTTGAATGGCAATGCTAATGCGTTGAGCCAGAAACACGCCAGCATTTTGGTCACGCGTCGCATTAACCAGGCGCTCTGAAAGATTTTTGAAAATGAGGTGAGCTCCCAAAGCTGTTTGGGAAAATTGAGATTTAAAGCTCACTGTTTGAAAACAACTAGTCTATCGTCTGTGATCGTCACTGTCTAAAAACATTAAATTATTTCAATATCTAATACTGCCAAATACACAAAACGTTCGACGTCTAAATCCTCTCAAGACGAAAGAAAAAGTAAATACAGTGTCATAAAGTTAACTGTTGTCAATGTCATGATTATAGGCATTATTTTTACGTCTTGGCTCCTAGCATTTTGTTTATTTAACTAGAATCGAATACTTTGATCTTTAGAATAACTACTTTGATCATAATATAATTATCTAAAAACACGTGTTGCATACACTGACATATTCTTACTAGTTCTACAAACGCAAAGTTCATTATTGAGCGGCACTCAACTGCAAACGAGGTGGTTTATTTTTATTTATATGTTTATTTTATTTCTTATAAAAGTAACATTACAGCGTTACATTTGTGACTTAATGATGAAAAATTGTAGGTGTGTACCAGTGTAACACACTTTGTTATGGCCATCTGTCGTACAGTATGAAACTATGGCATTGCTATGGCGTGTACGTGAAACTCGTGAAACATTGGAGACGTGAAGACTAATGACTAATGAAATGACCACTGACTGATCACACAGATCAATAAGCCACTGACTGACGTAGTTGAGCTAGTGAAACACAGATGGCGCTATATTCAATAACACGTTTAATCAATAAAACATTTTGAGAATGAAGATGCCCGTCAATGGACCAATTCATATCTATGATAATGTAGACGTTTTATCAAACAAACGTCTATTACATTGTAATATAATATACTCTAGAGTATTGTGGTCTAAGATACTATATGTATTCTAGTTCAAGTAATTAGCCTGTTCATTAAACCTAATAAGGCTTACTTTTTTCTTGAAGAAACTTATAGCTCGCTTCATTGAGGTTTTACCTCAGTACATAAAATGCCCTATTTAGTAATTTCTATGATAACTAAGAAGTATAATTAAGTTAAATGACTATAATTTAGAATGACAAGAATAAAATTCTTCCCGTCCACTTGGCATCACTTGGCATAATATATTTCCCTGTGGCATTCATTGACATACCGTTTTTATGTGGCGCATAATTTTTGCCCGTGGTAATAACTGTACCGTCTAATAATTTCAATTACAACAAAAGAAAAATAATTCAGCGAAATCGTTTGGGCCTTTGTTATGTTCTTACGCTCTTACGTAGTTAGAAGTATGGGAAAATCGATATTTGGCTGACGTACGCCCCACACCGTCTAGCAATTTGAAATTGCCGCGTGTGACGTCAGCGGTAACGTCTGACGTCACAGCCAAGTCGCTTAACGAACATAGCTATACCCATCTCTGTTTATCGTTAGAAAATTGAACCAGCGCGTGCGAGATAGCACAACTCGCGTAAACGTTGTGAATCGAGTTATTTTTTTCGTGAGCGAGTGATGTTCAATGTGATCTATACGCATTGATAAGAAAAATACTGATAAGCGCTCCTATCAAAGTCATTGTGCTGTTTGCACCATCGTTTAAATAGTACAAAAGACTACTGATAGCAGTTTAATTGTGAAAAGAGTGCTAAAACCTGGATTGAATGATAATAAAATTAAGTTTGTTAATGAAACATCGGAGACCGCCGCTGAACGTCCCAATCCGAATGACGTGAGAGACGGTGGCGCCGCCGGTGGCAGGCGCGCAGAATTAAACAGTAGTCGAAAATCTCGCGATGGATCCTTAGCTCCGGGCCAAATTTAACGCGTTTTTCACGAAAATGGCCAGCAATGTGAAGCCGATGCACAAAAGCAAACATTTCCCGATTGACCAGCTCGTGTGTGTTGGCAACTATGAGCTTGAAAAGACTATCGGGACGGGCAACTTCGCCGTTGTCAAACTTGCTACACATGTTATAACTAAGAGTAAGGTGCGTACCTATCGTCGTATCGTCGCGTATTCCAGTGGTTATAGGTGTTTATTAGTGTAATTTACCTGTACCAAGTGTATAGTGCGACGTGTGTGTTACCTGTGTGTTGTTCTGCTTGTTTATCTTGTTGGAAACCTGTGGTTTTTTCCACTGGGGCGAAGGTTCTTGGCTGCGCTGCGCTCAGGTTTGCCAAAGTTTACACTAGAGAACCAGTTTCGTTTACTATCTGATGAGTGCGGACGGAGAAAGAACGTGTTTTCACAAAAAAATAACATTACGCGACTTAATAGAAAGCACTCTGTTTATCATACGATGGCTTGTGACTGGCCACTTTCGAATTCAGCTGGATTACACTGGTTCTTTTTTTTTTTCGAAAAAACAAAATAAACATGATTTGCATTCCTAAATCTAAAATCCAATGTTTTCACCGTAGAAAATTGGGAACAGCCCTGTTTTGAAAATTTGCATTATTTTATGGGTGACCTTCAGTAGTATTTTTTTATCATTATTATCAATTGAGTATGTTTCCTCCTCTGAAGTCAATTATGAAGCTTGTCTTTTCATTGGAGGACTTTATTTGTCTAATTATTTATTTCCTTGTCTGAGACGTGGGATTAAATTCTTGTTAGACTCCTATTGGTAAGTTAAAAGTTCTCACAATCTGGTTTTATCTAGTTTTTTTATCAATTTATTGCAGACTGCATCTGTGTCTAGGGTTACCAACTCGAAACTTGAATAGTTCTGACTTGAAAAGCAGGACATCAAAAATAAACTTGGAATCAAAAGATGTCCTTAAAATGAATAGAGTATGAAAAGGCCACCTGCCACCTCCTTTACTGCCAAATATTACCATTGCTCAGTTTTGAATTCAATTGTTTTTGGTGTGCATAAAGTATGCAGTGCATTAAATGCCTAGAAAAGTCCAGACTGCCGGAATACTGGCTAGTTAGAATTTAAAATGCTGGAAAGCCTTGCATGTGCTGACAACCGTTGTTCTGAACAAACAATTTGTCGGGTTTAACATAAGCTGATGCGTGCTATTCTATTATCCGACATAACACCAAGTTGGCTCAAGACAAAAAAGGCTCTCTTGCAGACGATGGATAGTAAAAATACAAGTTGCAAAAGTGCATAAGCATCGTGTGCAACGGTGTGCTTACAAGTGTCAGTGAAAGTGCGTAGTAGCACTTTGCACTGGTCCTTGCGCAAGTGAAGCTTCGTTTCCCCGCGCTAGTCACGCGACGCCCACTGCGTATCGTTCGTCTCATTCGAAATTCGTGCGACTCACACGCGAGTTGTGCGCGTCAATGCGCGAGTAGCTACTTTACGTTTGAATGCCTACTTGTACTTGTTACCTGCACTTGCAAGCTACTTCGTACAACTTACTACATCGTCTGCAAGTGCCTAAAGCAATAGAAAGTGTAAAGTCGTAAGGCTAAGCGGATATGGTTAAAATTAGGGTCACCATAATATGATCGTCCAAATTTTCTGGATTTCTAATTTCCAGAACATTGTCAAGATTTTTTACTTTAGTGGAAATCTTCCTGCTTGTCTGTGAAATGCCCTGACTGAATAAGTGTTCCCCGATAGTTACAATCTGGGTGTCCAAATCAAATCAAAATCATTTATTTGCTAGAATACATTACATTACAAGGTCTTAATATTATATTTATGTCACTTTGTGCTCAGTCTTCAAGCAGACGTGCAAATGCTCATTTTTATACTAAAGAATTTAAATATTTTAGAAACGAATAACATTAGAATTAAATTCCATAAATTCCTTAACACTATAAAGACAATGGTTAAGAAGCCAATTAGTCAATTCTTTTTTAAATGAATGAATTTTTCCAATGAATTCAGTGACTGAATTTAGGAAGTAACTAACTTCAGGCAAGTCTCATTGCTTCCTAAATTCAGGCAAATATAATATACAAGCTGTGCCCTGCGGTTTCACTCAGTGATGAAAACTAGTGATGATAAAAAGTAGCCTTGTCACTCTCCGGCCATTGAACTATGCAAAAAATCAGGCAGATACGATGCTCTGTTGCTGCGTGAAAAAGAAACAAACAAACACACTTTTGTAATATTAGTATGATATGATAATAACACCGTAACTGCTAAAGTATTATAATATACTAGCTGCGCCCCGCGGTTTCACCCGCGTAGTGATGAAAAATGGTGAAATAAGGTGACGATGAAAAGTAGCCTGTCACTCTCCAGCCCTTTCAACTATACTATGCAAAAAATCAGGTCGATCCGATGGGCTGTTGCTGCGTGAAAGAGGAACAAACAAACAAACCAACAAACTTTACACAACAACATTATTACAACTAACTATCACATCCCCTCCTTTCGTCGATTCCTCAATGCTGAGAGTTGTGACCCATCACGGCATCAACTTCTCCCTTATGATGTTCCACCATCTGTTCCGGCTTTCAGCAGCATGAACCGCTTCGGCAACGTTGATGTTGATGGTGGTGCGGCTTTGATTTGTCCAACGCATTGGGCTCCTCTCGGTCTCTTGCCCTCTATTTTTTCGGTAACGATTAGTTTTTGGAGATTGTCACCAGGCTTACGGGCTATGTGGCCAACAAACTCAAAAACTCTCTGAAGGCACGTGTTGGAAAGCCTTGGTTTCTTATGGAGTTTGAGTTCTTTGAGAACCGATTGGTTAGTTCTATGCGCAGTCCATGGAATACGAAGCTTTTTCCTACATCACCATACATACACAACTATCACATACTCTATGGCAAAGGGCCCTTACACTTGAAACAATGTTGATCTCATTGTGATCAGAATGTTAACATTTGACTTCCCCACCTACTTTCAAAATCGAGCACTTTCCATAAAATATTTAGAAAGTACGTCACAATTATCCAAAATCAACCTATTTAAATGCACACATGTGGCAATGTTATTGCGGACGGGAGCACAAACAGTCAATATTATGACTGGCTCCACTTCAAAGGACAGACTACTTGTTTGTGACTATACTATACTAAAACTTTCCATACTAAATATCCCAGGAAAAATACTTTAGAACTGCACACGTTAAAGTTAAATAGTTATATTTAAAAAAAATCTTTATGGAGTCAGTGTAAACTTTATATACCGACACTTAAGGGACTGCGCATTTTATGGCGTTATTGAGAGCTATCATTAAATATCATCATCATCATTTCAGCCGTAGGACATCCACTGCTGGACATAGGCCTCCCCCATCGATCTCCAAAAGGGCCGGTTGGAAGCGGCCTGTATCCAGCGTGTCCCTGCGGTCTCTTTTAGGTTGTCTGTCCATCTTGTCGGTGGATGTCCTACGCTGCGCTTACCGGTCCGTGGTCTCCATTCCAGAACCTTTCGGCCCCATCGGCCATCTGTTCTGCGTGATATGTGCCCTGCCCACTGCCATTTCAACTTGCTAATCCGGTGGGCTATTTCGGTAACTTTAGTTCGTCTACGGAACTCCTCATTTCTGATTCGATCTCGTAGAGAAACCCCGAGCATAGCCCTCTCCAGAGCTCGTTGTGCGACTTTGATTTTGCTTATGAGGCCCATAGTGAGAGACCATTATCATTAAATATATAATCATTTATTTCCAAGTAACATAGACATATATACAAATCAAAAAAATATTAATAGAAAAAAACTAGTAGCTAGTCACATTACATTAATAATAATTATTACCAATTGAAATTTAAAATAATCATACTAAAAATATCAACATTATACAATAAATTAATTAATGGAAAATTAAATCGAGAGAGGAAAAACTCAATATTATTTTACTAATTACAATAATTATGTATTTAATAGTTAAAGTATAAATTTACAAACAACAAAGATTAATATTGATACAAAAACGCAAATTGCGTATATTCTGGCCTCTTCGTCTATGTATAATGCTGACAGTAGAGGTAAATACAAGGTAAATATACGAGTTGTTAGAAAGTACTGTTTGTTGCTTAATAATTACGTATTGTTGACGTTATTTAGAGTAGGCCATGATCCAAGAAAACAAGGTCTAGCCCTCTGGGAGTTGTACCGCAATGACGTCACTGTGGAGTTGCCAGTTTTTGTAACAAACACAGATACTGGGAAACAACTTGTTTAATAATGTATTAAATAACATACAAAAAGCATTTCAATTGTCATTTGGTTTGTCTGCTCAAGCAAGTTAAGCACGAATTGAATATATTAAACACAATTTTATCAAAACCAGATTGATTTATTGGATTCCCACAGGTAATATACGAATATTGGGGAGTTATAATTTCACGCTACTGTTAACACAGAAAATCATAGAGTGTCATCATTGTTTCGTGTATCGTCATCTCTCTCGAACTTGTTGTAAATTACTTATTCTGCTCTTGCTTATGCACGTGTACGTGTATAAATGACATTGATGACATCATTGCGGGACGCCCACGGCACATGATTTTTCGGAGGGCTATACCTGGCGGAGTATATTATTATACCATGGAGTAGGCGTGATGCTACATAGAGAGTATCATTGTATGGACAACAAGGTAAACCAACCAAATACAAGTGATTTCTATGTTTTAGGGAATTTGTCGACAAATCGAGTGTCGCTATAACACACTACTGTCGCTAGAGTTTACACTGTAGTTGAAGAAATTCAATAAACTGAATACATCCCTTAATTTTCCACCTTTATTTAAATTGGGTTCTAGCTGACGTGGTATCGACTCTTAAGCAATGGTGTCTGTTTGGGTATGGTAGACAGAGCACACTACTCTAGAAGAAAACGATTCACTCGCGACTTGAAGATTAATAAAATTTGCAAGTTGAAGTGGCAATGGGCAGGCCACATCGCTCGAAGAACCGATAACCGATGGGGAAGAAAAGTTCTTGAGTGGAGACCACGAACCGGCAGACGCACCGTAGGTAGGCCTCCCACTAGATAGACCGACGACATGTGAGAGTCGCTGGCGTCCAGTGGATGCAGGCGGCAAGCTGTCGTTCAAGTGGACGACTTCTGGCTGATGATGATGATGAACTAACAACCGTTGGGTTAGACTGATTCTAGAGTGGAGACCGCGTATCGGCAAACGTAGAGTAGGACGCCCTGCAGCCAGGTGGAGTGATGACCTGCTACAGGCGGCTGGTGGCAAGTAGATGCGAAACACAGATCGTGCCTATGGCGTTCTTTAGGTGTGCTCTACGTCCAGCAGTGGACGACCATCAAACAGGCTGATGATGATGATGAATTACTTTTATTCTAATATTATAAAGCGGAAAGATTTGATTGTTTATTTGTTTGTTTGCATTGAATAGGCTCCGAAACTACTAAACCGATTTGAAAAATTCTATCACTGTTGGGAAGCTACACTATCCCCGGGTGACATAGACTATAATCTATACCCGTGCGAAGCTGGGGCGGACCGCTAGTTTTTAATAAAAAGAAAAAACCTATTCCTAGTTTCAACGCTGCTCAAACATCTCTAGAGGTGTCGCGCGGGGTCACGCGCTGGCCTTGTAAAGGTCGCGCGGATTACGTAGGTATAGGCATCAGGTTAGGTATACCTTAACACCAGGATTAACCCTTCCTAAGGGAATAGAGCATCTAAGACAGTGTCCTTTTCATTGGCATAATATTACTTGTCATAATATCATCCCTTAATAAATGTCATCACCATCATTTCAGCCATAGGACGTCCACTGCTGGACATAGGCCTCCCTCATCTCCAAAAGGGCCGGTTGGAAGCGGCCTGCATCCAGCTTTTCCCTGCGGTATATTTTAGATCGTCTGTCTATCATGTGGGTGGTCTCCATTCTAGAACCTTTCGGCCCCAACGGCCATCTGTTCTGCATGCTATGTGCCCTGCCCACTGCTACTTCAACTTGCTAATCCGGTGGGCTATGTCGGTGACTTTCGTTCGTCTCCGGATCTCATTTCTGATTCGATCTCGTAGAGAAACTCCGAGCATAGCCCTCTCCATAGCTCGTTGTGCGACTTTGAGCTTGTTTATACCTATTATGTATCTCAACATAATATTATGCTGTAATCATAATATTAGAGTCGCATATTTATTCGAAGTCATATAAATATATAAGGCATTTTCGTGCCCGCTCTGGCAGTCTGATAGAAAAATGGGCAGGAAGGAATTAGATCGTGCAGATCCGATGCACACTCTCCGAAATGTATTCGATAAAAAACCGATAGACTAGCAACTTTGCGCCGATGCTCAAGACTAAGAAGCTTAGTCTGTACTAGGGATTACTAAAGAACTGTTTGATCTGATGCGCGTTGACTAACAAGTTTGATTTTTTCACAGCTAAAAGAAACTATAGACCCGAGTATCTCTATCTCTATTCTCTACATAGTATAAATTAAAGTCACTTTCCCCGTCTGTATGTCTGTATGGCCGCCAACTCCTCCTAAACCACGCAACGGATTTTGATGCGGTTTTAACCATCAGTTAGATACATTTTCACGGAAGGTTTATGTGTATAACTAGCGACCCAACCCGGCTCTGCACGTAAATTACACCCGTGCGAGGCCGGGCGGGCGGGTCGCTAGTCTGATATAAATTTCAATTTGATACCTCTACGCGTTTCTGAATAAAGGGTCTTGACAGACGTACAACAAAGTGATCCTATTAGGGTTCCGTTTTTTCCTTTGACGTACGTAACCCTAAAAAAACGTCAAATGTGCGAGTGAGATAGAGCGCCGTATATTGGGCCATAAAAAATCAAACAGTTTAAAGTAAAGCTGATTTATTTGATGAAAGTCACCTGCCCCCTTATCTAATCGCCACAGCTAATCGCTTTAAAAAAAAAGAGAACGTATTCAAAACACTTACTCAAAGCAGAAAGACGGAGTCAGTGACCAGCCTCGAGCCGACCTTGTCTCCGCAAAAACGCTTTTCACGGTTTTTGCTGACTACCCTCGTTTTTGCAGGAAAAGCGTGTGATTGCGCATTCATTTAGTTAAAGTTTTTGTGTGAGACCATTCAGTTAAGGCCGCGCTCACCGGCCAGAACTATCTCTTTAATTACGCACATTTAACCGTTCACACATTTAAAAGAATTTGAAGTTATGAAATCACTCAGTACTTAATAATAAAAAAATATTGGGTAAATATCTGTAGACTTTAGGACATTGAACGACTGGTAGAAAATGTTTAGCATTAAGTCTTCCAACAGTCAGTCAGTTGTGTGTCTGTGTGTGTGTGTGTGTGTGTGTGTGTGTGTGTGTGTGTGGGTGGGTCGCTTGCATTGTGTGTGGTCGCTTGCATTGTTTAGCACTCCATATAAATGCATACTGAGCAGTGGGTCGCGTGCTGTGGGTCGCTTGCATTGTTTAGCACTCCATATAAATGCATACTGAGCAGTGGGTCGCGTGCTGTGGGTCGCTTGCATTGTTTAGCACTCCATATAAATGCATACTGAGCAGTGGGTCACGTGCTGTGAGTCGCATGCATTGTTTAGCACTCCATATAAATGCATACTGAGCAGTGGGTCGCATGCATTGTTTAGCACTCCATATAAATTCATACCGAGCAGTGGGTTGCTTGCTGTGGGTCGCATGCATTGTTTAGCACTCCATATAAATTCATACCGAGCAGTGGGTCGCGCGACGCGGATGCAGCAGCCGGTCGCGGCGAAGATCGCAACTCGCGGTCGACGACTGACGCCATTTTAATTGTGCAAGTATTGTCGCATCAGCCGCGATACACGGAAGTCTACCTTAAATATATTTACCTAGCCAAATTTACGCAGCACTGTGATTACACCGTAGATTAAACAATAGTTTGTATAAGAGCCACGGGCATTGAGTTTCGAGCTGTAGTAACTATGTATCAATCTGGCTCTACTCAAGGATAATAGAGCTGTGTCAAGGATTCCGCGCGGGGACGTGGTTTCTACCACGGCATAAAATTAATATTGTTTTAAACTAGTACACTTTATAAACTACTCCCCGCCCCGCTACGCACGGGTATTATTGTAGTTTTAATAAGGATCCCTGATTTTTTTAAAATATAATTATAGCCTATGTTACCCGGGGATAGTGTAGCTTCCCAACAGTGAAAGAATTTTTCAAATCGGTTCAGTAGTTTCGGAGCCTATTCAATGCAAACAAACAAACAAACAAACAAATCTTTCCTGTTTATAATTATTTAATTCTCTGTAAGCAATTTCATTTACTCCCGCTTTATAAAAGAAGAGAAATAGCAGACATTACATTCCTCTTAAAATTAACATCAAATCTAATTGATAGCCCCGAGCTTCTTAGCATGATAAAGCTAAATTGTTCCTCCATTCGTATTCGATTTAATCCCCTATCAACATTTCTAGGATCAATACAAATTATAGGCAAAATTCTTATTTGTGTCGAGTGAGCAATACATTTAACTCCACTGATAAGCGAATAGGCCTAGACTTATTCTGTACTAGCATTACATTGGCCAGGCGGTTGTTGAGCAGTGAATTCTTTGACTAATTTGGTTATTATTATCTGTTTTTTTTTTTAACGCTGATAAGTCCGCGTTTGACCACCAACTCGCCTGTTGGTAAGCGACGATGTGGTCGAAGATGAAGCACGCAGACTTAGAAGATACCTATTCACTCTGGCCTTGAAAAGGCCCAGGTTATATCTCTCAGGAAACAAGGAAGCTGGCAGGTTGTTCCAAACTTTGGCCGTACGGATTAGAAACGTAGAATCGAAACGTTTGGTACGTATCCAAGGAAAATCCACAATGTATGGGTGGTAGTGGTATTTAATTCTGTTTTCTTTTCATTAAGTATTTATTGTATCCTCAGTGTTCATTCTTAGTTATTATTATTACTATATTTGTATCCGTGATGACCTGTAACTGGCTTTGTGTATCTATTTATGTTTATTTATAAGACATTTGAAACGAAGCTGTTGGTCGTCCTTTTAAGCAAAAAAATAAATAAAATAAAAATAAAATAATATTATTATAAGCTGACCCGACAGACGTTGTCCTGTTTTAGAAAACGGTTAGACGCGCGAAGTTAAACAGCAAATTTCCAATTTTCTGCGCAATTTTCCAAATTTTTCTACTCTTTACAGAATATAATAAAGTGAAATCGGTAAAGTCGTTCTTAAGTTACGGCGTGACCAAGAAAAATAGGGATTAATTTTTATACTATCAACTACTAGCTGAACACCGCGGTGTTATCCGATTTTTTTTTAATTTTTGTTGTTAAAATTTACATGACCGTGGATTCAATGTCCTTTAGTCGTAATATTAAACAGTTTACATAGTCTTAATAGCGTCAAACAAGTCATAGTCACAGTCAGAGTCAAGCTAAGTAAGTCACGGTCAAGTCGAACTCATGCCCCTGTAAAGTGGTGGAGACTTTACAAGAGGCTCCTATGGAGTTTTGGAAACAACACGACAAGACACGTTTCACCTCGTTATATCACTCGAGCACGTTTACGAGCACTTAATGAATAATAATTCACCATTTAGTACACATTAACACTCGAAAATACACAAGTTTAGGAAAATAATCCAACGAGCCGACATGTTTTTTCCGCGTTGGCGCCAAAACTCCGGTGTTATCCGCGATTTCCCAGTGTTACCGCATTTCTGGAGGAAAAATTATCCTTTAAAATGAAATAATAATTTATTATTGTTATATTTATTTATTATTATTTATTTTGTGGTGGTACGGAACAGTGCGTGAGCCCGACTCTCACTTAGCTGGTTTATTCGATAAAATAAACAATACAGTAGAATAGCGGGTGAAATCGCGGGGCGTTGCTAGTTATGTTATGTAAACAGAATTTCAGATAAGGTAAACACGGAAGATACGCTCTATAGTACTTGTACTTACTATAATATGTATTCTGTGTACAACCACCCTTATCAACAACGATATTGTTTTTCTCGGAACCCTCTGAGAAGGGTTCAAAGAGTGGAATAAAACTTTTTTCATTGTATATTTGTACTTTTTTGGCTTCGAGCGGTCCTTGTTGCTCTTTTAGTTAGGCTTCACTTAGAATAAGTGGCAGTTGCCGAACAAAAAAAAGACGGTTTTAGGGTTCCGTAACAGTGTAAAAACGGGACCCTATTACTGAGTAACTGAGCCTACGCTGTCTGCCTGTCTGTCTGTCCGTCCGTCCTATCTACCTATTAACGGCTGTATCTTTCGAACCGTAATAGATGGCCAGTTGAAATTTTCACAGAATATGTAATGTTACGGCGGATTAACTAACAAATAATAATTAACTCAAAAAGTAAAAACTAAAGGGTGGTCCCCATACAACAAACGTTTATAAACGTATTTTTGTATATGCTCTGGTGTAAAAACGGTAATACGTACTTACTTAATGGTAATACGAACTTGACATGATATAGTCTAAAGTAAAACAACAAAATATAATGAAAACTAGCCAAGTGCGAGTCGGTGACAAATTTCTGTTCACCACCGGTTCTCGTACGATCACCGAAGTGAAGCAACGTCGAGCGCGGTCGGTACTTGGATGGGTGACCGCTTGGCCGTGACATCTTTTTGCACTACTTTTTTGTACTTATTAGTAGTTAACAATTTATGTGGTGGTACGGAACCCCTCAGTGCGTTTGCACTTCAGTGAACGACGCACTTTTTTTTTGGAATCACTACTAAGTACTTAACGAAAAGTTAATTTTACTACTTTCGAAAAAAATAATTTTTTACTTCACGTGTCATATTGTACTGTAATTCATAAATAACGTTTGTACAACTTATTCAATAAAAATTACAAGTAAAATAAAAACTTATCTTAAATTTAAATTTACAACTAAATCTAAAATTAATTTAAAACTAATCTAACAATCCACTACCAGTGGGCAGCGTTCCCAAAATGCTGGCAGCATTGCCACGTTGTATGGCAACGCTTATTCTTTGGGCAAAATAAAGGCCAGCATTTTGGTCACGAGTTGCTTCGACCAGGCGCCCTAATAGGTCTTTAAATATTCGATGGGCTCCAAAAAGTTAGTGCTACTTTTTATTAAAAAATAACGTTTATATTGTGAAACAGTTGGATAAACTTGGTTTTTCCAATACCGGGGGACTTTTTTTAAATTATTATTTTATAATGGGCTTTCGTTTGACCGCCAACTCGCCTGATGTAAAGCGACGATGCGGTCTACGATGGAGCACGCTTGCCTTACTTAGAATGAAATATTTAGAAAAAAAAAAGTTTATCCAAAGTCGAGTGCCAAGTGCACACTGCTTTGGGCTACCGTCATAGTAGAAATCAGACCGACAATCGTCTTTGATATCGATCAAAGGCAATTGTCGGCTATTACTAAGTTCTTACTGCGGCCTTATTATGGTTCTTTGATCGGGATCGAGATTGCATGCCATCCCGTTCGCATCTATTTACTCGCACCACGAGCGTAAGTGAGATGGCACGCGATCGCGATCACGATCCGAATCATCCATAATAAGGGGCCTGGTCGCAGCCTAATACTTTATCTATATTTTAACAAATTTACATCCAGCTAGGTTCATTATTATCATTTCAGCCATAGGACGTCCACTGCTGGACATATGCGTCCCCCATCGATCTCCAAAATGGCCGGTTGGAAACGGCCTGCATCCAGCGTTTCCCTGCGGTCCCTTTTAGGTCGTTTGTCAATCTTGTGGGTGTACGTCCTATACGCTGCGCTTACCAGTCTGTGGTCTCGATTCGAGAACCTTTCGGCCCCATCGGCCATATATTCTGCGTTCTATGTGCCCTGCCCACTGCCACTTCAACTTGCTAATCCGGTGGGCTATGTCGCTAACTTTCGTTCGTTTACGGTTCTCCTCATTTCTGATTCGATCTCGTAGAGAAACCCCGAGCATAGCCCTCTCCATAGCTCGTGCGACTTAGAGCTTGCTTATAAGACCCATAGTGACCCAGCTAGGTTATATCTATCTAAATAAATTTTATTTTAATGTTCTGACGATATATTTTTAATAATTTTTAATCAATTTTAATGCTATTACGTATACCTATATTATAATTTTATATGAACTTTGTAAATTATGTTTAACTGGGGCGTTACGCCCAACTCCTTACGCGGTCTCAAACAAACGTTAAAACCGCGCAGTTTAGAAAATCACGCGAACGTGAACCTTAACGCGCCCAGATACGGTTTGCGGTCGCGCAACATTTTTTCATCACTTTAAAAAAATATTTAAAAAATTGGCTTGCGTTTGACCACCATCTCGCCTGATGTTAAGTGATGATGCGGTCTACGTTGGAGCACGCTTGCCTAGAAGAAACTGATTCACTCGTGATTTGAAGACACCCAGATTGTAACCATCGGGGAACACTCATTCAGGCAACGCATTCCACAGACTAGCAGTTCTCACAATAAATGTGGAATCAAAGCGCTTTGTACGGGTTTTCGGAATATCAACCATAAAGCGGTGACGATTTTTCGTGCCCGCTCTGGCAGTCCGATAGAAAAATGGGCAGGAAGGAATTAGGTCCGATGCACACTCTCCGAAATGTATGCGATAAAAAACCGATAGACTAGCAACTTTACGTCGATGCTCAAGACTAAGAAGCTTAGTCCGAACTAAGGATTCGTTGCTGATGAGCTTCTTGGCACGTTTCTCTATAGACTCCAATGCCTCAAGCTGGTACTTAGCTGATCCATTCCAAAGGTGAGAGCAGTGCTCCATGCACCTAAACTGGATTGTAATGCCCCAGTGCATAATTGGTTATTAAGAATTCAATGTATTTGACCTACCTAGTATAACTAATCATTGTTATTTATAAGGTACTAGCGGTCCCCCCAGCTTCGCACGGGTATAGAATATAGCCTATGTGTGTAGCTCTTCTAAGAGCCTATGTTACCCGGGGATAGTGTAGCATCCCAACAGTGACAGAATTTTTCAAATCGGTCCAGTGCTTTTTGAGCCAATTCGTTACAAACATACTTACATACAAATCTTTCCTCTTTATAATATTAGTATAGAAATAAACAATCTGAATCTGTACCTACTAAGTTTCTTAGTTTGTTTGTACTGACTTAAGTATTTATCTGTCCAGTGATTGATCTGTAGATATGTTGTCATATAGACGCGCTATATGACCATTTCTTGCGTAGATTACTATCCATCTAGATAAGGGCATTCTTTGTTTCTATAAAAAACGTTCATTTATTTATCAAATATGGGTACATTAGTGTACACTTATGAACGTCAAAATATACAATATTTATAATAAAAGTGTAATACGTACGTTACGTTTATAAATTATATTAATATCTGTTGTACGTTTTTAAATTATATTAATATCTGACCAGTTAGAGCGGATGAAAAGGCCTGATGGATATCCCCGGGGGGCCCGGGCGTCCCCGCAGTCTCCAGACTGGTTCCCTATTGGTGTAGCCCTGCAGTGTATGTCTACTGGTCGGTCTATTCCACTTTGATCACCTGGGTGATCAACAACAGCGTGTGTCTTCACCGCCTGGGCGTTGATGGGATGTTGTCTTTTTGCAGAATTTTTTGTATATTAGTAGCTAACAAGTTACGTGATGGTACGGAACCCTCAGTGCGCGAGCCCGACTCGCACTTACCAGTTTTATTTATTCTGCAATTGTGGCAAAAGCGATTGAATTCGATTGTGGTGTTTCCTATTTAATGTATAAAATAAGTATTTAATTTATAAATTTTTCATTTCAGGTTGCAATTAAAATAATAGACAAATCTCGTCTCGACGAGGACAATCTTAAGAAGACTTTCCGGGAAATAGCAATAATGAAGCGTCTGCGGCATCCGCACATAGTTAGGTTATACCAGGTGAGCGTGTTACGCTAATCATCATCACCATCATCATCACCACCATCATCACCACCACCATAATCACCACCACCATCATCACCACCACCATCATCACCACCGCCATCATCGCCACCACCATCATCATCACCACCACCATCATCACCACCGCCATCATAACCACCGCCATCATCGCCACCACCACCATCATCACCACCACCATCATCACCACTGCCATCATCGCCACCACCACCATCATCACCACCGCCATCATCGCCTCCACCATCATCATCACCACCATCATCATCATCAATCCTAATGAACTTTTTTTGCATCAATGTTCTTATAGGAACCCAAAATTACGAATAACAAAAAAGCTGTTTTTTTTTCTGGCTCATCGCATAAGCATTGGCAGTAAGCGCGATAATGCCGCCAGCATGCTGGGTACACTGCCAACTGGTAGTGAGCAATCGTATGTCGGAATCGGTCTCATACAAAAAAGTTATGCCGACAGCCGCCGTCTGCGGTCTGCCGTCGACTGCGGATTAGTAGTTCGTGTCTTTGTATACCATGGCCACAGAATACATATTAGTACAAGTACAGAAGATTCACTCCGCAAAATCATGTAAAAGTAACGACTCTTGCTACTACGCAATAAAGTGCAATTCAGGACGTTCGAGCGCTAACTACAGCTACAGCTACAGCTATGTTAACCTCGCGTAACTCTTGCCGCGTTATCTCTGTGTATCGCGCGGCAGGTCCGACAAGTCAGCTACTTGTAGCTTCATACCTAAAGTGCGGAGTGCGCCAGGCTTACGTAACTCTTCTTGTCGCGTTATCTCTGTGTGACGCGCGGCAGGTCCGACAAGTCGGCTACTTGTAGCTTCATACCTAAAGTGCGGAGTGCGCCAGGCTTACGTAACTCTTCTTGTCGCGTTATCTCTGTGTGACGCGCGGCAGGTCCGACAAGTCCGCTACTTGTAGCTTCATACCTAAAGTGCGGAGTGCGCCAGGCTTACGTAACTCTTCTTGTCGCGTTATCTCTGTGTGACGCGCGGCAGGTCCGACAAGTCGGCTACTTGTAGCTTCATACCTAAAGTGCGGAGTGCGCCAGGCTTACGTAACTCTTCTTGTCGCGTTATCTCTGTGTGACGCGCGGCAGGTCCGACAAGTCCGCTACTTGTAGCTTCATACCTAAAGTGCGGAGTGCGCCAGGCTTACGTAACTCTTCTTGTCGCGTTATCTCTGTGTGACGCGCGGCAGGTCCGACAAGTCGGCTACTTGTAGCTTCATACCTAAAGTGCGGAGTGCGCCAGGCTTACGTAACTCTTCTTGTCGCGTTATCTCTGTGTGACGCGCGGCAGGTCCGACAAGTCGGCTACTTGTAGCTTCATACCTAAAGTGCGGAGTGCGCCAGGCTTACGTAACTCTTCTTGTCGCGTTATCTCTGTGTGACGCGCGGCAGGTCCGACAAGTCGGCTACTTGTAGCTTCATACCTAAAGTGCGGAGTGCGCCAGGCTTACGTAACTCTTCTTGTCGCGTTATCTCTGTGTGACGCGCGGCAGGTCCGACAAGTCCGCTACTTGTAGCTTCATACCTAAAGTGCGGAGTGCGCCAGGCTTACGTAACTCTTCTTGTCGCGTTATCTCTGTGTGACGCGCGGCAGGTCCGACAAGTCGGCTACTTGTAGCTTCATACCTAAAGTGCGGAGTGCGCCAGGCTTACGTAACTCTTCTTGTCGCGTTATCTCTGTGTGACGCGCGGCAGGTCCGACAAGTCGGCTACTTGTAGCTTCATACCTAAAGTGCGGAGTGCGCCAGGCTTACGTAACTCTTCTTGTCGCGTTATCTCTGTGTGACGCGCGGCAGGTCCGACAAGTCCGCTACTTGTAGCTTCATACCTAAAGTGCGGAGTGCGCCAGGCTTACGTAACTCTTCTTGTCGCGTTATCTCTGTGTGACGCGCGGCAGGTCCGACAAGTCGGCTACTTGTAGCTTCATACCTAAAGTGCGGAGTGCGCCAGGCCTGCCATGGCATCCTCGACGCAGTAATTTGTAGTGAGGAGCTATGAGTGATGCGTTACTTATATTTCTCTATTTTTTATTTTCTATTTTAATTATTTCGACCAGATTGGTTCTCGCCTCGGGGGATCCCAGAGCTGGGGCATATTTCGCACAAAAATTAAGCCTCGCAATCCAGCGGGGCAATGCTGCCAGCATTCTGGGAACCTTGCCGCATGGTGGCGATTTGTTCACTTAGGACTTTTTATTTATTTTTTGTGTATATTATATTTTAGTCGTACATACTAGTTTTATCGATAAGTTGTATATAATATGTATAATTTCCTTGTGTAAATAAACCTTACCCAGTCACCTTTTAATTGTAGAGTTTCTGTGTAACAATATGGGTTCCATATGGGTTCCATGCCTGAAATAAAGACATATTTTTAATTGTATTTTTTTATTTATTGTTATGTTTATTTCTGCTTCAGGTGATGGAAAGTGACCACACAATATATTTAGTGACAGAGTACGCGCCGAACGGAGAAATATTTGGTAAGTTCCTCACAGTGATCATGAAAGTATTATATGTATATGGCAGCCATCCTACAAACACAGAACACAATATTATACACAACTAGCGGTCCGCCCCAGCTTCGCACGGGTACAGATTGTAGCCTATGTCACCCGGGGATAGTGTAGCTTCCCAACAGTGGAAGAATTTTTCAAATCGGTCCAGTGCTTTTTGAGCCAATTCGTTACAAACATACTTACGTATAAATCTTTCCTCTTTATAATATTACTAGCTGACCTGACAGACGTTGTCCTGTCTTAGAACTGTCAAACACGCAAAGTCAAAATTGTAAAACTTATTTTTTTGCACCTTGGGTTACATTATTGGAGTTTTAGTAAGGATCCCTATTTTTTTTTGAAAATATAATATAGCCTATGTTAACCGGGGATAGTGTAGCTTCCCAACAGTGGAGGAATTTTTCAAATCGGTTCAGTTGTTTCGGAGCCTATTCAATGCAAACAAACAAACAAACAATCAAATCTTTCCTCTTTATAATATTAGTATAGATAACATAGATAAACATAATTCTCCAGATAAACACAATATTATAGCTTCTTTGCGTACCCTAGCGCTACGGCGAGTAGGCTATTAAAATCAAGGTCAATCGGAGCCGACTTTCTGTGTCCTTTATATTCTGTGGTACAAGTATTGCTTAGTTTGGGGTCAGAAACCGTGTGTGCAAAAATGACCCGAATATTTATTTACAACACATTTGCTCAAAAAGTGCACTTACGAAGCCTGTATACATCGTTCGAAAGTTAAACATTACGCATCATACAACGGAGCGTGCGGTAATGAATTTTACCGCACGCTCAGATGTATAGCACCGTGCGTGTACTTTACGGTATTTTTTTAATTTCCATTTCATAACAATTGTTTCATTTGTAGCCTTTTTTTCTCGCAAATGTGTTGTAAAACGTTGTATGGCACACGTGCGGATTGGTTATTACAAACTCGTGACTATGGTAAGCCCTCGACTTCGTCTCGGGCTTACATTCGTCTACTCGTTTGTAATAACCAACTTACCGCACTTGTATCATAAATAACTATTATTGATTGAACTGAATTTTCCGCCCGCAGACCACCTAGTCTCTCGAGGTCGAATGCCGGAGCATGAAGCGGCGCGGGCCTTTAGCCAGATGGTCTCCGCGGTTGGATACTGCCACTCGCACGGTGTAGTGCACAGAGACCTCAAAGCGGAGAACTTACTGTTAGACCAACATATGAACATTAAGGTAAGTGAACCATACAAAATGGTTGTCAAGCCATATTCCTATACTTAACTATCAATACATAGGTATTTAATATATACTTATGTGATTTAAAGTAAGGGATACTTGAGTTAAGTTTGATAATTAAAAAAAAATAAAAAAAAATAGAAAATTATGCTTTTCACCTTTTTTTTCTTCTGATTGAGTTTCTTGTTTTTTTTTTTTTTTCCTTACTATATTTTTCCTTAATATATACTTTTGCATATTGTAAGATTGATATGGCTTCAACCATTGATTATATATATATATAAATTTTTTTATTTTTTTATTTGTACTGTTTGTTATTTGTTTTATTGCATTTTTTGTTATTTCAATATTCACGGAACTGGATTGTATCTCTGTTTTATTTGTGAAAACTTTTAAGGCTTGTTTATTCTTATTTTTCTTACTATGTCTTATGTTGTTAAAGCAGTTTGTTTTCCGTTAATAAATAAATACCGGTAAACGCAGCGTAGGACGTCCACCCGCAAGCTGGACAGACGACCTAAAAGAGACCGCAGGGAAACGCTGGATGCAGGCTGCTTCGAATCCTTTTGGAGATCGATGGGGGAAGCCTATGTCCAGCAGTGGACGTCCTAAGGCTGAAATTATGATACTTGAGTTATCAATCCATATTTATGTAAGCCATAGCTAAGTAAGCTTTACTTGGCTATCGAGCCATATTTATGTAATCACTTCATCAAAAGTGCGCGGCCGTCTCCGAGAGCGCGCATATTCCCTGATGAAGGAGCTCTAATGGCTCCGAAACCGGTCGATCGTCTCGACCGATAAACAAAATCGTGAGTGTAAGCCGTTTGCAATCACTCATATTTATGTAAGTCATAGTAAAAAAATAGGGTTACAAAACTTATTGCAATATGATTAAAATCAATTTGCAGTCGCTAGTTTTCGCTGTAGGATTCCCTGAGTCGCGATAACTAGTGGTCTTCAAGGGACAGCTTATAACCGCGGAAATTGATGCAACGCAGCCTAGGTGACGACATATCAACGTCGGTACCACAAGATAACGCCGCACCACACACGCCCCCTCACGTGCGTATGCGGCATCTCCCTGGAGACTTCGTCCTGGCTGGCCAAGAAGATAGCAAATAGGGAGAAGGCGCCAAAGCTAGTGGGTGAAACCCACGCACGGGTGAAAGAACAGTTCCCGAAAGCTAGTGGGTAGAACCCATAAAGATGATGATCATCGGACCTCTACGGTCCACGCAGGGAACTGAGACGCTACCGGTAGGACGCTACCGGTAGGACGCTCGCCCCTCCACCTTCCTTGAGGGCAGTGCCCCCCAGAGCCCTGCATCGGCAATGAGGTTAATCCTCGCCGCCGATCTCCTTACCTCTCCCTTTGGGTAGAACCCTGTCATTGACAACGCCCGTCAGTCGGTGCAGGTTACACGCGTGACACCAAAACAGCAGTGCAAGTACCGTTCTTTACCGATCGTCAAATTTTACAGTTGAGATCGTCGAATTCGATAAAATGCCATTCGATCAGTACTCGCTATGATCGATTCTATGGAATTTTATCAACGATCGATAAAGAACTGTACTTCCACTGCAGGAGCCAAAAGTAACACGTCTGTGTTCGCATACGCTATGAAATCAGCCAATCGCGTAGTTGAACCGTAATTAGTTGTTTTAACGTTCATTTTGTTTCCAGCTGGCAGACTTCGGTTTCAGTAACGAGTACAGTGCAGGTTCGCCGCTGGCCACGTGGTGTGGCTCGCCCCCTTACGCCGCTCCCGAGCTCTTTGAAGGACGGCAATACGACGGGCCCAAGGCAGATATATGGGTGAGACTTGTTACTGAGGGTTTAGTGCAGGCTCGCCCCCTTACGCCGCTCCCGAGCTCTTTGAAGGACGGCAATACGACGGGCCCAAGGCAGATATATGGGTGAGACTTGTTACTGAGGGTTTAGTGCAGGCTCGCCCCCTTACGCCGCTCCCGAGCTCTTTGAAGGACGGCAATACGACGGGCCCAAGGCAGATATATGGGTGAGACTTGTTACTGAGGGTTTAGTGCAGGCTCGCCCCCTTACGCCGCTCCCGAGCTCTTTGAAGGACGGCAATACGACGGGCCCAAGGCAGATATATGGGTGAGACTTGTTACTGAGGGTTTAGTGCAGGCTCGCCCCCTTACGCCGCTCCCGAGCTCTTTGAAGGACGGCAATACGACGGGCCCAAGGCAGATATATGGGTGAGACTTGTTACTGAGGGTTTAGTGCAGGCTCGCCCCCTTACGCCGCTCCCGAGCTCTTTGAAGGACGGCAATACGACGGGCCCAAGGCAGATATATGGGTGAGACTTGTTACTGAGGGTTCAGTGTGGGCTCGCTGCCTTACGCCGCGACCGAACTCTTCGAAGGACGGCAGTATGACAGACCTAAGACAAAAAGCAGGAGTTTAAAATGTAATTTGTAAATTTTATTTTTGCAGTCACTTGGCGTAGTCCTATACGTGCTGGTTTGCGGCGCGCTCCCTTTCGACGGCGGAACATTACACGAGCTACGCAACGTCGTACTCAGCGGCAAGTTCCGGATACCGTACTTCATGAGCCAAGGTGAGACATGGGCCAAGTTGAGATATAGTGAGCCGAGTGAGATCGACGGCGGAACATTATACGAGCAATGCAACGTCGTGCTCAGCGGCAAGTTCCGGGAAACCTTACTTCATGAGCCAAAGTGCGATAATATCAACAGTCAGTCCACTGCTGGATATATGCCTCTGTCAAGGCACCCACACTAACAGATTTTGACGTGCAATGTGTCGTTACATTTGTCTTTATGTTCGAAGTGTAATAGATTAAAAAAAAAACTGATATACTTTTCTATATTTTGCAGACAGTTTTTTTAAATATGATGTTGCGTGTATGATTACAGAGTGCGAGAACCTGATCCGTCACATGTTGGTAGTGGAGCCGGAGAAGCGGCTCTCGCTGCGCGCCGTCGCGAGGCATCGGTGGCTCCAACAACACAACACACACGGTTAGTCACACTGTATATACAGGGTTACATTCCGCGAGGTTTTTAGCCAATTATCAATATCCCGTTATATCTAGGATCATATGTGGAGATTGACTTTACAGTGACGGTCCTCCATTTAACAAAGACATAGTCCAAATACAAATCTAGTCAATTTAAAATAAAACAAAAAGAAGTCAAAATCTTTTAGTCAAGAAATGAATTTAAAAAGTTAGTGATTTTATAAATGATAGAATAAATTTTAGTAATGACTGCAGTAGGTCAATTTGTTTATCATACAATAATAGTAATGTCTATCTGTTAACTATTTAAATTAATAACATCATATCTTAACTACAAACAACCGAACAACCGAGATAGTTTAAAACAGTGTTTTTCATATCTTAACTATTGAAACTGTTTCGACAGTTAATTTAGTTAATACTTTTTTATATAAATAATATTTACGGAATTTTATACCATCTCTCTAGATTTGTACGCCTATAAACTAGGCAAAACATGATACAAAGTGACAAATATTTTAAACCACCTATTGTGCATGCGTTTTATATGTATGTATGATTTACTCGTGTTTTGTGCAAATAAATAATCTTTATCTAAATTGCGGAATAGACTCAAAAATTAAACTTTATTTAAGGGGACTGTTCCCGTCTGCAGCTCTCTCGCTCGCACATTTTCACATTATTAAAGATATAAAATCAATGAGTGTGAATTTCCAAAAAGTAACAAAATCATGTGTTGGTGTCTATCGTACTGTGCCTATACTGAATCTATGCTTGTTACCATTTTACTGTCAAATTAAAATATATCAAATTGACAATTTCTTTGTTTGTAATGTTACGACAGACACCAAGACATGATTTTGTTACTTTTTGGAAATTCACACTCATTGATTTTATATCTTCAATAATGTGAAAATGTGCGAGCGAGAGAGCTGCAGGCGGTATACAGGACCCTTAAAAAATACCCACTCACCTGATGTCTGTTCTTGTCTGTTATATCATGGATTATAAGGAAAGGGTATGCTAAGCTGAAAGGAGGTCATTGTACTCATAATTATGAACAACTTTTACGATCGGACCAACGCGGAAATCGCGTACAATAATATCAACTGTTCCATGGAAAACGGTCCACAAAATGTATGGATTAGCAGTAATTTTTTTGCGACTTTAGATTTGTTCCCACAGTAAAAGTTGTTCATAAAGAAAATATGAGTATAACCAAGGAAGATAGACTAAGAGGAAAGACAATAGCGGAACATTAGAGCGTAGCTCGGAACATTTGCCTAAAAACGGTATAAACTTAGATGGCGCCGTAATTTGAGCGTGCTATAGGTTGTCTCGAAGTTCCGTAAGCGCTGCAGTCAGATAACGTACGAAAGGGTTCTACAAATTACCGTATAGTATTTGTATATAGACTGCTATTCGTAATATTAGTACACCCTTTCTGCGTTACCCAGTATAAGCGATTGGGTTGAATGACCATCATCTGATTTTTTATTCACAGATGTGTCAATAGACGTGTCGGTGGGGCAGTGCGGGTGCCACGCGGGGGGAGACGCCCCTCCAGGCGTGGAGGGGGGAGGGGCGCACGACACCGTGCTCGCACACATGCTCACCATACCCGGCCTCACGCACACACACATACAACAGGTAAATAGAGAGCTGTTTTCAGTTTTAACCGACTTCAGGGTCATTATTCGGTCCGTCGTTTTTGTTACATCGACTACCCGCCATTTGTGAACCGATTTACGTGATTTTTTTATTATGTTACTAGCTGCTCCCCGCGGTTTCACCCGCGTTATATACCTCCTTGAAGCAACCTCCTTGGTAGCGACAGCAACCTCCTTTGAATTAGACTAGATGACAACTTTTTTTCCATGATATGTCAATGTTAAATTTCAATTCTTGTTCATGTTTTTTGTAGGAAAAAATATTAAAACACCTAAAAAATATGTTGATCCGATCGCTACCATACAGGATGCTCGCTGGGCTAATCTGAAGATTGCCTGAAAATTTCATCACAATGAATGCTTGTTGATTTGGCAATATCAATCATTTTGTTCAAGCGCCTGTTGATTTTGCAATATCAATAGTTATATTCGAGCGCCTGTTGATTTGGCAATAACAATTTTGTTTGAGCACCTGTTGATTTGGCAATATCAATAAATTTGTTTGTGCGCCTGTTGATTTGGCTTGGCAGTATCAATAATTTGTTTGTGCACCTGTTGATTTGGCAATATCAATAAATTTGTTTGTGCGCCTGTTGATTTGGCTTGGCAGTATCAATAATTTGTTTGTGCGCCTGTTGATTTGGCAATATCAATAATTTGTTCGAGCGCTTTTTTGATTTGGCAATATCAATATTTTGTTCGAGCGCTTTTTTGATTTGGCAATATCAATAATTTGTTCGAGCGCTTTTTTGATTTGGCAATATCAATATTTTGTTCGAGCGCTTTTTTGATTTGGCAATATCAATAAATTTGTTTGTGCGCCTGTTGATTTGGCTTGGCAGTATCAATAATTTGTTTGTGCGCCTGTTGATTTGGCAATATCAATAATTTGTTCGAGCGCTTTTTTGATTTGGCAATATCAATATTTTGTTCGAGCGCTTTTTTGATTTGGCAATATCAATAATTTGTTCGAGCGCTTTTTTGATTTGGCAATATCAATAATTTGTTCGAGCGCTTCTTTGCTTTGGCAATATCAATATTTTGTTCGAGCGCTTTTTTGATTTGGCAATATCAATAATTTGTTCGAGCGCTTTTTTGATTTGGCAATATCAATAATTTGTTCGAGCGCTTTTTTGATTTGGCAATATCAATATTTTGTTCGAGCGCTTTTTTGATTTGGCAATATCAATAATTTGTTCGAGCGCTTTTTTGATTTGGCAATATCAATAATTTGTTCGAGCGCTTCTTTGCTTTGGCAATATCAATATTTTGTTCGAGCGCTTTTTTGATTTGGCAATATCAATAATTTGTTCGAGCGCTTTTTTGATTTGGCAATATCAATATTTTGTTCGAGCGCTTCTTTGATTTGGCAATATCAATAATTTGTTCGAGCGCTTTTTTGATTTGGCAATATCAATAATTTGTTCGAGCGCTTTTTTGATTTGGCAATATCAATAATATTGTTGAAGCTCTTGTAGATTTGGCAAAATCAATACATTTATTTGTTCGAGCGCTTTTTTTTTTGGCAATATCAATAATTTTTGTTCAAGCGTCTATTGAAGAAAGATTTTTGAATATTGAGTTTATCTCCCGGTCCTCAAGGGTCCAATGCCTCGGCCCCAAACGGCTCAAATATGTAACCACTGCCGAGGTTAACATTATTGCGCCGTATTTCTAAGTTCTTGGTTGTCTGTAGGCAGTGCAAGAGCAGCGGTTCGACCACATCTCTGCCATTTACCACCTGCTGACGGACAAACTGCTGCAGCGGTCCAGCGCGAGGAACAGTCTCCAGCATCACGGTAAGTACTTATTGTTAATAGATTTTTTATAGGGTGCCGTCAACGATTCGCTCCTAGAGAGCTGAGTTTGCTCGGGCCGATGTTGTCTATATTAAACAAGGTTACGCGGAAAAGGTGTACTTTGACTGTGACTATGACTTCTTTGAGGTTATTTAAGACTATGTAAACTTTAAAATTACGTCCGAAAGACTGCATGCATGAACAAAATCTATAACATTTGTTCAAAATTTTTTATATGTAATCCTCCCATCTCTTGCACTATCTGCCTGTACTCTGGGTGCCATTTATACCATCATTTCAGCCATAGGACGTCCACTGCTGGACATAGGCCTCCACCATCGATCTCTAGAAGGGCCGGTTGGAAGCGGCCTGCATCCAGCGTTTCCCTGCGGTCTCTTTTAGGTCGTCTGTCCATCTTGTGGGTGGACGTCCTACGCTGCGCTTACCGTTTCGTGGTCTCCATTCGAGAACCTTTCGGTCCCATCGGCCATCTGTTCTGCGTGCTATGTGCCCTGCCCACTGCCGCTTCAACTTACTAATCCGGTGGGCTATGTCGTTAACTTTCGTTCGTCCACGGATCTCATTTCTGATTCGATCTCGTAGAGAAACCCCGAGCATAGCCCTCTCCATAGCTCGTTGTGCGACTTTGAGCTTGCTTATGAGGTCCATAGTGGTGGTCTCTCACACGTGATTTGAGTATTGACACACACACACACACATATCGATAGGCTTCTTGTAACATTGTATGTGTAGTTTGTTTTTTTAATAATAACTTGTTATATACGTGGAAGTCCTTCGAAAGCCCCTAACGTATGTCAGATACAAAATAACTAAACAAATTATATTAACCATTGCCATTGTGTATTTTTAGATTCCTTGGATTCCACGTCGGGCCAGCCACTCGATCTCACTAGTTGTAAGGTCAGTTCTACTGTTCTACGACACAGCTCGCTCAATATTATTGCATGCTGTAATTATTGGGACATTTAGTATTTTTTTAAGTGGGCAAGTGCCTTTAATAAAACTATTTGCTAAACCAAATACAAGCTAATACTAACACTACAAATACAGTTAGACTGCCCATACACCGTTGAAGGTCTAAAGACAATATAAATGCTCAAGCCCACTACCAGTTGGCAGCGTACCCAGCATGCTGGCGGCATTACCACGCTGAATGGCAATGCTTATGCGTTGAGCCAGAAACACGCCAGCATTTTGGTCACGCGTCGCATTAACATTTAGTTATATTTTTATTTCTGTAAATAAAAAAAAAATGTAGCAAGAAATGTAGTTTTATGTTATACTAGTGAAAGGTTTTTTTTAATCCGACAATTAGTTTCGGAGTTAAAACAAAACAAACAAACTAACAAACTTACAATATTTACCTCTTTATAATATTAGTGTAGTTACCTTAATACCTTACCTTAGTTACCTTAATAGTTAATACAGTTTTAACTTAAAACTAATAAAACAACAAATAATAATTAATTGATTGAATTATAAACGAATTAATAAACAAAAATAATAATAATAAAACCTTAGAGGCTCTCGCTAGATGGTTGGGTCAAGGGTCAGATGCAGAAGGCGGTAATCCTTGACACGGCACGTATTGTCAGGAGGTTCCTCACTCTGCAGCCCTAACCGGTAGCTTGGGTCCTGCCCCGCTGCCGGCGACACCCTAGGTTTAGGTTTTTTTTATAATTTGTTATTTTGTTTTTATATATTTACTGTAAAAAAAGCTTAATTTAAGAAACAAAATAAATTCATGTGCATAATACTATTAATGTCAAAAAAATTGTTTTGTATTTGTGTGTGTTTGCAGAATTACACTAGAAATTAGTCATAGACAAATTAAATAAATTCAGCAGTTTTTTTTTTCTTTAACTTTTTTTTTATTTGCTCTTGGCCGCCAACTCGTCTGATGTTAAGCGATGCGATTACTAGTATTGTCGTAATATTATTAACTATTATCATGTTTCGTTTCCACAGAAGCCAGAAGAAGAACAAATGGAGTCTGAAGACACGCACACATCGCAAGACTGCCTCGTCTCGTTACCCGACGGGACCACCGACTGCCTCACGCACACCACTCACAACTTGGAGAAGGTAACGACTACACTCACGCCAAGTTTCTTTTAGCTCTGACAGCTGCAAAAATTGTAAAAATCTTTTTTTTATATTAGGATGCGGTCTACGTTGGAGCACGCTTGCCTAGAAGAAACCGACTCGCTCTTGATTTGAAGACACTCAGATTGTAGCCACGGGGAACACCCATTCAGGCAGCGCATTCCATAGACTAGCAGTTTGCACAACGAAGTGCCCTATTAATAAGTCTACGCTGTCTGTCTTTCTGTCTGTCCTAGCTTTTAACGGCCGTATCTTTCGAACCTTATAGACAGCCAGTTATGTTTTTTTTTTTTACAGAAAATGTAATGTTAACGTAAATTTTGACGCACAGACGCCTCAGTGCGCGAGCCTGACTCGCACTTAGCCGGTTTATTTGTTAGATGTGACGTTGTCTACTTTCTCCAGAAAATGCTTACTATAAAGAACCTGTTTAATTTGTTTCCTTTAAGTTTTAGATATGTTTACTCTAGTTTATGTTCTTCTTTTCCCCCAGTTTGGGTCGTGCGTGGCGCAGGAAGAGGCTGCGCCGGCGGTGGCGGGTGGCTCGCCCCCCGCGACTCGCCGACACACCGTCGGCCCCGGGGACTGCAGGCACACACCGGTAACTAGAGACCTAACGATTCAATGTTACACTTGTACTATGTTAGGGCATACCATTGTTTAAAAAAAAATAGACTTGAGTTTGGCCGCCATCTCACCTGATGTTAAGCGATGATGCGGTCTACGTTGGAGCACGTTTGCCTAGAAGAAACCGATTCACTCTTGACTTGAAGACAACCAGATTGTAACTAACGGGGATCACCCATTCAGGCAGCGAATTCCACAGACCAGCAGTTCGCACAATAAATATGGAATCAAAGCGCTTTGTACCGGTTCTCGGAATATCAACTATAAAGCGGTGTCGATTTATAAGTACAATTGCCATCCCGCGACAGTGCCATTAAACTGTCAAGCAAAGTAAGTCACGGTCAAGTCAAACTCATGCCCAGTTAAGTGGTGGAGGCTTTATAAAAGGCTTCTATGGAGTTTCGGAAACATAGGTTTTACCTCATTATATCACTTGCCTACACTCGAGCACGTTCAAAAACACTTATTATCCATCACGTTGGCGACAAAAATCTAATAACATTAAAATTATTATATTAAAAATTCTTCGACCAAAATAAAATGAATGGACAGGCCCAGTAGAAGCGCATTTTTGAAGATAACAAAATAAGCGCCGGCTCTCATTTCGTTTCAGTCTGTCTTTAGCCGGAGGAAGTGCAACACGTGTCTATTGTTACGTGATAACGAAACATCTGACAAAATTATGCATTCATATGCTTTCCCGAAGTGTAAATACACAAATAAAACCGAGATCTATTTTTTGTAACAAATACTCTGTACATTTTTATAATTAGGTATTGAAGTATATGTCCGACGGTTTTGACTCGTTTTTACCGAGCAGTTTCAATGGTTAGGCCCGTCTATTCATTTTATTTAAGTCGAAGTTAAAATGTGGCCTTTATAAAAAAAAAAATGAGGGAACTTTTTCCACATGATATCGAAACCAATAGGCCATGTACGATCTCTATACACAGACCTTGCGAGTCAAGTCCACGCCCATATGTAATTTGGCCATCATTCTTTGCCCAACCTCCTTTTAGGATCCTCTTTACCGGCTTTTTTGGTCATTCTAGTTTAATTGTCTACTTCCATGGTTAGCTTACAATTATAAAAACGGTGTCATATCAAAATTGAATGTTTTATCTATTAGACCGAAACACGATTAAGGACATATCACTCGATAGAAAATAAATATGAAAGTCACACATATTTGCGCTTTTATCCCTGTTTTTAGGGTTCCGTGCCTCAAAAGGAAAAAACGGAACCCTTATAGGATCACTTCGTTGTCCGTCTGTATGTCTGTCTGTCCGTCTGTAAAGATCTTTTTTTTTTTGGATTCATTCAAATACCTATTTATTAAATTATGTCTGCGATATCTTAATATACAGATTTCACAATTATGTAGGAAACCGCCAAGTTACATTTTACATTACAGCTATACTTTTCGAAAAATATGAGAAAAACCCCAAAAATAGAAGTAGCGAAACGCACGACTGTGTGTAAGCGCCATGATTTTGCTCCGCTAAATGCGACTTTATTACAATAAACCAAGGATTATGGTCATCTGTAGTAATAAGCGTTGCTTAAAAGTGCAAACCTAGCAACGGTTGTAGCAAGCGCGTACTGGTAAGTAAAGAAATGCACAACATATTTGTTTATGTCATAGGGCAGCGAACTCGGAGTGTGCGGGGCGGCGTCAGCTGATCTCAGACCTTCTCCGCTTTACGTATCTACGCATTTCAACGTAAGTGCTCCATCTTGTGGCCCAGAATATGGCGTGCAGCTATATCGCTCGCGCATTTGATGCTTTTTCTTATATAAAATAGCTGATATTTTTGATAATTGTGCTAATATTTTTATATACATATAGAAACAATTTTTGTGAAAAAAAAGTTTTTAAAGTATATAAATTGCGTTTTACATAACGCTCTTTGTCTGTAGGGAGGCGCGAGAGTTTCCCTGCTACCTCATACGAACTTGGCGGCCAAGCTACCGGCCGTCCAGCACCAGCCGCCAGCATACTTCAGCGTGAAGGACCAACATCTACTCAAGCCGCCCATCGCCATGCAGAGCCAATGTGAGTCACTAGTCTAGTATGCGAACCAGAGTCAGAGCGAGTTACTAGTGTAGAATCAGAGCCAGAGTGAGTCACTAATGTCATATACGAACCAGAGCTAGATTGAGTCACTACTGTAGTATCAGAGTCAGATTGAGTCAGTACTGTAGTATCAGAGCCAGATTGAGTCACTAGTGTCATATAGGAACCAGAGCAGATTGAGTCACTACTGTAGTATCAGAGCCAGATCGAGTTACTAGTGTCATATACGAACCAGTCAGAGTGAGTCATTCAGAGCCAGATTGAGTCACTAGTGTAGTATCAGAGCCAGATTGAGTCACTAGTGTTATATACAAACCAGTCAGAGTGAGTCATTCAGAGCCAGATTGAGTCACTAGTGTAGTATCAGAGCCAGATTGAGTCACTAGTGTTATATACGAACCAGTCAGAGTAAGTCATTCAGAGCCAGATTGAGTCACTAGTGTCATACACGAGTCAGTCACTATAATAGTAATGTAGACTAAATACACAGATTACCTTAATAGTTTGTATGGTTTTAGTCTACTTTTGGCACGGTAGCTTTTTGGACGCTGACCCGATATAAGTATAGTCCATAGTTCTAAATATTATTGAAATCGACGATCGGCTTTTTTGATTTTACTAACATTACAACGAAAATGATGAACGAATATCAGAGCATGTTTGAGAATTTGTTGTCTATGTTTTTGCAGCGTCTACGTTTGGTCGGCGTGCTTCTGACGGCGGCGCGCATGTGCCGAGAGGGAGGGAGAGAGCGTGCTGTCACTCCGCGCCGCCTCATCACGTGAGTACAGTGGCACCTCAGGGGGGTTAGACAAGACCCACTTTCTGTTAGCGTTAACGCCTGCGGAAAAATTAAATTGTATGAAAATGACATTGACAATGACATTAGCTCGAGAGATGTCATCTCAAGCTAATGTCATGTTCATACAATTTCATCTTTCCGCAGGTGTTAACGCTAACAAAAAGTGGGTCTTGTCTAACCCCCTGGTCTCGGGATGACCAAAAGTCGCTCCATCCATCCCCCAAGTAAGCACCGGTAGAGGATTATTTAAATAATATTGTTGTGGTTTTATAATGTTGATTTTTAGGGTTCCGTACCGAAAGGGTAAAAACGAGACCTTATTTCCGAGCCTACGCTGTCTTAGCCACAAAAAATATTAAAATTAGTTCAAAATTAATATCTGAGTTATCAATTAAATCAGGCAGCCAATCAGGGCCCCGATTCTACTAAACCAATTGTTTTTAAATTGTAATTGTTTCAATTTTATTTTTTACAAACAAGGCCCCGATTCTACTAAACCAATTGTTTTTAAATTGTAATTGTTTCAATTTCAATTTTTAAATAGTTGCCTCATAATTAAGTTTTTTTTTATACTAAGTTATAATTTAGGCGGCGGGGTGGTATTTTTCTAGTATAAAAAAATATTGAAAACTGTCAATTTTGAGGCAAATATTTAAAAATTAAAATTGAAACAATTACAATTTAAAAACAATTTGTTTAGTAGAATCTGGGCCTTGTTTGTTTGTTTGTTTTTAATTGAGCGTCGTTTGCAGGTATCAGACAGCGGGGCGCCTTCCCGCGCGGACTCCGAGGTGACCGGCGATGCGGTCGAGGACTACAACACTAACCTATGCAGGTCTGCTCTTTTACTTATAGCCAACCTGACTGCTGGATTGAAAGATCGATTGATTGCTTCATGGCGGATTGCTATATTTTATCAAAATATACAGGGTTACGCATATAGACTACTAAGCCAATGGCAATGCCCCGGGTATTGTAGGTGTCTAAAGGCAGCGGTGACCACTTACCATCAGGTGGCACGTAGCTTGTTTGCCACTTATTCAAAAAAAAAATAGATTTTGATGCGGTTTTCACCATCAGTTACGTACATTTTCAAGGAAGGTTTATATATATAACTAGCGACCCGCCCCGGCTTCGCACGTAAATTATACCCGTGCGAAGCCGGGCGGGCGGGTCGCTAGTCTATATCTATATCTATACTAATATTATAAAGAGGAAAGATTTGATTGTTTGTTTGTTTGTTTGTTTGCATTGAATAGGCTCGGAAACTACTGAATCGGTTTGAAAAATTCTTTCACTGTTGTGAACCTACACTATCCCCGGTTAACATAGGCTATATTATATTTTCAAAAAAATAGGGATCCTTACTAAAACTCCAATAATGTAACCCAAGGTGTAAAAAAATAAGATTTACAATTTTGACTTTGCGTGTTTGACAGTTCTAAGACAGGACAACGTCTGTCAGGTCAGCTAGTATTATATAAAAATGAATCCCTATTTACCTCGGTCACGCCATAACTTGAGAACGACTTTACCGATTTCATTCATTTTTTTTATAAGTTTTCTAATACTTTGTAGGAGGTTCTTACGGAGAGAAAATTTAAGAAAATTGCGCAGAAAATTGGAAAATTTGAGAAAAATTAACGACGATTTTAACTTCGCCCGTTTGACAGTTTTAAGACAGGACAAGGTCTGTCGAGCGTAGAGGGAGAAAGCAATAGAGGAGCAGCTAGCGTATAGCTATGAGATAGCATTTTTTTTTTTTTTTGTTAAAATCTTCATGAGCGTTGATTCAATGTCCTTTACTCGTAATATTAAACAGTTCATTTTGTCTTATTAGCGTCAAACAAGTCATAGTCACAGTCAGAGTCAAGCTAAGTAAGTCACGGTCAAGTCGAACTCATGCCCCTGTAAAGTGGTGGAGACTACAAGAGGCTCCTATGGAGTTTTGGAAACAACACGAAAAGACATGTTTCACCTCGTTATATCACTTGCCCACACTCGAGCACGTTTACCAGCACTTAATGAATAATAATTCACCATTTAGTACACATTAACACTCGAAAATACACAAGTATAGGAAAATAATCCAACGAGCCGACATGGTTTTTCCGCGTTGGCGCCAAAACTCTGAGATAGCAATAATTTTTGGTAGATTGCCAGGTGAGGAAGTTTACCCATACTACTGGGTAAGTATCAGCGATGACCTCACAATAAACTGTTTTGGGTGAACTAGTTTATTTAACCCGTCGAATGCGAGCGAAGGAGTTTTTTTATGGCTAAAATGGGGGATTTCACTTACATTTCAGATAATTAAAAAAAAAAGTTTAATAAAGTATAAAATACGTGCATAATATTATATACCATTGGTATTGGTCTTCTTACACACAATACGCGCATCGGAGCAGTTTTTCCTTACGCCGACATGCGGTGCGTAACACATTTGAGGGTTAAAGTGCTTATCTAGACTGTATAATAAGGGAAGAATAATTAAACTAGTTGTTTGCCCTGAACTGAGACCTCGCGACCCTTTTATTTTCGTAAACCCTGAACCGATTGTGCTATAAGGAATTGGAAGTTACAAATTGTATTAAAATTTAGTACTTAGTATACTTGCCTATGCTGTCGGGTCAGCATATATAAAGTTTATATATATAGCAGTATATATAAAGGTATTTATAACGGCTGAACCGATTTGGCTGAAAATTGGTGGAGGTAGCTTGGAACCAGGAGACTGACATAGGCTACTTTTCATCATCATCATCACCATTTTTCATCACTACGCGGGTGAAATGCGGGGCGCAGCTATTATGTAATAAATTGAACACTAGGACATGTCTATTCCAGTGGCTGTTTGTGAGTTTTACCTTGAGTATTGTTCGTGCAGGTACATGGTGACCAGGGGGAGCAGTAAGCGGCATACGATGGCGAGCACTGAGGACGCGCACAACACGCCTCCACACAACACGCAAAACAACGTGAGTACACAGAAAAGGAGGCCTTCAATATAATTTTATCTATAAATAAAAATGAATCCCTATTTACCTTGGTCACGCCATTACTTGAGAACGACTTTACCGATTTCATTTTTTTTTTTTTTAAGTATTCCAATACTTTCTAGGAGGTTCTTACGGAAAGAAAAACTAACAAAATTGAGCAGAAAATTGGAAATTTTCAGAAAACCTAACGATAATTTTAACTCGCGGGTGAAACCGCGGGGCTTAGCTAATTGTATTATTAAAAAGCTGACCATAAATAGAATCAAACAACAAAATAGAAAAAAAAAAATTATTACACACAAACCTTTTAGCCACCATTCTAGGTTAAAGGCAGAAAGTACAAATGCCAAAAATGCAATAGCTCAACTGGTTCCGTACAAAAGATGTAATTATCCAGTTTAAGGTGGTACTTTTCACGTATGGCGGGGAATTCAAATTTCAAACAGTTGTCTTGTCCTTGTAGCTAGGCCGGGTAATTATTGTAAACGATCATGATGTTTGCGCAAATTGATTATTATTCTTTACAAAATCATGCACAGCTAATATAGCTAATACAGGTAGCTATCTCTAATGAACATTAATTTAAAAAAAAAAAAACGTTATTAAATCTTAGATTATTTTATGTAAACAAAGGAGTAACTAGTTAAAAAAATATCTTTTGTAATGGTAGTTTACAATATTTGACCAAAAATATATTTTATCAAGTTTTTCTAGTCGTAATATGATCAATCATTAAATAACAATCGTTTTGTACTATTTATTTTAGCGTAATATCTGTTCTATATAATGTTATGATAAAAAAATAATTTTTTGATAGAAAATATTTTATTAGACTGGTAGGACAGTAGTGGTTCTAAACATTTGTGGCCACCGTTTGATTTGACCTCTATTTCCTCTAACTTAATAGTCAACGCCTCTATAATCAACGTCATCTATTACAATCTTATAATAATGTGTTTTTTGTAATTTTTTGAGCTATCAGATTATGCCTCTTTGTACCGCGCGAGAGCAAAGCCGAGGAAAATAGAAAGTAAAATGTTGATCAGAAGAGAAAAAAGTTTTGAGCAACTGGCATTTCACTTTGACAGTGACTTTTCGTGACATTTCTTTATTTATTTTCTATATTTCTTCGTGATTAAAAACGGAGTATACTTACATTTGTCAATAAACTAATTTATGCTGTATCAAACGGTTTATTGACAAATGTAAGTAATATGGTGCGTTACTGTTAAATAGCTGTACATGATAATGTAAAGAACAACCAACGATTTGCGTAAACGCTGTGTCATTTTAAAATAATTACCGCGGCCTAGGTACAAGGACAAAAAAACTGTTTGAAATATGAATTTCCCGCCAGAGGTGAAACGTACCACCTTAAGCTCAGTTTAGTGTCTCATCGGTTTGTTTTAATCTCATTTCTCTTTCTCCCAGTCGAGTAGTTCTCCCGGATCGTCGTCGAGTCTCCGAGTGAGACGGACAGGCTTGCTGACCGTCACCGAGCGCCCGCCAGGTATGCACACTACTACATACTACCCTAGTAGGGCTCGTAGTACGCGACTGGAGTATTTGCACTTATTTTTCAGAACTACCCGCTTAAATCAAAATTTGATAATTTTTTGTGACAAAAACTATTGTTTTTTCGTTAATAAAATATAACTGCCAGCTACAAAACATCGTAACAAGATAATAATAAAATATATTTTTTGATACAAGTAATCAAATACCGTCTTCAAGACTATACAATACAATACAACTTTATTACACACCGAAAATACAAATGAAACTTAAACTAACATAAAAAACAAATAAACGGACACCTAACTAACTAACTATACCTACATGTACAAACTTAAAATGAAAAGAAGAAACTGATAGAAAATCCTACTAATATTATAAACGCGAAAGTTTGTATGTATGGATGTCTGTTTTTCTTTCACGCAGCAACAGAGCAAGGGATCGACCAGATTTTTTGCATGGGTATAGTTCAAGAGCCAGATAGTGACAGGCTACTTTTCATCATCATCACCATTTTTCATCACTACGCGGGTGAAACCGCGGGGCGCAGCTAGTTACAGGTAAAACAGAGGTTGAAAGTCCTCATCAAAACTTTTGCTGAAGGGAACCCCAAACCAAAACGTCATCTGCGTATATTATTGGTTTCTGTTGATTTTTTCCAAAAAGAGCTGAATTAATTGCGATAAAATTTATACGGGACCACCTCTGAAGTATGACATATCAAACAAAAAAAAATATCAAAATCAATTCACAATTGCTATTCGTAACATTTTTTTTAACATTCTTATTGATAACCTCCTCTTTTCGTCGGTTAAAATACAAAAAATTTACCACATTATGCGGTCAAATGTTGATTTAAGATTTATAAGTTAAAGCCCTCCGAAACGCGGTAGCGCTCAGTTGCGAATACTCCGGTCAGTCGATAGCATTGCTTGTTGATATTGCTTGATGTTTATTAAATTAAGTTTTATGTTTTATACAGGGTGTTGACTGGGTGCAAACCTCTGAGATGACCGTTTACCTAATTAGAGCATGCATTTAGAGAGATTTGAGATTTATCTTAATAATTAAATAAGTGCATTTGCTAAAAATATTATACCTTTCCTAAAGTTATAAATGTTTTAATTTATTTAAATACTTTCTACTACCGTTTCTTGAGATTCTCAAAGTTTAGCAAAAAAGGTGAAAACGTACAGTGGCTAATTTATCCTAGTAATTGTGTATGTTTTTATCGTATTTACGAATTACAAAGACATTTTGAAATTGTCTCAACAATGTCTGTTTTTTTTTTTTTGCTGAAATGTTGAGCACACTTTTTCAAGGATGGATAAACAGTGGTGGTGCTAACAGATGTGTGGATTAGGTTGACGTCAACCAACGAGAGAAAAAGAGAAGGAAATTTATTCTCACTCTTTCTCTCCCGTCAGACGGCGGTCCGGCGTACCAAATCCAAATAAAGGATATATTATTAAGAATATATATATTCATATATTATTCTCAGCACTATAAGAATAATGTCTCAAAATGCACTAAATGTCCTAAACTCATCAACATAGGTTCGCACCCAGCTAACAAACAACCTGTATAATGCTTACCAGATTTTGTTTAAGATTTGCTCTGATTTGATTTTGAAATTGGGATTGGGTAAAGACTTTGAACTATTTATCAGGTTAAAGTCCTAAGGTTTTATATTACACACACAAACAAAAATATTAACGGTGCTTCTTAAGGCCCTCTTTTCCCACTTTTAGCAATTTTGGTCGTTTTAGTTTATCTAGTTCCATGGTTAGCTTAAAATTATAAAAATGGTGTCATAACAAAATTTAATGTTTTATCTAGGAAACAGTAAAAAGCGAAACATAAGGACATTTCGGTCTATAGAAACAAAAAACTAACACTGATATGAGCTTTTCACCCTGTTTTTTAAAGGATTAATTCAAATACCTATTTACTTAATGATCTTAATATATAGATTTCATAATTATGGAGAGAACTATAAAGGTACATTTTACTTAACAGCTATACTTTTCGAAAAATATCTCATATATAGAAGTAGCGGAACGCACGGCTGTGTGTAAGCGCCATGGTTTTGTTCCACTAAATGCGACTTTAATACAATATGTTGTGTCTAACCCTTGTGGTCATCTGTACTAACAAGCGTTGCTTAAAACTGGGAAAACATCGCCTTAAAACTCTCTTGTGCGGAACAGTGATTATAGGAATAACAGTTATTCCCAAAATAAACTAGCAATTAGTCAAAATCTTCCCCGACCCGAATTATTTTGTTGGTATGTTTTTTTTTCTATCAATTAAAACGCATGATTGAGTCAACACACTGAAAAAAACTTTTTAATTTAACAATAAAACCTTTTTATTTCGTTCACTCAAAATGGCTCAGTCATCCGTTACAGTAGAAACGAATAGTTCACTATAAGCTCAGATATTTTTTTTTTTTTAAATACGGATAAATCTAAGCTTAAAGTTTTTTTTTTACATTTTATAGTTTAAATTATACGTGGTAATGGGGCCAGCATTTTGGGAACAATTCCCACTGGTAACAGTTTAATAGATTAATAGTTAGTTTTTTATTTGTTGTTTTTTTTATTTTAATATTAATGTTACGAAGTTAATGATGGCCTGTTATTTAAGTTACCGAAAAATAAGCTTAAAGTGAACTAATTAATTGTTTTGAAGGCATGCCGCAAGCATTTTTGTTTTTTAGTTTCGCTAATTTTGTTTTTTTTTCACTCAACCTTTTTTAGTTATAAGTCCTGAACTGGTAATGGAGGTAGAAGCAAGAATGAATAGGGATTACCTACCGCCGTCTATTCAGAACACGTATCAGAGCAGCAGCGGGCAGCCCCCTAGCCCAGGGACCCCTAGTTTTAACCAGAGTCAAGGATCTATAATAGCAGGAACCTGTAACTTTACCCAGAATCAGGGGTCTATAACCGCCGGGACCCCTAGCTTTAACCAGAATCAGGGGTCTATAAGCGCAGGAACCTCTAGCTTTAACCAAAATCAGGGGTCGATAACTGCAGGAACCCCCAGTTTTAATCAGAATCAAGGCTACAGTCAAAACCAAGGTTCTATTATGGCTGGCACCCTTAATAGTCAAAATCAAGGGTTGACAACCGCAGGGACCCCTAGTTTTAACCAGAATCAGGGGTCTATCTCTGTTGGAACGAGTTATAATCAGACTCAGGGCTCGATCACAGCGGGGACTAGTTTTATCCAGAATCAAAGCGTTATGACTGCTGGAACCAGTTTTAACCAAAATCAGGGGTCCATCATGTCTGGTAGCTCTAGCTTTAGCCAGAACCAGGGGTCTATCACTGCGGGAACCCCTAGTTTTAACCAGAATCAAGGGTCAATCACTGCTGGTACTCCTTTTAGCCAAAACCAAGCATTGATCCCCGTAACATCGGGTTACAATCAAAATCAATCCATGACTGGGATCCCAAGCTTTCAGAATCAGGGCTCTTTAACCGCAGGAACCCCTAGTTTTAATCAGAATCAAGCCGGAATTAGTTTATACCAGAATCAGGGGTCGATCGCAGCCCCAAGCTACAACCAAAGCCAAAGCAACCAAAAACAGAGGCTAGAAACAATACCCCAAGGATCAATGATTGGTGCCCAAGGGTCTATGAGTGCCAAGGGGTCTATAATGACTGGGACTCCCATGAGTCCCACTGTGTCCAATTTCAATAGTCAATTTTCAAGCCAAAGCGGACCAGTTCCATCAGGAATCCAAGGATCCATAACATCTGGTACACCTGTCAGTAATATGGACGCTTATACCAATTACGGTGCAAACTTTGGTACTAGTACCAATATGGGATCAATCTCGAGCGGCACTCCCGGTACAAACTTCAGTAATTTTGGTACTAACGCAAATACATATGGAACGACAAGTGGAACTAATACGAATATTGGTACCAACATGACTGCCAACAATTTTGGTACGAGCAACACAAGTTATGGCTCCATCACCACTGGCACACCAATCAACAACTTCCAGAATTTAAACATACAAGGAAATATTACGCCTGCTGGGTCGATCACGGCTGGGACTCCAGTGAACAACTTTACTACCACAAACACTAACTTTGGTGCGTCTACGTCCAATTTTGGTACCACATCACCAAGTTTTGGTCCTTCGAGCCCGAACTATGGAATGAATCAGTACACCAGTACGCGACAGAGAAAGAATTCTGGACCACAACGAGTGAGACTTCAGACCTTGGCTACTGTGCAAGAAATGGGTAAATTATTTTGTTTATTTTTGGGTACCGGGCAATACATAAAAATAGGTTCAGAGGTGAAGGCATAGCAATAGGTAAAAAAGGTTTTCTACTAAATTTCCTTGGACATAACTAATCTCGCAAAAAATACCATCTATCATGAAGGTGATTTTCTGTACAAAATAATTTTAATCGCAGTATCATTTTACCATTGTTTTTCATATAATAAGGTTTTATTAATGCATATTTTTAGGTAAATAATTTGTTGGGTAAGTGATTTTTTGCTTTGTAGTTGGATTTTTCTGCATGTGGTTTTTGTGTGTGAGAGTTTTTTTTGCATTTTCGTAGTTGTGTGTGTGTGTTTTTTTAAATACAAATAAGTAGTTATTAAAAGAATGTCGGTTTTGTCTTTACGCAGAAAGGTATTTATTAGTTTGGGCGTACAGGCCGTCCAAACAGAAAATTCAGTCATGATGTCCTTGAAATTTTTGAGATTCTTGGACATGCCGGATTCCTCACGGTGTTTTCCTTCACCGTTCCTGAGCGATGGCATCGAAACTGCATTCAAGGGTTGTGCAGTTCAATACGAACATAATTTAACGTTTTTGTATTGGCGTCTAACTTGCTAACAAGATTCAAACATTGGTAACGTAAAGTAGGTAAATACGCGGTGTCTATACTCAATAAAGGTCTATGTTTTATGCCCTGAAATTAAGATTTTTATTTTATAACGCGTAAGTCCGCGTTTCACCACCAACTCGTTTGTTGGTAAGCGACGATGTGGTCGAAGATGAAGCACGCAGACTTAGAAGATACCTATTCACTCTGGCCTTGAAAAGGCCCAGATTATATCTCTCAGGAAACAAGGAAGCCGGCAGGTTGTTCCAATACTTGGCCGTACTGATTAAACACGTAAAAATAAAGATAAGGTAACTCATTATTAAAGGACCACACAAACAAGGAAAACATACATTACAATGAAAATATTTAGAAGAGAGACGTGCCAAGCGGCTCATCAGCAACGAATCCCTGGTTCAGACTAAACTTCTTAGTCTTGAGCATCGACGTAAAGTTGCTAGTCTATCGGTTTTTTATCGGATACATTTCGGAGACTGTGCATCGGATCTGCATGATTTAATTCCCTCCTTCCCTCGAAAAATCGACATCGTTATATGGTTGATATTCCGGAAACCATTACGAAGCGCTTTGATTCCACATTTATTGTGCGAGCTGCTAGTCTGTGGAATGCGCTGCCTGAAGGGTGTTCCCCGTCAGTTACAATTAGAGTGTCTTCAAGTGGAGAGTGAATCGGTTTCTTCTAGGCAAGCGTCCTCCATCGTAGACCGCATCATCGCTTAACATCAGGCAAGATGGAGGACAAGCGCAAGCCTATCTATTATATAGGTTTTTAATAAGCGGCCTCATCGCTTAAAGCGATCTCTTCCAGGCAACCATGCACGGAAAAGAATTACAAAGTTTTCAATAAAAATTGCTACTGGTTTTAATTCCTTTTGTATGATATTATGTGCAAATAAATGTATGTATGTGTTGTGTTGGTGATAAAGCGCGGGAGCACGGTGCGGAGCGCTACTCGCCGGTGCGGCGCGCGGAGTGCAGCCCCCCCAGGACTTCGCACGACATCGCCTCCGCCAGGCTCGAGTACCAGCAGCTACAGGTCTGTGTTACCATATAGCGGTTATCACGAACAGCCTCTCATAGGTACCTACTACCTTCCCACATGTACACCCCTCATCTTCATCATCATTATGTTCAAAATCATCATCATCATCATGGTCATCACATATGTACCAACTAAGTAGTAATCATCATAAATAACCTCTCATATGCACCCACATACACCCCCTCATCTTCATCATTATCATCACCATCATTTCATTGTAGCACCTAAATAGTAATCATGAATAACCTGTTATGTTCACCTACACTCCAACACCCCCTCATCTTCATAATCATTGTCATTGTATCTTCATCACCATCATCATCAACATCAGTAACAACCTCTTTGCACTTTCGCATTTATAATATTAGTGTATGATGTTACAGCGAGGCCTGGAGCGGCGTAGCGGCGGCCCCGGGGCTTCGCCCCCGCTGCCGGACGGGAGGCTATCTTCAGTCTCTATGCCAGGTAATTCAAATTATACGTACTCCCGATTTGAAATTAGTTATCCGTATTTCTAATATTGATTTAAATAGTATTAGTCACTTGGAGATTCGTCTAAAAACAGTTCCTTATTTAAAAATTTGGGACATTTTTTTGCACACACGGTCATCTGAATACAAACTAAGCAAAGCTTGTGATATGGCTACCAGAGACTGATTACATACATATATATTATTAATACATACTTTAATATATATTAACAACCAGATATAGAACAAAAACAAATGTTCATCACATAAATGTTTGCCCGAGGTGGGTTTTGAACACACGCCCCCAAGCTCAGAAGGCAGGTTCACTACCAACCGGACTATCAAAATGCCAGTCCAAGTAGTTTTTCAGAAACTATGTATAAATTAATTGTGATTTAACTGACACAATGGTCTCCCCTAACGCGCAGGTTCCCCGATCCACTCGATGTGCTCCGGCGCGCCGGCTTCACTAGAACTATCGTCGATATCTCCGGAAGCTGCGCGCTCGCTGCTCTCCGCCGCGAGAGTCGTGCTGCCCGACACCGTGGCCGCGGAGCTGCACCGCGCTGGCACACTCACGCAGGTAACAATAAACTGGGACCGGGTAACAATACATTCACGCAGGTAACAATACACTGGGACCGGGTAACAATACATTCACGCAGGTAACAATACACTGGGACCGGGTAACAATACATTCACGCAGGTAACAATACACTGGGACCTGGTAACAATACATTCACGCAGGTAACAATACACTGGGACCTGGTAACAATACATTCACGCAGGTAACAATACACTGGGACCGGGTAACAATACATTCACGCAGGTAACAATACACTGGGACCTGGTAACAATACATTCACGCAGGTAACAATACACTGGGACCTGGTAACAATACATTCACGCAGGTAACAATACACTGGGACCTGGTAACAATACATTCACGCAGGTAACAATACACTGGGACCTGGTAACAATACATTCACGCAGGTAACAATACACTGGGACCTGGTAACAATACATTCACGCAGGTAACAATACACTGGGACCTGGTAACAATACATTCACGCAGGTAACAATACACTGGGACCTGGTAACAATACATTCACGCAGGTAACAATACACTGGGACCTGGTAACAATACATTCACGCAGGTAACAATACACTGGGACCGGGTAACAATACATTCACGCAGGTAACAATACACTGGGACCTGGTAACAATACATTCACGCAGGTAACAATACACTGGGACTGGGTAACAATACATTCACGCAGGTAACAATACACTGGGACCGGGTAACAATACACTGTAAACGGGTAACAATACACCAAAGTAAGCCTCCTGGCAGTAATAGTACAAAACCTTAATAAATTTCTAATACATGTTAGTTAAACTGTCTTTTTTGAAGTCGGTTTATAACACGACGTAAGTAGGCCACCTGCCAGTAGTTGTCCAAAACGTCAATGTTTTTCTTTTTCCCTTATAGGACGTGGCCATAGCCCTCGGGATCAACATCCACGCTCTGACCCCGTCGACCGCCTCCCGCGACATCCTGCAGTGCCTGCGGCAACTGAACTACCCGCTGCCCCCTCCCGCCGCGCCCGCCGGCTCCCCCCTCCACCAGATCACGGAGGGGCTGAGCTACCTGCACACCGGCTCCATCACACGGGGTGAGTACTTGAGTGATTGATCACACCGGTGGAACTACAAACGAAATACTACAATTAATTTATTTCTAGAGTCCATTTCATGAAAGAAGTCCCACGGCAAACAGCGGAACTAAATTTCCATGTTGTAGTTGTCAGGTGTTGTTACTGTGTTTGGACGCTAGTGAGATTTTTATTAATTTTCCATCGTTAAAGAGTTGTACGATGCCAAAAGTTGTTAAAGTTCTACTCGAGAAATGATACTGATAGTGATTGATACGCGATGACAGCGCCGCGTCTGGGGGACTTCAAACATGAAAAGCACTCTATGAAATATATTTTTTTGGTTTCCGTACCCAAAGGGTAAAAACGGGTCCTATAACTAAGCCTACATTGTCTGTCTGTCTGTCTGTCCTACCTTTAAACGGCTGTATCTCTCGAACTGTAATAGACAGCCAGTTGAATGTGACTGTGGATTAACTAACAAATAATAAAAAACTCTAAAATTAAAAACGAAAGGAGGTCCCCATACAACAAACGTGTTTTTGTATTAGCTCTAATGTAAAAACGGTAATACGTACAAGCGTCATACTTGACATGATTATAGTACACACTCTAAAGTATAATAATAAATAATAAATAATGGCCAAGTGCGAGTCGGTGACAAATTTCTGTTCATTACCAAGTTATAACTAATTTTAGAGGTAATTTCGTTATTGAATCTTGTGGTGGTATGGAACCCTCAGTGCGCGAGCCCGACTCGCACTTGGCCGGTTTATTTTTAAATGTAATGAAAGTGGATATACATTTTGAGCCCCGTTGGCCCAGTTAGTAGTGAATTCCCACCTAGGACTAACATTTGTGTTTGTCCTATATCTGGTTGTTAATATCAATTTAAGTATGTATTTAAAACTATATATGTATGTATATCAGTCTCTGGCAGCCATATCACAAGTTTTGCTTAGTTTGGGGTCAGATGACCGTGTGTGCAAATAATGTCCCGAAATATTTTATTTTATATAAAATAGTAAAATGATTTAAAATTAAAATATGCCATTAGGATTAAATTGAAATTTCTACAGACAGCGTAGACTTAAGGTCCAGTTTACACCCTATGGGTACGGAACTCTAAAAATGCAGTCGAAAAGACCATAAACCAAACACTTCTCTCCCAGGTACACCACAAGCGTCCGCCACCCCCCTCGACCTCCGAAGCACGGTGGACATGGACACGGGACAGTATCCCCCACTCCTCCCCATTATCCACCCGCAACTCCACCTCGTAGCTCACAGATCCCTCAACAACTCCCCCATTTCATCCCCACCGTCCCCCCTGGACATGATACAGGAAGAAATCGGCAACGGCCACGAAAAGGACCCTCGACTGCTATACACACACCCTCAGATCAGCTTGACGGACTGTCTAGGATCAGAAATAACTCTAGTGGCTTCCTCATCAGAAGATTCCATGGATAGTCTAGAAAATTCCAAATATCCAATTCCACAGTTCGTGATATCGGAGCCGTCGGATTTGGATGACAGACCCTCTATAACTAAAGGTATAGGACGGAAAGTGAGCCAAGAAACGGAGGTAGAAAGAGATGAGAAAAGAGAGATGGAGGTTCAGTCTCCTAAAGATGAGCTGACAGAAGATTATCGCAGACGAGGGAGTGACAAATCTCTCGGTTTCAGCGATGACTCGCTTTCCAACGATTCGGCAAACGTCTCTCCGAATTGCGAACAAAATATACAAAGTATTTACTCAAATTTGGTCTCTATCAGCTCGGGGTTTAGCGAGAATCGCGGCAGTTTCTCCGAGCACAGAGAATCGTTCTCCTTTTCCGATCGGGGTAGTTTTTCCGAACGGGGGGATTACACTCGGGGTAGTATTTCCGAACGGAGCGATCTCGGCCGGGGTAGTTTTTCTGAAAAGGGAGAGACGCCGAGAACGTCGTTCTCCGCTCAAGGCACGCTCGGAGAAGTCAAAGAGTACTGCGAAGATGTGTACATGCCGAAAAACGACCAAGAAATAGACAAAATTCAAAGGTCGACGATGGATCTTCGACTTACCGAAATATGTCGTCCCGCAGAAAGAATTCCTATACTTTTAAGTCCTCAGGACGTGTGTTGTGCTCAAGAATACTACGAAGTTACTTTATCAACTGTCTGTTCCAAATTGGACTCTATGATGATCATAGAACTCCTCAAAGAAGCTATTAACTCCCGGGTTCCGCCGCAGAACATCTTCATCGAGACCACAGATCCAAAAAACACTGACACGGAGTCCCTAACCGGTTTCCTAAATCTGGTCTATTCCGGTGGGATCCAGATTGAACTGGTTGTGTGCGAAAACAAAGCGATGGAAAAGAAAGGCTTGAAGATGAGAAGGATTTCGGGAGATCAGAGGGAGTACGGCAAGCTGTGTCAGCAACTGATTACGAGCTTGACGGTGTGAGGGCTTTATGAAGGCTGACGCGGCTTGATGGCTGACGAGAAAAAGGCAAACAAGCTCTGTCAGTACTTTATCACCTAAAGTCCCCCTCTGAGGCTTGACGGAAACTGACGGAGCTTGAACAGAAAACAGTTTTTTTGCTATTCCTGTAGCACAGGCAAGCAAGCTTTCAGCTTGATATTGATATCGGCTCGATAGGGATTGACGGAGCTTGACGAAAAGCTGACGGCTTGAATGTGATAGGAGGAAAGCTGTATTATCTATGTTTTATATAGGTATAATCAACGCCACCATGTTATCTATGAAGATTCCAACATTGCTAGTGGCCAAGGCGCCACCATCGCATTTTCTCAACAAAACTGATATCTTCCTGTAATTTTTTTTAATTCATTATTTAGCCATAATATACAGATACAGATAAATTAGTTGGGCTATAGTTTAAGTTTTTAACTTGAACAACAAAGCTATCTGAAAAGTTGACTAAATAATATTAAGAAAATTCTTAGATAGGCTATCAATTTTGTTCAGAAAATGCTATAGTGGCTCCACTCAACTCTACAAATGAGTTGATTGCAATGTTCTGGCTATTCTTGTGCATGCGATATTGTTTCCGCCTCCCTCGCACTTATATCAATACTAATGAGGGTGACTGTGACAAAGCTAATACCGTAGGTCCTGGAATAGCCAACCTGGCTTTGTTTGATCAAAGTAATTGAAGTATTGTCAATCGACATGTAGGTAAAAATTACTGCTGACAAGTTTGCAATGTTACCTGACAAGTTTGAAATGTCAGCTGACGAGTTTGAAATGTCAGCTGACGAGTTTGAAATGTCAGCTGAAAAGTTTAAATGACGGCTGATATTATTTAAATAACAGCGGACAAGTTAGTAACGTTAGCTGACAAGTTTGAAATGTCAGCTGACAAGTTTGAAATATTAGCTGACAAGTTTGATATGTCCGCTGCCAGGATTTAAATCGCAGCGGACAAGTTTGATTTGACAGCTGACAAGTTTGAAATGTCAGCTGATAATCATGTTAGCGACTAGAAAGGCGTAGACAGACCAAAGCGTTCGCGTGTAACGAGCATTCTGGCGAATGGTAAATACGCGTAAATGCTCATACGACTTGTGCATTATGTCAAACAAGAGTTGCTCCTAACATTTTATCGAGCGCATGTCAATAACCTCTTCCAAAAGAATATATTCTTGACGAGCATTTGCTTGATTTGCTTCGGCGAATCCAACTCGGCTGGGCAGCGTTCGGTAAACTACGCAACGTCTTCTCGTCCAAAATACCTCAGTGCCTTAAGACGAAAGTCTTCGACCAGTGTGTGTTACCAGTGATGACATACGGCACTGAAACGTGGTCTCTCACTATGGGCCTCATAAGCAAGCTCAAAGTCGCACAACGAGCTATGGAGAGGGCTATGCTCGGGGTTTCTCTACGAGATCGAATCCGAAATGAGGAGATCCGTAGACGAACGAAAGTCACCGACATAGCCCACCGGATTAGTAAGTTGAAATGGCAGTGGGCAGGGCACATATCACGCAGAACAGATGGCCGATGGGGCCGAAAGGTTCTGGAATGGAGACCACGGACTGGCAAGCGCAGCGTAGGACGTCCACCCACAAGATGGACAGACGACCTAAAAGAGACCGCAGGGAAACGCTGGATGCAGGCCGCTTCCAACCGGCCCTTTTGGAGATCGATGGGGGAGGCCTATGTCCAGCAGTGGACGTCCTACGGCTGAAATGATGATGATGATGATGATGATTTGCTTGAGCGTTCGCAAGAATGTTCGTCAAATGCTTGGCTCTATTTGTTGCTCGACAAAGGGCTTCTCATTACATAATAGAGCCTGGCATACCTTAAGTCTACCATTTAAAGTATCTCGAAATCGCAGCCACCGGTTAAATTTTAACTAATAGAACTAACTAACAGATAGAAAACTACAATACAAATATAAAAATATTAAACATAGTTGTATCCCGCGTTGTCACGTTTCTGAGATATTGCAGATCAAAGATAGCAAATTATATAATTTTATTCGTCATAAAATTATTAGAAGTCTGGTTATTTTATACTTTCCATACAAATGTACTAGGTAAAACTTTTTTAAATTACTCTTCCTATTTTGATGAAACTTAGTGAGTATGCTTAAAATCACATCGATCCGTTGCTTTGCTGCTGCGTGAAGAAATACAAACAAACCAACAAACACTTTCGCATTTATAATTTGAGCAAGTTTTCCTTTTTTTTTTTTTTTCAACTCAATAAAAAAGTTTTAATTTTTACTAAATCACAAAAGTACCTTTATGGTGTTAGAAATTTTAATTTTCAATTTAAGTTTACTTACAAAGTTTTACCAAAATCGGACGAGCCATTTCTGGGAAATTTAAATTGTTTAAACAGAATAAAAATTAGCGGAGCTATAGGGTAGCCTTGAGGTATGCCACAGCAGTTCGAACCCCTTTCGAAAACAGCGAATGCTTAAAGTTTCGCTCGAGTGAACGCTCAAGATTGTCTGAGCTTTAATAATAACTTTGGCCAGCGAATCGTGGCGGAAAAAAAACGCCAGCGTATTTGAAAATAAGTTTTTAAGTTAAATCTTCAGGCTTCAAAACTTTTATTCCATAAAATATATTTATAGTCAATCCAGCAAATGCATACAAATTTATTACAGTACATCGTCATAAATTGGCAGCAGTGAAGTTAGCCGTTTGGCTGCGCAATGAGTTTTTTTTGGAACTAATTTGTTTATTGCGCAGCTAAATGGCCAACCTCTGCGACCAAGTTATAACGGCCGTACTGTAGATGACAGCACTGATTGTAGTCAGTAAAACAATTTTGACACTTGGTTCCTTTGGTTGACGTTAACTATAGACAAAAAAAATGCGATTATAAGAAATGCTTTGCGACAAAATATCAAGAATCTTACCCAATACCCAATTGATTTGTGCACTTATATACTTCTATATTGAACCATATTTTAGCAATCATAATCATAGCAGGATCATAATCATAGGGAGAAATGGTCCAAATAAGATAGCAAAGACTGTCTCTTTCTTGCACGCATGGCCAAAAAACATCATATTTTGACGGTACTTATTGTAATTTTGTGAAAGAAAGAGACAGAGAGCTTCCCGCTAAATTTGTTTTACGCGCGCGCATTCCAGTTTAGGCGTATATTTCTTGCAAAATGTTCTGGTTTGTCTATGACAAAAGAAAATGTGCTTGACAAGATTGGCTGATTGGAGAACATACAATTACTTGTCTACGATTATTATTGCATTTATATTATTGTTTGTGAGAAATGTTCCATTCCTTTTCCGTGTGAATGTGTGTTATTATTTATATGTTACATAAAAAGTACATTGTTAGTATAAATGTTACGTCAATTCTGTACAAAAGTTGCAGCTCTAAAATTGTTGCCATACTTTTCTTACGCGGTGAAAAGGAAAGAGATGCAGATGTTTTGGGGGTTGCCAGATTAAATAGCAGAATTGACGTTTTTTTGTAATTGACAAATGTTGACACCAAAAAAGAGTGAAACTCCATTTCGATGACACTTTCGATTGACTTAGTTGTATCAACTTTAAATTATACATTATAATGTATATAAAGCAGGTTTTTTAGAATAATATAACTAATTAAGAATATAAATATTAATAAGTCTAAAGTTGATGATTCTACAACAATTTGTACATAGTAATGTACCATGATAATTTTATAATAATTATTAGTAATATTATGTATAATAAATAATAATTATATTTATTTTTGAAATGTAAGCGTGTATATTATTCAGGAAAACACCTTTTTACGAATGTAATATTTAAAAAGAAGGATTTCCATTTTTTTATTTTATTCTTATTAGGTGTTTTAATTTCCGTGATATAATTATAGTTTTAATAAATCAAAATTTAAAAATGTGTATATACACAGTTCAACACATTTGTATATATAAATACATAGAAAAATTGTTATTTATTCCAAAAATATATTAATTTCTTAGGTATATAATTCCATTTTTTTATAATTCTGTCATGTGTCATATTTCGAAAAAAAATGAATTTATATGTATAATATATAACATAATGAGAGCATGTACATTTTTGAAGTTTTTTTTTATTGAATTATAAATGAAACCATGTACATTGAATCGTTTTTTATTAAATATAATTCAATTTTTTTTTTGTTGTTGACATATTTGAAGTAAAATAAATATAGTGAATAGTAGATAATTATATTAATTTTAAATAACTGTAAATACTTAGTTATAAGTTGAAGTAATAAAGTGGAAATGCTACGCAATTTTATACATTCTATATTTTATATGAAAATCTGTGTAGAAATCAATTAAATGTTTATTTATTCTAATCACCATCATTTCAGCCGTAGGACGTCCACTGCTGGACATAGGCCTCCCCCATCGATCTCCAAAAGGGCCGGTTGGAAGCGGCCTGCATCCAGTGTTTCCCTGCGGTCTCTTTAAAAAAAAAAAAATTTTTTTATTTTTTTATTACATACTTCTATGTAGAACACTCGATTTAAGCTGGTTTTATATAAATATCTTTTTGTCGAAAACTATTCGTCCCAATTTGATGAAACTTTTACGGACGGTTAAAATGTAAGCGTTTTATACACAGAAAAGAGAAGTAAAAAAAATAATAGAAATATTAATAGAAAATAATTAATATAAAAATAAATAATAGACGAAACATTTTTTCTCTTCTGTGGTTTATATTTTGTTTATTTTTGACTATGACAAGATGGGGAGGGGAGGAGAGTTAAATAGTATTATAACAAAATAGCTCTATAATTTTTTCTAAACTTAATTTGACATTGCAAAATATATTAATTTGCCCCAAAAATAGTCACGATATAATTAAATATGCCTAATTATAGTATACACAATTAATGAAAATTTAATCGGACGAGGAGACTGAAAAAAAAACTAGTAATTAGTATGAAAACAGTTGAAATTGTAGGTTAGTAAAACATATACTATATATTTATTTGTAAAATATAGAATGTATATATAAAGGTAGGTATGAGGTTGTATTGATAAGAGAGACGCTACAATAAAACCCATCGCCCACCTGACAACCTATGTATGTAAAAAAAAAAGGTACATAACCTGTGGGCTTGTTACAGAAATTTGCAATAGCATGCCATCCCTTTCTTTTCTGTTTACTTGCAACACGCGCGTGAGCGAGATAGCACGCGTTCGCAACCACGAATGGACATCTAATGCGTTTAAAAACTGTTATCGGTGTCATTTCGTTCGGAAAGCAAGCAAGTAAAGAACTTAAAAAAGATGTTAAAAAAACATCTTTATACATCGAGATACAATACATGCGGAGTCACAAACAAAACCAACCCAAAACTCGGCGCACGCTACGAATTGCGCCGACTTTTTGGTTAGTTTACAAGGTAACCGCGATCCGAGTACAACGCCGCGCGATGTCAGAGCTACGATGACATAGTGGACAACTAACGTTGAACTCTATTCAAGCGACATAACGTCTAAAGAGTAAATGTCATATTTCGAACTATATAATTGATGTCTAGGTATGTACAACGACGCTCGGGCGATTTTTGACTGTTTTCACTGAGAGATTGTGATTCTATAGGTATTGAATCTCGATGGCCTAACAAAGCATAGGCTAATTTTCTCACAACATTGGCGTCTTTGATTATGAGAAACTAGTATAAATGCAAAAAAATGGGGTTCCAGTATTGTACACCAAATTTTTAAGAAAATTTCCCATTATTCACAGAAAAATGGGCATGTGTTTGACCGCCAACTTGCCTGATGTTAAGCGATGATGCGGTTTACGATGTCAGACTTGCCTAGAAGAAACCGGTTCACTCGTGATTTGAAGACACCCAGATTGTAACTATCCGGAAACACCCATTCATCAGCATGGTTAGTTAGTTCCTCCGAGGTTATATTATGTCTCTCAAAGTTGAACCTAAATAATCAACTACTAGAGTAGATTTTGCCATAAGTAAGTTATAGCCATGATATCAAAGTTATTTATAAGAACTGTACATATTAATAAATAAATTCCAATTCCATAATGTTTGTCGTTTGTTTTATTTTACTATAATCAAGCGGCACACTGAATTATGTTTAGGTACGCTCGGCCCCTATTCTAACGCGCTCGAGATTATTTCAGACATTTTCTCGCTGGGAATGTCTTTTAAGAGGGTCGGAAATAATCTCGATCGGGCTAGAATTACGCCGGATGAAGTTTAATCTTGTCTACATTCCCACCGCACGTCAGTGTTTCCAATCTTCACAGAACACAACTTTAACATAGAGCGTGTTACCGCTCACCATCATCAGTCGGACCCGCTTTCCTCTGAAATAAAAGAATCGTAGAGGGAGAAAGTATACTTAGCCTATGAAGATAATGAGTAGCCACAGGCAAAACTAATCTCAGATGGCGCCACCTTCGCTGGTGCTGTCATTTGTGGTTATAAACAATGCTCTTGAATGAAAAAATAAAAATAGACTGCTTTTAAACAGTAAAACGTTTTTGACTGCGGCGAAATTAAAAAAAAGAGTTACAGAAAAGAAATGCTTCCTTAGCTGGTAAAAAAGCTGATCTTGTGGCAAGTTAGGTATAGGTATGTAAAAAAAAAACAATAAAATTATAATTTTTTTTTTCTCATCGGAAGGAAAACGGTGTGTACCTCTATTTTTACACTGAAATCCACTACACAGAGGCATGTTTTAATACCTGACGATATTTGTTGTGTAATTACTAAAATTATCTATTGATATTTGACACTTTTGACAGTGAAACAACACCAGCGATAATGCGCCACCTGGCGTGATAAATAAGCAGTGCGTCTCCCCATTAGGGGGCGTCCATAAACTACGTGAGATGTTTAAGGGGGGGAGGGGGTCGAGTCAAATCTCATCTAATCTTACGTTGGAGAGAGGGGGGGGTCTCGGCAAATATCACGCATTTTTTTTTTTCTGATTGAAACAAAAAAATATACTATTTTGGTTCATTTAATCCAGATTGTACGGCGCATGATTCTCCACGGACTGAATTAGAGTAGATATTCTTTTTTTAATCACAGTAGTTACGATTTAAGTATTCTATTGTAAAATTTTTATTACACTTATAATTAAACTTCTCAGCAATATTGATTACTAGTCTTAACTAGTCGTAAATAAAAGCACGAAGCAAATTTTTACAATTTTTTTTCTTTTTACAATGACCATCCAACGCGTTTACGTAAGAAACCCACATTTTGAAAAATCTCATGTGAAATTCGGGGATGGGGTTGAATAAAATCTCACGACATCTCACCAGGGAGGGATGGAGGGACAGAAAAAAAAAACACCTCACGTAATTTATGGACGCCCCCTTACATAGATCTTTGTTAAATACCAACGGTCAAAGCGAAAAAGTTATTCGCCACGTTTCACGGTATTCTTGATATTCAACAGAGATTTTCCAAGAGGATATTGACTACCTTCTACCCCTTTCTACTACAGGACAAGTAGGTAAGCGGCCCACTACCACACATACATTGTGGATTTTCCTTGGATACGTACCAAACGTTTCTATTCTACGTTTCTAATCCGTACGGCCAGTTTGGAACAACCTGCCCGCTTCCTTAGAGATATTGTGTCCTTTTCAAGGCCAGAGTGAATAGGTATCTTCTGTCTGCATGCTTCATCTTCGACCACATCGTCGCTTACTAACAGGCGAGTTGGTGGTCAAACGCGGACTTAACAGCGTAAAAAGAAACGTTTCGAAAACCTAACCTAAACCTACTTAACGTCAGATGTATAAATCTAAATTTATACAAGCTTACGAAGCTTATGAGTCTTCCCTCCTTGTCACAGTTTGTAGACCCCCTCAACGTATGACGTATTTTACGGGTGACCCCTTAACATCCATTAGTGATTTAGACGTCTCAACCCTTTTTAGTATTCACCGGAAAACGGTAACTCGGTCTTGGAGTTTGTTGAATTGCTCTACTTGCTACCTTAATTTTGTGCAGCCTCCTTTGTGAACATCTATATCTAAATACCACTTCATCATTTCAGCCGTAGCACGTCCACTGCTGGACATAGGCCTCCCCCATCGACCTCCAAAAGGGCCGATTGGAAGCGGCCTGCATCCAGCGTTTCCCTGCGGTCTCTGCCCATCATCTTGTGGGTGGACGTCCTACGCTGCGCTTACCGGTCCGTCGTCTCCATTCCAGAACCTTTCGCCCCCATCGGCCATCTGTTCTGCGTGATATGTGCCCTGCCACTTCAACTTGCTAATCCGGTGGGCTATGTCGGTGACTTTCGTTCATCTACGGATCTCATTTCTGATTTGATCTCGTAGAGAAACCCCGAGCATAGCCCTCTCCATAGCTCGTGCGACTTAGAGCTTGCTTATAAGACCCATAGTGACCCAGCTAGGTTATACCTATCTAAATAAATTTTATTTTAATGTTCTGACATTTTCAATCAATTTTAATGCTATTACGTACCACCAGCTTTCCACCTGGGTGGTCGGTTAGGATCATTCACTCTGGTTAGAATTTGTTTCGCTGCGGTCTTTTAGGTTGTCTGTCCATCTTGTGGGTGGACGTCCTACGCTGCGCTTACCGGTCCGTGGTCTCCATTCGAGAACCTTTCGGCCCCATCGGCCATCTGTTCTGCGTGATATGTGCCCTGCCCACTGCCACTTCAACTTGCTAATCCGGTGGGCTATGTCGATAACTTTAGTTCGTCTACAGATCTCTCATTTCTGACACCACTTACAATGTTAAAATATTAAACCAAATTTTATTACTATTCATATCTTTTATTCATATGGCAACACAATACAATATTTATTTATACATGGCAACTTTAGAAACTCACCTGGTTTTCACTTATTAAATTTTTAAACGAAAACAATAACCAAAATGTGTAAAATTTTAAACTGTTTTACATACATTTTTGCCCTTTCAGATAAAACGGAATAATGAGTATTTACATAAATAAAATAAAAAATGGATATCAGGTTAAACAGCCATTCAAACCGAAGGTAGACTAAAACAAGGTGGTGGGCGTACTCCCAGCGGACATTTTTGCTATTTTTAGTTCTCGGTCTTTTTTTGACTAAAACGTGCCGATGCAGGAATTTCCTTTCCTCTCCCTGAGTGGAAAATGTTTTTCGGAAATATCTCAAAAACTACTAGACACACACATTTAAAATTATAAGACACGTCGTCACGGCTAAAGCCTACATTGACTGGAGTGTCGGAATGTCTGCTGTACCAATTGGAATTTCCTAATTGGTCTAGTCTCGGGATGTCTAGTGCCCTAAAGTGACTAGTATCACATTGTCCACTTCCCACAATGTACGTGTCAGAAAATGCATAAAAAATATATTTAAATCATGGAATTCGACACTTTTCCGCTGGGTGTACGCACACCAAGTCTATAATAACGTAGACCATCGCTTAAGGCCCGTTTGCACTTTGATTAGTGCGAGTGCAAGTGATTATTGATTAGTAATTATGCGAGTGACTAAAGTATACACTCGCACTAATTGGTTATGGTCCAAATGTGTTTAGTATTAATCACTAAGCTCCTGTATTAATCACTCGCACTAATCACTAATCAAAGTGCACTCGGGCATTTAAGGCCCGTTTGCACTTTGATTAGTGCGAGTGCAAGTGATTATTGATTAGTAACTAAGCGAGTGAAAGTACACACTCCCACTAATTGGTTATGGTCCAAATGTGTTTATGTTTTAAACGTTTATCGGGGCTTATCACGTATTATTTAATTTAGGTATAAATATGTACCTTTCGCTCGACGTTTCGACCATGTTACAATGGCCGCGGTCACGAGCTGACTGAACACTGCGGGTGAGTCCGGCGAGAAGAGCGGGTGTTTAGTTATGTGTTTAGTACTAATCACTAAGCACCAGCATTAATCACTCGCACTAAACACTAATCAAAGTGCAATCGGGCGAGTTGGCGGTCAAACGCAATATTATTAATTTTTCGTGAATTTAGTGACCCAACATCCACATTTCTCCAAATCTGTGGTTACTTACCATTATTTGTCCTAACATTCTTCAAACCTAATGAGTTCCAAAAATACCACAGCAATCAAAAACGTTAATATTATTATTACAAATCGCTTTTCCATACAAAAAACTATATTTTACATTTTTCAAAGTAACTAACAGATAACCAAGTATTTTAACAAAAGAGATTCTATTACTATCAAATAAAACAGTGACTAATGTATAAAAGCTCCATCTATCGGTCGTTGTGGTGTACTAAGATGGTAACGCAGCGCATGATTTTTATATAACTGGCCATGATCCAAGAAAACTAGGTCTAGCGCTCTGGGAGTTGTACCGCAATGACGTCACTGTCCAGTTGCCACTTTATTGTAACAAACACAGATACTGGGAAACAACTTTTTTAATAATCTATTAAATAAAATACAAAAAGCATTTCAATTGTCATTTGGTTTGTCCGCTCAAGCAAGTTAAGCACGAATTGAATATATTAAACACAATTTTATCAAAACCACAATGATTTATTGGATTCCCACAGGTAATATACGGATATTGGGGAGTTATAATTTCACGCTACTGTTAACACAGAAAATCATAGAGAGTCCGCCATTGTTTCGTGTATCGTCATCTCTCTCGAACTTGTTGCAAATTACTTATTCTGCTCTTGCTTATGCACGTGTACGTGTATCCATGACATTGATGACATCATTGCGGGACGCCCACGTGACATTATTTCTCGGAGCGCTATACCTGGCGGAGTATATTATTATACCATGTAACTGGCAAACCAGAACCAAAAAATGTCTGTTTAATATTCGAAATTTAGTATTATCGATACATATTAACGCCGTTTTACGCGTTTGTTACGCTACGCTCAGAGGATCAGTCGTAAATGTTTTAAGGACAGATTAAAAAAAAAAAAAAAAAAAACAAGTGCGAGTCGAGCTCGCGCACTGAACACTACACACCCCCACATGGAGTACGTGTATAGGTGGCTCTCACACTGACGCGCAGGCAGCCACCCAAAGGCAACTTGCGAAAGTGTCATTTTGTTTATTTTATTATACGCCGAGAATGAACCTACTGTAGTAAGCTGGGAAAGGTGACTTTTCCACACCGGTTACTAGTTACCACACCGCGCTTCGATTCTTTGATCTTGCTAATATTACCCTCATGAGATGAGCTTTGGAAATTAGAAACATGAAAATTCCTTGAGAGAAAATTGAAATTCTCTACATAGTATAAATTAGTCTGTCTGTCTGTATAACCGCTAAATCCTCCTAAACCATCGCTAGTTAATTATATTTTGTTCACTTGGTAAATCAACTTGGCTTGATAGTTTAGACTTGTTTGTTCACAGAAACGACCAAGAGATGGTGCTTATATCAATTTAATAATTCAACCAACCCGATGCCGTTATCTTAGGTTTAAGTTATGTTGTTAAAACAGCACTTATTTTTCAACAACTTTGGCCTAGCAACACTTGAAAAATTATATTTTTCTTTGCTTTATTATTATTGTATTATTTTCACATAATAACCCAAAAAGATGTCAATATTAAAATATTTAAATTAGAAAATATAAAGTAAAATTGTAATTTGTGTTGTGTACATAGAAAATAACTAAATTCAAAAACTATATTTCGTGAATCATAAAATAAAAGAATGTATTTGGGACATTTTTGCACACACGGTCATCTGACCCCAAACTAAGCAAAGCTTGTGATATGGTTGCCAGAGACTGATATACATACATATATAGTTTTAAATACATACTTAAATAGATATTAACAACCAGATATAGAACAAACACAAATGTTTGTCCTAAGTGGGAATCGAACCCACGCCCCCAAGCTCAGAAGGCAGGTTCACTACCAACTATACCAAAGGAGCAGCCGCCCCGTCGTTTTGCCTTTGAAATTTTCTTGTTTAAATGAAAGTAATAAAAATTTTATGACCCGGGTATGTCCTAAAACTACGACCAAAACCACCAGAGGATGGGCAGCAGCATCCTCCTACTTGAATGGTGGATCCTCCTGCGATCCCCAAGCCGCCTGCCAAGCGTGGGGATTATTGGCAACACTCCTCTAATAAGGAGGCCTTTGTCCAACAGTGGACGTTTAATGGCTGCTGATGATGATGATGAATAAAATTATTTGAAAAGTTATAATTTTCAAGTATTGCTTGATTAAATTTGTTCGAAAATTAGACACCGCTTTAATTCCCTAAACGCAAATTCATAACAAAACTTTTATGATATTTCAATTTATGTTAAGATCAAAACAAAGCAGGCCTAACAATGTTTTTAAGCGATTCTGTTTATACGCTGAGTAAAGTAGCGCGACCGTAAACCGTATCTCGGCGCGATAAGGTTCACGTTCCCGTGATTTCAAAATTGCTCTGTTTTAGCGCTAATTCGAACCCGCGTTAATAGGAAGATAAATATAAGGAATTAAACAAACAGTTATATTTTTAATGTATTGACCGAAAGATATGTAAAAAATCTGAGTTACCACCTTAACGAACATTTATTTATAGTTTGAATCATTTTCCTAACACAAATTGAAATACCAAAAGTAGTGACAAAATAAAAATAATAATACTTTTTAAAACTTTGTGTGATGATTTCGGTAATAAACGAGCATTATTAATTATTAGATTAATAATAATAAATAAGTTAACATAACTATAACAAAACCTACAATATTTCAATATTTAATACAAGTTTATATGACATGTACAGTCAGTGACAAAATCTGTAGCATGTTTAGCTTTTTCCTTGAATTACAGATTCAAGGAAGAAGATACGAAAAAGAGCTGGCATAAGCTATTCTGGGGCCTTACGGCCAACTGCTAACGCGGTATCAAACTAACGTTAAATCCGCTCAGTTGGAAAATCACGTTCAATCAGTTTGTTGTTACATTTTAAAATATAACAACAAATAATAAATAGTGGCCTAGTGTCTGTTCATTACCAAGTTATAACTAGTAAGTTCGTTTTTGAATTTTGTGGTGGTACGGAACCCTCAGTGTGCGAGCGGCTCGCACTTGGCCGGTTCATTTTCTATTTCTCCAAAAAGATTTTAGTGCATTTTTAGTTTAAAAGTTCCTTAGAATTGTGTATTGCGCACAAATTGGTCCAGACCAAGGACAGAGATTGGTTTTATTATTTGATCCGCCATCTCCTCTTTGTATATTCTCAGCAGTACTACAATACCAGTTTAGCGACTTTACAATATCCAAATACGACTTCATAAGGCTAATATTAATAACAAACATGCCAGCGTCGAGAAGACATGACGATTTATAAGAAATTGGTATTATTTTAGAGTGGCCAACGCAGCTCGTCGCAAGGAAGATAAAGTTTTGGAAAGCGACCACGCCATCTCTTATCAGCAAATGGTAATTACAAAACTTACAATAAAGCTTATTCATCCGTTGTTCGAGGTGCTCTGAGTTTTCTGCTCGAATAACGCCGCCATGTCGCGAATGTTGAACGAGGGAGACATCTTTTCTTTTCTGCTGTAAATAATAAATAGAAAATTACAAAAAAGATATCAAATATTGATATCTAATGTTGGGCCGCGCAACGTTAAAACTTTTTGCACCTTTAGTTTTATGACAGCTCTTCGATTGGATTGCACCAAGGCGATCCGTTCCCGCCAAGATTATTTAATCAATCGGAACGCTACCTTGTTGTTATGTGATTAAAGTCCAAAGTGGCGCGTCGATGCGACATACAAGCGACGGGAGACGAGATCTTTGTGATCAAAAGGGTGGGATGTATTATTTTATTATATACATTGTCAGTATTATCCAAATTCCAAAATTTCCAAGCCTATTTGTCCTCTAAAAAGTCATTAGTTTATTCACCCCTAACAGACAGCTTACCTTGTCTAAACACATAGGCTACATTGTTTATCCAAAAAAATAAGGTTTCAGTCAGATATCGGGTGAAACCGCGGGGCAAAGCTAGTTATACATAAATACAATCAACCATTGTTACATATACTGTACAAAATTCATATCCTCCTACTTTTTGTATACTACATGGTAAATAGTGGCGTTGATTATAATTTGTAACAATTTCTAAACAAACTTAATAAAATGTTGGTGTCCTTTTCTCTGATGCTAAATTGGAAACAGACTTAGATAATTTAGAGTTGTTAGTCTAGTTGTTGTGTTGAAGTGTCAGTAAGAAGGGCACATATCACGCAGAACAGATGGCCGATGGGGCCGAAAGGTTCTGGAATGGAGACCACGGACCGGTAAGCGCAGCGTAGGACGCCCATCCACAAGATGGACAGACGATCTAAAAGAGACCGCAGGGAAACGCTGGATGCAGGCCGCTTCCAACCGGCCCTTTTGGAGATCGATTGGGGAGGCCTATGTCCAGCAGTGGACGTCCTATGACTGAAATGATGATGATTATGATGATGAGACTAGTTGTATGGGGGGACCCTCCATCATCCCTTTACTTTTTGCTTTTTGACTTTATTGTTATTTCTTAGTTCTTGTCTATGAAAAATTCAACTGGCTATCTATGGTTCGAAAGATACAGCCGTTAAAAGGTAGGACGGATGGACAGACGGATAGACAGACAGCGTAGGCTTAGTAATAGGGTCCCGTTTACACCCTTTGGGTACGGAACCTAAAAAACAGTTATTTTAATATTTCACAGCTACCATACGAATCTCATGTTTAAAACACCGATAAGAATTTACGGTTCTATTAACTGTAAAAAAAATATTGTCAGAACGCTTCTTAGCTCGGCTCGGGTATATATGTGACAGCGATAGAATTACCTATTAACTTAGACAAGGACATCAACTGTTTAGCGCGGACTTAGTTTTCATTAGAAATTGGTACAGGAGAATTGACACCACTATGTATATTTAAGGCCTGTTCAGACGTAAGCGAAATTAGCTACCGCTGTAGGTAGCGAAAAATACCGCACGTTATTCCGCCTGGTATTTGTATGAACTGCCAGCGGAATACCTAGAGGTATTTTTCGCTACCTACAACGGTACCTAGCTAATCAACTCGGTAACTAATTTTCACACATTTTTGACTTGAAATAACTTGAAAAGTAAACATGGGGCCTTATTATGATTCTTTGATCGGGATCGAGATTGCATGCCGTCCCGTTCGTATCTATTTACACGCACCACGTGCGTAAGTCAGATGGCACGCGATCGCGATCACGATCCGAATCATTCATAATAAGGCATCTCCTTAGTTTTATTTTGCAACATGCCGTTAACTGGAAGATAAAAAACGTTTTTTTTTTCGATTTTTACTAAGCTTAATGTTAATTGTGTGAATAGTTCAAATTTAACCTGGTCAAAGTTGCGTGAACATTAGCGTTGGGTTAAGCTCTAAAAAACTAACCTTTCAAAGTCTCGACTCCTCACACTGTCTCTATCTTCTCTTCTTAGCTCCAATCTTCTGCAAACTTCGTCTGGACTAGAGGGCGACTGTATACTGTCTAAATTGCTGGCACTCTTAGCAAGGGAAAACCTCATCCTCTGACCCAAATCTACTGTATTCCTTCTTTCGAATTTGTGTATCTCTTTCCCTTCTAATTCTAAATTGGGAGTTTCATCTTCTTTTTTGATCTTTATTCGGGTCAGTTGCTCCGGATTGCTTCTAAATGATTGAGAACTGTATTTCTCTCTAAGGAAGTTGCGTCGTTCTTCTTTGTACTTTTCGATTCGTTCTCTGCTCAACTTCTTTTCAGTGTCAAAACTGATTAGTTGTTTAATATCTGTCGGTCGTTTCTCGTTGAATCTTTGTATTAGAGATATTTTGTTTTCTGTGGTAGGTGTTGTGATTTCTTTGTTTTTGTTTTCGACAGGATTTAGATTTAAATCTGGTAAGTATTTGGCTGGTCGCTTCCCGTCTCTAACTTCGAGACTTTTTCTTCTATTTTTCTCGTTGCCAAACTCCTTGACGAATGCGTTTTCGTCTAAAGATCTGGCGGAGTTTTTCGACAGTTTGTAAGTTTTCGGCGAGTTGGGGACTTTGAGGTCGTCTTTCTTTATTTCAAGTGAAACGCGATCGCCCTTTGCCTCGTTATTTCGTTCGAGGCTCGGATATTTGATTTCAGCTTTAAATTTCTCAAAAGTGAAAGGTCCTTTTTGTTCAGTTGGACTCTCAAAACGTATCGCTAGTTCTCTCACATTCAAATTCTTAGCTTCGACCGCTTTTATTGTATTGCCGTTGTCTTTTTCAATGTCTTTTCCGTTTGGAATGTCTTCCGCGTCCAATTGATCGCAAATCTTCAGCGTATCTACGTTAATATTTTCGTAATCGTTGACTTCATCAGGTCTATCAAAGGAGACGTTTTCGTAATGTCTTTCTTCAGACTTTTGTGGAATTAAAGCATCTTTCGGATCTCCTTTATTAGGCGATTCTAGTATCATAGCATTCACTTCCTCTATGCTCTTTTTGAAGAATTTAACTTGACTGTAAACGTCGATATCATCATCGTCTAAGTTAGTTTCTTGTGTAGGCGTTTCTAGTATTATTAGATCTTTGTCGAAGTCGTCAGGTTGGCAAGCCTGTTGGGTAGGTAAGGACGCGTCAGTTTGAGGAACTGTTGCCTCCTCGACTATAGACAAGTTTTTCTCCAAATCTATATCTTCGTATACCGAATCTCGGTCGCTATCTTTGGATTTGGTGGGAGATCTGAAAGTTATACTTATAGTAGACTTAAGAGGACTTTTCAAGGGACTTCCCGGCGAGCTCTTACTGCTAGACGATTGCAGGTTTATATAGTTAGGCCTTGTGAAGTTATAGCATTCATATAACTCGTCATGCTTTAAACTAACGTTGGAGTAACTTGAAGAGCTTTCATGCGATGAAGTCATGAGTTTCATATCATGTTTTTTGTCAGAGTTATGATCGGACGATGACGTGGAGACAGCCGAGAGTCTATTTAAATTTTGGTAGCTAATGTCTGAGTGTATTGGACTGGGGTCTGAGCCAGCTTCTACATTAACATGCTCATAATCAGCCGCTTTCAATTCACATTTGAGACATTTGCCTTCGGCACAATTGAGACAGTCGTTGCTTTCAATTTTGATCGTATGTTTATTGCTCTCGCTGACTTCGGAATCTGTTTCCAAAGGGTCATATAACGGTGTGACCGGTGTGATTTGACTAGAGTTTAGAGTGCTAGTGGTAAGGTTGCTTATCGAAGAATTTTCTATCGGCCAGTCTATCTTAATTAAGGTAGAGTGTCCGTCTTTCCCGTGCCAGCTGAGTCTGCTGACTATGTGTTTGTCTTCGGGATGGTTCATGCCGCTGTAACGTGTAGAGTTTTTGGTTTTTCGAGGGGAGTTCCGTTCTCTGCAAGCGTTAGTGAAGCGATGACGTTGAGAATGTTACACGTTTGATTTTTTGTTATATTTTGGGGTGATTTTAGTGGGGAATGTTGGATGGACGTGGCTGGTACACTTGAAATCTTGCTTAGATTAGTTTTTGTAAACTGCCTATTTTTTGTGGTTTGTTCAGCAAGAATTAAAGGTTTTAAATATATTTTTTTGGAAAATGTTCTTCTATAGCCAAGTTTGTGACTAAATATTATTAAACTATATACTATATATATTATACTCTGTTAAATAGGTACTAACTATATGTATAAAGGAGAATGGGCGATAGTGGTCCATACACAGTCCACACACACACACACACACAGTGGTTACACAGTGGTCCGTAGTGGTTATACTAATAGGGACACTGTTGTCCTTTGTTTTGTTGGGATCTTTTGACTATACTGTGAAAACTTTAATAGGGACGGTGAGGCTACTGCCATGGATTTTGGAGACAGTTACAGATTTTTCGAAAAGTTGTCAGCAAAAAAAAAAAAAAAAACTTTTTACTAAACAATTTTCGATGTTGTTAGGTTATGTTCTTTATATACAAAAGTCTCTATAAGACGACATAGTTCTAGGAACAACAGAAATCGGGGAGAAAATTGTGCTAAAACGTATGGGATAAGTATTTTTGTTCTAATATCTGTAAAATATCTCCAAAATCCATAAAATATCTTTTTAGACCGTTTTCATGTAACTATAATGTATAAAGTAGCTGTCTTCGTTAAAGTTCCCGCCCTATTTTTTTAAAACTGCCGTGTCTGATTTTGTTGCCCCTTTGCACAAGGGCGTAGTAAAGGCACCCTACACAAATACCACAACCGTGTCGCTATTGTTGCCATAGACCACTTCTCATTGAAATTTGACCAATCTCCTTTAACTAAACTAAATAATTAAGTAGGCTGTTATCTAAATTCGCAATATCTACTAAACTACTTCGTGTAATAAGTTTACGTCACGATATTTATATAGACTGTACTAAGCCGAAACGAGGTCATTGTACTCATCATTATGATAAACTTTTACTTTGGGACCAACCACAGACGACGCAAGTCGAACTACCTTGCATGTCATATTTCCAATACAACTACGATAAATTGTCGTAGTTGAGTCCGGATAAAACCAGTCCTGCTCAATCGGTGCCGCGACAACACGTGTCAGTTTGAAACGAAAATGGGGTATTATGCAATACTGAGTTGTAAGAATACTGCAAATAGAGTTGGCCGTCAGAATAAAGATATTTCTTTTCACAAGTAGTTTTAGGTACGAAAAATTTGAGACGCTTACTTTTCATACAGTTTGGACCGCTTGTGTAGTCTACTTAGATAAAGGTCTGTGGAACCAACCGTGAAATCGCGACAAAGTCAGTTGTTTCATAGAAAACAGTCATTGACACTCGACAAAATGTCTGGAACAGCTGGTTTTTTAATATTTAATGTATGTATATATTTTTTTAAAATATAATAGTAGACAAACAAGCGACGCGCCACCTGATGGTAAGTAGTCACCGTCGCCTATGGACACCTACAATACCCGGGGCATTGGCGGTGCGTTGCCTACCTTTGAGGACTCAATGTATGTAGTATTTGTGTATTAATTGTATACATAAATGTAGGGATATGTAAATTTCCATCCAAAGGTTGCCTGGAAGAAATCACTTTAGGCGATTAGGTCGCCCATTATACTGCCGTCTATTATTTGTTTATGTTAGTTTAAGTTTCATTTGTATTTTCGGTGTGTAATAAATAAATATTGTATTGTATTTTTTCGCTATGTCAGCGTTGGTCCCATAGTAAAAGTTGTTCGTAATTATGAGTACAATGACCCCCTTTCCGCTTATTACAGTATATATGCGTAACCCGGAATATCAAATTTATTTCTAAAACTAAATTTTAACTAAATCAATAGTTATACTTTTACATTCCATCAACATTCTCCACTATTCATGGACATATCGAGAGAGAGAGAGACGTCACACTAAAATAGAGCATACCACATAATCACAACAAAATGCAACAGTATAGAACTTAGAGAACATGAAAATAAGTCTTGGGGCTTAGTTTTTGAATCGCTCGTATGATATTCCGCAAGAAAATATCATGCAAATTGAAATATTTTCTATTGATAGAAGCAAATTCGAATAGTTCAAACAGAACAATAGTTACAATCTGGGCGTCCTCAAATCACGAGTGAATCGGTTTCGGCTCAAGGGTTCGTCTGAACACCGGCGCCGATAGTCCTTGAGTTTCAGCATTAATGTCGAGACGGACCCATTCGACACTGATTGTATCCTTTAGATATATCCTTTAGATTTAACATCAGGCGTGATGGCGGTCAAACGCAAGCCTATGAATTATTAAATATATATATATATACTTATATATAAACTTATAAACAATATATACTTATAAAAAATATATAAAAATAAGTATATATATATACTTTTTTTTTATATATATATATATATATATTTTTATAATTAATAGGCTTGCATTTGACCGCCATCACGCCTCATGTTAAATCTAAATAATGATGTTATATATATATATATATAAATATAAGTTTTTGTAAAGGTGTCGAATAAAAATTATTTTCTTTCTTTCTTCTAGGCAAGCGTGCACCACCGTAGATCGCATCATCGCTTAACATCGGGCGAGTTGGCGATCAAACGCAAGCCTATTAATGAATGAATTAAAAAAAACAGATAAGTAAGTTTTTTTTTGTTTAAATTATAACGTCAAGGCATTTTTGTAAGAAATTTGTTGTAGCCAGTCGCACCCATATAAACGAAACGTCACTCATTCGAAATCAGTTAGCAACTGTGATGCGGAGTTCGACGCGTTGATCTAAATAAGAATGTTCAATCAAGGTTCTGTCATAACTGCCTGGTAACAGATTTTCCTTCTCATTTTCGTTCTATTTACTTCTCTTTTCTGTGGTTCAAACGTTGCGTTAGTTTATAATATTATTATTTTTAAATCGAGACTTTTAATTGAGATTTCGTTAGAAATTTCGTCATTTCGAAATTACAACAACAAATATTTACGTGCGAAATACCGATAAGAGCGATCCGAAAATCGAGCCCCAGTAGAAATGGAAAATCAGTTTTACGAGAAACAGAATTAAAATTTCGCTAATAGTGTCTTATGTTACAATACAGGGTGTCCGAGTACAAGTCACAGGCCGGAATAATCTTAATACCTACATATCCCCTCCGAGTGCCTTACGCAGTGCATGTCTGCGTAAGCGAAACAGGACCGACGCGCCGTAAGCAGTAAAGGGGTGCGTAAGCAAATGGCTCACATTCGTCATTTTTTTGCCGCGCGTTCGATCGGTCCATCGAAAATTTATGTTCTAGTCTGTAGCTAGCTTCAATAGCTAGAGACTGAATGCATCTTTACGCTGTCGCGTCACGGGTTAAAAGAGGGTATATGTATGTAAAATATATATATATTATTATTTTTTACCGCCGTCAATTTAACCACTAACAAAAAGTATCTCTAAATAATAAAATCAATTTTCATAACATACATAATTTAGATTTTTCTGGCAAATCACTTGTCGCCTGGTCACCCTGTATATAGATTATAATGTTCAAAACATTATTGCCTAACATTTGCAAGCAAGTAAGGATAGTGTCTCACCTCAGTTTGACGTTTCCGAGAGACGTTTGGAAGTCTGTCAGGGACGCCTTAGGACTCTCCCTGTCCTTGTCTTTGCACAACCTGGAAGGCAACGGACTGATATGAGATGGTTTTTTTATCATGTCTGTCTGTCATGTCATACTCTATCTATAGAGTAAAGTTTTATTTTTAGAATAGCATCTGTTATAAAAAATGTGTATTTAAGTAATTCCGCTTCTACGTCGTTTTGAGTACAATAAAGATTTGGGACAAACTATTTTACTCTATAGATATTTGTGATGCAATTTTTTTTTTTCTGTTATAAAAATTCAATCATTTTTTAATAAAAAAAAAAACTAATAATAATAAAATAAACAAAACAACACAACACACATAACACACACACACACACACACACACACACACACACACACACACACATCATATAACTTTACTAATAATAATGTATCGATCTATATTCACATTTAAAGCTGCACTCAGAGACGTTACGGAATACTTAAAATTGCTCTGTCAACTTCTCGTTGACGGAAATTGTCACACATCCACCCACAAGATGATGGGCAGAGACCGCAGGGGAACGCTGGATACAGGCCGCTTCCAACCGGCCCTTTTACAATTTAGCATTATCCTACTTCTATCTTTTATCTATGCACATGTATTTAGCGTTCATATAATGTACTTTTAAATGGAATTTTGATCTCTAACTAATTATTAACTCTGTTAATTATGGCCGTTAGTTTCTCTAAGAAAATAAAATAAAACACTGTTATAAACTATAGTCTTACTCTTATATAGTTCTTACTTACTCTTACATAGTCTTACTTATTTATATCGGGAGCACATTCCACAACCTTACCACGGGAAATATCCCGTAAATAATCATATAACTGTAATAAAATAAGATTATGGTATGGACTATAGCTGTTAGCTCACCTCTTAGCGACGTCTCTGTTGTTGAGTTCCGGCGCGCGCGCCGAGTGGCGCTTCTCTGGCGGCGCGCGAGTGCGCGGGGACTCCCCGTCTATGTACCCGATCTGGGACAATTGCTCCTCCAGCGCCAGCCGCCGTCTGTTCAAACAATGCCTTTATAACTAACTAAGTCTCAGAATCAATCTCAGAACTAACCCGTGGTAGCCCATTTGGGAGACCGCTAGACTTGAAAGCGTGAGGTCGCGGGTTCAAACCCCGGGCCCGCACCAATGAGCTCTTTGGAGTTTATGTACAGATTTTCATACCACTGGCTTTTCGGTGAAGGAAAACATCGTGAGGAAACCTGCATACGTACGGAGAAGGAATTCAATGGCGTATGTGAATCCACCAACCCGCACTGGGCCAGCGTGGACTGTTAAAAAGCTGATAATGATGATGAAGTCTCAGAGTAATAAACGGGCCAAGTGCGAGTCGGGCTCGCGCACTGAGGGTTCCGTAGCACCACAAAATGCAATGATGAATTTCAAAAACCGACATAATATGGCATTTCCATCTGGTGAACTGATAAGGAGGTCACCCAGATAAGGAATTACCAGTTATAACTTGGTAATGAACAGAAACTTGTCGCCGACTCTCACTTGGCCATTATTTATTATCTGTTGTTATACTTTAGAGTGTATACTATAATCATGCCAAGTTTGACGCTTATACGTATTACCGTTTTTACATTAGAGCTAATACAAAAATACGTTTGTTCTATGGGGACCCCCCTTTCGTTTTATTTTTTTTATTAAAACATTTACATATTCTGTGAAAATTTCAACTGGCTATCTATTACGGTTCGAAAGATATAACCGTTTAAATGTAGGACGGACAGACGGACAGACAAACATCGTAGGCTTAGTAATAGGGTCCCGTTTTTGCCCTTTGGGTACGGAACCCTAAAAAATTATCGAAGCGTCATACCTATAGTTTCCCATATTTTTTTAACCTATACTGTCCCACTGCTGGGCAAAGGTCCCCCCCGTTTCTTTCCATAGATCTCGGTCCACCTCGTGCCAACCTCTCCGGAATGAGCCAAGATCGTCACAAAACTTTCCCATTATATATATAAAAAAAAAAAAAAAAAATTGGTCACAAATAAACATTTTCTTTCGTTCTTTCATTATGCACTCAAACTTAAAAATATCTCAACACTTGACACTGGCAAACGCACGAGAGGTGCGACGCCAATATCCTTGCAAGAGGAAAAAAGATCAATCAATATGATTGAGTATTGATTGAGATCACTAACTTTTCCGCCATTTCATTGGCGGCTTCTATATCGACTCGTAGGTTCCGTCGCGGAGAGGGCTCCACGCTGCACAGGCCGGACTCGGGCGGCGTCGAGCACAGAGAATCACCCTGCGAACATAATGTACATTAAACCTTCTACCAAAATAAAATGAACGGTCGGGCCCAGAAGCTGTGCATAATTGAAGATTACAAAATGAGCGCCGGCGCTCACTTCGTTTCAGTCGGTCTCTAGCCGTAGGAAGTGCGACAGAAGACTATTGTTAGATGATAGTGAAACATGTACGTACTTGCGCGTGCGCGTGCAGTATAGTGTCGTCCTCCTCGCTGAACATGTTGGTGTCTCGCTCTTGCGGCGACAAGCGCAGGCGCATGTCGGCCAGCTCCGCTTGCCACGGCTCGAAGTACGAGTCGCACGACGACGATCTGACAACGGAAACACACATTTTATGAGCGTTTTTCTTTGATGGTACTTTCAAGTTTCCTTTTTGTTTAACGACAGCATGCAACATGTCAATTTTAAAGTTCAAATGTCAATTTTAAAGTTCCCTCACGTTCTGTTCGAAAATTCCAGTTATTTAACATGCCGCCTGCCTACAATAATGTCTCGCGGAACAGTCCTCTAACCAGGATGTGTCGTAGATACGATGAATTGAGTGATCCCAGAGACATGTTTTCATGTAGTTTTTTGTCCTTCAAATTTTCAATTAATCAATAGTATATATATTTTTTTTCCGTGAAGCTAATAACAAAAATAGAAAAAAAAAAAAAACTGTTTAATATTTTGTGTCAATATTTATATTCTATATACCTATAAGTTGTGTGCGGTTTTAATTGGACTTTAGGTTTAATATGTTATGTTGTGTGTTATACCTGTATGTGAAATGACCTAAAGCCTGTAACCGAACCTATTTCAATAAAATAAAATAAATAAAATAAAAACATTTGCTTGATTAAATTTTAAATGGGCATTACATTCCATGGGCAGTTATGTCCATCCAAAGGTTGCCTGGAAGAAATCGTTTAAAGCGATAAGGCCGCCTATTATACTGCCAGTTTTGTATTATTTTAAGTTACTTTTGTATTTTTTTTTTTGTGATATATTATTGTTATCACTTTGTTTCAATATATATTTTTTTTTTTTTTTAAATCTTTATTTTGGTCTAATACTAGGTTCTTATTAGGCCTTCACCAGACGGACGCCGGAGCACACCGGACAGTCCCGCACAGAACTCACCGGGTGTGGTGTTTGAGCGGCGCCGCGGGGCGGGCGGCGAGCGGCGCCAGCGTGTCGCTGTCCGACGTGAGCGACTCGCACGACTTCACCGGACGGACGCCGGACCACATCGGACTGTCCTGGAACATCATCATCAAACTCGTGACCACTACAGCGTCACCGGAAGATCAGTGCCAACAGCTGCACCAGAGTTATGCTCGGGTAGATGCTGCCAGAGGAATTGCAGTTGCAATAGGTACCGTACAGTAAGCATACTATCAATAGCGAGGAGTACAGTATAGTAAGTATGCCAGTAAGGGTACAGTACGAATACAGTAAGTTTATCCTCAGTAGCAAAAGGTACAGTAAATTTACCTCAGTAGCAAAAAGTACAGTAAGTTTATCTTCAGTAGCAAAAGGTACAGTAAATTTACCTCAGTAGCAAAAAGTACAGTAAGTTTATCTTCAGTAGCAAAAGGTACAGTAAATTTACCTCAGTAGCAAAAAGTACAGTAAGTTTATCCTCAGTGGCAAAAGGTACAGTAAGTTTATCTTCAGTAGCAAAAGGTACAGTAAATTTACCCCAGTAGCAAAAAGTACAGTAAGTTTATCCTCAGTAGCAAAAGGTACAGTAAGTTTATCCTCAGTAGCAAAAGGTACAGTAAGTTTATCCTCAGTAGCAAAAGGTACAGTAAGTTTATACTCAGTAGCAAAAGTTACAGTAAGTTTATCCTCAGTAGCAAAAGGTACAGTAAGTTTATACTCAGTAGCAAAAGTTACAGTAAGTTTATCTTTAGCAACAAGAAGTGCAGTAAGTTTATCCTTAGTAGTATGGAGTCCAGTAAGTTTATCCTTAGTAGCAAAGGGAACAGTTAGTATATTAACTCAGTAGTTAAGAGTACAGTAAGTTTACCCTCAGTAGCAAAGTGTACAGTAAGTTTATCCTCAGTAGCAACCGGTACAGTACAGTATAAATACCTCAGTGGTGAGCGGCACGGGCGGGGTGATGGGCGGAGGGTGCCGGGGGGTGCGGGCGCGGTGTTGCTTGTTGCGAGTGAACAGACCGCGCCAGCCTGATGGCGAGCGCTTCAAACCGCGCTTTGTACCTGTAATCAAGTTTATTGTTCTAGAAAACCCCCGCTTGCAAAATATATATAATACTAGCAACGCACCCCGGTTTCGCACGGATGTAACTCTTATTTTTTTACACTTTGAGTTACAATTATTGGAGTTTTTGAAAGGATCCCTATTTTTTAAAATTATTATATAGCCTTTGTCACCCGGGGATAGTGTAGCTTCCCAACAGTGAAAGAATTTTTATTAGAAAAATTCTTTCACATTCAGGGTTCAGTAGTTTCGGAGCCTATTCAATGCAAACAAACAAACAAACAAAAATCAAATCTTTTCTCTTTATAATATTAGTATAGATGACACTCCGCTTCGATAAACGTAAGTAATTTATTTGCTAAATAAATATTGCTTTGAATCATCATCATCATCATCAGCCGGAAGACGTCCACTGCTGAACATAGGCCTCCCCCTTTAACCTCCACACTGAACGACAGCCTGCCTTTTGCATCCACTGGATACCCGCGACTCTCACAATGTCGTCGGTCCATCTAGTGGGAGCGTCCCTACGCTGCGTCTTCCGGAATACAACAACTTTGAATACAACATTTAAATAATAAATATTTATAAATATTTTATTAAATATAATAATATGTATAATATTCAAATATATTATGTTTTTTTTTTTTTTATAAATTATTAGTGTTGGTGTGTAAAACATCCAAGTTTGTTATCACTTAATTCTCTCTTGCTCAGTTTTTTATCGGATGGCCAGAGTGGGCACGAAGAGGCGACACCATTTCACAGTTGATGTTCCGAAAACCAGAACAAAGCGCTTTGATTCCGCTTTTATTGTGCGAACTGCTAGTCTGTGGAATGCGCTGCCTGAATTTCTTCGATAGATACAATTTGGGTGTGTTCAAGTCGCAAATAAATTATCCCTATAGGTTTTGATTTCCTTGTGAAATCGCAAAATATGCGAAAATATGCGACATAAACGGTCATATCTTTTGATCGCGTTGACTTACAAGTTTGATTTCACAACTGAAACAAAACCGTAAACCCAAGTATTTGATATAAATTTCAACTTGATACCTTTACGCGTTCTTGAGAAAAGGGGTCTTAACAGGACAGACGGACAGACAGGACAGACGGACAACAAAGTGATGCTATAAGGGTTCCGTTTTTTCCTTTTGAGGTACGGAATCCTAAAAATAAATGTTCGTATATGTGTTTACTAACCTGAGAGTGGTAAGTCCAACACGGTGTGATACTGAGGTAGATTGTTAGGTCCGTTGCCAACCTGCAAATATATATTTGTTTCTATTGATTTAATGACTTGTAGGTATGCATAGTGTTTGTAGTAATTGCAGACAAATGCCTAGAATATACAGGGTTATATAGGGGTAAAGTAAACGTCTTTTCGTCCAAAATACCTCAGCCAAAATACCAAGCCTTAAGACGAAGGTCTTCAACCGGTGTGTGTTGCCAGTGATGATATACGGCAGTGAAACGTGGCCTCTCACTTTGGGCCTCATAAGCAAGCTCAAAGTCGCACAACGAGCTATGGAGAAGGTTCCTCTACGAGATCGAATCAGAAATGAGGAGATCCGTAGACGAAAGTCACCGACATAGCCCACCGGATTAGCAAGTTGAAGTGGCAGTGGGCAGGGCACATATCACGCAGAACAGATGGCCGGTGGGGGCGAAAGGTTCTGGAATGGAGACCACGGACCGGTAAGCGTAGCGTAGGACGTCCACCCACAAGATGGACAGACGACCTAAAAGAGACCGCAGGGAAACGCTGGATGCAGGCCGCTTCCAAGGCCCTTCTGGAGATGAGGGAGGCCTATGTCCAGCAGTGGACGTCGTGATCGTGAATAGATAACGATGCTTGCTAATCCGGTGGGCTATATCGGTCAGTTTCAAAAAAGTTAGTTAACTTACTTCTATATATTTAGGTGCGTGTGTGTGGGGTCTCAGTTGCACGCCGGCGGCGGCGGCGATGGCGCCGGAGGCAGGCGGCGCCGCGGGCGGCAGCGGGGCCGCGGCCAGCACTCCGCCGCGCCGGCGAGCCTCCTCCAAACTGCACAACGTAAACACGGAATAACGTTAATTAACATGGAAAAACCTTGAAAGATCCGACTTGCCCAGGCACCCCAGAAGGAAGGAAGGAAGGAAGGAAGGAAGGAAGGAAGGAAGGAAGGAAGGAAGGAAGGAAGGGTGTCCCCTGGGACTCTAACCGGTTGTAGATCTTGGTGATTATTTAGAAAATCGCGTTACGCAGCTAATGTTGTAATTATATGAACCGACGCGATAAATCAGATAGCCCGTTGGTCCAGTTGGTAGTGAACCTGCCTTCTGAGCTTGGGGGCGTGGGTTCGATTCCCACCTAGGACAACCATTCATGTGATGAACATTTGTGTTTGTTCTATATCTGGTTGTTAATATCTATTTAAGTATGTATTTAAAACTATATATGTATGTATATCAGTCTCTGGCAGCCATATCACAAGCTTTGCTTAGTTTGGGGTCAGATGACCGTGTGTGCAAAAATGTCCCGAGTAAAAAAATAGAGGGGGTTGTTACCTGAGCAGCTTGGTTGGCGGGTTGACAGGTAGACTCTTGGGACGCCTGCCTGTCTCGGCGCCGCGCAGCTCCACTTGAGATTCAAAGTTCACCTATACCAACAAAAATACCACAACCATTAATAGGCTATAACTTGAAAAAAAAAAAATTCTTTTAATAAGTGGCAAACAAGCTACGCGCCACCTAATGGTAAGTGGTCACCGCCGCCTATAGACACCTACAATACCCGGGGCATTGTCAGTGCGTTGCCTTCCTTTGAGGACTCTATTCACCCTTCGTTTGAAGCAGTCCAAATTATACTTCGGTGGAAAAACCGAAGGTGGTAAGCCATTCCTGCTTTTTTGCTTATTGCTTATTACTTTTTTACTTTAGAATTGTATTGTGTCACTTTATTATTTAGATTTTATTGCCTTCATTTATTTATATATTTTTGATGTACCTAATAATTGAATTGTAAGGGTTATTTTATTGCCTGAAATAAATTAATTTGAATTTGAATTCCACAACTTACAGGTACTTACCATACTAAAAACCCCTTGGGGAACTGAAATTATTTTTATTATTATTTAGTAATAGGCTTGCGTTTGACCGCCAGCTCACATGATGTTAAATAACGACGCGGTCTACGATGCGCGCTTGCCTAAAAGTAACCGATTCCCTCACTATATGTAAAGACATCCAGATTGTAAATATCAGGGAGCATACAAGTGGAATCAAAGCGCTTCGTACGGGTTCTCGGAATATCAACAGAACCGCTGTCGCCTTTCTGTCGTCGAAAAAGAGGAATTTAGCTAAACAATTTTAATTCGCGATGAAGATGGACGGAGGATGGATGGATGAACAATCAAGGGCTTGGCTCCGATTCTACTAAACAAATACAATACAAATACAAAAACTCTTTATTAAAATACCACAAAACAAGGATAACATAAAAATTACAACAAAAATATTATCTAGGCTTTTAACAGGCGGCCTTATCGCTTAAAGCGATCTCTTCCAGGCAACCGTGCACGGAATGGAATTATATTTAATAACGTGTGGCCTTAACTAAAAATAAAAAATAGAAAGTAAATACCTATGCAAATAACAACAAACAATTAATAGACTACAAATAAATATTACATACTAATACATACATATACATAGACTACATAATATAAATAACATACTACATACCTACCTACATAATTAATAAACTACATCAAAAATATTTAACATACCTACTGTTATCAAAGATATACACATGTTGATACTTACATACATTATATTTGTCACAGAAATTAGAGTCTAGATAGCAGCTATAGTGCGAGATAGTGCGCTTTTACGCGGAGTTTGAAAACGTCGAGGGAGGGGGCAAAGTCATTCCAGAGTTTGACAGCTTTCACCGTGAATGATGAGGAATAAAAAGTCGTGTTATGTTGAGGAATGTCAAGCGTGCAGTTTTCTGAGGATCTCAGGAACCTAATGAGAAGGGAATGGCGGAACTTAAAACGTTCTTTAAGATAGCAAGGTGAAGCAGGATTGTAAAGAATACTATAAAGAAGGGCGAGTATGTGAGCCGCTGACTGTGTGAGTAACAAATTGTTTTTAAATTGTTTCAATTTTAATTTTTAAGTAATTGCCTCAAAATTTAGTCTTAATTTTTTTTATACTATGTTGTAGTATTAGGCAGTGGTATTTTTCTAGTATAATTTTTTTATTAAAAACTGTCAATGAGGCAATTATTTCAAAATTAAAATTGAAACAATTTAAAAACAATTTGTTTAGCAGAATCGGGGCCCTGGTATCTGCCAGCTTCCTTGTTTCCTGAGAGATATAACCTGGGCCCTTTCAAGGCCAACGTGAATAGGTATCTTCTAAGTCTGCGTGCTTCATCTTCGACCACATCGTCGCTTACCGACAGGCGAGTTGGTGGTCAAACGCGGACTTATAAACTATAACAAAAGCATCGATAAGCTTATTAAATGTAATAATAATGTAAATTCAATAAAAAAAAAAAAAAAAAAATATATATATATATATACAATTAATATATTTTTATTTTTATTGAATTTACATTTTAATGATCTGTATCACATTCTAAAACTATGTATTCCTAGGTGCATTATAATAACATAATTTTTAATCAGCTTATCGATGCTTTTGTTATAGTAACATATATATATATATATTACTATAATATAAATATATATAATAATATGTATATATTATTTTTAAATTATTGCATTCTAAAACACGTTTTGTTTTAAACTATCACGGTTGTTCACTAAAGTTATATGATAGTAGTAGTAGTTGTATGTATGTATGTATGTATGCATGTATGTAGTATGTATGTATGTGGGTATGTATGTGTGTATGTAGTATGTATGTATGTGGGTATGTATGTGTGTATTTAGTATGTATGTATGTATGTTTATATGGTAGTAGTATGGTAGTAGTAGTATGTTAGTTATATGAACCTTACCACGGTAAATATCCCGTAAATAATCATATAACTTTATTGCATTCTGTTTTGTATGTTATTGAATAAATGAAATGATATACTAAGTTATGAATGATACCTGTTCCAGAGACTCCGGGCCGGACTCCGCCCCCTGTTCTTGCGCAAACAAATCCTCCGCGTAACATATCAGGAACTCCGTCACCACCGCCTGAAATACATTACATAGGGTATAAAGAGTATGAATGCTTCGTGCGTCTTCGATTTCGTTCATCATCATCATCATCATCAGCCAGAAGACGTCCACTGCTGAACATAGGCCTCCCCCTTTAACCTCCACACTGAACGACAGCCTGGCATCTGCATCCACTGGACGCCCGCGACTCTCACGATGTCTATTTCGATCGCGCATTTCTAATTACTAGATTGTTCTGTGGAGTTTTGGAAACAACACGAAAATACATGTTTCACCTCGTTATATCACTTACCCACACTCGAGCACGTTCACGAGCACTTAGTCAATAATATATAATATATAGAATTGTTAGTTAGGGTTTTCTTACAAAAGAAAGTCGTGTTAGTTACACTATTTATAACTCAAGAACGGCTGAACCGATTTGGATCAAAATTGGTGGGGAGGTAGCTAAAAACCAGGAGATGGACATAGGCTTTTCATCAACATCATCACCACTTTTCATCACTACTCGGAGTAAACCGCGGAGCGCAGCTAGTATTATTTAAAACAACAATTACCAAATAATGGCATCGATTCTGATGTACTCTAAACTAAACTAAATTTGACAGCTCTGAAATTGTTGACATCCTTCTCTCACGTATTAAAATGAAAAGAGAGGCAGAGAGTTTTAGTCCTGTCAGATTGGTTTAGTTTAGTGAGTGGTATGACAGAATCGACGCCAATATAGATGTTCATATAAGTGTTTTGGAGATCGATGGGGGAGGCCTATGTCCAGCAGTGGACGTCCTACGGCTGTAATGATGATAATGATAGATGTTTGGTGATGATGATATACCTGCACGGCGACTCCCTGCAGCGCGTGCTGCGGCGCCGGCGAGCGCAGCAGGTTGGGCGCCCACACGATGGCCATGTTGCGCGCCGTCATGCCGGTCAGCGAGCCCAGCAGCGACACGCGCCGCAGGTGCCGCATCAGGTACGACAGCGTCCTGCCAACAACATAACAACAGTCGTACAGCTGGCATGTACACGGCGGGTTCTCACTTGTATGTAGTGCAGCGGCGGCAGCTTCACCGCGCCGCCTCGGTCGGCTGCTGCACCGCGCTCACGAAGCTCTCGTACAGCTGGTATGTACACGGCGGGTTCTCACCTGTAGTGCGGCGGGGGCAGCTTGAGTCTCAGCCGCGCCGCCTCGGTCGGCTGCTGTACCGCACTCACGAAGCTCTCGTACAGCTGGCATGTACACGGCGGGTTCTCACCTGTATGTAGTGCAGCGGCGGCAGCTTCACCGCGCCGCCTCGGTCGGCTGCTGCACCGCGCTCACGAAGCTCTCGTACAGCTGGTATGTACACGGCGGGTTCTCACCTGTAGTGCGGCGGGGGCAGCTTGAGTCTCAGCCGCGCCGCCTCGGTCGGCTGCTGTACCGCACTCACGAAGCTCTCGTACAGCTGGCATGTACACGGCGGGTTCTCACCTGTAGTGCGGCGGGGGCAGCTTGAGTCTCAGCCGCGCCGCCTCGGTCGGCTGCTGTACCGCACTCACGAAGCTCTCGTACAGCTGGTATGTACACGGCGGGTTCTCACCTGTAGTGCGGCGGGGGCAGCTTGAGTCTCAGCCGCGCCGCCTCGGTCGGCTGCTGTACCGCACTCACGAAGCTCTCGTACAGCTGGCATGTACACGGCGGGTTCTCACCTGTATGTAGTGCAGCGGCGGCAGCTTGAGTCTCAGCCGCGCCGCCTCGGTCGGCTGCTGTACCGCACTCACGAAGCTCTCGTACAGCTGGTATGTACACGGCGGGTTCTCACCTGTAGTGCGGCGGGGGCAGTTTGACCGCGGTGTCTCGCACCGCTCTCAGCCGCGCCGCCTCGGTCGGCTGCTGCACCGCGCTCACGAAGCTCTCGTACAGCTGGTATGTACACAGCGGGTTCGGTAGCTCACTGGAAATTATGCACATATATAATAACCGGTCATTACAACTTGAATAGTCACTTATATAAGCTAGGAGCCACGGACAGTGCAGTGTCGTGGCTGCTACCGGGATAACTAGAAACGCTACCGGATTGCATGAGGCACCGTTGCCTTCTTCATCCACGTCACCACAACAGCTAGACTGCTTTTCATCATCATTACTTACACTACCATCTCCGCCACTGGAGCGTGTGTGCCAGCGCCTCAGAGCCTCACTCCGATACTTCAAGGAGTTGGGTTGGCTCGGGTAGGTGCTGGTAGGGGGAAATGCACAACACACTCCAAGCGGGACGTCAGTGCACGACTTATCGCCCCCATCTCGAATAAGAATAAGAACCTTCTTACGGCTCATTATACCCCAAGCTTATAGCCCTGTGTACTGAGGCATGTGGTGAACTGACCGGAAGTACATCTTGAGCAGGCTGGGCACGGCGTGCGGGTCGCGCTGCAGGTCGTGCGCCGCCAGGTCGGGCGCCGCGCCGCTGTCGAACGCGGCCCGCAGCCGCTGCGTGAGCCCCGAGCCGCCCGACAGCCGGTACACGCCGTCCACGGCGCCGCGCGACTCTATGGCGCGCGCGCACTCCACCAGCACCAGCGGCACTGACCAACATAAACAACATAATACATACTATAGTGTTCTAGCTTTATATTATCATGAATGCTTTTTTTTTGTGTATGTATATCCTAAATGTACTTATTTAATACTAGCTGACCTGACGGACGTTGTCCTGTCTTAGAACTGTCAAACACGCAAAGTCAAAATTGTAAATCTAATTTTTTTACACCTTGGGTTACATTATTGGATATTTAGTAAGGATCCCTATTTAAAAAAAAAATATATAGCTTATGTCAACCGGGGATAGTGTAGCTTCCCAACAGTGAAAGAATTTTTCAAATCGGTTCAGTAGTTTCGGAGCCTATTCAATGCAAACAAACAAACAATCAAATCTTTCCTCTTTATAATATTAGTACAGATAGACGACGGCCTACTTTTAGATTCGATTTTTATTGCTTCCACAAAGTACAAGGTCGAGTGGTAAAAAACATGAAAATTGACTAGGTACTGAGTTTCATATGGACCCTGTCGGGCTCAGCACAGCACAGCACAGCACAGCACAGCACAGCACAGTAGGACGGTGAGGGAGACGGTTATATATATCACAATTTTAATATCTATACAATTATTTATCAGGTCTTATTTACATACGGTTTGGTCTTATTTACATACGGTTTGGTCTTATTGTATGTTTTTGTGTACGTTGTTAATTTCCCAACGGCAGACACACTAACTAGGGGCAGGAGACAGAGCTGTCATCTGTCATCTATACTAATATTATAAAGAGGAAAGATTTGATTGTTTGTTTGTTTGTTTGCATTGAATAGGCCGCGAAACTAATGAACCGATTTGAAAAATTCTTTCACTGTTGGGTAGCTACACTATCCCCGGGTGACATAGGCTATATTATATTTCCAAAAAAAATAGGGATCCTTACTAAACTCCAATAATGTAACCCAAGGTGTAAAAAAATAAGATTTACAATTTTGACTTTGCGTGTTTGACAGTTCTAAGACAGGACAACGTGTGTCAGGTCTGCTAGTTAGTACATAAGAATAGATATACTAGTGTTGAACGTGGATGCGTACACATACGTACTATATATCCACATCTATATAATTACTCATCTTTCAGAGCGCCTGGTTAATGCGACGCGTGACCAAAATGCTGGCGTGTTTCTGGCTCAACGCATAAGCATTGCCATTCAGCGTGGTGATGCCGCCAGCGTGCTGGGTACGCTGCCAACTGGTAGTGGGCTTGAGCATTTGGATTGTCTTTAAACCTTCAACGGTCTATGGGCGGTCTAACTGTATTTGTAGTGTAAGTTTTAGCTTGTATTTTGTTTAGTTAATAAAGCCACTTGCCACAGAAAAATATAATTAGTAATCTAAAAGCCTAGCATAATATAACCGCTAACTCCTAAACCGCGCAACGGATTTTGATGCGGTTTTCACCATCAGTTAGATAATTTTTCACGTTTTCATCTATACTAATATTATAAAGAGGAAAGGTTTGATTGTTCGTTTTAAGCTATATTATAATTTCAAAAAAATAGGGATCCTTACTAAAACTCCAATAATGTAACCCAAGGTGTAAAAAAATAAGATTTGTAATTTTGACTTTGCGTGTTTGACAGTTCTAAGACAGGACAACGTCTGTCAGGTCAGCTAGTTATCATATATATATATATATACATATAATTATTTAATAATGAATCCCTATTTACCTTGGTCACGCCATAACTTAAGAAACATTATCGATTTCATTCATATTTTTTTAAAGATTTCTAATAGTTTGTAGAAGATTTTTAGGGAAAGAAATATTAAGTAAATTGAGCAGGAAATTGGAAAATGTAAGAAAACTTGGGGCGGGCTAACGGGGCGAAACTAGTATATAATAAAAGTTACACACGTGCGAAGCCGGGGCGGGTCGCTAGTCCCACAGAAAAGAGAAGTAAATAGAACGGAAAAGACAAGGAAAATCTTGTTACCAGGCAGTTATGACAGAACCTTGATTGAACATTCTTATTATATACGTCAACTCGTGAACGGGTGCTGCTTGCGGGAGCTGGACTGCTCGGCGTATACACGCAACATAGTAATAAGATTTTATAATTTGTATATTCCTCTTGTATAGTCATTAGTTTTAAGTAACGCCAGATATAGTTTAAAAAAAAAAAAAAGTTGACTAAAGCACGGAACCAGGAGTCCGTGGAGAATTTAAAAAAAAAAAAAAAAACATTCTTATTTAGATCAACGCGTCGAACTCCGCATCCAAAGAACTTGGACCTCACCTTTTTGGGTTAAGTCTCAAAGTTGTTTGTCCGCATCACAGTTGCTAACTGATTCCGAATGACTGACGTTTCGTTTATATGGGTGCAACTGGCTACAACAAATTTCTTACAAAAATGCCTTGACAGCCGTTATCACTTAAACAAAAAAAATTAATTAAATATTTTTTCTGTGGCTAATCCCATGTTTTATGATATTAATTATTTGAATTTGAAAGCAGTCTAGCGTTCACCGACTGGGCCAAATGTCAACATACCTTCGTGTCCACAATTAAGCAGGTGTTCCCCCAGGTCACAGCCGAAGACCCGTTCCCTCAGTATGCCCTGCTGCTTGAGGCTGCGGCGCGAGGGTCGGGAGAGGATGAAACTCCTGAAGAGGGAGATCAGCTTCCCGTGCTTCCGGAGGACCGGCTTGATCGGTGCTACGGCTACGGACCTGTACGGAGTAAATAATATGTTATGTGTAAAATAATATGTGAGCAAAGATATTCGGCCTTACTTATAAACGTTACTTAAAAGTTAAGCAATGCTTAAAATTGCTGTCAAATTCTCGTTGACGGAAATTGTCACAGGTGAAAACAAAACAGAGCAATTTTAAACTTTGCTTAACTTAAGTAACAGATAAGTAAGGCCGATTATGTTGTTTTTTTAAAAATGTATTTTGTTTAATTTAATTGATTGTTGTGACATTATTAACCGACTTCAAAAAGAAGGAGGTTATCAATTCGACTGTATGTTTTTTTTTGTATTTTGTGTGATTTCATTATTGTCAAATTATGTTATTATAGTATGTGTGTTATAAGCCTGAAATAAATGAATTTCAATTTGATAGCCCTTCTGGCCCAGATGGTACTTCATGAATCCGCCTTCTACGCTTAGGTGTGGGTTCGATTCCCACCTATGTGATATTCATATGATGAACATTTGTGTTTGTTCTGTATCTGGGTGTTAATATATATTTATGTATAAAAAAATGTATCAAAAAAAAAAAAAAATTGGTTTGCGCTTGACCGCCAACTCGCCTGATGTTAAGCGATGATGCGGTCTACGGTGGAGCACGCTTTCCTAGAAGAAACCGATTCACTCGTGATTTAAAGACACCCAGATTGTAACTATCGGGGAACACCCATTCAGGTAGCGCATTCCACAGACTAGCAGTTCACACAATAAAAGTCATCAAAGGAATCAAAGCGCTTCGTTCGGGTTTTCAGAATACCAACTATAAAGCAGTGTCGGTGTATATCAGTCTCTGGCAACCATATCACGAGCTTCGCTTAGTTTGGGGTCAGATGACCGTGCGTGTGCAAAAATGTCCCGAATATTTACCCGACGATGGGCGGCGGGGTGGTCATGTGTCGAGGCACCTTGTCCCCGATGACGGCGACGCAGTGATGGGGGAAGAACCCGACGCGGAAGCCGCGCTTGCCGCGCCACCAGACGGACTCTTGCGGACCTACAATATATATATATATATATATATATATATATATATATATATATATATATTTTATTAATTTATACATTTTGTCAAGTGTCAATGCCCTTAATTTATTTCGTACAATAATTACAAAGCATATGGATATTATATACAACTTATCTATAAAACTATTACTACTAAATATATGTTGGAGTCGGTAGTTATTTAATTTATTCTAATAGCAACACTGCACGAATGAAGCTGAGAATGGAGTTTTGGCGCCAACGCGGAAAAAACATGTCGGCTCGTTGGATTATTTTCCTAAACTTGTGTATTTTCGAGTGTTGATGTGTACTAAATGGTGAATTATTATTCATTCAGTGGTCGTAAACGTACTCGAGTGTGGGCAAGTGATATAACGAGGTGAAACGTGTCTTTTCGTGTTGTTTCCAAAACTCCATAGGAGCCTCTTGTAAAGTCTTCACCACTTTACAGGGGCATGAGTTCGACTTGACCGTGACTTACTTAGCTTGACTCTGACTGTGACTATGACTTGTTTGACGCTAATAAGACAAAATGAACTGTTTAATATTACGAGTAAAGGACATTGAATCCACGCTCATGAAAACTTTAACAAAAAAAAAAAAAAAAAAGAAGCTGAGAATGAATTAAGAATGAGTGTGAAGCTCGTCGCCAACGTCATATCGGTCAGTAGTGAGTTCGTTCGAGCTCGAGATTCACTCACTCACTTGATCTCGAGACAGCGCCTGCGCCGGGTGTGCGCACTGACGTATAAAAACATGGCGGACGACGAAAACGATCAAACAAATTCTAATCCATTTGAATCTGCGACATATATATATACAGATAAAGTAAGAAAATAACCTAGGTGAACAAATCGCCACCATGCGGCAGGGTTCCCAGAATGCTGGCAGCATTGCCCCGCTGGATTGCGAGGCTTAATTTTTGAGTGAAATATGCCTTAGCTCTGGGATCTCCCGAGGCGAGATTAATTTATTAGGGGGCGTCCATTAATTACGTGAGGTGATTTTGGCGACTTTGGCGATCAAACTTGTAAGTCAACGCGATCAAAATATATGAACGTTTATGTCGCATATTTTTCGATTTCACAGGGGAATCAAAACCTGTAGGGTACCCCGTTGACCTAGACTCATGAAATTTGGCAAGGAGCAAGGTCTCACAGCACATATAAAGGAAAAAATTTGTTAATTTGATATTACATCACATAAAAAATGTATTTGCTTTTATTACAAGCTTGCATTTTGATGTATTGTGCCTGTTTGCCAATTACAAAGTTAAGTTTGTCACTCAATATTTCAATTATTATTTTTTTAACCTTTTTCGTCAAGACTCCATTTTCGGGATGGATACATACAAATGCGAAAGCGTTTGTTTGTTCCTCTTTCACGCAGCAACAGAGCAACGGATCGACCTGATTTTTTGCATGGGTATAGTTCGAGAGTCGGAGAGTGACAGGCCACTTTTCATCATCATCATCATCATCACCATTTTTTATTACTACGCGGGTGACACCGCGTGGCGCAGCTAGTTACTAAATAGTTTTTCATCATCATCATCACCATTTTTCATCACTACGCGGGTGAAACCGCGGGGCGCAGTTAGTTACTAAATAGTTTTGTTAGTGTTTCTATACTAAGCAAATAAAAAAAGCGAATCCAAATTACCTGCGCGGGACATACCTGGCATATCTATGATAGATATCATGTCGCCCACTTCGAAGCTGATCTCATCTCGAGCCTGTTAAAGAAACATTTCTACTTCAAAATTACTTGTAATAGACATATTTTTAGTCCTTTTTTTTATTCATCATCATCATTACAGCCATAGGACGTCCACTGCTGGACATAGCCTCCCCCATCGATCTCCAGAAGGGCCGGTTGGAAGCGGCCTGCATCCAGCGTTTCCCTGCGGTCTCTTTTAGGTCGTCTGTCCATCTCGTGGGTGGACGTCCTACGCTGCGGTTACCGGTCCGTGGTCTCCATTCGAGAACCTTCACCGGCCATCTGTTCTACGTGATATGTGCCCTGCCCACTGCCACTTCAACTTGCTAAACTGGTGGGATATGTCGGTGACTTTAGTTCGTCTACGGATCTCCTCATTTCTGATTCGATCTCGTAGAGAAACCCCGAGCATTGCCCTCTCTATAGCTCGTTGTGCGACTTTGAGCTTGCTTATAATACCCATCTATATACCACTATAATACCCACTTTCTGTTATCGTTAACACCTACGGAAAGATGAAATTGTATGAAAATTACATTGACAATAACATTAGCTTTATATATATATATATATATATATATATATATGTATATAATAGGAGACAAACAAGTTACGGGTCACCTGATGGTAAGTAGTCACCGTCGCCTATGGACACCTACAACACCCGGGGCATTGGCGGTGCGTTACCCACCTTTGAGGACTCTATTCACTCTTCGCTTGAAGCAATTGAGGTTATCATCATCATCAACCATTCTCCACCCACTGCTGGGTATAGGTCTCCTCTTCAGAGCGCCATCTTTTCCGGTCCTGTGCTAGATTAATTATTGTGTAATTGAGGTTATATTTTGGAGGAAAAACCGAAGGTGGTAAGCCATTCTACAACTTACAGGTACGTGGCAGAAACAGTCGATCAAATCGAACAGTGCGAGTCTTCCACGCATCTATAATGTGCGGATGGCATTTTTGGCGATGGCGGCCGGTTCGGTGGTAAAACCGCGATGGAAGGATGAAGTCAAAACTTATGGATGTTCTCTCAAGCTAATGTCGTTTTCATACAATTTCATCTTTCCGCTAACAGAAAGTGGGTTTTGTCTAACCCCCCAGAACAGACCAAAAAAAAGGTTCCAATATACCCTATGTTGGAATACTGTTACAAAAATCATGAATTAAAAATTGCATTTTTCTCTTTCATACATATTATTAACTAGACAGTACCCATAATGTTTATATATATTTTAGAGATCTTAGATGAGATTTTCAATGGCGTTAATTCCGCGTCTCAGTGGAGAGCACTAACCCCTCCTGCTAACGACGATAAATAAATTTGCAGTACTTTAAACCGTCAAATATGTTTTTTAATGTCTTCCCAAATCCAAGGTATATTTTTTTACAAAGTATTACTGTACCTGTGATACATATTTCCTGACAGAATAGGCCGCCGCGACCGCCGGGGTGTTGATGGAGCTGGAATCTTCGTTCGCCACCAGCAGCTTGTGACCTGCACACCGGTACAACCATTAGAACCAGCTGGCACCCATCTGGCACCTTCATTCCAGCCTATCATGCTACCCACTGCTGAACATAGGTCTCCCCCTTTGACCTCCACAATGAACGACAGCCTGCCATCTGCATCCACTGGATGCCCGCGACTCTCACGATATCATCGGTCCATGTAGTAGGCCTACCTACGCTGCGTCTTCCGGTTCGTGGTCTCCACTCAAGAACCTTTCTTCCCCATCGGTTACCCGGTCTCTAACGCCCCACCCCCTCCCGGTGACCAGAATTAGTGCTTGCCATGGGGCACCGGGATTTATTTATTTATTTTTATTTATTTAAGTCCACCTACACTGTGTACATCAATACAATTTATCAAAACTCTAAACAGAAATAAATATATAACTAAATGTCACAATAATTACAGGTGAAGACAGCATCTCCAGAGGAACGCACCAGAGCCCTCAAAATTAAGTGCAGTTTCGATGGCATTGCTCAAAAAAAAAACATTAACTGAACATTTACATTTGTAAGGAATATGCTTGCTTACCAAAAGTATATTTTCATAATGTCACTACAATTTGGAACAAATACTTTAAATACTTCTTTAGATGTAATATTTAAACCTCTGTGACAATGTCAGTCCATACTGAATACCAGTTCAATTATAACGATGATTGGATTTTTAAGGAAAAGTATAACAAATACTGACTGTGGGCTTAGAATAACTACTCACTAGATAAAGTTTATTCATAGGTTTGTAATGCTTATAGGAAAATTCTTTGTTTTTATTTATGATTAATTTCCTTATTTGCTAGTAACAAAATTTAAAACGTTTAGATGACTAGTTTAAATCAGCCAAAGGATCCAAACTCGAGGGGTTTACTGATCTATCTTCCTTAGTATTTATTATATACCATTGGTATCTCTACTAATATTAGCCCGTTGGTCCAGTTCGTAGTGAACCTGCCTTCTGAGCTTGGGGGCGTGGGTTCGATTCCCACCTAGGACAAACATTTGTGTGACGAACATTTGTGTTTGTTCTATATCTGATTGTTAATATCTATTTAAGTATGTATTTAAAACTATATATGTATGTATATCAGTCTCTGGCAGCCATATCACAAGCATTGCTTAGTTTGGGGGTCAGATGACCGTGTGCAAAAATGTCCCGAATATTTATTTATTTATTATAAAGAGGAAAGATTTGACTGTTTGTTTGCATTGAATATGCTCGGAAACTACAGAACCGATTTGAAAAATTCTTTCACTGCTGGGAAGCTACACTATCCCCGGGTGACATAGGCTATAATCTATACCCGTGCGAAGCCGGGGCGGACCGCTAGTTGTGTATAAATCTTCGTACACACAATACACGCGTCGGAGCACTTTTTGCTTACGCCGACATGCGGTGCGTAACGCATTTGGAGGTTAAAGGGTTTAAGGAAGGTGTACCTTTATTATCGCACTGCAGCCAGTTGAGCACGGGTCCGCAGTTGATGGAGTCGTCTGCTATGATGGAGAGGTGGTGCACGTAGTCAGATATCAGCCGGTAGTAGCTGTCCGGGTCCAGAGCCGGAGTCAATTCTTCCGACAGGTTCGGCAGACCGGACACTTTGCGGTCGTATATGCATCTACGGAAAAGAGAGTTAAAGCTCTTAATCATAAGTTAAAACTAACACAATTTAAGCCAATTTCATCATCATCATCGTTTCAGCCACAGGACGTCCACTGCTGGACATAGGCCTCTCCCATTGATCTCCAAAAGGGCCTTGGAAGTGGCCTGCATCCAGCGTTTCCTTGCGGTCTCTTTTAGGTCGTCTGCCCATCTTGTGGGTGGACGTCCTACGCTGCGCTTACCAGTCCGTGGTCTCCATTCGAGAACACGTTACTCGCTTCACTTTCATCGCTCACACTGCTCGTTTCGCTTTTTTCGCTCACTGTGCAACATATCGTCGAGCCGCAGCAGATTGTCCCAGTTCTGGCTGAGCATCCATTCACTCACACCCTCGCTTCACTTTTATTCACACAGCTTGATTCGCTCATTTCGCTCACCTGTGCAACATATCGTCGAGCCGCAGCAGATTGTCCTTGTTCCGGCTGAGCGTCCATTCGCTCACATCGCTCGCTTCGCTCCAGCTGTTCTGGAGTCGCGCCTCCACCGACTCGTCGGGCGATGTGTTCACGTGTGAGCGCACCTTTAGGCATACCCAACCTGGAAAATATAAGGCAAGTTCTAAGCAATCAATACATCTGTTACCTGTTGACCAGTAAGCGGTTATCGGACAGAATTTATTGATTTCACCCCTGTTAATATGCTATGCTATTATTGCTTACGTTCGTCGGTGTTGCATAAGACCGTTAGTGCATATTTTCGTCGGTGGTGCATAAGACCGTTAATTTAAGTTCATCGGTGGTGTATACGACCGCCAGTGTATATTTTATTTATATTACACGGGAATTACTCACGTAAGATTAAGCCGGTTACTCCGACTATAGTTTCAACCGCATTAGGCAGTCTTTTTCAAGGTGAATGCACGCGCGCGGCTGAGCGAGCACTTAATGAATAATAATTCATCATTTAGTACACATTAACACTCGAAAATACACAAGTTTAGGAAAATAATCTAACGAACCTTGATCTTTTGATGTATGTATCTTTTTGATATTAATAAAATAACTATGAACTATAATAAGGGGGCTTTTAACTTCCTCATCATCAGCCAGAAGACGTCCACTGCTGAACATAGGCCTCCCCCTTTAACCTCCACACAGAATGACAGCCTGCCTTTTGCATCCACTGGAAACTTGGCTTTTAACTTAGTGGTGGTGTATAAGACCGTTAGTGTACATCAAATACCAACTCTGATGCCGTTCAGGTGTACAGTGTATACACTTCATAGATGGTGTATACACTACCGATGGTGTACCGTCTCCCAGACGACATAAAGGAGGCACCGTCACGAAACTTATTTAAATTTAGAACAAAGACATGGCTTGTTGAGAAAAAATTTATAAGGTGGATGACTTTCTACATAAGGTAGAGTAGGCATTAATTAATTATTTACAATATTTTGCTAATGAAAAACTGACTTTTTAAATTATTAATATTTATTGACTAATATTATTTGTTTATCCTAATTGTTTAATTTAATTTTGATATTATGTAATTTAAAAAAAAAAAAAAAAATATTACTTAAAGGTTTTTTTTTTGCTTTCATGTTTTTCAAAATGTTTGATCATTATGTAAACGATAATAAGAACTTATACACTGTGACATGTAACTATAATTGTTATGAATAAAAAAGTATGAGTGAGTATAAAACCGTTAGTGTATAAAACCGTTAGTGTATACCTTCTTCGGTGGTGTCCGGGGGCTTGTTCTCGCAGGGCACGGTTTCAATACTAAGCCCTCCCAAGCACACGCGCTCGTAGTGGAAATGTGCACATTCTTCCAGTTTCGGGAATCGACACGAGGACGGCGGCGGCGCGGGCTGGAATGGTCAATCAATATTTTATTACAAAAACTAGCGTGGTTCGTGTTTTATGTATTTTTATACTGCTTAGTCCCATTTCAGGCGAGCTGGCGGTCAAAAGCAAGCCTATTCCTAAATAAATCTATACTAATATTATAAAGAGGAAAGATTTGATTGTTTGTTTGTTTGCATTGAATAGGCTCCTAAACTACTGAACCGATTTGAAAAATTCTTTCACTGTTGGGAAGCTACGCTATCCCCGGGTGACATAGGCTATAATCTATACCCGTGCGAAGCCGGGGCGGACAGCTAGTAAACAATAAATTTGCGGGTACCGTACGTCATACCAAACACCAGCTCAATACCATTAATAAACCGGCTAAGTGCGAGTCGGGCTCGAGCACTGAGGGTTCCATACCACGCAAATTTCAATAACGAAATTACCAGTTATAACTTGGTAATGAACAGAAACTTGTCACCGACATGCACTTGGACATTATTTAATATTTGTTGTTATACTTTAGAGTGTGTACTATAATCATGTTAAGTTGGACGCTTGTAAGTATTACCGGTTTTACATTAGAGCTAATACAAAAATACGTTAGTTGGACCCTCCGTTCATTTTTACTTTTCGACTTTTTTATTTTCTTAGTTAATCCACCGTATTCTGTGTTTTTTTTTTTACTGGCTATCTATTACGGTTCGAAAGATATATCCGTTAATATGTAGGATAGACGGACAGACAGACATAGTAGGCTTAGTAATAGGGTCCCGTTTTTACTCTTTGGGCACCTATCAAATGTGCGGGCTAAGCCTGAGAATAAAAATAGGTAAAGTACTAACCGATTCGTCGAGGTCAAACATAGCGGAGGGCGGAGGCGCCGACTGGCTCATGGCACCCTGTGACGTCACCGGCGTCACCGCCAGCGCTGTCAGCGATATCGAGCCTGGAATGCACAGATTATACTATTAGTCACTATCATAATGTCAGTTCCTAGTGGCTGGGTTTTGAGGCTGCCCGTAGACCTTTGAACTCTTAACTCCCACTCTCGGGTCACCTAGAATGATTTGGGAAGCCTGCACCGGCGTCTACAACTTCCTCTAGAAAGGCTAGCACCTGCAACGAGTTGATAGCCTTCCTAGAGGACACTGGTTGGCTATATTAGCTGCACCCGGAACATGCACAATGGGCCTTTCAACGACCCAAGTGCGGAGAAGGCCCACTTAACTAGGCCTCTGAAATGGCTTAGAGGTTGTTTTTATGGAGAATCATTAATAAATAATAAATAAAAATAATAAATCAAAGGCAGGAAGACTGATACCTACAGTGTAGTTTATTTATTTAACAAAGCAATACTCCTATACCGTGCCAGGTGATAGCTAAATAGCTGACCGACAGCAAGTCGTTAGATCTTGTATTGGTCCAAGAATGGCATTTACAACTAGCGAACGGTATGGTTCAGTCCACCTGCTCTAGGCCACCATGAGAAGAGTGGAAAGAGGATGCTCCGTACAGAGTATATGTGATAAAGTTAGTAATTATGATGGCTTTACCTATCATTTTACTCTCCAATGAATCAAGGGGCACAGTGGGTCTAGGGTAAATGATGCGGCTGATGAACTGGCGCGGAGAGGCTCAAGCATACGACCTATAGGGCCCCAGCCGATAATCCCCCTACCTTTCAGCCAAATCAGATCCTGGATTCGACAACGTACTACAAGACTTCACAAAGAATACTGGGCAAGTACTAAAAACTGTAGACAATCAAGGGAAGCTTTCCCGGAACTCGATCCGAGATACTCCCGTAGATTGTTGAATCTAAAACGTGACAAACTCCGGTAAATTGCTGGGGTAGTCACAGGTCATTGCCGTTAAAATTGGGGTTACAGACAGTCCCCAATGTAGAGGGTGTCTGGAGACTGAAGAAACGGCCGCACATTTGCTGCTGAAGTGCAGCAGCGTGGCAGAACAACGAAACACTATCCTCGGATCACCGAGGACGGGAAGTCTGCGCAGGCATCAGCAAGCTGCTGGCTTTCCTGGAGGAGACCGGGTGGCTGAATTAGCTGCAGCCGGGTGACGCAATATGGGCCAATGAATGGCCTAGTTGCGGAAAATGCCCACTACACAAGTAACAAGTAAAGATGGCTTTACCTGAATTTTCCCTCTTGCATTCTGTATCACTCGTGGCTCTGGTTGAGCTTCTGGAGTCCGAACTGAACCGTACTGATCTGGAATCATGAAAATAATACTCATTAACGTTTTCCAACATATATATTGTGTGCATCGGATCTGCACGATCTAATTCCCTCCCGCCCATTTTTCTATCAGACTGCCAGGGCGGGCACAAAAAAATCGACACCGCTTCATGGTTGATATTCTGAAAACCCGTACGAGGCGCTTTGATTCACCTTTTATTATGCAAACTGCTAGTCTGTGGAATGCGCTGCCTGAATGGGTGTTCCCCGATAGTTACAATCTGGGTGTCTTCAAATCACGAGTGAATCGGTTTCTTCTAGGCAAGCGTGCTCCACCGTAGACCGCATCATCGCTTTACATCAGGCGAGATGGCGGTCAAACGCAAGCCTAAAATAAAAAATAAAAAAATACCAGCAGTCTTTCTCTCTTTTAAATCTTGCTTCCACTTGAGGTTGGATCAGTTTTGGACATTTGAGCTGGGGAGCTAAATGGCACCGAGCGACTATCGTTGCCTAAAGGTTGTCTGTCTCGCTCTCACCTGTGGAAGCTGGTGCAGTGCGTCATGCTATCCTTCTCTGGCTCGGCAAATGCGCGCGCCGCGAGCGACTGGCACGACATCACAGACCCGTGAGGGGAGCCCTGGAATAGAACAACATAATTGTTAATTACGATCTAATAAATAATAGGCTTACGTTTGACCACCATTAGGCGAGATGGTAGTTAAACACAAGCCTATTATTAATTTAAAAAAAATAATCTCATCTCCTGATAAGGTAGACTTCCGTGCATCGCGTCTGATTACAGCCGCGCGCGTCAAAAGGTAGTAGGTATTCCAAACTTGGCGACCGCGACCAGCGGCTGCGGCTGCGTCGCGCGACCCACTGCTGTGACTACCTTAACGCGCGCGGCTGATGCTACAAGCATCGATTCAATGTACTACGTACCAAGTCTCGCACTATGAAAATGTATGGCGCCGCGTCAGAGGTTTGCGTCAGACGACTGACGTCGCTCTATATTTTCAAGTCGCATCAGCCGCGCGCATTAGACGCATGCGATCGGCGCGATACACGGACGTCTACCTTTAAGGGGGCTGTTGCCACCTGCAGTTCTTTTGCTCGCACATTTTCAGACATTGAATACCTATATAATCACTGATTGTGAATTTCCAAAAACAGACCAATCCATGTTTTGCTGTCTTCATGTATCAAAGACATTTTTCAATTAGATCATCAGATAATACACTAATGGCAACCCCGACAATGATTTATCTAAAGTATTTCGGCACATTACGAAGAGTGGTAGATAAAGTCAAGTGGCGGAGGGATTGTTTACGATCTTCTAACGAGCGAGCTCGTCTTATCTCAAGTGCTTACTCCGGCTCTAAATTAACGGGTTCCGGTGGCTTTGTACCTTTAACGATTTGTGTCAGTTTCAAACAAACTTACTTTATATACTGGTGGTTTACCACAACCATTTCATATATTGAACTATTGTGGGTAAGCGTGACGCTTATCCTGAAACGTGGTCTCTCACTATGGGCCTCAGAAGCAAGCTCAAAGTCGCACAACGAGCTATGGAGAGGGCTATGCTCGGGGTTTCTCTACGAGATCGAATCAAATATGAGAAGATCCGTAGACGAACGAAACTCACCGACAGAGCCCACCGGATTAGCAAGTTGAAGTGGCAGTGGGCAGGGCACATATAACGTACAACAGATGGCCAACGGGGCCGAAAGGTTCTGGAATAGAGACGGACACAGGCGCAGCGTAGGACGTCCACCCACAAGATGGGGCTTTGAAAGATATCTGGCTCATTGGGGTAATGACGGGATCGGGACACCTTTGATAGTCTGCATTGACTGCACAAGCGCGCGCGGCTGCGATCGGCCGCGACGTACGGAAGTCTACCTCAACGTTGTTGTGTTCAACTTCACACAGCGTTGCGGACGTGTACGTAATAAAATAGCCTTCAAACTATATTAGCGGCCTAACTTCTTAAGAAGTAAGCATACGATTATACCATTAAAGTACAGACCACCAACAGCCCGTCGACATTTAGCCAAGTTCTGTTGAATCATCAGCATTGTTTTGTCTTATAGAAGCAATGCTTTGCAGACTATAACACGACAGATGGCCAACTTTCGTATTGGGCCTACTTAGCCAGCCCTAATCTAGTCCCGGTTTTGAAGACAGGGGGAAAATTTCTCAAGGTAAGCTGTGTAGGGATGCAACATAGATCCCACTTTCTGCCACAGTTATCTTGCTTTCACATTTTTAAATAACGAAATGCACCTTTAAAAAATTGATTGGGCTTATCTTCAGAATAACAGCGCAATTGGCAATTTTCTGCCCCCCAATTTGTTTAGTCTACTAAACAAGTTGGGGGGTTAAACAATACAGTTTTATTTAATTTTTTATACTAAGTCATAATATTGGGTGCTTGTATTTTTCTAGTATATTTTGTTTAAACTGTCAATTTTGGGGCAGTTATTTAGCAATTAAAATAGCAATAATTACAATTTAAAAACAATTTCTTTAGTAGAATCGGGGCCCTGGATGACATTACTATTTTTTTCGGAAAAATTAAAAAAAAAAAATACTTTTTTTTTACTATCTTCTCGAAAACTTCTATAAAACATTAATTGCAAGGTTATAAATTATGCCGAGTCTGGGGTTTTTTTTGTAGTGATTTTTCATATAAAAAATGGGCAATGGTAATTGTACTGGACGGCGAAACTGCTCTTAAAAAACGGTGTCTTATTCCATCCATCCATCCATTCCATCTTTCCCCCTAAGCGTGATAGATGGACGGCTAATTGAGAGCTATACACCGCACTACGCCGTAGAGCGGATTGTCTATCTGGAGCCCGTCAGTCTCGTCAAAGCTGTCCATCTGTTTTTCTATAGTCTGTTGTTGCTTGTTGTGATGCCATGTGAATAGACACACGCATTGTCTCGATTGTTGCGAAACAGTAAGGAAAGACGTCGCTTGCCATAAATACCGGGAATTAAACAACAACCCGACTTATTTAACGGAATGTCTTGAATATTTTATTTACTCGTTTCGTTCATCATCATCATCCATAAGACGTCCACTGCTGAACATAGGCCTCCCCCTTTAACCTCCACACTGAACGACAGCTCAAGCACAAGTATGACAAACACAAGTTCGGTCGTGCATGGAGTACTGCTCTCACCTTTGGGATGGATCAGCTAAGTACCAGCTTGAGGCGTTGGAGTCTATAGAGAAACGTGCCAAGAAGCTCATCAGCAACGAATCCTTAGTTCGGACTAAGCTTCTTAGTCTTGAGCATCGACGTAAAGTTGCTAGTCTATCGGTTTTTTATCGCATACATTTCGGAGAGTGTGCATCGGATCTGCATGATCTAATTCCCTCTTGCACATTTTTCTATCGGACTACCAGAGCGGGCACGAAAAACCGTCACCGCTTTATGGTTGATATTCCGAAAATCCGTACGAAGCGCTTTGATTCCACATTTACTGTGCGAACTGCTAGTCTGTGGAATGCGCTGCCTGAACGGGTGTTCCCCGATGGTTACAATCTGGGTGTCTTCAAATCACGAGTGAATCGGTTTCTTCTAGGCAAGCGTGCTCCACCGTACACCGCATCGTCGCTTAACATTGGACGAGATGGTGATCAAAAGCAAGCCTATTAATGATTTAAAAAAAAAACGCCATCCCCAACCGCGTGTTGTTAGGTATGCTTCACCTACAACCACAGCACCACTTACCAACGGTTGGTGGTCAAACGGGGTTATATGCGATAAAAAAAACAATACATAAGTTAAAAAAAACAAGAAGTAATTATAATAAGAAATGCACATAAGGTACACACGTTGTAGAAGCGTTGCACCAACTAAATATATTTTATGGACGTAATAAAGAATCTGAAAACTGGGTTAGCAGCTGTCTCTACGAATTCCTATTTCAGTGGGCGACGGCGCGTCTGCGAGCGGGTAGCGATTAATTAATTTATATAATTAAAATGCGTTTGCTTATTGATTTATACGTAGGTACATTTATTGTGCGAACTGCTAGTCTGTGGAATGCGCTGCCTGAATGGGTGTTCCCCGATAGTTACAATCTGGTTGACTTCGAATCACGAGTGAATCGGTTTCTTCTAGGCAAGCGTAGATCTAGAAGCGGAATTACACTAGAAATTCGTCAATACAAATAAAACATGTACTTCCGCAAAGTGACGCCTGATGATGATATTAATGATAGCCCGTTGGTCCAGTTGGTAGTGAACCTGCCTTCTGAGCTTGAGGGGCGTGGGTTCGATTCCCATCTAGGACAAACATTTGTGCGATGAACATTTGTGTTTGTTCTATATCTGGTTGTTAATATCTATTTAAGTATGTATTTAAAACTATATATGTATGTATATCAGTCTCTGGCAGCCATATCACAAGCTTTGCTTAGTTTGGGGTCAGATGACCGTGTGTGAAAAAAATGTCCCGAATATTTATTTATTTACTTATGCTAGTAATATTTTAAATGCGAAAGTAACACTGTCTGTCTCCAGTAGGCTGACCAAACTGACAGGACTAGTTAAAATGTTGTATGTAGATTAAAACGCCAGAGCAGATAATCACATCTGGAGCGGGATATTCGCGTGCGAAAAAGCCATTTGAATATGAATAAAAAAAACTTGTTGATATGAAAACCAAGGTTAGTACTCGTCAATGACAATATAACCACTTCACATCGTAGGCGCGAATTGAATGGATGACTTGATTCGAATCCAATCACAAGCGTCGAGTCGCGTCGCATCTCCAATCACAAGCTGGCATCATTTTACAAAAGGGAATTTTGACTACATGCGCGATCAAGTGGTTATATTATCTTTGGTACTCGTAGTCAATAGCGTCGACACTGAACGTATTTATTGAAACTCAAAGCTCGCGCGTCCCAACAGCCCGCAAGTCGCCGGCAGTGCGACCACCGCCTTACCCCGACGTTTATAGGCAATAAACATGTCTGCTGAAAACGAATTATTGGGCGCCTGTAACGCGATACTTAGAGATTTTGACGCATTTGATAGAAATTGTATTTCGGGTAGTACATAGTGTACATAGATTACTGGAACTGTCCGAATCATAAAAACCAACCAACCTAAGGTTGACTGGAAAAGTAATAAGACCGCCGATTGCAGCACTAGTTTTTTAAAGCTTTGAGTATGTAATTTTTGGTTTGAACAATAAAGACTTTGTCTATCACAACCTAAACGTACCTACCTAAGCAAAAACCTACTGAAATACCTATTGTATTACCTACCATATAAAGCACACTGTCCTGGGACATCAATAAAAATTGTTCTTAGCGTAAGGCGATCATGTAATTGTAAAGGATTATAACCATTTTTTTTTAAATTAAACAGTATGCTTGCATTTGACCGCCACCTTGCCTGATGTTAAGCGATGATGCGGTCTACGATGGAGCACATTTACCTAAAAGACACCCAGATTGTAAATATCAGGGAACATGCAATCAGCGTATACCACAGACTAGCAGTTTGCATAATTAAAGTGGAATCAAAGAGCTTCATATAGGGTATAAAATACCAAGAATCATGGATAGATGATCCTTGAAAATACAGTCGGCAAGAATAATTTCAACGACATTGTGAGAGTCACGGGCATCCAGTCGATGCAAAAGGTCGGCTGTCGTTCAGTGTGGCGGTTAAAGGAGGCCTATGTTCAGAAGTGGACGTCTTCTGGCTGATTGATGATGAAGAATAATTTTGTTTTATGTTGTTTGATTCTTTTGTAAGGATAAAGAGTAAGGTACCAACATCGGTCTACTTCTTTCGAATCTATGTTTCGTGAATTATTTATTTGTTTTTAAATTAAGTTTTTGGAGCAAACTTTGGCCACCCCAATGGCCTCTCCATGGCTTCATTCAACATTGGTCAGAGCAAAGGCTAGTATAGTTAAAATTCAAAACAATTACTTACCTATACACTTAATTCATTAATATATTACCATACCATTTTTATATTTAAAAAAGAATCACAGAAATATGTACATGCAATGCATTATAACAAAGACATTAACTGTTAAGAAACATAAGATTTGATGCAAATGCATTGAAGGAGCTATTTAAAAACGTTACGCTGGAAATGGAAAATTCAGTTCATATATATTTTATGTTAAGAACATTATAAAAGTTGAACATGCTTGATTTTTAGGATTCCATAGCAAAACAAGAACCTCTGTTTTAAGTGTTTATCGTGACTTATTGTGCATTATCTATACTAATATTATAAAGAGGAAAGATTTTTGATTGTTTGTTTGTTTGCATTAAATAGGCTCCGAAACTTCTGAACCGATTTGAAAAACTCTTTCACTGTTGGGAAGCTACACTATCCCCGGGTGAGATAGGCTATAATCTATACCCGTGCGAAGCTGGGGCGGATCTCTATAAGGTAAAATTGGACTTTAAGCTTCAACCATCATGTTACAACGGCCGTGGTCATGAGCTGACTGAAAACTGTGGGCGAGTCCGGCGAGAAGACCGGGTGGTGTGTTCACTTAACCTTGAAATATCGCAGGGTTGGCACTACGACATAAAATTTCCTATGTAGCCCGTTGGTCCAGTTGGTAGTGAGCCTACCTTCTGAGCTTGGGGGCGTGGGATCGATTCCCACCTAGGACAAACATTTATGTGATGAACATTTGTGTTTGTTCTATATTTGATTGTTAGCATATATTCAAGTATGTATTAATAAATATATATATGTATGTATATCAATCTCTGGCAGCCATATCACAAGCTTTGCTTAGTTTGGGGTCAAATGACCGTGTGTGCAAAAATGTCCCATGTATTGTCAAATTGTATTTAAATTTTTACCTAAATAAAATAATGCACAGTAAGTCCCAATAAACATTTAAAACATGTGTTTTAATCGTGATTATTTAAAAGTTACTTAAGAACCTCTATTTTGACTAAAAATTAAGATTTTTTTATATTATCACTCATGCCTCTGGGCTCTTATACACAATTTACATACAAACAGTTTCATTAGATAGAAATTTCTAAAAAAAAAAAAAAAATATATTGATATAAAAACACTAGCGGTCCGCCCAAGCTTCGCACGGGTATAATTTTATTTATTTTTATTTATGTAGTTTCGGAGCCTATTCAATGCAAACAAACAATCAAATCTTTCCTCTTTATAATATTAGTATCGATAAAAAATATCTAAAAAAAAAGTTGAACAGGCGACAGGTGTCTAAATAAAAAAAAAACATATTTGCTATGGCATTTGCAACCTGTTAAAAACTGTCATGAAATTTGTGGATAAGGGCCCTGGATAGAAATAACTAGGTAAAAAGTTAAATAAAAGTATATTAAGTGTTTTGCTTGAAGACTTTTCAGTGGAAGGTATAAATCACTCATGTCTTTCTATTGCGCCTCACATTTTAACTCGCATGTCCACAGTAAGAGCATATCATTCTTATTTGAGATGGGGGTGATAAGTCCTGCACTGACGTCCCGCTTGGGGTGTATCGTGCATTTCCCCATACCTAGGCTGCACCAACCCGAGCCAACCCAACTCCTTGAAGTATCGGAGGCTCTGGGGCGCTGGCACACACGCTCCAGTGGCGTAGATGGTAGTGTAAGTAATGATGGTGAAAAGCAGTCTAGCTGTTGTGGTGACGTGGATGAAGAAGGCAACGGTGCCCCATGCAACCCGGCAGTGATTCTGGTTTCTTCTGTGGCTTCACAATGCCACAGCACATAAGAGCATAATTATCATGTTCCCACTGCTGGGATCATGACAGGATGGGCCAAAATGCACCATGCTGGGCCAGTACATGTTGGTGAATGTACATGTGTCTTTAAACTTTTGTGATTCTTGGACATACCGGATTCCTTACGATGTTTAAAAAAAAAAATTGAACGATTACATCGAATCTGCACATAATTTATATACAAAATAAGTTGAGGATTGAACCGGGTGCCATCAGATTGTAAGGCGCACATGCTACTGCTCGGCCACCATAGCTCTGCGTGTTTTCCGAGAAGCTACAACATTGGGTTCTTCAAAAGGCGAGCGACATCATACATTTTTAAGGGTCGGCAACATAGTTATGATGCCTCTGGTGTTACAAGTATCCATATGTGACGGTGACTGCTTACCATCAGGTAGCCAGCCAGCTTATTATTTTATTTAAAACACCGAGGTTGTAGGACTTGTAGGTATCAGTGGAAATGGGTGCAAAAAGAATCTATAATCACTTTAGTCATTGACATCGGCTCCGCTGTATTCTTTCCAGCTTGCCTTCTGGCATAGGCCTCTTCCTTGGACTTCCTTTCATGCCTCTTTTGTGTTAATTGTTTCCAATTTATGCCAGCCACTTTTTTAATTTCATCTTCCTATCTTACTTGCTGTCTTCCTTTATTTCAATGTCAATGATTAATTAATAATATTATAAAAATCTGACATCTAAAATATTTAAATAACAAAAATATAATCATTAATGAATTTTACAGTAAAATTGATAATTGACATCATTGCAAGATGAGAAGCAAGAAACTTGACCAGCATAGAAGGCTATAAAATAAAATAAAATAAAATAATAACTTTGTTTGAGTATTGAATACTTGGATAACAATGGTATTAGGATTCTTTCCAAATCTAGTGGTTCTGTAATGGTTTTAAACACGTAGACAATGTGCCTACTCATTGTTTTGAAAAAAATTATGGTTTCTAAAGGATAGCGAGTAAAACTGAGGGGTGTCTCAATATAAATGATGTTATACAACATCGGCCTTACTTATAAATGTTACTTAAAAGTTAAGCAATGTTTAAAATTGTTAATTTCTCGTTGACGGAAATTGTCACAGGTGAAAAAAGACAGAGCAATTTTAAGCTTTGCTTAACTTAAGTAACGTTTATAAGGCCGCATATCTTCTGTATCTCTTTGCAGTCTTCAAGCAAAACCCATAGAAAAACGAAAAATAAATAAACACAAAATTGAACAACATACAGACAACATCTATTGACAGCTTCTTGCATCGCTCACATTCTGACCGCACAGAAGCCAGCCGTCCGAGCAGACACCAAACACTCTCCTCATGGTAAGCTCGCACTAAAATATGCTGATTTCATTTGAGAAATTGCCATTTAGTTAGCTCTTTTCAACTTTTCACAACACTACGGAAATATTCAGTATCACTGCAATAGAAAATACTGTTCCATTTTCGGTGAATTTCTACTTTGGCACATCACTATTTATTTTATACAAAAATTATCTATGTAATTATTTTTAATAGCACTGGCACTGGCTGGTTGTATTCTTTTGTTTATGTTATGTTACATTATACCAAAAATTGGCAATTTAGCTCAGTTCTAAATGGAAGTCACAGATGGAATGCGATTGTTCACAGACTATACGCGCACTGAACAAACTTGGCACAAAGTTTTAGGACACAAAAAACCGTTTTTGTACTTGATTTGGCACCATTTCGTAGTGAATTTCGAAAGCGCTTTTTCTGCAATCTGCAGGTTCTGCAACACAACTTTTACGTTCTCATTCTGTATGCGGTCCAGTGACCGAAACGAAGATGGAAAATACTTTGAAGAACCCGCACTGGAACACTGTATTTCGACACTAAGAACAATATTTACAATAAAACTGGGCTACAAAACAAAAATAGCCAATGCCTCCAGCGGCGATGAGCGACCGAGCAAAACTAAATAAAATAGTTACAGTTTTTGCCAGCTTTTCTCGCCTGTCGTGACGAGAGGGCGTTTTATCGCGAGCACGGCGCGGAGTTATTCCATAAATTAATTCAGTAAAAAGCTTTTTCTAATAAAATAATTGCGAAAATTATAACTCGGGAGCTGTAATTCGGTTTGACAGCAGCGCTCCCCCACTCTCGGATTATTGCGGTCGATCGCAGTGTTGCTAGTTGGGAAAACATTCCCCTCAATTGGGAGTTTGGAGTTTGCAGATGTCATGTTTTTTAGGGAGAGCTATTTACGTGAACAAACCTTATCTATACTTCTATACTATATACTTACTATAATATTATAAAGAGGAAAGATTTGTATGTAAGTATGTTTGTAACGAATTGGCTCAAAAAGTACTAGACCGAATTTAAAAATTCTTTCACTGTTGAGAATCTACACTATCCCCGGGTGACATAGGCTATAATCTATACCCGTGCGGAGCCGGGGCGGACCGCTAGTTAGATAATAACATAATATGTAATTTGAAACTCAGATCGTCAGCATAGACACGCATTGTGCAAAAAAAATCGAGAATTACGTTACCTATATTCCGAATTATCAAATGAATGACTAGGTATTTAATGATATTTCTTTTTGTTTTCATACAACGGGGTCACGTCTTGAGCCGACTAAACTAACCACATCATATTTTGTGGTTTTTCAGAGGTAAGTCGATTTCTTTAGAGTGCAAGGCAAGTCAAGTTTATACGACTTGTCTTTTGTCCACACTAACCTACGAAGTTAATTTATAATCTTCTGCGTAATTTATGAATCCATCACCACAGCACGGACCCATTACGTCGTATTAGCGCACGCTAGTGGCGTCACGCGAGGATGTTTATTATTATGACAGACGTCGTCTGAACGCCTACGATAACTATACAGCGACCATTTTTATGTAAAGTTTAATAGGAGAGCCACTATCGTATTTTTGAACGAAACCAACAGCAATCCGGGGAAATTAATTAGTTACATCGTTTAACTAACTTTTTTGATAAGTATGGTGTATACAATGAGACATCAATGCAGTAGATTTTGAGAGGCAAATAAAACGCGGACTCAGTTAATAAGCACATTATAACTAGAAAATTGATTGAAAAGTTCAGAGCTATGAAGCGAAAACGCCATCCGCCATTATTCAAAGTCAAATCAAAATGAACAGTCGCTGCAATAGGGTTAACTTTGCACACACCGAGTGTGAAGCTACAATATCATTTTTAGGGTTCCGTACCCAAAGGGTAACAACGAGACCGCCTACGATGTCTATGTCTGTTTGTCTGTCTGTCCGTCCGTCCGTTCGTCGGTCTGTCCTTCCTTTAAACTGGTGTATCTTTCGAACCGTAATAGATAGCCAGTTAAAATTTTCACAGAATATGACATGTAATAAGTATAATAACATATAAAAACAAATAATAAATAATGGCCAAGTACGAGTCGGTTTTTTTGTTGTTATAATTGTGTTATACTCGTGGGTGACTGCCGCAATAATGATTATGTGACTGCGTGGCAATTGCTTCGACTATTTTGGAAGACGTTAACTGGTAATTCATTTACTTGGATAACCTTATAGTATTTTGTGGTGGTATGGAACCCTCAGTGCGCGAGCCCGTCTCGCACTTGGTCGGTTTATTATTTATTTAAGTTTTAGCTTCAGTCGTCATATCTATTCAGGCGTTTTTTTTTTTTTTTAATGATTTTTTTTTTCATTTTTTTTTAATAATTTAAAATTTTAAACTTGTTAACCAATCCTAAATAATAATCCTAATAATGCCTCATGTCAAAACAGTGTGGCGGATGATGACTTGCCAAGTTGCCACTCACTAAATGGGCCCCCATAAAGGCATCCCTTTAGTGGCTTTATTATTATAAACGTGACCTGCACGACTCGGAAACATAATAGATTCTACTATGGCGAAATGTCAGATGGAAAAGTTCATATCTTAACGCAAAAGCCATGTTATAGCTAGCTATGTTAGTGACTAAAGGTTAGACTACGTCCGTGAACTTTGCAGTGACATCGACAATCGACACTCAGTCAAGGAATGGGGAAACTTATATTGCACAGATTGCACTGGATAATGGTGTCGATTTTGATAGATAATATTGTATGTACTTGCATGAAGGGTTGCCACCTTTTTGATTGAAAAAAAAAGTCGGGACAACCGGTCGGTAATCGTTGACTGGGGATGGGGACGGGACGGGAATTTGTAGTTAGGAAAAAAAAAAACGAGCATAACTCGGTGGGCTTAGCCAAATTTCAGAGATGTATCATCCCGTTTTTTTTATCTCCATAACGTGACACTTTAGGACGTTTTCTGTAATTTTTTGTTCGTCTATAGGTATATGTTCTCAATCCAAATATATAAGTTTCATTTTGCGACGTGATATTGACAATTGAAAAAAACATACAGTTGAATTGATAACCTCCTCCTTTTTGAAGTCAGTTAAAAAATGGCGGATCAGGATTCAGAACTATGCCAGCCTCGATACAAAAAAAAAACTTTATTAATAAAGTCTCTGTATCCACATTGTGAGCCCTACAACACCCTTTTTGCCCGTAATATCGCCCACCTGGCCAATAAACGTCATTTTTACAACACAAAAGACATATTAACATAGGAAGATGGACGGTAATCGTCTCCAAGCGGCAGTAGGCGTGATACTATGACTTGAATTCCAAATGAGGTGAAACTGAATTATCAAGCTGAGAATGTCGAGACGGTTTCGGGAAATTCTTGGCATGACGAGTAGGAATTTGACTTATTTGAAGGCAGATGGCATGTTGGAACAGGTAAAGCGGTCACAAATGCTGCGCGAACCAACTGCTTTCTGGCAGCCATAAATAAGCTTTGATGATAATATATATAGTTTAGATTTGCCTTAAGCTCAAGCTAGTACCGAAAAATTTCTGCCAAAAACTGAAGGGGGCGTGGTAAACATGTATTGCATACACTGACATATTCTTACTAGTTCTACAAACGCAAACTTTTTTTTTAACGCTGATAATTCCGCGTTTGACCACCAACCGATATGGTCGAAGATGAAGCACGCAGTCTTAGAAGATACCTATTCACTCTGGCCTTGAAAAGACCCAGGTTATATCTCTCAGGAAACAAGGAAGCTGGCAGGTTGTTCCAAACTTTGGCCGTACGGATTAGAAACGTAGAATCGAATCGAAACACTTCAATATTGAGCGGCACACAACTGCAAACGTGATGATCAAACGAACGACCAAGGGAGGGTTGTAAGAGCTAATGGTATATCACATCTAGGTCTGTGATCACATCCATCGAGATACAATTCCTATACTCACAATCTCTCAGTGAAAACAGTCAAAAAACGACCGAGCGTCAATTGTACATACATTAAATCAATTATATACTTCACAATGCGACATTTACTCTAATTTAGACGTTATGTCCGCTATGTCATCGTAGCTCTGCCCCCCGATTCTACTAAACAAATTGTCTTGAAATTGTAATTGTTGCGATTTTAATTGTTAAATAACTGCCTCAAAATTGACAGTTTTTAATATTTTTTTATACTAAGTTATAATATTAGGTGGTTGTATTTTTCTAGTATAATTTTTTTATTTAAAACTGTAAATTTTGAGGCAGTTATTTAACAATTAAAATCGCAACAATTACAATTTAAAGACAATTTCTTTAGTAGAATCGGGGCCCTGGCATCGCGCGGCGTTGTAGTGGGATCGCAGTTATCTTGTAACTAACCAAAAGTCTTCGCAATTCGTAGCGTGCGCCAAGTTTTGGTTCGGAATTTTTTTAGCATGATTGTGACTATATATGTATCTCGATGGGAACAGCGGATATTTTATTCGCGGGATGTCAATGGCTATATGTATTGTATCTCGATGATCACATCACTTCAGTAGTCATTAAACGTCTACTGCTGAACAAAGGCGTGAAGGTGTGTCTTAGAGAGGGGTGTTGCTACAATCGCCACGCTTGGCAGGCGGCTTGGGGATCGCAGTACGTTCACCGGTTACTAATGGGATACTGCTGACCATCCCCCGATGGTTCTGGTCGCAGTTTTAGGACATACCGGGGTTCTTTTAGCACATACCCGGGTCTAAGTATATACTTAATTATTTTAAAGCTCGTAGCTTATGTATTGTGGTTGAGACAAGAGCCCATTAAATTAAAAACTGCCACATCATCGCAGTGAAACTCATAAGCCACGCAAGAAACTTGAAACTCTCACTTCCGTAAAGAGGTGACAATTTATGTAAGAACACCGTAATGTGTACACTGTACATATCACTTACGAGTACAACCGTATTAGATTGACGGAACTGCGGACTACATACTAATTACTAATGTAGTTTCTTTTCAACCCGACGCAAACACAGGGCTGTTTCAAGTTTAACGTGTGTATGTGTGTCTGTCTGTGGCATAAGGCATTGTAGCTCCAGGTCACCAGGATTTCTACCAGGACAAACAAGCTGTAGTTTTTTGGTACGGCATTCGTTTAATAAATATTGTAAAATGATTTGTATATGACGATTTTCTAGTGTGATTCCGCTTCTACGTCACTACGAGTACAATAAGGATTTTGGGATAAATTATTGTTCTCTATAGATGTTTCCAAATTAATTTTTATAACGGACTGCCGCAAAGTGGCGCCTGGTTCAATCAACTACTGTGAAATGATTTTAGAAAAAAAATAAACATAATATATTTAGGATCTGCCTTAAACTCGAGGTAGTACTGAGAAGAGTGCAAAAAACTGAAGGGGGCAATAGGTAAACACGTATTGTACACACTGGCATTCTTCTTGTTAGTTCTACAAACGCACACTTCAATATTTAGCGGCACACAACTGCAAACGAGATGATCAAAAGATCAGTTTATTCTATTTCTGAGGTAGCTTCTAAATGGCTAAATGGCTGTAATTACCGATTTTGATTTAGTTTTGTTTGTTTTAAATGTGACTTGTTCGAGAGTGTTCTTTGAGTTGATTCATGAAAATCTGTACAAGTTTCGTTTGAAGATTATCAGCTCTTTTATCTTAAAAAAAACTATCCCTATGTACGCAGTATGCAACAGACATTATAGTAATGATCCAATATCCGATCTTGTTTGCGAAATAAACATTAATAGAACTCGCCAAATCCAGATCATGAGTATGACCGTGAATGTCCTACGACAAGTGTCTCCCCACAATGGTAGCTGAGGTCATCCCACCAACACTTGGGACTCCGTTGCGTCATGCCGACACAAACATCTGGCTTGTTGACTTTTTGTTTCAATTGCTAAACAATGTAGGCACCGAGACCTTTTTTTTTTTTTTTAAAGAGACCTACGAAGAGTGAGAACTCTTTGGTTAACGTCCGTTGCATTATTATGCCAGCTATTTTTGTGACGTTATGATATTACTAGCGGTCCGCCCCAGCTTCGCACGGGTATAGATTATAGCCTATGTCACCCGGGGATAGTGTAGCTTCCCAACAGTGAAAGAAATTTTCAAATCGGTTCAGTAGTTTCGGAGCCTATTCAATGCAAACAAACAAACAATCAAATCTTTCCTCTTTATAATATTAGTACAGATAATCTATTTTTAGGGTTCCGTACCTAAAAGGTAATAAGACCCTATTACTAAGCCTACAATGTCTGTATCTTTCGAACCGTAATGGATAGTCAGCTGAAATTTTCACAGAATGTCTTAATGTTAAGGCGGACTAACTAAGAAAAAAAAAAGTCAAAAAGTTAAAACGAAACGGGGATTTCAAATACAAAATACATTTTGAATATTTTAAATCTAAGTTGATAGTAAAATATAGTTCCCGCCCGACTTCAAAATTCGTGTAAAAATATTATTTTGTTCCTTGTAGTGGCATATTAACTTAGAATGTTTGTGTTTTGTGTTTTTTTAAAGTAGTTTTTCTTTTGTTTTGATATTTTATTATTTCCTCTGTGAGGATTTTACACAGGTAATACACGGAGTTTTGATTTCATGCTACTGGTAACACAGCTTCTATGACGTAGGCGTACCAGTAGAAGAATATATTACAAAACTACACCATGGTTTGCAGACTCAGAAATAAACCGACCAAGTGAGAGTCGGGCTCGCGCACTGAGAGATCCGTACCACCACAAAATTCAATAACGAAATTACCATTTATAACTTGGTAATGAACAGAAACTTGTCACCGACTCGCAGTTGGCCATTATTTATTATTTGTTTTTATACTTGAAAGTGTGTACTATAATCATCTAAATTTGACGCTTGTAAGTATTAACATTTTTAGGGTTCCGTACCCAAAGGGTTAAAACGGGACCCTATTACCAAGCCTACATTGTTTGTAAGCCTACGATGTCTGTCAGTCTGTCCTACCTATTAACGACAGTATCTTTCGAACCGTATTAGATAGCCAGTTGAAATTTTCACAGAATATGTAATGTTACGGCGGATTAACTAACAAATTAACAAATAAAGCCTTAAGACCAAGGTGTACAACCAATGTGTCCTGCCTATCCTCACATATGGTGCTGAAACATGGACGCTCACTAAAGAGACCACGCACAAGATCCAAGTGGCACAAAGGGCGATGGAACGGGCCATGTTGCGTATCTCTCTCCTGGACCGCATACCAAACGTAGAAATTCGACGAAAAACGAAGGTCGAAGACGTGGTTAAACGGATCACGAGACTCAAGTGGAGATGGGCGGGACACTTGGTCAGAAGGGAAGACGGACGGTGGACCAAAGCAGTCACAGAATGGTGGCCGCGGAACGGAAAGCGACCACCGGGCAGACCACCAGCCCGCTGGTCGGACGACATCGTTAAGGCAGCAGGAAAGCAGTGGACAAGGCTAGCACAGGACCGGAAAAGATGGCGCGCTGAAGAGGAGACCTATACCCAGCAGTGGGTGGAGAATGGTTGATGATGAATAAAAAAGACAAAAAGTAAACAGTTCGACTAAAGGCATCAAGCCTGATTTAGACCACCTTACCATAATGGGGATTGTTCATATTTTCTGACCTTATAGTTTTATGTTATTTGCTAAAAATATAGACTATTTTAACATACTAATTTGAATATATTTCTTTTCCATACAGTAGTTATTTAATAAAAAAATATTTATCACCATCATCATCGTCATCATTGGCCATATATTATATTAGTTCCATGTCGATGTCTATAAAAAACTCACTGCCGTCATATTTTCATCTGTCAATGTTATTATTAAGGCTTACAAATCGAAAATCAACACAAGTTGTTTGTTTTGTTGTGGCTGGGCAGGCTAAGGTAAATTTCAACATAACGCCAACGCTGAAGTCATTAGAGGTTAAATGAAGGTCAATCATATTTAATCAAAAATATTCGTAATCAGCGCTAATTTTTTAATAAAAATTGATGAATAGTGATCAGTAAGTCTATTGCTCGAAATGGTTTTGTGATTACAATCTTTAAAAAAATATGAACGATCCCCATTATCTCTCTTGTTTGTCTGATCTGAGGTAGATACTCTCCGTTATTTGAATCACGTAAAAGCTTAACAATTATTTCCAATTCTCCGTCATCGTACCCAAAAAACACTCAAGCGGTCATCGGCTTTTGCCAATATATTTTTTGTACCAAACAATCCAAACACGGCTTCCACAACACAACAAAAACGGTGAATCAACTTACAAAACGGTAAGCTTAAATAATTTCAGCGCGTCACTTATGCGTCATGTTAATTGACCCAATTTTTAATTGTTATCCCTATACATCCCACTTATTCTTATTTTAAGAATGATAAAGTACATTTTAGAAAAAATACGACTTCAAGACTATACCGCAGTGGTCTGCGGTATAGTCTTGAAGTCGTATTTTTGAATTTAGAAGAATCACTTATTCTTATTTTAAAGAATAATAAAGTTAACTTTAGAAAAAAATACGACTTCAATACTATACCGCAGACCACAGACTATATCCTTATTGTACAAACTTAAACTAAAAAGTCGAAAATGACAGTTAAAACAGAGATTGAAAGTCCTCATCAAAACTTGTACTGAAGGGAACCACAAACCAAAACGTCATCTAAGTATATTATATATTTTGATTTTGTAGATTTTTTTTCAAAAAGAGCTGCACCAACTCTAAAAAAAATATTCGGGACCAACTCTGAAGTATGATCTATCTACAAAACAAAAAAATATCATCAAAATCAATTCGATCAATTGGTGGAGTAATCGCGTAACAAACATACAAAAATAACCATGCAGTCGAATTGCGAACCTCCTACTTTTTGAAGTCGGTTAAGAATGATGGTAGCTTTTAGCAGGACCTTATTTCTCTATCTATACTAATATTATAAAGAGGAAAGATTTGATTGTTTGTTTGTTTGTTTGCATTGAATAGGCTCCGAAACTAGTGAACCGATTTGAAAAATTCTTTCACTGGTGGGAAGCTACACTATCCCCGGGTGACATAGGCTATAATCTATACCCGTGCGAAGCTGGGGCGTGGACCGCAGGTCTCACATAAGATTCCTTCCTTGCCAAGAACGCATAACGACATGAAAAGTGTAAAATGAAAACTTAAAAAAAAATTACAATAGAGCTGATAAACTTCAAACATGCACAGATTTTCTTGAGTCAAGTAAAGTAAGTTATTGATAGCTAAGTACACTCGCGATCAAGTTACCTATTCAATAAAAAAACTTTATCAAAATCGGTTCAGCCGTTTAGGAGCTACGATGTCACTGACAGACATACAGATACACACACGTTTAACTTATAACACACCTCTGTTTGCGTCGGGGGTTAAATTACATACTCAAAGCGCTTTATACTCAGTTTCCCATCTACTAGGATTGCGTTTCGGGGATGCCATTAAAAAAAATCTAATTCCAACAAGTAAAGGTGAATTCAATCACAAAAGCGCTGCAATTTATAGTTAATTTAAATACCTACATACCCCACTGAATCGCTGGCTTTTTTATACCATAGGTGTCAAATAAGCAGACGGGCCGCCTGATGGTAAGCAGTCACCATCGGCTATGGATAATTGTAACACCAGAGGCATCACAAATACGTTGCCGACCCTTAGGACTCTATTAACTCTCCTTTTGAAGAACTCCATGTTGAACGCTGCCTTAAGATAAATTATACAACCAATAAATAACAGATTACAAGACGTAATCTACTCGTAAGTCCAATGTAAATTGTACAAAACTCGTAGTTTTTCGCCAATCAACGGCAGCGTGCAGTCAAAACAAGTTGTGTTATCAATAAACATGATGCAAACCTGTCACCTGCCTAACTCGTTCACACGCGAGTTATCAACTTGATTGGTTGCTCTCATCTGAGTCACTTATCAAGAAGCGAGTTTTTCCAAATGCGTTTACCACCTAACTACGGGTTGTGTGAAGTAAGAGCATCGCCATCGAGGTGACGCTAGATGTCGATGTTCTTATTCCATACAAATCGTAGTTAACGTTAACGCGATCGAGGGGGTGGAAAAACAAGACACTCAAGAGTGTCTGGTGCCAACATCAAGTCGTAATAAAAAACGCTATGATTTGCTTGCAGAGCGTCGCCGATTTTCGCTCACTCTAGTCTGCGCAAACAAAACAGCCATGGAGACTAAGACCAAATAAAAAATTTGCTCAGTAGATGGCGATTATGGCAAACGAGCGTGCGTTATTCATCAGCGAAAACGCTTGGTCTGTCTCCGGCATGACATGTGAGATCATTATAACTGTTTTGAATAATTCAACGGGAAGCAAGCGGAACTTGATCATCGGCTTGTTACGATTTCCGTTTCTATTTGCTATTCAAACCATAGCATTATCAGAAGTGCTCAGTTGTCGCTTGATCGCAAAATTCGCAATGGTATTTACTACTAGCTTTACCATACATATCTCGATTGAAACGATGATTAAATGTAGATCTTTCAAGCTAGAACTGCGTAAACTGAGATATGACTTACTACAATTATCGTTCATGTTCAAACAAAGTCTTTCCATAACTAGACATTTAATGTAGGGCGAACGTGTTCAGTCACTATATCAGATGAAAACGTTTTATGTAAAAACGATACATAAAAAGTTATTTAAAACCGCGCTACGTCTTGTGCAAAGTGCTTGTAGCAAAAAATATTGCGGCAAAAATTGCCAATCCTTCACCCCCCTCCTCAGACATTTGACCGAATTGTTACCATTGATAGTGCTTTTCATGAAAGAAGACGCGGCGCTGTCATCGCGTATCAATCACTATCAGTATCATTTCTCGAGTAGAACTTTAACAACTTTTGGCATCGTACACGACTCTTTAACGATGGAAAATTAATAAAAATCTCACTAGCGTCCAAACACAGTAACAACACCTGACAACTACAACATGGAAATTTAGTTCCGCTGATTGCCGTGGGACTTCTTTCATGAAAAGAACTCTAATAATAAAATTGTAACTACAAGTCTGGGTTACGTAGTAGCTTTACCTAGTCTGTGTGTTCAAACTTCAAATGTCTTCGTGATTTTTTTCTGTCTTCTTTTTTTTTTCGTTATCTCGCTCGGCACAATTACTCATTTTTCCAAGTGAGTTCAAATAAAGGCATCAAACATGATTTAGACCTGATGCGTTCGCAACCCGCCACGACAGGCTGAGACGAGACTTATCCTATACTCTATAATATTTCGGCGGCGGCGACAAAATTTGCTTATAATTGACTAAAACGTCAAAGCAAAATCCGAGAAATTTTCAATGATACAAATAAATCAATTAAATTTCAAGACTGATTACAATTGCCCATATCGAATCTTACGTTGCAGACAAGCTAAATGTTGGGAGACCACTAAAGGCAGTAGCAAAAAATCTAACTGTGCTGCGGGTAAACGAGAAATTTAATTGGGGCCTTGGCCGTGAGCCCGTGACTCGGCGGAAATTGTTCAGTTTAACGAGCCACTTTACCACAGATTGATTTTGGCTAGCTGGTGACTCCCACGTTCAAATGTTGTCATTTATCAAAGAAGTCTACATTATTATCATATTATTATCTTACAGTTTTACTGGCTATTCAAGAGGGACCATAAAGGCCATAAAACCAAGAAAAAAATTCGTTAACGCAGGGTTTTCACATTTACTGAGACAGTTTTACTCCAAAGACGGACTTGTTCAGGGTGAGTGGCGTCCTCAGTGTTCGGCAGTTGTTTATTTTAAAGACGTTTCTATCGGTGCATAAGACCGTCCTATCTTCTGAAGGCTACGTTGATCTGGTAAAGCGAAGAGTTTACAGGTTACCCATTCACTCAGTAGCTACTAAGTTTGCCCAGCGTTTTGGCGGATTTATTAAAACCCACATCTACAATACGGTTATCAGGCACTGCGACACAACCGTCAAACACGTGTCTGTCCGTCAGGCAAAACCTATTGTTACAAAATGGCTTTCTACACTCAGTTATGATGACACAGAACGTTTGATATTAATAAAACAGTAACATGTACACGGGACTACTCGTAACTAGATTACCCAACATTTCCTTAAATTTTATTTTATTTCATTATAAAATCCGTTTAATAAAACCTTACTGTTGTTAAAATTATCTAGCCATATTTATATATTTCGTTTTTGTAGTAGCGTCAAATTATTATTATTAAGTAGCTATGTATTTGTTATTTTTTTTAAAGTAATTGTAAAAAGATGTCAGCTGAGATCTAACTCTTGTGCACTTGTAATCGTATCCAGGTCCTCACGATACAGGCTGTGCCTAGTGTGAGGACCGTTAGATAATACTATCAAGGGCACTAAATCTCTGTTTAAGCATGTTTAATTTACATTAGTATAATTTATCTGTTAAAATATCTGTGAATGTTTATACAGTAATAAATATTTTTTCATTTTCATTCATTTTTCATTTTTCAAAGAAATAAAGAAACTCAAGTTCTTAAATTAAGAACGACAATTTTTTTCAGATAATCTGAAAACAGAATAGTTTTTTGTGACAATAACCAAACCACCAAACACCGATGTTTGTTTAGTTTTTTTTTTTTTTTGTTTTGTTGTAGGTAGGGTTTTTCGTTGTGATCATCATGTTATCATATTTCGCAAACGGCGCATCTGGCTAAAAATGATAGAACAAACCTCACTTTTATTTTAAAACACCTATTCAAATGAATGATAACACAAAGGTTACAGTAAAAAAAAAAACAATCGCGTTTTATCTGTATGGGAATGGGAACTAGCTCACTAATCAGTACTAGCTAACTTTGGTTTTAAAAGACATATACAAAGATAATAAACTAACAAAATCTATATCTGGTTGTTAAAATCTATTTGAGTATGTATTTAAACCTATATATGTATGTATATACACGAATATATGTATGTATGTGTATGTATGTATGCGTGTATGTGTATATGTATCTATATATGTGTGTAATAAAGAGTTTCTATCTATCTATCTATCTATATCAGTCTCTGGCAGCCATATCACAAGCTTTGCTTAGTTTGGGGTCAGATGACCGTGTGTGCAAAAATGTCCCGAATATTTATTTATTATTTAAACATATCTAGGTGCAAAAGCTGCAGGAACTAAGGACGTAAGGCAAGCAGTGGCTGGAAGAGAAAGGCCGAAGATCAGGCTGAGGGAGCGTTTTGTTGCCTACGCGACTCGGATAACCGGCCGTTAAACGCGCGATCGAGAAAGCCACGTGCTTTGATCTCCGCCTTAACCACAATACCCCCTTTAACATCGTTAACGTTATGCATAGTTTTTTTTTCCATAAACGTATAATTTGCAAACACCGCAAAAAAAAAACAGCACAACAGTTAAAATGAACCGTTAATAAAAACTAGTATGCCTTTATGTAAGCCTCATTCGTGACTGTATTGATTAAACAAAAACTCGTAATAGTGGTGTGATAGGTGTTTTTTACCGTCCGTCATGGACTGAAGTGATGCTATTTAACTGTAGTTTACAGCTTAGCAGTCTATAGCTAGATTACTTATTAAGACTATCCAAAACTTCTCTGTGGGGTTCGACATGGTTATGACATCATCCAAGGAAATACATCGTGAACCCCTATTCTAACTGCGTGTTGTTTTGATTTTTGGGATTTTTGGGACGTCATCGTAGAAGATTTATCGGTAACCTCTAATTCCCACTGCTTCTATCACGAATAATCACGATTATGACTATCGAAATCATCTTTTTTGGGTTCCACATGATTATGACGTCATCCACGAAGATTTATCGTCAACCTCCAATTCTCACAGAGCGTGTTCACCTATCACGATTATGACTATCAAAATCATTTATGTGGGGGTTCAACGTGATTATGACGTCACCCACGAAGATTTATCGTCAACCCCCGATTTTCACTGCATGCTATTGGGGTCGGAGTTGAGTAAAGAATAAGCATATTATTTCGCTTGTACACAAACAGATAAATACTTTAATTCTACAATGCCAGACTACTACATTTTGCTAGTGGGTGTGCACACTAATACGATATTTTTGGTAGATTAAATTCTGTTCACGATACACCTGATAAAAATTATACAATTAACGTCCATTTCATTTTAAAAGACCTATTTAATGAGAGCGGTACAGTTTTTTTTTTATATCCACTTTAAATGTCGCTATCTTGTATTTATGATGACGTCATCTATCCAGTGACCATCTCTGAATCTACATGAATCTTTTAACACCTCATTTATCAAAATCAGTTAAGCTGTTTAGGGTGTAGGTGGGAACATATTATAATATTATGCATTAAGCATAACACATACCTTCCTCTCGGCTTTGCATCGTGAATAGATACTCGGGCTTGAACAACGAGAACATGATTGTCAGTTGAGAACTTGAGAGCACAGTATATGTCGGTGGACTGTGGTTGATAGGCTATGTTACATCTATCGACCGTTTTTACATCAAAGATAACAAACAGCGTCTTAATGCTGTCATCGTTCAATACAAACGAGCTATTTAATTCAATTTAAACGCAATGTCGTTCATATACACCGCAAAAACTGATACTTTACTACGCCATAAAAGCGACACCAACACCCTACAAGCTAAAATAAACTCTAAAGTTTTGTGGAGACAGACTAATTTTAGAATCAAAAGAAACTGAAGAACACGACGCTCGATTATATACTGTAAACATAACAATCATAAACTTCTATTTGGTTTACTAAACATTAGCATGTTTATAAAATCAACAGCAATGTCCATCAAAGTAAAATCAGCTCTAACATTTTAGCAGTAGCGTTCATTGAGTATTCACTTCATTTTAGCTAATTTGTTTTTTTAGCATGCAACACACGCGAGTACGCGCGGAAGTCCGGTCACGCATCGTTGCCCGATACCCGTCATGGGGTAATTTTACTGATGCATATGGCAACTGGGAATAGCTACTCGTTCGAAAACATATTGTATTTTTTTCGCGCAGTGGTGGTGGTGGTCTAAGCTAAAGTTTTAATGCCCATATATAGCAACTTCTGATTCAAAACATTCAGATGCAAATTAAGTTATTCGTAAGTTTTCCCATATATCCAATAATTTTTTGGAAAACAATTTTAGTGTTTTCTTTTTTTTTTTATTATTACTTAACCTTGGTAGTTTAAGGCCCGTATTCTAAAACAAGACTCAAGTATCGTTTGATCTTAGTTCACCTGATTATTACTTGAGCCTAGAATCGTTGCTTAAGTATTGTTCTTATTCCAAAACTGCCCTTAGACTCAACTCAGCTGAATCTAGATTTAAGTAGAGTTTCAAGCGGATATTCTTTTTGTCTATGAATCAGTCTGTTTTCGTTTACATTTTTATTTTAGTTTAACAATGTCGTTCCGCGTAACGCATAATTTAAAATGTTACAATAATTTAATTAATTAAATAAACAGTAATGTAGTTTGAAATTATTAAGTATTTAACTATTTAGGTAATGATCTACACTATATCATAAAGGTTTTATACATTTTTATGCTTAAAACCCTAGAATCTACTCAAAGCATTTTTCGTCAAATAATTTCAAGAAAAATTATGTAATACGGAACGTCAACAATGTCAATGTATTGTGAAATGTCACATTAGTCTTGTTTATTTTTTCGCGATTTTCTTTGGAAATTTAATTCAATTCAAGTAAATCAAGGAAGTAAAGAACTGTGCTACGAAATAGTAGTATCTTATCCTGCCTTTATTTGGATATTTTTAGGATTTCCCCTTCAGTTTGGAAAGAAAAATGTCTATAAAAAAATATTTGTATTATTATATTATTATTATATTACTATTCCTAGTAATTAAAATGATTATAAATAAAAGACTGACCTTATTATTTAGTAGTTTTGTTTAATTTTTATATTCATTTAAAAGCTATATGATTAACAAATGAGTTAATTAATACAGACAGTTTTTTTAACCAATTTGTTAAAGTTGTATAGGAGACCATGCTTCAGTCAATCAAAACTGCTAATAATGGAAGCTCTAACTGCAAACCCATCAGATGTTCCTGCGATAGCGCATTTTAAAATTATTTGCATCCATTGCATACGGATCTTCAGCATCTCTCAAGTGTAGCATTGGAATGCTAACAGTGATCTGTCTATTCACTCGGAAAATTTGATCATAATATTCGATATCTTCAGAAATATCCATTGTGCAAAGCAAATAATAACAAGTTTAATAACAACCAAACCAAGTACACTACACAGAAATCTCTGCTCAAGCGTGATACAGGCGTCACTTGCGTGATCGCAGATCATATGTCAACTTGAGTACAGATTGGCAACTGAGTGACGTTTTAGAATACAGGTGAACTACGATCGTAGAATCTTGACTCAAGTTTAGTTCTAGAATAAAATCTCTACTTAAAACTAGTTTTAAGTAGAGAATCTTGACTGAGCGTCGTTTTGGAATACGGGCCTCAAAGTGTTGAAACGAATAGAATGATATTCTGGAACTTAGTAGCTGAATTAGTGAATTACCACGTTTTTGTAATCTTGTTTTGTGACGTTTGATGTAAAAACAGTCGATAATTTGACACAGTGACACATAACAACCAGCATTCTTTTTAGAATATAAATGCGAATGTTTTGAACTATTTTTACTTCATAAATTATATTAATAATAGCGCATCCAGTTGATGAAGATGGCAGGCTGTCGTTTAGTGTGGAGGTTAAAGGGGAGGCCTATGTTCAGCAGTGGACGACCTATGGCTGAAATGATGAATGCCGGTAGAATCATGAAAATCCGATCATGACAGTGTAACCAAATTTTACTTCATTGCTTCATCCTGCGAGATTAGGAAACATTGTAGTAATACGTCTATGGTGTCGCCTTTCTACCACTTATTTGAAAGCTTAAAGTCTTTTTTTTTTTTTTTTTTTTGTAGGTAGGTTTGGTTATTTACGTGGTCTCATCGCTTGTCTTGACATTCATTCGCGTTTTAGTGCCTCGCCGATCACCACGTTATATTAAATTTTTTCGCAAAAAAATTGTCAAACGTTGCCAAAACGGAGTCACAAAAACAATAGTGATTATTTAAGAAGAAAGTTAGAGAGAATCGAAAAGAAACTTGTCAAATGTGACGAATGGAGACACAATAAAGTTTCTTCCCATAGTAGCAGCGGCAGCATGTCGAGAAAATGTCTCGCTGGTGCCTCAGGACGTTAACCCGGACCATGAAGGTATTTACTAGGGGATTGTTGCCGATACTAAAAACCAATTTCAAGATATTGTGAATAGTTGCTAGGACTATTTCCGTATCAAACTTGTGACATGACGTCACATTCCAAAATGTTGTGTTCATCTTATGGGGATGGTACCTTCATATAATTTGGAACTCAGAAAAATTGGTAGATACTTCTATTAGTGATTGTGTACATTCAAAAGGAATGTTTCCTTCACCTTGTTTACTTATCACACGGGATAGTAACCAAAAAATTGTGGATAGTTTTTAAGGACTATCGCCAAACTTTTATCAATATTACTAGCTTTCCGGCTGTGGCTTCACTCGCGTTGGCTACAATTTAAATAATTCAACTACATAATGTGTGCTGTTGTCGTATCCGCATCATACATACCTACATATGTTTGCGCAATTATGTTGTGGCCATCTAACAGGGATGTGACCCTTCGCTTTATATAAACAAGTACCTACATATATTTCTTAAATCACTTCCGGCCGAAACAGAAGTAAAATGTAAAGCTGACTTAGTGTCAATTATTGTTGGGGAGACCCAGCCGGGCACTTCAATGGCCGAAGCCAGTGTCTCAGACATAGTGCAGACAGAACCGTCCCCGAAATGGGACTTGCAGAGCCTCCGGAATTGGGAGACAAAATTCTAAACTGGTTAATAGAAACACCCTCGAAGTTAAAAAAAAAAAAAAAAAAAAAAAAAAAAAAATGGACCGGAGTTAGAAGTGAGTAAGCAGTACGCTAAGAGCACATCGCAATAACAGGTTTAAATAAAAATAAAAACTTTTGTATAATATACTACTTATGCCAAAGAATTCCACAAAAATTTACGCACCTAAGTCAAACCCAAAAACAAAAAATAAAGCAGCTTACTGAAAATTTTTATAAAATAAAAACTACCAATAATATATAACAAAGCGTTAGATAATAAACAGAAACAGGTGGTAGCAAGTACCTATATCCTGCATCTGTGAAGCTCTCACTCGATTGTTCTCGTTAGAACACATGGATCAGACCATATTCAAATTATTAATCAAGGCTGGTCGACTGATGTGCGATACACAACACAACAAGCTTTATATGTTCTACACTACATTAAAGAAGGACATTAAATATCAATATCTTTAAAAGCCGAGGTAGAAACCTGTACAGGCTTTAAGCAAAAAGCCTCCACTCCCAACAGCCAGGCAGGTAGGAGCTGCGAGGAGATTCATGTCGAGTCAAACGACAACATTGACACCACGGCCACGGCTACCACATCATCAGCAGCGATAGCCGCCGCGCTTACAGAATCTGCCGAGCCTGCGTCGCTACACCCGATACGTTCCGCTGGACGTTTGACCTATTTTTACTACATACATGTACATATTGTACGTATATATATGTTACATACAATAGGTCGCAATCAATTATTAATGACCCAGTCATACTATTGTGGATACAAAATCCCATTTTCTAAACCGGTTTGAAAATTGCATAAACCAAGTTCACCGGTGTTGTCATCATCAGAATCTGTTCTATAGAAAGTGACCATAACGGCAGTGCAAGTACCGTTCTTTATCGATCGTCAAATTCGCTAAAATGCCATAGAATCGATCACAGCGAACCGTGTGAAAGGAAGTTTATTTTCTTATTAAGAAACCAAACGGAGGAAACAGATTTATACAAAATCTAGAGTATAAATACATCATAACTGATCATTTAAAAATAAATTTGACAACGATGTTGAATTTAATATCAAATAACACCTATATGGCCACCTTGGATTTAAAAAGACGCTTATGTTTTAAAGTATCTATACATCCAAGTTATAGAAAGTACCTAAGATTTAATTATCATGAGATATTGTATCAATTTAATGTATTGCAATTTGATCTGAATACAGCCCCTTTCGTCTTTGTTATGTTATTAAAGCCGGTGATGTGTTAACTCATATTAAGGCTATTTATCATCTATAATTTAGATGATATAATTATGTACAATTTCAAAAGACTATTAAAGCTGTCCAAAAAAGGTTTTCATACAAATCTTTATTTCACTCCTTAAGATCTATCATTAATATCAACAAGAGCTACATCTCCTTTTACATAGCCCTTTTCATCCCCCACCCATGCAATTTCCGAGAAAATAAAAAATTATTGTTATTTCGACAAGAGTTACTTTCATTTCAGTCAAAACTCGTTAAACATTTTGTGCGCTTAGTAAGACTTCTCGCTGTGGCTTGCCTCGCGGTCCAGTATGGTTGGATGTATACCAAACACATGGAAAGATGCAAATACCTCGCTTTGTGAACACAAATAACTATTATAACTACATGTCGATACCTCCACAGTATCCTTTACAGTATTATTTTATGGTGGTTAAAATCTATAGACATAATTATCAGTCAACCCTATTAGACAAGCAGTTACTGTCTAGATTTTTTTTCAGAAACTATCAAAATAGGCTAGGGGGGGGCTGAGCTTGAGGTAAAAAGACCACCAGTGGCCAATAGTAGCTCAGAATCAGTCAAAACATATTAACTATCTAATACTCCTGGCTGCTTTTTTAGGCCTACAGATATTCGCTAAGGAATTAAAAAGCTGTCAGATTTTAATGCGCAATCACAACAAAACTGCTATTTCTATATAAATCGTATGGATGGAATTAGATTTCTACATCTTACTGAATTAACACAATGTTGACAACAGTTAACAGGCAGTGTTGTGAGATCGCGAAGCATACTTTTAAAAAGACAAGGCAAGCCTTTGGACAACTACACATTGACCTTTTCAATGCACTGCGCTTCGATTCGCTTTAAATTGGAAAGATTTATCTTTCTACGTTTTATTCACTTGTGCGATAATCCTGAAAGTTTAAAAAAAATAATAATAATAATAATAAATAAAGTGAATAATAATAATAATGACATATCAGGCTGAGGGATGACATGTATAGTTGTGGTTCCCGTTTGGCGTACACAACCTTGGTTTCCTCTTTTTCAAGAACTGCTCTTTTTGGAATTAATTCAATTTAGACATTGTGTTAATGTATTGTTATCTATTTCCAACAGTCACCCGAGGATCATGTTGGTTGCAGGAAAGTTATTAGGGCGGCACTACTGAAGAGTAGCGTACTACCGTCATCGCTAGATATTATGATGGCTTCCCTGTCAATTTTTTTTACTATTATTATTATTACTTATCTTATTGAATAACATACATGTTATTATTACACAACTCTGCCAGACTGCATAGCAGTGTGTAGGCTATCTTCTCTCTTTATAAAACACAACATATGTATATGTTTATATGAGGCGTCAACCCGATGGTAATTTATTTTTTAACTGAGTTATTTTGTCACTCCAGTTTACAATAAGGATCATTAAACAGTCATCGCTCTGCTCTATCATTGATCCTAGGATCGAGAGTCTGATGACCGTGTTACTCTAGACTTTTCAAAAGTTTTTGCAGGCTGCGTCCTGCAGCCCCTACATATGTAACATGGGACCCGTCAGTTGTTTTAGATTACTTGTCAGATTAGTACTTTAATAGTAATTTAATATTTAAAACCATTACCTTAATAATGCTGGTAGCTGCACATCGAGTGCAACTCAATTCAAGAGACTTAGTAAAATGAAATTACAAAATTTCACTGATAATGATCATAAAATATCTATAAAAATACACGAGTTACAACATAAACATATAATAACACAAACAAACAATACATAAATAAACAACACGCCCATGTTCAGCTCAACCTTGCCTAAATATTCCGTTTTACAAAGACGGGCTGGAAATATGTCCAGCAGAGACGTTATAATATTAGCTTACATTGATAGGACAAAAACCTTTAAGAAATAATGAAAATGCCCTAATCATCAGTTTTAACAGATCAGTATCTACAAACACTATCAGTCGGTAGATAAAGGACACGTTATCAGCTAGCGCATTTGACACCTCTATATTTTCTGTTTACTCCGTCAAACATGCAGCGATCTCCACAGCATATGGATCTGGTATTGATATAGATACAGTACAAATACAATACTGTGAGGTGGAGTGGCAACTCTAATGAATTTGCCAGAATTTACCATAGACATATTTAGTGTAAACAATTTAATCAATTTTCTCTATCGATCCTAAACACTGAAACTCATTAAAATTTATGTATAGTCAACAAATTACCGAAGCAACCGTAATTTTGCTATAATATTGCACTTTTAGTTAATTCTCATGGTTATTTATATCATTGGATGATAATATTATCATAACCTAAAATGTGTTTTAATATTTCACTATCTTTCAAAATCTACAATGTTTCCTAATCTCGCAGGATGAAGCAATGAAGTAAAATTGAGGATTAAACGAACTTCTTACCTGAAGTGAAGTTCTATCCCAATTATACGAGTTGCTTCATCCGAAGAGATTAGTTCCCACCCAACCCTAAGGACCCCTTATTAAGTGAAATATTAAGGTTCCACAGGCTTTCAACTAAATGAATGTCAAGACAAGCGATGAGACCACGTAAATAACCAAACCTACCTACAAAAAAAAAAAAAAAAAAAGACTTTAAGCTTTCAAATAAGTGGTAGAAAGGCGACACCATAGACGTATTACTACAATGTTTCCTAATCTCTTCGGATGAAGCAACTCGTATAATTGGGATAGAACTTCACTTCAGGTAAGAAGTTCGTTTAATCCTCAATAGTTGCGTACGAATTATGATTCACAATTTGCCGATCTATGCTACCGGGTGATCCAGTTGGGCAACTGTTGTACATAACCGATGCAACGTTTGCATAAGCAGTTTCTTAACTCGCCTCTGTCCACCGGTTCTCGCATCTTGATCTTGGATATTTGGAGCCAGTTCTTGTTTTAGGGTCATTGTGATACCCGTCTTGATAATATGTCCATTCCATCTTAATTAGCCTGCATCCAGCGTTTCCCTGCGGTCTCTTTTAGGTCGTCTGTCCATCTTGTGGGTGGACGTCCTGCGCTGCGCTTACCGGTCCGTGGTCTCCAATCGAGAACCTTTCGGCCCCATCGGCCATCTGTTCTGGGTGCTATGTGCCCTGTCCAACTGGGTGTAGCGGTGTTGACGGTGCTTTGCCAGACTGGTGAGGTAGAGTTATAGACACCCTTTTTAAAACACTTCATGTTGAAGCTCGGCGGGAACATTTGGGGGACGGACATTCCATACCTTGCAGGTCCGCGGAATAAAGGAGCGGAAAAATCTAACGGTGTGGGATTTCCAGCTTTGCACGATGTGGGGTGAGCTTTTTGACGATGTCGGAGGATTACAAATAACACAAGTTGAGTTAAATAATACAATGAAATGAGGCGACATGTTTTTTCCACGTTGGCGCCAAAACTCTCCTCCAAGGTTTGTTTTTAATTTTTTTCATGACCATAAATACAGATACCTTCAGTCGTAATATTACCTTCAACTCTTATTTAATCGCCTCTTTTGTGGAGTAGAGGAGCCACCACAATTTCGCCAATGCTACGTATTGGGATAAACCCAGGGCCGTCTTTAAGCTATTAGAGGCCCTGGGCACATTAGAATAATTGGGCCCCTATGACCTTGACAGAGCACTATTTTGTTCGAATAGACAAAGAAAGTTGATATGCTGATTTTCAGGCGAGAGTAGAGTAAAGCTAATAAGCAAGTAGGTATTGTAGTCAGTCATTAACCTATGATTGTTTCGAAATAAATATGTTTGTCGGTAATAAATATTGGTTATCGTTTGGTGATCTGGCAGGAACTAGAGGGCCCCTGTCAATCGCGGGGCCCTGGGCATGTGCCCAGAGTGCCCAGTGGGAAAGATGGGCCTGGATAAACCATCAAACGGAGGAGATTGCCCGGTGATCGTAATTTACATAGTATTAGATAACGTCAAACAAGTCACAGTCACAGCAAAATAACATCTTTCGATAGTTTCTAACAGTGTTACCAGTTTTCAAAATTCCTCAAATGCCCCAAAAGGTAAGGTCATTCATACCCACTATTAAAGGCTATTCATTATGGTAATGCCACACAACGGTAACCCTATAGGCATAATAAAATACGTAGTAACATCTAATAGAACCCGTTTCCGTTCGAACCGGCCGGGCAAGGTTTCTCTTCGGTTCATCTGTTCTCTGATATTATAAGGTGATAGAATTTGTACATATATCTAGATAGATGAGCAATGGTAACCGAGCGGTGGCATGACTAGCATGGGCACTTTACAATCTGCCGGCACCCGGTTCGATCCTCGGCCCTGCACCAATCACTTATTTAAAATAGAGCCAATTTAATCACATAAAAGATTTTTTTTCAGCTGTCAAGCAAGGTATTTTTGTAAAAAAATTGTTGTAGCCAGTTGCACCCATATAAACGAAACGTCACTGATTCGAAATCAGTCAGCAACTGTGATGCGGAGCTCGACGCGTTGATATAAATAAGAATGTTCAATCAAGGTTCTGTTATAATGCCTGGTAACAGATTTTCCTTCTCATTTCCGTTCTATTTAATTCTCTTTTCTGTGGTCGTCCACCATCACTTTTACTTTATGTTTACACATCACATCATCGACCAGTAAACGTCAACTTCTGAACAAAGACCCTCTTTTTTTTGTTAAAATTTTCATGACCATGGATTCAATGTCCTTTAATCGTAATATTAAACAGTTTACATAGTGTTAATAGCGTCAAACAAGTCATAGTCACAGAGAGCCTCTTGTAGTCTCCACCACTTTACAGGGGCATGAGTTTGACTTGACCGTGACAAAAGCCCTCTTTTTTGTTAAAATCTTCATGAGCGTGGATTCAATGTCCTTTACTCGTAATATTAAACAGTTTACTTTGTCTTAATAGCGTCAAACAAGTCATAGTCACAGTCAGAGTCAAGCTAAGTAAGTCACGGTCAAGTCGAACTCATGCCCCTGTAAAGTGGTGGAGACTTTACAAGAGGCTCCTATGGAGTTTTGAAAACAACACGAAAAGACACGTTTCACCTCGTTATATCACTTGCCACACTCGAGCACGCTTACGAGCACTTAATGAATAATAATTCACCATTTAGTACACATTAACACTCGAAAATACACAAGTTTAGGAAAATAATCCAACGAGCCGACATGTTTTTTTTAACGTTGGCGCCAAAACTCGCAAAGGCCCTCTTAGACAGGGGTGTTGCCATAGTCCCCACGTTTGGCAGGCGGCTTGAGGATCGCAGTGCGTTCACCGTGTACTAATAGGACGCTGCTGCCCATCCCCCGGTGGTTCTGGTCGTAGTTTTAGGACATACCCGGGTCAATGGTCAATGGCCCGGGCTATGTTGTACATAATAGGCATGACGACTAAGTAATATTTTTTATTACCTCATAAAAAAGCTGATCATAAATAGAGCACATCAACGAAAACAAAATTAAAATTGGTTAAAAAAATAAATAAGTTATAAGCATTTGAATTCCATGCTAGACAGAGAGCGCACTATACTGAGCTATGACATCACGCCTCAGAAGCGCCATACAAATGCTATACTAATACACGCTTTGCGTGAAAGGGACAGAGTATCCCCTCTCTATCCCCAGCTAAAACTTTAAACGCTCATATCTCAGAGATTTATCATCCAATTTAAATTATTTTTTCAGTATGTGTAATGTAGTTAGTTATATTCATCGCTAAGCCTGTTATTGTAACTATTTATAACTAATATTATAAAGAGGAAAGATTTGATTGTTTGTTTGCATTGAATAGGCTCCGAAACTACTAAACCGGTTTAAAAAATTCTTTCACTGTTGGGAAGCTACTCTATCCCCGGTTGACATAGGCTATATATCTATACCCGGGGCGGCCTACTAGTTTGTAATAAATTAAACATTAGGATATTGTCTATTGTCTAATGCTATATTGAAATCGGCGATTATCTATCGAATATGAATGCCAGCTCCAAGGAGAAAGCGGTCAACGTCTGCCGACGTGATGCATCAAATGAGTAAATGTCTCGGTGTTACCGATCGCCGCACCAGTTGGACATGTAACACGATGATTGCAGTCTTCAGCTTTCTACGTGGATGAGCTTAGTTTATTAATGGCCTCATTCTCACGACCACTAAGTACATCAATTTTGTAACACGGTTTTATTAGCTTCACTCTTCGACCAAAATAAAATGAATGGACTGACTCAGAAGAAGCGCACTTTTGAAGATTACAAAATGAGCGCCGGTGCTCACTTCGTTTCAGTCGGTCTCTAGCCGTAGCAAGTGCAACACGTGACTATTGTTACATGATAACGAAACATCTGACAAAATTATGCCTTGTAATACACAACAAAAAAAAAACGGTGTCTATTTTTGTAACAAATGTACTGTACATAGTTATAATTAGGTGTAGAAGTATATGTCCGACGATATGTTTTGACTCGTTTTTACTGAGCAAGTTCAATGGTTATGGCCCGTCCATTCACTTTATTTTGGTCGAAGGCTTCACTTGTAATTATGTAAACAAATCTTGGAAGTCGATTTTAACATACCTACTTCTAATAGACACGTTGACAAATATATTTTACTGACCTCATAAGAGGAGGGGTTCTTTTTAGGTAGTTTTTTTTATTTTTAGGGTTCCGTACCCGAATGGTGTAAACCGGACCCTATTACTAAGTCTACGCTGTCTGCCTGTCCGCCCTACTTGTTAACGGCTATATCTTTCGAGCCGTCAGTGCAAGTACCGTTCTTTATCGAGCGTCAAATTCGATAAAATGCCATAGAATCGACCATAGCGAGTACTGATCAAATGGCATTTTATCGAATTTAACGATCTTAACTGTCAAATTTGACGATCGATTAAGAACGGTACTTACACTGCGTAATAGACGGCCAGTTGAAATTTTCACAGAATTACGTTAATGTTACAGCGGAATTGAATAAAAATTTGAGAAATAATAAAAAATTCAATAAAGTAAAACTAAAAAGGCATACAAGACACCTCTACAGACATCCCTACAACAAACTTTTTTAAACGTATTTTTGTATTTTCTCTATTGTAAATACGGATTTAAAACTACGGACTCAAAAATACGTACAAGCGTGAAACTTGGCACGATTATAAATTTATGGTAGGTACCTACTACCTAGTACCTACTACCTACACACTCTGTTCTAAAACAACCCTTTACTTTTTTCCTTTTGAGACACGGAACCCTGAAAGCACGAAGGCAGCGCATTCCACAGTTGATTATGAAGATAAGACGAAACTGCATTTCTCAAGTAAGAATTAAACTCTGTACCGCGACCGTTAAGGGGCCGTCCATTAATCACGCGATGTTTTTTTTCTTTGCATTTTTAACACCAAGCCCCCGTGAGGTTCAAGACTATTGTATGTATTGATTGTGATAGTTCGCATTTTTTTGCTAACCGGGGGGGGGGGGGGGCAACCCCCAAGCCTCACGTGATTAATGGACGGCCCCTAAGCAGTAAACTTGTACAACTAACTTTTGAACCCAAAACAGTCGCGTCGCCAGTTAACTCTCCGAGCTCGCGGAACATATAAAACTGTACGCTGTATAATTATGGAAATACGTCCAATGTCGGTCACTGGCGCACGCGCAGGGACGCATCAAATCTAAATACATTAGTGATTTTATCATTGGAGTTAGATAAGTCATTTATATGCGAGCGTATCTATTTTGTTCAGACAAAGAATCTAAATCGAACTTATTTGAACGTTTGTATTTGCTTTTTCTGTCACATGTGACTTATGCGTCTCGTACACGTCGCATCTATGTTGACAACTATGCTGCAAGTTTATTCATCATCATCATTTCAGCCATAGGACGTCCACTGCTGGACATAGGCCTACCTCATCAATCTCCAAAAAGGCCAGTTGGAAGCGGCCTGCATCCTGCGTTTCCCTGCGGTCTGTTTTAGGTCGTCTGTCCATCTTGTGCACCGGATTAGCAAGTTGAAGTGGCAGCGAGCAGGGCTCATATCACGCAGAACAGATGGCCAATGGGGCCGAAAGGTTCTGGAATGGAGACCACGGACCGGTAAGCGCAGCGTACGACGTCCACCCACAAGATGGACAGGCGACTTAAGAGACCGCAGGGAACCGCTGGATGCAGGCCGCTTCCAACCGGCCCTTTTGGAGATCGATGGAGGAGGTCTATGTTCAGCAGTGGACGTCCTAAGGGTCCTTCGGTTAAGGGTTCTTCGTATTTAAACTACTTGTTTTTCCAGTTTTTTAAATAATTATGACTACTGACAGATCTCTTTGGTACAGTAACTTCAAGTCATCGCGATAAGACTCATGCTGACAAGTTAAATTAAAGCTTTTTCTTTATTTTTTTTTTTGCGAGGAGTGGGCAGCTGGTGAGCCGTTAGATTTACAACTTGCCCGGCTATTACTGCTGAGTGTAATGTTACACGGGATGATGGAGCGGTTTTTTTTAACCCACGACGCAAACAGTGGGGTATTATAAGTTTAAGGCCCTCTTTGCCCACTTTTAGCGATTTTGGTTATTCTAGTTTTAGTTGGTCTACCACGTTAAGCCACGGTTAGCTTCTCTTCTCTATCTCTTCTCTACATATTATAAATTAAAGTCGCTTTCCCTGTCTGTCTGTATGACCGCTAACTCCTCCTAAACCACGCAACGGATTTTGATGCGGTTTTCACCATCAGTTAGGTACATTTTCACGGAAGGGTTATATATGTAACTAGCAACCCGCCCCGGCTCCGCACGTAAATTACACCCGTGCGAAGCCGGGCGGGCGGGTCGCTAGTAAATGATAAAAAAAGTGTCATATCAAAATTTAATGTTTAATCTAGGAAACCGTAAAGACCGAAACACGATTAGGATATTCCGCTCGATAGAAAAAATATATTAAAGTAACACTCATCATCATTTCAGCCATAAGACGTCTTTTGCTGGACATAGGCCCCCCATCGATCTTCAAGAGTGCCGGTTGGAAGCGGCCTGCATCCAGCGTTTACCTGCGGTCTCTTTTAGGTCGTCTGTCCATCTTGTGGGTGGACGTCCTACACTGCGCTTAGGTCCGTGGTCTCCATACGAGAACTTTTCAGCCCCATCGGCTATCTGTTCTACGTGATATGTGCCTTGCCCACTGCCACTTCAACTTGCTAAACCGGTGGGCTATATGTCGGTAACTCTCGTTCGTCTACGGATCTCCTCATTTCTGATTCGATCTCGTAGAGAAACCCCGAGCATAGCCCTCTCCATAGCTCGTTGTGCGACTTCGAGCTTGAGGCCTTATGAGGCCCATAGTGAGAGACCACGGTTCACTGCCGTATGTCATCACTGGCAACACACTGGTTGAAGACCTTCGTCTTAAGGCACTGAGGTATTTTGGACGAGAAGACGTTGCGAAGTTTACCGAACGCTGCCCAGCCGAGTTGGATTCGCCGATTGACCTCTTTCTTGAAGTTGGACCTACCTAGTTCGACTGTTTGTCCTAGGTAGACGTACGCGTCGACAGCTTCAAGAACTGAGTTCCTAACTGATACTGGGGTGGGCACAACATGGATATTTGACATGACCTTTGTCTACATAAACATAAAAATAATGCAACCCAATTGCGAACCCCCTCCTTTTTTTGAGGTCGGCAAAAAAATCGACCAACCAGTGTTGTCCACCACCCGCCAGACCAATCACAAAACACAACTGACAAGCCGACATCGTGTAACCAAAGTAATAATCACCTGCACAGTTATCTCCGTATCATTACAACGGCAAAACACGGTATCTACGGCTAATACAATGGATACGGCAAAACACAATACCACCGTATGTCAATGCGAAGTTCAATGGAAACCATTGACATCGTGCCTTGTGAAGAATGTGCAAGTCAGTGGCTTGAGCTGTACGGGTTCCGTGTTACTGTTCATCTGTATTACTTACGTACTTAGTTGGCATTTTAGACCAAACAAACAAGGGAGATATGCCACAGTACAATTATTATCGTACTCTTTTAATGTCTAAATTTTTCATGTTATTTGACGTGTAAATTGACATCTTTACATAGTATAAAATAAAGTCGCTGTCGCTGTCTGTCCGACCCCTTGTATGCTTAAATCTTTAAAACTACGCAACAGATTTTGAAGCGGTTTTCACCATCAGATACATAATTTTTCACGGAAGGTTTATATATGTATAAAATATAAAAATGTCCCGAAAATTTATTAATTTATTTATTTTATTTATATATAACTAGGGACCCGACCCGACTTAAATTACAACCGTGCAAAGCCGGGCGGGCGGGTCGCTAGTTTTATCAATATTTATTTATTTTTACCATCAGGCGGACCGAATGCTTGTCATAAGTCATAAGTAAGTCATTTAAGTAATTACTTAAATGACTTACTTAAGCAGAAACCGCCGCCTTAGGTAGGACACTTGCAACACTAGCGGTGTTGACGGTGCTTTGCCAGCTTACTTAAAAACGCTACTTAAGTTAAGCGATGCTTAAAACTGATCTGTCAACTTTAGAAATTGTCACACGTGAAAACGAGACAGAGCAATTTTAAGCATTCTTTAACTTTTTAAGTAAGGCCGTAACTATCTATTGTCTGTACTAATATTATAAATAGGAAAGATTTGATTGTTTGTTTGTTTGCATTGAATAGGCTCCGAACTACTGAACCGATTTGAAAAATACTTTCACTGTTGGGAAGCTACACTATCCCCGGGTGACATAGGCTATATTCTATACCTGTGCAAAGCTGGGGCGGACCGCTAGTAGCTTATAAAGACAATAGTTCTAATGTACCTAAAACGCACGGAACCCTGATCTTATTTCCCACATTCGCGTTTACTATACACCGTTATTGTGAAAAACTCAAACGCGTCGCGGGCGCGGCGGGGCGTGACCCCGAGCTATGACTAGCGCTTGGCCTTTGCGGACCTACTAACAGAAATTAACAGAAATTTATACTTACCTACTTATTTGAGAGTAGCTGTTTTGTTTTTGCTCATCATCGGACCCTTAGAGAAAGTAAATGGAAGTGTTATACCTACAGTATCCCCTTTCCACCATCTCGCCATGATGCGGTCTACGCTGGAGCACGCTTGCCTAGAAGAACCTGATTCACTCGCGATTTGAAGGCACCCAGATTGTTACCATCGGGGAACACCCATTCAGGCAGCGCATTCCGCAGACTAGCAGTTCGCACAATAAATGTGGAATCAAAGCGGTTCGTACGGGTTTTCGGAATATCACCCATAAAGAGGTGGCAATTTTTTGTACCCGCCCGTTTTTCGCTCTGGCAGTCCGATGGAAAATTGGGCAATTATGCACACTCTCCGAAATGTATCCGATAGAAAACCGATAGACTAGCAACTTTACGTCGATGCTCAAGACTAAGAAGCTTGGTCCGAACTAAGGATTCGTTGCTGATGAGCTTCTTGGCACGTTTCTCTATAGACTCCAACGCCTCAAGCTGGTACTTAGCTGATCCATACCAAAGCTGAGAGCAGTACTCCATGCACGACCGAACTTGCAGTTGTGTGCCACTCAATATTGAAATGTGCGTTTGTAGAACTAGTACGAATAATGTCAGTGTGTGCAATACGGGGGGGGGGGCTAACGTTAGACGCCATCTCGCCTGATGGAAAGCGATGATGCGGTCGAAGATGGAGCACATTTGCTTAGTATAGTAATAACCAATCAACCCTAAAATACCGACAAGCTTGCGTGGTTCAGATTCTGAAGTTTCTTTCCAACCAACACTTCGTGCAAGCTTTAGTAATCCGGATGACATTAAAATAATTTGGTGCCATCGACCAATATCTGGTGAAGCCATGAAGCTAATAAAAATGTGCCAAAGAGCCGTGTCTCGCCCACGCCCCAACTAATCGCCCAGAACTAACGTCACATGTCAAAGTGACAGCCAACGGAAACGACAATGAACTTGGCGGGAAGCGGTGTCATTCTTAATTTGAAATATCAAAAAGTTGCCTCGAGGTCGTTCCGAGACTTCTTTGTTGATCTCTAAATTGTTCGAGTGGGATTCGCTTAATTGAACCAATTTTGTGTTCTTTGTTTTAGAAATATGAAAAATATTCAGTTTGGATTGGATAGTCCTAAATACTACCACCAAAATTGGTTAGGGTCCTTTCACATAATTTGTCAAAAAAGCATCGAAAACTGGATTTTTGGTATTCTTTTTCTATCAATTAGTAAGATCTGCAGAAAATTCAGTTTCTGTATTAAATAAATCTTAATTTTTTATTGAATGTAGCGGCTTCAGATTTTGGAAAAACTCAACATATCCACTTGTTACCTACAATTTACAAAAGTAGTTTTTCGTAAAACTTTATGAGGGAAAGTTTGAGAATGGATTTCGTTAAATTACTGACATACAATAAACATTTTTGTTATGAATTACTTATTTTATATTTATCGTGAAAATAACGCCTTTTTTTCTTTTTATGCCCTAAAATCTAAATACTTTAAATTGAACGGTGCATTTTCTAATACGCCTTGTAACGAAAATGTCTTAATTAAAAATTAAAAGGCATTTTTATATAATATAAAACTTTATAATATATTCTTTTGGCCACCAACTCGCCTGGCCGAACGGTGTGGCCGAAGACGGAACACGTTGATCTAAAATTCTAGAAGAAAGCTATTCACTGTTATAAATCTGGATTTTCGGGCATAATACGAAAAAATAAAGCCATAATTGTCAAGACGAATATAAATCCCAGGGATTCTCCCGAGATGGCTCACAAAAAAATTACAGTATTTTTAGGGTTCCGTACCTCAAAAGCAAAAAGAAACCTTTATAGGACCACTTTGTTATCCATCTGTCCGTCTGTTTCTAGTGACGATAGCAACACTACTCGTCTATTCATACGTGGGGAGTTATTTTATTATACTGGTTAAAAAGGCAAGATGTCTGGATTCAAAACGTCAAAAATTGCATGTCTTTATAACCACGTTCTTGGCTATTAGGGTTTCGTACCTCAAAAAGAAAAAAGGAACCTTTATAGGATCACTTCATTGTCCGTCCGTCTGTGTATTTTCTCAGGAACGCGTGGAGGTATTAAGCTGAAATTTATATCAAATACTTAAAGGCCTGCAATCTCTTGGAGCTATTAAAAAAAATACTGCTAAGTTAACGCAATCAAAAGACACGTCCGTTTATGCCGTATATTTTAACACTCGCAAAGGAATCAAAACCAATAGGGTACTTCCTAGTTGACCTAGAATCATGAAATTTGGCAAGATGCAAGGTCTTACAGCACATAATTATAAAGGAATAAATCCGAAAGTCATAAATTTGAAGTTATATCATTTAAAAATAATTGTTTTGCTATTACAAACTTACATTTTGTAGTTGGAATGTATAGAAGAACCTTATAGTCAACTACAAAGTTAAGTTTGTCTTACAATATTTCGATTTTAGTATTTTTTTGGACTTGCGCTCTGAGGGTTCTGTCCAACGGAACCCTCAGAGCACGAGTCCTACTCGTACTTGTCCGGTTTTTTTTGTTTGGACTCGCGCTCTGATCGTTCCATCCATTCCATCCAACGGAACCCTCAGAGCGCGAGTCCTACTCGTACTTGTGCGGTTTTATTCATAGAATAAATGTCATATAAGTGACAGTCGCCTGACCACCTGATGGTAAGTGGTCACCGCCGCTTATGGACACCTACTGTCCTACAATACCCAGAGAACTGTCAGTGCGTTGCCTACCTTTGAGGACTGTTTTCACCCTTCGTTTGAAGCAGTCCAAATTATACTTGACGCGAAGTATGTATAATCGAGCTCAGCAATATTGCGATAGTACCTGAAACAAAATAATTATCGATTTAAAAAACCGACAAAATTTGTAAATACCTACACAATTTCGTTTACTTGGGCGACAAATTTTTTCCAGTAATTTTGATTTAAAAACCTAATTACTGAACCGATTTTGATGAAACTTCTGTGGAACCAATCTGAAAGTATATCCTTTAAAAAAACAAGGCCGTTTATTTTTACAAATGACAGAAGTCTGAGGTAACAAACATTAAACAAAATAAAACATACAACGCCTCAACCCGTACCTATACAGGTATACGCAGAAAGGGTGTACTAAGCCGAAAGGGGTCCGTTATATTCGTTTTCTATGGAACAGCTGATATTTTTTTCGCGACTTCAGAGTTGCTTTCTTAGTAAAAGTTGTTCATAATTGTGTGTATAACGGACCCCTTTCGGCTTAGTACACCTTCTCCGCGTAACCCTTTGTTTGCGAGGTACTAGAATATACTCCCTTGATCTCAATCACGAATTCACACTATATTAGAATTCTCGGATGCTTCTAACAAATGATATCGAGTAAATGAACCTCAAATGTGTTACAATTCTGTTATGTCTGATTGTAGGTCAATATCAATAGGCTACCGAACTGATCTTTTTTTATCCCTATACAGTGTAAACTATATATAGCGACACTTAAGGGGCTGCGCATATTATGGCGTTATTGACAGTTCTCTGTTGTTAAATGGTGAGAACAAAAATCAATATTAATTTACTATTATAATATGTATTTACTAGTAAAGTACATAACATTTACAAAGAACAAACATTAATATTGATACAAATAACAACGCTTATTGCGCATAGTCCGTTATCTTCGTGTGAGGTGTATTGCTGCTCCAGTATTTTATAAAAATTTAAATATTAGTGGTGTTAGAAAGTACTGTTCATTGCTTAATAAATAAGTATTGTTGTCGTTATTTAGAGTGGATGTGATGTTACATAGACTTATCATAAATCATTATATGGGCAACAAGGTAAACCAACCAAAGTTAAGTAATACCAACGTTTTAAGGAGTATGTTGTTAAAGTGTTGAAGTGTAAGTGGCGTTAGCCGTTCTTATTATTATTCAATAAATAAAATAAATAAATAAACCGCTAGAGTGTCGCTATATAGAGTTTAAACTGTATTATATAAAAATTACCAACTACGTAGTCATACGTTTGTTGCAATTTAGTCAAAATTAAAAGCAAAAAGCATTGTCGCCCAACGTGGGGCTCGAACCCACGACCCTGAGATTAAGAGTCTCATGCTCTACCGACTGAGCTAGCCGGGCTGGTACCACGACCATCCAATTTTTTAACCACCACCTTCATTGCGGCTTACTTCATTTGTCAGCGAAAGCTATTCTGTCAAGATTCTTTGTTTACTAAAATTAAAAACTCTCCGATGGCATTTTTGGCGGTGCTCACCATCAGGCTGCCCGTCTGCTTGTTTGCCATGGCAAGATAAAATATCATTGAATATAGAATAATTATAAATTTAAAAAACCAACTTCAAAATTAGCAAATACGCAATTTCGTTTACTTGTATGACATATTTTTTCCAGTTATTATTATTTAAAAGCCTAACTACTAAACCGATTTTGATGAAATTTCCATGGGATCATTCTGAAAGTCATCATCATCATCAGCCAGAAAACGTCCATTGCTGAACATTGGCCTACGCGTTTAACCGAAATCTCAAAAAAAAAATATCGGTTCATAAATGTCAGTTTTTTACATTTTTAAAATACAATTGCTAACTACTCCTTTTTTGAAGTCAGTAAAAACTTTTTTTTAAATTAACCTATGCTGTCTCACTCCTGGGCAAAGGTCTCCCCCATTTCTTTCCAGACAGTGCGATCAGATTTGACCACTGTATCTGGAACGTGTCAAGGTCATTGCGCCAGCGTTTTCTAGGCCTGCCTTGGCTCCTTCGTCCGTTTTCAGGCACCCACTGTGTGATCCTCTGGGCCCATCTATCAGGGTGCATCCTGGCCACGTGTCCCGCCCAACCCCACTTTAATTTAGCGGCTTTGATGCCAACATCAGCGACTCCCGTAATTGAGCGGTAAAAAACTAGGGCCGAATAAAACCCCCTTGCGCAACGCAATGCGCCACTCTGATACGTGTCAAGGTGAACCAACCATTCGTAATGCTATTGAGTGTAAATATAGGACGAGGAAGACATCGTTGCCGGCTAGGTCAGACTATGCTCGCTCCAAGTATTTATTTGCTCTGACAGCTGCAATAACATCGTAAAAAAGCTGGATCATCGTCATCATCATTTCAGCCATATGACGACCACTACTGGACATAGGCATCCTCCATCGATCTCCAAAAGGGCCGGTTGGAAGCGTCCTGCATCCAGCGTTTCCCTGCGGTCTCTTTTAGGTCGGCTGTCCTTCTTGTGGCAGCAAAAAAAATAGGTGGATAAAAACATTAAATTCAAAATAATAACTATCGGTAATGGGCACATAGTTTTCTTGAATTATAGCTAAGAACGCTATTAGACCAGGGCTGAAGCCTTTGAAAATTGTAAAAAGTAAAAAAAAAATTTAGGATGAAACACATTGGAAATGGAAGAGAATATAACAATAAAACGGCCAAGTGCGAGTCGGGCTCGCGCACTGACCGTGCCGTACCACCACAAAATTCAATAACGAAATTACCAGTTATAACTTGGTAATGAACAGAAACTTGTCACCGACTCACACTGGGCATTTTTTATTATTTGTTGTTATACTTTAGACTGTGTTCTATAATCATGTTAATTCAAATTCAAATTCAAATTATTTATTTGTCAGAACATGGTAGGTACACATACATATAAAGTAGCATACATGGTCGTAAGAATGGAGACGTATCTCATGTCCTTGCCTGTTACAGCGTACAAATGTTAGTTTTTTATTAATATTTTTATTAGTTTTTGTTAAAGTTAAAAAGGAAAAAAATAAACAAAATTATGTCTATGTTAGAATATTGTTAGAATCATATTTTGGTTTAGTTGTATTTTATACCTTAATTAGATGTTTATTACTACCTATCTAAGCTATTATTATTATTATTTTATTTGTTTATGTCTACATTACATATCAAAACATTTTTATCATTAAGGAATTCTGAAATTTCATAGTAGCTTTTTTGTGCTAATAAAGTTTTTAGTTTATTTTTAAACATTCCAACATTTAATTCTCTGATGATTTTAGGAATTTTAGTATATATTAAAGGAGCCATACAGAATACACTTTTTTGCATGAGTGCAGTTTTGGCCGTACGTGGGCAGAGCTTCATCTCGGCCTGTGTGCGAGTTCGAATACCAGCATCAGTCCAACTACCAAAGAGATATGGATTTAATTTTACAAAAGTAGCTATTTCTAATATGTATAGAGATGGTAATGTCAGAATATTGTGTTTTAAAAAGAACGGTTTACAGCTATCAGTCTTATGAAGATGAAACATTGCCCTGACGCACCTCTTTTGGGCTTTGAAAGCAATCCTTTTGTCAGTAGAGTTCCCCCAGAAAATAATGCCGTATCGTAGAATAGATACTGCCATGCCATAATATGCAGTAATTAGAGCTTCTTGATTAATAACTAATGACAATTTAAATAGTGCGTATGCCGTCGAGCCCATTCTTTTCGTTAATGTATCTATGTGTGCTTTCCAATTAAGTTTACTATCGATGGTCAATCCAAGAAATTTAGTTGAGTCCACTTCCTGTATGACTCTACCATTATATTGCAAAACTATTTTATCACGTACTGTACGCTGCCGAAAGTGGATGATATTCGTTTTGTCTAAATTTATTTTTAAGTTATTGTCATGTAGCCATTGAATGATTGATTTTAAACTATTATTTATTTCCGATTCGTAAGTGATTTTATTTTTACAATTAATAGTAACTGTGCTGTCGTCTGCGAAGAGAGTCGTAGGATGGTTGAGTGCTTTAGGCAAGTCATTGATATATCCTATAAATAGAAGAGGGCCCACTACACTGCCTTGCGGGACTCCGAAGTTAGGAGTACGTGCTTTAGACCGATGAATTATTTCTTGTTTTTTATGATGGTTTATTTCTGTAATCTCAGTATAATGTTTTCTATTACTTAAGTATGATTTTATAAGGTCTAGAGTATTTCCTCTAATGCCATATGTTTCTAGTTTTTGTAAAAGTATATCGTGGTGAACATAATCAAAAGCTTGGGTCATATCGCAAAATATTGCGCAAACTGGAATAGTTGCATCTATGTTGGTCATAACATTATCTAAAAAATCATATATTGCCATATTTATTGTTTTATTTTCCCTAAATCCTTTTTGTTCGTTACAAAGTATACTTTTCTTTTCCATGTAATTGTAGAGCTGCGTGTAAATGTATTTTTCAAGAATCTTTGAAAATATAGGGATAAGTGAGATTGGTCTATAGTTATCTATGCATTCCCTATTTTTCTTTTTGAATATAGGTTTAATAATGGAGACCTTAAGTGCGTCAGGATATGTACCTGCACTAATACATAGATTCATAATGTAGCTTAAGTGTCCACATATGTATACAGCAACTTGTTTAATAATATTTGTAGAGATTCCATCGTACCCTACACTATTTGTATTTTTTAACGCAATGATTATCTTAAATATGTCTAATGCAGTGCTCGGAAGAAAAAACATTGAATTGGACCTACTTGTAATTAATGAGTTTGTTTTCTGACTATTATTTTTAATGGGTTCAATTTTATCAATGAAATGGTTGTTGAATGCATTGCAGATTTTATTTGGGTCAGTGATTATATTGTTATTAACTTTTATTCGCAATACAGACTCATTTTGTATCTTTTGTTTTGAACTATTTATTATATTCCACGTGCATTTAGACTTATTCGTTGCCATTTTTATAGCGTAGTCGTTTTGAGCTCTTTGGGTGAGCTTAGTGATTTTTTTAAACAGCTTTGAATAATTTACTAGTTTATTCTTATTGCTACAATTTCGGTGTCGTCTATATTGCCATAAGAGTTTTCGTTTATTTTTACTACATAGTTTGATGCCACGTGATATCCATTTTGGCTTTTTAACTGATTTAACAATTTTTTGTGTGAAAGGAAAACACAAATCATAAAATAATTTAAACGTGTCAATAAAGTAATTATACGCATCATTAGGGTCGTCAATACTATATAGGTCTGAGAAGGAGAGATTTTTAATGTGCGATATAAACTTCGATATATTTTCTTGACTATAGTCACGCCGTTTTATGTACCAGCTATCAATGATGCATTTTTTGTCTACAGGACACATCAGTAGTTGAGCTGTGTGGTCGGATAGCGCGAATTCAACCACGTCAGCCTTGCAATTATTTTTAAAATCATGAGCGATATTGTCTATGCATGTTTGACTACTTAATCGGGTTGGTTGTTTAAATGTTAATTTGAGATTAAAACTTGCTAGCAGTTGCTCTAACTTTCGGGAATTTATATCTGGTTTTAAAATATTGATGTTATAATCGCCAGCAACAACCATATGTTTGTATTGCTTTTTATACAGGATCTGAAGAAGATTATCTAGCTCTGTAAAGAATACTTTTAAATGCTTTGATTTTTGTTTAGGTACTCGATAGATACATACAACCAAAATCTTATAGGGAATTAATTCTACGGCACAGCACTCAAAAACTCCCGAAATTGATAGAGCCTTAATTTCCGGAAGCTCCCTATACTGAAATCCACTTCTAATTAAGATACAAGCTCCGCCTCTTGAAATATCTGATCTACAAAAACTGGACGCTAGTTGGTAGTTAGCTAACACTAGATTGCTTTCAGAGCCCAACCTAATGTTGTGCTCCGTTACACAAATAACATCAACGTTAAAATTGTTTTCAGAGCGCAGTTTAAGTTTAAGTTTGACGCTTGTAAGTATTACCGCTTTTACATTATAGCTAATGCAAAAATACGTAAATAATTAAGGGTAAAAACGGTTTATCTCGATTTCCGGCAAAACTACAAGTCCTATGGAAAAAAGTTATATAGCAAAGTTGTAGGTAACAAAAAGATCTACTACTTTTCTTTACACACTTTTTTTTACATCACTTCAAAATTTACGTGAAAAATTCAAATAACCAAGATTTTAATTATTTTATTTAAAAAAAAAAAAAAAAAAATTCACGAAATTTAGTAAAATCTTACCTTTTAATGTCACAAACACACAAATATTTTTTTTTGCCTCTTTCGCACCCTAATATTCAATCGAAAATTCTCACGTCAAAATAATTATCAGCTTTTTTTTTAAAGTCGGTGGGTTGTTTGTTCGTTGAAATCTCTACTTACTGGTGGTATAAAAAAAATACATCACTATGGTAAATGGTTTTAATTCAGCTTGCAAGAGTTGACCTAAACAAACTAACAAACATTGCAAGTCAAATAAAACTTGCTAAAAATATATATAAGCGTCGACTAGAGAACGTCCTTTTTATTTCGTCGGTTTTTTTTTAAATTACCGACGACTACGATGACCAAAATAGTTCTTAAAATGGATTTATGACCAGATAACCTTCTCAGTTACGTAATGTACGAAAATACATCAAGGGAATACCTACGTGACCTCTTTATTGAGTGACCTCCGATCTTTTTACCCGGCATCAAAAACAAGTAGTGTTGCAAATTGAAGAAAAAAACACAATTTACATTAAAAAAAAAAAAAAATTACATTAAAAAAAACCTGGCACCTTTATTCTCTCTCAGAAAAACAATATCTATACTTCTATACTAATATTATAAAGAGGAAAGATTTGACTGTTTGTTTGTTTGCATTGAATAGGCTCCGAAACTACTGAGCCGATTTGAAAAATTCTTTCACTGTTGTGAAGCTACACTATCACCGAGTAACATAGGCTATAATCTATACCCGTGCGAAGCTGGGGCGGACCGCTAGTATTTGATAATTTATATGGAACTTACAATTTACACGAGTTTTTTAATTTTTAGGGTTCCTTACCCAAAGGGTCAAAAACAGGACCCTATTACTTTTTTAACGGGACGCTATTACTATTTACCTTTTTTACTATTTATTTTAGTTATATGCATAATTATTAATTTGTGAGATACTAAATGTAATTGGCTTGACCGTGTTGTTTCTCAATAAATACAAATTAATTTTAATTAAATTTAATTATTGAGCCTACGCTGTTTGTCTGTCCGTCCTACCTTTTAACGGTTGTACCTTTTGAACTGTAATAGCCAGTTAGTTTTTTTTTTATTTTATTTTTTTATTATCTTAGAGAAACTAACGGTCTTAATTAACAGAGTTAACAATTAGCTAGAGACAAAGAGGCCATTTAGAAGTTTCTACTTATAAAAAACAGAGTACATTATTTGAACGCTAAAACATGTGAATAAAAAAATATAGATGTATAATATTACTAGAACAAAGAAAAAAGCAATAGACTCTAAATGAACTCAGACAAACTAAGATGTGCACTTAACAAGATAAGAAATACTTACATTTAATAATATTTAAGTCAGAATAGAATTTTCATAGAATAGGTATATGTAATGTTACGGCGGATTAACAAAGAAATAATAAAAAAGACAAAAAGTAAAAACGAAAGGGTCCCCCATACAACAAACGTGTTTTTTAACGTATTTTTGTATTTACTCTAACCTTTCATTTAATTTTTTTTTATTATTTCTTAGTTGATCCGCCGTCACATTACATAATCTGTGAACATTTCAACTGGCTATCTATTTCGGTTCGAAAGATACAGCCGTTAAAAGGTAGGACAGACAGACAGCGTAGGCTTCGTAATAGGGTCCCGTTTTCACCCTTAAACCACGTTAAACTTAAAACAGCCCTTTTTCACGTCGGTGGTTAAAATACAGTCCAAATTGCAGTCAGTTGAAAATCCAATCACTCACTTATAATTATTGTTATTTCTCTACATTCACCCTCACTCAGCCTCGCTGGGTAATAGGTCACTAGGGAGGAAAGGCTTGGTATGGCTTCGAAGTTCAGGCCGAGCCCTTACTGACTCAGCGACGTTTGCTAGTGTGGTGACGTCACCGACTATATTTTAAGAGTCCATACCTTGATATGTCGTCAACTTGGTTTACATCAATTTGTGCGGTTATGGCAAACTAGCTGCGGCGCGCGATTTCACCCGCGTAGTGATGAAAAATGGTGATGATGATGAAAAGCCTACGTCACTCTCTGGCTCTTGAACCATACCCATGCAAAAAATCAGGTCGATCCGTTGTTCCGTTGCAGCGTGAAAGAGGAACAAACATCCATACATCTATACATACATCCATACATACAAACTTTCGCGTTTATAATATTAGCAGGATTGTGCCAAATTCATATTTTGGTTATAAATAGTTGAGGATATTTAAATTTAGTTTAAGGCGAGGTTTTTCAATTTTAAGCAACACTTGTTACTACCGATGACCATAAGGCTTAATATATTGCATTAAAGTCGCATTTAGCGGAGCAAAACCATGGCGCTTACACACAGTCGTGCGTTTCGTTACTTCTATTTTTTTAGGTTTTTCGTATAATTTTTGAAAATTATAGCTGTAATGTAAAATGTACCTTTGCGGTTTCCTTCATAGTTATGAACAATGTATATTAAAGGTTGTGGAATGAGCTCCCGATATTTCTTCCCGTGAACATGGTGCATGTAACTGCGCCGAAATATCGGGAATTCATTCCACAACCTTACCACGGTAAATGTCACGTAAATAATCATATAACTTTAGTGAACAACTTTGATAGTTTAAAACAGTTTTTTAATGTATATTAAGATATCGAAAATTGTTATTTATGATACAAGTGCGGTAAGTTGGTTATTACAAACGAGTAGACGAATGTAAGCCCGAGACGAAGTCGAGGGCTTACCATAGTCACGAGTTTGTAAAAACCAATCCGCACGTGTGCCATACAACGTTTTACAACACATTTGCGAGAAAAAAAGGCTACAAATGAAACAATTTTTATGGAAATGGAAATTAAAAAAATACCGTTAAGTACACGCACGGTGCTATACATCTGAGCGTGCGGTAAAATTCATTACCGCACGCTCCGTTGTATGATGCGTAATGTTTAACTTTCGAACGATGTATACAGGCTTCGTAAGTGCCCTTTTCAGCAAATGTGTTGTAATTTTGTTGTGTTGTATTAAATAGGTATTTGAATGAATCTAAAAAAAAATACAGCGAGAAAAGTGCAAACCAGTGTTTTTTTTAAAATAATTAATAGGCTTGCGTTTGACCACCGTCACGCCTGATGTTAAGCGATGATGCGGTCTACGTGTTACTTTCATATTTTTAATCTATCAAGCGAAATGTTCTTAATCGTGTTTTGGTCGTTGGGGTTCCCTAGATAAAACATTCAATTTTGATATAACACTATTTTTATAATTTTAAGCTTACAACGGTAGTACATACACACACTTAAATTAATAAGAATGATCAAAAAGTCGGAAAAGAGGGCCTTGATGTTGAATGTAGTATTTTTTTGTTGGAATAAAGGGTCTTGAGTGGAGACCACGAACCGGAAGGCGCAGCGTAACTAGGCCCACTAGGTGGACCGAAGATATCGTGAGAGTCGCTGGCATCCAGTGGATGCAGATGGCAGGCTGTCGATGGGTGTGTTTATATGAAAATTAACGATAAGCTAATAAGACAACAGCTAATACTTTCTATAGTTCGTATATTTTTTAGACGAATGTAAGGGGACGTCCATTAATCACTCGATGTTTTTTTTTTTTCATTTTTAACACCAAGCCCCCCCGTGAGGTTCAAGACTATTGTTTATGTACCCCCGACAATGTATGTGTTGTATTTTGCTCTACCCCCCCCCCCCCAAGCCTCACGTCATTAATGGACGGTCCCTAAGTATGCCGACTGCGTACACCTTCGCATCATAACCAGCGAGTTTCCGGTCCCAAATCCGACTACAAAGCTGGCAGAAGCCACAACTAATTGATAATCTAATTAGATAGTACATATATTATGCGTAAGTACCAGTTGCGTAACTGACCGTTAGTGAACCAGAAATCATGCCAGTGACACGGGCACTCGGGGCACCCGTTGGTCCAGTTGGTAGTGAACCTGCCTTCTGAGCTTGGGGGCGTGGGTTCGATTCCCACCTAGGACAAACATTTATGTGATGAACATTTGTGTTTGTACTATATCTGGGTGTTAATATTTAAGTATGTATTTTAAAACTGATGTATGTATATCAGTCTCTGGCAGCTATATCACAAGCTTTGCTTAGTTTGGGGTCAGATGACCGTGTGTGCAAAAATGTCCCGAATATTTATTTATTTATTACTCCTGCAAACCAGTCGGGTGTAAATCTTGGTAGTCGATATTAACCTATTTCTAATTACGAGTAGTTGATTGAATCAGGTGATACTTCGCGGAAGTTCATCTTCAAAACTGTTAAGGCGCTTGCAGACGATGCGTAGTACAAGTAACAAGTAGAACTAGCAAGTACAAGCAGGCGTTCAAACGTAAATAGCCTATCGCGCGGTGAAGCGCACAACTCGCATGCAAGGACTTACTCGCGCGAGTGTTCGAACGAGACGAACGATGCGCAGTGGACGTCGCGCGAGTAGCGCGGGGAAACGAAGCTTCACTTGCGCAAGGACCAGCGCGTAGTGCTTCTAAGCACTGACACTGCCACCTGCACTAAGCAAAACGTTGCAGACGATGCGTAGTAGGCACTTGCTACTTGTACTTGTTACTTGTACAGTTGTATTACGCATCATCTGCAAGCGCCTATAGACTTGTAGTAGCTTTATCTAGTCTGTGACGCGCATTCTTCAGTCTTTCCGTGAACATGGTGCGTTTTAATTACGCCGAAATATCGGGAGCTCATTCCACAACCTTACCAAGGTAAATATCACGTTAATAATCATATAGCTGTAGTGAGCAACCGTAATAATTTAAAACAGTGTTTTAGTTAATTTATTTTGTTTATTGTATTATGATTATGATTTTCTCCACAGAACAGAGAAGTAAATATAACGGAAACGAGAAGGAAAATCTGTTACCAGGCATTATGACAGAACCTTGATTGAACATTCTTATTTAGATCAACACGTCGAACTCCACATCCAAATAACTTGAACCTTACCTTTTTGGGTTCGGTCTCAAAGTTCTTTGTCCTAACTGATTTCGAATGACTGACGTTTCGTTGCAACTGGCCACAACAAATTTCTTACAAAAATGCCTCGACAGCCGTTCTAATTTCAACAACAAAATAATAATCTAATCTAATCTAAAAAAATCTAAAATCTAATCTAATCTAATATATTTTCTTTGATTTTCTCACATATAAAGCATGCATGGTATTGCATAGTGGACACGTGCACAGCGATCTTCGTGTAAAACGGTCCTCTGACTGGCGCCGGCATTAGAGCTTCTCGATCGTCAGCGCCAGTGCGAACCAGAAATTGGAAAGTAGCAGTGAAACCTACCATGGTGAATCACGGCGCTAACTTGACCGATTACTCGACTGTTTTATGGGTATTGGATAGGTAAAGGCCGCAACGAATCGATGCTTCAATAATGTTACTTCCGTTCAATCCGAGCCGTGTTCTCAAATACTTCTTCATGCCAACACTTGTATGGCGTTGTGCTGAAGAAACAGAACAAGTAGGTATAAATTGTTATTTGTTACACCCCCGACATCGAGACTTCAACCAACATAAAATGAATGGACGGGCCATAACCATTGAACTTGTTCAAACAGTAAAAACGAGTCAAAACCATCGGACGTATACTTCAACACCTAATTATAATCATGTACAGTACATTTGTTACAAAAAATAGACAGCGGTTTTTGTTGTGTATTTACACTTCGGGAAAGCACACGGAGGCATAATTTTGTCAGATGTTTCGTTATCATGTAACAACAGTCACGTGTTGCACTTCCTACGGCTAGAGACCGACAGAAACGAAGTCAGCGCCGACGCTCATCTTCAAAAATGCGCTTCTTCTGGGCCCGTCCTTTAATAAAAAAAATTGTCGAAGCATCGAGTACAATAAATATAGACAAAGATTATATAAGAGAAACAATCGTGCCAAAAAAAAACCGAACTAAAACTCGGCGCACGCTACGAATGGCGCCGACTTTATGGTTAGTTGCAAGGTAACTATAACAACTACAACGACGATCCGACTACAACGCCGCGCGATACCAAAACTACGAAGACATAGCGGACAACTAACGTTGAACACTATGCAACTAACTTGACAGATAAAGTTAGTTGATTTAGGTACCTATCCTATTCGTCACACAGAAAAATTGTCCTAATTTCGCTCCTGTACGCGAGCCGCGACATTTTCTCCCTGTGACGTCACACTGCCATGAGGGTTGATAGCAATAAAGGGAGGCACTGATAATATCTACCCCTGGCTGTGTTTTTATGTGGAATCGAGACTTCACCTGTATTGGGGAATATCGATTTTGAATCAATAGGATGTTGAACTTTTTTTTTATGAAGCTGTATGAGACGAGCGACTCGCTCGCCTGATGGTACACTTGCTCATAACACAGTGCCACCACAGAATACATAAGTACAAGTACAGAAGATTCACTCCGCAGAAACATTTAAATAAGTAGCGACTCTTGCTACTACACAATAAAGTGCAATTCAGGACGTGCGAGCGCTTACTATCTACAGCTATACTTTTTTTTTTTACGTAGGATAAGTCCGCATTTGACCTCCAACTCGCCTGTTTGTAAGCGACGATGTGGTCGAAGATGAAGCACGTAGACTTAGAAGAAACCTATTCAATCTGGCCTTGAAAAAGCCCAGATTATATACCTATAGATTATAGGCCTAGATTATATACTAACCTAGAAGTAGCCTCTCTGTGTATCGCGAACTCTTGTCGCGTTATCTCTGTGTATCACGCGGCAGGTCCGACAAGTCGGGTACTTATAGCTTCTTACCTAAAGTGCGGAGTGCGCCAGTCCTGGTGCAACAGTTCAAAATTAAGAGATATCAAAAATACAAGGGAATTCATGTATTCATAATCATTTATTTGATAAAACCCAATTTACAAGTCAATAATAAGTATAAGTAATAATAATTAGTAGTATAAGCACTAAATTACAATTAAAATGAAATAATTTCAGTTAAAATCGGATAATGGCAATAAAATTAAAGTAAAATATGTCAATCAAATTAAAATGAAAAAAAAAAAAAAAAAAAAAAACTATTTTATTTTTATCACTTAAATAAAAATAATTTCAACTAAATTAAAATAAAATAATTTCAATAACGTAACATAAAACAATAACCTGTACGTTAGAGAACTAAGGCCCAGGCGAGGTGGCGTTCTAGCCTAGCGCAAACCAATAGGTTTTCTTAATAAAGTGGGGTCGATTTTGAAGGCACCATTTAAAATTAGAAAGCTAACTAAAATTTCTAACTATAAGTTTAACTTCTAACAATTGGTATTCTAGAGGCACCCATAAACTAAAATATTGACCGGAATTTGAGTTACTTTTGTTCATTTATTTTGAATTGACAGATGAAAAAACATCATTAAAAAACCGGTAATTTCTTCCGATTTCGTTCCGATTTCATGATTACCTGTGGTGTCACTCATTAGGCAAATAGCAAGTGTTGCAAGCTTTTTACCTAAAATGCTTATTGATATTATTCTTAGTAAACATTTTACTTCATAAATTTTTATATTATTAATTGTATCAGACGGTTGTATCAATCGGCGAATCTAACTCGGCTGGGCAGCGTTCGGTAAACTACGCAACGTCTTCTCGTCCAAAATACCTCAGTGCCTTAAGACGAAAGTCTTCGACCAGTGTGTGTTACCAGTGATGACATACGGCACTGAAACGTGGTCTCTCACTATGGGCCTCATAAGCAAGCTCAAAGTCGCACAACGAACTATGGAGAGGGCTATGCTCGGGGTTTCTCTTTTTTTTTTTTTTTTACATCGGACTAGGCTAACGTTTGACCGCGATCTCGCCCGATGGAAAGCGATGATGCGGTCGAAGATGGAGCACGTTTGCCCAGTAATAACCTATTAACCCTAGACTTGAACACTCCAAGATTGTAATGCTGCGGAAACACAGACAGGGGCAAGGCGTTCCATTGTTTTGCTGTTCTAATTAAGAAAGTGGAGTCAAAGCGCTTGGTGCGAATAAATGGTATTTCGACCAAGTAAGGGTGACGCTTTGCCGTTCGTCTGGACGTCCGGTAATGAAAAGGTGATGGGGGAACAAGAATCCGAAATGAGGAGATCCGTAGACGAACGAAAGTCACCGACATAGCCCACCGGATTAGTAAGTTGAAATGGCAGTGGGCAGGGCACATATCACGCAGAACAGATGGCCGATGGGGCCAAAAGGTTCTGGAATGGAGACCACGGACTGGTAAGCGCAGCGTAGGACGTCCACCCACAAGATGGACAGACGACCTAAAAGAGACGGCAGGGAAACGCTGGATGCAGGCCGCTTCCAACCGGCCCTTTTGGAGATCGATGGGGGAGGCCTATGTCCAGCAGTGGACGTCCTACGGCTGAAATGATGATGATGATGATTCGACGGGTGCTACAGCTATTCTGCAGGTTAATTTTTAAGAGAAACATGTTAATAGTTCGCATACAATTCAATTGTTACAAAACATCACTAAAGTACAAGAAAGTTTTCGTTACCATAGTAAATTTATTTATTAAAGTTCAAAGGGACACTTTTGCCACGGAAAACAAACACAGGTAATGAAAGTTAGACATTTGTTTGCGAATTATAACACATTCTTGGGAAAAATAAAGGCTCGATTTCAGATTTCATAGCTATGGCAATTCATTATATGTTGCCGGCTCATGGAGTTTTGGCGCCAACGTGAAAAAAAACATGTCTCCTGATTGTATTATTTTCCTAAACTTGTGTTATTTCGAGTGTTATCGTTTAATAATAGTAAATTACTGTTTAATAAGTTTTATCGACCGTTTTCAAGTGTAAACGAAAAAACAAACGATTAAACGATTTATTGACCTGAAACATGTATTTTCGGATGTTTACCAAATTCCACAGAAGCCTCTTGTAAAGTATCCACCATTTCATCAGGGAATAACTTGGACTTGACCGCAACTTACTTTGCTCGACTCTCCCTGTGAGAGTTGTTTCACGTTATTAATTAATATCATGTAAACCTCAATAGTATTCTGACTGAAGGACTCTGTATCCATGGTCACAAAAAGAAATAAAAATTTGCCGGATGACGTCCATTTGGTAAAAACATTAAATTTTTTGGTTATTTCAATTTCTCTCCGTGTCCACAAATAAAAAGATGAACAAACCTCTTATTGGTCAGTGGATCAACAGAATTCACAGAAAAACAGAATCAAGTCAACGATAACCGAAAAAACAACGACCACTCTGGCTGGACAGTCGAAAATACACAATCTAGAACGAAGTTGGATTAAAATGCTACGGCTCTTGACCTATTCATCACAGGCATAGAGCTGGTATCTACAGCGGGAAGTATGCTGACGCAGCGTCATGGTTTTACCACTACAACATCACTAAACATCAGGTAAAACGGCCGTAGCTAGAATATATGCTGGATAGGCAGTGTATCGCGGTTTTACTCACTATGATAAAGCATTAAGTCGTTCTGATCAACGGCCGTAGCTAGAATATATACTGGACAGGCAGTGTCCGTGATTTTAGTCACTATCCTACAGTTTTGTGAGTAGAAACCAAACAGACGCATTTACAAACTCGCTTTTGTAATATTATTGAATGTGAAAAGCAAATGTAGTTTTTAACGGGTCACTTTCAAAATTTCGCAGCGCAATACACTTCCACTTGTTTAAAATGTTAGCAAGGTCTAACAAATTCAAAGCGAATCAATTGAAAATGAAAATATAATCCATTATCGACTGCTGTTTTTCTATTCGATCTTGCCAAGTATTAAATTAGATTATTTGGTTTCAGCACGATGAATGGATCCATGCACTCAATGACATAGTACGGAGAGCCTTTGTGTCAGCAAACGTTCCCACCGGGCTCTGCAGGTCTGACGGGAAGAGGCCGGACGGGCTGACTCTCGTGCCTTGGAAGAACGGGAAGTGCCTGATATGGGATGCTACTTGCGTCAGCACTGTCGCAGCCAGCCACCTGAGTCGCACCGTCCACTCACCATCAGCAGGGCGGAATATGCCGCTGATAAGAAAAGGAAAAAGTACGCGGCGTTGGAGCCGCGTTACAATTTCGAGCCCGTTGAGCAAGAAGCTCATTTCGGAGATAGGGCACAGGCTCAAGATAAAGTGTGGTGACTCCCGCTCTGGCTCGTTCCTGGTGCAAAGGTTGGCCATTGCCATCCAACGTGGTAATGCAGCGAGTGTTTTGGGTACCTTTGCGCCGGGAACGGTTAGAGGTGGGTTATTTGAATAGATATTAGTGAATAACAAATATTTTGGATTTATTTGACATATGTATTTAAATGTAAATGAAATAAAAAAATATTACTATTTATGTAGTATTTATTTCAAAGAGATTAAGTTTTGAAACATTTTTACAGTTTTCCTATTAAATATTATTAAATCCACTTATATTATCAATGGCATCTTTCAATTATATAAATATTGTAGTCTATGTATTTTGCATTCTGAACCTTGCTAGAATCTACCCAAATCATTATAACTCTGAAGTCACAGCAGATTGATGGACCAGCGGACATAGCTGTACCTACTGCTCGGTAGAGTAGTATTAGGATATTCCTTGCAGTACTATTTCATGGGGGTGATGTATTGACACACATTCGTGCGATGCTCAGATTGTGTAGCTTTAAGCAGCACCTGGAAGTAAAAACAATTTTAAGGTTTTTTATTAAGTACTCTGTCCACACCGCATTAAGTTGTGAGTGTGACTTTTAACAGTGTAGTGTAGGTCGGTCACAAGGAATGGAACAGTCATATGAGCATTATTTCTTTCTTTTCGCATGTGCCAATTGGTACTTCGACCAAAATACAATTGATGGACGGGCCCAGAAGAAGCGCATTTTTGAAGATTACAAAATGAGCGCCAGCGCTCACTTCGTTTCAGTCACTCTCTAGCCGTAGGAAGTGTATAACGAAACATCTGACAAAATTATGCCTTCGTGTGCTTTCCCGAAGTGTAAATACACAACAAAAAACCGCTAACTATTTTTTGTAACAAATGTATTGTACTTACATGGTTATAATTAAGTGTTGAAGTATATGTATGTCCGACGGTTTTGACTCGTTTTTACTGAGCAAGTTCAATGGTTATAGCCCGTCCATTCATTTTATTTTGGTCGAAGAATTGGTAACCGTTCTGTAATGTTATAGAGCGAGATCTTTACTCATCACCATTGAATTATTATGAATGAAATTAGTATGGGTTCTCTTTCGGTTCCTTTTTTTGATCCTACTATAATGCCCTTTGGTATGGTAGTAGTGTGCATTATTAGTTTGGATGTATAAGTACTAACAAACATGTGTATTTTGATAACAACCAACTGAAAGGGAAAAAAGGAAATTTTCTTTTTCCCATTTGTTGGACGGCGGTCTGTCAGCCAAGTAAGTCCGTCTCATCTGTTAGCTACTTAAGACATTCGCACAGACGGAGACCAGGACAGTGGGCAGGAGACATGCTGGAATCGACTAATCACATTGGTTGAAATACACATCTAGTCTCCGCTCTGCTTCAATGGATCATAACGGAGACAGGGAATTAATTGTATGGCAAGCAGATTCATCATCATCATCATCACCATTTCAGCCGTAGGACGTCCACTGCTGGACATAGGCCTCCCCCATCGATCTCCAAAAGGGCCGGTTGGAAGCGGCCTGCATCCAGCGTTTCCTTGCGGTCTCTTTTAGGTCGTCTGTCCATCTTGTGGGTGGACGTCCTACGCTGCGCTTACCAGTCCAAGCAAGCAAGCAGATTAGCGCAGCTGAAAGGAGCGAAGTATAAAGTTATGCTATTGGATCATGCGCCCGCTCCGCTCGTCTCTGCTACACGACTACACGTATCTGTTCGTCTCCACTACTGAAGTCTACTCATCTCAGCTCCTCTCATCCCTGCTTCAATAGAAACACCCTTTACTCTGTCTACTCTATTCAACAATTTATCACAACATAACTAGACCATTGAACCAATCTTGATTAAATTTAACAGTAAGTGATGTGCTCTATGCGAACCGACAAAAGACATTATTTATTATAGGAAAATAGAAAACCACCGGGCGCCGCGAATCTTACGTATTGGTAGGTGCTGACCTTGATGTGTTCTCCTTAGCTCCAACTCTATGTTATGCAGTTTTCTTACAGCACTGGAATGAATAAACGCATCTTCGAGATGCATAATAATAATTCCTTCAGGGTCCATCACGCATCTAGATCTTGTAATATGTATTGTCTTGTATTGTTTTCAACCATAAAGCAGATAAGTATAATCTACTTTTCTATTACTGGTGCCACTTGTTAGTCGCAAAAAGTAGATCATGTTTGATCCACATTTGATCACATTTCCCGTCGAACCAATACGATTTTAAGTCTTTGATATGTTTATCTGTATGTTGATCATTAGGACACGTTTGTTTTTTTGAGCAAAAAACACAAATAATGAGTTTAAACTCACTTTGAAATTCAAGTTATTTTAAAGAGGACCTCAAATGGTCCTTGTTAAAAAACTAACCTATAAGCTAAAATATCAGCTGTTTTGGCAACTAAAACGATTTAAAATCATTTAAAATGTGCCTTCAGAATAGCAAAACTGCATTTAAACGTGAATTGAGTAGTTTACGGCACATTACGTTCATTCGATTTAAAAATTTGATTTTGACGTTTTTATAATAATTTAAGTGGTGCCTCTGGAATACCGATTAGCTTTTTTAAATATAACAAGTTTTAAAGCTAAACTAAATTTAACTTGTGCCTTCAAAATCGGGCCCAGTATTCAATAAAAAAAAGGAAATGGCGTCACTTTGTCTAGAGTTTGTGTATATTTCTGGAAAATTCTCTTCCCCCATAAATTAGGGTAAATTCTCTTCCCCTTCGCGTCTCTATTACCCGTATGGATAGCGGTGACGTGACTCGTCTAGGTCGACTGGCGCGACTGTCTGGCGCTAGGTTATGAGAGTTTTGGACAAATTACGTCAGTACTGAAGGCAATACAAGTCTTATAATAACTACATATTTATATTAAATCAATGTATGGAACCGATTTTACCAATCAACCAAATACCCACCTTTTAGGGGAAACATCTCAACTGGCCACATAATTTTTGATTCTGTGTGCGTGACGAGGCAAGTAAAAACAGTACACGTAGCGAATTTATAGCTTACGTTTTAAGAAGGTGTTGTTTGGAAACGTACCTTCTCTGACTAGTTATTCTAAGATACAAGTTATAAATTGTTTTTGAAATCGCTGATAAGTCCGCGTTTCACCACCTTCTCGCTTGTTGGTAAGCGACGATGTGGTCGAAGATGAAGCACGCAGACTTAGAAGATACCTATTCACTCTGGCCTTGAAAAGTCCCAGATTATATCTCTCAGGATACAAGGAAACTGGCAGGTTTTTCCAATCCTTGGCCGTACGGATTAGAAACGTAGAATCTAAACGTTTGGTACGTTTGTTGGTTGGTTTGTTTTTTAAGCCCTCGATAAAAGAGCTGATAATCTTCAAACGGCTGAACAAATTTAAACAAGCGGACCGGTAAGCGCAGTGTAGGACGTCCACCCACAAGATGGACAGACGACCTAAAAGAGACCGCAGGGAAACGCTGAATGCAGGCCGCTTCCAACCGGCCCTTTTGGAGATCGATGGGGGAGTCCTATGCTGCCGTCCGCTATCTATAATGCCGTTAAGCCACAGGTGGTCAATTTTTACTTTTAAACATGGTTGGATAGAGTTCAAAATTGTCTATCGATCTGTCTAAGAATCGCATCCCTATCTGTCTTAGTTTCTGAAATAAAAATAGCGTAAATGCCGCTATGTGACATTCCTTTTTAACTTTACACGCTATTAAAGTCGTTATCCATCATTACTTAACTAAAAAACCGCTATAATCCCATAACTACATAAATATATTGATAATCAACAAATTATTGCCTACCTATAAAGCCGTTAATTGTGTTTAGTATCCTAAAACATAGTTAAAGTGCTTTAACTGCTTTTAAGTTGAGTTTTGTGATGTTATTATTATATAAATTCCTTAACTAAAATGCTGTTATTAGAAAATATTTTGCATAAACAACGTTAAGGTCACTTAACCGCTTTTTAGATAAGTATTCACCTGATTTTAATATATAATTTACTACTCTTACTAGCCATTAATGGAAATTCACAGATGAATCTAAAAATATTTATGTACGTTTCCTCCACTAAAAAAACGTTAAACAGCATTCCTTCACTAAAGTGCAGTTATTTGCTGGTACCCCGCGCCGTGCCGATATCCCCGCGCCCGCGCGTTCGCGAGGTTTTGGAAGGACTTTCTTTTAATTGACTTCAGACCTAGCTTAGTATCTACAAGGTCAGCGGTTTTCGAGTAAGCAAACGTCGCGTCGGGGAGTATTCCTGTCAATATTCTTGCCATGGCACTAGGCAATTTTTTTTATAGGCACCAACAACGCCGGGGTACTAAGTCGTTACACATTTTGGACATTCTATCATACTAGACTAACGTTCATCAGACAACTAACACTAGATAAATACTGCATACAATGCAGTAATTATTTTATTTATAAGTTATTGTGTGAGTATTTTAATCGTAGAGTATTTAAAACTCATTTATTAATGAATTATATGCGCAGCCGTATTCCATGACAGGACCCATTTACGGCAATTTTTGTGAAACACAAACAACTTATAACTCCTATCACATGACTGATATATCCACACATAGACACATTACAAAACATGTTCCCTATGACATAAAATATGTATGAGATACATATAGATTTGACGTGTAAAGAAGTAATGTCACCACAAAAATCATCCATTTAGTGCTGATCCGCGGTTCCAGGGCATTCCTATGAAAATTTTAAAGAACTTGGAGGGAGATCCTCGGCGTAAACATTTCTAGTGAGGACCAGTTTGGGGTCACTTAGAGGCCAAAGCTAAACTTGCTTTCAAGAAGCTAGGTGCGCTTAACAGAGTGAAGCGATACTTCACGCTGGTCAGCGGCTTCTTCTTTATGAACCACAAGTACGACCCCACGTGGAGTATTGCTCCCACCTCTGGAATGGCACACCAGAATACCAGCTGCAACCTCTTGACTCCCTGCAGAGGCGAGCCACTACAATTTTTGACGATCCCAAGCAAGCTGGATCCACTTAGCCTCCGAAGAGATCTTGGTTCCCTCTGCATCTTTAATCGTTTGTTTTTTGGGGAATGCTCTGAAGACCTTTTTGATCTTATTCATACATCATACTTCTACTAGCGCACATCCCGACACCGTCAAAAAGTTCACCACCACATCTTGCAAAGCTGGAAATCTCACACCGTCCGATTCTTTCACTCCTTTATTCCGGGAACCTGCAAGGTATGGAATATCCATCCCGCGTTGGTCTTCCACATAAAGCGTTTCAAAAAAGGTTTCTACAACTACCTCTCCGGGCTGGCAAAGCACCATCAACACCGCTAGTGTTGCAGGTGTCCATAGGCGGCGGTTTCTGCTTACAATCAGGCGAACCGCATGCCTGTTTACCGCTTTTTTTACAAAAAAAAGGATAAGGGGTAGACGTCGTTTTGATAGAGTATTCTTTTAGCAAAGTCCTTACCTTACCCGTCACTCCACTATCAATACATAAACAATTAAAACATGAAAATCGCGAGAATTTATAAGTTAATTGTAAAGTATATATTTTATATTGTTTATTTGTTACGACTTATTGTGATCTCATATCTACGAGTAAGTAGGTACATAATTTATGATAACAATTTGAATTTCATACAACTTGTGGTTTTATGCATGTATATTTTTGTTTAGTATCTCATTGATACCTAGAGTTATCGAGGTATATAAGGTATTGTTCCTTATTAATTTGTAAGGTTTAATTTCTCTATAACCGAAACAGTTGCGGGTAAGTATAAAATATATAGTTTTTGTCCAGAATAGCAAATATTCATTGATAAAAAACATCTTTTGTAGAATATTTGCATGGTTTGATTTTAGAAGTTAACTTTAATTTAAATGGAATTCTCAATTATTAAGTAGTAAGTGCTTAGCTAAAAAGTGGCTATGTAAAGATGTTCAGTATTTAACCGCATTATAGTTAAGTTTAAAAAAAGTTTTAAATCAATTTATCCTTAATTCTTGTCAAAATTGCGACTAAAATTCATTAACGGCTATTTAGCTATGGGCAGATCACCACAAAGTAAGTTGTAATGCATAGCTGTATTGCCGTTACCATTCTAAACGGCATTTTAGTTAAGTAAAATCAGTTAAATTTATGATACATGCTTTTCAGTATCCAGTTACCTACTAATACTACACTTAAATGTCGTTAAGGTGTACTTAGCCGCATTTAAGCGTTTGATTTCTAGTGTTAATCCAAATTTAAAGCATAGCTATAACTCAAAAAATGTATTTTACCTATTATAAAATGGATGTTTTAATTTTAAAGTATATCTACTCGAAAGTACGACTAAAAGGCAATATTTTAATATCAATAAATCTCGTATATGTTTCATGGTTTTAAAGTAGCTACAATTTTAAAATTCTACCGCGTTTTTCGCTGATATCTCGAAACTTTGTTTTGAGGCTTAACGGCATTATAGATAGTGGACGGCAGTATGTACAGCAGTGGACGTCCTATGGCTGAAATGATGATGATGATGAACAGATTTTCTTGAATCAGGACAATCTCGATCAAGTCATCTTTCAAACAAAAAAATACTCAATTCGAAATCGGTTCAGCCGTTTGGGAGCTACGATGCCACAGACAGACAAATAAAACTTATAACACCCCTCTTTTTGCGTCGGGGATTAATAAAACACGTGAGTCAGTTAACATAAGAGACTTCAGTAGCATTATCCTTAGAGACGAAATTCTGGGAAGCGTTTGAATCCCGCTTTTATAGACTGGAAAAGGGTGACTCAGGACGTGCTATATTTACCAAAGAGATAGCCAGTTGAAATTTTCACAGAATATGTAACGTTACGGCGTGTTTAATTGTTCATTTAAATATCATCTTATTTAAAGTTGTATTGGTTTATCGCCATTTAGTTCGCTCCAATCTAACTAGATGGCGTTGACTGTCCTTAAAACGCGCAAGCGTTTCATTCATTAGATTTAGTGATTTAATTGGATGTTGTTATTTTGTGTGATCGAATACAAGGTGTTTTCTGAATTTATTGTTTTATTGCAACCAGTTTTTGGGTTTCGTACATGGTCCTTCGAATTGCCGGAAAAACGGCGACGCGTGGTTGACTGTGCATTGTGACCTTTACGCACTAAACAAGGTAGTGGTTCGCTACTAGTGCTGAAAGTTGGTGGTAGTATTGTACTTCCTGGCTATCAGCCTAACTGGTTGGTAGGAAGTATATAGCTGCAGAGAAGTGAAGTGTCCTCCAACTCTGGGTGTTCCTTGGAGGGAAACCCCAGCGAGGGAGATCATCGTCACTAGTGACGCCTCAAGTGCCCACACCAGCCGGTGTGCGACGGGGGCGGGGTACCGCCGATCACGGAGCGTGCCCCAACTGCAGCAGCGGACCAACTGACGTCATTAAAGTGAAACGTCAGTGTTGAAGTCTTTACAAGTGAAGTGTTTATTTAAATGTGAGTTCTCGGTGGTGAAAAATCGTGAGTACATTTTCGACCTTATTGTCTTGAAGATTTAAACTTTGAAGAAATTACTAGTGCATGAGGAACTTATTTGGAAAAGGTTCCAGAGACTTACTCGTTAATTTAAATTTATATGATGTGTGCATGACTTAGAATAATTTTGTGTAAAGTGGTTAGACGGGGAACCTATGCCCAAATTTCAAAAAGTTGAGTACGACAAGGTTCTATACACTTAGAATATTTTTAAAAAAAATTCCATCGACTTAGCAAAATTTTAGTTATTTTGTTGGCTGAACTTTAAAGTTTGTTTCTATAGTTTTAATTCTTGTGATATCCTTTAAATTTATCCACGATGTCGGCTAGTTATTTTAAGCTTCAAGAGAATATAGCGGCACATATAAATAAGTCCCAGGTCAATTATAAAAAATCCCCAAAGGAGAGGATAACCCTATCATATGTCAGCATACGCTTAGAATCAATAGAACAACATTGGAAAGAGTTTCAAAATAACCATCGTAAAATTATAACAGAGGTTCAGAGTGAGGAATTGCAAAAATCTACATATATTACGAATGATGTATATTATGCGACTGAAGAAACGTATATGGAATATAAATCTATGTTGAAAGAAGTTATTATGAAACTCAGACCAGATCCTGTAGCTTTTGTACCTGCTGCAGCTCAAAGAACTGAACAATTTAGCGTGAAATTGCCTAAAATTGAAATACCCAAATTTTCGGGTCAATACTCTGAATGGGCAAGTTTTCGGGACCTGTTCATTTCCTTGATCCACAATAACGGCAGTATTGATAATGTACAGAAGTTGCATTATCTAAAAGGTTCAGTGACTGGTGAAGCTGAACAATTGTTGCGACATATCCCGGTTACCTCTAATAATTACCTCTAATGCCTCTCTACTTACACTACTTACTACTTACTCTAATTACCTCTCTAATGCTGGACTCAGTTAGAAAGCAGATACAATAATAAGAAGCATTTAGTAAACTGCATTCTGAAAAAGTTGACATCTCAGAAGACGTTGACAACTGAATCTTCTAGTGCGATAAAGCAGTTGTTAGACACAACCAAAGAATGTCTGAGCGCTCTGAAGAATTTAGGTGTCAATGTTCATTCTTGGGACATGATAGTAATTTTCTTGATTAGTCAAAAACTTGATGCTGAGTCCCGCAAGCTGTGGGAACTGAAGGTAACTGAGACTGATCTAGAGTTGCCTACAATGGCTATGTTTGTTGAATTTTTAGAGAATAGATTCAGGTCTATAGAGTTTTTAGATCCTAAAATTCAAAAATCTGACAAAACCAATTGCGCTCACGTTGCTACTACTTTTGTATCCTGTTCCTTTTGTTCAGAGAATCACAAAACTTGCAATTGCAAGAAGTTTGCTAAAGAAACCACCGACACTAGACGTAATTTTGCTCTGACACATCACTTATGCTTCAACTGTTTGAATACTGACCATACAGTCTACCAATGCAATATGTCGACCAGGTGTCGTTTGTGTAAAAAGAAACACCACACCCTTTTGCACCCAAAAAACCAGAAATCAACTATTGACAATGTCAAGGCTGATCAGCCTGTGAACAAGAGTGTTGTCGCTGCTGTTACATCGTCAACGTTGGACTCATCAAGTTCACAGGCCCAATGCAAAATTTTGGATACACCAAAGATCACCACCTGTTATGTGAATTCGCCCAGTCAAGTTCTGTTGGCTACTGCTTTGGTAAAGGCGGTATCCAATAAGCCAACGATTGTTGTTTTAAGGTCTTTGATTGATCAAGGGTCTCAGGCGTCTTTTCTAACAGAAGCTGCTGTGCAGCTATTAGGTCTCAAGAAAACTCTTGAGACAGGTTTAGTCACCGGACTAGGCGGCGACCGTGGCTCGACTATTGCGTCGAAGCACACAGTTTTGTTAACTATCCAGTCCCGCCTAGATCCAAACTTTACCATCACGGTAAAGGCACATGTGCTGAATAAGCTCACATGCTTTTTGCCTAGTGCAACACTGCACAATGTGCATTCCTTGCCTACACTTCCGATCAGTGCTTTAGCAGATCCATCGTTTGGTACCTCCAGTCGAATTGATCTGCTACTGGGGGCGGAGGTGTATAGCCAGATACTTCTGGAAGGCCTAGTTAAAGGTCAGCCTGGGTTGATTGCTCAAAACACCCGACTAGGCTGGATCTTATCTGGCACTGTGCAATCTGCTAACGTCAACCGTAGCAAACAGTGTCACAGCGTTGTGAACATGCACCTAGCACATGCTGATCAGCAGTTTGAGAATGAGCTGCTGAAGAAGTTTTGGGAGATGGAAGCGGAACCATCGTCTCAGAAACAAAAGCATTTGACCCTAGAAGATGAAAAATGCGAAGAGTGGTTCACTCAAACCACCAAGAGAGACGATTTAGGTCGATACGTGGTACGTCTTCCTTTCAAGACGGAAGACCCTCTCTGCAAGTACGGGAGCTCTAGGATAATTGCAAGAAAACGATTTCTGATGTTAGAAAAACGGCTTTCGTGCAATGATCCTAAACTCAAAGTAGAGTATTCGAACGTCGTCAACGAATACATCACCATGGGTCACGTCGAAGAGGTAAGGGACACAGAACAACTAGATGCTGTCTACCTCCCTCACCACGCAGTGGTAAGGCAGGACAAAACCACTAGCAAAGTGCGCGTGGTTTTTGATGGTTCTTGTTCTGGGACAAACGGTGTCTCTATCAATGATGACTTGATGACCGGTCCTACTCTCCAACCGGAGTTAAGGCACTTGGTGATGCGTTGGCGCTGTTACCCGATATCCATTGTTGCAGATATCGTCAAGATGTTCAGGCAAGTGAAGGTTGCTGATGAAGACGTTGATTTCCAACGTATCTTTTGGCGAGACGATCCAAACACTGATTTGAGACATCTGCGCCTACTGAGAGTCACGTTTGGAACCTCTTCAGCACCATTCTTGGCTGTACGATCTTTGCAGCAGTTAGCCAAGGATGACGGTGAAGATATGCCATTAGCACAAGGTCGCGTGTTGACTGACTTCTATATGGATGACCTCATGACCGGTTGTCATTCTGTGAGTGAAGGAATTCAAATTCATGAACAGATGACTGAGCTTCTTGGCCGTGGAGGTTTTCCTCTGCAGAAGTGGTCAAGCAATAATCCGGAACTAATGAAGCGTATCCATCGTGGTGAATGTCGATCAGATACCGACCTGGAACTCAAGACTGATGAAGTGATGAAGATTTTAGGTCTTACCTGGAATCGAGACGCCGACACGTTTCAATGTACTGTTGCGCTTTCTCCAATTGACGGTCCATGCACCAAAAGACAAGTAATATCAGATATTGCTCGACTCTATGACCCCTTAGGATGGCTGGCTCCAGCAATCACGACTGCTAAGGTCTTTATACAAAGACTTTGGCTGTCCGGTATTGAATGGGATGACCCACTTCCATCACCATTGCTCAAAGACTGGCTTGAGTTTCGTAATGATCTGGAGAGACTTCAGGAAATCCGTATACCAAGATGGATCAAGTCGAGCAAGGGTGATACGTGCCTAGAACTTCAAGGGTTCTCAGATGCTTCCAATGTGGCCTACGCCGCTGTGGTATATGCACGAGTTACCGATAGCGATGGAAACGTGCATGTGAGTTTGGTGACTTCCAAGACCAGGGTCGCTCCCATTAAACAAGTGTCGATTCCACGCCTAGAATTATGCGGTGCCGTCTTGTTGGCTAAACTTCTAAATGAAGTCGCAGAGACTCTTAGCATTGCAAAACAACACCTGCATGCGTGGACGGACTCGACAGTTGTTCTTGCCTGGCTTAGCAGCCACCCTAGTCGCTGGAAGACCTTCATCGCTAATAGAGTGTCCGAGATACTTACGATCTTAGATGGAAACCAGTGGTCTCACGTCGCCTCAAAGGATAATCCTGCCGACTGTGCCTCTAGAGGAGTAACGCCGGCAGCGTGCGTAGAGAATGTCTTGTGGAAGCGCGGTCCGGAATGGCTGCATCTGAAAGAAATTCTATATAGTAAGGGAGATCTGAAGGATACTAACCTGGAAGAAAAGAAAGTTATGAAATGTCATGTACTTACCAGTGACGCTGATGACGGTGATCCACTTCTTGAAAGGTTTTCTACTTTGAGAAGACTTGTTCGAGTGTTGGCTTGGTGCAGGCGCTTTTACTTACCTTCTGGTCCAACTACGCAGCCATGGTTGACGGCTAAAGAACTACAGGATGCATTGCAAGTTTGCATCAAACGAACTCAGATTCGTTACTTGACGGACGACCTTAAGAATAAGAAAGGAAAATATTCCTCTCTTAACCTCTTTAAGGACAATGACGAAGTGTGGCGTGTTGGTGGTAGGCTGCATCAGGCTGATCTGTCTGAGAGCCGAAAGCATCCTATTTTGATACCACGCCAGTCTCATTTGGCGAAGCTGATCATCGGTAATGCTCATGAAAAAACTCTTCATGGAGGTCCGCTCCTGATGATCAACTATATTCAAGCTAAGTACTGGATCGTGAATCTGAGAAACTTGGTGAAATCTTACATTCACAAGTGTGTGACATGTGTACGTTACTCTTCTAAGACCATGCACCCACTAATGGGTCAGTTGCCTTCAGCTAGAGTAACGCCAAATAGACCATTTTACCAAAGTGGCGTAGATTATGCGGGTCCAATACTTGTTAGGACGACGAAGGGTCGTGGCCATCGATCTACGAAGGGATACATATGCCTGTACGTTTGTATGGTTACAAGGGCCATACACCTTGAAGTCGTCAGCGATCTCACCTCTGCGACTTTTCTGGCAGCCTTTAAACGATTTGTCTCCAGGCGTGGTCACTGTGCCGATCTCTGGAGCGACAATGGGACCACTTTTGTTGGTGCTGATCGTGAACTGAAGACTTTACTAACAGCAGAAAGGTCTACTGTCGCCGTTGAGATCGCTAACTGGCTCTCAAATAATGGAACGAATTGGCATAGGATACCTCCCTACAGTCCCAATTTCGGTGGTTTATGGGAAGCGGGGGTCCGTTCCACAAAAAATCACCTTAAAAAGGTCATCGGTAATTCGACTTTGACCTTTGAAGAGATTACAACGGTATTGGCTCAAATTGAGGCATGCCTCAATTCGAGACCAATATCACGTATGTGCGATGGATCTGATGATCCTAGCCCGCTAACACCAGGACACTTTCTGGTCGGGGAACCGTTGGTGCTAGTCCCAGATGAAAGTTTCTTGGACTCGAGTGTTTCCTCATTACGGCGCTGGCAGTTAACTCAGCAAAAGGTCCAACAGTTCTGGAAACGTTGGTCCAGTGAGTACTTGACCCAGTTCCTGCAGCGAACCAAATGGCGAGAGAGCACTCGGGAACTCGAAATTGGGGACGTGGTATTAGTTAAGGAGGAAAATCTTCCACCAGCTAGATGGCTCCTTGGTGTCATAACAGAGAAGCATAGTGGTGCAGATAACGTCACCCGCGTTGTCAGTTTGCGTAGTAAAGGTACCATTATGAAACGACCTGTTTCTAAACTCTGTTTATTACCTGTAGCCGACTAAAGTTTGTTAATAGACTAATTATGTTTTTTTTTTATTGTAGTTTCTTATGATTTTTCTATTTTTGTCAAAATTTGTTCTCAGAGGATACTACAGCTGTTGTGTTTATGTTTGTTTGAGCTTAAATTAGAAAGTTTTTTGTCTCCATGTATTATGGACCTGTGGTCCATGGGTGGCGGAATGTTTAATTGTTCATTTAAATATCATCTTATTTAAAGTTGTATTGGTTTATCGCCATTTAGTTCGCTCCAATCTAACTAGATGGCGTTGACTGTCCTTAAAACGCGCAAGCGTTTCATTCATTAGATTTAGTGATTTAATTGGATGTTGTTATTTTGTGTGATCGAATACAAGGTGTTTTCTGAATTTATTGTTTTATTGCAACCAGTTTTTGGGTTTCGTACACGGCGAAACAACTAACAAATAATGTTTAAAGTCAAAAAGTCAGAAATAAACTAAAACCCATACAACCTCCTCCACCTCCTACACATGTGCTGTGCCCGACAGGGTCCATATGGAAACTTAGATAGCCCGTTGGTCCAGTTGGTAGTGAACCTACCTTCTGAGCCTGAGGGCGTGGGTTCGATTCCCACCTAGGACAAACATTTGTGTGATGAGCATTTGTGTTTGTTCTATATCTGGTTGTTAATATCTATTTAAGTATGTATTTAAAAAACTATATATGTATGTATATCAGTCTCTGGCAGCCATATCACAAGCTTTGCTTAGTTTGGGGTCAGATGACCGTGTGTGCAAAAATATCCCAAAAAAAAATTTAAAAAAAAATATCTGTACTTAGTAATTTTTCATGTTTTTTACCACTCGACCTTGTACTTTGTGGAAGCAATAAAAATCTAATCTAATCTAATCTAAACCTTTTTTTTACGTTTTTGTTTTAAATACCAGTTTTTACGTATAAGCGTCAAACTTGACATGATTGACATACTGTAAAGTAAAACAACAAATAATAAATACTGGGGCCTTATTATGATTCTTTGATCGGGATCGTGATTGCATGCCGTCCCGTTCGTATCTATTTACTCGCACCACGTGCATAAGTGAGATGGCACGCGATCGCGATCACGATCCGAATCATCCATAATAAGGCATCTGGCCAAGTGCATGATACATTTCTATTCACCACCGGTTCTCGTACGATCACCAAAGTTAAGCAACGTCGGGCGCGGCCGGTACTTGGATGGGTGACCGCCTGGGCATTGATGGGATGTTGTCTTTTTGAACAACTTTTTTGTATTTTAACGGTTAACAATTTATGTGTATGGTACGGAACCCTCAATGCGTGAGCCCGACTCGCACTTGGTCAGTTTCATTACGGAATAAAAGCAACAAACAAACACTTTCTCATTATAGAGTATAATTTAATTAGTCCACAAACTCAAGTAAGTATAACCACAGGTATAACTTCAGTCCAGGCCACGTTTTGCGGTTTCTAAGAAATACGAGTTGACCAGCAAATTACGAAAACATGATAATATCTATGTATGATGTAGATATCTCTACGTATAGGCAAATCAGCAGGGTTAAGGTGAGATTTTCAGATAGCCCGCTGGTCTAGTTAGTAGTGAACCTGCCTTCTGAGCTTGGGGGCGTGGGTTCGATTCCCACCTAGGACAAACATTTATGTGATGATGTGATTATGTGTTTAATTCACAATTCATTTATTCATTGCAAAATAGGTAAAAACAATAAATTGTGATCTTAAATAATTATAGTTAAGCACTCTATTTTCGCTGATAAAGCATGCAATCAGTTTTTGTCTTAAAAAATATATATATATATATTTACACTTTATAAAACAACCAAACCACCAAAATTATATTATGTCGTTAGATAATAAAATAAATTTAAGTATACGGAAGAACCATCTTGGATAAATCGAGCAACGGACAGGGACAAGTGGAAAGCTCTAGAGGAGGCCTATACCCAACAGGGGTTCTCATCATCGAACATGTAATTTTTAAGATAACAATGACGTGAAATAAATTCAAAACAATGTATAATCAATCAAATAATTCATAATAATAATAATATAATGTAAAAGTTGACATAATGATATATAAAATTTATTAATTCTATAATTGTAATGGATGAGAAATAAAAGGCTTTTTTATTTTATTTTTTTTATTTTATTTATACGGAAGAATGTCAATATAATATATATATATAATATTATTAATTATTTTATCCTATATCTGGTTGTTAATATCTATTTAAGTATGTATTTAAAACTATATATATGTATGTATATCAGTCTCTGGCAGCCATATCACAAGCTTTGCTTAGTTTGGGGTCAGATGACCGTGTGTGCAAAAATGTCCCGAATATTTATTTATTATTATTTATTTTACCATTTTAAAGCAACGCTTCTTTCTACAGATGACCATAACGCTTGGTTTATTGTAATAAAGTCGCATTTAGTGGAGCAAAACCATGGCGCTTATACACAGTCGTGCGTTTCGTTACTTCTATTTTTGAGGTTTTTCTCATATTTTTCGAAAAGTATAGCTGTTATGTAAAATGTACCTCACCGGTTTCCTTCATAATTATGAAATCTGTATATTAAGATATCGCAGACATAATTTAATAAATGTTTGTATGATTGAATCCAAAAAATCAGGATAAAAGCGCAAAATTGTGTTATTTTTAAATTTATTTTCTATCGAGCGAAAGATCCTTCCTTCTTTCCTTAATCGTGTTTCGGTCATTGAGAGTTCTTAGATAAAACATTCAATTTTGTTATGACACCGTTTTTATAATTTTAAGTTAGCCATGGAACTAAACACACTTAAACTAGAATGACCAAAATTGCTAAAAGTCGGAAAAGAGAGCCTTAACACGGGCCGTGGACAAATTGTCTTTCCACCGTTTTATCATTATCATTCCCTAGGGAATAGAGGCCAAATTATTAGTACGGGCATGCTTTAGTTAGTGAATCAGGGACCGGAGTTATACTTTTCGAAAAATATGAGAGAAACCTAAAAATACTAGTAGTGAAACGCGCGACTGTGCGTAAGCGCCATGGTTTTGCTTCACTAAACGCGCCTATGTTAAGCCTTATTGTCTCTGTAGTAACAAGAGTTGCACTAAAGTGGAAAAACCTCGCCTTAATAGACATTAAAGTATTTCACAATGAGGCGCATTAAAGATAACCACTACAATGGAGTAACTGTTATTTAATCCACGAGAAAGGGCCCTAATCGTCTCTGGGCACAAACAAGCAATTGAGGGCAATGAGCGGCGTGGATCGACCAAGTTATCTGAACCGGTGATCGAGGGAGCCACCGTCGGATCTCCTCAACACAAGTTTATTCTTTAAAAAAACTATATCACTACATAGTCTATACTAATATTATAAAGAGGAAAGATTTGATTGTTTGTTTGTTTGCATTGAATAGGCTCCGAAACTACTGAACCGATTTGAAAAATTCTTTCACTGTTGGGAAGCTACACTATCTCCGGGTAACATAGGATAAAACTAAGAAAATATAATATAACTATATTATATTTTCAAAAAAAATAGGGATCCTCACCAAAACTCCAATAATGTAACCCAAGGTGTAAAAAATAAGATTTTCAATTTTGACTTTGCGTGTTTGACTTTTCTAAGACAGTACAACGTCTGTCAGGTCTGCTAGTATGTAATAAAGTTGATGTCGCTGTCTGTCCGTCCCTATGTATTCTTAAATCTTTAAAACTACGCAACGGATTTAGAAGCGGTTTTCACCATCAGTTACATAATTTTTCACGGAAGGTTTATATATATAACGAGCGACCCGACCAGACTTCGCACGTAAATTAACACCCGTGCAAAGCCGGGCGGGCGGGTCGCTAGTATATACATATAAATGAATACCTATTTACCTTGGTCACGCCATAACTTGAGAACGACTTTACCTATTTCATTCATCTTTTTTTTGTAAAGTTTTCTAATGCTTTGTAGAAGATTCTAACGGAAAGAAAAATAAAGAAAGTTGCGCAGAAACATTGAAAAATTCAGAAAAGTTAACGACCATTTTGACTTCGAGCGTTTGACAGTTCTAAGACAGGACAACGTCTGTCGGGTCAGCTAGTATTAAATAAGAGTCGGGCTCGCGCACTGAGGGTTCCATACCACCACATCATCAGCCAGTCAACGTCCACTGCTCAACAAAGGCCTCCCGCTTAGAGAGAGGTGTTGCCAAAATCCCCACGCTTGGCAGGCGACCCGGGGATCGCAGTAAGTTCACCGTGTGCTAATAGGACGCTGCTGCCCATCCTCTGGTGGTTCTGGTGGCAGTTTCCAGGACATACCCGGGTCCGCCACCACATACATTGTTAAAATTACTAAAGTACAAAAAAAGTCATGCAAAAAGACAACATCACGCCCAGGTGGTCACCCATCCAAGTACTAACCGCGCCCGACGTTGCTTAATTTGGTGGTGAACAGAAATTTTTAATCGACCCGCACTTGGCCATTATTTATAATTTGTTGTTATACTTTAGAGTGTCTACTATAATCATGCCAAGTTTGACGCTTTTACGTATTACCGTTTTACATTAGAGCTAATACAAAAATTCGTTTGATGTATGGGGACCCTAGAGTTAATCCGCCGTAACATTACATATTCTGTGAAAATTTCAACTGGCTATCTATTACGGTTCGAAAGATATACCCGACGGACGGACGGATAGACAGACGGACGGACAGACAGACAGACATCGTAGGCTTGTGATAATGTCCCGTTTTTACCCTTTGGGTAAGGAACCCGCAAAAACAGTGTTCGTAAATTTCGATTAGTAAGATTGTTCGTCTTGCACAATGCGTGAGGAATTCAGAACATTTCCTGGTCTCGAGAATGTTAACTGCAGCCATTGAGGGTTAAATTAGATGTCACTCTTTGTGAACCAATTTATTTACTGAGAGATTAACATGGCTGAAATAGATATGTCCGCGTCTAATTGATTTCAGCGTTCATACATTATATTGGTTTTTATTTTTACTAAATGGTGTTTTAGAAGGTATTTTGTATGTGTAAATATTTTATAGTTAGCATTATATTTGGTTTATTAGGGTTCCGTTCCGTACCTCAAAAATTGGGTCACCTTGTTGTCTGTCTGTCAAGACACCTTTTCTCAAGAACGCGTAAACCTATAAAGTCGAAATTTATATCAAATACGTGTTATGGTTTCTTTCAGCTGTAAAAAAATCAAACTTGTAAGTCAACACGATCAAAAGATATGACCGTTTATGTAGCATAAATTTGCAATTTCACAGGGGAATCAAAACCTATAGCACGGACCGGTAAGCGCAGCGTAGGATGTCCACACGACCTAAAGAGACCGCAGGGAAACGCTGGATGCAGGCCGCTTCCAACCGGCCCTTTGGAGATCGATGGGGGAGGCCTATGTCCAGCAGTGGACGTCCTATGGATGAAATGATGATGATGATGAGATGTAGAAAATTTTTTCGATTTCACTGTTGGTCCTATTGTAGCTGTGGTTAACATGATGTTGACCCCCTTTCAGCTAAACAAAGCAGTTGTCTAACCTAACATTTGTGTTTCAGAAAACTAGAATAATTAGATTACAATTAGCACATAGCTTTCTCTCAAATTAAGTAGATTTGCAAATTAATTAAGACCAAAAAACTAGAACATATGTGAAACTAGAAACTTGCAATTTAGCAAACTTGATAGCCTATTGGTAGTGAACCTACCTTCTGAGCTTGGGGTGTGGGTTCGATTCCCACCTAGGACAAACATTTATGTGATAAACATTTGTGTTTGTTCTAATCTGGTTGTTAATATATACTTAAAACTATTTTTATGTATGTGTATCTGATGATAGGTACTATCACAGGTCACTGTGACCTAAACTATCACTTATACAGAATTGGAGCTACAGACAGCCCTCTGTGCCGAGGCTGTCTACAGGAGAACGAGACCGTGGAGTATGTACTGCTGCATTGCAAGGCCACAGAAGACATTACGATTAAGGTCAAGACTCCTTGAAGAAACTCCTCAACAAGTCTCCAATACCACAACACCTAGCGAAATAGGGGTAGAACAGTTTAGTCAGCGACCCAAAGCCGTGCTCCGTTATTTTAGGAAGCTCGGCTGGTTTGTGTAGGCTGGCGTGCACAATACACCCCAAGCGGGATGTCAGTGCAGATCTTATCACCCCCACTTTGAATTAGAATTATGTTATCAGGTTCTGGCAGCCATATTACAAGCTTTTCTTAGTTTGGGGTCAGATGACCGTGTGTGAAAAAATGTTCGAATATTTATTTAAAAAAGAATCATCAAAAACAATTCTAAATTGGCGGAGTAATCGCGTAACAAATATACAAAAAAAAAAAAAAAACAACATACAGTCGAATTGATAACCTCTTTTTCGAAGTCGGTTAAAATGAACATAGAACATACCTACAAAAGAAAATAGACAAAACAAAAAAACTATTTACAATTTATATTTTATATTTCAGTGTGTATCTAAGGGCTGTTTTTGTCGTTATGTAATAAATGCTATGAATATAATCTAGGCAAGGTTATTGTCAAGGCGCAACGGACTACGGAATGCAAACTAGACCTGTTTGTGGCAATCCGAAAATCTCAAGGTTTGGCAAGTACAGTCCTGGGATTTTCAGGGCTAGAAAATGGCCGGAATTCCGGGATTGTATTCTCTAGACACAGGCCTCTCGGAGAGAGAAGATGGGCCCTAATCCACCAAGTATATAAGACTTGGTTATTAGACAATTATAAGACGAGCGAAGAAATGTTGACAGATCGCAGGCTTGGTCGGTACTGACGTGACACTCAGTGCCTTCAGTGGGCGTGTCTTTACATAAGACGTTTTCATCAGATGTAGTGACTGAACATGTTCGGCCTACATTAAATGTCTAGTTATGGAAATTCTTTGGGATGTAGTAAATGGTGCTGGGGCTTTACGACTACCTGTTTTAAGAGATTTTGTTTGACCCCTCAAATGTGTTACGCACCGCATGTCGGCGTAAGGAAAAACTGCTCCGATGCGCGTATTGTGTGTAAGAAGACCAATACCAATGGTATATTATATTATGCACGTATTTTATACTTTTTAAAACTTTTTTTTTTTAATTATCTGAAATGTAAGTGAAATCCCCCATTTTAGCCATAAAAAAACTCCGCTCGCATTCGACGGGTTAAGTGTTGAGAAAAGTTAGGAGACCGCAAATCGTATCTCGGCGCGTTAAGGTTCACGTTTGCGTGATTTTCCGAACTACGCTGTTTTAGCGCTAATTCGAGCCCGCGTTAAAAGTTAGCCGTGAAGCCCCAGTATCCTCTTCAGAACCTGGCCTGAAACGTCGAGTGAGTTTAAGTATAAGATCCATTGTGATAACCCTAAAAACACATCTAATAGACATGGCTCAGAAGAGTGTGTATTTGTCACCTAAATATGTTTGTCGCCACAGGGGGGCGCCTACAAAAATAGTTTGCTATAAATATACCCTACTGGAACCCCAAAACATTTTTATGGATAAAAACATACCTTTTAAAGATCGGGCTGATGTGAACAAAGTAGAAATCCCATGTTTACGGTCTACAGCTGCATTTGGAAGCACAAATCACAAACTATATGGGTAGTTTTTTGACACTTTCCACTCACAAAAGTTAGCAATTTCTTGTGTAACCTAGCGATTGAACACTTAAAACTCTTTCACAGTAATCACAGGAAATGGTAAAATGAAACCAACGTCGTGGATAGTAATTGATCTTTTTTAAAACAGGATGTGAAATCAAAACAAAATTGCACTGTGTTCGATTTGATGAAAATGAATGTTGAAGAAGGGGAAGACAAGATGAAGTTTTGACGAATTTTCACTGTTATCACTAGAAATTTTATTGCTTCCTAGTATTTCAATTACACAGGTATATAAATGTTTTTATTTCTAAAATAAAAGTGAAACACGAAAGTATCCACTCCCGCAGAAGTCAACAACCGTTTGACGTGCGTGCGTTTGATTGACAGACATGACCAATGACCATGACAGCTTTTTTTTCTTTTGACACGACGTACATGACTTTTTGTTTCATGACCATGGATATAGGTTCCTTCAGTCGTAATATTAACCAAGTTTATCTAGTAAATAACGTCAAACAAGTCATAGTCACAAACAGAGTCAAGCAAAAGAGTCATGGTCAAGTTTAACTCATGTCCCAGTAAAGTGGTGTGGGCTTTACAAGAGACTTCTATGGAGTTTTGGAAACATCACGAAAAGACATGTTTCACCTCGTTATATCACTTTTCCACACTCAAGCACGTTCACGAGTACTTAATAAATAATAATCCACCATTATTACACAATAGCACTCGTAAATACAAAGGTAAACTTGTGTAACTTGTGTTTAGAAAATAATAGAACGAGCCGATATGTTTTTTCCACGTTGGCGCCAAAACTCCCGTAAACACCATTTTTTTTTTTTGTTAAAATTTTCAGGACCGTGGATTCAATGTCCTTTAGTCGTAATATTAAACAGTTTGCATGGTCTTAATAGCGTCAAACAAGTCATAGACACAGTCAGAGTCAAGCTAAGTAAGTCACGGTCAAGTCAAACTCATGCCCCTGTAAAGTGGTGGAGACTTTACAGGAGGCTCCTATAGAGTTTTGGAAACAACACGAAAAGACAAGTTTCACCTCGTTATATCACTTGACCACACTCGACCACGTTTACGAGCACTTAATAAATAATAATTCACCATTTAGTACACATTAATACTCGAAAATACAGAAGTTTGGGAAAATAATCCAACGAGCCGACAGGTTTTTTCCACGTTGGCGCCAAAACTCCCGTAGACGCCATTATTTTTTTTTTTTGTTAAAATCTTCATGAGCGTGGATTCAATGTCCTTTACTCGTAATATTAATCAGTTTACTTTGTCTTAATAGCGTCAAACAAGTCACAGTCAGAGTCAAGCTAAGTAAGTCACGGTCAAGTCGAACTCATGCCCCTGTAAAGTGGTGGAGACTTTACAAGAGGCTCCTATGGAGTTTTGGAAACAACACGAAAAGACACGTTTCACCTCGTTATATCACTTGCCCACACTCGAGCACGTTTACGAGCACTTAATGAATAATAATTCACCATTTAGTACACATTAACACTCGAAAATACACAAGTTTAGTAAAATAATCCAACGAGCCGACATGTTTTTTCCGCGTTGGCGCCAAAAAAAAAAAAAAAAAAAAAAAAAACCCGTAGACGCCATCTTTGCATTGAGCTGCCAGGCTAATTTTAATAATTACCCCAATGCGTCACCATAGATTACCGATATGTTTTTTTTATTATTATTTCTAAATAAAAACTATGTAGAGTCTGGCTAATGAATGTAGAGAATGAAAAGCGCAGCAAATTTAAAAATCACAATTGGAACCCCAAAAATTAGTATGAAATCCCTGGAATAATCTCACTTGATAATGATACTTGTAAATTGTAACACAGTCAGAACATAGTAATGTTTGCATTTCATATTAATTTCGGGGTCGCAATGCGGATTTTTTTAAAGTTGGCGCGCTTTTTCAGTCTCTACTTTCATTAGCCAGTCTTTATGTAGATTTAATATTTACTATTTCCGTTTTTTCAGTATGGCCATCTAGCGTTTTTTATTTTAACTAAAAATAGTCAGGACAGTCGGAAGATGGCTCTCATGAGGCCAAGCCTCAGAAAAAATATTATGATCAAAGGGCCTAAGTATATCTAACCATGTATAACTGGTATAACATCAGATCAGCGTGAAATTTTTAAGTAAGGCCGATAGAAAGGGAGATTGATATTATTTCTACTAGTTAAAGGGCTAGTTACATGGTAGTATGGTACCGCTACTCGACGCTAGATGGCAAAATATCTTCATTCCCAAGCTTGCCGTGGAGTAATGATAAAAATATTGGTATTTCTATTTGGTAGGTAGGTACTCTAGTATATAATCTTTGGTACTACGTATGTCTTTTATTAGTAACTAGCTGTAGTGATGAAAAATGGTGATGATGGTGATGAAAAGTAACGTGTGAGTTTATCCAGGACATAAGTTATCATTATTCTAGTTTTCATCCAAATCCGTCCAGTCATTTCAGAGTGAAGGAATAACAAAAACACACACACACACACACACAAACTCTCGCATATAAATAATATTAGAGTGATTTTTTAATGGTACCTATACTACAAGGTAACTATAAGTAAGAGTTAAGGACTAACAGCCGCGCTCAGAGACGTTACTTAAGCTAACGAATACTTAAAATTGCTCTGTCAACTTCTCGTTGACGGAAATTGTCACACATGAAAACGAGACAGAGCAATTTAAGTATTCCTTAACTTAAATAACGTCTCTGAGTGCGGCTGTAAGACAACTGTAATGTAGGTAAGTAGAGTGGGTAAAACAACGTATAAAAAATCATTTTCCAATAAGTTAACATTATTATATAATCCATTTTATAATAATTTACATACTATTAGGTAAATAGGTAGGTTTATGCACATGTAGGCGATACCGTACATTATAAGCTTTAATATTATTTTAATGATTATTATGATATGGCAACTATAATCATAAAGACCGATAACCGATGGGGAAGAAAGGTTATAGAGTTGAGACCACGAACCGGAAGACGCAGCGTAGGTAGGCCTCCCACTAGATGGACCGACGACATTGTGAGAGTCGCGGGCATCCAGTGGATGCAGATGGCAGGCTGTCGTACAGTGTGGAGGTTAAAGGGGGTTAAAGCTCATTGATGACGAAGTGTTGGTTGGAAACAAACTTCAGAATCTGAACCACCGTCGTAAAGTCGCAAGCTTGTCGGTATTTTATAGGATCTTCCACGGAGAGTGTGCAACGGAACTTCACGAACTTGTTCCCCCATCACCTCTTCATCACCGGACGTCCAGACGAACGGCAAGGCGTCACCCTTACTTGGTCGAAATGACATTTCTCCGCACCAAGCGTTTTGACTCCACTTTCTTAATTAGAACAGCAAAACAATGGAACGCCTTGCCATTGTCTGTGTTTCCGCAGCATTATCTTGGAGTGTTCAAGTCTAGGGTTAATAGGTTACTACTGGGCAAACGTGCTCCATCTTCGACCGCATCATCGCTTTCCATCAGGCGAGATCGCGGTCAAACGTTAGTCTAGTCCGATGTAAAAAAAAGGCATATGTTCCGCAGTGGACGTCTTCTGGCTGATGATGATGATGATGATGAATCATAAAGACAGAGCCTCTGACAGAGATATTCAGGTACCCACATAACTACTTATTTATAACTACTTAGTAGGAATGTGGTAATAGTTATTTGTCGATAACTAAGATATAAAGACAACATATAACAATCCTATTTATAATAATTAAATAGCTTACTTACTTGAAAAAAAAGGTAGGTAACTGTAGGTACAAAAAAAAAAAAAAAAAAAAAATAGAAAAAAATAAAAAAAAAAAATAAAAAAAAAAAAACATAAAAAAAAAAACATTAAATACAAAACATTATGTTTTGTAAAAACATAATATAAAACATAACATAAAATACAAAAAAAGTTTACTTATTTTGAGAGAATTCACTTCACTTGAGATTTTTCGATCTACTTATCAAATAGATAAATACTTCTTTGGTAATCTACAAAATCATATCACAAAATTGAGATCAATAATCACAGATAGGCAGAATTGAAGTACCTTCTTGAATAAAACCAGTTATTTCTTCATAGTCTTCGACCAAAATAAAATGAATGGACGGGCCCAGAAGAAGCGCATTGCTGAAGATTACAAAATGAGCGCCGGCGCTCACTTCGTTTCAGGTAGGAAGTGCAACACGAGTCTATTTTTACATTATAACGAAACATCTGACCAAATTATGCCTTCGTGTGCTCTCCCGAAATGTAAATACGCAACAAAAAACCGATAGCTATGTTTTGTGACAAATGTACTATACATAGTTATAATTAGGTGTTGAAATATTATGTCCGACGGTTTTGAGTCGTTTTTACTGGGCAAGTTCAATGGTTATGGCCCATCCATTAATTTTATTTTGGCCAAAGCAGATAGGCAGGATTTAAGTAGGTACCAATTTGAGTAAAACCAGGGGCCTTACGGACAACTGCTATTACAGGCACATAATCCGCTCAGTTGGAAAATCACGCGACCGCAAACCTTATTGCGGTAACATATTGCGGTTTATATGGTAACAAACAAAAAAATACAAATTAAACAACCAAACTACAATACAAACTAAATACAAACCAAATTGCGAACACCCTCCGTTTTTGAAAGTCCTTTTAATTATTATTATTTAATAGTAGGCTTGCGTTTGACCGCCAACTCGCCTGATGTCTACGGTGGACGCACGCTTGCCTAGAAGATTTGAAGACACCCATCACAACTATCTGTCTATTAAAAATAAGTACCTACCATGCACAAAAAAGGTAAAATCACAGAAAAGAGAAGGAAAAGTTGTAGCCACTGTAGGCACTGAGGGTTTGTTTGTCAAAAAACAAGCCAAGTTTCAAAACTGTAAAGATTTATAAAGATGCATATTTACACAGATCTACTAACTATATCTGTGCATATTTTTATGGACATTTCATGCAAAGATTTATTTAAAAAAAAACATTACTTACACTGGAAATAGCGTAGGAAATAGGTAGTTTTCAGTGTATTTTTTTTCCCAAGTTTTCTAGCGATTAGTTTGACAAACAGACGTTTTTTTTCTTTTCTGTGGTTTTACTATACTTGTTAGTTCAAAGATACATAAAACACTGCATATCGGTCGAGCGTTAAACATTATCAAACGAAAGAAAGACAACAACCTTTTTTTCACTCGATAACTAAAGCCATGAGCTTGGAAGACTTAGTATCTTTCTCCACCCCCGGGAACACGAAGCCCTTTGTCGCCAGTTCCTCGTATGTTATCTCGAAGAGGTCTTCAAACCCTGCCTTCTTCGCGAGGGCCTGTGAAGCGCCCGCAGTGAACACCGTTGCTGTCACTTTCACCCCGAGTGCTTTGCAGAGAGGGATCCTGGAAGTTGCGGAAATAAAATCTAGGTTATTTAGTACCACAGAATAGTTATTTATGATACAAGTGCGGTAAGTTGGTTATTACAAACGAGTAGACGAATGTAAGCCCGAGACGAAGTCGAGGGCTTACCATAGTCACGAGTTTGTCGCCACCAATCCGCACGTGTGCCATACAACGTTTTACAACACATTTGCGAGAAAAAAACAAAAAATGGAAATTAAAAAAATACCGTAAAGTACACGCACGGTGCTATACAACGGAGCGTGCGGTAAAATTCATTACCGCACGCTCCGTTGTATGATGCGTAATGTTTAACTTTCGAACGATGTATACAGGCTTCGTAAGTGCACTTTTTGAGCAAATGTGTTGTAAAAAATAATAGTAACTATTCTAGTAGCACAGAAAAAAATATTGGTTAGGTAGTAGGGAGGTACTGAAGTTTTGGCGCCAACGTGACAAAAAAATGTCACGTCATTGTGTTATAAAAAAAAATACGGGACATTTTTGCACACACATAATATATATCTGACCACAAACTAAGCAAAGCACAGAAAAGTTTTAAACGAATTTTATTTCTCTTCTGTGAAGTAAAGCTTGTAAGGCTGCCAGATACTGATATATTTTTATATACGAGTATATATACTTAAACCCCTCAAACATAGATTAACACCCAGATATAGAACAAACACAAATGTTCATCACATGAATGTTTGTCCTAGTTGGGAATCGAACCCACGCCACAGAAGACATAATAGCACACCCGCACCGCACCCCCAAGTGCAGAAGGCAGGTTCACTACCAACTGGCTGGACCAACGCGCTAAAACTAAACTATTTTCCTAAACTTGTGTTATGTCTAATAATGGTCATTCATGATCACTTAATAAAATAATAATTCACTTATGTTAAACAAGCTTAGAATAATTTTTTTTTCACGATGGCGCCTTATTTTTTAGCGCTCTTTCCAAAACCTCTTTCAAAAAGTGCTAAATACTTAGGCTAAATGATCAAAAACATTGGTGTCATAAAAGACAATTAAAAAAAAACACGGTATTAGGTAGGAAAACTATGGAGAAACTTTACCTTGATAATAATCGGTAAATAATCTTTCTGCACAAAGCATGTTTGCCAGTTCTTATTGTTCGAATAATTTGCATCCGGCCCGCCAGCACCGTAGAGGGAGAAATACTTAGCCTATGGCCAGCACGGACAAACGCGCGGGTGAAAACCAATTTCCACAAAAGTTGCTAATAAAATAGTGAAATGATCACCCGTGACAGCTGTCAAATCCATACCAATGCAATGACAACAACTGCTCCATAGTCTTCCCTGCAAAAATTCCGCTCCAAATCATTCAAACTATATTTTTACATTTTTTGTATAGGTTCTGTTTTGTGATTTTTTTAACAATTTACTCAGTAGTATAGTTGTTATCTGGGGCAATGGTCACCAAATACGCAAGACGAACAAGCCCGCGTAAATGCATCTGTGATACCAAAGCTGTCCTAAAAAAGATAACCGGCGAACCAAGACCCCTAATATCCACAGAGCTAAACGCTCTACGACTAAGCTTATTCACCGAAAGAAATTCAGATGGCACCGGCTTCCTCATTCTACGAGGAAACAATATTTACAGCAGATATTCTAGAAGAATCCAGGACTCCGATATTAAAGCCATTTATATGTATGCTCGAGCGTTGCCGAGACGCATTACTATGATAGATCTAAGCTACAACAAAATCACCGATGTTGGCTTCTTTAAACTGCTCAAAAAGCTCCTCATTAAAGGACGGTCTGGCGTTATCAATCTTAACTTTATGAACAATGATATAACAGAAAAATCGATCTTAAATCTGGCGAAATACGCAAAGTTTGTTCGATTAAAGTATCTACGATTAAATGGTAATGATTTTGGTACGAAAGGCGGCGAATATTTGGCTTCTTTCCTAAGAAATAATGACTCCGTTGAATTTCTTGATATCGGAGAGACCGGACAGACTTTAACAAGCGTTGCTCATATTATCACCGCTTTGCGATTCGAACACGGAGCGAACACAACGGTAAAAGTATTCGATTTTAGTCGAATAACCCCGTTATTCAATCGATATTCGTACGAAACTAAATGGCTGGCATATCACATCGAATATCTACTCGAAAGGAATTCAAGTATAATCGAATTGCATTTGCAGAAAAATGAATTTATCGGACACGACATGGAATACTTTGCTAGAGGTTTACGTCGAAATAATAACTTACTTTACTTAGATCTGGGTTATAATAAGATAGGTGATTATGGGGCTGAGCTACTTGGAGCATATCTATCAGAAAACCCTCAACTAATTTTACTAAACATAGCTGGAAATGCCATCAAAAACACAGGAGCGCGAGCGTTAAGTTTCGGCATGCCTTACTCAAAAATTCGCGCTTTAGACATTGGACATAACAAAATATCAGACAGAGGTCTTTTAGACTTGTTGAATACCATCAAAAAAGCTTATTTCATGAGATTTTTCAACATTTGGGGTAACCAGATTGGAGATATAACCTGCAGAGTGATTGAGAGAATGCTTATGTCTGGAGTAATTTTCCAGCATACAATAGATGTCAAGCTTTACGAGGTAGATGACGTACTTTATGCAGCATATTATCCTAACCCAGCGGACAGAAATAAGCATATATACTACTGCAAAATGGAGTACGGTTATGCCCAGCCTATTTTGCATATCACGAGGAATGTGGTTGTGGAAAAGAAACCGCTCAAAGTAGACTGTAAACAGAGACACAAACTGGATAAAACTGATCGAAGATACTTTTGATTCATTGTCGATTTGTTTTTAATTAAAGTTATATGATTATTTACGGGATATTTACCGTGGTAAGGCTGTAGATAGAGCTCCCGATATTTCGGCGCAGTTACATGCACCATGTTCACGGGAAGACTGAACAATCGTGATGATGGTTTTCAACTCGCCAGTGCGTGGAATCCAGTATTAGGTTGCTCCGCGTTGAAAATGTGTACAAAATACTATAACGCTGTGATACAGTGAGTGTGTTTTGTCGGGACTTAGGTTCGAGTTCGAGTTCCAGTGATAACCGTAGCAAAAGACTAAGAAAGAGGGTAGATCGTTATGTCTGCACCTAACTTTTTAACTGTTCGACCAACCAGCCGCATTCTTCAGTCTTCCTGTGAACATGGTGCATGTAACTGCGCCGAAATATCGGGAGCTCATTCCAAAACCTTACCACGGCAAATATCCCGTAAATAATCGTATAACTTTAGTGAACAACCGCGATCGTTTATAACTGTGTTTTTTAGTATATTTTTATTTTGGTTTATTTTTAATATGTTATTTAGTAAATTTTACTTTGATTTCTCTATTTTCTCTTTTGATTTCCGTGATATATACAACTGGGAACCGCATATGAAAGTAAACGTATCTAATTATATCATTTCCCACGCTCGAACTTAATTTTCTACCCCAAAAATATATAGATTTAGAAAAATTATAAAATTATCGTCTCATACTACAAGGGTTTTAGTAAAATAACAATTAATACTTGTTACAAAATTTTATCCGAGATGAAACGATGATTTTATTAAACCGTTTAAGAATATAATTCAGATTCCATAGAGCGGATTAATTCCCGTCGCTGGGACGCGCCATCACGCCCGACATTCTCCTCTTTCCCGGCATTCCCGACGTTTCATAACGTTTCCCGATAAATATTCCATTAGAGGTGAAAGAATTCCTGGTATTGTCTCCGTATTTTTATCGTCTCGGCTCAAACTTTTTTTTTTTTTTTTTATATATTTTTTTTATTTGCTCTGAGTAATGGAAATGAGTAAAATAAAATAACTCTTTAGACCACAAAAACCGCTGATAGCCCGTTGGTCCAGTTGGTAATGAACCTACCTTCTGCTCTTGGAGGCGTGGGTTCGATTCCCACGTAGGTCAAACATTTATGTGATGAACATTTGTGTTTGTTCTATATCTGGTTGTTAATATCTATTGAAGTATGTATTTAAAACTATATAAGTATGTATATCAGTCTCTGGCAGCCATATCACAAGCATTGCTTAGTTTGGGGTCAGATGACCGTGTGTGCAAGAATGTCCCGAAGAAAAAAATTAGGATAGCAGGTAAATTACAACGAAACGATTATTAAGGCTATTACATGCGGCCTTATCGCTTGAAGCGATCTCTTCCAGGCAACCAAGCACAGAAAGAAATTACGATAAGAAAAATAGTGACATTAATTAAAATAATTCAGAGTTAGATGCAAACCTGTGCAAATAACAACAAACAAGCTAAAACTAACACTACAAATACAGTTAGACTGCCCATACACCGTTGAAGGTCTAAAGACAATACAAATGCTCAAGCTCACTACCAGGCACCGTACCCAGCATGCTGGCGGCATTACCACGCTGAATGGCAATGCTTATGCGTTGAGCCAGAGACACGCCAGCATTTTGGTCGCATTAACCAATATATTATAATTGAGGCATTGGAGTCTATAGAGAAACTTGCCAAGAAGCTCATCAGCAACGAATCCTTAGTTCGGACTAAGCTTCTTAGTCTTGAGCATCGACGTAAAGTTGCTAGTCTATCGGTTTTTTATCGGATACATTTCGGAGAGTGTGCATCGGATCTGCACGATCTAATTCCCTCCTGCACATTTTTCTATCGGACTGCCAGAGTGGGCACGAAAGATCGTCACCGCTTTATGGTTGATATTCCGAAAGCCTGTACGAAGCGCTTTGATTCCACATTTATTGTGCGAACTGCTAGTCTGTGGAACGCACTGCCTGAATGGGTGTTCCCTGATGGTTACAATCTGGGTGTCTTCAAATCACGAGTGAATCGGTTTCTTCTAGGCAAGCGTGCTCAAACGTAGACCGCATCATCGCTTAACATCACGCGTGATGGTGGTCAAACGCAAGCCTATTATTTATTTAAAAAAAAAATGAAAATGAGGTGAGCTCCCGGTCCTCAAGGGCCCAATGTCTCGACCACAATCGCCTCAAATATCACCACTGCCGAGGTTAGCATATTTAAAATAATTATAACAAAGGAATATAACACGGACCACTGAAGACCGGCGCTGGTTAACTGCTGTATTGTTATTTTTTTATGTAGTTTGTCACAAATTAATTATAAAAAAAAAAAAAAATATACTTAGTGTACATTTATGCATCATACTACTAATAAAACAGACCTACCTAAATATACCTACTTACTAAAATAGTTTATAGATAAATATCTATAATTATAAATACATAGGTAATATCAAAAAAGCATATTTTTTATGATAATACGTGAACGAATGGTCTGTTTTCGTAGACCTTGCTACGAAAGGTCTACGAAAACGTAGAACCCTCTACGTGCAATTCAATGTCATGTTACTGTTTTCAACTACGATAATTTTTGCACATACCATCATCATCATCATTTCAGCCGTAGGACGTCCACTGCTGGATATAGGCCTCCCCATCGCTCTCCAAAGGGCCGGTTGGAAGCGGCCTGCGTCCAGCGTTACCCTGCGGTCTCTTTTAGGTCGTCTGTCCATCTTGTGGGTGGACGTCCTACGCTGTGCTCACCGGTCCGTGGTCTCCATTCGAGAACATTTCGGCCCCATCGGCCATCTGTACTGCGTGCTATGTGCCCTGCCCACTGCCACTTCAACTTGCTAATCCGGTGGCCAGACAGAAAAGTGTCCAAGAAGATTTGGTTCTTTGTTTATTTAAGGTGTGTGCAGAAATGTTTGGTCTTTTGGCCTATTGAGAAAATAAAAAAACTGAACCCCACCTGGCCTCCAACATGTGTCTTCCAATGTTCAACCCACGCCAAGCTGGGTCCACCACGAGGCCGTATGCAGTCAGGTACCGGTCTACTGCGTACTTCTCGAAGATATCCGCCCCCTTAGAGACCAGGTCTACTGCGCCAAAAAGCGCCGCCCAGACTGGGTCTTCTGTCTGTGGAGAAGAGGTTGTAAGTCATTTCTGTCACGGCTGAAAAAAAAACTTTATTATTCATAAGTAATTTAAAATACTTCATCAAAATTCGCGTGATGATACCTTTATCGTGAGTGTAAGCCGGTGTTATAATTTACTATATGATACCTATGATATATTTATCTATGATAATACGTAAAAAAATAAGTTTGAAGAATGTATAGGAACCATTGATTATATTCTTGTTTATATTCTTGTTTATATTCTTGTTTATATTCTCGTTTATATTCTCGTTTATATGCTTGTTTATATTATTGTTAATACTCTTGTTTATCATCATCATCAGCCAGAAGACGTCCACTGCTGAACATAGGCCTCTCCCTTTAACCTCCAAACTAAACGCACTGTCGTTTAGTTTGGAGGTTAAAGGGAGCGACTCTCACGATGTCGTCGGTCCATCTAGTAGGAGGCCTACCTACGCTGCGTCTTCCAGTTCGTGGTCTCCACTCTATAACCTTTCTTCTCCATCGGTTATCGGTTCTTCGAGCGATGTGGCCTGCCCATTGCCAATTCTACTTACAAATTTTAACGGCTATGTCGTGTACTCTCGTTTATACCTACTTACTCTTGTTTATATTCTTACTTATATTCTTTCTTATACTCTTTCTTCTTAATTATAGTCTTTTATTCCCTTGTAAATAAGCTGTACTCACATGAAACGGCTCATCCTTGTCTTCTTTCCTTGCGACAGTCAGCACGTTGACTGCGACCATGGTCGCGTCTGCATCATCAGTCACACACGCCAGAGACAACTGGTCTTCCATCGTAGTAGACCACAGCTTCTTGAGCTCGCCGAGCGCTGTGGGATGCTTGTGGATCTCTGGGAAGAAATATATTATATAAAACTAGCTGCGACCCGCGTGGAAATTGATGTGTCGCAAGTGGATAACAATACAGGGTTACGCATATAGACTGTACTAAGCCGGAAGGAGGTCATTGTAATCATCATTATTACAACTTTTACTATGGGATCAACACTGAAATCGCGAAAAAATGATCAGCTTTTACATACATTTTGTCGAGTGTCAATGACCGTTTTCTATGGAAAAGCTGATAATTTTTTCGCGATTTCAAGTTTTGTCCCATAGTAAAAGTTGTTCATAGAAGTGTATAACGGGCCCATTCCAGCTTAGTATACCCTTTTCGCGTAACCCTGTGTATGCCCATAGTGTTTGATAGACCCGTCGTCGGTACAGTTTTAGTGAACCTGCCTTCTGCGCTTGAGGGTATGGGTCCGATTCCCACCTAGGGAAACACTCACGTGATGAACATTTGTGTTTGTTCTATATCTGGTTGTTAATATCTATTTAAGTATTTATTTACAAATTTATAAGTATGTATATCAGTCTCTGGCAGCCATATCACAAGCTTTGCTTAGTTTGGGGTCAGATGACCGTGTGCAAAAATTTCCCATTTTTTAAATTATTATTTACCAATGTACTTGCACGGAGGCTCGTCTGCAGTGAAGTGTCGAGTCAGCAGGGCCAGTGCAGCGGGGAACATGTCTGCAGTCAGGTCCTGGATGCGGAGCGAGGTTGACCCGCGCACGGTGAATCTGCGCCATGTTGTAGGGCAGGGCAGAGATGATGGACGGGGGTACACCATCTGGGGGAAGAGGAATTATAATAATTATTATTGTAATAAATAATTATAAATCATTGTCCCGATAGTCGTATCGGTGAACGGTCTTATAGCGAAGAGCCTCGACCAACGCCTTAAGAGGCTCTCGCTAGATGGTTGGGTCAAGGGTCAGATGCAGAAGGCGGTCATCCTGGACACGGCGCGTATTGTCAGGAGGTTCCTCACTCTGCAGTCCTAACCACCAGTAGCTTGGGCCCTGCCCCGCTGCCAGCGGCACTCTAGGTTTAGGTTTTTTTAATATATTTTTTTTAAATATATTTATGTGCATCAGAGCTGCATGACCTTATCCTGCCATCCCCTTTCTACTATATACAGGACAAGTAGGAAAACGGAAAAAAAACAAAATTTAAGAAAGAAAATTAATATATGTGCATAATAGAAATATTATTATAATTTTAAAAACTAAACGCTGTTACTCGTTAAAACTAACAAAAGGGAAACAAATCGCTGCTTAAAAACGAAAGTGCTACAAAACAAAATTATCCAAAATTACTTTTATCTAAAAAATGGGACCAAAATCACCCTTATTTTCATACGCTCTTTTGGCATTTTCACGGATGAAAACTAAATGAAAATTATCAAATTGAACTCCTGAAAAAAATAAAATTGCGGCCATTTAGTTTTAAAGCAGCGAAATAGATTAGATTAGATTTTTATTGCTTCCGTAAAGTACAAGGTGGTATATAGTGAGTGTACTAGTTAGACTACACTATTCTATTCCTTGTTTCCTGTTGTCTTTTACAACCGACTCCAAAAATATGTTCATTAATAAAGGAGTACTGAAATAACAAACATTTAAAAAATACCGGCCAAGTGCGAGTCGGGCTCCCGCACTGAGGGTTCCGTACCACCACAAAATACAATAATTTATTAATTAAAAAAACCGACTTCAAAATTAGTAAAATATGTCATTTCGATCCGGTGAAATGATACATTCAAATTCAAAATATTTTATTAAGGACAACTAAAAACCCATTGAGGTCACCATAAAGAGGTCATCCAGGTAAGGAATTACCAGTTATAACTTGGTAAATTAATGAACTAAAAGACACCGAATCACACTTGGCCACTTTAGAGTGTATACTATAATCATGCCAAGATTGACGCTTGTACGTATTACCGTTTTTACATTAGAGCTAATACAAAAATACGTTTGTTGTATGGGGACTCCCTTTCGATTTTGACTTTTTTATTATTTGTTAGTTAATCCGCCGTAACATTACATATTCTGTGAAAATTTTAACTGGTTATCTATTACGGTTCGAAAGTAACAGTCGTTGAAAGGTAGGACGGACGGAAGGAGAGACAGCGTAGACTCAGTAAAAGGGTTCCGTTTTTACCCTTTGGGTACCTAAAAACAATCGAATTAAGAACTCTCCTTTTTTGAAATTCGGTAGAAAAATTTGTCAATTAAACGATACCTGCCCCCCGATTCTACCAAACAAATTTTCTTTAAATTGTAATTGTTGCGATTTTAATTGTTAAATAACTGCCTCAAAATTGACAGTTTTGAATATTTTTTTATACTAAGTTATAATATTAGGTGTATTTTTCTAGTATAAAATAATATTTAAAACTGTCAATATTGAGGCAGTTATTTAACAATTAAAATCGCAACAATTACAATTTAAAGATAATTTCTTTAGTAGAATCGGGGCCCTGTACTAAAGACAATTTCCCTTGTTTGCTTGTTTGTCTGCAAATAAGTAACAAAATTGCTCCCCATTCAAAGGGCCGATACCAAAACTTTCGCGGGAAAAAGCCACAGAAACAAACTTACAGCGTTACAACTGTGGTTACAAGTTAGAGCTTCCAGTGACGTCACGCACCCCACTGTTTGTCCTCTCCTTACCACAGACGGACTCCGAATGAGTCCACGGGGATGAAACAGGTTGAGGACACACTGGGGCACACTGAGTGTGTGAAAATGAAAGCAGCAATAAAACCGGCCAAGTACGAGTCGGGCTCGCACACTGAGGGTTCCGTACGAGGCGCTTAGATTCCACTTTTATTAGCGAACTGCTAGTCTGTGGAATGCGCTGCCTGAATGGGTGTTCCCCGATATTTACAATCTGGGTGTCTTTAAATCACGAGTAAATCGGTCTCTTCTAGGCAAGCGTGCTCCATCGTAGACCGCATCATCGCTTTACATCAGGCGATTTGGAGGTCAAACGCAAGCCAACTATTATAAAAAAACTTTTTTAAAAAGGCCTGTCACCCGTCCATCCAAGTACCGACCGCGCCCGACGTTGCTTAACTTCGGTGGTCGTACGAGAACCGGTGGTGAACAGAAATATGTCACCGACTTGCACTTGACCATTATTTATTATTTGTGTATACTTTAGAGTGTGTACTATAATCATGCCAAGTTTGACGCTTGTACGTATTACCGTTTTTACATGAAATATAAATATTCGGGACATATTTGCACACACGGTCATCTGACCCCAAACTAAGCAAAGCTTGTGATATGGCTGCCAGAGACTGATATAAATACATAATTAATTAATTATATAGCTTTAAATACATACTTAAATAGATATTAACACCCAGATATAGAACAAACACAAATGTTCATCGCATAAATGTTTGTCCTAGATGGGAATCGAACCCACGCCCCCAAGCTCATAAGGTAGGTTCACTACCAACTGGACCAAAGGGCTATTTAAAAGTGTCTATCTAAAACATTAGAGTTTATACAAAAATACGTTAAAAAAAAACGTTTGTTGAACGGAATAAGAACCCATGCATATTACTTGCGTCCGCCAGATATATAGATCGAGAATTTCGACATTATTTTGAAGAAGGGGATCCCTCGGATCTTGCTCTACCCTGACCCGGGGCCTTATTATGATTCTTTGATCGGGATCGAAATTGCATGCCATCCCGTTCGTATCTATTTACTCGCACCACGTGCGTAAGTGAGATGGCACGCGATCGCGATCACGATCCGAATCATCCATAATAAGGTGGCCGCTAGGGCCGCAGGGGCGGATCCAGGATTTCATTTTGGGGGGGGGCCATCCTGGCAAGGTTCGAAGGAATCAAATCGAAAAATTGAGTCGAATATATGGAATTGCTAGGTGTTTTGGGGGCCCCCATGCCCGCCCCCCCCCCCCCCCCATTGGATCCGCCAATGTAGGGCCGGCTCTGCAGGGATAAAACGATGGATAGACAATTTGTTCACGGCCCGTGCTAGGCCTGCTGGGAGACGAATACATACCAAAAGAATCCAGCGCGTCCAACCATATCCAACTGATCCTGACTGTGCATGATCCAGCGATCTCCATCACGAGCCGACTGTTCTCTTCTCCGTGAAATTTGGTCTGCGGCTCACTTGATATGAAGCACAACCATCTACCCAATCTGAAAAAAAAAAGATTTAAAACTTATAAACACGTTTATAATCGTTAGTCCTGTAGACCCTAGTAAGGATAATGGGAGAAACGTCTCCTATTTAAATTATTGTATTGTCATCAGACCTTGACAACTGTCCAAAATTTCAATTTAATTCGAGTTTTTAAAGGGGGTGAAAATCACGTTCAAAGATTCTGTTACATGCAAACATACATACATACCTAGCTAATACAAGGGTGTTTTTTTTATTTATTTATAAATAAGCTTGCGCTTGGCCGCCAACTCGCCTGATGTTAAGCGAGGATGCGGCCTACGATGGAGCACGCTTGCTTGTGTTAATAATAAACTAGTACCTATTGCAGACGATGCGTAGTACTAGCGCAAGTATTACTCGCGCCAGTTTACTGCGCCAGCTACAGACTCAGAAAAAAATGGAAGTGTTATACCTACAGTTTCCCTATTAGCATTTATTCTCGGCCCTGCTGCCTTATTATGGATGATTCGGATCGTGATCGCGATCGCGTGCCATCTCACTTACGCACGTGGTGCGAGTAAATAGATGCGAACGGGACGGCATGCAATCTGGATCCCGATCAAAGAATCATAATAAGGCCCCTGCACCAATGGCTTATTGAGTAGGTACCTATCTTGGTACCTATAAATAAATTAAGTGCAGTTTCGAATTCATCGCTCAAAAACGGTGACGCAAAACATCGTGAGGAAACTGGTATGTCTAAGAACAGCAAAAGTTCAATGACATGTTATGACATTCATCAACATGCACTGGCCCAGCATGGTGACCACCCTCTCTCTCTCTGAGAGGCCTGTTTCCCAACAGTGGGAGCATAATAGGCTGAAATGATGATGATGATGATTTATTATACATGTAGCGATTGTAGGGACATCTTAATTTTCCCGCCGTGTTCTTGTTAAAAGAAAACGGTTATTTCATATATCGAAAAAAAAACTTGGGTTTGACTACAGATAATGAGAGAAGAGAAGCTGTTTTAAAAAAAAAACTTTCCTTGGTTACGAAGTTGCAGTTAATAGTGCTAACTGACGCACGAACGCGGCTGTCCTCAACCGCCGTCTGACCAATGGGAGAGAAAGAGAGGGAAATATGATATTCTCACTCTTTCTCTCCCGTTGGTTGGAGCGCGGTCCGTCAGCCGCGTTCGAACGTCTGTTAGCACTATAAGATAGCGGGTGGTTTCGTATACAGAACAATAAGTCTTCGCTCGTAACTGGTATTGTACAAAACATAATATCGCTTCGATCATAACTGGTTACGAAACTATGGTAACGGAGGCAGCCGAAGCGTTTTATCTCTCGGTGTGTCCCGAACCATTAAGATGCCGTCATAAGCTAATCTGAGGCTTCTAAATGGCATTTATTCCCCCCGGGGGTGTCGGGGGCCGCGTGGGGGACAGGGAAAATTTATATTAATGAATAATCAGGATAACCTTGTTGTTTTAATGAATGAATTATCTTGTTATTTTTCATTCAATTACGTAGTAATGTTATCATTAATCACTACTTATCCCTTAGAATAACTACTCAGAGAAGGTAGGTTTCCAAACAACGCCTTCTCAAAACGTAAGCTACAAATTTGCTTTGTAGCTTACGTTTCGATTAGTATTTTAAACGATTTAAGCAAGAAAATTAATGGATTACCTGTGGAATGTCACACCATAACTCTTATGCTGCTTTTCTGATTTGTTGTGGTACGATTTCACCGCGCAAATTGTCATACTAAAATTTTTGTATATTTTTTGGTGTCATAAGACACCATTTGAATGGCTTAAATTTTGCGAATGTACTTGGTTTCTTTGTGTAGTTATTCTAAATATACAACTTTCGGGATACAGACGCTTCAATATATAAAATGTACCGTTACTATGATCCCAATAAATGATTGATTGATTGATTGATTGATTGAACTAAAACTAAACTAAATCTAAAACTAAAATTAATCTAAAACTAATCTAACAATCCGCTACCAGTGGGCTTTCCCAAAATGCTTTCCCAAAATGCTGGCAGCATTGCCACGTTGTATGGCAATGCTTATTATATTAATACTAGCGACCCGCCCGCCCGGCTTCGCATGGGTGTAATTTACGTGCGAAGCCGGGGCGGGTCGCTAGTTATATACATAAACCTTCCGTGAAAATGTATCTAACTGATGGTGAAAACCGCATCACAATCCGTTGCGTGGTTTAGGAGGAGTTAGCGGCCATGCAGACAGACAGGGAAAGCGACCGATGAAAAGATATTTGCTGAAAACAAAAACCGCCGGAATAAAACCGACTTGGTGAAATGAATTAAGCTTTCATTAACTTGAGTTTTTATTTTGATTAGGTATATTTTATTACGGTAGGTCATAGATCTATGCGGTAGGTATATAGAAGATCTAAATCTATGTGACATTCACTACCATTAGACCCGGGGCCTTATTATGATTCTTTGATCGGAATCGAAATCGCATGCCGTCCCGTTCGTATCTATTTACACGCACCACGTGCGTAAGTGAGATGGCACGCGATCGCGATCACGATCCGAATCATCCATAATAAGGCAGCAGGGTAGATAATTATTGTTTTTTTTTTATAGTAGGATGAAACCCATTGGAAAAGGAAGAGAATATAACGAAAATGAAAGGAAAAATAAATTACTTTTAATTTTTTTTTTTTTTTTTCGATTTCCGGCAAAACTACAAGTCCTATGGATAAAAGTTAAATGGCAAAGTTGTAAGTCATAAAAAGATCTACAATTTTTGTTTTCACACTTTTTTCACATAACCTCAAAATGTATGTGAAAAATGCCCACAATGCTGGGTACCCAGCATTGTAGGGTCCATCCTCTCTCTGTCGCTATCTCTCTCTCTCTGAGATAAAAGGCCTGCCGCCTGTGTCCCACCCATGGTCCCCAGCAGTGGCAACATGAAAGGCATGTTGCATGATGTTGCATGATGCATGATATTGATGGCTTGACGATAAAATGTAAGATCATTGCGCTAAAATACTTTGTTCTCAAAAGGTATACAAAGAGGAAAGGTGTGTCGATGCTTAGGGTAAACGAGGCAAGTTTGGCGCATTATAAATAAATATTTAGTACATTTTATTTATATTACACGGGAATTACTCACGTAATCTTACGTGAGTAATTCCCGTGTAATATAAATAAAATGTGTGAAAACCACGTCAGTTTCTATAATAAAATATTTAGTACTTACATTCATATTTAAGCCACTTACGGAAGTCTGTCTTTATGAACAACTTTTACTATAGGCCAGCCCCATACGCGAAAAAAACAGCTGTGCCATAGAAAAATGCCTTTAAGAATCTTTGATAATAATATTTATTTGATTTGGATCTGCCTTAAACTCGAGCTAGTAGCGAAAAAAGTCATTGCACACACTGGCATATTCTTACTGGGGCAAGTGCCTTTATCAACTAAACAAAATACAAGCTAAAACTAACACTACAAATACAGTTAGACTGCCCATATACCGTTGAAGGAACAATCCAAATGCTCAAGCACACTACCAGTTGGCAAAGCACCCAGCATGCTGGCGGCATTACCACGCTGAATGGCAATGCTTATGCGTTGAGCCAGAAACACGCGTCACATTAACCAGGCGCTCTAAAAGATTTTATTCTTACTAGTTCTACAAAATTTCAATATTGAGCGGCACACAACTGCAAACGATATGATGGGACGGATGACCACGGGGAGGTTTAAGAGCTAAAGGAGAAACTAAAACTGTGCTATTATGTCTTCTGTGATACCTACAGAGTCTAATTCTTCAAACTGATATTTAGCAGAGCCGCCAGTAGGCGTAGGAAATAACATAAAAGCAGAATAAAAAAGCTTAAAGCCGAAAAGTTCGCGTTTCGTGAGGCCCCAACTCGATACGCGGTCCCAAACTAACGTTAAAACTGCACAGTTCGGAAAATGACGCGAACGTGAACCTTAACGCGTCCATACGGTTTGCGGTCGTGCAACATTTTTTTCATCACCTAAACTGGTTTGCTTTAAACAGCGAGGCGTAAGGCCCCTGGGCTACCAGAAGTATAATGTATTGTGTAATATTTTCAGTCTAATTTACCCTCATTTACCCCACTCGAAGAGATCACATGTACCTACTTCACTCCGTACTTGGCACGTCGCCATTTTGGATTCCCTCCAAAACATCACACGCACTGAAACCGCACCAACAGTACACATTTGACTAGAAAACTGAACAGACGTGCCTATTTTCTCCCGTTTTAAACAAAAACGAGATAAAATCTAACATTTCGAGTCGTTTTGTTATCTTGATTGTCAAGTTGAGGTTAGTTTTGCGCGAGGAAATTTTGGCGGTAGTTTTACATTTTTCGAGACAAAGAACGTTTTGTGCTTTTGCGTTGTGACGGAATTTGAGCTTGGAAACTCAGGTAAGGAAACTATTTATATTTTCATAGATTTGTACAACTATTTTTAGGTGGCAATTCTGCGATTAATTTGTACACATTTTTGAATCAGCAAAACTTGAAAACCTACTTACTTATCTCCATCTCTTCTCTATTTCTTCTCTATTTCTTCTCTATCTCTTCTCTATCTCTACATAGCAATACCCCGGGCCCGTACCAATGAGCCGTACCTCTTTGGAGCTTATGCACGGATTTTCATACCACTGGCTTATCGGTGAAGGAAAACATCGTGAGCAAACCTGCATACGTACGGAGAAGGAATTCAATGGCGTATGTGAATCCACCAACCCGCACTGGGCCAGCGTGGTGGATATGGCCCAATCACCATTTCGGGGGTGGGCTTAAAGTCCAGCAGTGGACTGTTAAAAGGCTAATTATCTCGATGATGCGATGTAAGGATACTGTGAGGGATTTTTTACCAACATTTTCTATAATCCTATATAATATTTATTATTATTCTAATTAAATGTCCCGAATATTTATATATACGTAACTATATACACCTGTAAAACTTTAATTTCCTGTCAAAATATGATGAAACTTATTAATAGCAAGTTTATTACTGGAGCGGAAATAATGCGTCGAACGAGTGGGCGTTTTATTTTAAACACAGTAGTGGTTTGTTTGTTTTCGATTGATTCCATGTTTTGGATGACGCGTAAAACAGTACATCACAACCTAAATCACAACAACACATTAAAAACCTACATTATGCAGGTTGTCGTGTTAGCAAACACACTCGTCACGATTGTTATATTTGCACACACACGGCAACGGCACGGTGGCTGTGTAAACGGCGCCGTGCACCGTTATCCGTTATTTTTTTAATAGGTTATTATAAACCATTTCGAGCAATAGATTTACTGATCAGATACATAAATTTTTTATTAAAAAAATAGGTGCTGATATTTATTTGAAATATGATTGATCTACATTTACACTTAATGACGTCAGCGTTGGCGTCGTGTTGAAATTTATCTACACAAAAGCCGTTTACACAAAAAAAAAACCAAACCACTGTGCAACTAATGACGTTTTCAGATAAAAATATGACAGAAGTAAGGTTTTTTTTTGTATAGAAATCAACACGAACTAATATAAACACCGATGCTGACGTCATTACATTTTAAAAAATACAATCTAAAATAATATTTTTCAATAACAAACAAATTTATTCAAATAAGTGTTCAAATAGTCTATATTTTATGAAAATAACATAAAACTATAAGGTTAGAATATTTGGGCAATCCCCATTGCACCGCATTAATGCATCGGCATTCGCAGTACCAAGGATCCATACAATATGATACAATATAGCTTCCTATATATATAGGCAGTACTTTTTTTATAAATAATAGGCTTGCGCTTGACCGCCAACTCGCCTGATGTTAAGCGATGATGCAGTCTACGTTGGAGCACGCTTGCCTAGAACAAACCGATTCACTCGTGATTTGAAGACACCCAGATTGTAACTATCGGGGAACACCCATTCAGGCAGCGCATTTCACAGACGAGCAGTTCGCACAATAAAAGTGGAATCAAAGCACTTCGTTCGGGTTTTCGGAATACCAACCATAAAGCGGTGTCGATTATTTGTGCCCGGATAGAAAAATGGACAAGAGGGAATTAAATCATGCAGATCAGATGCACACTCTCCGAAATGTATTCGATAAAAGACCGATAGACTAGCAACTTTGTGCCGATGCTCAAGACTAAGGAGCTTAGTCTGAACCAGGGATTCGTTGCCGATGAGCTTCGTAGCCACTAACTAGGTACGTTAGTGGCCTACATAAGCATTAACATACACACTTTCACACGGCGAAAGCCGAAAGACATCAATGTTTTTTTTTACGGCAAACATAAGCTTGCGTTCCTTCGGTAAGCAGAAACTACCGCCTAAAGACACCTGCAACTCTAGCACTGATCACTAGATGTAGTCGTGTGAACTACTTGTTTTATTTATGCCAACATTATACTGGCACGGGCGTAATTCACACGGCTGACGCCGTAACGTTGCCGTGTGTTTATAAAATTTACACGTGCAACTTGCAGCGAGTGCATGAACCGCGAGATGAGGAAATTGCCAAAATTTGTGGAAAATAGGCTGGGTCATGGCCATGTTTAAAAAAAAATAGGCTTGCGTTTGACCACCATCACGCCTGATGTTAAGCGATGATGCGGACGTTGGAGCACGCTTGTCTAGAAGAAACCTATTCAATCGTGATTTGAAAACACCCAGATTGTAATACTTTGGGAGGATTTTGTCGTCGCACGTCTTATGTATTTGACAGTGTCAAGTAGGTTTATTATTTGATCTGATGCCAGCATCGCGGTTTTACCATCGCACCAGCTGCCACCGCCTGAAAGTTCATCCACATATCATAGATTGGTGGAAATCGCACACGGTGCGTTTTACGCGATCTTTTTTGCCTCACACCTGCAATTTGTGGAATGAGCTCCTATCCTGGCAGCATTTCCGAATAACTGTAACATAGGGTTCTTCAAAAAGGCTGTTAAGGGTCTGCAACGTACCTGTGATGCCCCTGGTGTTGCAGGTATCCATAGGCGACGGTGATAGCTTACCATCAGGCAGCCCGTCAGCTTGTTTGCCACCTATTGCATTTTTATTTTTTATATATAATAAATAATATTCAATTTCATTTAATTACTTATGATCACGACTCACCTATTGTTATACGACGGCGTGGTCAATAGAAAAGAAATACTCCTAGGCTGAAATTGTAACTGGCTCCCAAACGTGCCTGCCGGAAACGGGAACACCCACAACGACGAGTCAATATAATTATTTTAGAAATCGTTAAAGTTTGACTGAAAGCCAGGAAGGTCAATGGCGAGGTTCTAAAATTAGCCACCATTTTGGTAGATATCATCTTGACGCGTCTGGTTTTTGACCTTTGTTCATATATAAACTTTAGTGCCATTTAAGTGCTTTATTTTGGTTTTAGTGCGATTTAGGTTATCTTTATAGGTTGGTTTTGAGTTGTTTTTCTTTGGGGGTTCTTTAGGTTTTTTGGCTTTGTTTTATTCTTCTGTAACCTGTATGTATGTCACTGAATTCCTCCTAAATGGCTGGACCGATTTTGATGATTTTTTTGTGTGTGTTTGAGCCCACTCATGATGGTGGAAAAAAGCTGTTCCATAGAAAACGGCCATTGAGAGTCGACAAAATGTATGGAACAGCTGATTTTTTTACTTGATATCAGGGTTGGTCCTATAATAAAAGTTGTTCTGATGAGTACCTACCTACAATGACTTCCTTTCGGCTTAGTACAGTATGCGTAACCCTGTATAAGAGTACTTATCATGGAGGTCTCTGGCGCCGGTAGCACAGTTTATTTACTAAGTACCTACAAGCGCCAATCAGTCTCATACAAACAATAAACTAGTAATTTTTAAATGTACCTAATGTTTGTAATACGTCTATTTTAAGTTTGTAAACAAATGTTGATTCGACATTTAGATTTTTATTATTATGTTTGTCAAAAGCAAAGTCGTTAAAATATAAATTCTGCATCATGACAAGTTTTAAAAACAATATTCTTGAAACAAAATCTATCATAAACTAAACAGTGTAAACGCCCTATCAAGGTCACAGCGTACGGATCGTATGTCAAACGTCCGGCGTTGTCACAGCAACGCGTGCTTCATTGGCAGACTATTCGAGCCAGAGAACATGCGGTGGCCTTGTAGTGACGTTGCATAAATTAATTTGAACTTTGAATTACGTATTGCACTTTCATTCAATGTGCAAATATTTTTACTAGATTTTGGCATTTAGCCATTGTTGATAGGAGATTGGAATTTTTGTGTTAGTTTCTATGCTGATAAATAAATATGTATGTCAGTGGCGTAGCGCTCCTAGCGTAACTGAACTTGTGCGTTCTTAATAGATCAGTACTGCTTAGAATAGTTCATAGCCGAAAGAAGTCCATAGTCATCATCATCATAATTTCAGCTAGAGGACGTTCACTGCAGGACGCCAAAAGATCCCAATCGATCTCCAAAAGGGCCGGTTGGAAGCGGCCTGCATCCAGCGTGTCCCTGCGGTCTCTTTTAGGACGTCTGTCCATCTTGTGGGTGGACGACGTACGCTGCGCTTACCGGTCCGTGGTCTCCATTCGAGAACATTTCGGCCCCATCGACCCTCTGTTCTGTGTGCTAAGTGCCCTGCCCACTGTCACTTCAACTTGCCAAGGTCTATAGCACCTACCCAGCATTATGAACAAGTTTTACTAGGGGAAGAACACTGAAATCGCGAAAAAATATCAACTATCCCATAGAAAATGGCCAATTACATTCGACAAAATGATATTTGGTATTTAAAGCCCGTAGCAGACTATGCGTAATACAAGTTGCAAGTGCTACGCATCGTGTGCAACGTTTTGCTTAGTGCACGTGGCAGTGGAAGTGGTTAGTACCACTGCCACTTGCACTAAGCAAAACGTGACGTATTAGCTACTTGCAACTTGTACTTCGTATGGTCTGCTACGGGCTTTAGTCGCGATTTCAGGGTTGGTGCCATAGTAAAAGTTGTTCATATTAATTTTTAATTTTATTTTTTATTTTATATATGAAATACATACCTTGAATGGGCATTACAGTTTCCCAATTCACCCATTCAAGGTTAACTAAAACTAAAAATAAAAACTACAGCACAAACTAAAAAACAGACTAATTAAAATATAAAAACAAAATTTTAAATAGATACTAACAATAATATAAAATGTACTTTAGCTTTAAACCCTATTATCTAAACTAAACAATAAAATATAATGTATAAGTACGCCAGCTTTGGACTGGTAATGACTAAAACCATTGCCGCTCTGTGAAACTCGTCATAGGAGCTAAGGAAGAAATCAAGATCTCGATTCCGGTCAAGCACAGACCCTTTCCGCAAATGGTACACAGTTTCCGCGTGACCCTGTATAAATTAGCCTGATCAATAAATCGAGGTTGACATTAGTAAACATCTCTTTGATACGCAAAAAGAATTCAAATAATACGCAATACAAGTTGCGTATGACAATATATCATGTTACGTCAGATACGGTAGGTAGGTACGCCAAAACACTATTTTGGCTAACCAATGATAATATAAATTTAATGGCACACGTGCGCCACGTCTGTCGTGACGCTTACCATCACGTGAGTGACTTGATCACCTCGTTGTAAACAAGTAAATTAAAATAATAATATAACTAATACTTAATTCACTGGCAAATACACAAGAGTGCGACGCCAAAGTCCTCACAGAGAAAAGAAGAAAAAAGACGCCATTTTGTGCGATCAACGAGGCACATCATCGTGGCCTTGTTTCGTATACCGTAGTGGGTATAAAACTTCCTTGGCCGGAGTATCATAGGATCAAGGATTTCTTGCATAGGATATAGGATCAAGGATTCCTTGCATAGGATCGTAGCCAAAGAATTTGGAACTAACCTTTCTAGGTCCAAATTCTTTTATTGACATTGACAGATAACGCAACGCTACAAAAAGTCTAACTATGAAGAATTTGGTATGTTCTGCCAGCATCTAAATAATAATAATAATAATAATAAATATTCGGGACATTTTTACACACACGGTCATCTGACCCCAAACTAAGCAAAGCTTGTGATATGGCTGCCAGAGACTGATATACATACATATATAGTTTTAAATACATACTTAAATAGATATTAACAACCAGATATAGAACAAACACAAATGTTCATCACACAAATGTTTGTCCTAGATGGGAATCGAACCCACGCCCCTAAGCTTAAATTAAAGCTGTCTTCGATTAATCGATTTATCTCAAAGGATGTCCCTCAAATAATGAACGAATATATACGAACGACACGTTTCAGAAAACTACTTACTACGTACCATCGATCTATAATTATGTACTTTAACGTTAACTTCTTTGTTACGTACAAAGAAATATTGTTGGATGGATGACAAAATAATTGTTACGTCAGAAAATCAGCTGATCCTTTATTATAGAGTCAAAGGTCATTTACCTGCACGATGCAACTATTATCTAACCTGTATATTCCGTGTTGGCAAAGAATATAACTAATAAGTATATGTTTTGGCACGTAAAAGCTTTTGTGATAGACAAGTGACACCACATCAGAAAATATAAATGTAAGTGTGTATAACACTTTCCTCTGCAGTTTCCAAACGTTCACTCGCCTGCCAAAAAGCTTCACGTACACAGGCCCCCGATTCGACTAAAATGTGTTACGCACCGCATGTCGGCGTAAGGAAAAACTGCTCCGATGCGCGTATTGTGTGTAAGAAGACCAATACCAATGGTATATAATATTATGCACGGATTTTATACTTATTTAAACTTTTTTTTTTTAATTTTCTGAAATGTAAGTGAAATTCCCCATTTTAGCCATAAAAAAACTCCTTCGCTCGCATTCGACGGGTTAAATTGTAATTGTTTCAATTTTAATTTGTAAATAACGGCCTCAAAATTGTAAGTTAAAAATATACTAGAAAAATGCCACCACCTAATATTGTAATTTAGTATAAAATAATATTAAAAACTGTCCGTTTTGAGGCAATTATTTACAAATTATAATTGAAACAATTACAATTTAAAAACAATTTGGTTAGTAAAATCGGGGGCCTGGTCCAATAGTTTTCGAGATTTCTGTGATTTTGACTGGACGCTACGAACGCTACAAAATAATGCTACGTAGCCAGTCTTTGCTACGAAGGGTCTACGAAATCGTAGAGGCTTTACAAAACGCATTTTTTCGTATTTTGAAACTTTTCAACTGCAGATTCTAGATTACTTGGTTTTTAGGGTTCCGTACCCGAAGGGTATAAAAGGGTATATTACTAAGCCTACATTGTCTGTCTGTCCGCCTGTCTATTTGTCCGTCTGTCCTACCTATTAACAGTTTTATCTTTCGAACCGTAATAGATAGCCAATTGAAATTTGTACATAATATGTAATGTTACGGCGGATTAACTAAAAAAAAAAGCTTTAAAAAACTAGTGCAATAATCGACATAAATACAGGTAGTAGTATAAAATAAAGTAGCTTTCCGCGTCTGTCTGTCTGTATATCCGCTAACTGCTCCTAAACCACGCAACGGATTTTGATGCGGTTTTCACCAATTATCTATCTGTAGGTAGTACATATAGATAACGATCTATCTATATATATAAAAGAAAGTCGTGTTATATTTTATTTATATTACACGGGAATTACTCGCGTAAGATTAAGCCGGTCACTCCGACTATAGTTTCAACCGCATTAGGCAGTCTTTTTCAAGGTGAATGCGCGCGCGCGGCTGCGTCTCGCTTGGCACGAAAAAAAAAAAACAAAAAAAAAAAAAAAAATGAAAAAATTAAAAATGAAAATGTGTGAAAACCACGTCAGTTTCTATAATAAAGTCGTGTTAGTTACACTATTTATAACTCAAGAACGGCTAAACCGATTTTGCTGAAAATTGGTGGGGAGGTAGCTTACAACCAGGAGATAGACATAGGCTATCTCCTGGCATTTATCAGCATCATGACCATTTTTATCACTACGCGGGAGAAAACGCGGGGCGCTGCTAGTTTATAATAAAACTTACACCCGAGCGAAGCTACGCTTGTAATTAACATATATAAATTTATTTTGGTAATTTAAATATGATTCGTAACATGTATACTTTTCTTGAGTTAGTTAATAAAAAGTTAATAAATAAGAGAAAAAATATATTATAAGTTGCCAGTTGAAAAATTAAAAAAATCGGGAAAAAACTAAAGTACTTTTTTCTATGGTATTTTTAAATGTATTCCAGCCCATAACACAAACTGTTTAAAAGCTCTGTCAGTACGCTTAGTCCTAGATTTGATAGTTTTCGAAAACTTTTTTCGTTTACGTATTGTTCCATACATTTTAGTAAAGCGCCTCCTGCGGAAACGCGGAGGAACTAAAATCGATAGTAATCGGCGGTATAGATTACTTCACTCTAATACGAAAAAAGTTTTCGAATACCTTTCAGCCCAGCAATGTATGGAACAATACGAAAACGAAAAAAGTTTTCGAATACTATCAAAACTTGTACTAGGAGTCAGGTAGGTAGGAGGTCAGCTAGTTTAAACAAAATTTTAGTTATATCACTGTTAGGGTTGCCATACGTCCAGAATTTTTCGGACAAATCCGTGAAGTCAGGCTTTTGTCCGAAATCCCGAACATTCAATGAAATTAAAAAGACCGCCGCGAAATATGAACTTTTAAGGAAATAAATAAATAAATAAGTGTCTTTATTTCAGGCATGGAACCCATATTTTTACACATAAATTCTACAGTTACAAAAAAAAAAATATAGGTTATAGTTAATATTATAATAATAATATAAAATTGTTAAAATTGAAATTTTAGTTAAAATTACAATAATAACACAAAATAGTTAAAATTATAATGATACAATTGCGTAATAAAAATACCACAGTCATTTTCGGTTCCCACTCCGGTGCACGATTTAAAAATCGGACTACCAAGGTAGTCCCCCATGCACTGAAATGTCCAGAAATTTATTTATTCGGGTTTTTGCCCGAAGATTTTATTCTTCATGTGGTAACCCTAATCACGGTCAATACCCTAGTGAGGCCAGTACCTATCTACCAATATTTCCTTCTGACGGCTGCATGTGCACTTATACGTATATGGCAATACCTTGAAGAAGCGGCCAATAGTATCAAGTACCGACCTTCACCTAGTAAGGTTTAATTTTAGTTTTTATTTAGGTTGGTACTTACCTAGAACTAGCGTCATAGCGTCTCGTAGTACTTTTTATCTACTACAGTCTAGTCACTGAAAGAATACATCTGATAGCTGTAATAAAATTGTAAAAATCTGAATAACATTTTCTTATGATATTTTACTGTAGTATAAATATCTCTACATAGTATAAATTAAAGTCACTTTCCGCGTCTGTTTGTATGGCCGCTAACTCCTCCTAAACCACGCAACGGATTTTGATGCGGTTTTCACCATCTGTTAGACAATTTTTCATGATGAACCTAATTTACGTCTTAAAATAAGTAGTAACCAAACTGTAGAACTATCTATTTGCAGAATTTAAGAATAATAAAGTTATAATTATGATTATTTACGAGATATTGACCGTGGTAAGTCCCATCATTTCACACCAAAAGTAGTAGCCAGAAACTTCATAACAATAAAAATGCATCTGAAATATTAAAATTCGACAGAATAGGTCTCTCGACCGACGTATTTTACTACCACTAAAATAGCCTTAAAGCTGTTTGTCCCCGCTTTTACGAACGCCGTCAAAGTTGAGGTTCAAATTTTTTTACTACGCACATTTGTATAATCTGTATTACTATTGTACTTAGGTAGTTGTGGAATGAGCTCCCGATATTTCGGCGCAGTTACATGCACCATGTTTACGGGAAGACAACCGAACAACCGTGATATTTTAAAACAGTGTTTTAAGAACAATAAACCTCTCTGTACCTGTAAAAGCGCTGAACATTTTCCGTTTGGCACAAAACCAATCTAAATCTGTAATTTCTCTACCATGAGAGTGTTTTATAAACATTGCACCGATCAAAACACAACGGTTCATTTTATTGCGCAGTTCTCGAAGTGTGCTAATGGGTGAACAGCATGCCCTGTATTGACCTATTTACCTATTACAATAAACCAAGTGCGAGTCGGGCTCGCGCACTTAGGGTTCCGTACACGAAATACAATAAGGTCGGACAAGTAACCAAATTACCAGTTATAGCTTGGCAATGAACAGAAACTTGTCACCGACTCGCACTTGTTCATTATTTATTGTTTTTTGTTATACTTTAGAGTGTGTACTATAATCATGCCAAGGGGTGGTGGGTGGGGTGACAGGGCTGACAGACGGACGGACACACAGACATCGTAGGCTTAGTAATAGCATAGATAAATATATACTTGGTAATAGGGTCCCGTTTTTACCCTTTGGGTTCGGAACCTTAAAAACTGATCATAAGACTGGCTAAAAACACGAGTCGAGGATTAAAAGATAAAAACAAAAATGGCGGACGTCCAACGCGTACCCGACAAACTTATCTGTACAGTTGAAGCGGAGAGCCGTCGATGGCGTCGTTGCATAGTTTGAACAAAACTGCAAGCCTTTCGTGGAAAATTCTAGTTCCTTCATTTAGCCGACTGCATAAATAAGCTGGTCGGCGTATTTTCGCGCCAATAAGTCTGCGTCAGGGAATTTCCTCGAAGAATCAACATGGATTTGAATAGTTTGTTTGAAAACAAAGTGAGAAATGAAAGTGATGTTTTATTTTTATGTTCCTAATGAACTTGCATTGCCAATTGCGACTTGACCGGCCAATTTACTAGCTCAAGGTTACTCGAAACGAAGGTAGGTACTCTGCCGAAACGCTTTAATTGTAATCATCATATACATAGAAAAGAAAAGTAAATAGAACGGAAATGAGAAGGAAAATCTGTTACCAGGCATTATGATTGAACATTCTTATTTATGTCAACGCGTCGAACTCTGCATCCAAAGAACTTGGACCTTACCTTTTTGGGTTAGGTCTCAAAGTTCTTTATCCGCATCACAGTTGCTAACTGATTTCGAATGACTGACGTTTCGTTTATATGGGTGCAACTGGCTACTAGACATTTCTTACAAAAATGCTTTGACAGCCGTTCTAATTTAAACAAGAATAAAAATCATTTCTGTGGGTATAGACAAATAAATTATGGGACCAACCGCGGAAGATATACCGAGAAACAAAATTAACTCTTACAAAACAGCTGATATGATTTCGCGGCAAAAGTGGTTCATGATGATAAAGAATAATGACCTCTTTTCAGCTTAGTGCCACCGTTCTGCGTTATAACTGTGTATAACTAAATAGAAAGTCGCTTTTCAAAGTTTTAGTCAAAATTTTACTGTCCGTCAAGCTTTCACCTTTCACCATCTAAGCTTCCACAGACTCGGACGAGTCGTGGAGATGTGGTTTGACAGCACAAAGTCTGGCGCTTAATAAACTGGCCAAGTGCGAGTCGGGCTCGCGCACTGAGGGTTCCGTACCACCTACTTACTTGTTATTTATGTAGCGGGCATTTTCCGCAACTAGGCCATTCATTGGCCCATTTTGCGTCACCCGGCTGCAGCTAATTCAGCCAACCGGTCTCCTCCAGGAAAGTCAGCAGCTCGCTGATGCCTGCGCAGACTTCCCGTCCTCGGTGATCCGAGGATAGTGTTTCGTTGTTCTGCCACGCTGCTGCACTCCAGCAGCAAATGTGCGGCCGTTTCTTCAGTCTCCAGACACCCTCTACATAGGGGACTGTCTACAACCCTAACAATTTACCGGAGTTTGTCACGTTTTAGATTCAACAACCTACGGGAGTATCTCGGATCGAGTTCCGGGAAAGCTTCCCTTGACTGTCTACAGGTTTTAGTACTTGCCCAGTATTCTTGTGAAGTCTAGTACGTTTTCGAATCCAGGATCTGATTTGGCTGAAAGGTAGGGGGATTATCGGCTCGGGCCCTACAGGTCGTATGCTCGAGCCTCTCCGCGCCAGTTCGTCAGCCGCATCATTCCCCCTAGACCCACTGTGCCCCTTGATCCATTGGAGAGTAACATAATTGTGTTTACTTACGGTCTCCAGCAGATCATGGCACTGTAGAATTATTCCGTACCACCACAAAATACATTAAATATCAATTTAAAAAACCGACTTCAAAATTATGGCATTTTGATTCGGTGAAATCTTTACTAATAGAGGAATAATACTAGAGGAAAGATTTGTATGTAAGTATGTTTGTAACGAATTGACTCAAAAAGTACTGTTACTGTTAGTTACTTATAAGGTCGAGGTGTAGTTAATCTAAGGTCGTCCAAGTAAAGAAATTACGAGTTATAAGTGGTAATAAACAGAAATTTGTCACTGACTTTTTTTTTTTTTAGAGTAGCATTACATATTCTGTAAAAATTTCAACTGGCTATCTATTACGGTTCGAAAGATACAGCCTTTGAAACCCGGACAGATAGAAAAACAAACATCGATCTCTCATACACTGCGGTGTCTGCGGTAACCACTTACCATCAGGTAGTACACCTGTTACAGTGTTATACAGCAAAAAATAAGATCCAAAACAATGTCTAGTTCAAAATAATACGTAAAACAACGGAAATACCCCCAAACCTGGCACGTATCCAAAACCATTCGACGAAGATATATGACTTCCCGCAAATATTACGAACGTATAAATAACCGAGGGATCTTTCTACACTGGATTTTCTGGCCAATAACAGTAGTTCGCGGTTTAATTATAGATGGCGCCACGTGGCTTCTGTTTATAAACAGCCGAAATAGTGACTTGTTTTATTGCTTTTGGCGTATTTTATTGGCGTTTTGACCGAGCAAAGCGAAGGTTTCAAGTCTACAGAAAAAATCTTTGTGCTATTTTTGATGATAACCGCATAGCATAGCATTAATCGATTTGAATCATATTTTTTTCACGGAGATACAATTTTTTTAACGGGGGGTGGTACCTAAAGTTTAAAAACGGGACCCTATTACTAAGCCTACGATGTCTGTCTGTCCATCTCTCCTACCTATTAACGGCTGTATCGTTTGAATAGATAGCCAGTTTATTTTCACAGAATATGTAATTCAATTCAATCAATTTATATCAGAAAATAAAATTCCATATTTACCTATACAAAATGTCAAAAATTTTAAATTAATATTACTTACACATAAAATAATGATAATAATCAAATAAAATTTAATCATAAAAATTAAAAGTCAAATATCAATAATTTCGGCTTGAACCCGAAATGCTCAACATGAACATAATGTTACGGCGGATTAATTAAGAATTAATAAAAAAAGTCAAATAGTAACAGGGCCGGATTTAGGGGAGGGCAACCGGGGCGAAAGCCCCGGGGCCTCCACAAACGGGGGGCCCCCACAATAAAGACTTCGGAAAAAAAAATCTTTCAAATTCCATTAGTTAACACTAGTAAGCATCTTTTCCTTTGATATATTTTTTTTTTTTTTGCTCTTTCACCTTTACCTACAGCCTACAGTACTTTATACATACATGATTATTTGATTATATTAATCTTAAATAACAGAAATCATTGATCTATATTTGTTCACTCCAATCAGGCAATCAGATCAGTGAAATATCAAAATCTCAAATGGCCCTGATAAGCACTTCCAATTCACTACTCATCTTGAGGGAGTACCCCAATCGCTTAATGGCTGAATGTGGTGGTACTTGCCCGCAACCTCGGAGGTTGGGTATTCGATTCCGTGTCTCGACAATATTTTTTTTTCTTATATATATATGTAAGTACATATAAATTAATTGCAGTATATGAACAATCGGTGTTCTTCAATTCTTAAATAAATCAATTATTATTGACTAATTGGTAATTTTTTTCATATTCTTTATGCAGCAAAAAATTGTTTACTTTATTTGGAAAATAATTTGGGGCGAGGGGGCCTCCGCTCCTTTGTTGCCCCGTGGCCTCTGGACCTCTAAATCCGGCCCTGAATAGTAAAAACGAAATTGGGGGTATCCCCATACAACAAACGTATTTTTTTACTTATTTTTGTATTAGCTCTAATGTAAAAACGGCAATACGTACAAGCGTCAAACTTGGCATGATTATAGTACACACTCTAAAGTATAACAAAAAATTATAAATAATGGCCAAGTGCGAATCGGTATCAAATTTCTGTTTTCATAGAGATTGTGACTCTATAGGAATTGTTTCTCGATGCTCTACCCCTCACAGCGCCGGCCTTAGCCTGGCCCCCGATTCTACTAAGCAAATTGTCTTTAACTTTTAATTGTTTCAATTTTAATTTGTTAATAATTGCCTCAAAATTGAGTTTAAAATTTTTTTTTATCCTAAGTTATAATATTCGGTGGTGGCAATTTTCTAGTATAATTTTATTTTAATTTGTTAATTTTGAGGCAATTATTTAAAAATTAAAATCGCAATAATTACAATTTAAAAACAATGTCTTTAGTAGAATCGGGGGCCAGATCAAAGGCTAGGACCGGCGCTGTGTGGAGATAGTGGTCGCGTTTCCTTTGAGGCGTGCTTGTAGGTATATTTTTATATTTTTTTATAAACAATAGGCTTGCGTTTGACCACCATCTCGCCTGATGTTAAGCGATGATGCTGTCTACGTTGGAGCACGCTTGCCTTGAAGAAACCGATTTACTCGTGATTTGAATTTGACACCCATTGGTGTCTTCAAATCACAGCAGATTGTAACCATAGGGGAACACCCATTCAGGCAGCGCATGCCACAGACGAGCAATTCGCACAATAAATGTGGAACCAAAGCACTTCGTATGTGTTTTCGGAATAACAACAATACAATACAAAAACTCTTTATTAAAATACCACAAAACAAGGATAACATAGACATTACAATAAAAATAATATCTATAGGCTTTTAACAGGCGGCCTACCACCCATAAAGAGGTAATGTACTAGGTATCTACCTAGTACGTGCTTGGTCAAGGGTGTTGGCACAACACAGACTTCTACGTAATATTATTTGTCAATGACATTAACATTAGCCCAATTACCCAGAATTGTGATACGCGGCGAAGTGCGACCAACATAACCGATGAGCTGACCCAATGGCAGCACTGTAAATATTCTACGGGCGATCATCAGCTTTGTTCAGAAATTGCGATGCTAGCTCCCTCACTCAAATCTACTGCGCACGAGGTACGTCGGTAATACGCGTCTGGGCACCTTGCCACGTTCGACGACCTCAAAATGGCGAAAATACGTTTTTTATGCGGTCACTGGTTCATTTTTAATACGTAGTAGAGACTGCAAAAAGAGGATCGTCGTAAAATTGAGAGCACTGAATAAAACACCCCTCTTTTTGCGTATGGATGCTAGTTTGCTATTTGTATACTTAAATTATCAATAGGTAGAGTCGTTCTTTCTTACATATATGCAAATAAAACGACCAAGTGCGAGTCGGGTTAACGTAGTGAGGGTTCCGTACCACCACAAAATTCAATAACGAAATTATCAGTTATAACTTGGTAATGAACAGAAACTTGTCACCGACTCGCACTTGACCATTATTTATTATTTGTTGTTATAATTTAGAGTGTGTACTACAATCGTGCCAAGTTTGACGCTTGTATGTATTATCGTTTTTACATTAGAGCTAATACAAAAATACGTAAAAAATTACGTTTGTTGTATGGGGACCCCCTTTCGTTTATACTTTTTTATTATTTGTTAGTTAATCCGCCGTAACATTACATATTCTGTGAAAATTTCAACTGTGTATCTATTACGGTTCGTAAGATATAACCGTTAATAGGTAGGACAGACAGACGGACGGACAGACAAACAGACAGACATCGTAGGCAAATAGGGGGTAGGTAATAGGGCCCCGTTTTTTACCCTTAGGGCAACCTTAGGGTACGGAACCCTAAAAAAGAAATGTTGTAGAGGCGAGGTCGCGCGTGTGCTAATTTACTGTTTTCTGTTTTTGTACAGACTCTAGATTGGTTTAATGGTGGATAATTAAGTAATTATTTTTGTGTTGTTTCCAAAGCTCCATAGAAGCATCTTGTAAAGTCTCCACCACTTTACTAGGGCATGACTTTGACTTGACCGTGACTTACTTTGCTTGACTCTAAAACTAAAATAATAAATTTAACTCAGAACTCATATATCTTTTTCTATAATATATAACAACTGAAGAAATAATATTTAATATAAAATAGAATATTCTTTTATAATATTTATCAAATAAATAATTTTAAAATTTATTTATTAAGATTTATTTTATGAATTATATTTTTTTATATCTTGTTTGACTTTAATTAATAAAACTTAATTACAATTGGCAAATGCACAAGAGTGCGACGCTAAAATCCGCACATGCAGAGGAATGAATAAAAAAGTGTATGTCAAGTCAATCAATGTCAATCAATTATTATCAATCACTTTTGGGTGTTTTGGCGCCAAAGTGAAAAACATGCCGCTCTATTAAATTATTTATTATTTGTTATTGTGTTTGCTATGGTTCATTATTAATGGTTAAGTGCTCGAGTGTGTAATGATGTGAAACATTTATTTTCATGTTGTTTCCAAATCTCCATAGAAGTATAACAACGATCTATTATAGTATGAAATATTTGAATTATTTATATTGAATGTCTCTCGTACTGAACAGAACTTTTATTGATAATATTTTAAAGTTTTTCATTGAAGTTTAGAATTTTGGCTACTTCAGATTTATACATGTGATTTCTCGAAGCTATATTATGAATCCCCCACCCCCACCCTGTCATACTTTGTAGACCCCTCCCTTAATGTGTGACGTAATTTATGGATGGCCCTACGATGTTAGTTAATAGTTAACGATGTATAATGTAAGCTCATTGGTTAAGAGGTTAAGATTTGCCAAATCGGTATTTTTAACCTATGATTAAGGACAAACTACCTTGAAAAAAATATTGCTCATGAAGGAAATTCAACTTGATTAATTCGATTTTTACAGACGTTTATTTTACTTGCTACATTTTGAATAAAAAATATTAATCTAAAGTCTGTTTCATCACATTGGCGGATCCAGGGGGCCATGGCCCCCCCCAAAACACCTAGCGATTCCATACATTCGACTCAACTTTTCGATTTGATTCAGGTGCACCTTGTCTGAATAGTCCCCCCCAAAATTAAATCCCTGAATCCCCCCCCCCCCCCCCCAATGAAATCCTGGATCCGCCCCTGTTTCATCACCATAGGTCGAGTTATCGCGATAACCACAAATGCGTTCCAGTTGATTCTTTCACTTGAACATAGGAAATTCGAAAACATGAATATCAGTAGTGCTTTACCGACGAAAGGAGGTTATCAATATGACTTGTTTTTTTTTTGTATGATTGTTACGCGATTACTCCGCCAATAAGGATTTAATTACTATGATATTTTTTTTTGTTTGGTAGGTCATACTTTAGAGGTGTTTAGAGGTGATCTCATAATATAAATTTTATTGTATTTGAATAAGTGCTTTTTAAAAAAGTAAACAAAAACCAAAAATAAATAACATATGACGTCATTGATATGAAGTTTTGGTTTGGGCTACTCCAGCAAAAAAAATTACGAGGACTCATTTTCTACTTTTTTAGTTTAGGTACCTATACATGGAGGTATATAGTGTTTGAATCAGTTTTTGGTTTTTTCTAAATAGTTATTATCTTTGTATGTATCACATGCTAGACAAGGACGTTATATATACCATTACCTGATCTAAGTATATACCATAAAGAAGCTAGATTACATGTGGCATCCCCGACACGGAATAATAAGTATTTCGAAACACAGCATGAGCAAAGAGGGGACGAGTCACTAATTACGGAAAATTGTGCAATTTTCTGTTTTAAAACCATGAAATCACCGGCAAAAGCTGTGACTAATTAGTTCTTTGTCAACAAAAGAAGTCATTGCACTTGAAACTGTTCCAAGTTTCCTTAGACTAGGTGTTTCTATCATTTTCCTTTAGACACAGAGTCTGGTGTGATTTCTGGTGTTATATGATTATTTACGGGATATTTACTGTGGTAAGGTTGTGGAATGAGTTCCTTATATAATCCTAACCCCCCCAAATGTAGCGGATCAAGCAATCGACAGCAGAGATAGAGCAACTGGCGCAATGCTGTGGAGCTCCGCATAAATGTGGCAGCCGGTTCCACCTACTTTTCATTTCCACAACCTAGAGACATTCAATGAAACAGTCCAACTTATTAACTTATTTGTTGTTATACTTATGATAGCCCGTTAGTCCAGTTGGTAGTGAACCTAACTTCTGCGCTTGGGGGCGTGGGTCCGATTCCCACCTAGGTCAACATTTGTGTTTGTTCTATATCTGGTTGTTAATATCTATTTAATTATGTATTTAAAACTGTTTATGTATGTATATCAGTCTCTGGCAGCCATATCACAAGCTTTGCTTAGTTTTGGGGTCAGATGACCGCGTGTGCAAATGTGTCCAGAATATTATTTATTTTTTACTAGCTGCGGCTCGCGGTTTCACCCGCGAGTTAAAATCGCCGTTAAGTTTTTGAGGCAATTTTCTTAATTTTTCTTTTCGTAAGAACTTTCTACAAAGTAATAGAAAACTGAAAAAAAAATGAATGAAATCGGTTTAGTCGTTTTCAAGTTATGGCGTGACCAAGGTAAAAGGGATTCATTTTTATATAATACCTACTAGCAACGCACCCCGGCACGCACGGGTATAAGTCTTATTTTTTTACACCTTGGTTATTGGAGTTTTAGTAAGGATCCCTATTTTTTTGAAAATATAATATAGCCTATGTCATCCGGGGATAGTGTAGCTTCCCAACAGTGAAAGAATTTTTCAAATCGGTTCAGTAGTTTCGGAGCCTATTCAATGCAAACAATCAAATCTTTCCTCTTTATAATATTAGCATAGAAATAGATATATAGATTTACTGTGGTCTTGCTTCGGTACCATATTGTTTTGAGGCACTGTGGAATGGCCGACGCATTGATGGAGCTAGTTCTGCGTCCATAACGAACAAGTACATTGTCTTGTTCCAGAGAATGCCGTCAGAGGTAGAAGAACGCAGGAGGTTGAAGGAAGAGAAATCTCTGCAGCGCGAGCTGGCGGACTCCATCATCAGGATGGTGCCACTTGACGAGATCAGGATCCTGCTTGCATGCGGGGCCAAGGTGAGTTTGAACATTATGTCAAACTATCATGTAAAAGGGCTTCAAAGATTTACGTATGGAGGGTGGCCTGGCGCTTTAGGACATTATTCTATATGTTTTTTTTTGTTTTTATGAGTGTCCCTTATCCAAATAGTTATTATAACTATCATAGAACAGCGCGATTATGAAAAAAAATGGCAGCTGATGTTAGGGCCACAATCTTCAAAGCCCTTTTAAATGATAGGCTTAGTATTGTTATTTGTTCTATTTTTGTGGTGAAACCTCCAATGAAACGCGTCACCCGAATCTAGCGTTCAATTGTAACTGCCATTCACGATAATATCACAAATTAAGACTGACAAGCAACAAAAAAGTATTTACACATAATGTAATTGACCATAGCTCCAAAGACTACTATATGCATAGCTCATCAAATGATCTATGGCCATTTATCTTTATGTGAAACCCTAAGCTGAAAACGCTAGACAAAGGTCTAAAAGTCCGGACAAAAAAATCTGGCATTTGTATGTTGGTTTGTGCTTTTAAGAAATAAAATTGTTCTTTCAGGTGAATGAGCCAGTGACGCAGGGACTTCGTCCGTTGCACTATGCTATCTGGCAGAGGCACTTGGAAGCCACCCGCCTGCTGCTAGTGCGAGGGTGTGATGTCAACGCAACCGACGACTGCGGGTACAGTGCGTTGCATCTCTCCGCCGAGCATGGGTAACAACAAACAAACATATCTCTACATTTATCCAGACAAACGACAAAGCGTCACCCTTTACATGGTCGAATAACATTTATCCACACCTAGCTTTTTTCTTAATTATAACGGCAAAACATTGAAACGCCTTGTCTCTGGCTTCGTTCCTGCAGCATTACAATATTGGAGTCACAGGCGTAGCCGGGGGGTTTGGTTAATACGACTGCTAGTCTGTGGAATGCGCTGCCTGACTGGGTGTAACCCAAAATAAAGTAAATCCGTTACTTGCTCCGTGCTCCAACGTAGACCGCATCATCGCTTAGATGGTGGTCCAACGCAAGCCTATTGCTTATAAATTATTAATTTAACACCGGCTTGCACTCACGATTATATTTCTATCAGTCGAGACGATACGACCTATAGTTAATATTTTTTAAAAAACGAACTCCGAAACAAACCGAAATAAAATAAAAATAGTACCTATATTGAAATAGGAGAGACGATTTTGCATGTCATGCACATTTTTGTTGTTGTTTTTTAACCTACTTCTTTGCTAAAAACTATGAGATGAAACATAAATAGTGAGACCAAAATTAAAATACTACAATAAAAATATTTTCACAATTAAACAACAGCAAACTTAAAAAAAAAAAAAAAAAAATTACAATGGCATTAAAAATGTTTTGTACACGTGCGTATTGTCCTCAGGTATACGGAGTTAGTGAAACTGTTGTTGGAGAATGGTGCGGCGGTGGACTACCGGCCCGACTCCGGAGAACAGTTCCCGCGTACCACGCTCTGCGACGAGCCGCTCCGGCTCGCTATACGGAACAAACACTATGTAATTACATATCTGTATTTTGCTTTCTCTCTCTCTCTCTCTCTCTCTCTAGCTAGTGAGACTGCTGCAGAATTGCGGAGATAGAACACGAAACAAACAATATGCAACTATCTATCTTAAAGTACCGTATTGTGGATGTTTCATCATCATTATCATTTCAGCCTCATAGGCTTTGGACAGACTTAGCTCCATGGGCATATGGACATAGGCCTCCTCCATCGATCTCCAAAAGGGCCGGTTGGAAGCGGCCTGCATCCAGGGTTTCCCTGCTGTCTCTTTTAAGTTGTGAACATCCTACGCCGCGCTTACTGGTTCGTTGTCTCCATTTGAGAACCTTTCGGCCCCATCGGCCATCTGTTCTACTATTTGCCCTGCCCACTGCCACTTCAACTTGATAATCCGTTGGGCTATGTCGGTAACCTTCGTTCGTCTACGGATCTCCTCGTTTCTGGTTCGACCTCGTAGAGAAACCCCGAGCATAGCCTCTATAGCTCGTTGTGCTACTTTGAGCATCTTCGCATTGTCTGCAAAGTTTTGCTTAGTGCACGTGGCAGTGGAAGTGCTTAGTAGCACTCCACTGGTCTTTGCGCAAGAGAAGTTTCGTTTCCCGCCGTAATCGCGTGATGCCCACTGCGAATCGTTCGTCCCGTTCGAACACTCCCGCGAGTGCGTACTCGCACGTGAGTTGTGCGCGTCACCGCACGAGCGGCTATTGATCTACGTTTGCACGCATACTTGTACTTGCAAGCTACTTCGCAACACGGTACGGTAACACACACTTAGAAAGTTGTAGCGACATCAATGAACTTTCCCTAGTTTGTCGGATCTGAGGAAAATTCTCAGGGAGTTATAGGTCGAAGTTTTATTTTCTTTACCACTTGGGAAAAGTTTGGGGGATAGATGGAACAGCCCAGTGCTAGGCTAGTTGTCCAAGTTGTACTTGACATAAATTCTAGAGAATCTTCATTGAACCTTTTTTTATTCCCGTTCCAGGAGGTGGCCCGACTTCTCCTGGAGCATGGCGCTGACCCCAACAAACGCTACTTCTTCGGCTCTGAGATCAACCTGGTCTCCGACCCTGAGTACCTGGAGCTGCTGCTGTCCTTCGGAGCCAACCCTGATTCCAGGGACCGCGCTGGACTCACGCCACTCATGAAGGCTGCACGCCAGAGGAAGGTCAGTGAGAGATCAACCTGGTCTAAACCTTCAGTAACACTATATCACATTGTATCCCATATTTTAGGACCCCTTGGTTGGCGGTTTACTTTTGTCTCATTGCTACAAGTAGTTCGCCCCGAGGCAGGACCCCTCCTCCCTCGGGGCGAACTACTAGCGGCAACGAAACAAAAAGAGTCGAAAAATCGCCTAAATTGTCTCACGGAATTAATGGACATGTGAGTTGGCGGCCAAACGCAAGGCTATTATTAAATAAATAATAATAATAATCACCATCAACGGCTAAAAGACGTCCATTGCTGAACATAGGCATCCTTTGAACAACACACTGAACGACAGCCTGCTATCTCCAAATAATAATAAATGATGTTGTGGTGTGCAGGGTATAGAAGCGGTGCTGCTGCTGATCAGTTCCGGTGCTGACGTGAACGCGATGGCGGACGTACGCAACGACTACCGCACCGTGATGCACTACGCTGTACTCAGCGGTATGACACGTTCTCTTCTCTCAACTAGGGGCGGATTTGATACCTTGGCTGCCCTAGAGAAAGATTGCTGCCCCCTACTCCTGTAAGGGGCGGTGTTCACAGACGGCGAAGCACGGAACGTGGCAGCACGGCACGCATTTAGCTTAAATTTTGCCAAAATTTAAATAAATTTGTTTGAATCTTGAATCTTGAAAATTGGTCTTGAGTTCATCACATAAAAACAAAATCTCATTTATTCCCGATTTTTCCGATATCCCGCATCGTTTTGTTTGGGTATGGGTATAAATCCATACCAAATAGGTATGAGTGGGTATACGTATCATCACTTCAGCCATAGGACGTCAACTGCTGGACATAGGCCTCCCCCATCGATCTCCAAGAGGGCCGGTTGGAAGCGGCCTGCATCCAGCGTTACCCTGCGGTCTCTTTTAGGTCGTCTGTTCATCTTGTGGGTGGACGTCCTACGCTGCGCTTACCGGTCCGTGGTCTCCATTCCAGAACCTTTCAGCCCCATCGGTCATCTGTTCTGCGTGATATGTGCCCTGCCCACTCCCACTTCAACTTGCTAATCCAGTATACGTATACATATAATAAAACCAATAAATATCTTCCCGCAGGTAATCCTGAAGTGGTAAACCTCTTCATAAAGCAAGGAGCGAGAGTGAACTACCAGTGTCCAGAACTGAGCAAACCGAGCCCTCTTGACCTGGCAATACTGAAAGGAGACGTGGAAATGCTGCAATTGCTGTTAGCTGCTGGTGAGCTTGAACTTTTCTCTATTTGTCCTAACTTGTATCTGTTTGTCACATTCTATCTTAACTTGTCTCTGTTTGTCACAATCTGTCTTAATTTATCTTAACTTGTCTGTTTGTTTTAATCTGTCTTAGCTTGTCTCAATCTGTCTTAATTTATGTTAACTTGTCTCAATCTGTCTTAATTTATCTTAGGTACCTTGTCTGTTTGTTTTAATCTGTCTTAACTTGTCTCAATCTGTCTTAATTTATGTTAACTTGTCTCAATCTGTCTTAATTTATCTTAGGTACCTTGTCTGTTTGTTTTAATCTGTCTTAACTTGTCTCAATCTGTCTTAATTTATCTTAACTTGTCTCAATATGTCTTAATTTATCTTATGGTACCTTGTCTGTTTGTTTTAATCTGTCTTAACTTGTTCAATCTGTCTTAATTTATCTTAACTTGTCTGAATCTGTCTTAAATAATCTCTTTCTGTTTTCATTTGTCTTAATATGTTTTAACTTTTGTCTTAGACTGTCTTAACAACCAGATATAGAACAAACACAAATGTTCATCACATAAATGTTTGTCCTAGGTGGGAATCGAACCCACGCCCCCAAGCGCAGAAGGCAGGATCACTATATCATTTGAACCAACGGACTATCTAAAATGACGTCATTTAATTTTATCAACCATGCATTGTCATCGATTCTGGTGTTCTCTAAACTAAACTAAACTAAATTTGACAGCTCTAAAATTGTTGCCATCCTGCTCTCACATAATAAAATTAAAAGAGAGGCAAATAATTTTAGTCCTGTCATATTGATTTAGTTTAGAAAGTGGTATGACAGAATCGACGCCATTGTCATCTAAACTAAACTTGCATATAAGTAGGTACCTACGTATAAACGTAAAACGTAACAGCTCAATCAGTGGGGATAACTGTTTTGAAACTCAGTTGCAAGATTAACAGCCGCACTCAGAGACGTTACTTAAGTTAAGGAATACTTAAAATTGCTCTGTCTCGTTTTCATGTGTGACAATTTCCGTCAACGAGAAGTTGACAGAGCAATTTTAAGTATTCGTTAGCTTAAGTAACGTCTCTGAGTGCGGCTGTTAAACCCAAATTAACAAGGCAAGGCAACTGAAAGCTTGTAACAAGAATACCCAATATTTCAGGTGCACTAGTGAACGCGTCAAGTTCTGTCATCGGGTCGCCGCTACACGTGGCCTGCTCCGACAATATCGCTAATAGGAAGGAAATCGTTAAAGTGAGTTGTTTGTACGTCCACCTACACTGTATTCACCTTGGGCCTTACGCCTGGCTGTGAAAGAAACCGGCCAAGTGCGAGTCGGGCTCGCGCACTGAGGGTCCGTACCACCACAAAATTCAATAACGAAATTACCAGTTATAACTTGGTAATGAACAGAAACTTGTCACCGACTTCCATTTAGCACTTAGAATAACTACTCAGAGAAGGTAGGTTTCCAAACAACGCCTTCTCAAAACGTAAGCTACAAATTCGCTTTGTAGCTTACGTTTCGATTGGTATTTTAAACGATTTAAGCAAGAAAATTAATGGATTACCTGTGGAATGTCACACCATAACTCTTATGCTGCTTTTCTGATTTATTGTGGTACGATTTCACCGCGCAAATTGTCATAGTAAAATTTTTATATTTTTTTTGGAGCCATATATGACACCGTTTGAATGGCTTACATTTTGCGAATGTACTTGGTTTTCTTATGTAGTTATTCTAAGATTTAGCCATTATTTATTATTTGTTGTTATACTTTAGAGTGTGTACTATAATCATGCCAAGTTTGACGCTTGTATGTATTACCGTTTTTACATTAGAGCTAATACAAAAATACGTTAAAAAATACGTTTGTTATATGAGACCCCCCTTGCGTTTTAACTTTTTGACTTTTTTTATTTGTTAGTTAATCCGCCGTAACATTACATATTCTGTGAAAATTTCAACTGACTTTCTATTACGGTTCGAAAGATACAGCCGTTTATAGGTAAGACAGACAGACGGACGGACAGACAGACAGACATCGTAAACAATAGGGTCCCGTTTTTACCCTTTGGTACTGAACCCTAAAAAAGCACTTCCACTGCCACCTGGGGCCTTACGGACAACTGCTATTACAGGCACCTAATCCGCTCAGTTGGAAAATCACGCGACCGCAAACCGTATCTGGGCGCGATAAGGTTTGCGGTCGCGTGATTTTCCAACTGAGCGGATTAGGTGCCTGTAGTAGCAGTTGTCCGTAAGGCCCCTGGACTAATCAAAACGTTGCAGACGATGCGTAGTACGTAAGTACCTACTTGCTACTCTAGTTCGCATTTCGTTAACTCCTGCGTTTCTGATTGCGTGCGATTGTTCCAGATCCTTCTAGAAAGCGGCGCGGACCCCAACCTGAAGGTGTACAACGAGGAGGAGCTGGCGCAGCTGCGGCCCGCGCTGGCGGAGTACCTCGCCAGCAACTCGGAGCCGCGCGCGGACATCGTGGCCATGCTGCTCAGATACGGCGCCAGGGTGAGACACGCAATACAAAACACTCGGTTGTTTAGGGTTCCGTACCCAAACAGTACCTAAAAACGGGACCCTATTACTAAACCTACGACGTCTGTATTTTTTTACATATAGAATAAGTGGCAAACAAGCTACGGGCCACCTGATGGTAAGTGGTCACCGCTGCCTATATAGACACCTACAACACCCGGGGTAGTCAGTGCGTTGCCTACCTTTGAGGATTCACCCTTCCACCCTTCCACCACCCTCTATTCACCCTTCGTTTGAAGCAGTCCAAATTATACTTCAGAGGAAAACCCGAAGGTGGTAAGCCATTCCACAACTTACAGTTGCGTGGCAGAAACCATCGATCAAATCGAACAGTGCGAGACTTCCACGTATCTATAATGTGCGGATGGGGGGGGGGGGGGGGCATTCTGGATTTCATTTTGGGGGGGGCATTCTGACAAGGTTCGAAGGAATCAAATAGAAAAATTTAGTCGAATGTATGGAATTGCTTGGTGTTTGGGGGGGGGGGCATGCCCCCCCCCACCGATCCACCCAACCGGTGGATCCACCAATGGTTCCCATACAACAAACGTATTTTTTAACGTATTTTTAAAATGGTAATACGTACAAACGTCAAACTTGGCATGATTATAGTACACATTCTAAAGTATAACAACAAATAATAAATAGTAATAGTAATAAATAATGGCCAAGTGCGAGTCGGTGACAAGCTTCTGCTCATTACCAAGTTATAACTGGTATACCTAAACCTAAACCTGGTAACTTCGTTTTTGTATTTTATGGTGGTACGGAATCCCTCACTGACCGAGCCCGACTCTCACTTGGCCGGTTTATTTTTAAACGAGTCGCCTATGAGTTCTTATAAAATAAAATAATTTACCAATATATTTTTATTTTTTATTTATTTTTTCCAGGTCATAATGAAGACTCAGTTCCGCGATCCGGACGGCATCCTGAACCACCTCCAGAACGTCACAACGGAAGAGCACGAGCACATCTTCTATCTCCTTCTAGAGGCAGCTGAATCGTTCGACCTCTGCATGATAAAGAGAAACAACATACTCAACGCCAGACAAAAACAAACCTTAATGGAGCGCGCTAAGACACCCCTTCCCTTGCTTACCCAGACCAGGGTCTGCATTCGTAGATTCTTAGGCACTTCCTTAGTTCACATCGCGAAGAAATTGGAGATTCCTAAAATTCTTCACGAGTATCTCCTTTTTGACTGTCGCTAAGGACTCTGGTCTACAAACTGGATTTCGTTTCTGGCGGAATGGCGTAGTCCATCCCAATGTTTTTAAAAAGATATTCGGTGTTGCTAGTTTTTGATGGTTTTGCCGTTTTTCGGGTAATAAACTAGAATGGGCGTATACGTTTTGGATTTCGTAATAGGATAGGGTTAAACCCTTTGTTATAAAAAAATATGTAAGATCTCGAAAACTTCTTGACCTACGAAGCTGAAATTTGGCAAGTAGATTCCTTATGGGGTATAGAGATCCGTTAAAAAAGGATTTTGCGAAAGGGCCGAATTAAGAGGGGAAATGGGGGTTGAAAGTTGCTAATATGAAAGGCGTATAAAGTCGTGTGCAACAGCTAGTAAATCATAATTATAAGTTTTGTCATTTACTTATGTTTAATAAATAATCATCCGAATAATTATCGTTGGTGTAATATTTATTATAGATATAAACTATGTTATTTCATTGTCGCATGATTATTGTAACTACCCGAAAGTTTTTTTTTAAATATAATTAATAGGCTTGCGTTTGACCACCATCACGCCTGATGTGAACAATGTGTGTGCCTGTTTGTGACAATTTAAAACGACCTAAAAAATGAGGTTTTAAATTTAACTATAATATATTTTTCATTCAACTACGCAGTAATGTTATCATTAATCACTACAAACCCGATTAGATCACAAAGGACGTATTTTTTGCTTAGAACCAAAACAGTGCAGAAATGTTATATAAAATCTCATGGTTGCAGTTTTTCATTTTGATTAAATTTAAATTTGCCACAGAGATTTTATGTCTCCCATTTAATATAAAATGTATGCATTAAACCGACTTGGTGAAAATAATTGTAAGTTTTAAATGTTTGAGGAGAAGATGAATTAAACTTTGTATTCATTAACTTGAGTTTTTATTTTGAGTAGGTATATTTTATCACGGTAGGTAGATTGGTAGTCGAAACAAAAGTAGATTACGCACTTCGCTAAAGTGAGTAAATATTGCACTCGTGTTAACATAACACTCGTGCATTAATAACTCACTTTGCGCTCGATGCAACAATTTGCTATTTTATGTATACATCCGTCTTTGCTGATCGAGCACCGGGTTTTGAATGGTATTTTTATATGCTATATCTTGAGGGTAGTTGCATTTTAGGGTTCCGTACCCAAAGGGTAAAAACGGGACCCTATTTCTAAGCTTACGATGTGTCTGTCTGTATCTTTCGAACCGTAATAGACAGCCAGTTGAAATTTTCACAGAATATTTAATGTTAAAGCAGATTATCTAACGGATTATCCGTTTAAAGGTAGGACAGACAGACACATACAGACATCGTAGGCTTAGTAATAAGGTCCCGTTTTTACTCTTTGGGTATGGAACCCTAAAAATGAATCCCTATTTACTTTGGTCACGTTATAACTTGAGAACGACTTTATCGATTTCATTTACCTTTTTTTTTTTTTTTTTTTTTAGTTTTCTATTACTCTGTAGAAGGTTACGGAAAGAAAAATTAAGAAAATTGCATAGAAAATTGGAAAAAATTCAGAAAATTAACAACGATTTGAACTTCGCGCGTTTGAAAGTTCTAAGACAGGACAACGTCTGTCGGGTGTATATAGTATATTTTATCTATGCTGTCGGGTCAGCTAGTTATATATAATATATATGTATATATATACTAGCGGTCCGCCCCAGCTTCGCACGGGTATAGATTATAGCCTATTTTAATGCCCGACTGGCTCTTTGGGGTTCGCCGAGTAAATAAAAACACCCACATACACTACAACTACTATAATCAAATGGCAAATTACACAAAACTATCCAGATAATCAACTTAAACTAATAATTACAATAACTTTGCACACGCTAATCGCGGTATCGCGCGGGAAGCCTCCTCTGTCTCTCTCGCGGACGGTTCGAGACGCGCTGTAGTGCCACCTCACAATCACTAGGTGGCGCACCTGGTGAAGAAGCGCGTCGACGCCCGCCAGGCTCCGATACTTTTTCGCTAGGCGCGGGAATATTTAAACTAACAGGCGAGTGCTCGGGCGATCTAGACAAATGGCGCGCTATACACTCCCCCTCTAAGTTGGTAATGCGTCCCGCGTCCAGCTTAGGACTATGACGATAGCGCGTTCTTCCTCTACGTTTCCTAGGCATTATCGGAACAGTGTCAGACGGTGAGGTAAACGGAGTTAAGTCCGTAGAATGGTATTTACCTAGCACGTTATCTGATAGGTCTGCTATGACAAATGTCGTAGGACCAACTACCTGTTGAATGCGGTACGGGCCATCACGTCGTGGCATGAACTTACGCGTTAAACCCTTTGACGCGTCACTTAGATAGTGTGTTTTGACGAGTACCAAATCGCCGACCTTATACTTTGTTTCCAAGTTATTTCTCTTTCTATCAGCCACTTCTTTGCGTATATCCTGTGACCTTTCCACCCGTTCCCTGATATCGGAAAGGGTGGTTACAAAAGACCTCAAATATGGTGTTACTTGAGGGACAAAATTATCCTTCTCCAATATACCACGTAAGTCGTGATATACTTCAAACGGTGTGCGCAGCTCACGAGCAAACATCAAAAATGCAGGTGTCTTACCTGTGGTCGCGCAGACAGCACTGTTCATCGCGAACCGCACATGAGCTAAATGTCTTGGCCAATCAGTGTGGGCTGTTTTTACAAGAATAGATAACTGTACTTTTAAATCACGGTTTTTTCGCTCTGCGGGATTGGCCTCCGGATGATACAAAGGAATGAGCTCTTGTTTCACCCCCATCACGTGCATGCACTGTTGCATCACGGCAGATACGAATTGTGTCCCATTGTCAGAGATGACGCGGCGCGGCAATCCATAGCGCAGGAAATATTCCTCCAACAGGACCCGAGAGCATGTCTCAGCAGTAGCATCCCTTAGGGGAAATACCTCTACCCACCTTGTGGCCACGTCTTCGACCAGGAGTACCCACCGCTCTCCCTGTTCTCCTTCTGGAAGAGGACCGAATAAATCGATCGCTAGGACCTCTCCGCGTTGCTGGAGAACAGGAGTCCTTAACAACCCAGTTGGCTTCTGGTTACTAGGCTTATACTTCAGGCACTCGGGACATCCTTTTAAATAGTCATTGACGTACCGGCGCATACCAGGAAAGTAATACCGTTCCTTGATTCGATGCAGAGTTCTCTCAATTCCTTGGTGACCGCCAGTAGGAGAGTCGTGGAACTCCTTTAGGACTTCCTCTTTCATAGAAACCGGTACCACCAACTGGGCCTCCTCCGTATCAGAATCTGGATCGTACCGGTAAAGAACACCGTGAGACAAAACGTACCCTCGTTCTAACCACCGAGTGTTTGTCAAATCGTCGGAGTTCTCAAGTTCCAAAATGATTTTCTCGACGTCTGGGTCGGTTAACTGTGCCATGCGTAGGTCAGCTGGGTTCCTAGCTGGCAAATTTATAACAACAGAACTCACCCTACACTGCTCCGTTTCCTCCAAGGCACACTGAGGGCGGCTTAGGCCATCAGCCAGTACGTTTGCCTTACCTGGCGTGTATTGATATGTGATGTTGAAGGACTGTAGTTTCAATGCCCATCGGACCAACCTTCCTGACGGGGATTTTACAGTGAGCAGCCACTTCAACGGCTGATGGTCACTTCTTACAATCACCTGATGGCCGTCTATGTAACCCCTGAACCGTTCTACAGCCCATACCACGGCCAATGCCTCACGCTCAGTCGTGCTATAGTTTCGCTCAGCTGCAGTTAACAGGCGGCTCGCATATTCTATGGGGCGCTCCTCGAAACCTTCACCCTGCATCAGGACCGCGCCCAACGCATAACCGCTTGCATCGGTTCTCAGGATAAATGGCTCTGAGTAGTCAGCTTGCACCAATATAGGGGCGGAGGTCAGACAGTCCTTTAACTTACCAAAGGCGTTTTCTTGCTCCAGCTCCCACGTCCACGGCTGATTCTTCCTTGTCAACCGAGTCAGTGGCTCAGCGATAGCAGAAAAATTCGGGACGAACTTTCTGAACCAGGAACAAGTCTGAAGAAATGACCTCAGATGTTTAAGATTCGTTGGCGGCTTCATTTCTACAACCGCCTGAACCTTCTCGTAGTCAGGTGACACGCCATCTTGTGTAATAACATGCCCCAGATACTTTACCTGCTGTCGGGCGAAATCACATTTTTCTCGGTTTGCTCTCAAATTAAAATACCGTAACCCCTCAAACACCGCCTGCAGAGCCGCGAGTTGGCCTGAATACGTCTCTGTAATTAAAAGCAAGTCATCTTGGTAGGCCAGCAGCGTGACGTTATCTTCCTCTATTTGACTCAGCGACCGGTTGATAAACGAACGCAGTTTGTCAATCAACCGCTGGAAGGTTGAAGGCGCGTTCTTGAGCCCGAATGGCATACGCGTGAAGCGGTACGTTCCAAAGGGCGTTTGGAACGCAGTCTTATCCTTATCGCACTCCCTGACAGCCACTTGCCAGAACCCACTACGCAAGTCAAGAGTACTCATTACGCAATGGCGTTTTGTTGACTGAACCAACTCGTCGATGAGCGGCATCGGGTAAGCATCAGATTTCGTAATGGCGTTAAGCTTACGATAGTCAACACAAAACCTTACCTTGCCATCTTTTTTTGGCACGAGTACAGCAGGTGAGGTCCAAGCAGACTCACACTCTTCAATTATACCCTCATTTAGCATCTTTTCCAACTCTGCTTTCATAAGCTCCTTTTTTGCTGGAGTAAGCCTGTAAGGTGGTACTGACACAGGTAAATGACTGCCGGTATCAATATGGTGCTCGGCGAAAGGGGTCGGAGCTCCCCCTGCTGCAAAGATATCCTCGTTTTGCTGTAACAAACCTGCTAACTGCTGTTTCTCCTCAGGCCCCAACATGACTCCCTCATCGTCTCGTAAAAGGTCGGCAGTCTCGGCAGCCAATATCTCCGTACGGGTCCTAGGGCTTTCATACTCCATTGGGTATGAGGTATGGCTCCCGGAATAATGCCAGCTGGATGAAGCAAAATCAAGAATGATACCTGCGGCCACCAGAAAATCCATTCCTAGGAGGGTCTCATTATTATGAGCATCCGGAAATATCGTAAATTCCAAAGTCACTGACCTTTCCGGAGTTAACCTTACTTCGAGGATGGTGAGCAGTACCTGGCGAGTGCGCGTTGAGCCGTCAGCTAGTCTCACCCATCGAGTTGTTTCCTCACATGGATGGTTGCGCTCCTTCAATTGTTCATAAAGTAAGGCACCAGCAACACTGCTTTTAGCACCAGAGTCCACTAGAGCAACTCCCCGTAACCCTAGAATTTGTACACTTAAAATAGGTCTTAACTTGTACTGGTACTCGTTAGAGTATCCCGAAGAACAATTTTTATCATTAGAATTCACAGAAAAAAATTGTTCGCAACTTTCATTATAGACACTGTCCTGACTTTTTATGGTCACCCTACCTTCATGGACCACTTTAGTTGGCTTATCCTCATTTTCCATGGTCACCCTAGTTGATCGGTTGTGTTCATTTAACATGTCCTCATTTTCCATGGTCACCCTACTTCGTGTTATCGGTAATGCCGCGCGATTTTTCAAACACACACGATCCAAATAACACGTCTCAGGTGTTTCGGAACCGTACGACTTACCTACAGTACCTAGGTTAGAACTTAACTCCGCGTATGTACTAGGTCGGGTTCCGAAATCAATGCCGGAAAATGGTAGAGGAAGAGTCGCCGTAAACTCGCTCAGAGCGTAATCTGTTGTTGGTTTTTCGACGTAAAACAACATGGGAATCGCGGCTTTAAACTGAGCCGGTAAATAGGTATCATTGTTGTCATGCAAGTTACTATCACTATTATTGCTTTTAGTCTTATTTTTAGACACAGGGCGCTTCACCACGCTCAGAGGGGTAGCTGTAGGCGATACATTTAATAACTTATGTTCGCTATGAAATTGAGCACTCACCTGTGTATTTACCTTACCGGTAGGAAAAGAGGTCCGGTCGAGCGGAGTCGGTAGTGGAACCTGGACGGGGTCAACGCACTCCACCGCGAAGAAGGCAGAGTTACACTTCTTACACTGGGACCGAGTTACACCTTTTTCCCCACACCCGTAACAAGACGGCACTGCTTGCAAACTATTATCATGATTACTCGTATTATTGTTATTGTTACTGTCCGATTTCGATGCGGATAACTTTACGCAGTTTTCGCGGACATGTCCGTACATTTTGCAGTAAACACAATAACGATTACGTAGCGTAGAACTCGTAGATGCGTTGTTGTCGGAATACGTCGGTCTCGCGGTCGCGGTCGCGGTCGTGCGACGCGCTGCGTTGTTACCGTTGCTAAGGAGCCCACCGCCGGCGTTGCCGCCGCCACCACTCAATGCAGGAAAAGCACGCGATTCGCGCGGCGTCATCGAGGTGTTAGCGCGGCGTAACTGCGGTGGCGTCGTAGTCGCTGGTGATTTGAATGTCGTCGCTTTGTCCGCCGACCGTAAAGGCGCTTTCTCGTGGTTAACCTCGTCCACGGACTCTTCTATTTCTCGCGCCTTACTTAATAACATTTCGAAGTTATCGACCTCTTCTCGTCGGAGTCTTTCTCGGACGCGGTGATGAAGTAGGCCGTAGATCATGTCCAACTGGACCTTTAGACTAAGGTCGCCGGAAGGGAGGCGCGCAAGCAGGGCACGCGCGCTGGCGACGAAGCGCTCCGTCCGCTCCCCCTGTTTCTGAGGCGTCCGGAACAGCTCCAAGTAGATACGATGTGGAGGCCGCCGGTCACCGAAGGCGCCTCTCAGCGCCGTCACGGCGTCGTTCCACGATTTGACGGTGGCCTTAACTCCGAGCCACCAAACTGCCGCTTCTCCGGTCAGCAGGATCGAAAGGCCTCTTACTGCATTAATTTCCGAGATGCAGGTACACTCTCTGTAGGCTTCGATGGCGTCGAGGAAGGCATCAAGGTTCTCAGCCGGCGCACCACTGAACCGCGTAGTGCAGCGCGCGAAGTTTCCTTGCTGAGCGGGCGCGGGCGCTGGGCTCGAACCCGACGACGGCGACTGCGGTGACGGCGACGCGCGACGCGACTCATGGTCGAGCACGCGGTCAAGCAACCGCTCCATGGCAGCGGTTTGGGCTTGTTGCAGCGACGCCATCACTGTCGCCAGGTCGTTGAAGCTCGGCGTGGCCACTGGCGGCGTCAGACTTGCCGCGGCCGCCTCCTCCTCACAATCCTCGAAGTACGTTTGCCGACGCGATTGCCGGCGTGTGCGCGTCATATTTTGTTTTATTACACGTCGTTTTGTTCGCGGGTTTCACTCACTGCGTTATTGTTCGCGCAGGCCCCACGCATAGGGCAGCCAGTTTTAATGCCCGACTGGCTCTTTGGGGTTCGCCGAGTAAATAAAAACACCCACATACACTACAACTACTATAATCAAATGGCAAATTACACAAAACTATCCAGATAATCAACTTAAACTAATAATTACAATAACTTTGCACACGCTAATCGCGGTATCGCGCGGGAAGCCTCCTCTGTCTCTCTCGCGGACGGTGTTCGAGACGCGCTGTAGTGCCACCTCACAATCACTAGGTGGCGCACCTGGTGAAGAAGCGCGTCGACGCCCGCCAGGCTCCGATACTTTTTCGCTAGGCGCGGGAATATTTAAACTAACAGGCGAGTGCTCGGGCGATCTAGACAAATGGCGCGCTATACTATGTCACCCGGGGATAGTGTAGCTTCTAAACAGTGAAATAATTTTTCAAATCGGTTCAGTAGTTTCGGAGCCAATTCGTTACAAACATACTTACATACAAATCTTTCCTCTTCATAATATTAGTATAGACAATCACAGATTATAATACTTGAAATACAAATCTATTAAAATGCATTACAATACTATTTATTAAAGTTATATGATTATTTACGGGATATTTACCACAAATTTCATTTTTAATTTTTTTTTTTTTTTTTTTTCATTCCATAACCTTACCACGGTAAATATCCCGTAAATAATCATATAACTTTAGTGAACAACCGTGATAGTTTAAAACAGTGTAATACTATTTATTGTTACTTTTTATTGATCTTGATTTTAATATTATTCCCTATATTATGTAAATACAAATATATTTATTTACCTTAAAAATTCAAAACAAGTATACAGTTTTCTAGTAGACCCCGCACTAGGGCTAGACTGTATCGCGGGAGACTGTGATCGATTACAAAGAAACTATGTGCTTTTGTGAAACTAATGATTTTGTAATTTATTGTGTATGCAAGTTCATAGTCTGATTTATTAGGAATTAATTGTGATACACTGTGATAATTTATCTGTGTATTTATAATATTATTTGCACGTGATTATTGTGATTCTTAATTATCTTAGATATTTTTCTTGTATCGAATGTATTTTGGGTTTAATTTTTTTAATAAAACTATCGAAAGTACAATAAATATATTTTTATTTCATTTCTAGTATCTGCCGAGAGGGACATCATCATCATCATCATAATCAGTCTTTTAACAGTCCACTGCTGGATTTTTAGCCTACCCCCGAAAGGGTGATTGGGCCATATAAGGTTGATTATTATTAAAATACTTTTATGACGTATTGTATTTCTGTATATACCTTAATAGTTAGATTATCTATACTCCGTTCACAAATCTTTGCAAATCTTAGATATTTTATGTAAACAAAGAAATGTCACGAAAAGTCACTGTCAAAGTGAAATGCCAGTGGCTCAAAACCTTTGTCAGTTATAATCAATATTTTACTTTCTATTTTCCTCGGCTTTGCTCTCGTGCGGCACAATGGGGTATATTCTGATAATTCAAAATATTAATATAAACATTATTAAAAGATTGTAATAGATGGCATTGATTATAGAGGCGTTGACTAATAAGTTAGAGGAAATAGAGGCCAAATAAAACGTTGGCCAGAAATGTTTAGAACAACTACTGTCCTACCAGTATAATAAAATATTTTCTATCAAAAATTGTTTTTTTTTAATCATAACATTGTATAGAACAGATATTACGCTAATATAAATAGTACAAAACGATTTTATTTTATAATTGTTCATAATACGACTAGAAAAACACAACAAAAGATTTTTTTTAGAAAGAAAAATAAACAATAAAAAAACTGATACTGGTGTGGGCACAACATAGGCATTTGACATGACCTTTGTCTTGTCCGTGTTCATTTTAAGACCCACCTGTTGCGAGACTCGATTGAGGCCTTCGAGCATCATGCTGAGATCTTCCATCGTTTTGCCATGACCACGATATCGTCGGCAAACCGAAGGTGAGTGATGTACTCGCCGTTGATGTTGATGCCGAGTCCTTGCCATTCCAGGAGCTTGAAGGCGTTTTCCATTCCCCATGCTTGCTTTAAGTCAAGCCTTCCGTGGCAGTTCTCCAGTACCTCTTTGCAGTACCTATGAACTTTTTTGTGTTTTTTTAAATCACTTGCTTGTTTTGTTTTATAATCACACATGTCACATTCACGTCTCAGTACCATGTCATCACTGACAACACACACTGGTCAAAGACCCTTGTCTTTAGGCACTGTGGTATCTTGGACGAGAAGATGTCACGCAATTTCCTCTCATAATCTCTTTGTACCTATCGTATATTGTAGTGCTTATATCCCAATTCCTTCTCAGGAAGATTAGGCACCGAATGGAAATTTACCATTCATAGGTATTTAAAAATCATTGACGGAGGTACCTACTACATACTTGATTGAATCAGGCGTTACTTTGCGAAAGTCCATTTTTAATCTATACTTAATAATAATATAATATATATATCTATACTAATATTATAAAGAGGAAAGATTTGATTATTTGTTTGTTTGTTTGCATTGAATAGGCTCCAAAACTACTGAACCGATTTGAAAAATTCTTTCACTGCTGGGAAGCTACACTATCCCCGGGTGACATAGGCTGTATACCCGTGCGAAGCCGGGGCGAGCTGCTAGTAATATTATAAAGAGGAAAGATTTGTATGTATGTTTGTAACGAATTGGCTCAAAAAGTACTGGACCGATTTTAAAAATTATTTCACAATTTCAATGCTACATTATCACTGATTAATATAGGCTATTTTAATAGGCTATATAACTATACCCGTGCGGAGCCGGGGCGGACTGCTAGTTTGTTATATTTCAGGTTAGGTTTAAATTAGCATCACAAATATCTATAGAGAAAAATTGTTTATCCCAAAATCCTTATTGTACTCGAAACAACGTGGAAGCGGAATTACACTAGAAATAGAAAAAAAAAAATTTACCTACTACATAAAATATGTTGAATTACTTTATAGTTGCCGGACAATCAAGCTTCACTTATGTATGGTCTATTTTCAGTTATTGATGTGAAAAGAGAAAGAAGTCTGAACTTCAATATGCTGAAGAGCAATAATCGCTCGTTACAGGCTAATGATGACTACACTTCAGAGATTGTGCGAGGTAAACGAGTAATATTTTTTTCACAGATAGGTAAAAAGATATACTCCTTAATCCCTGTGCTTACAATTTGGTGATACTGGGGGTTTGATTGCTGACTTTGACCAAAATAAAATGAATGGACGGGCCATAACTGTAACTTGCTCAGTAAAAACGAGCATGTTTCGGTATCATCTAACAATTATAATAGTCATGTGTCGCACTTTCTACGGCTAGAGACCGACTGAAACGAAGTGAGCGCCGGCGCTCATTTTGTAATCTTCAAAAATGCGCTTCTTGTGGGCCCGTCCATTCATTTTATTTTGGTAGAAGATTGCTGATATCACAAAAAACTAAATTTTTGAGTCCATACCCAAAGGTGGTAAACTGGACCATATTACTAAGCCTACAATAAATGTGTATATGAATTTCTAGTGTAATTCCGCTTCTACGTCGTTTCGAGTACAATAATGATTTGGGACAAACTATTTTACTCTATAGATATATGTATAAATGGACTTCCGCAAAGTAACGCCTGATTCAATCAACTATCTAAGCCTACAATGTCTGTCAGTCTGTCTGTCTGTCTGTCTATCTGTCTGTCTTTACCCTTTGGGTATGGAACCCTAAAAATGGGCAGGAAAGAATAAAATCATGCAGATTCGGTTTAACTCTCTTCTTTTTGATCTCCAGATCTGAAGTCCAAAGACCAGGTGACACAGATAGGAGCCGTACGCACCGCTTGCAGCATACTCTGCAAAGATGATTCTCCGGTAACTGCCATGGTGCAGGCCGGTATCATCTCACCACTTGTCGAAGCTTTGAATAGAGATGACTGGTGAGAATGTTAAAATTTGATAGCCCGTTGGTCTAGTTGGTAGTGAACCTGCCTTCTGCGCTTGGGGGCGTGGGTTCGATTCCCACCTAGGACAAACATTTATGTGATGAACATTTGTGTTTGTTCTATATCTGGGTGTTAATATCTATTTAAGTATGTATTTAAAACTATATATGTATGTATATCAGTCTCTGGCAGCTATATCACAAGCTTTGCTTAGTTTGGGGTCAGATGACCGTGTGAAAATGTCCCGAATATTTATTTATTTAAAATATATATAATGTTCAAATAGAGATTCAAATATTCAAGATTAATAATAATAATAATAAAACCTTAAGAGGCCTTCGCTAGACGGTTGGGTCAAGGGTCGGATGCAGAAGGCGGTCATCCTGGAAGGCGCAGTTCCATGCACCATGTTCCCGGGAAGACTGAAGAATGCGGGTGTTTGGTCGAACAGTTAAAAAGTTAGTTGCAGACATAACGATCTACCCACTTTCTTAGTCTTTTGCTACGGTTATCACTGGAACTGGAACTCGAACCTAAGTCCCGACAAAACACACTCACTGTGTCATATAACTTTAGTGAACAACCGTGATAGTTTAAAACAGTGTTTTAGTAAAATGTATGTTATTCACTAAGATAAATGTTAAATAAAAAAATAAACATAATTCCTTTCCATTTTTCAGCCCCGATCTCCAAAACCGAGCGTTGGTCTTACTTACCTACCTTGCGTTTAGTTCATGTGAACACGCAGCGGCTTTCGTAAACGTAAGAAGAACTTTGATTTATCTACCTTAAATAAACCGGCCAAGTGTGAGTCGGGCTCGCGCACTGTGGGTTCCGTACCACCACAAAATTCAATAACGAAATTATCAGTTACAACTTGGTATTGAACAGAAATTTGTTACCGACTCGCACTTAGTCATTGTTTATTATTATACTTTAAAGTGTGTACTATATCATGCCAAATTTGCCGCTTGTACGTATTACCATTAGAGCTAATATAAAAATACGTAAAAAAATACGTTTGTTGTATGGGGACCCCTCTTTCGTTTTGACTTTTTTTTTTTTTTTTTTAAATTTAAATTTTAACTGGCTATCTATTACGGTTCGAAAGATACAGTCGTTAATAAGTAGGACAGACAGACAGACATCGTAGGCTTAGTAATAGGGTCCGGTTTTTACCCTTTGGGTACGGAACCCTAAAAAACCCTGCTTCAATGATATGATTTTCGACAGAGCGGAGCCATTCCCAAGCTGATTACCCTCCTAGCTTACGAGGATCTGGCAGAATGTGCCATTTTGGCACTCGGTAACTTTGCCTTACACCGGCCGGAGACAAGAGATGCAGTGCTGGGTCACGGGGCAGTGCCAGCCATGTTGCCGCACCTGCGACCTGATACACCAATCAGGCTGCTGAGGACCTTCGTGAGAGCATATAGTAACTTATGCAGGTGAAAGTTTTTTTTTTTTTTTTGTCTAAAACAAAAAAAAACTCATATCTTATCTAAATAGAACGGAAATGAGAAGGAAAATCTGTCGCCAGGCATTATGATAGAACCTTGATTGAACATACTTATTTATGTCAACGCGTCGAACTCCGAATCCTAAGAGCTTGGACCTTAACGGGGTGTATTTAAGCCGAGAGTGAATCGGTTTCTTCTAAGCAAGCATGCTCCATCGTAGACCGCATCATCGCTTAACATCAGGCGAGATGGCGGCCAAGCGCAAGCCTATCTATTGTAAAAGATTTAAAAAAAAATTGGGTTAGGTCTCAAAGTTCTTTGTCCGCATCATCGCTTAACATCAGGCGAGATGGCGGCCAAGCGCAAGCCTATCCATTATAAAAGATTTAAAAAAAATTGGGTTAGGTCTCAAAGTTCTTTGTCCGCATCACAGTTGCTAACTGATTTCGAATGACTGACGTTTCGTTTATATGGGTGCAACTGGCTACAACAAATTTCTTACAAAAATGCCTTGACAGCCGTTCTAATTTAAACAAAAAAATTCAAAAAAATCGGTGCTTATGTACCATTGGCGGATCCAGGGGGCCATGGGGCCCATAGCCCCCCCCAAAACACCTAGCAATTCCATACATTCGACTAAATTTTTCGATTTGATTCCTTCGAACCTTGTCAGAATGCCCCCCACAAAATGAAATCCAGAATGGCCCCCCCAAAATGAAATCCTGGATCCGCCTCTGTTATGTACCTAGTAATTTGTATTGTGTTGTGGAAAACAAGTATTTTGTTTGAAAACAATAATTATAAAATACTTCGTATAATACGAGCGATTGAAAAATACAGTCCCAAACACTGTTTGCGGTCGCGTGATTTTCCAACTGAGCTGATTTAACGTTAGTTTGATACCGCGTCAGCAGTTGGCTGTAAGGGCCCTGGGGTGTTAGACAAGACCCACTTTCTGTTAGCCTTAACGCCTGCGGAAACATGAAATTGTATGTAAATGACAATGACATAAGCTTGAGAGATGTTATCTCAAGCTAATGTCATGTTCATACAATTTCATCTTTCCGCAGGCGTTAACGCTAACAGAAAGTGGCTCTTGTCTAACCCCCTGTTCGGAGAACCTCCCGTTATCTTTATGTTTTACCTTTAGCGATGATGGAGAGACAATGTTGGAGTCTGTGTCGCCGGCGCTACCCATCATGCCTGACCTGCTCGATATTGAACACGAGGAGTCCCTGGACCTGGATGATAAAGAAATTCCATACATAGCTCGTGATGTTGTAGGTATGTACCGCATATACCGCACCGGTACCCCCTGCCTGTAGTAAGAGGCTACTAAAAGGGGACCTCCGGGCTCGGGATGGTCAAAGTCGGGGCTCTGATCATCCACTGCGTGCCCAGGGAGAGAACATTGTGTGACCAACGTTGTCGTGGACGGAGGGGCTGAGACAGCACGGTTGTCTCGGGAGTTCCTCTCTTCCAGTGCGTTCCTCTGGAGATCCCGGAGCCCTCTTGTCATGCGCTAAGGCTGGCACCAAGTTAAATAATCATTAAGTTTTTTGTACGGAAAGAAAAATTAAGAAAATTGCGCAGAGAATTTGAAAATTTCATGAAACTTAACGACGATTTAAATTGCGTGCGTTTGACAGTTGTGTGGCAGGACAACGCCTGTCGGGTCAGCTAGTCTAGAGGAAAGATTTGTTTGTTTGTTTGCATTAAATAGGCTCCGAAACTACTGAACCGATTTGAAAAATTCTTTCACTGTTGGGAAGCTACACTATCTCCGGGTGACATCGGCTATATATATATTTTTTTAAATTGGGATCCTCATTATAACTCCAATAATACCCGTGCGAAGCCGGGGCGGACCGGTAGTTTGTAATAAATGAAACATTAGGACACATGCTTATTGTACCAGGGCATATATCCCTTGTTGGCTTGATCTGAACGCGTAACATATCGCTCCACATCATCATCATCATTTCAGCCGTAGGACGTCCACTGCTGGACATAGGCCTCCCCCATCGATCTCCAAAAGGGCCGGTTGGAAGCGGCCTGCATCCAGCGTTTCCCTGCGGTATCTTAGGTCGTTTGTCCATCTTGTGGGTGGACGTCCTACGCTGCGCTTACCGGTCCGTGGTCTCCACATATCCCAGGATAATTAGTGCAGTTTTGTGTTTGACTCATAGCTTAAACGTTCCAGTGGATGCTTGCACGGCGCTCGCCAACTTAATGCTCGGACCTGATGAGTGTATAGAGGCGGTGCAAGCCGTGGCCGGGCTCCCGGCGCGCCTCGTGGGGCTCCTCGGGCACGAGGCGACCAACGTGAAGGAAGCAGCGTTGAGCGCTGTGGGGAACATGCTAGCCGGGACACACAATCAGGTATGTCATCATTTCAGCCGTAGGACGTCCACTGCTGGACTTCGAAGATGTCTGGTGTCTGATGTCTGGAGGTTCTCGAATGGAGACCACGGACCGGTAAGCGCAGCGTAGGACGTCCACCCACAAGATGGACAGCACCCTTGTTTGTCTATCACATTTTAAAAAAACCTCTTCAGGTGGACCGCTGTCTCGACGCTAACTGCCTCGAGCACATCGTGTCTCTCCTCCATTGCAGCGAGCCCTGCCTGGTGCAGGAAGCAGCTCGGGCCGCGGCCAACATCCTCGCGGGGACGCACGCTCAGATACAGCGAGCTCTGGAGATGGACATACTCACTGCACTACGCAGCATACTAGCCAGTAAAGACCCTGAGTAAGTCCAAAGGTTATTTTATACCAGCTGTGCTCCGCGGTTTTACCCGCGTAGTGATGAAAAAAGGGTGATGATGATGATGAAAAGCAGCCAATGTTTTAATCCAGGACATAAGGTATTTATATTCTAAATTTCATCCAATATGACATAGGTGGAACAAGCGGACGGCCTGCCTGATGGTAAGCAGTCACCGTCGCCTATGGATATTTGTAACACCAGAGGCATCACAAATACGTTGCCGACCCATAAAAAAATCTATTAACTCACCTTTTGAAGTACCCAATGTTGTAGCTTCTCGGAAACACCATGGAAGGTAGCAAATTTTCTCAAAACTTTCAGTGCTGCCCACATATACAAAAATCTGTTGGATTACCCATAGGCAGTTGAAGGTCTAGAGCCAATCTAAATACTGAAGTCCACTACCAGTTGGCAGTGTACCCAGCATGCTGGCGGCATTACCACGCTGAATGGCAATGCTTATAGATTGAGTCACAAAAACGCCAGCATTTTTGTCACTCGTCGAAATAACCAGGAGCTCCCTTAGGAGCTCCCAATGACAACATTTTACATAATAAAATGTGTTAATATTTCTTCAGGTGCCGGACGCAAGCCGTGTATGCAGTCACCAACCTCTGCTATAATGGCTCGGCCGCCCAGCGCTCCCAGCTCGTGTCGAGTGGCGTGCTGGAGCCGTACTGCGCGCTACTCGCGGGACCTGACCGAGCCGTCGTGGTGGAGGTGCTGGACTCACTGGACGTGTTGCTACAGGTGGGTAGGAACAGCCGCCCAGCGCTCCCAGCTCGTGTCGAGTGGCGTGCTGGAGCCGTACTGCGCGCTACTCGCGGGACCTGACCGAGCCGTCGTGGTGGAGGTGCTGGACTCACTGGACGTGTTGCTACAGGTGGGTAGGAACAGCCGCCCAGCGCTCCCAGCTCGTGTCGAGTGGCGTGCTGGAGCCGTACTGCGCGCTACTCGCGGGACCTGACCGAGCCGTCATGGTGGAGGTGCTGGACTCACTGGACGTGTTGCTACAGGTGGGTAGGAACAGCCGCCCAGCGCTTGCAGCTCGTGTCGAGTGGCGTGCTGGAGCCGTACTGCGCGCTACTCGCGGGACCTGACCGAGCCGTCGTGGTGGAGGTGCTGGACTCACTGGACGTGTTGCTACAGGTGGGTAGGAACAGCCGCCCAGCGCTCCCAGCTCGTGTCGAGTGGCGTGCTGGAGACGTACTGCGCGCTACTCGCGGGACCTGACCGAGCCGTCGTGGTGGAGGTGCTGGACTCACTGGACGTGTTGCTACAGGTGGGTAGGAACAGCCGCCCAGCGCTCCCAGCTCGTGTCGAGTGGCGTGCTGGAGCCGTACTGCGCGCTACTCGCGGGACCTGACCGAGCCGTCATGGTGGAGGTGCTGGACTCACTGGACGTGTTGCTACAGGTGGGTAGGAACAGCCGCCCAGCGCTTGCAGCTCGTGTCGAGTGGCGTGCTGGAGCCGTACTGCGCGCTACTCGCGGGACCTGACCGAGCCGTCGTGGTGGAGGTGCTGGACTCACTGGACGTGTTGCTACAGGTGGGTAGGAACAATAGGTTCAATCGAGGTGATGGTTTTCGACACGCCAGTGCGTGGATTTCAGTATTTAGTTCGCGTTCAAAATACTATACGCGGTGACACAGTGAGTGTGTTTTGTCGGGACTTAGGTTCGAGTTCGAGTTCCAGTGATAACCGTAGCAAAAGACTAAGAAAGAGGGTAGATCGTTATGTCTGCACCTAACTTTTTAACTGTTCTCCAACCACCCGCATTCTTCAGTCTTCCCGTGAACATGGTGCATGTAACTGCGCCGAAATATCGGGAGCTCATTCCACAACCTTACCGCGGTCAATATCACGTTAATAATCATAATTATAACTTTAATGAACAACCGCGATAGTTTAAAAGTGTTTTTTTATTTTATTATTGTGATGTTTTAATATTTATGTGATTTCTTACAGGGTGCAGAGATAGATGGTAATGTGCAGCCTCTGTGTTACATACTGGACGAACTGGACGTCTTACACCAGATGCAACTACTGCGGGCGCATTTAACTGATCAGGTAAATATACAACGTTATACGGCAATGCTTAGCCGAGAAGAGTATCTTAGGAGAGAAAAGTGGTTAAAAAAAAAAAATGTAGGCTTGCGTTTGACCGCCAACTCGCCTGATGTTAAGCGATGATAAGGTTGGTGGTAAACAAGCAGACGGGCTGCCTGATGGTAAGGTCAGATGGTTGCCTGGAAGAAATCGCTTTAGGCGATAAGGCCGCCCATTATACTGCCGTTTATTTGTTTTTTATGTTAGTTTAAGTTTCATTTGTATTTTCGGTGTGTAATAAAGTTGTATTGTATTGTATTGTCACCGTCGCCTATGGATACTTGTAACACCAGAGGCATCATAAGTACGTTGCCGACCCTTTAGAACTCTATTAACTCGCCTTTTGAAGAACCCCATGTTGTAACTTCTCGGAAACACCGCGGAAGGTAGCTCATTCCACATTTGCAAGTGTAACGCAAGCGAGATCGCTAATAATATTTTTGAATATATAAAATTAACCGGTATCTCTTCTCCATCTTCACATAGTATAAATTGAAGTCGCTTTCCGCGTCTGTCTGTCTGTCTGTCTGTATGGCCACTAACTCCTCCTAAAGCATGCAACGGATTTTGATGCAGTTTTCACCATCAGTTAGATACATTTTCACGGAAAGATTATACATATAAATTAGTGGTCCGCCCCAGCTTCGCACGGGTATAGATTATAGCCTATGTTACCCGGGGATACCGTAGCTTCCCAACAGTGAAAGAATTTTTCAAATCGGTTCAGTAGTTTCGGAGCCAATTCGTTACAAACATACTTACAAATCTTTCCTCGTTATAATATTAGTATAGATAGCGACCCGCCCCGCACGTAAATTACACCCGGGCGAAGCCGGGCGGGCGGGTCGCTAGTTTATTATAATAGAAATTTACTAATACATTTCAGGATGACAGTTGCAAAATATCAAACGTGTGTGCGATGGTCCGGAGACACGCGCGAGAGGAAAGACACATTGTACATGACGACAAGGTGTTCACTTCAGAGACCATTGTGCAAGGTACGTTTTTTTTTTTTTTTTAAATAGATTAAGTGGCAAACAAGCAACGGGCCACCTGATGGTAAGTGGTCACCGCTGCCTATAGACACCTACAATACCCGGGGCATTGTCAGTGCGTTGCCTTCCTTTGAGGACTCTATTCACCCTTCGTTTGAAGCAGTCCAAATTATACTTCGGTGGAAAAACCGAAGGTGGTAAGCCATTCCACAACTTACAGGTACGTGGCAGAAACAATCGATCAAATCGAATAGTACGAGTCTTCCACGCATCTATAATGTGCGGATGGCATTTTTGGCGATGGCGGCCGGTTCGGTGGTAAAACCGCGATGGGGGTACTATAATGTTACCCTTTGTCGCGGCTTGAAACTGCCGCTTCAACAACAAAACATATTCACGACTACCTACAATATCTACCCTCCACTAATCAGTTAATATTGTATAAAATTCAAGACGTCATTCGAACTTAATAAGAAATCGTATTCGACACCACACACCTCTGCAGCAAATAAATGTGAATGTTGTTTCTACAGCAGTATAAACAAAAGTTACGGGTTTTATTTCAATAACGAAGACTCGCAGTGTCTCGGCGAAGACACCCTTTTAACCAGGTTTAACTATAATGTTACCCTTTTAACGTACTATAATGTTACCCTTTTAACCAGGTTTAACTATAATGTTACCCTTTTAACGTACTATAATGTTACCCTTTTAACCAGGTTTAACTATAATGTTACCCTTTTAACGTACTATAATGTTACCCTTTTAACCAGGTTTAACTATAATGTTACCCTTTTAACGTACTATAATGTTACCCTTTTAACCAGGTTTAACTATAATGTTACCCTTTTAACGTACTATAATGTTACCCTTTTAACCAGGTTTAACTATAATGTTACCCTTTTAACGTACTATAATGTTACCCTTTTAACCAGGTTTAACTATAATGTTACCCTTTTAACGTACTATAATGTTACCCTTTTAACCAGGTTTAACTATAATGTTACCCTTTAACGTACTATAATGTTACCCTTTTAACCAGGTTTAACTATAATGTTACCCTTTTAACGTACTATAATGTTACCCTTTTAACCAGGTTTAACTATAATGTTACCCTTTTAACCAGCACTTCATTTTCTGTGCAATAACTCTAGCTGTTAGCAAAGAAGATGGGCTAAGAGGAAAGACAATACTGGAACATTAGAGCCTAGAGTACTTCTTAGTATATAATTACTTATTTGACTGTGTTAATTATGTACTTTTACTATTGAATTTTAACTGAAATCGTTTAATGAGAATCGATTGTACTATTGAATTTGTTTAATGCAAATCTGACTTGTAACTTTTGGTGTTACTAATCAAATATGTATTCTGTAGCTCGGAAATTTGCCTAAAAACGGTATGAACTTAGATGGCGCCGTAATTTGAGCGTGGTATAGGTTGTCTCGAACTTCCGTAAGCGCTGCAGTCAGATAACGTACGAAAGGGTTCTACAAATTACCGTAGCGCTAGTATCGCAGTCAAGTCTTCATATCGCGAGCGAAGCCGCGGGCAAAAGCTAGTCATTCATAATTTTTTTCTGTACATAATTTTTTTTGTTAAACTTTTTTCTTGAATTATGCACCTGATGTTCAGGTCCTGGTGTACAAATTATATCTTGGTAGACATTGCTCTGCTCAGTATGACGCTCACCTTCCTCCAGACCTGAAGTCACAAGACCTGGTGACCCGGAAGCGAGCCATTCGCGCGGTCTACTACATACTCAAGGAGCAGAATCCTCCTATCCATGCCCTGGTGGAGGCTGGAATCATATCATGGGCAATTGAAGGGCTGGACAAGAATGCTCGGTGAGATAGTATTTTTCTGTATGCTCTTAGTAAACTTTTATGCATTATGCTCGGTGAGATAGTATTTTTCTGTATGCTCTTAGTAAACTTTTATGCATTATGCTCGGTGAGATAGTATTTTTCTGTATGCTCTTAGTAAACTTTTATGCATTATGCTCGGTGAGATAGTATTTTTCTGTATGCTCTTAGTAAACTTTTATGCATTATGCTCGGTGAGATAGTATTTTTCTGTATGCTCTTAGTAAACTTTTATGCATTATGCTCGGTGAGATAGTATTTTTCTGTATGCTCTTAGTAAACTTTTATGCCTTATGCTCGGTGAGATAGTATTTTTCTGTATGCTCTTAGTAAACTTTTATGCATTATGCTCGGTGAGATAGTATTTTTCTGTATGCTCTTAGTAAACTTTTATGCATTATGCTCGGTGAGATAGTATTTTTCTGTATGCTCTTAGTAAACTTTTATGCCTTATGCTCGGTGAGATAGTATTTTTCTGTATGCTCTTAGTAAACTTTTATGCATTATGCTCGGTGAGATAGTATTTTTCTGTATGCTCTTAGTAAACTTTTATGCATTATGCTCGGTGAGATAGTATTTTTCTGTATGCTCTTAGTAAACTTTTATGCATTATGCTCGGTGAGATAGTATTTTTCTGTATGCTCTTAGTAAACTTTTATGCATTATGCTCGGTGATATAGTATTTTTTATGCTCCCAGTAAACTTTTATGCCTTATGCTCGGTGAGATAGTATTTTTTATGCTCCCAGTAAACTTTTATGCCTTATGCTCGGTGAGATAGTATTTTTTATGCTCCCAGTAAACTATTATGCCTTATCTAAAGAGGAAAGATTTGATTGTTTGTTTGTTTGTTTGCATTGAATAGGCTCCGAAACTACTGAACCGATTTGAAAAATTCTTCCACTGTTGGGAACCTACACTATCCCCGGGTGACATAGGCTATATTGAATTTAAAAAAAAATAGGGACCCTTACTAAAACTCCAATAATGTAACCCAAGGTGTAAAAAAATAAGACTTACACCCGTGCGAAGCCGGGGTGCGCTGCTAGTTGATTATAAGCAAGCTCGAAGTCGCACAACGAGCTATGAGGGCTATGCTCGGGGTTTCTCTACGAGATCGAATCAGAAATGAAGAGATCCGTAGACGAACGAAAGTCACCGACATAGCCCACCGGATTAGCAAGTTGAAGTGGCAGTGGGCAGGGCACATATCACGCAGAACAGATGGCCGATGGGGCCGAAAGGTTCTCGAATGGAGACCACGGACCGGTAAACGCAGCGTAGGACGTCCACCCACAAGATGGACAGATGATGTAAAAGAGACCGCAGGGAAACGCTGGATGCAGGCCGCTTCCAACCGGCCCTTTGGAGATCGATGGGAAGGCCTATGTCCAGCAGTGGACGTCCTACGGCTGAAATGATGATGATGACTTCACTTAATTACGTACTTCCCTTTAACTGAGACTTGTTTGACGATATATATTACATAATGTTGAAAATAATTAAATAGCTGCTTGAAACTGGCATATGCATAAAACGCGTGACGCCGAAATAGTCTTAGGAGTAAAAAAAAGAATGATTTCTTTATTTTCCAGCTCTGATCCTCAATGCATTGCCGGTGCTTGGGTGCTGTTCAACATTACTGCTAGGACGCGAAGATATAGAATAGCTGTCATAGAGGTAATACATTAATCTATACTAATATTATAAAGAGGAAAGATTTGATTGTTTGTTTGTTTGCATTGAATAGGCTCCGAAACTACTGAACCGATTTGAAAAATTCTTTCACTGCTGGGAAGCTACACTATCCCCGGGCGACATAGGCTATAATCTATACCCGTGCGAAGCTGGGGCGGACCGCTAGTAGTAAATAAACCGGTCAAGTGCGAGTCGTGCTCGCGCACTGAGGGTTCCGTACCACCACAAAATACAAAAAGACAACACGCCCATCCAAGTGCCGACAGCGTCTTACGTTGCTTAACTTGGTGGTGAACAGAAATTTGTCACCGACTCGCACTTGGCTACTATTTATTATTTGTTGTTATAATTTAGAGTGTGTACTATAATCATGCCAAGTTTGACGCTTGTACGTATTACCGTTTTTACATTAGAGCTAATACAAAAATAAGTTACATAAATACAAAAAAACTTATGACATTGACACATTAAAATATGACAGAAGTATTTTTTTTATAGACGTTACACGAACTGATATAACGCCGATGGTGACGTCATAACATTTTTTTTTTTTTTTAATTAATTTCCGCAAGAAAAGCTGTATCTTATTCTTTCTTTTTAGAAAATAAAATAAAAGTAAGGTCAGAAAATTTGGGCAATCCCCATTATCAATCTCTATCTAAATGAATCGCTATTTACCTTGGTCACGCCATAACTTGAGAACGACTTCACCGATTAATTATTTTTTTTAAGTTTTCTTATACTTTTTACAAGGTACTTACGGTGAAAAAACATTAGAAAATTGAGCAAAAAAATTGGAAAATTTCCGAAAACTTAACGTCCATTTCATCTCGCGGGTGAAACCGCGGGGCACAGCTAGCTATTTCATAATCATAAGCATAATCATCTTTATTTCATAGATAAAAAAATAAAAATGAGCAAAGAGAAAATAAAAAATATCTTTAAATATAAGTAACACAAGGTAGTATAGCAGTACGCATATCACAGAAATAAAAAAAAATGTTTAAATGATAACGGCTGTCAATTTGTAAGAAACTTGTTGTAGCCAGTTGGACCCATATAAACGAAACGTCAGTCATTCGAAATCAGTTAGCAACTGTGATGCGGACAAACAACTTTGGACATTTGTATTTTCACCAAAGAGTACCCAGATTATTTTAAAAAACGTAGTCAAGTTATTACCCGTCAGAAAAGAGTCAAGTTCACTAACCTATTGTATCAACCTCCTGTCAGAAAAGAGTCAAGTTCACTAACCTATTGTATCAACCTCCTGTCAGAAAAGAGTCAAGTTCACTAACCTATTGTATCAACCTCCTGTCAGAAAAGAGTCAAGTTCACTAACCTATTGTATCAACCTCCTGTCAGAAAAGAGTCAAGTTCACTAACCTATTGTTTCAACCTCCTGTCAGAAAAGAGTCAAGTTCACTAACCTACTGTATCAACCTCCTGTCAGAAAAGAGTCAAGTTCACTAACCTATTGTTTCAACCTCCTGTCAGAAAAGAGTCAAGTTCACTAACCTATTGTATCAACCTCCTGTCAGAAAAGAGTCAAGTTCACTAACCTATTGTATCAACCTCCTGTCAGAAAAGAGTCAAGTTCACTAACCTATTGTATCAACCTCCTGTCAGAAAAGAGTCAAGTTCACTAACCTATTGTATCAACCTCCTGTCAGAAAAGAGTCAAGTTCACTAACCTATTGTATCAACCTCCTGTCAGAAAAGACTTGTACAAAAGAAATGTGTGTAATATGTGTATATCCATTTATAATAAGGTACCTAATGATATAAATATGTTGGACGGTAACAAATTTAAAAAAGAATTGACTAATTGGCTTCTTAACCATTGTTTTTATAGTGTTAAGGAATTTATGGAATTTAATTCTAATGTTATTCATTTCTAAAATACCTATTTAAATTCTTTAGTATAAAAATAAGCATTTGCACGTCTGCTTGCAGACTGAGCACAAAGTGACATAAATATAATATTAAGACCTTTTAATGTTATGTATTCTAGCAAATAAATGATTCATAATTCATTTATTCATTGCAAAATAGGTAAAAACAATAACTTGTGATCTTAAATAATGATCTTAAAAATGATTTGATTTGATTTGAGACCTAACCCAAAAAGGTAAGGTCCAAGTTCTTTGGATGCGGAGTTCCGACGCGTTGACTTAAATAAGAATGTCCAATCAAGGTTCTGTCATAATGCCTGGCGACTGAATTTCCTTCTCATTTCCGTTCTATTTACTTCTCTTTTCTGTGATACATATTAAAGGCTTAAAAATAAGGCTTTGATAAATCAAAGATATTCGGTACAAGTAATCGGCATCTGCTAAGCTTTCTATTTTACAGGGTGGCGCCATTCCTAAGTTAATAGCTCTCCTGACCCACGGACAAAAGTTGGAAACCATAGCCGCCGGCGCTCTCGGGAACATTGCCCTGGACGGCCCGGAGACGAAAGAGGCGTTGCTGCCTTTTCACGCCTCTTACACGCGTTCGGAAAATGCTTTGACGCAGTTAAGGACCTACGTGCGGGCTTATGGAAACTTGTGCAGGTATTGTTTGTAACTACCTACCCGTTTATAATTAACCAACTTCGAAAAAGGAGGAAGAGAAGAAACGGAAGAGTTCTCAATTTAGTTAAAAATAAATATGTATGTACGTCGATTACACCGGCATCTAATAGGCTTGCGTTTGACCACCAATACCAATCTGTAAACCAATTTGCCGGCATCAGTAATTATGTTTCCTTTTCTATCATGTAGAGGAAACTCTCGAGGCGATCTCACAAAAAATCATTAATTGGGGCACATAGCACGCAGAATAGATGGCCGTTGGGGCCGAAAGGTTCTCGAATGGAGACCACGGACCGGTAAGCGCAGCGTAGGATGTCCACCCACAAGATGGACAGACGACCTAAAAGAGACCGCAGGGAAACGCTGGATGCAGGCCGTTTCCAACCGGCCCTTTTGAAGATCGATGCCCCCATCGAACGTCCAGCAGTGGACGTCCTATGGCTGAAATGATGATGTTGATTGTACGAATTTCAGAGATAGTCAAAAGGTGCAGGTGAAGCGCAAGCCTGCAGTACGTGCGCTCCCGTTCGTCTCTGACCTAATGGACATCGAGGACCGACAAATCCTGGGTAACTCTCTCTTTGATAGCCCGTTGGCCCAGTTTGTACTGAACCTGCCTTCTGCGCTTGGGAGTGTGGACTCGATTCCCACCTAGGAGAAACATTTATGTGATGAACATTTGTGTTTGTTCTATATCTGGTTGTTAATATCTATTTAAGTATGTATTTTAAAATATATATGTATGTATATCAGTCTCTGGCAGCCATATTATTACAAGCTTTGCTTAGTTTGGGGTCAGACGTCCGTGTGTGCAAAAAAATAATCCGGAATAATTATTTATTAAAATAATTTTATTATATTTCTTTATTTATGGCTTTTTGGCTGTCGTTCAGTGTGGAGGTTAAAGGGGGAGATGTTCAGCAGTGAACGTCTTCTGGCTGATGATGATGATGATTTATTTAATACGCTTTTATTAGCTACACTTGTGTCGAACGAACTATATAAACAAATCTTGGAAGTCTGTTTAAACTTATAATTGTATTGTCTAATCGATTTGAAAGTTATATAAATGTATGCAATTCAGATGATAATAAGTTATAGCATCTACTATAGCACTAGTCTTGAACAACAGGGCTCGTGGTCCCACTGCTTAGTGGGACCAAAAAGTGGGAAAAAAAAAACACTTCGACCCGTTGCTGTGTGAAAGAGTAACAAACACTTTTGCATATAATATTAGCATGAAGTATTCAAAGTCCTGACTGACATATCAACGAAAACAACAATAACAGCCTATCATTTTCCCACTGTTGGGACTCAGGCCTTCTTTCAGAAAGAGGATGAGCCCTAGTCCACCATGCTGGTCCAGGCATGTTGGTGATCTCATACGTTTTTGAGGTTCTTGGACATACCGGTTTCCTCACGATGTTTTACCTTTACCGTTTTTAAGCGACGGCATCCAAAAGCACAACGCAAATCAAATCAACGCAAACACTTGAATTTTAATGGGTGTTTTACAGAGAATGCTTGCCAAGCTTGCGCCGACCTCATGTTCAGTCCAGATAACGAAGAGTCTTATATAGAAGCGGTGCAAGCCGTGCCTGGAGTCACGGCGCGCCTTGTGGCGCTACTGGGGCACGAGAACACCGCCGTGCAGCTACCAGCTCTGATAGCTGTGGGGAATATGCTCGCTGGATCCGTTACTCAGGTGGGTCTAATTCTAATTCAAAGTGGAGGTGATATGACCTGCACTGACATCCCGCTTGGGGATGTGCATTATTGCATATTATATTGTGCATTTGCCCGCCAGCCTATACAAACCAGCCGTGCTATAATAACGGAGCACGGCTTTGGGTCGCTGACTAAATGTCATCATCGCTAAGCCTGTTATTTGTAATAAATCCTATTGGGCAGGTTGACCGCTGTCTCGACGCCGGGTGCCTGGACCACGTCATATCCCTCATGCAGTGGAGTGAGCCCTCCATAATAGTCGAGCACGCAGCCCGGGCCACCTGCAACATCCTCCGTCACAAGCAACAGATACAACGTGCTCTGCAGAAAGATATCCTCACTCCGCTACGGAATATACTAGTCAGCGAAGAAGCCAAGTAAAGTTATATGATTATTTACGGGATATTTACCGTGGTAAGGTTGTGGAATGAGCTCCCGATATTTCGGCGCAGTTACATGCACCATGTTCACGGGAAGACTGAAGAATGCGGGTGGTTGGAGAACAGTTAAAAAGTTAGGTGCAGACATAACGATCTACCCTCTTTCTTAGCCAAGTAAGTTACTTTGTTGGTAGATGCAAGCATCATCGAGATAGGGACGATGATGTAGCAGGTGGCTGTTTGCTTAAAAGACCGCGGAATAAATGCTTAGGAATAACATGCTGGATAGCATACCAGTCAGTGAATCAGCCAAATTACTTTGTTGGTAGATGCAAGCAGCAACGAGATAGGGTTAATGATTTAACAGGTAGCAGTTTTATTAAAACAGCACGGAACTAAAAGCTTTGAAATAAAATGCTGGGTAATATACTTGTCAGTGAAGAAGCCAAATCACTTTGTTGGTAGATGCAGATGCAAGCAGCAACGAGATAGGGTTAATGATTTAACAGGTAGCAGTTTTATTAAAACAGCACGGAACTAAAAGCTTTGAAATAAAATGCTGGGTAATATACTTGTCAGTGAAGAAGCCAAATCACTTTGTTGGTAGATGCAGATGCAAGCAGCAACGAGATAGGGCTGATGATTTAACCAGTAGCAGTTTTCTTAGAAAAGCACATAACTTAAATGATTATGAATAACATGCTGGTGTAAGAACTGACTGAAGGTTATGAGGTCTTCCTTTTCTGTATTATGGTTCATGTATGCATACAGTGTAAAACAGAAAAGGTGTACTAAGGCGAAATTGGTTCACAATACCCAATTTTCAATTGCAATTTTGTTTGCTTTTCATTTAATTAAAAAAAATTGTTGTAGTTGAATGACTTTTTTATTATTTCTTAGTTAATACGCCGTAACATTACATATTCTGTGAAAATTTCAACTGGCTATCTATTACGGTTTGTTATCAGCTAGACTGCTTTTTAATATCATCATGCACACTTCCATCTACACCACTGGAGCAACTGTGCCAGCGCCTCAGAGCCTCACTCCGATATTTCAAGGAGTTGGGTTGGCTCGGGTAGGTGCTGGGGGTATCTTTTACGGTTCGAAGATACAACCGTTAAAATGTAAGACAGACAGACAGCGTAGGCTTAGGTATATGGTCCCGTTTACACCCTTTGGGTATGTAACCCGAAAAACCAACCTCAATGCCTCATTATCTTTTTCTTTAGTTGTGTAAAGCACGCAGCGTGTGCGATCATGAACCTCTGCATCAATGGGTCATCTGGGCAACTCCACCAGCTCGTGTCGAGGGGCATGCTGGAGCCGTTCTGCGCCCTCCTGGCGCAACCTGACCGCACAGTTGCGGGGTATGTGCTGGCCGGACTCTGGACATTGGTTCAGGTAGCTGATATAAAAAAAAAAACTTAGAGATATATGTGGTATCTCAGTCCACACACACACACACACATGATAAACTTACAAGCACTGTGGCCATTGGGGCCTTACGGCTGCCTCTTCTGCGCTGGGGGGCGTGGGTTCGATTCCCACTTAGGACAAACATTCATGTGATTAACATTTGTTTGTTCTATATCTGTTTAGTATGTATTTAAAATATATAATATATGTATGTATGTATATCATCTGGCAGCCATATTACAACACAAGCTTTGCTTAGTTTGGGGTCAGATGACCGTGTATACAAAAATGTCAAAAAAAGTATGCTTCCATTTATTTATTCTGAGGCTAGATCACTTTGTCACTTGTTACGTTACTCAGGTGGGCACTGAGCCTAAGCCTGCACAGAAAGAAGACAATGTGAAACCTATATGTTTGGCGCTGGACAAAAATGGAGCCGTCGACCTGTTACAACAATTCCTAGAACAGGAAATTGATGAGGTTTGTGATCATTTACTTTAATTTTACTACTAGCGGCCCGCCCCGGCTTCGCACGAGTATAGATATATAGCCTATGTCACCCGGGGATAGTGTAGCTTCCCAGCAGTGAAAGAATTTTTCAAATCGGTTCAGTAGTTTCGGAGCCTATTCAATGCAAACAAACAAACAAATCTTTCCTCTTTATAATATTAGTATAGACTAGCTGCGCCCCGCGGTTTCAGCCGCGTAGTGATAAAAATGGTGACGATTTTTTTTTTTTTTTTTTTTTAAACCTTCAGTGAAAAATTATGTAACTGATGGTGAAAACCGCTTCAAAATCTGTTGTGTAGTTTTAAAGATTTAAGCATACATAGGGACGGACACACAGTGACAGCGACTTTATTTTATACTATGTAGCGACTATAAGATTTTTATGAAAATTATTAGTTAATTTTAGTAATTAAGTGTATAAAAACGAGTGAATCGGTTTCTTCTAGGCAAGCGTGCTAGACAGCATCATCGCTTAATATCAGGCGAGGTGGCGGACAAACGCAAGCCTATTAAAAAAATAAAAAAAAGTATTAAAGTCTCATTTAGCGGAGCAAAACCTTCCAATCCGGGTTTCCAATGCCAATTTCCAAAGTCCAATTCCAAAAAAAAGCAGCTTCGTTAATGTTCTCAAACATTTCTTGGAAATTAAATGTTACTACACCCTGCCCCCCGATTCTACTAAACAAGTTGTCTTTAAATTGTAATTGTAGAGATTTTAATTAAATAATAATAAAATAAATATTCGGGACATTTTTGCACACACGGTCATCTGACCCCAAACTAAGCAAAGCTTGTGATATGGCTGCCAGAGACTGATATACATACATATATAGTTTTAAATACATACTTAAATAGATATTAACAACCAGATATAGAACAAACACAAATGTTCATTACACAAATGTTTGTCCTAGATGGGAATCGAACCCACGCCCCTAAGCTTAGAAGGCAGGGTCACTACCAACTAGACCAACGGGCTATCAAATTGTTAAATAACTGCCTCAAAATTGACAATTTAAAAAAAAACATACATATTATAATATTAGGTGGTTGTATTTTTCTAGTATAAAAAAATATTTTAAACTGTCAATTTTGAGGCAGTTATTTAACAATTAAAATCGCAACAATTACAATTTAAAAACAATTTCTTTAGTAGAATCGAATTCTTCACTCCTGGACGAATTCTTCAAGGTTAAAAAATAATTATAATAATTTGAATTTACGATATACAAATAGACCGTTCCGTTCTTTCTGTTGCCATACCCTAACAGGGTCATATGTACTACATGTCATTTTAAGATGTAAAAACATGTTATTTAAGGTTTGCATGCAGACATATGTAGCAATAAACTTATTGAGTATTGAGTAAATATTAATTGCAGGATCTTCGTTACAAAGCAGTGGTGTTGTGGTCATATCTCCGCAAGGAGGTGAGAAACGAACTCCTTGTTCTGACACATGGAAATGTGTTCACTTTAGCGCAGATAGTGCAAGGTACGTTCAAAACACGGTTTAGGTTTGCACGTTCAACACAGAAAAGAGAAGTATAGCACGGACATGAGAAGGAGAATCTGTCGCCTGTTATGAGTAAACCTTACGTCCGGTACTTAAGTAAACGGAGCACCCAAGTATCAACTTGAGCCTCTTGATGCACTGGGCCAGCATGGTGGATTCAGGGCCCATCCTCTCTGAGAGAAGGCCTGTGTCATAGCAGTGGAAAGACTGAAAATAAAAATATATCATCATCAATCCAGCCATAGGACGTCTACTGCTAGACATAGGCCTCCATCGATCTCCAAAAGGGCCGGTTGGAAGCGGCCTGCATCCAGCGTTTCCCTGCGGTCTCTTTTAGATCGTCCGTACATCTTGTGGTTGGTGGACGTCCTACGCTGCGCATACCGGTCCGTGCTTTCCATTCCAGAACCTTTCGGCCCCATCGGCCATCTGTTCTGCGTGATATGTGCCCTGCCCACTGCCACTTCAACTTGCTAATTCGGTGGGCTATGTCGGTGACTTTCGTTCGTCTACGGATCTCCTCATTTCTGATTCGATCTCGTAGAGAAACCCCGAGCGTAGCCCTCATAGCTCGTTGTGCGACTTTGAGCTAGCTTATGAGGCCCATAGTGAGAGACCACGTTTCAGTGCCGTATGTCATCACTGGTAACACACACTGGTCGAAGACTTTCGTCTTAAGGCACTGAGGTATTTTGGACGAGAAGACGTTGCGTAGTTTACCGAACGCTGCCCAGCCGAGTTGGATTCGCCGATTGACCTCTTTCTTGAAGTTGGACCTGCCTAGTTTGACTGTTTGTCCTAGGTAGACGTACGTGTCAACAACTTCCAGAATTGAGTTCCTAACTGATAATGGGGTGGGTGACTTGTATTCATCATAATCAGCCTTTTAACAGTCCACTGCTGGACTTTTAGCCTACCCCCGAAAGGGTGATTGGGCCATATCCACCACGCTGGCCCAGTTGCGGGTTGGTGGATTCACATACGCCATTGAATTCCTTCTCCGTACGTATGCAGGTTTCCTCACGATGTTTTCCTTCACCGAAAAGCCAGTGGTATGAAAATCCGTACATAAACTCCAAAGAGCTCATTGGTACGGGCCCGGGGTTTGAACCCACGACTTCACGCTTTCAAATCTAGCGGTCTCCCAAATGGGCTACCACGGCTTATTATTGAATTATTCCTTAGGTATTCTTGTACCCAGGTCTAAAGTCCCAAGAGCTGTCGATGCAGAAGACAGCCGCGCTCGCCGCTCGTCGCATGCTCTGCGAGAAGGACCCTCCCAGGAGTGCCATGCTGGAGGCCGGAGTCGTCCCGCCGCTCGTTGCAGCTCTGCATAGGGATGACTGGTAAGAGAATGGGCGTAGCTATAACTTGCACAATAGGGGTCAGCGGGAACAAAAATGTACAAAGATTTTGCCCGGAGTTCACGCAGAAAAAAGCAAAATTCTAAGGGCTTTTCTAGCATAGCTATAGTTCCTCGTCACAGCAAAGAACTGTTCCTGAGCGGTCCGATCCGTTCGATGGGTACGACATGGGACGGGGACGAGACGGGAACGGGCCGGGGGAACCTGAGCGAGACGAACGCTGGTCTAAAACGGAAAGAATGGGATGTAATGTAATTAAGTGGATTTCGGAACAAATGCCGAACTAGAGCGGGAAAGGCTACGGGACTGAAAAGGAAAGGGCGGGATGGGAGTGGAGTGGATGGGTGCGGTACTAGAGGGGAGAAAGCATTTGTACGGAGCGCAATGCACTTAGTTTTTGTACGAATTGCTAACAAGTCAAACAAAACTTTGTACAAACTGCAAAAAAACACAAGTTGTACGAATCGCATATTTTTTTTTAAATTATAAATAGGCTTGCGTTTGGCCGCCAACTCGCCTGATGTTAAGCGATGATGAATTGTACCGAGGGCAGAATTGTACCAATAAAGCCTTCACCACTTTATTAGAGCATGAGTTTGACTTAACCGTGACTTACTTTGCTTCACTGTGACTGTGACTATGACTTGTTTGACGCTATTTAAGACTATGAGAAGTTGTTTAATATTACGACTGAAGGACTTTATAGCCATGGTCATGGAAAACTATAACATAACAGGTTATTTTGCTTCCAGCCCTGATCTTCAGTGCATAGCGGCCGGCGCGCTCGCCCTCATCTCTGTTCGGACACACAAACATAGAGTGGCTATCGTGAACGTAAGAATTATTTACTAAATAACCAGCAAAGTAACCAGTAACCAGTGTAGTAACTAGTTTTTTTTTTTTTTTTTTACTATTTTTGGGTGGTTCGTTTCACGTATGGCGGGAAATTCAAATTTCAAACAGTTTTGTTGTCCTTGTAGCTAGGCCGGGTAATTATTGTAAACGATCATGATGTTTGCGATAATTGATTATTATTCTTTACAAAATCATGTAAAGCTTTTTTTTTTTTGTTAAAATCTTCATGAGCGTGGATTCAATGTCCTTTACTCGTAATATTAAACAGTTTACTTTGTCTTAATAGCGTCAAACAAGTCATAGTCACAGTCAGAGTCAAGCTAAGTAAGTCACGGTCAAGTCGAACTCATGCCCCTGTAAAGTGGTGGAGACTTTACAAGAGGCTCCTATGGAGTTTTGGAAACAACACGAAAAGACACGTTTCACCTCGTTATATCACTTGCCCACACTCGAGCACGTTTACGAGCACTTAATGAATAATAATTCACCATTTAGTACACATTAACACTCGAAAATACACAAGTTTAGGAAAATAATCCAACGAGCCGACTTGTTTTTTTCCACGTTGGCGCCAAAACTCATGTAAAGCTATTTATCTCTAATGTTGACATTGTTATTCGATATACCTAATATTGTTTCTTTCTAAATGTTTTTTTTTTAATGTTTTGTACCTTTAGTTACATTATGTTAACTTGGCAATTGATTAATTTGTTTTATTTTTAAATTAGATTATATTGATTATTAGATTATAATAATTCATGTTATTATTTATCATTAACTATTAAGCTCGTTTCGGCTGAAACACAGGATTACCTAGTTCAGGCTCACGTATTTATAGACCTAATTATGTTTACTTATGTTTTTGTATTTTTATATTTTTGAATAAATTATGATCATGATTAATGCACATTATTACTTACATTTGTCAATAAACTAATTTTGCTGTATCAAACGGTTTATTGACAAATGTAAGTAACATGGTGCGTTACTGTTAAATAGATGTACATGGTAATGTAAAGAACAACCAACGACTTGCGCAAACATTGTGTTATGTAAAAGTAATTACCTGCAGGGCAATCGCGCTAAATAATTACAGACGAATCGTTGACGAATCGCAACCGCTCCAAACCAAAAGTATTGGCTTTTGGTCGATTTCGTATCGCGCTAATGATTTTAACCAAAGACGAAACGCAACCCGATTACAGTTGGAACGTAGACGCTGTCAAACGAACGTTTGTGATAAAGGTAGAAAATATTAATTTTTTCGGGCTGATACGTAATCGACCAAAAGATGTGAAGCGTTTGCGTTTCGTCAGCGATTCGTCTGTATTTTTTAGCGCGATTGCCCAACTGGCCTGGCTACTAGGAGTAAAAAACTTTTTAAAATTTGTATTTCCCGCCATAGGTGAATCGTACCACCTTAAAGATCTCAACCAACACCGGCAGGGGTTCACTCCGCTGTTTAGGTATATTCAGCCGGCGCTCCTCTTCAAGAGGGTGTATGGCAGCAGTCAGTGACCACTCGGCTCTGCCCTGGTTCTGATTCTATCAAATAGAAAATCCATGAAACCCTATTTACCTAGGTCACGCCATAACAAGTTTTTTTATTACCTTGTAGAAGGTTCTTACGGAAAGAAAAATTAGGCAGAAAATTGGTAAATTTCTGAAAACTTAACGGTGATTTTGACTCGCGGGTGAAACCGCGGGGCGCAGCTAGTAACTTTTTCGAACATTTTATTTTTGTTTTCGTTGACGATTAGCTTTTTCATGAGATATTAAAATAAAATTTGGTAAAAAAAAAAAAAAACGTATTTGCAAATAGGTTTGACTGTCAGTACATGAACCATTGCTCAATGGTGCATGTACTGACTAACAAGCAAATGCTGAAAGGTGTGTATTAGGTGTGTGTTAGTTTAGCTCTATTTTATAAATTTTAAATATGTACCAAATTAATTTAAATTTTATGTTTTTATTGTTTTATTTAATAATTGTATGATCTAATTGTCGATAGAAATAAATGAATTTGAATTATACTTCTATACTAATATTATGAAGAGGAAAGATTTGATTGTTTGTTTGTTTGTTTGCATTGAATAGGCTCCGAAACTACTGAACCGATTTGAAAAATTCTTTCACTGTTGGGAAGCTACACTATCCCCGGGTGACATAGGCTATATTATATTTTCAAAAAAAATAGGGATCCTTACTAAAACTCCAGTAATGTAACCCAAGGTGTAAAAAATAAGACTTACACCCGTGCGAAGCCGGGGTGCGTTGCTAATACTGTATATTTTCGTTTTATGCCCAAAAATCCTGATTATCTAAAATTTTACAATTGCATTTTGTAGTGGCTCTTCAATTCCATGTTCGTTTCAGTGTGGAGCCATCCCCAAGTTAGTGGCCCTTCTAAGTCACGACACTGAGGTGGCAGAGCCCGCAGCCCTGGCGCTCTCGTACCTGACCTACAGAGCCCCGGTGACGAGGGACCTGGTGCTGTCTCACGGAGTAGTGCAAGCCATGATGCCTCACTTGCGACCAGACTCATCGCTGCTGCTATTAAGGAGCTGTGCGGAAGTTTACAGGAACTTGTGGTAATGTCATCATCATCATCATCATTTCAGCCGTAGGACGCCCACTGCTGGACATAGCCTCCCCCATCGATCTCCAAAAGTGCCGGTTGGAAGCGGCCTGCGTTCAGCGTTTTCCTGCGGTCTCTTTTAGGTCGTCTGTCCATCTTGTCTATCTTACGTTGCGCTTACCAGTCCGTGGTCTCCATTCGAGAATTTTTCGGCCCCATCGGCCATCTGTTCTGCGTGATATGTGCTCTGCCCACTGCCACTTCAACTTGCTAATCCGGTGGGCTATGTCGGTAACTTTCGTTCGTTTACGGATCGTCGTCGGTCTACTTCACAATGCCACATTTACTGCAATGTAGACGTTATGTCGCTTGCATAGTGTTCAACGTTAGTTGTCCGCTATGTCATCGTAGCTCTGACATCGCGCGGCGTTGTACTCGGATCGCGGCTACCTTGTAACTAAACAAGAAGTCTGCGCAATTCGTAGCGTGCGCCGAGTTTTGGTTCGGACATTTATTGGCTGCGTCTTCCGGTTCGTGGTCTCCACTCAAGAACCTTTCTTCCCCATCGGTTATCGGTTCTTCGAGCGATGTGGCCTGCCCATTGCCACTTCAACTCGCAAATTTTAACAGCTAAGATTTTTAAGAGATGTATCGTGATTCACATTTTGCATTTCCTCTTTATTTTAGCACTGCTCTTATCTCATCGTCAAAGTTCTACCTGGTGCTGCCAGCTCTGCACTGCGTGTCTCAACTGCTAGACGTTGAAGACAGGATCGTTCTGAGTAAGTCTTACTTGTTTAATATTACGACTGAAGGACTATGTATCCATTGAATAGGGCGAGTGCCTTTATTAACTAAACCAGGCGTGTCCAACATACGGCCCGCGGGCCACAATGCGGCCCGCCAAGGTTCCTAATCCGGCCCGCGAACGAGTCAAAAGTTGGAAAACTTTAAACTTTTTTTAGACGACATTTTGTAAACAATGACAAGTCATAATTATGTTTGTAAAATATTAAACACCGTTCTTAAAAAAATTACGTCGTTCGATCACAATACGACTCGGCGAAAACGTGGACAAGCATATCGGGAGAAACCAAAAAATAAAACGTCAATGCCATTTAAATTTTTGGAACAACACCTGCGCGCGAAAACGTTAACATTACCGCCCCTCTCACCCACCCACTCCCTCCGCGCATGCAACTTACAGGCCTAATGTATTATTACCTCTTTCTACCATTTTACTTATAATTAGTGTTGATTTGCTCAGTTACAAAGCATCTCTTGGTCCGCCATAGTTACAAAGTTAATAAATCCGGCCCGCCACAAAATTTAGTTGGACACCCCTGAACTAAACAATATACAAGCTAACAATAGCACTACATAAACAGTTCTAGGTTCAGTAGGTATCTTCTAAGTCTGCGTGCTTCATCTTCGACCGCATCGTCGCTTACCAGAGGGCGAGTTGGAAGTCAAAAGCGGACCTACCAGCGTTAAAAAAAGTTAGACTGTCTACAGACCGTTGAAGGTCTAAAGACAATCCAAATGCTCGCGGCCACTATCAGTTGGCAGCGTACCCAGCATGCTGGTGGCATTACCACGCCGAATGGCAATGCTTATGCGTTGAGCCATGGTCATGAAAAAAAAACAGTTTTTTTTTAATATTTTTTTTTATTTATTAATAGGTTTGCGTTTGACCGCCAACTCGCCTGATGTTAAGCGATGATGCGGTCTACGGTGGAGCACGCTTGCCTAGAAGAAACCGATTCGCTCGTGATTTGAAGACACCCAGATTGAACCAATCGTGGGATAAAAATGTAGGGCTTTGTTCAGCAGTGGACGTTTATTGGTTGATGATTTGATGTGAAACAAACAAAGTAGCTTTATTAAAATGGTGTTAAGGGTCACATTTTTTGACGAAATAAGCATTGAAAACTGGATTTTTGGTATAATTTTTCTTTCAACTAATAATATCTGTAGAAAATTCAGTTGCTGTATTAAATAGTTCTGCAGTGCAAGTACCGTTTTTTATCGATCGTCAAATTCGCTAAATTGCCATAGAATCCATCACAGCGAGTACTGAAAAAATGGCATATTATCGAATTTGACGACCTCAACTGTCAATTTGACGATCGATAAAAGAACGGTACTTGCACCCCTGTATTGTTTATTGAATGTAGCGGCTTCAGATTTTGGTAAAACTCAACATATCCATTTGTTACCTACAATTTACTTATACTCAAACTTTTTTATTCATAACAATTATAGTTACATGTCACAGTGTATAAATTCTTATTATCGTTTACATAGTGATCAAACATGTAAAAAAAAACATGAAAAAAAAAAACATTCAAATAATACAAAAATATTCAAACGTAATTATTAAATTGCATAATGTCATGCATTTACAAAAGTAGTTTTTTGTAAAACTTTAGGAGGGAAAGTTTGAGAATGGATTTCGTTATATTACTGACATAAAATAACCATTTTTATGTTATGGTTTAATTTATTTTATATTTATCTTGAAAATTACGGCTTTATTTATTCGTTTTATGCCCGAAAATACAAATACTTTAAATTGATTGATTGATTAACTCCTTATTGTTCACACCATTAAATTTGATACAGAGGACAAAAAACTCTTAAAAGCAAGTGTAACAACTGGCGGCCTTATCGCTAAAACCGATCTCTTCCAGGCAACCTTAGGATTATTAAAAAAAAAAAATTTGGGACATTTTTGCACACACGGTCATCTGACCCCAAACTAAGCAAAGCTTGTGATATGACTGCCAGAGACTGATATACATACATATATAGTATTAAATACATACTTAAATAGATATTAACAATCAGATATAGAACAAACACAAATGTTCATCACACAAATGTTTGTCCTAGGTGGGAATCGAACCCACGCCCTCAGGCTCAGAAGGTAGGTTCACTACCAACCGGACCAACGGGCTATCTAAACGGTTGTACGTAAACGTATCTGAACGGTTGTTGTTGTAATAGGCCTCTTAAGTCTTAAAATAAAACAGAGTCAGTTTGCGGGGCCCTCGCCAACCTGATGCTGACCTCGCAGGACAGTATAGTAGCGGTGCACGCCGTGCCCGGGCTGGCGACGCGCCTCATACGTCTGCTGGAGCACCACGACACTGACGTCAGAGAGAGAGCCTTGACCGCCATGGGCAATATGCTGGCCGGGACTGAAACTCAGGTATGGAATTCATGTACTTAAATCGTATTCCTCATGTCTGTGGGTCATGTCTGAGTAAGGTTGTGACAGAGTGGTGGCCAAGGCAAGGCAAGCGGAGCGTTGGTCGTGCAGCTGCAAGATGGGTCAACGATATTGTTACTATCGCGACTTGAACCTGGACTAAATTAGCACAGGACTGAGGCAGATGGCAGCAAGAGAGAGGCCTATACCCAACAGTGGGATAAGGAAGGCTTTGGATGATTATGATGACGAGGGTCATGACCACCACCTTCCATCAATCTCTCTCTCTGATGATATCCTTCTATCCTCAGCAACATGGAGTGCGTCGTAGACTGAGGTGTCGAGAGGGTGCGAAACTCATTTATCATCTCATAATTTCGGCCCAAAACAAAATGGAAGTATTATACCAACAGTTTGCAGTTGTCAAGCTTTGCTTAGTTGGAAAAATGTCCCGAAATGTGCCGAGTCTCCCCTTTAGCACTGCCCCCTGAGGAAACCGGTATGTCCAAGAACCTCAAAAGTTTAAAGAAATATGTCATTCATCCATCCTCTCCAGACATGACAGAAGGCCTGAGTCCCAGCAGACAAAGAGATGATGATGAGAATTATGGAGTATTGGGTATAAAAAGCCGTGGTAGCCTATTTGGGAGACCGCTAGATTTGAAAGCGTGAGGTCGCGATTTCAAACCCCGGGCCCGTACCAATGAGCTCTTTGAAGCTTATGTACGGATTTTCATACCACTGGCTTTTCGGTGAAGGAAAATATCGTGAGGAAACCTGCATACGTACGGAGAAGGAATTCAATGGCGTATATGAATCCACCAACCCGCACTGGGCCAGCGTGGGTGGATATGGCCCAATCACCCTTTCGGGGGTAGGCTAAAAGTCCAGCAGTGGACTATTAAAAGGCTGACATGATGATTAGGTATCTATTTGTTGTGTATGTCTTGGTACTAAGACGTGGTCCTTAACTGCTGGCCTTTTGGAAAACCAGAGTCACACAGCGGGCAATGGAGAGAGCTATGCTCGGAGTTTCTTTGCGCGATAAGATCCGGAACGTGGATATTCACCAAAGAACCAGAGTCACCGACATAGCTGTTAAAATTTGCAAGTTGAAGTGGCAATGGGCAGGCCACATAGCTCGAAGAACCGATAACCGATGGGGAAGAAAACGAATCGAAAGACGCAGCGTAGGTAGACCTCCCAGTAGATGGACCGACGACATCGTGAGAGTCGCTGGTATCCAGTGGATGCTGATGGCAGGCTGTCGTTCAGCAGTGGACGTCTTCTGGCTGATGATGATGATGTGTATCTATTTAGGTGGAGAGCTTCCTGGAGGCCGGCTGCCTCGAGCACCTCCTGGCCCTGCTTCAGAGCAGCGAGTCCAACATGGCGGAGCAGGCGGCGCGGGCGGTCAGCAACGTGCTCAACGGGACGCGCTCTCAGATCCGACGGGTTCTTCAGAAGGACTCGCTCACCCCGCTCCTGAACATATTGTCTAATGCAGAACCCAAGTATGTTACAATAGGCATGATGACAATTTTTTTTATTACCTCACTAGCGGTCCGCCCCAGCTTCGCACGGGTATAGATTATAGCCTATGTCACCCGGGGATAGTGTAGCTTCCCAACAGTGAAAGAATTTTTCAAATCGGTTCAGTAGTTTCGGAGCCTATTCAATGCAAACAAAAAAACAATCAAATCTTTCCTCTTTATAATATTAGTTACCTCATAAAAAAGCTGATCATAAACACATCAACGAAAACAAAATAAAAATTAGTTCAAAAATAAATAAGTTATAAGTATTTTAATTTCATGCTAGACAGTGACCGCAGTATACTGAGTTATGACGTCACGCCTCAGGCGCGCCATACAAATGCTATACTAACACACGCTTTGCGAGAAAGGGACCGAGTATCCCCTCTCTATCCCCACCTAAAATTTTAAACGTTCATATATCAGAGATATGTCAGCCAATTTAATTTATTTTTTCAGTATCTGTAATGTATTTAGTTATATTCATCGCTAAGTCGCATTGTTATTTGTACATGCCTATAAGGCGTGCTATTTGATTATTTATACGGGTGTTTAAAATCATCATCATCATCAAACATTTTCCACCCACTGCTCTGCATAGATCTCTTCTTCAGCGCGCCATCTTTTCCGGTCCTGTGCAAGTCTTGTCCACTGCCTTGCCTTTGCGATGTCGTCCGACCAGCGGGGACTGTTTTGGTCCACCGTCCATCTTCCCGTCTGACCAAGTGTCCTGCCAATCTCCACTTGAGTCTCGTGATCCGTTTAACCACGTCTTCGACCTTCGTTCTTCGTCGAATTTCCACGTTTTGTATGCAGTCCAGGGGCCTTACGGACAACAGCTAATTGCGGCACCTAATCCGCTCAGTTGGAAAATCACGCGACCGCAAACCGTATCTGGGCGCGATAAGGTTCACGTTCGCGTGATTTTCCAACTGAGCGGATTAGGTGCCGCAATTAGCTGTTGTCCGTAAGGCCCAAGGACCCCGATTCTACTAAAAAAATTGTTTTTTAATTTGTAATTGTTGCGATTTTAATTTTTAAATAATTGCCTCTAAATTGACAGTTTTAAATATTTTTTATACTAGAAACATATAACCACCTAATATATATATATAAATTAAAAACTGTAAATTTTGAGGCAATTATTTAAAAATTAAAATTGAAACAATTACAATTTAAAGGCAATTTGTTTAGTAGAATCGGGGACCAGGAGAGAGATGCCATGGCCCGTTTCATCGCCCTTTGTGCCACTTGGATCTTGTGCATGGCTAATTTTAGTAGATATTTTTCTTTATTAAATAATTGGCTTGCGTTTGACCGCAATCTCGCCTGATGTTAAGCGATGATGCGGTCTACAATGGAGTTATGTCCAGTTTCCATTTAGGTGTATTTGCCTTAAGGGTCCTTTTACATATGTTGACGAAGAAAAGCATCGAAAACTGGATTTTTGGTATTTTTTTTCTATCAATTAGTAAGATCTGCAGAAAATTCAGTATCTGTATTAAATAAATCTTAATTTTTTATTGAATGTAGCAACTTCAGATTTTGGAAAAACTCAACATATCCACCTGTTACCTACAATTTACAAAAGTAGTTTTTCGCAAAACTTTAGGAGGGAAAGTTTGAGAATGGATTTCGTAAAATTACTGACATATAATAAAAATGCGTTTAGGTTTACGTATTTTATATTTATCTTGAAAATTACGGCTTAATTTTTTCTTTTTATGCCCTAAAATCCAAATACTTAAAATTTTACGGTGCATTTTGTATGCCTCTTAAAATTTATTTATATTTTCAGCTCTTTTCTCCAATTCAACGCGGTCTGCGCGCTCGCCAACTTTACTGGGAGTGGAACACCTGAACACAGAATGGCTGCCGTATACGTAAGAAAGCTTGAGACTTTTTTTTAAGTTTATTTCGTGACCAAGGATACAGGGTCCTTCAGTCGGAACAATAAAAAGGTTTACAAGGTACTAAATAACGTCAAACAACTAGTCACAGTCAGAGTTAAGCAAAGTAAGTCAAGTCCAAGTCATGGTCTTTAAGTGGTGGAGACTTTACTAGAGGCTTCTGTGGAGTTTCGGAAACATCAAAAAACTTTTAAAAACAAACTTTTAGGCGTCCGCCATGTTCAATTTAGTGTGACGTCATTTATTTTTTGTATTCCTAGCAAACCCTTTCATTTGATATCCATATCATGGGGGTGCATAAAAAATTACTGGTCCGCCATCTTTGGGAGTCCGCCATATTGGATTTAGAATGACGTTATTTACCTAACCATCCAAATCAAATCGAATCAAATCATCCAAACTAAACGTGTATGCAAAATTTTTGCTCAATCTTTTGGGGATAACTGTATATTATGTTATTCAGTTGAAAGATTTGAACCAAACTAACAAGGCAAGTTAAATTATACTATAACTAGGTATGTAATTAGTACCTATGTCTAAAATGTTGTGTTCCAACTTGTTCATGATGAAATTTTGTAAAAAAAAATGTCTGTCTGCCTACAAACTTGCTACAAACTTGCTGCTGTTTGGCAGCGTTGTGTAACAATAAAATGTTTGTTTTATTTAATATTTTATTTTATTTATTTAGATACACAAAACAGATAACAATCAATAGGGAATATGCATGTGGTTTAAATATGGCTGAAATAATTTTTTTCCGAATCTTTATTGTTCTGACTTTATATCTTGAAAGATATTTTTTTATTTAGTTGCATTTTAATTGCTTAAAATATTAAATAAAAAGTGCAAAATATAAGAGGGAAATTCAAATTTGCGAAACGCTTCACCATTGGTCGAAACGAATCGTGACGTCAAAAGCCACAACATCGCATAAATCGGCGTCGATATTCATACTGTGTTAGTAGTGTTTGAGAGAAAAATAGTTTTATATTGAGTTCCTGTGGTTTTTTCCATTAGCTAGTGTAATTTTAGCGTTCTCGTGAGACTAGAGATCATTTAGGACGATGACTGAGACTGGTTTTGTCAAAGCACAATCGGACAATCTACCAAAAATAGATGCATTCATGATGACAGCATATTTTGCATCAAATCCAAAGTTTACGGTTGCTGAGATCAAAGGAGTAAAAGCTGCAAGGTAATTGTTATAATCCGTGATATATTTTAATCCATTACATAGGTTTTTACGCATAAATGCACTCGGCAGTAATTACCAAAACATAACCTTTAAATAATCATTGGTCATTAAAAAAATTATGAAGCTGCTGCTCTACTGTCTATATTATAATAATTTACAAGTAATTATACCTAACATTACTTATGTTCCGTAACTTTCCGTGAATTTTTAAGAAACAAAATTTGTTGTGAATTCTGTTTCCTCTAAATACTTATGTACTTATTGTTTGTTACAGATCTGAACGAGAATCTTATGGTGATTCAGCAGTAGGATAATTGTGTACAAGTAAAACAAGATGGGGACATAAGCTCGAATTACACCAGAGCATAATGTTTGACAGAAATGTTACGCTGTAACACTGTAACAGCTGTTTGCAATGAAACTGAAGAAATTATTCTTTTCTTTTCAATGTCAAGATTGTGTGGCACACCCAGGTAGGTTATCCTTCCTTTCTTCTTGAAAACGCTCAGTGGCTAGTGTAAGGCGCCACGAAAGGGCTCTGACTTGGCCTACGAGTATTGCTCTAGAAAATAAAAGATCTGTTACATTGCCTGCGTTCTCCGTCCTGCGGTCCGGTCAAAATGAACGCTGCCCGTATCATGTGTGAACATCCTTTGCAGTTTCCATATATTTTGTTAAAATGCATTCTGACTTTGTGGTCACGTGGAAAGAACACAGAGAATGCACCGGACTAGCAGCAGCGGTCTCTTTGACCAGACCACAGGACGGAGAACGCAGGCAGTGTGACAGATCCTTCAACCGTAGCCATCAACTGAATTTGTCATCTGAACCAAGGTAGTGCTAAGCTGTAAATGTCACCTAAAATAACTCTGGCCGTTGCTTAGCTTCAGTGCAATCAGGTTGGAGCACTTAAACCAACCAAGCTATAACCAGGCGAACATTGACACAAATGATGATATCATGTTAAGTAGTTATGGCTCATTATATGCTTCTTAACAACTACGTAGGTAGTTGTTAAGAAGCTGTAGTAATAGATAAACAGGAAGGCACCAATTTCATTTAAAAAAAAAATGTTTTATATTTTAATTAATTTAACATAGAAACAATTTTTATTTTAAATTATCTTTCAGTATTGTTTAGAATAAACATATGACTCAATTTAATTTTATTTTGTTTTAGGGGGCAACGCAGGCACACTTGCATTTTTGGCGTGGCTCGAAATAAAATGTACGACATCAGAACAAGCCATCAGCCGATATATCAGCTCGGGGAATAAAGTGGCTTGAAAATACATGGCACAGGTGCAACTGCAGATGCATTTTTCCAATAAAGCTAAGGCCCTCTTTTGTGTTGCTCATAATGATTATAAAACAACTAAAAAAGTAAGTATTATAGAAGTGGATTATGGCAGACAACTGTGAAAATTTATTGGAAAAATGTATCCTGTTTTGGAGTAAAGCAATTTTTCCTAAAATAAATAAGTAAATGTACATTGAGTTTAAATAAAATTAATGTAAATTTTAATAATTTTTTTATTAATACATCCTGCATATTATTACACAGCTTGTCGTGTGCTATTATTACACCATCTATGATAGGAATTAAATTATGGTCTGCTAATTTAAAGTAAGAGTGATAAGACCTGCACTGACATCCCGCTTGGGGCGTATTGTGCATTTGCCTCTGCAAGCCTACCCAAACCAGCCAAGCTCGACCCAAGCGGCTTTGGGTCGCTGACTAAACTGCTCTACTGCCTATTTCGCCAGGTGTTGTGGTATTGGAGACTTGGTGTTGTTGAGTTTCTTCAAGGAGTCTCGACCTTAATCGTATATCTTCTGTGGGCTTGCAATGCAGTAGTGCATGCTCCACGGTCTCATTCACCTGTAGACAGCCTCGGCACAGAGGGCTGTTTGTAAGAGCGCTGGGGGAGGACTTTGAAACAGAAAGTGGTCGAATGAGGGTAAATTTTTTAGCTTCTAACTAACATGACAAGTCTTTGAATCCTCTGTCAGCCATCACTGCTTTATTAAGGGGTAAACACTCCAGAAGAAATACATATACCACCAACTGGGTTATCTACAAATAATTTTCTTTTTGAAACTAGTCTGAGCTGATTTTATTCGTGAAGTTCATCAAGTCAAACTCCTTAAATGAACACATTTACTTCTGTACTTCGCTTTAATATTCACTTGCACAGCTTTGTCACCCTGTAATTTGTCTTCATTATCACCAACTATAATATGGAAGGTACTGGGCATCGCTTGATAATCATCACAGACATCAATATTAGAAGTACTGGGCCTCGCTTGATAATCATCACAGACATCAATATTAGAAGTACTGGGCCTCGCTTGATAAGCATCACAGACATCAGTATGGGAAGTACTGGGCCTCGCTTCATAATCACTTGTTTCTAGAGGTTCAGAAATGTCTAAAACATTGCTACTTTTGGCAGTAAACTCTGAGAGAGCTTCGTTTATTAGTGCTTATCTTTGTCTCTCTCTCTACTGGTTGTGGCATATTCTGTTTTTAGCACTGGAATATATGAAGCACAACTTTTTTCTTTAACCGTAGGGTAACTTTTCCTCCTTGTTGTTTCGTTATGTTGCATTGAACATAAGTTACTGTATCCTCCTCGACCTGAAATAAATTTAGATTTTGTAAATCCTCGACGGAAAAACAGGTAAGTACCTATTAGTACTGTATACAAAAGTTTTATTGAACTTTTAGGTTATGTTATTACAAGTTAGATGTACAGAGTGCATAATATTCAATACTAAACATACTTATAACTCACACCATGCTATCAAAATATAACATACTTACATTAAAATGATCTTCACAACAATGCAAACATGATATTGGAGATACTTCATCTCTTCTCATAACCTTACACCATTGTTTACGTATTTAGCATCTCTTGGAATAGGAAAAAACACTTTATCGGGTGTATTTCTAATAGTGTTTGTACACTTTGGCACACGACAATACCTATAAAAATGTTTTTTAGCTTCTTCCATGGTCTGAATATCTATAAAACTGAAAATCTGTGTGAAATAACTGTATCGTCTATAGTAAACAAACATAGAACGTGGCTTCTGACGTCATGCAAGGCCCGCGAAAAATTGCGGCGTTCAAACAGCTCAAATTTATTCGATGTTTTAAAAATTCTTTTAAAAAATTATTTGAGCATATCCAACTGTAATTATATTTTTTACTATGATATAACGATGTAAACAGTTGATAAAAAATATAAAAAAAACACATGCATATTCCCTATTAATTCCTTGTGTAAATACGTATAAAACTCTGAACTGGATTATCACCCAAAAAACGTGTATACAAAAAAAAATTAGACAAACTTAATAAAAGTACCCATCCGCATAGCAATGAGCTTGCTGATGGGTACCTCCGAGATGGCAAAACATTTTATTAAAAACTAAAACAAAATAACAAAAATAACTAAGACAAAAAGGGGTTGTCTGTAAAGTCGTTTTACGGACGTCATTTTTACGTGATAATGCTTAGGCCGATCGTGCCTCTCTATCGCTTGTTCCGCGCTCTCGCTTGCACACGCGGCTCAGGTGGAACGTGACAATTTTCCGTGCGTGCAGCCGGCGATCATCGATTTATAAGACGTTATCACGTCGAATATGTTAAAATTTGCAAGTTGAAGTGGCAATAGGCAGGTCACATCGCTCGCAGAACCGATAACCGATGGGGAAGAAAGGTTCTGGAGTGGAGACCACGAACCGGAAGACGCAGCGTAGGTAGGCCTCCCACTAGATGGACCGACGACATTGTGAGAGTCGCTGGCATCCAGTGGATGCAGATGGCAGGCTGTCGTTCAGTGTGGAGGTTAAAGGGGGAGGCCTATGTTCAGCAGTGGACGTCTTCTGGCTGATGATGATGATGATCGCGTCGAAAAAAACTACTAAAATAAGTTATTCCTGCCTTCTGAGCTTGGGGGCGTGGGTTCGATTCCCACGTAGGACAAACATTTGTGTGATGAACATTTGTGTTTGTTCTATATCTGATTGTTAATATCTATTTAAGTATGTATTTAAAACTATATATGTATGTATATCAGTCTCTGGCAGCCATATCACAAGCTTTGCTTAGTTTGGGGTCAGATGACCGTGTGTGCAAATAATGTCCCGAATATTTATTATTATTTTTTATTATTATTGTTACGGAATTTTATAGCCCTAGAACAAGCACTTTGTAGGAAGTTAAAATTGTGTTTGTTGTACAGGGTGGTGCAATTCCTATACTAGTAGAGCTTCTGTCTCACGGAGACGCGGTGGCAGAGCCGGCTGCGCTGGCGCTGGGGAACATATGCGGGGACGCGCCGGAGTCCACTGCCCTGGTGCTGTCCCACGGCGCCGTGCGAGCCTTGCTGCCTTACCTACGGCCAGACAAACCGTCCGAACTATTGAACAGATACGTCACGACTTACAAGAACATATGGTAACGACATGTTTTGAACTATCACGGTTGTTCACTAAAGTTATATGAAAAAAATTATTATCGGGAGCTCGTTCCACAACCTTACCACGGTTAATGTCCCGTAAATAATCATATAACTTTATAAGGTAATTTTTTTTTTATTTTTTTTTTTAATTTTTTTTTTTATTAGAAATTCCTTCTTTTTTCGTCGCTTATAAAAATAACCTTTAAGGTGGAACGTTTCACCTATGGCGGGGAATTGAAATTTCAAAGTTTTCTTGTCCTTGTAGCTAGGCCGCGGTAATTATTGTAAACGATCATGATGTTTGCGCAAATTGATTATTATTCTTTACAAAATCATGTAAAGCTATTTATCTGATTTATATTATTACTTACATTTGTTAATAAACTAATGTTTGCTGTTTCAAACGGTTTATTGGCAAATGTAAGTAATATGGTGCGTTACTGTTAAATAGCTGTACATGGTAATGTAAAAACAACCAACAATTTGCGCAAACACTGTGTTATTTTAAAATAATTACCTGGCCTAGCTACAAGGACAAAAAAAACTGTTGAATTTTGAATTTCCCGCCATTTGTGAAACGTACCACCTTAAGGGATCAGAAGACCGGGCGTAGCGATCTCGCACGCGCATTTGATGTGTTTTTTATTTGATGTTTATGGGCCATCTGCTCTGCTTGCTATGTGCCCTGCCCACTGCCACTTCAACAAGATGGACAAACGACCTAAAAGAGCTGCAAGAGAGCAAGAAACGCTGGATGCAGGCCGCTTCCAACCGGCCCTTTTGGAGATCGATGGGGGAGGCCTATGTCCAGCAGTGGACGTCCTACGGCTGAGATGATGATGATACAAATAAGTTTTGCTTTTAATTAATTTTAGTGGTGACATTGCCTCAGCATCAATGTTCGAGCTGGTATCTCCTGCGCTGCCTTACATATCGAAGCTGATGGAAATTGAACACCAAGATGTTCTGAGTAAGTTCATCCTTTTTAGGGTTAAAACGTAAAAACCGGACCCTATTACTAAGGCTACGATGTCTGTCTGTCCGTCTGTCCTACTTTTAAACGGCTATATCTTTCAAACCGTAATAGATGGCCAGTTGAAAATTTTACAGAATATGTAATGTTACGGTCGATTAACTAACAAATAATAAAAAAGTCAAAAAGTTAAAACGAAAGGAGGGTCCCCATACAAAAAAAACCGTATTTTTGTATTAGCTCTAATGATAAAACGGTAACACGTACAAGCGTCAAACTTGGCATGATTATAGTACACACTCTAAAGTATAACTACAAATAATAAATAATGGCCAAGTGCAAGTCGGTGACAAGTTTCTGTTCATTACCAAGTTATTATACTCGAGCGCCTGTAGCAAACTGAGTAACAAATTACTCCGACGATTGGAAGGCGTTATAATAACTGGTAATTCAGTTTCAAGTTTCTTTATTTTCATTGATACAAAAGCCACTAAATTTAATACTTAAAAATACTAACTTGGACAACCTTATTGTATTTTGTGGTGGTACGGAACCCTCAGTGCGCGAGCCCGACTCGCAGTTGGCCGGTTTTGGGGGTCTGTACCCTTTGGGTACAGGCCTAAAAAATACTCAGTCCTCATTTTTCATCGGGGGTTATTAATTATTTTAATTTGGACAGCGTTTCTATAGCTCATTCTCCGTTATACCAAGGAAGATAGACTAAGAGGAAAGCCAATAGCGGAACATTAGAGCGTAGCTCGGAACATTTGCCTAAAAACGGTACGAACTTAGATGGCGTCGTAATTTGAGCGTGCTATAGGTTGTCTCGAACTTCCGTAAGCGCTGCAGTCAGATAACGTACGAAAGGGTTCTACAAATTACCCTAGCGCTAGTATCGCAGTCAAGTTTCACAACATTTCAAGGGAATAAAGAAAGGCGCCATCTATTGGTATGAGTTGCTCTTCTCTTAGAATGTTGCGAAACTTGACTGCGATACTAGCGCTACGGTAATTTGTAGAACCCTTTCATACGCTATCTGACTGCAGCGCTTACGGAAGTTCGAGACAACCTATAGCACGCTTAAATTACGGCGCCATCTAAGTTCATACCGTTTTTAGGCAAATGTTCCGAGCTACGCTCTAATGTTCCGCTATTGTCTGTCCTCGTTATAGTGAATGCTTGCGCTGCGATCGGAAACCTGACGCGCGGTCAGTTCGAGTGTAAAGAGGAGGTGCAGGCAGTGCCCGGAGTCCTATCGCGCCTCGTGGCTCTGTTGAGGCACCCGGCTGCTGCCGTGAGGGAAGCAGCATTGAAGCCCCTCACCAACATGCTCGGCGGAACACTAACTCAAGTACGAATTGAACATATAAGGACAAATACAGAGGACTCTTGCTACTACACATCATCATCATCATCATCAGCTGGAAGACGTCCACTGCTGAACATAGGCCTCCCCGTTTAACCTCCACACTGAACGACAGCCTGTCATCTGCATCCACTGGATGCCCGCGACTCTCACTGTGTCAGTCCATCTAGTGGGAGGCCTCCCTACGCTGCGCCTTCCGGTTCGTGGTCTCCACTCCAGAACCTTTCTTCCCCATCGGTTATCGGTTCTCCGAGTGATGTGGCCTGCCCATTGCCACTTCAACTTGCACATTTTAACAGTTATGTCGGTGACTCTGGTTCTTTGGCGAATATCCACGTTCCGGATCCTATCGCGCAAAGAAACTCCGAGCATAGCTCTCTCCATTGCCCGTTGTGTGACTCTGAGCTTTTCCAAAAGGCCAACAGCTAAGGACCACTACAACACTACAAGGTGCTACACAATAAAGTGCAATTCAGGACGTGCGACCGTAATTTTTTTATATCAGATAGACTTGCGCTTGGCCGCCATCTCGCCTGATGTCAAGCGATGATGCGGTCTGCGTTGGAGCACGCTTGCCTTGAAGAAACCGATTCACTCTCGACTTAAACACCCAGATTGTAACTATCGGGGAACACCCATTCAGGCAGTGCATTCCACAGACTAGCACTTCGCACAATAAATGTGGAATCAAAGCGCTTCGTTCGGGTTTTCGGAATATCAACCATAAAGCGGTGACGATTTTTCGTGCCCACTCTGAGTCCGATAGAAAAATGGCCAGGAGGGAATTAGATCGTGCAGATCCGATGCACACTCTCCGAAATGTATCCGATAAAAAACCGATAGACTAGCAACTTTACGTCGATGCTCAAGACTAAGAAGCTTAGTCCGAACTAAGGATTCGTTGCTGATGAGCTTCTTGGCACGTTTTTCTATAGACTACCTACAGCTATGTTAACCTAGAAGTTGCCTCTGTCTTTCTGTCTCTGTCCTTAGTGCAAGTGACAGTGGAAGTGCTACTAAACACTTGTACTTGCTACTTGTACTACGCATCGTCTGCAAGCGCGTTCTGCTAAAGCAAAAACCTTGTAAAAAATTGTTTGTCCTTGTTATTGCTTATTAACTTATTTTAAACGGCTTATATAACTGTAGTGATCGGTTCAGGTGGGGCGGTGTCTGGATGCCGGCTGCGCCGAGCACATGGTCTACCTCCTCCAGAGCAAGGTGCTCTCTCTGGTGGAGCAAGCAGTGCACGCGACCAGCAACATGTTCCGTCACACTCTCTCCACACAGCGAGCTCTGCAGAAGGGCATTCTCGTCCCACTGCTTAACATACTGTCCGAGGCAGAGCCCAAGTAGGTACAACACTTGTTTACAGTGCGCGCGACGAGCAACATGTTCCGTCACACTCTCTCCATACAGCGAGCTCTGCAGAAGGGCATTCTCGTCCCACTGCTCAACATACTGTCCGAGGCAGAGCCCAAGTAGGTACAACACTTGTTTACAGTGCGCGCGACGAGCAACATGTTCCGTCACACTCTCTCCACACAGCGAGCTCTGCAGAAGGGCATTCTCGTCCCACTGCTCAACATACTGTCCGAGGCAGAGCCCAAGTAGGTACAACACTTGTTTACAGTGCGCGCGACGAACAACATGTTCCGTCACACTCTCTCCACACAGCGAGCTCTGCAGAAGGGCATTCTCGTCCCACTGCTCAACATACTGTCCGAGGCAGAGCCCAAGTAGGTACAACACTTGTTTACAGTGCGCGCGACGAGCAACATGTTCCGTCACACTCTCTCCACACAGCGAGCTCTGCAGAAGGGCATTCTCGTCCCACTGCTCAACATACTGTCCGAGGCAGAGCCCAAGTAGGTACAACACTTGTTTACAGTGCGCGCGACGAACAACATGTTCCGTCACACTCTCTCCACACAGCGAGCTCTGCAGAAGGGCATTCTCGTCCCACTGCTCAACATACTGGCCGAGGCAGAGCCCAAATAGGTACAACACTTGTTTACAGTGCGCGCGCCGAGTAACATGTTCCGTCACACTCTCTCCACACAGCGTGCTCTGCAGAAGGGCATTCTCGTCCCACTGCTCAACATACTGTCCGAGGCAGAGCCCAAGTAGGTACAACACTTGTTTACAGTGCGCGCGACGAGCAACATGTTCCGTCACACTCTCTCCACACAGCGAGCTCTGCAGAAGGGCATTCTCGTCCCACTGCTCAACATACTGTCCGAGGCAGAGCCCAAGTAGGTACAACACTTGTTTACAGTGCGCGCGACGAGCAACATGTTCCGTCACACTCTCTCCACACAGCGTGCTCTGCAGAAGGGCATTCTCGTCCCACTGCTCAACATACTGTCCGAGGCAGAGCCCAAGTAGGTACAACACTTGTTTACAGTGCGCGCGACGAGCAACATGTTCCGTCACACTCTCTCCACACAGCGAGCTCTGCAGAAGGGCATTCTCGTCCCACTGCTCAACATACTGTCCGAGGCAGAGCCCAAGTAAGTACAATACCTTAGTATGCTTTCCCGAAGTGTAAAAACACAACAAAAACCAGTGTCTATTTTTTGTAACAAATGTACTGTACATGGTTTTATTTAGGTGTTGAAGTATATGTCCGACGGTTTTGACTCGTTTTTACCGAACAAGTTCAATGGTTATGGCCCGTCCATTCATTTTATTTTGGTCGAAGATTTAAATGTTTTTTTTTTGTCAGTTCGGCTCTTCAGTACTGCGCGGTCGGCGCTCTCAACAACTTCTCTGTGAGCGGAACGCGGGAACACAAAATGGCTGTCGTATACGTAAGAACACATTTTTAGGAATCTTGAAAGAAGGGGAGATAATATATTTTTTTTACGCTGATAAATCCGCGTTTGACCACCAACTCGCCTGTTGGTAAGCGACGATGTGGTCGAAGATGAAGCACGCAGACTTAGAAGATACCTATTCACTCTGGCCTTGAAAAGGCCCAGGTTATAAATCAACATTTTGTACAGCCTTCAAAAAAAGGGTGTTGGTATTAGCTTGTATTTTGTATAGGTAAAAAAGGCACTTGCCCCAGAAAAAATAAGTAAATTAAAAAAAAAAGTTTCTCTGTTCGGTAGTTTATTACATCGGAACTCTGTCATTGGTAAAATATTTTTTTATTTGAAAGTAAGTACTTACTTTTAGCTTGGTCCCATTCCATGGAAATTTTATAAAAAATCGGTGCAGTAAGTTGGTTTTTAGGGTTCCGTACCAAAGGGTAAATAGGACCCTATTACTAAGCCTACGATGTCTGTCTGTCTGTCCGTCCGTCTGTTCTACCTGTAAACGCCTGTATCTTTCAAACCGTAATAGATAGCCAGTTGATTTTCACAGAATATGTAACGTTAAGGCGGATTAACTAAAAAATAATAAGCAAGTCAAAAAGAAAGGGGGTCCCCATACAAAATAGTTATTTATGATACAAGTGCGGTAAGTTGGTTATTACAAACGAGTAGACGAATGTAAGCCCGAGACGAAGTCGAGGGCTTACCATAGTCACGAGTTTGTAATAACCAATCCGCACGTGTGCCATACAACGTTTTACAACACATTTGCGTGAAAAAAAGGCTACAAATGAAACAATTTTTATCGAAATGGAAATAAAAAAAATACCGTAAAGTACACGCACGGTGCTATACATCTGAGCGTGCGGTAAAATTCATTACCGCACGCTCCGTTGTATGATGCGTAATGTTTAACTTTCGAACGATGTATACAGGCTTCGTAAGTGCACTTTTTGAGCAAATGTGTTGTAAAACATATTTTTGTATTAGCTCTAATGTAAAAACGGTAATACGTACAAGCGTCAAACTTGCCATGATTATAGTACACACTCTAAATTATAACAACAAATAATAAATACCGGCCAAGTGCTAGTCGGTGACAAGTTACTGTTTATTACCAAGTTATAACTGGTAATTGCGTTTTTTAATTTTGTGTTGGTTAACACAGGGTTACTTGTGTTACTTGTGTAGCGGGCATTTTCCGCAACTAGGCCATTCATTGGCCCATTTTGCGTCACTTACACAGGGTGGAGGGATCCCTTTGCTGGTAGGGCTCCTGTGTCACGAGCCCGCGGTGGCAGAGCTGGCAGCCCTAGTGCTCGGGTACATAGCCAGGGACGTGCCGGAGCTGAGAGACCCCGTGCTGTCTCACGGCGCAGCGCGAGCCATGCTGCCTTGTATGCGACCAAACACTCCGCTCAGACTGTGGAGCAGCTGTGTCATGGCTTACGACAAATTTTACAGGTCATCATCATCTCATTGTCAGCCTATCATTTTCCCACTGCTGGGACTGAGGCCTACTCTCAGAGAGAGGACGGATCCACCATGCTGGCCCAGTGCATGTTGGTGAATGACATAACATATCTTTAAACTTTTGAGGTTCATTAACATACCGTTTTTTATAAATCCATTCCATACTAAGGTTGCCTGGAAGAGATCGCTTATAAGGCCGCCAGTTGTTACACTGGTTTTGAAGAGTTTTTTGTCCTCTGTATCAAATTTTATGGTGTGAACAATAAAGAGTAAATCAATCAATCAATACCAGTTTCCCAATAACGGTATAACCACTTGACTGCTCATCCTTTACTCCGCGGTAAGCCTTCGTACGGGTTTTCGGAATACCATCGTGAAGTGTTGACGGTTTTTAGTGCCCACCGGAAGACGTCCACTGCTGAACATAGGCCTCCCCCTTTGACCTCCACACTGAACGACAGCCTGCCATCTGCATCCACTGGATGCCCGCGACTCTCACAATGTCGTCGGTTCATCTAGTAGGAGGTCTACCTACGCTGCGTCTTCCGGTTCGTGGTCTCCACTCCAGAACCTTTCTTCCCCATCGGTTATCGGTTCTTCGAGCGATGTGGCCTGCCCATTGCCACTTCAACTTGCAAATTTTAACAGCTATGTCGGTATATAAATATATATAATTATTATTTGAAGGGATGATGAAGAGCTCACAGAACTGCTCGACGTGGTATCACCGAGGCTGCCCCACATCTTTGAGCTTCAGGATTCTGATGATCAACAAGATCCGGGTGAGTCTCCTTATACTTATATAGGTACCCGGGTAACTCCTAAAACTGCGACCAGGGGGTCTAGACAAGAGCCACACACTGTAAGCGTTCACGCCTGCGGAAAGATAAAATTGTATGAAAATGACATTCATCATCATCATCATCATCATCAGCCAGAAGACGTCCACTGCTGAACATAGGCCTCCCCCTTTAACCTCCACACTGAACGACAGCCTGCCTTTTGCATCCACTGGATGCCAGCGACTCTTACTATGTCGTCGGTCCATCTAGTGGGAGGCCTACCTACGCTGCGTCTTCCGCATTAAATGACATTAAAATGACATTAGCTTCAGATAATTTATCTCATGCTAATGTCATTGTCAATGTCAGTTTCATACAATTTCATCTTTCCGCAGGCGTGAACGCTAACAGTGTGTGGCTCTTGTCTAGACCCCCTGAACCACCGAATGGATGGAGAATGGGCAGCAGCGTCCTATTAGCGCACGGTGAACGTACTGCGATCCCCAAGCCGCCTGCTAAGCGTTGGGATTATGGCAACACCCCTCTCTAAAAGGAGACCAGGTGTGTGTCAGTGTGTGTGCGTGCGCGCGCGCGTGTGTGTGTGTGTGTGAGTGAGTGAGTGTGTGTGTGTGTCAGTGTGTGTGCGTGCGCGCGCGTGTTTGTGTGTTTGTGTTAAACAATGTAAGCGACCAAGACGCGTGACGCGGTCGCTTCCGCCGGTCGCGGTCGCCACGATTGGCGACTCTACTCTCCATAGTCTGGAGCCAAAGAATTGAAGTTTAATTGTTTTTTTTTTGACAGCAATTGTGACGGAGCGCAGTTGCGGCGCTCTGATAGTCCTGATGAAGCGTGCGGAGGGCGTGGAGGCGGTGCAGGCGGCCGGGCTCACGGCGCGCCTGCTACCGCTGCTGGAGCACCGGACGGCGCGCGTGCAGCGGGTGGCTGCCGTTGCTGCCATGTATATGCTCTCTGGGACCGATGCACAGGTATCACACGCGTCTGGCTATGTTGCATATTTTTGTGTTGGTTTGCATCGACTTCAATATCATCTATACTAATATTATAAAGAGGAAAGATTTGATTGTTTGTTTGTTTGCATTGAATAGGCTCCGAAACTACTGAACCGATTTGAAAAATTCTTTCACTGTTGGGAAGCTACACTATCCCCGGGTGACATAGGCTATAATCTATACCCGTGCGAAGCTGGGGCGGACCGCTAGTATTAAATATATAAATGATTTTTTTATATTTTTTATGCAATATATACCTTGAATGGGCATTACAGTTTCCCAATTCACCCATTCAAGGTTAAATAAAACTAAAAATAAAAGCTGCAGCACAAACTAAAAAACAGACCTCAATTAAAACATTAAACAATTTTTTTGATAGATATTAACAACAATACAAAATGTACTATAACTTTAAACCCTATTATCTAAACTAAACAATAGAATAAAAAGCTTAATTATCTCTGCTAATATGGATTATTCATCAGCCTTTTAACAGTCCACTGCTGGACTTTTAGCCTACCCCCGAAAGGGTGATTGGGCCATATCCACCACGCTGGCCCAGTGCGGGTTGGTGGATTCAGATACGCCATTGAATTCCTTCTCCGTACGTATGCAGGTTTCCTCACGATGTTTTCCTTCACCGAAAAGCCAGTGGTATGGAAATCCGTACATAAGCTCCAAAGAGCTCATTGGTACGGGCCCGGGGTTTGAACCCGCGACCTCACGCTTTCAAGTCTAGCGGTCTCCCAAATGAGCTGCCAAGGGGCTTTCACTTCAATATCTCTGCTAATATTGTTTGTTAACTGACTTCAATAAATAAACCGGCCAAGTGCGAGTCGGGTTCGCGCACTGAGGTTTCCGTACCACCACAAAATAAAAAAAAACAAATTACCAGGTATAACTTGGCAATGAACATAAACTTGTGACCGACTCGCACTTGGCCATTATTTTTTAAACAGACATTAACACCCAGATATAGGACAAACACTTTACATGAATGTTTGTCCTAGGTGGGAATCGAACCCACGTCCCCTAGCGCAGAAGGCAGGTTCACTACCAACTGGACCAACTGGGCTATAATAATAATAGGCTAAAGATGATGATGACTATATATTTTGTCATATAATTTGAATTTGAAAAAAAAAAAAAAAAACTATTGTTGTAATCTCAGGTTGACCGCTGTATCGATGCTAACTGCGTGGACCACGTGACATGGTACCTCCGGTGCAGAGACCCCTCCCTCATGAAGGAGGCTGCCGAGGCGACGCGGAGCACCCTCGGCGCGACGCACCCGCAGCTGCAGCGCGCCCTGGATGAGGAAGTACTCACTCCGTTCATGAGTATACTGGAGTATGACCCTGAGTAAGTGTGTTTGTCCACCGCTGCCGTCAACTATATGTCGGCGCGTGAGAGGGGCGCCGGTCTGCATCAGAACATGGTATAATAATATACTCCGCCAGGTATAGCGCTCCGAGAAATAATGTGACGTGGGCGTCCCGCAATGATGTCATCAATGTCATCGATACACGTACACGTGCATAAGCAAGAGCAGAATAAGTAATTTACAACAAACAATGATTTTCTGTGTTAACAGTAGCGTGAAATTATAACTCCCCAATATCCGTATATTACCTGTGGGAATCCAATAAATCAATGTGGTTTTATAAAATTGTGTTTAGTATATTCAATTCGTGCTTAACTTGGAGCGGGCAAACCAAATGACAATTGAAATGCTTTTTGTATTTTATTTAATAGATTATACAAAAAAAAGTTTCCCAGTATCTGTGTTTGTTACAATAAAGTGGCAACTGGACAGTGACGTCATTGCGGTACAACTCCCAGAGTGCCAGACCTTGTTTTCTTGGATCATGCATCAGAATATCTTGGTTCTACGGCGAGGGTATAGCCGCCGAGGAGAATGAGACGTGGCACGTACAATGAGACAGCTTTTATTCCGTCGCACTATGATTAATAATTACAATATCAAATTCATCATCATCATCATAATCAGCCTTTTATCAGTCCACTGCTGGACTTTCAACCTACCTCCGAAAGGGTGATTGGGCCATATCCACCACGCTGGCCCAGTTGCGGGTTGGTGGATTCACATACGCCATTGAATTTCATCTCCATTGAATATCAAATTAATTGGGGACAAGGTGTTCCGCCTAGTAACGAACGCTGCCACCCTCCAACCAACAATACAAATTCAAACCCAAAGTAAAGTGAGCTCCACCGAGCCTCACGTGTCCGCGCGCCCTCACTAGCGCCTCTGTCGGACGGTATGCCAACTTGCTAAACGCTGATTGGTCGCCAACGACACATCCGTAAACAACTTCAGCAGAGTAAGTTACTGCAGCGTTACACCAGTGATGGCGCCACCTCCATCACTAGTTCACCAAAATTAAGCTAGGTGACGCCTACCTACATAATCTAAGCCTTAAAAACTATCCGACGGTAGTTGCGGCCGAGTGCCGAAACGTCAACGCGCCGACATATATACTATATACTAATATTATAAGGAGGAAAGATTTGATTGTTTGTTTGTTTGTTTGCATTGAATAGGCTCCGAAACTACTGAACCGATTTGAAAAATTCTTTCACTGTTGGGAAGCTAAACTATCCCCGGGTGACATAGGCTATAATCTATACCCGTGCGAAGCTGGGGCGGACCTCTAGTTATATAATAAAAGATATTACTTCACCCCTACCATAATTACAAAAATATTCCTACCATAATCTTACAATGACTTTTATATTGCTCTCTCACTAGCCGAGGGAGCAAAAGTCAATGTAAGTCTGTATATATAAAAGTGAAATTCTTTTACTCACTCATCAAGAAATCTCGGAAATGTGTATAGGCAGCGGTGACCACTTACCATCAGGTGGCCCGTAGCTTGTTTGCCTATAAACCCACCAGAGGGGTCGATTGCTGTAATTTGCTTAGCTTGTTTTTGATGACATGGGTCTGGATGGATGATGGATGTTACGTTAGCAATATTAAACCGTAAACTGGTTACTCCCTGGTTACTGGTTACGACCTAAAAGAGACCGCAGGGAAACGCTGGATGCAGGCCGCTTCCAACCGGCCCTTTTGGAGATCGATGGGGGAGGCCTATGTCAAGCAGTGGGCGTCCTACGGCTGAAATGATGATGATGATGATGATGGTTACTCCCAACTATAGTTTCAACCGCATTCGACGGTGTTTGAAGCGAGACGAGGCAGCGCATGCACAGTCAAAAACACCGGAAACCTTGAAAAAGACCTTCGACTACATTCAAAAAGGTTGGAGTGACCAGCTTCATCGTGAGTTATTCCCATAAGAATCAGTCAAGATTTTGTTATAATATTTACAGAGGTCAAAAGCGAACAGTGAACGCGATCTCCAACCTGTGCCGGCGTGTATCAGCCGCCCAGCGCTCCCAGCTCGTGTCGAGTGGCGTGCTGGAGCCGTACTGCGCGCTACTCGCGGGACCTGACCGAGCCGTCGTGGTGGAGGTGCTGGACTCACTGGACGTGTTGCTACAGGTGGGTAGGAACAGCCGCCCAGCGCTCCCAGCTCGTGTCGAGTGGCGTGCTGGAGCCGTACTGCGCGCTACTCGCGGGACCTGACCGAGCCGTCGTGGTGGAGGTGCTGGACTCACTGGACGTGTTGCTACAGGTGGGTAGGAACAGCCGCCCAGCGCTCCCAGCTCGTGTCGAGTGGCGTGCTGGAGCCGTACTGCGCGCTACTCGCGGGACCTGACCGAGCTGTCGTGGTGGAGGTGCTGGACTCACTGGACGTGTTGCTACAGGTGGGTAGGAACAGCCGCCCAGCGCTCCCAGCTCGTGTCGAGTGGCGTGCTGGAGCCGTACTGCGCGCTACTCGCGGGACCTGACCGAGCCGTCGTGGTGGAGGTGCTGGACTCACTGGACGTGTTGCTACAGGTGGGTAGGAACAGCCGCCCAGCGCTCCCAGCTCGTGTCGAGTGGCGTGCTGGAGCCGTACTGCGCGCTACTCGCGGGACCTGACCGAGCCGTCGTGGTGGAGGTGCTGGACTCACTGGACGTGTTGCTACAGGTGGATAGGAACAGCCGCCCAGCGCTCCCAGCTCGTGTCGAGTGGCGTGCTGGAGCCGTACTGCGCGCTACTCGCGGGACCTGACCGAGCCGTCGTGGTGGAGGTGCTGGACTCACTGGACGTGTTGCTACAGGTGGGTAGGAACAGCCGCCCAGCGCTCGCAGCTCGTGTCGAGTGGCGTGCTGAAGCCGTACTGCGCGCTACTCGCGGGACGTGACCGAGCCGTCGTGGTGGAGGTGCTGGACTCACTGGACCTGCGCGAGCAGCTCGTGCGTCGTCGCAATTAGAAGTGGCAGTGTGCAGGGCACATAGCACGCTGTACAGATGGGGCCGAAAGGTTCTCGAATGCAGACCACGGACCGGTAAGCGCAGCGTAGGACGTCCACCTACAAGATGGACAGACGACCTAAAAGAGACCGCAGGGAAACGCTGGATGCAGGCCGCTTCCAACCGGCCCTTTGGAGATCGATGGCCTATGTCCAGCAGGGGACGTCCTACGGCTGAAATTATGATGATGAAGTATTAAACTGTACCTTTGCTTCAGGTTGCAGGGAGTGACGAGCCTCTCTGGCTAAAGCTGAAAGAAACTGGCGTCCTCGACCAGATAAAAAAAATGCAGGACCATGAAGATAGAGAAGTGAGTAATAAACTTTATAACTTTTTACAATAATATTTATAAGAAAGAAAGAAAGAAAATAAATTTTATTCGACCCTTTACAAAAACTTATATCTACAGGATACAATCAGTGTCGAATGGGTCCGAATGTATAAAAAAACGTTGATAAAAAAAACGAAATAAACAAATACTATTGGGATTGTTCACTACAGTTATATGATTATTTACGGGATATACCGCGGTAAGGTTGTGGAATGAGCTCCCGATATTTCGGCGCAGTTATATGCACCATGTTCACGGGAAGATTCATAGTCGTCTTCGTTTCCCGTTTTCGTTAAACGTCCACTAGACGTTAGTGTAGACGTCGACTAAGAAACTATTTTGCGAAAGGGGTGGAAAGGCAACATTGACGTGGGTGGCTTAGGGTGTCGAGAGGTGTGCTGCACTTTCACTAAGAGCTACTAGCGGCGTTATGCCCTTTAACACTTCCACCCTGGAGCTTAGGTTTTTAGCTCTTGCGGTTTCCACCCCCAGACGGCCGGTTAAGGCAACCCAGGGGTCAGGGTCTCTGGGGTTTTAGACCCATGGAATCGGGGTACGCGGTGTCGCCACTCATCGACGGCTCGCCATTAAGCCCCTGCGTATATTATTATTATTATTATACACATCGTAGTCGACGATTTTTTTTATTGTGTGTAACATTTATGTTATCATTTATTAATGTTTGATTTATTTTTCAGATAAATGAGAAAGCTGGCCGCTTGGTAAATACATTAATATAATACTAGCTTTGTTTTCAATTTGAAGTGTACATACTATTTGTAGACAATGATGATTGTATAGCTCTACACATATTAACGTTCTGCAGCTATGATGACTCAATTAAATTGAAATTGTAATTACTTGAGAGGCGGCAATGATGTTTAAATAGGCATGACGGCTAATATTTTTTTAGTACCTCATAAAAAAGCTGATCATAAATAGAGCCCATCAACCAATCATTTTCTGTATGGGACCGTTAATCTATAATAAGATGCCTAGAAACCTTAAAGATCTAAATATTAATCTGTTCAAATTGAAATTGAAAAAAATTCTACAGACTAAGTGCTATTACACTGTAAAAGAATTTATTAATGATAAGAGATTAAATTGGAATACTAACATTGACTAACTAATAATGACATTATAATATTGTAGACATCGTACCTATTTAACTTGACATAACTACTATACTATGACATTTCCTTTGTAAACTAACAATACTAATAACTTATAATTAGTGAGTTATGAATGCCAGTGCTAATATTGCACGTCCATTTAGAGACAAGTTTGTTTTCGGAGCTCTTAAGAACAGATTATGTCTGTATTACATCTATGTTTACCAACAAACTGCAATAAATATATTTTGATTTCAACGAAAACAAAATTAAAATTAGTTCAAAATAAATAAGATATAAGCATTTAAATTTCATGCTAGACAGAGAGCGCACTATACTGAGCCGTGACGTCACGCCTCAGGAGCGCCATACAAATGCTATACTAACACACGCTTTGTGAGAAAGGGATAGGGAATCCCCTCTCCATCCCCACCTAAAACTTTAAACGCTCATATCTCAGAGATTTATCAGCCAATTCAAATCATTTTTTCAGTATGTGTAATGTATTTAGTTATATTCATCGCTAAGCCGGTTATTTGTACTAAATTAAACATGAGGACACATGCTTATTGATATGGTGATTTTATTTGTTTACTTTGACATAATGAAAATTAATTATAATTTATTGACATTATGCTAATTCTTTTTATTATTATTTCTTTATTTATTAATTTATATTACTTTGACATTGATTATTTGTTTTTGTAATTGTTAGATATGATAGGTACACTATTAGTACATTTTTACTAATTAGTTATAATAGATTATACTTATTTACTTTAGTACCTTGATACTAGTAACAAATATGACTTGTTATAAAATTATTAGTTACCAATAAAATTATTATGATTATCTATACTAATATTATAAAGAGGAAAGATTTGATAGTTTGTTTGTTTGCATTGAATAAGCTCCGAAACTACTGACCCGATTTGAAAAATTCTTTCACTGTTGGGAAGCTACACTATCCCCTGGTAACAGGCTATATATTTTCAAAAAAAATAGGGATCCTTACTCAAACTCCAATAATGTAAAAAAATAAGATTTACAATTTTGACTTTGCGTGTTTGACAGTTCTAAGACAGGACAACGTCTGTCAGGGGGTCTAGACAAGAGGCACACACTGTTAGCGTTCACGCCTGCGGAAAGATGAAATTGTATGAAAATGACATTAGCATGAGATAAATTATCTGAAGCTAATATCATTTTCATACAATTTCATCTTTCCGCAGGCGTGAACGCTAACAGTGTGTGGTTTTTTTCTAGGCCTCCTGGGGGTCTAGACAAGAGCCACACGCTATTAGCGTTCACGCCTGCGGAAAGATGAAATTGTATGAAAATGACATTAGCTTGAGAGATGTCACGTGACTGTTGCAAAATTGGTAGACAAAATCCCTCCAAAATTCCAAATTCCGCATGCGGAAAAGTTAGCGTTTCGTTACGCGCGACTTTTCATAGAAATGGTAGACAAATGCCATGTTTGACAGTGCTAAATGCTATTTTTTCTTTTCCGCAACACGCTTTATTATCGTGAGCTACCTCCCTGTCGCTACGCTGCGGTTTTTACTCTTCTAGCAATTTTTTGTCAAGATTTGAGTTAAAATGCAAGCTTTAAGATTGTTGTGGGCTGCGAATATCGAGGAATCGACGCAAAGACGCCGAACAAGAGGAAGAAATCGCCAAAGATTGGAAAGAATTGAAGACATGCCGGATTCGGAATTTGTACACCGATTTCGGCTTAACAAAGAATCCTTTAGGATGCTTTGCAATGATCTTAAACGTCATACAAACCTAAAAGGCACCAGAGAAATAAGTTTTGAAATTAAGGTAAGTTAGACCTAACCAAAGATCTTGGAAACTGTTGACCTAAAATAACCTACGAGATTTAAAAACCTACATGTATACCGTTGCTCTATCACCCCTTCTGTAGAACTTTTGTCCTATTTTTTATAGTAAATAGGTAACCTACATACTCGCTAAATTGATAAAATTTGTTTCAGGTTTTGTGTACTCTCAGCTTTTTGGCTACGGGTTCGTACCAACGTATTGTTGGGCTCACGCAACACTTGGTCCAAAGAACGGTCAGTAGGTGCATACGCCAAGTAGTAGAGGCATTAAGTCATCCCAGCATGATAAATAAATGGATTGTGTTTCCGAGCTCGCAACAAGAACGAGTCCGAATAAGGCTTGAGTAAGTTTTACAAAAAACAATTGAATTGATGGGAGACAGATGTCCCAAAAACACTTTTCCATTAGGTACCTAGGTAAATAATATTATACCTACCTATAGTAAAATGATGATCTATTCAGTCATTCCACTCCGACCAACTGAAGGGACCAACTAGTTGAGCGGAATGGAACTTGATAAAGCGTTTTGTTCCAAACCCTGATGAAAAGACTGTAATTTCACTGGCACCCACCCAGCCCATTCAAACTGGAAAACAGCATTGGTAGAATATCATTTGTAAAAATGCTTTTATTTCAGGTTTCAGAGAAGATTTAGACTTCCAGGGATAGTGGGATGCATAGACTGCACTCATGTGGCACTCGTGAGGCCGTCACAAGACGAGCATTTATATTATAATAGAAAGGGTTATCACTCATTGAATGTACAAATGGTAAGTTACCTACCATTATCATTTTACTTTGTGAATGAAAAGGAACTTGTATAAAATAAAAATATTAATAAAAGAATATTACTTACAGGTATGCGACAGTAACATGAGAATCATGAATGTAAATTCAAAATTTGGTGGTGCAACCCATGATTCATTTATATGGGCATCCAGTCGAATGGAAGCATTCATGAGGGAACTGCATCAGAATGGCGAACAAGTGTGGTTATTAGGTAGGTATCTATGTTGTATTTTGTTTAAATTACTTACCTATTCTATTATCTTTTGTCCTTGGGGTACTGAAGCAAAATGGCAATTGGCTTTACTGATTTAAAAAAATACTTTTTGAATCAAGCCTTTTCATATTCTTTTCAGTAAACCCTTTCATTTGATGCCCATATCATGATGGTAGATAAGATTGGATATTTTGCCAACATGGGCCGTCTGCCTTATTGAATTTATCATCTAGGACCAAAGTGCTTGGAAAGACAAATCCAACTAACTCAAATCAACGGGGTTACATCGTTTTGTTTAGGGAGATCCTATGGCCACCTTCTGTCTCCATCAGTCCAGCTCGATGGTACCATAACATTGCATCGTCACCGAACGTACATTAGTATGCCAAATTTCAGCTCAATCGGTTGAGGATAACTGGACTAAAATTCAGTTGCAAGATTTATTCCCCAAACATACACAAGAACATACTAACAGGGAAGTTAAATAAAAGGCTCTTAAAAATTAAACCAATAGATAGATAACTTTTTAATGTTCACAACAAAAATAACATTCATAAAACAAAAACAACTTATGGCTAGTGAAACAATTGGCGGCTTTAATTCTCTATAAGCAATCTCTTCCAGACAACTTTACAACTTATAATGTTATCATGATCATTGTCTTACATTTGTCGCTCACTAAATACATGTTTTTAGGTGATTCTGGATATCCTCAACGACCATGGTTGATGACTCCAATATTGAATGCAGCTTCTGGGTCCCGTGAAGAAGCTTATACGGAGAGACATGTGCAGGCAAGAAACCGTATAGAGTGTTGTTTTGGATTACTAAAATCCCGTTGGCGCTGCTTGCTAAAACACAGGACATTGCATTACGATCCTATTGTAGCTGGGAAAATGGTGCTTGCTTGCAGTGTATTACACAACATGGCATTGGACGCCAATATACCCGCTCCATCTTTGATCGAAGAAGATGAAGATGATCTGCCACAGGATAATGTTCCTGTTTTTGTTGGTAGCCAAAATGAATTACTTCAAGGCAGAGCTGTATTAGATAGTCTTTTGTCAAGAATATAATCTCTCACCCAATCTTAGCCCTATAGGCAATCTTCAAAACATGATACAAAGTTACCTTTACTTTACTGTACTTTAATCCACCCATTGTGTATGCAATTTTAAATGTGTTTAATTTACTCTTGTTTTGTGCAAATAAATTATTTTTATCTTGGAATTAGTAAATAAAACTGTTTCAAAACCAGATAAATTTTTCAAATAATAAAATGTCTTTTTCTGTAACCTATTTAATGTGTGTGTAGTGTGTTAATAATTAAAGATCCCTTTTCGTTGAAAATAATTGGCCTCGACATTGTTATTGATGGCCAGTTTTGTCTCCTCTAAGGATGTGCCTACAATATTTCAATATGCAAAGATGGTTTATTAAGTTTTTTCACAAAATAAGGCAGTGAGAGAGAAGCACAGAGGTTATGTTAGAATTTATACATATATAGCTGATTTTCCTTGGATACATACCTACTAAAAGTTATGATAACAGCCAAGGATTCTAATTCAAAGTGAGGGTGATAAGACCTGTTCTGACATCCTGCTTGGAGTGTATTGTACATTTTCCCCTGCCAAATAACACAGCTTTGGGTCGCTGACTAAACTGTTCTATCCTTATTTAGCAAGGTGTTGTGGTATTGGAGACTTGTTGTTGAGTTCCTTGTCATTTTTTGCTCCGTCCGTGAAAACATTATTTGATTTTATTGAAGGATTGGAACAATCTGCCGGCTTCCTTGTTTCCTGAGATATAATCTGGGCCTTTTCAAGGCCAGAGTGAATAGGTATCATCTTAGACTGCGTGCTTCATCTTCGACCACATCGTCGCTTACCAACAGGCGAGTTGGAGGAGAAACGCGACAAAAAAACGGCTTGCTTCATCTTCGACCACATCGTCGCTTACCAACAGGCGAGTTGGAGGAGAAACGCGACAAAAAAACGGCTTGCTTCATCTTCGACCACATCGTCGCTTACCAACAGGCGAGTTGGAGGAGAAACGCGACAAAAAAACGGCTTGCTTCATCTTCGACCACATCGTCGCTTACCAACAGGCGAGTTGGAGGAGAAACGCGACAAAAAAACGGCTTGCTTCTACTTCGACCACATCGTCGCTTACCAACAGGCGAGTTGGTGGTGAAAAGCAATTTAAAAAGAATTTGTTAGAGGTTGTTGTCCTTCGGTGCCAACCTCACCATTAAGGCAGTGACGTTATTATTGAACTCCATTATGGACTCGCGCAGCTTTCGCTCATTCTCCATACGCAGTTCCTCAACTCCAACTCGTTTTTCTTCAACCCGAACTCTCTCTAGTTCGACTTGAAGACGCTCTCTATCGAGTTGCACGCGCTCGCTATCCAGACGCAGTCTTTCAGCCTCCAACTCTAGCCGCCTCTGCTCGATGGCCGCAAATTCTGTGGTGGCTCGATCGAAAGGACCCTGGCGATATCTGCGACGCGGGCGTGGACGACGTTGACTCGAGATACTGGACACTGGCGATCTTTCTACAAACAACAAAAATAATTTTAATTTGGAAATTACAGTGTAAACTCTATATATAGCGCCACTTAAGGGACTGCGCATTTTAAGGAGTTCTGGAGAGAAAATGTTATTTCTACTATTATTATAATAATTATGTATTTACTAAAGTATAAAATTTAGAAACAACAAACACTAATACTGATACAAATAACAGCGCTAATTGCATATAGTCTGTTATCTTCTGAGGTTTTATGCTGCTCCAGGGTAAAAAGAACCTAGGTATCCTATGTGTTAATCTAGGATATGGACTAATTAACTATGTAAAATTTCATCTAAATCCATTCAGCAGTTCGGGAGTGGCTTAGTAATAAACATCTATCAAACTTATGCATTTATAATATTAGTAGAATTAAATACCTCGTTGTGCAGTCCTGCTATTTGAACGTCGCAAGGGACCAGCCGTCGTGGGCGTACCAGCCGTACAGACTAGAGCTGGAAATATAAGTAGGTAATAGTAAGTAGTACGATAGGAACTAGCTTAGCATTGGCAGAAAAGCAGGTGCAATAATGATGACCAATTTACATAAGATTTTTAGTCCTGAAGAAATATTTATGTAAGATCATTATTTAAGACTAGCTTTTACCCACGACTTCATTAGTTTGGACTTCAAGGTCAGAACAGGGGAAACTCTAGGATACTGTCTGATTATGTGTGAAATTCCATCTAAATCTGTTCAGTGGTTTGGGATTAATTTAGTAACAAAGTTTCATATTGATAATCATAATTTTAATAGAAAGTAGAATAATATATTAATGTTTAAAATAATCACCTTCTTGTTGAGCTGCCACAGAAATGACAGGAGCCGGTGGAGCTGCCACAGGAATGACAGGAGCCGATGGACCAGGGGTTGACTCTACCCACAACTCAACATCCTGTATTGGAGATGGTACTCGTGGCGGTGCCTAGAAGAAATAATTAACATAAAATTAATGAATTATTTATTTATTTACTTGAGTACAAATTGGTTCTTAGGCTAGTTTATTAGGAAGCGACGAATTTGTCCAAATCTTAAAGATAGTTAAGCACTTAAGGCTAATGTATTCATTTAAATGACTATACTCGGGCTGTGGAAAGAGCTATGCTTGTCGTTTCTCTGAGGTATCCGGAACGAAGCGATTTACCGGTGGTCGCCAAACATACTGTAGAACGCCCTGAGATTTGTTTCAGTGATGATATATGTAAGACAACTGGCAGAGGCTGGAAGAAAAAAGCCGAAAATCGGGTTGAGTGGTGTATGTCCTTGCCATGCTTGGGAGAGGCCTATGTCCAGCAGTGGATTAGTATTGGCTGATTGTTACTTAGAGTTACTTTTGAATTTTTTATTTTGTTGTATAATAAAGTGATATATTATTATTGAATGATTGCTGATTGGCTGATGAACTATACTTAAAGACAAAACACATGCAAAGCTTATGAGATTAGTAATATAACAAGTAATAATTTATTTAGACTAGATTTTACCAAACTCTATTAACGTTATGAGAATAAGTTGCTTACGTTTTGATACTCACATTTTCAATGAATTTATTTAACATTTACAAAAAAGGAAACTAAATAAATATTCAAGTTGGGCAGAATCCAATCATAAATGAGGGAATACTGTTGTAATATTATTAGTAAAAGCACATAACCCTTACACCAAAGCCTGCTTCTTCTACAGCTTCCTGTCCTGTAATAGCAGTAAGCCCTATCACTTGCAGGAGCCTCTCCTCTAGAGGAGTCAGGGGTTTACCTTTACTGGGACCTCCACCAGTACCACCTACGTCCTGTCTTAACAGTGAAGCTTTTTTTTTTGTTTTTGTTTTCCAATCTGACCATACCTAAAACACACAAACAGCATTATAAGCAGTATGAACACATGCGCATAGAAGCATGATGCCATGCCAAGCTAGTGTGCAAGACAAATAATTGATGAGTTTAAATTTTGTTGATTAAAAGTAACTAAGCAAAAAATATTTTTACTCAACCATTTTATTTAATACCTTTTTTACCTTTTTCTAAATAAAAATATATACTTATGTAATGTTTTAATACATACTCTTTTCCACTTGTCGGCTGCCTTGGTGATACCACAGCCACCTACCGAGTTTAGCAAGTCGGTCAGCTCTCGCCACAGCCGTTCCGACGTCTGCCTTCCTTGCAAACCTACGAATATCGGCCGTGACAGATCTCCATTTCTAAAAAGTTGATTAAACAATTTAATTTATTTATATTATTAGTTTCTGCCCATGGTTTCTCTGTGAGGAGTAAAGAAACAACAATTTTTTGATTCAATAGCTAGGTATTGGCTATTGTGTTTGACCATAGTTTACATTACTGCATTTGATACTGCAGAAGACTATAGATATTATACTTAGATCTATACACATGCCTTTGATTTTTAGTTCTATCGGCAATGGTGACTGTTTTCTCACGAATAGGATAGGTACATTTTTAAAGTGGGAAACACCATTGGTGCACAACCGGATAAATGAAGAAATAGCGAGAAAAACATACCTTTCCATAAACTCCAGCATCAAAGCAAATTGCTCATAGCTAGCACGTAGCCTGGATTCCATCTATAAATAAAAATAAGTCTACAAATCCTATCCAATGCCCTAATTCAACTTTAAAATAAAATTGAGATTTCACTGTATTCACGTTGAACTTCACTAACTCTAGTCACACAACTATTTTAAATTATTATTTAGGTACATCCACATTACTTTATTAAAGATATTAATCACTTTTACTTACATTAAAAACTTTCCGGAACGAATAACAATAAGAATATTTGGCGGAATTGGCGGCAAGTTTTAGCGACACATGAATGACATTTCGATTGACAACTGCTACACGTTGTTCCATAGAGAATATAGATTTACTAACGCAACTAGCGTTAGTCGCTGCGGAATGTGCGTTAGGCGACTTTTGTGCAACTTGTCTACCGTTTTGGTCACGCTAACGCAATAGCGTTAACGCTAACGGAAAGGAAAGGAAAAACTAGCGTGTGGCTCTTGTCTAGACCCCCTGGTCAGCTTGTTTTGCTTAGGCACGCTTGAAGCGCCCATAGTGTGACCTGTTCCTAGTAAAAGTTACAGGATTATGAAATAAAAACCATTCGTAATTGAAACAAGCGCATTTATTTGATAAAATAATTGGTATAATAAAGCAAATATACAAAAACATTTCTTTTATTCACATTTACATGACTGAGATTGCCCATTACAAGGGCATACAGTCAAGGACGAAGCCAGGATTTTGTTTGGGGCAGGGGGGCGCAAATAATTTTTCTCACTAAGTGAACATATGTTATTTGACATTTTATCAATAAATTACTTATGACTTGACACCCTGCTGGCGGGGCGGGGGGTTCAGCTGCCCCCCTCTGCCCGTGCCTGGCTACGTCCTTATACTCGCTCGGTGGTACAAGAGTAAAGCTGAAGGTAAACTGACCATGAGTAGTGAATTACTGGCTTATTGATAAAACTAGTTGTAACCGACGGGTAGATGGAGGGTCACAGAAGAAAAATTTGGTGCGTACGCTACGTTGTAAAAACTAATCATATACAAGATTCCTCTATGGAAGCCGGAAAAAATCCCAAATTAATTAATTTTAAAGAATACATTATTTTAGTTTTTTTTACATTTTCAAAAATGTGGTCTACTACGATCGTTGACGCGTCACATTACCTCAGTGTTTCAACGTTATGGAAACAGACGTGGTTATCACAAATTTAATGTTACTCGCGCAATATCTTTTCACGTGAGTCGGAATATCTGGCTTAATTTTACGAGTAATTCCCGTTTAATAAAAACAAAATAATCCGGATCTTTTTGGTATTCATAATAACCATTTGCTAGTATTTTAAAATTTTATCTGCAGGATTAGAACGCTCAACGCGTTAAAAATATATCCTTTTCATTTGTGCGTCAACTGTACTAAGATTTTGGAGACATCTGCGGGCTCACTCACTCACTCACTCTTTTGGTCTTGCAAGAAAAAGACAGTGGGCCAACAGTGTGAGTTTTTCTAGTTGCGTTAACGTATACGACCGCGTTAGCGTAAACCACGATTTGTATGAAAAAAGAACAACGCCACCTGGCGCCATGTAGATGAAACTGCTCTTATTTCATACAAATCGTGGTTTACGCTAACGCGGTCGTGTACGTTAACGCAACTAGAAAAACTCACACTAGGCCCACTGTCTTTTTCTCGCAAGACAAAAAGAGTGAGTGAGTGAGTGGTAAAAGTTTTATTTTGGCTTGCGTAGTAGTCAAACTGCTAATATTTATGTATATTTGAACTTCGTGACCTTCCATCTAACCCATCAATGCACAGAACAGCAAATCACAAATATGACAATTAACATAAGGATATTAGGAAATATACATAAAAAAGTACCAAATGAGATCGAGCTAAAACTAACAATTGTATGACATCCCACCACGTCGGACGACGAACAGAAAAATTAATATTATGCAGTGGGCGAGGTAAGAATACACATATCTATACTAATATTATAAAGAGGAAAGATTTGTATGTATGTTTGTAACGAATTGGCTCAAAAAGTAATGGACCGATTTTAAAAATTCTTTCACCATTTGAATGCTACATTATCACAGATTAATATAGGCTATATAACTATACCCGTGCAGAGCCGGGGCGGACCGCTAGTTCCATATAAATGTTGAATTTCGGAATGAATATTTATATCGATCCATATAAATTTTGAATTTCAAAATATACTTTTCTATGGGCAGTCTAACTGTTTTAGTAGGTGTTAGTGTACTTGCCATATTAAAAAAATACATTGTCAATTGACGTTTGTATCGAATTCCATACACAATCATGTTGAATTTTAAAATATATACATATGTATAGAATTCCACACAAATGTTGAATTTCAAAATAGAAATGTGTATGGAAATCGCGGCTTATTTTACGTATATTATATTCGTACATCACCCGCAGTGCGTTCAACGTAATCTGTACCTAGAGATGGCCAAATAAAGGAACTAAATCAAATACATACAAATACAGATACCTACATAAACACAAAAGCAGGATCTTGTTTAATGTGTGTGTAAGTGGGCTATGCGTGTTACTTCATAGTGACAGAAAAATGTCAACGGATTATCCCGTTGGCCTCTATACTCTAGGGTGGGTTGCACCAGTGTTAAAGTTAAGGTTTATGATAAATTTGACAATAACAATAACGCTGAGTTTAGCAGTTACTGCAAAATGCGTTGCACCAGCGTATTCTCTAGCATAGTTAAAGTTACCAGGGTTGCAAGTCAAATGAGACCTTATTTACTCCAGATGCATAGCTGAAATTATAATTTATGCATCTGTCAGATACTTCAATTAAATAATTATATGTTTTTAAAAACAAAATAGTAAAGTCTCTAACTAGAGACAAATAATATTAAGAATATCATATAATTTTGTTATTAGATTATATAGTTTTAGTGTCTAACCACTTTTTTGGTGAATGTTGTATACGCCTGTAAAAGGTGTTCATATCAGATCTATGTATGTATAAATTTTTTGTATTTTTTAAGAGTGTGTAATATCTCTAGTATATAATAATCTTTGGTAATATGTTCACTGTTGGCGTATCTTTATCAATAAATAATAATAATAATAGCGTAGTGTGGGCAGTTACGGTTAACAGTTAAAGTTATGTCATTTAACAATTTTCAGATGGTGCAACAGTTTTTTTGCCTAACCGATACTTTAACTGAAATGTTAAAGCTAAAGTAAGATGGTGCAACCCACCCTTAGTTTTCATTTAGTTATAACTTTTTATTTTGTGCATAATAAAATAGACAATATAATTTGTATGAAAAGCAAATGTTGTATTTTTTTATCAATGCATTGATATTCAACCGAAGAAATCAATCGAAAGGTAAAGGCGACGTGTATATATTTGGATAAACAGGTTTTTAATAAGCCTCAATAATAATATTAAATAATGTCTGGGGGGTGGAAACCGTAAGAGCTAAGAACCTAAGCTCCAGGGTGGAAGTGTTAGAGGACATAACGCCGCTAGTGGCTCTTAGTGAGTGCAGCACACCTCTCGACACCCTCAGCCACCCACGCCAATGTTGCCCCTCCGGTGCCAAGATGCGGCAGCCTCTATGGGGGGCCATTTAATGGGTGGCAAATCATCACCTGCCTAAATATATTTTGAGATGAGACAGGATAATGCAGGTGCCGTTTCTCATCCTATAGAAATTTTCTAGCCACTAATTGTTCACCTCAATAGCCCAAATTTTAAACCCTATACTATACAAGTTTACTTAACAAAAACTCATCATCATCATCCACAGCCTTCCTTATCCCACTGTTGGGTATAGGCCTCTCTCTTGCTGCCATCTGCCTCGGTCCTGTGCTAATATAGTCCAGGTTCAACTCGCGATAGTAATATCGTTGACCCATCTTGCAGCTGGACGACCAACGCTCCGCCTACGTTGCCTCGGCCAACAAAAACAATTATGTCAAAATAATGGGCAATGCTCAAATATAATGATAATGCAGTTATTTAGTTAAATTATCTCATTGTAAGCGAGACTTAATCTACAGAGAAAACCACAGATTAACTAATACAGTAGGTACACGGCTTACTAATATTAAAATCAAATACTGAAATTCACTTTTTCTTTTGTATATTTTTAGCTAAAAAACAAGTTGGACAGGACGCCCGGCAGATGTGAAACACGACGGCATAAGAACGTCATGTCGTTTGTCGTCACGGCATACGAGTCCGTTTTACTTCTAGGGCATGCCAATAGATATTTCACATCAAAAAATTACATAACCGCATCCATTATGAATGTGATGGACTTAAAAAATATACCTGAATAGTACGAGTTATTATTTTATTCTTATTAATAGCAACATCATTTAAAGGTTATTATTTTTTATTTAAATTTTAATACGAGAATATTTCTCGTTAGTAAATTTACAATTAAACTTCAGCCATTTTATTTAAACTGCTTGTTTTTGTATTCACTCTTTAGTTTTAAGTTAAAACTAATTGCCCGGGACAAAGAACTATTTGTTTCTTTTTTATATAAAAAAAAAACTCGCAACTAATTTGTCTACTTACATCCATTTTAAGGCGTGTTTGTGCGATTTGGTGTATGAAATAAAAATAAAAAAAATCGTAGAAACTATTAACTATACTTTGACATGGATTTTAGGAAAACAATAAAATGCCAGTTTACGACTCGTTTTTATTGTTATAAAAAAAAGAGGAAAATTTTAGCATCTCAAAAAAAAAAAAATACCAAATCGCTGGAACTTGATTAATAACCTAAAATAACTTATTTGGAGCCTATTCAACTTTTTATATTAAATTAATCAACCCATTGAAATATTCTGTGAACATTGACAAAATAGACAAGACATAGACAGCCAAAACGTATAAGAAAAAAAAAAAAACAGTTCATAGATCAATTTTCAAGTGTCATATAAAACATACATCAGCGACGTTGCTTTGAAGAGATAGAATAATTTTAAAAGGCTACATTTATTTACTTTAAAGGTTTTAGTGCACTATACTGGGCCAAACTATGAACAGACCAGACGCTTCAACTGGAGGAGCCCGCTATAAAGCTATGAACAACGCTATAAGTCATGGATTCACTGTCATGACTTATGGAACAGTCTAGTGGACTTTTCATATCAATTTTTACAAAGTATATTTTTGTGCATGTGCTGATAAATAGAGGTCTTAATCACGCGAGGTTCAAACGGGGACGGGGGGACAGGGATTAGAATAACAACACAATCACGATAGGGGGGGAATTTAGATGAAAGAATCACGTGTATATTTCTGTGCTACCACGTGAAATCCCGAACGATTGAAGTTGTCTCTATAAAGCAACATAACTAACAACAATGTTTAGCATAGTGCTTTAAAGCTTCAAGTTTCATTATAACAGATTCTGAACTAAATGTTTAAATATTTTTTAATTTAAAAAAAATACACGTGATTTTAGGTTGGGTAGCCTAAAACCTCGCGACTTATCACCAAGGTTGGGAGGTTAAAAAGGTGGGCGAAAAACCTCAGGTGATTAAAGGACGACCACAATACGGTGTTGGTCTAGGCCAGTGAAGTGCACTGAGACCCGTTTTATTTATGATTTAAACTTAACATTTACATTAAACTAGGAATCTGATTATACAAATTAATATTTCGAGTTATATTTAATATTACCTTATTCTAATAATTGTTATATACTTGACTATACAAAAAAAGGTACAGTATGACAAGGCTTACAAAGACTGGATGAAGTCACTGTCGTAGCGCTGTTTTTATTTCTGTGTTTTTTAACATTAAACAGGAACAAAGATTTTGACCAAGTTTATTGTAGGCCTTGTCGCACTATATGATGCTGTTTTGGACCAAAACATGTTACAAAGATGCAAAAAGTTAATTATACACAAAACTTATACATTAATTACAAATATTTTGATTACCTCGTTTTACAATTTAATTACTTTTGATATATTCATCTATTAACTAAACATTAAATACATTTAAAATACACAAGATAAATAAAACAAAGGTGGCTGCATTGGGTATAGAACTAAACAATTTTTTTTTACACCTATACAATGATTTATTTAATTACATTTATGTTCGTGTAAAAACATCAATATAGCTGCTATAAAACTATTAAAAAAACACTGAGACAAGATTTCCTTTTTTACAAAATGTTCGAAAAAAGATTGCGGCTAGCATAAAATTAAAATAATATATGCTTAACATTTTTTTTTTAAATCACTTGTAAACGTCAAAATGTTCACCCTGCCGCTAAGGTGTCGGTGGGTGTGTCGCGGGGGTGAAGTTCGACAGCTCGGTGCGACTCGTTATAAAATTAGAGTACTTCGTAGGCGAAAAATAATGTCAATGAAAAACTATGCACATACAGGGCGGGGAAAGTATGGAGGGGACTTCCATTATAGCTTCATGAAAACGGTCTCTACTCCGTTCACAAATTTTATATATTTTATGTAAACAAAGAAATGTCACGAAAAGTCACTGTCAAAGTGACATGCCAGTTGCTAAAAACATTTTTCACTTATGATCAATATTTTACACTCTATTTTCCTCGGCTTTGCTCTCACGCGGTACAAAGTTAAAAAAATTACTAAAAGATTGTAATAGATGGCGTTGATTATAGAGGCGTTGACTATTATGATAGAGGAAATAGAGGTCAAATCAAACGTTGGCCTGAAATGTTTAGAACCCCCACTGTCCTACCAGCATAATAAAATATTTTCCATAATTTTTTTTTTTTTTTTTTACCATTACATTGTATAGAACAGATATTACGTTAAAATAACAGTACAAAACGATTTTAATTTTATAATTGTTCATATTACGACCAGAAAAACATAATAAAATATTTTTTTGGTCAAATATCGTAAACTACCATTGCAAAAGATATTTTTTGCACTGGTAACCCCTTTGTTTACATAAAATATCTAACATTAGTAAACGGAGTAATAATGTAAAACACGCACGATAAAATCCGTTTTAATTTTAAATAATAATTTAACGTCACAATGAAGTCCCTACTTCCGTCCCAAACTGTCCCCGACCTGGGGGTCTAGACAAGAGCCACAGACTGTTAGCGTTCACGCCTGCGGAAAGATGAAATTATATGAAAATGACATTGACAATGACATTAGCATGAGATAAATTATCTGAAGCTAATGTCATTTTCATACAATTTCATCTTTCCGCAGGCGTGAACGCTAACAGTCTGTGGCTCTTGTCTAGACCCCCTGTTACAGCATAACCCGAGAGGAAAATGTCAGATGATATAATCTTTCGTCTAATGCCAGCGCCACACATTGGCCTGGCATCAAATCTGCGGCAAACGAGGCCAATGTGTAGCCGCGACATAATAGTGCTAACAGACGCACGAACGCGGCTGACCTCAACCGCCGTCTGACCAACGGGAGAGAAAGAGAGGGAAATATGATATTCTCACTCTTTCTCTCCCGTTGGTTGGAGCGCGGTCCGTCAGCCGCGTTCGAGCGTCTGTTAGCACTATAAGATTGGATCGAAGTAAAAAAAAGTAAAAATTCTGCCTCAAACTAAACTACCACAGATTAAAAAGCTAAAATTACATGAGAAAAAAACTTATTTTACGCAAACATATCACAAAACGAAACTTGGAAGAATTATTTAGGACAACACTTTTTTTAAATAGTTTTCTTACAAACTTTATTATTTCTTAAATTCATTAACACTTATGGCAACTCAATGGCCAATTTGCAATCAATTTTGAACAAAAAACTTTAAACAAGAAAAATGTTTAGGACGAAATGTAAGCTAAAGTGGCGCTCTCATAAAAAAAAAAACATAACAGGTATATTAAGAGATGTAAATTAAAAAAATTACACTTCAGTACCTTCTCGGACCCGGGCCTTATTATGATTCTTTGATCGGGATCGAGATCGCATGCCGTCCCGTTCGTATCTATTTACTCGCACCACGTGCGTAAGTGAGATGGCACGCGATCGCGATCACGATCCGAATCATCCATAATAAGGCAGCCGGGTATGCCCTAAAACTGCTACCAGAACCATCGGAAGATGGGCAGCAGCATCCTGTAATTACACGGTGAACGTACTGCGATCCCCAAGCCGACTGCCAAGCGTGGGGTTATGGCAACACCCCTCTCTAACAGGGAGGCCTTTGTTTAGCAGTGGACGTTTATTGGCTGGCGATGATGATGAAACCGTTTTTTTTTTTTTTTTATGAGTTGGCCACTTTAGCTTTACTTTCGGCTTAAGGTATTTTTTTCTTTTTCTTTTAACGACGTGTCTTTGTGTGAATCAAAATTGTAAGAGAAAATTGGGCACCGAGTAAAGCCCTTAAAAATCACATCGTGGGTAGTCAAAGGCACTTTATTCAATAGTGTTCTCATATTTAGAGCTAACTCACTCGCACATTGTAACATATAAAAAGTAGGAATTACATTACGGTCATGGTAGGCAAAGCAGGCGAAGCCGAGGCCCACATTACTAGAGAACGTCTAATAGGCCACCAGACTGATTATTTTTTATCCACTCAGCACTCAGCGGTTATGAAAGTGGGCGAGACGTTGCCGAGGCACACATAACGTGATCCAACACTTACTTGCATATCACTTTTCTCAAACATAAGAAAATAAACTACTATTATGTCTATGACAGTGGATCATCCAGTTAATACGTCGAAGTAGCCGGTCCCCTGCCCGTTGCCATAACCAGATTGTACCACAGACCTTAATCTAGATAGACCCCGCGAGTACGTCAAGTTCCCTTTTTTAAATCCGAATAAGTCTGAGTTTGACCACCAACTCGCCTATTGGCAAGCGACGATGTGTATTTATGTGTAAGTATTTTTACAAAAACCCACCGTACTGCATTTTTTTTATCTACTATGACATTACAAGAGCAATTTAGTGGTAGATTAACTTTTTTTAAATATTAGGCTTGTGTTGCACCGCCTACTCGCCTGGTAGTAAGCGATGATGCGGTCTACGGTGGAGCATGCTAGCCTAGAAAAAAAAACTAATCACTCTCGATTTGAAGACACCCGTTCAGGCAGCGCATTCCACAGACTAGCAGCACGCACAATAAAAGTGGAATCAAAGCGCTTTATAAGGGTAATTGGGTACTCCACTCGCACGACCAACTGCTTTAGCAGTTTTTAATTTACTGCGACGCAGTTTTACATTTTCAAGACGACAGAGGTCAAGTTGAATTGCGGCGTGCTAGTTTTTATTTTATAGAATCGATCTACTGTTGGCCATCAACTCGCCTGATGGTAAGCGACGGTGTGGCCGAGGATAGAACACGTTTATCTAGAAGAAATCTATTCATTTTAGCCTTGGATATGCCTAGTTGGAGCTTTGATCCAACTTAAGACAGGTCTGCTAAGTAGCTGAACTCAATAATCAAATGTTTATGAAACTCACATACAGAACTAAAGACGCACTGTTAATTTGATTTATTATTTTATTTTATGTTGACTTTTAACTGACTTGTTGAATTGAATGCATTTATGGGGTATTTGGTTGTTTTTAGGGTTCCGTACCTCAAAAGGAAAAAACGGAACCCTTATAGGATCACTTCGTTGTCCGTCTGTCTGTCTGTCTGTCTGTCCGTCTGTCAAGACCCTTTTTCTCAAGAACGCGTAAAGGTAGCAAGTTGAAATTTATACTAAATACTTGGGTCTACGGTTTCTTTCGGCTGTAAAAAAATAAAAGTTGTAAGTCAACGCAATCAAAAGATATGAACGTTTATGTCGCATATTTTGCGATTTCACAGGGGAACCAAAACCTATAGGGTACTTCCCGTTGACCTAGAATCATGAAATTTGGCAAAAAGCAAGGTCTCATAGCACATATATAGGAATAAATCCGAAAGTTATAAATATGAAGGTATATCATTTAAAAATGATTATTTTGCTATTACAAACTTACATTTTGTAGTTGGAATGTATGGAAGAACCTTATTGTCAACTACAAACTTAAGTTTGTCTTTCAATATTTTAACTTCAGTTAGTTTTTTTTTTGGTCTCGCGCTCTTAGGGTTCCTTTATGTCGTATATTTTGCGATTTCACAGGGGAATCAAAACCTATAAGGTACTTCCCGTTGACCTAGAATCATGAAATTTGGCAAGAGGCAAGGTCTCATAGTACATATATAGAAATAAATCCGAAAGTTATAAATTTGAAGTTATATCATTTAAAAATAATTATTTTGCTATTACAAACTTACATTTTGTAGTTCGAATGTATGGAAGAACCTTATTGTCAACTACAAACTTCAAAGTTGTCTTCCCAGAGACTGTGGGATCGGCCGATCTGCGAACTAGCATGGAAATCGCTACTAGATACGTGTCCTAGTATTGCAGATCGCGCTCGTATTCTTGCTGTCTCTGTTTGGGAATCGGGACTTTGGTTGCAAGCCATGCCCTCTTTTAACACCGGTAGCCTTTTAGATCCAACCGCATTTCGTCTAGCTGTCAGCTTACGCTTGGGTGCAAGGTGCTGTGAGGCCCATCGCTGTCAGTGTGGTACTGCTGTTGACCAGCTCGGTCACCATGGTCTCTCTTGCTCGAGAAGCGCTGGTCGTATTGGCCGACACGCTAGCCTGAACGACATCATACGCAGGGCACTTTCCACCGCCAATGTCGCAGCTGTGCTCAAACCGAGTGGTCTTGCGCGTGACGATGGAAAGAGGCCTGACGGTATGACACTTGTGCCCTGGAGGTTGGGGCGGCCCCTTGTATGGGACGCAACTTGTGTCGATACTTTGGCGCCGTCACATCTTCCTGAGACACAGGGTAGGGCTGGCGCGGCTGCTAATTTGGCAGAGCAGCACAAGCGTCGCAAATATGCTAACCTCGGCAGTGGTTACATATTTGAGGCGTTTGGGGTCGAGACATTGGGCCCTTGGGGACCGGGAGCTCACCTCATTTTCAAAAATCTTTCAGAGCGCCTGGTTAATGCGACGCGTGACCAAAATACTGGCGTGTTTCTGGCTCAACGCATTAGCATTGCCATTCAACGTGGTAATGCCGCTAGCATGTTGGGTACGCTGCCAACTGGTAGTGGGCTTGAGCATTTGGATTGTCTTTAGACCTTCAACGGTCTATGGGCAGTCTAACTGTATTTGTAGTGTTAGTTTTAGCTTGTATTTTGTTTAGTTATTAAAGGCACTTGCCCAGTAAAAAAAAACTACAAACTTAAGTTTGTCTTTCAATATTTTAACTTCAGTTAGTTTTTTTTTTGGTCTCGCGCTCTGAGGGTTCCGTCTAACGGAACCCTCAGAGCACGAGTCCTACTCGTACTTGTCCGGTTTTTTTTTTTTATTATCCTTATTGGATATGGCAACAATGGATCTATTTATTCTATAATTGATTTGTCTATTAAATACTCGTCTAGACTAGTAACATTTTACGAGCAATATGTCTTTTAGAAATTACGCAAAATTATTCTCATTTTCTGTGTCTTTTATCTACACTGTTAGTTAATTATAAATTTTAATTGCCATTGTATTTGGGCCGGAGTTTATAGTTAGACCTTATTTGATAGTTTCGGTAATTTTTTTCTCTTTTCCTGATGAACTCGAGGTATCTATCTTTATTAAAGTCTGTGGATTGTTTTATCTTTTAAATTTATACATTTCTGTTTGTGAACCCTTACCTATATAATCATATCATTCACAAACATTTGATAAGCTAATCTACGTTATAAAAAGCTATTACCTTCTCGCTCACTAAAAGTGTCACGGGCGAGAGTGAGACAGCATATTTTAACTAAAACATGCCTATTAGATATTTGTGTATAGTTTAAGGGACAATGTTTCGTGCGTCCTTTATCTCGCTAACGCATTTCATTTAAAATGGTTGCAAAATAAAATTCACGTTTTTTTTTTTTTTGCAAAGATGAATAATTGACAAATAAATAATTTGAATAAAGGAAAAGTTTGATTTCGATTCAAACACATATAACTGAACAGCTGTCTGTATAACTTGTTTTTTTTTTTGTATAAATGTTAAATAATTATTAATACAATATATAATACAATAAATGATAAAATACAAATATTAATACAAATCAATATTGTATTTTTTTATTATATTGTAAGAAAATTGTAGGTGTCTATAGGCGGCGGTGACCACTTACCATCAGGTGGCCCGTGGCTTGTTTGCCATTTATTCTATTAAAAAAAAAAAAAATACAATTTGTTTGAATCAATATGAAAATTTTACTGAATAGCTGTTTGTATAGCTCTGATTTTTTGTCAAAATTTAATAACTTTACAATTCGATTCTAATATAAATATTATGTTTGAAAACTTGAGTAATCAAAATGAAATTATTACTGAATAGCTGAAATTTGTATAGTTTAGTTTTTTTTTTTTTATGTAACTGTTGTACCATTGTGTATGCAAATCAATAATGTTTTTTTTTTTATGCCATAGGTGGCAAACAAGCAGACGGGCTGTCTTTGTATAGCTCATTTTAGCTTGTTTTTTTTTACTTAAAATGTCGTAATCCGCAAACGAGATAGAAGATGCACGAATCATCGGTTCATAACATAAGTTGCACTTACAAATCTATATCCGTTTCGCTCTGTCCGCCCGGATTTGCCTATTATTAAACATTGAGTCATTAAGTTCTGGTTTTGTCCGTCTGTCGCTCCTGTTGAACCTGATGGGCGACATGTCTGATAGCTTGTCGCGTGGTTTCTGAAGTCGTTTCGACGAACGAGTTCTGTATTTGAGGGAATCTGTTTGAGACGGGAGCTTGTTAGGCGTCAGGGATTTTATATATCTGTAAAGAAAGAAATTTAGTTAATATACAACGAATAATCATTGCGGATTTCTCTCGCAATTCAGCGGGGGAACGCAGCCAGCGTATTGGGGACTTTCGGTCAGGGCTCGGTCCGCGGAGGACTTTTCGAGTAGGTAATTAGTATTAATTGACAATTTATTGTATATTATTTCTGTAAGTGACGTATTAATACGAATAATTACAAAATAAATTGAAGAATTTTAATTAAAACTATATACAAATCGGTTCGACTGTCCGCGGGTATCCAGTGGATGCAAAAGGCGGGCTGTCGTTCAGTGTGGAGGTTAAAGAGGGAGGCCTATGTTCAGCAGTGGACGTCTTCCGGCTGATGATGATGATGATGATGACAAATCGGTTCAGCAGTTTGGGAGTTACGATGCCACAGACCACAGATACACACGTTAAACTTATAACACCCCCCTTTTTTGCGTCGGGGGTTGAAAATCACATCACATCACATCATCAGCCATTAAACATCCTCTGTTGATCAAAGGCATCCTTTTTTTTTTTTTTTTTGTAAAAAATTTCATGACCCTGGATTCAATGTCCTTTAGTCGTAATATTAAACGGTTTACATAGTATTAATAGCGTCAAAAAATGTCATAGTCACAGTCAGAGTCAAGCTAAGTAAGTCACGGTCAAGTCGAACTCATGCCCCTGTAAAGTGGTGGAGACTTTACAAGAGGCTCCTATGGAGTTTTGGAAACAACAGGAAAAGACACGTTTCGCCTCGTTATATCACTTGAGCACGTTTACGAGCACTTAATGAATAATAATTCATCATTTAGTACACATTAACACTCGAAAATACACAAGTTTAAGAAAATAATCCAAAGAGCCGACATGTTTTTTCCGCGTTGGCGCCAAAACTCTCAGTCCACAGAAAATTCAAAGGGTTACCATACGAAGAAATATATTATTGCTCGCCGTTACAAGCAAAAAACATTTTATTCGTATGATAAGATACGAGTTTTTTTAAAAATAAATAATAGGCTTGCGCTTGACCTCCAACTCGCCTGATGTTAAGCGATGATGCGGTCTACGTTAGAGCACGCTTGCCTAGAAGAAACCGATTCACTCGTGATTTGAAGACACCCAGATTGTAACTATCGGGGAACACGTGGGTGTTCCCTGTGCCTGAGTGGTCAGGCAGCGCAGATATTGTTTACCTGGTGGCCTCTTGCAGCTCCTTGGTGAGCATTTCGTTCTTCATCTTGAGCGCGAGTAGCTCTTGCCTCATCTGCAGCAGCGAGATGTCTCCGGCGGGCCGCAGTAACCGGTGACGGAGGAGGCTGGACGCTGAAGGTCGGTTGGTGGGGTCGGGGTCTACCATTTTCTGTGGAACACATTCTGAATTAACGCAACGTTTGCACAAGAATAGGCTGTTCTGCACCGGCTTCCTTGTTTCCTGAGAGATATAATCTGGGCCTTTTCAAGGTAGAAAAGGTATCTCCTAAGTCTGCGTGCTTCATCTTCGACCACATCGTCGCTTACCGAAAGGCGAGTTGGTGGTCAAAAGCACTTATTCGCGATAAAAAAATTAATATATGTTACACCTCTCAACACATTATGAAATGTGTATAAAATGTTTTTGTTTTTTTTAATAATTAATAGGCTTGCGTTTGACCACCATCACGCCTGATGTTAAGCGAATATAAAATTTAAAACTATTGTACAGTATAGGATAAAAAAATCTGGGCTATTGAGGTGAACAACTTGTGGATGGGATAACAGATCTATGGGATGAGAAACGACACCTGCCTTATCCTGTCTCACCTCAAAATACATTTAGGCAGGTGATGGCTTGCCACCAACTAAATGGGCCCCTATTAAGGCTGCCGCAAATTGGCGCCAGAAGGGCAACATTGGCGTGGATGGCATAATTGTATTTTATATTCAACGGGGCCTCTTGGTGTTGGCTTTGGCCAAAACTCAAAGGTCCGACCTAGACCAGTGTATAAATTGAAATAAAGAGTTATAATAATAATAATGTTACTTACTTTAAGCAGTTGGTTAAACTCCCTAGAGTAAGAGTTTGGTAGATCTGGCAACTTGCCGTCTCGATAGTCGTGCCACTCTTGCCCGTTCTTGGGTAGTGGAATGCCCCGGGCCGCTTCAAATAATGTCAACCCTGGAATTAAACAAGTATGTTATCATTAAAAGATAGGAACGATAGTGCGGAGCTGTAGCATGTGTGCTTTGTAATTCGACTTGGTGCGATTCCGGTGTAAATTGAGGAGGATATCGGTTTTTTATCGAATACATTTCAGAGTGTGCATCGGATCTGCACGATCTAACTCCCTCCTGGCCATTTTTCTATCTGACTGCCAGAGCGGGCAAGAAAAATCGTCACCACTTTATGGTTCATATTCCAAAAACCCATACGTAACGATTTGATTCCACATTTATTGTGCGAACTGCTAGTCTGTGGAATGCGCTGCCTGAATGGGTGTTCCCCGATAGTTACAGTCTGGGTGTCTTCAAATCACAAGTGAATCGGTTTCTTCTAGGCAAGCGTGCTCCACCGTAGACCGCATCATCGCCTAACATCAGGTGAGATGGTGGTCAAACGCAAGCCTATTATTTATAAAAAGAACACAGGGGGTCTAGACAAGAGCCACACACTGTAAGCGTTCACGCCTGCGGAAAGATGAAATTGTATGAAAATGACATTAGCCATAGATAATTTCTCTCAAGCTAATGTCATTGTCAATGTCATTTTCATACAATTTCATCTTTCCGCAGGCGTGAACGCTAACAGTGTGTGGCTCTTGTCTAGACCCCCTGGTCAGGTAGGATTGAAGTACTGACCTAAAGAGAATATGTCAGCTTTGGTGAGATGTGTGAAATCCTCTTGAAGCACTTCTTTGGCCAGGTACCTGCAGTCACCCTCTTCGCGCGACGGAGACGACACGCAGGTCACGTGGCCCAGGTCGCCTGAACAACAAAACATACGGTGTTCATTATGGAAATAGATGTGGCTTTAGCAGACTTCAATGATTGATATTTCAAAATTAGTGAATACGCAATTTCGTTTTTTTGGATGTCATATTTTTTTCCAATTATTTTGATTTTAAAACCAAACTAATGAAGCGATTTTGTTGAAATTTCTGTGGGACCAATCTGAAATAGTTTTAACTCATTCCATTTCGGAAATATTTTTCTATGCTTACTATTTTTCGGATGTTATTTTGTCTGACTCTCTTTAGAAAGTATTTTTGTGAAAGCCGGAAGTATTTTTTCGGTTCTCACTCTCTTTTAGATGTCATTTGTTTGAGCTAATTCACTTTTGGAAGTATTTTTCTGTGCTCACGACGTTGCTTATGTTATCTATGCAAGCGTGCTCCACCGTAGACCGCATCATCGCTTAACATCAGGCGAGTTGGAGGTCAAGCGCAAGACTATTACTTATCTATACTAATATTATAAAGAGGAAAGATTTGATTGTTTGTTTGTTTGTTTATTTGTTTGTTTGTTTGCATTGAATAGGCTCCGAAACTAAAGAACCGATTTGAAAAATTCTTTTACTGTTGGGAAGCTACACTATCCCCGGTTAACATAGACTATATTATATTTAAAAAAAATAGGGATCCTTACTAAAACTCCAATAATAAAACCCAAGGTGTAAAAAATAAGATTTACAATTTTGACTTTGCGTGTTTGACAGTTCTAAGACAGGACAACGTCTGTCAGGTCAGCTAGTAAAAAATAAAAATAAAATTGTCTGAGCTTACTCCTTTTCAGATGTTATTTGTTTGAGCTAACTCCCTTTAGAAAGTAATTTTCTGTGTTCACTATATTTCAGATGTCATTTGTCAGTGCTCACTACGTTTCAGATGTCATATTATGTCAGTGCTCACTACGTTTCAAATGTCATTTGTCAGTGCTCACTACGTTTCAGATGTCATATGTCAGTGCTCACCTATTTTATATGTGTTTGTGCTGTTGTTAGTATGTGCATCGTCCCCGTAGCCATCGTCGGAGTCGTGTTCATCTATGTGAGTGTTCTCTCCACCGCTGCATATGAATATGTTGGCCGGCTTCACGTCCATATGGACTAGTTGTTGTGAGTGGATGTACCTGCAACATGGACGAGGTTAGTTAGTTATTACTTTCATTAGCATTGTAGAAGCGTTTCAGATTCAGATTGTCTATTGACCAATATAACATGTTCGTAACCTTAGCCGATGCTCGGCTACAACTGGTCTTGGACCACTGTTTCAAACTATCAAGGTTGTTCACTAAAGTTATATGATTATTATGCAGATTTTATTTGTTTATTTTATTATTATTAAACACTATACGCAGTGATACAGTGAGTGTGTTTTGTCGGGACTTCGGTTCGAGTTCGAGTTCCAGTGATAACCATAGCAAAAGACTAACAAAGAGGGTAGATTGTTATGTCTGCACGTAACTTTGAACTGTTCGACCAACCACCCACATTGTTCAGTCTTCTCGTGAACATGGTGCATGTAGCTGCGCTGAAATATCGGGAGGTCATTCCACAACCTTACCACAGTAAATATTCCGTAAATAATCATATAACTTTGGCCTTGGATCGTCTTACGTTCAAGTAGGGTCATGTCATCATCATCATCATCAGCCAGCAGACGTCCACTGCTGACCATAGGCCTCCCTTATTAACCTCCACACTGAACGACAGCCTGCCTTTTGCATCCACTGGATTCCAGCGACTCTCACAATGTCGTCGGTCCATCTAGTGGGAGGCATACCATCTAGTGGGAAGTAGGGTCATGTAGGGTGCAGATACATACGCTAGTCCCGAAGCTATATGCTGCAAGACAAGTAGTAGTTCAGTCTCTGGCAGCGCTCCGTCGTTTTCCAAGCGTTGTTGTAGGGAACCTCCGTTACAATACTCGTTTTGGATTATCATGTGGTCATCTTCGGCCCACGCTGAGTAGTATCTGTGGATAAATTGACTTATGTTATTCTGCCTCAGTTGGCAATAGCTCGGCTGGTTTGTGTAGGCTGGCAGGCATATGCAATTTGTGTTAAGTGTAATGTAAGTGGAAACTCAAGGGTTCGTCTGAAAACCGGCGCTGATAGTCCTTGACTTTCAGCATTAATGCTGAGACGGACCCATTCGACACTGATATTTATTGTAACCCGACGACGTTGGCATGGTTTGCAGAGTGCTGCATGATAGTTACCGTACGACGTTGGCACGTTTCCTGAGCGCCGCATGCGCGTACACTTATCTCAAGGCTAGATACTGGGCCGCAGAACCTGCCACCGGCGTGATAGCCTCACGATATTGGCAGGTTTGCCGAGTGCAACATTGTTTGCCGAGTGCGACATAGTTTGCAGTGCGACATGATATTTACCTGACAACGTTGGCATGTTTCCCGAGCGCGGCATGCGCGAACACCTCCCTCAGAGCAAGCCGCTCGGCCGCCGAACCGGCCACCGGCGTGATAGACCGCTTCAGTGCGTATTCGCACCCGTCCAGTCTGTTGAGGCACTTCGTGACGAGTCCGAACTGACCGCGACCGATCTCCTCCACCTCGTCGAACTCCTTCTTGTAACGGGATATGTTGGATTCCTGACAACAAATTGTTATTATCAGTGCCAAGAACTCGTGCAGTTTTATTCTTTCCCTCTATTCTGAGTTTTTACGCGCCCATCGACTGAAAAACCGTCGTCTGGCAGCATAAAGGCTAAAGACATCAATGCAAGAGGCTGGTGGGCATATGTGCATTTAGTAAAGGCTAAAGAAATCAATAGGCTGGTGGGCGTCTGTGCATTTAGTAAAGGCTAAGGACACCAAGACAAGTGGCTGGTGGGCATCTGTGCATTTAGTAAAGGCTAAAGACATTAATGCAAGAGGCTGGTGGGCATCTGTGGATTAAGTAAAGGCTAAAGACACCAAGAAAAGTGTCTGTGCATTTAGTCTATATTTGTTGCAAGCTAAATTAGACATAAGATATTCAAATTAAAAATATTTATTTATTATTTGTATAAATAGGTTGATATTTCTAAAATGTATTTCGGTAATTGCAGGTCACTTTTGTGTAGTTTGTACTAGTCCCGACATCCATTTGTTTATTTATACTAATATTATAAAGAGGAAAGATTTGAGTGTTTGTTTGTTTGCATTGAATAGGCTCCGAAACTACTGAACCTATTTGAAAAATTCCTTTACTGTTGGGAAGCTACACTATCCCCGGGCGACATAGGCTATAATCTATACCCGTGCAAAGCTGGGGCGGACCGCTAGTATTATACATAAATGATTGATATTGACACATACTCGTAATCTCTTGGCAGGTTGTTCGGGCGTCGAGTCCCAGGTTGGTGTTTTTGACAACGCTCGTTTCTTCTTGTTCAGCGCTTGACCTGTGAATTAATATTATAAATATTAATATGTTTGTACTTTGTTAAAGCAAAGTGGCCATATATCATAGGTATTATAGAGTAGCTTTTTTACCCAAATACTGGATATCCAGCCATCCTACAAGCATTTCAATTTGTTATACATTAGACTCGGTCCAAGCATTTATTTGCTTTGACAGCTGCAATAACATTGTTAAAAGCAGAATGGAAACATTTTCTTTAAATATTCATCATCATCATCATCATTTCAGCCATAGGACGTCCATGGCTGGACATATACAACATAGACCTCCTCCACCAATCTCCAAAAGCGGTTGGAAGCGGGCTGCATCCAGCGTTTCCCTGCGGTCTCTTTTAGGTCGTCTGTCCATCTTGTGGGTCGACGTCCATCGCTGCGCTTACCGGTCTGTGGTCTCCATTCGAGAACCTTTTGGCCCCATAAATATTGCCTACTACTTATATTGTTTAAACTCTTATTATGCATGTGTTTTAAAATGTGTGTATTATTTACTATTTGTGCAAATAAATGTTCTTTATCCATGTAGCCCTGTAGGGACCATAGACAGGGGGTCTAGACAAGAGCCACTTTCTGTTAGCGTTCACGCCTGCGGAAAGATGAAATTGTATGAAAGTGATATTAGCTTGCGATAACATCTCTCAAGCTAAAGTTATATGATTATTTACGGGATATTTACCATGGTAAGGTTGTGGAATGAGCATGTAACTGCGCCGAAATATCGGGAGCTCATTCCACAACCTTACCACGGTAAATATCCCGTAAATAATCATATAACTTTAGTGAACAACCGTGATAGTTTGAAACAGTATCTCTCAAGCTAATGTCATTGTCAATGTAATTTTCATACAATTTCACCTTTCCGCAGGCGTTAACGCTAACAGACAATGGGTCTTGTCTAGACCCCCTGGTGTGACTTACCGTCCGGCGTAAAAGGGTTGATGTTGGCAACTGAGCGGCGAGGGGGCGCGAGGCGAGACTCGTCGTTGTCGTCAGGAGGCAAGCTGCCGAGGGCGGAGTCTTCGTCGCCAGACGGCGGGTGGAGGTGGTGGCTGGACCCCGACGGCACGTCTACTAACAACAATGTTATTAAAACCAAAACTTTTCTACTAAATGGTTAATATGTTTTTTATTTCTTTTTTTTAACCTATGCTGTCCCACTCATCATCATCACGTCCTACGGCTGAAATGATGATGATGCCTGTCCCACTGCTGGGCAAAGGTTTCCCCCATTTCCTTCCATAAATCTCGGTCCTCCACCGATAAAAATATAAATTGAAAAAAAAAACCCTCAACATAAGGCAAGTTTCCTCCTGGGTTACCTGGACTTGACAGCGTACTATGACTTCACAAAGAATACTAGGCAAGTACCAAAAACTGCAAACAATCAAGGGAAGCTATCCCAGTGCTTTTTATATTATTATGAATAGGCTTGCGCTTGGTCGCCTGATGTTAAGCGATGATGCGGTCTACGATGGAGCACGCTTGCCTAGAAGAAACCGATTCACTCTCGTGAGCTGCTTAATCCGAGATACTCCCGAAGATTGCATAATCTAAAACGTGACAAACTCCGGCAACTTGTTGGCGTTGTCAGAGGTCAATGCATTTTAAACAAACATCTTGACATCTTTTAAACAAACCGTCGATTCTGTTACGTAAATTTTTTCCATCCAATGGTTGCCTGGATGAGATCGCTTTTAGCGATATGGCCGCCACTTGTGGCACTAGCTCGTAAGTGTTTTCTATCGTGTTGTAATTTTTATTTCTGGTGTACACAATACAGAGTTTCTATCTATCTATCTTTTTAAAATGGGGGTTACAGACAGTCCCCTATGTAGGTATGTAGGAGGGTGTATGGAGACTGAAAAACGGCCGCACATTTGCTGCTGGAGCGCAGCAACGTGGTAGAACAACGAAATACTATCCTCTATCCTTTTTGGGAAACCTGTGCAGCCATCAGCGAGCTGCTGGCTTTCCTGAAGGAGCCAGGCTGAATTACCAACAGCCGGGTGATGCAAAATGGGCCAATGAATGACCTAGTTGCGGAAAATGCCCGCTACACAAGTAATAAGTAAACATTTCTCCGGGCTGGCATTGCATCGACAACGCCGCTAGTGTTGCAGGTGCCGCTTACCATCAGGCGCTTGCCTGCTTGCTGTTTATTAAATATTTTTTCAACGTACCTGACTGCAGGTTTATCTTGGGAGGGCGCAGCAACCTCGATCTAGGCGGATGGTATGATGGAGTGGAGCACTTTTCTATCAACGTTTTGGGCGTGTGGGGACTGTCGAATAATCTGCAATGAATGAACATGTTATTAAACTCGGCGAACATAAAACACAAGATGCTTTGATGATGAATATGTAAAGTTACGGCGGATTGACTAAAATAAAAATAACAAAGTCAAAAAGTAAAAACGAAAGGGGGGTATACACCCCATACAATAAACATATTTTTTAATTATTTTTGTATTAGCTCTAATGTAAAAACAGTAATACGTACAAGCGTTATACTTGGCATGATTATAGTATACACTGTAACAACAAATAATAAATAATGGCCAAGTGAGAGACGGTGACAAATTTCTGTTCATTACCAAGTTATAACAGGTAATTTCGTTATTGAATTTGGTGGTGGTACGGAACCCTCAGTGCGTGAGCTCGACTCGCACTTGCCCGGTGTATTTATAATTATACAAACAGTAAAAATACCATTTGTTGTGCCTACTATATCAAATTCTGATTATTTCACAAAACAAAAAAGTCATTCACAGCACACTCAACGAAATATATACAATATGGAACTGCTGATATTTTTTTTCGCCATTTCAGGAATGGTCCCATCGATTCCCATTTTTTTAACCTATACTGTCCCACTGCTGGGCAAAGGTCTCCCCCACTTCCTTCCACTAATCTTGGTCTTCCGCAACCTCCTGCCAACCTCTCCGGAATGAGTCAAGATCGTCACGCCAGCGTTTCTTGGGCCTTCCTTCTCCTTGACTGCGTCGTCCATCAGGCACCCACTGTGTGACGATCCTGGCCCATCAGTCGGGATGCATACGCGCCACATGTCCCGCCCAATCCCATTTTAATCTGGCGGCTTATTGGCCAAGCTCGAACACGCGTGTTATGGAGCAAAATATTAACTTATCTAATTAATTTCAACATGAGATCATGGCCAGGTGAAAATTAGCATAATTTTGCGAGTTTTTTCTCCAAAAGTCCTAAAGAAAAACGATTCTAAATAACTTCAGGTACTCAGGTAGCCACCTCCATTATGTAGCAAAGATAACCATATGTGTTGCTAATAAAGCCTACTTTAGTAAATTTGTCTTGTACTTTGGTATTAATGTACACATAAGCAAGTATGTATCTTAATCCTCAGCATTAAGGTATAGTTTGGAGTGTTTTTAGGAAGCAAGGTGATGTGCAGGCGTTGTTTTTTTCGGAGCAGATGTCAGCTGATCCGACATCACGTGTTATGTTGTCATTGTGTAGGTAACTGTACAATAACTGATTTTTCGTAACTGAAATTTCGAGAGTGGAGAAAGTATTTGAGACTGGATGCGCCCATAGATAAGACAAACAAGGGAGATATGGTAAGGTGGCGTCGGTATCGCACCTGGCATAGATAGCCCATTGCTCCAGTTGGTAATGATCCTGCCTGCGCTTGGGGGCGTGGGTTCGATTCCCACCTAAGCCAAACATTCATGTGATGAACATTTGTGTTTGTTCTATATCTGAGTATTAATATCTATTTAAGTATGTATTTAAAAATATATATGTATGTATATCAGTCTCTGGCAGCCATATCACAAGCTTTGCTTAGTTTGGGGTCAGATGACCGTGTGTGCAAATGTGTCCCGAATATTTATTTATTCTGGCATAAATCATATGCGTATCTGAAGGACAGATTCAACATTAATATTATCAATGTTCACTGATGTAAAGCGAGGGCCATAGATGAATCACAAGCAAGTGAAGGATTCTAATGATATACTAACTCACTGAGTTAGTATGACTGAATGACCTGACTGACCAACGAATTATCTTTGATGTGTACCTAATACGTACCATGTTCTGACAAATAATTTGACTGGAAACTTCCAGAAGGTTCTAGAACTATTATATAAGCAATAGAGTGAATATCCGAAGCATTTGTAACACATTCTACATTAATATTAATTATTTAGACACCCAGTCCTTCCACTTTCACTTTGTAGCTGTATTTTGGCTAGAACTGGTTAAGCAGGTCCAAGACAAGTCAAAGTGAGGTCATCCATTGTTAGACAGGTTAGTACATGTTTGTATCAGTTTTGGTAGGAACTACAGGAATAACAATAACACCTAAAAACTTGTTGGTACATGTTTTTTTGGCTTTTGTTGGTAGTGATGAGTAATAAGGTATCTTATACATTATGGTCGATTATTAGCTCATCTAAGCTTTACAAATATTTGTCCATCAAACACGTCTTGGTTTCATAATTTTTTATTTATTTCTCTGATGATATAATATATTATGAGATATAATATAGGAAAGCTGTTAGTGGCTACCTCATGGTGCTCAGAAAAATTCTAGGGCTGGTGAAGCGGGAAGATGGTAGTTGGAGGATCCGAAAGAATGCGAGAGGATCGCGCGGTAAAAAGGGCTTATTGGGACTGCCTGAGGGCCAAAGGCCTGTGGGTGGTTAAGACACATTTTGGGTCGCTGCGTCAACATAAGTAAGTAATATAGGAGAGCAGCATATGCTGATGTGCCTATATCACAGTGTCAATATCTACTATGTTCTTCATTCTTATCCATCTGTCCAGTTTGTTTTTAAATGCATTTATTGATTTCGAAGCGACCACCTCCTCAGGCAGCCTGTTCCAGTTGAAAACGACTCTGTTGCTGAGGATCATGTATTGTGTCACAAAAAAGTCTCAAATCAGCATAATGCTGTTTACCAAACAGCGCTGATCTTCCACAATCCATTCAGGGAAGTCATGAAAGGCTTAAAAACCAGCTCAACGTAGAAACTAAGTTACTATCGGTTAAAACCATGCTAAAGTGCGCTTGCAGACAATACGTAGTGCAAGTTGTAAGTAGCTACTATGCAACGTCTGCAACCAATTTGTTACCAGAAATCGTTTATTTGTACCGAATATTGTCCATTTATCAAAGCCTTATTTTTAAGCCTTTATATGCATCCTGTACGCTACCTGTATTACTTATATTTTAAGATACATATTTCTATTTGCTCTTTGTGATATTGGCTTTTATATCCATGAAATAAAAACTATTATGAACGTTTTGCTTAGTGCAAGTGGCAGTGGTAGTGCCTAAGCCCTACGTCAATTTTTATATTTTAAATAAATTAACTATACAAACAAGACTTGTCAAATTAAAAGTGATTTTCAGGCCTTCACAAAAGGCTAAATACCCAGAGTGGAGATCTGAAAATCAACAATTGTCCTTGTGATAGTATATAACTAAGTCACAGTCATCCCAGAACACACTTCCCGCAGCATCCACTTCTCACATATACTCAGCCTTATGCACTTTCTCCGTACAAACTATGCAATGCTTCGCCCATAATCTACCATAATCCACCACGCCCTGCCTTCTACCTCCTGTATAAATCCTCTACATCCTGGACGAGATCGCTCTTAGCGATAAGGCCGCCGATTGTTTCATTAGTTTTTAAGCTGTTTCATCGTGTGTAAGAAATTTGTGGTATGAGCAATAAAGAGTTTATCTATCTATCTCGCCCTTCCCCTACGTAGCCTCAAGCATACGTTGACTTGCCACAGAATATCATGTTGTATTATAAATTGGTCTATTAATTCAGTCCTAAGTCAGTAAACATGTACAAGCTGTGCCCGAAATATTCACTATGCTTCCTGAGCACCCAGGACACAAGTTTTGCTGCCTAGTTTGGGGTCAGTAAACATGTACAAGCTGTGCCCGAAATATTCACTATGCTTCCTGAGCACCCAGGACACAAGTTTTGCTGCCTAGTTTGGGGGCCCGGAACTAATAGTTTTACGCACTATTATTAGCCTTAACTACTGTATATTGTAACTTAGATCTATGATAACTTACGTCCTTTTTAAGGCTTAATGTAAATGAAGTTTATGTTTAAGCGTATTGGACCAATGGTAATTAATATGATGGTTAGTGCGTGCTGCTACTGCCAGAAATTGTGAACATGAAAACATCAGTTTTGATATGACTATTGAGGAATTTTGAGTTTTTAATTATTTTGGACTACGACAGGAGAATGAAGCTTCTGAGAATTTTTCAACAAAAAACTTGTCATCAAAGAAAATAAAGGTCACTCATTGGCTGCATGAATTATGCAAGTATTTTGACATTCTCGTGTCCCTGGCATTTAGAAGGCATCGCTTTTAAAACTAATTAAATGGTTACATAATTGAAAATGTAAAGAATGAGCATCTTTGTACATGTTACAATATAGCAAATGTTACAATATGTTATAGTTTCGTCGATATTATAATTGTAGATGCACTAGGAGCGAAGTAAAGAGTAGGTTTAGGCGAAACGTGGTGTTTTCTAAGGGTTTTTCTTTGGAGAAAGTAGGTGAGCTTACCTGAGTGCCCTAACTCTTCTGTAGGGAGGACTTTGGGACGCCGGCGCCGGTGCAGCGTCTCTGAGCCCATCGTCCTCATCCATGTCGCTAAAATCCAGCTTCCTAGGCACCATAGACGCCGGTATAGGACTCAAATTGCCCGTAAATATGTGGAAAGGGTCCGACATTTCACAGGAAGTTTCAACAGACAATTCGGACGAGTTGTGCTTATTTTCGAAACTACTTCTCATTTTATGCCAATCCGTCATGGTTGTTAACACATTTATTACACTTTTATCACAAAACAATCACTTGATTTTGTTTTAACTCGATCACAAAACGCACTTTCACAAATACAATCGTTATGGCGGATGACGCATAGCACCTGTTTTAGCGTTCAACCAATCAGAACGCTGTAAATAGCCGGTAGCAATAATATTCAAATTCTATTGGCTGACGTTTAGAACGGAAGCAATCATGGCGGCTCTTGAGTTCTCATGACGATAAAGGATGCGTTCATTAGTCAACGAAATTTTTTTATGATTCCGTTCATAAACCAGCCAAGTGCGAGTCGATTTCTGGTTTAACACTATAATACAAATACGTTAAAAAAAACGTTGGGACCCACCCCCTTTAGTTATCTTTTTGACTTTATTATAGGCTTATTATTAGGGTCCCGTTTTCTTCATTTGGGTACGGAACCCTATATAAATATTATAAATCTGTGATAAGTCATGATAATAAAAACTAAACATCTTATATAGTAGACAGTGACGTTATCAGAGTTTTGGCGCCAAAATGAACAAAACGCGTTGCCTCCAATGAATTCATTACCGTTTTGGTCGCATCATTGCATTATTTTTCTAAACTTGGTCATGTCGACTGTTTAATAATGGTGGTCTATTAAGTGATCACGAATATGGTCAAGTGTAGAAGTGATTTGATGAGGTTAAACGTGAATTTTCATGTTGTTTCCTAAACTCTATAAAAGCATCTGATAATAATAATGTTAACACACGTATGGATTTGGTTGACGGACCGCTGTCCAAGCAACAGGAGAGAAAGAGTGAGAATATAATTTCTCTTTCTCTCCCGTTGGTCAGACGAGTTGAGGTCAATCAAATACGTGTGTTAGCACTATATAAAGTCTCAGACGAAATAAACTAAACCAATGGACCATGCAATAGCATGCAATGGACCACAGGCCTCTAAGGTCTAGTCTAGTGTTAATGGTGAATTATTATTAAGTGTTCATGAATTTCCTCGAGTGTAAGAAAGTGATCTACGTGATACACGTGTATTTTTATGTCCAAACTAAAACTCCACATGTGCCTCTATAATAGTGCTAACAAACGCACGAACGCAGGTGACCTCAACCGCCCTCTGACCTATGGGAGAGAAAGAGAGGGAAATATGATATTCACACTCTTTTGATTATGTCAGCCGCGTTCGAGCGTCTGTTAGCACTATTATAGTCTCTACTGTTTTGGGCTGGGCATGGGGCAAATAGTAAACTACGGAAGACGAAGCGGCATAGCTTTAAAGGCTTTAACCTGCTCAGTAATGGAAAAATCTAGGGCCATCAATATTCTATTCAAATTTACGTTTTAAATCACGTCCACAGCGCTAAATGCCGAATAAAAACATGTGAAATAATTAATTATCACTTTGCAAGCAAATGGTGTTAAAATTGCCAAAATGTTGTAAGAGATCTCGTCAGATATTTTTTTTTTCTGACTTAACCGTTTTATTTCTCTACATCGCTCTTGTCACCGGTGGCGTTGATTCGGAACGTATTAGATTGATTGACGGATTTGACGGTCGGTTGATTTGATTGACAGTGACCACTGACTTGCACTTGACGTATCATTGTTTTGTATTTTAGTCTGCTTTGCAGATTTTCTGCGAAAATCAAATAGTAAATTACTGTTAAAACCTCAACATAAGTAAAACGGTTTGAAATGTTACTGTGATGATTAGAATCACAAAAATCTTCAGTTCACAGTTTAATGATATCTAAAACCGAAGATGGCTCTCACAACTTTGATAAAACTTAGCATATTTATGTGTCTGCCTTACATAAGTTTACAACAAAACGTTGGCCGAGATGAAATCATATTTAACTATAATAATACGTGAGTATTTTCACAAAGTTATTTGTAATTTTGTTAAATTGTGTGTGATAAATAAGATAAAACCTTTAGAATAACGGTTAATTAGCAAAATACAAGTTAGATTTTCAGAGTGACTTGACTATGACACAAGGTGGATTGACACACAGATTGACAGCTTATAAATAACCTATGGTTTCATCAACAGAAACTGCAAGGAGTTTCTGCATGTTATCACATTCTTCCAGGCTGAAAACTTAAGCTGCCAATTGTTTAGCTGAGCACGTAGTCATCGAAGCGACTTGGTAGTCGCCGTTCCCTTGATGATCTTCGCTGTTGCTCATCTATAGGTGGTTCTGTAATTGGGACTGTTTCAACTGTCTGAATATCCGCCTGACCTGCGTCATTTGAGTCATGAGAATCAAAGAACTCTTCGTCACTAGATTCTCTTGTTTCATTTAATATTTCAGGCATTTCCTGTTCTATCTGACTATCTTGTCCCAACGGTGCTAAATGACGGTTTGAAACAGTAGATTCTCGACCATCTTCAAGGCGAACATAAGAATAGTCAGGGTTTACATGGAGTAATGTTACTTCTTCAACGATTGGTTGATATTTATTCGTGCGGTTAAATTTTCGCATTAGCACGCGTTCTGATTCTGTCAACCAAGTAGGTATAGATACTCCATTCGACGATCTCCTGGTATGGGTAAACATTCTTTCATGCGGCGTACAGTGAGTGGCAGTGCACAATAAAGATCGTATCGAATGTAAAGATTGGGGAAGAACTTGTTCCCAATTTTCAATAGACTTGTTACTAGAACGAAGGGCTAACTGTACTGTTCTCCAGAGCGTCCCATTGAAACGTTCTACTTGTCCATTTCCTCTAGGGTTGTAAGGAGTAGTTCTACTTGAAGCTATTCCTCGTGAATTCAAAAAACTTTTGACTTCTGCAGACATAAATGAGGTTCCTCGATCTGAATGAAGGTAGGATGGCAAACCAAATAACATAAATATCTCATTTAGATGCTTTATCACCGTATTTGAACTCATATCAGCGCATGGAAACGCAAATGGAAAGCGTGAATATTCGTCAATTACTGTCAGGATGTATTTGTTCTTTGTATTAGAAGGCACGGGACCTTTGAAGTCAATGCTTAGTCTTTCCATAGGTGATGTTGCTTTGATTAATGTAGGATCAGAATCAGCTCTGTAAAATTTCGGTTTTATTTCAGAGCATATCCGACATGAATTAGTCATATTTTTGACTTCTTCGGTAGAGTAAGGCAAATTCTTTGATTTCACCCAATGGTTCATACGCGCTATTCCAGGATGACACAATGCTTCGTGTAAGGATTTGAGTTTCTCATTCCGCATTGGTATCGTTGCACAAACACGTGAAAGTGCATCAGCAACATCATTCTGTTTTCCTGGACGATATACAATATCATACTTAAAGGGAGCCAAATCTAAACGCCATCGCTGTATTTTTTCGTTCTTAATTTTGCTCGTCACTTTGTTGTCGAACATGAATGATACAGAGCGTTGATCAGTAATAAGACGAAATGGTTTGCCAATAAGAAAGTGGCGCCATTTTCTTAATGATTCCACTATAGCGTAAGCTTCTTTCTCTATAGCCGAGTGGTTAAGTTCACAATTGTTCAACATTCTGGCAAAAAATGCAACTGGACGGCCAGCTTGTGATAAAGTTGCTGCAATTGAATGTTGTGATGCATCTGTTTCCACTGTAAATGGTGAATTATGATCGATAGCATGGATAGTAGCCTTTGCAATATCAGTTTTGAGTTTTTCAAAAGCTCCAATTAAATCGTCTTTCAGTGGAAATACTTGCGTATGTGCAAGAGCATAGATCCTTTCTGAAAAATTTGGTATCCATTTGCTGTAATGTGCAAACATACCTATAGCTCTTCTAAGTGATGGTAAATCCGATGGTGGTGGTAGACTCAATAATGGACGTAAACGTTCACCATCTGGCTTGATTAAGTGATCCTTTATATTATATCCCAATATATTGATGGAGTTCTGCGAAAACTTGCTCTTTTCTCTGTTTATAGTTAGGTCATATTTTTGAACAGCTGTCATAAATTTACGCAAATTTTCGTCATGTTCCTCCTGATTTTTTCCACAAATCGTTATGTCATCAAGATATGCGTACGTCCCTTTCAAATCCTCCATACGAATAACCCAATCGATGGTTCTTTGGAAACTTGAAACTCCGTTTGTAACCCCAAATGGAATTCTTCGAAATTGATAAAGATTTCCTAAAGCTTCAAAAGCTGTGAAATGACGTTCTTTTGGCAAAATTTTGACTTGATGGTAAGCGCTTTGCAAATCTAATGCACTAAATACGCTGTATTTAGAAATCTGAGACACCATTTCTTCCATGTTTGGTAGTGGATAGGCATCTAGTTGTGTGTATCTGTTAATCGTTCGAGAATAATCGATAACAAGTCGCTTCTTATGATTAGTACTCTTTGAAATTAGAACTTGTGCCCTCCAAGGAGAAGTACTCTCTTCGATTATTCCATCAGCTAAGAGTTTGCTTATTTCTTCTGCAATGAACTTTTTATCTTCTTCACTATACCGTCTAGATTTTATGGCAATAGGCTTACAATCTGGAGTAACATTCGAGAACAAAGGTACAGCCGGTACAGATGCTGCAGCAACACTACATACTTTCATAGGGTCCTTTGCTCCTCCAAAAGAAAACTCAAGCAAAGAATGCTCTCCTAGAACATCATGGCCAATGATGAGATCTGCGCACAAGTTTTTCACGATGAGCAGGTTGAGACCCTCGTAACTGTGATCTCCAATTTTAGCTGAAGTATAGGTCTGTCCCTCTACTTGAGACGTGAGAGAAGTTGAGGCCATTGATATTGTTTGATTGCAGTGTTTTTTTCTTAGACGACAAAGCTTGAAGAAATCATCATCTATAAAACTGACAGAACTGCCAGTATCTATCAATGCTTGAGCGCGTATCCCTTTGATGTAGGCAGTCACTGTTGCTTTCTTCAGAGAATCTGGGGATGCGGCTATAATGCATGCCGAGCTGTTGTTATTCTCATTGCCTTCATTTACAACTGCAGCAACCTTGCTAGGTTGCTTACTTCGACATACCTTAGCGTTGTGTCCTTTTTTGTCGCAAATTTGGCAGGTGGTGTTGAATGCAGGGCAATCTTTTCTAGAATGTATAGGCCCTCCACAAAAAAAACATTTTCTTTTATGGGACGCTGCTGCAATTGGTTCCTGGCGTTCTTGTGGACTTTGAATAGTGCTTACACTTGGTACATTAAAGCTCTGCGAACTAATCTCAGCCATTTCCAACGATAATGCTTGATTGTAAGCTTCATCAAGTGTTAGTGATAGATTCTCAAGCAACCGTTGTCTAATCTTGTTTGATTTAATGCCAGCAATAAATGCGTCTCTGATACTATCTTTTTTATTAGTCTCCGCATCAACTTTACCAAATTCACAGTCTTTAGCCAATAACTTCAATGCTCGTATGTATGCGTCGACATTTTCTTCGTTATGCTGCTTCCTAGTCGCAAGCATGTGCCTAGCATAGATTATATTCTGTGGCTTGATGTATATTTTGTCTAAAGTGTTTATGGCAGTTGCATAGTTGGTACACTCACTGATAAATGCGTAAATTTTAGCAGATAGATGGTTGGTCAATAAGTTAAATTTCATTTTGTCATCTTTGACATCAATCCCGCTGCATGACAGGAAAATTTCAAATCTTCGTCTCCAATGCTCCCATTCTTGTGAAGCAGAGCTGTCAGAAGGATCAACGTCCAACTTATCCGGACGCAAATATTTTTCCATTGCATGGATTGCGTATTTGCTAATTAAATTGATAAATAAGATAAAACCTTTAGAATAACGGTTAATTAGCAAAATACAAGTTAGATTTTCAGAGTGACTTGACTATGACACAAGGTGGATTGACACACAGATTGACAGCTTATAAATAACCTATGGTTTCATCAACAGAAACTGCAAGGAGTTTCTGCATGTTATCACAGTGTGCATTCAATAAAATATTTTTCCTACCTACCCATGTTTGGACTAAAAAAAATATATACACAAGTTCCATATCTTTTCACTTCGATTATTATAATGACTCACAACGGTATGTTGTTATTAAACGGTACGATAATTACAGTTTGTAAGGATCAATAACCTAACCTTATTTCTTTGCTACATTCTCTTGAAATAAACAAAGATATGGTAGGCCAATGGTCCTTGAAGTAGGTAGGTACTTTGTTGGATGGGTACATATACCTCTATGGAATGAGTAAAAAGAGGATTTAACTGCATGACTAGAACTTTTTTGACACGTATAAGCTCCACTTGCATCTATGTTAACATCTTGGAGGGTGATCTTAACCTTCTACACTATTTCCATTTGTTAATTTGCTCTTATGCTCTTGAGCGATGGTGGCTTAGTAGTAGCATGTGGGCTTTACAATCTGTCAGCACCCGGTTCGATCTTCGGCCCTGCACCAATCACTTATTTTAGTTCTTAGATAAATTATGTGCAGTTTTGATGCCATCGCTCAAAATCCAAAATCCAATCCAAAAAAGTAACACTGATTTGAACTTTTCTTCCTGTTTTTTGGATTCATTCAAATACCTATTTACTAAATGATGTCTACGATATCTTAATATACAGATTTCATAATTATGGAGAGAACTATAAAGGTACATTTTACGTTACAGCTTTTCGAAAATATGAGTAAAACTTTAGAAATAAAAATAGCAAAATGCAACACTGTGTGCGCCATGGTTTTGCTCCACTAAATGCGACTTTAATACAAAAAATTAAGGCTTATGGTCATCTGTACTAACAAGCGTTGCTTAAAAGTGGGAAAACGCGCCTTAAATTTGTTTTTTATTCCAGGTACCAGTACAATGTGTCTTATACTGTCAGCGTGGACAAATACACTGAATACATCATGGAGTTTGCAGGGGTGGGGGTATGTAACTAGCTACTGTTATTCTAATATACTACTGGCCTGTTATTTTACCAATACACTACTTCTTCTTTCGAGTCGATGTTCCGCAAAATACAATTCTATTTTCAAATCAAGTTTCTAGACCAAAACTTTGCCACCTCAATGGCATTTTGCGTGGCTTCATTCAGGTCGTCTTGTGTGCAAGTTGTAGGACACGCTGCACAGTTCATCAAGTGTGACATTGTCTGAGGGTTTACACCACAAAGACATTCGGTGTCAGAGCCCTTTATATAACCCCACTTTGCCATATTATCCCGACTTCGGCCCACTTTGGACCGAATACACTACTGGACTGTTATTTACCAATATGCTACTGGACTGTTATATTACCAATACGCTACTGGACTGTTATTTACCAATACGCTACTGGACTGTTATAGTACCAATACACTATTGGGACCTTACGGACAACTGCTATTGCGGCACCAAACTAACGTTAAATCCGGTCAGTTGGAAAATCACACGACTGTAAACCGTATCTGGGTGTGTTAAGGTTCACGTTCACGTGAGTTGATTTTCCAACTGAGCGGATTAGACGTTAGATTGGTGCCGCAATAGCAGTTGCCCGTAAGGCCCCAGGACTGTTATTTTACTAATACGCTACTGGACTGTTATTTTACCAATACGCTACTGAACTGTTATTTTACCAATACCCTAACAACTTTAGTAGTAAGTAGTTTTACTTATTAATCTTGACATTGTGAATACATTATTATTTTTAATTCATTTATTTTGTCAATTATTGTTGATATTTAACTTAATTTATATCATTTTTACAATTTAATTTTTACATTTTTATATGGTAATAATAAACCTTTAATAATTTAATAAAATAAAATATTTATATAATTTAACATGAATTTTTAACTAATGTAATTGGTCTTTACCGTTTTAGTTAATAAACGTTAATAATAATGATAATTTAGGCATCGTACACGACTCTAACAATGGGAAAATAATAAATATCTCAAGCGTTAGGCCTGGCACACTCCGCACTTTAGGTATGAAGTTACAAGTAGCCGACTTGTCGGACCTGCTGCGTGATACACAGACATAACGCGACAAGAGCTACGTGATAGACAGAGAGGCTATCTAGGTTAATATAGCTGTAGGTAGATAGCGCTCGCGCGTCCTGAATTGCACTTTATTGTGTAGTGGCAAGAGTCGCTACTTAAATGATTTTGCGGAGTGAATCTACAGCACTTATATTATTATGTCTTCTGTGGTAGCGTCCAAACACAGCAACAACTCCTGACAACTTCAACATGGACATTTAGTTCTGCTGTTTGCTGTGCAAAGATTATATAACCACTTGATCGTGCATGTAGTCAAAATTCCCTTTTGCAAAATGATGCCACGTCGGTCGCGGGCAGCTTGTGATTAGAGACTCGACGCGACTCGACGCTTGTGATTGGAGAATCGAAAGTCATTAATTAAATTCGCGCTTAGGATTGGCCCGCTTGAAATAGTTTAGTTTGAAATCCTAGAACCTTTGGCTTATGTGGGGCAAGAAAGATAGACTAAGAGGAAAGACAATAGCAGAACATTAGAGTGTAGCTCGGAAATTTGCCTAAAAATGGTATAAACTTAGATGGCGCCGTAATTTGAGCGTGCTATACGTTGTCTCGAACTTCCGTAAGCGCTGCAGTCAGATAGCGTACGAAAGGGTTCTACAAATTACCGTAGCGCTAGTATCGCAGTCAAGTTTCACAACATTTCAAGAGAATAAAGAAAAGCGCCATCTACTGGTAAGGGTTGCGCTTCTCTTGGAATGTTGCGAAATTGGACTGCGATACTAGCGCTACGGTAATTTGTAGAACCCTTTCGTACTGACTGTATCTGACTGCAGCGCTTACGGAAGTTCGAGACAACGTATAGCACGCTCAAATTACGGCGCCATCTAAGTTCGTACCGTTTTTAGGCAAATGTTCCGATCTACGCTCTAATGTTCCGCTATTGTCTTTCCTCTTAGTCTATCTTCCTTGATGCGGGGTAAAGGATGAGCAGTCAAGAGGTTATATTGTCATTTTTGCTGTGGGACTTCGAACATGAAAAGCACTTTAACGATCTTTGTTTTCAGAATCGAGGGTACGCGGCGGGTGACTTCGACGCGCCCGCTCGCGTGACTGTCGCGAGTAATTTCGCCAACCGAACATACCCACTGTTCATCACGGCTCGACAGCAGAAAGGTATACATATAAGGCTGGTTTCATAGCTGTACGGGAGACGGGATCTACGTGGAGGCAAGTCGTACAGAACAATCCGCGTCGCTGTGAAACGATGTTCTAGCGCCTCACGTATGACTCCGCTCCGGGAGCCCGTACTACGGGAGACGGGATCTACGCGGAGGCAAGTCGTACAGAACAATCCGCGTCGCTGTGAAACGATGTTCTAGCGCCTCACGTATGTCTCCACTCCGGGAGCCCGAAGGGTTGACCCGCGCGGGTTTCCTGTACAGCTGTGAAACCAGCGTAATCAAGAAACTTAAGGCCATGACTTTTGATTCTCCAATCACAAGCTCCATACGAACCCCCCCGCGACTGACGTGGCTTACATCGTGCACAAGCAAATAATGACTCATGCGTGATCCACGTAGTGGGAGGCTCTCTTACGCTGCGTCATCCGGTCCTGTATAGTGTGATAATTTCAGTGTGGGTTTGATTCGCATCCTCTCAACTTCCAGGTGTGTTCTCCTGGCAGCTGCCGATGCTGGTCCAGACGCCTGTCAGCCTCGAGCAGTTCACCAACATATCCCGGACCCTGTGCCCTCATAACAACCTGTTCGCTGAAGACGAAGACACCTGCGGTGAATGTTTTACAATTATAACTTTCAAAGACACTGTCCACTTGTATGGATCACTGTTTTAGACTATCACAGTAATAGCCCATTTATTACAAACTAACTGCGCCCCGCGGTTTCACCCGCGTAGTGATGAAAAATGGTGATGATTCTGATGAAAAGCCTATGTCCGTCTCCTGGTTCTAAGCTACCTCCCCACCAATTTGCAGCCAAATCGGTTCAGCCGTTCTTGAGCTTTAAATAGTGTAACTAACACGACTTTCTTTTATATATTATATAGATAACGGGCTTAGGGAAGGATATGCAGGGTTACGCATTTACCCTGTACTAAGCCGAAAGGAGGTCATTCTTAATCTTATTCGAGATGGGGGCGATAAGTCCTGCACTGACGTTCCGCTTGGGGTGTATTGTGTTTTCCCTACCAGCACCTACCCGAGCCAACCCAACTCCTTGAAGTATCGGAGTGCGGGTCTGGTACGCTGGCACACACGCTCCAGTGGCGTAGATGGTAGTGTAAGTAATGATGATGAACAGCAGTCTAGCTGTTGTGGTGACGTGGATGAAGAAGGCAATGGTGCCTCATGCCACCCGGTAGCGATTCTGGTTTCTTCTGTGGCTTCACAATGCCACAGCACATGCTCTACAGTTTCGTTCTCCTTCATGCAGCCACGACACAGTGGACTGTCCGTGGCTCATCATTATGAACAACTCTTACTATGGGACCAACCCAGAAATCGCGAAAAAAAAAAACAGCTGTTCCATAGATAAACACCCGACAAAAGGTATGGAACATCTGTATATTTTCTTAGATTTCAGGGTTGGTCCCATAGTAAAAGTTGTTCATAATGATGAGTACAATGACCTTCTTTGCGGCTTAGTATAGTCTATATGCATAACCCTGTATTTAAATACATTACACATACTGAAAATATAATTTGAATTGGCTGGTAAATTTCTGAGATATGTGAGTTTAAAGTTTTTGGTGGGGATAGGGAGCAGATGCTCTGTCCCACTCCCGCAAAGCGTGTGATAGTATATCAATTTTATATAGCATGCAAGGGTTGATTAAAAAAATATCAAAATCCTGCGCGGCCGTGCACTGCTTTACTTTTAGATATTAGAGATTATAGCTAATACCTTTATGCCCAGTTCTCTCTCAGTTTCTCTGGAAACATTGCCCTTTAATCCGAAACACTGTTATTTATGCACACTACTACTGCTTTTGAACTGAATGTGGTTCCAAGCAGACAATGTCAATATCAAACCACTTGCAAAACATTTCAAATATATTTTAATATAGTCATTGTTAGTTACCTAAGACCTGAGCTCCCTCCCAAATTTTAATTTATATTTCTCTTTTTGTTCACGCCTTCTTAGCCAATGGGAAGTGGATAAAAGTCTACTGTGGCCCTTTAATACGTAAATAAAAAATAAAATAATTTATCAAAAAAAATTGTTCACTGGCAACACGAATAGTAGAATTTTTTCTTTCAGATATATCATCACTGAACAATCCGATCGTCCATTTGACGTCGTCATCGCCAGTTCCCATAAAAGTTACCATAAAGGTAGAAATCGTAGAAGATTTCTACATTAAGATAAATTCTACCATGGAAATAACTAGTACACCGAGTCAACCGAAGTACTATTTCTACCCTTTCGATCAGAATAAGAACAATTTGGTAGATTTGAATGCGCAAAATATAAAGCGGAAGTACATGTGTAATAAGGAGTTAAATGACTACGAACAAAGTAAATTAACGAGTTATTTCGAGGAAATGAATCTGTACAAACAGACTGGATGGATGGCTAGACCGAAAAGCGTGATTCTCATGATAGAATCAGATGACGATATTTGTGCAGTAGTTTCCATACAGAATTTCTCGGTAAGTACCCTTAGTATATTTTTTTGCCTCACACGCAATTTGTGGGTTTAGCTCCTTCCTGCGGCGTTTCCGAGTAACTATAACATGGGGTTCTTCAAAAGGACTGTTAATAGAGTCTTTAATGGTCGGCAACGTATCTGTGATGCCCCTGGTGTTGCAGGTATCCATAGGCGACGGTGATCGCTTACCATCAGGCGGCCCGTCAGCTTGTTTGCCATATGGCATAAAAAACACATGTTGCTAATAAAATCATGTCACGGAGACGATAAAAAAGTTTAGTTCCGACGGGCCCAATAGATGGCCGATGGCCACCTACTTTAGCTCCACTAAGAAACAGCAGTGCAAGTATCGTTCTTTATCGATCGTCAAATTCGATAAAATGCCATTTGATCAGTACTCGCTATGGTCGATTCTATGGCATTTTATAGAATTTGACGATAGATAATGGTACTGGCACTGCTGTTTTGAGGAACTTCCTCAAAGAACGCGTGATTCAACCAACTATTGTTTGTTCCAGTGCCCAGTATTCGATAATGAAAGAGATATATTATACGATGGATATTATTTAACAATGACCAGAAGAGGGGGGATCACCCTTACTGTAAGTATTTAAGGCGAAATGGTAGAGAACCGTACACTTGTATGACGGTAATGCGGCGTGCGCGCTTTCAAATATTTTCAATATTTATTTATTCTTTAGTTTCTACAAATAATCTTACGCTTTTACAAAAAACTGCGACCACTAAAGTATTTGAATGATTGTTAGGATAACACATAATATTTTTTTGATAAAAATATCTTCTATTGAATCTGAATGAAGTTGATTCAATCCATTGAAGGGAACGTAAAAACGGGTGTTTTTTAGGAAAGTTTACGATTTTTTTTCTATCGAGCCAAATTTCTTTAATCGTGTATCGGTGAACACATCCGAATAAAACATTTCAAGAACATTTATTAAACATAATTATAATGTCAATTAATCGATTTTAGAGGTCTACTTTTGAATATTCGTGATGACGAATCGTCAAACTTGAAGCATATTTCGTTTATACTAATATTATAAAGAGGAAAGATTTGTTTGTTTGCATTGAATAGGCTACGAAACTACTGAACCGATTCGAAAAATTCTTTCACTGTTGGGAAGCCACACTATCCCCAGGTGACATAGGCTATAATCTATACCCGTGCGAAGCTGGGGCGGATCGCTAGTCTTAAATATACTAGCTGCATGCGATATTTTAGGAACGCTGGTAAGGGGTTGTGGTCCAACTATTCTGTACATCCAGTTGAACTAAGGGCTTCCAGTAGGAAAAGCCATCGATGTAGAATGTAGGCACGAAGCACATCTTCTTCCCCGTGTTGCTTTTGAATCCGCGTGATTATCGTAGCTACCTATTAAGTTATATACAGAAATACAATACGTCATACAAGTATTTTAATAATAATCAACCTTATTTCTGTCTATTATGATTTAGTTTCGACTAACGCGTAATTGACATAGGACCTGCTGCTCCGCGATACAAAGCAATATAGACTAAGAGGAAAGACAATAGCGGAACATTAGAGCGTAGCTCGGAACATTTGCACAAAAACGGTATAAACTTAGATGGCGCCGTAATTTGAGCGTGATATAGGTTGTCTCGAACTTCCGTAAGCGCTGCAGTCAGATAATGTACGAAACGATTCTACAAATTACCGTAGCGCTAGTATCGCAGTCAAGTTTCGCAACATTCCAAGAGAAGCGCAACCCATACCAGTAGATGGCGCTCTTCTTTATTCTCTTGAAATGTTGCGAAACTTGACGCAAGCAAAATAAATAAATTAAAAACTTAAAAAAAATACGGTTCCATCTAAGTTTATACCGTTTTTAGGCAAATGTTCCGAGCTACGCTCTAATGTTCCGCTATTGTATTTCCTCTACAGTCTATCTTCCTTGATATTAATTACTTGTTTTTTTTTAACGTTTTCAGCAAGACACGTTCCCTTTAGGTTTCTACATAGTGTTTATAGTGAAAACGTCGGATGAAGCGTGCACTGACAGCGCAACAAACGTGACAGTATCGCCATCTGTCGCGCAATACTTTGGGTGGAGCGAGAAACAACATATAGAGGTCGCTAGCGAAGGCAGGGTGAAGAAATTCAGGTGAGGTTAAAACCAACCGGCTTTAACCGGCAACCGGCGTGGTTTATAAAACCGGCTAAGTGCGACTGAACCACCGGAGGATGGGCAGCAGCGTCCTATTAGCACACGGTGAACGTACTGCGATCATCCGCTTGCCAAGCGTGGGGATTATGGCAACACCCCTCTCTAACAGGGAGGCCTTTGTCCAACAGTGGATGTTTAATGGCTGCTGATGATGATGATGAAGTGAGACTGAGGGTTCCGTACCACATAAATAGATAATAACTAAAGAACAAAAAAAGTAGTGCAAACAGAACGTCACGCAAAGGCGGTCACCCATCCAAGTACCGAGTGCGCCCGACGTTGCTTAACTTCGGTTAACAGAAATTTGTCACCGACTCGCACTTGGCCGGTATTTATTGTTTGTTGTTTTACTTTAGAGTGTGTACTATAATCATGCCAAGTTTGACGCTTGTACGTATTACCGTTTTTACATTAGAGCTAATACAAAAATTCGTAAAAAAATACGTTTGTTGTATGGGGGCGTCCCTTTCGTTTTAACTTTTTGTATTATTTTTAAGGTAATCTGCCATAACATTACATATTCTGTGAAAATTTCAACTGGCTATCTATTACGGTTCGAAAGATACAGCCGTTTAAAGGTAGGACGGACATACAGACAATGTAGGCTTAGTAAAAGGGTCCCGTTTTTACCCTTTGGGTACGGAACCCTAAAGTGTATGTACAGAGACTAACAATTAAATAATAACTTCCTAAAAATATAGAACATATTTATAAATACACCCTATTCAATTTCCACATGCCGTCAGTTCAGTCCAATCATCACCGTTTTCTATTAGTTTCAGAATAATCGAAACAATATCATACCAGGAGTACATAATCGCGGCGGCGGCTGCGCTCGCATTCTTCCTCTCTTTCTACATCGCGTTTGTCATCTCTATCGTATGTGAGAGGAGAAAGAACAGAGAGGACACTATTACCAATGAGGGTGAGTGAGACAGATAGATCATTATTGATCATATCATGAATTTCGAGTCAGCGCTTAAAAATGTACGTAACAAGGGGAAATGTAAAATTGCAAAAATAAATGTAAAATTGCAAAGAGACATGCAAAATTGCAAAGGGAAATGTAATATGGCAAAGGCAAATGTAAAATTGCAAAGGTACATGTAAAATTGCAAAGTTAAATTTAAAATTGCAAAGGTAAATGTAAAATTGCAAAGGTAAATGTAAAATTGCAAAGTTAAATGTAAAATAGCAAAGGTAAATGTAAAATTGCAAAGAGAAATGTAAAATAGCAAAAGTAAATGTAAAATTGCAAAGGTAAATGTAAAATTGCAAATGGAAATGTAAAATTGCAAAGGGAAATGTAAAATTGCAAAGGGAAATGTAAAATTGCAAATGGAAATGTAAAATAGCAAAGGGAAATGTAAAATTGCCAAGGTAAATGTGAAATTAACTAAAACCATTATAGAGTTCACATTCACATAGTCCGATGTATCGCACTGACTAGAAAAAAAGTTCTATATAAAATCTAAAAATTCTATTTATCAATCGACAGAAGGCAGTTTAATAACACATGTGCAAGCAGAACAAGTCCAAGCTGGCGTGAGGCGGCGGCGCGGCAATGCCATGGACGGCAGTGGCTGCAGCGGCATCTCGCGGCAATGCCTCGTCGGGGAAGGGGATGCTGAGGGACGGGAGAGGGGAGGTAAGAAGTAGAAGACGATAATCGTGTGAGCCATAATAATAGGCATAATAGATAGCCCGTTGATCCAGTTGGTAGTGAACCTACCTCTGAGCTTGGGGGCGTGGGTTCGATTCTCACCTGGGACAAACATTCATGTGATGAACATTATGTGCTTGTTCTATATCTGGGTGTTAATGGCATCGATTCTGATGCACTCTAAACTAAACGAAATTTGATAGCTCAGCAAAACTGTTGCCGTCCTTCTCTCACATATTAAAATGAAAAGAGAGGCAGATAATTTTAGTCCTGTCATTTTAGTTTAGTGAGTGGTATGACAGAATAGGCCTCATTATCTATTTAAGTATATTAAAAATATATGTACTCGTATGTATATCAGTCTCTGGCTGCCATATCAGATGACCATCAGATGATGGGTCAGATGACCGTGTGTGCAAAAATGTCCAAAAAAAGATATTGCGCGCGATGACAATCATGCTCACGGGCTAGAATACCAGGTGCAGCGATCTTGCTCGCGCATTTGATATTTTTAGGGTTCCGTACCCAATGGTGTAAACGACATCCTATTATTAAGTCTAAGCTGTATATCTGTCTGTCTGTCTGTCTATCCGTCCGTCTGTCTGTCCGTCTGTCTGTCTGTTTGTCTGTACACCCGTCCTACCTTGCAGCGGCTGTATCTTTCGAAAAGTAATAGATAGCCAGTTGAAATTTTCACAGTTTTTTTACGGCAGGTGAACTAGCAAATAATAAAGTAAAAACTAGAGAGGGGAACTACTTCTAATCATTAGAGCAAATATAATTTTATTTTATTAGAGTCTAATGCAAAAACGATAACACGTACATAAGCGTCAAACTTGGCATGATTATAGTACACACTAAAGTATAACAACAAATAATAAATAATGGCCAAGTGCGAGTCGGTGACAAGTTTCTGTTCACCACCGGTTCTCGTACGATCACCTAAGTGAAGCAACGTCGGGCGCGATCGGTACTTGGATGGGTGACCGCCTGGGCGTTGATGGGATGTTGTTTTTTTTTTACTTTAGTAGTACAAGTTGTGTGGTGGTACGGAACCCTTAGTGCGCGAGCCTGACTCGCACTTAGTCGGTTTAATTTAAGACATAAAATTACTGGCTAATTTAAAAAAAAATATCTATTCGATCATTTTGATATTTTTTTATTTTTTTAAATATATTTTACATTTACCAGTATTGTATGTATACTCGTACATACAAAAACTATACCATATAAAATTGTGTGATTTAAAAAACATACCTTTGTCCGAAAAACGTTACCCTCATTAGGCAGTCGGATAAAACATAGTTCATCATCATCATCAGCCAGAAGACGTCCACTGCTGAACATAGACCTCCCCCTTTAACCTCCACACTGAACGACAGCCTGCCATCTGCATCCACTGGATGCCCGCAACTCTCATATGTCGTCGGTCCATCTAGTGGGAGGCCTAGCTACGCTGCGTCTTCCGGATAACGTAGTTGCTATAATCTAATTCTGCGGTATTTTGTTTGCAGACGGCAGTTCTTCATCCGACACTGAATCTGACATTTCAACGGTGGCAACAGAAGACGTCCCCGATAAAGACCTCTATAGACTCAGTGGGAAACTATGCCTCGCCAACTTAGCCAGGTAATTATTTATACAGGACTAGCTGTCCGCCCCAGCTTCGCACGGGTATAGATTATAGCATATGTCACCCGGGGATAGTGTAGCTTCCCAACAGTGAAAGAATTTTTCAAATCGGTTCAGTAGTTTCGGAGCCTATTCGATCGCCTATATCTTTATAATATTAGTATAGATGTCTAAATGGGTGTTCCCCGATGGTTACAATCTGGGTGTCTTCAAGTCTAGAGTGAATCAGTTTCTTCTAGGCAAGCGTGCTCCATCGTAGACCGCAGCCTATAGTTATAAAAAATTTAAATTTTAAATCTTGTAGGTTCGTAAGCAGTTGTACTAGGTGGTACCTGTGTTATAGCTGCTAAATTTAGCCCCAATTTAGCATTAAAAAAAAAAGTGGAAAAAAAAACAACATGTACATTACATACATGTACATTTATAATATAAATGTATTTTTCTGTTCTTTTCTTTTCATTTCCTTTTTTTTTCTTTTCCTTTCTTTAATTTGTCTTTTCCTTTTTTTTTTTTTTTTCGGTTTATGTCCTTATCATCGTAATCAACAATTTTCCACCCACTGCTGGGTATAGCGCTCTCTGTTCTTTTCTATACTACACATTAATTTATATTACCAAATTCACATGCGGAGGAACTTTGCCGAACGGCAAACTAGGAGAACTAAATATAAACTACCTAGGATCACTGTAAAACTATATATTTAGTCATCATAATCAGCCTTTTAACAGTCCACTGCTGGACTTTTAGCCCACCCCCGAAAGGGTGATTGGGCCATATCCACCACGCTGGCCCAGTGCGGGTTGGTGGATTCACATACGCCATTGAATTCCTTCTCCGTACGTATGCAGGTTTCCTCACGATGTTTTCCTTCACCGAAAAGCCAGTGGTATGAAAATCCGCACATAAACTGCAAAGAGCTCATTGGTACGGGCCCGGGGTTTGAACCCGCGACCTCACGCTTTCAAGTCTAGCGGTCTCCCAAAATAGGCTACCACGGCCTATTATATATTTAGTGAATAAATATAATTATAATCATAATCTTTATTTGGCACAAGGAAAAATACAAACAAAACAATTTAATCCACTGGCTCCGAACTAGTAAAAAACTGTGTTTCGGAAGCCAGTGGCTTCTCCCAGTATTTAAAAATTAAATATTATGTGTTAAATAAAGATATAAAATCAAATTTAATTAGTATAAAATTTAGAAAAAAAATAATAATAAAAAAAACAAATATAACACACATTTAGTACTTAATAATTTCTAAATAGAAAATTATACAATTATAAATGAACTATGAGTACAGTACAGTTGTAATTTATTAAGAAACATCGAAATTTATAACATAGCTATAGCCATAGCATAGGTATGCTAGTATTATATATTTTTAAGTATAATTTGTTGTATAAAGTTATTTGTTGTATAAAGTAAGTTTTATTGAGGTAAAGTGTGGTGACTCCCGCTCCGGCTCGTTCCTGGTGCAAAGGTTGGCCATTGCCATCCAACGTGGTAACGCAGCGAGCGTTTTGGGTACCTTTGCGCCGGGAACGGTTAGGGGTGGGTTATTTGAATAGTTATTAGTTTAGTTATTAGTGAATTCCAAATATTTTGGATTTATTTGACATATTATGTATTTAAATGCTCTGTATTCTTTAATCTATCCACATTATTGTACATTTTATAATATAGCTGTTGTATAAAGTATGTGTTTTTGTTTAGATGCCGGCCACGCGTGCTGCAAGCTCGCTCCAAGATGTATCTATGGAATGTTTTGACAGTTGCAGTGTTCTATACCTTGCCCGTCATACAGCTGGTCGTCACTTACCAGAGGGTCAGTAGTTAATATACCAGGACCTTTTGATGCTCATTAATAACACAGTCTAGGGGGCGTACAAGTATTACGTAAGCGCTTGAGGGGGGGGTCTTTGCTTTGCTTATTTTTGATGCCATGGTGGGTGGGGGGGGGGGGGGGGGGTCGATATCGTGATTACGTCAGCAGTTGTTAATTACTTTTTTACACAAATGGCAACCCACAAATTGTCTATGCTTGAAAATAAAACGCACATGTCGGGGATTCCCACAAATAATGAATACGCATTTAAAAGAAAAATGCATATAGGTACCAATGATTACGTAAGCATGGGACGGGGGGTGGGGGGGGGGGGGGTAAATAATTGTAAAAAATCTGCTTACGTAATACTTGAATGGCTCCTTATAACCATATAGTCGTCCAGGTGGAAGTCCAGCTCAGAAAAGTCTAGACAGAGCTAAATTGTAATAAATAAATATTCGGCACATTTCTGCACACACGGTCATCTGACCCCAAACTAAGCAAAGCTTGTGATATGGCTGCCAGAGACTGATATACATACATATATAGTTTTAAATACATACTTAAATAGATATTAACAACCAGATATAGAACAAACACAAATGTTCGTCACACAAATGTTTGTCCTAGGTGGGAATCGAACCCACGCCCCCAAGCTCAGAAGGCATGTTCACTACCAACTGGACCAACGGGCTATCATTCAATATGCGCTTTCAGATGCTGAACCAATCGGGGAACCAAGACCTGTGCTACTTCAACTTCCTGTGCGCGCATCCGCTGATGGTGCTGTCGGACTTCAACCACGTGTACTCCAACCTGGGCTACGTGCTGCTCGGGTTCCTGTTCCTCTGCAGAGTGTGGAGGCGGCATAACGAACATAGGAGCAAGTCTGAAGCAGAGGTAATTGTATACTTCACAAGCGAATTCTATCCGCGATGGCTGCTCAATATATCAACTCATTGGCATCGATTCTGATTTACCATTCACTAAACTAAACAATTTTTTTGTGTTAAAATTTTCATGACCGTGGATTCAATGTCCTTTAGTCGTAATCTTCAGCAGTTTACTTAGTCTTAATAGCGTCAAACAAGTCACAGTCAGAGTCAAGCTAAGTAAGCCACAGTCAAGTCAAACGCATGCCCCTATAAAGTGGTGGAGACTTTACAAGAGGCTCCTATGGAGTTTTGGAAACAACACAAAAAGACACGTTTCACCTCGTTATATCACTTACCCACACTCGAGCACGTTTATGAGCACTTAATGAATAATAATTCACCATTTAGTACACATTAACACTCGAAAATACACAAGTTTAGGAAAATAATCCAACGAGCCGACATGGTTTTTTCCACGTTGGCGCCAAAACTCCTAAATTTTACAGCTCTAAAATTGTTGCCATCCTTTTCTGACGTATTGAAACGAAAAGAGACGCAGATAATTTTTGTCCTGTCAAATTAGTTTAGTTTAGAGAATGGTACAACAAAATTGACGCCATTACCTCCAATTTACAAAAGTGGTGTTTCGTAAAACAATCGGAGGGAAAGTTTGAGAGTGGATTTCGTAACATTACTGACAGAAAATAAACAATTTTAATGTTATGTAAAGTTATATGCTTAAAACTTTAGCTAGCCCGTTGGTCCAGTTGGTAGTGAACCTGCCTTCTGCGCTTGAGGGCGTGGGTTCGATTCCCACCTAGGACAAACATTTGCGTGATGAACATTTGTGTTTGTTCTATATCTGGTTGTTAATATCTATTTAAGTATGTATTTAAAACTATATATGTATGTATATCAGTCTCTGGCAGCCATATCACAAGCTTTGCTTAGTTTGGGGTCAGATGACCGTGTGTGCAAAAATGTCCCGAATATTGAATTATTTATTTATTTGTCTTTACAAGCTGCCTACGAGAGGTTTTAGGTGAATTAAAAATAACCCTGTATGGTACTTTGCTCAAACGTTGCTCAAATTTTAGTCCCCTTTTCGACGAAGTGTGTTTTTCAAACGGTGGATACATTAGATACCATATTTGAGAAAATAATGTGTTTTCGTTGTTGGCAGAAGGAGCTGGGCATCCCGCAGCACTTCGGGCTCTTGTACGCGATGGGCGTAGCCCTAGTGAGCGAGGGGGCTCTCTCGGCGGCCTACCATGTCTGCCCTAACAGCATGAACTTTCAATTTGGTCAGTCTACTACATTTTCTCAAACAGTGTGTTTAATTTGTTTATTTACTACTAGCTGACCTGACAGACGTTGTCCTGTCTTAGAACTGTCAAACACGCAAAGTTAAAATTGTAAATCTATTTTTTTACACCTTGGGTTACATTATTGGAGTTTTAGTAAGGATCCCTATTTTTTTTGAAAATATAATTTAGCCTATGTTACCCGGGGATAGTGTAGCTTACCAATAGTGAAAGAATTTTTCAAATCGATTCAGTAGTTTCGGAGCCTATTCAATGCAAACAAACAAACAATCAAATATTTCCTCTTTATAATGTTAGTATAGACTAGCAACGCACCCCGGCTTCGCACGGGTGTAAGTCTTATTTTTTACACCTTGGGTTACATTATTGGAGTTTTAGTAAGGATCCCTATTTTTTTTGGAAATATAATATAGCTTATGTCACCCGGGGATAGTGTAGCTTCCCAACAGTGAAAGAATTTTTCAAATCGGTTTACTAGTTTCGGAGCCTATTTAATGCAAACAAACAATCAAATATTTCCTCTTTATAATGTTAGTATAGATGGAACATGCTTCTAACAAAATTGGATTTTAAGGCCTCGGCCATTAATAAGCAATTGGTGGCCAACTTTGCCTCCGATTAATGTTTCAATGTCCAAACAAGTTTGATTAAGTTTTTCTACTAAAAGCTTATTCATTAGTTGTTATTCACTACTCTAGGAATAAAGATTTTTAAGACCATAAAGGAATTTAATGCCTATTTAATATTTTTTCGTTAAGTAATTTTTAAGTTTATGTAAAAGCCGTGGTAGCCCATTGGAAGACCGCTAGACTTGAAAGCGTGAGGTCGCGGGTTCAAACCCCGGGCCCGTACCAATGAGCTCTTTGCAGTTTATGTACGGATTTTCATACCACTGGCTTTTCGGTGAAGGAAAACATTGTGAGGAAACCTGCATACGTACGGAGAAGGAATTCAATGGCGTATGTGAATCCACCAACCCGCAACTGGGCCAGCGTGGTGGATATGGCCCAAACACACTTTTGGGGGTAGGCTAAAAGTCCAGCAGTGGACTGTTAAAAAAGGCTGTTTGTGATGATGATGATGTTTTTAGACACGTCGTTCATGTACGTGACGTCAGTGCTGTGCATGGTGAAGATCTACCAGTGCCGTCACCCGGACATCAATGCGCGCGCGCACGCAACCTTCGCAGTACTGGCGCTTATTATATTCATTGGTAAGACCATTATTAAAAAATACAAATAAAAATACCATCCTTGTTATACCATGGTAAGATTCATAAATGCCGGCAAAGTGCGAGTCGGGCTCGCGCACTGAGGGTTCCGTAACACCACATAAATTGTTAATTACTAACGAACAAAAAAGTGCAAAATACAACATCACGCCCAGGCGGTCACCCATCTAAGTAATTAGATGGTGAATAGAATCTTGTCACCGACTCGCACTTGTTGTTATACTTTAGAGTGTGTACTATAATCATGCCAAGTTTGACGCTTGGACGTATTACCGTTTTTACATTAGAGCTAATACAAAAATACAAAAAAATACGTTTGTTGTATGGGAACCCCCCTTTTGTTTTTAATTGTTGACTTTTTTTGTATTTCCTAATTAATCCGCCGTTAAAATCTATTGCGATTCAACTGGCTATCTATTACGGTTCGAAAGATACAGCTGTTAATAGGTAGGACAGACAGACAACGTAGGCTCCGCTAGTTGGTCCCATTTACACCTTTTGGGTACGGTACCCTAAAAACGTTACTCCCCTTCTGGACAGTCGGTTAATGTTTTTTTTTTGGATTTTTTTTTCATAAGGGTGGATACAAAGTCTTTTAGTCGTAATATTAAACAATCATACAATCACAGTCAAGCAAAATAAGTCACGGTCAAGTCAAACTCATGGCCCAGGAAAGTGGTGGTTACAAGAGGCTTCTATAGAGCTTTGGAAACAACACGATAAGGCATGTTTCACCGCGTTATATCACTCGCCCACACTCGAGCACGTTCACGAGCACTTAATAAATAATAATTCACCATTAGTACACATCACTCGAATAAACACAAGTTTGGGAAAATAACTAGCTGCGACCCGCGGTTTCACCTGCGTAGTGATGAAAAATGGTGATGATGATGATGAAAAGCCTATGTCACTCTGGCTCTTGAACTATACCCATGCAAAAAATCAGGTCGATCCGTTGTTCCGTTGCAGCGTGAAAGAGGAACAAACATACATACATCCATACATCTATACATCCATACATCTATACATCCATACATACAAACTTTCGCGTTTATAATATTAGTAGGATGCAACGAGCCGACATGTTTTTTCCACGTTGACGCCAAAACTCCACAATAAGTACGCTTAGTCCCAGATTTGATAGTTTTCGAAAACTTTTTTCGTTTACGTATTGTTCCATACATTGCTGGGCTGAAAGGTATTCGAAAACTTTTTTCGTATTAGAGTGAAGCAATCTATACCGCCGATTTTAGTTCCTCCGCGTTTCCGCTGGAGGCGCTTTACTATGTATGGAACAATACGTAAACGAAAAAAGTTTTCGAAAACTATCAAATCTGGGACTAAGCGTACAGGTAAAATATTCTTGGTTCCAGGTCTGGTTGGGGTGTTGAACGCCAACTTTTACTTCTGGATAATATTCACCGCTCTGCATCTCTTCACCTGCCTGGTGATGACCTTCCAGATCTACTATCTGGGAAGATTCCGATTGGGTGAGTTTCTTGCCCGAAGCCCGAGGCATCCAACTCGGATGGGCAGCGTCCGGGAAATTGCGTGACACCTTCTCGTCGAAGATACCACAGTGCCTAAAGACAAGGGTCTTGACCAGTGTGTGTTGTCAGTGATGACATATGGTACAGAGACGTGGTCCTTAGCTGTTGACCTTTTGGAAAAACTCAGAGTCACACAGCGGGCAATGGAGAGAGTTAGTGAGAGAGTTTATTGACGAACTGTTCCTGTTTCGTTATTTCTTAGTTAATCGTCCGTAACTTTATTCGGAGTTTATTGACGAACTGTTCCTGTTTCGTTATTTCTTAGTTAATCGTTCGTAATTTTATTCGGAGTTTATTGACGAACTGTTCCTGTTTCGTTATTTCTTAGTTAATCGCCCGTAACTTTATTCGGAGTTTATTGACGAACTGTTCCTGTTTCGTTATTTCTTAGTTAATCGTCCGTAACTTTGTTCGGAGTTTATTGACGAACTGTTCCTGTTTCGTTATTTCTTAGTTAATCGTCCGTAACTTTATATATTTGTGAAAATTTCAACTATACACCGTTTTTTAATCTTAGATATTTTATGTAAACAAAGGAGTTGCCAGTGAAAAAAATTTCTTTTGTAATGGTAGTTTACAATATTTAACCAAAAATATATTTTATTAAGTTTTTCTAGTCGTAATATGATCATTAAATAACAATCGTTTTGTACTATTTATTTTGGCGTAATATCTGTTCTATACAATGTCATGATAAAAAAATCAATTTTTGATAGAAAATATTTTATTAGACTGGTAGGACAGTAGTGGTTCTAAACATTTCTGGCCAACGTTTGATTTGACCTCTATTTCCTCTAACATAATAGTCAACGCCTCTATAATCAACGCCATCTATTACAATCTTTTAATAATGTTTTTTATACATTTTTTGAACTATCAGATTATGCCCCATTGTACCGCGCGAGAGCAAAGCCGAGGAAAATAGAAAGTAAAATATTGATCATAAGAGAAAAAAGTTTTGAGCAACTGGTATTTCACTTTGACAGTGACTTTTCGTGACATTTCTTTGTTTACATAAAATATCTAAGATTAAAAAACGGTGTATAGCTATCTATTACGGTTCGAAGGTAGGACGGACAGACAGACAGACAGCGTAGGCTCATCCACACATCATAGATCAGTGGAAATCGCACACTGTGCGATTCACACGACCATTCTTGCAAAATGTGGAATGAGCTACCTTCCGCGGTGTTTCCGAGAAGCTACAACATGGGGTTCTTCAAAAGGCGAGTTAATAGAGTTCTAAAGGGTCGGCAACGTATTTGTGATGCCTGTGGTGTTACAAGTATCCATAGGCGACGGTGACTGCTTACCATCAGGCAGCCCGTCTGCTTGTTTGCCATCTATGGCATTTTTTAAAAACAGGGCTTGGTCATAGGGTCCTGATTTTACCCTTTGGGCACCGAACCCCAAAAACTAATATGATTATATGTGTTTGGCAGATGTAGGCACAGTGTACCGCGCGGGCCGCGAACTGGTCACCCGTCCTCTGGCGGCCATCACACCGACGTACGTCGGCCGCTGCGTCCTGCTGCTCATAGCCAACCTGGCCAACTGGGCCATGGCTGCTTACGGGTCAGTATAGCACGGCGCCTACTCGATAAAACTACATACACACACACAGATACACACACACCACGCACACATAAATATTCTAAACCGGTACTAGCGGCTACTACTTTATCATCATCATCATCATCCGCAGCCTTCCTTATCCCACTGCTGGGTATAGGCCTCTCTCTTGCTGCCGTCTGCCTCGATCCTGTGCTGATCTAGTCCAGGGGCCTTACGGACAACTGCTATTACAGGCACCTAATCCGCTGAGTTGGAAAATCACGCGACCGCGAACCGTATCTGGGCGCGATAAGGTTTGCGGTACCAATGCCCCGGGTATTATAGGTGTCCATAGGCGACGGTGACCACTTACCATCAGGTGGCCCGTCGCTTGTTTGTCGACTAATATATATATTTAAAAAAAGGCCCCAGGTTGGACCCGCGATAGTAAAAATATTATATAAATATTATTATATAATATTATATTATATATTTATTTAGCGGTTGCATCATATTATTTAGGAAAATTATTGTACATAGCAAATTGTCAATAGTGTAATTCGTGTATTACGGTACTAGTTGAAATAAATAATAGTAAGAACTATTATTTATTTCAATAAATAATAGTAAGAACGCCTTGTGGTGCAGGGTAAGATTGAGGGGAGAAACCACGCGGCAGATCACCGTTACGGTGGACCAACCAAATAAAGGCTGCAAAGTATTGTATATAGCGCGTTCTTACTATTATTTATTTCAATTAGTACCGTAAAACACCATTTAATTGAAATAAATAATAGTAAGAACGCCTTGTGGTGCAGGGTAAGATTGAGGAGAGAATCATGTCCTTGTTGCAGGGTGAGCCAGCACAGCCGGGACTTCGCGTCGCACCTACTCCTGGTTCTGATGAGTAACCTGTTCCTGTACACCCTGTTCTACATCGTGATGAAGCTGCTGCACCGGGAGTCCATACGGTGGTACAGGCGAGTACACCATATTACCACCATATTGGTAAAGTCCGCACGCAGCGTTTCCAAAATTCCTTCCTAACACCAAGGAAGATAGACTGAGAGGAAAGCCAATAGCCGAACATTAGAGCGTAGCTCGGAACATTTGCCTAAAAACGGTATAAACTTAGATGGCGCCGTAATTTGAGCGTGCTATAGGTTGTCTCGAACTTCCGTAAGCGCTGCAGTCAGATAGCGTACGAAAGGGTTCTACAAATTACCGTAGCGCTAGTATCGCAGTCAAGTTTCACAACATTTCAAGGGAATAAAGAAAGGCGCCATCTATTGGCATGAGTTGAAATGTTGTGAAACTTGACCGCGATACTAGCGCTACGGTAATTTGTAGAACCCTTTCGTACATTATCTGACTGCAGCGCTTACGGAAGTTCGACACAACCTATAACACGCTGAAATTACGGCGCCATCTAAGTTTATACCGTTTTTTAGGCAAATGTTCCGAGCTACGCTCTAATGTTCCGCTATTGGCTTTCCTCTTAGTCTATCTTCCTTGATGTATACTTACTGGGTTGTAATATATGCTTATTTGTCTTCCAGCTGGGTGTACATAGCGCTCACTTACTCTGTTTGGTTCGGCTCGAGTTACTTCTACCTCGACCAGAGCACCAACTGGGCGGTAAGTAGTCACGTACACTTACTCTTCATTTTGAAGTCGGTTAACAAGGTAGAGTCTCACTAGTCCGGCACTAATCAATTCGGTTGTTTTTTTATGTTTGTGGACGTACTTTCCGTTTGGTCCTATAGATATTGCATCAAAATCTGTTCTGTAATTTAGTTTTTAGGGTTCCCCACTTAAAAAGTTAAAACGGGACCCTATTATGATGTCTGTCTGTCTGTCCGTCTGTCCTACCTATTAACGGCTGTATCTTTCGAACCGTAATAGATTGCCAGTTGAAATTTTCACAGAAAATGTGATGTTATGGCGGATTAATTAAGAAATAATAAAAAAGTCAAAAAGTAAAAACGAAAGGGGGGGGGGTCCCCATACAACAAACGTATTTTTTATTACCTCTAATGTAAAAACGGTAATACGTACAAGCGTCAAACTTGGCATGATTATAGTATACACACTTTAATGTACAACAACAATGAAACAACAACAATGTAAATAATGGCCAAGCGCGTGTCGGTGACCACCGGTTCTTGAACGATCACCGAAGTTAAGCAACGTCGGGCGCGGTCGGTACTTGGATGGGTGACCGCCTGGGCGTTGATGTATTGTTGTCTTTTTGTACAACTTTTTTTGTACTTGAGTAGCTAACGAGTTATGTTGTGGTACGGAACCCTCAGTGCGCGAGCCCGACTCGCACTTGGTCGGTTTTATTTACATCAAAATAACTGCATGAAATATGTCATCCAAGTAAACGTCACTCATTTTGAAGTCGTATATTTTTTTTATTGATAAATATTTAAACTATTCTAATTTATTTCAGCTGACTCCGGCGCAGTCCCGTCAAAGCAACAGAGTGTGCTCCCTTCTGCAACTGTACGACTCTCATGACGTTTGGCATTTCCTATCTTCCACAGCTATGTTCTTTTCATTTAACATGTACCTAACAATAGACGACAACTTGAGCAATGTGCCGAGGAGCAATATTATGGTGTTTTGAGGCGTTTCTACATCAGTTTCTGCTATATTACACTCTTAAATCGTAAGTTATACAGTCTTGAATCGTAAGTGATACACTCATGATTTTGAGCGTGTAGAAAACGATTTTAAAATATATCTGATTGATTTCTGCAGTACACTTTATACAGTCTTAAATCGTAAGTGATACATTCTTAAATCGTAAGTGATTTAGAGTGTATAGAAAACGATATGAGATAATTATATCTGATAGGTCTCAGCAGTACACTATTGCTTTGTTAAATCGTAAATGATACAATCATGATTTGGAGCGTGTAGAAAACGATATTAAAATATATCTGATAGGTTTCTGCAGTACACTTTTTACACTCTTAAATCGTAAGTTATACATTCTTAAATCGTAAGTGATTTAGAGTGTATAGAAAACGATATGAGATAATTATATCTGATAGGTCTCAGCAGTACACTATTGCTTTGTTAAATCGTAAATGATACAATCATGATTTGGAGCGTGTAGAAAACGATATTAAAATATATCTGATAGGTTTCTGCAGTACACTTTTTACACTCTTAAATCGTAAGTGGTACATTCTTAAATCGTAAGTGATACATTCATGATTTTGAGCGTGTAGAAAATGATTTGATACAATTATATCTGATAGGTCTCAGCAGTACACCATTTCTTTCTTAAATCATAACTGATACACTTTTGATTTGAAGCGTGTGGAAAACGATTTTGTATTGTATCTGATAGATTTTAGCAATGCATTCTTAAATCGTAAGTGATACTGTCATGATTTTGGGCGTGTAGAAAATGATTTTGAGATATATCTGATAGGTTTCAGCAGTACACCATTTCTTTCTTAAATCATAACTGATACACTTTTGATTTGAAGCGTGTGGAAAACGATTTTGTATTGTATCTGATAGATTTTAGCAATGCATTCTTAAATCGTAAGTGATACTGTCATGGTTTTGAGCGTGTAGAAAATGATTTTGAGATATATCTGATACGTTTCAGCAGTACACCATTTCTTTCTTAAATCATAACTGATACACTTTTGATTTGAAGCGTGTGGAAAACGATTTTGTATTGTATCTGATAGATTTTAGCAACGCATTCTTAAATCTTAAGTGATACTATCATGATTTTGAGCGTGTAGAAAATGATTTTGAGATATATCTGATAGGTTTCAGCAGTACACCAATTCTTTCTTAAATCATAACTGATACACTTTTGATTTTAAGCGTGTGGAAAACGATTATTAATTGTATCTGATAGATTTTAGCAATGCATTCTTAAATCGTAAGTGATACTATCATGATTTTGAGCGTGTAGAAAATGATTTTGAGATATATCTGATAGGTTTCAGCAATATTCTTTAGATGTTTAAATCGTAAGCGATACACTTTTGATCTAGGGATACAGAAAACTAATTTAATGCTATATCTAATAGATTACAGCGATTACAATACAATACAATACAATACAAAAATTCTTTACTAAAATACCACAAAACAAGGATAACATACACATTACAATAAAAATAATATCTAGGCTTTTAACAGGCGGCCTTATCGCTTAAAGCGATCTCTTCCAGGCAACCATTACGCTTTACACAGATGTCTGGAAAGATGTCGGATAGAATTTTGCAATACTGTTTTAACTACTTTTAAATTGCAAGTGATGTCAAGGACAATTATAGTTTAAAAAGTTTATTGGTTGAAAAGTTTATATTTTTTTTACTAAGTTTTTAGCGACACTTTTTTGTGTGTTCATCAGATCATTTATTCTAATGATTTTTTTACTAGTTTTTTTTTTAAATCTCTATTTTGTAATAGACTTTGAGCTATTAATACGTGTAATGAAGAAATTATTTAAATTGGCTTATAAAGTTCTGATTCTGGGGTGCAAGTACCGTTCTTTTATCGATCGTCAAATTGACAGTTGAGGTCGTCAAATTCGATAATATGCAATTTTTTCAGTACTCGCTGTGATCGATTCTATGGCATTTTAGCGAATTTGACGATCGATAAAGAACGGTACTTGCACTGCTGATTCTAATTTTAAGTGGGAGTGATAAGACCTGCATTGACATCCCGCGAATAAAATATCCGCTGTTCCCATCGAAATACATATAGAGTCACAATCGTGCCAAAAATGTCCAAACCAAAACTCGGCGCACGCTACGAATTGCGCAGTCTTTTTGGTTAGTTACAAGGTAACCGCGATCCGAGTACAACGCCGCGCGATGCCAGAGCTACGATGACATAGCGGACAACTAACGTTGAACACTATGCAAGCGACATAACGTCTAAATTAGAGTAAATGTGGCATTGTGAAGTATATAATTGACACAATGTATGTACAATGACGCTCGGAGGTTTTTTGACTGTTTTCACTGAGAGATTGTGATTCTATAGGAATTGTATATCGATGGCTGTCCAATAGAAAACGGTCAATGACACTCGATAAAATGTATGGAACAGCTGTTTTTTTTCGCGATTTCTGTGTTGCTATTGTAAAAAAAATCATTGTGACGAGTAGGTACAATGACTATGACTAGACTGATAGTCTATATGCGTAACCCTGTATAGTAATTTTTTATTTTTTTTATTTTTGTATAATCATTTTGTATTTTTTTATGCAATAAGATAGTGTAACCGGAAAGCGCAAATTGTGAATTGGTCGTTCGAATTTTTTTTTTTTTTTGTAGACTGATTAAGATTAATTTGTGCACATAAATGGCATTGCTGAGTGCTTTTTTAACTTTGAATTTTTAGGAATTAGAAGATTGTGCAGTGGGCTTTCGTTTAAACAACGTAGTCTGGGGGCTTAGTCCCAGATTTGATAGTATTCGAAAACTTTTTTCGTATTAGAGTGAAGCAATCTATACCGCCGATTTTAGTTCCTCCACGTTTCCGCTGGAGGCGCTTTACTACAATGTATGGAACAAAACGTAAACGAAAAAAGTTTTCGAAAACTATCAAATCTGGGCCTAAGCCCACTGTTTCTTTTTATATGTCTAACAATGTAAACAAATATGGCGGACAGACAACCAATAGGCTATAATTATACATTATTCCCAAGGACATTTTATCACACGCGGTCATCTGACCCCAAACTAAGCAAAGCTTGTGATATGTCTGCCAGAGACTGATATACATACATACATATATAGTTTTAAATACATACTTAAATAGATATTAACACCCAGATATAGAACAAACACAAATGTTCATCAGATAAATGTTTGTCCTAGGTGGGAATCGAACCCACGCCCTCAGGCTCAGAAGGTAGGTTCACTACCAACTGGACCAACGGGCTATCAAACTATTTAAACTTACACATCTAAAAAGAAACAAACAGACTGTCGAGCGTTATTTATTTATACTAAAATTGGACAAAGATGTTTTGATCTCATTTAATTTAATATTGTAAGAGATCTATATATATTTAGTTGTTAACACTGTTTTAAACTATCACGGTTGTTCACTAAAGCTATATGATTATTTACGGGACATTTACCGTGGTAAGGTTGTGGAATGAGCTGCCGATATTTCGGCGCAGTTACATGCACCATGTTCACGGGAAGAAATATCGGGAGCTCATTCCACAACATTACCACGGTAAATGTCCCGTAAATAATCACAATACAATAAAACTTTATTAAACACCGAAATAACTTTATTACAAACCGAAAATACAAATGAAACTTAAACTAACATTTAAAAAAAACAACCGGCAGTATAATGGGCGGCCTTATCGCCTAAAGCGATTTCTTCCAGGCAACCTTTGGATGGACAGGATTAAAGAAGTTGAAAAACGGTCGGTGGTGCACATAAAGTATAAATAAATAATATATACATACATATATACACTAAATACGCAATGCTGCATACATACCATAAATATTATAAATAAAATATATAATATATATACGTACCACACAACGTACGTCACATAACTTTAGAAAACTTTTGAAGCTTAATTTTGTTTGATCTACTGGTTTCACATAGTAAAAGACATCATAAACTGTAAACCAACTAACTTTGACTGTAAACTGTACCTTCCACGGTGTTTCCGAGAAGCTACAACATGGGGTTCTTCAAAAGACGAGTAAATAGAGTCCTAAAGGGTCGGCAACGTAGTTGTGATGCCTCTGTTGTTACAAGTATCCATAGGTGACGGTGACCTTACCTGATGGTACCTGCTGCCTGATGGCAGCCCGTCTGCTTGCTTGCCATCTATGGCATAATTATTTTTAGTCAAAAAATGCATAAAGAAATCGTAAAAAAAAATGTTATTTGTCGCGAATAATTCCGCCTACCAACTCGCCTGTTGGTAAACGATATGGTCGAAGATGAGGCACGCAGACTTAGAAGATACCTATTCACTCTGGCCTTGAAAAGGCCCAGGTTATATCTCAGGAAACAAGGAAGCTGGCAGGTTGTTCCAAACTTTGGCCGTACGGATTAGAAACGTAGAATCGAAACGTTTGGTACGTATCCAAGGAAAATCCACAATGTATGGGTGGTAGTGGGCCGCTTACCTATTTGTTCTGTAGTAGAAAGGGGATTGCAGAATCATCATCATCATCAGCCAGAAGACGTCCACTGCTGAACATAGGCCTCCCCCTTTAACCTCCACATTGAACGACAATCTGCCATCTGCATCCACTGGATGCCCGCAACTCTCACAATGTCGTCGGTCCATCTAGTGGGAGGCCTCCCTACGCTGCGCCTTCCGGTTCGTGGTCTCCACTCCAGAACCTTTCTTCCCCATCGGTTATCGGTTCTTCGAGCGATGTGGCCTGCCCATTGCCACTTCAACTTGCAAATTTTAACAGCTATGTCGGTGACTGGTTCATCGCCGAATATCCACGTTCCGGATTCTATCGCGCAAAGAAACTCCGAGCATAGCTGTCTCCATTGTCCGCTGTGTGACTCTTGAGTTTTTCCAAAAGGCCAACAGATAAGGACCACATCTCAGTACCATATGTCATCACTGGCAACACACACTGGCCAAAGACCCTTGTCTTTAGGCACTGTGGTATCTTGGACGAGAAGATGTCACAGGATGGCAGGATAAGGTCATGTAACTCCGATGCACATTCTCCGAAATGAATCTTGTAGAAAAGACTGGAACTTATTACTTGCTACTTATTCGTTTAAAAATATGTTTTTTTATTCTTCAAATATCCATCGTTTATTATACCATAAACAACAAATTTCTGATTGCCGACCTTAAAAAAAAAAAGTGATCCTAAGAGGGTTCCGTTATTTCCTATTGAGGCACGGAACCCCACAAAACACCATGTCCTTTATTATGTGGAACTGGTATGGACCTATAACAATATAAAAACAAAAAAGTTACTTTTTAAGTGCTGCCAGGTCTTAAATGTGAATATTTGAAGCTTAAGCTCTTAACTAAGAATCATGAAAAAAAAATGTGCGTAAACAATTTCAGTTGTAAAAAAATTGCTTTTGTTGCTTTATTTACAAATTGAAACTATTTTTTTTTTTGTTGTCACGTATTGTTATAGCAAATAAACTATTAATTTGGTCCTAGATTTAATCGATATTGTAACGTATGAAATCTAAATTAAAATTTCAAAGAATTTGGGTGCTATGAATAATGTTATTTTAAATTACTATAGTTAAGGGTGCGTGTCCACCTTTCCGCTGAGGCACCAGGGGCGGATCCAGGATTTCATTGGGGGGGGGGGGGGGGGGGGGGGGCATTCTGAGAAGGTTCGAAGGAATCAAATCGAAAAATTGAGTCGAATGTATGGAATTGCTAAGTGTATTGGGGGGAGCCATGGCCAACATGCCCCCCCCCCCCCTAGATCCGCCAATGTGAGGCACAGATGAGAAGAGCGGCAAATCCACGTTCCGAATCACGCTAGGCGCTAATGAGAACGCATATAGCATAAAAAATGTGACAGAAGTGAAACCTTCATCAAGGTTGACTATATCTCTCGCTCTCTCAGTCGACTCGACCCGACTTTACCCGAACGAGTATCTGAGCGTGACGGTAACGCGAGCTCATTTTTTTTCAATCCCAAAAAGTGCCCAACGTGCCTTCACTTCAAAAATCGCCAGTGGCATCGTTGGCGCTCTTGGCGTGATTTGGAACGCACCCTTAGATAGTTATTTCAAGCAAAGCTTGTTTTGTTGGCACCACTGGTGCGAATATGCAATGTAATAATAAACAGTATGTCACATCAAAATTATAAGGCATATTTGAATTGTAAATAGCAGGCTATATACAGGCTAATTTTCGATAAAGTTCACACTTGAAACATATTCATTATTATTAACTTTTGTGGGAGTAAAATATTGCTGGAATTGTGAAAAAAAATTAAGTTTTGTCCCATAAAGTTAACAATGTAAAACAGATTTTTTTAGAACGGGTCCATACCGTGAGCTCGTTTTACGCGATTCAATTTGACAAATTGCGTGAATGTGAAACTTAAGGGCCGGTTCACAGGCGGCGAGGCGCGGCACGGCATGCTTTGGATGCCGAAGGATCCTGTGACGAAAGGTAGATTAATCCTTATTGCAATTACATAGCACTTACATTCCTTTAACGACATGAAGTTACTTATGTGATGCGACGTGCCGGTGTATCCCGTGCCGTGTCGGACCATCCCGGGGAATGACGCGACGTGCCTAAGCATTCCGCGGCATCACGTAAGACGTTGCGGCCTATTCGTGTAGGGGAATGCTAGTGATTAATTTTAAATTAAATAATATGTTATTAATAATTAATAATAATTAATTTGTCAACGAAAAAATCCTTTGCCTTGCTCGCCGGCAGTAACGCGCTGAGATACGGTATGCGGTCGCAGTCACCTAAATTGAATCTCGTTTAAGAGCTCACAGTACGGCCCCAGGTCAATTTTGTATCGCGATTTCAGGGTTAGTACAAAAGTGATTAATAATGAGTACAACCTTTCAAGTTTTTGGTTATCTGAAATTCACCCTGTATGATTATATTTAGCAGTACCCTTAGTCCCAGATTTGATAGTTTTCGAAAACTTTTTTCGTTTTCGTATTGTTCCATACATTGCTGGGCTGAAAGGTATTCGAAAACTTTTTTCGTATTAGAGTGAAGCAATCTATACCGCCGGTTTTAGTTCCTCCGCGTTTCCGCAGGAGGCGCTTTACTACAATGTATGGAACAATTCGTAAACGAAAAAAGATTTCGAAAACTATCAAATCTGGGAGTAAGCGTACAGATTTTCTTGCACATAACACTTTTTTTTACTATATAATATGATATTAATAGTTTTTGTTATATACAACAAGTATTCTGAAATTATTCCATTACAGATTTTTTATTATATATAGGTACATAGAACTGCTAGTCTGTGAATAAAGCTTGATTTTTATTACAATGTTTTTATTTCAAATATTTTCCCGTTGTGCGTTGTTTCCGCTTAGGTAAGTACTAGATGTGCCTTTTCGTTTTTCCCGCTATCCTATTGGAAATTGCGATAGTGGCGTCTCCATCATCTTCATAATAGGCATGATTCCTAATGTTTAATTTATTACAAATAAGGCTTAGCGATGAATATAACTAAATACATTACATATAATGAAAAAATTATTTGAATTGGCTGATAAATCTCTGAGATATGAGCGTTTAAAGTTTTAGGTGGGGATAGAGAGGGGATGTTCTATCCCTTTCTCACAAAGCGTGTGTTAGTATAGCATTTGTATGGCGCTCCTGAGCCGTGACGTCACGGCTCAGTATAGTGCACTCTCTGTCTAGCATGAAATTTAAATGCTTATATCTGCTTTTACCTTATTTATTTTTGAACTAATTTTAATTTTTTCTTTTTTATGAGGTAATAAAAAAAAATTGTCATCATGCCTTGCGGAAATCAGCAGTTTGCAATTGGCGTTGTCAGTGTAGTAATTTCATCGTCAAGAGATGACGCTCGCGTAACTTTTGGTATTTATTTTTTAAACGTTATTGTGGCAGTGGAGAACTTCGTGCAACGTAAATAGTATTAAAAAAAAAAAAACATTAATCATTCTGTGGTTACGTATTTTGAAATATTTACGTACATTCATTTCCATCCAAACAAACTTTATAAAAAACACCAACAATGGATTAGCCACCTCGAAGTTGCAAGAAGTATTATAGATGGCGCTATCTAAAACTTGCACTTTAATTTAGCACTGCTACTCGCCAAGAGATGGCGCAACCTGAATGACATTGACGTTCTTTCTACTCAACAACAACTTGTTGAAGTAACGCAACGTAAAAAGATGACGCTTGCTGTACCAAAAATATTTACTCAAAATTTCAATATTACTATTAAAGATTAAAGTCTTTGATTATAAATAGTGTCAAGTGTTTATATTTTAGCAGCTGTAGTCATTTTTTGACAGATCCTGCCTGAGTCTTAAACCATACTGAATCTATGCTTAAACCTAAGCAAGTACTAGACCATTGATCATTATAATAGTGCAAACAGACGCTCGAACGCGGCTGACGGTCCGCCGTCCAACTAACGGGAGAGAAAGAGTGAGAAAAACATATTTCCCTCTCTTTCTCTCCCATTGGTCAGAGGGCGGTTGAAGTCAGCCGCACTCGAGCGTCTGTTAGCACCATAATATATTATAATTATTGTAGTTGGGATTTGCCATAAACTTGAGCTACAAAAACTAAAAGGGTCGAGGTAAACAAGTATTGCATGCAACACACACTGACACCTATATTGTATGATATGCTCAAAATGTAAACGAATGGACGACCGAGCGGTGGTGTAAGTGCTAAAAGGGAAAATACGTTTTCATTTATTTTTTCTTTCTGAATACTAAACAGTGCCCAGGCAGTGCCCCCCCCACAGGCCGTACCGTCACGTTTGGTACGGTCCCAATATCGATTTTTTTCAATGACTTCTTCATCATCATCATTCATTATTTCATTCGGACGTCCACTGCAGGACATAGGCCGGGACCATCGATCTCCAAAAGGGCCGGTTGGAAGCGGCCTGCATCCAGCGTTTCCCTGCGGTCTCTTTTAGGTCGTCTGTCCATCTTGTGGGTGGACGTCCTACGCTGTGCTCACCGGTCCGTGGTCTCCATTCCAGAACCTTTCGGCTCTATCGGCCATCTGTTCTGCGTGCTATGTGCCCTGCCCAATGCCATTACAACTTGCCAATCCGGTGGGCTATGTCGGTAACTTTCGTTCGTCTACGGATCTCCTCATTTCTGATTCGATCTCGTAGAGAAACCCCGAGCAAAGCCCACTCCATAGCTCGTTGTGCGACTTTGAGCTTGCTTATGAGGCTCATAGTGAGAGCCCACGTTTCAGTGCCTTAATGAATAATGCCTTAAGATAAGTCTTTTTTTTTTGTTAAAATTTTTATGACCGTGGATTCAATGTCCTTTAGTCGTAATATTAAACAGTTTACATAGTCTTAATAGCGTCAAACAAGTCACAGTCAGAGTCAAGCTAAGTAAGTCATGGTCAAGTCAAACGCATGTCCCTGTAAAGTGGTGGAGACTTTATAAGAGGCTCCTATGGAGTTTTGGAAACATCACGAAACGACACGTTTCACCTCGTTATATCACTTGCCCACACTCGAGCACGTTTACGAGCACTTAATGAATAATAATTCCCCATTTAGTACACATTAACACTCGAAAATACACAAGTTTAAGAAAATAACACAAGTTTAAGAAAATAATCCAACGAGCCGACATGTTTTTTCCGCGTTGGCGCCAAAACTCCATGAAAGTCTTCGACCAGTGTGTGTGTTGCCAGTAATGACATACGGCACTGACTGAGGTATTTTGGACGAGAAGACGTTGCGTAGTTTACCGAACGCTGCCCAGCCGAGTTGGATTCGCCGATTGACCTCTTTCTCGAAGTTGGACCTACCTAGTTCGACTGTTTGTCCTAGGTATGACTTCCTCACTGTAGAAATAATTGTTTTTTTTTTTGCCCTGTTTTCCTTTAGCGGAAACTCAACCATGAACTTGAGAAGCCACTGAACAAAAAAAAAACTGAGGCGAAAACGCGCACGCCACATACGCTATTTAGCTAGTTATCATCGCATAACAAAAACCCTTACCATTTCAAATCACCAACCGGTTTTTCATCCATTTAAAACTGTCACAGCCCATTTGAATAAAATTAAGTCTAAAGCATGAAATCACAAATCGCCAAAATACTAATTCATGATATGAAACGATAAAATATGGCCATAATTATGACAAAACAAAGTCTGCGCGACGAAATGGCGCGACGAATCGTTGAATAGAAAGCGCCACGTGCGAGATAATTCCCGCCAAAATGTGTGTCAACTCATCTGCAGTTGTCATTTTTTTTTGTTTTTTCAGTTTTGGCTGTAAACTTCTTGTCTATTTAGCAGTCTAATTTAAAATTTCTAGTTTTCCTAAGCAAGTGACAGCCAAAGGAAAAAAAAGTAAGTCACGGTTGTCCAGTCCATTCATGCCCCAGTAAAGTGGACCATGAATCGTATTATCGGTACACAAGCGAACACATCGATACACATCTTCGAACAAAATAAATACTAACATATTAATACGGACAATACAACAAAATAAAGACGATTTGTACCAAGTAGGTTTGTTATCTCTTATTAGAAAATCGTTTTCTCAGTTTTGATACTATTTTGACATAAATCGATGTAGGTAGTAGGTAGGTACTTAATAAACCAGAATTTGGTTCTTTCACAAAAGTTTTTGACCTAAAAGAGACCGCAGGGAAACGCTGGATGCAGGCCGCTTCCAGGCCCTGTTGGAGATCGATGGGGGAGGCCTAGTCATAGTCATAGTCATTTAATTCATAAAGCCAATTTACATGTCAGATTAAAAATAATAAATAATACAGTAATGAATTACTAAAAATACTACTTAGTAGATAAAATTAACATAAAAATTTGTAGAATTCATTGTAATTGTAGAATGCTTGCTCAACAAGCCAACGTTGTAAGCGTGATTTGAAACATTGTAGGCTAGGAGCTGCAGTGACATGTTTTGGGAGGTGGTTGTACACGTCGGGGCCCATGACATGAGTAAGCTTGTCTGACTTGGTCAGCGTTCGCCTGATGCCGGCGAGATGACCCGCAGTGCTTGTGGAGTAGCTATGCTACTTACCACGCAACTCTATGTCCTGGTGGACGTCCTATGGCTGAAATGATGATGATGATGACAAAAGTTTTACCTAGGTACCTAAGTATAATTCAATACTCAATAAGTATGATACAGTTGGACAATACCTACTGTAAGTAGCAAATTATGAACAGAATGAAACCTTTTTAAAGTTAAACTTCATGTTACTCTATTTCAATGTATTTTTATTGGTGAGTCCCGTTTATTTCTATCGTATCCATTTTCTCGCATTTAAAATGTATGTAATACCTTAATTTCGTTTGTAACTAAAGTATTTTTGAGTTAGATAACTAAGTAGAAATACTATAAAAATACCCACGTTAATATAATAATTAAATTCCAAGTACTTAAGTTAAATAAATTGAATTTGTAGGTATTGATACCCAAATTCCAAACTCAGGGGCTAATTTAATACTGTTTTGACAGCCACCCCTTTCAACCCCAATCTACACCGCGTCTAAATACCGCACCAACTTTATTTGAAGAGCTAATTCGGCGCCACAATCGCAGCTTCTGAACAAAACTGACAGCATCCCGTAGAAAATTTTATTAACCACATTTGGCCAGCTGTAAAGATAACGGTGGGTCTAAATACGCATATCAATAGGGAACGGTGTAGCTTGTGATTTTTTGTCTGGCAACTTTTTTATTTTATTTTAGGAAGCTCAATGCTAAGCGGCGTTCAGGTGGGTTACCATAATCTCAAAAACATTCTTCATCATCATCATCATCAGCCTGTAAACGTCCACTGCTGAACAAAGGCCTCCCTCGTAGAGAGGGGTGTTGCCATAATCCCCACGCTTGGCAAGGGGCTTGGGGATCGCAGTACGTTCACCGTGTACTAATAGGACGCTGCTGCCCATCCTCCGGTGGTTCTGGTCGCAGTTTTAGGACATACCCGGGTCCATTTTTAGGACATACCCGGGTCCATAAACATTCTTATACCTACACATTTAAACATTTAGTTGTCAAAACGGCACCGAAATTCTTATTTAATAATATACCCAAAGAATAATTTATTACATTTAAAAAAAAACTGAACTAAATATCACTATCACTTCACTATCACTACATAGTATAAAATAAAGTCGCTGTCGCTGTCTGTCCGTCCCTATGTATGCTTAAATCTTTAAAACTACGCAACGGATTTTGAAGCGGTTTTCACCATCAGTTACATAATTTTTCACGGAAGGTTTATATATATAGCCCGACCCGACTTCGCACGTAAATTACACCCGTGCAAAGCCGGGCGGGCGGGTCGCTAGTATAAAATAAAATAAAAAAGCCTACATTACCCTTAATATAATTTTTTACACAATAAAAAAATCTTAATAAATAATAATGTTATAATTAGGTATGTTATTTATTAATTAATTTACTAAATTTACTTATAACAAAATATATTTTATACCTACTAAAGTTTATAAATTAAAACATATTACAACAATTTGTGTAGAGTTACTAATTAAAAAGTTAACTATTTCAAATCTAATTAATTAATTTAATAAATATACGGGTCATTTTTTTCACACACGGTCATCTGACCCCAAACTAAGCAAAGCTTGTGATATGGCTGCCAGAGACTGATATACATACATATATAGTTTTAAATACATACTTAAATAGATATTAACAACCAGATATAGAACAAACACAAATGTTCATCACATAAATGTTTGTCCTAGGTGGGAATCGAACCTACGCCCCTAAGCTCAGAAGGCAGGGTCACTACCAACTGGACCAACGGGCTATCAACTGATTATTAAAAGAGAACCAAAATTCTCCTTTCATAGCTGCAGTACAAGTACCTTTCTTTATCGATCGTCAAATTCGTTAAAATGCAATAGTGAGTACCATAGCGAGTACTGATCAAATGGCATTTAATCGAATTTGACGATCACAACCATTGATCTTAACTATCAAATTTAGTCTATCAAATCTAGTAATATTATACATCTATATTTTTTTATTCACATGTTTTAGCGTTCAAATAATGTACTCTGTTTTTTATAAGTAGAAACTTCTAAATGGCCTCTTTGTCTCTAGCTAATTGTTAACTCTGTTAATTAAGACCGTTAGTTTCTCTAAGATAATAAAACTAAAATAAAAAATAAATAAAATACATTTAACGATCGATAAAGATAGTACTTGTCTCCCTAATTACGAAACTTAGTTACCAAAACGGCAATAAAATTCTTGTTTAATAATTGATTACGAAACAATGATAAATCTTTCATCTTTTTTTGTTTTTTTTTTATAATTAATAGGCTTGCGTTTGACCACCATAACGCCTGATGTTAAGCGATGATGCGGTCTACGTTGGAGCACGCTTGCCTAGAAGGAACCGATTCACTCGTGATTTGAAGACACCCAGATTGTAACCATCGGGGAACACCCATTCAGGCAGCGCATTCCACAGACTAGCAGTTCTCACAATAAATGTGGAATCAAAGCGCTTTGTACGGGTTTTCGGAATATCAACCATAAAGCGGTGACGATTTTTCGTGCCCGCTCTGGCAGTCCGATAGAAAAATGGGCAGGAGGGAATCTATCGTTAACGTTGCGAAACCTAATTACCGAATCGGACCAAACCGCAAAAGAATGCGGCAACGCGGCAAGGTCATCTGCAGGGTGGGTCCGCATCGCTTAACATCAGGCGAGATGGCGGCCAAGCGCAAGACAATCTACTAATATAAATAAAATTATAAAAAATAAAAAATGCTATCAAGCCTAATTTAGGCCAGATGCGTTCGCACCCGCCACACCATAATAATATCTTCCTTGTGTGTCTGATCTGAAAATATATCTATTAACTTGTAGGTATAGTTATATTTAATACCCGATCATATTTAAATGACTATTATTAGAGTTCGGAGCAAGTCCATTAAATTTCACATTAAACCAAACGAAATAAAATTCATAAACCCGACCAAATAATACCTATTCAAACCAATTTTCGTTAAAAAAACTAAACCTTAAAACATTAACATAGAGTATGAAATACTCTACACGAATTTATTATACTTGCAACACTTTGGAAGGGAACTAGGGACCAATAACAAAACAGGGGAGTGGCTAATTTGAAATTGGAACACTTTTTTCTTTCTGGTTCTTTTCTTTTCGGTCAGTCTTGCGTCTGACGTTTGCAGCTTATGACGTTTATTTAGTACTTAACTGGTCTTTTATAGCTATACAAGCTGCTTCCGCGGTTTTGCCCTCAATCTGCGACTTTTCCACAAGAAAAAGTATCGTACATCCATCCTCTCGATATACGCTACTTCCTTGCCAAATTTCATCAAGATTGGTTGAGCCGTTTCACATAGAGACAATTTAACAAACGAGTAAATTGAATTTTTAGTCTATGAGAACAAATCCGCCTTTGTATAATTGTTTTTCGTAGACTCTACGAAATCTTAAAAGCTACGACTCTTGTAGGTGGTCTACGATGATTAACGTAGCAGCTACGAGTTGTAGGCGGCCTACGGCGTAGATAATCTACAATGCTACGAAACTTTTTATATTTACTTAAAAGTTGAATTTTTTACTCTTTTTTTTTTAATTTTCAGGTTTAAAGTCACTCAATGTTTATACTTACTCATGATGGACAGTACTTTTAGCAACAAAACTATTCAAATAAAAAGTAACAAAACGATAGAGTTGATTTCGTTTTTTTTTTATTAGTGTAATCATCGTATTCGGCCAAGGGCTAATTCTGGTGCGCTCGATATTATTCCGGGTTCTGTCATGACATTTCTAATAAGAGAGTGGCCGAGATAGAGCTACGTCACGAGTAATACTAAAATGAATAAGTATAAATACTTACTTATTTATACTCTCTCTCTCTCTCTCTCTACGATTCATTCCATCTTCGACCTATAAGCTATAAATCGGTCCAGTGATTCATATTTATGTGACACATCAGATCATCAACCAGTAAACGTCCACTGGTAAACAAAGGCCTCCGTCTTTTTTAGGGTTCCCCGAAGGGTAAAAACCGGACCCTATTACTAAGCCTACGATGTCTGTCTGTATGTCTGTCCTAACTATTAACGACTATATCTTTCGAACCGTAATAGATGGCCAGTTGACATTTTCCCTGAATATGTAATGTTGCGGCGTTTAACTAACGGATTATGGCATCGATTCTGATGTTCTCTAAACTAAACTAAACTAAATTTGACAGCTCAAAAATTGTTGCAATCCTTCTCTCACATATTAAAATGAAAATAGAGGCTGATAATTTTAGTCCTGTCAGATTGGTTTAGTATAGTGAGTGGTATGACAGAATCGACGCCTATATCAACATTTCAGCCTATCATGGTCCCGCTGCTGGGACTCAGCCTGGCTTTCTTTCAGAGAGAGGGTGGGCCCTAATCCACCATGCTGGCCCAGTGCATGTTGGTGAATGTCATGTCTACAACTTTTGAGGTTCTCGGACATACCGGTTTCCTCACGATGTTTTCCTTCACCGTGGTTGAGCTATGGCATCAAAACTGCATGTAATTTATTTAAGTATTAAATAAGTCATTGGTGTCTTCATCATCATCATCATCATCATCATCATCATCATCATCCACAGCCTTCCTTATGCCAATGCTGGGTATAGGCCTCTCTTTTATCTGCATTACGCTGAGTTGGCACCGGCTTGTGACAGAAACTTTTGTTATATTTTATTTGGAAAACATACAGTGATAAATAACTAGATTACTGATACATTGAATAATTAAACACCATTTAGCAGTTTTCACATGTTGAAAAAATTTTTGCACAAAAAGTATATTACTTTACTCTATTATTAAAAAAAAAAACAACAAATTAAAATCTAACTATCATTCTATCAAACCGCTACCAGTGGGAACTGTACATGGATTTTTACTGTATTTTTTGCACATGGAGATAAAAAAAAGATATTAATATTAAGTATATAAGAATAAAAACAAAATAGATACCTATATTATACTTTTTATTGTGTTTAGCTCGTAATGTCTTTGTATTCTTTATTTCTGTCATAAATAAATATTTATTGGTGCCGTATGAAATATTTATTTATTACGAGCTGTGCCCTGCGGTTTCACTCGTGAACTAAAATTGTAAATAAAAAATATAAAATAGTAAATAGCTTTCTGAATTTTTTTTTAATTTTATGCGCAATTTTCTTAATTTTTATTTCCATAGGAACCCTCTGCCAAGTATTAGAAAACTTAAAAAAAAAAGATGAACTCACGGTCTGACCAAGGTAAATAGGGATTCATTTTTATATATAGAAGATCTATTTATAAAATGTTCATCTGTTATTGGTATAGAGGGTCTTATTGCTAAAAGCAATCTCATCACACCAATAAGAAACCAAAAGCCGCAGCGAGTCAATAAATTAAATATAAAACAAAAAATTGCAGGACATACACCTTTTTTGTTCTAAACCTATGAATAATACACACACACTCTCAATACAATCATCTTAGAACAATAAACATCTAAAACCACCTCTATAGTAACGTCATAGGAACTAAAATGGAGTAAACTTGATAAAATCTACGAAACTGTAAGGCGATATGATAGCCGGTATAATTTGAGCTAGATTGGTGTGGAGTTAAACGCTGTTGGAGGTCTGAATAAGATGGTATTAGAATACAAAAGCTTACAAAAAGCCACCCCGCCGTTTGAAAACGCCCCTTTTAGTGGTAGTTACCACTCCCTTAGTCAGTAGATGTTCAACCACGTAAGAGTGCAGACGTGTTGAAATTTTTATTGTTGACAAGCATTTTCGAATTTCGAACGCGAAAAACCAGCGTCGATTTTCTTTTTTTCAATTTATTTTTACAACTGCTAATTAGTGCGGTGAAAAATGACGTTAATTTTAGCAGTTGCTATTTTTAATGTGATTTTATAACATATAGTTATGAATGTATAATGTACCCGACGGAACTAAAACATGGACTAAAGTTAAATTATTATAACAAATTGGACCACAACACTATGTTGAAAACTATACAAAGCCTGTGTTACAAAAATACTCCTTTTAACATGACGTCACCGTTTTTAGTCGATAATATCTTACACCAGCAGAAGACAGCCGAATTCCACAACCAATACCTAAATCAACAAATCGAAAACTACGTTTTGCACCGCCAAAGTTACGAGCAGTCTCGCGAAAACTCCCCAGAAATGGACGAGACAAAAACTCTAGAAAACGACGACGAAAAACAAGATTCCATTGAAGGTTCCAAAGTGGAAGACGAAGACTCCAAAAGCAGAGAAGATTTCGTCAAGAACGAGTACTATAACAGTGATTTTTATCAAAAGAACGATGAAAAAGAAGTCTTGAATATACCTAACCTAAATCGGCGCTGTCAGTCTTGCGGGGACTTCTCTTGCCCTCCGTTTGCTTGTAAAAGGTCAGGCATAAAACGGTTAGAAGAGCTAGAAAAACGTTTCAACTTCAATCAGTATCAAGAGAATTCAGACGAAGATGGAAAAGAGAGGTATAACACAGACGAAATGGTGAGAAGCTGTGAAGACTTCGAACCGAAGAAACCACTCTTGAAGTTCAGTGTCAGTGCCATCCTGGGAGACAGAGAAGACAGCGCCGTTAAAAGCAATGTTGGTGAGTTAAAATTACTATTTTCACTTCTCATGCTCGTAAAGGTCTTGTTTAGGCCCGGTGTAAGCAGGCTAACGCTGCTCTAGAGCATAAAAGTTATATATTTATGCTCTAGTGCATATGTTTTATTTTTGTGCACTAGTGCAAAATAGTTGTTGTTTAAAGCTTCAAGGAGTTAAAGAGCTCATTGCATGTAGAAAGATTCGTCGAATAATAAGAGGTTTTGGCGCCAAAACAAAGAAAACATGTCGCCTCAATTTATTTTTTCCTAAACTGGTATTATTTTAGAGTGTTATGTTATTTAATAATGGTGGTATTAGGTATTTGTGAACGTGCCTGAGTGTGGGAATGATATAATAAATAAAAATATTTTTAGCACACAGCCCCCACGGTCTTAATATTTCGATTCCAAAAGGCTCAAATATTTACCGCCCACTGCCACTTCAAATTGCTAATCCGGTAAATTACTCTCACATACAAATAATGCGGAACTTTGGGTTCTCATATAATTTAGGTTCTTTTTAAGATCTTTGATTGGTGAAATAACCTCTGGGTTGGACTTGAGAGATTGGGAGAAGATCGCGCCGTAAAATTGTTTGGGCCAGTAGCAGTGGTAACCCTAGTGACTAGAGCAAAAAAAAAAGAATTGTTGCCCTAGTAGTTAGGTTTTATCAAGTTTAAATATAAATTTATTTGAATACTTTAAAGGTGCAAAGCTACTTATTAGGTGACATGTGTATGAGTTATATTCTAATTCTAATTAAAATTTCGAAAGTTCAGTTTGAGGTTTACTGGTCAGGGTCCGAGGGCCCCGGTGCACGGCACCGCCTAGCCCTCCGATAGCTACGCCACTGGGAGGATCGAAGTCCGTCGGCCGTCCCAAGGATAGATGGAAAGGGGAAGTGGAAACATATCTGCGGATACTGAACGTTTATGCTTGACGTGCGTCCATCTCATTTCAAAGAAATCTCTGTACAGTCCATAACACTATTCTAGAATTTACATATGGTACTGAGACGTGGTCCTTAACTGTTGGCCTTTTGGAAAAACTCAAAGTCACACAGCGGGCAATGGAGAGAGCTATGCTCGGAGTTTCTTTGTGCGATAGAATCCGGAACGTGGATATTCGCCAAAGAACCAGAGTCACCGACATAGGCTGTTAAAATTTACAAGTTGAAGTGGCAATGGACAGGCCACATCGCTCGAAGAACCGATGACCGATGGGGAAGAAAGGTTCTGGAGTGGAGACCATGAACCGGAAGACGCAGCGTAGGTAGGCCTCCCACTAGATGAACCGACGACATTGTGAGAGTCGCGGGCATCCAGTTGATGCAAAAGGCAGGCTGTCGTTCAGTGTGGAGGTTAAAGGGGAAGACCTATGTTCAGCAGTGGACGTCTTCTGGCTGATTATGATGATTCTAGAATTTCACAGAATTTCTCGAATTCTAGATTCGCGGCAAGCTGGTAGAACCAGTCGGGCACTTAGCTCTCCTACAGTACGATTATGTCGCACTTATAATGAATTTAACGTTTCATTGAGTGATACCTTTAGGATTAATCAAATAAGTACCAGCTTGGGGCGTTGGAATCTAATAAGAAACGTGCTTAGATGCTCATCAGCAATTAATCCTTAGTTCGGACTAAGCTTCTTAGTCTTGAGCATCGACGTAAAGTTGCTAGTCTATCGGTTTTTTATCGGATACATTTCGGAGAGTGTGCATCGGATCTGCATGATCTAATTCCCTCCTGCACATTTTTCTATCGGACTGCCAGAGCGGGCACGAAAAATCGTCACCGCTTTATGGTTGATATTCCGAAAACCCGTACGAAGCACTTTGATCCCACTTTTATTATGCGAACTGCTAGTATGTGGAATGCACTGCCTGTATGGGCGTTCCCCGTTAGGTATCTAGTTATAATCTGGGTGTCTTCAAATTGCGCACGAATCGGTTGCTTCTAGGCAAGCGTGCTCCAACGTACACCGCGTCATCGTTTAAAATCAGGCGCGTTGGTAGCCAAACGCAAGTCTATTAATAAATATAATATATAAATATTAAAAAACACCTATATCGAACTATAACGATAGCCTATTTCGAGCCGTGACAATAAGACACTTCTTACTAAAACCCAACATCCATTACGTTTTTGTAAATCAATGAATGTATCCAGAAAACCACCTTTTTCATCTATCACCATCTGTAATTGCTCGCTATCACAAAAACAATATTATAACAGAAATATCAGAACATCAATAAAATAATACAGCGCCCAAATCTCACAGAAAAGGACATATTAATTTCTCTAAGACCCTCTCATACATCCCTTCCACTCGCACGAGTACACGGTCATATTGTTCTGTCTCCTTCCCGCCCCCGGGCTTAAGTGTCCGACCAGATGTTACGCTTTTATTGAAAAAGTCAGCCGCCATATTGCGACTCTCAGTAGATTAAGATGTAGCGAGAAAACTGCTATTGGACGCTAATATAGCAGTTATAATAATATGCTATATTAACGGTTTTATAGCTTTACAGCAGTGCGAGTACCGTTCTTTATCTATCGTCAAATTTGATAAAACGCCATAGTAGCGATCATAGCGAGTACTGATCAAGTGGAGTTTTATCGAATTTGTCGATCTCAGCTGTCAAATTTGGGGATCGGTAAAGAACGATACTTGCACTGCAGTTACGTTAAATTAAACAGTAGTACATCATTACTTAACGGAAACATTTATACAAGAACGTTAAATGTAGACCGAGGCCAGCATACCTCAGTCCATAAACCCACAGTTGTACAGTACTGTTCCCTGCGCTTTTATGGAGGCTATCAAATTTTTAGGTCCCTAAAACTTTACAAAAAAAAAACTGTTAGTTCCTTTTCTTTATACCTCTTTTCCTTTAAACCAATTTAGATGTGCTTTGGAATCATAAATATAGGTAGGAACTAGGTAGAGTCTGGCTAATGAAAGTAGAGACTGAAAAAGAGCGGCAAATTTAAAAATATCAGCATTAGAACCCCAAAAATTAGTATGAAATACCTGGAATCATCTCACTTGGTACTCGTATATTTTTTTATTGAAACACAGTCAGACCACAACAATTTTTGCCTATTGTGCATGCGTTTTAAATGTGTGTATGATTTACTCGTGTTTTGTGCAAATAAATAATCTTTATCGTTATGACTTGAATTTGACCGTGCGTGACCTACTTGGCTTGACTATGACTTGTACGACGATAATTATTTAAATAAAACTATTTAAAATAACTTGACACTGACAAATGCACAAGATGTGCAATGCCAAAATTCACATGAGGAAAGAATAACAACTGTCAAATTGATGTAACTGACTACACAGTGTTGTCATAAAACGAAAAAAAAAACCCGCTGTTTTCTTGTGAGAAAATATGCTGGTACTACAGTACGAAATCTAACTTCGCAAAAATCTACATCAGAGCGAAATAAAATTATGCATATCGCCCCGAAAGCCCATATTAACATGTCATTGGCGCCATATTGAAATAATATTCCGATTTCAGACTGAACCCACTGGAAACTGCTTTACCAATATTCCTCTTTACCATCAAACGATTTTGGATCTTATGCCTATATTATTACGTTCGTAACTTTTTATTAACTGAAATAACGATTCGACCAAAACCAATATCGGTTTACGCTTACTCGATATTGTTTTAAACGATTTTGGACTTTACGGGCTTAGTGTTAAGTTACGGTTGGGTTAGTAATTTTTTTTTAGTGTAGAACATTTTCGATCTCTACCAATATGCCTTATTAAATTCGTTGATATACGATTTTGAATCGTAACGCGTTGGAATAAAGTTGAAGGTTTTTGAGTAATTTGATAGTCCATATTTGAGATTTGTCGATTTTTTCTCGATGTCGTAAAATCGGAAAGATCACGACGATATAAATCGTAATTCGTTTTGCGTTATTCTATTCGATTATCGTTATATTTTTATATTGGACTAGGGATGGGGTGAGATGAAACTTTTTTATGGCACAGGTGCGTGAGTTTTATTTTTATGGTTAGTTTGTAAGAACAATAAGGCTTTAGGTCATGTAAAATAGGCATGATTCCTAATGTTTAATTTATTACAAATAACCGGTTTAGCGATGAATATAAGTAAATACATTACACATACTGAAAAAATAATTTGAATTGGCTGATAAATCTCTGAGATATGAGTATTTAAAGTTTTAGGTGGGGATAGAGAGGGGATGCTCTATCCCTTTTTCGCAAAGTGTGTGTTAGTATAGCATTTGTATGGCGCTCCTGAGCCGTGACGTCAAGGCTCAGTATAGTGCGCTTTTTGTCTAGCATGAAATTAAATTAAATTAAAATGCTTATATCTTATTTATTTTAGAACTAATTTTAATTTTGTTTTAGTTGATGTGCTCTATTTATGATCAGCTTTTTTATGAGGTAATAAAAAAATATTAGTCATCATGCCTATTGCGAATGCTTCGAATTATTAACCGACGAAAGAAGGAGGTTATCAATTCGACTGTATGTTTTTTTGTACGTTTGTTACGCGAAGATTCCAATTATTATGAATTGATTTTGATGATTCTTTTTTGTTTGGAAGGTCATAGGTAATTCAGAAGTGATCCCGTATAAATTGTATCGAAATTGATTTAGCATTTTGGAATAATCAACAAAAACCAAAAATAATACATACAGTGACGTTTTGGTTTGTGGTTCGGTTCCCTTGAGCAAAGGTTTTGATGAAAACTTTCAATCTCTGTTTTAACTGTCAGTTTCTACTTATTAGGGTTACGTACCCAAAGGGTAAAAACGGAACCCTATTACTAAGCCTACGATGTCTGTCTGTTTGTCCGTCTGTCTGTCTGTATGTCCGTCTGTCCTACCTATTAAGGCCTGTATCGTTCAAACTGTTAGATAGCCAGTTGATATTTTCACATAATATGTAATGCTACGGCAGATTGACTAATAAATAATAAAAAATCTAAAAGTAAAATCGAGGTCCCCATACAATTTTTTTAAAGGTTTTTTTGTATTAGCTCTAATGTAAAAACGGTAATACGCACAAGCGTCAAACTTGGCATGATTATAGTACACACTCTAAAGTATAACAACAAATAATAAATAATGGCCAAGTGCGGGTCTTGATATATTTCAATACAAAGCTATTTGAATTTTTATCTAGAAAACCCCAAAGGCCGAAACAATAAAGGATATTTCGATCGATAGAAAAGAAAATGAAAGTAACACTGATTTGGCTTTTCTCCCTGGTTTTTTGGATGCATTTAAATAGATATTATTTAAATTATGTCTGCGATATCTTAATATACAGATTTCACAATTATGAAGGAGACCGCTAAGGTACATATTACATTACAGCTATACTTTTCGAAAAATATAAGTAAAACCTGAAAAATGTAAGTAGCGAAACGCACGACTGTGTGTAAACGTCATTATTTCATCAATTTTTTTTTTTTTTTTTCAATTAGTTCCGCAAAACACGAATTACACTAATGACAATTTGTATTACAATAACGAATTACTTAAATAATATGAATTTATAAACAAAAACTACATAATCATATAAAAGATCAAAATAAAACACACTAAAAATATAAAAATTTAAAAACAAAAAGAAGAATACATAAATGTCACATAAATTAAAGGTCCGTCAAAATAATGCTAACTAGTAGAAAAAAGGTCAATTCAAATGTTACTTAATGTCAATATAAATAAAATAAAAAATTCGTTAAAATGTTATTACCTAAAAAAAATGAGTGTTGTCGTGATGCGATGTCATGGTTTTGCTGCACTAAATGTGACTTTAGTCAAATATGTTAAGCCTTATGATCCTCTAACTGTACTGTACTGTAGTAATAAGCGTAGCTTAAAAGTGGGAAAAATTTGCCTTAAAGGTATACTGTCCTTACTATCAAAATGCATACGTACGACTTTATAGATAGGTACAGTTATATTATTGTCCTTACTATCAAAATGCATACGTATATACGACTTTATAGATAGGTACAGTTATATTATTGTCCTTACTATCAAAATGCATACGTACGACTTTATAGATAGGTACAGTTATATTATTGTCCTTACTATCAAAATGCATACGTACGACTTTATAGATAGGTACAGTTATATTATTGTCCTTACTATCAAAATGCATACGTACGACTTTATAGATAGGTACAGTTATATTATTGTCCTTACTATCAAAATGCATACGTACGACTTTATAGATAGGTACAGTTATATTATTGTCCTTACTATCAAAATGCATACGTATATACGACTTTATAGATAGGTACAGTTATATTATTGTCCTTACTATCAAAATGCATACGTACGACTTTATAGATAGGTACAGTTATATTATTGTCCTTACTATCAAAATGCATACGTACGACTTTATAGATAGGTACAGTTATATTATTGTCCTTACTATCAAAATGCATACGTACGACTTTATAGATAGGCACAGTTATATTATTGTCCTTACTATCAAAATGTGTAGTACATTACCGTTCCTATTTTGAAACAGTCGCAACGGTTAACACGACCGCAGCGCGTTCTGAATTTAAACGAGCCAATGGGACTGCGAGAGAGTTAACGTGAGGGTGCGAATATGGAATTTTGAGGTTAGAAAGCCGCCATTTTGGTTTGTTTCCTTTATTAAATTGAATTTTATGGTTCAGCTATGATTATATTTATATATTAGCAACCAACAGTAGCGCTCAGTTGTTAATGCGATCACGCTCACCCATCCAAAGATTCATCATCATCATTTCAGGCATAGGACGTCCACTGCTGGACATAGGCCTTTCACATCGATCTCTGCAAGGGCCGGTTGGAAGCGTCCTGCATCCAGCGTTTCCTTGCGGTCTCTTGTAGATCGTCTGTCCATCTTATGGGTGGACGTCCTACGCTGCGCTTACCGGTCGTAGTTCATCGTAGCTCCCAAACGCATATATGCATAGTTTACCTTCGTGGTGTTAAAACAGGCAGTGCGCGCTGAAAACATAATAATGTCACATCCACCGCCCACCGCAGCGCAGTGCGTTCATTACGCAAATACACGGTTACAATGTTTCTCTATTTAAGTCTTAACACGCACGAAATTTAATTTAGGATGCAAAGTTCTTTTGATAAACTTTTCAACATTTATAACATAAAACAGTTTTGCCTGTTCTAAACAATACATTAGGTATAACAAAGTTAAAGCTATGCAAGTTATGCTTAATTTATTGTTTAATTTGAATTTTAAAGGGTGTAGTATCTTATTGGTGTAGAATTATTGATCAATGCATTTTTGTGTTTAATTTGAATTTTTGTTGTTTTTAATTATTTATTGATTGTATTAATTTGATTTTTTATTGGTGTAGTATGTTGTTAAAATATGTATGGACATTGTCTGAAATAAAATGATTATTATTATTATTAGCAATGTTTTTGTTTTTTTTTCATTTTGATGTGGAAGTATTTGTTTGGATAATCAAGACTGGAGCTATCGGAAGCTTAGCAAGGTTTAACTTGCGACGATATATACTAGCAACCCGCCCGCCCGGCTTCGCACGGGTGTAATTTACGGGCGAAGCCGGGGCGGGTCGCTTGTTATATATTTTTATTTATTTATTTATTTATCCAAATTACAACTATCATTACATGAATGTCCTAATTCAATAGCGTATGTCAATTAAACACATTAAACATTAAATTAATTACACATTACATTATTTTCATTATTATTACATTAATTATTATTAATTTATAATATATAAACCTTCCGTGAAAAAGTATCTAACACATGTTGAAAACCGCATCAAAATCCGTTGCGTGGTTTAGGAGGAGTTAGCGGCCATACAGACAGACAGACAGACGCGGAAAGCGACTTTAATTTATACTATGTAGAGATAGAGATAGAGAAGAGATGAATTTTTCAAGTGGACGTGGATGGCCAGGTCTGAAACTATGACGAACAGCTAGAAGTGCCCCAAAGGAGTCTCGGGTCCGATTTTGATGAAAACTAAAACCATATTTTAAAAAAACCGGACAGGTACGAGTAGGACTCGACCAGCGCGAGACCAAAAAAAAAAACTAACTGAAGATAAAATATTGAAAGACAAACTTGACTTTGTAGTTGACTATAAGGTTCTTCCATACATTCCAACTACAAAAAGTAAGTTTGTAATAGCATAAATTTGTAATTTGTAATAGTTTGTAACTTTCAGATTTATTCCTATATATGTGTTGTGAGACTTTCCTTTTGCCAAATTTCATGATTCTAGGTCAACGGGAAGTACCCTATAGGTTTTGATTCCCCTGTGAAATCGCAAAATATGCGACATAAACGTTCATATCTTTTGATTGCGTTGACTTACAACTTTTATTGTTTTACAGCCGAAAGAAACCATAGGCACAAGTATTTAATATAAATTTCAACTTGATACCTTTACGCGTTCTTGACAAAAAGGGTCTTGACAGACGGACAGACAGACGGACAACGAAGTGATCCTAAAGGGTTCCGTTTTTTCCTTTTGAGGTACGGAACCCTAAACACAATATTCCTAGTTAGGAATCGTAACCCGTTAATATAAAAAGTTTAAAGTTAAAACAAACAAAAAACACTTCACACCATACGTTGCTCATAAGGATCGAATCCTGGAAAGTGATGACATAAGAAACATAAATAGCTTGAAATATAGAAAATTTATTAAGTCGCACCTTTAAGGGGACTGTTCCCGTCTGCAGCTCACTCGCACGCACATTTTCACATTATTGAAGATATAAAACCAATGAGTGTGAATTTGCAAAAAGTAACAAAATCACGTCTTGTTGTCTATCGTAACATTACAAACATAGAAATGTTTGTTTCGATATCTTGTAATTTGACGGAATAACATGACACGAGAAATAAAACACACTTGTTACCATTTTACTGTGTCAAATTAAAATATATCAAATTGACAATTTCTTTGTTTGTAATGTTACGATAGACACCACGACATGATTTTGTTACTTTTTGGAAATTCACACTCATTGATTTTATATCTTCAATAATGTGAAAATGTGCGAGCGAGTGAGCTGCAGAGGGTATACAGCACGGAACACTAACTCCTAGCGGAGGTATACAGGCCCCTTAAACGGTTCACATTAAAAAGCAGGTACATAAAACCTGCGACTGACCCGACGCGGTTCAATAAACCGTTCGTCCCCTCCAAATCGATTATTTTCACACTTCCGGCGTAAAAATTGGCGCGACATCCGGTCCAATCGTTTAATCGTTTTCACATAACCGTTAGCAATAACAGTTAATTAAATAGCAGGTTGTAATCGCTGTTAATTAAATAGCGTTACGGTATGCTATTGGGATGAGATGATTATTTTTTTGTATTTTCTTTTTGTTTTTATTTCTATTTTTTGTGTCATTTTACTTGTGTTTTTACTTTTTGTGTTTTTCATTTGTTTTCTTCTACGTTTGCTATTGAGCAAATACCAATACCTACACTTGCAAGGCAAAGATTCTACGGTTGTAGAGCAATGACTACACTTGCAAGGCAAAGATTCTACGGTTGTAGAGCAATGACTACACTTGCAAGGCAAAGATTCTACGGTTGTAGAGCAATGACTACACTTGCAAGGCAAAGATTCTACGGTTGTAGAGCAATGACTACACTTGCAAGGCAAAGATTCTACGGTTGTAGAGCAATGACTACACTTGCAAGGCAAAAATTCTACGGTTGTAGAGCAATGACTACACTTGCAAGGCTAAGATTCTACGGTTGTAGAGCAATGACTACACTTGCAAGGCAAAGATGATACGGTTGTAGAGCAATGACTACACTTGTAGGGGGAAGGTTCTACGGTTCTAGAGCACTGACTACACTTGCAGGGGGAAGGTACTACGGTTCTAGAGCACTGACTACACTTGCAGGGGGAAGGTACTACGGTTGTAGAGCACTGACTACACTTGCAGGGGGAAGGTACTACGGTTCTAGAGCACTGACTACACTTGCAGGGGGAAGGTACTACGGTTGTAGAGCACTGACTACACTTGCAGGGGGAAGGTACTACGGTTGTAGAGCAATGACTACACTTGCAGGGGGAAGGTTCTACGGTTCTAGAGCACTGACTACACTTGCAGGGGGAAGGTTCTACGGTTCTAGAGCACTGACTACACTTGCAGGGGGAAGGTACTACGTAGAGTACGTTGTAGAGCAATGATTCCTCTTGCAGAGTAGTTATTAATAAATAATATTGTAATTGTAACGTTAATAGCTTTAGTGGTTTTCGTCAGCATTTTAACCGTATTCAAAAAGGAGAGGTTTCACTATTCGGTTGTATTTTTTATGTTTTGTTACCGCATAACTTCTTCATTTATAAACAGCAGTGGAAGTACCGTTCTTTATCGATCGTTAAATTTGACAGTTGAGATCGTCTAATTCGATAAAATGCAATTTGATAAGTACTCGCTATGATCGATTCTATGGCATTTTATAGAATTTGACGATTTAAATTAAGAAAGGCACTTGCACTGCAGATTTTTTTTTTATTTATTTAAAAGGTATTGTTTCAGACGATCCCGTAGAAATTTCATCAATATCAGTTCAGTAGTTTGGTTTTTAAATCTTGTTTTAATTAAATCTCGTCCAAAATGCAATGAAATATTACCACTGACGTGTTTTCCACAGTATTAATAATTGTAAAAAGAAAAAACAATGACAGAAAAAAAAACTTTTCGATTGAAGACTTTTTTTACCAAACTGTACATAGTCGTCATAGGGTTTTAGTCTATGGTTCGGATTTATTCAAAGAGCTTAGTCATTGGATTTATTAGAGCGCTGACGTATTTTCAGGCGGTATGGCCTTAAAGGCTTTAGCCAGCCCGATGGGCGAATAATAATTTAAAAAAATTAGAGCGCTGACCCTAAATCCATGAGTAAATAATCTATGCTTTTAATCTAAAAAAACATACAGCTAAGTAAAATATCCCTCATAACAAGGTGAGTCAAGAGGGCTGGAAGTAAAGAGGGCCCCTAAGTTATTAAGAGGCGTTGCACCGGAAAACTTCACCCTCAGCCCTTCGGTTAACGATTTAAAACGCGGGGGCGTTGTTTTAATTATTTTATAGTATTCATTTCAAGGGGTGCCTCAAGATGGGGACTAATTAACGTATGATCGTGTAGATTTTGGCTGAATGCGTCAAAGATGCTGACCCGAGCCAGGTTTAAAAAAAAAATTATTAGGCTTGCGTTTGACCCTCAACTCGCCCCTTAAGCGATGATGCGGTCTACGTTGGAGCACGCTTGCCTAGAAGAAACCGATTCACTCGTAATTTGAAGACACCCAGATTGTAACTATCGGGGAACACCCATTCAGGCAGCGCATTCCACAGACTAGCAGTTCACATAATAAAAGTGGAAAGTGGATTGCATAATAGCACAGATATTTACTCTGTGGATAATACGAGGAATAAGTCATTATAGGCAAACAGGTGCCTGAATTAGCGCTAAAATAACGCTAAACAGCGTAGTTTGGCAAATCGTCAAATTTGGCATGATTATAGTACACACTCTAAAGTATAACAACAAATCTATACCTACTAATATTATAAAGAGGAAAGATTTGTATGTAAGTATGTTTGTAACGAATTGGCTCAAAAAGTACTAGACCGATTTGAAAAATTCTTTCACTGTTGGGAAGCTACACTATCCCCGGGTAGCATAGCCTATCTATACCCGTGCGGAGCTGGGGCGGACCGCTAGTAAATAATGACCAAGTGCGAGTCGGTGACAAATTTCTATTCATTACTAAGTTATAACTGGTAATCACTTTCTTGGATCCTTCGTTATCCTTATCATTTCGAAAAGCCATATTTTACTAATTTTTCAGTCGGTTTTTTAATTGATAATTGTTGTATTCTGTGGTGGTACGGAACCCTCAGTGTTCGAGCCTGACTCACACTTGGCCGGTTTATTTATTTGATAGTAAAATTTATGATTGTTTAGGTACTGATGCTAAGCTTCAGCCCACAGTTTTTCAACAGTCCAAAACCCTGCGCGGCATAGAAGTAGATCTGTGCTGCGCGGCAACTTCTAAGTATCTCTTTAGTTATCAGGGTGTTTGTAGTTACAGAATCAGGATTCTGTAACCACAAACACGCACGTAACGCGCCGTGTTAAGTTTACCTCAAAAAGTTGGCCTATATTCCTAAGGAATAGAGTTCAAATTTTAAGAGGTTAACTTAACGCGGCGCGTTACGTGCCCGTTAAAGTTACGGAATCAGGGCCCTGTGCATCATGACTAAAAAACTTAATTATATTAAAACCTCACCACAGAATAAGTAGTACTTACTGACAGTTTCAAACACTTGAGAAAACAAAACGCATTAAAAACATTAAAAAAAATCACAATGGATTGCAATAAAAATTGGCTTAATATAATACTGACTACCGCTTGTCTGTTGTTAGGGTTCCGTGAAAAGAATAAATTGTATCCACAGAAAAGAGAAGTAAATAGAATGGAAATGAGAAGGAACATCTGTTACCAGGCATTATGATTGAACCTTGATTGAACGTTCTTATTTATGTCAACGCGTCGAACTCCGCATCCAAAGAACTTGGACCTTACCTTTTTGGGTTAGGTCTCAAAGTTCTTTGTCCGCATCACAGTTGCTAACTGATTTCGAATGACTGACGTTTCGTTTATATGGGTGCAACTGGCTACAACAAATTTCTTACAAAAATGCCTTGACAGCCGTTCTAATTTAAACATTTTTTTTTCTTTTCTGTAATTGTATCCATAATGATACGCACAACAGTTTTTTGCTTTAAACAATTGGTGGCAATTGGTTGTGCCCCATTGTTACCCTCGTGTTCTCATATGTCACTGTCCCACTTAAGAGAAACTGACATTTTGACATTTACAAACAAGTCATAGTCACAAAGAGTCAAGCAAAGTAAGTCAGGAACAAGTCCAAGAAGTCATATCGTAGGACTCGGTAGTGGAGACTATAGAGGCTGTTAAGGAATTTTGAAAGAAAACACGAAATAGTGATAATACCTGTAGTGTAATGTGTAATGACCTATAGATTTTAATGATTTCTTTTTTACAATACAATACAATACAATTTATTACACACCGAAAATACAAATGAAACTTAAAGTAACATAAAAACAAATAAACGGCAGTATAATGGGCGGCCTTATCGCCTAAAGCGATTTCTTCCAGGCAACCTTTGGATGGACAGGACTAAAGAAGTTGAAAAACGGTCGGTGGTGCACATAAAATATAAATAAATAATATATACATACATATATACACTAAATACGCAATGCTGAATACATACCATAAATATTATAAATAAAATACATAAATATATATACGTACCAATTAACACGAAGAAAAATAATGTGTATAGACTTTATTGTTTGCATTGTTTTTTATTAATTCCGTTAATGAAAGTCCCATGAATTCAAATTTTTATTTGTTTTAAAACTGTATTTATAGTCTTCGACTAAAATAAAATGCATGGACGGGCCTTAACCATTGAAATTGCTCAGTGAAAACGAGTCAAAACCGTCGGACATATACTTACCTATAACACCTAATTATAAAAATGTACAGTATATTTGGTACACAAAATAGATCCCGGTTTTATTTGTGTATTTACACTTCGGGAAAGCATATGAATGCATAATTTTGTCAGATGTTTCGATATCGCGTAACAATAGACACGTGTTGCACTTCCTACGGCTAGAGACAGACTGAAACGAAATGAGAGCCGGCGCTCATTTTGTTATCTTCAAAAATGCGCTTCTACTGGGCCTGTCCATTCATTTTATTTTGGTCGAAGTTTATAGTTACTACCCGATTTATTTGACGCCAATGTGAAAAGCCACTTCATTATATTATTTTCTTAAACTTGTATATTTTTGACTTTTAATGTGTAATAAGAAAAAAATAGTTTATACGGAACCCTCGACACCCAAATTTCATTCGTACTTGCCAAATATGATTTCATTCATGCGAGCGAAACGATAATCCCAAATATAATATAATGTCTATGATAATAGGATAGTTTTGATCCGACTGACAAAGGGAAGTTGGCTTTATGATTTTTTAGCCGTCGAGTTTTATTTGGGGCATTTTTTTTAAGTTTTATTTTCTCGGTCGCTTTATTTTATTGCTTGTTTGACAAACAAGAACTTAAGAAAAATTTAAGGGCCTCTTTTCCTACTTTTAGCAATTTGGTCATTATAGTTTTAGTTTGTCTACTTCCATGGTTAGCTTAAATTTATAACAGACGGGTGTTATCTGTAGTAACAAGTGTTGCTTAAAAGTGGGAAAAATTCGCCTTAAAGTAGTGAATAAAACATAGGTAGGTAATAAGTACCGACAAGATTAGTATCAAACAAAATCCCTTGTCGAAATTAATATGAGCGTTCCAAAACAAAACGCTTAGCGAAATGATTAATGATATTACAAAGGCTATGCAATATATTAGGGAGGCGTGCGACTGACAGTCGGGGTAAGAAGTCGTAGGGGCTGGCGCACGTCACGAGTGACGACGGTACATCGGTGGCGGAATGGACGAACAGTGCGATGCCAATAAAAAGTTACAAGTCAGACTGTCAACGAAACGTCAGTAGCTTAAAAAAGATTTCATCATTTTCTTATTTATATGCAAGGACGTTTTACCTATTGGCATACAACGTCCTTGTTTATATGATACGGGAATTAATCGTATGATTAAGTCGCTTGAATCCGGCCGACAGATTATGTGTGAAAACTACGTCTGTTTCCATAATAAAATTCATCATCATCATTTTTCATCTTCTCTCTGCGAGAGAGAGAGAGAGAGGGTGGGGCCTAATCTATGTCTTTGAATTTTTGAGGTTCTTGGACATACCGGTTTCTGCACAAATTTTTCTTTCACCATTTTTGAGTGATGGAATCGTAACTGAGCATAATTTATTTATGTGCTAAATAAGTTATTGGTGCAGGACCGAGGATCGAACCGGGTACCTGCAGATCGTAAATCGCACATGCTACCGCTCGGCCACCATCGCTCATCAAAAGATTACTTTCTTTTATTGTTTGATTTTGGCATCGCACGTCTTGTGCTTATTCCATTGTTATGTATTTTAAAATATTTGAGTTTTTAGTAAATCTTGTCATAGTTAAAGTCACGTAAAGTGACTTGCTCTAGTAAATTTGGGGAGACTTTTACTAGATGCTTCTATGGAGTTTTTGAAACCACACGAAATGTCACATTTCGCGGCAATTTATTTAATGTTTCTAAAGTACACACGACAGCTGTCGTCTTATTATCATAGTTTTACTAAGGATAAACGTAGTTATGGCAATCTCATCCACCGTGATAAGCCGTGGCGCACCGTATAGTGAGTGTACGTAGTACACTTGGACAATTCATACTACGTTAAGTATTTTTTACAGCTGGCAGGATTACTCTGATTTGTTCTGAAGAGACAGAGTAAATTTCACCAAGACAAACCTCTTCGGTATAATAATGAAACCTGTGAAATATAAAAAAAAAATTGCAATAACAAAAAAACATATCAAACGACAAAAATTTTTTGAAAATTTAGGTTATATTATTTTGTAAACCGTTAATCGGCAACATTTTAAGGAAATAGTGCTACAATTGCTTTTAAATACCACTATCGTATATAATTAATGATTTTTAGGCAGGCATGTGACTGACAGTCGGGGTAAGAAGTGAAGCCGGATGGCGCATGTCATGAGTGATAACGGTCAGACATTAAACACTGCCAACTTGAATCGGTTCAGTTGACAGCAACGTCGCGGATGTCAAATGGATCTGTCCTCTTTTGACTTGTACCACACGCCAACCATTGAGAAAACCCCATTGTATTTGTAATAGCGTTATTACTGATCACTTATCGAGTTAAATCCTGAAACTTGGAACACTTCACTTTATTTAAGAACAGTGCAAAATCAAATATTTTGAATAGATAATAATTTGAGAGTTATAGATACGATAATACAAATGTTATTTAGGCTTTGAAAGGTATATTTTTTATGATTTGGTGTCTCATTATGTTTAAATTACACTGGAATTACTCACGTATGATTAAGCCAGTTTTGTGTTCCTACTATAGTTTCCCACGCATTTGACGCGTGCGCAAGTCCGTCGCAATTTGCGCTTTTTTGAGTTCTGTACCTCAAAAGGAAAATAGGAACCCTATAGGATCACTTTGTTGTCCGTCTGTCTGTCTGTCAAGCCCCTTTTTCTTAGGAAAGCATAGAGGTATCAAATTGAAATTTTTATCTTGTATGAGTCTACGGTTTCTTTTGGCTGTGAAAAATCAAACTTGTACTTGTAAGTCAACGCGATCAAAAGATATGACCAATAATGACCATTTGAGATATGACCATTGACCATTTTATGTCGCATATTTTTGCATAATATGTTGCAATTGCAGCGGGAATCAAAACGTTTTTCAGTGTGTTTGTTAGTTGTCACAATTTTTTCCAAAGTAGCTATGTAAGTATTTTTGACCCCAGTGTTTGTCCAGTAAAAAAAAGATATATCTAATGTTTGGGCCTTCGAACTAAAAAAAATAATACACGGGCCCAGTAGAAGCGTTTTTGATAATTACCAAATGAGCGCCGGCTCTCACTTAATTTCAGTCGGTCTCTAGCCGTAGGAAGTGCAACACGTGTCTATTGTTACATGATAACGAAACATCTGACAAAATTATGCCTTCGTTTGCTTTCCCGAAGTGTAAATACACAACTTTACTGTACGTTATAATTAGATGTTAAAGTATATGTCTGACGCTTTTGACTCATTTTTATTGAAAAATTTCAATGGTTATGGCCCGTCCATTCATTTTATTTTGGTCGAAGTTTTGGCCACTAACTCGCCTGATGGAAAGCGACGTTGTGTTGATAATTATCTAGTAATGCCACAACTAATATGAAATTTCGGCAACGTAACCTTAGGTAGTCCGTCCCTGGATCCGTGGTGTGGCCATAGTGGTCGAAAACTTTTTTATTGTTTCTTTTGCTTTTCCACAGACTCAGAGGTCCGTGCCAATTGTCAACGTATACAATTTATTTTATCAACTACTGTTAATATAACTTCATTGTCAGCCTTTTAACAGTGCGCTGCTGGAATTTTAGCCTACCCCCGTAAGAGTGATTGAGCCATATTCACCACGCTGGCCCAGTTGCGGGTTGGTGGATTCACATACGCCATTGAATTCCTTCTCCGTACGTATGCAGGTTTCCTCACGATGTTTTCCTTCACCGAAAAGCCAGTGGTATGAAAATCCGTACATAAGCTCCAAAGAGCTCATTAGTACGGGCCCGGGGTTTGAACCCGCGACCTCACGCTTTCAAGTCTAGCGGTCTCCCAAATGGGCTACCACGGCTTCGACGACGGCAATATAACATAAAACTAATGAATATATACCTATATACCTTGATTTTATTGCCTTTATTAACTAAACAAAATACAAGCTAAAACTAACAGTACAAATACAATTAGACTGCCCATAGACCGTATATATATACCTTTATACCTTTAAAAAAACAGAAAGCAACATCTCAAAGATAAAAAGTCAATTAAATCATGAATACATATATACAATAGGAAAATACAAATTATAAAAATCTTATTACTATGTTGCGTGTATACGCCGAGCAGTCCAGCTAGCTCAGCAGTCAGTCCAGTCGATGACCAAGCAGTCCAGCTAACTCTGCAGTCATTCCAGTCGATGACCGAGCAGTCCAGCTAGCTCTGCAGTCATTCCAGTCGATGACCGAGCAGTCCAGCTAGCTCAGCAGTCAGTCCAGTCGATGACCGAGCAGTCCAGCTAGCTCTGCAGTCATTCCAGTCGATGACCGAGCAGTCCAGCTAGCTCTGCAGTCATTCCAGTCGATGACCGAGCAGTCCAGCTAGTTCAGCAGTCAGTCCAGTCGATGACCGAGCAGTCCAGCTAGCTCAGCAGTCAGTCCAGTCGATGACGCTTGTATTCTATATATCGCTATAATCTCCAGCCTTGTTCCACACGCTACAAACTGAGAATAAGTACTCGCCCGTTGTATTGGAATGGCGTTGTTAATGATTACTGGAGTTTAATACGATGCCGATCGCTTTGTTGGGGCTCGATTGTGATGGTTGCTTACTAATTAACTTTAGCGAAACATATCATCATCATCAGCCGGAAGATGTCCACTGCTGAACATAGGCCTCCCCCTTTAACCTCCACACTGAACGACAGCCTGCTTTTTGCATCCACTGGATGCCCGCGACTCTCACAATGTCGTCGGTTCATCTAGTGGGAGGCCTCCCTACACTGCGTCTTCCGGTTCGTGGTCTCCACTCCAGAACCTTTCTTCCCCATCGGTTATTGGTTCTTCAAGCGATGTGGCCTGCCCATTGCCACTTCAACTTGCACATTTTAACAGCTATGTCGGTGACTCTGGTTCTTTGGCGAATATCCACGTTCCGGATTCTATCGCGCAAAGAAGCTCCGAGCATAGCTCTCTCCATTGCCCGCTGTGTGACTCTGAGCTTTTCCAAAAGGCCACGCAAGCGAAACGTATCTATGAGTTTATTTATCTATGGACTTCGACCAAAATAAAATGAGTGGACGGGCCCAGAAGAAGCGCAATTTTGAAGATTACAAAATGAGCGCCTGCACTCATTTCGTTTCAGTCGGTCTCTAGCCGTAGGAATTACGACACGTGTCTATTGTTACATGATAACGAAACATCTGACAAAATTATGCCTTCGTATTCTCTCCCGAAGTGTAAATACACAACAAAAAACCGCTATCAATTTTTTGTAACAAATGTACAGTACATGGTTATAATTAGGTGTTGAAGTATATGTCCGACGGTTTTGATTCGTTTTTACTGAGCAAGTTCAATGGTTATGGCCTGTCCATTCATTTTATTTTCGTCGATGTCTATGGGCGTAATATTGGCGTTTCAATTGGATAATTAAACTCTGGAACGTAAGTATTTATTAACCGAATTCAAAGAAGGAGGAAGGTTCTCAATTCTGTCCGTATTTTTTTATTTTTTTTATTAATAATTCAAACCCGCGTAGTGATAAAAAATGGTGATGATAATGAAAAGTAACTTATGTGATAATTCAGGACATAAGCTATCTATATTCTAAATTTCATCCAAATATGTCCAGCCATTTTAGCGAGAAGGAGTGATAAACACACACACACACACAAGTGGACGTCCTACGCTGCGCTTACCGGTCCGTGATCTCTATTTGAGAACCTTTTGGCCCCATCCGCCATCTGTTCTGCGTGCTATGTGCCCTGCCCACTGCCACTTCAACTTGCTGATCCGGTGGGCTATGTCGGTGACTTTCGTTCGTCTACGGATCTCCTCATTTCTGATTCGATCTCGTAGAGAAACCCCGAGCATAGCCCTCTCCATAGCTCGTTGTGCGACTTTGAGCTTGCTTATAAGGCCTATAGTGAGAGACCACGTTTCAGTGCCGTATGTCATCAACACATCACGACACATCACAGCCATCAGAGTGTAAAAGAAAGTGTCCATTGTTCCAGAGTACCGGCAGCCCATCATGGGCAACCCGTGGCCGATCGCGAAGCCGATAGCCTCCCGTCCAATTCCAGTCCAGCATCAGCACTTACAACACCTCCTGGCGCACTGTCACCATCCGTACTTAGCTGGTAAGTTTACCTACTAACCCATCATATGTATACAGTGGACATGGTAAGATAACACTTATGCCATAGATGGCAAACAAGCAGACCAGCCTGATGGTAAGCTGTCACCGACGCCTATGGATACTTGTAACACCAGAGGCATCACAACTACGTTGCCGACCCTTTAAGACTCTATTAACTCACCTTTTGAAGAACCCCATGTTGTAGCTTCTCGGAAACACCGTGGAAGGTAGCTCATTCCACATTTTGCAGGTGTGAGGCAAGAAGGGTCGTGTGAATCGCACAGTGTGCGATTTCCACTGATCTATGATGTGTGGATGAGCCTTCAGGCGGTGGCGGCTAGTGCGATGGTAAAACCGCGACGCCAGCATCAGATCAAACAGTTATACAGAACACTCCCCGTTGTAAATGCGACAATGCGCATGTTGAGCGGCAGTTGTTGCGGTTGTCTTTAGTAAAATACCACAAAAACAAGGATATCAGATAAATTACAATTAAAATTTGATCTAGACTTTTACCGTCTTACTACAAAAGATTTACTCAATACTCAATACTCAATATGTTTATTGCGACATATGTATGCATGCAAACCTTAAATAACATGTTTATATTTTTAAAATTACAAGTAGTACATATGACCCTGTTAGGGTATGGCAACAGAAAGAACGGAACGGTCTATTTGTACATCGTCGAAGTTATCCTTGAAACATTCGTCTAGGGTGTAGTAACATTTAGATTCCAAGAAATGTTTGAGAACATTAATGAAGCTGTTTTCTTTCTCTATGTCTTTTATTTTATTTGGTAGTTTGAGAACGCTTTAGACATATATTTAACATATTTTTCACAGTGAAACAATTGTTAAACACATGTCTAAAGCGTTCTTAAATCTTTTGTAGTAAGACGGTTAAGGTCCAGAAAATATCGGGTCGCTATCTGTTGCATGTTTTTCCTATTAAGGTTATTTTATATATTTTAAACATCAAATGCGCGAGTATAAGTCGCTGCGCCCGATATTCTGACCCTTGACAAACGTGCACGGAAAAGAATTGCAATAAAATTCTCATTTTCTCTTTAGTGTTAAAAAAACCAGCGTTGTAACAGTCGCTTATTAGCTCCTTCTAGATTTATTGTAAGCCTTAAATTGTCGTGCTGTACGCACACATAGGTAGTTATTTTGAGGTTTCTATAAAAAAATACAATAAAGCGTTAGTCTTTTTGCAAAAAGATTACACAAAGAAACTCACTTAATCCAGTCAATAAAAACCCATACAAGAATTGTATCCCATGCAAGATAGAATAAAAAACAATAAGGACTCGAATAAAAACGAAAAAATCGAATAAAAAACAATAAAAATAGATAGACCCCCCATAAAACTAGCCACAAAGAAAAAAAACTGTTCTTTACAAACGTTGCCATTTGCAATAACAATTTATTGTTACAAGTTGCCAGCTTGAAAATATAGAACGCCCAATTTGTTTCACAAACAAAATGTTGCCCTATTGTTGTACTAATCTTAAACATAAATATAGAGTTAACGCAGGGAAGATACAGAGATAATACGGGGTTTAATGATTAAAAAATGACTATTTTGTGTAGGGATTAGCTTTCGAACTGCCTGTATTGTTGCGGGGTTTGTGGTTATGGACAGTTCCTTTATTTATACTCAATACTCAATAATAGACTGCAATCAATTTGGTTTATTAATTTTTATTCACTTTTACAGGGCTATAAGGAGGCATGGATGCAAGATGAAGCACGCAGATTGCAGTTTGCGATGTTAATTCGATTATGTATATAATGAATCAGGATTTATGAGGAAAGGACCTTTCCTTATAATCCTGTGTAGGCTATGATTTCATAAAAGCAATGAATTCATTTTCATGATTAGCAACTTACATTAAAACGGATCTTACGAAAAACTATCGAATTTCTCTTAATATTATTTACAATTCATTGTAACTTTTAAATAGTATACAAGTAGTACAAGTGCCTTTATTAACTAAACAAAATACAAGATAAAACTAACAGTACAAATACAGTTAGACTGCCCATAGACCGTTGAAGGTCTAAAGACAATCCAAATGCTCAAGCCCACTACCAGTTGGCTTTAGTTATTAAATAATTATATAATATTAAGTAGATATATCCGAAATAATATCAAATTAAATAATTTTTTGAGTTTTTAATACTAAACTCCATCTCAGGCTGATTTACTTGTAACTTTTAGTTAGTTTCAAATTTACTCCAACCATGAGGTATCTGATGGTTTTCTAAATACTAATTGCATTAAATATAACGAAAACATTATATAACGTTTTTTTACAACTAGATCAAGCACTAAATCAAATCGCCGTTTGCGTGCTTCCTCTTCAACCACATCGCCGCTTACCAACAGGCGAGTTGGAGGACAAACGCGGATTTATTCGTTATAAAAAAAAAAAAAAAAAACAATATAGCTTTCCTTCGTACCTACATAAATTTGCATTTCAACGTTGGTTGTACTGTTTCTTTTTTATGTAGGTAATAAGGTAATAAGAACAATTTAATAATAAATCGAATATTATTCGAGTTGTTAATCCTAGCTATAGTCTCTAGTCAAAAAATTACCTGTTTCTTTTAAAACTAAATACTTGCTTCGTTTCCTTCAATAAGTGAAAATAATTTATAAACTCAATTTGCTCCAAAAATGATTTTTTGCAAATAAAATACGTTATTATCAGTTCATAAATCAAATCATCGAATTAACATCACAAATATCGATTCCCTTCGCACATTCACTCGATTATTGCATTTTTTACCGCCTTTTGTACACAATTCATCATATTTGATGCATTACTATTGTATGAAATCCATATTATAGCGTAAAATGTATTGAGCATAGACGCATTGTGATTTTTTTTTCAATTGTGGCTGTGTGGGCGAAATCACGTTGGCCTTTTATTTTTTTATGGTAGAGTGAGTAGTTGAGTACCTACAATTTTATTTTATCTGCAGTTTTGCTGTTTGTGTGATTTGATTCGGATGGGATTAGTAAAAAGGTCGACGTTGTAAAAACGATTATCAAAGCAGTTAGAAAAAACAAAAAAGTTATTTGCACCGAGAATAATAAAATTTGTGTCGATTTGTGAGTAAATAACGTTTACTTTAGAAACTTGGCTTCTGCCAAGTTGAAGCTGTGCATGATGGTTTTGTCGATTATAAAACAAGTTCGTTCTTTGTTACAGTGAGGCCCTCTCAAGCGCACACGCAAGTGTTCCCGCTACCCGGAGGATTCCCCTGGGCACACAGCTCGAGAGGTGAGAACATAATAAAATTAACAACCTACAGACTTTTACATTTTAATGACCCTGCAAGTTCACCTGAGTACTTTGCATGCTTATGGCATGTCTTAAGCTGGATCGATCCTCGAACTAGCACGCTGCGTAATTCAGTTCTATCACGTCATCTTGACAGAAGGACGTCAGACGTCCATGGATACTAAAACGTCAAATTGCGTCATAGAGTAAAACTCTTCGATAGTATTTGGCTTTGGGAATGGTGCTAAATGACCAATAAATTGCTCCCATGACGTCATAATAGAACCTACAAAAAAATGTGGCACGCTTTCATACAAATTCACCATCAAAGATCAACCAGTGCGGGAATCGGCGACAACGATATAATGAACGCTGTCAAAAGTGGACCACAGCTGTCTCATTTTCTCCTTAGTATGAAAGAGAGACAAACATAGTAACAGCGCACCATCACTCTCATCCTCATTAATTATAAGCCGAGTACGCAACGCACAGCACAGGTACAGGTACCAACCTTGGAAAAAAACATGAAACCGTAGAGGGAGAAAGTATACTTAGCCTATGCATGAAACAGAACTAACCTTTTAATCTGTCAGACAGATGTCAGAGTAGAATTAAAAAATTATGCCTAAAATGCTGTAATATTGTGTGTTTTGAATGCTAAAAATGAATAATAGCACAGAAAAAAGAAGTAAATAGAACGGAAATGAGAAGGAAGATCTGTTACCAGGCATTATGAGTGAACCTTGATTGAACATTCTTATTTAGATCAACTCGTCGAAATCCGCATCACAGTTGCTAACTGATTTCGAATGACTGTCGTTTCGTTTATATGGGTGCAACTGACTACAAAAATGCCTTAGGAGCCGTTCAAATTTAAACTTTTTTTTTTCTTTTCTGAGAATAATAGGTATATCAGATTGTCTACTTAAAAGTGTTAATTATGACTAATAAGCTGTTGTGCAAAATTTTCTATATTTTTCTGTCAAGCTGTTATAAGTATTATGTTTGACATTGACATTAAATGTACATTTGACAGGTAAACCCCGTCGCGGCATGATGCGCCGTGCAGTATTTTCCGACCTACAGCGTAAAGGGCTGGAGAAGAGGTTCCAGGTTCAGAAGTACATCTCCAAACCCGACCGGAAGAAACTAGCCGAGAAGCTGGGGCTCAAAGATAGTCAAGTAAGTTTTATTTTACCAAAGAATAATACTTACCTACTGGCTAAATATAGAAACTGTGCGAGGCCAAAAAAAAATGACTACAAAAAGTTACAAAAAGAACATTTTTTGACACAACAACACAAACAAAAAAATTAAAGACAATAACTGTTTAAACAATAACCGTCTTACTACAAAAGATTTAAGAACGCTTTAGACATGGCATTTATTCGTGGTAAAGGTAAAATTTAACTACAAAAATTTACGCGTCGATTTGAGAACCTCCTCCTTTTTGGTCAGTAAATAAAAGAGCAGTGTTTATGAGTCAAATATTGAAAAACGGTATACCTTTTACAAATTAAAATATTTAGTAAACAAAAATCATCCCCATAGCTTACAAACTCAAAGCAAATTAAAATACAAAAGACAAAAGAAACGAGGCAAAACCTAGATTATAGCAATAATACGTAAATCTGCGTGAGATCGCGTTACACTGCCATACATATAATAAACTAGCTGAATCCCGCTACTTCGTACGCGTAGAGCTCGGCCTTCGGCCTCGCTACTATAAACCTATATACTATAAACCTCACGGAGCCCGAGACCTTTCCAACGAATGCAAAACCGTGGAAATCGGTTCGTGCGTTCTGGAGTTATAGCGTCAGGAAAGAAAACCCGACTTATTTTTATATAGTAGAAGATAGCAGCTACTACGTATCTACCACAGAAAAGAGAAGTAAAAAAAAAAAAAAAATACATTTCTGTAGTATCTACAGTGCTACCAACTTAATTGTAGAATATAAATCACAGTTCCCACACTACTGCTTGGTGGCTAAAAAGTGACATCTCCAAGAAACCTCTGCTAACTCCTTCATTTGACCACCTCTTAGATGAGTTGATCTCTGTAAGTATGTCTGGTGAAACGGAACGCTACAGCAAACTTTAGGGGCCCTTCAAGCGGGGTGTTACAAAAAATTGCTACCCCTAAGGGTAGAATAGGGGAGGGGGCTGTCAGCAGCAGACGGTAGGGCCACGCCCCTAGAACGCGCCGTTTAAAACAATTACTGACTCAATACGATATTTAAACGATTGAATTTTTGGATTAGAGCGCTTTTTAATCTGTTTTAAGCTGTATGCGGTGGAGTGTTGTGCCATTTTTTGCATTGTGAAGAAAAACGAGTAATGTATGGATTTGGCGGGAATTTCTTTTTTATGACAGTTGCATTTTTTTGTGATAAAAGTGGCGTACCTATAAACGATTGAGTAATCAGCTTGGATGATTAAATATTTATGGAATTATTTTAATTAGGTATGTAACGTTATTATTCTTTTTCGTTTTAAGGTTCCGTCCCCAATGGGGATAAACTGAACCCTATTACTAAGCCTACGCTGTATGTCTTTCCGTCCATCCATGTCAGTTTGTAGTTTGTATGGCGTACTTACATGTGATGTCATTTGTTAGTGTAGTGCACTATTTGTTTAGCAAGACGTTAAAATTTTCACATAATTATGTTCCTTAACTTTGTTTTATTTAAAAACATGGTCTGCTTTAATATAGTATAATAAAAAAACGGTCCGATAACCTATTGCGATATAAATTCCAATTCTTTTTTCCAAACCTAAGAATGTCACAGATAAAAAACCACTCAACTTTTTAAATAAACATCTTAAAGCATGATTATCATAAGCCCGTCTCGGACCCCACTCGAGTCGGAATCCGGAAAATTGCGGAAGTAATCGGTTCCCCTCCCTAAGGCGGGGTATTTTTGAAATTGATTTTATGATGTTGGCATTTTTGGGATTAAGACATTATAGTATATTACTTAACGCAGCGGCGAGCAAAACAGTAAATGAAAATCTGGGCCGTGGCGTAGCTGAGGCCAGCATACGTGAGTCTATATGTGCCTAGTGTCCGTCAAGGCGTTTATAATAATTTATTTAAAATATTTTCTTAAAAATATACTAGCGACCAGCCCCAGATTCGCACGGGTGTAATTTACGTGCGAAGCCGGAGGTGGTCGCTAGTTGTATATGTAAACCTTCCGTGAAAAGTTATGTAACTGATGGTGAAAACAGCGTCAAAATCCGTTGCGTGGTTTAGCGGTCATACAGACAGACAGTAATTTAAACTATCTAGAGATATGTATCTACCTACCTATTGCCTACCTACTTACATTAATAATTATTTTGGGGCAATATTACCTTAATTTAATTTAAAGGGGTTTTTTGGCGCCAACGTGGAAAAAAACATGTCGGCTCGTTGGATTATTTTCCTAAACTTGTGTATTTTCGAGTGTTAATGTGTACTAAATGATGAATTATTATTCATTAAGTGCTCGTAAACGTGCTCGAGTGTGGATAAGTGATATAACGAGGTGAAACATGTAATTTCGTGATGTTTCCAAAGCTCTATAGAAGCCTCTTGTAAAGTCTCCACCACTTTACTAGGGCATGACTTTGACTTGACTGTGACCTACTTTGCTTGAATCTGACTGTGACTGACTTGTTAGACTACATTTCATCAAATTAATACTTGACACTGGCAAATGCACAGGAGTGAGACGCCAAACTCCTCACAGAGGAAAGAAGATAAAAATATGCCGCCAATTTTTTCTCGATGTGATGTTCTTGCAATAATCTATTTACACTGTGAAATATAATTAAGAATGCTAGCTCAAAGTGTCATTATGTTACTTTGCAAAAAAAACGTATGAAGAGGTGGTATGGCCTTAAAAGCTTTAGCCTGCCCGATGGGCTAAAAAAACAAGGTACGTAGGTATTGTAGGTTTCTTCAAGTTATTATCTATACTAATATTATAAAGAGGAAAGATTTGATTGTTTGTTTGTTTGTTTGTTTGTTTGTTTGTTTGCATTGACAAGGCTCCGAAACTACTGAACCGATTTGAAAAATTCTTTCACTGTTGGGAAGCTACACTATCCCCGGTTAACATAGGCTACATTATATTTTCAAAAAAAAAATAGGGATTCTTACTAAAACTCCTATAATGTAACCCAAGGTGTAAAAAAATAAGGTTTACAATTTTGACTTTGCGTGTTTGACATTTCTAAGACAGGACAACGTCTGTCAGGTCAGCTAGTTGGTTATAATTTTACTCTCCTTGGCTACAGTCACCGTAGCAACTTGCTACGTACGTAGAAGCTTGTAGCAAGAATGCGTAGCTACGTAGCGGTTGTAGCAACTCTTCTACGTGATAGAAAGAGGGCGGTCTTCTTGGGGAATATAGCGAACGGTATCCAGCGCTGTACGAGTTGAATTGCTACTTTATTGCCACGTAGGTAGAGTCCTTATTTATTTAATTTTTTTCGCTGAGTGAACCTTCTCTTTCTATTATGTCTTCTGTGGCAATACCCCAGAAGACTGACCAAACGAGCTAACCTGACAAAACGTATTGTCAAAGATTGAGATACAATTCCTATAGTCACAATCTCTCAGTGAAAACAATCAAAAAACGTCCGAGCGTCATTGTACATACATTGTGTCAATTATATACTTCACAATGCCACATTTGCTCCAATTTAGACGTTATGTCGCTTGCATAGTGTTCAACGTTAGTTGTCCGCTATGTCATCGTAGCTCTGGCATCGCGCGGCGTTGTAGTCGGATCGCGGTTACCTTGTTACTAACCAAAAAGTCTGCGCAATTCCTGGCGTGCGCCGAGTTTTGGTTCGGACACAACCCTATACTGCAAACGTGTTTTTTAAACGTATTTTTGTATTAGCTCTAATGTAAAAACGGTAATACGTACAAGCGTCAAACTTGGCACGATTATAGTACACACTCTAGACTATAACAACAAATAATAAATAATGGCCAAGTGCGAGTCGGTGACAAATTTAAGTTCATTACCAAGTTACAATTGTGTTATACTCGAGCGCCTGTAGCAAAATAATTATCTGTGGCTGCGTACCAATTTTTTCTACTATTTTCGTTATAATAATTGGTAATTCGGTAACTTGGATGACTTTATTGTATTTTGTGGTGGTACGGAACCCTCATTGCACGAGCTCAACTCGCACTTGGCCGGTTTATTTAACTGCCCTTAGAGCGTCACATTGTTATGCCTATATCCGTAATTCGCCAATGATCATCAATTAACCACGGCGTCTTCTCCCCACCGGGACTGGAGCCCCGCTGGGCCCGTAGGGCTCCGCGGGGACTAATGAAACGTCCCCGGGGGTGTTTGTGATGTATTCAAAATAACACCACTGAGGTAATAATTTCTTAGTCTTTCGAGATTATTAGTAACTATAGCGGTCCGCCCCAGCTTCGCACAGGTATAGATTATAGCCTATGTCACCCGGGGATAGTGTAGATTCCCAACAGTGAAAGAATTTTTCAAATCGGTTCAGTAGTTTCGGAGCCTATTCAATGCAAACAAACAAACAAACAAACAATCAAATCATTCCTCTTTATAATATTAGTATAGATTAAAATTAAAAATAACTGACGGTAGTTCTATAAAAATTCATAAGAAACACGCAAATTGGTCTCCAAGTGCCGGCTAATCGACTTACATACATACCAAAGTTTTTTTAAATCGCTCTGATTTGAGAACCTTCTTCCTATTTCGAAGTCGGTTAATAAAAGTCCCATAAAAATATTTATCTATACTAATATTATAAAGAGGAAAGATTTGATTGTTTGTTTGTTTGTTTGTTTGTTTGCATTGAATAGGCTCCGAAACTACTGAACCGATTTGAATAATTCTTTCACTGTTGGGAAGCTACACTGTCTCCGGTTAACATAGGCTATATTATATTTTCAAAAAAATAGGGATCCTTACTAAAACTCTAATAATATAACCCAAGGTGTAAAAAAATAAAATTTTCAATTTTGACTTTGCGTGTTTGACATTTCTAAGACAGGACAACGTCTGTCAGGTCTGCTAGTTATAAATATTTACCTAACACTGATGTAGGTATTTCTTAAAACGACGGTTAAGATTTCGACTATCTATCTTAGGCAATCTAGGTCTTTGTATATTTATGTATCTTTCTGATATTAATAAAATAACTATGAACTATCCCCTAGTAAATTTAATTTGGACGAACGAAATAATAAAGAAACAAACTAATATAAAAGAAATGATCGCATTGTTACATCGAGAACAGCAAATAAAAGCCAATTTCCAAACGAAACAAAACGAAATTACACGCCAGCGCCATTTGATACAATCGTTTGTACTCAATTGCAAAAATATAACAACGGAAAAATATTTTACCATTTTCCAGCTTCACTACCAACATAACCCCGACGAAATGATCTTAAGACATCAGAACGAGACAGTCGTATAATTTCGTACAGCGAAAGAAAGAGACAGATATGAAGTGAAATTGCGTCTTGAAATTGCAGGTTCTATTGGTCAAAATTGAGTATCGAATAAAAGTTTCGCGAGTTGCGATTGGTCGTTGAGCGTTTTGCTTTTTTTAGTGCTGGGGTGTAGCTTGAGTCGATTTTTTACGGCTATTCGATTTTTACGACGCACTTCGTAGCAGATATTCGGTTTGTATGAATGGTTCCTGATATTTGGTTTGTTGTTTAGAGATTTTTTATGGTTTTCGAACGTGCTTCCGATTTTGTAAGGGTAGTTTATATTGTGGGCAAAATGGTTATTGTTTAATATTACAATATTGTATTTATAATAACGTTGCTATGAGGTAATATGTAAATTAGGTATCTAATACCGTAGGGAAGTTTTGGCGCCAAAGTGGGAAAAAAATGTCGGCTAGTTGTATTTTTTTCCTAAACTTGTGTATTTTCGAGTGTTAATGTGTAATAATGGGGGATTATTATTTATTAAGTGCTCGTGAACGTGCTCGAGTATGGGTAAGTGATATAACGAGGTGAAACGTGTCTTTTCGTGTTGTTTCCATAACTCCATAGAGCGTCTTGTATAGCCTCCACAACTTTACTGGGGCATGAGTTTGACTTGACCTTGACTCTGACTGTGACTATGACTTGTTTGACGCTATTTAATACTATGTAAACTTGTTTAATATTACGACTGAAGGATTATGTAGGTATAAGTCCTAAGTTACTACTGTAGTATAAATACTTAGGATAATGTAAAGAGGAAGGAGGAGATGTTTAAAGAGTTTACTTATATGAAGTAATTTAAACTTTAAACTCTACTAAACAAGGCATAGTTTACATCACAGAATTTTTTTTTTTTTTTTTTTGTTTAAATTAGAACGGCTGTCAAGATATTTTTGTAAGGTTGTAGCCAGTTGCACCCATAAACGAAACGTCAGTCATTCGAAATCAGTTAGCAACTGTGATGCGGACAAAAAACTTTGCGACCTAACCCAAAAAGGTAAGGTCCAAGTTCTTTGGATGCGGGGTTCGACGCGTTGCCATAAATAAGAATGTTCAATCAAGGTTCACTCATAATGCCTGGTAACAGATTTTTCTTCTCATTTCCGTTTATTTGTTTATTTATTTATTGAGAGATACGCCAACAGTGAACATATTACACATTCTTAAAAAATACAAACTCCGTTATACTTACATGCAGAGATCTGATATGAACACCTTTTACAGGCGTATACAACATTCTCCAAAAAAGTGGTTAGACGCTAAAACTATATAATCGAATAACATAATTATGTGATATATTCTTAATATTATTTGTCTCTAGTTAGAGACTTTACAAAAAAAATGTTAAACACAAAGAATCATTAAATACATCTAGATCACTCAAGTTCTATTTACTTCTCTTTTCTGTGGTCTGCAGCACCTATACTAATTAACAATGATATAATAATTATTTGACGTCTCGTCACGTACAAATAAAATAATTACGATAATCGCCAACAAACCGAAATAATCCAACAAATTCTCCGCGTCCTAAATAGGTCGCCGCCGCGACGTCTGCTTAACTCGCACCCCTTGCATAGACCGATGTCACATTTAGAATTGGCTAGTAAAATAAGCCGGCCCTTTTGGAGATCAATAGGGGAGGGAGGAGGCCTATGTCCAGCAGTAGACATCCTACGGCTGAAATGATGATGATGATGAATAAAATAAGCGTTTAAAAAAAAAGCATTTTTATAAAAATCGCTTGTTTTTCTGTACCTATTTATTGGGGCATGTCAGCCCCATCACACTTTAAACTAAATTTACAGTAAACTAACTAAATAGTAGGAGTAATATACAAACAAATATATGCAGCTTTTACGGAAAGTTGATTTATTACTTTAAGTTTTCCACCCTAGAGGTGGAATACCTTCTGGACAACACTCTCAGATATAGCCTTTTTCTATACTAATATTATAAAGAGATTTGATTGTTTGTTTGCATTGAATAGGCTCCGAAACTACTAAACCGATTTGAAAAATTCTTTCACTGTTGTGAAGTTACACTATCCCCGGGTAACATAGGCTATATTATATTTTCAAAAAAATTAGGGATCCTTACTAAAACTCCAATAATGTGACCCAAGGTGTAAAAAAATAAGACTTGCACCCGTGCGAATCCGGGGTGCGTTGCTAGTATTGAATAAAAACGAATAATTAAATCCGTTCACAATCGGCAAAGATCCGTACTAAACACACAAAAAAGGCGAATGAAGAACTGGTTTGTTTTTATAAATAATCGTTTTGCATTAATCTGCCATCTCGCCTGATGATAAGCGATGATGCGGTCTAAGATGGGGCACGGTTGCGTATAAGAAACCGATTCACACGCGAATTGAAGACACTCAGATTGTAACTATCGGGGAACTATTCATGCAGCGCATTCCACAGTCTAGTGGTTCGCACAATAAAAGGTGAATCAAAGCATTTTGTAAGAGTTTTTGGAATATCAATTTTATTATGAAACGGTTTCGTATTTTTTGTGCCTATCTTGCCCATACGATATAAAAATAGACTGGAGAAAATTTGAACGTGCAAATCTGATCGTGGTTGTTTGAAAAACCTACTTACATTTAATTTTACTGCTGCAAACAGATGTGAAAGAATTTAATTTATTTATCATTTAATTAATTAGATAAGAATTTTTAAAAAATACTCAATTTTTTTATTTAATTCACAAAATGATTTAGAAAATCGGCGTTTTTTTTCTCAAATATTTCTGTATACAATTTTGATCTCTAACATCATATAACATAGAAGTCTATTTCATGTGTACAATTCGATTGCTTCATTTAGCTTATATCACTTTACTAGCTAATTCGATTGGCTGCACAATTCTAACAGATTATTAGCCCTCTGCCGGCTGGCGCCCAACAATTATTTAACGTCAGACGCAAGCCGCGCCAAGATTGCGGACACGGTGTGCACTGCCCCTTATGCTGCGTTCGATATTTAACTTTTTGGCACTGTTGAATATTGATACTGGCTGGATGCAATAATGTGTGGGGCCAAATAAAATCTTAAAATCATTCATTCATTCTCTGAATATCAGTGAACTCAACTCAGTATACTCCTAATAATAATTTAAAGGTTATATTCTAATACCTCATGAAAAGTCATATACCTACCTACCTATATATTATTAACTTATTAGAATGAAATTATATCTTTGGAAAACAAAACAAAAATGGCAACAAACATAATATTTTCACCCACTTATGAAAGCTGATGATTTTAATTAGCTCTTTATATCCCATGCGAGATTTACATTTTAGCGACAATACCTACATTCGAGAGTGTTCTCACATAGTTATGATTCAAGAAAATCTCTTCAGCCGTTCGAAGCCAATTTATCGGGGCTTCAAAAAAAAAAAAAAAAATTGTTTAATGGACTTTGATACATAATTAACCCAAGGATACGGTCTACAATGGAATACGCTCGTTTTTATTCCAGAACAGTGTGAGAATACAGAAAATCACGTGAAAAACCAGACAGCAGAGATATTTTATATCTACACCATTATGTTCCAAACTAGGCATCTCGAGGTCTTATCAAACGACAGCGGCGGGGTTTTGGTCGAATTAATTGTTTTATAACAATGGCGCGATCTGATAAGCGCTTTTGATGTGAGACCCTCCCGAGTGCCTCTCCAGATGTGGAGCAGTGTTGCCCAAACGCAAGACCAAGACTAACCCGGTCCTGGGACCTGTTCAAGCAATCCAGTTTTAGAGATGAAAAAAGTTGCGTGACCGCAAACTGTATCTGGGCGCGTTAAGGTTCACGTTCGCGTGATTTTGCGAACGGCACTATTTTGAGACCGTGTAAGGAGTTGGCTGTAAGGCCCTTGGTCTCGCATTACTCCACCTGCCGGGCTAGCATGCGCACCGCGACAAAAACTTATCGTCACTTTGTCGAGCGAGAACGTAACAATTAAAGCGCATATACGCTACGGTTTCGTATACGCCTTTCTCAATAAAGAGTCAACAATTATGTCGCGAAGCGCATGCCAGGCCGGCTGGTGTGAGTCTCGTCAAATGATGCTGGTTTATGGTGCTCGTCTAGCCCTTAGTAATATTTTCAAGCAGTATGTTTAGGGTTTCAAATCCTCTTATTTTTTACAGAAAACAGTGTAGAAAAACTCTATAAGAATATCGGTTAAGGGTTTAGCTTTAGTTTGACGTAACTACATTACTTTTTGATAAAAACTTGAGGGGTCTTAGTATTGATTTTTGCTACAGTTGGCTATAGTCTTGAAATAATACAAGACCGATACTGCTAGGCCAAGTTTTTGGGCAGCACTAATTAAATATAGAGTGAAGCAGAGAGCGTTGTAATCGTGTATTTTAGTATAGTTTATTATTCTGTAAGAGAATCAATTTTTTTTTGGAAATGAATGTTGCAACAAATTCAACGTCATTCGAATAGGTGAACATCAGATATTGGTGAGATGACGCATTATAATCGAGTTACTATACTTGAATGTATCGATAAAATAGTTTTCTTCGATTTTAAAACACCTCTGCTTAAACATCACCATCGCATCCCGCGCCCTATGAATCCAATAGCGGCCAGCGCCCAAATTTCAAATATTCATATTTCGAATGAATATTCAAACGGCCGCCATGTTTACATTCGCGCGCTTCCAATTTCAAATATTTGCATTTATTTATTTTGGGCCAGTATTCTGCGCGCTTTTTTCACATGCAGCCAGTGTTTGCATTTTTTTGCATGTCATTTTAAAATTCTTTTTTTGAATTTTAATTGTGTATCCTTTTCTGTTATTGTGGCTTTTGATTGACGCATTATTTGCATTGATTTTTAAATAAACACAATTCGTTATTTGAATATTATGTTGTTTGATTAGGAAGACTACAATAAAGTTGACTTGTAAACCATTTCTTTATCTATCAATTTACATACAGATGTCACCCTAGGCAAAAAAAATTGCCTTAGTTGGCAAACAAGCAGGCGGGCCGCCTGATGGTAAGCAGTCACCGTCGCCTATGGATACTTGTAACACCAGAGGCATCACAAATACGTTGCCGACCCTTTAGGACTCTATTAACTCGCTTTTTGAAGAACCCCATGTTGTAGCTTCTCGGAAACACCTATATTATTAGATACTAGCTGCTCCCCGCAGTTTCACCCGCGTTATATACCTCCTTGAAGCAAAGCAACCTCTGCATCTGACTTTTAACGCACGTTTATGTAGATATCCGTCTTCTAACGAAAGAAAAAAAAACTTTTTTTTTTAAATATATTAATTCATATATTTTTTATAGTGTATATACCTGTCTAATGTGTCTGACCACAGACACTGCAAAGTATTTGAAACGTCAAAAATTAAAATAATGTCAATTATCTACGTGATAAAGCCCGTTTAAAGAGTTTTATTTAAATGGGTAATAATCACGAAAAACTAAGAAATAATTAAATTTTACATGAAATAAAAAAAAACTCGATGAAAAAATTAAAAAACGTGTCCCAGGATTATCGAAAATCTTTTTTTTTTCTTCCCCTATTGGAGCATTTTGGCTTCACGTGATTGACGCATTTTCCATGTAGGTACCTAGACAAGTCGTTAAACTTAGTTTTAGAACTCAAAGGTAGGGAAACGAGATGCAAAAAATTGGATATAGGAAGGATTAGGTTAGGATGGACGTCGAAAGTCATCTATACTAATATTATAAAGAGGAAAGATTTGATTGTTTGTTTGTTTGTTTGTTTGCATTGAATAGGCTCCAAAACTACTGAACCGATTTGAAAAATTCTTTCACTGTTGGGAAGCTACACTAACCCCGGTTAACAAAGGCTATACTATATTTTCAAAAAAATAGGGATCCTTACTAAAACCCCAATAATGTAACCCAAGGTGTAAAAAAATAAGATTTACAATTTTAACTTTGCGTGTTTGACAGTTCTAAGACAGGACAACTGTCTGTCAGGTCACCTAGTAGATAATAAAACCACAATAATAGGTGCTTGTTTTATACTTTTCTAAAAATCAAGGAAAAAACTGTTCTAGTATTCTTACTATAACAGTTTTTTCCTTGATTTATCGAGTGAAACCGCGGGGCGTTGCTCGTCTACAGATAAGTTTCTGACGTACCTACCCTAAATTACTCTCTGCCAAAATCATATGTTTCTCCAAATCTCTCTATCCCTTGTAATTTGCAATAAAAGTGAATATGTCAAAAAGTAATTAATTTTGCGTGAGGGTCCTGTCTCTTGGTAGTGATGGGGTAAAATTCTATCGATAATCGACATTAACTTTTTTCGGCAACCCGTGTTGATCATGAATATGTTTAGATCAAACATGTTATTAGATTATCTTTCTTCTTATTTCTATTGTTTCTCAATTATTTGGTCAGCCTGACACTAAGGCTGGTCACTCAGCTTATTTATACACATTTAGCTTGGAAGAAACCGTTAACATACACGATAGGAACAAAAATCACTATTATCTGTCAAATTTAGGATGATAATTTTGACAGCTCACGCCCATGAAGTTTCGTATTTTTTCCAGTAAAATGTACTACAAATAATATCTTACTTCATTGATGGGTAACGCGCAATTAGTGAAGTGCCACGCGTAATGAACAACCACAAACTATCGAAACTCTGTTTTGCAATAAAATAAATCAATCATAATAATAAATTTATATATAAGTAACTATATTATTGAGTATTAAAGATATTTGCAATTAATTATCGCGCAAAAACATATTTAATTGAGGTACTTTTTACTGCTGCAATTTTTACTTATCGATGTTAAATAGAATAATGTCCCTTCCCTTGGTGGAGCCCTAAAAGGTCCGGCGACATCTGCTCGCGACGTATTGTCGCCCTCGCCGTCGACTGAGATTGCGGACATCTGTGTTGATAGAACCATCTCAGAGATTTCAGTTTTACTATTATGATAAATCACAAACCAGTTCTCACTTTTTAACAGTTTATTCATAATTACCATTGACTAAGGATAATTATCTCTCATATGGTACAGAGACGTGGTCCTTAACTGTTGGCCTTTTGGAAAAGCTCAGAGTCACACAGCGGGCAATGGAGAGAGCTATGCTCGGAGTTTCTTTGCGCGATAAGATCCGAAACGTGGATATTCGCCAAAGAACCAGAGTCACCGACATAATAGCTGTTAAAATTTGCAAGTTGAAGTGGCAATGGGTAGGCCACATCGCTCGAAGAACCGATAACCGATGGGGAAGAAAGGTTCTGGAGTGAAGACCACGAACCGGAAGACGTAGCGTAGGGAGGCCTCCCACTAGATGGACCGATGACATTGTGAGAGTCGCGGGCATCCAGTGGATGCAAAAGGCAGGCTGTCGTTCAGTGTGAAGGTTAAAGGGGGAGGCCTATGTTCAGCAGTGGACGTCTTCCGGCTGATGATGACGAGGTATCTCTCCGAAACTGTTCACGAACGCATTGGAGGACGTTTTCAAGCTCTTGGACTGGAACGGATTCAGCATCAACATCAATGGCGAATACATCACTCACCTTCGTTTTGCCGATGATATAGTCATCATGGCAGAGTCGCTGGAGGACCTCAATACGATGCTCAGCGACCTCAGTATCCTTTCCCAACAGGTGGGTCTTAAAGTGAACATGGACAAGACAAAAATCATGTCCAATGTCCGTGTTGAACCCCTGCCGGTAGTCGTTGGGAACGATACTCTCGAAGTTGTTGACCATTACACCTATCTTGGACAGATTGTTCAGTTAGGTAAGTCCAACTTAGGCAAAGAGGTCGCCCGAAGAATCCAACTCGGATGGGCAGCGTTCGGGAAATTGCGTGACATCTTCTCGTCCAAAATACCACAGTGCCTAAAGACAAGGATCTTTGGCCAGTGTGTGTTGCCAGTGATGACATATGATACTGAGACGTGGTCCTTAACTGTTGGCCTTTTGGAAAAACTCAGAGTCACACAGCGGGCAATGGAGAGAGCTATGCTCGGAGTGTCTTTGCGCGATAGAAACCGAAACGTGGATATTCGCCAAAGAACCAACCGCTATTACTTATGTAGTAGATTTCTCAAGAGCATAGCGAGGAAATTCACGACGTCACAGAATATTTAATGAATATACATAAATCATTTTTTTCCTTCCATTCTAATCGATATAAAGACGTAGACGTGTCAATGAGACGATTAATCAATAAGTCGCACGCACATCACCAAATTAAGGAGGTAAAGTTGTGAGCGAGTAAAAGTTTATAACTCAGGGTCCTGTATAAAATTATACAGCAATTATCACACTTATGTTTTTAACTTCATGTTTCTGCTACTTTATATAATATTGTACGACCAATACGACGTAGTACTTGGGGAAAACGGCTCTTGTAGGCATATGATATATATTGTAGCCAATATACCACGGGGCACTGTCAGTTTTTTTTAAAAGTAAAAAAACATACTAATTAGGGTTATCGTAGATGCATAAGAATTAAGAATTTCTGTAAAAAAATTAAACAATGAAATGAATGTTATTTTCAATTCTAACCCCTTAAGGGCGCTTAAATGAATAATATGAGTGTTTTTTTTACAATAAGTAATTATTTTTACCGTCATGTGTCTTTAATCGAGCTTAAGATTTTTAAGAAAATGAAAAAAAAAAATATTAGGCCGTTTAACTATTCTACAGATATTGCTAATAAAAATTGGAGTATCTAACTACCTACCTAAGTGTTTCACGATCACAGTGAAACGGGACCCAAAAAAACATTCGATATTCAAAAGTTTGACAAATGATTCTAGGAGTTCGATTTATGAAATTTTGAAACGTACGCGCGAACATCTATCACTGGGTAATTGGTTACGGCCAATCGCGGACGCTATTTGTCATTCCAATTTCAAATATGTTTTAAAAATCATGTAACGGAGCTTTTTTATTCGAAAAATGTCTATCGATGACTAATCGCAAATTGATTTTGCATCATTTTGAAACGTGAGAAATAAAAACAAAATACGTGTACTTAGGTACCTACTGACGTCATTGCTACTGAGTTATAACAAGACAGCAGGGCAATCGCGCTAAAATATTACAGACGAATCGTTGACGAAACGCAAACGCTCCACAACTTTTAGTCGATTTCGTATCAGCGCGAAAAAGTTGATATTTTCTAGCTTTATCACAAACGTTCGTTTGACAGCGTCTACGTTCCAACTGTGATCGGGTTGCGTTTAGTCTTTGGTTAAAATCATTAGCGCGATACGAAATCCACCAAAAGTAGTGGAGCGGTTGCGATTCGTCTGTAATTTTTTAGCGCGATTGCCCTGCTGGTTATATTTATTTAGAACTAGCTGCGCCCCGCGGTTTCACCCGCGTAGTGATGATAAACGGTGATGGTGATGATGATGATGAAAAGCCTATGTCACTCTCTGGCTCTTGAACTATACCCATGCAAAAAATCTGGTCGGTACGTTGTTCCGTTGCAGCGTGAAAGAGGAACAAACAAACCAACAAACAAACACACTTTCACATTTATAATATTATAGTATGAAGTATGATTGACGAAAGTCTCCGACATAGCCCACTGGATTAGCAAGTTGAAGTAGCAGTGGGCAAGGCACATAGTACGCAGAACGGATGGCCGATGGGGCCGAAAGGTTCTCGAATGGAGACCACGGACCGGTAAGCGCAGCGTAGGACGTCCACCCACAAGATGGACAGACGACCTAAAAGAGACCGCAGGGAAACGCTGGATGCAGGCCGCTTCCAACCGGCCCTTTTGGAGATAGATGGGGGAGGGCCTATGTCCAGCAGGTGACGTCCTACGGCTGAAATGATGATGATGACAATTGATTTACGAATGTTTTACTTATATATTTAGGCATAATATCGACTTTTTAAAAATGCACCTATCGTGCCCAACTACACCGCCCGCTGAGCGGTCAAATGTATTTTAGGGTTCCGTACCTCAAAAGGCAAAACCCTTTTACGATCACTTTGTTGTCCGTCTGTCAAGACCCCTCTTCTCAGGTACGCGTAAAGCTATTATGTTGAAATGTATATCAAATACTTACTCCGAGTTACGGTTTCTTTTAGCTGTGAAAAAATCAAACTTGTAAATCAACACGATCAAAAGATATGACCGTTTATGTCGCATATTTTGCGATTTTACAAGGGAATCAAAATCTATAGGGTACTTCCCGTTGACCTAGACTCATGAAATTAAGCAAGAGGCAAGGTGTTACAGCATGTATAAAGGAATAAATCCGAAAGTTGACAATTTTAAGTTATATTATATAAAAAAATGTTGTTTTTCAATTACAAACTTAAATTTTGTAGTTGTTATGTACGGAAGTACCTTATAGTCCACTACAAAGTTAAGTTTGTCCTTCAATGTTTCTTTTTTTTGTTGTTTTTTTTTTGTTTGGACTCGCACTTGTCCGGTATTTTTTAACCATACGGTGGCTTCAGCACTCCCTCGCATACAGCCCGACTGCCACACCTCCAAACCATCAATATAAAAAAGCGCCAACACAATGCCGTCAAAAACACAATATTTTTATAAAACGAACACGGTAGCCAAAAAAATACAATGCCCGTTTCCCGCGTTTTATTGCTAGAACTGTTATTTTTGAACGAAAAAATCTGTAATCGATTCTACAATAAAAGCTAACGTCGCAGCCCTATTGATAGGCTTGATTTTGATTAATGACTGTTTTTTTTTAATTGCAGTTTCATGCTTTTGACAATGTTTTTTTGACGTTAGCTTTAAAACAAACTATCCAAACTACCACTTACAGCCAATCGCAGAAAAGAGAAGTAAATAGAACGGAAATGAGAAGGAAAATCTGTTACCAGGCATTATGAGTGAACCTTGATTGAACATTCTTATGTCAACGCCTCGAACTCCGCATCCAAAGAACTTGGACCTCACCTTTTGGGTCAGGTCTCAAGTTCTTTGTCCGCATCACAGTTGCTAACTGATTTCGAATGACTGACGTTTCGTTTATATGGGTGCAACTGGCTACAACAAGTTTCTTACAAAAATGCCTTGACAGCCGTTCTAATTTAAACAAAAAAAAAAATATCTGTGACTCCAATACTTAATATTTGATTCTATTTTATGTAGATATCTACAATATAAATACAAGTAGTCTTACTAATCCGGCACTGTTAAATAGAAGAATTATAGGAGTATTCGGATTACTGAATAGGGTATTTGACTACTTTTGGGAAACTATTGCACATTATTGCCTGATATAATTTAATATATACTGCATTTATATTTTCTGGATATCAGTCGTATTTGCGATATAAATCGATGTTAAAGTTTGAATAAAAAAATATCGCGCCAAAACGCAGACCTGCGTCATAGCTCCGGTCGAGCGACGATTGACGTCACACAAAACAAAACAGCTGCAGCCAGGCAGCAAAAGTTTGATAATCACTAATTTTCTAATAGAAGTAATGGTTTATAAATGTTGTGTAGTGCCACAATGTACAAATACTTCCATAAAACACCGGAAAAACTATTCGTTTCTGTTCCAATGGACCCCAAAACTCGCAAAAAGTGGTTGGAACTAAGTAGCTCGTAGAGAACCCAAAAGTATTGGAGCTAATTCAAGTGTTTCTATGTGCGAAGATCATTTTGAGGTACGTATTTGAGTCTATATATTTCTATTGCAATTTGTGTTTTTATTGCATTACTATTTTATGTACTGTTACTTTCTTTTTAAACATTGTAAAGACATAACCTAACAAAATAGTGATATCCACCTACTACAACATACTTTTTGTACAACTTGATTGAATGTTTTGCTTGGAGAACAATTAAAAATTAATACTTACATTGTAGTTTTTACGTTTTGAGTTCTGCAGCGTAGAAACAATGACGTAGATTATTATTGAAGAAATATGCAACCATAAATACATTAATTTTTGGGTAAGTTACTGCTGTCTGCTTGCACAAAATTTTTCTCCATTCTTCTCACATTTAACCTCCGGACTGTTTTTGGTGATAATTTCTGGATAAATCGCTCTCAAAATAGCTTTGGAACATTAAATTCGCAAATATCAATACAAAATCTGTTTGTTTAGATTTGTGTGACGTCACTAGGGATGAAGCCAATTACAGACCGTTTTCGATCACGTGATCAAATGTCGAAAATACAGGTATTTTATTCGCGTTTTTTACAAAAAAATAAGCATATTTTTATAAAAAAATCAATGAAATATGCTTTTTCATTGTGTCATGTTTATGGATGATGTCAATAGGGTACTTGACTGTATTAAAAATATTATGCCAATTGACGCCATCCATAAACATGACATAATGAAAAAGCATATTTCATTGATTTTTTGATAAAAATATGCTTATTTTTTGTAAAAAACGCGAATAAAATAACTGTATTTTCGACATTTGATCACGTGATCGAAAACGGTCTGTAACTGGCTTCATCCCTAGTGACGTCACACAAATCTAAACAAACAGATTTTGTATTGATATTTGCGAATTTAATGTTGTAAAGCTATTTTGAGAGCGATTTATCCAGAAATTTTCACCAAAAACATTCCGGAGGTTAAATGTGAGAAGAATGGAGAAACATTTTGTGCAAGCAGACAGCAGTAACTTACCCAAAATTAATGTTTTTATGGTTGCATATTTCTTTAATAATAATCCACGTCATTGTTTCTACGCTGCAGAACTCAAAACGTAAAAACTACAATGTCAGTATTAATTTTTAAGTGTTCTCCAAGCAAAACATTCAATCAAGTTGTACAAAAAGTATGTTGTAGTAAGTGGATATCACTATTTTGTTAGGTTATGTCGAGCTTTACAATGTTTAAAAAGAAAGTAACAGTACATAAAATAGTAATGCAATAAAAACACAAATTATAATAGAAATATATAGACTCAAATTTGTACCTCAAAATGATCTTCGCACATAGAAACACTTGAATTAGCTCCAATACTTTTGGGTTCTCTACGAGCTACTTAGTTCCAACCACTTTTTGCGAGTTTTGGGGTCCATTGGAACAGAAACGAATAGTTTTTCCGGTGTTTTATGAAAGTATTTGTACATTGTGGCACTACACAACATTTATAAACCATTACTTCTATTAGAAAATTAGTGATTATCAAACTGTTGCTGCCTGGCTGCAGCTGTTTTGTTTTGTGTGACGTCAATCGTCGCTCGACCGGAGCTATGACGCAGGTCTGCGTTTTGGCGCGATATTTTTTTATTCAAACTTTAACATCGATTTATATCGCAAATACGACTGATATCCAGAAAATATAAATGCAGTATACATTATTTTATATCAGACAATAATGTGCAATAGTTTCCCAAAAGTAGTCAAATACCCTATTGGTATAATATTTTCAATACAGTCAAACACCCTATTGTACAAGGAAATTAAAAGTAAATAATATTAAAGCATTGCATTAATATGTAGGCAGTATGTAGTAGTATATTTACATATTACCAATTTATTTATGACAACTATTTTACTTGTTTAATCAGAAGCGAAAAGAGCGCGAGCGGGCGTAGAGAAGGGCACGGTTGGAGAGAGTGCCGGACTACTGGAAGTGTCAATGTACTGAAATATCGAAGACAATACTGTATTTTTAGCATAGATTCAGTATAAGTTTAGCGTTCGTATTTTCATTATGTCCATCTCTATCTGTACTGTACTTGTAATGTACGACAGGTTTTTTTTTTCTTCTTCCCCGTGTTGGGGCTTTTGGCTCCGCATGGTTGACGCAGTTGTCATATACAAGTCGTATAAGTTTAGTTTTAGAATTTAAAGGTAGGGAAACGATACATCCGGGTTTTGTTGAACATGGTCAAAAATCGATTGACAGCTGTCATCCTTTCTCATATTTTTTTTAAGTTTTGGCTCCGATGTCCTGTTTATTTAGCTCAAGTACAATAACATTTTGAAGTCGATATTACCAAGTTTTACAAGATATCTTAAAAACAAGTCAAGTAAAATAAGTCACAGTCAAGTCCAAGTGATGTCAATGAGTCAAACGTAGTACCGTGAGGGTGATGATGCGTCCCCATCAGCCCCATCCATATTCACAGTGCCGTGTCGACTGTACTAATTGATATTTTCTCTCCCACAGGTAAAAATCTGGTTCCAAAACCGCCGCATGAAGTGGCGCAACTCTAAAGAGCGGGAACTGCTTGCTTCCGGCGGATCTCGCGAGCAAACGCTACCAAACAAAAACAACCCCCACCCTGACCTATCAGACGCTGAAGCGGATAAACCAAAACTATCCCCCGTCTCAAACGAGGAACAAGAAGATAAGAAAATATACCCAAATACATCAGACTTTAGAGGTTATGAAGACAAAATGGCGGCCGGCCAAATGTTTTCCCGCGATTTTTCAAATATCGAAGAAGGTGATGACTTTGAAAGCGATGCCAGCGCCTCTGACGAGGAAATCAATGTAACTTGACGTGTTTTCTTACATTTTAGGCTCTGGTCGTTGTAAATTATAATACCTATTGTTGGATTTGTGAAAAATTGTATGCCATTTAAAATAAATCATAGTTAGGTACCTACTTTTCATCGCATTGTAAAATTATAAGAAGTGTAAAACAATCTAAGCAGATATAACATTTAATTCAAATTACATAAGGTTCAAAATTGCTCTCTAAGCACTGACTGAGCCCCGTGAATTCTAAAATATTATTGCATAGACCAGTGGTTCCCAATTAGTTTTTCTTGCGTACCACTTCAAGAAACACCGCAAACTCGCGTACCCCTTGAGCTCGGGTCGAGTACACCAAATCCTTTTGCAGTCCGGTCCGGTGCAGACTCAGTTTGTGAGAACCAGTAAAGGATGAAATTCTATAAAATAGGGAAAGACGTCACGCGGTCCGTTGGATGCAGACGGACTACAAAAGGACTGCATACGGTGTGACGTCTTTCATAGAATGTTATACTTCACTGGTCCTCACAAACTGCGCCTGCACCAGACCGGACTGCAACTGGATTTGCTCCGCTCCTGCCTTTATTGCAGAAATGATAAATAAATAAATAAAACTGGGATACTCAATGACTGTGGGATACTGATCAAATTATCTTAGTCAACATATTGCCGCTCGTCGCGTACCCCTTGATGCAACTTCGCGTACCCCCGGGGGTACGCGTACCACTAATTGGGAACCACTGGCATAGACGACACATGCTAGACGTAATTTGGGCAAAGTGTCAATATTTTCGGTGAATTCAAAAAGTGTATACAGAAGTCGATATTTTGTTATGAAAACTGACTTAGCTTTCACATAATTTTGTTTATATCATACGGGAATTACGCACGTTAGATTAAGCCGGTTACTCGTACTATCTTTTAATCGTATTTGGCGTAGTAGAGTCGGAGCAACTTGCACGTCGAAACTTACGTAAGTAAACAAAATAAAAACATAAACAAAATGTGGAAGTCGATACCTACTAAATTAATTATGTTGATAATGGCTGTAGATTTTTTTTGTTTTAGTTTGAAATCCCAAAAGTTAGATAAACCACCAATCAAACAACAAATCTTTACCGATCGCAGCATTCGATAAAATGCTACAGAATCGATCATAGCGAGTACTGAACAAATGGCATTTTAACGAATGTGTCGATGTCAAATGTCAAATTTGACGATCGATAAAGAACGGTACTTGCACTGCTAGTTCACTAAAAACAAAAGCCTACTTTTGCATTTATAATGTAAAATCGTAATGCATCAAAAAAAAAAGGAGTATTTTATATTTTTTTTGTTTGGGGTAAAATAAAATTTATTATTCAAGTTGGAATTTTAAAATCAATAAATCGTTCAAACCTAACGAAAATTTAAAATAGTAGGTAACAAAAATATTGTAAATATTAATCTAAAACATTTAAGAGCTGATTGTCTAAAGTAGCATAAACATTTATGTAAATTGTTAATAGATTAGGGTGCGATCTTTAATTTCAAATCCGTCCCAAAATTAATTTGGATATTGGTTTTCAACATAAGTCATTTGTAGGACACATTTATGTATCCTAACCTAAAAGAACGCACAGAGTTTAGGCGCCAACATGGAAAAAAACATGTCAGCTCGTTGGATTATTTTCCTAAACTTGTGTATTTTCGAGTGTTAATGTGTACTAAATGGTGAATTGTTATTCATTAAGTGCTGGTAAATGTGCTCGAGTGTGGCCAAGTGATATAACGAGGTGAAACGTGTCTTTTCGTGTTGTTTCCAAAACTCCATAGGAGCCTCTTGTAAAGTCTCCACCACTTTACAGGGGCATGAGTTCAACTTGACCGTGACTTAGCTTGACTCTGACTGTGACTATGACTTATTTGACGCTATTAAGACTAAGTAAACTGTTTAATATTACGACTAAAGGACATTGAAACCACGGTCATGAATATATTAACAAAAAAAAAGAACGCACATTTCAATAAATGTAGGACGCTGTTATGAGGACAGCTGCAGTAAGTGAAATATGAAAAATTACGTGCGTAAAATATATATCGACTTCGATACTATGGAATTTTGAATTTGAATTTCTTTTGGAATTTGATATGTATTTACGAACGAGTTAATACTAATATTAATAGCCTGTTTCCACCACAACAATGTCTCCCACATAATATGTGGGAGACATTATTCATGAATATTATTATTAGAATGTCTTTGATGAATAAAATTACCAAGTAGTTTAAGAAAAACGATTAGGCATTATCTGTAGATTAATATTGTACATACACGTGTTTAAAAGCAATTATGTATAATGATTTATTTTGGCGAAGAACATCGCAAAAAACTATTTCACCTATAATTTTTTACATAAAAATCACTGTAAGCCTTTTGCGATGTAAATGGTTGTTTTTTAAATAAATATATTAATTAATATAAATTTAAATAAAAAACAATGCCTAATCGGTTTCATAAAATTCCACACAGATTTTTAGTCATATATTTTTTTTTGTCTTTGTTAAATTTGTGAAAGCTCTGTATGACGACCGCTGGTGGGTTCTTAAACAAGAAGTACGCAGTTAATACTCAGTAAAAAAACAGGACTTAGTGATTCAGCAAAAAAAGTAAAGTTAGGCGCAGGGTTGAGCCTATTGGAGTAATTTTTTACTTCACTGAACGCCCTTCCCTGTGGCAATCTAATGTAAAAATTGCAACGCGTAGTGTTGATCAAAATTTTATAATGTAGTTTTAGGTAAAGGTACTTGATTTGACTGCTATCTGTTAGCCATAATACAGTGTGCAAAGTACGAATATGGAATTTGATTCGTAAATACGTATCGAATTCCATTAGCATTTTTATTTTCAAGTGTAATGGAATTTGAAACGTTTTTACGTACGTAAAAGTATTTTGCCACCATAACTAGCTAATTGTTGGCGGATATGTATTTTTATGAGCAGCACCAAAATTATGTATATATTAGCATTAAACATTAAAATAATAATAAAATAAGTGATCTCAGTATTAAGTAAGTGATCAAGACTCAACGTTAAATTAATTGGAAATGTCATAAATTTTATGTGAAATAAACTGTGAAAAATATTTTTTGTAATTTTATTCTTTTACTCAATTTTTATTTTTTATTAACCCAATTTCAATATTGTTTGTATACTCCTATTATAATAGGGAAACCGCAGGGGGACCGCAGGGAAACGCTGGATGCAGGCCGCTTCCAACCGGCCCTTTTGGAGATCGATGGGGGAGGCATAGGCATAGGTCCATCAGTGGGCGTCCTACAGCTGAAATGATGATGATGATGATGATGATTATAATAGGTACATTAACTAAAGATAATTATTAAAAATAAACACCGACCATGTGCGAGTCGGACTCGAGCTCCGAGGGTTTCGTACCCAAAAAAATTAGTTTTCTTTCATTCAGTTCGCGATCTTTCGCGCGACCGATTTGCACTTGGCCGGTTTATATTATTTGTTGTTTTACTTTAGGCTATGTAGTTATGTACTCTATGTACTACACACACACACACACACACACACACACACACACACGCACACACACACGCACACACACACTACACTAAAAATAGACATATTAATAGACAGAGAAATAGAAAATAGAGACATTTTTAGTGCCTAAAATAAAAATAGACTCGGTCAAAAAAATCAGGTGCAGCAAAAAAGTCGTCACATTGACACATTGTCACAGGTTAAACAGAACGAAACGAAGTCATTGTACTCATCATAAACACCTTACAAGCCCAGTGCAAGTACCGTTCTTTATCGATCGTCAAATTCGCTAAAATGCCATAGAATCGATCACAGCGAGTACTGAAAAACTGAAGAACTTGCACCCCAGCAGTGCAAGTACCGTTCTTTTAACGATCGTCAAATTGACAGTTGAGGTCGTCAAATTCGATAATATGCCATTTTTTCAGTACTCGCTGTGATCGATTCTATGGCAGTTTAGCGAATTTGACGATCGATAAAGAACGGTACTTGCACTGCAGAACTCACGAAAAAAAGTTGTTCCTTAGAAAAGTTTCTCTTAAACTCAACGAAATGAAGCTGATATTTTTTTTCATGATTTCAGGGTTGTACTGCAAATAGTAAAAGTTTTATTTTATTTTTTATAATTAATAGGCTTGCCTTTGACCACCATCTCTCCTGGTGTTAAGCGATGATCAAAAGTTGTTCATAATGGGGAGTACAATTACCTCCTTTCGGTTTAGTACCACCATTTCGTGTAACCCGGTGTAGCAACAGATGCTTAGTACGTACGTTCGTATCATGCAACACACGAAAAACTCCCTCCTTAGACAGTCGGGTAAAAAAAAGAGGTTAAGTAGGTTACTGACTCACACAAACAACTTAATAAGAGACATTGGGCCCTTGGGGACCGGGAGTTCACCTCATTTTCAAAAATCTTTCAGTGCGCCTGGTTAATGCGACGCGTGACCAAAATGCTGGCGTGTTTCTGGCTCAACGCATTAGCATTGCCATTCAACGTGGTAATGCCACCAGCATGTTGGGTACGCTGCCAACTGGTAGTGGGCTTGAGCATTTGGATTGTCTTTAGACCTTCAACGGTCTATGGGCAGTCTAACTGTATTTGTAGTGTTAGTTTTAGCTTGTATTTTGTTTAGTTAATAAAGGCACTTGCCCTGCAACAAAATGCAAAAAAAAAATATACTTAATAAGTACTATCTATATAGGTATAAACATAATTATATATACGGGGTTAGGTGGAAAGGGTGTACTAAGCCGAAAGAAATTCATTATACTCCACATTATCGTGATTTCAATAGACAATAGACAAATTTCAATAGACAATAGACAAATTTTTATTTATGGAAAAATAACAATTTTGAGAATAAATTTAAAAAAATACACACATTAGTACAAATTGTTTTCCTCCCTTCCAGGGTTTGTCCTTAGTAAAAGTTGTTCATAATGATGAGTACAATTACCTCCTTTCGGTTTAGTACAGGGCAAATGCGTAACCCTGTATAAAAAACGCACTAAACTAAAAACATTATAAATATGTTCCTCGCCACAACAGAAAAACAACATAAATAACGATAAAGGTGTCGGCACACGGCGCGAGGCGGGTCGGAGAGTGATAAACACAGTTCGGTCCCACCTCGCGTGTGTGTGACGTGTGCTCACACCTTTATATTTATGTTAACCGCCTACCTTAGTGCCTAGAAAATATACATATTTCTGTGAGCAAACTAAGTACATAATAAATATTCGATACCTACCTACGTAAAATTCGTTTATACGTCGTAGAAGTTGTTCATTTTCTAGAGTAGATTAACACCCTCAATTACTACACTTTTCTGTTATAAACTGTAGAAACATACTTATAGCCGAAAAACACTACCCTACTTTTGGATAGTCAGGTAAAATAAACAGTGGGTATACGAATTCCATACAATTTTAGATTTTGTTAGCGACCGGCGGGTGCAGGCAGAAGCGAAAAGCTTATTAAACCACCAAAAATTCGTTTCTGTTCCAAACATTCGATTGATAATTTTAAATTATTGACGCGCCGTGTCAGGCGTCCTTCGCCAGCTTCCTGCTCGCCCATGAAGGCTGCACTCTACCGAGGAGGCTGGTGTAGAATGACTGGCTTTATCGCTGCGTGGCCAACAGATTTAGAAATTAAAATTTGTGTGGAAGTCTATACGTAATTTATGTATCGAATATTCGTACTTCGTCCACTGAATTGTTACTTATCAAGAGCGAAGATCACACGTATGGATTTGGTTGACCTCAACCGCCGTCTGACCAACGGGAGAGAAAGAGAGGGAAATATGATATACTCACTCTTTCTCTCCCGTTGGTTGGACGGCGGTCCGTCAACCAAATCCATACTATAAGATATTCGTTTCGCTCGGTTAATTAATTATACCTACACTAATGTCTATGTAAACAGAGGTGCGTCTGTAGGTAAGTATGTATAATATACCTATTTGAGAGTTTTTTTTTCAATGATAACTTGCGTTTCATTAATTCGATCTTTATTAAAATTATGTACGCAATAATTCATTCCATTTTAAGTTCGATTGGGGATAAGCAAAATTGGTCGAGGGTTAGGGGTCACGTACGAAGCCACATTTCGGAGTGAACTTAGTTTCTGGCAGCTAAAAAATATTGTGCAGTTTGTTTACCACAGACAAAATAAAATAAAACACGGACCCCTGCGTCAGTTCGATCGATGGCCACCAGAAGGCGGTGGCGCCACGTGCACGGCACGCGCTCAAAACTAAACGTCAAACACATTCGCGCGGCAAACAACGAATTACATGTTTCGTTCAAAAACAGCGTAACACACTATAATAATTATTACAGAGGTAGCTCAGTGGTCGATTTCCATAAAACTTGTCCTACCACTTGAAAGAAAGTAAGTTAGTACCTGTTATGTTATTCCAACTTATGAATAAAACCAGCCAAGTGCGAGTCGCGCTCCCGCACTGAGGGTTCCGTACCACCACATAGCTTGTTACCTACTAAAGTACAAAAAAGTAATGCAAAAACACAACATCCCATCAACGCGCCCGACGTTGCTTCACTTCTGTGATCGTATATACGAGAACCGGTGGTGAACAGAAGATTTCACCGTCTCGCACTTGGTCATTATTTATTATTATACTTTAGTTAGAATGTGATAGGGTCAGTATAGTAGTAATAGGGTCCCGCGTTGCCCTGTGGGTAAGGAACCCTAAAAACGAAAGCTGGTTAGGACGTTTCGCTTCTCAACCCTATATTCCTCATTTCAACAGAACAACATCGCAAGTATGGAGGGTAGAAGTAATAAAAGATGTTGAACGTTGCGTCGTTTTTCCACTAGAAGCAAAAACGTTTGATCTATTGCACAACTCCTCGAGCGATGGATTTAAAAACATTACCAACTTATTTAAAGAGTCGGCCAAATGTTGGAACTAATATGTTCAGAGGGAGACGGCTTGTTATATTCAGCGAAACGCGGTGGTAGCTCCTTCATCCAACTCTACAGATAAGAGTTGTAATACCGATTATATGAATTGATTTCTGTATTTTGTATGCATATTGATTTAACCCCTGAGGGTTAAGCATACGGATGAATGGGACGCGGTGAGGGTATGAATTTATAGTCCAGCCTATTTTGTCATGAAGAAAACGGCGGGGAAATTAAAAATTATTTTAATGACAGCACCAAGATTTTTTTCTTCAGTGTTTTGGCTCCAGACATCTTATCTATTTAGCCAGTGATAATAATTATGTACTCGAGCACGTTACCAATTGGTGTATTTTTCACCATAAATGCAGATTAAATATCGTCAAACAAGTCATAATCGCAGAGTAAGTCACGGTCAAGTCAAAGTCATGCCCTAGTAAAGTGGTGGAGGCTTTACAAGAGGTTTCTACCGAGCTTTGGAAACAACACAAAAATACATGTTTCACCTCGCTATATCACTGTCCACACTCGAGCACGTTAACCACAGAAAATATATTTTTTTACTTCCTACGGACACTTAATAAAATAATAATCAACCATTATTAAACATTGAAATTCGAAAATACACATAACGCGACTTTTTTACAACGTTGGCGCCAAAACCTAAAAAAACTGAAGTTATTAATTTCATTTTAGACTTCTAATCCTATCGCCATCTCCCTCTTACGCAATGTGTCTCCCTCGCACACCATATGACGGCCACGCGCCCGGCGCACGCTCTCTGCAGATTTGCCACGCATTTGTGCCTCTACTTTATGATCATTTGCCGTGAAACGACTAAATATTAGTTCTGATTCATTAGGACTCGGTCATGTGATCGCTCAGTGGTTTTACAAACGATTTGTGATAAAATCGTGGCCGCGAATTAGTAATTTACTTTCAGAGAAAAAAAATACGAAGACGTTGCGCTTTGCTTGCCACCATCTTCGTTGTTTCAGTCAATTCAAATTCTCGAATATAGGAAACGGGTGAAAATCAAACTACTAGGTTTTTTTTTTTGGGTTTTGATCTGGCTATAAAGGCCTTTGGACCATGTCTTTATTTTGAGTCATGGCACTTTATATTCTACTAGGTTTTTTCACTACTCTAACCACAGACTAACGTATAATCTTGTCTCTATAGGCGGCTCACTTCATTGCGTCACACCCGTTTCATAAATATTATTCTTTATGGAAGTTCCACCTCTTCAGTGAACGGTTATAATATTCTCTTTGGTTCAGGCTTGTAGGTACTAATATTATTCTGTGGTTCAGGTGGGCAAAATTGTAACTACAGTTTTTTCTTGGTGAATTTCTTAGGTATCGGTGTCGTAGAAATCGATACGTATATACGCACGTATCACTAATGCACTAATTCTAAATTTCTAATTTTAAAATTTGTTGGTGTTATTTTATGTATTTACGCCCGTAAATATTTGTACGGCGCAACGCATTCTGGTCACCAGTTAAAAAATTACGGCGAAAAGCTATTAGCCTCTCCAATTCCGAATAATAAAAATATTAAATTATGAAAACAACATGCACGTTGAGTTGTCAGCTCGAGCAAATTTCCCCACACTCGCGGGTAACTACATCAAAGCGAGATATCACTTAGTTAACCGTTTGCAAGTGACAGCACAATGAAGGAATCCCATTATCGATGGAACCCTTCTGTTTGTTCGCGGGATGTCTTTAAAATGCATCCTTCCTTGTTCGGAGAGTTCGAGATTACATGTTATTTGTTATCTTGTGGGATTATTTTTTCATTTTATTTTGTTTCCCTCATATTTTCTGAGATATTTCCTTTAGTTTTATGTTGATTCATCTGGTTCCGCGTATTGTTTTGTAATAATGAAGATTTTTATGTCAGTTTTCAGTTAAATTATTATAAAAAATACATAAATATATTATTAATATATATTATAATTATATTTTAATATATTAATATTATATAATGTCATGTTATTATTATGTTTGACTACAGTGCTGCATTGGGGGAAGTAAACCTAAGTAGGTATAGATATGTATTTGCAAATGATCTTATATTAGCCGGGGTCTTCATCATCATAATCAGCCTATATGTATAAGGCCACGCAACCCAATCTATGGCATTAGCCTTCGAGCCATCGCTAGCTGCCTTAGGCACATCGTCACTCCAGCGAGTCACAGGGCATCCTCCGCTACATTTGCCGTCTCGTATTCTCCACGTTAGAACACGTCTACCAACGGTTATGAGTTTTCCGAATTCATTATTTAAAAAAAATCTCTGATCGTTCTAGAGATAGGACGTCGACTTGCTTGCTCCTTGAATAACAAACAAATATGTGCAATAATCCATCAAAAGCTGGTATTATTTATGTCCAAAACATCAAGAAGCACTTAGAGTTCAGCCTTTTTTCTGCGTGATTTTTGTACCCTGGACAAATAAAAGCTATAGCTACGCCCATGATAATTGTGACCTGTCAGTATGGTAAGTAATAAAATACATATTGGTTTTGTTTTAGTTCTATATTATTGCCATATTACAAATAAGTTGGTGTTGTCCTGTATCTACCATGTCCACATTTAATCTTTTTTTTAATGGCTGCGCCAACACAGCATTCATCCGACTGACCCCGCGTTTGCCGAAGCACTTTGCCAGCTATCGTATTTCGGTGTAGTGTTGCAGATTGCAACAAATAATGGCAAATGTGTTTGGACTCGAGGCTATCGCTTTACTAATGCCTACCTATTACTAAAATTGATAAAGTATCAGGGACTTTATAACGCTTTCACGTTTTACGCTCGCATAATCAACTAACGATATAAAATGCTGTATTGAGACAATGTATTGGCAGCATTTTTTTTATTAACATTTAAGAGTTTTGGCGCCAAAGTGAAAAAAAAAACATGTTGCTTCATTGTATTATTTTCCTAAACTTGTGTTATGTCGATTGTTAATGTGTAATAATGGTGGGTTATCGTTTATAAAGGGTTCTTGAACATGTTCGAGTGCAATAGGCAAATGATATAATGAGGGAAAACATGTATTTTCGTGATGTATCCAAAACTCCACAGAAGTCTACTAGTCTCCACCACTTTTAGGGTATGACCGTGACTTACCTTGCATAACTTTGACTGCGACTTTAACAAAAACTAATAAAAATATTATTAAAAAACTAACATTTGTACGCTGTAACAGGCAAGGACATGAGATACGTCTCCATTCTTACGACCATGTATGCTACTTTATATGTATGTGTACCTACCATGTTCTGACAAATAAATAATTTGAATTTGAATTTGAATTTGACTAGTTTGACGATAGCCAATAAAACTTGAAAAATATTTTTCTAATAATAATTATAAAAAAGACAACATGCCGGTTTCCTTGTTTCCTGAGAGATATAATCTAGGTCTTTAGAGGGCAGGGTAAATAGATATCTCCTAAGTATGCGTCCTCCATCTTCGTTTACCAACAGGCGAGTTGGTGGTCAAACGCAGACTTACCTATATGTGAGACTTATATTATGTGATAAAAAAACCCGTTACGGAGTTGAATGGGAATAAAAATACACTTTCACACAAACTTTCGGATTTATAATAAAATTATTAGTGTGTTAATTGTAATAGTAGGTTGGTAAGTTGTATCGCGGTTGTATCGAATGCCGCAAATTGCTCGCGAGGCGAAATGCGATGCGTGTTTAAGTGGGGTGCAGAGTCGGATCCAGGTGGAATAAACTAAAACTCATTTTGTAAATGTTTCGTTTTGGACAATGGAAATACAACCACAATAGACACAAACATTCATGATTATTATTTTGTAATACCTGTGCTTTATATGATAAGGTTGATTTAGCTTGATTGATTACGTAAAATTTTGTGATTTTTCCTATGAAAAGTTATTGTCAAATAACAAAAAAAACAAAACACAAATACAGCGTTTCCGCAGGGAAACGCTGGATGCAGGCGACTTCAAACCGGCCGTTTTGGAGATTGATGGGGGAGGCGTATGTCCAGCAGTGGACGTCCTCCGGCTTAAATTATAATGATGAACAAAAATACACAAAAACAAACTTTTTTAACAAACAATATAAACGCCAATTCGTTCCCGTAGCGTAGCCTGACCGGATTTACCGGTATTATTTAGAAACAGTGGTCCCTAATTACAGAATATAATATTATTCATTGTGAAACTGTGTAGAGACGTATGTGAAAAGGTTAGAAACAATAGTTTTGTTCATTTCGTACATTACAATAATTTTAAGACAACTGAAAACTTAATTTTCTAAACATTATCACTACAACAATGTTAAGACGAAGCAAGCAGATAAACGTTTTTTTTTATTATTATAAATAGGCTAGCGTTGGACCACCAACTCGCCTGATGTTAAGCGTTGATGCGGTCTCCGATGGAGCACGCTTGCCTAAAAGAAACCGATTCAATCTCGATTTGAAGGGAACAGTATTCAGGCAACAATTCCACAGACAAGCAGATCGCACAACAAATGTGGAATCAAAGCGCTCCGTATGGCTTTTTATAGTTGCAAGTTTCTTAAAATTATATCAGAAATGTAGGTAGAAATGTTTTTTGATTTCCTAGTTTTTTGTATCCTGTCGTTGTTTGTAGAATGATGTATATAATTTTTTGTTACTTTTTTATAAGGCTAGACAGGCTTTGAGAAGTTTGACAATCGACGAAAATGGCCGCCCTAATTTGACATAAAAAAACGCGCGAATTCAATTGTCACATAATTTATCGATGTTATGACGTCAAAAAGAGCTTTTTATTAATGAATGTTTTTTAGAATCATTCATACCAATAATAAAATATTTATTATTATATTTAAGGTGTACTTTTTAAACAACAATAAACCTTAGAATCTTTAAAATTTTAACAACCATAAAAAATTATAAACCTCCGAAATCATCATTGCCGTACGTCCGCAATCCATCTCTGGTCTTGCCGAGCGTCGTGTAAACATGCTACTACACGCACTACACGTGTGTGAGTGATGTAGTAGAGTGTAGTGTAGTGCTGCTATTGATGAATGATGACGAATGTACTGGATACGGCAAACGGGCTCCATTCGACTAAACTTCATTCGATTAAATGTGTAAGACTCTTAATTGTGTTGTGCTTTTTTTATTTACAGCACTTACAGTGCTATAAAAATTAGAAACAAAACTTTAAAAAAAATCTGTCAAATATACAGAAGAAGAAGCCATAAAAATTGTGTGTTAAAAGACTCTACGCAATAGTATTTTTATCCTCATAATCTGTTTTGGGTTGGTGGATTAACATAAGCCATTGAATTCCTTCTCCTTTACGTGGCGTGGTGGATATGCCCCAATCACCTCTTCGAGGGTTGGATAAAAGTCCAGCAGTGGACTGTTAAAAGGCTGATTATGATGAATCTGTTTTGGAGTGGTATTTAAAACGATGTATTATTATTATTTATTTATTTATTAAAACGGCATTAAGCCAATTACATCAATTAATTACAGTTAAAAATATCAAAGTAAATAAATATAATTACATGTCAGAAATCCTTAAATATCTAAAAACATGTCAATTTATCCAGTCCTTAAAATCTAAATTTAAACATAAAATAATCACGTTTATCATGTGTTCTTCTCACAATACGTTAAAAATACCGACATTAAGTCCGACCATCTGATCTATCTATTACTTTACTACGTAATTTTCTTGTGATAGTGACATCCTCATTATTTTCTATTCTTTTAGGTTGCATTTGTAAGTAATTTAGCCTTATGAAATAGTTCACACGCCAACACGTGCAAAAACTCTTAAAAAAGAACTTTACAACATTCCTCTAAGGATTACAAGGAACAAAAATACAGTAATCCTACACCAAACATGAAAAGGCCACACGCAAGCTCAAATAGATACTAAAAAACGATAAAACTCCCAAACCCCGTATAAACATTAGCCCTCGTCACCCCTTCTTATTTAAAAAATAAAAAAGAAGTCAACGCGTGAACGCACCCAAAAAACAGAACAAAAGAGGTTTGACAATCGACGAAAATGGCCGCCCTAATTTGACATTAAAAAACGCGCGAATTCAATTGTCACATAATTTATCGATGTTATGACGACAAAAAGAGCTTTTTATTAATGAATGTTTTTATAAAGAATCATTCGTACACATTTGTAAACCATAAATAATGTTACATTTGAGTATTTTCACGCTACAGTTGATTTTAAAGCGGCTAATGTTTACAAATGATTCGAATACCGGTTTTTAGATGTCTTAATTAGAAATTATTCCGGTACATAAAGTTCTTGAGAAATTATTTTTAAATGACGTGACTTTTTTTAACAATGGCTTGGTAAAAAAATTCCTTAGAGATGCGCGAGATGGCGATTTGCCTTTTCTCCTAATCGCTGGTGCTAGAACTCTTCTAGCACTAGAGTCTGGCTAATGGAAATAGAGACTTAAAAAGCTTGTTGTTATTGTTTTTAACTTGCAAGTGTTGCTATCATAAATAAATCATTTTCTTTTCATCTCACTAGCTCGCAAAGGCTATCTTTATCGTTTCAAATCAGTGCGCAAAAGTCGTTTTTGCCCGCTAGCGTGGAAAGTAAATTCAAAATTTATACGTGATGGTGTCTAACCTTTACATTTTTTCAGTTTTAAAACATTCCAACCTCGTTGAATAGCACTTGAAATAGTTTGATTCAAGAAGGATTCCCTATCTTAACTTAGAAGGAAAACAATATTTGCCTCGCTAAGGTGAGATGAAAAGTTGCGTGTTTCAGTGCGGCAGCAAAGTTAATCTGCGTCTCGTATTTTCGTCGCTACGCTCAGGTTGCGAAAAACGTGTCGCCGAAAAACTACTTTTTAATCTTGCATAGCAAATAACTAATATTTCTTTCATTAAGTATTCAAGCACGTAATTTTTTCCTTACCCACTTCACCCACGTGAGAAAATTTCACATGGAATAGAAAAGTCATTCATTGCCAGCAATTAGAAACATAGGAACAAGGGTGGAGAACTTCTTGGATAGAACTATCTATCTATAATAATAATAGATATTTTACGACGTATTGATACAACCATATGCGGGGTCGTAACTTACAGCACAATACTGTTCGACAAATAACTGTTTAATAAATATTTTGGACGGATTTCACGCGTCATTAGACGCCTTGATTTATGGGTAAAGGGTGCGAGATTATAATGGCAACAATTTTACATTTCAAAATAATTAGTGTTTTTGGCGCCAACGTGAAAAAACATGTCGCCTCGCCTCATTCTATTATTTTCCTAAAGTTGTGTAATTTCTAGTTTATAATAATGGTGGATGAACGTGCTCGAGTGTGGGGAATGATCTAGCGAGGTGAAACATGTATTTTCGTGTTGTTTCCAAAACTCCATAGAAGCCTCTTGTAAAGCCTCCACTACTTTACAGGGTCATGAGCTTAGAATAACTACACAAAGAAACCAAGTACATTCGCAAAATTTAAGCCATTCAAATGGTGTCATATATGGCTCCAAAAAAATATAAAAAATTTACTATGACAATTTGCGCGGTGAAATCGTACCACAACAAATCAGAAAAGCAGCATAAGAGTTATGGTGTGACATTCCACAGGTAATCCATAAATTTTCTTGCTTAAATCGTTTAAAATACCAATCGAAACGTAAGCTACAAAGCGAATTTGTAGCTTACGTTTTGAGAAGGCGTTGTTTGGAAACCTACCTTCTCTGAGTAGTTATTATTCTAAGGTCATGAGTTTGTCTTGACCATAACTTACTTGGCTTGACTCTAACTGTGACTATAACTTGCTTGACGCTATTTATTGCTATGTAAACTTCTTAATATTACAACTGAAGTACTTTGTATCCAGGTCTTGTTTTTTTACAATAATTATACCTCAAATTTTGTAAGTAAGAAAATGGAAATATTATCTAATAGTGCTAACAGACGCTCGAACGCGGCTGACGGACCGCCGTCCAACCAACGGGGGAGAAAGAGTGAGAATATCATATTGCCCTCTCTTTCTCTCCCGTTGGTCAGACGGCGGTTGAGGTCAGCCGCGTTCGTGCGTCTGTTAGCACTATAAGATAGGTCCAAAGAAATTGGACCTACCTTTACTATACTTGCATTTACTAGGTCCAATTTCTTTGGGTTGGTCTCTATAAACGTTTTTTTTTTCTTTCTGTGGTGTCTAGTAGTAGTAAAAATTTGCAACGTAGTGTAGGTTGGGTAACCTACACTACTTTGCTATTTTTTTTTAAGTACTAGTAATATTATCAAAGCTCTAAGCAATGAGAGTTTTTGGCGCCAACGCGGAAAAAACATGTCGGCTCGTTGGATTATTTTCCTAAACTTGTGTATTTTCGAGTGTTAATGTGTACTAAATGGTGAATTATTATTCATTAAGTGCTCGTAAACGTGCTCGAGTGTGGGCAAGTGATATAACGAGGTGAAACGTGTCTTTTCGTGTTGTTTCCAAAACTCCATAGGAGCCTCTTGTAAAGTCTCCACCACTTTACAGGGGCATGAGTTCGACTTGACTGTGACTTACTTAGCTTGACTCTGACTGTGACTATGATTTGTTTGACGCTAATAAGACAAAATGAACTGTTTAATATTACGAGTAAAGGACATTGAATCCACGCTCATGAAAATTTTAACAAAAAAAAAAATAATCTAAGCAATGAAGTCAAATATAAAAAACATATAATCATTTTTAAACCTGCCAGCGGCGCCGTCTGTTTGATTGACTCTTCCGCGCCCGCCATTTTTGTTCAAAAATTCGAAGTTTTAACTGACAGTTGCTTTTTAGAAACAGCCAGTTTTAATTGTTTTTGTTTAGTTACAACGTTGGTTTTGACGTTGAAGTGTAGCCGTTTTGAATTGTTTTTTTTTTGTGAAATCTTTTACAGCATAAAAATGGTCCAACGTTTCGTATTGGTAAAATACCTAGAACTATACGAAAATTATGTGAAGTTATTATTATTATTTACGGGATATTTACCGTGGTAAGGTTGTAGAATGTGCTCCCGATATTAAATAATAGTCCGCGTTCAAAATTTGTTCAAAATAAGTACTCTATGCAGTGACACAGTGAGTGTGTTTTATCGGGACTTAGATTCGAGTTCGAGTTCCAGTAATAACCGTAGCAAAAGACTAAGAAAGAGGGTAGATCGTTTTGTCTGCACCTAACTTTTTAACTGTTCGACCAACCACCCGCATTAGTAACTGTGCCGAAATATCGGGAGCTTATTCCACAACCTTACCACGGTAACTATCCCGTAATCAATCAACGTGATAGTTTAAAATAGTGAAAAATATGTACATTTAAAATACCTAGGACTAGGTATATAGGTATCTAAATGGTCGCGCACGAAGTTGAGTTGGGACCATACATTTTGTCGTGTCAATTTGGTTTTGATTACCTATGATTTTTGATTACCTACCATTTTTTTCGCGATTTTAGAATTGCTCCCCTAGTAAAAGTAGTTCATAATGATGGGTATTATGGACCACTTTTGGCTTAGTACGCCCTTTCCACATAACCCACTACATATTATTTTAAAACCTTATACGTAACGTAAGTAGCTAATTCTGACAATTTATAGGTCAAATTTGGTATTTACTGTCAGGTAAATATCAAATTTACCCACCTACTTTAATTTTACTTAATTAGGTACGTATCTTACAAAAGTAAAGTAAGTAGTAGTAGTTTCGTATCTTAATCTTAATCATATAACTTTAGTGAACAACCGTGATAGTTTAAAACAGTGTTTTACGTATTTTACATCCTTATCCTTACTAATATTATAAAAGCGAAAGTAACTCTGTCTCTCTGTCTGGATGTTTGTTCGCTTTTCACGACTAAACCGCCAAGCCGATCTTAACGAACGTTGGCAGGATGATAGTGTACATCATATGGACGGACATAGGGTACTTATTCTTCCAGAAAATGCGGGAAAATTGGAAAATATTCACATAGTAATCTATAATACCGTAATATATACCTAAGTAATTAGATAGATCACATAATAGAGATACTTCTAGCTAAACAAATAAACCTGACTCATTAAATTAATCCTCGTAAACAAAATAAACCCCTTTTTGAAATTGGAATCCAATCCGTATCCGTTCGAAAACAGAAACAATTATCGCGAGCCACAGCTTAGGCAATAGTCACTACACAACCGAGGCGTTTGATTGACGCGGCCCGAGGCACGGTCGGTCAGCGGCAGGCAAACTCCTTGTTCGGTTGCGCCACCCGGGGAATTTGATTTGTTGGCTAGCAACACTGAGTTTAGTTTTTAATATTTGAGTATTTTAAAAAGAGTTTTTATGCTATATGACTCCCCAAAAAGGTGAGATCCAAATTCTTTAGTTATATGCAAGATTTTATAACGTTATTTATGAAATGCATAGAGTTCTTTTGTCCAAGGACGTTTTACCGTTCCTTATAATTATGCAAGGTTTTATATTTTATAACGTCCTAGTTAGGTTAGGTCCTGGTTAGGGACCGTCCATTAATTACTTGATGTTTTTGGGCAATTCAAGCCTCACGTGATTAAGTGAGTCCCTTACGCTCGTGACGGGTGCGCTTGCCACGATATTTTCCGTGCAGGTAACACCAAACATCATCCTCCTGAAATAAATACTCCAATCAACGCATCCTTGCCTATTTCCTGTCCAAGCGACCAATCACGACGCCCGCAGACGACGCTTTTTTCGAAGGCAACGAGCCAGCCGCTTGTATAGCGCCGCCATCTTCCGTTTAACTTTCAACGGTGATCAAGAAGGACGACACCTTACGAAATATTGGAGCTAAGTATCACATACTCTTTATTACAACAGCGGGCAATGGAGAGAGCTATGCTCGGAGTTTCTTTGCGCGATAGAATCCGGAACGTGGATATTCGCCAAAGAACCAGAGTCACCGACATAGCTGTTAAAATTTGCAAGTTGAAGTGTCAATGGGCAGGCCACATCGCTCGAAGAACCGATAACCGATGGGGAAGAATGGTTCTTGAGTGGAGACCACGAACCGGAAGACGCAGCGTATAGGTAAGCCTCCCACTAGATGGATCGACGACATCATGAGAGTCGCGGGCATCCAGTAGATGCAGAAGACAGGCTGTCGTTCAGTGTGGAGGTTAAAGTGGGAGGGAGGCCTATGTTCAGTACCCCTAAGGGTACTAAAAAGTAAATAGTTTTCGAATACTATCAAAACTTGTACTAATACAAGTTTAGATAATTAAATGAAAAAATGAAAAATATATAATAAAGAGTGAAGCAATCTATACCGCCGAATACTACCGATTTTAGTTCCTCGCGTTTCCGCTGGAGGCGCTTTACTGAAATGAATGGAACAATACGTAAACGAAAAAAGTTTTCGAAAACTATCAAATCTGGCACTAAGCGTACAGCAGTGGACTGTGTGTGCTGCTTAGTTACCAGCTAATGGTGTTTTAACATTACAGGGAGCAAAAAAAAAAAAACGCCCATAACTGGTGCGAATGTGCCCATAACACTAGCAACATTGCCACGTTGAATGGCTATGGCCAACCTTTGCATAAGGTACGAGCCGGAGCGAGGGTCGTTATTTTTCTCCCCCAACTCGCCAATTAATCTAATAAATATAAAACCTATTACATACATAACTATTAATCTATTAAATAAAACGATTTTAGTCGGATTTTTATACCCGCTCACGTCGAGATTTCAATACTAAACTTTTCACTGACAAATGCACAAGACGTGAGACGCCAAAATCCTCTCATGAGGAAAGAAATAATGTCTTTGGGGTAGTTTTGGCGCCAACGTGAAATGCATGCTTCAGTAACTTGTTGTTTCGTCCCCATAACAGTTCAGTAACATTTTCGTTATTTACCTACCATTTTTCTGTTTGTAATCTCAGAAAATATTTAAACTATATAATAATTATTTTAAATTGATATTTCCTAGCTCTTACGGGTGAATCCGGAATGTTAAACCCTATCAGACGTGTAGATTAGGTTTACCTCAGCCGCCGTGTGACCAACGGGAGGGAAAGAGAGGGAAATATGCTGTTCTCACACGAAACTTTATCTCCCGTTGGTTGGACGGCGGTCCGTCAAGCAAATCCACACGTCTGTTAGCTACTTTATAACATTCTTAGAAGCTACTGCCATCTAGCGGAGAGTAGTCTCATTAAAGTTTATTCAAAAATATACCTTTTCTATTTACGAACATTCATCATTACACTTAGCTGGTGTATGCATCTTCTGTGCAACGCCATCTGTTGAGTAGCTGACTCAACAGTAGAAGACTGTGCCCGACATGATGTAATTTAGTTACATTTCTACCTACAATGGCAAGGAGTATGTTTGTGTTTACACAATAGATGTCGCTGAACCACAATAAGTGTCATACTATTAACACACGTATGGATTTGGTTGACGGACCGCCGTCCAACCAACGAGAGAGAAAGAGTGAGAATATCATATTTCCCTCTCTTTCTCTCCCGTTCGTCAGACGGCGGTTGAGGTCAACCAAATCCATAATTGTGTTAACACTATTATGATTAAAAAAACATATGGAACCACAGAAAATATATTTTTTTTTGTTTAAATTAGAACGGCTGTCGAGTCATTTTTGTAAGAAATTTGTTGTAGCCAGTTGCACCCATATAAACGAAACGTCAGTCATTCGAAATCAGTTACCAACTGTGATGCGAAGTTCGACGCGATGGTCTAAATAAGAATGTTCAATCAAGGTTCACTCATAATGCCTGGTAACAGATTTTCCTTTACATTTCCGTTCTATTTACTTCTCTTTTCTGTGGGTGGAACTTAACTTACTATGGCGGTCTTGAACTTTCTAAGTTGGACGTCTAGAAATAACAAAACAGAATCACTTTGGTGAGCGGCATTTAATAAAGAAATCATACAAAATTAATTAACACAAAAATAAGCGAAACCTTACACTAATATACATAAAAAAATCATCGTGATGTACAAAATTATCCAAAGAAGGTACATTCAAATCTCTTGGTAACGACTTAATATTAAATTACATTCATTAATTTCATCACAGCCTATTCACATAAGCTACAATTAAAAAAAAAAAACAAAAAAAAAATATTACCACCAAAAAGTTACAGTTTGGCCAAAAAATCCAGTAATAAAACTAATTTGTATACTGGCAATACTTTTTTTAACTGTCAGTGTCAATGGTGAATGTAGTAATTTGGCCAAGTTGTTACACTTCCTACTTTTAAAATTACAAGACAGTTTATTGCAGTTCATAGTATCGCAGAAAGCTTGTTATCAGTATGTAGGTACTTATGCAAGGTTTTACTGATTTTACAACGTAAAATAGATACCCACAAGAAAAATGTTCACTTTAATAACCAGTGCTGCCATCTATTAGGCGTTCCCCGAAACCTATTAGAATGAGAGTAGATGACATAAAATTATCCTTTTTACCAAGATAACAGAGGACCCGTAATTCCAATTATCATCAAATTCAAAAACAACTCCTGTCTAAAACTTTACTAATGGAGAAATAAAAAATACAAAAAAAATTTACTAAGATTCACCAGAAATAAGCTAACAGACGTTGTTCAGGCGAGATGTTTTTTGTTTATTTGATAATAGGCTTGCGTTTGACCGCCAACTCGCCTGATGTTAAGCGATGATGCGGTCTACGATGGAGCACGCTTGCCTAGAAGAAACCGATTCACTCGCGACCAAGACACCCCAATTGTAACTATCGGGGAACACCCATTCAGGCAGCGCATTCCACAGACTAGCAGTTTGCACAATAAAAGTGGAATCAAAGCGCTTCGTACGGGTTTTCGGAATATCAAGCATAAAGCGGTTTTTTTCAACTCATTTAAAACATAATGCTATGAAAGTAGGTTTTAATTTTTTTTCCTTCAAGCATCATTGTAACAAAGTTGGTGGGGGATTACGGAAATCTCAAAATAATGAATCTGATATGTGTGACTATAAATCATTTTAAAATGTACATTATACAATCTTTTAAACATATATGTCCTTAATTAAAAACGTTACTCAAGTTAATCTATGCTTAAAGTTGCCGTCTCGTTTCGCGTGTTACCATTGCCTTCAGCGAGAAGTTGAGAGAGCAAATTTAAGCATAGATTAACTTGAGTAACGTTTTTAATGCCCATTGCAAGGGAAATGCTCCCGAAAACAAAGACTGGTGATTGCTGATATGATACAATCTTCCACATTCTTACGTGCTCCACCTTCGACCGCATCATCGCTTTCCATCAGGCGAGATCGCGGTCAAACGTTAGTCTAGCCCGATGTAAAAAATAAACTTACAAAATACCGCAAAAATGCTGTTTTTTGCTCGCATTTATCACATTCGTCCTAACGCGAACAATGTTAGCACGGCGTCGAGCCGAGGCACACATAACGTGAGTACACCAACGCATAATTGTCACCAAGGCAGGAATATTAATAGAAACGAAAATATCGCTTAAAAATAAGTATTGACATGAAAAAATCAGTCGAAAAATCTATTTACTAAGGGGATCTTCTAAAAGCATAGCAGTCCTATTTCAATATTATAATACTTTCCGGCTTCCTTTGATTCTTGTCTCATCTTAATCAGCCTATCGTGTTCCCACTGCTGGGACGCTGGCCTTCCCTCAGCGGGGATGGTCCCTAATCCACCATGCTGGCCCAGTGCATGTTTAATTACTAGTACAGGCGCCAGCCAGTCTCAGACAAACAACAATATTTGTAATGTTTAATGTAGTCTAATTTCTCTTTGTAAGTTTGAAAACCGACCGACATAGATGGACCGACGACATTGTAAGAGTCGCTGGCATCCAGTGGATGCAAAAGGCGGGCTGTCGTTCAGTGTGGGGGTTAAAGGGGGAGGCCTATGTTCCGCAGTGGACGTTCTGGCTGATGATGATGATGATGAAGTTTGAAAACAAATATTATTAATTAAGCAATTTAAAAAAATTGGTTCAGTAAATTTATTTATTATTTATTTATTTGTGTTGGTGAATGTCATGTCTTTGAACTATTTGAGTTTATGGACACACCGGTTCCCCCACTATGTTTTCCTTTGGCGTTTTTGAGCGTTGGCATCGATACTGCACAGTTTATTTAGATACCAAATAAGTGATTGGTGCGGGGCCGAGGGTCGAACCGGGTGCCGTCCGATTGTAAAGCGCACATGCTACCGCTCAGCCATCGCTCATTGGGGAGAGGAAAAGTGTTTTTAGAAAAAGCCAGTAACGGGCAATGGAGAGAGCTACGCTCGGAGTTTCTTTGCGCGATAGAATCCGAAACGTGGATATTCGCCAAAGAACCAAAGTCACCGACATAGCTGTTAAAATTTGCAAGTTGAAGTGGCAATGGGCAGGCCACATCGCTCGAAGAACCGATAACCGATGGGGAAGAAAGGTTCTGGAGTGGAGACCACGAACCGGAAGACGTAGCGTAGGTATGCCTCACACTAGATGGACTGACGACATGGTGAGAGTCGCTGGCATCCAGTGGATGCAAAAGGCAAGCTGTCGTTCAGTGTGGAGGTTAAAGTGGGAGGCCTATGTTCCGCAGTGGACGTTCTGGCTGATGATGATGATGATGAAAATTATAATCGAGCATTATAAGATTGAAATGAGAAAGCTATAAAACGTTGTTCATCCAATTCTCTTCCATTCAACAATTTCATACATTTACAAAATATTCAGTTTTAAAACAATCTCACTGCCATTAACTAAAACCAAGGAAGATAGACTGAGAGGAAAGCCAATAGTGGAACATTAGAGCGTAGCTCGGAACATTTGCCTAAAAACGGTATGAACTTAGATGGCGCCGTAATTTGAGCGTGTTATAGGTTGTCTCGAACTTCAGTAAGCGCTGCAGTCAGATAATGTACGAAAGGGTTCTACAAATTACCGTAGCGCTAGTATCGCAGTCAAGTTTCACAACATTTCAAGGGAATAAAGAAAAGCGCCATCTATTGGTATGAGTTGCTCTTCTCTTGAAATGTTGCGAAACTTGACCGCGATACTAGCGCTACGGTAATTTGTAGAACCCTTTCGTACATTATCTGACTGCAGCGCTTACGGAAGTTCGAGACAACGTATAGCACGCTCAAATTGCGGCGCCATCTAAGTTCGTGCCGTTTTTAGGCAAATGTTCCGAGCTACGCTCTAATGTTCCGCTATTGGGTTTCCTCTTAGTCTATCTTCCTTGCTACAAAACTAACTTATAACTAAATCATAATTTTGTGCACATTTTTTTTAGTACCAAAATAAGACAATGGGGATTGCCCAAATTTGCCGTCCCTTTCTTACATATCAAATAGAAAAGAGATGCAGAGATTATAAGCGTAATGTCGGAATTTTCTCGCGCACAAAGTTTTCTACTGTGTCCCTTAAGAGTTTATATGTCGTCCCTTCAATAGGCATTGATGACTAATATTTTTTTATTACCTCATAAAAAAGCTGATCATAAATAGAGCACATCAACGAAAACAAAATTAAAATTAGTTCAAAAATAAATAAGATATAAGCATTTTAATTTCATGCGAGACAGAGAGCGCACTATACTGAGCCGTGACGTCACGCCTCAGGCGCGCCATACAAATGCTATACTAACACACGCTTTGCGAGAAAGGGATAGAACATCCCCTCTCTATCCCCACCTAAAACTTTAAACGCTCATATCTCAGAGGTTAATCAGCCAATTTAATTATTTTTTTCATTATGTGTAGTGTATTTACTTATATTCATCGCTAAGCCGGTTATTTGTAATAAATTAAACATTAGAACACATGCCTATTTACGCGGTTATGGCAAACAATCACAAATTCATATTTTGGTTATAAACAGTTCAGTATATAAACAAATTTCATGTAATTTTGGATACATGATTGGTAAAAAAATTCTCGATAGAATAATTCGGCGAAAAACTGCTTTCTAAAACACGTTTCTAGGGTTCCGTACCCAGGGGGTAAAAACGGGACCCTATTACTAAGCCTACGATGTCTTATCTGTCCATCTGTCTGTCCTACCTTTAAGCGGCTGATCATTAGAACCGTAATTGATAGCCAGTTGAAACTTTCGTAATGTTACGGCGTATTAAATAACAAATAAAAAAATTGTATTAATCTGAAATTAAAACCAAAAGTGAGGTCCCCATACAACAAACGTGTTTTTTTAACGTATTTTTGTATTAGCTCTAATGTAAAAACGGTAATACATACAAGCGTCAAACTTGGCATGATTATAGTACACACTCTAAAGTATAACAACAAATAATAAATAATGGCCAAGTGCGAGTCGGTGACCAGTTTCTGTTCGTTACCAAGTTATAACTGGTAATTTCGTTTTTTTTTTGTGGTGATACGGAACATTCGGTGCGTGAGCCCGACTCGCACTTGGCCGGTTTATTAGTTTTTCTACGAATCTAGAAGTTCTAGAACTTCAAGACAATTCAATTTTTTTCATTGTAATGGTCTAGTTGAATGTAAATTTGGTTGATTCAAAATTAAAATAGGTCTTTAGTAATTCATTTGTCGCTTACGTCATTTAGTTCTGAGATGGACGCCGACTCGTGCGCATCCCTTCCTGCAGCCGTAGATCGCATATTTTTGTCACTTTTTCGCGCAGGAGCATAATTTGAATTCAAGCTGACGATATATCGACTCTTAAGGATCGATTATTAAAAAACTGACGACTTGCACATGCAAGCAATATACAAAACAATATTCATCTCTGTCCTACTCGTCGGGATACTTATGCGAGAGAGAGAGAGAGAGAGAGAGTCTTTTGGTAATGCGTATTCAACGTTATGAATAATTATATTACTTAGAATCGTAACTCAGCCTAATTGTTATAGTATTAAATAAAACCGGCTAAGTGCGAGTCAGGCTCGCGCACCGAGGGTTCCGTACCACCCCAAAAATTGTAATTAAATGCAGAAAGACAACATCACGCCCAGGCGGTCACCCATCCAAGTACCGGCCGCACCCGACGTTGCTTCACTTCGGTGATCGTACGAGGACCGGTGGTGAACAGAAATTGACACCAACTCGCACTTGGCCATTTTTTATTATTTGTTGTTATACTTTAGAGGGTGTACTATAATCATGCCAAGTGTGACGCTTGTGCGTGTGTGTGCGTATTATAACCCACCGCTTCCAACCGGCCCTTTTGGAGATCGATGGAGGAGGCCTATGTCCAGCAGTGGACGTCCTACGGCTGAAATGATGATGATGTATTATAAAATATGTTTAAGAAAAACGTTGTTGTATGAGGACCCCCCTTTAGTTTTTACTTTTTGATTATATTATTATTTATTAGTTAATCCGCCGTTACGTTACATATTCTGTGAAAATTAACTGGCTATCTATTACGGTTCGAAAGATACAACCGTTAAAAGGTAGAACAGACAGACAGACAGACATTGATAGCCCGTTGGTCCAGTTGGTAGTGACCTACTTTCTGCGCTTGGGGACGTGGGTTCGATTCCCACCTATGACAAACATTCATGCGATGAACATTTGTGTTTGTTCTATATCTGATTGTTAATATCTGTTTAACTATATATTTAAAATTATATATGTATGTATATCAGTCTCTGGCAGCCATATCACAAGCTTTGCTTAGTTTGGGGTCAGATGACCGTGTGTGCAAAAATGTCCAAAGCATTTTTTATTTTATTTTATGAGAGCTACGATTCCTCATACATAATTATTCATAGCATAAAAACTAGATAAATTCGTCTTGACATTTCGACCATTTTACAAGGACCATTGGCTTTTTATCAAAATATTCTTACAACTATAACGGTACCGGCAAAGGTTCTTCCACTTGCGTTACACCCAGATCCTTTTTAACACTTAAATTCTGCACGTTCTCATCATTTTTCATCAGGTTCAAACCTTCAAAGGCTTCCGCATTGAATTCTAAGCCAGCATGCTTAAACTGCATATGTTTATCCATGCTAGATTTTTGTACACACCTGTACTGACAATGTAGACATTTCACGCTTTTCTGCCTTGGCCGATACGGTTTTTGATCTTTGCAAAGTGGTTTTCCCGCATCTTTATCGTTCAAATGCCTCTGTTTATGTTTTGTTAGGTTCGTTTTTTGGACACATTTATAGCTGCACATATCGCAGCTGAACGGTTTTTGGTCTGTGTGTAAATACATATGTTTGACTAAGTTCGGTTTTTGGACAGTCCGATAGTCACAATATGGACATGCGAAGGGCTTGTAGCCGGTGTGCGTTCTTTCGTGAACGACCAAATTGTTCTTCTGAGCGCATCTATAGTCACAGTATTGGCAACGGAAAGGTTTTTCCTTCATGTGGACTAAGATATGTTTTGCTACGTTGTTTTTCTGCCCCGATTTGTACTCGCAGAAGTTGCAAGAAAACGGTTTCTCGCCAGAGTGGGTACGTTCGTGGATTTTCAAAATGGCGGGTGATTGGCATCTGTAAGCGCATTGGGTGCATCCGAATTTTCCGATTTTTTCTAACGACTCCTCACTTTCTATGCAAGCTTTCGCGTGCTGTTTCAAACCTCTTTTTGACGGAAATATTTCATTACACTTAAAACACGCGTATTCCCCTTTGATATTCATTGATAGCTCCTCAGTTAATTTACTTGCATCGTCACTTTTTTCAAACTCGTTCAAAATCTTATTTTGGTCGGAGGGCTTCAAATTCTCATTCGGCTCCTCGATTTTTGTTTTCGCGCCATTTTCGACGCCATCTTGGTTTTCGCGTAGCTTTTTAAACTCGCTGTACGGGCTGGTGTTGTCATATTGTCTATGGACTACCAGATTTTGGGGATTTTCTCGGTTGACATAGTTTTGAGGGTAGTTCGCTCTTGAGTACAGGTCTATTGGGTTTAGAGCTGGTATGGAGGCGTGGTGGGGGTATACGGAGTATAAAACTTCAGGCTGCATGGCTGCTTGGGTAGACTGAGGGTGCTCTGCTTGGATGTGACCTGAAAGAATACAATGAATTTGTTTTTAAGAGGAATTCAGTTTTCGTGATCTCTTCCTTGCACATTCAATATCTTGAATAATATTAAATGCGTTTGGATAGTATTGAGAAATGTTTCAGATTATTCATTTGTCAGAACATTATTTTGTTTCTCAGGAGAAATATACTGCTCATGTCTAATACCTCTAGTAATATAATCTTTGTAATATAATCTTTGCTAATACCCATCGAGATACAATACATATAGTCACAACCGTGCCAGAAAAAAGTCCGAACCAAAACTCGGCGCACGCTACGAACTGCGCAGACTTTTTGGTTTGTTACAAGGTAACCGCGACCCGAGTACAACGCCGCGCGATGCCAGAGCTACGATGACATAGCGGACAACTAACAAAAGGGCCGGTTCGAAGCAGCCTGCATCGTTTCCCTGCGGTCTCTTTTAGGTCGTCTGTCCATCTAGTGGGTGGACATCCTACGCTGCGCTTACCGGTTCGTGGTCTCCATTCCAGAACATTTCAGCCCCATCGGCCATCTGTTCTGCGTGATATGTGCCCTGCCCACTGCCACTTCAACTTGCTAATCCGTTGGGCTATGTTGGTGACTTTCGTTCGTCTACGGATCTCCTCATTTCTGATTCGATCTCGTAAAGTAACCCTGAGCATAAAATCTACACTTTTCCATATTTATTCGCATATTGTGATTTATGTTTAAGACAAACTTGTGAAAGCCACTTCTTCAAGTGAACTTAGCAACAGGTTCTCACTGAATATATTTCTATTCTATCATGACCTTTGCGTACATACATATTCATGAAGGAGGTTAACACAATTTGTCTATGGTCTAAGTCTAGACGGGAAACTAAGATGATTAAGAAATCTAAGCAAATAAAAGTATGCTTTTTAGGATTCCGTATCTAATGGTGATAACGGGACCCTATTACTAAGCCTACGATGTCTGTCTGTTCTAATTTTAAACGGCTGTATCTTTCGAGCCGTAATTGATATCCAGTTGTAATTTTCACAGAATATGTGATGTTCGGCGGATTAACTGAGAAATAATAAAAAAAGTCAAAAAGTAAAAACTAAAGAGTATACAACAAACGTTTTTTAACGTACTTTTGTACTAGCAACGCACACCGGCATCGCACGGTTGTAAGTCTTTTTTTTTATACAACTTGGGGTACATTATTGGAGTTTTAGTAAGGATACCTATTTTTTTTTAAAATATAATATAGCCCATGTCACCCGGGGATAGTGTAGCTTTCCAACAGTGAAAGAATTTTTCAAATCGGTTCAGTAGTTTCGGAGCCTATTCAATGCAAACAAACAAACAATCAAATCTTTCTTCTTTATAATATTATAGTATAAATAAATAATAAGTATGAATAGACGGTAGTTATACTATTGTAGATATTAAATATAGGTATATAAATTAGTTCAATTTCTTTACTTGCAGTTCTTTCCTCTTTATAATATTAGTATAGATATAGACTAGCTGACCTGACAGACGTTATCCTGTCTTAGAAACAATGCAAACAAACAAACAAACAATCAAACCTTTCCTCTTTATAATATTAGTATAGATAGATATAGATAAATACACAATACTGCATACATATAATTTAAATATTATAAAAAGAATACATACATACTTTTGTACCAATTTGAGATATAGATACATATAATATTGAGATAGATAGAGATATTTATGACTAAACTGGCAACCATTAGCCTACTCATTAGCATACGCGCCGGCCTTTGGTCTAGCCTTTTCTATTTCTTTATAAATATCAAAAGCCTTGAACTTGAGCGTTTCGCATTACATCATTCCAATATTTTAACATTTCTTGATTGGTTTTTGTATCCATACTAAGTTTAATGTTATATGGTACTGAGACGTGGTCCTTAACTGTTGGCCTTTTGGAAAAACTCAGTCACACAGCGGGCAATGGAGAGAACTATGCTCGGAGTTTCTTTGCGCGATAGAATTCGGAACGTGGATATTCGCCAAAGAACCAGAGTCACCGACATAGCTGTTAAAATTTGCAAGTTGAAGTGGCAATGGGCAGGCCACATCGCTCGAAGAACCGATAACCGATGGGGAAGAAAGGTTCTGGAGTGGAGACCACGAACCGGAAGACGCAGCGTAGGTAGGCCTCCCACTAGATGGACCGACGACATTGTGAGAGTCGCGGGCATCCAGTGGATGCAAAAGGCAGGCTGTTGTTCAATGTGGAGGTTAAAGGGGGAGGCCTATATTCAGCAGTGGACGTCTTCTGGCTAATGATGATGATGATGACTAAGTTTAATGTTGACTCAAAACTGGCTAAATAGACAAGAAGGACTGGAGCCAAAAAAAATAAAATAAGATACAACCAAAAATATTTTTATGGTGGTACGTTCACCTATGGTGTTTAATATTTCAAACATTTTCTTTTATCCTTGTAGCTAGGTCGGGTAATTACAGTAAAATTACACAGCGCTAACGCAAATCGTTGGCTGTTCTTTACATTATAATGTACAGCTATTTAACAGTAACGCACCATATTACTTACATTTGTCAATAAACCGTTTGAAACAGCAAAAATTAGTTAATTGACAAATGTAAGTAATAATGTGCATTAGAGATAAATAGCTTTACATATTTTTGTAAAGAATAATAATCAATTTGAGCAAACATCATGACCGTTTACAATAATTACCCGGCCTAGCTACAAGGACAAAAACCGTTTGAAATTTGAACTTCCCACCATAGGTGAAACGTACCACCTTAAATACAGCCGGTGCGCTATCCAGTAACTTTTATCTATACTAATATTATAAAGAGGAAAGATTTGATTGTTTGTTTGTTTGCATTGAATAGGCCCCAAAACTACTGAACCGATTTGAAAAATTCTTTCACTGATGGGAAGCTACACTATCCCCGGCTATTATAGGCTATAATTTTTTTTTTTTTAAATAGGTTTCCTTACTAAAACTCCAATAATGTAACCTAAGGTGTAAAAAAATAAGATTTACAATTTTAACTTTGCGTGTTTGACAGTTCTTAGACAGGACGTCTGTCAGGTCAGCTATTATTAAAATATTTTTGTTAAATCTCTTTGGTCACAGAACTAGAGAGAGAAAACTACTAACTACTTTAGGTGCGTTCGGATAGCCCCTTGGTGGCAAAAATAACTGTTACAAACGCCAATAATGATCACATGTAGCGTTCGTTTTGGGAATGTGTGTGCAAAAGTGGCATTATTAACTGTTTTCGCTCGCCGTTCGGATAGGTCGAAAACAGCTAAAAATGCCATCGTAATCTGCCACTTTTGACCCACCTCGCGACATGGGATCGTTGTGATCGTTTTTTGACATTAAGATTTTGACGTTTGTTTTTCGCGGTGTTTTGGTGTTTTGTTTGCGCGTGACTGTCAGTTTCTCGTTTTACAACAAATCTATGGTCAACTACGGATTGTATTCTCTTTGAACTACTGTGTTTGACGTCATCGCTGGTGACTGTAGCGTTCGTTTAGGATAGGGATCAAAAGTGGCAAAAATTGCAAAATTCTCAAACCGAACGCTTTACATCAACGCCAATTTTGACAATGCTAAAAATGCCATCATAGCCTATCCGAACGCACCTTTTGTCTAAACCGTGGAATACTTCATGTTCCTAATTCAAAACAATAACTAGCAATTTAAAAAACCAACTTTCAAAATTAGTAAATTTATACGCAATTTCGTTTACTTGATATTGACATTATTGTTCCAGTTATTTTGATTTAAAAATCAAACTACTGCACCAATTTTGATGAAATTTCTATAGGACCTGAAATTTCTGAAAAAACGTTTTTTTTTTTAAATTATATACATTATGGAGTTCTGAGCTAACAACCGAGAGATGAGAAACAATCCTTAACCTTTTTTGAAGTCGGTAAAAAAACTACTTCAGGTGCATTTATAGAGAAATTAATTTTAGTTTTTCGAATAGATAATAATAAAATTGACTTACCATTAATGTCTTCAACATTTCCCATTCCTTGGTTGATATTTTCATAGAAATAGCTGTCGTCTTCTTGCTCTGACTTTATGTGAAACTGCATAGGCACATGATCATTTTGACTCATCTGTCTATCATTTATCCCATTCACCAACCTTTGACCTTGCTCCAACCTTTGTATCGCAGCTTGGTCTATCCTCTGCATGACAGACTGGTCCAATCTTTGTACTACACTCTGCTCTAACCGCACCATATTTTGCTCCAAACGGACATTCTGGTCTCTCTGAGCCAAACTTTGGTCTAACCTCTGAGCCAAATTTTGGTCTAACCTCTGAGCCAAACTTTGGTCTAACCTCTGAGCCAAATTTTGGTCTAACCTCTGAGCCAAATTTTGGTCTAACCTCTGAGCCAAACTTTGGTCTAACCTCTGAGCCAAATTTTGGTCCAATCTCTGAGCCAAATTTTGGTCTAATCTCTGAGCCAAACTTTGGTCTAACCTTTGTGGGATCTGCTCTATTCTTTGTAAGCTTTGGTCAAGCAAGTGACTATCCGGTACACAATGGATGACCATAGCTCGTCTCTCTTCTAAAATTTCTTGCTCCAAATTTTGTCTGCTTAAATGCTGAGACAAATCTATTTCGTGGTCCAAATCATGCGGCAATTCCCTTAAATTCTGCTGCAGATCGTGTATCCTTAAATCTTCACTCATGTTCTGTAAAGAATGAGCCAGCCCATTCTGCAAGTCAATTTCATTCCCTAAAGACCTAACTAATGAAATATCTATATTTCGATTTAAACTTTGAGCCAAGATATCGTCATGGCGCAAGTTTTGTGGTAATTCATTCGCGAGTGAATGGTTTAGGTCTATTTCTAAGTTGCGGGGTAGATGGGCGGGGATCTCGGCAAAGTTCCTTGTTAGATTAGTTTTTAGCATGAGTGTGGACATCTGTCGGGGTGATAGAGGTAGCTGGAAGGTGTGCAGGTTTGGGTTTAGAGTAGACTGCATGGCTTGGTGGAGCTGTTCCATTGATATAGGGGTATGCTGGTACTCCATGGCTTCGATTTGATGGGATTTCTGCAACTAAAGATAACTTTCTTAAGGCTGATATATAAGATTAAGCTGAGAGATTTAGAAATGAACTCTATATTGTTCATAGCAGACATAGGAATGGCCACTGTGGTTTATAGACATCAGTTTATGCTGCCCGCCTACCAATGAATAAATAAATAAATTTAGTTGAGTGTGTATAATACTTTTTTATGGAACACTACCTTGGATTCCGTACCCAAAGGGTAAAAACGGGACCCTATAACGAAGCCTACGCTGTCTATCGTTTGTCCATCCTACCTTCAAATGGCTGTATCAATCAAATCATAATAGATAGCCAGTTGGAATTTCCACAGAATACGTAATGTTAAGGCAGATTAACATAGAAATACTAAAAAAGTCAAAATTTAAAAACTAGAGTGGGGTATACAACAAACATATATTTTTAATGATTTTTTGTTATTGCTCTAATGTAAAAACGGTAATACATACAAGCGTCAAACTTGACATGATTATAGTACACATTCTAAAGTATAACAACAAATAATAAATAATGGCCAAGTGTGAGTCAGTGACAAATTTAATTTCATTACCAAGTTGTAACTGGTACTGGGTTACTGATGATAAGGTAGTCCAACTTTATCATTTCTTTCACTGAATTGAATTTCCATATAAGTATTATATTTTTAAATAAAACCATGGCACGAAAAACAAATATTTTACTAATTTTGTAGTCAGTTTTTTTATTGATAATTATTGTATTTTGTGGTGGTACGGAGTCCTCAGTGCACGAGCCCGACTCGCACTTGGCGCGTTTTTGGTGATTTCAGGCTCTTTTCCCATTGTAAAAGTTGTTTATAATGATATGAATTTGTCATAACCCTGTATTTTTTATTGAATACTAAAACATTGTTTTTTTCTTTGTTCAGTTCATTATTACGGAAAAGCTGGCTGTAACTTTGCCAAGTTTCATTGAAATGAGTTAGGCAGTGTAATTATAAAAAGGCGCAAATAGAAAATATACTTTCTCATTGATTATTATTTCTCATTTAGTAAAATTATCAGTGATTAAACAAAACACGACTTGAATGAGGGATTTTACTGATTTCGTTTTACCTTATGTGTGGTAAAATTTGACAAAAATCATGTACACTGAGGTACACTGCTATGTGGTTATCGCTTCTATTTATTTGTAATTATTTAACATAAGAATTGAAATTCAGTCAATAAGCAGCATGCTTGAAAAACAGGATCTGAAAAAACTAAAAAAAAAATACAAAAACATGACTTACATTTTCCATGTAGGCCTTATAACTATCTTCATCAATTACGTTAGAGTCCTCACGTTTCACGAAGTCCATTTTTATTCACAGTTTACTGCGTTTTTTAGATTAGAGCAGATAAAAAACTATTTTATCCTCGTAACGTACATTTTCTAACCTAACAAAGAGTTCTAATTGTATGTGAAGTAATTGAAAAATGTATACAGTAAATAGAAACGCAAGGCAAATAACTTGATCTGTATGTGAATAAAACAGAATATTAGTAAAAATAATTAAAATAAAACAGTTTCTTTTGTGTGATTGACGTTGATCAGCCAAAGAAAGGGAGTTAGTGATGCCAGTATATTAAAATCATTGTAACAGCTATCAAAATAAAATAAGTCCGAAATAACTTTAGTCAATTCCAATTTCAAATTTCAATTTCCATACAAGATGGACATATGACCTAAAAGAGACCGCAGGGAAACGCTGGATGCAGGCTGCTTCCAACCGGCCCTTTTGGAGATCGATGGGGGAGGCCTATGTCCAGCTGTGGACGTCCTACGGCTGAAATGATGATGATGATGATGAATAACAAAAAAAAATTTCAAAAAACAAAAAAAAATCCAATTCCAATTTCACGAATATTTAATACTAGCTGAAACCCGCTTCTTCGTAAGCGTAGAGCTCGGCCTTCGGTCTCGCTACTACAACCCGTTATAGCCTATGTGTTATCTATATTATTATAAACTTTCATTAAAATCCATTCGGTAGTTTTTGCGTGAAAGAAGAACAAACATCCATACATACAAACTTTCGCGTTTATAATATTATTAGGATTAGGATGAGGATGAATTATAGGAAATTACCATCTTCAAATCTGTTCTCGCCTGTGCATCTCTAACAGATGATTTAAATTGTGTAAGAAAATGCGAAAGACACTTAAAATGATACCTATTAAGACCAACGCAAGGTTAGCTTTAGTGCTGTTTGCTGGGTTTGTTTGCCTAATCTTCTGCTAACTTGTCCCATCCTTGGGCTCCTGGGCCCTGATTCCATAACTTCAATCACGCGCGTAACGTGACGCGTTAAGTTAACCTCTAAAAGTTGGCCTTTATTGCATAGCTAGTAGAGTTCAAATTTTTAGAGTTTAATTTAGCACCCCCCGTTACTTGTGTGTTAAAGTTACAGAATCAGGTTTGCAATAATCTGGCATCGCCATGCTCGATTTTGCTATAACACATTCATAAATAACATTTAAGTACAGTGAGTAAATCGTAATCATACTATCTATGTCCAATGCGATGTTACTATGAGGTCATAGTATAAATGAGAATAAAATATGTTTTAGTACTAAAAGATTAAAAAACATAATTATAAACTTACCATTTTGCTCACGATGAAAAAATAATTATTGAAGTAACGAAAAACGTATTACCGTTAAATAACTCTGGCAGCACCGAGAACGCAAATCGCCCATAGACAAATTACTGTGTAGTTGGCTGACTGTCGCTTGGCTTGACGCTGGCTTGTCTCAAACCCTCAGAAAAAATAAACGGAAGTTTCCCCTACAGTACTTACACCCCCACCGAAGTACCGAAAAAGTCTGCTAAAAACAGAAAGGGGCGAGGTATACACACTATAGGGTATTTGACTACTTTTGGGAAACTATTGCACATTATTGCCTGATATAATTTAATATATACTGCATTTATATTTTCTGGATATCAGTCGTATTTGCGATATAAATCGATGTTAAAGTTTGAATAATAAAATATCGCGCCAAAACACAGACCTGCGTCATAGCTCCGGTCGAGCGACGATTGACGTCACACAAAACAAAACAGCTGCAGCCAGGCAGCAAAAGTTTGATAATCACTAATTTTCTAATAGAAGTAATGGTTTATAAATGTTGTGTAGTGCCACAATGTACAAATACTTCCATAAAACACCGGAAAATCTATTCGTTTCTGTTCCAATGGAACCCCAAAACTCGCAAAAAGTGGTTGGAACTAAGTAGCTCGTAGAGAACCCAAAAGTATTGGAGCTAATTCAAGTGTTTCTATGTGCGAAGATCATTTTGAGGTACATATTTGAGTCTATATATTTCTATTACAATTTGTGTTTTTATTGCATTACTATTTTATGTACTGTTACTTTCTTTTTAAACATTGTAAAGACATAACCTAACAAAATAGTGATATCCACCTACTACAACATAATTTTTGTACAACTTGATTGAATGTTTTGCTTGGAGAACAATTAAAAATTAATACTTACATTGTAGTTTTTACGTTATGAGTTCTGCAGCGTAGAAACAATGACGTAGATTATTATTGAAGAAATATGCAACCATAAATACATTAATTTTTGGGTAAGTTACTGCTGTCTGCTTGCACAAAATGTTTCTCCATTCTTCTCACATTTAACCTCCGGACTGTTTTTGGTGATAATTTCTGGATAAATCGCTCTCAAAATAGCTTTACAACATTAAATTCGCAAATATCAATACAAAATCTGTTTGTTTAGATTTGTGTGACGTCACTAGGGATGAAGCCAATTACAGACCGTTTTCGATCACGTGGTCAAATGTCGAAAATACAGTTATTTTATTCGCTTTTTTTACAAAAAATAAGCATATTTTTATAAAAAAATCAATGAAATATGCTTTTTCATTATGTCATGTTTATGGATGATGTCAATTGGCATAATATTTTCAATACAGTCAAACACCCTATTACAAAGGACGTTGTATACCCTTCCCTTTAATATACAACGTCCTTGATTTTTGGCATTATCATTATCACAGATAAAATATAAAATCACTTGGCTGAATAATTTTGTCAAGCAGAAATGTATATAAAAAAGGTCGTCTCCACTGTCTATCTGGTTTGACTTTGACAACGCCGACATTGACAACATCGAAGGTCGCAGCATTGCCAGATCGTACTAAAATTACAGTTTTTCGAAATATTTTTTGTTTCGTACCATTAATAATATCGTACTCCAAATCTATAATTATATTTTTTTCTTCTTTTCTCCAAACATACGGGCCCTGATTCTAATTGTACCGTTTGGCCTTTCATTTACATAATTACAAAAAAGTATTGCATACTTTTTCCCAACTTTATTATCTAGCTTTAACACATTATAATGTTCTCTCTCAGTGAGTTTAAGTCCGCTTGGCCTTCAGCTTCAGGCTCTGGCATTGATCTTCGTCTTACAAAGTGGTTTATGATTGTGCTTTTAAATTAGAAGTTAGAATTCAGTAAGGAATTTCATCTAAAATAATTCAACGTGTCTTGAGTATTTTATTTTTAATAGTAATAGTGTTTGACCGCTAACTCACCTGATGATAAGCGATGATGCGGTCTACGATGGAGCACGCTTGCTCAGAAGAAACCGATGCACTCGTGAATGTGTTTAGGAGGAATGAAAAAAAGCTAGCGAGCCAACCGTTAATTATAGATCATTTATACTGGCGACACAAGCCAGCCGGCAAAATAGTCTTTTTTTTTGCTTGCATGGGAGCAAAATTTCCATGAATTTCTTGAAAACAATAACGAAATCTCTGCTCATAAATCCTCAAATTCCTCGTATACCTAGAAATATCTTCTCTGGACACATAGAAGCTCAAAAAATCCGGTAAGAATTTCAAATAACAAGCTATTCTGTAAAAATCAATATATCTATAACATTTAAATAGAAGATGAAATATTTTTTTATTTACAGCACCCAAGCTTGTGAAATGAAGACTGCTCTGATGATCGTGGCTCAAGGTGCTGAGGAGATGGAAACGGTCATCACGGTGGACATGCTGAGACGTGGTGGGGTGAGTGCTCATGAAGCTCTGCAGTCAACTATAATCTTTTGAGCACCAACGAGGTTTCCCGGAGTCAGAGATGGCATCCCTGCCATCCCTGACTCCGGCCAGGCCGGAAGGCAAGCTGGGAAAAGGAGCGAAGCTAATCTCAATAATTTAAATAACTATCATTAATTAATAATAATTATATTGAAATGAAGGGAAGATGGACGGTGGACCAAAGCAGTCGCAGATTTGTGGCCGTGGAACGGAAAGCGACCAACGGTCAGACCACCAGCCCGCTGGTCGGACGACATCGTCAGGACAGCAGGAAAGCATTGGACAAGGCTAGCACGGGACCTGAAAAGATGGCGCGCTGAAGAGGAGCCTATACCCAGTAGTGGGTGGAAAATGGTTGATGATGATGATAATAAAATTAAATTCTTACATCAAATTAACGTAGACATTACTGATCAAATGTTTCTGCCACGCACCTGTAAGCTGTAGAATGGCTTACCACCTTCAATTTTTTCACCGAAATATGACCTCAATAGACATATAACCGGCTTAGTGATGATGATGAATATAACTAAATACATTAAACATACTGGAATAGTTATTTATGATACAAGTGCTGAAAGTTGGTTATTACAAACGAGTAGACGAATGTAAGCCTGAGACGTAGTCGAGAGCTTACCATAGTCACGAGTTTGTAATAACCAATCCACACGTGTGCCATACAACGTTTTACAACACATTTGGGAGAAAAAAACAAAAAATTGAAATTAAAAAAATACTGTAAAGTACACGCACGGTGCTATACAACGGAGCGTGCGGACAAATTCATTACAGCACGCTCCGTTGTATGATGCGTTTCATTACAGCACGCTCCGTTGTATGATCCGTAATGTTTAACTTTCGAAAGATGTATTCAGGCTTCGTAAGTGCACTTTTTGAGCAAATGTGTTGTAAAATAAATTTAATTCGATTATAAATCTATGAGATATAAGCGTTCAAAGTTTTAGGTGGGAATAGAGGGTATACTCTGTCCGTTTCTCTAAAAACGTGTGCTTGTATAGCATTTGTATGGCGCGCCTGAGACGTGACGTCATAACTCAGTATAGAGCGCTCTCTGTCTACCATGAAATTAAAATACTATAACTTATTTATAAACAAATTTTAATTTAATGTAGAAACTGACGTGGTTTTCACACATTTTATTTATATTACACGAGTTACTCGCGTAAGATTAAGCCGGTCACTCCGACTATAGTTTCAACCGCAATAGGCGGTCTTTTTCAAGGTGAATGCACGCGCGCAGCTGCGTCTAGCTTTGCACTACGGGCCGCCGCGCGGCGCGCACGTGATGACAACGGCTGCTGGTCAGGTGCAGGGGTGCAGGTGCGTAGAGAAATATGCTGCGCCGGCGCACACTGGAACTCTTCCTCACTCGAATCTTCCTGTGTGTCGGGAATACCTACCTGTGTGTCCAGCATGCGGAGCTCACCGCCATTGCTCTGGGTATTGTAGGTATCCATAGGTGGCAGACTTTGCCATCAGGTGGCTCGTTGCTTTTTTGTCTACTATTACATTAAAAAAACAACGCAGAAGGCTATATTAAAAGGCATTAAAAAATCTTGTTCCAGGTGAAGGTGATACTAGCAGGCCTGGACGGAGCGAGCCCCGTGCTGTGCTCCCGGCAGATCACCCTGGTGCCGGACAAGTCACTGGAACAGGCGCTTGACGACCAGAAGACCTATGATGCTGTAAGAATAATAGCTTACTCATTATTTTACTACCCATCATCATCAGTTCAGTTCCCTTTATCCCGATAGTTACAAACTGGGTGTCTTCAAATCGCGAGTGAATCGGTTTCTTCTAGGCAAGCGTGCTCCATTGCGGTTTGTTTTAACAAGTTAGAATCCAAGTGTTTCACCATCCACCTCCTGGCTCAATCATCAGACCCTCATCACCAAGTTTAATGACCCTTCGAATTCCCTTTGATTTGTTTTAATGAGTCACTGTGTTTTTTTAACCTTCTTAATTATTTGCTTTAACCATTACAGAATCGTTCTGTCAATTTCATACTTATTATGATATATTATATAAAAATACCACCTCAGGGTGGTGACGATGTGGTCAACTGCAGTGTCTGCTGAGTGTCAGAGTGTGGTCACAGATCCAATCATGCAATATAATATTTCCCTTTGTTGCAGGTGATCCTGCCGGGCGGTCTGGAAGGCTCCGAGCGGCTCTCAAAATCAGAGGTGGTTGGGAAACTGTTGAAGGAACACCAGGACTCGGGGAAGATCATTGCTGCTATCTGTGCTGGTACATAATATATCTTATCTGGTTTAGTTTTGCTTTCTACCTGGCGTGTATCCCACCTAAAGCTGAAGTCTACTTTCCTACTGTGACCCCTACACTTCACACTGTCGTTAGCATCTTCCTTGGTGAGCTTGCTGACTCTAGTGTCATCTCTTACTACGTGATGCCATCGTCTTTATCTGGTTTAGTTTTGCTTTCTACCTAGCATGTATCCCACCTAAAGCTGAAGTCTTTTTTCCTACTGTGACCCCTACACTTCACACTGTCGTTAGCATCTTCCTTGGTGAGCTTGCTGACTCTAGTGTCATCTCTTACTACGTGATGCCATAGTCTTTATCTGGTTTAGTTTTGCTTTCTACCTAGCATGTATCCCACCTAAAGCTGAAGTCTACTTTCCTACTGTGACCCCTACACTTCACACTGTCGTTAGCATCTTCCTTGGTGAGCTTGCTGACTCTAGTGTCATCTCTTACTACGTGATGCCATCGTCTTTATCTGGTTTAGTTTTTCTTTCTATCTAGCGTGTATCCTGGCTCGAGCTAAAGTCTACTTTCCTACTGTGACCCTTCCACTTCATGCGGTCGTGAGCTTCTTCCTTGATGAGCTTGTTGACTCCAGAGAGCACAAGATCAAGTGAAATAATTTCCAATTTTTATTGAATTGGGGGGGAACTAAGCTGTCAACTAAGCGAAGGCTGAGCTGTAGCATGTGTACTTTACAATCTGGCACCACCCAGTTCGCTCCGCGGCCCTGCACCAATGACCTTTTTAGTACTTGAGTAAATTATGTGCAGTTTCCATGCCATCGCTCCAAAACATTCAAGCAAATCCTTGTGAGGAAACCGGTACGTCCAAAAATCTCAAAAGTTCAAAGACATTGACATTTACCAACATGCACTGGGATTTAGGCTGGTGGATTAGGGCTCATCTTATCTCTCCGAGAGAAGCTCTGGGTCTCAGAAGTGAGAACATGATAGGATAACGACATGTCCCACTGCTAGGCAAGGTCTTCATTTGCTTCATAAGTCCTGGTCCTCCGCCACCTCATGCCACCTTCTCCGGAATGTGTCAAGAATGTCACGCCAGCGTTTCTTAGTCTTACTATATTTTGCTTTTTTTACAGCGCCGACAGCATTTGTAGCACACGGCGTGGCTAAAGGCAAGCGTGTGACGTCATACCCCAGTACCAAAGAAAAAATACCCGCGGACTACCAATATGTGGAAGGGGAGAGAGTCGTGGTCGACGATAATGTTGTTACTAGCCGGGTAAGTTATTATGACGTCATATCTCAGTACCAAAGACAAAATACCCGCGGACTATCAATATGTGGAAGGAGAGTCGTGGTCGACGATAATGTTGTTACTAGCCGGGTAAGTTATATGACGTCATATCTCAGTACCAAAGACAAAATACCCGCCGACTACCAATATGTAGAAGGAGAGTCGTGGTCGACGATAATGTTACTAGCCGGAGTAGCCGGGTGAGTTCCTATGACGTCATATCTCAGTAGTCAGTACAAAAGACAAAATACCCGTCGACTACCAATATGTGGAAGGAGAGTCGTGGTCGACGATAATGTTGTTACTAGCTGGGTGAGTTACTATGGCGTCATATCTCAGTATCAAATACAAATTCCCGCCGACTACCAATATGTGGATGGAGAGTCGTGGTCGACGATAATGTTGTTACTAGCCGGGTAAGTTATTATGACGTCATATCTCAGTATCATATACAAAATACCCGCGGACTACCAATATGTGGAAGAAAAGTCGTGGTCGATGACATTATTGTTACTAGCCGGGTGAGTTACTATGATGTCGATTCCCACCTAGGACAAACATTTATGGGATGATCATTTGTGTTTGCTTGTTTGTTTGTTCTATATCTGGGTGTTAATATCCATTTAAGTATGTATTTAAAACTATATATGTATGTATATCAGTTTCTGGCAGCCATATCATAAGCTTTGCTTAGTTTGAGGTCAGATGACCGTGTGTGCAAAAATGTCCCGAATATTTATTTATTATTTAACTTCTACTTGCTACTTGTACTACGTCTGCAAGTGCCTTTATGCTCATCGCAGACCATACGATGTATAAGTAGCAAGTACCTATTACGCTTGTTTGCAACGAGCTACACACATTTTGCTTAGTGCAAGTGGCAGTGGAAGTGTGTAGCTTAAGTGTGGCGCCTCCATTGTTTTCTATATTTTCATAGCAAGCTGTAACCAAATATTATCTGATTCCAGGGCCCGGGGACAGCATACTGGTTTGGCCTGAAATTGATCGAACTACTCGCCTCCAAAGAAAAAGCAGACGAAGTCGAAAAGGGCATGATTATATCTTCATACTAGCTTCTGCTGGCGGCCTCACTCGCACTGACAGGCTTTAAATGTTCCCTTTAATGTCCACGAGAGCTAAAGATAAACAAATAGAACTACCAAGCGCCATAAGATAAGGATCAAGATCAGTTGGTCTCCACTAAAAATGTTAAAATAAATGTAAACTTTTTTATGATAAGAGTACTTTTTATACTAAAAATATATCATCCGAAATTGGTACATTATAAATTATTATTTATGGGTTTTATTTTCTGGTATTTTCTCTATAGGAATATCTGTCTACAATCCATACTTATGTTTCCATTTACACGGGGGATAGAGAGTGGTCGTTCTGTCCCTTTCTCGCAAAGCGTGTGTTAGTATAGCATTGGTAATGGCGCGCGCACAGCATGACGTCATCACGTGCAGAGCGGTCTCTGTCTAGCATGAAATTAAAATATTTAAAACTTGTTTATGAACAAATTTTAATTTAGTTTTCGTTTTTTTTTTTTTTTTATGAGTGACTTTTACCAAAGATTATATACTAGAGCTTTTACTGTTGGCCTTTTGGCCTCTACAGCTTGACCGGACTAGTTAGCGAACGCAGAGTGCGTTCGGCTAGTTTTCGTTGATGGGGTGGGCTCTATTTATGTTCAGCTTTTGTATGAGAGACATTATAAATAAAATTTAGGACAAGCCTATTATGTACACTACATTGAGAGCGTGCGAGTTAAAAGACGGACGCAAAATAATTTCGACAAAATACAGGTTTTCTGAAATTAACGAAAAAAGCTTCACATTTAAGCATTTATTTTAATTTACAAAATATGAGATTACAATGTTTATCACACTTTAAATACTATGAAAAAGTAATAAATTAATTAAAAAAGTAAATGCATTATAATTTTGAGAGCTTTTATAGTAAAACTATAATAATACTTTTGTTTTAGCCACATTTCTTAGGATAGCGTGAAATTTTCAGTACATTAATATCGAGAAATTGGGAAATTCATTTTTGCTTCACGAGTTTTTCTGGCTTAACATATATAAGCATTGCCATTCAGCGCGGTAATGCCACCAGCATGCTGGGTACGCTGCCAACTGGTAGTAGACGCGAGCATTTTGTCTCTAGATTTTCTATGGGCAATCACTGTTTTTGTATAATAAGGCCAAGTGGTTTAGTATTAGGTTGTATTTTGTTTAGTTAATAAAGGCATTTAACCGCCTAACAAGATTTGTGTATTACTTTTCTCGAACATACCGATATGTTCTAGACAATGAACTAATAACGTAATACACGTTAATAGCATAAAAAATCCCCAGTTTTCTCGATAGCTGAGCTCGTAAAAATGCATATGCGCTCCGAGCGCGTTCAAAAACGCTAACAGCGCTAATGAAAACTACGAACTACAAAATTTTATTCGTGCCGTGTTGTTTCATTAAAGCGCTGTCGGCGTTGATTTGGAACGCGTCATAACTTAGTAAATTTTTGAGTATCATTGCCTTTAGTTTTACATAACTATTTCTTAGAGTATGCCCCACGTGCGACGCGTTTCAAACTGGTATTCAACCTGTGTCTGGTAAGTCCTATTGGCCTTCACAACTGTCAACCCAACCTTAAGTCGGCCTTTTCGTGTAGTGCTAACAGACGTGTGGATTTTGTTGACGGACCGCCGCCTGACCAACGGGAGAGACATAAAATTATCTTTTTCTTTCCCGTTGGTTGGACGGCGGTCCGTCAACCAAATCCGTCTCGTTTGTTACGCTTCTGGCAGATGTATGCACCTCACAAAATCTCGCCATCTCTTTCTGATGTCAACTGGTGCAGGTGTACACACGCACGGGTTCACCCACACTAATTTGATTTGATCGGTCCATCGCATACCCTTTAGGCATTGCCATTTCATCATAGGCCTTTTTCATGTTTTTCAAGAGGTTTTAAGCAGCGTCATGAGTGACTCCTTTATGCTTTGCCTTTTACAGATTTTAAAACTATCGCCATTTTGAGTCGCCATAGGGGCAAGGATTACACCAATCGCAATTGCGCGTGCATCTCTAGTTGAAAACGAGTTTCAAACGCTTCATAATATCAGCGCGTTCCGAAATGCGTCAAAATTGCTTTTGGCGCCATTCCGATTTGGCGTTAGCACTCTCGACGTCATGGGTGACGTCATTACTTGCGCCATCTTGCGTTCAAAGTGATATTGCTTCCCGGCGTTAGCACTGTGAGCGCTGTCAAATCTGGGCCCTGATTCACTAACTACAAGCACGCTAATAACGCGGCGCGTTAAAGTTAACTCAAAAAGTTGGCTCTTATTTCCTAGGGAATAGAGGGCAAGTTATAGAGGTTAACTTAACGCGCCGAGTCACGTGCGTGTTTTATTTAGTGAATAAGGGCCCTCATGTTTAACTCAAGCAAGATAGGGGAAAGTAAAGTTTGTTTGTAATTATACTGGAAGTTATAATAAAAAATAGTAATCGGGTGAATTCTGTGGTTAAATTATTGGTCACAACACAACACAGACCATAATTAATGGAGACAGCAGATCGACAAATTAGATTTAAGTGCAGACCAGCGGTTTTGACGCATTTCGGAACGCGCTGTACGTGTGGAGGGCCTTCCTGTAGCCCTATTATCATCATTTCAGCCATAGGACGTCCACTGCTGGACTTAGGCCTCCCCCATCGATCTCCAAAGGACCGGTTGGAAGCGGCCTGCATCCAGCCTTTCCCTGCGGTCTCTTTTAGGTCCTCTGTCCATCTTGTGGGTGGAAGTCCTACATCGGCTATCTGTTCTGCGTGATATGTGCCCTGTCCACTGCCACTTCAACTTGCTAATCCGTTGGACTGTGTCGGTAACTTTCGTTCGTCTACAAATCTTCTCATTTCTGATTCGATCTCGTGGAGAAACCCCGAGCATAGCCCTGGACCCCTGAGGGGTTCAAATGTAATATTGAGTATCAGTGGACCCTTAGCTTTTAGCAGTGGACAATTCAACCGCAGCGCAGCATAGGTGCTTTAATCCAAGGATTTTATACCTATCCCATTAGCTAATTGGATTGTGGACATCAAACATAGACTTATTCGAGATGGGGGCGATAAGTCCTGCACTGACGTCCCGCTTGGGGTGAATTGTGCATATCCCCCTACCAGCACCTACCCGAGCCAACCCAACTCCTTGAAGTATCGGAGTGAGGCTCTGGTACGCTGGCACCATAGACAATAGATAATGTATTTATACAGTGTTACGCGGAAAGGGTGTACTTAGCCGAAATGCCGGTTGGAAGTGACTTGGATGCAGGTCGCTTCTAACCGGCCCTTTTGGAGATCGATGGGGGAGGCCTATGTCCTGCAGTGGACGTCCTACGGCTGAAATGATGATGAACTGAAGAAGCTTTATCGTTACATTTCCTACTTTTTAAAGGTCCGAGCATGTTTGAGATAATAATCTTACTCTCCGAGTGATTGCCTTCGTTACCAGTTGTCGAGGAAATCGTAGCCCGTCTTTGGCACTGAGTCTGTCAACGTTTCCGTGGACTGGAAGTCGGTGGACGAGGCGTGGCTTGAAGATAGCAGACCGCGGTTCTCTTCAGATATATCTGTGGATACAAACACTTACTTAATACAATAATTTTTTTTTACAAAATCGGGTTTTTTTTTGCACACACGGTCATCTGACCACAAACCAAGCAAAGCTTGTGATATGGCTGCCAGAGACTGATATACATACATATATAGTTTTAAATACATACTTAAATAGATATTAACACCCAGTTATTGAACAAACACATTTCATCACATAAATGTTTGTCCTAGGTGGGGATCGAACCCACGCCCCCAAGCTCAGAAGGTAGGTTCACTACCAACAGGACCAACGGGCTATCAAAGCTGCCAAGTGCGAGTCGGGCTCGCACACTGTGGGTTCCGTATTTCCACGTAAATTGTTAACTACTAAAGTACAAAAAAGTTGTGCAAAAAGACATCACGCCCAGGCGGTTACCCATCCAAGTACCGGCCGCGCCCAACGTTGCTTAACTTCGGTGATCGTACGAGAACCGGTGGTGAATAGAAATTTATCACCGACTTGCACTTGGTCAGTATTTATTATTTGTTGTTATACTTTAGAGCGTGTACTATAATCATGCCTAGTTTGTTTGTTTGTTTTTACCGTTTTTACATTAAAGCTAATACAAAAATACATTTAAAAAGAAGTTTGTTGTATGGGAACCAACCTTTGGTTTTTACTTTATTATTATTTCTCAGTTAATCCGGAGTAACATTACATATTCTGTGAAAATTTCAACTGGCTGTTTAAAACAATATGATTCAAAAGATACAGCCGTTAAAAGGTAGGACGGTCAGACAGACAGCGTAGGCTTAATAATAGGGTCCCGTTTATACCATTTGGGTACAGAACCCTAAAAATTACAAAGTTCAATAAACAGATACATCTCGTAGTTTTCCACTCTTCTAGGAAGTATTTTTTTTTCTCTAATTTATATTTGTTTATTTTTCAAGCGAAACGATTAATAATCATCATCATCTCAGCCGTAGGACGTCCACTGCTGGACATAGGCCTCCCCCATAGATCTCCAAAAAGGCCGGTTGGAAGTGGCCTGCATCCAGTGTTTCCCTGCGGTCTCTTTTAGGTTGTCTGTCCATCTTGTGGACGTCCTACGCTGCTTTTACCGGTCCGTGGTCTCCATTCGAACAATGAATATGTTACTAGCTGCGCCCCGCGGTTTCACCCGCCTAGTGATGAAAAATGGTGATGATGATGATGAAAAGTTGCCTATGTCACTCTCTGGCTCTTGAACTATACCCATGCAAAAAATCAGGTCAATCCATTGTAGCATGAAAGAGGAACAAACATCCATACATACAAACTTTGGCATTTATAATATTAGTAGGATAAACGAATCACTAGTCAACTAGCCTATTATAAAGCCCTGTGAAGTTTGTTAAACATTATGACTAGCATGTTTAGCTAATCTTGTTTTAACTGTTTAGGTATGAGTCATAATAAAATGGAAGGGCCTTCATTGTGTACAATACAATAGGATGATTGAATAATGTTAGAATATCAATTGAACTGCACCATGTTTTAATAATGAAGCCCTGGTAGCCCATTTGGGAGACTTGAAAGCGTGAGGTCGCGGGTTCAAACCCCGGGCCCGTACCAATGAGCTCTTTGGAGTTTATGTAGGGATTTTCATATCACTGACTTTTCGGTGTGGAAAATATCCTGCATACGTACGGAGAAGAAATTCAATGGCGTATGTGAGTCCACTAACCCGCAACTGGGCCAACGTGGTGGATATGGCCCAATCACCCTTTCGGGGGTAGGCTAAAAGTCCAGCAGTTGACTGCTAAAAGGCTGATTATGATGATGTTTTAATAGCTCATCATCATCATCAGCCCGAAGACGTCCACTGCCGAACATGTCTCTTTTTGACCTCCACACTGAACGACAGTTTAGTCGTGTCGTATTTTGTCGTATTCCTGTGCATACATACAGGGTGTAAGCGCATGGCACAGCCAGCATTAACAAGGTAACGCGAAAAGAGTGTGCTAAACCAAACGGGGTCCATACTATAGGACCAACACAGAAATCTTAAAAAATTGCAGCAGTCTGGTGTAACTGCAGTTTTAGTTAGTAAGCTATTGCCTCCTCATCATCATCATCATCATCAGTCAGAAGACGTCAACTGCTGAACATAGGCCTCCCCCTTTAACCTCCACACTGAACGACAGCCTGCCTTTTGCATCCACTGGATGCCCGCGACTCTCACAATGTCGTCAGTCCATCTAGTGGGAGGCCTACCTACGCTGCGACTTCCGGTTCGTGGTCTCCACTCCAGAACCTTAACTGTTGAGTCACACAGCCGGCAATGGAGAGAGTTATGCTCGGAGTTTCTTTGCGCGATAGAGTCTGGAACGTAGATGGCCTCTTACTGGTTAGAAAAACTATAATAGTTTGTGTATCATTTTGAATTGCTGACTCGAAAAGATGAATAGAGAACTGTTGTTCAAACACAAAAAAAAGGAGCCGCTGATATTTTTTTTACAATTTCGTGGTTGGTCTCTTAGTAAAAGTTTTTCATGATGATGAGTATAACAGAGCCCTTTCGGCTTAGTACACCCTTTCCACGTAACCCCGTGGTATAGAAAACTTACCGCTGCTAGATTTGACAACACTGCTTCTATAATCCTTTTCAAACTTGCTCTCGATCTGTGGACTCTTAAAATTCGTCCGGAAGAAGTTATCTGAAGATGCAACAATCTGCGTTTGCGGTCCAGCAGACACCAAGCACTCCCTCTCTTCGTCTTTGTTCTTAAAATTGCCTATAAACTTGCTTATAAAGTTCGGTGACGTCATCTCTCTGTCATCTTTGTACGCCCTCAGCTCGTGAGATTTCAAGGCATTTTTCAATTCGGAGACAACCTTTGAGTGAGATAAAGCTAGTTCAGACATAACTGGAGGTGGGGACGTCGGTTTTATATCTTTAGGTGTACGAAGCTCGCTTAAAATACAAAGATTTAGCTGGCTTTTGGTTTGGTAGAGGAACGGGGCGGAATGTTCATCTCGGTACGACCCGTTTTCGTCATGTATCATTTTTTGGGCGTGATCTCTTCCAAAGAAAGACATGAGGTCATCTCGACGGACGGGTGGGTCGTTTATGTCAAAATCTAGGTTGTCTAAGAGAGCGTATTTCAGTGCTATTTCTGGTTTTATTATTGATTCGTTGATGATTTCCTCCTGAAAAGTAGAAAGTGGAATTTAAGTTTCAGCTTTTTTTGTATGTGAATTTACCTCTAATTCCCCACAACATGCCCAATAAGCTGGCCGTACTGGATTACAAGGGCAACTTAAGGCCCAAAAAACATTTTGGTGATGTGGAGAATCCTTGTCTAATTATTTTTTTCTATAGTATTAAGTGCTTTTATTAACTTAACAAAATACAAGCTAAAACATCAGAAAAAAAGCATACTGCTCGTCTATCACAAAATAAATAAATAATAAAACAAACACTACAAAAACAGTTCCCCACACAGTTGACTACCCATACACCGTTGAAGGTCTAAAGACAATCCAAATGCTCAAGCTCACTATCAGTTTTGTCTATATTGATTTAACACAAGTTTTTATCTTTTTACTAAATTTAATAATAGGCTTGCGTTTGACCGCCAACTCGCCTGATGTTAAGCGACGATGCGGTCTACGGTGGAGCACGCTTGCCTAGAAAAAACCGATTCACTCGTGATTTGAAGACACCCAGATTGTAACTACCAAAATGTGAATCGTAACGCAGAGTAACTTTTGATGTGTTATTGTTTGATGTCACGCAACTCTCACACACTATGTTATGTTTTATGAGGAAGTAGTAAGGTTTAATTTATATTATTAGTAATTATGAGATGACTTATGTTATGACTAATCACCCAAATCGGTGCGTGTGGACGCCAATGCACCACAAACGAATCCCACCAAAAAAGTTATTAACATGCACAAACATGCAACAATTATGTATTATTCGTGTTACAAAACGTTTTTATTACAAAATAGGAAGCAATTTACTCACTCTTTCTTTTTCCGTAAGGGTTTCCCAGATATTTTCATAGGAATTTTTGGCTTCAAGTACATCTTCGTATATTTTCGAGGCGAGGGGGTTCATCGCCCGAAAATAATCTTCAGCGGCGGCGGCCAGCGCCATCGTGTCGACTTTTATTTTTCTTTTTACTACACTTATTCAAATAAATTGAGATTCATGAAAAAATCACACAACCATTTTTCTGAAGCAACGAAACATAAATAAAGCGCGAGAAAGAGAGGAAAAAAGCTTTTGTCGCGTCTGTCAATAGACAACACAACGGAAAAAAAGTCTTATTACATCTGTATAAGGATAATTTTATATTATAAAAATCCATAGATTCACTTTGTCAATCCATAAACAAACTTCTAATCTTTTTTCCGTAATAAACAATCGTTTACTAGGCTACAGTCATAAACCCCCAAAAAGCTTCTTGCTGCTTACATAAATATGTCAGCTGTACTTGCTAAGTTTCTGATATGAAACATTTATTGGCGCGCCTTGGCAGTAAAACAGATTCGTATGCCGTGCCGTGACGCCCGTGACCCTTGATAAACGTGACGTGATGTTTCACATCTGCCGGGCGTCCCGTAATGGCCAACTCTTTTATTGTATCCTGGAATTTCCGCACATCTGGCAGCCCTAACTGTACCACCGCCAAGTAACGTAGATAGAGTACTCCTGTCTACGGTCACGGAGTACTCATGCTTTCGGATATTTTCCGGTTAATAGTTTTAGTTTATAAATGTTGGTAGCATTGGGCCGTTGCCCAAACCAAATGTCAATAAATGCCAAATTGCCAAAATGGCCTGCCCTGTTTCTGTTTACCTTAGAAAAACAACAATAAACCGGACTATATAAGCTTGAAAACAGTGAAAACTTTGTGAATTGTTAACTATGATGGATAACAGTGGGACATACGGGCCCAATGACGCCCCACCCGACATGGTTGCATCTTTAAACAGACCGCAATCTAACGCTAGCAATATCAACCATAACTTCAATGATTTTGGTAAATTCGTACAGCAAGCGGCTTCTTCGGCCAGTGGATACTATGAAGCACACAATTTTCATAACTTTGGGCAGCCAGCGGTGAATATGCCGCCAATAATGCACCCTTTTCAGGCGTACCAAAATATAGGACATGGATCTGCATATTTATCTCAAAACACTCCATTTTCATACGAAAATGCCGTGCAAAGCTATTTTCCAGCAGGAAGTACAACTAAACAAGAAGATCATCACCATAGCATGTTGAACTTCAACCAAAACTTTCATACGAAACCCCCATCTGAGGTCCAAACTACGACTGAGGACGAAACCTGTAAAACCAAGGCCTACCCTTTAAACATACCGCAAATACCATCACGGATATTCCCAAAAACCCCTAACAGTAATAAGGACATCACAAACCCTCAGAATGTCACTGAAAACAGTTCAACATTGTCTCAAAGCATCTCACAAATATCTATAAGTATGTCTCAAAATATCTTTGCCACTAAAGATACTGACTTAAATAGGGATGCAAATTTAAATCCAAGCAGTGATATCCCTTCAGATAACATGTCTGACCAAAATAACATAGAGCCTGAAATTCCAAAAAATCTAAGTCAAAAACCAACAGAAAACATATCAGATACATCTCCAAAAATTCAAAGAACAACGTACAAAATCGTCAAAAACAACTACAACCAAAACTCAATTTTCGAGAAATGCTTAAGTGAAAGCAAACGCAAGAGCCTTGAGAAAACTGTCCGATTGATTGAAAGCATATTGATCAATTCAAATAACACGAAATCCGATATTATTGAAAACACTGTAGATCCGTTAGCGTTTTCACCAAATCCTGACCTAATCAACACAAATAGTGAAAACAGTAAAGATGTCGGCACAGACAGTGATGACGAAGCCCTAATAAGGAAACTACCATCAAAAAACAAAAGAAAATCACCAGCAAAGAAATTATCTAAAGAATCTATTAATTCTAAAGAATTGAATTCTTCAAATGAATCGTCGACGGAATTTGAAAGTCAAAGTTTAAACGTAAAAATTGAAGACATAAAGGTTGAGCCGCTGAGTTGGCCAGATTTAGAATTTGAGAGACCGTTCCATAGAGACAGCAATGGTTTACTAAAAGGTGATGTGAATAACGACAAAATTATTGACATGGAAAATAGTGTAGAAGGTGCTTTAGCAACTATTAAGAGTGGTAAGCATTTACTGTTTTCTTCTTTCACTATTTTAATTTATTACGAAATAATTATTGTGAAGCCAAGCTATGTATGTATGTTTGTAAGTTTGTACATGTTCTTTTTTTGTCTATAAACTAAACAGCTTGATTAATTTGACAACAATGCACCAGTCTTGATTAAGTTTGACAACAAACCACCAGCTCAACATTATTTCAAAGCCAGGGATGGTAATTTTTTCAGGATAAAATTTATGTTGTGTTTTATAATCAAAATTAAGTTAAACAAAAATTCACAAATCTTGATTAAACTTGGCAACAATGTACTAGTTTAAATTGTTTGTCGTCAATGCTACAGTCTTGTTTAAGTTTGACAACAAACCACCAGTATCGTTGGAGTTTAACAATTATTCACCAATCTCTATTAAGTTTAACAACAATTCACCAGTTTTGATTAAGTTTGACAACAATGCACCAGTTATGATTAAGTTTGGAAACCATGCACCGGTCTTGATTAAATTTGACAACAATGCACCAGTTTTGATTCAAGTTAGGAAACCATGCACCGGTCTTGTTTAAATTTGAAACAATGGGTCAAGTTTGGCAACAATGCTAAAATGCAATGTTGCAATGTTTGCAATCTTGATTAAACTTAACAATGATTCATCAATCTTGATTAAGTTTGACAACAATGCACCAATATTGATTAAGTTTGACAACAATGCATTAATATTGATTAAGTTTCCTACAGGATTATTTTTCCAGGGTAAAATGTATTTTATGTGTTAACACATACACAAGCTAATTATTGATCATATACGACTGTAGTTATTAGATTAGTCATAAAATTTAAATCCATAAATGGCCGTTAGTCAAGTTCGTTATTGTTTTGTTTTTAAGGGCTGTAGATTTTGTTTAAGAGGTGTATTACAAAATGCTTTGCAAAATTTTGGCTTTTTGGACTTTCGAGCATAAAACGAATAAACAAAGTAGTAATTGTCAAGACGAATATAAAACAAGAACCATAACATTAATTACTAGCTATCACTAATATAATCAAAAACAAGATGTTGTCCGTGTGGTAAAGTGCCAAGAACGCTGGCTGCATTTCCGCTTTGAATTGCTAAAGAAATTCTCTGCGCGAGGAATGAGCCAGCTCTCCTATCACCAGCATTAAAATTGGTTATTTCATGTCAGTGATTTAACAAAATCCACCGTCAAACTTTCCTTGAATTTTACGAAAAACAAATTATCAAATTAGAGGTAATTATTAGTTGATAGGTTGAGTTTTTCTTAAATTTGAAGCCGTTCCTTTAAATAAAAAATACTGATCTATTTAATACATAAATTGAATTTTCTATAGATCTTCTATTTAATAGAATCAAAACTCCAATAATCTAGTATTCGTAGCATTTTTCGTCAAAAATGTAAGAGTGCCTTAATCTATACTAATATTGTAAAGAGGAAAGATTTGATTGTTTGTTTGTTTGTTTGCATTGAATAGGCTCCGAAACTACTGAACCGATTTGAAAAATTCTTTCACTGTTGGGAAGCTACACTATCCCCGGGTAACATAGGCTATATTATATTTTCCAAAAAAATAGGGATCCTTACTAAAACTCCAATAATGTAACCCAAGGTGTAAAAAATTAAGACTTACAATTTAACTTTGCGTGTTTGACAGTTCTAAGACAGAACAACGTCTGTCAGGTCAGCTGGTAAATAAATAAAATAAAATACATTAGTTTCGTGAAAGAAACAGTTTAGATAAAGAACTTTTTTTTGTAATAGGCTTGCGTTTGACCGCCAACTCGACTGATGTTAAGCGATGATACCTATTAAACTTCCGCAAAGTAAGCCTGATTCAATCAACTAGAATAGTATTTAGTAAAACTTGAGAAACTTTCTTCTAGGTTCATCTACAAACTTGTACTTCGAATGTCCACATTGTTCCTTACTACTACAACATCCGAAGAGGTTCCTTATTCACACAAAGTGGCACACTTTTGGACTCCTTAATGAAAAAAGAGCAGAGATCGTGAAGGAAAGAGAGGACAGAGTGAAGGAGAAACGTGAAGCTAGGAGTATGAAGAGGTAATTTGACTTTTTGTTCTCCAATCACATGCGTCGAGTCTCCAATAACAAGCTGCCCCCCGCGACCGATGTGGCATCATTTTGCAAAAGGGAATTTTGACTACATGCGCGATCAAGTGGTTATATTATCTTTGGCTGATAATGATGATTTGACGAGGTCCCCGATTCTACTAAACAAATTATCTTTAAATTGTAATTGTTGCGATTTTAATTGTTAAATAACTGCCTCAAAATTGACAGTTTTTTTTTTATACTAGATTAATACAACCACCTAATATTATAACTTAGTATAAAAAAATAATTAAAAAACCTGTCAATTTTGAGGCAGTTATTTAACAATTAAAATCGCAACAATTACAATTTAAAGACAATTTCTTTAGTAGAATCGGGGGCCTGGTGTCTCAGCATGTTGACACCACGGGTCAGTGATGCCACCACTGATTGACATAGATGGTGGCAAATTGTCCAGAAAGTTGGTCAGGAACATTATGATGCTCAGGTTTGAGCCAGTAACTGAAGGAAGAGAAGAACTCACATGTGTTCTCGGCTCACAGTTTTCATGTTTGTCTATTAAAGCCATTCCATAATACCCAAACCATTCGCATTTCTTTGTTAATTTATTTTACAACACATTTGCTCAAAAAGTGCACTTACGAAGCCTGTTTACATCGTTCGAAAGTTAAACATTACGGATCATACAACGGAGCGTGCGGTAATGAATTTGTCCGCACGCTCAGATGTATAGCACCGTGCGTGTACTTTACGGTATTTTTTTAATTTCCATCATATACATAAGAATTCCACAAAAGAGTTTCATATTACGAGAATAAATAAGCTGAATGATCAAACCTCCTTGGAAGCGCTTTTGCTCAATACGTTTGTCTCAGTTTAATACTAAAGAGAAAATGAGACGAAAGATGTAGTTCTAATTTTCACCACGTTATAGTGGCGCTATTTGCATGTTCGCGCCATTTTTTTATTATATTATAGAAACTATTGTTGTGACTGATATTAAGTTATAAACACAATAATAAAATTGTTTCATTTGTAGCCTTTTTTTCTCGCAAATGTGTTGTAAAACGTTGTATGGCACACGTGCGGATTGGTTATTACAAACTCGTGACTACTTCGTCTACTCGTTTGTAATAACCAACTTACCGCACTTGTATCATAAATAACTATTCTTTTTGCCATTTTTTAGTTTTAATATTTCACACTAAGCGTACTTGTAATTTCAGATTAAACGCGATGCTAGCGACAGTCCCCGACGCCGAACCGAAGTTTCCCTGCAAGGACTGCGATAAAGTCTTCCCAACTAAAACAAGCCTTAAGAACCATCGGCGCAAGTAAATGCATTTGTTTTATTATGGATACTGACTAGGTTTTCACGCATTTTGTTTATATGAAGCCGGTTATGATATAAGCCGGAACGGGGATAGCCCGTTGGTCCAGTTGGTAGTGAACCTGCCTTCTGAGCTTGGGGGCGTGGGCTCGATGCCCACCTAGGACAAACATTCATGTGATGAACATTTGTGTTTGTTCTATATCTGGGTGTTATTATATATTTAAGTATGTATTCCGCAAGCGTAAACGCTAACAGTGTGTGGCTCTTGTCTAGACCCCCTGGTCATGCAAAGATATAAACACATCGAGAGAGCCACTTTCGCGTTTAATGTTAAAGTTTGGTTATTTGTTCATTACAGAAGTCACCCTACCGAGGTGACGGAATGCCGCATCTGCCGCGCGCCGGTTGCCGGGCTGAGCGACCTCCGTGCCCACATGACGTCGCACGAGGCCGCGGGGCTGCACCAGTGCCCGCGCTGCCCCAAGCGGTTCAAGTACCGACACTCGCTCGCCAAGCACGCCGACACACACCTAGTAAGTACATGAATTTCAAACGCCTCATAAAAATATTATAGCTATAATTATTATTAACACATTAAGTTTTTCGCGCTCGTTTCGCTCGCGCTTTTTTATTTTAGTGATATAATAACACTAATTTCCGTGGTATACATTCTAAACTCTATATAACCTCTAGTATAATAATCTTTGATATAACTCATATACTCATATGGTACTGAGACGTAGTCCTTAACTGTTGGCCTTTTGGAAAAATTCAGAGTCACACAGCGGGCAATGGAGAGAGCTATGCTCAGAGTTTCTTTGCGCGATAGAATCCGGAACGTGGATATTCGGCGATGAACCAGAGTCACCGACATAGCTGTTAAAATTTTCAAGTTGAAGTGGCAATGGGCAGGCCACATCGCTCGAAGAACCGGTAACCGATGGGGAAGAAAGGTTCTTGAGTGGAGACCACGAACCGGAAGACGCAGCGTAGGTAGGCCTCTCACTAGATGGACCGACGACATCGTAAGAGTCGCGGGCATCCAGTGGATGCAAAAGGCAGGCTGTCGTTCAGTGTGGAGGTTAAAGGGGGAGGCCTATGTTCAGCAGTGGACCTCTTCTGGCTGATGATGATGATGATAACTCTATTTCTCTAATTTGCTTTGCTAGTGTCTTTCTTCAATAGTAATTTTAAAATACTATAAACACGCGTTTTTACTTACTACTCAACTTTTCACCCCCGTTTCCCTCACGCCTTATGTCTTATGAAGTTATGATCAAAATTTATTAAAATGAATTTTAATCGCGCGTTAATGAAAGTAAAATTCAAACACATATATGACATTCAATGCCATCGCTCACAAACAGTGAAGGAAAACATCGTTGGGAAATCTGTATGTCAATTCAATACCAGATAATTTATATCATATACATAATTAATATATTTATTATCTATTTAAATATAGCTAGCATAAAATAGAAACTCAAGTACTAATAAACAAAAAAATTAAAAAAAAAAATTTTAAACGGTTGAATTATATCTTTTACCTACCATAAATAAAAATACCACCTAACAAAACATATTAAAAAGAAAAAAAAAAAGTTGCAAAGTACGCTCAGCCACTTCCAGGTACGCTCGATCCACAGCATGTTTACGTTTAGCGAGCCCGGAGTCCACTTCAGTCTAGTCCGGTCAAGCTGTAGAGGCCAAAAGGCCAACAGTAAAAGTCACTCATAAAAAAAAAAGTCCACTTCAGTCACAATCGAACTGGCGTTTTTGGCACGTGAATTACTTGTCAAAATTGTGTGAAATAAAGCAGCAAAAATTACTTCCTGCGTTTTCACAAGGTGCACCAACAGTTCGAAGACAAAAAACAAGTTTCACGGCATTACTTTTCACTCTTAAATACTCAAAAGCAATTCACTTAATTTTCTTTAAATGTCACTTCTATGGTCTAGTGTAGTGTCTAATGGAGCCTGGAGCGATGAAGTTGACGTTTACAGTGTAGACGTCAACGTCGCCGCTGACTCGAGCCGAAACAGGGCCATATTTATTGGGTACAATGTTTGGATGTCACGCGTCTTCCCCCTTTTTAAAACAGTCATTGGTTCAGTCACTACATCTGATGAAAACGTCTCATGTAAAGACACGCCCCCTGAAGGCACTGACTGTCACGTCAGTACCGACCAAGCCTGCGATCCGTCAACGTTTCTGCGCTCGTCTTATAATTGTTTATTAAAATTATTTAAAACCGCTCTACGTTTTGTTGTAGCAAAAAATATTGCGGCAAAAATTGCCAACCCCTCACCTCAGACATTTGAGTTCATTTGACTGAATTGTTTCCATTAAAATACTCGTAACTACAAGTCTGGGCTACGTAGTAGCTTTACCTAGTCTGTGCCCTTCACAGTAGGAATATTATGGGCTTATGATGATGATGAAGCCGTTTAATGCTATATGTAATTGTCTCTTAGGAGAAGACCCACAGTTGTTCCGACTGTGGCAAGTTGTTTGGTTCCCTCGCCCTCGTGCGACTCCACATGAAGACGCACGAGCGAGCGGCGCGCGGCGCCTCGCACCGCTGCGCGTACTGCGGCAAGGGCTTCTACGAGGCCTACAACCTGCATGTGAGTAATGTGTACAACCTGCATGTGAGTAACGTGTACAACCTCCACATGAACTAGCGTACAACCTGCATGTGGGTAACAGGACAATCTGCATGTGCAGCGTGAGACTGCCGATATAGTCGAGGCGGCGTTTGACAGCCGAGCCCCCAGACGGTAGGTTTTCAGTCTCGAGCCCCGGGCTCGTAGGGAGCCACCCGGGCCCTTCCGGCCCAGTCCGACCCTGTGCATGTGAACTAGTGTAAGAAGGTGTATCGAAACAAATGGCGTCCTTCTAAATTATCTTTATTTCTATCTCTCTCTTACACTATACATATTTAATTAACTATCTCATTCATACATTTTAAGCTTTATCTACTCTTTCATACTTACACATATCTCGCATCTATTCATCTCATTCATTCCATTCTATCCTTGCATTCTTTCTAACCTACTTATTAACATTCATTCCATCTCATTCAGCATTCTTATGTTTTACTGGCATCATGCTAAACATGTTGCTTACACTAGCATACAACCTGCATGTAACGTGTACAACCTACAGTGAACCTCGAGAAACAAAAACATCTCACTGTCAGAACTCCCCATGCCTCTGTTCGTACTAAATTCGCTCAAAAACTTCCTGACTTTCTGATTCCATTCATTTACAACAAAATAGTTAAAACGCTTGATGTCAAACACTTTCGGTTAACCAGGCAAAGCGCATTGTTCTAAAGTGGCTTATCTTATGATGATAGTGAAAAGTTTCCTAAAATTATTTCATAATGTTATGTTATTTGTTTTGTTAATCTAGTTTTTTATTACTTGTTTTATTTTTATTAGTTTCGTAGAATATAAGTATTTATTTTTATATTTTTTGTTAATTTGTTTTATGGCCTCCACGAGACAGGCTTTGTCCTAGTGTGGGGACCAACAGTAAATTATTATTTTTAAGGTGTTACTTTTTAAGCAATAAAAAAATCTTAATCTTACTAGCGTACAACCTGCATGTGAGACTTGTACAACCTCTATGTGAACTCGCGTACAACCTCCACGTGAGACTTGTACAACCTGAACACTGAAGGCACTGAGTGTCACGTCAGTACCGACCAAGCCTGCGATCCGTCAACGTTTCTGCGCTCGTCTTATAATTGTCTATTAAAATTATTAAAAACCGCGCTACGTTTTGTTGTAGCAAAAAATATTGCGGCAAAAATTGCCAACCCCTCACCTCAGACATTTGAGTTCATTTGACTGAATTGTTTCCATTAAAATAATCGTAACTACAAGTCTGGGCTACGTAGAACTACGTTGAACTCGCGTACAACCTGCACGTGAGACTTGTACAACCTTTATGTGAACTCGCGTACAACCTGCACGTGAGACTTGTACAACCTCTATGTGAACTCGCGTACAACCTGCACGTGAGACTTGTACAACGTCTATGTGAACTCGCGTACAACCTGCACGTGAGACTTGTACAACCTCTATGTGAACTCGCGTACAACCTGCACGTGAGACTTGTACAACCTTTATGTGAACTCGCGTACAACCTGCACGTGAGACTTGTACAACCTCTATGTGAACTCGCGTACAACCTGCACGTGAGACTTGTACAACCTCTATGTGAACTCGCGTACAACCTGCACGTGAGACTTGTACAACCTCTATGTGAACTCGCGTACAACCTGCACGTGAGACTTGTACAACCTCTATGTGAACTAGCGTACAACCTGCATGTGAGACTTGTACAACCTCTATGTGAACTAGCGTACAACCTACATATGGGTAACGTGTACAACCTCTATGTGAACTCGCGTACAACCTGCATGTGAGACTTGTACAACATCTATGTGAACTCGCGTACAACCTGCATATGAGACTTGTACAACCTCTATGTGAACTAGCGTACAACCTGCATGTGAGACTTGTACAACCTCTATGTGAACTAGCGTACAACCTGCATGTGAGACTTGTACAACCTCTATGTGAACTCGCGTACAACCTGCATGTGAGACTTGTACAACATCTATGTGAACTCGCGTACAACCTGCATATGAGACTTGTACAACCTCTATGTGAACTAGCGTACAACCTGCATGTGAGACTTGTACAACCTCTATGTGAACTAGCGTACAACCTGCATGTGAGACTTGTACAATCTCTATGTGAACTAGCGTACAACCTGCATGTGAGACTTGTACAACCTCTATGTGAACTAGCGTACAACCTGCATGTGAGACTTGTACAACCTCTATGTGAACTCGCGTACAACCTGCATATGAGACTTGTACAACCTCTATGTGAACTAGCGTACAACCTGCATGTGAGACTTGTACAACCTCTATGTGAACTAGCGTACAACCTGCATGTGAGACTTGTACAACCTCTATGCGAACTAGCGCACAACCTGCATGTGAGTAACTTGTACAACCTACAGGTGAGCAAGATTTTGAGTATGTATTTTCTGTTGCAGGTTCACGAGCGAACTCATAGGAACGACAAGCCGTTCAAATGTGACATTTGCGAGTCCTGTTTCGTCACAAATTCTAGTCTCAAAAGGCACGTCAAAGTGGTAAGTGTTCATAGGATTCATTTCATTTCAGCCATAGGACAACCACTGCTGAACATAGGCCTCCCCATCGATCTCCAAAAGAGCTGGTTGGAAGCGGTCTGCAGAGAATATTTTTTTAAATTCTGGATAATATTTTATAGTATAATAGTCACGAAAGTCACCGACATAGCCCACCGGATTAGCAAGTTGAAGTAGCAGTGGGCAGGGCACATAGCAAGCAGAACAGATGGCCGATGGGGCCGAAAGGTTTTCGAATGGAGACCACGGACCGATAAGCGCAGCGTAGGACGTCCACCCACAAGATGGACAGAGGACCTAAAAGAGACCGCAGGGAAACGCTGGATGCAGGCCGCTTGCAACCGGCCCTTTTCGAGATCGATGGGGGAGGCCTATGTCCAGCAGTGGACGTCCTACGGCTGAAATGATGATGATGATGATGATGATAATAGTGATTGTTTTTCGTAGTCTCACAGCGGCGCGAAGCCGTACCCGTGCCAGGTATGCCAGAAGTGTTTCTCGAGTGCTACCATCCGCGACCGGCACGAGCTGAGGGCCCACTCCGACCAGCAGCAGTTCCCGCACCAGTGCCGCCTCTGCCCCAGGAGGTGAGACAACAGCACAAAACAACACTAAACATATACAAACAAACTTATTGGCCATTATAGGAGCCACGTTTTTTTTTTAATTTTAAATAATAGGCTTGCGTTTGACCACCATCACGCCTGATGTTAAGCGATGATGCGGTCTGCGTTGGAGCACTCTTGCCTAGAAGAAACCGATTCACCGACAATTTGGCAAAAAATAATAATATATAGCCTCGTTTTTTAAAAAAGAACTAGACAATATGTTACAACACATTATGCCTCTCAAGTGTCTCTTAACAACGTCCCGAGGTTGGGTAAATTTCGACAGTTATTTGAGAGCTCTCAAAGCCCTCTCAACAGCGAAATTCCTTTTTAGGTGTAATTTTCGCTGATCGTCCGTTCAACATCATCTCAACAACTGCGAGAATGTTTTTAAGTAAGGCCGTTGATGGCAATGTAAATTAATAAATAAATAATAACCCGATTGAAAACAAATAAATACAAAAAAGTTATGGCACAAAATTTCGGCATACGTGGAAAAACCACAAAAAATTATGTAAAAAAACTAGGCTAACAAATTTTTTGAGTTCCGTACCCAATGGGTAAAAACGGGACCCTATTACTAAGCCTACGATGTCTGTCTGTCTGTCCCGTTGTTCCCATAGTAAAAGTAGTTCATATCATATTAGCTTTTGGCACGAAAGTGCCAAAAATTTCCGAACCAAAACTCTGCGCACGTTACGCATTGCGCCGACTTTTTAGTTAGTTACAAGGTAACCGCGATCCGACTACAACGCCGCGCGATGCCAGAGCTACGCGGACATAGCGGACAACTAACGTTGAACACTATGCAAGCGACATAACGTCTACATTGGAGTAAATGTGGCATCGTGAAGTATATAATTGATACAATGACGCTCGGACGTTTTTTGACTGTTTTCACTGAGATTGTGACTCTATAGGACTATAGGTATTGTAACCTCATCATCATCATCATTTCAGCCGTAGGACGTCCACTGCTGGACATAGGCCTCCTCATCGATGTCCAGAAGGGCCGGTTGGAAGCGGCCTGTATCCAGCGTTTCCCTGCGGTCTCTTTTAGGTCGTCTGTCCATCTTGTGGGTGGACGTCCTACGCTGCGCTTACCGGTCCGTGGTCTCCATTCCAGAACCTTTCGTAAGTTTCGGGTATTGTAACCTAATTATTGTAAATTTACAGATACATGAAAACTAAAGATCTCAGGAACCACACGTACAAAATGCACCCAAAAGAGAAGAAAAAGAACTCGACCAGCGATACGGAGCAAAACTCATCTTAAACGTTACAAATACCTACACTTAAAACTAGCTGCGTCCAGTTTTACCCGCGCTTTTCTAGTTTTCCCGTGGAAAATTTATCCTATAGCCCTCGTGATAGAACAGTCAAGTCAGCGTTCGAACTGTTAAGTCAGCAGGAACAGTTAAGTCAGCGGTAGAACTGTTAAGTCAGCGAATGATCAGTTACATCAGCGGTAGAACTGTTAAGTCAGCAGGAACAGTTAAGTCAGCGGTAGAACAGTTAAGACAACGGTAGAACAGTTAAAACAGTGGAAGAACAGTTAAAACAGTGGAAGAACAGTTAAGTCAGCGGAAGAACAGTTAAGACAACGGTAGAACATTTAAAACAGCGGAAGAACAGTTTAGTCAGCGGTAGAACAGCTAAGTCAGCAATTGAACAGTTAAGTCAGCGGGAGAACAGATAAGTCAGCTGTAGAGCAGTTAAAACAGCGAAAGAACAGTTAAGTCAGCGAAATAACAGTTAAGTCAGCGGTAAAACAGTTAAGTCAGCGGTAAAACAGTTAATTCAGTGGTAAAACAGTTAAGTCAGCGGTAAAACAGTTAAGTCAGCGGTAAAACAGTTAGGTCAGCGATTTGGCTGTTTGAGATGGAGTTTTGGCGACAACGAGACAAAAATATGTCGCGTCATTGCATGATTTTGTTACTTGCGTGTTATTTCGAGTGTTAATGTATAATAATAATGGATTATTGTTTATTTAAGTGTACGTCAACGTGCTCGAGTGTAGGCAAGTGATAGAATGAGGTGAAATATGTATTTTGGTAATTTTTCTAAAACTCCACAGAAGCATCTAGTAGTTTCCACATTACTAGGGCATGAATTTGACTAGACCGAGACTTACATTGCTTGACACAGACTGTGACTGTGACTAGCTTGACGAAATTAAAAAAAAATGGAAATAATCTCAATACTTGACTATGGCAAATGCACAAAACGTGCGACGCCAAAATCCTTTCAAGCTGAAAAAAAAAGTAGTTACAATTTCTTTTTTAATAGGTGGTAAGTACATTTAAGAATTATTACTAATTTATAACCTTTTAATTAGTTTGTAAATATATTTTACTAGGTGTTTGTCGCGACTTTGTAAGTGTAGGTTTTATTTATTTCAACTTCCTCCTTACAGTGCTAACAGACGCTCGAACGCGGCTGACCTCACGCCGTCTGACCAATGGGAGAGAAAGAGAGGGAAATATGATATTCTCACTCTTTCTCTCCCGTTGGTTGGACGGCGGTTGAGGTCAGCCGCGTTCGAGCGTCTGTTAGCACTATTGCTCTGTTACCGCAAAATCCTTTCCAAGCAGCTTAGTCCCAGATTTGATAGTTTTCGAAAATCTTTTTCGTTTACGTATTGTCCCATACATTTTAGTCAATAAATAAATAAATATTCGGGACGTTTTTTGCACACACGGTCATCTGACCCCAAACTAAGCAAAGCTTGTGATATGGCTGCCAGAGACTGATATACATACATATATAGTTTTAAATACATACTTAAATAGATATTAACAACCAGATATAGAACAAACACAAATGTTCATCACATAAATGTTTGTCCTAGGTGGGAATGGAACCCACGCCCCCAAGCTCAGAAGGTAGGATCACTACCAACTGGTCCAACGGGCTATCTGAAAGCAAGTAAAGCGCCTCCAGCGGAAACGCGGAGGAACTAAAATCGGTAGTAATCGGTGGTATAGATTGCTTCACTCTAATACGAAAAAAGATTTCGAATACCTTTCAGCCCAGCAATGTATGGAACAATACGTAAACGAAAAAAGTTTTCGAAAACTATCAAATCTGGGACTAATGTACACCTCTAATACCTTAAGAAATCTACCTGTTTTTAGGGTTCCGTCCCAAAGGGTAAAAACGGGACCCTATTACTAAGCCTACGATGTATTGTCTGTACTACCTTTAAACGGCTGTATCTTTCGAACCGTAATAGATAGCCAGTTGAAATTTTCACAGAATATGTAAAATTACGGCGGATTGAATAACAAATAATAAAAAAACTCAAAAAGTTAAAACGAAATGGGGGTTCCCATACAACAAACGTTTTTTTAACGTATTTTTGTAACAGCTCTAATGTAAAAACGGTAATACGTACAAGCGCCGTAACGTTACAAATTCTATAAAAATTTCAACTGTCTATTTATTATGGTTCGAATGATATAGCCGCAGACGGACATCTTAGGCTTAGTAATAGGGTCCCGTTTTTACCCTTTGTGTACGGAACCCTAAAAACGATGAATTTGGCGGTATTATAATAATTTAAGTATTACTCCATTATAGTTAAGTACGGCCACGGCTCAACTCTTTGGATATCCTTTTTACGAAAGAAACCGTTTTCGACTAAATTTGGCACGTTTGTGACTATGTGTATTGTCTCGACGGATCCAAACTATATATGTTTTCAATTTTATTGTTTGCAGTATTTTGAATTCACGTCAAAAACACTCGCAGGCATGGCGTCTGCTTATGACGTCACAATCTTCAACACTACATGTTAACAGTACAGCCCCCCGATTCTACTAAACAAATTGTCTTTAAATTGTAATTGTTGCGATTTTAATTGTTAAATAACTGCATCAAAATTACAGTTTTATTTTATTTTTTATACTAAGTTATAATATTAGGTGGTTGTATTTTTCTAGTATAAAAAATATATTTAAAACGGACAATTTTGATGCAGTTATTTAACAATTAAAATCGCAACAATTGCAATTTAAAGACAATTTCTTTAGTAGAATCGGGGCCCTGTACTGAACATTCTAACAAAATGGTGTTTGTTTTCATAATTGTGACGTCATAAGGCTCTGATTGGCGTTTAATTTTTTATCATGGCGGATTGCTGTGTATTTTTACCAAAATATAATTAATCTCGTTTTTAAAATAGAAATAAGTACAGTTTTAAGAATCTATCTAACCTATTCCATTGTTAACAGACTTCGGAAAAGAAGGAAGGTTCTCAATTCGGCCCGTTTTTTTAATATATTTTTGAAGTGATAACGTCTTATAAATCGATGAACGCCGGCTGCACGCACGAAAATTTGTCACGTTCCGCCTGAGCCGCGCGTGCAAGCGAGAGCGCGGAACAAGTGATAGAGAGGCACGATCGGCCTAAAATCACGTAAAATTATCGTCCGTAAACCGACTTTACAGACAACCCCTTTTTTAAATCATAATTTCTGTGATTCTTTGTTGAAATTCTTTGTATGTTGAGATTCAGTGTATTTTAAGACCTTACTAAGTAGGTATTGTTTATTGTACTTTTTAATAACTAGTTATTTGTAAATATGTTATTTTAGAGTCTTGAAGTGTACATAGTAAAATAAGTAATCGAAATTAATATATCATTATAAAAAATCTGTTTTTTTTTTACATCAGTACACGTAACATGAAAATTGAGAGAAAGGGAGATAGAAGACATGGTGGTATTTTCTATTATACTTAATGGCGGGACTACACGTTAAAGTTATATGATTATTTACGGGACATTTACCGTGGTAAGGTTGTGGAATGAGCTCCCGATATTTCGGCGCAGCTACATGCACCATGTTCACGGGAAGACTGAAGAATGCGGGTGGTTGGTCGAACAGTTCAAAGTTAGGTGCAGACATAACGATCTACCCTCTTTCTTAGTCTTTTGCTACGGTTATCACTGGAACTCGAACTCGAACCTAAGTCCCGACAAAACACTCACAACTATAACTTTAGTGAACTACCGTGATAGTTTAAAACAGTGTTTTACACGTCGTTATTTGTTTTAGCGTATTTGCCAATTTGAATTTTATCTCGCTCTCTTCTGTAATGAGATGAGAATGTTTTTGGGATTATGGTAACCCACCTGTAATGTAATGCTTAGCGGAGTTTTGGCGCCAACGCGGAAAAAACATGTCGGCTCTTTGGATTATTTTCTTAAACTTGTGTATTTTCGAGTGTTAATGTGTACTAAATGGGGAATTATTCATTAAGTGCTTGTAAACGTGCTCGAGTGTGGCCAAGTGATATAAAGAGGTGAAACGTGTCTTTTCGTGTTGTTTCCAAAACTCCATAGGAGCCTCTTGTAAAGTCTCCACCACTTTACAGGGGCATGAGTTTGACTTGACCGTGACTTACTTAGCTTAACTCTGACTTGTTTGACGCTATTAAGACAATGTTAACTGTTTAATATTACGACTAAAGGACATTGAATCCACGGTCATGTATTTTTTTACAAAAAAAAAAAGTAATGCTTAGCATTTTAATCCTCCGTTTTCGAATTTCTACACTATTTATTTTGTAAGCGAGAGACAGAAGTGCCTTAGCGTTCTTAACTGTAGGAAAAACAAATAACCGATAACCGATGGGGAAGAAATGTTCTGGAGTGGAGACCACGATCCGGAAGACGCAGCGTAGGTTACTAGGCCTCTCACTAGATGGACCGCAGGGGCGGATGCAGGATTTCATTTTGGGGAGGGGGGGGGGGGGGGGGGGGGGGGTGCTTCTAGGTGTTTTGGGATCCGCCAATGATGGACTGACGACATTGTGAGTCGCTGGCATCCAGCGGATGCAAAAGTCAGACTGTCGTTCAGTGTGGAGGTTAAAGGGGGAGGCCTATGTTCAGCAGTGGACGTCTTCTGGCTGATTCTGATGATGATGAAAAACAAATAAAAATTCCTTATTCATTCGAAATTTTTTATTAGACAGAGATACTTAATTAACTTAAACCTAGAGTTAACAAAAAAATATGTGCTTACAGCAAACTAAATCACTTTTACTCAGTTACCAATTCTGTTTGTACCATTAACTATACCAATAACCCTAAACTTATGAGTTCCTTTACTTTGAGTACGTAAGTGTACATAAAGAACACAATTTTAGAATTGGCAAATTCAATTTAGCAAAAATGGTAAAACACAAGACTTGAATAATTGTTTTTGAATCAGTTTATTATAAACGTTTACCCTTAGAATAACTACACAATAGAAACCAAGTACATTCGCAAAATTTAAGCCATTCAAATGGAGTCATATATGGCTCCAAAAAAATATAAAAACTTTACTATGACAATTTGCGCGGTGAAATCGTACCACAACAAATCAGAAAAGCAGCATAAGAGTTATGGTGTGACATTCCACAGGTAATCCATTAATTTTCTTGCTTAAATCGTTTAAAATACCAATCGAAACGTAAGCTACAAAGCGAATTTGTAGCTTACGTTTTGAGAAGGTGTTGTTTGGAAACCTACCTTCTCTGAGTAGTTATTCTAAGCGTTTACCCTTTTTATTTAGGTACATACATACTTCGACTAAAATAAAATGAATGGACGGGCCCTAACCATTGAACTTATCATAATTTACACAAATTTTTCAGTAAAAACGAGTCAAAACCTTCGGACATATACTTCAAAACCTAATTATAAAAACGTACAGTATATTTGTTACAAAAAATAGATCCCGATTTTATTTGTGTATTTACACTTCGGGAAAGCATATGAATGCATAATTTTGTCAGATGTTTCGTTATCACGTAACAATATAGACACGTGTTGCACTTCCTACGGCTAGAGACCGACTGAAACGAAATGAGAGGCGGCGCTCATTTTGTTATCTTCAAAAATGCGCTTCTACTGGGCCTGTCCATTCATTTTATTTTGGTCGAAGCATACATTCACGTGTCTAGTAGCTTGGTGCATTATTGTTGATAAAAATAAATTTGGTCATTTTGAGAATTGGCCCTTTGTTGACTCAGATGGCATCTTAAGAATTGGAAATTGTTAGAGCGTTTTGAGCTATAACAAAAGGCGCTTGCAGACGATTAATGTACTACTAAGCACTACCACTGCCACTTGCATTAAGCAAAACGTTGCAGACGATGCGTAGGAGCTACTTACAATTTCTACTTGCTACTTGTACAACGCATCGTCTGCAAGCGCCCTACGTTCTAGTTGTGTTTTGTTGTTGTACAAAGAATGGATAATTTTTAGTCAAAATTAAATAAAAAACGCCCTTTTCAGGCAGATACGGCTCAAAATGCCATTTAATGGCCAAATATCACTCCCTTACAGAGTTGCACTAAGCTACCAAACATCCTGTGTAATTTAAGCTATTTTTTCTATTTGATATAATTTGTTTAAATAGCCTTATGGCGCTTGCAGACGATGCGTAGTAAGTACAATTAGTAAGTAGCTACTGCGCATCGTTTCCTTAGTGCAAGTGGAAACCTCCCATTACGCCGTTTTGCAGTGGAGTGTTACCATATACACCAGCTACATAACTTGGGTATCGTCCGGGACGTTACAGGGATGCGGGGCAAGGCGTCTAACGAGTCGTCTCGTCTTGCCCCGAAAATCACCTTCGTCAGCTTCTCCCATGTGTAGTGTAGCGGACAATACCCGATTTATGCAACCGGCCTATAGAATACAAAATTATTTTGGGGAGTGATAGTTTATATCTTATAATTAGTTACTCTTTCAATGCCACCTCATCTTTTCCTTTGCTGTTATAAAAAAACGTAAGAAAACTGACAGACAAATAATTATTAATTCAACAAATAAAAAATCTGATTTATTGACAATCAACATACAATAATAGATCAAAATAAAGTGACTAATCTGGAGAAGTGCGGTTTTACTTGCATATCAAAACATGTGCACAGTTTACTGTTGCATACCAAGATATGTGCACAATTAACTGTTGCATACCAAGATATGTGCACAATTAACTGTTGCATACAAAGGTATGTGCACAGTTAATTGTTGCATACCAAGCTATGTGCACAGTTAACTGTTGCATACCAAGGTATGTGCACAGTTAATTGTTGCATACCAAGATATGTGCACAATTAACTGTTGCATACCAAGATATGTGCACAATTAACTGTTGCATACCAAGATATGTGCACAATTAACTGTTGCATACAAAGGTATGTGCACAGTTAATTGTTGCATACCAAGCTATGTGCACAGTTAACTGTTGCATACCAAGGTATGTGCACAATTAACTGTTGCATACAAAGGTATGTGCACAGTTAATTGTTGCATACCAAGCTATGTGCACAGTTAATTGTTGCATACCAAGCTATGTGCACAGTTAACTGTTGCATACCAAGATATGTGCACAATTAACTGTTGCATACAAAGGTATGTGCACAGTTAATTGTTGCATACCAAGCTATGTGCACAGTTAACTGTTGCATACCAAGGTATGTGCACAATTAACTGTTGCATACAAAGGTATGTGCACAGTTAATTGTTGCATACCAAGCTATGTGCACAGTTAATTGTTGCATACCAAGCTATGTGCACAGTTAACTGTTGCATACCAAGGTATGTGCACAGTTAACTATTGCATACAAAGGTATGTGCACTAGGACAATCTAAATGTGTTTTGTATTCTTTTTATGTATTTGTATGATCACTTGTTTAGTCACATTATTTCTAATTTAAGGAATTAGAGATACACAACTTCTAATCAACAATAGGCATGTGTCCTAATTTTTAATTTATTACAAATAACCGGCTTAGCGATGAATATAACTAAATACATTACACATACTGAAAAAATAATTTAAATTGGCTGATAAATCTCTGAGATACGAGTGTTTAAGGTTTTAGGTGGGGATAGAGAGGCGATGCTCTATCCCTTCGCTCTCTGTCTATCATGAAATTAAAATGCTTATAACTTGTTTATTTTTGAACTAATTTTAATTTTGTTTTTGTTGATGTGATGTATTTATGATCTGCTTTTTTATGAAGTAATACAAAAATATTAGTCATCATGCCTATTGTATCTACTGTTCGATTTACATTTATTATTATTTTAGTTGCCTATTTACTTTTCAGTTAAATTATGAAGACAGAACACACCTGAGCCGCGCTAAGATGCTGTCTGTCAGTTGCAATGACATTGTAAATAGCAGAATAGACAAATTTCTTTTGAATAATTCACTGTAGTATAATGGCTATGAGATTTATTCTTATGTTAAAAAAAACTAGCAGATTTTACGGTTTTCATTCCGCATTTTAGAATGTTATTGCAGCTGCAGAATGCTTTTTAGAGCAACTTGGTTGTATTGAAAGCAACTAATAATTTGTTGTTCGTTTCTATCGTACAACTTTAAATTATAAACTCAGAAGTTATTAGCGTTACAACATTATATTAGTAGAGAAAAATAACGCCTAATAAACTTATTAGTGACCACGTTCGAAAACATGTCAGAAAACTTGTAAGTATTGAAACATGTTTGAAACTTACATAATAGTGAAACGTCTGAAAATTTTATCAGGCAACTTATTCGAAACATGTTCGAAAGCTTATTCTAAATACTTATAAGTAGCAAAACATGTTCAAGACTTATAGACAGTGGAACTTGTCTTAAAACATTTGTGAGGCCACTTGTGAAAACTTGCAATAAGATATTAAAAGCTCCATAAGTCATGACATTTATAAATAGTAAAACATGTGCAAGACTAGTGAAACTTATCTGAAAACTTATGTGAGGCAACATCTAGTGAAAACTTGTTTGAAAACATGTCAAATAAAACTGAGTAGTGAATCTCTGCAAACTCATATCAGAAAACTTGAAACTTATAAGAAGTGAAACATGTTTGTAAACTTATAGGTAGAAAACATGTCCAAAAACTCATAAGTTTTTGGACATGTTTTTAAATAGTGAAAAGTCTATACATGTACCTAACTGTCCGTCTGTCCCGCTGCTTGACGTAGTAGAACATAAATCTTTTCCTTAATCCAATCTTTGTTGTACGGTGCGTATGTGTTTGTCGACTTTTGATACACTAGACAACTTAGGTCTGCAAGCTGGAAAAAAAAACAACGGATTAGGTAGTGCTGGCGCACTCCGCACTTTAGGTATGAAGCTACAAGTACGTGGCGGGAACCGTCTAGACAACACTGCCGCGCGATAGACAGAGAGGTTAATATAGCTGTAGGTAGTTACTGCTCGCACGACCTAAATTGCACTTTATTGTGTAGCAGCAAGAGTCGCTACTTATTTGAATTATTTTGCGGAGTGAATCTTCCTTACTTATACCAAGAAAGATAGACTAAGAGGAAAGCCAATAGCGGAACATTAGAGCGTAGCTCGGAACATTTGCCTAAAAACGGTATGAACTTAGATGGCGCCGTAATTTGAGCGTGTTATAGGTTGTCTCGAACTTCCGTAAGCGCTGCAGTCGATAACGTACGAAAGGGTTCTACGGAAGTTCGAGACAACCTATAACACGCTCAAATTACGGCGCCATCTAAGTTCGTACCGTTTTTAGGCAAATTACCGAGCTACGCTCTAATGTTCCGCTATTGGCTTTCCTCTTAGTCTATCTTCCTTGCTTATACTAATATGTATTCTGTGGAGTTGAACAGAAGTGGGAAAATTTCGCCTTAAGGCAGAACCTACTTCCAAGTTGTACTAACTGATCCATCTGAACATAATCAATATGCAGTAGAGCAGCGGTCGCTGACATCAGAATGCCTTAAACTTTCATCATCCTGAGGTGAAATACCAATGTGGCAATTTCACTTGTGTAAATATTAACTTGGAATAGGTCCTAATGTTTCATTTAATATATGAAACAGGCTTAGCAATAGTAAAAAGTTTCATTGGTAAAAATCCTAAATTTTGGGCTCTGCTGCGTAGTTTAAAAATTTGGAGCTAACATTTTTATTTAGGACTATATATACCCATAGAGGTACAATACCTATAGTTACAAACATGCTAAAAAATTACCGAACCAAAACTCGGCGCACGCGAGACGTCTACAATGCCGCGGGATGCCAGAGCTACGATGGCATAGTGCACAAGCGACATTGAACACTATTAAATATAACGAGTATATGTGGCATTGTGAACTATATAATTGATGTCTAGGTATGTACAACAACGTTCGGTAAATTTTTGACTGTTTCATTTGGAGATTGTGACTCTTATATATATTGTGTCTCGATGATTATACCTAACATGTTCTATTTGAATTTCAATCTTATTTGCACCAGTGTATGAAAAAGAAGTCATAGTATTTAAAATTTAAAGTGACTCGGAATGTAGCCAAAGGATATAATTAAATAAATTACACATAAATTGGCCGATACATTTCTGAAATATAAGAGTTTAAAGTTTTTGGTAGGGGTAATGCACAATACACCCCAAACGAATGCACAATACACCCCAAGCCGGACGTCAGTGCAGGACTTATCGCCCACATCTCGAATAAGATTAAGAAAGTTTTTGGTGGGGATAGAAAGCGAATGCTCTATCCCTCTCCGCAAAGCGTGTTTAGTATAACATTTGTATGGCGCGCGGCTTGACGTCATTACGTGCTATAGTACGCTCTCTGTCTAGCATGAAATTAAAATACAGTGTAAGCTATATAGCAACACTGGATTTAATGACCAACTCCCTAAAATGTCAAAATTACTTGATTTTGTTGGATTTACCTTGTTGTCCATACAACAATACTCTATTTACCACCACACTTGAGTACTCTAAATAACGACAACAATGTCATTATCAAACACACACGCACACACATATAGGTCCTACGTCTCTACGCATGCAAAGCTGCTCTAGACTAGAGCGCAGTGAAGTGATTGAGGTGGAACTCTCAGTGCCCTTCCCTTCATAAGGGGTGTTATTGGATGTAATTCCTCAATTTTACTTCGGGTGCATCCCAATGCACTCTGGTATCTCCAAATTCTATTCCCCCCAACTCATTAAAAAAAACGAGCCTCGCTAAATCACTGAAACCGAATGTTTAATCGAGAATTGAGCGTCTGATGCAGCTTCAATGATCAGCGATTCTAAAACCATGGGTTTCGAGCTCTCTAGCTCGAGCTAGACTTTCTGAATAGGTACAAAACAAATTATTCTTCTGTGTAAAAGGTACTTTTTGGTCAAATTTTCAGGCCACCGCCGTGATTCCTGAACGCTGATACTAAAAGTGTCGTGTGTTATGGCCCATAATTATGATTAAAGCAAAATAAACTTACCTGATCAACAAAATCAAACAACTGTGAGATGTCATATGTGATAGTTGGTGTATTAGGGTTCCGCCGCTTCAAGTGTTCCTCATATATCTTGCAAACGCCCTCCATACAGTCATTTACGCTTTCGTAGTCGGAATACGTCCGCGTCTCGGGCCTATGACCAGGCTGCACCAGTAAAATAGTATGCGACTGGAAAAATCATAACCTCATTGTTTACCGCCATTTTTTAACACAAAATTATAAGTTTTTACGCTATATGTGCTGTTCAACTTACCATTTTGTAAAAGAGTGATATTTATGGATCAGTTTAAAAGGGTAACTAACAATTTTTTGTTCAACTTCAACTTCAACTCTTATTTAATGGCCTCTTTTGTGGAGTGGGGTCACCACAATTTCGCCAATGCAACGTATTGGGATAAACCATCAAACGAAGGAGATTGTCCGGTTAACACAAATTTGGACGGTGATTATAATTCCACCGTGAATTTTCCAGACGGAGCGCTTATAAGTACACTAAAACGAAGATAACTATAACTATGACATATTTACACACACAAAATACCTTCTAAAACAAAATAGGAATAAAAAAAAAAAAAAAACAACTGCTCAAGTACAACTTTTCTACATTTACAACTTAATTTTATTAACACAATTTTTTGTTATTTTACATAAAATTCAACAATATTACTTTTCTGCTCATGCAACAGTAGCTTTTTTTTCGTTCAGAAACAGAAACAGAAGCTATGTTACCAACTGCAAAAACTGCAAATCACAGATGTCTACTATAGTATCAGAAAAAAAAATGCAAGGATCCTTATGATTAACTTCCTTGATAATTGGAAGCGGCGGTATATCAGCTGCATACCTACAGTTTCCCCTTTAGCACTTACATCCCACCCTCCCTTAGTTGTCCATTGGTTTGAAATATTTGTATCACCTCGTTTGCAGTTGTGTGTAGGGTGTAGGTCAATATACGTATAATACACAACATGTATCTACAAGTGCAGGTGAAACGCGTATTTTCATGTTGTTTCTGAAACTCACATGCATAAAATTAACTTTCTGGGGCAGACGCAGACATGGCGGTATGCCTATAGTGACTTTAGCTGATCCGTAAAGAATTAAAAAAAAATGAAGGTATTGTCACACCCCGACTCGAACGATTGTCAATGTCAAAAACCAATGAAGTTGCATTTTTCGTCGATTAGTGTGATTTCATTTCTGAATTCTTTAATTTAGAATTATTACTTACGTTCAGATTTAATTTTTCGTGTTAAATTGAAGGAAAAACCAATATATTTCGACAATAATGGCTGATAAACAAAAAGTAGACCTCGGCCTTCTTGAAGAAGACGACGAATTCGAGGAATTTCCCGCTGAAAGTAAGTTTTTAGCGGTAGCAATTGTTCCAAACGAAAAGTACCAAATTTTTGTCCATTTCAACGGTATTTTAGCAAATTTTCGTCTATTTTGTTGTTAGATTGGGGCACGGAAGACGCTGATGATGAAGACGTGTCCGTGTGGGAGGACAATTGGGAAGATGATATTGTACAGGATGATTTTAACCAACAATTGAGGTTAGTAGTGTTTTGTTAGTAAACAGTCTTGATAAGCACACCCAGAGACTGCAGTCCCGGTGCATTCTTCTAGAGATTCCAGGGAAGCCAACCGCAAGGGTTTCTTGAAATGGCGTCGCCTAGTGGTCATGCGCGCACCGAATCCATTTTATCCCGAAGTTGTGCAACGCACCTGGCTCACAACTTTTCCAGTTCTGTGCCGTACGGATTCCAGAACTAACAAGTTTATTGAAATAGACTCCATAGGTTTGACTCGGGGGTGATTATTCCCCCAGCTGAAGCAGACTAGCTTTGCTAGAGTCCTAGGGGGTTAGACAAGACCCACTTTCTGTTAGCGTTAACGTCTGCGGAAAGATGAAATTGTATGAAAATGACATTAGCTTGAGATAACATCTCTCAAGCTAATGTATAATGGGTCTTGTCTGACTCCCCTGGACATGCCAATTCGCCGCTCAATCCGTACTTGCCATGCGGGCACCCCTCAGGGCAGTTCGTGAAGCATGGTTAGTGTCTGCTCAACTGACACGTGTAAACTCAATATGTGAACCGCGACACATCATTATTATTAAACGTTAATTTTATTTTGGAAATAAAGAAGTTACAGTACAGTCGAAAAACTATTCGACTTCGGAGGTTAGTGTTTTTGGGTCATCATATTTATAGGACGGACCTAATAATCCATAGACCACATCAGGCGAGATGGTGGTCAAACGCAAGCCTATTATTTATTTTAAAGTAACATGTAAATTTTAGCTAAGACGGTTATATATATCACAATTTTAATATCTATACAATTATTTATCAGGTCTTATTTACATTTTTCTATGGTTGTTTATATTTAATTATGATTTCAATGTCAACTTATCAATTTATTATATATTTATTAAGTCATAGTTAAATTGGATTATTATTTAAGTTTATTTATTTAGTTTGTCTTAAAATTTTTTTTGCCGACTAACTTTTTTCTGATCTGTAATTGCCAATCAAAATTACTTAAAAGTCAACGAAATGTCTTTGTAGACAGTTTTCATGAGGCTATAGAGAATAAGGTTGCTGCTCTTACTGATTCTTAAGGCCCGATTGCACTTTGATTAGTGATTAGTGTGAGTGATTAATACAGGTACTTCGTGATTAGTACTATACACATTTGGACAATAACTGATTAGTGCAAGTGTACTTTAATCACTTGCAAAATTACTAATCAATAATCACTTGCTCTCGCACTAATCAAAGTGCAATCGGGCCTTTAAAAACGTCCCACCATAAATATTGTATCTTTCTTTTCCAGGCAACAACTAGAAAAGCTGAAGGAGCAAAATAAAGCTTAGTATAAATTAGAATTTAAAGTTACAATAAAATTAACCTTTTTAATTAAAATATGAAAACCTCTTGAAATGAGCCTTTTGACTTGAACCCTTAAAACATTCTGTATTATACAGGGTTACATGGAAAGGGAGTAATAAGCCGAAAGGTGTCCATTATATTCACCATTATGAACAACTTTTAGTATGGGAAATCGCAAAAAAAATACCAGCTACTCAAATTTTGACGAGTGTGAATAGGCATATTGTGTCCTAATGTTTAATTTATCTATACTAATATTATAAAGAGGAAAGATTTGATTGTTTGTTTGCATTGAATAGGCTCCGAAACTACTGAACCGATTTGAAAAATTCTTTCTATGTTGGGAAGCTACACTGTCCCCGGGAAACAGGCTCTATTCTATTTTCAAAAAATTAGGGATCCTTACTAAAACTTCAATAATGTAACCCCAAGGTGTAAAAAAATAAGACTTACCCGTGGGTAGCCGGGGTGTGTTGCTAGTCTATATCTATTAGGGTGGATCACACAATGTATGAAAAAAAAATTTTTTGCTTCAATCCTTTTTGGCAACTATGTAAAAGTTGTTACACCTACCTAACATTCAATGTATAAAATATGAAAGAGATACATTAATTTTTAGTACTGCCCCAAGCTAACGGAAATTTTACAAAATATTCTATATTTGGCATGATTTCTGTTACTCCACTATCTAATACGATTCGGTTATTTATTCATCGAATGATGATTAATCGTTCAATTATACTGTGGTGCATCACTACAAACCTCTCCCCCCACCTACGCGGGGTTGCGTTGCGCCATTAGTTGCGTCTCAACTATTGTTCTGAGTGGTTGATTATTGCAAAAATTATGTCCTTGTTACGAAGTGACGCAGTGTGTCCTGTGTTCGGAGCTGCTCGGGATTTGCCTACAAATACATTGCCAACGTACGAAGATGTTATGTTGTATTATTTGTGGATTAGTCGGAACAAACAAAAACAGGGCCAATATAAGAGCTTAGTTAGTGACACTTGTTTGGAAGTTTCTGTGAAAGTTATGAGGCAATGGAAGCTAGCTTCGATACCTACTATTGACGATCGATCCATAGTTCGTAAGATTAAGGACTATCATGATAAGTATCGAAACCTTTTAAAACCTTATTCATCGAGGAAAAACGTCGAATCTTATAAAGAACGCATGAAAATATTCAAACAAGAAGCGCAAGTTTTATTTGACATAGCAACATGCAAATGTAAATATTTTGATTCCTGTAAGTGCGACAAAGCCTTAAAAGTACCCATTCGAGAACGAAATTTTTTGCAAGACCAGCGAACTAATCGAAAAATGGGCATCGGCAGTATTGATACAAAGGTAACCAAACAAACTGAGAAAAGTCTCGGTAGAAAAAGAAAACTGCAGGTTTGGTGTCAAACTAAACGCCAGCAAGTATTTGTTTCAGAGTCTGAGCCCACACCGTCCACAAGCAAATGCTCTATGATCAAGTCTACTGCTTCCAAAGGTACTTCTTTTGAACTACCCTCTAAACATAAAGACACAAGTACTTCCATCGATCTACCCACTGATCAAAAAGATTCACAGTCCTCACAGAGTTCGATAAAAAGCGTTCATATACTACAAGACTCCTCCGCCATTGCCAAGACTTTAGACCGTTTTGGTGTATCAGATCGGGCTGGAGCAGCGATAGTATCGGCAACACTGCAAGATATTGGGATTGTTTCCGCAGAAAATATGTCAAATGTTGTGGATAGAAATAGAATTAGACGCGCACGTGACAAAGAGAGAAACAAATTGATTGATGTATCCTTTACGTTTGAGCACAACGAATTCGGCCTATATTTTGATGGACGCAAAGACAAAACATTAGTATATGAAGACTCAAGAAGGAAGGTTGTGTTAGAGGAACACATAAGTTTGATTAAAGAACCCGGTTCAGAGTACATGGGTCACCTGGCTTTGCAAAGCGGAAAAGCTCTACAAGTGAGCAAGAAACTCCATGAGTTCTTGGTCCAGAAAGAAATTAACTGCGGTAAGCTTGTTGTGATTGGTTGTGATGGGACTGCAGTAAACACAGGACACAAGGGTGGTATTGTAAGATGTCTGGAGTTAAAACTGGGAAGGCCGTTGCAATGGTTTATTTGTCAACTACACGCAAATGAGCTCAATTTGCGTCATTTATTTGAGACCCTCGATGGCACAACGACTGGACCTCGAAGCTTTTCAGGAGATATAGGAAAAGCATTGAAAGATTGTGAGACACTTCCGCTGAAGCCCTTTCGGGCAATCAAGTGCACTTTGCCTGTAATTACAAATAAAAATGATTTGAGCACGGATCAACTTTATTTGTATGACATTTGCGAAGCTATCAGTTTGGGATCTTGTAATGAAAGTCTTGTTAAGAAAAACCCGGGCAAGATAGTACACTCAAGATGGCTTACAACAGGAAACCGGATTCTGTGGTTGTATATTTCTACGCCTGCACCGACAGACAATTTGCTATTATTAGTAAATTTTGTAATTAAAGTCTATGCCCCTATGTGGTTTTCTATTAAAACTGAACCACTTTGCATTCACGGAGCCAAACATTTACATAAGACTATGATGCTATCGCGATACCTTCCCCAGCAGATGAGAGTCATTGTGGACCGTGTTATCCAACGAAATGGCTATTTTGGGCACCCAGAAAACATTTTATTGGCCATGTTAGCTGATGAAAGAGAGCAAGTGAGAATTTTAGCTTTACAAAACATTAGAAAAGCACGAGATTTGCCCACAACATCTACCCGAGTTTTCGTGCTGCTTAATTTTGAAGCTGAAAACTACACCGAAATGATAAATTGGAAGCAAGTTACATTGACAGAACCACCATTAACCAAAAATATAAGCTACGATTTGATTCTTGAATGCATTCAAAACCCACAGTTAGTAGAAACTAAAATTATGCCTCGTATCAAAAACTATCCTTGCCACACTCAAGCCACAGAAAGGTGCGTCAAAATAGTAACCGAGGCAGCTGCAGCAGTATGTGGCCCATTCAGAAGGGATGGATTCATCAAAACGAGGTTGGAATCTCGAAAAATTATGCCAGTTTTCAACACCAAAAAAGATTTTAAAATACAGTGATAACCTAAATTTAAGGTATTTTATGAATGTATTTTTTTATTACAGACTTATTAAGTAAGTGTTTTTTTTTTTAATATAGTTTTTATAATCCTTAACAACGATTAAAGCTTAATAAATAGTGATTTCCTGCTTTTTATTTACCTACAAGTTCAGTTTACCGGTGGCGGTTTTTTTATTTTTTTTGAAAACTTTGACAGCCTTGGGGCAGTATAAAACATTTGAATAAATAAAAATAAAATACTCATCTGATAATATGTTAATGGGTAACAAGTTTCTAGGGGTAGCCAAAAACAAAATTCAAAAATTAATAATTTTGATCCACCCTAATATCTATACTACTATTATAAAGAGGAAAGATTTGATTGTTTGTTTGCATTGAATAGGATCCGAAACCTCAGAACCGATTTGAAAAATTCTTTCACTGTTGGGAAGCTACGCTGTCCCCGGGTGACATAGGCTCTATCTATACCCGTGCAAAGCTGGGGCGGACCGCTAGTTACAAATAACCGGCTTAGCAATGAATATAAGTAAAACATTACACATACTGAAAAAATAAATAATTGGCTGATAAATGTCTGAGATATGAGCGTTTAAAGTTTTAGGTGGGGATAGAGGGGATAATCTGTCCATTTCTCGCAAAGCGGTTTGACCACCATCACGCCTGATGTTAAGCGATGATGCGGTCTACGTTGGAGCACGCTTGCCTAGAAGGAACCGATTCATTTTCAAGGTGAATGCGCGCGCGCGGCTGCGTCTCGCTTTGTTAAGCGAAATTATAGTCTGAGTGACCGGCTTAATCTTACGTGAGTAATTCCCGTGTAATATAAATATAAATTTATTTATTATTAAATTTTTATATGCAAGTACTTGCACAGAATAAATTGTTGGTATACAAGAAAAACACCACTGCAGAGCATTCCAGGGGCCTAACGGCTAACTCTTAATGTGGGCTCGAAACTGCGCAGTGCGGAAAATCACGCGAACGTGAAGAGATACGGTTTGCGGTCGTGCAACTTTTCGCAATCACCTAAACAGGACCCGTAAGGCCCCTGAGCATTGTAGCAGTCTGTACAATAACGCTGGAACAGCTGGAAGTAAAGCTCTTTCTAATAATGAAATATTATTTCTTATGTCATCTGATAGCGGGAAAGACGTGAGACGTGGGTTTTCTCAAGGGGAGGTCTACAGTGTCAAACTTAGTCTTGCTTAATGGTTTTATAACCGAATCTATGGACAAAGGCTCACAGGTCGATGTAATATACACAGACTATAGCAAAGCCTTTGACAAAATTGATCACTTCTTGCTAATATCGAAATTGAAAAATGCAGGAATAAGAGGTGACTTGTTGAGATGGTTTGCGTCTTATATCAATAATCGCTCTCAGGCGGTAGTGCTGGGAAATTACACATCTAAATGGATGACTGTTCCAAGTGGAGTTCCTCAAGGATCACTATTAGGCCCTCTCCTTTTTTTAATCTTTGTAGCCGACATTGACATCTGTTTCCAAAATTCTATTTTGCTGAGTTTTGCTGATGACATGAAGATTTTCAAAGTAATTAATAGTCAAGCTGATGCCCTATCACTTCAACATGACCTTGCTAGACTTGACAATTACTGTCTTGTCAATAAACTAGATTTAAATGTCTCGAAATGCTCAGTAATGACGTTTTCGCGTAAATTGTTACCATTACCCTTCGACTATTCTATTAAAAATCAAGCTTTAACACGTGTGTCGGTTATGAGAGACTTGGGAGTTATTCACGATTCCAAATTGATATTTGATAAGCATATTTCAGCTATAGTGAATAAGGCTTCTAAAGCCCTTGGTTTCATTATCAGATCAACAAAGGATTTTAAATCCACTAAATCTATAAAAATTCTCTATAGTACCTATGTGCGCTGCCACTTGGAATATGCGTCTCAGATTTGGAACCCTAGGTATGATGTTTATATTAACCGATTAGAAAGTATTCAAAAGAAATTCATACGTTACTTAAATTACAAAACTAAAACTAGAGCTGTTGATCATTTTAATTCTTGTGCAAAACATCATTTTCTTCCATTAATCAATCGCCGTGAAATATCTGATGTAATTTTCCTTAAAAAGATTGTCACATCTAGCATTGACTGCCCTGATCTTCTTAGTAAAATTAATCTTTATGTCCCAACTGGATTATTTCGGAAATATAAACCGCTCTTCAGACCATCTGTCTCATTAACTAACTATCGGCAAAATAGCTTTATCGTTCGTGCGTGTGGAACCTATAATAGGTTACGTAAATATTGTCTAGGTATGGATATATTTGTCTCTAGTATTTCATCCATAAGGAAGTGGTTAAGTGACAACTTTTTCAATAATTATGTGTGAAAGTTTTGGTACTATTTTGTCTTAAATATTATTAAATGTATTTCTTATCTTGTTAAGTGCACATCTTAGTTTGTCTTAGTTTATTTAGAGTCTATTGCTTTTTTCTTTGTTCTAGTAATATTATACATCTATTTTTTTTATTCACATGTTTTAGCGTTCATATAATGTACTCTGTTTTTATAAGTAGAAACTTCTAAATGGCCTCTTTGTCTCTAGCTAATTATTAACTCTGTCAATTAAGACCGTTAGTTTCTCTAAGATAATAAAAATAAAAATAAAATGAATTCATGCAGAACTGCGTTCATCCAGTGTTTAATCAGAATTATCTACAATAGGTCGCTGCAGATGTCCATTAAGCTCTAAGAACAGGTCCCAAAACGCCATTCGTTCGTTGTACAGGCTGGTGCCAACGTGCAAGTCTGCATCTATGTGGATGTAATGTTGAAGAGAGGTGGAAGTGATGGGTTCCCATGTGACAGGCACCACCGAGGTCGGTTGAGGAGTCGGATCGCTGAAAAGATAATCAATCCTAAAGATACATGGCGATAATGCCTGTTACAGTAGTACGATTCACTTTGCCTTAAGGCGAGGTTTTCCCACTTTTAAGCAACGCTTGTTACTCGAGATGACCATAAGGTTTAATATATTATATTTTATTAAAGTCGCATATAGCGGAGCAAAACCATGTACGAACTAGTGTCTTTCGATATGTTGTTATTCGATAGGACGAGTTTTCGAACTGACGAACCATTCAAAAAATTGTCAATACCGTGCGTCGCAACAACGTTGGACTATGTTTTGATACGGTAACGGCCATGGTAGCCGAGAATTTACTTACCCATATTTGACAAAGTTGGTCCACATTTCAGTCATACGATCTATTGTCAATTGATCTTCTAGATTCGGTTCTCCAAAGTAAGATACGTCAAACAAATATCCTACTTCATCCCCGTGGGCTGCTCCTTCCAATGTGGTGTTTATAGAACGCTTCACTAGGTTTCTTTCCCCATCGTAAGAGAACAAGTAAAGGAAGACTTTCTCCACTCCACTTTTCAGGTACCTTCGGACACTTCTCATAGAATTATGTACAAATGAAACATCAGATCTTAAATCTATTGCTTCTTTAAATTTGCTTTCATCTATTTGGTCGTCTCCAAAAAAGAAATTTCTCACTTCCGATTGCCCTGTGAAATCTTCATGCTCGATTGCAAATGTGTTCCACAAACTTTGCTGTACTATATTCGTCAAGTCAGAGTCTGGTGTCAAAAAGAGACCCAAAGCCTCGTTATCGGTAAAGCCTATCATAACATTAATGTCTTTTGCCTGTACTACTTCTTTGGACACCCAATTTTCAGTCATAAACGCGTCTACACCTTCAAAAGTTCTTTCAATGCAAGGCCTGAATTGGAAACCAAGGTGACGGCTTGCATTAATTACTTGCAGAGGATCGATAGCAGCCAGGAAATCTAGCGCTTCATCTATATCGTTTGTTGAAAGACCGAAATGCTCAGCAAATCGGAATGGGTAATTTATCATATCAGGAAGACTGTAACTCGGTAAGAAAGCTACTCCACTCTGCATAATGGCTTGCTGGAATAATTGCGGGCCTTCATCGGAGGCTATGATCAAATCTGTTGACATACCCCCAGCACTGTTCCCTGAAACTGTCACTCTGTTTGGATCTCCACCAAAACTTTCAATATTATCTCTTACCCATTTGAATGCTAACAACTGATCTTTCAACGCCTGATTTCCTGGTACCCTTGGGCTTTCTGTACACATAAATCCGTAGGCTCCAAGTCTATAATTGAGGGTCACGACTACAACGTCATGTTTCACTAAATATTTCGCTCCGTACAAGGTCCGTCCGTAAGAACCAAACTCGAAGGCGCCTCCATGCAGGAAAATCAGAACAGGTAGAAGGGTCCCAGATCTAGGTACGAAAACGTTGAGATGAAGACAGTCTAGAGATCCACGGCCAGGTTGAGGGCATATTGCGGAGTCGTCGGTTGCATTGAAAATGTCTTCAAATTCTGGGGCTGGTGATGACGGCTGGAGAATAGTAGGAAGTTTTTTAATTGTGACATCGACATAGCAGTCTAACAGTCGCACTCAGAGACGTTACTTATTACTTAAGCTAAGGAATAGTTAAAATTGCTCTGTCAACTTCTCGTTGACGGAAATTGTCTAACATGAAAACGAGACAGAACAATTTTAAGTATTCCTTAGCTTAAGTAACGTCTCTGAGTGCGGCTGTTAGTCTGTTTGTCCTAGAAAATGGTGTGTTTAGAGCCAATTCCCATTGCAGTCTAAGCCTATTTGTCCTGGAAAATGGTGTGTTAGGGGGTGTCCATTAATTACGTGAGATGATTTTGGCGATTTTTGAACCCCTTTCTCCCTCCTTGGTGAGATATCGTGGGATTTGTCTCGATCCCCTAATCTCACGTGAGATTTTGCAAAATGCGTGTTTTTAGTGTAAATTATACGTTAATCTGTAATAACATGTTTTACTTAATCTAACCCAGTTTTCAAACAATTTTACACTGTTTCTTGCGGAAAAAATAAATTACGTGATTTGTATCTTGAATCGGTTTCTTCTAGGCAAGCGTGCTCTAGGTTTATAGACATTTATTCTCATATAAGATGTTACATCACTTCCATGAGAACACTGCTAACAATAAGTTTGCAGTTCGTCATCGCAAAAATAACTAATAACATTACAAACATGTAGAACAAAATAATATAATATAGCATACAGTACATAATATCCATCTAATTATTCGTTCAACACATTTGCTTTAATTTTATGTTATGATAACATGCTCAGCGAGTCGCTTTTTACATGCGTTGAACGACTTAGTGTTTTTAATTTCCGAGGGTACTTTGTTATAAAGGCACGCTCCTTCAAAAGTAATCATTGTCTTGCCGTTGTTAGTTCGTATCTTCGGCAGGCAAATGATAATATCGTAGACCGCATCATCGTTTAACATCAGGCGAGATGGCCAAGCGCAAGCCTATGTACCTACCTACTATTTAAAATAAAAAAAACTGATTGGTATATGGATCCCTTTCGGCTTAGTAGGTACACCATTTCCGCGTAACGAACCCGTCACGAGATCACACTTAGGGGAGAAAAACTTAATATAAAACTTACCCCAAAAGGATTTTTAGGGTCCACAGTGCCATAAGGTATTCCCAAATACATGTAATAGTCCCCGTCTTCAGCTGGCAACCCTCTAACCAGACCTAGCGTTGTACTAACTAAGGGTACATCTTGGCTGTTCACAACATTTAGGCAAAATATTAAAAATGTTATGTACTTTAAATAGGACATGATTCATTGAAGTTATTAATCGAACTATGCACATTTATCAATAAAATCTCAATTAGTATTAATTAGCATCACCCCGCGGTTTCACCCGTGTGGACATTTCCTTATCAACCGTACAGTTTTCCACTAGCGCTACCCTTGCAATTTTCTATGCAAAAAAATTACGTCGATCCATTGCTCGTTTAGTCGCATAATCACAAAAACCCTTTCAATTTTCTAAGCAAAAAAATTACGTCGATCCATTGCTCGTTTAGTCGCATAATGACAAAAACGCAAAATGACCAAAGGTCTCAAATGGTTCATAGAACAAAACGTTTAAGGAGTGTCAAGTTCAAGGCGTACAATACAATGACCAAGTAGCAAAATGTCCAAAGCTCAAAAAGACCACTGTCCATAGCGCAAAAAATCGAAATTCTAATTATACCATGTCTATTGTCTTCTGTGAATATACTACGAAATGAAATGCGATAATATACAGTTTGTTTTAGTGAGTCAAAAAACTAAAAGGAAAAGAAAAAAACCTTTGAAATACACTTATGTTAAGTAGTTTTAAATTTAAATTAAGACCTATCATGTACCTATATTCTAGCAAATAAATTATTTTGTTTTAGTTTTCTGTTTTGACTCACCAAAATAAACTCTATATATTATCGCAGTAAACTTTGCAGTATAAAGTTATATGATTATTTACGGGATATTTACCGTGGTAAGGTTGTGGAATGAGCTCCCAATCATATAACTTTAGTGAACAACCGTGATAGTTTAAAACAGTGTTTTGCAGTATAATTGGAATTTTGGATTTTTGCGCTATGGACGTTTCGCACTTTGGTCTTTTTGAGCTTTGGACATTTTGCTACTTGGTTACTAGAATATATTCCTTTTGTCTATGCTACAAACATTTTGCTCTTTTGTCAATTTGCGAGTAAACGCCGTTGCTCTGCTGCTGCGTGGAAGTGGAACAAACAAACCGACAAACACACTTTCGCATTCATAATATCAAATAAACATGATTATTGATTAAACACATTTAAATGATTGATGGTCGTTTTATTTAATCTAATCCAGTGATTCTCAAAACGTAAACTTTTACAAGAAAAAATTAATTAGTAAATGGTAGCGTTTTGGTTCAACGCTCATGGGCCTTACGGCTACCTGTTTGAAGCGATTATGCAGCGCAAGTACCGTTTTTTATCGATCGTAAAATTCGATAAAATGCTATAGAATCGGACATAGCGAGTACCTACTGATCAAAATGCATTTCATCGAATTTGTCCATCTCAACTGTCAATCGATAAAGAACGGTACTTGCACTGCTGTTTAGGTGATGAAAAAGTTTGAAAACAAGCCTTATATAGATAGCCCGTTGGTCCAGTTGGCAGTGAACCTACTTTCTGAGCTTGGGGGCGTGGGTTCGATTCCCACCTAGGACAAACATTCATGTGATGTACAATTGTGTTTGTTCTATATCTGGTTGTTAATATCTATTTAAGTTTGTATTTAAAACTATATATGCATGTACAGTTTCTGGCAGCCATTGTACAAGCTTTGCTTAGTTTGGGGTCAGATGACCGTGTGTGCAAAAATGTCCCGAATATATTTTTAAATTGCTTCTAAAAGTTTGACATCTATTTAAGTCCTATGGAGCTATTTTATCTAAGTATGTATATTTATTGATTGATAAATAAATATAAATAGATAAAACGCTATCTAAGCATACGTTATTACCTCAAAACAAAGAAACAAAACAAGGGTGAAATGCTTTAGTATTAGCGTAGCCATCGCGTATCGTAGCTGTTGGAATATCACGCGAACGTGAACCTTAATGCGCCCAGATACAGTTGCGTGATTTTGCAACTGGGGGTCTAGACAAGAGCTACACACTGTTAGCGTTCACGCATGCAGAAGGATGAAATTGTATGAAAATGACATTGACAATGACATTAGCATGAGAGAAATTATCTGAAGCTAATGTCATTTTCATACAATTTCATCCTTCCGCAGGCGTGTACGCTAACAGTGTGTGGCTCTTGTCTAGACCCCCTTAGCGGATTTAACGTTAGTTTGATACTGCGAAAGCAGTTGGCCGTAAGGCCCTTGTGGCTTTGCGGCCACAGCTGTTTAAAGCAATGGATTGAACTGGAGTTTAGGTGATGAAAAAAATGTCCCGCGACCGCAAACTGGGTGCGTTACGGTTCACGTTTGCGTGATTTTTCGAACCGGTTTTATAGAGTTTGGTGCACCAAACTAACGTTAGATCCGCTCAGTTGGAAAATCACGCGAACGCGAACCTTAACGCGCCCAGATACGGTTTGCGGTCGCGTGATTTTCCAACTGAGCGGATTTAACGTTAGTTTGGGGTCGCAATAGCAGTCGTCCGTAAGGCCCAAGGGCAAGTTAAATAAAGGCTAAAATAAAATATCAGACAACTTGCAAAATATATATTTATTTGTTAGCAAATTAAAATAAGTTTTCGCAAACAATTCACCTCTTAAAAGCAGTTTATGTACGTCACAAAAAACTTGTTTCTACGAACTTTTAACATTTTCCAAAAATCAGCTGTTCCATACATTGGCAGGCCAATGAACTTTTTCTATGGAACAGCCTTAGAATAACTACTCAGAGAAGGTAGGTTTCCAAACAACGCCTTCTCAAAACGTAAGCTACAAATTCGCTTTGTAGCTTACGTTTCGATTGGTATTTTAAACGATTTAAGCAAGAAAATTAATGGATTACCTGTGGAATGTCACACCATAACACTTATGCTGCTTTTCTGATTTGTTGTGGTACGATTTCACCGCGCAAATTGTCATAGTAAAATATTTTTATATATTTTTTATATATGACACCATTTGCATGGCTTAAATTTTGCGAATGTACTTGGTTTCTTTGTGTAGTTATTCTAAGCGAACAGCAGATTTTTTTTATTAATTTTACAGCATATTGTATACATTGATATTTTTTAGATTGAATTTGTACTGCATACTGTATATAAAAAACTGATAGACTAGCAACTTCTCGAGCGATCGTGGCCGAGCGGTAGCATGTGCGCTTTACAATCTGACGGCACCCGGTTCGATCCTCGGCCCTGCACCAATCACTTATTTAATACCTAAACAAATTATGTTCACCGGTCCATGGACCGGTAAGTGCAGCGTAGGACGTCCAATACAAGATGGACAGACGACCTAAAAGAGACCGCAGGGAAACGCTGGATGCAGGCCGCTTCCAACCGGCCCTTCTGGAGATCGATGGGGGAGGCCTATGTCCAGCAGTGGACGTCCTACGGCTGAAATGATGATGATGAAATTATGTTCAGTTTCGATGCCACCTCTCAAAAACGGTGAAGGAAGACATCGTGAGGAAACCGGAATGTCCAAGAACCGCAAAAGTTCAAAGACATGACATTCACCAACATGCACTGGGCCAGCATGGTGGATTAGGGCCCACCCTCTCTCAGAGAAGGCCTATCCCAGCAGTGGGACATGATAGGCTGAAATGACGATGAGACTGGTAACTTGATTACATGTAACTAAATTTTTCTATTATATTTTTTTTTTGTTCTACTTAATCTATTAGAATCTAATATACAAATTGAGCAACAATCTAAGAATATTCTACAAAGACTTGGTAACTTTTTTTTTTATATTCTATTAACTATTTGAACTCGATCATGGCTCGAACCTACCTATTTATCTTACTTTTAATAGGCATGTGTCTTAATTTTTATTTAATATCTTACAAAAAAAAGTTTTTTTTTTTTTTTATGCTATAGGTGCGGGGGAGTACTAACAGCATGCTGGCCGCGCTCGCGGGCAGGCTCGACTGCCCTTACATTGCTCACTGCTGTGGAATGCACGTTACACACAGATCTTATAGGGTGCCATTTTAATTACTAAATTACTTGTTTGACATTTTATGTAAATATATTTTAAAATTGATTAGATTTTTATTCTTATGTAGGTATAATGATTATTATTTTGATATTTTAATGAATTAAAAGTAGTGTTAGTATTTAAGTTGTAACTAATTGTTTGTGTATTGTAATTTTTGTAATGTGACTGTATTAATTAATTTGAATTGTGAAACTATGAGTTAATTTACTTGAAATAAATATTATATTATATTATAGGTGGCAAACAAGCAGACGGGCTGCCTGATGGTAAGCAGTCACCGTCGCCTATGGATACTTGTAACACCAGAGGCATCACAAATACGTTGCCGACCCTTTAGAACTCTATTAGCTAATCAGCAAATCTATTAGATAATGAGCTAATGAGCTAATCATAAATCAAAGAAGATCACATCAAAGAGAACAAAATTAAAATTTGTCCAAAAATAAATACAGTAGAATCCGTTTATTATGACTCCGCCTATATTGACCAACCGATTATTATGACGTAATTCGGTATGCTAAAAAAAAATAACCTATGCCAATTCCAAAACCATTTCGAGATTTTATCTTACCAACCCTTATTTTTCTACTCCGACCTTTTAAAACGATAAGATGCCATTTATTTTAACATAAAACTAAAAAATCATTCTACTTTCATTGACCTCTAAATGACGTCACATTGTAGCATTTTATTTTCTGTGCCTTTTAAGATAAAAAATATTATACATTTGACACACTGTTCGTCACACAGAATAGAATATTTTTTCATTTCTGTGGTTTGACTGTCTGGTTTTTTTCAGGGCTGCCAATATGGGGTGCTTTTTTAGGCTTCTCAACGCAACGAAATTTGGTGCTATATGGTGACGTCACATAATTTCAATTTTCAAAAAAATATTGTAAAATAACTACCCAATAGAAAACAAAAATATTGAAATTAGTTTCTTAAAATAGCCTTATCTACGAAATAAAAAAATTAAAAAAATACAAAAAAATAACTTTACATACCGAATTACACTACGAAGTTTGGTTTTCATATAAATTCTTTATAAAAAAAAGTCAGATATAATGACTTCCCTTACAGTGACATGTCGCTTATTATGACCCATTTTTAATAAATTATGCTAAATTATGTCCGGTTATAATGACCGACACTACGCCGACATGATTCTTTACACCTTCGGTAATGTTCGTTGGTTCCCGACGACGTTCGGCACATGGCTCGTTTTTGTTTTGAATCTCAGTACTAAACTATTTACGATTGAGGAGAAAGGTGCAATAATATGCAGATTAGAAAATGGAGAATTAAACTCATCTCTCGCAAAGGAGTTTGGCGTGGGTCATTCGACAATCTCAATGATTTTTAAAAACAAGAACCGCATTAAGCAATCTTTCAATTCAAATGTTTTGAAACCGAAGAGGCACCACCACTTCAATGCACTCCTTTGCACCAACACTGATTGTGATATTATTTGTGACAATTGGAGAACTGTAACAAAAGTGTTTTTGACTTATTGTGAAAACTTAACTGACCAATGGGACAGGGGCAAAAAAGCCGATGACTATGATGACAATTTGTATGACATACTGATTTTGTGTTGACATATTTTTACAGCAATTTGTTGTATTTATTATATTAGTTTTTTTTTTAATTATTCCTATTTTTACCAGGAAATATATTTAAGCTTAATAGTATGTGAGATAAATGTTAGTGGAATTTGTCCGTTTTTATTCTCAATAAATAATTTGAATTTGAATTTGAAGAGGCTTCAAAAATAGCAAATGAAAATCATAAAAAAGGTTTTTTTTTTTACAAAACGCTTTGTATGTCTTCCGCTTATTATGACGTGTTAGTCAATTCCTTTCGATGTCATAATAAACGGATTCTACTGTAATTTATAATCACTTAATCACAACTCGCGTGAGGATTCATTATAAATTATTATTACCGGCTTGCACTCACGATTTATTTGTTTATTTATAGAATAAATAATAATAAATTTTATTCATCAACAGAATAGGCATGATGACTAATATTTTTTTATTAACTCATAAAAAAGCTGATCATAAATAGAGCCCATCAACGAAAACAAAATTAAAATTAGTTCAAAATAAATAAGATATAAGCATTTTAATTTCATGCTAGACAGAGAGCGCACTATACTGAGCCGTGACGTCACGGCTCAGGAGCGCCATACAAATGCTATACTAACACACGCTTTGCGAGAAAGGGATGAGCATCCCCTCCCTATCCCCACCTAAAACTTTAAACGCTCATATCTCAGAGATTTATCAGCCAATTCAAATTGTTTTTTCAGTATGTGTAATGTATTTAGTTATATTCATCGCTAAGCCGGTTATTTGTAATAAATTAAATATTAAGACACATGCCACACCGGTTTGTGACTCTGCTTTTTTGTATACCATAATATGCTAAGTAATTTTTTTAAATTCACGTTTTTACTATTTACTTTCTACAGCTGACAGAGCTACAAAAACGTGGACCTAGTGTATATTAGACCGCATGATTGGTCCTGGGCGTGATTTTGTCTTTTTGCACAACTTTTTTGATATATGTTTTTTTTTTTTTAATTTTTTATGCCATAGGTGGCAAACAAGCAGACGGGCTGCCTGATGGTAAGCAGTCACCGTCGCCTATGGATACTTGTAACACCAGAGGCATCACAAATACGTTGCCGACCCTTTAGAACTCTATTAACTCGCCTTTTGAAGAACCCCATGTTGTAACTTCTCGGAAACACCGTAGAAGGTAGCTCATTCCACATTTTGCAGGTGTGAGGCAAGAAGGATCGTGTGAATGTGGATCATGTGTGGATGAGCCTTCAGGCGGTGGCGGCTAGTACGATGGTAAAACCGCGACGCCGGCATCAATGTATATATGGTGGTGCCCGCAATGCGCAAGCCCGACTCGCACTTGGCCGGTTATTTGTTAAGGCAACTTTCAGACTGCAACTTATTTCCGCGGATGCCTATAGAGTCACAAACGTGCAAAAAAAACTAAACTAAAACTCGGCGCACGCTACTAATTGCGCCGACTTTTAGGTTAGTTGTAAGGCAACCGCGATCCGAGTACAACGCCGCGCGATGCCAGAGCTACGATGACACAGCGGACAACTAACGTTGAACACTATGCAAGCGAAATAACGTCTACATTGGAGTAAATGTGGCATTGTGAAGTATGTAATTGATGTCTAGATATGTACAGCGACGTTCGGGCGATTTTTGACTATTGTTACTTAGAGACTGTGATTCTATAGGTATTTTATCTCGATGGCCCAGGGCTATCCAATGGCAACACTGAAATCTCTTCAAACATTTTGGCGACTTATAATCTAGGTTTAACAGCATCAGGCTCCAGCGCAGCCCTGTCTGGGAGAACGGTCGAGTACATCTTTGTCCTAAAACAAATTAATATATTAGGTTTAAATATCTTAATTAAGGTGGTAGGATTCACCTATGGCGGGAAATTCCAATTTCAAACAGGTTTTTTGTAAAGTTATATGATTATTTACGGGATATTTACTGTGGTAAGCGGTATCGGGAGCTAATTCCACAACCTTACCACGGTAAATATCCCGTAAATAATCATATAACTTTAGTGAACAACTGTGATGGTTTAAAACAGGTTTTTTGTATAGGTCAGAAATGAGGGGATCCGTAAACGAAAGAAGGTTACCGACAAAGCCCACCGGATTAGCAAGTTGAAGTGACAGTGGGCAGGGCATATAGCACACAGAACAGATGGCCGATGGGGCCGAAAAGTTCTCGAATGGAGACCACGGACCGGTAAGCGCAGCGTAGGACGTCTACCCACAAGATGGACAGGCGACTTAAAAGGGACCGCAGGGAAACGCTGGATGCAGGCCGCCTCCAACCGGCCCTTTTGGAGATCGATGGGGGAGGCCTATGTCTAGCTGTGGACGTCCTACGGCTGAAATGAATAATGATGATGATGTAGCTAGGCCGGGTAATTATTTTGAAACGACACAATGTTTGCGCAAATCGTTGGTTGTTCTTTACATTACCATGTACAACTATTTAACAGTAACGCACCATATTACTTACATTTGTCAATAAACCGTTTGAAACAGCAAAAATTAGTTAATTGACAAATGTAAGTAATAATGTGCATTAGAGATAAATAGCTTTACATGATTTTGTAAAGAATAATAATCAATTTGCGCAAACATCATGATCGTTTACAATAATTACCCGGCCTAGCTACAAGGACAACAAAACTGTTTGAAATTTGAATTTCCCGTCATTGGTGAAACGTACCATCTTAATATCATAAGAAACAACGTCTCACTAAAGCGATATTTTAATTAATATTTAGGTACGTGTGGTCTTAAGCACAGTTTTTTTATAGTAATAGGCTTGCGCTTGACCGCCAACTTTCCTGATGTTAAGCGATGATGCGGTCCAGAATGGTTAAAAACGATTATACGTACAAGCGTCAAACTTGGTATGATTATAGTACACACTCTAACAACAAATAATCAATAATGGCCAAGTGCGAGTCGGTGACCAATTTCTGTTCATTACTAAGTTATAACTGGTAATTTCATTACTTGGACGACCTTATCTTTAGTCTCACTGAATCGAAATCCCATATTTTAATATACATAATTAATATATATACATAAGTCAGTTTTTTAAATTGATAATTACATTATTTTGTGGTGGTACGGAACCCTCAGTGCACGAGCCCGACCTGCACTTGGCCGGTTTAATTCGCGATTTCAGGATTAGTCCCGTAATAAAAGTTGTTCATAATGATGAGTAAAATGACCTCCTTTAGGCTTAGTACAGTCTTGATGCGTAACCCTGTATATCAGTATTTTTCAACCTTCTTGAATACGCGACCCCTTTACAAGCAAAAAAAGTTTTGTGGCCCCCCAGGGTCATAATAAAACTATGTCAGCGATTTAAAAAAAAAATTAATTGCTATTTAATTTTCTTTCTATTGTGACATAAATATCAACCGAAAAACTTGTCCCTGAGATTGTTTTTTTTTTTTTAACTGTAGTGTAAGATCTACACTTGGTTTTTCTTTTACCTGCGACCCCCCCGTATAAGGCTTTGCGACCTCTTGGGGGTCGCGACCCACAGGTTGAAAAACATTGCTGTAGATGTTCTTAGTTCTTACCTGCGGAGGGTCCGGTCGCAGGGGTAGTAGTAGCAAATGTACGAGGAAATGAAGAAGAACAAGCTGAAAATGCACGTCAAGGCCAGGCCCGTGGGGAACTGAAAGTAAAAAAAAAATTTTTTTTTAAAAACAAGCTTTTGGTATTCTTCTCAGCAAATAATAGAATAGAATATCATTTATTATCATAAAGTCACATTTGTAATAATTTTTATAATCCTACTAATATTATAAACGCGTATTGTATCTATGGGCCGTCCGTTAATCACGTGTTTTTTTTTTTTGCATTTTTAACCCAAACTAACAAGGCAAGGTAAAAAGAGGTTGTATAAATGAGCCTGGAATTGTTGTACTATTACTCGACTACTATTGTGTACGTTTTTTTTTTTTTTTTTAATATATATTTAAAATGCAACTCCACGGACTCCAGGGTCCGTGACTTTTATTATACTTGACTACAATTTTGTTAACTTAAACGAATTTACTTAGTTATTCACAATACAGGGAGAGGAAAGTTAGTGTGTGTACTGTGTACGATTCGTTGTGTCATCTTACTAGTTTATTTATACTCTACTAGCTGACCTGACAGACGTTGTCCTGTCTTAGAACTGTCAAACACGCAAAGTCAAAATTGTAAATCTTATTTTACTACACCTTGGGTTACCTTATTGGAGTTTTAGTAAGGATCCCTATTTTTTTTGAAAATACAATATAGCCTATGTTACCCGGAGATAGTGTAGCTTTCCAACAGTGAAAGAATTTTTCAAATTGGTTCAGTAGTTTCGGAGTCTATTCAATGCAAACAAACAAACAAACAATCAAATCTTTCCTCTTTATAATATTAGTATAGATAGTGTATGACTAGTAATATTCTATTTGCTCGCTCTCTCTCTTTTCAAAATGTCTGCTGTGTAGTTTTTGTCTTTATATAAGATTAATAGAATAAACACAAAGTAAAAACCACTATTTTTAATACATCTCAACACTACTTTTTCGTTTTTATACGATGATGGATTCGACAAAACGGTGACAGTAAAAAAATATATGAGAAAAATGAACAGGAAATCAGATCTATTAGTTTTTTGTTCCAAGGTAACATTCTGTGAATCGTGAAATACCTCAGCTTTTCAGTATAACGTTTCTCTTCCGCAGCGTCATGTCAAGGTTTCTCAATTTACAAGCAGAGTTTAAATTTTCACAATCTAGAACATTAAAACACTTTTATGACCACGACACTGGGCAGGGTTCAGTCATCAGTGGCTAGCCCAGATATATAATGCAAGGGGAAGATGGGGAAAAACAAAATTTACGTACGGGTCCACTTGTAAGGATCACTTTTCAATCATCATCACTCACGTTCCACTTTCTTTTTTAACCCACCAATACCTCACCCTAAAAGAGGAGAGTGAACCAACAGCTTTCGAGAAAACAAAAAAAAAATAATTATGAGGTTAAGAATGTTTTTTGGGGTACCGTACCCAAAGTGTAAAAACGGGACCCCAATTACTAAGCCTACGATGTCTGTCTGTCTGTCTTACCTATTAACTGTATTTTTCGAACCGTAATAGATAGCCAGTTGAAATTTTCACAGAATATGTAATGTTACGGCGAATTAACTAACAAATAATAAAAAAGGCAATAAGTAAAAACGAAAGGAGGGTCACAGGTAGGACAGACGGGTACCTAACGGAACCCTAAAAAGTACAACAAATCCCATACAACAAACGTATATTTTTTTACGTATTTTTGTATTAGCTCTAATGTAAAAACAGTAATACTTACAAGCGTCAAACTTAACATGATTATAGTACACACTCTAAAGTATAACAACAAATAATAAAAAATGGCCAAGTGCGACTCGGTTGACAAGTTTCTGTTCATTACCAAGTTATAACTGGTAATTTCGTTATTGAATTTTGTGGTGGTACGGATGTACCCTCAGTGCGCGAGCCCGACTCGCACTTTGCCGGTTTATTTTAGTTGGTTAAGGCCAAGGACGTTTTACCTTTAGGGTATGCAACGTCCAAGCAACGTCCTTGGTTAGGGCTAATTAAGAAATTTTCAACAAAAAAATTCTCGAAAATTACTGAGTATCGCAGTATGCCGTTTCAGATTTAGGCTTCCTATGTAGACCTGTGAAAAAAAAAATCTGCCTAGCTTTATACACATATTGCAAAGCTGAGCCGTGGACGTCCTATGGCTGAAATGATGATGATGATGACCTAGGAACTATAAAAACTGCAGTCAACTCACCTTTTTGCTGCATTCTTCCTCCCAATCCACGGGTATGATATCTTCGTATAATTTCACGAACCGTTCTAAGGGACATCTTTGGCCGCAGTTCGGGATGGACAGGACTATGGGGTCCACTATCTCTGTACTATTCCTGTATAGAATCTTAACAAAGTGGATCTGGGCGGCGTCGTCTGGAAACAAAGGTTTTTTTTTAATTGAGAGCCGTATTACAAAATGAATATGTTATGACCTTATGTTTTTCAGGCTTTCGTTCAGTGTGGAGGTCAATGGCGAGGCCTATGATCAGCAGTGGACGTCTTCTGGCTGATGATGATTACAAAATACAATCGTCATATGGATTTTCGGGCATAAAACGAAAAAAAAATATATTTATTTAAAATTAAACAAGCTTTTAGGCGTCTGCTCATCTTGTAGAAGTGCTTGGAAAGACAAATCTAACTAACCCAAACTCGATGGGGTAGGAAGGAGTTCCTCTCAATTTCGTACAATCAGCGTAAGAAAATACTTCAGAATTCGATATTCCTAGGTTACACAGGCTGTTTATATAAATTAAAAACAAAGTGGGACCCAGGACACTTCCTTGGGGAACGCCATATGATAACCACTGTATCATCACTAACATATTTTCCTACTTTGACTCTTTGTTTCCTATTGGTAAGGTAATCTTTAAATAGTTCCAATGGCGAACCCCTAATTTCTATCTTCTCAAATTTGTTCACTAAGATGGGAACAGAAACAGTATCAAATGCTTTTTTTATGTCCAAAAATACAGCAAGATATTTTCGACTTTTGTCCAGTTGATCAGTTATTATTGAACTCAAAGCAGTAACTGCATCTTCAGTCGATTTTCCTTGCTGGAAATCAAATTGAGAGGGTATGGAACAGCAGTTTCTTTTCGCGATTTCAGGGTTGGTTACTAAAAGTTTTTCATAATGATTAGTACAATGATCTCCTTTCGGCTTAGTATAGTCTATATGCGTACCCTTGTATTGATCCGTACTTACCATAAACAAGCTCGAACAGTATTGTAGATGTATACTCGGGGCATCTCCCATCGTACAAACCCAGCCCGTTCAGAACACTGCCAATGTTCAGATCATGAGCACTGTAGATGTTCAGCTTCCTCACGGGTTTCCCATCCAGTCCTTCATACTGCACGTCGTGGTACGGAATCTGTGAGTTGCGGCAGTGCATGACTTTAACCATGTTGTGGGTGACTTCCTTCAGGAATGGCCCAACTTTCAGTCGGGTCATCAGGGGCGTAGCGGTCTCCGTCGTGAAACTTGAGAACAAAGGGTAATTTTAATAGCATTTCAGAAATACCCTAACAGGAAACCGAATCTCGTTTTTTGATGTTAATGTTATTAAATTAATAAATTTTATTGAGGTGGTACGTTTCGCATATGACAGGAAATTCAAATTTCATACAGTTTTCTTGTCCTTGTAGCTAGGCCGGGGTAATTATTGTACATGACACGGTGTCCGCGCAAATCGTTAGGTGTTTTTTACATTGTCTTGTCAGCTATTTATCAGTCACGCACCATATTTCTTACATTTGTCAATAAACCGTTTGAAACAGCAAAAAATAGTTTATCAACAAATTTATGTGAGTAATAATGTTCATTAAAGATTGATATCTTTATATGATTTTGTAAAGAATAATAATCAATTTGCGCAAACATCATGATCGTTTACAATAATTACCCAGCCTAGCTACAAGGACAAGAAAACTGTTTGAAATTTGAATTTCCCGCCATTGGTGAAACATACCACCTTAATGAGCGATGATGATGATGATTATTATACTGTATATATATTTTTTTATTATATAAATTATTTTTATTTTAATGTAAGTCCGTTGTCAAACATACCTGTATCCAGATGGTTCCGCCATCTGATCTGGGTAAACCTCCGAGGCCCACGCTGGCAATGTAAAATTGTACAGCTTCTCTATTTTTAGAACGCTGTAGATACTTGAAATGTCATTATAGTCCTGTACTTTAAAGCCTGCATATTCCGTGAGGTAACTGAAAAAAGTTTTTTTCTTTAAAGAGCGGTAACAGGCATACTGTTCTTTTTTAACGGCCGGTTATCCGAGTCGCGTAGGCAACAAAACGCTCCCTCAGCCCCCGCCATGTTATAGCGACGATGTATTTTGCCACGCAAGAATCAGGACGCCCGCGGGGGGAGTGCAACGACAAAAACGAACATAGGTCCGACCTCGATGACGCCTGGCGCGGTACTGAACGCGGCGCGCGCAAATTCTCGCGACCTTTTTACGCTTTTACTTTCGCTAAAAAACGAAACTATTCACTCTCAAAATACTATCCAAATAAAAAAAAAAAAGAATAAAACTGCCTTTGAAACTCGACTTTGTTTCAGATTTTTTTTTGATCGAGGAAAGTTTATTCTATCGTGTTTTGAACCAAATCATAAACTCAGACACAGATGTATCTGTGACATGTATTATTTTCCAGCTCAAATATTGTAATTTAACTGAATAAAATTGATTTAAAACCGTTAAATTTGGTATAAGAAGCCGTTAAAAAATAATTATAATAAAGGGGCTTGCGCTTGGCCGCCATCTCGCCTGATGTTAAGCGACGATGCCGTCTACGATGGAGCACGCTTGCCTAGAAGAAACCGATTCACTCTCGACTTGAAGACACCCAGATTGTAACTGACGGGGAACACCCATTCAGGCAGCGCATTCCACAGACTAGCAGTTCGCACAATAAATGTGGAATCAAAGCGCTTCGTACGGGTATTCGGAATATCAACCATAAAACAATGTCGATTTTAGTGCTCGCCCTGGCAGTCCGATAGAAAAATGGGCAGGATGAATTAAATCATGCAGATCTAATGCACACTCATATATAGTTTGGATCTGCCTTAAACTCAAAGTAGTACCGAAAAAACTGCCAAAAACTAAAAGGGGGCGAAGTAAACACGTATTGCATACACTGACATATTCTTACTAGTTCTACAAACGCACACTTCTATATTGAGCGGCACACAACTGCAAACGAGATGATCAAAATGTCGTCCAAGGGGCGTGTAAGTGTTAAAGGGGAAACTGTAGGTATCAACACTTACATTTGTTTTTTCTGAGGGTCCGCCTGATGGTAAGCGGTAACCGTCGCCTAAGAACACCAGCAGGCTGAGCACGGGCCGTGGACAAATTTGTCTTTCCACCACTTTTGTTCCGTGAGAAAGAGACAAACATATCCATACTCTAGCTTTGTCGGGTACGCGAGGGAAAGACAATTTGTCCACGACCCATGCTACTTACTTCTTTGTACTTCTGAAGTCTGTTTTTGTATGCTGGTGAATTCATCCATCCACTGTTTTCTGTTTTTATCCCGCGAGAAAGAAACAAATGTATCCATAATCTAGCTTTGTCGCGTCTACGCACAAACGGTGGAAGGACAATTTGTCCACGACCCATGCTACCAACTTACTTCATTAATTTTTTGTACTTCTGAAGTCTGTTTTTGTACGCTGGTGAATTTTTCACTCGTGTTTTTTCAATATCGAAATTAGGACATTCTTTATTCATAGATAGGACTTCGTCTTCCTCTTCGGGCACCGTGTGCACTGGTATAGGCTGCCACTGGAGATGAGGGTTCCATACGGAATCTTCAACTGGAGGATACATTCCTGTTTGAAAAAAATATATATAAGAAAAAAATAAGTTTTTTTTTACTTCGAACAGATCTACATTTGGCCACCACCTCGCCTGATGGTAAGCGACGTTGCGGCCGTAGATTTAACACGTTGATCTAGAAGAAATCTATTCACTCTAGCCTTGATGATGCCTAGATTGTAGTTCTCAGGAAACAATAAGAGGGCAGGGAGTCCCATTCTTGGGCAGTATGTATCATAAATGAAGACCCAAATCAATGAGTACGAATTTTTGTAATTTCTACAAGATATTTCCAATATAGAATAGATCTCAGTTTGGCCACCAACTCGCCAAGTTATAACTGGTAATTTTGTTATTGAATTTTGTGGTGGTACGGAACCCTCAGTGCTCAAGCCCAACTCGCACTTGGTAAGTTTAATTTTGTCGCTTTTGAAATTTTGGTTTATTTTTGTGTTGTTACGCAATTGATCCACCAATTATTAGTTTGTACATGTAGGTAAAGTATTAAAGGTTTTTTTTTTTTTTCGTTTAGAATGTAACTTACCAGCCAAGTTGGCCAAGGCAGACATCAGAGTCCTGTCAACGTTTGTAGATCTCACATAAATCTCGGTCGGATCAAATTTTTCTGAGATTAAATGCTGAAAACAGTTTTAACATTTCAATAATTATCATTGTGTTTTAAATGTTTAATCAAACATTTAACAAACCCGGGTGTCCGGGGAATAAATCTCAATTTCACTTAAATGTCCGGGGTTTTGAAACTTTTTGTCCAGCGTCGGCGATTTAGGTGATGGCAGCCCTAGTCTAAGATATTGTCACCATCGTGAGTCGAACCTGGACTTGACTAGCATAGGACCGAAGCGGATGGTGTCACAGAAAAGAGAAGTAAATAGAACGGAAATGAGAAGGAAAATCTGTCGCCAGGATTATGACAGAACCTTGCTTGAACATTCATATCAACGCGTCGAACTCCACATCCAAAGAACTTGGACTTTACCTTTTTGGGTTAGGTCTCAAAATTCTTTGTCCGCATCACAGTTGCTAACTGATTTCGAATGGCTGATGTTTCGTTTATATGGGTGCAACTGGTTACAACAAATTTTTTACAAAAATGCATTGAAAGCCGTTCTAATTTAAACAAAAAAAAAACTGTGGATGGTATAGAAGCTGTTACCCAGCAGTGGGAAGAAAAGCTGTGAATAATCTCTAATAATTATTATACTTAAAATAAAGTCGTTTTCCGCATGTCTGTATAACAGCTAACTCCTCCTAAACCACACAACGGATTTTGAAGCAGTTTTCACCATCAGTTAGGTAATTTATCACGGAAGGTTTTATATAACTAGCGACCCGCCCCGGCTTCGCACGTAAATTACACCCGTGCGAAGCAGAGGCGGGTCGCTAGTGATAACATACACAAAAAACTTACATTATAGCGAGTTCTTAGCCATTGTCCCAATGCATAGTGCTGCTTTTTACCAGTGTTAGTTAACTCGCCGAATCTTACGGGCCATAGGGACTCGTTCCGATATGGATCCGTGGGGAACTGGTTAACGGGCGTGCGGTCTCCATGGCGGTAAATCACGGCAGCGTATGTAATGTGCTCCTCACCATCAATGATAGGATAACAAGCGAATAGAACCCATGATAGAGTAAACAGTTTGTATGTAGGTTTCATATTATAAAAGCCGATGCTGAATTAACAATTAACATAGAAAACGTCCAGTCACAAAGTACTTTAGTTCCTTGATGTTGTTGTTCTTTGAATTTAAATTAAAACACTAACTACTAGACGCTTTATCCATTTCAACTCTTGTAACTTGTATTATTTATAGCTGTGTTTGTGTAAACAAGCATGCTGTGGTAATTTAGAACATTAGTGGCGGAACGCTCTAAGGCTGCTGACATCCATCCGCGCCTAACCAAAGAGATGAAAGAGAATGTAACTCGACGCTACGCCTAACTAAACTAATTAAAACAACATAACGTACTGTGTCAATATCCTCTGGTATAAGTGTTCTGTGGTCAATATCATCCATCAAAAATGTTTCAAAATAAAAAACATAACGTCAACAATAATTATTCTTTGAACATTATTAATAATTAATTTATCATTTCTTCGATAAAATTCACGGTAATATCTCTAATTTTATCAGTAGAGTGATTCAAAGTTTCTGTGTACCTATCTTAGTGTTAATTTGAACGCATGTGCCACCGTTTCAATTTAGCTACCTTCGAACTGAGATTTCATATTTTACTACGTATCGTTGCCCCCCACAAAGATTTCATACTATACTACGTGCCCCCGAACTGTGAACCCATAATATATTTATGCTAAGCTTTGTTCAAATTTCGGAGAAAAAACTCGTGCAGTTATCTAGGCCACGTAGTACAGCTTGAGTAAAGCCCGATGCAGACCTTGCGAAGTACAGGTGGCAAGTACAAGTAGCAAGTACCTACTAGATACTAGTAGTTAGTAGATACTTGCTACTTGTACTTCTCATGGTCTGCAATGGCATAATACTTAGGTGATAATTTGAATTTAGTTTAGGAATCGTGGTAATTTCTGGTAATAACTGTGATGATTACTTGTTTTGCAGTTGTTTGAACACTTTGAACTGATACAGGACTCACTACCTATATTATTATCACTGTATTGCAAGATGTCATTCAAGTTGCTGGTTGCAACGTGAGCGATGGAAAAGGTAATTTCATATTAAAACTGTTAACATATTCGTGTCCTACAACGAAAGAGAATGTAAACACAATGGTACCGTATTACTAATGACCATTACCCAATGAATAGACTTTTCGAATTAGCAATCCAAGGTATTTATTACTATAATATAATTACGATTTACCCTTAGTCTCAGATATGATAGTTTTCGAACACTTTTTTCGTTTACGTATTGTTCCATACATTTTAGTAAAGCGCCTCCAGCGGAAACGCGAAAGAACTAAAATCGGTAGTAAACGGCGGTATAGATTGCTTCACTATAGTACGAAAAAAATATCGAATACTTTCAGCCCAGCAATGTATGGAACAATACGAAAACGAAAAAAGTTTTCGAATACTATCAAAACTTGTACTATGGGTAGAACAGAGTAGATACTTTTAAAGGTTTCGTACGGCGTACCGTACCCAAAGGGTGAAAACGGAACTCTATTACTAAGCTTACGCTATGTCTGTCAGTCCGTCCTACCTCTTAACGCTGGTCGGTTTTTTATGTTATTTCCCAAAAGCAAAGAAGTTTAAACCACTGCTGGAACACAGGCCTTCTCTCAGAGAAAGGATGGGCCCTAATTCATCATCATCATCAAACTTGCTTGGGCGATATCTCGGAAACTGTCGATCCTGGACTAGCAGTTCCTTCGCAAAAGTGATAGATCTCGTCGAGATCTTCATTTCGGATGACAGCTGTCAAACTTGCTTAGGTGATATCTCGGAAACCGTCGATCCTGGACTAGCAGTTCCTTCGCAAAAGTGATAGATCTCGTCGAGATCTTCATTTCGGATGACAGCTGTCAAACTTGCTTGGGCGATATCTCGGAAACCGTCGATCCTGGACTAGCAGTTCCTTCGCAAAAGTGATAGATCTCGTCGAGATCTTCATTTCGGATGACAGCTGTCAAACTTGCTTAGGTGATATCTCGGAAACCGTCGATCCTGGACTAGCAGTTTCTTTGCAAAAGTGATAGATCTCGTCGAGATCTCAATTTTGGATGACAGCTGTCAAACTTGCTTGGGCGATATCTCGGAAACCGTCGATCCTGGACTAGCAGTTCCTTCGCAAAAGTGATAGATCTCGTCGAGATCTTCATTTCGGATGACAGCTGTCAAACTTGCTTGGGCGATATCTCGGAAACCGTCGATCCTGGACTAGCAGTTCCTTCGCAAAAGTGATAGATCTCGTCGAGATCTTCATTTCGGATGACAGCTGTCAAACTTGCTTAGGTGATATCTCGGAAACCGTCGATCCTGGACTAGCAGTTTCTTTGCAAAAGTGATAGATCTCGTCGAGATCTCAATTTTGGATGACAGCTGTCAAACTTGCTTAGGTGATATCTCGGAAACCGTCGATCCTGGACTAGCAGTTTCTTTGCAAAAGTGATAGATCTCGTCGAGATCTTCATTTCGGATGACAGCTGTCAAACTTGCTTGGGCGATATCTCGGAAACCGTCGATCCTGGACTAGCAGTTCCTTCGCAAAAGTGATAGATCTCGTCGAGATCTTCATTTCGGATGACAGCTGTCAAACTTGCTTAGGTGATATCTCGGAAACCGTCGATCCTGGACTAGCAGTTTCTTTGCAAAAGTGATAGATCTCGTCGAGATCTTCATTTCGGATGACAGCTGTCAAACTTGCTTGGGCGATATCTCGGAAACCGTCGATCCTGGACTAGCAGTTCCTTCGCAAAAGTGATAGATCTCGTCGAGATCTTCATTTCGGATGACAGCTGTCAAACTTGCTTGGGCGATATCTTGGAAACCGTCGATCCTGGTCTAGCAGTTCCTTCGCAAAAGTGATAGATCTCGTCGAGATCTTCATTTCGGATGACAGCTGTCTATAATAGGTAGAGACTCTGGCAAAGCTATAGTAATATTTTTGTGTTTCAGGCATGCAATCTCAACCAAACGCAGGACTTACAAATGTAAATGATACAAGTGCTGCAATGGTTCCTAATGAAGGTGGTGTAACATCGGATACACAAGAAGAAAAAGATTTTTAAGAAGATTTTCGAGATTGGTTTGTGTTTGCAATCTCAAAATTATGAGATTTATAGAAAACAATGTTGCTTGATTTTTGAAGTTACCAAAAGAATGTGAAGAAACTGCACATCTTTTGATGTTCTTCGATAAATTATTTGATTCGGTGAATGGATCTTACAGTGAAATTCTGGGAAGACATTTTTACTTTGCTGCTGTAACGCCGAAATCACCACATCAGAAATTTTGGAGTGAAGCTCTTCCAGTTTTAAGATCGTTACGATATTTAAATGACGGGAGGGAAAAGGTTGTTCGGTCCATAACAAGCTGGATTAAGACTAAAGAAGGATTCCAAATGCTTGTAAATTCTTTACACAAAAATCAACTTAACTATATAGTTAATAAATTTCAACCACAGGATGACAGGACCCATTAGAAAATATGTTTGGCTCCATATGGTCACTGAGCATATGCAATAGAATGCCTGGTGCATTTGTTTTTGAAAGCAAATATAAATCACTTTTAATAAATAATTTATCAATGGGTGATTCGCAAGGAGCGAATTGTGAAAAAGATACTTCAGCCGGCTTACAAACAATACGCGATTATTTTGATATTTGAGCTCAAAATCAAATGAAAAAGAAAATATCGAAATTGATGAGGAAGAGTTTATAATGAGGATCAGTAATCATCATCAGCCGGAAGACGTCCACTGCTGAACATAGGCCTCCCCCTTTAACCTCCACATTGAACGACAGCCCGCCTTTTGCATCCACTGGATACCCGTGACTCTCACAATATCGTCGGTCCATCTAGTGAGAGGCCTCCCTACGCTGCGTCTTCCGGTTCGTGGTCTCCACTCCAGAACCTTTCTTTCCCATCGGTTATCGGTTCTGCGATGGGCGATGGCAATGGCAATGCGATGGCAATGGGCGATGTGGCCCGCCCATTGCAACTTCAACTTGCAAATTTTAGCAGCTGTCGGTGACTCTGGTTCTTTGGCGAATATCCACCACGTTTCGGATCTTATCGCGCAAAGAAACTCCGAGCATAGCTCTCTCCATTGCCCGCTGTGTGACTCTGAGCTTTTCCAAAAGGCCAACAGTTAAAGACCACGTCTCAGTACCATATTAGTAAAGTAGTAGCAAATTCAATAGAACTAGTACTCACTTTATTCTTCATGACATATCTTTTTGAATTATCCAAATCGGACCATTACTTACGAAGATATTAAGTAATAAACATTAAGCCGTTGCTGCCGCTAAAAGAAATGAACGTGGGTGCGTATGACGTCACTGGGACGGTCGCCGCCAGCTACCCGTTGGCCGCTAAAAGGCGCGCAGTGTTTTGGGTGGTTAATTGTGACTTTGATGCAAATTAAGTGCCCGATTTGTGTCTAATATTAGCTTAGTACAGTCTATACTAAATGCGTAACCCTGTATATAATAATGATCTCCTATCGGCTTAGAACAATCTATATGCCTAACCGTGTTTAATGACCTCCTTTCAGTATAGGACAGTCTATATGCGTAACCTTGTGTAATGACATATTTTTTTTGCTTAGTTCAATCTATATGAGTAACCCTGTATAATGACTTCCTTTCAGCTTATTAGTCTATATGCGTAACCCTGTATAAGACCTCCTTTCGGCGTAGTACAGTCGGTCTATTCCACTTTGATCCCTGACTGAAAATACTATTGTACCCCAGACATTTGTATTTGTGTGCGTGCTGCGGTGCGTGCGTACAGGCATGCGCACATACAAGCCGCACGATGTATCTTTCTTCGAAGATAACTTACTATTATATTTTTACTACGGTGGAGTTTTATCATCTCTTTTTACAACGGAGTACCATATTTTACGAAGTAGTAAAAAAAATAGTTTTTCTGGCGTTTTAATAGAGCGTTTTTATTTGTTTGTACATTTCGGCACTATTCAATATTTGTACATAGTTAAAAGATCAATTAGACACAAATCGGGCACTTAATTTGTATCGAAAATCACAATTATCCACCCAAAACACTGCGCGCCTTATAGCTGCCAACGGGTAACTGGCGACGAACGTCCCAGTGACGTCACAAGCTATCACGCCGGCCGACCAGTGAATTTCGCTAGTAATTTGGTCATAACTTCGTTATTTTTTGTCGTAAAACAATATTTTTGCACTGTATGTTAAGGATTTCTTAGCTCTATAAATCTGCATTCTCAACTAAAAACGTTACTGATCCTCATTGATCCCATCAACACTCAATCAATGATGATGAACGCATCCACTAGTGATGTAGAAAATTGTGCAGCTGTTGGTTATTGCAGTGGATGGATAGTCAGAAAGGAAAAAAATAATATTTAGTTAACCACTGTAAAACCTGCAATAAAGACCTCGAAAACCATGAGGAACTACCATTCGTGGTCTCAAGAACCTTTCTTCCAGTTTATCGGTTCTTCGAGCGAAATGGAACATAATTATAATACATAATATTACCTATGATTTTAGACAAACACAGTAATTTTTTTTAAATCGCAGAATACATACAATTGATAATATCTATAAATGTAGATTTAAACTTTTTAAAGTCTAAATTGCACAAACAACGCCTGCAGAGTTTTTTAATATCGATTGGTGCAAACTAATCTTAAACATATTGTCAGGAAAATCACAGAGACGGAGATTGTTAAAGCTGCTTTTGATTATTATACAAAACATAAAACAAAAAATTTAACGTAATCAGGTGTTTTTTTTAAATAAGATTTAGCATAGTATAATGTTTAATTAAAACCAATGCATTTTTAACGTATTTTTGTATAAGCTCTAATGTAAAAACGGTAATACGTACAAGCGTCTAACTTGGCATGATTATAGTACACACTCCAAAGTATATAAACAAACAATAATAAATGACCAAGTGCGAGTCAGTGACAAATTTCTGTTTATTTCTTCAAGATATAATTGTGTTACATTATAGCGTATTCATTTGATAATTGTATTTATGAGTTGTATAAAACTGTACAGCCGTTTAATAAAATATTTTATTAAAGCTCGCAAAAAAGCTTATTATTTCTGAAGTAGACGGAGCGCTGCAGCCAAACTTATGCTTAGCGGACTTAATTTTTACAGTAGGCAAGATGTTTTTTCTACTATGGAAAATGATTGTAGTTTTTTACGGAATGTATGGGATTGGTCACGTGAATTTTTCACCAGTTGTGTAAATCTCATACATTTTGTATAAAACTACAAGCGTTTTCTGTAGTAGAATAGAATTAATACAACCTGCTATTCATCTGTAGGTTAAATGTAGTACCGTTAGTGGCGGATAGATGGAGGCACATATAATTGATTTCAAATATGGCTGAGTTGCCAGTCTATCTCCGTATATATATAGTAGTCTTTGTAAGCAAGGAAGAAGCAAGGTAAGTAAATGGTTTCAAATTTCAAATAAAGAATATTGACATATTTGACTAGCAAGAACTGTGCACAGAGTACTTTTTATATACTGAAAGAACTGTGACAATCTGTGATTATACGAGTAAATTGAGTTATGGGGTTTGCAGACGGGCAGGCAGGCAGCACGTAAAGTAGGGCCAATTTGAGACTAGAAATCACATTTTGATTTTGACATCTGTCAGTCTTATACAAGAAACGTAAATACAAAATAAATCGTAAAACTGCTTTCTTTTGTTATTATTACAATAATTAGGTATTAGGTATTTTTTTTTTTCCTCTTCCCCGAGTTGGGGCTTTTGGCTCCGCATGATTGATGCAGTTGCCATATTCAAGTCGTATGAGTTTAGTTTTAGAATTTAAAGGTAGGGAAACGATACGCGTAAAATCGTTTTCATCGTCAAGCTAAGTTACGGTCAAGTCAAACTCATGCCCCTGTAAAGTGGTGGAGACTTTACAAGAGGCTTCTATGGAGTTTTGGAAACAACACGAAAAGACACGTTTCACCTCGTTATATCACTTGCCCACACTCGAGCACGCTTAAGAGCACTTAATGAATAATAATTCCCCATTTAGTACACATTAACACTCGACAATACACAAGTTTAAGAAAATAATCCAACGAGCCGACATGTTTTTTTCGCGTTGGCGCCAAAACTCTCAGGTATTAGGTATTATTACTGAAATAACTCCGCAGATGAAGTGTCAAAGTCAAATGTGATCTGATAGATTGGCCCTACTATAGTCAAGTAGATTTTGCAACCAACGTAGGTAATAAAAATTATGGACATTATCATAAATTATGGACAGTTGAGGAATGAGGATAAAAATCAATGTTGAAGATACAATGAGGATACTTTTATTTGCTCAGAGGAGGGAGGATACCACCAAGCCTCTTGCCAGCAACCCAGTGTTTCCACTTTCAATTTTGGTTTTTCCCTAGTTTGTCTAAGAAGTCTTTTTTAGGGAGCATGGCCATAATAAAGAATAAAGCTCCGCAGATGAAGTGTCAAAGTCAAATGTGATCTGATAGATTGGCCCTACTATAGTCAAGTAGATTTTGCAACCAACGTAGGTAATAAAAATTATGGACATTATCATAAATTATGGACAGTTGAGGAATGAGGATAAAAATCAATGTTGAAGATACAATGAGGATACTTTTATTTGCTCAGAGGAGGGAGGATACCACCAAGCCTCTTGCCATCAACCCAGTGTTTCCACTTTCAATTTTGGTTTTTCCCTAGTTTGTCTAAGAAGTCTTTTTTAGGGAGCATAGCCATAATAAAGAATAAAATATAATTTTACATATTTGGGCGGGACACGTGGCCAGGATGCACCCTGATAGATGGGCCCAGAGGATCACACAGTGGGTGCCTGAAAACGGACGAAGGAGCCAAGGCAGGCCTAGAAAACGCTGGCGCAATGACCTCGACACGTTCCAGATACAGTGGTTAAGTCTGGCGGGTGATCGCACTGTCTGGAAAGAATTAGGGGAGACCTTTAAAAAAAAAAAAAAAAAAAATTGTTAACATAAAATACCTAATTTGAAGCCGAAACATTACTTTTACAGTTTGTTGCTGCACTCAACATGGCACTGGTGGGTTCCAAAATTGAGCAATAATTGTTTGCTAGCATTCCCAGCTCTGCCACACAGAGCTGGGAATGCTGAATGCAAGCCGTTAAGGGTTTCGTTATTTAGTCTATTTATTTTTTCTGCAATGTAGCATTAAAAACAAACTAACTGTTGGTATAATACGATATTGTTCGTAAGTCTTCTGTAACTACGGTCATAGCACAATTAATAGGTCAACTAAAACTAGATGGGTTACATTCATTACGAGTTTGGAGGGATCACCATAAACAAAAGGAGTATCTATCACCTTAAGTTTGATTTTTCCCAAAACTCCCGAAATCCCTATCGAAATAAAATGTACCTTACTTAACATTAGTAATTTTTCCCTAAAAAGGGAGAAATCCCTAAAAGTAGAAACACTGCATCAAGCGTCGCAAGCACGTATTTCGTGACCTCTGTGCATTACCATGTATGTAAACAAAAGGTAAATCAATTTATTGTAAACGATATTCAACGCTTGACACAAGCCAAAACTTACGTGCTTATCTCAAGCAGCTTAACCGTCTCCGGCGCCTATTACCAATGAGCTATTCTTTCGCCATTGCCTATTACGCGTTATAGTGCTAACAGACGCACGAACGCGGCTGGAGAGAGACGGGAGAGAAAGAGTGAGAATATCATATTTCCCCAAAGTACTTCCCTCTATTTCTGTCCCATTGGTCACACGGCGGTTGAGGTCAGCCGCGTTCGAGCGTCTGTTAGCACTATTAGGCGACAGTGACAGGATGATGTGTCAATGTAATTTTTTTTAAAAATTTATTTCATGATTTTGTTTTCATAGTCTTTCAGTCACCATGGTATTTAAATAACGTTAACCAAGTCACAGTAAGAGTCAAGCAAAGTTACGGTCAAGCCCAAATTATGCCATAGTAAATTAGTGGAGACTTTACTAGAGGCTTCTGTGGAGTTTTGGAAACAAAACTAAAACACAAGACTACTTTTCACTAGACTGTTTCCTAACTAGAGTAGGTACTTTCCTACACTCGAGTACGTTCAATACCACTTCCACCATCTCTCCAAAACCAAAACAACAATATTTGTGTTTTTCGAGGGTTATAATTACTACGTGTTGTGGTGAAACATGGTCATTTCGTGTTGTTTTTGGCCTCTAATTATAATCGCCACCACTTCGCAGGGGGATGGCTTGAACGATACCAGTGACGATACTTTGAGTTTGACTTGTTCGACGATATTTACCAACTTACATGATAAATAAAAATATGCTTGATACTAGTATTATACACAAGATGCGAGAAGCCAAAATACACAAAAAGAAAAGGTTTTGGCGCCAACGTAAAAAAAATAAGTCAACATGATTGTATTGTTTTCGAAGACTTTTGTTTTTTCACGACTAATCTCGGCTAGAAACATTCGCCATGAAGTTGTATTGTGCATGATGAACATTTAATAGAGGGCTCTTGCTATACTACAAGGAATACAAATAAAAACGAAATACATTTTTTAAACGTTTATAAAATGATTAGGTACTTAATTTTAGATTTTTTATACAGTATTATAATAGAGATTGTAAGTTAAAATAAGTATTTAAAAAGTAATTAACCTTAATATTGTATCCCTACTAATATTATTATCAATGCGAAAGTGTTTGCTTGTTTGTAAGTAGGTAGGAACATACTTCTGTCATCCACCAAAAGAGTGAATCTAAGAGATTTTAACCGTAATTTTTACATAATTATAGCTATTTTAAGATAATCTGAAAGTGACATATTAGCCCCTTTTTCTCCCGGTAAAATGCACGGGTCGAGTGGGATTGTCATAGGGCTGCCATCCGTCCAGGATTCGCCGGATTTGTCCTAGGTTAGACCGGACAATTCTTGTGCCAGGAAATCACGATTAATAATATTAAAAGACAAATGTGACGTTATTTTATAATTTATTTGTTTGAATTTTTATTTTTGTGGAATTATGGGTGTTATAGCCTGAAACAAATGAATTTGAAATAAAATCCTACAAAATATGGAATGAGCTACTTACCTTAAATTCCGCGGTATGTCCGAGAATCTACAACATCGGGTTTTTCAAAAGGGTCGACAACATATTTGTGATGCCTCTGGTGTTACAAGTATCCATAGGCGATGGTGACTGCTTACCATCAGGCATCCCATCTGCTTGTTTGTCACCTATGGCATTAAAGAAACGCTAAGCATACAAAAAAAAAAAGATTTGTTATTAATTTGATCCCAAAAAGGAACGAGATCCTAATTATGATTATATCCACAAAGGCATAATATAAAGCTTTGATTATTCTACATAATCAAAGGTATCATCATCATCTTCATCATCGACCATTTTCCACCCACTGCTGGGTATAAGTCTCCTCTGCAGCGCGCCATCTTTTCCGGTCCTGTGCTAGCCTTGTCCACTGCTTTCCTGCTGTCTTAACGATGTCGTCCGAGCAGCGGGCTGGTGGTCTGCCCAGTGGTCGCTTTACGTTCCGCGGCCACCTTTCTGTGTCTGCTTTGGACCACCGTCCATCTTCCCTTCTGACCAAAGGTATATATACCTAAAGCTTAAAGGTAATTTTATTTGAGTATTTTATTTGTTACACTTTAGTTTTGGTCGGGTAAACCCAAATTTCCGGGGTTTTTGAAAGTATGTCCAGCGTCGGCAATTTAGGTGATGGCAGCCCTAGGTTGTCCACGCGCATAATTCCGCGGGGCATAGTGTTATATTTATATTGAATTGTATTCTAGGAGTAGCTAGACAATTTGAGCTCTTGAAGCATGTCGAAGACCGTCTCAACGAGACGATATTTCATGTCGAAAGTAGCTCGCCTCGCGTCCACCGAACCGAAGGACATGTTCAGGGTGAATAGGTCAGGGTAGAACTGAAATTAAAAAGTGTTTTTGTGTGAAAGATAACGCGGACAGCATTTTGGGCACTTTGCCTTAAATTAGAGATAGTTTTTTTTATTGTTGCGGCTCCACGGACTTCTGGGCCCTTTGCCAACTTTGACAAATCATTTCATAAAATTAAAAAACTCCTTTTTTTATAGTTCTATAAAAAAAAAAGAGATTTTAGGGATAGTTTGAACTATTCGTTCCTTATAAACCTTCGTTGCTTATAAACATAGTGTGGGGTTTCAGAATAACCCAGCGACAATACTCTCAAGTCGTTCCCGGCGACCGCGACCGGCGATCGTTTAGCACACCGTCCATATAAATTCATACTGAGCAATGGGTGGCCGTCGCCGTTTCATCATCATCATTTCAGCTGTAGGACGTCCACTGCTGGACATAGGCCTCCCCCAACGATCTCCAGAAGAGCCGGTTGGAAGCAGCCTGCATCCAGCGTTACCCTGCGGTCTCTTTTAGGTTTTCTGTCCATCTTGTAGGGGGACGTCCTACGCTGCGCTTACCGGTCCGTGGTCTCCATTCCAGAACCTTTCGGCCCCATTGGTCATCTGTTCTGCGTGCTATGTGCCCTGCCCGCTGCTACTTCAACTTGCTAATCCGGTGGGCTATGTCGGTAACCTTTGTTCGTATACGAATCTCCTCATTTCTGATTCGATCTCGTAGAGAAACCCCGAGCATAGCCCTCTCCATAGCTCGATGTGCGACTTCGCGGACTTTGCGGTCGCCGTATACTTTTTTATAAATAGATATTCGGGCTATTTTTGCACACACGGTCATCTGACCCCAAACTAAGCAAAGCTTGTGTTATTGCTACCAGAGACTGATACAAATACATAATATATATTTTTAAATACATACTTAAATAGATATTAACAACCAGATATAGAACAAACACAAAATGTTCATCACATGAATGTTTGGCCTAGGTGGGAATCGAACCCACACCCCCAAGCGCTGAAGTCTTGGGGTTCGTGGTAGGTTCACTACCAACTGGACCAACCTGCATCCCAGCCATGGGTTCAAGCGTAAGTTCTTGCACCATCTCGTTGTTTTTCAAGACAGTCGCTCTTTGAGGCGTCACGTACAGAAGCGAGAGTTTGGCCTGAAATGTAAAGCTACGATCACACAGAGACTAACAATAGTTTTTTTATTTGTCCAGTTTTTTTTTTTAATTTATTGCGCTTGACCGCCAACTCGCCTGATGTTAAGCGATGATGCGGTCTACGGTGGAGCACGCTTGCCTAGAAGAAACCGATTCACTCGTGATTTGAAGACACCCAGATTGTATCTATCGGGGAACACCCATTAAGGCAGCGCATTCCACAGACCAGCGGTTCGCACAGTAAAAGTGGAATCAAAGCGCAAATAGGTAGGTATTTTGAATTTTAAATCACAGGCGTAAAACCAACGTGCCTTTGTTTTTGAATATTGAACTAGACGTAGGTATTTATCACATAAAATATTATTGTATGAAAAAAAAAACACAAAACCACGGTAAAGTGCGCGCGCCATCTCAGGCGGATCCAGAATTTTATTTTCGGGGGGGCCATTCTGACAAGGTTCGAAGGAATCAAATCGAAAAATTGAGTCGAATGTATGGAATTGCTAGGTGTTTTGGGGGGGGGGGGGGCATGGCCCCCATGCCCCAATCCACCAATGCGCCATCTGTCGCGGCGGAGGGAAAATGAAGAAGAATAAATAACCTGTCGTTTCTTGTCCACTGCTTCTCGTATTTGCATGATGATGTTGCGCCAACCAGCTGTAGCGTTCCATCTGGAAATGTAGAAACAGTAAAGGCGCTTGCAGACGACGCGTAGTACACGTAACAAGTAGCAAGTAGACGTAGCAAGTAGACGTAGCAAGTAGACGTAGCAAGTTGACGTAGCAAGTTGAAGTAGCAAGTTGAAGTAGCAAGTTGAAGTGGCAAGTTGAATTAGCAAGTTGATGTAGCAAGTTGAAGTAGCACGTAGAAGTAAAAAGTAGAAATAGCAAGTATAAGTAGCAAGTGAAGTATCAAGTTGAAGTAGTAAGTAGAAGTAGCTAGTATACATTGTAAGTAGAAGTATCAAGTTGATGTATAGCAAGTATATGTAGCAAGAAGAAGTAGCAAGTAGAAGTAGCGAATATAAGTAGCAAGTAGAAGTAGCAAGTAGAAGTAGCAAGTAGAAGTATCAAGTAGAAGTAGCAAGTAGAAGTAGCAAGCAGAAGTAGCAAGCAGAAGTAGCAAGGTTGAAATAGCAAGGTTGAAGTAGCAAGTTGAAATAGCAATTAAAATTCAACCCTATTGAGAACCCCTCGTTTTTTGAGGTCGATTAAAAATGGCGGATCGGGACTATGCGTCAACGCCCAAAATGTTCAAACCTCTTTGTTTCACTTCACCTGCTCCACTGGAAGTTGTAAGCTCTAGACAGGAAGGCCATGGCGTGGTAGTTGTGGCGCTCCGACGCCCATTCCTTGGGGCACGACCCTTCCACGTGGCTGTGACCGTCAAACTCCGGGAAGAAATCGCACGCCGCTTCACGCATTATCTGGGAATTTTCACTTTTATTAGTTCAGCCACCGTTGCCTGGATATAACTTTTTACCGACGCTAAAACACACCCCACCTCGTCATAAGTTTAACCTGTGAACCTGTGTGTCTGTCTGTGGCATCGTAGCTCATCGTAGCTAGGAAAAAGGAAAAAACGGAACCCTTATTGGATCACTTCGTTGTCAGTCTGTTTGTCCGTCTGTCTGTCCTTCTGTCAAGACCCTTTTTCTCAAGAACGCGTAGGTATAGGTATTAAGTTGAAATTTATACTTAATATATGGGTATACGGTTTCTTTCGGCTGTAAAAAAATTAAAGTTGTAAGTCAACGCAATCAAAAGGATGCCATTGAAGGAAGGACGCAATTTTACAGGGGTATCAAAACCTATAGGGTACTTCCCGTTGACCTAGAATCATTAATTTTGGCAAGAGGCAAGGTCTTACAGCACATATATAAAGGAATAAATCTGAAAGTTGTTAATTTGTAGTTACCTAATATTAAAAATATTGTTTTACAATATTTATACAATATTTACAATATTTATTTATACCTTATTGTCAACTACAAAGCTAAGTTTTTCTTTCAATATTCCAACTTCAGTTAGTTGTTTTTTTTTGGACTCGCGCTCTGATGGTTTCGCCCAACGGAACCCTCAGAGCACGAGTCCTACTTGTACTTGTCCGGTTTTTTGTTTGTAAGGCGTAAAATCAAATTAAATTAAGCTATACGATATATACTTTTGTGAAATAATGTTTTCAATCAGCTTTTTACAATGTTATTGCAACTGTCAGAGTATAAATGCTTGGGCCGAGTTTAGTCATATTATTCAATTCAATTAAATTCTTTATTTGCTAGTATAAGGGTAACATTGATCTTATATTAGGATTGTATAGCCAAAACAACCTTAAATCAGGCATGCAAATTAATAATTAATTATATAATAATATAACAAATAATTCGGTATGCTAAAAAAAATTAACCTATGCCAATTCCAAAACCATTTCGAGATTTTATCTTACCAACCCTTATTTTTCTACTCCGACCTTTTAAAACGATAAGATGCCATTTATTTTAACATAAAACTACTTTCATTGTCCTCTAAATGACGTCACATTGTAGCATTTTATTTTCTGTGCCTTTTAAGAATAAAAATATTATACATTTGACACACTGTTCGTCACACAGAATAGAATATTTTTTCATTTCTGTGGTTTGACTGCCTGGTTTTTTTCAGGGCTGCCAATATGGGGTGCTTTTTTTAGACTTCTCAACGCAACGAAATTTTGTGCTATATGGTGACGTCACATAATTCCAATTTTCAAAAAAATATTGTAAAATAACTACTGAATAAAAAACAAAAATATTGAAATTAGTTTCTTAAAATAGCCTTATCTACGAAATAAAAATATAAAAAAAATACTAAAAAAAACTTTACATACCGAATTGTGACAAATAATTGCTCAAAATAATAATAATTGATATCAGCATAGTCAGCATCCCTCGCTATAGACGTAATATAAAAGCAACACGATGCTTTTTCCAAGAAATCCTTAACTGTGTAAAAACTGAGTATTATTTATTTTATCATCATTCATCATCATCATCACGCACCTGCACCATCCTCTTGACAGTATAAGGCTTGTTGAAGTGCTCATGCAGGGCAGGGGTAGTCGAGTTGGCTATGAACTTGAGCCGGACGTAGTTCCCGCGAATCAACCATGTCACTGTCACCGATACTCCTGTCACTGACAGCAGGACGCCTCTCCTGATAAATCACCAAAGATATGCTCTTCCGTATATGTAGGTAATAGGTATGGAAGCAAATACATTTGCGTCCCAGTAGAGTGCTTTTCATGTTTGAAGTCCCCCAGACGCGGCGCTGTCATCGCGTATCAATCACTATCAGTATCATTTTTCGAGTAGAACTTTAACAACTTTTGGAATCGTACACGACTCTTTAACGATGGAAAATTAATAAAAATCTCACTAGCGTCCAAACACAGTAACAACACCTGACAACTACAACATGGAAATTTAGTTCCGCTGTTTACCGTGGGACTTCTTTCATGAAAAGGACTCTATGTCTGGCACTTAAAAGTACCGCCATCTGTCGAAATCTATCCTAACTGCGTCACGTCTAGCGTTACTATATCAAATTTTTAAAAGTTCTGACAAAGAAGGATATTTCAACAAAAGTCCGGTCATTTAATAATGTTAGTAAATTTTTAAAAGAGATTATTTATTTAAGGAGATGTTAACCAGATTTACTCGTATTACATCGCGCAAACTAAAAAAACCGGTTATATTACAAAGCTGAACAAAGGTCTAAAAGCCCGAACATGACTGGACAAATCCGTACAGATAGTAACCTACCAGAACAGTATTTGAAGGCGAGGGCCATTGCAAGAATAGTATTTGAAGGCGAAGTCCATTACAAGAATAGTATTTGAAGGCGAAGTCCATTACAAGAATAGTATTTGAAGGCGAAGTCCATTACAAGAATAGTATTTGAAGGCGAAGTCCATTACAAGAATAGTATTTGAAGGCAAAGGCCATTACCAGATTAGTATTTGAATGCAAAAGCCATTACCAAAATAGTATTTGAAGGCAAATGCCATTACCAGAATAATATTTGAAGGCGAGGGTCAATACCAGAATAGTATTTGAATGCAAAAGCCATTACCAGAATAGTATTTGAAGGCAAATGCTATTACCAGAATAGTATTTGAAGGCGAGGGTCAATACCAGAATAGTATTTGAATGCAAATGCCATTACCAGAATAGTATTTGAATGCAAAAGCCATTACAAGAATAGTATTTGAAGGCGAAGTCCATTACAAGAATAGTATTTGAAGGCAAAGGCCATTACCAGATTAGTATTTGAATGCAAAAGCCATTACCAAAATAGTATTTGAAGGCAAATGCCATTACCAGAATAGTATTTGAATGCAAAAGCCATTACCAGAATAGAATTTGAAGGCAAATGCCATTACCAGAATAGTATTTGAATGCAAAAGCCATTACCAGAATAGAATTTGAAGGCAAATGCCATTACCAGAATAGTATTTGAAGGCCATAAACAGAAAACTTACGTTATAAAGGTCAGCACCATCATCATCGTCGTTCACCAACAGGCGAGCTGGTAGTCAAACGCTGATTTATCGTATATGCCAGAAAATTATGATGAAACTTACCCCTTCGGATCAGGTTTCATGTCCCACCCCTGGTACGGCATGTTGCTATATCTCAAGGCCGCTATACCTATTGGCCCTAAAACAAACAAACGAATTCAATATACTACGTTTCTAATCCGTACGGCCAAGGATTGGAACAACCTGCCCGCTTCCTTGTTTCCTGAGATATTGGGCCTATTTAGACAAGGTTCGAAGGAATCAAATCGAAAAATTGAGTCGAATGTATGGAATTGCTAGGTGTTTGGGGGGGGGGGGGGGGGCGTGGCCCCCATGGCCCTCCCCTAGATCCGCCAATGCGCTAGTCGCCGATAAGTTGAGCAGCACGCCGGTCTAAAAAGTACAATCTTACAGAGCACGCCCGTCCTGAACTGCAGGGTGAGCTTGTCCTCGTTGTACTTGTAGTCGTTGACATAGTTGGTGGACCAGAGGTTGCGTGGCTCCTGCCACTGGCAGACCACTGGCGGCTCCGACCATATCATGTCTTGGGGGAGCCTGGAACAAGCGCAATGTATCTCAGACCAGGCCATATTTAACTTGACATTCTACTAAAGCAGTTTGGCTTGGTGAATCCTTGTATCATCATCATCATCAGCCAGAAGACGTCCACTGCTAAACATAGGCCTCCCTCTTTATCTGACAGCCCGTTGGTCCAGTTAGTAGTGAACCTGCCTTCTGAGCTTGGGGGCGTGGGTTCGATTCCCACCTAGGACAAACATTTGTGTGATGAACATTTATGTTTGTTCTATATCTGGTTGTTAATATCTATTTAAGTATGTATTTAAAATTATATATGTATGTATATCAGTCTCTGGCAGCCATATCACAAGCTTTGCTTAGTTTGGGGTCAGATGACCGTGTGTGCAAAAATGTCTCGTTTTTTTTAACCTGCACAATGAACGACAGCCTGCCTTTTCCGATGGGCAAGAAAGGTTCTTGAGTGGAGACCACGAACCGAAAGACGCAGCGTAAGCAGGCCTCCCACTAGATGGATCGACGACATTGTGAGAGTCGCGGGCATCCAGTGGATGCTAAAGGCAGACTTCTTGTATAACACCCACCAATAAGGAACATTCATTTTGATATGGCTTACTTAAAATAAAAATAAACCGGCCAAGTGCGAGTCGGGTTCGCGCACAGAGGGTTCCGTACCACCACAAAATACAATAAGGTTGTCCAAGTAACCGGATTACCAGTAATTATTATAACACCTTCCAATCGTCGGAATAATTTGCTACGCAGTTTGCTACAGGCGCTCGAGTATAATAACTTGGTAATGAACAGAAATTTGTCACCGACTCGCACTTGGCATTTTTGTATAAGCTCTAATGTAAAAACGGTAACACTAACAAGCGTCAAACTGAACATGATATATAGTACGCACTCTAAAATATAACAACAAATAATATGAAATGGCCAAGTGCTAGTCGGTGATAAGTTTATGTCAATTACTAAGTTATAACTGGTAATTACGTTATTGATTTTTGTGGTGGTACGGAACCCTCAGTGCGCAAGCCCAACTCGCGCTTGGCCGGTATATTTGTCTGATCTGAGGGTAGAACGCTCTGGCATACTGCAGTAATACTAACTCTATGAACACAAGCGCCAGTTTCTCGTATTCCCGTTCCGTTTTCTTCATCTCGGCTTCAATCTCCTCGGGGGTGCGGGTCACTCCCGGCGGCGGGGGGGACGGGGCACGGAACTGCACCTGGTACTTCATCGGCTTCAGCACTTTCGGCAACTCAACTGAAAAATAATAATACATATTTTCAACAAAAACATTTTTTTTTGGATTCCGTACCCAAAGGGTAAAAACGGAACCCCATTACTAAGCCTACGATGTCTGTCTGTCTGTCCGTCCGTCCGTCCCTCTCGGCTGCATCTTTCGAACCGTAATAGATGCCAGTTGAAGTTTTCACAGAATATGTAACGTTACGGCGGAATAACTAACAAAAGTCAAAAAGTTAAAACTAAACCCCACGCAACACTCGTATTTTTGTATTAGTTCTAATGTAAAACGGTAATACGTCCAAGCGTCAAACTTGGCATGATTATAGTACACACTCTAAAGTATAACAACAAATAATATCTAATGGCCAAGTGCGAGACGGTGACAAATTTCTGTGCATTACCAAGTTATAATTGTGTTACACTCGAGCGCCTGTAGCAAAATAATTAACTGTGGCTGCGTAGCAATTGCTTCGACTATTATAGAAGACGTTGAGCCTGAACAATAACTGGTTGTATTTTGTAGTGGTACGAAACCCTCAATGCGTGTGACCCACTCCCACTTGGCTGGTTTATTTTTAAATATTAGACTTGCGTTTGACCGCCATCGTGATGATTCGGTCTACGGTGGAGCACGCTTGCCTAAAACATTGGCGGATCCAAGGCATGGGGGCCATGCCTCCCCCCTCCCACAACACCTAGCAATTCCATACATTTGACTCAATTTTTCGATTTGATTCCTTCGAACCTTGTCTGATGCCCCCCCCCCCCCAAATGAAATCTTGGATCCGCTCCTGGGGTGAAACCGATTTACTCGTGATTTGAAGACACCCAGGTTTTAACCATCGGGGAACACCCATTCTGGCAGCGAACAAGACAACAAGTCTTTATTGCAGGAAGAGTACATAAAACAGACACAAAAAGCGGTCTTATCGTTAAGAGCGATTAATTACACTTCGAAACGATAAATCAACCACAGATTATAAAATAATAGCGGAGCTGTCAATATTATAAAATAACAGGTAATATCGATGATTTTTCTAGCTACTATGACTACCTATACAAAGATTAGATTAGCCACCTACCTACCATATCTATGTTATCTTTCGATACCTCAATATCTCCCACAAAAACGAGACTAAATACGTAATTACACCAAGTCGCATCAAAATAACACCTAAATCACATTAAAAGTGCCAAAAACGCCAAAAAGTGTCACCCAGTGTTAAAATTTGTCCCGAAGAGTGTATAAAACAGTGCTAGAAAGTGAATTCTTAGTGAGTAAAGGGGTTGATTGTTGACAATAATATGGCCGAAAGCAGCACGTGAAAAACTAGATAAATATTATTGAAAAAAAAATGAAATCCCCTAGTGTATTGAAATTGGTATTTCCACCATGTTTTTAAGGATTATGTAAGTAGGCAAATGCAAAAAAATATTGGAAAACCATGGCGCTTACACACAGTCGTGCGTTTTGTTACTTCTATTTTGAGGTTTTTCTCATATTTTCCCAAAAGTATAGCTGTAATGTAAAGTGAATCTTTACGGTTCCCTCCATAGATAATTATCGTAGACTTGATTTAGTAAATAGGTATTTTAATAAATCCAAAATAAAACCGGCCAAGTGCGAGTCGGGCTCGCACACAGATGGTTCCGTACCACCACATAACTTGTTAGCTACTAAAGTACAAAAAAATATGCAAAAAGACCATCAATGCCCAGGCGGTCACCCGTCCGAGTAGCGACCGTGCCCGACGTTGCTTCACGTATTTCGTTGCTCAACGTATTTTTGTTTTAGCTATAATATAAAAATGGTAATACGTACAAGCGTCAAACTAAGCATGTTCATATATAGTACACACTCTAGAGTATAACAAAAAATAATAAACAATGGCCAAGTGCGAGTCGGTGAAAAGTTTCTGTTTATTACCAAGTTATAACTGGTAATTTCGTTATTGAATTTTGTAGTGGTATGGAACCCTCATGGGGGGGGGGCATTGCCAATAATCCCCACGCTTGGCAGGCGGCTTGGGGATCGCAGGAGGATCCACCATTCAAGTAGGAGGATGCTGCTGCCCATTCTCTGGTGGTTTTGGTCGTAGTTTTCGGACATACCCGGATCCACTAGTGATCGACTAGTGGGATAGATGGACCGACGACATTGTGAGAGTCGCGGGCATCCAGTGGATGCAAAAAGCAGGCTGTTGTTCAGTGTGGAGGTTAAAGGGGGAGGCCTATGTTCAGCTGTGGACGTCTTCCGGCTGATGATGATGATGGAACCCTCAGTGCGCAAGCCCGACTCGAACTTGGCTGCACCTGCACAACCACCTGCCACCCCACCTGCCACCTGCTCAACCGTTTGAAAATAATCATTGGTTGAAATGGGTACCCCCATTCAACATTTTTTTTTCAGTCTATACGGCTACGTGTTATTCGTCTCCGTGGAATGCTTGAAGAAGGAGAAATGCCTCACGGGGTACATGACCGACGTCCAGTCATGGGTGGACGACAAGGGAGTCCTCACCAACACTGTGGGTAAGTAAGCAGCGTCCACGGTATGGGTTCACATCCTAGATAAACAAGGCTTGATAGCGGGGAGGGCAAGCGGGGCTAAAAACCCGGGCCTCTACACGAAAGAAGCCCACAACATACATCGCTCGAAGAACCGATAACCAATGGGCAAGAAAGGTTCTTGTGGAGACCACGAACCCGAAGACGCAGCGTAGGTAGGCCTCTCACTAGATGGACCGACGACATCGTAAGAGTCGCTGTCCAGTGGATGCAGATGGCAGGCTGTCGTTCAGTGTAGCGTTCTAAGAGGGAGACCTATGTACAGCAATGGATGTCTTCTGGCTGATGATGATGATGATGACCCCTGACATAGGGAAAGCGAGCGAGGAGAAAGGAGTGATGCGTTTGTTTTTTGCTTAGCCTGTCTGGTTCCACTGCTGGGCAAAGAAGGTCATTTCCTTCCACGCATCTCTATCCTCTGTCAATTAAGGCAAATCGGGATGGAAGACGCAAAAATGCGTTACGCCACCTCGTTAGAAGTCAACCAGGAGGTCATCAGTCGTCTGTAGGCTCCCACTGAGTAACAATCGTAGCCCACTTTTCCAGGTGTATGGATGCGTTATTAATTTACCCCATCATGAGGACCAGCTCAACTCATTTCCAAAAATCTTTCAGAGCGCGACGCGTGACCTAGATGCTGGCGTGTTTGTCAACGCATAAGCGTGGTAATGCCGCCAGCATGCTGGGTACGCTACCAACTGATACTGGGCTCGAGCATTTGTATTGTCTTTAGACATTCAACGGTCTATGGGCAGAACTATTTTTGTATTGTTAGTGTTAGCTTATATTTTGTTAAGTTAATAAAAGCACTTTATAAAAAATAAAAATTATATATATTTACAGCATACCACACGTCGATAGACCTGTCTGCCAACTCCAACCCTGTGCCCATTCTCCAGCAGAAGATGACCATCATGAGGTCTTCAGACGAGGTCTCCGTCAAGTACCTGAGCATGGCGCGGTGCAGGCTCACCAGAGTGCCCACTGTGAGTACCTACTAACCTTTAAATATTAAGAGGCCTATTACAAAATTAACCGCAAAATTTTAATTATTTGTTTTTTCGGGCATAAAACGAATAAATAAAGCCGTAATTTTCAAGATAAATATAAAATAAGTAAACATAACATAAAAATGTTTATTTTAAGACAGTAATTTAACGAAATCCATTCTCAAACCTTCCCTCCTAAAGTTTTACGAAAAACTACTTTTGTAAATTGGAGGTTACAAATGGATATGTTGAATTTTATCAAAATTTGAAGCCGCTACATTCAATAAAAAACATGCAACTGAATTTTCTACAGATCTTATTAGTTGAAAGAAAAAATATACCAAAAATACAGTTTTCGATGCTTGTTCGTGTCAAAAAATGTGATAGGACCCTTAAGTAAGTCCAACAGCACAGACTGATTTAAGTTCAGCGGCCTTACGGCAAAACAGCGCAGAACGGAAAATTCAGCGAACGTGAACCTTAACGCGCTGAGATACGGTTTGCGATCGCGCAACATTTCGCAATCACCTAAAAACGTTTAAGACAGGTAGCAGTAAGGCCCCAGATGGGGAAACGTGCAACGTTGCTTAAAATTATTTACTTTTTGGTTTATAAATCTCCATACGAGCGTTTACCCATACCAAGGTTCCATTTGCCCACCCCATACCCTGCTAAGGAAGGGGTAGGAAAAATCATTGACGGTACTTGTAAATGAATTCTCTGTCAGAAACCTGTTTATTAAGATGACGTAGTTGTAATTAAGTAAATAGGTATTTGAATTAATAAAATAATAAAAAAAAAACAGCGATAAAAGCGCAAATCAGTGTTACTTTTTTATCGAGCGAAATGTCTGTACGGCTTGGAATAACTACTCAGACAAGGTAGGTTTCCAAACAACGCCTTCTCAAAACGTAAGCTACAAATTCGCTTTGTAGCGTACGTTTCGATTGGTATTTTAAACGATTTAAGCAAGAAAATTAACGGATTACCTGTGGAATGTCACACCGTAACTCTTATGCTGCTTTTCTGATTTGTTGTGGTACGATTTCACCGCGCAAATTGTCATAGTATTTTTTTTTTATTTTTTTTGATGCCATATATGAGACTCCATTTGAATGGCTTAAATTTTGCGAATGTACTTGGTTTCTCTGTGTAGTTATTCTAAGATTTAATACTTGGTAGCTGTGAACCTGTCAAAGATTAGAATCTTCGGTGATTGATATAGATACAAAATAATTTAATGACTTACCAACCAGACTGATTAATATGATTCACAAAAGACAACAACGTTGAAACTCTTACTATCTCTTTATAATTATTAAAAATTTGTCTATTGTCTTTCTGACAGGTGTTCCAGTTCCGCGACTCCCAAGGCCGGGACCTCGCGGAGACCGTAGAATACGTCACATTCTACGGTAACAGTTTCCAAGATATCAGCTCACCCGGAGCTCTGTATGACGTCACTATGAACGCCACGGCCGCACGCGAGAGGATCGTCGGTATGGGCTACCAGAGGCACTGTGAGTATTGAGTATGTGATAACATCATTGAGTATGTGTATCTATACTAATATTATAAAGAGGAAAGATTTTATTGTTTGTTTGTTTGCATTGAATAGGCTCCGAAACTACTGAACCGATTTGAAAAGTTCTTTCACTGTTGGGAAGCTACACTATCCCCGGGTAACATAGGCTATATATCTATACCCGTGCGATGCCGGGGCGGCCCGCTAGTCTAGTATAAGTAACAAATATAACTAACACGTATAAGTAACCCGTATAAGTAACACGTATAAGTGACACGTATAAGTGACACGTATAAGTGACACGTATAAGTGACACGTATAAGTGACACGTATAAGTCTATGAGTATCAATGCCTGGTTAATGCGACGCGTGGCCAAAATACTGGCGTGTTTCTGGCTCAATGCATAAGCGTTGCCATTTAGCGTGCTAATGCCACCAGCATGCTGGGTACGCTGCCAACTGGTAGTGGGCTTGAGCATTTGGATTGTCTTTAGACCTTCAGCGGTCTATGGGCAGTTTATCTGTTTTTGTAGAGTTAGTGTTAGCTTGTATTTTGTTTAGTTAATAAAGCATTTGCCACAGTAAAAAAAACAGCATATCATGTTGGAACTGATTAGAAACAGGCCTCCTCTCAGAGAGAGAGAGAGAGAAAGAGAGAGAGAGAGACCTTGATTATCAAAGGTATTAAAATGTTTATGACACTATTTCAATATAGAAATGTAATCCATTGTCAACAGCAAATGCAGTCTGGTCTACCGGCCTAAAAGAGATACACTTCCCCCGTCTAAAAGAGCTGGATCTACGCGCTTGCTCCATCCAAGTCTTAAGCGGCCACATCTTTGGAGGCATGCCTACCCTCGAAGCTTTGTATATCGGAGAGAACGAAATCGTTTACATAGACGCCAACGCTTTTACTGGACTCGACAGCTTAATCCATCTAGATTTCAGTAGAAATGAAGCGTACGATGATATAGGAAACTTCAAAACTCTCACCACGGAAACTTTCTACGTTTTGGAGCACTTGAAGAACCTATCTTCGCTAGATTTTTCGTACACAAAGATGTCTCATCGCCACACGTCCATGTTCAAAGTGCTAGGACCTAAACTGACAAGACTGTCACTTTGCGAAACAAGTTTAACAGCCTTGGATGACGACTTTTTCAATCAAACTTCTTTGAGAATCTTAGACGTGTCAGGGAACAACGGTATCCTATCCAGACCAAACGTTTTACGTGGCCTTGAAAATACTTTAGAAGTAGTTTATGCAAAAGAGACTGGTTTGAGAAACATTGATACATTTGGGGGCTTAAAAAATTTAGAGATTTTAGTGATACCCATGAACGAGCTCAGTTCGTTTAGCGTTGAAGTAGCACAGACGTTGACAAGTCTTCGGATACTGAACTTGGATAAGAACCGGTTGATAACCTGGTTCGGAAACGTCTTCTCGCTAATGCCGAATCTCGAGCTTCTGTCATTGCAAGACAATAACATAAACGTGATATCAGAACAAATGATCAAAGACATCGCAAATATAACCTACTTAGCTCTATCAGGAAACTTTATAGTCTGTAATTGCCATGCGAGAGATTTCTTCGATTTAGCATTGAAAAACGAACAAAATTACCACGACGTCGAATACATTGTAGGAATGCAGACAATGCAACGAGGGCATCCAATAATTTCATATCACAGAGGGTTTCTAGAATTTAATACCCTAATCAAGCAAAGAGTTCAAGTCTTCGTAAACTGTTCTGAAGAACACTCTTGCTATGACGACCTCCACGAGGATGTCCAAGGAAACTTCTTGCTGTTGGACTTTCGTCCGACCACATATATGTGCCTTCTTGTTCCTGAGAGCAAATCCATCCAGTTCTCCGAAGTTAACGGCTGCAATAGAATGCCAAGAATCGATTACGATAAAGAGATGACCAAAAGCCGAAGTATGCTGTACATATTGCTGGCACTGCCAGTTTTGCTGTTAATATTGGGCATAGGATTTTTCTTTAGAAGGAACATCAGATATTGTTATATAACTATGAGAAATTCAGCACTGCTGAGCGTCATAAATAAAGACGAGGTTTTAGATGGTAAGTATTTTTACATACAGAAATGTTCTAAACGGGATTCTAGCTGAAAGGGACTCATATTGTGCCCACTTACCATTAAAAACAATGGTTACTATGGGAGTAGCCTTAAAACCATAAAAAATATCCGCTGTTCCCACAGATACTGGTAGTGCGACTGGTTGTGTCGTTACCAATAAACGGATGACAAGACATGGCCATCCAAAAATTTGTGTCCCAAATTTTAAAAGAAGATGCGTAGAAAAGAACTTGAAAAATTAGCATCGTCTGTCGAAAACTACTAACTATATCCTCTTGTCCTGTAGTAAAATAGCAAGGATGAAATAACAATATTCGCAGTGGTTTCAGATAACGCCATCTTCCACTACGACGTGTTCGTGTCTTATTGCAACGAGGACCGGAATTGGGTCCTGGATCACATGCTGACACATTTGGAAAAGGACTGCAACGTCAGCGCTTGCCTGCACGAGAGAGACTTTCAGGTAAAAGCATCCCAGCAAATAGCAATCAAACAACAAGCTAACTTAATAATCCCACTGCAGGGCAAAGACCTTCCTTCTCTCCTTCCATTTCTCTCTGTTTTGGGCACTTTCAGTCAAGTCCTTCAAGTAGGAGTCCAGGTCGTCTCTCCTTCTCTGTCTGGGCCGTAATGGAGGTCGTTTGCCATCCTGTGGAAGCCAATGTGTCGTGGTTTTCGCCCAACGATCCTTCGACATTCGACTGACATGAACGACCCAGTTCCACTTTAGGCAAGCGGTCTTCTGAGCTACGTCGGCAATCTGAGCTTTGGAGCGCAGTACTGTGTTTCTTATTTTGTCTGTAAGTTTCACCCTGAAGATACAAGCTAACTAATTTCTCTTTGATTTGATCTCCGCAAGGCATTCGACAGAGTCAATAACGATATCTTGCATACTAAACTAAATGATGTAGGCTTTACCCCAGGGTTGCTCAAGTTCAACGCAGACAATCTTAGAGATCGTCAGCAGTTCGTTAGGTTGGGCACGTACAATTCGTCATCTTACCATACAAGATCTGGGGTCAGTCAGGGATCTATCTTCGGCCCTCTGTTTTTGTCTTTATGATCAATGATCTCTTTGATGTCATTAAACATTCTAAATGTCTTTTATACGAGTACGCTGATGATCCGAAGCTCTTTATTGAAGTAAAGTCTGGGGAGGACTGCAGAAAACTCCAGCGCGACGTGGAAGCTGTCTATGCATGGAATGTCACAAATAAAATGTAATTTAATCTATTGAAATGCCTTCACTCGGAAGTGGCACCCAGTTGAATACAAATGTCAGTTGGATTCTTATGAAATCACTAGATCTACTACGAGTCTACGATAAAGGACTTGGATGTCACTTTCGACCGAAAGTTTACTTTCAATGACTTCATAGCCGCCATCGCCAAGGATTCTTAAGTTTATTTGCTAGGTACCGTTTTTAACCCCGACGCAAAAGAGGGGTGTTACTCAATACTCAATCATTTATTGCATAATTATTATGAAGTTCACATACAGATGTTAGGTAGCATGTTTATATTAGGTACTTAACACATAATAACCCTGATTGGGTATGGCAATTTAGTGCGGAGCGGATCGATTTATTCCATAATTGATTTGTCTTCTAAATACACGTTTAAGCTATAATAACATTTTGCTAGCAATATGTTTTTGGGCTTTTGTCAAATTTATTTTCATTTTCTATATCCTTTAGCTGTACTGGTAGGTTATAAGTTTAACGTGTGTATCTGTCTGTCTGTCTGTCTGTTGCATTGTAGCTCCCAAACAGCTGAATTGATTTTGATTGTTTTTAGTTGAAATTAGACTTTATCGAGAGTATTCTTATTTCTAAGTTATAATTAAAAAAAAACAGCTTACATGATACTTGTAATGAAATGTGAAGATGACGCCAAAATACTTATCCGTATTTTTACGTGACTTTACCAGGTGGGTCACTCGATCTTGGAGAACATAGTGTCGTGCATGGACAGGTCCAGGTCCATCATGCTGATAATCTCTCAGAAGTTCCTCATGAGCCAGTGGTGCCAGTTCGAGATGCACCTGGCACAGCATAGGTAAGTATCGGCTCCATTTTGGCCTGATTTTCAAGAATTTTTGCGTTTTGATTCCATTCTTAACAGCTGAATGTACACGGATTTCGAATCAGAAATGAGGAGATCCGTAGAAGAATGAAAGTTACCGACACCGGATTAAGTTGAAGAGGCAGTAGGTAGGGCACATATCACGCAGAACAGATGGCCTATGGAGCCGAAAGGTTCTCGAATGGTGACCACGGACTGGTAAACACAGCGTAGGACGTCCACCCACAAGATGGACAGACGACTTTAAAGAGACCGCAGGTAAACGCTGGATGCAGGCCGCTTCCAACCGGCCCTTTTGGAGATCGATGGGGGAGGCCGATGTCCAGCAGTGGACGGCTGAAATAATGATAAATGGATTCGAAATGGATGGTAGTAGGTATAACCATACGTGTATGCTGGAAAAGTAAACGATTCCGCGGGAAACAGTGCCTAATATCTATCATCATAATCAGCCTATCATGTTTCCACTGCTGGGACCTTGGCCTTCTCTCGTCTCTCTCAGAGAGAGAGAGAGGATGGGCCGTAATCCAACATGCAGACCTAATGCTTGTAGGTGAATGTCATATGTCTTTGAACTTTTAGGGTTCTTGGACATACCAGTTTCTTCTTGATTTATTCTTTCACCGTTTTTGAACGATGGCATTGAAACTGCACATAATATATTCAAGTACTAAATAAGTCATTAGTGTGGGGCCGAGGATCGAACCGGGTGCCGTCAGATTGTAAAGCGTACATGCTACCGCCCAGCCACCATCGCTCCAAAGTAAAATTTAATTCTAACAAAAACATACGTTTGAAAAAAATTGCCAAGTACCTACCCACGAGAAAAAGAATTGAATTCTAACCTAAGGGTTCCAAGTTTTTCTGAAATTATAAATACTATGTATATAAGAATTTAAGAATTCGTTTACTAATAAAGACAATGTCGTGTTTATTACGGAAGAGGTCAATTTACAGTGGACTTCATTGTACTTCCAGCAGTGGAACATGATAGGCTAAAATGATGATGATAAATAAAAAAAATACGATAAATGTAATGATAAAAATCGTTCGCATCATCGCTTACCTTTAGGCGATTTGGCGGCCAAGCGCAAGACTGTATTAATCGAAAAAAAAAATTGAAATTAACTTTATTCTTCTTCCAGACTCCTAGAAACCCGTCGAGAAGACCTAACCTTAGTTCTCTTGGAGGAAATTCCCCGTCGTCTCCGACCGAATACCTTACACTACCTCATGCTGACCAAAACATACATAGTCTGGCCGAAAGATGAGGCCGACCGGCCGCTGTTCTGGAAACGCATGAAGAAAAGTCTTGCCACCATAAAAATGAAGCAGACGGGCGGTGAAGGAGTTTCTATAGCCTAGCGTTGTTTGAAACAAAACGTGGCATGATTTGTGTATACAGAGTAAAGCCTTCGACCAAAATAAAATGAATGGACGGGCCATAACCATTAAACTTGCTCAGTAAAAACGAGCCAAACCGTCGGACATATACTTCAACACTTCAACACCTACGGCGGTAAAATTTTGAGAGTTATTTTGAGAACTCTCAAAGCTCTCTCAACATTGGATTGCATTTTTGGGTAGAATTTTCGCTGATCGTCAGTTCAACAGTATCTCAAGAATTGAGAGAGGGTTTGCTAATTATTGTACAGTACATTTGTTACAAAAAAATTATAGCCGTTTTTTGTTGTGTTTACACTTCAGGAAAGCACACCATAAGGCACAAATTTGTGAATGACGTCACTAGAACGTTGTCTATGTCATGATCTAAGAAAACAAGGTCTAGCAATCTGGGAGTGGTCCCGCAATGACGTCACTGTCCAAATTCAAATTCAAATTCAAATTATTTATTTGTCAGAACATGGTAGGTACACATACATATAAAGTAGCATACATGGTCGTAAGAATGGAGACGTATCTCATGTCCTTGCCTGTTACAGCGTACAAATGTTAGTTTTTTATTAATATTTTTATTAGTTTTTGTTAAAGTTAAAAAGGAAAAAAATAAACAAAATTATGTCTATGTTAGAATATTGTTAGAATCATATTTTGGTTTAGTTGTATTTTATACCTTAATTAGATGTTTATTACTACCTATCTGAGCTATTATTATTATTATTTTATTTGTTTATGTCTACATTACATATCAAAACATTTTTATCATTAAGGAATTCTGAAATTTCATAGTAACTTTTTTGTGCTAATAAAGTTTTTAGTTTATTTTTAAACATTCCAACATTTAATTCTCTGATGATTTTAGGAATTTTAGTATATATTAAAGGAGCCATACAGAATACACTTTTTTGCATGAGTGCAGTTTTGGCCGTACGTGGGCAGAGCTTCATCTCGGCCTGTGTGCGAGTTCGAATACCAGCATCAGTCCAACTACCAAAGAGATGTGGATTTAATTTTACAAAAGTAGCTATTTCTAATATGTATAGAGATGGTAAGGTCAGAATATTGTGTTTTAAAAAGAACGGTTTACAGCTATCAGTCTTATGAAGATGAAACATTGCCCTGACGCACCTCTTTTGGGCTTTGAAAGCAATCCTTTTGTCAGTAGAGTTCCCCCAGAAAATAATGCCGTATCGTAGAATAGATACTGCCATGCATGTCCGGTTGCCACTTTATTCAATCAGCTGTTACGTGGTGTATCGTCATCTCTCTCGAACCTGCAGTGCAAGTACCGTTCTTTATCGATCGTCAAATTCGCTAAAATGCCATAGAATCGATCACAGCGAGTACTGACAAAATGGCTAATTATCGAATTTGACGACCTCAACTGTCAATTTGACGATCGCTAAAAGAACGGTATACTTGCACCCCTGTTGTAAATTGACATCATGACATCATTGCGGGACGCCCACGTGGACATTTTTCTCGGATTGCTTTACCTGGCGGAGTATATTATTATACCATGGTCTATGTAAATAAAATGGCGCGGTTTCTTAGAGAGTAAGTAGTATTTGTTAAGAAAATACTAGTCCTTATTTAGTGGGTATTTGACACCGTAACACCGTAACGTCAAAAAGTGGTGTTGCGTTGCTATTTACATGACGGCCGTTGCGACCGTAATGTTGCGTCCGCTACCTCGCTATACTAGGAAATCAGAGCTTTAGCCAGAACTACTATGCTAAGCCAATATACAGGGTTAATGGTAATTACATAGCAATATCTCGCAGGCAGCTGCCCTACATAAAATTTAACTATTTCTGAAACGTAGTATATGTGTCCATAATTTAAAGAATCATTTCGAAAAAATATATTTAAGGCCTCAACCTAATTGCCGTTCAATTTGTGTCTTCTCTAAAACAATTTACTTAGTGTTTTGGTGTTTTGTTTACTTATCTTACTTATCACTTATCCGTGCTTTATCTCAAAAACGGTTAAGTTAAAAGGTTAATTAGTACCGTAGGAAGCGAGATATTAGCGTAAATCCGATTTGTGTGACCTTTGTCCTTGAATATCTTAAGACGTGAACTCGAGATTTCATGATATATAAAGCAGTGGCGTATTTAGGTACATAACTAAAGGCCCTGATGCAAAAAAATAATTGGGGGTTAGGCTTAGAATAACTACACAAAGAAACCAAGTACGTTCGCAAAATTTAAGCCATTCAAATGGTGTCATATATGGCTCCAAAAAAATATATAAAAATTATACTATGACAATTTGCGCGGTGAAATCGTACCACAACAAATCAGAAAAGCAGCATAAGAGTTATGGTGTGCCATTCCACAGGTAATCCATTAATTTTTTTGCTTAAATCGTTTAAAATACCAATCGAAACGTACAAACAACACAACAACGTCGTGCTACAAAGCGAATTTGTAGCTTACGTTTTGAGAAGGCGTTGTTTGGAAACTTACCCTCTCTGAGTAGTTATTCTAAGGGGTTAGGTTTTATCAAGTATAAAATGATATTAATTTATATGAATGCTGTGCAGAGCTACTTAATAGGTGACATGTGTATGAGTTATATTCTGAAGGTGGGAGAAATTTTCACAAGTTCAGTTTGAGGTTTACTGGTCAGGGTATGAGGGCCCCTGAGCTTGAGGGCCCCGCACTGCACCACCTAGCCCTCCGACAGGTACGCCATTGCCTATGTCAACGTTTAGAGTGCCAAAATAAGGTTTATACAAGTTTATTGTATATTTATTGTATCAATTGCGAAGTGAAACTCCTAATAGTGAAGTATACCGAAAGGATAGCCCTGGGGGTCTAGACGAGAGCCACACATTGTCATTGTCAATGTCATTTTCATTGACAATGACATTAGCATGAGATAAATTATCTGAAGGTAATGTCATTGTCAATGTCATTTTCATACAATTTCATCTTTCCGCAGGCGTTAACGCTAACAGTGTGTGGCTCTTGTCTAGACCCTCTGAAGCTCCCATCGGGATTTATTTAAAGGTCTAATTAAATAGTTTGTAATTACTTATGTACCTCTTGAGATAATTTTGTAGTATTCGTGGCTAAGATGCTACTTCTAAAATATGTACCTAAGTATAGTTTATTTATACAGATCTTGTTTAAATAAAATATTGCTTGTAAGTAATTGTGCTCTTTTTTCACGATCTTAGGGTTGGTCCCATAAAAGGAAAAGTATAGGCTAGTTGATTGGTGTTTCATTTATCTATATAGGTAACTAGCTGCACCCCGCGGTTTCACCCGCGTAGTGATCAAAAATGGTGATGGTGGTGATGATGATGAAAAGTAGCCTTTGCCACTCTCTGGCTCTTATACCCATGCAAAAAATCTGGTCGGTACGTTGTTCCATTGCAGCGTGAAAGAGGAATAAACAAACCAACAAACAAACACACCTTCGCATTTATAATATTAGTATGATTCAGCGATATATCTATAGGTACTAATATTATAAAGAGGACAAGATTTGATTGTTTGTTTGTTTGCATTGAATAGGCTCCGAAACTACTGAACCGATTTGTAAAATTCTTTCACTGTTGGGAAGCTACACTATCCCCGGGTAACATAGGCTATAATCTATACCCGTGCAAAGCTGGGGCGGACCGCTAGTAATATTATAAAGAAGAAAGATTTGATTGTTTGTTTGTTTGTTTGCATTGAATAGGCTCCGAAACTAATGAACCGATTTGAAAAATTCTTTCACTGTTGGGAAGCTACTTTATCCCCGGGTGACATAGGCTATAATCTATACCCGTGCGAAGCTGGGGCGGACCGCTAGTAATATTATAAAGAAGAAAGATTTGATTGTTTGTTTGTTTGTTTGCATTGAATAGGCTCCGAAACTAATGAACCGATTTGAAAAATTCTTTCACTGTTGGGAAGCTACTTTATCCCCGGGTGACATAGGCTATAATCTATACCCGTGCGAAGCTGGGGCGGACCGCTAGTAATATTATAAAGAAGAAAGATTTGATTGTTTGTTTGTTTGTTTGCATTGAATAGGCTCCGAAACTAATGAACCGATTTGAAAAATTCTTTCACTGTTGGGAAGCTACTTTATCCCCGGGTGACATAGGCTATAATCTATACCCGTGCGAAGCTGGGGCGGACCGCTAGTAATATTATAAAGAAGAAAGATTTGATTGTTTGTTTGTTTGTTTGCATTGAATAGGCTCCGAAACTAATGAACCGATTTGAAAAATTCTTTCACTGTTGGGAAGCTACTTTATCCCCGGGTGACATAGGCTATAATCTATACCCGTGCAAAGCCGGGGCGGACCGCTAGTAATTAATTAAAAATGAATCTCTATTTACCTTGATCATGCCATAGTTACTTGAGAATGACTTCACCAATTTCATTCATCTTTTATTTTAAGTTTTGTAATACTCTGTAGAAGGTTCTTGCGGAAAGAAAATTAAGAAAATTACCCAGAAAATTGAAAATTTCAGAAAAATAATACCGGTTTTAACTTCTCGCATTTGACAGTTCTAAGACAGGACAACGTCTGTCGGGTCAGCTAGTAATTAAATAAATTATACCAGCATTATAGTACATATACTTACATACAGAAATAAAATTAAATTGGCTGATAATTTCTGTTTTTTTTTTGTGGAGATTCTGGGAGGATGATCAGTCCCTTTCTCGCAAAGCGTGTGTTAGTATAGCATTTGTAAGGCCTAAGGCGTGACGTCATAATTCAGTATAGTGCGCTCTCTGTCCAGTATGAAATTAAAATACTTAAGTATGCCTAACTTATTAAGTTTTGGTGAAGTTCAGAACTGGGGCGTACCATCACCTATTAGCGGTTTAGTTTAGGTGATTGCGGAAAATCACGCGAACGTGAACCTTAACGCGCCGAGATACGGTTTGCGGTCGCGCAACTTTTCGCAATATCCCCGCGGTTTAGCCCGCGTGGACGTTTTATCAGGAACAGTAAAAATTTCAGGGATACAAAGTCCTATGTCACTCTCCGGACCTTCAACTATCTATATAAAAATCACGATTTTTCGATTTACTTTAAAATCGATCGAACTAACTAACTCTATTATCAAACTAACGTAAAAACCGCGCAGTTCGGAAAATCACGCGAACGTGAACCTTAACGCGTCCAGACACGGTTTGTGGTCGCGCAACATTTTTCATCGCCTAAACTGGAGCTAGGCGTAAGGCCCATGGACTCGATCAGCACAGGACCGAGGCAGATGGCAGCAAGAGAGATGACTATACCCAATAAGGAAGGCTGTGGATGATGATGATGATAATGACGGTGGTGATGATGAAGATGATGATGATGATGATGAAATACGGAATTGGTCGGAACTTGATGTGCGTAATATTGACAGCTGTGTCCTATGTTTTACAAAGTAAAGGTATACTCACACGTAGTGCATGTCACTTCGTGGCTCATCCTTTTTGGTTGTGGTGGAGTTAGAATCAGATCCAAATTCAGAACGCCGCCGCATATTCTAGAATAAATACTTTGTATATTATAATATAATAATTTATTTATTTCCAAGTAACATAGACCCATACAAATAAAATAAAATATCAATAGAAAAAAAAAATATTATAGTGCCACCAGCTTAGATAGATTTACCTAGATTACCTCCTAGGTACTATAATGAAAATAATAAGCAGCTAGCTTAGTATTTTTAAATATTAAATTTAGTGGCTTTTGTATCAGTGTAATAAATAAACTTGAAACTTGAGATAGATAGAAACCTTTGTGTACACCAGAAATGAAAATTACAACCATAATAGAAAACAAGTACGAGCTAATGCCACAAGTGGTGCCCTTATCGCTAAATGCGATCTTTTCCAAGCAACCATTGGATGGAAAGAATTTACGTAACAGCAGTGCGTACGTAGCACCGTTCTTTATCGATCGTCAAATTCGCTAAAATGCTAGAGAATAGACAATAGACAAATTTTTATTTTTGGAAGAACACACATTCCAAATTGATTCCCTCCACAAACCGGTTCCAACTCAGCATATTGCTGGTTGCGAACAACCAGCGCTGGTCTTCCGTTGGAGCCGCCGGTGACATCACCCATGGCCAACACCGAACAGTACACGAGAAATTAAATAATAACAATAATAATAGAATCGATCACAGCGAGTACTGAAAAAATGGCATATTATCGAATTTGACGACCTCAACTGTCAATTTGACGATCGATAAAAGAACGGTACTTGCACTGCAGAATCGACGTAGCTATTCAGGTGGCCAAAATTGTAAATACAGATATTTTTTTATTTTTTATTTATAGTTTCACAAATTATATCTCTTGTAAGTATATTAAAGAATGGCTTGGAAAACTGCCTTATGTTTTGATTCCCTTTTTTCTTGGTGAATTTTTTAAGTGGCAATACTAAATTCTCCACTAGCGACGCTGTCAACTGAACAGCTAAAATGGTGGGACTGTATTAAATGGTTGCCTGGAAGAGATCGCTTTCAGCGATAAGGCCGCCACTTGTGGCACTAGCTCGTATATAAGTGTTGTCTATCTGCTTGTAATTTTCATTTCTGGTGTACACAATAAAGAGTTTCTATCTATTTATCTAAAGCGGCAGGGACCAGGTGCCTTACGGACAACTGCTATTACAGGCACCTAATCCGCTCAGTTGGAAAATCACGCGAACGTGAACCTTATCGCGCCCAGATACGGTTTGCGGTCGCGTGATTTTCCAACTGAGCGGATTAGGTGCCGCAATTAGCTGTTGTCCGTAAGGCCCCAGGTGTAAGGAAAACGCTCCCGGAACCGCGAAGCCGAAACGCTGTATCATTGCCGTGGAAACTATGGGCAGTTCGGGCGCTGAAGCCAAGAACTTGGTCTCAGAAGTTGGCCGCAGAATGCGAGACAAAGGTGGTGACTCCCGCTCTAATTTGTTCCTGGTGCAAAGATTGGCCATTGCCATTCAGCGTGGGAATGTTGCCAGTGTTATGGGCACTTTTGTACCAGGAACATTGCGGGTTATTTAATTTGACGTAAATTTATAGTTTGAATTAGTTTGTGATATGTTTGTTATACACATATTTCTTTTCTTTCTTAAATCTAAGTTTTTTTTTTACAATATTTACCTATGAAACATAAAATATTATTTAAAAAAACTAAACTTAGGAGTGCCGCCGGCAGCGGGCAGGACCCAAGCTACCGGTGGTTAGGACTGCATAGTTAGGAACCTCCTGACCATGCGCGTCGTGTCCAGGATGAGCGCCTTATGCATCTGACCCTTGACCCAACCGTATAGTGAGAGCCTCTTAAGGTGTTGGTCGTGGCTCTTCGCTATTAAGGCCGTTCAACGAAACGACTATTGGGACAAAGATATGTTAATTTTTATTGTATATCGTGACCGTTGTTTAATAAATCAAAAACATTATTAATAAACTGTCTTAACCAATCCAATGCCAATATTTATTTGCCTTAATTTTTTTTGTTTTAGTGGTTTAGTATTTTGCAAAGCAGCAATGTAAAGCGTACAAATCTCGGGGTCAATGCACCGCGTAGGTACAAAAACACGCGAGCGTGCACGCGACGCTGACTATGTGCGTGCGGAGGTCGTTCGTTGACCTCTAGCGCCAGCTGGATATTTTATTTGCATATTACATTGATGCATAAAAGATGCAAAAATAATACTTATTGTAAAAATATATAAAAATGTGTATTTTATTTTATTACTTGAGTACGTACCTGTATTTCCTAAGATTGACTTCACCAGCTCGTGTTCTCGTTAAGTTAGATTTCAAATATTTGAGAAAGGCTTTCTCTGAAAAATTAATTATGACTTTTAACAATTTAAATTTGTTATGCCTCGTTTTACCCTCTGGTATGCAAAATTTCCACTGCTGGACATAAGCCTCCCCCATCGATCTCCAAAAGGGCCGGTCGGAAGCGGCCTGCACCCAGCGTTTCCCTGCGGTCTCTTTTAGGTCGTCTGTCCATCTTGTGGGTGGACGTCCTACGCTGCGCTTACCGGTCCGCGGTCTCCATTCCAGAACCTTTCGGCCCCATCGGTCATCTGTTCTGCGTGATATGTGGCCTGCCCACTGCCACTTCAACTTGCTAATCTGGTGGGCTATGTCGGTAACTTCCGTTCGTCTACGGATCTCCTCATTTCTGATTCGATCTCGTAGAGAAATCCCGAGCATAGCTCACACCCACATCTAACAAAGCTGGAAATCCCACATCGATCGATTTTCCGCTCCTGTATTCCGCGGACCTGCAAGGTGTAGAACATCCTTCCCCAAAGGTATTCCCGTCGAGCTTCAACATGCAGCGTTTTAAAAAGGGTGTCTACAACTACCTCTCCGGGAGCCTTACGCCTAACTGTTTAAATCAATCCAGTTTAGGCGATGAAAAAATGTTGCTCGACCGCAAACCATATTTTCGTGCGTTAAGGTTCACGTTCGCGTAATTTTCCGAACTGCGCGGTTTTAACGTTAGTTTAAGATCGCGTAAGAAGTTGGCCGTAAGGCGGCTGGCTGGCAAACGTCAACACTGCTAGTGTTGCAGGTACGCGACGGTGACTGCTTACCATCAGGCGACCCGTCTGCTTGTTTGCCATCTATGGCATAAAAAAAAGATATTCAGTAGGTAGGTAATAGGCATGATGACTAATATTTTTTATTACCTAGGTACTTAATAAAAAATATGGAACAAAATTAGAATTAGTTCAAAAATAAATGTTATAAGCATTTTAATTTCATGCTAGACAGAGAGTGCGCTATACTGAGCTATGACGTCATGCCAAACAAATGCTATACTAAAACACGCTTTGCGAGAAAGGGACAGCTTATCCGCTCTCTATCCCCACCTAAAACTTTAAACACTCATATCTCAGAGATTTATCAGCCAATTTAATTTATTTTTTCAGTAAGCTTTGTTCCATCATTGTGCACAGTTTATGCAAATTATTATTATTACACTTTATTTCAATATAAACACGGGTCTAGCCCGGACATTTGGTAGGCATTGGTGGGGCCGAAGCCAACACCAAGAGGCCCCGTTGAATATAAAATACAATATTATTGAATGTGTATAAAATGGATTATAAAACTATTGTACAGTATAGGATATAAAACGTCTAGGCTATTGAGGTGAACAACTTGTGGATGGGATAACTGATCTATGGTATGAGGTACGGCACCTGCCAATTATGCCTCATTTCAAAATACTTAGGCAGGTGATGACTTGCCACTCACTAAATGGGCCCCCCATAATGGCTGCCGCATATTGGCACCGGAAGGGCAACATTGACGTGGGTGGCTTAGGGTGTCGAGAGGTGTGCTGCACTTTCACTAAGAGCTACTAGCGGCGTTATGCCCTTTAACACTTCCACCCTGGAGCTTAGGTTTTTAGCTCTTGCGGTTTCCACCTCCAGACGGCCGGTTAAGGCAACCCAGGGGTCAGGGTCTCTGGGGTTTTAGACCCATGGAATCGGGGTACGCGGTGTCGCCACTCACCAACGGCTCGCCATAAAGCCGCTCGATTATATATATATATTTTTTTTTTTTTTTTTTTTTACTGTATGTTTGTGTAATCTATTTAGTTATCGGTAAGCAGTGCCGGTTTTAGCATTACCAGCGCCCTGGGCGAGACTTCTACGGCGTGCTAACCGCGCCCTACCTCAACGCCGATACTGTCGCTAAGCTTGTTATTTGTTATCTATACTAATATTATAAAGAGGAAAGATTTGATTGTTTGTTTGTTTGCATTGAATAGGTTCCGAAACTACTGAACCGATTTGAAAAATTCTTTCACTGTTGGGAAGCTACACTATCCCCTGGTGACATAAGCTATAGTCTATACCCGTGCGAAGCTGGGGCGGACCGCTAGTTAATTATACATTAGGAGACATGCCTATTGTGTTTACCGTTCAATTCAGCTATGACGGCCCTTGGGTCGGCTAGGAATGGAGGTTCGCACATCATCAGTTGGTCTAATTCATCTTTCTCCTTCTCATTTTTTGTGTAGCTGTAAAGTAACGTTTACTTAGATAGAGAAAATTAACCGGCCAAGTGCGAGTCGGGCTCGCGCAATGAGGGTTCCGTACCACCACAAATTTTAAAAACGAAATTACCAGTTACATTATAATTATTATTTATTTATTTTTTAAAACAGCACTAAACCAATTACATCAATTAATTACAGTTAAAATATCAAAAATAAAATAAATTTTATGTCACAAATTCTTAAATATCTAAAAATATGTCAATTTTATAATGTCCTTAAGCTTGGTAATGAATAGAAACTTGTTACCGACTCGCACTTGGCCATTATTTATTTGCTGTTATACTTTAGAGTGTTTACTATAATCATGCCAAGTTTTACATATAATTACTGTTATTCGTGTAATGTAGTAGTGACCTTCGACCAAAATAAAATGAATGGACGGGCCATAACCATTGAACTTGCTCAGTAAAAACGAGGCAAAACCGTCGGACATATACTTCAACACCTAATTATAACCATATACAGTACATTAGTTACAAAAAATAGATAGCGGTTTTTTTGTTGTGTTTTTACACTTCGGGAAAGCACACGAAGGCATAATTTTATCAGATGTTTCGTTATCATGTAACAATAGTCACGTGTTGCACTTCCTACGGCTAGAGACCGACAGAGAAGTGAGCGCCGGCGCTCATTTTGTTATCTTCAAAAATTCGCTCCTTCTGGGCCCGTCTATTTATTTGTGTACTAGCTCAAACCCGCTACTTCGTACGCGTAGAGTTCGGCCTTCGGCTTCGCTATTACAACCCATTATAATCTATGTGTTATTCTAATGTATAAGCTATATTATTGTAAACTTTCATTAAAATCCATTCGGTAGTTTTTGTGTGAAAGAGGAACAAACATCCATACATCCATACATACAAACTTTCGCGTTTATAATATTAGCAGGATGGTCGAAGGTACTGACAGACGAGACGGACTTGGTTGGTCCAAAATTTTCTCTTTCTCTCCCGTTGGTCAACAGCAGTCTGTCTCTTTCTCTCCCGTTGGTCAACAGCAGTCCGTCAACCAAATCCGTCTCGTCTGTTAGCTACGTAATGTAAAAAAAACTCACACATTCGCCTTCAAAAATTTCTCGATTTCTCTAGTTTTCTCTCTAATATCTTTGTAAAACGCCGACCTAATGGCGTCTTGCTCTACCTTCAGCTTGTACACATCCATGTGCTCTTTCACGTTGAAAACAAACAGATCTGTGGAGCGGAATAAAATAATACTAGCCCGTTGGTCCAGTTGGTAGTGTAGGTTCACTACCAACTGGACCAACGGGCTGGCCTTCTGAGCTTGGGGGCGTGGGTTCGATTCCCACCTAGGACAAATATACGGTGGTACGGAACTCTCAGTGCGCGAGTCTGGCTCGTGCACTGAGGGTTCCGTACCACCGTATACCACCACAAATTTTAAACTTGTGGTGAAAAGATTTTAAAATTAATTGATTTTGAAATTTTAAAACGAAATTGCCAGTTATAACTTCGTAATGATTAGAAACTTGTCACCGACTCGCTCTTGGCCATTATTTATTATTTGTTGTTATACTTTAGAGCGTGTACTATAATCATGCCAAAATTGACGATTGTACGTTTTACCTTAACTGTTGGCCTTTTGGAAAAACTCAGAGTCACACAGCGGGCAATGGAGAGAGCTATGCTCGGAGTTTCTTTGCGCGATAAGATCCGAAACGTGGATATTCGCCAAAGAACCAAAGTCACCGACATAGCTGTTAAAATTTGCAAGTTGAAGTGGCAATGGGCAGGCCACATCGCTCGGAGAACCGATAACCAATGGGGAAGAAAGGTTCTTGAGTGGAGACCACGAACCGGAAGACGCAGCGAAGGTAGGCCTCCCACTAGATGGACCGACGACATAGTAAGAGTCGCTGGCATCCAGTGGATGCAAAAGGCAGGCTGCCGTTCAGTGTGGAGGTTAAAGGGGGAGGCCTATGTTCAGCAGTGGACGTCTTCTGGCTGACGATGATGATGATGACGTTTTACTATTTTTAAAATAGAGCGAATATTATTTATTATTTGTTTGTTAATTCGCAAATTTCAACTGGCTATCTATTACGACTCGAAAGATACATCCGTTAATAGGTAGGGCAGACGGACAGACAGACAGACACCGTAGTCTTAGTAATAGGGCTTAGTTTTAGCGACTTCAGGGTTGGTCCCATAGTAAAAGTTGTTCATAATGATGGGTACTATAGACTCCTTTCGGCTTAGTGCACCCTTTCTGCGTAACCCAGTATTATCATATACATACCTACATATCTATCCGGCATGTCCACTTTCAACGCAAAAGTCCTAGAGCTCTCGCTGAGTAGGTCCAACATGGACCGAGCTGCACGCACGCATACGCAGGTTGAGTCTATGTTCTTCGGCAGTTTCACGCTCACCTTTATGGACTCGAAGGTTAGGTCTATCGGCTCTCTGGAATGTAAGAAATACAGTGTAAACTATAAATAAGTGACACTTGATTTAACGACAAACTCTCTCATCATCATCATTTCAGCCGTAGGACGTCCACTGCTGGACATAGGCCTCCCCCATCGATCTCCAAAAGGGCCGGTTGGAAGCGGCCTGCATCCAGCGTTTCCCTGCAGTCTCTTTTAGGTCGTCTGTCCATCTCGTGGGTGGACGTCCTACGCTGCGCTTACCGGTCCGTGGTCTCCATTCCAGAACCTTTCGGCCCCATTGGCCATCTGTTCTGCGTGATATGTGCCCTGCCCACTGCCATTTCAACTTGCTAAACTGGTGGGCTATGTCGTTAACTTTCGTCTACGGATCTCATTTCTGATTTGATCTCGTAGAGAAACCCCGAGCTTAGCCCTCTCCATAACTCGTTGTGCGACTTTGAGCTTGCTTATGAGGACAAACTCTCTAACAGGTTGAAATTACTAGATTACAAAATTTAGCATGCCATGATGCTGGAGCATGGTGGTCTATAACTTATGTAAATACATTAACATCTGGATGTTACCCATGTTTCCGCAAAATAAATATTTTGAATTTGAATTTGAAAGGAAACACAAATATTAATGACCAGCTGACCTGCCAGACGTTGTCCTGTCAAAGAACAGTCAAACACGCAAAGTTAAATCGTAAATCTTATTTTTTTTACACCTTGGGTTACATTATTGAAGATTTAGTAAGGATCCCTATTTTTTTTGAAAATATAATATAGCCTATGTTACCCGGAGATAGTGTAGCTTCCCAACAGTGAAAGAATTTTTCAAATCGGTTCAGTAGTTTCGGAGCCTATTCAATGCAAACAAACAAACAAACAATGAAATCTTTCCGCTTTATAATATTAGTATAGACAAGGTAAGGTTAGGCTAAAAAGCACTGTCTCTGATATTTTAGTCATTACTCACGGTTCAGGCTCAACCGGCTTGGGCTTCCTAGTGGGCAACCTCACAGCCACCCACAGGGTTAGTTTTAGACCTACGAACTCCCTCTGGTAAGTCGCCAGCCTTACGCTTACAATTTTGAGGTTTTTCTCCAAGTCTCTCAGTAAGGCAAATGATGCCATCTGTATGGTCGCCGCAAGTTGGGCTCGCATCCCTAATCGCACCTGTTGAAAGGAGATTAAAAATATTATTAAGGACTTTGTCCGGAAAGTTTTTAGGCTTCAACTTTACCCAGTCTTTAATAAATATACAAAATGTATTAGTTTTTATACCTAATTAGTTTTTTTTACCTCGTTAAAGCCTTCTGCCTGTAATTTTGTGTACACTCTGGAGTTAGCGACGAACTCTTCCAACATTTCTACCATCTGTAAGCACACATCTCGTAATGAAGTTTGTATTCATAGAAAACCATAACAAATACCTACTTATGAAAATAAAATACAAATTACGCAGGTTTAAATATTGCCCTGTAGATATCGCTTCTGATTTGATACCACAATGCAGGTTTTCAGTATTCAATAAATAAAAAATAAAATAAAAATTGCACGTTTAATCTGAATTGCTTAAAAGCAATATAAAAAATATCTGAGTAGACTCAAACGCTGGCTCATCAAGCAAACATTCTATACCATGAATTCAGGAGAAGTGATGGCAAAATAAAATACCATTGGTAGTCTAGGTATGCGAAATTTAAATAATTGTTTGTTGACATTGTTGACATTATATTATTTATATCTTATTTTGTGTTGTATATAATAATTTTACATACAATTTATATTGTTTAATCTGTAGTGTCGTGTAAATCTATATTTATTAATACTATATGACTTATTTGTTTCAATCGCATTAAGTATTTTCAATGAAATATATCTTTGAGTATCATTTGAGAAAACCAATTTTGACCGTCCACATGCATTTTTGCCAATAGGACTAACTTTGTATAGAAAGTAGACCACCTCCTTTGTACTCGTAGCGACTGCAACCAACCGACCAGCCAGCATTTAAAGCAGTAGGTATTCTGAGGCGTTAAACTTACAGGCAATGCTTCAAAACACTTCTTCTCCAAATCATTGTCATCACAGGTCATGTTCAACCGCCATAAATGTAAGTAAGTGTTCATCTGAGTGACGACTCGAGGATCCGGCAAACCGTCGCATTTGAGGTATTGTTGCCACTGGAATAATGGAAGTTATTTGAAAAAGGTCAAAGTCGATTGAAGAAGGTTGATAGGCAGATTAAAAACTATTTATTGTGCCCATCAAGATATAAACAATGTAGACAGAGAAAGTTAGTTTTTAGAGCCAACGTGATAAAAACATTTCTTCTTATTGTATTATTTTGCTAAATGTGTGCATTTCCAAGTGTTAATATATAATAATGGTGGATTATTATTATTAATTAAATGTTTGTGGACGTCAAGTGTGGGAAGGTGATAATTATAACGAGGTGAAACATATATTTTAGTGTTGTTTCCAATGCTCCACAGAAGTCTCTTAAAACCTCCACCACTTTACTAAGGCATAACATTGACTTGACCATGACTTACTTTGCTTGACTCTGACTATGACTGACATGTTCGACTTTATACATTTAATCAAACTTAATAATATTTTAATACTGGCAAATACTGCACTGGCAAATGCATAAGAATTCATCATCATCATTTCAGCCGTATATAGGACGTCCATTGCTGGACATAAGCCTCCCTATATCGACCCATCGAACTCCAAAAGGGCCGGTTGGAAGCGGCCTGTATCCAGCGTTTTCCTGCGGTCTCTTTTAGGTCGTCTGTCCGTCTAGTGGGTGGACGTCCTACGCTGCGCTTAACGGGCCGTGGTCTATTCCAGTACCTTTCGGCCCCATCGGCCATCTGTTCTGCGTGCTATGTGCCCTGCCCACTGCCACTTCAACTTGCCAATCCGGTGGGCTATGTCGGTGACTTTCGTTCGTCTACGGATCTCCTCATTTCGGATTCGATCTCGTAGAGAAACCCCGAGCATAGCCCTCTCCATAGCTCGTTGTGCGACTTTGAGCTTGCTAATGAGACCCATATTGAGAGACCACGTTAACATGTATAAGAAGTGCGACGCCAAAATCCTTACAGAAAGACTAAAAAATAAAAATTAAAAGAAATTGAAGAATAAAAATGGTTGGCAAGTTTTGTTTCACGATTTTGATGATATCTAATAAAACTTGAATATCTCAATGCTGGCAAATGAACAACACGTGAGACGCCAAAATATATTGAAAACATGCTTACAAAAAGGTGTTTTTTACTTGTACATGGCAACTGCGTCAATCACGCGGAGCCAAAAGCCCCAACACGGGGAAGAAGAAAAAAAAAGTATTTGTAAAGACTACAATGTTATTTTACTTACCTCAGCAAGCATTTGCCTTTTGTTGACGAAGAGCGTCTTTTGTTTATCAAACTCTAAAAAAAAATATGAAAATTTGTTACACAGCGAAATATGAACCGATATAAAATTAAACAATTAAATTTGAGTTGGCGCATCAATTGGATATAAGTCACGCTATCATCATCATCATCATTTCAGCCGTAGGACGTCCACTGCTGGACATAGGCCTCCCCCATCGATCTCCAAAAGGGCCGGTTGGAAGCGGCCTGCATCCAGCGTTTCCCTGCGGTCTCTTTTAGGTCGTCTGTCCATCTTGTGGGTGGACGTCCTACGCTGCGCTTACCAGTCCGTGGTCTCCGTGGTCCGTGGTAAGTCACGCTATAAATAATCAATATTCGGGACATTTTTACACACACGGTCATCTAACCCCAAACCAATGAATTATCTTTTCCCTAAACTAAGCAAAGCTTGTACTAAGGCTGCCAGAGACTGATACCTACATCTTCTCTTCTCCATCTCTGTCTCTACATAGTATAAATTAAAGTCGCTTTCCCCGTCTGTCTGTCTGTCTGTATGGCAGCTAACTCCTCCTAAACCACGCAACGGATTTTGATGCGGTTTTCACCATCAGATAGAGAGTTTTTCACGGAAGGTCGGAAGGCTAATATATATATAACTAGTAACCCGCCCCGGCTTCGCACGTAAATTACACCCATGTGAAGCCGGGGCGGGTCGCTAGTAATATATATTTTTAAATATAGATATAAGCTCCCAGATATAGAACAAACACAAATGTTCATCACATGAATGTTTGTCCTAGGTGGGAATCGAACCCACGCCCCCAAGCGAAGAAGGCAGGTTCACTATAGGCGTCTTATAGGCGATGAGAAGTTAGTGGCTAAGAAACTTCTCAGTCTAGAACACCGCCGTAAAGTAGCGAGTCTGTCAACTTTCTACAGGATTCATTTCGGAGAATGTGCATCAGAGCTACATGACCTTACTTATCCTGCCATCCCCTTTCTACTACAGGACAAGTAGGAAAACGGCCCACTACCACCCATACATTGTGGATTTTCCTTGGATACGTACCAAACGTTTCGATTCTACGTTTCTAATCCGTACGGCCAAAGTTTGGAACAACCTGCCGGCTTCCTTGTTTCCTGAGATATAACCTGGGCCTTTTCAAGGCCAGAGTGAATAGTTATCTTCTAAGTCTGCGTGCTTCATCTTCGACCACACCGTCGCTTACCAACAAGCGAGTTGGAGGTTAAATGCGGACTTATCAGCGTTAAAAAAAAAGCTACCAACTGGACCAGCGGGGCAATCACAATAATGTTACACAAATAAATCTAACTTGTAATTTCTATCTATGTATACCTTCTTGCATAAACATTAAACACCTCGGTTGTGTTGTCATGGCATTGATGACACCCAAATTTACGATCTTTCGTGCTTTCCTACACTTCCCTAATTTTTGGGGCATCACGAAAATGTACGCGTCGACAAACATACAAATATAAATAAATTCACAAGGCATTGTCTATACTAATATTATAAAGAGGAAAGATTTGATTGTTTGTTTGCATTGAATAGGCTCCGAAACTACTGAACCGATTTGAAAAATTCTTTCACTGTTGGTAAGCTACACTATCCCCGGGTGACATAGGCTATAATCTATACCCGTGCGAAGCCGGGGCGGACCGCTAGTGTCAAATAAAAAGAAAATGATAACGGTGTTATGAAAAAGTTGAGGTTGTGTCGCTGTAGGTAAATTACCTACTTTGAAATAAATTGACAGTCTTCTGTAGTATGTCCCTTCTGATCTCCTGCTCATCGTTGTCCTTCGCCATGAGCTCGGCTCGCTCTCGAGCGAGAGCGATCTTTTTCTCTTTCGCACCCGCCAGGATTGCTTGTCTGCGTGAAAGAGATAGAGTGTTTGTTTGCATTAGTAAAATTAAAATTAATAATTTATTTGGTTTTTCTGTTTTACCCACCGGGCAGGCTAGACTCTTTAATACCATACCGCCTATTGATATGAATACCAAAATTATAAAATTAAGCAAAATCTAATTTTTAATACGAATATGTCATTTTATATTAAATTGATAGTTCTAAATTTTGACAAGTTTGTTTTCGGAGCTCTTAAGAACAGATTATGTCTGTATTACATCTAGGTTTACCAACAAACTGCAATAAATATATTTTGATTTTTGATTTTGATTTTGATTTTTCAAGTTCCTGGCTCAAACTAAACTCAAGAATAATAAACTAACTAAATAATAATTGACATTTACTTCTAAAATATTATGGGACCAAACTAGGGAAAAACAAAACACCAGTACCTAATTCAAATAAAACTATCATAATTGAAATTAGAAAAGGCAACTAAAAAAAACTACCAAAAGTTAAATCAAAGTCGTTCTATTGCAAAAATATGGGTTATAAAGATAAAAAAAAATTGGTTGGGTTTACTTATAACCTATAGGTAAATAAACCCAACATTAAACATTTTTTAAATAGACAAAATAAAAACCAAAGGAACAAGTATGTACCTAAGAAACTAAAGAAACTAAACTGAAAACGATATCTAATCTAAACAAAAAAAACCATAAAGATTATAAATAATACTGACCTAGTAAAAAACATAATCGGTCGTTCTATTGTAAAAATATGGGTTATAAATTAAAAAATAAATAAAAATAAGGATTTAAAAAAAAATTGGTTGGGTTTACTTATAACCTATAGGTAAATACACCCAACATTAAACATTTTTAAATAGACAAAAAAAAAACCCCAAAGAAACAAGTATGTACCAACGAAACTAAACTGGAAACGATAACTAATCTAAACAAAAAAAAAAAAAAAAACAACTAAGATTATAAATAATACTGACCTAATAAAAAACATAATTGAATACCAATAAGTAGAAGTGGACAAAAACTAACTTCTCAGCCTCTTTTTCTACCCGCCACTCTTCTATTCTCTCTTCTAACCATTTGTCTCGTTCTTTCTTGTTCATTTTTTTCCAGGTCTTGGGCTGTTCATAGTTAGCAAGAACATGCCGCCTTTCATTATCCGTGTACTTATCCATTTCAGTTTTTTATTATGGCTCAAAATTCCAAATCAAAAAACTACAGCTTTATGATGGATATTTTGGGATTAGCACTCAGATTTACATAAAACCCTTCATTTATTATGAATTTTGATTATTTTTATGCAAGAAAATAATGATCTCTCCGATAAAATTTAACCGACACCACCACCCTATACAAAGCAACTCAATCTCCTATAGAAACGGAAATTGCGCGCCAATTAATTTCCATTCCAAAAACTTTTTTTTTACAGCCACAGACTAACTATTAATATTTTTTTAAAGAAACATCCGAAAAAGATTTTTCTTTTTTCTTTCGCGCGAAACGTCGTTGCCATCGGAAAGGCGGCAGGCTCCTGAATTTTTTGTTTTAAAAAGCAAGATATCGTGTGAAACTGTAATACGATGCCGAATGTAAAAGATTCAAGATAGGGGGAGGATTATTTATGGCCAATAAAAAGCGATATTGACTTCTGATTTATTTATAATCGGGATGTTTGTTTTTTGTGTCGTGCGCGGAGTTCTTTACCCATACATCTGCTCATATTTTTATACTATAGTCACCGGGTTACCAACTGAGTCGTAGGGCCATCAAGAATAACTACTCAGAGAAGGTAGGTTTCCAAACAACGCCTTCTCAAAACGTAAGCTACAAATTCGCTTTGTAGCTTACGTTTCGATTGGTATTTTAAACGATTTAAGCAAGAAAATTAATGGATTACCTGTGGAATGTCACACCATAACTCTTATGCTGCTTTTCTAATTTGTTGTGGTACGATTTCACCGCGCAAATTGTCATAGTAAAGTTTTTATATTTTTTTGGAGCCAAATATGACACCATTTGAATGGCTTAAATTTTGCGAATGTACTTGGTTTCTTTGTTTTAAGGTTTGGTTTCTTGGTTTCTTTCTTTATTCTAAGGGCCATCATTTCAGCCATAGGACGACCACATAAGCATTACTTAATTTAATTTTATTTTATTTCTCATGGCTTAGTGTTTAATTTTTAGTTTCTTAATTAATTTATATTGGTTGTAAATCTGGAATAAACTATTTTCATTTAATTTAATTTTCATAGGCCTCCCCCATCGACCTCCAAAAGGGCCGGTTGAAAGCGGCCTGCATCCAGCGTTTCCCTGCTCGTCTGTCCATCTTGTGGACGTCCTACGCTGCGCTTACCGCAAAATGTTAAGTGCCTATACAAAAATGCTCATAATATGTCCGGATTCAAAGTAATGCTACAAAAAAAAAAAACCTCACTTCCGCATGACAAACGCAGAGATTTTAGCGGTTCAGTAATAGCGGCATGGGTGCTGTGGCATTGTGAAGCCACAGAAGAAACTAGAATCGCTGCCGGGTTGCATGGGGCAACATTGCCTTCTTCATCCACGTCACCACAACAGCTAGACTGTTTTTCATCGTCATTACTTACACTACCATCTACGCCACTGGAGCGTGTGTGCCAGCGTACCAGAGCCTCACTCCGATACTTCAAGGAGTTGGGTTGGCTCGGGTAGGTGCTGGTAGGGGGACATGCACAACACACTCCAAGCGGGACGTCAGTGCAGAACTTATCGCCCCCATCTCGAATAAGAATAAGAAGGTTGGCATGGCGCGCTGGTGAAGTGGAGTGGTTTACAGTAGGAATCTCGGATTAAACACGCGTTACCTACCTGACAAGTACCTACCTACCTAAATAAATACTATGATTTTTCATACCTTTTCGAAGGCAGGTATCTCTTCTTCCTTCTTTTCCTTCTTGCCTTTTTTTGCTGGCTTCTTCTTCTTAGGTGGTGCAGCCTCTTCTTCTACTTTCTTTTCTTCCTCTGTAATTATTATATTTTGTTAAAATCTGCTTTACGCCGTTATAGAGTTGAATGGTCAAATCGGCTGTTCCAATGAGATAATTCCAAATAAGAAAAAAAAAGATGACTAATATTTTTTTATTACCTCATAAAAAAGCTGATCATAGAGCCCATCAACGAAAACAAAATTAAAATTAGTTCAAAAATAAATAAGATATAAGCATTTTACTAATTTAATTTCATGCTAGACAGAGAGCGCACTATACTGAGCCGTGACGTCACGCCTCAGGCGCGCCATACAAATGCTATACTAACACACGCTTTGCGAGAAAGGGATAGAGCATCCCCTCTCTATCCCCACCTAAAACTTAAAACACTCATATCTCAGAGATTTATCAGCCAATTCAAATTATTTTTTCAGTATGTGTAATGTATTTAGTTGTATTCATCGCTAAGCCGGTTATTTGTAATAAATACATTAGGAATCATGCCTTGACAAAGTCACGTGTTCTAAGATACTTATAACTATATTTATTTTTGATTATTATTATAATATTTTTTTTATTCATCGATGGGCTTCTTATAATATCAGCTTTTTTACGTATTATAAAATAAAAATTAAGACTTGAGTCCTGTCTTAGAACTGTCAAACGCGCAAACGTGTCAAAGTTAAAATCATCGTTAAGTTTCTCAAATGTTTCCATTTTCTGCGCAACTTTCTTAATTTTTGTTTCCGTAAGAACCATCTAGACAGTATTAAAAAAATTAAAAATAAATGATGAATTAAATCGGTAAAGTCGTTCTCAAGTTATGGCGTGACCAAGGTAAATAGGTATTCATTTTTATATATAACTAGTTGCGCCCCGCGGTTTCACCCACGTATTGATGAAAAATGGTGATGATGCTGATGAAAAGTCTATGTCCGTCTCCTGGTTCTAAGCTACTTCCCCACTAATTTTCAGCCAAATCGGTTCAGCCGTTCTTGAGTTATAAATAGTGTAACTAACACGACTTTCTTTTATATACCTATACTAGCTGTGCCCAGGGTTTCACCCGCGTAGTGATGAAAAATGGTGATAATGATGATGATGATGAAAAGTAGCCTATGTCACTCTCCAGGCCTTGAACTATACCCATGCAGAAATCAGGTCGATCCGTTGCTCTGTTGCTGCGTGAAAAAGGAACAAACAAACCAACACACACGTTTTCACATTTATAATATTAGTATGATAGATATAGACTTGAGTCCTATTAAAAAAAAAAACTATGAAGTGATAGAAATAATAACAAAATAATTAATAACCAATCGGAAGTGAGTCCTCTGACCACTGGAACATTTGACTTATCTTCCCGGACGCCACCGCTGACAACTAAAATTTAAAAGAATGCTGTTGAACCCACAGAAAAGAGAAGTAAATAGAAACGAGAAGGAAAATCTGTTACCAGGCATAAGTGAAGTGTGTGTCATTATAAGTGAACCTTGATTGAACATTCTTATTTAGATCAACGCGTCGAACTCCGCATCACAGTTGCTAACTGATTTCGAATGACTGACGTTTCGCATATATGGGTGCAACTGGCTACAACAAATTTCTTACAAAAATTTGTTGACGGCCGTTCAAATTTAAACAAAAAAAACCACTTGTTTAACCCGTATCTAATAACAGATTCACATACACCAAATCGCATATCCGTGAAATGAAACAAGTGAAATGACATTATTTATCTATGGTACTTATAATATACGCAAAATTACATCTAACATCGTCAGTCAGAAGACGTCCACTGCTGAACCGCCCCTTAGAATTCCACACTAAACGACAGTCTGCCATCTGCATCCACTGGATACCCGCGACTCTCACGATGTCGTCGGTCCATCTAGTGGGAGGCCTACCTACGACGCGTCTTCCGGTTCGTGGTCTCCACTCAAAAAGGTTCTTCGAGCCATCGGTCATTTTAAGAGGTCAATATTTCAAAATATTTTATTATAACCACAAAAAAGGGATTAATAGTTTTTCGCTTTTCAAAAATAAAAACTTCAGTTCTGGGCCCTTACGGACAACTGCTATTACAGGCACCTAATCCGCTCAGTTGGAAAATCACGCGACCGCAAACCTTATCTGGGCGCGATAAGGTTTGCGGTCGCGTGATTTTCCAACTGAGCGGATTAGGTGCCTGTAATAGCAGTTGTCCGTAAGGCCCCAGTTTATTTTTATGGTCATTATGAAAATACAAAAGCAATGTCGTTTACTTGGATGACATATTTATACAAGTTATTTAAAAAAAAAACAGAACCGGTTTTGATGGAATTTCTATGGGACCAATCTGAAATTATATAAATTATCACCGGTTTTGATGGAATTTGTATGGAACCAATCTGAAATTATCTATAAATTATCTTTTCAAATGAAAAAAGCCGGCCAAGTGCGAGTAGGGCTCGCACACTGAGGGTTCCGTACCACAACGAAATAGGTCCCCATATATATACAACAAACGTATTTTTGTATGAGCTCTTATGTCAAAGCGGTAATACGTACAAGCATCATACTTGGCATGATTATAGTATGCAATCTAAGGTATAAAAAAAAAAAGGCCAAGTGCGAGTCGGTGACCAATTTCTGTTGACCACCGGTTCTCGTACGATCACCGAAGTGAAGCAACGTCGGGCGCGGCTGGTACTTGGATGGGTGACCGCCTGGGCGTTGATACGATGTTGTCTTTTTGCACGATTTTTTTGTACTTTTGCTAACAAGTTATGTGGTGGTACAGAACCCTCAGTGCGCGAGCCCGACTCGCACTTGGCCGGTTTTATGGGACAGTTGTCGTAATGGACCTTTAGTCGTTTTGACGGTTTGATACTCTAGTCAATGTAGCCCTAAGCCAAAAAAACAGAATCGAGAACAACCCCCCCCCCCCCCTTTTTGGTGTCGGTTAAAAGCATAGTAATCGAATTAACCTTACCGCTTTCTTTAGCTTTTTAGTGGGCTTCTTTTTCAGTTTCGGATCTGGGAACAATAAAATAAATTAACACTTATTTAGATAGTTTAAATTCTAATGCAGAAACATGACCTACCTACCTATATATCTACTTACCTAGTAACCTAACCTAAACCAATTAAACAGATACGAAATATGCGGGTCACTGCCCCTACAGTAAAGGGCTACACAGTACGGGTACTGAGCTGAAAGGAGGTCACTGGTATTTGAATTTACAAAGATAACAATGTTTTTCAAAGGGATTTGTGGAATAAGCCAAAAAGATTCCAGGGCTTTATATCCAAGCTATCAAATGGGATGCAAAAAGGATTTATGAACAAAAAATCAAAACTACTTCACTATAGAAATAAACATATTATTTGGAAACGAAACAAAAATAAAACGTTACTCTTCAATGTAGTAGGACATTATTTGTAATACATTTTACCGGAAAAAATAAGAAACTTCTTGGGCGTGACCCAAATATAATTATCATCCTATATTTGACCATAATCTTAAAGCCCCTTGGTTAAAGGAAAAGAGGCCAGTATGCTGGCAGCATTGCCAAGTTGAATGGCAATGCTAATTTTTTGGCCAAAGTAGGCGCCAGCATTCAGGCCACCAGTCGCCTGCACCAAACGTTTGGCCAGGGGCCTTACGGACAACTACTATTGCGGCACCAAACTAACGTTAAATCCGCTCATTTGGAAAATCACGTGACCGTAAACCGTATTAGGGGGGGTTAGACCAGACCCACTTTCTGTTAGCTTAACGCCTGCGAAAAGATGAAATTGTATGAAAATGACATTAGCTTGAGATAACATCTCTCGAGCTAATGTCATTGTCAATGCCATTTTCATACAACTTCATCTTTCCGCAGGCGTTAACGCTAACAGAAAGTGGGTCTTGTCTAACCCCCCTGATACGGTTTACGGTCGCGTGATTTTCCAACTGAGCGGATTTAAAGTTAGTTTGGTGCCGCAATAGCAGTTGTCCGTAAGGTCCCATAAGGTCTCTATACAGTTCAAGAGCGGCCGACCCCACGGTCCTAAAGTCTCAACCCTAAATGGCACAAACATCTACATCCTATCTAAATATCCATATTTGAGCTGTTTGAGGTTTTAACCGGAATGGATTGCTTTCAGCCCTTGGTCAATAATGTACTTTTGGTTGTCATAACCAGAGGTGTGTTAACAAAAAAAAAATTAAGTAAACCTTTCGTGATTGTACACAAATATTACAATTCGTAAAATATTAAGTTACCTATTACTATTAGGTACCTATAATCGCGAAAAGTTAAAGTAGGTTTTTTTCTTCTTAACACATAAAAACTACATTATTGATCAAGGGATGAAATCAATCATTTCCGGTTTAAAGTCATCTTTTTTAATTTCTGTTGTTTGTGATATGAAATGAAATGTAAAAGATTTTCTGTTGAACTGTCAAAGTGCTTCACAACGAGTCTTCGTTGTACCAAGACTACAACGAATATTCGATATCAAATCAGTACAAAAACTCGATGTTATCTCACCCTTTTCCGACCGCACTTCAGATATAGGTAAGTAAGTAATTTGACGATGGTTTTTACGATTTTTTGACACACAGCAGAACAGGGTATTGGTTTTATTCGTTACTATGCATTGATTAAACACGGTTGTATACTATTGTATATTCAGTAAGGCGTGGATAGAAACGTAGTTTGAAAGGGGAAAGGGTGATTTTGCTTGCGTTTAGCTTTTGATCAATACGTAAACGAAAAAAGTTTTCGAAAACTATCAAATCTGGGACTAAGCGCCCTGGGTAGAGCGAGCTCTTCTTTCGGCGTGTTCATTTCTGAAAACTATCATACAAGATCAAACCAACGTGCCTTAGCCTTCAACCAAAATAAAATGAATGGACAGGCCATAACCGTTGGACTTGCTCAGTAAAAACGAGTCAAAAAAGTCGGACATATACTTTAACCGTCTTACCACAAAAGATTTAAGAACGCTTTAGACATGTGTTTAGCATATTTTTCGCAGTGAAACAATTGCTAAACACATCTCTAAAGCCTTCTTAAATCTTTTGTGGTAAGACGGTAACAGTTTAACACCTAATTGTAAACCATGTACAGTACATTTGTTACAAAAAAAATTATAGCTGTTTTTTTAATTTCGAGAAAGCACACGAAGGCGTAATTTTGTCAGATGTTTCGTTATCACATAACAATAGTCACGTGTTGCACGTCCTACGGCTAGATACCGACTGAAACGAAGTGAGTGACGGCGCTCATTTTATAATATTCAAAAATGCGCTTCTTCTGGGCCCGTCCTTTCATTTTATTTTGGTCGAAGGTCTTAGCAAATGTATTAAGAGTTTATATGTCGTCAACATGGGTTGCGTTGCATCCATTTGCGTGGTTATGACAAACAGTATCAAATGCATGTTTTGCTTATGAATACTTGAGGATATTTTCAAGTTTAATGTAATTTTAGACACAAACTTGGTGAAACTTTTCTTGATAGAATAATTCGGCAAAAACAAGCCTTCTAAAATATGATTTTAGTGTTATCTTCAAATCTAGAAGTCGTTGACAATAATTTTTTTCATATTCTAATGTTAATTTATGTTGTGTAGTTTAATGTAATTTTATTTATTTATAAAGTTATTGAGTAATCCGGAGTTTTATCATTTGTCGCTTACGCTATTTAGTTCTGAGGCGGGCGCCGACTCGTGCGTATCTCTTCCTGCAGGCGTAGATCGCATAGATTTGTCACTGTTTCGCGCAGGGGCAAAACTCTGATTTGGGTTGACAACATATCGAGTCTTAAACCAATTTTCATATATTAAATTTATATGATTATTTACGGGATATTTACCGTGCTCATTCCACAACCTTACCACGGTAAATATCCCGTAAATAATCATATAAATTTAGTGAACAACCGTGATAGTTTAAAACAGTGTTTTAATTTTCATATTGATATTTAACATTTAGGTGCAAGAGATCGACAAAAAAAAACCGGACAAGTACGAGTAGGACTCGCGCTCTGAGGGTTCCGTTGGACGGAACTCTCGGACATACCTTCTATGACTGGAGGCAGGGATTCGAACGAGGCGCTGGTGTAGGAAGTATCCGTGAACTGGACTTCCTCTTTCTCTTCCAAGTCCGGCTCCGGTTCCGGGATGGGCTCTGTGAAAAGAATAATATTTTTTATGTTTATTAGAATTCTTTTTTTTTATTTACATGAAACTCAAAAAAAAAAAAAAACTTTTTTTATTATTTAGTACAATTTTGTTAACTTAAACGAATTTACTTAGTTATCCACAATACAGGGAGAGGAAAGTTAGTTATATTATACTATGTATCTTAATCTAAGGTTATTTAGGGTTCTATTTAGGGTATTTAGGGTTTTATTAGGGTTCCGTACCCAAAGAGTAAAAACAGTCCCTATTACTAAGCCTACGATGTCTGTCTGTCCGTCTGTCCTATCTTTAAACGGCTGTATCTTTAGAACCGTAATAGATAGCCAGTTGACATTTTTACAGAATATGTAACGTTACGGCGGAATAACTAACAAATAATAATAAAGTAAGAACTAAACGTTTTATAACGTATTTTTGTATTAGCTCTAATGTAAAAACGGTAATACGTATAAGCGTCAAACTTGGCATGATTATAGTACACACTCTAAAGTATAACAACAAATAATAAAAAATGGCCAAGTGAGAGTCGTTGACAAATAAAATCCGTTCGTTTCCAAGTTATAATTTTATTGTGTTATACTCAAGCCCGACACGCACTTGGTAGGTTAATTTTATTCTATTTTATTTTTTTATTGTTATATAACAGTTTCTATGGGATAGCAGATGAAACAGCGGGATGCTGCAAGTATTATAAATAACTTTAGTGAAAAACTAACCCGGTTCCGGTACCTGAAAAACAAAATTCAAATACAAAATATTTTATTAAGGACAACTAAAAATCCATTGAGTTAGTACAAACAAAACTTAAAAACTATAGTTAGATAAAAATCCAAAAAATCATACAAAACAATTTTTTTTTTTTTTTTACCAACATAATTATTATTTTACAAAGTTGTAAAGAAAATAACTAACAGTAACTACATACTTCACCGTTTCATGCTTAGATCAGACAAAAAGGAGATATGGCTTAGTATAATTATGGTTAGTGTTCAAATGTCTGTGTTTCAAACTTTTTTTTTTTGCTTTTTTATTTCATCGGTGACGCTGCAAGTTTCTAAAAGTGCGTCAAAAAATTAGTAAGTTTGCCGTACTTATAAAACAGTTGTTATTAAATTTCAATTGTTTCAATTTTTTTTTAATTATTGCCTCATAATTGACAGTTTTAATATTTTTTTATACTAGAAAAATATTATTACCTCCACTACCTAATATTATAACTTAGTATAAAAATAAAAAAAACTGTCAATTTTGAGGCAATAATTAAAAAAAAATTGAAACAATTGAAATTTAATAACAATTGTTTTAGTAGAATCGGGGCCCTGGTATAGTGATTTTTAAACCAATTGCGAGTCGGGCAAGCGCACTGAGGGTTCCGTACAACCACAATATACAAAAATTATCAATTGAAAAACCCTACTTTGAAATAAGTAAAATTTACAATTTTGATTCGGTGAAAGAAATGATAAGGTTCAATTAACCGAATGCGTTGAACAGAAAACACCGACTCGCATTTGGCCATTATATATTGTTATACTTTAGAGTGTTGTACTATAATCATGCCAAGTTTGACGGTTGTACGTATTGCCGTTTTTACACTAGAGCTAATACAAAAATACGTTTGTTGTATGGGGACCCCCTTTCGTTTTTACTTTTTGACTACTTTATTATTTCTTTCCATCCAACGGTTGCCTGGAAGAGATCGCTTTTAGCGATAAGGCCGCCACTTGTGGCACTAGCTCGTAGGTGTTTTCTATCGTGTTGTAATTTTTATTTCTGGTGTACACAATAAAGAGTTTCTATCTATGTATTTCATCTTTTCTTTTTTTCTTTTTTTTTTAATCACGGTTCGAAAGATACAGCCGTTTAAGGGTAGTACAGACAGACAGACAACGTAAGCTCAGTAATAGGGTCCCGTTTTTACCCTTTGGGTACGGAACCCATAAAACGGAGACTTTTGAACATGAACTACAATTGCCCTGTAAGGCATAACTCCCTTTTTTGTATGATCTGAGGTGGTAGTAGACTTCGAGCAAAATAGAATTAATGGACGGGCCATAACCATTGAACTTGTTCAGTAAAAACGATTCAATACCATCGGACATATACTTCAACACCTAATTATAACCATGTACAGTACATTTGTTACAAAAAAAGGATAGCAGTTTTTTGTTGTGTATTTACACTTCGGGAAAGCACACGAAGGCATAATTTTGTCAGATGTTTCGTTATCATGTAACAATAGTCACGTGTTGCACTTCCTACGGCTAGAGACCGACTGAAACGAAGTAAGCGCTGGCGCTCATTTTGTAAACTTCAAAAATGCGCTTCTTCTGGGCCCGTCCATTAATTTTATTTTGGTCGAAGGTAGTAGACCGACTTTCTACTGGTGCAGTAGTAGAAAAGGATGAGATTGTTGTTAATAATTACCTTCTTTTTATCTTTTTTATCCTTTTTCGCCATTTTGTTGGAAAACTTTTGTGAAGTAGTAAATAATAATTAAACAATAATTTATTGTAAAAATAATAAAAATAAAGGTTATCGAAATGTTTACTGGCTAAAGACTTGACAGCTGACGTGTTTGGCGTTTTTTTATGTCATACAATGCAAAAAGGATAGTTTATTTTTGGCGCCCTCTTTTCCGTTTTTTTTTTGGTCATTCTATTTTACCCATAGATTCAGTATATGTACTGAATCTATGATTTTACCCACAGATCTACTACCTATAGATTTTCAATGAGCGTGGCTAGCTCAGTGCCTCTCGCTTCAACAAGGTGTGTTGCCACATTAAAATTATTTGCTATAAGTTAGGGTAATTTACCTACTATGATGGGTGTGAATCTTCAATGAGTACTTTGGAAACAATACTACCTTTTAAATATTTATATTTTATACACTATCTGCTGCAACCCGCGGAGCTACCTGCAATGTTCTGGGAAGAAAAGTACGTTGTCTGTCTTCATGACACACCCTATCGTCCTGACAAAATTTGACTTAGCCCATGATCTAAGAAAACAAGGTCTAGCAATCTGGGAGTGGTCCCGCAATGACGTCACTGTCCAGTTGCCACTTTATTCAATCAGCTGTTACGTGGTGTATCGTCATCTCTCTCGAACCTGTTGTAAATTGACATCATGACATCATTGCGGGACGCCTACGTAAACATTTTTTCTCGAATTGCTATACCTGGCGGAGTATATTATTATACCATGACTTAGCCGTTTCCTCGTAAAAAAACAGACAGAAAGTTACAAACTTACTTGCGTTTTTATTATAATTATTTGTTAGGATTAGAATATAGTACTAGAAAAAAGGTTGTAAAGTAACCATAGCATAATTTTTTATGATTAATTAAAAATAATAAAAAAGTCAAAGAGTTAAAACGGAAGGGCAAAGGAAGGGCCCCCATGCAACAAACGTTAAACGTATTTTTGGATTTGTTCTAGTGTAAAAACGGTAATCCGTACAAGCGTCAAATTTAGCTGATTATAGTGAACATAAGTAAAACAACAAATAATAAACACTGGCCAAGTGCGAGTCAGTGACAAATTTCTGTTTACCACTAAGCTAAGCAACGTCGGGCGCGGTCGGTACTTGGATGGGTGACAGCCTGGGCGTGATGTTGTCTTTTTGCACAACTTTTTGTATTTTGTGATTGTAAAGAACTCTCAGCGCGCGAGCCCGACTCGCGCTTGGTCAGTTTAGTTTTTTCATGAATGGATTTATGTATAACATTCCAAATAATTAGATAAATAGACTCTTTAATGTTTACAGTACAAATTTCACGAACAGCGCGTAGCTTTTTGAATCGGTTCGCCGAAATCGCCTTTTGCTTTTCCAGCTTCATAACTGTGGCCTCATTTATATATATATAATATTAACATTCACCATATTCATATGGGCATAAAAGGGTCGGTATTTTGCACTTCTTGCAATGTGCCAGCTTTTTTCAGCAATGTGACAGGATCAGTTGGAAACCTGCAGAACGAATAATTTATGTTAGTTGCGGTGGGTAATTTCTTTCATAAACTGGCAACATTCATAATTTATTTTCTAAGTGAAAATTTGATAAAATTCATAGAATTAGACCACTAATCGACCTAAAAACTGACTAATTATGAATAAAATATTTGCAAATTGATATCCTGAATTTATTTAGGTGATCGTTACAAGCTTTATATGTTTACTTACGTGTGAAATGATATTTCATCGTATTTTCGCTCACTGCGCTTCTTGCAGCCCAAAATGCTACAACCAACCATTGTAAAATATCTTTTACAATTATTTCTCAGAGGAAACACGCATGTATCACATTAAATCACCAAAAAAAGGCAATAAATATAATTCAGACCCGTTTTGTTTGTCACTGATTATTACAGATTTTGACACTTGAGGTACCAAAAACAGGTCACGCCGATAAGGACAACAAAATCTATTTATGTCCTTTTCGTACTTGTGCTGAGCCATATCAAGTTGTCTCATTCACTAAATATATTGCCGATCTGGTTGTGTATATCTGTGATTTTACCTAAGTTTATACTTCCAGTAATAATGTTCCTTGACTTCCATGGTTAGCTTAAAATTTAAAAAATGGTGTCATATCATAATTGAATATTTTATCTAGGCAACAGCAAAGACCGAAACACGATTAAGGATATTTCATTCAAAAGTATGTTAACTATTAAATTAATGTGAGGTTATTTAAACTACATTCGCTCGCATTTAATTAACTCGTGGTATTTTGAGTAACCAAAACCAAGGCAATAACCACAATCCAAACATAAAAACACGGACAAGCTAACAACCACCCTTGCCTTGCCCTTCGGCCCAAAAAGTCCCCTCCGTCGTATGTGCTTCTCCTTTTTCCACCTTTTCCTTTCTGATTACATAGACATACTTTTTTCGTAAACCGCTCGGTGTACCACAGACTGCAGTTCTTCTAGGTGTTGCCAACAAGAAAAACTAAATAAAGTAACACCGATTTGAGAAGTGGGACCGTGGGACTTAACTGTTGGCCTTTTGGAAAAACTTAGAGTCACACAGCGGGCAATGGAGAGAGCTATGCTCGGGGTTTCTTTGCGCGATATAATCCGAAACGTGGATATTCGCCAAAGAACCAAAGTCACCGACATAGCTGTTAAAATTTGCAAGTTGAAGTGGCAATGGGCAGGTCACATCGCTCGAAGAACCGATAACCGATGGGGGAGAAAGGTTCTTGTGTGGAGACCACGAACCGGAAGACGCAGCGTAGGTAGGCCTCCCACTAGATGGACCGACGACATAGTAAGGCATCCAGTGGAAGCAAAAGGCAGGCTGTCGTTCAGTGTGGAGGTTAAAGGGGGAGGCCTATGTTCAGCAGTGGACGTCTTCTGATGATGATGATGATGATTTGAGATGTCTCTCTGTTTTTTTTTATTCATTCAAATACCCAAATACCTATTTATTAATGGCGTAGACTTCATGTCTACGATAATCTTATTATACAGAATTACAGATTCTATAGTTATGGAGGGAACCGCAGAGGTAAATTTTACATACTTATAGAAATATATTATACTAGCTGCGCCCCGCGGTTTCACCCGCGTAGTGATGAAAAATGGCGATGATGATGATGATGAAAAGCCTATGTCACTCTCTGGCTCTTGAACTATATCCATGCAAAAAATCAGTTCGATCCGTTGTTTCGTTGCAGCGTGAAAGAGGAACAAACATCCATACATCTATACATACAAACTTTCGCGTTTATAATATTAGTAGGATAAGATAAACCTAAAAAATAGAAGTAACGAAACGCACGACCGTGTGTAAGCGCAGATCTACTGTGTGTGTAAGCGTAGTATTTGAGCGAAAATAGCTTACAAATTACACAAATTTAAATAATAATCCAATTTGACTATGACTTAATAAATTGACTAATAATAAATTGATAAGTTGACACTGAAATTATTATTAAATATAAACAACCATAGAAAAATGTAAATAAGACCTGATAAATAATTGTATTGATATTAAAAATTGTAATAAATATAACCGTCCTCCTCACTCCTACACGTGCTGTGCCCGACAGGGTCCATATCAAACTATGTACCTACTGATTGAATTTTCATGTTTTTTACCTTGTAGTTTATGGAAGCATTAAAAAATCTAATCTAATCTAATCTAAGCGCAGATCTACTGTTTGTGTAAGCGCAGATCTACTGTGTGTGTAAGCGCAGATCTACTGTGTGTGTAAGCGCAGATCTACTGTGTGTGTAAGCGCAGATCTACTGTGTGAGTAAGCGCAGATCTACTGTTTGTGTAAGCGCAGATCTACTGTTTGTGTAAGCGCAGATCTACTGTGTGTGTAAGTGCAGATCTACTGTGTGTGTAAGCGCAGATCTACTGTGTGTGTAAGCGCAGATCTACTGTGTGAGTAAGCGCAGATCTACTGTTTGTGTAAGCGCAGATCTACTGTTTGTGTAAGCGCAGATCTACTGTTTGTGTAAGCGCAGATCTACTGTGTGTGTAAGCGCAGATCTACTGTGTGTGTAAGCGCAGATTTACTGTTTGTGTAAGCGCAGATCTACTGTGTGTGTAAGCGCAGACCTACTGCGTGCGTAAGCGCAGATCTACTGTGTGTGTAAGCGCAGATCTACTGTGTGTGTAAGCGCCTTGGTTTTGTTCCACTAAATATAATTATTAGGTCTTATGGTCCTCTGTAGTAATAAGCGTTGCTTAAAAGTGGAAAAACCTCGCCTTTAGGGGTTTATTGTTGGACCCGTAGAATAGTATGTAAAGCACACTGTCGCATATATTTTTATTGTACCTGCATAATATTAACTCAATTTTCATAGCAGTTTTGAGGGTTCCAGACAGACTAAAAGCAGTAGCAGCGCAGCGGCAGCGCAGTGACAGCACAGTGACAGCGCAGCAGTAAAACTCTGTTATGACATTGTGTTTATACTGTAGGTATAAAAAACTATGTTACAGAATGTTGATTAACGTTAAGGCGAAGACATACGAAACAGAATCCAAAGGTAGATATATTTTTTAGAGTTCCGTACTTAAAGGGTGTAAACGGAACCCTATTACTAAGCCTACGCTGTCTGTCTGTCCGTCTGTCCGTCTGTCCTAAATATTATCGGCTGTATCTTTCGAACCGTAATAGATAGCCAGTTGAAGTTTTCATAGAATATGTAGGGGGAGTCCGGGAGAGTTGAACCTCTTTTTACTCTAACACGCATAAAATTATTACTATGACTTAAAACTTTACAATTCAGCTACTTATGCAACCCATTAGTAAATAGTTACCATTTTTGACTGTCAAAGTTTCCATTTGTCCAATAATATGACCAGAGGACTTTAAAAAAAAATCGGATTGCGGGCAAATCTCCCCAACGCGTGGGAGAGATGACCATACATGTAGGGAGACTTGACCATACATATTTGTATGGGTAAAATAATTAGAAACACTTGTAAATATCAAAAGTAAATGTGAATTATAATATTTCTCAACCACCAACAACAAATACCTACCTGAGTTTTTCAAATTTAAAGAGGAAATGTGTTATGAAAACAAATTATTGTCGTTTTATTAACGAACTACCTACTATCTAAATAAATGTGACAAAAAACACCAGGAATAGTTTAGCCTACTCAGAAAAGATAAGGATCACAAAGAAATTATTCTAATGGAGCTCTATGGCTAGTGAGATTGATAATTAATCTCTAATTTTTAACATCATCATCATAATTTCAGCCATGGGACGTCCACTACTGGACATAGGCCTCCCCCATCGATCTCCAAAAGGGCTGGTTAGAAGCGGCCTGCATCCAGCGTTTTCCGGCGGTCTCTTTTAGGTCGTCTGTCCATCTTGTGGGTGGACGCGCGTCCTACGCTGTGCTTACCGGTGCGTGGCCTCCATTCGAGAACCTTTCCGCTCCTTCGGCCATCTGTTCTGCGTGTTATGTGACCTGCCCACTGCCAGTTCTACTTGCCAATCCGGTGGCCTATGTCGGTAACTTTCGTAAAATTTTACATGCAAAATCATATAAATTAAAACTTTTAGTCCTGTTCGTCAAACACTTGTAGTTTTGTTTATTTTTTATTATCGGCGTAAAGTGGTCCTGTCAATTTAAATCACAGTTTCTCGAAGTGAAGCACCACTATTTGCTGCTTGAATAACGCTTTCAAACTCCTGCTTGCTCACTGTTTTGCGGGTAGAACCTGCTTTTGGTTTGGTTTGAAACGGCATCACATCAGTACCTGGGGCCTTACGGCCAACTCCTTACGTGGTCTTAAACTAACGTTAAAACCGGAAAATCAAGGCATTCGCAGCATAATCAAACCAGTTCAGAAAATCATGCGAACGTGAACCTTAACGCGCCCAGGTACGGTTTGCGGTCGAGCAACATTTTTTCATCACCTAAACTGGATTGTTTTAAACAGCTAGCCATAAGGCATCTGGAAGCAAAATAAACAAAATAAGTTATAGTTTTTCGATTTTATTATATATAAAAAAAAAACACTAGTATTTCTTGTATTAAAGATTATCATCTTTATATCAGATATTACTGAGGGTCAGTTGAACCATGGATCATATCTCCCTCATGCACTATGGATCAAATCTCCGTAACCTATCCATCTTCATTTCTTTGCGTGTTTGTAGAAACAGGTTAAAACAGAGGACTAAAACACGTTAGGTTCTTAAAAATACATTAATTTTATAACTTAATCAATAAAAAAGTATTATATTTCTTGATATATTACGGAGTAACGTGGAAATCCAAAAAAACTTTATTTTTCACTTGCGATCACCAAAAACGTGTTTATTTCGCTCATTGTCGAACCGGCGTAATGGTTGCTAATATGGCGACGCGCACGTCACGAGCAATAAGCGAGCGTGCACCAGCCCGTCAATGAACTCGATAGCGCGAAAATTAAACGATTTATGCGATGTGGAGCATCTCTCCCACCTGAGCAAGTCTCCCGGACTCCCCCTAATGTTACGGCGGATTAACAAAAAATTATAAAAAAGTCTAAAAGTAAAAACAGAGGGCGGGTCCCCATACAACAAACGTATTTTTTAACGTATTTTTGTATTAGCTCTAATGGAAAAACGGTAATACGTACAAGTGTAAAATTTGGCACGATTATAGTTAGTACACATAAAAAATTACAACAAATAATAAAAAACGGCCAAGTGCGAGTCGGTGACAAGTTTCTGTTAATCACCAAGTTATAACTAGTAATTTCGCTATTGAATTTTGTGGTGGTACGGAACCCTCAGTGCGCGAGCTTGACTCGCACTTCGCCGGTTTATTTTTTGTTTACCAGTGCTGACATTGCTAGGGCGGGAAATTGGGCGGCATTCGCCTTAATGCACGCTTGCATAATCTAGGATACTATATAAGGTAATATATAAGCATTATTCCAGTGGACATTTGAATTGAATACGTGACGCCAGTGAATTGTGTTTAAAAAATACGGGTGGACTCGTGAACATTCCTCATTTTTTGAAGTCGGTAAATAAACTATAGTTAAGTAAATAGGTATTAGGTACTCACACTCACGTAGAGGTTAGTTATTTTTGTTTTTTGTTTGTTGTAGGTAACTAGGTACTTATATATTTGCCGTCTTACCACAAAAGATTTAAGAACGCTTTAGACATGTGTTTAGCAATTGTTTCACTGCGAAAAATATGCTAAACACTTGTCTAAGGCGTGTTTAAATCTTTTGTGGTAAGACGGTTGATGTTTGTATTTGGAACTCAGATCAAATATTTAAAGAAGATAAAATGGTAGAGTACCATACACTTGTATGACGGTAATGCGGCGTGCGCGCTTTCAAATATTTTCAATATTTATTTTTTCTTTATTTTCTACAAATAATCTTACGCTTTTACAAAAAACTGCGACCACTAAAGTATTTGAATGATTGTTAGGATAACACACAATTTTTTTTGATAAAAATATCTTCTATGGAATCTGAATGAAGTTGATTCAATCCATTGAAGGGAACGTAAAAACGGGTGTTTTTTTAGGAAAGTTTACGATTTTTTTCTATCGAGCCAAATTTCTTTATTCGTGTATCGGCGAACACATCCGAATAAAATATTTCAAGAACATTTATTAAAAATAAAGAAATAATGTCAATTAATCGATTTTAAAGGTCTACTTTTGAATATTCGTGATGACGAATCGTCAAATTTGAAGCATACTCCGTATTTCGTCATAGCGATGCTGCGGTCTACGGTGGAGCACTCTTGCTTAAAAGAAACCGATTCACTCGACTTGAAGACATAGACTGTAACTATAGGGGAACATCCATTCAGGCAGCGCATTCCGCAGACTAGCAGTTCACATAATAAAAGTGGAATCAAAGCGCTTCGCTCGGGTTTTCGGAATACTGACCATAAAGCGGGGTCGATTTTTTGTGCCCGCTCTGGCAGTCCGATAGAAAAATGGGCAGGATGGAATTAGATCATGCAGATCTAATGCACACTCTCCGAACCGGTAGCGATTCTAGTGTCTTCTGTGGCTTCACAATGTCACATGCTCTACAGTTTCGTTCTCTATTATGCAGCCACAATACAGTGGACTGTCCGTGGCTCACAGCTTATACAAGTGACTATTCAAGTTGCAATGACCCGTTATAAGGCCTACTATCAGGCAAAGGTCCTGTCGTTGCAACTTCAATAGGTTGTTGGTGATCTTTTTGTCAAGAATTGGGAAAGCGGCTTTAGCATGCGTACCGTCATCTTTCTTGTTCCACAGATTCTGTTGTTCTTTTTCAGTGTGACGAATAGCAATGCTTATGCATTGAGCCAGAAATTAAAACAACGCTTTATTTTTAAGGAATCAAAAAAAGCAACATTATTCCTTTAACATGGGAATTCTAGAAGGAAGAAGCATGGACGTGCCCACTATCCCGGAGTATTTTAATGGAAAAACCATATTTATTACGGGCGGTACTGGTGAGTTTGAGTGATATTTTACGTATTTTGAACCGTGCTGCGGAAGGGCATGCAATTTCGACTGTCTAGGCTAGAACTTCTATTTCGCACATGTTCAAAATTTATAAAGATGCAAATATACTAAGTAGAGATAAAAAAAAACGACTGGGCATATTAAGTACCTATATTCGTTTTAATATTGTGAAGTCTTTGTTTTACATGTAATTTTGCTACTTTTTAGTTTAAGTTTGTACGTGTAGGTATATAGTGTTAAAGTCAGATAAAAAGAAAATTATATATCGGCTTGCGCTTGGCCGCCAACGGCCTACGATGGAAAACCTATTCACTCTCGACTTGAAGACACCCAGATTGTAACTAACTGACTTTATTGTTGCTGTTTTTTTCAGGTTTCATGGGTAAAGTGTTGATAGAAAAACTCCTCTACTCGTGCTCGGATCTAGACAGGATCTACCTGCTGATGAGGTGCAAGAAGGGAGTCAGACCGGAAGACAGAGTTGTGGAGCTTTATTCTTCTCAAGTAAGTGGTGGCGGGGTTTTACTCGGGACATTTCAGTTTTCCCCATTTTTCGGGGGAAAAATATCTTAAATTACTAAAAAAGTAAAAAAAAATAAACAAACAAAAACAGTTGTATATGTTTACCTCAGAACTCTCTTGTTTTTTTATTTTTTTTATTAATGTTATTAGGATCTAATTGTAATTTTACGGCGGATTAACAAACATATAATAATAAAAAAGTCTAAAATTAAAAACGAAAGTAAACCCATACAACAAACGTATTTTTTTATTAGCTCTAATGTAAAAACAGTAGTACGTACAAGCATCAAATTAGGTATGATTAATGTACACAGTTTAAAATATAACAAAAAAAAAATGGCCTAGTGCGAGTCGGTGACAAGTTTCTGTTTATTACCAAGTTATAACTGGTAATTTCGTTATTGAATTTTTTGGTGGTACGGAACCACACGTACGGCTCAGTGCGCGAGCAACACTGCGTAACTCCGTAAAAGAAAAATCTGTTTAAAAAAAATTGGATTTTAATGACTTTATAAATTTACTTTTTTCAGTGTTTCGACCGGCTACGTGTTGAGAGACCAAATGCGTTTCAATCCAAAGTTTCCGTTATTCCTGGTGATGTGATGGAAATTGGACTAGGTAACACCTAAACCTAAATACTAAATTAAAATGATACCTAAACTAATACTTAAATGTGGTTAAAAACCTAATATACACCTAAACTAATACTCAATGGTGGTTACACACCTAATAAACAAATAAACTAATACTTAAAGGTAGTAAAACAGCTAATAAAAACCTAGCAATATTATTACTATATTTGTATCCGTGATGACCTGTAACTGGCTTTGTGTATCTATTTAAGTTTATTTATAAGACATTTGTAACCAAGCTATTGGTCGTCCTTTCAAGCAAAAAATAAATAAAATAAAATAAAATTTAATGGTGGTTAAAAACCTAATATACACCTAAACTAATACTCAATGGTGGTTACACACCTAATAAACACATAAACTAAAACTTAAAGGTAGTAAAACAGCTAATAAACACCTAGACTAAAACCTAATGGTGGAATGTGTTACGCACCGCTTGTTAGCGCAAGGACAAAGTGCTCGACGCGCGTTAGGCACCAAGGCTGCTATTCGTCAATTATTTATTTCCGCTCAACGTTCAAACGTTCAACGTTTCATCGTCAATTTAAGTTCACTGAAATGTAGTTTTTAGGGTTCCGTACCTCAAAAGGAAAAAACGGAACCCTTATAGGATCACTTCGTTGTCCGTCTGTCAAGACCCTTTTTCTCAAGAACGCGTAAAAGTATCAAGTTGAAATTTATACTAAATACTTGGGTCTACATTTTCTTCCGGCTGTATAAAAATAAAAGTTGTAAGTCAACGCAATCAAAAGATATGAACGTTTATGTCGCATATTTAGCGATTTCACAGGGAAATCAAAACCTATACGGGTACTTCCCGTTGACCTAGAATCATGAAATTTGGCAAAAAATAAGGTCTCATAGCACATATATAGGAATAAATCCGAAAGTTACAAATGTGATGTTATATCATTTAAAAGTAATTATTTTGCTATTACAAACTTACATTTTGTAGTCGGAATGTATGGAAGAACATTATAGTCAACTACAAAGTTAAGTTTGTCTTTCAATATTTCAACTTCAGTTAGTTTTTTTTGGACTCGCGCTCTGAGGGTTCCTTCCAACGAAATCCTCAGAGCACGAGTCCTACTCCTACTTGTCCCGTTTTTTTTAAAAGTCCGTATATAGAATTAATCGTGAGTATTTTATTATTAACCCTAATATTTAAACAAGAGTAAGTTTCAACACAGTTACTATGTTACAATAAAACATAAGCACGTATTTGAAAAAACAAAACAATTTTTTTTTAATTACCTATATTTAGGTGAAAAACACCTAAACTAAAACTCAAAGTTAGTAAAACATGTAAACACCTCAACTAAAACTTAGTCATAGCAAAGTCATAGTCATAGTAATCTATACTAATATTATAAAGAGGAAAGATTTGATTGTTTGTTTGTTTGTTTGCATTGAATAGGCTCCGAAACTACTGAACTGATTTGAAAATTTCTTTCACTGTTGGAAAGCTACACTATCCCCGGTTACCATAGGCTATATTATATTTTCAAAAAAAATAGGGATCCTTCTTAAAACTCCAATAATGTAACCCAAGGTGTAAAAAATAAGATTTGTAATTTTGACTTTGCGTGTTTGACAGTTCTAAGACAGGACAACGTCTGTCAGGTCAGCTAGTTTTATTTATAAAGCCAATTTACATAATAAAGCCAACTTACCAGTAGTTTTTCAGTAGTTTTTTTTTTTTTTTTTTTTTTTTAATAAATTAAAACTAGATTGAACATCTATACTTTTTTATCTATAATCTATACTAATATTATAAAGAGAAAAGATTTGTTTGTTTGTATGTTTGTTTGTTTGCATTGAATAGGCTCCGAAACTACTGAACCGATTTGAAAAATTCTTTCACTGTTGGGAAGCTACACTATCCCCGGGTGACATAGGCTATATATCTATACCCGTGAGAAGCTGGGGCGGACCGCTAGTAATAAATAATCACGCAAATCTTTTCACAATATAATTATGCCAAAGAAAGACCACAGGCCTAAAAAAAACTAAATAGCTATTATTACGTTTTTGAGTGGGTAAGGCTTAGAAAAACTACTCAGAGAAGGTAAGTTTCCAAACAACGCCTTCTCAAAACGTAAGCTACAAATTCGCTTTGTAGCTTACGTATCGATTGGTATTTTAAACGATTTAAGCAAGAAAATTAATGGATTACCTGTGGAATGTCACACCATAACTCTTATGCTGCTTTTCTGATTTGTTGTGGTACGATTTCACCGCGCAAATTGTCATAGTAAAAAATGTATATATTTTTTGGTGTCATATATGACACCATTTGAATGGCTTAAATTTTGCGAATGTACTTGGTTTCTTTGTGTAGTTATTCTAAGGGGTAAGGTTTTAGTTGGTGGTACATAATGGAGGAGTAATCGGGTGAATGATTTAAAAAAAGAATACAGATTGGAAAAGAATCTCATTGAAGTGCTTTCGGGTTTTAGATTGTTTTTTTTTTCAGGTATGTCTGATGATGACCGTGCACTTTTGATTGACAATGTGAATATAATTTTCCACGTGGCTGCCAGTGTCAGGTAAAAGCATTGATTTACTTATATCTATATCTATATGTTATATTATAATTAATGTAGAAACGGAAGAGCGGGGCCCTCTGGCACAGACATTTTATGTCTAAAAGAGGGCTCCTGCCTACATTTTATATTTTGTAAATAGTGTTAACCCTAGTGTTAGTGTTGGACCCGGGTATGTCCTAAAACTGCGACCAGAACCACCGGAGGATGGGCAGCAGCGTCCTATTAGTACACGGTGAACGTACTGCGATCCCCAAGCCGCCTGCCAAGCGTGGGGATTATGGCAACACCCCTCTCTACGAGGGAGGCCTTTGTTCAGCAGTGGACGTTTACAGGCTGATGATGATGATGATGAAATAGTGTTAAAGAAATAAAAAAAATATTATTATTATTATATTATTATTATTGGGGTTCCTTTTAGGGTATATATAAGGTCCTTGATAGGTGACTGATTTGATCTTAGAAAAAATGAATAAATGTAATTGTTGTACACTCAGAAGGACTAAAGACAAATTTATATATTTTTAAATGACTTCAAAAGGGAGGAGGTTTTCAATTCGACTGTATGTTTTTTTGGCAAAACGGTCTACCGGTGACCTACTGCAGTGTTAGAAATGTCAAGAATTAAAATAACGTAAAATACACGCGATTAAATCCGAAAAGTGTTAGCTAAAACGATTTGTTACAGGCAATGTTTGCTTCGGTAGTAGAGGCAATTAAACTTTAAGGTGGTACGTTTCACCTGTGGCGGGAAATTCAAATTTCAAACAGTTTTGTTGTCCTTGTAGCTAGGCCGGGTAATTATTGTAAACGATCATGGTGTTTGCGCAAATTGATTATTATTAGAGATGGGCGACTTGGTACTCTGCGTACTCGGCGGGTATTTTGATACTCATACTCGGCCGAATAACTTGGTTTTAATACCGAGTAGGTAGGCCTCCCACTAGATGGACCGACGACATAGTAAGAGTCGCTGGCATCGAGTGGATGCAAAAGGCAGGCTGTCGTTCAGTGTGGAGGTTAAAGGGGGAGGCCTATGTTCAAACAGCACAGCAGTGGACGTCTTCTGACTGATGATGATGATGAATACCGAGTATACTCGATTTAAGTAAAGCAATATATTTAGGTAGATATAATTAAAACAAGAGTGTTAGATAATCAAAAAGTGTTTATTACTAATTTAGGAAATCTTTGTCATTATTACTTACATTTGTCGTTATACAATTGATTGCTGTTTTAAACGGTTTATTGACAAATGTAACTGCGTTACTGATAAATAGCTTTACATGTAAACACCCAAAGATTTGCGCGAACATTTTGTTACGATACCCTGGCCTAGCTACATAATGACAAAAAAACTCTATGAAATTTCCCGCCACATGTGAAACGTACCACCTTAAGGCGGTCTTACAGTCAAAAAGGCTTCACAGAACATTTTTTTAAGGTAACGTATGTTGATTTCAGATTTACCGACTCCCTGAAGTTCGCAGCTACAATGAACCTGAGAGGAACCAGAGAAGTCATGATGCTGGCTGGAGAGATGAAGCATTTATCTGTGAGTACCGAGAATTTGGAGAAATTAAGGCGAGGTTTTCCCACTTCTAAGAAACGCTTATTACAGATGACCATAATCCTTGGTTTATTGTATTAAAGTCGCATTTAGTGGAGCAAAACCATGGCGCTTACACACAGTCGTGCGTTTCGCTACTTCAATTTTTGGGGTTTTTCTCATATTTTTCGAAAAGTATATCTGTAATGTAAAATTTACCTCACCGGTTTCCTTCATAATTATGAAATCTATATATCAAGATATCGCAATTTATATCATATCGATATTTTATTTTTTATATTAGAGTAAAGTTAAAACTGTAAAAAAAAAAAAAGATATCGCAAACAAAATTTAATAAATAGGTAATTGAATGAATCCAAAAAAAAAAACAGAGATAAAAGCGCAAATCAGTGCTACATTGATATATTTTTTCTATCGAGCGAAATGTGCTTAATCGTATTTCGGTCTCATAGGTTTCCTAGATAAAACATCTAATTATGTTATGACACCATTATTATAACCATTATTATATTATAACCATTATTATATTATAACCATTATTATATTATAACCATTATTATATTATTACCATTATTATAATTTTAAGCTAACCATGGAGGTATGCACAATTAAACTAGAACAGGCATGTGTCCTAATGTTTAATTTATTACAAATAACCGGTTTAGCGAGGAATATAACTAAATACATTACACATACTGAAAAAATAATTTGTATTGGCTGATAAATCTCTGAGATATGAGCGTTTAAAGTTTTAGGTGGGGATAGAGAGGGGATGCTCTATCCCTTTCTCACAAAGCGTGTGTTAGTATAGCATTTGTATGGCGCTCCTGAGCCGTGATGTCACGGCTCAGTATAGTGCGCTCTCTGTCTAGCATGAAATTTAAATGCTTATTTATATCTTATTTATTTTTGAACAAATTTTAATTTTGTTTTCGTTGATGAGCTCTATTACATTAAAAAGCTGATGATCAGCTTTTTTATGAGGTAATAAAAAATATTAGTCATCATGCCTATCACCATAATTGCTTAAAGTCGGAAAAGAGCGTTTAAAAAAAAGAAAAAAAAACATTTGAAAAGTCCGTAATAGAGTAGTAAGTCTTGACAATTAGCAATTTATTACCAATACGAATACAAATCCCATAACCTCGCTTCGCTCGGTCAATAAAATGTAATAACATCTTTGTTACAGTCCATAGTCCACGTCTCCACATCATACTCTAATACGAACCAGAACCCGGTGATGGAAGTGATGTACCCTCCTCACGCAGACTGGAGAGACATCCTGAACATCTGTGAGGGGATCGACGAACACACCGTCGACGTGCTCACGGCGAAGTAAGGAACAACCTTTTTTATCCGACTGCGCAAGAAAGAGGGTTATGTTTTTCAAATGTATGTATGTATGTATGATGGTTTCTTTGGCACACCTACAGCCTAAACGGCTCAATGGATTTCGAAACGTGAAGTGTCATTTGAAAAAATTCAATATGGCGGCCGTATCACAGAAATTGTAGGAGTGCCGGAGAGTGAAATTGGATAATTTTTATCACGGAATAAACCGGCCAAGTGCGAGTCAGGCTCGTGCACTGAGGGTTCCGTATGTCGTCCAAGAAACCGAATTACCAGTTATCATAACGCCTTCCAAATTAGTCGAAGCAATTGCTACGCAGACACAGTTAATTACTTATTTTGCTACAGGCGCTCGAGTGTAACACAATTATTATAACTTGGTAATGAACAGAAATTTGTCACCGACTCACACTTGGCTATTATTTATTATTTGTTGTTATACTTTAGAGTGTGTACTATAATCATGCCAAGTTTGACGCTTGTACGTATTACCGTTTTGACATTAGAGCTAATACTAAAATACGTTAAAAATACGTTTCTTGTATGGGGACCCCCCTTTTGTTTTTACTTTTTGACTTTTTATTAATAACTAGCTGACCTGACAGACGTTGTCCTGTCTTAGAACTGTCAAACACGCAAAGTCAAAATTGTAAATCTTATTTTTTTACACCTTGGGTTACATTATTAGAGTTTTAGTAAGGATCCCTATTTTTTTTGAAAACATAATATAGCCTATGTTAACCGGGGATAGTGTAGCTTCCCAACAGTGAAGGAATTTTTCAAATCGGTTCAGTAGTTTCGGAGCCTATTCAATGCAAACAAACAAACAAACAAACAAACAATCAAATCTTTCCTCTTTATAATATTAGTATAGACTAGCAACGCACCCCGGCTTCGCACGGGTGTAAGTCTTATTTTTGTACACCTTGGGTTACTATTATTGAAGCTTTAGTAAGGACCTATTTAAAAAAAAAAACCTATGTCACCCGGGGATAGTGTAGCTTCCTAACAGTGAAAGAATTTTTCAAATCGGTTCAGTTGTTTCGGAGCCTATTTAATGTAAACAAACAAACAATCAAATCTTTCCTCTTTATAATATTAGTATAGATTAGATAATCCGCAGTAACGTTACACATTCTATGAAAATTTCAACTATCTATTACAATTCGAAAGATACAGCCGTTAATAGGTAGGACAGATGGACGGACGGATGGACAGACAGACAGACAGACATCGTATGCTTAGTAATAGGGTCCCGTTTTTACCCTTTAGGTACGGAACCCTAAAAATTTACGATTCGTGAGTGAATATTACGTGCGTGAAACCGCAAAGCGCAGCTAGTTGCATACATATAATTTTACAAGAAAAAAAAAAAAAAATCGGGACATTTTTGCTCACACGGTCATCTGACCCCAAACTAAATAACTACACATACACACTACTCACACACACACATACACACACATACATACATACATACTATACCGACACAAATACCATATTTCACATTTAGGCATGCAAGCACGCTACCCTTTATCTATTGGGGCAAGCAAGAATAATCCATGTTTTAACAAATTCCAGGATGTTAGGAGTCATACCCAACACGTACACGTTCACGAAGCAGCTGGCAGAACACGTGGTGTACGAGAATAAGGGCCAGATCCCAGCCGCCATCTTCAGACCTTCCATTGGTAAATTATTGCTGACTTACACTCACTAGAAATTGATTTGCTTAATCACCTAGACTACCTATAGAGCCTAACAAGTCAAGCGAGCGTAGCGAGTCTAGCGAATGTAGTGATCCTAAAGATTCAAGCGATCCTAGCGATCGTAGTGAGTCTAGCGAATCTAGTGAGCCTAAAGATTCAAGCGATCCTAGCGATCGTAGCGAGCCTTTTTTATTTTTATTTTGACGTGGAAATCTTCAAAATATACCCAGCTGCATTGGGGTGAAGCTGGGTTATGTGAGATTGCTCCCGCTAAAACCCCCTCGCTGGCCGATCTTCATAGGAAAGCACCGGTATCCTCCTAGCACACTGCATGAAGCAACGCTCCCGGGAAATGCTCAGGGCATTTCCGTTCCTTTCCTTTATAACGGCGTGGGCCACAACGCGCCGTTGTCTTCCCTGGGCTTGCTGAATGGCGGTCAGATACCCAAATCTGACCACCCACAAGCCGAAATGCTCCCTTTTAGTCGGCTTTTATCGTAGCGAGCCTAGCTAGCCTAGCATGCAAGCAAGTTAGGTACCCAAATACTCGGTTCTTAAAAGCCGCCAAATGAAAATCGGCCGGGCTGGGCTGCTAGCCTAGCGCTTCGTCTGTTGCGAGTAGCCAACTCACAGGACTCGCTACGACTAGCTATGCTAGCTAGGCTTGCTAGAGTCGTTAGACTCGTTAAGATCACTAGGCTAGATGGCTAGACGCTAACATTTCGCATTTCGGAGAGTCTGCATCAGATCGGCATGATTTAATTCCCTCCTGCCCATTTTTCTATCGGACTGCCAGGGCGGGCACGAAAAATTTACATCGTTTTATGGTTGATGTTCCGAAAACCCGTACAAATCGCATTGATTCCACATTTATTGTTCAAACTGCTAGTCTGTAGAATTCGCAGCCTGAATGGGTGTGAGTTACAATCTGGGTGTCTTCAAGTCTAGAGTGAATCGGTTTCTTCTAGGCAAGCGTGCTCCAACGTAGACCGCATCGTCGCTTAATGTCAGGCGAGATGGCGGCCAAGCGCAAGCCTATGTATTTTCTTTTTAAACCAAGCCACTTTCCAATGCTGTTTTGACTTGATCCGTTTTGATCTATAATCGTTTTTTGTTTCAGTAATCTCAAGTGTGAACGAGCCAGTGAAAGGATGGATCGAGAATTTTAATGGACCTGTTGGTATGATGATTGCCTGCGGTAAAGGTAAGTAAAAAAAGGTAAAGTAAAGTTAAGTAGGTTAAGTAAAGGTAAAAGGTAAGTAAAGGTTGGTAAGTGATGCATAGCATAGGCAGCGATGACCACTAACCATCAAGTAGCTCGCCTGCTTGTTTGGTATAGTTAACAGAAAGGTAATCTCGACCAACACTTTTAGTATGAAAGCTTTGATACTAAAAGATACTAAATTAATGAACTGGAAATTATTGCTGATTATGATTATTATTAGTATTATTTTTAACATGAAATTAAAATTTTTGAATTGCCTACGGCTATTATGTTTTAATATTTTTATTTTCCAGGCATATTGAGAAGTCTATACTCAAACCCAGACTTGAAAGCTGACTATATGCCGGTAGATGTCGCTATCAAAGCGTTGATAGCTGCGGCTTGGCATAGAGGGACTAAGAAGTAAGTTTATATCAGCTAATCTGCAGTGGCGGATTTACACATATGTTGCCAGTAGGCTATTCAAATTTTGCCGCCCCTATACCGACCTCTACAAAGATAAATAATAAAATAAATAAATAAATATTTCAGACATTTTCGCACACACGGTCATCTTTATTTTTATTTTAAAGATACCATATTTCACAACTATATTAATAATAAAAAACAAAGAAATTTTATCTATATGATTTGAAAGCTATCATCGTAATAACACCACATTTTTCCCGTAATTAGTATGATTGTGAACCGGAGATTGATGTGTCAGTTCTTAAATTATTCCTGCTATCAATTCGGCCAAAACACTTAGCGACACACCAACCTAAATTACACGTTGAATTTTTGGTGTAGACCTAATAACACCTAATAAATAGGTATATAAATCTTTTAATAGCTGTAAGAAATTAAAAATAAGTATAATTGGTCTCAAATTTGCCGCCTCTGCAATTTGCCGCCCTATGCTCCAGCCTACTCAGCCTGCTGGTAAATCCGCCATATAATTATAAAATATAGAGTACGAGTTTATAATTATATACAACATCTAAATGTTATTAGGTACACGTTGAATATTTGTGTGTAAATATTCAACGTGTACCTAATATGTCGGACCACTTATAAAAAAAAAACTACAATTTGCGTAGTTGCATGATTGTGACCTATTGAATTGGTCGTAGGGGTGGCAAAATTTTAATATTACTGGCGGCAAATGTGTGAATCCTCCACTGGTTACTCCTACTTACTAGTGGCAATGTTAGCTATCGTATACCATGAGTCTCGCCTGTGGACAGCTGGACAGTATATTTAAAACAATGAGCCCTAGATACTTAGGAAAAAATGCAAAATGAAAATAGGCACAAGCTCACATCTATATTCCAATTCAAATAAACCCGTGTTGGTTTTCACAAGACGTCTTATTGCAATGAAAACCAGTATAAATGTTAGAGCGACATGTTTATCTCTGAACCGCGAACCTGCATGTCTAAGCAGAATCCTAGTAAACGACCTGGCTGACGAGATCAGACATAAAGACATCGTTTCGTGAACTATTCTCTCCGTTTTACTATCCATATATTTCTTTACATTACCTGCTTTAAGACAGAATTCTTGCACGGCTTTATGACGCCGTGTCAGAAGTTGTATATTTCAACATTTGATAGCGGAAATTTCCTTCTCAAACTTATAAATCACTGTTCTATAAAAGAGTGTTTTATGCTAGTAATATTTTTAGACGGAGAAATAATAAAGGCAATATTTATACGTTCTTATTTTATGTAAATGCCAGAAATTGCAAAAGTGATATTAATAACTACCGATAAGCTAACGTGCTCTATTATAGTTAGTCTAGAGTTACTTACAGGCTTATCCAATTTCGTTGCCGCAACACCTTCAATATTACTATGCATACATACTGTAGATATCCAGTTCGTGCTTACTGCTCCTTAGACGCTATTGTGAAATAGAGCATGTCATTTATCTCACTGGCATTCACATTTTCTTACTGAACTATTTTAATAACAACCAGTTCATTCAAATGAGAAGGTTCTCCAGTCATGCAATGTGCCAGACTCGATGCATCATACAATGTTGTTTAATCATCTCAAACATTAAAATCACGTTATATGATGGTGCTATGAAAGTTATCATTACATCAATTTACATCAATTTTGTAATTTAATACATTACGCCCTCTTGGTGGCAAAGATACTAAAACGTAACTGATGAAACTTTAATAGTTGGTGTGCCTTTGTAAGACTGTATTCTGTTAAAATAGCAAAAATAAAACAACATAAATCACCAACGAGTAGCTAGACAGTCATTAGTCACTACGAATTTACAATTCACTAAGAAGTCACCGGTTACTGGAAAGGCACTTGTATTTTAATGGCACTGGCAGACGGTCAGCAATCAATCACAAACTGGTAAGCCGGTTGCACCGTGTACGGATCGCTATTTATATACTAGTGCTGTGACTTTCTAGTGACCCGTTCGTGATTTTCTTATTTTATGTTTCAAACTACTTAATTTTATTTGGTTTTCCCGTGAGAGACGCGCTTAAGTAACACAAATTCTTACCAATAATTCCAGATTAGAGGCAACAGATGACGTACCAATCTACAACTGTTGCGCGGGAAATCTTAACAACATCACCGCAACTGAAGTAATAAAGATGGGGCGAGAGATATCTTCCACTGTACCCCTGGAAGATACGCTATGGCACGTTGGCGGAAGTATCACCAAGTCCGCTACTGTGCATTATGTTAAGGTACTACTTACTATGTTACAAAATCTTATGTTAAGGTATATGTCACTATGTTAGGGTATGCTCACTATCTTGAGGTACCAGTCACTTTGGCAATATATATATATCACAGGTATCAGGCACTATTTTATTTAATCAGGTATAGGTAGAATTAGGTAATAAATTATCTATACAAACCGACTTCAAAAAAACACAAAACACAAACATTGCGCCACAAAAACAAAATAATATGTCGGCGTGTGCGCACGCGTGCGCGGCGGCCCATCAACCAAATCCACATGTCAGTTTGCACTTTTATACTGCGTGTGTGATACAAGGAAGTAACGGAGATAGATGAAGCGAAAGATAACTTTCATTATAATCCTTATAATGTGCATTAATCTAAAGTACTAAGTAGTCACTATGTTAAGGTACTAGATTGTATGTTAAGGTATAAGTCACCATTTTAAGGTACAAGTCACTAGCTTGAGGTACACGTTATTATATTAAGGCACACTCGGAAGAAATAGAGATAGATTGGGTGATATTATAGCTTCTATTAAATCTCTGGAAGATGCGCTGTAGAGCATATCGGTGGACATATTACCACTTCCACTTACTGCGCAGTATTTTACGTGCAGTGCAGGGTTCCCCTACATATTTCAAAATGTTTATATTTTGGATTATATAAGAGTTTGACTGGCAGTGGTGACCGACGACATTGTGAGAGTCGCTGGCATCCAGTGGATGCAAAAGGCAGGTTGTCGTTCTGTGTGGAGGTTAAATGGGATGGCCTTGATACCTCTACGCGTTCTTGAGAAAAAGTGTCTTAACAGACGGACAGACGGACAACAAAGTGATTCTATAAGGGTTCCATTTTTTCCTTTTGAGGTACGGAACCCTAAAAATACGGGTGTTTTCATTTGCAATGAGCTTGACGTATGCAACATTTTGCCCACTCCAAAAAAGTAACCCATAGAGGGTAACCCCTTTCTGCGTAACCTATAAATTATAGTTTTTCATTTGTAGGTGCTGTTTCTACATCTGTTGCCAGCAGTGCTGGTGGACACCATCCTCTGGATCCTCGGGAAGAAGCCAATGTGAGATCATTATCCGACTAATTTTAATTTAAATCTAATCTATAGACATAGATGTCAAGATATGCCCTTCTGAATAATGTATGCTTTCCAAATATGTAGTAATTGAAAGGTTGGAAATTAAATATACTAAACTCGGTCCAAGCATTTATTTGCTTTGATAGCTGCAATAATATTGTAAAAAGCTGAATAAATACATTTTCTTTTAATATTTTGCTGAAGTAGGTATATCGAGTACCTGCTACAATATTAACGAACATACAACAAACGTATTTTTAGGGTTCCGTAAATTAAATTAAATTAAATTTGTTTATTGAGATAAAAACGATCTGATCAATTACATTTACCTCACAAAGTAACACAGAAAAATAATAATTAGAAACAATAATAATAAATTCAAAAACTAAAATTCCATAGAATTAAAAGTAAACAATGTCAGGCTTATAATCTAAACATCAAATAAAATAATATCCATCACAATTTTCAAAATGTCAAATAAAATATTAGTAAGTACTGATAATTTCCTAAATGTCAAATATAAATAAAATTAAGCAGGTAGGTACAATTATTTTCTAAAAGTCCAAATCATTATCGGGTTTTTTGCCCCTATCCCATTGGTCGATTTGGTTCTCCGAATATGTCAAAATAGATGTCATTACAATTCTCCAGTTGTCACAAAAAATGACAAAATCATAGTTGGCGGCAAGGAGTGCATTGAAGTGGCGGCGGGCTCGAGAGGTGACATTGAACGCGCCACTGTGCGACTTTCATATACGTAGAACAAGTCATTCCGGCGACCACGCCTGCTGGCGGGAACCCCGGGTCCGTCAGGGACAAATAGCATGCAAACCAAATCGTGCAGATTGGTTGAGTCAACTACACCTCTAACTAAAAAAACGGGGCCCTATTACTAAGCCTACGATGTCTGTCTTTGTCCGCCTATCTGTCCTACCATTAAACGGCTGTTACATCTTTCGAACCATTATAGATAGCCAGTTGAAATTTTCACAGAATATGTAATGTTACGGCGGATTAACTAACAAATAATAATAAATTCAAAAAGTAAAAATCGAAGCCCTTTACAGCAAACTTATTTCTGTATTAGCTCTAATGTAAAAATGGTAATACGTACAAGCGACAAATTTGGTACAATTATAGTACACACTAGTGTAACAACAAACAATAAATAATGGCCAAGTGCGAGTCGGTGACAAGTTTCTGTTCATTATCAAGTTATAACTGGTAATTTCGTTATTGAATTTTGTGGTGGTACGGAACCCTTAATGCGCGAGCCCGACTCACACTTGGCCGGTTTATTATACTCAATAAATAATTTGAATTTGAATTATGAAGACCCTTTTACTAAGATTCGCATAAATACCTAGAAGTCTAATATTTTTTGTTTTTTTGTTTGTTTTGTTTTTTATTTATTGTTTTTAACCGACTTCCAAAAAGAGGCGGTTATCAATTCGATTGTATGTATTTTTTTATTTTTTTTGTTTGTTTGTCATTATTAATTTTTGACTCCGACACTGGTTAACAATTAACGTGATACGTGAGGGAGTATGAACAGAATAGAATAATACTTTGTTGTTCAACTGTGTACAAAGGTCTCAGGCTTTTTAGTTACTAGCTGAATCCCGCGGTGCTACCTGCGATTTTCTAGTTTTCCCGCATTTTCTGGGAGAATAAGTAACCTATGTCCGCCCATATGATGTACACTATCATCCTGCCAACATTCGTTAAGATCGGCTTAGCGGTTTAGTCGTGAAAAGCGAACAAACATCCAGACAGACAGAGTTACTTTCGGTTTGGCGTGCTGGTAGAGAACCGTACACCTGTATGACGGTAATGCGGCGTGCGCGCTTTCAATTATTTTCAATATTTATTTTTTCTTTATTTTCTACAAATAATCTTACGCTTTTACATAAAACTGCGACCACTAAAGTATTTGAATGATTGTTAGGATAACACACAATTTCTTTTGATAAAAATATCTTCTATGGAATCTGAATGAAGTTGATTCAATCCATTGAAGGGAACGTAAAAATGGGTGTTTTTTTAGGAAATTTTACGATTGTTTTCTATCGAGCCAAATTTCTTTAATCGTGTATCGGTGAACACATCCGAATAAAATATTTCAAGAACATTTATTAAACAAAGAAATAATGTTAATTAATCGATTTTAAAGGTCTACTTTTGAATATTCGTGATGACGAATCGTCAAATTTGAAGCATATTTCGTCTTAAGTAAGGATAAGGATTGGTCACAACAGTTGTGTTTATATAGAACATACAATGGAATTATTAGAAACACATATCGCAACAATTGACCACGGACTAGGTAACAATGTCAATGTAATAAAGTCGGCTCTTGACGGACTTTTAAAATATTACGAATTATCGAGAGTTTGAAATATCAAATGGTTAGAAATTTTCGAAGAGTAACCGAAACTAAACTATCCAAACAAATTAGTGCGGAAGTGTGTGTCAAACTAATCATTACAATAACAAATGCTCATGCAATGATGATACAAGTTTGAACTTGTCTCAAAATGTACATTATGTACCTTTATGCAATGTGATAACTTTGAATTGTCGAGAGTTTGACGCCGATGAGTCCGCGTCTGGAAGTTCATAACAATTTATTTATTCATATTCTAATGGTAATTTGTATAATGTAATTTAATGTAAATTGGTTTTATTTAAAATTAAAATAGTTCTTGAGTAATTTGAAGTTTTTAGCAGATGTCGCTTCCGTAATTTAGTTCTGAGGCGGGTGCCGATTCGTGTGCAGATAGCATATTTTTGACCCTGTTTCGCGCAGAGGCTAAACTTGAATTTGAGCTGACGACATATCGACTCTTAAATAGATATTGAATAAACACAAAATGTTCATCACATGAATGTTTGTCCTAGATGGGAATCGAACCCACGCCCCCAAGTGCAGAAGGCAGTTTCACTACTAACTAGGCCGACGGGGCAGTAATAATGGATATCTACTTTTTCAGGCTAGTCAAGATCCAACGACGCATTTATATTGCTAACTTGGCTATCATACACTACATGACCAAGCAATGGACGTTCGACAATAAAAATTTCGTTGCCCTACGATCTAGTATCAAGGAACTGGACAAGTATGTATAGCACTTTTTAATTTTAAGAACCTTGTTCCTGCTAAAAAAAAATTAGAGTTCCGTATCGAAAGGGGGTGAACGGGACCCTATTTTTTATTATCTATACTTCTATACTAATATTATAAAGAGGAAAGATTTGATTGTTTGTTTGTTTGCATTGCATAGGCTTCAAAATTACTGAACCGATTGGAATTTTTTTTTCACTTTTGGGAAGCTACACTATCCCCGTGTGACTTAGGCTATATATCTATACCCGTGCGAAGCCGGGCCGGACCGCTAGTTATTAAATACTAGCAGACCTGACAGACGTTGTCCTGTCTTAGAAATGTCAAACATGCAAAGTCAAAATTGAAAATCTTAATTTTTTTTACACCTTGGATTACATTATTGGAGTTTTAGTAAGGATCCCTATTTTTTTGAAAATTTAATATAGCCTGTGTTACCCGGGGATAGTGTAGCTTCCCAACAGTGAAAGAATTTTTCAAATCGGTTCAGTAGTTTCGGAGCCTATTCAATGCAAACAAACAAACAAACAAACAATCAAATCTTTCCTCTTTATAATATTAGTATAGAATAGGCTTCCCATTGATCGCTAACTCGCCTGATGTAAAGCGATGATGCGGTGTACGGTGGAGCACGCTTGCCTAGAAGAAACCGATTCACTCGTGATTTGAAGACACCCAGATTGTAACTATTGGAGAACACCCCTATTACTAAGCCTACGCTGCCTGTGCGTCCGTCCGTCCTACCTTTTAACGGCTGTATCTTTCGAACCTTTCTATAGAAAGCTAGTTGAAATTTTAACAGAATCTAATGTTATGGTGGATTAACTAAGAAATAATAATAAAGTCAAAAAGAAAAAACCGAAGCCCTACCTACAGCAAACGTATTTTTTTTACGTATTTTTGTATTAGTTATAATGTTAAAACGGTAATACGTACAAGCGTCAAACTTGGCATGATAAATTCAATTTCCGTAGTGAAAATAGATCTGTGTTATTTATTGGAAATAACAGCTTCAAATTTTGGATAAACTCAACATTATCAATCAATTATCTTAAATTTAAATTTACAACCTTAGAATAACTACTCAGAGAAGGTAGGTTTCCAAACAACGCCTTCTCAAAACGTAAGCTACAAATTCGCTTTGTAGCTTACGTTTCGATTGGTATTTTAAACGATTTAAGCAAGAAAATTAATGGATTACCTGTGGAATGTCACACCATAACTCTTATGCTGCTTTTCTGATTTGTTGTGGTACGATTTCACCGCGCAAATTGTCATAGTAAATTTTTTGTATATTGTTTGGAGCCACATATGACACCATTTGAATGGCTTAAATTTTGCGAATGTACTTGGTTTCTTTGTGTAGTTATTCTAAATATACAACTAAAACTAATCTAAAACTAAAATTAATCTAAAACTAATCTAACAATCCGCTACCAGTGGGCTTTCCCAAAATGCTTTCCCAAAATGCTGGCAGCATTGCCACGTTGTATGGCAATGCTTATTATATTAATACTAGCGACCCGCCCGCCCGGCTTCGCATGGGTGTAATTTACGTGCGAAGCCGGGGCGGGTCGCTAGTTATATACATAAACCTTCCGTGAAAATGTATCTAACTGATGGTGAAAACCGCATCACAATCCGTTGCGTGGTTTAGGAGGAGTTAGCGGCCATACATACAGACAGACTGACGCGGAAAGCGACTTCAATTTATACTATGTAGAGATTATCAACTTATTTCCAATTTACTAGAGTAATAAAACTGATTTCGATAAATTACTGATATAAAATCATAAAATATTCTTTGCATGGAATAAACAATTTTAATGTTATGTTTTACTAGTTTTATATTCGTCTTGACCACAGAAAAGAGAAGTAAACGTAATTTTTCTTTCTCTTCTGTGGTCTTGACAATTATGGCCTTCGACCAAAATATAATGAATGGACGGGCCATAACCATTGAACTTGCTCAGTAAAAACGAGTCAAAACCGTCGGACATATACTTTAACACATAATTAAAATAATATACAGTACATTTGTTACAAAAAATAGACAGCGGTTTTTTGTTGTGTATTTACACTTCGGGAAAGCACACAAAGGCATAATTTTATCAGATGTTTCGTTGTCATGTAAGTCATGTAACTCGTGTCGCACTTCCTACGGCTAGAGATTGATTGAAACGAAGCGAGCGCTGATTTTGTAATCTTCAATAATGAGCTTCTTTTGGGCCCATCCATTCATTTTATTTTGGTCGAAGATTATGGATTTATTTTTCCATGTTATGCCCAAAAATCCAGATACCTAAAATTTAATGATGCTCTTTGTAAAAGTGTTCTTAGAGGAAGGTCAGCCCTACTTATTTGTTTTTAGTTCAATTTCTTTTTATATTATTTTATTTAGGCAACAGTTCTACTATGAATTAGAGACAGTGGATCAACACGAGTTCTTTTTGAACGCATGTAGAGGAGCCAAGAGATATCTGCTGAAGGAAAAAGACGAAAACATACCGAAAGCCAGAGCTCACTACAGGAGGTAAGCTAATAGCTTAGATCATTGTATTTGCCAAATACTTTCGATCAAAAAATACTAAGATGCCTCAATGACGCGCTAATCGTTCCAATACTCAACTTGTCCTGACTCAATATATATCGGGCCATTTTTGCACACACGGTTTCGCTCAAAAAATAATCTTGGTTCATTGTTTTTGCCTTCGATCAAAAAATATAAAGACGCCACAATGACGCGCTAATCGTTCCAATACTCAACTTGTCCTGACTCAATATATATTGGGCCATTTTTGCAGTCAGGACTTTGATCAAGAAAATATCTTAGTTCATTAAATAAATAAATAAATAAATATTTGGGACATTTTTGCACACACGGTCATCTGACCCCAAACTAAGCAAAGCTTGTGATATGGCGCCAGAGACTGATATACATACATATATAGTTTTTTTAAATACATACTTAAATAGATATTAACAACCACAATACCACGTTTTATATCACAAACACAAATGTTTATCACACAAATGTTTGTCCTACGTGGGAATCGAACCCACGCCCTCAGGCTCAGAAGGTAGGTTCACTACCAACTGGACCAACGGGCTATCAAATTCATGGTTTATCAAAAATATCGTTGTTTTTGCCTTCGATCAAAAAATACAAAGACGCCACAATGACGCGGTAATCGCGACAATACTCAACTTGTCCCGACTCAATATATATCGGGAAATTTTTGCACTCACGGCTTCGATCAAAAAATATCTTAGTTCATTGTTTTTGCCTTCGATCAAAAAATATAAAGACGCCACAATGACGCGGTAATCGCGACAATACTCAACTTGTCCCGACTCAATATATATCGGGACATTTTTGCACTCACGGCTTCGATCAAAAAAATATCTTAGTTGATTACTTTTGATTTCGATCAAAAAATACTAAGATGCCACAATGACGCAGTAATCGCGACAATACTCAACTTGTCCCGACTCTATATATATCGGGACATTTTTGCACACACGGTTTCGATCAAAAAAATATCTAAGTTCATTGTTTTTGCCTTCGATCAAAAAATACTAAGATGCCACAATGACGCGCTAATCACGACAATACTCAACTTGTCCCGACTCAATATTATATCGGGACATTTTAGCTTATACCTTTTTTGTTTAGTTAATACAGGCACTCCAACCGGCCCTTTTGGAGATCGATGGCCTATGTCCAGCAGAGGACGTCCTATGCCTGAAATGATAATGATGTTGAATACAGGCACTTGCCCTATTAAAAATAACCTCAATAGTTCAAGGAAAAAATGACATTCACCAGCTACTGCACTGGCCCAGCCCGTCCTCTCTCTCTGAGAGATGGCCTGTGTCCCAGCAGTGGGAACATGATAGACTGATCATGATGATGATGATGACATAGAAACGCTGACTTGTCTCATTAAGATCTAAGACTTTTTTACGCATTAGGTAGCAAACAAGCAGACTGGCCGCCTGATGGTAAGCGATCACCGTCGCCTGTACCTGCAATACCAGATACGCATTACGCATCACAGATACGTTGCCGACCCTTATTGAAGAACCCCATGTTACTCGAAAATGCTGCAGGGAGCTCAGTCCACAAATTGCAGGCTTGAGGCAAAAAGATCGCGTAAAACGCGCCGTGTGCGATTTCTATCGGTCTATGATTATGTGGATGAACTTTCATACCTCTCTTGACTCGGTCAAAAGCAGTCGGGTAGAGTTGTTGATTTCCATTTTTTTTCAGAATGTTCATAATCGACAAAGTGGTGCAGTTCGGGTTCTACGCTTTTCTTTTCTATTGGTTTATTAATTTGGAGTGCGTTCAGAATTTAGTTCACACTGCGCTGGGTAGTATTGGGTGTGCATCAATTAACCATAAAGTATGAACGAGGTGTTTTATAAATTTTAGTATTTTGTATTTCCGTTTTAAATAAATATTAGATGTTTTATCTATTGTAATGATTTTGTAAATTGTGTCAAGAATTTTACTGTATTTCATATTTCTATTTAATAAATAAAACTAATTTGTATGGAAGTTAATTCATGCACAGTTTTTCTATTGATCAAATTTATTGTAAAACTGATTTTAATTCTTTTGTATTATCGTGTAAATATAATTTCTTATTTAATAGTAGTATTTTAAGTGTTTTTATATAAGCTAGTTTTTAAGAGTGGTGGTTATAAAAAGTTTATTGACAAGATTTTACTTTGTTTTTCTCTGATTGGTCGGTCTATCGATTGACGAGTTTAGCTGGGTGGGGTAAACATTCTATCAAGGCAGTCTCGAATCAGGTTTCAAAGGAGCAACAGCTCTCTGTTTTAGGAGTGAATAGTATAAAGCTGTGAAATATCACAGCTTTACACTATTCACAGTAACTTAACTTAATTAAACGTAATTATTATTACGTTTTAAAAGGTTCTGTAATCATGAAGTTGTGACAGGTACGAAATAAATTGAACGTGTCTGATTTAATCACATCTCAGAAGATCGACAGCGCCCAACCAAAAGATTCGTAATGCTGATAAGTGATTATAAAAGATTTATCAATTGTTTTTTGTAAGAAAAATATAAAAACAAAAAAAAAACTTTTCATCCAGGAAAAAAAAACGGACAAGTACGAGTAGCAAAAATAACAACAAAGAGTTTAGTTTTTTCCTTTTGAGGTACGGAACCCTATAAACTGTTGGCAATTTTTTTGTTATTAAATCGTAACCATAGGACTAGGCATGCCCATCAAGTATGAAAACTCAGCGTGACGCATTTTTAGGGTTCCGGTACCTCAAGAGGGTGTGTTCAAAAGGAAAAAACAGAACCCTTATAGGATCACTTTGTTGTCCGTCTGTCCGTCTGTCAAGACCCTTTTTCTCAATAACGCGTTGTGGTATCAAGTTGAAATTTATATCAAATACTCGAAGTTATAGTTTCTTTCAGCTGTCAAAAAATCAAACTTGTAAGTCAACGCGATCAAAATATATGACCGTTTATGTCGCATATTTTGCGATTTCACAGGGGAATCAAAACCTATAGGGTACTTCCCGTAGACCTAGAATCATAAAATTTTGCAACAGGCAAGGTCTTACAGAGCTTGGAAAGAAAAATCGAAAGTTTTTAATTTAAAGTTATCTATACTAATATTATAAAGAGGAAAGATTTGTTTGTTTGTTTGCATTGAATAGGCTCCGAAACTACTGAACCGATTTGAAAAATTCTTTCACTATTGGGAAGCTACACTATCCCCGGGTAACATAGGCTACTCAATCATTTATTGCATAAGTAATTATTATGAAGTTCACATACAGATGTTAGGTAGCATGTTTAAATTAGGTAACACATAATAACCCTGATTGGGTATGGTAATATAGTGCGGAGCGGATCGATTTATTCCATAATTGATTTGTCTTCTAAATGCTATAATAAAATTTTGCTAGCAATATGTTTTCTAGGGTTTTGTCTTTATTTTCATTTTCTATATCCTTTATCTGTACGGGTAGTTTATTATATATTTTGATGGCCATTGGATTTGGGCCGGAGCTATGCAACTAACTATACAACAAATTTACAGTTTTCAAATATATATATATATAGAGGTGACCTTAGAATAACTACTCAGAGAAGGTAGGTTTCCAAACAACGCCTTCTCATTGGTATTTTAAACGATTTAAGCAAGAAAATGAATGGATTACCTGTGGAATGTCACACCATAACTCTTATGCTGCTTTTCTGATTTGTTGTGGTACGATTTCACCGCGCAAATTGTCATAGTAAAATTTTTATATTTTTTTTGGTGCCATATATGACACCATTTGAATGGCTTAAATTTTGCGAATGTACTTGGTTTCTTTGTGTAGTTATTCTTTGGAGGCGACAGTTTAAATTTTATATTGAATAATAAAATATGGTCTATGGAAATTTGCTATACTAATGTCTGGGAGTTTGATATTGGCGAGGATATGGATGCATTTCTTCTGGACAACAAAGAGATCTGTGGCGTCTACACTATTGGCCCAGAGAGTGATGTCATAGCTGAGCCACGAAAATGCGTATGCGTAGTAGGCTGTTAAAGCTGTGTCTAAGTTATAGGCTATTTATATTTTCAAAAAAAAAATTTGATTCTTACTAAAACTCCAATAATGTAACCCAAGGTGTAAAAAAATATGACACCCGTGCGAAGCTGGGGTGCGTTGGCTTGACTTGCTAGTCTCATATATAAAAAAAACCAGACAAGTACGAGTAGGACTCGTGCTCTGAGGGTTCCGTTGGACGAAACAATCAGAGCACGAGTCCAAAAAAAAAGCAACTGAAGTTGCAGTATTGAAAGACAAACTTAACTTTGTAGTTGACTATAAGGTTCTTCCATACATTCCAACTACAAAATTTAAGTTTGTAATAGCAAAATAATTATTTTTAATTGATATAACTTCAAATTTGTAACTTTCGGTTTCTATATATGTGCTATAAGACCTTGCATTTTGCCAAATTTCATGAGTCTAGGTCAACGGGAAGTACCCTATAGGTTTTGATTCCCCTGTGAAATCGCAAAATATGCGACATATCTTTTGATTGCGTTGACTTACAACTTTTATTTTTTTACAGCCGAAAGAAACCGTAAATCCAAGTATTTAATATATATTTCAACTTGATACCTTTACGCGTTCTTGAGAAAAAGGGTCTTGACAGACGGACAGACGGACAGACGGACAGACAGACGGACAGACAGACGGACAACGAAGTGATCCTATAAGGGTTCCGTTTTTTCCTTTTGAGGTACGGAACCCTAAAAAACATTATTTTGGAATTACACACTTACATTTTGTAGTTAGTATGCATCTAAGCAAGCACCTTATTGTGCGTTTGTCTTTCAATATTTCAACTTTTTTATTTTGTTTTTCTTTTGTTTTGTGTACCTACTTGTCTGGTTTTTTGAACCTACTATGACTTCTTCAAAGGAATTTAGTGGTAAGTACTAGGACGCAGTGTATTTATCGCTTCAGCACCGGACCAGCACCACCTTGCCTCCCAATCCCAATCGAGTTAATATATAATAGGTAACGGATAAACAGCGTATTGATACACCGCATTGGCCCTACCAAACGCGAGTCTCGACTCCCGACACGCTCCGTGGCTGCGCTGCTAAGGAACTGCAAGCGTAGGTATTTGGTGTACTTTCATTGTACAAAACGCGCGGGCCTGCATTTAGGCTGTGCTGTCACTGCGCTGCCACTGCACTGCTGCCGCGCTGCCGCTGCTGCAGGTTTTAGTCTGTGGAAACCTTTAAACTCTGTTTTGAAAATCGTGTTAATGCTATACTGTAGGTATCAAAAATTGTATGCGACAGTGTGCTGATTAATGTTAAGGCGAAGTCATACTGAAACAGAATCCAGACGTACTTACAGTAAAATACATTTATGCTAAATTCGTTTATAATAAACGCATGCCAAATTTTTTTAAATTGATAGTACCTAATGTAAATTATTAGCTACTAGCAACGCACCCCGGCTTCGCACGGGTGTAATTCTTATTTTTTTACACCTTGGGTTACATTATTGGAATTTTAGTAGCGATCCCTATTTTTTTGAAAATATACTATATCCTATGTCACTCGGGGATAGTGTAACTTCCCAACAGTGAAAGAATTTTTCAAATCGGTTCAGTAGTTTCGGAGCCTATTCAAAGCAAACAAACAATCAAATCTTTCATCTTTAATCTTTATAATAATAGTATTTATAATTTTTTTTTTGATCTTTGCTGAAGTAATACCTTTGATATTAATATTAGTTTGGATCTACCTTATCGAAAAAAGTGCGCCAAACACTGAAAGGGGTCAAGGGGGTGAGGTAACCACGTATTGCATACACTGACATATTTACTAGTTCTACAAACGCACTTCAATATTGAGCAGTACACAACTGTAAACGATTTGCTCAAATGTAAACGAATAGACGACCATGGGGGGGGGGGGGGGGGGGTAAGTGCCAAGGAAACTGTAGGTATATCGCTGACATTTTTTAGCATTCGCCTTAACTTACGCTTGCATAATGTGGGATAGGTATGTATCGGCATTATTCCAGTGGACATTTGAACCGAGCGCGTGACGCCAGTGAATTTATTAAGCAGCACTCGCACTTAAAGGTTAGTAGTTTTTTTAGCTTTTATCTGTAGTTAGGTATGTATTTGGACCTCAGGTCAGAGGAACAATGGAGATATGCTTTAGAACAACAGACTTCCGGACAGGTGTTTGATTTGTACATTCATGTTCAAATGTCTCCATGTACTAAATCGTACATAAACTAAATTGAAATTAAATAAGACAACTAAAAACTTATATTTACATTATCGCTATTATGAAAATTTATTTTAACACAGGTTCGGTGACCTAACAGTAGGTCGACTTGTGGCGTCTACTTGGATATAGGTCTGTGCTGGTGGCATTACCATGCTGAATGGCATTGAGTCAGACAACGCCAGCATTTCGGTCACGCCAGCTCTAAAGGATTTGTGAAAATAATTAATTTAATGAAGTATTTGACTAAAATATAATTTTTTTTTCAGGGATAAAAAATCTCCTAACCCAGTGTTCATCAATATTATTTCTTTAACATGGGAATTCTAGAAGGAAGAAGCATGGACGATGTGCCCACTATCCCGGAGTATTTTAATGGAAAAACCATATTTATTACGGGTGGTACTGGTGAGTCTATAGATATTTATGTAATAATTTTGACTGTTTAGGACAGTTTTTTTTTCGCACATGTAAAAAAAAATTAAAGATAAAAATACACTAAGTCTTAGAATAACTACACGAGGAAACCAAGTACATTCGCAAAATTTAAGCCATTCAAATGGTGTCAAATATGGCTCCAAAAAAAATATAAAAAATTTACTATGACAAATTGCGCGGGAAATCGTACCACAACGAATCAGAAAAGCAGCATAAGAGTTATGGTGTGACATTCCACAGGTAATCCATTAAATTTCTTGCTTAAATCGTTTAAAATACCAATCAAAACGTAAGCTACAAAGCGAATTTGTAGCTTACGTTTTGAGAAGGCGTTGTTTGGAAACCTACCTTTGAGTAGTTATTCTAAGACACTAAGTAAAAATTTAAAAAATCCGATTGAGCCGGTATATTTAGTAATTCTAGTACACTTTGCGACTTGCGAAGTTATTTAGCTATTTTCATATTGATAATATGATTTACTTTGGTGGAGGAGAGGGAAAAACACTTTTGTGTTACAAGGGCACAAAGTAGTATTTTGTTCGCCGAGTGCGTTATTTTGAATTTAGAGGGAAGCAATGGATTCTATTGTAGAAAACTGAGCGAAATGAAAATTTCAATTATACGCCGCCCGAGAACAATTAATTTAAAACCAATCAATCATTTAATTGGCCCAAGTGATACACACTATTTCTCATCACTACCTAAGAAGTAACCTAGGCAAGCTTGCTCCATCGTAAACCGCATCGTCGCTTTACATCAGGCGAGTTGGCGGTCAAACGCAAGCCTATTAAAATAATAATAAAAAAAAATAAAAAAAAATTAATTCAGTAGGTATGTTTTTTACATTTAACATTTACGCGAGCGGCTCCAACCTAACAACATTAATCTATCAGAACGCGGACCAATCGGAAGAGAGAAAGCTCAAACTCCCTTAGGAACAAACTTGAATTTGGTTCCCGCTATCCTCTAAGCCCAATTCTCGTTTTTTCGAATGGGTGTGAAGAAAAATAGTTTTCTTGGACCTCCACCGCCAAAATTAAAAATAAACATCACGATAATTGTGGCATGAAAGTTGCTTTGTTAATTTTTAACATATGTTGGGTGTACATTTTCAGGTTTCATGGGTAAAGTGTTGATAGAAAAACTCCTCTACTCCTGCTCGGACTTGGACAGGATCTACCTGCTGATGAGGTGCAAGAAGGGAGTCAGACCGGAAGACAGAGTTGTGGAGCTTTATTCTTCTCAAGTAAGTGGCGGCAGGGTTTTACTCGGGATATTTCAGTTTTCCCCATTTTTCGGGAGAAAAATGACTTTATTTTGTTTCTTATAATTTAATGGCGCACGATTAATGCCACTCTCCGGCTACTGCTATCTCTTTCGCACGTTTTGGTGAACACGTATTTTTAGTTCTAACAAGTAGGTTCTTCGATACATAACAACTACAAAATGTAAGTATGTAATTGTAAAACATTTTTTTTATCCGATGTAACTTCAAATTAAAAACTTTCAGATTTATTCCTTTATATGTGCTGTAAGACTTTGCCTCTTGCCAACATTAATGATTCTAGGTCAACGGGAAGTACCCTATAGGTTTTGGTTCCCCTGTGAAATCGCAAAATATGCGACAAACGTTCATATCTTATGATTGCGTTAACTTATAACTTAAATTTTTTTACATCCGAAAGAAACCGTAGACCCAAGTATTTAATATACATTTCAACTTGATACCTATACGCATTCTTGAGAAAAAGGATCTTGATAGACGGACAGACAGACGGACAACGAAGTGATCCTATAAGGGTTCCCTATTTTACTTTTGAGGAACGGAACCCTAAAAACATTAAATACGTGAGCAAGATTGTTGATATATATTGGCCTTTGATGAAACAGTGTATTGATACTTTTGGCTTAGCATACCCTTTCGGATTAACCCTGTAGTGTAGTTTTCCATTCTTTGTTCTTTCCTTTTATTCTGAGTAAAATTCAATAAGAATAGGCAATGACTTTTTTTTTAAATGGGTTACGATTTATAATTACTTTACTTTTATTCTTTCCTTTGAATTGAGGTCATATAGGTCAATCGGTTTCAATATATTGCAAAACGAATAATTTTACGTTTTACTTGCTTTAACCATTGAACTTGCTCAGTAAAAACGAGGCAAAACCGTTGGACATAATAGGCATGATAACTAATATTTTTTTATTACCTCATAAAAAAGCTGATCATAAATAGAGCCCATCAACGAAAACAAAATTAAAATTAGTTCAAAAATAAATAAGATATAAGCATTTTAATTTTATTTAATTTAATGCTAGACAGAGAGCGCACTATACTGAGCCTTGACGTCACGGCTCAGGAGCGCCATACAAATGCTATACTAACTTACGCTTTGCGAGAAAGGGATAGAACATCCCCTCTCCACCCCCACCTAAAACTTTAAACGCTCATATCTCAGAGATTTATCAGCCAATTCAAATTATTTTTTCAGTATGTGTAATGTATTTAGTTGTATTCATCGCTAAGCCGGTTATTTGTAATAAATTAAACATTAGGAATCATGCCTGTTATACTTCAAATAACTGTTAAAAACATAGATGGCGGTGTTTTGTTGTGTATTTACACTTCGGGAAAGCACACGAAGGCATAATTTTGTCAGATGTTTCGTTATCATGTAACAATAGTCACGTGTTGCATGCACTTCCTACGGCTAGAGACCGACTAAAACGAAGTGAACGCCGGCTCTCATTTTGTAATCTTCAAAAATGCGCTTCTGGGCCCGTCCATTCATTTTATTTTGATCGAAGGGGACGGTGATATTTTTTCGCGATTTCAGGGTTGGTCCCATAGTAAAAGTTGTTTAGAATGTAACGGACCCCTTTCGGTTGGCCACTATTTCGGCGTAACTACATTGCAATTTTCTTTTCGCTGCACCCCTTTTCTGATGTTTCGTCGAATAGGCATTTTAAAATTATAAGTAAATTCCATCATTTTCTACTTGGTTTTGTCCATCCCCACTCTCTCCTCAATGTTTATGTCAAAATTTAACTGATTGACTCAAAATTCCAAACTTATTAGACTTCGACCAAAATAAAATGAATGGACAGGCCCAGTAGAAGCGCATTTTTGAAGCAAAATGAGCGCCGGCTCTCACTTCGTTTCAGTCGGTCTCTAGCCGTAGGAAGTGCAACACGTGTCTATTGTTACGCGATAACGAAACATCTGTCAAAATTATGCATTCATATGCTTTCTCGAAGTGTAAATACACAAATAAAACCGCGATCTATTTTTTTGTAACAAATATACTGTAAATTTTTATAAATAGGTGTTGAAGTATATGTCTGACGGTTTTGACTCGTTTTTACTGAGCAATTTCAATGGTTAGGGCCCGTCCATTCATTTTATTTTAGTCGAAGACCGTCCCTATTCATTATTTCAAGTGTGAATGTCCGTTTTCTATGGAACTGCTGAAACTTTTACAGCGATTTACGGGTTGGTCCCATTTTAAAAGATGTGCATTATGATACCGGACCTTTTCGCCATCGAGATACAACACTTATAGAGTCACAATCTCTAATTAAAAACAGTCAAAAAACTTCCGAGCGTCGTGTTCATACCTAGATAACAATTATATAGTTCACAATGCCACATTTACATCAATTTAGACGTTATGACGCTTGCATAGTGTTCAACGTCACTTGACTGATAGGGCATCGAAGTGCTGGAATCGCGCGGCGTTGTAGTCGGATCACGGTTACCTTGTAACTAACCAAAAAGTTGACGCAATGCGTAGCGTGCGCCGAGTTTTGGTTCGGGCATTTTTTGACACGATTATGACTCTATAGGTATTGTATCTAGATGTTTGGGCTTACTTTCCGCGTAACGCGTAACTCCGTACCTACAGGCGAAGTTTTTATGTCAGTTATTTAAGCTAAAATATGTAAATTTGTATTTATTTACTTTTTTCAGTGTTTCGACCGGCTACGTCTTGAGAGACCAAATGCGTTTCAATCCAAAGTTTTCGTAATTCCTGGTGATGTGATGGAAATTGGACTAGGTAACACTTAAACTATAACTTAAAGGTGGTAAAACACCTAATAAACACCTAAACTAAAACATTATGATAGTTAAACACCTAAACTAAAGCTCAATGATAGTTCAATACCTAATAAACACCTAAACTGCAACTTAATGGTAGTAAAACACCTAATAAATACCTGATTTTTTAGGGTTCCGTAACCAAATGGTAAAAATAGGACCCTATTAGTGAGCCTACGCTATCTGTCTGTTTGTTTGTCTGTCTTTTTTTTCTGTCTGTCTGCCTGTCTGTCCGTCCGTCCCGTAATAGACAGCCAGTTAGAATTGTCACAGAATATGTAATGTTACGCCTAAGAAATAATAAAAAAGTCAAAGAGTAAAAACGTAACCATACAAAAAAACGTATTTTTTTTTAACGTATTTTTGTATGAGCTCTAATGTAAAAACGGTAATACGTACAAGCGGCAAACTTGGCATGATTATAGTACACACTCTAAAGTATATCTAACAACAAATAATAAACAATGACCAAGTGTAAGTTTGTCACAAATTTCTGTTCATTACCAAGTTAAGCAACGTATTCGGCCTTAGACGTTCTTATCATTCTTCCCACAATCGAAATGCCATAGGTATTTTACAAATTTTGAAGGCTGTTTTTTAAATTGATAAATATTGTGTTATGTGGTGGTACGGAACCCTCAGTGCGTGAGCCCTTGGCCGTTGTATTAGCTTAGGTTAATGATTTTATATTTTTTCAGGTATGTCCGATGATGACCGTGCACTTTTGATTGACAATGTAAATATTATATTCCATGTGGCTGCCAGTGTCAGGTAAAACCATTGAATTATACTGGGTAACTGGTTATAGCGTTAACGGCCGGTTATCCGAGTCGCGTAGGCAACAATACGCTCCCTCAGCCCCCGCCAAGTTATAGCGACGATGTGTTTTGCCACGAAAGAATCAGGACGCCCGCGGGGGGAGTGCAACGACAAAAACGAACACACACGTCGAGCGACGTGTGGGTCGCTTGCATTGTTTAGCACTTCATAGTATTATAAATTCATACTGAGCAGTGGGTCGCGCGACGCGGCCGCGGTCGCTGGTCGTGGTCGCTGGTCGCGGTTGCCGGTCTCGGGTCGCGGTTGCCATGATTGGAATGCTGCCTGTACAGGCAACTTTTGCTTTGTTAGAGCAGAGAGGCAATTATATAATTAACTATATTATATATAATTATCTCTCCGAAACTGTTCACTGCCACAATGGAAGATGCCTTCAAGCTCCTGGAATGGCAAGGACTCGGCATCAACATCAACGGCGAGTACATCACTCACCTTCGGTTTGCCGACGATATTGTGGTCATGGCAGAATCGATGGAAGATCTCAGCATGATGCTCGAAGGCTTCAATCGAGTCTCTCAACAGGTGGGCCTTAAAATGAACATGGACAAGACAAAGGTCATGTCAAATATCCATGTTGTGCCCACCCCAGTATCAGTTGGGAACTTAGTTCTTGAAGCTGTTGACGCGTACGTCTACCTAGGACAAACAGTCGAACTAGGTAGATCCAACTTCAAGAAAGAGGTCAATCGGCGAATCCAACTCGGCTGGGCAGCGTTCGGTAAACTACGCAACGTTTTCTCGTCCAAAATACCTCAGTGCCTTAAGACGAAAGTCTTCGACCAGTGTGTGTTACCAGTGATGACATACGGCACTGAAACGTGGTCTCATAAGCAAGCTCAAAGTCGCACAACGAGCTATGGAGAGGGCTATGCTCGGGGTTTCTCTACGAGATCGAATCCGAAATGAGGAGATCCGTAGACGAACGAAAGTCACCGACATAGCCCACCGGATTAGTAAGTTGAAATGGCAGTGGGCAGGGCACATATCACGCAGAACAGATGGCCGATGGGGCCGAAAGGTTCTGGAATGGAGACCACGGACTGGTAAGCGCAGCGTAGGACGTCCACCCACAAGATGGACAGACGACCTCAAAGAGACCGCAAGGAAACGCTGGATGCAGGCCGCTTCCAACCGGCCCTTTTGGAGATCGATGGGGGAGGCCTATGTCCAGCAGTGGACATCCTACGGCTGAAATGATGATGATGATGATGATGATGATGATATAATTATAGAGGCGATGGTAATTTCAGATTTAACGACTCCCTGAAGTTCGCAGCTACAATGAACCTGAGAGGAACCAGAGAAGTCATGATGCTGGCTGGAGAGATGAAGCATTTATCTGTGAGTACTAGGCATTCAAATGAAGCCGTGGTAGCCTATTTGGGAGACCGCTAAACTTGAAAGCGCGAGGTCGCGGGTTCGAATCCCGGGCCCGTACCAATGACCTCTGTGGAGTTTATGTACGGATTTTAATAACACTGGCTTTTTGGTGAAGGAAAACATCGTGAGGAAACCTGCATACGTACGTAGAAGAAATTATATAGCGTATGTGAATCCACCAACCCGCAACTGAGCCAGCGTAGTGGATATGGCCCTATATCACCTTTCAGGGGTAGGCTAAAAGTCCAGAAGTGGACTAATGATGGCTAGGCATTTTTCTAAAATTAAATTAACTATTAAAGAGCCTTTTTAGAAAATGCATAATTATGAATACAAACGCCGTTTTTTCTTTTTTGATTTAATAGAATAAGTAGCAAACAAGCTACGGGCCACCTGATGGTAAGTGGTCACCGGTGCCTATAGACACCTACAATACCCGGGGCATTGTCAGTGCGTTGCCTACCTTTGAGGACTCTATTCACCCTTTGTTTGAAGCAGTCCAAATTATTTATTATCCAAATTATTTCCATCGACTCTGAGACCTTCGTTTATTCTTTCTTCGCGTCGCGTATCTTTGTTCCAGTCCATAGTCCACGTCTCCACATCATACTCCAATACGAACCAGAACCCGGTGATGGAAGTGATGTACCCTCCTCACGCAGACTGGAGAGATATCCTGAACATCTGTGAGGGGATCGACGAACACACCGTCGACGTGCTCACGGCGAAGTAAGGAACTATCTTTTTCATCATCATTATCATCATTTCAGCCATAGGACGTCCACTGCTGGACATAGGCCTCCCCCATTAATCTTCAAAAGGGCCGGTTGGAAGCTGAATCCAGCGTTTCCCAGCGGTCTCTTTTAGGTCGTCTGTCCATCTCGTGGGTGGACGTCCTACGCTGCGCTTACCGGCCCGTGGTCTCCATTCGAGAAACTTTCGGCCCCATTGGCTATTATGTTCTGCGTGCTATGTGCCCTGCCCACTGCACTTCAACTTGCTAATCCAGTGGGTTATGTCGGTAACTTTCGTTCGGCCACAGATCTCCTCATTTCTGATTCGATCTCGTAGATAAACCCCGAGCATAGCCCTCTCCATAGCTCGTTTTTCGAAGTTGAGCTTACGTAATTGTAAAAGTACATAAAAAAAACGATAAAGCATACATTGTAATTGCGTATGGTTACTGATATTCACGCGGGTGAAACAGCAGGGTGCAGCAAAAGATGCATATAATTTTACGTTAAAATATATCTTCAGCTTGCTATTTACTGACACAAGTGGCACATGCCACTTTATGGCAATCAAGCAAGCTACTCTTTACTGTTTAAAAATAATATTAAAAGGTTTGCGTTTGACCACCATCTCGTCTGATGTTAAGCGTTGATGCGGTCTACGTTGGAGCACGCTTGCCTAGAAGAAACCGATTCACTCGTGATATGAAGACCAGATGGTAACCATCGGGGAACACCCATTCAGGCAGCGCATTCCACAGACTAGCAGTTTGCACAATAAATGTAGAATCAAAGCACTTCGTACGGGTATTGTTGAGGCAAGCAAGAATAATTAACTTTTTAATAAATTCCAGGATGTTAGGAGTCATACCCAACACGTACACGTTCACGAAGCAGCTGGCAGAACACGTGGTGTACGAGAATAAGGGCCAGATCCCAGCCGCCATCTTCAGACCTTCCATTGGTAAATTATTGCTGACTTACACTCACTAGAAATTGACTTCATCTTTGATCGTCATTTAATCACCTAGACTACCTAAAGCAAAAAATAAGTCTAAGAAGTCAAGCGAGCTTAGCGAGTCTAGCGAATCTAGTGAGCCTAAAGATTCAAGCGATCCTAGCGATCGTAGCGAGCCTAGCAAGCCTTGCAAGGAAGCAAGTTAGGTACCCAAATAGTCAGTAAAAAAATCCGGCAAAGAGAGAATCGGTCTTGTGCAATGAGGGTTACCTACATATAAAAAAATGTGTGTTATGAATTTTCCATAATGTGTTTTCTTTCATTCCAGCATAATTTGCGCCAATCACCAATATGTTTTTGTTTTGATTTTTAACTTAGAGTTTACACTATCACCCATTGATACTTACTTGTAGGAATTGCCGTAAGTAATTCTGAAAAAAAAAAAACTTTGATAAAAACACGGTTTATTTGCCTACTTTTACGCATCAATACCTTTGATTGTAGGACGGACAGACAGACAGACAGATACACCAGATTGACAGGTATTCAGGACAGCAGGGCCCCGATTCTACTAAAGAAATTGTTTTTGAATTGTAATTGTTGCGATTTTAATTGTTAAATAATTGCCTCAAAATTGACAGTTCTAAATATTTTTTCATACTACAAAAATACAACCACCTAATATTATAACTTTGTGTAAAAAAAAACAGTCAATTTTGAGGCAATTATTTAACAATTAAAATCGCAGCAATTACAATTTAAAAACAATTTCATTAGTGGAATCGGGGGGCAGCTGTCCTGTTAGCTAGACTTACTAACAAGTCTAACGATTCTCATTAGACTTGTTAGGTTCACTAGACTCGCTAGATTGGCTAGGCTCATTAGGCTAGCTAGGCTCTAGACGCTAACCAACACAATTTCTAATGCTGTTTTGACTGAGCAACACCATGAACCAAGAAAACAAGGTCTAGCACTCTGGGAGTTGTCCCGCAATGACGTCACTGTCCAGTTGCCACTTTATTGTAACAAACATAGATACTGGGTTTAAAAAAAAATCTATTAAATAAAACACAATAAGCATTTCAATTGTCATTTGGTTTGTCCGCTCAAGCAAGTTAAGCACGAATTGAATATATTATTATTGGATTCCCACAGGTAATATACGGATATTGGAGAGTTATAATTTCACGCTACTGTTAGCACATCATTAGAAAATCATAGAGAGTCCGCCATTGTTTCGTGTATTGTCATCTCTCTCGAACTTGTTGTAAATTACTTATTCTGCTCTTGCTTATGCACGTGTACGTGTATCCATGACATTGATGACATCATTGCGGGACGCCCACGTGACATTATTTCTCGGAGCGCTATACCTGGCGGAGTATATTATTATACCATGAGCGACACGATAGCATTTCGATGGACAATACAGTTTTTTGTTTCAGTTATATCAAGTGTCAACGAGCCAGTGAAAGGATGGATCGAGAATTTTAACGGGCCCGTTGGTATGCTGGTGGCCAGCGGTAAAGGTAAGCAAGTATTTATGCATAGGCAGCGGTGACCATTAAATGCCCCGATTGCTCTAGCCACTCATCTATGTTCACTTTCTTGTTGGCCTCCAAAGTCATGAATTATCATCATCATCATTTCAGCCATAGGACGTCCACTGCTGGACATAGGCCTCCCCCATCGATGTCCAAAAGCTGCATCCAGCGTTTCCTTGCGGTCTCTTTTAGGTCGTCTGTCCATCTTGTGGGAGGTCGTCCTACGCTGCGCTTACCGGTCCGTGGTCTCCATTCGAGAACCTTTCGGCCCTATCGGCTATCTGTTCCGCGTGCTATGTGCCCTGTCCACTGCCACTTCAACTTGCTAATCCGGTGGGCTATGAAGTATGAATTACATAAGCAACCAATCTAAAAGTTAACATTGTATATAACACGAAAGTTGTTTAAAGTGTTGTTCCACACACACAGTGGACGATTGTAGCTTAGCGGTGAGACTGCACAGCGGCCTTACGGACAACAGCTAATTGCGGCACCTAATCCGCTCAGTTGGAAAATCACGCGACCGTAAACAGTATCTGGGCGCGGTAAGGTTCACGTTCGCGTGATTTTCCAACTGAGCGGATTAGGTGCCGCAATTAGCTGTTGTCCGTAAGGCCCCAGGACGTAAAACTGGATGGCACAGGCATATCTTGCTAGTCGTTAAATTTTAAACCGAAAAAAATAGTTTTTTTTGTCCATACCTTTTATGTTAAACCTTAATTTTCCAGGCATAATGAGAAGTCTGTACACAGACCCAGACTTGAAAGCTGACTATATGCCTGTAGATGTCGCCATCAAAGCTTTGATAGCTGCAGCTTGGCATAGAGGGACTAAGAAGTAAGTTTTTACCCTTCGACCAAAATAAAATGAGTGGACGGGCCATAACCATTGAACTTGCTCAGTAAAAACGAGTCAAAACCGTCGGACATATACTTTAACACCTAATTATAACCATGTACAGTACATTTGTTACAAAAATAGGTAGCGGTTTTTTGTTGTGCATTTACACTCCGGGAAAGCACACGAAGGGATAATTTTGTCAGATGTTTCGTTATCATGTAACAATAGTCACGTGTTGCTCTTTCTACGGCTAGAGAGCAACTGAAATGAAGTGAGCGCCGGCGCTCATTTTGTAATCTTCAAAACTGCGCTTCTTCTGGGCCCGTCTGTTCATTCTATTTTGGTCGAAGGTTTTTACCAACCAATCTGTTACCAAATTAAAAGCTGTAGGAGGCTATTTGAGAGACCACTAGACTTCAAAGCATGAGGTCGGTGGTTGAATTCCCGGGTCCGTACCAATGAGCTCTTTGGAGTTTATTTATATACGAATTTTCATACCACTGGCTTTTCGGTGAAGCAAAACATCGTGAGGAAACCTGCATACGTACGGAGAAGAAATTCAATGGCGTACGTAAATTCACCAACCCGCACTGGGCCAGCGTGGTAGATCCCAATCACCTTTTCAGGGGTAGGCCTAAGTCCAGCAGTGGACTATTAAAAAAGGCTGCTCATGCTTATGCTGTTATCAAATTAAAAACTTTACGGAGTTATTAAAAGAAAAACTAAAAATCGGCATAATAATAATAATTATTAACATGGTCACATTAGCACTCCGTTTTCTTAAACATACGAAACAATTTATTAACATCTCGTTCTACACAGAAATAAACAATACGTAACTCTTTCTGGCCGGAAAGGTGCAAAAACTTTATAGTTGAAAATTCACAGTTTTTTGGCTTTTGTAAGTCTTTTGTTAAAGTTGCGAAAATTACGACGCGATTGCGACGGGAATACCCAAACAATATTACTATACTATCTAAATAATAATTATCAACGAGTCACTAGAAAGTAACAATTCACTAAAAAGTCACTATAGTCACCGCGTTACCAACTGAGTCGTCGAGCAATAAACGTCATACCATAAGACCTGTAAGTGCGAGCGAGATAAACAGAAATGACATGTGAGTGCGAGCGAGATAGACAGACAATGATTTATGACCTGACGACTCAGTAGATAATGCGTTTACTATAGTCACTAGAAGGGTAGCATTTTACCGGCAAACGGTCAGCAATCAATCACAATCTGGTCAGCCCGCTACACCGTGTGCCACTGAAATATTATTGTTGTGACAATAAGGTTTGAGATGTTTTTTATGCATATTGAGCGATGCGCACCTGTGCTCTACTTCATTTAGTTTGTTCAGCATATAGTACCGCACATCGCTACATGACTTTTTAGTGACTCGTTGGTGATTTCCTTATTGGAGTTTGAAACTAGTGTTTTTAGGGTTCCGTACCTCAAAAAGAAAAAACGGAACCCTTATAGGATCACTTTGTTGTCCGTATGTCTGTCCGTCTGTCTGTCCGTCTGTCTGTCCGTCTGTCTGTCCGTCTGTCTGTCCGTCTGTCTGTCAGTCCGTCTGTCCGTCTGTCAAGACAGTTTTTCTCAAGAACGCGTAAAGGTATCAACTTGAAATTTATATTAAATACTTGGGTTTACGGTTTCTTTCGGCTGTAAAAAAATAAAAGCAACGCAAAAAAAAAAAAAAAAAAGTCAACGCAATCAAAAGATATGAACGTTTATGTCGCATATTTTGCGATTTCACAGGGAAATCAAAACCTATAGGGTACTTCCCGTTGTCTTAGAATCATGAAATTTGCCAAAAGGCATGGTCTCATAGCACATATATATAGGAATAAATCTGAAAGTTACAAATTTGAAGTTATATCATTTAAAAATAATTATTTTGCTATTACAAACTTACATTTTGTAGTTGGAATGTACAGAAGAACCTTATAGTCAACTACAAAGTTAAGTTTGTCTTTCAATATTTCGACTTTAGTTTTTTTTTTGGACTCGCGCTCTGAGGGTTCTGTGCAACGGAACCCTCAGAGCACGAGTCCTACTCGTACTTATCCGGTTTTTTAGTTTTCCCGTAGGAGAAGCGCCCGAGACAGAATAAACAGCACTTACCAATAATTCCAGATTAGAGCCAACAGATGACGTACCAATCTACAACTGTTGCGCGGGAAATCTTAACAACATCACCACAGGTGAACTAATAGAGGTGGGGCGAGAGATAGCTTCCACTGTACCCCTGGAAGATACGCTGTGGAACGTTGGTGGAAGTCTCACCAAATCCGCTACTGTGCATTATGTTAAGGTACTACTTACTATGTTACAAAACCTTATCTTGAGGTATTTGTCACTGTGTTAGGGTATGGTCACTATCTTGAGGTACCGGTCACTATGACAATATTTTAAGCCATATATATCTGTCACTGTATTCTTTAGTCTAAGTAAACTTACAGCTAAAATAGATAAAGATAGAAAGCCAATCAAAAGTTTTTACAAATAGTAAGAAGAATACATAAATAACATTATATAAACCGACTCGCATGAAAACACACAATAATTAGAAATTTAAGACTAGTAAATATTTTTTTAAACTTTCGTGATTTGAACACATGTTTTAAATGTTTATTGGGACTTATCACGTATTATTCAATTTAGGTAAAAAATATGTACCTTTTGCTCGACGTTTTGACCATGCTACAATGGCCGTGGTCACGAGCTGACTGAACACTGCGGGTGAGTCCGGCGAGAAGAGCGGGTGTTTTGTTCCTATACCCTCACTTGATCTTGAAAAATCGCAGGGTTGTCACTACGACACACAACACTGACTGTATCGGTAAATAGTCTTTTTTACAAATTTTACCTCAATAAAATAATTCGTGATAAGTTCCGATAAACATATAAAAAAAAATAAGACGATAGAAAATTTTATACTTGATTCTTTATATATCTATAGTAAGATACCAGGCCTTATGTAAGGGTATGACTCACTACATTAAGGAATGAGTCACTATGTAAAGGTATGAGTATTGAGTAATTAACAGGTAGGTTCAGATTATGTTAAAGCATACACCGTGTATGCCTTACACTGCTTGTATGATACACGGAAGTAATGGATGAAGTGATAGATTATGCCTCTGGAAGATGCGATCGAAAATCTTTCCTCGGCCTATACTGTGCATTAATTTAAAGTACTAGTCACTAAGGTACAGATTTTATGTTAAGGTATAAGTCACCATTTTAAGGTACAAGTCAATATCTTGAGGTACAAGTTATTATGATAGCACACACGGAAGTAACAGATAGATTAGGAGATATTATATCCAACCATGCACTTCTGTTCGGCGGAGGGTATTGGTATGCCATCTCACAGGCTTTCCTAGTTTGGGTACCAATGCACTTCCACTAGGAATATTAATATGTAATGGTACCATGTATTACAATTATTAGGAAGACGTTTATTAACAATAAATTTTCATCTTCATTTCATTCGTAGGTGCTGTGTCTACATCTGTTGCCAGCAGTGCTGGTGGACACCATCCTCTGGATCCTCGGGAAGAAACCACTGTGAGATCATTATCCAACTTCTTTTAATTAATCTTTCAGAGCGCCTGGTTAATGCGACGCGTGACCAAAATGCTGGCGTGTTTCTGGCTCAACGCATAAGCATTGCCATTCAGCGTGGTAATGCCGCCAGCATGTTGGGTACGCTGGCAACTGGTAGTGGGCTTGAGCATTTGGATTGTCTTTAGACCTTCAACGGTATATGGGCAGTCTAACTGTATTTGTAGTGTTAGTTTTAGCTTGTATTTTGTTTAGTTATTAAAGGCAAACTTGCCCAGTAAAAAACTTTTAATTTAAATCTAATATATATGTCAAGATATGTCCATCTGATATAATAGGGTTTGGTAGAAGGTTAGACAAACTGAATTGTGTTCGGGGTCCTATTTATAAAATACAAATTTACAAAAAAAAAAGTAAATGGAAAGCTTCATTTTGCGTCCAATTCTGCCTTGCATAGACAGAAGATGTGCATAGAAAATTAAATAAAAACATCCTTTTTAAAACAGCTTTTATAATAATTAAATTGGTAAAATAACAAACTGTTTAAATTATTGTCATCGGTTCTTGATAAGGTACAAAATTTCAATATAATTCGACGTTTTGAAGGGGGTGAAAATTACGTTCAAAGATTCCGTTACATACAAACAAACATACATACCAAGCTAATGAAAGCATGTTACAAGCGTGTTAATAAAAAATAATAATATTTGGTAAAAAAAAAAAAAAATGGCGATTTCACAGTCGTGCGTTTCGCTACTATTTTTGAGGTTTGTCTCATATTTTTCGAAAAGTATAGCTGTAATGTAAAATTTACATTTACGATTCCCTCCATAATTATGAAATTTGCTTATTAAGATGAACAGTAGAAATCATTTCAAAAATAGACAAATGATTCCCAAAAAAAAAATACGGAGAAAAGCGCAAATCAGTGTTACTTTCATATAAGTAGGTATTTTTTTTATAGATCGAAATGTTCATAATCGTGTTTCGGTCTTCACAGTTTCGTAGACAAAATATTAAATTTTGATATGTCACCATTTTACAATTTTAAGTTTTTTAAGGTTATATCGAAATAAATTTTTATTTTATTGTACTGACGACGTGGCATATTTTAATATATATTTAATAAATTTTAATGCTATTTCGTGTACCTATATTTTAATGTTATATGTACTTGTAACTTATTTATATATTAACATATATCCATATTTATATTCTCGTTGTACATATCGTTTTTACTGAGCAAGTTCAATGGTTATGGCTCGTCCATTCATCTTATTTTGGTCGAAAGTTTTAGGTACCTATATTACGTCCATGGTCATACCTCACAAAAATATATTTAAAAAAAACATAGTTATTTTTTTTATTTTTTTTTTAACCTTAATAAATGTAGAATAGAATAAATTTTATTGTTTCAAACTGGTGCATGAGTTGTTACAAATACATAATTAAGTATCACAGTTCTACCCTCTTCGGGCGTACAATATTTTCAAAGCCTTTTTTTTTTTTTTTGTAAAAAATTTCATGAGCGTGGATTCAATGTCCTTTACTCGTAATATTAAACAGTTTATTTTGTCTTAATAGCGTCAAACAAGTCATAGTCACAGTCAGAGTCAAGCTAAGTAAGTCACGGGTCGAACTCATGCCCCTGTAAAGTGGTGGAGACTTTACAAGAGGCTCCTATGGAGTTTTGGAAACAACACGAAAAGACACGTTTCACCTCGTTATATCACTTACCTACACTCGAGCACATTTACGAGCACTTAATGAATAATAATTCACCATTTAGTACACATTAACACTCGAAAATACACAAGTTTAAGGAAAATAATCCAACGAGCCGACATGTTTTTTCCGCGTTGGCGCCAAAAAAAAAACCTTTTCTTAGCCTAGATTTTTATTGTTGCCCATAAAAAAGAAAAAAAGAAAATTTAATAAAGAGGTATGCAGCTTAAAAGAGGTATCATTGAGATATATAATATGTACATGTACATCTAATTTTTCAGGTTAGTCAAGATCCAACGACGCATCTATATTGCTAACTTGGCCCTCTTATACTACATCACCAAGCAATGGACGTTCGACAATAAAAACTTCATCGCCCTACGATCTAGTATCAAAGAACTAGACAAGTATGTATAGAACAAAATTTAAATTTTGAAAAGAATGTGTGATAATAAATTTTAAAAGTCCTTTTCATGAAAGAAGTCCCACGGCAAACAGCGGAACTAAATTTCCATGTTGTAGTTGTCAGGTGTTGTTAACTGTGTTTGGACGCTAGTGAGATTTTTATTAATTTTCCATCGTTAAAGAGTCGCGTACGATGCCTAAAGTTGTTAAAGTTCTACTCGAGAAATGATACTGATAGTGATTGATACGCGATGACAGCGCCGCGTCTGGGGGACTTCAAACATGAAAAGCACTCTAAATGGTTCTTGCCACAATTATTATTAAGTGACCAGCGTCATAAAAAAAAGGAACTTTTCACTTTGATATTTAGTAATATTTTGGCGAAGGATATAGAAAAATATAATAATGTAAACATTACATTACATATCAGCATAAAAATTGCTTTAAAGCATTTGAAATATTAATCTCAAGATAATTCCAATTCGTAAAAGACATTAATTTATAATTAATTGCGTCGCGAGACCAAAATGCTGGCGTGTTTCTGGCTCAACGCATAAGCATTGCCATTCAACGTGGTAATGCCGCCAGCATGCTGGGACGCTGCCTTCTGATAGTGGGCTTGAGCATTTGATTGTCTTTAGTCCTTCAACGGTCTATGGGCAGTCTAACTGTTTATATAGTGTAGTGTATGTTAGCTAAAACTTATTATCTTAGAATAACTACACAAAGAAACCAAGTACATTCGCAAAATTTAAGCCATTCAAATGGTGTCATATATGGCTTCAAAAATATATATAAAAATGTTACTATGACAATTTGCGCGGTGAAATCGTACCACAACAAATCAGAAAAGCAGCATAAGAGTTATGGTGTGACATTCCACAAGTAATCCATAAATTTTCTTATCGTTTAAAATACCAATCGAAACATAAGCTACAAAGCCAATTTGTAGCTTACGTTTTGAGAAGGCGTTGTTTGGAAACTTACCTTCTCTGAGTAGTTATTCTAAGCTTATTATCTTATTTTTTTTAATTATACTTCAATTTATTTTTTATTATTATTATTTCATTTAGGCAACAATTCTACTACGAAATAGAGACAGTGGATCATCACGAGTTCTTTTTGAACGCATGCAAAGGAGCCAAGAGATATCTGTTGAAGGAAAAAGACGAAAACATACCGAAAGCCTTAGCTCACCAAAGGAGGTAAACTATTTGCTTAGTTATTGGATTCCAAACAGTAGGGGCGGTAGGGGAAACTGGAATCCGCGAAAATGCGAGTTACAACCGTATCAAGAAAAAAAAAAGGAATCATCAAAAACAATTCTAAAATGGCGGAGTAACCGCGTAACAAACATACAAAAAAAAAACATACAGTCGAATTGATAACCTCCTCCTTTTCGAAGTCGGTTAAAAACCGTACCAAAACTCGGCGCACGCTACAATTTGCAAGACTTGCAAGGTAACCACGATCCGAATACAACGTCGCGCGATGCCAGAGCTACGATGACATAGCGGACAACTAACGTTGAACACTATGCAAGCGACATAACGTCTACATTGGAGTAAATGTGGCATTGTGAAGTATACAATGTTACAATGTATGTACAAATTGTGCAATGACGCGCCGTTTTTTGACTGTTTTCACTGAGAGATTGCGACTCTGAATTGTATCTCGGTGGCTCCAGTACCCTTAGTACAAGTTTTGATAGTATTCGAAAACTTTTTTAGTATTAGAGTGAAGCAATCTATACCGACGATTACTACCGATTTTAGTTCCTCCGCGTTTCCGCTGGAGGCGCTTTACTAAAATGTATGGAACAATACGTAAACGAAAAAACTTTTCGAAAACTATCAAATCTAGGACTAAGCGTACAGGTAGTTAAGTATTAATTTTCTTAATTAATTCGTTATTTTTTTCTTTGCAGAATGTACATAATCGACAAAGTGGTGCAGTTCGGATTCTACGCTTTTCTTTTTTATTTGTTAATAAATTTGGAGTGCGTTCAGAATTTAAGTCATACTGCGTTAGGTAGTATTGGGTGTATTAATTAAGACAAATATTTGTTACCGAGGTGTTTTTTTTTATAGTACTTATTTTGTATTTGCTTGTTAAATAAATATTTGTAAACTAAATGTTTTATGTATTATCATTAGAATGATTTTGACATATTTAATTATAAAAATATATTTATGTATTGTAATCTTAGAATAACTACTCAGAGAAGGTAGGTTTCCAAACAACGCCTTCTCAAAACGTAAGCTACAAATTCGCTTTGTAGCTTACGTTTCGATTGGTATTTTAACGATTTAAGCAAGAAAATTAATGGATTACCTGTGGAATGTCACACCATAACTCTTATGCTGCTTTTCTGATTTGTTGTGGTACGATTTCACCGCGCAAATTGTCATAGTAAAAATTTTATATTTTTTTTGGAGCCATATATGACTAAGACATTTGAATGGCTTAAATTTTGCGAATGTACTTGGTTTCTATGTGTAGTTATTCTAAGATTGTAATATTTATACCAGGGGGAAGCTTCCAAACGAAGACTGGTGATAGTGCTGGCGATTGATATGTCATGAGTCATCCAAGTAAACGAAATTGCGTATTTACTAATTTTTAAGACGGGTTAATAAATTGATAATTCATTTATGCCTAAAGCTCTGGTTTCCTAATATAGCAGTGCATTAATACAGCGATGACGTCACTAGAACGTTGTCTAGGTATGTAGCGGTGCGTTCCTATGGAGGTCCCTGTGCCCTCCGTCTGGCACATAGGTAGGGTTGCCAGACACCCGGAAAATCCGGGATAGTCCCGGAATGAGGTGTCTTGTCCCGTATCCAGTAGTTTCACTTTACTGTCCCGGAATTCGCGAATAGGTGAGGTTAAATAAGCATCATTGACAAATTTCTAATTAATGCGACGTTGAAGCGGAAATACACTAGAATTCGTCAAAGAAATATTTATTTATTAGTTCGTTAGTCCAACGTACGGCAGAAGAACTATGAGTTGAAGTTGGAGTCCAGGTACTAACGCCGTTCCTAACCCTAGAAATGTCCAGGAATTGATAAGCCAAGATCTGACAACCCTACACATAGGTCGGCCACCGAGGGGGTTTTAGTGGGTGCAACCTCGCAACCTGGCTTCACACAATGCAGCTGGGTATCTTCTGAAAATTTCCCTTAACTCCGTCAACAACAAAAAAAGTTATGTTAACAAAATGGCGCGGTTTCCTCTTGGTTTCCTACAGATCGGTGTTCGTCAAAAAGTGGTGCTGCCATTTGCATGACGGCCGTTGCGTCCGTAATATTATCAGTAATATTGCATCCAGTACGTTACGGTACTTGCGGCGCCGCTATCCTAGGAAACCAGAGCTGGTCAAGTAACCCTGTATACCTTAGAATCCTTAGATAGATGATTGAATCGGGCTTCACTTTTTTCAGAAAAACAGTTATCCTGTACCCATACCTTGTCCGTTCCGCCGTGGGTAAAAAAATGAAACAAAAAAACCTATTTGATTCCATAATTTAATTCACTTCATTATCACAGAAAAATAATTTAAAACAATTATTAATTTTGCACTATCCATTCTGTATAACAATAAAAAATACCATATTAATTTGTCACCATGTAAGTACAATATTATAATGTTCCATTAACATCTTTCCTTTACTTATGTTTCAACAATATAGACTGGCGTATGAAATGGACAGAAAAATATTTAAAGGACATCGGATTTTTTTGAACTAATATTGGCCTTGTGGTATTCGAATACAAATTTCAATGTATTATTTCCAAAAATTCAATTTATTGAGCCCGTGAGCCTTGTTTGATTACCTATTATTATTTAGATGCTTATGTTATTAGAGATTTGATTATGAATTAATGAATTTTGTGTAATTTATAGTATACGCCAATGTAATCGTACGATAAGTTACAAGGAAAAACTTTTCTGAAGTCTTTAATTTAACCAAGACCAAAAATATTTGTCAAAACCATTTCACAGAAAACCTTAAGTTTAAATATTTTACTATTCTTAAAACTACGATCGAGCAAGAAGACTACACTTACCTAATACTATTTTAATATTTTAACTAATTTTTGATCACTGCTTTTTGTGGCAAACTTAAAACTATAATTTATCACATTTTATTCATAAGGCAAGATTTTTTTCATATTCACTCATTACTTTTCTACAATTGTAGTGCCAACAAGAAATTTGCAATGCCAAATCTTGTGCAGCACTGAACTGGGAACGTCACTAAGTGACGTCTCACTTTCGAAATAACAAAATAAAATTAATAAACAAAAAATAAAATATATACAAAAAAATATTCCCAAAAAAAACTTCAGCATTTGTACTATTTATGAGATTCAAATAAATCGGGTTGAGAGCTTTTGAGTTCAAATAAATAAAATGAAGAACGATAAAAATTAAGTAATGCTAGGTCTTAAAATGATATAATGACCTTAGCATAATATAATAAACAAACAATGATAACTGAAATTCTAATAGTTCTCTAAAATATTGTCCAGCAATTATATCATTACCTGTTGCTTCTAGCATTACTTTTTAACTACATCACACGATTCATAAAAAAACGTATATTGATTTTTGTCAATTTTTTTTGAAGAAGTTTTAATCACTCTTTAATTTCTCTCAAAATATCACTTAATCCATTTCGTGCTCAAAGTACACTCCAACAAAACAGGGCCTTGCCCCATCCTAAACTTTTCAATCTCCTTTCAATTAACTTCAGTCAGTCCACGAGTGATAAGTGGCATTTACAACTGAGCGCTACCATGTTTCAGATGGCACTTTACGCAGCACATTGCTAAACCAATCATTAGACTGCAATGTAGACCTCCGACTCCTCCGAGAGACCTAATTACTTTTGGACGGCCTAAAACCTCTAACACTGTCAATAAGCAAATAAAATATCAGACGACATTTTCGTTCTTTTCACGCTTTCTCAATGAGGCCCTGGTGGATGCCCTGACTGACGCCCTGATTGAGGCTCTGGAGCTGATTGCTGAAGGTAGTGCTCTGACGAAATTGTCTTCCTCTTTGGTGGCACCTGAAGCTCTCTTAGCATAGCGCTCATGGTTTTCGGAGTCTTGAGGTCTTTTCCTGTGAATGAAGTGGTAAATATTATTTACATGACTGCCCTTAATCTGTCCTATCACATATTTTTACGAAATAAGCACCGAAAACTGGATTTTTTGTATAATTTTTCTTACAACTAATAAGATCTGTAGAAAATTCAGTTGCTGTTAAATAGATTTGTATTTTTTATTGAATGTAGCGGTTTCAGATTTTGGTAAAACTCAACATATCCATTTGTACCTCCAATTTACAAAAGTAGTTTTTCGTTTAACTTTAGGGGGGAAAGTTTGAGAATGGATTTCGTTTAATTACTGTTATCAAATAAACGTTTTCTATGTTATGGTTTACTTATTTTATATTTATCTTGAAAATTACGGCTTTATTTATTTTATTTTATTATTTATTTATTTGTTTTATGCCCGAAAACACAGACACTTAAAATTAAACGGTTCTTTTTGTAATAGGCCTCTTAAAAGGAATTTTCCCTGTTATGTAATGCATGTATGCATAGTCCAATTGGTTGTACAGAAGAGTTGAGTTGAGTTTTTTTTTCCTTTTTAACTTTAAAAAAATAAAAAAAATATATATAAAATAACTAACATTTGTACGCTGTAACAGGCAAGGACATGAGATACGTCTCCATTCTTACGACCATGTATGCTACTTTATATGTATGTGTACCTACCATGTTCTGACAAATAAATAATTTGAATTTGAGTTGAACTACCCAAAATGGTGTTCCGATGATCCGAATAGATCTGATGGTTCAAAGTATACAAGGTGAAGTGCTTTTTCTGGATCATTTTATCACCAGAGGTGATATATGTGACCATTTTCCCCTTATGACAAGTACTAGTGTAATTTGGTCACTGATGGCCAGTTGGGAAATCGGAAAATTATTAATAGTCTTGCGTTTGACCGCCATCTCGCCTGATGTTAAGCGATGATGCGGTCTACGGTGGAGCACTCTTGCCTAAAAGAAACCGATTCACTCGTGATTTGAAGACACTCAGACCACCAGTGACGAGATTTGGGGACAGATTGACGGAAGTGAAGACTCGTGGCTCGCGGAGATACTATTCCAGGGGTGCAAGTACCGTTCTTTTAGCGATCGTCAAATTGACAGTTGAGGTCGTCAAATTCGATAATATGCCATTTTTTCAGTACTCGCTGTGATCGATTCATTCTATGGCATTTTAGCGAATTTGACGATCGATAAAGAACGGTACTTGCACTGCAGGATTGTTACAAGTTACCATTCTCTGTGACATAGATTATAAAAAATAAATAGTAAATGACCTTACCTAGGGAAACACGGTATATCCGTCCACCGCTGGTCGATACCGAAGTTCTCGGCGTCCTGAAGGGTCTGCGGCATCTCAGTGTCCATGGTCTCTGGGAGTAGGAGACAGAGTAGACCGCCAGCTATACCAAGGGCGCCCAAGATGATGAGGGGCAGATCAGGGGAAATGTTGGCCTGTAAAAAGATTACATGGTTTTAGACGTAAAATGGACCGACGACATTGTGAGAGTCGCGGGTATCCAGTGGATGCAAGGGGCGGGCTGTCGTTCAGCAGGGGGAGGCCTATGTTCAGCAGTGGACGTCTTCCGGCTGATGATGATGATGATGAGACGTAAAATGAAACAAAAGTAGTCTGAGAGGAATTTAAGCCTGAAAAAGCAAAGAAAGGAATATTAGGCAAAAAAAATAGGAATAAACCAGCCAAGTGCGAGTCAGGATTGCGCACTGAGGGTTCCGTACTACCACAAAATACAATAAGGTTGTCCAAGTAACCGAATTACCAGTTATTATAACGCCTTCCAAAATCGTCGCAGTCGTAGGGTGGTTCTAACCCATCAAATCTTTCTGAGCGCCTGGTTAATGCAACGCGTGACCAAAATGCTGACGTGTTTCTGGCTTAGCGCATAAATATTGCCATACAGCGTGGTGATGCCGCCAGCATGTACTTACGCTGATAACTGGTAGTAGGCTTGAGGATTTGGATTGTCTTTAGACCTTCAACGGTCTATGGGCAGTCTAACTGTTCATGTTAATGTTCATGTCTAACTGTTCATGTTAGCTTGTATGTTGTTTAGTTAATAAAGGCACTTGCCCGGTAAAAAAATATCATCGATATGTGCATCCTGCCCGTCCTAACTTACGGTGCACAGACTTGGTCATTGACCGATTCTCAGAGGTTTAAACTTGGGGTTTGCCAAAGAGCGATGGAGCGCAGCGTCCTAAGAATCAAAAGGACAGACCGAGTCCGAAACACGACGCTGCGCTCAATTACGGGAATCGCTGATGTTGGCATCAAAGCTGCCAAATTAAAGTGGGGTTGGGCGGGACACGTGGCCAGGCATCCTGATAGAAGGGCCCAGAGGATCACACAGTGGGTGCCTGCAAACGGACGAAGGAGTCAAGACAGGCCTAGAAAACGCTGGCGCGATGACCTCGACACGTTCCAGATACAGTGGTTAAGTCTGGCGGGTGATCGCACTGTCTGGAAAGAAATGGGGGGACCTTTGCCCAGGAGTGGGACAGTATAGGTTACCAAAAAAAAACACAAGGGGCTTACCAAGTACACCACAAAAGGTGCGACGATACTGGCCACATATCCCATAATGTGAATGAGGGCAACTCCCTGCGCCCTCACGACTGTCGGCAGCAGCTCCGCCGCGTACTGCAGCCCGATGTTGTAGGAAATGTTGACGGCGAAACGGCCAAGGATGGCGAGAGTGGCTGACGGGGCGCCTGGATCAAGAATAAACAAATGAAAATAAAATAACGATCACAATTCCCATCAGCGTGCTGTCAGACTTTACTTCAGCGTGGCAATGCTTCCAGTCTGGGTACGCTGTCAACTGGTGGTGGGTTGAGCATTTGGATTGTCTTTAGACCTCCAGCGGTCTATGGGCATCCCATCTATTTTATAGGCCAAGAAGTTAAATTATTAGGGTTCCGTACCTCAAAAGGAAAAAAAAACGGAACCCTTATAGGATCACTTCATTGTCCGTCTGTCCGTCTGTCAAGACCCTTTGTCTCAAGACCACGTAAAAGTAACAAGTAAAAATTTATACTAAATACTTGGGTTTACGGTTTCTTTTGGCTGTAAAAAAATAAAAGTTGTAAGTCAATGCAATCAATAGATATGAACGTTTATGTCACATATTTTGCGATTTCACTGGGGAATCAAAACCTATAGGGTACTTCCCGTTGACCTAGAATCATTAATTTTGGCAAGAGGCAAGGTCTCATAGCACATATATAGGAATAAATCTGAAAGTTGTTAATTTAAAGTTATATCACATTTTGTAGTTGTTATGTATGGAAGAACTTATTGTCAAATACAAAGTTAAGTTTGTCTTTCAATATTTCAACTTCAGTTATTTATTTGTTTTTGACTCGCTCTCTGAGGGTTCTGTCCAACGGAACCCTCAGAGCACGAGTCCTACTCGTACTTGTCCGGTTTTTTAGTGCCAGTTAGCTTGTATTATATTTAGTTAATTCCACTTTCCAGTAAAAAACCAACCCCTCCAATTTCTCATTCCAACTTTGCCTCCAACTTTTGGTTAAAGGTAAATTTTAAATGGACCTCACAGATCAGAAGAAAAAAGAAAACTGACATGTATGTATACTGGTTTTTGGGAACAATAATAACAAAAACCTGACTCTAATAGCCATGGCCATAACAACCACAGAAAAGAGAAGTAAATAGAACGGAAATGAGAAGGAAAATCTGTCGCCAGGCATTATGACAGAACCTTGACTGAACATTCTTATTTAGATCAACGCGTCGAACTCCGCATCCAAAGAACTTGGACCTTACCTTTTTGGGTTAGGTCTCAAAGTTCTTTGTCCGCATCACAGTTGCTAACTGATTTCGAATGACTGACGTTTCGTTTATATGGGTGCAACTGGCTACAACAAATTTCTTACAAAAATGCCTTGACAGCCGTTCTGATTTAAACAAAAAAAAATCTGTGGTAGCAACCCTAAGTTTTGTGACGTCCTTGCTAATAGCTCTGTAGTCTTTGACACTCTGAACTTCCAAAGATGAATCTAACAACACGTACTCCAAACTTTGTCAAGCCTTTGCGTCAACAGACCACATAATACACGAAAGCAAACGGACAACTTACCGGCAGGCACAGCAGTGGCCAACAAACTGAAGACACCGCTGATGACCATGGAGCCACATGCAAGCCATCTCCTGCCCCATCTGAAAAAAGAAAAAAAAACATTATTTACCTGTGATCATGGAAACAGCACAATTCGAAATGTCAAGAATTAAAATAATGTAACACACACGCGATAAAATACGTATTAAAAAAAAAAAAACTTTCTGAAATTTTAAGCGTCTGCCATATTGAATTTAGTGTGGCGTCATTTTAGTTTTTGTATTCTCCTTCGCAAACCCTTTCATTTGATATTCATGTCATGGGGGTGCATAAAAGATAATTGGTCTGCCATCTTTTGAAATCCACCGTACTGGATTTAGAATGACGTCACTTTGCTAACCATGTATTGTCATCCAAACTAAACGTAACTATATGCAAAATTTCAGATCAATCGGTTGGTTATAACACTTATAAAAGTTTTAATATTCACACATGTATACTCGTACAAATGGCTACGACAATTATTAAAACCGACTCCCAATCTAAGATTTCTTGTCTCATAATGGTAGAGAACCGTACACTTGTATGACGGTAATGCGGCGTGCGCTGTCAAATATTTACATATATATTTTTTCTTAATTTTCTACAAATAGTCTTACGCTTTTGCATAAAACTGCGACCACTAAAGTATTTGAATGGTTGCTAGGATTTTTTTTGGATAAAAATATCTTCCATAGAATCGAATGAAGTTGATTCAATCCATCGAAGGGAACGTAAAAACGGGTGTTTTTTTAGGTAAGTTTACGATTTTTTCTATCAAGCCAAATTCTTTAATCGTTTATCGGTGAACACATCCGAATGAAATATTTCAAGAACATTTATTAAACATAATTATAATGTCAATTAATCGATTTTAAAGGTCTACTTTTGAATATTCGTGATGACGAATCGTCAAATTTGAAGCATGACTCTTTCAATCGTAGGTAGTTTTAATTAATTTATATTATAAGTGAATCTAGTAGGTACAAGCATCCCGATGAAAGTCCAATGCACTGCAGTAGTAAAGCAAAGTTTTGTGACAAATAGGAGACTTGGAGAGAAGACCATACCTGTCCAGAACAACAGTTAGGAACGTGTCAGCTGGCAGCTCAGTAGCAGACGCGATGGTGAACGTAAGGAATATGTCGAGGCCTAGAGACCCGACGTTCCTCACGTGGCCATCGAAGACCAGCGAGATAGCCATCCAGATGATGATGAGAAGGATGGAGTTCCGACGCAGACGGGGAGACCTGAACAGGTCTAGGACTGAGTAGGTGCGAGATTCAGACTCTGAATCCTTGATGGCTTTCAAGGAGGATTCCTGGAAAGAGATTCTTTGGTTAGTCAAAGTACTGAAACGCTAGTAAAAAGTATAAAAGAAAAATATATGAGAAAAAGATGAGATTTAAGAATTCTTTTACGATTTTGGTGTTCTCTTAATCTTTCATATTAAAAATACTCGCACTTTTTTTTTTTGATCATTATTATTTTCCGATTTACTAGAAGTTGCTTTCTTGAAAATATTTATTTTGACTAAGTTTACAGTAAAATAAAGTCATTTTGAGAGCGTAACATCGATCTAGCTGGGTTTCGTTTGTGTGTCTGTGTCAAGAAAACGGAGCTGAACTAATTCAAAGACCACGATTTAAGCTTGTTTGACTTCATTATCTATCATACTGAGAACAGTTTTTTTTCAAAGCTCAAAAGTCAAATTTTTAAAATCCACACAAAACGTGAGATTCTTCAAAATGCGAGTAGAGTCCTAAAGGGTTGGCAACGTAATTGTGATGACTCTGGTGCTACAAGTATCCATTGGCGACAGAGACTGCTTACCATCAGGCGGCCTGTCTGCTTGTTTGCTACCTATGGCATTAAAAAAACAGATATTAACAGTACTCACAGTGAATTCACTCAGGACTTTCTCTGGTATTTTGGTTTTGTTGATCCGCTCAAACTTCTTCAAGACTATTAAAGCTTTGTCGATCTTGCCTTGAGAGATCAACCACCTGCAAAGTAATGACAATTCAATTCAAATTCAAATTCAAAAACGTTTATTGGTATTCATTAAAGGGCTATAGGTACATAAAAAATCTTAAGTAGGTAGTTACATGTGTACAAAATGTTGTAAGAAGAGGTGAGCATAATAAACAATCAATTATGTACCGTAGTGGAACACTGTCCCCCACACTAGGATAACCTGTGTCGTGAGGTCACAGTTTTCGACTCTGGGCATGATTGTCTTCCCCGCAGAGGTGAACTTAAAGTAGGTTTAACAACGGTGTTGATAACATCAGAGATAAATAGATAATAATAGGCATGTTGTTGAAGTATGTAAAAGGGACAATAATAATATAGACAATAGAAAATAGACAATATAAACAACAACACTATATAACTATACAAGGTTGAAAACTGGCAGAATGATAACTGATTATAGACAGCTTGAAGGAACAGCATGCTCTATAGCCTCGGAAATCACTAGCAGAGCTCGATTTCGGAGAGGGCATTGCCCAACGCCTAGGGCGCTAAATCGGAAGGTGTCAAGGCGGGCTTGGCACTTTTCTAGATCTGATCTAAAATACATAGCACTAAAATGTCTAAAAGTGAAAGGTAACCCATAAAGTCTAGTGTGAAGTCTAATAGTCCTCACACTTTATGGGTTCTAATAGACCTCACACTTCATGACGTCTAAACGAATTCACACTATATGAGATCTAATTGACCTCACACTTTTTGAGATCTAAAAATAGTAGGTGTACTTTCATACTACACAAGGTCTAAATGGCCTCACACTTTTTAAGATCTAAAAATAGTAGGTACTGTCACACTATATGAGGTCTAAATGACCTCACAATTTATAAGATCTCAAAATTGTAGGTACATTCATATTATATGAGGTCTACATGACCTCACTCTTTTTGCGATCTAGAAATAGTAGGTACTGTCACACTATATGAGGTCTAAATGGCCTCACAATTTATAAGATCTCAAAATAGTAGGTACTTTCACACTATTTGAAGTCTAAATGGCCTCACACTTTTTGAAATCTAAAAATGGTAGGTATATGAGGTCTAATAGACACTATATGAGGTCTAATAGACATTATATGAGGTCTAATAGACCTCACATTTCATAACGTCTAAACGTGCTCACTATTGGTGACCTCATTTTCAACACTCACCGTGCACTTTCCGGTACTGCCCAGGGAGTGGCCGCGGCCAGCAGGAAAGGCGCGCTGGTGATCAAAGCGAATGTTCTCCAGTCGTCCGCCCAGAGAGCGATCCAGGGCAAGAGCGACGCCGCCAGGGTGAAGAATAGAGCGATCGACATGTTCGCTACGAACGTACGCCATTTCGGCCCTACGTACTCGAGGACTGAAAAAGAAAGATACTGGGTCTAAGAAGAAACGCTCCCAAAGTCAAAACAATACTACTAATAAATAAAATACAAATACAAATACAAATTCGGTTATTGGGCATTACAAATTTCACAAAATAAAATATGAACCCAATATCATTCCGGGAATTAACGACCATTATAGTATAGTACTAACAACATTTTTAAAATGCAGTCTATGTAATATCAAAATTATTACGAATTTTTTGACAAAAGTTATTAATTTATACAAAACAAAAGTAACTAAACACAATCGAACACTAGTAATCATTTGCCTTATACTTGTTGTTTACAATTTTGCAAACCAGCAATGTACAGCGTACAAACATGCGCGCGGCGCAGGTCGTTTGTTGACCTCTAGCGTTAGCTGATATTTTATTTGCATTACATTGCGAAGTTTGTAAAAAAACTTAGCATTTTTTTCGGTTTATTTAATTTTGTTTTGAGCATAAATAGATTGGGTTGAGAATGAAGTATTATCTCTTAAATAGTCAAAATACTCATGGTCCATGAGCTATTGGATTATTGCTGAAAACGCAGTAGATAAAAATCTATTAGATAGGTACTTGGACCTGAATAGATATTATGTATATATGTGTAGATATTAGGTAGAATGTTACGTTACGCCATGCCCTTACATACGTCATACGTCATACGTCATACGTCATACGTGTAATCAGGTCAAGGGATTTGCCAAAACCCGACAGCGGGCGGAGCACACGAAACGAGCAACGAGCGGCTTGTTGCTCGCGTATTCGCGCTCGTTTCCACGTACTGACTGCACGAATGCTCGCTTTGTAACACGTTACATTACGCCCCGTAACGCCGGTCAGCAGGTCAGTAGTTCAGTGGCACCTTTAAGATCACGTAGTTGACTTACGCTACGAGAGGTATCTATAATGACGTTCGTTTCTCAAGGTTTCATAGTACATCATGACAGTTTGAACTGAATCACGCACCGTCAATGGCAAATCCTTGGATGACCCATTACGTGCTTATTATTCTGTCTGTCTGTCGTTTCTGTTGTAGATTAGTTTACGTGATTGTTTCGCTGGGTGAATAAGTAGTCAGCGGTGACGCGGACGCCTGTGGCCAAGAGCGAATTGAGGACTTCTTTCTGGGAGGGGCACAAGGGGCGGACGGGCAAAAAATTCGCAATTCCAGCCTGAAATAGACAAGAGTTACAGATGTTCTTTCTGTTTTATTTTATTCATATATTTTTTTGTCTGTTTTTTTTTTCTGATAATTTGATTTGCTTCTAAGTATGTAGTGTGATGGAATCTCCACAGCACACAAAAATACCGTCTTGGGGACACGGGGGCATGAACTGCTTGCTAGTCAGTAGAATGCGCTTCTTGAATGGGTGTGCCCTGATAATCTGGGTGTCTTCAAATCACGAGTGAATCGGTTGCTTCTAGCGTTCTCCATCGTAGACCGCATCATCCCTTAATATCGGGCGGTTGGCGGTTGGCGGTTGGCGGTTGGCGGTTGGCGGTTGGCGGTTGGCGGTTGGCGGTTGGCGGTTGGCGGTTGGCGGTTGGCGGTTGGCAGTTGGCGGTTGGCGGTTGGCGGTTGGCGGTTGGCGGTTGGCGGTTGGCGGTTGGCGGTTGGCGGTTGGCGGTCAAACGCAAGCCTATTACTAAATAAATAAAAATAAATAGGAGGGGGTTGAAATAACTAAGATTCTGTTCATGTAGCACTGGCCCCTAATAGTACAGTAAGTTATTATAATTTTAATAGAAATACATACATATTTTATTCTTCTATACTATATAATTATATAATATATAATAATAATCAATACTAATATTATAACGAGGAAAGATTTATTGTTTGTTTGTTTGTTTGCATTGAATAGGCTCCGAAACTACTTAACCTATTTGAAAAATTATTTCACTGTTGGGAACCTACTCTATCCCCGGATGACATAGGCTATATTATATTTAAAAAAATTGGGATTCTTAGTACTAAAACTCCAATAATGTAACCCAAGGTGTAAAAAAATAAGATTTACACCCGTGCGAAACCGGGGTGCGTTGCTAGTTGAAATAAGTATCAATAACTATCCAGTCAATGCTCACCTAGAATGTACATCATGGTGAAGCAGTTGTCGAACGCGAGTCCCACGAGGAACCGGCACAGGGCGAAGGACCAGAAACTGTTGCAGAACGCCGTCGCAATCCCCGCCGTGAAACCCATCATGTTGGTGCCTGGAAAGGAAAGGATATTATTTCATATTTAAGAGAATACAAATACAAAAAATACAAAATAGTTTATTGTTGTTAAACATATAGATGCAGAAAAAAATAAGTAACCCTGCCTGCGTTAGCTGTGATGCAGCAGACAGTGTCTTCCCAACAATAAGAACAGTTACAATCAGTATAGTAATTAATAGTATACATACACAGTTTAATAGGAACTAAATACAAAATAAAGGCTACATACGCTACAACAACAATACACACGGTTTAGAATAACAAGGAAGTTGAAGTGGCAGTGGGCAGAGCACATATCAGCAGAACAGGGCCCCGATTCTACTAAACAAATTGTTTTTAAATTGTAATTGCTGCGATTTTAATTGTTAAACAACTGCCTCAAAATTGACAGTTTTAAATATTTTTTTATACTAGAAAAATACAACCACCTTATATTATAACTTAGTAAGCAAAAAAATTACAATTTAGAGGCAATTACTTAAAAATTAAAATCGCAACAATTACAATTTAAAGACAATTTGTTTAGTAGAATCGGGGGGCAGATGGCCCATGGGGCCGAAATGTTCTTGAATGGAAACCACGGACCGGTAAGCGCAGCGTAGCACGTCCACTCGCAAGATGGCAGACGACCTAAACGAGACCGCAGGGAAACGCTGGATGCAGGCCGCTTCCAACCGGCTCTTTTGGAAATCGATGGGGGAGGCTTATGTCCATCAGTGGACGTCCTATGACTGAAATGATGACGAAGAGAATGAAAAGCAGCATGTGTCATGCTTATTACACTAAGCTAAAGTTATTCAGGTTATAGCAAAAGCTTAAATTAAAATTGGCAAAATTGGCTTCAGAAAACATTTGTTTAGACGTGAGGCGCGTGACATTGTGAGAGTCGCGGGCATCCAGTGCAGATGGCAGGCTTTCGTTCAGTGTGGAGGTTAAAGGGGGAGACGTATGATCGCAGTGGAAGTCTTCGGGCTGATGATGATGCTAAATGCAAAGACTTATTTTTAACACACGCCAACACGTTAACACATAACGAGGGTAAAAAGCTGTAAAAGTTGGAAACTGATTTACTTTTTCAAAGTTCTTGGGTGTACATTTTTATTTACGGGTTTACTGAAATGATATTTGGGCAGCTAAATATATCTCGGTAAGTTTTTGAACATGCATATCAGCTATTTACAAAAGATGGCTAATGAAACCAAAAGAAATAATTTGCAAAAAGGGGGTAGGTAAAAATAAAAGCAAGAAAGTGCTAGTAATAACCACGATGAAAGTAACTCAAATTTCTCACTTTGTCATGATAAGCCGTGTTTTTTAATGCCATAGGTGGCAAACAAACAGACAGACTGCCTGATGGTAAGCAGTCATGTAACACCAGAGGCATCACAACTACGTTGCCGACCCTTTTAGTACCTACCTATTAACTCGCCGTTTGAAGAACGCCATGAAGCTTCTCGGAAATAACGCGGCAGTTAGCTCATTCCACATTTTGCAGGTGTGAGGCAAGGAAGATCGTGTGAATCGCACAGTGTGCGGTTTCCACTGATCTATGATGTTGGATGAGCCTTCAGGCGGTGGCGGCTAGTGCGATGGTAAAACCGCGACGCCGGCATCAGATCAAACAGTTCTTCAGAACACTCCCCGTTGTAAATGCGATAAAAGATACAGAGAGACCCAACGTCTCTGCGCATGTTGAGTGGCTCTAGGTGTTCGGTGGTAGAATGCTGCAATGAGAATAGATAACAACAGAAAACAGGAAATCGTGGGTACTTACCAACCAGAGCCGGTATCCGTCCATACTTGTCAGCTATCCACCCGAACACCAGCCCTCCGACTATGGCACCGCAGAAGAAGATAGACTGAGCTGTCGCAGCGAGGTTGTCCTTCTCGCACACCCAGTCCAGCTGAAAGGAGGGCACGAGACGGGTTAAGTTTTGAATTCCTACGAAATTCAGTCAGATAGTTAAAATTTGCAAGTTGAAGTGGCAATGGGCAGGCCACATCGCTCGAAGAACCGATAACCGATGGGGAAGAAAGGTTCTTGAGTGGAGAACCTGAAGACGCAGCGTAGGTAGGCCTCCCACTAGATGGACCGACGACATCGTGAGAGTCACGGGCATCCAGTGGATGCAGATGGCAGGCTGTCGTTCAGTGTGGAGGTTAAATGAGGCTTCTGGCTTCTGGCTGATGTCAACGTGTCCTTACCTGAGAAGCGATAGTTTCGTAGGGAACATCCTTCCTATCGTACTCCCAGCCGTGGGCACATGACTCCGTCTTCCACTCATCGTCTGGAGTAGTACGCCCTTCCGCCAGCGCAGCCACCCAGTCCGCGGAGTACACGCGGCAGCGGTCGTGGGAGAACGGACCGTTGGGAGTGGGAGGGATAGCGAGCGCTCGTCTGGAAAAGAGGGTTGATATTAGCTATGTTTTTAAAGAACCTTTATTCAACTCTAAACAAAATACAAGCTTATACTGACACCATAAGATTCATTGTCCTGCCGAAGATACGAACTAACAACGGCAAGACAATGATTACTTTTGAAGGAGCGTGCCTTTATAACAAAGTACCCTCGGAAATTAAAAACACTAAGTCGTTCAACACATTTAAAAAGCGACTCGCTGAGCATGTTATCACAACATAAAATTAAAGCAAATGTGTTGGACGAATAATTAGATGGATATTATGTACTGTATGCTATATTATATTATTTTGTTCTACATGTTTGTAATGTTAATTTATTTAATTATTTTTGCGACGACGAACTGTTGTTAGCCTTATTGTCAGCCTTAGAATAACTACACAAAGAAACCAAGTACATTCGCAAAATTTAAGCCATACAAATGGTGCCATATATGGCTCCAAAAATACATAAAAATTTTACTATGACAATTTGCGCGGTGAAATCGTACCACAACAAATCAGAAAAGCAGCATAAGAGTTATGGTGTGACATTCTCAGTGTCAGTAATCCATAAATTTTCTTGCTTAAATCGTTTAAAATACCAATCGAAACGTAAGCTACAAAGCGAATTTGTAGCTTACGTTTTGAGAAGGCGTTGTTTGGAAACTTACCTTCTATGAGTAGTTATTCTAAGTTGTTAGCAGTTTTCTCATGAAAGTGATGTAACATCTTATATGAGAACTAGCTGACCTGACAGACGTTGTCTTGTCTTAGAACTGTCAAACGCGCGAAGATAAAATTGTAAATCTTATTTTTTTACACCTTGGGTTACATTATTGGAGATCCCTATTTTTTTTGAAAATATCGGCTATGTTACCTAGGGATAGTGTAGCTTCCCAACAGTGAAAGAAATTTTTAAATCGTTCAGTAGTTTCGGAGGCGATTCAATGCCAACAAACAAACAAAGAAACAATCAAATCTTTCCTTTTTATAATATTAGTATATATATAGATAAATGTCTATAAACATATATATATTGATTTTTAGGGTTTTGTACCCAAAGGGTAAAACGGGACCCTATTACTGAGCCTCAGCTGCCTGTCTGTTGAAACAGCTGTAATAGATAGCCAGGTACATTTTTCACAGAATATTAAATTTTTGTATTAGCTCTTAATGTAAAAACAGTAATACGTACAAGCGTCAAACTTGGCATGATTATAGTATAACAACAAACAATAAATAATGGCCAACTGCGAGTCGGTGACAAATTTCTGTTTATTACCAAGTTATATCTGGTAATTTAGTTTTTGAATTTTGTGGTGGTACGGAACCCTCAGTGCGAAAGCCCGACTCGCACTTAGCTGGTTTATTTTTAAACAAGGCAGATATGCCTTAGTACAATAATAGTTAGTGCTCAAATGTCGCCGTGTTTCATTATTTTTTACACATTACCGTAAAATACTTATCAATTTTTAATAATTTTCATGCAATCAATGAACTAACTAATAGTCAACATGGAAAAAAGGGCAAGGTCGTTTGTTGCGTCATCATTTCAGCCATAGGACGTCCACTGCTGGACATAGACCTCCCCCATCGATTTTCAAAAAACCCGGTTGGAAATGCATCTGCATCCAGCATTTCCCTGCGGTCTCTTTTAGGTCGTCTGTCCATCTTGTGGGTGGACGTTCTACGCTGCGCTTACAGGTCCTTGGTCTCCATTCGAGAACCTTTCGGCGCCATCGGCCATCTGTTCTGCGTGCCAAGTGCCCTGCCCACTGCCACTTCAACTTGCTAATCCGGCGGGCTATGTCGGTAACCTTCGTTCGTCTATGGATCTCCTCATTTCTGATTCGATCTCGTAGAGAAACCCCGAGCATAGCCCTCTCCATAGCTCGTTGTGCGACTTTAAGCTTGCTTATGAGGCCCATAGTGAGAGACCACGTTCCTCTGCCGTATGTCATCACTGGCAACACACACTGGTTGAACTGTTTTGCTGGGTAAGTTCGACTAAAGGCATCAAGCCTGACGTAGGCCATTTATTTACCATATCTCCCTTGTTCGTCTGATGTGAGCGTGGGCATATAAATCGTAGGTCATTTCTCACGCCTCCGCCAAGTTACTAACTCATTGGCCATTGGCCATGACATTGGACACACATGTTGGACATTCGCTCAAACTTTCATTTTCAGATTCAAGATCATGTTACGACACTTTTACTTGATTGAACGGGAAATACGAAAATAAAGCCAATTATATGTATAATAATTTTACTTAAAATTTTAAAAGATATTTTGACATGTTTCGGACAAATGAATTATGAGCAAGGACATATTTATACGGGACTAGCTGAATCCCGCTACTTCGTACGCGTAGAGCTCGGCCTTCGGCCTCGCTACTAAACCTATATGCTATAAACCTCACGGAGCCCGAGACCTTTCCAACGAATGCAAAACCGTGGAAATCGGTTCGTGCGTTCTGGAGTTATAGCGTCAGGAAGGAAAACCCGACTTTTTTTTATATAGTAGATTACTGCATGGCTAACCGACAACGGTTGTCGGACAACCTCAGCTGTAACCACAGAACGGAGAAGTAAATAGAACGGAAATGAGAAGGAAAATCTATCGCCAGGCATTATGAGTGAACATACAATGCAACTGGCTACAATTATACAAAAATGCCTTGACAGCCGTTCCAATTTAACAATAAAAATAAATGAGAATTATCATAACCATCAGGCCATAAAAACATTAAACGTTATAGGACTGTCACTATTACAAAGATTTTGATTGTTTGAAAATTCACTTTTTATTTAAATTATTTTCTTTGGTTGTAACAGACCAGTGCGGGTCACCCGTACGGGCTCCCGGAGCGGAGACATACGTGAGGCGCTAGAACATCGTTCCATAGCGACACGGATTGTTCCGTACGGGACTTGCCTCCGCGTAGATCCCGTCTCTTAGTACAGGCTCCCGGAGCGGAGACATACGTGAGGCGCTAGAACATCGTTTCACAGCGACGCCGATTGTTCCGTACGGGACTTGCCTCCGCGTAGATCCCGTCTCTTAGTACGGGCTCCCGGAGCGGAGACATACGTGAGGCGCTAGAACATCGTTCCACAGCGACGCGGATTGTTCCGTACGGGACTTGCCTCCGCGTAGATCCCGTCTCTTAGTACGGGCTCCCGGAGCGGAGACATACGTGAGGCGCTAGAACATCGTTCCACAGCGACGCGGATTGTTCCGTACGGGACTTGCCTCCGCGTAGATCCCGTCTCTTAGTACGGGCTCCCGGAGCGGAGACATACGTGAGGCGCTAGAACATCGTTTCACAGCGACGCGGATTGTTTCGTACGGGACTTGCCTCCGCGTAGATCCCGTCTCTTAGTACGGGCTCCCGGAGCGGAGACATACGTGAGGCGTTAGAACATCGTTTCACAGCGACGCGGATTGTTCCGCACGGGACTTGCCTCCGCGTAGATCCCGTCTCCCGTAGTACGGGCTCCCGGAGCGGAGACATACGTGAGGCGCTAGAACATCGTTTCACAGCGACGCGAATTGTTCCGTACGGGACTTGCCTCCGCGTATATAGATCCCGTCTCCCGTAGTACGGGCTCCCGGAGCGGAGACATACGTGAGGCGCTAGAACATCGTTTCACAGCGATGCGGATTGTTCCGTACGGAACTTGCCTCCGCGTAGATCCCGTCTCCCGTAGTATGGGCGACCCACATGGGTCTCCCGCACAGCTGTGAAACACACTTATACAAAGTTTTATGCTTCTAGAGCTAGCGGTTTAGATGGTGCGTTGTCTGTCAGAGAACTACTAAATTTTCTTGCTTCTGTATTTTCTTTGAGAAATAACTAATTTAAACCATGGTTTAAACCCAGCTCCGCATTCCAAAGTATCTTTGGTGGATATTGCTAGATAAGCAGAGGTCAAAAGCCGAGCCAATAAAATATAAACTACTTACTTATTTCCGGAAGTTGTAACTATTTGTGGACGTTTGTCAAACATTTGTCCTAAACAAATCGTTTTGTCACACTCGGACGCGTTAAGGTCAATGTAACTATTAAGGCCTATTAATCTTTAACTCAGCAAATTAGCTGTATATAGTGTTACCATATCAACATTTTAAAAGTCCTCTAAATAGCCGGACATTTTATTATGTTGGTCATATTTTAAAGAAAATGTTTATTTTATGTTTAGGGAGACGGGTCCGCGGGGAAACCCCTCTGTAATCGTGATATACTCCTATTACATCGCCCAAGCTAAAACGCCGGAAAAATTCAAATCCGGACAAAGGTCGAAAAGTCCGGACGTTTCCGGACAAATCAAATCCAGATTTCTTTGGGTTTAAATAATAAACATGTACAAAAAATCTATATATTTCCGGTTTAAAACCGTGACAAGTGTGATAAGGAAGGAGTTACGGCTTGTGACAGTATTTAAAACCCTTGTTTTTGACATGCGGAACTATTAATTTGACAGGAACCGGCGTTTGTCGCACCGTTAGTCGCGCCCTTGACAAATGGCACGAATTATCGCCCCTACAGAGAAAGGCAGTAAATCAACTTTTGCTACAAGTGTTATTATTAAAGTAAAATCAAATAAAAATAAACCGGTCAAGTGCGAGTCGGGCTCACGCACTGAGGGTTCTGTACCACCACAAAATACAATAATTATCAAATAAAACAGCAATTACTACGCCGTCACATAGTTAATATATTGCAAGTGAAGCTTTTAATTATTGCACTTAGCCATTATTTATTATTTGTTTTTATACTTTAGAGTGTGTAGGTACTATATCATGCCAAGTTTGATGCATATATTATATTATATTTTTATTACCGTTTTTACGTTAGAGCTAATACAACAATACGTTAAAATACTACGTTTTTTGAATGGGGGGAGTCCCCATACAAAAAACATAGTCTTTAGTTTTGACTTTTTTATTATAAGTTAGTCAATCTGCCGTAACATTACTTTCTATGAAAATTTCAACTGGCTATCTATTACGGTTCGAAAGAGGAAAGACGAACAGACAGACAGACATCATAGGCTTAGTAATAGGGTCCCGTTTTTACCCTTTGAGTGCGGAACACAAAAAATGATAAATCTGAAAAAAAGTAGGTGGTGTGGCTTTCGGTTTTGAAAGGTCACTTTTGGTTGTCTGTGGCGAGCTGTGAGTTCAGACAGAACAATTTGATGCGTACCTAATAAGTACAAAAAGAGACTCGCTATGTGCTCGCTATAGTTGAGCAACAGGTACCGATCGTAAAATGACTTTAAGTCGTCTTAATTATGTGCTTATGCCATAAATAGAAATAATACCATAAGCTAAGACCATTAATTAGCCTTATGGTATTATATTTAATAATTCACTAAAATCATAGCGGCAGCTAGATATCTTGACTAATTTAAAAGTTGAGATTCTGTTACTACTGTGAATCAAATCTCACGAATTTGTTGACCTTTGCTTTTGTTTCGCGGCCTTTCGGCGGGAGGTCAAGCAGTCGTGAGCTAGGGCTTTTTGTGAGGCGAGATATAGACTCGACTTATTAGCTAAGCCTGGGTATAACCCACATCATCATCATCAGCCAGAAGACGTCCATTGCTGAACATAGGCCTCCCCCTTTAATCTCCACACTGAACGACAGCTCGCCTTTTGCATCCACTAGACGCCCGCGACTCTCACGATGTCGTCGGTCCATCTAGTGGGAGGCCTATCTACGCTGCGTCTTCCGGTTCGTGATCATCATCTTCAGCCAGTAAATGCCCACTGCTGAACAAAGGCCCCCCTCTTAGAGAGGGGTGTTGCCATAATCTTCACGCTTGGTAGGTGGCTTGGGGATGGTAGTACGTTCACCGTGTACTAATAGAACGCTGCTACCCGCATGCTTTGATAGCCCGTTCGTCCAGTTGGTAGTGAACCTGTCTTCTGAGTTTAGGGGCGTGGGATCGATTCCCACCTAGGACAAACATTTATGTGATGAACATTTGTTTTTGTTCTATATTTGGTTGTTAATATATATTTAAGTATGTATTTAAAACTATATGTGTATGTATATCAGTCTCTGGCAGCCATATCACAAGCTTTGCTTAGTTTGGGGTCAGATGACCGTGTGTGCAAAAATGTCCCGAATATTTATTTATTATTTATTTACCCATCCTCTGTTGGTGCTGGTCGCAGGTTTAGGACATACCCGGGGTATAACACATTGTGAGTTATTTATGCACTAAGGTATAACCCGATTTTTGACCAAAGCCAAGTTCTCAGGCCCGTGCATATTAGTGATGTCATTATGAATTTGGACTTTTGAAGTTCTTGGACGTATCTGTTTCCTCACGATGTTTTCCTTCAACGAAACAGCACTTAATTTGCTTGACTCTGACTGTGACTGCACCAATGACTTATTTAGTAATTAAATAAATTATGTGCAATTTCGATGCCATCCCTCAAAAACGGTGAAGGTAAAACATCGTGAGGACCTATATGTCCAAGAACCTCAAAGGTTCAAAGACACGACATTCACCAACATGCACTGGGCCAGCATGGTGGATTAAGGCCCATCCTCTCTCTGAGAGAAGGCCTGTATCCCAGCAGTGGCAACATGATAGGCTGATAGTGATGTTGATGCTGATGATGACTAAATAAGTGATTGGTGCAGGGCTGGGTATCGAACTAGGTGCCATCAGATTTAGCCCTGGCGCCAGGGCAATAGAATACGGCACCGGTACCCACTGCCTGTAGTAAGAGGTTACTAAAAGGGGACCTCCGGGCTCGGGATGGTCAAAGTTGGGGCTCTGACCATCCACTTAAGCGTGCCCAGGGAGAGAACGACAACGTTGTGTGACCAACGTTGTCGTGCGTGAAGGCGTGGGTGGGACAACACGGTTGTCTCGGGAGGAGCCGTAGTGCAGTGCCGAGGGCTCCGGTGCGTTCCTCTGGAGATCCCGGAGCCCTCTTGTCACGCACTAAGGCTGGTCACCGGGGGAGTTTTAGTGGGTATAATCCCACATTACCTGGCTGCACCTCAATGCAGCCGGGTATCTTCGGAAGATTTCCCCCTCAAAAACAAAAAAAAGGTGCCAGATTGTAAAGCGCACATGCTACCGCTCGGCCAGCGTCGTTTTACCTATTTAATACCTAATCAACGTTAGGTATTTAGGTAGGAACAACTTTATTAGGTCATTGGTACTGCACAAAAAGGTCAATTGCAATGCTTAGTATGCCAAGGTACGATGCTTACAATTATGAAGAATCTATAGACAATAGAAATCCTCATCCGCTCATTCAGCCTGTTTTTGCCCCCTAACGCAAAAAGAGGGGTGTTAAAGGTTCGACGTCAGTACCAGCCCTGAGGTAGAGAGAGAGGACCCCTAGTGGCGCAAGGGACGCCAAAATGTCAAAAGCGACAAAATAAAACTGGCCAAGTGCGAGTCGGGCTCGCACACTGAGGGTTCCGTACCACCACATAACTTGTTAGCTACTAAAGTACAAATAAATAGTGTAAAAAGACAACATCCCATCAACACCCAGGCGGTCACCCATCCGTCACCTAATAGGACTCTTTATACCCTAAAATTCCATGCACTTAATTTACTTATCAAGTAAAAAACATATTTAATTTTTTATATACCAAAAATCATTCTACCTTCTTTAGATCAACGCGTCGAACTCGGCAACACATTTGCTAACTGATTTCGAATGACTGACGTCTTGTTTATATGGGTGCAACTGGCTACAACAAATTTCTTACAAAAACGCCTTGACAACCGTTCTAATTAAAAAAAAAATCTTTAGTGGATCCCTTTCAGCTTAGAACACCCTTCCCGCGTAACCCAGTCGAACCTAAAAACTAGTTTCCTAAAAAGCTAACAAAAATAGAATCTAAACTCTTCCGATTAGTCTCGGTAATTTTTGCTAAATCTTTTTGCAGCAAATCGTTTAAAAATGGCCATCAAACCGCACCGTATCGTGATGTTCAGTTTCCGAGTTAAAAAAACGGAAATTATACACAATTAGTGTTCAATTTGGTGTTAAAGTGTTCAATTATGAAATTGAATGAAATTGTGCAATGAAATTATGCGGACCCAGTTTCAGAGTTTATATTTTTTAAACTGCCCAAGTGCGAGTCGTGCTCGCGCACAAAGGGTTCCGTGCCACCACAAAATTCAACGAAAACAACGACAAACACAAAAGCAAACGAAAAAAATCAAACGAAATGACCAGTTAAGTATAGGTAACTGGGAAATGAACAGAAACTTGTCACTGACTCGTACTTGGTCATTATTTTACCAGTACATAAATTGCTAACTATTAAATTACGAAAAAGTAGTGCAAATATACAACATCACGCCCAGGCGGTCACCCATCCAAGTATCGGCCGCGCCCGACTTTCATAACTTCGGTGATCGTACGAGAACGGTGGTGAACAGAAATTTGTCACCGACTCGAACTTCATCATCAACCAGAAGACGTCCACTGCTGAACATAGGCCTCCCCCTTTAACCTCCACACTGAACGACAGCCTGCCTTTTGCATCCACTGGATGCCCGCGACTCTCACAATGTCGTCGGTCCATCTAGTTGGAGGCCTACCTACGCTGCGTCTTCCGGTTCGTGGTCTCCACTCCAGAACCTTTCTTCCCCATTGGTTATCGACTCGCACTTAGCTAGTATTTATTACTTTATTGTTATAGTTTAGAGTGTTTACTATAATCATGCCAAGATTGACGCTAGTGCGTATTAATTTTACATTAGATGAAAAACAAAAATACATTTATAAGATGAGCCGAAAGGATAATTGTACTCATCATTATGAATAACTCCAACGCCTCATGCTGGTACTTAGCTGATCCATCCCGTAGGTGAGAGCAGTACGTACTCCATGCACGACCGAACTTGTGCTTGGTACAGTGACAGCAACTGTTCCGACGTGAAGTACCCTCGCACCTTCGATAAGATACCCAGCTGTTTGGCAGCCAATTGAGTCTAGGGGCCTTACGGCCAATGTCTTACGCAGTCTCAAACTAACGTTAAAACCGCGCAGTTCGGAAAATCACGCGAACTTGAACCGGATACGGTTTGCGGTCGCGCAACATAATTTCATCACCTAAAACTGCAGTGCAAGTACCGTTCTTTATCGATCGTCAAATTCGATAAAATGACATAGAATCGATCATAGCGAGTACTGATCAAACGGCATTTTATCGAATTTAACGATCGATAAAGAACGTTACTTGCACTGCTGGATTGCTTTAAGCAGTAAGGCTCCTGTTCTCAATATAGGAGCCAAAGATGAGGGTTGATGTCAGAGAAACGATTATATATCTTCCTTAATTTTGAACACATTTCAGTTTTGTTTTCGGTGATCAGGGGCCTTATTATGATTCTTTGATCGGGATCGAGATTGCATGCCATCTCGTTCGTATCTATTTACTCGCACCACGTGCGTAAGTGAGATGGCACGCGATCGCGATCACGATCCGAATCATCCATAATAAGGTAGCATCCTTACGGACAACAGCTAATTGCGGCACCTAATCCGCTCAGTTAGAAAATCACGCGAACGTGAACCTTATCGCGCCCAGATACGGTTTGCGGTCGCGTGATTTGTCAACTGAGTGGATTAGGTGCCTGTAATAGCTGTTGTCCGTAAGGCCCCTGGTCAATTTATGGTCAGTTTTTACAACCCAAAAAAAACAGTCCGGTTGCCTATTAACGTATTCTTATCCTACATAATACCATGTTTATCCCAGCTATATATCTACATTATAATATACAAAAATCGTGTTATGAACGGCCCTGAGAAGCCATCAACTTGTAAAGTTATGTCCGCACAGACAAACGGACGTCCGGCAGTCAAGGTTGACCGTGTGGATATACCGTTAGTCGCTTAGATTGTTTTTGATAATGCGTCCAACGTCATCTTATCTTCAGTTGTTTTTGATAATGCGTCCAACGTCATCTTATCTTCAGTTGTTTTTGATAATGCGTCCAACGTCATCTTATCTTCAGAGGTTTGTGGCAAAGAGATAATAAAATTATAACCGCTAACGCTGAAGAGCTGGGACGAGACTTCCATAGAGAAAAATATTTATGAAACGCGTCGACGCCTATGAAGTGAGATACCTATAGACACAACTTATACGATAGAGTAGTGTAAATAAACCGGCCAAGTGCGAGTCGGGCTCGCGCACTGAAGGTTCCGTATATACCACCACAAAATTCAATAACGAAATTACCAGATAAAGAACGGTATCGCTTTATTTAGCTGTAGGTAATTAGCGCTTCATCATCATCATCATCATTTCAGCCGTAGGATGTCCACTGCTGGACATAGCCCTCCCCCATAGATCTCCAAAAGGGCCGGTTGGAAGCGGCCTGCATCCAGCGTTTCCCTGCGGTCTCTTTTAGGTCGTCTGTCCATCTTGTGGCTGGACGTCCTACGCTGCTAGTTAGCGCTCGCACGTCCTGAATTGTACTTTATTGTGTAGTAGCGAGAGTCGCTACTTATTTAAATGATTTTGCGAAGTGAATCTTTTGTATTAGTGTTATTATTATTTCTGTGCTATCGGGAACGCCCATTCAGGCATTTCTTAGAAGGTTTAAAAGATAATTGGTACAAGATCGGTTCAGGATTTTCCTTTGCGGTTATTTTTTGTTGTAACCCGTGCCGTGAAGATACAATAACATGACGTCATGGTAAATGTGTTGACGTCGGCAACTATACAGGATGTATCTCTAGACGAACGTTTTCGAGGATATCATTGCAGTTATAATTTTAAACAACTTTTACTGTATGTTGTGTGTAGATCGCCTATTATTTTAAGAGATCCGTACCGAAAGGGTAATAACGGGACTCTATTACTAAGCCTACGATGTCTGTCTGTCCGTCCGTCTGTCCTAGCTTTCGAACCGTAATAGACAGCCAGTTGAAATTTTCACAGAATATGAATAATGAATTTGTTTCGGCGGAATAATTAAGAAATAATAAAAAAGTCTAAAAGTAAAAATGAAAGGGGGGTCCCTATACAACAAACTTATTTTTTTTAAACATATTTTTGTATTAGTTCTAATGTAAAACCGGTAATACGTACAAGCGTCAAACTTGACATGATTATAGTACACACTCTAAAGTATAACAACAAATCTATATCTATACTAATATTATAAAGAGGAAAGATTTGTATGTAAGTATGTTTGTGACGAATTGGCTCAAAAAGTACTGTCCAGTACTTTTTGTCCAGTTCGATTTGAAAAATTCTTTCACTGTTGGGAAGCTACACTATCCCCGGGTGACATAGCCTATAATCTATACCCGTGCGAAGCTGGGGCGGACCGCTAGTAATAAATAATGGCCAAGTGCGAGTCGGTGTCAAATTTCTGTTCACCACCGATTCTCGTACGATCACCGAAGTGAAGCAACGTCGGGCGCGGCCGGTACTTGGATGGGTGACCGCCAGGGCGTTGATGAGATGTTGTCTTTTTGTACTTTAGTAGCTAATAAGTTATGTGGTGGTACGGAACCCTCAGTGTGCGAGCCCAACTCGCACTTGGCCGGTTTTATTTCATCTAAATAATTAGAAAGTACTCATTAGATAAGTTATGAATTGAGGGTAGTTAGAAAACAAAATAACTTTCGGTTACATACTACTTTGCTATATCGTATATTCATAACTTGGTGTATTGAAGAAGGTAGAAAGGTTTTTGGTACATCAAAAATTACCTTAGGTGTATATTCTGTTGTACCATTATCTAAACTAAACTAAATTTGACAGCCCTAAAATGGACGTCATTCCTTTCTCACGTATTGAAATGAAAAGGGACGCAGATAATTTTAGTCCTGTCAGATTGGTTTAGTTTAGTGAGTGGTACGACAGAATCGACGCCATGTTTTTTACTTGATAAATAAATTAAGTGTCACAATTCAATAGAAAAAAATGGCGTCACCGACTAATTAATTTAATTGTTTTTAATCCTCTACCTAACGCCACAATTAAAACATTTTTGGAATACATCATTGGTTATTATTTATTTACTTTGTAATTGTATTAATTAAAATTAATTAATATCCAGTAATAAGTAATTTAAAAAGCGGTTTTTTAATGAGTTCTCGTTTAGAACAATAATAGATTATACAGGGCGTTCAGAAAATGGTACATCATAATCAACGTCGCCGTATTAACGGCCTGTTATCCGAGCCGCGTAGGCAACAAAACGCTCCCTCAGCCCCCGCCAAGTTATAGCGACGATGTATTTTGCCACACATGAGTCAGGACGCCCACAGGGGGAGTGCGACGACATAAACGAACGTAGGTCCGACCTCGATGACGCCTTGCGCGGTACTGAACGCGGCGCGCGCAAATTCTCGCGACCTTTTTACGCTTTTTATTTCACTAAAAAACGAAACTATACACTATCAAAAATCTATCCGAATAAAAAAAAAATGAATAGGATTGCCTTTCAGTACATGCAATTTCCAGGTTGTTACGAGCTTTCATTAGAGCATAAAACGAAAAAAATAAACTAACTCGACTTTGTTTCAGATTATTTTTTATCGAGTAAAGTTTATTCTATCGTGTTTTGAACCAAATCATAAACTCAAACACAGATGTATCTGTGACATGTATTTTTTTCCAGCTCAAAATTGTAAATTAACTAAATAAAATTGATTTAAAACCGTCAAATTCGGTATATGAGGCCGTTAAAGGCCAATAATAATGTAGATCAACGATAAAGAAGCGTATTACTTCTGTTATAGATTACCTCTCATTATTAAGGTTCCGTACCCAGGGTTAAAAAAGGGACCCTATTACTAAGCCTACGATGTCTGTCACTCTGTCTGTCCGTCCGTACTACTTTTAAACGGCTGTATCTTTCGAACCGTAATAGATAGCCAGTTGAAATTGTCACAGAATATGTAATGTTACGGCGGATTAACTAAGAAATCATTAAAAGTAAAAAACTAAAAATGTAAGGGTGATCCCCATACAACAAACGTATTTTTTACGTATTTTTGTATTTGCTTATAATTGCTTATATTTGCTGCTAAAAACAGTAATAACTATGTACAAGCGTCAATCTTGGCATGATTTCTAAACACATTCAATATAAGTCAAGTATAACAATAATAAATAATGGCCAAGTGTGAGCCGGTGATAAATTTTATTCATTACCAAGACGTGATACTGTCTTTTTGCACTACTTTTTATATTTTGTGGTGGTACGGAACCCTTAGTGCTCGAGCCCGACTTGGCCGGTTTATATGAACAAAATCTATATCCTTATAATAACTACACAAAGAAACCAAATACATTCGCAAAATTTAAGCCATTCAAATGGTGTCATATATGACACCAAACAATATATAAAAAACTATAAAACTAAACTATAGTCGGAGTGACCGGCTTAATCTTACGTGAGTAATTCCCGTGTAATATAAATAAAATATATAAAAAATTTACTATGACAATTTGCGCGGTGAAATCGTACCACAACAAATCAGAAAAGCAGCATAAGAGTTATGGTGTGACATTCCACAGGTAATCCATTAATTTTCTTGCTTAAATCGTTTAAAATACCAATCGAAACGTAAGCTACAAAGCGAATTTGTAGCTTACGTTTTGAGAAGGCGTTGTTTGGAAACCTACCTTCTCTGAGTAGTTATTTTAAGTCTATATCTATATAAAAATTAATTCCTATTTACCTTGGTCACGCCATAACTTGACTTGAGAACGACTACCGATTTCATTCATCTTATTTTTTTTAGTTTTTTAAATTCTTTGTAGAATGTTCTCATGGAGATAAAAATTAGGAAAATTGAAAATTTTCAGAAACGTCACGCCGATTTTAACTTCGCGCGTTTGACAGTTCTCAGACAGGACAACGTCTGTCGGGTCAGCTAGTTTATACTATCTATACTAATATTATAAAGAAGAAAGATTTGATTGTTTGTTTGCATTGAATAGGCTCCGAAACTACTGACCGATTTGAAAAATTCTTTCACTGTTGGGAAGCTACACTATCCCCGGGTGACATAGCCTATAATCTATACCCGTGCGAAGCTGGGGCGGACCGCTAGTTACCAATAAATTTAATAATCTATATAATAATTCTAATAGGAGGTCACTAGATTTATAGCAGCAATTACAAACAACATTGACACTATGATAATTGTTATGTATTCTATAGCCCGCATAGCCTATTTACAGAAATAATTTATGAATTTAATAGTAGCACTCAAAAAGCCATTATAACCTGTATGTCACACACTTATTAAAATAATAATAGGCAGGGACAAGGTGACAGACAAAAATATTACAAAAAGTTAGTAGGTAATCTTGTTTATCTTCCGTAATAAAATTTAGTGTATCAATTCATTAATAATGCAAATCAACTTTGTAAAAAATGCCTATAGTTAATTATGGACGTTAAAACTGTAACAAACATTATGGTAAGCATGTTTTTATGTTTATTTTTTGAGCTATAGTATATTTACATCAATACAGGGTTACGCAGAAAATGTATACTAAGCCAGAAGGGGTTCATAGCCATCATTATGAACAACTTTTACTATGGGACCAACACTGAAATAGAGAAAATATATCTGCTTTTCCATGGAAAATGGTCATTCACAGTCGACAAAATGTATGGAATATGTTGTTTTTTTTCACGATTTCAGGGTTGGTCCCATAGTAAAAGTTGTTTTTATAGATGAGTACTACTTAAAGGGTACTTTTGTTAAGGGGTACTATGAACCCCTTTCCGCTTAGTACACCCTTTCCGCGTAACGCAGTATATGCACGTCTTTCTGTTTTCGAGTCAATGATTGATGTTGGTACTGAAACATGGTCTCTCACTATGGGCCTCATAAACAAGCTCAAAGTCGCACAACGAGCTACGGAGAGGGCTATGCTCGGGGTTTCTCTACGAGATCGAATCAGAAATGAGGAGATCCGTAGACGAACGAAAATCACCGACATAGCCCACCAAATTAGCAAGTTGAAGTGGCAGTGGGCAGAGCACATATCACGCAGAACAGATGGTCTATGGGTCCGAAAGGTTCTGGAATTGAGACCACGGACCGGTAAGCGCAGCGTATATAGGACGTCCACCCACGAGATGGACAGACGACCTAAAAGAGGCCGCAGGGAAACGCTGGATGCAGGCCGCTTCCAACCGGCCCTTTTGGAGATCGACGGGGGAGGCTTATGTCCAGCAGTGAACGTCTTATGGCTGAAATGATGATGATGTTGATGAGGGAAAATGTTACAAACACACAGACAAAGCCACTTTCGGATTATAATAAGCGCGATAATGCTTTTAATACAAAACATATATTATCTAAAGTTATATGATTATTTACGGGATATTTACCGTGGTAAGGTTGTGGAATGAGCTCCCGATATATTATCTATTAAATTTTTTATTAGCTTTTTGCGATTTTACGGTAATATTGAATAGCCTTGGTTTTACTTTTGAATATTTACTTAGATAAGAAAATACTGCGCAAATTCGAGTTTTTATATTTTTTTGTAATACTATTTAACTTCCTGTGGTTTACTTTATAATTATATAAAATGTATGTGTTAGCTTTTTATTACATCAAATTCATACGCCTATATTCACACCACAGATTCACACCATCCAATCTCGTTTGTTTTTCACACAAATTGTGTTTTCTGTCATTCGCTTCGGGATTCTTAGTTCAAGCTCGGTTAGTTGTGGCATTTCTTAAACTGATCAAAAACAGCTATAGAATGGTTGTAGTTCTTTTTAGACATATATAATCAAAATATTATGATGATATTATTTTTTTACTATTCTTTCGTATCCTTGTAATGTCATCCAAATTAAACGTGTAGGTATGTCAAATTAATTTTAGCTCAATCCGTTGAGGATAACTCATCTGGTCTAAAATTCAGTTGCATTTGTCTTACATATACCTACATACATACTATAAAGGCGGGATACACATGACTGTAGCTGGCACACTTTTTTTTTTTTTTTTTTTTTTTTATATAATTAATAGGCTTGCGTTGCCACCATCACGCCTGATGTTAAGCGACGATGCGGTTATGATACTTGCATAAAAGCTCCTTGCACGTGCCACCTACTTTCATGTGTATACGCTAACTGGCATGCCTGTATCTGCCACGAAATTAGATAGCACAATGCAAGGCAACTTACATGACAGCTTAACTTGCAAATGTATCCACAGTGTACCAGTTCCGTTTTACAGGCATGTGTATTCCCGGCTTAACCAGCAGGGCAGTTAAAAGCTAAGTAGGTAAGTGACGCAGACAATTTTAATTCTGTCAGTTTAGTATACAAGAAGATCGACACATTATCCAAAGAAATTAGACCTTACGTTTTTGCTAGGTTCAAGTTCTTTGTCATTATCTCTTTATTGTTCTTTTAAGTTTTAGAAATAAGACCTTACCTGTTTGCTAGGTTCAAGTTCTTTGTCATTATCTCTGTATTGTTCTTTTAAGTTTTAGAAATTAGTCTTTACCATTTTGCTAGGTTCAAGTTCTTTGTCATTATCTCTTTATTATTCTTTTAAGTTTTAGAAATTATTCTTTACCATTTTGCTAGGTTCAAGTTCTTTGTCATTATCTCTTTATTATTCTTTTAAGTTTTAGAAATAAGACCTTACCTTTTTGCTAGGTTCAAGTTATTTGTCATTATCTCTGTATTGTTCTTTTAAGTTTTAGAAATTAGTCTGCCATTTTGCTAGGTTCAAGTTCTTTGTCATTATCTCTTTATTGTTCTTTTAAGTTTTAGAAATTAGTAATTACCATTTTGCTAGGTTCAAGTTTTTTGTCATTATCTCTTTATTATTCTTTTAAGTTTTAGAAATAAGACATTACCTTTTTGCTAGGTTCAAATATTTTGTCATTATCTCTTTATTGTTCTTTTAAGTTTTAGAAATTAGTTTTTACCATTTTGCTAGGTTCAAGTTCTTTGTCATTATATCTTTTAAGTTTTAGAAATAAGACCTTACTTTTTTGGTAGGTTCAAGTTCTTTGTCATTTTCTCTTTATTGTTCTTTTAAGGTTTGGGTCCAAACATCTTGTCTATTTAGGCAGTGTTAATTTAGAATATTCAATTGGTTTATAATAATAGTCATGACTTGTAAATTCTTTACTAACAAATAATTTACGGAAGAATTAACATATGATAATAAAATAAACTAATAATAGCAAAAAAGCTTATTATATTATTTATTAATTGCTATTAATATTATAATATAGACACTCGCACACTAATATAAATAGGTTAATAACTAGAAAAGCATGATTATGAGCGATTAGAAGAAAGAGTGTGAACGCCTTTTTAACCGACTTCAAAAAGAAGAAGGTTATCAATTCGACCATATGTTTTTTTTTACTTAAACTATCCTAATATATTTTTACTAATATGTATTCTGTGCCTTTGGTAAGTACTTTATGACAAAAATATAATGAAAAAAACTTACCGTTCTTCAACTGTCAAATTGGCGAGCTCTGGCACCCAGCACCAATGCTCCTCCGGGGCAATCGTCATAAATATTTGCGAAAAATAAACGAACGCCACAAAAAACGCAAAAGGAATCATTAATAAAAATAAAATTTTCTGGTACAGTCCAAATTCTCCTATATATGGCAATAAATCGTCGAAATCCGACGCCTTCTTTCTTTTCTCATCCTCATTATTATTTGTGGCAACATTTTCTGGGATTCTACTGGTAACATCTGATCTGTCATTCTCGTAGCCTTTGTTGACAAAGCCTAGGTCTATGTTTGACAGATTGCTGTGGTTTGACAGTTCGTTGTGATTTGACAGATTGTTGTGGTTGTCTATGGTCGATTTTTGGCGGGTATTGTCTTCTTGCTCGACGTAGGTGGTTCTCTCTTGCGGTGCCATTTTTCGCGTTTTTATAGTCTGTGCATGCGTGCTATGTTAATCTGGTTTATCTGTAACAAGAAAAGAATAATACCATTAGTAACATTATTATATTCTGTGAAAATTTCAACTGGCTATCTATTACGGTTTGAAAGATACGGCCGTTAATAGGTAGGACAGATGGACAGACTTTTGACAGACAAACGGACATTGCATCTATCAGACCAAATAAATGCTTGGACTAAGTTTAACTGTAAAAGTTTCATTTCCAGAACGTCTTAAGTTACCGTCTTACTATAGGTCAAAAACTGAAGGTACAAATACAATTGCTTAATACCTAATGATCTTGGAGCAAATACGACAAATCTTCAGTGTGGTCTGTCTACTCTTCGAGTATGTTACGACACTTGGCCTTGCTTACCTCAGTTCTATGCATTCCACGTATAGAACGTGGCTAGACTGTAATGATGTTATGTAACACAAGTTCAAGGGGTGTCATGTTCTAAGTCTAATCATCATCATCATCACAGCCATATGACGTCCACTGCTGGACATAGACCTCCCCCAATGATCTCCAAAAGGGCCGGTTGGAAACGGCCTGCATCCAGCGTTTCCCTGCGGTCTCATTTAGGTCGTCTGTCCATCTTGTGGGTGGACGTCCTACGCTGCCGTTACTGGTCCGTGGTCTCCATTCAAGAACCTTTTGGCCCCATCGGCTATCTGTTGTGCCCTGCCCATTGCCAGTTCAATTTGTAACTTACTTTTTTTTTTTAAAGTGCCTTTATTAACTTAACAAAATACAAGTTAATATTAACACTACAAATACAGTTAGACTGCCCATAGACCATTGAAGGTTTAAAGACAATCCAAATACTCAAGCCCACTACCAGTTGGCAGCGTACCAAGCATGCTAGTGGCATTATCACGTTGAATGGCAATGATTAAGCGTTGAGCCAGAAACACGGCAGCATTTTGGTCACGCGTCGCATTAACCAGGCACTCAGAAAGATTTTTGAAAATGAGGTGAGCTCCCGGTCCCCAAGGGCCCAATGTTTCGACCCCAAACGGCTCAAATATGTAACCACTGCCGAGGTTAGCATATTAGCGACGCAAGTGCTGCTCTTACTTACTTGTTTAATGCACTAGATATGCACTAGATCTCGGATGTGAAACTGCACTATATCTTGGAGTAGCTAATGTGTATCGTTATGTCCTGCTTTATGTTTATAAGCATGTCACCCCGTCCTTTATCTCTTCTGTATGTCTTCTCCATACTAAGCTTGCCTTGAAGAGATCGCTTATAGCGATTAGGCCACCAATAGGCATGATTCCTAATGTTTAATTTATGACAAACTAGCTGAATCTCGCTACTTCGTACGCGTAGAGCTCGGCCTTCGGCCTCGCTACTAAACCTATATGCTATAAACCTCACGGAGCCCGAGACCTTTCCAACGAATGCAAAACCGTGGAAATCGGTTCGTGCGTTCTGGAGTTATAGCGTCAGGAAAGAAAACCCGACTTATTTTTATATAGTAGAGAATAACCGGCTTAGCGATGAATACAACTAAATACATTACACATACTGAAAAAATGATTTGAATTGGCTGATAAATCTCTGAGATATGAGTGTTTAAAGTTTTAAGTGGGGATAGAGAGGGGATGTTCTAACCCTTTCTCGCAAAGCGTGTGTTAGTATAGCATCTGTATGGCGCTCCCAAGGACGTTTTATACCCTAGGCGCTCTTGAGCCGTGACGTCACGGCTCAGTATAGTGCGCTCTCTGTCTAGCATGAAATTAAAATGCTTAAATCTTATTTATTTTTGAACTAATTTTAATTTTGTTTTTGTTGATGTGCTCTATTTATGATCAGCTTTTTTATGAGGTAATAAAAAAATATTAGTCATCATGCCTTTTCTTTAAACTGTTGTGTAGTATATATAAGTAGATGATATTAAATGTATATAATGGAGCTGACATAGTCGCAAAGCGACTCAAGCTTCAAAATAAATTTAGATTTAAAAAAAAAGTTGTATGTAATTTCTGGTGTAAACAATAAATTTGTCTAATCAGCAGTGCAAGTACCGTTCTTTATCGATCGTCAAATTGACAGTTGAGGTCGTCAAATTCGATAATATGCCATTTTTTCAGTACTCGCTGTGATCGATTCTATGGCATTTTAGCGAATTTGACGATCGATAAAGAACGGTACTTGCACTGCAGGGGTTCAAGTACCGTTCTTTTATCGATCGTCAAATTGACAGTTGAGGTCGTCAAATTCGATAATATGCAATTTTTTCAGTACTCGCTGTGATCGATTCTATGGCATTTTAGCGAATTTGACGATCGATAAAGAACGGTACTTGCACTGCAGGGGTGCAAGTACCGTTCTTTTATCGATCGTCAAATTGACAGTTGAGGTCGTCAAATTCGATAATATGCCATTTTTTCAGTACTCGCTGTGATCGATTCTATGGCATTTTAGCGAATTTGACGATCGATAAAGAACGGTACTTGCACTGCAGGGGTGCAAGTACCGTTCTTTTATCGATCGTCAAATTGACAGTTGAGGTCGTCAAATTCGATAATATGCCATTTTTTCAGTACTCGCTGTGATCGATTCTATGGCATTTTAGCGAATTTGACGATCGATAAAGAACGGTACTTGCACTGCAGACTAGCTACCTAACACTATTACAATCTTAAAATTCATTGCGGTATTGCACCGCGTTCCATTCTACAAGAAATTTAGCCGACTTCAAACATTACACAACATACTTAAGCAGATATACTTCTGCGTTCCTGATAGGTATGTGTGGAGGCGAAGACTGCCAAAACTGGTATCGGTGCCGCGCGCGCGAACTAATCTTCTCCAGGAGGCACCTTTTACACGAGCACTTCGCACTCTTAACGTCATTTCCGTTGAAATTGACCTATTTAGTTGTGCTCTGAGTGAATTTACAAAGGTAGCTTTAAAGGTTTTATGTTATTAGATAATTAAGTGTTGTCACAATGTTTTTTTTTTTAATATGTAAATTTGCTACACTATCGCATTAGGTTATAACCTGTAATGATAGTTCTAAGTTGGAAATAAAATAAATAAATAAATAAAAATAAATGAAAAATTCCTATAACGTTGGCTAACGCAAGCCATGCCCTGCACCGAACCTAACCTACTTTCAAACACTAAGCGATAAGCGATATACTTTTGTAACGCCCTTTCACTAAATGCTTAAAAATATATAACATTTCAAGAATTTTTTGCTTAAGTGTTTGAAATTGCATATTATTGCAGTACTTATGTACCATCTTATCTACTTTAAATTCCAATGAAACTTTAGGCACAGAATGTCATATAAGTATAATTACAGAATATCACTCCGCAAAATCATTTAAATAATATATGTAGCGACTCTTGCAACTACACAATAAAGTGCAATTCAGGACGTGCGAGCGCTTACTACCTACATCTATATTAACCTAGATAGCCTCTCTGTCTATCACGTTACTCTTGTCGCGTTATTTCTGTCTATGGCGCAGCAGGTTTTTTTATTATTTAGGTTTGCTTTCGACCACCTGATGTTAAGCGATGATGCGGTCTACAGTGGAGCACGCTTGCCTTGAAGAAACCGATTCACTCGTGATTTGAAGACACCCAGATTGTAACTATCGGGGAACACCCATTCAGGCAGCGCATTCCACAGACTAGCAGTTCGCACAATAAATGTGCAATCAAAGCGCTTCGTACGGCTTCGGTCCGGCATGTCGGCTACTTGTAGCTTCATACCTAAAGTGCGGAGTGCGCCAGGCTGCCCTAGGTGTGAATCGAACCCACGCCCCAAGCGCAGAAGGCATAGGTTCACTACCAACTGGATTACTGGACCAACGGGGCTAGACAAAGAACATGTCATGTTAAAAGTTTGTTCCATGTTTCAGTTTATCTAATCTCTCAGAATCATGTAAATAAGTAATCAACAAGCTTCTAAAATTATTGTTTATTAAATTACCTGTAATTAAATTTACAATCACTTAAATTTAAAACCCTGCCGTGCAATTTACTTTCATACCATTTCACCCTTAACTTTTTCAAAATAAAGTTCAAAATCGAATGCACGTAAAATAAGAATAAATCCGTTCATAAAAATAAAACAAAATTACGTTCGCAGCCAACAAAATGGAAGTACTAAAGTAATTGGAAAGGTAATGCATTTTCTCAGCGGCATACATAATTTTGTACTTGGAGTTATTGCAAAGTTTACATGCAGTTGGGGGAATTGGACTAGTACTTATATTGTACGAGGTAAAGTTCTGTTTTGGTTAGATAGTTGTTCATTGGTGGTAGAATGATGTTGGTGATAATGACAATGACCTCGATGAGTAGCGATCACGACGCTATTGTAGTACTAGTAATTATTTTGTATGCATTTTGATGTCAGAATAAAATGGATATGGCAATTACTTTTCAAACTTATTTGAATCATTAGTTGCTAGGCAAAACATGATACTAAGTGACAAATATTTCAAACCACCTATTATGCATGCGTTTTAAATGTGTGTATGATTTACTCGTGTTTTATGCAAATGATTAATCTTTATCTTATTACTAGCTGACCTGACAGACGTTGTCCTGTCTTAGAACTGTCAAACACGCAAAGTCAAAATTGAAAATCTTATTGTTTTTACACCTTGGGTTACATTATTGGAGTTTTAGTAAAGATCTCAATTTTTTTTTTGAAAATATAATATGTCCTATGTTACTCGGGGATAGTGTAGCTTCCCAACAGTGAAAGAATTTTTCAAATCGGTTCAGTAGTTTCGTAGCCTATTCAATGCAAACAAACAAACAATCAAATCTTTCCTTTTTATAATATTAGTATAGATACCAAAACATTTATAATATTACTAGCTGCGCCCCGCTGTTTCACCCGCGCAGTGATGAAAAATGGTGGTGATGATGATGATGAAAAGAAGCCTATGTCACTCTCTGGCTCTTGAACTATACCCACAGGTCGATCCGTTGTTCCGTTGCAGCGTGAAAGAGAAACAAACATCCATACATCTATACATCAATACATACAAACTTTCTTTATATTATAGACAAATTATCGATAAAATTATTATTACTAAAAATCTAATATATACAGAGAAAGTAAGTAAATATATTTTTTATATCATTTTGTAATAATAATTTCTTTATTTGTTTTATCAATTTGAAAAACCCGACTTCAAAATTAATAAATACACAATTTCGTTTGCTTGGATGATTTATTTTTTACAATTTTATACTACTAAACCGATTTTGACAACATTTCTATACGGGAACAATCTGATATTATCAAATAAAAATAAAAAAGTTTTTTTTTCATATCGGTTTATTAATGACAGAGTTCTGAGGTGACATTATATTAAATAAACCGGCCAAGTGCAAGTCGGTCTCGCGCACTCAGGGTTCCGTACCACCACATAACTTGTTAACTACTTTGCTTAGTTTGGGGTCAGGTGCACACACTCGGTCAGTGTGCAAAAAATGTCCCGTTTTTTTGTAGGGTTAGTGTTAGCTTGCATTTTGTTTGACACTTGCCCTTTATAAAAGACTAGCTGTGCCCCGTGGTTTTACCCGCGTAGTGATGAAAAGTGGTGATGATGATGATGATGATGATGAAAAATGGCCTATGTCACTCTCTGGCTCTTGAACTATACCCATGAAAAAAATCAGGTCATCCGTTGTTTCGTAGCAGCGTGAAAGAGGAACAAACAAACGAACAAACTTTTCACATTTATAATATTACTAGCTGCGCCCCGCGGTTTCACCTGCGTAGTGATGAAAAATGGTGATGATGATGAAACGCTTACGTCACTCTCTGGCTCTTGAACTATACCCATGCAAAAAATCAGGTCGATCCGTTGTTCCGTTGCAGCGTGAAAGAGGAACAAACAAACCAACAAACTTTTCACATTTATAATAGCTTTATTATTTGAGTTGGATTCGTAAAAAAACAGTCAATAAGGTACCCTATTATGCCACCTCCTGGGAGCTTATTCGCACATGCTCGACATTGCACCTTGTACCGACAGAGGCTACTGTAGACTGCCGGAGTGTAATTACTCAATTACGATTCCTACTTCAATATTTAGGTAGCAGTGATTCGGACGGCAAAATAAACGGTAGGTCCTCAAAGGTGCGCTTAAATTATAGATATACTAGCTGACCTGACAGACGTTGGCCTGTCTTAGAACTGTCAAACACGCAAAGTCAAAATTGTAAATCTTATTTTTGTACACCTTGGGTTACATTATTGGAGTTTTAGTAAAGATCCCTTTTTTTTTTTTAAATATAATATAGCCTATGTTACCCGGGGATAGTGTAGCTTCCCAACAGTGAAAGAATTTTTCAAATCGGTTCAGTAGTTTCGGAGCCTTTTCAAAGCAAACAAACAAACAAACAATCAAATCTTTCCTCTTTATAATATTAGTATAGATATAGAAGACAAAAAAGGGCACGGACCCCGGAGTCCGTGAAGCTGCAAAACAAACAATAACAAAATAAACCAGCCAAGTGCGAGTCGGGCTCGCGCACTGAGGGTTCCGTACCACCACAGCTTGTTAGCTACTAGTACAAAAAAGTATCTATAAATATATAACAATCCATCAACGCCCAGTCGATCACCCATTCAAGTACCGGCCGCGCCCGACAGGCGCGGATCCAGGATTTCATTGTGGGGGGGGGGGGGGGGGGGGGGCATTCTGACAAGGTTCGAAGGAATCAAATCGAAAAATTGAGTCGAATGTATGGAATTGCTAGGTGTTTTGGGGGGGCCATGGATCCGCCAATGGCACCCGACGTTGCTCGTTCGAGAACCGGTGGTGAACAGAAATATGTCGCCGACTCGCACTTGGCCATTATTTATTATTATACATTAGAGTATGTACTATAATCATGCCAAGTTTGACGCTTGTACGTATTACTTAGTATTACCAAGGAAGATAGACTAAGGCATTACCATTGTTACATTAGAGCTAATACAAAAATAATACGTTAGTTGTATGGGACCCCCCCCCCCCCTTTCGTTTTTTTAACTTTTTGACCTTTTTATTATTTATTAGTTAATCCACCGTAACATTATTTGTTTAATAAATAACGGCCAAGTGCGAGACGGTGACAAGTTTCTGTTCATTACCAAGTTATAACTGGTAATTTCTTTATTGAATTTATAATATTATTGAATATATAAATAAAAAGAACATTCAGTGCGCGAGCCCGACTCGCACTTGTCCGATTTTTTTACAAATACGTTTGTTGTACCCCCTTTCGTTTTTACTTTTAGACTATTTTATTATTTGTTAGTTAATCCGCCATAACATTAAATATTCTGTGAAAATTTCAACTGGCTATCTATTACGGCTGTAGGACGGACGTACAGACGGACGGAGGGACAGACAGACAGTATAGTAGGCTAAGTAATAGGGTCCCGTTTTTACCCTTTGGGTACGGAACCCCAAAAAACAACAATTTGTTTTAGTTTAAAATCTATTTGGAAGTTTTTTTGATGTGAATTTTTGGCGCGCCTTGGCAGTAAAACCGACTCGTATACCGTGACAGAAAACAACATGACGCTCTCTTATACCGTCATGACCTTATTACGTCATTTCTCTTATATGAACATGTTATATCTATATAATATTATAAAGAGGAAAGATTTGATTGTTTGTTTGTTTGTTTGTTTGTTTGCATTGAATAGGCTCCGAAACTACTGTACCGATTTGAAAAATTCTTTCACTGTTGGGAAGCTACACTATCCCCGGGTAACATAGGCTATTCTTTTTTTTTACAGGGATCCTTACTAAAACTCCAATAATGTAAAAATAGGATTAACAATTTTGACATTGCGTGTTTGACAGTTCTAAGACAGGACAACGTCTGTCAGGTCAGCTAATTGGTTAATAAAGAATCTGTATCATGTTTCATGAATACTAACTTTTTTTTTTTTTAATAGGTTAAAATTAAAAAAGTTTATGACTAAAAATAACTTTTTAATCATAACTATTTAAACTTTTAATTTGTTATTTTCAGTTATACTTGTTAATAAAAAATATATTAATAGAGAGTCAAACTAGTTCATTTATAATTATTTATGTTAATTTCCTTAATCGAAACATTGCGGATTTCTTGATTCGGTTAGCCGTTCATTTCCTTGTTAATAAAACTAGCTGTTGCCTGCGACTTTGTATGTATATTGTATAAACTTTCATATAAACTATTGAACACCATTTGCCTCCCTGATATCGGAAAAAAACAAAAATATACCGGCAAATGAACAAGGTGTTGGACGCCAAAATCCCAAAAAGAAGTAACAAAAAAGTAACCTGCCTGCAAATTTCAGTTTCCTAGGTCAATTTGTTTTTTAGCCCTGGCGCCGGGGCAATAGAATACGGCACTGGTACCCTCTGCCTGTAGTAAGAGGCTACTAAAAATGGACATCCGGGCTCGGGATGGTCAAAGTTGGGGCTCTGACCACCCACTTAAGAGTACCCAGGGAGAGAACGACAACGTTGTGTGACCAACGTTGTCGCGGGCGGAGGGGCTGAGACAACACGGTTGTCACGGGAGGAGCCGTATAGCGCAGTGCTGAGGGCTCCGGTGCGTTCCTCTGGAGATCCCGGAGCCCTCTTGTCAAGCACTAAGGCTGGTCACCGGGGAGATTTTACTGAGTATAATCCCACATAACCTGGCTGCACCCCAATGCAAGAAGTAATGGCATATAAAAAAAAACATGTTTTTCAATTACAAACTTACATTTTGTAGTTGATATGTATCGAAGAACCTTATTGCCAACTACAAAGTTAAGTTTGTCTTTCAATATTTCAAGTTTAGTTGTTTTTTTTTACTCACGCTCTGAGGGTTCCTTCACGAATCCTACTCGTACTTGTCTGGTTGTTTAGTTTTAAATTTGTGTGTAGCTCTAAGTGTGTGTGGATTTATGTTACAAATAAAATATTGTCTATTATGTATTGTATTGTCTGTTGTCAATATTATGTACAAATTTTACTATAGGAAAAGGTGTGTTAAGCCCAAAGGAGTCCGTATCAAGGAAGATTAGTCTATCTTCCTTGGACATTATTTATGTACTTTATGGGACTAACCCTGAAATCGCGAGGAGATATCGGCTTTTTCACACATTTTCTCGTCTTGTTTAGTAAATAAATGTAAATAAGTGCCTAAATACAAGCTAATACTACAAAAATAGTTAGACTGCACATAGACCGTTGAAGGTCTAAAGACAATCCAAATGCTCAAGCCCACTATCAGTTGGCAGCGTACCCAGTATGCAGGCGGCATTACCACGCTGAATGGCAATGCTTATGCGTTGAGCCAGAAACACGCCAGCAATTAATTTTTCATCCCCCACCTCGGAAAGAGTAATTTTGCACTTCGATATCTGAGTGCAAAAGCCGTTTTTATCCGCTAGAGGATAAAATAAAATTGAATTTAGAATATCGTGTGCACCAAGTTTCTGAATTCAAAACATCATTAAACCTATTTACTTCTACCTCCATGGTGTCGAATTTATCATACAACCTTTTTTAATTTGTTAAAAACTCAGACTCGGAACCTTCTTTGTGTACTTTATTTTAATTTGTTTTGCGCGCGCCATTTTCTTTTCACGTCATATTGTTAAAACTTGAAAACAATTGAGTGAAAAACTTAAAATGCACTGATTTTAGCGACGAGGAAGTTTATTTGACGCCAACAGACTGAAACTGTTAATAATGCACAAATGTTTTTTTATTCATTTCCTCACTGAGGTGGGATGAAAAGTTACGTATTGAACTCGAGTGCTCTTTTGATTCCCTCGCTACGCTCGTGATTCAATTTTAGAATCCTTCGCTTGCTCGGTCATCAAAATTGAGCACGCGGTTAAAAAGCAACTTTGCACTCTTGTATAACAAATAACTATTATTGTTGTTTATGTAAATAGGAGTAATAATAAATACAGAATAAAATTTTAATTTAAAGAATATTCCAAAATAATAATGGTATCTATAATTCCGAAATAGGTAAGTACGTTGTCAATTAGTTAATTTTAACGGATACCTATAATTTTTAATAAGAAATTTTGACGATTTTTTATTCAGAATCTGTTATACATAGTGAAATAAATAGATAGATAGATAGTAAAATTTATTCCGTTGTCAATATGAGTATAAATAAAATTTATTTGTAATAATTATCTATTAAGTAAAGCAGGGCAAAACCCTGACTTACATTTTACGTGACAAAATTAGGAATTTTAACAGAGTTGGTAGGTACCTATTTATTGTATATAAGCCTGTCAAAAACAGTCATAGGTACTTACAAATTTTTCCAATAATCTAGCTCTAGGTCATTCATTTTGGACCCCCTATCCCTCCCTATGTCACTATGGGCTCAAAGTCGCACAACGAGCTATGGAGAGGGCTATGCTCGGGGTTTCTCTACGAGATCGAATCAGAAATGAGGAGATCCGTAGACGAACGAAAGTCACCGATATAGCCCACCGGATTAATAAGTTGAAGTGGGCAGGGCACATATCACGCAGAACAGATGGCCGATGGGGCCGAAAGGTTCTCGAATGGAGACCACCGACCACGGACCGGTAAGCGCAGCGTAGGACGTCCACCCACTAGATGGACAGACGACCTAAAAGACACCGCAGGGAAACGCTGCAGGCCGCTTCCAACCGGCCCCTTTGGAGATCGATGGGGGAGGCCTATGTCCAGCAGTGTACGTCCTATGGCTGAAATGATGGTGATGAGCGTAGCTCTTGTCGGTGGAGTAACTTAGCCCTAGGTTTTTACCTATTTTGTTATACAGAATAAGTCGATGGCTTATGTGTAACATAAATATTTTACCTATTATCAGAATGTCAAAATATTTAAGTTATAAATATGTAACAATAAATTTAATAACACATACCTACGTTCCCTTTTCAGAAGCTGGATCACACAAAAAAACAAAACACTGCACTTTTTAATTTTACTTTTCAATATTCCAATGGTTCAATTCAGAAAATTCTAACCAATTTAAATATCACTGGCACAAGTACTATACTTATCGTAAAATTACTTGTTATTTTAACGCGAAAATGGCACTAGCAAACGCTGCGTTCGCCGCGCCTACCTCTACTGTGCGAGTTTGAATCTAGCCTTGCGTTTTAAATAAATGCACAAAGTTGATTTGTCGGTGAGTGGTCGAGCGAAAAGGGACCTGACAGCCGATTGCACTTTGATTAGTTAACAGTGCGAGTGATTAACGCAAGTGTTTAGTGATTAGTTCTTAACACATTTAATAATGATAATAATAAATCATTAAAAATAAACAATCAATCAATTGGAATAAACATACTCGGATTTCGCCTCAAACAAATAATGAGCTTCGGATCCCTAAACAAAGCTGCAGCTTGTGCTTCAGGGATCCGTGCTCCCCTGCTACGTTGAAGAAACTTATATTAAATAATTAAGTTGATCGTTTTAAAAAAAAACCTATGTATGTATCCAATTTGGACCATAACTGATTAGTGCGAGTGTATACTTTAATCACTCGCAAAATTACTAATCATTAATCACTCGCACTAATCACTAATCGAAGTGCAAACGAGCCTGTTGTATATTTTTTTGATGAAACATCTTATTGGCGTACTTTGGCAGTAATACCGACTTGTATGCCGCGATGGACGTTACGTGACACATCTGCCGGGTATCCCAACTTTTATTTCATGTGGGATAATAAAATAGTGACAGTTATTCATGTAAGACTGAAATACTGACTTAGATTAAGTACTTAACCATGTCAGCACCATCAACCAAAATCTATGTCGAATAGTTTAGATATGTAGGGGTGGACTATGGTATAATAATATACTCCGCCAGATAGCGCTCCGAAAAAAAAGGTCACGTGGGCGTCCCGCAATGATGTCATGAATGTCATGGATACACGTACACGTGCATAAGCAAGAGCAGAATAAGTAATTTACAACAAGTTCGAGAGAGATGACGATACACGAAACAATGGCGGACTCTCTATGATTTTCTGTGCGTGACAGTAGCGTGAAATTATAACTCCCCAATATCCGTATATTACCTGTGGGAATCCAATAAATCAATGTGGTTTTGATAAAATTGTGTTTAATATATTCAATTCGTGCTTAACTTGCTTGAGCGGACAAACCAAATGACAATTGAAATGCTTTTTGTATTTTATTTACAAGATTATTTAAAAATAAAAAACCTAGTATCTACGTTTGTTACAATAAAGTGGCAACTGGACAGTGATGTCATTGCGGGAAAACTCCCAGAGCGCTAGACCTTTTTGCCACTTGGGCGGGCCATAATTTCGCAAAATACGCAATTGATAAAAAAGTCAAACCTCTTAATTTTAAAAGACTTATTCAATAATATCCCGCACGAGGGGTTTCAGTGAAAAAATATTTCATCTCAATTTTACATGTACTAGAGCCACCACTAATTGGCACTCAACGCATTATTTGTATTTTTTAAATTGAGATCTACCTATATTAAAACTGTACCTAATGGTGCAAAGTTTGAAGCACTTGCTTTAGTAAATAAAGAAGGTTCTAAAAAAATGTACGGACGGACAGACAGGCAGACTGACAGACGGACGGCAGAATTAATTTATAAGGGTTCCTTGTCAGGCTACGGAACCCTTAATAACACCATGGCAAAGAGTACAAAACGCAAAAAGGTTACAATGCAAAATATACAAAACGTAAAAACATTTTTTAATTCGTTTTAAAAAACTCAGGTCCTTTTTTCTATGACCACTCGTTAAGTTTACTAAGCCGTAACCAGCGTAACTGACCCTGGTTTGCTCTGAACTAATTTCATTGATAGCTCTTGGTATTCTGGACAATTTAACCAGCCAAATAAGTCCATTTAAGTAGAACTGCGATTTCTTACACTTGGTACGCTCTTGGAGATCTTGTTATTTGGTTTACATTGCGATTTGGTTCCTTATTTCTAGGACATTTACTTTAGGGTCCGAATGACGTCATAGCATAACTAAAATATGGTAATTGTGTAAAACGACATTACGAAAAATTAAAGTATCAATTTACAGTTTTGGAAAGGTAATGCGAAACTGCTCCGCAATTGCGGTATATTGCCATTTGAGTCGATAAAAGTGTGATTTTTATCGATATCAAAAAAAAATAAAAAAATATGTGACTTTTAGAATCGCAAAAACTGATTTGCTGACAGTCAACTCGGCTGGGCAGCGTTTGGTAAACTTCGCAACGTCTTCTCGTCCAAAATACTTCAGTTCCTTAAGACGAAAGTCTTCGACCAGTGTGTGTTACCAGTGATGACATACGGCACTGAAACGTGGTCTCTCACTATGGGCCTCATAAGCAAGCTACAAGTCGCACAACGAGCTATGGAGAGGGCTATGCTCGGGTTTATCTGCGAGATCAAATCAGGAATGAGGAGATCCGTAGACGAAGTCACCGACATAGCCCACCGGATTAGCATGTTGAAGTGGCAGTGGGCAGGGCACATATCACGCAGAGCAGATGGCCGATGGGGCCGAAAGGTTCTGGAATAGAGACTACGGACCGGTAAGCGCAGCGTAGGACGTCCAACAAGATGTACAGACGACCTAAAAGAGACCGCAGGGAAACGCTGGATGCAGGCCGCTTCCAACCGGCCCTTTTGGAGATCGATGGGGGAGGCCTATGTCTAGCAGTGGAGTCCTATGGCTGAAAGTATGACAATAATAAAACTAATTTTGTCACAGACAAAGTTCAAATTAAATTTTGTTGATTGATAAGAAATTGTTCTTGCACTGCTTAGCTTAAAAACGCGGCAACTTAGAATAACTACACAAAGAAACCAAGTACATTCGCAAAATTTAAGCCATACAAATGGTGTCATATATGGCTCCAAAAAAAATATAAAAATTTTACCATGACAATTTGCGCGGTGAAATCGTACCACAACAAATCAGAAAGCAGCATAAGAGTTATGGTGTGACATTCCACAGGTAATCCATTAATTTTCTTGCTTAAATCGTTTAAAATACCAATCGAAACGTAAGCTACAAAGCGAATTTGTAGCTTACGTTTTGAGAAGGCGTTGTTTGGAAACTTACCTTCTCTCTAAGCGCGGCAAGTTTTTTTTAGTAATGCTGTTGCTTCCCCATACCACAAAAACTATATAGTATTGTATACAAGCGTCAAACTTGGCATGATTATAGTACACACTCTAAAGTATAACAATATAAATTCGTATAAAGTATACATGATACGCCTACAATATAATATAATGTTTATTTGGTCGTAAATGGATATATTTTATTTATTAACATTTGCCAGGAAGTGTTTAAAAAATATTCATGAATCTATTCAAAATGTTAATAGATTTTTTGGGAATGCGACTCAAAATATAAATAATTGTCAATGCCTCATTTTAGGGTTCTGTACCAAACGCTGTCTGTCCTACCTTTTAAAAGTTGTTTCTTTTGAACCGTAATAGATAGCCAGTTGAAATGTTTACTGAATATGTAATGTAACGGTGGATTCACTAAGAAATAATAACAAAATAAATAAACCAGCCAAGTGCAAGTCGGGTTCCGTACCACCACAACATACAAAAAGTAGTGCAAAAAGACAACATCACGCCCAGGCGATCCCCCATCCAAGTATCGACCGCGCCCGACGTTGCTTACTTGGTGGTTAACAGAAATTTGTCACCGACTTGCACTTGGCCATTTTTATTGTTATGTTTAGAGTGTGTACTATAATCATGCCAAGTTTAACGCTTGTACGTATTACCGTTTTTTACATCAGAGCTAATACAAAAATACGTAAAAAATACGTTTGTTGCATGGGGGGGTCCCCATACATACATTTTGATAGCCCGTTGGTCCAGTTGGTAGTGAACCTGCCTTCTGAGCTTGGGGGCGTGATTCGATTCCCATCTAGGACAAACATTTGTGTGATGAACATTTGTGTTTGTTCTATATCTGGTTGTTAATATCTATTTAAGTTTGTATTTAAAACTATATATATATGTATATCAGTCTCTGGCAGCCATATCACAAGCTTTGCTTAGTTTGGGGTCAGATGACCGTGTGTGAAAAAAAAGTCCCGAATTTTTATTATTATATATGTATATCAGTCTCTGGCAGCCATATCACAACCTTTGCTTAGTTTGGGGTCAGATGACCGTGTGTGAAAAAAAAAGTCCCGAATTTTTATTATTATACACCAAAATTTGTTTTTGTCATGGCTGAAAAGGTAGGACGGATAGTCAGACGGACAGGCAGACAACGTAGGCTCAGTAATAGGGTCCCGTTTTAAACCTTTGGGTACGGAACCCTAAAAAATAGATTTTTTATAAGAAATAGTTTTTAAGATGAGCTTCCGCAAAGTAGCGCCTGATTATGTATTAATAATATTAATAATGATTCTCATTTATTATTCTATAGATAGGTCAGTAAATTGAGTAAATAAAAACTCGAGGTCATTGTCCAGTGGGGAAGTGACAGGTGGTTTTTTTAGTTAATTCTTAAACCTGTTTTGTGCATATGTGCATCATTTCCTATATTAATCACACACGTGATGTAACCAAGTTGTTTTATGTCAATACACAGTCAATTTTGAGCCGCCCGCAATCTCTCTACTGTCATCTACTCCTCAAAATCTACTCAGATGTGAGCGTGATGGGCTAAGATATTTTTCATCCCCGACTCGGAAACAGTATTTTTGCACTTCGATATCTGAGTGCAAAAGCCGTTTTTATCCGCTAGAGGATAAAGTAAAATTGAATTTAGAACATCTAGTGTGCACTTAGTTTCTGAATTCAAAACATCATTAAACCTATTTACTTCTACCTCCATGGTGCCGAATTTATCATACAACCTTCTTTAATTAGTGAAAAACTCAGAATTTGAACCTTCTTGATGTACTTTATTTTAATTTGCTTTGCGCGCGCCATTTTCTTTTCACGTCATATTGTTAAAACCTTAGGTTAAAAACAAGAAACTTGAAAACAAGTAAAAAACCTAAAATTAGTGATTTTAGCGACGAGGAAGTTTATTGACGCCAACAGAATTTACTGAATGCGCAAATGTTTTTTTTATTCATTTAGTCATTTCCTCACTGAGGTGGGATGAAATGTTACGTGTTGCACTCGAGTGCAAAGATTTTTCACCTCGTGCTCTTTTGATTCCCTCGCTAACGGTCAGGATTCTAATTTTTGAAATCCTTCGCTTGCTCGGTCATCAAAATTGAGCACGCGGTTAAAAAGCAACTTTGCACTCTTGTATAACAAATAACTATTTACCTGTAGATAGGTTGTTCCCGCCACCATATTGACTAGACGAATGCAAGGCTGGCTGGCTTCGTTCAGCCGTCTCTCAGTGACGCACTCCGAGTGTCCACAACAAATTGTATTTTTGTCTCTTTCTAACAACAGTATACAGCGTAAAAAGTCTTTCATTTTCTTTCCCTTATTTCAAAATGCACATGTACATGCGTAGGTAAGTAGATATATGCAGCGTTTAGTCAGTTTTTAAAGCCGTGTTGTTCGCCTATAACCTCTCTATTGTTACACATCACTGGCCCAAACGCATAATATAGCTTCTAGTCCTGTCATTATATACATTTGGAAATGCAAAAAATCCGAGAAAGCCAAACTTTGGATATGTCGTGGGGAGGGCCTAGAAAAGCTTAACTTCAAATTGTTGACCAAAATTACCTTGTGCAAATTCCGCCATCTTGAAAAATGGGTTAAATTCCGTTTTTAGGGTTCCGTACCTCAAAAGGAAAAAACGGAACCCTTATAGGATCACTTCATTGTCCGTCTGTCTGTCCGTCTGTCCGTCTGTCTGTCCGTCTGTCTGTCCGTCTGTCTGTCCGTCTGTCTGTCCGTCTGTCTGTCCGTCTGTCAATACCCTATTTCTCAAGAACGCGTAAAGGTATCAAGTTGAAACTTATGTTAAATAATTGGGTCTACGGTTTCTTTCGGCTGTAAAAAAATAAAAGTTGTAAGTCAACGCAATCAAAAGATATAAACGTTTATGTCGTATATTTTGCGATTTCACAGGGGAATCAAAACCTATACGGGTACTTCCCGTTGACCTAGAATCATGAAATTTGGCAAAAGGCAAGGTCTCATAGCACATATATAGGAATAAATCTGAAAGATACAAATTTGAAGTCATATCTTTTAAAAATAATTATTTTGCTATTACAAACTTACATTTTGTAGTTGGAATGTATAGAAGAACCTTATAGTCAACTACAAAGTTAAGTTTGTCTTACAATATTTCAACTTTGTTTTTATTTTGGACTCGCGCTCTGAGTGTTCTGTCCAACGGAACCCTCAGAGCACGAGTCCTACTCGTAATTGTCCGGTTTTTTCATCATAACTCGGTTCTCCGTTGAGATACGAAAATTTTTATGCGATACTTTTTTGTTGTTTTTCTTGCGATCTACAATTAAGGTCCATGGCATAAAATTTTTCTTCTCTCTTTTGGCTTTCTCGGATTTTTTGCATTTCTAACCCGTTATTTCTGACGTAATGACTGGACTATACTCCGTTCCACCGTGGGTAAAAACAATAGGTATTAACTTATTCTTACTAATTTCAGCGCCACCCAACCATGTCTTCACGGCAGACGTAACCTGGTTCTAGTTTTTAAGACTATATACGTCCTTTAATTAGTTTAGGTCTCTGTGGGTGCTTAGACCTTCATGGTGTGTGTTTTGAGGACACAATTCTGGACTGATCTTCTGCATACTGCAGCTCACGAGCTGTGGACAAATTGGAGACAGGTGGCGAGACCTCCACCTGCGACAAAAAAATAAATTGGTCGAAGGTTTCCACCGTTTTCATCCTGCGAGAAAAAACAAAAGAATCCATTATGCTAGTTTTTAGGTTCCGTACCCAAAGGTTTAAAGGGTAAAAACGGGTCCCTATTACCAACTATTACTAAGCCTACGATGTCTGTTTATCTGTCTGTCTGTCCGACCCTTTCGTTTAACTTTTTATTATTTGTTAGGTAATCCGCCTTAACATTAAATATTCTGTGAAAATTTCAACTGGCTATCTATTACGGTTCGAAAGATACAGCCATCAAAAGGTAGGACAGACAGACAGACAATACAGACATCGTAGGCTTAGTAATAGGGTCCGGTTTTTACCCTTTGGATAAGGAACCCTAAAAACAGTAAATTAGAAAGAAGAAAGAAAGAAAGAAAATAAATTTTATTCGACGCCTTCGCTATTCAATTAGCATGCGCGCGACTCTATGATGTTTGTCTTTTGGCATAGAATCTACCTATTGATAATTTATAGAAATAGCAAACATCCATTATACTTTTTAACCACCGACGCAAAAAGAAGGCTGTTTTATTCAGTATTTGCATACGCGCCCTCAATACTAAAACGGTTCTTTTTGCACAGATTCTAAAGCCTGGGAATACACATGCCTGTAAAACGCAACAGTAGCGTGCATGCTAGTTAACGGCATGTGGAAGTAACTGGTACACTGTGGATGCATTTGCAAGTTAAGCTGCCATGTAATTTGCGTCTTTGCATGCCAATTCCTCCCCCCCCCCCCCCCGGACGTTCCCGCCCTCATATTGCATACCAGTAAAAGGCACTAAATCAAATGTTGTGCTATCTACTTGCGTGCCAGATACAGGCATGCCAGTTAGCGTATACACAATGAAAGTAGGTGGCACGTGCAAGGAGCTTTTATGCAAGTGTGCCAGCTACAGTCATGTGTATTCCCGCCTTTACGTAATATTGCATATATAACATTTCTAGGTTATTTAAATGTTCTAAGATTAATTTATCGTTTGTCTCAACCAAATGCGGAACAATATTATGCTTGCATTTCTTGTTAACTGGTCAACACACTTTTTACATTAAAACCAGTATAATAATGGATCAGGAACTTACTTCTTGTGCCAATAACTTGCTATAAATTAGCACAAAAACCTCCGCTTAGATAATGCACAAAAAATTCAATAATTGATCGGTGACGGTTGTAAAAACAATGTAGCATTTGACCTGGAAAAGGTGGACAGTAATGGATTGAAGTTAAAGGCAACACGTGCCTGATTTTCACAAAACATTGAATCATTATAATGATAGCTCGTTGGTCCAGTTGGTAGTGAACTTGCCTTTTGCGCTTGGGGGCGTAGGTTCGATTCCCACCTAGGACAAACATACATGTGATGAACGTTTGTGTTTGTTCTATATCTGGGTGTTAATATCTATTTATATAAGTATGTATTTAAAACTATATATGTATGTATATCAGTCTCTGGCAGCCATATCACAAGCTTTGCTTAGTTTGGGGTCAGATGACCGTGTGTGCAAAAATGTCCCGAATAATGCTTTGTGGATTTTCCTTGGAGAAGTACCAAACTTTTCTATTCTACTTTTCTAATCCGTACGGTCAAGGATTGGATAAACCTGCCTTCCTTGTTTCCTAACAGCCACACTCAGAGACGTTACTTAAGTTAAGGAATACTTAAAATTGCTCTCTCGTTTTCATGTGTGACAATTTCCGTCAACGAGAAGTTGACAGAGCAATTTTAAGTATTCCTTAGCTTAAGTAACGTCTCTGAATGCGGCTGTGAGAGATATAAGCTAGGCTTTTCAATGTCTGCGTGAATCATCATCATCACCGGCCAGAAGACGTCCACTGCTGAATGTAGGCCTCGCCCTTAGACCTCTACACTGAACGACAGCCTGCCATCCGCATCCACTGGATGCCCGCGAGTCTCACAATGTCGTCGGTCCATCTAGTGGCCTACCTACGCTGCGTCTTCCGGTTCGTGATCTTCTACTCAAGAACCTTTCTTCCCCATCGGTTATCAGTTCTTCGATATGGCTCATGTGACCTGCCCTTGCCTGCCCCAATGACCTTGCATACGGGATGTATCACAACCTTACCATATTATTACGATCGCTTTGAGTTACATTATTTATTTATTGAAGCGTTCAAGCAAAAAATCTCAGCACAGTACGGTAGTCATAGGTATTTGTAAGATTATGGATCATGTTACATGGTCTTGGAAATATTTTCATGCTCTACAACTCCTTCTTACATCTTTGTAAAGCTATACAGTGCTACCTCGAAAAGTCGTTTTTGAGGGTTCAAGATTTACTCTGCGCTGCTGATAAAAACAATAATACGCATGCTGACAAAAACAAATCAGGTGCTAAGAATTTGTTTTGTTAAGAAAAAATTACCTATAATAATTACCTATGAACATCAATCAGCGATTGCCCAATTTATTTCACTTCTGTTGCCGTAAAATACTTAAATAAATATGTACACAAATTAATGACATAAGTGTTATAACTATGATTTAATCTGTGAGATATATTACATTGACCCTGATACAGTTTTTTCATTACTTATTTAATGTCGATGACTCGATATTACCATGGCCGGCGTCTTTTCAACCTCATGCGTGTACGGTGACCATCATATTAGTTTAAAAATTGTCTAACCCCCCTGGGGTTAGACCCACTTTGTGTCAGCGTTTACGCCTGCGGAAAGGTGAAATTGTATGAAAATGACATTGACAATGACATTAGCTTCAGAGAAATTATCTCAGGCTAATGTCATTTTGATACAATTTCATCTTTCCGCAGGCGTTAACGCCAACAGAAAGTGGCTCTTGTCTAGACCTCTCTGTCTGCGTAACCCAGTATACTAGTTATTTATGATACAAGTGCGGTAAGTTGGTTATTACAAACGAGTAGACGAATGTAAGCCCGAGACGAAGTCGAAGGCTTACCATAGTCACGAGTTTGTAATAACCAATCCGCACGTGTGCCATACAACGTTTTACAACACATTTGCGAGAAAAAAAGGCTACAAATGAAACAATTTTATTATTTTGTTTATAACTTAATATCAGTCACAACAATAGTTTCTATAATATAATAAGAAAATGGCGCGAACATGCAAATAGCGCCACTATCACGTGGTGAAAATTAGAACTACATCTTTCGTCTCATTTTCTCTTTAGTATTAAACTGAGACAAACGTATTGAGCAAAAGCGCTTCCAAGGAGGTTTGATCATTCAGCTTATTTATTCTCGTAATATGAAACTCTTTTGTGGAATTTTTATGTAATTATGATGGAAATTAAAAAAATACCGTAAAGTTCACGCACGGTGCTATACATCTGAGCGTGCGGACAAATTCATTTCCGCACGCTCCGTTGTATGATCCGTAATGTTTAACTTTCGAACGATGTATACAGGCTTCGTAAGTGCACTTTTTGAGCAAATGTGTTGTAAACTAATATTACGCTTCAAAGGTAGGACAGAAAGGCAGACAGCGTAGGCATAATAAAAGGTGTCGTAACACCCTTTGGGCACGGAACTCTAATAACAGGATCTAACCCTACAATTCGTCGAGATTATTAATTAAAAAAAAAAAGCGAAATTCTCAAAAACTTGGTCACCCTGACTGCCCTCAGTTTATCAATATAACTCATAACTATCAGTCTATCAGCGAGTAAACCCGGTGGCCTTCACTACCTTACAGAATATGCTTAAGTGTTACTTACAGACCGACAACATGTATTGGCGTCGATTCTGTCACACCACTCACTAAACTATACCAATCTGACAGGACTAAAATTATCTGCCTCCCTTTTCATTTTAATATGTGAGAGAAGGATGGCAACAATTTTAGAGCTGTCAAATTTAGTTTAGAGTACATCAGAATCGATGCCATTATTTCTTTCTCTTTTTTTTATTTTTTTATTTTTTTATTTTATTTTTTTTATCCGCGAGGAACAATAATTTTATTAGCTTCTGGATCTATTAAGATTGTTATTTTTTTTAAACTGTTGGTCTTCCTTTACAATAAATAAATAAATAAAAAAAAATTATGTGAAAAAAATTGCAACGTTTATAGTTTTTAATCACTAGCGCTCAGTAAGTGGTGGTGAGAACTCATTGAACACTCAAAATGCAGGCAGAAAGTATCACTTTGACTTTCTAGGGTGATAAAGTAATTAAATAAATCGGCCTAGTGCGAGCTCGCGTACTGATAATTCCGTACCACAACAGCTACTGATAATTCCGTACCACAACATAACTAATTAGCAACTAAAGTACAAAAAAAATGTGGATAGTAATAAATAGGTCACCCATCCAAGTACGTTAAATTTGAAAACGTTCGTTGTATGGGGTTCCCCTTTCGTTTATACTTTTTGACTTTTTTACTATTTGTTAGTTAATTTGCCGTAGCGTTAAATATGCTATGAAAACTGGCTATCTATTACGGTTCGAAAGATACAGCCGTTAATAGGTAGGACAGACGGACAGCGTAGGCTTAGTAATAGGGTCCCGTTTTTAGCCTTTGGGTCATCATCATCATCATCAGCCAGAAGACGTCCACTGCTGAACATAGGCCTCCCCCTTTAACCTCCACACTGAACGACAGCCTGCCTTTTGCATCCACTGGATGCCAGCGACTCTTACTATGTCGTCGGTCCATCTAGTGGGAGGCCTACCTACGCTGCGTCTTCCGGTTCGTGGTCTCCACTCAAGAACCTTTCTTCCCCATCGGTTATCGGTTCTCCGAGCGATGTGGCCTGCCCATTGCCACTTCAACTTGCAAATTTTAACAGCTATGTCGGTGACTTTGGTTCTTTGGCGAATATCCACGTTTCGGATTCTATCGCGCAAAGAAACTCCGAGCATAGCTCTCTCCATTGCCCGCTGTGTGACTCTGAGTTTTTCCAAAAGGCCAACAGTTAAGGACCACGTCTCAGTACCATATGTCATCACTGGCAACACACACTGGTCAAAGACCCTTGTCTTTAGGCACTGTGGTATCTTGGACGAGAAGATGTCACGCAATTTCCCGAACGCTGCCCATCCGAGTTGGATTCTTCGGGCGACCTCTTTGCCTAAGTTGGACTTACCTAACTGAACAATCTGTCCAAGATAGGTGTAATGGTCAACAACTTCGAGAGTATCGTTCCCAACGACTACCGGCACGGGTTCAACATGGACATTGGACATGATTTTTGTCTTGTCCATGTTCATTTTAAGACCCACCTGTTGGGAAAGGCTACTGAGGTCGCTGAGCATCGTATTTAGGTCTTCCAGCGACTCTGCCATGATGACTATATCATCGGCAAAACGAAGGTGAGTGATGTATTCGCCATTGATGTTGATGCCTAATCCGTTCCAGTCCAAGAGCTTGAAAACGTCCTCCAATGCGTTCGTGAACAGTTTCGGAGAGATAACATCTCCCTGTCTCACGCCTTTCTGCAATTGGATTGGTTCCGTGCTCTCGTCCTGTAATCGGATCGACATGGTGGCGTTTCTATACAAACACTTCAACACTTCGATATACCTATAGTCGATATGACAACGCTGGAGGGACTGTAATACTGCCCAGGTCTCGATGGAATCAAAGGCTTTCTCATAGTCCACAAACGCCAGGCATAATGGCCGATTATACTCCTCAGTCTTCTGTATAATCTGGCGGAGGGTGTGTATGTGGTCTATGGTGCTCCAGCCTTTACGGAAACCGGCTTGTTCGGGAGGCTGAAAGTCATCAAACCTGCTTTCGAGACGGTTCGTAATGACTCTAGAGAACAACTTGTACACATGGCTCAGGAGTGAGATGGGTCTATAATTCTTCAATAAGGTGTTATCACCTTTTTTGAAGAAGAGCACCACCACACTCCTGTGCCATGCTTCAGGCGTAGTACCATCGAGTATGACGGAATTAAATAACTTCTGGAGGACTAACAGTACCGGTTTTCCACCCGCTCGCAGTAGTTCTGTCGTGATTCCGTCATCACCCGGTGCCTTGTTGTTCTTAAGCTGTTTCAGAGCCATTCTAATCTCGTACAAGCTGATGTCTGGGATGTCCTCAGTGTAGTGTCGGGTCAGTTTAGCTCTCTTGTCCTGAGCTGTACTGACAATAGGCTGTCGTGTCGAGGTGTACAACTGTCCGTAAAACCTCTCAAGCTCTCTCAGAATCTCCGACTTTGACGAAATGATACTGCCATCCTCGATCTTCAGCTTTGTCATTTGGCTTTTCCCAATAGACGAATTTTTCGCGAACACTTTCGAGCCCTGGTTCCGCTCAATTGCATCCCTAATACATCTTGTATTGTAGGAACGCAGATCGTGTCGCACCGATTTCGAGATTCGTCTATTAAGTTGGCCATATTCCGACATATCAGCTGAAGATTGCAGTCTCATCTCAGTCCGGTCCTTCATTAGCTTAATGGTTTCGTCTGAGAGCTTCTGGGGTCTTTTTCGGGGTGGGGTCTTAAAGAACTTGGACCCCACTGCTTGGACAGTTTCCACCAGCCCATTGTTTAATTCGTCCACAGTTCCGCTTTCGGCAAGGCCCTGGAAGCGATTATGCAGTTCGAGTTGGAAGTCATTTGGGTTTTGGATTTGGGCATGACCAGGACGGAGCGTGGACTTCACCAGACGCGACCTCTCTAGCTTGATGTTGATATTCAATGTGCCTCTGACAATACGGTGATCACTACCGGTTTTCACCCTGCTGATCACGGAGACATCATTGAATATTCGCTTCTTGGTCGTCATGATGAAGTCGATCTCATTTTTGGTCGAACCATCTGGGCTCATCCACGTCCACTTTCTGGATGGTCGCTTCTGAAAGAAGGAGTTCATCAAATAGAGTTCCTCCTTCTCCATGAAGTCGACCAGCCGCTGGCCCCTCGGATTCCGCCGTCCATACCCATATGACCCCACTCTTAACTCATCGACATTCCGTGTGCCCACCTTTGCGTTAAAGTCACCCATAACAACGGTGAAGTATGTTTCGGAGGAATGTATGGCTTCGGATATCTCCTCATACAGAGCCTCTACTTCATCGTCAGGGTATGTCGAGGTCGGCGCATATACCTGTATGACCTTCAGCGAATAACGATCGGTTATTCTGAGTATAAGGTATGCTACCCTGCTCGACACACTATCGACCTTAATCACGTTGTTAATGAGTGACTTGCGGACGATAAAACCTACACCACCCTGGGACTTTCGTTCTCCTTCCCGGAAGAAGAGCATGTTCCCGGAATCCAGAACTATCGTATCCTGTCCCTCTCGTCGGATTTCTGATAGTCCTATGATGTCCCATCGTATTTTGCTCAATTCTTCCTCCAGCTCTACAATCTTCTCGTCGGTCCTCAGTGTGCGAACATTGTGCGTTACCAGGGCCAAATTATGTTGGGGGTGGTAGCGGGGCAACTGCCGGAGATTTTTCGCACCCCCTGCTCCACCGTTACCTGACCCGCTACCTTGGTCAGGGATAGAGGAGCTGCCGGGGACTAGGGGCCGTGATATTATTTTGTCTGTCATGGGGGGGGGGGGGGGGGGTTGCCATAATCCCCACGCTTGGCAGGCGGCTTGGAGATCGCAGAAGGATTCACCATTAAAGTAGGAGGATGCTGCTGCCCATCCTCTGGTGGTTCTGGTCGCAGTTTTAGGACGTACCCGGGGTTTATTTTCGATCGAGCGAAATATTGCGAACCTTGTTTCGACTTTTAAATATATAAATAACAATATAGTAAATATAAATGTAATTGAAATCCGGGAAATATTAGTATTTCGTATTTACTTACACAACTTACAAAAAAGCCTTTTGGAATTTATTTTGGATTAGAAATGCGATGGTGGCTCCGCCATTCAACTGTGCAGGTAAGTTGTGACTGAAAGTAAGTTGAGTCATATTTTTGGCCGATCGCAAAATTGCTCTTGTTTTGTTAACTACGTACTTAACACAAGTTAAATAAACGTTATGAAGTTTATGGGACTTTTTAAAATACTGCCTACGTTTAAACAATAAATGCGACGGGTTTTTCATTTCAACCAAAATAAAATGGATGGACGGGCCATAACCATTGAACTTGCTCAGTAAAAACGAGGCAAAAACGTCGGACATACTTCAACACCTAATTATAACTATGTACAGTACATTTGTTACAAAAAATAAATAGCGGTTTTTTGTTGTGTATTTACACTTCGGGAAAGCACACGTAGGCATAATTTTGTCAGATGTTTCGTTATCATGTAACAATAGTCACGTGTCGCATTTCCTTCAGCTAGAGACCGACTGAAACGAAGTGAGGGCCGGCGCTCATTTTGTAATATTGAAAAATGCTTCTTCTGGGCCCGCCCTATAATTTTATTTTGGTCGAAGGTTTTTCAAAGCTTGGATATTCGTTCATGATTAGAAAGAACATACTTTGAGATGAATCTAGTTTGTGGTACCAGACACTCACCGAGAAAAAGAGTGGACTGGATTTCGTTAAACTCATCATCATCATTTCAGCCAAAGGACGTCCACTGCTGGACATGGGCCTCCCCACTGATCTCCAAAAGGGCCGGTTGGAAGCGGCCTGCATCCAGCGTTTCTCTGCGGTCTCTTTTAGGTCGTCTGTCCATCTCGTATAGGTGGACGTCCTACGCTGCGCTTACCGGTCCGTGGTCTCCATTCCAGAACCATTCGGCCCCATCGGCCATCTGTTCTGCTTGATATGAGCCCTGCCTACTGCCACTTAAACTTGCTAATCCGGTGGGCTATGTCGGTAACTTTCGTTCGTCTACGGATCTCATTTCTGATTCGATCTCGTAGAGAAACCCCGAGCAGCGTACTCTCCATAGCTCGTTGTGCGACTTTGAGCTTGCTTCTAAAGCCCATAGTCAGTAACCACGTTACAGTGCCGTATGTCATCACTGGCAAGTCTGACAACACACTCTGAGGCACTGTAAAATAAACAACTGTAAAGTTAAGGTTTGTTTGTTCCATATTCTTCATAAAAATTACTGCTTTATTTTTAGATACTTACATTAAAAAAAATAACGGCGCATTTTCTCATACGGCTATTAAGGCCAAGCAGTGCATTTAGATAATTAGGTTTAAAAGGTCTCCAGAGTATATACAGGGTTATGCATATAGACTGTACTAAGCCGAAAAGAGGTCAACGTACCTACTCATCATTATGAACATCTTTTACTATGAGACCAACCCTGAAATCGCGAAAAAAAACAGCTGTTCCATAGCAAACGGTCATTGAAAATCGGCAAAATGTATGAAACAGCTGTTTTTTCGTGATTTAAGAGTGCGTATAAAGCGAGGAAAATTTCTGATTTCACCCGCGCGTCTCGCATCACCCGCATTAGTGTGAAACACAACCACGGCAGCGCGGCAGTCGCGCGCAGCTCCAGTACACATAACTCGCGTAGTCGAACTCGTCATGCGGCAAGGAGTAATAAACACAGGATAAGCATAATGTTGGCGTTTTGGCGATTAGCTGGGTTCGGTCGCGGCGCGCAAAACCGTAAATTGTTTATTTCAATTTTCAAAATTGTGTTTGTTGTATATTTTTAAACTTAATTTTTAAGTTTTCTACAATATCAATATAAAATTAATAAATTATATAAATTAAATTGAAATTGCCTAAATTAATTTTCAAATTAAAATTTTACGCTTGAGACAGAGAGTCAGAGATCGTTAAACATTAAATCAAACTAAACTAAACTAATGCTATGCTATGCTATGCTACGCTACGCTATGCTATACTATACTAAACGAAACACGCGAAACGAAATACCCGAAAGCCCGTTGGTCCAGTTGGTAGTGAACCTACCTTCTGAGCTTCGGGCGTGGGTTCGATTCCCACCTAGGACAAAATTAATGTGATGAACATTTTGTGTTTGTTCTACGAGTATACCTGGTTGTTAATATCTATTTAAGTATGATTTATTTAATTTAATTTAATGTAATTTAATGCAATGCAATTCAATTCCATTCCATTCAATTCAATTTACTAAAAAATATCATCATCATCCTTCACAGAACCTTCCTCATTATTTGAAGTCGGCCTAATATACCTACTGTTTGACCTACCAGTACCTACCCGAGCCAACCCGGCCGGTCTAACAGTAGGTATTACTACTTACCTTTTTATCCGACTTCAAATAAGGAGGAAGGTTCTCAATGCGACTTGTATAATCTTAGTGTCTCTGTCTACTTGGTCCACAGTGTTGCACCGCAGTGTTGTAAAGCAGTGTTGCACCGCAGTGTTGCAACGCAGTGTTGCAACGCAGTGTTGCAACGCAGTGTTGCAACGCAGTGTGGCAACGCAGTGTTGCATCGCAATGTTGCGCCGCAGTGTTGCAACGCACTGTTGCACCGCAGTGTTGCAACGCAGTGATTGATAATTTTATTGCATACCTACCTTGCCAAAAGATTCGCTTTTTTACCAGCTAAGGAAACATTAACTTTTTTCTGAGATTCGCCACTGTCAAGAAACATTTTACTGTTTAAAGGCAAAGTTTATTTTTATTGTTTCATTCAAGAGCAATGTTTATAACCTCAAATAAGCCACAAATGACAGCACCAGCGAAGGTGGCGCCATCTGAGATAAGTTTTGCCGTGGTTTGCCTGTAGCTTCTCATTACCCAAAATGTATGAAAAATACTGCGTTAGTTCCCTAATACTCACCCTGTGAAATCATTTACCACTGAATAAAACTCAAAATATGTAGTGATGGTCAAAATATTTTCGGATTTGAATTAAATAAAGAAATTTCGTTAGTGAAGCTACTTCTCAAAATCTCTGAAATATTGGTGCCGTCGTTTGGCTTTAGACCTCAGCAGCCATAAATCGATGCCACAGACTTAAAATATTCAAGGATGGCTGAAATATTTTCTGATTTAACGTCTTCACTGAAATATTGAAGATGTCTTCTAGTATTAGAACTGAACAATCTATAATCACCGTTACTGATTTAAAATATGCAAGGATGGCAGAAATATTTTACGATACAAGTCATGATTCTCTGAAATATAAGAAACATTTTACTGTTTAAAGGCAAAGTTTATTTTTATTGTTTCATTCAAGAGCAATGTTTATAACCTCAAATAAGCCACAAATGACAGCACCAGCGAAGGTGGCGCCATCTGAGATAAGTTTTGCCGTGGTTTGCCTGTGGCTTCTCATTACCCAAAATGTATGAAAAATACTGCGTTAGTTCCCTAATACTCACCCTGTGAAATCATTTACCACTGAATAAAACTCAAAATATGTAGTGATGGTCAAAATATTTTCGGATTTGAATTAAATAAAGAAATTTCGTTAGTGAAGCTACTTCTCAAAATCTCTGAAATATTGGTGCCGTCGTTTGGCTTTAGACCTCAGCAGCCATTAATCGATGCCACAGACTTAAAATATTCAAGGATGGCTGAAATATTTTCTGATTTAACGTCTTCACTGAAATATTGAAGATGTCTTCTAGTATTAGAACTGAACAATCTATAATCACCGTTACTGATTTAAAATATGCAAGGATGGCAGAAATATTTTACGATACAAGTCAAGATTCTCTGAAATATAAATGCTCTCATCTAGTGTTGGACGCAAATCACGCAAAACCTCACCTAATCCTCAAAAAAAAACTCACCTATGTTTCCAACCAATTAGTTCAAAATATTCAAAAATAGCTATTTATTTTTTGATATAACTTCACTTTGCTGAAATACTGGTGGTGCCACCTAGCGTTTGATCTGAGAAACTCGTATTTTATGCTACTGATTCAAAATATTTAAAGATGGTACCGCACTGTTGTACCGCACTGTTGTACCACACTGTTGCACCGCACTGTTGCACCGCACTGTTGCACCGCACTGTTGCACCGCAGTGTTGCAACGCAGTGTTGCACCGCATTGTTGCACCGCAGTGGTGGACTGCAATTCAACCAGTATAAAAAAATACTGGTCGAATTGAAGGTACTCTAAGGTAAATGAGAACCTTCCTCCTTATTTGAAGTCGGATAAAAAGGTAAGTAGTATTTGACTTTGACTAAGGTAAGTAGTCCCGCTAGTGTATTGTGCATTTCCCCTTACCAGCACATACCCGAGCCAACCCAACTGGTCAAACAGTAGGTACTTATGTTTTTAACCGACTTCAAAGAAGGAGGAAGGTCCTCAATTCGACTAGTATTTTTTTATACCGGTTGAATTGAGAACCTTGCCCCTGTTTTGAAGTCGGTTAAAAACATAAGTACCTATTGTTTGACTTTCCACATTTAAATTTTTTTTTATTAGAAGATGTTTTTTTGCTTCCATTATTACCAAGCTATTTTTTGTCTGTTAAAATTGAGAACCTTCCTCCTTTTGCAGAAAGCCGCTTCTCGTAAAAACGTGAGAAAATGTGGATGGAACTCTCAAGTCAAATTAACCATCACATTAATTTAAATGATTTTTAATTTTAATTTTATAAAATTATAATGAATCTAAATTATTTTATAATGTCATTTAATTTTTAGTTTTATCTTTCTGACTCTCTCTCTCTGCTTCTCTCCGTCTCTCTCTCTCTCTCTGTCTGTTTGTCTGTCACAAAGAAACACTCCGACTCTAATAGTTATATTACTGAGCATACATAATAATGGATTCGTTAGGGCCTAGTCGTATCCATTTTATTTATATCTATGTTATTTTTTCGTAGTAGCTTTACCTAGTCTGTGCTCTAAGGTCATTGTCACCACTTGGTAGCCGCATCAAGTGGTCGCGTTCGAGCCATCGATTTTTTATATTATCCTTTGTTTGAAAATACAGTAGGTGTTGATATAATCGCACTCGGAAGATAAAACCAAGGCGAAAAGCAAGCGCGTGCGTCCTTCCCCGTTGAGGCACAGTGCGGTACTGAGGTTAAACGGAGCATGTTTCGCTATTTAGATGCAAAGCGCAACAGAATAAGACTGAATATCGGACTTGCCGTTTGACCGAATAGTTGCTTAGAACTAAAGGACGTAAGTCTCAAATCGAATATAATTTATTATGAGAGTACTAATTAATCTAGGTAAATTTTGTCTTAACACTGGAAAACAAACTATATTTTCCTTCGGTGAGTATTTATTTTAGATATGTAACTGAAGTACTTTCCAAGTAAAATCAAAAAAATTAGCATAAAGGCACCATTTTCAAAACATTAAAGTATCGAGTAAATATCTTGCTATTATGTTTCTGTCTTAATGGCGGAAAGAAAATGAATTGAAAATTCACATATATCAATTATTACGGTGATCGGATATTTGGTTTAGTTAGAATATCATGGCAAATTAGCATAAAATTTCGGTTGCCCCCTCTTAAGGGTTGCTCCCACAGTAAAAGTTGTTCATAATGATGAGTACAGTGACCTCCTTTCGGCTTAGTACAGTCTATAGTATGTATAACCCTGTATAGACTAGACTTTCAAAGTAACTAGGTATTCGAAATTAATTCACTATCTCTCCAAAAACTAACCTTGTATGTCTAATTAATTGAACAATCCAAAACTTTACCTTGGAATAGTTGAAGTTGATTATATTGATTGCCCGAGGAGCCGGACGCGCCTACGGATGTCCAATTCTAAATCAATAATTGTAATAGATTTGTTCAGACATATCAGAAAGCCCCGGGGTTTCTCTACAAGATCGAATCAGAAATGAGGAGATTCGTAGACGAAGGTTACCGACATAGCCCACCGGATTAGCAAGTTGAAGTGGCAGTGGGCAGGGCACATATCACGCAGAACAGATGGCCGATGGGGCCAAAAGGTTCCGGTAAGCGCAGCGTAGGACGTCCACCCGCGAGATGGACAGACGACCTAAAAGAGACCGCAGGGAAACGCTGGATGCAGGTCGCTTCCAACCGGCCCTTTTGGAGATCGATGGGGAGGCCTATGTCCAGCAGTGGAGGTCCTACAGCTGAAATGATGATGATGTCAGAAACCTTGAGAAGGCCAAACTGACCCTAGGGCTGGCCACTCGGCCTATCACACACAAACAGTCAGTAAACGTCCACTGCTGAACAAAGGCCTCCATCTTAAAGAAAGCTGTTGCCATAATCCCCACGCTTGGCAGGTGGCTTGGGGATCGCAGTAAGTTCACCGTGTACTAACCGTGAACTTTGTGCGTGGACCGCGGACTCTGCCTATACCAACTTACTAAAGAAATGTATAGAAAGTTATCAAAGTTAATATTTTAATCTCATTACGAGATTGAAATATTTCGACCTTATTTCAATCTCATTTCGACCTCATTTCGATCTTATTTTGACCAGATCTCATTGCGATATTTTTTTTACCTGACCTCATTTCAATCTCATTTCGACCTTATTTCGCTGTATCCAGCGTCAGCTCGCTAGGTTCACAAGCTGTGCGTTACCACGTAGACATTGTGACCTCGTGATTTTTTGCGCACAACGCCTTGAGTCCGCTGGTGTAATACCGGAACAGATTTTAGTTTTTATACATGAATAACAATGCATTACTGTACTTGTTTTAACTAATTAATTGAGATGAAGGTTTGACCTCACTAGCATTACCTGAGGCCTAATGGACAACTGCTATTACGGCACCAAACTAACGTTAAATCCGTTCAGTTGGAAAATCACGCGAACGCGCGCCCAGATACGGTTTGCGGTTGCGTGATTTTCCAACTGAGCGGATTTAACGTTAGTTTGGTGCCGCAATAGCTGTTGTCCGTAAGGCCCCAGGCCTTTCTCAGTGTCACAGCCATTCCTATTCATCATAATTATTTGTAGGGCGCTTTTATGGGAGAGTGGGGAAATTATAGCCATGTTAAAAGTAAGAAAATAAACCGGCCATGTGCAAGTCGGGCTCGCGCACTGAGGGTTCCATACTACCACAAAATACAATAATTATCAATTTAAAAAACCGACTTCAAAATTAGTATGATATGGCATTTCAATCCGGCGAAATTATAAAGAGGACATCCAGGTAAGGAATTACCAGTAATGAACTAAAATTTAACACCGACTTACACTTGGCCATTATTTATTATTTGTTGTTATACTTTAGAGTGTGTACTATAATCATGCCAAGTTTGACGCTTGGACGTATTACCGTTTTTACATTAGAGCTAATACAAAAATACGTTAAAAAAATTTATTTGTTGGATGGGGACCCCCCTCCCTTTCGTTTTTATTTTAAGAACTTTTACTTTTTCTTATTTAATCCGCCGTAAAATTACATATTCTGTGAAAATGTCAACTGGCTATCTATTACAGTTCGAAAGATACAGCCGTTAAAAGGTAGGACGGACGGACAGACAGACAGACAGCGTAGGCTCAGTAATAGAGTCCCGGGAACGGAACCCTAAAAAGTGACAAAACCTGACCTTTTGTTAACTATCAAAGCATTACAGACTTGTTTTTTCCCCCGATATTTACCTATATTTTAAAACTAGCAACACACCCCGGCTTCGCACGGTTGTAAGTTGTATTTTTTACTCCTTGGATTACATTATTGGAGTTTTAGTAAGAATCCCAATTTTTTTTGAAAATATAATATAGCCTATGTCATCCGGGGATAGTGTAGCTTCCCAACAGTGGAAGAATTTTTCAAAGCGGGTCAGTAGTTTCTGAGCCTATTCAATGCAAACAAACAAACAAACAAATCTTTCCTCTTTATAATATTAGTATAGACTATAGCGACCCGCCCCGGCTTCGCAATTAAATTACACCCATGCGAAGCCGGGCGGGCGGGTCGTTAGTCACTAGTCTTCAATAACGTGAAAAAGGCGAACGAGAGAGCAGCAGGCGGTAATAGCCGCCGAACATTGGTCTAGTGACCTTTTACCCTAACAAAGCAATGTGTGTTTAATTAATAATGGTCAGTGATCACATAGCTAACTTAGATAACTAGTTACATGTGCTCGTATCATAATTAATCTAATCTGTTATATATTTTTTTTGTTAAAATCTTCATGAGCTTGGATTCAATGTCCTTTACTCGTAATATTAAACAGTTTACTTTCACAGTCACAGTCAGAGTCAAGCTAAGTAAGTCACGGTCAAGTCGAACTCATGCCCCTGTAAAGCGGTGGAGACTTTACAAGAGGCTCCTATGGAGTTTTGGAAACAACACGAAAAGACACGTTTCACCTCGTTATATCACTTGGCCACACTCGAGCACGTTTACGAGCACTTAATGAATAATAATTCACCATTTAGTACACATTAACACTCGAAACAAGTTTAGGAAAATAAACCAACGAGCCGACATGTTTTTTCCGCGTTGGCGCCAAAACTCTAATCTAATCTGGTACAAGTAGGGCTGCCATACCTCGTGAGTTTTCCGTACATGTACGGGAATTTAGGCTTTTGTCCGGAATACCGGGGAATTCTAGAACGTCCGGAATGGGACCAACCGCAAAAAATCAGTTGTAAGAACTCATTCATCATCATCACAATCAGCCTTTTAACTGTCAATTGCTGGACTTTTAGCCTACCCCCGAAAGGTTGATTGGGCCATATCCACCGCGCTGGCCCAGTGCGGGTTGGTGGATTCACATACGCCATTGAATTTCTTCTCCGTACGTATGCAGGTTTCCTCAAGATGTTTTCCTTCACCGAAAGGCCAGTGGTATGAAAATTCGTACATAAACTCCAGAGAGCTCATTGATACGGGCCCGGGGTTTGAACCCGCGACCTCACGCTTTCAAGTCTAGCGGTCTCCCAAATAGGCTACCACGACCGTACGGCACGGTCACGGCAACTGATTTTTGCAACAACAAAATACACTAAATGTATGAACATTTTGTCGAGAGCAAATGGCCATTTTGATTTAAACAGCTGATTTTTTTTCCGTTTTCAGTGTTGACCCCATGGCACAGAATATATTATTAGTACAAGTACAGAAGATTCACTCCGCAAAATCATTCAAATAAGTAGCGACTCTTGCTACTACACAATAAAGTACAATTCAGGACGCGCGAGCACTAACTTTTACACCACTTTTCATACCACTGGCTTTTCGGTGAAGGAAAACATCGTGCGGAAACCTGCATACGTACGGAGAAGGAATTCAATGGCGTATGTGAATCCACCAACCCGCACTGGGCCAGCGTGGTGGATATGGCCCGATCATCCTTTCCTGGGTAGGCTAAAAAGTCCAGCTGTATGATGAGCGCTAACTACCTACAGCTATAGAATGAAAGTTAACGATATCAATGCACAGATAATCAATAATTAGTATCATTGTCGCTTACACTGTCACTCCGACAGACTGTTCGGTCCCAAGGTTCGAAGGTGTGAACTGTGAAGGTTCTAAAAGCGACGTTCACTCACGTAATGTTTTATTACTAGCGACATGCCCCGGCTTCGCACGAGCTTCAAATTTTATTATAAGACGACCTTTTGTTCTAATCTATTAGCTATAAGTAAGTATTTCAAAGGCAATGCTTATTGTAGTTGCTGAGATATTTTTCTGAATACTGGTCGACTCTACAGCAGAAACTCGTGGGACGAGGCGTAGGCCAGTATACGTACGTTTTCTCAAACATTATGTAGATATTCATGTAAAATATAGGTAGATATTTTGGGGGTTGTTGGCAATTCGGTATGTAAAGTTTTTTTTTTGGTATTTTTTTAATATTTTTATTTCGTAGATAAGGCTATTTTAAGAAACTAATTTCAATATTTTTGTTTTCTATTGAGTAGTTATTTTACAATATTTTTTTGAAAATTGAAATTATGTGACGTCACCATATACTTAGCACAAAATTTCGTTGCGTTGAGAAGCCTAAAAAAGCCCCCCATATTGGCAGCCCTGAAAAAAACCAGACAGTCAAACCACAGAAATGAAAAAAATATTCTATTCTGTGTGACGAACAGTGTGTCAAATGTATAATATTTTTATTCTTAAAAGGCACAGAAAATAAAATGCTACAATGTGACGTCATTTAGAGGACAATGAAAGTCTAATGATTTCTTAGTTTTATGTTAAAATAAATGGCATCTTATCGTTTTAAAAGGTCGGAGTAGAAAAATAAGGGTTGGTAAGATAAAATCTCGAAATGGTTTTGGAATTGGCATAGGTTAATTTTTTTAGCATACCGAATTGCACTAGACGTGAGACGCCAAAATACACCCAACCATTTTGACAATCAATGGATGAATTAGACGAAGGACGAAGGTCAAGCAAACAAACGTGTGTGCTATAATCATGCCAAGTTGGACGCTTATTCGTAATTCTGTTATTACACTAGAGCAAAATACAAAAATACGTTTGTTGTATGAGGGTTTACTTCGTTCTTTATGACTTTATTTCTAGTTAATTCGCCGTAACATTGCATATTATGATAATGAAATTTCAATTGGCTATCTATTATTGTTCGAAAAATAGAGCCGTTTACAGACAGCGTAGGCTTAGTAAAAGGGGGCCGTTTTCACCCTTTGGGACCCTAAAAAGTAATTTTGTCGCTCGATCAGAAAGGTACCTTCCCAGAACTAAGCAGCTATGTCTGCCTACAAACTGCTGCAGTTTGGCAGAGTTGTGTTATAATAACATGTACCTATGTTAGTCAATAAGATAAATAAAAAAATTAAAAAAAATTAAAAAAAAACTGTCCCTGATGAAATTAAACAAAAGTAATTGGGAGAACTGGGCGTTAGTCGCTGCAAATATTTTTGCAAATAGAACCTTGTACTTCACCGGAAATAAAAAAATAAATAGCAAACCCAGTTCCGTTTCCTTATGTTTACATTTAAAACATTGTACCCACGTTCGTCAATGTTTTTAATATTTCAATGTAATTTATGACGGACAGAGTGTTTTTTTTTTTATTTGGAAGGAAAATATTTGTTGTTAAATTTTATAAATTGGTCACCACAGATATAGGTAGTAGGTCTGTGTTGGTCACCTATAACAACTATTCAAATCTCACCCCTCACTGTTCCTGGCGCAAAGATGCCCACAACACTCGCTGCATTACCGCGTTGGAATGGCCAGGAACGAGCCGGAGCGGAAGTCACCACACTTTTCTTTGTGCCTGTGCCTTATCTCCAAAATGAGCTATTTGGTCTCAGTTTGGCCATCTGGTATATTCTTATTTCAATACTTTTTTAGTTCCTGCTGTCATTATTATTATTGTTATTAAATACTCCGTTTTGTTATGTATTCATTCCTGTTCCTTTTCTATATATTTTAGTACTGTAATAGTTATTTATGATACAAGTGCGGTAAGTTGGTTATTACAAACGAGTAGACGAATGTAAGCCCGAGACGAAGTCAAGGGCTTACCATAGTCACGAGTTTGTAACATCCAATCCGCACGTGTGCCATACAACGTTTTACAACACATGCGAGAAAAAAACAAAAAATGGAAATTAAAAAAATACCGTAAAGTACACGCACGGTGCTATACAACGGAGCGTGCGGTAAAATTCATTACCGCACGCTCCGTTGTATGATCCGTAATGTTTAACTTTCGAACGATGTATACAGGCTTCGTAAGTGCACTTTTTGAGCAAATGTGTTGTAAATTTAGTTTATATATTTTAAGTGTAAACTCAAGGATTCGTCTGAAAACCGGCGCTGATAGTCCTTGACTTTCAGCATTAATGCTGAAACGGACCCATTCGACACTGATTGTATCCTTTAGATATAAGATTTTGTTAAGGTGTCGAATAAAATTTATTTTCTTTCTTTCTTTCTTTTTTCAGTTCAAATTGAAATAGTTTTATTGTCGCCAAGCAGTGGTGTGCAACAGTTCAGTGTACCGGTTTAAAGAGCCATGGCAGCGACATAATCAAGATAAACGTTTTCGGCCTTACTTATAAACGTTACTTAAGTTAGCAAAGCTTAAAATAGCTCTATCTCGTTTTCACCTGTGACAATTTCCGTCAACGAGAAGTTGACAGCAATTTTAAGCATTGCTTAACTTTTAATTAGCGTTTATAAGTAAGGCCGTTTGTGTTTGTTTACTAATCATTTGCTTGCACAGTCGCCAGCCCCCCGATTCTACTAAAGAAATTGTTTTTAATTGTTAAATAATTGCCACAATAATGACAGTTTAAAAAGTATTATACATTATAATTTCCATTGCTATTTTTATTCGTTGTATTTTATTTAATTCATTTTTAATTATTGTTACTATTGACATGTACCTATTTCTAATTTTGTTTTTCTTTATTATTTTTTTATGTAATTTGTGTCAAAATGTATATGGACCTGGTCTGAAATAAATGATTAATAAAAAATAAAAAAAAATAAAAAAAAATCTAATTTGTAGTACTAGGTAGTTGTATTATTCTAGTATAAAAACTATTTAAAACTGTAAATTTTGAGGCAGTTATTTAACAATTAAACTCGCAACAATTACAATTTAAAGACAATTTCTTTAGTAGAATCGGGGCCCTGATTTTAAGATATGATGTGGTCTACGATAGATATGCTTGTATAGAAGAAACCAGTTCACTCGAAAAGTCATCCATTTACCATTAAACCTGACATCCAGATTTTTTTTACAATTTTCAAAACTTTTCTCACGCGTGATTTGTTTAGACATCCATGTTTCTGTATTTTCCATGTTTCTATAAACTTTCCATGTTTCTATCGACTCAAGATTAATTCAACATATCATTATGTAAGTAAACATTGGTTGTTAGTAGAACTCGAGCGTGTTTGGTCAACTTCGAGCTACGGGGAAACGAGTGCAGGCGTAAAGAAAGCTAGGGTGTGTTCATATTACCAATATAGGTACCTACTACAAACTTTTTAAATCCAATAGGCTTGCGTTTGACCGCCAACGCAATGATGCTGTCTACGATGGAGCACGCTTCACTAGAAAAAAGCTATTCGGATTTTTGTTTTTGGTTTCGGAACCCTCAGTGCGCGAGCCTGACTCGCACTAGGTCGTTTTTTTAGTTAATCTTCCGTTAATGTGAAAATAAAGATGTGTCGTCTAAAGACAATCCAAATGCTCAAGCCCACTACCAGTTGGCAGAGTACCCAGCATGCAGGCGGCATTACCACGCTGAATGGCAATGCTTATGCGTTGAGCCAAAAACACGCCCGCATTTTGGTCAGAAAAAGAAAAGTCAAGTAGAAGTTAGTACATATTAATGTTGGTTCTGATGACACCTTTTCGGTACGGATTCCTGAAATGCGTAACCATGGTACCGGCACTGGATAGGTTTATTTCACTTGGAGTGAATTTCTAAACTCAAAGATAGAATTTACCAGCTGTGAGGCAAGAAATATCGTGTGAATCGCACAGTGTGCGATTTCCACTGATCTATGATAAGTCGAGCTTTCAGGCGGTGGCGGCTAGTGTAATGGTAAAACACCGGCATCAGATCAAACAGTTCTTCAGAACACTACGTAGTAAATGCGATAAAAGATACAGAGACCCAACGTCTCTGCGCATGTTAAGCGGCATTGGCTTCAGCAGTATAAATAATAATAGTAAATAACAAATATTTCGGAACATTTTTGCACACACGGTCATCTGACCCCAAACTAAGCAAAGCTTGTGATATGGCTGCCAGAGACTGATATACATACATATATAGTTTTAAATACATACTTAAATAGATATTAACAACCAGATATAGAACAAACACAAATGTTCATCACATAAATGTTTGTCCTAGGTGGGAATGGAACCCACGCCCCCAAGCTCAGAAGGCAGGTTCACTACCAACAGGACCAACAGGCTATCAATGACCGTATGAACAAGGCTTTACTCTAAACAATGGTCATATTACTTAATCAGGTAGGTCGCAACACTTTCAGTCACAGCATCGGTACGAACTATAACACTTCTTGAAAACCAATACTTACTTCATTACTCATTAGCTGCTTTTCCCGACTTCACGCATGTTTAAATTATATACAAAAAACTGCGCCTTGAAATCTGCTATCTGTTTGTCAAAACCGCAATAAAATCTGTTCAGTACTTTTTGAGATATTTTTGGTGATAGCAGAATGAGTTCTCTTTTAATTATGTAGAGTAGATATTATAAAAAAAAGTTTGCGTTACCAAGTTTATGTGATATAACGCAGCGAATGTTCTGTAAATTCGCATGCTAATTTTGATTGAAGTATTAATTTTAACTGACAAAAATTAAAAAAATAGACCAATTTATCAGTGACTGTGAACATGGTTAAGTTATTTTGGACGTTCATATTCTTGCTGCTGCATTATTCTCCACTTTTGTGCGTGAAAACCAAAATCGAATGCGGGTACAAGGTGAGTTTTATTCAATATGTTACAAGCAATTTTATCTTAGCTCTAGTGTAAAAACTGTAATACGTACAAGCGTCAAACTTGGCATGATTATAGTACACACTCTAAACTATAACAACAAATAAACACCGACTACGTGCTTGTCAGGCGCCCGTGATAAAGATCCCTAATTGAATGAAAGAAAACATATTTTTTGGGTGCGAAACCCGCGAGACCGACTTGCATTGGCCAGTGTTTATTTAACTACTTTTAATGTACACAATTATCACCATCATCATCAGTTAGAAGACGTCCACCTGAGCATAGGCCTCCCCCTTAGAACTCCACACTGAACGATACCCTGCCGTCTGCACCCCCGCATGCCCGCGACTCTCACGATGTCGGTATATTTAGTGGGAGCCCAAGTCTTCCGGTTCGGTTCACTCAAGAACCTTTCTTCTCTATTGGTTATCGGTTCTTCGAGCGATGTGGCCTGCCTATCACCACTACCAGCTTATAGGTATACACCAATTATAAATTTACCTATTTTTTTACTTAACTCATATAACATGCCGCCTCGGCTTCGCACGGGTGTAATTTACGTGCGAAGCCGGGGCGGGTCGCTAGTTTTATATATATAAACCTTCCGTGACAATGTATCTATGCAAATGCGTGTTTTAGGAGGAGTTAGCGGCCATGCAGGCATACAGACAGACAGACGCGGAAAGAGAAAGAGAAGAGATTCTTTGTAAAAGTGACTTGCCTATAACGTTTAATGTTTTTATGGCCAATAAATATTTCTGATTCTGATTTCCCGTAATTTGTGAGCAGATTCTTGAAACCTCACATTTCAGCAATGTCCACCGACCCGGGACGGAGCCCTAAATGTGCATCTCATCGCGCACTCCCATATGGACGCAGGCTGGGTGAAGACCTTCGACGAATACTATTACGGAAGTAAGTCATCCAACAGAAACAAAAATGCAAGCTAATCCGGAAAAGAGGGGTCAGTTATATTAATCATTATGAATAATTTTTGCTATGGGACCAACCCAGAAATCGTATCATATATATGTAGAAATTGCATACTGTTTTACTCGATTTTTTCTGCTTCACACCTGGCCTGGCGCACTCCGCACTTTGGGTATGAAGCTACAAGTAGCCGACTTGTCGGACCTGCCGCGCGATAGACAGAGATAAGAGGCAACTTCTAGATTAATATAGCTGTAGGTAGTTAGCGCTCGCACGTCTTGAATTGCACTTTATTGTGAAGTAGCAAGAGTCGCTGCTTGTTTAAATAATTTTGCGGAGTGAATCTTCTGTACTTTTACCTACTTATATATATTCTGTGCTCACACCTCCAACATGCGGAATGGGCTCCCGCGATCCTCACGTGATCACTATCCGAATCACGAACGGAGATCTTGTGTTTCCTTTTTACAGCCAAGACTTCCGTCAGCTCTGCCAACGTGCAGCTGATCTTCCATTCTGTACTCTCTGAGCTGCTGCATGACAAACGGAGGAAGTGAGTAAAATAGATTAAGGGTCCTATCACATTTTTTGACGAAAAAAAGCATCGAAAACGGGACTTTTGGTATAATTTTTCTTTCAACTAATAAGTTCTGTAGAAAATTCAGTTGCTGTATTAAATAGATCTGTATTTTTTATTGAATGTAGCGGCTTCAGATTTTGGTAAAACTCAACATATCCATTTGTAACCTCCAATTTACAAAAGTAGTTTTTGTAAAACTTTAGGAAGGAAAGTTAGAGAATGGATTTCGTTAAATTACTGTCACAAAATAAACGTTTTTGTTGTGGTTTACGTATTTTATATTTATCTTGAAAATTACGGCTTTATTTATTCGGTTTATGCCCGAAAATGCAAATACTTAAAATTTAACGGTTCATTTAGTAATAGGCCTCTTAAGAAGTACGTATAGAGTCCGCACCACCAATAAAGTCTAAAATAGGCCTCTTAAGAAGTACTATAGAGTCCGCACCACCAATAAAGTCTAACGATAAAAACATTGACTAAAACTACATGGTTACGCATAAAGACTGTACTAAGCCCAAAGGAAGTCATTATACTCATCATTATAAACAACTTTTATTGTGGGAAGCCCTGGAATCGAAAAAAAACAGCTGTTCCATAGAAAACGGTCATTGTCACTCGACAAAATATATGGAACAACGTTTTTTGCGATTTTATGTTTGTCCCATAGTAAAAGTTGTTCTTAATGATGAGTAAAACGACCTCCTTTCGGCTTAGTACAGGCTATATGCGTGACTGTGTATTTTTTTCTGTACACAGGTTTACTTTTTCGGAAACAGCTTTCTTCTGGCGGTGGTGGAAAGAACAACGGCCTGCCACACGAGCTACCTTCAGGTATCTAGACCGAAATTGGCAAGTTTGCCCCATTTTCATCGTAGATGTAGAATAACATAATCTAAAGCTGGTAGATTGTAATGTATGCAATGTATTTTGATGCTGGCGTCGCGGTTTTACCATCGCACTAGCCGCCACCGCCTGAAGGCTCATCCACACATCATAGATCAGTGGAAATTGCACACTGTGCGATTCACACGATCCTTCTTGCCTCACACCTGCAAAATGTGGAATGAGCTACCTTCCACGGTGTTTCCGAGAAGCTACAACATGGGGTTCTTCAAAAGGCGAGTTAATCGAGTCCTAAAGGGTCGGCAACGTATTTGTGATGCCTCTGGTGTTACAAGTATCCATAGGCGACGGTGACTGCTTACCATCAGGCAGCCCGTCTGCCTGTTTGCCACCTATGGCAAAAAAAAACATATAACACATTTCTATAATATATATAAATATATATTATAGAAATGTCTATCTAGTAAATTTATACTTATAAATTACTTATAAACCAAACACAAAGCTTAAAAACTAATTGATTGAAGATCATTTATACTATCTATAAGCAACGAAGGTCTATAGACAGTTCAAATGATCTCCTATTTCAGGCAAAGTGCCCAAAATGCTGGCCGCGATGCCTCGCTGGATTACGAGGCTAACTCTCTATACAAAATACAGGCCAGCATTTTGGTCACGTAAATAATCCTTCAGTCTTCGCGACAAATCCTTAAATATTCGGAAAGCACTCGGCAAAAATGCTGAGATCTAATCAAGTACACACTACTTACTACATTTTAGTATTAGTTGTCAATTAAATTAATTTGAACCCAATTTTGTGTTGAAGATGCTATGTAACAGATGTCAATGTGACAGATATATCAGTTCCATTTATCTTTTTCTGTCTAGGTCTTTGGTACAGGAGGGAAGGGTTGAGTTTGCTGGAGGCGGCTGGACGCACGCAGACTCCGCCACTGTTTCATATCTGCAGACGCTTGACCTCTGGACCTGGGGACTCAGGTATTTTTATGGTTAACAAGCTAGGCCTTTCGATCACAGCTCAACGAGAAGATGATAAGCATGCTTAACCTGGATTGGGAATTCTGTTATTAAGGATGGCCTCCCAGTCAAAATACCTCTCTGAATTAATAATTAGAGACTCCCAAAGTGGTCTATAATGTCTATATCAACCTTCAAGGGTGGATATTCAACATCCAAGGGGTGTCTAAGACAGCGAAAAAAGGGTTTATGAGAATTGGAGGTCCACAAAAGTGGACTACAAAATTGTGAATTAATAGATCGCAAGGCAGTGTTGGCAGTGTAACAAACAACTTCAAAAGCGAGCGCTTGCGGACCCGCTCGGCCCTTTTGAGTCAAACTAAGTTTTACGTGGTCCTTAACTGTTGGCCTGTTGGAAAAGCTCAGAGTCACACAGCGGGCAATGGAGAGAGCAATGCTCGGAGTTTCTTTGCGCGATAGAATCTGGAACGTAGGTATTTACCTAAGAACCAGAGTCACCGACATAGCTGTTAAAATTTGCAAGTTGAAGTGGCAATGGGCAGGACACATCGCTCGAAGAACCGATAACCGATGGGGAAGAAAGGTTCTTGAGTTACCACGAACCGGAAGACGCAGCGTAGGTAGTCCTCCCACTACATGGACCGACGTTATTGTGAGAGTCGCGGGCATCCAGTGGATGCAGATGGCAGGCTTTCGTTCAGTGTGGAAATTAAAGGGGGAGGCCTATGTTCAACAGTGGACGTCTTCTGGCTGATGATGATGAAATTTTACGGCAATTTTCTTAAAACTTGAGAGATTACATGCCTTGTCAAACCAATTTGTTTAGATGGATATTATAGCTTACATACTACACAAAGAAACCAAGTACATTCGCAAAATTTAAGCCATTCAAATGGTGTCATATATGGCTCCAAACAATATATAAAAAATTTACTATGACAATTTGCGCGGTGAAATCATACCACAACAAATCAGAAAAGCAGCATAAGAGTTATGGTGTGACATTCCACAGGTAATCCATTAATTTTCTTGCTTAAATCGTTTAAAATACCAATCGAAACGTAAGCTACAAAGCGAATTTGTAGCTTACGTTTTGAGAAGGCGTTGTTTGGAAACTTACCTTCTCTGAGTAGTTATTCTAAGCTTACATACTTTTTTATTCAGAAAACTAAACGACACTCTTGGCCCCTGCGGCAAGCCGAAAGCAGCGTGGCAGATAGACACCTATGGCCATACAAGAGAGCAGGTGTCTCTGCTGGCGCAGATGGGTTTCGATGGACTCTTTCTGGGTAAGATTTTCTATTAACTTGTATCGTATATTATTGGTCAGATAGTGTATCTCAAAAATTATGTAATAGAATACCTGAAATTCACTAATATTTAAATATTCTCTGCGAGCAGATCGTCCATCTAATCATTTGTGCCATACATAAGTAAATTCTGCAAGCAGGCCATAAGTAAATTCTGCGAGCAGATCGTCCACCTAATCATTTGTGCGATAAGTAAATTCTGCGAGCAGATCGTCCACCTAATCATTTGTGCGATAAGTAAATTCTGCGAGCAGATCGTCCACCTAATCATTTGTGCCATAAGTAAATTCTGCGAGCAGATCGTCCACCTAATCATTTGTGCGATAAGTAAATTCTGCGAGCAGATCGTCCACCTAATCATTTGTGCCATAAGTAAATTCTGCGAGCAGATCGTCCACCTAATCATTTGTGCCATAAGTAAATTCTGCGAACAGATCGTCAACCTAATCGTTTGTGCCATAAGTAAATTCTACGAGCAGACTGTGCGCCTGATAGTTATGACAGAAATACAGAAATACAGATTTTATTGATAACACCAAAAGTTACAAGTCAGATTTGCATTAAATGAATTAAATAGTACAGCCAATTCTCATTCAACGATTACAATTAAAATTCAATATAAAAGTACTAATGTTAAATAGTCAAATAATAGTAAAAAGACAGAAGTGACTCTGCGAGCAGGTTATGGGTGGTCCCCGATAGTTATATACAATCTAGATGTCTATAAACCGCGAGTGAATCAGTTTCTTTTGGGCAAACGTACTCCATCGTAGACCGCAATATCACAGGTGACCGTCAAGCTTATAGCCTAATAAAAAACGTCATCTGTCTCATGATTTTTGCCATAAAAGTCTATGAGGTTTTCCGTCTGATATTACGTGACAGAAGTGACTGCAAGCATGACGTCCACCTGATAGTGAGTGCCAAAACTGACTGCAAGCCAAAATAGCATTACTTCCTACGGTATAATAAGTTACATTCTAAAGATTATTTATCAATTTCCAGGGCGAGTGGATTACAAAGACAGAGAAGAGATGATGGAAGAAGACAGGATGGAGTTCATGTGGAGAGGCAGTGATGTACTCGGTAATCCTTTATAACTTGGATTACCTACTATGGATACGATTATTATACGAGAGCTTTGTTCCGACACAAAGTCACCAGTTTGTGGAAAGCGCGGGTTGCGGGCACAGATCTCCCTATCCGTAAGAGAGGGCCACAGTGTGACAGGGCTTTTTTATTTTATTGCATTTTTGGGGGTCTTATAAAGCAAATGCATCTAGCCACATTGACAAAAAAAAATGGAGTTGAGATTGAACAATTTTCCAAATTCAAGGAAATAACACTGTTAGTTGACATAATTCTAGCACTCCTGATTTCTCATTCAGTGCTAGCAATCATACTCAAATTTAGAACGTGTACCAATTTTAGCATTTGTGTTCAATTTTAGCATTTGTACATATTTTAGGTATTAATGTACTCCATTTTAGTATGCATATACCAACTTTTAGTATATGTACTCTAATTTAGTATTCATACTAAATTTTAGCAATGGTATAAAATTTTAGCTTATATGTACTCCGTTTTAGTATTCATACCTACTCAATTTTAGCATTTGTACTCTATTATTCCAATTCCTTTTTCAGGTAAAATGTCCGACATAATGTCCCACGCGATGTTCAATCTGTACAACGCTCCAAACGGGTTTTGTTTCGACTGGCTGTGTGGGGACGAGCCGTTGGTGGACGATGTCGACAGTCCGGCTTACAATGCTGATGCTAGGGTAAGTACTTACCCTAGTGTTAAATGCGACGCTATAACGAGACCAACACAGACTTGGTCTTATTTCTGCATCAGTACGCCTGTTCTGAATCTAGGAACAAAACCAAGTCGCAAAGTTTGCGATAAGCTAAAAGCTTTGAAGACAATATAGAAAAGAAACGGTAAGAGTAGAAAAAAACCGAAGAGTAGACTAGACATACAAAATGATGCTTAGTCATTTACCGTCTTACCACAAAAGATTTAAGCACGCTTTAGACAAGTGTTTAGCATATTTTTCGCAGGGAAACAATTGCTAAACACTTGTCTAAAGCGTGCTTAAATCTTTTGTGGTAAGACGGTTACTAGTTAAACTGTTGTTGAAGTAACCAGCATAGGTGAGAAATTCACATAATTATACATTTACATATTTTTTTATATAATAATTATATTATCAATATCATTGGTAGTATTTTATTCATGGTATCATTAAAAGTGTTTTTACATCACCGATCTATTTTGTTACGTAATCTCTATCCATCCAATGGTTGCCTGGAAGAGATTGTTTTCAGCGATAAGGTTGCTACGACACTAGTTCTTAAGTGTTTTCTATCTGTTTATAATTTTTATTTCTGGTGTATACAATAGAGGATTTTAATCTATCTATTTAAAATGTGTGAAAACCAAGGTTGATTTTTAGATGGATAATTATTATCCAGGTAAACGAGTTCATATCCCAGATTGAGCGTCAGGCTAAGTACTACGACCACGACAACATCCTCGTGACGATGGGTGGGGACTTCACCTACCAGAACGCAGCCAACTGGTTCATGAATATGGACAAACTTATCAAGTAAGAATATGTACATCTTCTAACTCTTCGGACCATCTGACCATGACTAGTGATCAGTTTTTTTTTTTTACATCTGACTAGGCTTACGTTTGACCGCAATCTCTCGATGATGCGGCCGAAGATGGAGCAAGTTTACTCAGTAATAACCTATTAACTCTAGCCTTGGACACTCCAAGATTGTTTTAAATGTTTATCGGGACTTATCACGTATTATTTAATTTAGGTAAAAAAATATGTACCTTTCGCTCGACGTTTCGACCATGTTACAATGGCCGTGGTCACGAGCTGACTGAAAACTGCGGGTGAGTCCGGCGAGAAGATCGGGTGTTTTTTTCTCCTACCCTCACTTGATCTTGAAAAATCGCAGGGTTGTCACTACGACACACAACACTGACTGTATCGGTAAACACAAACAAACAAATCGCAAAAGTTTAAAAATTACTACTCCAAGATTGTAATGTTCTAATTAAGAAAGAGGAGTTAAAATGCTTGGTGCGAATGAATGGCATTTCGCGATCCTTTGCCATTCATCTGGATGTCCGGTAATGAAGAGGTGATGGGGGAGGGGAACAAGTTCGTGAAGTTCCGTTGCACACTCTCCGTTGAAAATCCTATAAAATACCGACAAGCTTGCGACTTTACGCCGGTGGTTCAGATTCTGAAGTTTCTTTCCAACCAACACTTCGTCAATTGGGACATAACTAAGGATAAAGATTTTTTAAAGATTATCCGTCTTACCACAAAAGATTTAAGAACGCTTTAGACATGTATTTAGCAATTGTTTCACTGCGAAAAATATGCTAAACACATGTCTAAAGCGTGCTTAAATCGTTTGTGGTAAGACGGTTTTTATTTCTTAAAAAAATTAACACCTTAAAAATAATAATTTACTGTTGGTGGACACTAGGACAAAGCCTGTCTCGTGGAGGCCATAAAACAAATTAACAAAAAAGATATACTTATATTCGACGAAACTACGACAAGAGCTCACAAGTAATAAAAACTAGATTACCAAAAAAATAACATAACATTATGAAATAATTTTAAGAAACTTTTCACTATCATCATAAGATAAGGATAGAAGCCACTTTAGAACAATGCGCTTTGCCTGGTTCACCGAAAAGTGTTTGACATCAAGCGTTTTAACTATTTTGTTGTAAATGAATGGAAACAGAAAATTAGGAAGGAACTCATCCCATTTACCAATAGTATGACATGCGGAGAGCAATGGTGGCCGAGCGGTAGCATGTGCTCTTTACAATGTGACGGCACCCAGTTCGATCCTCTGTCCTGCACCAATCACTTATTTAGTACTTAAATTATGTGCAGTTTCGATGCCATGACCCAAAAACGCTGTAGTCAAACATCGTGAGGAAACCGGTTTGTCTAAGAACCACAAAAGTTCAAAGACATAAGTATGACATTCACCAACATGCACTGGACCAGCATGGTGGATTAGGGCCATCCTCTCTCTCTGAGAGAAGGCCTGTGTCCCAGTAGAACATAATAGGCTGAAATTATAAGGATCGAGTCGGTTGCCATGAGATTGCAAAGCGCACATGTTACCGCCCATCCACCATCTTTAATTACCTGGTAAAACTTAGTGAGGAAACACTTCAATGTAAAATTACTTATGGCTTTTTTATTTTATTTCTATTACAGTCACGTAAACACCCATCCAGCAAATTTATCAGATATCAACATATTCTACTCCTCACCATCGTGCTACCTGAAGGCAATTTATTTGTACGGGAGGAGAGATAAGGCTATTTACACTGAAAGAGTAAGTATCTAAGCTTGTTTTTGAAGGTGTTTGGTGATGATGAAAACAGTTCAATCATTTATGAGAAAAATGGTAACGGACGTACAAACACTTATTAGCCCAAACGCATACCTTTTCTGCTCTTTCATAGGTATTTTTTTTTTTAGTGAAAATCTTGGTATTTTGTATTTTCGTCACATTAAATGAAAAGTACGAAAGTCTTCGACGAATGTGTGTGATAACATACGGCACTGAAACGTGGTCTCTCACTATGGGCCTCATAAAAAAGCTCAATGTCGTGCGCTATAGAGAGGGCTATGCTCGGGGCTTCTCTACGAGATCGAATCAGAAATGAGGAGATCTGTAGACGAACGAAAGTTACCGACATTACATAGTCACCGGATTAGCAAGTTGAAGTGGCAGTGCAAGGGCACATAGTACGTAGGACAGATGGCCGATGGGGCCGAAAGGTTCTCGAATGAAGACCCTAGACCGATAAGCGCAGCGTAGGACATCCACCCACAAGATGGACAGACGAACTAAAAGAGACCGCAGACAAACTCTGGATACAGGCCGCTTCTAACCGGTCCTTTCGGAGATGAATAAGGGAGGCCTATGTCCAGCAGTAGACCTCCTATGGCTGAAATGATGATGGTGAAATGAAAAGTTATTTGTGAGCATTTTTCTATTTCAGGGCGACTATTTACCTTACGGCAGCGATGCATCAACCTACTGGACAGGATTCTACACATCTCGGCCAAGTCTCAAGTATTTTGCTAGGAGATCTCACGTTTTTCTGCAGGTTTGTATAATTTGTAGATATCTATGGAGGGTAAACGTCTTGTATAAGGAACCAGTTGATGCAACTGTAAGCTGTAAATAACAGTTAAAAATGCTCCAGAATGGCGCTAGCGCAGATAAAGGGTGTGGGTATTTGGGTATGAATGTAGCAGTTGTAATATGTCGGATTGAAGTATGCCAAATTAAAAAAAGATATATTGCGCGGAAGCGGAGGTTTTTCTTTCCTTGTTTTCTATCCTACTCACAGATCTGTTGTGTATATCTATGATCCTACTCGAATAACTTCTGACGTTTGCTGTTACTTAAATAAAATAAATAATAATAAATATTCGGGACATTTTCGCACACACGGTCATCTGACCCCAAACTAAGCAAAACTTGTGATATGGCTGCCAGAGACTGATATACATACATATATAGTTTTAAATACATACTTAAATAGATATTAACAACCAGATATAGAACAAACACAAATGTTCATCACATAAAAAAAAAATATATAAAAAAAAAAAAAAAAAAAAAAAAATAATATATATAAAAAAAAATATATATAAATATAAAATATAAATATTCGTGTCCGTTGAAATGCGTTAAATTAGGGTGGCGCTGAAGTATAGATAGCCCGTTGGCTCAGTTGGTAGTGAACCTGCCTTCTGCTCTTGGGGGCGTGGGTTCGATTCCCACCTAGGACAAACATTCATGTGATGAACATTTGTGTTTGTTCTATATCTGGGTGTACATAGATATTTAAGAATGTATGATTAATATGATTTTAATTTATTTAAATTTTCTTAGAGCCGTCAGCTTTTACAATACATACATAATGAATTAAACGGTTTATTATTACCATATAAAAATGACAATTAATACATATTATTAATATTACATAATTAATACGTCACAATTTAACAAACTACTTAATTCTAATTATAATATAAACTAATCTAGTCAAACAGCCCGCCCCGGATCGTTCCTGGTGCAAAAGTGCCCATAACACTGGCAGCATTCCCACGCTGAATGGCAATGGCCAATCTTTGCACCAGAAACGAGCCAGAGCGGGAGTCGCCACCGTTATCTCGTATTCTGCGGCCAACTTCTGAGATCAAGCTCAGAATGTATAAAAAATATATATTTATGTATATCAGTCTCTGGCAGCCATATTACAAGCTTTGCTTAGTTTGGGGTCAGACGACCGTGTGTGCAAAAATGACCGAAATATTTATTTATTTATTTATCTTTTCTATTTATATTAAAAAAACCTCTGTCGGCAAGCACCTAGGTGAGTTTAGCAGCATCACTTGACAGCCAATTCCCATTCCAGGCTGATGTATTTACCATCTTTAACCACACCGTCACTTAACATCAAGAGCTGTGGCCATAAAAAAAATCTCTGCCCCAGGTCCTGAAGCAGATATCGGTGATCACGAGAAGCGGTGACTCCTACGAGCTCCACCTCCTCAGACATGCCATGGCCCTGATACTGCACCATGATGCCATTACTGGTTGTTTTTTTCACCTATACTGATAACCGATAGGGAAGAAATGTTCTTGATTAGAGATCATGAACCGAAAGACGTAGCGAAGGTAGGCCTAGATGGACCAACGACTTCGTGATAGTCGCAGGCATCCACTGGATGCAAGTGGCAGGCTGTTGTTCAGTGTGGAAATCTAAGAGGAAGGCCGTTGTTCAGCAGTGGACGTCTTCTGGCTGATAATGATCAACCTATACTGTCACACTCCAAGGCAAAGATCTCTCCCATCAGACAGTGCGATCACCCGCCAGATTTGACCAGTCTATTTGGAGGGCGTTGAGTAAATCTTTTAAAATTTATTTTGGAATTAACTAATATTCATCAACAACATTTAACCCTACCTATACATTAAACACAAAACTTTAAAAACTAAACGAATTAAAGATCATTTTTACTGGAACGTGCCCAAAATGCTGGCCGCTTTGTCTCGCTAGATTGTGAGGCTATGCTTCTGACCAAAATATAGGCCAGCATTTTTGTCACGTAAATAATCTTTCGGCCTCCCCGACAAATCCTTAAATCTTTTAACTACGTGTCTTCCGGATAGATGGAGCTCAGGGGGGTTAGACGAGACCCACTTTCTGTTAGCGTTAACGCCTGCGGAAAGATGAAATTGTATGAAAATGACTATGACAATGATATTAGCTAATGTCATTTTCAAACAATATCATCTTTCCGTCGTATATAGTGACATTTATAAATATTTGACAATTGGTTGTTACCATTTGTCAAATATTTATAAATGTCTGTTAATGTCTGTTAATGTCTGTCTGTCTGTTGTTGTGTCTTGTTAATGAATGTTTGTTTTTGTTGTTTTGTTTTTTTGTTGTTTGTCTTAATCTTTGTACATTGCGGTATTCAATTTGTCTATTTTAGGTACAAGCCAGCAGCACGTTGCAAACGATTTCGTGAAGATATTGAGTGAGGCAGTGGACACTTGTACAAAGAAATTATCTAACTTGCTCAGGTAACTTTTGAAAAGTCTGTTCCTTTTTGAATGTCCAACAATGTAAACAAATATGGCTTACAGGCAACCAATGAGGATTATTAGCGAGGCAATTCAGAGCTATACCATTGGTGGAAAAACGCCATGTTTAGTTTACATAGTTAGACATCTATTAACGGCCTCTTATTCCAAATTTGATGGTTTTAAATCAATTTTATTGAGTTAAATTACAGTATTTGAGCTGGAAAAAAATACATGTCTCAGATACATCTGTGCTTGAGTTTATGATTTGGTTCAAAACACGATAGAATAAACTTTCGTCGATCAAAAAAAAAATCTGAAACAAAGTCGAAAGAGCATGAAAGCTCGTAACAGCCTGGAAATTGCATGTACTGAAAGGCAATTTTATTATTTTTTTTTATTTGGATAGAATTTTGATAGTGAATAGTTTCGTTTTTTAGTGAAATTAAAAGCGTAAACCGTGCGCGATAATTTGCGCGCGCCGCGTTCAGTACCACGCCAGGCGTCATCGAGGTCGGGCCTATGTTCGTTTTTGTTACTCCCCCACTTGTCTCGCTAAAATATTTCGGCAAAAACAGGCTTTCTAAAACACGTTTTAAGTTTTTTCTCCGCGTCTGGAAGTTCGTAACAATTTATTTATTCATATTCTAATGGTCATTTGTATAATGTAAATAAATGTAAATTCGTTTTATTTAAAATTTAAATAGTTCTTGAGTAATTTGAAGTTTTTAGCATATGTCGCTTCCGTAATTTAGTTCTGAGGCGGGTGCCGATTCATGTGTATAACTTCCTGCAAGCGTAGATAGCATATTTTTGTCACTGTTTGGCGCAGACGCAAAACTTGAAGTTGAGCTGACGATATATCGACTCTTAACCATGTTTTTCTTCTTTTTTAATTACATCATTTTAGTGTTTCAATACCTTATTATTATTTCAGTTTTTTAACACCTACCTGGGGCGGGAGTAGGCGTTCCAAAAGCAGCCAACAGTTCGTCGTATGCCACGAACTTAATATCAGTCAGTGTCTGGTACGTATGTGACTGCCATTGCATAGAAAACAAAACTATTTTTACAACTTTAATTTAATTATTACCATTTTTGTAATTATCAATTTTAGTATTTGTTTCTACTTAATTTTAGTGTTTGTACTCAGTTTTAGTATTTGTACTAAAATTGTACAAATGTATGTTGTATGTTTTAGTACAAATACTAAAACTGAGTACAAACACTAAAATTAAGTAGAAACAAATACTAAAATTGATAATTACAAAAATGGTAATAATTAAATTAAAGTTGTAAAAATAGTTTTGTGTTTTGAATTCAATGTTAAAAAAAATGCAGTTAAAATTTTGTAAATGTACTCAATTTTAATATTTGTACTTAAAATTAGTATTTGCGATGGTGTTCGAGCATTAACATGTGCGCTAAATTTACATCTGAAAGCATGGTTCGATCCCTGTAACAATTACAAAAATTTAGGAAATGTTTGAACTCCATTTTAGTAAATGTTTGTAATAAATTTTTGTTTATGTTTGTACTCAACTTTAGTTAATGTTTGTACTCAATGTTAGTTAATGATTGTACTTAATTTTAATAAATGTTTGTACTCAATTTTAGTAAATGTTTGTAATGAGTTTTAATTTATGTTTGTACTCATTTATAGTTAATGTTTGTACTCAATTGTAGTAAATGTTTGTATTCAATTTTAGTTTATGTTTGTACTCAATTTTATTAATTGTTTGTACTCAATTTTGACATTTGTACTCAATATTAGTATTTGTACTCAATTGTGAGTTATCTGTTTGATCAAAATCTGTCTAGCTGTTTCAAAGTTAGAAAGAGATAGTTGCATTTTTTTAAATTTTAATATCAACTTGTCCTTTTCCAGTTTGCAGAAACACAAGAATCTCTATTAGTTCTGGTATACAACCCGCTGAGCGTTAAGACCTACCATTATGTGCGAATGCCAGCCATAGCTCTACACTATTCTATTAGAGATTTTAATGGTAAGAAACGTTTTTTTTCCTATTTTTAGTATTCTGTGCCCAAAGGGTAAAAACGGGACTCTATTACTAATCCTGCGATGTCTGTCTGTCTGTCTCTCTGTCTATATGTCTGTCCGTCTGTCCGTCTGACCGTCTGTCCGTCTGTCCGGCTGTCCGGCTGTCCGTCTGTCCGTCTGTCCGTCTGTCCGGCTGTCCGGCTGTCCGTCTGTCCGTCTGTCCGTCTGTCCGTCTGTCCGTCTGTCCGTCTGTCCGTCTGTCCGTCTGTCCGTCTGTCTGTCTGTCCGTCTGTCCGTCTGTCCGTCTGTCCGTCTGTCCGTCTGTCCGTCTGTCCGTCTGTCCGTCTGTCCGTCTGTCCGTCTGTCCGTCTGTCCGTCTGTCTGTCTGTCCGTCTGTCCGTCTGTCCATCTGTCTTACCTATTAACAACTGTATCTTTCGAACCGTAATAGATGGCCATTTGAAATTTTCACAGAATATGTAACGTTACATAATAAAAAATAAAAAAAGCGTCAAACTTAGCATGATTATAGTACACACTCTAAAGTATAACAAAAAAATATAAATAATGGCCAAGTGCAAGTCGGTGACAAATTTTTGTTCATTACCAAGTTATGATTCTGTTATACTCTGCCTGTAGCAAAATAGTTAGTAATTGCTTCGACAATTTTGGAAGGCGTTATAATAACTGGTAATTCGGTTACTTGGACAACCTTATTGTATTTTGTGGTGGTACGGAACCCTCAGTGCGCTAGCCTGACTCGCACTTGGCCGGTTTATTTATTTTTATTTATTAACTAGCGGCCCGCCCCGGCTTCGCACGGGTATAGATATATAGCCGGGGATTGTAGCTTCCCAACAGTGAAAGAATTTTTCAAATCGGTTCAGTAGTTTCGGAGCCTATTCAATGCAAATCAAATCTTTCTTCTTTATAATATTAGTATAGATAGGTTCGCGTTTGGCCGCAATCTCGCCTGATGTTAAGCGATGATGCGGTCTACGCCAAAAACTCTCATCCAAAACTTTGATTGCAGAATTCAATTTGTTTATTTGACATTTCAGATGAAGAAACGGAGTACCAGCTGAACTCGCTTCCATCTGCGATGATCAACCTTCCGGGTCGCTCTTCCACCGCCATCCAGGAGCTCTGGTTCGAAGCGGAGAACATACCGCCTCTCGGATACTCTGCGTATTACGTCACACCTGTGAGAGATCAGCTGGTGAGGTGGCTGCACTTACGTGATCATTCCTTCAGGAATAGGGTTGGCATACGTCCGAAATTTTCCAGTCCTGTCCAGGAATCTCGCCTGAAGAAATTCACTCTAATTATCAAAGCACTAATTTCTTTGGCGCATTTTTCCCCTTCAGATTATCTGAATATTAAACAGCATACCTTGCAGAGGCCTCGAATGCCTGCATTCTAATGGAGGCCTCTAGGCCTCCACAAAGCATGCTATTAAATATTCAGATAATCTGAAGAAAAAAAAATGCGCCAAAGAAATTAGTGCCCCGAGCCAATTCTTGCGAATCACCCCAAAAAGCGTATTTTTTTAAACTATAGTATATTATGACTATAGTTATTTCTTGACCATTTCACAGGAGGAAAACCAGTACAAGAAATCATCTACAAGCTCTGATGCTGACCAGGACCAAGAACTAACTCCTCATATTTCAAATGAGGTCAGTTGTGCCAGCTTGTCGCCACAGGAATTTCCATGTTGATATTTATTATTTTGGCAAAGGAAATCTTTTCGATCTTCCTCCGTCAATATACTAAAAACGACAAACAATCGCTTAAAAAATTTGACGTCATTTGTAAGTATAGCACTAGGTATTGGTATGCTCTGGGCACAGACTAGGTAAAGCTACGACGTAGCCAAGTCTTTGGCTCTGGGTTTCTCTACGAGATCGAAACGAGGAGATCCGTAGGCAAATGAAAGTTACCGACATAGCCCACCGGATTAGCAAGTTGAAGTGGGCAGGGCACATAGCACGCAGAACAGATGGCCGATGGGGCCGAAAGGTTCTCGAATGGAGACCACGAACCAGTAAGCGCAGCGTAGGTCTTCCAATACAAGATAGACAGACGAAAGAGACCGCAGGAAAACGCTGGATGCAGGCCGCTTCCAACCGGCCCTTATGGAGATTGATGGGGGAGGCCTATGTCCAACAGTGGACGTCCTATGGCTGAAATAATGATGATGAAGAGACCGAAAGAAGTTTAAATAAACCAGCCAAGTGCGACTCGGGCTCGCGCACTAAGGGTTCCGTACCAGCCACATAAATTGTTAACTACTAAAGTATAAAAAGTAATGCAAAAAGACTTCATCATGCCCAGGTGGTCACTCATCCAGTCACGCAAGCGTAGTGCGTGCATTAAGTCCAGTACCCCATTGTTATTAAAAACGTTATTGTTTAAGTATCTGAAAGTGACAATAGACAAGACCACCGGCCTGCTGGAGTCCATTCAACACGCCGACGGCGTCAAGATCCAGGTGTCGCAGAACTTCCACTCGTACAGCCAGGGGAGACAAGGCCTCCAGTCAGGGGCGTATAGCTTCAGGCCAGAACAAGCAAGACCTATTCAGGTATGACATGAATTGCAGCGCGGTTTCACCCGCTAGCCTTCAGGGACCGTGCAATCAGTTGAAAAATCTGCTAAAGTCCGAGGGCACATCCCTTCTGAGGTGCAAGGGCAAGACGTCCTCTCTGGCGACAGCCCAAGCCGAGTTCCGTACCTTCGATGTGCCCTTGAACTAGTCACAAGCTAGGCCCAACGCCATTTGCGTTTGCCAACCGCCCAGTCAAGCTGTCGAGGCCATCTAAGGCGATAAATAATGCAGAGCCGATGCACACTCTCCGAAATGTCTCCGATAAAATACCGATAGACTAGCAACTTTACGCCGATGCTCAAGACTAAGCTACTTGTTGACTAGCTTGGTCTGAACCAGGAATTCATTGCTGATGAGCCTGTTTTTAAAGAAATTTTCTGTGCCTATATCTGGTGTGTTTTACCTATATCTTGCGGCAGGTGACGGACCGTGCGCAGTACCACACAATTCGAGGAAACCTAGTGAAGGAAATCAGGCAGCGCTTTACAGATTGGATATCACAGGTAAGTTTTTTATATTTTTTATTGAAAGATAGTCTTGCGTTTGACCGCCAACTCACCCTATGTTAAGTGGTGTTGCGGCACGCTTGCCTAGAAGACGCCCAGATTGTAACAGTTGATTGTAACTAATAAGTAAGTACATTTTGATACCAGGTATAGAAGTTACACTGTCTAGTGAGCAAGTTCTCAGAAACGGCTCCTACACTACCCGACAATGCCAAAAGAAGAGTTCTTCTACAACAGTAGGCACCAGACGTATAAAAAAGAGAATCCTCTTATAGTGGAAATTTCACTCAGACGCACTAAGCATTTCCAACTCTCCTATTCGATTAGAACAGCTGAAATGTCAAAAGCCATCCACACATTATAGATGCGTGGAAGTCTCGCACTGTTCGATTTGATCGATTGTTTCTGCCACGCACCTGTAAGTTGTGAAATGGCTTACCACCTTCGGATTTCCTCCAAAATATAACCTCAATTGCTTCGAGCGAAGAGTGAATAGAGTCCTCAAAGGTAGGCAACGCACCGCCAGTGCCCCGGGTATTGTAGGTGTCTATAGGCGACGGTGAGTACTTACCATCAGGTGGCCCAACGCTTATTCGTCTACTGTTACATTAAAAAAAAGTGTGATACACTTCGTCTGTCTTTCCGAACAGGTACAATTCAGAGCGGATATGTAATAGCTGGTCCAATATGTGCCTACAGGCTGAGACGAGCGAACGGTTAACAATCGTCACTAAAAGTCATTGGCATAACTATTCCACCCGTATTTCACCAGGTGTTGTGGTACTGAAGACTTGTTGTGGAGTTTCTTCAAGGAGTACCAAGCTACGTCATATACCTTCTGTCACCTTGCAGTGCAGTACCACATGCTTTAGTCTCGTTTTACTGTAGACAGCCTTGGCACAGAAGACTATCAGCTGTAGCTTTAGTAATTTGTGGTGTCTAATTAATCACCAGAGTCACCGACTTAGCTGTTAAAATTTGCAAGTTGAAGTGGCAATGGGCAGGCCACATCGCTCGAAGAACCGATAACCGATGGGGAAGAAAGGTTCTTGAGTGGAGACCACGAACCGGAAGACGCAGCGTAGGTAGGCCTCTCACTAAATGGACCGACGACATTGTGAGAGTCGCTGGCATCCAGTGGATGCAAAAGGCAGGCTGTCGTTCTGTGTGAAGTTTAAGGGCTATGTTCAGCAGTGGACGACTTCAGGTTGATGATGATGATTCTATTAGTAAACGAAAAACACAACCATATCAAAATATTTTTTTAAATTAATGTAATCTTTGAGAATGGTGTTCATAATGGATTATTTTCTGTTTGTACATTCACAGGTGATCAGGGTGTACCGAGGAGAAGAGCTGGTTGAACTAGAATGGACCATAGGTCCTATCCCGATTGGGTAAGTTTCCTTGCTAACAGCAAAGTGACTAAAAACTGAACTCAGAATGATGACTTAACTTTTATTCCTCACAGGGCTGATCTCGGCAAGGAGGTGGTCAGCATTTTCAAGACGAACATGAGTACTGGTGGTGAGTTCTTCACCGATTCCAACGGACGGCAGATGATGAAGCGAACCTGCTGGAACGAGACTGCTCGTAAGTGATGAATGATCGGCAAAGTTGCTAGTCTATCGGTTTTTTATCGGATATACATTTTAGGGAGTGTGCATAGGATCTGAATGATCTAATTCCCTCCTACCCATTTTTATATCGGACTGCCAGAGTGGGCACGAAAAAGTGACACCGCTTTATGGTTGATATTCCGAAAACCTGTACGAAGCGCTTTGATTCCACATTTATTGTCCGAACTGCTAGTCTGTGGAATGCGCTGCCTGATTGAGTGTTCCCCGATGGTTACAATCTGGGTGTCTTCAAATCAAGAGTGAATCGGTTTATTCTAGGCAAGCGTGCTCCATCGTAGACCGCATCATCGGTTAACATCAGGCGAGGTGGTGCTCAAACGCAAGCCTATTATTTATAAAAATATATATTTAAAAAACTATTTCTGTTCCAGTCCAGCAGCAGAAGAAGCCAGTCCCAGCGTGCTACTATCCGGTGACTTCACGCATCTGCATCAACTCCCACAACAGCAGCGCCACCATGTGTGTCCTCACCGACAGGACCCAGGGCGGGACTTCCTACTCTGACGGAGAAATCGAGCTCATGGTAAGTCAATCAATCATCATCATCATAATCAGCCTTTTAACAGTCCACTACTGGACTTTTAGCCTACCCCCGAAAGGGTGATTGGGCCATATCCACCACGCTGGCAAAGTTGCGGTTTGGTGGATTCACATACGCCATTGAGTTCCTTCTCCGTACGTATGCAGGTTTCCTCACGATGTTTTCCTTCACCGAAAAGCCAGTGGTATGAAAATCCGTACATAAACTCCAAAGAGCTCATTGGTACGGGCCGTGGTTTGAAGCCGCGACCTCGCTTTCAAATCTAGTGGTCTCCCAAATAGGCTACCAAGGCTTATCAATCAAGTCAATCAATATTAGATATCAATTTGATAGCCCCGTTGGTCCAGTTGGTAGTAAACCTGCCTTCTAAGCTTGGGGTGTGGGTTCAATTCCCACCACAGACCTATATCTAAGTAGACTTCACAAGCGGGCCAAACTGTATGAAAACTAAGCGTGTCAAAGTTTTCGGACATAAAAGTAAAAAAAAAAAAACTTTATTCTGTCGGCCGACTCTAATTGCAGGTATTCTTACAACTTTCCCATTTTTGTTTCAAACTGACGTGTTGTCTCGCCACCGATTGAGCAGACTGGTTTTATCCGGACTCAATTATGACGATTAATCATAATTGTATTGGAAATGTGACATGCAGGGTAGGTCAACTTGTGGCGTCTACTTGGTATAGTTCTGTGATCCCACCTAATCCAAACATTCATGTTATGAACATTTGAGTTTTTCCTATGGCTGGGTGTTAATATATATTAAATTATGTATTTATTAAATTAATTTTCCATAAATATTCGTCAATACAATTATTAATATTAAACAATTAATACATGTCATAAACTACTTAATTAAAATTACAAAAAATCCAGTCTAATCAAACAGCCCGCCCCGGACCGTTCCTGGTGCAAAAGTGCCCATAACACTGGCAGCATTCCCACGCTGAATCGCAATGGCCAATCTTTGAACCAGGGACGAGCCAGACCCGGAGTCGCCACCGTTATTTCGTATTCTGCGGCTGACTTCTGAGATTATGCTCTTGGCCTCAGTGACCCAACTGCCCATAGTTTCCACGGCAACGGGTACAAAATAATACTTTGGCTATTATGTATTTGAAAATATATATTATGTTGTATATCAGTTTCTGGCAGCCATAAGTATAAATACTAAGGATTCATTGCTGATGAGCTTCTTGGCACGTTTCTCTATAGCCTCCAATGCCTCAAGCTGCTACTTAGCTGATTCATCCAAAAGGTGAGAGCAGTACTCCATGCACGACCGAACTTGTGGTTGGTACAGTGACAGCAACTGTTCCGACGTGAAGTACTGTCGCACCTTCAATAGGATACCCAGCTTTTTGTCAGCCAATTGAGTCATGCTCTCAACATAGGAGCCAAAATTGAGGGTTGACGTCAGAGAAACGCCAAAAAGCTCAGTTATCGAAATGGATACATCCCGGAAAATAGGAGCCAGTTGGAATGGCGTCCTTTTGGCGGAGAACAGACACGCCTGGGTCTTAGCAGCATTAAACTTGAATAGGTTAGCATCGCCCCAATCGCAGACTATCTTAAGGAACAATTTCATGCGCTCCATGGCCTCTCTGAGAGACTGGATTTGAGGTCCACTGGTTTGTGCGTTGCTCTTTCCCTAATCTCTCTTTCCATTCACTCTTTGCTCTCTACTCTTACCAGGTCCACCGTCGTTTGCTGACAGATGATGGGTTTGGCCTGGAAGAACCGCTGAACGAGGAGGCGTACGGCGTAGGGCTGGTTGTCAAGGGAACGCACAGAATACTGTTCGGAAGCTTGAAGAATTCCGGCCCTAGCGGTATTTACGATTTATTTTCTCAAAATACTTTCTCTTTCTTATTTTCTCAAAGGTACCAACACGTTGTACTTATAACACCCCTATTTTTGCGTCGGTGGTAAAAAATGCGAAGGAACAGTTGTAAGATTTATCCCACACATTCATACATACATACTAACAGTTGGTAGATTTGTAATTCTTCTACTTGCCCTTCCAGTGGATGATCTGACGTCTTCCGAGAGAATGACGCGAGCTGCTAGAAGATGGGAGATGGAACCTTGGCTCTTCTTTACTTCTGGAGACAAGGTAAATCTACCAACATACACACGTACACGTTTGTGACAGAAGATTTAAACATCAGGGGGGTTAGACAAGTCTCATTGACAATGACATCAGCTTGAGAAATGTTATCTCAAGCTAATGTCATTTTCATACAATTTCATCTTTCCGCAGGCGTTAACGCTAACAAAAAGTGGGTCTTGTCTAACCCCCCACCAGATCAGACAAATAAAGTAGATGTGGTAGGCAAACGCATCTGGCCTAAATCAGGCTTGCTGCCTTTAGTAGCCCAGCTATGTGGACTATCAGTGGTTCATGGAAGAGTAACTTAAATGAAATAACACGTGCAAGTGATTTTGTTAACGAAACAAAATACAAGCTACGACTGCCAATAGACTGTTGAAGGACTAAATATAATTTTAGTTCAACCTGTTCAACTTTTAGAATAGTTTGAACATTTGAAAAGAAAATATTGGCTAATTGAAAATGCTCAACTAGTTTTAACAGTTTAAAGGTAAGTTTTAAAATAGTTTGAACAGTTTGGAAAGAAAATGTTACATAATTCATAGTGTTCAACTAGATGAACAGTTTAGACAATTTTAGTCCAACCATTGCAACTTTTAGAATAGTTTGAATAGTTTGAAAAGAAAATGTGTAATTAATTCATAATGTTCACATCATGTTAGGACATTAATAAGTCTAACTATTGTGACTTTTAGAATTCTTTGAACAGCTTAGAAAGAACATGTTGGTTTTTTGAACATTGTTCAACTAGTTTGAACAGTTAAGACAAAATTTGACAAATATTCTAAAAGTTAAACAGTTTAGAAGAAAGAATCAGGCTAAATTACTTTTGTAGATGTGTGTTGTAATTGTTGACGAAGGATTGTTTTATATCCAACAGGTCAACAGAAGAAAGTGGCAGAACGTTAGAAATAAACGGGTGAGTGTTTCCATCAGGGGCCTTCCCGCGTAAACCTGGTAATGGTGAATCTGGTAATGGAGATAAGTTTATGTCCTGGATTAACACATAAGATATCTCAAAATGTTTATGGTTTCTGTAGGATAGCGGGTGAAACGCGGCGCTAGTTGCTAGTTGTAATGCTAGTTTTTCATAATGATAATTATAATGACCTTTTGTTTTAGTGCCACCGTACTGCTTAACCCTCAGAAATTCCGTCTATTAATGTTATTATTCCAGTTCTCAGCTCTGCGTCTCCATGGTCTACCGCCGCATATCCACGTGCTGACGCTAGAGCCATGGAAGGGAGGCTCCGTGCTGCTTCGTCTTGAGAACACCCTCGAAACTACTAAACGGGGTAATCTGTCTTATTTATATTTTCTTCTTTATCTTGAAATACCAGTCCTTCGGAGACTTAAGCAAGATCCTTCTGCATGTCATAATTTTTTTTCTTTACGTAACTGAACAATAAGACGGTCAAGCTATTCGCCTAATGGTAAATATACACACTTGCCCATATCAGTTCCGTGCTCCCAAGAATTTTGAACATCAAGAATTCAAAACCCTCGTTCATTGAAAACATTGCCATTCAATCCAAACACATTAATTTGCAGAATACTGATTAGCGGTTACTGACCGTAGTTTCAATGTTCACATTGGGGATTGCTCATCTCCCCCTAAACCAGTCCCTGCAGGAGTCCCGCAAGGATCAATCCTAGGCCCACCCTTATTTCTGGACTACCTGAATGATATACCAGTCCAACCTCGAACAAACCTAGCCTGCTTTGCTGACGACACAGCATCTTTCACTTCTTCCTCTGATATTGATATAGTAATAGGCCGCCTGCAACTTTCCATCGAGCTTCTCCAGGCTTACTTCAATAAGTGGAAATTGAAGATTAATGCCTCCAAAACGGAGGCAATAATGTTTACAAGAAAACGTGCTCCACCCTTAAGAACCTTAAAAATTGGTAATTACAGCATACCCTGGAAACGTTCTGTGAAGTACCTTGGAAGTACTCTCGATACTAAGCTCAACTGGTCAGAGAATACTTGTAAGATTTGTGTTAAAGGTACCAAAGCCCTGAACGCATTGAATCCAATCATTAACAGACGCTCGTGTCTTAGCAGCCATACCAAACTACGAATTTACAGCACCCTGGTCCGACCCTGTATTACCTATGCTTGTCCAGTATGGAGCAGTACCTGCCAAACCAATATCACCAAACTCCAGGTAATCCAAAATAAAGCCTTAAAGTACGCCTTTAATACTCCTTTCCGTACCAATCTTCATAAGCTTCACCGCAAAATTGGTCTACCTAAAATTGACGTGTACATGTATAAATTATCCGAAAAATTTTATCTACAGAAAAATCCTAGTAATAAAAACCCTTTAATCAAAAACTTGTGTAAAACACGCAGTAAAAATCTCACTTTTATCGACAAATATAATCGATACAAGTTACCACATCACTTATTCCTCGAGCGCGATGGATAGGCCGAGTGACGCACATGAGCGCGTGCGGGCCGTATGCCGCTGGCGCGCGCGCCGCCTCCGCCCTTATTACCAGCTGGTATAGAGCGGTGGTGGCGTGCGCGACGCGCAGCGGGCCGAGCGCGCTTGTGTGTGTGACTAGTTTATGACGAGTTCTTGTTGCTGGCTGTGAACGGCCGAGCGCTTGCGACGCGACAACGGCTGATTCATTCACTTCACTACACTTGCATACCTTCGGTTTTTTATAATTAAAAAAAAAAAAAAAATTATATGTTAAAAATGTAATGCTCTTACTAAAGCATACATAATTATGTATTTTCCTATCATTGTACCGTCAATATTATATTTTTCTAATTACTTAATTTATAAGTTTTTTCCGTTTTTGTAAGTTTTAAAAGAGCCTGCGTGCCCGATAAAATGTTTATAACACATTGCATTGTACTACCAGGATCCATGTACACTGGTAATTGTATACATCTGTTACACTTTTGATTAATAAAGATATTTTGAAGAAGAAGAAGAAGATTAGCGGTTGAATAACTGGCAATGGCTTATTCTGTAGTCTAATCTAGTCTAACTCACCCTGCAGGTGACCTTGCCGACCTTTTTGCATGTGGACTATTAGTTCATTGGAGACGCTAAAAGTTTTTTAGTGTGCGTGAAAAATCAGTAATAGGCATGTGTCCTAATGTTTTATTTATTACAAATAACCAGCTAAGCGATCAATGTAATTAAGTACATTACACATACTGAAAAAATAATTTAAATTGGTTGATAAATCTCTGAGATATGAGTGTTTAAAGTTTTAGGTGGGGATAGAGAGGGGATGCTCTATCCCTTTCTCGCAAAGCGTGTTTTAGTATAGCATTTGTATGGCGCACCTGAGGCGTGACGTCACGGCTCAGTATAGTGCGCTCTCTGTCTAGCATGAAATTAAAATGCTTAAATCTTATTTATTTTTGAACTAATTTTAATTTTGTTTTGTTGTTCCGTGCTCTATTTATGATCAGTTTTTTTATGATGATGATGACTTACAGTTTTTGCGTTAACTTGGAGTTAATAAAGTCAAAAAATGGGTGATATACAGTAACATTTAAACACCATTTGACATTTGTACTAAGGCATTAACTCCCTTTTTTGTCCGATGTGATATGGCACCTCACACTTTCAGATCGCTGAAGCTCGCGGAAGATTTATTTGACGCATAAAATTACACTGGGTTTGAGTCATCCATAATCCATATATCAACGCCCAAATTTTTTCATGTTCATGTACTTTCATCACTTTTGCATGCAGATCGCATGAAGGCAGACTCTGATACGCTAGAAGACTCCAAGTACCACATCACGGTAGACCTGAGGAAGATCTTCCTCCACTACAAGATTAGGCTGGTTCGCGAGACTACGCTGGCTGCGAATCAGTGGCTGGATGATGCAAGGCAGATGGACTGGAGCACCAGGTGACCAACATCTTCGTTATCAACATGTTCGTTTTCACCGTCTTTGTTAAAACCATCTTCGCGATTACCATTTTCGTAAAAATATTCTTCTTTTTCACCATTTTTACAATTACCATTTTTGTTTTCACCATCTTTGTTTTCGTCAACTTTACAAATACCATATTCGTTATCACTACTATCTTTGTTTTCATATTCTGCGTAATTACTGTTATAATTTTTGTATCTGGCAAGTATTTTGTTAAGTCAATAAAGGCATTATCTATACTAATATTATAAAGAGGAAAGATTTGATTGTTTGTTTGCGTTTGTTTGTTTGTTTGTTTGCATTGAATAGACTCCGAAACTACTGAACCGATTTGAAAAATTCTTTCACTATTGGGAAGCTACACTATTTCGAATTAACATAGGCTATAATCTATATCCGTGCACAGCCGGGGCGGCCTACTAGTTGACTAATAAACTAAATACAAGCTAACACTCAATACCTAAACTACTCTGTAATTACAAAAATATTTATATTTGACATATAGTTGTTTTAAGGTACGTATACAGTGGAGGTGACGATGGAATCCTGCCAGAAGACCTTCCTGAAGAGGAAGACAAATCTGTTAAAGCCATGGAAAATAATAATTCAGGTAATTATTTTTATGTGCCTAATTTTCACAAATCATTATACAAATAAAATGCAAAAATGAGTTCAAAAACAACATGTACTGGACCAGCAAGATATATTAGGGTCCATCTCTGTGATAGAAGGCCTCTGAGGTTCTTCCCAGCAGTGGAAACGTGATATGCTGATAAAGATGATGATATCCCGTAAATAGGCATGATGACTAATATTTTTTTATTACCTCATAATAAGGCGTACTGCCAGTCGTTCTATTCGAGCAGCCTCTGGATAAACCACACTCGCCGAGCTGCCAGCGCTCTACGGGTTCAATACAATTACATTTTTAGGATGCTGATGCGATTGCCTCGCTACTGCAGTGCATCTGAGATGTTCGCTGGGGCACGCACTGACGACTTCCATGCGATCATTCGCAAAAAAGTAGCATCCCTACGACAGCGAGCGCGAGGCAGTCGCAACGGCATCCTCCAAATGGTTGTTGGCCGGATGGATTGCCCCATCCAAAACAAGTGGATGTATATTTTAATGGGCGAGAAGCTTTAGTTATATTATTAAATTAATTGATTGATTGATTGTAAAATAATTTTAATAGGGTATTTGACAACTTTTGGGAAACTATTGCACATTATTGCCTGATATTATTTAATGTATACTGCATTTATATTTTCTGGATATCAGTCGTATTTGCGATATAAATCGATGTTAAAGTTTGAATAAAAAAATATCGCGCCAAAACGCAGACCTACGTCATAGCTCCGGTCGAGCGACGATTGACGTCACACAAAACAAAACAGCTGCAGCCAGGCAGCAAAAGTTTGATAATCACTAATTTTCTAATAGAAGTAATGGTTTATAAATGTTGTGTAGTGCCACAATGTACAAATACTTCCATAAAACACCGGAAAAACTATTCGTTTCTGTTCCAATGGACCCCAAAACTCGCAAAAAGTGGTTGGAACTAAGTAGCTCGTAGAGAACCCAAAAGTATTGGAGCTAATTCAAGTGTTTTGTTTTGTGCGAAGATCATTTTGAGGTACATATTTGAGTCTATATATTTCAATTACAATTTGTGTTTTTATTGCATTACTATTTTATGTACTGTTACTTTCTTTTTAAACATTGTAAAGACATAACCTAACAAAATAGTGATATCCACCTACTACAACATACTTTTTGTACAACTTGATTGAATGTTTTGCTTGGAGAACAATTAAAAATTAATACTTACATTGTAGTTTTTACGTTTTGAGTTCTGCAGCGTAGAAACAATGACGTAGATTATTATTGAAGAAATATGCAACCATAAATACATTAATTTTGGTTAAGTTACTGCTGTCTGCTTGCACAAAATGTTTCTCCATTCTTCTAACATTTAACCTCCGGACTGTTTTTGGTGATAATTTCTGGATAAATCGCTCTCAAAATAGCTTTACAACATTAAATTCGCAAATATCAATACAAAATCTGTTTGTTTAGATTTGTGTGACGTCACTAGGGATGAAGCCAATTACAGACCGTTTTCGATCACGTGATCAAATGTCGAAAATACAGTAATTTTATTCGCGTTTTTTACAAAAAATAAGCATATTTTTATAAAAAAATCAATGAAATATGCTTTTTCATTATGTCATGTTTATGGATGATGTCAATTGGCATAATATTTTCAATACAGTCAAACACCCTATTGTAATTGTGTTTTGTTTTTATGTTTGTACTTATTATTTCGACATTTTTATTTTTCTATTGTAATACTGTTTAAATTTTGTGTAATATGTAATATGGTGTCTATGGATGTTTTCCGAAATAAAATAAATAATAATAATAAAAAAGCTGATCATAAATAGAGCCGAAAACAAAATTAAAATTAGTTCAAAAATAAATAAGATATAAGCAGATATAAGCATTTAAATTTCATGCTAGACAGAGAGCGCACTATACTGAGCCGTGACGTCACGGCTCAGGAGCGCCATACAAATGCTATACTAACACACGCATTGTGAGAAAGGGATAGAGCATCCCCTCCCTATCCCCACCTAAAACTTTAAACGCTCATATCTCAGATTTATCAGCCAATTTAAATTATTTTTTCAGTATGTGTAATGTATTTAGTTATATTCCTCGCTAAGCCGGTTATTTGTAATAAATTAAACATGAGGACACATGCCTATTCTAATGGCGTCGATTCTGACATACCACTCACTAAACTAAACCAATCTGACAGGACTAAAATTATCTGCCTCTCTTTTAATTTTAATACGTGAGCAAAATTGTTGCCATCCTTCGGCAACAATTTTAGAGCTGTCAAGTTTAGTTTAGTTTAGAGTGGATCAGAATCGATGCCATTATCTTTCATAATTTCAGACGAAGATACCGAGTACCCTCGAAAATACCAGAACAGAAGACCGTCAGAGAAAATTCGAACCAGAAGCAGAAGTCCTAAAGACAACCAATACTACGATAGGAAAAAGCGAGCTCTGAACGAATCTATCAATATTAACGATAATATTATAATAAATGATACAATAAAAGATTTTAGATTAGAATTGCAATTCAACGATGCTATAACACCCAATGTGACTCTAGAAGGTTCTACGACAGAAACGTATATACCAGACAATGCTACCCTCAAAAAAGATAAAAGTGGTGGGTTATTGCCAAAATTGAGCTTTTGGAATCGGCTGAAGGTTAGGAAAACGAGGTTACCGTTTTGGGAGATGGATGAAGAAGAAGTTATGTCTTCTGAAGAGGATTTTTCTTCTAACTTGAAGAAAAGGTCGCCTAGAAAGAAGCCAAAGAATATGAAAAAGATTCGAGAAGGTAAGTTTCAAAATTATTTCTTTGACAGAGCGAAGTGAAAGCCTACGGAAACAAATCAACGTTTATATGTATGCTTGTGAGTTTGTATATTCGACGATAGCTTGCGTAGCGTTAATACAATCTTCTCAAAACTTAGTACAGCACGTGCTGTACGTCAGTTGTGGTCAAACGCTTAGCCTGTCATACACAAATAAGTAGTTCATTCGAATACAATTTAAGTTTGAATATAAGCAATATCAGTCCAGTCATTGCGAAGATGTGGGGGTCGCGAGACTCGCGATGTTACAGTTTGTGGTGAACCTCTATTTCATAGTGCATAACCTGCTGCCAACGCAAAACTACATTGGCAGCTTCGATGCCATCACTAAAAACAGTGAAGGAAAAGATCGCGAGAAAACCACTCCACTTTCTTAATTAGAACAAATACAAATACAAAATACAAAATAATTTATTGTTGTTAAACATAGTTCAAGAAAAAATAAGTAACCCTGCCTGCTGCTATAGCGTTAGCTGTGATGTAGCAGACAAAAAGCAGCAGTGTCTTCCCAAAAATAACAGCAAAACAATGGAACGCCTTGCCCCTGTCTGTGTTTCCGCAGCATTACAAACTTGGAGTGATCAAGTCTAGGGTTAATAGGTTATTACTGGGCAAACGTGCTCCATCTTCCACCGCATCATCGCTTTCCATCAGGCAAGATTGCGGTCAAACGTTAGCCTAGAAAGATGTAAAAAAAAACGGTTGTCCAAGAACCTCAAAAGTTCATAATACATAAGACATTGACCAACATGCACTGGATCAAGATGGTGGATTAGGGCCCATCCTCTTCTCTCTGAGAGAAAGCCTGTCTCCCAGCAGTGGGATGATGATAAGATGCAATAATGATGATGATGCTGAAATCGACTTCCAAATATATTTACATACTCGTAATTAGTTACAAGTGAAGCTAACGTAGGGAAACGCTGGATGCAGCCCGCTTCCAATTGGCCCTTTTGAGATCGATGGGGGCCTTGTCCAGCAGTGGACGTCCTATGGCTGAAATTATGATGATGATGATGATGAAAGCTAATGAAATCGTGTCAAAAAATCACAATCTATCTCTAATTTCAGACATAATCATCGATGACTCTGACGACGGAATCACCAAATCAATGTACGAAATGTACTACAAGCCATTACTACCTAGAAACCCGTACAGAAGGGTCAAGGCCACCGACGAAGTACGAAGCAGCCGAAAGATAAAGGCCAGAAGAACGGTAAGTGAAGAAGTAATGGAAAAGGAAAAGAAAGAACGAACGAGAAGAAGAAGTAAGAAGAGGAGGAATAATGCAGGTGCGAACTATATGTCTGATAGGAGAAGACAACAGAGTGAGAAAGAAGGAATTTTGGATGTGGATGAAGAAATACCCCTACATGGTAATTTTAGGAAAAAAATAATTAAATATATTTTTTTTTATCATTTTTAAGACTCCATACTCAAAGGATGTGAACGGGACCCTATTACTAAGCCTACACTATCTAAAACACTGTTTTAAACTATCACGATTGTTCACTAAAGTTATATGATTATTTACGGGATATTTACCGTGGTAAGGTTGTGGAATGAGCTCCCGATATTTCGGCGCTTAGTTATATGCACCATGTTCACGGGAAGACTGAAGAATGCGGGTGGTTGGTCGAACAGTTCAAAGTTAGGTGCAGACATAACGATCTACCCTCTTTCTTAGTCTTTTGCTACGGTTATCACTGGAACTCGAACTAGAACCTAAGTCCCGACAAAACACACTCAATGTATCACTGCGTATAGTATTTTGAACACATTTTGAACGCGAATTTTTATTTTTAAGGTAACCTAATACCGGTGCATGTAACTGCGCTGAAATATCGGGAGCTCATTCCACAACCTTACTACGCTATCTGTCTGTCCGTCTGCCTGTCTGTCTGTACATGCTACCTTTTAATGGCTGTATCCTTAATATATAGCTAGTTGAAATTTTCACAGAATATGTAATGTTACGGCGGATTAACTTATAAAAAAGTAAAAACCAAAAGGAGGATTCCATATAATAAAGGTATTTTTGTATTTGCTCTAGTGTAAAAACGGTAATACGTACAAGCGTCAAACTTAGCATGATTATAGTACACACTCTATAGTAAAACAATAAATAAATAAAGGCCAAGTGCGAGTCGGTGACAAATTTTTGTTCACCACCAAGTTAAATTTTTCACATAACATTATTGTTACTGTGCCAGCCCTAGTGCTAAGGTTGCGTGCGAGTAGGTTATTAAAATTAAGGTCAGCCGAATCCGGCCTTCTGTACCTGTTTATTTTGTGCAAATATCATCATCATTTCAGCAATAGGACGTCCACTGCAGACATAGGCCTCCCCCCATTGATCTCCAAAAAATCCGATTGGAAGCGGCCTGCATCCAGCGTTTCCCTGCGGTCTCTTTTAGGTCGTCTGTCCATCTTGTGGGTGGACGTCCTACGCTGCGCTTACTGGTCCATGGTCTCCATTCCAGAACCTTTCGGCCCCATCGGCCATCTGTTCTGCGTCTGTGCAAATATAGTGTCGTACAATTAAAATCAAGCTTTAATAATTTAAAAAAACTTTTAGAACACAAGCTTTTTAGTATTCTTCTCAGCAAACCCTTTTATTTGATACCCATATCATGATGGCAGATAAGAACATTTTGTCCGCCATCTTGGGGCTTCCGCCATATTGAATTTATCATCTAGGACCAAAGTGCTTGGGAAGCCAAATCCAATGAACCCAACTCGACGGGGCTACGTCGTTTCGTTTAGGAGTTTCTATCGCCACCTTCTGTCTCAATCATCAGACCTGCCCCCCGATTCTACTAAACAAATTGTCTTTAAATTGTAATTGTTATGATTTTAATTGTTAAATAACTGCCTCAAAATTGACAGTTTTTAATATTTCTTTATACTAAGTTATAATATTAGGTGGTTGTATTTTTCTAGTATGAAAAAATATTTAAAACTGTCAACTTTGAGGCAGTTTTATTATAGAAGGCAGTTATTTAACAATTAAAATCGCAACAATTACAATTTAAAGACAATTTCTTTAGTAGAATCGGGGCCCAGCTCGAAGGTACCATAACATTGCATTGTCACCGAACTTACATAAGTATGCCAAATTTCAGCTCAATCGGTTGAAGATATCTGCTTCAAAATTGAGTTGCAAGATTCCACCCGGACAAACATAGTTACATACATACATACATTGCAAGTGGAAATGTATTTATTATGCACAACTTTAAAAACAGAAAATTAACGAAACCTTAAATAAATAACTAAAAACTAAAACTTCAAATAACTAAATACAAACTAAAAACTTAAACTAAAAGACCATTAGTGAAGGGAAAGGTCTCCAGAATGCTGGCGGCATTGCCACGTTGAATGGCAATGCTTGTTTTTTTGGCGCCAACGTGGAAAAAAACATGTCGGCTCGTTGGATTATTTTCCTAAACTTGTTTATTTCCGAGTGTTAATGTGTACTAAATGTTGAATTATTATTCATTAAGTGCTCGTAAACGTGCTCGAGTGTGGCCATTTATGGACAAGTGATATAACGAGGTGAAACGTGTCTTTTCGTGTTGTTTGCAAAACTCCATAGGAGCCTCTTGTAAAGTCTCCACCACTTTACAGGGGCATGAGTTTGACTTGACCGTGACTTACTTAGCTTGACTCTGACTGTGACTATGACTTGTTTGACGCTATTAAGACTACGTAAACTGTTTAAGATTACGACTAAAGGACTTGCATCCACGGTCATGAAAATTTTAACAAAAAAAATAAATGGTAATGCTCAATTTCTGGGCGAAATAGAAGCCAGCATTCTGGACACCAGACGCCTTCACCAATCACCTGGCCAAGTCCCGATAAAGGCCCATAGCAGCCCCCACGGACCCATCGTCTCCACCCCAAACGGAGCGAATATGTACACCCGGTCAAGGTGTGCATATTTGCGCCGATTGAGGTTAAATAAAAGTTAAAGTTTATAACATCAGTGTGATTCCCGCAGAAGACGGCACGCAGCAAAGGAACCTCAAGCGGCGTGAAGTAGACGCCGTGAAGACCTCCAAACGATCACCCGACGACGGCGAGGACTACTATGATGATGATGATGATGAAGACTACGATGACGAAAGGAACAGAAGTTCCAAGAGAAAGAAGAGGTTTGTTTGTTTGCAAGTTGCGAGGTTTTTAAATTTGTGACTAATAACATTGACTTTATTTCTAGAAAAATCTATAATACTGGGTTATAAGGAAAGGGTATGCTAAGAAAGGAGGTCATTGGCGTCGATTCTGTCATACCACTCACTAATTTAAACCAATCTGACAGGACTAAAATTAGTATAGCATTTGTATGGCGCTCCTGAGCCGTGACGTCACGGCTCAGTATAGTGCGCTCTCTGTCTAGCATGAAATTTAAATGCTTTATCTGCTTATATCTTATTTATTTTTGAACTAATTTTAATTTTGTTTTCATTGATGGGCTCTATTTATGATCAGCTTTTTTATGAGGTAATAAAGAAATATTAGTCATCATGCCTATTATTGCAGTTCAATATTTTGTTTTTTCAGGACACCTCCTAAAGATGATGAAATACTAGATACGTCGGAACAAGAACAGAATGACGTCGAATATAAAATGACGCTGCGACCGACGCAGATACGCACTTTTGTAGTTTGGTTCGTCAACAATAGAAAGAGTTATATTGTTTCGTAAATATTATTGTTTAATAATATAATTAAGTTGAGTTTTACTTTTCGTTAATTTTCTGTTTTATAAGTTATATATATAGCTGTTGCCCGCAACTTCGTACGCGTAGACTCATATAAAATTTCAACCCCCTTTTGTCATCCTTAATTCGGCCCTTTCGTAAAATCCTTTCTTAGCTGATCTCTACATCCCATAAGGAATCTACCTGCCAAATTTCAGCTTCGTGGGTCAAGTAGTTTTCGAGATTTCGTGTTTAATAAGTGAGTGAGTAGATGAATTTCGCTTTTATATATATATGTAGATTAAATTAAATACAATGAGATATAAATTAAAATATAATTATATTATGTATAGTTTTGTCGTTTGGTTCGTCAACAATAGAAGACTTATATTGTTTAGTAAGTATTATTGTTTGGTAAATATATAGTTCTATCGTTTGGTTCAGCAACATTTGAAAGACTTATATTGTTTAGTAAGTATTATTGTTTGGTAAATATATAGTTCTATCGTTTAGTTCAGCAACATTTGAAAGACTTATATTGTTTAGTACATAAATATAATTTTGTCGTTTGGTTCGTCAACAATAGAAAGACATATATTGTTTAGTAAGTATTAATGCTTGGTAAATATAGTTTTGTCGTTTAGTTCATCAACATATATTGTTTAGTAAATATTTTTGTTTGGTAAATATAAATGAGAATGGCGAATACGCTACAATTATCCACCACTAACGAGATTTGGGTAAATGGGTATGCCATTTAAAGTGCTACTTTTAATATGACATCAAAAAATAATATGCTGTCAGTAAAATCTGTCTGTCAAGCTTTATACCCCTCATAAGCTTATTCGTTTTTGTCCTATTATCAATATACCAAAATTCTACACTAACTATAGACGTAATTCATACACGTTGAGAGTGAGCAAGAACTGTAACACCATCGATAAGCGCTTAGGGTTGGATCTATTCTGCATGAGCGTTGTGGCAGTTGATGTTTGTGGACATAAATAATACCAGCTTTGATAGATTATTGCAGATTTATTCAAGTATTTAGTTTTAATGGAGGAGCACATAAAACAAACGTCCATGCAGGATAGCGATCAGCAAAGAGAATGTAACGCTACGCTAAGAGCGATCAGGGGCCTTACGGACAACTGCTATTACAGGCACCTAATCCGCTCAGTTGGAAAATCACGCGACCGCAAACCGTATCTGGGCGCGATAAGGTTTGCGGTCGCGTGATTTTCCAACTGAGCGGATTAGGTGCCTGTAATAGCAGTTGTCCGTAAGGCCCCAGGAGTGAAGAGAGCGAACAAAACTTTTTTGCTACAGACGACAAAACCTTACAGATTGCATTGCGTTTACATAGATATTATAAGCTGATCGCACAGATTATCAATTTCTAACAGCAGTTAGTCAGCTGTTGAGTAGGGTTCTTTGTTTAAGCCTATTGTTATGTCATTTTAATTTTTTCGGCAAACGCATATTGTGTAACTGCGTGATGTCAATAAAATTGTTACTTTTTAAATTTTTATCTGTGAGGACCCGTAATTAGCTTCTGGATCTATTGAGAATTTTTTTTAAAGCTGTTGGTCTTCCTCTGAAATAAATAAATAAATAAATAAATAAAAATTGGGTATACTAATCAGACAGAACATACTTTAATGACTATTATTGTTTGGTTAATATATTATAGGAGAGTGGGCGAATACAGTCTATTTCCTACCACCATCGAAATTTGCGTAAATGGGTAGGCCAGTTATTGTATATTTTTTAACATGGCGCCTTAGAATAACTACACAAAGAAACCAAGTACATTCGCAAAATTTAAGCCATTCAAATGGTGTCATATATGGCTCCAAAAATAAATATAAAAATGTTACTATGACAATTTGCGCGGTGAAATCGTACCACAACAAATCAGAAAAGCAGCATAAGAGTTATGGTGTGACATTCCACAGGTAATCCATTAATTTTCTTGCTTAAATCGTTTAAAATACCAATCGAAACGTAAGCTACAAAGCGAATTTGTAGCTTACGTTTTGAGAAGGCGTTGTTTGGAAACCTACCTTCTCTGAGTAGTTATTCTAAGAATGGCGCATAAAAAAAATTGGCACAAAAAAGTTTAAATTGGTTAGGTACTAATCACCTGAAACTTTTTTTTATGACTTGCTAGTTATTTAAATTATAGTTTGTTTAATATAGAGGGAAATGGCCAAATACGGTCTAATTGTACAAGCGTCACACAGGGCATGATTATAGTACACACTCTAAAGTATAAAAAAGGCCAAGTGCGAGTCGGTGACAATTTTCTGTTCATTGCCAAGTAAAGCAACGTATTTTCCTCATCATTCGTTCATAATTAATTTAATTAATGTAATTCCTTTCTTATTTTTTATTTACATGCATAATTATTAATTTGTGAGATATTATGTAATGTAATTGGCTTGACCGTGTTAAATCTCAATAAATACAATTTAATTTAATTCATTCGTCCCAACGAATTGAAATGCCGCCATATTTAACCAATTTTGAAGTCGTTCATTTATTTATTTTAAGAATAATTATTGTATTATGTTGTTGTACGGAAGCCTTAGTACGCGAAACACTGTTTTAAACTATCACGGTTGTTCACTAAAGTTATATGATTATTTACGGGATATTTACCGTGGTAAGGTTGTGGAACGAGCTCCCTATATTTCGGCGCAGTTACATGCACCATGTTCACGGGAAGACTGAAGAATGCGGGTGGTTGGAGAACAGTTAAAAAGTTAGGTGCAGACATAACGATCTACCCTCTATCTTAGTGTTTTGCTACGGTTATCACTGGAACTCGAACTCGAACCGAAGTCCCGACAAAACACACTCACTGTATCACTGCGTATAGTTTTTTGAACACATTTTGAACGCGAATTTTTATTTTTATTTTTGAGGCAACCTTACCACGGTAAATATCCCGTAAATAATCATATAACCTTAGTACGCGAGCCCGACTCGCACTTGGCTGGTTTTATTTTTTACACGCTGTACGGCCGTGTGAGTGACAGCTGATTAGCGGCGCCATTTCATATTTGTTTCTTAATTATTTTTATGTTATAACAATTTTATATAAAATTTATGAAAAGATGCTATTTAAAAAAAACGACACAAACAAAACATCGACAATAAAACAACAACAACACAACAACAATAAAAAACAACAACAATACAACAATCAACAATATAGATTATACAGATTTTCCTATATAAATAAATGCCTATATGTATTTTACTTATTTCTCCTTTAGCGAACACAATTTTAGTTTGCGTTATAAATGAGTAACGTACAGTGTTTAGTTGTATAGTTTTTTGTTTTTTTTTTAAATTAAAATAGGACACATTTAAACACGAACGTGAATTGTACTATGGCATATCTCCCTTATTTGTCGGATCTGAGGATGAAAATACGAGTAAGTCACATAGCAACAAATCCATTGATTAAAACACGCCAATACAATAATGCCCGCAAATTAATGTGTTTGTCTCGATAGGGGGTGATGTCATTTTCTAACTGCAGATCGTTTGATGAAACTAATTTTTAGGGTTCCGTATCCAAAGGATAAATAATCTATCTACTATATAAAAATAAGTCGGGTTTTCCTTCCTGACGCTATAACTCCAGAACGCACGAACCGATTTCCACGGTTTTGCATTCGTTGGAAAGGTCTCGGGCTCCGTGAGGTTTATAGCATATAGGTTTATAGTAGCGAGGCCGAAGGCCGAGCTCTACGCGTACGAAGTAGCGGGATTCAGCTAGTACTTCTATATAATACTAATATTATAAAGAGGAAAGATTTGATTGTTTGTTTGTTTGTTTGCATTGAATAGGCTCCGAAACTACTGAACCGATTTGAAAAATTCTTTCACTGTTGGGAAGCTACACTATCCCCGGGTGACATAGGCTATATTATATTTTCCAAAAAAATAGGGATCCTTACCATAACTCCAATAATGTAACCCAAGGTGTAAAAAAATAAGATTTACAATTTTGACTTTGCGTGTTTGACAGTTCTAAGACAGGACAACTTACAGGTCACGAGTGACAGGTCAGCTAGTAATAAATAATAATATTTGTAATAGACCGCTAGACTTGAAAGTGTAAGGTCGTGGGTTCAAACCCCGGGCCCGTACCAATGAGCTCTTTGGAGTTTATGTACGGATTTTCATATCACTGGCTTTTCGGTGAAGGAAAACATCGTGAGGAAACCTGCATACGTACGGAGAAGAACACTGTATGTGAATTCACCAACCCACAACTGGGCCAGCGTGGTGGATATGGCCCAATCAACCTTTCGGGGTAGGCCTAAGTCCAGCAGTGGACTGTTAAAAGGTTGATTATGATGATCCAAAGGGTAAAAACAGGACCCTATTACTAAGACTACATTGTCTGTCTGTCCGTCTGTCTGTCTGTCTGTCCTATCTTTAAACGGCTGTATCTTTCGAACCGTAATAGATGGCCAGTTGAAATTTTCACAGAATATGTAATGTTACGGCGGATTAACTAACAAATAATAAAAAGGTCAACAAATAATAACGAAAGGGGGTCCCCATACAACAAACGTATTTTTTTAAGTATTCAGTACTCTAATATAAAAACCGTAATACTACGTCAAACTTGGCATGATTGTAAACACTCTAAAGTATTAAAAAAAAAATATATAAGTAATGGCCATGTGCGAGTCAGTGTCAAGTTTCTGTTCATTACCAAATTATATTAATACTAGCTGACCTGACAGACGTTGTCCTGTCTCAAAACTGTACACAAAAACACACGCAGAGTCAAATCTTATTTTTTTACACCTTGGGTTACATTATTGGTGTTTTAGTAAGGATCCCTATTTTTTTTTTTAATATAATTTAGCCTATGTTACCCGGGGATAGTGTTTAGCTTCCCAACAGTGAAAGAATTTTTTAAATCGGTTCTGTAGTTTCGGAGCCTATTCAATGCAAACAAACAAACAAACAATCAAATCTTTCCTCTTTATAATATTAGTATAGATAGATAACTGGTAATTTGTTATTGGAATGTTTTTGTGGTACGGAATCCTCAGTGCGTGAGCCTTACTCGCACTTGGCTGGTTTATTATGGAGTTATCGCAGCAGTAAATAAATAAAACTCAATAAAATTTATGAACTGTTCGCCATTTGTTCTAACAGTTATGTAACTGCATTGCTTATTAAAACCAATTGGCTTTTAGTTTTCCGTAGCCATAGATAATAGATCAATGAGGTTTTACCAATAGAAACGTCATTAAATAAACCGGCCAAATGCAAGTCGAGGGTTCCGTACCACCACACAATATAATAAGGTCGTCCAAGTAATCGAATTACCAGTTGTTCAGGCTTAAGAGGGGGCAACCGAAATTTTATGCTAATTTGCCATGATATTCTAACTAAACCAAATATCCGATCACCGTAATAATTGATATATGTGAATTTTCAATTCATTTTCTTTCCGCCATTAAGACAGAAACATAATAGCAAGATATTTACTCGATACTTTAATGTTTTGAAAATGGTGCCTTTTTGCAATTTTTTTTGATTTTACTTGGAAAGTACTTCAGTTACATATCTAAAATAAATACTCACCGAAGGAAAATATAGTTTGTTTTCCAGTGTTAAGACAAAATTTACCTAGATTAATTAGTACTCTCATAATAAATTATATTCGATTTGAGACTTACGTCCTTTAGTTCTAAGCAACTATTCGGTCAAACGGCAAGTCCGATATTCAGTCTTATTCTGTTGCGCTTTGCATCTAAATAGCGAAACATGCTCCGTTTAACCTCAGTACCGCACTGTGCCTCAACGGGGAAGGACGCACGCGCTTGCTTTTCGCCTTGGTTTTATCTTCCGAGTGCGATTATATCAACACCTACTGTATTTTCAAACAAAGGATAATATAAAAAAATCGATGGCTCGAACGCGACCACTTGATGCGGCTACCAAGTGGTGACAATGACCTTAGAGCACAGACTAGGTAAAGCTACTACGAAAAAATAACATAGATACAAATAAAATGGATACGACTAGGCCCTAACGAATCCATTATTATGTATGCTCAGTAATATAACTATTAGAGTCGGAGTGTTTCTTTGTGACAGACAAACAGACAGAGAGAGAGAGAGAGAGAGAGACGGAGAGAAGCAGAGAGAGAGAGTCAGAAAGATAAAACTAAAAATTAAATGACATTATAAAATAATTTAGATTCATTATAATTTTATAAAATTAAAATTAAAAATCATTTAAATTAATGTGATGGTTAATTTGACTTGAGAGTTCCATCCACATTTTCTCACGTTTTTACGAGAAGCGGCTTTCTGCAAAAGGAGGAAGGTTCTCAATTTTAACAGACAAAAAATAGCTTGGTAATAATGGAAGCAAAAAAACATCTTCTAATAAAAAAATATTTAAATGTGGAAAGTCAAACAATAGGTACTTATGTTTTTAACCGACTTCAAAACAGGGGCAAGGTTCTCAATTCAACCGGTATAAAAAAATACTAGTCGAATTGAGGACCTTCCTCCTTCTTTGAAGTCGGTTAAAAACAAGTACCTACTGTTTGACCAGTTGGGTTGGCTCGGGTATGTGCTGGTAAGGGGAAATGCACAATACACTAGCGGGACTACTTACCTTAGTCAAAGTCAAATACTACTTACCTTTTTATCCGACTTCAAATAAGGAGGAAGGTTCTCATTTACCTTAGAGTACCTTCAATTCGACCAGTATTTTTTTATACTGGTTGAATTGCAGTCCACCACTGCGGTGCAACAATGCGGTGCAACACTGCGTTGCAACACTGCGGTGCAACAGTGTGGTACAACAGTGCGGTACAACAGTGCGGTACCATCTTTAAATATTTTGAATCAGTAGCATAAAATACGAGTTTCTCAGATCAAACGCTAGGTGGCACCACCAGTATTTCAGCAAAGTGAAGTTATATCAAAAAATAAATAGCAATTTTTGAATATTTTGAACTAATTGGTTGGAAACATAGGTGAGTTTTTTTTTGAGGATTAGGTGAGGTTTTGCGTGATTTGCGTCCAACACTAGATGAGAGCATTTATATTTCAGAGAATCTTGACTTGTATCGTAAAATATTTCTGCCATCCTTGCATATTTTAAATCAGTAACGGTGATTATAGATTGTTCAGTTCTAATACTAGAAGACATCTTCAATATTTCAGTGAAGACGTTAAATCAGAAAATATTTCAGCCATCCTTGAATATTTTAAGTCTGTGGCATCGATTAATGGCTGCTGAGGTCTAAAGCCAAACGACGGCACCAATATTTCAGAGATTTTGAGAAGTAGCTTCACTAACGAAATTTCTTTATTTAATTCAAATCCGAAAATATTTTGACCATCACTACATATTTTGAGTTTTATTCAGTGGTAAATGATTTCACAGGGTGAGTATTAGGGAACTAACGCAGTATTTTTCATACATTTTGGGTAATGAGAAGCCACAGGCAAACCACGGCAAAACTTATCTCAGATGGCGCCACCTTCGCTGGTGCTGTCATTTGTGGCTTATTTGAGGTTATAAACATTGCTCTTGAATGAAACAATAAAAATAAACTTTGCCTTTAAACAGTAAAATGTTTCTTATATTTCAGAGAATCATGACTTGTATCGTAAAATATTTCTGCCATCCTTGCATATTTTAAATCAGTAACGGTGATTATAGATTGTTCAGTTCTAATACTAGAAGACATCTTCAATATTTCAGTGAAGACGTTAAATCAGAAAATATTTCAGCCATCCTTGAATATTTTAAGTCTGTGGCATCGATTTATGGCTGCTGAGGTCTAAAGCCAAACGACGGCACCAATATTTCAGAGATTTTGAGAAGTAGCTTCACTAACGAAATTTCTTTATTTAATTCAAATCCGAAAATATTTTGACCATCACTACATATTTTGAGTTTTATTCAGTGGTAAATGATTTCACAGGGTGAGTATTAGGAAACTAACGCAGTATTTTTCATACATTTTGGGTAATGAGAAGCTACAGGCAAACCACGGCAAAACTTATCTCAGATGGCGCCACCTTCGCTGGTGCTGTCATTTGTGGCTTATTTGAGGTTATAAACATTGCTCTTGAATGAAACAATAAAAATAAACTTTGCCTTTAAACAGTAAAATGTTTCTTGACAGTCAAGTGGCGAATCTCAGAAAAAAGTTAATGTTTCCTTAGCTGGTAAAAAAGCGAATCTTTTGGCAAGGTAGGTATGCAATAAAATTATCAATCACTGCGTTGCAACACTGCGGTGCAACAGTGCGTTGCAACACTGCGGCGCAACAGTGCGATGCAACACTGCGTTGCCACACTGCGTTGCAACACTGCGTTGCAACACTGCGTTGCAACACTGCGGTGCAACACTGCTTTACAACACTGCGGTGCAACACTGTGGACCAAGTAGACAGAGACACTAAGATTATACAAGTCGCATTGAGAACCTTCCTCCTTATTTGAAGTCGGATAAAAAGGTAAGTAGTAATACCTACTGTTAGACCGGCCGGGTTGGCTCGGGTAGGTACTGGTAGGTCAAACAGTAGGTATATTAGGCCGACTTCAAATAATGAGGAAGGTTCTGTGAAGGATGATGATGATATTTTTTAGTAAATTGAATTGAATGGAATGGAATTGAATTGCATTGCATTAAATTACATTAAATTAAATTAAATTAAATTAATCATACTTAAATAGATATTAACAACCAGGTATACTCGTAGAACAAACACAAAATGTTCATCACATTAATTTTGTCCTAGGTGGGAATCGAACCCACGCCCGAAACTCAGAAGGTAGGTTCACTACCAACTGGACCAACGGGCTTTCGGGTATTTCGTTTCGCGTGTTTCGTTTAGTATAGTATAGCATAGCGTAGCGTAGCATACCATAGCATAGCATTAGTTTAGTTTAGTTTGATTTAATGTTTAACGATCTCTGACTCTCTGTCTCAAGCGTAAAATTTTAATTTGAAAATTAATTTAGGCAATTTCAATTTAATTTATATAATTTATTAATTTTATATTGATATTGTAGAAAACTTAAAAATTAAGTTTAAAAATATACAACAAACACAATTTTGAAAATTGAAATAAACAATTTACGGTTTTGCGCGCCGCGACCGAACCCAGCTAATCGCCAAAACGCCAACATTATGCTTATCCTGTGTTTATTACTCCTTGCCGCATGACGAGTTCGACTACGCGAGTTATGTGTACTGGAGCTGCGCGCGACTGCCGCGCTGCCGTGGTTGTGTTTCACACTAATGCGGGTGATGCGAGACGCGCGGGTGAAATCAGAAATTTTCCTCGCTTTATACGCACTCTTAACGCCTTCCAAAATATTCGAAGCAATTGCTAATTTGTAAAATATGGCATTTCGATTCGGTGAAATGATAAGGTCGATGTTACAAAAAGGTCGTAAATAACGAATTTACCTGTTATAACTTGGTAATGAACATAAAGTTGTCACCGACTTGCACTTGACCATTATTTATTAATACCGCTCTGACATAAGAGCTAATACAAAAATACGTTAAAAAAAATACGTTTGTTATATGGGGGGGTACCCCCCCCCCCTTCGTTTCCCACTTTAATTGTGCGAGCTTCTATTCTGTGGAATGCGCTGCCTGAATGGCATTCCCCGATGCCAATGGGTGTCTTCAAATCACGAGTGAATCGGTTTCTTCTAGGCAAGCGTGCTCCATCGTAGACCGCATCATCGCTTAACATCAGACGAGTTGGCGGTCAAACGCAAGCCTATAATTTAATAAAAACACCCTGTTTTAGTTAGTCCCTTATACCTACTTTTTTTGTAATTTTCCTATATTACGTACGCAGAAAAATCAATATCAAAACTCAATCATAACCTAAAAATCTTTCAGAGCGCCTGGTTATTGCGACGCGTGACCAAAATGCTGGCGTGTTTCTGGCTCAACGCATAAGCATTGCCATTCAGCGTGGTAATGCCGCCGGCATGCTGGGTACGCTGCCAACTGGTAGTGGGCTTGAGCATTTGGATTGTCTTTAGACCTTCAACGGTCTATGGGCAGTCTCACTGTATTTGTAGTGTTAGTTTTAGCTTGTATTTTGTCATGTTAATAAAGGCACTTGCCACAGTAAAAAAAATCACAACCATATCTAGTAAGATTAGTACAGCCCAGTTACAACTGACCATGTTTAGAATGACCAACCTCTTTGTAGACTTGGATAAATAATGGAACTAAAACGTCATAAGCGGCCGTCAGTTTGTTAATGAAATACGATGGTAGCTCCCTCATTTAACTGTACAGGTAAGTTGGTCGAACTCTACTACTGTAAAGCATCCGCGACGCGTATGGGTTGTTAATACAAACAATTACGAATCTATGCTCACAATTGGCGGTTGTGTATGTCTGTAATTAAATAAGAACGTGTCCGTTTTTTATTCCATTTTTTTTGTGCCTTTATGTGATGATTTGTGTTTGTTCTATATCTGAATGTTAATGGCACCGATTCTGATGCACACTAAACTAAACTAAACTAAATTTGACATCTCTAAAATTGTTGCCATCCTTCTCTCACATATCAAAATGAAAAGAGAGGCAGATAATTTTAGTCCTGTCAGATTGGTTTAGTTTAGTGAGTGGTATGACAGAATAGGCCTCATTATCAATTTAAGTATGTATTTTTTTTTAAGTATGTATATCAGTCAGTATGTATATCACTGTTATGTTTCGTTTTTACTTTTTGACTTTTTTATTATTTCTTTGTTAATCCGCCGTAACATTACATATTCTGTGAAAATTTCAACTGGCTATATATTATTACGGTTCGAAAAATACAGCTGTTCAAAGGTAAGACGGACAGACAGACGGACGGACGGACGGACGGACAGACAGACAGACGGACAGACAGACAGACATCCAGTTTTTACCCTTTGGGTATGGAACCCTAAAAACATACAAACGCCTCCTCCGTTTTTGAAGTCGTTAAAAATAATAATTAATAATTATTTTATAATTGTCTAGCCAGCCCGCGTGCCACTCCTAGACAATGAGTCAATACCAAATAACCATGAGCTGTAATTTCAGTACACAAGTCTGAAGTCCTACTGAAACATTATTTCATGCTGAAACTGAAGTTCTTGGTTGTTCATTACTCAGTAAGTATCTGCCAGCGGTCCAGACCACACGTGTTCGCAGCGAAAATAAAATTATATTTCGCGAAACTCAACCGACATAGCGTCTTCTGTGGAAAATACGGGAAAAGCTGGTAAGTTTTTTTTTTTACTGTTCGAAATACAGGGTACGAAACTGAGAGGTCCGTGCGTCTGTCCTACGTTTAAACAGCTGTAATGTTAATATGTAATGTTACGGCAGTTTAACTAACAAATAATAAAAAAAGACAAAAAGTATAAACGAAAGGGGTCCCCATTCAACAAACATATTTTTTTACGTATTTTTGTATTAGCTCTAACGGAAAAACGGTAATACGTACAAGCGTCAAACTTGGCATGATTATAGTACACGCTCTAAAGTATAACAACAAATAATAAATAATGGACAATTGCGAGTCGATGTCACTGTTCACCACCGGCTCTCGTACGATCACCGAAGTGAAGCAACGTCGGGCGCGGTCGGTACTTGGATGGATAACCGCCTGGGCGTTGACGGGATGTCTTTTTTCCAAAAAACAACAACAAGTTATGTGGTGGTACGGAACCCTCGGTGCGCGAACCCGGCTTGCACTTGGCCAGTTTAATTTTTTTATTCGTAAAGAATCCAATAGTACATACAATTAGAGTCCGTTTCACGAAAGAAGTCCCGCAGACGCGGCGCTGTCATCGCGTATCAATCACTATCAGTATCATTTCTCGAGTAGAACTTTAACAACTTTTGGCATCGCACACGACTCTTTAACGATGGAAAATTAATAAAAATCTCACTAGCGTCCAAACACAGTAACAACACCTGACAACTACAACATGGAAATTTTGTTCCGCTGTTTGCCGTGGGACTTCTTTCATGAAAAGCACTTTACTGGAATCACTGATGTTGGTATCAAAGCTGCCAAATTAAAGTGGGGTTGGGTGGGACACGTGGCCAGGCACCCTGATAGATGGGCCCTGAGGATCACACCTGAAAACGGACGAAGGAGCCAATGCAGGCCCAGAAAACGCAGGCGCGATGACCTCCAGACACAGTGGTCGAGTCTGGCACCGATCGCACTGTCTGGAAAGAGATGGGGGAGACCTTTGCCCAGGAGTTGGACAGTATAGGTTAAAAAAAATGCAGACACGAGCAGAATAAAATAATGCAGAATTAGAGCTCACTGATTTAAAGCTTACTACGGTAGACCCCTGACAACATCGGTCAGTGATCGAGTTAAATCAGCGAATCATTCAAAGACGTGCCTACGTAATTTTTTAAATTACAACTTTTTAGTATGGTGGGTGTTAATAGGCGTAAATTAACTACTTAAATAGTCAGACATACATATTACACGGGGCGCTTCTAAAATATGTAAAATAGACTTATCGTAATTTTTAAAACTATCACGTTTGTCACTAAAGTTATATGATTATTTGACCTTACCACGGTAAATATCCCTTAAATAATCATATAAATTTAGTTCTATTTCAGCCAATAAATGATTGAAAACAAATAGCTTCATCATTGAAGGCCACGCGTTTCTATAAATAAAGTTTTATTGATATATTCGATACATACTCGTACGTATTCTAGCTCAATATTCAATAAGTTTATTGAGACATGTACCTACCTATGCGTGCAGACCTTAAATAATATGATTTTGTACATATTAAAACAATATGTAGTACATATGACCCTGTAACGGGTATGGCAATAGAAAGAATGGAACGGTCTTTCAGTACCAAAGATTTTCTATAACGAGTCGAATACAACAGTCGAAAACCATACAGTCGAATTGATAACTTCCTCCTGAAGTCAGCTAAAACTAATAACATCCTGCCGCAAGTTCTAAGCTTTTCTGAAAGCACTGTTTTAAACTATCACGGTTGTTCACTAAAGTTATATGATTATTTACGGGATATTTACCTTGGTAAGGTTGTGGAATGAGCTCCCGATATTTCGGCGCAGTTACATGCACCATGTTCACGGGAAGACTGAAGAATGCGGGTGGTTGGAGAACAGTTAAAAAGTTAGGTGCAGACATAACGATCTACCCTCTTTCTTAGTCTTTTGCTACGGTTATCACTGGAACTCGAACTCGAACCTAACCTAACCTAACCTTTTCTGAAAGCGTTTTTGAGATTTCGTTCGAAAGTAAGTCATATTGCGTGATATTTTCGTACGAAATATTTCCTGAGGTATTCAATAATTGAGCCCCAGAGCTATCTCTCGCACATTTTCAGTGATATCATCATCATCATCAGCTGGAAGACGTCCACTGCTGAACATAGGCCTCCCCCTTTAACCTCCAAACTGAACGACAGCTCGCCTTTTGCATCCACTGGATACCCGCGACTCTCACAATGTCGTCGGTCCATCTAGAGGGAGGCCTTTTTTTTTTTTTTTTTATAATTAATAGGCTTGCGTTTGACCACCATCACGCCTGATGTTAAGCGATGATGCGGTCTACGTTGGAGCACGCTTGCCTAGAAGGAACCGATTCACTCGTAATTTGAAGACACCCAGATTGTAACCATCGGCCTCCCACTTTCAGTGATATACCTAAGTTCAAATAAAATGAGAAAATGTAAGAACCTACCTTAGTAAATATTGATAAAATTTGCCAACTGAGTAGGTACTTCCCCTATCAGTCAGTAAAATCCTACATAATACCAGTTAAATCTGGTTATCTTCGGTTGACGCAAATTGTTGCGTCAACAATATTTTAACTGGCATAGTAATTTTATTGTATTAATTGTCTTGCACAATCTTTTTTGTGTACCTACATAATATCTTATTTACCTACATGATTAAGGCCTAGTATATAGCGCGCCGCAATCAAATTTCCTGTCTACTTTTAAAAATGTGCTTCGATCATATTGCGTAGTTAATATTTCAAAATATTTAGAATAAATTTTTGTTTTATTATATTTTATTATGACCACTAAAATAAGGTAAAGCTTTTCCCATTTATTATTGTAATAGGCATGTGTCCTAATGTTTAATTTATTACAAATAACCGGCTTAGCGACGAATACAACTAAATACATTACACATAATGAAAAATAATTTGAATTGGCTGATAAATCTCTGAGATATGAGTGTTTAAAGTTTTAGGTGGGGATAGAGAGGGGGATGTTCTATCCCTTTCTGGCAAAGCGTGTGTTAGTATAGCATTTGTATGGCGCTCCTGAGCCGTGACGTCACGGCTCAGTATAGTGCGCTCTCTGTCTAGCATGAAAATAAAATGCTTATATCTTATTTATTTTTGAACTAATTTTAATTTTGTTTGTGTTGATGTGCTCTATTTATGATCAGATTTTTTTATGAGGTAATAAAAAAAATATTTGTCATCATGCCTATTATCGCAATACTTGCAGCAAAGTTTCAAACGACAACGACAACGACATTAGCTTGAGAGATGTTATCTCAAGCTAATGTCATACAATTTTATCTTTCCGCAGGTGTTAACGCTAACAGAAATTGGGCCTTGTCTTACCCCCCTGGTGTACCATGGGGGTTGATAGTGGAACTTTTAATGATTATTAATAAACCCCTCAAGTTGTTTTAACGAGGCACATAAGCGTTAAACTCTATTACTTTTTTTTTTTCAGCCCAGCGCTCTCCACTTCGCTTTCAAGTAGCAGAAAGGACCTCAGGAAAAGTGTCTTTTAAGGCAAAAACGTTTTTCCAAAATGGAATCACATGAGAAGAACGTAAACGGCTTGGCTGGGAGCCTCGCCAACACTGACTCCCTGGAGATGCGAGAGACGAATGGTAAGTATGTAAAATACGAAGACCACAAATCTCACATCACATCGACAGCCAGTAAACGTCCACTGCTGAAGAAAGGCTGCTCTTAGAGAAGGGTGTTGCCATAATCTCCACACTTGGCAAACGGCTTTGGGATCAAAGACATGTATTTTCGTAACTGGACAAGCTATCGGCATACATACAATTTAAAATGTAATCTTGTCCAAGCCATGGTTGCGCTCAGTTGTAAATTCCGCACTCTCTGTCAGCCATACAAAGACTATCTGCTTGTTGTAAGAGCTGACCAAAAAAGGGCCTTTGGGTTCGTGGTTCAGATGGGGATCTGACCTCCAATTCAAGCAAGCTAAGGAAGACAAGAACGTGGCATAGCCCGCATTTGTAGAGGGAAGAAAAAATCAGGCCACCAGTGCTTTCCTATGGAGACAGGAGATCCCATCGCAAAAGCCGACCACCGAACGCCTTTTAATGGGTAATATCACTTAACGCCCAAGGCACGTCACTTAGTCTGATCTTCGGCTTTTCGCTTCCAACCACTGCCAGCTGCCTTACGTATATTGTCACTCCAACGAGTCTCAGGACGTCCTAAGCTACATTTGCCGATTCGTAGTCTCCACTCTAGAGCCCGGCTATCCTAGTACAACGACACCTAACCATTGGCCTTGACCTTTGTCTTATGCTCTAATTAATTCTAATTAATTCTACTGTCCCCACTAGAATTTCCTATTAGTGTGAAGCGTTTTTTATCGGTTCCGCGACTGATTTGATTTATCATCTTTCGTTGACTTAGCTTGATGATGCTTAATGGTTATTAACTAATTGATGGTCTTTTCTTAGGTATACCAGCTCGTCGGCTCAAAGACATGGATGACCTCCTCCTATACGTCGGCGGTTTCGGCTGGTACCAGCGTATACTGTTCCTCCTGATGATACCGTATGCATTCTTCTTCGCGTTCGTCTACTTTGGACAGATCTTCATGACCGTGGTGCCGGCGGAACACTGGTGCTATGTGCCTGAACTTGGGAACCTAAGCTTGGACGAACGGTGAGATTAGCATTTTTAGCCCACATTAGCTCCAAAATTCCAAATTTTTTAATTGTTAACAAAGATGTAAACAAAACATGTCATCACCATTATCATCAGCATGCTGGATTAGGGCCCATCCTCTCTTTCTGAGAGAAGGCCTGAGTCCCAGCAGTTCCCAACATGATAGGCTGAAATGATGAACGAGTCCCATACCAAGAGTTTCACAATCCACCAGACTCTATCATCAGACTCTCGTCACCTAGTGTAACGACCCCTCAAGTTTGCATTGCTTTGGTTCGTTTTATCGAGTTATATGAGCGTGTTTTTAACTGTAAAAATAATTAATTGCAGTCGCCATCTTTCCATCCCGCTCTCCGAAGACAAAGGTTTCAAATTTGACAAGTGCCGAGTTTACGGTGTCAACTGGACGAAGGTCCTAGAAGCGAGCGTTCGAGACCCAGATCCAACGTGGCCCACTGTGACATGTCAGCAGTGGGAGTTCAACTACAGCGATGTGCCTTATGAGACCATTGCTACACAGGTAGGCATCAACGACCAAGATCAAGCCATATAAAGCAAAAGATACGGTCTACAATGGAGCACGCTTGCCCAAAAGGCACCGATTTACTCGCGACTTGAAAACACCCAGATCGTAACTCCAGATTGTATATATCGGGGAACATCCACGCAGCGCATTACAAAGGCTAGTTCTCACAATAAAAGTGGAATTGAAGTGCTTCGAATGAGTTTCCTTTTCGTGCCCACCCTGGCCGTTCAAAAGGAAAATGGTTAGATCATCAGATCATGACATGGGAAACATATCATGCAGATCCGGTGGACACTCTGACAATAGTCGACAAATTTTGACACAGCGCGCATGCTCGGGCTGCAAGGGCCTTATTGTCTAGTGGCAATGGTTATCGCGTTCTATCCTGCCTCAACTAACTAACTTACACCGTGCGCGCGAGCAAGATGGCTGACGAATGCCATCGCCACCAGACGTGCCTGATAAGGCCCCAGCCCTGATTTCTTCTAAAAAATCTGTCTAATTATGTAACAGTTTCAATGAACCACGTCGGATGCATGACCATAACAGTAGGTAGGAACAGTGTGAAAGCTTTATTACTCCAGAAAAATTGCCAAACAACGAGGCCAGCTTAGGTTGTCTGGGGTTTTTTACTCCAGAGAAACTGCCTAAGAAGGACGCCAGCTTCGAGTGATTGGAGCTTTTCTACTTCAAAAAAACTGCCCAAGATGGAGGCCAATTTAGGACGTACGGAGGTTTTTTACTCCAGAAAACTTCCCAAAAATGAAGCCATTTTAGGAAGTATGGAGTTTTTTGACTTCAGAGAAACTGCCCAAAAAGGAGGCCAATTTAGGTTGTATGGTGCTATATTACTCCAGAGAAACTATCCAAGAAGGAGGCTAATTTAGGGGGTATGTAAGTGTACATAATTATATGTATGTTTGTCTGTTCCTGTGACCTTCTGAATACTAAGCGGCACACCGCTTACACAATGAATCTAATGACACATCATTAGATTCATTATCAGAGTTGAATATAGGCTACATTTTAAAGCCGGGTCGTTGTTTAATTATAAAAAAGTTAAATAAGATCCGTTATAAGCAAACTTGTTGATTCCTGATACCTTCGACATACGTTATTTCAATAAATACTAACAAATAAATTGCATCTCTTTCTTTCCATTAGCAAGGCTGGGTGTGCGACAGAGACAGCTATCCGGCCACTGCGCAGGCTATCTTTTTCTGCGGTGCCATCATCGGTGGTCTAATCTTTGGGTGGATAGCTGATAAATATGGAAGAATACCAGCACTGATTGGTAGGTTTTAATTCTTTTCTTATTCGATTTAGAGGCGACATTGATGGTTTTTGCTTTATACTGGGGTTCTCGAATCGCCGATTTAACATCACGAAGCCCAGTCTAGGTTTCTTGTAGCCTTGTAGCCCATTCTGGGTTTCTTAAAGGTGAAAGCCATTACCAGAAAAGTTACGCATTATCTTGGGTCGTAGTATTTTATACTCAGGATTACAACAGGAAGGAGGGCGGGGTATTTCGGGACCGCTGTATTCTACCACCTTGCCCTGACTCGATCTGCTATCTGCCTCCTGAATTACAGATTGATATTGTAAATTTGTTAAATAAATTATAAATTCTAATAAATTCTGTTGTTCTAATTTTTTTGACATAATCGTTTAACTAGTTAGGTAGCTCAGTTTGTCTCAACCTATGGCGCACTAACCCCGTCTCGTGGCGATGGTGTTTGTCTGTCGTCTTGCTTGCACGCATGGAGTGGAGTTTATTGGTGCAAGCAGGGTAGCACGCGACCACCATTACTACCAGACTTTACACAATAAAGCCCCAGGTCCAGGTCCAGGTCAACCCCAAATAGAGATAGTATGATTACTGGTTTCAGGAGCAAACTTGGCTGGGTTCGCCGGAGGGATTGGAACAATGTTCACGGATGCGTTCTGGTCGTTCTGTCTATGCCGGTTCGTCGTAGGGCTCGCGTACGATAACTGCTTTATCATCATGTACATCATCGGTGAGTTGACAGCAGGCTGTCAGTTAGAAGATATTAATTTTATAATTTAGGTCTTTGCTTTATTGATCATCATCAGCCAGCAGACGTCCACTGCTGAACATAGGCCTCCCCCTTTAACCTCCACACTGAATGACAGCCTGCCATCTGCATCCACTGGATGCCCGCGGCTCTCACAATGTCGTCGGTCCATCTATTGGGAGGGCGGGCTACTTACGCTGCGTCTTCCGGTTCGTGGTCTCCAATCAAGAACCTTTATTAAATGCAAGAAAATACTGGGCCGTTGGTATTAATTACTAAGCTAAGTTGAGTGATGTTGGCCTTTAAATTGACATATGATGTGATGGAGGTTCCAAACCTGTCTAGCTGTTTAAGAATTATCTCCAAAATCGCCTAAGAAGGTGAACCGTCCATTAATTCTCACGGTTGAATTTTAAGGTCAGAATTCCAAGGAAGAGAAGCCCAAATATCTGCAAAGAAGAGGATCTCTATGAATTTTCTCGGTTGAACCTCGAGGGCAAAATTCCCGAGAAGGGATACTCCCCGTTTTAAATGCGATAAAAGATACAATCTCTTTGTATCTTTTGACAACCAAACCAGGTTGGATTATCTGCGCATGAGTGGCTCTAGGTGTTCAGTGAGCTTGGGATCATTGGCAATTCTGACAGCTCTACGCTGTAATTTATCAAGTTGCTCAAGCTGATACTTGGGTGCTCCGTTCTAAATATGGAAACATCCAGTCTAATTTAAATTATTCAGATTTTTCTTTATTAAATTATTTTTCTGTCTCCAGTGGTGGAGTACGTAGGCCCGAAGTGGCGAACATTCGTAGCAAACATGTCGATAGCAGCGTACTTCACGTTCGCGGCGTGCATGCTCCCCTGGCTTGCGCTTGCGGCTGCCGACTGGCGCATCTACACGCTGGGCATCAGCGCTCCACTGGCGCTAGTCGTGCTGACGCCGTGGTTCGTGCCCGAGAGCGCAAGGTTAGAAATTGACTTTAGATTAGGTATACTTTGTACCATATTACATAGGTATTTATTACATTGGCGGATTCAGGGGGGCATAGAATAGATCTACGTTTGGCCACCAATTCGTCTGATGGTAAGCGACAGTGTGACCGAGGATGGAACACGTTGATCTAGAAGACATCTATTCACTCTAGCCTTGAAGATGCCTAGATTTTAGTTCTCAGGAAACAAGGAGGACGGCAGGGAGTTCCATTCTTGGGCAGTACATATCATAAATGATGACCCAAATTGTTGAGTACGAATCTTTAGAATAATTCCGGTGAGCTTTAAGTAAAGTTAGACTTTGGCTTCAATTAATACCGGAGAGCATTACTTACATTTGTGGTGTGCTTGCTCTTGTGGCTGGCTCCAGCGGCTGCCAACTGGCGCATCTTTATACTGGGTGTCAGCGCTCCACTGACGCTAGTCGTACTGACGCCGTGGGTCGTGCCAGAGAGCGCAGGGACTTTGACTTTAGATTTTACTTTGATTTTAGCTTTTAGTTTTTCTACTATATTCTGGAAAGTTGAATTATTTATTTACATATTATTGTTAGTTTAATCAAAGACTTTAAGCTTCGTAGAAGTTTTGTTTTCATTGGGTTCTGGCAATCTTCAGCGTTCACTTTTTTATCTTAGGTAATGTTGGCTTTTAAAATTTAATTATTCCCTTTGTTGTTTTACTTTTGTTTTTTCAGTACTTCTTATACAGTGGTACTTATGTTTTTGTGACATTTTTTATTGCAGGTGGCTAATATCTCAGGGTAGAATTGAAGAGGCGATCACAATCATGAGGAAAGTCGAAAAGATGAACGGGAAGAAAATACCTGATGACGTCATTGATGAATTTAGGGTAAGGCATAGTTTGGACTTTGACTATAGTCAAAACCAGTCAAAACTTATCACTAGTCTGTCCATTATGTTATAATAATCGCTTTTTGACAGCTGATAAGTACAAAGTTGACGACTTAACTTTGTAAAGCGTCTATTATATCCCATGCAAATAAATACGTTTGATCTAGCATTCCCTCTGTACAAGGCTACGTCAACTTGACTTTCAAGGATATAATTTAAAGTATAGACTAGATAGGACTTTGGGATATAATTTGCTAGAAGCTTTACAAAGTGAAGTCGTCATCTTTGTATGAGCTGTCTAAATATTTAATAATTAATTGTGTTTTTCAGAAAACAGCTACAGAAATAGCAAAAGCAGAACAGGAATGCAAGAACTACAGCGTTCTGGATTTATTCAAAACACCTCGACTTCGAAAAAACAGCATCTTACTTATCTTCATTTGGATTTCTATATCTATGGTAAAGAGAACACTATTTTGTCTTACTAGCGTCACCCCGCGGTTTTACACTCGTACATATTCCGGGATCAAAAGTATCCCATGTCACTCTCTGGATCCCAACTATCTCTATGCAAAAATGTAGGTGAAAGTAAAAAGTTATTACGCGCCCCTGTCTCTATACCTTACCAGGGGGGGTGTCACTCCGCAGTTTAGGTACTTTCAGTAGGGCGCCTTTCGGGCAGGCGTATGGCAGGGCAGTGGCCACGCGTAATTAAGCATATTTTCTGTGATCTTTTTCTACGAACAATGACTTCTAAGCAATCTTATCCGTTTATTAACCTACTTCTGTAACCCGTTTATAAGATACTGTTGTACTTACGGGTGTATAAATAAAAGGAATCGAAATTATAATTTTTTAAGAAGACAACCTTAAGCGTTTCACGTGCCGCGTCAGTAGAGATAGAGCTACGTGATAGAAAGAGCGGCTCTCTAGGTGAATATAGCGAGCGATATCCAGTGCTGTGCGAGTTGAATTGCTACTTTATTGCCTCGTAGATAGAGTCCTTATTTAATTACACTTCTTTGCGGAGTGACCTTTCTGCTCCTTGGTGTATTCTGTGTCATTACACAGAATACACCAAGGCCACCCCATCATCCCTCATCATCTCATTAGATGATGAGAGAGGGTGGCCAAGAAATTTTAAGAGAAGAATTTTTTAAATCCTTTCCTATATATTGTGAAGGGAAATAAAGCTTTAAGCTTTTCACTTTAAGCTTTAATAATTAATTACAATTTATTTTCTCAGGTCTTCGACGGTCATGTAAGAAATGTAGGAGCTTTGGGACTGGACATGTTTCTAACATTCACTGTAGCTACGGCCACGGAGTTCCCAGCAGATATACTGCTGATTCTTACCCTTGATGTGTGAGTTCATAAAGGGTTTTCATACTAAGATTATCTTTGACTATCTGACCTGACAGACGTTGTCCTGTCTTAGAACTGTCAAACACGCAAAGTCGAAATTGTAAATCTTATTGATTTTACACCTTGGGTTACATTATTGGAGTTTTAGTAAGGATCCTTATTTTTTTTAAAATATAATGTAGCTTATTTTACCCGGGGATAGTGTAGCTTCCCAACAGTGAAAGAATTTTTCAATTCGGTTCAGTAGTTTCGGAGCCTATTCAATGCAAACAAACAATCAAATCTTTCTTCTTTATAATATTAGTATAGATATATATAAGCTAAAGCAGAAGTGTAACTCGGACGTGTCCTTGAATTCAATGCCTACTGTCGGTCACAGGGCTAGGGTTGCTACTATCGCGTTTTACGAACATTTTCATTGTGTTTTAAATGTGTATCGGGACATCATAATGTGTAATTGTCGCGCATTGATAGCCCGTTGGTCCAGTTGGTAGTGAACCTACCTTCTGAGCTTGGGGGCGTGGGTTTGATTCCCATCTAGGACAAACATTTATGTGATGAACATTTGTGTTTGTTCTATATCTGGGTGTTAATATCTATTTAAGTATGGATTTAAAACTATATAATTATTTATGTAATATCAGTCTCTGGTAGCCATATCACAAGCTTTGCTAAGTTTGGAGTCAGATGACCGTGTGTGTAAAAATGTCCAGAATATGTAATTATTTATCCTTCTTTTACATTCTCTATATAATCCATCAATAGATTATATTTTTTGTTTCACTATAATCCATTAATGGAATTTAATGTACTTTTTCTTTGACTATAATCCATCGATAGATTTGATTCTTCTATTTCTAAATATATGTAGTTTTGATAAAGACAATCCTTGTGTACAGTTTGGGGCGACGCTGGCTGGCGTTTGGCTCGATGGTGGTCAGTGGAATCTTTAGTCTTGCAGCCGCCGCGGTACCCATCGGTAAGTTATTGTACATCGCGTAGCATGAAATTAATAGTTATTTATGATACAAGTGCGGTAAGTTGGTTATTACAAACGAGTAGACGAATGTAAGCCCGAGACGAAGTCGAGGGCTTACCATAGTCACGAGTTTGTAATAACCAATCCGCACGTGTGCCATATAACGTTTTACAACACATTTGCGAGAAAAAAACAAAAAATGGAAATTAAAAAAATACCGTAAAGTACACGCACGGTGCTATACCACGGAGCGTGCGGTAAAATTCATTACCGCACGCTCCGTTGTATGATCCGTAATGTTTAACTTTCGAACGATGTATATAGGCTTCGTAAGTGCACTTTTTGAGCAAATGTGTTGTAAAATACTTATAGCTTATTTTTTTACAAATCTTAATATTGTTTTTGTTGATAGGCTCTATTTATTATCAGCTTTTAATGAGGTAATTAAAAAGTATGACAAATGTATATTGTGCTTCAGATAGGTTTGTGTTGGAGCAGTGGGGGAGTTCACCATTTGGAGGGGAATATGAGACTTGCGCGGGGAGAGCACGGGACTTGATTTGAAGCGGGGAATTCCGCGGAATCCACAAACCTAACATTTTAGGAAGTTTTTAAAGACCTGACTTCTTACCATAAAAGCATTACTTACATACTTGGAATTGTGCGTGACATACTTTGCTTGACTCTGACTGCAACTATGATTTGTTTGACTATTCCATATTTTATAAAACTTGATAATATTTCAATACTTGATACTGGCAAATGCACAAGAAGTGCGACGCCAGAATCCTAACGGAGGAAAGAATAAAAAACTAGCACAATAGTACCAAAAACTTAGTAGTTTTACCTAGTCTGTCGTATGTACCTTCCAAATAATTGCCTAACAATAGCTAGGTTTCGCTTGTTATAATATACTAGCGACCCGCCCGCCCGGCTTCGCACGGGTGTAATTTTCGTGCGAAGCCGGGGCGGGTCGCTAGTTATATATATATATATAAACCTTTCGTGCAAATGTATCTAACTGATGGTGAAAACCGCATCAAAATCCGTTGCGTGGTTTAGGAGATAAGTACCTAATAAGATGTACAAACCATTACGCTGAGATTTTTACTCAAAGACAACGTAATTGTACGTAGTACATATAGGTCAATGCTCAAAGATTATTTTTTTCTGACAGGACTCCCGTCTGCGTCTTTGGCCATCGTAGGCCGCTTCGCCGTCAACATTTCTTTCAACATCGGCATGCAATACGCGGCTGAACTCCTACCCACCGTGGTGCGAGCGCAAGGACTTGCGTTCATTCACATCACTGGATACATCGCTACCATTCTCGTGCCTTATATTGTTTATATGGTAAGTTAGGTTAGGTTATTACTAGGTTAGAATGTTAGGTTAGGTTGTTAGATTAGATTTTGAGGTTATGTTACTGTTTTCTACCGAGGAACGGACGCAAGCGCTAATACATATTACTAGATACATCACTACTATTCTCGTGCCTTATATTGTTTATATGGTAAGTTAGGTTAGGTTATTACTAGGTTAGAATGTTAGGTTAGGTTGTTAGATTAGATTTTGAGGTTATGTTACTGTTTTCTACCGAGGAACGGACGCAAGCGCTAATACATATTACTAGATACATCACTACTATTCTCGTGCCTTATATTGTTTATATGGTAAGTTAGGTTAGGTTATTACTAGGTTAGAATGTTAGGTTACGTTGTTAGATTAGATTTTGAGGTTATGTTACTGTTTTCTACCGAGGAACGGACGCAAGCGCTAATACATATTACTAGATACATCAGTACTATTCTCGTGCCTTATATTGTTTATATGGTAAGTTAGGTTAGGGTATTGTTAGATTAGATTGTTAGATTAAGTTAACTATTCTCCACAGTAGTACCAGCACAAAAACTTGCGTTGTAACATTACTAGATCATCATCATCAGTCTATTTGATGTTCGTCTACTACTGGACGTAGGCCTCTCCTAAAGAACGCCACAAGGCACGATCTTCTGCTTTTCGCATCCACTTGCCACCAGCCGCCTTTCGCAAGTCGTCACTCCACGTGGCTGCAAGGCGTCCTCTAGAACCCGTCTACCCCAGCGGTTGTCAATTCTTCTACAGATGTGGCCAGCCCATTGCCACTTCAGCTTGCTAATTACGACTAAGTAAAATCATATTGCCTCAAGACGTGGGTCTTTGACCAGTGTGTGTTGCCAGTGATGACATATGGTCCTGAGACGTTGTCCTTAACTGTTGACCTTTTGGAAAAGCTCAGAGTCACACAGCGGGCAATGGGGAGAGCTATGCTCGGAGTTTCTTTGCGCGATAAGATCCGAAACGTGGATATTCGCCAAAGAACCAGAGTCACCGACATAGCTGTTAAAATTTGCAAGTTGAAGTGGCAATGGGCAGGCCACATCGCACGAAGAACCGATAACCGATGGGGAAGAAAGGTTCTGGAGTGGAGACCACGAACCGGAAGACGCAGCGTAGGGAGGCCTCCTACTAGATGGACCGACGACATTGTGAGAGTCGCGGGTATCCAGTGGATGCAAAAGGCGGGCTGTCGTTCAGTGTGGAGGTTAAAGGGGGAGGCCTATGTTCAGCAGTGGACGTCTTCCGGCTGATGATGATGATGAAAATCATATTCTAAATGAGGCCGTTATTTCAATGGCTGATTGTTTTATTTCCAGGGAACCATAGCCACCGAGATCCCCCTCATCATCCTGGGTATCCTGGGCATATTAGGCGGCTGCTTGTGTCTGCTGCTGCCGGAGTCTATGGGAGTGGTGATGCCTCAGTCTATTAAAGATGGTGAAAATTACGGGAGAGGGCAGAGGTTCTGGGACTGCCCCGCTTGCTCCAGGTAATTATGACTGATAGAAACTGACGAGGCATTGAAGGAAAATAAAGTTAAATTTACATTCAAACAATTGTACCCAAAATTGCCAGTGTGCATATTTTACGCCTCAGAATTTGCCATATAGTTATGCAAATACACTTAACACTTTTTTATACACAACATCGCTTCACCACGCCTTGGGTGTTGCCTGATTCTAGATTATCACACCATTAATTTCCAATCAAATTTTACTTTACTACACCCTCGGTCACCCAACTGTACTTCCAATTTCAATTCTAATTCAAAGTGGGGGTGATTTAAGACCTACACTGACATCCCACTTGTGGTGTATTATATATTTGCCCGCCAGGCTACACAAACCAGCCGAGCTACTTAAAATAACGGAGCACGGCTTTGGGTCGCTGACTAAACTGTTCTACCCCTATTTCGCCAGATGTTGTGGTATTGGAGACTTGTCGTTGAGTTTCTCCAAGTCCCAACCTTGATCTTATGTCTTCTGTGGCCTTGCAGTGTATTGCCCAATTGTACTTTACCACACCCTCGATTTTATACAATTCTTCTATATCACGCTCACTTTTCCTTCATTCCACTTGATCACACCGTCGGTTTTACTTGATTCTACCAAACCCTCAGTTTTACCTTTCTACTTTACCGCCCCCACCATTTTACCCAATTCTTCTTTGCCAAACCTCAGTTTAACCACATTCTATTCTACCATACCCTCGGTTTTATCCAATCCTATTTTACCACACACGTTACACATTTTTACCTAATTCTACTTTACCGCACACGCCGTTTTACCCTATTCTACGTTGCCAAACTCTCAGTTTAACTACATTCTACTTTACCACACCCTCGGTTTAACCAGATTAAACTTTACCACACCTTCAAATTCACCTCATCATAATCAGCCTTTTAACAGTCCACTGCTGGACTAATAGCCTACGGCTGAAAGGGTGATTGGGCCATATCCACCACGCTGGCCAAGATGCGGGTTGGTCGATACACAATACACATAAGTACACCATTGAATTTCTTCTCCGTACGTATGCAGGTTTCCTCACGATGTTTTCCTTCACTGAAAAGCCAGTGGTATGAAAATCCGTACATAAACTCCAAAGAACTCATTGGTACGGGCCCGGGGTTTGAACCCGCGACCTCACGTTTTCAAGCCTAGCGGTCTCCCAAATAGGCTACGGCTTCAGATTCACCTAATTCAACTTTATCAGACCATTGGTTTGGCCCTATTTACTTACCATCAATGGCCATCTTACACCCTTCATTTGACTCTTTCTGCTTTGAATGCTGCATGGCATGTTTATTTATTTTATTTTATTGCTGTTTTCTTTTTGTTAACAGAAAGAAGAATGAAAAAGAACCAGAAACAACTATCGTTAGGTATTAAAAGAATGAAAGTTGTACTTAGTCATAAAAATGTACCTACTTATTTTACTTCAATTTTATATTTTATGGAATTTATGAAAACAAATATTTTTTTATATGATTTATATTTATTACCATTTATTATTTTTATTGCATTAGGTACATTTTGTTCACTTAACTTAATATCTTACAAGTACTTGAATGAAATTATTTTAATTTCTTGATAAATAAATATTATTTTAAATAGTATTTTTTTTTATCCTGCTCCCCTTATTTGTTTCAAGATATTTTCGTTCATTCTGAAACCAAAAAAATATTTTACAACACATTTGCTCAAAAAGTGCACTTACGAAGCCTGTATACATCGTTCGAAAGTTACACATTACGGATCATACAACGGAGCATCCGGTAATGAAACGTATCATACAACGGAGCGTGCGGTAATGAATTTTACCGCACGCTCCGTTGTATAGCACCGTGCGTGTACTTTACGGTATTTTTTTAATTTCCATTTTTTGTTTTTTTCTCGCAAATGTGTTGTAAAACGTTGTATGGCACACGTGCGGATTGGTTATTACAAACTCGTGACTATGGTAAGCCCTCGACTTCGTCTCGGGCTTACATTCGTCTACTCGTTTGTAATAACCAACTTACCGCACTTGTATCATAAATAACTATTACGTTCAATGTCATTTTCATGAATCGATTTGGATTGTGCACATAAATAGATATTTAAATAGTAAACCCTATTAAAAAGGTGTTGAGATCAACATAGTATAGGTACATAAACTTAGAGAACTAGTCCAAATTATATCAGACAAATTTTTGTATTTATAATATTAATAATTATGATTGTGTCAATTACCGTTATGAAAATTTCTTTAAAATATTTGCAGTGTATAGTTTTTTTGCCAGTCTGAGGTGTTTATTAATTTACATGAAAATATTGTATTGTTTTATTTTAAAAAAAATTGGTTTAGTATACCTTTTTGCCTCTCGTTTCAATAAATAAATGAAAAAAATGTACCTTCTGACGTAAGCTCTCCGTTTCGCCTGTATGTCGAAAGTCATAGGGTCGATTTCCACACGAGAGTTACTGTCCATAAGACCAGGCATTATGTCTGAGGTAGCACCACTGTCTTCCACTGAAACAGCAAAAGGTACAATAGGAAAATTATAAAAATGCACAGGAAAATAATACCTGAGTGCACTGCAGTGCACAATGCCTACATTGAGAATTCCGTTATCATAATGTTTTCGTGTTACATACGGGATAGTAATTATTTCGTTGTAACACGGAAGAATTATACTTTTATGTTGAAGTATGGGATTATAATTATTTCTTTGTAACAAGGAAGAATAATTATTTTATGTTACATTACAAAATAATGACTATTCCATTGTATCACGAAATAATTATACTTGTGTGAAAGTATGGGATTATAATTATTTCATGTTACTATACAAAATAATGATTTTACTGTTGTATCACGTAATAATAATGCTTTTATGTTAAAGTATGGGAATATAATTATTTCTTTGTAACAAGGAAGAATAATTATTTTATGTTACATTACAAAATAATGACTATTCCATTGTATCACGAAATAATTATACTTGTGTGAAAGTATGGGATTATAATTATTTCATGTTACTATACAAAATAATGATTTTACTGTTGTATCACGTAATAATAATGCTTTTATGTTAAAGTATGGGAATATAATTATTTCTTTGTAACAAGGAAGAATAATTATTTTATGTTACATTACAAAATAATGACTATTCCATTGTATCACGAAATAATTATACTTGTGTGAAAGTATGGGATTATAATTATTTCATGTTACTATACAAAATAATGATTTTACTGTTGTGTCACGTAAGAATAATGCTTTTATGTTACAGTATTGAATAATTATTATTCTGTTGCTACTCGGAAAAATATTATTTCCGTATAACAAGGCGTTTTTTTTTTTTTTTTACTCTGATAAGTCCGCGTTTGACCACCAACTCGCCTGTTGGTAAGCGACGATGTGGTCGAAGATGAAGCACGCAGACTTAGAAGATACCTATTCACTCTAGCCTTGAAAAGGCTATTGTTATTTTGTTGTAACACGGAAGAATAATGTTTTTATGTTACAGTACGGGATTATAATTATTTTGTTGTATGACGAAAGAGTAACGTTTTCTTTTTGATTCAATAATGAATTATTATTATGTTGCCACTCGAAAAAAATATTTGGTGTTACAATGCGGAATTATAATTAATTCGTTGTTACACGGAAGAATAAAGCTTTTATGTTACAGTACGGGATTATAATTATTTTGTTGTATGACGGAAGAGTAACGTTTTCTTTTTGATTCAATAATGAATTATTATTCTGTTGCCAATCGAAAAAAATATTTGGTGTTACAATGCGGAATTATAATTAATTCGTTGTTACACGGAAGAATAAAGCTTTTATGTTACAGTACGGGATTATAATTATTTTGTTGTATGACGAAAGAGTAACGTTTTCTTTTTGATTCAATAATGAATTATTATTATGTTGCCACTCGAAAAAAATATTTGGTGTTACAATGCGGAATTATAATTAATTCGTTGTTACACGGAAGAATAAAGCTTTTATGTTACAGTACGGGATTATAATTATTTTGTTGTATGACGAAAGAGTAACGTTTTCTTTTTGATTCAATAATGAATTATTATTATGTTGCCACTCGAAAAAAATATTTGGTGTTACAATGCGGAATTATAATTAATTCGTTGTAACACGGAAGAATAAAGCTTAAATGTCACAACACTGAAATTATTGACGTGTCGTGCTACTGCCTAGACGCGGGAGATCAAACTGAATTATGCGGCATGCTAGTAGGAGCATATAATCTAAGACAGACCACTGATTATGCAGAGTAGGTGAAAACACAGTCTCCCAGATTTGATAGTTTTGGAAAACTTTTTGCGTTTACGTATTGTTCAATACATTTTAGTAAAGCACCTCTATCGGAAACGTGGAGGAACTAAAATCGGTAGTAATCGGCGGTATACGAACAGTTCACCCACTTCACACTAATACGAAAAAAAAATTCGAACACTTTTCAGCCCAGCAATGTATGGAACAATACGTAAACGAAAAAAGTTTTCGAATACTATCAAAACTTGTACTAAAGGTACTGATAAAGGTCTAAGACCATTACCAGAGTAGAATAGATAGAAACCATGACAGGTCGTCAGTTAAATAATATTTGAATAAAATACTCACCCACTCGTCCATAGTCGCTTAAGTGTAAGCTTCCCTCATAATACACGTTGCCATCGGTGTCCGGATTAATCTCTACAAGGAAATATATTTTAGAAGTATATAACATTAACATTAAAAAAAAAAAAAAAAAATTTAATTATTATTAATGGGAAATTAAATAACATGTATACAAAATATAATAAGGTTGTCCAAGTAACCAAATTACCAGTTATTAAAACGCCTTCCAAAGTTGTGGTAAGTAATTTGCTACGCAGTTTGCAACAGGCGCTCGAGTGTAATAATTTGGTAATGAACAGAAATTTGTCACCGACTCGCACTTGGCCATTATTTATTATTTGTTGTTATACTTTAGAGTGTGTGCTGTAATTATGCCAAGTTTGACGCTTGTACGTATTATCGTTTTTACATTAGAGCTAATACAAAAATACATTAAAAAATACGCTTGTTGTATGATGACACCCCCTTTTCGTTTTGACTTTTTGACTTTTTTATTATTTGTTAGTTAATCCGCCGTAACGTTTCAATTCTGTGAAAATTTCAACTGTCCATCTATTACGGTTCGAAAGATATGGCCGTTAATATGTAGGACAGACAGACAGACAGACGGAACCCTAAAAATGCTACATTAAATGGGACTCACCAAATTGTTTCAAATTCGATTCTAATTCATCATTATCTGAAAGAAACAAAGACTTGAATAAACATTATACAATGCAAACCACACCGACGCACCGTCACAGCGTAAAGAATTCAGATAAAAGCTATCGAGTCTAATCCTTTTGTTTCTTTTTGTATTTTTCTTGCAAAAATAAAGACCAGTTGTTTCAAGCTTAAGTGCTTCAATCATATTGTCAGGAAAGACAACGAATATCTAGAAAAAATTATAGCCACCGGCAGTCTCAAAAAAAATTGTTTAACTTAGAACGGCTGTCAAGGCATTTTTGTAAGAAATTTGTTGTAGTCAGTTGCACCCATATAAACGAAACGTCAGTCATTCGAAATCAGCTAGCAACTGTGATGCGGAGTGCGACGCGTTGATCTAAATAAGAATGTTCAATCAAGGTTCTGTCATAATGCCTGGTTACAGATTTTCCTTCTCATTTCCGTTCTATTTACTTCTCTTTTCTGTGGGCACAGTCGACGGCAATCGAAAACGAGGCCGCAGCCTAATGGGTCGATCCGACTAGATTCGGATCAACTTGGACACAAGCGTTCGTTGTGCTGGATGTCGACGAGGATAGAGGAAGGTGACCTAAGATCATCATCATCATCATCATCAACCATTTACCACCCACTGCTGGGTATAGGTCTCTTCTTCAGTGCGCCTAAGATCATTGAGGAGATACTGATGGGAGGTGACTCAGGTGACGCAGCGTAGGTAGGCCTCCCACTATGGACTGACGACATTGTGAGAGTCGCGGACATCCAGTGGATGCAAAAGGCAGGCTGTCGTTCAGTGTGGAGGTTAAAGGGGGAGGGGATAATAGATAGGCTTGCGTATGGCCGCAATCTCGCCTGATGTTAAGCAACGATGCGGTCTACGATGGAGCACGCTTGCCTAGAAGAAACCGATTTAACAGTGCCTATGTTCATCAGTGGACGTCTTCTGGCTGATGATGATGATGGGAGGTGGGTAACGACGCTCAGACATAACATGACACGATGCAAGGAAGGGCAAGAAAGAAACTTATAGGAAACAAAACAAAAGAACAACACCTTTCAACTTTTGTTTTTTTAAACAAAAGATTTTTCCTATTTCTTCTTTCAAAGGAACGTCTTCTCAAAAAGCTATTAGTATTTCTTTTATCTTTACAAATAGAACTTGCCTGGGAAAAATATCGACTGCACTGGAGTGGATACGATGTAAAGTGGGGTTATCTTAGACACGGGTTCTAACGTTGTGGATGAAAAGGTTTCTGTCATCAACGTTGTCGCCGGTGGCACTGTAAAATATTTAAAAAAACATACAGTCGAATTGATAACCTCCTCCTTTCAACAACAAAGGTGAGGTATGGTAAGGAGTTCTATACCTCTGCCGCTTTGATAAAAAAGATGGACTGGAAGACTTCAAGACTTCGTTGGTAAAATGGCAACCCTACACGCGTCGAGAATTGCTTTTTAATGCCATAGGTGCTAAACGAGCAGACGGGCTGCCTGATGTAAGCAGCCACCGTCGCCTATGGACACTTGTAAGACCAGAGGCATCTCAACTACGTTGCCGACTCTTTAAGAATCTATTAAATCACTTTTTGAAGTACCCCATGTTGTAGCTTCTCGGAAACACCGTGGAAGGTAGCTCATTCCACATTTTGCAGGTGTGAGGCAAGGAATTCCCTGTTGGATGAATTGAATACGGAATAATCCTGATAACTAGATAGTAAAAAATGGTTCTTACTAGCTTTTAAAACAGATATTTCTTGTCCACGTTTAGGCATATTCTGATCAAGTTTCGGCGTGTCTACTGTCACTTGAGGTACCTTCGTTACCATCACTGTTACGGATGGGGGCGCGAAAGCGTTCATTTCTACAAAAAAATACAATATAATTAATTTTGTGGAGTTCCGACGAAAATACATTATATTTATGGTACAATTGAGCTGGTCATGATGACCACTGAAGACTACTGATGATGAAGCTTACCCATAAACTTGAGTCTTCTCAGCGCTTTCTCTACACACCATTTCAGAACTTGCTCATTCGTGTTTTGTTGAATTTCATTGCAAAAATTTGCTGCCATTTTAAAAAAAGGATCGCTCTTTACTTCATTTGTCAGCTTTATTTCGTTCAGATCTTGAACTTTGTTTATTTTTGTGTCGCTGTGAATTTTCTTATTTTCTTTTGAACTGAGAATAGCAGTGGTTTCTTTCCTATGCCTGTTTAGTTTCCTATATTTGTTTTTACTGAAATGATTGATCCATCGACGCTCTCTTTTGATTGGCGTATCACTTAGACTATTGTTAATAGGTAACATTATAGTGGTCTCTAATTCATCGCGCTTATTTTTAACAATTTTACTTTTTCGACTTCTATTCACTATTTCGACGCTGTCTGAATTTGACGCGTAGTTATTCAAAATTTTGCTTTTCATTAGCGTGTCTATGAAAGTGTTATTAAAGTAATATTTATACACCAAATCGTCTATTTGTTTTTCGTCTTTTTCTTTTATTATCAAAGCGTCTTGGTTTTCTAACTTACTAGCTTTTGTTGGTATTGAAAAAAGGTTGATTTTCATTGATTCTGTATTTGGTGAAGACGTTGTTGGTGTTGTTGTCGGTACGATTGTTGTGTGATCTGATTCCGTTTTTGCAATATATTTATCTTGTTGTTTAACGTAGCTTTGATTTGGTTTTGTTTTGTTATCATTGATTATTTGTTTTGCTTTTTTCAGTATTCGTGCAAAGTTGTTCTGTCTGTGTGATATTTGACTTTGAGCCTGCGCTATAAGGTTCTGCTTCACATTAATTTTTTCGTTTTGAGCTAGCATTAACTTCTGTATAGCATAAAATTGCCTTTGTTGTACCAGGAATTTCTTTTGCTGATCTTGAAAGTCTGTATACGTATTGTGTATTTCTTTTTGTTTTATGTCAAAGTATTCTTTTTGAGATTTCAGTTCAGCTTCAAATGATTTGAGTTTATCATTGAATTGTATCATATCAGCATACTTTGAATCGAAATCATCAAACTTAGAAGTAATTTCCTTAAATTTCCGATCGAAATTTTGATTGACATTTAGCAAGTTTTCATGAATGTTTTTGATTTCACCATGCTGCTTCATGATCTTCTTAAAAGTTTTAGTTAACATGGATATAACCTTGATCAAACCCCTTTCTGTTACAGTTTTGGATTTTTCAGGTTCTTTTGGGACTACTTTGTAAAAATTATTGTCAGTTAAAGGAGAGTTCTGCTTCCAAACTCTACTGTCTTTCTCCGCAAATATATCTCTTCCTTGCTTACTTATATCAGTAGCTGTTTCTGTCATATTATATTCTTGAAGCATATTTGAATTGGCAATTTCTTCACCATCATCGGACTTTTTGCTGCGTTTTGGTGTATCAATGGAATTCGTGGCATTTATATTAAGAGATATGATTTGAATTTCTTCTTTTGCATCAGTGTGCGAATTACCGCTGTTATTTGCAGGTTTATTATTTAATTTGATTTTGTGTGAAGCTTTATCCTTATGTTGTTTATCGGGCTTAGTTTTAACTTTATCTGCCTCGTTGTTCAATAAAATGGCGACTTCGAAAGGGTATTCGTTGAATACAGATGTAGTTTTAAGATCAGAAACTAATTTAGATTTTATCATGACAGAATCTTCTACGCTGCTTTTAATAATCTTTCCCGTCTTCATGCTCTTTCTTGGGCGTCTTTTACGTATATCTGTAATATACGTAAAAGAGTAATTACATATATTAAAGTTAGTTTTTTTAACGGGGCAAGTGTCTTTATTAACTAAACAAAATACAAGCTAAAACTAACACTACAAATACAGTTAGACTGCCCATAGACCGTTGAAGGTCTAAAGTTAGTTAATGTTTACTAATTTAATATGAAAACTGTTTCGAGCACGCAAACGAACAAAATGAGTCGATATTTTGCATGTTTTTAAAGTGCAAAGACGTTTGCGAGCGTGCCGTATTTTACTTGAAAAAGGTTATAGAATGCACAGAATGGTATGTAACTCTGATTTGATGTGGCTAAAACTATAATGATATTGACGCTACTGATATGTGACCCGTAAAACTATACAAAATATTGTTAGAATTTACTGATTAATCTATTTACTGTGTACTCGTAACTCGGTTACGCGGAAATGGTGTAATAAGCCTAAAGGGATCCATACCATTCCACTGACCTATGATTAAGTGGATGAGCTTTCAGGCGGTGGTGGCAAGTGCGATGATACAACCGCTATCAGATCAAACCTTTCTTCAGAACACTCCCCGTTGTAAATGCGAAAAAAGATACAGAGAGATCCAACGTCTCTGCGCATGTTGAGCGTTTCTAGGTGTTCTAGTCTAGCTGTTGTAGTCTAGGTGCTCTGGTCTACGTGTTCTGGTCTACGTGTTCTGGTCTACGTGTTCTGGTCTACGTGTTCTGGTCTACGTGTTCTGATCTACGTTTTCTGGTCTACGTGTTATGGTTTACGTGTTCTGGTCTACGTGTTCTGGTCTACGTGTTCTGGTCTACGTGCTCTGGTCTAGGTGTTCTGGTCTACGTGTTCTGGTCTAGGTGTTTTAGGTCTAGGTGTAGTAAGCTGACTTTCTACTTATTCTGTACCAGAAGGGGTATGGTAAGATATGGTCGTGTAGCTCCGAAGCAAATGAATCCTGCAGAAAATGTACAGGTATAAAGAAGTGAAACTGAAGTACTTAGGTGCAACTCACGGTCAGGGCTTCGCCTCGTCCTTTGCACGTATTTAGAGACAAATGGCGTTTCCTGCATGATATTGGCGTTAGCACCGAGCGCATCGACGGCGTTCTGCATGACATTGTCCACGTCCAGCGAATTTGGACGGAAGATGAAGCTACCTGCAATTTAATTTATCATCTTAGCCCACTACTAAAAAGCCGTGGTAGCCTATTTGGGAGACCGCTAGACTTGAAATCGTGAGGTTGCGGGCTCAATCCCCGGGCCCGTACCAATGAGCTCTTTGGAGTTTATGTACGGATTTTCATACCACTGGGTTTTCGGTGAAGGAAAACATCGTGACGAAACCTGCATACGTACGGAGAAGAACACTGTATGTGAATCCACCAACCCGCAACTGGGCCAGCGTGGTGGATATGGCCCAATCACCCTTTCGAGGGTAGGCTAAAAGTCCAGCAGTGGACTGTTAAAAGGCTGATTATGATGATCCAAAGAGTAAAAACAGGACCCTATTACTAAGACTACATTGTCTGTCTGTCCGTCTGTCTGTCTGTGTCTCTCTTTACACGGCTTTATATCTTTAACCTGCATATATACGTACGGAGAAGAAATTCAATGGCGTATGTAAATCCAACCCGCAACTGGGCCAGCGAGCTTATGGCCCAATTGCCCTTTCGGGAGTAGGTCTGAGCCTAGCAGGGGAATATTAAAAGGTTGATATGCTTAGCCCACTGCTGGACAGAGGCCTCTCCCAAGGCACGCCAGTTCACGCCACATAGCCCGAACTTCGGTTTTTCGCTTTTTCAAAGGTCAGTGGTAGCTGTCTTCGGAATAATATTGTTTAAAGATTTTTTTTTTTTTAAACTGCCTTTTATCTTGGTTTGTTTATCTATAATTAGCCATACATTTTTTCAAGTGTCAATTTACGTTTTAATGGAACAGCTCATAATTTTTATTTTCGATTTCGTGGTTGGTCCCAAAGATTCGCAAAACAACTATTAAACTTAAATACGTTAATTTTTATGTATCAAAGAGTCGCACAGCGCGTAATAGAGATATTATGCGCGATAATATCCGAAACGAGGATAATTATTCGCCGAAAAAACACAGTCATTGACATAGCTGCTCAGATTTGCAAGAGGTAATGGGCAGGCTACATCGCTCGAACCGATAACCGATGGGGAAGAAAGGTTCTTGAGTGGAGACCACGAACCGGAAGATGCAGCGTAGGTAGGCTCTCACTAGATAGACCGACGACATCGTGAGAGTCGCGGGCATCCAGTGGATGCAATGGTAGGCTGTCGTTCAGTGTAGAGTTCTGAGAGGGTGTGTTCAGACCGTCTGGCTGACGATGATGGCGAATTCTTATAAAATAGACTTACCTAAATTATTATTCTCGAAGAGAGCTTCATCTAATTTATTCCGCACCCATACCCCTTTATTCACTATATTGTTTCGCTCCAACTTAGGTTTTTGGTAATTCGATTCAGCTTTCAAATAATAACTATCGATTATTATAATCGAAATCGATAGAATAACAAATATTTTTGCGTACATCACTAATGTTGACACATATCAAGTGGAGAATCGGATCTGAAGTGTGAATGGAAGGAATTTGGGATGTGTATCAATTTGTATCGGGCGGTTTTGGCTTGTTTGTAAATATGATAATTAGAGTGGGGCGGAGGTCGATAAAAATATTAAATATCGATAAAATTTACATTACAACAATACAATGCAATACAACAACGCGTGATCTTATCGCTAAAAAAATCCCTATCAGACAACCTTCGGATAAAAAGATAGATATTCCTTGTGAAGCCGGTGGTGGTGTGGTTGGTGGTATTGTTGGTTTTAAAGTGATTTATTTTTTGGGATATTTTGTCTTCGGTTTCGGGCTATCTGTATTTCGGTTTTCTCCTGAGATTAAACAAATAAGGGAAATATGTTAAGGTGGTTAGTCAAACTCATCCAGCAGATGACCTTGTCGTCCTTTTTAGGGTTCCGTACCAAAAGGGTAAAAACGGAACCCTATTACTAAGCCTACGATGACTGTCTGTCTGTCCTACATATGAACGGCTGCATCTGTCGAACCGTAATAGATAGCCAGTTGAAATTTTCACAGAATATGTAATGTTACGGCGGATTGACTAACAAATAATAAAAAAGTCAAAAAGTAAAAACTAAAGGACATAGCCCGAAACCGAATACAAAATATTCCAAAAAATAAATCACTTTAAAACCTACAATACCACCAACAAACGTATTTTTTAACGTATTTTTGTATTAGCTCTAATGTAAAAACGGTAATACTTATAAGCGTCAAACTTAACATGATTATAGTATAACAACAAATAATAAAAATTGCCAAGTGCGAGTCAGTGACAAGTTTACGTAATTTTTTTTAAGTTTTTTATTTATGCAATTGAACGTGTCGTAGATGTCATGAAACACACATAAAGACACGGAGGAGATATTTAAATTCAAATATCTGCCCGGCCGGGATTGAATCCGAAACTCCCAGAGCCTCAGATGACAGGGCACTACCAAGACAGACGGACAACAAATGTATCGATAACCACTTACTCCTCCTTCAGTAATGTCCATCCAAAAGTTGCCCGATAAAAATCGCTAAATGCTGCCTATACTGCGCGTTTTTATATCAATTTACTAGTAATTATTTAATAAATTTACTTTGTATTTTGTTTCTTCAGTTTGAAGTGATATTGTATTGTAACTATCGATATTATTTTTCCCCTCCCTATATCGAACTTGAATCGTCAATATTTACGTTCTCCCACCAAAAAACAGACGTGCTGTTTACGATTCGCGGCATTTTCTACTATTTTTGTAAACAGTTACTCTTTAATTGGGACAATGGTGATTAACGTTGCAATTCAGACTTCATTAATCAGTTCTTAAAGGCTACTTTTGTGAGATAAAGTTAGTGGAGTTTGTCTAAAACAAGAAGCATCCTCAAAAGTCCTTGGTGTAAATTCAGTAGCTCAAGGTGTTAACCGATGAAAAAACAACGGAAGAGGTTCTCAATTAATGTTTTTATATTTATCATCATCGAGTTTTATTTATGATTACGCCCATACAGGGTTATTACCAAAATCTATAAGGGTTTCCATTCGTCCAGATTTTTCCAGATTTGTCCGAATTTCCATCTGTCCAGATTTTTTCCGATTTGACCGGATTTTTTGCATTCCATGAGGAGTTCGTCCAGATTTTTTTTACCCTGTAAAATGGAATTCTTTAACCCTGTAACCCTGTAAATTGGAATTGGATATTTCGTTTTTTTTACTAAAATTTCCGGACTTTATTTAATATTATTCAAAGTAGTTTTTAGTTAATGGCTTAACGGATTTGATTCTAAGTTTAGTATGGAGTTAAGTATAATCCTAACTATAAAAGCGAAAATAACTCTATCTTAGTATGTATGTTTGTTTGCTTTTCACGACTAAACGGCTAAGCCAATCTGAACGAATTTTGGTAGAATGATAGTGTACATCATGAAAAAGCATATAGAAGTGCTTTTCATGACAAAAGTCCCCCAGACGCGGCGCTGTCATCGCGTATCAATCACTATCAGTATCATTTCTCGAGTAGAACTTTAACAACTTTTGGCATCGTACACGACTCTTTAACGATGGAAAATTAATAAAAATCTCACTAGCGTCCAAACACAGTAACAACACCTGACAACTACAACATGGAAATTTAGTTCCGCTGTTTGCCGTGGGACTTCTTTCATGAAAAGGACACTAAGTTACTTTTACTTCCCAGATAATGCGGGAAAACTAAAAAATTGCGGGTAACAGGATTTAGTTACATACTTTATAATAAAAAATATAATAGAAATAAAAAACTCAAATTTAAGCTGCTAGTTTGCAAGCTGAAGTGGCAATGGGCAGGCCACATCGCTCGAAGAACCGATAACCGATGGGGTAGAAAGGTTCTAGAGACTGGAAGACGCAGCGTAGGTAGGCCTCCCACTAGATGGATCTATGCCATTGTGAGAGACGCGGGCATCCAGTGGATGCAGATGGCAGGCTTTCGTTCAGTGTGGAGGTTAAAAGGGGAGGCTATATTCAGCAGTGGACGTATTCTGGCTGATGATGATGATAGCTGCTAAAAAGATAAGTACCAACACAAGCGTTGAGGGTAATTTGAGCATTTCTGGACTTATGTGATGCTGGCCTCTGCTCTATATTTGTTATACTATTGTTATAATTTTTATTAAATCGATGTCAACTTACGCCTTTTTCAGATCGTTTCTAATTTGCGACATATTTAACCTTTGTTCTCCAAAACGAAAAGAGGAAAAAGATAATTTCCGATAACGGAAAGTTTAGAAAACAATACCTGTAGTCCTTGTCGAGCGGTGGATAGACGTGGTGTCAAGAAAAGTAAGAAATATCTATCATACTAATACTTAATATTATAAATACGAAAGTGTGTTTGTTTGTTTGTTTGTTCCTCTTTCACGCAGCAGCAGAGCAACGGAGTGACCTGATTTTTAGCATGGGTATAGTTCAAGGGCCGGAGGGTGACATAGGCTACTTTTCGTCGTCATCATAACCATTTTTCATCACTACGCGAGTGAAACCGCGGGGCGCAGCTAATAATATTATAAATGCAAAAGTGTTTGTTAGTTTGGTTGTTCCTCTTTCACGCAGCAATAGAGCAACGGAGTGACCTGATTTTTAGCATGGGTATAGTTCAAGGGCCGGAGGGTGACATAGGGTTCTTTTCAGTATAATTTTTCATCATCACCATTTTCATCACTACGCTGGTGAAGCGGGTGCAGCTAGTACACCTATATAAGTAGGTATCTAATAAGAAAATCCTATTGACTTCTTAGGTTTCCGGGATTATGACTCATTGAAACTCTTATAATTTAACAGTTTTATTATATTTTTTGTGTGTGGGAATATGTCGTGATGAAATATGTATTTTCGTGTTGTTTCCATAGCTCCATGGAAGCATCTTGAAAAATCTCCACTACTTTTTTACTTGAGCCTGACTTAGGCTTACTTTGCTTGACTGTGACTATTCTGACCATACAACAAACGAATTTTTTACGTATTTTTGTATTAGCTCTTATGTAAAAACGGTAGCACGTACCCGCGTCAAGCTTGGCATGATTATAGTACACGCTCTAAAGTATAACAACAAATAATAAATAATGGCCAAGTGCGAGTCGGTGACAAATTTCTGTTCACCTCCAAGTTAAGTAACGTCCGGCGCCGCGGTACTTTGATGGGTGACCGCTTGCGCGATGTTGTCTTTTTGCAATCCTTTCTGTATTTTGTGGTGGTAAAGAACCTTCAGTACGTGAGCCCGACTTGCACTTGGCTGGTTTATTATTTCGTAAAGGGCCGTCCATTAATCACGTGATGTTTTTTTTTGCATTTTTAACCCCCCCACCCGTTGGTGAGGTTTTGGACCATTGTCTGTGTATTGATTGTGATATTTCGTGATTTTTACTAAACCCCCTTCGCCCCTTTCAAGCCATTAATCACGTGAGTGATTAATGGACGGTCCCTAATAATAACAGTTTCGTTCAGATGAAAATACGGGGCGAACCTAAATTATAAATAAGTTAGTTTTTTTTTCAAGTTTCGTAATTGAACGTGTTTCAGTTAACCAACACCCTGTACATATGTCGCGATGGGACTACGACACTGTGTTCTACAGGGTGTTCTGCATCACTCTGCTGGCTGTAGCGTTCACCTTCACAGTCATACTGACTAACGTGTTTGTAGATATAGACGGGCTGCTCTATAAGAACGACAAAGGTACCCAATTTTTTTCTTCAGTTTACTAAATATTTATACTGTGTATCTTTTGTTCTTTCTTTATGTCTGTCCGTCCGTCCGTTTGTCTGTCCTACCTTTAACGGCTGTGTCTTTCGAACCGTAATAGATATAGACAGTTGAAATGTTCACAGAATATGTGATGTTATGTCGGATTAACTAACAAATAATAACAAAGTAAGAACTAAACGCTTTATAACATATTTATGTATTAGCTCTAATGTAAAAACGGTAATACGTACAAGCGTCAAACTTGACATGATTATAGTACACACTCTAAAGTATAACAACAAATAATAAATAATGGCCAAGTGCGTGTCGGTGACATATTTCTGTTCACTACCAAGTTAAGCAACGTCCAGCGCGGCCGGTACTTGCGGTACTTGGACGGTGATGTAGTCTTGTATTGTGGTGGTACAGAACCCTCAATGCAAGAGCATGACTCATACTTGGCCGGCTTCCTTTAAAATGTGTAAAGCTGTCAAAAACCGTCATTACAAAATGTATGAATGAAGGCCCAACTGAACAATTTATTTTTAAATAGAATAGATCTGTTTGTTCATCAACTCGCCTGATGGTAAGCGATGGAGCGACCGAGGATAGAACACGTTGATCTAGAAGAATTCTATTCACACACACACACACACACACACACACATCATCATCATCATCAGCTGCATCATCGTTTCAGCCATAGGACGTCCACTGCTGTACATAGTCCTCCCCCATCACACACACACATCTATTCACATCTATTCGTTTTTTTTTCTTTTTTGAATATAGTAATATAGTTCTCAGGAAAGAAGGAGGACGGCATGGTAATTACTTTCTTCTTTTTCAGTGACACCTACCAAACCACCCCCGAAGTCGATAAGCCATGACCTCTCGGAGCTATCCCGTGTGATAAACGCCAACATGCCCGAAGACAAGTCTGAAGACGTCTACGCAGACAAGGATTATCAGGACTCGAACGATCTATATAGAAATAAACGGTCTATGGGTAATATCGGAAAATAATTTGATGATAATTTTTCAAAGATTTACTCTGGCATCGTGATACAATAGTCACAAACGTGCAAAAAATTGCCGAATCAATACTTGGCAAACGCTTTGCATTGCGCTGGTCGACTGTCGATAGGTAGCAGTTCTCTTAGAAGTATGCTGGACACCTCTTTAACCTGTTCATCTAAGAACAAGGGCGCGGGTGCGAGAGCTGTATGCAGGCATATAATGCTTCTTTTTGTACCTTAAATCCTCTCTGTAGCTAAAAAATTTGCTAGCTTTAAAAAATAAGGAGTAAGGTTGGAGTCCAAGTCGAAACTGCACGCGGTAATCGATGTGCTGGAAACTATTTTTTAGGGTACACAAAGTCTGTCTGTCCGTCCGTCCGAATGATTTACAACTAAACGGCATATTCAAATGTTACAGACGATTCAAAAAAAATAGAATCGGCAGGATTCGAATCAAAGTACGAAACACGAAACAAAAATCACTTTAATACAAAATAACTTTTGTGTAAACTAATATTAATGAAATTTGTCAATGAAAATATATGCATGAAAATGGGTACAGAGTACTTTTATCCCAGAAAATATAAGAAAACATTAAAACCATGGTATATAGGAAAAAAATATATTTTATTGTCTCTTTTACAGATACACCAGATCGCGTATTCCATATAAAAGATCCAAAAGTCAAAGAGCTATTGACCAATCATCTAGCTGACCTATTAAACGAATTAGATGAGCAAGAAAACCAAAATAATAAAAACAATTTAAAAATATCGACTGTTGAAGACAATGGTAACATAAAAGACAAAAAGTTCGTAAATGTAGAAAAAAAATATGATAAATATAAAGGAAATTCTAATTTAGATATAGATAAAAAGATAGTTAAAGAAGATGTTGGTATCAAAGAATATTTGAAAGAAAATATAGAAGAATCTAAAAGGAACGATAATGCACATAAATCGCATAAAGATTATACAGCGGAACTACTGCATTTGGCTATGCATAATGTAATATTACAAGGTATTATAGAAAACACTGATTTGGACCATGTATACAAAAAAGTGGCAGACTTAGTTAAGGATTTTGAAAATGACCACTCAAAGCTTAATAAAGGTAAGGTAAATATGAAACAAAACGTAGACACTTACAGTTGGAGCTATACACAAATGCAAGGTTACTCAACGAGCTATGTAAAGAACTATGCTAGGCGCCTCTGAGAGATCGGGAACGAAGTTAGTCGTCAGAGAAACAAATTCATAGCTCAGCGTAATAACAAGCTGAAGTGGCAGTGGGCCGGTCATATTTTAAGGAAAACCTATAACCTAAAAGTTCTAGTAGACGTGTTCTAGAGTGGAGATGACGAATTGAGAAAAGCCGAAACTTTGACTGATTGGCGTGTCTTCGGCGAGGCATATGTCCAGTAGTAGACTAAGTTGATTATGGTGATGATGATATTAAAGACAGGCTTGACGACCAAGAAAAAATTAGAAATACTCTTCAAGACCTTGCTACTTAAGGTGACAAAGAATTTGGAAAAGGCAAAATAAAACTGAATAGGCCTTTACAAGTTTTGTTTAGATAGTTTATTCCACTTAAATGTGTTCCACCTTTTATCCTTCTTGCTTACTGTGACAATATTCATGTCCTTTCAGTGTGTTAGGTATTACACGCTAACTATCTTGCTGTACACACTAACATAAATTAGCTAATAGCTGAGCATAATATTACAAACATGCACTGTAAGCAAGAAGGAAAACGTGAAAAACACATCGTAAATACAACTAACCTGACTAATATTTTAAATTTTTCAGATGGGCTCAGAAATCTATTCAAAAAGGTTAACAATTTCAAGAAAGTCACTGATTATTCGAATGAGAAAACTAATGAATTGAGAAACATGAAGGGAACTTTTTTTAAAGATTTTTATACTAAAAGAAGTATGAAGGCAAATAAAGAAGTTACAACAGTAAATAATCTCATACAAAGATCTTCGAATGGCAAACCTAAAGGTATTTCAGTTATTAACACAAAACTTTACATTGTAGTGACTTAAAAGCATGTAAGCGAGCAATAGCGGGTGACACCGCGGGCGCTACTACTAATTTAATAACTCATAATGACAAATAGCTGTATTTAATGCATAATAATGAGTTTTTTCTAGATCATAACGTAATTATCAAGACAATAATTGACATCACATCTATATCTAATGACAAAACTAATAAGGCTGGTGATTTGTAAGTATTTGGAATTTTACTATCAACCTAAGTAATTATGCAATGCGAAGTTGGAAATATTGTTTTCGATCACACCAAAAGAACTGAGCAGTTGGCGAAGTACGAGTCGAATTTCATAGAAACTTCAATACTTATATTTAATGGCGAGTGCGCGCGCGCACCTCCGTCTCGCTTTGCACTCACTTCGCGCACCGTGAAAGATACCGCCAAATGTGGTTGAAATAATCATAATCAGAATAACCGGTTTAATCATACATGAAAGTCCCATATAATATAAACAAAATGTGTGACAACCACGTCAGTTTCCATAATAATAAACAAAGGAAGTAGAAGATGGCACACTACCACCCGTTCCTCAAGGAAATTTCGATAAATAGTACTCAATACATTCAATACACTGGTTCCATATTCATAAAATCAAAATACCTGCAGTTTTTTTTAAATATTTGGTACGTTTTTGCAGACACGGTCATCTGACCCCAAACTAAGCAAAGCTTGTGATATGGCTGCCAGAGACTGATATACATACATATATAGTTTTAAATACATACTTAAATAGATATTAACAACCTGATATAGAACAAACACCAATGTTCGTCACATAAATGTTTGTCCTAGATGGGAATCGAACCCACGCCCCAAGCGCAGAAGGCAGGTTCACTACCAACTTGACCAACGGGCTATCAAAAGTGCGCCATCAGGAAAAATGCTAAATTAAATCACGCTCGCTGCTGTAGATTACCTAACCTACTTAACAATCTAATCTAAATACATTGACAAAAAAGCTTTAAAAATTTGTCTTCTCACGCGTATTTTTACAACTTGTAGTCTGGGATAAAGGATATCGTGTTTGATTATGGCTCCGGCTAACAGACATTCCCAGCGCGCCACGCGCCACTAATGTGTTGGGTTTTATGCCATAGAAGGAAATTAAGCAGACGACGGTAATGGTAATATTGTAAATAAATAAAAATTTTAAAAACTTTAAATTTTCTGAAGAAACCATAAGGCCCACATTTTAGGAAGTAAAATCTGTCTACTTAATTCGACACCACTCTATATTGATAAGACCTGAAAATCAACTTTCGATACCTACTTTAATGAAAACTTTTTCTACAGGAATGCAAAAGACAAAATAAACGGGATAATTAAACTGATATACAATGGCAACCCTATCAAGTTTAAAAGAATGGATGAGGACAACAACACTATCAGCCAAAGTGTTTCTAATAAATTAGATATTAAAACAAGCCCTAAAAATAGCGATTACATTGGTAAAAATCGTGAAATTACACCACATGCATCAAATCAAAGCAACTATCAAAAACTTTTTTATGACTACTTAAAAAGATTCAAAGGATCAGACAGCTCAGAACAAGAAAAAGTCTTAACAAGCAAACGACTCAAACGCCACATAAAAATTCGATTCGAAAATAACAAAACTACAGTAAAACCTAAAATCAAGAAAGAGGACGACGAACTTTTTGTTGAAATTGAAACGCATTTTGATAGCAAAGGTATGAAAGGAGAAAAAAAGAAAAAACTGATAAGAAACATTATAGAAAAAATACAAAGCGCTATCCATTCTGATAACAATGCACATAAAAAGAAACAAAAACATTGGCACGTGAAAAAAAGGATACAGGACCCATTGAATAGTAAAAGTGCTTCTGCTTTACTAAACAAACTGATTTTACCCTTAGAAACACTAGCGCATAGACACTTGGATCCTATAAGCAAAGCAGTACCTTTAAATGAAGATATGCCTCTTGTTAATCTCTTTAGTCATAAGCATTGGGATACGCCGTACTACAGCCCGAGATTTTTCGGTAAATCGATCAATTCTGCGGAAATGAATACAGTTGACACTGATTACAACAGAGTAATGAGACATAATGGTATACCGCTGAGATTGCAGAAACCATTGAATACAGACATGAGCGATGAAGTATTTCAAGATAGCAAGATTGTTGATTTAGGTAATATAAAATTTTTGATGAAAGATATAGACGGATCAGGTTTTTCGATTGGATTTAATCAGTACACAGATCAAGCTCCAGACGCGGAGACAATGAAACTTTTTTCAGGATTAGAAAATATTATACAAACTTACCATCAGCAGTATGATCAAGAATCTATGACTCAACAACAAAATGGTTATGATAATGCTGAAAATATTTTACCTGAAGATGTTAATGAAGAACAAACAGATCAATCTGATCAACATACTATACGAAGACGTTTTATCCAAGATTCCTTTGAAAACCACCACCATCCAAATAATTATAAAATTATACATGGTCACAATTTACCTTATAAAAACTACAATGAAATATTTAATTTTGGCAAAACCAAAATTTCAAAAGTGAATAATATGAAAGTTTACAGAATGAAAAGCGCAAAAAAAACTGTTTTTATTATTGACGAAAACGTTTTCGACAAAGCTTTGAAACCGGCTGAAATACTTTCTATATCTGATTTACTCCAAAGAAAAAAGAGATCTATAAAAGTAAAAAAAATATCAAACGTTAAAATTAAGACAAAAATTAACAAGTATCTAAATACGAAAAAGATGGCTTCGAAAAGTGTATTCATGAACAAAAAACAATCAAAAAGAAGCAAACGTCAGATTGATAAAATAAAAATAATCGCAAGGGAATTGCCGCAACCTAGCAAATCCGAAGAAGATAATATATTTCTAGTATCTGATGAAAAATTATTAGCTGACAGAGCTATGGTAAGAGAATTAGAATTGCACGAAATGGAATCCAATGATAGGACGCACTCGATAGAACACTACGATATAGTTTCACCTCAAAAAGAACAAGAGCCATATGAAATAGTTAGTCAAACTCAAAAAGTAAACGAAGATCCCGAAGAACACTTTGGCTTTCTTAGTCCATACATGTACGAAGTTAATCCGTTCGAGAATCAGAACGAATTTAGCAGACAAGCTAGACATAATTCTTTAATGTCTAAATATCCGCATATTATCATGGAAGAGCCACCAAGTAATGTGAACCACGGCGAAGAGTTTTTGATAGATAATATTCAAAAACAACAATTCAGTGCAGAAGCCACTACAGTATCAGCAATGCCGACTTTGATAAATATACCTTCACTTAATGACCAAGAAATTACGAACCTTATATCACCGCCAAAGGACCACAGTAATTACAGAGTTTCAGTAAAGATAAGGCCAAAAAATGCAACTAACATGTCTGGCTATAAAGAAGTACATACAAGTATCAATAAAAGCTACAACAAGAACGGTTTGACGTATACTTCTTTAGTTAATGTATCCCAACTTTCTAAGGTTGAAAAGGTTAATAAAACTTTAAGTAGAAGAGATAATGCTGATCACGTATCAGAACAAAAAGTATACTTAAAGCAACAGCAAGACATTATCAAAACTTTAATACAGCAACACAAGCGTCGTCTTGATATGCAATTAAAACATTTACAATCAGAAAAACATAACTTAGAAACTATGTATAATGAGAATTCGGAAAATATATCGGAAAGTATCACCGACAAAGCTCATGCGAAAAATTTAAAAAAGGTACAAAAACCACTTCGAGGGCAAGCAAAAAAGAAATCAAATCGTGAAACAACTACTATAGAAGCTACAACACAAACCACGACAAATGAACCTACGACTACAGCCATAACTACTTCAGAATACGTGCAAACAACGATAGATGATATGATACGAACTAAAATGATCGAAACGATCGAGAGAAACGAAAACATAACAAATGAACTACTGAAAAAAATTGACCAAAATACTGGCGTTCTGAAAATATTTTTAGGCAAATTAATAGCGACAATAGACATTCCTTCCAAGAAAGCTACAGAAACGACAACTCCCAAAACCAAACAGACAAATAACAATAAAGATAACACTGAATCTAGTAGAAATAATCCTGTTGTGGCAACCCCACCCATAGCTAATGGTCATAACATAGAAAAGAACAATATCCCATTCAATTTTGATGATTTTCACTATATGCCTAACATGTTATTTAGAAATATGCCAAGAACGACAAATAATAGTTATGGTATTCCTTTTGTTTACGCGGTCCAAAATCCTTATGGCATGATGCCCAACAGAGATAGCATGGCTAGTGTAGTATACCATGGTCATATACACACTGATACAATAAATGAAAATAATATGATAAAAAGAGATATGAAATCGCCTATAAAAGTTGTTCTTAATGATAAAATCAAAATTGTTACTGACAAGAAGAATATAGAAGCTAATTTCTGGAAACCTAAGCCTGGGGAGAAAGTCCTGCATGATTTTGTCGTTAATAAGAATGATTCGAGGTTTTTTTTAGATGATTCTCGAAACGACTACACAGTTGTACCTCTAACCGATCAGGCAAAGATTGTTTTCCCCGTGGGCTTAGCTAATAGCACCAAAGTGTGATTAAATTTAATTTGTATAGTTTGTTTTTGTATATTTGTAATTTGTTTGTACTAAATACATTTTGAATGGTAACATGCAGTTTTTAATTTATAACCCAAAAACCTTACATACCTACTTTGCTCTTTGTGAGGTCGCACTTTCCCGAATTTTTATGTTGGAATATTTAATATTCCAGTATAAAATGTGCGCATTCGCCAGATCTGGACGCACCTGTAGAAGAAGAATCTTACGTCCTTGCGGGCAAGCAACGTACAAAAGAACGCGGGCGAAAATGTAAAGCCGGGGTGAAATTACAATTTGCGAAAGACTTGCTAACTGCGCATGTGCATTTCGGCGACACCGGTTCATGTTCTATATTCCGAAAACCCGAACAAAGCGCTTTGATTCCGCTTTTATTGTGCAATCTGTTAGACTGTGGAATGCGCTGACTGAATGGGTGTTCCCCGATAGTTACAATCAGGGTGTCTTCAAATCATGAGTGAATCGGTTTCTTCTAGGCAAGCGTGCTCCAACGTAGACCGCATCATCGCTTAACATCAGGCGAGAATCGGCGAGATGGAGTTATTACGTATAATAATGGAGTTATACCTATTATAAAATAATAATAAATAAATAAAAAATATTCGGGACATTTTTGCACACATGTACGGTCATCTGACCCCAAACTAAGCAAAGCTTGTGATATGGCTGCCAGAGACTGATATACATAGTTACATATATATTTTTAAATGCATAGTTAAATAGATATTAACACCCAGATATCGAACAAACACAAAATGTTCATCACATGAATGTTTGTATGGGAATCGAACACAAGCCCCAAAGCGCAGAAAGCAGGTTCACTACCAACTGGATCAACGGGCTATCCCGTCAAAAAATGGCAGTCAAAAAGACTGCCGACAGAAGTGAAAACTAATGCGTCACATTCATGTCGGTGACGCCAACCCAAAGTTTTTCCCCTAACAGAAATCGCTCGAGGCGGCTACAAAAGTTTTCACTTCAAAAATCTCATCGCTTCTTTCCTCTCTCCACTTACTAAGGGACTGTCCATTAATCCCGTGAGGCTTGAAAAGGGGGGAGGGGGGGGGGGGGGTTAGCAAAAATCACGAAATATCACAAGGGGGGAGGGGGATGTAGTAAGATATCACGTGTATTATTATTTTCGTCAAACGCGCGATTTCTAATCCGAAAAGCGGTGTGTGGTGTGACCTTGCCAATCAAAAACAACCTGCAACCTTTCTGTCTAGACATTTTTGTCATGGTCCTTAATTTCAGAATAAAATTAGATTATACTTTATACCTGTATTTGAAGGTAATATAAAAAAATAAGATTCTTTGTAGGTACTAAAAAATACACGTGATTTTGGGTGGGGGTAGTCTTAAACCTCACCAAGTATCACCAAGGGGGAGGGGGGGTTAAAAATGCAAAAAAAAACATCACGTGATTAATGAACGGCCCCTAATCATCATTAACTATCGATATGTATAACCACAAAACTTTATACATTAACATTTTGACAGATATAAGATAAGATATTTAAGATTATATATCAATTAAGTTAAAGCATTTATAATGATACAGTTTTGCTTAACGGCGAGTTGTGTTTGGGACATTGTGATGACCACAAGTGATATTCGTCAAATATGGAGCGAAAACTAGTAAGTGTGTGGTTTACATATATTTTTTCTTTTCTACCTAATCTTCTTCTTCTTCTTCTTCTAAAGAGGAAAGATTTGATTGTTTGTTTGTTTGTTTGTTTGCATTGAATAGGCTCCGAAACTACTGAACCGATTTGAAAAATTCTTTCACTGTTGGGAAGCTACACTATCCCCGGGTAACATAGGCTATATTATATTTTTTTTTTAAATAGGGATCCTTAATAAAACTCCAATAATGTAACCCTAAGGTGTAAAAAAATAGATTTCCAATTTTAACTTTGCGTGTTTGACAGTTCTAAGACAGGACGTCTGTCAGGTCAGCTAGTCTTTTCATAACGAGCGAAGCGAAGTTCTCTGACTCTACAGGAACAGTCTAGGCGTAGGTGTTTCTATACTTGTTAAACGATAACTTGTACCTTTAAGGCCCTCTTTTCCCACTTTTACCAAGTTTGGTTTCTAGTTTTAGTTTGTAAATAGTGTCATATCAAAATTGAACGTTTTTTCTTGGAAAGTGTAAAGACCAAAATACGAATAAGGACGTTTCGCTCGATTAAAAAAATGAAAAAAATCCCATTAGAATATGAAATAAACCGCCCAAGTTCGGGTCGGGCACGCGCACTGAGGGTTCCGTACCACCACAAAATACAATAAGGTCGTCCAAGTAACCGAATTACCAGTTATTGTACATTAATGCTTGCCAAAATAGTCGAAGCAATTGCTACGCTTTATCGATTCATTCACATGGAGAGCGTATCACACGCCCATTACCTAATTATTTTAGTTGTATTAATCTTATCTTTCAATTTTAATTTTAATTTTTATGTGTAATTTTTGTATTTGAATTTTTTAAATTTAATTTTAATGTTAATTTTCTAATCATCAATTAATTAATGTAATTTGTATAATAAGTTATGGATGCAAGTCCGGATAATAAAAAATTTCAAATTTTCATTTCATTTCATTTCATCCTTTTAGTTTTAAGTTTTTTAATACTTTGTAGAAGGTTCTTACGGAAAGAAAAAAAAATTGCGATTAAGAAAATTGCGCAGAAAATTGGAAAACTTTTAACTCACGGTGAAACCGCGGGGCGCAGCTAGTTATATAGAGTGTATTATATATATACAATTAACATATATTAAATATATATAGGTATATATAATATATTCAGTGTGGAGGTTAAAGGGGGAGGCCTATATTCAGCAGTGGAAGTCTTCCGGCTGATGATGATGATGATGATATATAATATAACATATTAAATATATATAGTTCAAAACGAACCATTTGTGAAATATAATACTAAGAAAAACAGGATAAATATTCTGTTTTTAAATTATACTATTATTTTTAAATTATCTGATTGAAATTCAAGAGGTATTTGTGTTGTATTATTTTTACAGATATTTGTGTTCGTGCTTATTTTTGGGCTGACCGATGTATTTGGCTTTTACATATCACAGGTAATAAAAAAACATGATTTGTTTATTATTATAGTTAATTATATGTATAATTTAATGTCACAAAAAAATAAGGTTACAAAATTCTATCATTATTATAAAATGAATAAATGAAATAAACATATAATTATATACCGAAACCCCGTACGGAGCGCTTTAATCTCACTTTTATTTTGCCGAACTGCTGTGGAATACGCTGCCTGAATGGGTGTTCCCCGATAGTTACAATCTGGGTGTCTTCTAATCGCGAGTGAATCAAGTGTGCTCTTCCCTGACGCACCGTTTGCACAAGGTTTGCACCATGGCTTTACATCAGGAAAGGTGACTGTCAAATACAACTAGCCTATTAATAAAAAATACAATCTTACGAGCAAAAAGGCAGTAAAAGTGATCAGAATCCTGTTTTCGTTATGGCAACTGTCAAACGTATTCTTTTAGCGGCTGCACTTTTATCAAAGAGACAGTGAGATATTATGAAACTTAACTGAATCACGGCACGGTTGCAACCCTGATACCTCAGAAAAACAAATAGAAGTGTTATTACCTACAGTTTCCCCTTTAGTACTTACACTCTCCCCCTTGGTCCTCCATCCTACTAATATTATAATAAATAAATAATAAATATATAATAAATATTTTGGGACATTTTTGCACTCACGGTCATCTGACCCCAAACTAAGCAAAGCTTGTGATATGGCTGCCAGAGACTGATATACATACATATATAGTTTTAAATACATACTTAAATAGATATTAACAACCAGATATAGAACAAACACAAATGTTTGTCCTACATGGGAATCGAACCCACGCCCTCAGGGTCAGAAGGTAGGTTCACTACGAACTGGACCAACGGGCTATCGAACGCGAAAGTTTGTATGTATGGATGTTTGTTCCTCTTTCACGCAAAAACTACCGAATGGATTTTAATGAAAGTTTACAATAATATAGCTTATATATTAGAATAACACATAGGCTATAACGGGTTGTAGTAGCGAGGCCATAGGCCGAGCTCTACGCGTACGAAGTAGCGGGTTCCAGCTAGTTAGGTTATATTTTAATCATCTCGTTTGCAGTTGTGTGCCGCTCAATATTGAAGTGTGCGTTTGTAGAACTAGTAAGAACATGTCAGTGTATGCAATACGTGTTTACCTCTTCCCATTCAGTTTTTGGCGGACTTTTTTCCATACTAGCTATAGTTTAAGGCGAATCCAAACTATGTATTATCAAAGCCTGAAATATAACACCCACTAAAAACCGACCCATTAAAAAAACATAACTACACTTTTTTTCTTTTTTTTTTATTGTTGTTTAATACATTGTTCATTTGTATTTGTTTGTTTATTAAATTAGCACGGCTTTACACCAATTACACTAATTACACACATTAATATTAAATAAAGATAAAAAAGAATACAATTTAAAAATAGAAATTATTTCAAAAAAAAAAAAAAAAAAAAATTGTCAAATTATTAAAATGTTAAACATAATTAAAACATAAATGTAAAGTCTAATTTAATTGTCATTCACACACTAGTCTCACAAAACGTCATGCATTCAGACAATATCACCTTCCATTCATCGGCAAACACATCACAGTTTGGGTTGGTGTTCAGAAGGGCATTGAGTGCGGCGAGAGTACGCGGTATGGGGGATTTCGAGCGATACAATTCATATACAATTAACAAAAATGTAGCACCAAAAAACCACAGAAGGTTTGTCTTGGCACACAGATTCACCCCGCACTGACAAACAATACGTAAGTACCTACACTGAAATAAAGAATACATAATTCATGCGGAACTTGTACAAAGAAAAATTAGATACTGAAAAAAAAAAAAAAAACAATAAATTTTAGATACTGATTGTGTTGTTTTGTTGGATATTACAGAGTTATTTTTATGGCAAAATTGATTGTTAAGCTCGGTGTAATGCTAAAACATTTTTGATCACAACATTAATACACAAAAAATTTAACTAAATAATATCTATTTAAGTATGTATTTAAAAACTATATATGTATGTATATCAGTCTCTGGCAGCCATATCACAAGCTTTGCTTAGTTTGGGGTCAGATGACCGTGTGTGCAAAAATGTCCCGAATATTTATTTATTTTATTTAATATATATCAATAATTATTTAATTAATGAGGGCACTTAAATAATTAGATAAGAGACATTTAAAGATGCATAATTTAAGATGTTAAATTGAAAATTTATGGCACATATACAACACCCAGTTTAGAAGTTAGAGCCAGTAACAATTTATAAAGAACATTTCTTAAATTAATAATTTTTAATTTGAATTGTTAATTTTCGAATTTGATCAGGTCAACAATCAATCAACGGTCTATGAAGTAAAAGAAGACGAAACAACGCATACACTTACAATAACAAACCCGCAACCTGAGAAGCCAATACTGAGAGAAATTACATATTACCACATTATTGAAAAACCTTACGAACAGGTAAATAGCATAAAACATAACAATATCACTAACAAGGGTAACATTATTGATATTACACACAACATATTAAGCAATGCTGATAATATATTGAATGAAAACAATAATATAACGAGTAAAAATAAAAACAGCAGTAAACACACAACTGACAATGAGCAAATTATGTTGATCAGTGATCATAGTATGATTGACATTGATGATACTATTAAAGGCAATTATATAGCTGAAAATGCAGACAATTTATTTGATAGTAATAATATAAACAACAACAGAGAAATTATTAACAATGGTAACAGAATTACTGATACGGATAATATTACCAACGATAAAAAGAAATCTGATGATAGAGAACATTTTACAACAAATTACAAAAATACTAACAATGAAATGGAATCCGAGAAAGTCGATAGTATAATTATCATTAAAAGCACAGTTGAAGACAAGGATATGGCTGAAACTTTTGAAAGTTTAGATATAAACCAAAAATATATAACATACACTGAAATCAATTCAACTGACACTGAAAAAGTAATTTTGAATAAACTGATAACAGATAATCCAGATAATATTGTACCTAGCCTTAGCACTATTTTTAACCACAACAATGCGACCAATATTGAAAATAAAACTGGTTCCAATAATGCTACTGAGAATAAAAAGGTAGCCGAAAGTGCAGTAATTACAAATTTATATTATGCTAACGATAATAGTAATATAAATGTAACAGGCATTCTGATAAATACTGATATATCTGTTGATAATATGACTAAGCCCGAAGATATATTTGTAAATACAGATAATTTAACAAAAGGTGAAATCACTATTGATATAGAACACGTATCTGGTAATACAGATCATTTACTTGATACGAATACTATAAATAGTGAAGAGAAAACAGAAAACATAAATAATAATGATAGAATGAACACCACAAACACACAAGCTAATAAGGATGATATACCCACTAATAAAATAAATAAAATAATATCTGTAGACCCGGGTAATACAACTTATAGCAATGATATTATTCTAGACAACTCTATAACAAGTAATAAAGATGCGATAGCGATGAATAACGATTATGATGACAAAAATATGATTATCAACGAGACGAATACGTTAAAAAAAGAAGTTGTAATTGAAAATGAGATATTTTCTCAAAATGCAGAAAATTTTACTGATTCTGACTATTATGATATTAACCGTAAAAATATGACAATAAACAATGAAGACGCATTTATAAAAATTGTTGATGATGGTGTTAGTTTAATTGAAGATCATAATAATGTCATAATCGACAGTGATAATAATAATGGCGATAACGATAACAAAATAATCGATGGCGATAGTAAAAATATCAATAATGATAATAATATGGTAGACTATGGTAAATTACTGAATGAATTGTTAATATACGTTGATAATGATGATGACAATCCCTACGATGGGAAAGAAGGAGTTATTTTTGATGATAGACATTTCACAAATGGACATGGTTTTCAATATTACCATCCTGATCCTGAAAATCAGGTAAATTTACTAATCGCCGTGATAATCATATACACATTGTGGATGAGTATATAAATTACTCAACAATGTAGCGAAATATGAGCATAATTATGCCAAAAAATAGTAATTATATTTTGTAAGTATAGTTTGTCAAGAAATTTATGATAGCGCTCGTGACGCAACTTAACTAGCTGGTGTTAAACATTTCAACAAGTGATTCAGTCGTATAGAGTTGAAAAGGTAACACAACTAGCAAACAGGCAAAAGTTACTCATATTTTTAATAATACTCTGCATGTTGTTATAATAGTTTGCATAATTAATAACAACAGTTACAAAGTCATAATATTTTCTTTCATCCCTAGAATTAGAATAGGTTTAGAAAATCTTGAACAAAACTGTAAGAAAGACCTATAAACTTTAAAAAAAGATACAGCCTACAATGCATTTTTTTTTTTTTCAGAACATCTCCGGAGATCCTTTAAGTGTCGAAGAAGAAACCATTAATCCGAATCTAAAAGAAGCTTCCAATGATACCGAAATAATTGAAAAACTTGAAGATGAACCATTTGAGGGACAAGAAATAGGGACCGTTTTAGATGAAAATCAAGAACATTTGGTAAGTCATGACTAAAATACTAATAATGCTATTTCAAAAAGACAATTATAGAATTTACTTATTTTCAATATTTTTCAGGATTCTCTGGACATGATAAAAAGAAGAAGAAAGCGTGCTACTTTAGTGAGTATAGCTGGTCTTTTAGACCCTTCGTATAACTCCACAATTATTATTTTTTACACATACATAACACTAACAATCACTAATTTAAACAAATTATTTTAGATACCAGTAAATGAAGATTATGCTCCGGAAGACTTGTTGAAAGACGTGATGTACAAGGTATCTGAAAAAGTGAAGAGAAGTATCGAGGAAGAAGGAACGTATGGGATGAGATTAACAGGAAATAAGGGAGTAGTTTGGAATGTAAGTACAGTAGAACATTATTCTTGGTAAATTGATATTTCGTACTGTATTTGCTATATTTGTCAGTATCAAGCACCTTAATGATATTGTATGTGGCCTCATTTAAGTATCCACATCTACTTATTATAATAATAACATATTAATAACAATCAATTTGTATTCCAACTAAATCAGGCAGTAATTTTTATATTTTTTTTTCCAGGACTTTGATGACCAAAACGTATTATTTCCAGTCGGAACTAATGTTGAGGTAATCAATAACAAATATTAAATAGTGCTGTAGGTTTATAAATACAGTTTGTCATGTATGCCTTCAGACAATAGATATTTATTACTAGTGCAGAAAATGTATTTGAACTTTTGTGCATTACTAAATGTTTTTTTTATTTTTTTTATTTTAGGATAGAAATTACTCCAATGAATATGCTATAAGTGCAACAACAACAGACAAAAAAGAAAATAATGAAATAGATAAAAATTATTTTGAAACAGAAATTAAACAAGAACTAAGCACCGAAAACACTGGCATTGAAGGATCAAGTCCCATAGAATACAGCAAAGAAGAATATACAAATGAACTACATAATGAAATTACAGAACTCAATAATGTGGAACATAATTTACCTGACAAAACATACGGAATGAGTCTTACCGGCGGACATGGAAGTATCTGGAACGTAAGTAATTAAATATTCATAACAAGACATTTTCGAAACAATTTTAACATCAATAAATCATGTGCCTGCTGTGAAAATATATTTTTGCAAGGAAAGACGATAAAAATTGTTAATTATTTGTTGAAATAATTGTTTAGAAGCTTTTATTTTTGTCACAGGACTTAGGTAACAACAGAATATCTTACAATGTTGGAGAACCGCAGAATAAACTGATAAATAAACGAAATAAAGATGACGAAATAATTAATAGTAAAATAGAGGCGTTTCATAATTTTTTGAATTATGCACCTATGACGGATAATTCGAAATTTGAAGAACCGAATCTTACAAGAACAAGTACTGAAAATCCAATTAATAGGGCACCAAGCACCGATAAATTAATTACTAATAAACCAAGCACTAAAAAACCGGTTACTAAAGAACCAAGCACTAAAAACCCAGTAGCTAATAAAACAAACACTATAAAACCGATTGCTGAAAAAACAAGCTCGAAAAAGCCGTTTGCTAATGAACCAAGCACTGAGAAACCAAAAGCAGTACAACCTACTATCACTACTGAGGCTCCAAACGTTGAGAAACCAATAATTGTAGAGCCGAAAATTGAAAAACCAATTAGTGATCTCGATAAAACTTACGGTATGAGTCTTGCTGAAGATCAAGGGATTGTCTGGAACGTAAGGGACATTAATTATATCATATGTTTTTTTATAAAATTAGCAGTAACCCATTTAGGAAAACATTAATTTTATTTCATTATATTAAATACTTTTCGCAGGATTTAAATGAACGTAGAGTTTCTTACTATGTCGGTGCTAAAAATGAACCAACATCAAAAACAAATAATGATAACGAAGTTATAAATAAAAAAATTATACAATTTCAAAATTCTTTAATAGAATCACCATCTCGTGATGAGGCAAAAATAGAAATACCAAGCACCTACCCAAATATTGAGGAACCAACAACAAAGAAACCAAAAATTGAGCCACTTACTGAGGAACCCATAATGTATGAGCCTGCAACTGAGGCACCAAAGACTAATAGACCCATTGTCGTTGGCCCAATCAGTGAGGAGCCAAAGAAAAAAGAACCTACCACCGAAACACCAAGTACGGAAACACAGGATGACCCAGTAAAGACATTCGGAATGAGTTTAACTGGAGACAATGGAATCGTATGGAATGTAAGTTTTATCTTTCTTGAAGTTGGTTCGATAACAGAACTTGCACTAGGCACACACACTTAAATTAAGGATGCTCCACTCTACATTGGAGATTATTATTAATAAGATGAATTCTTTTTGTAATATTTATATTTAGAGTAACAATGTCGTACCCAGTAATCCAAGAACTGGTAGTGGGCGGTGAAGGTGATAGATTAGCTACAGACGCCTTCGGTCAAATTATCGTCATATTTTTTTTTATTAGCGTCTGCTTCAACTCTTTACTTACATTTTACAGGATTTGCATGCTGATCGATTATCATATCACGTTGGCAACTCAGATACAGATATAGAGGTAAAATAAATTTTTCATGATTGGAAGTAACTGCTTTTTTTTAACTTCAATTTTATAACATAACAATGTGGTATTTCAGGAAGAGATGCCTCTTGAAACAACAACAAACCCTGATTTACAAGATACACCGAAGCCGATAATAATTGACAATGACAAAGATAAGGTAGAAGATGATTTGTTAAACGAAATTGATGCAGCTCTTACAGAAGTAGATAATATTTTAGCAGAATTTGTAGATGAAACTGAGAAATCAAAAAATATCACACACAAAGCCTTTGCTGAAAAAATTATTAATATAGTCAAAGAAGTTTTTGACAACGAAACCGCTAAGCTTAAAGGCAAGGTTAAAGGTTGGGTTAAAGAAGAGGTGGCTACACAAATTGAGGAGTATTTCGCAACACATGGCGAATCTAAGCCATTAAATAATAGTGGAAATTACGACAATGAAACAGACATTGTTGGAAAAAACGAAGAACAGTTGGAGGAAGATACATCAAAGAAACGAAAAGACTGTGAAGAAAAAAAGGAAATGAAAGGATCTCCAATTAAAATTGCAGCGAATAATATTTATGGCAACTCCGTAGGAAATGCCAACGTAACCAATATATTTATTTTCAATTTCAATAACAAGTCTGATATTGACGAAATCGGGCCGGCAAATAACGGAACAGACGGCATATTTGTTTTTGGAAATAATAATGAAAAACCTGTAGAACTAGAAATTCAAGAAGGTAATTAATTTAATTTTAGTTATTACGATTAAGCATCACGGCTTTAAACACACTGAAAGCTAGTCAGCCAACTCCTGCTCAGTCTTCGTTTCAAACCTGCGTTTGAAACGGAGAGCGTGTGGCCGAGCTTTTAATGAAATAAATGATTTTCCAGAAGAACGTGAGATAGAAGATACTGCTACTGAAAAAATAACGACAAACTCCGAAATTGTTGAAAGTTTTGTTGTCCAATCATCTGATGGTTCGAAAGAAACTACTGGCACTAATCCTAATCCACCTGAAGAGGAAGATTCTAATGAAAAAGATAATGTAGGTGATCATGATGAACATGAAAGTGGTGGACAATCAACTATTGATAAACCAAATGAATCGGCAAGTGCAATCCTAGAAGAAAATGAAATAAAAGACAAAATAACTGAAAAGGTCACTAGCCCTGATCAAAATATAATTTCTGATCAAACGACGGAATTCTCTAAAGAATATACAGAAACTATAACTGAAGCTAATGAGATAATTGATAATTCAGGAAATGAAGCTACAGAAACTTCAAAGGAATCTACAAATGAAATTTTAGTAGAAAATGGAATAAAAGACACAAGCGTAGAAAAAAATACATCAGAACCTGATTTGGTTGAAGAAGAGCTAAATAATATTTCAATAGACCTAAATGGCATTCCAAAAAGAGAGCCGAATGACATATCAGAAGAACAAAATGTCATTCCAGATAAAGAATCAAATGACACCGTAGAAAAAGATTCAAATGACATTTCAGAAGAAATAAATGGTATTCCAGAAGATGAGCCAAAATACAATTCAGAAGAGCTAGATGACATTACAGAGAAAGAACCAAATGACACAGAACTAAATGACATTTCAGAAGAACTAAACGGCATTCCAGAAGATGAAACACGTGAACCAGAAGATAACGAGATAGAAATAGATGTGCGTACTGGCTTACGTAGATAGTTTAAACTAGTATTTTGCGTGGCAGCACTGGCTGCATGCGGTCCGCGAAGCAATGACGAAGTGGAGTACGATCAACATTTTTGGTAGATTTGAATCAGTAATTGTACTTTAAAAGATAAAGAAATTTAAATAATTTTTTAAAATTAACAAAGCTCCGTAACATTTCAAAATCGATGATGATAAAATGTGCTATGTTATATTAGTAATACCTAGTAATTTTTTAACTTTCGCGATTTGAACACATGTTTAAAATGTTTATCGGGACTAAGTTGTGTCGGGAGTGTTTTTGTTTAGTTTTTTAGTAATACCAAGGAAGATAGACTAAGAGGAAAGACAATAGCGGAACATTAGAGCGTAGCTCGGAATTTGCCTAAAAACGGTATAAACTTAGATGGCGCAGTAATTTGAGCTTCCTATAGGTTGTCTCGAACTTCCGTAAGCGCTGCAGTCAGATAATGTACGAAAGAGTTCTACAAATTACCGTAGCGCTAGTATCGCGGTCAAGTTTCGCAGCATTATGAAACGTAGTATATGTGTCCATAATTTAAAGAATCATTTCGAAAAAATAAATTTAAGGCCTCGACCTAATTGCCGTTCAATTTGTGTCTTCTTTAAAACAATTTACCTCGTGTTTTGGTGTTTTCTTTACTTATCTTACTTATCACTTATCAGTGCTTTATCTCATAAACGGTTAAGTTAAAAGGTTAATTAGTACCGTAGGAAGCGAGATATTAGCGAAAATCCAATTTTTGTGACCTTTGTCCTTGAATATCTTAAGACGTGAACTCGAGATTTCATGATATATAAAGCAGTGGCGTATTTAGGTACATAACTAAAGGCCCTGATGCAAAAAAATAATTGGGGGTTAGGCTTAGAATAACCACACAAAGAAACCAAGTACATTCGCAAAATTTAAGCCATTCAAATGGTGTCATATATGGCTCCAAAAATATATATAAAAATGTTACTATGACAATTTGCGCGGTGAAATCGTACCACAACAAATCAGAAAAGCAGCATAAGAGTTATGGTGTGACATTCCACAGGTAATCTATTAATTTTCTTGCTTAAATCGTTTAAAATACCAATCGAAACGTAAGCTACTAAGCGAATTTGTAGCTTACGTTTTGAGAAGGCGTTGTTTGGAAAGCTACCTTCTCTGAGTAGTTATTCTAAGCGTATAATATTTTTTTCGCTATATTTTTTTTATATCTACGACCCTCCAAGTATTTTGCAAAAAATCTACTCAATCAGTTGATTTCTTATTGCGTGAAAAAACATATAAACATCGAGATACAATACCTACAGTCACAATCTCTAAGTGAAAACAGTCAAAAAGTGTCCGAGCGTCGTTGTTATGCTTTCATAGTGTTCAATGTCACTTGTCTGCTGTCATTGTAGCACTAGCATCGCGCGGCGTTATATTTAGATCGCAGTTGCCTTACAACGAACCAAAAACTCGGCGCAATTCGTAGCGTGCGCCAAGTTTTAGTTCGGTCATTTTTATGCACGTTTGTGGCTCTATAGGTATTGTTTCTCGATGCATATAAACCATAAACTTTGGCATCATATTATAATATTGTTTTTTTTTTTCTATTATTAAATATGAGGCTAACGTTTGACCGCCAATTCTCCTGGGGCCTTACGGCAACTCTGTTAAGGTGATGGGAAAAATAGCGCGACTGCGAATCTTATCTCCGCGCGTTAAGGTTAGCGTTCGCGTGATTTTCCGAACTGCGCTGTTTCAGCACTGTTTCAAGTCCGCGTTAAGAGTTATCCGTAAGACCCCAGATGTTAAGGTGGTACGTTTCACCTATAGCGAGAAATTCAAATTTCAAACAGTTTTTTGGGCCTAGTAGCCAGGCCTGCTATTACAGGCACCTAATCCGCTCAGTTGGAAAATCACGCGACCGCAAACCTTATCGCGCCCAGATACGGTTTGCGGTCGCGTGATTTTCCAACTGAGCGGATTAGGTGCCTGTAATAGCAGTTGTCCGTAAGGCCCCAGGTAATTATTTTAAAATGACACAGTGTTTGCGCAAATTGTTGGTTGTTCTTTACATTATAATGTACAGCTATTTAACAGTAACGCACCATATTACTTACATTTGTCAATAAACCGTTTGAAACATCAAAAATTTGTTTATTAACAAATGTAAGTAATAATGGACATTAGAGATAAATAGCTTTACATGTTTTTGTAAAGAATAATAATCAATTTGCACAAACATTATCGTTTACAATAATTACCCGGTCTAGCTACATGGACAAGAAAACTGTTTGGAATTTGCCTTAAGCTTTGTTAAGGGTTGATATGTCGTGAGCTTGGGTTGCGTTTCCCCAATTTGCATGGTTACAGCAAACAGTACCAAAATCATATTCTGGTTATAAATAGTTGACAATATAAATAAGTTTAATGTAATTTTAGAAACATGATTAGTGTAACTTCCCTCGATAGAATAAGTCGGCGAAAATAAGCTTTGTAAAACACGTTTTTCGTTTTTTCTCCGAATCTAAAAGTCCTTGACAATATTTGTTTTCATATTTTGATGGTCATTTATACAATGTAATTTAATGTAAATTAGTTTTATTTAAAACTAAAGTAGTTCTTGAGTAATCTAAAGTTATATCATTTGTCGCTTACGTTATTTAGATTTGAGGCGGACGCCGACTCGTGCGTATCTTTTCATGCAGCCGTAGATTGCATAGATTTGCCCTGTTTCGCGCAGGGGCAAAACTTGGATTTGAGCTGACGACGTATCGACTCTTAAGCAGATGTTAACCAATCTAACTGTCCAATAGCCTGGTCTGGGTAAAACACCAAAAATAAAACAAAATAATTATAAAATATAACACGTTTATTTCTAAATTACTAAATAACAAATCCCTGGGGTATGGCACAAACGCGATAGGAAGGTAAGCATCAGACTTTTTGCTAAACTACATATAAAAACTTAAGTTATAAGCAACTAGCGACCCGCCCGCCTTCGCACGGCTGGAATTTACGTGCGAAGCCGGGGCGGGTCGCTAGTTATACATATAAACCTTCCGTGAAAATGTATCTAACTGATGGTGAAAACCGCATCAGAATTCGTTGCGTGGTTTAGGAGTTAGCGGTCATACAGACAGACAGACAGACGCGGAAAGCGACTTTAATTTATACTATGTAGAGAAGAGAAGAGACATGTAGAGAAGATAATATAACCACTTGATCGCGCACGAGTCATAATTTGCTTGAGCACAACGTAAGCCACGTCGGTCGCGTGGGTATCGCATGGCGCTTGTGATTGGAGACTCAACGCTTGTGATTGGACACTCAAGTCATTCATTCAATTCGCGCCTAGGATTGGCTCAAAAAAGATTATGCTGAAAAGGTATACCTTTGCATCGCAGCGGGGTAAAGGGAGTCAAGTGGTTATACCGTCGTTGCTTTAAAGGCAACGATTTACAAATCACATGGATTGGGCCTGGTACAAAATTCACGAAAAAAGTTTCTGATATTAAGGCGAGTTTTTCCCACTTTAAGCAACGCTTGTTACTAGAGATAGAGCTAAATATATTCTATTAAAGTCGCATTTAGTGGAGCAAAACAATGGCGCTTACACAAAGTCGTTTCGCTACTTCTATTTTTGAGGTTTTTCTAGTATTTTTCGAAAAGTATAGCTGTTATGTAAAATGTACTTTTACAGTTCCCTTCATAATTATGTAATCTATATATTAAGATATCGTAGACATCATTTAGTAAATAAGTATCTAATAAATCTAATGAATTCAGGAAAAATTTTGTTTTACTTTATTTATTTTTCTATCAAGCGAAATGTCCTTAATCGTGTTTCGGTCTTTACGGTTTCCTAGATAAAACATTCAATTTTGATATGACAATATTTTTATAATTTTAATCTAACCATGAAAGTAGACAACCTAAAACTAGATTGAACAAAATTGCTGAAAGTGGGAAAAGAGGGCCTTAACAGAAATTTTCATACCTACTACATAAATATTATAGACAATACAAAAATTTGAAGACCGGCAGGTATGACACAAAGACGCAAAGGTCACGTGGTCAGAGTTATATGGTCACAAGCTATGACCAAAATAAAATGAATGGACGGGCCTAGAAGGAGCGCATTTTTTTAAGATTACTGAATGAGCGCCGGCGCTCACTTCGTTTCAGTCAGTCCCTAGCCGTAGGAAGTGCAACACGAATCTATTGTTACATGATAACTAAACAAAATTATTCCTTCGTGTGCTTTCCCAAAGTGTAAATACACAACAAAAACCACTATCTATTCGTAACAAATGTATTATACATGGTTATAATTAGGTGTTGAAGTATATGTCCGACGGTTTTAACTCGTTTTTCCTGAGCAAGTTCAATGGGTAAGGCCCGTCCATTCATTTCATTTTGGTCGAAGATAACAAGCATACCCTGACTAGTATAAAAAATAAAAAAACGTGCTACTATTGTTTACATTAATATTCTAAATCATATTTTATCAAAAAATACTGTGAAAGGAATTCATTTTCTTAAACATGCTGTAATAGTTACTGTCGATGATTTTTCATGAATACCGCTTCATTTGTAGAAAAGTACCAGAATTAATAATAAGGGAAACGCTCCCGTATCCAAAACATTATTATATCTAAACACAAATTAATGCCAATCACCATTTGCCTTATACTTGTTGTTGGTGTGGTTTAGAATTTTGCAAACCAGCAATGTAGAACGTGCAAGCATGCGCGCGACGCAGGTCGTTCGTTGACCTCTAGCGTCAGCTGATGTTTAATTTGCATTACATTGCGTACATTATTAACTATAAAAAATAACAGCGTTTTTTTACACTATCACCAATCTTCGTTTTCGGGAGTGATTCCCTTACACCCTGGACATGCCTTGGTGGCAATTAGGCAGTGATGGACTCACGCTGTGTGCCTCGGCTTCGCCTTGACCCACATTTTTCGCGTTCATCCATATAAAGCCTTTTTCCTGCCGTAACAGTAATGTACAATTATATGTCACAGGGTAACACGGAAGGGGTACTAAACCGAAAAGAGGTCATTATAAACAAGTTTTAGGGATTGGTCCCTAAAATAATTAGTGACGATCGGTACTTTCAGTGTTGGTACTGAAATTGGAAAAAGTACTATTCTATAAAAAAAAACATACACGCTCAACGATATTGCAAGATCTGATATTCATTATCAACCTATCATGTCCCACTGCTGGGACTCATGCCTTCTCAATGAGAGAGGATGGGCCCTAATCCACCATGCTGGCCCAGTGCATGTTGGTGAATGTCATACATCTTTGAAATTTTGAGGTTCTTGCGACACGCTGGATTTCTGTCACCGTTTTTGAGCGATAGCATTGAAACTGCACGTAATTTATCTGAGTACTAAATAAATTCGTTGGTGCAGGGCTGAGGTTCGAACCGGGTGACGTCAGATTGTAAAGCGCTCATGCTACCGCTCCGCCACTATCACTTCATCTTTATTTTTCGCTATTTCAGGGTTTATCCCATAGTAAAAGTGGTTCATGGAAGCCGTGGTAGCTCATTTGAAGACCGCTAGACTTGAAAGCGTGAGGTCGCGGGTTCAAATCCCGGGCCCTTACTAATGAGCTCTTTGGAGTTTATGTACGGATTTTCATACCACTGGCTTTTCGGTGAAGGAAAACATCGTGAGGAAACCTGCATACGTACGGAGAAGGAATTCAATGGCGTATGTGAATCCACCAACCCGCACTGGGCCAGCGTGGTGGATATGGCCCAATCACCCTTTCGGGGGTAGGCTAAAAGTCCAGCAGTGGACTGTTAAAAGGCTGATTATGATGCAAAGTGGTTCATAATGATGATTACAACGACCTCCTTTCGGTTAAGTTCCACCGTTACGTTTAACCCTGTTGAATATCCGTGCTATATATTTTATACAATATATACGCTATGTTGGGATTTTCATACCGTGTTTATTCTTAAAATGAATATACAAAAAGTAGAAGTACTTTTAAGCCATTAAATATATGAAAAATTCGTAGAAAATTAGAAAACTAAATAAAAATTCATTGAGTGAAATTCTTTTTTTTTTTATAAATAAACTTGTTTACAAAATATGACAAGATAATAAAAATTGGGTATTTTATAAAAAAAAAATTGTAAATATAAAATATAAATACATAAATCTAAACTAGAATACGTACAAAAATAATTCGTATATAACTCTATAAAATAATAAATTCATGATTGGGGCAAGAATTTAATAGAAATAATTTTTTATAAAAATCAACACTTTTAACGGATGTTATATATAGGGAACGTTTTGATTAAAAAATCATTGGCGGTACTTGTAAATAATTCATAACATTTCTATAGACATCCGTCTCTAGTTTTCCTGAGACTTTGGACACTGCAAAGTGTTCGAAATTAAATTAAAATAATGTAATATACACGCCGTTAAAAGTTCAATATATATTTTAATATTTATATTTTACCTATTAAATTATTGTACTTAATGGCATTGATTTACAAAAACATGGATGTTGGGTCTGGTATAAAAATCAGGGCAAAAAATCGTCCGGAATTGAATTATATCTTAGAAATATGGATAAATTTAAATCCACTGCCGTTATAACAATGTCTAATTTAGCTTGCGACTAATGTAGACTGAATGCACAGATTACCTTAGTAGTTAGTATAACATTAGCATGACTTAAGTGTGACTTCAGGACTTCAGTGTGACTTCACTGTGACTAAGGTGAACTTCAGTATGACTTTAGTAAGACTTCACCGTGACTTCGGTGTAACTTCAGTATGACTTTAGTATGACTTCAGTAAGACTTGACCGTAACTTCAGTGTAACTTCAGACTTTAGAATGATTTCACTGTGACTTCGGCGTAACTTTAGTCTGACTTTAGTATGACTTAACTGTGACTTCGGTGTAACTTCAGTCTGACTTTAGTATGACTTCACTGTGACTTCGGTGTAACTTCAGTCTGACTTTAGTATGACTTCACTGTGACTTCGGTGTAACTTCAGTATGACTTCAGTGTGACTTTAGTATGAATTTTTGCATTCTTTAGTATGACTTTAATCAGACCTTTTTTAAACGCTGACCCAATACCCATAGTTTTGAATATCTTTGCATAATATGTATACAATATTTATACAGGGTGGTAGGTCAAATGACGGACAGACTTCATGGTGGTGTTAAAAACTCATCGTGAACATAAAAATATATTTAAAAAATATACGCCTCGACTGAACCTTCTTTTTGTCGATGTAAAATGGGCTTAAAGCATCATACATATACCTTAACTTAACATATAATTTTGATACATTTTGGCTCATAAGCACTTGCAAAGTATTTGGAATTACTTGCATACTTTTTACTATTATTTTCGGCCCTATATGGTATAAAATTAAAATTAAAAGCATTTAAAAAACTATCTAGCCCAATGGTCATACCTCCTCTATCTCGTGTGAATTATCTCTACCTTAAAGTTGCCTGGAAGATGTTTTACGCTATAAGGCATAATTGTTAAGCCATTTTATCCATTACTAGCTGACCTGACAGACGTTGTCCTGTCTTAGAACTGTCAAACACGCAAAGTCAAAATTGAAAATCTTATTTTTTTACACCTTGGGTTACATTATAGGAGTTTTAGTAAGGATCCCTATTTTTTTTGAAAATATAATATAGCCTATGTTACCCGGGGATAGTGTAGCTTCCCAACAGTGAAAGAATTTTTCAAATCAGTTCAGTTGTTTCGGAGCCTATTCAATGCAAACAAACAAACAAACAAACAATCAAATCTTTCCTCTTTATAATATTAGTATAGAGTATAGATAATTAATTTCAACTAAATACATTGTTTTATATATTATGTACTAGCTTTTTAGCACTGCCTATTTTTAATTATTTGTTAGTGTTTTTGTTGGCTTGTGACGTATTCAATATTTGACATTTGTATAATTATTATTAATTTTATTTTGGCCGATTTAATTTTTAATTTAATTCAAAACTCAGTCTTATAAAGGACAATAGAGATATATGCTCGGAGTTTCTTTGCGCGATAGAATCCGGAACGTGGATATTCGCCAAAGAATCAGAGTCACCGACATAGCTGTTAAAATTTGCAAGTTGAAGTGGCAATGGGCAGGCCACATCGCTCGAAGAACCGATAACCGATGGGGACGAAAAGTTTTTGAGTGGAGACCACGAACCGGAAGACGCAGCGTAGGTAGGCCTCCCACTAGATGTACCGAGGACATCGTGAGAGTCGCGGGCATCCAGTAGATGGAGTGGCAGGCTATCGTTCAGTGTGAAGTTCTAAGGGGGAGGCCTATATTCAGCAGTGGAAGTTTTTTTTAAACTTTTAACTTAACTAGTATTCCTCGAACATATCCACTGTCCGTCGTTTACCCAACACCCTGTATGATTGTGATAGTAGTGAGTACTTATCAGTAGGTATTCCTTATCAGTAGTGCTATCAGTTGATCCTCAGCTCGGCGAGTTCCTTCTCTTCGTCGACCTCGTCTTCATCCTCGTTATCGGAGCCGTGGACCGAGGCCGCCGGGGTTGTGCCTCCTACAAATATTGCAATAAGGTTTTACTGGGAAAATACTGAGGTTTAACGGGGGAAATGCTGAGGTTTTACTGGGAAAATACTGAGGTTTAACGGGGGAAATACTGAGGTTTTACTGGGAAAATACTGAGATTTGACGGGGGAAATACCGAGGTTATACTGAGAAAATACTGAGGTATGACCGGGGAATTACTAAGGTTTTACTGGGAAAATATTGATTTTTGACAGGGAATTACTGTAGTTTGATGGGGAAAATACTAAGGTTTTATTGAGAAAATACAGAGGTTTTACTGAGAAAATACTGAGGCTTGACGGGGAAAATACTAAGGTCTAAGAAAATACTGAGGTTTGACGGGGAAAATAATAAGATTTTACTGAGAAAATAATGAGAAATACTACACGGTAATGTGACTAACCAGCAGTGTAAGTACCGTTCTTTATCGATCGTAAAATTCGATAAAATGCCATAGAATCGATCATAACGAGTACCGTTCAAATGGCATTTTATCGAATTCGACGATCTCAACTGACAAATTTGACCATCGATAAAGAATGGTACTTGCACGGCTGGTTCGATATCAGTGCTACAGTAATAAAGCATAAATAAAATACACCCTCACTCTCTAAGCCCACGGCAGTGCGTCAAGCCAAGTTCGGTGTCAGTTCTAAATATACCTCAACAAATACCGTCATAAAATATATCCTAAACCCATCGCAACACAATATATTGATGCCTAAACAATCTCAATTCACGGTAGTGCGTTAAGCCAAGTTCAATGTATGCAAAAACACCTCAACAGAAATCCTCCGAAAACAATCCACAGTTCGCAGCGAGTCAGTCCGAGGTTGAACGCCGCTAGACACTCGAATCGACCCGCGTTTGCTCGGAATGTTGTCAACTTTTCACCTGTTGATTGGTCGCTAGATTAAAACGCGCTTGAGTAAAAAACGTTTCATTAAAAACGATTCGTGTTCCGACTTCAAAAAAGGAGGTTCTCAATTCGGTTCTATATCTATATCTGGATGTTAATATCTATTTAAGTATGTATTTAACACTATTGTATGTATGTATATCAGTCTCTGGCAGACATATCACAAGCTTTGCTTAGTTTGGGGACAGATGACCGTGTGTGCAAAAATGACCCGTTTTTTTATTGTGTTCATTTTATTTTTATTAGTTTTATTTACATTCCAATTTTTTACTATTTTCTTTAAGCGCCTGAATACCTAGTTGTTAAAACTAAAATAATCCAAGTGACCAATCAACACCGTGTCCAATAAATTCCAAATTTAAAACAAAGTTGGAACTACCCTCCATTTAAAATCTAGGCACACGGTAGCGTGCCAAGCCAAGTTCGGATACTGTGCACTTTCTAAAAAAAACTATTTTGTGCACCAATAAAAAAAACTGAACTGAAAACAATGCTGTGCCTATATATGCTAAAATTGCATACACAAGTCTCACAAGTGCCAAATAATAAAAAACTACATTTACAAAAATCAAAAGAACCTATTCATTGGCACAGTCGTTTAGTTTAGCGATCAGTTGGTCGATTTGTTCAGCGACCGCTTCATTCAACGGTTCCAGAAAGGTTTCGTTCGGTGTTCGGAAATTCTCGTGATCCGATTCGGCAAAGTTCAATTTTTCAAAGCTTACTTCTAGAGCATCGTCTGGTAAGTCAGTGATTTCCAGAATTTCAAGCGACTTTTGAATGGTCAGTTGTTTTTGGTCATCGGTTTGAACTTGCTCGTCTTTGGTCGCTTTTTCCGTTACCGATGCGGTCAGCCGAGCGACGTCTTGGCGACGCACTGTTATTTGCAATATGTTAGAACAAAAATAAACCTGTTTTTTTTTTCTTCCAGAAACCTGTTTATTTACATAATCTACTTTACATATAATTGCCTGTTGTTTGACCGACTTGCGACATCAAAAAAGTCGTTTGTAAATAAATAGCCAAGTTCATCAAATATTACTGAAGTTATACAGGGTTGCGCATATAGACTGTACTAAGCCGAAAGGAGGTCATTGTACTCATCATTATGATTTTTTTACTATGGGACCAACCCAGATAATGCGAAAAAAACAGCTGATCCATACATTTTGTCGAGTGAATGATAATTTTCTATGGAACAGCTGATTGTTTTTTTCAGCTTCGTGACTTCATGATTGGTCCCATAGTAAAAGTTGTTCATAATGATGAGTACAATGACCTCCTTTCAGCTTAGTACAGTCTATATGCGTAACCTTGTATACTGAAATATGTAAGAACTTACAATAGTTATAAATGCTTAATATTACTTTGGTAATAAATAAATGCCAAGTTAAGCAAACAAATTTAGATAACACATAAATGAAAACACAATGAAAGGCCCGTTTGCACTTTGATTAGTGCAAGTGATTATTGATTAGTAAATCAAATAAATTAGTAAGGTTGCCTGGAAGAGATCGTTTTAGCAATAAGGCCGCCAGTTGTTACACTAGTTTTTAAGAGTTTGTCATCAATGGTGTGAACAATAAAGAGTTAATCAATTAATCAATTTTGCGAGTGATTAAAGAACACACTCGCACTAATCATTTATGGGTCTAATGTGTTTAGAACTAATCACTACACACCTGCATTAATCACTCGCACTATTCACTAATGAAAGTGCAATCGGGCCTTAAGTGTTAATATATAGATAAAAAAGACACGGTAGTGTACCAGCCAAGTTAAGTCATACTCACTGGACTGCGACGGGCTGGGCGGTTCGGAGATCGGTCGCGGGTAGTTGAATCCTTTCTCCAGCTGTTGGTCCATTTGATCCACGTAGTCTGGGTACACTTTCTTTAGCGCATTGGCGCGAGCTTGGCGGTAGTACTAAAAATTTAATATTATAATTTTTATTTTACTTTATGAATAACAAACATTCTACAGTTACATTGCATCCGAAATAATAGAGTTCTAAAGGGTCGGCAACGTATTTGTGATGCCTCTGGTGTTACAAGTATTCATAGGCGACGGTGACTGCTTACCATCAGGCAGCCCGTCTGCTTGTTAGCCACATATGGCATTAAAAAAAATAAAAAAATTGGCACGTAATGATTAACAAACATTCTACAGTTACATTTTAATTTTTATGTTTTAGGTAATTTTATTTTATTTTTATGTTATGTGCATGTAATAATAATTCTAATTTTTGAAATTTTTATGTATATGGAATTGTTTTCTGAAATAAATTGATTGAATTGAATTGAATTGCATTGGCGCGAGCTTGGGGGTATTACTGAAAATTAAATATTATAAAGTTTTTTTTTTTTAATGAATATCTAACATTCTACAGTTACAGCGCATTGGCGCGAGCTTGGAGGACATAGGCTATTATCTATACCCGTGCGAAGTCGGGCGGAGTCTTATGATGATACTGAAAAATTTCTTAAAATTATTTCGTAATGGTATGTTATTTGCTTTGTTAATCTAGTTTTTTTAAATTATTTGTGAGCTCTTGTCTTAGTTTCGTAGAATATAAGTACCTATACTCCGTTTTTTAATATTAGATATTTTATGTAAACAAAGGAGTTGCCAGTGAAAAAAATATCTTTTGTAATGGTAGTTTACAATATTTGAACATAAAGAAGTTTTTCTAGTCGTAATATGATCAATCATTAAATAACAATCATTATGGTACTGAGACGTGGTCCTTAACTGTGGCCTTTTGGAAAAGCTCAGAGTCACACAGCGGGCAGTGGAGAGAGCTATGCTCGGAGTGTCTTTGCGCGATAGAATCCGAAACGTGGATATTCGCCAAAGAACCAGAGTCACCGACATAGCTGTTAAAATTTGCAAGTTGAAGTGGCAATGGGCAGGCCACATCGCTCGAAGAACCGATAACCGATGGGGAAGAAAGGTTCTGGAGTGGAGACCACGAACCGGAAGACGCAGCGTAGGGAGGCCTCCCACTAGATGGACCGACGACATTGTGAGAGTCGCGGGCATCCAGTGGATGCAACAGGCAGGCTGTCGTTCAGTGTGGAGGTTAAAGGGGGAGGCCTATGTTCAGCAGTGGACGTCTTCCGGCTGATGATGATGATGAAATAACAATCGTTTTGTACTATTTATTTTAGCGTAATATCTGTTCTATACAATGATTTAAAAAAAAAAACATTTTTGATAGAAAATATTTTTTTAGACTGGTAGGACAGTAGTGGTTCTAAACATTTCTGGCCAACGTTTGATTTGACCTCTTATTTCCTCTAACATAATAGTCAACGCATCTATAATCAACGCCATCTATTACAATGTTTTAATAAGGTTTTTTATAAAAAATTTGAACTATCAGAATATCCCCCATTGTACCGCGCGAGAGCAAAGCCGAGGAAAATAGAAAGTAAAATATAGATCATAAGAGAAAAAAGTTTTGAGCAACTGGCATTTCACTTTGACAGTGACTTTTCGTGACATTTCATTGTTTACATAAAATATCTAAGATTAAAAAACGGAGTATATATCATTTTTGTTAATTTGTTTTATGGCCTCCACGTGACGGGCTTTGTCCTAGTGTGGGGACCAATAGTAGAATATTATTTTTAAGGTGTTACTTTTTAAGCAATAAAAAAAATCTTTAATTCTTTAACCCTCAAGTGATATTGTGATACAAAAACACCACCGTTTTCTATGGAACCACTGATTAAATTAAATTAAATTGTATTTTTTGAGATTTAACACGGTCTAGCCAATTACATTGGTATCTCACAAATGAATAATTATGCATAACAATAAAAAATAAGAAAGGAATTAAATTAATTACAAAAACAAGCTCACAAAAAATAAAGAATAAAAATACAAAAATACAAATGTCAAGAATTTTACAAATGTCAATAGAAATTAAGAATAATTCTAGTCAATAAATTACAAATTATGATTTTTTCCCGTAATTTCAGGGCAGGTCCCATAGTAAAAGTTGTTCATAATGATGTGTACAATGACCCTTCGGCTTAGTTGGCGTAGTTTATATGCGTAACCCTGTAGACAACTTGAGATGTTTTTGTTTATCATTTTTGTTTGTACTCACGATGCCCAAGTTTCTCCAATCCATGAGATCAGAAAGACGCTCTGTCCTGTTCCTCTGAATGATGCGCTGACGCCGCGTCATCCTGGAATGATACAATGCAGAAAATAAGACATTGTTACACAAGGGCGAAAAATTGGTTATCATGAATAGACTTGTATCATAATGTTTAATTTATTACAAATAGCAGGCTTAGCGAAGTAAAATACATTACACATACTGAAATAAAACGGCCAAGTGAGAGTCGGGATCGCGCACTGAGGGTTCCGTACCACCACAAAATACAATAATTATCAATTTAAAAAACCGACTTCAAAATTAGTTAATATAGCATTTCAATTCGTGTGTGTGTGTGTTCGGTGTTTGTGTTTCGGTGTTCGATGGTCGTGGTTTAAAGAATAGCATGCAACTCTTGAATAAAATGGATTCATACCGAGGGCCATGAATCACTCGCGTCGCTCAGGATTCTAACACTTGAATCACTAGCTCATGAATCACTCCCTGCGGTCGTGATTCAGTCGTTAGAATCCTTCACTTGCTTAGAACGTAAAAACGGGTGTTTTTTAGGAAAGCTTACGATTTTGTTTCTGTCGAGCCAAATTTCTTTGATCGTGTATTGGTGACCACATCCGAATAAAATATTTCAGGAACATTTATTAAAAAAAAACAAAAAAAAGCAGCAACATACAGTCGAATTAATAACCTCCTCCTTTTCGAAGTAGGTTAATAAAGAAATAATGTTAATTAATCGATTTTAAAGGAATATTCGTGATGACGAATCGTCAAATTTGAAGCATATTTCGTCTTAAGATGTGGCCATTATTCGTCCAATACCTGGCTAAGGGTTTAAGTACTTACTTGGTGAAATCGTACATATACTGCGCCAGTTGTTGAATAGTGCCCTCCAGGGAGATGTATCGGCGGTCTACTACGTAGATGCCGTAGGACATCGGGTCCGCTATGTGCTCTTGCATGAAACACCCGAAGCCTGGGGAGAGATGCATTTTTTTTAAATGAATAATAGGCTTGCGTTTGACCACTATCTCGCCTGATGTTAAACGATGATGCGGTCCACGATGGAGCACGCTTGCCTAGAAGAAACCGATTCTCTCTCGACTTCAAGACACCCAGATTGTAACTGACGGGGAACACCCACAGACTAGCAGTTCGCACAGTAAATGTGGAATCAAAGCGCTTCGTACGGGTTTTCGGAATATCAACCATAAAGCGGTGTCGATTTTTCGTGCCCGCTCTGGCAGTCCGATAGAAAAATGGGCAGGAGGGAGTTATGCATGCATTAGATTGATTGGAATACTGATGGAAATTTATGATTTTTTTTTCATTTCAGCTTATCATGTTCCCACTGGACCCGGGTATGTCCTAAAACCGCGTCCAGAACCACCGGAGGATGGGCAGCAGCATCCTATTAGTTCACGGTGAACGTACTGCGATCCCCAAGCCACCTACACAGCGTGGGGATTATGGCAACACCATTATGGTAATCTGGGCATTTTCAAGGCCAGAGTGAATAGGTATCTTCTAAATCTGCGTGCTTCATCTTCGACCACATCGTCGCTTACCGACAGGCGAGTTGGTGGACTAACGCGGAACTATCCGCGTAAAAAAAAGACCACTCTCTAAGAAGGAGACCTTTGTTCAGCAGTGGACGTTTACTGGTTGATGTGATGTTCCCACTGCTGGAAAACAGACCTTCTCTCAGAGAGGATGGACCCTAATCCACCATGCTGGCCCAGTGCATGTTGGTGAATGTCACAAGTCTTTGAACTTTTGAGGTTCTTGCGACACACTGGATTTCCGTCACCGTTTTTGAGCGATAACATTGAAACTGCACGTAATTTATCTGAGTACTAAATAAATTCGGAAAAACGGACACCAGTGTATGTTGGTGAATGTCATATATGTCTTTGAGCTTTTGCGGGTCTGGGACATACCGGTTTCCCCACAATGTTTTTCTTCACCGTTTTTAAGCGATAACATTAAAACTGCTCATAAGGTAGGTAGTCTTATTCTTATTCGAGATGGGGGCGTTAAGTCCTGCACTGACGTCCCGCTTGGGATGTATTGTGCATATCCCCCTACCCGAGCCAACCCAACTCCTTGAAATACCGGAGTGAGGCTCTGAGGCGCTGGCACAGTTGCTCCAGTGGTGTAGATGAAACCAGAAACTAGAATCTCTGCCGGATTGCATGGGGCACCGTTGCCTCTTTCATCCGCGTCACCGCAACAGCTGGACTGCTTTTTATCATCATTGCTTACACTAGGTAGTCTAAAACCTCACCACTTATCACCAAGGGGTGGGGGTTAAATGTTGCTAAAAACATCACGTGATTAATGGACGACCCCTTAGTTACAAAACCTAATAAAAACGTGTTTAATAATATTTTAATATTTTTCGGGACATTTTTTCACACACGGTCATCTGACCCCAAACTAAGCAAAGCTTGTGATATGGCTGCCAGAGACTGATATACATACATATATAGTTTTAAATACATACTTAAACAGATATTAACAACCAGATATAGAACAAACACAAATGATCATCACATGAATGTTTGTGCTAGGTGGGAATCGAACCCACGCCCCCAAGTGCAGAAGACAGGTTCACTACCAACTGGACCAACGGGCTAACTTGTTTAAAAATGTCACTCACCGGACAGGTTGGTAGTGATGCTTGGTATCCCCATGACAGTGCACTCTGCGGGGGTGTACCCCCACGGCTCGTAGTACGAGGGGAATACCCCGAGATGGCAGCCCCGGACAAACTCTTCGTAGTCCAGACCGAACAATGGATTCGTGGAGGTTAGGAACTCTGGGTGGAAGATTACCTGGAGTAATCAAATTATATTAATATCTAAACCTGCCAAGTGCGAGTCGGGCCCGCGTACTGAGGATTCCGTACCACAAAAAAAACAATAATTTAAAAAACCAACTTCAAAATTTGTAAAATATGCAATTTTGATTCAGTGAAAGAAATTATAAGGTAATCCAATTAACCGAATACGTTGCATAATTTGGTAATGAACAGAAACTTGTCACCAACTGACACTTGGCTATTATTTATTATTTGTAGTTATACTTTAGAGTGTGTACTATAATCATGCCGGTTCGGTAAGCTCAGCGTAGGGCGTCCACCCACAAGATGGACAGACGACCTAAAAGAGACCGCAGGGAAACGCTGGATGCAGACCGCTTCCAACCGGCCCTTTTGGAGATCGATGGGGGAAGCCTATGTCCAGCAGTGGACGTCCTACGGCTGAAATGATGATGATGATGATGGTTAATAACAAGCTGACCCAACTGACGTTGTCCTGTCTTAGAACTGTCAAAGGAGCGAAGTTAAAATCGTCGTTAAATTTTCCGAAATTTTCCAATTTTCTTAATTTTTCTTTCCGTAAGTACGTTCTGCAAGGAATAGAAAATTAAAAAAAAAAAAATGATATCGGTAAAGTCGTTCTCAAGTTCTGGGCGTGACCAAGGTAAATAGGGATTCATCTTTCTGTACTAATATTATAAAGAGGAAAGATTTGATTGTTTGTTTGCATTGCATAGGCTCCGAAACCACTGTTGGGAAGCTACACTATCCCCGGGTAACATAGGCTATAACATATTTTCAAAAAAAATAGGGATCCTTACTAAAACTCCAATAATGTAACCCAAGGTGTAAAAAAATAAGATTTACAATTTTAATTTTGCGTGTTTGACAGTTCTAAGACAGGCCAACGTCTGTCAGGCCAAATAGTGTAGCTTCCCAACAGTGAAGGAATTTTTCAAATCGGTTCAGTAGTTTCGGAGCCTATTCAATGCAAACAAACAAAAAATCAAATCTTTCTTCTTTATAATATTAGTATAGATAAAAAAATATTAGTCATCATGCCTATTCCTAATCTAGTAGGATGGCGATGGATTGCAGAAACGTAGTGTGTTCTGCGCTGTCTCTCGTTCGACTCCCCACAGTCCCCACCAAAAACACCCCCAAACCCCCAAACGGTAGTAGATCTGTGCCCCAAACAGACACCTCTGTCTGAAACGTCAGCCTCCATCAAACTGACAACATCAAAGTGACAGAGACAACTGCACAGACCACACTTAAGTGTACTTTTTAAATGGGAACACTTGACGTCTTTCGACAGGTAGCGCCACTATGCCAACGCTGCGACATATATATATAAAAGCAGCCAAGTGCGAGTCAGGCTCTCGTACTGAGGGTTCCGTACCGCAACAAAATACAATATATAAGTGCTATTTTATTACAATAACCGTAATGTCGACATTTGTTTGTCGGTCAAAACATCATCACTTACTTTAACTTTATCGTTGACAGTGTTGAACAGTTCACACCTTCTCACTCCGTTCAGGACCGGATCGCTCCAGTCATCCACCTGGTGAACGAAAAGAACGGTTGAGTGAACGAAAAGAACAATATCGATGAAATATGACGAAATATCAATAAAGTTTACAGAGGCTTGATAGAATACTGATGAGGCTTGACGAAATATTGACAAGGCTTAAAAAAATATTGATGATGCTTGACAAAATACTGGTGATGCTTGGCAAAATATTGATGCTTGGCGTAAATTTAAATCGTAAAATCTGTAAAATTAGCGGTTTCCACTTACCATTTGAGGCGGATTGCATGCTTGTTCATTATCAGCCTATTATGTTCCCACTGCTGGGACACTGGCCTTCTCTCAGAGAGAGGATGGCCCGTAATCCACCATGCTGGCCCAGTGCATGTCGGCGAATGTTATGTCTTTGAACTTTTGAAGTGCTTTGACCTTTTTCTCGCGATGTTTTGGTTTACAGTTTTGAGCGATAGAATCGAAGCTGCACTGATTTATTTAATTAATAAATAAGTAACTGGTGCAGCCCGAGGATCGAACTGGGTGCCTTCAGATTATAAAGCGCACATACTACCGCTAGGCCACCATCGCTCTGCATGCTTGTTGCCGCTCTTTCCCGCTTGTTTCGCTCAATGCTTGAGGAAAAACTGACAATGCTTGACGAAATACTAAAAGCTTGATGAAATATTGACAAAACTTGACGAAATACAGATATGGCTTGACGAAATACTGACAAATCTTGATATGGCTTGACGAAATACTGACGAAGCTTGACGAAAATAAACTCACGACATTATGCGTAGTAACGGGCGGTAGACCGTCTCTTTGTAGCGCGTAGATACATCTTTTCAGACGAACGGTGTCTTCCTTCTGCATCAGGTCTGATGCTTCGGGCAAGTGGCCTCTGTCAATTAAAGTTAGTTAGTTTTGCATTTTTTTTTTTTAATACAGGCTATATCTCTACGCGACGGATATATTCAAAGATATCACTGTCATCATTAATATCATCATCATCATCATCATCATCAGCCTGTAAACGTCCACTGCTGAACAAAGGCCTCCCTCGTAGAGAGGGGTGTTGCCATAATTAATATGAACAACTTTTATTATGGGGCCAAAAAATAAATCGCGAAAAAAAAAACCAGACAAGTACGAGTAGGACTCGTGCTCTGAGGGTCCCGTTGGACGAAACAATCAGAGCGCGAGTCAAAAAAAAAGCAACTGAAGTTGTAGTATTGAAAGACAAACTTAACTTTGTAGTTGACTATAAGGTTCTTCCATACATTCCAACTACAAAATGTAAGTTTGTAATAGCAAAATAATTATTTTTAAATGATATAACTTCAAATTTGTAACTTTCGGATTTATTCCTATATATGTGCTATAAGACCTTGTATTTTGCCAAATTTCATGATTCTAGGTCAACGGGAAGTACCCTATAGGTTTTGATTCCCCTGTGAAATCGCAAAATATGCGACATAAACGTTCATATCTTTTGATTGCGTTGACTTACAACTTTAATTTTTTTACAGCCGAAAGAAACCGTAAATCCAAGTATTTAATATATATTTCAACTTGATACCTTTACGCGTTCTAGAGAAAAAGGGTCTTGACAGACGGACAGACAGACGGACAACGAAGTGATCCTATAAGGGTTCCGTTTTTTCCTTTTGAGGTTCGGAACCCTAAAAACAGCTGTTCCATACACTTCGTTGAGTGTTAATAACATTTTAGGGTTCTGAACGCAACGGGTGTAAACGGGACCCTATTACTTAGCATACGTTGTCTATCTGTCCGTCCTACCTATTAATGGCTATCTTTCGAGCCGTAATAGATAGCCAGTTGAAATTTTCACAGAATATGTAATGTTACGGCGGATAAACTAACAAATAATAAAAAAGTAAAAACGAAAGGGGGTGGGTCCCCATACAACAAACGTATTTTTGTATCAGCTCTAATGTAAAAACGGTAATACGTACAAGCGTCAAACTTGGCATGATTATAGTACACACTCTAAAGTATAACAACAAATAATAAATAATGGCCATGTGCGTGTCGGTGACAAATTTCTGTTCATTACCATGTTATAACTGGTAATTTCGTTATTTGAACGACCTTATCATTCGTACCTCTTCGATTGATTCGATCTTATCATTTCACCGAATCGAAATGCCATATTTTGCTAACTTTGAAGTCGGTTTTTTAAATTGATCATTAAGGTATTTTGTGGTGGTACGGAACCTCAGTGCGCGAGCCCGACTCGCACTTGGTCGGCTTATTCTATGAAACAGCTGATATTATTTACACGATTTCAGGGTCCCAAAGTAATTTTTTCCATAATGATGAGTATAACGTATAACGGCCCCTTTTTGTCTTAGTACACCGTTTCCGCGTAACCCTGTAGTTATTGGTGGTCTGTAGGCTTAGTCCCAGATTTAATAGTTTTCGAAATCTTTTTTCGTTTACGTATTGTTCCATACATTTTAGTAAAGCCCCTCCAGCGGAAACGCGGAGGAACTAAAATCGGTAGTAATCGGCGGTATAGATTGCTTCACTCTAATACGAAAAAAGTTTTCGAATACCTTTCAGCCCAGCAATGTATGGAACAATACGTAAACGAAAAAAGTTTTCGAAAACTATCAAATCTGGGAGTAAGCCTATGTAGTGTTCTAGAACTAACCTCAAGCAGACGTCATACATCTTCTTGCCGACTTTTTGCTGTATATCTTGAATGGTGTCCCTCAGGGCTTTGGTGACGGCGTGCCCTCTCAGAGATTCCACGTTGAAGTTGTTCGTCTTGGCGGGGAAGATCAGAAACGCGACTACCGTCATTTCTGAGCCGGACGACTGGAAAAATAATAGATAGATAGATAGATAGAAACTCTTTATTGTGTACACTAGAAATAAAAATTACAACACGATAGAAAACGCTTACGAGCTAGTGCCACAAGTGGCGGCCTTATCGCTAAAAGCGATCTCTTCCAGGCAACCATTGGATGGAAAGAATTTACGTAACAGAATCGACGGGGGATGCTAAAACACTTTTAATGATACCATTAAATAGATACTACTAAATGATACATAGTATAATATATATATATATATATATATAAACACACATAATACAGACATATTTATATATATATATATATAAACACACATAATACAGACGCGACAAGTAAGAACATATTATACCCTAAGTCCCTGGAGTACCTTCGCACTATGAGCACACAATGCAAGGGCAGCAAGGAACACGCACAATGACAGAGCAAATAACGGCCAACACGAATTCGGAGCAACAGGTATGTCCAAAAACTCTCTTCCAACAGTAACGAACAGTTTTAGACTTGGGAAAGGTAAAAGTCTTTCACTCTAGCCTTGAAAATGTTGATAGATTGGGATTGTCTAATGGAGACCGGAAGGGAATTCCACAACCGTATGGCTTTCACGGAGAACGCATCTTCATAGAAAGTACTTTTATGTTTGGGAGTAACAAGAGAGAGAAGAGTTGACTGTCTCAGAGAACGAGAAGAAGCAGGGTCGTGGAAAAATTTGAAACGTTCTTTGAGATAGCACGGGGTGAAAGGATTATATAATGTATTGAAGAGAATATTAAGATAGAGATAATTTATTTGCACAAACACGAGTAAATCATACACACATTTAAAACGCATGCACAATACGCGCCTATGGGTCAAACATACCAAAAAGTCCTATACGACCCTGCGCACCCAATACAATAACGCCTTCAGGGCGATGATGGGGCTGCCACCGTACTGTAGCGCATCAGGGATGTTTGCGGACGCGCATATAGACGGTTTCGCCGCAATCATGCGTAAACGCGTAGCGTCCCTGATGCGCCGCGTGCGGGGCAGCTCCAACAGCTACCTGCAGCTGTTCGCCTGGCGGATGGACCTGGACTGCCCAATAATGCAGCACTGGACCAAAGTTCATGTTGAGCATTCCGGGTCTAAGCCGAAATATAGGTTAAGATAAAAGAGAATGACTTTTGACTTTTAATTTTTATGTTTTAGGTAATTTTATTTTATTTTGATGTTATGTGTATGTAATAATAAGTCTAATTTTTGTAATTTTGTATATATATGGGATTGTTTTCTGAAATAAATTGATTGAATTGAATAGGTGGTTTAAAATATTTGTCATTTTGTATCATGTTTTGCCTAGTTTGTAGGCAATAACAATTCGGTATGCTAAAAAAAAATAACCTATGCCAATTCCAAAACCATTTCGAGATTTTATCTTACCAACCCTTATTTTTCTACTCCGACCTTTTAAAACGATAAGATGCCATTTATTTTAACATAAAACTATGAAATCATTCGACTTTCATTGTCCTCTAAATGACGTCACATTGTAGCATTTTATTTTCTGTGTCTTTTAAGAATAAAAAATATTATACATTTGACACACTGTTCGTCACACAGAATAGAATATTTTTTCATTTCTGTGGTTTGACCGTCTGGTTTTTTTCAGGGCTGCCAATATGGGGTGCTTTTTTAGGCTTCTCAACGCAACGAAATTTTGTGCTATATGGTGACGTCACATAATTTCAATTTTCAAAAAAATATTGTAAAATAACTACTCAATAGAAAACAAAAATATTGAAATTAGTTTCTTAAAATAGCCTTATCTAGGAAATAAAAATATAAAAAAAATACAAAAAAAAAACTTTACATACCGAATTGCGAGACGGGCTCAAGCACTGTGGATTCCGTACCACCACAAAATACAATAATTATCCATTTAAAAAAACGATTTGGTTCGACTTAACGCTTACCAAAATAGCCAAGGAATAGGCATGATGACTAATATTTTTTTATTACCTCATAAATAAGCTGATCATAAATAGAGCACATAAACAAAAACAAAATTATAATTAGTTCAAAAATAAATAAGATATAAGCATTTTAATTTCATGCTAGACAGAGAGCGCACTATACTGAGCCGTGACGTCACGCCTCAGGAGCGCCATGCAAATGCTATACTAACACACGCTTTGTGAGAAAGGGATAGAGCATCCCCCACCCTATCCCCACCTAAAACTTTAAACGCTCATATCTCAAAGATTTATCAGCAAATTTAAATTATTTTTTTAGTATGTATTTAGTTATATTCATCGCTAAGCCGGTTATTTGTAATAAATTAACATTAGGAATCATGCCTATTCAATGTTTGTTTTTGGGTATCAATTCAATAATTCAACGTATAAGTACATATTCATCGCTAAGCCGGTTATTTGTAATAAATTAACATTAGGAATCATGCCTATTCAATGTTTGTTTTTGGGTATCAATTCAATAATTCAACGTATAAGTATATATTCATCGCTAAGCCGGTTATTTGTAATAAATTAAACATGAGGACACATGCCTATTGCTACGCCGTCACATAGTTAATATGTTGCAAGTAACGCTCGGTATAACTTTTAATGAACAGAACTTTGTCACCGACTCGCACTTGGCCATTATTTATTATTTGTTGTTATACTTTAGAGTGTGTACTATAATCATGTTAAGTTTGACGTTTGTACGTATTACCGTTTTTACATTAGAGCTAATACAAAAATACGTTTGTTTTATGGGGTTTCGTGTTGTATGGCCCTTTCGTTTTTACTTTTTTATGTTTTTATTACTTCTTAGTTAATCCGCCGTAACATTACGTATACTGTAAAAATTTCAACTGGCTATCTATTAAGGTTCGAAAGATACAGCCCTTAATAGGTAGGACAGACAGACAGACATCGTAGGCTTAGTAATAGGGTGCTGTTTTTACCCTTTGGGTACGGAACTTTAAAAAAAATATGGGAACAAAAAAGTGTGAGTACACACATTTTTGTTACTAATTATGTATGTCGTTTTATGGTGATGTAAGCCGTTTTAGCCTATTTGGGAGACCGCTAGACTTGAAAGCGTGAGGTCGCGGGTTCAAACCCCGGGCCCGTATCAATGAGCTCTTTGGAGTTTATGTACGGATTTTCATACCACTGGCTTTTCAGTGAAGGAAAACATCGTGAGGTAACCTGCATACGTACGGAGAAGGAATTCAATGGCGTATGAATCCACCAACCCGCACTGGGCCAGCGTGGTGGATATGGCCCAATCACCCTTTCGGGGGTAGGCTAAAAGTCCAGCAGTGGACTGTTAAAAGGCTGATTATGATGATTTTAGCTTCATCGCTGTTGGGTAAAATAGCAAAAGTTACCTTTAAATAGTGGTTGAGTCTCGCCAAGAGTTACCTTTAAATAGTGGTTGAGTCTCGCCAAGAGTTGCCTTTAAATAGTGGTTGAGTCTCGCCAAGAGTTACCTTTAAATAGTGGTTGAGTCTCGCCAAGAGTTACCTTTAAATAGTGGTTGAGTCTCGCCAAGAGTTACCTTTAAATAGTGGTTGAGTCTCGCCAAGAGTTACCTTTAAATAGTGGTTGAGTCTCGCCAAGAGTTACCTTTAAATAGTGGTTGAGTCTCGCCAAGAGTTACCTTTAAATAGTGGTTGAGTCTCGCCAAGAGTTACCTTTAAATAGTGGTTGAGTCTCGCCAAGAGTTACCTTTAAATAGTGGTTGAGTCTCGCCAAGAGTTACCTTTAAATAGTGGTTGAGTCTCGCCAAGAGTTACCTTTAAATAGTGGTTGAGTCTCGCCAAGAGTTACCTTTAAATAGTGGTTGAGTCTCGCCAAGAGTTACCTTTAAATAGTGGTTGAGTCTCGCCAAGAGTTACCTTTAAATAGTGGTTGAGTCTCGCCAAGAGTTACCTTTAAATAGTGGTTGAGTCTCGCCAATGCCTCGATGAATATATCGGCTCCTTTGTTGCCAAACTCGTAACGTCCCGCGATGAAGAAATACAAAGTTTTGTCCAGATCGAAGTTGAAATGGCTGGAATAAGAAAACACTGGTTACAATCAAAATACTAGCCAAACTGCTGGTCAAATTATTGGTAATTTGGTAGTACATTCCTATCCAATTCGCTAGTCAAATTAAAAGTCAGTTACTAACCATTTGCTAGTCAAATTAATAGTTACTTGCTAGTCAAATTAATAGTCATTTAATAAGAATTTGCTAATCAAACTACTAGTTGTTTGCTAGTCAAAGTAATAGTCATTTACCAACCATTTTCTAGTCAAATTACTAGTTATTTGCTAGTCAAAGTAATAGTCATTTTCTAAGCATCTGCTAGTCAAATTACTAGTTGTTTGCTAGTCAAAGTAAATAGTCATTTACTAACCTTTTGCTAGTCAAATTACTAGTTATTTGCTAGTCAAACTAATAGGCATTTACTAACCATTTGCTAGTCAAATTAATAGTCATTTAGTAAGCGTTTGCTAGTCAAATTACTAGTTGTTTGCTAGTCAAAGTAATAGTCATATTATACTAACCATTTGCTAGTCAAATTGCTAGTTATTTGCTAGTCACATTAATAGTCATTTACAAGCAATTTGCTAGTCAAATTACTAGTTATTAGCTAGTTAAATTAATAGTCATTTACTAACCATTTGCTAGTCAAATTATTAGTTGTTTTCTAGTCAAAGTAATAGTCATTTACTAACCATTTGCTAGTCAACCATTTTCGCAATTTCAGAATTGCTCCCATAGTAAAATTTGTTCATAATGATGGGTACTAGCATGGATAAATACCCCTTTCGGCTTAGTAGACCCTTTCTGCGTAGCCCAGTATATTAGTCAAACTCACCCATAGAAATGTCCCCTTGAGAACTCGTTGATTTTCTCCTTAGCCAGCGCGTGGAGGTTTTGGAACTCGTGGAGGGCGGAGAATTTCTTGACGTTTAAACCGTTTGGCGTGATGATGTCCGGCTTGCGCTTCAAAAGATGCTCTGCTTCGTAGCCTGAAAGAAATGTCGTGAAATGTATAGCTGTCTCTTTCTTTCTTCAGTGTTACGAGCACTCTCTGTCTCACATTCGCTTATTTCACGAAACCTCGAATTCGTCAGTTGTCAATTGGAACCAAGGAAGATAGACTAAGAGGAAAGCCAATAGCGGAACATTAGAGCGTAGCTCGGAACATTTGCCTAAAAACGGTACGAACTTAGATGGCGCCGCAATTTGAGCGTGTTATAGGTTGTCTCGAACTTCCGTAAGCGCTGCAGTCAGATAGCGTACGAAAGGGTTCTACAAATTACCGTAGCGCTAGTATCGCGGTCAAGTTACGCAACATTTCAAGAGAATAAAGAATAGCGCCATCTACGCAAGTTTGCGACAACCTATAACACGCTCAAATTACGGCGCCATCTAAGTTTATATCGTTTTTAGGCAAATTTCCGATCTACGCTCTAATGTTCCGCTATTGTCTTTCATCTTAGTCTATCTTTCCTTGTCTTTCCTACCTCACTGAGCCTGAGGGCATAGGTTCGATTCCCACGTAGGACAAACATTTATGTGATGAACATTTGTGTTTGTTCTATATCTGGTTGTTAATATCTATTTAAGTATGTATTTAAAACTATATATGTATGTATATCAGTCTCTGGCAGCCATAGTACAAGCTTTGCTTAGTTTGGGGTCAGATGACCGTGTGTGCAGAAATGTCCTAAATATTTTTTTATTTATTTATTTTATCTTCACACTGTATAAATATTTCCTTCTCTCTTTAACACATATTGATAGAAAGAGAGGGCAGAACTAACCTGTAATATCGGATACTGTAGTGAAGATATGACTCATATGCGCTGCGGCTCGCTCCATACAATATCTGTGGTATATCTGTCTCTTTCCCGCCTCCTCGTCCACTGAGAACTGAGAAAGAGATAGACGATTGTTAATTTTTTTGTTAATTAAATAAAACCGGCCAAGTGCCAGTCGGGTTAGAGCACTGAGGGTTCCGTACCACCACAAAATTAAATAACGAAATTACCAGTTATAACTTGGTAATGAACAGAAAACGTAGACGAATGAAAGTCACCGACATAGCCCACCGGATTAGTAAGTTGAAATGGCAGTGGGCAGGGCACATATCACGCAGAACAGATGGCCGATGGGGCCGAAAGGTTCTGGAATGGAGACCACGGACTGGTAAGCGCAGCGTATAGAACGTCCACCAACAAGATGGACAGACGACCTAAAAGAGACCGCAGGGAAACGCGGGATGCAGGCCGCTTCCAACCGGCCCTTTTGGAGATCGATGGGGGAGGCCTATGTCCAGCAGTGGACGTCCTACGGCTGAAATGATGATGATGATGATGAATGAACAGAAACTTGTCACCGATTCGCACTTGGCCATTATTTATTAAAATAATTAAAATACGTTTGTTGTAAGGGGACACCCCTTTAGTTTTTACATATTTTTTTTTTAATTATTTGTTAGTTTATCCGCCGTAAAATATCCAATATGAAAATTTCAACTGGCTATCTATTACGGTTCGAAAGATACAGCCGTTAATAGGTAGGATAGACAGACAGACAGACATCGTAGGCTTAGTAATAGGGTCCCGTTTTTACCCTTTGGGTACAAAACCCTACAAAAGATCCATCACACTAACATGATAAATAGTAAACTTGAAATTAAGTTATATGATTATTTACGTGATATTTACCGTGCGTATATACTATACGCAGTGATACAGTGAGTGTGTTTTGTCGGGACTTCGGTTCGAGTTCGAGTTCCAGTGATAACCGTAGCAAAAGACTAAGAAAGAGGGTAGATCGTTATGTCTGCACCTAACTTTTTAACTGTTCTCCAACCACCCGCATTCTTCAGTCTTCCCGTGAACATGGTGCATGTAACTGCGCCGAAATATCGGGAGCTCATTCCACAACCTTACCACGGTAAATATCCCGTAAATAATCATATAACTTTAGTGAACAACCGTGATAGTATCAACGGTGTTTTTGAAATTAAGTCTGTACGTGTTTGTACCCTTTTGACGGCTGAACCAATCTTGATGTTTTTTGGCAAGTAAATAGAAAAACTAAGGATCCTTTTTATTATGGACTAGAAGGCCGCTTCGGCTTCGCACGGGTATAGATATATAGCCTATGTCACCCGGGGATAGTGTAGCTTCCGAACAGTGAAAGAATTTTTAAAATCGGTTCAGTAGTTTTGGAGCCAATTCAATGCAAACAAACAAACAAACAATCAAATCTTTCCTCTTTATAATATTAGTATAGAAAATGCAGGAAAAAAAACCAATCTGTTAAACTCTTAAAGACGTCGTAGGCGATTAGATAACTGGTTAATAAAAAAAACAATGGCGTATGTGAGTCCACCAACCCGCACTGGGCCAGCGTGGTGGATATGGCCCAATCACCCTTTCGGGGGTAGGCCACAGTCCAGCAGTGGAATATAAAAAAACTGATTATGCTATACCTAAGCTAGTAAAATTACCTTATCCAAGTTATTGTAGAAATCAGTGTTGCCAGCGCACAGATATCTGCCCAAAAGTGTGGCGTGAGTCGTGAAGACAGTTGCGACATCCACGTGACGGACCCTGGAATTAAAACAAATTTATAATTGTTATTTATGATACAAGTGCGGTAAGTTGGTTATTACAAACGAGTAGACGAATGTAAGCCCGAGACGAAGTCGAGGGCTTACCATAGTCACGAGTTTGTAATAACCAATCCGCACGTGTGCCATACAACGTTTTACAACACATTTGCGAGAAAAAAAACAATTTTTATGGAAATGGAAATAAAAAAAAAATACCGTAAAGTACACGCACGGTGCTATACATCTGAGCGTGCAGTAAAATTCATTACCGCACGGTCCGTTGTATGATCCGTAATGTTTAACTTTCGAACGATGTATACAGGCTTCGTAAGTGCACTTTTTGAGCAAATGTGTTGTAAAAAATATTTTTACGCATTTGAGAGTGAGATTTGTGTGATTCTATGACAGATATTTCTATGAAATACATCGAGACACAATTCCTATAGAGCCACAATCGCGCAGTGAAAACAGTCAAAACAGACAGACAGACAGACGGACAACGAAGTGATCCTATAAGGGTTCCGTTTTTTCCTTTTGAGGTACGGAACCCTAAAAACGTCAGAGCGTCATTGTACATACATTGTATCAATTATATACTTCACAATGCCACATTTACTCCAATTTAGACGTTATGTCGCTTGCACAGTGTTCAACGTTAGTTGTCCGCTATGTCATCGTAGCTCTGACATCGCGCGGCGTTGTACTCGGATCGCGGCTACCTTGTAACTAACCAAAAAGTCTGCGCAATTCATAGCGTGCGCAGAGTTTAGGTTCGGTTTGTTTTGGCACGATTGTGACAATGTACTGTATCTCGATGATGAAATAGCTGTTTAAAGTTTTTTTTTTTTTAAACAAAGATTGATGTTATAAATATTTTTTTTCAAAAAAAGCCAACTTTATGCGCAATTTATAAAAAGGTTTCATCCCCTCATTATCCACCCAACAAGGGGTATAATATCAAATTAAAATTGGATAGAACCTATGACCTTCAGGTATAACCTATTTAATAGAAAAACAATCATTAAAATTGGTTCAGGATCAGCGGAGATATCGCGCAAAAATTACATTAAAAAAGTATTGAAAAATTCTTTTATTCCTTTTTGTAGTCAGTTAAAAATTACCTCTCATTATTTTAAACTATCACGGTTGTCCACTACACTTATATGATTATTTACGTGATATTTACCGTGGTAAGGTTGTGGAATGAGTTCCCGATATTTCGGCGCAGTAACATGCACCATGTTCACGGGAAGACTGAACAATGTGGGTGGTTGGAGAACAGTTAAAAAGTTACGTGCAGACATAACGATCTACCCTCTTCCTTATTCCCTTTTCCTCTTTTTTAGGGTTCCGTGCCCAAAGGGTAAAAATGGGACCCTATTACTAAGCCTATCTAATCTATAAATCCCTTGTTTGTCCGAACTGAGAATGCTGCAGTTCCACTTTCGACCACATTCATAACGAGCAGTGTAAGTTAACTGATAGGAGGTTACCTAAGCATGATAAGTCCGATGCCGGCCTGCCACTCGTGGAAATGTGTGACTACCCGCGGCGGAGTGTCGCTGTACCCCTCCGCTGCCTTGCGGAACTGAAATACAAAAAAAAAAAAACTTAGATAAGTAGTTTGTATAACTAGTGCATAAAACAAGTACTTTTAGTCTTGCGGAACTGAAATATATATTTATTGCCAAAAACTTTGAAATTTACAAGTGCATAAAACAAGTACTTTTAGTCTTGCGGAACTGAAATATATATTTATTGCCAAAAACTTTGAAATTTACAAGTGCATAAAACAAGTACTTTTAGTCTTGCGGAACTGAAATATATATTTATTGCCAAAAACTTTGAAATTTACAAGTGCATAAAACAAGTACTTTTAGTCTTGCGGAACTGAAATATATATTTATTGCCAAAAACTTTGAAATTTACAAGTGCATAAAACAAGTACTTTTAGTCTTGCGGAACTGAAATATATATTTATTGCCAAAAACTTTGAAATTTACAAGTGCATAAAACAAGTACTTTTAGTCTTGCGGAACTGAAATATATATTTATTGCCAAAAACTTTGAAATTTACAAGTGCATAAAACAAGTACTTTTAGTCTTGCGGAACTGAAATATATATTTATTGCCAAAAACTTTGAAATTTACAAGTGCATAAAACAAGTACTTTTAGTCTTGCGGAACTGAAATATATATTTATTGCCAAAAACTTTGAAATTTAGATTGTATAACAAGTGCATAAAACAAGTACTTTTAGTCTTGCGGAACTGAAATATATATTTATTGCCAAAAACTTTGAAATTTAGATTGTATAACAAGTGCATAAAACAAGTACTTTTAGTCTTGCGGAAATGAAATACAAATTAAAATATATCTATTGCCAAAAACTTTGAAAAGGAGATTGTATAACAAGTGCATAAAACAAGTTCTTTTAGTCTTGCGGAACTAAAATACACCAATTTTTTTACCACTTTTTTGTAGTCAAGGAGGTAACGGTTTCCTCACCTCAGTGATGAACTGCGCGACCATGAAACCCAGTATGACCGCGTCGTTTGCCTCCACGTCCAAATGCGGGATGCCCACAGACGTGGTGTCCCACAGCTCTTGCTTGTACCCGTCCAACTGCCACGCCGCTGAGCCGATGTCGAACAGAATGATCTGAGGGTTGCCATCCACAAGCCACGTTCCCGTGTGAAGCTAGAACCAATAATAATTACATAAATATCTATTTAAAAACCGACTTCAAAATTAGTAAGCGCTCGAACAAAATTATTAATATTGTCAAATCAACAGGCGGTGTAACAAAATTACTGATATTGCCAAACAGGCGCTCGAACAAATTTATTGATATTGCCTAATCAATAGGCGCTCGAACAAATATTTTGATATTGCCTAATCAACAGGCGCTAAACAAATTTATTGATATTGCCTAATCAAAAGGCGCTCTAACAAAATTATTGATATTGGCAAATCAATAGGCGCTCGAACAAATATTTTGATATTGCCTAATCAACAGGCGCTAAACAAATTTATTGATATTGCCTAATCAAAAGGCGCTCTAACAAATTTATTGATATTGCCTAATCAATAGGCGCTCGAACAAATATTTTGATATTGCCTAATCAACAGGCGCTAAACAAATATATTGATATTGCCTAATCAAAAGGCGCTCTAACAAAATTATTGATATTGGCAAATCAACAGGCGCTCTAACAAAATTATTGATATTGTCAAACAAGCGCTCGATCAAAATTATTTATATTGCCTCAACAACAGGCGCACTAAAAAATATATATTGATATTGCCAAATCAGGCGCTCGAACAAATAGTGTGTATCACTCGGAGCGAATATATTTATTCCTCGGGCGGTGATATCGAACACTCAGGATTCTAGTTTAGAATCACGCTGTATATCGTCGCTTCGGTATGAATGCAAAATAACGCCCTCGACGAACAAAATATTACTTTGTCCTCTTGTAACACATATAACTATGTGTTGATCTTTTTGTATGTCATAGGTAGCGAACAAGCTAGCTATGTTGCCTAGTTGTGAGATGTTACCTTGTACCCTTGGCTTCTCATAGCGTTCACAGCAGTAGTGAGTGGAGAGTTCGGGGGAAACTCCGCCTCTTCTACTTCAGTGCGTGCGCATTGCTCTTTGTACGGCCCTGTATACAAAAACGTTTACTTCAAACCAGTAAAAAAAAGATAAAGAAGAGAAGAAAAAATGCATGTTCATATGCATGTTGTTTCATTCAAACTCGCGTGGAAAACCCGAGTATAAGGAAAAACCTAAAAATACTATAAATGGACCCGAGTATTAAGTGCCTACTTCTAACGCATTTTAGAAAGCTTTACAACGTTTAGTTGTCGCAAAGAGGAAACATTGATGTAAATTTAAAACTGTCATTGAGAGAAAAGATTTGATTGTTTGTTTGTTTGTTTGCATTGAATAGGTTCCAAAACTACTGAACCGATTTGAAAAATTCTTTCACTGTTGGGAAGCTACACTATCCCCGGGTAACATAGGCTATAAAATATTTTCCAAAAAAATAGGGATCCTTACTAAAACTCCAATAATGTAACCCAAGGTGTAAAAAAATAAGATTTACAATATTGACTTTGCGTGTTTGACAGTTCTAAGACAGGACAACGTCTGTCAGGTCTGCTAGTAGACTATAAAATGTTTAAATTAATTTGACATGTATCTTATAGAGCATTATGGATAACTCACCAAGAAGACAATAGTTGTCCCCCATTTCTTCAGTGGAGACATATGCCTTGGATCGAATTACGGTGTAAATGCCGCCAACTGGAAAGAAAAAGAAAACAATTTAAAAACACGCCTAGCTATTGCAGATGCAGTGGTCCACTATCCACCTGGCTCCATCATGAGACTCTCATCACCAAATGTAATATAGGGTCTCGGCATGGTATAATAATATACTTTGAAAACAGCAACAACGATGAAACAGCAGATTTTCTGTATTACCAGTAGCGTGAAATTATAACTCCCCAATTTCCGTATATTACCTGTAGGAATCCAATAAATCAATGTGGTTTTGATAAATATTGTATTTAATGTATTCAATTCGTGCTTACTTTGCTTGAGCGGACAAACCAAATGACAATTGAAATACTTTTTGTATTTTATTTAATAGATTATTAACAAATTTGCTTCCTAGTATCTGTGTTTGTTACAATAAATTGGCAAGTGGACAGTGACGTCATTGCGGGACAGCTTTCGGAGCGCTAGACCTTGTTTTCTGGGATCATAATTTAATACTAGTTTTGTTAAGTCTATTTTTAAATTGATAATTATAATATTGACTAGACGGAGATAATCAGTTAGTCGAAGAGCCGACGTCAAATTTTTCTCACATTTTAGTTACTCGTGATCCAATAAAACAAGGTCTGGCATTTCGGGAGTGACACATGCCTACGTCACTGTCCAGTTGCCACTTCATTGCAACAAACACAGAAATTGGAAAACATAAGTAGAGTCCAATAAAAAAGAAAAAAGGAGTCTATTAAATAATATACAAAAAGCATTTCAACTGACATTTTGTTTGTCCGCTTAACCGTAGCAATTTAAGTTACACATGAATTTAATATATCTAATAAAAGTGTGTTAAAACAACATAGATATACATGAATTATGTTGTTACCTAAGTTACATCACAAGACCTGGGCGCCAGTAGCCAAGGCAAGGCGGTCTGGACTTGAAACCTAACACCTATTATGCGTGCCCAAGATGCGTAGGTTAGCTATTGTTTAGATTCTAGATTTACTCGTTTCATGGCATTGTTATTTTATAGTGTTGTGAAAGGAGGACAATCTTTTACGGAAATTGTAAGACATGACAGTGTGTCAGCCAAGTTTGGGGAAAAAAGTTCTAGAGTAAAAAAATCTACTAGGTCATGAAATGAAATCATGAAAAGTCAAGCGCAAAACATATAACTAAGTTGGTTCGGAGCAGTTGCGATTTTGTTTATGTATTAAGTACCAGGGAATCATACTAATTTAACGCAAAATAATCCGAATAAAGCAGTTATGATACAGGATTTAAGTACCAGGAATGCATACTGCATCAAGTGTTCAGAGGATGGCGCTTGTCACGTCACAATCTACCAGGGCATAAGTCAGGACAAAAATTAACGGGACTACAAGTACCAGGAAACTATGCGATGTCAGGAGCACTTTCTTTCCAGGGTGGAAGCTGCACCATCTCTATCCTGATAGAGATCTGTGGTGTTGAACCTTTTCAATTCCTAAGTAGCCACTAGGATGCAACGTATGAGGATATCTAGACAAAAGAGTCAGGTAGTAACTTTGTTAGCAGCCTCCAGAATGCTGCCTTAAGAGTCTACCTGTTCGCTTCTAAAGCAAAATATGTTAATGCCTCGGTTGAAGTAAACAGGATAGAATGTTAAGTACCAGGGACCGATACATGGCAAGAAGTAATACTTTTGTTAGCAGCCTCTCATGCTGTCCCAAAGGTCCACCTGTTCACATCATACACAGCCTTCCGTTGTTCATGAAAGCTGAGATGAAGTAAGCTGGGTAGAATGTAAAGTACCAGGGACATATTTTTTTTGTATTGACTTATTCTGTTGGCCTTTTGGCCTCTACAGCTTGACCGGACTAGTTAGAGAACGCAGAGTGCGTTCGGCATAACTTGGTCGTTTAAGTTTTGGGCGACTAGCTAAAGGGCACCTCGAAGGTACGAACCTCGGCTTGAGCCGTCGCCGGGAGTGGGAATCAGACTTGCCCAGGCACCCCAGAGGGGGTGTGCCCTAGAACCCTAGCGGTTTGTTGAACTGATTGATTATTTGGAGAGAATCTATCCGATCTTCTAACAAATCCTGGGGGTCTACGATCCCGTCGACGGGATCGCTTTGTGTGTGTGTGCGCACCTCTGATAACCGACGCCTATACCAAAACCGGAATATTTCCTATTGCAAGGAGCAGTCGGATCGGGTACCAGGGACCCATACATAGTAATAAATACCTTTGTTAGCAGCCTCCCATGCTCTCTCAAAAGCTCATCATACACCACTTCCTGAAAGCTGAGGTAATCTGGGTAGAATGTAAAGTACCAGGGACCCATACATAGCAAGAAGTACCTTTATTAGCTGCCTCCCATGCTGTCTCAAAGGTCCACCTGTTCTCGTCATTTGCCGTCTGCCCGCGGTCCATGAAAGACGTCAGGTCGTGAGTGGAGTCGGCTCGATAGAACCGTCGAGATGTTCTGTCGCGCGACATTATGGCTCTGTAAGGAACAAATATTATGTTATAGCAGACTGCTAAAGCAAGATACTCTGGACGTCTTTAAGTGACTAGTGATTCGAGATCAAGAAAGCTTGCTCTATCGATTGTTTTACATTGTAAGTGGAAATTGGGCTTAAATTTATACATATTAGAAGTTATACAGGGTGTAAGGGGAACACTCTCGAAGCCAAAAGAAGGTAATTGTACTCATCATTATGAACCACTTTTACTATGGGACCAAACCTGAAATCACGAAAAAAAAATCAGCATTTCCATACATTTTGTCGAGTGCCAATGTCCGTTTTCTATAGATGAAGATCATAATGATGATCATAATGATGAGTACAATTACTTTCTTTTGGCTATGGGAGTGTTCCCCCTACACCCCGTATAGTATAGGTACTATAGATAACTTAGGACCAATACTATACAATAAATTGAACAAAACACTAGAACTTGTAAATGTCACGAAATTTAAATGCAATTTACTTACAGCTAATTATTTATTATCTTTGGACTATGGCGAAACGGAAAAACTAATAGAATAATTCATTACATATACGGTCATCAACATGGCAAAACGATCTATTGAACAGGGTAAACCATTACATACAACATCACATGTGCCCGTGGTCATCTCCGCAAGTCCAACTCAATCGAGGCTGGTGCTATGTGGAGCAGTCCTACGTATACATATAAACGCACACACACATAAACACACACTCACTCTCACACACACGCACACACACACACATACACACACACCTACGTGCACAAACTAACAAACACTTTTGCACTTCCACACATACACTCAACATTCATTTACTCACACATACTGAAATCAAAAATAGAATTATGTATACTACTAACACAAATATTATAACTGGTCATGAGGCATGTAAGGATGGTGAAGTGTGTGTGTGTATTATATATAATATATACATATATTATACTTTTTTTTTATATGCTCATACATATACATATATTATATCAATATATGTTTTGTTATGTTAATATAATAATAGATACTTACATTTATGTTTGTATATATATTAAGATAAGATGCTTATTTTTAATTAGTTTGTATTTTTTAAGTACCTATTTTCTTATTAGTAGACACAAATGTATCACTTAAAGTGGCCAGAGGGCCAGAAGGAACTGTACACTGCAATACAGGCTCTACCGAGGCCTAGTGCAGGGTATAGTGATCCTAAAGGTACACCACTATACACCTAAGCAAATATTTGTACGCTAATAATATTACCAACACCATTGTTTAAACGAAATAAAAAAACTTATTATTATTATTATATTATTATTATGTGCCCTGCCACTTCAACTCGCATTAAATAATCTCGGAAATAAAGTAAATTGATAGTTAATAAACTTTTTAAACCAGCTTTAAAAAAAAGTTAGCTCGCTGTGCATGCGTGTGCATGGTGAATGTCATAATTATGACTTTGATCTTTTCAGGTTCCTGGTCATACCGGTTTCATTCCGATGTTTTCCTTTACAGTTTTTGAGCGTTGGCATCGTAACTGCGCATAATTTAAATAAGTCATTGGCAGGGCCGAGCATCGAACCGGGTGCACTCGGATTGTAAAGCGCGCGTACCAAGCTACCGCCGTATGAGTCAATTCTTTTATATTAACTGAATTTTATAACAGTTATCGCTAACTGATTGAGTTGAAATTTTGCATACATGTTTAGTTTGGATGATAATGCATGGTTAGCAAAATGACGTTATTCTTAATCCAATATGGCGGACTCCCAAAGATGGTGGACACGTTATTTTTTGAGCACGCACTCCCATGATAGTTATAGGGTAGGTATGAAATGAAAATAAATAAATATTCTGGACATTTAATTTAATTAACTCTTGGTGGTCTATTTGTGGTAATAAATTATCTTTATCTTTTTATCTTATCTATCTATCTTTATAGGTGATGACTTCAGACAGCAGAAGCGATAATTATTAGTGATAGCGTGGTAAAGAGTCACGCCGCATTATAAGGGGTCGAATTTAGAATAATCAACTTTCGATAAAGGAAAATTCTCATATGTTGTTTTAGCCTTTTTCGTACCACTGCAGGGGAAATGCCTCCTTCCACTCTTCACGGTCAAGACCTTTTGTGGTTCAGTCGCTGCAGTGGAAGTCAAGCAGGAAACTATAGCATGGTGGCCAAAGAACAAGTCGACCCCAACAGTTATCAGTTCTGCGACAGATATAAATAAATAATAAATATTTTTGGACATTTTTGCACACACGGTCATCTGACCCCAAACTAAGCAAAGCTTGTGATATGGCTGCCAGAGACTGATATACATACATATATAGTTTTAAATACATACTTAAATAGATATTAACACCCAGATATAGAACAAACACAAATGTTCATCACATAAATGTTTGTCCTAGGTAGGAATCGAACCCACGCCCCCAAGCTCAGAAGGTAGGTTCATTACCAACTGGACCAACGGGCTATCTGACCGGTCTACTGCTATTTCAGCTTGCGAATACGCTGGGCTATGTCGATCCCTAATGGACGCCGACTTGTCGACTTGCCTAGATATCGCTAGAAAGATGCCGTAGAGTCGGACTTGCGCTAGCGTCAAGTCGCCGACTGGCAGAGGACTTGTGTCGGAGGTCAAGACCCACTTCGGGTCGAACCGCCAGCGGAGTTATAGTAGTATGTCGGTGACTTTAGTTCTCTGCCGAGTAACTTCGCTCCGGACACGATCCCTCAGAGAAACTTTGTCCATGGCTCGCTGAGTGACTTTGAAATCATCATCATCATCATCAGCCAGAAGACGTCCACTGAACATAGGCATCCCCTTAGAACTCCACACTGAACGACAGCCTGCCATCTGCATCCATTCCAGAGTCGCGGGCATCCCCGCGACTCACACGATGTCGTCGGTCCATCTAGTGGGAGGCCTACCTACGCTGCGTCTTCCGGTTCGTGGTCTACACCCAAGAACCTTTCTACCCCATCGATTATCGGTTCTTCGAGCGATGTGGCCTGCCAATTGCCACTTCAACTTTCAAATTTTAATAGCTATATCGGTGACTCTGGTTCTTCGGCGAATATCCACGTTCCGGGTTCTATCGCGCAAAGAAACTCCGAGCATAGCTCTCTCCATTGCCCGCTGTGCGATACTGAGATTTTCCAAAAAGCCAGCAGTTAAGGACCACGTCTCAGTACCATAGTACCATATGTCATCACTGGCAAGGCAACACACACTGGTTAAACACTTTGAAATAGAATAAGCTCAAATATAATAATTAATGACAAACTCACTTTTAATTTTTGACGCGACCTTGCCTTTACAATTTGCTGTTTTGCTAAAGCCGATGATAGCCTGTCAATCTAAAATAACTCCAATTCTCTCAAACATAGAGTCGCACAGTCGCTGTAACAATTGTCAATTCGTCTACTTAATTCACTAGTTTGCATAACAAATTCGAAAAGACACGTGTTTCCATGTTGGCGTGTCTCCAATTTGCGCATTTTTGTATAGAATAGAGGGCGTGTCTATTACATAAGGTGTTTACTATGATAATATTAACGATAGAGAAAAACTACGTCGTTGGATTGATTAAGTCAACTGATAACCGGTTTTTATGGTGGCATTTTTGTCTAAATAATTTTGCAGGGTTAGACGGACTGGTGGTACTAAGCCGAAAGGAGGTTATTGTACTCATAACTAGAAACAAATTTTGCCGACGGGTGCAGAAGCGAGTTAAATAATTTTTACAACACATTTGCTCAAAAAGTGCACTTACGAAGCCTGTATACATCGTTCGAAAGTTAAAGATTATACGGATCATACAACGGAACGTGCGGTAATGAAACGCATCATACAATGGAGCGTGCGGTAGTGAATTTTACCGCACGCTCAGATGTATAGCACCGTGCGTGTACTTTACGGTATTTTTTTAATTTCCATTTTTTATCTCGCAAATGTGTTGTAAAACGTTGTATGGCACACGTGCGGATTGGTTATTACAAACTCGTGACTATGGTAAGCCCTCGACTTCGTCTCGGGCTTACATTCGTCTACTCGTTTGTAATAACCAACTTACCGCACTTGTATCATAAATAACTATTATGCGTTACTGCGTTTATCTATACTAATATTACAAAGAGGAAAGATTTGATTGTTTGTTTGTTTGTTTGCATTGAATAAGCTCCGAAACTACTGAACCGATTTGAAAAAATCTTTCACTGTTGGGAAGCTACACTATCCCCGGGTAACATTATATTATCAAAAAAAATAGGGATCCTTACTAAAACTCCAATAATGTTACCCAAGGTATAAAAATATAAGATTTACAATTTTAACTTTGCGTGTTTGACAGTTACAGCTGTCTGAAGTCGTTCAACGCATTTAAAAAGCGACTCGCTGAGCATGTTGTCACAACATAAAATTAAAGCAAATGTGTTGGACGAATAATTAGATGGATATTATGTACTGTATGCTATATTATATTATTTTGTTCTACATGTTTGTAATGTTAATTTATTTAATTATTTTTGCGACGACGAACTGCAAACTTATTGTTAGCAGTGTTCTCATGGAAGCGATGTAACATCTTATATGAGAATAAATGTCTATAAACATACATAGCACAATCATAGTTTGTGTTCAAATATCTCTGTTTCTCCCACTTTTTTCACCGTTTAACGCAAAAAAAAAATACGACATCAACAAAATTTTTCACGCACACTTTCAATTTACTGCCACACCAATAAACTAATAGTCCACATGTAAAAAATCCCGGCAAGGACGTCAGCAGAATGCGTTCGACCAAAAAATAAAACAGCGAACATAATTCAAGCCAGATGCGTGCACACCCGCCACGCCACCACACCATATCTCACATGTATGTTTGATCTTGCGTGAACGCATGAAATCGTACGCACACGTAAGCGTGGACACATGTATGCGTGCTTATCAACGCCTGCCCCACACTGTTTATTGACATTACAGACCAACACATTAACAGACGTGACCAAATTATAGAACTAAAAACATTCCACTGTAACTCTCAGTTTTGTTCAGAAAACACCATAGTGGCGTCCTCATTCATGTCTAACAGATAATTTTGTCGGACTATAAGCCTAAAGGTATTTAGTCCGCATGGTTTGGACGTAATCTTGAACTTGTTGTGATAAGATAAGGCATTATCTTACGCGCTCGAGTACTCACTATATTATGTTCCAAAACTGCTGCCTAAACTATGGCGCGGTGGATAATAACTGCTGCTTATACTGTAACAAGATCGATTGTAACCACTACTTATTCTATGGCATGGTCAAGATCAAACGTTTTAGTCAAGGCTTTTGGATTGATGTTTGTGTGTTATTTTAACCGACTTCAAAAAAGTAGGTTCTCAATTCGACTATGTTTTTTTTAGGGTTCCGTACCCAAAGGGTGTAAACGGGGGGTTTGTATCCACGGATACCGGTATCGGTTTGATTAGCCACGGATACGGGCGAAATGTATCCACCGATACCATGATCCGTTTCCTTAAAAAAAAAAAAAACGTTTTACCCGCTGATACCGGTATCCGTGGTTACAAGAAATAAAATTAAATCATTTTCGAACATTCATCCCTTTTAAGGGTTCCGTACCCAAAGGGTAAAAACGGGACCCTATTACTAAGCCTACGCTGTCTGTTTGTCTGTCTGTCCATCTTACCTCTAAACGCCTGTATCTTTCAAACCATAATAGCCAGTTGAAATTTTCACAGAATATGTAATGTTACGGCGGATTAACTAACAAATAATAAATATTGTTTTGAGTACTTATATTACGTTTTTGTATTTTATGTGGTGGTACGGAAACATCAGTGCATGAGCCCGACTCGCAATTAGCCAGTTTATTTTAAACCATTAAAATTCCTGTGAAAATTTCAACTGGCTATCTCTTACGGTTCGAAAGATACAGCGGTTAAAATGTAGGACAGACAGACGGATGGACAGACAGGCTGCGTAAGCTAAGTAATCTAGGGTCCCGCTTACACTCTTTAACTGATGATGATGATTATGATATCAATCCCTCATCCCCCTCATCAGCCAGAAGACGTCCACTGCTGAGCATAGGCCTCCCCCTTTAACCACCACACTGAACGACAGCCGGCCATCTGCATCCACTGGATGTCAGCGGCTCTCACAATGTCGTCGATATGGTGTCAATCTTCAGGTACGGAACCCTAAAAACATCAAATGTGCAAGTGAGATAGCGGCGAACGATACGATTTGGATTTTGCAGATGCAAGAGAGCTCCTGAGCAGAAATTTTATTCTTTCGGAGGTGTTCCATAACATGTAAAAAATCCACTAATTGTTTGAACGAAAAGAAAAAGAAAAAAGTTTATTTGTGCCAAATTAAGTTTTTTTTAAATAGCTTAAAGGCGAAGCTATAAGGCAAGGCAAGGTTATAAGGTCACAAATCGGACCCAGCTCAGCAAAATGCCGGCTGTTAACCAGCGCTGGTCTTCCGTTGGAGCCGTTTGGTGATGTCTCGGTACAAGCACACCTACAGTACATCATTACAAAATAAAAATCAACATAAATTTGGAACCAGCAACGAGAAAATTTCACTCACATCTGGTGAAATTTGCCTGTTTTGGAACCAGCGATGAGAGAATTTCACTCTCATCTGGTGAAATTTGTCTGTTTTTGGAACCAGCGATGAGAGAATGTTACTCTCATCTGGCGAAATTTGCCTGTTTTGGAACCAGCGACGAGAGAATTTCACTCTCATCTGGTGAAATTTGTCTGTTTTTGGAACCAGCGATGAGAGAATGTCACTCTCATCTGGCGAAATTTGCCTGTTTTGGAACCAGCGGCGAGAGAATTTCACTCTCATCTGGTGAAATTTGCCTGTTTTAGAACCAGCGACGAGAGAATTTCACACTCATCTGGTGAAATTTGCCTGTTTTGGAACACAGCCCTAATAAACTTTACGTCCATCGCAACATGTCAGATAAGGCAAAGATAATACAAGTGACTTGACTGATAAAAAAGTATTACATTAATATGGTAATAACTTCAATGACATATGTATTGATAAACGACCCAGTTTCTAATCACAATAAAATAAGGAGGATTTTTTTTTCTTTCCTCTGAGAGGATTTAATAACTTCATTGACATATGTATTGATAAACGACCCAGTTTCTAATCACAATAAAATAAGGAGGATTTTTTTTTTCTTTCCTCTGAGAGGATTTAATAACTTCAATGACATATGTATTGATAAACGACCCAGTTTCTAATCACAATAAAATAAGGAGGATTTTTTTTTCTTTCCTCTGAGAGGATTTAATAACTTCAATGACATATGTATTGATAAACGACCCAGTTTCTAATCACAATAAAACAAGGAGGATTTTTTTTTCTTTCCTCTGAGAGGATTTAATAACTTCAATGACATATGGATTGATAAACGACCCAGTTTCTAATCACAATAAAATAAGGAGGATTTTTTTTTCTTTCCTCTGAGAGGATTTAATAACTTCAATGACATATGGATTGATAAACGACCCAGTTTCTAATCACAATAAAATAAGGAGGATTTTTTTTTCTTTCCTCTGAGAGGATTTAATAACTTCTATGACATATGTATTGATAAACGACCCAGTTTCTAATCACAATAAAATAAGGAGGATTTTTTTTTCTTTCCTCTGAGAGGATTTAATTACTTCAATGACATATGTATTGATAAACGACCCAGTTTCTAATCACAATAAAACAAGGAGGATTTTTTTTTCTTTCCTCTGAGAGGATTTAATAACTTCAATGACATATGGATTGATAAACGACCCAGTTTCTAATCACAATAAAATAAGGAGGATTTTTTTTTCTTTCCTCTGAGAGGATTTAATAACTTCAATGACATATGTATTGATAAACGACCCAGTTTCTAATCACAATAAAATAAGGAGGATTTTTTTTTCTTTCCTCTGAGAGGATTTAATAACTTCAATGACATATGTATTGATAAACGACCCAGTTTCTAATCACAATAAAATAAGGAGGATTTTTTTTTCTTTCCTCTGAAAGGATTTAATAACTTCAATGACATATGTATTGATAAACGACCCAGTTTCTAATCACAATAAAATAAGGAGGATTTTTTTTTCTTTCCTCTGAGAGGATTTAGTAACTTCAATGACATATGTATTGATAAACGACCCAGTTTCTAATCACAATAAAATAGGGCGGCTATTTTCTTTCTTCTTTCCTCTGAGAGGATTTAATAACTTCAATGACATATGTATTGATTGTATTGCTATTTTTCCCGAAGAGGTGAACCCTGTTTGTTTAATTTTACTCAATTCCCGAGAAGTTTTTTAAACCAAACCAAGAAGAGGTTCATGACAGAAGTATCAACTAGTTCAGCTAGATTCTATTTGAACCCAAAAAAGCCTTTGATTTCCTTTTTCTTTTTTATTTCGAAGAAACTTTTTCCCAGCAGTGGGACATATAAGTTTTAAAAAAACTTGTTGTAAATACAGTCAATGTTATTTTTAGAAATTTTTATATAAAAAAATTACAATTCCTGTATGTTACAACGCAAGTAAAACCGGGGGATGGAGTGAAAAGAAACTCTCTCTCTCTTTTGCTCGGACGTTATTTGACTGTTCTAACTGAGAGATTGTGACTCTATAGGAATTGTATCTTGATGATATCACTACCTTAACTTATAAAATAATTAAGAGATTATTGAATAAAAAATAAATTCATATAAATAAAATGTGTGAAAACCACGTTTCCATAATATAATTAAAAGCTTTTTGGATATGTATTGATACAATTTGGAATTCTACAGGTAGCTAAATGAGTTAGTACTTAACTACATACCGACTTAGGTAGAATTTTTTAATTCGATTTTTCTAGGTGCACTTTTATAAAGTTAATTTGTTTTGGGATAAGTAAATTGAGTTTAAATATTGTGTAAACCAAAATTCTAACTTTATTCAGGAGTCGGTAAAACACGCAAAGTTAACTTTGACATCGAAACTTGATCACGAAAACTTCGCCGGTATTTACTACAAACGCGCGATAAACTAAAACTATTTTTAACCACTGAATGAAACGGGTGACGTGCTGTGTCGATTTGCCGAACGAAATAAAAAGTAAATTAAAAACTTACTGTAAAAAGAAGGTATCACCAAGAAAATACCTCGTCAGGAACACGGTTTATCACAGTATTAACACTCAAAATTCCTGTGGCAACGTGGCTGCGGGCAGTTTTATTCACTAAATACGATTATCAAAGTTTTTTCGGCGTTCAAGCCGCGAAATACATGACTGCGCGGGTAGGAAATTCAACTGGATTTGGATATTCTGACAGAATGTCAAACACGCTTTGCGTGAAGGTCACCTTGACGTGACAGTTATAGTGCTGCGGTAAAGATTGCCCAGATTTTTCATTAATCGATGCAAAAATGGTGTTCGAACTGTTTTTGGTGTTTTACCTCTACAGGTTCAAACTAATTCTCGCGATAACACATCGTTCTCGTCCTTGGGTTGCTGATGCGATGACATTACCTATAGCCCGTTAATATCTTGCACATAGAACTATGTGAAAAATATTGCAATCCCCTGATTATATCTGTCAAAAATACACAATAGTAGGTTACTAATACGACTTTATCTTCACTTATTACGTTGTATCAGGTGACGAGGGCTTCTATCGGCATACTTTCATCAACATATGAATACGAATGAAACGAACAAACGATCGTGACCGAGTAGGTAATCGATTTCATTGCACAACACTAGTGTTGATATCACTGTGTTGCCAAATATTAAAACTACATCAAACTTGTTCGCTCAAAACTATGAACAAGTGGCCCCAAAATTTTCACAGCCCCTCGTCGAATTTTGCTCGTATTACGACTTAAAATTGTATTTGTGTGCATAAACATTATGAAAACTTGATCAATGGTAATTTTTTTTTTTTTAGTTAACGTCCAACAAATTTAGGTATATACAAACGCCGACTTTTTCTAATGAACCACTTTGCTCGGTCAATTTAATAAGACCCAAATTGTCATAATAATTTTGTATAACCCATATGTATTTGTAACAAAACGTACAGTCTATTCAATGCATGAAGATGCTCCTTTCCCTTTTTTCTAATCGCCTAACAGACCTAACAGTACAAGCTGGCAATTTTCAGTAACGTGCATTATTCAGATAGTCTGTGCAAAAAGAGAACTGACGTGGCCACGCGCGACCTCAACCCTACGACGCATCTCTTTCTGCACAGACTCTGCTTATTGATATTTTATACAAATAAGAAGTATCCATTATACTTTTCTTCCCCCGACGCAAAAAGAGGGGTTTTATTCAGTAAACAAGCACACGTGCGCCTTCAATCCTACGACGGTTCTCTTTTTGCACACTCTAAAGCAAATCACGCAATAAGCGCAAAACTGTATTGTCACTAGCCAATAAAAAAAGAAAAGCGGGAAAATAATTTTTTTTACAACACTAGACATATCGCCGCCCTAGTGCTTGAATGTCCAACAGACCAATTCCACCCAAAACAACATTTTTGTTTTAAAATTAAGAGAAAAAAATTACACTTTTTACCATATTGATTATTTTATTTTATTTTCTATATTAGTCGTACTTTTTGCAAAAATAAAATATCCTATCTCCGTATTTAAAATAGCCTTTAGTGCTTGTATGGCCTAACTCCATAATTTGCTCAAATAACCGCATCCAAATATCAAGCTCCGTTCTTGTTTGTCCAACCTCCATAGGCCATCCAATCACAGCTAAGTATTTACGCTGAGAGCTGTGACGTTTCGCCGTCTTGTTTGCATAATATTAGTTTTGTCAATGATTTAGCAACGTTTCTAAGATCCTGTGATAAATAAAGGAGTTTAAATAGTTTATAAATAAGTGCTTGAAAATGTCAGTAACAACTAAAAAACATCAATAGATGTACTTACGTACGTACGTACAACTGAATTTAAAAAGGAACGTTGGCATTTAATTTGTTTAACAGTGATGGAATGTTGTATGTCACAGTATACCTACAGGCTGATTTAAAATCTAATGAATTAAAGCAGTTCATTCTTCGCTTAGTATATATGTAAAAAAACAAACACGCGAGTGCATTTTATCCTACTTCCAAAAAGAGGGTTTTCCATTCGATTGTATTTTTTTGTTTTTATGTTACACGATAAAATTAATAAAATATATTTTTTTAAATTATTATTAAAGGAATTAATAATAAGGAAAATGTATTCATGATTAGGAATATTTAGGAATTAGTATATGCTAGGGTTATGTTAGGCTTTTGATAAGACTACGATATAGATTGCTAGTAATGTATTGGAGATATATTGTGTACTGGGGCCTTACGGACAACTGCTATTGCGGCACCAAACTAACAATAAATCCGCTCAATTGGAAAATCACGCGACCGCAAACCGTATCTGGGCGCATTAAGGTTCACGTTTGCGTGATTTTCTAACTGAGCGGATTTAACGTTAGTTTGGTGCCGCAATAACAGTTGTCCGTAAGGTCCCTGAACCTTGTGACATAATATGGAACGTAAAAATATATATCATTTGAATAGATTAGAGATAAAACTTGGTTACAGTGATATGTTGGCTTAACTAGCTTAGGGTTCAAACATCGTCTTACGCTAGGTATTAGTCACATAATTCGCTTACAGTACATAGCACTAAATTGCCATGGATTCTAGCAAGTTCGTCTACGTAAATATTGCGTCATCTTGCGGCTACCTGTGGGTCCAAACTCAACGGTACATTTTGGCAGGGTGCGTGTAACGGGACCTTACGGGACTCATAAAATGCCCCATCTCCGCTTTCTTATGAAAGAATTATACCTGGACAGAATAAGTGTCCTATTATTTTTGGGCAAGTATAAAAATTCATTGCCGTTCTAACGGGATCGCAGATGAACGGAGTTCCAAAGACTTTATCAAAACTCGTATAACCATTAATAATTACACCTATTATTATGTACCATAGATCACCTCAATCCACCACTACCACCATTCAATTCACCATCCAGTCACCTCACAAGTCTCAAATTTGAATGCCCACTATATCCAGTTTTTTTTTATGTCCTCATCTAAATTTAGACTTTCTTCAGTCCTGACCCAAGGGGGACACAAAGTACCCCACGAGACCCTAGGCCTATAATGTAAATATGCTCTAATTAAATTCATTAAAAAGTTGAACATACTGTATACGTCTTGATGGTAGATAGGACAAACAAGCACTGAACTCTCTGATCATTTTCATGGGCTATCTCCATGTCGTTATGTCCAACCTCCAGTTACATAATTTCTACGGAGGCATTTTGTCCAACCTCCACAAATAAATGAAAAAATATCGGTTTTATGCTTATCATATTAAAATACAATATAGACAATCTTATAAATATACACAACATTATTCCTAAATCATCAAATATTTTAATAAATATCAGATACATTAATAACAAACTAAAAAAAACGTCTCCTGTAAAATTTGGTAAATGGTTGCTTGGCCATTCAAGCACTAAGGCGGCGATATTCAGAATGACTTAAATATTAGTGGGACCACAAGTAATAGTGGATCAAAGACGGTGGGACCACGAGTCAAACATCCTGAGTAGTTGGTTGACACTTGGGTTGCCATGATCAAAAATGTAGTTATTCTGAACAAATTCCTTGTGCCAATAGTGAGCTAGATAAAGGAACGTGTAATTCCCGTGTAATATAAATAAAATGTAGCTAAAGGAAGTTGATCTGTGTATTAGTAATCGGTATTCTACTTTTACTTGTTTGACAATCACGGAAGTTTTTTTTTTTTGTATTTTTCCTCAATGACATAAATAATTACTGGAAGAACCGCATCACACTAAAGTTGGTAAATGAAGCAAACAACAAAACAACATATTAATAGTATTTAATCAGAGAACTTTAACATTTACATTGTAAAGTAAAAAGTTTTACAACATATCAACAGCGGCAAAACATTTTTGCTTTAAAACATTTGAATCAGAAAAATAATATTTACATTTGTATCTTATAATACAGTGTAGCATTTTTTCTTATTCTAAACTTAAGGGTGGGCTACCATCAAACTCTTCTACAAAATGATCAACAGTCCTGTCAACATTGTCAATGGTAACATTGTCAGAAAAGCTCAATTTCACTGGATTTATGCTTCGTTTCACGTAAGTCCGATTCATCGAAATTTTCGATATAATTGGGCTGGGCACTGAATTCTGCTCACAATCAGGTAATTTTGTTGGTGTGGCAACACCCTGTATTTTTTTTACATTGGCAACAATCGCATTACTTGACATTTCTTCGGTTCTCAAAAGCGGGCTTTTATACGAATTGGTTGCGTTTTTAGATTTGTTTATTATATTTATGGGGCTTAAAGGCGGCGGTTCGCCGTACAATTTTAATTTCGCAATCTTTTCATTGACCTTCTTTTTCCGTTCTAAAGTTTTAGGAGAGAGTTGCGTGTCTTGCTGCTTGAAAGTAGATTCAAAATCTAAGCCCGTAAGATTGAAATCTTCTGTCTTATTTTTTACTTTTACTCCTACAGGAGTGTCTATAAATACCTTATTCCTGCCTAAATTATAATCGCTATTATTAAATCTATATGGCGATACGTTTTCACTGACATTAAAGCACCTAATGACAGAAAAATTCTGTTTGACAGCAACACAATCTTCACAAAATTTCCTCCTATCCAAACCAAACATTTTCTTATTCATTTCATCAAGCATTTCTCTCCCTTTTTCATTTTTGGGAGTTTTCGTGAATATGGCAAACTCTGTCGCCCTAAACTGGGGTATGTTTTTGCGGGTATTGCCAGCCCGCTTCTGCAAATTACCACAATAAATCACCTGTCCCGTGTCCAAAATATTTTCGTAACCAAACTTTTTGGTGCCACCCCAGAAGTTAACACAGATGATGTTTTTGTCTATGTCAGCAAGATAAACGTTTTGGAATTGATTTTTGTTCGAATCGAATTCTCGATTCGACGGTTCGATTGAGAATATCATCCCTACTGTGTCGATTTCGTTATAATCGGTTGTCATAGAAGGGTTTTGCGACAGATCTTTTAAGTTAAAGCAAGTTCTTGATAAAGATTTCAGATGGGGTTTGAAAATGTCATCTTGGGATTTCACTGGTCGGAACACGGATTGTCTGCCCGCCGATAGTTGTATTTCTGAGTTTCTGAAACAAAACAAATAAACTTTGTTACCGTGAGCTAAATATTCATCCCTTTTTAGGGTTCCGTACGCAAAGGGTAAAAACGGGACCCTATTACTGAGCCTACGATGTCTGTGTGTCCATCCGTCTGTCCAACCTATTAACGGTTGTATCTTTCAAACCGTTATAGATAGCCAGTTGACATTTTGACAGAACATGTATTGTTACGGCGGATTAACTGACAAATAATAAAAAAGTCACAAAGTAAAAACGAAAGGGGGGTCCCCATACAACAAACGTATTTGTAATGTATTTTTGTAGTAGCTCTAATGTAAAAACGGTAATGCGTACAAGCGTCAAACTTGACATGGTTATAGTACACACTCTAATGTATAACAACAGATAATAAAGAATGGCCAAGTGCAAGTCGGTGACAAATGACTGTTCATTACCGAGTTAAGCAACGTATTTTGCTACTTAGCTCCTCATTAGTGTCATCGAATCGAAATACCACCACATTTTACAAATTTAAAAAAAATCGGTTTATTAAATTGGCAATTATTGTATTTAGTGGTGGTACGGAACCTTTGCTGCCCCATAGTTGGTTGGTTTATTGTTTTCATGACCATGGATACAAAGTCCTTCAGTCGTAATATTAAACATGTTTGCTTCATCATATAACGTCAAACAAGTCACAGTCAGAGTCAAGCAAAGTAAGTCACGGTCAAGTCAATCTCACGCCCCAGTAAACTGGTGGAGCCTCTACAAAAGGCTTCTATGGAGTTTTGTAAACAACTTGAAAAAACATGTTTCACTACGTTATATCACTTACCCACACTCGAGCACGTTCACGAGCACTTAATAATTAATAATCCACCATTATTACACATTAACACTCGAAAATACACAAGTTTAAGAAATTAATACAATGAGCCGTTTTTTTTTCCACATTGGCGCCAAAACTCCCTTGCTGCCCCATGGGTTTTCTTATATTTATCATCATCATCATCATTTCAGCTATAGGACGTCCACTGCTGGACATAGGCCTCCCCCATCGATCTCCAAAAGAGCCGGTTGGAAGCGGCCTGCATCCAGCGTTTCCCTGCGGTCTCTTTTAGGTCGTCTGTCCATCTTGTGGGTGGACGTCCTACGCTGCGCTTACCGGTCCGTGGTCTCCATTCGACAACCTTTCGGCCGCATCGGCCATCTGTTCTGCGTGCTATGTGCCCTGCCCTCTGCCCCTTCAACTTGCTAATCCGGTGGGCTATGTCGGTGACTTTCGTTCGTCTACGGATCTCCTCATTTCTGATTCGATCTCGTAGAGAAACCCCGAGCATAGCCCTCATAGCTCGTTGTGCGACTTTGAGCTTGCTCATAGTGAGAGACCACGTTTCAGTGCAGTCTTACATTGACATAGACTTAAAATTCAAATTCACCTGAAAGCTGTAGGAACGACGTTGGTAACTTTCATCCAGGAACCTTCTTTAAAGATGTCTAAGACGTCCTCGTTAGGCTTCCAGCTGGACAACATTCCTGAAAAATTAAAAAAAAAAAACATTTATTCGCACCATAATAATTCTTAATTTCAGAGAGTGCATAGGTTTTTTTTATTATTATTATAAATAGGCTTGCACTTGGCCGCCAATTTGGGTGATGTTAGGCGATGATGCGGTCCACGATGGAGCACGCTTGCCTAGAAGAAACCTATTCACTCTCGACTTGAAGACACCCAGATTGTAACTATTGGGGAACACCCATTCAGGCAGCGCATTCCACAGACTAGCAGTTCGCACAATAAATGTGGAATCAAAGCAGCATAGGATTAGGAGCATTAGGATCTGCATGATTTAATTCCCTCCTGCCCATTTTTAGGGTTCCGTACCCAAGGGTTTTTACCCTATTACTGAGCCTACGATGTCTGTCTGTATGTATGTCTGTCCGTATCTTTCAAACGGTAATAGATAGCCAGTTGAAATTTTCTCTCACTATGGGCCTCATCAGCAAGCTCAAAGTCGCACGAGCTATGGAGAGGGCTATGCTCGGGTTTTCTCTACGAGATCGAATCCGAAATGAGGAGATCCGTAGACGAACGAAAGTCACCGACATAGCCCACCGGATTAGCAAGTTGAAGTGGCAGTGGGCAGGGCACATATCACGCAGAGCAGATGGCCGATGGGGCCGAAAGGTTCTGGAATGGAGACCAAGAACCTGTAAGCGCAGTGTAGGACGTCCACCCACAAGATGAACAGACAACCTAAAAGAGACTGCAGGGAAACGCTGGATGCAGGCCGCTTCCAACCGGCCTTTTGGAGATCGATGTGGGAGGCCTATGTCCAGCAGTGGACGTCCTATAACTGAAATGATGATGATGGTACCTCCCTTATTCGTCTGATCTGAGGAAAATCCTTACCTTTAGTAACAGTAACTCTATCTCCACTCCTCTCCAGACCAACGACCCTTCCTCTAGCAAGCGTGATGACGTTTCTCGTCTGCAATTTCTCCTGCACCCTGTCCTGTATTGCTTGGAGATACTTGTCACGCTGCTTGGAAACGTGTTCTTGGAGGAGGTTGACTTGAGATGAGCTCAGTTGCGCCTGTAAAATGAGAGTACTTAAGCACGTGTTCGTGGCAATTTGACAGAGTGTTGAAATCATCGAGATTCGCTCACTCGTCACGAAATCTCGAAAACGACTTGACTAACGAACCTGAAACTTTGCAGGTAGATTACTTATGGGATGTAGAGGTACGCTAAGAAAGGATTTTGCGAAAGGGCTGAATTAAGGGAGGCAAAAGGGGGATTGAAATATTGTATGAAAGTCTACGGGTACAAAGTCGCAGGTAACAGCTAGTATATATATAGAAGAAAGATAGATAGGTAACGGTTTCACTTACCCGGAATTCCATGGGATCTTTGCTGGTCTTCATCAGTTTGGCGATCTGCGAGCCGCTGTCCAAGCTCTTCCTTTTGTTGTTTGGGTCTGACGTGCAGTCAGAGTCTTGAGATTCCTGTACCAAAAATTACACTAGTATAAATGTGAAAGTTTGTGTGTCTGTTTTAACCTCCGATCAAACCCGTACGAAGCGCTTTGATTCCACATTTATTGTGTGAACTGCTAGTCTGTGGAATGCGCTGCCTGAATGGGTGTTCCCCGATGTTACAATCTGGGTGTCTTCAAATCACGAGTGAATCGGTTCCTTCTAGGCAAGCGTGCTCCAACGTAGACCGCATCATCGCTTAACATCAGGCGTGATGGGTGTCAAACGCAAGCCTATTAATTATTTAAAAAAAAAGGAAATGCCCTAGTACAATGATCGTTTGTGTTCAAATGTCTCCATTTTTCATAATTAACCGACGAAAGAAGGAAGTTATCAATTCGACTATGTTTTTTTAAACCGACTTCAAAAAGGTGAACGTTATCAATTCGACTGTATGGTTTTTTTTTGTACAAACATACAAAAAAACAACATACAGTCGAAAAGATAACCTCCTTCTTTCTTCGATTAAAAATACAGATATTTTTATCACAGAAACTGTTTTTTCTTTAGATCTTTCTATTTGATAAAATCTCAACGCCTAAATCAGAGAGAGAGATTGATGGAATGTGGTGGTCACGACCCTCAGACATGAGGAATACGATTTAAGGAGGAAGGAGCAACGCCTAAAATCCAGTATCATACGAAAAAACCAACGACTTTTTTCGTCAAAACGTGTGACAGGGCCTGGGCATTTAAGGCGTAGCTAGTGTTACAATAGATTCAAATACCTGATCAGTCATCTCCTTCTCTATTTCTTCGTATATCTTCTCGATCATCGCTTCTCTTTCTGCTTCATACTTCATCTGGTACTGGTGCTCAAGGCGCTCTGATCGAGTCACTGTAAAGTAAAATGGAATCTTCATCATCATTTCAGCCGTAGGACGTCCACTGCTGGACATAATCCTCCCCCATCGATCTCCAAAAGAGCCGGTTGGAAGCGGCCTGCATCCAGCGTTTCCCTGCGGTCTCTTTTAGGTAGTCTGTCCATCTCGTGGGTGGACATCGTACGCTGCGCTTGCTGGTCCGTGGTCCCCGTTCCAGAACCTTTCGGCCCCATCGGCCATCTGTTCTGCGTGCTATGTCCCCTGCCTACTACCACTTCAATTTGCTAATCCGGTGGGCTATGTCGGTAATCTTCGTTCGTCTACGGATCTCCTCATTTCTGAATCGATCTCTGAATGGAATCTTATATCTACATAGTATAAATTGAAGACGCTTTCCGCGTCTGTCTTTCTGTCTGTATGGCCGCAAACTCCTCCTAAATCACGCAACGAATTTTGATGCGGTTTTCACCATCAGTTAGATACATTTTCATGGAAGGTTTATATATTTAACTAGCGGGTCGCTAGTTACACTACAAAATAAGATTTTCTGTGACATAGTATTTAATGTGTTTGTAATATGAGAAAACCACTATAACAAAAATTTAACTTTCGTCATCATCATCATCAGCCATAAGACGTCCACAGCCGAACGTAGGCCTACCCCTTAGAACTCCACACTGAACGACAGCTTACCATCTGCATCCACTGGAGGCCCGCGACTCTCACGACAAAAAAACGAAATTGAAAAATTGGACTTTAAGGCCTCTTAATTATAGGTTGTCTTGTCATCTAGTCGCGTCTAGTCTAGGCGTATCTTCGAGTCTTCAAGTTTAAGGGTTATCTTGGAGTGTTCAAGTCTAAGGGTTATCATGGAATGTTCAAGTCTAGGGTTATCTTTGAGTGTTCATGTCTAGAGTTATCTTGGAGTGTTCAAGTCTAGGGATATCTTTGAGTGTTCGTGTCTAGGGTTATCTTGAGAGTGTTTAAGTCTAGGGTTATCATGGAGTGTTCAAGTCTAGGGTTATCTTGGAGTATTCAAGTCTAGGGTTATCTTGGAGTGTTCAAGTCCAGGGTTATCTTCGAGTGTTCAAGTCTAGGGTTATCTTAGAGTGTTAAAGTCTAGGGTTGATAGGTTATTAATAGGCAAACATGCTCCATCTTCGACCGCATTATCGCTTTCCATCAGGTGAGATTGCGGTCAAAGGTTAGCCCAGCCAGATAAAAAATATATATGGTACCATGCGCTAGTCCTTCATAATTGAAAAGAGTAATGATTTCTTAGATTTTCGCGAATTACACATTGTAATTACGTTAGAAATTAAAACAATGTAAAATAAACACGATAAAACCGTTAAAATTGTTTCTATACGTGGCCTGTTGTCAGTCTATAGGCCACGCCAAAGACGAACAACCGAGTTGGTGCGTTTTCAATCAATCACATCGCGACTAAACATTGACGTGAAGCGTAATCGCTCCGTTGGACAATCTTGCACTCACCTGTAGATCCATCTGGGAATTTCTCCACATACAGCCTCGGGTAGACCCTGACCACCCTGGCCTGGAGTCTGGCCACTTTCCCCCCGCCCACCCTGATGGCTGCTAACCGAGCTACCATGGTACAGGGGCGAAGGCCTAGCTTCTCGCTCCAGCTCGCTGGTCGAGTGCTGTTGCCGGAAAGTGAGAGACGGATTGAGGAGGTGTCCTGGAAAATAGGTTTTTTCATCAACAGCATATCGGGTCATCATCAACAGCAGAGCTAACAGGCTATCTATTATGGTCTGAAAGATATAGCCGTTAAAAGATAGGACGGACAGATAGACAACATAGGCTTAGTAATAGGGTCCCAATTATACCCTTTAGGTACGGAACCCTAAAAAGAGAAAGAGTAAAGGATACTGAAACATACTTCCCAAGGTGCAACTCCTTGTTCACAATTCACCAGGTCAGCACCACAAGTAACAATCTTACTGCCAACGACAATTTTTCCATCGTAGACTAGTTTTGACAGCATATTGTCTATGGTCGCTTTTATGAAGTACCAACCGTCTGTCAGTAGCAATTCTATATTGTTTAAGTTGGCAGCGCTGAAAAAGTGCAATTATTTTTTACTGTTTTTTTTAATATTTGAATGTCTGAAAAACTCAAGAAAACGGGAAATATGCGTGTTTCACCATAGATTCATCATCATCATTTCAGCCGTAGGACGTCCACTGCTGGACATAGGCCTCGCCCATCAATCTCCAAAAGGGCCGGTTGGAAGCGGCCTGCATCCAGCGTTTCCCTGCGGTCTCTTTTAATCGTCTGTCCATCTTGTGAACGTCCTACGCTTCGCTTACCGGTCCGTGGTATCCATTCGAGAACCTTTCGGCCCCATCGGCCATCTGTTCTGCGTGCTATGTGCCCTGCCCACTGCCAATTCAACTTGCTAATCCGGTGGGCTATGTCGGTTACTTTCGTCGTCTACAGATCTTCTCATTTTTGATTCAAACCACAAAACCACCGATTTCTATGCTATTAATAATTTATCAATATAATCTTACCTTATGACACTAACGCCATCTACATAGATTCCAGCCACGCACAGAACCATAGTTTTACTAGGCACATCATCTTTTTCTAAAATCTTCCTCAACACTGACCTCTCTGCATTGTATAATTCTTTGTCATATCTATATTTCAACTGATCTATGATATTCTTCACAGTACACACCTTACCTAAAGTTGGGAACCTTATTTCGTATGATATCAGTTTCCACAGAATCAACTTTAGGTGAATATCTAACCAACCGTCTGGTATTAGCTTTTTGTCTGTCGCGTCTGTGAAAAGTTGTTTTATATCTTCTATGACCATTGTTCCTTCTGTAAAATCATTTCTGCCCTCACTAAACTCAAAACTGAGTATGTTTTCTAAATTGAAATTTAAAAGGTAAGTATCTATACTTTGACTTTTGCCTTTTTCAAGGTTGATTAAGTCTTTCAAAGTATACTTTTTGATTTTCTTATAATCTTCTCTGAAAGTTATAATATTTGCTGGTTTTGTAACTTCTACGTCTTTGTGTAAATCTGTGACAGTTTTTGGATTAATTTTGTATGGAGTTTCGAATTTCTTTATTTTCTTAGCTTTTGGACAAACCAGTATGGGGCTGCCTGATCTTTTATTGGGTCTAGATGTTTCTTTAAAATCTACCGTACAGACGTCTTCTTCAAAGTCGTTTATTACTTGTGTATCTAACATTTTATCTATATTCACCAAATCTTTCTTTATTTCTAGATCTTTAGAAGATTCATTTTTGCTTTCAACTGCTATATGATTCGTATCTTTGTTAATGTGTGCACCAAAAAGTGTATTTGGTTTTGTGGAAGCATTGTCACAAATTGTTATCTCTTTATTAGTACCAATTTTAAATGCAACACTATCTTTTAGTGAATTTTTTCCAGTAGTATCATTATAAGAAGGAACATTGCTGTCTTTTTTTCGGATATTAACATCACTTTCTGGTTCAATATCGTGAAATAGTTGTCTGCTTTTAGCTAAAGCTTGCTCTGATATGAATACTTTATTTTTTCTTGCAGTTAGAAAACCAACAAAGGATTTCCCAGTATCTTTTTTGGCAAAATCATTAATATCATCAAAAAGATTATTAGTTTTTTCTAGAGCTTCTTTCGATATTTCTACTTTATTTTTATTTGCCGTTTGAAATCCTTTGAAAATGTTTTCTTTTGCTTCTAATTTGTCATGTGCTGTTATAGGGATGTCTTCAATGTCATCAAATATTTTCTTGCATTTTGCCAACGCTTCATCAGATATATTCACATTTTTGTTACTTGCTGTTTTAAAGCCATCATAAGCATTTCTACAATTTTCTGCTGTGTCACTCAGATCATTAAGTATCTTTTTACTTTTTATCAAAGCCTCTTTATTAACTACTACTGGTTTTTTATTAGCTGTTTGGAAACCCATAAATTCAACATTTGTATTAATTGAAATCTTTTCAGGAGTAGTATTATCAACTACATCAATATCTCTAAAAATCTTTTTGCTTTTAGTTAATGCATCCGTTGAGACTGTAACAGGCTTTTTGCTTGCTGTTTGGAAACCTTTGAATAACAAATTGTCTTTTTTATTATTTGCGGTACAACATTGAGTTTGGTTATTAGAATCTATTGGGTCCAAATCTGAAAATATGTTTTTACTCTTCTCTATTGCTTCTGCAGATATATTAACTGCTTTATTATTTGCAGTTGTAAAACATACAAAGGCAATTTTTGTATTTTTATATGAATTTACATTTTCTTCTGATATAATTTTAGTACTATCATTATCATTAGCTATTACATCAGTAAATGGTTTACTTCTTTTGTCTGTAGCTTCATCGGATATTTTGACTTGTTTATCACGTGCTGTATTAAATCCTTCAAAAGCAGTTTCTGCTTCTTCAATTGCACACTGTTCAAATATTTCTTTGACAATATTTTTAGATTTAGACGGAGCCTTTTGTGAGACGTTAATATCTTTACTGCTAGCTGTATTAAACTCTTCGAGGACAGCTTGACTAGCTGATAGTCGATTAGCATTTATGGGAGTATCTAATTTTGTTTGTTCTTTGTCAATATCTTTAAAAATATTTTTAGATTTAGACAATGCATTGTCAGATATTTTGATATCTTTATTATTAGCTGTTTTGAACCCTACAAATGTCACGTTGCTTGTTAGAGGCTGACTAATGATATCTTCGATCGCTTTTAGTTTATGTTTATTGTTACCAATATCTTTAAATACGTCTTTTGATTTCGCTAACGCTTCATCGGATATATTTATTTCTTTATTATTAGCAGTTTTGAAACCTGCATATACTGCATTACTAGTTGATGGTAGGTTAATATATTTTATTCTACCGATTTCAGTATCATTAATTGGTTTATTTAATTCAATACCAATATCTTGAAATAAATTCTTTGTTTTATTCACAGATTCTTGAGATATTGCCATTTTTTTATTGTTGCCCGTCTTGAAACCTTCTAATGATGCATGCTCTTGAACGACACTATCACCTTCTTTTTCTTCTAGCGACATCTCAATATTTTCAAATTCTTCTAAAAGTAGTTCATCATTTATTTTGTCATCAGTATTTTCTTCAACATTCATACAGTATGTATTTTTTGTTAATTCGATAGCATCAAACTTTTCATTTAAATCAATATCCATAAACACTTTTTGACATCTCCCCAGTGCACTATGTGACATATTGATTTTCTTGTTACTTGCAGTCATAAAACCGATAAAACTTGGTTTTTTTACACCAACAATGTCTGTATTTATACTACTATTAAGAATGCATGTTTCTGTTTTTTCACTATATTCGTTACTATCTTTATGTCCCTTTTTTAATCTATCTTCGAAATCATTTGAACCTTCTATTACTTTTGCAGTTGTATGTGTAACATTTTCTTGCTTCGGTTTTAAATTGTCACAGTTTTCAACTAACTCAGTTAAACTAAACTCTTTGACAGCTTTGCTTTCATCGCTACTGAGAATAATTTGTGCTTGTTCATAAGAACCTTTAAATATTTGTATAGATTTGTTGCTAGCGGTTTGAAAACCAACATACATAGATTTTTCTAGAATGTCTGTCTGATCATTGGACACTTCTAAAGCGCAAGTAGGTGGTAAACTTTGGGACTCTATATGAGCAAAATCTTCCTCTTTATGAGTTAAATCTTCTTCATCACTGCTAAAAAGAATTTCGTCCTGCAAGACTTCAATAGATTTTTCAGTTACATATTCAATGTCTTGTAATAAACCTACCTCATCCACTTTTTCAGCAGGCAACAATTCAGTTGAATTTATTTGCAATTCGTCGCTTTTGAAACCTAGTACAGGACTGTTGTTTCGTCCAATGTCTAGTGATATTTTTGCCTCATCATTGAGGCATAGCTCTTTGCCTAATATTTGTGAATTTATCAAATGTTTAGCCGTTTCAAAATCAGTTTCTTCAATCAAAGACATGGCAACATTTTCGAAATTTTCAAAAGTTTCTAGGGACACTACCAGAGGATGTGGTGTTCTTACTTTAATTTTTATGGCTTTTGTGTTTATTAGTGGACTTGTTGGTCTTTGTATGTCTTGTCCAGTATCTGTATCAATCTCTGCTGAAAACAAAGTCCCTTCCATATTGATTTCTTTCGGATTTTTGATTGTCGCTTCTAATTCTTCATTTACTTCCTGAGTAATTGACAAATTATCAACGAAAGTTACTGTATCTTCAATGGCAGTTTTGGATATTTGAGAATCTTGTTCTGTATTAATATCTATTAAGTTTTCAAGATTTTGTATTGCTATACTGTGGTCTATCTCTGATCGCTTTTTCATTTCATTTTGATCGACTTTAGTGTTGATTTCTTCTTTACCTTGATCGCTTGTAGTAACAATTTTTGGGTTTTTATCTAAAACCGATATAATATTGTTCTTTACGTCGTCATTATTATTAGTTTTAAAGTAATTCTTATTTTCTCTTTGTTTTGGGTTTTCAATATTTTTGCCATCAGTATGAGCGAATGAGGTGTCAAACTCTTGAGTCATGCCTGTATTTGTGTCAATTGATGCAGCGCCGTCTATTATGTCCATTAATTGTGTGTCGAAGACACACTCGGTCTCGAATTTATATGGATTCACTTTTGGTATCTGAAAATTATCAAAGAATGTAAAATGTGATAGTCTTTATCCACCCACCTACTGCTTACTAATCTATAAATATATATTGATGACTCTAGACCATAAAACAGTGGGGCAAAGTCTTGTCTTGCTGCATGAGTGAAACCAAAGTGCATGGCTAATGTACTAGTAAACTCGTGCATTTTGTTATCACCTAGCAGTTGAAACGTACCCCAAGTGATGCTTGGGTTATGTCCTACCTAGCAGTGGGCAGGCGCTTCAAAGAAAGATTCTATGAGAGTATAAGTTAAAATTTAATCAAGAAAAAGGTGAAGTTACATGCGAGTTAGACTGAGGGTCGTGAGCTCGGAAGGTGGTGAGAAAATATGTTGGTCTCTTGTTAGGAGACTTAGCTTTAAGAGCGTAGGCGCCGATCGCCGCGTGGCTCGACGCGGCTCGTGGCACGTAGTAAGCTCAGCTGGGCAGCGTGTGCGGCTGGCGAGGATCAGCGTGCTGGGAGCGAGGGTCAGTAGCACTCGGAGGGCAGCCGGTGTATGGTCAGCGTGGCGGCAGCGAGAGTCAGTAGCACTCGGAGGGCAGCCGGTGTATGGTCAGCGTCGCGGCAGCGAGAGTCAGTAGTACTCGGAGGCAGCCAGAGTATGGCCAGCGTGGAGCACGGGCAATGTTGCGATGCCGGGAGAAAAACCCTGGAATGCGTTAAAGGCTACGCATCAGGAGTGGCACAATAAGAGCCGCTCGGTCCAGCCGCGTGAGTTCCACGAAGGTAGTGGCAGATCGGGACAGGCGCCCATAAGTCTCACGGCGTGGTACCGGCGTTGCAAACATAATTTTGATCGGAAGGATCCTAGATACAGAATAATGCTTGAAGAGCTAATAACACAAGATGAAGAAAGAATGTGGTACAGAAAATTACTAAGAAATATATTTTACACTTTTAAAACACAAAACCTAAACACTTCAACAAAAAAAACTCACCCGATTATCTGCAATTCGGGGTTCGAAATTAAATTAGGTTCAGATATAAATTTGCGACTTCCACTTGGAAACGTAGCGGCGGCAATCGCAGAATTTATGGCCGGAGGCCTTTATATAAACTAATCCTTCTCGAAGGTACGATTTCCCAAGTTTTTAATATTATTTTGTTATTAAATGAGGGTTGATATTTGTTTCGTTTAAAGGTGAAAGCGATCTGACATTACGTCAGTCACTTTCATTCTGTCAACGATCTTTATGTCAACGTGGTGACTTTTTTATTCGTTAAGTTTGACTGCTAGCGTATGTGGCATTTGCCATGAACGGAAGATATTTTTAGAACCGTTACATACCCCCTTTTTCAGTTAAGAATTTTTGCTCATGAAAATTCGCTGACCTACTTGCATCCTAGTTATAAAATTACACCTTCCCTGTCCAGGGCTGAGTTTAACATATTATCATTAGGAAGACTCGAGTGTAAAATCAATGAAATCAGGATGCTATGGTCTGAAGTTCCCAATATGACTTGTGGCGTACTTTGAAGAGTCCGGTATCGCTGTATAAATGCTTTAGTGGGCACCTATAACAGACGGCAAGAATACCGGTGGGTTCTTTCTTTTGCTGTTAAGAATGTTAGATACAATACTTAAAAGCAGCAAAATAAAAGAAAAACTAACAAAATAAGGAACTATTTTGGTAGTTAGTACGTCGTCGAGAGTAGAGTAGTGGTATGCAAGTATTTGACCATAAGTTTGTTGGTAGCGATGTATAGTCTAGGTGACTGTATGAGAAGTTATCGGGGTATAGATACAGTTTTGTTTTTATTTAAAAGAGAGATTTAGTTTACTGCGAGTAGTATTTTCTAGTTGAGTTTCTCCGAGGAGGGAAACCATAAGCGCTTAGTGTTGCTAGATCTCTGTAGACGACTGACTTGAATTACCTAGTATAGTATAGTATAGTAAAGGTTATTTTAATTAATATTTCGTGTTTTGGGCTTTTTGATCGGAGTTCACGAGACCGCTCCTTGCATTTTCAGAGGCTTATTTTTAAAGAGTTTGCAATAACCGCTCTTAGTGAGAAGGCTTTCAGTTTCAGAGTTCACTATCCGCTCTATTCGATATTTAATAGACATACATAATTAGATATTATATGATATATGTAAATAAAAATATTCTAAGTCAGTGTTTATTTTTTATTTTTAGAGTTGCATTGTCGAATTTAGATGCAAGATTAATGATATTAAGAAGTATAGTTTGTTATTTTAAAATCTTTGACATGCCAAGAGCCTATATTTTTACCCTGCATGTCCGTAAGTTCGTATACTAGTGGTGATAGTTTGGTTTTAATACTACATTTAATATATTTCGGTGCTAGTTTCTTTGAGAACCGTTTGTCCTTGTCACTTTGATAATAAGTTTTTTTCCATATTATATCGCCTGCATTAAATTCAACGTCCTTACGGCGTAGGTTGTAAAGTCCTGAGTTTCTAGAATGTGATTTAATGAGAGAGCTTTGCACCTGATCGAAGATTTTCCTTAGGTTGCCTACATTTTCTGCGTATTCATCTCTAGGTGAAAATATTAAGTTGTCCGTAAGATCCGGGTCAACGTAATGAGAACCACATGTTACTAATTCCCTACCGTACACCAGGAATGATGGTGTATAGCCTGTAACCTCACTAACCGCTGTATTTAGTGCGAATTGTATTTTTGGTAGGTTTACATCCCAGGCCCGGTGGTCGTCTTTGATAAATGTAGAGACAGCAATCATGATTGTTTTATTGTAGCGTTCTACAGAATTGACCTGTGGGGTATACTTTGGGGTGTATCGAACATTGGGTACTTTATATTGTGAATATAGGTGCTGTAGTTTTTGACTTATGAATTGTTTTCCATTATCCATTATGACAGTGGTAGGTACTCCGTGTACTAGAAAGACACGCTCTTCCATTATTCTTGTAATTACTTCTGCCGTTGCTCGGCGTATAGGAAATAATAGACAATACTTTGAGAAACAACATGTTACTACTAGGATCATGGTGTTTTGCTTTGATGACATCGGAAGGGGGCCTATGAGGTCCGTTGATATTGTGGAAAAGGGACGGTTGCAGTTTTTAGGACGTCCCATAAAACCTAGAGTAGTATGATTTGCATGTTTATGGGAGATACAGTCATCGCAGTTATTGACAAAGTTTGTGATATCCTTAATCATAGCGGGCCAGAAATATTTTTGCATTATTCGTCTGTTGGTTTTGAAAATACCTAAGTGAGCCGCTTTGGGATCTGAATGGTTTTCTTTTATGATGTCCCGCCTAGATTCGCTAGGAACGACTTCCTTCCATTCAAATTCCCGGATTAATGGGTTTAGGTCTTTTATGTAGCGATATAATTTGTTGTTTGTTACCTTGTAATTGAGATAAGATGTAGGAGACACCTGACAGCCGTTGTAGATATTGAGATACCAAGGGTCAGATGTTACAGGAATAGGTTGGTCTGTGCTAGAGATAGCAGATACCGGATATGCACGCGATAAGAAATCTGGTACAATATTATCCTTGCCACGCCTGTGTTTTATTTCAAAGTTAAATGCTGAGAGTCGCACACCCCATCTGGCTAGTCTACCAGTTGGGTTATTGAGGTTTAGGAACCACTTGAGAGATGAATGATCAGTATATATTATGAATTTTAGTCCGTTGTCTAAGTAACAACGCCAGTGTTCTATAGCTTGTAGAACAGCCAACGCTCTTTCTGTGGCGCTGTAGTTGCGCTCTTGGGCAGAGAGTGATTTACTCATATAGGCTATGACCTTCTCCTCTCCGGTGAGGAGTTGAGTTAGGACCGCACCGGTTCCAGTATCGCTTGCGTCTGTGTGAACCTGAAACGGTTGGGTATAGTCCGGGCAAGACAGAACCGGTGAAGAAATTAAGCAGTCCTTGAGTTTTTGAAAGGATATATTGGCTTCTTCCGTCCAAGTAAAGGGTGGTACCTTCTTGCCTTGTGAAGTCAATTTATTAAGGGGTGCTGCTAAGGAGCTGAAGTTTGGTATGAACCTACGATACCAGGAAGCTGTGCCCAAGAATCTACGAACTTCCTTCTTATTCGTGGGACATGGATAGTTTACAATTGATTCAACCTTTTCAGGATCGGCATGTAGACCTTCTGAATCTACAATGTATCCGAGATACTTTAGTTTTTCCCTAAAAAATTGGCTTTTTTCAAAGTTTATGGTAAGACCTGCATTTTTTAGTTTATCGAGGACCTTGGAAAGTAGGGAGATATGCTGTTGATATGATGGTGCTACAATAATAACGTCGTCTACGAAAACGAATACCCTATTCTCGAATTCTGGCCCATAGAACAATGAGTCAACCAGTCTCTGCTGAGTAGCTGGAGCATTTGTTAATCCGAAAGCCATTCGCTTAAATTGGAAGGTTCCTCGTGTTGGAATGTAGAACGCAGTCTTACAGCGGTCCTCCGGTCTAATCATAACTTGCCAAAAACTTTTTGGCTTATACTCTCATAGAATCTTTCTTTGAAGCGCCTGCCCACTGCTAGGTAGGACATAACCCAAGCATCACTTGGGGTACGTTTCAGTGGCGCCCAACGTGGGGCACGGGCAATGTTGCGATGCCGGGAGAAAAACCCTGGAATGCGTTAAAGGCTACGCATCAGGAGTGGCACAATAAGAGCCGCTCGGTCCAGCCGCGTGAGTTCCACGAAGGTAGTGGCAGATCGGGACAGGCGCCCATAAGTCTCACGGCGTGGTACCGGCGTTGCAAACATAATTTTGATCGGAAGGATCCTAGATACAGAATAATGCTTGAAGAGCTAATAACACAAGATGAAGAAAGAATGTGGTACAGAAAATTACTAAGAAATATATTTTACACTTTTAAAACACAAAACCTAAACACTTCAACAAAAAAAACTCACCCGATTATCTGCAATTCGGGGTTCGAAATTAAATTAGGTTCAGATATAAATTTGCGACTTCCACTTGGAAACGTAGCGGCGGCAATCGCAGAATTTATGGCCGGAGGCCTTTATATAAACTAATCCTTCTCGAAGGTACGATTTCCCAAGTTTTTAATATTATTTTGTTATTAAATGAGGGTTGATATTTGTTTCGTTTAAAGGTGAAAGCGATCTGACATTACGTCAGTCACTTTCATTCTGTCAACGATCTTTATGTCAACGTGGTGACTTTTTTATTCGTTAAGTTTGACTGCTAGCGTATGTGGCATTTGCCATGAACGGAAGATATTTTTAGAACCGTTACACAGTATCAACCTTTATTTGTAGAATGTAAATAACAAACTTCGACCAAAATAAAATTAATGGACGGGCCTGTAAGAAGTGTATTTTTAAAGATTACTAACGATCTGGGAATACCCATTCGCAGCGCATTCCACGGACTAGCAGTTTGAACAATAAGAGTGGCAACAAAGCACTTTTACGGGTTTTCCGAATATCAACCTTAAAGCGGTGACAATTGTTCATGCCCATTCTGGCAGTCGAACAGAAGTCAATTGGCTACCTATTACAGTTAAAAAGATACAGCCGATAAAAGCTAGGACAGAAGGACGGATGGATGGACGGACGGACGCACGGACAGACAGACAGAGCGTAGGCTTACTAATAAGGCCCGTTTATACCTTTAGAGTCCGGAACCCCAAAAATTTTAAGTCAGATTTTTGATAGGGTCTGTTCTGGAAGGAAAGTAAAGGACGGCCCATGTCATCGACCATGCCACCCCTGAAACCTGCCGGCCTAACCCATCGGGACTCACTATCAATGCAATTAAGTACTGTCTAATGAGAGCACACTGTTGAAGTACTGAGTTTAAACATACTGACATAAAGTTATATGATTATTTACGGGATATTTACCGTGGTAAGGTTGTGGAATGAGCTCCCGATAGTGAACAACCGTGATAGTTTAAAACAGTGTTATACTGACATAAGTATACATACCTCTTGCATTCTAGATCCATACACTGGTAGCTTATTTAAAGGTAAAAAATGAGATTTCTTGGCTTCGTTCAAGTTTTTACTACTTTTTGCACTTCCAACACAGTCAGCTAATTGGAAAGCTTTTACTTGAGAACAAACTGTTTTTATAACGTCTTGAGGTGTATAAGTTTGTACACTTGGATTTAAGTTTTCATTGTAGAGAAATGAGGGTTTTTTAAAGCTTTGTTTCTGTAAAAGAAGCTCAAAATCACCGATGTTATTTTTCAAGTTGTCCATGGCAAGGAATTAGGAAATCCAATGGCAGTGCAGCACCGAATTATAACACAACACTAGTAAAATACGTTTAGCGAATTACCAGTAAATGTAACTCTATTTGTAATTCGTATAAAAGTTAAAATAAAAGTTTTGTTTGGTTTTTTCATGTTTTCTTTTTGCTTTTGACAATGACAAATTAATTGACAATATTCACTTCACATACTTCACTTGACATGTTTTTTTTTTCATTCACTTGGGGCAGGCTCGAGCTGTTAAAGCCGCTTCTACGAATTTTACAAACTTATATTGGATGTAGTATTTTAACAATATAGGATTAAAAAAAGGACAAAGTAGATAAATAGTTCATAATAGGCTACAGGACTGATATTGTTAATATGGCCGCATAAATTTAAAAAAAAACTGAACCTATCACCAAAAAGAAAAATCTCTTCGGTGCCTCTTTGGAGAGAAATAGCTTTAGCACTTTCGATTTTTTTAACTGACTTCGAAAGAAGAGACTGTTCTCAATTCATTTTTTTGTTACCTCAGAACTCCCCACACTCCCCAGAATTAGTCCCATAGGTATTTCATCAAAATCAGTTAAGTATAGGTAGTAGATCTGTGGTTAAGTAGTTTGGCTTTTATGTCAAAATAACTGTTTTTTTTTGTATATTATTATTAAGTAGATTTCAGCCAGTCCTAAGGTATGTGGCCAGTTTCATAAACGAGGTTGAATAGGTTTACTAGTACTGCAATATCATCATCATCATCGTTGGGAGCGACACTCTCGAAGTTGTTGAACTCTATCTCTATATATCGGATTTCATAGTGGATTATTCTAGTGTATTTATTTTAGCTTGTACTTTGTTTAGTTATTAAAGGCCCAGAAAAAAAAAATATCTATGGATTTCCACAGGTCAGGTTTAATACACGGAGTTTGCAGATTTATCATTTCATGCTACTGGTAACACAGCGTCGATGACGTAGGTGGGTGCCACCCACGTGACCCGTGTCTCGGAATGCCATACCTGCATATTATTATACCATAATTTAATCTAAGTTCGTCCAAAGACCGATGCGTTTGGAAGAATTTGACAAATTACTACAATATATAAATAAAACGTCTTTAGTCTTTAAACATAAATTTATTTCTTTCAAATATCACAGTAACATTATAACAATAAAATTAGATAATATATAGGTAACAATGAGCGTTGATAATTGAAATTTTATAGACAACAGACTATGGGACATGCGTTTTATATGTAAAAAATAACAGACAGTTAAAAATACTGTATGTAACATGTAACTTGTTGATGCAGGCCGCTTCCAACCGGCCCTTCTGGAGATCGATGGGGGAGGCCTATGTCCAGCAGTGGACGTCCTATGGCTGTAATGATGATGATGATGTAACTTTTAACTTTCGGTAGGTTGTATTTTTTAGGGTTCCGTACCCAAAGGGTGAAAACGGGACCGTATTACTAAGCCTACGATGTTTGTCTGTCTGTCCTACCTATTAACGGCTATATGGCCTTTCGTTTTTACTTTTTTAGTTAATCCGCCGTAACGTTACATATTCTGTGAAAATTTCAACTGATCTATTACGGTTCGAAAGATACAGCCTTTTTAAGTTAGTACGGACAGACAGACATACACACAGACAGACATCGTAGGCTAGTAACAGGGTCCCTTTTTTACCCATTGGGTACGGAACCCTAACAAGGTATAATATTATTTACAAAAACACTGTTGTAGGACTGTAACGTCAGAAGACTCAGAAGTGAAAACTTAAGTAGTAATTCACATATTCCACAAGAGATGGCGTATTCTAAAATTACGGATACATATATTTGAACCGAGCGTGACAGTCACGCAAGTGCTATTTCCCCATTCCAAAAAGTTCCCAAAGTGCCGAAAAGAAGTTTTCATTTCAATTTTTTTTTTCTTTTACGTAAATTATTCCGTCCAATGGTTGCCTGGAAGAGATCGCTTTTAGCGATAAGTCCGGCACTAGCTCGTAAGTGTTGTCATCTGTTTTTAATTTTTATTTCTGGTGTACCTACACAATAAAGTTTCTATCTATCTATATTTATTTTGTTAATTTTCCTTCACCATTACTAAACAGATTTGATTTAATTAATACATATATTATTTATATATTTTATAAATAATAGGCTTGCGTTTGATCTCCAACTCGTCTGATGTTAAGCGATGATGCGGTCTACGGTGGAGCACGCTTGCCTAGAAGAAACCGATTCACTCGTGATTTGAAGACACCCAGATCGTAACTATCGGGGAACACCCATTCAGGCAGCGCTTTCAACAGACTAGCAGTGCACACAATAAAAGTGGAATCAAAGCGCTTCGTACGGGTTTTCGGAACATCAATCATAAAGCGGTGTCGATTTTTCGTGCCCGCTCTGGCAGTCCAATAGAAAAATGTGCAGGAGGGAATTAGATCGTGCAAATCTGATTCACACTCTCCGAAATGCATCCGATAAAAAACCGATAGGACTAGCAACTTTACGTCGATGCTCAAGACCAGGGGTCTCCAAACTTTGAAGCCTTGGGGCCATAATATTTTTTTCGGTATGTTGCAAGGGCCATAACATGGACTTGTCTTACTAGACTTAAGCTGTCGCGGGCCGGATTGATGGCAGTGGCGGGCCAGATTTGGCCCGCGGGCCGTAGTTTGGAGACCGCTGCTCTAGACTAAGCTTAGTTTGAACTAGGGAAATAAGTCATACGTCTTTCTTTACATTATTAAAATTTGAGGCATGTTGCACTTTAATGTGCCGCCACCGCTTGAAAGCTCATCCACATATCATAGATCAGTCATTGGCGGATCCAGGGGGCATGCCCCTCCCCCCCAAACACCTAGCAATTCCATACATTCGACTCAATTTTTCGATTTGATTCCTTCGAACCTTGTCAGAATGGCCCCCTCCCAAAATGAAATCCAGAATGCCCCCCCCCCCCCCCAAATGAAATCCTGGATCCGCCCCTGAGATCAGTGAATATAGCACTGTGCGATTCACACGATCTTACTTGCCTCGCACCTGCAAAAATGTGGAATGAGCTACCTTCCGCGGTGTTTCCGAGAAGCTACAACATGGGGTTCTTCAAAAGCCGAGTTAATAGAGTCTTAAAGGGTTGTAACGTATTTGTGATGCCTCTGGTGTTACAAGTATCCATAGGCGACGGTGACTGCTTACCATCAAGCAGCCCGTCTGCTTGTTTGCCACCTATGGCATAAAAAAGTGGAATTGTTCACAACTTTGAAGTGGCAGTATTTGTGGTGAAGTCCTTTTCTAACTCAGTCCAAAACTTAAGCCGATCCAAGCCGTGGTCACGAGCTAGTGTGATTTCGTCGTCAAGTAGTAGTGTGCACTTTTGGTCCTTTGTGTATGGGAGCCACTCCACTGGTTGATCGGTCCATGTTGGTTTTCTGGGGGGGAATATGTGAGTATTTCATTAATTATTACTAAAAACTCAATTTCACATTGAATAAGTATTTGACTGTTTTTATGAAACCATCTCAAATTGTCTATTTTATAATAGAATAGAACTAGCTGACCTGACAGACGTTGTCCTGTCTTAGAACTGTCAAGCACGCAAAGTCAAAATTGTAAATCTTATTTTTTTACACCTTGGGTTACATTATTAGAGTTTTAGTAAGGATGCCTATTAAAAAAAAAATATAGCCTATGTTACCCGGGGATAGTGTAGCTTCCAAACAGTGAAAGAATTTTTCAAATCGGTTCAGTAGTTTCGGAGCCTATTCAATGCAAACAAACAAACAAACAATCAAATCTTTCCTCTTTATAATATTAGTATAGACAAAGCAATCTTGTGATTTTTATTTCTTGTGATAAAATATAAAAAAAAAAAAAAAAAAAAATTATTATAATTTATTTTCTTGTAAAAAAATATAGGTCAAGTTAAAACATGTGTTCAAATCGCGAAAGTTTAAAAATTACTAAGTTAAACTAATATCACTAACAAAAAAAATTAAAAAATTAGTTAACTTTTAGGTAATATAATATTATTATTTTTTTTTAAATCACGGAATAGTATTCTAGATATAAGTTTTAGTCGAGAAGGATATATATTTTACATTCTAATCTATACTAATATTATAAAGAGGAAAGATTTGATTGTTTGTTTGTTTGTTTGTTTGCATTGAATAGGCTCCGAAACTACTGAACCGATTTGAATAATTCTTTCACTGTTGGGAAGCTACACTATCCCCGGTTAACATAGGCTATATTATATTTTCAAAAAAATAGGGATCCTTACTAAAACTCCAATAATGTAACGCAAAGTGTAAAAAAATAAAATTTTCAATTTTGACTTTGCGTGTTTGACATTTCTAAGACAGGACAACGTCTGTCAGGTCTGCTAGTAAATAAATAAAAAACACAACTAAAAACTACTTAAAAATACATAATACAAAATAATTTTTTTCTTTCATATTTATTTATTATTATTACCGATTAGTTTCAGGTATAAGTTTTATTTTGTTTTATATTAATAAAATATTAGGTTAAGATAAATTAATATTATCATTAGCAAAATTATGTAAGTATCAGGTAAAAATATTTTGTCTATCAGATTTTGTTATTATTATTACCGATTAGTTTCAGGTATAAGGTTTTTTTGTTTTAGTTAATTAAAATATTATCATCATCATCATCATCATCAGCCCTGAGTGACCCACTGCTGGGTATAGGCCTCCCTTTGTTTATGCCACTCTCCCTGGTCTCTCTTAAAATATTAGGTTAAGATAAATTAATATAATAAACAAAATTATGAAAGTTTCCGCTTAAATTATTTTTTTTCTTTCAGATTTAATTATTATTATTATTACCTATTAGTTGCAGGTATAAAAAAAAAGTTTTAGTTTTTTTAGGTTAAGATAAATTAATATCTTTGTTCATTATCATATCTTACCCATTCTTAGCAAAGTTACAAAATGATTCCGCCAGCATTTCGACCACTTTTAAGTCTTTTCCCGCCGCTTTTCCCATCTTGCTTCTTCTGTAAAACTGATATTGAATCATGTCACCATGAGTAGCACCAGTCATGCCAACACTCTGCATTGTTCTAGTATGCATATTTCCTGTATAGTTAAACTGCATATAATATAGCCCGTTCCAGTATTCCGATATGAATTCGGCAAAAAATATGATATCTCTCCAGAAGAAAACGTCCGAGACCAGTTGGATGTATTCTTTTTTCACACTGTCATCTGCATTTCTGTTTCCAATATAAAACTTTCGAAGTTGGTCTTCTATTGATTTTGCTTTAACTGTGTCTTTTTGTATTTTAGCGTACTGAGGTATAAAATAGTAAAAATCGTTCTCGTATATAACTTTGCCATTTTCGTTGAAAAATATTACGCCTTCGTGCGAATTTACTGCTGTTAGGATGGGCACTTTGTGGAAACGGTTTTCTTTTATGGCAACTTTGGGGTGTTCAGTGAAAAATTGTTCGATGCCGTCGAATTTTTTCTCCACAACTGGCAGGAAAAACGCGTTTATGACAGACCTTGGTCTGCTCACTTCTGCCTCAGTGAAAGCTATGACTAAATCTTCTGCTGGTACTTGAACTAAAAATTCATACAAATCTCTTTCGTTTGTAAGATTTTTGCCCAAAATCGACGCCACCCTCACAGCTTTCTGTATTGAATCTTCCTCTATTAAGTACAGATCAGCTATAGAGTTGCCAGATTGCGATATAACCTTACTGTACAATCCTTCTGTCATCTTAGACGTCAAAAACGATGTTGCCATAGCACCACCGGCACTCTCTCCACTAATCGTTATATTTTGGGGGTCACCGTTAAAGTTACTTATATTTTTATTCACCCATTTCAAGGCCATAGCCGTATCTTTTAACCCCGCGTTTCCTGGGCATTCTGGTATATTTAAACATAACCAACCCATTATATTTAACCTGAAATTAACTGTGACTAAAATGACATCATGTTTTAATAATAAGTCTGGAGTATAGTAATTGCCATAGCCGAAAATTAATCTCCCGCCGTGTATGAAGAAGATGATGGGTAGTTTTTGCGTGTTTTCTGCTGGTAACACTGGGGTGTATATGTTAAGGTAGAGACAGTCTTCAGAGCCATCTATGGGGGAGCTGGAGTATGGGTTGGCTTGTAAGGATTTGTTGCCAGGTTTGGTGGCGTCGCGGATACCTGTCCAAGGTTCAAGCGGCTCGGGGTTCTAAAAAGAAAAAAAAGCATACTATTACATGCTGTGCTCTCTTTTGCCGTTATGTTTCACATCTGCCGGGTGTCCCGTGACGGCCAACTTTTTTAACTGACTTGTAAAAAGGAGCGCAATATTTTTTTTTTATATCTGTTACTTCAGTGCTACTTTATTTAATAACAGAATTGGAAAATTATTTTTTTAATTGAAAGGATATATTTTCAGATTGTTAATCCCATGGAAATTTCATCAAAATTGGTTCAGTAGCTTGGCTTTTAAATCAAAATAAATGAAAAATTCCAGTTATTCCAAGTAGCTGAAATTGCGTATTTTATATTTAAATAAATAAATATTTTGGGATATTTTTGCACACACGGTCATCTGACCCCAAACTAAGCAAAGCTTGTGATATGGCTGCCAGAGACTGATATACATACATATATAGTTTTAAATACATACTTAAATAGATATTAACACCCAGATATAGAACAAAACACAAATGTTCATCACATGAATGTTAGTCCTAGGTGGGAATCGACTCCATACCCCCAAGTGCAGAAGGCAGGTTCAATACCAACTGGACCAACGGACTATAATTTTGTCAAGTCAGTTTTTTAAATTGAAAATTGTTTTCATAATTTTTTCGATCGCACAGTCACTATACTTCAAACGTGCTGTGTTCAAAAGCCCTCATCATAATCAGCCTTTTACCAGTCCACTGCTGGACTTTTAGCCTACCCCCGAAAGGGTGATTGGGCCATATCCACCACGCTGGCCCAGTTGCGGGTTGGTGGGTTCACATACGTCATTGAATTCCTTCTCCGTACGTATGCAGGTTTCCTCACGATGTTTTCCTTCACCGAAAAGCCAGTGGTATGAAAAACAAATCCGTATATAAACTCCAAAGAGCTCATTGGTAAGGGCCCGCGGTTTGAACCCGCGACCTCACGCTTTCAAGTCTAGCGGTCTCCCAAATGGGCTACCACGGCTTAAAAAGATTAGATTTTAAAAAACTTACCCTGAACCTAAGATTGCCAACAGGTGGTTTTGCATAAGGTATACCTTCAAAACTATAGTACTTCTTCCCGTAGAATGTTTTACATTCCTTGCCTTTTAATATCCCTTCTTGTACGGTGACTTGACACGACGATTCCATGTTTACTGCCTGAAAATTAGTTAAAGGGATATTTAGTTTTGGAGATCGATGGCCTTCCCCCATCGATCTCCAAAATTATATATCCTGCTATGTCCAGCAGTGGAACACGCTTGCCTAGAAGAAACCGATTCACTCTCGACTTGAAGACACCCAGATTGTAACTATCGGGGAACATTATATCTATACTAATATATATTACTAGCTGACCTGACAGACGTTGTCCTGTCTTAGAACTGTCAAACACGCAAAGTCAAAATTACAAATCTTATTTTTTTACACCTTGGGTTACATTATTGGAGTTTTAGTAAGGATCCCTATTTAAAAAAAATATATAATATAGCCTATGGCCTAGGCCTATATAAAATATATAATAATATATGTTAACCGGGAATAGTGTAGCTTCCCAATAGTGAAAGAATTTTTCAAATCGGTTCAGTAGTTTCGGAGCCTATTCAATGCAAACAAACAAACAATCAAATCTTTCCTCTTTATAATATTAGTATAGATAAAGAGGAAAGATTTGATTGTTTGTTTGTTTGCATTGAATAGGCCCCGAAAATACAGAACCGATTTGAAAAATTCTTTCACTGTTGGGAAGCTACACTATCCCCGGGTGACATAGGCTATAATCTATACCCGTGCGAAGCCGGGACGGCCTACTAGTATATTATAATTATATACATACATAATTATTTATACTGTTATGTGTGTGGCTGTATAATTAGCTATACAGGGTGTAAGGGGAACACTCTCAAGCCAAAAGAAGGTAATTGTACTCATCATTATGATCAACTTTTACTATGGGACCAACCCTGAAATTGCAAAAAAATATATTAGCTGTTCCATACATTTTGTCGAGTGTCAATGACCGTTTTCTATAGAACAGCTGATATTTATTTCGCTATTTCAGGGTTGGTCCCATAGTAAAAGTTGATCATAATGATGAGTACAATTACCTTCTTTTGGCGTCGAGAGTGTTCCCCTTTCAACCTGTATATGTTTATGTCATTGACATGAACACATACATGCATATAAACCACCCACTTTAAATTTACTACCTATTAGAGTCCTTTTCATGAAAGAAGTCCCACGGCAAACAGTGGAACTAAATTTCCATGTTGTAGTTGTCAGGTGTTGTTACTGTGTTTGGACGCTAGTGAGATTTTTATTAATTTTCCATCGTTAAAGAGTCGTGTACGATGCCAAAAGTTGTTAAAGTTCTACTCGAGAAATGATACTGATAGTAATTGATACGTGATGACAGCGCCGCGTCTGGGGGACTTCAAACATGAAAAGCATAGAGTGCTTTTCATAATTATAAACTGTTTATACATAATAATGTGAAATTACGATGTAACAATGAAAGAGCGGTCTCTCCTAAAACAGGTTGTCAAAACTTAACAGGAGAGGCCAAACAACTGTATAGAAACCAGTTAATAAAGAAATTTGAATTTGAATGTAAGAAAAACTTAACAATGCTGAAAAGTTTTAATATTCATAGAAAGACAATAGCAAATGGTCAAACAGGTTTTGTCTGGATTTTTTCAAGAATATAATAACCTTGGTATAGTTCATTCGCTATCGTATGATCGCTGACAGTGATTAAATTAATAATAATTTATTCTTATATTGTTTGATTAGATAGTTAGATACGTTAAAATATTTTTCTTTGTACATACTTGTAATGGATTTAATCATGTGTATTCATGTTAGGGCACATTTCTACAATAGCTAAAAAAGCTAACACCTTTATCTACCTGATACGCTAGTCTTTTCAGAGTATGACTGTGGAAGTTTTTCTCAAGATTTACAAGACGTTCATAAAGCCACTGCTGGAATATGGGTTCCAAGTTTGGAGCTCCTATTTAAAAAAGGATATTGAACAGCTCGAAAGTGTTCAAAGAAGAGCCACCAAAATACCATATGCACTTCGTCGCAAGCGCTACGAGGAAAGATTAAAAGCTCTGCAGCACACTACTCTAGAAGAAAAACGCTTGCGTGGTAACCTGATTGAAACCTTTAAAATTATCGATGGCTTCTAAAACCTTCCCGACATACATGGCATCTACTCACTAAAAGATTACACAAGAGAAAGCAGACGTCACAATACTCTACTGTGGCCTGCACCATCACAGACCAATACTGCTCACCACATCCTCAGCAATAGAGACGTTTTCAATTGAAACAGGTTGCCTGAGGAGGTCTCTTCGAAATCAATAAATGCGTTTAAAAACAAACTGGACAGATGGATAGAATGCAGAACATAATCTTAACAGATAAATACTAGATTTTGACACTGTGATACAGGCACATCAGCATATGCTGCTCGCCTATCAACAAATAAATAAATAAGTACTCTGCAACATACTAACTACTGACTTTACCAGGGAAAATCAGGAAAACTGGAATATCATGTGAAAACTAAGCCGCAGTCCGCAATTTACTTCTTTAGGACAAACTTACAAACTTTTACCTCTTTATAATATTAAAGTAGATCAGCAAAGTTGGTACAAATAACTAAAATTCCGAGGTGGCACTACGATTAATAAAATTTCAAGTCATCATCTTCAGTCTTCAGTCAATAACTATTACATGTACCAGGAATGCATAAACCATGACGAGGTTTTCCCCCTCGACTACAACGAAAATTGAACTTTCATCATCATCATCAGCCAGAAGACGTCCACTGCTGAACATAGGCCTCCCTCTTTAACCTCCACACTGAACGGCAGCCTGCGTTTTGCATCCACTGGATGCCCGCGACTCTCACAATGTCGTCAGTCCATCTAGTGGGAGGCCTACCTACGCTGCGTCTTCCGGTTCGTGGTCTCCACTCCAGAACCTTTTTTCCCCATCGGGAAAATTTCAAGTGCTTACCATCAATGATCTGTCTTGCTCGTCTCGTCAGTTTGAAGCAAAAAGAATTGCAAGTAATTATAGAAATACTTTAATCGAAGTCCTATTAAGTAAAGTCACTTTGATAAGAAAGGTATTAGCACCGAGCAATAGAGGAAAGATATTATCGATTCAACAATGATAAAAATGTACTTTGAACTCACTTTACTACGAAAACAAAACAAAAAAATCTACAGTTGGAGGTTAATAAATTTTCGGTTGTTTCCTCGTGCCCAGAAAAATTTGGCAATGAATACATATGTTGAATTATATTCTTACACAACGGATAAGACAGAATTAATTAATATAAAGAATTAAATTGAATTCACAGAGTACTTTTTATTGAATTATTATAAACTTAAATTTTGTGTACCTACATTATTTGTTTACATTTTACATTTTGATTTGAAGTTGACAAAGTTGACCAAAGAGTCTTTGACATAACAATTTGATACTGACTGTAAATAATAAACCAGCCAAGTGCGAGTCGGGCTCGCGCACTGAGGGTTCCATACCAGCACGAAATACAATAATTATAATCAATTTGAAAAACCTACTTCAAAATTAATAAAATACGGCATTACCAGATATATTGATTATGATAATGAATAGTTTGTCACTGACTCGCACTTGGTCATTATTTATTATTAGCTGCGCCCCATGGTTTCACGTAGTGATGAAAAATGGTAATGATGATGATGAAAAGTAGCTTATGCCAGCCCTTGAAATATACTCAAGCAAAAAATCAGGTCGATCCATTGCTCTATTGCTGCGTGAAAGAGGAACAAACAAACCACCAAAAAAAACACACTTACGCATTTATAATATTAGTATGATTTTTTTGTAATATGTACTATAAAGTGTACTATAATCATGTCAAGTTTGACGCTTGTACGTATTACCGTTTTTACACAAAATACATTTGTTCTATTGGACCGCCTTTCTTTTTTACTTATTGACTGTTTTTATTATTTCTTAATTAATCCGCCGTATGATGATGATGATGATGATGATGAATCCACCGTACGTAGCATTACTTAGTATGTGAACATTTCACCTGTCTATCTAATACGGTTTGAAAGATACAGCCGTTAATAAGGACGGCCGGATGGACAGACAGACTTCGTAGGCTCTCCTTTTACCCTTTGGGTACGGAACCCTAAAAATAAACAATGTTTCTTTTTTCTTTTTTCGCCTGTTTCTGTGCAAGCTTAAGCCATTAAAGCCATACTACCTCGACCGACGTACTATTATGTCTTGTCTTGTCTTGTGTGTAAGTCTATTTGATCTGAGGTTAGCACAAAAGGTACTCTTTGGCTAGCACTAATATAAAATACATAGGCTAAGCATACTAATAATATGTACACTACATAGCGGGAAATCCCCGGTCAATGATTATGGATTCATTAGTGAAGCGTAATGAATCTTGTGATAGTAATATACTCAGTCGATCGACTGTGGGAGTGGATTTACAACAGAAAAAAAAAAACAAGCAGATTGTTAAAATGGCCTACAAAAGTGTGCAAGAATGTTACTTCCCTTGTTGTACCTCGTAACAGATTATCTCGTAAACATATGAGAATTATCTTGGCAACGATACCACGACTCACAAGGTGTTTTGGAATAAGCGCCAAGTAAGCGGCAAGTGAATTTCACACTCATTGGGTGTTTGTGGGTGTTTGCGTTGTTTGGTTAAGAATGAAGATACAAGCTCATTTAAAAAAAAAAGAACTTCTGTACAAAAACAGGCAATTTTTTTTGGTTCCAGTCGATAATCCAGTGACAGTGACACATATTTTTTGTCTTCAGCCTTTTATTGTTATTCAAACCCAATTTCCCATCTCTAAAAAGTGTCATGGCCGCCATCCACCATCCATCGCTTGTCGACATGGGAGGCAATAATGTACGACACAGATAATGTACACCATGATATTGTACGGCATAATAATGCACAGCATGATAATTGGTGTACATGTACATGGAATATCATGTTGTACAATATCGTGTCGTGCATTATCATGCCGTACATTATCAGGTCGGCCCAATAATGCACACACAATAATGTACAGCATGATATTTGATGTACAAGTACACAAATTATCATGCTGTGCAATATTGTGGCGTACAATATTATGCCGTACATTATTGACACGATTCAATAATGCACACCCCAATATTGTACAGCACGATAATTGGTGACCATAAAAATTCAAATCTGAAGCTTCCTTTAGACTTGGACATCGGACTCCACCTCGAGTGTATTAGGTAGAAATTAGTGACAGATCCGACACAGAGCACTCTGACTTGAGTATGTTAGGTTCGAAATGGGCCACAGAACCGACACAGAGCACCCCGACTCCACCTAGTCTTGTGGTCCCTACCCCTAGAGTGTATATAAAAAGCGCGGGAGCCAGAAGCTCTAGGGAGGTCCTGAGTGAGAGCGAGCCATACGAGACCGAGCGGAGCGAAGGGGGGAGGTGGCGAGCGAAGCGAGCCGGTGACCTCCGTAGTGAAGCGAATGTCGAGTGTGGCGAAGCGATACTCAGGGGCGACCGCAAGAGCTTCTGGCGGGAGCCCACCTGGAGTCAGACTTGAGTTGGTTAGGTTCGAAATGAGTGACAGATCTAACACAGTTGTACTCCTCACTCCACGTCACCATCAAAAAGTTTTGATGGTTCTCATATTTTTTATCTGTGACTATCTTACACTATCTTGTTCAAACGAAGCATGGAATCGACAGACGTCATAGACTCTACAGCCAATAAGAGCAGAGACATTTCAGGAATATTAGCCAATACGGGCGATGCCACCTTTTATCATGTTGTACATTATTGGTCGTACATTTTCGGCCCGTTTCGTCAAAACACGGCCCGTATTGCACGACATGATAATGTACGGCACAATAATGTACAGCCCGATAAAACGTGGACTTTTCCCACGTACACGGATTATTGCCTGTACAATCCTGGCTGTGCATTCCTTGCCGTACTTTATAGACACGAGCCGATAATTGACGGCCAGTATTGTACGACATGGATTGTACAGCATGATATTCGATGTACATGTACACCAATTATCATGCTGTACATTATCATGCCGTGGAATATCGTGTCGGCAAATATCATGTTGTACATTATAGACACCCGTCGACATATGTAGCGTGACAAGTCATGTCATTTATGTCCATGATATATGAGAAATTCCAATGGCAGATTCTTTCTTTGGGTTCGATACGTCGTTATCGGTAAGTTTGCGCCGTAATCTGCATGATTAGACCTTTAATTTGATGTATAACATGCTGTGTATTGCACGACGAACGCTATTGCCAACATGCCACAATGTCGTCCGTAAATACTTTTTCTCTTATATTTCTCCAGCTAACATGCAATATTTCGGCAATTTAGTACTACAAAAACCTTTATTCACAAGTTTATTAGCATTCCAACATGAAACAAGTGCGTAAAACACGAAAAGTACGACGGTTTTCAACATACATATAGATTCAAGAGATCTATGTACATGTCATATTGTTTGTATCTGCCTATATTTTGTTACTTAGGCCTGCGTTAGGCACGTAATTATTGTTCTTGGAACATAACATACCGAAAGTGATAATCTTGTGCAATATTGTAGCTGTTTTGACACAAATAACAACGTTATTACTGGTCATGGCCTGTGTAAGAACTGAGTCACTTATTTTGAAAGATACATAATTACAGTACTATATGTTACATGTTTTGCCCAAACACTGGCATGTTGACACAGATTTGGCTGTACATATGAATTCGTTCATGTCCCGATCAATTTGTTATTATCAGTGTTCACCTATTACTTAAAGCCATTCAATAAACACTGTTTCAATTTGTGTTTCTGAAACAAATAAATGTGCTTAGGAAACAAATCATTTTGTTTCAGAAACACAATTTTGTTTCGGTAAACACTATGTTTTTATCAGATGTTAGTTAACAAATTAGTTTCGTATCAAATGCATACAAGTGTGGGTGTGTTTCACTTGCTTATTAAACAAGGACATAATGTGAGATGACAATTTTATTTTGTGAACAGCTGAAGATTCTATTTTAAAGTTGGCTTGATAAGATCTGCACTGACATTCCGCTTGGGGTGTATTGTGCATTTATCCACCATCCTACACAAAACAGCCAAGCTCCTTAAAATAACGAAGCACCGCTTTGGGTCGCTGACTAAACTGTTCTAACCCTATTTCGCCAGGTGTTGTGGTATTGCAGACTTGTTGTTGTTGAGTTTCTTCAAGGAGTCTCGACCTTAATCAATCTTCTGTGGGCTTGCAGTGCAGTACCTAGTACATGCTCCATGGTCTCGTTCTCCTGTAGACAGCCTCGGCACAGAGGGCTGTCTGTGGCTCCAATTTTGTCCAAGTGATAGTTTAGGTCACAGTGACCTGTGATAGTACCTATCATTAGATGAAGGTCTGACCTCGTTAACTTGAGTAGTTTGTTAGTCACTCTCTTATCTATATATGGGTAGAAAGCTTTTACGTGTATAGTCTTCTTATTCTTATTCAAGATGGGGCGATAAGTCCTCCACTGACGTCTTGCTTGGGGTGTATTGTGCATTCTTATGTATTTTATTTACATACCAGCTGACCTGACAGACGTTGTCCTGTCTTAGAACTGTCAAACACGCAAAGTCGAAATTGTAAATCTTATTTCTTTACAGCTTGGGTTACATTATTGGAGTTTTAGTAAGGATCCCTATTTTTTTTGGATGATTTAATATAGCCTATGTCACCCGGGGATAGTGTAGCTTCCCAACAGTGAAAGAATTTTTCAAATCGGTTCAGTAGTTTCGGAGCCTATTCAATGCAAACAAACAATCAAATCTTTCCTCTTTATAATATTAGTATAGATTATTTATTTATTTCAAAGGAAGACCAACAGCCTTAACAAAATATAACAATCTTAATTAATAGATCCAGAAGCTAATTATAGGTCCTCGTGGATAAAAATTTAAAAAGTAGTTATACTCGGAGGCTGCGGCTGCATTGCTGCCGCGGCATTGCTGCGTAGCTCGGAATCAAAGATAATATAACCACTTGATCCCACATGTAGTCAAATTTCCCTTTTGCATAATGATGCCACGGCGGTCACGGGGGGCAGCTTGTGATTGGACACTCGATGCGACTCGACGCTTGTGATTGGAGAATCAAAAGTCATTCATTCAAATCGCGCCTTGGATTGGCCCCGCTCGAAATAGTTAAGGTTGACATATTTAAACCTTTGCCTCATGCGGGGTAAAGGATGAGCAGTCAAGTGGTTATATTGTCATTGCTCGGAATGTAGGTATTCTCATATAAACCTATAGAGAATATAGAAGATGAAGGAGTTCTAATTGTTCCTAAACCGCTCGATCATGACCGATAAACATAATCGTGAGTGCAAGCCGTTTAATAATATATTTGTTATCTTATATTTCAGAACTTGAATGACGACGAAGGTGGAGGGGACGGTTCAGAAGGAGAGTACGATGCTCTCAACAATGAGACCTTTGGATATGGAAGTAAGTTAAATACTACCAACAGCTAAGCACCAGCTTGGGGCGTTGGAGTCCATTGAGAAACGTGCCAAGACGGATCAGCAATAAATGTCTAGTTCAGGCTAAGCTTCTAGCCTTGAACATCAGTGGCAAAGTTGCTAGTCTATCGGTTTTTTGTTGAATATAATGTCTAATTACTAATTATGATAACGGATGGGGAAGAAAGTGTAGACCACGAACTGGAAGACGCAGCGTAGGTAGGCCTCCCACTAGATGGACGACATTGTGAGTCGTTGGCATCCAGTGGATGCAGATGGCAGGCTGTCGTTCAGTGTGGAGGTTAAATGGGGAGGCCTATGTTCAGCAGTGGACGTCTACTGGCTGATGATGATGAAGTAAAGACTAAGCTTCTTAGTCTTGAGCATCGGCGCAAGGTTGCTAGTCTATCGGTTTTTTATCGAATACATTTCGGAGAGTGTGCTACAGATCTGCATGATTTGATTCCCTCCTGCCCATTTTTCTATCGGACTGTCAGAGTGGGTACGAAGAATCGACACCGCTTTATGGTTGATATTCCGAGAACCCGTATGAAGCGCTTTGATTCCACATTTGTTATGCGAACTGCTAATCTGGAGTTCGCTGCCTGAGTGGGTGTTCCCCGATAGTTACAATCTGTGTCGGTGTCTTCAAGTCAAGAGTGAATAGGTTTCTTCTAGGCAAGCGTGCTCCATCGTAGGCCGCATCATCGCTTAACATCAGGCGAGTTGGCGGCCAAGCGCAAGCCTATTTATAATATAAATAAATAAGTACTAATTCCCTCATGTCCATTTTTCTATTGGATGGCCAGGGCGGGCATGTAAAGGCGACACTGGCCTTCACATGATGGAGTCTGTTTTCATGAGCTTGGGCGTACTTTTGAATTAAATTGTCAACAAACTATTCTTATTCGAGATAAGTCCTGCACTGACGTCCCGCTTGGGGTGTATTGTGCATTCCCTACCAACACCTACCCGAGCCAACCCAACTCCTTGAAATATCAGAGTGAGGCACAGTTGCTCCACTGGCATAGATGGTAGTGTAAGTAATGATGATGAAAAGCAGTCTAGCTGTTGTGGTGACGTGTATGAAAGAGGCAACGGTGCCTCATACAACCCGGTAGCGATCCTAGTTTCTTCTGTGGCTTCACAATGCCACAGCACATGCTCTACAATTTCGTTCTCTTTCATGCAGCCACGACACAGTGGACTGTCCGTGGCTCCTAGCTTATACAAGTGACTATTCAAGTTGCAATGACCGGTTATAATAAGGTCAACAAACTCTACTTGAAGGCCCCAGTGGAGATCACTAAGTGCATTTGCAATGTCCTTCAGTACCTTGTTCTGGAATCGTTGTATCACCAATATATTGCTATGAGCGGTGCAGCCCGCAATTGTATACCATAAGCCCAAACTGACTGGGCTTTATCTAATGTAACTTTCGTTGCAGATGACGAGTTCGACTGGGAAGTGGAGCATGAGCACCTGGCACACCAACTGGAAAGCAGTCGCAGGCACGAGCCCTCGCTGCACGATATCTCCAACTCTCAGCTTGGTAAGCCACCGGTTTCATCATTCATCATTCATTTACAACGGGGAGTGTTCTGAAGAACTGTTTGATCTGATGCCGGCGTCACGGTTTTATCATCGCACTAGCCACCGAGGATGAGGTCATTGGCGGATCCAGGGGAGGGCATGGGGGCCATGGCCCCCCCAAAATACCTAGCAATTCCATACATTCGACTCAATTTTTCGATTTGATTCCTTCGAACCTTGTCAGAATGGCCCCCTCCCAAAATGAAATCCAGAATGCCCTCCCCCCCCAAAATGAAATCCTGGATCCGCCCCTGAGATCAGTGAATATATCACTGCGATTCACATGATCTTTCTTGCCTCGCACCTGCAAAATATGGAATGAGCTACCTTCCACGGTGTTTCCGAGAAGCTACAACATGGGATACTTCAAAAGGCGAGTTAATAGAGTCCTTAAGGGTCGGCAACGTAGTTGTGATGCCTCTGGTGTTATAAATATCCATAGGCGACGGTGACTGCTTACCATCAGGCGGCACGCCTGCTTGTTTGCCACCTATGGCATTAAAAAAAACTTTAGCCCCGTCGGCAAAAAGAAGGGTGTTATAAGTTTAATGTGTCTATTTGTGTGAGTGTGGATTGTAGCTGCCAAACAGCTGAACCAATTTTGATTTAGTTTTTTTGCTTGAAAGGTGACTGTCTTGATCAAAAGTTAAAAATTTTCATTGTTTAGTTTATTTGTTTGCATGCCAAAAGGTCGATTATGGCGCTCTTTTACTGTAATTTTTCCATCTCCTGTGTACCCATATTATACACAACTAGCGGTCCGCCCCGGCTTCGCGCGGGTATAGATTATAGCCTATGTCATCCAGGGCTAGTGTAGCTTCCCAACAGTGAAAGAATTTTTCAAATCGGTCAGTAGTTTCGGAGCCTATTCAATGCAAACAAACAAACAATCAAATCTTTACTCTTTATATATATTTTTTTAACCTATACTGTCCCACTGCTAGGCAAAGGTCTCCCCCATCTCCTTCCATAAATCTCGGTCCTCCGCCACCTCTTGCCAACCTGTCCAGAATGAGTCAAGATCGTCATGCCAGCGTTTCTTGGGCCTGCCCTGACTGCGCCGTCCATCGGGCATCCACTGCGTGACGATTGTATCTTTATAATATTAGTATAGATAAACGAAATATGAATAAGAAAATCTGTTTGGCGTTACTTACGACACGTTTGCAACAATGGAAATTTCAGGTTTATAAAAAAACTGGTTTCTATACTAAGTACACATGTTTTCTACAGAAGCGTCGCTCTCCCAGCTAGTACTCGACGAGACTGACGCTCCCCAGCACACCCTCGGCTCCAGCGTGTGGCGACACGACCCCCCCGCTCAGGTGAGATAATAATGCCAGTTGTAACAAACCTACAAATAACAAATAGAAAATTATAGTTAAAACAGAGATTGAAAGTCCTCCTCAAAACTTTTAAACCACAAACCAAAACGTCATCTGTCCATATATATTTGGTATTTGTTGATTTTTAAAAAGCGCTGAACCAATTTCGATAATATTTATATGGGACCTCTAAAGTATGACCTATCAATCAAAAAGTTCATCAAAATCAATTTTTAATTGGCGGAGTAATCGCGTTACAAAACATACAAAAAAAAAACATCAGTCTAATTATGATAACCTCCTCCGGTCGTCGGTAAAAAATTTGGGTTAAAATGATTGCTATGGGATTTTTGTATGAATCTGATCTGACAGACCTTGTCCTGTCCAAGTTTCAATAATTTTGTTAAACATCATCATCATCAACCAGAAGACGTCCACTGCTGAACATAGGCCTCGAACGACACCCTGCCTTTTGCAGCCAGCGACTCTCACAATGTCGTCGGTCCATCTAGTGGGAGGCCTACCTCGCTGCGTCTTCCGGTTCGTGGTCTCCACTCAAGAATCTTTCTTCCCCATCGGTTATCGGTTCTTCGAGCGATGTGGCCTGCCCATCAAATTTTAACAGCTATTTTGGTGACTCTGGTTCTTTGGCGAATATAAACGTTCCGGATTCTATCGCGCAAAGAAACTCCGAGCATAGCTCTCTCCTTTGCCCGCTGTGTGACTCTGAGTTTTTCCAAAAGACCAACAGTTAAGGACCACGTCTCAGTACCATATATCATCACTGGCAGCACACTGGTCGAAGACTCTTGTCTTTAGGCACTGTGGTATCTTGGACGAGAAGATAGTAAAATAATGAATGTAATTACTTTTCCAGGCTCCGAAGGTGCAACAGCTGAAGAATGTCTGCACAGTGGAGGAGATCGAGCGCCAAATGCGGCAGAGTCAGCCGCAGCAACCTTACACCCAGAACTACTTCCAGGTCTAATTCACACCCACTGTCTTTTTATTTTTATTTTTAATCTTTATTTCAAAATTGGGTTTTGTCATGAAATTACTATGCCACCCCGTAAAGCTAGTACACACAATCACACAAACACTTAACTAACAACTTCCACACGGGCACTTATAATCTATGAATAAATGGTACATTTGCATCAGCATCCTGGCTTCTCTGGAACCAGGTGAAGCCAAGATACTGTTACAGTAACCTACATTATTGCCATAGGGCGACAATGCTCGCCGCTGGACTTCGTACCGCCCACTGTCACCACCCTACTTTCAACCTCGCCTGTTGCCTACTTTCAACCTCGCCTGATGCCTACTTTCAACCCGCCAACAAAAGCTTATACAGGGTTATGCTTATACACTGTACTAAGCCGAAAGGAGATCATTGTATTCATCATAATGAACAACTTGTGTTTATGAATATTGTGCTCCATCGTAGACCTCATCATCGCTTAAGAGTCCTATTACAAAATGAACCGTTCAATTTTAAGTAATTGTATTTTCGGGCATATAACGAATAAATAAAGCCGTAATTTTCAAGATAAATATAAACATAACATGAAATTTTTTATTTTATGACAGTAATTTAACAAAGTCCATTCTCAAACTTTCCCTCCTAAAGTTTTACGAAAAACAACTTTTGTAAATTAGAGGTAAGAAATGGATATGTTGAATTTTACCAAAATCTGAAGCCGCTAACATTCAATAAAAATACAGATCTATTTAATACAGCAACTGAATTTTCTACTGATCTCATTAGTTGAAAGAAAAATAATACCAAAAATCAAGTTTTCGATGCTTTTTTCGTAAAAAAATGTGATAGGACCTTTAACATCAGGCGAGTTAGGGGCCAAGCGCAAGCCTATTTATAATATTTATTTAATGATTATGTACAATGATGGTGACATTTCTTTACAGCCTAGATTTCCAGTCATACTGCAAAGACCGCCTGGCTTACAAGGTCCAGTGCCGCTGCCGTTTGCGCCACAACAACAAAACAACAGTATGAACCAAATGAATCAATCACTCAACAAACTGTTGAACCAGAACCCGCAAATTAACCAACTGGGTCAAAACAATCAGATGATGCCGAACCATGTGAACCAACTCGCTCAGAACATGAACCAGCTCGGCCAGAACGTTAACCAAATGCCCCAGAATGTTAACCAAATGTCCCAGAATGTTAGTCAGTTTATGCAACATAACCAAATGGGTCAGTTTCAAAACAACCACGGACAGAGTAACATGATGATGCATCAGAACAATCAAATGATGCCGAACCAGATGGGTCAATTGAATCAGAACCAAATGGCCCAGAATTCAAGTCACATGGGTCAGAACATGAACCAAATTGGTCACAATGTTAACCATATAGCCCAAAACAATCAAATGAGCCACAATGTGAATCAATTGGCACAGAACAGCAACCAAATGGGTCCGAACATGAGTCAGAATGTAAACCATGGTATGCCCAATGGTAATCAGTTTGGGCAAATGAACCATTTTCCACATATGATGGGTCAGAACAGAATGATGGTTCCGCCACCCGGTATTAATATGCCCAGGCAAAATTTTAGCCCAAATATGGGCCAATTCAACCATAATTTTCGAGTAAGTATAAACTTTTTTTGTGGTTACATTTGTTCTTTTTTTTTATTAATACATTTCGTTAGTCTTTAAATAGTCAATTTGTGTATTTTTAGTTTTACATTTGCAACTAATACTATTTTTACAAGCTTTTATGTATGTAATGTATGTATTTATGTATGGGACAAATCTTGCCGAAATCCTCAACTGATTGAGCTCAAATTTGGCATCACATCATCAGCCAGTAAACGTCCACTGCTGAACAAAAGCCTCCTTCCTAGTGAGGGATGTTGCCATAATCCCCACGCTTGGCAGGCGGCTTCGGGGTCGCAGTACGTTCACCGTGCACTGATAGGATGCTGCTGCCCATCCTCCGGTGGTTCTGGTCGCAGTTTTAGGACATACCCGGGTCTATAAATTTGGCTTACTTATGTAAATTCGGTGAAAATGCAATGTTATGGTAACACCGAGCTGGTCTGATGGTGGGGACAGAAGGTGGCCGTAGGAACTCATAAACGAAACGACGTGACCCCGTCGAGTTTGAGTTCTTTGGATTTGTCTTCCCAAGCACTTGGTCTTAGATGACAAATTCAATATGGTGGACGCCCAGACTTGGCGGAAAAAATTCTTATCTAACATCATGATATGGGTATCAAATGAAAGGGTATGATGAAAAGAATACGAAAAAGCTTGTTTTTAAAAAGTATTTTTCTAAATTAATAATGTTTATTTCAATTACAGGGCCCAGTACCAAAATCCAATGAACAACAACCAAACATAATAGACAAGCAAATGGTATTCAAGAACCAACACCCTCAAAACATGAACCAAATGAACCAGAACATGAACCAAATTGGCCAGAACATGAACCAACCCGGCCAGAACATATCTCAACCCGGCCAAAACATGAACCAACCCGGTCAGATGTCTCAACAAAACCCAAACCTATCACCGAACAGAGGTTTAAAAACGGAAAAGAAACAGCAGACTCGCATATATAACAACTCAAAAAACCAGAACAATTTGACCTCTCAGAACTTGGTTCAACTTATTCAGAACACGCATCCGATGTTACAGCTTAATAATAGTTTTCATAACGCAACGCACCATCCGTTGTTGAATAGAAATCAGTTTAGTAATATGAATCATCCAATGTTGAATAACCAGAGGCATAATGGAAGTTTCAGTAGCAATACAAGTACATGTGGGACAAGGTAAGTTGTTTTTGCAAGCTTCTATTTAGTGTACCGGTCTCTCATTATCATCATCATTTCAGCCGTAGCACGTCCACTGCTAGACATAGGCCTCCCCCATCGATCTCCAAAAGGGCCGGTTGGAAGCGTCCTGCATCCCGTGTTTCCCTGCGGTCTCTTTTAGGTTTTCTGTCCATCTTGTGGGTGGACGTCCTACGCTGCGCTTACCAGTCCGTGGTCTCCATTCCAGAACCTTTCGGCTCCATTGACCATCCGTTCTGCGTGATATGTGCCCACTGCCATTTCAACTTGCTAATGTGGTGGGCTATGTGTGTTCTATATCTGGTTGTTAATATCTATTTAAGTATGTATTTAAAAACTATATATGTATGTATATGTATATATCAGTCTCTGGCAGCCATATCACAAGCTTTGCTTAGTTTGGGGTCAGAAGACCGTGTGTGCAAAAATGTCCCAAAAATATTTATAATTTATTTATTTATTATGTATGCTATAACTATTATTAAAATTTAAAAAAAACTACTTATTGGCTTTTGTGTGTACATATTTATTTCATAATCTACCGTGTTGGTTAGCCGCTTTGTTTTCCAAGTAAAATGAAATAAATTTAACTCTACTTTGCAGATCAATGATGAACGGTGACGATGATGACAGTGATTCGGACGAATACGCGGGATTGATGACCCAAAGAGAGAAACAGTGGCTGGTTAATATACAGATGTTGCAACTCAACACTGGGACACCCTATATACATGACTTTTACTATACAGTGAGTGTCTTATTTTAATACTAGTGACTGTCCCAGCTTCATCAGATGTTGCAACTCAACACTGGGACACCCTATATACACGACTTTTACTATACAGTGAGTGTCTTATTTTAATACTAGCGACTCATAATCAGCCTTTTAACAGTCCACTGCTGGACTTCTAGCCTACCCCCGAAAGGGTGATTGGGCCATATCCACCACGCTGGCCCAGTGCGGGTTGGTGGATTCACATACGCCATCGAATTCCTTCTCCGTACGTATGCAGGTTTCCTCACGATGTTTTCCTTCACCGAAAAGCCAGTGGTATGGTCTCCAAAGAGCTCATTGGTACGGGCCCGGGGTTTGAACCCGCGACCTCACGCTTTCAAGTCTAGCGGTCTCCTAAATAGGCTACCACGGCTATTGCCCCAGCTTCGCACGGGTGTAATTTGCGTGGGAAGCCTGAGCGGGCTAGTTATATTTAACCATTCCACAACCTTACCACGGTAAATATCCCGTAAATAATCATATAACTTTAGTTATATTTATATGAACCTTCCGTGATTTTTTTTTCTAACTGATGGTGAAAACCGCATCAAATCCATTGCGTGGTTGAGGAGGAGTTAAGTAAATAAATATTTGGGACATTTTTTCACACACGGTCATCTGACCCCAAACTAAGCAAAGCTTGTGATATGGCTGCCAGAGACTGATATACATACATATATAGTTTTAAATACATATTTAAATAAATATTAACAACCAGATATAGAACAAACACAAATGTTCATCACACAAATGTTTATCCTAGATGGGAATCGAACCCACGCCCCCAAGCTCAGAAGGCAGGTTCACTACCAACTGAACCAACGGGCTATCAAAGTTAGCAGGTTAAGTCAAAGTCAAAGTCATTAATTAGTAAATTTAAATTTACAAGTCAATTAATAATATAATTATATTGAACATGGTATATAAAAAATTATATTCGAAAAAAATAAAAAAATAAAAATAATTATTATGTCAGCTATCATTAATTATTAATATTTAAATTTCACAAATGTATACTTATTATTATTGGTTATACAGACAGACAGACAGACGTGGAAAGCGACTTTAATTTATACTGTGTAGAGAAGAGTGCAGTTTTCGCATAAATCGTCGCTTACCATCAGGAGTTGGCGGCCAAACGTAGATAAATAAATAAATAAATATTCGGGACATTTTTGCACACATGGTCATCTGACCCCAAACTAAGCAAAGCTTGTGATATGGCTGCCAGAGACTGATATACATACATATATAGTTTTAAATACATACTTAAATAGATATTAACAACCAGATATAGAACAATATATATTTCATATGTAAAAAAAAAACAAGGGAGATATGGTAAGGTGGTGTGGTAGGTTCGAACGCATCAAGCTTGATTTCCAGATGCGTTCGCACCCGCTATGCCACCTTATCAAATCTCCCTTGTATGTCTTCAATAGCCCGTTGGTCCAGTTGGTAGTAAATCTAACTTCTGAGCTTGAGGTCGCGGGTTAGATTTCCACCTAGGACAAACATTTGTGTTTCTTCTATATCAGGGGGCTTAGTCCCAGATTTGATAGTTTTCGAAAACTTTTTTCGTTTACGTATTGTTCCATACATTTTAGTAAAGCGCCTCCAGCGGAAACGCGGAGGAACTAAAATCGGTAGTAATCGGCGGTATAGATTGCGAAAAAAGTTTTCGAATACCTTTCAGCCCAGCAATGTATGGAACAATACGTAAACGAAAAAAGTTTTCGAATACTATCAAATCTGAGACTAAACCCCCTGGGCGTTAAATAAATAAATAAATATTCGTGACATTTTTGCACAGACGGTCATCTGACCCCAAACTAAGCAAAGCTTGTGATATGGCTGCCAGAGACTGATATACATACATATATAGTTTTTAAATACATACTTAAATGTATATTAACAACCAGATATAGAACAAACACAAATGTTCATCACACAAATGTTTGTCCTACGTGAGAATCGAACCCACGCCCCCAAGCTCAGAAGGTAGGCTTACTACCAACTGGACCAACGGGCTATCTAAGTATCTAATATCTAAGTATATATTTAAAACTATCATCATCATCATCAGCCAGAAGACGTCCACTGCTGAACATAGGCCTCCCCCTTTAACCTCCACACTGAACGTCAGCCTGCTTTTTGGATCCACTGGATGCCAGCGACTCTTACTATGTCGTCGGTCCATCTAGTGGGAGGCCTACCTACGCTGCGTCTTCCGGTTCGTGGTCTCCACTCAAGAACCTTTCATATATATATGTAATCCGTCTCTGGCAGCCATATCACAAGCTTTGCTTAGTTAGGGGCCAGATGAACGTGTGTGAAAAAAAAATTAGGTTTGTGCGTAAACAAAAATACAGTTGTCGGGGTAACTTCTTTAAAGAAATCAAGAAAAAAAAAAGTTGAATTAAATTTAGATTAAAGAATTAAGAAAGTTCATAAAGTTTTTTTTTTCTTTTCTTATTTCAGGTGTTCTTAGAAAGGCAAGCGAAGAAGGAAAAAGAAGGCATCAAAGAGGCGCATAAAGTGAATCAGCAGAATCATCCCTTCTACAGTGGAGGTAAGACTTGAATTTGTGTTTTTACTGTGGGTTTTCCTTGGATACGTACCAAGCGTTTCGATTCTACGTTTCTAATCCGTACGGCCAAGGATTGGAATCCAGTGCATCCAGCGTTTCCCTGCGATCTCTTAGGTCCGTCTGTTTATCTTGGATAGACGTCCTACGCTGCGCTTATCGGTCCGTGGTCTCCATTCGAGAACCTTTCTGCCCCAACGGCCATCTGTTTTGCGTGATATGTGCCTTGCCCTCTGCCACTTCAACTTGCTAATCCGGTGGGCTATGTAGCTTTCGTTCGTCTACGGATCTCCTCATACAACTGCTATACTATGCTGCTTGCCTATCATCAGCCTGGTGTCCACTGCTGAACATAGGCCTCCCCATTTAACCTCCACACTGAACGACAGCCTGCCATCTGCATCCACTGGATGCTCGCGACTCTCACAATGTCGTCGGTCCATCTAGTGACCTACCTACGCTGCGTCTTCCGGTTCGTGGTCTCCACTCAAGAACCTTTCTTCCCCATCGGTTATCGGTTCTTCGAGCGATGTGGCCTGCCCATTGCCACTTCAACTTGTTTTTTTTTTTCTAGTAAATTATTAATGTTAATATTGAATTCTATTATCAGGTGTTGCGCAAGAGCAAGGGAGGCGTGAGCGGCACAACTCTGGCCGCCACAACTCGACGAGTGAAGACGCAACGCCTCGGACGTACGTGCCGGCGCAGTTCGAAAACTCGCTCGGGAAACTACAGGTTAAATACTATTTGAGTACTGGCTCACGCGGAAAGGGTGTACTAAACCGAAAGGAGCCCATAGTACCCATCATTATAAACAACGTTTACTATGGGATCAACCCGGAAATCGCGAAAAAATATCAGCTGTTCACATTGAGATACAATACATATAGAATCACAATCGTGCCAAAAAAATGTCCAAACCAAAACACGGCGAACGCTACGAATTGTGCAAACTTTTTGGTTAGTTACAAGGTAACCACGCTCCGAGTACAACGCCGCGCGATGCCAGAGCTACGATGACATAGCGGACAACTAACGTTGAACCCTATTCAAGCGACATAACGTCTACATTGGAGTAAATGTGGCATTGTGAAGTATATAATTGATACAATGTATGTACAATGACGCTCGGACGTTTTTTGACTGTTTTCACTGAGAGATTGTGACTCTATAGGAATTGTATTTCGATGGATGTTCACCATGTTCTGACAAATAAATGATTTGAACTTGGAATACAACATTTGGCTTTGTAAGCCACATTCATGATCTTAACTGAAGCTAACGATAATATATGTTGAGGAGGACGATAATTTTTTGGTAGCCTTTGAAAGTGTTATTTCTATATACTTGTCTTTCTTTCAGTGTGGCAGCGTGACAGCTCCTCGTAAGATAATCGACCTGGAAGTGGTGGGAGGCGAACAACAACCGACGGGACGCGGTTCTCGCGCGCCAAGCGTCGCGTCGACCGCCAACCCGGCCGAGGTAAACACTTCCTTCAGCTAAACCATTACACTGTGGGGGGTATGGAGGTGTGAAGTGACACCTTGTAAGATAATGCACTTGGAAGTGGTGGGAGGCGAACAACGACCGTCGAGACGCGGTTCTCGCGCGCCAAACGTCACGTCGACCGCCAACCCGGCCGAGGCAAACACTTAATTCAGCTAAACCATTACACTGTGGGGGGTATGGAGGTGTGAAGTAACACCTTGTAATATAATGCACTTGGAAGTGGTAGGAGGCGAACAACAACCAACGGGACGCGGTTCTCGCGCGCCAAGCGTCGCGTCGACCACCAACCCGGCCGAGGTAAACACTTCCTTCAGCTAAACCATTACACTGTGGTGGGTATGGAGGTGTGAAGTAACACCTTGTAAGAGAATGCACTCGAAAGTGGTAGAAGGTGAACAACAACCGACGGGACGCCTGATGGTAAGCAGTTACCGGCGCCTATGGATACTTGTAACACCAGAGGCTTCACAAATACGTTGCCGTCCCTTTAAGACCATTAACTCGCCTTTTGAAGAACTCCATGTTATGTGGTTACCGGACCAACCAATAAAAACGAATTAAAATCTGCCCGCAGGTGCCCAGAGAAATGAAGAGGACGAAACAGTTACTCCTGGACATTGAAGCGCTATACCTCATAATGCTGAGATTAGAAGAACTTAACGACCCTTTGGCGATCTCTAACGCGCTTATATTGAAGGTAAGACATTACACAAATATATTATATGAAATGAGGTTGGAGGCCCTGCCTCGCTATCAGATGGGTTGGTAATGGCGGAGGATCCAAAATAATACGTCGGATGCTTAGTTCAATGTTCTATTTGATTGTTCAAATAATCAGTTTACAGAAATAACTCTTGATTGCACAGATCTAGCCGGATTAATAATCGGAAACGTGGGTTCGATACCACGAGCAACAACCGTTCCCGATTGCATTCTACCTAAAGTAGCTTTCCATGCCCGTCGAGCCACGCTCTTCTTATCCAAAAATATCATACGTCAGAAATTTCACTTGTCAATTTTTTTTGTTAAAATTTTCATGACCCTGGATTCAATATCCTTTAGTCGTAATATTAAACAGTTTGCATGGTCTTAATAGCGTCAAACAAGTCATAGTCACAGTCAGAGTTAAGCTAAGTAAGTCGGTCAAGTCAAACTCACGCCCCTGTAAAGTGGTGGAAACTTTACAAGAGGCTCCTATGGAGTTTTGGAAAGACACGTTTCACCTCGTTATATCACTTGCCCACACTCGAGCACGTTTACGAGCACTTAATGAATAATAATTCACCATTTAGTACACATTAACACTCGAAAATACACAAGTTTAGGAAAATAATCCAACGAGCCGACATGTTTTTTCCGCGTTGGCGCCAAAACTCCTTCACTTGTCAAACATCCAATGTGTTGCCATTGTAGTATCGACTTCACCCAAGTATACATGACGTTTACCGGAACTCTATCGACAGATAGCGCCACCATACTAACGCTGCGGCTTGTATATATTTTTATTATATAATTGGCTTGCGTTTGACCGCCACCTCGCCTGATGTTAAGCGAAGACGCGGTCTACGAAATTCTGGCTAACAAAACGTGAAGCGCACTCCCTTCAAAGTGGTACACCTAGGTCAGTACTTTATAACGAACTAGCTGACCTGACAGACGTTGTCCTGTCTTAGAACTGTCAAACGCGCGAAGTCAAAATTGTAAATCTTATTTTTTTACACCCTGGGGTACATTATTGGAGCTTTAATAAGCAGCCCTATTTAAAAAAAAAAAAAATATAGCCTATGTTACCCGGGGATAGTGTAGCGTCCCAACAGCAAAAGAATTTTTCGCGCTTCGAAGAAGCTTCGCGCGGGTATAGATTATAGCCTATGTCATCCAGGGCTAGTGTAGCTTCCCAACAGTGAAAGAATTTTTCAAATCGGTTCAGTAGTTTCGGAGCCTATTCAATGCAAACAAACAAACAAACAATCAAATCTTTCCTCTTTATAATATTAGTATAGACAAATAGACAAAAACACAATTAAATATTTTATTTAACTAAATTATGAGTCATGTTATTAATTATCATGAACGAGGAAACTAATAAAATGGCGGGTAAAGTTGGAAGGCGCAGCTAGTATGGTACAATTTCGTCTAAAAGCCACTTATCTAAGCTTCTCTGATCGTCCAAAAGGAAACGCTGCAAATGTCCATACTGCTCGAAGAATACGTCCCAAAATGTCATTCTCTGGTTGAAAGGTCTTCTCCCGACGGACAAATCAGCGCTTATTTCTATGTGGTTATAATCGGTTGGAGAGATGGGCTCCCACTTCACTGGTAGCAGGTTCGATGTCTGGGGCGTTGGGTCCCTGAAAATAATTAATGCATGTACAAAAATATTACTTCCGACTTTACGGGAAGTTAAATCAATGGATTCATTGCCTAATTTTCCATCCGTAGAGGTGGAATATTTTCTTTAATTTTGATTATCGACATTATCGAGACATATTATGTAAAAAAATTGTTTCAATCGACGTAAACTTTGGTAGTCTATCGGTTTTTTGTCGGATACATTTTCGAGAGTGTGCATCGGATCTGCACGATCTAATTCCCTCCTGCCCATTTTCCTATCGGACTGCCTATAGCTTCAAAGATCTTAAGAGAAACCAGTCTAACACAGATCCGAGGCAGATGTCATAGCATGAGAGAGACCTATACTAGTGAGATAAAGGTCATGGATGATAATGACTGGTTGCACAATACTCCTTGATCATATAACTGTAGGTTCTGGAATGGAGACCATGCACGGACCGGTAAGCGCAGCGTAGGACGTCCACCCACAAGATGGACAGACGACCTAAAAGAGACCGCAGGGAAACGCTGGATGCAGGCCGCTTCCAACTGGCCCTTTTAGAGATCGATGGGGGAGGCCTATGTCCAGCAGTGGACGTCCCATTGCTGAAATGATGATGATGATGATGATATAATTATATAGACTTACCCGTATTTGACAAAATTCGCCCACATTTCCGTCATCCTGTCCAGCACTAGCTGATCTTCTACCGTTGGCTCCTCCATATATGATATATCGAATAGATATCCAAGTTCATCTGCGTGCATCGCTCCACCTTGAAAAAAGAGGAAAAATGATATCTCTCTCATACCGTTGTTACATGTTTTATGTTCTCTGGGCACCGAGATAGTCCTATAGAGTCACAATCTCTGAGTGAAAACAGTCAAAAAACGTGCGAGCGTCATTGTACATACATTGTATCAATTATATACTTCACAATGTCACATTTACTCCAATTTAGACGTTATGTCGCTTGCATAGTGTTCAACGTTAGTTAATAAACTATCTCCGTAACAAATTCCATTCAATTCTGCTGAAACCATTCAAAGCTTATTCTTATTCAAGATGGGGGCGATAAGTCATGCACTGATGTCCCGCTTGGGGTGTATTGAGCATTTCTCCCTACCAGCACCTACCCGAGCTAATCCTGCTCGTTGAAATATCTTTATCTATAGGGGCGCTGGCACAGTTGCTCCAGTGGCATAGAAAGTGTGCATAATGACGATGAAAAGCAGTTTAGCTGTTGTGTGGACAATGACGATATAACCGCTTAGAAGCGCTTTGATCCCACATTTATTGTGCGAACTGCTAGTCTGTGGAATTCGCTGTCTGAATGGGTGTTCCCCGTTAGTGATAGCCCGTTGGTCCAGTTGGTAGTGAACCTACCTTCTGAGCCTGAGGGCGTGGGTTCGATTCCCACGTAGGACAAACATTTGTGTGATGAACATTTGTGTTTGTTCTATATCTGGTTGTTAATATCTATTTAAGTATGTATTTAAAACTATATATGTATGTATATCAGTCTCTGGCAGCCATATCACAAGCTTTGCTTAGTTTGGGGTCAGATGACCGTGTGTGCAAAAATGTCTCAAATATTTATTTAGTTATTTTTATTTAGTCACAATCTGGGTGTCTTCAAGCCGAGAGTGTATCGGTTTCTTCTAGGCAAGCGTGCTCCATCATAGACCGCATCATCGCTTAACATCAGGCGAGATAGCGGCCAAGCGAATGCCTATCTATTTTTTTTTAAACACTCCACTGCTCATCCTTTACCCCGCCGTAAGCCAAAGATACTCTTTTTCAGCTTAACCGAATTGAATGAATGACTTTCGAGTCTCCTTTGTCTGTGGACCATTCAAAGCTGAATGCTGACAAACATTCACACCTATACCTTTTGCATTTATTATACAAGTGTGATGTATCTTACCTTGGGTAATGTTCTCTCTATGTTTAATAAAATTCCTTCCACCGCTATACGTAAACAAATATAAGTACAGTTTATTGACGTCGTTCTTCAAGAATCTATCTGCTTCTCGTACTGTCGGATGTATGAACGACATATCCGACCTTATATCTACCGCTCCTTGCAAAAATTCGCTAGCATCTTCGTCACCAAGGAAGAACTGTCTAGTTGTTGCTTCTCCCGTGAACTGTTCGTGTTCTATATCAAAGGTGCCGCTCAAACTTTCGCTTACAGAGTTCTCGAATCTCGCGTTAAATGCTAGAAAACCTCCCAAGCCTTCGTCGTTGTTAAAACCGACCATAATGTTCATGTCTTTAACTAACGGTAAGGTATCGTTTGCAACCCAGTTGTGACTCAAAAATGCTTCGACTCCATCTGAAGCAAAGTCGCCTTCTATACACGGTCTAAATGCGAAACCAATCTCGTTGCTAGCTTGGATGATTTGCAAAGGTTCAATTTTATTGATGAAGTCAAAAGCTTGGTTAATATCATCAGTTTCCAATCCGAAATGTTTAGCCAAAGTTATCGGAGCGTTCTTGTCTGGAAACGCAAAGGAAGGTGACAAAGACGTCCCGCTCTGCAGAATCGCTTGATTGAATAATCTAGGCTCATGGTTTCTTACTATTTGCAAGTCTGAAGACATGGATCCAGCGCTGTTTCCATCTATAGTGATTCTATTCGAGTCTCCGCCGAAGTGTTCAATATTTTCCTTTACCCATCTCAAAGCTAGTAGCTGATCTTTCAGCCCCTGATTCCCTGGTACTTTAGAATTGTCCGTACACATGAAGCCATAAGGTCCTAAGCGATAGTTGACAGTTACCAGTATAATGTCATGTCGTACAAGATATTTTGGACCATATAAAAACCTGCCGTAGAAGCCTAATTCGAATCTTCCTCCAAAAATCCAAACTAACACTGCTTTTGGCGATGTGGTGGTGCTAGGTACAAACACGCTCAAGTGCAGGCAGTCTAGGGACCCCGTCAAAGTTCGGTTAAACTCCTCGATTTGAGGACATATTGCTGAATCATCTACAGCGTCAAATGTTCCTTCGAAAGCGGGGTGTGGGGATGACGCCTGCAATTCAAAATAAAAATTATTAGCGCCAGTGGGTCTCCGTGATATATTCCACCTGAACACTCAAAATTCAAATTCAAAATGATTTTATTCTGTATCGGTACATTTCCACTCGTATATCGCACTAGTGCCCAAACTAGGTGTAGTAAACACCTGTATCTTGGGAATTAGTCCTTCCGTTTATAAATCAATTGATTGTTTTGCACACTTCGTCATTGTTATTATTTTAAAGAATACATTTTAATTTACGTACATATTAATTATATTTCAAAAAAGTTAGAGATAAGAAACAAAAATTACGATTTAGCAGATAAATACAAAAAGCATTTCAATTGTCATTTGGTTTGTCCGCTCAAGCAAGTTAAGCACGAATTGAATATATCAAACACAATTTTATCAAAACCACATTGATTTATTGGATTCCCACAGGTAATATACGGATATTGGGGAGTTTAATTTCACGCTACTGTTAACACAGAAAATCATAGAGTCCGCCATTGTTTCGTGTATTGTCATCTCTCTCAAACTTGTTGTGAATTACTCATTCTGCTCTTGCTTATGCACGTGTACGTGTATCCATGACATTGATGACATCATTGCGGGACGCCCACGTGACATTATTTCTCGGTGCGCTATACCTGGCGGAGTATATTATTATACCATGGTCCAGAGGTTGAGTGAGTGAGTGAGTCTGTGAAAAGTTAGTGAGTGAGTGTGTGGAAAGTTAGTGACTGTGAGAGTGAGTGTGTGAAAAGTTAGTGAGTGAGTGAGTGTGCTATAACTATTGCGTAATTGTGTCATAAGACAGGGCAACAACAACAATGCCGTCAGTTAGTTTTTATTTATTTATTTCAATAAACAAATAAGTGCCTAATTTTGCGCACGTCTCGTTCTTATCAAGTGATTAGAGCAGATCGATTTTTGATTGTTGTTATCAACATTATTAGTCAGCTGGTCAAACTATTCAATCCACAGTACAAATGCTCTTAATACAATCGATAAAACGAGCAAGTTCTTCGTCTGATGTTATTTTCATACGCCACGTTTGTCTATATAACCCAATTTTTCAAAAGCCTTGACGATTTTGGCCGTAACATCTATTTTGATTTATTATCATTTTTGCACACACGGTCATCTGACCCCAAACTAAGCAAAGCTTGTACTGTGGATGCTAGAGACTGATATCAGCCTTCCTTATCCCACTGCTGGGTATAGGCCTCTCTCTCTTGCATACCATCAGCCTCGGTCCTGTGCTAATCGAGTCCAGGTTCGACCCGCGATAGTAACAATATTGACGACACATCTTGCAGCTGGACGACCAACGCTCAGCTTGCCTTGCCTCGGCCACCACTCTGCTAAAACCTTACTCCACCTGTCATCACTGCGCCTAGCAACGTGTCCCGCCCAGCTCCACTTTAATTTCATTACCGCGATTCCGACGTAATAATACATATAAATATTTCGGCGAGACTGATATACATACATAATAATTATTTTTAAATACATACTTAAATAAATACTAACACAAACGCAAATGTTCAGCACATGAATGTTTGTCCTAGGTGGGAATCGAACCCACGCCCCCAAGCGCAAAAGGCAGGTTCACTACCAACTGGACCAACTGATAGTCCTCAGTATGATTTGTTTTGACAAAAAACTTACCCCGAAAGGATTTTCCGGGGCCACGAGACCGTACGGTATCCCCAAATACATATAGTGACTCCCGTCGTCACTCGCCAACCCTCTCACTACCCCCTGAGAAGTTGATACTAAGGGTGCCTGCCCGGAGACATATTTAATGAGAAAATACAATATAACTGTATGTATGTACATATTGGCTTAAAGTCTATTGATCAATGAGTATTGGCGCGAATCGCAACAATAATCGTGCATGTTGTTAAGATTAGATAAAAACATCGAGATACAATTCCTATAGAGTCACAATCTCTCAATGAAAACAGTCAAAAAACGTCCGAGCATCATTGTACATACATTGTATCAGTCATATACTTCACAATGCCACATTTACTCCAATTTAGACGTTATGTCGCTTGCATAGTGTTCAACGTTAGTTGTCCGCTATGTCATCGTAGCTCTGGCATCGCGCGGCGTTGTAATCGGATCGCGGTTACCTTGTAACTAGCCAACAAGTCTGCGCAATTCGTAGCGTGCGCCGAGTTTTAGTTCGTACATTTTTTTGGCACGATTATGACTATACATATATTGTATCTCGATGGATAGCAAGCATAATTTTTATTAACCCCCGATAAGGGAGTCGATAATCTTTAAACGGCTGAACAGATTTACATGAATCATAGCTAAGAACACTCTCAAACAAGTCTCCTTTCAAACAAATAAACCGGCCAAGTGCGAGTCTGGCTCGCGCACTGATGGTTCCTTACCACCACAAAATATAAAAAGTAGTACAAAAGGACAACATCACGCCCAGGCGGTCGCCCATACAAGTACCGACCGCGCCCTACGTTGCTTAACTTGGTAATGAACAGAAATTTGTCACCGACTCACACTTTGCCATTATGTTGTTATACTTTAGAGTGTGTACTATAATCATGCCGAGTTTGACGCTTGTACGTATTACCGTTTTTACATTAGAGCTAATACAAAAATACGTTTGCTGTATACCACCACCTTTTCGTTGTAATTTTTTATTATTATTCCGTAACATTACATATTCTGTGAAAATTTCAACTACGGTTCGAAAGATATAGCCGTTTAAAGGTAGGACAGACAGACAGACAGACGTAGGCTTATTAATAGGGTCCTGTTTTAACCCTTCGGGTACGGAACCCTAAATATGGCTACTCGAATGGGTGTTGCCCTATAGTTGTAATTATCAACTATAGGGCATGTCTTCAAATCACGAGTGAATCGGTTTCTTCTAGGCAAGCGTGCTCTATCGTACACCGCATCATCGCTTTACATCAGGCGAGTTGGCGGACAAACGCAAGCCTATTATTATACTGGTCACCTCACCATAAATATAGCAAGATCATAAAAAACAAAATTGAAATGTGTTCAAATTTAAAGAAGATATGAGTATTTTAATGTCCCTCTAGACAGAGAGAGCACTACTTACAAATGACGTCACGTGCAAGTACGCCATACAAACTCCATACTGACACTCACTTTTCGGGAAAGGGACAGAGCACCACTTCCTAATCCGAACAAAAAAAAAAATATATCACAGAATAATCACTTGATCGCGCATGTCGTCATAATTCCCTTTTGCACGAGTAAGCCACGTCGGTCGTGGGGGGGTATCGAATGGCACCTTGTGATCGGAGACAATCGAATGGTGGCTAGTGATTGGAGACTCCTTCAATTCGCGCCTAGGACTGGCCCGCTTGAAAAAGAGTACGCTGAAAATTATGTACCATTTTCATCGCGCCTGTAAAGGACGCGACGAGTCAAATGGTTATCTCTTCTCTTCTCTACATAGTATAAATTAAAGTCGCTTTCCGCGTCTGTCTGTCTGTCTGTCTGTGTGTTTGTATGGCCGCTAACTCCTCCTAAACCACGCAACGGATTTTAATGCGGTTTTCACCATCAGTTAGATAAATTTTCACGGAAGGTTTATATATATAACTAGCGACCCGCCCCGGCTTCGCACGTAAATTACACCCGGGTGGGCGGGTCGCTAGTATTGTCATATACAGCGGAAACAGTATAAGTTTTAAAAATAATTTAATTTTTACTATGCCTGTTATTTTTAACACATTAAACACTTGTCCGATGGCTTATTTCTTCCAAAAGTCACTTTTGTACTCTTTACTGATTGTCCAACAAGAAACGCTGCAAATGTCCATACTGCTCGAAAAATACGTCCCAAAACGTCATTCTCTGGTTGAAAGGTCTTCTCCCGACGGACAAATCAGCGCCTATTTCCATGTAGTTATAATCGGTTGGAAAGATGGGCTCCCACTTCACTGGTAGCAGGATCGATGTCTGGGGCGTTGGGTCCCTGAAAATCAAGATATTTTTTCACAAGAACACATAAGTTAGTGGCTAAGAAACTTTTCAGTCTAGAACACCGCCGTTAGCAGCCTAGCATTTATTGTGCGAACTGCTAGTCTGTAATGCGTTGCCTGCATGGGTGTTACGTCAGTTATAATCTAGGTGTCTTCAAGTCGAGAGTGAATCGGTTTCTTCTATGCAAGCGTGCTCCAACGTAGACCACATCATCGCTTAACATCAGGCGAGATGGTGGTCAAACGCAAGCCTATTATCTATATTTCTATACTAATATTATAAAGAGGAAAGATTTGATTGTTTGTTTGTTTGCATTGAATAGGCTCCGAAACTAGTAAACCGATTTAAAAAAATCTTTCACTGTTGGGAAGCTACACTATCCCCGGGTGACATAGGCTATAATCTATACCCGTGCGAAGCCGGGGCGGACCGCTAGTATCTTATAAAAAAGCTGTTCATGAATAAAAACAATCACTGAAAACGAAATCTCAATTTCTTTACCCAGCAGTGGGATAAAGAAGTCCAGGGGCATTGTAGCTCTTAACGCGGGCTCGAAACAGCGTAGTGCGGAAAATAACGCGCAAAGACAAGGTTTGCGGTTGCGCGGTAACGTCCCTTGATGATTATAAATCCAATGATTATAAATCCACACCACTGCTTGATCGTATAACAAGGAACAGCAAAATAAACTTACCCGTATTTAACGAAATTCGCCCACATTTCCGTCATCCTGTCTAACACTAGCTGATCTTGTACCGTTGGCTCCTCCATATATGATATATCATATAGATATCCTAGTTCATCCATATGCATCGCTCCACCTTGAAAACAATATCTCTAATAATATCATCATCATCATCATCAGCCGGAAGACGTCCACTGCTGAACATAGGCCTCCCTTTTAACCTCCACACTGAAACTACCACTCTAATACCACTCTAATAATATAAATCTCTCTAATAGTATAAACGATATCTCTATCGCATTTATACCATTGTTACATCATTATTTAACTTACAAATACACTTTTAAATAGGATTTATTATATTATGCAACTAGTGAATAAAGGACGGATTTAAAGCGAGGGCCATAGATGAATCACGAGCAAGTGAAGGATTGAATGAATGAATGAATCACTTCCTACGGTCGTGATTCAGTCGTTAGAATATAATAAAGTTAGTAAAAAGGTCAAAAAGTAAAAACTAAAGCGGTGTGCCCATACAACAAACGTATTATTGTAATTGTTCAAATGTAAAAACGGTAATACGTACAAGCGTCAAACTTGGCATGATTATAGTTCCCACTCTAAAGTATAACAACAAATAATAAATAATGCCCAAGTGCGAGTCGGTGACAAATTTCTGTTCCTTACCAAGTTATAACTGGTAATTCGGTTACTTGGATGACCTTATCATTTCTTTCGCCGAATCGAAATTCCATATTTTACCAATTTTGAAGTCGGTTTTTAAATTGATAATTATTATTATTGTATTTTGTGGTGTTGCGAAACCCTCAGTGCGCGCGCCCGACTCGCACTTGGCTGGTTTATTACGTGATAATGCCCCTGGTTTGTTAATCTGTACACATCTTACCTTGGGTAATGTTATGTCTATGTTTAATAAAATTCCTTCCACCGCTATACGTAAACAAATATAAATAGAGTTTATTCACGTCGTTCTTCAAGAATCTATCGGCTGCTCGTTTCGTCGGATGTACGAAAGACATATCGGACCGTATATCTACAGCTCCTTGTATAAAATCGCTGGCATCTTCGTCTCCAAGAAAGAACTGTCTGACTAGTTCTTCTCCCGTGAAATCTTCGTGTTGCAAATCAAAAGTACCCGCCAAACTTTGGCTCACAGTGTTCTCTAAGCTCATGTTAAATGCTACAAAACCTACCAAGCCTTCGTCGTTGTTGCAACCAAGCATTATGTTAATATCTTTAACTAACGGTAAGGTATCGTTTACAGCCCAGTTGTGACTCAAAAATGCTTCGACTCCGTCTGAAGCAAAGTCGTTTTCTATACACGGTCTAAATTGGAAACCAAGCCTGTTGCTGGCTTGAACGATTTGCAAAGGATCTATCGTATTTATGAAGTCCAAAGCTTGGTTAATATCATCAGTTTCCAATCCAAAATTACTTGCTAGAATCTGCGGGGCGTTTTTGTTAGGGATCGGAAAAGATGGGCACATGGATGTCCCACTTTGTAAAATGGCTTGGTTAAATAATTGAGGCTCGTGATTCCTTACTATATGCAAGTCTGAAGACATGGATCCAGCGCTGTTTCCATTTATAGTGATTCTATTGGAGTCTCCGCCGAAGTTTTCAATATTTTCCTTTACCCATTTCAAAGCCAGGAGTTGATCTTTCAACCCTTGATTGCCTGGTACTCTAGGATTGTCCGTACACATGAAGCCATAAGGTCCTAAGCGATAGTTGACAGTTACCAGTATAATGTCATGTCGTACAAGATATTTTGGACCGTATATAAACCTGCCGTAGAAGCCAATTGTAAATCTTCCTCCGTATGTCCAAACTAAGACGGCTTTCGGGGTATTGTCAGTGGTGCTAGGTACAAACACATTCAAGTGCAGACAGTCTAGAGATCCAGAGAGGGTGTTGTTGAACTCTTCGTTTTGAGGGCACATCGCTGAATCGTCAATGGCATCGAATGTTCCTTCGAAAGCGGGGTGTGCGGATGACGGCTGCAATCCAAATTAAAAAGTATTGGCGCTAGTGGGTCTCCTTGATAGATTACACCTGAATAAAATCTCACTGTCTTTATTTTCTAGTTTTCCGAGGAAAGATTTGTATGTAAGTATGTTTGTAACGAATTGGCTCAAAAAGTACTGGACCGATTTTAAAAATTCTTTCACTGTTGGGAAGCTACACTATCCCCGGGTGACATAGGCTATAATCTATACCCGTGCGAAGCTGGGGCGGACCTAGTATATACATAAAAGCGAAATTCGCCTACTCACTAATTCAAACACTCATCACGAAATCTCAAAAACTACTTGACTAACGAAGCTGAAATTTGGCAGGCAGATTCCTTAGAGGTGTAGAGGTCTAGAGGTAGAGAGATTTTGCGAAAGGGCCGAATTAAAGAGGACAAAATGAGGTTGAAAGTTGACGCGTACGAAGTCACGGGCAACACCTAGTAAAGTATAAAACTATATAATATAATTATGTTCCTCGGTTCGAACGTCGGCCCTGCACCAATTACTTTATACCTAAATAAATCATGTGCCGTTTCGATTCCATCACTTCAAAACGGTGAAGAAAAATATCGTGAGGAAACCGGTGTGTCTAAAAGAACCTCAAAAGTTCTAACACCAATGACAATCACCAACATTTTTCCACCACACACGTTCGTCTGACCCCAAACTAAGCAAAGCTTGTGATATGGCTGCCAGAGACTGATATACATACATATATAGTTTTAAATACATACTTAAATAGATAATAACACCCAGATATAGAACAAACACAAATGTTCATCGCATAAATGTTTGTCCTAGATGGGAATCGAACCCACGCCCCCAAGCTCACAAGGTAGGTTCACTACCAACTGGACCAACGGGCTATCTGAACATGCACTGGGCCAGCGTGATGGATTGGGGCCAATGACGATTTATATTATCTTTGATTAGGACCCATCCTCTCTTTCTCTGAGAGAAGGTCTGTGACTTAGCACTGGGCACACGATAGGCTGATAACAAAGTCGGTGACTAATTTCTGTTCATTACCAAGTTATAACTGGTAATGTCGTCATTGAATTTTGTGGTGGTACGAAACCCACAGTGCGCGAGCCCGACTCGCACTTGGCCGGTTTATTGTAATAAATTATTTTAATTTGAATAAACATACCCCGAACGGATTCTCCGGGTCCACGAGACCATACGGTATCCCCAAATACATATAGTGACTCCCGTCGTCACTCGCCAGCCCTCTCACCACCCCCTGAGAAGTTGTCACTAGGGGTGCCTGCCCGGTGACATATTTAACGAGGAAATACAATAAAACTGTATGTATGTACATATTGGTGCAGAGTCAATTGAGCAATGGTTATTGCGCGAATCTCCAAAACAATTTGAAATGTTACTGAAGATAAGATAAATACGGGCTTACACACAACGGTGGCACTAAGTCGAAAAGAGGTCACTGTATTTTTTTTTTGATACCGTATCCAAAGGGTGTAAACGATATGCCAAGCCTACACTGCCTGTCCTTTTGCTGTCCTAATTTTAAACAGATGTATCTTTCGAACCATAATAGATGGCCAGTTGAATTTTTCACAGAATATGTAATGTTACGGCGGATTGACGAACAAATAATAAAAAAGTCAAAAAGTAAAAATGAAAGGAAAGTTTACAACAAACTTATTTTTGTATTAGCTCTAATGTAATAACGGTACTACGTATTTACGGTACATAGTACGTTACGGTAATACGACTTGCCGGTGACCGTGACTCACGATGTCGTCGGTCCATCTAGTGGGAGGCCTACCTACGCTGCGTCTTCCGGTTCGTGGTCTCCACTCGAACCTTTCTTCCCCATCGGTTATCGGTTCTCCGAGCGATGTGGCCTGCCCATTGCCACTTCAACTTGCAAGTTTTAATAGTTAGGTCGGTGACTCTGATTCTTTGGCGAATATCCACGTTGATTGATGAGTAAACCAAGGAAGATAGACTAAGATGAAAGACAATAGCGGAACATTAGAGCGTAGCTCGGAACATTTGCCTAAAAACGGTATAAACTTAGATGGCGCCGTAATTTGAGCGTGCTATAGGTTGTCTCGAACTTCCGTAAGCGCTGCAGTCAGATAACGTACGGAAGGGTTCTACAAATTACCGTAGCGCTAGTATCGCAGTCAAGTTTCGCAACATTTCAAGATAATAAAGAAAAGCGCCATCTACTCGTATCGGTTGCACTTCACTTGGTATAACGGACCCCTTTCGGCTTACACTCTTTCCGCATAACCCTGTATAGATTAATGACCATACATTCCTCAAATATGGTTTTAATTCTGACAAAATATTGTTAAAGGGAATGGTGCAACATAATCCGCTTCATAATTAAACTTATCGTAACATTTGATTGATTGAGTAACATCGATTAATCGGAAAAAAAAACCGGCTCGTTATGACCTAATGGCTGTTTGGATTGTATAGGCACCTCGTGTAACAAATATTGCTAAAAATATTGATGCGGTAGTGTCTGTCTGTTCCTATTTCACGGGTCAACGTGATTTTAACAAGGTTTTGGGTTTGCATATGTCAAGTAAAATAAAAAATAAAAAAATAGAACGGCTGTCAAGGCATTTTTGTTAGAAATTTGTTGTAGCCAGTTGCACCCATATAAACGAAATGTCAGTCATTCGAAATCAGTTAGCAACTGTGATGCGGACAAAGAACTTTGAGACCTAACCCAAAAAGGTAAGGTCCAAGTTCTTTGGATGCGGAGTTCGACGCGTTGATCTAAATAATAAAGTTCAATCAAGGTTCTGTCATAATGCATGGCGACAAATTTTCCTTCTCATTTCCGTTCTATTTACTTTTCTTTCTCTGTGTGTCAAATCTTGGAAACTAAATTAGAACCAGTTACTAAACTATTTTATTGGGCGACTAAACGACCTGTAGTTCTGTGGGCCTAGTGTGAGTTTTTCTAGTTGCGTTAACGTACACGACCGCGTTAGCGTAAACCACGATTTGTATGAAAAAAGAACAACGCCACCTGGCGCCATGTAGATGAAACTGCTCTTATTTCATACAATTCGTGGTTTACGCTGACGCGGTCGTGTACGTTAACGCAACTAGAAAAACTCACACTAGGCCCCACTGGTGACATTTCAATATGCCCAATATTGTAATATTTTCAAAATGGCCGCCGCTACAAGATGGCGGAAGGTGTATGTTTTTTGTCATGTTAATGTTGATGTCAAATGAAATAGCTTTAAAAGTAGAAAACTAAAATGTGACGTCATTTTAAAATGGCCGCGGTCATAATGGCGGATAAAATTTTTGTGAACCTCCTTATGATAAATATAGGTAATTAATATAGGTATCATATTAATATGGCTATCAAATGAAAGGACTTGAAGACTAGAAAACGATAAAGTGAGTGCCAAGTGAGTGCAAAGTAATTCGGGAGTAATTCCACAACCTTACCTGCTTACCAATCTGTTAATAATCATATAACTGTAGAGAACAACCGTGATAGTTTAAAACAGTGTTTTAGGTGTGTTCTAGGCTAGGCTAGGTGAGCTGTGGTCGAACGCTTAGTCTGTAAACGATTTAAAAAAACAATCTACACAATATCATAACAATCAAATTAATTGCTTATCGAAGCATTCGATTGATTGATTAATAAGCGATAATTTGTCTTATCGGAAAATTAGTTTAATAACTATTGGCTTTGTATCGTTATCTTCGGGCCGTGGATGTGTTCCACCTGCTCAGTTCACCTGGCCCACGGGCACTTTTTCTTGCCCATGGTCCACCTCAGTTCAACTGAATAGACAATATGCACTTTTCTTGCCTGTAGTCCACCTCAGTTCACCGTGGCGGTCCACGGGCTTTTTTTCTTGCCTGTAGAGTCCACCTTAGTACACTTGGGTAGACAATATACATTTTTTCTAGCCTGTAGTCCACCTCAGTTCACCTGGGTAGACAATATTTACTTTTTCTAGCCTGTAGTCCACCTCAGTTCACCCGGGTAGACAATCTTTACTTTTTCTAGCCTGTAGTCCACCTCATTTCACCGTGTTGGACCATGGGCTTTTTTTCTTGCCTGTAGTGTACCTCAGTTCACCTGGGTAGACTACGGGCACTTTTTCTCGTCAGTAGTTCACCTCAGTTCACCGTGTTAAACCATGGGCACTTTTTCTTGCCTGTAGTCTACCTCAGTTCACCTGGGTAGACCACGGGCATTTTTTACTTGCCTGTAGTCCAATTTACTACTTTTTGGTTCACCGATTTATTAAAGTTGGACTACCATCTGTACCATCCAATACCAGAGGCCCGTGTACCAAATTTTTTATTCTGTTCACTCATGAATATATGTAGTGTTTTTTTTTTTTAAATTCAAAACATAATTATGACATAACATAAAAACAATAAAATTGAATCTCGAGAAAACAAATACATGATAAATAATGCTATAAATAAGCTGTCCATTAGTCTCGCTATAAACTCAAACTAACTAACTAGAAGTGGTTTGGGAGAAAATTGGATTGGAATTGGATCGGAAAATTCTGTAAAAGCTGAAAGTGCTTGTCCATGGAATTTGTCCAGGACAGCGTTTGTCGGGTCAGCTAGTCTATACTAATATTTTAAAGAGGAAAGATTTGATTGTTTGTTTGTTTATTTGCATTGAATAGGCTACGAAACTACTGAACCGATTTGAAAAATTCTTTCACTGTTGGGAACTACACTATCCCCGGGTGACATAGGCTATATATCTATACCCGTGCGAAGCCGGGGCGGACCGCTAGTAAAGAATAAAAACCCAAAGAACTCCATCAATGAGGTATAATTTCGTCTTTTTCTACACTTTTAAGGTCCATAGTCCAATAGAAATCGCCTCAAATGGCCGTATTGCTCAAAGAACAAGTCCAAAAAGGTAATTCTTTCGTTGAAGGGTCTTTTGTCGACAGTCAGGGCTGGGCCTATTTCGATATAGTTGTAACTAGAAGGAGTGGTTGGCTCCCACTTCACTGGTAGCAGGCTCGAGACTTCGGGGGTCGGATCTCTGAAAGAAAAGCAAATCAATCAGTCAATAAAAACTGGAAAAGTGTGACCCGGGCTTTTGCACTGAGAATCCAGTACCACAATGCAAAAAGACATCACGCCCAGGCGGTCACCTATCCAAGTACCGACTCGCACTTGGCCATTATTTATTGGCCGTTTGTGTATACGTGGGTTCCGTACCCAAAAAGACACTATTACCCTACGATGTCTGTCTGTCTGTCCTGACTGTCTGTCCGTCTGTGACAGACGGACGGACAGACAGACAGACATCGTAGGCTTGGTAATAGGGTCCCGTTTATACCCTTTGGGTATGGAACCCTTAAAATCATCTCTATTTCACATATACCAGAGCAGCCAGAGCTACCCCTAAAATGCAAAAATTATCTTTAATGCCACAAATAGACCAATTAACGCATCTGCGTAAAGCGGAGCAGTTTAGGGTGAATTTAATTAGATCGCATAGAGCCTATTCATCATCATCATCATTTCAGCCATAGGACGTCCACTGCTGGACATAGGCTACCCTCCCCCATCGATCTCCAAAAGGGCCGGTTGGAAGCGGCCTGCATCCAGTGTTTCCCTGCGGTTTCTTTTAGGTCGTCTGTCCATCTTGTGGGTGGACGTCCTACGCTGCGCTTGCCGGTCCGTGGTCTTCATTCCAGAACCTTTCGGCCACATCGGCCATCTGTTCTGCGTGATATGTGCCCTGCCACTTGTTACATGCTAATCCGGTGGGCTATGTCGGTGACTTTCGTTCGTCTACAATAGAGCCTCTACAATACTGTATTTGAAAACATCATTATCGAATAGACAAACTCTTATAAGAATTTACATTATTACATGATCCAAGAAAACAAGGTCTAGCGCTCTGGGAGATGTCCAGCAATGACGTCACTATCCAGTTGCCACTTTATTGTAACAAACACATATACTGGGAAACATTTTTTAAAATAATAATCTATTAAATAAAATACAAAAAGCATTTCAATTGTCTCATTTAGTTTGTCCGCTCAAGCAAGTTAAGCACGAATTGAATGTATTAAACACAATTTTATCATAACCACATTGATTTATTGGATTCCCACAGGTAATATACGAATATTGGGGACTTATAATTTCACGCTACTGTTAACACAGAAAATCATAGAGTCCGCCATTGTTTCGTGTATCGTCATCGCTCTCGAACTTGTTGTAAATTACTAATTCTGCTCTTATTTATGCACGTGTACATGTATCCATGACATTGATGACCTCATTGCGGTACGCCCACGTGAATTTTTTTCTCGGAGCGCTATACCTGGCGGAGTAGGTATATTATTATATCATGCATATATATTATATTATATTTCCACTAGCGACCCGCCCGCCCGGCTTCGCACGGGTGTAATTTACGTGCGAAGCCGGGGTGGGTCGCTAGTTATATAAATAAACCTTCCTTGAAAATGTATCTAATTGATGGTGAAACCCGCATCAAAATCTGTAGCGTGGTTTAGGAGTTAGCGGCCATACAGACAGACAGACGCGGAAAGCGACTTCAATTTATACTATGTAGAGAAGAGAAGAGATAACCATTTGACTCGTCGTCCTTTACCGGCGCGATGAAAGTGGTACATAATTTTCAGCTTACTCTTTTTCGAGCGGGCCAGTCCTAGGCGCGAATAGGCATGATGACTAATATTTTTTTATTACCTCATAAAGAAGCTGATCATAAATAGAGCACATCAACAAAAACAAAATTAAAATTAGTTCAAAAATAAATAATCATACGGACAGACAGACGCGGAAAGCGACTTCAATTTATACTATGTAGAGATTGACACAGTGTATGCGAGGCACGTTGGAGAGACTTACCCGTATTTGACAAAATTGGCCCACATGGTAGTCATCCTGTCCAGCACTAACTGATCTTGTGCCGTTGGCTCCTCCATATATGATATATCAAATAGATATCCTTGTTCATCAGCGTGCAATGCTCCACCTTGAAATGTATAGTACCGTTACAGCAGCGGCATGGCAAAGAAGTAGTTCAATTCATTTATTCACCAATATTTATAATTTAACAAAATTAACCTAACATTTTTAACAAGACTAATATTAACAGTTCATTTTGAGTGTAAGTAACTTTCTGTAGGTGTCTCGTAAGCAGCTGTGACTAGGGCTTCCATTCCGGAATTTCGTAACTCCGGAATCTCGGACCAATTTTTCCGATATTTCAATTCCGGAATTGAAAGGCATCATATCGTAATTCCGATATTCATACATTTTACATTAACGTACTATACAATATGTGATACGATACGTACTATATGATATGATACGTACGATTAGACAGCTCGAGTTGAAAGCTCTCGGAGTTTTGAATATGTGCAATGGTTTTATTAATAAAAGAGTAATAATTATATTAAAATGTTCTTAAATTTAAATATACTTATGATCATTTCACAGTTTGCGAGTTATATTATGAGACTAAAGTGTCGTCCTTTATATTCAAATGATTTAAAGTGTCATTTATGTGGCTCAAGTTCATTATAATACTGATAACACCACACCATTACTAGTTTCATTGGGAAATGTAGTCTTTTTTTGCTAGAATAAAAGAAATTACAAGATTTTCTAGTTCCGGAATTCCGATATTGGGGTCCAGTAACAGAAATCAGTTCCGGAATTGAAAACCTTCCGATATTGGAAGCCCTAGCTGTGACCTAGGAAGACCTGTGTTACAGCTGCTATTACCTACTACCTACTAACCTATAATCAACGCTTTTACTATAGATGACCATATACAGATATGCTTTTATTGTATTAAAGTCGCATTTAGTGGAGCAAAACCAAGGCGCTTACACACAGTCGTGCGTTTCGCAATTTCTATTTTTGAGATTTTTCCCATATTTTTCGAAAAGTATAGCTGTAATGTAAAATGTAACATTACAGTTTCCTCCATAATTATGAAATCTGATATGGGGCCGTCCATTAATCACGTGATGTTTTTTTTTTGCATTTTTAACCCCCACTCCCCTATGGTGAGGTTTAAGACTATTGTTTGTGTATTGACAGTGATACTTCGTGATTTTTGCTAAGCCCTCTCCCCCCCTTTCAAGTCTCACGTGATTAATGGACTTATCGTAAACATCATTTAGTAAATAGATATTTGAATGAATTTAAAAAAAAAAAAACAGGGAGAAAAGCTCATCATCATCAGCCAGAAAACGACCACTGCTGACCATAGGACCCTTTAACCTCCACACTGAACGAAAGCCTGCCATCTGCATCCACTGAAAATCACTTTTCATTGAGAAAAGCTCAAAACAGTATTACATTTTTTTTTCTATCGAGCGATTCGTCCTTAATCGTGTTTCGACGTGAGGGGTTGCCATAATCCCCACGCTTGGCAGGCGGCTTGGGGATCGCAGTGTTCCACCGTGCAGTAGGAGGACGCCGCTGCCCATCCTCTGGTGGTACTGGTCGCAGTTTTAGGTCATGCCAGTCTGGGTGTCTTCAAATCACGAGTGAATCGGTTCCTTCTAGGCAAGCGTGCTCCAACGTAGACTGCATCATCGCTTAACATCAGGTGTGATGGTGGTCAAACGCAAGCCTATTAATTATCAAAAAAAAATGCCCGGTTCCGATTTTCGCTAATATTTCGAGCTGGTTTCAGTCTTACCTTCAGTAATATTGTTTTTATGCTTGATAAAGTTTCTTCCACCATCGTACGTGAACACATACACGTATACATTCTTTACGTCGTTTCTCAGAAATCTATCAACAGACCTCATGGACGGATGAATGAACGCCAAATCAGATCTCATTTTCACGACGTTTTGAAACATCTCTCCGTCCCTGGTTATATCTTCATCCCCAAAGTAAAATAGTCGAGCTAATTCTTGCCCATTAAACTCTTCATGGCCCACATCAAAAGTGCTAGTCAAAGCTTCATTTACGACATTGTCAAAGTTAACGTTATTTGACACCAAATGGAAACCTTCATCGTTGTTGTAACCTACAATTATGTTCAAATCTTTGACCAGAGGGAGGGAATCGTTAGCAACCCAACTGTGACTCAGAAATGCTTCTACACCGTCAAAACTTTCTTCTATGCATGGTCTAAAAGCCAATCTGAGTTCATCACAGGCTGCTATGACTTCTAACTCATTTATTGAAGCTAAAAAGTCAATAGCGGTGGATATGTCATCGGTTTCCAACCCAAAATGTCTTGCTAAAATCAGCGGGGCGTTTTTGTTCGGAGTCGGAAAAGAAGGGCACAGAGATGTCCCGCTTTGTAGAATGACTTGGTTAAATAATCGAGGCTCGTGATTCCTTACTATATGCAAGTCTGAAGACATGGATCCAGCGCTGTTTCCATCTATAGTGATTCTGTTGGAGTCTCCACCGAAATTGGCAATATTTTCCTTCACCCATTTCAAAGCCAGTAACTGATCTTTCAACCCCTGATTCCCTGGTACTCTAGGATTGTCCGTACACATGAAGCCATAAGGTCCTAAGCGATAGTTGATAGTTACTAGTACAATGTTATGTCGTACAAGATATTTTGGACCGAATAAGAATCTACCATAGAATCCTATTTCGAATCTGCCTCCATATGTCCAAACTAAGACTGCTTTTGGGGTGTTAGTGGTGCTAGGTACAAACACGCTCAAGTGCAGACAGTCTAGAGACCCAGAGAGGGTATTGTTGAACTCTTCTATTTGAGGGCACATCGCTGAATCGTCAATGGCGTCAAATGTTCCGTCGAAAGCGGGATGTGGAGATGAGTGCTGCAATTAAAACATAGTTATTGTAACTGCCAGTATGACTGAATACAACGCGCTTGTTTTGCTCGATCTCTGCCAGTATGACTGAATACAACGCGCTTGTTTCGCTCGACTTCTGCCAGTATGACTGAATACAACGCGCTTGTTTCGCTCGATCTCTGCCAGTATGACTGAATACAACGCGCTTGTTTCGCTCGACTTCTGCCAGTATGACTGAATACAACGCGCTTGTTTCGCTCGATCTCTGCCAGTATGACTGAATACAACGCGCTTGTTTCGCTCGACTTCTGCCAGTATGACTGAATACAACGCGCTTGTTTCGCTCGATCTCTGCCAGTATGACTGAATACAACGCGCTTGTTTCGCTCGACTTCTGCCAGTATGACTGAATACAACGCGCTTGTTTCGCTCGATCTCTGCCAGTATGACTGAATACAACGCGCTTGTTTCGTTTTTTATTGACAAATGTGAGTAATATGGTTACCATCACTGATATCATATACAACGTGTAACAAAAAGGTGTGGTACTACTATATATGTACTCTTTATTATTATCAATTTTTATTATGGGAAGCAATCAAAAACTGCGAAAAAAAATCTACAGGTCTGGAACAGCAGTTTTTTTTATTTTCAAGGCCATCGAGATACAATTCCTATAGAGTCACAATCTCTCAGTGAAAACAGTCAAGAAACGTCCTAGCGTCATTGTACATACATTGTATCAATTATATACTTCACAATGTCACTTTTACTCCAATTTAGACGTTATGTCGCTTGCATAGGGTTCAACGTTAGTTGTCTGCTGTCATCGTAGCTCTGGCATCGTGCGGCGTTGTAGTCCGATCGCGATTACCTTGTAACAAAACAAAAGTCGACGTAATTCATAGCGTGCCCCGAGTTTTGGTGCGGACATTTTTTTTGGCACGATTGTGTCTATAATGTAATTGTATCTCGATGATAATACGCTATTTTTGGGCCTCACTTACCCCAAACGGATTATCCGGGTTCACGACACCATACGGTATCCCCAAATACATATAGTAACTCCCGTCGTCACTTGCCAGCCCTCTCACTACCCCCTGAGTTGTTGTCACCAAGGGCGCCTCTTGTCCCCATACATATTGTATAAATAAATAAATAAATGTGTATTTGTACATTTTGATCAAGAGTGCTTTGATAACTGATAATAAATTATCTCAGATGCTCGTCAAACATAATAATAAATATTATTGTAATCTTTTTTCGTCAAAATCACTGGCTCTCAACCTTTTTGCAAGCTTTTATATAACTTGCCGTCTTAGTATGGACCAAATCTTGCAACTGAAATTTAAAACTGTTTTCCCCAACCAATGAGCTGAAATTTTGCATACACGTTTATTTTAGACTAGCGGTCCGCCACAGCTTCGCACGGGTATATAACACAGCCTATGTCACCCGGGGATAGTGTAGCTTCCCAACAGTGAAAGAATTTATCAAATCGGTTCAGTAGTTTCGGAGCTTATTCAATGCAAACAAACAAATAAATCTTTCCTCTTTATAATATTAGTATGGATGACAATTTAATGCATGGTTAACTAAATAAATAAAATATGGCGGACTCCCAAAGATGGCGGAGCAGTTATTTTTTTATGCATCCCCATGATATGGGTCTCAAATGAAAAGGTTTGCGCTACATACATTGTACGTTATGTAGTGGCAAGCATCCAAAACTATATATACATGTCTGCCATTATAATTTTCGGGTAAACATAACTCACGTCTACCTTATCGTCGTGATTGAATAAATGCCAATAATTATATCGCGGATAAGTCTGCGTTTGACCACCTACTCGCCTGTTGGCAAGCGACGATGTGGTCGAAGATGAAGCACGCAGACTTAGATGATACCTATTCACGCTGGCCTTGAAAAGGCCCAGATTATATCTCTCAGGAAACAATCCTTGGCTGTACGGATTAGAAACGTGCATTCGAAACGTTTGGAAAATCCACAATGTATGGGTGGTAGTGGCCCGTTTTTCTACTTGACCTGTAGTAGAAAGGGGATGGTAGAATATGGTCATGAATGTAGCTCTGATGCACTTTCTCTGAAATGAATCCTGTAGAAAATTGACAGACTCGCTACTTTACGGCGGTGTTCTAGACTGAGAAGTTTCTTAGCCACTAACTTCTCATCAGCTAAGTACCAGCTTGGGGCATTGGAGTCTATTGAGAAACGTGTCAAGAGGCTCATCACGAATATTACGATAAATAATAATAAAGTAACGTAAATCGTAAAAAGTTTGACATTCTGTGCTTGACCACCAACACAGATTATAAAGCTGAGTACTCATGTTCCAGCCGTGACTGTATCGCTTCCGAGCCACAAGCTCGGCGATCGTTTTTAGTGTTGTAGCTGCGTTTTGTCGCCCGTCGCCCACAAACACGACCACTGTCGCCGGCTTCATCTCCATTCTTGTTGCAAGCACTGCACTGATACCGTCCTCATGGATACGATAAAATTATTAAAAAACACATAGCAAAACACACACAGGTCGTTCGAATTACGACACAAAACTAAACACACAAACGAAAAACTAAAAAAACTATAAACAAAACTCTCTCTCTCTCTCTCTCTCTCTCTCTCTCTCTCTCTCTCTCTCTCTCTCTCTAGCTGTTGCCCGCGCTTTAATATTATCGGGATTTTGTATTAAAAAAAACGAAGAATTTGAATTTATAAAGGTTAAACTAAATTAATTTGTATTTGTTTCTTACATCAGCACGGCTTAACACCAAGTACATTAATAACATTATTACTAAATAGAAAAAAAAAACAATTTTAAATTAATAAAAATGGGATCTAATTTAAATTTTGAAACAACAAAGAATACCACGGTAAATATCCCGTAAATAATCATATAACTTTAGTGAACAACCGTGATAGTTTAAAACAGTGTTTTAACAAAGAATAAACACTTAAACAAATTTAAACAAACAAATTTTCTTAAACCGTAACAGTTACAACTCCGACATGAATACTTGTCTTTATAGGATTTATATAATCTAATTTGGCATCAAAGTTATCAGAAATTATTTTTTGTCTTGAATAATAAAAATATGTACAGGATGTCACGAAATCCCTGTCCGGTCGAGGGAATAATTCGATTAAAAAAATCGAGATGTTTTAAATCGCTTTCTTCTAGGCAAGCGTGCTCCAACGTAGACCACATCATCGCTTAACTTCAGGCGTGATGGCGGCCAAGAGCAAGTCTATTGTTTATTTAAAAAAAACTTTCAATTTGTATAAAACTACTGCGACATAAATCTACTTTCTGCCGTGTGTACTGTACTACCACTACTCATGCTTCTACTTACTACTTCTAACTTGCTGATATGTTTGTTCAACAACAAAAAAAACATACAAAAATATTTCTCTAGACGACGGACATATATCATTGTATATTGTATATCAAATTGGATATCATTGTACATGTCATTATAAATACTATGGGTACAACCCTAAAGATGAAAGTTTTCCATACACCCTGTGAATAAATTGCGCGTGTACTCTATTACATAATTTATTATTCGATAAGATTACCGCGGATCGCTCAATGATTGATGTTATGGTGGCGTCACAGCCATAACCAAATAAATAAACTCTTCACATTCATAGCTCTGACATACGGCACTGAAACGTGGTCTCTCACTATGGGCCTCATAAGCAAGCTCAAAGTCGCACAACGAGCTATGGAGAGGGCTATGCTCGGGGTTTCTCTACGAGATCGAATCAGAAATGAGGCGATCCGTAGACGAACGAAAATTACCGATAGCCCACCGGATTAGTAAGTTGAAGTTGGGCAGGGCACATAGCACGCAGAACAGGTGGCCGATGGGGCCGAAAGGTTCTCGAATGGAGACCACGGACCGGTAAGCGCAGCGTAGGACGTCCACCCACGAGATGGACAGACGACCTAAAGGAATTTCAGTTCACTTGGTGACATCGATTATTTACCTCTTTACACCAGTGGAGTTTTTACTCTAATGGGTCTTGCACACGGTGCGTCTAACTTGCGCAACTAGATAAGGATGCGCATATTATATACATGCATCCTGCTCCCGCACTCCATCGCTTGTTCTGAGTTGCACAGGTTACTTGCGTCGTGTGCCAGACATATAAGGCTTTATAATCTTGACATGCTCAATCTTAAAAGATAAGCTAATTCTTATTTTCTTGTTTGTTCTCAGGAAAGAGAAGAGAAGCAGAAGCAGCTAGAAGCGGCACAGAAGGAACTGGAGAACGACCAAGAGGATGAGTCCAATGTGTTCTTGAAGAACATTGAATCGGTGCAAAGGAGGCCCAAGCAAGACAGCCCCAAGTCGGAGACCATTGATAAGAGACAGGTAAGCTTTAGACTGTTTGAGGCCTCGTGAGGTTTGACGGTTCCACCAGGATTGCGCTAAGTTTGCAGAGCCTTTTGATTCCACTTTTTTGTGCGAACGGCTAGACTGGATACGTTGGAATGCGCTGCCTGAATGGGAGTTCCCCGATAGTTACAATCTGGTTGTCTTCACGTCGAATCAATTTCCTCAAGGCAAGCTTGGTAGCCCGCATCATCGCTTAGCATCAGGCGAACTAGCGGTGAAATGGTAATTAAGCATAAAATCCGTTTTATCTTTAAAATGGGCTGGTTGACGCATTCGTTTCGTACAATTCTCTATTTATTTCCAGGTAGTAAACTTGGCGATTTCCCAAAAACCAGCTCCAATCAAGAATCTTCTGGATGAAGACAAAGATGAGCTCGTTAACAAGATGTTCGCTGGACTGCTGCACGGAGACCGGCTGGTGCAGATGCTGTCAGTCAGGAAAGGGAGGGTGAGTCTCATCGATGTGTTCATCCAGGGCATAACGTGCCAAAGTACAGTCACATCAGCCAGACGTCCACTGCTGAACATATGCCTCCCCCTATAACCTCCTCACTGAACTACAGCCTGCCATCTGCATCCGCTGGATGCCTGCGACTCACGATGTCGTCGGTCCATCTAGTGGGAGGCCTACCTACGCTGCGTCTTCCGGTTCGTGGTCTCCACTCAAGAACCTTTCTTCCCTAATGATGACATCATCATTTCAGCCATAGGACGTCCACTGCTGGACATAGGCCTCCCTCATCGATCTCCAAAAGGGCCGGTTGGAAGCGGCCTGCATCCAGCGTTTCCCTGCGGTTTCTTTTAGATCGTCAATCCATCTTGTGGGTGTACTTCCTACGCTGCGCTTATCGGTCCGTGGTCTCCATTCCAGAACCTTTCGGCCCCAACAACCATCTGTTCTGCGTGCTATGTGCCCTGCCCACTGCTACTTCGACTTGCTAATCCGGTGGGATATGTCGGTGACTTTCGTTCGTCTACGGATCTCCTCATTTCTGATTCGATGTCGTAGAGAAACCCCGAGCATAGCCCTCTCCATAGCTCGTTGTGCGACTTTGAGCTTGCTTATGAGGCCCATAGTGAGAGACCACGTTTCAGTGCCGTATGTCATCACTGGTAACACACACTGGTCGAAGACTTTCGATGACATAATGAAGAGTTTTTTTTTTTGGTAAATATTAGGGTATTTAGAACCCATTCATGTTGACAGTTCGGTGTTGTCGTTATAAAGTGGTGTTATAATGCTCAGACGCTGGTGTCGCGGTTTGTGCGTCGCGTGACGTGCACGCACGCGCGCCTGAGAGCGCTCTGGTGGCGCGTGATGCGCGCGACGCCGAGCCTCGCGCGCCGCGCCGACGACGGAACCCTCACCTCACTCGCGCCCAGCCTCGCCAGGTATGTCACCCCGGATCAACACTCGCAGACCGGACTGATTTTTTAGGGTTCCGTACCTCAAAAGGAAAAAAAAACGGAACCCTTATAGGATCACTTCGTTGTCCGTCTGTCCGTCTGTCTGTCCGTCTGTCAAGACCCTTTTTCTCAAGAACGCGTAAAGGTACAAATTACCAACGGACATAAAACAGGCAAAATCATTTTATACATTCAAAAAATTATTAAAGTTACACGTATTAAAGGATTTTTCGTACATAAACATGAAAATATAAAAAAATTAACTATATCAATTATTTATGACCAACTAACTAACAGTGTGACAGAGGCTTTAGACGGCAGTCTATTGTTATCGGTTCCGTGCGAAGCGCAACAGAAACCGGATCGAGTGGTCGACATAAAATAGAATAATCGCGAAGTACCTCACATTTCACATTTTATTTTATTTCTTAAGGAAAATTTGTTTGTTTTTATCTTATTATTTTTATTTTCTCGATTGTTGCACGTGTCTGAGCTCATTGGTTTTGTATTTATTTTTGATATTAGTATTGTATTGTGTTTATTACTATTCTTAAGTCTGCATGCTGCGCTAAGCGGCACATATATTTATCTACCTACTAAGTTTAATGTGTAATCTCAGTAAGTGAATGTTATATTCTTATGAGATTAATAAAGAATTCTGAAACCGTAAGTTGAAATTTATACTAAATACTTGGGTCTACGGTTTCTTTCGGCTGTAAAAACATAAAAGTTGTAAGTCAACGCAATCAAAAGATATGAACGTTTATGTCGCACATTTTGTGAATTCACAGGGAAATCAAAACCTATAGGGTACTTCCCGTTGACCTAGAAACATTAATTTTGGCAAGAGGCAAGGTCTTATGGCACATTTATATAAAGGAATAAATCTAAAAGTTGTCAATTTGAAGTTATCTATACTAATATTATAAAGAGGAAAGATTTGATTGTTTGTTTGTTTGTTTGCATTGAATAGGCTCCGAAACTATTGAACCGATTTCAAAAATTCTTTTACTGTTGGGAAGCTACACTATCCCCTGGTAACATAGGCTATATTTATTTATTTTTTAATAGGGATCGTTACTAAAACTTTAATAATGTAACGCAAGGTGTAAAAAATAAGATTTACAATTTTGACTTTGCGTGTTTGACAGTTCTAAGACAGGACAACGTCTGTCAGGTCTGCTAGTTATATATAAGTATAGATACCAGTATTTAAAGAGGTATTAAAAAAATATAACACATGCCTATTGTTCTACTAAGGGTGGCGATTATCATTACCATATGCATCATAATTGCAGGTATATAGAGAACAGTAGTGGGTGGGCGACGATCCTCGAGTGCTGCAGCCTGCTCGCTGAAGCATTCGATCCAGCGAGGACTCCGTACGCGCTCACCACGCCTGTGAGTACTGGGGCTTATGTCCACTAACCACAAACAAGGCGATGCCTAAGGAACTCCTAAGGGGGGCGTTTAAGTATTACGTAAGCGCTTGAGGGGGACGGGGGTCTTTGCTTTGCTTATTTTTGATGCCTGGGGGGGGGGGGGGGGGGTCGATATCGTGATCACGTCAGCAGTTATTATTATTATTTACTTTTTTACACAAATGGCAACCCACAAATTGTGTATGCTTGAAAACAAAACACATGTCGGGGATTCCCACAAATAATGAATACGCATTTAAAAGAAAAATGCATATAGGTACCAATGATTTTAAAAAAAATTATATAAAAAATTATTGTAAAAAAATCTGCTTACGTAATACTTGAATGGCCCCTAATCTAATTAAGTCCTAAATCTTCTGTTTCATCTCATCATCATTTCAGCCATAGGACGTCCACTGCTGGACATAGCATAATAATGCATAATTATGTCACACATAAACCATCGATTTATTCTGTATAAGGTTGTATACATAGGTAATTACCAAGGGCTAAGTTACTCCACCGACAAGAGCTATGCTCTTAAATGTTGAATGAATGACCTCATCATCATTATTTCAGCCGTAGGACGTCCACTGCTGGACATAGGCCTCCCCCATCGATCTCCAAAAGGGCCGGTTGGAAGCGGCCTGCATCCAGCGTTTCCCTGCGGTCTCTTTTAGGTCGTCTGTTCATCTTGTGGGTGGACGTCCTACGCTGCGCTTACCGGCCAGTGGTCTCCATTCCAGAACCTTTTGGCCTCATCGGTCATCTGTTCTGCGTGCTATGTGCTCTGCCCACTGCCACTTCAACTTGGTAATCCGGTGGGCTATGTCGGTGACTTTCGTTCGTCTACGGATCTCCTCATTTCTGATTCGATCTCGTAGAGAAACCCCGAGCAAAGCCCACTCCATAGCTCGTTATGTGACTTTGAGCTGTTTCACATATCAATTTTTAATAGGTGACTCGGTCCAGCCTTTTCGAAGTCCATAATCAACATAGATACACACATCGCCTTTAATATATATATATATACTAGCTGCGCCCCGCGGTTTCACCCGCGCAGTGATGAAAAATGGTGATGATGATGATGAAAAGTCACTCTCTGGCTCTTGAACTATACCCATGCAAAAAATTAGGTCTATCTGTTGTTCCGTTGCAGCGTGAAAGCGGAACAAACATCCATACATCCATACATACAAACTTTCGCGATTAGTATATTAGTAGGATAGATTAACAAAATATTTATTTCCATTCCAGTTCACGCTAACAGCGGTCTGCGCTCTAATAGAAAAGGCGACCACACTCGTCAACACACCGGAAGCGACCGCCAACGAGCGCCAATGGTCAAAGTTCCTCAAAACTCTGGCCCGGGCGTTGAAAAACACAAACCTCAACGTCGCCAGACCTTTACACCCGCTTCCAGAGTCCAAACTGACCTATCACTTGAAGCAAATCGACTCTAGAAGTACAATAGAGATTTTGCAAAGGGGAAAAGCGGCCGAGTTCGCCGATTTGACTAAAGTTGACGTACACGAGCAGTTGGTCAAGCATTTGTGCCTCTGACATAGTAATGGTACGACCAGAGTCGCATAAAAAACTATTTTAGTTGGTCAACGAATTGGTCGTAAATTGAATGCATGAATGCGACGTTTTCGATCGATTTTTTTTATGACAATCAATTCCGTTGCACGGAAGTATTTAAAATGATTCAGCTGTTTTGTTTATGTAACTTTGAAATATTTAAATTATTATTACCGACTCTTTCAAAGTTATTACTGACTCTGTCAAATTTATTACTGACACCATCAAAGTTATTACTGGCTCTGTCAAAGTTATTACTGACTTAGTCAAAGTTATTACTGACTCGTTCAAAGTTATTACTGACTCGGACACAGTTATTACTGACTCTGTCATTATTATTATTGACTTTGTCAAAGTTATTACTGACTCTGTCAAAGTTATTACTGACTCGGACACAGTTATTACTGACTGTCACAATTAATACTGACTCGTTCAAAGTTATTACTGACTCTGTCACAATTATTACTGACATGGTCAATGTTAATTTCAACTCTTGTCAATATTTTGGTCATTTATTACTGACTGGGACAAAATAACTTGCATTACTTGATATATAAATTTATGTAACATTTACTTAAATTAATCGCATATTATCTCGCGGCTTCTAAATCCTAGATCTATTTTAGACAAAAAATAATTAAATTTCTTAAAAATGCACCATCACAAAAATATTGCTTTAGGGCTGGCAACATCATAAATCAAATGCGTTGTAAATTGAGAAAAACATTTTTTTTTTTTTTTTCAAAAAACATTTTATTGTAAATATTAAGTACAGTTAAAGTTTGTATCCTTGTAGTATAGTAGCATTATAATTTAAAGAAAATTTAATTAATAAAATGCGGTAATATGCTTTTGATTTTAATTATACATTAATAAAAAGTCCATTGAATTATTTAATATGGAGGATTAATATGTTTTACAATCCATAAAAAAATTCGTGGATACATTAGGCTGGGGGCACACGAGAGGTCAGTTTTTAGTCATAAAAACCATTTTTTACACCCGACCAATGAGAATGCATAAACATTAATATATTTAAATTTATCATTCCAAGCTAAGTATATAGAAATTAAAAAGTAATTTTGTGTTCTAAAAAAGTTGTAACTAAAAATGACAACGTAATTAATTATAATATTGTGACAATTTTTTTTCTCATAATTTATTTTTATTTATAAAAATAAAATAAACTTCACGGGCAAAGTGTTTTTCTAATATTATTTTATTTGCCTAAAACACTAAATGGCATTGAATAATGTTACGCTATGTATCCAATATTTCACATATTTTTTTTATTATTGAAATAAAACTTCGCGGGAATTAAAACTAGAGTGTTATCCTAATATTTTTTTTAATTTCGCTATACACTAAATGGCGTCAAATAAAGTTACGCCTTGTATAAAAAATACTTTTTTTTTTGTGCTTTTTATGCACTGCATTGGTCAAAGTTAGTTTAGATTTTGGTCTTAAAAATATGTTCTGGACCTTACATAGCTTCTTGTGTGTACCTCGCACTAAGGATCGATTTTTTTTACCTCTTATTAATTTAAAAACACAACTGTGATCGATAAATGTTGAGACTTGTAAACTTGTAAATTATTTCATTATGTTTTTGTCACAAAAAATCGGTCCTCGGTGGCACAAAATCACATGTTATCATTTGTTTTAATTTAATGTGAATTTTGTCCATAGATTATTTAAAAAAAAAAAAAACTAAAAATACGGTAAACTGGTTATTGTAAAGGGGTCTTAATATTTTTTTTTTGAAGCCCGATACTCCCTGCGACTCCGTTTTTTTTTAATTTAAAGGTGTCCCATAATTAGGAGAAGTTAATTCATTTTTATTTTTCATAAAAATGCCTTTTTATCGTGTCGGCAGACTCATGAACATTAAAATTGAATTTGTTAATAATTGTTGCCAGTTATCTGTTTTTTTTAACCAGTAACACGGCAAAAGGCATTTTTAAAACTTATTATGTATGTAACTAGATTAAAAAAATATAAAAATGTACATACAAGTATGACTGCCACATGTAAGCAAAGTAGAATCATATGGTATATCATTTATATATCATATTATTATGGATAGTGATTTGTTAAACAAGTTTTTTTGTAATATATAACTTTTTTATTTCATCGAATCTTAGCGGGAGTTCTATTTTTAATAATAGTTTTTAGTTTTTTTTTTATCCAATTAAATAGATTTGTTTATAGTAATATTGGAGTTTAATTTTACAACGCAATATATACCTATCCATCTTATATGTAAAAGGCGATGTTAGTATGTATGTTCCTTATAGACTCCAAAACGGCTGGACCGTTTTTGACGGGGCTTTCACTGTTAGCATCCCTCTGTACTTCAAAACAAAACAACTTTAATTCTACGACATCAAAGTGCGCAAAAAAATATGTGTTTACTTTAGTGTGTACATCATGCCAAGTTTGACGCTTGTATGTATTACTGTTTTTACATTAGAGCAAATACGTAAAAAAATAAGTTTATACCATTTCCATTAAGCTCTAAAAAGCTTATTTTATTCACTGAAACCAGCGAATAAAAGGCACTTTAACACACCATTTTGGTGTTTGAATTTAGTACACACTAATATATTAGACCTCCATCAAAATGCTATAACAAAAAATACCTATCATCGTATGCAACTTGAATAAAACTGATTTATATCGAGGGCCATGAATCACTCGCGTCGCTCAGGATTCTAACACTAACACTCGCTAGGCTCGTGATTCATTCATCACGAATCACTTCCTACGGTCGTGATTCAGTCGTTAGAAACCCTGCTCTTGCTCGTGATTCACCTATGGCCCTCGCTTTAAATCCGTTCTTTTCACAATGCTATTGTTGCATCCCTTTTGTTTTAACTTTAGACTTTTTAATTATTTGTTTATTATTGTTTGTTTTAGTTAATCCGCCGTATCGTTACTTACGACATTTTGTAAAAAAAACAACTGGCTATTATGATAGAAATAATGCCTTTTATGTGCTGTATCTATCGGTTCGAATGATAATTAATTAATTTTATTTATTTACACACGCACAATAATTAAAAGATACAATGTTTTAGCTTAAATATTTCACCTTAACTAACGTGGTAAATTAACACAGCTAAGAGACGAGCCTATAATAGTAAGCTTTGCGAAGCAGTCCTCACTAGGAACACACACAGCACAAATGGTAGGACCAGGGGCAGATCCAGGATTTCATTTTGGGGGGACGCCATCTGACAAGGTTCGAAGGAATCAAATCGAAAAATTCAGTCGAATGATGTATGGAATTGCTAGGTGGTTTGGGTGGGGGATATGGATCCGCCTATGGGTAGGACTGACGAACAGTAATAGGGTACCGTTTACATTCTTTGAACCTGAAGTAGGTAAACTACATGCTGATTTCTTAATCAGCCTATAAAAGCCACTCAGCCTCATCTTTGCTTTTGATCTACAATTAAAGTAGGTACAATAAAATCCCAAAATTTTCGAAATTTATTTATTGAGTCATAATCATAAAATTATACAAAAATATGATTCTAATGACTAAAATACAATGATTATTATGACTAAAATTATTGGCACAAAATATCTACAATATAGATAATAAATAGATACATTTTTAAACATCCGATTAAAATAATTTAGTTGATTTTTTTATAATAAGAATATATTGCCAGTATGCACCAATTTTAAAGGCTTCCATACCCGATTTCAGCATCTGATAATAATGTCGATTCTATCATTGCATTCTAAACTAAAATTACGTTTGGCAACACTAAGTGCTGTCCTACAGTAATGCCAAACTAAGAAGCAAGGACTTTGTATCCCTAAAGGGAATCCGTGCTAAGTCACTCTTGACATGAGCCAAGGACTTTGTATACCCTAAAGGGAATGAGCACGCCTATGAAGTTCATTAATTTATTGAAAAGCAACCAAAGCCATTTTTCCGCTGTTTTTTCTTTTCGTTAGCTCCGATATTTTTATCGAGTCCACAGATTATGTAACAAAGTTTAATCAGTTTTGTCTTGACGTTCCTACCGAAAGACCGATAAACTACACGCGCTTTTAAAACTATAAGACAACTTTATCGATATGATAGTTTTGTCGTATCCCATCACTTTCAGCAAACCTCTTATTTGACAGAAAATGAAATTGTATGAATGTCAATGTAATTTTCATACAATTTCATCTAACCGCAGGCGTTAACGCTAACAGAAAGTGGGTCTTGTCTAACCACCATGGTAACTTGGTTTTACTGTATAGAAATTACAAACCTCTTATTTGACAGAAAATGAAATTGTATGAATGTCAATGTAATTTTCATACAATTTCATCTAACCGCAGGCGTTAACGCTAACAGAAAGTGGGTCTTGTCTAACCCCCATGGTAACTTGGTTTTACTGTAGTATAGAAATTACAAAGTATGTCAGAATCGACACCATTGATAGAATGCATGTTCCGCTGTTTTCAGAACCTTAATTTTTTTCTTGTACTGCTTTTAGTCGTAGACCTTTATCTTTACTTATGTAGGTATCAGTATATAATTATGTATTTTTTTTAAACTCACCAAAAGTTTAAGTATCTAAAATTTTAACCTTTATTTTCTGACATACATGAAAAGAGACATAATTTTAATAAAGTGCTGTCAGATAGGTAAGTTTAGTTAAAACATAGAATAACTACATCAAAGGGAAAGGCCAAAAAAATGCCACAAAAATACGGTGTGTGCAGAATAGAATAGAATATTTATTTATTGCCAGAAGACCACAGAAAAGTGAAGTAAATAGAACGGAAATGAGAAGGAAAATCTGTCGCCAGGCATTATGACAGAACCTTGATTGAACATTCTTATTTAGATCAACGCGTCGAACTCCGCATCCAAAGAACTTGGACCTTACCTTTTTGGGTTAGGTCTCAAAGTTGTTTGTCCGCATCACAGTTGCTAACTGATTTCCAATGACTGACGTTTCGTTTATATGGGTGCAACTGGCTACAACAAACTTCTTACAAAAATGCCTTGACAGCCGTTCTAATAAAATAAAAAAATCCTTTTCTGTGGTGCAACACGACGGAAGTGAAAATTTCATCAAGGTTGACTATATCTATCTCGCATCGCATTAGTCGAATCGAGCCGACTTTACCCGAACGAGCGTTTCGGTTCAGTCTCATTCAATACCCTCAAAATAAAATACTCCGCACGCCGAAACAAGTTTTAACTTCAATATATATTTTTTACATCGTTTATGTACAATTTAATGGTCCATAATCGTATTTTATAATCAAAACTGAATGCCTTCCATCGAAAAGTTTAGTTTCCATTTACCATGGAGTTTTTTGACCGCAGTAATTCGGGAAGTATTATCATTGTGATCAAGCATTAATGTAGCTGTTTCACAACCATAAAGATTTACCATTATCTTTCTTATAGATAAATCCTCTTACAAACCTGAGACAGTCAAAATGCGTTTTACTTTCGAGCAGGGTTTTTATGACTGCATGTGACTAAAAGATGTTTTAAGTTTAACAATCAAATATTTCAGGTGGAATACTGTCTTAAAAATATTGATAACCATTCCTTTGGGGGTAATAAAATATCTTAACCCAAAAGTAAGTACCTACTTTTATAAGGAATGTTATTTATATTTAATCAAAAAAATATAAACCCGCTAAATATTGGGCTGTCAAACTTCATACCCGCAAAGATATTCGGAATGAGGGAAGTGTATGGAGCGGCTGGTATTATTGAATTTTATGTATTTGACAGCCGTCGAGGAAGGTTATTTCGCCATTTTATTCACCGCTTATTTAGTTGAAGGCACAGATAACGAGCGGGTGAAAATAATTGGACATCACCGTCTGGCGGCCATTTTTAACGTCAAAATGTTACCTCGATTATTTATATGAGTACAGCCTCTCCATAATTTTCCTACATACCACGGGCGTATAATGTTTTTGACTTTGACAGGTCGTTATAAAAATAAGAGTTGAAAATAGGACTTGCCCTTTCATCAGATTATATACGAGTACCATAGGCTATTGCTTTCTCCCTCTACCACGAGTACATATGAATTAATAAAGGTCTTGCCATTAGCGGATCCAGGGGGGACCATGGGTGCCAAGTTATACATTCGACTTGATTCCTTCGAACCTTGTCAGAATGCCCCCCCCCCCCCCCCCCAAAATGAAATCCAGAATGCCCCAAAAAATTAAATCCTGGATCCGCCCCTGGGTCTTGCCATATAAAACTTCAAAAAATAATCGAGAACTAATTCTGAATAATATGGCTTATTATATTGCTTTATACTTATTTACTGACTTAAATTAAGAAAAAGGAATGTAAAATAAATACTGATACACTATCTACAGCCCATTTTAGAAAATTTGTAATTTCAATGAATTCAAACTAAAAATAACCAGAGTGGTATTTTTAATGGTTCTAGCATAGTAATTGAAATGTTATTTTATCAAAAATCGAGCTGAGACGCGTATAATTATTCAAAAACATCCTATAAGGTTATTTAACCTAAAATGTGCCAATTCTGGAAATCTATGGACAAAGTATGAACATTCGATACCATACAAATTTTATTCATTTCGAAATTGATATTTGTATTTAATTAGATACTCGTAGGTACTTTGCATGGACATTTAATTCAGAGAAAAGAAAGCACTTTTATAAATTAGTTTATTGAATGTTTTTGAATAAAGGGCTAGATTAAAACTAATACATAGCCTAACTAACTATATCCAGTCTACTTTTTCCCACCGAGCGATTCGAAAAAGTTAACAAACTTGTTTACGCCAATGTTTTTCGGTAAATCATCTTCTGGTGGGTCGTTAGCCCTAATGACGTCCTTAGGGGCGCCATTGTTTTGGACCATTTTAATTTCATTCGACGTCCTCTTTGTGCTCCTTTCGTGGTTACCATTCAATTGCGTGTTTTCAACTACTTGTATCTTTTCTCTCTTTTCTTCTGCTTTGGGAACATCGTTTGTAAGTATCGGGGCGTCGACCACTTCGGTTTCTACTACGGGAGTTTCTACCACAGGAGTTTCGACCGCGGGAGTTTCTACCACAGGAGTTTCTACCGTGGGAGCTTCTACTACTTCAGGTGTTTCTACTTCTTGAGTTTCTACCACAGGTGGTTCTGACTGTTGCGTTTCTACCACTTCGCTTGTTTCTACCACGCTTGAAATTTCTACCAAATTAGTGACAGTTTCTACTGAGTTCGATCCACTTGTGGTCGTTACAATTGTTAATGTTTCTACTATTACAGGGTCGGATCTAGGTGTTTCGTAGTATTCTTTCACATTGGATTCTTGGTCCCAGATTTTGTAGTGTTTTTCGTAGAGGCTGTCCCAGAATTCCATTTTTTCCTTGTCGTAGTTGGCGCCGAGGGTCAGTTCTTGAGCTATGTGAAGGTAGTGCTCATTTTCTTTAGCAGCCGGCTGCCAGGTCACGTTGATGTAGTGGTTCTCTTCAGGTGTTGGGTTACTGGAAAGTTGAAAAAAATTATTATTACCAAAAGTTCTTCTGGCTACTTGAAAATTTACTAGGTATGGCGGGGTCTTAAAATACTGCTTCGATATCCCTTGCCTGTCGTAAAAACCGACTAAAAGGGGGCCTTGCTGGTCATATTTGGGGGATCTGATCGCCCATTTAGCAAGCCCATGGAAGACAACGGCGCGCTGGGGCCCACGCCTTTGTAAAGGAAAGGAACGGAAATGCCCTGAGCATTATCCGAGAGCGTTGCTTCAGGCAGTGTGCTAGGAGGATACCGGTGCTTTCCTATGGAGATCTCGGTACCCTCCGTCAGGCACAGAGGTCGGCCACCGAGGGGGTTTTAGTGGGTGCACTCTCACATAACCCGACTTCACCCCAATGCAGCTGGGTATCTTTTGAAGATATTCCGCTCGTCGACAAAAAAAAGGGGATGGTCAATTATTCAGGAACGAAAGGGATGCCTACTACGCATCCTTTACAATGAACTACACACATTTTGCTTAGTGCAAGTGGCAGTGGAAGTGCTTAGTAGCATGTATGTAGTGCTGGTTGCAAACAATGCGTAGTAGATATTTGCTACTTGATGGTCTGCAACTTTTTCCCACCGAACAATTCGTAAAAGATAACAAATATTTTTTTGGTAAATCATCTTCTCGTGGGTTTTTAGCTGACCTTATGGACTAGCTAGTATATTATAATCCTGTATGGAATAATAATAATAATATTATAAAGAGGAAAGATTTGATTGTTTGTTTGTTTGCATTGAATAGGCTCCGAAACCATAGAACCGATTTGAAAAATTCTTCCACTGTTGGGAAGCTACTCTATACCCGGGTGACATAGGCTATATATCTATACCCGTGCGAAGCCGGGGCGGACCACTAGTATAATATTATAGAGAGGAAAGATTTGATTGTTTGTTTGCATTGAGCAGGCTCCGAAACTACTGAACCGATTTGAAAAATTCTTCCACTGTTGGGAACCTACACTATCCCCGGATGACATAGGCTATATAATATCTATACCCGTGCAAAGCCGGGGCGGACCGCTAGTATATTAAAATATACTAGCCAGAGCGTATTCACACTTTAGCTAGTATATACATGCGAATAGACAAGCGTGTGAAATATAAATTCTTACCCAGTCTTGGCAAAGTTTGTCCACAGTCGCACCAACCTCTCCCTCGTCTTCAGATCCTGAGGGGTTGGCTCCACATCCTTCAGGAGATCGTTCTTGAAGAGATACCCCAACTCATCCAAATGCATCGGCTCATCCAGATACAGGCTGGTCGAAAACTTTTTAGACACGTTTAATTCCCCTACGTAATCGAATTTGTAGAAGTAGACCGGGATATTCGAAGACTGCAGCAAATATTGGATGTATCTGTGAGTGTCCACGTTGATATATCTGTCTGAAGTCAGGTGGTAATATTCTTTGTCTGTAATTTCTCCGTTTTTGAAGTACAGCTTTCTGAACTCTTCAGCGATAGCTAATGAGGTTTCCGAGTTTCTTTCCACGTGTAGTTCTTCAGGGATGAAGATTTGTAAATCGTCGTGTTTTCTATCAAAGGCGAACTCTAAGGCAGTCGACCCAATCATCGTCGGGACTTGAGCCACGCGACCTGATTTCAGCACATCTGCGAAAGGTTCCGTTGTAATTGCCTCGATACCAGGAAATTCTTTCTCTACGACCAACGTGAAGATGTTTGGGGATTTTTCTAAGATGTCTTCAATCGGAGACATTTTGAAGTTAGCTTCCACGATGTCCTTAGCCGGAGTGGATGATAGGAACTCCAAGATTTCCTCTGGGTTCTCGGCATCGCAGCCTAAAGCTTTCGCCAGTTTTCGAGCATTGTCCACTGGAGTTTTTTGCGTGAACCAGCTCAACAACGCTGTTCCTGACTGTATAATTGCTCTGTTAATTAAATGTTTGGATAACGGACTGGCTGTTAATGTTGACACGAGACCACCTCCAGAGCTTTCCCCAAAAAGCGTCAAATTGCCAGCATTGCCACCGAAATTGTGAATGTTCTCTTTTATCCATCTCAATGCTTGGACGACATCCTTTGCGCCAGCGTTTCCAGGAACGTCTGGGGTGTTTATGCCAAGGAAACCGAGCGCTCCGAGACGATAGTTCAATGTGACGACCACCACGTCTTTTTCAACCAAATAATCGGGTCCGTAGAAGTCGGAATTGCCTGATCCGTAGATGAATCCTCCTCCGTGGATGTACACCATGACAGGTAGGAAAGACCCGTCCAAGGTGGGGGTGTAAATGTTCAGGAAGAGGCAGTTTTCATCGCCAGTGTATGTTTTGGTGGGGATGTCGATTTGAGCTGAGACGTTGCCCTCGGAGGTGGCGTCGCGGATGCCTTCCCATGGCTCGTGGGGCTGTGGGGCCTGGAAAAGATGAAATAGTAACATCAGTTTTTTTTTATCGCGGATAAAACCACGTTTGATCACCAACTCTCCTTTTGGTAAGCGGCGATGTGGTCAAAAATGAACTTTATATTATAGGTCTACCCTAGGCCTGTAAAAGTGGTGCTAGCATAGTTGCCTTTTCAACCGGCTTAAATAAACACCAGCCAAATGTGAGCCAGACTAGCGCATCGAAGGTTTTAAACCCGATTATGTTTTTCCATTCAGTTCACGATTTTTAGATTTTTAGCTTGCGCTCGAATCGCATTTGGCCAGTGTTTGTTATTAGTTGTTTTGTGGTTGTTTTAGTTTACAGTGTGTTCTATAATAGCCATATTTGAGGCTAACCACTTTAACTTGCACCTTTAAATAGCTATGTCGGTGACTCGGTGTGTAGGTCCCAAGTTGGCCCCATTTAAATTTAAAGAAAATGTTTCCCCTCTAAAGGTGGAAAAATGAAATTAAGCAAGCTCATTGTCGCACAACGAGCTAAGATAGATTGTAGAGAGCTATGCTCGGGGTTTCTATACGAGGTCGAATCAGATATGAGGAGATCCGTAGACGAACGAAAGTTACCGACATAGCCCACCGGATTAGCAAGTTGAAGTGGCAGGGCACATAGCACGCAGAACAGATGGCCGATGGGGCTGAATAGTTTTCGAATGGAGACCACGAAGCGCAGCGTAGAACGTCCACCCACAAGATGGACAGACGACCTAAAAGAGACCGCAGGGAAACGCTGGATGCAGGCCGCTTCCAACCGGCCCTTTTGGAGATCGATGGGGGAGACCTATTTCCAGCAGTGGACGCCCTATGGCTAAAACGATGAAGGGTGGAACAGGTTAAAAAAAAACATAAAATTTGCTTGATACAAAGTATTTTAGCCTCTTACGTAAGATTTGCCGGTGTAACCGAGATGCCGTAGAAGTGCTTACCGATGTTATCAAGTTATCTTATTTGCGTTTGATAACACGAGACGAGTGTGTTTTTTAGATAATTTAGATTATGTAGCAGGTGACTGTTTATGCTAGGTTTACGAGCTTGCAGTTCTTACGTTTTGTACCTATTTTAAATAAATCTTGGAAGTCGTATTTAACCTATTTCTAATTGCCGTATATTATACTAGCGGCCATTGGCGGATCCAGGGGGACCAGCATGGGGGCAATGGCCCCCCCAAAACACCTAAGAATTCCATACATTCGACTCAGTTTTTCGATTTGATTCCTTCGAACCTGGTTAAATGTTCCCCCATTCGAAAGAACGGAGAACCTCCTATTTAAAGTCGGTTGAACAGAAAGAGCGAATGACGTAACGTTTCACTCTTACCTATAAATAGGTACTTGGCTAAATTACGTCATACCTATTTGACTTCTCCATATTCGCCACACGCAATGTCGCCGAGATTTGCGCGTGCCGTGTCATTATTGGACTACAAATTCATGTGTCATACGCTCCCTGCAGTTTTTGTACGTGTTAGAGCTGGCCAGTTCTTGGAATAACCTCAGGCAAAGGCAAAGCCAAACAATTCAAAAACCTTGGTCCCAACCAAGACCGGGACCGGTGCGTGCATGGATATCGCAATTCGCGGTGCTCTGCGTGAGGTACGGTCCAAACCTATCATGGAAGCCGATTAGATACGTTTGGGCTTGTGGATGGTCAAATACCAGAGTGACTGGAGACAATCGGTTATACGAGCGATGTAGCCTGCCCATTGCCACTGCAACTTGCAAATCTGGGCAGATATATTGGCGATTTTGGCTCTTCGGCGAATAGCGTATGTTCAGCAGTGGACGTCTTCGGGCTGATGATGATAATGGTCAAATTCAAGCGAGCCCAGGGAAGACAACAACGCTGTATGGCCCGCGCCGTTGTAGAAGTAAAGAGAGGCATAAAGCTCTGAACATTCAGTGTTACTTTAGGCAATGTGCTGGGGCAGGGGTATACAGATATACCCCATATCTGTTTGATACAGAAGCAGGCTACCGAGGGGTACAGTAGGGGCAATCCTACATGACTTGGCTGTAACCCAATACAGCTGGGTATCTTTTTAGAACATTTACACAAAAAAAAAAAACTCTTAAGAAGCGAAGAACAAACAAAACTTAATTACCTTAAATCGTAAGGATCCAAGCGGTGGCTTAGCGTAAGGCACGCCCTGGAAGGCGAAGTGTGCCTTCCCCGAAGGTCCGGTTACCAGCTTCCCTTGGAGCTGGCCTTGCTCCACCGTCACGATGGGTGCTTCTGACATCCTGCCGCCACTGTAACGAGAGAAGATGTGGGTAAGTATAGAACGGTACAACAAAAGCAAAAAAAACTGGTAATTCAGTTTCTTCTAGGCTAGCGTAGATTATAGACCGCCGAGGTAAGTCTTGAGACCAGTTTTTTTTACAGGTTAGATATTTGCACCAACTCGCCTGATGGTAAGCGACAGTGTGGCCGAGAATGTAAAGCGTTGATCTAGAAGAAATAAATTCACTCTAGCCTTGAAGATGCCTAGATTGTAGTTCCCAGGAAACAAGGACGGCAGGGAGTTCCATTCTTGGGCAGTACGTATCATAAATGGCGACTCAGATCGTTTGTTTACTACAGATGACCATAAAGTTTAGTATATTGTATTAAAGTCGCATTTAGTTGAGCAAAACCATGGCGCTTACAAACAGTCGTGCGTTTCGCTACTTCTATTTTTGAACTTTTGTTCATATTTTTCAAAAATTATAGATTTAATGTAACATGTACCTTTACGGTTCCCTCCATAAACGCATACGACACAAACATTATACATCCTGTCAAAGTATATATTCGAGCCATATCTGGTTTTATTATAAGACATTAAATAAATTTATTTTCCTAATCGATCATTCATCAACTATTTGTGATAATCAGTTTACTACAAATACTTAGATAAGTAATTCTCGTAAGTTTGTTGAGACATGTCAAGATAATTGAATTAAATCCCGATTAAAATGTTATTTGATAAAAGGTTAGTAAACCATAGTGCGGCTTTTTGTAAAGACTAATGCCGTTAGCACACTGTCACCTCGAAATCAGCGAAATCGCTACCCGTTGACAAATTGGGTGTGTCAGGTCGGATCACGCGACAATGTCCAGTCTAACGCTATACATGGATAATTAATAAATTTTTACAATAATTAATAGATAAAGAAAACATATTGCACGGGATTCATCCCCAAATTTTGGGGTTCCATTCTCATCTCACGCACGCATGGTTTTTTTTCTTCAATTTTACATCCTTTGGGTACAGAACCTTAAAAAGAATAGGGGCTTGGGGTTGAAAGTTTATAATGTGTATATATATGCAAAGTCGCGGGCAGCAGCAAGTACTAAATATAACCCAAACTGTTTTTAACATCCCAGTTTTTTTTTTATGTATGAATGTAAGAAAAATTTATTATCTGTGTAGGAGGTAGGACCGGAAGTAGAACTAAAGCCCTTATATTTTTAATTTTGTCTGAGAAAAACGCTTTTCCATAGCAAAGGAAATGACTCACCAAAAACAACGAATTTTATCTCAAAAGATTCCACACTCCACTTTCAACAAAACTATGAAGCACACTAAAAAATTTTGACATTATTATCTCTGATAAATGTACATATTGATAAATATACTATCTATGTACCTATTTTATTTCGTAACACTGTTAGTAATAGAAACTTTTGCAATGGGGCGTTAGATGTTCAACATGTGATGTGACAGTTTCAAGGAGTTCCTTGAATGCAAAATATAATGTAATTGCTGTATAATTGGTATACCAATAATACCAATACTAATATTTAGAATTGTTAGTGTACCAATGTTTTTTTTTTTTTTAATTATTATTGTTTAATAACCTTTTTTTTTCCTTAATAATTTGACGTGTAAATAATACTTACAAAATAAATGAATATGGATTCACGTTTTTGAAACATCCGAAAAACTGTTTTAAATGTTTATCGGGACTTATCACGTATTATTTAATTTAGGTAAAAAAAGTGTTCAAATCGCGAATGTTTAAAAATGACTATCCGAAACACTTATAAAATCTATACTAATATTATAAAGAGGAAAGATTTGTTTGTTTGTTTGTTTGCATTGAATAGGCTCCAAAACTAGTGAACCGATTTGAAAAATTCTTTCACTGTTGGGAAGCTACACTATCCCCGGGTGACATAGGCTATATATCTATACCCGTGCGAAGCCGGGGCGGACCGCTAGTAATAATATTATAAAGTGGAAATATTTGATTGTTTGTTTGCATTGAATAGGCTCCGAAACTACTGAACCGATTTGAAAAATTCTTTCACTGTTGGGAAGCTACACTATCCCCGGGTAACATAGGCTATATTATATTTAAAAAAATATAGGGATCCTTACTAAAACTCCAATAATGTAACTCAAGGTGTAAAAAATAAGATTTACACCCGTGCGAAGCTGGGGTGCGTTGCTAGTATGATTATAAAAGCGACCAAGTGCGAGTCGGGATCGCGCACTGAGGGTTCCGTACTAGCACATAAATTTTTAATTACTAAAGTACAAAAAAGTTGTGTAAAAGACATCACGCCCAGGCGGTCACCCATCCAAATACCGATCGCGTCCGACGTTGCTTAACTTCGGTGATCGTACGAGAACCGGTGGTGAATAGAAATTTGTCCACGACTCGCACTTGGCCAGTATTTATTATTTGTTGTTTTACTTTAGTGTGTACTATAATCATGCCAAGTTTGACGCTTGTACGTATTACCGTTTTTACACTAGAGCAAATACAAAACCACATTTAAAAAAAAGTTTGTTGTATGGGAAAATTTTGTTCTTAGTTTTTGACTTAATTGTTGTTAATAATTCAACTGGCTATCTATTACGGTTGGAAAGATACTGCCGTTATTAGGTAGGACGGACAGACAGATAGCATAGGCTTAGTAATAGGGTCCCGTTTACACCCTTTGGGTACGGAACCCTAAAAATTGGACACTCTGTACGCCGGGATCAGTTTGAAAACTACTTTATTTCTTGTAGCTACGGATACCGGGATCAGCGACGTGACGACTCATCGAATACTTATTTTATCAATAATTCAATTCCACTAATGTCTGACTTATATCAAAGTTCTTTATCTTTGATGTGATGTTTCACCCAAACTCTATTCCTTAGTACAAAAAGAAGACCATGGGCCTCCCCCTTTAACCTCCACACTGAACGACAGCCTGCCATCTGCATCCACTGAATGCCAGCAACTCTGACCGCTGCCTATGGAATGCATTATCAGAAGTGCTTCCGATGCGTTGTCTTGCGCCAACTCTTCAGGGAAAGGATTTCACTGTGACTAAGCTTCTCTTACCAGGAAAACATTTTGCTTCCAGCCAAAGTTTCTTTCGATTCGGAAAACAGTCTGTATTTTCGTCTATTTTGTTTTCTTTCTTCTACAATTTTCCATTCGAATACATTCAAATTCCTCGTCAAATCTTCATTCAAAGAATCGCAAAAGTTTGACCAAACATTGTTCTCTTGGTGGGTGCGAACGAAATTAGCTATTTTTTTATTGACAGGCTTCTTTCCTAGCGCCAAAAGTCTAGATTCGCGAGCCAGGAGATATCTGAGCGCTGTTCTTTTTAATATGATCAATTCCTCCAAAGTTTTGGCCATAAATCGTTAACAAATTTTTTTTTTAATTCACTGGTCCCACAAAAAAGAGGTTCACTTCACAAAAAAGTTTACTGTCAAATTCCCGCCATTTTATCGAGTCTTTTATTTAAAAAATGAAACACATTTACTTTATTTCTCGCGTTCGAAACGATGACAAATGAAATCAAAACAAAAAAAAAAATCTACACTGGTCCCACAAAAAAGAGGTTCACTTCACAAAAAAGTTTACTGTCAAATTCCCGTCATTTTATAAAAAAAATTAAACACACATTTTCTTTATTTCTCGCGTTTGAAACGATGACAAATAAAATAAAAACAAAAAATTTTTTTTTTCTACACTGGTCCCACACAAAAGAGGTTCACTTCACAAAAAAGTTTACTGTCAAATTCCCGTCATTTTATAGTCTTTTATTTAAAAAATGAAACACACATTTACTTTATTTCTCGCGTTCGAAACGATGACTGAAGGAGGGCTCGAGGATCGTGGAAAATTAATTCAAGATCACTTAGCACTTTTGAGACGTGACATGATGGATTGAGTAACCGTGGAAAATGTGCTAAAAATTGACCAAAACGTGTATATAGCGCGCAATTAAGTAATATTTCATACTAGCGACCCGCCCGCCCGGCTTCGCACGGGTGTAATTTACGCGCGAAGCCGGGGCGGGTCGCTAGTTATATATATATATATAAACCTTCCGTGAAAATGTATCTAACTGATGGTGAAAACCGCATCAAAATCCGTTGCGTGGTTTAGGAGTTAGCGGCCATACAGACAGACAGACGCGGAAAGCGACTTTAATTTAAACTATGTAGAGAAGAGATAGAGAAGAGAAGAGATAGGGTCTATGTATAGTTACAATATGCTCTAGAACTTTTCAAACGACTTTTTAAGTCTAAAAAAATTTGACGACTGGCAGGATTCGAACCTGCTTCATCGAGTATGTACGCCCGAGTGCTCTATCCACTAAGCTACGGCCGCCTTTCTGACAGCCTCCAAATTCTACAATAAATTTTTTGAAAAGCCCGAGTAAATGCAACAGCTATTCATTAATAATTCCATAAGAATCTACGACATTTTTATGTGAAATAGGCGAGAGACGTTATCTCATCGAAGTGCGGTCGTGATCCAAGTCAGTTTCCCAATCTGTTTGTGTCCAGCCTCTTTAGATTACAAATAACATTTTCATATGGGTTTCATACGTGGTACGTTTTGTATTGTCACGGTAAGAAAAAACAAAAACAATTTCAACATTTTTTTAAAGAATAAGTGGCAAACTAGTGACGGTCCCCCTGATGGTAAGTGGTCACCGCCGCCTATCTATGGACACCTACAATACCCGGAGCATAGTCAGTGCGTTGCCTACCTTTGAGTACTCTATTCACTCTTCGTTTGAAGCAGTCCAAATTAATTCGGAGAAAAACCAGAAGGTGGTAAGACATTTCACAACTTACAGGTGCGTGGCAGAAACAATCGATCAAATCGAACAGTACGGGATTTGCATATATCTATACCTAAGTGCCTATGATGTGTGGATGGTATTTTGTCCGCCTCTTCGCTTGATGTTAAGCGATGAGGCGGTCAACGACGGAGCATGCTTGCCTTTTTTTTTCGAGGGCGAAATCTTCTAAAGATACCCGGCTGCATTGGGGTGCAACCAGGTTATGTGGGATTATACCCACTAAAACCCCCCCGGTGACCAGCCTTAGTGCTTGACAAGAGGGCTCCGGGATCTCCAGAAGAACGCATCGGAGCCCTCGGCACTGCGCTACGGCTCCTCCCGAGACAACCGTGTTGTCTCAGCCCCTCCACCCATGACAACGTTGGTCACACAACGTTGTCGTTCTCTCCCTGGCCACGCTTAAGTGGATGGTCAGAGCCCCAACTTTGACCATCCCGAGCCCGGAGGTCTCCTTTTAGTAGCCTCTTACTATAGGCAGGGGTACCGGTGCCGTATTCTATTGCCCCTGCGCCAGGGCTAGGAGCATGCTTGCCTAGAAGAAATCGACTCACTAGCGATTGTGGGAAATTACACACAAAAATATTGCTTGGGCTATTCGATATACGTCGGTGCCCTTATCGTCCTTTTATATTGGGACCAGGAAAATTTCTAAACAGTGTATGTATTTTGTAGTCAAGATTATTTTTTCATAGCTTATTTATATATTTCACGATATAAAAGGACAGAGTACACATATATTTTTCCTTATTATATCAGTATTCGTATATTGTTCAACGTAACTGGAACATGTTACAAAACTTATTAAAAACATTATCGAAATAACGGTTCAATGCAGTAATTTGGTGGCAAAGAACCAATTGAATCTCACATTGTAACAGTTTTAAGCTCTTCATATTTTGTTAATTATATGATTTGAAATATGGATTTATCACAAGAGAACACAAATGAGACAGATTTTAATGTAATTGTAACTATAATTCTAAAAGAAAACTACTCCATCGATAGAGATTCGTTACGGTTAGAAGAAAATAATGAAGACATGGTTTTCTATTCGTCGATTATGAAGAACATCAGTGCAGTTTTGTGTTTGGTGACTGGCGCTGTGGCAATCATTACCTGGATCAAGATACCGAAGTGGCGTACATTTAGAAACTTTTTATATTCAAATATCATATTTTGTTGCTCCATGACGTACCTCATACTTCCATTGATAAAGTATTTGATTATAACCATAGGGGTTTCTAACAATGATTTATTTGATAAATATTGGAAATATCCAAAAGTGTTTTTTCATGATTCATTTATTTGTTGGCTATTTATCACTTCTGTTGTTACTTATACGGAGATTGTGAAAGTTTTTCCTGTTGTTATTACGCGGAAAATATTAAAAAGTATTTTCTTTGCTTGGGGTGTAGCATTGTTGAATAGTTTGTTCAGATTTTGTTATATGATTACAGATATGAATTTTTGGATGATTTTTCCAGTACTGATAGTATTCTTATTGATTATTTGTAACTTACTTATTTACATCAGAGTCATATACATTCTGTTTTATGTAATTAATTACGAATATAAACAGAAAAAGCAGGTGGCAACTTTTGTATTTTTGATAAGTGGATCTATGATGTTGCCAGCTATGATTTTTGATGGGTCTAGATGGTTACGCATCGGGTGTATTTCCTTAAAAACAATTACAGGTGCTAAATGGTTATATAATATACAAAAAATAATCATAAATATCTGTTTTTTGGTGCTAAAATCAAACCGTTTGTTCTGGTATGAATTGTGTCGTAAGAGAACTGATAATGCACAATTAACTAGCAATAACATTTAGGTTAGGAGTAACTTAATATTGTATTTATGTTTCCGGAAATTTCCGACATTATTTGATTATCCTCTTATAAGAGTAGGTTATTTTATGGACAAAAGCTGGTTGGTAGAGGCTATTTTCAATACAGGGTGTAGTTACTATAGTGTCTAATGAAACAGCCTTAGTATTATTGTATTGCTCGACGACTACTGTACTGTATTTTGATTAAAATACACTGAATTCAAAAACTACTGCTTACTACATTTGTTTTGTAATAAATATAATTATAAACAATGAATAAACATCAGCAGCATACAACGGAGGTAGCAGATTTTAACGTTATCAACTTCTTTGGAAGATTCTGTTCTGTTAGTCTAGAAACATTACGGCCAGAATCCAACGAAGGAGAAAGAACAATTAAATTCTGTTCTTCAAATCTGAAGTTTTTTATTTTAATTTTGTGTTTGGTGACATGTGTTGCGGCTTCAATCTCATGGATCAAGATACCAAAGTGGCGTACGTTTAAGAACTGTTTATATTGGAATATCATATTTTGTTGTACTGCGACATATTTCGTCCTTCCTTCAGTGAGGTTCTTTATCTTAACCGTAGGAGTTTCTAACTACAATGTATTTGACAAGTATTGGAGATATCTAAAAGTATTTTTTCATGATTCCTTCGTTTGCTGGCTGTTTATCACTTCAGTCGTTACTTATATGGACCTCGTGAAAGTGTTTCCCGTTAATATTACGCAGAGAACATTAAAAAGTTATATTTTTTCTTGGGGTGTCCCGTTGTTGAATAGTTTGTTCAGATTTTGCCATACGATTACACATAAGAGTTTTTGGATGATATTCCCAGTATTGATAGCGTTTATGTTGGTTGTTTGTAACATACTAATTTATATCAGAGTAATATACGGTCTGTTCTGTGTGCCTACAAGTGTAGCGAGGCATGATTTTAGACAGAAATTGCAAGTGGCAACCTTTACGCTATTGATAAGCGGATCCGTGATGTTGCCAGCTATAATTTTTGAGGTATCGAGATTATTAAAAGGCGAGTGCATTTCCGTCAAAACTGTCTTAATTGCCAAGTGGATGTATAATGTCCAAAAAATTATCATAAATATTTGTTTTTTGATTCTTAAATCAAATCGTACAGCGTGGCGTGAGTTATGTTGTAAGAAAACAGATGATGTTGTATAATATAAGTATTATAAACTTAAAATAATATTTAAGTTACATAATTTACACATTGCTTTGGGTTAATATTGATAGACACTGCATAAAATCTCTATATTATTGACCCGCCTTAAAAATTATATTAGCTTACAGACAAACCACTCAAATTTTTAATATGAAATGGGTTTTTTATTCCACCACTTGTTTTTGTTACCCAAGAGCATATACAATACAAAGCAATAATTCTATATAATTTTTGATACGATTCTTGCTGGCAGCGGTATATCAGTTTAGTTTTTTATTTATTAAAGCTAGTTTGTATAATTGTTTGATATTGTATTAAGGTATTAATTAGTTTTTTGGACATAATATGCTCTTATCTGTTAATATTGATACGCCACGTAAAATCTCGTATGTACACCTAGAAGACTATGTGAACGTACTGACAAATTCGAAATTATTTTTTATTCCACTGATTGTTAGATGTTCTTTATTTATCATTCTTATACATACATTCTTACAAAACAGACAGTCTAATAATTGTAGATAACATAAATATATATGGCTTCTCAGTCTACATTCGCCTCTAACAGTCAAGTGATAACCAAAAGTTAAATAATTAGGATACTTTGTAAAACCTGATATTTAAATAAGTATAGGCATATAATAATATAACTTACAACTAATGATATGGTGCATTAATATGAATCATTTTTATTCCACTGGTTTTGTTATAAACAGTATAAATAAATAATCCTTTTTATGTTATCCTTGTTTTGTGGTATTTTAATAAAGAGTTTTGTATTGTATTGTATTGTAATTTTGGAAACGATGCCAACTCGCAGGGGTTTATTAGATTTGATTAAATTAATGTTTTAGTGTTATTTTGTACATATTTCATAAATATTTTATGGTTTTAATTTGTTTTTCTGTGTACATAATATATTATTTATTAAATAATATTATTATTTTATCCTTTTATTAATTGTGGTTTTTGTGTACTACAAATAGAGCATAAAACGATGGTACTAATGTGCAAGGTATTAAAAAAGACTAATACGAAAAACTCACCAACAAAAAATATAAATATTTATAAAAAAAACTAACATTTGTACGCCGTACCTGGCAAGGACATGGTGGTCAAACGCAAACTTATGAGTTATTAAAAAAAATTATACATTTCTATTCTTACAATACGACAATGTATGCTACTTTATAATAATATGTATGAGTACCTAACATGTTCTGACAAATAAATAATTTGATTTGAAAGGTCCAATCTGTTATCTTTTTCTATTTTCTCGTGGAAACGACAGCCACACCCCTACCCCTAGAATACCCCTACGTATAAAATACATAATAATTTTGTAATTGTTTCATTGTTTGTAAGAGACATGTAAACAAAAAACAAAATGACAATGGATGAGTGAACAGGAAAATGTGATGCGGCAAAATCCTGATGTGGTCTAATGATAACCTGGCGAACGTTGTTTGTCTACGTTTGGCAAAAACCTAAGGTCCAAATGTGAAGATAATAGTTTAATATCGGCAGTCGCATGAAACGTTTCTGCCAAACCCTGAAATGCGGTGTTATACTATGGAAGAAAAATATGTTAAACAGCTATGAGGCGACATGTTTTTTTTCACGTTGGCGCCAAAACTCCCATGCAGACTTGACTTGAACCTCTTTGAATAATTTTAAAGAGGATTAGTTTATTTTTACTCTCACAAAAACCAGTTTTTTGCACTAGAGTATAAAAAACAGGTTCAGTCCGCTTACTCCGGGCATAACCAAGAACTTTATCAACATGAGAAGTGAAAAATAGATTCGCGAGTGGCAATACCTAGAAAGATGTCACCGATTTTATAATGCGGTGTGTACAAAATCGTCCAATTGAAATTCTTTTCGTCGTTTGTTTTAAGTCGTATAAAATCTACTTGTAAGTATTCATTAAACCATTCATTGACTTGTCTGCTCATGCCTTAAACACGAGGTCGTGAGTGAGTAGTGGAGGAGCCGCTGACAAACTTTGTTGCACGAAAAATTTGGTATTTTTACTGAATCGTTTCTTATAGAAAACGGTCATTGACACTCTACAAAATGTGTGATACAGTCGATTTTTTTCGCGATTTCAGTGTTGGCCCTATAGTAAATTTAAGTTGTTGATAATTATGTACAATGACCTCTTTTCGACTTACAGTATACAACGTTTAACAAAATGTGTGATTATACCACAGAATACATATTATTATATAATATATATTAGTAAAAGCGTATGTATGACTCATCTTTACAAAGAACTTTTAATATGGAATCAACTCTAAAATCACGGGGAAAATCAGCTGTTCCATACATTTTGTCAAGCGTCCAATGACTGTTTTCTATGGAATTGCTGTTTTTTTCTTCGCGATTTCATGTTCATGTTCATAGGAAAAATTGTTCATAATGATGAGTACAATTACCTCTTTTCAGCTTAGAAGTCTATGTGCGTTACCCTGTATTGTAGCTTCTTGAATATTCCACATGTTGCACGTGTGAGGTAAAAAGGATTCGTGATAAATAATGTTAACATCTCCCGCACTATGCTAGCGTGCAGTCACACTCACTTGCTAACAGTGCTAACGTGATAATTAAAGTGTGCGCCTGTTTGTCATTGCTACAGGTCAGTGGTACTTAAAGTTTGATGCGGCCCATGAGAAAAATTATATGCGCGCCGTACCAAAACAATTTTGACATTTAAAATTATAACACGACTATAAGGTAAATATTTCAATGCTTTTAGTCGGATCGGTGTTGAATCGATATAGTGTGCTATGATTCTATATCATCCAATCTCAATCTCGATCCAAAATCAACGAAAGGTTGTAAAACTATATCAATTTATCTTTTTGGGGTGTTTAAATAATCAGATCAGATCAGCAGTGCAAGTACCGTTCTTTTATCGATCGTCAAATTGACAGTTGAGCTCGTCAAATTGGATTTATGCAATTTTTTCAGTACTCGCTGTGATCGATTATATGGCATTTTAGCGAATTTGACGATCGATAAAGAACGGTACTTGCACTGCTGGTCTGCGAATGTTTTGGCGCGAATTCCAAATTAGTTAAAAAAATATACTATTTGTTATTATAGATACACTAATTTTCTTCAAAAATAAGTTGTTTTAGAAATTGTAGATGCATGAGAACATCGTGAAGCGGTTTTTGAAAGATGCATCATTCCCTCAACTCATCCTGTTCACCTTATGTCTGCGTGTCACGACCCCTACCTCCCATCAGTCCCTCTTTAATGAGCTTATACTATCTCAGAGCTAGCATGGCTATTGCTTAAAACGCAAGTAGTTCTGCTAGTTATTAGCAAATTTAAATTTGTGCGCGATCACAAACACATACCTAATACAAAATATTGCATACTGTGATTAGTAGAAAGAGCGAGATGCGTTTTCGTATGTTGAACTAATAAAAATATATATATAAAAACTAACATTTGTACGCTTAACAGGCAAGTCTCAGAGCAAATAAAAATACAGAGTTCCTACGGTGCACTGCCAAAGTGACGCCAAAATCGCTTCCAAAACTACGTGTATTCCCAATAAATACACGACTCACGCACAAATACGCATTCAAAACTACGTGAATTTCTTGTCAGAACGTCGTACTGAAAACGTCCGTTTTAAAAAGAAACAATGACTTCTTGCAGTGTTAAGAACTGTAAAAACAACACAAAAGTAAATAAGAAGAAGGATGGAATATTTCCACACTTAAGTATTTATATTATCACTTATTTTGATGAATTACGTACGACAGGAACTTCGACTACGCACACATGTTTCAAAAAGTGGCTTCACTTTTCGTGTTCGCGGTAGTCCCTCTGTATTTTTATTTGCTCTGAGCAGGCAAGTACATGAGATACGTCTCCATTCTTACGACCATGTATGTTACTTTGTATGTATGTGTACTTACTACCTACCATGTCCTGACAAATAAATACTTTTAAATTATTTCGTCTAACCTGAAGCAAAAGGGGGGCCTTTCGTCAAAAGTTTGAAAGCCACTGGAACTTATCGGTTTGAGTTTTGTTGTAACGTATCTTTTGTAATTTTTTTTTTTTTTTTTTTTGTTGTTCCGTCTATACTTATGTTATCTTTTGTAATAACAATAAATATGTTACGAAATACTTGTGATACATAATATTGGGTAATATTTTCACGCTATGGTAGTGTTACGTCTATTTGTATTAAAAATAAAAACATTTACACAGGGTAACCAGAACGGCTGTAAGCCGAAAGGAGGTTTTTGGGTTCGTCATTAAGACAACTGGGATTAAACCATAAAGCAAGAAATCTGCTGTTTTATAGAAAAATTACGCATCAAAAATACTGTCGGGAACGAGTGGATGCGAATAGCGAGAGACCGGGGAGAGTGGCATAAACAAAGGGAGGCCTATACCCAGCAGTGGGTCACTCAGGGCTGATGATGATGATGATGATAGAAAAATTGCATTTATACATGTAAGAGCAGCTGATAATGTTTCCGTGATTTCAGTTTTTTTTTTACTGGCATGGCGTTTGACTTCAGCTCACCTGATGTTAAGTGACGGTGCGGTCAAAGTTGGTAAACACTTGCAATGTTAGTTAGTTTGTGTAGATCAAATCTTGCAAGCTGAATTAGATCCAGCTCCTCCTAGCAGATTTTGCTGAAATTTTGCAAACACTTGAAATTCTGATGATTTTGCAAACATTTGAAATTCTGATGATTTTGCAAACATTTGAAATTCTGATGATTTTGCAAACATTTGAAATTCTGATGATTTTGCAAACATTTGAAATTCTGATGATTTTGCAAACATTTGAAATTCTGATGATTTTGCAAACATTTAAAATTCTGATGATTTTGCAAATTATGATGACAAAACAATATCCAATACGTACCCCAAATAAATAAAATTCAAAAATATATACATATATAAAAAACAATCATTTACCCATTTCCTTTTTTTTAACTCTTTTAAATATTTTCCTTTCTTTCAATATTGTAATAATTATACCTATTCAAAATGACCGCCAAAATTAAGTTAAATTAAAATTAAAAGAATCATTTAATTTAAATAAATCAAATTTTATAAATAAATTGATCAAATTTTAATTAATAGTTATAATGTCAATAATAGAAATAGTAGTCAGGCTGTAATTAATTATTGTTTTTATAAAATTAATTTAGGCAATTTCAATTTAATTTATATAATTTATTAATTTTATATTTATATTATTTAAATAAAACCTTTTAAAAATCATTTTATAAGAAGCAAGACCTATAAATATTCTGTCTAAAAGAGACCGCAGGGAAACGCTGGATGCAGGCCGCTTCCAACCGGCCCTTTTGGAGATCGATGGGGGAGGCCAGTCCAGCAGTGGACGTCCTACGGCTGAAATGATGATGATATAAAATGTTATTGTTGTTAGTGAAGCTTTAACATATAGGTTAGTATAAAGTTATATAATTATTTACAGGAATTTTTTTTACGGTGGTAAGATTGTGGAATGAGCTCCCGATATTTCGGCGCAGTTATATGCACCATGTAAATAATCATATAACTTTAGTGAACAACCGTGATCGTTCAAAACAGGTTAGTATAGTTAGTTAGTTAGTCAAAAAGCTAATTTTAACTCAGTTTGACTAGCTCACCGCAGGTCGTCTAGGAATTCGTTCACTGTGTTTATCATGGCGCGTTTAACTGTAAATAAATAAACAGAAAAATTATTTACATTGAAGGTTCTAAAATACGTTTGTTGTATGGGACAAGTGCCTTTATTAACTAAACAAAATACAAGGTAAAACTAACACTACAGATACAGTTAGACTGTCCATAGACCGTTGAAGGTTTGAAGACAATCCAAATGCTCAATCCCACTACCAGATGGCAGCGTACCCAGCATGCTGGGTACATGCATGGGAATCCACTTTCGTTTTTACTTTTTGACTTTTTTATTATTTGTTTGTTAATCCGCCGTAACATTACATATTCTGTGAAAATTTCAAATTATTTTTGTATTAGCTCTAATGTAAAAACGGCAATACGTACAAGCGTCAAACTTGGCGTGATTATAGTACACACTCTAAAGTATAACAACAAATAATAAATAATGGCCAAGTGCGAGCCGGTGACAAATTTTTGTTCATTAAAAATTATACCGAACCTCACTTGCAAAATATTAACTATATGTGACGGCGTAGCAATTGCTTGGCTATTTTGGTAGGGGTTGTCGAACCAAATAGTTTTTTTTTTTAAATTGATATTTATTGTATTTTGGGGTGGTACGGAACTCTCAGTGCGCGAGACCGATTCGAACTTGACACGATTATTTGAAATTTTTACCTGGCTTTCTATTACGGTTCGAAAGATACAGCCGACAGACGGACGGACGGATGGACAGACATCGTAGGCTTAGTAATGAGGTCCCATTTTTAACCTTTGGGTACGGAACCCTAAAAAGTAAACGGCATTCCAAGCCGGACATAACGCGGCCATAACATAACAGTGATTCAGACTTTGTTATGCTGGGAAAGTCGCGTGATGCGCGTACTCTGCCAATAAGTAAACCCGTACGAAGCGCTTTGATTTCACTCTTATTGATGTACACTATCATCCTGGATCGGCTCGTTTAGTCGTGAAAAGCAAACAAACAGACAGACAGACAGAGAGACGTATTACGACTTATCGCGCCCAGATACAGTTAGCGGTCGCGTGATTTTCCAACTGAGCGGATTAGGTGCCTGTAATAGCAATTGTCCGTAAGGCCCCTGTTGGGTTATTTTTTTTAATAATTGAAGGTACTTTTTAGTATCCCGTACCTCAAAAGGAAAAAACGGAACCCTTATCATCACTTTGTTGTCTGTCTGTCCGTCTGTCAAGACCCTGTTTCTCAAGAACGCGTAAAGGTATCAAGTTGAAATGTATACTAAATACTTGGGTTTATAGTTTCTTTTAGCTGTGAAAACATAAAAGTTGTAAGTCAACGCAATCAAAAGATATGACCGTTTATGTCGCATATTTTGCGATTTCACAGAGGAATCAAAACCTATAGGGTACTTCCCGTTGACTTAGAATAATTAAATTTGGCGAAAAGCAAGGTCTTATAGCACATAAAAAGGAAAAAATCTGAAAGTTGCAAATTTGGTATTACATCACATAAAAAAAATATTTTGCTATTACAAACGTACTTTTTGCAGTTGGTATGTATGGGAGCACCTGTTTGCCAACTACAAAGGTAAGTTTGTTATTCAATATTTCAATCTTTTTAACCTTTTTCTTCAAGACTCGATTCCCAGGATGGATCTACTTACATATTTATTACGCTTCAACGGAACCCTCAGGGTGCGAGTCCTACACACACTTGACCGGTGTTTTTAACTAGATATTACAAGAAGTGTCTCAGATCCTATATGCGTTACTCAGATAAACTCAGATACTGTCAGATAGCTCATGTGAACAGAGTACGATAACAAGACAATACCACTATCGAGCGCCACTATCGCATTTTCTGAACAACATTGAAATAGCTATTTTATCACCGGGAGTTCACCTCATTTTCAAAAATCTTTGCGACGCGTGACCAAAATGCTGCCGTGTTTCTGGCTCAACGCATTAGCATTGCCATTCAACGTGGTAATGCCGCCAGCATGTTGGGTACGCTGCCAACTGGTAGTGGGCTTGAGCATTTGGATTGTCTTTAGACCTTCAACGGTCTATGGGCAGTCTAACTGTATTTTTAGTGTTAGTTTTAGCTTGTATTTTGTTTAGTTATTAAAGGCACTTGCCCAGTTTTTTTTTTAAATCAAAACTAGTCCATATTTTAGTAGTTCACCTCAATAGCCCAGATTTTTTAATCCTATCCTCAAATCAAATTCGTTTATTTGCATGAATATAGGTAGGTACAGAGTACAGGGGCCTTACGGACAACTGCTATTACAGGCACCTAATCCGCTCAGTTGGAAAATCACGCGACGGCAAACCTTATCGCGCCCAGATACGGTTTGCGGTCGCGTGATTTTCCGACTGAGCGGATTAGGTGCCTGTAATAGCTGGTGTCCGTAAGGCCTCTGTTCAATAGTTTTATATTCTATTTTATACACACCCATAATTGTATTTAGTACTCAACAGGGCCTCTTTGTGTTGGCTTCGGCCCCACCAATGCCTATCAAAGGTCCGGGCTAGACCCGTGCATAAGTTTCAATAGTAAATATATATTTTAAAAAAAAAAACCCGGGATATCACCTAATTTTTTAAAATCTCACAGAGCGCCGCGTGACTAAAATGCTGGCGTGTTTCTGGCTCAACGCATCAGGGTGGTAATGCCGCCAGCATACTGGGTACGCTGCCAACTGATAGTGGGATTGTTTGCATTGTCTTTAGAGCTTCAACGGTCTATGAGCAGTCTAACTGTTTTTCCAGTGTTACCTTGTATTTTGTTTAGTTAATAACGACACATGCCGCATATTTTTTGTTGGTTTTCTTTCTTTCCTCTGTGAGGATTTTGTCGCAATTCTTAGGCGTTTGTTGCAGATATTTGAACACGAACGATTATTGTACTAAGGCATATCTCCCTTGTATGTCTGATGTGTGGTTACGTGCAACTTTCTATTCTTCTAGTCTCATTAGGTGGTACGTGTGAATCAAAATGAATTTAAATGAAGCAGACATTGTTAATGAGATTATGATGATTTCTTCTAGAGATTGTATACAGGGGCCTTACGGACAACTGCTATTGCGGCACCAAACTAACGTTAAATCCGCTCAGTTGGAAAATCACGCGAACGTGAACGTTAACGCGCCCAGATACGGTTTGCGGTCGCGTGATTTTCCAACTGAGCGGATTTAACGTTAGTTTGGTGCCGCAATAGCAGTTGCCCGTAAGGCCTCAGGACTAACTGCGACCCGCGGTTTCACCCGTGTGCAGATCCTCAGAAACGTTATATTCTAACGCTCAGAAATTCACAGTAGGTGGAGATAAAATTATTCATAACCTGCTAGCTCCACTAATTAGGGCTCCGAACCCAAAGGGTAAAAACGGGACCCTATTACGAAACAACAGTAAACGAACGAAACAGAACAACGAAAACAGTAACGAAAGTGTTTTTAACTTATTGTGAAAATTTAACTGATCAATGGGACAGGGGCAAAAAGGCCGATGACTATAATGACAATTTGTATGACATACTAATTTTATGTTGACATATTTTTACAGCAATTTGTTGTATTTATTATATTAGTAATTTTATAATATTATTCCTATTTTTACTAGGAAATCTATTTTAGTTTTAACAGTATGTGAGATAAATGTTAGTGGAATTTGTCCGTTTTTATTCTCAATAAATAATTTGAATTTGAATTTGAATTACTAAGCCTACGATGTCTGTCTGTCCTTCCGTCTGTCTGTCCTGCCTTTAAACGGCTGTATTTTTCGAACCGTAATAAATAGCCAGTTGAAATTTTCACAGAATATGTAATATTACGGCGGATTACCTAATAAATAATAAAAAAGTCAAAAAGTAAAAACGAAAGGGAGGTCCCTATACAAACTTATTTTTTACGTATTTTTGTATTAGCTCTAATGTAAAAACGGTAATACGTACAAGCGTCAAACTTGGCATGATTATAGTACACACTCTAAAGTATAACAATAAATAATGGCCAAGTGAGAGTCGGTGACAAATTTCGGTTCATTACCAAGTTATAATTGGTAAATTAGTTTTTAAATTTTATGGTTGTACTGAACCCTCAGTGCGCGAGCCGGACTTGCACTTGGCCGGTTTATTGTTAAATTGTTAATTATTCAGCATTACACAGCCTTGTCCATTACTTAGTAGACGTTGTAAGTTGGCTCGAACACGGTTCGGGTTCAGCCAGGAGCCAAGTAGGTCACTGGATCAATACAGCTCAGCAACCTAAATCTAGGGCCTTACGCGAGGCCAAAACAGCGCTGAAACAGCGCAGTGTGGAAAATCACGCGAACATGAACCTTTATGCGTCGAGATAAGGTTTGTGTTCGCGCAACTGTTCGCATCACCTAAACAGAATCGCTTAAATCAGGTAGTCGTAAGGCCCCTGGTAATCCAACACAGTGACCTTAACCTCAGATCTGACATACAAGGGTGATATGGTGGATATGGTGGCGGGTGCGAACGCATCTGGCTTAAATCAGGCTTAGTCAAACTCACCCAGCAGACGACCTTGTCGTCCATGACCTTGGAGGTCGAATATATTGGTGTTTTAAATTCAAACACCAAAATAGTGATTAAAAGTGCTTTTTATTCACTGTTTTCATTGAATAAAATAAGCTTTTTAGACATAGTATAAATAATATTTGTACGTACATCTTAGAATAACTACACAAATAAACCAAGTACATTCGCAAAATTTAAGCCATTCAAATGGTGTCATATATGACACCAAAAAAAAAAATTAAATTTTTACTATGACAATTTGCGCGGTGAAATCGTACCACAACAAATTAGAAAAGCAGCATAAGAGTTATGGTGTGACATTCCACAGGTAATCCATTAATTTTCTTGCTTAAATCGTTTAAAATACCAATCGAAACGTAAGCTACGAAGCGAATTTGTAGTTTACGTTTTGAGAAGGCGTTGTTTGGAAACGCACCTTCTCTGAGTAGTTATTCTAAGACGTACATGAATTTTATAGTCGAGCGGGAACAAAAAAAAAATATTTAAAGTTGAAATGTAAATTTGGTAATAGTCGTTGGTCTGGTCTTACCTATACTAGAAATTAATTAAAATCAAAAACTTGACAAATCATCGGCGCCCGCGCAGTCACCTCTCGAAGTAAAAGTTGTTTTTATAAGCATCACTTTCCCTGCACATGTCATGGCAAAAACATTCACTTTCAAGTGTACTGTTACTTAATCTGGCCTTGAGTAACAAGTAATGTTATTTTAATCATGCAAAGTTTATGTTCTCAAGAAAACTTGCTGTTAAAATGTACCTACTTGCTGTAAGCTTTTTAGGGTTCCGTACCCAAACGATAAAAACGGGACCCTATTACTAAGTCTACATTGTCTGTCTGTCCGTCTGTCCATCTGTCCTACCTGTTAACGGCTGTATCTTTCGAACCGTAATAGATAGCCAGTTGAAATTTTCTCAGAATATGTAATGATGCGGCGGATTAACTAACAAATATTAAAAAAAAAAAGTTAAGTCGAAAGGGACATACAAAAAACGTATTTTTTTTAACGTATTTTTGTATTTATCTAATGTAAAAACGGGCCTTGATCGAGTCGGGCTAGCCGTACCACCACAAAATTCAATAGCAAAATTACCAGTCATAACTTGGTAAGGAACAGAAACGTATCACCGACTCGCACTTGGCCATTATTTATTATTTATTACTTGACTTTGGCAAATGCACAAGTCGTGCAACGCCAAAATCCTAAACACACTTCCAATTCCACGATTTCCATGCAATTCGGTATGTAAAGTTTTTTTTTTTAATATTTTTATTTCGTAGATAAGGCTATTTTAAGAAACTAATTTCAATATTTTTGTTTTCTATTGAGTAGTTATTTTACAATATTTTTTTGAAAATTGAAATTATGTGACGTCACCATATAGCACAAAATTTCGTTGCGTTGAGAAGTCTAAAAAAGCACCCCATATTGGCAGCCCTGAAAAAAACCAGACAGTCAAACCACAGAAATGAAAAAATATTCTATTCTGTGTGACGAACAGTGTGTCAAATGTATAATATTTTTATTCATAAAAGGCACAGAAAATAAAATGCTACACCGTGACGTCATTTAGAGGTCAATGAAAGTCGAATGATTTCTTAGTTTTATGTTAAAATAAATGGCATCTTATCGTTTTAAAGGGTCAGAGTAGAAAAATAAGGGTTAGTAACATAAAATCTCGAAATGGTTTTGGAATTGGCATAGGTTAATTTTTTTTAGCATACCGAATTGTCTAGGATTTCCCTCTTTGGAAATATTGAACTTGATCGACAAATACAATACTCGATTTTACTGTACGAAAGATAATATTAGGATTATAACATAATACATAAGCACAAAATATTTAAAAAAAAATGAAATAAACATTCATTCATTAACATGAGTACAATTTTTGTTTGCTTGCGATAAAATCAGTTCAATATGAAATATATTAACAGCTGTATGGAATGCCAATATCTAAAATCAATATTTATTAATTCAATATTTTTTTTTATCCGCGCGTTTTTGTCTCGGGCGAATGACCTTATTAGTTTATTGGCTTTATGCTAAGTCTAAAAACATGGATTTAAGACGCGTTCTTTCTTCATAATATAAAATTGAAAAAAAAAACTTGAACGTGACGTTACAATACCAAAGCAAGCAACGATTTTCTTTGTTTTCTGTGGCAAGGACCATCCATGGAGAGGACACGCTAGGGGAGTTTTGCCGCCAACGTGGAAAAAAAGCATGGCTCGTTGTATTATTTTCCAAAACTTGTGCATTTTACGGTGGATTATCGTGGACGTGCTCGAGAGTGGGTAATGATATAACACGTTGAAACATGTATTTTCGTGTTGTTTCTAAAACTCCATAGAAGCCGCTTGTAAAGTCTCCACCACTTTAATAGGACCTTGACTTATTTTGCTTGACTCTGACTGTGACCGATTTGTTCGGCTCCATTTTATCAAACTTGATATTAATTTAATACTTGACACTGGCAAATGCACAAGAGTGCGACGCCAAAATCGTCTAAAGAAAAAAGAGATTCCTTGTAAAATACTTTTCTTTCAACTACGTAGTAATGTTATCATTAATCACTACAAAAACGATCACAAAGAACGTATATTTAGCTTCGAACGAAAACAGTGCAGAAATGTTTTATGAAATCTCACTGTTGCACAGTTTTTTATTTTTTATTTAGATATAAATTTACCACAGAGGTTTAATGTCTCCCATTGAGTTTAATATAAAATGTATGCATTAGATCAAAAAGATACTGGCTGAAAATTAAAATCGCCGGAATAAAACCGACTTGGTGAAACTTGAGGAGAAGATGAAATTAACTTTGTTTTCATTACCTTGAGTTTTTATTTTGAGTAGGTATATTTCATCACGGTAGGTAGATTGGTAGTTGAAAGAAAAGTAGATCGCTAAAGTGAGTAATTAATGCACTCGTATCAATTTAGTTCACCAACATAACACTCGTGCATTAATAACCCACTTTGCGCTCGATGCAACAATCTACTATTGAATAGAAAGGAAACTAAATAACAAATTTAAATATTATGATTTTGAACACGTAATTTATCTATTCGTTTTTTAAAGGTTATGTTTCAGATATACCGCTAATAAGTCTAGACTATCCGCATCATTTACAGTTAAATATGACAAATTATTATAATAAACAACAGCATATCATTATCTAATCATTACGCCACACCCTGTATATTTTACGTTATGTTTTTATGTTAGAAAGCTCATTTTGCCCTCGTTTCCTCTAATAGACATGCCGTGAGGGTGACGTCGTTTGTGCGAAACTATTGATTAATATTTATTTTCATCTCTCCTCTTTGCCCGATGAATAAAGTCAAAAGGGCGCGGCCTTAAGCACGCTAGATTTCGGCGTGTTAATATTACAAAATAATTAGAACAAATTTTTGTTTTAATATTTGTTAAAATGACCGGAATAAATGGTTTTTTTTTTGTTTTCAGACCGATCGTGTTTCGGGCTTTATGGTTTCCTAGATAAAACATTCAATTTTGTTATGACACCATTTTTATAATTTTAAGCTAACCATGGAGGAGGATGAATAAATAAATAAATAATAATAATGGAGGTATGCACACTTAAACTAAAATGACCATAATTGCTAAAAGTCGGAAAAGAGCGCCTTAAGCGTATTTTGATAACTAGACCTAGGTGAGGGGTGTTGATTTTTATTGTAGTTACAGATGTGTCATACAATGATCATGTTTATGTATGTCGACAATGGTCACCGCCATACTCAAAACAATCGGAGGAAGGAGGTTTGTATGATAAGTTGAGTCGAACAATCCGACGTTACCACTGTTATTACTTACGAGGATAATTTTACTGGGAATATGCAAGACAGGCTAGGGCAGGGGTGACCAACATACAGCCCGCGGGCCACAACGCGGCCCGCCAAGGTTCCTAATCCGGCCCGCGAACGAGACAAAAGTTGGGTAACTTTAAACTTTTTTAGACGTAATTTTGTAAAGAACGGAGATTCATATCTATATCATCTACTAATATTATAAAGAAGAAAGATTTGTATGTAAGTATGTTTGTAACGAAATGGGTCAAAAAGTACTGGGCCGATTTTAAAAATTCTTTCATTGTTGGGAAGCTACACTATTCCCGGGTGACATAGGCTATAATCTATACCCGTGCGAAGCTGGGACAGACCGCTAGTCACCTATATCAGTGTGCCTGTGCATGCAGTTACAAGTGAAGCCTGCTGTTAATTCCGCCAAAAGGTTATAATTAATAAGGAGCTGCAAAAAAGGATGCAGCTGGACTTCATCTGTACTTGAATGGTGAGACGCTGAAATATGTTACTAAGTTTAGGTACTTAGGACATGTTGTTGCCAACGACCTTGTGGACGACCTAGACCTAGACAGAGAGAGGCGGTCTCTAGCTGTCAGAGCCAATATGCTAGGTAGAAAGTTTGCTGGCAGCTCGCGGGAGGCGAAAATTTTGCTATTTAAAACTTATTGTACTGCACTTTATACTCCGCAGTTATGGTCTCACTACAAAGTAGAGAGTTACCGCACGTTTAAAGTGCAGTACAATGACTCGTTTCGTATAATGTTCCGGCTGCCGCGGTGGTGCAGCGCCTCCTCGTTGTTCGCAGAGGCCCGCGTGCCGGCTCTCGATGCACTGATTAGACATCGCATTGCCCGATTTAGAGCTACACTCTAAATGTCGGGTAATGCGATTATAAAGACAATATACGACCACTGTTTTTCTTTACAAAAATTTTGGTCCAAGGCTTTAGTCTAATGTGATAAATTTTAAATAACTAACTAAATTTAAAAATATAATTTGTAATTCTACAAGGATCTTTGTTGTCTCTAATAAAATGAATTTAAATTTGAAAATTTAAATTTGAATAATTATACCCTTTCTACCATTATACTTATATTAGTTTTGATTTGCTCAGTTACGAAGCATCTCTTGGCCCGCCATAGTTAGAAAGCTAATAAATCCGGCCCGCCACATAATTTAGTTTGACGCCCCTGGGCTAGGGTAACCAACAAGGGAAAATTTTCCAAAAAAGTCGGACATATGCTAATAAATCTAGATGTTTTATTGACCGAGCGAAGTGAGGTCTAAGTCTGTATACAGTGGGACAAATCGGCGTTTAAACATAAATGTATGTTTGTTCGACAACAACTTGAGTACCGTTAATTCGATCATGAAGTTTTGTAGGCGTATAGTTCAAGTATAGTACATTGTTATCCTAGGGGTGGAAGTAATTTATTTAGTCCCGAGACTAAATAAGTCTTTAACCCCGAGGTAAGCACTGTGCTTTGCATTACGAATATAAGGAAACTAAAAATAAAAACATGAACTGATTGTGTTAATACAAATCTGCAACACGGAAGTATAAACAAAACTCTACAATGAAGATCGGATTCCCGCCATTTTTTTTAACTTCCTGAAACTGGCAACTGCACGAGAAGTGCAGGACCATAATCCCCTGAGAAAAAAAAGTTGGAACATGGTTTAATAAAAATGTAAAAATAGAACTAGTTTTTTTTTAATAATCTGAGTGTCTGTCAGTTGAAAGCGATTCTCCCTAGGGCTGAAATGTATTACTTTCAACCCGCTCCTCAGGCAACTTCAGACCTACTTTCCGAGTATGAGTAATGAAAAATATATTTTTTAAGTTCGTATATGAGTTAATCTGATGCAGGGGTTGTAAAGATATTAAATTAACAAAGTTACGAAATACCGTTGGCTAAAGGAAAGAGTTCCTAAAGAGTCCGAAATGAAGCTATTTTGTACAAATACAAAAAATACAAAAATACAATCAATCAAGATACTGGTAGGTGGGAAAACTATGGAGCAGTACCTTAGTGTAGGTGAAGTAAAAGCTTGTAAAAATAGAACATCGCGAGGTCTCAGCTCGGGGCGAACTACTAGTTTATTTCAGGCTACGAAAATAAAGACAGCAACACATTATTATCATAGTTGAAGACCGCCAACTAAAGCTTCAAAATCGATCCCACTAAATTACAAAGTCACCTTAAAAACCACGCAAACGTGCTTGTGCGTGCCACATGGAATAAGTAACACAAGAATCGTCTAAATATTTAATAGGCGATTACCATGCAAACGGTCGACCAGCATACACAAATACAGTGTTAAGCCATTAAAAAATTCGAGAATGCCTTTGCCCATACGAACAGCTCACAAGTCAATTGAGAAAACAACGAAAAATAAACGTCAAAAAACCGGACAAGTACGAGTAGGACCCGTGCTCTGAGGGTTCCGTTGGACGAAACCCTAAACTTGGTTGGGAGCGAGTTAAAAAAAAACTAACTGAAGTTGAAATATTGAAAGACAAATTTAACTTTGTAGTTGACTATAAGGTTCTTCCATACATTCAAACTACAAAATAATTATTTTTAAATGATATAACTTCAAATTTGTAAGTTTCGGATTTATTCCTATATATATATATATAAATTATGTGCTATGAGACCTTGCTTTTTGCCAAATTTCATGATTCTAGGTCAACGGGAAGTACCCTATAGGTTTTGATTCCCCTGTGAAATCGCAAAATATGCGACATAAACGTTCATATCTTTTGATTGCGTTGATTTATAACTTTTGTTTTTTTACAGCCGAAAGAAACCGTTGACCCAAGTATTTAGTATACATTTCAACTTGATACCTTTACGCGTTCTTGAGAAAAAGGATCTTGATAGACGGACAGACAGACGGACAAACAGACGGACAACGAAGTGATAAGGGTTCCGTTTTTTCCTTTTGAGGTCGGAACCCTAAAAGTGGCAAAACATGGCCAAAAAATGTTTTTGTTCCGGACAACATGAACCTTAGGTACTTATGACTACAAAACAAACTATAATTTAAAAATAAACATAATTTAAAAACTACCTTAAGTTATTATCCGATTTAATAGATCACATTTGACATTTCATCAAAATTAAACAAATGTATACACCTAAATATTTGTTTAATTTTATACCTTGTTACAAGGTATAAAATCAAACAAATGTATACACCTAAATATTTGTTTAATTTTATACCTTGTAACAAGGTACTTGGGTTCAGGTGCTCAAGTGAAGTGTTAAGTGTTATTAATAATGTATATTATGTAGGTACTATTAGTGCAACATTTTCGCTTTGCGAAAAAGCACTTTAAATAAAGATTATAAAATATAAAAATAAACTAGGTAAAGTCCTTTTCATGAAAGAAGTCCCACGGCAAACAGCGGAACTAAATTTCCATGTTGTAGTTGTCAGGTGTTGTTACTGTGTTTGGACGCTAGTGAGATTTTTATTAATTTTCCTTCGTTAAAGAGTCGTGTACGATGCCTAAATTTGTTAAAAGTGCACGAGCAATGATACTGATAGTGATTGATACGCGTCTGGCGGACTTCTTTCATAAAAAGCACTTTACACTTTTTTGCAACTTTTTTAATTAAAAAATACATATTTATTGTAATAATGACAAAAGAAAGCAATTTTACGATTTACTTTGACTTTAAAACATTGTTTTAAACTATCACGGTTGTTCACTAAAGTTATATGATAATTTACGGGATATTAAGTAGGTATATCGGGAGCACATTCCACAACATTACCACGGTAAATATCCCGTAAATAATTACATAACTTTAGTGAACAACCGTGATAGTTTAAATCTCTTTTCAACTACCTATCACGGTTGTTCACTAAAGTTATATGATAATTTACGGGATATTAACTAGGTATATCAGGAGCACATTCCACAACCTCACCAGGGTAAATATCCCGTTAATAATTATACATATAACTTTAGTGAACAACCGTGATAGTTTAAATCTCTTTTCAACTATCACGGTTGTTCACTAAAGTTATTTGATAATTTACCGGATATTAAGTAGGTATATCGGTAGCACATTCAACAACATTACCACGGTAAATATCCCGTAAATAATCATATAACTTTACTTTGACTTTGCTTTGCTAAGCTGACAGATGTCAAATGTGATGTATTAAACTTGCCCTACAGTAGCTAACAGACGTGTGGATTTGGTTGACGGACCGCCGTCCTATCAACAGGAGAGAAAGAGTAAGAATAACATATTTCCCTCTCTTTCTCTCCCGTTGGTCAGTTGGCGGTTGAGGTCAACAAATCCACATCTGTTAGCACTTTTAGTATGATGGGTGACAGATGCCAGACACGATCTCGAAAACTTTTTTCGTTTTCGTATTGTTCCATACATTGCTGGGCTGAAAGGTATTCGAAAACTTTTTTCGTTTTCGTATTGTTCCATACATTGCTGGGCTGAAAGGTATTCGAAAACTTTTTTCGTTTTCGTATTGTTCCATACATTGCTGGGCTGAAAGGTATTAGAAAACTTTTTTCGTATCTATACCGCCGATTTTAGTTCCTCCGCGTTTCCGCTGGAGGCGCTTTACTACAATGTTTGGAACAATACGTAAACGAAAAATGTTTTCGAATACTATCAAAACTTGTACTAGGATACTGAAGCGTCCCTTTATCATAAGTTCTTGACTTATAAGCAGAACAAAACAGTCGTCTGAGTCAGGCGACGTGTCCTATCTCTAATTAATGAAGGCGCGTCGTGGATGACGAAGCTTCAGTGAATCATCCATCAACCTTCGACCAATACAATGAATGGACGGTGTTGAAACAATAGACTGACAGATGTCAAATTTCCTTGCTTTAGTTGGATTTACTGGACCCGATTCCTAGGTACAAACACGCGTAACCTCAAGTTGGCCTTCATTCCCTATGAAATATTCGACCAAAATAAAACGAATGGACGGGCCCAGAAGAAGCGCATTTTTGAAGATTACAAAGTGAGCACCGGCTCTCAATTCGTTTCAGTCGGTCTCTAGTCGTAGGAAGAGCGACACAAGTCTATTGTTAGGTACATGATAACGAAACTATGCAAAATTATGCCTTCGTGTGCTTTTCCGAAGTGTAAATAGACATCAAAAACAGTTTCTATATTTTGTAACAAATGTATTGTACATGGTTATAATAAGGTGTTGAAGTATATGTCCGACGGTTTTGACTCGTTTTTACTGAGCAAGTTCAATGGTTGTGGCCCGTCTATTCGTTTTATTTGGATCGAAGCCATCAACAATGTTTTGCAGGCTTTACAACATTCCGTATTGTGGGGTCACTGCCCATCACAGCTATCCATTTCACACGTTTTATTTATTTATTTATTTAATAATAGGCTTGCGTTTGGCCGCCAACTCGCCTGATGCTAAGCGATGATGCGGTCTACGATGGAGCACGACCGATTCACTCGCGATTTGAAGACACCCAGATTGTAACTATCGGGGAACACCCATTCAGGCAGCGCATTCCACAGACTAGCAGTGCGCACAGTAAAAATTACTAGCGCTTACGAGTTTCCGGAATATCAACCATAAAGCGGTGTCGATTTTTCGTGCCCGCTCTGGCAGTCCGATAGAAAAATGGGTAGGAGGGAATTAGATCGTGCAGATCCAATGCACACTCTCCGAAATGTATCCGATAAAAAACCGATAGACTAGCAACTTTACGTCGATATGGTCAAGACTAAGGTTTTTAAGGTTTAAGGTTTTTAAGGTGTTACTTTAAGAAATAAAAATCTTAATCTTAATCTTACTAACCATATTCTTTATCATACGTTCAAGAGCTCTTAAATGTTGTATGCTTACCAAAATAAGGTTGTATGTATATTTTCAATATATTTGAAGACTAGCGGTCCGCCCCGGCTTCGCACGGGTATAGATTATAGCCTATGTCACCCGAGGATAGTGTAGCTTCCCAACAGTGTTTTTTTTTTTCAAATCGGTTCATTAGTTTCGGAGCCTATTCAATGCAAACAAACAATTAAATCTTTCCTCTTTATAATATTATTATTATTACTATATAGCTGACCTGACAGACGTTGTCCTGTCTTAGAACTGTCAAAAACGCAAAGTCAAAATTGTAAATCTATTTTTTTTCACCTTGTGTTACATTACTGGAGTTTTAGTAAGGATTCCCTATTTTTTTTGAAAATATAATATAGCCCTATGCTACCCGGAGATAGTGTAGCTTCCCAACAGTGAAAGAATTTTTCATATCGGTCAGTAGTTTCGGAGCCTTTTCAATGCAAACAAACAAAGAAACAATCAAATCTTTCCTCTTTATAATATTAATAATAATAGTATAGATAAAAAATCACTGAATGAGAACAAATGACTGAGAAATTGAGAATAAAAAAAAACGATTAGTCATTTTAGTTAGATCTAACTAAAGAATTAGGTTAGTACAGGCGTAACGAACATAAAAGGGTTCCTTGTAGTACAACGGAACCGAGAAACACATGTTGCAGGTGCCGTTTCTCATTTGCGACAAGTTTACTCACGTTTACTGGAATCGAGACGGAAATACAACCGGAAGCGATCCTGTTACAAATGTTACAATGTGTATGAATATAAAGAAACATTGTCTCGCGCGGACTTGTGATAATATAATTATTCTTTGAACCCGTATCGAATTAATTAAGTGACCAAAAGGACGTGTGGTGCTGGGTCTATTTAACAGAGCCAAGCAGAATAATTCGGTATGCTAAAAAAAATTTACCTATGCCAATTCCAAAACCATTTCGAGAGTTTATGTTACTAACCATTATTTTTTTTCTCTGACCCTTTAAAACGATAAGATGCCATTTATTTTAACATACATTCGACTTTCATTGTCCTCTAAATGACGTCACGGTGTAGCATTTTATTTTCTGTGCCTTTTAAGAATAAAAATATTATACATTTGACACACTGTTCGTCACACAGAATAGAATATTTTTTCATTTCTGTGGTTTGACTGTCTGGTTTTTTTCAGGGCTGCCAATATGGGGTGCTTTTTTAGGCTTCTCAACGCAACGAAATTTTGTGCTATATGGTGACGTCACAAAATTTCAATTTTCAATTTTTTTTTGTAAAATAACTACTCATTAGAAAACAAAAATATTGAAATTAGTTTCTTTAAATAGCCTTATCTACGAAATAAAAATATAAAAAAAAAATACTAAAAAAAAACTTTACATACCGAATTAATGTATTTTATTCAGGAACTTATGTAACATGCCATCTCATAACATTGAAATTAAAAACAACAAATTAAAATCTATTAAACCGTTACCAGTGGGAATTGTTCCCAAAATGCTGGCCCCATTACCACGTTGTATGGCGATGCTCACCCTTTGAGCAAAGTAGAGGCCGGCATTTTGGTCACGAGTTGCATCGACCAGACGTAAATACTAATTTTATTAATATTTTTTGGCTCCCGATCCCCACGGCCCCATAGTTTCGACCCCAAAAGGCTCAAAAATTTATCTACTATCCTGTATACTATATTTGCGCCTTTTGAGATCCTCTGCAGATGCTGCCGCCGCGCCAACCCTAATCTGCGTTCCGGAAAGACAAGTAGGTATAGTGTCAGAGTCAATAGTGTCAAGTATAGTAGTCAGAAGCAAGCTGGAGTCGAGCGCATGCGTCTGGAACCCACACCACGTCACCTATGTGCGGATGCTTGAAAAAGTTCAAAAGGCTTATTACCTACATGTACCCAACTAAGTTCTTGCTCGGCCAGCTCGGCTACAACTCACTAGAAGTGAGAAGGATGTCGGATTAGCTTACTACTTGCTGCAAGGTGCTCAGAGGATCGGGTGACTCCTTGCATCTGCACAATTTATTGTGCACTTTGTTTGTGCCAGATAAACCCGGGTTTTCGGCTAATAGGCGTGGAAAATTGTCCAAGTTTTTGCACGTGGATCACAGCCGCACTGTGGCACGCTCCATGTCTCCGCTGATTCGCGCCCGCCGCCACTTCAATGCACTCCTTTCCACCAACACTGATTGTGATATTATTTGTGACAATTGGAAAACTGTAACGAAAGACTCATTGTGAAAACTTAACTGATCAGTTAAGTTTTCACAATCAATCTGTCCCAATTTTTTTTTATTAAATATTAATTTGTATGACATACTAATTTTATGTTGACATACATATTTTTACAGCAATTTGTTGTATTTATTATATGTATTAGTTTTTTATAATATTATTCCTATTTTTACCAGGAAATCTACAGTATGTGGAATTTGTACGTTTTTATTCTCAATAAATAATTTGAATTTGAATGTATTTAAGTTATTCATTTAATACAACTATTTTAGCCGCGCACCTACTAATAATCTCAAGCGCATACAAGCATTGTAAGATTATAAGTACTCGTATCAAATACAAGCACATGTGTTGAAACATGATTCATGGCCGTCTCCACGCATGACTTTAAATCGATTCCTTGACTATTTCGCTCTGACTCATCTACGTAGTTTGTCTGATAACGGAAACGACGCGACATTGCAACTTTTTAGGGTTCCGTACGCAAAGGGTGAAAACGGGACCCTATTACCATGACTACGCTGTTTGTCCTACCTTTTCACGGCTATATCTTTCGAACCGTAATAGATAGCCAGTTGAAATTTTGACAGATACGAAATGTTACGGCGGATTGACTAACAAATAATGAAAAAGTCAAAAAATAAAAACGAAAGGGTCCCCATACAACAAACGTATTTTTTACGTACTTTTGTATTAGCTCTAATGTAAAAACGGGTAATACTTATAAGCGTCAAACTTAACATGATTTTAGTACACACTCTAAAGTATAACAACAAATAATAAAAAATGGCCAAGTGCGAGTCGGTGACAATTTTCTGTTCATTACCAAGTTATAACTGGTAATTTCGTTATTGAATTTTGTGGTGGTACGGAACCCTCAGTGCGCGAGCCCGACTCGCATACCGGTATATTTAATAGACGATTTATTTTAACTGAAAAAGTACGAAGTAGCGATAGTCCTGTCAAATTCGTTTTGTGAATTGTAAAACAGAATTGACACCGCTATCAATTTTTTTGAGTATTTAGTTACTTTTTACGCCAAAGTAATTGGTTAAAACTAAGCTGGTTTCGTTTCAATGCAAACGTGATAATTCACACTTGTCGCCTTGAGTTTACCTTTTTACCTACGTCTTATGCTGAGTGCAGACAATGTGCAACAGAAAATGCAATGCAAAGCAACAATAACGGTTTACACACTGGTTCTGTTTTTAAATGATTTCAAAAAAGGAAGTTCACAATTCGACTATACGCGTATATTATTTTTTTAATCGCCAACGCGTAAAGTTGGCTGATATAAGTATCTGTGTGCCTATGGCATCATTGGCATCATGGCTCCTAAGCGGATGCCCCGATTTTGATTTAGTTTTCTTTTGTTTGAAAAGCGACATGGTCGATACTTTTCTTAACTATGGATTCAAGAAAATGTGTTCAGCCGTTTGAAGACTATCCACATACATATACAAAGATGATTTTATTCTGGCTTCTGTGAAATAATCACAGATTAAATCGTCTATTAGGCATGATTCCTAATGTTTAATTTATTACAAATAACCGGGTTAGCGATGAATAAAACTAAATACATTACACATACTGAAAAAATAATTCGAATTGGCTGATAAATCTCTGAGATATGAGTATTTAAAGTTTTAGGTGGGGATAGAGAGGGGATGTTATATCCCTTTCTCGCAAAGCGTGTGTTAGTATAGCATTTGTATGGCGCTCCTGAGCCATGACGTCACGGCTCAGTATAGTGCGCTCTCTGTCTAGCATGAAATTAAATTAAATCAAAATGCTTATATCTTATTTATTTTTGAACTAATTTTAATTTTGTTTTTGTTGATGTGCTCTATTTATGATCAGCTTTTTTATGAAGTAATAAAAAAATATTAGTCATCATGCCTATTGTGGGGATTGGTGGTATCAAATTGCAATCGTCCTCCCACAGATCTAGTGATTCACGTTTAAAATATATTTTGCTTTTATTTTATTTTGTTTTAGCGATAGTAAACTGAATTGGGAATCAAAGAATATAATTTAAAAAAATTGTAAATTAACACCAGGCGCATCGGAGGTAAAACAAACAAAAGTCTTTCAAAAAAATCATCACCGAATATTAATTAATGTCCTCGTTCACTTTCTCTAATATATAAAAACGAAATTCAAATGAGATGCAGCAAAAATGGGTTTGTTTATGAATTACGTACGGTTAAGCCGGTAACTCCGTTTATAGTTTTATACGTGATTAATTCCTGTACAATAGAAGTAATTTTTTTTGAAAACTACTTCAATTGCAATATTAAACATAAAACACTGTTTTAAACTATCACGGTTGTTCACTAAAACAACTAACAACTAACTTTTAGCTAACTTTTTAACTGTTCGACCAACCACCCGCATTCTTCAGTCTTCCCGTGAACATGGTGCATGTGCGCCGAAATATCGGGAGCTCATTCCACAACCTTACCACGGTAAATGTCCCGTAAATAATCACATTTATAATTTTATTTTATTATAGAAACTGACGTGGTTATCACACATTTTATTTATATTACACGGGAATTACTCACGTAAGATTAAGCCGGTCACTCCGACTATAGTTTCATCCGCATTAGGCGGTCTTTTTCAAGCTGAATGCGCGCGCGCGGCTGCGTCGCTTGGCAATGAGTCGGAGTGACCGGCTTAATCTTACGTGAGTAATTAAAATAATAAATAAATATTTGGGACATTTTTGCACACTGCACTGTCATCTGATCCCAAACTAAGCAAAGCTTGTGATATGGCTGCCAGAGACTGATATACATACATATATAGCTTTAAATACATATTTAAATAGATATTAACACCCAGATATAGAACAAACACAAATGTTCATCGCATAAATGTTTGTCCTAGATGGGAATCGAACCCACGCCCCCAAGCTCAGAAGGTAGGTTCACTACCAACTGGACCAACGGGCTAACAATGCTAACAATTCCCGTATCATATAAATAAAATATTTATAACTTGTTGTAAAAATAAACATGTTGTTGACAAATGATTTATGGACAAAACTATCCCTTAGATCGGACATTTCTAATCACATTGGTTACATTACAAATCCATGGAGCAAGTATGTTTTCTGTGGGCAATATTGCCGTACATGTTACGTTGCTGTTGAGTTGCAGTATGTCTGTACACGGCTTATATCCTTGGTACACATTCGCGCGTTCGAAGTAAACTTTCATTTGTTTCTCTTATCAGCCGACGCTTAAGTAATTAAATGCGCGTTAAAATGTGCTTGAGAGTTGATATAATGTTACATAACCATCAAAATATAATCAAGTATTTATTCTCCGATTCAACTACAGTACTCCTAGTTTCCTATAACTCGTAGTTGATCCATTTTTTTATCATCATCATCATAATCAGCCTCCTGCTGAACCGAAAGGGTGATTGGGTCATATCCACCACGCTGGCCGAGTTGCGGGTTGGTGGATTCATACGCCATTGAATTCCTCAAAGACTAAGTTTTGTGCAAACTGGAGAAATTCGGTCGCCTTTTTTTTTAAATTATTAATAGGCTTGCGTTTGACCACCATCACGCCTGATGTTAAGAGGGGGCATCCGAAATTTTATGCTAATTTGCCATGATATTATAACTAAACCAAATATCCTATCAACGTAATAATTGATACATATGATTTTTCAATTCATGTTTTTTCCGCCATTAAGACAGAAACATAATAGCAAGATATTTACTCGATACTTTAATGTTTTGAAAATAGTGCCTTTTTGCAAATTTTTTTGATTTTACTTGGAAAGTACTTCAGTTACATATCTAAAATAAATACTCACCGAAGGAAAATATAGTTTGTTTTCCAGTGTTAAGACAAAATTTACCTAGATTAATTAGTACTCTCATAATAAATTATATTCGATTTGAGACTTACGTCCTTTAGTTCTAAGCAACTATTCGGTCAAACGGCAAGTCCGATATTCAGTCTTATTCTGTTGCGCTTTGCATCTAAATAGCGAAACATGCTCCGTTCAACCTCAGTACCGCACTGTGCCTCAACGGGGAAGGACGCACGCGCTTGCTTTTCGCCTTGGTTTTATCTTCCGAGTGCGATTATATCAACACCTACTGTATTTTCAAACAAAGGATAATATAAAAAATCGATGGCTCGAACGCGACCACTTGACGCGGCAACCAAGTGATGCCAATGACCTTAGAGCACAGACTAGGTAAAGCTACTACGAAAAAATAACATAGATACAAAAAAAAATGGATATGACTAGGCCGTAACGCATCCATTATTATGTATGCTCAGTAATATAACTATTAGAGTCGGAGTGTTTCTTTGTGACAGACAAACAGACAGAGAGAGAGAAAGAGAGAGAGAGACGGAGAGAAGCAGAGAGAGAGTCAGAAAGATAAAACTAAAAATTAAAAGATAATATAAAATAATTTAAGTTCATTATAATTTTATAAAATTAAAATTAAAAATCATTTAAATTAATGTGATGGTTAATTTGACTTAAGAGTTCCATCCACATTTTCTCACGTTTTTACTAGAAGCGGCTTTCTGCAAAACGAGGAAGGTTCTCAATTTTAACCGACAAAAAATAGCTTGGTAATAAATGGAAGCAAAAAAACTGCTCTAATAAAAAAAATATGTAAATGCGGAAAGTCAAACAATAGGTACTTATGTTTTTAACCGACTTCAAAACAGGGGGAAGGTTCTCAATTCGACCGGTATTAAAAAATACTAGTCGAATTGAGAACCTTCCTCCTTCTTTGAAGTCGGTTAAAAACATAAGTACTGTTACTACTGTTTGACCAGTTGGGTTGGCTTGGGTATGTGCTGGTAAGGGGAAATGCACAATACACTAGCGGGACTACTTACCTTAGTCAAAGTCAAATACTACTTACCTTTTTATCCGACTTCAAATAAGGAGGAAGGTTCTCATTTACCTTAGAGTACCTTCAATTCAACCAGTATAATTTTTTTTATACTGGTTGAATTGCGGTCCTCCACTGCGGTCCACCACTGCGGTGCAACAATGCGTTGCAACATTGCGTTGCAACACTGCAGCTCAACAGTGCGTTGCGACTCTGCGTTGTGACACTGCGGTGCAACAGTGCGATGCAACACTGCGCTGCAACACTGCGTTGCAACACTGCGGTGCAACAGTGCGTTGCGACTCTGCGTTGTGACACTGCGGTGCAACACTGCGTTGCAACACTGCGCTGCAACACTGCGTTGCAACACTGCGTTGCAACACTGCGGTGCAACAGTGCGGTGTAACACTGCGTTGCGTTGCAACACTGCGTTGCAACACTGCGTTGCAACACTGCGGCGCAACAGTGCGTTGCAACATTGCGTTGCAACACTGCAGCTCAACAGTGCGTTGCGACTCTGCGTTGTGACACTGCGGTGCAACAGTGCGATGCAACACTGCGCTGCAACACTGCGTTGCAACACTGCGGTGCAACAGTGCGTTGCGACTCTGCGTTGTGACACTGCGGTGCAACACTGCGTTGCAACACTGCGCTGCAACACTGCGTTGCAACACTGCGTTGCAACACTGCGGTGCAACAGTGCGGTGTAACACTGCGTTGCGTTGCAACACTGCGTTGCAACACTGCGTTGCAACACTGCGGCGCAACAGTGCGTTGCAACACTGCGTTGCAACAGTGCGGTGCAACACCGCGTTTCGTTGCAACACTGCGTTGCAACACTGCGGTGCAACAGTGCGGTGCAACACTGCGTTGCGTTGCAACGCTGCGTTGCAACACTGCGTTGCAACACTGCGGTGCAACACTGCGTTGCAACACTGCGGTGCAACACTGCGTTGCAACACTGCGGCGCAACAGTGCGGTGCAACACTGCGTTGCAACACTGCGCTGCAACACTGCGTTGCAACACTGCGCTGCAACACTGCGTTGCAACACTGCGTTGCAACACTGCGTTGCAACACTGCGGTGCAACAGTGCGGTGTAACACTGCGTTGCGTTGCAACACTGCGTTGCAACACTGCGTTGCAACACTGCGTTGCAACACTGCGTTGCAACACTGCGTTGCAACACTGCGTAACAACACTGCGTTGCAACACTGCGTTGCAACACTGCGGCGCAACAGTGTGATGCAACACTGCGCTGCAACACTGCGTTGCAACACTGCGGTGCAACAGTGCGGTGTAACACTGCGTTGCGTTGCAACACTGCGTTGCAACACTGCGGCGCAACAGTGCGTTGCAACACTGCGTTGCAACAGTGCGGTGCAACACCGCGTTTCGTTGCAACACTGCGTTGCAACACTGCGGTGCAACAGTGCGGTGCAACACTGCGTTGCGTTGCAACACTGCGGCGCAACAGTGCGATGCAACACTGCGTTGCAACACTGCGATGCAACACTGCGTTGCAACACTGCGTTGCAACACTGCGGTGCAACAGTGTGGTGCAACACTGCGTTGCAACACTGCGTTGCAACACTGCGGCGCAACAGTGCGATGCAACACTGCGTTGCAACAGTGCGGTGCAACACTGCGTTGCAACACTGCGTTGCAACACTGCGTTGCAACACTGCGTTGCAACACTGCGTTGCAACACTGCGTTGCAACACTGCGGCGCAACAGTGCGATGCAACACTGCGTTGCAACACTGCGTTGCGTTGCAACACTGCGTTGCAACACTGCGTTGAAAATTAATTTAGGCAATTTCAATTTAATTTACATAATTTATTAATTTTATATTTATATTGTAGAAAACTTAAAAATTAAGTTTAAAAATAAACAACAAAACACAATATTGAAAATTGAAATAAACAATTTACGGTTTTGCGCGCCGCGACCGAACCCAGCTAATCGCCAAAACGCCAACATTATGCTTATCCTGTGTTTATTACTCCTTGCCGCATGACGAGTTCGACTACGCGAGTTATGTATACTGGAGCTGCGCGCGACTGCCGCGCTGCCGTGGTTGTGTTTCACACTAATGCGGGTGATGCGAGACGCGCGGGTGAAATCAGAAATTTTCCTAGCTTTATACGCACTCTTAAGCGACGATGCGGTCTACGTTGGAGCACGCTTGCCTAGAAGAAACCGATTCACTCGTGATTTGAAGACACCCAGATTGTAACCATCGGGGAACACCCATTCAGGCAGCGCATTCCACAGACTAGCAGTTCGCACAGTAAATGTGGAATCAAAGCGTTTCGTACGGGTTTTCGGAATATCAACCATAAAGCGATGACGATTTTTCGTGACCGCTCTGGCAGTCCGATAGAAAAATGGGCAGGAGGGAATTAGATCGCCTGATGGTAAGTGTCCCGTTTGTCCAAAACAGTTCAGTGCTACCCTTGTCGCTTGATGAAGGTAGGTATTTGTAGTGTTAACACACGTATGGATTTGGTTGACGGACCGCCGTCCAACCAACGAGAGAGAAAGAGTGAGAATATCATATTTCCCTCTCTTTCTCTCCCGTTGGTCAGACGGCGGTTGAGGTCAACCAAATCCATACGTGTGTTAACACTATCAGCGCATCAGCTATGCTTACACAGGCGCGAACTGATGGGTTTCACGCCATTATGAGAAAAAAAACCCACTCCCTGTTGAGCAGAATGCGTGGTAGCAACAACAGCATCCTTAGTACAATAACCGATAAGCCTGATTGTTCCATCCAGAGATACTGGAATAATCTTATTATAGGTCTCGTTAGTTAAGTATAGTTTTATATTAATGTTGTATTTTCATATGTATGTAGTATTTTTTAATATTTTATTAATTTTATTGTAAAAATTTATGTTTGTGCCAAAGTGAGTTAATTTTCAATAATGTAAGGAACTCTATCTCATTTGTACCTACCTAATATGGACCACTGTAGTCTGAAATAAAGATTATTATTATTATTATTATAGGTAGGTAACTGGCCATCTATAGTAAGGCGTCGTGTGCAACGCGAGATAACAAAGGAAACGACTTCTTAATGGCGTGATAAAAGGACTTTAGCCAAGTTAATGACACTGATAACTATGTTTACATATTTACCACTGAGAGCAACTACGTATATAGAAAGTGAAATTCATTTTTGATGTAAAACTTCTATTGGCGCTCCTTAGCAAGACACTGATTCAACAAAGCGGAGTTCGCGTTAAAAAAATACTAAAACAAGCACATAACGCGGCGCGTTAAGTTAACCTCTAAAAATTTGCTCTATTTCCTACTGCGACCAAAATTTGCTCAGTCAAAACCGTCGTACACCTAATTATAACCATGATCCAAGAAAATAAGGTCTGGCACTCTGGGAGTTGTACCGCAATGACGTCACTGTCTAGTTGCCACATTATTGTAACAAACACAGATACTGGGAAACAACTTTTTAAATAATCTATTAAATAAAATACAGAAAACATTTCTATTGTCATTTGGTTTGTCCGCTCAAGCAAGTTAAGCACGAATTGAATATATTAAACACAATTTTATCAAAACCACTTTGATTTATTGGATTCCCACAGGTAATATACGAATATTGGGGAGTTATAATTTCACGCTACTGTTGACACAGAAAATCAGCTGTCTCATACAGAGTCCGCCATTGTTTCCTGTATCGTCATCTCTCTCGAACTTGTTGTAAATTACTTATTCTGCTCTTGCTTATGCACGTGTACGTGTATCCATGACATTGATGACATCATTGCGGGACGGCCACGTGACATTATTTCTCGGAGTGCTATACCTGGCGGAGTATATTATTATACCATGATTACAACCATGTACTTAAATTTGTTACAAAAAATTGATAGCTGTTTTTTGTTGTGTGACACTTAGGGAAAGCACACGAAGGCATAATTTTGCCAGATGTTTCGTTATCTGTAACAATAGACTCGTATTGCACTTCCTACGGCTAGAGACCGCCTGAAACTGAACGCCGGAGCTCAATTTGTAATCTCAAAAATGCGCTTCTTCTGGGCCCGTCCATTCATTTTATTTTGGTCGAAGATTTCATAGGGAATGAAGGCTAACTTGAGGTAACGCGCGTGTTTGTACCTAGGAATCGGGCCCAGTAAAGCCTAGGCCAAACCAACGCGTTCAGATCGCCACCGCGGACGTGAGCTGAACGCGTTAGTTTGACCTAGGCTTAAATCCAACTGAAGCAAGGACATTTGACATCTGTGAGTCAATTGTTTATTTGTCAAAGTAAATAGTAAAATTGCCTTCTTTTGTAATTTTTTACTGAAAAATGTTAAGAAATTTTATTGTGCAGTTCTAAATTTAAAAAAAGGTACAAGTGTTACATTGTTGAATTTTGATGAGAGGGTCAAAATCAAATATGTGATCTATTAAATTCACCCTACTTTAGTAACCAATAGTAAATATGCCGTGACTGCAAATATTATTACGCTCTCTGATACCGTCATGTATCATATCTCCGTGACACAAACTTATTAAAACTATTATTTTTAGCCGGTATAATTTAAATTTATTTTAAGTAAATTAACTCATAATATGTTCACAATTTAAAAAATATACACAAATCACACAAATAAAAAAAAAAATGGTACGTACAATACACAATTAAAATTACTTACACTAATTTTAATTAATTCAAATAGACAATAAACAAATTTTTATTTATGGAAGAAAAAATAAATAAATAAAATATATACATTTTTGAGAACACACATTACAAAGTAAGAATAATTATATTTTCAAATAAACATCAAAACTATGTCAAACTGGTTTTTCCAACAGGAATAATTTACCTTACGGTCAATATTCTACACAATTTGTTAATGGTACTTTGTTTATCCTTTTGGGTTACTATGTAATCCTATTTTAATGGTGACTCGCGCAGTGCAGAACAGAAAAGTTATTTTTATTGTTTAAATTAGAACGGCTGTCATGGCGTTTATGTAAGGTTGTAGCCAGTTGCACCCATATAAACGAAACGTCAGTCATTCGAAATCAGCAACTGTGATGCGGACAAAGAACTTTGAGCCCTAACCCAAAAAGGTAAGGTCCAAGTTCTTTAGATGCGGAGTTCGACGCGTTGACATAAATAAGAATGTTCAATCAAGGTTCTGTCATAATGTCTGGCGACAGATTTTCCTTCTCATTTCCGTTCTATTTAGGTACTTCTCTTTTCTGTGGTGCAGAAGATCCAGTGAGTTGGGTGCAGGAAAATTTTGACGTTGACAGGGTGGTATAACAATTGAAGAAAAAAGTTAAGGTTTATGCGTAATTGCGCTGGTACGTAAATGTTTGGAAGAACCTTAATGTACACTACAAAGTTAATCTTAGCTTTTTTGTTGTTTAGGGTTCCGTATTTTGTATGAACTTGCGCTCTGAGGGTTCCGTCCAACGGAACCCAAAGAGCGAATTATTTTTTTGGCAATAAATACGATGGGAAATCGCTCAATATCTGAACGTAATTTTTTCCGATATCTTCCAAATATAAGTACAGACTAGGTAAGTATTATTATTTTTTCTGTGGTAAGTAGCCTACCTATATACAAGCGAGTAGTTGGGTTAATTTTTTTACATTTTAATATCCTTATTAGGTTGTAGAATAACTTCATAGCATAGGTAGCTAAGCTACTTATCCCTAGTTCTAAAATTATTCTCCTAACCGCATAGTCATAAATAAGCAAATATTTAATTTTGTACCTAAACGTCATACCTACTAAGTAGGTAGGTACTAATCTGTGACGTCATTAACCTTTTACCGCTTTCGTAATCAATACCTACGTGTTTATTCAACTTTTATAGAAATGTCCCTAAAATACACAAACCTCATAAACAGTCTATTAAAAAAAATTAAAATTAAACGAGTCACAGGTTGTAAATATGGTATAAATTGTTTATATTTTTTTTATAGGTGGGTAGGTTACTAAGTAGGTAATCCATAAATTTTAATTTGTTTTATTGCCTACCTACCTTAATGACTAATCGAATAAATAAGTCGATGCCACAGCGATCTCGAATCGTTTCGATATGCAGTAAAACGGTATAAAAATTTTTTAAAACAAAAGCTAAGAACCCGAAGGTCGAAGCAAAACCTGTTTGCAAAAATCTCACGAACTGCTGCCGGCCGGCAATCTTTTTTTAATGCACATGCATTTCAATATTCTGCCACGAAACACACAAAATTGCACAAGAAAGTAGGAAAAATCAGTAAACTGTTCTCATTATGTACTCACCTGATTAAATTCACAAAATAAACGATGTGTTTCTCGGTTTAATGATTCAAATCGCGGGAGGACCGGCGCACTCGTGACCAAGCGGGCATTAACACCGACGGCACTGACAACCTGACGGGGCTGACACGACACCGCGGCGCCGCTGCGCAAGTGACGTTCGTTCGAGCTATTTTCCTCATGGGAGGATTTGGCGTCACACGTTTTGTGCATTTGCCAGGGTCAAGTATTGAAATATTTTCAAGTTTTACTATGTGTCGCATTAATTATACATGGTGTTTTGGAAACTACATGTACCACCTCGTTATATCACTTGCCTGCACTCGAGCACGTTCACGACAACTTAATAAGTAATAATCCACCATTATTGCAGCATTTTGGGAACGCTGCCCACTGGTAATGGCTTGTTTTATATTAGTTTTAGTTATAAATGTATGGCTATATAACATAGTTTTTATTTTACTTGTAATTTTTATTGAAGAAATATATTTTATATATTCCATTATTGCACCTTATCACTCGAAAAGACACAAGTTTAGGAAAATAATACAAGGAGACAACATGCTTTTCACGTTGGCGCCAAAACTCCCAAAATTGTTACTCTGTGCTGTCAGAACAGCTGTCACAATACTTTGTTGTAATGTTGGGAGCGCTGAAGTTATTAGGGTCCCTTAGTAAAATAAATATCATAGTGAGAAATATAATGGACACCATTTCGCCTTAGTAAATTTTCTGCGTAACCCTATTTGGGCTAGGAAAAAACAATTAGTTAACAGAAATGAAACTCAAAAATTCAATAAAATATTTATTTCTGTATAAATAAAAATTATTCTTATAAAATAAAGTAGATTATAATTATGGTAATTGATTTTTCATGAGGTATAAAAATGTCCTGCGATTTCATGTTAGAGACCGCGGCGCCACAATCGCATATTTTATAAGTCTTGAAAACAGAACTATGAAATTAAATTTAGTTCCAATTTTCGTCGCAGGACTGTATTTGTGGTGAGGAATTTTATAACATACTAAAACAATATTTAAATAAACCATAACGGTTTTACTTAATATCGCTTTAAGTTAATCAATGCTTAAAATGGCCGTCTCATTTTCTCGTCAATTTCTTTCAGGAAGCAATTGACAGTATTTTAAGAATTTTATATATGTGTAGGTACAAGGTTACGCGAAAAGGGTGTACTAAGCTAAAAGGGATTTACAGTGCCCATCATTATAAATAAACAACTTTTAGTTTGGGACCCTGAAATCGCGAAAATTATATCAGCTTTAAAGTTATTCAGAATTATGAGTACTATACTATCAAGGAAGATAGACTAAGAGGAAAGACAATAGCGGAACATTAGAGCGTAGCTCGGAACATTTGCCTAAAAACGGTACGAACTTAGATGGCGCTGTAATTTGAGCGTGCTATAGGTTATCTCGAACTTCCGTAAGCGCTGCAGTCAGATAGCGTACGAAAGAGTTCTACAAATTACCGTAGCGCTAGTATCGCGGTAAATGCTGCGAAACTTGACTGCGATACTAGCGCTACGGTAATTTGTAGAACCCTTTCGTAGATTATCTGACTGCAGCGCTTACGGAAGTTCGAGACAACCTATAACACGCTCAAATTACGGTGCCATCTAAGTTTATACCATTTTAGGCAAATTTCCGAGCTACGCTCTAATGTTCCGCTATTGTCTTTCCTCTTAGTCTATCTTCCTTGGTACTATGGACCCCTTTCTGCTAAGCACACCATTTCCGCGTAGCCCAGTATACATTTATCGCATATACATAACGCCGTAGTACTTTAACTAAGTACATAATAAAGTAATATTGACTTAATTATTGTATTGCCTTTATTGATTACTATCTATTCATCCAAGATAAATATTAAATAGGCACATTTATTTTTATCATTCATAATATTTTTTACAAACGTGTATACATAACAGGGGTTTACAACACTCTGTATACTTTTTTTTTTATATTAACTCATTAGTTGTCCCTATACAATATGTTTCGACAACCCCAAATGTCCACCAGTTTTTGAAATATTGTCTCAAATCGATACAAAATAACCAATTTTTTTTTTAAATAATCTTACGTGTATACAAAACAGAGGTTTTACAACGCCCTGTATAATTTTTTTTAATTTTAACTTATTAGTTGTCCCTGTATAATATGTTTCGACAACCCCAAAGGTCCACAAAATATTGAAATATTGTCTCAAATCGATACATAGTAACCAAATATTTTTTTTATTTTTAAAATAATTAACGTTTATACAAAACAGAGGTTTACAACGCTCTGTATATATATTATGTAATATTAACTCGTTAGTTGTCCCTGTACAATATGTTTCGACAACCCCAAAGGTCCACAAAATTTTGAAATATTGTCTCAAATCGATACAAAATAATCTTTTTTTTTTTTAAATAATCTTACGTGTATACAAAACAGAGGTTTTTCAACGCTCTGTATACTTTTTTTTAAATTTTAACTCATTAGTTGTCTCTACACAATATGTTTCGACAACCCCAAATATCCACCAGTTTTTGAAATATCTCAAATCGATACAAAACAAGTTATTTTGTATCGGGTAAATTTAATTGGCACATTTTCCATTGACATAAAATAAATAATGTTTCTAACGTGTATACTAAACAGGTGTATACAACACCCTTTAAAAAACATGTTAGCAGTCCCTATACCATAAATGTTTCGACAACGAAGTTCGAAAACTCCAAATTTTAATGTCCACCAGTTTATGAAATATTTTGTCTAAAATCGATACAAAATATGTTATTTTGTATGAATTTTGTTTTCGTTGATGGGCTCTATTTATGATAGAGAATAAAATTAAAATTAGTTTTGAAATAAATAAGCTATAAGTATTTTAATTTCATGCTAGACTGAGAGCGCAGTATACTGAATTATGACGTCACGCCTCAGGCGCGCCATACAAATGCTATACTGACACACGCTTTGTTGTATTTATTATATTAGTAACTTTATAATATTATTCCTCATTTTATTTATATTACACGGGAATTACTCACGTAAGATTAAGCCGGTCACTCCGACTATAGTTTCAACCGCATTAGGCAGTCTTTTTCAAGGTGAAAGCGCGCGCGCGGCTGCGTCTCGCTTGGCACTATGGACCGCCGCGCGGCGCGCACGTGATGTCAACGGCAGCTGATCGGGTGCGGGGGTGGAGGTGCGTAGAGAAATATGCTGCGACGGCGCACACCGGAACTCTTCCTCACTCGAATCTTCCTGTGTGTCAGGAATATTCCAGCAGGCGGAGCTCACCACGTCGCCACCAATCCCACGGTCACTCCCACGAACTCCATGAAGACACGGTCTCCAAGTCTATAGTCGGAGTGACCGGCTTAACCTTACGTGAGTAATTCCCGTGTAATATAAATAAAATGTGTGAAAACCACGTCAGTTTCTATAATAAAATATTATTCCTATTTTTACTAGGAAATGTATTTTAGTTTTAACAGTATGTGAGATAAATGTTAGTGGAATTTGTCCGTTTCTATTCTCAATAAATAATTTGAATTTGAATTTGCTGGAAAGGGACAGAGTATGTGATCATTTATAGTAAGTACCCGGCCTATAGCTACAAAGGCAAAAAACTGTTTTAAATTTGTATTTCTCGTATGTAAATTTGTACATAATAAATGAAGTGTACTACTTATAATTAATAAATTTTTTGCTATGTATTACTAAATTTAAATAAGTACATTAAATCAAAAATAAATTCGCTATCACAAATAATTACATTATTCGTATAAAATATAAATTAATAATACTGTATTTTGATAACAGCGAAAATCACACGGTTTTGTTGGAATTGTATATTTCGAATAATTTTCTAGATAATTTCGTTTTGTTTAAGCGTTTTTCTTCATGTCTTGTTGCTTCATATAGCTCTGTAAAGATAGAAAATAATTAATATTCGTTACTCAAATCAAATAGCAGTACCATAGACATAAATTCATTATTAGATAGCCCGTTGGTCCAGTTCGTAGTGAACCTACCTTCTGAGCCTGAGGGCGTGGGTTCGATTCCCATGTAGGACAAACATTTGTGTGATGAACATTTGTGTTTGTTCTATATCTGGTTGTTAATATCTATTTAAGTATGTATTTAAAAAATATATATGTATGTATATCAGTCTCTGGCAGCCATATCACAAGCTTTGCTTAGTTTGGGGTCAGATGACCGTGTGTGCAAAAATGTCCCAAAAATATTATTATTATTATTATATTATTACGGGGGGGGCGAGCTCCGGACAAAACTGTAGACAGGAATTCATTACTCATTACGGGGGGAGGGGGGGTCGACATCTGGCTGTAGCCAGAAATTAATTACGGGGGGGGGGGGTGGTCAAGCTCCCACCCTGCCTGCGTACGACCTTGACCTCGGATCAGACAAAGAAGATATGGTAAGTTTAGCGAGTGCGAATGCGCCTAAGTCGGGCTTGATGCCTTTCAATAACTTGTTAGATACATTAATTCATTCGTTTCTATTTTCGGCGTGGTAATTATTTGCGATAGCCTCCTCATTATTTTCTCTTTTACGTCGCACTCTTTTCAGGCGTTTGTAGATTATTAGCTCTTTATCGGATGTTTATAATATATATATTTTTTAGTTTTTTTTTATTGCGATTTTCTTTTTGAACACGCCCCCGCTGACGCCCTCCGGCCTGCATTTATTTAGTAACACATACCTGTTCCGCGATCCTGTAGAGCGCGGCGGCAGTGTCAGTGCCGGTCTGCGCCACGAGCGTCTTGAACACGCCCCCGCTGACGTCCTCCGGCATGCATTTATTTAGTAACATATACCTGTTCCGCGATCCTGTAGAGCGCGGCGGCAGTGTCGGTGCCGGTCTGCGCCACCAGCGTCTTGAACACGCCCCCGCTGACGCCCTCCGGCCTGCATTTATTTAGTAACATATACCTGTTCCGCGATCCTGTAGAGCGCGGCGGCAGTGTCGGTGCCGGTCTGCGCCACGAGCGTCTTGAACACGCCCCCGCTGACGTCCTCCGGCATGCATTTATTTAGTAACATATACCTGTTCCGCGATCCTGTAGAGCGCGGCGGCAGTGTCAGTGCCGGTCTGCGCCACGAGCGTCTTGAACACGCCCCCGCTGACGTCCTCCGGCATGCATTTATTTAGTAACATATACCTGTTCCGCGATCCTGTAGAGCGCGGCGGCAGTGTCGGTGCTGGTCTGCGCCACGAGCGTCTTGAACACGCCCCCGCTGACGTCCTCCGGCATGCATTTATTTAGTAACATATACCTGTTCCGCGATCCTGTAGAGCGCGGCGGCAGTGTCGGTGCCGGTCTGCGCCACCAGCGTCTTGAACACGCCCCCGCTGACGCCCTCCGGCTCGCTGCACTCCGAGCGGCTCGAGTACGTCCGCGTGCGGGCGGAGTTCAGGATGAGAGTCTCGTTCTGTTCTCGCTCAGAGACTCGATTCGTTTCGAAACTCTCCGGGATGGCGAGCGGCGCCTGGAAACGATCCAATCATACGAGGTGTAACAAAAACCTTATCTGAGGATACATGAAGAGATAGCAAAGGACAGTTTGCATTTCTGGGGCCTTACGGACAACTGCTATTACAGGCACCTAATCCGCTCAGTTGGAAAATCACGCGACCGCAAACCGTATCTGGGCGCGATAAGGTTTGCGGTCGCGTGATTTTCCAACTGAGCGGATTAGGTGCTTGTAATAGCAGTTGTCCGTAAGGCCCCAGGTCCTGGGAACAATCAGTTCAGAGGAAAACAATATCAGACGAAATATGCTTCAAATTTGACGATTCGTCCTCATGAATATTCAAAAGTACACCTTTAAAAATCGATTAATTGACATTATTTCTTTATGTTTAATAAATGTTCTTGAAATATTTTATTCGGATGTGTTCACCGATACACGATTAAATAAATTTGGCTCGATAGAAAACAATCGTAAACTTTCCTAAAAAAACACCCGTTTGTACGTTCCCTTCAATGGATTGAATCAACTTCATTCAGATTCAATAGAAGATATTTTTATCAAATAAAATAGTGTGTTATCCTAACAATCATTCAAATACTTTAGTGGTCGCAGTTTTTTGTAAAAGCGTAAAATTATTTGTAGAAAATAAAGAATAAATAAATATTGAAAATATTTGAAAGCACGCACCCCGCATTACCGTCATACAAATGTACGGTCTGCTAGTATCTTTCCGCATTGGGACCGAACTTCCACAGAGGGAAACTCTTAGGGACGTGAATTTATTGTTGTGTGGAAAACACATAAAAAAAAGGAAAAACAAACACTTAAAAATGAGAATGAGATGATTTGGGACATAAATTCGTCGTAATATATTTAAAATATTTATTATAATACTAAAATAATAGATAGCTTTGTAAGCAAACGTAGAACGCGAACGTTTAGAAGTTGTAACCTAAATCAGCCATACATTTCGGCTAACATTGACGTCGATTCTGATGTACCATTCTCTAAACTAAACTAATCTGACAGGACTAAAAAGTTCACCATCTCTTTGCATTTCAATACGTCAGAAAAGGATGGCAACAATTTTAGAGCTGTCAAATTCAGTTTAGTTTAGAGAATGGTACATCAGAATCGACGTCAATGTTAGCCGAAATGTATGGCTGATTTAGGTTACAACTTCTAAACGTTCGCGTTCTACGTTTGCTTACAAGGCTATCTATTATTTTAGTATTATAATAAATATTTTAAATACATTATTTTATAATATATAAGTTTTATTATATATATATTTTTTTTTGTTTATTTATGTTAATATATAATTTTATAATAATTATAAATATTATATAATATATATAAAATATTTATTATAACAGTAAAAACTTTTTTTTTTTTGTTATTCTTAAGTCTAAATTCAAGATCTATTGAAATTGGATTTTGATTGACTGATTTCTGAAACATGATAATTAAAACCAATAGCTTAACCTTAACTTATAGTGACTTAATTAATGAAACGTTGGCTTTAGGATGAGTTTACCTGTGTCTTGGAGAGCGTGGGTCGGCGCGGTGCCGGAGGGTCAGGCCGCGTGAGGAGCTCCCACGGGTGCCCCGACTCCACCACTCGGCCTCTGCAATGCACAACATAACATAATAATCCACAGGGGCGTATCTAGGATTTCATTTTGGGGGAGGCCATTCTGAATTTCATTTGGGAGGGGGGGGGGGGGGGGGGCATTCTGACAAGGTTCGAAGGAATCAAATCGAAAAATTGAGTCGAATGTATGGAATTGCTAGGTGTTTTAGGGGGGGCGGGGCATGGCCCCCATGCCCTGCCCTGCCCTGGATCCGCCAATGATAACCCAAGCCACTGTGTTATTATAAGGTTTGTGTAGACTGTTAATACTATATAACATTATTTCGGTCATGCTACTCCAACCAACTAAACTGACCAACTGAAACGGATCAACAATACTCATTTAATTTTAATAACTTGGCAACGTACCCAGCATGCTGGCGGCATTACCACGCTGAATGGCAATGCTTACATCGTCACTTTCCAGAACATAATTTCTCGTTCATAACACCTTCTCTTACTTAGAACTCAACAGTTCTGTACGAAAAAGTTAGAGATTCTTTGTAAAAATTAAAGCTTTAATTTGATTAACTTGGCAGCGTACCCAGCATGCTGCACCACGCTGAATGACAATGCTTACATCGTTCACTTTTCAGAACATAATTTCTCGTTCAGAACACATCTTTTCCTTCTCGGATCTCTCAATACTATTTCTGTACGCAAAGAAATCAAAGATTCTAAGAAACACAATTAATTTAATTCGATTAAGGACCATATGTGTGTACTCACTTGTCCATGACTATGACTCGGTCGTAGTCCATGACTGTGTGCAGTCTGTGCGCGACTGTGAGTACGGTGGCTCGGGCGAACTTGCTGCGGATCGTTTCTTGTATGTGTTTGTCCGTCCTAGAACAACGATACACATTGTTATGATGCAAAATATCGTCAGCGGTCACAGATAAAGTATTTGATCTAAATTGATATTACAAATTCAAATTGTTTATTTCAAGTAACCATGGACTCATACTTAGCAATATTCGGACAAAGAATTAGGTATAAAAATAATTGCAAAATGACAGTGGAAAGTTAAAATAAAATTAACATAACATAAACTGTCAAATATTACAAACAAAAAATACCCTAGATCAAATAAAATAATTAAAATGTCACATGAAAATTCTAGAACATAACAAAAAAAAAAATTATAAGAAAAAAATACGATATTTCTCAATTTGTTTATATGCGTAACCCTGTATTTGTGAAGACAGGAACTTACTCCGTATCGACGTTGGCAGTGGCTTCATCTAGCACCAGAACAGTAGCTCGATGCAGCGCAGCCCGCGCGAGACACACGAGCTGCCGCTGACCGTGGGACAGGGCGCCGCCCCCGTCTCCCATCCGCGCCGCCAGCCCCGCCGGCAGGCGCTCCACCATCGACTTCAACTCCACTTGTTCTAACGCGGAATATATCTGAGCGTCGCTGAAGGAACCGGCCGGGTCGAGGTTGTCTCGCAGTGAGGCGGCGAACAAAGCAGCGCGTTGGGGAAGCGCCATGAGTCGAGACCGCCATAGCTGCAGCCCCGCTTGTTCCACCGATACCCCATCCACTGTTATACTGCCCGTCACCTTGCTTAACCTGCAAGAAAAAATCGACACCGCTTTATGGTTGATATTCCGAAAACCCGTACGAAGCGCTTTCATTCCACATTTATTGTGCGAACTGCGGAATACAGTGGAATTCGCTGCCTGAATGTGTGTTCCCCGTCAGTTACAATCTCCCGTCTTCAAGTCGAGAGTGAATCGGTTTCTTCTAGGCAAGTGTGCTCCATCGTAGACCGCATCGTCGCTTTACACAGAGTTGGCGGCCAAGCGCAAGCCTATTATTAGGTTTAAAAAAGAGAGGTTGTGATTGGGATTAGAGTCCTTAAGGGTCCTTTCACATATTTTGACGAAAAAAAGCACCGAAAACTGGATTTTTGGTATTTTTTTTTCTATCAATTGTACTTTTTCTGGTAACCTCGCAGTCGAGCCCCAAGAAACAGACCTTGTGCGTAGTTTGGGGTTCCCCGCCAACCTATTTCAGACGTAGTACGGAACCACCCAATACTGAAGTTTAAATCTATTATTTCAGCACCTCTGTACTTATTTTGGTAAATAAATATAATTCTATTCTATTCTATTCAATTAGTAAGTTCTGTAGAAAATTCAGTTGCTGTATTAAATAGATCTGTATTTTTTATTGAATGTAACGGCTTCAGATTTTGGTAAAATTCAACATATCCATTTGTTACCTCCAATTTACAAAAGTAGTTTTTCGTAAAACTTTAGGAGGGAAAGATTGAGAATGGTTATGAGTTTGGTTATGGAATACCGCCAGTTGTTACACTAGTTTTTAAGAGTTTTTTGTCCTCTGTATCAAATTTCATGGTGTGAACAATAAAGAGTTAATCAATCAATCAATCAATCAATGGATTTCGTTAAATTACTGACATAAAATAAAAATAAAATATGTTATGGTTTACTTATTTTATAATATTGAAAATTACGGCTTTATTTTTTCGATTTATGACCGAAAATGCAAATGCTTAAAATTTAACGGTGCAATTAGTAATACGCCTCTTAAGGGTCGGCAACGTAGTTGTGATGCCTCTGGTGTTACAAGTATCCATAGGCGACGGTGACTGCTTACCATCAGGCGGCCCGTATGCTTGCTTGCCATCTATGGCATAAAAATCACAAAATAAATAGGTACAGAAGGCCGGCTTCGGCTGACTACAATTTTGTTAACTTAAACGAATTTACTTAGTTATTCACAATACAGGGAGAGGAAAGTTAGTTATACCTATCTTAATCTAAGGTTAAAACAATTCGGTACTAGTGTTGTGTATATACAGCGAGCAGACCAGCGAGTGGCAAGCAGCACCCGATCACGAGTATGACACATGTGCCAGCCATCGCCCTCCTCAACCATATCTTAGGGAAGAGAGCGACCCGACACACGACGCCGCCGCAAGAAGGCGCCTTCGATGGTGAGCATGAATGCTCGAGGCATACACACAACCCTTATTTCTTTACATTTTAATTTCGACGTTTTAGGGAGTTTGTCGTTAAGTCGAGTGCCGCTATTTAGAGTTTACACTGTATATCTGACCTGAAGAGAGCGTTGAGCAGGGAGCTCTTCCCAGCTCCAGTCCGCCCCACCACGGCGACCTTCTCCCCCCCACGCACCGTGAAGCTGATGTCACGTATGGCGCGCGCCGGTGACGTCACTACCGGCTCAGTCTGCGCCGGCGCCGGCGGACGTTCGTACTCCAGCGACACGTTGCTGAACACTATCTCACCTGGGGAATGAGTTTTTACATGAAATGATTTTTTTTTGATACCATAGGTGGCAAACAAGCAGACGCGGCGCCTGATGGTAAGCAGTCACCGTCGCGTATAGATACTTGTAACACCAGAGGCATCACAACTAAGTTTCCGACCCATTAAGAATCTATTAACTCGCCTTATGAAGAACCCCATGTTGTAGCTTCTCGGAAACACCGCGGAAGGTAGCTCATTCCACATGTTGCAGGTGTGAGGCAAGAAGGATCGTGTGAATCGCACAGTGTGCGATTTCCACTAATATATGTGGATGAGCTTTCTCTTGTATGATGGAAGATAAGGCGGTGGAGGCTAGTGCGATGGTAAAACCGAGGCACCAGCATCAGATCAAACCAATGACAATAAAACCACTTGACTGCTCATCCTTTACCCCGCATGAGGCAAAGGTTGTAACATCACAACCTAAGCTCGTCGAGTCGAGTGGGCACGAAAAATCGTCACCTCTTTATGGTTGATATTCCGAAAACCCGTACGAAGCGCTTTAATTCCACATTTATTGTGAGAACTGCTAGTCTGTGGAATGCGCTGCCTGAATGGGTGTTCCCCGATGGTTACAATCTGGGTGTCTTCAAATCACGAGTGAATCGGTTCCTTCTAGGCAAGCGTGCTCCAACGTAGACCGCATCATCGCTTAACATCAGGCGTGATGGTGGTCAAACGCAAGCCTATTAATTATTTAAAAAAAAACTATTTCGAGTGGTGCTAATCCTAGGCGCGAATTGAATGACTTGATTCTCCAATCACAAGCATCGATTCGCGTCGAGTCTCCAATCACAGGCTGTCCCCCGCGACCGACGTGGCATCATTTTGCAAAAGGGAATTTTGACTACATGCGCGGTCTAGTGGTTATTTTGTCTTTGGATCAAACAGATTGGAGACTGTTACCTGTGGACTTGCGGAGCTATGAACACCACTAATGGTTTGCAAGGCAGCTGATTCACACTAACCTTATTAAAGCAAAAGTTTTTTTTTTTTTAAATAAAAAATCTCACTCATCTCCGTAAGTAAAAGATGAACGGATTTGGGTCATCCAAGTCCGTACGAGTGAGTGATCCAAATCAGTTTGGGTCATTCAAATCCATTTGGGTCCTCCAAATTAGTTAGGATCATCCATATTTATTTGGGTTATCTATCACCCCTTTATCAAATACTAGCGGTCCGCCCCAGCTTCGCACGGGTATAGATTATAGCCTATGTCACCCGGGGATAGTGTAGCTTCCCAACAGTGAAAGAATTTCTCAAAACGGTTCCGTAGTTTCGGAGCCTATTCAATGCAAACAAACAAACAACCAATCAAATCTTTCCTCTTATAATTATTAGTATAGAAGTATAAGATCAACTCTAAATGATCTAATTCCCTCCTGCCCATTTTTCTATCGGACATCCAGAGCGCACCTAAAACGATAGAGCACTTTTGCCACAAGAAACCGAGTCACTCGTGATTTGAAGACACCCAGATTGTAACTATCGGAGAACACACATTCAGGCAGCGCATTCCACAGACTAGCAGATCGCACAATAAAAGTGGAATCAAGGCACTTCGTACGGGTTTTCGGAATAGCAACCATAAAGCGGCACACTACTACAAAAAAGGTACTTACTACATAGGTACTTATTGTATAAATACCTTTAGCTGGCCATTTGTCCAAATCCAGGTCGGGATACTTCGATTTCAGTGTCTTCTCATCACACTCGATTGGTTCTTCCGCTGGCAAATTCATATACTCCAGGATTCTTTCCACCTTGAAATGCAAGAAAATTAAATACAATTGTTTATCTTTAGAATTTATCCAAATTATTAGCAACAATAAAGGCCAAGATAAAAAATTGAGAAGATTAAGATAAATTTATTCACAAATAGAGGGAACTTACAAAAATTCACAACAAATTGAATTTGTTTCACAATTCACAATTTATCTTTTGAATTTATCCAAATTATTAGCAACTATAAGGGCCAAGATAAAAGATTGAGAAGATTAAGATAAATTTATTCACTAATAGAGGGAACTTACAAAAATTCACAACAAATTGTTTATCTTATGAATTTATCTAAACTACAAATATAAGGGTCAAGATAAACGGTTGAGAAGATTAAGCTAAATTAATTAACAAATAGAGGGAACTTACAAAAAATTCACAACAAATTGTTTATCTTTTGAATTTATCCAAATTATTAGCAAAGATAAGGGCCAAGATAAAAGATTGAGAAGATTAAAATAAATTTATTCACAAAAAGATGAAACTTACAAAGAACGAACAACAAATTGATTCATCACCATTATCATCATCAGCCAGAAGACGTCCACTGCTGAACATAGGCCTCCCCCTTTAACCTCCACACTGAACGACAGCCTGCCTTTCACCGCGCGCATCCACTGGATGCCCGCGACTCTCACAATGTCGGTCCATCTAGTGGGAGGCCTCCCTACGCTGCGTCTTTCGGTTCGTGGTCTCCACTCTTCTTGGGTCTCCTTTCTTTCCCATCAGTTATCGGTTCTTCGAGCAAACAAACTGAATAAGGCGTAACTTTGCGAAAGATAATAATTTAATTGTAATTTACCTGTTTTTTTGTTGTTTATGTGGTCTTTTAATAAAGATTTATTGATCTATTTTTAATTTCATTAACTTAATGTGGAATGCCGGTAATGGAGGACCTGGGTATGTCCTAAAACTGCGACCGTAGGATGGGCAGCAGCAGCGTCTTCTTAGTACACGGTAAACGTACTGCGATCCTCAAGCCACCTGCCATGCGTGAGGATTATGGCAACACCCTTCTCTAAGAGGGAGGCTTTCTATTTTTAAGTATGTTATAAATAGTGTAGGAAAAATATGTTGTTTTTTTTTTTTTGTTAACCTATACTGTCCAACTCCTGGGCAAAGGTCTCCCCCAATTCTTTAAGTTGTTTAGTTTTGTAAAATTTTTGTAAGACCTTGTATAAAAATTATTATTCCGACTGAAGGACACTGGATCCATGGTCATGAAATAAATTTAAAAAAAAGAGGGAGGCCTTTGTTCAGCAGTGGACGTTTAATGGCTGATGTGGAATGCACTTACAGACGTCATCTGGTTCTCGACCTCTGCCGTCTGCCGCATGCCGTACTGGCATATTCCGAGGAGGCTTATCACTTGAGTGATGGCCAGACCCACACTGCCACCGACGGTACCTGAAACAACATAAAAAATACTGGTAAAAAAAATATGGGACCACCTATGAGTTATGACCTACCAACCAAAAAAAGAATCATCAAAAACAATTCTAAATTGGCGGAGTAATCGCGTAACAAACATACAAAAAAAAAAACCTAACAGTCGAATTGATAACCTCCTCCTTTTCGAAGTCGGTTAAAAATATATTTTTACCAGAGACGCGCACTTGGCGGGTTTATTTAATTCTCAATTTCTCACTCAGTGCTGTTTTATTAACCGACTTCGAAAAGGAGGAGGTTATCAATTCGAATGTATGTTTTTTTTTTTTTTCTATACTAATATTATAAAGAGGAAAGATTTGATTGTTTGTTTGTTTGCATTGAATAGGCTCCGAAACTATTGAACCGATTTGAAAAATTCTTTCACTGTTGGGAAGCTACACTATCCCCGGGTAACATAGGCCATATTATGTTTAAAAAAAAATAGGGATCTTTACTAAAACTCCAATAATGTAACCCAAGGTGTAAAAAAAATAAGATTTACAATTTTAACTTTGCGTGTTTGACAGTTCTAAGACAGGACAACGTCTGTCAGGTCAGCTAGTATTCAAATATGTTGAAAACGTATGATAAAAATATATCTATTGAGAAACGTGCCAAGAGGCTCATCAGCAATGAATCCTTAGTTCGGACTAAACTTCTTAGTCTTGAGCATCGACGTAAAGTTGCTAGTCTATCAGTTTTTTATCGGATACATTTCGGAGAGTGTGCATCGGATCTGCATGATCTAATTACCTCCTGCACATTTTTCTATCGGACTGCCAGTGGGTACGAAAAATCGTTACCACTTTATGGTTGATATTCCGAAAACCGCTAAACTGCTAGTCAGTGGAATACGCTGCCTGAATGGGTGTTCCCCGATAGTTACAATCTGGGTGTCTTCAAATCACGAATGAAACGGTTTCTTCTAGGTAGTCTCCATCATCGCGTAACATCAGGCAAGTTGGCGGTCAAACGCAAGTCTATTATCAAATAAAAAAAGAAGATTGCTTTTCTTTTGTATTTTTTCTTCATCCATTTCTGGGCATGGCCTCTCCCAATTTCTTCAACTAATTGCTATCTTCTACCTTGAGGGTCCAGCCTAAAGCAAGTTTCCGACGATGCGTACTTGAGGTAGTATTATTTATTACTAGCGATCCGACGCAGCATCGCACGGGTGACATTTACGTGCAAAGCCTTGCCATGGGGGGTCACTAGTTATATATATAATAATAATACTCACTAAATGGGGGGCCCATTTAGTGAGAGGCAAGTCATCACCTGCCTAAGTATTTTGAAATGAGGCATAATTGGCAGGTGCCGTACCTCATACCATAGATCTGTTATCCCATCCACAAGTTGTTCACATCAATAGCCTAGACGTTTGATATCCTATACTGTACAATAGCTTTATAATCCATTTTATACACATTCAATAATATTGTATTTTATATTCAACGGGGCCTCTTGGTGTTGGCTTCGGCCTCGCCCTGCGGCCGGACATTTGGGGCACCAATGCCTACCAAATGTCCGGGCTAGACCCGTGTTTATATTGAAATAAAGTGTAAAAATAATAATAGATATTGTAAAAAAACTTTAATTTAAGAAGAAAAATAAATGTGTGAATAATAATAATAATATATAATTTTATTATACACCGAAATAAAAAAAATACAAAAATATATATATATCTTCAGTTAAATAAATTCTAACTGATGGTGAAAACCGCATTAACATCCGTTGCGCGGTTTAGGAGGAGTTAGCAGTTGTACAGACAGACAGACGCGGAAAGCGACTTTATTTTATACTATGTAGAGATTTGATGATAGTCAATGGTACAGATTTTTAAGGATTAAAAAGGGACCCTATTACTTAGCCTACGATGTCCGTCTGTCTGTCCTACCTTTAAACGGCTGTATCTTTCGAACCTTAATAGACAGCCAGTTGAAATGTTCACAGAATATGTAACGTTACGGCGGATTAACTAACAAATACTAAAAATGACAAAAAGTAAAAACGAAAACGGGTGTCCCTATACAACAAACGTATTTTTTAAAGGTATTTGTTTTGTAGCTCTAATGTAAAAACAGTAATACGTACAAGCGTCAAACTTGGCGTGATTATAGTACACACTCTAAAGTATAACAAAAAATAATAAATAATGGCCAAGTGCGAGTCGGTGACAAGTTTCTGTTCATTACCAAATTATGGCTGGTAATTTCGTTACTGAATTTTGTGGTGGTACGGAACCCTCAGTGCACGAGCCCGACTAGTACTTGGCTGATTTATTCTTAAAATGTGGTGTATAGATTTCTATGAACTTACCTTCTCCAAAGAATAGGAAGAAACTAAACGTAACGAAGCCTAAATAAATGCAGCATAGCACATCCATCCAGAATCCAAATGTTCTGAAAAGAAAAATAGATTTTTCATTAGTCATACTCGGAAAGTAGGTCTGAAGTTGCCTGAGGAGCGGGTTGAAAGTAATACATTTCAGCCCTAGGGAGAATCACTTTCAACTGACAGTGACAGCTGACAACTGACAGGCACTCAAATTATAAAAAATCCTGGTTATATTTTCACATTTGTATTGAACCGTTATTGAACAATGTTTCAACTTTTTTTTTCTCCTCAGAGTATTATGGTCCCGCACTTCCCGTGCATTTGCCAGAGTCAGGACGTTCCAAAAAAAAAAATTGGCAGGAGTCCGATCTTCATTGTAGAGTTTGACTTTATTAACACAACGAGTTCATCTGATTCCGATATGGATTTAACGCCTGATTTCATAAGAGAAGAGGCTAAACCAGTAGTGGAAAATAAAATTCACACCAAAAATTACGATTTATGTAAAATAAAATTCACTCATATTTTCTTTAGTCAGTTCATGTTTTTATTTTTAGTTTCCTTGTATTCGTAATGTAAAGCACGGTGCTTACCTAGGGGTTAAAGACTAATTTAGTCCCTCGAACTATAGCGCCCTCGCTACGCTCTTGGGGAACCTCTTGACAATACGCGCCGTGTCCAGAATGACTGCCTTCTGTAATTGACCCTCGACCCAACCGTCTAGCCAGACCAGCGAGAGCCTCTTCATCATCATCATCATCATTTCAGCCATACGACGTCCTCTGCTGGACATAGCACTGCCCCATCTCCAAAAGGGCTGGTTGGAAGCGGCCTGCATCCAGCGTTTCCCTGCAGTCTCTTTTAGGTCATCTGTCCATCTTGTGGGTGGACGTCCTACGCTGCACTTACCGGTCCGTGGTCTGCATTCCTAAACATTTCGGCCCCATCGGCCATCTGTTCTGAGAGCCTCTTAACCCTTCAAATGTGTTACGCACCGCATGTCGGCGTAAGGAAAAACTGCTCCGATGCGCGTATTGTGTGTAAGAAGACCAATACCAATGGTATATATTATTATGCACGTATTTTATACTTTATTTAATTTTTTTTTTTAATTATCTGAAATGTAAGTGAAATCCCCCATTTTAGCCATAAAAAAACTCCTTCGCTCGCATTCGACGAGTTAAGGTGTTGTTATTAGTTATTTAGAGCACCTACAGTTAAAGTCCTCACCTATTACCGGTGACCATCACAAGCCAAGCCGAGGCATGCAAGTCCTGCAGCTTGTCGAACTCTCTCGCCAGAGTGCGTTGCTTCCGCGCAGAGCGGATGGTAGCTAACCCTTCCACTGTCCCCGATATATGGTTCAGGGCCTGACTGCGTGCTGGAAGACAATACAATACTTCTTTTCCATACATCAAATGAAACTTAACTAATATAAAAACTAATATATGGCAGTATAATAGGCGGCCTTATCGCCTAAAGCAGTTTCTTCCAGGCAACCTTTAGACAGACAAATAGATATACACTCTATAAATAATATAGATAAAAAACCAGATTTTTGTGTGTGCTATTTTTTATATTTTGATCTTTTATACCTGAAAATGAGAACATATTGCGCAAGCATAGGGTTCTGCAAAAGGGCTGCTTGATGGTCAGCGATCACCGACGCCTGTGGATACACTGGGGGCATTACATATATTATAGGCTTGCGTTTGACCGCCATCTCGCCTGATGTTAAGCGATGATGCAGTCTACGTCGGAGCACGCTTGCCTAGAAGAAACCGATTCACTCGCGACTTGAAGACACCCAGATAGTTATTATCAGGGAACCCATTCAGGCAACGCATTCTTTGAAATGAAATGAAATTAAAAATGATTTATTGTAGCAAACGTGGTACATTATGATGTTACAAACTAAAGTTCCTCACGTTCGGACGTTGCAAGTACGTCATACAATATTAAATCTACATGTTATGCATGGTGTCAGTTACGGTTTTTTGAGCTAAAAAGCAATCTACTCACATAATAATATAAAGCACAATAAAGATCATAGAATCTCTCACGTGATTTACAAAGCGTACAAGGCTTTCTGTCAAATAGTATGTAGCCTTTGGAGCCTTTTACAGGTCTATAGTATATTAATTTTGTTGTTTCTGACTAACAGTTCATACAATAAAAGTCAATGTAATATGCGATCTTACCAATAGCCTCGACCCTCTTCAAGTCTCGGCTGGTCCGCAGGTAGACCCCTCGTAGGAGCAGCATGAGGACGGCCGCGCAGCCGGTCGGCAGCACCAGCCACCAGTTCACCAGGCACACCACTATCAGTATTGAGAATATTTCTAGAAAGAACTAGAAACGACGAGATATCAGTTAAAGATTGCGCAGCTGTGATTTTTCATCCCTAAAATTAAGCTTATATATTTAATTATTACTATCACTTTTACAAGAAATAAATTAGAAAAGAACGAAAAAGGACGGTGGACCAAAGCAATCGCAGGATGGTGGCCACGAAACGACTACCGGCAGCCTATCAGCCGGGCGACACCGTTAAGGCAGCAGGAAAGCAGTGGACAGGAAAAGAAGGCGCGCTGAAGAGGAGACTTATACTCAGCAGTGGGTGGAAAATTGTTGATGATGAAATTAATTAAATTGAAAAAATCAAGAAAACATATTTTATTTTCTGCCTCTTTATGAGACTCATCACTATCATCATTTCAGCCATAGGACGTCCACTGCTGGACATAGGCCTCCCCCATCGATTTCAATGAGGGCCGGTTGGAAGCAGCCTGCATCCTGCGTTTCCCTGTGGTCTCCTTTAGATCGTCTGTCCATCTTGTAGGTGGACGTCCTACGCTGCGCTTACCGGTCCGTGGTCTCCATTCGACAACTTTTCGACCCCATCGGCCATCTGTTCTGCGTGATATGTGCCCTGTCCACTGCCACTTCAACTTGCTAATCCGGTGGGCTATGTCGGTGACTTTCGTTCGTCTACGGATCTCCTTATTTCGCATTCGATCTCGTAGAGAAACCCCGAGCATAGCCCTCTCCATAGCTCGTTCTGCAACTTTGAGCTATTGTGAGATTTATTTATGAGACTAAGAACTCTAAATTCTAGTACTGGACCCATCCCTAACAAAATCCATTTAAACCTTTTGGCATGATGACGAATCCAATAAATGCTCACATCTTCGTCTCTTTCTCTCTCTCTCTCTATCTTCATTTCTTTTAGATGGTAACAGAAGTGAAAAGCAATTCCTATCAATCCATTACTAGGTAGAGTTGATACTCACCCCGAGGCAGTCAACGAGTGCGACGGGCAGCAGAGTATCCACTTGTCCCATGTCCTTTGAAAACCGGTTAAGAATCCGGCCCGAGGGGTTGTGGTGGAAGAACCACATCGGAGCTCGAGTCACGCCTCTGAAATAACACAAGTGTATACTCAACTCAGTGTATAGCTTAGCTGAAAAAAATATAAATAAGTTTTTATCAATGATGGTTTCTCTCAGTAAATTTCGTATATTAAATAGCATTTTTTTACGTCAGAACACAAATTTATTTTTCAGAACATCATCTCAGTCAGTCAATAAACGTCCACTGCTGAACAAAGGCTCCCTCTTAGGGAGGGGTGTTGCCATAATCCCCACGCTTGGCAGGCGGCTTGGGGATCGCAGTACGTTCATCGTGTAATAGGACGCTGCTGTCCATCCTCCGGTGGGTCTAGTCACAGTTTTAGGACATATCCGGGTCCATTTTTCAGAACATTTCAAGAAAGTTTTAAAATCTTTTTAACCGACTTTAAAAAGAAGGGAGTACTGGATTCAGTTTTTTATGTTATCTCAGAACTCCATCATTTATAAACCGAATGGAAAATTCTTGGTCCATATAAATTTCATCAAAATCGGTTCATTAGTTTGTTTTTTAAATCAAAATAACTGGAAAAATACGTCATCCAAGTGAACGAGACTGCATATTTGCTAACTTTGTAGTCGTGTTTTAAAATTGATAATTACCTAAAACACGGCACATTCTATAGCATATATTCTTACGTGAGAACACAAGTTTCTTGATCAGAACATTATTAGAATTTTTTCATACCAAAACAAGAATAAAACACTTTTAAACTATCACGGTTGTTCACTAAAGTTATATGAATATGTACGGGATCTTTACCGTGGTAAGGTCGTGAGCTCAGAACACAATCTTACCACGGTAAATATCCCGAAAAGCGAAATTCATCTACTCACTCACTCATTAAACACGAAATCTCGAAAACCACTTGACCTACGAAGCTGCAATTTGGCAGGTAGATTCCTAATGGGGTGTAGAGGTCCGCTAAGAAAGGATTTTACGAAAGAGCCGAATTAAGGATGACAAAAGGGGGTTGAAAGTTTATATGAAAGCCTACGCGTACGAAGTCGCGGGCAACAGCCAGTATATTATATCTATATATATAAAAAAAAGTCGTGTTAGTTACACTATTTATAACTCAAGAACGGCTGAACCGATTTGGCTGAAAATTGGTGGGGAGGTAGCTTAGAACCAGGAGACGGACATCAGCATCATCACCATTTTTTATCACTACGCGGGTGAAACCGCGGGGCGCTGCTAGTAATCATATAACTTTACAAAACAAGAATGTTATAAAACACTGTTTTAAACTATCACGGTTGTTCACTAAAGTTATATGGAGTTAAGTTATATCGGGAGCTCATTCCACAACCTTACCACGGTAAATATCCCGTAAATAATCATATAACTTTAAGAATGTTATACTCAGAACTCATTGCAATTTTAACGTATGTTTGAACTCAGAACAAATTGAATTAGTTTTTCAGAACAATTTAATACAATCATTTCTCTTACCGGTACATAGTCTTGTGTAAAGTGACAGATGCTTTGATGCAAGTGTTATAAAACAAAACCAGCTTGTTCCACGTGAAGAATACGCAGATTGCGATGAGGCTCGCGTAGATGTATAAGCACTGCTCACGGGAAAGGTGGAATCGGTTGCCTGGTAAGGTTTTGAAAATATCTTCTGTGGAAAAAAATTACTATTTTAGTTTTTAAATCTACTTCAACAAGAGGAGGTATATAAATTCAACTGCATGTTTTTTTATAGGCTATATAGGCTGTGGCTATAGATTTTTTTAGTAGGCTTGCGCTTGGCCGCCAACTCGCCTGATGTTAAGCGATGATGCGGTCTACTTTGGAGCACGCTTGCCTAGAAGAAACCGATTCACTCGTGATTTGAAGACACTCAGATTGTAACCATCGGGGAACACCCATTCAGGCAACGCATTCCACAGACAGTTTATAATGTATCTTCCGTGTTTTTTTTTACAAGTTTACCCGAAACGTCCAAAATTACGTATTGTACTCACTTGTACTTACTACGGGGCAACTCTGAAATTGCGTAACAACTTTATGCCTAATTTTTATAGTTCCTAGTTCTATGTATAAAATATAGGAAATGTATGTATTAAAGAACTTTTAATTTCATCAAAATAATGTTACACATTTATTAATTTAGCTATGGATCGTATTATTTACATTTCCTAGAAATTGTACACCATTCCTAGATATTCCTCCAAATTACCTGAGTTTTCTTGAGTAATATTTGTTGTATTTAAGCCTCTATATGCACTGTTGGCTTCTTCCATATTGACCCTGAAAAAGAAGGTTTGCTAGGTTTACAAACAAGAAAAAAATTGCAGCCGTTTCATACAATTTGTCAAGTGTGCAAAGAAATAATTAATATTTACAAAGACACATTGACTCTAGTACACAAATTAACGAAACAAGTGTCCTGAGTTTATCTACAGGGTTACATAGAATGGTGTTATGGATATATGTAGTTTTAAATATTTTTGATCATAGCACACATTTTCTGCATCAGTCCATTATATATTTGTTCTAGGATATTTAAAACAATGGATATAGTTTTAAATATTTTTGATCATAGCACACATTTTGTTTAACAGAACACACATTTTCTGCATCACACCATTATGTATTATTGTTCTAGGATATTTAAAATTATGGATATAGTTTTTGATCATTTTTGATTAGTTTTGATCATAGCACACATTTTGTTTAACAAGAACACACATTTCTGCATCACACCATTGGTGTTCTAGGATATTTAAAACGACGGATACAGTTTTTAATAATTTTTGATTTATTTTTGATCATAGCACACATTTTGTTTAACAAGAACACACATTTCTGCATCACACCATTGGTGTTCTAGGATATTTAAAACGATGGATCCAGTTTTTGATAATTTTTGATTAATTTTTGATCATAGCACATATTTTGTTTAACAGAACACATATTTTCTGCATTACACTATTATGTATTGTTGTTCTAGGATATTTAAAACTATGGATATAGTTTTAGATCATTTTTGATTTATTATTGATCATAAGCACACATTTTGTTTAACAGAACACATATTTTCTGCATTACACCATTATGTATTGTTGTTCTAGGATATTTAAAACAATGGATATCGTTTTTGATTATTTTTGATCATAGCACTCATTTCACACATTTTTTTGGATCATAACATTGTGTATTGTTATTTAAATATATTTAAAATGAGTACAGTATTAAAAATGTTTGCCACTGTTTTAAACTATCACGGTTGTTCACTAAATTTATATGTTCACAACCTTACCACGGTAAATATCCCGTAAATAATCATATAAATTTAAAAATGTTTGGTCACATAGTACAAGTTATTCACAAGACCCCTTTTCAGGTTTGCTTAGCAGGTTTATCTCCCCTGCAGACAAGGAAAAGTGGAGGAACTTGGGGAAGGGTTGGGTTCTGTTACTTACCAGTCCTTGAGCCATATGTCCATAGAAGAGTAGAATATTTGAGCCAGTATGAATAACACGAACAGCACAAATATGGAGACAGTGGTTCCTCCAGCTCTGATATACGACTTGTATACGTAGCCATCCACCGAGCCTCTCGCTTGGACTTCACCTGCAACATTACAATGTTCATGTATGGTGGAACCGTAAAGGGAAACCGGGAAGCTTAACTTTTGCAAGCCTAATTTTACGCGATCCCTATTAAATTAATAATAGACATTTACATATTGTAGTTGGTATATATGGAAAAACCTTATTGTCCACCACAAAATTGTTTTCCTTTCAATATAAATACATATATATATATATTTTTTTTGTATGGACTCGCGCTCTTAAGGTTCAGGCCAACGGAGCCCTCAGAGCGCGAGTCTTACTCGTATTTGTCCGGTTTTTTTATTGCGATAACATAAGATTGGTATCATTAAAATAATAATAATAATAGCTTAGATAGGTAGTAATAAACATCTAATTAAGGTATAAAATACAACTAAACCAAAATATGATTCTAACAATATTCTAACATAGACATAATTTTGTTTATTTTTTTCCTTTTTAACTTTAACAAAAACTAATAAAAATATTAATAAAAAACTAACATTACGCTGTAACAGGCAAGGACATGAGATACGTCTCCATTCTTACGACCATGTATGCTACTTTATATGTATGTGTACCTACCATGTTCTGACAAATAAATAATTTGAATTTGAATTTAAGCTAGATAAAGTGAGATACGTCTCCATTCTTACGACCATGTATGCTACTTTATATGTATGTGTACCTACCATGTTCTGACAAATAAATAATTTGAATATGAATTTGAATTTAAGCTAGATAAAGTGAGATACGTCTCCATTCTTACGACCATGTATGCTACTTTATATGTATGTGTACCTACCATGTTCTGACAAATGAATAATTTGAATTTGAATTTAAGCTAGATAAAGTTGTTACCTTCATATTCAGGGCTTTGGTTGTCCAAATCCACATTGAGGGACAGCTGTGACATTTCCGACATCGACCTTTGGAACGATCTCTGAGAACGCAGCTTACGACCTAGCTCCTGAAAAATTTACTTTATTACTACTTTTTTTAACCTATACTGTCCCACTGCTGGGCAAAGGTCTCCCCCACTTCCTTCCTCAAATCTCGGTTCTCCGCCACCTCTTGCCAAACTCTCCGGAATGAGTCAAGATCGTCACGCCAGCGTTTCTTACGCCTTCCTTGACTTCTTAGGTCTTCCTTATTCATCATCAGCCAGAAGTCCACTGCTGAACATAGGTTTCCCCCTTTAACCTCCACACTGAACAAAAGCATGCTATCTGCATCCACTGGATGCCGGCGACTCTCTGTCGTCGGTCCATCTAGTGGGCGGCGTACTTACGCTGCGTCTTCCGGTTCGTGGTCTCCACTTAAGAACCTTTCTTCCCCATCGGTTATCGGTTCTTCGAGCGATGTGGCCTGCCCATTGCCACTTCAACTTGCAAATTTTAACAGCTATGTCGGTGACTCTGGTTCTTTGGCGAATATCCACGTTTTGGATTCTATCGCGCAAAGAAACTCCGAGCATAGCTCTCTCCATTGCCCGCTGTGTGGCTGAGTTTTTCCAAAACTTCCTTATTACCTCTAGCCTAAATTATGTCTGGAGATGATGAGAAGTTCCGTACTCACCGACGGTTCTTGGTTCTCGTATTCTGTCAGCTTCTGCTTCTCCTGCTTCTCCGTGAGTTCTATCAGCTTCGCGAACTCTGGCACGGCGCAGAGCTCCTTGTATGTGCCTTGTGCTACTATCTGTACAATTCAAATAAATATAATTAATTGATAGGATAGCCCACCGGATTAGCAAGTTGAAGTGGCAGTGGACAGGGCACATAGCACGCAGAACAGATGGCCGATGGGGTCGAAAGGTGACCACGGCACGGCTCACCAACTCACCAAGACAACTGCAAAAAGGCAACATCCCATTAATGCTCAGGCGGTCACCCATCCAAGTATCGACCGCGGCCGACGTTGCTTCACTTCGGTGATCGTACGAGAATCGGTGGTGAACAGAAATTTGTAACTGATTCGCACTTGGCCATTATTTATTATTTATTGTTATACTTTAGAGTGTGTACTATAATCTATAATACTATAATGCCAAGTTTGACGCTTGTACGTATTACCGTTTTTACTGTTGTGCTAAATATGTCAGCGGTGCAGGGCCAAAATCCCTCGGCCACCATCTTGTGGGTGGAAGTCCTACGCTGCGCTTACCGATCCGTGCCGAGCCTTGGAGTTATCGGTCTAAGAATACACCCCCCTTCTCTTGCCATGGGTGCCGTAGAAGTCGGGTAGAGGACATCAACCAAAAGATGATCAGCAGCGTCTTCTGAGTAACAACACCTAACTGCACAACTAGAGCAACTGTGCCAGCGCCTCAGAGCCTCACTCCGGTATTTCAAGGAGTTGGGTTGGCTCGGGTAGGTGCTGGTAGGGGGAAATGCACAATACACCCCTAGCGGGACGTCAGTGCAGGACTTATCACCCCCATCTCGAATAAGAATAAGAATAAGAACACCTAACTGCACTCGCCATCCCGCCTGCCAAGCGTGGCGAGTATTGGCAACCCTCCCACCCTAAATGATCAGTTCAAGTAAGACGCAATTCCATAATACTCTTTAAATATACAAAACTACGTACTTTCCCCTCATCCATGACAGCCACGTTGTGTGCGTACTGTGCGTACTGCACGTGATGCGTCACTAGCACCACGGCGTACTCTCGCAGGAACCCTCGGATACATTCATCGTAGATAGCGGCTCCCACCTGCAGAGTTAGAGAGCGGAATGAAAAGAACGGAAAAGATGTGAATAAAAGAATGAACGAACGAGGAATAGAAAGAACGAACGTAAGAAGATATCTAAGAAAGCGAAGAACTCGAGAAGCTAATTAAAGATTTTGAGTTGTTTACCTTTTGATGAAAGAACAAATGAATGAAGAAGAAAGCCAATTCTAGGTAACCAAACAAGGAAGTAATGGAAAAGAAGGCAATAATGAAATACGACAAAAAAAATATGCAAATGTGGGTGTTACTACGTTTAAAGAAAACGTTTTCATTTAAATTAATTTGAATGCAACTATAAGACACATTCTTTCAGCGGCAGGACTGTAAAAACCTTGCTTAGAAACAACAAGTGAGTGCATAATAACGACTATTTGTTGTCTTGTTTTCATCATCATCATCATCATCAGCCAGAAGACGTCCACTGCTGAACATAGGCCTCCCCCTTTAACCTCCACACTGAACGACAGCCTGCCTTTTGCATCCACTGGATGCCAGCGACTCTTACTATGTCGTCGGTCCATCTAGTGGGAGGCCTACCTACGCTGCGTCTTCCGGTTTGTGGTCTCCACTCAAGAACCTTTCTTCCCCATCGGTTATCGGTTCTCCGAGCGATGTGGCCTGCCCATTCCCACTTCAACTTGCAAATTTTAACAGCTATGTCGGTGACTTTGGTTCTTTGGCGAATATCCACGTTTCGGATTCTATCGCGCAAAGAAACTCCGAGCATAGCTCTCTCCAATGCCCGCTGTGTGACTCTGAGTTTTTCCAAAAGGCCAACAGTTAAGGACCACGTCTCAGTACCATATGTCATCACTGGCAACACACACTGGTCAAAGACCCTTGTCTTTAGGCACTGTGGTATCTTGGACGAGAAGATGTCACGCAATTTCCCGAACGCTGCCCATCCGAGTTGGATTCTTCGGGCGACCTCTTTGCCTAAGTTGGACTTACCTAACTGAACAATCTGTCCAAGATAGGTGTAATGGTCAACAACTTCGAGAGTATCGTTCCCAACGACTACCGGCACGGGTTCAACATGGACATTGGACATGATTTTTGTCTTGTCCATGTTCATTTTAAGACCCACCTGTTGGGAAAGGCTACTGAGGTCGCTGAGCATCGTATTTAGGTCCTCCAGCGACTCTGCCATGATGACTATATCATCGGCAAAACGAAGGTGAGTGATGTATTCGCCATTGATGTTGATGCCTAATCCGTCCCAGTCCAAGAGCTTGAAATCGTTCTCCAATGCGTTCGTGAACAGTTTCGGATAGATAACATCTCCCTGTCTCACGCCTTTCTGCAATGTCTTGTTTTCGCGCGTGACTAATTCCGTCAGCGAAAAGTTGACAGAGCAGTTTGAACATAGATTAGGTTTATTAACCTTTGTGAGACCGTCTGACCATCTAAGAATCGTCAACATCATCGTTCTCAGCTTATCATGTTCCCACTGCTGGCTGGGACACTGGACCTTCGCTCAGAGAGAGAGGAATGATACAAAATAATTTAGTTAATGAGTTTTAGTAACTCTCATTGAAATTGAGTCTCAACGTTGTCTAAAAATTTTGCTATTAACGAAGTACCTTAGAATCCACGGCTGCTAGTGGGTCGTCCATTAAGTAGACGTCAGCCACCTGGTAGATGCACCGCGCCAGCGATATCCGCGCCCTCTGGCCCCCGGATAATGATGCTCCTACAACAGATACAGCTCTTTAATCATGCGCCGCTGATAGCCAATCAGCGACGGAGGCCTGAATCACGCAAAAGAAGTTTTCACGGACATTTGAACCAGTACAACATCTCGACACACGGATATACCACTATCCCCAGGTAAAACCGCTGTGGATGTCACTCTTCACGCTCCCTCATCTTCTGTGTCTTTAAGGCTTTGGCTAATGCGTACTTATTTTACGACCACCAAGAAGAAGACGTACCTCGTGGCGAAAAATCTCCAGATGTGGTTCATCTTAAGCATAAGCATAAGATCCAAAGAAGAAGAAGTTAGAATAGCCTTTTTGATAGCCGACCTCCAGTAGGAAATGACACCCAAAGAAGAACTAAGTACTAAGTAATATTTGTTCGTGACGTCATTCACTCACCTCGCTCGCCGACAACAGTCTTGTCTCCGTGTGGCAAGAGATCAAGATCACTCCGCAGCTGGCAGCACTTTATCACCTGCTTGTAGCGCCGCAGGTCCAGCTCCTGCCCGAACAAGATGTTCTGCCGCACCTACGGATATGCAGCTGTTAGAGTAGAACAGTATGGGATAGGTTGCGTCGCAATGTGGTTTGGCTAAATACCGAGGCCTCGAAGAGCCAGGGGTCCTGCGGTGCGTAGGCTATCTCGCCGGCGCGCGTCAGGCTGCCACGGCTCGGCGTCAACTCACGTAGCATCGCTGCCAGCAGTGTCGACTTGCCGGAACCTACGCTGCCTACTAACGTCGTCAGCGTACCCGGTTTTATCTGTATGGAACATTATAGAACAGGTTAAAATGTATCCTGTAGCATTCATAACGTGTACCAACTAGTAATACAAAACAAATTACAAAAATGTATTCATCGAGACATTATTGAACCGAACATGTATCACGCCCAGTTCGCCTTAGCCTCGCCCTGGCCTTAGGCCCAACTCCTTACACGGTCTCAAACTAACGTTAAAACAACGCAGTTCAACCTTAACGCGCCCAGATACGGATTGCGGCCGCGTAACTTTTTTCATCACCTAAACTGGATTGCTTAAAATAGCTAGGCGTAAGGCCCCAGTTCTGTACGGTCAGCAGTGACTTGGGGTCGTCTTTTAATCACGTAAGGTTTATGTCTTTTTTTCTTTTCTTCTTCCTTCTTTACTTTATTATTCAAATACACATTAGGTCGAGCTTGGCTTTGACTTAACCGTCACCAAGGGGCACTACCAAGAATAAAAGGCTCCAATAAAATAGGATATCAACAACAAACAAAAACAAGGCAACATTAAAGCTGCATTTACAAGGTATTTTGTTCTAGAACAACATTCGCTCTAAAAGCTCTTCACACTGGGAATAGTTAGTCAGCCTGTACATAAATCAAACAAACTATACTCGACCGACGCAGGGATTAGCTCTGACAGCTTCAGTGGATTGTAAAAACACGAGTGAATAAAAATCATAAAGTCTGATTACGTTTGCTAGTTTTTGGAGTAGTTGGTAAAATGTCTGGAAAAATATTAAAAGATGTTTTATCAGCTTTGTACAATCTACCAACTGTCAGAGCTATTCCCAGTGTGGATCGAGTACACAAATTTATTATATTAATTAAAGAAAACACTGATACTGATACAAAACGTTCATGAGTTCAATACTTACATTCAGGTTAATATCTCGGAGTGCCAAAACCTTGCTGTCAGTGGATTCATCGTCCGCGTTCCGCCAGTATGCAGTGTAGTCTTGTAAGCTGATCAGCACTTGGGGCTTTATTTGTTCCAGATTAGATTCAGACTTTATGTATGATTGTTGGCTGGAAATTCTCAACGGTTAATTCAAAAATGAAGCCAAGAAGCTCCATAGCGATAATAGCTATGTTATGATTTGGTGTATCTAGAGGACTTAATGTTATATACGAGGTGTGATAGACTACACGCACGGGGTTGGCACTTTCTACAATTTTAAAACATGATATTAGTTTATGTATGCTTGCTGGCCATCAAATAGCAGCACGTAACTCAGCACAACTATTGTTATTATAGAATGCAGCAAAATTCTATAGTAAAAATAGTTAAAGAAGGCAACATGGCGAAGTTATGTAATAAATGTTCACGGATTATCCTCTTGTCACGGCTTGGGTTGGGTTTGGGACGTCATCGTCAGAGCAAGTCAAATCATCCCCACTTAAAATTTGAATTATCTCCTTACTTGGCATCTCGCGTGGTTCAATACTCAAAGATGATAAGCATATCTATTTGTAAATTAATTTTCAACTCACCCGTTGCCAATCTTCTCAAAAACACCATTCGTTTTGCTTTTTTTCTTGTCTTTTTCTTCATCTATGTGCCATAAATCAACGTCATCGTTTTTCAACTCTGGCAGTAATAGGAACGCTTGCATTCTCTTAAAACTTACGTGAGCTTCTAGAGAGTAAGTGATGGCTAACGGCAAGAAATCAACAAGAGTAGATTTGAGGAAGTCGTAGTAGGTGAAAATTACAAAGACCTGGAAGAAAACAAATATAATAATTTTTCCAATAACTATACTTTTTTAAGAAAAGAGCGGCATATAAGCTTGCTGTCCGCCTGAGCCTGATGGTAAACCGCCTCCTATGGACACCTGCAACACTAGCGGTGTTGACGGTGCTTTGCCAGCCCATAGAGGTAGTCGCAGACACGCTTTTTGAAACGGTTCACTTTGAAGCTCAGCGAGAAGACCTTTGGGGGAAGGACGATCCACAACTTGCAGGTCCGCGGAATAAAGTAGCGGAAAAATCGGACGGTGTGGGATTTCCAGCTTTGAAAGATGTGGGGGGTGAGTTTTTTGACGTTGTCGGGACGTGTGGTGTTTTATTATCGTTTCTAACGAACTATGTAATCAAATCTTGGAAGTCGATTTTATCCTACTTCTTGACATTTTAAAATCCAGACATTTTGCTACTAGGACATAAATGAAATATAGCGTTTGTTTCTATTTGGTAACTATACTATGCCATTTTAAGATTAAGAAGTTAGGAAGCTTTTGTAATTTGGGTATTCTGATAACGACACTTTTAATTGTCTTATCGATTTGAAACTTTGCAAGTGTATATAAAACGGATGACAGTACAATAGTCCTACTAATATTATATTCGCGAAAGTTTTTATGTATGGATGTATAGATGTATGGATGTATGGATGTTTGTTCCTCTTTCACACTGCAACGGAACAACGGATCGACCTGATTTTTTGCATGGGTATAGTTCAAGAGCCAGAGAGTGACATAGGCTACTTTTCATCATCAACGTCACCATTTTTCATCACTACGCGGGTGAAACCGCGGGGTGCAGCTAGTTAAATATATACCGCCGAATTAAAATGATGTTTGAGCCAGAAGATGTATAGTGGAACTTTGCATTGGCTACGGTACTAGTTGGACCCTCGAGTTAGGAATCCTTAAGTTTGTTTTGACAAGTCAATAAAGCGTATTTAAAAAAATAAAGTTTTTTTTAGATTCGTAGTAGCCCAAAAGTAATTGTAATTTTTCGCAAAATGATCTTAACAAAGAAAGTTTCCCAATTCGTTTTCTCTTTGGCCATCAAAAAGTATGTAAGTATATGTTATATCAGGATGATAAATATCTGAAATATGGCCAAGTCCTCAGGGCTTCCTTTGTTCGAATTTTCTTTGTATAACCGCCAATTTCCGCCTCCACGATTAAATGCCTTTGCGTGCCGCCATATGCGTGGTTCGGCATACTCTTTGCCAGTTATTCCATTCCAGGGCTGAGTATCTTCCACTTACCTTGGCTGCAGTAAGCTGATTCTCCGAGGATATGTAGGTGACGATGCTGAGCAAGATGGCCACTTTGGTGTTCAGTTTTACGCATGATATCATAACAGCGCGCAACCAAGACATCTTCTTTATCATGTTCATCTCCTTTCTAGAAAAAGAAACAAGACTTATAATATCTAATGACTAACTGCAGCTTACTTGCAGCTATTGGGGTATTACTAAGCCAACGCTGTCTTCCCGAGCATCTATCCGTCCTACCTTTTAACGGCTTTATATTTCTAACCGTAATAGATAGCCAGCTGAAATTTTCACAGAACATGTAATGTTACAGCGGATTAACTAAGAAACAATAATAAAGCCAAAAAGTAATAACTACCCCCATTAAAAAAATCGTATATTTTAAACGTATTTTTGTATTAGCTCTAATGTAAAAACGGTAATACGTACAAGCGTCAAACTTGACACGATTATAGTAGGTACACAACAACAAATATTAATAATGGCCAAGTGCGAGTCGGTGACAAATTCCTGTTCAACGCCAAGTTAAGCAACGTCGGGCGCAGTCGGTACTTGGTTGTGTGACCGTCTGGGCGTGATGTTGTCTTTTTGCACTGCTTTTTGTAGTTTGTGGCGGTACGGAACATTCAGTGCGTGACCCTGACTCGCACTTGGCCGGTTTCTTTCTTACTTTCTAGCCTTGCCAATGATTTTGGCGAATGCATCCTCCCAAGCATACATCTTGATGGCCTCTATGCTCTGTATCACCTCGTTCATTAACCTGATGCGGTTGTCTGTCCGGAGAGCAGTCTTGAACCGAAGTTTACTTGTTACTTTTCCAAGATAACCTGAAAATGTTAACAATTCAGTTATAAAGTTATATGATTATTTGCGGAATATAACTAAGAAAACTAAACACAAACTAAAGACTAAGACAAAACTAACTTTTTTAGTCTTTCTTAAGACTAAAATCTTGAAATATTGTCCCTGGAATTGAAACTCACCTTGCAAGGGTATGAAAGCCAGCAAGAAGGCGACGCCCGCGAAGGTTGCCACCCCTATCTGTCGGTACATCAAGTATACGATCAGGGCGCTCTCTATCGGCGTCCTTACTAAGTCCATGAGGAATACGGTCGCCAAATCGATTCGATGCGCGTCTGTAGTGATGAGAGTTATCAGCTGCCCTGTGAGGCCTTCGGAGGCCTTGCCGCCTACTGATAAATCCAGGCGAAGGAGCTGAAATATCACATCCAACACACTGTACCCTTAGTACAAGTTTTGATAGTATTCGAAAACTTTTTTCGTTTACGTATTGTTCCATACATTGCTGGGCTGAAAGGTATTCGAAAACTTTTTTCGTATTAGAGTGAAGCTATCTATACCGCCGATTACTACCGATTTTAGTTCCTCCGCGTTTCCGCTGGAGGCGCTTTACTAAAATGTATGGAACAATACGTAAACGAAAAAAAATTCGAAAACTTTCAAATCTGGGATTAAGCGTATGGATATTATAAATGCGAATGTGTGTCAGTTTGTCCATACATGTCTTACAGCCAACTCCTTAAACGGACTCAAACTAACGTCAAAACCGCGCAGTTCGTAAAATCAGACCGCAAACCATATCTCGGCGCGTTAAGGTTCACGTTCGCGTGATTTTCCGCACTGCGCCGTGTTAGCGCAACAACAACAAGTTACAAGCCCGCGTTAAGAGTTAGCAGTAAGGCCCTGGACCAGATTTGAATGAATTTTGTACAAAGATTATTCCGGGATTAACTTTGTTAGCGACCAGTCGCATTTTTTTTTAAATAGAATTAGCGGCAATCATGCTACGCGCCACCTGATGGTAAGTGGTCACCGCCGCCTATAGACACCTACAATACCCGGGGCATTGTCAGTGCGTTGCCTACCTTTGAATTCCCGCGCTCTAGGAAATTCAAACTTAGCCTGCCCGTAAAAATTTACTTAGGTGACCGTACGAGAACGGATGGTGAACAGAAATTTGTCACCGACTCACACTTTGCCATTATTTATTATTTGTTGTTATACTTTAGAGTGTGTACTATAATCATGCCAAGTTTGACGCTTGTACGCATTACCGTTTGTACATTAGAGTAAACACAAAAATACGTAAAAAATATACGTTTTTGTTTTATCGGGTACCCGTTTAGTTTTTATTTTTAGACTTCATAATAATTTGTTAGTTAATCCACCGCAACATTTCATATTCTGTGAAAATTTCAACAGGCTATCTATTACGGTTCGAAATAAGGTAGGACAGACAGACAGACAGACAGCGTAGGCTTAGTAATAAGGTCTCATTTACATTTTGGGTACGGAACCCCATACGCAATAACATACATGTTATTATTACACAACTCTCATCTACTCTCTTTAACAGAAATCTCAATTCAATTCATAATATCTCTCTTTTTATAATTCGGTATGCTCAAAAAAATTTACCTATGCCAATTCCAAAACCATTTTGAGATTTTATGTTACTAACCCTTATTTTTCTACTCTGACCCTTTAAAACGATAAGATGCCATTTATTTTAACATAAAACTAAGAAATCATTCGACTTTCATTGACCTCTAAATGACGTCACGGTGTAGCATTTTATTTTCTGTGCCTTTTAAGAATAAAAATATTATACATTTGACACACTGTTCGTTACACAGAATAGAATATTTTTTCATTTCTGTGGTTTGACTGTCTGGTTTTTTTCAGGGCTGCCAATATGGGGTGCTTTTTTAGACTTCTCAACGCAACGAAATTTTGTGCTATATGGTGACGTCACATAATTTCAATTTTCAAAAAAATATTGTAAAATAACTACTCAATAGAAAACAAAAATATTGAAATTAGTTTCTTAAAATAGCCTTATCTACGAAATAAAATATTAAAAAAATACAAAAAAAAAACTTTACATACCGAATTGTATGAGGCGTACCTTTCTATATAGGAGGGAGCCGGTAGCCACACGTATTTTCATCCCAATGCACAGAAGCCAGAGGATCATTGGATGCATTATGGATGCGGTTATTGCCATAAACCTGGAGCAAAATCACCACAAATCACCGTCAGCTCAGCCTTACGGCTAAATCACCACAAACAAGGAAGATAGACTAAGAGGAAAGACAATAGCGGAACATTAGAGCGTAGCTCGGAACATTTGCCTAAAAACGGTAAACTTAGATGGCGCCGTAATTTGAGCGTGCTATAGGTTGTCTCGAACTTCCGTAAGCGCTGCAGTCAGATAATGTACGAAAGGGTTCTACAAATTACCGTGGCGCTAGTATCGCAGTCAAGTTTCTATGTAATTAATAAGTATATAAAAAAAAACTATATATGTATGTATATCAGTCTCTGGCAGCCATATTAAAAGCTTTGCTTAGTTTGGGGTCAGATGACCGTGGGTGCAAAAATGTCTCAAATATTTATTTATTATAGATACGCATGCTCCGCCGGTACGCTACATGTGACGTATAGCGCACAGTGACGTAGGTCCATTACGTATCCGACTACGCCGGCTGCGTATAGATACGCATGCTCCGCCGATACGCTACATGTGACGTATAGCGTTCAGTGGCGTACTGCCGCTACGTACCCGACTACGCCGGCTGCGTATAGATACGCATGCTCCGCCGATACGCCCGCGTGCGCCGGAGAGAAGTAGTTGATCAGCCCTTCGAGACAAGCCGGGATCGATAACCTGGAAAATAAAATATGTGTTTTAAGTTTTTAATAGAAAACACCTTACGACACGATGGAAAGACAAGGGTCTGATAAAGCCGGGAAGTGGTTAGTGGGACTCTTGGTAAGGGACTAAAACCAAACGAGCAGGGCCGTCTTTAACCTATTAGAGGCCCTGGGCACATTAGAATAATGGGACCCCTATGACCTTGACAGAGCACTATTTTGTTCGAATAGACAAAGAAAGTTGATATGCTGGTTTTCCGGCGAGAGTAGAGTAAAGCTAATAAGCAAGTAGGTATTGTAGTCAGTCATTCTCTTATGATTTTTTGTACCTTCCTTTCCTTGTTTCTGCAGTCTCTTCCATCGTTAGAGCTGGACCTTTATTATCTATTTAAAATACTAAAACACATGTTAATGCAATTAGTAAAAGTATATAAATATTTAAAAACCGAACGGTAACACCGTTAACTTCAAATTTCTTATTATTTTATTTTATAAGGAATATAAGAATCTGAAAAAAATCACTAGCACGACGCGGTCTGTAATATTTCTAGTTAAGACCGCTTTGTATGAAAATCCAAACGCCAATGAAGCCAAGTTGCACTCAGCGCACTGCCTGTGGTGATGGTTGTCGCTAGAGGGGAGCGGAAGGGGCGGAGTCAACGATGATTGGACGTGGCGAACGAGCGGACTAATCATAGCACGGCTAGTACACAACGAAAGTCAAGTACGCTACTCTCATGTATAATTAGGTTTCGAATTAGGTAAGTATGTTTAATAAATGTTTTATTTGTAGGTAAAACATCGCTATTTTGTTCGAATAGACAAAGAAAGTTGATATGCTGGTTTTCCGGCGAGAGTAGAGTAAAGCTAATAAGCAAGTAGGTATTGTAGTCACTCATTCTCTTTGGATTTTTTCGTAATAAATATATTTGTCGTTAATAAATATTGGTTATCATTTGGTGATCTGGCAGGAACTAGGGGGCCCCTGACGATCGCGGGGTCCTGGGCACGTGCCCAGAGTGCCCAGTGGGAAAGAAGGGCCTGCAAACGAGTCCAAACTCGAGAAGCTTCCTAGTAGCCATTGAAGAGTTTCACTATCCTTGGTCCACATTACACTACTTTTTTAGAGGGCAAATTTAATTAAATAAAAAAAATAAAAAAATAAAATAAAAAATTAAAAAAAAATCAAATTAAATTAAATTAAATTTAATTTAAATTAATTTTTAAATTTAATTTTGCAAATTTAATTTTTTATTAATTAATTTAATTTTTTTTTTTTTTTTTTTTTTTTTTTTTTTTGTATTGGCAACGAAACTATCGCCGATGCCGATATATCGGCAAACTTACAGTATCCCGATATATCGGTACCGGATGCATCCATTCATGGGTGTAAATAGGTCGTAATGATGTTTCACTACAAATACTAAAATTTATTATATTTTTTTAAACCGACTACAAAAAACCACTTAACATATGTATTTCCCGCCCGATGTTCAAAATCCATCATCATCATCTGCCAGAAGACGTCCACTGCGATCACTGCTGAACCTTTGCTTTGTGCCTTTTAACCTCCACACTGAACGACAGCCTGCCTTTTGCATCCACTGGATGCCAGCGACTCTCACAATGTCGTCAGTCCATATAGTGGGAGGCCTATCTACGCTGCGTCTTCCGGTTCGTGGTCTCCACTCAAGAACCTATCTTCCCCATCGGTTATCGGTTCTTCGAGCGATGAGGCCTGCCCATTGCCACTTCAACTTACAAATTTTAACAGCTATGTCAAAATCCATGTGATGTATATTATTTTGTTTTTTGTAGTGGCACTATGTTTGTTTTGTGGTTTTTTGAAGTTTTTTTTAAGATAATTTATTGAATACTAGCTGTATCCCGCGGTACTCCCGCTATTTTCCAATTAACCGGCATTTTCTGGGAGAATAAGTGCCCTATGTCCGTCCATATGATGTACACTATCATCCTGCCAACATTATTATTATTATTAGATAGCCCGTTGGTCCAGTTGGTAGTGAACCTACCTTCTGAGCCTGAGGGCGTGGGTTCGATTCCCACGTAGGACAAACATTTGTGTGATGAACATTTGTGTTTGTTCTATATCTGGTTGTTAATATCTATTTAAGTATGTATTTAAAACTATATATGTATGTATATCAGTCTCTGGCAGCCATATCACAAGCTTTGCTTAGTTTGGGGTCAGATGACCGTGTGTGCAAAAATGTCCCGAATATTATTTATTTATTATTTATTATTATTCGTTAAGATCGGCTTAGCGGTTTAGTCGTGAAAAGCGAACAAACAACCAGACAGAGAGACAGAGAGACAGAGTTACTTTCGCTTATATAATATTAGTAAAGATTTCCCTACTCCCTATTCCCCCCTCCCAGTATACGTACCGTATAACAGTGTCGAACAGCGCGAATATTGTGTTACCAAGGATGAAATTCCAGCCGTGGATCTTTATAACAGCGCGAAGCAACGAAGGCTTCTTGCCTTTTTCTGAAAATGATAAGAAATACATGTTTATCGGGACTTATCACGTACCTATTAGCAGCTCGTGACCACGGCCATTGTAACATGGTCGAAACGTCAAGCGAAAGGTACATATTTTTACCTAAATTAAATAATACGTGATAAGTCCCGATTAACATTTAAAACATGCGTTCAACTCGCGAAAGTTTTAAAATATAAAAAATAGTTATTTATGATACAAGTGCGGTAAGTTGGTTATTACAAACGAGTAGACGAATGTAAGCCTGAGACGAAGTCGAGGGCTTACCATAGTCACGAGTTTGTAATAACCAATCCGCACGTGTGCCATACAACGCTTTACAACACATTTGCGTGAAAAAAACAAAAAATGGAAATTAAAAAAATACCGTAAAGTACACGCACGGTAATGAATTTTACCGCACGCTCCGTTGTATGATCCGTAATGTTTAACTTTCGAACGATGTATACAGGCTTCGTAAGTGCACTTTTTGAGCAAATGTGTTGTAAAATACATTAAAATAAAACAGTATGAAAATCAAAAGCGATTCCTATATAAGTGATCGCCATTGGTTTGCGTCAGTAAGACTGATGACTGCCTGCATGATTTAATTCCCTCCTGCCCATTTTTCTATCGGACTGCCAGAGCGGGCACGAAAAATCGTCACCGCTTTATGGTTGATATTAGCGCTTTGATTCCACATTTATTGTGCGAACTGCTAGTCTGTGGAATTCGCTGAATGGGTGTTCCCCGTCAGTTACAATCTACCCGTCTTCAAGTCGAGAGTGAATCGGTTTCTTCTAGGCAAGCGTGCTCCGACGTAGACCGCATCATCGCTTAACATCAGACGAGATAGCAGCTAAGCGCAAGCCTATCTATTATAAAAAATATATATAAATAAGAAAGGATTTTTGGATTGGCGAGGAGATACCTTGCTTTTTGCCAAATTTAATGATTCTAGATCAACGAGAGTACCCTATAGGTTTTGATTCCCTTGCCAGTGTCAAAATATACGGCATAAACGGCCGTATCTTTTGATAGCGTTGATTTAGAAGTATGGTTTTCTACAACTCCAAGGGATTGCGACCATAATAGACAATCTACATTGAAATTTAACACTTTGGATTGAAATAAATAAATAACTCAGGCAACTTTATTCTAAACATAATTATGGTAATGAGAAACGCGTACGTGATAATGAGCAGAGAGAACAATGACTGCCCTTGAAACAAAGAAAAAAAATTGAGAGAAACTAAGAACTGACTTGAACCAGGCCAGGCGCACTCCGCGCTAGGTATAAATCTACAAGTAGCCGACTTGTCGGACCTGCCGCGCGATACACAGAGATAACGAGACAAGAGTTACGTGGCCAGGCGCACTCCGCACTTTAGGTATGAAGCTACAAGTAGCGGACTTGTCGGACCTGCCGCGTGATACACAGAGATAACGCGACAAGAGTTACGTGGCCAGGCGCACTCCGCGCTAGGTATAAATCTACAAGTAGCCGACTTGTCGGACCTGCCGCGCGATACATTAAGATAACGCGACAAGAGTTACGTGGCCAGGCGCACTCCGCACTTTAGGCATGAAGCTACAAGTAGCCGTCTTTTCGGAACTGTCGCGCCCGCTGCCGCGCGATACACAGAGATAACGCGACAAGAGTTACGTAGGCCTGCCGCACTCCGCGCTTTAGGTATGGAGCTACAAGTAGCCGACTTGTCGGACCTGCCGCGCGATACACAGAGATAACGCGACAAGAGTTACGTAGGCCGAGCGCACTCCTCACTTTAAGTATGGAGCTACAAGTAGCCGACTTGTCGGACCTGCCGCGCGATTGATAGAGATAACGCGACAAGAGTTACGCGATACACAGAGAGGAAACTTCTAGGTAAATATATATCTGTAGATAGTTAGCGCTCGCTCGTCCTGAATTGCACTTTATTGTGTAGTATGAAGAGTCGCTACTTATTTAAATGATTTTGCGGAGTGAATCTTGTGTACTTGTACTTATTATGTATTCTGTGCTTGAACTTAACAGCCTTAAAACTGACCTTGTTTCCGCAGTTCTTCTCGCCATTTGGCGCCCAAGTCATCGCCGTTCGGAGAAGCTCTGTGCGCTGGGGTACTCCTGAAAACGTCAAAACAAAACCGTTGTATTTTCGGGCATAAAACGAATAAATAAAGCCGTAATATTCATGATAAATATAAAATAAGTAAAACCATAACATAATAATGTTTATTTTATGACAGTAATTTAACGAAATCCATTCTCAAACTTTCCCTTCTAAAGTTGTACGAAAAACTACTTTTGTAAATTGGAGGTAACAAATGGATATGTTGAGTTTTACCAAAATCTGAAAAAAAATATTTAATAATTATTATATTGTCATTGGTTACGTACCACCACAAAATACAGAAAGTAGAGCAATAAGACAACATCACGCACCATGCGTGACTCTTGTCGCGTTATCTCTGTGTACAGCGCGGCAGGTCCGACAAGTCGGCTAATTGTAGCTTCATACCTAAAGTGCGGAGTTCGCCAGGCCTGCTACAGCTATTTTAACCTAGAAGTTGCCTCTCTGTATATCGCGTAACTCTTGTCGCGTTATCTCTGTCTATCGCGCGGCAGGTGCGACATGTCTGCTACTTGTAGCTTCATACCTAAAGTGCGGAGGGCATATCTCCCTTGTTTGTCTAATAGATACGTAACAACATAATTTTTTTTTTGTTTAAATTAGAACGTCTGTAAAGGCTTTTTTGTAAGAAATTTGGTGTAGCCAGTTGCACCCATATAAACGAAACGTCAGTCATTCGAAATCAGTTAGCAACTGTGATGCGGAGTTCGACGCGTTGATCTAAATAAGAATGTTCAATCAATGTTCACTCATAATGCCTGGTAACAGATTTTCCTTCTCATTTCCGTTATATTTACTTCTCTTTTCTGTGTACGTAACTATAAGTAAGCAGACCTATATCAAGTCTGTTTATGGACTATGAGGTATGTAGGTACAATGACTTCCGTTCCATATAAAGAACGCGAATCTAAATATTTATTATACTATCATTTATTTTATCACGTAGATAAATAAAGCTCATCAAATATTATTGCTTCATTGTGCCAGTATCTACGCAGGAAAATTAAGGCGAGGTTTTACAACTTTTAAGCAACGCTTGCTACTACAGATGACCTGGGGCCTTACGGACAACTGCTATTACAAGCACCTAATCCGCTCAGTTGGAAAATTACGCGACTGCAAACCTTATGGCGCCCAGATACAGTTTGCGGTCGCGTGATTTTCCAACTGAGCGGATTAGGTGCCTGTAATAGCAGTTGTCCCTAAGGCCCCTGGCTTAACATATTGTATTAAAGTCGCATTTAGTGGAGCAAAACCGTTGCGCTTACAAAAAAATATTAGTCGTCATGCCTATTCAAAACCTATATTTTTTTGCGTTTTTTCTTATGAATCCTGATAATTTATCAAAATTTTAATCGGTTAAGATTATTAACAGGTGTTTTTTTCTAGTTGTAGTTTTTTTTTTTTAATTTAATTTCGTCACATCACACTAATCGTTTAAAAACACTTCTTTTGGTTAATGGTTAGTTTTGCGATTGTACCGCGCCTTAAGTAGTTACCTATCGAGATTTCGTGATGAGCCAATGAGTGAGTGAGTGGTACTTTGCTTTATATTTATTGATAACTAGCTGCGCCCTGCAGTTTCACCCGCGAGTTTAAATCGTTACTAAGTTTTCTGAAATTTTCCAATTTTCTACGCAATATTCTTAACTTTTCTTTTCGTAAGAACCTTCTACAAAACATTAGAAAAAGATGACTGGAGTCGGTAAAGTCGTTCTCAAGTTATGGCGTGACCAAGGTAAATAGGTATTCATTTTCATATAATTATATAGATTGTTTTGATTATATAAATTATATGATTATTTACGGGATATTTACCGTGGTAAGGTTGTGGTAATATCCCGTAAATAATCATATAACTTTAGTGAACAACCGTGATAAATTATATAATTATTGTTTTGACCAGATTTTGATTTGTGTGCCAGTAAACAAAATTTAACTAAATTAAATTTAGTTATACTTACTTATATACATCTGCAATGCTAAGTTCTCCCCTCCAACCTTTTCGGAATACATCTCGCATGTAACTGAAACAATTAAAATATGTATTCAATGTGAGATACTCAAATATTCAAAACAAATAGTAACATCGGTAACCTCCGCAAAGCACACAAAGACATGTCAATCAAGATTCCTAGAATTTGAGATAAACAGTCATGAGCTACCAAAGATAATATAAACACATGATCGCGCATTTAGTCAAAATTCCCTTTTGCAAAATGATGCCACGTCGGTCGCAACTCGCAAGGAATGACATCAGAAATAGGGGTTCCCCAACGATCCTCATTATCTAACTTGGCTTTCTCACTCCTACTGAACGATTTGCCGGAAGCCACAACAGAGGGAGAAGTGTTCATGTGTGCAGATGACGTCGCAGCTGTTGTAACAGCCTCATCTCTGGACCATCTCGAGCGACGTTTGAACACAGTAGCCTCCGATCTCCTGTTGTGGTTCAAGTATAACGGCCTGAAGCTAAATCTAACAAAGACACAGTTCATGGTCTTTGATCTCTCAGGTCGCAAACGGCGTCGCTTAGTGGTCGACCTTGAAGAAGAACTTGTAGAACAAGTTCAATCTGTCCCTTTTCTGGGTTTTCACATGGATCCTGTTCTATCATGGGAATCCCATATAGACAAACTCTGTGGGAAACTAGGAGCAGATTGTTTCGCCCTCAGTAGGGTCGCGTCGACCCTGCCAAAAGAGGCTGTGCGGTCTTGCTACTTTGCTAGCGTACAGTCTTTGCTTCAGTACGGGCTGGAGTTTTGGGGACGTGCTGCCGAATGGAAGCGGGTATTTAGACTGCAAAAAAGAGCCGTTAGAGCAATGGCGCATATCAAGCAGGATGAGTCCGCAAGGCCGTTCTTTATTGAGCTGAGGATATTGACATTGCCCAGTCTCCTTATTTCTATATCTATATCTATCTCCCAAATTTTTAACATAATATTATTTTGTATACTGCCTGACTTGTAATTCCTATAATTGCCAATAAATATATGTCTATGTCGCGGGGGGCAGCTTGTGATTGGAGACTCAAAAGTCATTCATTCAAATCGCGTCTAGGACTGGCCCGCTCGAAATAGTTTAGGTTGATATTTTAGAACTTTTGGCTTATGGCTGGGTGAAGGATGAGCAGTCAAGTGGTTAATTGTCATTGTAAGCTACTTTCCACGGTGTTTTCAAGAAGCTAAACATGGGGTTCTTCAAAAGGCGAGTTAATGGAGTCTTAAAGGTCAGCAACGTATATGTGATGCCTCTGGTGTTACAAGTATCCATAGGCGACGGTGACTGCTTACCATCAGGGGTTCGTCTGCTTGTATGCCACCAATGGCATAAAACAATAAAAAAAATAAAAAACCTGAGTCAAACCCTATTCTGTCACTATAGGCATTTTTCTCAGATCAGAGAAATGAGGGAGATATTCCGGATGTAAGCTACGCTCCCAAAAGTCAAAACGCTATTTATCTATACTAATATTATAAAGAGGAAAGATTTGTATGTAAGTATGTTTGTAACGAATTGGCTCAAAAAGTACTGGACAGATTTGAAAAATTCTTTCACTGTTGGGAAGCTACACTATCTCCGGGTGACAGGCTATAATCTATACCCGTGCGAAGCTAGGGCGGAACGCTAGTTAGAGATACTATCAGTTAAATATACAGTTATATTTTATTGTATTAGGGTTCCATACCCAACGTGTAAAAACAGGACCCTTTTACTAAGCTAAGTCTGTCTTTGGGTACGGAACCCTAAAAACAGATTAGTAGCTTTATTGATTTGTTAATACCGGCTAAAATTGCTACGCCACGAACTACAAACAAACAAGTCATGAACCTTGTATGTATTTTACGTATATTTCCGGTGTTTAGGCTCAACTCAGAAAAAAATCAATAAATATGAAAACACATTTTGTTTATATTACACGGGAATTACTCACGTAAGATTAACGGGCCTTATTATGATTCTTTGATCGGGTTCGAAATTGCATGCCGTCCCGTTCGCATCTATTTACTCGCACCACGTGCGCAAGTGAGATGGCACGCGCTCGCGATCACGATCCGAATCATCCATAATAAGGCAGCATGTCACTCCGACTATAGGCAACTACCGACTATCGGTAATTCCCGTGTAATATAAATAAAATGTGAGAAAACCACATCAGTTTCTATAATAAAATATGGAAACGTTTTAGCTGCAGTTTCCCCTTTAGCACTTACATCCCATGGTCGTACATTTGACGACATTTTGAGCACATCGTTTGCAGTTGTGTGCCGCTCAATATTGAAGCGTGCGTTTTCAGAACTAATCTATACTAATATTATAAAGAGGAAAGATTTGATTGTTTGTTTGTTTGTTTGTTTGCATTGAATAGGCTCCGAAACTACTGAACCGATTTGTAAAATTCTTTCACTGTTGGGAAGCTACACTATCCCCGGTTAACATAGGCTATATTATAATTTCAAAAAAAAATAGGGATCTTACTAAAACTCTAATAATGTAACCCAAGGTGTAAAAAAATAAGATTTGTAATTTTGACTTTGCGTGTTTGACAGTTCTAAGACAGTACAACGTCTGTCAGGTCTGCTAGTAAGAAATAAGTCAGTGGTATTGATTCTAATGTAATCTAAACATTATCTTTGTCTAAACTAAAAAAAAAATTGCCGTCCTTCTCACATATTAAAATTAAAAGAGGCAGATAATTTTTGTCCTGTTTGATTGGTTTAGTTTAGTGAAGATTTTTAACCATATGGCAGCCATATCACAAGGTTTGCTTAGTTTGGGGTCAGATGACCGTGTGTGCAAAAATGTCCCGCAATATTTACTTATTTATTATTGTTTTAATGTATACTTGTATTAAGTTGTAATACATTTGTTTGAGCCGATGACACGTGGTAAAATAATGAGCATCGGCTCTTTACTTGCGTTTATGTAAATACTGGAAATACCTGTCTTTGAATATCACCATTCTCCATATTTTGGCTCGGTCTGAAGGCAATTTGTTAAGGAAGACAAATGGAAAAAAGTATAGGTACCTAACTATTGTGACCGTCAAAAACTATACTTGGCAACAAGTTTCTTACTTTAGCAAGTACAAATAGTATATAAAAACTAGCAGCCCTGACAGACGTTGTCCTGTCTTAGAACTGTAAAACACGCAAAGTCAAAATTGTAAATCTTATTTTTTTACACCTTGGGTTACATTATTGGAGTTTTAGTAATGATCCCAATTTTTTTTGAAAATATAATATAGCCTATGTTAACCGGGGATAGTGTAGCTTCCCAACAGTGAAAGAATTTTTCAAATCGGTTCAGTAGTTTCGGAGCCTATTCAATGCAAACAAACAAACAAACAATCAAATCTTTCCTCTTTATCATATTATTATATTATATAGATAGATAAAACGATAATAAACCGGCCAAGTGCGAGTCGGGCTCGCGCACTGAGGGTTCCGTACCACCACAAAATTCAATAACGAAATTACCAGTTATAACTTAGTAATAAACATAAACTTGTCACCTTTATTATTTGTTGTTATACTTTAGAGTGTGTACTATAATCATGCCAAGTTTGACGCTTGTACGTATTGCCGTTTTTACATTAGAGCTAATACAAAAATAAGTTTTTTGTATGTGGACCGTTTTTGTTTTTACTTTTATTATTATTTGTTAGTTAATCCGGCGTAACATAACAAATTCTGTGAAAATTTCAGCTGGCTATCTATTACGGTTCAAAAGATGCAGCCGTTTAAAGGTAGGACAGACGGACGGACGTACCTACGTACAAATAGACATCGTAGGTTTAGTAATAGGGTCCCGTATTTACCCTTTGGGTACGTGAACATATTTTCTTGAATAAAAACACTCACGATCAAGTTTAGTCAACTTTCAAACAAAAAAAAACTAAATAAAAATAGGCTCAGCTGTTTGGGAGCTACGATGCCACGTAGGTAATGACACACAAAGATATACGTTAAGGTGAGGTTTTGCCACTTTTAAGCAAATCTACAGATGTATTAAAGTCGCATTTAGCGGAGCAAAACCATGGCCATAGTAAAAATATAATTTACAACACATTTGCTCAAAAAGTGCACTTACGAAGCCTGTATACATCGTTCGAAAGTTAACTCTAGTATATAATCTTTGACATTACGGATCATACAACGGAGCGTGCGGTAATGAATTTTACCGCACGCTCAGATGTATAGCACCGTGCGTTTACTTTACGGTATTTTTTTAATTTCCATCATAATTACACATCGATTCAGGGGTGCAAGTACCGTTCTTTTATCGATCGTCAAATTGACAGTTGAGGTCGTCAAATTCGATAATATGCCATTTTTTCAGTACTCGCTGTGATCGATTCTATGGCATTTTAGCGAATTTGACGACCGATAAAGAACGGTACTTGCACTGCAGTATAGGTACTGAATCTATGTAATTACATAAGAATTCCACTAAAGAGTTTCATATTACGAGAATAAATAAGCTGAATGATCAAACCTCCTTGGAAGCGCTTTTGCTCAATACGTTTGTCTCAGTTTAATACTAAAGAGAAAATGAGACGAAAGATGTAGTTCTAATTTTCACCACGTGATAGTGGCGCTATTTGCATGTTCGCGCCATTTTCTTATTATATTATAGAAACTATTGTTGTGACTGATATTAAGTTATAAACAAAATAATAAAATTGTTTCATTTGTAGCCTTTTTTCTCGCAAATGTGTTGTAAAACGTTGTATGGCACACGTGCGGATTGGTTTTTACAAACTCGTGACTACTCTCCCCTCGACTTCGTCTCGGGCTTACATTCGTCTACTCATTTGTAATAACCAACTTACCGCACTTGTATCATAAATAACTATTACTATGCTATGGTGCTTACAGTTTTACGCACAGTCGTGCGTTTCGCTACATCTATTTTTGAGGGTTTTTTTATATTTTTCGAAAAGTATAGCTGTAACGTAAACTGGACCTTTACGGCATTTTTTATAAATAGATTGTAGATACTTACAAAAATGAAAATTTCGATAGAACATTCGCCGTCTCTCTCGGATTCTGCTTCCTTTCTGTATCAAAGTATCCGGGATCCATGTTTTGTAGTAAGTACACTTCAAGTTATCATTAAGTTAAAGCACCTTATATCACTGGGTTTCATAAGTTATTACTAAAAACTAAGTTATTTTTAAGTTGGAACTTAAGTATTTGGCATTGTGGTTTTATCTGAAACAAGAATGAGTTAAATTAATTCGGTATATGTGTAAAGTATAAATTAAGTTAGGTAATGCAACGTTGAGGCTACTAAAAGGGGACCTCCGGGCTCGGGATGGTCAAAGTTGGGGCTTTGACCATCCACATAAGCGTGCCCAGGGAGAGAACGACAACGTTGTGTGACCAACGTTGTCGTGGGTGGAGGGGCTGAGACAACACGGTTGTCTCGGGAGGAGCCGTAGCGCAGTGCCGAGGGCTCCGGTGCGTTCCTCTGGAGATCTCGGAGCCCTCTTGTCAAGCACTAAGGCTGGTCACCGGGGGGGTTTTAGTGGGTATAATCCCACATAACCTGGCTGCACCCCAATGCAGCAGGGTATCTTTAGAAGATTTCCCCCTCGAAAAAAAAAAAAAAAAAAAAAAGGTAATGCAACGTTGCTGTAAATGATTTACTCTTCGGTACCCTTAGTACAAGTTTTGATAGTTTTCGAAAACTTTTTTCGTTTACGTATTGTTCCATAGAGTGCTTTTCATGTTTGAAGTCCCCCAGACGCGGCGCTGTCATCGCGTATCAATCACTATCAGTATCATTTCTCGAGTAGAACTTTAACAACTTTTGGCATCGTACACGACTCTTTAACGATGGAAAATTAATAAAAATCTCACTAGCGTCCAAACACAGTAACAACACCTGACAACTACAACATGGAAATTTAGTTCCGCTGTTTGCCGTGGGATTTCAAACATGAAAAGGACTTTACATTGCTGGGCTGAAAGGTATTCGAAAACTTTTTTCGTATTACAGTAAAGCAATCTATACCGCCGATTACTACCGATTTTAGTTCCTCCGCGTTCCCGCTGGAGGCGCTTTACTAAAATGTATGGAACAATACGTAAACGAAAAAAGTTTTCGAAAACTATCAAAACTTGTACTAAGGGTACAGAAACTGAATTTTCTGCAGATCTTACTAATTGATAGAAAAAGAATACCAAAAATCCAGTTTTCGATGCTTTTTTCGTCAAAATATGTGAAAGGACCCTTTCGCCTTAGCATAGCAGTTCTGTCTGACCCTGTATTTACTTAGACTGATAAAATATGTAAGTTACTTATCATTGTACTCTCATTTACTATATATATGTACCTACTATGTTATGTCAATAGGTAGGTGAGTAAACCTACCTACCTACTTTGTTATTTTTAACCGACTTCAAAAAGAAGGAGGTTATCAATTCGTCTGTATGTTTTTGCTTTGACTGGCACCGACTCCAAAAATAACTGATTATAAATTGTAAATATATAAGTAGGTAATATATGTATTAATAATTTCGTTGATTGTCCTCTAATGCTCATTGCTTTGAAGTTATTTAAATATTATTTTCTACTTTTTAGATTCAGTTTGTAAATGATAGGTATAGTCATGAAGTCGGTTCTTTTTTTTTCAAAAAAATTTCTTTATTAGATCATTATAGATAGCAGAAAAAGCATTCAGGACAAATGTGAAAATGTGACCTGGCTACGATCAGGCCATACATTTTCAGTAGCTGTTACGTTTGTACAGTACTTTTCTCAAACATTGGGAGGATTTTCACGTAAAAATACAGCCATAAAATATTTTAGGGTAATTTCATGTTCGTGGATGTTTTTCATTTTGACGTTCTAGCATCCAAACTTAGAAAACAAACATTCATTCAAAATGTTTCTTGACGCATGAGATGGCAATGTATATATTAGTAAATACAATGTGGTGCGGTACTGCCCCAAAAAAAAAAACATTTTCTTTCAACTACGTAGTAATGTTATCATAATCACTACAAAAACAATTTTTAGCTATATTACTACACTAGTATTTTTTGCTTAGAACCAAAACAGTGCATGTACAATATGTACATGTTGCACAGTTTTTCATGAACGCACTGTTTTTTATTTAAATATAAATTTACCACAGAGGTTTAATGTCTCCCTTTTTAATCTATACTCACTCACTCAATTTCTAAAACCTTTGACCTACGAAGCTGAAATTTGGCAGGTAGATTCCTTATGGGGTGTAGAGGTCCGCTAACAAGGATTTTACGAAAGGGCCGAATTAAGGGTAACAAAAGGGGGGGGGGGGGGGGGGGGGTGTAGGCTATAGTTTATATGAAAGTCTACGCGTACCAAGTCGCGGGCAACAGCTAGTAGATCTAATCTCTCTCATCATTCATCATCATCATTTCAGCCGTAGGACGTCCACTGCTGGACATAGGCCTCCCCCATCGATCTCCAAAAGGGCCGGTTGGAAGCGGCCTGCATCCAGCGTTTCCCTGCGGTCTCTTTTAGGTCGTCTGTCCATCTTGTGGGTGGACGTCCTACGCTGCGCTTACCAGTCCGTGGTCTCCATTCCAGAACCTTTCGGCCCCATCGGCCATGTGTTCTGCGTGATATGTGCCCTGCCCACTGCCATTTCAACTTACTAATCCGGTGAGCTATGTCGGTGACTTTCGTTCGTCTACGGATCTTCTTATTTCTGATTCGATCTCGTAGAGAAACCCCGAGCATAGCCCTCCCCATAGCTCGTTGTGCGACTTTGAGCTTGCTTATGAGGCCCATAGTGAGAGACCACTCTCAGTGAATATCTCTAATGCATATATTATGCATTAGAGATATTAGATCAAACAGATAACAGGCTGAAAATTAATATCCGCGGAATAAAACCGACTTGAAAATAATTGTAAGTTTTAAATGTTGAGGAGAACATGAATTGAACTTTGTTTTCATTAACTTGAGTTTTTATTTTGAGTAGGTCTATTTTATCACGGTAGGTAGATTGGTAGTTGAAATAAAAGTAGATTACGCAAAGTGTGTAATTAATGCACTCGTATCAATTTAGTGCCCTCGCATGCGCTCGGCACCAACATAACACTCGTGCACACTTCGCGCTCGATGCATCGATCTACTATTATTCAAAATATTTCATGACGCATTCGATGGCAATGTATATTAATAAATAAAATGTGGTGCAGTACTTCCCCAAAAAAAAAATTTAAGCAAAAAGTTTCGTGTCGCATTAGCTGGCAATGTATAATTGCGGTGCGGTACTTCCCAGACAGACTGCAGAGCCCTCAGATCAGGCAAATAAGGAAGATATGCCTTAGTACAATAATTATCGTGTACTGTTCAAATATCTAAATTTTTCCCACAATTTTTTCATTATACCTCTAAGCAGCCTAATACAGCAATCACGGTAAATATAAAATACAATATTATAAAGAGGAAAGATTTGTATGTAAGTATGTTTGTAACGAATTGGCTCAAAAAATACTGAACCGATTTGAAAAATTCTTTCACTGTTGGGAAGCTACACTATCCCCGGGTGACATAGGCTATAATTTATCCCCGTGCGAAGCTGGGGCGGACCGTTAGTATAAAATATGAGCGTAAAAAATGAGTGATTGAGCCACAACTATTCATTTATTACGCTCATTAAGAAACTATAGTAACGACACCATGAACGCCAAAGTCATCCAAAAATACAGGGCGACAAGGTTGTCTGCTGGAGTTCGACTAGCCATCAGTAAGTACAACTGCCTTGAGTTAACGACTTTAGCAAGTAAAATTATTTTTAAAACAAAAGGCTATTGTTTGGGATTTAGTTCGTAAGTCAGCTCGTATGATATTTTCGTGCGAAATAGCATACGAGCGATTTTTTTTTTTTTTTTTTTTTAAGGTTGAGTTTGGCCATGTGCGTTCGCGCCCGCACGTCATCTTGCCATATCTTCTTTGTTTTTCTGCTCTGAGGCAGACCCCTACTGTCCCCTAGTACTACAAAATTAACACTGTAAGTAGGTAAATACATATATCAAATACTTAATCTATACTAATATTATAAAGAGGAAAGATTTGATTGTTTGTTTGTTTGCATTGAATAGGCACCAAAACTACTGAACCGATTTGAAAAATTCTTCCACTGTTGGGAAGCTACACTATCCCCGGGTGTAGGCTATAGGTATTTCATTTTACATATTTTTTTTATTAGGGATCCTACTAAAAATTTAATAATACCCGTGCGAAGCCGGGGAGGACCGCTAGTAGATTAAGAGTGCGTATAAAGCGAGGAAAATTTCTGATTTCACCCGCGCGTCTCGCATCACCCGCATTAGTGTGAAACACAACCACGGCAGCGCGGCAGTCGCGCGCAGCTCCAGTACACATAACTCGCGTAGTCGAACTCGTCATGCGGCAAGGAGTAATAAACACAGGATAAGCATAATGTTGGCGTTTTGGCGATTAGCTGGGTTCGGTCGCGGCGCGCAAAACCGTAAATTGTTTATTTCAATTTTCAAAATTGTGTTTGTTGTATATTTTTAAACTTAATTTTTAAGTTTTCTACAATATCAATATAAAATTAATAAATTATATAAATTAAATTGAAATTGCCTAAATTAATTTTCAAATTAAAATTTTACGCTTGAGACAGAGAGTCAGAGATTGTTAAACATTAAATCAAACTAAACTAAACTAATGCTATGCTATGCTACGCTACGCTACGCTATGCTATACTATACTAAACGAAACACGCGAAACGAAATACCCGAAAGCCCGTTGGTCCAGTTGGTAGTGAACCTACCTTCTGAGCTTCGGGCGTGGGTTCGATTCCCACCTAGGACAAAATTAATGTGATGAACATTTTGTGTTTGTTCTACGAGTATACCTGGTTGTTAATATCTATTTAAGTATGATTTATTTAATTTAATTTAATGTAATTTAATGCAATGCAATTCAATTCCATTCCATTCAATTCAATTTACTAAAAAATATCATCATCATCCTTCACAGAACCTTCCTCATTATTTGAAGTCGGCCTAATATACCTACTGTTTGACCTACCAGTACCTACCCGAGCCAACCCGGCCGGTCTAACAGTAGGTATTACTACTTACCTTTTTATCCGACTTCAAATAAGGAGGAAGGTTCTCAATGCGACTTGTATAATCTTAGTGTCTCTGTCTACTTGGTCCACAGTGTTGCACCGCAGTGTTGTAAAGCAGTGTTGCACCGCAGTGTTGCAACGCAGTGTTGCAACGCAGTGTTGCAACGCAGTGTTGCAACGCAGTGTGGCAACGCAGTGTTGCATCGCACTGTTGCGCCGCAGTGTTGCAACGCACTGTTGCACCGCAGTGTTGCAACGCAGTGATTGATAATTTTATTGCATACCTACCTTGCCAAAAGATTCGCTTTTTTACCAGCTAAGGAAACATTAACTTTTTTCTGAGATTCGCCACTGTCAAGAAACATTTTACTGTTTAAAGGCAAAGTTTATTTTTATTGTTTCATTCAAGAGCAATGTTTATAACCTCAAATAAGCCACAAATGACAGCACCAGCGAAGGTGGCGCCATCTGAGATAAGTTTTGCCGTGGTTTGCCTGTAGCTTCTCATTACCCAAAATGTATGAAAAATACTGCGTTAGCTCCCTAATACTCACCCTGTGAAATCATTTACCACTGAATAAAACTCAAAATATGTAGTGATGATCAAAATATTTTCGGATTTGAATTAAATAAAGAAATTTCGTTAGTGAAGCTACTTCTCAAAATCTCTGAAATATTGGTGCCGTCGTTTGGCTTTAGACCTCAGCAGCCATAAATCGATGCCACAGACTTAAAATATTCAAGGATGGCTGAAATATTTTCTGATTTAACGTCTTCACTGAAATATTGAAGATGTCTTCTAGTATTAGAACTGAACAATCTATAATCACCGTTACTGATTTAAAATATGCAAGGATGGCAGAAATATTTTACGATACAAGTCATGATTCTCTGAAATATAAGAAACATTTTACTGTTTAAAGGCAAAGTTTATTTTTATTGTTTCATTCAAGAGCAATGTTTATAACCTCAAATAAGCCACAAATGACAGCACCAGCGAAGGTGGCGCCACCTGAGATAAGTTTTGCCGTGGTTTGCCTGTGGCTTCTCATTACCCAAAATGTATGAAAAATACTGCGTTAGTTCCCTAATACTCACCCTGTGAAATCATTTACCACTGAATAAAACTCAAAATATGTAGTGATGGTCAAAATATTTTCGGATTTGAATTAAATAAAGAAATTTCGTTAGTGAAGCTACTTCTCAAAATCTCTGAAATATTGGTGCCGTCGTTTGGCTTTAGACCTCAGCAGCCATAAATCGATGCCACAGACTTAAAATATTCAAGGATGGCTGAAATATTTTCTGATTTAACGTCTTCACTGAAATATTGAAGATGTCTTCTAGTATTAGAACTGAACAATCTATAATCACCGTTACTGATTTAAAATATGCAAGGATGGCAGAAATATTTTACGATACAAGTCAAGATTCTCTGAAATATAAATGCTCTCATCTAGTGTTGGACGCAAAACACGCAAAACCTCACCTAATCCTCAAAAAAAAACTCACCTATGTTTCCAACCAATTAGTTCAAAATATTCAAAAATAGCTATTTATTTTTTTATATAACTTCACTTTGCTGAAATACTGGTGGTGCCACCTAGCGTTTGATCTGAGAAACTCGTATTTTATGCTACTGATTCAAAATATTTAAAGATGGTACCGCACTGTTGTACCGCACTGTTGTACCACACTGTTGCACCGCACTGTTGCACCGCACTGTTGCACCGCAGTGTTGCAACGCAGTGTTGCACCGCATTGTTGCACCGCAGTGGTGGACTGCAATTCAACCAGTATAAAAAAATACTGGTCGAATTGAAGGTACTCTAAGGTAAATGAGAACCTTCCTCCTTATTTGAAGTCGGATAAAAAGGTAAGTAGTATTTGACTTTGACTAAGGTAAGTAGTCCCGCTAGTGTATTGTGCATTTCCCCTTACCAGCACATACCCGAGCCAACCCAACTGGTCAAACAGTAGGTACTTATGTTTTTAACCGACTTCAAAGAAGGAGGAAGGTCCTCAATTCGACTAGTATTTTTTTATACCGGTTGAATTGAGAACCTTGCCCCTGTTTTGAAGTCGGTTAAAAACATAAGTACCTATTGTTTGACTTTCCACATTAAATTTTTTTTTTATTAGAAGATGTTTTTTTGCTTCCATTATTACCAAGCTATTTTTTGTCTGTTAAAATTGAGAACCTTCCTCCTTTTGCAGAAAGCCGCTTCTCGTAAAAACGTGAGAAAATGTGGATGGAACTCTCAAGTCAAATTAACCATCACATTAATTTAAATGATTTTTAATTTTAATTTTATAAAATTATAATGAATCTAAATTATTTTATAATGTCATTTAATTTTTAGTTTTATCTTTCTGACTCTCTCTCTCTGCTTCTCTCCGTCTCTCTCTCTCTCTCTCTGTCTGTTTGTCTGTCACAAAGAAACACTCCGACTCTAATAGTTATATTACTGAGCATACATAATAATGGATTCGTTAGGGCCTAGTCGTATCCATTTTATTTGTATCTATGTTATTTTTTCGTAGTAGCTTTACCTAGTCTGTGCTCTAAGGTCATTGTCACCACTTGGTAGCCGCATCAAGTGGTCGCGTTCGAGCCATCGATTTTTTATATTATCCTTTGTTTGAAAATACAGTAGGTGTTGATATAATCGCACTCGGAAGATAAAACCAAGGCGAAAAGCAAGCGCGTGCGTCCTTCCCCGTTGAGGCACAGTGCGGTACTGAGGTTAAACGGAGCATGTTTCGCTATTTAGATGCAAAGCGCAACAGAATAAGACTGAATATCGGACTTGCCGTTTGACCGAATAGTTGCTTAGAACTAAAGGACGTAAGTCTCAAATCGAATATAATTTATTATGAGAGTACTAATTAATCTAGGTAAATTTTGTCTTAACACTGGAAAACAAACTATATTTTCCTTCGGTGAGTATTTATTTTAGATATGTAACTGAAGTACTTTCCAAGTAAAATCAAAAAAATTAGCAAAAAGGCACCATTTTCAAAACATTAAAGTATCGAGTAAATATCTTGCTATTATGTTTCTGTCTTAATGGCGGAAAGAAAATGAATTGAAAATTCACATATATCAATTATTACGGTGATCGGATATTTGGTTTAGTTAGAATATCATGGCAAATTAGCATAAAATTTCGGTTGCCCCCTCTTAATAAGCTGCTGTTTAGTTTATAAATACCTATGCCTTCCGCTTTATGGTTGATATTCCGAAACCCGTACGAAGCGCTTTGATTCCACATTTATTGTGCAAACTGCTAGTTTGTGGAATGCGCTGCCTGAATGGGTGTTCCCCGGTAGTTACAATCTGGGTGTCTTTAAATCACGAGTGAATCGGTTTCTTCTAGGCAAGCGTGCTCCAACGTAGACCGCATCATCGCTTAACATCAGGCGAGATGGTGGTCAAACGCAAGCCTATTATTTATAAAAAAATACTTAGATTATATAAATTAATATTTCAATTAAATATAGTCTACCCACTTCCTTCAACCACCCACTTATGTCTAAGTACCTACCTCTAAAAATTATATAAAATAGGTACCTACGTTACAAAAAAAAAACACGATAAAAAAAAATCTGTGAGAAAAAGTTTACTTTTGCATCAAATTGTCAATTGACTTCAAAACTCAAACCCACTTCAAAACATTACTATGAAGTTACGTCTGCCTCTTCAGGCTTAAATAAACAATTGTTAATCAGTAATTAATTGCTTATTTAAACCAACTACGAATTAGTTATATCTAGCAGTAAATCTTTGTTAATCAAAGTTCAGTTTAATCCGCAAATAATATGAAATACGACAAGCTAAATGGAAAAATACTTACGAGTCATTGAAAAATCATAACAAAACACACTGATTCCGGCAAAGGACAAAAAAACACTGTGAAAAATTGTAGGTTAGCACGATTCTGAGTAATCGACGAACATAACTGTAGCCTTTTGCGTGGAGCCACTGTCGCATTTTGTACACAAAATTGACAGCCTGCGGTGGACTTTATTTAGTTTCCTCATTTCTCCACTTTTACATATAATTTGGTAGCATTTTATAATTCTGACACATACATACTCCTTCCAATTTAAGAAGGCTACATGTGTGATATTGACACGCGAATTTTTCCGCGTTTCATTTTAGCAAGGCTATTCAAGTTTAGGTGCTTACGCGACTAATTTAGAAACAGCGCGACGCTAATAGAATTATTTGGGAAGGCGCGTACATCATAATTCGTACGGGTTTTGTGATAAGATAAACTGAAATTATGTAAATTTCCATTCGTTTTCCGGGTTTTCAGTTTGCAGATTTAATTTAAAGCAAAAACTTATCATTTCCCGAACGATGTTTTATTTCGTTTTACTAATTTGTTGGATCTAGTCTCCCTAGTTTTTTATAAAGAATATAATAAAACAATATTATTTGAAAATAAAACCGGCCAAGTGCAAGTCGGGCTCGCGTAGTGAGGGTTACGTACCACCACATAACTTGTTAGCTACTAAAGTGCAAAAAGTAGTGTGAAAAGGCTACATCCCAGCGACGCCAAGGCCGTCACCCATCCAAGTACCGACTGCGCTCGACGTTGCCGTAGATACGTGAACGGTGTTCACGGTGGTGAACAGAAATTTGTCACCGACTCGCACTTGGCCATTATTTAGTATTTGTTGTTATACTTTACAAATAATCATGCCAAGTTTGACACTTGTACCTACGTGTACGTATCTATTACCGTTTTTACCACAGATCTACTACCTATATGTTGTGTATATCTGTGGTTTTTACATTAGAGCAAATTTAAGAGAAAAAAAAAACGTTTAAAAACTCCTTTTTAATTTTAGACTTTTATTCTGCTTTTATTATTATTTCTTAGTTATTATCCTATAACATTACATATTCTGTCATATGTATTTTAACTGGCTATTTACATTTTATTTATTTATATATAAGTATATGTAAAACAACTTTAGTTTAATCATAGTATATAATGTATAGATGAACTAACAACACCACAGAAAAGAGAAGTAGATAGAACGGAAAAGAGAAGGAACATCTGTTACCAGGCATACGAGTGAACATTCTTATTTACGTCAACGCGTTGAACTCCGTATCACAATTGCTAACTGATTTTGAACGCGTAGCTGCTCCATCGAATTTATTCCACAATGCCTTCTTGCGCTGTAATTACGTGTCGCCTAGCTAGCAAAGATTTTAATTTAAAAAAAGGAGGCATATCCTATCACCGATATGTCTAAATTGTTTATAATTTTATTATTTCACCGTGTTTTAATTACAAAAGCTGTTGACAAGCCGTTGACAATAATAGTGGTTACCATTATTTTATCGATATCGATACATTTAGATTTTTCTTATAGTACTAACAGACATATGGACCAAGTCCGTCTCATCTATTAGCACTATTACATTTCCCGTAATTTTCTATTGTATAAATAGACATTGAATTTATTGCAGTTTTCCAGGCAATCCGCCTACTAGGCAAAAATGGATTGATGCAACAGGAAGACGTGATTGGATTTCTACTAAAACAAGCACAATTTGTTCAAAACATTTTTTGGACATTTATGTATCACGACAAATAAAAGATACTTGAAGCCATTAGCAATATCACAAAAATAAAATATTTATTTACATTTAGTGGTTAAAAATTAAACCATATCACCAACACCAACGTCTTCATACTACTCTCAGACAACCTCATTTGAATCTCCAAAGAGGCTTAAAATAGCTTCACCTACCTTTCTTTCAAATTCTTCGACTCCAAGAAAATGCAAACTAAAAGAAGTTATAAAGTTATAAATTATTTTTCTCTATAGATATTTGTGATGCAAATTTTAGACTTCCGTAAAGTGACGCCTGATTCAATCAACTAACGTTGATATTCATTATTGATTATTTTATTCAATAAAAAACCTAGCCAGCTTCAATTGCGATCCCGAAACTTTAAACTCCACTTTTTAAAATATCCCGGTTGTTCACTATTTAGTTGTATGATTACGGAATATTTACACGTTATTTATAACGTTATTTTTGTATTAGGTCTAATGTACATGTAATGTAGTGTAACGATAATACATACAAGCGTAATAATTGGCATGAATATGGTACACAGACACACTCTAACTAAAATATAACAAAAAATAAATAATGATCAAATGCGAGTCAGTGACAAATTCATACGAACGAAGCATGTCAATGTTGCTATTTTTTTTTTACGACTAGTAGTATTCCTACCATCTAATATGCTAAAGTATAGAATAGGCATGTGTCCTAATGTTTAATTTGTTACAATTAATCGGCTTAGCGATGAATATAACTAAATACATTACACATAGGTACTGTGATAAATCAGACACCTAGGGTACAATCACATTATTTATTTTACAATCTTTCACAATATAGATATTTACACAATCATTTTTAACATAATTATATTATTCCTTTATACACTTTACTTCTAATACAGGGAGATGTTGCTCCTTTGAAAGCTCGTCCGAGACTACCTCAACCGACTGATTATTCCCCCCACGTAAACTTGCCAATCGGTAAACAGACAGTGGAGGTCGACCAATCAGAGAAAAGCAAAGTACAATCTAGTCAATAGACTTAAAAACTACTTTTAAAACTGGGTGAAAACAAACAAGCTTATATAAAAACACTTAAAATACTACTATTAAGTAGGTAATGATATTTACTGCAATGTGATTTATTAACTTCCATACAAATTAATTAGAAATGTGTATAAAATACAATAAAATTCACACATAATTGACAAAATCATTACAGTAATGAAAAAATAAATGAAATTGGCTGATAAATCTCTGAGATATAAGTGTTTAAAGTTTTAGGTGGGGATAGGGAGGGGATGCTCTATTCCTTTCTCGCAAAGCGTGTAGTACAGCATTTGTATGGCGCTCCTGAGGCGTGACGTCACGGCTCCGTATAGTGCGCTCTCTGTCTAGCATGAAATTAAAATGTCTATATCTCATTTATTTTTGAACTAATTTTTATTTTGTTTTCGTTGATGTGCTATTTATGATCAGCTTTTTTATGAGGTAATAAAAATTATTAGTCATTATGCCTATTAAGATTATCGATAAAATTAAAACTGCACACAAAACTTTCCCATCACTAAGCTGTGATACCACATTCTAAATTTTAGGATGAGGTTTTTTTTTAATGACTCCTCACGAAAATAGCATTTAACCGTATCAAGTAATATATTTTTTTTCTACCCATTTAAAGTCACATAAATTGAGCTCTAAACATAGCCTACGTCAATATCATGGTCAAATCATGACCTAGTAAGGTCATGGAAACTTTTTAATCAAGTTTCTATGGAGTGTTGGGGCAAAACAAAAAATCACATTTGCAACTTCCCATTGTTTGCCTACACTCACGCAAACCTACGAATTTGCCTTAATCTTATTTAACGGATAATAATTCAATATTATTACACAATCACATGCGTTAATACACTAGATTTGTTTAGTAAAAAAAGCAAAATCGATGAAAAACTCTTAGCTAAATTATTTTAACCCTCGTGCTTATCGTGCAGTTTAATTTGGAACTATTTTAACTATGTCGTAGATGAATTTACGTTAAGGACTGTTGAACTCGTACTAGTTTTTTGAACTGCACAAGAACCGTGCAGTTTTTTTGGAATAGCAACATTTACCGAAATAATTGCGCAAAATGCACAGGGAACTGAACCATATTGCACCACGAGAAGGTCAGTTTTAAACTTTAACAAAATGGCGTTCATAACCTTTTGGATTAATAATAATCTTGACGAATTATTGCATTCCTTCCTATGTAGTTATATTATGACGTTTCGTTTACATGTGTGCAACTGGCTACAACGGATTTCTTGCAAAAATGCCTTGACAGCCGTTCTATTTTAAACGAAAAATTTTTCTCTTCTGTGAACAACACCATTATAATGAAACTGTATTGGCGAAGTTCACACGTGTTCGTTGACAGTTGACAGTCTGTTGTCGACTGCCAACGAACACAGTATATAAGTGGCGGTTGCATTGCAATCGCCCTCTTTCTTTGCTCGAACCTCGAAGCGATAACAAGTGTATACGAATTGTGTGTAAAACAGTTTAAAAGGTGATTTCTTAGCTGAAAAGCAAACATATATGTATATTTTTTATTTTTTTTGCTGTTACCTACTGTTCGAAAGATACAGCCGTAAAAAGGTAGGACGGACAGAGAAACAGACAGCGGTGGCACAGTAATAAGGCTCCGTTTTTACCCTTTGGAGCCCTAAAAAAGAATGCAAAATATAGCCTATTTCAACATCTGTGCCATTTGATATGGAAAGTGAAACACAAATATACATAGCTAAACTCTCAGATTAGATATAGAAAGGAGATATGATATGACGTACAATAGGGTACTTGACTGTATTAAAAATATTATGCCAATTGACGCCATCCATAAACATGACATAATGAAAAAGCATATTTCATTGATTTTTTGATAAAAATATGCTTACTTTTTGTAAAAAACGCGAATAAAATAACTGTATTTTCGACATTTGATCACGTGATCGAAAACGGTCTGTAACTGGCTTCATCCCTAGTGACGTCACACAAATCTAAACAAACAGATTTTGTATTGATATTTGCGAATTTAATGTTGTAAAGCTATTTTGAGAGCGATTTATCCAGAAATTTTCACCAAAAACATTCCGGAGGTTAAATGTGAGAAGAATGGAGAAACATTTTGTGCAAGCAGACAGCAGTAACTTACCCAAAATTAATGTTTTTATGGTTGCATATTTCTTTAATAATAATCCACGTCATTGTTTCTACGCTGCAGAACTCAAAACGTAAAAACTACAATGTCAGTATTAATTTTTAATTGTTCTCCAAGCAAAACATTCAATCAAGTTGTACAAAAAGTATGTTGTAGTAAGTTGATATAACTATTTTGTTAGGTTATGTCGAGCTTTACAATGTTTAAAAAGAAAGTAACAGTACATAAAATAGTAATGCAATAAAAACACAAATTATAATAGAAATATATAGACTCAAATATGTACCTCAAAATGATCTTCGCACATAGAAACACTTGAATTAGCTCCAATACTTTTGGGTTCTCTACGAGCTACTTAGTTCCAACCTTAGATTGGTTCCAACCACTTTTTTCGAGTTTTGGGGAGTTTTGGGTGCATTGGAACAGGAACAAATATTTTATCCGGTGTCTTTATGGAAGTATTTGTACATTTTGGCACTACACAATATTTATAAACCATTACTTCTATTAGAAATTAATTAATCATCAAACTTTTGCAGCCTGGCTGCAGTTGTTTTGTTTTGTGTGACGTCAATTAGTCACGTGATCGGAGCTATGACGCAGGTCTGCGTTTTGGCGCGATATTTTTTTATTCAAACTTTAACATCGATTTATATCGCAAATACGACTGATATCCAGAAAATATAAATGCAGTATACATTATTTTATATCAGACAATAATGTGCAATAGTTTCCCAAAAGTAGTCAAATACCCTATTGTAGTTCGTATTCAAATGTCTCAATTTCTTATTTAGGTGCTATATAAATGTCTTCTGTGCTATAACGCTAAAACTACGGCTCACTAACTCATATTTCACGCACACTAGGAAACTTATGTAGCGACACCAATGAACTAATAGTGCTAACAGACGCTCGAACGCGGCTGACGGACCGCCGTCCAACCAACGGGAGAAAGAGTGAGAATGTCATATTTCCCTCTCTTTCTCTCTCATTGGTCAGACGGCGGTTGAGGTCAGCCGCGTTCGAGCGTCTGTTAGCACTATAATAGCAAATAGTCCACATGCAAACAATTAATTTTAAAACAGACAAATGAATTTCTCGATACCAGCCCCCCGATTCTACTAAACAAATTGTCTTTAAATTGTAATTGTTGCGATTTTATTTTAAAATAATTGCCTGAAAAATGACAGTTTTTTTTTACTAAGTTATAATATAATATACTAGCTGACCTGACAGACGTTTTCCTGTCTTAGAACTGTCAAACACGCAAAGTCAAAATTGTAAATCTTATTTTACTACACCTCGGGTTACCTTATTGGAGTTTTAGTAAGGATCCCTATTTATTTTGAAAATATAATATAGCCTATGTTACCCGGAGATAGTGTAGCTTCCCAACATTGAAAGAATTTTTCAAATCGGTTCAGTAGTTTCGGAGCCTATTCAATGCAAACAAACAAACAAACAAACAATCAAATCTTTCCTCTTTATAATATTAGTATAGATATTGTATTTTTCTAGTATAAAAAATATATATAAAACTGTCAATTTTGAGGCAGTTATTAAACAATTAAAATCGCAACAATTACAATTTAAATACAATTTCTTTAGTACTTCTAATCTACGGAAAAAAAAATGCGAATTAAACCATAATTAAACAACATAAATAGAAAAGATACATAGCTTTATTTAATATCAGTTTACGTACATTTATATTGTAATTTACAAAAGTGCTATTTGCGATAAAATCAATGCGAATTACAGTAAACAGTAAATTTTTATTTTATTTATTTGATATTGCTTACTGTTTAGTTTTTAGTTTCTAAATTAGTGTATATGAATGTAAATATGAAATAAAACATTTTCATTCCATTTCATAGCGGATCTTTGTCTTTGAAGTTAAGGCGCTTGCAGACGATGCGAAGTAGCTTGCAAGTGCAGGTAACAAGTAGAAGTAGCAACCACAAGTTTGCGTTTAAACGTAAAGTAGTACCTCGCGCGAGTATTGGAACGAGACGAACGATGCGCAGTGAGCGTCGCGCGAGCAGGCCGGGGAAACGAAGCTTCACTTGCGCAAGGACCAGCGCGATGTGCTACTAAGCACTTGCACTAAGCAAACCGTTATAGATGATACGTAGTAGCCACTTGCAATTTGTTCTACGCATCATCTGCAAACGCCTTTAATAGTGCTAACAGACGCTCGACCGCGGCTGACCTCAACCGCCGTCTGACCAATGGGAGAGAAAGAGAGGGAAATATGATATTCTCACTCTTTCTCTCCCGTTGGTTGGACGGCGGTCCGTCAGCCGCGTTCGAGCGTCTGTTAGCACTATAAGGCTCTGCGAACTATTGCGCAAGTAGCACATCCCTTGCGTCACAAAAATAGCTACTGCGCATGTCTTGCAGCCAACATTAGAGACACAAAGATTAGCTGTTTCTACTGTACCATAATATCAAATTTCCACTCTTTAGTACCTAGCTTACATCAGAAAGTTTGATCTGGGGCCTTAAGGCTACCTCTTAACACGGGCTCGAATTAGCGCTGAAACAGCGCAGTGCGGAAAATCACGCGAACGTGAACCTTAACTCGCCGAGATACGGTTTGCGGTCGCGCAACTTTTCTCATCACCTAAACAGCAGTGCAAGTACCGTATTTATCGATCGTCAAATTTGACAGTTGAGATCGTCAAATTAGATAAAATGCCATTTAATCAGTACTCGCTATGATCGATTCTATGATTTTATCGAATTAGACAATCGATAAAGAACGGTACTTGTACTGCAGAATCGCTTAAAACACGCCTTATGGCCAACTACTAACGCGGTATCAAACTAACGTCAAATCCGCTCAGTTGGAAAATCACGCGAACGTGAACCTTAACGCGTCCAGATAAGGCCCCAGGTAGATGAAAGGCCTTAGATCAGAAATGTTGTCTGATCTAAAGGCATTAAGGTTTTAGCCCACTATACTGGACCATGGCCTAGTTAGGTAAACTTAAAATTATTGTCTCAGACTAAAAGTAAAAAAATAAACGTGAGAAACATAATTTTTTATAAGCAATAAATGAAATGTTTAATATTTAATAACAAGCCTAATTATAATGTACAAAATATCCCCGAAAATAGACAAAATAATTTAAAACAGTTTCTAACAATCAAATATATTTCTACGCGAAACTGCAGTGCAGGTACCGTTCTTTATCGATCGTCAAATTCGCTAAAATGCCATAGAATCGATCACAGCGAGTACTGAAAAAATGGCATATTATCGAATTTGACGACCTCAACTGTCAATTTGACGATCGATAAAAGAACGGTACTTGCACCCCTGATTTCATTGCAAAATACATAATAATTTAACTATAATTTTTTTGTTGTTTTTATGTTGTGCACCTTCAATAAATAAAAAAACATTACTACATAAAAATAACAACCAACGGGAAGTTAAATAAACGGGATTCCACCCCCTAATTTTCCACCCTTACAGGTTGAAGTGACAGTGGGCAGGGCACATAGCACGCAGAACAGATGGTCGATGTGGCCGAAAGGTTCTGGAATAGAGACCACGGACCGTTAAGCGCAGCGTAGGACGTCCACCCACAAGATGGACAGACGACCTAAAAGAGACCGCAGGGAAACGCTGTATGCAGTCCGCTTCCAACCGGCCCTTTTGGAGATCGATAAGGGAGGCCTATGTCCAACAGTGGACGTCCTACGGCTGAAATGATGATAATGAGGAGTACTGGTGCCTTAGGACACCATTAGATAGTGAATGTGCTATAGCAAAACGACAAACTTGCAGTGACTACGAAATATAAATATATAAAAGTGTGAATGTTCGAGGATTAAATCTAAACATTTGGTCAAGAAATACAAAAACATTAAGGCGCGGAACAATCGCAAAACTACCCTAAATAATTATTTATTTATTTCCAAGTAACATAGACTCATATATCAAATAAAAAAAAAAAAACAATAGAAAATAATAATAGTAGCTAGTCACATCACATTAATAATTATTATTACCAATTGAAATTTAAAATAATCAAACTAAAAATGTCAACATTATACAATAAATTAAAGACCTATAGACCAGCCCCCCGATTCTACTAAACAAATTGTCTTTAAATTGTAATTGTTGCGATTTTAATTGTTAAATAACTGCCTCAAAATTGACAGTTTTAAATATATTTTTATACTAGAAAAATACAACTACCTTATAACCACTCGCTTAAGAAAAGTACGCATGCGGCAAGCGGCCGGGAGCTGGTCAAACGTCAACTTTTTTCTATTTGCCTTTATTGTATTTAGTTATTTAACAATTAAAATAGCAACAATTACAATTTAAAAACAATTTCTTTAGTAGAATCGGGGCCCTGTTTTTAAACGCTTAGTGTGATGTGAAAAAATTAATTAATAAGATTAAAAGAAAAATACAAATTGACAAAAAAAAAACCTGTAATTAATCTCTACGAATAAAATTTTGTTAAATTCTTCTGGATTTAAATAAAATACTACAGATTGCGTAATAAAAGCTTGTTAATTGATATACTCTGAATTTTCAGCGACAAAATTCAGAGTACTTCAATTGAAAAGCTATTTTTGCTTGTAATTTTTATTTTTAAGTGTCCAGATAATTTATAAAAAAATTATTCGGGTAATATTATTAAAAGGTGTTTTTTCTACTTGCAGTTTTTTTTTTATCTTCTCAGTTAATTTCGTCACATCACACTAAGCGTTTAAAAACACTTCATTTGGTTAATTATGCGATTGTACCGCGCCTTAAAGTTAAACATGATAAAAGTATAATAGTAAACTGGCAAAAAATTAATATACAATAAATTCGCGCGTCAAGAAACTGTCGTTCACGCATTGCGGCTTGTGGTACCATGTAGAATAGACGTACGACAAATACACCAAAGATACCAGCATATCAAATACATATCGTACAATATTAGTTGATAATTTAATATTGCCCGGTCGCTGTAAATTGATAGACTAATGATATGCGGATGCATTGCCCAGAAGGCCAACGTTTCACTGCAGCGTTGAACCCGTTGCAGACCATGTGAAGTACAAGTAGCAAGAGAGAAGAGCCAGGCCATAAAGAACCATGGCTCACTTGGAAAACCCTGAACCGACTTCGGTCCCAAGTGGGCGAAATCGGGATAATATGGCAAAGTGAGGTTATATAAAGGGCTCTGACACCGAATGTCTTTGTGGTGTGAACCCTCAGACAATGACACACTTGTTGGAGTGTGCAGCGTGTCCTACAACTTGCACACAAGACGACCTGAATGAAGCCACGGAGAGTGCCATTGGGGTGGCAAAGTTTTGGTCTAGAAACTTGATTTGAAAATAGAATTGTATTTTGCGGAACATCGACTCGAAAGAAGAAGTAGCAAGTGCCTACTACGCATCGTTTATGGCGCTTGCAGACGCGCAGTACAAGTAACAAGTAGAAGTGGCAAGTACAAGTAGACGTTTAAACGATAAGTAGGTACTACGCATCGTCTGCAAGCGCCTTAAATGCTGCCGTGAAATATTGGCTAACCGAGCAATGCTAGTTACCAATACGGCACTGAAACGTGTTCTCTCATTATGGACCTCATAAGCAAGCTTAAAGTCGCACAACGAGCTATGAAGAGGGCTATGCTCGGGGTTTCTCTACGAGATCGAATCCGAAATGAGATCCGTAGACGAACGAAAGTCACCGACATAGCCCACCGGATTAGCAAGTTGAAGTGGCAGTTGGCAGGGCACATATCACGCAGAACAGATGGCCGATGGGGCCGAAAGGTTCTGGAATGGAGACCACGGACCGGTAAGCGCAGCGTAGGACGTCCACCAACAAGATGGACAGACGACCTAACAGAGACCGCAGGGAAACGCTGGATGCAGGCCGCTTCCAACCGGCCCTTTTGGAGATCGATGGGGGAGACCTATGTACAGCAGTGGACGTCCTACGGCTGAAATGATGAGCAATGCGCATTTCGTGTATCAATTTACTCGATCAGTGTGATTTTGCAACGGATTATTGTTAAGTTAGATAAGTCGAGCCTTTGGGGTGCGCAAAAAATTTCATTACCGTGACAACAAGTCCCCGACAGCAGCGCGACTTTCCGCACAGTCGCACTGCAACGTAATGCGAAAATATATGAAACATTTTGAAGTGTAAACAAAAACTCTTGCCATTAAGAAATGTTACAGTCAGCAGTGCGCTTTGTCGCACAGCCACACTGCGACAAATACATCTAACATATAAGTGTAAGCACAATATTGTCATTAAGCTTAAAGTTCCAGACTAAGTCGCGACTTGTCTCACAGACGTGCGACAGACGTCGCACAGCTCATGGCGTCTCCACGAAGTTGTCGTTATGCGTGAACACGTGTTCCGGTGCGAGTGTCGCGGCTTGTCGCACCGTGTCGCACAGTTGCAGCGGCGTGCGACTCATGCGGTGCGTCAAACGCGCACTGCGGCGGACCGGCGTTACTGTGAACATTGGTGTCGGGGCCTCTGATTGGTTGCGGCTGTAATAAAAAAAAAAACAACTAACTTTTACGTAAACAAAACTAAGCTAAAAATTATAACGCAGAAACTGTAAGTACGGTTCTCTATCTCTAAATAGTATAAATTAAAGTCACTTTCCGCGTCTGTCTGTCTGTCTGTATAACCGCTAACTCCTCCTAAACCACGCAACGGATTTTGACCACAGAAAAGAACTTGTTTAAGGCGCGGTCTGATCACGATTTCAAATTCATTTTTTACCCGCTCACGCCATTATCTATTTCCTATCTAAAGCGGCTTTGTTTAAAGTCGAAAATCGTATATCATCATATGTTTGATGATGATGATGACCTTGTGCTTGTTTTTACTTTGAGGGTTTTTATTTAACATATCGAAATATAAAAATTAATTTTAACAATTAACTGGTTAAAGTTTTAAAACACTAGTCTGGCTATACAATTGGTACAAAAAATTATGTTGTTGTCGCTGAAAATTCAGAGTACTTCAATTCAAAGGCTATTATTGTTGCACATTTTGTTATATATTTTTTTAAGAATCCAGAGAATTTATCGAAATGTTATTCGGTTAAGATTATTAACAGGTGTTTTTTCTACCTGCAATATTTTTTTAAATCTTATCAGTAAATTTCGTCACATCGCACTAAGCGTTTAAAAACACTTCTTTTGGTTAATTTCACGATTGTACCGCGCCTTAAATTAGAACGGCTGTCAAGGCTTTTGTAAGAAGTTGTAGCCAGTTGCACCCATTTAAACGCAACGTCAGTCATTCGAAATCAGTTAGCAACTGTGATGTGAACAAAGAACTTGAGACCTGACCCAAAAAGGTAAGGTCCAAGTTCTTTGGATGCGGAGTTCGACGCGTTGATCTAAATAAGAATGTTCAATCAAGGTTCACTCATAATGCCTGGTAACAGATTTTCCTTCTCATTTCCGTTCTATTTATCTTTTCTGTGGTTTTCACCATTAGTTAGATAATTTTTCACGAAAGGTTTATATTATATATAACTAGCGACCCACCCCGGCTTCGCACGTAAATTACACCTGTGCGAAGCCGGGGTGGATCATCATAATCATCATCATCATAATCAGCCTTTTAACAGTTTACTGCTGGACTTTTAGCCTACCCCTAAAAGGTGATTGGGCCATATCCACCACGCTGGCCCAGTGCGGGTTGGTGGATTCACATACGTCATTGAATTCCTTCACCGTACGTATGCAGGTTTCCTCACGATGTTTTCCTTCACCGAAAAGCCAGTGGTATGAAAATCCGTCGACTAAAATCACCGAGTCTGATTTTAGGGTTAACGCGTTTGCACCCACTACGCCACCATACTATATCTCCCTTTTTTGTCTGATCTGTGGCTCCACCCCTGACACCGGAAACACAAAACTACTTGAAAATCTTAATGGACCCAAACCAATCTTCCACGCAGCAACAGAGCAATGCGTTGATGTGATTTTTGCAAAGAGATAGTTTGAGGGCCGGAGAGTGACATTGGCAACTTTGTATCCTGGAGAAATGTTCTGAGGTAATGTGTACGCAGGGGAAACCGTGGGCGCAGTACATCGAGATACAATACCAATAGTCACAAACGAGCTAAAAAAAATACCAAACTAAAAATCGGCGCACGCTTAGCATTGCGCAGACTTTTTGGTTAGTTTGGTTAGTTGTAAGGCAACCGCTATCCAACTACAACTCCGCGCGATGCCAGTGCTACGATACCATAACGGTTATTTTTAAGTCGCTGCGCAAACGTAGACAATTTTTGTTGCCGACACGGCACACCAAGTACCAATCAAGTGGAAGCAACTGGACACAGAGTCTGCGCAGAGAGTGGCTGATTTCATACTGTTTATAATTATACAAATCAAATATTCATTGACAGCTTGGGTCCGACAATGTGTGCTCCGCCTAACAAGTAACATAACGTCTCATCATCATCATCATGATTTCAGCTATAGGACGTCCACTGCTGGACATAGGCCTCCCCCATCGACATAACGTCTAAATTGGAGTAAATGTGGCATTGTGAACTATATAATTGATAAAGTTATATGATTATTTACGGGATATTAACGTGGTAAGGTTGTGGCATGAGCTCCCGATATTTCGGCGCAGTTACATGCACCATGTTCAGTCTTCCCGTGAACATGGTGCATGTAACTGCGCCGAAATATCGGGAGCTCATTCCACAACCTTACCACGGTAAATATCCCGTAAATAATCATATAACTTTAGTGAACAACCGTGATAGTTTAAAACAGTGTTTCTGTTTTCACTAAGAGATTGTGACTCTATAGGTATTGTATCTCGATGGCGCAGTAACATAAAATATGTGTTAATCATCATCATCATCATTTTAGCCATATGACGTCCACTGCTGGACATAGGCCTCCCCCATCAATCTCCAAAAGGGCCGGTTGGAAGCGGCCTGCATCCAGCGTTTCCCTGCGGTCTCTTTTAATGTGTTAATGTTACAGTATGATTAATTACTTTCATGTCCCTTGCTTCGTTACACAATCTTCTCATTATCTTCAGTTTAATTTAACATTCTAGTTTCCAATATATTTCAACTGAAAAGTCCAGAAATTGTAGTCAAGGCACAGAATACATATTAGTACAATACAGAACATTCACTCCGTTAAATCATTTATATATATATACTTATACGCGCTCATAACCGGCGCTAGTCAGGTTCGCCGTTGACGGACACGTCAAGGAGGCCAATATATCTATACTTCTATACTAATAGTCCGTTGGTTGATAGCCCGTTGGTCCAGTTGGTAGTGAACCTACCTTGAGAGCCTGAGGGCGTGGGTTCGATTCCCACGTAGGACAAACATTTGTGTTTGTTCTATATCTGGTTGTTAATATCTATTTAAGTATGTATTTAAAACTATATATGTATGTATATCAGTCTCTGGCAGCCATATCACAAGCTTTGCTTAGTTTGGGGTCAGATGACCGTGTGTGCAAAAATGTCCTAAATATTTTTTTATTTATTTATTATTTATCTATACTAATATTATAAAGAGGAAAGATTTGATTGTTTGTTTGTTTGCATTGAATAGGCTCCGAAACTACTGATAAGATTTGAAAAATTCTTTCAATATTGGGAAGCTACACTATCCCCGGGTGACATAGGCTGTAATCTATACCCGTGCGAAGTTGGGGCGGACCGCTAGTAATATTATAAAGAGAAAAGATTTGATTGTATGTATGTTCGTTTGCATTGAATAGGCTCCGAAACTACTGAACCGATTTGGAAAATCCTTTCACTGTTGGGAAGCTGCACTATCCCCGGGTGACATAGGCTATATATCTATACCCGTGCGAAGCTGGGGCGGCCTACTAGTATATTATACTCACAGTTTAGCTTGTTGTACAGCGAACTTTATAATGGTGCTTTTGAAGACGTTTTTCGCGTCAACTAATTTTCGGTCGGCCTGCCTGGTCGCTCCGCTATGTGGACTGATCTTTAGTTGCATGAACTTGTTGAGCAACTGGTCTAGGTTGGCGTCTACTTTCGATTCCTGTGAAATAATTAAGTTTTAGATGCTACATTTAATCGATTACATCTTCTTTACATATCTACTTTATGGTTGATATTCTGAAAACCCGTGCGAAGCGCTTTGATTCCACATTTATTGTGCGAACTGTTAGTCTGTGGAATGCGCTGCCTGAATGGGTGTTCCCCGATGGTTACAATCTGGGTGTCTTGAAGTCGCGAGTGAATCAGTTTCTTCTAGGCAAGCGTGCTCCATCGTAGACCACATCATCGCTTAACAACAGGCGAGATGGTGGTCAAACGCAAGCCTATAATATATATTTTTTTAAACATAATATAAATTGAAGTCGCTTTCCGCGTCTGTCTGTATAACCGCTAACTCCTCCTAAGCCCCGCATAGGATTTTGATGCGGTTTACACAAGTTAGAAAAAATTCACGGAAGTTTTATATATTACTTTACTAATATTATAATGAGGAAAGATTTGATTGTTTGTTTGCATTGAATAGGCTCCGAAACTACTTAACCGATTAGAAAAAAAATTCACTGTTGGGTGAGTTGGTACTGTTGGTAGCTACACTATCCCCGGGTGACATAGGCTATATATCTATACCCGTGCAAAGCCGGGGCGGGCTGCTAGTATATTATACCTCAGATCCTTTAGCAATAGCTTCGTTCCAGCACTCCAGGGAGGCGGTCAGGTTTCCCCGCGAGTCTTCCAAGGCCGCTCTGCATTCCCAGTAGGCGGCGGTTCGAGGTGCCTCGGGGAAACGGGAGCGAATGGAACGAAGCCAGCGGGCAGCTTGTTGCCAGTCGAAACCCTGGAATACCACATTTGTGAGACGCCATTTTTATTTTAGGCGTCATTTTTAGGGTTCAAAGTCCTACAAGGTACCCTTATAAGTTAATTCTGTCCGTCCATCTGCCCGACCGTTCAATTTTTTTTAGAGCTTCTTTAGTTATATAAGTGCATGAAACTGATTGATGAACTCTTTATTTTTCAGGCCTTAAATTGCAATTTTATAAAAGAAAAGTTATTTTGCATTTTTACTCTCTCTTGCTCCGACAGCCAGTAATGCCGACTGACCAGCCTTATTGACAAATGTAAGTAATATGGTGCGTAAACAGTATGGCGTTACTGTTAAATAGCTGTACATGATAATATTAAGAACAACCAACGATTTTAAAATAATTACCCGGCCTAGCTACAAGGACAAGACAACTGTTTGAAATTTGAATTTCTCGCCATAGGTGAAACGTACCACCTTAAGGCGCTTCCCTTGGTGTGTACAATACTGATTTATCGACAAAGACAACAAGGCCAACCTCATAATTCGAATTAAATTTATTACGGCGCAGTAATATCTACTCATATATGTCTATAAGAAAGAAAAACGTTTAACAGGGAATAGACCAAGTTCTTACCTCTTGCAGCAAAGTAGACAGATCATTCAGAGCTCCATGGAGCAGGTCATCCACATTCCTAACGGAATTCGCTGGCGTTAAAGTAATATCATTGAATTCGTGACTGACATTGCTTTCGTTATACACACTTTCTGATGCCATGCTTGCATTCCTCCAATTAGTAGTATCTATCTTATTAACAGATGATAAAGTCTCTTTTGGCTCGTTCATAATCTCAGAGTATGAACCGTCATCACTGTCAGATTCTAATGCTATATTTTCTTTGTTTTCATCGTCAATATAAGGAGATTGCATGGCGTCTTCATATGGTATGGATGACACTGATTTTGGTGTACCAAAATCCGTTTTCAAGTTGTTCAGACCAAAACATTGCAAATGATGGTAGGAGGTCAGAGATTTGCCACGTTTTTGTAGCCAGGACTTTAAACGCGATTGCAGTTCGTCTGGTCTTGGAGTATTGAAGTTTGATAAGCCCGGAGTTAAAAACTGGACTTTCTTCCTCTCGCTTTTAATGGCAGATGTAACTTTATCGTTTTTGACTCCAACGTCTTCGTGCAAATCCACTTTGTCAAGCTTGTCACCGATGGAGCCCCATTTGTGGATACAATTACTGGCTTCGCTCTTCCTTATACGCTTGAAATGCACTGCTGATATAGAGCGTCTTTGAGGGAATGCAACTTCCGTTTTTCTCTTCTGATGCATGTTGAAAATTAAATTAGCATTTTTAACTACTCTTTTCAAGTAATTTGGGTCCGTACGGAGTTTCTCAGCATCTGATATGTCTGTTTTTTTTGTGCCTTTAGGTTTGTACAGACGATCAAAAACAGATTCAGATTTGGTACCTTCCACCAATTTGGGCAGCATAGATTTCCTTGCATTTATCTTTGGTTTATCTATTCCATAGTTATTGCTACTTGGAGCAAAGCTTTTTCTGGATTTCACGTCATTCTTTGGAAATAATTTCGAACTAACTGTCACTTTTTTAGTGATTTCGGTCAATACTTTCTTGTCATTGGCAGATGTAACTGCATGTTTGTTTTGTGTTGTTATAATAATGTCAGGTCTAGATATTTCGTTAGTCGTGTTCTTGTTTTTGGCGTCTTTTGTTACTGTAATTTCTGTGTCCGAGTTTCTAGCGTTGCTTGCAACGAACCCGGCATCATTATCAGTATCTTCCGTTATAATTATGTCTGGTTTAGATATCATGTCAAAGTTGGAAGTAGAAGGTTTGTTTATGTTCTTTGCCGCTTTCGTAGCTGATTTTAGAATGTTACTGCTTCTGACAGTAACATTGTCACTGTTCATATTTTTAGAGTTCGTGTTTTTAACTGTAACGGTTGCAGATCTACTTTTAGCCGGTAAGTTACGGTTACTAGACTTGGCTTCCACTTTAGTGTCACTTTTAGTTGCAAATTTGGTGACGACTTTAGGTTTAATGTTTGTGTAATCTGGTTTTTTCACAACAGGTACGGTAACGGGTCTTTTAGAGCAGTTAGCGTGGCTGTTGCTTTTTATATTTTTGTTTCCATTGACTTGGACATTTTTAGCGGCTGCCGCAGTTTTTATATGCGAAGCACTTGGAATATTTTTCTCAGGAACAGGTCGGTTGGTTACGTTGCTCGTCAACTCGTTTTTGGGGTATTTCTTCATGTTCATATCCCTTAGCTGAAACATAGTGTTAAGTCATATAGATTTTTAAGGTTTTTTTCTTGGTTATTTTATTACGCATTGGAATTAAATTTTTAACGGAATTTTCCGCGTGTATTTAACATTATTCTTATCGGCTATATTAAATTTAGATCAGCGCAGTCTGGGCAGTGGCGCCACTTTCTTCGCAGTTCCAAAGGAGAAATCTGTAGTTTACCACAGACACCGATACCTGATGAATCCATTTTGCGGTTATAAATATCACCACCTAAGTAGCTAGAACTTTGTTTCTCTGAATTTCATGCAAACGGTACCTTTTGAAATCTAGCCTGTTCCTTGGCTATCCTCTGTTCTCGCAGTATTTTCACACGCTCATCAATGTTTGAATTCGAAGACATCTTGTAAGATATAGTTGAGAGTCAGGGTATCTAAAACATTTATTGTAATTAATTTATTCATAGGCGAGCAGCACAGAGCACCATATTCCAGTGTCGAAATTTAGAATATGCTATCGGTCAGGCGTTTAATTAAGTAAATACAATAATAAATAAGCAGGGGTGGCTTTATGGCGAGCCGTCGGTGAGTGGTGACACCGCGTACCCCGATTCCACGGGGCTATAATATATGAGACCCCGTCCCTGGCCTTAACTGGCCGTCTGGGGGTGGAAACCGTAAGAGCTAAGAACCTAAGCTCCAGGGTGGAAGTGTTAAAGGGCATAACACTGCGAGTAGCTCTTAGTGAAGGTGCAGCACACCTCTCGACACCCTAAGCCACCCACGCCAATGTTGCTCCTCCGGTGCCAATATGCAGCAGCCTTTATGGGGCCCATTTAGTGGGTGGCAAGTCATCACCTGCCTAAATGTATTTTGAGATGAGACAGGATAAGGCAGGTGCCGTTTCTCATTCTATAGATCTGTTATCAAATCCACAAGTTGTTCACCTCAATAGCCCAGGTTTATTTCATAATAAATAATAATAAATATTCGGGACATTTTTTCACACACGGTCATCTGACCCCAATCTAAGCAAAGCTTGTGATATGGCTGCCAGAGACTGATATACGTACATATATAGTTTTAAATACATACTTAAATAGATATTAACAACCAGATATAGAACAAACACAAATGTTCATCGCATAAATGTTTGTCCTAGGTGGGAATCGAACCCACGCCCCCAAGCGCAGAAGGCAGTTTCACTACCAACTGGACCAACAGGCTATCTAAAATAGTATTAATAGTTCCAATATTGATTGTACTATCCATAAAGATTATTGTTAAATTTCTGTTATTGTTTCTTTTATGTATACATTTTCTACATACGATTCCATTTAAAAAAAAACTTTAATTTTTTTTTTTTTCCGTAAATCACCAAAGTGTTTTGTTTGCCATCTTCAATCAGACCCCAGATTTTGAGCAGGTTTGGTGTAGTAAAATTTTGTGCAGAGTTGGACTCCCATTGGAGACATCTCTTCTGTCATCTTTATCTGTTGAAATTGTCATCAAAGATGTTTATTTTTAGGATTCTGTACCTCAAGAGCCTTTTCTCAGATACGCATAAAGGTATCAAATAGAAATGTATATCAAATGCGGTTTTATATTTATGTCTACAGTCTCTTTCAGATTTCAGATTCTCAGAAATGCATTGAAAAGCACTTGGGGGCGCGTTATCAAGTTGAAATTTATATCAAATATACTCAAATCTACGGTTTGTTTCAGCTGTGAAAAAATCAATCTTGCAAATCAATGCGATCAAAAGATATGACCGTGTATGTCGCATATTTTTGTATATTTTGCAATTTCACAAGGGAATCCAAACCAAGTATTATTTCTCTTAAGATTGCCAGGTCATATTTTGATGACCCTTTTCACAAGGGTATAGTTGAGATATTCCTACAAAAATATAAAAATCATAGGGCTATTGGTTTATATACCTACTATTTTTGTCTAGTCTTTTGTCACCGTGTGATTTATGCAAACGAGCCAATGTCTGCAATCTCCACACTGAACAGCAAAATATTTGGAATAAAATATCACAGACTGTAAACACGCAACAGCTTTCTACACATAAATAGATAAGAGAGTAATTAACAAAGTACTTAAATTAACTAGGTCCGACAATCACATGTCACTGCACTGTGAGCTAAACAATCAATTGTACAAAATTGGAGCCATAGACAGTCCTCTGTGCCGAGGCTGTCGACAGGAGAACGAGACCGTGGAGCATGTACTACTGCACTGCGCCCACAGAAGACATAATATTAAGGTTGGGACTCCTTGAAGAAACTCAACAGCAAGTCTGCAATACCACAACACCTGGCGAAATAGGGGTAGAGCAGTTTAGTCAGCGACCCAGTCATGCTTCGTTATTTTAAGGAGCTCAGCTGGTTGTAGGCTGGCAGGAGCAAATGCACAATACACCCCAAGCGGGATGTCAGTACAGGTCTTATCAACCCCACTTTCAATTAGAACTATGATAAGGTCATATAGCTCCGATGCACCTCTGAAATGAATCCTGTAGAAAATTTACAGACTCGCTACTTTATGACGGTGTTCCATACTGAGAAGTTACTTAGCTACTAAATGATACTTTTAATACAAAATATTAGTAGGTAAAACTGGCGGTAAACAGCTACAATCTAGCTGTTGCAAGCAACTTCGTATGCATAGACTTTAAAAAACTGTCAACGCATTTGCCCCTCTTTATGTAGCCCTTTTGCTAAATCATTTTCGTGCGGATCTCTATACATAAACACCCTAGAAAAATCAGCTATCCAGTAATTTTCGAGATTTCGTGATGAGTCGTGGTCACAGACAAGAGACGTGGTCTAGTCAGGAATTAGCTAAGCTAGCTATTATCTAGGATAATACATCTCACTGGTTATACCTATATTTGGCTTATAACGGATAGTAAAAAAGTGACAAGGCTAGGTACAGTAAGAGCTGGGATTAATTGTAGGGAATGAGTATTGGAAAGATGCACATCCATGGGTAAAATTGTTATCCAAGATTAATGATTTTTTTCATACCTGTATTATTTTCTTAACTTTAAACAATAAACCAACTGTTAAACCTCTTCTTATATCCCATAGACACCAATATCACAATTAAACATAAGATTTTAATAACAATCTAGCAGATAAACAATTTTTCGTCAACATAATTCACAATAAGAAAACCGAATAACCGAATGACGGTTGTCAACCGCCAGAATTCAAATCTAACAAAAACAACAAACAAAAGAAAGAAGAACGAACCTCTTGATTAGGATAATAAAAACATGACCATGGATACAATGTCCTTAGTCGTAATATTTAGCAAGTTTACTTAATATTAAATGACTGTAGTATACTAACCTCATACTTTTAGCTATTACAATCTCTGTTAAAAAGGTAGGTGCAAAAGGTCAAAATTCTTTGAAATAAATACATAAAACCCATAAAACCACATAAAACAAATAAATAGTTTAGTCGAGCTACGCCAACAGCTGTGGCCAAACCAAATACGAATACTGCCATCTAGTGTCGAGTAGCAAATACTTTTCATTAGTACCAACTAAAAACGCAAATGACATCACTGTTCGTTCATTCTGTTCTTCCGCAACACGCACGCGCACGCATGGCACGCACGACCGAAACCTGTGCTGTGACCGAAACCGAATTTCAATCGGCAATCGCCAATGACGTGATGTGACAGATTTACTTCCGTCTGTGATTTTTTTTAAATAATTGCTATTGCTACTGTGTCGGATTAATTTTACTGTCCTTATTTCATTGCAAAATGTTGTAAAAAGAGCATAAACATAGACCTGTGCTACGTGTGCTAGTAATTTGGTGCTGTGTTTGTGAGATTTTGCTGGCTCTGGAGCCTATTCTCTTTGCTGGAGCCGTCAGCTGAGCAACAGCTGATTTTAATTTAATTTTAATTATCGGTAAGTAATCCTTCCTCCTATACAAAATATTTACGTGATAATTTAGGCAACAATTTAGGGGGGAACCGGTAGCTAGTAAAACAGCGCCTGTATTTATTTTCGTGATTTTTAATTAAATTGCTCTACGTGTCTACGTATGTCGATTAAATTTGAAAGTTTTCAAGGAAAGTTCGAGGTAGGTAGGTAGATATAACTATATAGAAAACAAGGTAAAACTTAATAAAACTACAACTGCATGGCAAAAATCTCGAAAAACCGGTTATGCCTATCTTAAAAACACTTTAAAAAGTTGTACCTTATTTTACCTCTATGTAAGTCTTATGCACCTACTAGCTATGATTGGTTTTGCAATGGCCATTCTTTCGGCGGCCAAACTCTAATGTGGCACAAGTGTCGGCCTTTTTGCTAATAAAAGCGGCCAAGTCCGAGTCGGGCCATTGGCTGATCCAGGGGGCCATGTGGGCCATGGCCCCCTCCAAAACACCAAGCAATTCCATACATTCGACTCAATTTTTCGATTTGATTCATTCGAACATTGTCAGAATGCCCCCCCGCCCCCAAAATGAAATCCTGGATCCGCCCCTGAGTCAGGCTCGCGCATCAAAGGTACCACCACAAAATACAATAATTATCAATATTAAAAACCGACTTTATAACTAACTAGCTGACCTGACAGACGTTGTCCTGTCTTAGAACTGTCAAACACGCAAAGTCAAAATTGTAAATCTTATTTTTTTACACCTTGGGTTACATTATTGGAGTTTTAGTAAGGATCGCAATTTTTTTTGAAAATAAAATATAGCCAATGTTAACCGGGGATAGTGTAGCTTCCCAACAGTGAAGGAATTTTTCAAATTGGTTCAGTAGTTTCGGAGCCTATTCAATGCAAACAAACAAACAATCAAATCTTTCCTCTTTATAATATTATAACTAATAAAATATGTAAATTCGATTCAGTAAAAGAAATGATAAGGTCGTCACAGTTACCGAATACGTTGCTTATCTTGGTAATGAACAGAAATTGGTCACCGACTTGCACTTGGCCATTATTTATTATTTGTTGTTATACTTTCATTCTCGGTCAACGAGAAGTACCCTATAGGTTTTGAATCTCTTGAGTCTTGACAGAGACAGACTGACAACGAAGTGAGCCTATAAGGTTTTTTTTTTGTATGAACACCGTCAAGCCTGATGTTAAGCGATGATGCGGTCTACGTTGGAGCACGCTTGCCTAGAAGAAACCGATTCACTCGTGATTTGGAGACACCCAGATTGTAACCATCGGGGAACACCCATTCAGGCAGTGAATTCCACAGACTAACACAGTTTGTTAGCAATAAATGTGGAATCAAAGCGCTTCGTTTGGGTTTTCGTTATTATCAGATACAAGTTCCTTAATTTAATTTTGTTATTTAAATTAAATGGCAATCAAGCTACGGGCCACCTGATGGTAAGTGGTCACCGCCGTCTACAGACGCCCACAATACCCGGGGCATTGTAAGTGCGTTGCCTACCTTTGAGGACTCTATACACCTTTCGTGTAAAGCAGTCCAAATTATACTTTGGAGGAAAAAAAGAAGGTTGATTTTTTTTAAATTTAATTATTATAATATACGACAATACCGAAACAAATTAACACTGGCTTTTCGGTGAAGGAAAACATCTACGTATCGAGAAAGAATTCAATGACGTATCTGAATCCACCAACCCGCACTGGGCCAGCGTGGTGGACATGGCCCAATCACCGTTTCGGGGGTAGGCTGAAAGTCCAGCAGTGGACTGTTAAGAGGCTGATTATGATGATGATGACTTGCTCCTTGTACTTGCTCATTGTACTCGCTCCTTGTACTCGCTCCTTGTACTTGCTCCTTGTACTCGCTCCTTGTACTCGCTCCTTGTACTCGCTCCTTGTACTCGCTCCTTGTACTCGCTCCTTGTACTCGCTCCTTGTACTCGCTCCTTGTACTCTCTCCTTGTACTCGCTCCTTGTACTCGCTCCTTGTACTCGCTCCTTGTACTCGCTCCTTGTACTCGCTCCTTGTACTCGCTCCTTGTACTCGCTCCTTGTACTCGCTCCTTGTACTCGCTCCTTGTACTCGCTCCTTGTACTCGCTCCTTGTACTCGCTCCTTGTACTCGCTCCTTGTACTCGCTCCTTGTACTCGCTCCTTGTACTCGCTCCTTGTACTCGCTCCTTGTACTCGCTCCTTGTACTCGCTCCTTGTACTCGCTCCTTGTACTCGCTCCTTGTACTTGCTTCTTGTACTCGCTCCTTGTACTCGCTCCTTGTACTCGCTCCTTGTACTCGCTCCTTGTACTTGCTTCTTGTACTCGCTCCTTGTACTCGCTCCTTGTACTCGCTCCTTGTACTTGCTTCTTGTACTCGCTCCTTGTACTCGCTCCTTGTACTCGCTCCTTGTACTCGCTCCTTGTATTCGCTCCTTGTACTCGCTCCTTGTACTCGCTCCTTGTACTCGCTCCTTGTACTCGCTCCTTGTATTCGCTCCTTGTACTCGCTCCTTGTACTCGCTCCTTGTACTCGCTCCTTGTACTTGCTTCTTGTAATCGCTCCTTGTACTCGCTCCTTGTACTTGCTATTTTTACTTCGCATGGTGAGCAACGAACTTAATTCTCGCTACGCCACGTGTTTACGATTGCACCATGAATTGGATATTTTTAAAAGTGAACTTTCTTGTCGTTATGCAATAGCCGGCAATAGGTGAATGAGCCGAGGGATTCCTGCAAGTTTAGTACCTATAAATTGTTTTTTTAAACCCCCGATTAAAAACCTGATAATCTTCAAACGGCTGAACAAATTTTCTTCAATCTTAGGTAAGAACACCTCTTGATTAAGTCACCTTTCGAACAAAGCGGTCAAGTCACCTTTCAAACAAAAAATAGACCGGCAAAGCGAGAGTCTGGCTCGCGCACTGAGGGTTCCGTACCACCACAGAAATTGTTAATTACGAAAGTACAAAAAAGTTGTGCAAAAAACAACATCAGGCCCAGGCGGTCACCCAAGTACCGACCGCTCCCGACGTTGCTTCACGTGATCGTACGAGAACCAAAAAGTAAAAACTTTTTTTAAACCTATTTTTGTATTAACTATAATTTTAAAACGATAATACGTACAAGCGTCATACTTGGCATATGATTATTTATTACACACTTAAAGTAGAACAACAAATAATAAATATTGGTCAAGTGCGAGTCGGTGACAAATTTCTGTTCACCATAGTTAAGCAATGTTGGGCGCGGTCGGTAAGAAAGAAAGAAAATAAATTTTATTCGACACCTTATAGTTCTATACAAAAACTACGGACGGTACTACGGTACGGTATACGGTACTTGGATGGGTGACCGCCTGGGCATGATGTTGTCTTTTTGCACAACTTTTTTTTAAATCTAATGGGTGGTACGAAACCCTCAGTGCGCGAGCCCGACTCAAGCTTTGCCGGTTTATTCATTTTAATTTTACTTTTTGTCAAGGTTTTTATAAGGCGAATGATGTGATGACGCGTATGTTTTTACTGGTTCATCCGTTTTTTTTTTGTTTATTCTTGATGCCTTTACTCGCTGTCGCCCGTTTTTGTTGCATGTGGAGTGGACTATTATAGTACTAATAGACGTATGGATTTGGTTGGCGGACCGCCGTCCAACCAACGGGTGGGAAAAAGAAAAATTTCTCTTTCTCTCCCGTTGATTGGACGTCGGTTCGTCAACCAAGTTCGTCTCGTCTGTTAGCACTATTAGGCGATGTCGCTACAAGTTTCTTAGTGTGTGTGAAAAATGTGAGTGAGCCGTGCTTACGGCCTATTATCCGAGTCGCGTAGGCAACAAAACGCTCCCTCAGCCCCTGCCAAGTTGATTTAAAACCGTCAAATTTGGAGGCCGTTAAGACGAAATATGCTTCAAATTTGACGATTCGTCATCACGAATATTCAAAAATAGAACCTTAAAAATCGATTAATTGACATTATTTCTTTATGTTTAATAAATGTTCTTGAAATATTTTATTCGGATGTGTTCACCGATACACGATTAAATAAATTTGGCTCGATAGAAAAAAATCGTAACCTTTCCCAAAAAGACACCCGTTTTTACGTTCCCTTCAATGGATTGAATCAACTTCATTCGATTTTAATAGAGATATTTTTATCAAAAAAAAATTGTGTGCTATCCTAACAATCATTCAAATACTTTAGACTCAGAATAGAGAAAGAACTGTATTCTGAGACTTTAGACCGTTTTTATATTAGAGCTAATACAAAAATACATAAAAAATACGTTTGGTGTATGGGGTCCCCCATTTGTTTAATTTTTTTGGCTTTCTTATTATTTTTTTATTTCAACATTACATATTCTGTGAAAATTTCAACTGGCTATCTACCTATTACGGTTTGAAAGATACAGCCGTTGATAGGCAGGACAGACGGACTGACGGACAGAAGGACGGACGGACAGACAGACAAACAGGCAGACATCGTAGGTGTTGTAGCTTCCTATTATCACGAATGCTTTGTCTATGTATCATCATCATCAGCCAGAAGACGTCCACTGCTGAACATAGGCTTCCCCCTTTAACCTCAACACTGAACGACAGCCCGTCTTTTGCATCCACTGGATGCCCGCGACTCTGAGACTTGTCCATGTATATCCTGAATGTAATTAATTAATACGACGAATTACTTTTTATACGTTGTTAATTTCCCAACGGCAGACACACTAACTAGGGGCAGGAGACAGAGCTGTCATCTGTCATAAGTAGGTGAGTATAGATAGATACAACAGTAGGCTTAGTAATAGGGTCCCGTTTTTACCCATTGAGTACGGAACCCTAAAAATACCTTATTCAGGGACGAAGAGAGTCAAATGAGCTTATTATTTCGGGAAATGCGCGGTTACATCAAAAGCATACTACAAAAAACCACTTAACATATATTTTCATCGCGTGGTTGTAACTGTAACCTATAAATAACTTGTATTTGATCGACGCACGCGCACTTGCTCAAACATAGTTACATTTGAAAATTCCCCGCAAGCCTTGATGACGCATTTCTGAATCGGACTAAAACATTCGTAGCATAAAACGTTATCCTTAAGAGGGCATACCACGGCCAAGAAATTTGATGAATAGGTATTTAGCAAATCTATTGCTGTCCCTTGACCTCAAGCCTCTTCCCGTAGAGTGCAAGAGAGACAAACTGCAGCTCGGATCGATTATACCTACGAAAAGTAGACAAAATCATCGTCTCGTTTTCTGTTTCCTCATTCGAAACTAAGCCGATTTCATTATTTTTTTAAATTAATAGATGTGAAAAAAATTGAACTATGCTTCTGCCATTTGTTTTTGTTTTATAACCTCGTCAAATTTGTTTGATAGACGCCCGAACATGGCGGTAAAAAAAAACAATTTTTGGGATAATTAAATGCTCATATTTCTTATAGTAGTTAACTTATAAGAAAAAACAAATGACAGAAGCATGACCATAGAAGAGATACATTTTATTTAAAAAAATCACATCTCTAGCGCTATTATCCAGGGAGGAAACACGAGAATACGTTTGTAACGACAAAACGCTGCCCATGTGCCCACTTAAGGCAAGGTTATCTCACTTTGAAGCAATGGTTGTTACTACAGATGACATAAGACTCAATACTTAGTTGAGTGAAGCAAAACCATGGCGCTTACACACAGTCGTGCGATTCGGTACATCTATTTTTAATTAAAAAAAAAAAAAAAAAAAAACATTTTTTATTTACATTACACGGGAATTACTCACGTAAGATTACGCCGGTCACTCCGACTATAGTTTCAACCGCATTAGGCGGTCTTTTTCAAGGTGAATGCGCGCGCGCGGCTGCGTCTCGCTTGGCACACAATAAATAGTATAAATTTCCCAATATCAATCAATCAATATCAATTCCCGTGTAATATAAATAAAATGTGTGAAAACCACGTCAGTTTCTATAATAAAATATATTTTTCGTATTTTTGTATTGTGAAATTTACTTTAATGGTGCCTCTCATATATTATGAAATCCGTTTATTAACATAACGTAGACATTATTTATTAAATAGGTATATGAGTATGAAAAATAAAACTGAGAAAAACGCATATCAGTACAATACAATATTTCTTTATTACACACCGAAAATACAAATAAAACTTAAACTAACATAAAAAAACAAATATACGGCAGCATAATGGGCGGCCTTATCGCCTTAAGCGATTTCTTCCAGGCAACCTTTGCTTTTTTATTGTTTACAGTATTGCTTTGCAGTATTGCTTTTTTTTGAGAGAACCTCCTTAATCTTGTTTCAGTCGTTACGGTTTCCTAAATAAAACATTCAATTTTGATATTACACCATTTATATAATTTTAAGCTAATCATGGAAGTAGACAGACTAAAACTAGAATGAACTAAGTTGCTATTAAAAGTAGGAAAAGAAGACCTTAAATCATGTCGTTTTATTGGGTTTGTTGACATAATAGTTTGCTATCTATACTAATATTATAAAGAGAAAAGATTTGATTGTTTGTTTGTTTGCATTGAATAGGCTCCGAAACTACTGGGCCGACTTGAAAAATTCTTTCACTGTTGGGAAGCTACACTATCCCCGGGTAACATAGGCTATATTGTATTTTCAAACAAAATAGGGATCCTTACTAAAACTCCAATAATGTAACCCAAGGTGTAAAAAAATAAGATTTACAATTTTAACTTTGCGTGTTTGACAGTTCTAAGACAGGACAACGTCTGTCAGGGCAGCTAGTCTATACTAATATTATAAAGAGGAAAGATTTGATTGTTTGTTTGTTTGTTTGTTTGTTTGCATTGAATAGGCTCCGAAACTACTGAACCGATTTGAAAATTTCTTTCACTGTTGGAAAGCTACACTATCCCTGGTTAACATAGGCTATATTATATTCTCAAAAAAATAGGGATCCTTACTAATACTCCAATAATGTAACCCAAGGTGTAAAAAAATAAGATTTACAATTTTAACTTTGCGTGTTTGACAGTTCTAAGACAGGACAACGTCTGTCAGGGCAGCTAGTACCTAATAATTGTAAATTTGTATAATTATTTTGCCATGCATAGGCGATGGTGGCTGAGCGGTAGAATGTGCGCTTTACAATCTGACGGCACCCGGTTCGATCCTCGGCTTGCACCAATGATTTTGTACTTAAATTATGTGCAGTTTCTATGCCACCGCTCAACACCGGTGAAGGAAAACATCGTGAGGAAACCAGGGGCCTTACGGACAACTGCTATTACAGGCACTTAATCCGCTCAGTTGGAAAATCACGCGACCGCAAACCTTATCGCGCCCAGATACGGTTTGCGGTCGCGTGATTTTCCAACTGAGCGGATTAGGTGCCTGTAATAGCAGTTGTCCGTAAGGCCCCTGTATGTCCAAGAACCTCGATATTTCAAAGACATAATAAGTATGACATTCAGCAACATGCACTGGGCCAGCATGGTGGATTAGAGCATATCCTCTCTCTGAGAGAAGGGCTGTCCCAGCAGTGGGAAAATGATAGGATGATAATGTAAATATGTAATGTTTTGACATATATTTTAATATTAATTTAATTTTGCACGCCCGCAAGTGCTGTTTATGGGTGGACATTATTAATTTAAGACCTTGTATACCCATTAGCAAGCAAAAAAAAAAACGTTGACTTTGGCTTTGACCACTTGAAAGCTAATATATAAACATTCTGGTCTGATCTGGTCTGATCTGATCAATTAAATGGTAACAGAGACCAATTGTTCCAATTAAGGGTAAAGGGACGCAATCAACAAACAGACAAACAGAATGAGTCGATAAACAATACAGAAAAGAGAAGTAAATAGAACGGAAATGAGAAGGAAAATCTGTTACCAGGCATTATGAGTGAACCTTGATTGAACATTCTTATTCGAACTCCGCATCCAAAGAACTTGGACCTTACCTTTTTGGGTTAGGTCTCAAAGTTCTTTGTCCGCATCACAGTTGCTAGCTGATTTCGAATGACTGACGTTTCGTTTATATGGGTGCAACTGGCTACAACAAATTTCTTACAAAAATGCCTTGACAGCCGTTCTAATTTAAACATGTTTTTTTATCAAAACACGACCTAAAAGAGACCGCAGGGAAACGCTGGATGCAGGCCCCTTACAACCGGCCCTTTTGGAGATCGGTGGGGGAGGCCTATGTCCAGCAGTGGACGTCCTATGGCTGAAATGATGATGATGATGAAATAAAATTCTAAAAAGTTCAGCTATAAATTTATGTAAATCCTCTTTTATATTCTACATTAAACCCATATATATGACTTTATTTATATTAATTTAACTGAATACATTCTAATCTTTAAAAAAATGCGGAAACGTAAAAACAAACTAAACTAAAACACACAAACTGTTGAAACTAAATTTTACATTACACAACAACAATTTTTTTTTTGACATACCTCATCATCATCAGCCAGAATACGTCCACTGCTGAATATAGGCCTCCCCCTTTAACCTCCACACTGAACGACAGCCTGCCATCTGCATCCACTGGATGCCCGCGACTCTCACCATGTCGTCGGTCCATCTAGTGGGAGGCCTACCTACGCTGCGTCTTCCGGTTCGTGAAGACGTGGAGACGTACCTATCTAGTCTATACTAATATTATAAAGAGGAAAGATTTGTTTGTTTGCATTGAATAGGCTCCGAAACTACTGAACCAATTTGAAGCTACACTGTCCCCGGGTGAAATAGGCTATATATATATACCCGTGGAAAGCCGGGGCAGGCCGCTAAATCAAAATAAAATTAGAATAAATCAAATAAAACTTTTCAATGATAAACTCGGTTTCCTCAACCGCTTCAGGGAGCAGTAAATATTTGTTATGTCATATAATACATCAAACGTTGCGTATTTTCAGTTCAATGATTTAGTTATCTATCTGGGCAAATACCTACGTACTCTAGTTAAACAAAGTAGGTAAGTAAGCTTAGAGGTGAAAAGATATCACACAGTAAACCAGTGTTACATAAATACATTCTAAGTGTTGATATGACGTCAACTTGTGTTTCGTTGCATCAATTTGTGCGGTTATGGCAAACAGTACTAAATCCATAGTGAGGTTTAAGGACCTTTATCCCATCCACTCCACACATCCCATCCATCCTTTATCCCACATCCTCGCTGCGAAACTTGACTGCGATACTAGCGCTACGGTAATTTCTAGAACCCTTTCGTACGTTGTGTGACTGCAGCGTTTACGGAAGTTCGAGACTACCTATACCACGCTCAAATTACGGCGCCATCTAAGTTTATACCGTTTTTGTGCAAATGTTCCGAGCTACGCTCTAATGTTCCGCTAATGTCTTTCCTCTTAGTCTATCTTCCTTGGTTTTATCAACAGTGAAAGAATTTTTCAAATCGGTTTAGTAGTTTCGGATCCTATTCAATGCAAACAAACAAACAAGCCTTTCCTCTTTATAATATTAGTATAGATAAATAAAGGGGTTTGGGTAACCTTGTATGGACTAGTGGCGTCGTTTTATTTTTTAGCGGCCATTGATTTTTTTTACTACTATTTTTTAGCACTACCTTTAATTAGTATATGTATAAAATAACTTTGCCGTAAGTCATATCGGAGTTTAGTTCTGGCCCTTCAAAAATATGAATACTTTAAAGGTGCAGAGCTATTTATTAGGTACATTTGTACGAGTTATATTCTGAAGGTGGGAGACATTTTCGCAAGTCAGTTTGAGGTTTACCGGTCAGGGTATGACGGCCCCCTGAGCGTGAGGCCCCCGGTGCACGGCACCACCTAGCCCTCCGATAGCTACGCCACTGGTGTTAGCTGTAGGTAGTTAGCGCTCGCACATCCTGAATTGTACTTCATTGTGTAGTATCAAGAGTCGCTACTTATTTAAATGATTTTGCGGAGGGAATCTTCTGTACTTTTACTAATATGTATTATGTGCCACAGTTACCAGAAAGGCATGTTGATACAACAGTGCCTCATACCAGCGATACTCTCACGCCCGTGTTTACCTTCTTTTTCTATAAACATTTGATTTAGCACTAAGAAGCCTGTTTTGTAAAATGGACACTTGAATTTTACTTATACGTACATAATAATGTTCTCTTGGAAAATTCTAACATATGGTATTTTCGCAAATGTGGCAATCATTTGAAGAACACATTTCGTTGTATTAATTACTCCGATATTGGCGACTGCGACCGGCGACCGCGACCGACGACCGCTCCTTTTAGTGTTCTATACACACCTACTAAGCCTACGCTGTCTGTCTGTCCTTCGAACCGGAATAGAAAGCCAGTTGAAATTTTCACAGAATATTTAATGTTACGGCGGATTAACTAAAAATAAAAATAAAGTCAAAAACTAAAAACTAAAAACCAAAGGGATAAAGGGATATTCACCATAGAACCAGAGTCACCGACATAGCAGTAAAAATTTGCAAGTTGAAGTGGCAGTGGGCAGGCCACATCGCTCGAAGAACCGATAACCGACGAGGAAGAATGGTTCTGGAGTGGAGACCATGAACCGGAAGACGCGTATGTAGGCCTCTCACTAGATGGACCGACGACATCGTGAGAGTCGCGGGCATCCAGTGGATGCAAAAGGCAGGCTGTCGTTCAGTGTGGAGGTTAAAGGAGGAGGCCTATGTTCAGCAGTAGACGTCTTCTGGCTGATGATGATGTTACTATGGTACAACCTTATTGTATTTTGTGGTGGTACAGAACCCTCAGTGCGCGAGCCCGACTCGCACTTGGCCGGTTTATTTAAATGCAAGTATCGCGTGATTGAGTAACATCAGTCTTCCTTTTCCGGTTCCCGTCGTGTAGACAGCGTAACCTTTTCTAAATATAGACGGCAGATAGTCGTCATTGAAATGAGGTTTATTCTCGATCCAAGCATTTATTTGCTCTGACAGCTGCAATAACATTGTAAAAACCGGACAAGTACGAGTAGGACTCGTGCTAGAAAAAGAATTTAAAAAAACTAACTGAAGTTGAAATATTGAAAGACAAACTTAAATTTGTAGTTTACTATAAGGTTCTTCCATACATTCCAACTACAAAATGTAAGTTTGTAATAGCAAAATAATTATTTTTAAATGATGTAACTTCAAATTTGTAACTTTCGGATTTATTCCTATATATGTGCTATAAGACCTTGCCTTTTGCCAAATTTCATGATTCTAGGTCAACGGAAAGTACCCTATAGGTTTTGATTCCCCTGTGAAATCGCAAAATATGCGACAAAAACGTTCATATCTTTTGATTGCGTTGACTTACAACTTTAATTTTTTTACAGCCGAAAGAAACCGTAAATCCAAGTATTTAATATATATTTCAACTTGATACCTTAACGCGTTCTTGAGAAAAAGGGTCTTGACAGACGGACAGACAGACGGACGGACAGACAGACGGACAACGAAGTGATCCTATAAGGGTTCCGTTTTTTCCTTTTGAGGTACGGAACCCTAAAAAGGGTCGGCATCGTATTTGTGATGCTTCTGGTGTTACAAGTATCCATAGGCGACGGTGACTGCTTACCACCAGCGGCCCGTCTGCTTGTTACTCTGTTGCTATGGATACTTGTAACACCAGAGGCATCACAAATACGTTGCCGACCCTTTAGGACTCGATTAACTCGCCTTTTGAAGAACCCCATGTAGTAGCTTCTCGGAAACACCGTGGAAGGTAGCTCATTCCACATTTTGCAGGTATGAGGCAAGAAGGATCGTGTGAATCGCACAGTGTGCGATTTCCACTGATCTATGATGTGTGGATGAGCCTTCAGGCGGTGGCGGCTAGTACGATGGTAAAACCGCGACGCCGGCGGTTTTGGTTGATCTATGCTAATATTATAAAGAGGAAAGATTTGATTGTTTGTTTGTTTGTTTGCATTGAATAGGCTCCGAAACTACTGAACCGATTTGAAAAATTCTTTCACTGTTGGGAAGCTGCACTATCCCCGGGTGACATAGACTATAATCTATACCCGTGCGAAGCTGGGGCGGACCGCTAGTTTATTATATTACATTTCACTAGTTATTAAATGATTTTAATAAATAGGTACTTGGGCGGTTTTATTGGTCAATTGTGTTTGAGGAAAAGGGGCGTAATGCTCTCTGTGATTTACCGGCTCCATTCATCTCGGTCATATCTCGGTACAAAAAATACGGAAAACCACATCGACCTTTATAGCCATGAATCATTGCATTGATAATAATGTTGCTAAGTTGAACACTTGTCACTTGAAATGTATGGATGAATAGAATTCTCACCGTCTTGATTTTATAACCAACTAGCGGTCCGCCCCAGCTTCGCACGGGTATAGATTATAGCCTATGTCACCCGGGGATAGTGTGGCTTCCCAACAGTGGAAGAATTTTTCAAATCGGTTCAGTAGTTTCGGAGCCTATTCAATGCAAACAAACAAACAATCAAATTTTTCCTCTTTATAATATTAGTATAGGCTATGTAGAATTGTAGATATAGAGATAGAAATGATACCCAGAAGGCTGTGTACATCTACTGTCATCTAGCAAATATTTCACAATAAAAGCAAGCGTCAACAAACAACAAATATTTGTTTGATTATAAATAATTCACACGTATTTGTCGAGCTAAGTAAATGGAGATAACTCGGGTAGCGAACGGTAAATATTGGTAAAACCTGTACTCTGCCAATGTTGAGCAATACTTATCTAACAAAGGTTAGCAAGTATGTTTTCTATACTATATCTATACTAATATTATAAAGAGGAAAGATTTGATTGTTTGTTTGTTTGCATTGAATAGGCCCCGAAACTACTAAACCGATTTGAAAAATTCTTCCACTGTTGGGAAGATTCACTATCCCAGGGTGACATAGGCTATAATCTATACCCGTGCGAAGCTGGGGCGGACCGCTAGTAATAATATTATAAAGAGGAAAGATTTGATTGTTTGTTTGTTTGTTTGCATTGAATAGGCTCCGAAACTACTGAACCGATTTGAAAAATTCTTTCACTGTTGGGAAGCTACACTATCCCCGGGTGATATAGGCTATATTATATTAAAAATAAAATAAAATAAATAAATAGGGATCCTTACTAAAACTCCAATATATGAAACCCAAGGTGTAAAAAAATTATACTTTTACACCCGTGCGAAGCCGGGGTGCGTTGCTAGTCTATACTAATATTAGAAAGAGGAAAGATTTGATTGTTTGTTTGTTTGCATTGAATACAACAAACCCCACACCCAAAATCACGTGTATTTTTTAGTACCTAGTACCCACAAGGAATCTTATTTTTTTTATATTATCTTTAAATACAGGTATAAAGTATAATCTAATTTTATTCTGAAATTAAGGACCATGACAAAATGTCTAGACAGGAAGGTTGCATGTTGTTTTTGATTGGCAAGGGCACACCACACACCGCTTTTCGGATTAGAAATCGCGCGTTTGACGAAAAAATTAATACACGTGATATCTTACTACACCCCCCTCCCCCCTTGTGATATTTCGTGATTTTTGCTAAACCCCCTCCCCCCCTTTCAAGCCTCACGTGATTAATAGACGGTCCCTTAGAACCCGTCTACCCCAGCGGTTGTCAGTTCGGCGGTTCAGGGGGTCTAGACAAGAGCCACACACTGTTAGCGTTCACGCCTGCGGAAAGATGATACCTATTGTATGAAAATGACATTGACAATGACATTAGCATGAGATAAATTATCTCTAGCTAATGTCATTTTTATACAATTTCATCTTTCCGCAGGCGTGAACGCTAACAGTGTGTGGCTCTTGTCTAGACCCCCAGGGGCCTTACGGAAAACTGCTATTACGTGCACCTAATCCGCTCAGTTGGAAAATCACGCGACCGCAAACCGTATCTGGGCGCGATAAGGTTTGCGGTCGCGTGATTTTCCAACTCAGCGGATTAGGTGTCTGTAATAGCAGTTGTCCGTAAGGCCCCTGGTGGCGGTTGACGATGTATAAAGTTAATAATTGTTTTGTAGTTTTTAAGTGTGCTTGTGTTGAAAATGACCGAAGTAACACGGAGGCCGTCAACACAGTTTTTTTTTTTTTTTTTCAATTTAAATTAGGTCGGTTGAACGGTTTTTGTTAGGTTGTAGCCAATTGCACCCATAATAAACGAAACGTCAGTCATTCGAAATCAGTTAGCAACTGTGATGTGGACAAAGAACTTTGAGACCTAACCCAAAAAGGTAAGGTCCAAGGTCTTTGGATGCGGAGTTCGACGCGTTGATCTAAATCATCATCATCATCATCAACCAGAAGACGTCCACTGCTGAACATAGGCCTCCCCCTTTAACCTCCACACTGAACGACAGCCTGCCTTTTGCATCCACTGGATGCCAGCGACTCTTACTATGTCGTCGGTCCATCTAGTGGGAGGCCTACCTACGCTGCGTCTTCCGGTTCGTGGTCTCCACTCAAGAACCTTTCTTCCCCATCGGTTATCGGTTCTCCGAGCGATGTGGCCTGCCCATAGCCACTTCACTTGCAAATTTTAACAGCTATGTCGGTGACTTTGGTTCTTTGGCGAATATCCACGTTTCGGATTCTATCGCGCAAAGAAACTCCGAGCATAGCTCTCTCCATTGCCCGCTGTGTGACTCTGAGCTTTTCCAAAAGGCCAACAGTTAAGGACCACGATCTAGATAAACCATGATCTAAATAAGAATGTTTAATCAAGGTTCACTCATACAATACAATTCTTTATTAATAACTCCATAGTTACATGTCAAACTCTTCATCATAATTACATGTCATAATGCCTATTAACAGATTTTCCTTCTCATATCCGTTCTATTTACTTCTCTTTTCCGTGGTCGTTAAGGTATCAGATACTAAAGTTGGCCTTTCATCAGCCTAACCTTTCTGCTAAACAGGACGTAACGTGGTTAATCCTTGTTAAATTAATCCGTAGATAATGGACATGTAACGGTGAACGGCGTTACAATTGAATGAGCAGACCACGTCGAAGTATGACCAAGTGGAATAGACCAACTATTGTTCGTGGTTTTTTGGTGGGGGAAACAGAGTGTGCATCGGATCTGCATGATCTAATTCCCTCCTGCCCATTTTTCTATCGGACATTATGGAATCGGTCCTGGCGGAGTATATTATTATACCATGCGTTTAATAAATGCTAGACATGCCAGATAAGAACCAAAAGTTATCTGCGTTGATCCATCGCGTAGACCACTAGTAACAAAGGTGAGCCTTCTATCGAGAGGTCACATCTTTCTGACCACGTGTTTAACTGGGTCAATGACACGATCATTTGCAAAAGATAAATTTAATCACAGTGAATGGCACTTGTGTATTTACAGTTACCTACTTCGACCAAAATAAAATGAATGGACGGGCCATAACCATTGAACTTGCTCATTAAAAACGAGTCAAAACCATTGGACATATACTTCAACACCTAATTATAACCATGTACAGTAAATTTGTTACAAAAAATAGATAGCAGTTTTTTGTTGTGTATTTACACTTCGGGAAAGCACACGAAGGCATAATTTTGTCAGATATTTCGTTATCATGTAACAATAGTCACGTGTTGCACTTCCTACGGCTAGAGACCGACTGAAACGAAGAGAGCGCCGGCGCTCAATTTGTAATCTTTTAAAGTACACTCCTTCTGGGCCCGTCCATTAATTTTTTGTTGGTCGAAGGTTACCTTATGACTACTAGCTGCGACCCGGCTTAGCCCACGTGAAAATTTATTTAAATAAACTGTGTGCCGACAGACGTAAAAACTTCAATAAAGTTGACTATATCTCTCTCGTTCCATTAGTCGACTCGAGCCGACTTTACCCGAACGAGTATCTGACCGTGACGGTCACGCAGTTCAGTGGTTTTCCCCCATCCCAAAAAATGCCGAACGTGCCTAAAGATTGTTTTACTTAAGGACCGTTTTTTCTTACGTCTTTACTTTTCCGACTTTTAGCAATTTTGGTCGTTTTAGTTAAAGTGTGTTAGTAAAGTTAGCTACTTCCATGTTTACTTTAAAATTATAAAAATAGTGTCAAAATTTAATGTTTTATCTAAGAAACCGTAAAGACGGAAACACGATTAAGGACATTTCGCTCGATAGGAAAAATAAATAAAGTAACACTTATTGGCGCTTTTCTCCCTGTTTTTTTAGATTCATTCAAATACTAGGTGGAACCCGCTACTTCGTACGCGTAGAGCTCGGCCTTCGGCTTCGCTACTACAACCCCTTATAGCCTATGTGTTATTCTAATGTATGAGCTGTATTATTGTAAACTTTCATTAAAATCCATTCGGTAGTTTTTGCGTGAAAGAGGAACAAACATCCATACATCCATACATACAAACTTTCGGGTTTATAATATTAGTAGAATATATTTATTGAATTATGTCTTATGAATGATATCTTAATACATATATAGATTTCATAATTATGGAGGAAACCGCAAAGGTACATTTTACATTCATCTTATTTCATATTTTACAGACTTCCGTAATCCTTGGGTTATTGTATTAAAGTCGCATTTAGCGGAGCAAAATCATGGCGCTTACATACGGTCGTGCGTTTCGTTACTTCTATTTTTGAGCTATTCTCATATTTTTCGAAAAGTATAGCTGTTATGTAAAATGTACCTCACCGGTTTTTTCATAATTATGAAATCTGTATATTAAGATATCGCAGACTACATAATTTAAATAGGTATAATTAAGATAGGAGGTAGAATGAATGCCAAAAAAGGGCGAAAAACGCAAATAAGTGTTACTTTAATTTTTTTTTCTATTGGGCGAAATGTCCTTATTCGTATTTCGGTCATTACGGTTTCCTAGACAATTAGATAATAATTTCGATAAACATTCAATTTTGATATGGTATTTTTTTACCATTTTAGGATAACCGTGTTTTTTAAATAATAGGCTTGCGTTTGACCGCCAACTCGCCTGATGTTAAGCGATGATGCGGTCTACGATAGAGCTCGCTTGCCTAGAAGAAACCGATTTACTCGTGATTTGAAGACACCCAGATTGTAACTGGATGTAAATAGACGAACTAAAACCAGAATAACCAAAATTGGTAAAATTGGGAAAAGAGGGCTTTAAGAGCCGTAAAGGCCCTTAGAAGCTAGATGGTCGTAATATTAAGGGTAGTTCTCGTGATTAAATCGAGCTGTCGACCCGACCTTCAACGCACCCAAGGTTTGGGCAGGGTCAGCTGGAAATCAATGGTCTTTACTGCCTATGACGTCACCTAGGCAATGTCGATTGGCACAACAGCTAAGGGCTACTACAGACGAGGGAATGTTACGTTGCGTATTTTTTTACCGGCTTCAGCAGGGTTCTCAATTCGGTTAGTTGTTTTAGGGTTCCGTACCCAAAGAATAAAAATGGGACCGTATCACTAAGCCTTCGTTGTCTCACTGTCCGTCTGTCCGTCCGTCCTACCTACCTTTTAACGACTGTATCTTTCGAACCGTAATAGATATCCAATTGAAATGTTTACAGAATATTTAATGTTACGGCGGATTAACTAAAAAATAATAAAAAAGTTAAAAAGTAATAACTAAAGGGCTTTTCCCCATACAACCAATGTATTTTTTAACGTATTTTTGTATTAGCTCTAATGTAAAAACGGTAATACGCACAAGCGTCAAACTTGGCATGATTGTATTAGACACTCTAAAGTAAGTATTATTTTTTCAACGAATCGAAATGCCACATTTTACAAGTTTTAAGTCGGTGTTTTTAAATTAATAATAATTATATATTGTGGTGGTACGGAATCCTCAGTGCGCAATCCCGACTCGCACTTGGCCGGTTTATTCACGGTTGCTTTCACGCTTTCGGATCGCACAACACAAAATAAACAGGTACGGAAGGCCGGTTTCGGCTGACCTTGATTTTAATAACCTACGCGCGACCGCTGCGCTAGGGCTGGCAAAGCTGCTATAATGTTCTGTAAAAAGTTTAGACATGGGATCTTCAGTAAAAACAACAAAAATAGGTAGATAGATAGATAGAAACTCTTTATTGTGTACACCAGAAATAAAAATTACAACACGATAGAAAACGCTTACGAGCTAGTGCCACAAGTGGCGGCCTTATCGCTAAAAGCGATCTCTTCCAGTCAACCAATGGATGGAGGTATATGTTACTATAAAAACCATTTATTTCTAAAAAGGGTAACCAAATAAAAGTCTATAAATTGGTTACCGAAAAGAACTTTCGTCGATTGCGGCACGTACGAAAGGCACGATTATTATATTTTCAAGTTTATTAAAGCCTCATTCTTAAATTAAACTAAAGTTTTTATGCAATATGACAATGGAAAAATCATTGTAAATTAACACAATTACTGTCACACGAAATGATAATTACGACGTGTATTTCCATAGCGCGGACACTCGCGACTGGCGTTCGACCGACTTGATCCGATATCGTTGTTTGTACGTACGCGTCTTTGTGTGCGTGCGCCTGTTAAGAGCGAGTGTATACCAAAAAAAAAAACGGATTTCACCCGCGCGTCTCGCATCGCCCGCATTAGTGTGAAACACAACCACGGCAGCGCGGCAGTCGCGCGCAGCTCCAGTGTACACAACTCGTGTACTTGGACTCGTCATGCGGCAAGGAGTAATAAACACAGGATAAGCGTAGTGTTGGCGTTTTGGCGATTAGCTGGGTTCGGTCGCGGCGCGCAAAACCGTAAATTGTTTATTTCACTTTTCAAAATTGTATTTGTTGTTTATTTTTTAACTTCATTTTTAAGTTTTCTACAATATAAATATACAATTAATAAATTATATAAATTAAATTGAAATTACCTAAATTAATTTTCAAATTAAAATTTTACGCTGGAGACAGTGTCAGAGATCGTTAAACATTAAATCAAACTATATTAAACTAATGCTATGCTATGCCATGCTATGCTATGCTCTATACTATGCTATGCTATACTATACTAAACGAAACGAAATACGCGAAAGCCCGTTGGTCCAGTTGGTAGTGAACCTTACTGAGCTTGGGGGCGTGGGTTCGATTCCCATCTAGGACAAAAATTTATGTGATGAGCTTTTTCTGTTTGTTCTACGAGTATACCTGGTTGTTAATATCTATTTAAGTATGATTAATTTAATTTAATGCAATTCAATTCCATTCAATTCAATTTAATTTAATAAAAAAACATCATCATCCTTCACAGAACCTTCCTCCATATTTGAAGTCGGTTAAAAAGATAAGTACCTACTGTTTGACCTACCAGTACCTACTCGAGCCAATCCGGGCGGTCTAACAGTAGGTATTACTACTTACCTTTTTATCCGACTACAAATAAGGAGGAAGGTTCGCAATTCGACTTGTATAATCTTAGTGTCTGTCTACTTGGTCCACAGTGTTGCACCACAGTGTTGCACCGCAGTGCTGCAACGCAGTGTTGCACCGCACTGTTGCAACGCAGTGTTGCACCGCACTGTTGCAACGCAGTGTTGCAACGCAGTGTTGCAATGCAGTGTTGCAACGCAGTGTTGCAACGTAGTGTTGCAACGCAGTGTTGCATCGCACTGTTGCACCGCAGTGTTGCAACGCAGTGTTGCAACGCAGTGTTGCAGCGCAGTGTTGCACCGCATGTCGCGAAGCACCTCAACAGGTACTCTGCGAAATACCCGTATGCATAGATCACTTGTCATCATGTGAGCTGATAATTAGTTGCTGAGAGTGTACTATATTAAATCAAAAAACATGGTTATATTTAAGGTTAGACTGAGTGGTACTATGAGCACCGCGACGGTTCATACGTTTACACTGATATGTGGCTGATGCAGACTCTGGTACCTGGAGCGCTCGGCTTCCTAGGATTTCTGATACTGATGCACAGCTGAACAGCCTCTGGTACCTGGAGCCATAGGCCTCCAAGGATTTTTGATACTGATGCACATACTAATGCACTTGTTTCACTGTCAAGTGTCAATAATATGAATAGATAATTTTAGTAATTACACCACAAAAAAGTTTTATACGAAAAAAATCTCACTTCTGTGAATTACACAATAAATATCATATGGTAATAAAACATGCCTCTGTGTAGTGCATATCAGTGTAAAAATAGAGGTACACACCGTTTTCCTTCCAATGAGAAAAAATAATATTGATAATTTTATTGCATACCTACCTTGCCAAAAGATTCGCTTTTTTACCAGCTAAGGAAACATTAACTTTTTTCTGAGATTCGCCACTGTCATTATAGAAACATTTTACTGTTTAAAGGCAAAGTTTATTTTTATTGTTTCATTCAAGAGCAATGTTTATAACCTCAAATAAGCCACAAATGACAGCACCAGCGAAGGTGGCGCCATCTGAGATAAGTTTTGCCGTGGTTAGCCTGTGGCTTCTCATTACCCAAAATGTATGAAAAATACTGCGTTAGTTCCCTAATACTCACCCTGTGAAATCATTTAACTGAATAAATATAAATTCACTGAATAAAACTCAAAATATGTAGTGATGGTCAAAATATTTTCGGATTTGAATTAAATAAAGAAATTTCGTTAGTGAAGCTACTTCTCAAAATCTCTGAAATATTGGTGCCGTCGTTTGGCTTTAGACCTCAGCAGCCATTAATCGATGCCACAGACTTAAAATATTCAAGGATGGCTGAAATATTTTCTGATTTAACGTCTTCACTGAAATATTGAAGATGTCTTCTAGTATTAGAACTGAACAATCTATAATCACCGTTACAGATTTAAAATATGCAAGGATGGCAGAAATATTTTACGATACAAGTCAAGATTCTCTGAAATATAAATGCTCTCATCTAGTGTTGGACGCAAATCACGCAAAACCTCACCTAATCCTCAAAAAAAAAACTCACCTATGTTTCCAACCAATTTGTTCAAAATATTCAAAAATAGCTATTTATTTTTTGATATAACTTCACTTTGCTGAAATACTGGTGGTGCCACCTAGCGTTTGATCTGAGAAACTCGTATTTTATGCTACTGATTCAAAATATTTAAAGATGGTACCGCACTGTTGTAACACACTGTTGCACCGCACTGTTGTACCACACTGTTGCACCGCACTGTTGCACCGCACTGTTGCACCGCACTGTTGCACCGCAGTGTTGCAACGCAGTGTTGCAACGCAGTGTTGCACCGCATTGTTGCACCGCAGTGGTGGACTGCAATTCAACCAGTATAAAAAAATACTGGTCGAATTGAAGGTACTCTAAGGTAAATGAGAACCTTCCTCCTTATTTGAAGTCGGATAAAAAGGTAAGTAGTATTTGACTTTGACTAAGGTAAGTAGTCCCGCTAGTGTATTGTGCATTTCCCCTTACCAGCACATACCCGAGCCAACCCAACTGGTCAAACAGTAGGTACTTATGTTTTTAACCGACTTCAAAGAAGGAGGAAGGTTCTCAATTCGACTAGTATTTTTTAATACCGGTCGAATTGAGAACCTTCCCCCTGTTTTGAAGTCGGTTAAAAACATGAGTACCTATTGTTTGACTTTCCGCAGTTACATATTTTTTTTATTAGAAGCAGTTTTTTTGCTTCCATTTATTACCAAGCTATTTTTTGTCGGTTAAAATTGAGAACCTTCCTTCTTTTGCAGAAAGCCGCTTCTAGTAAAAACGTGAGAAAATGTGGATGGAACCTTAAGTCAAATTAACCATCACATTAATTTAAATGATTTTTAATTTTAATTTTATAAAATTATAATGAACTTAAATTATTTTATATTATCTTTGAATTTTTAGTTTTATCTTTCTGACTCTCTCTCTGCTTCTCTCCGTCTCTCTCTCTCTGTCTGTTTGTCTGTCACAAAGAAACACTCCGACTCTAATAGTTATATTACTGAGCATACATAATAATGGATGCGTTACGGCCTAGTCATATCCATTTTATTTGTATCTATGTTATTTTTTCGTAGTAGCTTTACCTAGTCTGTGCTCTAAGGTCATTGGCACCACTTGGTTGCCGCGTCAAGTGGTCGCGTTCGAGCCATCGATTTTTTATATTATCCTTTGTTTGAAAATACAGTAAGTGTTGATATAATCGCACTCGGAAGATAAAACCAAGGCGAAAAGCAAGCGCGTGCGTCCTTCCCCGTTGAGGCACAGTGCGGTACTGAGGTTGAACGGAACATGTTTCGCTATTTAGATGCAAAGCGCAACAGAATAAGACTGAATATCGGACTTGCCGTTTGACCGAATAGTTGCTTAGAACTAAAGGACGTAAGTCTCAAATCGAATATAATTTATTATGAGAGTACTAATTAATCTAGGTAAATTTTGTCTTAACACTGGAAAACAAACTATATTTTCCTTCGGTGAGTATTTATTTTAGATATGTAACTGAAGTACTTTCCAAGTAAAATCAAAAAAATTTGCAAAAAGGCACCATTTTCAAAACATTAAAGTATCGAGTAAATATCTTGCTATTATGTTTCTGTCTTAATGGCGGAAAGAAAATGAATTGAAAATTCACATATATCAATTATTACGATGATCGGATATTTGGTTTAGTTAGAATATCATGCCAAATTAGCATAAAATTTCGGATGCCCCCTCTTAACAATCGTTGTTCTGAGCTGGCCTTCTGTGCCTATTTGTTTTGTAGTATAAATTCTATTATATTCACCGTGAGAAAACTAAAACCTGATACCTGCCCATCGCAGATCATTGACTCGTGAAAAGCAGGAAAGGTCAAGTCCGTCAGCTCGTAATAGTTTTTTACTAAGAAATATAATACCTAGAAATAAACGGTTCCGTATTCCGGTAACGGGAATGTAAGAAAAACTCTACGGCCGTGAAAAAAATATTCGATTGACAACTGCGCTCGCGGTTTATACGCGTATTTATAGTTTTTTTTCTCTATATTTTCGAGATGCAAAGTATCCCATATGTAATTTTTTTAAACTTTAATTTAAGAGGGGGCAACCGAAATTTTATGCTAATTTGCCATGATATTCTAACTAAACCAAATATCCGATCACCGTAATAATTGATATATGTGAATTTTCAATTCATTTTCTTTCCGCCATCCAGACAGAAACATAATAGCAAGATATTTACTCGATACTTTAATGTTTTGAAAATGGTGCCTTTTTGCAAATTTTTTTGATTTTACTTGGAAAGTACTTCAGTTACATATCTAAAATAAATACTCACCGAAGGAAAATATAGTTTGTTTTCCAGTGTTAAGACAAAATTTACCTAGATTAATTAGTACTCTCATAATAAATTATATTCGATTTGAGACTTACGTCCTTTAGTTCTAAGCAACTATTCGGTCAAACGGCAAGTCCGATATTCAGTCTTATTCTGTTGCGCTTTGCATCTAAATAGCGAAACATGCTCCGTTTAACCTCAGTACCGCACTGTGCCTCAACGGGGAAGGACGCACGCGCTTGCTTTTCGCCTTGGTTTTATCTTCCGAGTGCGATTATATCAACACCTACTGTATTTTCAAACAAAGGATAATATAAAAAATCGATGGCTCGAACGCGACCACTTGATGCGGCTACCAAGTGGTGACAATGACCTTAGAGCACAGACTAGGTAAAGCTACTACGAAAAAATAACATAGATACAAATAAAATGGATACGACTAGGCCCTAACGAATCCATTATTATGTATGCTCAGTAATATAACTATTAGAGTCGGAGTGTTTCTTTGTGACAGACAAACAGACAGAGAGAGAGAGAGAGAGAGAGAGAGAGAGAGACGGAGAGAAGCAGAGAGAGAGAGTCAGAAAGATAAAACTAAAAATTAAATGACATTATAAAATAATTTAGATTCATTATAATTTTATAAAATTAAAATTAAAAATCATTTAAATTAATGTGATGGTTAATTTGACTTGAGAGTTCCATCCACATTTTCTCACGTTTTTACGAGAAGCGGCTTTCTGCAAAAGGAGGAAGGTTCTCAATTTTAACAGACAAAAAATAGCTTGGTTAATAATGGAAGCAAAAAAACATCTTCTAATAAAAAAAAAATTAAATGTGGAAAGTCAAACAATAGGTACTTATGTTTTTAACCGACTTCAAAACAGGGGCAAGGTTCTCAATTCAACCGGTATAAAAAAATACTAGTCGAATTGAGGACCTTCCTCCTTCTTTGAAGTCGGTTAAAAACATAAGTACCTACTGTTTGACCAGTTGGGTTGGCTCGGGTATGTGCTGGTAAGGGGAAATGCACAATACACTAGCGGGACTACTTACCTTAGTCAAAGTCAAATACTACTTACCTTTTTATCCGACTTCAAATAAGGAGGAAGGTTCTCATTTACCTTAGAGTACCTTCAATTCGACCAGTATTTTTTTATACTGGTTGAATTGCAGTCTACCACTGCGGTGCAACAATGCGGTGCAACACTGCGTTGCAACACTGCGGTGCAACAGTGCGGTGCAACAGTGCGGTGCAACAGTGCGGTGCAACAGTGTGGTACAACAGTGCGGTACAACAGTGCGGTACAACAGTGCGGTACCATCTTTAAATATTTTGAATCAGTAGCATAAAATACGAGTTTCTCAGATCAAACGCTAGGTGGCACCACCAGTATTTCAGCAAAGTGAAGTTATATCAAAAAATAAATAGCTATTTTTGAATATTTTGAACTAATTGGTTGGAAACATAGGTGAGTTTTTTTTTGAGGATTAGGTGAGGTTTTGCGTGATTTGCGTCCAACACTAGATGAGAGCATTTATATTTCAGAGAATCTTGACTTGTATCGTAAAATATTTCTGCCATCCTTGCATATTTTAAATCAGTAACGGTGATTATAGATTGTTCAGTTCTAATACTAGAAGACATCTTCAATATTTCAGTGAAGACGTTAAATCAGAAAATATTTCAGCCATCCTTGAATATTTTAAGTCTGTGGCATCGATTAATGGCTGCTGAGGTCTAAAGCCAAACGACGGCACCAATATTTCAGAGATTTTGAGAAGTAGCTTCACTAACGAAATTTCTTTATTTAATTCAAATCCGAAAATATTTTGACCATCACTACATATTTTGAGTTTTATTCAGTGGTAAATGATTTCACAGGGTGAGTATTAGGGAACTAACGCAGTATTTTTCATACATTTTGGGTAATGAGAAGCTACAGGCAAACCACGGCAAAACTTATCTCAGATGGCGCCACCTTCGCTGGTGCTGTCATTTGTGGCTTATTTGAGGTTATAAACATTGCTCTTGAATGAAACAATAAAAATAAACTTTGCCTTTAAACAGTAAAATGTTTCTTGACAGTGGCGAATCTCAGAAAAAAGTTAATGTTTCCTTAGCTGGTAAAAAAGCGAATCTTTTGGCAAGGTAGGTATGCAATAAAATTATCAATCACTGCGTTGCAACACTGCGGTGCAACAGTGCGTTGCAACACTGCGGCGCAACAGTGCGATGCAACACTGCGTTGCCACACTGCGTTGCAACACTGCGTTGCAACACTGCGTTGCAACACTGCGGTGCAACACTGCTTTACAACACTGCGGTGCAACACTGTGGACCAAGTAGACAGAGACACTATGATTATACAAGTCGCATTGAGAACCTTCCTCCTTATTTGAAGTCGGATAAAAATGTAAGTAGTAATACCTACTGTTAGACCGGCCGGGTTGGCTCGGGTAGGTACTGGTAGGTCAAACAGTAGGTATATTAGGCCGACTTCAAATAATGAGGAAGGTTCTGTGAAGGATGATGATGATATTTTTTAGTAAATTGAATTGAATGGAATGGAATTGAATTGCATTGCATTAAATTACATTAAATTAAATTAAATAAATCATACTTAAATAGATATTAACAACCAGGTATACTCGTAGAACAAACACAAAATGTTCATCACATTAATTTTGTCCTAGGTGGGAATCGAACCCACGCCCGAAGCTCAGAAGGTAGGTTCACTACCAACTGGACCAACGGGCTTTCGGGTATTTCGTTTCGCGTGTTTCGTTTAGTATAGTATAGCATAGCGTAGCGTAGCATAGCATAGCATAGCATTAGTTTAGTTTAGTTTGATTTAATGTTTAACGATCTCTGACTCTCTGTCTCAAGCGTAAAATTTTAATTTGAAAATTAATTTAGGCAATTTCAATTTAATTTATATAATTTATTAATTTTATATTGATATTGTAGAAAACTTAAAAATTAAGTTTAAAAATATACAACAAACACAATTTTGAAAATTGAAATAAACAATTTACGGTTTTGCGCGCCGCGACCGAACCCAGCTAATCGCCAAAACGCCAACATTATGCTTATCCTGTGTTTATTACTCCTTGCCGCATGACGAGTTCGACTACGCGAGTTATGTGTACTGGAGCTGCGCGCGACTGCCGCGCTGCCGTGGTTGTGTTTCACACTAATGCGGGTGATGCGAGACGCGCGGGTGAAATCAGAAATTTTCCTCGCTTTATACGCACTCTTAACGTGCAATTTTTTTATCTTCTTCTTCTTCTGCTTCTTCAGCCTTTCTTCGTCCATTTCTGGACAACGGCCTCTCCCAATTTCCTCCACGATCTGCGATCTTCTGCTATTAGCATCCAGTCATGACCTGCGTGTCTTCGGATATCATCAATCCAGCGTATCGGTGACCACCAGGCCGGTGGTCTGGTGTTTGCCCACACCTTTTTAAAATTGGGGTTACTAACAGTCCCCTATGTAGAGGGTGTCTGGAGACTGAAGAAACGGCCGCACATATGCTGCTGGAGTGCAGCAGCGTGGCAGAACAACGAAACACTATCCTCGGATCACTGAGGACGCTCTGGGAGGCCTGCGCAGGCATAAGCGAGCTGTTGGCTTTCCTGGAGGAGACCGGGTGGCTAAATTAGCTGCAGCCGGGTGACGCAAAATGGGCCAATGAATGGCCTAGTTGCGGAAAATGCCCGCTACACAAGTAACTGGTGTTTGCCCACGGTCTCCACTCAAGGATGCGTCTCGTCCAACGGGGACTGTCCATCCGAGCTATATGGCCAGCCCAACTCCATTTTCTTCCCGCATCACTTCAACGGCGTCTGTCAGCCTCGTTTTTCGCCTAATCCACTCATTTCTCTTGCGGTCGCGCAAGGTAATCCCAAGCATAGCTCTTTCCATAGCCCGTTGCGCGACTCTGATTTTTTCGGCTGATCGTTCAGTAAGAGACATTGTTTCCGCGCCGTATATGAAGATTGGCAGAACACATTCTTCAAACACTTAAGCCTTCAGTTTTAGTGGCAGCTTACTGCGCAATATTTGCTTGTTTGCTTCAAATGCTGACCAGGCTTGGGATATTCGTCACTCCACCTGAAATGTTTAGGTCTAATCTTGCAAACTGAATTAGAACCACTTCCTTTTTTTCCTTAATTTTCCTGAAATTTTGCATTCACCTTTAGTTCTAGTGACAATACAATATGCAATAATCCAATATTGAAATAGTTTCAAAATGGCCGCCGCCACAAGATGGCGGATGGCGTATATTTTTGTCAACCCTATTAATATGGGTATCAAATGAAAGGGCTTGAAGAGTAGAACACGATAAAGTGACATCAACTAAATCCAATATGGCCGCCGCTCCAAGATGGCGGAATACATTTTCTTTGCAAAAGCTTTTTTTTTTGTTATTAAATAATTAATTTTAGTCACAGTTACACAAACTTTTCCTTTTTTAAATATTTATGTGATATTTAAACGTATTTTTTATTGTTTCAGATTCCTTCACGATGCCTGATACTTAAACTTACTTAAACTTAGTGCTTACTTAAAATACTTAAATATAGCTTAGTACTTAAAAGCAGTGATATCAAACATATCTCAGTTATATTGAAAGGTGCCAAAAAACTTAGTGAAAACTTAAGTGTACTTAGCAACAAAGCATGGATCCCGGGTATTTTGATACGGAGAGAAAACAGAATCCCAAGGAGAAGGCGAATTTGTTATCCAAATTTGGATTTTGGTAAGTTTGCAAATTTTTATTTCATAGGCACTAACTAGAGTCACACTGCGGGCAATAGAAAAAAGAAAGAAAGAAAATAAATTTTATTCGACACCTTTAAAGTGCTTTTCATGTGTGAAGTCCCCCAGACGCGGCGCTGTCATCGCGTATCAATCACTATCAGTATCATTTCTCGAGTAGAACTTTAACAACTTTTGGCATCGTACACGACTCTTTAACGATGGAAAATTAATAAAAATCTCACTAGCGTCCAAACACAGTAACAACACCTGACAACTACAACATGGAAATTTAGTTCCGCTGTTTGCCGTGGGACTTCTTTCATGAAAAGGACTCTACAAAAACTTATATCTAAAGGCTACAATCAGTGAATAGAGAGAGAGCCATGCTCTGAGTTTCTTTACGCGTTAGAATCCGGAACGTGTTTTTTTACATCGGACTACTGTAATATTATTACTACTATAATATTGACTGCGATCTCGCCTGATGGAAAGCGATGATGCGGTCGAAGATGGAGCACGTTTACCTAGTAATATGACTTGAACACTCCAAGATTGTAATGCTGCTGATCGTCCAGAGAGGGGCAAAGCGTTTCATTGTTTTGAAAGAGGAGGCAAAACGCTTGGTGCGAATAAATGGCATTTCGTCCAAAGGGTGACGCTTTGCCGTTTGTCTGGACGATCGGTAATGGAGTGGATATTCGCCAAAGAACCAGAGTCACCGGCATAGCTGTTAAAGTTTGCAAGTTAAAGTGGCAATGGGCAGTCCACATCGCTCGAAGAACCGATAACCGATAGGGAAGAAAGGTTCTTGAGTGGAGACCACGAACCGGAAGACGTTTTCCTTCACTGTTTTTGAGCGTTGGCATCGAAACTGCACATAATTTACTTAGGTACCAAATAAGTGATTGGTGCAGGGTCGAGGATTGAACTGGGTGCCGTCAGATTGTAAATCGCACATGCTACCGCTCGGCCACCATCGCTCCATATACAAAGAATATGTAATGTTACGGCGGATTAACTAATGAATAATAATAAATTTTAAAACAAAGGTAAATATATTCCATGCAACAAAAGTATTTTTGTATGAGCTCTATTGTAAAAACGGTAATACGTACAAGCGTCAAACTAATAACTAATAATAAAAACCGGCCAAGTTCAAATCGGGCGCCCGTTCAAAACCTCGAACTGAATGAAAGAAACGCATTTATTCGAATGCAGAGTCCTCGGTTTGCTGTGGCGGTGTCCGACTCGCACATGACTGGTATTTATTTGCTTGGTTCATGATGCAATTAGTAATGCTACGTAAAGTCTGTTTTTTCGATAAGACATATCTTGTAAACAAAGATGGCGTTTTTCGGCCAATGACAGCTCTGAATTTCTTCGCAAGTGATTGTCACTGGTTGCCATATCGAGACAATACCTATAGAGTCCCAATCTCTAACTGAAAACAGTACAAAACGTCCGTGCGTCGTTGTACATACCTAGACATCCACAATGCCACATTTACTCCGATTCGTCCCGTCATCGTAGCACTGACATCGCGCGGCGTTGTATTTGGATCGCGGTTGCCTTACAACTAACCAAGAAGTCTGCGCAGTGTTTCGCGTGCGCCGAGTTTCGGTTCTGTGACTCTATAGGTATTGTATCTCGATGCATGTCTTCCATTGTTTACAAGATAAGAAAAAACAGACTTCACGTAGGTTTTATTAATTTTTATTTTATTAAAAAATATAATTAATTACTTTTTCAGGTATACTAAAGAAATATTCCAAAAGGGGAGGAAAGGTCAGCTCAGCATATCAGATGTTTACAGGTGACTCTTTGCGATTTGGCTTGCGAGTTTTGAACTCAGAATCATACTAATATTATAGATAGCCCATTGGTCCAGTTGGTAGTGAACCTGCCTTCTGCGCTTGGGGGCGTGGGTTCGATTCCCACCTAGGACAAACATTCATGTGATGAACATTTGTGTTTGTTCTATATCTGGGTGTTAATATCTATTTAAGTATGTATTTAAAACTGTATATGTATGTATATCCGTCTCTGGCAGCCATATCACAAGCTTTGCTTAGTTTGGGGTCAGATGACCGTGTGTGCAAAAATGTCCCGAATATTTATTTATTTACTAGCTGAGCCCCGCGGTTTCACCCGCATTGTGATGAAAAATGGTAATGATGATGATGATGAAAATGTTGACATGATGATGATGTTTTTCGGGATAAAAATTTCATCTAAATCGGTTGATTAGTTTCGGCGGTGAGTTCAGCCAAACACACACACTTTCGCATTTATAATATTAGTATGTATGATTTTGATCGTATCGTTTGCAGTTGTGTGCCGCTCAATATTGAAGTGTGCGTTTGTAGAACTAATAAGAATATGTATAAGTGTGTGCAATACGTGTTTACCTCGCCCCCTTCAGTTTTTGGCAGACTTTTTTCGGTACTATCTCGAGTTCACGAGCTTGATATAACTAGCTGCAATTGTTGCCCTAATGGCACAATATTCGAGTATGTTTGAGATAATCAAACGCTCCAATCTTATTTACAGATGTTCGCCAGGACATCGAGCAGCGCCGAGGGGAGACGCTTTAGGCGTGAAATGGAAAGAAGAATTAGATAAACAAGGTATGTCTATGGTAGGTATGTGTTGTATGTATGTCTGTCAAGGTATGTATGTAGGTATGTATGTCGACTTAAGTCGAGGTTTTCCCACTTTAAGCAACAGTTGTTACTGCAGATGACCATTAGCTTAATTACCACCATTATTTATGTACTATCATTAGCAAGAAATAGACAAAACTTACCTGGATCTCATAAAAACTGTATACTACAATAGTACAGCAGACATTAAGCTCAGGGCGACCCACTCTCTCCCAAATTATTTACAAGCACACTCGAAGAAATTTTTAAGACCTTGGCGAGCTCGTGGCTAACGAAGGGGATTGATGTCGGCAACAGGAAACTCAGCAATCTGAGATTTGCAGATGACATCGTCCTCTTTGCGTCAACCGCACGTGAACTACAAGATATGCTTCAAGACCTCAGCACAGCAAGCCTCAGGGTTGGACTAGCGATGAATCGGTCGAAGACAAAAGTCATGACCAACAGCACGAAACGTAGGGTCGAGGTAGATGGACAAGTACTAGAACATGTTGATGAGTACATATACTTAGGCCAGATAGTCTCCTTCGAGAACCGGCAAGACAAGGAAATTGAGCGCCGCGTCGAAAACGCTTGGAGGAGCTACTGGTCTATGAAAGAGCTGATGAAGGGTGACCTGCCGATATCACTGAAGCGTAGACTTATCGACATGTGTATTTTGCCCGTCCTAACCTACGGTGCTCAGACCTGGTCACTGACCGATTCTCAAAAGTTCAAACTTGGGGTTTGCCAAAGAGCAATGGAACACAGCGTGCTTGGTATCAAAAGAATGGACAGAGTCCGCAACAGCGCACTGCGCTCCATAACAGGTGTGGTCGACGTTGGCCAAGAAGCTGCCAGACTAAAATGGGATTGGGCGGGACATGTGGCGCGTATGCATCCAGACCGATGGGCCAGGATCGTCACACAGTGGGTGCCTGATGGACGACGGAGTCAAGGAAGGCCTAAGAAACGCTGGCGTGACGATCTTGACTCATTCCGGAGAGGTTGGCACGAGGTGGCGGACCGAGATTTATGGAAAAAAATGGCGGAGACCTTTGCCCAGAAGTGGCACAGTATAGGTTAAAAAAAAAGTTATACTTCCGAGTTGCACAGTCGAAAATATGTGTAAATTGGTCTTTAAGTTCATCATCATCATCATGCTCAGCCTTTTAACAGTCCACTGCTGGACTTTTAGCCTACCCCCGAAAGGTTGATACCTTCTCCGTACGTATGCAGGTTTCCTCACGGTGTTCTCATGATGGTCTTTAAGTTGTCTCCTTATTATTTTCAGAAAAGGGCAAGAAGCCGTCGCTTCTGCGGGCCATTATAAAGATTCACGGCTGGTCGTTCATCATAGGAAATATAATATTCGCCTTTGTGGATGCCGCCATACGGTAAGCAGAATCCTACTAATATTATAAACGCGACAGTTTGTATGTATGGATGTTTGTTCCTCTTTCACGCTGCAACGGAACAACGGATCGACCTGATTTTTGCATGGGTATAGTTCAAGAGCCAGAGAGTGACATAGGCTACTTTTCATCGTCATCATTACCATTTTTCATCACTACGCGGGTGAAACCGCGGGGAGCAGCTTGTAAGTACATATTCCATCCTGTAGTTATACACTGCGCCGGCCTTAGATTAACTACTATTCTAAGGCGCCGGCCCTTAGGCAGAGCGAGAGGGGCGGTTGCTCTAGGCGCCAGATAGCAAGGGACGCCAAAATGCCTAAAGCGAAAAAATATGTTTTGATGGCGCCTCGCGAATTTCGCCGAGTTTGATGTGGAAATAGTTTACATCCTGGATTAGAACATGGGCTTCTTTTTACTCTAGAAAAATTATTGATTCTTCTTGTACGATAGTTTTCAGAAATGAAACGCGCAGAAAGAAATACAGAAATGTTTATTTTATGACAATGAAATTTAAAGACAAACACAATTATCCAAATATGAGGACGTACATTATCACAAAAACCGCCCCCAACTCAGCATGTTGCTGGTTGTACACAACCAGCGCTGGTATTCTGTTGGACCCGGCAAGTGACGTCACGGTCAATACCTGTGCGTGCGCGCGTACAAATACATATACAAATCCAATAATAAACACTAGAACAACAATTTTATACAGAACAACAATAACATACATACAGAAAAACAATTATGTACAAAAGCAGTATTACATACTGGCCCACTATCAGAGACAGACAAATATATGGAGTTGGAGCCTAATTAGTCTATCTTCCTTGCTAATACTAAATTGAACTGGTGTCATTTTTTTTACTTTCCTCGCCTTTTTGACGCATAAAAATAAAAATCTTTAGTTTATTTCTCTGCGATTTAGAGCTAGGCAATCTCGCTCTACCCTGGGGCTTTACTGCTAACTCTTAACGCGGGCTCAAATTAGTTCAGTTCGGAAAATTACGCCAATATATATACTGGTAAGATGAGCGGCTTCAATGCCTCGAAAAAAACTTTTGTTATACGACTTATCAAATTTCGCGGGGAAAAAACCCTTTTTCAATACATTTTGTCGGGAGTGAATGATTTTTTTTCGTGAACTATTTCCGCACTGCGCTGTTTCGAGCCCGCGTTAAGAGGTAGCCGTAAGACCCCACGACCATTATAGTGATCCCTTTTATTGACTGACCCTATAACTTTTGGTTCCAGGTTATCGATCCCGGCTTGTCTCGAAGGGCTGATCAACTACTTCTCTCCGGCGCACGTGGGCGTATCGGCGGAGCATGCGTATCTATACGCAGCCGGCGTAGTCGGGTACGTAGCAGCAGTACGCCACTGAACGCCATACGTCACATGTAGCGTATCGGCGAAGCATGCGTGGAATGGACCAATCATAGGACATTCGCCATAGCCATCTGGGAATGATAACTCTTTTTTCTGTAAATTCTAAAAGTTTTAACCTCTGTGCATTCACCTCATTTTAGTGGAAAAACGTAATTAAACCTTTTGTTATCGTTGACATTTTGAACGCACGTACGAACTCCGCATCACAGTTGCTAGCTGATTTCTAATGACTGACGTTTCGTTTATATGGGTGCAACTGGCTGCAATTAGTATATTTAGCCTATGGGCTGCAACAAATTTCTTACAAAAATGCCTTGACAGCGGTTTTTTTTTAAATGTTTTCTGTGATTAGGACTCTTCCTCTCTCTCTCTCTCTCACTCTCTCTCTCTCTCTCTGATTCCCATAGATTATGTTTGTCCCAGCAGTGGAAAAATTATAGGCTGATAGCGATGAGTTTTTTTTAAATTGTCATGCTGTTTTTTTTCAGATTCATGGCAATAAGCGCCAGTATAATGCATCCAATGCTGCTCTGGCTCCTCAACATGGCTATGAAGATAAGGGTGGGGTGTGGCTCCCTTATTTACAGAAAGGTACGTCTCTTACACGAAAATGTCCGAACCTAAAATTCATCATCATCACCATCCGCCTGAAGACGTCCACTGCTGAACAGAAGCCTCCCCCTTTAACCTCCACACTGAACGACAGCCTGCCTTTTGCATCAACTGGATGCCAGCGAGTCTCACAATGTCGTCGGTCCATCTAGTGGGAGGCCTACCCACGCTGCGTCTTCCGGTTCGTGGTCTCCCATCAAGACCTTACTTCCCCATCGGTTATCGGTTCTTCGAGCGATGTGACCTGCCCATTGCCACTTCAACTTGCAAATTTTAACACCCAAGTAGTGGGCTAATATTACTAATATTACTGGACAGAGAGTGATCTAATATCATAGGGTGACGAGAATAATTGATCAAAAGTTACTTCATTACCTTCCTGAGTGTATGGGAGTGGAACCCTCATTTAGCCATGTTTTTTAATGCTATGATGGCATTAGGCTGCCTGATGGTAAGCAGCTACCCTCTCCTATGGATACTTGTAACACCAGAGGCGTCACAAATACGTTGCCGACCCTCAAGGACTCTATTAACTTGCCTTTTGAAGAACCCCATGTTGTAGCTTCTCGGAAACACCGTGCCCATTCCACATTTTGCAGGTGTGAGGCAAGAAGGATCGTGTGAATCGCACAGTGTGCGATTTCCACTGATCTATAATGTGTGGATGAGCCTTCAGGCGGTGGCGGCTAGTGCGATGGTAAAATCGCGACGCCGGCATCAGGTCAAACAGGTCTTCAGAACACTCCCCGTTGTTATACCTTTAATGCCTTTCCCCAACGAGGGCGTCACTCCTGCGTCCCTTTCACCTCAAGTAGTTTTCGAGATTTCTTTATGAGTCAGTTAGCGTACTCGCTTTTATGTTTAAAGATAGATTATGTTATTTTCAGCTCCTCCGCTTAGACCTCTCCGTGGGTGGCAAGGCCACCGAAGGCCTAACAGGCCACACGATAAACCTCCTCACGACTGACGCCCAACGATTCGACATGGCCTGTCTGTTCCTCGTGGACTTAGTAAGGACGCCGATAGAGAGCGCCCTGATCGTATACTTGATGTACCGACAGATAGGGGTGGCAACATTCGCGGGCGTCGCCTTCTTGCTGGCTTTCATACCCTTGCAAGGTGAGTTTAAATTTTAGAGGCAATATTGCACTTTTGGGGCATTATTGCATTTTTGGTCACTTTTGGGGCATTATTGAACTTTTATTTACCTTTTTAGTTAACATTTTGTAAAAACATAAATTTTAAACCTGACCACCATCCTACGACTCGACTTGGCCTGTCTATTCTTTGTTGACTGAATAAGAAAGAACGCTTGAATAGTGTAATTGATTTAGCGACAGATAGTCTCCCACATTCGCGGGCGTCGCCTTCTTGCTGGCTTTCATACCATTTCAAGATGTTTTTTTAATTCTAGGGGCAATGGTTCACTTTTAGGGGCAATGTTGCACTTTTGGGGCAGTAATGCACTTTTGGGACAATGTTACACTTTACAGGTAATGCGAGGCTTTTTGGATAATCATACAAATTGCCTTATTTTCAGGCTATCTCGGCAAGATATCGAGTAAGCTACGTCGCAAGACCGCCATACGGACTGACAACAGGATACGACTGATGAACGAGGTCATACAGAGCATAGAGTCTATTAAAATGAACGCTTGGGAGGATGCGTTCGCTAAAATTATCGGACAAGCTAGGAAGTAAGAAATACACCCCCTAACTCTTTTATGTATGCTCTTCGTCCTAAGGTTGCTAAGGCCGCCTAGTTCAGAATCTGAACCACCGGCGTAAAGTCGCAAGCTTGTCGGTATTTTATAGGATTTTCCACGGAGAGTGTGCAACGGAACTTCACGAACTTGTTCCCCCATCACCTTTTCATTACCGGACGTCCAGACGAACGGCAAAACGTCACCCTTACTTGGTCGAAATGCCATTTATTCGCACCAAGCGTTTTGACTCCACTTTCTTAATTAGAACAGCAAAACAATGGAATGCCTTGCCCCTGTCTGTGTTTCCGCAGCATTACAATCTTGGAGTGTTCAAGTCTAGGGTTAATAGGTTATTACTGGGCAAACGTGCTCCATCTTCGACCGCATCATCGCTTTCCATCAGGCGAGATCGCGGTCAAACGTTAGCCTAGTCCGATGTAAAAAAAATAAAAAGTTGTTTAATATGGTTTTGCTGTATGGTTGTACTCACTCAGTTTATTCTCGCCTTCTTTTCAGTCTCTTTTAAGATCTCATCTTTCAATCGTATAACTGTGGGCCTAGTGTGAGATTTTCTAGTTGCGTTAACTTACACGACCGCGTTAGCGTAAACCACGATTTGTATGAAAAAAGAACAACGCCACCTGGCGCCATGTAGATGAAACTGCTCTTATTTCACACAAATCGTGGTTTACGCTAACGCGGTCGTGTACGTTAACGCAACTAGAAAAACTCACACTAGGCCCACAGTTATGTATATCTCAAACAATGCGTATTTTGTCAGTATCCAAATATATCCCAAACTATGCAGAATAGTTTGGAATAGTTGTTTGTTTTTTCAATAATTTTAGAGTTGTTGCAAAGTCAAGAATAAAATAAGCTCGGAGCCAACCGCGGGGCCCAATGACAGAGCCTCAGAGCCAAATGACAGAGAGAAGACGATTTAAAAAGTAAACAATTAGTTCCTGCCGACTCGATAACTGGCGATACAACCGCAACAAAATGTATGGTGTGGTCCAAAAAGTAATTTGGCCTTAGGTTTCTTTCAGGGGCCTTACGGCTACCTCTTAACGCGGGCTCGAAACAGCGCAGTGCGGAAAATCACGTGAACGTGAACTTTAACGCTCTGAGTTAGGGTTTGCGGTTGCGCAACAGAATCGCTTAAAACAGGTAGCCGTAAGGCCCCAGGACTTTACCCAGTTGAGGGTGCTTACCACAATAAAGGCCCTGAAAAGCTCTCATAAGTCATTGAATATTGTAAATGCCGTCTTCTTTCTAGGAAGGAGATGAGCGTAATAAAGAAGATGTCCTGGCTGCGCGCTGTTATGATATCGTGCGTGAAACTGAACACCAAGGTGGCCATCTTGCTCAGCATCGTCACCTACATATCCTCGGACAATGAGCTCACTGCAGCCAAGGTATTGGACACTTTTATACAACGACTTGGTAGCCTATTTGGGAGACCGCTAAACTTGAAAGCGTGAGGTCGCGGGTTCAAACCCCGGGCCCGTACCAATGAGCTCTTTGGAGTTTATGTACGGATTTCATACCAATCCGCCCCGCAACTGGGCCAGTTTGGGGTAGGCTTATGTACAGCAGGGGACTATTAAAACTGGGGGCTGACTACCGTATGACTACGACATGCACTTTTATTGAAAAACTGCTGTATTGGGACTGTTCATGTCTAAACTGATGAATCAGAAATGAGGAGATCCGTAGATGAACGAAAGCTACCAACGTAGCCCACCGGATGAGGAAGCTGCTGTGGCAGTGGGCAGGGCACACATCATACAGAGCAGTTGGCCGATGGGGCTGAAAGGTTCTCGAATGGAGACCGACCGGTAACTGCAGCATAGGACGTCCACCCACAAGATGGACAGGTTACCTAAAAGAGACCGCAGGGAAACGCTGGATGCAGGCCGCTTTCAACCGTCCCTTTTGGAGATCGATAGGAAGGCCTATGTCCAGCAGTGGACGTCCTACGGCTGAAATGATGATGATGCCTTAACTTGGACTTCACACTTTATATTTTTTGTACTTAATTGTGTTTTTTTCCCTTCAGGTGTTCGTGATATTCTCGTATTACGACATCCTAAAATACACTCTAGTGGACTTCCTACCTCTCGCTATCACTTTCACTCTCGAAGCTTACGTGAGTGTGAAGAGGATGCAAGAGTTCCTTCTCTTACCTGAGGTGAAGAACCAGGACGTTGATTTGCTAATAATTGACGAAGAAAAGAGCTTGCTTAATAAAACTAACGGAGTGTTTGAGAAGATTGGAAATGGGTAAGTCCATATTCTTTGAATTAACTATTTGCGCTCCATGGTTTTCGAGTTATTCCCGTTATTTTCTATGGTAGGGTATTACTTTGTCAACTTTCATCAACATCTGTTTTGCCCTTTAGTCACCAAACCCGTGACGTACAATTTCGTCCATACATACACCAAGCGTAACTAATAATTTTTACTCCAAAATTGCCATTGGCTGCACTTCTAAGCTTAGACAGCTTATCTGTTGTTATGTGTCTGATGCTTATTAAGAAATCAACCTACAGCCGCACTCAGAGACGTTACTTAAGTTAAAGAATACTTAAAATTGCTCTGTCTCGTTTTCATGTGAGACAATTTCTGTCAACTAGAAGTTGACAGAGCAATTTTGAGTATTCTTTAACTTAAGTAACGTCTCTGAGTGCGGCTGTAAGCGTACAAGTGACGTAGTAAGCGAAAACAAACACACATCTTGTCTCAAAAATCCGTTTAAGTACCAACCCCGTGTTGTGTTAAAGTTATCACATATACCATAAAGTCGTCCAAATGCACCAATCATTAAAAAGCCATTTGGCCTTCCAAAATTGCGTCTGGCTGCATTTATGAACTGATTTTGACTTTTTGCAGCCAACAAGCGTACATAAAGTCTGAATCGAATCTGGAACAGCTGAAGCCCCAAGTGCTGATCAGCATGCAAGACTACACCGCGTACTGGCGGAACGCAGAAGACGAATCTGCTGATGCCAAGGTTGTGGCACTTGGAGATATTAACTTAAATGTAAGTATTTTGTGATGTTTTTAATTAAATGATAGTCATCATATTTATATAATTAATGTTAAGAATTATTACGGCAAATATAATTGAATTTTTAATTGTTGCGTAAGCTGACTGACCTCAGTCACATAGTGTGTCAAAGATTTTTACGTCCTACGTATGTTTTGCTCCACCGACAAGAGCTTTTAAATTGTGAAATGAATGATTGCTTTTCTAGAACAAATTTACCGAGATCTTAGTGTGGCATGCGAATCACGGTAGCACTAAATTGCTATTGCACTCGTGGTCACCGATCAGTTTGATACAAAGACTGAATGGGTCGAAAAATACTTAACGTCAGTTACCTAACTGGACCAGCAGGTTGAGTTACACAATGAACGCTCTAGATACAGTATTGACCTATGCTTCACAGATAAAGGCTGGTACGCTGACGACAATAGTAGGTAGCGTAGGTTCCGGCAAGTCGACGCTGCTGGCGGCGATGCTACGCGAGCTGACGCCGACCCGTGGCTGCCTGACGCGTGCAGGCGAGATAGCCTACGCACCGCAAGACCCCTGGCTCTTCGAGGCGTCGGTAAGCAACCGGACCGTCTTTGCGACGCGACCCACTATATATTGGGGCCGTTCCGTCACCTGTTTTAAGCGATTCAGTTTAGGTGATTGCGGAAAATCACGCGTACGTGAACCTTAACGCACCGAGATATGATTTACGGTCGCGCAAATTTTCGCAGTCATTAACAACAGAATCGCAAACAAAATTTGGTGACCGTACGGCCCCTGTTCTACTCTAACAGCTGCATATCCGTAGGTGCGGCAGAACATCCTGTTCGGGCAGGAGCTGGACCTGCGGCGCTACAAGCAAGTCATCAAGTGCTGCCAGCTGCGGAGTGATCTTGATCTCTTGCCGCACGGAGACAAGACTGTCGTCGGCGAGCGAGGTGAGTGAATGACGTCATCAAGGGTTGTGAAGACATCCACAGTGAAGTTCCTACATTTAACAAAAGTTTACTCCACTAGGACAGCTGTCTCGCAATGTCCTTAGATTTGTACCGGTTCAAATATCTGTGAAAATTTCGCTTGCGCGATTTAGTGTTTCGTCGCTGATTGGGTATCGGTGACGCATGGTGGATTAAAGAGCTGTATATTTTGTAGGAGCGTCGTTATCTGGTGGCCAGAGGGCACGGATATCGCTGGCCCGTTGCGTCTACCAGGTGGCTGACGTCTACTTACTGGACGACCCGCTAGCAGCCGTCGACTCTAAGGTACGTCGCTAATATGAAACTGTCTTTTCCAGACAACTTTAGAACATAGACTCAATTATAGATGTCAAGGAAAAACACCGCTATACATGTCTGTTTAAACACTTGCTGATGAAACTGTTACTGTTTATTACAATTGTGAATAGAGTCCTCAAAGGTAGGCAACGCACTGACAATGCCCCGGGTATTGTAGGTGTCTATAGGCGGCGGTGACCACTTACCATCAGGTGGCCCGTTGCTTGTTTGCCACTAATTCTATATTAAAAAAAAAAAAAAAAAAAAGTTTTTTTTTTTCAATTCTTTGGTTGTCTTTTATTATTTTCCAATAGGCTCCTATTTCCATTTGTCCTTTGATAGGTCACTTATTCTTCAATCGACCGTTCTTTCATGCATTTTACTGTATTTCCCAAGGTGGCAGCGGCTATGTACGATGAATGTATCCGAGGGTTCCTGCGGCAGTACGCCGTGGTGCTAGTGACGCACCGTGTGCAGTACGCACAGTACGCGCACAACGTGGCTGTCATGAATGAAGGGAAGGTACGTACGTGCGATACGTCAAAAATGCGCAAAATTGTATAATGTATTTACCTATTTTAGCGGATTTAGTGAATTTTAACAAATTTACTTATCTATACTAATATTATAAAGAGGAAAGATTTGATTGTTTGTTTGTTTGTTTGCATTGAATAGGCTCCGAAACTACTGAACCGATTTGAAAAATTCTTTCACTGTTGGGAAGCTACACCATCCCCGGTTAACATAGGCTATATTATATTTTCAAAAAATATAGGGAATCTTACTAAAACTCCAATAATGTAACCCAAGGTGTAGTAAAATAAGATTTACAATTTTGACTTTGCGTGTTTGACAGTTCTAAGACAGGACAACGTCTGTCAGGTCTGCTAGTAACATATAAACACTGAACTTGACATTGTATTTGACAACTAGATGACCTCCTTTTTTAACTTGGTTGTATCTTTCCAGACATATTGTTAAAGTTTAAACGACCAGTGGGATAGACGCAGTAAGACAAACTCTGACTTTGATGATTATTTGGACTTTGATGATTATTAGTTTGTTTCTATTTCTCGGACATTAAATTAATTAAATCAAAAAAAATTACAAGTTAAATAAAAACTCTTAAATTTAAATTTATAACTAAAACTAATCTAAAATTAAATCTAATAACAAGCCGCTAGCCAGTGCCCAGTGGGCAGCGTTCCCAAAATGCTGGCAGCATTGCCACGTTGTATGGCAATGTCATTTATTGGTTTTTATTTTTATTATTGACATTTTTAATTATAGAAATTTTTATTTTTATTCTTGTATGTTTTATAACAATGATTTAAATGTATTTTTTTTTTGTGATCTTGTTTTTGTATTTAGTGTTTTTTTTGTGTATAATTATAATTTGTGAGACCTAATGTAATTGGCTTGACCGTATTAAATCATTTTATTTATTTATTATTAATACGATTTGTTTTTGAGTCTTTTGAGCACAGTTCTCTGGCCTTCGGCTTAAGCACTGCTCATTTTCACTTCCGCACGCTAATGCCTTATTTACCGGCCGCTATATTGTACTGTCTGTTCATAGATAGTAGCACAAGGCACATACAACGAGCTCAGCAACGTCCCAGAGTTCGGGAAGCTGATAGAACTCACGGAAAAACACGAACAAGAGAAGCAGAAGCAGCAGCAAGCTGGTTATGAGAAACAAGAGTCCTTGGTGAGTAAATATTTGAATATAATTTTTACATGCAGCAGTGGCGTAGCTATGTCTGATCTGAGCTTTGACTCTAAGCGCGCGCTATGTTCACAAACGTAAAATAAGCTACGCAATGTATGCTAAAAACTCTTCTGTTAACTTTTCACTGACGAGAAATGTCATGAGCGACATTTTGTAACAAGCCTTATAGTGTTAACACACGCATGGATTTGGTTGACGGACCGCCGTCCAACCAACGGGAGAGAAAGAGTGAGAATATGATATTTCCCTCTCTTTCTCTCCCGTTGGTTGGACGGCGGTCCGTCAACCAAATCCATACGTGTGTTAACACTATTAGACGTTCGTTTCCGAAGAAGTTTATCACACTAATATTATAAATGCTTAAGTATGTGTATATGTGTGTGTGCGTGTGTGTGTCTATGTGTTTGTTACTCTTTCACGCAGAAACGGCTGTACTGATTTAAATTAAATTTAGAATATACATAGCATATGTCCTGGATTAACACATAGGTCACTTTTCATCATCAACATCATCTTCACCATTTTTCATCACCACGCGGGTGAAACGCGCTCATTTGGATGAAATTTAGAATATACTTAGCATATGTCCTGTATTAACACATATATTATTTTTCATCATCATCATCATCATCACCATTTTTCATCACCGCGGGGCGCAGCTAGTTTATATTATAATGAGAACGTTAATTAAGTCTTTGATATGATGTTTAAGGTGTACAATGTAATGGTGAAAGCGGAGGGCAGAGCGGATGCCAAAAAAAGCGTTAGTCACAATTTAAAAATTTCACAATATGTTATTTGTATAAGCACTTGCAAGTTTTAGTTACATATTGGGTAGTGCTCTAAATGGACCGGAACTCAATCCGGTTAGTAAAATCACCGTTCCATTTCGTAAAGGAATCCAACGACACCTCACTCGTCAAAATCGGTCAAGCCGTTTAGGCAACAGGAGGTACTACTTATATACTACTCTGTCAAGAGAGTACCGGGAATCGATCAATAATACGCAAAATGATAGTTATTCATCCAAATTTATTTTATCGCCTTCAAAGTATGCTCCTTCAGAACATGTTTCATGCGTAACCCTGTATAAACAAGTTCTAAAATAAATTTAAATGTATCTTATAATGGCAACACCCCTCTCTACGAGGGAGGCCTTTGTTCAGCAGTGGACGTTTACAGGCTGATGATGATGATGATGAATGGTTCATTCTACAGTGCAATTAAAATATTCAATCATTTACCGCTGGAATTCAAGTTACTGGAAATAGCACAATTCAAGCGCAAGTTAAAAGCCTGGTTAATATTAAAAGTTTTCTATACAGTGAAAGAATATTTTAATGATTAATTGTAATGTAATGTTGTAAATAAATGTAGTTGTAGATGCCTAATGTTCATAATTATTATATAATTTCTCAATTATACCTATTCTAAGCCCCATACCTTCTGTATTATAATCTTTTCTTTTTTATGTTTTAATGGAAACAATATAAATATAAATCTAGGCTAAGAAAATATTGTACGCCCGAAGAGGGTAGAACTGTGATACTTAATGATGTATTTGTAACAACTCATGTACCAGTTTTAAACAATAAAATTTATTCTATTCTATTCTATTCTTACAGGAACATAGCTACAAGCTGCGTTCGCAAAGATCTATGTCGGAAGCTTCACAGCTTTCATTCAACATGGATATGGACATCCAAGATCCTAAATACGAAGGTAAGGTATGAAAGGAAGGTAGAAAATGCTTTAGTTAGAAAATTATTTACCACACACTCACACGGAAAGTGACTCTTTTTTCATTGATAAATAATCGAGTATGGCGGGTATGTGGATTTTTTTACCACACACCCACACGGAAAGTGACTCTTTTTTCATTGATAAATAATCGAGTATGGCGGGTATGTGGATTTTTTTACCACACACCCACACGGAAAGTGACTCTTTTTTCATTGATAAATAATCGAGTATGGCGGGTATGTGGATTTTTTTACCACACACCCACAGGGAAAGTGACTCTTTTTTCATTGATAAATAATCGAGTATGGCGGGTATGTGGATTTTCGAGTTGTAATGTACTGAAATGTATGAGAGACTAGCAGCGCTTCGCGATTTCACTCGCTATTATACAAGGATCATGATTGTTTCGGGATAAAAAGTAGCCCATGTGTTTCAGGGTGTGAGCTAATTGCATAAAAAAAATCATAAAAATTCGTTTAGCTGTTACGGAGTTGAGTGGACAAGCACACTTTAAAAGTCATGATACAAAAGTATGGATAAATTTTTTTATAGAAGATTGTACAAAAAGTGCGTAAAACAAGACATTTTAATCGAGACGTTTATCAGGCGAATATTCGTCTGATAAGTGGAGGATAAAATGGGTTTTATGCACGAGTCATATATACATTGGCGGATCCAGATACCTAGCATACATTTGACTCCATTTTTCGATTTTATTCCTTCGAACCTTGTCAGAATGCACCTCCCCCCCCCCCCCAAATTAAATCCTGGATCCGCCCCTGCATATATAGATACACTCGGCTTTTCACTTTGATAGTGTGGAAATGAAATACAGCAGATATTTTATAACACAAATGTTCATCACATAAATGTTTGTCCAAGCGCAGAAGGCAAGTTCACTTCCAACTGGACCAACGGGTTGTCTCTACTGAAGTAACAAGCGTTGCTTAAAAGTGGGAACCCCTCGCCTTAAGTATTTAAAAGTGTTTTAGCTAAAGTGTTAGGTATGTAGAGAAGCGGCCTCCGGGAGCTTGTGAGCGAATTTTCAATAACCCTGTATACTTTTTCTGTTTTGTCCCCAGGTGAAGCGCAAAACAAAGGCTCTGTCGACGGCGGTGTTTATTTATCCTACATCAAAAGCGGCGGAACTAAGCTATCCATGTTCCTACTGTTCGTGCTGTTTATATCGGCGCAGATATTCTACTCTTCCACAGACATCTGGCTAAAAGACTGGTGAGATTTCTTTTCATCGCACACAAGTGTGTACACCTGTTTGACAGTTTTATTTTGGCGAAGGGCATAATTATATGGGGCAACTCAGTATATTGGGAGGAAGCTTTCAAAGTTCAAAAAAAGTGCATCAGATCATTATGTGGCGCAACTTTTCTTGCACACTGCACGCCACTTTAAAAAAAAACCGGGCAAGTACGAGTAGGACTCGTGCTCTGAGGGTTCCGTTAGAAGGAACCCTCAGAGCGCGAGACCAAAAAAAACTAACTGAAGTTAAAATATTGAAAGACAAACTTAAGTTTGTAGTTGACAATAAGGTTCTTCCATACATTCCAACTACAAAATGTAAGTTAGTAATTGCAAAATAATTATTTTTAATTAATATACCTTCAAATTTATAACTTTCAGATTTATTCCTATATATGTGCTATGAGACCTTGCTTCTTGCCAAATTTCATGATTCTAGGTCAACGGGAAGTACCCTATAGGTTTTGGTTCCCCTGTGAAATCGCAAAATATGCGACATAAACGTTCATATCTTTTGATTGCGTTGACTTACAACTTTTATTTTTTTACAGCCGAAAGAAACCGTAGACCCAAGTATTTAGTATAAATTTCAACTTGCTACCTTTACGCGTTCTTGAGAAAAAGGGTCTTGACAGACGGACAGACAGACGAACAAGGAAGTGATCCTATAAGGGTTCCGTTTTTTCCTTTTGAGGTACGGAACCCTAAAAATTTAACATTTTGCCCTTGCCTTGCCTTTATATATTTGAATTGTGTCTATTTGTCCGAAGAAATCATTCTCTGTTCCCGCTGAATAGTGACATAGCGGGAAGGGACAGACAACAACGACGGAAACATAAGTTGCTAATTCCCGATCAAAGAGTGTGTGTATATAGTAATAATGAATACTGTATGGCTATCACCATTTAAATAAATTACCAGATAGTTATAAGGAATTGAATTATAATGCTACTAGCAGACCTGACAGACGTTGTCCTGTCTTAGAACTGTCAAACACGCAGTCAAAATTGTAAATCTTATTTTTTTTACACCTTGGGTTACATTATTGGAGCTTTACCAAGGATCCCTATTTTTTTGAAAATATAATATAGCCTATGTTACCCGGGGATAGTGTAGCTTCCCAACAGTGAAAGAATGTTTCAAATCGGTTCAGTAGTTTCGGATCCTATGCAATGCAAACAAACAAACAAACAAATCTTTCCTCTTTATAATATTAGTATAGATGAGATATAAATTGTTTAAATTTTTAATTGACAAGTGTTATTATAAAGTTAATGATTTTTTTTAAAGACAGGCTGAATCAAATTATATAATTTAGAGTTTTATTTAGATTATTTAATTTAGAGACTGACAACACAAAGAAAAAATTGTACACCTTAATAAGGTAGAATATTTGTAGATCACATTATTGTATACCATCATTTAAGACAATATTCTCAAATTTTTTTTTTTTTTTTAACGCTGATTAGTCCGCGTTTGACCACCAACTCGCCTGTTGGTAAGCGACGATGTGGTCGAAGATGAAGCACGCAGACTTAGAAGATACCTATTCACACTGGCCTTGAAAAGGCACAAATTGAATTTGATTTGATTTTGATTGATTTGATTTGAAGACAATCAGTCATTTTGGGAATAGGTGATATTGAGATTTGTTTAAAATGAGATTAACATAGCAGGTTAGCATAGCAGCTCAGTTTGACCTTGTATAATAATGTTGTGTTTTATTTTGTACTTAGGGTTAATCTGGAAGAAGCGAGCAGCGCGTTGAAGAATGGCACCGTAGGCCCACCAGGTATGAAAATATTACATTGTTCACCAAGGGGAGAAAATTTACATTTACCCACAGCGGTGCAATTTTTTTTTTTACCAGAATGAATGTTTTTTTTTTTATGTTGGACAAGCTGGGTGTGGGTGGTTGGTCGAACAGTTAAATGTTCCGGTGATAGCCGTAGCAAAAGACTAAGAAAGAGGGTAGATCGTTATGTCTGCAACTAACTTTTTAACTGTTCTCCTACCACTCGCATTCTTCAGTCTTCCCGTGAACATAGTAACTGCGCCGAAATATCGGAAGCTCATTCCACAACCTTACCACGGTAAATATCCCGTTAATAATCATTTAAAACATGTGTTCAAATCGCGAAAGTAAAAAAATCGAATAATGTTTTTCTTTTCTGTCAGTGGATATCCAGAACATTCCCGAGAACCGTTTCCACCTGACCCGGGAGCAGTGTCTATACGTGTACGCGAGCCTCATCGCAATCTGCATATTCTTCACGTGGAACAAGCTGGTTGTGTTCTACAACACTTGCATCAAAGCATCCGTCACATTGCACGAAACCATGTACCGGTGAGAGAGATTATTGTAATTATATCTTTAAAAAAGTATGTTCTGGGTAAGAAATTTAAGTTCTGAGAAAGATATGTTTTGAGAATTTTTTTTTGTTTGTTTTGGAAGGACATAGACAAAGATTTTAAAATTTGTAATCTAAAAGGAACCATCGCTTCGACACAAAAACAAAGACAATTTCAAACCCTGTTAAATTAACAGGGTTTGAAATTGTCTTTGAAATTGATGTAATTGGCTTCATGCCGTTTTAATTAATAAATAAAATAATTGTTCTGAGTAAGAAATTATGTTCTGATATGAGAATTATATTATGTTCTGAGAAAGAAATTTGTTGTTCTGGAAACGAGAAAACATGGATAACAATTTTAAAATTTGTTATCCAAAAGGAACCATCGCTTTGACACGAAAACAAAAACAATTCCAAAGTATGTTCCAAGTGCGAAATTCATCTGAAAATTCTGACATTTTTGTACACAAACTGTGCGTTGTTATGACACTTATGACCAAAAAAAAAACTAAATTCTGCCAAAAATGCTGTACGAGGATGTTTCGAGTACAATAAAGGCCAAGAACTGTAAGCATTCTGTTGATGAATAAATAAAATAAATAAAAAACGAAGAAACGAACGGGAGAAATAAATCTTCGTGAGAGAGATGGATGGAGAGTTTCCGCTGACATAAGTCCCGTCTGTATGCGGCGCTTTAAGAACGATAATCGACCAATCACAATTTCATCGATGTATTTATTTCTGCTGTGAAATTGAGTCCATTAATTACTTAATCGAAACGTGAGGATTCATTATAAATTATCATAAAACTGCGCGCGTAGAACCTGACGAAGGAGCTCTAATAGCACCGAAACCGGTCAAACGCTTCGGGAAAAAAAAAAAAAACAATCATCGTTTTTTTTTTTTTTTTTATATGTATTAGGCTTGCGCTTGACCGCCAACTCGCCTGATGTTAAGCGATGATGCGGTCTACGGTGGAGCACGCTTGCCTAAAAAAATTAGGATAAATAACATTAGTTATGTAACAAACCGTTACAACCGATAAACATAATGTGTACGAAGGTGAACGAGTGTAAGCCGTTTAATGATCCATTATGGTTTAATTTTTTAGAGGCGTGACTCGAGCGCCGATGTGGTTCTTCCACCACAACCCCTCGGGGCGGATCCTGAACCGATTCTCAAAGGATATGGGCCAAGTGGATACTCTGCTGCCCGTCGCGCTCGTAGACTGCCTCGGGGTGAGTACAAGTCATAACATAATTATCAATTTAAATAAACCGGCCAAGTGCGAGTCAGGCTCGTGCACTTAGTTTTTGACTTGCAAACAACAAAAAATAAACAACAATCGACAAATAAAAAAATGGCCAAGTGCGAGTCGGTGACAAGTTTCTGTTCATTACCAAGTAATTAATATAACTGGTAATTACGTTATTGAATTTTGTGGTGGTACTGAACCCTCAGTGCGCGAGCCCGACTCGCACTTGGCCGGTTTATTTGCCACTTATCTCTACATAGTATAAATTAAAGTCGCTTTCCGCGTCTGTCTGTCTGTCTGTATGGCCGCTAACTCCTCCTAAACCACGCAACGGATTTTGATGCGGTTTTCACCATAGATACATTTTCAAGGAAGGTTTATATATATAACTATAAATAAACCTTAAAGCTTTATATTTTTTTATCCACAGTTTTTCCTAGAAGTAATCGCCATCCTGGTAGTAGTGTGCCTGGTTAACTGGAGACTACTACTACCCACCGGCTGCGTCGCTGTGTTGCTGTTCGCGCTGCGAGCTCTCTTCCTGTGCACCAGCCGGGAGCTCAAGCGTATCGAGGCTATTGGTGAGTAGTACTCTTAGGGCAATGGAGAGAGCTATGCTCGGAGTTTCTTTGCGCGATAGAATCCGGAACGTGGATATTCGCCAAAGAACCAAAGTCACCGACATGGCTGTTAAAATATGCAAGTTGAAGTGGCAATGGGCAGGCCACATCGCTCGAAGAACCGATAACCGATGGGGAAGATCCAGTTTTCGTTGTTTTTTCGTGATAAAATGTGAGAGGAATATTAACACCATTTCTGTGCTCTAGATGCAGTCGGATTATTTGTTTTTATACTAATAGGTAAGATGACTAATAACTAACAATAACAACAACTAATCAATAACTAATGACTAATTATTTTTTTTGCCTTATAAAAAGCTGATCATAAATAGCCACCAACTAAAACAAAATCAAAATTAGTAAAAAAAAAATATGTTTTAAATATTTTAATTCCAGGCTAGACAGAGAGCGCACTATACTGAGCTATGACGTCACGCCTCTGGCGCGCCATACAAATGCTATACTGACACACGCTTTGCGAGAAAGGGACAAAGTATCCCCACCCCACGTTATCTCTATCCCCACCTAAAACTTTAAACACTCATATCTCAGAGATTTATCAGCCAATAAAAAAAAAAGGGAGTAGGTTCAATGTATTTAATTATATTCATCGCTAAGCCAGTTATCATACTAATATTATAAATGCGAAAAGTTTGTTGGTTTGTTTGTTCCTCTTGCACACAGCAACGGAACGACCCGATTTTTTGCACGGGTATAGTTCAAAAGCTGGAGAGTGAGATAGGCTACTTTTCGTCATCATCATCACAATTTTTCATCACTACGCGGGTGAAACCGCGGGGCGCATCTACTTTGTAATAAATTAAACATTAGGACACATGCCTATTATGCTTGTCTTGTGATTGAAGCCTCTTATTCAACAGTGTGTGTTTATTTCCAGCGCGCAGTCAGTCTCTGAACCACCTGTCTGCGACAGTGGGCGGGCTCGCTACCATCCGGTCCACGAGAAAACAGCGCACCCTGGCGCGAGAGTTCGACAAACTGCAGGACTTGCATAGCGGCTCTTGGTCGCTACTGCTCAATACTAACAGGTAATCCTTTCATCATCATTTCAGCCGTAGGACGTCCACTGCTGGACATAGGCCTCCCCCATCGATCTCCAAAAGGGCCGGTTGGAAGCGGCCTGCATCCAGCGTTTCCCTGCGGTCTCTTTTAGGTCGTCTGTCCATCTTGTGGGTGGACGTCCTACGCTGCGCTTACTGGTCCGTGGTCTCCATTCCAGAACCTTTCGGCCCCATCGGCCATCTGTTCTGCGTGCTATGTGGCCTGCCCATTACCATTTCAATTTATTAATCTGGTGGGCTATGTCGGTGACTTTCGTTCGTCTACGGATCTCCTCATTTCGGATTCGATCTCGTAGAGAATCCCCGAGCATAGCCCTCTCCATAGCTCGTCGTGCGACTTTGAGCTTGCTTATGAGGCCCATAGTGAGAGACCACGTTTCAGTGCCGTATGTCATCACTGGTAACACACACTGGTCGAAGACTTTCGTCTTAAGGCACTGAGGTAATCCTTTAACACGCGAAAACGCTTTCAGGAAACCCAACATTGTTTAATTGACGTTTAATTGTAGATTTGACATTTGCGTTAACAGACTGTTGAGTAATTTTTTCGCATATTTGCGTTTCAGAAACCGGGTGTTAGTGGTCTAAGATTGATTTTGCAAAGAAATTGACTGCGACTTTTTTTCATAATTTGCGCTTGTAAAATAAATTAATATTCGGAACATTTTAAGGCGCCAAAAACGGCGGTTGGCGGTGTGCGGCGGCTGGCGGTTTTTATAGGCGCCTTTTAATTTAACTACAACAGACATAATTTTTTGGGTAATAAGTAATTTAATTCTCACTTAAACCAAACTTAAACTTACTGACACTGTTTTTCGCTACACTACAACGGTTTTGATCTTGTAAGTCTTTTTACAATGTTTGTGTGGCCAAGGAGCTGGATGTTCTAAGTTTTATATTCATGTTCTGGTATATACATATTTATTATTATATCGTATAGCGTTCAGCTCAAAATGTTTAATATGGTTCTGGTGTGAAATGTCATTAGCTCATGTCAAGCGCACACATGTTCTGAACAAGTTCACTTATGTTCTAATGTAGGAAAACAACTTGGAGTGTTCTGAACAAGATATTTTGTCATTTATTGGTAACTATGAATGTCATATTAGTGAAGCAACGAGGAAATGTTCTGAATGAGGCATTTTTATTTTAGACTTTTTTCTCAATTATGAGAATTTATTGGATTATTGGATAGACCATTTTAAACAAAAACTAAAGTTAAGTAATTAAACTAAACTAATTGTCAGTGCCATTCAGCGTGGCAATGCCGCCAGCATTCTGAAGACCTTTCCCGCCTATTGAAACTTTTCCCTTCTCCTAACGAATGGTCTTTTAGTTTAAGTCTTTATTTAGTTATTTTAAGTTTTAGTTTATATTTTAAGTTTTCATTTTCTGTTGTTAAGTTGTACATAATAAAACTCTACTTAACTTATTTATATCTAAACTATAAATAAAAACTGCATTAAGGTCGCTGTCTGCCGGTTAGGTGCCCAAAAAGCCCGCCCGCTCTTTGGTCACCCGTCACATCTACCAGATGTATATGCAGCTTTTTAATTTGTATTCGCATTTTTAGCTTGTATTTGGTTTATTTTGTCGACAGGGCTTTCGGATTCTGGATGGACATGCTATGCTGTGTCTACTTAGCGTTTGTCACGTTTAGCTTCTTTTTGTTCGTCGGCGAAGGTAAGTTTCACTCTTAAAGAATAATTTTTGAAAAGATGTAAAGAAAAATTCAAAAAAAAAAAAAAACTAAATCTAAGACGGATTTAGAACTTCAATGAAATGTCTTACTTTGTTATCAATTATATAAAAAACTCAAAGATATCTTGAGATAGATGACCGTGTGTGAAAAATGTCCCGAATATTTATTTTATTTTATCTTATTGCCATCAGTTTTTATGCAACTGAGTGAAAACGAGCGTGTTCCATGTTGCCATGACGAGCAACATAATCGCCTGATGGTAAGCGTCACGCTTGCCCATTACAATCCCAGTGTCGCTCAGAATTTACAACAAAATCTGTAATTAAATCTTTTCAAACCCTTTCAACCTAAAAATATTCCACACTACTTTCTTAGTGATTAAATATCAAGCAAACCTACTTCCCGAAGCGGAGTTTTTCCTCAATTTAGGTTAGACTGGCGACCATCTCACATTTGACTTTTCTGTGTATCCAGACACGATCGGAGGAAGCGTGGGGCTGGCCATCACTCAAGTGATCGGTCTAGTTGGGATGTGTCAGTATGGCATGCGACAGACGGCCGAGGTTGAAAATCAGATGACATCTGTAAGTACAGTTTTGATGAAGTTGTTAAAGGTGAAAATCTTCGAACAATGTGGGTTACCAGTGATGACATACGGCACTGAAACGTGGTCTCTCACTATGGGCCTCATAAACAAGCTCAAAGTCGCACAACGAGCTATGAAGAGGGCTATGCTCGGGGTTTCTCTACTAATCAGAAATGAGGAGATCCGTAGATGAACGAAAGTCACCGACATAGCCCACCGGATTAGCAAGTTGAAGTGGCAGTGGGCAGGGCACATATCACGCAGAACAGATGGCCGATGGGGCCGAAAGGTTCTGGAATGGAGACCACAGACCGGTAAACGCAGCGTAGGACGTCCACCCACGAGATGGACAGACGACCTAAAAGAGACCGCAGGGAAACGCTTGATGCAGGCTCCGCTTCCAACCGGTCCTTTTGGAGATCGATGGGGGAGGCATATGTCCAGCAGTGGACGTCCTACGGCTGAAATGATGATGATGATGATGTTAAAATTTGAGCAGCAAGATATCATCACAGGTTAGGAAAACCTCTGATATCTTACTACATAATTCTCTCATCGGAAAGTTTTGGAAGAAATCGCTTTTTGGTTTTTATAAGACTGCCTTTTGCGCCTGTTTAATGTTTCTGTTTTCTACATTTCCTTTAATGTCCTTTCTAGTTTGTCACTTCATATGTGGTTTTTATCTCTTGCCAGTTTTGATCAATATGGCTGGAATGCATAGATATTTGGAAACGAATTATTTGGAACTGACATTAGTGACGTTATCCGTGTATAGTGATATATTTTTAGTTTAAAAATAGGCTCTAAAAATCGGGGGGATAGACCAATTGTATTTTTTATTTTCCTTCTTGTATGCCAGGTGGAAAGGATCCTGGAATACAAGAATTTACCAGCCGAGGAGCCCATAGAGTGCAATGAGAAGGCGCTGAAGGCGAACCATCCTGACCTCGACTTCGACAAGTGGCCTGCTAAAGGTAAAATATGAACAATATAAAAAAAATGTGAATGAAAGTTGTTTACTTTAGCTAAGTGGATATTTTGTAGCTGACAAACATGTCATACAGTTTTAGGTTTCCGTACCCAAAGGGTAAAAACGGGACCCTATTACTAAGCCTATGCTGTCTGTCTGCCCGTCTGTCCTACCTTTAAACGGCTGTATTTTTCGAACAGTAATAAATAGCCAGTTGAAATTTTCACAGAATATGTAATGTTACGCCGGATTAAATAAGAAATAACAAAATAGACAAAAAGTAAAAACGTTTTTTTAAACGTATTTTTGGTATTGCTCTAATGTAAAAACAGTAATACGTACAGTCGTCAAACTTGGAGTGTTTATAGTACGCACTCTAAAGTAGTACATATAATAACAAATGGCCAAGTTATAACTGGTAATTGGGTTACTGGTATGATCTTATCATTTCTTTCACCGAATCGAAATTCCATATATTACTAATTTTGAAGTCGGTACCCTCAGTGCGCGAGACCGACTCACACTTGGCCGGTTTATTAAGTTATAACTTTATTTCCTGCTTCTGTGTTGAGGCTGATTGAATGTTGTATTCCCAGGTGAGATAGTGTTCAGCAACGTGTCGCTGGAGTACGAACGTCCGCCGGCGCCGGCGCAGACTGAACCGGTAGTGACGTCACCGGCGCGCGCCATACGTGACGTCAGCTTCACGGTGCGCGGGGGGGAGAAGGTGGCCGTGGTGGGGCGGACTGGAGCCGGGAAGAGCTCGCTGGTGAACGCGCTCTTTGGGTGAGATATATACCTTATTAACTAGTAAAAAGGTGTATTTTACAGCGTGTTCTGAGAAAGGGATTTTTTGTTCTGAGTTGGGAATATTTGTTATAGATAATAAATGTTTAACTCTATTTAATAAGGACTAATTTGGGGGGGTTAACATAAACAGAGGTGTCAGACATGGACACCCCTTATCTGCCAAACTGTTCACTGCAGTGCTGGAAAACATATTTAGAAAATTAGACTGGGACGACTATGGACTGAACATAAATGGTACCCGCTTAAATCATTTAAGATTTGCTGATGATTTAGTCTTGCTGGAAGAAGATCCTAACAAATTACAAGTCATGATAAAAACACTGGCCGAGAAATGTAAAGAAGTCAGACTCGAAATGAATGCAAGTAAAACAAAAACGATGACTAACTCCACAGAGGTCAATATAGTAATGAATGGAAACAGATTCGATTATGTAAGCGAGTATGTATATTTAGGGCAAATTATTTCTCCCAGCGATCCAATGTCCAAGGAAATAAATAAAAGAATAGCTAGTGGCTGGGAAAAATATTAGTTGCTTAAAGAAATCATGAAGAGTAAAGAACTAAATATTCATATTAAAAAGAAGACTTACAACACTTGCATTCTTCCCTGCATAACATATGGTTGCGAGACCACCACCATTACAGAAAACCACAGAATGAAGCTTGTAAAGTGTCGACGAGCAATGGAGAGAAGTATGTTGGGAGTAAAGTTGAAAGATAAAATAAAAAACACAGAAATTAGAAAAAGAACCAAAGTAGCCGATATTCTTGCTCGTATTGACCATCAAAAATGGGGCTGGGCAGGACACATGCTATGTTGTAAAATAAATAAATGGAGTAAGCTGGTCACTCTATGGTACCCAAGGGACAGCACAAGAAGACAGGGACGTCCAACAAGAAGATGGGATAATGACATTCGGCTGACCCTTGGGCCATACTGGACAACAGTGGCAGATGATAGAGAGCAATGGAGACAGTTGGAGGAGGCCTATGCCAAAAGGCACACCGAACTAAGAGACATTTTATAAAACTGTAGAAATAATTTATGTTAATATCTTATTCGGAATAAATGGCTATTGTATTGTATTGTATTGTAATATGGGGGTGGATTTCATTAAATTATTGACACTAAATAAGCAGTTTTAGTATTATGATTTACTTGTTTTATATTCTTGAAGGCTCTATTATTTGTTTTATGCCCGAAGATCCAGAGATACTTAAAATGAAACGATTAAATTTTCTAATACGGCTCTTAACGGCCTGTTATCCGAGTCGCGTAGGCAACAAAACGCTCCCTCAGCCCCCGCCAAGTTAGAGTGACGATGTATTATGCCGCGCAAGAGTCAGGAGGCCCGCGGCGCGTTCGATCGCAAACTTTGTGCGGTGAATCCACGCAACAGTAAAATATATTGCAGTAGAACAACTGAAGTAGTACATCTTTTTTAAAGTGCTGGTTTTAAATCTTTTAGTTTTTTAGATTCGTGTAACTACAATTATGTGCTATTTATTATAAGTACATGCACTAAATAAACTGCATTTCACACAAGAACGTTAATATGCGCACGTTTAACATAAACTATCGTTTTCTGTTCTTATTTGAGAAATAAGTTCTGGGTCTAGAAATTGAATGTGTCAGTTTTTTTTTAATGATTTACTAATTTTATTTTGTATGAGATCACATGTTTAACAGTACATATCTTCCCTGGTAGGCTGAGCAAGACGACTGGCAGCATAACAGTAGATGGCGTGACGGCAGAAGAAGCAGGGCTCCGTTTATGGCGATCGCGCCTCATGGCGCTGCCGCAGCGGCCGGCACTGTTTGCTCTAACACTGCGAGAGAATCTGGACCCGACGCTTCAGTACACTGATGCTGAAATATACTCGGCGCTGGAGCAGGTAAACTTTTTATTTATTTCATCACCATCATCATTTCAGCCATAAGACGTCCACTGCTGAACATAGACCTCCCTCATCGATCTCCGAAAGGGCCGGTAAGAAGTGGCCTCAATTATTGGGACCAACCATAAAATTTCATTAAATAATCTGCTCTTCCATACATTTTGTAGAGTGTCAATGACCGTTTTCTATTAAACAGCTGATTTTTTCTTAGCTATGATTCAATAAAATCTGTTTAACCGTTTGAAGAATATCAGCTCCTTCATCGGGGCTTAAAAATAAACCTATTTATACGTATACAACGTATAAATTTACTTCGATTTTCATAAACATTTTGATGATACAATAAATAAATATGAATATGAAGGTGGAGTTGCGTGGGATGGTGGAGCGCCTGCCGGCGGGACTGGCGGCGCGGGTGGGAGACGGGGGCGGAGCCCTGTCGCACGGACAGAGACAGCTTGTGTGTCTTGCGCGGGCAGCCTTACACAGAGCTACAGTACTCCTGTTAGACGAAGCCACTGCCAACGTCGACACAGAGTAAGTTCTTAAGTTTTCTCTTCCAGAACACGTATTTTCCTTTCCAGAACAATAATTTCCTTTTCGAGAACACTAACTTTTATTTCCAGTACGCTCATTTTCATTTCCAGAACACTTATTTTTATTTCCAGATCACTCGTTTTCTTTAATAGAACAATTATTTTCTACATCCATAACATATTTTATACATCAGAACACACATTTCTGAACATGCTTGACTTGCTTCGAAACTCACGTTTCTGCATCATGCGTACATTTTCTTACTGGCAATTCTCGCGTCATACACCAGAACAAACACTTATTTATGGCTTTTAGAACCTTGCAACAGAACATAAAAATCCAACACTGTTATATACCTATACATTGTATGTAAGTACTTATAGTGGTGGCTGCGCCCACCAACAAGCCGTCGAATAAACTAGTGTGAATTCAGCTACCGTAGTTGTCACTCGCTCCTGTCCACATACATAATAATTGACGACGAGTATTAAGATTACCCACATATAAAAAAAAAATTTATGTTCGGTGTTGTATCATCCCTGGGCGCAATTAACAACTTTGATCACCAAAATCAAGATTGGAAGATCTATAAAAGTCGGTTGTGCCAATGGTTTATCGCGAACGACATCGACGATGCTACGGACAAAGCGGGAGTGAGAAGAAAGGCGGTGCTGTTGAGCGCACTCAACGAAAACACATACCAGCTGGCTTGCAATCTCGCATTACCGGAGGATTTGGATACGAAAAATTTTGGAAGTATACTACAAATCTTAGACAACCACTTAACACCGAAACGCTGCGGGTTCGCAGAGAGGCATAAGTTCTACGCAGGGGTGCAGCAAACCGGCGAGACGCATTCACAGTGGGCCGCGCGACTACGCGGGCTCGCTGCTCATTGTGCAAAAACTAAATGTTTCTATGCTCAAAACAATTTTGCGTACATTTTTGTTGGAACAAGCTCTTCAAAACATTGTGGATATTTGTTTCAGGACGGACAAACACATACAAGAGACGATTCGCAGCAAGTTCGCCCGCGCGACCGTACTCACAGTCGCGCACAGACTGCACACAGTCATGGACTACGACCGAGTCATAGTCATGGACAAGTGAGTACACATACATACCTAACATATATCCTTACAGACACTTTTAGTGGGATAAGTGCTGCACAGATGTCCCGACTATGTTTTATGCAGACGTGCAAAACCCGAGCCATTCCAGCTTCTTGAAATAGCGGAGCGTGGCCGTGGAGCCAAACACTTATTTCAGTTGCGTAGATAAAATTAGAGACAACGAGAGCCAAATAAATTCAAGCGTGTATGTTGAAACTTTACTGGGTAAAACAAAAATATTTTTTCTAGTAAGATTCTTTCTCCGTCGATGAACAGAAACGACCATGTTTTGAGTTGGAAAATATCTGTTCTAAACCAGATATGTTCTGAGAAGTTGAAATGCCAAAGTTGAAAACACAAAAATCATGTATTTGTGTTCTCAAATTTATTTAGTCACAAGGTCACTGAAATAGTTTTGATATATTTTCGCTCTAAATAATAGATAAGAAAGATATGATATATTTTTACAGAAAAAAAAAAACAACAATATACACAAAGAAATTTACTCATTAAGTACTTAATAATTTTTGATTGTTACGAAATTTTAATGTGCGGAGTGTCTTTATTTACTTTTATATTTAGGGATCGCTGATGAACTGGTGAGTTCACAGGGATACCCTAGGGATTATGCTACGATCCTGGTGGCCGAACCCATTTCTATCGAACCAACCAAATAGTTGTATCGTTGAGAAAGAAAATTTGTTGATCCGTTCAGTTGGTCAGTCTAATTGGTTGGAGTGGCATGACCGAAATAATGCTATGTATCAGTCTCAAAACAAACCTTATTAAACAGCGGCTTAGATTATTATGTTATGTTGTGCATTGCAGAGGCCGAGTGGTGGAGTCGGGGCACCCGTGGGAGCTCCTCACGCGGCCTGACCCTCCGGCACCGCGCCGACCCACGCTCTCCAAGACACAGGTAAACTCATCCTAAAGCTTACGTTTCAGTAATTATATCACTATTAATTAAAGTTAAGCTATTGGTTTTAATTATCATGTTTCAGAAATCAGTCGATCAAAGTTCAATTTCAATAGATCTTGAATTACTTAGATTAGACTTATGAATTTAAAAAAAAGGAACAATTAAAAAGAATGGATAGCCTTGTAAACAAACGTAGAACGCGAACGTTTAGAAGTTGTATCCTAAATCAGCCATACATTTCGGCTAACATTGACGTCGATTCTGATGTATCTACCATTCTATAAACTAAACTAAATTTGACAGCTCCAAAATTGTTACCATCCTTTTCTGACGTATTGAAATGAATAGAGACGGTGAACTTTTTAGTCCTGTCAGATTAGTTTAGTTTCGAGAATGCTTCGACAGAATTGATGCCATTGTTTTGCAACTCATTAGTGGTACGACGAATTTACGTCCCAAACCATCTCATTCATTCTCATTTTTAAGTGTTTGTTTCTCCTTTTTTTTAATGATTTTTCCACCCAACAATAAATTCACGTCACTAAGAGTTTCCCTCTGTGGAAGTTCGGTCCCAATGCGGAAAGATACTAGCAGTTAAATTGTTTTCCTCTGAACTGATTGTTCCCAGGACCTGAAATGCAAACTGTCCTTTGCTATCTCTTCATGTATCCTCAGATAAGGTTTTTGTTACACCTCGTATGATTGGATCGTTTCCAGGCGCCGCTCGCCATCCCGGAGAGTTTCGAAACGAATCGAGTCTCTGAGCGAGAACAGAACGAGACTCTCATCCTGAACTCCGCCCGCACGCGGACGTACTCGAGCCGCTCGGAGTGCAGCGAGCCGGAGGGCGTCAGCGGGGGCGTGTTCAAGACGCTGGTGGCGCAGACCGGTACCGACACTGCCGCCGCGCTCTACAGGATCGCGGAACAGGTATATGTTACTAAATAAATGCATGCCGGAGGACGTCAGCGGGGGCGTGTTCAAGACGCTCGTGGCGCAGACCGGCACTGACACTGCCGCCGCGCTCTACAGGATCGCGGAACAGGTATATGTTACTAAATAAATGCAGGCCGGAGGGCGTCAGCGGGGGCGTGTTCAAGACGCTCGTGGCGCAGACCGGCACCGACACTGCCGCCGCGCTCTACAGGATCGCGGAACAGGTATATGTTACTAAATAAATGCAGGCCGGAGGGCGTCAGCGGGGGCGTGTTCAAGACGCTCGTGGCGCAGACCGGCACCGACACTGCCGCCGCGCTCTACAGGATCGCGGAACAGGTATATGTTACTAAATAAATGCAGGCCGGAGGGCGTCAGCGGGGGCGTGTTCAAGACGCTCGTGGCGCAGACCGGCACCGACACTGCCGCCGCGCTATACAGAATCGAGGAACAGGTATATGTTACTAAATAAATGCAGGCCGGAGGGCGTCAGCGGGGGCGTGTTCAAGACGCTTGTGGCGCAGACCGGCACCGACACTGCCGCCGCGCTCTACAGGATCGCGGAACAGGTATATGTTACTAAATAAATGCAGGCCGGAGGGCGTCAGCGGGGGCGTGTTCAAGACGCTCGTGGCGCAGACCGGCACCGACACTGCCGCCGCGCTCTACAGAATCGAGGAACAGGTATATGTTACTAAATAAATGCAGGCCGGAGGGCGTCAGCGGGGGCGTGTTCAAGACGCTTGTGGCGCAGACCGGCACCGACACTGCCGCCGCGCTCTACAGGATCGCGGAACAGGTATGTGTTACTAAATAAATGCAGGCCGGAGGGCGTCAGCGGGGGCGTGTTCAAGACGCTCGTGGCGCAGACCGGCACCGACACTGCCGCCGCGCTCTACAGAATCGAGGAACAGGTATATGTTACTAAATAAATGCAGGCCGGAGGGCGTCAGCGGGGGCGTGTTCAAGACGCTCGTGGCGCAGACCGGCACCGACACTGCCGCCGCGCTCTACAGAATCGCGGAACAGGTATATGTTACTAAATAAATGCATGCCGGAGGACGTCAGCGGGGGCGTGTTCAAGACGCTCGTGGCGCAGACCGGCACCGACACTGCCGCCGCGCTCTACAGGATCGCGGAACAGGTATGTGTTACTAAATAAATGCAGGCCGGAGGGCGTCAGCGGGGGTGTATATTAATATATTGGTAGCGCCCCGCGGATTCACCTCCTATCCTTTTAGAACTAGTTATGTATCTGTGTGTCTGTGGCATCGCAACTCCCAGAGGGATGAGGGATTTTGATTTAGTTTTTTCATTTGTTTGAAATTCTTGATCGAGAATGTCATTAGCTATGGATTCAAGAAAATCTGTACAACTTTTTGAAGATTTCTTTTATCGGGGCTTAAAATACAATTTGTACTTGTTTTATTGGGATAAACGTAGCCTATGTTATAATCCAGGGTATAAACTACCTACATACCAAAAGACAATGACCAAATCATTATGGAGTGTGGCGTATTTGGTTTCATTCCGTGGCCACCGTTGAAACCTTGGCTCACGTTGGTAAAGACTATCAGAAGAATGAATGTATGAATACTTTTTCTACACGCAGTCAGAGATGAGATATTTGACTTTAAATATTAATTATGTACCTATCTAAATTTTTTTAAATCGATTTATTTTTGACTGGTGTAAAGTATGATAGCCCTTGATAACTGTTGTTAGTCATATTATTCTGCATATAAATTAGCAAGCCTGGTTGAAGGCCGCGCAAAAAAATGACGCCAATTTTGGTCGTTGGCTTTTTATTAAAATCAGTTTCAGCCTTTACAAAGTTTGGAAATAAACAAGCATACACAATCTATCGAAATTATTGTATTAATGTGACTCAATTAAATTTATTTCTACAGAGCTACAACAAACAACAAGAAGAAAAGAAAAACTCCTGAATTGATAAAAATAGATACATATTAGGTTTAATACATTCCTTCATGGAACCCATGTGTTTTTTTTTACAAAATACACTATACAGTATTGAAATTATTTCATGTAATTTAATTACACACCACTTAATATTTTGCTTGTACTTAATTCTGTCTATTATATAATCCAAGGATGTGGATAAAATGTTTTCCTTTAGGAAGTTTAGAAAAAAGAAATGAAAAATTGCAATTTTGTTGTGTTCTGTTCTGAATGAGAAATTTTCTGTTCTGAACAAGAAACATGGTTGTTTAAGAGCCGTATTACAAAATGAAATCGTTAATTTTGGTATGGATTTTGGGGCATAAAACGAAATAATAAAGCCGTAATTGTCAAGGCGAATATAAAACAAGTAAAACATAACATTAAAATTGTTTATTTTATGTCTAAAATTTAACAAAATCTACTCTCAAACGAAAAACTACTTTTGTAAATTGGAGGTAATAAGTTGATTTATTGAGTTTTTTCCAAAATTTGAAGCCGTTATGTTCAATAAAAAATACAATTCTATTTATTACAGAAATTTAATTTTCTATAAATATTTCTATTTAATACAATCAGAACGCTAAAAATGCAGCTTTCGTTGCTTTTTTCGTCATAAAATGTGAGGGCTCCTAAGATAAATTCAGTTGCTTATATGTTTTTTTTTTTACTGTTATATTTACCGATTTTTTAAATACAAATATTTACTTAAATTTTGCACATAGTGCTGTGATAATACATTATGTACTTGCTTAAATAATTATGTCAACATTTTCAAAAATACCTACGAATATAAATTTTTGGTGCTTAATTGTAACGAAATGCCTTAAAATGCATTTAATTAAAATAATGGAATAAGTTATTTGAATAATAATTTAATATTAGCCATTATAAAAATATATACATAAAATAGGTAATATGTCATTTAAACCATGTGATTTGATGTGATCATTGTAATTATCATTAAATACATATAATTTTTTCATGTGATCATCGTTTTTCATATGATAACTGTAATTATCATCATTTGCCATGTTTTTTATATACTTGTGGTATCAATGTGATAACACCATTAGATTGATTACATATTACAATCACAGTGCTTAATAATGTGATTACTCGAATTAGCGGTTTGTGTATCATGTGATTACACAAATACTTTGTGTATAGTGTGATTACACGAATCAGCGCTCTAGGTATCTTGTGATTACACGAATGATCGCTTTGTGTATCATGTGATTACTCGAATTAGCGGTTTATGTAATATGTGATTAAACAAATACTTTGTGTATAGTGTGATTACACGAATCAGCGCTCTAGGTATCTTGTGATTACACGAATGATCGCTTTGTGTATCACGTGAACACGAATTTCAACTATAGTAAGTATGATTACTCGAATTGGCGGCCTCTTTATTGTGGTATCCAACGACATTTAAAACTATACATTCAACACAGACTTGCCAAAAACGGCCTTGAAATGCAGTGCTTATCCATAGCCCGGAAGCACGATATTTATTCAACGCGCAATTTGGGAATTACGTCGTAACGGTATTGCAATATGTTTGTTTTTTTGTGAATAGTTTCTCATATTAATATGGCCCTCAAATTTATTACGATTTTATTGAAACTACATGAAAATTCCCCTCAAGTTCAAGTCCAGCATTTTTTGCTGGAATTAAAAGTAAGTCTAAAGCATGTATGTTGTGTCACTCTCCAGCCCTCTAGCTGTCTCTACGCAAATAACCAGTTTGATCCGTTGCTGCTTGAAAGAGAAACATTCAAATGATTAGTGCAGGGCCGGGGATCGAACCGGGCTCTGACAGATTGTAAAGCGCACGTACTACCGCTCGGTCACCATCGCTCGCAGTAATTTAAATAATAAGGTGCGTGTCTGATTCAACTTTACATGATGGTGTTAAGATAATCATCGATTATTGCACAGTGATCATTTATTTAGGTACTAGAATTACACGGCCTACCTACAAGCTTCGACCTAAATAAAATTAATGGACGGGCCATAACCATTGAACTTGCTCAGTAAAAGCGAGTCAATACCGTCGGACATATACTTAGTTATGCTTATACTAAGACAAAGACATAATTTTGTCAGATGTTTCGTTATCATGTAACTCGTGTTGCACTTCCTACGGCTAGAGACCGACTGAAACGAAGTGTCATCTCATTTTGTAATCTTAAAAAATGCGTTCCTTCTGGGCCCGTCCATTCATTTTATTTTGATCGAAGGCTACAAGGACAAAAAAGATTAAAATTGAATTTCCCATCATACGTGTAACATTTAACCTTAAATGTAAATTAAATAAGAAGTGTCTAAAAGGTGCTCCTTAAAACATCTTCGTAAAGTTTTATTTATAAAAATTATGTGATAAAATTATAGAAATTGTTACCAGTATTTTTGTTTCTCCACTGAAAGTTTAAAAAGTTGTTTTTCAATGAAATTGTATAATTTTACTGATTGTTATGTGAATATGTGATATTTACTTATTATTAATTTAGTGCCTTTTATTTTAAGGTACTAATTTTAATGCCGTGTACAGACCTAACAAAGGATCGCTCGCGTCATTGGTCGCCGAATGCCGGTACGTTGCGAGCGATAGTCGGTCAGCTGTATATGGAACATAAGAATGTATAAAATTTATGGAGCGGCTGTACCTATACATTATGGGTGTAAAATTTCTGCGCTAAAGATTGCTGCCAGTCAGTGATGTCCAAATAATTTTCACCAATCAAAATTGCTGCGAATAAGCCAAAGAATTATCAAAATCTGACTACTCTGTAAAAAAGCATGCGTGGTCATGCAAAAATAAAATAGGTACGCGTCGACTTGACAACCTCTTTTATTCGTCGTTAAAAGTAGTAAAATTGCCACACTTAGCTGTCACTCAGAGCAAGCCGTCCATAAAAATAGTTCAGTTTTTTTTATCAATATTAGAAAGATCAAATGTCAAACACAGTTAAAAAAATTACTTAATATCACTCGTACAAAACAAGAAAAATAATAAAAAAGTTTAGTAAAATAGTAATAAAATGGTATAATTATAATAATAATACTATTCTTATTAATAAAAAAAATATATGTGAGAGTATAATTTTTATTAGAATTATATTTTATTAGAATTTTTATATTTACCACAAAAATTATATAATATAATATACTTCATACTGTTTGGTTAAAAATAGCCAAAAAAAAAACAGTACAGTTATAGTAAAAATTAATTATTAATTAATTATTATTAACTGTTCGCTGGTGTGCGATGATGCGATCGCTAGGTCTGTACACGGCATTAGTGCTATATTCATCGCTCATGACCCCGAGTGTCATAACGAATTTTTATTTTTTTAGCCAATTGTAGGTAACTATTACTTATGTTATATGATTATTTACGGGATATTTACCGTGGTAAGGTTGTGGAAAGAGCTCCCGATATTTCGGCGCAGTTACATGCACCATGTTCACGGGAAGACTGAAGAATGCGGGTGGTTGGAGAACAGTTAAAAAGTTAGGTGCAGACATAACGATCTACCCTCTTTCTTAGTCTTTTGCTACGGTTATCACTGGAACTCGAACTCGAACCTAAGTCCCGACAAAACACACTCACTGTATCACTGCGTATAGTATTTTGAACACATTTTGAACGCGAATTTTTATTTTTATTTTTGAGGCAACCTAATACTGGATTCCACGCACTGGCGAGTTGAAAACCATCACCTCGATTGAAATTCTGACATTTCGAGATCTCAATAGTTTCCTTTACTAGCCTTGGTATGTAATGGCGTTCGGTGGACAGGATTTCAGGGTTGTGAAATTCGATCCAGTGGTTAGGACCTGCGTCCAGCAGATGCTCAGCTATGGCAGATTTGTGTCTCTCGTTGTTTTTTACTGCCTTAATGTGTTCCTTGATGCGGCATGAAACAGTTCGCTTCGTCTGTCCTATGTACGAACTTCCGCAGCTGCAGTTAATTTTGTACACCCCGGGATGCTGAAAGGGAATCTTGTCCTTAGGGGAACGCAGACATTACGCAATCTTTTTATGAGGAGTAAATATGGTCTTGATAGCATATTTGTCAAGTATTCGACCTATTTTATCTGTGACTCCTTTTACATGCCGCATCAAGGAACACATTAAGGCAGTAAAAAACAACGAGAGACACAAATCTGCCATAGCTGAGCATCTGCTGGACGCAGGTCCTAACCACTGGATTGAATTTCACAACCCTGAAATCCTGTCCACCGAACGCCATTACATACCAAGGCTAGTAAAGGAAACTATTGAGATGTCGAAATGTCAGAATTTCAATCGAGGTGATGGTTTTCAACTCGCCAGTGCGTGGAATCCAGTATTAGGTTGCCTCAAAAATAAAAATAAAAATTCGCGTTCAAAATGTGTTCAAAATACTATACGCAGTGATACAGTGAGTGTGTTTTGTCGGGACTTAGGTTCGAGTTCGAGTTCCAGTGATAACCGTAGCAAAAGACTAAGAAAGAGGGTAGATCGTTATGTCTGCACCTAACTTTTTAACTGTTCTCCAACCACCCGCATTCTTCAGTCTTCCCGTGAACATGGTGCATGTAACTGCGCCGAAATATCGGGAGCTCATTCCACAACCTTACCACGGTAAATATCCCGTAAATAATCATATAACTTTAGTGAACAACCGTGATAGTTTAAAACACTATTACTTATGTCAATTTTATTGTAATTAATGTAGCGGTAAATGTATTAAATACACGTAAATATAGAAATTGTTATTCACATCACGCTGGACAGTCGTGAGGTTGTTTGATATGGAAATAAAAAAATTATTTGATATTTTGTTAATTTTTTTCTATACCCTTACTTACTGGGCCTGACCCCAAATGATAGCGCAGTTGTGGAGAAGTACATTTACAATCCCAGGGTAGGAAGGGCAGAAATCCAGGCGTTGAGAAAATGGTTGAGCGAATGAATCAGGCCCTGACGACCGTATCAAAATGGGGTGACGAACCAATGGCGTAGCTATCGGAGGGCTAGGTGGTGCCGTGCACCGGGGCCCTCAAGCTCAGGGGACCCTCGGACCCTGACCAGTAAACCTCAAACTGAACTTGAAAATGTCTCCCACCATCAGAATATAACTCATACTCGTAGTGATGGAAAAGACCGGACAGTATGACGTTGATTCTTTGGAAGATCGGGCGGCCATTAGTATGGGACGCTACTTGCGTTGATACCCTTGCACCGTCTCATCTTCCTAGAACGCAAAATAAGGCTGGCACAGCGGCTGAATCTGCAGAAAGCCTCAAAAGGCAATTTTATCATCTTGAATGGCATTAAACTATACCTAAATTTCATTTATTTATATATTTTACACTCCTCTGATCCGTCCATCCTAATCCTTCCTATATCCTAATTTTCGCGTATCGTTTCCCTACCTTTAAATTCTAAAACTAAACTCATACAACTTGTATATGGCAACTGCGTCAATCACGCGGAGCCAAAAGCCCCAACACGTCTGGAACTCTTGGGGTTGTCCCATACACCGACCCTCAACTACGGCACCTCATCATCATCATCATCATTTCAGCCGTAGGACGTCCACTGCTGGACATAGGCCTCCCCCATCGATCTCCAAAAGGGCCGGTTGGAAGCGGCCTGCATCCAGCGTTTCCCTGCGGTCTCTTTTAGGTCGTCTGTCCATCTTGTGGGTGGACGTCCTACGCTGCGCTTACCAGTCCGTGGTCTCCATTCCAGAACCTTTCGGCCCCATCGGCCATCTGTTCTGCGTGATATGTGCCCTGCCCACTGCCATTTCAACTTACTAATCCGGTGGGCTATGTCGGTGACTTTCGTTCGTCTACGGATCTCCTCATTTCGGATTCGATCTCGTAGAGAAACCCCGAGCATAGCCCTCTCCATAGCTCGTTGTGCGACTTTGAGCTTGCTTATGAGGCCCATAGTGAGAGACCACGTTTCAGTGCCGTATGTCATCACTGGTAACACACACTGGTCGAAGACTTTCGTCTTAAGGCACTGAGGTATTTTGGACGAGAAGACGTTGCGTAATTTACCGAACGCTGCCCAGCCGAGTTGGATTCGCCGATTGACCTCTTTCTTGAAGTTGGACCTACCTAGTTGGACTGTTTGTCCTAGGTAGACGTACGCGTCAACAGCTTCAAGAACTGAGTTCCCAACTGATACTGGGGTGGGCACAACATGGATATTTGACATAACCTTTGTCTTGTCCATGTTCATTTTAAGGCCCACCTGTTGGGAGACTCGATTGAGGCCTTCGAGCATCATGCTGAGATCTTCCATCGACTCTGCCATGACCACAATATCGTCGGCAAACCGAAGGTGAGTGATGTACTCGCCGTTGATGTTGATGCCGAGTCCTTGCCATTCCAGGAGCTTGAAGGCATCTTCCATTGTGGCAGTGAACAGTTTCGGAGAGATAACGTCTCCCTGTCTCACGCCTCTTCGCAATGGAATTGCCTTCGAACTCTGCTCCTGTACTCGGACCGACATGGTGGCGTTATTGTACAAACACTTCAACACTTCGACATACCGATAGTCAATACGGCATCGCTGGAGAGACTCGAGCACCGCCCATGTCTCGACCGAATCAAAGGCTTTCTCATAGTCCACAAACGCCAAACATAGTGGCAAGTTATATTCTTCGGTCTTCTGTATAACTTGGCGTAGCGTGTGGATGTGGTCTATGGTACTATAGCCTTTTCGGAAACCGGCTTGTTCGATAGGCTGGAAGTCATCGAACCTGCGATCGAGACGATTCGTGATGACCCTCGAAAACAGCTTATAAACATGGCTCAGAAGCGAGATGGGTCTGTAATTCTTCAGCAAGGTTTTGTCACCTTTCTTAAAGAACAGCACCACCACGCCTCTGTTCCATGCTTCTGGCGTTATACCTTCGAGTAAGACAGAATTAAAGAGCTTCTGAAGGACTCTGAGTACCGGTGTTCCACCCGCTTTCAGAAGCTCTGATGTGATTCCATCGTCCCCCGGCGCCTTGTTGTTCTTGAGCTGTTTCAGGGCCATCCTAATCTCGTACAGGCTGATGTCCGGGATATCTTCGGTATAGTGTCGGCTCAGCTTGGCTCTTGGGTCTTTGGCCGAGCTGCTCACAGGTTTAGCAACTGAAGTGTATAACTGTCCATAGAACCTTTCGATTTCCCCTAATACCTCGGCTTTGGTCGACGCTACACTACCATCTTCCCTCTTCAGCTTTGTCAGCTGGCTTTGCCCAATAGACATGTGTCTTGCAAACACTTTGGAGCCTTTGTTTTGCTCAATCGTCTCTTTAATACTGTTCGTATTAAAGGTACGTATGTCGTGCCGCAATGACTTCCAAATTTGTCTATTGAGCTGCCTATATGAGTCAGCGTCATCGGAACATTGTAGTTGTAACGAGCGTCGATCAGCCATGAGGTTGCGGGTATGATCGGATAATTTTTGAGGTCTATCTGTGCGCCGGCCAGGTCTAAAAAACTTAGAACCTACCGCATGGACAGTTTCCACTAACCTGTTATTAATCTCATCCACGGAAGCAAAATTCTCCAGGCAATCAAAGCGATTAGACAGCTCGAGTTGAAAGCTCTCGGGGTTTTGAATATGGGCATGGTTCGGTCGGAGCGTGGACTTCATTAAGCGGGACCTCTCAATTTTAACGTTAATATTCAATGTGCCTCTTACTATTCGGTGATCACTACCTGTTTTCACCCTGTGAATCACAGAGACATCATTGAATATTTGTCTCTTGGTGGTCATAATGAAGTCTATCTCATTTCTCGTAGAACCATCGGGGCTCATCCAGGTCCATTTCCTGTGAGGCGGCTTCTGAAAGAAAGAGTTCATCATAAAAAGTCCCTCTTTCTCCAGAAAGTCGGCCAGCCTCTGTCCCCTAGGGTTCCGTTGCCCACAGCCAAATTTCCCCACTCTCAACTCATCATCACTTCTCTTGCCCAACTTCGCGTTAAAGTCCCCCATAACAACAGTGAAGTGGGTCTCGGACGTATGTATGGCTCTACTAATGTCCTCATACATAACCTCCACTTCATCATCTGGGTGTGACGAGGTCGGTGCGTATACCTGAATGACCTTCAACGAATATCTCTTGGATATTCTGAGTATTAGGTATACAACCCTGCTCGAAACACTGTCGATGGTGATAATGTTGTTAATGAGGGACTTGTGGATGAGAAAGCCGACACCACCTTGGGACTGTTGGTCGCCCTCCCGGTAGTAGAGTAGGTTACCGGATTTCAGGGTTATCGTGTCCTCGCCCTCTCTACGGACTTCGGATAAACCCAAGATATCCCAACGTACCCTACCCATTTCTTCTTCCAGCTCAACAATCTTCTCATCAGTCCTCATGGTGCGTATGTTGTGTGTTACCAGGGCCAGTCGTCGTCGTTGGGGTTGGTAGCCGAGCGTCTGCCGGGGATTCTTAGCACCCCTGGCCCCGCCGTTACCATGACCGCTACCGTAGCCAGGAATAGCGGGGCTGCCGGGGACTGGGGGCCTGGTCCTTTTTGTATACATCATTGAAGGGGGGGATTGCCAATACTCGCCACGCTTGGCAGGCGGGTTGGCGAGCGCAGTCGGTGTTTTTATACTCAGAAGACGCTGCTGCCCGTCTTCTGGTTGATCCCTTAGCCGACTTCTACGGCACCCACGGGAAGAGAAGGGGGAGGTCTATTCTTAGGCCGGACCTCCACAGCCTAGAGCGGCACCTACCTAGAGTTAAAGGCTAAATTTGCTGGCAAAAAACTGTGCGTCAAAAAAAGTATAGGCGGTATTTCACACCGGGGCAGTTGACCGCAGTTTATACTCTATATCAAGCTCAAGTCCGATCGTGTGTGGAATACTGCTGTCATCTTTGGGGAGGTTCAGCCAAATACCAGCTCGAAGCTCTTGATACGGGAGTCTGTGCTGCTCGACTTATAGGCGATGAGAAGTTAGTGGCTAAGAAAGATCTTAGGCCTGGAACCGCCGTAAAGTAGCGAGTCTTTTCAATTTCGGAGAATAAATAATAAATATTCGGGACATTTTTGCACACACGGTCATCTGACCCCAAACTAAGCAAAGCTTGTGATATGGCTGCCAGAGACTGATATACATACATATATAGTTTTAAATACATACTTAAATAGATATTAACAACCAGATATAGAACAAACACAAATGTTCATCACATAAATGTTTGTCCTAGGCGGGAATCGAACCCACGCCCCCAAGCTCAGAAGGCAGGTTCACTACCAACTGGACCAACGGGCGATTGTCATCTAGAATGTGCTTCGGAGCGGATACACATGATTACACAAACACAACCCACTCATACATTGTGGATTTTCTTTGGATACGTACTAAACGTTTCGATTCTAATAAATATAAAATAAAATGTCTTTATTTCAGGCATGGAACCCATATTGTTGTACATAACAATAGAAAATTAAAAATACGGCCAAGGATTGGACCAACCTGCCCGCTTCCTTGTTTCCTGTGATATAAACCGGGCCTTTTCTAGGTCATGGTGAGTAGGTAGGTATCTTCTAGCGTGTTTCATCTTCGATCATATCGTCGCTTACCAACAGGTGAATTCGTGGTCAAACGCAGACTTATACGCGATAAAAAAACTGCTATTCTTTGCGCAAACAAAGTCCGGGCAAAACTTGTATTTTTCTATACCAGAGTTAGTTCATTGACCTTCCGGCTGTCAATGAACTCTGCCATTGGGCTGACCACTCATCCTATACGGTGTTACGCAGAAAGAAGCGGTACAGTTGATAGTACCCATCATTATGAACATCTTCTACTATGAGAGCAACTCCGAAACCAACCAACACTTGGGTGCGGGACCCTAAAAAGGGTTTTAGGAAAATAAATAACACAAATAGTTTTATTTCGTAATGTAGCTTCTTCGGATTCTTCAAGTAATTTTCTTTCTTGATCTTCGGAATTTGAGATCTAAACATTGAAGCCGGTCAAGTTTGTTTGAATCCGCGCCAGTGCATTGGACGCGGCGCCACAATCGCAAATTTTGTAGGATTCTCGAAAACCGAACTAAGAAAACAAATTTTTGTCTCAGTGAGCTGATTAATATAACAAGTAATTCCCGTGTCAAAATTAGTTGTTACTACATGCGTTATGAAAATTGTGAATAAGATGCCATAAAATGGGAATTAGCTCTCAAGTGAGTATAATCCGGTCTTGAATTACATCACAAAAAAAAAAGTGATATGCGTGTTAATAGTGATATTACCACGCCGTCATTAAGGCGAAATTTTCCCACTTTTAAGCTGCGTTTGTTACTACAGATGACCATAAAGCTTAACATATTGTATTAAAGTCGTATTTAGTAGAGCAAAATCATGGCGCATACACACAGTGCGTTTCGTTACTTCTATTTTTGAGGGTTTTCTCATAGTACTGTAACGCGCGAAAGATTTTCAACTTATATATGGAAAGCGAGCATGAATTTTATTTTTTAATCTTTATTTTTATCATCATCATTTCAGCCATAGGACGTCCACTGCTGTACATAGGCCTCCTCCATCGATCTCCAAAAGGGCCGGTTGGAAGCTGCATCCAGCGTTTCCCTGCGGTCTCTAGGTCGTCTGTCCATCTTGTGGGTGGGACGTCCTACGCTGCGCTTTTTATTTAGGTTTTAATTAAATGACAACCTTGTAACTTCTTATTTACATAGATTACATTTACATTACAGATTTCTCTTTTTGATTTTTAACCGGCTCAGTGTTTAGCGAAAATAATTCTTCTTAGCCCTTCTTGCTTCTTCATCGTCAGACCAATGACTTCTCCAGCTGAAAGAGAAAGCCTCGAAACCTTTGACTTGTGTATAGTTCCGAAACCATTGAAACATTTTTTTTTTTTTATTTTGGCGGCCACAATATTTTTTCTCTTTTTTTACAAAATCAAACAAAATCACGGGCAGTTTTTTTCCCGCGTTACAACCTTTCCCGTGTACCACTTGGCCGCCATATTAAATATGTAATGCACTGACTGTCAAAAAATATCTTTTCGGCCGGTTAGTTGGGTTCATTTTTTGTTCGGCTGTAGTTTTTATTTTTTCATAAGATTTCCTTTTTTACACAATTTACAGACTACGTCAGATACATCAAAGCTTTATTAACTAACTATGTACCTTATGCAGAAACGTTTGATAAGATTATCTATGCTTTTAAGGCGAGAGGTAAGCTAAAGTGGCGCCCTTAATATTAAAAAAATAAGTTAACAAAAATTCAGCTTCTAGAGAAGGCAAACGCATGCCCATTTCATCATAAAAAAAAAAAAAAAAAAAAAAAAGACAATTACGCATTTTTTTACTTTTATTTTTAATAACATAACGTATCATATAGTTATAAAACTTATAACAGCCAAAAACGGCCATTTTCAAAGTTGAAAAAAAAAACCTCCATTACCTTCTCGAGACCCTGAAGGTGTCGAATATTTATTCACTTATCTTTTAGTGTACCTGTTTTTTTTTATAGTGCTCCACTTAATCTCACCGTTCGCCTTAAGCTCTCTATCAATGGGTTTGGTAACTATCAGAGGCGACATCTAGTATCTTTTTCTGTAAAAAGTTTCAAGAGAACTTCTCAGGGAAATAAAAAAAAAAAAAACATTTGAGCAAAAACAATCTTATCGGACATTGCTGAATAACGTAAACTTATTCAATAAAATTTAAAACCTCCTACAAACTATTGATAACTAAAATTGTGCATCTTATTCCACATTATACGGGAAAAACGTACGTAATATTAAGTTAATCTTACGTGAAAAATTCCCGTATAAATATAATATGTAAAACCCACACCAGTTCCTGGAATAACTGCGTGTAAATTTATTATACGAGTTTTACTTACGTAATATTAAGTAAATCTTACGTAAAAAATTCCCGTACAAACAAAAGTGTGAAAACCACATCAGTGTTCTAGAATAACTGTGGGTGTAAATTTATTAATATACGAGAATTACTAACGTAATATTAAGTTAATCTTACGTGTAAAATTCCCGTACAAACAAAATGTGTGAAGACATCAGTTTCTAGAATAACTATGCGTGTAATTTCGCATTGATGCAAATTTTAATTTTTAATAGTTTTATAGCACGTTATAAATTTATATAAATAACTGTACAAATATAACAGTTATAGATATACACATTGCTATCGGACCATACATTATATTATTATATTGATAAGTAAATTTGTAATATTATTGCTGTTTTCATTTCTCTTTCCTAATAAGAGCTGATTTACACTAGTCTCAACTAGTCACACAAAGTCTCACTAGTTTTAAAATTTTAGCTAATGGCATTGATTCTGATGTACGCTAAACTAAACTTAATTTGACAGCTCTAAAATTGTTGCCATCTTTCTCCCACATATTAAAATGAAAAGAGAGGCAGATAATTTTGGTCATGACAGATTGGTTTAGTTTAGTGAGTGGTATGACAGAATCGACGCTAATAACTTCTTTGTTATAATTTTAATGCTTATTAATCTATGTATATGGAAATTAAAGCGTGATAATTAAATGGTAAGCGCATCACTCGAGTAAGACTTGAACTGATTTGGCAATTTTTTTATATAATTATGATCGTTTCGTCCTTATAAGGTTTTAAGGGAAAGAAACATTAGAAAAGAACTCGAAAAGCTCGTCTCATCGCACAAAAACAAAGCTCCATCAAAATAGCTACAGTCGTGTAGATCAGCTCTATGCCACCTGAACGCGAAGTACGTCTCGAATTCCACACGAATTGCAAATTCGAAACTTTACACGTACATGGAATTTGATACGTTAATTACGTAACGAATTACAAATACACGTATTACGTATATTTCGTACTACGCCGTTTGTTAATATTTTTCATAACATCGTGTATATATATAACATATCTTACAAACTAGAAAAAAACCAAAGCGACAATATTTACATACGAAATCAACTGCTTTGACTTAATTAGATTTTTTTGGCGTACATATATATTTGTATAAGTCGATAAAAACATTTTTTTTAAATACGCGCGTCTGTTTTTCGTTGTTTTGTTTAATTTGCGTTCACATCCCGCCTGATGTTAAGCGATGATGCGGTCTACGGTGGAGCACGCTTGCCTAGATTTGAAGACACCCAGATTGTAACTATCGGGGAACACCCATTCAGGCAGCGCATTCCGCAGACTAGCAGTTCGCGCAATAAGTGGAATCAAAGTGCTTCACACGGGTTTTTTTGAATATAAACTATGAAATGGTGTCGATTTTTCGTGCCCGCTTCGACAGTCCGATAGAAAAATGTGCAGGAGGGAATTAGATCGTGCAGATCCGATGCACACTCTCCGAAATGTATCCGATAAAAAACCGATAGACTAGCAACTTTGCGTCGATGCTCAAGACTAAGAAGCTTAGTCCGGACTAAGGATTTTTTTATGTTTACGAATTCACTGTATTTATATATTGATAAATTATTAGTGTCCAAAACAATGTCTCTATACTATGGCGTTTATTTGCGAGCCTATATTGAATCGAGATGGGAATCGAAATACAAAAACCGGACAAAAGTTTCAAATCGACTAATACAAAATAACGGATGATAAATCGCCATTAACAACACAACAGAGATGTACTTAGTCCGATAATTAAATAAATCCATAAATTTTATTCAAAATCATGCAGCGGGACTCTATACAAATATATTACAAATGAAACAACAAACAGTTTAAATGTTACACGCAATACTAAAAAACTAAATAAAACGATAACTAAAAATCTATATTTTTAATTAACTTAATAAATTAAAAAGTGTTATGTAAAATTCAAAACACCATTTTAAGGCTATTCGGATGACCAAAATATAAATTTTGTGCCATAAAAAAACTTCATATATTTTTATGACCACAGCTCATTGAGATAAAATTCCCATAGAGCCACAATCGCTCAGTGAAAACAGTTAAAAAACGTTCGAGCGTCATTGTACCAATTATATACTTCACAATGCCACATTTACTCCAATTTAGACGTTATGTCGCTTGCATAGTGTTCAACGTTAGTTGTCCGCTATGTCATCGTAGCTCTGGCATCGTGCGGCGTTGTAATCGGATCGCGGTTGCCTTGTAACTAACCAAAAAGTCTGCTCAATTCATAGCGTGCGCCGAGTTTTGGTTCGGACATTTTTCGGCGCGATTGTGACTATATGTATTGTATCTCGATGCCACAGATCGGCTATTGTTACGGTTATTCTCATATTTTTCGAAACCCATAGCTATAATGTTAAATGTACTTTTAGGGTTCCCACCATAATTATGAAATCTGTATATTATGGTATCGTAGACTTCGTTTAGTATTTGAATGATTCCAAAAAATCACGAGACAAACGGGAAAATCAGTGTTGTGAATATCAGTCAAATAGAAAGAATACCCAGTCAAATGGCACGAATATTCAGCCAGAAAGCACGAGTGTCAGTCAAATATAACGAATATCCAGCCAAATGGCACGAATATTCAGCCAGAAAGCACGAGTGTCAGTCAAATAGAAAGAATACCCAGTCAAATGGCACGAATATTCAGCCAGAAAGCACGAGTGTCAGTCAAATAGAAAGAATACCCAGTCAAATGGCACGAATATTCAGCCAGAAAGCACGAGTGTCAGTCAAATAGAAAGAATACCCAGTCAAATGGCACGAATATTCAGCCAGAAAGCACGAGTGTCAGTCAAATAGAACGAATATCCAGCCAAATGGCACGAATATTCAGCCAGAAAGCACGAGTGTCAGTCAAATAGAACGAATATCCAGCCAAATGGCACGAATATCCAGCCAAATGGAACGGAATTCCAGCCACATAGCACGAATATAGGTCAAATAGAACTAATAACCAGCCAAATGGCGTATATATCCCGCTAACTATCAAAAGAATATCCAGCTAAATTGCAGAAATATCCCGCTAACTAGCACGTATATCCAGCCAAGTGGCACGTATAACCAGCCAAATGGCACGTATAACCAGCCAAATGGCACGTATAACCAGCCAAATGGGCACGAATAACCAGCCAAATGGCACGTATAACCAGCCAAATGGGCACGAATAACCAGCCAAATGGCACGTATAACCAGCCAAATGGCACGTATAACCAGCCAAATGGCACGTATAACCAGCCAAATGGCACGTATAACCAGCCAAATCGCACGATGTTCAATACTTTAACGTTGGTACAATCACAATCACCAATTTCACGTATATTTATCTGCCTATATAGCCTACTCTATACTGTGTGACAATAAAGATGAATCTAGCAAATCTAAGGGAGATTACGAATTATCCTAACATACAGAAAATCATTGTAGACAGTTGAAATCACAAGGACACACCTTTTTTTCCATATTAGGCTTGCGTTTGACCGCCAACTCGCCTGATGTTAAGCGATGATGCAGTCTACGTTGGAGCATGCTTGCCTAGAAGAAACCGATTCGCTCGTGATCTGAAGACACCCAGATTGTAACTATCGGGGAGGGTAATGCATTAGCAATTTTTCATTAGCTAGGTCTATTCACGGCTCTGAAATAAAACTAAATTAATAGATACCCACAGTTTCCCCTTTAGCACCCAATTAATACACTTCCCCTTGGTAGTAAATTTGATTACATTATGAGGACATCGTTTGCAGTTGTTTGCCGCTCAATATTGAAGTGTGCGTTTGTAGAACTAGTAAGAATATGTCAGTGTATGCAATACGTGTTTGCCCCTTCAATTTTTGGCAGACTTCGGTACTAGCTCGAGTTAAAGGCAGATCCAAACTATATATTGTAAAACAATTTGTATTTAATGTATATAAAATGGCAACACCATTTTATCAAAACTGTATTAGCAAACGTCATGTGTATTCGTTGACAGTTGACTGCTGACAACTGTCAACGAACACAGTATATAAGTTGCGGTTGCATTGCAATCGCCCTCTTTCGGTGCTCGAACCTCGAAGCGAGAACAAGTGTAAACGAATTGTGTGTAGTTCAGGAGGTGATTTCTTGGCCGAAATGCTAACAATATTATCAAAGATTCAGAGGCGTCTTTGTGTTTTTAACTATTTATATGTGGTACGATGTTCTGTATATAAATTCACAATTTTATCTAATATTTGAACTTTATGTATTGGAGTAGCGTATAGCGTATAATTTTAACTATAATTATACATATTTACAATATAAATATTTTTGATAGTCGTTGGACATTAGAAAAGACACTTGGGATAGGATTTTTCTTGTTCTAAATCAGCGACGATTTTAACGCACCATTTAATGAAACATATTCGTCAGGTCCAAAAATTTAAACATTCTTTTCTCATATATTGAGATGATCAAATTTGTTTATGTATATATTTGTCAATTATTATTATAACACCGGCTTGCACTCACGATTATGTTTCTATCGGTCGGCTGCTCGCTCTGCGCGTGCGCGCACCACCGCCGCGGCCTTGGCATCGCCAGTACGCAGGCGACCTTCTCCAGAAGCGCGCGTATTCCCTGAGGACGGCTCTAATGGCTCCGAAACCGGTCGATCGTTTCGACCGATAGAAACATAATCGTGAGTGCAAGCCGGTGTTATAATAATAATTGATAATGAATCCTCACGCGAGTTTCGATGAAGTATATATTTGTATTAAGAATCGAGGCCTCTTAAAAACATATTTTGTTTTGCAAATTCCGGTCAGTTGTTTTAATCTGGCGCCTTCATTTCATTGGCTAATGCAGTATCGCGTTGGCAATAGGCAAAAATGGTTTCAACCCCCGAACGCAGTACATGTCTGCGTAAGCAAAACAGGACCGACGCGCGATAAGCAGTAAAGGGGTGCGTAAGCAAATGGATCCCATTCGTAAATGTTTGCCGCGCGATCTATGGGTCCATCGACAAATTATGTTCACTAGTCTGTAATTAGCTTCAATACCTAGAGACTGAATGCATATTTACGCTGTCGCGTCACGGGTTAAGAATCTAAGCCTTTTGAAACATGAACATTGGATCAGTGAGAAAAGAACATTAATTAAAATCATTTAAAAAATATATTTAGGTCAGTTGTTTTAATCTGGGGCCTTATTATGATTCTTTGATCGGGATCGAGATTGCATGCCGTCCCGTTCGCATCTATTTACTCTCACCACGTGCGTAAGTGAGATGGCACGCGATCGCGATCACGATCCGAATCATCCATAATAAGGCAGCTGGAGCCTTTAGTTCATTGACTAATTCAGCATCGCGTTGCCATTAGGCAACAATGGTTTTAAGAATCGAAGCCTTTTGGAACATTAAACATTGAATCATTGAGAAAAGAACACTCATTGAAATGTTTTTTTTTTTAATCTGACAAATAAACATTTTGAATTTGAATTTTGCAAATTCCGGTCAGTTATTTTAATCTGACGCCTTTCCCTATCCCTCTTTTTGCGTCAAGGGGTAAAATTACAATAATAGCGCCACAGTAAACCGGGAAAACGCTTCGAATGCAGTTGGCCGTGCTTGGCCGTGGAAAACTACCACTAAATTACTCTCGTGACGGTTGCCTGGTAGAGATCGCTTTAAGCGATAAGGCCGCCTGTTAAAAGCCTAGATAATATTTTTATTGTAATGTGTATGTTATCCTTGTTTTGTGGTATTTTAATAAAGAGTTATTGTATTGTGATCAGATCGCGTATGCAAAGCGTGGGCGACGTACATATCACACGCAACGTAAAATATGCTACAAGGTTCATAACAATAAAGCTGAATATTAAATAGCAAACTTGTTACTTGTTTAGTTTCATAGAATGTAAACACGACTGTATGGACAGGTTACCTAAAAGAGACAGCAGGGAAACGCTGGATGCAGGCCGCTTCCAACCGGCCCTTTTGGAGATCGATGGGGGAGGCCTATGTCCAGCAGTGGACGTCCTATGGCTGAAATGAAAATGATGAAACATAACTGTGCAGGGCAATGTATAAACCAGATATCGCGGCATTAAATAAAATAAAAAACTATTTTATGCCCACTGTTTTAATCTATCTTCCGTCCGTATGTCCATTACTTTTCAGTGCCATACTTAAATTTTACGATATTATTAGAAAATTAAAACGGATGATTCAACGGCAAACCTATAAAAGGGGTAGCTCAAGCCGCACGCATTCTAACTAGTCCGGTCAAGCTGTAGAGGCCAAAAGGCCAACAGTACAAATCAAAATATTAAAAAAAAAAAAAAAAAAAAACATTCATTCTTGTTCCAGACTTTGTGCGGAACGGACGTGTTTCTAGAAATACTTACGTATTGTATAATTAATTATCTATTGTTTATATTAATGAATTAAATAATCTGTGTGATTGTGATATATAAATGTTTTTTAATCTGAACCTGCTTCTGTTATCTAATAATATGATATTAAATATACTAAATAATAGTGTCCAGATTTTTTGAATTTTGTCTTTGTTTCTCCCTATTTCTCCTTGGTACACATCCCGTTTTACGAAAATTAGACCTGGCAACACTGACAGTGAGAAAGATCGCAAAGTTTTGGCGTCAGCTTAAAACAATTGACCTAGTTCGGCTTCAGTACTAACATTCTGTTGCTGACATCTGCTAAACAAAAGCCTAATATTAAGGGCTTAACTCGGGGTCAAATTTTCACACAGCTATGACCGGCGAAACCTGAAAATTACACCTTTTTGTTTTGTAATTTTACTACACTATTCTAAAATAAAACAAGAGAGGTGTATTTTGCAAGTTTCGATGAAAATTGTGTGATTGTTAGAAGCTGGGTTACCACCTTAATTCGTGAACTCTATAACAGCACGTATATAACTTATTTGTTGACAAAAAAGTATTTATATTTCGTACGGCTTTCGTCGCCTTAACGCACTAATCATTTCATCAATTAACCCCATTTGTCCGTTCTACATTTCGCTCGCGCATTTCAACATTATTCAACATATACTTATGTCAAATCTAAGATGTACAAATAAAAGAAATAAAATCAAAAAAGTTCTCATAAAAAAAAAATACATTCGTATGTATGAAAACTTGTTTGAACCAAAAATTAATTTTTACTAAATATACGTAATGTTATTTTCTTTATTTCTACAGTTGAGATTTCGCATAAGTAAGTTAAAAAAACGTTGAAAAACGTTATCAAGATAGAAGCCGCACAAAGAAATAACTCAGTTAGCGGGTTTTTGATGAATCAAGAGTAAAATGAGACATTGGCATCGATTCTGATGCAAATTTGACAGTTCTAAAAGTGTTGCCATCCTTCTCTCACATATTAAAATGAAAAGAGAGGCAGATAATTTTAGTCCTGTCAGATTGGTTTAGTTTAGTGAGTGGTATGACAGAATAGGCCTCAATGCTATATAAAATTAGTCCTTTCTTACTCTCAAGCAAAATGTTTTATCGCAATACGTAAAGCGTTAAAGCCTGATTGCACTTGGATTAGTGATTAGTGCGAGTGATTAACGCAGGTGCTTAGTGATTAGTACTAAACACATTTGGACCATAACTGATTTGTGCGAGTGTATACTTTATTCACTCGCAAAATCACTAATCAATAATCACATGCACTCGCAATAATTAATCAATGTGCAAACATGCCTTGAAGGCGCTTGCAGACGATGCGTACAAGTAGCAAGTAGAAGTTGTAAGTAGCTACTACGCATCGTCTGCAATATTTGCTTAATACTTGTCGCAGTGGTAGTGCTTAGTAGTAATCAATGTGCAAGCGCCTTCAAGGCATGTTTGCACATCGATTATTGCGAGTGCGAGTAATTATTGAATGGTAATTTTGCGAGAGATTAATGTATACGCTTGCACTAATCATTCATGGTCCAAATGTATATAGAACTAATCACTAAGCACCTGCATTAATCACTCTCACTAATCGCTAATGAAAGTGCAATCGGGCCATCAAAGGTCGTTTGCACTTTGATTAGTGCGAGTGCAAGTGATTATTGATTAGTAATTTTACGAGTGAATAAAGAATACACTCGCACTATTCAGTTATGGTCCAAATGTGTATAGTACTAATCACTAAGCAAATAAATTAATCACTAGCACTAATCGCTAATGAAGGCCAATCGGGCCTTAATGACCCGATTGCACTTTGACTAGTGCGAGTGCGAGTGATTATTGATTAGTAATTTTGCGAGTGAATAAAGTATACACTTATCTAAAGTATCACTATAATCACTCGCAAAATTACTAATCAATAATCACTTACACTCGCACTAATCAAAGTGCAATCGTGCGTTGAGACGCAGCAGTAATGTGAAGGCGCTGGTAACATCCTATCCCCTCGCGTCCCGCCCGCTCCCCCCGGCGGCGGCGCACGTCACCGGCCGTCAGTCGGTGTGTCAACGTCGCCACGAGCGGTCCTCCCGCTCCTCCTCTTCCTCCTCTTCGAAGCGCAGTAACGCGTCTGTGCTCAGCGACTGTGTTGACTGCACACATTTACACATATAAAATATTAGTTAAAAAATATGGACTCGTTAAAACCAACCGACGCAGCCCTCGAGGGGTTTACTAGTAGCCATTGAATATTTCCACTTTTCACCTTCTGGCTCCATCATAAGATCAGCTCAAAACCTCAAAAAAAAAAACGCCCTGACCTTGAAGAAGTCTATACTCCAGTGGAATAAGAATTCATCTTCGAATTTGAAATAAGAATCAATCTTTCTTCAAAATGAAAGTATTAATAAATCTTTGTTCGGAATGAAAGTAATTTTTGTACAAATATTTGTTCAGTTTGTGTATCTTAGTTTGGAATGAAAGTAAATTATGAATAAAAATTTGTTCGGAATGAAACTATTACATAGATATTTGTTCGGAATGATAGTAATTTGTGTATAAGACTTTGTTCGGAATGAAAGAAATTTTTGTACATATCTTTGTTCAAAAGGAAAGTAAATTATAAATAAACTTTTAATCGGAATGAAAGAAAACTTTGTATAAATCTTTGTTCAAAAGGAAAGTAAGTACAAATCTTTTATCGGAATAGATGTAAATTATGAATAAACATTTTTTCGAAATGAAATATTTCTTTATTTTGTTTTGAGTTTTTGTCAGCCAAGTCTTATGGATATAATCTCGCGTCTCAAAATGTTACAGGCGTATAGACAAAAATTGGAAAAAACAAAAAAAAAAACCTTTTTTTTTTTTTTTGGTTTATTAATTAGACGTTAACAAGCGTCAGTGTGTGTGTTACCTCTTCTTTCTGTTCGAGTGTGGGTGTCTCGCCGTTGACGGCTCTCTCCGCGGGCGCTGGGCTCGCGGCGGGCTTCTGATTCGTCACCCACGTTATCTGAGAATTCAGGATACTATGAACTGTGTGCCAATGTTCATTTCGCAACATGTTCTGCGTTAAAAAACGTCCCGTTTTAATAGTAAAAAAATTAATGGTAACGACATAACATGGAATTTGAAGGATGTATGCTGGCCTTTATTTTGCCCAAAGAATTAGCATTGCCATACAACGTGGCAATGCTGCCAGCATTTTGGGAACGTTGCCCACCGGTAGTGGCTTGTTAAATTAGTTTTAGTTTTAGATTAGTTTTAGTTATAAATTTAAATTTAAGATAGTTTTCATTTTACTTGTAATTTTTATTGAATAAAATTTCTCTATTTGAAGGATTATGTTAAGTTTATTTTAAGTCTGTTAAGACGACAGCACGGGCTTGTTTTTTTTTAAAGATACGGAGATTACAGATAATGCGTTACGCACCGCATGTCGGCGTAAGCGAAAAGTGCTCAGACGCGCGTGTTGTGTGTATGAAGATTTATGCACAATACCAATGGTATATAAATACAGTGTAAACTCTATATAGCGACACTTAAGGGACTGCGCATTTTATGGCGTTATTGAGAGTTGTCGTTAGATGGAGAGAAGAAAAATCAATATTATTTTCCTATTAAAATAAGTATTTTACTAGTAAAGTACAAAATTTATAAACAACAAACATTATCTAATATTGATACAAATAACAACGATTATTGCGTATAGTCTGTTATCTTCGTCTGACGTTTTTTGCTGCTCCAGTATTATAGTTTATTTTAAATACGAGGTGTTAGAAAGTACAATTTACTGCTTAATAATGACGTATTATTGTCGTTATTTAGAGTGGGTGTGATGCTACATAGAGTGTACCATTATATGGATAACAAGGAAAACCAACCAAAGTCAAGTAATTTCGACGTTTTAGAGAGTTTGTCGTTAAATCGAGTGTCGCTATATGGAGTTTACACTGTACTTACTTATGCACGTATTATATACATATTTTTTTAAACTATCTGAAATTTAGGTAAAGTCCCCCATTTTAGCCATAAAAAACTGCGCTCGCATTCAACGGGTTAAGGACTCGCCCTTTGAAGAACCCCATGTTGTAGGTATTTCACGTGACTCACCGATAGCGTGCGGTCGTTATAGTGCTTGCCGTGCAACATGGCCTGCTCTGCGTGCGCTCGCACCTTATACTGGAGCACCAGTTGCGGCACCGCCAGGTCCACCTCCTTGCTGCTCACCTCGCCGTATTGCTGGGGAAATGTGACAACATGAACATGACATACAAGAGAATAGGCCTAGACTTATTCTGTACTAGCATTACATTGGCCAGGCGGTTGTTGAGCAGTGAATTATTTAACTAATTTGGTTATTATTATCTGGTTTCTTTTTAATTTAATTCTGTTTTCTTTTCATCATGTATTTATTGTATCCTCAGTGTTCATTCTTAGTTGTTATTATTACTATATTTGTATCCGTGATAACCGTGATAACTGGCTTTGTGTATCTATTTAAGTTTACTTATAAGACATTTGAAACCAAGCTGTTAGTCGTCCTTTTAAGCATAAAAATAAAATAAAAAATTCAAATGACACATCAGATGTCATTTGATGACATACCGCACTGAAACGTGGTCTCTCACCATGGGCCTCATAAGCAAGCTCAAAGTCGAACAACGAGCTATGGAGAGGGCTATGCTCGGGGTTTCTCTACGAGATCGAATCAGAAATGAGGAGATCCGTAGACGAACGAAAGTTACCGACATAGCCCACCGGATTACCAAGTTGAAGTTTAGGTGATGAAAAAACGTTGCGCGACCGCAAGCCGTATCTGGGCGCGTTAAGGTTCACGTTCGCGTGATTTTTAGATAGCCCGTTGGTCCAGTTGGTAGTGAACCTATCTTCTGAGCTTGGGGGCGTGGGTTCAATTCCCATCCAGGACAAACATTTGTGTTTGTTCTATATCTGGGTGTTAATATCTATTTAAGTATGTATTTAAAACTATATATGTATGTATATCAGTCTCTGGCAGCCATATCACAAGCTTTGCTTAGTTTGGGGTCAGATGACCGTGTGTGCAAAAATGTCACGAATATTTATTATTATTATTATTATTTCCGAACTGCGCGGTTTTAACGTTAGTTTGAGACCGCGTAAGGAGTTGACCGTACGGACACTGGTGTCCTTTAATACCCTTTCTCAAAAATCGACACACGAAAAAAAAATACTTACAGCAAAGTGAGTGTACAGTGTTTCAAGTTCGTCCGTCTCGAAGCCGGAGATGAGCAGGGCGCGCGGCCGATGGTCCACGCTGGCGCTGCCGGGGAACTGCCGAGTGGCGCCGCGAGTAAACCGAAGCGCCGGGTTGAACTTGCCTCCCCTAAAATAACAACAAATCAAAATTACTTGAATTAGTATAATAAAAAAAAATAAGGTATAAAAATGTGGTAACTATACAGGGTTACACTTATAGACTGTACTAAGCCGAACGGAGGTAGTCCAATTATACTGGGTTACGCGGAAATTAGGTGTACTAAGCCGAAAGAGAAGGGATCCATAATAAGCACTTATCGTTATAAACATCTTTTACTGTAAAAATAAACCGGTCTTGTGCAAGTCGGATTCACGCACTGAGGGTTCCGTACCACCACAAAATTCAATAATAACTTGGCAATGAACAGAAACTTGTCACCGACTCGCACTTGGCCATTATTTATTAGTTAATCCACCGTAACATTACATATTCTGTGAAAATTTCAACTGCCTATCTATTACGGTTTGAAAGATACAGCCGTTAATAGGTAGGACGGACGGACGGACAGACAGACAGACAGACAGACAGACATCGTAGGCTTAGTAATAGGGTCCCGTTTCGTCCCTTTGGGTACGGAACCCTGAAAATATTTGCTGGTTCATAGAACACGGTCAACGTTCATTGACACTTGACAAAATGTATGAAACAGCTGATATTTTTTCCGCGATTTCCGTGTTGGTCTCACAGTAAAAGTTGTTCATAATGATGAATACAATGACCTCCTTTTGGCTTAGTGCACCCTTTCCGCGTACATCATACATACTAGGCCATATAATCAGTTGATCTCTTACCTCGTTTTTCGCTTCACAATACGATAGCTTGAAATGTAAGCAAATTTTTTACGTCATCTTGGTATCATATTTATTGTAAATGCGAAAAGTTTGTTGGTTTGTTTGTTCATCTTTCACGCAGCAACGGATCGACCTGACTTTTTGCACGGACATAGTTCAAGAGCTGTAGAGTGACATAGGCTACTTTTCATCATCATCATCACCATCACCATTTTTCATCACTACGCGGGTGAAACCGCGGGGCGCAGCTTGTGAAGTCTACTTAGATATAGGTCTGCGAGGATTCCCAAAAAGTTGGCTTTTACAACACATTCATGCTTTAGGCTTTATAAATAGTGCTCCGAGAAATAATGTCACGTGCGCGTCCCGCAATGGTGTCATCAATGTCATGGATACACGTACACGTGCATAAGCAAGAGCAGAATAAGTAATTAACAACAAGTTCGAGAGAGATGACGATACACGAAACAATGGCGGACTCTCTATGATTTTCTGTGTTAACAGTAGCGTGAAATTATAACTCCCCAATATCCGTATATTACCTGTGGGAATCCAATAAATCAATGTGGTTTTGATATAATTGTGTTTAATATATACAATTCGTGCTTAACTTGCTTGAGCGGACAAACCAAATGACAATTGAAATGCTTTTTGTATTTTATTTAATAGATTATTTAAAAAGTTGTTTCCCAGTATCTGTGTTTGTTACAATAAAGTGGCAACTGGACAGTGACGTCATTGCGGTACAACTCCCAGAGCGCTAGACCTTGTTTTCTTGGATCATTGCTATGTAGATTAGTAGCGAAACAGCCCGCTGGTCGTTTTGCGATATTACCTGGAATGCGTTCTTCTTATGGTGGGGTTGTGTGAGGGGAACTGGACAGTCATGTTTCTTCGGAGCTCGTCGATCTTCTTCATCAGCTCCGTCACGTCTTGACCCTCCTGGTGATGAAACAAATTAAGAACTATCGTTAAAAAAAAAAAAAAAACTTCAAAATCAGTTTAAAAAAAAAGGTTTTTTTTTTCTATTGCCAATTTAATAGACGTTCGAACATTATTAGTTTTTTTAAAGTATACAACATTTTTTGAACGTATATTAACAACAAACAGACAAACATTACAGTTGTGTGAATATCCATAGCTACACGGTTTTGCGTGCAAAACAAATCTATGGAAATTCTTAAACAAAAAGTATTGCGGGCGAAGAAAAACACGAAAATCCATAATTATATTATTTTTTGTGCAAAACAAATATATTAAAATTCTTATATAAAGTTTAGCATAATCAGCCTTTGGTCCACTGCTGGACTAAGGCCTGGCTCCCGAAAGGTCGACTGGCCCATATCCACCACGCTGGCCCAGTGCGGGTTGGTGGATTCACATACGCCATTGAATTCCTTCTCCGTACGTATGCAGGTTTCCTCACGATGTTTTCCTTCACCGAAAAGCCAGTGGTATGAAAATCCGTACATAAACTCCAAAGAGCTCATTGGTACGGGCCCGGGGTTTGAACCCGCGACCTCACGCTTTCCAGTGTAGCGGTCTCCCAAATAGGCTACCACGGCTTACCAATCTTAAGTTTCATCATCATCATCATTTCAGCCGTAGGACGTCCACTGCTGTACATAGGCACCCCATCGATCTCCAAAAGGCCGGTTGGAAGCGGCCTGCATCCAGCGTTTCCCTGCGGTCTCTTTTAGGTCGTCTGTCCATCTTGTGAGTGGACGTCCTACGCTGCGCTTTGCCAGTCCAAATCTTAAGTTTAGGAGCTAGAAAATATATGAAAATCAAATCACCTGTTGTTTAGTGAACAGGTCCAACTCGGCGTCAAGAATCTCCTTCTGGGCTTCCTCTCGAGTCTTCGGCTTTTTAGCTTTTACCTGGAGACAAACAAATGGTAATATATGGCAGTTATCATTGATGGAAAATACCGGTAGGCAATCGCGAACCCAGTTTTTGAAAATGGAAAATAATGGTAGGCAATCACGAACCCAGTTCTAACATGGAAAATATAAGTAACAATTGCGAACCCAATTTTTGAAAATGGAAAATAAAGGGAGGAAATAGCGAACCCAGTTTTCAAAAATGGAATATAGCGGTAAGTAATCGCGAACCCAGTTTTTGAAAATGGAAAATGTTGGGAGGACAAAGCGAACCCAGTTTTCAAAAATGGAATATAGCGGTAAGTAAACGCGAACCCAGTTTTTGAAAATGGAAAATGTTGGGAGGACAAAGCGAACCCAGTTTTCAAAAATGGAATATAGCGGTAAGTAATCGCGAACCCAGTTTTTGAAAATGAAAAATGACAAGTAATCGCGAACCCAGTTTTTGAAAATGGAAAATGTTGGGAGGACATAACGAACCCAGTTTTCAAAAATGGAATATAGCGGTAAGTAATCGCAAACCTAATTTTTTTAAATGAAAAATTACAGGAGGTAACGCGAACCCAGTTTGGAGTGGAGGTTCGGCCTAGGTAATGTAGAAAAATTTGGATGTGTGTGGAATTTTACTTGAATATTTTTATACTATTTTATACATACATGGTGATTTAGTTAAAGTATTTTTGTTGGTCACACATTTATAAATATTACATTATCAGTTTAATGTATTTTATAGTCAATTAATTAAATAAAGGTTCAGTTTATATGCATACAGGAGCCTTACGGACAACAGCTATTACAGGCACCTAATCCGCTTAGTTGGAAAATCACGCGACCGCAACCCGTATCTGGGCGCGATAAGGTTTGCGGTCGCGTGATTTTCCAACTGAGCGGATTAGGTGCCTGTAATAGCAGTTGTCCGTAAGCCCCCTGTATGTAGTATGATTATTTTTTGTTAAAAGCTATTGAACATTATTAAGGAACGAAAAAGCGATATTTTTTTTACATGACAACACATTTTGAAAGCAAAAACCCAAAACCTAACGTAAATTGTACACACAACCAGCAAATTAATGACTATATTTCACTGCACACGACACATAATGAATTCCACATAGTCCGATAATACACGGGTTACTCGGAAACGTGGTATTAATCCGAAAGGAGATCCTTGTACTGATCATTATGATTATATTTTATCATGGGACCAACATCCGACCAAAATAAAATGAATGGACGGGCCATAAGTCATAATCATTGAACTTGCTCAGTAAAAACGAGTCAAAACCGTCGGACATGTACTTCAACACTTAATTATAACCATATACAGTTACATTTGTTACAAAAAAAATTGATAGCGGTTTTTTGTTGTGTATTTACACTTCGGGAAAGCACACGAAGGCATAATTTTAGACAGATGTTTCGTTATCATGTAACAAGTCACGTGTCGCACTTCCTACGGCTAGAGACCGACTGAAACGAAGTGAGCGCCGGCGCTCATTTTGTAATCTTCTAAAATGCGCTTCTTCTGGGCCCGTCCATTCATTATTTTGGTCGAAGGGACCAACCCTGTAATACGTATAAAAACAGCTTCTCTCAGTATAAATGAAATTTTCTATGGAACAGCTGATGTATTTTGCGATTTTAGGGTTAGCCTTATAGTAAAACTTGTTAATGATAATGAGTACAATGAGCTCCTTTCGGATTACTACCGCATTTCTGATTAACCCTGTATAATGTAGTAAAATGAAAATAATAACTTTGTCTATAATGTTAATCGAATGTTTACCAGCTGTCTGATTTCATACGCCATCAATGAGAAGCCACGGGCAAAACTTATCTCAGATGGCGCCACCTTCGCTGGTGCTGTCATTTGTGGTTTTTTTTGAGGTTATAAACATTGCTCTTGAAAGAAACAATAAAAATAAACTTTGCTTTTAAACAGTATAATGTTTCTCTAATGACAGTGGCGAATCTCAAAAATGAGTTAAATGCTTCCTTAGCTGGTAAAAAGCGAATCTTTTGGCAAGGTAGGTATGAAATAAAATTAACAATGTAATTTTTTCTCATCGGAAGGAAAACGGTGTGCACCTTAATTTTTACACTGAAATGCACTTCACAGAGGCATGTTTTAATACCAGAAGATATTTATTGTGTAATTACTAAAATTATCTTTTGACATTTGACACTTTTGACAGTGAAACAACACCAGCGATGATGCGCCACCTGGCGTGATAAATAAGCAGTGCGTCTCCCCATTTGAATCGCATTAGAACTGATGGGTAACGCGCTCTGTCACTATTAGCGCGAAGGCATACAGTGCGCGAACCTTCCTACTCTTGCTTCGTATTAATTTCACTTTATTCTCAGGAGAATTCGATGTTCGAATGCGGAGTTGTTTTGTTGTGCGGAGTCAATGTCAAATATAATAGAATTTCAAAGTTTTAGAAGATAATTCATGTCTCCAAACAAGTCGTAGTCACAGTCAACGTAAGCCAAAGCAAAGTAAGCCACGGCCAAGTCTTAGTCATGCGCCAGTAAAGCGGTAGCGCCTAGAAGCGTTCTTTATCGTTGCGATTGGACTTGACAGAAAACCTAAAACCGGCCTATTGGACGATTCTGAATCTACTCTATAAATACAATTTCTACATAAGATACGGAAAACTATACGACATACACTCCAAGTTATTAATGTGACTAAGGATGTCGGTCAAAACTAGTTCGGAATGTAACATTTAGATAGATATACATTTTTAAGGTTGAATATTTAAGGTAGCATTCCGATCTCGGCAACTGCGACCAGCGGCTACGGCCGGGTCGCGCGACCCACTGCTCAGTATGAATTTACATAGAAATATACTATCATAGGAATTACAGTAAAGCGTTCAGTGACATTGATATTTTCCACACCAGCAGATTTGGTTTTAAACGGGGGGTTCTCCAAGTTATTAATGAGAATAATTTAAGAAGCAAAGTAGGGTTGAAACCGAACACATACACACACACCCTCACAATCACACACACCCCGTCTCACATCCATACCCCAACACATAGTACGTACCTACATAAATACGCTACACAAATTTAAAATATTTACACAATTATGATTATTTTTACTTAGATCTATTTTTGAAGTTGATATGATTTTTAAGTTTATTTGTGATTGTCAATTTAAATAACAATATATATCTATAAAATGTTAATGCGTTATTGGCTATAAGTTTGTTTATAAGTTCTAATGTATAAATATTGTGAGCTGTGGATTTTGTTATATGAATAAAATAACATATGGAGTGCTAAGCAATCCAAGCGACCGTGTCGCGCGACGTGTGGGTCACCGGTCACGGTCGCCAAGATCGGAATGCAACCTTAACACATGCTATCTCTATCCATACTGTACAAATATATAGACTGTACTATTTACATTTACCTCTACCAACATAAAGTGTCATGAAATATTACAATGACATGGTAATTACAGATGCTAACAGATGAAGAATGTTATTGTGAAACTAAATGAACGATAGATGGCGCAGACACGTGCGTTGTGCTTTGAAATGACCATACTGAGTTTCTAGGCGTGCTGGTAGAGAACCGTACACTTGTATGACGGTAATGCGGCGTGCGCGCTTTCAAATACTTTCAATATTTATTTTTTCTTTATTTTCTACAAATAATCTTACGCTTTTACACAAAACTGCGACCACTAAAGTATTTGAATGTTATTAGGATAACACACAATTTTATTTGATAAAAATATCTTTCATAGAATCGAATGCAATTGATTCAATCCATTGGAAGGGAACGTAAAAGCGGGTGTTTTTTTTTTTTAGGAAAGTTTACGATTGTTTTCTATCGAGCCAAATTTCTTTAATCGTGTATCGGTGAACACATCCGAATAAAATATTTCAACGTCATTTATTACACACTAGCGGTCCGCCCCAGCTTCGCACGGGTATAGATTATAGCCTTTGTCACCCGGGGATAGTGTAGCTTCCCAACAGTGAAAGAATTTTTCAAATCGGTTCAGTAGTTTCGGAGCCTATTCAATGCAAACAAACAAACAAACAAACAAACAATCAAATCTTTCCTCTTTATAATATTAGTATAGATAAAGAAATAATGTCAATTAATCGATTTTAAAGGTCTACTTTTGAATATTCGCGATGACGAATCGTCAAATTTGAAGCATATTTCGTCTTAATGCGCGAAAATTCGATAAGCTAAATAATATAAAGTGCTCTGTCAATTTCTTGCTGCAGGAAAATGTCACTCGTGTAAAAGAGACAACTGACATTTTAGATATACGGGTCACGCATATAGACTGTCTATGCGGAGAGGAGGTAATAGGCATGATGACTAATATTCCTTTATTACGTCATTAAAAAGCTAATCATAAATAGAGCCCATCAACGAAAACAAAATTAAAAAGATGTAAGTATTTTAATTTCATGCTAGACAGAGAGCGCACTATACTGAGTTATGACGTCACGCCTCAGGCGCGCCATACAAATGCTATACTAACACACGCTTTGCGAGAAAGGGACAGATTATCCGCTCTCTATCCCCACCTAAAACTTTAAACGCTCATATCTCAGAGATTTATCAGCCAATTCAAATCATTGTTTCATTATGTGTAATGTATTTAGTTATATTCATCGCTAAGTCTGCTATTTGTAATAAATTAAACATTAGGACACATGCCTATTTTACTTATCATTATGAACAACTTTTAGTATGGGACCAACCCTGAAATCGCGAAAAAATTTGCTGTTCCATAACTTCCATAGTTGGTCCCATAGTAAAAGTTGTTCATAATGATGAGTACAACGACCTCCTTTAGGCTTAGTACAATCTATATGCGTAACCCTGTACATGTACAGAAGCGTAGCATGGTATTGTTCCGGGCGCCAGATTTGATGGGGCAGAGAAGAATAAAAAGTGATAATTAGTATACTTAAGGGTTTTTTTTTGTTTGCTTCGTTTGATATACCTTTGTACTTAGATTAAAAAAACCGGACAAGTACGAGTAGGATTCGTGCTCTGAGGGTTCCGTTGGACGGAAACTTCAGAGAGCGAGTCCAAAAAAAAAAAACTAACTGAAGTTGAAATATTGAAAGACAAACTTAACTTTGTAGTTGACTATAAGGTTCTTCCATACATTCCAACTACAAAATGAAAATGTAAGTTTGTAATAGCAAAGTAATTATTTTTAAATGATCTAACTACAAATATGTAACTTTTGGATTTATTCCTATATATGTGCTATGAGACCTTGCCTATTGCCAAATTTCATGATTCTAGGTCAACGGGAAGTACCCTATAGGTTTTGATTCCCCTGTGAAATCGCAAAATATGCGACATAAACGTTCATATCTTTTGATTGCGTTGACTTACAGCTTTTATTTTTTTACAGCCAAAAGAAACCGTAGACCCAAGTATTTAGTATAAATTTCAACTTGATACCTTTACGCGTTCTTGAGAAAAAGGGTCTTGACGGACAGACAGACAGACGGACAGACAGACAGACAGACAGACGGACAGACAGACAGACAGACAGACGGACAGACAGACGGACAACGAAGTGATCCTATAAGGGTTCCGTTTTTTCCATTTGAGGTACGGAACCCTAAAAATACTCTTAAATTTCGCGGTGGTTTCGTTCGCGCGTTTTTACTTCCTTGTTGACTCATAATTAGATCCATATTGCTCAAAAATTATCACGCTCGCTTCGCTTGCGCATTTGTACTATTTGTGTTTGTTACGCGCGTAAAGGGCAGACTGTTGAAGTGTTGAGACTACATACTATGTTTTACCATCTCTTTGTAGTTTCAACAAACAAAAAAACTGATTTTGATTTAATTGACTCCACCAGCTTTTCTTTACTCCAAAGGCGAAAATAGGGAGGCGGCAAATAGAGATTAGAAAAGCTTGAAGTGAGGCTGCGTTCGAAATGATTTTAACTATAATTATCAACAACCCTGTACTCTAATATCATTATATTATACTAGCGACCCGCCCCCCGGCTTCGCACGGGTGTAATTTACGTGCGAAGCCGGGGCGGGTCGCTAGTTATATATATAAACCTTCCGTGAAAATGTATCTAACTGATGGTGAAAGCCGCATCAAAATCCGTTGCGTGGTTTAGGAGGAGTTAGCGGCCATGCAGACAGACAGACAGACAGACGCGGAAAGCGACTTTAATTTATACTATGTAGAGATAGAGAAGAGATTTATTCCAAAGCTGGAGTAAATAATTAATGCCTGATATAATTAGAATGTCATTTTTATTAGGTATTATTATTTTGTTTCAATATTATTATTTCTACGATGTATTTTTCATGTATTTTTAAATGTTGACATGTAATTATTATGATGAATAAAATTATCATTATCATTAATAGGACCATTAGTTTTATGATGAAATTATTACTGAATAGATTCCAAATTATTGATGGAACCCGGTAACAATTGCCGAAAAAGAACATGATTCGTATATGTGCGTATATATTCGTAATAGTAAACACAAAAACTAAGATAAAACAACACATACATGCATAATATATATATATATAACATTATGTAAACAAACACTGCAAACTTATGTCATCCAAAATTATGATTAATTAAATTTAAGGATGCGGAAGGCGGTGAAGGAAAACATCGTGAGGAAACCTGCATACGTGCGGGGAAATTCAATGACGTAGCTGAATCCACCAACCCGCAACTGGGCCAGCGTGGTGGATATGGCCCAATCACCCTTTCGGGGGCAAGCTAATACTCCAGCAGTGGACTGTTAAAAGACTGATTATGATGCATTTAATTTAAATCAAATTTTAATTTTACTGTAAAGAAAAAGCAGACGATGCCGTTTGATTCAGTTTTTTATTATCTCTCTATTCGTTCGGAGTCTCTATAATGGATCTATCTTAAGGCTCTCTTTTTCCACTTTTAACAATTTTGGTCATTCTAGTTTTAGTGTGTCTACGTTGGTTAGCTTAAAATAATAAAAATTGGTCATATCAAAATTGAATGTCTAGGAAACCGCAAAGACCGAAACACGATTACTGACATTTTGCTCGATAGAAAAAAAAAATGAAAGTAACAAACAATAGTGAAAGTTCGCGCTTTGCTCCCCTTGTTTTTTGAATTCATTCAAATACCTATTTACTAAATGGTGTCTGCGATATCTTAATATACAGATTTCATAATTATGGAGGGAACCGTTAGGGTCTATTTTACATTGCAGCTATATTTTTCAAAAAATATGAGAAAAGCCTCAAAAATTGAAGTAGCGAAACGCACGACTGTGTGTAAGCGCCATGCTTTTGCTTCAGTAAATGCGACTTTAATACAATACATTAAGCTTCGTGGTATAGCAACAAACGTTGGTTAGAAGTGGGTAAACCTCGCCTTAATGCCAAAATCCATGGAATGTTTTCTTTTTATGTAGCTATAATGGTATTAAAGTGACATATTTTATGGGTTTTTTTAATGCCATAGGTGGCAAACAAGCAGACGGGCTTCCTGATGGTAAGCAGTCACCATCGCCTATACTTATAACACCAGAGGCATCGCTACTACGTTGCCGACCCTCTAAGAATCTATTAACTCGCCTTTTGAAGAACCCCATGTTGTAGCTTCTCGGAAACACCGCGGAAGGTAGCTCATTTCACATTTTGCAGGTGTGAGGCAAGAAGGATCGTGTGAATCGCACAGTGTGCGATTTCCACTGATCTATAATAATGTTGATGAGCTTTCAAGCGGTGGCGGCACATTAAAGTGCAACATGCCTCAAATTTTAATAATGTAAAGAAATAATTATTTCACTATTTGTCACATTTTTTTGTTTGTTTGTTGTTTTGTGTTAACCCAAATTTGTTTTTGTACGTATGTTTTTATGGTGTTGAATGAACGCATTTTAAAAGTGTGAGCACAATGCAGATGCACAATTGCAAAGTAAATATTTGTAGTAGTGTGCACAAACGCATGCGTATACGCCTCATCGCTCAGTACCTGGTTCAGTTGTAGTCGAGACATCCGCATTTCCGTCTCTTCCTGCGGTTTAATTAATACCACTGTAGTTATACAGTTTCATACTGATTTTAAACTATCACGGTTGAATTTATATAAGGCAAGAAGCAGACGGTCCGCCTGATGGTAAGTAGATACAATTGCCCGTACATATCTTTAAGAGCAAACTCCTCGGTACCGATCGTATAGCTCAGGGGCGGATCCAGCATTTCATTTTGGCGGGGGGCCATTCTGACAACGTTCGAAGGAATCAAATCGAAAAATTGAGTCGAATGTATGGAATTGCTAGGTGTTTGGGGGGGGGTGGGGGCATGGCCCCATAGCCCTCCCCCTGGAACCGCCAATGGTATAGCTCGCACTTTTTTAACATCAAAAATAACTAAGTACGATATAAAAAAACGATTGGGCATTATGTTTAGACAGTAATTTTTAAGGCAATTTTCGTGATGTTTAAAAAAAAAGTTGCAAATAAGCGACGCGCCTCCTGATGGTAAGTGGTCACCGCTGCCTATAGACACCTACAATACCCGGGGCATTGTCAGTGCGTACTACCTTTGAAGGCGGACCTTTGTTTTGGCGGAGAAATAAAATTAGTCTAAACTTATTGCAATATTTTTCTAAAAATAATAAAAATTAAATGTATTTCTTTAATAAACTTTACTTTACTTTTTTTTATGTATTTCTTTAACTTTAGTAGAAATAAGAATTTAAAATATGATTATCAATTTTTAACATTTTGTCTGTATAATGCCAAACTAGTTTTTTTTATATGTACTCAAAAAAAGGTTTTTTTTTAAATTTGTACGTTCGAAAAATACCTCACTAACCGGCATTTTCATACTGATAGAGCATTGGTAGGAGAGTTTTTTTTATTTTTTATCTGGACTTTAAAAAAAAACACACTAACCTGCATTTTTATACTGATAGTGCTTTAGATTTTTTTTTTTAAATGTAGACTTTAAAAAAAAAAACACACTAACCTGCATTTTCATACTGATAGTGCCTTGGTAGGAGACCAGTTCCTTCTGCAGTTTCTCAATGCCTTCTTGCGTCGATTTGATGGCGTCCATTATTGCGTTTTTCTGAGGGGCCGTCAGGTTACCTGCGAGGAAAAAATACAGAATCAGAATCAGAATCTATTTATTGTAACACTGTGTACATATGAATGTATATATATATATATATATATATATATATATATATATATATTTTTACTTTGACTTTGTGATGGTAATCAATAGTGATGGTAATGATTCAATGAATAAATGATGATAATTAAACGTGATGGTAATGACTCAATGAATAAATGATGATAATTAAATGTGATGGTGATGAATAGTGATGGTAATGAATAGCGATGGTAATAAATAGCGATGACAAAGAATAGTGGTGTCAATGAATAGTGATGGCAATGAATAGCGATGGCAATCAATATTGATGACAATGAATAGTGATGGCCATGAATGGTGATGGTAATTAATAGTGATGATATTGAATAGTGATAGTATCAAGTAGTTATGGTAACGAGTAGTGATGATAAGTAGTGGTGATGATGATGACTAACCGGACTCCAGTTTCTGTATGAGACGCCTCTGCTGATGCAGCTGGGTGTCCAGCAGTTCTCGCGCTCGTTTCGACTTGTCCACCGGAGTGGCTGCGGGAGCCACCACGGCAGCCTTTTTAGCCTCTTGTCCGTTCGCCTGCTTTTCCTTTTCCTAGGGAAGGTGGAGTAAATAATAATTAAACAAGTACATCATATTGGACTTGTATTATAAATACGAAAGTTAGTTTATACCATTCCCCCTCTAAAAAGCTTATTTTATTCACTGAAAACAGCATTACTATTTAGGTGTTTGACTTTAGAACACACCAATATATTCCACCTCCATCTCTATACTATACAACCTCCATGCGCAAAAGGATTAATTTCATAATTTTTCTTTCCGTAAGAACCATCACAAAGAATAAAAAAACTTTTTAAAAAAACAGGATGGAATGAAATCGGTAAAGTCGTTCTCAAGTTATAGTGTGACCAAGGTAAATAGGGATTAATTTTTATATATATATATATAAAATAGATAAAAAAAACACTAACTTTGTAATAACATTTCTCGACTAAAAGTTTCGTTGTTTTCTGTATGTCCTAGTTGTCAATGTTACCACGTTTTTAACACTTTCAATTAAATTAAATTGTATTTAATTAAATTAAATACAATTTAACTAAATATTATATAATTATATTATATATAATTAAATTATATTAATTATAGTATATTATTTAATTTAATATTTTTATTTATTTAATTTTATTGCACATATTGTCATCTGACCGTGTGTGCAAAAATGTCCCGAATATTTATTATTTATTTATTTATTATTATTTATTGAGACTTAACACGGTCAAGCCATTAGTATCCCACAAATTAATAATTATGCATATAAATAAAAAATAAGAGAGGAATTACAAAAACAAGCTCACAATAAAAAAAAAAACAACAATTTTACAAATGTCAATAAAAATTAAGAATAATTCTAGTCAATAAATTACAAATTACAAATGTCAGAGAAACAGAAGCACACTAAAAGTCCAATTAATCATCAAAGTCAGAATTAGTCTTATTGCATCTATCCCACTGGTCATTTAAACTTTCACTATATTTAACTCTTTTTTTTTTTAAATACAATAAGTGGCAAACAAGCTACGGGCCACCTGATGGTAAGTGGTCACCGCCGCCTATAGACACCTACAATACCCGGGGCATTGTCAGTGCGTTGCCTACCTTTGAGGACTCTATTCACCCTTGGCGATTACAAGTTTTTATTCACTGTTTTGTCGATATTAAAATAAATAAATAAATAAAATATTTAGGACATTTTTGCACACACGGTCATCTGACCCCAAACTAAGCAAAGCTTGTGATATGGCTGCCAGAGACTGATTTACATACATATATAGTTTTAAATACATACTTAAATAGATATTAACAACCAGATATAGAACAAACACAAATGTTCATCACATAAATGTTTGTCCTAGATGGGAATAGAACCCACGCCCCCAAGATCAGAAGGTAGGTTCACTACCAACTGGACCAACGGGCTATCTATTCGCGCTTACCTTCTCAATGTTGTTCTGCTTAATATCCGCGGTCGCCTTGATGTTGTCTCTGTTGATGAGCACTTTGTTGTGGGAGCCGTGGCCGGGGTTCCGTTCCATGGGTTTGGGCTGGTTTTGTCCTCCGGGTGCCATGTTCTCTTGCTTGCTCTGTTTATAAGAAAAAAAAAAAATCACACACATAACCCCCGATAAAAGATCTGATAATCTTTAGACGGCTGTACAGAAATGATTGAATCATGGCTAACAACATTCTCAATCAAGTCACCTTTAAATATTAATTTTTTTGTTAACTTTCAAATATATTATGTAAAAAAAAAAAAAAAGTTATTTATCCCCTTATCAATTTTTCTTCAAATTTATATAAAATAATAATAGAGAAAACCGAGTAACACACAAAAAAAAAAAACAGTCGAATTGAGAACCTTTTTTTTCATGAACCTTTTTGAGTTCATTCTCAAATAAGTATTTTTAAGAATAAGCCTTTTTAAAGAATAAGTCGTTTTAAGAATAAGTCGTTTTAAGAATAAATCGTTTTAAGAATAAGTCGTTTTAAGAATAAATCGTTTTAAGAATAAGTCGTTTTAAGAACAAGTCGTTTTAAGAATAAGTCGTTTTAAGAATAAGTCGTTTTAAGAATAAGTCGTTTTAAGGAATAAGTCGTTTTAAGAATAAGCCTTTTTTAAGAATAAGTCGTTTTAAAAATAAGACTTGTCAATAATGAGTCTTTGTACGAATAGGGCATTTCCCGAATAAGGCATATTGCAAACAGTTAAAGCCTTATAAGACTATATAGGTCATTTTGCGAATAGGTCCAATGTCGTCAAAACAAACAAAAAAAAGCACCGGCCAAGTGCGGGTCGGACTCGCGCACCGAGGGTTCCGTACTAACTTGTAGTTATGTAAATTAAATACTGAAGTCCATAAACTATGAAAGCAACATTGCTGCAACAATATGGGTGTCTTCAAGTCGAGAGTGAATAGGTTTCTTCTAGGCAAGCGTGCTCCATCGTAGGCCACATCATCGCCTAACATCAGGCGAGCTGGCGGCCAAGCGCAAGCCTATTTATAATAAAAAAAAAAATGGAAAAACTAGTTTGCGGGACAAACTTAACTTTGCTATCGGAAAATTTTCGTCCCCATACATCGACATAGGTCGCGGTAATTTAAAAAACCGCAAAATAAAACTATCATCAGGCAAGTTGCCGGTTGTTTTATTATTTTAAAAAAACTCACATCAGGGTTATGCCAGAAGACTTTGATGAATCTGTTGTTGAGGACTGCCTCTGTACTCTTGTAGGCGACGCTCGCTTCAGTGGGGGTCGAAAACGTGACTAGGGCCGCCTCCGGGTCGCCGCCGAAACATATCTGTGGGAGAATACAATTTAATAAAATACAAAAAGGTTGCCTGGAAGAAATCGCTTTAAAATAAGACCGCTCATTATATTTCCGTATATTTGAATATTTCCGTATATTTCCGTTTAAAGACATGGTTGAGCGAATGAATCAGACCCTGACGACCGTATCAAATTGGGGTGACGAAAACCTCGTCAAATTCAACGCCAACAAAACCCAAGCTTGTCTTTTCTCCGCAAAAAAGTGTCCATTCACGCTATCTCCACTGTTTCAGAATGTTCCTGTACCTTTGGCAGATCACCTGGATCTCCTAGGGTTGTCTCTTACACCGACCCTCAACTACGGCACCTACCTAGAGTCAAAGGCTAAATTAGCTGGTAAAAAGCTGGGCGTCCTGAGTAAGGTTAGGCGGTATTTCACACCGGGGCAGTTGCTTACTCTGTATCAAGCTCAAGTCCGATCGTGTTTGGAATACTGCTGTCATCTTTGGGACGGCTCAGCCAAATACCAGCTCGAAGCTCTTGAATCGGTAGACCGGCGTGCTGTTCGTCTTATAGGCGATGAGAAGTTAGTGGCTAAGAAACTTCTCAGTCTAGAACACCGCCGTAAAGTAGCGAGTCTGTCAATTTTCTACAGGATTCATTTTGGAGAATGTGCATCAGAGCTACATGACCTTATCCTGCCATCCCCTTTCTACTACAGGACAAGTAGGAAAACGGCCCACTACCACCCATACATTGTGGATTTTCCTTGGATACGTACCAAACGTTTCGATTCTACGTTTCTAATCCGTACGGCCAAAGTTTGGAACAACCTGCCAGCTTCCTTGTTTCCTGAGAGATATAACCTGGGCCTTTTCAAGGCCAGAGTGAATAGGTATCTTCTAAGTCTGCGTGCTTCATCTTCGACCACATCGTCGCTTACCAACAGGCGAGTTGGTGGTCAAACGCGGACTCATCAGCGTTAAAAAAAAAAAAAAAAAAAATATTTTTTATGTTAGTTTAAGTTTCATTTGTATTTTCGGTGTGTAATAAAGATATATTGCATTGTAAAACAAACAACTTATCAGGTGTTATTTTATTTATAATTACTATCATAACTAACAGGCGGTCGTATAAAACTATTAATATTGTCCAATCAACAGGCGGTCGAATAACATTATTAATATTGTCCAATCAACAGGCGGTCGAATAACATTATTAATATTGTCCAATCAACAGGCGCTCGAATAAAATTATTAATATTGTCCAATCAACAGGCGGTCGAATAACATTATTAATATTGTCCAATCAACAGGCGGTCGAATAACATTATTAATATTGTCCAATCAACAGGCGCTCGAATAAAATTATTAATATTGCTAAATCAACAGGCGCTCGAACTAAATCATTGATAATATCATCTAAATTTATTGACTAGAATTATTCTTAATTTTTATTGACATTTCTAAAATTCTTGACATTTTTATTTTTGTATTTTTATTCTTTATTTTTTGTGAGCTTGTTTTTGTAATTAATTTAATTCCGTTCTTATTTTATTGTTATGCATAATTATTCATTTGTGAGATACCAATGTAATTGGCTTGACCGTGTTAAATCTCAATAAATACAATTTATTTTAATTTTAATTTAATTAAAATTTTATTGATATTGCCAACAAATTTCTGTAGTTTGATCTCTATATCCTTATTGTACATCATAAGACGTTAAAGCGGAATTACACTAAGAGATTCGTCAAAGAAATGTTTTTTACTGGAAATGTTCAATTTTAATCCGGAACGAGATAATGCACACTACTGCTTGCGGTCGAATACTGGTTGGGACTGACCAGAGACTGACCTGTATGTTAACAATCTTGCCGAACTTGCAGAAGTGGTTGTTGAGATGAGTGATGTCGTTTAGTCCTCGGGGGACCTTCTTCACTTCCAGGGAACAGTTCACTGCGTTCATTGGAGGAGGCGGTCTTTGAGGTCCTGTTAAATTAATTAAAAATATTTAACCCTAATTTTGGAGAGATCTATGCTCGGAGTTTCTAGCCCGTTGGTCCAGTTGGTAGTGAACCTGCCTTCTGAGCTTGGGGGCGTGGGTTCGATTCCCACCTAGGACAAACATTCATGGTGATGAACATTTGTGTTTGTTCTATAAATAGTTGTTAATATCTATTTATTTTCTCCACAACCTTAAATAACATGCCATCTTAGACTAAATAATACGAAAACAACTTGAAAAAATACAAACAAACTAGCACTAAAATATAAAACCAAACTAATCTATTTAAGTATGTATTTAAAACTATATATGTATGTATACCAGTCTCTGGCAGCCATATCACAAGCTTTGCTTAGTTTGGGGTCACCGTGTGTGCAAAAATGTCCCGAATATTTATTTATTTATTTATTTCATCATCATCAGCCAGCCCTTCACCAGCAGGTCAGCCCTTTGACCTCCACACTGAACGACAGCCTGCCTTTTGCATCCACTGGATGCCCGCGACTCTCACGATGTCGTCGGTCCATCTAGTGGGAGGCCTCCCTACGCTGCGTCTTCCGGTTCGTGGTCTCCACTCCAGAACCTTTCTTCCCCATCGGTTATCGGTTCTTCGAGCGATGTGGCCTGCCCATTGCCACTTCAACTTGCAAATTTTAACAGCTATGTCGGTGACTCAGGTTTTTCGGCGAAGTGCTCTAATGTGTTCCAATGGAAATAAATAAATATGACTATGACTACCGATCAAATTCAGCCTGATTTATGCGCCAGAGTCATGGAAAATTGGACATTTCGGATGCACTCCACCCAGAGAAGCCTTGGCGGACATTTGAATGATGTTATATTCCATACATAATGGCATCGATAGGCCTTTCAAACGATAAAAAAATTTCGATGATATCTCACACACTTTGTTTTATTTAAATTTAAAGATAGGAAGCGCTTAATGAAAGACCATTTATATATAGATTTGGCGTTAGTAATAAAATTAGTAAAATGGTGATTAATTACCTTTACCTAGTCTGTTGTAGTCGAAGTTCTTTTTGTGGGGGGGAGCGGCGTGCCGCGGCGGCATGATGGGGGGCATCGCGCCCGCCACTGGCATCTCGTGACGGACCCTGGGGGCAAGAGAAAAAGTTACATTTTGGAATGGAGACGGCTTATACTCTGGATCAAAAGGCCAGACTAGTTTAAATCTCGATATTTTTGTTTCCTTTCACTTTAGTAAAAGATGCTATTATTGGGCATTTTTCCACTCGGCGGCACCGTGCTGGGGTTCCGTTTTTTCACTGGGGCGGTGGCGATTTCTTTATGTATTTATAGTGTAGCATGAAATTAAAATATTTATAACTTAAGTTTATTTACGAACTAATTTACAAAAAAAAATTAATTTACAATTTTTTTTTTCTTTTTTTTTTTTTTTCTTTCACATGTTCTATTAATTATCAGCTTTTTGTGAGGTAAATAAAAGGACACTAACCTATAAAAAATGGTGTAATTTGGAGAATAGTGTGTATGTGTGAATTTTTCTATTTATGTATTATCTTAGAGCAACTGACGGTATTAATTAACAAAGTTAATAATTAGCTAGAAACAAAGGGGCCATTTAGAAGTTTCTACTTATAAAAAACAGAGTACACTATATGAACGCTAAAACATGTGAATAAAAAATATTGAAATAGAATATTGCTAGAACAAAGAAAAAAGCAATAGACTCCAAATAAATTAGAATGTGCACTTAACAATTTTTTATTTTTTTTTACCGCTCCCAAGTCCGCGTTTGACCACCATCTCGCCTGTTGGTAAGCGACGATGTGGTCGAAGATGAAGCACGCAGACTTAGAAGATACCTATTCACTCTGGCCTTGAAAACGGCCCAGGTTATGTCTCTCAGGAAACAAGAAGAAACAAACTTAACAAATTAAGAAATAAATTTAATATTTAAGACAGAATTGTACCCAAATTTTCACAAATGAGTGTTGAATACTGTTGTCAACTTTATGTTACCCTAGTACGTACCTGGGTATGTGTATGAGCTCGCGGGGCGGCGGCAGGTGGGGCGGGGGGAAGGGGGCGAATCCAGGGGGGCCGCCCATCCAGATATCCGGCACCAGGGGGTTGTACTCTGAAATACAATATCAACACACCTTTATAACAAACATATATTCTGATCGCTCGAAGAACCGATAACCGATGGGGAAGAAAGGTTCTTGAGTGGAGACCACGAACCGGAAGACGCAGCGTACGTAGGCCTCCCACTAGATGGCCTGACATTGTGAGAGTCGCGGGCATCCAGTGGATGCAAAAGGCAGGCTGTCGTTCAGTGTGGAGGTCAAAGGGGGAGGCCTATGTTCAGCAGTAGACGTCTTCTGGCCGATGACGATGACACTGTCTTGAAAAGGCCCAGATCATATCTCTCAAGAAACAAGGACGCTGGCAGGTTGTTCCAATCCTTGGACTAACATGACTTACATGAGGTCATGTAGCTCTGATGCATTCTCCGAAATGAATCCTGTAGAAAATTGACAGACTCGCTACTTTACGGCGGTGTTCTAGACTGAGAAGTTTCTTAGCCACTAACTTCTCATCCATACTAATATTATAAAGAGGAAAGATTTGATTGTTTGTTTGTTTGTTTGCATTGAATAGGCTCCGAAACTACTGAACCGATTTGAAAAATTCTTTCACTGTTGGGTAGCTACACTATCCCCGGGTAACATAGGCTATATTATATTTTCAAACAAAATAGGGATCCTTACTATTTTTTTAATTTTTTTTTTAATAGAATAAGTGGCAAACAAGCAACGGGCCACTTGATGGTAAGTGGTCACCGCCGCCTATAGACACCTACAACACCCGGGGCATTGTCAGTGCGTTGCCTACCTTTGAGGACTCTATTCACCCTTCGTTTGAAGCAGTCCAAATTATATTTCGGAGGAAAAACCGAAGGTGGTAAGCCATTCCACAACTTACAGGTGCGTGGCAGAAACAGTCGATCAAATCGAACAGTGCGAGTCTTCCACGCATCTATAATGTGCGGATGGCATTTTTGGCGATGGCGGCCGGTTCGGTGGTAAAACCGGGATGGGGGGATAAGGTCAAAACCAATAATGTAGCCCAAGGTGTATAAAAATAAGATTTATAATAAAACAAAAAAAAAAAAAAACAAAAAAAAAAAAAAATATATAAAATATATCCCGTAAATAATCATATAACTTTAAGATTTATAATTTTGACTTTGCGTGTTTGACAGTTCTAAGACAGGACAACGTCTGTCGGGTCAGCTAGTTTGTAATAAATAAAACATTAGGACACATCCATAACTGTTCTGCCTGTAGCTACATTTTACTATGGGAATGTTAATTAGATTAGGTTTTCTAATGAAAGTTGCGGCGTTCCTTAGTCCTATTTGTAATGTCGTTAAACGCTTACCGGGTACAGGCGGCGGCATGGCGAGCACTCTGGTCAACGCGTTGTCTTCTAAAACGACGGGATCGTTTCCATGGTCCCATTGGCACTGGTCACCTCGCATGCAGTACCCCTTCTCTGTAAAAACATAGAATTTTTTCAAACTTAACTTTTCACAATTGAAAATAAAACACTTTTTGGCAAGTACCCGGCGAGATACAATGCTATAGTCACAATCGTGCCAAAAAACGTCCGAAACAAAACTCGGCGCACGCTACGAATTGCGCCGACTTGTTGGTTAGTTACAAGGTAGCCGCGATCCGAGTACAACGCCGCGCGATGTCAGAGCTACGATGACAGCGGACAACTAACGTTGAACACTATGCAAGCGACATAACGTCTAAATTGGAGTAAATGTGGCATTGTGAAGTATATAATTGATACAATGACGCTCAGATGTTTTTTGACTGTTTTCATTGTGAAATTGTGACTCTATAGGAATATATAGAGTCACATAATAGATAGCCCGTTGGTCCAGTTGGTAGTGAACCTACCTTCTGAGCTTGGGGGCGTGGGTTCGATTCCCATCTAGGACAAACATTTATGCGATGAACATTTGTGTTTGTTCTATATCTGGTTGTTAATATCTATTTAAGTATGTATTTAAAACTATATATGTATGTATATCAGTCTCTGGCAGCCATATCACAAGCTTTGCTTAGTTTGGGGTCAGATGACCGTGTGTGCAAAAATGTCCCGAATATTTATTTATTTAATATAAGTAATCAAATAAATTAAATCTCAAGCGCGTCGCATAACTGCAAGACCTCTAGACACCGTGAGCGAGTATTGCGTACATAGGGCACGTTTTGATTAAGGCGAAATGGTAGAGAACCGTACACTTGTATGACGGTAATGCTGCGTGCGCGCTTTCAAATATTTCCAATATTTATTTTTTCTTCATTTTCTACAAATAATCTTACGTTTTTACAAAAAACTGCGACCACTAAAGTATTTGAATGATTGTTAGGATAACACACAATTTTATTTGACAAAAATATCTTTTATAGAATCGAATGCAATTGATTCAATCCATTGAATGGGAACGTAAAAACGGGTGTTTTTTTTTAGCAAAGTTTACGATTTTTTTCTATCGAGCCAAATTTCTTTAATCGTGTATCGGTGACCACATCCGAATAAAATATTTCAACGACATTTATTAAACATAAAGAAATAATGTCAATTAATCGATTTTAAAGGTCTACTTTTGAATATTCGTGATGACGAATCGTCAAATTTGAAGCATATTTCGTCTTAAAAACTATTGACAGTACTATTAAATAATTTCATAACATTTATAATATGGACATCCGTCATCTAGTCTACCTGAGACCTTGGACACTGCAGTGTTCGTAACGTCACGAATTAAATACATGCAAAAAAGGTACGCATATAGACTGCACTAAGCCGAAAGGAGGTCATTGTACTCATCATTATGAACAACTTTTACTATGGGACCAACCCTGAAATCGCGAAAAATAAATCAGCTGTTCTATAGAAAACGGTCATTGACACTCGACAAAATGTATGGTAACTGCTGTTTTTTTTTCCAGCTCAGTACAGTCTACAGGGTGTAAGGGGAACACTCTCGAAGCCAAAAGAAGGTAATTGTACTCATCATTTTGAACAACTTTTACTATGGGACCAACCCTGAAATCTCGAAAAAAATATCAGCTGTTCTATAGAAAACGGTCATTGACACTCGACAAAATGTATGGTAACTGCTGTTTTTCGGCTCAGTACAGTCTACAGGATGTAAGGGGAACACTCTCGAAGCCAAAAGAAGGTAATTGTACTCATCATTTTGAACAACTTTTACTATGGGACCAACCATGAAATCGCGAAAAAAATTATCAGCTGTTCTATAGAAAACGGTCATTGACACTCGACAAAATGTATGGTAACTGCTGTTTTTTTTTCCAGCTCAGTACAGTCTACAGGGTGTAAGGGGAACACTCTCGAAGCCAAAAGAAGGTAATTGTACTCATCATTATGAACCACTTTTACTATGGGACCAACCCTGAAATCTCGAAAAAATTATCAGTTCTATAGAAAACGGTCATTGACACTCGACAAAATGTATGGTAACAGCTGTTTTTCGGCTTAGTACAGTCTACAGGGTGTAAGGGGAACACTCTCGAAGCCAAAAGAAGGTAATTGTACTTATCATTATGAACAAGTTTTACTATGGGACCAACCCTGAAATCGCGAAAAATATATCAGCTGTTCCATACATTTTGTCGAGTGTCAATGACCGTTTTCTATAGAACAACTGATAATTTTTTTCGTGATTTCAGGGTTGGTCCCATAGTAAAAGTTGTTCATAATGATGAGTACAATTACCTTATTTTGGCTTCGAGTGTTCCCCTTACACCCTGTATAGGCGTAACCCTGTATAATTACTAACTAATTACGTACGTAACGTAACTTAATTTACTTACTTACTTATATTGTTAAGGTGGTACGTTTCACATGTGGCGGGAAATTCAAATTTCAAACAGTTTCTTTGTCCTTGTAGCCGGGCCGGGTAATTATTTTAAAATAACACAGTGTTTGCGCAATACGTTGGCTGTTCTTTACATTATAATGTACATCTATTTAACAGTAACGCACCATATTACTTACATTTGTCAATAAACCGTTTGAAACAGAAAAAAAAAAATTATTGACAAATGTAAGTAATAATATGCATTACAGATAAATAGCTTTACATGATTTTGTAAAGAATAATAATCAATTTGCGGTAACATCATGATCGTTTACAATAATTACCCAGCCTAGCTACTAGGACAAGAAAACTGTTCGAAATTTGAATTTCCCGCCATACGTGAAACGTACCACCTTAAACAAGTCACAGTCACAGTCATGGTATACGTACCGTCAAAGTCGCGACAGCGCCGTTTGAACGTGTCGCTATGTTCAAGCCTAGCTTCCGCGCGCGGCGACGCACTGCCGCGGGACCGCGAGCGCTCCCGAGACCTGCGTACAAACACACATATTGTATATCTATAATTTTTCTTAATATAACTCCTTTCCGTGCACGGTTGCCTGGAAGAGATCGCTTTAAGCGATAAGGCCACCTGTTAAAAGCCTAGATATTTTATTGTAATGTTTATGTTATCCGTGTTTTGTGGTATTTTAATTAAAAGTTATTGTATTGTACCAAAAGGCGAGTTAGTCAAACGCGGACTTATTCGCGATAAAAAAAACGCACTGGGCAAGTGACAGTTTACTTACCGCTCTCTCTCCCTAGAGCGAGACACGCGTTCTCTGTGGTCTCTGTCGCGCGACATTCTGTCTCGCTCCATCTCTCGCGGGGGCCGCAGTCTGTCTCGCTCGAGTTCGCGGGGCAAAAGCCCTGGAGATCGAGACCTGAGAAAATAAAAGGCAAATAGTTACATCTCAGAGCTGTTGCTAAAATAAATAAAAAACGCCAAAAAATACGGATTGGTTTGAGAATATTCCTCTTTTTTTCAAGTCGGGTGCTTTTGACTTGTGAGATGTCAGCGTAGGAGGTATAAAAACCAAAACTATTGATGAGGGTTTAAGTCAGGGTCGTTTCAACATAAAGTGACGTTAACGTAGGAGATAGATAAACCAAAACTATTGATCAGGGTTTAAGTCAGGGTCGTTTCAACATAAAGTGACGTTAACGTAGGAGATAGATAAACCAAAACTATTGATCAGGGTTTAAGTCAGGGTCGTTTCAACATAAAGTGACGTTAACGTAGGAGATAGATGAACCAAAACTATTGATCAGGGTTTAAGTCAGGGTCGTTTCAACATAAAGTGACGTTAACGTAGGAGATAGATAAATCAAAACTATTGATCAGGGTTTAAGTCAGGGTCGTTTCAACATAAAGTGACGTTAACGTAGGAGATAGATAAATCAAAACTATTGATCAGGGTTTAAGTCAGGGTCGTTTCAACATAAAGTGACGTTAACGTAGGAGATAGATAAACCAAAACAATTGATCAGGGTTTAAGTCAGGGTCGTTTTCGACAGAGACGATCACGTAGGAGATAGATAAACCAAAACTATTGATCAGGGTTTAAGTCAGGGTCGTTTCAACATAAAGTGACGTTAACGTAGGAGATAGATAAACCAAAACTATTGATCAGGGTTTAGTCGGGGTCGTTTTAACATAAAGTGACGTTAACGTAGGAGATAGATAAACCAAAACTATTAATCAGGGTTTATGTCAGGGTCGTTTCAACATAAAGTGACGTTAACGTAGGAGATAGATAAACCAAAACTATTGATCACGGTTTAGTCGGGGTCGTTTCAACATAAAGTGACGTTAACGTAGGAGATAGATAAACCAAAACTATTGATCAGGGTTTAAGTCAGGGTCGTTTCAACATAAAGTGACGTTAACGTAGGAGATAGATAAACCAAAACTAATGATCAGGGTTTAGTCGGGGTCGTTTCAACATAAATTGACGTTAACGTAGGAGATAGATAAACCAAAACTATTGATCACGGTTTAGTCGGGGTCGTTTCAACATAAAGTGACGTTAACGTAGGAGATAGATAAACCAAAACTATTGATCAGGGTTTAAGTCAGGGTCGTTTTCGACAGAGACGTCAGCGTAGGAGGTATATAAACCAATAACGTAGGAGATAGATAAACCAAAACTATTGATCAGGGTTTAAGTCAGGGTCCTTTTCGACAGAGACGTCAGCGTAGGAGGTATATAAACCAAAACTATTGATCAGAGATTAAGTCAGGGTCGTTTTCGACAGAGACGTCAGCGTAGGAGGTATATAAACTAAAACTATTGATCAGGGTTTAAGTCAGGGTCGTTTTCGACAGAGACGTCAGCGTAGGAGGTAGATAAACCAAAACTATTGATCAGAGTTTAAGTCAGGTTCGCTTTTGATACAGAGACAGTAGCGTAGAAAATAAACCGAATTTGATGAAATTTGTGTATCACAAGAATGTTCATAGGATCTTTTTATCCCGGAAATTCGAGAAAACTGGAATATGTATGTACCTAGAGCGCGAGAGGCGGTCGGCCAGCGGGGGGCTGCGGTTGCGGTACCGACCGCGCGGGGACGGCGACCGCGACATCCGTCTGGAATACAACACATACATAAGCTATGTTTATGGTCGACTAGCTAGGCGTTTGACCACAGCTCACCCGACCTTTTTCATAAATTTTGTACTGGACCCAATACCCATATTACCCATTTTTATGTAACACCGCTATGTAATCGTAGCTCTGGCATCGCGCGGCGTTGTAGTCGGATCGCGGTTACCTTGTAACTAACCAAAAAGTCTGCGCAATTCGTAGCGTGCGCCGAGTTTTGGTTCGGACATTTTTTTGGCACGATTGTGACTTTACATGTATTGTATCTCGATTGTTTAAAAAAAAAACTGTCTATGGTCTATTAAAAGACTAATTAAGAGGGTAGATCGTTTTGTCTGCTAACTGTTTAACTGTTCGACCAACCACCCGCATTCTTCAGTCTTCCCGTGAACATGGTGCATGTAACTGCGCCGAAATATCGGAAGCTCATTCAACAACCTTACCACGGTAAATATCCCGTCAATAATCATATAACTGTAATAAATGCGCGGACAGAGTTTAGTGGATGAATCCCGTTTATTGGATTTCACCATTTACTGTTAAGAGAGGTTTTTCCCACTTTAAGCAACGCTTATTACTACAGATTACCATAAGGCTTAATATAAAGTACTAGCGGTCCGCCCCGGCTTCGCACGGGTATAAATTATAACCTATGTCACCCGGGGATAGTGTAGCTTCCCAACAGTGAAAGATTTTTTTAAATCGGTTCAGTAGTTTCGTAGCCTATTCAATGCAAACAAACAAACAATCAAATCTTTCCTCTTTATAATATTAGTATAGATGAAAGTCGAATTTAGTGGAGCAAAACCATGGCGCTTACAAACGGAAGTGCGTTTCGCTACTTCTATTGTTGAGGTTATTCTATTTTTTGAAAAATATAGCTGCAATGTAAAATAGACCCTAACGGTTCCCTCCATAATTATGAAATCTGTATATTAAGATAAAAAAAGGAAGAAAAGCACAAATCAGTGTTACTTCCATATATTTTTTTCTATCGAGCGAAATGTTTTTAAGGTGGTACGTTTCACATGTGGCGGGAAATTCAAATTTCAAACAGTTTTTTGTCCTTGTAGCTGGGCCGGGTAATTATTTTGAAATGAAACAATGTTTGCGCAAATAATTGGTTGTTCTTTACATTACCATGTACAGCTATTTAACAGTAACGCACCATATTACTTACATTTGTCAATAACCGTTTGAAACAGCAAAAAATTAGTTTATTAACAAATGTAAGTAATAATGTGCATTAGAGATAAATAGCTTTACATGATTTTGTGAAGAATAATAATCAATTTGCGCATACATCACGATCGCTTACAATAATTACCGCGGCCTAGCTACAAGGACAAGAAAACCGTTTGAAATTTGAATTTCCCGCCATATGTGAAACGTTCCACCTTAATCGTGATTTGGTATTTACAGTTCTCTAGATAAAACATAAAATTTTGCTATGACACCATTCATATAATTTTAAGCTAACCATGGAAGTAGACAAACTAAAAATAGGATGACCAAAATTGCTAAAAGTGGGAAACGAGAGCCTTAAGTAGTATTTTTAGTGTGTATTGTTTACCTTCTGGCTTCGTCATGTAGGGGGTCCCGAGGGTGCCTCCGTGGCCGCATGCGGCGCTCCGCAGACCGCGAGCGGCGCCTGCGCCGGTCCTCGCGCAACTAGAACATTACCAAGCTTCATCATCATGTGACTTTGCCCTGCACTTCATCATCATCATCATAATCAGCCTTTTAACAGTCCACTGCTGGACTTTTATCCTACCCCCGAAAGGGTGATTGGGCCCTGCACTTATTTAGTACTTAAATAAATTAAACACTGTTATAAACTATCACGGTTTTTCACTAAAGTTATATGATTATCACACAACCACATCGTCATTGATCATTCCACAACCTTACCACGGTAAATATCCCGTAAATAATCAAAAAATTTTAAATAAATTATGTGCAGTTTCGATGGCATCGCTCAACAACGGTGAAGGAAAACATCGTGAGGAAACTGGTATACCTCCCCCTCTCTCTCTCTCTCTCTCTCTCTCTGAGAGAAGGCCTGTGTTCCAGAAGTGGGGACATGATAGGCTGAAAAACGTCAAGAATTCTAGAAATAGAAAAACCGCCACACTAATTTATTATGCCGCGAAATATGAACTTATAAGAAAATGTCCGCAAATTTCTTTATGTCTGGGTTTTTACCGGGAGATTTTTTTTCATCTGGTAACCCTACGTATGATAGTTTTTAGGGTTCCGTAACCAAAGGGTAAAACGGAACCCTATTACTAAGCCTACATTGTCTGTCTGCCCGTCTGTCTGTCTGTCCGTCTGTCCTACCTATTAACGGCTGTATCTTTCGAACCGTAATAGATAGCTAGTTGAAATTTTCACAGAATATGTAACGTTACGGTGGATTAATTAAGAAACAATAAAAAAGTCAAAAAGTAATATTTTTTTCGTCTTTTGTATTAACTCTAATGTAAAAACGGTAATACGTACAAGCGTCAAAATTGGCATGATTATAGTACACACTCTAAAGTATAACAACAAATAATAAATGATGGCCAAGTGCAAGTTGGTGACAAGTTTCTGTTCATTACAAAGTTATAACTGGTAATATTGTGGTGATACGGATCAGTTCGCGAGCCCGATTCGCACTTAACCGGTTTATTGGGAAAATAAGCTTGAGGGAATGTCTACGAGGGTGAAATAGCGGGCCACATCGATGTTTGGTTTGCGATTCAACTCACCAAATCCCCTCTCCTGTCTCTCCTTCTGGGCGGTTGGTCGACTGGCTCTTCCAATAGTTCAGTCAAAGGCAGGACCTGCAAAATTATAATAACAAGCTTATTCTTATTCGAGATGGGGGCGATAAGTCGTGCACTGACGTCCCGCTTGGGGTGTGTTGTGCATTTCCCCCTACCAGCACCTACCCGAGCCAACCCAACTCCTTGAAGTATCGGAGTGAGGCTCTGGGGCGCTGGCACACACGCTCCAGTGGCGTAGATGGTAGTGTAAGCAATGATGATAAAAAGCAGTCTAGCTGTTGTGTTGACGTGGATAAAAAAGGCAATGGTGCCTCATGCAACCCGGTAGCATGAGGCACCATTGCCTTTTTTATCCACGTCAACATAATAACAAGCTATACCAGCTATAAGGAAAACGCTGTCGAAGCCAAAACGCTTTCGTTATACTATCTAATCACAATCGAATAGTTTTTTGTTTTTTTTAAATTAATATTAGGCTTGCGTTTGACCGCCAGCTCGCCTGATGTTAAGCGACGATGCGGTCTACGATGGAGCACGCTTGCCTAGTAGAAACCGATTCACTCGTGATTTGAAGACACCCAGATTGTAACTGACGGGGAACACCCACTCAGGCAGCGAATTCCACAGACTAGCAGTTCGCACAATAAATGTGGAATCAAAGCGCTTCGTACGGGTTTTCGGAATATCAAATATAAAGCGGTGTCGATTGTTTGTGCCCGCTCTGGCAGTCCGATAGAAAATGAGCAGGAGGGAATTAGATCGTGCAGATCTGATGCATACTTGAAATGTATCAGATAAAAACCGATAGACTAGCAACTTTGCGCCGATGCTCAAAACTAAGAAGCTTCGCCCGAACTAAGGATTCATTGCTGATAAGCTTTTTGGCACGTTTCTCAATAGACTCCAATGCCTCAAGCTGGTACTTAGCTGATCCATCCCAAAGGTGAGAACAGTACTCCATGCACGACCGAACTTGTGCTTGGTAGAGTGAAAGCAACTGTTCCGACGTGAAGTACCGTCGCACCTTCGATAGGATACCCAGCTTTTTGGCAGCCAATTGCTTTATACTTGTTGTTTAGAATTTTGTAAACCAGCAATGTGACGCGTGCAAGCGTGCGCACGGCGCAGGTCGTTCGTTGACCTGTAGCGTCAGATGATATTTTATTTGCATTCGCAACATTTCAAGTAATTTCTAGAACCCTTTCGTACGTTATCTGACTGCAGCGCTTACGGAAGTTCGAGACAACCTATATCACGCTCAAATTACGGCGCCATCTAAGTTTAAACCGTTTTAGGCAAATGTTCCGAGCTACGCTCTAATGTTCCGCTATTGTCTTTCCTCTTAGTCTATCTTCCTTGTTAACAGTCACCCAGTATATAAACGTTGGATGGGGTTTAATGTTACCTTAACGAGTGTTTGTTCCATGAGGGGCGGGCGGGGCGGTGGGGGCGGGGGCGCGTGCTTGGGTGCGCGCGACACCACCACGCGGTGCCGCCCCGCCGGGGGGGACGGGATGCGCACCACTCGGGGCCCCACGCTGCCGCCATTAGGAACTGGCAATACAAAAAACAAGGTCAAATTGGGGAAGTTCGGGTAAGTGAAATCTGGATTGTAAACATCTTTCGATTTTTATTTATTTTACACGGGAATTACTCACGTAAGATTAAGCCGGTTACTCCGACTATTGTTTCAACCGCAGTAGGCGGTCTTTCGATTTTATAAGTGAAACATTTTTTTGGCTTGTGTCTACCATCTTCCTACTATAATTAGTTAGTGTCAGCTGTTTGTTTTCCGAATAGTGTAAAATAAAATAAAAAAGTTTTGACGCCAACGTGGAAAAAAACATGTCGGCTCGTTGGATTATTTTCCTAAAGTTGTGTATTTTCGAGTGTTAATGTGTACTAATGGTGAATTATTATTCATTAGTTCAGTAGTTTCGGAGCCTATTCAATGCAAACAAACAAACAATCAAATCTTTCCTCTTTATAATATTAGTATATACTAGCTGTTCGACTTCGTACTTTCATCATCATCATCAGCCCTGAGTGACCCACTGCTGGGTATAGGCCTCCCTTTGTTTATGCCACTCTCCCCGGTCTCTCGCTATTCGCATCCACTCCCGACAGTATTTCTGATGTCGTCAGTCCACATACTTTCATATAATATTTCAACCCCCTTTTGTCTTCCTTAATTCGGCCCTTTCAAAAACCCTTTCTTAGCGGACCTCTATGTACCCCATACGTAATCTACTTGCCAAATTTCAGCTTCGTAATCACAAAACTTTTAACAAAAATTAAAACCCCCATTTCCCGTCCTTAATCCGTCTTTTTCGGAAATAATTTAATACAGTATTTATTTTATTTCAAACCATTAACCTGAACACCAAATTTCATTTCCCTAACATCAAAAACAAAGGACTTTCATACAAACTTTCAACCTTCTTTTGCCCCCCTTAATTCAGCCCTTTCGCAAAATCATTTCTTAGCGGACCTCTACACACGGACACCCCATAAGGAATCACTGAGAAATTTCAACTTCGTAAGTCAAGTAGTTTTCGAGATTTCGTTATGAGTGAGTGAGTAGGTGAATTTCGCTTTTATATACAGGATGTGAGGGGAAAACTCTCAAAGCCAAAATAAGGTAATTGTACTCATCATTATGAACAACTTTTACTATGGGACCAACCCTGAAATCGCAAAAAAAATATCAGCTGTTCTACAGAAAACGGTCATTGACACTCGACAAAATATATCATAATTTATCTTTGTTATTTCGCACCCTGTACCCGACGCTAGCGTCAACTCACCAGGTATGTCAGTTTCTGTCTCCGCCTTCTCCACCTCGGGCTCGGGGGGAGGGGTTGGAGGCTTTTCCGCCTCTCTCGGTTGAAGGTACTCGTTGCTCTCCAGAGATTTGAACAGCATCTCCACAAACGGTTTGGTTTCTGCGAAACAGGGAAAATGCTTCATACATGATCTACATTAGGGCTTCGAAATGTGTGACCTATACTGGGTTACCATTAATGACATACGGCACTGAAACGTGGTCTCTCACTATGGGCCTCATAAGCAAGCTCAAAGTCGCACAACGAGCTATGGAGAGGGCTCAGGGTTTCTCTACGAGATGGAACAGAAATGAGGAGATCCGTAGACGAACGAAAGTTAACGACATAGCACACCGGATTAGCAAGTTGAAGTGGCAGTGGGTAGGGCACATATCACGCAGAACAGATAGCCGATGCGGCCGAAAGGTTCTCGAATGGAGACCACAGACCGGTAAGCGCAGCGTAGGACGTCCACCCACAAGATGGACAGACGACCTAAAAGAGACCGCAGGGAAACGCTGGATACAGGCCGCTTCCAACCGGCCCTTTTGGAGATCGATGGGGGAGGCCTATGTCCAGCAATGAACGACTTACGACTGAAATGATGATATGATGATGATACTGAGTTACTAAGGGGTGGGTGTACTAAGCCGAAAGGGTTCCATAGTACCCATCATTATGAACACCTTTTATTATGGGAGCAATACTGAATCGCAAAAAAAAAAACCGTTCCATACATTTCGGCGGCAGTAATCGTAAATCGATAACTATCAGACGGAAGTCAAGCGTCAAGTTTTCGATTAACGCTTTGTTGACAGCGACGACATCAAATAGCGAATAACGTAGCCGTGCGGTAGCGCCACAGAAAAGAGAAGTAAATAGAACGGAAATGAGAAGGAAAATATGTTACCAGGCATTATAAGTGAACCTTGATTGAACATTCTTATTTAGATCAACGCGTCCAACTCCGCATCACAGTTGCTCAGTGATTTCGAATGACTCACGTTTCGTTTATATGGGTGCAACTGGCTACAAAAAAATTCTTACAAAAAACTTTTCTGTGGGTAGCGCGACCAATCACGTTATTAATTTAGCTAGAGCGCGTTCCAAATCAAAGCCACCGAAGACAATTTTCCTTTGTTCAGCATAATCAGCCTTATAATAGTCCACTGCTGGACTTAGACTACCCCCGAAAAGGCGATTGGGCCATATCCACCACGCTGGCCCAGTTGCGGGTTGGTGGATTCACATACGTCATTGAATTCCTTCTCCGTACGTATGCAGGTTTCCTCACGATGTTTTCCTTCACCGAAAAGCCAGTTGTATGAAAATCCGTACATAAACTCCAAAGAGCTCATTGGTACGGGCCCGGGATTTGAACCCACGACAAGCTTTCAAGTCTAGCGGTCTCCAAAATAGGCCACCACGGCTTTTTAGGCTCTCACGGCTTTTTTTGGGCAGAGTTGGTTCTCAAGTAGCTAACAGACGTGTGAATTTAGTCAACGGACCGCCGTCCAACCAACGGGGGAGAAAAAGTGAGAATAACATATTTCCCTCTCTTTCTTTCCCGTTGGTCAGACGGCGGTCCGTCAACCAAATCCACACGTCTGTTAGCTACTTTACTAGCGCTGTTGGCGTGATTTTTGTCGTGTACTCACCCGCTTGTAGGAATACGTCGAGTTGGTCCACCATCACCTCTCGCAGTTCTTCCACTGGTTTGTCCTTCTTGACCAGAGCGTACACATATTTGGCGAGCGCAGCTGGGTCCGCATCGCAACTGAAATTAAGAATGTAAAGTAAAATAGTAATAGTAAGAAATCTAAAGAATAAGGGCCCAAAGATTGTGATAAATGTCAATGGTGTTGTCAACTTTTAAAATTACGCGTTAACACCACACATACTCACACATACACTCACACATTTACACTCACACTCACACATATACACAAACACACACACACCATACACAAACCTAAGTGCTCTAATATTTAATAGGTAATGATAATAGTGTTATAGTGTTGAGTGGAGACCACGAACCGGAAGACGCAGCGTAGGTAGGCCTCCCACTAGATGGACCGACGACATAGTAAGAGTCGCTGGCATCCAGTGGATGCAAAAGGCAGGCTGTCGTTCAGTGTGGAGGTTAAAGGGGGAGGCCTATGTTGAGCAGTGGACGTCTTCTGGCTGATGATGATGATGAATGATAATAGTAGTTATATAGTGCATTACGATTAACGATAGATTTTATTAGTTGATATAGTAGTACCCGCCGTCGCCCAATGCTCACCTACCATCTATTTCTGAGCAAAGCGGTATGCCGAAAACCAGCCCTGCGTGACCCTTCGGGACCTCTCAGCACAGCACTGAGCGTACCCCTATTGCCAAACATTGTATCTCCTTATGTTTCTTACAGTACGTATATGAAAAGAAAAAAAAAAAAAAAAATATATTACTGTATAAACATTTACAGATAAATTATACTAATGTAAATTAAACATGCTTAAACAGAGATTTAGTGCCCTTGATAGTATTATCTAACGGTCCTCACACTAGGCACAGCCTGTATCGTGAGGACCTGGATACGATTGCAAGTGCACAAGAGTTAGATCTCAGCTGACATTATTTTACAATTACTTTTAAAAAATAACAAATATGACCATTTAAAAAAATATTTTAAAAAAATATGTCCATTGTTTTTGTGTTATGGCAATAAATATATATCTTATTCTTATGTATTTATGCCAGTTAAAACCATACATCTCAGATTGGTTACATAAAAAATAATCAGTAACTCTTATCAGTAACATTGTATTATAGTTATAAACAGAAGATAAGGGTTTGATAAGAGTTATTCCTAATAAAAATATAACTTAAGCAATAGCTTTCATTAAAATTACATAACAATACATTAGAGCGAATTTTTAGGGTTCCCTACCCAAAGGGTGTAAACGGGACCCTATTAATAAGCCTACTCTGTCTGTCCTTCCTACCTTTTAACGGCTATATCTTTCGAACCGTAATAGATAGCCAGTTGAAATTTTCACAGAATATGTAATGTTACGGTGGATTAACTAACAAATAATAAAAAAAGTCAAAAAGTAAATACTTTAGGGCGTTTTTCAGGTTTTTTTAAATCGTATTGTAGGATTAGCTCTAATGTACTAAAAACGGTAATACGTACAAGCGTCAAACTTATACGTGATTATAGTACACACTCTAAAGTATAGCAACAAATCCTACTTTCCTACTAATATTATAAACGCGAAAGTTTGTATGTATGGATGTCTAGATGTATGGATGTATGGATGTTTGTTCCTCTTTCACGCTGAACGGAACAACGAATCGACCTGATTTTTTGCATGGGTATAGTTTAAGAGCCAGAGTGGTGACATAGGCTACTTTTCATAATCATCATCATCACCATTTTTCATCTCTACGCGGGTGAAAACGCGGGGTAATAAATTATAGTAATAAATAATGGCCAAGTGCGAGTCGGTTACAAATTTCTGTTCACCAAAGTTAAGCAACGTCGGGCGCGGTACTTACCTACTTGGACGGGTGACCACCTGGGCGTGATGTTTTATTACACCACTTTTGTACTTTAGTAATTAAAAAATTATGTGGTGGTATGGAATCCTCAGTGCGCGAACCCGACTCGCACTTTGCCGGTATTTTTTTTTGTTGGCTGTAATCTATACAGGGTGTTCTTTTAGCACCCGAGTTCATATCCCGTCTTATAAAAAATGTCTTGCCCCTAAATTCCTCTATCCATTGGTAGTCGCTATAATTGGCTTAAAGATATTTTCTATCACACTTGGGAGAGCTATAATCCTGAATTGAAGTAATGAGATCTATTTAAAATGCTAAACAAACCCCGCTGTGATTCAGTTCTAATTATAGATCAACCTGTGAGATGGACGGCGTGTGGTTTTGTAATCATTGATTATAATTAGATGCACAGTCAATGTGATCCTTTAGATATATTTTCAAAACAGTTTCTTACGTAAATATATAGTTCAGTGGTTACCAAAGTTGTCTTGACCACGGCCCATCTTCAAATAAACAGGCGAAGTGCGAGTCGGGCTCGCGCACTGAGGGTTCCGTACCACAAATTATAATAAGGTTGTCCAAGTAACTAAAATACCAGTTAAAATAGCTCCTTCTAAAATTGTCGAATCAATTGCTCAACGAAACAGGCCCTCAAATATAACTTGGTAATGAACAGAAATTTGTCACTGACTAGCACTTGGCCATTATTTATTATTTGTTGTTATACTTCAGAGCGTGTACTATAATCATACCATGTTTGACGCTTGTACGTATTACTGTATAAAAAAATTACTTAGTTCCAATCCACTTTATCCACTATAACATTACATATTCTGTGAAAATTTCAACTGTCTATCTATTACGGTTCGAAAGATACATACATTTAAAGGTAGGACAGACAGACATCGTAGGCTTAGTGATAGGGACCCGTTTTTACCCTTAGGGTACGGAACCCTAAAAATGGGCTGGAGGGAATTGTAAATACAGAATAGTTTCAATTTCAATAATACGTGTTGATGTATCTGTATGTAGTTCCATGTAAATAGTTTTAAGTTAAGTTTAGAAGTAACCTCTTTTGTTATTTAATCTGTGGCCGAGGTTTTGCCGCCATTTTCGAGTTGGTAATTAATGGAATGCTAATTAGCACAATAAGAATATCATTTGAAACATAATAAATAATCTGTTATATTGTTTGTGAAGTCACTAGCGACCCGCCCCGGCTTTGCACGGGTATTTGTATATACAATTTTATTGTATATACAAACCTTCCGTTAAAAATTATCTAACTGATGGTGAAAACCGCATCAAAATCCGTTGCGTGGTTTAGGAGGAGTTAGAGGCCATACAGACATACAGACAGACAGACGCGAAAAGCGACTTCAATTTATACTATGTGGAGAACAGATAGAGAAGAGAAGATGACTAATATGTTAATTATGTCGTACTTTGTAGGAAAAGTTATATTTGTTTGTTATTTTACTTTTGATTGGTTGAGCTGTCGAGCTCTTTATGCTAAAAAATGTAGAACCTACACAATGATTCGGCACAACGAAACGCTCTGATAACTCTAGTCACTAAGGGGTTGTCTTTTAATCGTGTGAGTTCAAACAGGGATGAGGGAGAGGGTTCCAATAACATCATAGCGAGTGTACTAATATACTTGTGTGCTTAGGGTTCCGTACCACAAAAGAAAAAAGGAACCAAGGGTTTCTTTTCTTCCTAGTCTATTGGTTTTTTATTGGACACATTTCTGAGTGTGTATCAGATCTGCATGATCTAATTCTATCTTGCCGATTTTTCAGCCATTCATCACACACGCCGGATGGTTTCCGGAATATGGTTGATGTTCCGAAAACCAGTACGAAGTGCTATTATTCCACTTTTATTGTGCTTACTAGTCTGTGGAATGCGCTGCCTGAATGGGTGTTCTCCGATGGTTACAATCTGGGTGTCTTCAAGTTACGAGTGAATCGGTTTCTTCTAGGCAAGCGTGCTCCACTGTAGACCGCATCATCGCTTAACATCAAGCGAGTTGGAGGCCAAATGCAAGCCTATTTTTTTTTTAAACCTACATAATGAGGAGTACAATGACCTCTTTTCAGCTTAGTATCACCATTGTTTTCTTGTAATACTGTAAAGAATTGTGCTTTTAAGGACAGGGCAACAAGTTCAAAAGTGCAAAGCTAGTATTTGTCCCCGCTCAGACAAAATATATCACGGTTGCCTGGAAGAGATCGCTTTAAGCGATAAGGCCGCCTGTTAAAAGCCTAGATAATATTTTTGTTGTAATTTTTATGTTATCCTTGTTTTGTAGTATTTTAATAAAGAGTTTTGTATTGTATCTTCTTCATAAATATAAACTCTTGGAGATACCTCGAATTATTAACAAGTAATTCTATTTCAGGCATCAGTCTATGTACTATGTACTACTACATCAAATTCTTTGATTTCATTCCACAGCTTATCTGAGCAAGGTTTTATCAGGATTGAGTACTGTGTAAAGATGATTCTTATGAATTTATTTGATAAGGATAATGGGATAAATAGTAAAGTCCGTGTAATTAACAATGAGTTTTGAAACTGCTCAACAAACTTTATCTCTCGCTTCAAATACTGCGTAACTTAGATTATTCTGCAAGGTTATGTGAAAATATTGACGTATTATGAATAGAAAGCAGTGGAAAATGCTCACGTAACGCAAAATTGTTTAGGGAAACTAGTGATATCATCAAAATAAATGCCATGTGAGCATCCCAAATTGACAGTAGGCATTATTGCAAATTCGTAATTTGATACCCAAGGTCTAATAATCAAGCATCAAATCAGTATAAACAGACATTATTACTTGGATAGAAGGATATAAGTTAGTTGGTTGAATTGGGGTTAAGTTCGCAATTTCTAGAACTTGAATGTAAATAATAAAATAAATATGGCAGCGGAAATACTCACAGGGGTTCCAATATGGAAGTCAGCCAAGACTTAAAAACGTCTGGATTCTCGATAATCATCCTGTTTAAATAAAAAAATATAGATCACACACGACAATCCATTAGATAAGCACTAGATTTAGATAGTTTGTTAGCAACTGGCGTCAAGGAAAAGTTTGTATTTCTCTTCACAAAATTCACGTCCTTTACGCTCACGTATCACAAAAATTATTTTTAAGGAATTGAACTTGTCAAAGTCATGCAAGCAGTCAACGCCACTTTTTCTTTTTAAATGTTGCTGTTAAGCAAAATAAAAACTTTTACTACTCCCAATGTCATTGAACTAATAAATAATACGGTTCGAAATATACAGTCGTAGGTAGGTAGTACAAGTAGCAAGTAGAAGTTGTTATTAGCAGCTAGCTACTACGCACTACGCATCGTCTGTAAGTGCTTAAAGCTAAGAACTTTATATTAATTAAATAAAAATATATTTATTTAAAAAATTTGTTTATATGTTTGCGTGGTTTATCGATTGATGATACAGCATTTGTTATATTGTTCCACATTTAGATACGTACCATTATATTTATTTGGATTGTCTTTAGACCTTCAACGGTCTATGGGCAGTCTAACTGTATTTGTAGTGTTAGTTTTAGCTTGTATTTTGTTTAGTTATTAAAGGCACTTGCCCGGAAAAAAAAAACCATTATAGTAGAATTCAAAATGATAGCAACACTCTAAAAAAATAAATTGCAACGACATCTATCGTAATTTTATCAAACGTCACATCAGTCACTTTCAGTTTTGTCAGGTCATGATAATTCAGTCAGTCTTGAGTCAGTCCAATTCGGTTCTAGTCAACTTGATTCAGATAGCGCTGTTTACAATCCGATAGAATGGGACGATCAAGGGACGATTTCGTTTGTTGAAGGTAGGTCAAAGGTTCAATACTTAGAATAGTTATTCTCAGGTTCAATAGTACCAACTCCCAAGCTATTATTTTGCCTTTAGACCTTCAATGGTCTATGGGCAGTCTAACTGTATTTGTAGTGTTAGTTTTAGCTTGTATTTTGTTTAGTTAATAAAGGCAGTTAAAAAAAAATAAAAAAATTATGTGCCAATCTGCACATCTGCCAGCATAGGTGCCAGTGTGCGAAACTGCCAACAGACTGTGATTCCAATACTTTTCTTATTACCATAGCTTAGAATAACTACACAAAGAAACCAAGTACATTCGCAAAATTTAAGCCATTCAAATGGTGTCATATATGGCTTCAAAAAAAAAAAAAAAAATTTACTATGACAATTTGCGCGGTGAAATCGCAAATCAGAAAAGCAGCATAAGAGTTATGGTGTGACATCCCACAGGTAATCCATTAATTTTCTTGCTTAAATCGTTTAAAATACCAATCGAAACGTAAGCTACGAAGCGAATTTGTAGCTTACGTTTTAAGAAGGCGTTGTTTGGAAACCTACCTTCTCTGAGTAGTTATTCTAAGTACCATAGATTACGTCTATTGTCTTCTGTGATATTACTGCGGAACAAAACAAACAAGTAGGTACGAAAATACAAAATATGGGCATGATGAATCATAAATAGATAGGTACTTTTAGGGATTTTCGCAAACGTTACAAATTTGTGCTTTTTAATAAAAAAGTTCCATAAAAGTTTTATATGAAAATTCTAAAAATCCAGAGATATCCTGAGATTTACAAAATCCGGCCGCAATCCTGAAAAGAGCCTAAAAATTCTGAATTTTCAGGACAAATTCTGTGATATGGTGACCCTTGGGCTTGTTGCAATCCGTAGAGTTTTGGCGCCAACGTGGAAAAAAACATGTCGGCTCGTTGGAATATTTTCCTAAATTGTAATTGTAATTATTTTGTCTTGTGTATTTTTGAGTGTCAATGTGTACTAAATGGTGAATTATTATTCATTAAGTGCTCTTAAGCGTGCATGAGTGTGGGCAAGTGATACCTATAACGAGGTGAAACGTGCCTTTTCGTCATGTTTCCAAAACTCCATAGAAGCCTCTAGTAAAGTCTCCACCACTTTACAGGGGCATGAGTTTGACTTGACCGTGACTTACTTAGCTTGACTCTGATTGTGACTATGACTTGTTTGACGCTAAACTTGTCTAATATTATGACTAAAGGACATTGAATCCAAGGTCATGAAAATTTTAATTAACAAAAAAAAAAAAAACGAATACACCCCTAGTTTTGTGGGTACTACCTACTCTATAAGTATTCTGTGCCAAAGCATGTCTTCTGTGCCAAAGCTAACCAAAGGGATGGGAAAAGGATACAGAGAGCTATTTCATCGAACTAATTCATTTAGTGAATAGATTTATTTTATGTTTGAATTTACGTTTTCATTGAGTAATAATTTTGCTTACATAACACTTACACATCGACATAAACATCGATTATTTACTTACGTATTTTTTGGTAGATTTGTTTAATGATTTCTAATAATTTCTACGAATTAATTAATTTTTAAAAGAAGGTAAGTTGGTGCTTACATAACCTGTGAGTACATAAAGGTAAGTATATTATTATTTAAAACTAGCTGCGCCCCGCGGTTTCACCCGTGTGGATCACTCCGTAGGTAGGTAGGTATCATCAGCTATTTATCTGCCAGTGAAAAATCGGCCGTTTTGGAGTCCTTAGGGAACATACACGCACGCACAAACACACACACACACACACACACACACACACATCACACATACCTATACACATAGCATTACTGAAGAAGATTGAATAAAAAAAATATTGGCACAATGCACTTATTTCGAACGACAATTTAAATAATCTTATTTTATAATAGGCAGTGGCAGAGAGTCAATAAAATTATCTTATGAATATCTGTAAAAAAGTTCACCGAGATCACATGGATCGTACGATATGATATTTGCACAATAAAGCAGATAAAGCGCTTCGTTCTTTTTCAACCTGCCTGCGTATAAAATCAGCGTCTAATCTGTAGCAAGGTCAAGTCGCTAGATGACCAAAATTATATTACGGCAGTCTTCCCGTGAATGGGCCATGACTCCTCACGTGGATAACACTTTAAAATAAATTAAAATAATAACACGAAGACGTGAAAACTTATCTCTAATTTATATTTTTGGTTGTTGACATTGTAGTGTTATTATAAAGGTTACATTACAATTTACAGTGTTAGTGTGAACGCTTTAAATTTTTTCCTTGCGTTGCGTACTGGCAGTTGAACGCGCGGGAATGACAGTCGTAAATCAAAAAGTTGGCGGGAAGACGTGCGATTTTTAAACATTATATTTTTTTCTAAATTAGGCCGTTATGGCCAGTGGTTGTGTAGTGTTGTGAAAGTTTTATTTATGTTATTAACGATTCCGTTCTTCATCGGAATTGTGTTTGTTATTTATACTATTAGGTTATTTTTGGAACGGACTAAGGAATCAGTTCCTGGTAAGCATAATTTTTTTTTTGTTATAAATAAATCTATTTTTCTTCTCTTTCTAATTTTAGAACTTTGACCTCGTTGGTGGATTTTACGATAGTACCTATAGTAGGTATCCAGTCTTCCTGACATTAAGCCAGAATTTTGGCTTTCTTATGACGTTTCACTTTCTCCTTAATTTGTGCGATATTGGCATTCCTAGGCTCTTTCCTTTTTATTCTAAGATAGTTATGATGAAATTGACATGTCAAACAAAGTAGCCAAGCATCTTATAGTATTTGGCCATACTTCACAAAATTACCTAGATACCTACGTATCGCAAAATTTATTACATACCTTTAAAACAAGTTACACTAAACCAGTTTATGTAGATTTATTTAACTAATATGCATCTCATTATTTTATACCATAACTTCGTCACCATTATATCTGTATCACTTTTACTTCGTAATGTCTTAAATATCTACGATAAATTGTATGGTACACCGGTAGGTTTTTCTAAATAGGATCGTATATTCGGTATGTAAACTGCGTATCGAATTCCATACAAATTTCGAAATTGAAATTTGTATGGGATTCGACAAGTTTGACAAGCAGTATATGCTTGAGATAGGGCCTCCAATCTTAGAGCTGCATTTTGTCGATAACCTAGGGCCACCAATCATAAAGATGCATTTTATCGATATGCTAGGACCCCTAATCATATAAAACAGCATTATGTCGATAAGCTACGAATTATAAAGCTGCGTTTTGTTGGTAAGGTAGAGCCACCATTCATAAAGCTGCATTTTGTCGATAGCGTAACGCTAAAGTGTTAAATAAATAGTTCGCAATGAATGATGATTAATGGGAAGATAAATAAGGACTTAGCAGCAACAGCAGTTCTTAGCACTTTTGAAAGTCTCTCTCTACCATGGCGCATGGCGGTTGTTTTAAAACCGTGCTCCATCCTCAGCCACAATCACTTACCATATTCAGGTAAGTTGGTAGCCAAACGAATATCTATAGATCCATATAAATAAAAAAGTTTATGCTGTTCGTTGGTTATTCATCACTTGAGAATGGCTGGACAGTTTTTGTCTTCTTAATATATTCGTAATAGTCCAAGACAAAGAAACATTTGACAAAATTACGTGGGAAATTCGGAAAAAAATTAAAGTGCTTTTTTGTATAAACTCAACACCATAACTCATACTTACAAATTTATTTAATTTGGACAGTATAGACGTTCTGTTGGGTCAGCTGTCAGCTATAGTATAGGTACGATAAAAAAAAAAACTTCTATTCCGAAAGAAAAATGATTATGAAATTTCATTTCTTGTACAGGAGCCTTATGTAAGAATATCACCTAAAACATTGGTATACTTTAGTATAAATGTGGTTCATAGAAATGTATGTACCTTTTACGTCAAAAACATTGCTGTTTTGCTATGATGTGGTCTTCTTGTGCCCAATGAGAAAATATATCATGTTTCGTGGTAACATTTAATGAAAATTCAAATTATTGAAATTAAATCGTTGCCATTATATTCAAATGGGGTTGCTTCGACTCAGAGTTCACGATGCCACGTCGTATGACGCTGAATATTTAGTATTTACAGCAACCAATTTAAAGAGTTGAGTGCAGGCGCCACTGTCGTATTTTGACAGTCATTAGTCGGTATTTCTAGTTCCCGCATTTAGCCAACTCCACTGTTTATGGTGGTCGCACTGGAATACGGCTTTAGTTGTGTTAACCACGTGTCTTGAACTGATGTATTAATACTACCATTTGTAATGTATTTGAACACGCTTAATTTATATTTTCACCAAGTTTAATGATTTTCATTTACATGGACGTTTCAATTGGTTGCAAAGACAGCTCAAGAATTTAGAGGCTGTCAGGGTGTTAGCGTTAACGCCTACGGAAATATGAAATTCGCGGAGCCAAAAGCCCCAACTCGGGGAAGAAGAAAAAAAAATAAAAAAATATGAAATTGTATAAAAATGACATTGACAATGACATTAGCTTGAGAGATGTTCTCTCATTCCATACAATAGGGTGTTTGACTGCATTGAAAATATTATGCCAATTGACATCATCCATAAACATGACATAATGAAATAGCATATTTCATTGTTTTTTTTATAAAAATATGCTTATTTTTTGTAAAAAACGCGAATAAAATAACTGTATTTTCGACATTTGATCATGTGATCGAAAACGGTCTGTAATTGGCTTCATCCCTAGTGACGTCACACAAATCTAAACAAACAGATTTTGTATTGATATTTGCGAATTTATTGTTGTAAAGCTATTTTGAGAGCGATTTATCCAGAAATTATCACCAAAAACAGTCCGGAGGTTAAATGTGAGAAGAATGGAGAAACATTTTGTGCAAGCAGACAGCAGTAACTTACCCAAAATTAATGTATTTATGGTTGCATATTTCTTCAATAATAATCTACGTCATTGTTTCTACGCTGCAGAACTCAAAACGTAAAAACTACAATGTAAGTATTAATTTTTAATTGTTCTCCAAGCAAAACATTCAATCAAGTTGTACAAAAAGTATGTTGTAGTAGGTGGATATCACTATTTTGTTACGTTATGTCTTTACAATGTTTAAAAAGAAAGTAACAGTACATAAAATAGTAATGCAATAAAAACACAAATTGTAATAGAAATATATAGACTCAAATATGTACCTCAAAATGATCTTCGCACATAGAAACACTTGAATTAGCTCCAATACTTTTGGGTTCTCTACGAGCTACTTAGTTCCAACCACTTTTTGCGAGTTTTGGGGTCCATTGGAACAGAAACGAATAGTTTTTCCGGTGTTTTATGGAAGTATTTGTACATTGTGGCACTACACAACATTTATAAACCATTACTTCTATTAGAAAATTAGTGATTATCAAACTTTTGCTGCCTGGCTGCAGCTGTTTTGTTTTGTGTGACGTCAATCGTCGCTCGATCGGAGCTATGACGCAGGTCTGCGTTTTGGCGCGATATTTTTTTATTCAAACTTTAACATCGATTTATATCGCAAATACGACTGATATCCAGAAAATATAAATGCAGTATACATTAAATTATATCAGGCAATAATGTGCAATAGTTTCCCAAAAGTAGTCAAATACCCTATTTCATCTTTCCGTAAGCAATAAAGTTAACAGAAAGTGGGTCTTGTCTAACCTCCTAGGGAAGGGACCGCTGATCTTATAGAGCGCTCGGGGCGTAAACCCGAATAGGTAGTGCAAATTCGAATCCACCAGTCATCATTCTTTTTTATTGTTACTGGTAGAGCCAGTAGACCAGTTCCATATAAAAAAATAAATCCTAAAGATTGAAACAACACTTATAATAACTAGTATAATTATATTTGTACACAAACATTCATGTGATGAACATTTGTGTTTGTTTTATATATCTAGCTAGATATTCTGGATGTTAATATCTATTTAAGTATGTATTTAAAACTATATATGTATGTATATCAGTCTCTGGCAGCCATATTGCAAGCTTTGCTTAGTTTGGGATCAGATGACCGTGTGCAAAAATGTCCCGAATATCTATTTATTAATATATATATTGATTTTTTTAAACCCCCGAGAAATGAACTGGTAATCTTCATAAGACTGACTATATATATATTCTTGAACCACAGCTAGGAACACTCTTGAGCAAGTTACTTTAAAAAAAAACTAAGTCAAAATAGGTTCAGCCGTCTGAGAGCTACGATGCCACAGACAGACACACAGACAGACACACAGACGCACATTAAACTTATAACACCCCCTTTTTGCGTCGGGGGTTAAAATGACTGAAGATATACGGTACTATGGCCTACGTGCTATAAACCAGACTTGGCTAAACATTCACAAAGTATATACCTACTTATTCAATTGCGCATATGTAAATTGTAAAATGCTTACTATTACAAGTGCGCACGTAATTTACTACGAGCTGGCATTGTATCCTTATTGACCAATTGACTCTGAGCGTAATTTTTGATTTATGTAAGGCAAAATCCTTCACTAATATCAAGGAAGATAGACCAGGAAAGATAATAGCGGAACATTAGAAAGTAGCTCGGAAATTTGCTTAAAACGGTATAAACTTAGATGGCACTCATGACACCGTAATTTGAGCGTGTTATAGGTTGTCTCGAACTTCCGTAAGCGCTGCAGTCAGATCAGATAGCGTACAAAAGGGTTCTACAAATTACCGTAGCGCTAGTATCGCAGTCAAGTTTCGCAACTACATATAATATAATATTCTGAACTTATTAAAATGAGTTAATTTTTTTTTACAGTTACAAACTCACCACGAAATAATTGAAACGTCCTTCATTTCACTTCCTCAGCTGTCATTATCAAACGTCCTATTTCACCTTCAAGATGCGCATGCAAGAGGCGTGACATCAACTTGACATTTGACATACGATAAACCTTTAATTTAGATAACCGTTGACATGCGGCGAAATAGCCATCTCTATCGATTCTTCCTTGTCGCAACACTATTGATATATTTTTTTTCTTTAATTTTAGGGGTGTACTTATTTCTGAACTAATAGTTATTTATGATACAAGTGCGGTAAGTTGGTTATTACAAACGAGTAGACGAATGTAAGCCCGAGACGAAGTCGAGGGCTTACCATAGTCACGAGTTTGTAATAACCAATCCGCACGTGTGCCATACAACGTTTTACAACACATTTGCGAGAAAAAAAGGCTACAAATGAAACAATTTTATTATTTTGTTTATAACTTAATATCAGTCACAACAATAGTTTCTATAATATAATAAGAAAATGGCGCGATATCACGTGGTGAAAATTAGAACTATATCTTTCGTCTCATTTTCTCTTTAGTATTAAACTGAGACAAACGTATTGAGCAAAAGCGCTTCCAAGGAGGTTTGATCATTCAGCTTATTTATTCTCGTAATATGAAACTCTTTTGTGGAATTCTTATGTAATTATGACGGAAATTAAAAAAATACCGTAAAGTAGGTACACGCACGGTGCTATACATCTGAGCGTGCGGACAAATTCATTTCCGCACGCTCCATTGTATGATCCGTAATGTTTAACTTTCGAACGATGTATACAGGCTTCGTAAGTGCACTTTTTGAGCAAATGTGTTGTAAAATATATTATTTTTATGAATGACTCTATTACTGGATCAGTAAGTTATATCCTCCCAATTACTCGTCACCTAATTACAATGATATGGTCGAGGAGCGTAAAGTAGAGCTAATACAAAAATATGTTTGTTGTTTGGGGACATCCCTTTTGTTTTTACTTTTTAACTTTTTGTTCATCCGCCGTAACATTACATATTCTGTGACAATTGGCTATGTATTACGGTTCGAAAGATACAGCCATTTAAAGGTAGGACGGACAGACAGACATCGTAGGCTTAGTAATTGGGTCCCGTTTTTACCCTTTGGGTAAGGAACGCTAAAAAAGACGTGAAAAAAAAGAATTAAAAAACAAACATTAGGAATTTCTAACATGTCCTAGATTATAATAATACTAGCGGTCCGCCCCAGCTTCGCACGGATATAGATTATAGCCTATGTCACCCGGGGATAGTGTAGCTTCCCAACAGTGAAAGAATTTTTCAAATCGGTTCAGTACTTTTTGAGCCAATCCGTTACAAACATACTAACATACAAATCTTTCCTCTTTATAATATTACTAGCGGCCCGCCCCAGCTTCGCTCGGGTATAGATTATAGCCTATGTCACCCGGGGATAGTGTAGCTTCCCAACAGTGAAATAATTTTTCAAATCGGTTCAGTAGTTTCGGAGCCTATTCAATGCAAACAAACAAACAAACAATCAAATCTTTCCTCTTTATAATATTAGTATAGATTAATATTAACTACTAATAATGAGTATAGATTATGAAACTGCTTCAAAATGTGCATGGCCAAGATTCTTCGCCGCTGTACGTCTATTCGCCGATAGAATCCGGACAATTTTCATTATCGAATTCCATCAGGTACAAGCCTGGAGTGAATCGGCATTTGCTGGGTTATTGAATTCTTTATAAAGTAGGTAAATATTTAATTATGTATTAGAATTTAGCACGTTTTGATATTCATTCAAGCAACATGGCGATTTTACCGACAACAGGTGGGAGGGAGGTTCTGAATTCGATGTAATATGTACTGTACTTACTTAATTTTGCAAACCGGTTTATGTCTTTTTTATTTTATTACTAGCGGTTCGCCCCAGCTTCGCACGGGTACAGATTATAGCCTAAGTCAACCGGGGATAGTGTAGCTTCCCAACAATTTAAAATTATTACACAATTAGCATAGTGAAAAATTATTTCACTGTTACAGTGAAAGAATTTTTCAAATCGGTTCAGTAGTTTCGGAGGCTATTCAATGCAAACAAACAATCAAAATTTTCCTCTTTATAATATTAGTATAGACTAGCTGAGCTCCGCGGTTTCACCCGCGTAGTGGTGATAAATTGTGATGATGATGATGATGAAAAGTAGCCTATGTCACTCTCTGGCTCTTGAACTATACCCAAGCAAAAAATCTGGTCGATCCGTTGTTCCGTTGGAGCGTGAAAGAGGAACAAACATCCATACATCCATACATACAAACTTTCGCGTTTATAATATTAAGTAGGATGTAGAAGCACAGAAGGCATAATAGATTTAGGTAGAAGTTAGTTTTTTTAGGCAAGTGGATTTATTAACTAAACAAAATACAAGCTAAAATACTAACACTACAAATACAGTTAGACTGCCCATATACCGTTGAAGCCTGAAGGTCTAAAGACAATCCAAATGCTCAAGCCCACTACCAGCTGGCAGCGTACCCAGCATGCTGGCGGCATTACCACGCTGAATGGCAATGCTAAGAATTAATTGTATGTCAGACTAAGACATTTCCTTTGTAAACTAACAATACTAATAACTTATAATTAGTGAGTTATGAATGCCAGTACTAATATTGCACGTCCATTTAGAGACAAGTTTGTTTTCGGAGCTCTTAAGAACAGATTATGTCTGTATTACATCTAGGTTTACCAACAAACTGCAATAAATATATTTTGATTTTGATTTTTGATTTCATTATCATATTTTTTTATACAATTAGTTATTAGCTGACCTGACAGATGTTGTCCTGTCTTAGAACTGTCAAACACGTAAAGTTAAAACTGTAAATCTTATTTTTTTTACACCTCAGGTTACATTATTGTAAGGATTTAGTATTTAGATTTTAGTAAGGATGCATATTTTTTTTTGAAATTATAATATAGCCCTATAGCCTATGCTACCCCGGGATAGTGTAGCTTCCCAACAGTGAAATAATATTTCAAATCGGTTCAGTAGTTTCGGAGCCTATTCAATGCAAACAAACAAACAAACAATCAAATATTTCCTCATTAATATAATATTAGTATTAATATTAAAGGCTCATTCGATTGTACTCCGATTCTGATACTCCCGAAGTTTTGGCATGTTTTGCATTATTTCGGAGGCACGTTGTACAATAAAACACGAAAAATGCAAATTTTGCTGTCATGCGTGTTTGCGGTAGTGTGAGTAAAGGGCTAAACTAGTCGAAAAGAAGCAATACACAACAAAAGAAGTTAAATTATTTAAACTAAAGTGCCTGATTAAAAAATAATATCGATTATACCGGCTCATTGCAGTCTTTTTATAACAAGGTGTTTGAGGTTAGAGTTTATTCTGCTAGCTTGATATACCAAAGTAAAGTCAATCATCATCATCATCATCATCATCATCATCATCATTTCAGCCATAGGACGTCCACTGCTGGTCATAGGCATCCCCCATCGATTTCCAAAAGGGCCGGTTCGAAGCGGCCTGCATCCAGCGTTTCCCTGCTGTCTCTTTTAGGTCGTCTGTCCATTTTGTGGGTGGACGTCCTACGCTGCCCTTACCGGGCCGTCCGTGGTCTCCTTTCCAGAACCTTTCGGCCCCATCGGCCGTCTGTTCTGCGTGATATGTACCCTGCCCACTGCCACTTCAACTTGCTAATCCGGTGGGCTATATCGGTAAATTTCGTTCTTCCTAGTAAAGTTAACTTGAGGTAATCGAATCATTGGACTGATTTAGAAAATAGTTTTTCTGATAGACGGCTGGCTCGAAACAGTGCATTGGAGATAATCATGCGAACGTGAACCTATGCTTTGCGGTCGATCAATTATTAGCACCAACAAAATTTATGTAAAACCCTACACATACCCACCCCTAGTGTTCGATAAATTTGGTTTTGTTAGTGGACTGTATCTAATTTTTGTTTGGGATTGCTAGAAAAGGTAGGACTCACCGGTATGTTGAGCACGCCGGCTGGGTCGTCTGTTTCCTTGTTAGTTTGTGCCTATTTGTATTGTTTTGGGGGCCCCACATATAACTAGCACTGTTAGCTTGTTGTTGGTTGCTTTTTCACTTGTAATTAGTTATAATAGGCAGTATTTGTTGCTCATGGTGCAATATGGCGCGGTGTTGGAGGGGAACTGAAGTTGGTAGGTTGTGGACAGAAGGGGGCGCGGGTGCGCCGGAATGATGATGTAGGAAAGGGCGGGAATTTGAATAGTCCACATTGAACTTGACATGATATAACTAGTTTGGTTAGTTTTAAGAAGTTTAAATAAATAAAAACTCCCGATAGCTGCTGGTAATCTTATTTATCTCTTCTCTTCTCTTATCTTCTCTACATAGCAGTCGCTTTCCGTATTATACATACCTAACCGCTAACTCCTAAACCAGGCAACGGATTTTGATGCGGTGTTCACCATCGGTTAGATAATTATTCACGGAAAGTTTATGTTTATAACTAGCGACCCGCCCCGGCTTCGCACGTAAATTACACCCGTGCGAAGCCGAGGCGGGTCGCTAGTATTATAATATTTTAGTGTGATGAATCATATACTGATTAGATATGGGTCGGTATTTAATTATAGGGATGAAATATATATGCGTGATTCCTAGTTGCGAGTTTGTCTTGTCTATATCATAAACTAATTGAATTACGCGGTGTTACCTGCGATTTTCTAGGTTTCCCTTATTTTTTTGTGGGGATAGTACCTATTCTATGTCCTTCCTCATGGTGCGAACTATCACCTTGCCCATTTGTTTTTCTTAGCACATAACAACACAATTTAGGTTATAATGTTGCACCAAATAAACCGGCATAAAGCGAGTCGGGCTCGCGCACTGAGGGTTCCGTACCACCACAAAATACAATAAGGTTGTCCAAGCTATTATGTCTTCTGTGGTCCAAGTAACGAATTACCAGTTAAATATTATAACGCCTTGCCAAATTGTCGAAGCAATTGCTACGCAGTTAATTACTTTGTTACAGGCGCTCGAGTATAACAATTATTAACTAATGAACAGAATTTTATCACAGGCTCGCACTTTGCCTTTATTTTATACTTTACAGTGTAGGTACTATAATCATGCCAAGTTTGACGCTTGTACGTTTTATTGCTTTTACATTAGAGCTAATACAAAAATACGTTAAAAAATACGTTTGTTGTATGGGGACCCCCCTTTTGTTTTTACTAGGTGGGTATAACCAGTGCCGGTTTTAGCACTACCAGCGCCCTGGGGGAGACTTCTACAGCGCTTCCCCCCTGCCATTCAAACCGAAAAAACGCAAAGATTAGATGGAATATATCTCTATAGATTTTTATATACCTGTGGCGCCCCTATTTATCTGGCGCCCAGGGCGGTCGCGCAACCAGGCCCTACCCTAACGCTGGTACTGGGTAACACCTACTTATACTTATCTTACTATGTTATCTTTCCAGCGACAGAAATGGCCGAACAAGAGCAATCCCGTTGTTCATCCAGTGAAAGCGACAATTTCGAAAAAATCGACTCTGAGGAAGCAAGCGAAGCAAATGTAAGTGCTAATTTGCAATTAGCTCAGAGCAAATAAAAATACAAAGGGACTACCGCAAACACGAAAAGTGAAGCCACTTTTTGAAACATGTGTGCGTTGTCGAAGTTCGTGTCGTGTTATTCATCAAAATAAGTGATAATATAAATACTTAAGTGTGGAAATATTCCATCCTTCTTCTTATTTACTTTTGTGTTGTTTTTACAGTTCTTAACACTGCCAGAAGTCATTGTTTCTTTTTAAAACGGATGTTTTCAGTACGACGTTCTGACAAGAAATTCACGTAGTTTTGAAAGCGTATGTGTGCGTGAGTCGTGTACTTATTGGGAATTCACGTAGTTTTGGAAGCGATTTTGGCAATTAGATCAACTTATTTAGAGAGTTGTCCAAACAGCATCCTTCTGCTGGACTATGGCCTACCCCTGAAAGGGTGATTGTGCCATTATCCACCACGCTGGCCCAGTTGCGAGTTGGTGGATTCACATATGCATAACGCCATTGAATTTCTTTTCCGTAGGTACGTATGCAGGTTTCCTTACGATGTTTTCCTTCACTGAAAAACCAGTGGTATGAAAATCCCTATATAAACTCCAAAAAGCTCATTGGTACGGGCCCGGGATTTGAACCCGCGACCTCAGCTTTAAAGTCTAGCGGTCTCCCAAAGTCTACCACGGCATTGAAAGTTGTCCAATTGATAAAGCTGAACTTTTTCTATGGGCCGTCTAACCGTATTTGTAGTGTTAGTTAGCTTGTATTTTGTTGAGTTAATAAAAGTACTTGCCTTATAAATAAATAGTCTTTTAAAAAAACCGACTTCAAAAAACCACAAATCACAAACATTCTAAGTTAATATGCCACTACAAACGGATTTTGTAATCATTTTACACGGATTTTAAACAATGTATTGTAGTGGTTTGCTATCGCAAAAATCGTAGGCGCTCTGGCTATTATTTGAGCTGGTTTAAAAACTTTTTTGAGACCACTTCGAGGGTTTCTTATACATGATAAAAAAGGAACACGCAAATTGGTTTACAATATGTAAACCAATTTGCCTGCGTAATCGGTAAACATACATAACAAAAAAACGGGCCGAATTGAGAAACTTCCTCTTTTTTCGAAGTTGGTAAAAATAGTTATTTATGATACAAGTGCGGTAAGTTGGTTATTAAAAACGAGTAGACGAATGTAAGCCCGAGACGAAGTCGAGGGCTTACCATAGTCACGAGGTTGTAATAACCAATCCGCACGTGTGCCATACAACGTTTTACAACACATTTGCGAGAAAAAAACAAAAAATGGAAATTAAAAAAATACCGTAAAGTACACGCACGGTGCTATACAACGGAGCGTGCGGTAAAATTCATTACCGCACGCTCCGTTGTATGATGCGTAATGTTTAACTTTCGAACGATGTATACAGGCTTCGTAAGTGCACTTTTTGAGCAAATGTGTTGTAAAAGTTTATTATCATTATGTGATGAAGCAAGTATGTTTTCATTCAGGGGACCGCGAACTTTACTGTGGGTGAAGATTCCGACCCTACAGACCCGGAGGACGGGCCGGCGCACGAGGGGCGAGACTCGTTCCCCAACGCGCCCCCGCCCAACATCCGGCGGGTCCTCACTCCGGCCCAGCAGCTCGCGCTGGCTGAAAAACGCGCCAAGCTTAGGTAAGTAACAATTTAAAAAACGAGTTGATAATTGTCAAACAGCTGAAAATATTTCTTGAATCATAGCTAAGAATGAGGCTAAGAACATTGAAATTATCTATTTTATATCTCTTCTCTATCTTTATCTTTACATACATAAATTAAAGTCGCATTCCGCGTCTGTCTGTCTGTATGGCCGCTAACTCCTAAATCACGCAACGGATTTTGATGCGGTTTTCACCATCAGTTATACACATTATCACGGAAGGTTTATATATATATATATATATATATATATATATATATATATATATATATATAACTAGCGACCCGCCCTGGCTTCGCACGTAAATTACACCCGTGCGAAGCCGGGCGGGCAGGTCGCTAGTATGTATCACTTCACTATCACTATCACTACATAGTATAAAACAAAGTCGCTTCCCGCTGTCTGTCCGTCCCTATGTATGCTTAGATCTATAAAACTACGCAACGGATTTTGATGCGGTTTTCGCCATCAGTTAGATAATTTTTCACGGAAGGTTTATATATGTAACAAGCGAACCGCCCCGGCTTCGCACGTAAATTACACTCGTGCAAAGCCGGGCGGACGGGTCGCTAATATGTAATAAAAAAAAAAACGTGTTAGTTACACTATTTATAACTCAAGAACGGCTCAACCGATTTGGCTGAAAATTGGTGGGGAGGTAGCTTAGAACCAGGAGACGGACATAGGCTTTTCATCAGCATCATCACCATTTTTCATCACTACGCGGGTTAAAGCGCGGGGCGCAGCTAGTTAAATGTAAACGACTAGGTAAATAAAAACGTAAATAAGACCTAATAAATGTTTTTTTTTTTTTTTTTTTTTTTTTTTTTTTTTTTTTTTTTTTTTTTTTATAATTAATAGGCTTGCGTTTGACCACCATCACGCCTGATGTTAAGCGATGATGCGGTCTACGTTGGAGCACGCTTGCCTAGAAGGATTATATTGAGATTAAAATTGTGTTAAATATAACTACCCTCCTCACTCCTACTGTGCTGTAACCGACAGGGTGGGTCCATAATGAAACTATATACTTAGTAAATTTTCATGTTTTTACCACCTTGTACTTTATGGAAGCAATAAAAATCTAATCTAATCAAATCTCAAGACGAAGGTCTTTGACCAGTGTGTGTTGCCAGTGATGACATATGGTACTGAGACGTGGTCCTTAACTGATGGCCTTTTGGAAAAACTCAGAGTCACACAGCGGGCAATGGAGAGAGCTATGCCCGGAGTTTCTTTGCGCGATAGAATCCGAAACGTGGATATAATACAATACAATAACTCTTTATTAAAATACCACAAAACAAGGATAACACAAACAGGCGGCCTTATCGCTTAAAGCGATCTCTTCCAGGCAACCGCAAAAGATATTCGCCAAAGTACCAGAGTCACCGACATAGCTGTTAAAATTTGCAAATTGAAGTGGCAATGGGCAGGCCACATAGCTCGGAGAACCGATAACCGATGGGGAAGAAAGGTTCTTGTGTGGAGACCACGAACCGGAAGACGCAGCGTTGGTAGGCCTCCCACTAGATGGACCGACGACGTTGTGATGGTCGCGGGCATCCAGTGGTTTCAATAGGCAGGCTGTCGTTCAGTGTGGAGGTTAAAGGGGGAAGCCTATGTTCAGCAGTGGACGTCTTCTGGCTGATGATGATGATGAATCAAATCTAATCATTCGCATTTCAAACAAAATAAATACGGCCAAGAGCGAGTCCGCCTCGCGCACTGAGGGTTCCGTACCACCACATAGCTTGTTAGCTACTAAAGTACAAAAAAAATTGCAAAAAGACAACACCATCAACGCCCAGGCGGTCACCCATCCAAGTACCGGCCGCGCCCGACGTTGCTTCACTTTGGTGATCGTACGAGAACCGGTGGTGAACAGAACTTGTCGCCGACTCGCACTTGGCCATTACTTATTATTTGTTGTTTTACTTTAGAGTGTGTACTATAATCATGCCAAGTTTGACGTTTATACCTACGTGTTACCGTTTTTACATTTGAGCTAATACAAAAATACGTTTGTTGTATGGGGAACCCTCATTTCGTTTTTACTTTTTGCTTTTATTATTATTTTTCAATTAATCCGGCGTAGCACGTACCTATATTCTGTGAAAATTTCAACTGGCTATCAATTACGTTTCGGGACAGACGGACGGACGCACTGACAGACAGACAGACAGACAGACATCGTAGATATCGTAGGCTTAGTAATAGGGTCCGATTTTTACCCTTTGGGTACGGAACCCTAAAAAGGAGTAAGTACTATTAGCTATGTAGAGCTACCTGACTACTATACCACTGACTCAAAACCAAGGACTTTTTATACCCTAAATATCAAAACTAGTGCATGCATGCCATGGTACCAATAACACTTCTTAGTAAATATAAAAATGCAACTAGCATGAATGCCAGTCCCATTATTATTTAAATTAGGTATTACATAACTACATAACTTGATTTCCTCCTCTATAGACACAGATAATGATTTCAAAGTCTAAAGATCCATGACGTCACGAGTTGACAGGTGCTCGATTTGGCGGTAAAACTTCCAGTACAAAACCAGCCTTCGTTGTTCGTACACGGTTTTCTTTTTGAAAATCATACGCGTTTATTGTGAAGTTTTTTTCGTGTCTTGTGTAGTAACCGGTAGTAACATTTATCAAGAATTCTTAGAAAAAAAGTGTCCGTTTTTCCTTTGATTTTCGTTAAGTGCGTTCCGTTTTCGTTTATTTTCTCGGGAGTTTCGTTAAGATTTTTGCTTATTTTGGCGATGTTGCCCGTTTTTTCAAGCAACTAGTGATGTTTATTTTTCTGTCGATATTATCGAGGAATATTTTTATGACAGTGAATTTGGTTTTGATAACTTACGATATTTTTTTGGCTCTAGCAAAATGATAGCAGTTGATTAAGATGGTCGTAACAATCAGAAAATCGCGATTATACGATAAAGCGTACTTAGTCACGTATCTACGTAGCGTTTATCATTATTATGATAAGCAACGTAGCCAGCTAACGACTTTTTTTGTTTACTATTGTGTACATATTGTGCTGTATGTGATGTGCTTTCCGAATTACCCTTTACAGTTTAATTTTTATTAATTTTAAATAATATAAGTTAAAAATATGTGGCATGATCGAGATCTATACATGATAGGGTATGCATTATTGGCTATAATTATATTTACAGAGTATTATTTATATATGTTGTATTTATCCGGATTCAAAATGTACATTTCATAAGGGATGAATAGATACGAACATATCCGAATGTATTTTTGTATTGAAGTGTTGTTCCACATTTTCCATAAAAACATAATTGTTCTTTACGTATTCGATTATGATATCCAGACTCAAATATCGTTCGATGACAGTATTAGAACACGCAATAGGTTTTTGTACGACCATATAAAGTTTTTGTTTGCGAAGTCAGTTCCGTATTGATAATTACGTAGTCAACATACCGGGAAATATTTTAATGAAGAAAAACCCACCTGTTGTTTTTAAGTCTTAATGAAATAATGTTACTTCTTCTATGAACAGTTTAAATTTATGTTTTATGATTATTTTGTTACCAACTTTAAAGTAATATTGCGGGTCTTACTCAAATACATTGTAGGTACTTTAGTTAATAATGTCGTTTAATCCATAATTGTTTATTATGAATTAAACGACATACCGAATTAAACAACATATTTTTTTTGTCAGGTTATCGTTTGACCACATTGTGGTCTGAATAGTTAACACACCTAGCCTAGAATATTTAATTTGTACGCCACCTTGAATAGAATTGAATATTTTCAACGCAGATTACAGGTAATATTTTTATTAAACAATGGCAAGTCAAATTAGTTTCAACGGAGAAAAAATGACCTTTTAATCCTTCTATGCAATGCCTAAACATAGCACAATCAAGCATCTTTTTAGCTCCACTATAGTAGGTAAATAGAAATACATAGTAACAAGAAAAATTAGTGTTAACGACCATAACGAGTGTCTAACTAAGTATGTAGGTAGGTAGGTATACTAGTGCGCGTAAATGCTGACCTTGTTTCCTTACTAGGATAAATAATAAGAATTTGGCAATAAATAAAAACCAACGATATAAGTAAATCAACCATTATAAAATCAAATCAAAAAAATATATAAATATATTTATTGTAGTTTATATTATAGTTAATGTACTTTTCACTAAATTGTACTATACTAAATTGTATATTTTCGTGTTTTCATATTTAAAAACTAAAATATTTTAATCCAAGAAAACATTGCTAAATTGTTATACACAGGTAGCCTTAAAATAACTACACAAAGAAACCAAGTACATTCGCAAAATTTAAGCCATTCAAATGGTGTCATATATGACACCAAAAAAATATATAAAATTTTTACTATGACAATTTGCGCGGTGAAATCTTACCACAACAAATCAGAAAAGCAGCATAAGAGTTATGGTGTGACATTCCACAGGTAATCCATTAATTTTCTTGCTTAAATCGTTTAAAATACCAATCGAAACGTAAGCTGCAAAGCGAATTTGTAGCTTACGTTTTGAGAAGGCGTTGCTTGGAAACTTACCTTCTCTGAGTAGTTATTCTAAGCAGGTAGCATTGTTTAGAGAAAAATCTTGTCAAGAACAAGACGTTTTGGTAGGCTTTTAACGCGTTTTTTACTTCACCAAGACAATAATTATGTTTCTTGTAATGAGCGTCATAATTTTTCATGCATTTATGGGTATTGGAATAGCTATAAATGTATAAAAGAAAAGTATAATTTCAATTGCGAATATCTACGAGTATAGTAAGGTGTATGATCCATTACAGGTATACATAATAATATCAACTGATGTTTTTCTTTTTCCTTCATTTTTTTATCAGTTTTGTTTTCAATTTTAAAATTAATGCGAGAGCTGTGGTTTTTGTACAATACAATATTAAAATATATAATGATATATTAAAAGTTCAAAGAGACTAAGATAAATAATTACTTCAGAACACATTAGCTTTTAGAATAAGTGTGCGTGTGTTAAGTACACAGCTATGTATCTCTTGTGTGTTGACGAGATAGGTATGGACATTGTAATAAATTAAGCAAAGTGTAAAGTTCTACCAGCATGATAATTTAGGTGGAATAATAGTTATTTGTTATACAAGAGTGCAAAGTTGCTTTTTAACCGCGTGCTCAATTTTTATGACCGAGCAAGCGAAGGATTCTAAAATTGAATCACGAGGGTTAGCGAGGGAATCACAAGAGCACGAGGTGAAAAATATTTGTACTCGAGTGCAATACGTAACTTTTCATCCCACCTCAGCGAGGAAATGACTGAAAGAAAAAAAAAAACATTTGCGCATTATTAACAGTTTCAGTCAATACTGTTGGCGTCAAATAAACTTCCTCGTCGCTAAAATCAATAATAATAAGTTTTTCACTAGTTTTCAAGTTTCTTGTTTTTAACCTAATGTTTTAACAATATGTCGTGAAAATAAAATGGCGCGCGCAAAGCAAATTAAAATAAAGTACACCAAGATGGTTCCGAGACTGAGTTTTTAACAAATTAAAAAAGGTTGTATGACAAATTCGGCACCATGGAGGTAGAAGTAAATAGGTTTAATGATGTTTTGAATTAACAAACTTAGTGCACACGATGTTCTAAATTCAATTTTACTTATCTTCTAGCTGATAAAAACGGCTTTTGCACTCAGATATCGAAGAGCAAAAATACTCTTTCCGAGGTGGGGGGATGAAAAAATAATTTATTTATTTATTTAAGTCCACCTACACTGTTCATCAATACAATTTATCAAAACTTTAAACAGAATTAAAAATATAACTAAATGTCACAATAATTACAGGTGAAGACAGCATGCAATAATATTGAGCGATAAAATAAAATAATATGTAAATGTATGTATATGTATGTATGTATGTATATGTAATAATAATATATTAATGCACACAGATTTTTTACGTAAAATCATTGATTATTTTATCATAATTAATTTGCTTTTAAGGAGAGTGAGTTTATAGCATGATACCAAGTGATGCCCAATAAATTATACTAAAAAAAATATTGTTTTTTTCGTTATGTATTTTGTCAGTATACATAGGTATTATGAGTCGATTCTTGAGCTTCTTCCGGGCTCCAATGTTTCTAATTTGAAACCGTATGCCAATTAAAGCTCTATTTATTAAACAACTTTAAAAAGGGGCAACTTAAAATAAGGGGCTTATTTATTTGTTTTTGTAAGGAAGAAAAAAAACACGGTTGTTAGGTATCATATCATGTAAGGAAGCTAGTTGTACAAGGATATTGGCCAATTACCAATAAACCCTGTGTACAATAGGGTATTTGACTACTTTTGGGAAACTATTGCACATTATTGTCTGATATAAAATAATGTATACTGCATTTATATTTTCTGGATATCAGTCGTATTTGCGATATAAATCGATGTTAAAGTTTGAATAAAAAAAGATCGCGCCAAAACGCAGACCTGTGTCATAGCTCCGATCACGTGACTAATTGACGTCACACAAAACAAAACAACTGCAGCCAGGCTGCAAAAGTTTGATGATTAATTAATTTCTAATAGAAGTAATGGTTTATAAATATTGTGTAGTGCCAAAATGTACAAATACTTCCATAAAGACACCCGAAAAAATATTTGTTCCTGTTCCAATGGACCCAAAACTCCCCATAACTCGAAAAAAGTGGTTGGAATCAATCTAAGGTTGGAACTAAGTAGCTCGTAGAGAACCCAAAAGTATTGGAGCTAATTCAAGTGTTTCTATGTGCGAAGATCATTTTGAGGTACATATTTGAGTCTATATATTTCTATTATAATTTGTGTTTTTATTGCATTACTATTTTATGTACTGTTACTTTCTTTTTAAACATTGTAAAGCTTGACATAACCTAACAAAATAGTGATATCCACTTACTACAACATACTTTTTGTACAACTTGATTGAATGTTTTGCTTGGAGAACAATTAAAAATTAATACTGACATTGTAGTTTTTACGTTTTGAGTTCTGCAGCGTAGAAACAATGACGTGGATTATTATTAAAGAAATATGCAACCATAAAAACATTAATTTTGGGTAAGTTACTGCTGTCTGCTTGCACAAAATGTTTCTCCATTCTTCTCACATTTAACCTCCGGACTGTTTTTGGTGAAAATTTCTGGATAAATCGCTCTCAAAATAGCTTTACAACATTAAATTCGCAAATATCAATACAAAATCTGTTTGTTTAGATTTGTGTGACGTCACTAGGGATGAAGCCAGTTACAGACCGTTTTCGATCACGTGATCAAATGTCGAAAATACAGTTATTTTAATCGCGTTTTTTACAAAAAATAAGCATATTTTTATCAAAAAATCAATGAAATATGCTTTTTCATTATGTCATGTTTATGGATGGCGTCAATTGGCATAATATTTTTAATACAGTCAAGTACCCTATTGTACATACCTTCTGTGATATCCTTACTACATTATGTTTCTATTGTCATGAAGGCCACATCCAAACCAAATGTTTGCTCTTCAAGTTAAATGCTAATACTTAATGACGCGTTGCTTACGTGTGTTTGTATTTTAAGTGTCAAATATCAATGATTTTCTTCTACCAAGCACATTAAAACTATTCTGAAATCCTGATTCTCTTCTTATTATATTTACTAACTATAATTGCCTGTGGTTACTTTTTGGAAATTCACACTTATTGATTTTATATCTTCAATAATGTGAAAATGTGCGAGCGTGAGAGCTGCAGACGGGAACAGTCTTACTTACAGGAAAAGAATTTAATTACGCATATAGACTGTACTAAGCCGAATAGATTCAACCCTGAAATCGCGAAAAAATATCAGCTGTTCTATAGAAAACTATCATTGAAACTCGACAAAATGTATGGAACATAATAGGTATTGTCTAGCACACGATTCTCAGCGTAGCTTTGCTTTGTCCTTGACGGGGTCTATAAAATCATAGATAAATATATACTAGAAATAAAATGTAGGAAAACATGACGATTAATATGCATGTTCGATTATGAGAATGGACTATGCATTTAAAATCGATTTAAAAGAACATTAGTAGGGCCATGCAGTCATTCAATTGCTGCTCTAACCAAGATTATTCCTTTAAAAAAACCCTGACAATGATATTTATTGCGGATCATTTTCACTTGCCCTCGCCAAGGAATATAATTACTCTCCACGCTATGATGCGGTCTACGATGGAGTACGCTTGCCTAGAAGAAATCAATTCACTCGCGATTTGAAGACACCCAGATTGTAACTATCGAGAAACATAATTGAATTCAGGCAGCATAATCCACAGATTGACAGTTCGCACAATGAAATTGAAATATGAGCGCTTTGTACGGGTTTTCGTAATATCTTTATCTATGGTAATATCAACCATGAAACGATCTAAGATAGACAGAATAAGATATTATTATTGCTTAAAAAGCAATAATATTTTTTACAACACATTTGCTCAAAAAGTGCACTTACGAAGCCTGAATACATCTTTCGAAAGTTAAACATTACGGATCATACAACGGAGCGTGCTGTAATGAAACGCATCATACAACGGAGCGTGCTGTAATGAATTTGTCAGCACGCTCCGTTGTATAGCACCGTGCGTGTACTTTACGGTATTTTTTTAATTTCCATTTTTTGTTTTTTTCTCGCAAATGTGTTGTAAAACGTTGTATGGCACACGTGCGGATTGGTTATTACATACTCGTGACTATGGTAAGCCCTCGACTTCGTCTCGGGCTTACATTCGTCTACTCGTTTGTAATAACCAACTTTCCGCACTTGTATCATAAATAACTATTTTTCATTGCTAACTTTCTACTATCTTAAATCTTGTTTTTAATTCAATGTGACACTCGGCAATTATATTTTTTGGCGGATTATTTTTCTCAAGCAGAAGCTCTTACCGTAAAAAGATGTAAACCGCAGTTTAGTAAACAAATAAAAAAATTACTATTCAATGATAGATGATATTCAATTCATTAATTCAAGTAAATTTTCATCCCTACTTTATTATTATGGGAGCTAGTTGTATCTATGATAACGAATCCTTCTCCTTAACCTTAGAGGATTCTACGAGCATCTCATTTTTAAGGTTCCGTAGTACTACAAAGAAACCTTATAAATTCGTTTATTCTGTGCGTTTGCCCAAATTTTTTAAGAACCTTTTATGTTCTTTATTAATAAGATAAGTACATGAAACTTAATTGCACAATTATAGGTACAGTTTTAGTGTAAATCTCAGTTTTAAAAGTAGTTTTTCTACATTTTAGGGTTGACTCTGGTACATGCAAGGGCTTTGTATATCCTCTTTAGGGTATACAAAGTCCTTGGGTACATGTGAAACGGGGATGAATGTTTTTTATCGCCGTACATCCGTTTTCTTTGTGAATAATTCATAAAAAAGTTTAAAAAAATAAGTCGGGATGATATGATACCATCTTTGGTTCGAATTTTCCTTTTTCTGAACTATGAATGTGACTACAATTATTTGGCTTTGGCTACGGAACCCTCTTCGTCTCGACACGCTCTTGGCGTGTTATTTAAATTACGTCTTCTTTAACCTAGCAAACTAACTATTGTTAAGTAATTTTCAAATCAAATAAATATTTATAGATATCCATTAAAATTCTACGTTTCGTGTGGTTCGTGAATTCAAACTTCAAGGCTATTTTCTATTGGACTCTATTACCAAGTAGACGTAACAATACAGGGCCCCGATTCTAAAAAAAAAAAAATGATTTTCAATTGTGATTGTTGTGATTTTAATTGTTAAATAACTGCCTCAAAATTGACAGTTTTAAATATTTTTTTATACTAGAAAAAAACATACTGTCGAATTGATAACCTCCTCCTTTTCGAAGTCGGTTAAAAATACAACAACCTAATATTATAAATTAGTATCGGTATTAGTATAGAATTTACATATAGGATTTTTTTATATATATATATGTATATATATATAGGATTTACATATAGGATTTTTTTTATGTATAGGATATTATATAATATCCTATAGTCCTATGGCATAAAAAAAAAATGACAAAAAGTAAAAAAAAACGTGTTAATTTTAAATTCTAACTCGGTAATTTTTTTCTTCAAAAATGTTGAAATGTGTGAAAGAGTTAGGCATAGCAATAGGGCCCCGTTTACACCCTTTGGGGACGGAACTCAAGATCTCGTCATGTTACATGACAGGTATATGATATAGATGTTGCATGTCAGAGGTTTTTGATTTATATATATAACCTCCATTTTTTGAAGTCGGTTAAAAATAACCCTGTGTAATCAAGTAAATAGCTATATTACCTTTGAGGTAATGCCCATAATGATGCCGTTTTGCGATGAACGATAAATAGATTCTTATCATATCTTAAGTACCCTATAATCAGGAAATGATCTTCTAGAATCATCAATTGCGTCAGGTGAAAATCGTAGTGTATGATTCACCATAGCCAGGGCTGGGCAAAATACATGGTTTGCTTTAATTGAAATACAAATTAAAAAATACTGTATCACAAGTAATTAAAATACAAAATACTTTTAAGTAAGGTATTTAAAATATAAAATACAAAATATAGTATTTTTGCTATTTGTAATTTAAATACGAAATACAAATTACAAAATACAAAATAAGTAATGTAGACCAGCATGGGCTGAAAAGCACGGGCTCACTCCATCGCCACCGTTGTCTGGCATCGTAGACGACGTACATGCAGAGGGATTTTGATCATCCGTCGCGACAAACTTTAATAATACAATTTGTATTCTACACAGAACAGAAGCTTTATTTATTCCGTGAAAAAACTAAAAACAAACTGTTATGACTTGACATCTTAGCTTGACAGTGACGTAATTTTTTTTGCGTTTTGTTGGCCAATTTTGACGTACAGTATAAATACAGGTGCAGTGTAGCCAACTCTAATAGCTGCTTTACCATCATTATAATCTCGGCTCGCACTCACACTCACGATCGCTAAATGAAGGTTAAATGTATTTAATGTTAAAATTTATTTTGAAGCCTCACGTATTTGAAATACTAATTACAAAATACCTCGGCGTCAGGTATTTGAAATACGAATTACAAATTACATTTTAAGGAAGTAATTAAAATACAAATACCAAATACGTATTTGTATTTCAATTACGTATTTTAATTACAGGTAATTCAAATACTGCCCAACCCTGACCATAGCTACCGAACGTTGAATTGTAGGTTCTGGTAGTTTTATGAAGAATACTAGGCGCTTGTGCAAACAAACAATGTGATTTCGTCGTGCAATTACCTATCATTATACTTAATATCTACACGGTTTCGTTGTATAAGAGGGTCAGCATAGTTGAGATTCACATTCTCGGTCTCTCTAGGAGTCTAGGTGATATCAAAACTTTCCTGTTGGGTTCAGCCAGCACCCATACCGGCCGTATGTGGTGACTAGATGGACCGACGACATCGTGAGAGTCGCGGGTATCCAGTGGATGCACATGTCAGGCTGTCATTCAGTGTGGATGTCTAAGGGGGAGGCCTCCTGGCTGATGATGATAAACCTTAACGCGCCGAGATACGGTTTGCTGTCGCGTAACTTGTCGCATTCACTTAAATTGGAGCTTACGGTACGGCCCCTGAAAACTTAAATGTATCGTTTTTTGAACATAAAATCCTAACGAAACTCCAAACAGTGTTAAGGCGGTCTTTCAGACAAAAAAGGCTTCACAGAAAAAAATATTAAGACAATATATTCATTTTAAAGCAGTAAAAAAAATATGTGGTAATCTTGATCATATTTCTGAGTGTACCATTAGTTCCAAAACACGTTTCCGATAAATTTTCTCGATAGAAAAAAATCATGAAATAACCTCTAACCTTGAAATTTACCTAAACGCATACAATGTTATCTCGAGTATTAATGAACAAATCTTTACAAAATTTACAAGAATGATGTTAAATATTGTAACAAATAACATCATTAATTTTATTTATTGATTAAAATTCAATTTTTCTATCTATTAATTAATTTAATCATAAATTGGCTCGAACGTGTCGAACGAAACGTCGTGCCGCCGCGGCGCTTTTTCACTTCTCTTTTATTTTTACGCGATGTGACAGAGACCGCTGAGGCGCGCTGCTAGACGGACGTGTGTCGCTTTGTTCCGCTAACCGCTCCAAAATATAATCTCAACTTTATGACACAAAAACACCTTGACGTAAGTTGTAAAGTAAGTACCTACCTTATCTGCAATGTTTTCTTGCATTATAAGTACTAAAAAGGCAGGCGAATGAAAATTACATTTTGTAACGATTTGTTTGTATATATTAGTTTACGAAGGATAATTTCACCACAATCGTCATAGTCCAGTTGGCCGAATGGTTTGACGCAATGGATAAGTTCTCTGCGACTCTGTGAGTAAGCTCCGGGTTCAAATCTTCATAGTCACCAATAATTTTAATTTTTGTAATTTTTCTTATGTTTTTAAAATAATTCGTCATGTTCGTGCGTGCGTGCGTGAGTGTGTGTATGTTTGTGTTTGTATGCATGTGTGTAATGTTCTTTACTCGAAAATGGTAGGGCCATTATTGACGGGATTTTCACTGTCAGATAGCTGATTCTATGAGGAGAAAAAAAATTGGCATCTTTTTATCATCATCATCATCACCATTTTTTCATTACTTCGCAGGTGAACCCGCAGAGCACAGTTAGTCTACTTTTTTAGGGTCCCGTACCTCAAAAGGATAAAACGGAACCCTTATAAGATCACTTCGTTGTCCGTCTGTCTGTCCGTCTGTCAATACCCTTTTTCTCAAGAACGCGTAAAGGTATCAAGTTGAAATTTATACTAAATACTTGGGCCTACGGTTTCTTTCGGCTGTAAAAAATAAAAGTTGTAAGTCAAAGCAATCAAAAGATATGAACGTTTATGTCGTATATTTTGCGATTTCACAGGGGAATCTAAACCTATAGGGTACTTCCCGTTGACCTAGAATCATTAAATTTGGCAAGAGGCAAGGTCTCATAGCACATATATAGGAATAAATCCGAAAGTTATAAATTTGAAGTAATATCATTTAAAAATAATTATTTTGCTATTACAAACTTACATTTTGTAGTTGGAATGTATGGAGTAACCTTATTGTCAACTACAAACTTAAGTTTGTTTTTCAATATTTTAACTTCAGTTAGTTTTTTTTTTGGTCTCGCGCTCTGAGGGTTCCGTCTAACGGAGGAGTGACATAAGTGGAGAGGCATAGTAATAATTTACTTCCAAGTATCGGTGGTCGGTGTACCAGGGCAATATAAGAACAAAGCAGTCTCGAGCATTTGCAGAGGTCACACAAAGTGGACAGTCAGCGACGTTTTCATACAAAATAGCTATCCGTCCAGTTTAAATAGACACCCTCCAGTTGATACCTTGAGAAGTACGCAATATCTAGCTAATTTCAAATGGCACGCACCCTTTCTTTCTTTGGTCAGGCTTCAAGTAAGTACTAAGTACTAAACAAGCAGTCGAATGCAAATTACATTTTGTGTCGATTTGTTTGTATATTTATATTATTTTATAAATTAGAAGGATAATTTCACCGGTTGCGTCATAGTTCAATTAGACGAGTGGTTGACGCAATGGATTAGTTCCTGGACTGAGTAGGGTCCGGGTTCAATTCTCACTTTTTCCGTTTATTTTTGTTATTTTTCTAATGTTTTTGAAATAATTCGTCGTGTGCGTGTGTGTGTCCGTAATGTTCTTTATAGACTCGAAAACTGCAGGACCGATTTTGATGGGATTTTCACCGTAAGATAGCTGAAGTTGAAAAAAAATCGAGAAAAAATTTAGCAACTTTTCATCATCATCATCACAATTTTTTCATTACTACGTAGGTGAATGCGCGGGGTGCAAGTCTACTATAGTGGTTAGGAAGTCCTAAACAACTTGGGATGGACAGACAGACAGACTGATGGGCAGAACGAACTTATATGGGTTCCTTGTAATTCTACGGAACCCTAAAAGGGTGTTACAGTCTTCTTTGAGTATATCTTTCTTCTATATACATATAAAAAGCGATGTATGTATGTTCCCTATGAAGGCTGATGATGATGATGATGATATTACGTATAAACTTCAAAATGGCTAAACTGATTTTGATGGGATTTTCACTCTCAGATAGCTGATGTTATAACGAGAGGAAAAAATGCTGCTTTTCATCATCATCGTCATCATCAGCACCAATTTTTATTTTATTTTAATTTGAGCTAGTTTGGTAAGTCGTGGTGTTACTTTCTCCAGAAACGGATTAACTGACCTGATCGAGGACTTCGGAGTCTGCTACGGAACTGCTAGACGGATAGAGCTAGAAGTGTCGAGTTTGGGCTCGTTTTATTAGTCGTGATGAGATCTTCTTCCAGAAATATTTTGACTGACCTGATCGAGGACTTCGGAGACTGCTACTGGAACTGCTAGACGGAAAGAGCTAGAAGTGTCGAGTTTGGGCTCGTTTCATTAGTCGTGATGAGATCTTCTTCCAGAAATATTTTGACTGACCTGATCGAGGACTTCGGAGACTGCTACTGGAACTGCTAGACGGAAAGAGCTAGAAGTGTCGAGTTTGGGCTCGTTTTATTAGTCGTGATGAGATCTTCTTCCAGAAATATTTTGACTGACCTGATCGAGGACTTCGGAGACTGCTACTGGAACTGCTAGACGGAAAGAGCTAGAAGTGTCGAGTTTGGGCTCGTTTCATTAGTCGTGATGAGGTCTTCTTCTAGGAATATTTTGACTGACCTGATCGAGGACTTCGGAGACTGCTACTGGAACTGCTAGACGGAAAGAGCTAGAAGTGTCGAGTTTGGGCTCGTTTCATTAGTCGTGATGAGATCTTCTTCCAGAAATATTTTGACTGACCTGATCGAGGACTTCGGAGACTGCTACTGGAACTGCTAGACGGAAAGACCTAGAAGTGTCGAGTTTGGGCTCGTTTCATTAGTCGTGATGAGATCTTCTTCCAGAAATATTTTGACTGACCTGATCGAGGACTTCGGAAACTGCTACTGGAACTGCTAGACGGAAAGAGCTAGAAGTGTCGAGTTTGGGCTCGTTTCATTAGTCGTGATAAGATCTTCTTCTAGGAATATTTTGACTGACCTGATCGAGGACTTCGGAGACTGCTACTTGAACTGCTAGACGGAAAGAGCTAGAAGTGTCGAGTTTGGGCTCGTTTAATTAGTCGTGATGAGATCTTCTTCCAGAAATATTTTGACTGACCTGATCGAGGATTTCGGAGCCAGCTAGTGGAACTGCTAGACGGATAGAGCTAGAAGTGTCGAGTTTGGGCTTGTTTCATTAGTCGTGATGAGATCTTCTTCCAGAAATATTTTAACTGACCTGATCGAGGACTTCGGAGACTGCTACTGGAACTGCTAGACGGAAAGAGCTAGAAGTGTCGAGTTTGGGCTCGTTTCATTAGTCGTGATGAGATCTTCTTCTAGGAATATTTTGACTGACCTGATCGAGGACTTCGGAGACTGCTACTGGAACTGCTAGACGGAAAGAGCTAGAAGTGTCGAGTTTGGGCTCGTTTCATTAGTCGTGATGAGATCTTCTTCTAGGAATATTTTGACTGACCTGATCGAGGACTTCGGAGACTGCTACTGGAACTGCTAGACGGAAAGAGCTAGAAGTGTCGAGTTTGGGCTCGTTTAATTAGTCGTGATGAGATCTTCTTCCAGAAATATTTTGACTGACCTGATCGAGGATTTCGGAGCCAGCTAGTGGAACTGCTAGACGGATAGAGCTAGAAGTGTCGAGTTTGGGCTTGTTTCATTAGTCGTGATGAGATCTTCTTCCAGAAATATTTTAACTGACCTGATCGAGGACTTCGGAGACTGCTACTGGAACTGCTAGACGGAAAGAGATAGAATGGTCGAGTTTGGGCTCGTTTCATTAGTCGTGATGAGATCTTCTTCCAGGAATATTTTGACTGACCTGATCGAGGATTTGGAAGACTGCTACTGGAACTGCTAGACGGAAAGACCTAGAAGTGTCGAGTTTGGGCTCGTTTCATTAGTCGTGATGAGATCTTCTTCCAGGAATATTTTGACTGACCTGATCGAGGACTTCGGAGACTGCTACTGGAACTGCTAGACGGAAAGAGCTAGAAGTGTCGAGTTTGGGCTCGTTTAATTAGTCGTGATGAGATCTTCTTCCAGAAATATTTTGACTGACCTGATCGAGGATTTCGGAGCCAGCTAGTGGAACTGCTAGACGGATAGAGCTAGAAGTGTCGAGTTTGGGCTTGTTTCATTAGTCGTGATGAGATCTTCTTCCAGAAATATTTTAACTGACCTGATCGAGGACTTCGGAGACTGCTACTGGAACTGCTAGACGGAAAGAGATAGAATGGTCGAGTTTGGGCTCGTTTCATTAGTCGTGATGAGATCTTCTTCCAGGAATATTTTAACTGACCTGATCGAGGACTTCGGAGACTGCTACTGGAACTGCTAGACGGAAAGAGCTAGAAGTGTCGAGTTTGGGCTCGTTTCATTAGTCGTGATGAGATCTTCTAGGAATATTTTGACTGACCTGATCGAGGAGCCCAAACTTGACACTTCTAGCTCTATCCGTCTAGTAGTTCTAGTAGCAGTCTCCGAAATCCTCGATCAGGTCAGTCAAAATATTGCTGGAAGAAGATCTCATCACGACTAATGAAACGAGCCCAAACTCGACACTTCTAGGTCTTTCCGTCTAGCAGTTCCAGTAGCAGTCTTCCAAATCCTCGATCGGTCAGTCAAAATATTCCTGGAAGAAGATCTCATCACGACTAATGAAACGAGCCCAAACTCGACACTTCTAGGTCTTTCCGTCTAGCAGTTCCAGTAGCAGTCTCCGAAGTCCTCGATCAGGTCAGTCAAAATATTCCTAGAAGAAGATCTCATCACAACTAATGAAACGAGCCCAAACTCGACACTTCTAGCTCTTTCCGTCTAGCAGTTCCAGTAGCAGTCTCTGAAGTCCTCGATCAGGTCAGTCAAAATATTCCTAGAAGAAGATCTCATCACGACTAATGAAACGAGCCCAAACTCGACACTTCTAGCTCTTTCCGTCTAGCAGTTCCAGTAGCAGTCTCTGAAGTCCTCGATCAGGTCAGTCAAAATATTCCTGGAAGAAGATCTCATCACGACTAATGAAACGAGCCCAAACTCGACACTTCTAGGTCTTTCCGTCTAGCAGTTCCAGTAGCAGTCTTCCAAATCCTCGATCAGGTCAGTCAAAATATTCCTGGAAGAAGATCTCATCACGACTAATGAAACGAGCCCAAACTCGACACTTCTAGCTCTTTCCGTCTAGCAGTTCCAGTAGCAGTCTCCGAAGTCCTCGATCAGGTCAGTCAAAATATTCCTGGAAGAAGATCTCATCACGACTAATGAAACGAGCCCAAACTCGACACTTCTAGGTCTTTCCGTCTAGCAGTTCCAGTAGCAGTCTTCCAAATTCCACCATCAGCTCAGTCAAATTATTCCTTGACTAACACTTCTCACTAAGACTAAAAAAACGAGCCCAACCTTGACTTATCTCGCTTTCCCTATTTAGCAGTTTTAGCAGTCTCCGAACTCTACCATCAAGTTAGTAGAATCATACCAGGAGTAAGTCTATAAACTATAATATAATAGGTAAAATATTTGGTGCAAAAAAGAAACATAAAATATTGAAACGTACGACGAAAGTAAATTTTAATAATTAAAACTAGCAATATGGTTTGATTATTATTTTTTTTTTTTGTTTACTAAATTGATTTATTTAATATCAGTTTAATATACAGTTTTAACTTTACTCAATTTAAAAAAAAACAAAAAAAAAAAAAAAAAATTAAAACCTAACTATATGGTTTGATTGAATTATGGTTTGTTTGTTCTCCGTCGTCCCGTCGCTGTGTGCGTCTGGGCCGTGCGCGTGTACGACTTTTATAACTACGCATTATGCAAAGGGTCCCTTTGCATAATGCGTAATGTTATGATAAAAAATTGAGTCCAAAAATATCTACATCGTACTAGATTTGAACCGGGCATTCGTGGTTTACCAGCGCGGTGCCAGACCACTAGGCCAACAGAGCTTTGCTGTGGACCGACGAAATTACATGTCTTTAGCTCTGTATAGGTGAAGGTCGTCACGTTTCTGCGAGATTCACGCGGTGCGCCCCGCTGTAGTCGGCCGCCACTGCCTCTGCTTCACCCCCTCAAAAACATAAAAGTCAGCTAGTCACGGCGCCTTAAAAAGCAGTGATGGTGCGTGAAAACGATATATGAATAAAATAAAAACCATATACAATTCAGCTACGAATTATATGTGGAATCTAGTCAACATGTTGAAACGGAGAACGTCGAAACGTTTTGTGATTGGAGACAGCAATGAAGTCCAGAACTTCGATGATGAGGCACCGGCGGAAGTGATACCTTCGGCCCTGGTGCAGAAGTTCCAGATGACACTTGATGCAGATCCAGAAGTTAGTGTCAATAAAGAAGAGAAGGTTAAAGAGGAAGATGGGAAATTACTGAGGCCGCCTACTGTGGGAACTTTGCAGTAAGTCGAAAATATATAATCTAAATCTATCAGCAGACAGATATATTATGAATAGATAAACTCATTGTTCATACTAAAACCTTATGAAAACCAATTGTGACGGCTTATCCCTGGAAAGTGAAATGTTTTGTAGGCACGCCTACTGTATATACTATCTTTGCGAATTTAAATGATATTCTACATACATAATATTATAACATATTATTTTTCTGCCATAATTGTATAATTAATATATTCGTGGACAAGTTTGGTCACTAATTATATAATTATCGTCTACCAAAATTATGCTATAACTATTATAGTTTCCTTGTTTATCCTGATAAATATTCTCGTTTTAAATTGTTTACCAATACTGTCAAAGTATTAAAATCAACTATAGTAGCTTCCTTGACATAGTTTACCTTAAGAAAACACTTGTTTTAAAGTGCATCTCCATAAACAATTTCCTCATGAATAATGTTATGAATGTCCGATTAATTTATTTTATAATTGTTTTAATTATTATGTTCTAATTGTAAGTACAAGATTTTTCACAAAATAGGTACAACATTAAACATTAAAAAGTCGATTGGCATTATCTATAGGTAATCTATAATAATACTGTTGCCAATTCTCGTGTTTATAGATAGGATGATGGATGAGATATAAATTTGGTGTTTCGTTTTTTTTCTTCTTTCTAAGGTTTTTATCTTCAAAACGTTGTAATGCGCGAGTGACATAGCCGCCTTTATCTGCCCCTTTTAAACAAAATCAGGTCATAAAAAAGGAACTTACTTGCACTATTGTTTCTATGGTAGGTATGTGTTATCGATTATGTTATGACCATGTACCTACCTATTGTACGCGGAAGTACCTATATAACTTAGAATAACTACTCAGAGAAGGTAGGTTTCCAAACAACGCCTTCTCAAAACGTAAGCTACAAATTCGCTTTGTAGCTTACGTTTCGATTGGTATTTTAAACGATTTAAGCAAGAACGTTAATGGATTACCTGTGGAATGTCACACCATAACTCGCTGCTTTTCTGATTTGTTGTGGTACGATTTCACCGCGCAAATTGTCATAGTAAAATTTTTATATATTTTTTGGTGTCATATATGACACCACTGACAAAATTTAAGCCTGAATGGCTTAAATTTTGCGAATGTACTTGGTTTCTTTGTGTAGGTAGTTATTCTAAGGATGAGATATAAATTTGTCGTGTTATATTTGGTGTTTCGGTATTTTTTTTTCATTCTAGTGTTTTTATCTTCAAAACGTTGTAATGCGCGAGTGACATAGCCGCCTTTAGCTGCCTTTTTTAAACAAAATGAGGTCTTAAAAAAGGAACTCATTTGCACTATTGTTTCTATTGTAGATATGGGTTATCGATTATGACCATGTACCTACCTATTGTACACGGAAGTATACGTAGAATATACTTAGCCTATGGAAGTATATAATTTTTTTACAAGATTTACCTTATTTTTATTGAAGGTCTGAACTTACAGATGAGGATGAAAGGTAAATTAGACAGATAAAGAGGTAACATTGAGCACGGTACATACCTATTATATTTTTAGTGATTTTGTAGATGATAATAAATAAGCAAATGTGCATGAGACGATAAGAAATAGATAATATCATCTTTTTGCGATTATCACATGTTTTATCATAATATGTGGAGCTATTCTGACTACTTTTGTTTTGATCATGTGGATAATTAGGGCATATGTTTATAGCTTTAATTATAAATAAAAGATTAGCAATTACCTACTATGAAGCCAACACAGGTGACAATTTCTTATCATACGGAAATTGTGCGAGAAATGCCTACTATTTGCACAAGTTAATGCGTCATTGGATTTTTGACAGTTTTAAAATAAGTTTGAAGATTTTGTAACTCAATACAATACACACGTGTTCTTTGGTGAATGCCATATTTATTTTACTTTGCTTGCTAGCAGCGGTTTATTGAAATGCTTTAGGTGTAAAGGTACCTGCTTTAGTGCTATTTAGTATAACTATATAATTAATATTGATTTTATGTAGTTTTAGATATTCAATAGTTTTTACATCATTTACCTATAGGTATATATATATATATATATTTTTTTGTTAAAATCTTCATGAGCGTGGATTCAATGTCCTTTACTCGTAATATTAAACAGTTTACTTTGTCTTAATAGCGTCAAACAAGTCATAGTCACAGTCAGAGTCAAGCTAAGTAAGTCACGGTCAAGTCGAACTCATGCCCTGTAAAGCGGTGGAGACTTTACAAGAGGCTCCTATGGAGTTTTGGAAACAACACGAAAAGACACGTTTCACCTCGTTATATCACTTGCCCACACTCGAGCACGTTTACGAGCACTTAATGAATAATAATTCACCATTTAGTACACATTAACACTCGAAAATACACAAGTTTAGGAAAATAATCCAACGAGCCGACATGTTTTTTCCGCGTTGGCGCCAAAAACCCTATAGGTTGGTGCATATATATATGGTGCATATTATATGATACCATGCTTCTAGATTGATTGTGTTTTTTCGCTGTAATAAAATACCTACCATAAAACATGCCTATTTATTTTTTATGATCGTTAGATACCTATGTACTAAGTAACATCAATCCAATCAATTGATAAAACAGAAAATTGTGCTAATTAGTATTTATAACACTTTATCGATAAACTTGAACTTCAGCCCTATTCTCATTCTAAATGCGCAAATGTAAACAAAACTTACGCAAAACGGCTTTGTAATTTCTCTCAATTGACGACTGGCAACTTTAAGTTGAATTTCTATTATCTCATTCCGTCTTCAGTTAACTTACGAGCGCGAACGGGATAGCATGATCGTATGATCCGTCAATTCCGTCATGCGAGTACCAACGAATTGGTTTACGTCAAACTTATTAAAGTAGGAAAACAAAAAAATCGTTTTGCTATTTTGGCGGAGAAAATGATATTTTTAAGTGAAAATTATTAATATTTGCATGAAAATACCTTTTGCAGTGAGTGCTTTAGTGTTTTTTCTGTTTGTTTGTGATATAAAATGTTCCCTGGCATGAATGGTTTATACAACGACGCGCTCTGCAGGTTAGAATATTACAATATTTTTTTTGCATACATTTTGCATAGTAAATAATCGTAAAACTTCTGTAAACTCATTATTGAAATCTACTTTATCTATCAATGAAGTGTTACTTGCGGTAATAAGCAAATTATTTGATGATTTACCTATTAATTTGTGTCAAGAATGTGAGCCAGTGATTTCACCGATTTCTCTATTACGTTAATAGTATTTTGTATAATTTGCATTTAATTAGCTGTAGGTGTCTTTAATGCGTCAGAAAACGCATTCGCATGCGTGGGAATTGGCAAGAATCTGTGTAGATTTACAGAGTTCAAGAAAATATTGATGTAGATTGGAAATATTCAGAAATTTGTTTTGCTACGCGGTATTACCCTTGTTTTTCTAGTTTTCCTACATTTTCCGGGATAATAAGTACCCTATGTGTGTTCTTTTGATGCGCACTGTGTTGAGAAAGGCAGAAAGGTGATATAGGATCCTTTTTTATCTCGGAAAAGTGTAATGTAATATGTTCCAGAAGGATTGTCTATGCAAGTGAAATCGCGAGTTATAATCATCGACCAAAATAAAATTAATGGACGGGCCATAACCATTGAACTTGCTCAGTAAAAACGAGTCGAAACCGTTAGACATATACTTCAACACCTAATAACCATGTACAGTACATTTGTTGCAAAAAATAGATAGCGGTTTTTTGTTGTGTTTTTACACTTTGGGAAAGCACACGAAGACATCATTTTGTCAGATGTTTCGTTCATGTAACAATAGACTCGTGTCGGACTTCCTATGGCTAGAGACGGACTGAACGTGCCGGCGGTCATTTTGTAATCTTCAAAAATGTGCTCCATCTGGGCCCGTCCATTGTTTTTTTTGTCGAAGGTTATAATGACCTCTGCTATGTATAATTTAAAGTCACTGTTCATTCATATCTTCATATTCATATCATGTAATAGTACTTATTATTGTATGGTCATCATTATCAGCGCATCACGTTCCCACTGCTGGGACACAGGCTTCTCAGAGAGAGGATAAGTGGGATGTCAGTGCACGTCTTTTCACTCCCACTTTGAATTAGAGAATAGGCCCTAATCCATGTTGGTCAATGTAATTTAGACCGCTAGTCTGTGGAATGCGCTGCCTGAATGGGTGTTCCCCGATGGTTACAATCTGGGTGTCTTCAAATCACGAGTGAATCGGTTTCTTCTAGGCAAGCATACTCCAACATTGACCGCATCATTGCTTAACATTAGGCATGATGGTGGTCAAAAGCAAGCCTATTATTTATTTAAAAAAAAAATGCTCTGCTGGTTTGTTTAGGCTGCCGGGCTAATGCACAATACACCCCAAGCGGGATTTCAGTGCACGTCTGATCACCCCCACTTTGAATTAGAATTAGATGCACCATGTTCACGGGAAGATATCAGGAGCTCATTCCACAACCTAACCACGGTAAACATCCCGTAAATAATCTTATAACTTTAAGGTGATACAGTTATTAATTCTTCTTGTGGTGTATTGCAGGCCGTCTATGTCCCAGGGTACGGTGGTTCACAGCCAGCGGTTCCAAGAGAAGGACTTCACTATCGCCACCCCCGAGGAGTTTGTACGCAGGTTCCAGGGCACCAAGTCCATCAACAAGGTGAGCCTAGTTGGCTAGTGATTTATTCCACTTTTTTAAGGTTCCGTACCCAAAGGGTAAAAACGGGACCGTATTACTGAGCCTAAGGTGTCTGTCTGTCCATCTGTCTGTTCGTCCTACCTTTTAACGGCTGTATCTTTCTGTATATCTAACTGTAATAGATAGCCAGTTGAAATTTTTACAGAATATGTAATGTAACTGTGGATTAACTAAGAAATAATAAAAAGTTCCCATACAACAAACGTATTTTTTAACGTATTTTTGTATTAGCTCTTATGTAAAAACTAATACGAACGTAATACGTACAAGCGTCAAACTTGGTATGATTATAGTACACACTCTAAAGTATAACAACAAATAATAACTTATATACCCTAAAAAAAAAGATTGAAAAGATTCAAAAGTTTGAAGAATCAGAGAAGCCTGTTGTGGAATCAGCAATCGGAAGAACTTTGTTTTTGTTTTCGGAATATCAACCATGAAACAGTGACTTTTCTTGCACACAATGACAAAAAAAAAATTGTCTGACAAAAAAAAAATGGGCAGGAGAGAATTAGATCATGCAGAATATCTGAAGCACACTCTCTGAAATGTATCCGTTAAAAATCCAAGATAGAACTGCCAGTTTGTGCTTAGTGACCTCAGTGATTCATCACTTTTAAATAGGCATGGTGTTTAATAATTTTTTTACCTCATTATAAAGCTGATTAGAATAGAACCGCAATAACGAACCCATCAATGAAAACAACATTTATATTAGTTCAAAAATTATTAAGTTAAAAGTATTTGTATAGTATTTGTATTTCATGCTAGACAGAGAGCACACCATACTGAGTTATGACGTCACGCCTCAGGTGCGCCATGCAAATGCTATACTAACAACGCTTTGCTAGAAAGGGACAGAGTATCCCACCTAAAACTAAACGCTCATATCTCAGAGATTTATCAGCCAATATATTTTTGTTTCAATATGTGTAATGTATTTAGTTATATTCATCGCTAAGCCGGTTATCTATACTAATATTATAAAGAGGATAGATTTGCGAAAAGTTTTTTTGTTTTTTTTGTTCTTCTTTCACACAGCAACAGATCGACCTCATTTTTTGCATGGGTATAGTTCAAGGCCGGAGAGTGACATAGGCTACTTTTCATCATCATCATCACCATTTTTCATCACTACGCGGGTGAAATCGCGGGGCGCAGCTAGTAAGGGTATAAAGTAGTAAAGATCTATCAAACAAATGTTTAAACTTGAAATTTTCTTGCTCAACAGGTCCTGATTGCCAATAATGGTATTGGAGCGGTAAAATGCATGCGATCAATCCGACGATGGTCCTACGAGATGTTCAAGAACGAACGCGCCGTGCGCTTCGTCGTTATGGTATGTATACCTCATTTAATTTAAAGTTATATGATTATTTACGGGATATTTACCGTGGTAAGGTTGTGGAATGAGCTCCCGATATTTTGGCACAGTTACATGCACCATGTTAACGGGAAGACTGAAGAATGTGGGTGGTTTGTCTTTTTAACTGAACACGTGAACATGGTGCATGGTGCATGTAACTGCGCCGAAATATCGGGAGCTCATTCCACAACCTTACCACGGTTAACACCCCGCAAATAATCATATAACTTTAGTGAACAACCGTGATAGTTTAAAACAGTCTTTTAATTTAGTAACAATAAGCCAAATCACCAGATTAGCAAGTTGAAGTGGCAGTGGGCAGGGCATATATCACGCAGATTAGATGAGGCCGAAAGGTTCTTGAATGGAGACCACGTACCGGTAAGCGCAGCGTAGGACGTCCACCCACAAAATGGATAGATGACCTAAAAGAGACCGCAGGGAAATGCTGCGGCCGCTTCGAACCGGCTCTTTTGGAGATCGATGGCGGAGGCCTATGTACAGCAGTGGACGTCCTATGGCTGAAATGATGATGATGAATCAGCCAGAACAAAGCTAATCGAAGAAGTGGTCGTTGTACTTATTATTGTGTAAAAAAACTGCTTCCTAGAAATCACAACAAAATCAGCTGATTGATCGGAAAAGGTCATTGACACTCATATGTATGGAACAGATTTGTTTAGCCCACTGATCTGATAATAAGGTGGTACCATGGTATAATAATATACTCCGCCAGGTATAGCAATCCGAGAAAAAATTCCACGTGGGCGTCCCGCAATGATGTCATGATGTCAATTTACAACAGGTTCGAGAGAGATGACGATACACCACGTAACAGCTGATTTGATAAAGTGGCAACTGACAGTGACGTCATTGCGGGACCACTCCCAGATTGTTAGACCTTGTTTTCTTAGATCATGGGTGGTACGTTTCACCTGTAGCGGAAAATTCAATTTTCAAACAGTTTTTTTATCCTTGTAGCTAGACTGGGTAATCAGTAACAGCTTTAGTAAATTTTTCTGAGCGCAGAAAAATACAGTCAGCCTGTTTGAACCTAACCTACATTCTTTGTTCCAGGTGACACCAGAAGACCTGAAAGCCAACGCAGAGTACATCAAAATGGCTGACCATTACGTACCGGTCCCTGGGGGATCTAATAACAACAACTATGCAAACGTAGAGTTGATTGTGGAAATCGCTGTCAGGACCCAAGTGCAGGTGAGCCTCGTGAATCGTTTTAAGGGGTTCCGTACCTCAAAAAGAAAAATGGAACTTTTATAGGATTACTTTGTTGTTCGTCCGACTGTCTGTCTATCAAGACCCATTTTCTCAAGAACGCGTAAACGTATCAAGTTGAAAATCAAACTTGTAAATCAACGCCATCAAAAGATATGACCGTTTATGTCACATATTTTCGCATATTTTGCGATTTTAAGAGTGTATCAAAACCTATAGGGTACTTCCCGTTAACCTAAAATAATGAAATTTGACAAAAGGCAAGGTCTCACAGCACATTAAAAAAAAAAAACTTACTTTGTTAATTTGGCCACTTGCAACCCTTTTGGAGATCGATGGAAATACCTATGTTCAGCAGTGGACGCCCTATGGCTGAAATGATGATGATCCACTATAACACTTATTTTTCAGGCGGTTTGGGCCGGCTGGGGCCACGCTTCGGAGAACCCCAAGCTCCCCGAGTTGCTACACCGAGCAGGCGTAGTGTTTATTGGGCCTCCAGAGAAGGCCATGTGGGCTTTAGGAGACAAGATTGCCTCGTCCATTGTGGCCCAGACTGCAGATATACCCACTTTACCATGGAGCGGGAGCGGTCAGTATCGATAAAAAAAAAATAAAAAAATTTGCTAAACAAAAAACATTAAACAACTAATCTTATCTATCTATATTTTATATATATAAAAGAAAGTTGTGATTGATTGATTGATTAATCCTTTATTGTTCACACCATAAAATTTGATACAGAGGACAAAAAACTCTTAAAAACAAGTGTAACAACTGGCGGCCTTATCGCTAAAACCGACCTCTTCCAGGCAACCTTAGGATGGAAAGGATAGAAGATGTAGAAGACGGGTCGTCTTAGTTACACTATTTATAACTCGAGAAAGGCTGAACAGATTTGGCTGAAAATTTGGTGGGGAGGTAGCTTAGAACCAGGAGACGGACATAGGATACTTTTTATCATCATCATCATCATCATCATCACCATTTTTCATCACCACGCGGGTGAGACCGCGGGGCGCGGCTAGTTAAACATAAAACAACGAATTAGTCGCAAAATGCCTAAAAAACAACTAATTTGTATACTTCTGATTCAACAGAACTGAAAGCGGAATACAACACAAAGAAGATCAAGATTTCATCGGAGTTGTTTGCGAAAGGATGCGTCACTTCCCCTGAACAAGGGTTACAAGCTGCACATAAAATCGGTAAATATAAATTAAAAAAAAAAAAAACTCAATCTATACCAGTAGATGGCGCTTTTCTTTATTCTCTTGAAATGCTGCGAAACTTGACTGCGATACTAGCGCTACGGTAATTTGTAGAACTCTTTCGTACGCTATCTGACTGCAGCGCTTACGGAAGTTCGAGACAACCTATAGCACGCTCAAATTACGGCGCCATCTAAGTTCATACCGTTTTTAGGCAAATTTCTGATCTACGCTCTAATGTTCCGCTATTGTCTTTCCTCTTAGTCTATATTCCTTGGTACCACCATATAACTTGTTACCTACTAAAGTACCAAAAAGTAGTGCAAAAAGACAACAATCTATCAATGCTCAGGCGGTCACCCATCCAAGTACCGAACGCGCCCGACGTTGCTTAACCTTGGTGATCGTTCGAGAACTGGTGGTGAACAGAAATTTGTCACCGACTTGCACTTGGCCATTATCTATACTAATATTATAAATAGGAAAGATTTAATTGTTTGTTTGTATTGAATAGGCTCCGAAACTACTAAACCGATTTGAAAAATTCTTTCACTGTTGGGAAGCTACACTATCCCCGGGTAACATAGGCTATATAATATATTTTTTTTAAATAGGTATCCTTACTAAAACTTTTATAATGTAACCCAAGGTGTATAAAAATAAGATTTACAATTTTGACTTTGCGTGTTTGACAGTTCTAAGACAGGACAACGTCTGTCAGGTCAGCTAGTTTATTATATAGGGAGACCTTTGTCCCGCAGTGGACGTTTAGTGGCTGTTGATGTGGAATCGTGCCATCTCTTTCGCTCTCTCTCTTTTTCACTCCCTCTCATATTTTGACTAACAAAACAATCATATTCCAGGGTTCCCGGTGATGATTAAGGCTTCGGAAGGAGGCGGTGGTAAGGGCATCAGGAAGGTGGAAAACGCAGACGACTTCGCTAACATGTTTAGACAGGTACGTACCATAGGCCGCCCATTATACTGCCGTTTATTTGTTTTTTTTTTATGTTAGTTTAAGTTTCATTTGTATTTTCGGTGTGTAATAAAGTTGTATTGTATTGTACAGTTTTGTATAAATAAATATTCGGGACATTTTTTCACACACGGTCATCTGACCCCAAACTAAGCAAAGCTTGTGATATGGCTGCCAGAGACTGATATACATACATATATAGTTTTAATTACATACTTAAATAGATATTAATTAACAACCAGATATAGAACAAACACAAATGTTCATCGCACAAATGTTTGTCCTAGATGGGAATCGAACCCACGCCCCCAAGCGCAGAAGGCAGGTTCACTACCAACTGGACCAACGGGCTATCGAATGTGTGTTCATAGTTACGATCACAGATCTTTATCATGCTAGAAGCCGGAAGCGCGTCTAATTGTATGGACTAAAATACGTTAAAAATACGTTTGTTGTATGGGAACTTTAGTTATTACTTGTTGACTTTATTATTATTTGTTAGTTAATCCGCCGTAACATTATATATTCTGTGAAAATTTCAACTGGCTATCTATTACGGCTCGAAAGATACAGCCATTAAAAAGTAGGACGTTGGAGACGTTGGTTCGCTCAGCTTGTTCTACAGATATTATAACGGGGAATGCTCTGATGAACTTTTTGACCTTATCCCCCCATCCCGGTTCTACCACCGAACCGGCCGCCATCGCCAAAAATGCCATCCGCACATTATAGATGCGTGGAAGTCTCGCACTGTTCGATTTGATCGATTGTTTCTGCCACGTACCTGTAAGTTGTGGAATGGCTTACCACCTTCGGTTTTTCCTCCGAAATATAATTTGGACTGCTTCAAACGAAGGGTGAATAGAGTCCTCAAAGGTAGGCAACGCACTGACAATGCCCCGGGTATTGTAGGTGTCTATAGGCGGCGGTGATCACTGACCATCAGGTGGCCCGTTGCTTGTTTGCCACTTAAGGACATAAATGAAAAAAAGGTAGTTATTTAAAATAAAAAAAAATTACAAACAGACAGATAACGTAGGCTTAGTATTAGGGTCCCAAACGGTACACCCATACCGTACCGTACCCATACCGTAGGGGCTTACACCCATTGGGTACGGAACCCTAAAAAATATGTGCGGTCCATCGGCCTACGTGAACTTTTTTAGTCGGTTCGATTAGAGAGTTGATCGCCCACCGCTATACCCCCTTCGGGTACAGAACCCTAAAAACGTTTTCACCTTAAAATGTGCCATGCTAGGTTATAAATTACTATCTTCCTTCGACCGAAATAAAATGAATGGACGGGCCCAGAAGGAGCGCATTTTTGAAGATTACAAAATGAGCGCCGGCTCTCACTTAGTTTCAGTCGGTCTCTAGCCGTAGGAAGTGCAACACGAATCATTATTATTACATGATAACGAAACATCTGACAAAAACTGCTATGAATTTTTTTTTTTTTTTTTTTTTGAATTTTTATGAATTTTTTGTAACAAATGTGCTGTACATGGTTATAATTATGTGTTGAAGTATATGTCCGACGGTTTTGCCTCGTTTTTACTGAGCAAGTTCAATGGTTATGGCCCGTCCATTCATTTTATTTTGGTCTAAGCTATCATCATAAGTTTCTGTGATTTTGTCCGTATTTGTGTTTCGTATTTTCAAATGATTGGTGTTTTAGGTACAAGCGGAAGTGCCCGGATCCCCGATTTTCGTGATGAAGCTAGCCAAATCCGCCAGACATTTGGAAGTGCAGCTTTTGGCCGATCAATATGGTAAGTCATCATCATAATCAGCCTTTTAAGAGTCCACTGCTGGACTTTTAGCCTACCCCCGGAAGGGTGATTGGGCCATATCCACCACGCTGGCCCAGTTGCAGATTGATGGATTGATATACGCCATTAAATTCCTTCTCCTTACGTGAGCAGGTTTCCTCACGATGTTTTCCTTCACCGAAAAGCCAGTGGTATGAAAATCCGTACATAAACTCCAAAGAACTCATTGGTACGTGCCCGAGATTTAAAACCCGCGACCACACGCTTTCAAGTCCAGCGGTCTCCCAAATAGGCTACCATGGCTTTTTATATACTAACTAGCGGTCCACCCCAGCTTCGCACGGGTATAGATATATAGCCTATGTTACCCGGGGATAGTGTAGCTTCCCAATAGTGAAAGAATTTTTCAAATCGGTTCAATAGTTTCGGAGCCTATTCAATGCAAACAAACAAACAAATCTTTCCTCTTTATAATATTAGTATAGAAGTATAGATATTATGGTATATAATACGGTACATAAATATATGTCCCGAATATTTATTTATTTTAATATATGGTGGTATAATAGGGAATATGCATGTGTTTTTTTAATATTTTTAATTGATTGTTTACATCGTTATATCATAGTAAAAAATATAATTACAGTTGGAAAGGCTCAAATATTTTTTTTAAAATAATATTTAAAACATTGAAAAAATTTGAGCTGTTTAAACGCCGCAATTTTTCGCGGGCCTTGGATGACGTCAGAAGCCCCGTTCTATGTTCAATTTTGGTCATTCTAGTGTCATATTAAAATTGAATGTTTTATCTGGGAAACCCATGAGACCAAAACACGACAAGCACACTATGCTCGATAGAAAAAAAAAAAAATGAAAGCAGCACTGATTTGCGCTTTTATCCCTGTTTTTTTAGATTCATTCAATTTTATTAATTAAATTATGTCTGTGGTATCTTGATATATAGATTTCATAATTATGAAGGAAACCGGTGAGGTACATTTTACATTACAGATATACTTTTAGACAAATATGAGAAAAACCCCAATAATAGAAGTAACGAAACGCACGACTGTGTAAGCGCCATGATTTTGCTCCACTAAATACGACTTTAATACAATAAACCAAGGATTATGGTCATCTGTAGTAATCCTCCTCCTCCTCCTTAAATCGTATTCCTCATGTCTGAGGGTCGTGATCACCACCTTCCATCAATCTCTCTCTGATGATGTCTTTCCATCGTCTTCTATCCTCAGCAACATGGAGTGCGTCGTAGACTGAGGTGTCGAGAGTGGTGCGAATCTGGTCGGACCAACGTATTGGGCTGCGACCTCGTGATCTTTTGCCGTCGACTTTCCCTGTCACCATCAACATCTGTAATAATAAGCGTTGCTTAAAAGAGGGAAAAAACCCCGCCTTAAAGTTGTAATGTAACCGTTTGTCTCATGTTAGGTAACGCAATATCGCTATTTGGTCGCGACTGCTCCATCCAGCGTCGGCATCAGAAGATCATAGAAGAAGCGCCAGCGGGCGTCGCCAAGCCTGACGTCTTCATTGAGATGGAGAAGGTAGTGTTTTTTTTATCTACTTTTAGCCAGGGACAGCGTAGGACGTCCACCTACAAGATGGACAGACGACATAAAAGAGACCGCAGGGAAACGCTGGATGCAGGCCGCTTCCAACCGGCCCTTTTGGAGATCGATGGGATAGGCCTATCATTGGCAGATCCAGGGATGGAATTGCTAGGTGTTTTGGGGCACCTAAACACCTAGCAATTGCACCTTGGGCAATGGGGGCCATGCCCCCCCCCCCCCAAAGCTCCTAGCAATTCCATACATTCGACTCAATTTTTCGATTTGATTCCTTCGAACCTTGTCAGATGCCCCCCCCCACAAATGAAATCCAGAATGCCCCCCCCCCAAAATGAAATCCTGGATCCGCCCCTGAGGCCTATGTATAGCTAGGACGTCCAACGGCTGAAATGATGATGATGATGATGAGGCAGGGACTCGCAGCCATATGCCATATGCCAATTGTAAGTAATATCTACCTTGTTTGACTGATCTGCAGTGCAAGTACTATTCTTTATCGATCGTCAAATTCGATGAAATGCCATAGAATCTCTCATAGCGAGTACTGATCAAATGGCATTTTATCGTATTTTACGGCCACAACTGTCAAATTTGACGATCGCTATAGAACGGTACTTGCACTGCAGATCACTGCTGAGGTATCAACCCAATACTAATGCTACTTGTCCATTGCAGGCGGCAGTCCGCCTCGCCAAGATGGTGGGCTACGTGTCTGCGGGCACGGTGGAGTACCTGTACGACCCCAACGCTGGCTGCTACTACTTCCTGGAGCTGAACCCTCGGCTGCAGGTGGAGCATCCCTGCACCGAGATGGTGGCAGACGTCAACCTGCCCGCCGCGCAGTTACAGGTCAGCTTTTACTGTCTTCATTCACACTGCTTTAATTCACACTGCCTTAATCCACACTGTCTTCATTCACACTGCCTTCATTCACACTGCCTTAATTCACACTTTCTTAATTCACACTGCTTTAATTCACACTGCCTTCATTCACACTGCTTTAATTCACACTGCCTTAATCCACACTGCCTTCATTCACACTGCTTTAATTCACACTGCCTTAATTCACACTGCCTTAATTCACACTGCCTTAATTCACACTGCCTTAATTCATACTGCCTTAATTCATACTGCCTTCATTGATACTTTAGTTTATCTTGTCGGTGTAGAAACTTCCAGCCAGGCCTGCCTTCAAGGGCCCTGAATCCCTTATTATTGAGTTTTTTGTAAGATTTCCGTGAGATACAAGGTTTTGGACCTAAATAAACACATTTATTTTTATAGATTGCGATGGGTCTTCCGCTATACAACATAAAAGACATCCGTCTACTCTACGGCGAGTCTCCATGGGGTATGACGAAAATAGACTTCGATGAACCAAAGCAACGACCCTCGCCGTGGGGCCACGTCATCGCTGCCAGGATTACTTCTGAAAACCCTGATGAAGGTGAGTAGACTGAGTAGACCAGTAGACTGAGTAGACCGGTAGACTGAGTAGACCGGTATACTGAGTAGACCACTAGACTAAGTATACCAGTAGACTGAGTAGACTAGTAGACTGAGTAGATCAGTAGACTGAATATACCAATAGCCTGAGTATGCCAGTAGATTGAACTGGATATTAGACTGAGTAGCACACTCTCAGTGAACTAATAAGTTGAAAAAAACCCATTAAACTGACTAAATAATTATACTGAATAGACCATTAGTCTGAGTAGACCTTTAGACCGAGTAGATTTGGCAAACTGAGTAGACTAGTAGACCAAAACTAACTATTTTTTTTTTTCTAAGGATTCAAGCCGTCATCTGGAACCGTCCAAGAGCTGAACTTCCGGTCTTCTAAGAATGTCTGGGGATACTTCAGTGTGGCGGCTTCGGGGGGTCTTCACGAATTCGCGGATTCGCAGTTCGGGCATTGCTTCTCTTGGGGAGAGACCAGGGAGCAGGCTAGAGAGTGAGTAGACCATGCAACCTAGGTACTTTTAAATTTATAATAGGCTTGTGTTTGACCGCCAACTCGCCTGATGTAGTGAATGCAATGATGCGGTCTACGATGGAGCACGCTTGCCTAGAAGAAACCGTTTCACTCGTGATTTGAAGACACCCAGATTGTAACTATCGGGGAACACCCATTCAGGCAGCGCATTCCACAGACTAGCAGTTCGCACAATAAATGTGGAGTCAAAGCGCTTCGTACGGGCTTTCGGAATATCAACCATAAAGCGGTGTTGATTTTTCGTGCCCGCTCTGGCAGTCCGATAGAAAAATGTGCAGGAGGGAATTAAATCATGCAGATCCGATGCACACTCTCCGAAATGTATCCGAAATACCGATAGACTAGCAACTTTACGTCGATGCTCAAGACTCTTAGAAGCTAAGTCCGAACTAAGGATTCGTTGCTGATGACCTTCTTGGCAGGCTTCTCAATAGACTCCTGGCTGGCTGACTTTTTAATTGAATGTTGTCAGAGTAAGCCCATGATCCAAGAAAACAAGGTCGAGCCCTCTGGGAGTTGTACCGCAATGACGTCACTGTCCAGTTGCCACTTTATTGTAACAAACACAGATACTGGGAAACAACTATTTAAATAATCTATTAAATAAAATACAAAAAGCATTTCAATTGTCATTTGGTTTGTCCGCTCAAGCAAGTTAAGCACGAATTGAATATATTAAACACAATTATATCAAAACCACATTGATTCATTGGATTCCCACAGGTAATATACGGATATTGGGGAGTTATAATTTCACGCTACTGTTAACACAGAAAATCATAGAGAGTCCGCCATTGTTTCGTGTATCGTCATCTCTCTCGAACTTGTTGTTAATTACTCATTCTGCTCTTGCTTATGCACGTGTACGTGTATCCATGACATTGATGACATCATTGCGGGACGCCCACGTCACATTATTTCTCGGAGGGCTATACCTGGCGGAGTATATCATTATACCATGAGTAAGCCAATCGGCTTGCTCTTAACTGCCAACTCGCCTGATGTTAAGCGATGATGCGGTCTAAGATGGAGCACGCTTACCTAGAAGGAATCGATTTGCTTGCGATTTAAGCCACTCAGATTGCAGCCTATGATGATTCTGAAAAGCATTACATTTCACCTTTCCTTTCTTTTTTTTCTTTAGAAACCTTGTGATCGCCCTGAAAGAGCTCAGCATTCGCGGCGACTTTCGAACAACGGTGGAATATCTCATCACGTTGTTGGAAACACCAGCTTTCCAAGATAATAATATCGACACCAGCTGGCTGGACGCGCTTATTGCTGAGAGGGTGAGTAGACCTGGAGTAGACCGGGAGTAGACCGGGAGTAGACCGGGAGTAGACCGGGCGTAGACTGGGAGTAGACCGGGAGTAGACCATTAGAAGACCATTAGAAGACTAGTAGTAAACCATTCGTAGACCAGTTGTAGACTCTTAGTAGACCAAGCAATCAAAGATTTTTAGAAGAAAAAAAAAACATGCATTCGTATTGATAACCTCCTTTTTGAAGTCGGTTAAAAATAAGAGTATACCGTAATATACTTTTCCAAAACATGATATCGAATGTGTCCTTAATATGAAGAACCATACAATTTCTGCATATATTACTTGCCTGTGACATCATAAGGACATTTGGCCTACATAGTGCCTTTGCAGTCAAGTCACGTGATCTATGGATTCTCAATAAATAATTTTAATTTGAATGGAAAATACATTTTTATTTTTCTTGAAATTGAGGATATCATTTTACTTATAGTTTTTCGTAATTGTTTTTTTATCATTATTTAGTATTACACCTACATGAATTATATAGGGATAGCCCCGTTGGCTCACTTGGTAGTGAACCTGTCTTCTGCACTTGTCACTTCAAAACCTAAGGGCAAAAAAATATATATAGTTAAATACCCTATTTCCTTCAGCGATAAGTCCACCTACCTGTTTGAGAAGTTTAAAAAAAAAATAGGCTTGCGTTTGACCACCATCACGCCTGATGTTAAGCGATGATGCGGTCTACGTTGGAGCACGCTTGCCTAGAAGGAACCGATTCACTCGCGACTTGAAGACACCCAGATTGTAACCATCGGGGAACACCCATTCAGGCAGCGCATTCCACAGACTAGCAGTTCGCACAGTAAATGTGGAATCAAAGCGCTTCGTACGGGTTTTCGGAATAACAATAACTTTAACGTACGTTTATGAATAAAAGTTTTATCGGTCTTTTTCAGGTTCAATCTGAGAAACCCGACATAATGCTGGGCGTTATGTGCGGCTCCATTCTCATAGCAGACAACATCACCACAAACCATTTCCAAGAGTTCAAGAGCTGTCTCGAGAAGTAAGTGACCATGTTATATTATCATCCACAGCCTTCCTTAGGGTACGTTTCCATAGATGATACAAGCGGAGCCGTGGTAGGCCATTTGGGAGACCGCTAGACTTGAAAGCGTGAGGTCGCGGGTTCAAGCCCCGGGCCCGTACCAATGAGCTCTTTGGAGTTTATGTACGGATTTTCATACTACTGGCTTTGCGCTGAAGGAAAACATCGTGAGGAAACCTGCATACGTACGGAGAAGGAACTCAATGACGTAAAATCACACTGGTTGAAATCCACATCTCATTTCCGCTTCAATGGAAAAGAGAATCATAGCAGAGACGATTTTTTTTCTAACAAATTGTCTGACGAGCTATGGGTGGAGTTTCTCTTCGAGATCAAATCAGAAATGTGGAGATCCGTAGACGAACGAAAGTCACCGACCTAGCCCACCGGATGGCCGATGGGGCCGAAAGGTTCTCGAATAGAGACCACGGACTGGAAAGCGCAGCGTAGGCCGTCCCACCCACAAGATGGACAGACGACCTAAAAGAGACCGCAGGGAAACGCTGGATGCAGGCCGCTTCCAACCGGCCCTTTTGGAGATCGATGGGGGAGGCCTGTGTCCAGCATTGGATGAACACTCATAATTTATTCTGCCATCAAGGAAGTAGTGTGCAGTATAACTTTTCTTAACGTCACTGTTTTAATTTATCTTACTTTTTCAGGGGTCAAATCCAAGCATCAAGCCAACTGTCAAACACGGTTGATGTAGAATTAATACACAGCGGGCACAAGTACAAAGTGTCTGCCACGAAATATGGACCTACCTCATATTTCCTTGTCATGAACGGCAGTTTTAAAGAGCTGGAGGTGCATAAATTGACTGATGGTGGTGAGTAGACCTATTAACCAACAATGTCTCTTAATAGACCGCAGTAGACCTGTAATAGACTACAATAGCCCGTAGTAGACCTTAGTAGACCGACACAAATACAAAGTCTCTGTGGCGAAATATGGACCTACCTCAAACTTTCTTGTCATGAATGGAAGTTTTAAAGAGTTGAAAGTGCATAAATAGACCAATGGGTGGTGAGTAGACAGTATAAGACAAAAATAAACCTTAGTAGCCTGTAATACACATCAGTAGACCACAGTAGACCTTAGTAGACTGTACTTCAACAGACTACAATTATACTGTAGTAGACCGTGATAGACTACAATAGACCGTAGTAGACCTAACAGTATTGTAACAGTGCTGAATAGTTTATTTGACTATTGCTCGCTGCCCAATTCCAAACTCCGTCAAAAATCTAGTAGTCCGAGCGTATAGTATGTAGCAATAAAACAAAACCAAAAAACGCGAGTTAAAGCATAGGACAGTATTTAAATATTTGTTCTCCATTCTAGGTACACTATTGTCAATAGAAGGCTCGTCTTTTACCACATACTTAAAAGATGAAGTAGACAAATACCGTATAGTCATCGGAAACCAGACCGTGGTCTTCGAAAAGGAGAAAGACCCCTCGAAGCTTCGCGCGCCCTCTGCCGGCAAGCTGGTGAACACGCTGGTCGAGGATGGTGGACACGTGGATAAGGGACAGCCGTATGCTGAGATTGAGGTGAGTAGCCAGTATACCTAGTTAGTAGTGAGAATTTTGAGTAGACCAAAAGAAAATGTAGTAGACCTTCCAAACTTCACTATTTATGAACATATTTAAGGAAAAATGCTTAGATTGAGGTGAGTAGTCAGTAGACCTAGTTACTAGTGAGAATTTTGAGTAGACCAAAAGAAAATGGTGTAGACCTTCCAAACTTCACTATTTATGAACATATTCAAGGAAAAATGCTTACATTGAGGTGAGTAGTCAGTAGACCTAGTTAGTAGTGAGAATTTTGTGTAGACCAAAAGAAAATGTAGTAGACCTTCCAAACTTCACTATTTAAGGGCAAGTTTATGGAATATGCTGAGATTGAGGTGAGTAGACCAAGTTGAAGGAAACAGAATTTTGAGTAGACCACATGAAAATCTAGTTGACCATTTAAATAACGACATCGCTCAAAGGACTAGTAAGCTAAAGTGGCAGTATGTCAGCCATATTGCTCCAAAAACCGATACTAGAAAAGGTTTTCCTATTACTAATTCTCTATTTTTTGCTAACCCTAAAACACAACCGCCTGAAAGTTCATCCACATATCATAGATCAGTGGAAATCGCACACTGTGCGATTCACACGATTTTTCTTACATCACACCTGTAAAATGTGGATTGAGCTACTTTCCGCGTTGTTTCCGAGAAGCTACTACATGGGGTCTTCAAAAGGCGATATAATCGAGTCCTAAAGGGTCGGCAACGTGATGCCTCTGGTGTTACAAGTATCCATAGGTGACGGTGGTTGGTTACCATCAGGCGGCCCGTCTGATTGTTTGCCACATATGGCATAAAAAATAACACTACTTTTTGGGCAGTCGTGAAAAACGTCCATGCGATTACTGTTCCTTTGATCACCAGGTGATGAAAATGGTGATGACTCTCGCCGCCCCCGAGTCTGGTAACGTGACCTGGACCCTTCGGCCTGGAGCTGTGCTGGATATGGGATCGCTTATTGGCATCTTGGGTAACACTTCTTTACATTATGTATGTTTATATTTAAAAATCTATGTGTGTGTGTTTCCCTAAGGACTCCAAAATGTCTGTCCAAAATTTTGACGGAGTAAATATTTGCTGTTTTAAATAATCACGGTTTTTTTTACTATAGTTATATGATTATTAACGGGATATATTTTTCCCGTTAAAAATCACATAACTGTAAAAAGTATTCAGTCCAGTTGCGGATCCTAACAATATCAACTTTTTTCCAGAGCTCGATGACCCCTCGCTGGTGACCACGGCTCAGCCGTACAAAGGACAGTTCCCCCTGGAGGAAAATCCGGAGTTATCAGAGAAGCTGCATCATATGCACCAGAAATACCGGGCGGTACTTGAAAACACGCTCGCTGGTATGTTTTTGTTTTTTAAATCGACTTCAAAACAAACAAAAAAAATATACAAAAACAAGTGTCAATAAAATTAAATAAATAAATAAAGTGTCAGGAAATAAATAAATGCTTGGACCGAGATAATTTTTTTGATTCTTTTTTTATTGAATAGCAATCTTAAAGGTACTTTACTATTTGAATTTGAAGAAAATATGTCACATCTAAGGGAGGGAAAACAGGAGATACGGCGGAGAAACAGAGGAAACGGCAAAGGCGGTTTTTTTTGGTAAAAATGTATTGGAAGGGTTAGGGAAGGTCCCAGAATGCTGGCGGCATTGCTACGTTGAATGGCAATGCTCAATTTCTGTGCGAAATAAAAGCCAGCATTCTGGACAGCCGACACCTCCACCAATCGCTTGGCATCGCTACTTATTCTACTACTTTTGATAAAAAAAAAAAAACAATACATAAGAAAAAAACAAAACTTTCTTAGTTCTGACATAAACAGTATGGGGTTAGATCATGTAAATATGGGTATATGAAATTGACAGTCAGCTCATGACCACGGCCATTGTAACACGGTCGAAACGTCGAGCGAAAGGTACATATTTTTACCTAAATTAAATAATACGTGATTCAAATTCAAAATCAATTATTTCGGGCTACGCGACCCATACCATAATTAACAAAATCACACAAAATATAAAATAAAATAAAGTCAGAATAATCAAATTAAATTAAACAAAACACACAAATACATTTTCGTGATAAGTCCCGATAAACATTTAAAACATGTGTTCAAATCGCGAAAGTTTAAAAATTACTATATGAAATTGAATTTCAAAATTGGAGTTTGTACGAAATTCCAGGTCTAACATACTAGTGGTAACAGACATAAGTGAATTGTTTGACGGACCGCCGTCTGACCAACGGGGGAGAAAGAGAACATTTTCTCTTTCTCCTGTTGGTTGGACGGCGGTCCGTCAACCGAGTCCGTCTCATCTGTTAGCTACATGACAACATGATATTTTGAAGGTTACTGCCTTCCGGAGCCATACAACACGCCGCGTCTACGCGAAGTGGTGGAGAAATTCATGCAGAGCTTACGAGACCCATCGCTACCACTGCTGGAGTTACAGGAGGTTAGTTACACTACTGGTACTGAGACGTGGTCCTTAACTGTTGGCTTTTTAGCAAAACTCAGAGTCACACAGCGGGCAATGGAGAGAGCTATGCTCGGAGTTTGTTTGCGCGATAGAATCCGGAACGTGGATATTCGCCAAAGAACCAAAGTCACCGACATAGCTGTTAAAATTTGCAAGTTGAAGTGGCAATGGGCAGGCCACATCGCTCGAAGAACCGATAACCGATGGGGAAGAAAGGTTCTGGAGCGGAGACCACGAACCGGAAGACGTAGCGTAGGTAGGCCTCCCACTAGATGGACCGACGACATCGTGAGAGTCGCGGGCATCCAGTGGATGCAAAAGGCAGGCTGTCGTTCAGTGTGGAGGTTAAAGGGGGAGGCCTATGTTCAGCAGTGGACGTCTTCTGGCTGATGATGATGATGATGATGATGAGTTACACTGCTGCGGCCAGAAAAAAATAGGCATTGATGATCGAACAGAATGTGGCTAAATCGATATCAAAGCACATGTGATGCGGCCAGAAAAATAGGCATTGATGGTCAATTGATGGAGGAATGTGGATTGCTTTTAGTGATAAGGCTGCCAGTTGTTACACTAGTTTTTAAGAGCTTTTTTGTCCTCTGTATCAAATTTCTAGGTGTGAAGAATGAAGAGTTAATCAATCAATCGTGGCCAATCACAATTTTTTTGCAGGTTCTGTCCTCAACATCAGGCCGTATTCCCATAGCAGTAGAGAAGAAAGTCCGAAAGCTGATGGCTTTGTATGAAAGGAACATCACCAGTGTGCTGGCTCAGTTCCCCAGTCAGCAGATCGCCAGCGTTATTGACCAGTGAGTAGACCAATATTTGAATTGAGTAGTCCTTAGTAGACTTAAGTAAACCTTAGTAGACTTGAGTAGACCTAAGGAAGCTTGAGTAGGAGGCCATGGTCTACTACTTGAGTAGACCTTAGTGGACTTAAGTAGACCTTAGTAGACTTGAGTAGACCGTTGCAGAAACAAGTAGACCTGAGAGAGTTTAGTAAAATGTAGTGAATTATAGTAGACCACTTAGCGGACTATAATTAAATGTTATACAACTACTGAAGAAATTATTTAAATAATCTCGTAAAATTCAGGGATATAAGCGTTTAAAGTTTTTGATTGGACTAGGAAGGGATGCTCTGTCCCTTTCCCGCAAAATGAGTTTCAGTATGGAGTTTTATATGGCGTACTTGTAAGTGATAAAGAACGGTACTTGCATTGCAGATTCCATAGTTTCATAGTTCATAGTTTTACAAATGTTGTACACATTTATTTCTTTGATTATTTAATTTTTATATAATGTTGACTAGTTTTTACTAACTTAAATGACATTTACAACACATTTGCTCAAAAAGTGCACTTACGAAGCCTGTATACATCGTTCGAAAGTTAAACATTACGGATCATACAACGGAGCGTGCTGTAATGAAACGCATCATACAACGGAGCGTGCTGTAATGAATTTGTCCGCACGCTCCGTTGTATAGCACCGTGCGTGTACTTTACGGTATTTTTTTAATTTCCATTTTTTGTTTTTTTCTCGCAAATGTGTTGTAAAACGTTGTATGGCACACGTGCGGATTGGTTTTTACAAACTCGTGACTATGGTAAGCCCTCGACTTCGTCTCGGGCTTACATTCGTCTGCTCGTTTGTAATAACCAACTTTCCGCACTTGTATCATAAATAACTATATTCGTACCTGAATATTTAAAATAATTTTTAATTGATTTAGAATTTTTAATTACCTACCTAATGTAATTATATTATGTTATGACATTTTAATTTGTTAATTTTGTTGGTTATAATTTTTCATAACTGTGCCTCTTTAGTGTAATTGGTGTATAACCGTGCTAAATGAATAAACAAATACAAATAGTAAAAATGTCTATGTTATTGTTATTTTCAGTCATGCTGCGTCGTTGCCGAAGAGAGCGGACCGGGATGTCTTCTTTATGAGCACACAGGCCTTGGTACTTCTAGTGCAGAGATACAGGTATGGTCCGTGTTTTCTATTTGAACCACTGGGGTCCCACTGACACTTAAAATTCCCCCTGGGCCACCGTATGAGCCTATCGAGCTCTCTCTTGCGGAATTTCCGAGTAACTATAACATGGGGTTCCTCAAAAGATGTAATAAATTAAATGACGTCACACTAAATTCAATATGGCGGTCAACATTTTCTTATGATATGGGTATCAAATGAAAGGGTTTGTAATGTTGTCTATACTAATATTATAAAGAGGAAAGATTTGATTGTTTGTTTGTTTGTTTGTTTGTTTGCATTGAATAGGCTCCGAAACTACTGAACCGATTTGAAAAATTCTTTCACTGTTGTGAAGCTACACTATCCCCGGGTGACATAGGCTATAATATATACCCGTGCGAAGCCGGGGCGGACCGCTAGTATGTAATAAATACGAAAAGCTTTTTTTTTTTATAATTTTATTCTTCACAATGGTTAGCCCAATTTGCTTACCTACCATCATGATAAGGGTATCAAATGAAAGGATTTGCAGAAAAGCAGTAGTTTTTTTTTTTTCATTTTGTTCTTTAAAATTGTTAGACCTTTTTGAATGTGATTTTTTTGATAAATGTATTTTTGTTCTGTAGAAACGGCATCCGTGGCCGTATGAAGGCGGCAGTCCATGACCTACTGAAGCAGTACTACCAAGTTGAGAGCCACTTCCAGCTCGGTTCATACGACAAGTGTGTAGTCGCCCTTAGGGAGCGATACAAGGACGACATGCAGCTCGTGGCGAATATCATCTTTTCGCACAATCATGTCCCTAAGAAAAATCTATTGGTAAGGAATTTATAAAAAAGAAAAAAAATATCATCATCATCATCATCACTACTACTATCATCATATCTCAACACTACCATTATTATCATCATCATCATCATCACTACTACTATCATCATATCTCAACACTACCATTATTATCATCATCATCATCATCACTACTACCATCATCATATCTCATCACTGCCATTATTATCACCATCATCATCACCATGATCATCACCATCATCATCATCACATTTGCTACCATCATCATCTTTAGTCACCACCGTCATCACTATAACCATTATTTACATAGCATCTTTCATCATCACCCATAATTATCATAATTAAGACTCATCATCATCACTACCATGTTGAGAGCCACTTGTAGCTCGGTTCATATGCCAAGTTAAATTCCCTTAGAGAATTAAGAACATCATAAGACAATATCACCACCATCATCACTATAGAATGGAACTCCCTGCCGTCCTCCTTGTTTCCTGAGAACTACAATCTAGGCACCTCCAAGACTATGAATAGATTTCTTCTAGATTAACGTGTTTAATCCTCGGTCAAACCGTCGCTTACCATCAGGCGAGTAGGTGGCTAAACGTAGATCTACTCTATCTAAAAAAAGTATTTTAAAAAAGTTGGCCGTCACCCGGTATCATGACGGCATAAGAGAGCGCAATAATGATACACATAAAAAGACATCATTGTTTTATCATCATCTTCTTCACTTAAATTATCATCACGTCGTCGTATGTACTTTCAAGTCGTTGTTTATATCATCATCATCATCATCATTTCAGCCGTAGGACGTCCACTGCTGAACACAGGCCTCCCCCATCGATCTCCAAAAGGGCCGGTTGGAAGCGGCCTGCATCCAGCGTTTCTCTGCGGTATCTTTTAGGTCGTCTGTCCATCTTGTGGGTGGACGTCCTACGCTGCGCTTACCGGTCCGTGGTCTCCATTGTTTATATGTATGTGTGTAATTGCAGGTGACCCTACTAATCGACCACCTGTGGTCCAACGAGCCGGGACTGACAGACGAGCTGGCAGCCACGCTCAACGAGCTGACGTCACTGCACCGCGCCGAGCACAGCCGGGTCGCATTGAGAGCTAGACAGGTAAATGTCTAACTGACGTAAACATGTGTCGGCCGTTTGCGGCCCGCTAGTCAAGGGTATCGTTCAGAGACGTAAACATGTGTCGGCTGTTTGCGGCCCGCTAGTCAAGTGTATCGTTTAATGACGTAAACATGTGACAGCAGTTTGCGGCCCGCTAGTCAAGTGTATCGTTCAGTGACGTAAACATGTGTCGGCCGTTTGCGGCCCGCTAGTCAAGTGTATTGTTCAGTGACGTAAACGTGTTGTGGCCGTTTGCGGCCCGCTAGTCAAGTGAATCATTCAGTAACGTAAACATGCGCCGGCCGTTTACGGCCCGCAAGACAGGTGACTCATCTGACTTACATCATCGCGACTGAATCACTTTAGAAACAACAAACAAACAAACATTTTAGAATTTTTCACTTGCTCGTGATTCATCTATGGCCCTCGCTTTAAACCTGTCCTTTATTCATTAATTGCTTAATATAAGATTTCAACAAACTGGTATTTCCCCTCAGGTCCTGATCGCGGCTCACCAACCAGCCTACGAGCTCCGTCACAACCAGATGGAGTCCATCTTCCTCTCGGCGGTGGACATGTACGGACATGACTTCCACCCGGAAAACCTGCAGAAGCTGATCCTGTCGGAAACTTCAATCTTCGACATTCTGCACGATTTCTTCTACCACTCCAATGCTGCGGTGAGTTTTAGAAAATAGACCACAAAAAAAAACCTTTTTTTCACTGACAGTACCGCACAGCCTTAATCACTGGGTGCATTGTAAGGAAGCATGAAATTTTGCACAAGTCTTTCTTATCAAATTAATTTTTATATTATTTCTATACTAATATTATAAAGAGGAAAGATTTGATTGTTTGTTTGTTTGCATTGAATAGGCTCCGATACTACTGAACCGATTTGAAAAACTTAGAAACCTTAATCAAATGCAAGATAAATGAATGTAAGACCTTCAAAACTAAAATACAAAACTTACCTCAGCAAGACTGGATTTGTAAAGAAATTACTTCACAAATAAAGAAAAGAAACGAAATATGGTATAGACTACAAAAAAACCCTGAAAATGAAGAACTGAAAAAACAATTTTGTAAGGAAAGAAATTACACTACCATTAAAATTAAGAACTCGAAGAAAAAATATTACTTAAATGAATTTTCGAAATGCAATAAAAATCCAAAAAAGATTTGGAAGTTAATAAATACTCTATCTAATAATAAAATTAAGTCACAATGTACTCCTCCAAAACTTGAAACTGAATTGGGTCCTATAACTAACGCAACCGAGATTTGCGAAACATTTAATCACTTCTTTTCGACTATTGGTGCAACTTTAGCTAACTCAATTCTTACACAACATCAACAAACAACAATGCCACTTAATCCAGAACGACATCTAAACCAACTAGATACTTTTATTCCTTGCCAAAAAGACGAAATCATTAAAATAATTAAAAATCTGGACTTAAACTGTAGTGTAGGAATAGACGGAATTTCGACAAAAGTCATTAAATGCATAAGCGATGTAATGATAGACGAGTTGACTGACTGTATCAACGCATGTCTAGCAGAGGGAACCTTTCCTGATGCACTAAAAGTTGCTAAAGTCACTCCCATCTATAAATCAGGTGCTAAAACTGATCCTAGTAATTACCGTCCAATTTCAGTGTTGCCAGTGATATCAAAAATTTTCGAAAAAATCATTCACTCAAGGCTCGATAACTATTTAACGACTATTAACTTTCTATTTGAACACCAATATGGCTTCAGGTCACAATCTAACACGCTATCGGCCACAGCAGACTTAATTACTAAAATAAAAACTAATATTGATGAAAAAAAAATAGGTCTAGGAGTCTTCATTGACTTAAAAAAGGCATTTGATACAGTCAGTCACTCTATCCTTTTACAAAAACTAAATAACATAGGCGTGACGGGGGCTGCCTTTAAAATAATCGAATCGTACCTGTCTAACAGATCGCAAGTGGTTAAGATTGGAAATTATAAGAGTAATTCACATAATATATCTTTCGGTGTCCCGCAGGGGTCCATACTTGGCCCCCTGTTGTTTCTAATCTACATCAACTCAATACATGAGGTATCACTTCACGGAAACGTATCGCTATATGCAGATGATACTTGTCTCTTCTATTTTGGGACTTCTATAACCGAAATTATTAACAAAGCCCAAGAAGACTTAAACCAACTAGAACACTGGTTCCAACATAACCTCCTTACCATAAATGCTGCAAAGACTTGCTATGTGATTTTTAAGGCTAAAAATAAAAAAATACCTCCACATTTACCTCTAAAAATTTGTCAGGAAATACTTCATCAAAAACAGTCCGAAAAATACCTTGGCTTACGATTAGATAGTCATTTAAACTGGGACATACACATAGATCATATTCGTTTAAAGTTGTCGTCATTATTAGGCTCCCTGCGTGGAGTTGTGCGTTGTCTTCCTCAATCGATTCGCCACAATGTTTATAATTCCTTAGTGAAGCCCCACCTCTTGTATTTAATAGAGATCTGGGGTAGTGCCCCAAAAACTAATCTCAAAGACCTACAGATTACTCAAAATAAATTAGTCAAAATGCTATTTGACTACGACTATCTAACACCTACAATTAAAATATATAAAGAAACAAAGTACATGAATATAAAACAATTACATAATTACTGTATCTGCATATTTATCCGTAAAATCCTTGACAAAACAATACACATAAATAACATAACATTTACTAAAATACACCAAATTCAAAAACGAAGTAGTCGACGAAAGGATCACATCATACTTCCACGAGTCCGAACGGTTCATGGAGAACGATGTGTTAGTTATGCAGGAGTACAGATTTATAATAAGATACCGAAGGAGGTGAAAAATGCAACGTCATTTAATGTTTTCAAAAATAAATTAAAGAACTATATTTTAAACGACACAACACTATTGGGTAAATAAAGTCAATCTCAGTTTCTTATCTGCGTGCATTTGCACTGTGGCGCGGCGCGTACCTGCATACTAGCTGATAACGCGCGGTGCTAAAGCGACCGTTTAAAACTGACCATTTTTGTCAATTAAATGTAGGGTAGATACAAAACAAAATAAAATAAAATAAACTATTATACAATATAATAATGTTAGTTAGTGCTTGTGTTTGTGATACTGTTAAACATATTATTATTATTATTTTAGTTTATTTAAGTTTACCAACATGTGGAAGCATTAGTTACTAAATTAATTTAATTTCTCACATAAGTGAAATTGTAAATTTCTTGTTGAGAAAATAAAGCTCTTTAACCCGAAAAATCTGCCACTGTTGGGAAGCTACACTATCCCAGGGTGACATAGGCTATAATCTATACCCGTGCAAAGCCGGGGCGGGCCGCTAGTCTATACTAATATTATAAAGAGGAAAGATTTGCGCAGAGACGTTGGGTCTCTTTGTATCTTTTATCGCATTTACAACGGGGAGTGTTCTGAAGAACTGTTTGATCTGATGCCGGCGTCGCGGTTTTACCATCGCACTAGCCGCCACCGCCTGAAGGCTCATCCACACATCATAGATCAGTGGAAATCGCACACTGTGCGATTCACACGATCCTTCTTGCCTCATACCTGCAAAATGTGGAATGAGCTACCTTCTGCGGTGTTTCCGAGAAGCTACAACATGGGGTTCTTCAAAAGGCGAGTTAATAGAGTTCTAAAGGGTCGGCAACGTATTTGTGATGCCTCTGGTGTTACAAGTATCCATAGGCGACGGTGACTGCTTACCATCAGGCAGCCCGTCTGCTTGTTTGCCACCTATGGCATAAAAAAAAAAAAAAAAAGATTTGATTGTTTGTATGTTTGTTTGTTTGTTTGCATTGAATAGGCTCCGAAACTACTGAACCGATTTGAAAAATTATTTCACTGTTGGGAAGCTACACTATCCCCGGGTGACATAGGCTATATTTTTTTTTTTTTAAATATGGATCTTTACTAAAACTCCAATAATGTAACCCAAGGTGTAAAAAAATAAGATTTACAATTTTAACTTTGCGTGTTTGACAGTTCTAACACAGGACAACGTCTGTCAGGTCAGCTAGTATTAAATAAACTAGCCAAGTGCGAATAGTGTGATATACAAAATACAATTGAGGTTGCAACTACTCATTTATTGCAGATTAATGTGTAGTACTGTAGGCACTAACAAAAGAAAGGGTGCATCAAAAACATGGAGTATGAAGACTGCTTAATCTGAAAAAAAAAAATACAGGAAATAATTACAGAAATATGAAGCAGTTATAATTTTATGGTCCTTAACTGTTGGCCTTTTGGAAAAACTCTAGTCACACAGCGGGCAATGGAGAGAGCTATGCTCGGAGTTTTTTTGCGCGATAAAATCCGGAACGTGGATATTTGCTAAAGAACCAAAGTCACCGACATAGCTGCTAAAATTTGCAAGTTGAAGTGGCAATGGGCAGGCCACATCGCTCGAAGAACCGATAACCGATGGGGAAGAAAGGTTCTGGAGTGGAGACCACGAACCGGAAGACGTAGCGTAGGTAGGCCTCCCACTAGATGGACCGACGACATAGTAAGAGTCGCTGGCATCCAGTGGATGCAAAAGGCAGGCTGTCGTTCAGTGTGGAGGTTAAAGGGGGAGGCGTATGTTCAGCAGTGGACGTCTTCTGGCTGATGATGATGATGAATAATTTTAACCTAAACAGACAAAATTCTTAATTTATTTATTTATTTAAGTCCACCTACACTGTGTACATCAAAACAATTTATCAAAACTTTAAACAGAAATAAAAATGTAATTATATGCCACAATAATTACAGGTGATGACAGCATGCAATAATATTGAGCGATAAAATAAAATGATAGTTAAATTAGTTAAACGTAAACACAAATGAGATATAAAACGTATACGTGTACGTAAACGTATTCTTAAACAAACAGTAGTCTTATTTACAGAAACAGTAATAATACTAATCGAAAAGTAATAATATCAACCGAGACAGTAATAATATCAACCGAGACAGTAATAATATCAACCGAGACAGTAATAATATCAACCGAGACAGTAATAATATCAACCGAGACTGTAATAATATCAACCGAGACAGTAATAATATCAACCGAGACAGTAATAATATCAACCGAGACAGTAATAATATCAACCGAGACAGTAATAATATCAACCGAGACAGTAATAATATCAACCGAGACAGTAATAATATCAACCGAGACAGTAATAATATCGACCGAGACAGTAATAATATCAACCGAGACAGTAATAATATCGACCGAGACAGTAATAATATCAACCGAGACAGTAATAATATTAACCTAAACAGAAGTAGTAATAACTCAAACATTGCAGATGTTGCTACTTGCAGATGTCACAGTAAAATTCACAGAAATATATAGGTCCGTATAAAAAGCCAGCGTACTAAACGCAGTGCTTACAACAGGCATTTGTCGTTATATGAACTGCTGCCCTATTATGGTTCTTTGATCGGGATCGAGATTGCATGCCGTCCCGTTCGCATCTATTTACTCGCACCACGTGCGCAAGTGAGATGGCACGCGCTCGCGATCACGATCCGAATCATCCATAATAAGGGGCCAGGATCATCTTTGTAATGCTCGGCGAGGTAACATTCCCATCACTTCGTTATAGACAGTAATACTTACAGAAACAGTAATAATAATAACCAAAACAGTAGCAATACATATAATTTGATAGCCCGTTGGTCCTGTTGGTAATGAACCTGCCTTCTGAGCTTGGGGGCGTGGGTTCGATTCCCACCTAGGACAAACATTTATGTGATGAAAATTTGTGTTTGTTCTATATCTGGTTGTTAATATCTATTTAAGTATGTATTTAAAACTATATATGTATGTATATCAGTCTCTGGCAGCCATGTCACAAGCTTTGCTTAGTTTGGGGTTAGATGACCGTGTGTGCAAATATGTCCCGAATATTTATTTATTTAATAATTATTATTATTAAAATTATTTATAATTTTAAGCCAACCATGGAAGTAAACACACTAAAACTAGAATTACCAAAATTGCTTGAAGTGGGAAAAGAGGGCCTTAAATAGGCCCTGAACTTATCCACAGATTTTTATCAAGATAGATTCCGCAAGCATGTCAAATAGGCATGTTTCCTAATGTTTAATTTATTACAAACTAGCGGTCCGCCCCAGCTTCGCACGGGTACATATTATAGCCTATGTCACCCGGGGATAGTGTAGCTTCCCAACAGTGAAAGATTTTTCAAATCGGTTCAGTAGTTTCGTAGCCTATTCAATGCAAACAAACAAACAAACAAACAAACAATCAAATCTGTCCTCTTTATAATATTAGTATAGATAACTGGCTTACCTATGAATATAACTAAATACATTACACATACTGGAAAAATAATTTAAATTGGCTGATAAATCTCTGAGATATGAGTGTTTAAAGTTTTAGGTGGGGATAGAGAGGGGATGTTCTATCCCTTTCTCGCAAAGCGTGTGTTAGTATAGCATTTGTATGGCGCGCCTGAGGCGTGACGTCACGGCTCAGTATAGTGCGCTCTCTGTCTAGCATGAAATTAAAATGCTCATATCTTATTTATTTTTGAACTAATTTTAATTTTGTTTTTGTTGATGTGCTCTATTTATGATCAGCTTTCTTATGAGGTAATTAAAAAAAATTGTTATCATGCCTTTTATTTGAAAATCCTGCGTGTCTCGTTTTTTTTGTACTTACTATGATGTCACCGTATCTAATAGTTAATCTTTGTCCGTAGGTTTGCAACGCCGCGCTAGAAGTATACGTCCGCCGCGCTTACACCTCGTACGATATCACATGCCTGCAGCATCTCGGCCTCTCCGGGGAGCTGGGAGTAGTTCACTTCCAGTTCGTACTGCCTACTGGACACCCTAACAGGTAAGGATACTATAGGCTGGCAGCATAAGGGTGCGTTTGCACAACCAATAGGCGAGGCGAGGAAAACATCGTGAGGAAACCTGCATACGTACGGAGAAGGAATTCAATGGCGTATGTGAATCCACCAACCCGCAACTGGGTCAGCGTGGTGGATATGGCCCAATCACCCTTTTGGGGGTAGGCTAGAAGTCCAGCAGTGGACTGTTAAAAAGGCTGATTATGATGATGATACGAATATGGTTTCGAGGTTTAGTTGAAGTTAACATAACATAGACAGAATGCGCTCACCACCGGCCACATTCATCGACACAAAGACAGGCTACGCTCACCACATTCATCGCCACAGACTAAAAACACCGTTTTCCTTTTCCAGGATACCTCTAAGCCAATCCGAGATCGAGCTGGCCTCTGCCCAAGATCAAGAAGGCACCCCTGCTGAGCTCTGCACGGCCGCCATGCGCAAGTGTCATCATAGAACCGGAGCGTTGGCAGCTTTCGACTCCTTCGAGCAGTTCGTCCAATATTCGGACGAATTACTCGACCTTGTGCATGATTTCGCGAGTGACGCCAGCGTGAGGAAAGAGGTGAGTTTATTGTATAGCTGTCTATTTCGAACGTCATAATGTCTGTCTCGATCACAACAGAACTGGAGGGAGAGTTGGCAGCTTTTGACTCCTTCGAGCAATTCGTCCAATATTCAGATGAATTACTCGACCTTGTGCATGATTTTCCGAGTGACGCCAGCGCGAGGAAAGAGGTTAGTGTCTGTATAGCCGTCTGTTTCATTTGCCATATGTCTGTGCCTGTCAGAAACGATACGCAAATGTTTACATAGAACTAGAGCGTTGGATGCGTTCGTGTCTTTCGAGCAATTCGTCCAATATTCGGACAAATTACTCGACCTTGTGCATGATTTTGTGAGGGATGCTAACGTGAGGAAGGAAGTGAGTTTACAGCTGTCTGTTACGCGCAGTTTGTGTATCCCTGTTACGCAAGTGGTGATTGTATTGTATAGCTGTTTCTTTCACGTGCTATAATAAATCTGTCCCTGTCGCACGTAAACGTGTCGGAACGTTACGCAAATGTTTTCATAGAACCGGGCTAGAATCTTTCGACTCTTTCGTCCAATTCGTCCAATATTAGTATGAATTACATTTGTAATATTAGTATGATTTTTGTCGGAACGTTATACAAATGTTTTAATATAACCGGGGCGCTAGCATCTTTCGACTCGTTCGTCCAATTCGTCCAATATTAGTATGAATTACATTTGTAATATTAGTTTGATTTTTGTCGTAGGATTTGGCCGCGTTACAAGAGGGTAGCGAAAACCGAGACAGCACGAGTATCAACGTCGGACACGACTACAAACCCATCGTGGACACTGGAGATGATGTGGTAAGCTGCTCATACATTTTGGCACTCATTTATCTAATTAATATGGTACTGAGACGTGTTCCTTAACTGTTGGCCTTTTGAAAAAACTCAGTCACACAGCGGGCAATGGAGAGAGCTATGCTCGGAGTTACTTTGCGCGATAGAATCCGGAACGTGGATATTCGCCAAAGAACCAGAGTCATCGACATAGCTGTTAAAATTTGCAAGTTGAAGTGGCAATGGGCAGGCCACATCGCTCGGAGAACCGATAACCGATGGGGAAGAAAGGTTCTGGAGTGGAGACCACGAACCGGAAGATGCAGCGTAGGTAAGCCGCCCACTAGATGAACCGTCGACATTGTGAGAGTAGCGGGCATCCAGTGGATGCAGATGGCAGGCTGTCGTTCAGTGTGAAGGTTAAAGGGGGAGGCCTATGTTCAGCAGTGGACGTCTTCTGGCTGATGATGATGATGCGTACCGATAAATATGACCAAAATATCATGCATAAGGTGGTTATTAGACGTTTTTGTTCGGCTCGTCATTGTGTCTCTATTTATCATGATAAATACCATTTTTTTTTTTTTTATTTGTAGCCACTAGAACCGATCCACATCCTGATGATCGGCGTGCGGGATACGGGGGAGAGTGACGACAGCGCCGTCTCGCGCCGCTTCGGGAACTTCTGCCGCGCGCACCGACTGGCGTTACACCAGAAACGGATCAGGAGGATCACCTTCATGCTGCTCATCAAGTGAGTGGTCCGACCTAACTCACTAAACTAAACTAAACTCACTAAAGTGCAAAAAAGTGTTTAAAGAAAAAAAAAAAACTGAAAGCTAACTTAGTAGCAACCATCATCGCTTAACATCAGGCGTGATGGTGGTCAAGCGCAAGCCTATTAATTATAAAAAATTACAAAAAAAAAAAAAACCAGCCGCCACCGCCTGAAAGTTCATCCACGCATAACAGATCAGTGGTAATCGCACACTGTGCGATTCACACGACCTTTCTTGCCTCACACGTGCAAAATGTGGAATGAGCTACCTTCCGCGGTGTTTCCGAGAAATGTAAGTCGATTTTCCTTTAAAACTTGTCGCTTTCTTCACAGACGCCAGTTCCCCAAATTCTTCACGTACCGCGCCCGGAATGACTTCGCGGAAGACACCATCTACCGCCACTTGGAACCAGCTTCGGCATTCCAGTTGGAGCTGTACAGAATGAGGAGCTACGAGCTGGAAGCGCTGCCCACTAGCAACCAGAAGATGCACCTGTATCTGGGTAAAGCTAAGGTAAGGAAGGCTACAAACAATTTTGATAGGTCTCGTGAAGGTAGAATGGTTTGATCGAGGTATGCTCGACTGAAGATCCGAGGGTGTAGGGTTCAATCCCAGGAACTTGATTGTGATTTTGTATTAATGTAAAATTTGTAGAGTTAAAAGAAGTAATGTGGGGGAGGGAAGTTTTGGGAAAAGGGAAATTTTGAACCTGAACGTAAATTATGAATGATGTTGAAGGAATGCATGAATGATTGATTTTGTATGAATGATAGGATAGGATTGATAAAGGTGGATGATAAAATGATATACGTTGCTTGGAAAACCAGCTATATCGGCCGCCCATTTAGAGTAAATCCTTCTGGTTTCTGAGTTAACTTTCAGCTAACTTAGCATGATGCTATCTTGTATCTGATAAAGCTTGTAGGGGGGTAAGCAGAATTTCGAAAAGTTCTCTTAAGGCAGAATGGTGTAGTTAGCGAAAGATCGGCTGGAAAACCAGAGGGGACAGAGTTCAAATCCCGTCTTACTTGTGTAGCGGGCATTTTCCGAAACTTAGGCCATTCATTGGCCCATTTTGCGTCACCCGGCTGCAGCTAATTCAGCCACCCGGTCTTTTTGAGGTAAGCCAGCAGCTCGCTGACGCCGCAGGCTTCCCGGAGCGTCTTCGGTGTTCCGAGGATAGTGTTTCGTTGTTCTGCCACGCTGCTGCACTTCAGAAGCAAATGTGCGGCCGTTTCTTCAGTCTCCAGACACCCTCTACTTGGGACTGTCTGAACCCCAATTTCAAGAAGGTGTTTGTTTAAAAGGCCGTGACCTGAAACAACCCCAACAACTTTTGTCACGTTTTAGATTCAACAATCTACGGGAGTATCTCGGATTATGTTCCGGGAAAGCTTCCCTTGATTGTTTGCAGTTTTTGGTACCCAGTATTCATTGTGAAGTCTTGTAGTAAGTTGTCGAATCCAGGATCTGATTTGGCTGAAAGGTAGCGGCCCTTCAATCCCGTCAGATTGTTAGTGGTTTTGTATGAATTTTAGTTTTGCTGAGGCAGGATGTGAAGCATTGAGACTGTGTTATGGCCGATTGTGATAGTAGTGTAATTTCTCCTGACACCAGCTTTTGGCTTTAAAGCTGTGTCGAGATGGAGCTTATGAGCTATATTATGAGCTTGAAAGGCTTTGCCTGCTGGCAAAATATAGTAATCCAAATCTTCTGCCCCTGCAGGTGAAGAAGGGCCAAGAGGTGACCGACTACCGGTTCTTCATCCGCTCCATCATCAGGCACCAGGACCTCATCACCAAGGAAGCCAGCTTCGAATACCTGCAGAACGAGGGAGAGAGGTGAGTTTGTGATATTGTTTATTTATTGCACGTGTTTTAGTGAGTAGTGCCGTGGGTATAAAATCCGTAAGTGTTTAATTTTTTTTTACCTTGTATCGGTTGTATCCTGAACTTTTTTCAGGTTTAGAGTTATTTCGATGGCACGATAAAGCCGTGCCTATAAAGCCGTGGTAGCCTATTTGGGAGACCGCTAGACCTGAAAGCGTGAGGTCGCGGGTTCAAACCCCGGGCCCGTACCAATGAGCTCTTTGGAGTTTATGTACGGATTTTCATACCACTGGCTTTTCGGTGAAGGAAAACATCGTGAGGAAACCTGCATACGTACGGAGAAGGAATTCAATGGCGTATGTGAATCCACCAACCCGCAACTGGGCCAGCGTGGTACATCAGTTTGTTTGTTTATACAGGGTGTTGCTAGAAGCGATGGACGAGCTGGAAGTAGCGTTCTCTCACTCGCTCGCCAAGCGCACAGACTGCAACCACATTTTCTTGAACTTCGGACCCACCGTTATCATGGATCCCGCTAAGGTATTTACCAATCTAATAACATTTACCTGTGAAACTAAATCCAAAAAAAATTGCGCTATGTCATCGTAGCTCTGGCATCGCGCGGCGTTGTACTCGGATCGCGGTTACCTTGTAACTAGCAAAAATGTCTGCGCAATTCGTAGTGTGCGCCGAGTTATGGTTCGGACATTTGTTTGGCACGATTGTGACTCTATAATAATATGTATTGTATCTCGATGCGTCCGCCTCAGTGTCAATGTTTTTATTTGCTTGCAAATGGACAGACAGACAAGAAAGACAGGCTTCGTAATAAAAAAATTAAAAAAAAATTTGCGAAACTTGACCGCGATACTAGCGCTACGGTAATTTGTAGAACCCTTTCGTACATTATCTGACTGCAGCGCTTACGGAAGTTCGAGACAACCTATAACACGCTCAAATTACGGCGCCATCTAAGTTTATACCGTTTTTAGGCAAATGTTCCGAGCTACGTTCTAATGTTCCGCTATTGTCTTTCCTCTTAGTCTATCTTCCTTGGTAATAGGGTCCCGTTTGTCCCCTTTGGGTACGGAACCCTAAAAACATCTTGCTCAACTCTTGCTCTTGTTTCAGATTGAAGAGTCAGTGCTGGGCATGGTGATGCGCTACGGGCCCAGGCTGTGGAAGCTGAGGGTGCTCCAGGCTGAGATCAGATTCACGCTGCGAATCGGTATGTGTTATCTTAAGGAACTAACTAACTTGAAATGTAACGTACTATGTGTTTTAAATAAATAAAAAAAAAAAAAAAAAAAAAAAAAAGGCCCTCTTTTCCCACTTTTTAGCAATTTTGGTCTTTATAGTTTTAGTTTGTCTCAGATTCCAGATTGTTTATTACCCAATATAACATGTTCGTCATGAGGCAAGTCAGTTTACACAAGTGCTTTTCTAGTGTTATTAGTGTAAGAAACTATAACAATTTTGCCTTATAAATTAAGCTTAAAAAACATACGTCCACATCAATAAAAAAATAATTATAAAACAAAAAAAGTCAATGATACGTAATTATACATTAAATGTCAGCAATAAAATTATAATAAAAATAATGTCAACATCGTTGATTGAATCAGGCGTTACTTTGCGGAAGTCCATTTTTAATTTGTATATGAATTTCTAGTGTAGTTTACTAGAAATTCATATACAAATTAATGTCAACATATTTTTTTTTTTTTTTTACAGTCATTGTTTCTAAGATGAAATTAACAAAATTAAATCAATATCCATCTCTACTACTACCATAGTTAGCATGACATTATAAAAATGGTCTCATATCAAAATTGAATGATTAATCTAGGAAACTGTACAGAGGACGTTTCGCTCGAAGAAAAAAAAAATTAAAGTTTTTTTTTTTTTTTTTTTTAATAATTGGCTTGCATTTGACCGCCTACTCGCCTGATGTAAAGCGACGATGCGGTGTACGTTGGAGCACGCTTGCCTAGAATAAACCGATTCACACGTGATTTGAAGACACCCAGTTTGTAACTACCGGGAGGGAAACACTGATTTGCTTTTCTGTATGCTTTTTTTTTGTCTAAAATATATTTATAATTATGGAAGGAACCGTAAAAGCACATTTTACATTACAGCTATTTTCGAAAAAGTATAGCTGCATCTCAATGTATCTCTCATTTAGTTTTGCTCCACTAAATGCGACTTTAATACTATATATTAAGATTCATGGTCATTAGTAACAAGCTTTGCATAAAGTGGGAAAACCTTGCCTTAAAATTAAAACTTTATTTATGGTTATCACATACTAGCGGTCCGCCCCAGCTTCGCACGGGTATAGATTATAGCCTATGTCACCCGGGGATAGTGTAGCTTCCCAACAGTGAAAGAATTTTTCAAATCGGTTCAGTAGTTTCGGAGCCTATTCAATGCAAACAAACAAACAAACAATCAAATCTTTCCTCTTTATAAAATTGCATTTTAATGAAATGTGAATATATTTTCACGTGAATATCCACGCAACGTTTGAGAATTGTGTTTTATTGTCAGGCCCCGGCGCGCCTACAAAGAACGTGCGTCTCTGTCTGTCGAACGGATCCGGATATTCCCTCGACGTGTACACTTACGAGGAGATACAGGACTCCAGGCTCGGAGTGGTGAGTAGTAACATTTTCTACCCGACTGCTCAAGAAGGAGGACGTGATAAAAAAAAATAATAATAATAATATAGGCTTGAATTTGGCCTTTATCTCTCCTGATGTTAAGCGATGATGCGGTCTACGATGGCGCACGCTTGCCTAGAAGAAACAGATTCACTCGCGACTTGAAGACAACCAGATTGTATTGTATTGTTGTTAGTTTAGAAGAAAATAAGCCTTAGCTCGTAACTACTATCGAACACTTTGCTTCGATCGTAACTGGTTTCGAAACTAGTGGCCGTTGCAGACCATGCGAAGTAGCAAGTAGCTACTACGCATCGTTTGCAACGTTTTGCTTAGTGCAAGTGGCAGTGGAAATGTTTAGTAGCAGGCACTTGCAACTTGTACTTGCCACTTGTACTACACATGGTCGGCAACCGCATTAAAGCCCGTTGCAGACCATGCGAAGTACAAGTGGCAAGTACAAGTAGCAAGTACCTGTTACGCATCGTTTGCAACGTTTTGCTTAGTGCAAGTGGCAGTGGAAATGCTTAGTAGCAGGCACTTGCAACTTGTACTACACATGGTCTGCAACCGTATTAAAGCCCGTTGCAGACCATGTGAAGTACAAGTGGCAAGTACAAGTAGCAAGTACCTACTACGTATCGTGTGCAACGTTTTGTGTAGTGCAAGCGGCAGTCGAAGTGCTTAGTAGCAGGCACTTGCAACTTGTACTACGCATGGTGTGCAATCGCATTAAAACCCGTTGCAGACCATGCAAAATACAAGTGGCAAGTACAAGTTGCATGTGTCTGCTACTAAGCACTTCCACTGCCACTTGCACTAAGCAAAACGTGCCAACCGCTTTACATGCGTGTTTCAGTTAGTGAATAAGGGTCCAGCATTTTGCTTACGTACAGAACCTTTCAGCAAAAAGTTAATTGAAGCTTTCTTTCCCACAGATAACGTTTCAATCGTTCGGAGCCCGCCAGGGTCCGATGCACGGGCTGCCCATCTCCACGCCATACGTTACCAAAGACTACCTGCAGCAGAAGAGGTTCCTGGTGAGTTCTACGATCCGTCTTTATGGACATCACACACCTTTAGGTCAGATAACGTAAGCAGTTGTACCAGAACCCAGAGTGCCGTATTTTTTCGTCACTACAAAGCAATAATCATAATCATAATCATTTTATTGATAACTAATAATTACAAGTCATCTTTGTTACTAGTATCAAGGTACTAAAGTAAATAATTATAAGATCTATTCTAACTTAAACTAGGTAATTGGTAAAAATGTACTAATAGTGTACCTATCATATCTAACAATTACAAAAACAAATAATCAGTGTCAAATTAATACAAATTATAAAGAAAGAAATAATAATAAAAAGAATTAGCACAATGTCAAAAAATAATAATTAATTAGCATTATGTCAAAGTAAACAAGTAAAATCACCATATCAATTTAAACATTATTGCAGCCTCTTAAGTAATAGCAAAGATTATGTAATAGGCATGTGTCCTAATGTTTAATTTATTACAAACTAGCGGTCCGCCCCAGCTTCACACGGGTATAGATATATAGCTTATGCCACCCGGGGATAGTGTAGCTTCCCAACAGTGAAAGAATTTTGAAACATCCACACTATACTGGTTCTACAATTATATTGTTTTGCAGGCAACGTCGCAGGGAACGACCTATGTTTACGACATGCCGGATATGTTCAGACAAGTCGTCGAGAAACGGTGGCGCGAGTGCATCGAGGATGGCAGCGTTGATGGTAAGCATTTACTGGCTCACGACGCATAAAGTTTTTTTTTTTTTTTTTTTTAAATAAATTTTACGTGTTTCTTTCTGTGGTATCATAGCTCCCAAATGGTTGTGCTGATTTTGCTTTAGTTATTTTTAGGGTTAGATAGACTCTATAGCAGAACGCGCGGGGCTGGTTGCTACCCCCCGCTCCCCGCCTCCCGCGACACTGTGCCGCCGTCGCTCGAGCCGTCTGCGGGCGCAGCGCCCATGCGCAGTTAGTGACAATTAGTACAAGCCCGCGACCGCACGCTGCTCGTGCGTCGACGACAGACTCGCCGCGTTTCACTCTTGTTTTACATTTTGTTTATTACAGTCCTTATTCAGATATTTTGTCATTCTTCAGTTGTTGAGTTCATTAAACTGTATTTTTTATGGTGGAAAGGACGTTTGATTGCACCCCCGCTATAACTCTTTATTTTTTACGCCTGAAATTAAAATTACAAACATAGATAACACTCAGGAGCTACCACAAGTGGCGGCCTTATCGCTAAAAGCTATCTCTTCCAGACACCAGGTTCCGTACCCAAAGAGTAAAAACGGGACCCTATTACTAAGCCTACAATGTCTGTCTCTCTGTCTGTTTGTCCGTCTGTCTGTCCTACCTATTAACGGCTGTATCTTTCGAGCCGTAATAGATAACCAGTTGAAATTTTCAAAGAATATGTAATGTTACGGCGGATTAACTAACAAATTATTAAAAAAGTCAAAATGTAAAAACGAAAAAGGGGTCCCATACAACAAACGTATTTTTTTACGTGTTTTTGTATTAGCTCTAATGTAAAAACGATAATACGTACAAGCGTCAAACTTGGCATGATTATAGTACACACTCTAAAGTATAAACTTTCTCAAGCGATGATATTTCAAAGCACAGCATTTAAATTTGTATTTATTTAGATGGATAGGCTTGCGTTTGATTACCATCTCGCCTGATGTTAAGCGATGATGCGGTCTACGATGGAGGACACTTGCCTAGAAGAAACCGATTCACTCGTGCTTTGAAGACACCCAGATTGTAACTGTCGGAGAACACCCATTCCGACAGCGAATTCCACAGACTGTTCTTTTTAATCGCGTGGATTTTTCCTGCTTCTCTAATTTACGTGCTATAAATATTTTTAGGTCCGATGCCCGACAACGTGATGTCGGCAGTTGAGTTGGTGGTGGAACCCGACGGCGAGCGGAGAGTGGTGGAAGTGACCCGTCTGCCCGGACAAAACAACGTAAGATATGCATTGTTAAAATAGATCTTTATCAAGTCTAGTTGTCTTAATCATCATCATCAACAACCAGAAGACGTCCACTGCTGAACATAGACCTCCCCCTTTGATCTCCACACTGAACGAAAGCCTGCCATCTGCTTCCACTGGATGCCTGGATTCCTACGCTGCGTCTTCCGGTTCGTGGTTTCCACTCAAGAACCTTTCTTCCCCATCGGTTATCGGTTCTTCTATCGGTTAACTTTATTAAACCGTTAAACCATTTATTGAACTTTACTGAACAGTTTAACTTTATCGAACTGTTTATTGAACTTTATTGTACCGTTTAATGAACTTTATTGTACCGTTTATTGAACTTTATTTGACCGTTCATTGAACTTTATTGAACCGTTTATTGAACTTTATTGTACCGTTTAATGAACTTTATTTGAGCGTTCATCATTCATCATCATCATCATTTCAGCCGTAGGACGTCCACTGCTGGACATAGGCCTCCCCCATCGATCTCCAAAAGGGCCGGTTGGAAGCGGCCTGCATCCAGCGTTTCCCTGCGGTCTCTTTTAGGTCGTCTGTCCATCTTGTGGGTGGACGTCCTACGCTGCGCTTACCAGTCCGTGGTCTCCATTCCAGAACCTTTCGGCCCCATCGGCCATCTGTTCTGCGTGATATGTGCCCTGCCCACTGCCATTTCAACTTACTAATCCGGTGGGCTATGTCGGTGACTTTCGTTCGTCTACGGATCTCCTCATTTCGGATTCGATCTCGTAGAGAAACCCCGAGCATAGCCCTCTCCATAGCTCGTTGTGCGACTTTGAGCTTGCTTATGAGGCCCATAGTGAGAGACCACGTTTCAGTGCCGTATGTCATCACTGGTAACACACACTGGTCGAAGACTTTCGTCTTAAGGCACTGAGGTATTTTGGACGAGAAGACGTTGCGTAGTTTACCGAACGCTGCCCAGCCGAGTTGGATTCGCCGATTGACCTCTTTCTTGAAGTTGGACCTACCTAGTTGGACTGTTTGTCCTAGGTAGACGTACGCGTCAACAGCTTCAAGAACTGAGTGCCCAACTGATACTGGGGTGGGCACAACATGGATATTTGACATGACCTTTGTCTTGTCCATGTTCATTTTAAGGCCCACCTGTTGGGAGACTCGATTGAGGCCTTCGAGCATCATGCTGAGATCTTCCATCGACTCTGCCATGACCACAATATCGTCGGCAAACCGAAGGTGAGTGATGTACTCGCCGTTGATGTTGATGCCGAGTCCTTGCCATTCCAGGAGCTTGAAGGCATCTTCCATTGTGGCAGTGAACAGTTTCGGAGAGATAACGTCTCCCTGTCTCACGCCTCTTCGCAATGGAATTGCCTTCGAACTCATTCGATTTGAGCGTTCATTGAACTTTATTGAACCGTTTATTGAACTTTATTGAACCGTTTATTGAACTTTATTGTACCGTTTAATGAACTTTATTTGAGCGTTCATTGAACTTTATTGTACCGTTTAATGAACTTTATTTGAGCGTTCATTGAACTTTATTGAACCGTTTATTGAACTTTATTGATCCGTTTATTGAACTTTATTGTACCGTTTAATTAACTTTATTTGAGCGATCATTGAACTTTATTGAACTTTATTGTACCGTTTAATGAACTTTATTTGAGCGTTCATTGAACTTTATTGAACCGTTTATTGAACTTTATTGAACCGTTTATTGAACTTTATTGTACCGTTTAATGAACTTTATTTGAGCGTTCATTGAACTTTATTGAACCGTTTATTGAACTTTATTGTACCGTTTAATGAACTTTATTTAAGCGTTCATTGAACTTTATTGAACCGTTTATTGAACTTTATTGAACCGTTTATTGAACTTCATTTACCCGTGAAATCCTATACTTTTTTGTATAAATTTATTATAATTTCGTAGGTCGGCATGGTAGCGTGGCGCATAACTCTCTTCACTCCGGAGGTACCAGAGGGCCGTGACATCATCCTCATTGCCAACGACCTGACTTACTACATGGGGTCGTTTGGACCTCAGGAGGACTGGGTCTTCTACAAGGCCTCCGTTTATGCCAGAGAACTGAAGGTTCCTAGGGTAAGTTAAATGATACACCCTTTTCTTCGAAAAAATTAGACAATAACCCAACTCCGCTCAGATCTACTTTGGTGGATACCCTAACTTTTAAGAAGTCACCAGTCATTTTGACTAGGTAGTTCCCAAATAAAAGGGAAAAGAAACAATCTTTTTGATTTTGACCTCTGAAATTATGATTTTCACAAACTCTCGGATTAGTGCCAAGGGTCCAATTTTGACACTTAGGACCGACGTTCACATGACAGGCGGCAAGGCGCGGTACGGCACGGTAAAAGATTTTTTCGTTGACAAATTATTTCCAACCTTATTTCAATGAATTAAGCACTGCCATTCCCCTATTTAACCCGAATAGGCCGAAACGTCTCACGTGATGACGCGGAATGCCGCGCCATTCCCAGGGATGTGTAGGCACGTCGCGTCATTCCCAGGGACGCTTAGGCACGTCGCGATGTTCCATGGGATAGCGCGACACGCCGTTGCATCCCTCGGGACGAAAGCTAAATTCAATCTATAGGTTCCCACAGGATCCTTTGCCATCTATTGGCATTCTACGGCATGCCGAAGCGTGTCGTGCCGCGCCGTCCCGCGCCTCGCTGTCTGTGAGCCGGCCCTTAACCCGTGACGCGACAGCGTTAATGCATATGATTAATAGCCAGTAAAAACTAGTGAACATAAATCGTCGATGGACCGTTCGATCAATTGCAATAAAACTACGAATGGGAGCCATTTGTTTACGCATCCCTTTACTGCGTATGGCGCGTCGGTCCTGTTTTGCTTACGCAGACATGCACTTGGGGGGGGGGGGGGGGGGGGGGGGTCTCCGCAGAGCATTTTTAGAATAGAGACGTAACGTTTAGTTTTGCCTTATTTCGTCAGCTCTACATCAGCGTGAACTCTGGCGCTCGGATAGGCGTCGCGGAAGAAGTGAAGTCAGAGTTCAACGTCGCTTGGATCGACTCTGAACGGCCGGAGCGCGGGTTCAAGTACATCTACCTGTCGCCTAAGGCGTTCTCCAAACTGGGCCCGCTGGGCTCCGTCAAGACTGAGCTGATCGAAGACGAGGGTGAATCCAGATACAGAATCACTGATATCATTGGTAAGTTTTTTAATGAAATTTGACTATGGGTAAAACTGACCTTTCTTTTAACAAACCTTTTTTTAGACTTTATCTTCGAATCATGAATCATCATCATCACGAATCAATCTGAACATCAGGACCCCGATTCTACTAAACAAATTGCTTTTAAATTGTAATTGTTGCGATTTTAATTGTTAAATAACTGCCTCAAAATTGACAGTTTTAAATTATTTTTTTATACTAGAAAATTACAACTACCTAATATTACAACTTAGTATAAAGAAATATTTAAAAACTGTAATTTTTGAGGCAGTTATTTAACAATTAAAATCGCAACAATTACAATTTAATGACAATTTGTTTAGTAGTATTGGGGGGGCAGGCTAGTTGGCGGTCAAACACAAGTCAATTACTAATAATCCTAGTAAAAAAGTATGTATCTATCTATATATATATAAAAGAAAGTCGTGTTAGTTACACTATTTATAACTCAAGAAAGGCTGAACCGATTTGGCTGAAAATTGGTGGGGAGGTAGCTTAGAACCAGGAGACGGACATAGGATACTTTTCATCATTATCATCATCATCACCATTTTTCATCAATATGCGGGTGAAACCGCGGGGCGCAGCTAGTATATGTATATTAATGTGTGGGACATATTTTGCAACTGAATTTTAGACCAGTTATCCTCAACCGATTGAGCTGAAATTTTGCAAACACCTTTAGTTTGGATGATAATGCATGGTTAGCTACGTGACGTCATTCTAAATCCAATATGGCGGACACCCCAGATGGTGGAAACAATTTCTTAAGAAATTGTAGATGTTAGATAAAAGAAATGGTAGATATTTATCTACCATGCCCATATCATGATGGTAGATATTTATCTACCATCATGATATGGGTATCAAATGAAAGGGATAAAAAAAATTGCTTAAAAAAAACAATTTGTAGTCATATCATCATTTTCAGCCTAAATCATCCTCTATCTATGAGAAAAAGCCGGAGTCCCAGCAGTGGGAACATGATAGGCTGAAATGATGAAATGCCGCCGGAGGAAGTTCATTCCACATACTGAAAGACCACCCTACCTTGATGTACTGTACGTTTTAACTTGTCCCTTTGTCCTCAGGCAAAGAAGACGGTCTGGGCGTGGAGTGCCTTCGCGAAGCTGGTCTCATAGCCGGCGAAACGGCGCAGGCCTACGAAGACATTGTCACCATATCCGTGGTGACCTGCCGCGCTATCGGCATCGGCTCCTACGTGGTTCGGTGAGTGGTTACGGAATATAGTGGTTTTAAAGTAGGGTAGAATTTCTTTAACAGGCTGACGATGTTTTTTTTTTATAATAAGAGCGGCAAACAAGCTTGCGGTCCGCCTGATGGTAAGCAGAAACCGCCGTCTATGGGCACCTTTAATACTAGCGGTGTTGGCGGTACTTTGCCAGCCCGGGAGAGGTACCTAGTTGTCATCATCATTATCATCAGCCGGAAGACGTCCACTGCTGAACATAGGCCTCCCTTAGAACTCCACACTGAACGACAGCCTGCCTTTTGCATCCACTGGATCCCAGCGATTCTCACGATGTCGTCAGGCCGTCTAGTGGGAGGCCTACCTACGCTGCGTCTTCCGGTTCGTGGTCTCCACTCCAGAACCTTTCTTACATCGGTTATCGGTTCTTCGAGCGATGTGGCCTTCAACTTGCAAATTTTAACAGCTATGTCAGTGACTCTGGTTCTTTGGCGAATATCCACGTTCCGGATTCTATCGCGCAAAGAAACTCCGAGCATAGCTCTCTCCATTGCCCGCTGTGTGACTGAGTTTTTCCAAAAGGCCAACAGTATCTAGTTGTAGACACCCTTATTGAAATGCTTTACTCGGTGGCCACACACAACACGGGGGGCTTATGCAATAATAGGCTTGCGTTTGACCGCCAACTCGCCTGATGTTAAGCGATGATGCGGTCTACGTTAGAGCACGCTTGCCTAGAAGAAACCGATTCACTCATGATTTGAAGACACCCAGATTGTAACCATCGGGGAACACCCATTCACGCAGTGCATTCCACAGACTAGCAGTTCGCATAATAAAAGTGAAATCAAAGCGCTTCGTTCGGGTTTTCGGAATACCGGCCATAAAGCGGTGTCGATTTTTTGTGCTCACTCAGGCAGGATTTATATTACACAGGCCATACAAAATACACTTTTTGCTTGAGTGCAGTTTTCAGGTATTGTCATCTTCTATCTTCCAGGCTCGGCCACCGCGTGATTCAAGTAGAGTCGTCGTACATCATCCTGACTGGCTACGCAGCGCTGAACAAGGTCCTGGGCCGGGCGGTGTACGCCAGCAATAACCAGCTCGGTGGCGTGCAGATAATGCACAACAATGGCGTGTCTCACGCGACTGCACCCACTGATCTAGACGCCATACAGACGGCTGTGCGCTGGCTATCCTACGTACCTAAGGTTAGTACATAATAATCAGCCTTTTGACAGTACACTGCTGGACTTTTAGCCTACCCCCGATAGGTGATTGGGCCATATCCACCACGCTGGCCCAGTTGCGGGTTGGTGGATTCACATACACCATTGAGTTCCTTCTCCGTACATATGCAGGTTTCCTCACGATGTTTTCCTTCACCGAAAAGCCAGTGGTATGAAAATCCGTACATAAAAGGAAAATTCTGCGACTGGCGTGTTTTTAGTTTCATAAAAACAAAACTTGTTGGTTGATAATGATGTATATCTTTAGTCTCAATAAATAAATATTTGATTTGAATGCTACGACTTTGGAGCACTAAAGTGTGTATCATAATGGTACTAAAGACGTCCTCAAAAGACAACTCAACGCCCGTGACATAGACCCTGGCAGCTGCGGAGCTTGCAACACGTAGTTTTTTTTATTTTTTTTGTTTGCTTGCGTTTGACCGCCAAATTGCCTGATGTAAAGCGACGAGGCGGTCTACGATGGAGCACGCTGCCAGAAAGTGTCAGAAGGTAAAAGCGTTTGAAACAAACTTTCTCGAAAATCTAGACCATTATCGTCAAATTAAAAAAAATACCAAAAGTATACACGGTATAAAGTTCCTGTATAAGTTCCATAGAGATACTAAATGCCCCAAAAAGTACCAATTTGAGCCTACAATGTTTCTTATTTCCAGGACAAACTCAGCATGGTGCCCATGATGCGGCCCGTCGACCCAGTGACCCGACCCGTAGAGTGGACGCCCCCGCGAGGTCCACACGACCCCCGGCTGATGCTGTGCGGGGACGGCCATAAGGGAGGGTTCCTTGACTTTGGCTCCTTCGATGAGATCATGCAGCCCTGGGCGCAGACTGTCGTTACTGGTGAGTAACAATAGCATAGTGGATCATGTTCTAATACTGGTGGACGTCTAAATGTCTATAATATTTAAATTAATTAATTATTAATCCTTAAGTGTGGAAAACGTTTAAAAACCAAATCATTTTGTTAACAGGTCGCGGCCGGTTAGGCGGCATCCCAGTGGGAGTTATAGCAGTGGAGACAAGAACCGTAGAGCTCACGCTTCCCGCTGACCCTGCCAACTTGGATTCCGAGTCAAAGACTTTACAGCAGGCTGGACAAGTGAGTATACATGGTGGAAACTTTAACAGGGACTGTAGAGGACATGCTAACAGGACATGAAAATGGTCGGAGAAGACATTTCTATCTTATTATAATAATTTAACAATTTTGCAATAGATTATAATTTTAAATATCATGCAAGATATAATTTATAAGTTTTAGATACAGTTAATACAATTTTCAATACAATAAAATAACTTATGTGAGGCCCTAGCTCTCACAGTAGGATACCCTGAGTTTGTGGGAGCTAGTTCCATGTATTTTTAGTAACATGCTTGCATTTGACAGCCGAATCGCCTGATATTAAGCGATGATGCGGTCTTCGATGGAGCACGCGTGCTTAGAAGTAACCGATTCAAACGTGATTAGAAAACACCCATGATTTTTGAGACATTTTAATTGAGGTTTACAGATTTCGGAAAAAAAATTGAAAGAAAGAATGAATGAAAAAGTTTATTTGTGACCAAATTAGTTTTTTTTTAAATAGATTATATACACAAGTTATAGATAAGGTCACAAATCGGCCCCAACTCAGCATAATGCCGGCTGCTATCTATAAAACAACAAGTGTTTTTTTTTTTTTTTGTAATAACAGTTTATTTAACTCCCCAAAGTAAATGATGCATAAAAATGGGAAAAAAATATTTTGCGGTAACAGTGATAACATCACCATCACCAGTTTTCGTTTTAGGGAGTGTTTCCTAGTATAGTATAGGTAGTTTTAACGTTTCTGTATTTCTAGGTATGGTTCCCTGACTCTTCGTACAAGACAGCGCAAGCGATCAACGATTTCTCGAGAGAGAATTTGCCCATCATCATATTTGCCAACTGGAGAGGCTTCAGCGGAGGACAGAAGGGTGAGATCCTACATATATTTATGTTACAATTTCGTTCGAAAGCATGTATTTATATTTTAATCCGGCTTATCCACCACAGCTTGGCGGAGTTTGGGAAATTATTGACGAAATAGCAATAAGACGTTGGTCTGAGTAGTGGTGGTTGGTGGACTGGTGGTCTGATGTACTGACTGTCAATTGAGATTATAATAGAACGCAGCACACATCTGATGTTGACTACCAGTGTAGTCGAAGGCGCTACGTTTAATCTGAAATAGGAACTGGCTCTTAAGTGAATATACCTTTCATCTTTTGAACTTGAGTAGTTTTCACATGTTTACGTGTAGTTCAAACAATTGTATTTCATTTGGTAGATATGTACGAGCAAATCCTGAAGTTCGGCGCTGAGATCGTCCGAGCGCTGAGAGGGGCGACCGCCCCCGTCATAGTGTACATCCCACCCGGGGCCGAACTCAGGGGAGGGGCGTGGGCCGTAGTGGATCCGAGCGTCAATAGTTTACGGATGGAGATGTATGCGGACTCAGAGGCTAGGTTAGTGAAAAAATATCACTATTTCCAGACTTTAGGTCTTTTAGGTGGGGTTTTGTGCTCGAACAAAATTATTGATATTGACGTCGATTCTGTCACACCACTCACTAAACTAAACCAATGTGACAGGACTAAAATTATCTGCCTATTTTCATTTAAAAATGTGAGAGAAGGATGACAACAATTTTAGAGCTGTCAATTTTAGAGTACGCCAGAATCGATGCCAAACCAACAGGTACTGAAAGAAAATTAATGTCATTGCCAAATCAACAGGCGTTCGACCAACAAGTCGTTTATCAAGTGTTTTAAATGTATTTTTATGTATTTAACAGAGGAGGCGTGCTAGAGCCGGAAGGCATAGTGGAGGTGAAGTTCAAACAGCGTGACATATTGAAGACCATGCACAGGATGGACCCAGAGCTGCTGAGGCACGGCGCCAGGGTCGCAGGTAAATCCAATTACCTGTTTCGTCATCATCATTTCAGCCGTAGGACGTCCACTGCTGGGCATAGGCCTCCCCCATCGATCTCCAAAAGGGCCGGTTGGAAGCGGCCTGTATCCAGCGTTTCCCTGCGGTCTCTTTTTAGGTCGTCTGTCCATCTTGTGGGTAGACGTCTTGTGGGTGGATGTAACATCTTATATGAGAATAAATGTCTATAAAACTATTAAAAATGTTGTGTGAAATGAAATCTTATTCCGTAAATTTATTTTATACACAGAACTGAAGGAGCAAATCAAGGATATCTCAAAGAACCTCGACAGGCGAGGGTCCATAGACGAAGTTCTCATCAAAACCGACACAGGCAAGCAGGCAGAGGGCAAAGTGCGCGAACTGGAAACTCAGCTGCTTGGTATTGAGAAGTCGATCAAGATCAGGGAAAAAGAACTTAGTCCTATATACCACATGGTTAGTATTTTCAACTGACTTCAAACAAGAATGACAAAAGACGTGTCCGTCCTATTATTAGAATTTTTTATTTATATTTTATTACCTCATAGCAAAAGCTTATCTATACTTCTATACTAATATTATAAAGAGGAAAGATTTGATTGTTTGTTTGTTTGCATTGAATAGGCTCCGAAACTACTGAACCGATTTGAAAAATTCTTTCACTGTTGGGAAGCTACACTATCCCTGGGTGACTATATTTTCTAAAAAAATAGGGATCCTTACTAAAACTCCAATAATGTAACCCAAGGTGTAAAATCAATAAGATTTACAATTTTAACTTCGCGTGTTTGACAGTTCTAAGACAGGCCAACGTCTGTCAGGTCAGCTAGTCTATACTAATATTATAAAGAAGAAAGATTTGATTGTTTGTTTGTTTGTTTGTTTGCATTGAATAGGCTCAGAAACTACTGACCCGATTTGAAAAATTCTTTCACTGTTGGGAAGCTACACTATCCCCGGGTGACATAGGCTATATTATATTATCCAAAAAAATAGGGATCCTTACTAAATCTCCAATAATGTAACCCAAGGTGTAAAAAAATTAGATTTACAATTTTGACTTTGCGTGTTTGACAGTTCTAAGACAGGACAACGTCTGTCAGGTCAGCTAGTCATAAATAAAGATCAACGAAATCAATAATTAAAATTTGTTTACAAATAAATAAGTTAAAAGTAATTTTTCCATTGGCCACTTGGCCGGTTTTATTTTATAATCTTATCTTTGTTTACAGATCGCCGTTCACTTTGCGGAGTTACACGACACAGCCGAGAGAATGTTAGAGAAAGGCTGCATATTTGTGAGTGATTTTTTTGTACTTATTCTCTTGGCAAATAAATTGTTTTTAGTAGCTTCACTTGTAAGAAACCGGACAAGTACGAGTAGGACTCGCGCTCTCAGGGTTCCGTTGGATGGAACCGTCAGAGCGCGAGTCAAAAAAAAAACTTTTTTTTTTTTTTTAAACTTAACTTTGTAGTGGACTACGTTATACCATACATTTCAACTACAAAATTTAAGTTTGTAACAGCAAAACTATTATTTTTAAATGATATATAACTTCAAATTTATGACTTTTGGATTTATTCCTTTGTTATATGTTGTGAGTTCTTGCCTCTTGTCAAATTTCATGATTCTAGGTCAACGGGAAGTACCCTATAGGTTTTGATTCCCCTGTGAAATCGCAAAATATTTTGCGATAAAAAAAAAAAAAATTCATATTATACAACCATGCAATGCATGCAAAAAAGGTGACACATTGAATCCACCAATGCCCAATAGTCGCCAAGGCTAGTTAATTACTTTTTTCAAACATAGCAAAGATATTCACATAAATATCGCAACATTAATGAACCAATATCTAAACATGTTTTTTTTATTAATTTATTTTGTAATAGGCTTGCGCTTGACCACCAACTTGCCTGATGTTAAGCGATGATGCGGTCTACGATGGAGCACGCTTGCCTAGTAGAAACCGATTCACTCGTGCTTTGAAGACACCCAGATTGTAACCATCGGGGAACACCCATTCAGGCAGCGCATTCCTCAGACTAGCAGTTCGCACAATAAAAAAATGGAATTGAACCGCCTCGTACGGGTTTTCGGAATATCAACCATAAAGTGGTGTTGATTTTTCGTGCCCACTCTGGCAGTCCGATAGAAAAATGTGCAGGAGGGAATTAGATCGTGCAGATCCGATGCACACTCTCCGAAATGTATCCGACAAAAAACCGATAGACTAGCAACTTTACGTCGATGCTCAAGACTAAGAAGCTTAGCCCGAACCAGGGATTCGTTGCTGACGAGCCTTTTTTTTTTTTTTTTTTTATGCCATAGGTGGCAAACAAGCAGACGGGCTGCCTGATGGTAAGCAGTCACCGTCGCCTATGGATACTTGTAACACCAGAGGCATCACAAATACGTTGCCGACCCTTTAGAACTCTATTAACTCGCCTTTTGAAGAACCCCATGTTGTAACTTCTCGGAAACACCGTAGAAGGTAGCTCATTCCACATTTTGCAGGTATGAGGCAAGAAGGATCGTGTGAATCGCACAGTGTGCGATTTCCACTGATCTATGATGTGTGGATGAGCCTTCAGGCGGTGGCGGCTAGTGCGATGGTAAAACCGCGACGCCGGCATCAGATCAAACAGTTCTTCAGAACACTCCCCGTTGTAAATGCGATAAAAGATACAAAGAGACCCGACGTCTCTGCGCATGCTGAGTGGCTCAAGGTGTTCAGCGAGCTTGGGATCGTTGACAATTCTGACAGCTCTACGCTGTAATGCATCGAGTGGGTCAAGCTGATACTTGGGTGCTCCATTCCATAGATGGGAGCAGTACTCCATGTGAGGTCGGACTTGCGCTTTGTAAAGCAAGAGTCTTTGTCTCGACGTGAAGTACCGCTTCGCCTTGTTGAGCACACCAAGTTTCTTAGATGCGAGCTTGGCCTTACTTGCGATGTGACCGCGGAACTGTACATTCGTAGAAATGTCGACTCCAAGGATTCCAATGCTTTCTGAAACCTTGAGGGGAGTGTTTTGAAAATGAGGAGCTACAACAAATGGGGCTTTTTTAGCGGTGAACGCGCAAACTTGCGTCTTTGTTGGGTTAAACTGAACCAGGTTCAGTTCACCCCAGACCGAGACCTGCTCAAGGGAGGTCTCGACTTCAGACAGAAGTTTACTCCTACTTTCTTCAACTACGGCATGAGGGTTGTTAGCACGACCGGTATACTGTGCATCGCCCGTGCTATCGTCCGCATAACAATGCATATTGCTCGAAAGCAACATGTCATTGATGTGGAGAAGGAAGAGCGTTGGCGATAACACAGAACCCTGTGGGACGCCAGCGTTGATAGGCATGCTGTCGGAGCAAGAACCGTCGACAACGACCTTAATACTCCGATCAGATAGGAAGCTGGCGACCCAAGTGCATAACCCCTCGGGAAGGCCGTAAGATGGTAGCTTGGATAAGAGTGCCCTATGCCAGACCCGATCAAAAGCTTTGGCTATATCCAAACTAACTGCAAGCGCCTCCCCTCTACTCTCAACGGCTTCAGCCCAGCGGTGAGTGAGGTATACCAGAAGATCACCAGCTGATCGGCCGTGACGAAAACCGTACTGGCGATCACTGATGAGCTGGTGTTTCTCCAGGTATCCGAGGAGCTGGGTGTTTACCACACGCTCCATCACCTTACAGAGTAGGGAGGTAATAGCAATGGGCCTGTAATTAGTCGGATCAGACCGATCTCCTTTTTTAGGAATCGGATGGACTAGGGCAGTCCTCCATGATGACGGCACACATCCAGTTGAATACGAAAGCAGGAAAAGACGCGTTAGGACCGGAGTCAACTCAGGAGCACAGGTTTTAAGGACGATAGCCGGAATGCCATCTGGCCCACTCGACTTACGCACATCAAGGGACATGAGTTCCTTCCGTACTGATCTCTGAGAGAAACGTACTTCAGGCATGGAACTCGCACACCGCGGAATGTTGGGTGATGTGGCGCCCCCGTCGTCGAGAGTCGAGTTTGAGGCAAAGAGAGTACCAAGGATATCGGCTTTCTCCTTTGCGCTATGGGCCAATGTGTCATCCGGCCTACGCAGGGCTGGTAGAGAGGACTGACAGAAGTTGCCTTCAGCAGCCTTGGCTAGTGACCAAAAAGCTCGACTTCCAGTTGGATATGACGCAAGTCGGTCGCCAATTCTGCTGATATGGGCTGCTTTGGCCTCGGCAATAATCCTTTTGCTGGACCTGGAGGCAGCATTAAGTTTTTTCTTCAAGGCGGAGGTGTCCGAGTTATGACTAGCAAGTGCTTCGGACCATGATTTAAAGGCGGTTCGCTTCAAGCTTGAAGCTTCCGCACAGGATTTGTTAAACCATGGGCGACTCCGCCCACCGACACGCACGACAGAACTTGGAATAAAACATTCCATTCCTTGAAGCACGACATCAGCGACGGAGTCAGCACAAGTGCCAACATCGTCTGAAGAAAAACAAATCCGCCTCCAGGGGTAGGATGCGTAGAACTCACGCAATCCGTCCCAGTCCGCTGACCGATAGTGCCAAACATTGCGCTTACCAGAAGGAACGGTACGAGCGCGATTAAAGAATGGCACTGAGGTATGGATGAGACAGTGATCAGAGCGACCAAGTGGCGCTTCGACCGAAACCTGGTAATGGTCAGGGCGCCTCTTGCCACTTTTCTCAATAGACTCCAAAAGCCCAAGCTGGGGCCTTACGGACAACTGCTATTACAGACACCTAATCCGCTCAGTTGGAAAATCACGCGACCGCAAACCTTATCGCGCCCAGATACGGTTTGCGGTCGCGTGATTTTCCAACTCAGCGGATCAGGTGCCTGTAATAGCAGTTGTCCGTAAGGCCCCTGGAGTTTGATAGAATCAAGTTTTTTTATAAACAACCTTATTGCAGGACATAATTCCTTGGCGTGATTCTCGCCGCCTCTTCTACTGGCGATTGCGTCGGCTATTACGCCAGAACGAGCAGGAGCGGCGAGTGCAATCAGCGGTGAAACCAGCTGACAAGATGGACCAGGGAGCCGCCGCCGCGACTCTGCGCCGGTGGTTCACCGAGGACCTTGGGGAAACTCTGGTGAGGACATTAACACATACTCAAAATTATGTGTAAAACTCGTTAACAAAATGGAACAAGCGAGCCCCTGCTGCCACGGTAGGGTGTTGTCTCACTGAAAGACCTTGGGGAAACTCTGGTGAGGACCTTAACTAAATACTCAATACACATAGACTGGATATTATCTGTAAAACTCGTTAACAAAATGGAACAAGCGAGCCCCTGCTGCCACGGTAGGGTGTTGTCTTACTGAAAGACCTTGGGGAAACTCTGGTGAGGACCTTAACTAAATACTCAATACACATAGACTGGATATTATCTGTAAAACTCGTTAACAAAATGGAACAAGCGAGCCCCTGCTGCCACGGTAGGGTGTTGTCTTACTGAAAGACCTTGGGGAAACTCTGGTGAGGACCTTAACTAAATACTCAATACACATAGACTGGATATTATCTGTAAAACTCATTAACAAAATGGAACAAGCGAGCCCCTGCTGCCACGGTAGGGTGTTGTCTCACTGAAAGACCTTAGGGAAACTCTGGTGAGGACCTTAACTAAATACTCAATACACATAGACTGGATATTATCTGTAAAACTCGTTAACAAAATGGAACAAGCGAGCCCCTGCTGCCACGGTAGGGTGTTGTCTTACTGAAAGACCTTGGGGAAACTCTGGTGAGGACCTTAACTAAATACTCAATACACATAGACTGGATATTATCTGTAAAACTCATTAACAAAATGGAACAAGCGAGCCCCTGCTGCCACGGTAGGGTGTTGTCTCACTGAAAGACCTTAGGGAAACTCTGGTGAGGACCTTAACTAAATACTCAATACACATAGACTGGATATTATCTGTAAAACTCGTTAACAAAATGGAACAAGCGAGCCCCTGCTGCCACGGTAGGGTGTTGTCTTACTGAAAGACCTTGGGGAAACTCTGGTGAGGACCTTAACTAAATACTCAATACACATAGACTGGATATTATCTGTAAAACTCGTTAACAAAATGGAACAAGCGAGCCCCTGCTGCCACGGTAGGGTGTTGTCTTACTGAAAGACCTTGGGGAAACTCTGGTGAGGACCTTAACTAAATACTCAATACACATAGACTGGATATTATCTGTAAAACTCATTAACAAAATGGAACAAGCGAGCCCCTGCTGCCACGGTAGGGTGTTGTCTCACTGAAAGACCTTGGGGAAACTCTGGTGAGGACCTTAACTAAATACTCAATACACATAGACTGGATATTATCTGTAAAACTCGTTAACAAAATGGAACAAGCGAGCCCCTGCTGCCACGGTAGGGTGTTGTCTTACTGAAAGACCTTGGGGAAACTCTGGTGAGGACCTTAACTAAATACTCAATACACATAGACTGGATATTATCTGTAAAACTCGTTAACAAAATGGAACAAGCGAGCCCCTGCTGCCACGGTAGGGTGTTGTCTTACTGAAAGACCTTGGGGAAACTCTGGTGAGGACCTTAACTAAATACTCAATACACATAGACTGGATATTATCTGTAAAACTCATTAACAAAATGGAACAAGCGAGCCCCTGCTGCCACGGTAGGGTGTTGTCTCACTGAAAGACCTTAGGGAAACTCTGGTGAGGACCTTAACTAAATACTCAATACACATAGACTGGATATTATCTGTAAAACTCGTTAACAAAATGGAACAAGCGAGCCCCTGCTGCCACGGTAGGGTGTTGTCTTACTGAAAGACCTTGGGGAAACTCTGGTGAGGACCTTAACTAAATACTCAATACACATAGACTGGATATTATCTGTAAAACTCGTTAACAAAATGGAACAAGCGAGCCCCTGCTGCCACGGTAGGGTGTTGTCTTACTGAAAGACCTTGGGGAAACTCTGGTGAGGACCTTAACTAAATACTCAATACACATAGACTGGATATTATCTGTAAAACTCATTAACAAAATGGAACAAGCGAGCCCCTGCTGCCACGGTAGGGTGTTGTCTCACTGAAAGACCTTAGGGAAACTCTGGTGAGGACCTTAACTAAATACTCAATACACATAGACTGGATATTATCTGTAAAACTCGTTAACAAAATGGAACAAGCGAGCCCCTGCTGCCACGGTAGGGTGTTGTCTTACTGAAAGACCTTGGGGAAACTCTGGTGAGGACCTTAACTAAATACTCAATACACATAGACTGGATATTATCTGTAAAACTCGTTAACAAAATGGAACAAGCGAGCCCCTGCTGCCACGGTAGGGTGTTGTCTTACTGAAAGACCTTGGGGAAACTCTGGTGAGGACATTAACACATACTCAATACACATAGACTCGTTTTTATCTGTAAAACTCATTAACAAACTGGAACAAGTAAATAATTATTCGGGAAATTTTTGTATACACGGCCATCTGACCCTACACTAAACAAAGCTTGTACAATGGCTGACAGATACTGATATACGTACATTTATATTTTCACATACTTACTTAAATAATAACACCCAGATATAGAACAAACACAAATGTTCAACACATGAATGTCGGTCTTCAGTGCTGGGAATCGAATCCATGACTCTAAGCACAGAAGGCAGGTTCACTACCAACTGGGCTAACGGGCTATCTCGCAAGTGGTCTATAGAAAACGGTATTTAACGGTATGAAACAGCTGACATTGTTTCATGATTGGTCTCTTAGTAAAAGTTGTTCATAATAATAGAAAAGTTGAGTATAACGGACCCCTTTCGGATTAGTACACTCTTTCCGCGTAACCCTGTATCATATCCTGGTCCTGTTTGTATAATTATGTGTTAAAAAATACCTTACGTGTTGCCCACAGTCCCACCAATGGGAGCACGACAACGAGGCGGTTTGCAAGTGGCTGGAATCCCAGGCGGGAGACGACAGCACTGTGCTGGAAAGGAACCTGCGAGCCATTAGACAGGATGCTATCATGCAGGCGGTCAACGAACTCGTTATGGTAAGTGTTCTTACTGTGTCGTCACCTCACTCAAATACCGTGTCACCTGACTTAAATATTGTGTCACCTCACTTAAATATTGTAGCACCTAAATTAAATACTGATTCACTTCACTTAAATTGTGTCACTTACTTAAATACCGTGTCACCTCACTTAAATATTATGTCTCCCAACCTAAATTTGCGTCACCTAACTTTAATATTTCGTCGCCTCCCTTAAATACCGTGTCACCTCACTTAAATATTGTGTCACTTCACTTAAATACTGTGTCACCTCACTAAAATTTTGTGTCACCTCACTTAAATATTGTGTCACTTCACTTAAATACCGTGTCACCTCACTTAAATATTGTGTCACTTCACTTAAATACTGTGTCACCTCACTCAAATTATGTGTCACCGTACTCAAACACTGTCTCACTAGATTCGACTGTTTCACTTCGCTCAAGTGTTCTTACCTCACTCAAGACACTGTTTCACTTCACTCAAAACTGTCACATAACTCGACTGTTTCACTACGCTCAAGTGTTTACTTCACTCAAGACACTGTATCACTTCACTTAAATACTGTCTCACCTCACCTGTTTTTTCCCCAGGAGCTAACTCCGTCGCAGCGCCTCGAGTTTGTACGAAAACTATCAGCACTGGAGATCGAACAATAACATATCGATATATTAAAATAATTTAGATAACTGTAAAAAAAAAAAAAACTCCAAATATGTAGTCATATTTATGACCAAATAAAATCTTTGGGTAGGGAAGTTTAGGCTTGCAAGGAAACTTGCAGAAGTTGGCGAAACAGGTTCATCATCATCATCAGCCTAGTTATTTATCTTCTTTGACTTTGACGTTATCTTTCTTTCTACTATTTATTTATTAGTAGGTAGTCTATTTATTGGCAGGTTCACTTCTGCAAGTTATGGTAGCATTACATTGCGAGAATTTCTTGCTAGTCTAAACTAGCTTCTTAAGAGCGCGCTCTTCCCGCACGCTTTTTCGTACAATTTCAAGATTTAAAAAAAAACTGCTCAATGGTAATTGAAAAAAAAAACCCATTGAAATTGCTTCAAAACATTTGCAATGTCATTCTAAATATAATGTACAATCGTTTTTTTTTTAACTCACTACGAGATATTGTTATCTTAAAAAAATGTGCGAGCGATATATCTGTGACCAAGAGCGGGCTCTTAAATAAGTTCAACTTGTTCGATTAATCGAATAATAATCATATGAATTTTCAAAAAACTTGAGACTTTTAACTCTATAAAAACGCTTATAGCTTCAGAGAATATAATATGGGACATATTAAGATAAATATATATATATATATTAGCAATAATAATAATATTTTATATGTATACCATCGAGATACAATACATATAGAGTGACAATCGTGCCAAAAAAAAAAACGAATCAAAACTCGTCGCGCGAATTTTTGGTTAGTTACAAGGTAGCCGCGATCCGAGTACAACGCCACGCGATGGCAGAGCTACGATGACATAGCGGACAACTAAAGTTGAACACTATGCAAGCGACATAACGTCTAAATTGGAGTAAATGTGGCATTGTGAAGTATATAATTGATACAATGACGCTCGGACGTTTTTTGACTGTTTTCACTGAGAGATTGTGACTCTATAGGAATTGTGTCTCTATGATGTATACCCATTTCGGTATATGTCGCAGGGCTGTGTCACTTTTTATATTTTTATGTCTTATGTAATACAGGGTGTCCGAAAAGACGACTCTTAAAAAGGTGAAACTGTATGTATAACACGTTAAATTTTTTCCTGAGATTAAAAGACATAATAAATATTCAATACAAGATTCTAAACCCAAATACTTAGAATAACTATATACAGAAACCAAGTACATTCGCAAAATGTAAGCCGTTCAAATGGAGCCATATATGACACCAAGCGACGCTCGCGCGGTCAGTGCCCGCTGTAATAGTGTTCCGTGGTCAGTGCTCTTAGTCAGGTGACAGTGTTAAGAGCTCCCAAAAAAATTAACTTAATTGTTGCCGCATAATTTTTGCGTCTGTGTGCGTGACGAGGCAAGTAAACACAGCACACGTAGCGAATTTGTAGCTTACGTTTTGAGAAGGAGTTGTTTAGAAACTTACCATCTCTGTGTAGTTAATCTAAGCCCAAATATGTAAAAATACGACCTAATAATTACATCGAGCCTATCCAGAGTAAAATTTTAATGTGTTGTGTTTTTTTTATTTTTTTATTATAGAAGCTGAGATGGTATTCCCTTTTTTATTTATTTTACGCTGGAATTACTCACGTAAGATTAGACCGGTCACTCCGACTATAGTTTCATTGCAAAGCGATACGGAGCCGCGCGCGCGCATTCACCTTGAAAAAGACCGCCTAATGCGGTTGAAACTAGTCAGTGTGACTGACTTAATCATACGTGAGTAATTCCCGCGTAAATATAAAAAAAAATGTGAAAACCACCTCAGTTTCGATAATAAAATCAAAAATAAAACACAACACATAAAAATTTTACTCTGGATAGGCTCGATGTAATTATTAGGTCGTATTTTTACATATTTGGGCTTAGATTAACTACACAAAATGAGAGTTTTGGCGCCAACGCGGAAAAACATGTCGGCTCGTTGGTTTATTTTCCTAAACTTGTGTATTTTCGAGTGTTAATGTGTACTAAATGGTGAATTATTATTTATTAAGTGCTGGTAAACGTGCTCGAGTGTGGCCAAGTGATATAACGAGGTGAAACGTGTCTTTTCGTGTTGTTTCCAAAACTCCATAGGAGCCTCTTGTAAAGTCTCCACCACTTTACAGGGCATGAGTTCGACTTGACCGTGACTTACTTAGCTTGACTCTGACTGTGACTATGACTTGTTTGACGCTATTAAGACAGAGTAAACTGTTTAATATTACGAGTAAAGGACATTGAATCCACGCTCAAGAAGATTTTAACAAAAAAAAAAAACTAAACAAAATACAAGCTAAAACTAACACTACAAATACAGTTAGACTGCCCATAGACCGTTGAAGGTCTAAAGACAATATTTTACATATTTGGGTTTAGAATCTTGTATTGAATATCCTCCCAAAGTATGACCGCCGTCTAACGGAGCACCCTGTATAATATTTTCTCAATAGAATAATTCAGCAATTCGAATAAGTTGTTTGTTTATGTTTTGTATAATATAACAATTATTATTTCAATTTTTCAACGTGTTATTTTATAATTGTTTTATTATTATGATGTCGTTATTTGTTGTTTACTCGTTGTATGGATTAGTATGCTCGTGTTACATGTTAGATGAAGTATACAGGATGGGTTTTTAACGAAACGGGGATAAATTTCGTGTGACAGGCTCCGACCAAAATAAAATGAATGGACAGGCCCAGTAGAAGCGCATTTTTGATGATAACAAAATGAGCGCCGGCTCTCATTTCGTTTCAGTCGGTCTCTAGCCGTAGGAAGTGCAACACGTGTCTATTGTTACGCGATAACGAAACATCTGACAAAATTATGCATTCATATGCTTTCCCGAAGAGTAAATACACAAATAAAACCGGGATCTATTTTTTGTAACAAATATACTGTACGTTTTTATAATTAGGTGTTGAAGTATGTGTCTGACGGTTTTGACTCGTTTTTACTGAGCAATTTCAATGATTAGGGCCCGTCCATTCATTTTATTTTAGTCGAAGGTGACAGGTAGAGTAGAAGCATATGGCATAGTTTTTTTAATGGTTCCACGCTATGCTCAGCTCAAGCAAGATCACACAAGATCCACTTTCTGTTAGCGTTGACGCCTCCGGAAAGATGACATTGTTTCATTGACATTTGAAAATGAGATAACATCTCTCATGCTAATGTCATTGTCAATGTCACGTTCAATGTCAATGTCATTGTCAATTTCATACGATTTCATCTTTCTGTAGGGGCTAACGCTAAAAGAAAGTGGATCTTGTCTAATCCCTCTGGGGCCTAATGGCTAGCTGAATAGGTGATTGCGAAAAGTTGTGAACCGTTTAAATGGAACCACACGATGTAGCCTTTTTAAGGGGCCTGTATACCCTCTGCAGCTCACTCGCTCGCACATTTTCACATTATTGAAGATATAAAATCAATGAGTGTGAATTTCCAAAAAGTAAAAAAAACATGTCGTGGTGTCTATCGTAACATTACAAACATAGAAATTGTCAATTTGATATATTTTAATTTGACACAGTAAAATGTTAACAAGTGATTTTTATTTCTCGTGTCATGTTATTCCGTCAAATTACAAGATATCGAAACAAACATTTACATTTTTTTTTTTTTCTATGTTTGTAATGTTACGATAGACACCAAGACATGATTTTGTTACTTTTTGGAAATTCACACTCATTGGTTTTATATCTTCAATAATGTGAAAATGTGCGAGCGAGAGAGCTGCACACGGAAACAGTCCCGTTAATAAAAAAAATATATCTAAAATTGGTCTACAATCGGTGAAGATAGGTTACGCGATGTAACCTACACAAATAACATACAGTCGAATTAACCTTCTTTTAACCGACTTCAAAAAAAGGGGAGGTTCTCAATTCGTTTTTAGGGTTCCGTACCCAAAGGGTGTAAACGGGACCCCATTAATTAGTTTTAAATGTTTGTTGCCTCAGAACTCCGTCATATAATAACCAATTAGAATAAATGTTATTTTATTTGAAAATATATAATTTCAGATTGGTCTCATTGAAATTTCATCAAAATCGCATCAGCAGTTTGTTTTTTAAATCAAAATATAATGTAAACGAAATTGCGTATTTAAATAATTTTGAAGTCTGTTTTTTAAATTGATAGTTATTCAAAAACCGGTTGATAAATATCTGGGAGGCTTATTTTCGTCACTCTTATAAAATACATAACAAAAAAAAAAAAAAACACATTCCCTATTTTATTTACGAATTTTTTACTAACACGTATTTATTTGTTTAGTAATTACTTATCAAAATTCTCTCTCTAAAGGCTAAATGGACCTTTATTCGTTTTAATTTTAGCCTAAACAAACGTTTTTATTTAATTACAAAATCGGGCATAAAATGTCGCGATAAAATTGAGCTGAAAGCAGAATTTCGTGAGTTTGGCCCAAAAGTTTGTGAGTTCAGCTTAAAAAATTGTTGGTTGCACTCAACATTTTGTGAGTTAAGCTCAACATTTTGTGAGTTAAGCGCAACCTTTTGCAAGTTTAGTTCAACTAAATTGAGTTGTGATCAAATCTGCAATTCAAATTGTTATCTTTTTGAGTTACCCATGACTAAATGATAAGCAATACAATGCCTTTATGCACTATTTTGTGATACAAAGGTCTGTTCAGATTAACGCAGAATTCGTTGTCGCTGTAAATCTTAATAGGCCTTAACATAGCTCAATTTTTATTATTATTCACTTATTAATATCAAAATTTTCAACTTTCCACTAAGATATCCGTGGATGATTTGCGGGGTGATGTTTGAAACATCGAAGTGTCTTAGTAAAAATTGGGTAAGCATTATAATGCTTACGATTAAATTGTAAAGCCGGCCACAGACTGCTGGATACGTATGACGTGAGTTGACGTGACGTGTCTTTGTTCAGTACGTGCTGCCATATATTTTAACACGGCGAGCCACGCGGACGCGTCAGTTGAGCGAACAGGCCTGTGTCCTAATGTTCATTTATTAGCGTGATAACACTAAATAGCGGGCTTAGCGAGGGATATAATTAAATACATTACATACACTGAAAAATTATTTAAATTGGCTGATACATTTTTTATTTAGTTTCCGTTGGTCCAGTTGGTAGTGAATCTAAATTCTGCGCTTGGGGGCGTGGGTTCGATTCCCACCTAGTACAAACATTTATGTGATGAACATTTGTGTTTGTTCTATATCTGGTTGTTAATATCTATTTAAGTATGTATTTAATATATGTATGTATATCAGTCTCTGGCAGCCATATCACAAGCTTTGCTTAGTTTGGGGTCAGATGAACGTGTGTGCAAAAATGTCCCGAATATTTATTAAAAAAATAACAAAATATATGAGCTTGAAGTCTTTGGTGGGGATTGAGGGGGGATGCTTTGTCCCTTTCCCGTAAAGCGTGTATAGCATTTGTATTACGCGGGCAAGGCTTGACGTCATAACTTGCTACAGTGTACTCTGTTTAAAATTAAACTAAAATATAACATATATTTTCAACAAATTTTAAATTTGTTTTCGTTGATGGGCTACATTTATGATCAGTTTTTTCACGAGGTAATAAAAATTTACTAGGACATGTGGCCATGCAAGCTACGTTTCCTCTCCCGTTCTCTCTCACGTTAGCGTGGCGTAGGTCAACTATCACTTTGTGACCGCAACATTAAGTCACGTAGTTCACATGTCGAGCGTGGGCGTGCGCAGTCGTGCACAGCCGTCTGTGGCCGGCTTAATATTGGTCAGGCTTGATTTTACGTAATTAAGATAAGGGTACCTATTTATTTTTGTAAAATAGGTATTTTATAGATGAATGTGATTATATTATTATTTATTAGAATAGTGGGGCTTGTACGGAAGAACTTGTCTAGGGATTGGTTGAACCGTTGTAAAAATGTATTTAAATAAACAAATACTTTAGTTTTTATTTTTGTATTTTTATTGTTCTGCATTTTCCCCATATTATTGATAACTGTTACCGGTGTAGCCTATTTGGGAGACCGCTAGACTTGAAAGCGTGAGGTCGCGGGTTCAAACCCCGGGCCCGTACCAATGAGCTCTTTGGAGTTTATGTACGGATTTTCATACGGTGAAGGAAAACATCGTGAGGAAACCTGCATACGTACAGAGAAGAAATTCAATGGCGTATGTGAATCCACCAACCCGCAACTGGGCCAGCGTGGTGGATATGGCCCGATCACCCTTTCGGGGGCAAGCTAAAACTCCAGCAGTGGACTGTTAAAAGGCTGATTATGATGATTGATAACTACTTTATTTGTATGTTGGTGAGATATTGATATTTAAACACGTGTTGCGATGGTGATGTCGCAGGGACAGGCGGTGATAAGAACAACACGCATATTCTTTAAGTTGTGATTTATTCAACGGTCGTCTCGAAAGTGAATTACATTTCAAACCAACGCCTCTCGCTTCTCCTAGTGTTACCATCTATATCCTACAGTTGCCAGTGCAAACACAACAATGTTACCAGCATCTAATTATTTACAATCAAGCAAATTTTAACAGTAAAATAAAATAGAATAAAAGATCAAACATTATTGAATAATAAAATATCATGAACTGGAATAATAATTATTGAATTGAACTGATCAATTGGTGAACCTTAATATCCTACATTTATTTATGTGAATTACTTAGCATAGTTATCGTTATTGACGGCGGCGATAAGCTGGAAGTTGTAACACATGTTATAGACAAAAAGAAAACAATGAAAATTATATAACATTGCACAGTTAAAAGTTCCCGTTTACACCCTTTGGGTACGGAACCCTAATTATCAGTCATGTAGGTACATTGTAGCCTATTGTACTTAGGCATATCTCCCATGTTCGTCTGATCTGATACCTTAACCATATTCGAGAATCGATTAATATTGGCTTTGCATAATTTAGGTACCTACTTAATTATCTACTCTTCAATGTATAAGTTGGTAGCCCAATGACTATTTCATGTTTAACCACCAGGGGCGGATCCAGGATTTCATTTGGGGGGGGGGGGGGTCATTTTGACAAGGTTCGAAGGAATCAAATCGAAAAACTGAGTCGAATGTATGGAATTGCTAGGTGCATGGGGGCCATGCCCCCCCCTGGATCCGCCAATGTTAACCACGAACCACGCCACATCTTAGGGTTCAATGCACTGGATGACTGGCAAACGATTTTAAGAGGCCTATTACAAACGTATTTTGGGGCATAAAACGAATAAATAAAGGCGTAATTTTCAAGAAAAATATAAAATAAGTAAACCATAACATAATAATGTTTATTTTATGACTGTGACTTAACGAAATCCATTCTCAAACTTTCCCTCCTAAAGTTTTACGAAAAACTACTTTTGTAAATTGGAGATAACAAATTGATATGTTGAATTTAACCAAAAGCTGAAGCCGCTACATTCAATAAAATACAGCTCTATTTAATACAGCAACTGAATTTTCTACAGATCTTATTAGTTGTAAGAATTTTTTTACTCAAAATCCATTTTTTGATGCTTTTTTTCGTAAAAAATGTGATAGGACCGTCATGACGTATTTTCGTGTTGTTTCCAAAACTCCATAGAAGGTTCTTGTGAAATCACCACTTCACGAGGGCATGAGTTTGACTTGACCGTGACTTATTTTGATTGAATGTGACTACGCTATGAGTAGATTCAAGAAAACTTGAAAATATTTAAATACCTCACACTGTCAAATGCCCAAGACGTGCAACGCCAAAAAATTAAGCATTTGACATCTCTACTCTCTTCTCTAGATAGTATAAACTAGTATATTTATCTATGGTATAAATTACAGTCGCTTTCCGCGTCTGTCTGTCTGTATCGCCGCTAACTCCTAAACCACGCAACGGATTTTGATGCGGTTTTCACCATCAGTTAAACACATTTTCACGGAAGGTTTATATACTTATATAACTAGCGACCCACCCCGGCTTCGCACGTAAATTACACCCGTGCGAAGCCGGGAGGACGGGTCGCTAGTTTACAATAAAAGTGTGCAAGTAAGGAACAACCATGGCGCAGGTACAAAAAAAATTGAGAAAAAATTCTCTTTCCCGTTGGTTTGACGGCGGTCCGTCAGCCAAGTCCGACACGTCTGTGCACCGTCCTCAGACTAAAGATCCCCGGCACCGTCTGTGTGAAAACTTCATCATGGTCTGTGATCATGGTTGACTATCTCTCTCGCTCCCTTAGTCGACTCGAGCCGACTTTACCCGAACGAGAATCTGAGCGTGATGGTCACGAGAGTTCAATGTCTTTTCTCCACCCCTAAAATTGCCCAACGCCCAAGTTTTCATTTAAATATAAAAAAACCGGACAAGTACGAGTAGGACTCGTGCTCTGAGGGTTCCGTTGGACAGAACCCTCCGAGAGCAAGTCAAAAAAAAAAAAAAAATGTTGAAATATTGAAAGACAAACTTAACTTTGTAGTTGACTATAATGTTCTTCTATACATTCCAACTACAAAATGTAAGTTTGTAATAGAAAAATAATTATTTTTAAATGATATAACTTCAAATTTGTAACTTTCAGATTTATTCCTATATATGTGCTATGATACCTTGCCTTTTGCCAAATTTCATGATTCTAGGTCAAAGGGAAGTACCCTATAGGTTTTGATTTCCCTGTGAAATCGCAAAATATACGACATAAACGTTCATATCTTTTGATTGCGTTGACTTACAACTTTTATTTTTTTACAGCCGAAAGAAACCGTAGACCCAAGTATTTAGTATAAATTTCAACTTGATACCTTAACGCGTTCTTGAGAAACAGGGTCTTGACAGACAGACAGACAGGCGGACGGACAAACAGACGGACAACGAAGTGATCCGATCCGATCCGTTTTTTGAGGTACGGAACTCTAAAAAGTGGTCTTTATGGGAGCAGTTGGAGGCAAATGCAATGTTGGTTCTTGACGTTCAGGTGCCTTACGGACAACTGCTATTGCAGCACCAAACTAACGTAAAATCAGCTCAGTTGGAAAATCACGCGAACGTGAACCTTAACGCGCCCAGATACGGTTTGCGGTCGCGTGATGTTCCAACTGAGCGGATTTAACGTTAGTTTGGTGCCGCAATAGCTGTTGCCCGTAACGCCCCAGCTCCAGCTAAACCTAACAAAACATCTAAACACCAATCTATGAAATCATTACCAAATAACTACATAGGAAATCTAATACCAACTTGCTAATGTACAAAACCGTTGAAGGCCTAAAGATAACCTAAATACTCACCTACATACCTCGCGAATTCAGCGAGAAAAAAAAACATCAATTAAGTCGTAGGTAGAAATGATTTAACCAGCCCTGCCGTAAGCTAGTCATTGTCTCGGCATGCTAATCTTGAACTATAACCTACCCAGACTGCTTCGTTTTACGCGGCTTACTATGCGTCAGCAACAATTTAGATTTTTAATGCATTATAATGTAGGTACAGTCAGTGACATGATAAAGTACTTTTCACAGCGCTTATTTACTCCCAAAAGCAATAGGAAAAATTTAAGGAAAATACACAAGTTTATCAATGCAATGAGGCGACATAATTTTCTTACATTGGCTCTAAATTCTCTCGATACACAATTTACCTATAGGTAACAAATAAATATTCGGTACATTTTTTGCACACACGGTCATCTGACCCCAAACTAAGCAAAGCATATGGCTGCCAGATACTAATATACCTACATACATCCATACATATATATATTTATAAATGCATACTTAAATAGATATTAACACCCAGATATAGAACAAACACAAATGTTTATCCTAGGTGGGAATCGAACCCACGCCCCCAAGCTCAGAAGGCAGGGTCACTATCAACTAGACCAACGGGCTATCCTATTGCCTATCGATATATAATTATATGGGATATACAAATTTCCTATTGCGATGGAAACTGAAGTGGTTTTCATACATTACTCTCGCACGTAATAAGCTGGTAATTCCGATTATAGCTATAACCGGCTTAACCATACGTGAGTAATTCCCGTGTAATATAAACAAAACGTGTGAAAACCATAACACAGGAAACTTGTTCCTAGTTGTATTGTATGAATTTATGAAAATGCGTCTAAATGAATCTTCATTCTTATGTGATTAGAATAGTATAATTGACATTAATATGTACAATATTTTTATTTTTATAGCTATTATGTTAGATTTCTTTCATGACATTAATTATATGAAAATACTTATTTTATTGTTCCATAATATAATATATATCTTTTATACTGGAATGTTGTAATAAGACTTGTGACAATTCAGTTATAAGGCCAATAAATAATTCCATCTGTATCGAAAGAATTTGGCGCCATCGTGAAAAACATGTCGCCTCGTTGTATTATTTTCCTAAAATTGTGTAGTTTCGAGTTTTAATGTGTAAAATTGGTAAAGTAAACACTAGCACACACGCGACCTCATCCCTACGACGCTTCTCTTTTTGCACAGACTCTACAAAACATCTCCCTTGTTTATCTCTCCCATGGGACGCAAGCGATGCTAACTTAGTGGTGTTGCCGACTGTACGTGCTAGGTAATTTTCACAATGCGTTGAAAAGTGAGTCCATTTCGAAGTGACAGTTCGGAAGTGAACAACACAGTTTTGCATTTAAACCATTGTCATTGATTAAATTACTTATTTCTTTGACAAAAAACTATTCGCAAGCAGAAACAAATCACAACAAAACAAAACAAACAACAAAAAGCTAATTTTCTGCTTTTGGTAGTTTTAGCACCTGTTAATTGCGCATGCGCTAAATTACGACCGTTCTTGCTGATCCAATTGTATAGAAATATTTAAAAAAATAAGATAAGCGATTATCAGATATAAAACGCTGCTTTTACCTCCAAGTTTAGTTAAGTTTAGTTATAAAATTCGTGAAAATGGGGTTTCTGGAAGAGCAAGACTTGTGTGAACGCCCATCGATTCCAGAGTATTTTAGAGGAAAGACTGTCTTCATAACTGGTGGTTCTGGTAAGCTGCTTTAAATATTCTTCCTTTTGGATTTCGTTAAATTACTGTCATTTTTTTCAACTGTCAACTGCAGCCCGCGGTTTCACCCGCGTAGTGATGAAAAATGGTGATGGTGATGATGATGAAAAGCCTATGTCACTCTCTGGCTCTTGAACCCATGCAAAAAATCAGGTCGATCCGTTGTTCCCTTGCAGCGTGAAAGAGGAACAAACATCCATACATACAAACTTTCGCGTTTATAATATTAGTATGATAGATTTGTATGGGTAGCTATGCACATAATATAGGTATTATAATCATTTTCAATATTTTCATGTAAATAAATATTTGTTCATTTATTTTAATGTTATGTGGTCTGGATAATTGCGGCTTTATTTTTAACCGATTTAAAAATAAACCGGTTAAGTGCGAGTCGGGCTCGTGCACTGAGGGTTCCGTACCACCACAAAATACAAAACGGCTGTCCAAATAACCGAATTATCAGTTATTATAACGCCTTCCAAAATTGTCGGAGCAATTGATACGCAGTTAATTACTTTGCTATAGACGCTCGAGTATAATAAAATTATAACTTGGTAATGAACAGAAATTTGTCACCGACTCGCACTTGGCCATTATTCAGTTTCTGATGTTATACTTTAGAGAGTACTTACTATAATCATGCCAAGTTTGACGGTTGTACGTGTTACCGTTTTTATACTAGAGCTAATACAAAAATACGTTAAAAACATACGAAACACTCTAAAGTATAATAACAAATAATAAATAATGGCCAAGTGCGAATCGGTGTCAAATTTCTGTTCACCACCGGTTCTCGTACGATCACCGAAGTGAAGCAACGTTGCCCGCGGCCGGTACTTGGATGGGTGACCGCCTGGGCGTTGATAGGATGTTGTCTTTTTGCGCTTTTTTTTGTACTTTAGTAGCTAACAAGTTATGTAGTGGTACGGAACCCTCAGTGCGTGAGCCCGGCTCGCACTTAGCCGATTTTATTTTTTACTAACAATTATATAACTTATTCGTTTTATGCCCGCAAAATCTAGCTCCTAAATTCAAAGATAATATAAGTATTTCGTCATTGCCTAAAGTGAACTATTGCATTTTGTAATCTTCGACCAAAATAAAATGAATGGACGGGCCTTAACCATTAAACTCGGTCAGTAAAAACGAGTCAAAACCGTCGGACATATACTTCAACACCTAATTATAACCATGTACCTACAGTATATTTATTACAGAACCTGGATAGCGGTTATTTTGTTGTGTATTTATACTTCGAAAAAGCACTCAAAGGCATAATTTTCGTTATGATCTAACAATAGACTCGTGTTGCACTTCTTACGGCTAGATACCGACTGAAAAGAAGTGAGCGCCGGCGCTCATTTTGTAATCTTCAAAAATGATCTTCTTCTGGGCCCGTCCATTAATTTTATTTTGGTCGTAGTTTGTAATAGGCTCCTAGGTGAATCGGGAACAGCAAATTTTCCTGCGCTTGTATGCCGTCAGTACCTCGAGTTTCCTGACGGCATTGCGCGTAAATCATGGCGACTGACGGTCTAATTTCCTCAGGGTTCATCGGCAAGGTCCTGATCGAGAAGCTTCTCTACAGCTGTGACGATCTGGACAGGGTCTACCTCCTCCTGCGGACGAAGAAAGGAGTCAAGCCTGAAGATAGACTCGAACAGATCTATTCTTTAGCGGTTCGTTTTACATTAAAATCTTTCAGAGCGTGATCAAAATGCGGGCGTGTTTCTGGCTCAACGCATAAGCATTGCCATTCAGCGTGGTAATGCCGCCAGCATGCTGGGTACGCTGCCAAGTGGGCTTGAGCATTTGGATTGTCTCTAATGTATATGGGCAATTGGGCAGTCTATAGAGCACATATAAAGGAAAAAAACCTCAAAGCTGTTATTTTGAAGTACAACATCTCATATAAAAAAATGCTATTACAAACTTACATTTTGTAGTTGGTATGTATGGGTGCGCTTGTTTGACAACTATAAAGTTAAGTTTGTCCTTCAATATTTCAACCTAAAAAAGGTTAAAAACCTTTTTTTCGTCGAGACATCCCGGGATGGATATCTACATACATGTTTAGGTATTAAGTTTGTACGGAACCCTCAGGGTGAGAGTCCTACTCACACTTGCTAAGTTTTTTATAATAGGCTGTCGTTTAGTTATTTTAGTGTTAGTTAGCGTGTATTTTTAACCCTCGACGCAAACAGAGGGGTGTTATAAGTTTAACTATCTGTGGCATCGTAACTCCCAACTCCCAACGGCTGAACTAATTTTGATTTGTTTATGAAGGGCGACCTTCCTTTGTCTCAAAAGCGCACTATTATCGACATGTGCATCCTGCCCGTCCGAAAGACGTTTGCAGACGATGCGTAGTACAAGTAACAAGTAGAAGTAGCAAGTAAAAGAAAGCGTTCAAACGTAAAGTAGCCACTCGCGCGCACAACGTTGTGTCGCGTACAACTCGCAAGACCATTAGTGGAAGGAAAGGTCTCCGGAACGCTGGTGCCATCGCCACGTTGAATGGCAATGCTCAATTTCTGGGCAAAATAAAAGCCAGCATTCTGGACACCCGACGCTTCCACCAATCGTCTGCCCAAGTTCTGATATAGCTCCAAAGCGGCCGGCTTCCACGGACCCATCGTCTCCACCGCAAACGGCCTTTTTGTTATTTCTAATTAAATTTGTGTTTAGTTGATTAATACAGTTATTTATACTAGGCCAAAGTCCACTCCAAGCGACGTCACCTTTGACCGGAGACTTTACGACAAACTAACCGGACGCCGCTCAAAATAAAATTGCATAAATTACTCATCTACCTATTTGTTTGTAATATTATGACCTACCTTTATATAATACTTTTTTTTTTTTTTTTTTAATCTATATTTATTTGGAAGCTTGAGTCGCTTTGCACCTATGTCAGCTCCATTATGTACATTCAATATCGTCTACTTAAAACTGCTCTGTCAAGTTGTCTCGCTGATGAAATTTGTCTCGCGTGAAAATGTGACTTATAATTAACGCTTTTTAAATGTCTCGTTTTAGTCCGAATCACTACGACTGTAACAAATCATTTCAGTTGTTATATTTATTTATTATATTTTATTTTGCATTCTACATAAATTATCTCTTATATGGTAATAGTTGGGGATGGTAGACGTGAACCTTTGGGGTAGAAGTGAACCGTTGAGGTTGACGTGAATCATTGAGATTTACGTGATCCTTTGAGGCAGGCGTGAACCATTGGTGTAGAGGTGTCCTGGAGGGGAAACCACGAGTCAAGTTCTGATAGGTATACATAAGGTAGCTAGCAGTGGCTGGAAGAGAAAAGCTGAAGCCGAGTGGAGTGCCTTGGGAGAGGCCTATGTTCAGCAGTGAACTAAGACAGGCCAACTATGATGATGAGATGGAAATTGAACATAAATATCATGACACTGTTTTTTTGTGTTTTTCCAGTGCTTCGATAGACTACGAAAGGAGAAGCCAGATGTGTTTAAAGAAAAAGTGTTCGTCGTTAATGGAGATGCTAGCGAATCCGGACTAGGTAAAATCACATCACACCATCTATCTTCTTTATAATATTATAGGGCTATACAGAAAGGGGATGCTAAGAAAGCCGAAAGGGGTTCGTTATACTATGAACAACTTTTATTATGGGACCAATCCTGAAATCACGAAAAAAATATCAGCTGTTCCATACATTTTGTCCATTATGGATGACCATTTTCTATGGAACAGCCGATATTTTGTTCGTGATTTTAGCTTGTAAAATAACGCCTGGTTCATTATGCCATTCTCGTTTCAGGTCTGTCGGTAGCGGATAGAGCTCTGCTAGTGAATCGTGTGAACGTAGTTTTCCACGTGGCAGCCAGCGTCAAGTATGTCTTTCACAGGCTTTTGTTACCTTTACTTTGTAATTAACATTTTCCCATCGAACTGCCAGAGCGGGCACGAAAAATCGTCACCGCTTTATGGTTGATATTCCGAAAACCCATACAAAGCGCTTTGATTCCACATTTATTGTGCGAACTGCTAGTCTGTGGAATGCGCTGACTGAATGGGTGTTCCCTGATGGTTACAATCTGGGTGTCTCCAAGCCACGAGTGAATCGGTTTCTTCTAGGCAAGCGTGCTCCAACGTAGACCGCATCATCGCTTAACATCGTGGTGGTTAAACGCAAGCCTATACATAGTATAAAACAAAGTCGCTTCCCGCTGTCTGTCCGTCCCTATGTATGCTTAGATCTATAAAACTACGCAACGGATTTTAATGCGGTTTTCACCATCAGTTAGATAATTTTTCACGGAAAGTTTAGATATGTAACAAGCGAACCGCCCCGGCTTCGCACGTAAGTGACACCCGTGAGAAGCAGGGCGGGCGGGTCGCTAGTAAATAAATAAAAAATACTAACGAACTGTTTAAAGTGCAATGTTTGTTCAGGTTCGATGACCCGCTAACGTTTGCAGCCAAGCTGAACCTGAAAGGGACTAAAGAAATTACAGATCTCGCAAAGGAGATGCAAAATTTATCTGTAAGTACAAAAAAACTCCAATATACCTGCCTTAAGACGAAAGTCTTTGACCAGTGTGTGTTACCAGACACGACATACGGCACTGAAACGTGATCTCTCACTATGGGCCTCATAAACAAGCTCAAAGTCTCACAACAAGCTATGGAGAGGGCTATACTCGGGGTTTCTTTACGAGATCGAATCGGAAATGAGGAGATCCGTAGACGAACGAAAGTCACCGACCGATCCGATAGCCTACTGGATTAACAAGTTGAAGTGGCAGTGGGCAAGATATAGCACGCAGAACAGATGGCCGATGGGACCGGAAGGTTCTGGAATGGAGACCACGGACCGGTAACGTCCACACAGCGTGGGTCGTCCATCCACAAGATGGACAGGCGACCTAAAAGAGACCGCAGGGAAACGCTGGATGCAGGCCGCTTCCAACCGGCCCTTTTGGAGATCGATGGGGGAGGCCTATGTCCAGCAGTGGACGTCTTAGGGCTAAAATGACGATTACAAAAAAACTTTCACCTAACTTAACGTAACCTAATAAGTACTTAAATTATTTATATTAGTGTTTTCCTTTCCCAATCTAATCCTTACTTAATATTATAAAAGCGAAAGTAACTCTGTCTCTCTGTCTGTATGTTTGTTCGATTTTCACGACTAAAGGCTAAGCTAAGCTAAGATCTTAACGGCCAGTTATCCGAGTCGCGTAGGCAACAAAACGCTCCCTCAGCCCCCGCCAAGTTATATCGACGATGTATATTGCCACGCTAGAATCAGGACGCCCGCGGGGGGAGTGCAACGACAAAAACGAACATAGGTCCGACCTCGATGGCACTACTGAAAGCGGTGCGCGCAAAACGCTTTTAATTTCACTAAAAAACGAAATTTAAATGAAAAAATTCACTATCAAAATTCTATCAAAATAAAAAAAAAAATGAATAAAATTTCCTTTCAGTACATGCAATTTCCAGGTTGTTACGAGCTTTCAGTAGAGCATAAAACGAAAAAAAAAAACAGAATCGACTTTGTTTCAGATTTTTTTTTGATCGAGGAAAGTTCATTCTATCGTGTTTTGAACCAAATCATAAACTCAAACACAGATGTATCTGTGACATGTTTTTTTTCCAGCTCAAATATTGTAATTTAACTGAATAAAATTGATTTAAAACCGACAAATTTGCTATAAGAGGCCGTTGCCAGTTAGATAGTGTACATCATAACGGAGGATATAGGGTACTTTTCCCCCTAGAAATCGCGGGTAACACCGCGGCATTCAGCTAGTACTATATAAATGTTGTAGTCTGTTTAATGTATTAATCCTGGGTGTCTTCAAGTCGAGAGTGAATCGGTTTCTTCTAGGCAAGCGTGCTCCATCGTAGACCGCATCATCGCTTAGCATCAGGCGAGATGGCGGCTAAGCGTAAACCAATACACGCACAATAAAAAAAAATATTCCTTTCTGTGGTTTCAATACAGTGTTATTGTATTGTTTGATCGTTCCAGTCCTTTGTCCACGTATCAACATCCTACTCAAATACGAACCGGGACCCTGTGGAGGAGGTGATGTATCCCCCGCACGCGGACTGGAGAGAAACTCTCCGAGTATGTGACGAGGTTGAGGAACATACCATCAGGATGTTGACACCAAAGTGAGGAAGTATTAACGAGTCTCCAAAGCTAACTTAACATTTTCCAGTTTCTATGCAATTTTACGAAATTATGATTTCGTGTGTTAGGCAGTCTTGAAGACTTGAAATTAGTTTCCATATCAGAATTAAATTTATTCTTTTGTCGAAACTGCAGTGCGAGTACCGTTCTTTATCGATTGTCAAATTCGATAAATTGTCATAGAATCGATCATAGCGAGTATTTATCAAACGGCATGTTATCGAATTTGACGATAACAACCGTCAAATTTGACGGTAGTTGACGGTTACCACTGCTGGTTACCAAACAAGACCATAATTATTTTGAAAAACATTTCTTTGTATTGAAACTAAAAAAATATTTGCTACATTATTTTTGTATACAGCATATATAGGCATGATGACTAATATTTTTTTATTACCTCATAAAAAAGCTGATCAACACAAACAAAATTAAAATTAGTTTTAAAATAAATAAGATATAAGCATTTTAATTTCATGCTAGACAGAGAGCGCACTATACTGAGCCGTGACGTCACGGCTCGGGAGCGCCATACAAATGCTATATTAACACACACTTTGCGAGAAAGGGATAGAACATCCCCTCTCTATCCCCACCTAAAACTTTAAATACTCATATCTCAGAGATTTATCAGACAATTTAATTATTTTTTTCAGTATGTGTAATGTATTTAGTTATATTCATCGCTAAGCTGGTTATCTACTATGTAAAAATAAGTCGGGTTTTCCTTCCTGACGCTATAACTCCAGAACGCACGAACCGATTTCCACGGTTTTGCATTCGTTGGAAAGGTCTCGGGCTCCGTGAGGTTTATAGCATATAGGTTTATAGTAGCGAGGCCGAAGGCCGAGCTCTACGCGTACGAAGTAGCGGGATTCAGCTAGTTTGTAATAAATTAAACATGAGAACACATGCCTATTATATCCAGTGTGGTATACACTTTATATTCAACACAACTGTAAAAAATTCACGAAAAAATTAAAAAATAAATGTTTACTTTTTTACGTAAATTTTTAGATATCTAGGTGAACTTCCCAACACCTATACATTTACCAAGCAGCTTGCTGAACATGTTGTCTACGAGCAGAGGGGTCAGCTGCCTGCCGTCATTATCAGACCGTCTATAGGTAAGTCATCTTCAGTTTAAGAACCTCGAAAATATGGTTGAATCGTGGATGAATGGACCGCCACAGTGTTTGGAATGAAATTTTGCAATAAACTTGAATACTTATTTGACTGTAGATTGATCTCTTTAACATTTTGAAATCCACCCGTTTTGAACCTGGATGCCAGTTCATCATCATCGTTTCAGCCGTTGATCTTCAAGAGGGCCGGTTGGAAGCGGCTCGCATCCAGTGTACGCGGTCGGATGCCAGTTAATTAAATAGGATTAAAATGTATTTTTACTGACTACTCAGGGGCAGGGGCCTGGGTTGCTCAGGGGGATTTGCTCAGGGAAAGGAATATAATGTATTTTTTTGGATTTCAGTGATAGCGGCTCTCGAAGAGCCTGTACCGGGGTGGGTGGAGAACTTCAACGGACCTGTGGGAATCTTCGTTGCTTGTGGAAAAGGTATGTTATTAGACATAACTCAAAGGTAGACGAGTTTCGTAGATAGGCGATGCATTGACAATTTCTTGTTGATTATTTTGGACTCGAGATCGAAAACGTCTGTGGTCTAATGCCATGGAATTGTGTGCTCATGAGGTTCTAAGTGACTTTGGTTTTCTCTCTGCTAGGAATCTATCAGAATTTTAAGAGAAAGCTTCACTTCCTTATGCCATTAAATAAAAAAGAAAATGAGGAGACTATGTTTTTACACTTTCATGAAAGTTTTCAGATTCCTTTAATGTTAAATATTCTGTTTAGGAATAATGCGCAGTATCCACACTAAGCCCGATGTCGAATTGGACTACATTCCTGTCGATGTGTGTGTGAAGCACATTATAGCCGCAGCTTGGATTAGAGGCACTAAGAAGTAAGTCATGACTTTTTGTTAATAATTAATTATCTACTGATAAAAAAGGTAACATTTTTGTTACCTTTTACTTTTTGTTACCAAAAATTAAATCCTTGAAACGAGGAACGAGGTGGGAAGTTTCAAAGCGAGAATATATTTTTCTTAATTGGAAACCAAATTTAGTAACTGGTTTCCAATTAATAAACAAGTCGAAGCCAGCAGTCACGGACCATAATGCCTCGTTTGCTTGGTCGTGTAAAAACAATTTGTTCGTGCCTCCTCGAACATGATCAAGTAGATCGAAGCGAAAAGACTGATAATTATGTTTGGGAAACCTATGATTTTTTTTGTTTTTATTTGAAATTTTGAACTTTTTTAATTACCGATAAAATGGGGTGAATATAAATGATGTCGACGGGGTGAATGGAGAGAAAATTTAGAAAACATTTCAAAATATTTTTTTGGAATTTTTTCTTTTCTTTATAAGATTTATAATTTACTTTATTTGTACTCTTTATCGTTTTAAGACATAAGAAATGCAAAATGGTATACTAACTGAGTACCGATATACGATGGGTCGCATATTTTGCATATCTGAGATCTATATACAAATAGAACAACAAAATACTTTCTAAGTTTCGTCTCTAATGAACCTATTAAGTTTCGTCTGTAATGAACCTATTAAGTTTCGTCTGTAATTTATATGTTTGTAATTTATATTTATATTCATTCACCCGGTTGTTGATGTTCACCCGTCGATTCTATTCTCCTTCATTGTTTCTATTCACCCCGTCGCTTATATTCACCCTCATTCTCACACCTTTATACCTTTTTTTTTTAACCTTAAAGATCTAAATATTAATCTGTTCAAATTAAAATTGAAAAAAATTCTACTGACTAAGTGCTATTACACCGTAATAGAATTTATTAATGATAAGAGATTAAATTGGAATACTAATATTGACTAACTAATAATGACATTATAATATTGTAGACATCGTACCTATTTAACTTGACATAACTACTATACTATGACATTTCCTTTGTAAACTAACAATACTAATAACTTATAATTAGTGAGTTATGAATGCCAGTGCTAATATTGCACGTCCATTTAGAGACAAGTTTGTTTTCGGAGCTCTTAAGAACAGATTATGTCTGTATTACATCTAGGTTTACCAACAAACTGCACTAAATATATTTTGATTTTGTTTTGGATTTGATTTTATTTATTTACCCCGTTCTTATAAATGTTTAAGGCTCGAAAAATCCGACGACATACAAACCTACAACTGCTGCTCCGGCAAACTGAATGTTATACTCATGAAGGATGTTGTAGAGTTGGCAAAGAATTTAGCAGAAGATACGCCGCTAGATAACGCTCTTTGGACTATTGGCGCCCATGTCACTACTAGCGACACTCTGCATTATATGAAGGTACTAACTATATTATCCGGCTTCGAACCAATATCTATAGCGAACGCGCCTCATAAGGTAACTGGGACCAATAGGCAACTGGGACCAATAGGTAACTGGGACCAATAGGCAACTGGGATCAATAGGTAACCGGGACCAATAGGCAACTGGGACCAATAGGTAACTGGGACCAATAGGCAACTGGGACCAATAGGTAACTGGGACCAATAGGCAACTGGGATCAATAGGTAACTGGGACCAATAGGCAACTGGGACCAATAGGTAACTGGGACCAATAGGCAACTGGGACCAATAGGTAACTGGGACCAATAGGCAACTGGGACCAATAGGTAACTGGGACCAATAGGCAACTGGGACCAATAGGTAACTAGGACCAATAGGCAACTGGGACCAATAGGTAACTGGGACCAATAGGCAACTGGGACCAATAGGTAACTAGGACCAATAGGCAACTGGGACCAATAGGTAACTGGGACCAATAGGCAACTGTGGAAAAAAGTTACTTGGACAAAAAGGTAACGAGGACCAAAAAGTTCCAGCTACCTTAGTGTGGACTTAGTGGCTTTGTCCTGCTCAGTAATGGGCCATAACCCAAAATAACGGTCTAAGTTTTTAATGGGAAAAATTCGATGAAGATAACATGAGTTTTTCGTTGGCGCCAAAACTTCATTGTTTACGGTTTTACTACTTTCAGTGTTGTCTACTTTTTTGTTATCTATTTGTTTACTAAACTTGTGACACACTTGCAGTAGGTACAAAAAAAAAAAGCAATTCATGGTATTACAGTCACAGATTATCACAGATTATCAAGGTTTTATTTTACTGGCAAGTGCCTTTGTTAGTTAAATAAATATAACAGTCCTTCGATCACGTTCCTTGATCAAAGTAACAGTCAGTTCAGAATTATCTACTTTATACTTCGACCAAATAAAATGAATGGACGGGCCTTAGCTAACCATTGAACTTGCTCAGTAAAAACTAGTCAAAACCGTCACATATATACTTCAACATCTAATTATAAAAATGTACAGTATATTTGTTACAAAAAATAGATCCCGGTTTTATTTGTGTATTTACACTTCGGGAAAGCATATGAATGCATAATTTTGTCAGATGTTTCGTTATCACGTAACAATAGATTCCTGTTGCACTTCCCACATATTATCACGCAGAACAGATGGCCGATGGGGCCGAAAGGTTCTGGAATGGAGACAACGTACCGGTAAGCGCAGCGTAGGACGTCCCCCCACAAGATGGACAGACGACCTAAAAGAGACCGCAGGAAAACGCTGGATGCAGGCCGCTTCCAACCGGCCCTTATGGAGATCGATGGGGGAGGCCTATGTCCAGCAGTGGACGTCCTACGGCTGAAATGATGATGGTAGTAGTATCTATCAATAAAGTAGTTCGTAGACGTCGTTTGGAGTAGTTTGTAGAGGTAGTTAGTATATGTCTATTTATGTTTCAGGTGATTATAACTCATCTCCTGCCGGCTGTGGTTATTGATTTGATTTTACGAATACTCGGAAAAAAACCAATGTAAGTAAAATTAAATATATATTTCCTCACTAGCTCTCGGTAAGTGCATAATTTACAAAGATAATATAAAATGTAATTGATAACCAAAATGCGGGCGGTAAAAATAATTAACTGTGGCTGCGTAGCAATTGCTTCGACAATTTTGGAAGGTGTTTAATAACTGGTAGTTCCGTTACTTGGACAACCTTATTGTATTTTGTGGTGGTACGGAACCATCAGTGCGCGAGTCCGACTCGCACTTGGCAGGTTTATTATTTATTTATCTTTTAGTGTACCTGTTCGCCAAAAAGCCCCCAAATTCGGTAGATCACGTTTATTAACAATTAATTAAGTATTACTAAGCTTCTAAGCATCCTACGCCATATTGCGCCCAAGGAAGAGATAGACAACATCTGAAAAGATATGCTGTCATAACTAGGCATAGGGCTGATGAAGGGTGACCTACCAATATCACTAAAGCGTAGACTTATCGACATGTGTATTTTGCCCGTCCTAACCTACGGTGCTCAGACCTGGTCACTGACCGATTCTCAAAAGTTCAAACTTGGGGTTTGCCAAAGAGCAATGGAACGCAGCGTGCTTGGTATCAAAAGAATGGACAGAGTCCGCAACAGCGCACTGCGCTCCATAACTAGTGTGGTCGACGTTGGCCAAAAATCCGCCAGATTAAAATGGGATTGGGCGCGACATGTAGCGCGTATGCATCCCGACCGATGGGCCAGGATCGTCACGCAGTGGGTGCTGATGGAGGACGCAGTTAAGGAAAGCCCAAGAAACGCTGGCGTGACGATCTTGACTCATTCCGGAGAGGTTGGCAAGAGGTGGCGGAGGACCGAGATCTATGGAAGGAAATGAGGGAGACCTTTGCCCCGCAGTGGGACAGTATAGGTAAAAAAAAACTAGGCATAGACTATAGTAGTGATGCCAACTAAGTCAATTTATAATCGCTAATCGATTTCCAATAAGGGTGCCACCCTTGCGCCCTTTACATAAGTTTAGGAAAATAATAAATGATGAGTCGACATGTTTTTTTCAATTCAAAACCCTATACCTAACTCTATCCTTTCAGGCTTGTGAAAGTTCAACGTCGCATCTACACCGCGAATTTGGCTCTCCACTATTACCTCTCCCAGCAATGGACGTTCGACAACAAAAACTTCATCGCCCTCCGTTCAAGCCTCAAGCCGCAGGACTTGGCTGCTTTTTACTACAAAGTCGAAAACGTTGATATTGTGGAGTATTTCAAGATTTGCTTTAGAGCAGGACGGCTGTATTTGTTGAAAGAGAAGGACGAAGACATACCGAGTGCTAGGGTTCATTTTAGAAGGTATGTATAACACTATTAGCTTTACTTGAAACCAACTATGTAAACAAGTTTGATAGTAATTTTATTGTTTTTAAGGTTCCGTACACTAAGGGTAAGAACGGGACCCTATTACTAAGCCTACGATGTCTGTCTGTCCATAGATAGCCAGTTAAAATATTCACAGAATATGCAACATTACGGCGGATTAATTAACAAATAATTTTTAAAGGCAAAAAGTAAAAACTAAATTGGTCCCCATACAACAAACGTATTTTTTTACGTATTTTTGTATTAGCTCTAATGTAATAACGGTAATACGTACAAGCGTCAAACTTGGTATGAAATATAGTACACACTCTAAAGTATAACATGAAATAATAAATAATGGTCAAGTGCTAGTCTGTGACAAATTTCTGTTCATTAAAAGTTACACGAGCGTCACTTGCAAAATATTAACTATGTGACGGACTATTAATTTAGAAGGCGTTAAGCCGGAACAAGTTGGTTATTTAAATTGATAATTATTAGTGCGAGCCCGAGTTGCACTTGGCCGGTTTATTTAATTGTTTAACTATAGTGCGTGTGTTGATTTCAGACTGAAGATCATCGACAAGACGGTGCAGGTACTGTTTTACGGATGCATCGCGTGGTTCATTTGGAAGCTCCTGCTAAAGTACTATGGAGATGTTTTGTATCAAACTTTTGTACTTTAAGTTAGTTTTTTTCCCATAAAATGTAGAGAATAACGATTTATAAATAAAATGATTATCTGTAAATATTTGTATATTTTTTTACAAGCGTTTATTTAACTTGCAATGTATGTAACTATGTTTGTTCGGGTGGAATCTTGCAACTCACTTTTGAAGCAGATAAATTCAGATTTAAAAAATTTGGCATACTTATGTCTCAGAGCAAATAAAAATACAGAGTCCCTACGGCGCACTGCCAAAGTGACGCCAAAATCGCTTCCAAAACTACGTGAATTCCCGATAAATACACGACTCACGCACACATACGCATTCAAAACTACGTGAATTTCTTGTCAGAACGTCGTACTGAAAACATTCGTTTTATAAAGAAACAATGACTTCTGGCAGTGTTAAGAACTGTAAAAACAACACAAAAGTAAATAAGAAAAAGGATGGCGTATTTCCACACTTCAGTATTATATTATCACTTATTTTGATGAATTACACGACACGAACTTCGACTACGCACACATGTTTCAAAAATTGGCTTCACGTTTCGTGTTCGCTGTAGTCCCTCTGTATTTTTATTTGCTCTGAGACTTATGTAAGTTCGGTGACAATGCAATTTTATGGTACCTTCGAGCTGGTCTGATGATGGAGACAGATGGTGGCCATTGGAACTTCTAAACGAAACGATGTCACCTGTCGAGTTTGGTTTCGTTGGATTTGTCTTCCCAAGCATTTTTGTTCTAGGTGTTAAATTCAATATGGTGGATGCCCCAAAATGGCGGACAAAATGTTCTTATCTACCATCATGATAATAATATGAGTATCAAATGAAATGGTTGCTGAGAAGAATACGAGAAAGCTTGTATTTAAAAAGTCTTTTTTAATTAGTAACTTATTTCAATCTACTTCAAAAAGTGTCTTTTCGACTATTTTTAAGGTTCCTTCCTTACCCAAAGGTGTAAACAGGACTATTAGTAAACCTACGATGTCTGTACGTCCTACCTTTAAACAGCTGTATCTTTCGAACCGTAATAGATAGCCAGTTGAGTTTTTTATAGAATATGTAATGTTACAGCGGATTAACTAACAAATAATAATAAAGTCAGAGTAAAAACTAAAGGAGGGTATACAACAAGCTTAACGGCCTCTTATAGCAAATATGACGGTTTCAAATCAATTTTATTCAGTTAAATTACAATATTTGAGCTGGAAAAAAATACATGTCACAGATACATCTGTGTTTAAGTTTATGAGTTGGTTCAAAACACGATAGAATAAACTTTTCTCGATCAAAAAAAAATCTGAAACAAAGTCGATTCAGTTTATTTTTTTTGTTTTATGTTCTAATGAAAGCTCGTAACAACCTGGAAATTGCATGTACTGAAAGGCAATTTGATTAAAAAAAAATTTATTTGGATAGAATTTTGATAGTGATTAGTTTCGTTTTTTTGTGAAATTAAAAGCGTAAAAAGGTCGCGAGAATTTGCGCGCACCGCATTCAGTACCGCGCCAGGCGTCGTCGAGGTCGGACCTATGTTCGTTTTTGTCGTTGCACTCCCCCCGCGGGCGTCCTGACTCTTGGGTGGCAAGATACATCGTCGCTATAACTTGGCGGGGGCTGAGGGAGCGTTTTGTTGCCTATGCGACTCGGATAACTGGCCGTTAAAAGTTTTTTTAGTATTTCCTCCAGTGTAAGAACAGTAATACGTACAAGCGTCAAACTTGGCTTGTACTAAAGTAAAACAAAACATAATGCTAGTTCTAGATATGATCATAGATTGTCACATTTTGTGGAATGTACGTTTAGTATTTTAAATAATGCATACTTATCACGAAGTCGCGCGTAAACAATTTTTGTAACCCGATTTAACCGGGCCACCAAGATACAGGCCTCGCCTAGTTTGGGGCCCATTGGTATAGCACTGACTATGTAACAGAACATTCTGAACTGAAATAATAACTAATAGGTACTAATCTGCTGTGTCACATAGGAAATGTATTATTATGGAAATAAAATTCTTTATTATTATTTTTACTTTGCAAATAATTTCTCATTTGGGTGTTGGGGCAATTTTTCCATCGACTGTGAAATTTTCCAAAGAGAACTTGTACCTATGATAATTTTATGAATGACATTTAAATTTTTCGATAAACGAAAATCTCTTAAAAAATTTACCACCTTCGCTTATGCCAATATGTTAGGAGGAAACAATATGCCAATATGTTATATTCAGAGGAAAAAAATAAAATAGTTAAAAAGTTATCAAATTTATTACAATAACATCTATATATACAAGTAACCAAGTACCAAATACAATCCTTAATTGAAACATTAAGTAATAACTTAAACGAAATTAACGGCCTTAGTAACAATGCTTAAATTGCTCTGTTAACTTCTAGCCTTTGATCAATAAAATATACTTTTCGTTGGTGGAAATTGTCACGTATAAAAGCGACACAGAGAAATTTTAAGCATTGCTTAACTTAAGTAACGTTTATAAGTAAGGGCGTGTTTACTTAAAATTATGCGTAAAATTCAGTTTTTCATACATAAATAAATCACATCCGAGTTTGAGCTTTATAATAGATTACAATAAGATCACAGTCTAAAAATAATATATTTAAAACACTTGAAAAATTTATCAATCTTGACGTATTACTTGTTAATTTTGATATAGCACCAAAATTAAGTTTTTCTTTTTTATTATACTTATCTAAATATTGTTATATTTACATCTAATATCATATATAAATATGATATTACTATTAACTGAAGAAAATTATAATTTATGCCCTAATACTAATTGATATTGCGTTTTACTGTAGTAATAAATATTTTTTATCATAATGGTTATACAAATCAAAGATGCTACATGCCATGAAAGATTAAAAAACAGATTTTGTAAAAAAGCGCAACTCTAAAATGCGATTCACAGCACATAAAGTGATCGATGCCCAACTTTTACACAACTTTGGAGTATTTTTTTTGTTTTTTGTCATTTTGTTTTTCAATATAATCAAGGACATTTCGAAGACTATAAAAAAGAAGTTTTTTTTTTTTAAATATACATTTAATCAATCCAAAAAGGTTTAGTTAGATACCTACCTACTTCAGTTTTGGCGAGTCCATAGTTGTGTCAAAATTAGGTTCTATCTGAGTTGCCAGCCTGATAAATTTTCGCGTTCATGAATAATATTTTAGAGGGTATTTATACAAGATCTTTGTATTTTAGTAACTCACTGGCAAGTAAAAAATAATACCAATATAGTTGTTACTAGAATCAGATAAAATTAATATAGTGGCAAGTTTAGCATAAACCAGTGTTTTTAATTTAAGTAGTACTTACTAAAATAAGATTAAATATATTAGAGATTCAATAAAAAGAGGAATGCATGCGCTAGGAATGTCTAAGCTTACAGAAAAATAAATAAAAAATCTTTGCATAAAATATAACACATTTTGAGCAAAAGTTTTCTGAGCCAGATTTGTAAGATCTAGAAAAATTAAATATTGGTCTGGCGTGGAGCTTTTACTACTGCACTGCATGGCCACAAAAGACAAGATTAAGGTCGGGACTCCTTGAAGAAACTCAACAACAAGTCTCCAATACCACAACACTTGGTGAAATAGGGGTAGAACAGTTAAGTCAGCGACCTAAGCTGTGCTCCATTTATTTAAGAGCTCAGCTGGTTCTTGGTCTCGCCACCTCAAATTAGAATAAAAATAATAATGGTCTCCAAATTATTACACCAATAAGGACATTTCGTATCGAGTTTTTCTTTGAAAATGTATTATTTGTTCTTAATGTTTTTGCATAGCAAAAATTAAGTGCTTCATTGTTTTTTAGTGCTAAATAGCATTTTAGTGACACTATAGTGCTACATAGCATTTTAGTGCTAATAACATTCTAGTTCAAGTTTAGTGCTATTTAGCATTACATTGCAGTTTTAGTGTTACATAGCATTTTAATGCTTTTACATAAAATTCTAGTGCCCCTTCAGAGCAATTTAGCATTTCATTGCAGTCTTAGAGCTACAGTGCATGTGCCAATTTAGTGCTAGATAGCATTTTGGTACCACTTTAATGCTACATAACATTTTCAGTGCCACTTTAATGCTATTTAGCATTTTAGTGCCATTTTAATGCTACATAGCATTTTTTCAGTGTATCACTATTTTTACACAGTAAAGAGGTATTATTACTATATTTAGACTTTATGAAATTTATCGTGACTCAATTTTAGGTACTCAAATAGATATTTGACGTTTCTATCATAGAATGTTTTTTCAATCCTATAAATTACCTTCCCATAACGTGGCAAATTTTTTACCATAGAAGTCCACGTAGTACATACATTTCTATGCCTTTTACATAATACTATTGAAATTCAGACTTAAAATTGACAGTCAACTTATATGGCAACACTATCGGAAACAATATTTGAGACAGGATAAAAAAAAATCACTTGCTTGGCACAAATTAAAATCGACTTGGAACTAAAGTTCGGAAGTCGGATTACACAAATAGTAAGTAGATACTTCAACTTAGATAAATAACCCACATTTGGCAAGTTTATAAAATATTGACACAAATGATATTTGCCATAAGATATTAATAAAAAAATTAGACAGTTAAAAGTTTACAAAATCAATTTTTAAGTTCCCGTGTATTACTGAGACCTTACAAAGAGTTGAGTTCTAGTGTAAAACCGAGCTCATGATAAAGAGAAACTTGAGGTTCTCTTATATTACCGAGTTCACGAAAGAGAGAACCTTGAGGTGCTCTAAAATTACTAAATTCGCAAAAAGAAGAACCTTAAGTTTTCGTGTATTGCTGAGTAATATTCAGATCCTTGAGATTCTCATGTAATACCGGGCTTACAAAATAACCTTCAGAATCTCGTGTATTACCGAGTAACTAATACAATGACAATATAACCACTTGACTGCTCATCCTTTACCCCGCATAAGTCAAAGGTTCTAACATGTCAACATAAACTATTTCGAGCGGGGCCAATCCTAGGCGTGAATTGAACGAATGACTTTTTGATTCTCCAATCACAAGCGTTGAGTCGCGTCGAGTCTCCAATCACAAGCTGCCCCCCGTGACCACCGTGGCATCATTTTGAAAAAGGGAATTTTGACTACATGCGCGATCAAGTGGTTATTATCTTTGATCTAATAATAATAACTTTGAGGCCTTCGTGTATTAACGCTATCACAAAATGGAGAACCTTAAGAATCTCGTGTATTACCTAGTAAAATAATGAGAACCCTCAAGTTATCGTGTATTACGGAGTTCACAAAAAGAACCTTGAGGTCATAGAAAAAATGTCTCAAACTATGTTTCCTTTACAAACTTTCAATCGGCTATGTGTAATATCACACTGTCAACTTTGTCTAACTTTCTCATCTGTTCTGACATGTCCCTATCATCCAGAGGCACTTCGAAATCTATACCATCATCAACTACCTCCAAATATCTACAATCTTCATCACTATCATCCTGGTTCACAGCTTTATAAACAAAATCATTATCATCTGACGAATCATTTTTAAAACTTTCGTTCTTTTCTTCTTTTATCGACGCTTTTCTGTTAAAGATATCATTTACATGCATATCCGTGACTTTATCTCTGACACTTCCTACAGTGTCGTACATTTTATCTGTTAACCTATTGCTAAGTTCCTTCAGATCACCGAAAATAGACCCCCTCTTCTCAGAATCCAGTTTCAAATCTTCATCAGTATCAGACGAGTCCAGAGGAATCTCGCAAGGTGCGTATATGTCTTTCGTCTTCTTATCTGTCCAACTTTCAAAGTCTCTGTCGAAGCTTTTGAACATGACCTTGAAGGTGAGGATGTATATGGTGGAGAGGATCAAAACAGCTCCAGAAATGAAGAGTGCGTACATGGCAACCTGTTCTACGACTGGTAGGATGTTCAGGTATAGTTTGAAGCGCTGTTCCATTGATGGTGGAAGCTCGTACATTCTCTGCGGAAGAACATTGGAATCAGCATTCGAGCTTAGTACATATATTTTTGGACACATGCATGTTCTAAAACTGCGACCAGAACCACCAGAGAATGGAAGCAGCATCCACCTACTGCACGGTGGATGCTTTACGCATCATGTAGATGGCAGGTTCAGTGTGGAGGTCTAAGGAGAAGGCCTATGTTCAGCATAGAATCCTATTGATTTTATCGTAAATCCCACAGAAAAGGACGTTAAATTTTCCCGAATTCATAAATTTTCCGTGATACTTTTCCAATTTCTCTTTCCATAAAAATCGAGTATCGACTATTACGAACATTTTAAAATAAAACATGGACAACCCTTCTCAAGTAATGCTCTTACCAATGCACAGAATTAAATTTTTATTTATATAGAAGATAGATATGACGATGTAGTCAAAGTGGCGACACCTATAGGTTAGTTAACTTAGTTTTCTTAAGTAAGGTTGAACTGGACAGCCTGAATGCTTCTCATCATCATCAGCATTTCCACCTACACCAGAGCTAAACAGAGCTAAACTAGACAATAAGATAAGCTAAATCAATACTGTTTAATCTGATGTCGGCTTACGGTTTTATCATGGTACTAGTCGCCACCGCCTGAAAGTTCATCCACACATCATAGATCAGTGGAAATCACACGACCTTTCTTGCCTCACACCTGCAAATGAGCTACCTTCTGCGGTGTTTCCGAGAAGCTACAACATGGGGTTCTTTAAAAGATGAGTTAATAGAGTCCTTAAGGGTCGGCAACGTATTTTTGATGCCTCTGGTGTTACAAGTATCCATAGGTGACGGTGACTGCTTACCATCAGGCTGCCCATCTGCTTGTTTGCCACCTATGGCATAAAAAAATTGCCAATGATAAAGTAAAAAATACTTACAATATCAAACCACAGCATCGGCAGGTACATGTTGGAAAAGCGCTTGGTGTTAGTGATCGAGGAGATGTCTCCGAGAGCCATGTTGATCTGGAACTTGGAGCTCACGTCCAGTGGCAGACCGGAGTCCGGTTCCACCCAGAACCTGTGAATTCAAGGAAATTAGAGAAAAGCTATCCAATATATTTTAAAATAAAGAATATTGTTGTGTATCTGGAGCCTTACGGATACACTCAGTTGGAAAATCACGCAAACGTGAACCGTAACGCGCCTAGATACGGTTTGCAGTCGCGTGATTTTCCAACAGAGCGGATTTTTTTTTTTGATTTTTTTTTGCGTTAGTTTTGTGCCGCAATAGCAGTTGTCCGTAAGGCTCCAGGTCTGTCTCACTGCTATTCCAAAGCTTAGACCTAGAGCTCGCTCTGCGAGATTTTATAGTTCGGAGCAAGAGAAGCTACCTCAAATGCCTAGTGACGAGACGACCAGGTTACTCGCCTGATGGTAAGCGTCACGCTTGTTCATAACAGTACAGCGCCGTCCAGAACTTATAACTTCAACAGTTCACAATTAATCATGCAGAAATGCACCCTCAGATATTGAATGTTAAATCTCTTCATCATCATCATGTCAGTTATAGGACGTCCACTGCTGGACATAGGCCTCCCCCATCGATCTCCAAAAGGGCCGGTTGGAAGCGGCCTGCATCCAGCGTTTCCCTGCGGTCTCTTTTAGGTCGTCTGTCCATCTTGTGGGTGGACGTCCTACGCTGCGCTTACCGGTCCGTGATCTCCATTCGAGAACCTTTCGGACCCATCGGCCATCTATTGTTCTGCGTGATATGTGCCCTGCCCACTGCCACTTTAACTTGGGTAAAATTTCTTTATACACAAGAATTTCACTGGAGATATTGCTCTTCAATTCGGAATACGGTAACGCTTGCACACTACTGACGGCTGAATGTACTTTCTTATAAAGACTCTATGGTAACTTACCTAGTCTCATGTTGCTCCTTATTCGGCGTGAGGCCTTCAATCTTGCTGGAGAGTATAGCGTCACCCTGGTAGAAGTGCGGGTAGGACAGCGCTATCGGGAATCCATAGTAGCACTCTGTCACGTCAATGAGACCATCAGGGAGACATTCATCTGGAAACAGAAATGAATTATTAAACCCACAAGCTTGATAAAATCCACAACGAGTGCGTGTGAGGAAGGCTGGGCGTACACGAAATCTCTGACGAAACGCAGGAGGAAGGTTGGGATGGTATAAATTATGGTCATGTAAAGAGAAGACCACGGGGGTTAGACAAGGCCCACTTTCTGTTAGCGTTAACGCCTGCGAAAAGGTGAAATTGTATGAAAATGACATTGACAATGACATTAGCTTGAGAGATGTTATCTAAAGCTAATGTCATTTTCACACAATTTCATCTTTCCGCAGGCGCTAACGCTAACAGAAAGTGGGTCTTGTCTAACCCCCCCACCTGACTACATGGGGAACTTTCCATCGAAGATCCAGAGGTAGACTCAAGACAAGTTAAACAGACGTTACTAAAAGACAAACAGTGTAAGGTTTCAACGACGTCATCGTTTTTGGAAGACCATGTCGAGAATAGAGTTAAGTGGAGGAGAAAAGTAAGGAAAACCCATGAAGAAACCCACCACCATGTGGAATTCATAGTCGGGAAAAGAGAGCATTTATTTATTGTATTATTAAACCGGCATTAAGCCAATTACATTACTGAAATGGAATGATGAATGATTGGATGGAATGGAATGGAATGCGCTCCCTGCCTCGGTGTTCCCTATAAAGTACAACCTGGGTCTCTTCAAGACAAGAGTGAATAGGCATCTCATGGGCAAGCGTGCTCATCTTAGACCGCATCGTCACTTACCATCAAATGAGTTGTGGTCAAACGCTAGCCCATTTCATCACTAAAAAAACCCCTAATTAGGTAAAAAATAAAAATTCACGTACTGCTCCTCGGTTTGTACCCGGACCCGCTCATTGACGGATCCACCTAGCAATTCCATACATTCGACTCAATTTTTCGATTTGATTCCTTCGAACCTTGTCAGAATGTGAAATCCAGAATGGCCCCCAAAATGAAATTTTGGATCCGCCCGGGACCCGCTCCTTGATTAAGCTAGGCTAGAACTGAGAAACCTGGACAGATGGCTAGTAAGATCTGATTGGCTTACCGTTCCTGCAGTAGCACTTGTTTTCTTCCAAGTACTTCCCGTTGTCGAGCATGTGATCCGGGAATGTGTATTTGTACGCTTTCAGGCCGCTCTTCATGCCTTCTCCGGTGGGTATCTGTGAAGAAAATACGCCATTTTAACTACGTTTCTTCTTAACATTTTCTTAACATAATTGTCAGTTCTAAGATATTATTAGTGATCACAGAATCTATAAAAAGGATATGAACTGTAACAGATCAAGTAATTGACCAAAGAATCGACGCCTTTGCTCAAAAACGACAAAGAAAAATATCGGGAGGAAACCGGTATGACGAAGAACCTCAAAGTTCAAAGACATATGACATTCACCAAGATGTACTGGGCTAGAATGGTATATCAGGGCCTATCTTTTCTCTCTGAGAGAAGGCCATGTCCCAGCAGTGGGAACATAATAGACTGATAACGACGATGATAATGACTGAAAACAGGTGTAAGGCAAAGAAGCATCTGTGTTGTGAAAAAATTACGCATAGAGGGAAGGTAACTACAGTAGAACAAAGAGTAGAACAAAAAACGGAAACGACCGTTTGCCTGCCGACGACCATATTCTTGCCTGTTTGAACTTTGGCAATGTACGAGGAGATCATAGCTTTCCATGCATAATCATCAACATAAGAAAGTGAATTTCTTACGAAGTATAATAATATATAGAACATAACATAAAAATAAAGAACTTTCATACAAATTTTCAACCATCATTTGCCAGTTATCCGAGTCGCGTAGGCAACAAAACGCTCCCTCAGCCCCCGCCAAGTTACAGCGACGATGTATTTTGCCACGCTAGAGTCAGGACGCCCGCGGGGGGAGTGCAAAGACAAAAACGAACATAGGTCCGACCTCGATGACGCCTGGCGCGGTACTGAGCTGAGTGAGCGCGGCGCGCGAAAATTCTCGCGACCTTTTAACTCTTTTAATTTCACAAAAAAACGAAACTATTCACTATCAAAAATCTATCAAAACCAATTTTTTTTAATATGATTGCCTTTCAGTACATGCAATTTCCAGGTTGTTACGAGCTTTCATTAGAGCATAAAACGAAAAATATAAACTAAATCGACTTTGTTTCAGTTTTTTTTTTATCAAGGAATGTTTATTCAGTCGTGTTTTGAACCAAAGCATAAACTCAAACACAGATGTATCTGTGACATGTATTTTTTTCCAGCCCAGATATTGTAATTTAACTGAATAAAATTGATTTAAAACCGTGAAATTTGGTATAAGCGGCCGTTAATTCAGCTCTTTCGCAAAATCTTAGCGGACCTCTACCTACATCCCATAAGGAATCTACCCGCCAAATTTCAGCTTCATAGGTCAAGCAGTATTAGAGATTTCGTGACGAGTCAGTGAGTGACGGAATGAGTAGATGTATTTAGCTTTTAAATATATTATGTAGAGATAACAGAGCTATGCTTGGAGTTTCTACACGGGACAAAATTCGGAACGAAGTGATTCGACATAAATAAAAAATAAAATAAATAAATATTCGGGACATTTTTGCACACACGGTCACCTGACCCCAAACTAAGCAAAGCTTGTGATATGGCTGCCAGAGACTGATATACATAAAATAGAACAGAATAGAACATAATATATATATACATAGAACTAAAGGTGTGAACAATAAAGAGTTTATCTATCTATCTATCTATCTAAAGTTACCGACATAGCTCAAAGGATTAGCAAGCTGAAGTGGCAGTGGGCCGGGCACATTTCCCGAAGAACCGATAACCGATGGGGTAGACGAGTTCTGGAGTGGAGACCACGTTTAGGCAAACGTAGTCTACGACACCCTGTGGCCAGGTGGAGTGACGATCTCCGTAAAACGGCGGGTAAAAACTGGATGCAAGGAACTGCCGACCGAGCTCAGAGGAGTGCATTGGGAGAGGCCTTTGTCCAGCAGTGGACAGTTAGAGGCTGATAACAAAACTTACCAATGGAGCGGGTCTGCAGAGACTCTTCCTATAGAACAGCTGCTTATCCGTTTTATTCACTCCTCCCATGAACTTGCTGCCATCAGAAGCGAACTGCAGGTTGGAGCAGTGCTTCCCTTTCCACTGAGGCAGGTCGGTGGACCCGCGGTAGGTGTCGATGAGGCCTGACTGGCGGACATCCAGCTCACCGGTGAAAATCGTCTCGAAATCTCCGTTGAAATCGTACATCTGGAGACAATGAAGGCTATTAGCTCGACCACATGCCAGGCTTCTAGAAAATGTTTCTGAAAGCTACTATGTTATCTTACTAATATTATAAATGCGAAAGTTTGTGTGTAAGTGTGTATGTTTACTCAACCGATTTAGATGAAATTTGGTATGGAGATAGCTTATACCTTGGATTAATACATAGGCTAGGTTTAATCATCATCATCATCATCACCATTTTACATCACCATGCGGGTGAAACCGCGGGGCTCAGCTAGTATTATTATAATTCTGAAGAAGCCATCATAGGGTGATGGTGGCTGAGCGGTAGCATGTGCGCTTTACAATCTGACAGCACCCAGTTCGATCCTCGGCCCTGCACCAATGACTTATTTACTATTTAATAAAACATGTGCAGTTTTGGATGCCATCGCTCAAAATCGGTGAAGGAAATCATTGCGAGCCGTTTGAGATACTCAGTTTGATCTTTGAGACAGTCACAAAAACATTTTTATGGTTCCGTACCTGACGGATAAAAACGGGACCCTATTACTGAGCCTACGCTGTCTATCTGTCCGTCTGTCCGTCCGCCCTACTTTATCATTCGAACCGTAATGGATAGCCAATTGAAGTTTTCATAGAAAATGTAAGGTTACGGCGGATTAACAAATGATGATAGTACACACTCTAAAGTATAACAACAAATAATAGGTAATGGTCAAGTGCAAGTCAGTGACAATTTTCTGTTCGGCACCAAGTTAAGCAACGTCGGCCGCGGTCAGTACTCAGAATGGATCTCCACCTGGACATGTTGTTGTCTTTTTGCAATACTTTCTGTATTTTGTGGTGGTACGGAATCCTCAGTGCGCAAGCCCGATTTGCATATGGCCGGTTTTTTAAATTTCTTACCCGATCAATAAGTCCAAGCTTGTCGAAGTAAATCCAGCCCGGCATGAAGGTGTTGCCCAGTTTCATGAGCTCTGACTTATGTCCCATCATGAACTCCTTGGCCGTCATCTTGGCCAATGGTTGGCTGTTGGTCAGTCCAATCAGATTGTTGAGGCCGAAGCGGGTGAACACACTTTTCTTTGACACCACGTTGGCTATGCTCTGTAACAAGGAGAATAGAATAGATAGAATTTCATTTACTATCATAATGTCACATTAGTAAAAAAATAAATAAAAAAATAAATATATTACAAATGCTCCTATTATGGACTCGTCAATTTAGCCACATTTTTTATTTTATTTAGTTGTAAGCAAGAACCATTGAGTCTCGCTCAGCAAACGAAAATTTTAATCATGGAGAGTTCACATAAGGCTACGGTGTTGGTTTTTATGCGTTACTTTTTACGTTTATGTTTTTTACGCGTTTTTGTAACGCGGGTGAGAAGTGACAGCTCAAAGTGTAGAAAAAAACGAAGCTTTGGTAGCAAAAAGAAACCGACCGTCAAAAGTTTTGGACTACAAACGGTCACTTTTTCAAAACGTGATTTTTAACACTACTAACGAAGAAGAATCGGTGGTGTCATAAGTGCTAAAAGGGAAACTGTGGGTAACTTCAATAAAAAAAAATCTGAACGAGTTATCTGTAGGCTTAGTCCCAGATTTGATAGTTTTCGAAAACTTTTTTCGTTTACGTAAATCGTATTAATTACATTTTAGTAAAGTGCCTCCAGCGGAAACGTGGAGGAACTAAAATCAGTAGTAATCGGCGGTATAGATTGCTTCACTCTAATACGAAAAAAGTTTTCGAATACCTTTCAGCCCAGCAATGTATGGAACAATACGTAAACGAAAAAAGTTTTCGAAAACTTTCAAATCTGGGACTAAGCCTATTGTTAAGGCTACTTAGCAAACTAAAAATCTCTTCTCTACATGGTATGAAATAAAGTCGATTTCCGCGCACGTCTGTATATTCCGCTAACTCCTAAACCACGCCATGGATTTTGGTGTGTTTTTCACCATCAGTTAGATAATTTTCACGGAAGATTTGTATATAAACTAGCTGAATCCCAGCGATTTTCCAGTTTTTCCGCATTTTCTGGAGGGAAAAGTACTCTATGTCCGCCCTATGATGTACACTATCATCCTGCCAAACGTTAAGATCGGCTTAGCTGTTTAGTCGTGAAAAGCGAACAAACATCCAGACAGAGTTACTTTTGCTTTTATAATATCTAGTATATATGTTTATCTATGGTAATATTAGTAAGGATAATAAAACTTACACCCGTGCGCGAAGCCAGGGCGAGTCGCTAGTATAATATATATTTATAGCTATTTCTGAATAGTAATTTGCTACAAAATGTTTTTTGTACACCGAGAAAACTGGAAGAACTGGACTGGTTTGTTTGGGTTTGCGATAAATATTTGTACGTAGGTACAACTATAGTTCACGGTGAACCAGACTGAGTTATTATGCCAATGAGCATAGCATACCTAATCCAGCTTTTAGGTCAAACTGTTTCGCAAACAATTAGCATGTTTAGAACTAAATGCTTAATCTTAAACAAAACGTTTACACGCATTCCGAAATAAGGAGATCCGTAGACGAACGAAAGTCACGGACATAGGCCACCGGATTAGCAAGTTGAAATGGCAGTGGGCAGGGCACCGATGGGGCCGAAAGGTTCTGGAATGGAGACCACGGACTGGTAAGCGCAGCGTAGGACGTCCACCCACAAGATGGACAGACGACCTAAAAGAGACCGCAGGGAAACGCTGGATGCAAGCCGCTTCCAACCGGCCCTTTTGGAGATCGATGGGGGAGGCCTATGTCCAGCAGTGGACGTCCTACGGATGAAATGGTGATGATGATCAATGTTTATGTTATTCTTGTTTTGTGGTTTTTTAATAAAGAGTTATTGTATTGTATTGTATTTTCTACTGTCTAACCGCACCTAGGCACGGACAAGTATATGCACAAGTATAGGCACGGACTGTAGACTATGTTTTACGTAGCCAGGCCTGGCGCGCTCTGCACTTTAGGTATGAACATAGACAAAAGTAATAATTAATATGAATCCTTGGTATGAAGCTGCAAGTAGCTGAATTCTCGGACCTGCCGCGCGATACACAGAGATAACGCGATAGACAGAGATAACGCGACAAGAGTTACGCGATAGACAGAGAGGCAACTTTCCGGTTTATATAGCTTTAGGTAGTTAGCGCTCGCACGTCCTGAAATGCACTTTATTGTGTAGTAGCAAGAGTCGCTACTGATTTGAATAATTTTGCGGACGTACGTATTCTGTGTATAGCGTAACGATAGCCCGTTGGGCCAGTTGGTAGTGAACCTACCTTCTGAGCTTGGGGGCGTGGGTTCGATTCCCACCTAGGACAAACATTTATGTGATGAACATTTGTGTTTGTTCTATATCTGGGTGTTAATATCTATTTAAGTATGAATTTAAAACTATATATGTATGTATATCAGTCTCTGGCAGCCATATCACAAGCTTTGCTTAGTTTGGGGTCAGATGACCGTGTGTGCAAAAATGTCCCAAAATATTTATTTATTTATTTGTGTCTGATTCTAAAACTCAGTAAAATACTCTTACCTGTCCTTGTCGAGAAACTTCATCATCAAATCTCAAGCACTTACAAACTCGCAATACATTTCTTAACTGCCAAGGGCTAAACGCAAAACAATTTCATTAAAAATTAATGTTCTATAATAAGTAGGTATAATGAAATATTAATGCATCTCTAGAAAATTCTAACCGAACGGAAGGGCTACTAGAAGCCCTTGAAATGTACAACCCGCGGTCTGTTCCACCAAATTATACTGCTGTTGTATAACGCTATCCGACGGACATAAATTTCATCTTTATTTCTTGGATAAATAATAATAAATAAATAAATAAATATTCGGTACATTTTTACACACACGGTCATCTGACCCCAAACTAAGCAAACCTTGTGATATGGCTGCCAGAGACTGATATACATACATATATAGTTTTATTAACACCCAGATATAAAACAAATATTTTGAGAATTTAGAAAGTGCATCACTTTTGCCATTGTTATCATATATAATAATAAATAATGGCCAAGTGCGAGTCGGTGACAAATTTCTGTTCATTACCATGTTGTAATAGTGTTATACTCGAGCGCCTGTAGCAAACTGCGTAGCAATTACTCTGACAAATTTTGGAAGGCGTTATTTATTTACCTGGTAATTCGGTTACTTGGACAACCTTATTGTATTTTGTGGTGGTACGGAACCCTCACTGCGCAACCCCGACTCGCACTTGGCCGGTTTATTTTAATGATAACACAGATAAAGTGAAATTCTTTAAATATTTTCGAATCTAATTATTGATTTTGTTATAAATTGTGATTACTGAAAAAGACCAGGATTTATGGAAAGAGATAGGGGAAGACGTTTGCCCAGCAGTGGGACATTATAGGTTAAAAAAAGTACTAGATATACACAAAATAAATAAAGAAGGATGACTTTCAAAAGCACAGGTTAGCAACTAAAATGCTTTTAAAAATCGGAAGATGAGATCAAATATTTGAAAATACTTTATTTGATCTATAAATCTTGATTTAATTTTACTTACTCAGTTACGTTAAAAAATTAGACAAAAACATAATGGAACGCTGTACATACCAATTAGCTAGTCGCTGTCTTCACGGGTGATTTTACTACGAGAAAACAATTAAAAATTTGGGTAACTACATAATTTACTTATTTAGGTAATACATAAGTGATTGGTGCAAGCCGAGGATCGAACCGGGTGCCGTCAGATTGTAAAGCCCACTTGCTACCGCTCAGCCACCATCGCTTTATTGACGTATAGATACAAATTTATAAAAATCATTTTTTACTATTATTTTATCCCAATTATTTTATCCCAAGTACAACTGATCCCAATTATTTTATCCCAAATACAACTGTTTACATATTTATCTATGCTTATATCAATAGTACGTAAGCCTAACTAAAAAGTCTCCAGCACTTTTCTGGGGCATGACTCAGATTTGATCGTGACTTTGCTTGACATTGACTATGGCTATGACTAAACTTGTTTGATGAATAACTTGAAAATTACACTTGACACTGGCATTAAAAATTGAGATGCCTATATCATCCCAGGTGGAAAAAAAGTATAACTTTGACGCACTGTTAATTTAGGAATCTAGATACGTCAAAACACGTTTTAAATTTAGCTTTGGTAGTGTGATTTCAAAATATGCATTTCATTGCAGTTACTTCGTCACACTAGTCGAAGCTTGGAGTAACCTTTAGCGTATTATTAGGCTTCTCGTGCATTAATTAGGTGGCTGCAACTACCGGCGAACACGGCTAATGGTCACTGCGACCACTGCGACCAGACCTTACGGCCAACTGCTAACGCTAAAGACCCGATTGCACTTTGATTAGTGCGAGTGGTTATTAATTAGTAATTTGGCGAGTTATTAATGTATACACTCGCACTAATCAGTTATATGTGTAACTGATTAGTTACATATATGTGTAATGTGTATAGTACTAATCACTAAGCACCTGGGGCCTTACCATAAGCGTTACACAAAATAACAATGCTGCGTGAACATAGCGTTCCGAGCGCAAAACATTTTTACTTTTGACCATACCATAGCCGTCAAAACGTTTCCGCTTTATTATGAAAGCACGAGACGACGCTCTACGTTAATACAGAGTTCTCACTCACACACCCGATCATAGTTCGTTAGATTCCGTTCTTTATTCCGCAGTACAAAAGTTTTAAATTAAACCCGTACCATAGTTGGTTTTAACAACGCGAATAACATTATTTTTGCGTCTATGAGGCTCCATTCTAGCGATAATAAAAAAGTTAGTCAGGACCAACTTTTTTACTATCGCATTGAAATTAAAACTGCTTCATGCCTCCCGAAGGCCTCTGACAAATACTTAAATCATAAACCAAGTTTATAAAGACTAAGCGGTCGATCCAAATGTCAGTTTTAGGCCGCTGGGAGGCCTCCGACAAATACGTGTCATTCACTAAAATATATGTAGTAAGCAAGATAATACAGGCTGAATTGGCAACCCTAGCGTCAGAATCATTAGGCCTCCCGAAGGCCTCCGCCAAAAATCTGTTTTAGTCACCAAAATATGTAGGAGCATTAAACAACTGGCTGTATTGGTAACCTTAGTGTTAGGACTTTAGGCCACTCGAAGGCCTCCGACGAATATGTAGTTATATCGCTAGAATATGTAGTAGATAAGATAGTAAAGGCTGAATTATCAATCATAGTGTGAGAACTATTAGGCCTCCTGAAGGCCTCCAACAAATGTGTGTTCCAGTCACCAAAATATGTAGGAGGCATGAAAATATTGGTTGTATTATCCAACCCTAGTGTCAGAATCTTAAGCCACCGGAAGGACTCCGATGAATAAATAGATATATCACTAGAATAATATTGTAGTAGGCACACAATAGTACAGGCTGAGTTGCCAACCCTAGTGTTAGAGCTTCTAGGCCTCCGACAATCAAACGTGACACTTTCTCGAACTTGACTCTGACTTAATTGACGATATTTAATAGAACTTGACATAATTTCAATACTGAACACAGGCAAACGCACTTCTGAAAAATATTCAAAACACAGTGCGACAAAATAATTAAGTACATATACTCACAGCGTACAAGTACATATAGCTACTTCTACGCGTTCAGACAAGTCCAAGAAAGTAGAAACGGCAACACAAATCTATAGCGCTGTCTTGCTCTACTAAGCCGTTACCGTTCTTTTTACATACATCCATTTACAATAATAAAATCATAATACATTTTTTGATTATGGTACGTAAGATAAAACAAAACGGACAACGCTACATTATCGTTTTACTAAAGTTTCGAATCGCGTTCCGATACACGCAGTCATTATGAAAAATCAAATAAATACATTTCATTTTTAAATTATTATTTATAGATACGCTATATTAATTAATAAAACAATCACTTTTAAGTGCTAAAGGGTATTATATTATTGAACAAGCATCAGCTATCTTGCTCTAATCCCCGAGGGTGTTTCGGCTACTGAGATTTAATTTAAACTCGGTTTGAATGTATAATGTTTTATTACTTAGAGAATATGGTTCGCATTAGGTAGTTTTTTATATAAAACAAAAGTCCGAATGACCCCGATCTTGGTGTCGATGGCGTTTGCGCGATTCAGAAATGATTGTTTATTTGCTAACGCCATCTAGCTGAAATACGTTGTATTATTGATTTCACTTGAACAATTATGATATATTATTATTTAATAAGTGTTCGTGGACGTGCTTGAGTCTGAGAAAGTGATATTAGGCGCTAAAACGTGTATTTTCGTGTTGTTTCTAAAGCTCCTAGAAGCCTCTTGTAAAATCTCCACCACTTTACTAGGGCATGACTTTGACTTGACCGTGACTTACTTTGCTTGACTCTGACTGATTTGTTTGACTACATATAATGTTTAGCAAACTTGATATCAATATAATTACTTGACACTGCCAAATGCACAAGAGTGCGACGCCAAAATCATCATGAAGGAAAAAAAACTGTCTACATTGTCTTCGTAAATTATTAAACATCTAAGCGTTCTGAATCACACCATGGGTGCCGAATGCCGATGCAAAAAAAGAATCCGTGCCATCTTGATTCTCGTAACACTGAAGATGTAAATAGGAACATGCTCTTTGCTGTTACTGTCATTGACATAAATATTTTTGATATCCTTTTTTTTTTTCATTTTACGACGTGCAGTGCAATTTAGAATGCACGAGGTGAAACATGTCTTTTCGTGTTGTTTCCAAAACATGTTTCACCTCGTTATATCACTTACCCACACTCGAGCATGTTTACGAGCACTTAATAAATAATAATTCACCAATTACTACACATTAACACTCGAAAATACACAAGTATAGGAAAATAATCCAACGAGCCGACATATTTTTTTTCCACGTTAGCGCCAAAACTCCCAAGCAATCTGACGGCAATGCAGTGATGCCAAGCTAGATTTTCATTTTACCCCAACGCCTGATTAATTTTACCCTTAAATCATTACTATTTATATAAAAATACCCTAAGGCTAAAGTTTTAGTTTTAGATAATTAATACAACAAGTTCTTTTATATTTAATGGTTAAATTTTTATCGAACGTGCGTTCTGATTTACACACGCCATTATGGTACAATACTAATATATTATAGATGTACAATACTAGTACAATACCCCAATACAATACTACTAATATATCTGTAGCCATAATTAATCAGTTTCAACGTTACAAGAATAGATGTTTGTAACAAAAAAAAAATACCCTCAAGATTATAAAGTCCCTAAACAATTCTAGACCCTAAAAATTACTCTGCGACATAATGTTTACTCTAAATCTAGGGTAAAATACCCTAAATTGGCATCACTGCGGCAATGAACCAAGCAATGATATGAAGTGCCGTGATTCAAAATAAAGACATGGTCCAATGGCCTTTGTAGCCAGACCAAACCCAAAAAAAAAAAAGCAATGACCACAGATCATTAAAATTCATAAATATGAGTGAACGAAATAGAATGACGTCATCAAAACTTCCTAGCCGTTGTAATAACATAATGATAATGTATTTTGAAGTCTATGGTACGAAATTAGAAAGTATTATCAAAATAACATTACTTATACACCTTATGGTAGGCCCCCTGGCCTTGTGTAATCGGGCCTTAACGAAAATCCGCTCAGTTGAAAAATCACGCGACCGCAAACCGTATCTGGGCGCGTTAAGGTTCACGTTCAAGGTCATCTATCCAATGATCTGACCAATTCTAGTCTGCTGTGGGTGGTCTTTATTTCGATTCTTATTAGCTCATTGTTATAATGGCTATCGAAACTAGGTGTGGAATAGGTATAATAATTTGCTCGAAAGGTAGTATTCCGTAGTATGGACGGGGAAAACATAAGAAACAATTTTTGACAGGTTGTTTTTTAAAGTAAATACGAAGACGATCTGCGTTTGGTCGCCAACTTATGACTACGGCCACAGTGTAGTGCACGAGACCCCTACCGATGCTAACTATTATCATTTCTGTGGTTGCGCATTTTGATGTGTTTTGGAACCGTCTATACTGAGTAATTATAATTTAATCCAGCATGATTTATTGCATAACTTCATCAAACTTGTTGGTATCATTGATATAATAATGGAATTGAATTCATTGGTTGGTATCAATATATGTAAAATCATGTACTTATATAATTTTGTATTTATATATAATTTAAGTTAGATTTATATTTATTGTAACTATCTAGTCTAGGTTTTGTATATCTTGTAAAGTTTTAGTCTTTTTGTTTATTTCCTTTTGTTTTTTATAAGGTGTTTTTGATGCACGCCTACGTACCATTTGTTCCAACCTGGTGGATGACTGGTAGAAAATGTTTACCATTAAGTCCTCCATTTGTACATGTCTACTTAATTTGTAAGTGTGCAATAAAATATTAAATAAAGAAATATATTTGATTGTTGACATCATATATTTTATTTATAGAGCCAAATAAAACAACTCACTGACTGACTAACTAAAACTACTAGTTAAGGAAATAGACATACATAAATTACACGTAAAATATTTAAAACACAGCTATTTAAAAACTAAAACTATACCTAAGTATTATATACAAATTAAAATAATATAAAATATTAATAAATATCATAAAAAATTGGAGGGCAAGTGAATGCCAGAATGCTCGCCACATAAAAAAAAACGAATGAACGAACTTGACTTTGGCAGCTAGATTCCTTATGGGGGTGTAGATATCCCCGAAGAAAGGATTTTGCGAAATGGCCGAACGAAGAGGGCAAATGGAAGTCAAAAGTCAAAAAAAAGCATACTTCATTTAAATCTCATACGGAACTCTACGCGAACGAAATCACGGGCAACAGCTAGTAGCTAATATATATGTATATTACTTTTCAGGCTCTTATTAAATACTAGCGGTCCGCCCCAGCTTCGCACGGGTATAGATTATAGCCTATGTCACCCGGGGATAGTGTAGCTTCCCAACAGTGAAAGAATTTTTCAAATCGGTTCACTACTTTTTAGCCAATTCGTTACAAACACACTTACAAACAAATCTTTCCTCTTTATAATATTATTATATAATATTATTATATAATATATTATACATTACATATACAATATTAAATCTAGCAGCCACTGAATTTTAAAACAGTTATTTCCAACCGATTTAGCTGAAATTTTGCATATTCGTTTAGTTTGGATGATTTTAAAGAATTAGGACAGACAGATGGACGGATGGACAAAACGACCTTGTTGGACCACGGAACTCTAAAACAGATAATCTTTTGAAATATACTTTTTGAGTTTGTTTCAAAAATGATAAATGTAAGCGTTATTAAGAATTAAATGTACCGGCCAAGTGTGAGTCGGGCTCGCACACTGAGGGTTTCGTACCACCACAAAATACAATAACTATCAATAAAAAAAATACTGACTTCATTATTAGTAAAATATGGCATTTCGATTCGGTGAAAGCAAACTGAGGTCATCCAAATAATCCAATTACCAGTTATAACTTGGTGAACAGAAATTTGTCACCGACTCGCACTTGGCCATTATTTATTATTTGTTGTTATACTTTAGTGTGTGCACTATAATCATGTCAAGTTTGACGCTTCTACGTTTTACCGATTTTACTTTAGAGCTAATAGAAAAATACGTAAAAAATACGTTTGTTGCATGACCTGCATTCATGTTTACTTTTTGACTTTTTTATTATCATTTATTATTTTGACAATTACGTATTCTATTAAAATTTCAACTGGCTATCTATTACTGTTCGTAAGATACAGCTGTTTAAATGTAGAACGGACAGACAGACGGACAGACAATGTTGACAGACAATGATGTTTGTGAAAATCTGACGGCTCCCTGTTTTTACCCTTTGGGTACGGAACCCTATGAGTTGGGATCGGCTTGTGACAGAAACTATTACTTTGTTGTTTTAATTTTATTCATAATGTCTGTATATTTTATTTCGGTCATTATGGGGCAACCTTTGGTGTGGGATGCTACTTGCGTGGACATCCTTGCGCCGTCTCATCTTCCGGGAACTCAGAAAAAGGTTGGTGTGGCGGCTGAATCAGCTGAGAGCCTCAAAAGGCGCAAATATAGTACCCTAGATAGTGGGTATATATTTGAGCCTTTTGTGGACCGTGGGGACCAGGAGCCAATCGAATATTGAAAGACCTACCAGGGCGACTGGTCGAAGCAACTCGTGACCAAAATGCTGGCCTTTATTTTGCCCAAAGAATAAGCATTACCATACAACGTGGCAATGCTGCCAGCATTTTGGGAAAGCTGCCCACCGGTAGCGGATTGTTAGATTCGTTTTAGTTTTAGATTAGTTTTAGTTATAAATTTAAATTAAAGATAGTTTTTATTTCACTTGTAATTTTTATTGAATAAATTTGTAGGATCATAAATAAATATTTTTCTTTCTTTCTTTCAAAAAAATTAAGCCAGCCTTATTACCGCCCATGGAAATAGCGCCTAAATATAACATACTTAATTTGCATTTATTATACAACCTACCCACATGTTATGCAATATTTTGGCACTTAGCAAGTCGTAAACTTGAAATTTACGTAAGCAAAGGTGAATGCAACGAATGCTAATTCCAAGGCTAAGGTTATAACCGCAAAGAGGGACCACAGAAAAGAGAAGTAAATAGAACGGAAATGAGAAGGAAAATCTGTTACCAGGCATTATGAGTGAACTTTGATTGAACATTCTTATTTAGATCAACGCGTCCAACTCCGCATCACAGTTGCTAACTGATTTCGAATGATTGACGTTTCGTTTATATGGGTGCAAATGGCTAATGCATACAAAAAAAAGTTTTTTTCTGTGAGGGTTATAGTGTTATAGTTTTTATTTTTTTAAGGCGAATAAGTCCGCGTTTCACCACCAACTCGCCTGTTGGTAAGCGGCGATGTGGTCGAAGATGAAGCACGCAGACTTAAAAGACTTATTTATAACAATTATTATTAGCATTTACAAGCTTTTAGGTCTTATTTCTAGGTTATATAAAAATCTATACTAATATTATAAAGAGGAAAGATTTGTATGTAAGTATGTTTGTAACGAATTGGCTCAAAAAGTACTGGACCGATTTGAAAAATTCTTCCACTGTTGGGAAGCCACACTATCCCCGGGTGACATAGGCTATAATCTATATCCGTGCGAAGCTGGGGCGGACCGCTAGTTACCAATATTAGGTTAGATAGAAGTTTTTTTACGCTTGATTAGCGTTTTCAACCTGTTTTTTTGGATTCGATCGTAATTCTAATACCGTCTACATCTTATTTTACATTACAGCTATACTTTTCGAAAGATATGAGAAAAACCTCAAAAATAGAAGTAACGAAACCCACGACTGTGTGTAAGCGCCATGGGTTTGCTCCGCTAAATGCGACTTTAATACAATACATTAAGCCTTATGGTCATCTGTTGTAACAAGTCATTTACTGTACTTACCAGTAAAGCTATGTGCGGCATATACAGGGTGTCATTTTCTTGGTGTCCTTCTGACATTTCTTCCACCCACACGAGGGGGTGTCGGGGTATGGCAGACAGGGTTCCGTTCTCGTTGAAAGCCGTTACTTCATGCTCCAGCATTTCTCTGTGAGAGAAAATTTGAATTAGATCAGTAGGAAATCAGAAATATCCACGAGTGAAACTTTAAAGCGCCCCCAAAAAACAGCTTTCTACATAAACGCATTGTTTCTTGATTTGATCCGATTTGTCCCAGCACTATTCGAGGTTTTTGACATATGTCATTTCAATCAAGCTACATTTTATTAATTACTAGCTGACCTGACAGACGTTGTCCTGTCTTAGAACTGTCAAACACGTAAAGTTAAAATTGTAAATCTTACCGTCTTACCACAAAAGATTTAAGCACGCTTTAGCATATTTTTTGCAGTGAAACAATTGCTAAACACATGTCTAAAGCGTTCTTAAATCTTTTGTGGTAAGACGGTTATTGTTTTACACCTTGGAATAAATTATTGGAGTTTTAGTAAGGATCCCATTTTTTTAGATATAATATAGTCCATGTTACCCGGGGATTGTGTAGCTTCCCAACGTGAAAGAATTTTTCAAATCGGTTCAGTATTTTCGGAGCCTATTCAATGCAAACAAACAAACAAACAATCAAATCTTTCCTCCTTATAATATTAGTAGACTTTAACTTTGAGAAAGGAAGACTAATGGAGTGGCCATATTATGCGTTAGTCATTTGTTTAAACAATTAGGTATCTATGACTATACCTTTGTCTCCTTTTAACCAGTGTGTAACGTCGTCTGGTGAAAGAGATGGTATGATATTTATTGTAAAAAGGTTCCATACCTGTAGACATAAGGTCCCACTTCCTGAACTTTGAGCTTCTCAGCCTTGCCAGCCATGTACTCCTCAGCGTTGGTGATGTTGAAGAGGAAGACCCTGCAGTAGAGTTGGACCTCTGGCTTCCGCCACATTTCGAAAATTTCACCACCATCTTGCAGCACTACTTTCTGTAAGACAATTTAATTAGGTTTAGGAATGTTATTTATACATAGGTAGAAGGGAATTTAACTTAAGGTTTAGGGTACGTTTCACCTATGGTGGGAAATTTTAATTGCTAAAATTTTTTTTGTCCTTATAGCTAGGCCGGGTAATTATTTTAAAATGACACAGTGTTTGCGCAAATTGTAGGCTGTTCTTTACATTATCATGTACAACTATTTAACAGCAACGCACCATATTACTTACATTTGTCAATAAACCGTTTGAAACCTTCGACTAAAATAAAATGAATAGACGAGCCCTTACCATTGAAGTTGCTCAGTAAAAACGAGTCAAAACCGTCGTACATATACTTCAACACCTAATTATAAAAATGTACAGTATATTTGTTACAAAAAATATATCCCGGTTTTATTTGTGTATTGACACTTTGGGAAAGCATATGAATGCATAATTTTGTCAGATGTTTCGTTACCACGTAACAATAGACACGTGTTGCACTTCCTACGGCTAGAGACAGACTGAAACGAAATGAGAGCCGGCGCTCATTTTTTATCTTAAAAAATGCGCTTCTACTGGGCCTGTCCATTCATTTTATTTTGGTCGAAGTTTGTAACAGGAAAAATTTGTTTATTGACAAATGTAAGTAAGTGCATTAGAGATAAATAACTTTACATGATTTTGTAAAGAATAAAAATCAATTCGCGCAAACACCATGATCGTTTACAATAATTACCCGGCCTAGCTACAAGGACAAGAAAACTTATTGAAATTTAACTTTCGCGCCATATGTAAAACGTACAATCATAAGTTGAGTACTTATGTATACAGGGTTATTTTTAATTCACCTAAACTAAACCCTCTCATATGCAGCTTCCCTACATTATAACGGACAATATAATTAAATAGCCTTTTCTTGTGGGCAGCTTTTGTATACATAAGAAATGACTTTTGTTTGTAAGATTTTTGAAAACTCGCAAAAATATCAGCTGTTTACTAGAAAAGGTTCATTGACAACAAAATCTATGAAATCTATGATCTTTTGTGTTTTTGAACAGAATTTTCAGTCTTTTAATGTGGCAAGTTGACTCTTATGGGGTCTTACGGGGTGTAGCCGGTGTAGGGTCCCGGTTAAGAAAGAATTTTGTGGTTTTCCGATAAGAAAGGGCCAAATTAAGCGGGACAAATCGGGGTTGCTTTTTTTTTTAAATCTTGTTTTTATTGGATCTTTTAGTCATACAAGACTATTCAAATTTAATGCAAATTATTTATTGAGAATAAAAAAGGACAAATTCCACTAACATTTATCTCACGTACTGTTTCCTGGTAAAAATAGGAATAATATTATAAAAAACTAATATAATAAATACAACAAATTGCTGAAAAATATGTCAACACAAAATTTGTATGTCATACACATGTCAGTCCCATAGGAATCACCAAGTTTATATCCTAGGGTCTATCGTTAAATAGCCCGTAGGCAGACTGATAGACTAAATCAAGTTTAGGATTAGAATAAAAAAAACTTACCTGTCTAAATAAGAAGGCGTACGGATGTGCAAAGAGAACAAACAATCCTGCCATCAACGAGAAGAAACCCAGCATTAGCAGAATGAAGAGGCCTGGAACAAAATGAAAAAAAATTGTAAGTCAAATGCCATGACTTTATATATCCCACAGATATATCCATATCTAAAAGTTAGAAAAAACGAAATGTCACCTTATGTCAATGTCAAAGCGAGCGCCCAGGTATTTTTTTTAAAGGAAAAACGAAAGTTATATCGCTAGAGTATCATACACATGTACTTTAATAATATACGAAATAAGTGTCTCATTAAAAAAAATTATGAATCCATCAATCAAAATTAAAAAGTCTATGACTTTCCTGACATTTTTAATATCGTAAACATGTAAAAATATATGCTCTGTTTTAAATACAGATACTATCAGATATATTGCTTTACAAAAGATACAGCACAGAATATGACGTACAATGAAGGTCCTAATAAGAAATTAATGAACTTATAGATTACCCATTATTACCACAATTATTAATAAATTGAGGGCTTCGCAAGATAACAACATTTGTATAAACCCTACCTGCCTTTTGCATCCAGTGGATGCAAAAGGCAGGCTGTCGTTCAGTGTGGAGGTTAAAGGGGGAGGCCTATGTTCAGCAGTGGACGTCTTCTGGCTGATGATGATGATAAACCCTGCGTAGGTGGTTCATACTAGCTTAATTCAAGTTTAGTATTTATATTTTATTTAGAAGGTACACAAAACAGGACAATCTCAACTTAAACTAAACTTATTGCAAATGTTACAGTTTCGAACTGGAGAGTATCCTAAAATATTAGTATTTACCATGATATTTGGGTAGTAGGTATCATGTATTTACTATACAGTGTAAACTCCATGTAACGTCACTCGATTTAACGACAAACTCCCTAAAGCATCGAAATCACTTGGCTTTGGTTGGTTTAGCTTGCCTTCCATACAATGATACACTCTATATAGCATTACACCCACTCTCAATAACGACAACAATTAAGTAATGAAAAGTACCTTTTAAGTTGCCTATATTAGTAAAAACTGCGCAGCTGTGTACGTTCTTTTGTCGCTTTTTTATCCTAGCCCGTAATAAACTCTGTCGGCATCATGCATACCGGACTTTCTAAGAAATTCGTTCTTTTGTTTACAAATTGGGATTGCTTGGACTTGTTGTTGACCATGACTAATAAGTAGGAGTCATGGATTATCTATACGCTATCATATTCTTAGTTGCTCATAAACTTTCATAAGTAAGTAAACATTATGGCCAGTAAAAGAAAATCATAAAATTTTTATGTACATAACTACTAAACACTAGTCTGAAATAAACTTTATATTTCTATAATTCTGATTTTTCTTCTCTCCATTTAACGACAACTCTCTATAACGCTGTAAAATACACAGTCCCTTCAGTGTTGTTATATAGAGTTTCCACTGTATTTAAATATTTGGAGTAATAAATATTTTTGAACTAGCAGGTGTCAATATATCTTTTCCCTATAGGGTCTTTTGGCTTCGTGTGGTTGACGCATTTGCTATAAAACTTGTTTTATTTCCCGCCCTTTTCTTGTGACAAAATACCCCAAGTAAAGAGTCTATTTATCTTTACCTATAGAAATTATTCGTGAACTGTGAGCAAGACTCCGTTATTTTTAAATATTAATTTGTCTCGAGTGATAACATTCGAAATCTATGATCACGTTTTTGTACTACGTCATTGTAATCAATTTGCATTTTTAAACACGTTAAAATTTAACTGGTCAGTCCAGTTTCGGATCTCGTTTAATGTATAACCTACTTAATCATTATCATAAATATTATAATATATCAAGATACGTTTTTTGCGGTTGGATATTGCTGGTTACTTTACTACATAGAAAACTGCCAATCACAAACAACAAAATGTATGGAACAGCTGATATTTCGCGATTTCGAGATTGTGTCTATAGTAAAAGTTGTTCATATGATAACCTTTCAATTTAGTACCACATTTCCGTCTATAACCCTGTATATTTCATATTAGGTATACTTATAACAGAATCTAGGTATTTATATTCTCTTAAAATAAAGTTGAATCAAATCTCAGGCAGATTAAATATTACTAAATTATTATGCTAATTATTTTTTGTTATAACTATTATTTACTGATTAATCATATATGACCATCGAGATACTATACCTACCTATAGATTCACGTAAACATGCAAAAAAAATGACCGAACCAAAACTCGGCGCACGCTAAGCATTGCGCGTCTGCGCAATGCCGCGCGATGCCAGTGCTAGTAGTGCTAAGATGCCATTGCGAACAAGCTACGTTAAACACTATTTAATAAACATAACGTCTAAATTGACATTGTGAACTATATGATTGATGTCTAGGACGTACTACGACGCTCGGACGTTTTTTGACTGTTTTCACTTAGTGATTGTGACTCTATAGGTACTGTATCTCGATGTAAATGACACACAAATCATTCGTTAATAATTATTAAACTATTATATATACAAGAACATTAATATTTTCCGCATTGAACATGATTGTATTGATTATAATGTAGTAAAAATTAATAAACAGGATTTTTATCTTGCATACGTGTGGCCACGATTTTTAAAATCTATAATTAGATAGGTAATAAAATTTTAATGACAATATAGTCGATTGTACAATAAGTAAGTAAGAATGAGCGGAATTTAAGTCGAGAATAAAATGCATTTTATGCACTAGTTATATACTTGGCTTTTCACTTTAAATGCGGACAACTCCATTCTATCCCTGTGCAAAAAAATTAAGAAGTATTAAGTAATGCTCAGAATATAAATAATAATATTATTCTGAGAAGTACTATCACTACAATCTAGGCATCTTCAAGGCTTAGAGTGAATAGATTTCTGCTAGATCAAAGTGTTCCGTCCTCGGCCACACCGTCGCCTACCATCAGGCGAGTTGTAGGCCAAACGTACCTAGATCTAATCTCAATTAAAAAAAAAAAAACTTTGAAATTTTATATTCGCAAATATAAAAAAAGTTAATATTTTTTATTTAATAATAGGCTTGCGTTTGACCGCCAACTTGCCTGATGTAAAGCGATGGTACGGTCTACGGTGGAGTACGCTTGCCTAGAAGAAACTGATTCACTCGTGATTTGAAGACACCCAGATTGTAACTATCGGGGAACACACATTCAGGCAGCGCATTCCACAGACTAGCAGTTCGCATAATAAAAGTGGAATCAAAACGCTTCATACGGTTTTTGGAATATCAACCATAAATCGGTGACGATTCACGTTTTTGTCCTTTTACAATATTACAGCAGCTGTCAGAGCAAATAAATGTTTAGACCGAACCTAATAGAACCCACGAGACAGACTTTGTGCTAGTGTCGGACCAACAGTAAATTATTATTTTTAAGGAGATACTATTAAAGAAAAAAAAAAAAAAAAACTTTAAACCTTTAATAGTCCAAATGCAAAATCTTGGCCAGGCGAGTTCGAGTAATGACATCAAGCCTGATTTAGGCCAGATGCGTTCACACCCACCTTATGCCTTGTTTGTCAAATCCGAGGTTTATATTTGTATTCGCCAAATCATTAATTTGAATATTCAATACCAAGGTAAGGCGCAAAATTGAATTTAATTATTTCAAGAAGGTTATTGTTGAAGGTTAACATTTTATAGAGTTTGTGTCAGTGACCTCTTCCGTGTTTAGCTGGCCGTCTCGTTTCACTATCTACGCCACACGGGTTTTTTTTACATTCGCAAATATAAAAATTTTCTTTTTTAATTTTAATAATATACTTGCGATTGACCGCTACCTCGTTTGATGTTAAGCGATGATGTGGTCTACAATGGAGCACTCTTGCCTAGAAGAAACCAATTCTTCCGGGACTTGAAGACACCCAGATTGTACTTAACTATCGGGGACTTTAACGCGGACTTATCCGAATTAGAAAAAAAAAACGAGAAAAAAAGAGAATTATAAACAAACAATTGGGCAAGTTTTTTTTTTACAAAAACCTCCAACGAGTAATAAAAGTAAAATCACTAGATTAGAATGGCAACCCAAAAGTTTATACTCTTCAGTAATATCTTTTTTTTTTTAACCTATAATTTCCCACTCCTGGGCAAAGGTCTCCCCCATTTCTTTCCAGACAGCGCGGTCATCCGCCAGACTTGACCACTGTATCTGGAACGTGTCGAGGTCATCGCGCCAGCGTTTTCTAGGCCTGCCTTGGCTCCTTCGTCTGTTTTCAGGCATTTAAAAGTTATTCATTTAAAACAACATTTACTTTGGAACCTTGAAAACGCAAAAAAAACAATTCCATTAGAAAATTGACGTCCATACTCAACTAAAATGTATAGAATAGTGGATTTTTTCACGGGTTGGTCCCATAGTAAAAATTGTCTATAATGACAAGTAAAATAAGCTACTTTTGGCTTTGTACACATTTATTGTGCGAATAAACAGCGAATTCTGCAGACTGGCAATCTGTAGAATGCGCTGCCTGAATGGGTGTTCCCCGATAGTTACAATCTGGGTGTTTTCAAATCACGAGTGAATTGGTTTCTTCTAGGCAAGCGTGCTCCATCGTAGACCGCATCATCGCTTAACATCAGGCGAGTTGGCGGCCAAGTGCAAGCCTATTTTTTTTAAAGTTACCTACACCCGTTCCATGTTTCCCTTTAGACATACCTACATCTCTAGAAGGTAAAAGATCATTGCCAGGTTCATGGCAGACTAGACCACTTACCTATGTAATTATGGTTTACTGAATAAAACAGTTAACGTTGATACGTTTTTTTAAATTGTGTAAGTGTAAAATTGGCGCTTTTTAATTTGGTAATATCAATTTGATTTATGCACGATTCATCCCTCAGAATATTGTCCCACATAAAAAATCTGGTTTCGGCCCTCATGTTATACCCGTTTCGGCCTTAAAACATTTAATTGATTTTCGAATTAAAAAATATCGTTTCGACCCGATTCCTACTCCCCGTTTCGTCCCAGTTTTTATGAAGGTATAAAATGCTTTTCCGACTGCTTACTAATTTTGAATTAGGTCTTTAAATGATAATTATTACCCTCAATTTTCTAATTTTGGCTGATCTTTCGGCTTTGACAATTATTTTTTATCTTCTTCTCAGAATAATGATAAAATCAAATTTATATGCGAGGATTTATATTTTGTCTAAGGTGAAGGTGTGGGCGTTATGTTAACCTTAGGAATTCCCGTACTGCCTAAAGCTAACCAAATCAGTCGGCTTACTCATTTAAAAATGCCTTGTAAATTTTATGGGCATTATTTATTAGTGTTTGGCATTGCTAATCTTAAAACATTTTTTCTTTCAACTAAGTAGCAATGTTATCATAAATCACTACAATACCGATCACAAAGGACGTATTTTTTGCTTAGAATCAAAACAGTGCAGAAATGTTATATGAAATCTCATTGTTGCACAGTTTTTCATTAATGCACTGTTTTTTTTTATTTAGATATAAATTTACTACAGAGGTTTAATGTCTCCCATTAAGTTTAATATAAAATGTATGCATTAGATCAAAAAGATACTGGCTGGAAATTAAAACCGACTTGGTGACAATAATTGTTAGTTTTAAAAGTTTGAGGAGAAGATGATTTAAACTTTGTTTTCATTAACTTGAGTTTTTATTTTGAGTAGGTATATTTTATCGCGTTAGGTAGATTGGTAGTTGAAAGAAAAGTAGATTACGCACCTCGCTAAATTGAGTAATGAATGCACACCAACATAACACTCGTGCATTAATAACTCACTTTGCGCTCGATGCAGCAATCTACTATTATTATTCCGAACTCTATTATTATAAATACGGAAGGAACTCTATCAGTTCTTCTTTTATTAACTCAATAAAGCCCCGTCCAAACATTATTTTACTCTGATAGCTGCAATTAAGATTGTAAGCTGAATGAACTGATGAATGACTTGATAGAGAGTGAATATTCATAATTATTAATAATAAAAATAAAATAAAAAAACTTTATTTGAACAAAGTACATGATTTTGAAGTTAGTAATACAGGTACTTATTTCTAGTATTAGTAGGTACAAGAGCATAACTTCGGATAGTGAACCCTGATTCTCACACTAGGGGAGATCTACGATTCAAGAAAATCTTCAACCGTTTATAGATTACCAGCTCTTTTACGAGGGGTTTAAAAATAAACCGGCCAAGTGCGAGTCGGGCTCGCGCACTGAGGGTTCCGTACCACCACAAAATTCAATAATTATCAATTAAAAAAAAAAATCCGACTTAACGCTATCCAAAATAGCCATGCAATGGCTACGCCGTTACATAGTAATTTTTTTTGCAAGTAACGCTCCGTATAACTTTTAATGAATAGAAATTTGTAACCGACTCGCTCTTGGTCATTATTTATTATTTGTTGTTATACTTTAGAGTGTCTATAATCATGTCAAGTTTGACGCTTGTACGTATTACCGTTTTTACATTAGAGCTAATACAAAATACGAAAAAAAATACGTTTGTTGTATGGGGACCCCCTTAGGTTTTTACTTTTTGACTTTTTTATTCATCATCATCATTACCATAACCAACCTTTTGACAGTCCACTGCTGGACTTTTAGCCTACCCCCGAAAGGGTGATTGGGCCATATCCACCACGCTGGCCCAGTGCGGATTGGTGGATTCACATACGCCATTGAATTCCTTCTCCGTACGTATGCAGGTTTCCTCACGATGTTTTCCTTCATCGAAAAGTCAGTGGTATGAAAATCCGTACATAAGCTCCAAAGTGCTCATTGGTACGGGCCCGGGGTTTGAACCCGCGACCCCACGCTTTCAAGTCTAGCGGTCTCCCAAATAGGCTACAACTAGCTGTTTATAGACTTTTTTATTATTTGTTAGTTAATCCGCCGTAACATCACATATTCTGTGAAAATTTCAACTGGCTATCTATTACGGTTCGAAAGATACAGCCGTTAATAGAGTAGGACAGACGGACGGACGGACGGACGGACAGACATACAGATACACATCGTAGGACACTGGACATCGTATTAATAGGGTCCCGTTTTTACTCTTTGGGTACGGAACCCTACAAGGGAGAAGGAAAACAGATGGCGCTTCTAACGGCGGAAATCGAAACATGCGTTCGGAAACTGAATTCCCTAACATCCACAATACAGAACCGATTCTGTAAATTCTGTCAATGGTAGAAGCTCAAGGACGTTATATACCCAATTCCATAATGAGTATATAACGTCCTTGTAGAAACTACACTATTATTGATTTACATTATGTTTTGTTCATATAGTGAGAAGTCATAGCAAAGGTTTTCTTAAAATTTATAAAGTCGTACTTTATAAAATTTGCCTGAAGGCATGTAAAAATATTCAAGAAAACAATTGTTGGAGTGCCTAATTAATACCAAAATTATGGTCATATGTTTTTTATTGGTCAACTTATATTTACTTAGAGCTTTATTGTTTCATTCGATACAGGAAATAATTTTATTTATTTATCTATACTAATAGTATAAAGAGGAAAGATTTGATTGTTTGTTTGTTTGTTTGTTTGCATTGAATAGGCTCCTAAACTACTGAACCGATTTCAATAATTCTTTCACTGTTAGCAATCTACACTATCCACGGGAAACATAGGTTACATTATATTTAAAAAATATATAGGAATCTTTACTAAAACTCCAATAATGAAACCCAAGGTGTAAAAAAATAAGATTTACAATTTTGCCTTTGCGTGTTTGACAGTTCTAAGACAGGACAACGTGTGTCAGGTCAGCTAGTTTTGAAATAATTTAAATTGTATGCCAATATCAAAGACATTTTATACGTACCTTAAAGGCTTATACGAAATGGTTACCACGAGAAGGAGGTTATTGAGGTCGGTTTATTGAACAACTTTTACTAAGGGCCAACCCTGAAATGGCGAAAACATCTGCTGGTTCTTAGAAAAATTCTGTACCTTCAAAATACAATCGTTGAATTAGGTATCTATTTAGGGCATAAAACGAAGAAAAAAAAAATACAATGGAGACCACGAACCCGAAGACACAGCGCAGGTAGGCCACCTACGCCGCGTCTTTCAGTTCGTGGCCTCTACTCTATCTTTCTTCCCCATCGGTTATCGGTTCTCCGAGCGATGTGGCCTGTCTGCCACTTCAACTTGCAAATTTTAACAGCTATGTCGGTGACTCTGGTTCTTTGGCCAATATCCACGTTCCAGATTATATCGCGCAAAGAAACTCCGAGCATAGCTCTCTCCATTTCCCGTCACATTTGAGCTCAGAGCTAAATTGATATGTTGCTTGTTTCATTCCTTCCATGGAAAATTTTCTCATGCATCTGAGCGGGTTCTACAGTTTTTAAAATTTTAATTAAATTGTTTACTAGTTATTAAAGTTGCAAGTGGCAAAAAACCTATGATTTGTGACTAATCTGTTTTTATAGTTCTAGTGATTTTAGTTCTCATACAAAGCAATTTTTAGAAACGAGGTCGTTAATTAAATCTAGAAACTTTTGGGGGGCGTTTTTTTGTGAAGGATGTTTTTTGTAGCTTTTCTAATTAAAACTGTAAATAGCAATGTGTCTGTCTGTTCTTTTTTCTTTTGGTCCTTTCTCATTATCCTTGTCAAATTTCAGCTGTTTGATTATGAAAGCTTGGTTTTCCGGCCATCTTTCTTTCAGTGTCGTTTCAATCAAAAACCTAATCTACATCATATCGTATGTCCGCCAGCCAGCCACTCTGGGATAGAGCGAGAGAAGCTGGCGTTCTAGCCAAGAAACGAAACAAAAATTCGAGCGAAAATAGTATAATTATGTATTATGCAATTAGTGAATAAACGACGGATTTAAAGCGAGGGCCATAGATGAATCACGAGCAAGTGAAGGATTCTAACGACTGAATCACGAGCGTATCGAGTAATTCAAGTGTTAGAACCCTGAGTGACGCGAGTGATTCTAACATTCCAAAATCCGATTCAAATCCGTTTTATTCAAGAGTTGCATACTATAATTTATCTATGATTGGAACACAGTTTTTTGTGCAAAATTATGATGTAGTTAACAGAATTAGTTGAACATCCGGGTGGGGAAAAAACGCGCGGATTCAGTAATTTGTATGTTCTTACATTCTTAATTAATAGCCTTACGTTTTTACTTAAGTAAGTGATAATAAAAAATGCGTTAACTCTAGAATAAATTAATGTCGGAACGTTTGCCTGTTTGCCGCTCTACTTATATAAATTAATGTCGGAACGTTTGCCTGTTTGCCGCTCTACTTATATAAATTAATGTCGGAACGTTTGCCTGTTTGCCGCTCTACTTATATAAATTAATGTCGGAACGTTTGCCTGTTTGCCGCTCTACTTATATAAATTAATGTCGGAACGTTTGCCTGTTTGCCGCTCTACTTATATAAATTAATGTCGGAACGTTTGCCTGTTTGCCGCTCTACTTATATAAATTAATGTCGGAACGTTTGCCTGTTTGCCGCTCTACTTATATAAAAAAAGTTCCGTACTCAAAGGTTGTAAATGACCCTATTACTAAGCCTACGCTGTCTGTCTGTATGTATATCTGTCATATCTTTTAAGGGCTCTATTTTTGTACTGTAATACTTAGATAGCCAATTGAAGTTTTCACAGAATATGTTATATTAATGTTACGGCGGATTAAGTAAGAAATAAGAAGGTCAAAAATATAAAATAAAGGGGAGATGGAACAGACATAAAAAAATGCATTTTTTGTTTATGCTAAAATTTCTTTTAAACCAAAATAATTGCGGAGAATAAAACAAAAAAGTATTCAAATCTGTCAAGCCGTTTTTAAGTTTTAGCGAGACTATCGAACAGCAATTGATTTTTATCTATATTTATATTATAAAAGGCAATGTATGTATGTATTACGTATGTACCTATGTCCTTATGGACTCCGAAACGACTGGACCAATTTTAATAAATACAATCAGGAAATCTTCATATTAGCGCAGCGAGTGATGCTGTGAAGTATGGTAGCGATCGGCTTAACCCAATTTTTTCCCAACAAAAAACAATAAGAAGGATTGAAAACACTTTTGATTGTGAAGACTATAGGCACATTGACATAATTATTACAAAGAGAATATATCAAATTATCTAGATGAAAGATTTATTCAATAAAAATTAAAAGTAAATTAAAAAGCATCTTAAATTTAAATTTATAACTAAAACTAATCTAATACTAAATTATTATACATAGAAAAAAAGTTATCTAAATCAAAGGAGGTTGCTGTCTTTACCAAGGAGGTTGCTTTAAGAGGCTTATAACGTAGGTGAAACCTCGGGGCGTAGCTAGTATGCATAAAATAGAAGTAAATAATTATTCTGACCGCAGAAGAACCTACGATTAAGTATCAAGTAAAGCACCAGTTACTAGATAATATGTTAAATACTTTAAAGTATTTTTCTTTGCATAAAAATACCGATATCTTAATTTTTATAATTAATTTTATCTTAATGAGCTGTACAATTAAATTTAAAGCGAGTGTCACGAAGATATTTTTGAATGACCTCACTGCAAATAACGCTGGGAGTCCTAAAAAGAATTTTTCATTAAATTATAAATGATTATATACGGGATATGTATCGTGGTAAGGTTGTGGAATGAGCTCCCGATATTTCGGCGTAGTTACATGCACCATGTTCACGGGAAGACTGAAGAATGCGGGTGGTTGGAGAACAGTTAAAAAGTTAGGTGCAGACATAACGATCTACCCTCTTTCTTAGTCTTTTGCTACGGTTATCACTGGAACTCGAACTCGAACCTAAGTCCCGACAAAACACACTCACTGTATAGTATTTTGAACGCGGACTTTTATTTTTAAATCAACCTAATACTTTTTTAGATCAGTGGAAATCGCACACTGTCCGATTCACACGATCTTTCTTGCCTCATACTTGCAAAATGTGGAATGAGCTACCTTCCGCGGTGTTTCCGAGAAGCTACAACATGGGGTTCTTCAAAAGGCGAGTTAATCGAGTCCTAAAGGGTCGGCAACGTATTTGTGATGCCTCTGGTGTTACAAGTATCCATAGGCGACGGCGACTGCTTACCATCAGGCAGCCCGTCTGCTTATTTGCAACCTATGGCATTAAAAAAAAAAAAAAATAACTGGCGAGTTGGAAACCATCACCTCGATTGAAATTCTGGCATTTCGAGATCTCAATAGTTACCTTTACTAGCCTTGGTATGTAATGGTGTTCGGTGGACAATATTTTAGGGTTATGGAACAACCGTGATAGTTTAAAACAGTGTTTTATTATTCATTAATTAAATAAATAACTTCTAGTTTATTTTAATGCGGATATATTTATGTGATTACAAGAACGCCTTGATGGCAACATTGCAAGGTTGCCATTGAAGTTAATTATAATATTGCTATTTGCAAATGGTATATTTTTTACATCCACAGAGATGTCGATCTTTAATCGATTCATCGGAAAATCTATGTTTTAAGGTCAGAAAGAGTATTTCCACACGAGTAAGTATTCCATATTAGATTGTTTCGTTTTCAGGGTTCCGTACCCAAAGGGTAAACGGGAACATATTACTAAGCCTACGATGTCTGTCTGTCTGTCCGTGGCCGGGTTATTTACATCAACATAGGGATGTCGATCTTTAATCGATTAATCGGAACATCGATGTTTTGGGGTCAGAAAGAGTAAGTATTAGAGTAAGGTATTCTATATTAGGTAGTTTCGTATATATATTTTTTTTAATTAAAAAAAAATAGGCTTGTCACGGAAGGCTGTGTCTACAATAGAGCGCGCTTGCCTAAAACAATTAATCTTAGTAACGGCCAAGCCACACGACGCTTTGCGGTCAAAACAGCGGTGGAAATAATATTCAAATCTATACAGGGTTATTTTTAATACAGATAAAATATTTTTACTTCCATACAAAAACAATCTTTAGGTACGTGGTCTGTAATGAATTGAATCACATCTAAGAAAACTCTCAAGTCACATTGCGAACAAAAAATAAATAAAAAAATTGGTCAGCCGTTTGGGAGTTACGATGCCACAAACAGACAGATCACACGTTAAACTTAAAACACCTCTCTTTTTGCGCCGGGAGTTAAAATAACTTTTGTTTAGTGTGTGTTTAACATGTTTTAAATCTAACACACAAACACCATCAAACTAGAAAGAAAAACAGTTAACAATTTTAATAAAATAAAAAACTCCTTACTGTATGTTTTAATACTACAACGTGAGATATCGATGGCAGAAAAAATATGTGAAACCAAAATAGGTAGTAATAAAAACACACGTTAAATCAGATTAACAGCCAATAAATATGTGAACATGTGTGTAGGTTTCATGTTTGTTTCCATTTAATAACCACCTTTGTTAATAATTATAGCTTGGAATTGGACTTCATATAAGAATACAAAATACAAACGAATCGAGAACCCTTGGGTTCTCAATTCGGCTGTATTTTTTTATGTTTGTAACCTCAGAAGTATGAACAGATATGGATTTTTTTAAATTACTAGTATATAGTATTTTCATATTAGCCCCATAGAAATTTCATCAAAATCAGTCCAGCTATTTGGCTTTTACATCAAAATAACTGGAAATTCGGTTACTTTGATGACAATATTAAATCCTTGCAAGTAACCGAAATTGCGTTTTTTACTAATTTTATAAAGCTGGTTTTTTAAATTGTATATTGTTACAATCATAGCTAGTATAATCTATTAATAATTATTAGGCATACGTCAATACAATAACGGATAATGAAGAATGATTATGATTGGCACGTCCATTACAGAAAATAAATAAAAAATCGCGCTAGCTGAAGGTACGATAGGCCAATTAGTTATAATACTATAGGTTGTTTTGTGGTTTTACGTATCAATAGCTGTCAATAGTACTAATATTATACATTGGAAAGTAACTCTGTATGTTTGTAACATTTTTACCCAAGTGAAGGTATCCGTGGAGTTTTTGGTGGAAGACAACTTGAAAAAGACATTGTTTTAAACTAGAGTCCTTTTCATGAAAGAAGTCCCACGGCAAACAGCGGAACTAAATTTCCATGTTGTAGTTGTCAGGTGTTGTTACTGTGTTTGGACGCTAGTGAGATTTTTATTAATTTTCCATCGTTAAAGAGTCGTGTACGATGCCAAAAGTTGTTAAAGTTCTACTCGAGAAATGATACTGATAGTGATTGATACGCGATGACAGCGCCGCGTCTGGGGGACTTCAAACGTGAAAAACACTCTATCACGTTTATTCACTAAAGTTATATGATTATTTACGGTTTTTTTTAAAGACATTGTCGCCTCATTGTATTGTTTTTCTAAACTTGAAAATTTTCCACCATTGCACATTTCCTTCTACGTCTTCTATAAATACTTTCCTTCCTAAGGTTGCCTGGAAGAGATCGCTTTTAGCGATAAGGCCAGTTGTTACACTAGTTTTTAAGAGTTTTTTGTCCTGTGTATCAAATTTTATGGTGTGAACAATAAAGAGTTAATCAATCAATCGAAAAATACTAGAAAAAACTGGTTTACATATATGAAATCATAATAAACTAACTTATATAACAATAAAACACAAACATAAATACACTTAAATAAATATATTAAACTACACTAAATAATAACCTCTGCCCATAGGCATCGATTGGAAAACAGTTTTTTTTAAATATCTTCTAAAATAAAACACATAAACCAGAAAACAATATAATAATTATCAATTTAGAATAACTACACAAAGAAACCAAGTACATTCGCAAAATTTAAGCCATTCAAATGGTGTCATATATGACACCAAAATATATATAAAAATTTTACTATGACAATTTGCGCGGTGAAATCGTACCACAACAAATCAGAAAAGCAGCATAAGAGTTATGGTGTGACATTCCACAGGTAATCCATTAATTTTCTTGCTTAAATCGTTTAAAACACCAATCGAAACGTAAGCTACAAAGCGAATTTGTAGCTTACGTTTTGAGAAGGCGTTGTTTGGAAACTTACCTTCTCTGAGTAATTATTCTAAGAATTATCAACTTAAAAAGGCTTAAAAATTTGTTAATGAGTATGCAATTTCGTTTACACGGATGACATATTTATTCGGGTTTTCGGATTTAAAAACCAAACTAATGAACCGATTTAGATGTAATTTCTATGGGACCAATCTGAAAGACCTATATTTTCAACTTCGAAAAATTGTACTTATTCTTTAACGGAGACTAAAATAATTTAAAAAAAAGTTTATCAATGGTTTATCGTTTTGAAAACTGAATTGAACCTCCTTATTTGAAGTCGGTTAAAATATTGATATTTTAACATTTAGAATAGGTGCGAAATTCCACAGGCCCGTATTATAATTATTGTGTTTTATCAAAATCTAGTTTCGAGTAAACCCGCGAGGCGTAACTAGTGAAAAAAAAAGATTAGGATCGGATCACGCAATGGGTAGTATTAACTGCGTACATATTTTTTACACCAGTTTTTTTCTACAAAAACTTGTGCGAAATTTATCGGTACTTAAAGTTGCGTTCAATGGATCCTGGTAAGGTCATGTGAACTTTAGAGATGTTAAGCAGGGTTGAACGTAATGGAGAAAAGAGGTAATTGCACCGAAATCGCGAAAAAAATCTCGAAAAACTTTTGTTCTTTTGTCTATCCGTGAACATTGTACATTCCACAACCTTACCACGGTAAATATCCCGTAATTAATCATATAACTGTAGTGAACAACCGTGATAGTTTAAAACAGTGTTTAATAATCATGTTTTTTCTAGTTTTGAGAATTCACACTCAATATTTTTTAAATTAGAATCAGGCAAATTTTAATAAAAAAAAAAAAAAAAAAAAAATATTTCAGGACTAATAAATTCACTGTGTCAGTACCTACAAACAAACTAAACTAAAAAATATACTTCATGCAATGTTCTTATGTATATTTTTAAGAAAGATATAGCGGGCGGAATTTGACACACAAAACCACAGCATTAGACAGAGATAGATGGTAAGAGGTGGTCGAAGATGGAAGTGGTCATGCAGTGGGAAAAAACAGGCAAAACAATTGTATTTAAATATAATTTTTACGTAAATTTTCAGGTCATAATTAAGAAAAAATATTACACAAAACTTTTCAGCTGGGCATAATATTGACTCATTGGCAACGACCTGCCCATATTTTGATGTCCGTCCAGAAATTTCTGTATTGCCGGCCGTTGCAGAAATTTGTAGGTACAATCTTCGACCAAAATAAAATGAATGGACAGGCCCAGTAGAAGCGCATTTTTGAAGATAACAAAATGAGTGCCGGCTCTCATTTCGTTTCAGTCTGTCTCTAGCCGTAGGAAGTGCAACACGTGTCTATTGTTACGTGATAACGAAACATCTGACAAAATTATGCATAACCATATCCCGAAGTGTAAATACATAAATAAAACCGGGATCTATTTTTTGTAACAAATATACTGTACATTTTTATAATTAGGTGTTGAAGTATATGTCCGACGGTTTTGACTCGTTTTTACTGAGCAATTTCAATAGTAGGGCCCGTCCATTCATTTTATTTTAGTCGAAGGGTACAATAATACGTCAACAAATATGATGATTATAAAATGACCTACAGCAATACCTAAGTACATAAATCTTTTTGTTTTTGCCATTTGACCGCGCATGCGTACGCCAAATGTATTATTATAGTACTTAGCCTTCAACTTGTACTTCCTAATACTTGGCTATTCCGTGCATTTGTTTCTAGAAACGACTATGGATAAACAAATTTAGATTTTAGTCACCGTTTCCACTAAAGTTTTTGATGATGTTTTTTTGGCTCCGGTCAAGTTTGTCCACTTCCTAACTTGTCCATTTCCAAAGTTGTCAACTTCCTATTTCGTCCATTCCTAACACGTCTTTTTCCTAACTTGAGGAAGTTGACAACTTTGGAAATGGACAAGTTCGGAAGTGGACAAACTTGACCGGAGGGTTTCAATAATAGCTTTGCTATGCTTCTTATTTGACTTATGGTACTGAGACATGGTACCTGTTGACGTATTGGAAAAACTCACGTGTCGCAAAGCGGGCAATGGAGAGAGCTATGCTCGGAGTTTCTTTGCGCGATAGAATCCAGAACGTGGATATTCGCCAAAGAACCAAAGTCACCGACATAGCTGTTAAAATTTGCAAGTTGAAATGGCAATGGGCAGGCCACATCGCTCGAAGAACCGATAACCGATGGGGAAGAAAGGTTCTTGAGTGGAGACCACGAACCGGAAGACGCAGCGTAGGTAGACCTCCCACTAGATGGACCGACAACATCGTGAGAGTAGCGGGCATCCAGTTTTAATAACAATTGGCAACCGCAATTTAAGGTCATTATGAATCAAAGTAAGTACTATTTTTAGGCACCCGCTAAACCGTTACTGCAAAAAACAACAGATTATAAGATAATTGCAATATTTTTCCGTTGCCTCGGCCATCATTGGAAATACCCAGAACTTTTTGCTGAAAAAAAATCGTGCCAAAATCGACCGACAAAGGCTGGGTATCTGATTATAGCGATTAGCGATTTATATCTCATCTTTAATAATGCAGTCTCATGGAAAATGAAAATTATGAAACATTGATTTAAGTTATTTATATATATTCACTTACTAAATTATTAGGGAGTTTAGAATTACTTAGGGTTTTCCGGTATACAGGGTTACACGTATAGACTGTACTAAGCCGAAAAGAGGTCATTGTACTCATCATTATGAACAACTTTTATTAAGGACGCAACCCTGAAATCTTAAAAAAAAACAGCTGTTTCATAGAACGGTCACTTGATAAATATTTATGGAACGGCTGATATATTTTTTCGCGATTTCAGGGTTGGTCCCTCTGTATGTACTCTGTATGTATATTTATTCGTTTTTACTCAATTCAATTTGTATTGGCGGATCAAAGTTATGTAGACATTAATTAGGCATTGAATAGGCACGATGACAATTTTTTTTTTATTACCTCATAAAAAGCAGATCATCCATCAATGATAAAAAAAAATATTTAAAAGTAAATAAGTTATAAGTATTTCAATTTTATGCTAGACAGAGAGCGCACAATCTTGAGTTATGACGTCACTCTTCAGGCGCGCCATACAAATGCTAAATTAACACATGATTTGCGAGAAAGGGACAAAGTATCCGCTCTCTATCCCCACCTTAAAATTTTAACACTCATATCTCAGAGATTTATCAGCCAATTTAATTAATTTTTTCAGTATGTGTAATGTATTTAGTTATATTCATCGCTAAGTCCTTATCTATACTAATATTATAAAGAGGAAAGATTTTATTGTTTGTTTGTTTGTTTGTTTGCATCGAATAGGCTCCGAAACTACTGAACCGATTTGAAAAAAAAATTCACTGTTGGATAGCTACACTATCCCCGGGTGACATAAGCTATAATCTATACCCGTGCGTAGCTGGGGCGGACCGCTAGTTTGTAATAAGTCAAACATGCTTATTGGGCCACAAAATAGGTAATTGGGCCCTAGATCGCTCTCAATGCGTCCTTAACTTAGTACTATGCATAATCTGTGGTCCGATACAGTTGCAGTCAATGACCCTGTGGAGAGCTTTCGGAATAATATGGTATCATTTTAGTCACTCACTGGGCAAACCTTTGTAACTTTTTAATGGAAGTGAGAGGTTTTGTCGCCAACGGGGAAAAAAACATGTCGGCTCGTTGGATTATTTTCCTAAACTTGTGTATTTTCGAGTGTTAATGTGTAGTAAATGGTGAATTGTTATTCATTAAGTGCTCGTAAACGTGCTCGAGTGTGGGTAGTGATATAACGAGGTGAAACGTGCCTTTTCGTGTTGTTTCCAAAACTTCATAGGAGCCTCTTGTAAAGTCTCCACCACTTTACAGGGGCATGAGTTTGACTTGACCGTGACTTACTTAGCTTGACTCTGACTGTGACTATGACTTGTTAGACGCTATTAAGACAAAGTAAACTGTTTAATATTACGACTAAAGGACATTGAATCCACGGTCATAAACATTTTAACAAAAAAAAAAAGGAAGTTGTTTTTTATTTCTTTTTCTTGCGCTTTTGAAAAGCGATCCCTAATTAATTACAAACTAATATTAGGTTGATAAATAATTTAAAAACTTAAACGTCTATACGTTATGCAATAAAACAAAACTAAGAATACGTTTCTTAATGTAGTCAATAGTCAAATAATATTTATTCCCAAGGCATTTCTTTGTAACCTGATTTTTGCCAAACAAACCAAGTTTCAATTTTTTTTTTAATTAGTCAGTGTTGCCATTTGAATTATTTTTAATTTTTCTGTCATGTTATAGTGACATAATATGTACACTAGTATGGAATGAAATGAAAATAGCAAAACTTTCGCGATTTAAACACAATACATGTTTTAATAATATGTGATAAGTCCCGATAAACATTTAAAACATGAAATGAAAATAATTTATTCCAGATTTACATCCATATCACATTACAAACTAATAACTAAACACAAAACAATAAGTAACATAAAAAACAAAAAAATAATTTTGAATACTAAAAGTATAAAAAAAATAATTGTTACCACAGTTTTTTTTGTTCTGTGCCAGTTACAATGGCATAAGCTTTTATTCTGTGTCCTACCTGTCACATTGACTTAGTTAAAATGGGTTTAAAAATATTGGATAAAATTGAAAAATATCTTGAAGGACGAAAACGTTAGGAGGTTTTTTAGTTTAGTTGTTAGGTTAACTCAATTAGGTGCATTATTTATGAAAGCCAATAAGTAAACAAGTAAAAAAAAAAACTACATCTAAATTGATTTTTTATGACCATAATTATTTTGAGCTTTGGAGTTGCGTGATCTCATTGTCCTAAAATTTGACCATCGATACCTATACTGTAGGACTAAAACAACTACTCTAACACAAAACTAAAATAAGCCTTGAAATTTTAGTCGGACAATAAATAAACAATATATTTTATTAGATTATACTAAGAGTTCAATTAATGTGTGTTTATTAGTAATATAATTATTGTGCGCGTGCGTTATAAATGCGTCTATATACATAAAAAAGTTGGTTCTAGTTAATTTAACTTCATTGTACTTTTTTTCATTCTACGTTAGTAACCGTCAATCAAATCAAGGAAAAAAGATTAAAATATTCCATACAATTCATTCATAAAATTGTTGAGTCATACAAAAATGTGTATGTGCGATTTTTTACCGCTATTCTTTGATTATTATCTCAGACAGAATTAAGACGAATTAATTTTGCGAGTTTTAAATTGTAAGCGAATTTTCACGTTATAGGTACCAAGGACGTTTTTATACTCTAAAGGGAATAAAACGTTCTTGGTACGTAGCTACAATTTATTTGATTACCGATACTTTTAATGACTTTTACATAATTACACTTTTTTTAAACTGCTATTCATACTTTAGTCAAGGGCATAAAAATGCTTACTTTTTAAAATTATTCTAAGACGTTCATCTTACAAAAGCAGTTTGCCTGGGTCTTTAATCAAATCAAATCTGCTTTTATCAAAAGCAGTTTGATAGCCCGTTGGTCTAGTTGGTAGTGAACCTGCCTTCTGAGCTTGGGGGCGTGGGTTCGATTCCCACCTAGGACAAACATTTATGTGATGAACATTTGTGTTTGTTCTATATCTGGTTGTTAATATCTATTTAAGTATGTATTTAAAACTATATATGTATGTATATCAGTCTCTGGCAGCCATATCACAAGCTTTGCTTAGTTTGGGGTCAGATGACCGTGTGTGCAAAAATGTCCCAATTTAAAAAAAAAAAATTATTATACCCATAGACCAGGTTATTTATTATTAAAGACCCAGACAACATTTTTGTCGAATAAAAATAGAAAATACATTTTCAGTTTCAATTTTAATTAAAGAGAGAAATACTTACTATAATATCACTGGTTCATTTCCCCGCTATTAAAGTGAAAACCCGAGTGTAATGACTTTTTAATGCACGAGTGCATAAAACCCATTTTATCCACGAATGAAAAAAAATATGCATGATTTATGCACTCGTTGTACAATTTAATATATAAATTATAAATGAGGTATCAAATGAGTTTTTTTTAATCATTATTGAAAATAATTATTGTATTAATTATATGCACTCGTACAATCTATACTTCTATACTAATATTATAAAGAGGAAATATTTGATTGTTTGTTTGTTTGCATTGAATAGGCTCCGAAACTACTGAACCGATTTGAAAAATTCTTTCACTGTTTAAAGCTACACTATCCCCAGATGACATAAGTTATATTATATTTAAAAAAATATAGGGATCCTTACAACAATAATGTAATCCAAGGTGTAAAAAAAAAATATACACCCGTGCGAAGCCGGGGTGCGTTGCTGACTAGCAACGCACTAGCTACTATAAATTACTAGCGGTCCGCCCCAGCTTCGCACGGGTATAGATTATAGCCTATGTCACCCGGGGATAGTGTAGCTTCCCAACAGTGAAAGAATTTTTCAAATCGGTTCAGTAGTTTCGGAGCCTATTCGATGCAAACAAACAATCAAATCTTTCCTCTTTATAATATTAGTATAGAAATAGATAAATGAGCTTTCAAATTGGAAGCTTTATTAGCTCTTGTATATGCGTCGCGATGAATTTAAAAGATTGTTTATCTATACTATTATTATAAAGAGGAAATATTTGTATGTAAGTATGTTGTAACGAATTGGCTCTAAAGTACTGAACCGATTTGAAAAATTCTTTCACTGTTGGGAAGCTACACTATCCCCGGGTGACATAGCCTATCTATACCCGTGCGAAGCTGGAGCGGACCGCTAGTTTTTAATATTAGAATTCACCCAATAGTTGTTTATGCAAAAAAGGTTGAATTAAAAAAAAAACTATGCTCTAGTGTATTATTATAAGAGGTTATAAAAACTAGCGCATTTTTTGCTATTTAGTAATAATTTTAGACTCGTTAAGTCGGGTCGGAATTCTTGGAGATTTAGTAATTGTTAATAAAGATCTTTAAAACTGTGGATTCAAAATCGACGCACCTTACTGCGGCTAAAATGCAGCGCTTCTATATACGCTGTTGGAAGCACGGTTCACTCACAATAGCGCGCGCATTTGAGAAACTACTGGTAAAGATATATGATTATTTACGGGATATTTACCGTGGTAAGGTTAGTAGTAGGTTGATATCGGGAGCTCATTCCACAACCTTACCACGGTAAATATCCCGTAAATAATCATATAACTTTAGTGAACAACCGTGATAGTTTAAAACAGTGTTTTACTGGTAAAGATTTTGATTGGTCCACAATTTTGTTGTAATGTTGCATCTACGGTTTTAAAGATCGACAGACATTCGTCGTAATATCTTATATTAAGAACTAGGTACATTAATAAATCAGAAATTAATTTAAATTGAAAAACGTCTAGAACTTGTATTGATTGACATTTCGTTTCCCGCTATAGTTATTTCGCTCGCATATATTTTTGGTTGTTTTTAACCGACTTTAAAAAAATATTTGTACACTATCATCCTGCCAAATTTCGTTAAGATCGGCCTAGCCGTTTAGTCGTAAAAAGCGAACAAACATAACAACAGACAGATAAACAGAGTGAGAGAGAACTTTACTGGCAGTACTAGTGCATTTAATAACTCAACAAAATATAAGATACTGTTTTGACTATCACGGTGTTATATTATTATATACGTGATATTTACCGTGGTAAGGTTGTGGAATGAGCTCCCGATATTTAGGCGCAGTTACATGCACCATGTTCACGGGAAGACTGAAGAATGCGGGTGGTTGGTCGAACAGTTAAAAAGTTAGGTGCAGACATAACGATCTACCCTCTTTCTTAGTCTTTTGCTACGGATACCATTGGAACTCGAACTCGAACCTAAGTCCCGATAAAACACACTCACTGTATATTATAAGATTAAACTAAATACCTATGACAGAAAAGATTAACATTTTGGTCGTACAATCACGTCAGTTTTATAATTTTATGGCTTGTTTTCATCTTCTTTAATAAAATGATGCACTCAAAATAAATTACTTAATTTACAACCATTTACAACTTAGCAGTAAATCTGTAAGTATTAATGTATAATATATCATTTATTTTAATAATTATTCAATTTGAGTAATTTAAACTGGTAATTAATTTTTCATTGGTACCTACCTGCTTAGATATTTTCCTTGTTTATTAATTATGATATTTTCACGTGACACTGGAAAATGTGCAAGACGTGCGACGCCTGCATCCTCCCAAGTGGAAAAATCAAACAAAGTAAAAAAAAACTATGCCTACTTATAATAAAACTGTAACAGGTCCAATCCTGTACATTGAAGATATTTTGAAGAAAAAAATAAAATTGGACGGCACTATAATCGATACTGAATTCAAAACTGTATTTTTTTTCATTTTTGTCTGTCTGTCTGTCTGTCTGTCTTTCTGTCTATATCTGGGCCGCGCATCACGCCGAAACTACTTAATGGATTCAAATGAAACTTAGCATAATTTGAGTTCATACTACGAGGTAGGTTATAGGATACTTTTTATCCCGAAACTTTGCATGGTTCCCTTGGGAGAGGGGATGAAAGTCAAAATGTGTACTTAGTTGTAAATCATTACCGCGTAGTCCGATTTCATAAAAAAATTTTGTTAGAAAGGAGGTACATTAAATCACGTCCCGTAAAAATTTCAAGGTCATCGATTTCGTAGTTCAGAAATTACAAACATCACAACCCTCAGTAATAGGTTCAAATAACTTGACCTCCGGAATGTACAGGAACCTTTGAACCTACGGCTCATCTTAAGCTGGAAATAGCTTTGTAGCGCACTTTGTAGTGTACGTTGAGTAGGTAATTAATAAATCTATAAATTCATAAATCTTAATACACAAATAAATGCCAAAAAAAGTCCGCAAATCACGTGATGCAAATTAATGGGGGTTGCTATATTTTGTAGAAGGTTCTTATGGAAAGAAAACTTAAGAAAATTGGAAAATTTCAGAAAACTTAACAACTATTTTAACTTCGCGCGTTTTTCATTTCTAAAACAGGACAACGTTTGTCGGGTCAGCTAGTCTAGAGAGCAAGGAACATTAAACTGCTTATTCATGGCAAATGAGTCAATCACGTGAAGCCAAAAGCCCCAATACTTAGGGAAAAATAGAAAACTCGATTCGTAAACAAAACTGTTAAACGTGATGGTCCCAATGACGTAAAGAGTACCAGTCTTTTCTCAAAGGTTGGTCTTTAAACAGGTATTAAAAAAGGTAATCAAAATAAACCATCAACAATACCAAAAATAGCAATAGGTATCTACTTAAGAACTACCTTTATGTTAAAAATATTGCAAACTTTACGTAAATTGTGAGTAGCTATTCTCCATGGATTTCGCGTTATTTTTAAAGTGTTTGGTGTTTTTGCAAGAAATGAACTTTGACTGTAATATTTTGTAAACGGTTGACAAATTTATAGTAATATGTCGGATATTAACTTAAGTGTTATGGGTCATTACTTAATATTAAGTGCTCTTAAACTTGACTGTTTTTTTCATCAGTTAATGAACACAATGCAAGTTATTGTTGAGAGAGTATTATTAAATAAAATAGTCATGATGCATGTAAATTGTTGGTAAACTGCAATAAAGCCTCTTAATTTTTATGTTATGCTTTAATTTATGCAGTGATAGTTGATCAACGGTAGGTCAATACAAACCTGGTTTTTCTTGCATCCTGTAAGCCAACACAACATTGAAATTTCGGAAGTTTTAACGAGTAAATTATTTTTTTTGCGATATAATTTAATTTAAAATGAAGGGTTAACGGTATGTGTTTCAGGGTTAAGGTCAAAATGAGGTCCTGTCAAAAACTTACATCAACGCGTCAAGGTGTTCCATTTTGTTTAATTGAAAGTTTGCATTCGAAAAAAATAAAATACTATACTATAATTTACGTGCGAAGCCGGGGTGGGTCGCTAGTTATTATAAACCTATAACCTATATAGTTAGTTATATACCGTGGGTCGCTAGTTATTATAAACCTATATAGTTAGTTATATACTTTCCGTACAAAATTATCTCATCATTTCAGCCATAGGACGTCCACTGCTGGAAATCCTTTACCTTGCTGGACAAAATTATCTAACTGATGGTGAAAACAGCATTAAAATCCGTTGCGTGGTTTAGGAGGAGTTAGCGGTTATACAGACAGACAGACAGACAGACGCGGAAAGTGACTTTATACTATTTAGAGAAGAGATAGATAAACCTTCCGTGAAAAGTTATATAACTGATGGTGAAAACCGCATCAAAATCCGTTGCGTGGTTTAGGAGGAGCTAGATGCGGGAGGCCTATGTCCAGCAGTGGACTTCCAACAGCTAAAATGATGATGAATGATGATGATAGCATACCCTTTCCTTATAGCACTGCATAGGTACGTTTGTCTATTCGTGGTCTCTAACATTTCTACTACAAAGGTTACCGGTTCAACGACAGATATGTCTGACACTGCACACTACTACATTTAACTATTTAGCATTATACAATCGTAAATAATATTATACAATGTTTATTGTCTATTAATATTCCGCGTCTTCGCACTGACAATAGAAATAAATTGACCGTGTCAGTTATTCTTGTGGGTAGGTACATGAAAATACACGTGGTATTTAAATGAACGTGAAATGTGGAGAGGGGGAGTAAGTGAGCGGGACTTTAGGTACCTATTTATTACTTTAACCAACTCCCACTAGTTATTAAAAATAATATCTAGATAAAATTTAATCTAATCTGTAATATTATTTACTTAATAAATTATTTGCTAGAATACAGAGCATTTAAATACATAATATGTCAAATAAATCCAAAATATTTGGAATTCACTAATAACTAAACTAATAACTATTCAAATAACCCACCCCTAACCGTTCCCGGCGCAAAGGTACCCAAAACGCTCGCTGCGTTACCGCGTTGGATGGCAATGGCCAACCTTTGCACCAGGAACGAGCCGGAGCGGGAGTCACCACACTTTACCTCGAGCCTGTGCCCTATCTCCGAAATGAGCTTCTTGGCCTCAGTCCCCCAACAACCCGATAAAGGCCTTCCGGTCCAAATACTTTGAGACCTTTTAGGATTTCGTTTTTGCATAATCCAATCTATCCAATGTCAATATGCTCCATAAAACGAAAATACTTTGCAAACACAGAGCCAGTGGGCGTTCAAGTTCAAACTGTTAGAGAGCAATTATTTGAATTACTCCAGTTAGAACGAGCACGCATTGCAATGTTGCCATTGTGTAAATATGTTGTGTAAGACACAATTTATTAAATCACAAAGTGTTGGCAACGCATTTGAAAAACCAATTTCGATTTCTTAACTAGGCAAAGAGGGATATAGGAGTGATAGTGCGTGGCCGAGTGGTAGCATGTGCGCTTTACAATATGACGGCCTTTTTTTTTTATAGATACGTTTTACCATGGACAAAATCGTCCATGCCTTTATTGGCTCATTAAAAATAAAATAAAATAAAATCTTTCTCTTAGACGTAATAACAAGACTTAAATTAAACTTAAATACTAATGAGTCCATTTTTTTAATCTATTTATAATTAAGCGGACTTGACGGAACCCGGTTCGGTCCTGGTGACTTACTTAGTACTTAAGGTGAGGTATACCAACTTTTAAGCAACGCTTAATTATATTATTATTGTATTAAAGTCACATTTATTAGAGCAAAACCATGGGGCTTACACATAGTCGTGCGTTTCGCTACTTCTGCTTTTGAGGTTTTTCTCATATTTTTTGATAAGTACCTATAGCTGTAATGTAAAATTTACTTTTGCGGTTTCTTCCATACATAATTATGAAATCTGTATATTAAGATATCGTAGACATCATTTAATAAATATGTATTTGAATGAATCCAAAAAAAAATGACAGGAAGAAAACAGCATATTTAAGTGACTTTCATGTATTTTTCTATCAAACGAAATTTTAAAAGAATTGATAAACTCCTTCTTTGGTCAGTTAAAAATAGTTCCAGATTTATAAGTAACTAGCGACCCGCCCGCCCGGCTTCGCACGGGTGTAATTTACGTGCGAAGCCGGGGCGGGTTGCTAGTTATATATATAAACCTTCCGTGAAAATGTATCTAACTGATGGTGAAAACCGCATCAAAATCCGTTGCGGGGTTTAGGAGGAGTTAGCGGCCATACAGACAGACAGACGCGGAAAGCGACTTCAATTTATACTATGTAGAGAAGAAGAGATAGAGATAGAGATACTTATTTAAAACATAATTAATAGCAATGTGAATTGACAAAGGTCCATTATATATTCATAGTATAGACTAGTGCGGCCACTGTCTTGCATGTAAAGTGTACTAAATTAGGCGTTTTTGTTTTATACCATTGTTGTATTAACATAATGTGTCGGAAGAAGGAACAAAGACTGTTTTTTAATGTAAATGTTTATAAATTAATCAGTTGGTACTTTACGTAATGTATTTTTAACTATTTGCATTTGTTTTTAACGGTACTAAAATATTGACATCTATTTTGGTACGAAGTTTCACTGTTACATTATGGTGTTCATCATCATCATCACCCAGAAGACGTCCACTGCTGAACATAGGCCTCCCCCTTTAACCTCCACACTGAACGACAGCCTGCCATCTGCATCCACTGGATGCCCGCGACTCTGACAATGTCGTCGGTCTATCTAGTGGGGGGCTGCCTACGCTGCGTCTTCCGGTTCGTGGTCTCCACTCAAGAACCTATCTTCCCTATCGGTTATCGGTTCTCCGAGCGATGTGGCCTGCCCATTGCCACTTCAACTTGCAAATTTTAACAGCTATGTCGGTGACTCTGGTTCTTTGGCGAATATCCTCGTTCCGGATTCTATCGCGCAAAGAAACTCCGAGCATAGCTCTCTCCATTGCCCGCTGTGTGACTCTGAGGTTTTCCAAAGATGATAGCGGACATAACGTCTAAATTGGAGTAAATGTGACATTGTGAAGTATTGTATCAATTATATATAATTGATACAATGTACGTACAATGACGCTTGGACATATTTCGACTGCTTTCACTGAGAGATTATGACTCTATAGGAATTGTATCTTGATGACTTACACGTATAATTATAAAAATGGCTATCTTTAATCGTTCACATGCAACTACATACTTTGTTCAGTATAAAAAAAATCTTGTTAAGTCATATATTTTTTAATTACAGTATTATCATAAAAACTGTCATTATATCTGTAAAGATTACTTATTTTAATTACATACATCCTAATTCAACTCCATCACGGAACCAAGTTAGAAAAACCTGGCCAGTTAAGTATTATGATAAAAATAAGTCACAACTTGATATGGAAATTCAAACTTGATCGTCCACGTCTTTAAAAACATTATAATATGACAGATATGTGGTATAAAAACCCGAAACTCGTTGACTAATCTTTAAAAATAAACTATTATACCATTCCCCCTCTAAAAAGCTTTCAATCACTATTTTGGTGTTTAAATTTAGAACACACCAATATATTCGACCTCCATTTCTATGATATACAACCTCCTTGCGCAAAAAACACTCGATACAAACTCCTTAAATCTTTCTTTTTCTCCTATCATGGTATTCAGTATAGTATGCAACTCTTGAAATAAACGGATTTATATCGAGGGCCATGAAAATCACTAGTGTCTCTGGGGATTATAACACTTGATCACTATGAATCACTCCCTACGGTCGTGATTCAGTCGTTAGAATCCTTCACTTGCTCGTACTCGTGATTCATCAATGGCCCTCGCTTAATCCGTCCTTCATTCGATAACTGCATAATATACTTATGTATTTCAGTATAATTAAGTTTAAATTTTTTTCGCGTCCTATTTGTAAAAACCTCGTTACGTATCAGCCTATCAGTACTGTTGAGACATAGGTACAGGGCCCCGATTCTACTAAACAAATTGTTTTTAAATTGTAATAGTTTAATATTTTTTTTATACTAAGTTATAATATTAGGTGGTGGTATTTTTCTAGTATATTTTTTTTTATTAAAACTAAATTTTAAGGCAATTATTTAAAAATTTAAATTGAAACAATTACAATTTAAAAACAATTTGTTTAGTAGAATTGGGGGCCTGGTCTTTTCTCGGAGAGTGTGGATGGGCCCTAAGGCCCTAATCAGCCGGCATTATGGTGAGTTGGGGCCGATTTGTGACCTTATATAACTTGTGTCTAACAGTCGAACTGTTTAAAAAAAACGTAATTTGGTCACAAATAAACTTTTTCTTTCTTTCTTTCTCTCTAATCTACCATGCAGGCACAAAGCGTTTTTTTTGTAATTGTCTTGCGTTTGACCGCCAACTCGCCTGATGTTAAGCGATGATGCGGTCTACGACGTGAAGTTTTACAATAACGAAGTTTTCTGTGATATAAACCTAAGATAAGAACTACTTATATCGGGATTGTCAATTTTAATTTTATGACATTTAACAGCTTGCTCTCCGACCATGGACCAGAGCGTGTTAATGTTTTTTATTTTCGCAAACGAGATCAAAAAGTAACCTGTTTTATCGAGATATTTCATACTCTTCCGCCAAAATATGATATACTTAATAACTGGAGAATTGAATCAATTTTTTTGCAATGTTATTAAAAGATAATGCGCAATTGGTAATTATGGTGCGCAAACTCCTTTTTAAAGTCGGTAAAAAAACATACTGTGATAATTGTCATGTTTAATCTATGTATATAATATTCTAGCAACGCACCCCGGCTTCGCACGGGTGTCTTATTTTTTTACCCCTTGGGTTACATTATTGGAGTTTTACTAGGAATCCTTATTTTTTTTTTTAAATATAATATAGCCTATGTCACCCGGGGATAGTGTAGCTTCCCAACAGTGAAAGAATTTTTCAAATCGGTTCGGTAGTTTCGGAGCCTATTCAATGCAAACAAACAATCAAATCTTTCCTCTTTATAATATTATTATTATTATTAGTATAGATATGACATAGATCTTTATCAGCTAAGATAGCGATAGGAGCGTGAGTGGCAGTTGATCTTATTCCATCTGAATATAAGTGATTTTGCCGTTACCTTTGCGTTGGGCATTTCCTCCGAAGTATAATTTGGACTGCTTCAAACAAAGGATAAATAGAGTCCTCACAGGGAAGCAACGCACTGATGTCTCCCTATACACTTCGAAATAAAATGAATGGACGGGCCCAGAAGAAGCGACTTTTTTAAGATTACAAAATGAGCGCCGGTGCTCACTTCGTTTCAGTCGGTCTCTAGCCGTAGGAAGTGCAACACGTGTCTATTGTTACATGATAACGAAACATCTGACAAAATTATGCCTTCGTGTGCTTTCCCGAAGTGTAATAACACAACAACAGCTATCAATTTTTTGTAACAAATGTACTGTACAATGTACATGTATAGTATGTTGTTTATATTATGTAGTCTATGTATATGTATTTATTAGTATGTAATATTTATTTGTAGTCTATTGATTGTTTGTTGTTATTTGCATAGGTATGCCTGGAAGAGTTCGCTTTAAGTAATAAGGCCGCCTGTTAAAAACCTAGATAATATTTTTGTTGTAATGTTTATGTTATCCTTGTTTTGTAGTATTTTAATAAAGAGTTTTGTATTTGTATTTTGTATTTGTACATGGCTATAATTAGGTATTCAAGTATAATATATGTCCGACGGTTTGACTAGTTTTTACTGAGCAAGTTTAATGGTCCGTCCATCCATTTTATTTTGGTCGAAGCAAAGCGCGTCATACTTCTATCTAGGTACTTACCTACGCATGTATATGTGCATATTGTGAAATAAAGGAAAAAATATGAAACACTTTTTACGCTATATACTGTTGTTAGAAAGAGACAAAAATACAATTTGTTGTGGACACTCGGAGTGCGTGACTGAGAGACGGCTGAACGAAGTCGGGCAGCCAGCCTTGCATTCGTCTAGTCCATAGAAAAGAATATTTTTTTTTTGTTCAAATTAGAACGGCTGTCAAGGCATTTTTGTAACTTTGCTGTAGTCATTTTCACCCATATAAACGAAACGTCAGTCATTCGAAATCAGTTAGCAACTGCGACGCGGAGTTCGACGCGTTGATCTAAAAAAAGAATGTTCAATCAAGGTTCACTCATATGCTTGGTAACAGATCTTCCTTCTCATTTCTGTTCTATTTTGATAGCCCGTTGGTCCAGTTGGTAGTGAACCTACCTTCCGAGCCTGAGGGCGTGGGTTCGATTCCCACCAAGGACAAACATTTATGTGATGAACATTTGTGTTTGTTCTATATCTGGGTGTTACTATCTATTTAAGTATGTATTTAAACACTATATATGTATGTATATCAGTCTCTGGCAGCCATATCACAAGCTTTGCTTAGTTTGGGGTCAGATGATCGTGTGTGCAAAAATGTCTCAAATATTTATTTATTTTATTTTTATTTACTTCTCTTTTCTGTGGTCTACACAATATGGTGGCGGGCACAACCTATCCACAGGTAAAAATATCTTAGCAGTTCGCATATAGATTGCCACTGCTCAATTGCTGGTCATTGTACCCAACATGAACAACTTTTATAGGACCAACCTTGAAATTGTAAACAAATATATCTACTGTTCTATAGAAAACGGCAATGATACTCGACAAAATGAATGGAACAGCCTCAGAGCAAATAAAAATTAAGAGTCCCTACGGCGCACTGCCAAAGTGACGCCAAAATCTCTTCCAAAACTACGCGAATTCCCAATAAATACACGACTCACGCACACATACGCATTCAAAACTACGTGCATTTCTTGTCAGAACGTCGTACTGTAGACATCCGTTTTAAAAAGAAACAATGACTTCTTGCAGTGTTAAGAACTGAAAAAACAACACAAAAGTAAATCAGAAGAAGGATGGAATATTTCCACACTTAAGTATTTATATTATCACCTATTTTGATGAATTACACGACACGAACTTCGACTACGCACACATGTTTCAAAAAGTGGCTTCACTTTTCGTGTTCGCGGTAGTCCCTCTGTATTTTTATTTGCTCTGAGTGGAACAGCAGATTGTTTTCGCGATATCAATGTTAGTCCCATAGCATAATGATGAATACAATGACCTCCTTTCGGCTTAGTACAGTCTATATGAATAACACTGTATATAAGCGGCGGTGACAACTTACCATCAGGTGGCCCGTCACTTGTTTGTCACAAAAAACAAGTATCACATAATACCATAGATTCAGTTTCTCCCTATACGCATAATACTAAACTAAATCTGACAGCTCTAGTCTTTGTATATTTGAGTTTAATTTTTTTTACGTATATTTTTTGTATATTGGATTGGATTTTTAGGGTTCCTTACCCAATAGGTATAAATGGGACCCTATTACTAAGCCTACGATGTCTGTCTGTCTGGCCGTCCTAACTTTAAACGGCTGTATTTTTCGAACCGTAATAGATAGCCAGTTGAAATTTTCACAGAATATGTTATGTTACAGCGGATTAAGTAACTTATAAAAAAAAAGTTTAAACAACAAACGTATTTTTGTATTAGCTCTAATGTTAAAACAATAATACGTACAAGCGTTAAACTTGGCATGATGATAGTACACACCGTACGCACTCTAAAGTATAACAAATAATAATAAATAATGGCCAAGTGCGAGTGGGTGAGAGATTTCTGTTCATTACCAAGTTATAATTTTGTTATACTCGAGCGCCTGTAGCAAAATAATTAACTGTGACTGCGTAGCAATTGCTTCGACTATTTTGGAAGGCGTTACAATAACTGGTAATTCGGTCACTTGGACGACCTTATTGTATTTTATGGTGGTACGGAATAAAACGAAATAAACCGGCCACTGAGGGGGCCGGTTTATTTCGTTTTATGCTGGAAAATCTAGGAGCTTAAAATTGAACGATGCAGTTTGTAATGTTTTTTTTTTATACCATAAGTGGCAAACAAGCAGACGGGCTGCCTGATGGTAAGCAATCACCGTCGCCTATGGATACTTGTAACACCAGAGGCATCACAAATACGTTGCCGACCCTTTAGCTTGCTTCTAGCTTCTTGTTGTAGAATTTTTCACTCGTCATGCTGATAATGTGCAGAATATTTTCCTAATGGCACATAATTTACTTACGACAATACTGTACTGTTATCCACTAAGGAATCTTAAGTGACAAGTAAAAATTTTTACTGTAGGAAAGTACACGGTCTAACGTGAGACAGCTCTTTTCTCGAGGATTTGATTTGTCACACAGAACTATATGGATCTGTGATTTGTCACTGTTGGGGGGAATAACATTCCAGCGATCAATCTAGCCTATATAAAGTCTATTTCCTTAAAAATAATTTTCACACCTTCTACAGGGTTACGCATATAGACTGTACTAAGCCGAAAGGTCATTGTACTCATCATTAAGAACAACTTTTCCTAATCTATGGTACCAACACTTAAATCGCGAAAAACTGCTGTTCCATACATTTTGTTGAGTGTCAATGGCCGTTTTCAATGGAAAAGCTTTTTTTTGCGATTTCAGGGTTGGTCCCATAGTAAAAGATGTTCATAATGATGAGTACAATGACCTCCTTTCGGCTTAGTACAGTCTATATGCGTAACCCTGTTTAAAGACAGTTGGTCCCATAGTAAAAGTTGTTCATAATGATGATTACAATGACCTTCTTTAGGCTTAGTACAGTCTATATGCGTAACCCTGTTTAAAGTCAGTTGGTCCCATAGTAAAAGTTGTTCATAATGATGATTACAATGACCTCTATTCGGCTTAGTACAGTCTATATGCGTAACCCTGTTTAAAGTCAGTCATTTTCACACCTTCTGTAACATGACAGGCAAAATAAAATGTAAGTACAGGGTAACACGCAAAGTACCACCATGCCATCGTACTCATCACCAACCTGAGACAAGGTCATCTGCTGGGTGAGGTCGAATAATGGCAAGCCTTATTTAGGCCAGTTGCATTCGCACCCGGTTGTTACTTCAATTAGTGAGATGTGACGTCAATTCAGTGCTACCCAGAATTTTATTTTTGAGTTTTATATCATCATTATAATACAGCCTTTTAACAGTCCACTGCTGGACTTTTAGCCTACCCCCGAAAGGGTGATTGGGCCGTATCTACCACGCTGGCCCAGTGCGGGTTGGTGGATTCACGGCCATTGAATTCCTTCTCATCTCCTGTTCTATATCTGGGTGTTAATATCTATTTAAGTATGTATTTAAAACTATATATGTATGTATATCAGTCTCTGGCAGCCATATCACAAGCTTTGCTTAGTTTGGGGTCAGATGACCGTGTGCAAAAATTACCCGGAAAATAAAAAAAAAAAAAAAAAAAAAAAAAAAACCTGGTTACCCTATTTGAAATCAATCAATGATTGTACAATAATTAAATTCTAGATTTGTTTATTAAATTTGCTTTATAATGCTGTAAGTGAGCATTAGTAATTACAGGTAATAATACATTCTAGAGAACTAATAATTTACCTAATTATAGATACATTATTATTTATGTTATTACTAGCTTCGCCCCGCAGTTTCACCCGCGAGTTAAAATTGTCGTTAAGTTTTCTGAAATTTTCCAATTGTTTTCGCGCAATTCTCTTATATTTTCACAACTACAAAATGTAAGTTTGTAATTGTAAAACAATATTTTTTATATGATACTAGCAAACCTGACAGACGTCGTCCTGTCTTAGAACTGTCAAACACGCAAAGTCAAAATTGTAAATCTTATTTTTTACACCTTGGGTTACATTATTGGAGTTTTAGTAAGGATCCCTATTTTTTTTTGAAAATTTAAAATAGCCTATGTTAACCGGAGATAGTGTAGCTTCCCAACAGTGAAAGAATTTTTCAAATCGGTTCAGTAGTTTCGGAGCCTATTCAATGCAAACAAACAAACAAACAATCAAATCTTTCCTCTTTATAATATTAGTATAGATTCCGTAAGAGCCTTCTAAACAGTATCAGAAAACATTTAAAATCGGAAAAAATGATTGAAATCGGTAAAAGTTGTTCTCAAGTTATGGCGTGACCAAGGTAAATAGGGATTCATACGTATATACTTATCTATACTAATATTATAAAGAGGAAAGATTTGATTGTTTGTTTATTTGTTTGCATTGAATAGGCTCCGAAACTACTGAACCGATTTGAAAAATTATTTCACTGTTGTGAAGCTATACTATCCCCGGGTAACATAGGCTATATTATATTTTCAAAAAAAATAGGGATCCTTACTAAAACTCTAATAATGTAACCCAAGGTGTAAAAAAATAAGATTTTCAATTTTGACTTTGCGTGTTTGACATTTCTAAGACAGGACAACGTTTGTCAGGTCTGTTAGTAATTTTATAAGGAGGAAAGATTTGATTGATTGTTTATTTGTTTGCATTGAATAGGCTCCGAAACTACTGAACCGATTTGAAAAATTCTTTCACTGTTGGGAAGCTACACTATCCCCGGGTAACATAGGCTATATTATATTTTAAAAAAAATTAGGGATCCTTACTAAAGCTCCAATAATGAAACCCAAGGTGTAAAAAAATAAGACTTACACCCGTGCGAAGCTGGGGTGCGTTGCTAGTGTATATATAGATAAGTATATTATGTAGTAGGTCATCATCATCATCATCATATTCAGCCTATGCTTGTCCTCTGCTAGATATAGGCCTCTCCTTCCCACGACACTCAGCCCGTACTTCGGCTTTTCTCTACCAACAACTGCCAGCTGCCTTATGTAAATCGTCACTCCAAAGACGCTCAGCGCGTTCTACGCTACGTTTGCCACTTATTCTATTAAAAAACCTACTAATCAATATAAAACAACAATTGTTAACTGTAATTGATTCCAATTTCCTTATTGTACTAAATGCAACGTTAAAGCCGAAATACACCTGATTTTCGTCTAAAACAGTTTTGAAGATGAAAAATAACGCCTGATTCACAGCTGTGCGACCCGCGCGGGTCGCCCGTACTACGGGAGACGGGATCTACGCGGAGGCAAGTCTCGTACGGAACAATCCGCGTCGCTGTGAAACGATGTTCTAGCGCCTCACGTATGTCTCCGCTCCGGGAGCCCGTACTACGGGAGACGGGATCTACGCGGAGGCAAGTCCTGTGCGGAACAATCCGCGTCGCTGTGAAACGACGTTCTAGCGCCTCACGTATGTCTCCGCTCCGGGAGTCCGTACTACGGGAGACGGGATCTACGCGGAGGCAAGTCCTGTGCGGAACAATCCGCGTCGCTGTGAAACGATGTTCTAGCGCCTCACGTATGTCTCCGCTCCGGGAGCCCGTACTACGGGAGACGGGATCTACGCGGAGGCAAGTCCTGTGCGGAACAATCCGCGTCGCTGTGAAACGATGTTCTAGCGCCTCACGTATGTCTCCGCTCCGGTAGCCCGTACTACGGGAGACGGGATCTACGCGGAGGCAAGTCCTGTGCGGAACAATCCGCGTCGCTGTGAAACGATGTTCTAGCGCCTCACGTATGTCTCCGCTCCGGGAGCCCGTTCTCCTGTACAGTTGTTTAGTTGTTTTACCAGCGTCAATCAAGTAACAACTGTGAAATTATACAATAAGTAAATTTATCTACCGGTTCATTATAAAGATCATTTGCTAATATTACTGTGAACTCATCAGATTAGATAAGTATTATTACTTATCATCAGTAAGGAAAGATTGTTTGCAACAGTTTGGTATTAGTGATAAGACCGTCTATTGTTTAATTTATATTTGTAATTATCAGCATCTCTGCGTTTTTATCTGCTCTATGCACATTTTAACGATAAGGACTACAGGCAATTTCTGTTGCCAATGTTCAATTTCAGTGTACAAAACTGTGGGGTACTAAAAATTTAGTAGTATCCCCACGGTTTTGCACACTATTTTAGTATTTGGGTTCCATAGGAGGAACCTTTTTAGAGCTAGTTCTGTCCGTCCTGATTCTCTAGAACATTCTAACTTTTCCGCCCCAGCTTCGCACGGGTATAGATTCATGTTCTTATCTCATCTATACTAATATTATAAAGAGGAAAGATTTGATTGTTTGTTTGCATTGAATAGGCTCCGAAACTACTGAAACGATTTGAAAAATTCTTTCACTGTTGGATAGCTACACTATCCCCGGGTGACATAGGCTATAATCTATACCCGTGCGAAGCTGGGGCGGACCGCTAGTGAGTTAATAAAAAATATTAGTCATGTTTTTTTTAATTATATCTACTGTTCGCCTTTTTGCAATAAATATTCTTATAGACTTACCTAAACATCCGCATTTTTTGTATTAATGTAATTATTTAGTAAGTAGTATAACAATGTATTTGATGATTTCTTTATCTAAGTTATTATTACCTTTTATGGCTTATTAAACAGTTTAATTGGATGTGCAATCAAGTGAAGCACCTTTTGAATTCTTATAGTGCTAACAGACGCTCGAACGCGGCTGACGGACCGCCATCCAACCAACGGGAGAGAAAGAGTGAGAATATCATATTTCCCTCTCTTTCTCTCCCATTGGACAGACGGCGGTTGAGGTCAGCCGCGTTCGAGCGTCTGTTAGCACTATTACATTGGGGGCAATACTAAATTTACGTTAAATATTTTTATGCCGAGTCTTTAGGTAAGTACCTACCTAATAAATATATTTTTAGGGCTCCGTACCCAATTGGTAAAAACAGTATTACTAAGCCTACGACGTCTGTAAGTCTGTCAGTCTGTCTGTCAAACTGTTTGTCTATCTGTCTGTCTGTCTTACCTATTAACGGATAGCCAGTATCTGTCTATCTATTACGGCTCGAAAGATATAGCCGTTAATAGGTAGGACAGACAGACGGACAAACAGACTGAGAGACAGACAGACAGACAGACGGACGGACAGACAGCGTAGACTCAGTAATAGGGCCCCGTGTTTACCCTTTGGGTACGGAACCCTAATAGTACTTTTTTTTTTATTCTACCTGTTAACGGCTATATCTTTCGAACCTTAATAGATATAAAGATACTGGCTATCCGTTAATAGATAGGACAGACAGACAGACAAACAGTTTGGCAGACAGACAGACGGACGGACAGACAGCGTAGACTCAGTAATAGGGCCCCGTTTTTACCCTTTGGGTACGGAACCCTAAAAGTAGTTTTTAAACCCACGCGCACCTTTAGTCTACAATATTTGCAATGCGCATAAAGAAGTATAGGTTTATTATTACGGTGTGCGTGGAGGTCACGGGCGAGGCGTGTCCATTGTAACACGATCTTTTAACTTACGGACAACAAGTTTGGAAAACTTTTACCTACTATTCTGTGATAAACTGGCCCTTAGCGAGAAAGCCGCTGATTACACTAGTTCTTTGAAGCTATTGTGTATAATAAAATAATAATAAATATTCGGGACATTTTTGCACACGTCATCTGACCCCAAACTAAGCAAAGCTTGTGATATGGCTGCCAGAGACTGATATACATACATATATAGTTTTAAATACATACTTAAATAGATATTAACAACCAGATATAGAACAAACACAAATGTTCATCGCATAAATGTTTGTCCTAAGTGGGAATCGAACCCACGCCCCCAAGCGCAGAAGGCAGGTTCACTACCAACTAGACCAACGGGCGTGTTGTATGTAATTTACATTCGGGTATGTAATTTATGACGTGAAAATTTAACTATTAACTATATAATTTTAATCATTTATCTATTTAATATCTATGTTATAGCAGGAACCGTTGTAAGTATTTTTGAGATACCTATAAAGGACCTAATATCTATAATTCATATTTTTTTTAAACAAAAAATATAATACAATCAACAAATAATTAAATCTCTACATAGTACAAATTAAAGTCGCTTTCCACGTCTGTCTGTCTGTCTGTATGGCTGCTAACTCCTCCTAAAGCACACAACGACTTTTGATGCGGTTTTCACCATCAGTTAGATACATTTTCACGGAAGGTTGGAAGGTACTAGCGACCCGCCCCGGCTTCGCACGTAAATTACACCAGTGCGAAGCCGGGCGGGCGGGTCACTAGTAAAGTATAAAATATGATACACGTGGGTACATGTAAAATAATAAAATTATAAAGAGGAATGATTTGATTGTTTGTTTGTTTGTTTGTTTGCATTGAATAGGCTCCGAAACTACTGAACCGATTTGAAAAATTCATTCACTGTTGGGAAGCTACACTATCCCCGGGTGACATAGGCTATAATCTATACCCGTGCGAAGCTGGGGCGGACCGCTAGTGTAAAATAAAATACGTAAAATTTCGTGGTGCAATGTGACCGTACAATAAACCTGCACCAATTATTTTCTGACGCGAGAACCAGCGATTAACCATGTCATATTCCAGTTGTCTTGTAAACAAACAGACGTCATTTATTCAGGAAGGCACTACTACTGAATTGATTATGGTATAGTAAACTAGTTATTAATTAGTAGGAGTATTATTAGGAAAATACGTCGATTCCGGACACTTTGTTGACGCAAATTGAAATCAAAAGATGGAAGATACGTTGCATAAAAGAGACAAAGAAATGTGTAGATGGAGTGTGTAGTGGAGAATCAGAGTTTTTACAGGGTTATTGGTAATAAATAATGTCCTCAATATATAATAACTCCTAAATTAAAATTTTAATATCATACTGGTTTTGAATAACCATGTCGAGTTCGCATGTTTTGGGATATAGATTAAGTTCACAATTGTCAACACAATTTAGTTTTTATTATGACTGTATTGTGTATTGTGTACCTCAAAAAAAAATAAAAAATTGGAAGTATTGATTTGATTGATTGATTGAATAGTCCAGTCGCTGAAAGAATGCGTGTGACAGCTGCAATAACATTGTAAAAAAAACTAACAACTGTAACATAGTCGAAAAGTCGAGCGTAAGGCAGTAAGGTTTTACCAAGAGACGAAGAAAGAATGCACAAAAAAACGTGGCGATATTTTACTATAGCTACCTACATAGGACCCATATATATTTACAGTCTTACACCCTTTTACAGCCGTCCCAGTATAAGTATTTCACTGTTAAAAAACACACGTTTTTTTAAAATTATTATTATACTCCAAAATCGCACATCGTACGTTAAACAAATTATGTGGATGTAGTTTTTTTTTTTTTTTTACCATTCGTGGTGGTATATTTGATATTGGCTGTTTAAAAACTTTTATTTTAGGCAATAAATAATTAAACATTATTGGGAATCAAAACAAACTAAACTAAAATAATTATACGACTTAAATTATTCTAACCGATTTTTCTTCCGCTAAGCAATAAAACCCATAGATAATTAGTGGTTTTCTAAAATCTGTATTAGTTTCAAAGCAATTTTACGGAAAACACAATTCTTCTAAATTTTATAGAAAACAAACTCTGTTGCAAAACTTTAAACGCGCTTTCTGAAAATCAGTTTTTTTGATATAACACGGTGTTGTCGCAAAGACGCTAATTATAAACATAGTTGTAGAAAGGTGTACTGTAGAAGTTTGACACGTAACCACGGAGTTATTAATAAAGGATTGTATTGTATTGTATTTATGTTGCCAGACACAGACTGCGTTCACTCAAGCTAATTAACTTGTTTTTGTATTGCCGCACAGATCTCGGTAAAACGTATCTACTCCAGTTTATATTAAATTGATTGGCGTAAAGTACCTAATTTTCCCTAAATAGAAAAATGCGTGATAAGTCACTATTAACATTTTAAATATAAATATTTTGTTAGACGCGCGAAGACAAATCGCGAAACTTTGAAGGTTATTTTTGTAGTTTTATATGGAATTTTAGATTTTGGCTTCCCCACTAATATTTCTTTGCAAAAATTTTTGCTTTCATGATACAAAATGTATTAGCATAATAAATGTGATACAAAGAAAGTGAAAAAGCATAGACCAGGGGTCTCCAAACTACAGCTCGTGGGCCAAATCGACAGCTTATGTCTAGTAAGACAAGTCCTTGTTATGGCCCTGGCAACATACCGAAAAAAATATTATGGCCCCGAGGCTTCAAAGTTTGGAGCCCCTGGCATAGACATTTAATTAATTAACACGTTTTTGACAAGTATGGACAAGTTTTTGTCATGTCAGTGCTAAAAAAAGAAAGCACAATTTACAACTTAAGCTTTTAACCCGGTCAAAATAGCTGTAGAAGTTTTTGAGATTACTAATGACGGCTATACGTTTTTTGCTCTTTCTTATGATGACCACAAAGTTAATGTGGTCATTCTTTACAATCTATACGAAGTTACCAGTGTGTTGTATTGTGCCTGAGTGCTGGATTCAGATTTAAATATGCCTCAGATTAGAGAGGAGAAAAAATGTCATTTATTGTAAATGACGGAAAAACACGAGTAGATTATGATGATGCTTGTAGTTAGTACTTATATTATAGATACTATGCCCATATGTAATAATTATGTTTTATTCATATTATTAATGGATGTCAAACCGTTTATTTAATGTGTACAATAAATTTAGCATAATTTCGTATAACAAAAAAAATATATGTTTTTTTGTAGTGATTATGAATTAAAGCAACACTTTTTCTAACCAAATTACAATTACAAAGGGAACCATAAACCAAAACGTTATCTGTGTATAAGTGTATTTTTTTTAATGTTTTTTTTAATCAATTTGCATATAAAAATTGGTTGGTCTCTGAAGGAACTACCAAACAAAAAAGAATCATCAACATCAATTTATAATTATCAGAGTAATCGCGTAACAAATAGACAAAAAAACATACAGTCGAATTGAGAGCCTCCTTTTTGAAGTCAGTTGAAATAAATAAAAATATATAAGAAGTGTTTTTTATGTGTGTCAATAGCTGCAGTATACTACTGATCGCGTGATAAAAAATTAAGTACTCTAAAAATAACCCTGTATGCAAAGTTTTTAATGGCATAAACCAGTAAGATCCGAACGTAAATTTTTCCATTCGCATTAATAGTGTACGAGTCCTAGTTCGATTAAATAGAATTTGCATGACTAATTTAAAAGTCCTTTAAACTGGCTGTGTAAAAAGACTTTATGTTGCGGTTAGCAAAACCTGATGTTTATGTCAAATTTATTCATGAATGTGCCTATCCCAAATCGATTTTTTAGCACTAACCAGACCTGGTTACTGATGCGATATTGTACTACGGTTGTATGTACTCTCAGAGCAAATAAAAATACTACGGCGCAAAGTGACGTCAAAATCGCTTCCAAAACTACGTGAATTCCCAATAAATACACGACTCACGCACACATACGCATTCAAAACTACGTGCATTTCTTGTCAGAACGTCGTACTGAAAACATCCGTTTTAAAATGAAACAATGACTTCTTGCAGTGTTAAGAACTGTAAAAACAACACAAAAGTAAATAAGAAGAAGGATGGAATATTTCCACACTTAAGTATTTATATTATCACTTATTTTGATGAATTACACGACACGAACTTCGACTACGCACACATGTTTCAAAAAGTGACTTCACTTTTCGTGTTCGCGGAAGTCCCTCTGTATTTTTATTTGCTCTAAGTATGTACTTGAATTTGTCTATTTTTACTTCTACTTCAGGGTGAGATTATCAATTCGTTTTTTTTAATAATTAATAGGCTTGCGTTTGACCACCATCTCACCTGATGTTAAGCGATGTTGAAGCCGTGTTGGAGCACGCTTGCCTAGAAGAAACCGATTCACTCGTGATTTGAACACACCCAGATTCAACTGTATGTTTTAAAGGTTCCGTACCCAAAGGATAAAAACGGGACCCTATTGCCTACGACGTCTGTCTATTCGTCAGTCAACTATAGTAATATAGCCAGTTGAATTTCACATGTGGGTGTAGTCTGGAAGGCAGTATTTTTCTTATAAAACTAACTTTATTTTTGTACGGCAGTCATTATATTAGGTTTAACGGAACATAAATTTACCGTTTATTGAAATACCCATGATGTCACTATTTTTAAATATTTTAATTATTTTTATACAAAACTTTTTCTTCTAACACAGGTTGTCAAAACTTAACAGGAGAGGCCAAACACCTATGTTTTATAAAAATCAGTTAATAAAGTTTTTTTTTTTTTTTAAACTAGCTGACCCGACCACAGAAAAGAAAAATTCTGTGGACCCGACAGACGTTGTCCTGTCTTAGAACTGTCAAATGTGCGATGTTAAAATCGTTGTTAAGTTATTTGAAATATTTCAAGTTTCTGCGCAATTTTCTTAATTTTTCTTTGAAAGAAAGAAAGAAAAGAAAGAAAATAAATTTTATTCGACACCATTACAAAAAAACCGAAAACCGAAACCGAACCGTAAGAACCTTCTACATAGTATTAGAAAAAAAACATGAATGAAGTCGGTACAGTCGTTCCTCAAGTTATGGCGTGACCAAGGTAAATAGGGATTCATTTTTAGGGTACCGTACCTCAAAAGGAAAAAACGGAACCCCTATAGGATCACTTCGTTGTCCGTCTGTCTGTCCGGCTGTCTGTCTGTCCGTCTGTCAAGACCCTTTTTCTCAAGAACGCGTAAAGGTATCAAGTTGAAATTTATACTAAATACTTAAGTCTACGGTTTCTTTCGGCTGTAAAAAAATAAAAGTTGTAAGTCAACGCAATCAAAAGATATGAACGTTTATGTCACATATTTTGCGATTTCACAGGGAAATCAAAACCTATAGGGTACTTCCCGTTGACCTAGAATCATGAAATTTGGCAAGAGGCAAGGTCTCATAGCACATATATAGGAATAAATCCGAAAGTCATAAATTTGAAGTTATGTCATTTATAAATAATTATTTTGCTATTACAAACTTACATTTTGTAGTGGTAATGTATGGAAGAACCTTATTGTCAACTACAAACTTAAGTTTGTCTTTCAATATTTCAATATATTTTTTCTGTCGTTACTCGTACTTGTCCGGTTTTTTATTATATATATAGACACTATCTATCATGTAGATCTCTGTACTATGGTTCTATATTTTACACGCATCATATTTTATTAATATATTATTTAGATATTTTTACTAGCCATTGTTAACCAAACAAAATATAACAAAACAATACAAAAAGAGTCATTTCGGTATAGATTTAGGTATATAAATGGTAATTATTAAAAGATATAATTTTATTCCAGTAATAGCAAGCTTACAAGGGAAAAAAAACATTATTTTTTTTATCTTGAACAATAATGAATATAGATGTTAAATATTTAGTCAATGTTTTTTAAAAGTATTTTTTTTTAATAGCAATAAAAACACGAAAGTGGTCACGAAAAACATCCCGTCACATTTCGGGTCAATATACTCATAAAATTATTTCCTGTATATTTAGTAGTTTTTCTTGTATAAATAAATTATGTATTTTTTCCAGTTTTCTGCGCAATTTTCTTTATTTTTATTTCCGTAACAACCTTCTACAAAGTATTGGAAAACTAAAAAAAAAATAAAAAAAAATGATAAAGTCGTTTCCAAGTTATGGCGTGACCAAGGTAAATAGAGATTCATTAATTAGGGATAGAATAATTAGGAAAAAATGAGGGTACTTGAAAATAAAAACATATGTCAAATAACTTACATTTTGGCTGCCTCCCAACCTGACCCTGCTTTCTGCTTTCAAACAATCGATTGATAATTGCATGCTTCCGTTGATTAAAATCTCCATCTTCATTGAATTTGTTGTTCAAAACTTCACACTCCGCGAAATTCGAGTCAAAACTGTCGATATCGGTTTTCTTTAATCGATTATTCGGTATTTCTTTCAATTCGCGATCCGACGTGTTTACATTAGAATACCTCCTATTGGAAACGCGGTTCCAAATTTGAACCAAGTCCTTCATTTTGGCAGTTTTTCTTTTTAATTCGCGTATGGCACTTTTTTCTTTTTTTTATTCACCAGCCACGAGTTGACTTGTCGTGATGTTTCTATACACTAAATAGTTTAGTTAATTTGTTTTTAATAGAACTAGTTAGGTAGTCGTTTTCCGTATTGTATCACGAATAAGATTCAATGTCACTTATATCAAAAATATTTTTGATAATCCAAGGGTAAGGTCCATTCGATAATAAATATTAGAATCACTAAAATATCACAGGACAAATATCACTATTTTGACAGTCACTGTCATCACCACTCTGGCTCAGAACTGGCACTAGTCACTTAGAAAAAAAGCTAAAAATTAAAAAGTAAACATGCCACATTCAAAAAGCGCGCGTTTTTTGCACCAATTGAGTCTGCATCAAAGAAGGTGTAATATCTATATGGATTCTGCGCGTACGCTACTTGCGTTTATATAAAAATTTCACAAGATCGCACGCACACGGAGATATTTTAGCAATACGTTGGTGTGCGTGGAGGCATATTAAACGATGACGTACGGGAGAACCAGTTTAGATACTATGTTAATCTTTGTGCAGTTCTAATATAAGAAAAAAATATTTTTTATTGTTGGAAAATTTTATGTGATATATTTAGAAATAAAGTTATATGATTATTTACGGGATATTACATAATCATATAACTTTAGTGAACAACCGTGATAGTTTAAAACAGTGTTTTATATTTAGAAATACTGTGAAGTACACTGTAAATAATTTAGAACATTTGTAAAATAAGCATTTATTAATTGTAAAATAATGGTCGTCAAGATTTAATCGTTTTAGAATTGTTTTAAAACAAATAGGTTAATATTTTTAAATACCTAAGTACGTAAGTACTATAAGAAAAAAAATTGATTTTTGTCAATTTGGATGTAATTTTAACCCCCGACGCAAACAGAGGGGTGTTATAAGTTTAACATGTGTATATATTATGTGTGTCTGTCTGTGGCATCGTAGCTCTCAAACGGTTGAATCGATTTTGATTTAGTTTTTGTTATGTTTGAAAGGTGACTTGATTTAGAGTGTTCTTTGATTCATGTTTTTTTTTTTTTTTTTTTTTTTTAATTTCATGTTATGAAAATATGTTCGGCCATTTGAAGATTATCAGATCTTCTAAACGGTTTTTAAACATATTCAATTTTTATTAATTTTATTATTATTTTTTATTATCTTGGAGAAACTAACGGTCCTAATTAACTGAGTTAATAATTAGCTAGAGACAAAGGGGTCATTTAGAAGTTTATACTTATAAAAAACAGAGTACATTATTTGAACGCTAAAACATGTGAATAAAAAATATAGATGTATAATATTACTAGAACAAAGAAAAAAGCAATAGACTCTAAATAAACTAAGACAAACTAAGATTTAATCATATTTAAGACAGAATAGTACCTATATTAATTTTATTTGTTACATTAAAGTAATAACGTTAGTTAAGGAAATTGATTCACGAATTTCACGAATTTATTATAAAAAACTGAAGATTCGTTCATACCATACGACCATGGTTCATACATTATAATATATCGTCTGACAGCACGCGGAAGTTTTTTTTTCTGCAAGTTACAATATTTTATTATACTAATAAATTTGTGTTTTTAATTCATAAGCACATAAACATTAATATGTATTTTGTTTACGTGACACATGGTATGAAATTTTGTGGAATTCGATTAATTCTACATTTAATTACCTATAATATCAAATAAATGTATAAAATTGCAATTCTTGACGGTCAATGTTTTTTTTTTTGCCCGTTACTGAGCAGGATAAAGACATTAATGCCATACTGTCTTACGTATTTTACTGACACAACTTATATGCCCCAATAAAGTAGTGGAATCAAGATTGTACTAGATCCTTTTCACTCTTTATAAATACAACTAGCGGTCCGCCCCGGCTTCGCACGGGTATACATTATAGCCTATGTCACCCGGGGATAGTGTAGCTTCCCAACAGAGAAAGAATTTTTCAAATCGGTTCAGTAGTTTCGGAGGCAATTCGGTATGCTAAAAAAAATTAACCTATGCCAATTCCAAAACCATTTCGAGATTTTATGTTACTAACCCTTATTTTTCTACTCTGACCCTTTAAAACGATAAGATGCCATTTATTTTAACATAAAACTAAGAAATCATTTGACTTTCATTGACCTCTAAATGACGTCACGGTGTAGCATTTTATTTTCTGTGCCTTTTAAGAATAAAAATATTATACATTTGACACACTGTTCGTTACACAGAATAGAATATTTTTTCATTTCTGTGGTTTGACTGTCTGGTTTGTTTGGCTGCCAATATGGGGTGCTTTTTTAGACCTCTCAACGTAACGAAATTTTGTGCTATATGGTGACGTCACATAACTTCAATTTTCAAAAAAATATTGTAAAATAACTACTGAATAGAAAACAAAAATATTGAAATTAGTTTCTTAAAATAATTACGAAATGATCTAATCCTTAATAAATTAATAAATTAATTAATTATCCTTATCTACGAAATAAAAATATAAAAAAATACTAAAAAAAAACTTTACATACCGAATTCAATGCAAATAAACAATCAAATCTTTCCTCTTTATAATATTAGTATAGATAAACAAGCTTTCATTTAAAGAACATTTAAAAAACTAGCTTTTCTATAAATTATGCTTTTAAATTTTATTTTAATGTTTAATATTTTATTAAGTTTTGGCGGCCATTTTGAAAATACAATATTACAATATTGAGTATTAAACCGTTACCAGTGGGAACTGTTCCCAAAATGCTGGCCCCATTACCACGTTGTATGGCGATGCTCACCCTTTGAGCAAAGTAGAGGCCGGCATTTTGGTCACGAGTTAGGTTTTTTTTTTTTTTTTAATAATAATCAAAATTTAAATTAAATCGAAAATATATTAAGTATTGCATATTGTATTGTCACAAGAACTAAAAGTGTATGGTAAATTTCAGCTAAATCGATTTGGAGGAACTGCTTCTAATTCAGCTTGCAAGATTTGATCCAAAACAAATCAACAAAATAAAATCTTCAATACAAAAACGGGAAAAATATCGAGTAACCTTTGCGTAATAAACATGCAAAAATACATTTGAACCACCTATTTTTAAAAGTGGGTCGAAAAAACGGTCAAAGTCTTAATGCATCAGGGTCTCAATGAAAAAAGGTCAAATAACAAAATAATTTAAATAATTAACTTAGAATCGGGTATTTTACATGACGTCACGGAAACAAAAGCACTGTAGATCTGTAGAATGTGAAAATACGGTTACTTTTTAGGATTCCGTAAAAAAAAATAAAAAAATTAAGCCTTTCTGTTTCGCTGTTTAACTTTCGGTCACGTCTTTTTATTAAAAAATTTATATTTTTATTACAAGAAAAAGTAATTATTGCATACTTATATAATAAAAATAATGTGAAAATGTATTACCTACCTATATGACAAAAACATAGTTAAAAAAATTGTTGTAGTGCCATATAAATTTTATCGAAATTGATACAGCGCTTTTTCAAAAAACCAAAAAAATATATATATACTTAGATGACGTTTTGGTTTGTGGTTCCCTTCAGCAAGTGTTGCTGGAGATTTTAAATTTCTACATTTTTAGTTAAAATTTCTACATTTATATACATTGTAGTCTTGAAGTCGGTTTTTTGTTTCTGAAAATTAATTATATTTCAAGCTAGCTTCAAATAGAGAGTAAATTGGTATTCTTGAAAAGGGAATTCAAAATCATCGAATATAAGGTTCTTCATATTATTATTAATAACTGAATTATGCACCGTGCTAGTTGGAGCATTAATCCAACTTAATGCCAATTAATGTTCCAATAATATACCATAATAAAGTTTTTTTTTTTTTTTTATCTTTTAGAGCGCCTGCATGACCAAAATTCTGGCGTGTTTTTGGCTCAACATAAGCATTTCCATTCAGCCGCCAGCGTGGTAATGCCGCCAGCATACTGGGTACGCTGACAACTGATTAGTGGGCATGAGCATTTGGATTGTCTTTAGACCTACAACGGTCTCTGGGCAGTTTAACTGTATTTGTAGTGTGATTAGTGCTAACAGACGCTCGAACGCGGCTGACGGACCGCCGTCCAACCAACGGGAGAGAAAGAGTGAGAATATCATATTTCCTTCTCTTTCTCTCCCATTGGTCAGACGGCGGTTGAGGTCAGCCGCGTTCGTGCGTCTGTAAGCACTATTAGTGTTAGCTTGTATTTTGTTTAACTAATAAAGGCACTTTCCCAAATAAAGTAACTTTATACCACAGACATGTAAGAAAGTGAAATCGCGTTGTCTGTCATGATAAAGATCTGAGGTTATTTATATGTGACAAAGCTACGGAACCTTCTCACGAGCGTGCCACACACTTGACAAATCGGTTATGTTCCACGCAGGACGTGTCACATTCTGGGCCAAAATACTGGATGTCGACGTCATTTCGTAGACTAAATGACGTCTGTTTAATACTAGAAATATTTGTTTATGATCGTCAGCCAAAAGACGTTCACTGCTGAACATAGGCCTTCCAGAACTCCGCACTGGAAGACAGCCTGTCATCTGCATCCACTGGACACCTGCAACTCTCACGATGTCTTTAGTCCAACTCACAGAAAAGATTAGAAGGTATTTATGTAAGAAATTTGTTGTAGCCAGTTGCACCCATATAAACGAAACGTCAATCATTCGAAACCAGCTATCAACTGTGATGCGGTGTTCGACGCGTTGATCTAAATAAGGATGTTCAATCAAGGTTCAGTCACTCATAATGCCTGGTAACAGATTTTCCTTGTCATTTCCGTTTTATTTACTTCTCTTTTGTCCATCTAGTGAGAGGCCTACCGCTGCGTCTTCCGGTTCCTTGTCTCCACTAAAGAACCTTTCTTCCTCATTGGTTATCGGTTCTTCGAGCGATGTGGACTGCCCATTGCCACTTAACTTGCAAATCTTAGGAACTATGTCGGTGACTGTCCAGATTCCATCGCGCCAAGAAACTCCGTGAAAATATAGCTCACTCCATTGCCCGCTGTGCTACTCTTAGTTTTTTAAAAGGCCAGCAGTTAAGGACCACGTCTCAGTACTATATTTATTGTCATCAGTAGCAACAAACACTGGCTTATGACCCTTATTTAAGCACATTTAGGTATTTTAGACGACAAGATTCTCGTAATTTTCCAAACACTGCCCATCCGAGTTGGATTCTTCGGGCGACCTCTTTGTCTAAGTTGGCGCTACCTAACTGAACAATCTGTCTAAGATGAGTATAGTGGTCAATAACTTCGAGAGTATCGTTTCCAACAACTACCGGCACGGGTATAATAAGGACATTGGGCATGATTTTCGCCTTGTCCATGTTCATTTTAAGACCCACACCCTTCTGTGGGGAAACGCTACTGAGGTCAATGAGCGTCGTACTGAGATTCTCCAGCGATTCTGTCATGACAACTATATCATCGGCACAACGAAGGTGATGTATTTGCCATTGATGTTGATGACGAATCAGCAGTGCAAGTACCGTTCTTTTATCGATCGTCAAATTGACAGTTGAGGTCGTCAAATTCGATAATATGCCATTTTTTCAGTACTCGCTGTGATCGATTCTATGGCATTTTAGCGAATTTGACGATCGATAAAGAACGGTACTTGCACTGCTGTTCAAGAGCTTGAAAACGCTCCAATGTCCACAGGGTCCACGAGGACGTCTCACGCCTTTCAGCAATTGGATTGGTTCCGTGCTCTTGTCCTGTAATCGGATCGACATGGTGGCGTTTCCATACAAACACTTCGGCCGCAGCAGTCTGGCTAATGAAAGCAGAGACTGAAAACGCTCGCCAAATAAAATAAAATCCGCATTGCAACCCCAAAATTAATATGAAATGCAAAAATTACTGTGTTCTGACTGTGTTACAATAATAATTAATAACTTACAAGTATCAAGTGAGATTATTCCAGGCATTTCATACTAATTTTTGGGGTTTCAATGCTGATATTTTTAAATTTGCCGCTCTATTTCAGTCTCTTCTTTCATTAGCCAAACTCTAGTCTATATAACAATGCTGGCAGCAGTCTGGCTAATGAAAGCAGAGACTGAAAACGCTCGCCAAATAAAAAAAATCCGCATTGGGACCCCAAAATTAATATGAAATGCAAACATTACTGTGTTCTGACTGTGTTACAATAATAATTAATAACTTACAAGTATCAAGTGAGATTATTCCAGGCATTTCATACTAATTTTTGGGGTTTCAATGCTGATATTTTTAAATTTGCCGCTCTATTTCAGTCTCTTCTTTCATTAGCCAAACTCTAGTCTATATAACAATGCTGGAGGGACTGCAATACTGTCCCTAATAAATTCATTTTAAAACCTTTATTTTATTACTTTCCGATCGATGACCCTTCGTTCCTTTACCCGGGATACTGTGACGTCAACACGTAACGTCTGCAGGACTGGTTCAGTCTCTTTGCGATAAAGAACTGGATTTGTTTAATAAAGCGTGGTGAAAATAAAAATGTTTATTCGACTTGGACATAGCCTGTATCTTTAAATAAAATACCCTCATTATTTTGTACACAGTTACACGGAATAGTTGTACTAAAGCCCGTTGCAGACCATGCGAAGTAGTTTGCAAGTATAAGTAGCCATTCAATCGTAAATAGCTTCTTGCGCGGTGACGCGCGCAACTCGCGTGCGAGTACGTACTCGCAAGAGTGTTTGAACGAGACGAACGATGCGCAGTGGCCGTCGCGAGAGTAGCGATCAGCGCGAGTGCTACTAAGCACTTCCACTGCCACTTGCACTAAGCAAAACGTTATAGATAATGCTTAGTAGGTACGTGCTACTTGAACATCGCATGGTCTGCAACGGACTTAAGCCAAAATGAGGTTATTGTAGGTAATGGCCGTTGCAGACGATCCGCAGTATTCGCAGTATGCAGTATTACGAGACACGCGAGCACTGCGCACCGCCGTTTCTACTTAGTGCCAGTGGCAGTGGGAGATGCTTAGTAGTCTTGCTCTAACTTCTATCTTAACTTTAACTTCTATGTGACAAATATAATGTATGTATCAACATGTGTATGTATTTTATTATAGAAACTGACGTGGTTTTCACACATATTTTTTTTTTTGTGACCGCCTTAATCTTACGTGTGTAATTCCCGTGTAATATAAATAAAATCAAGACAAGACGAGGGTCTTTGACCAGTGTGTGTTGCCAGTGATGACATATGGTACTGAGACGTGGTCCTTAACTGTTGGCCTTTTGGAAAAGCTCAGAGTCACACAGCGGGCAATGGAGAGAGCTATGCTCGGAGTTTATTTGCGCGATAGAATCCGGAACGTGGATATTCGCCAAAGAACCAGAGTCACCGACATAGCTGTTAAAATTTGCAAGTTGAAGTGGCAATGGGCAGGCCACATCTCTCGACGAACCGATAACCGATGGAGAAGAAAGGTTCTGGAGTGGAGACCATGAACTGGAAGACGCAGCGTAGGGAGGCCTCCCACTAGATGGACCGACGACATTGTGCGAGTCGCGGGTATCCAGTGGATGCAAAAGGCAGGCTGTCGTTCAGTGTGGAGGTTAAAGGGGGAGGCCTATGTTCAGGAGTGGACGTCTTCCGGCTGATGATGATGATGATAAATAAAATATGTGTATGTATCTTTGATAACAGTAGGTATGTTAATTAATGTTTATGTAGTTTATTAATTATGTAGATACCTATATAGTATGTTGTCTATGTTATATAGTCTATGTATATATATAATGTATGCATATATAAGTATTTTATATTTATTTGTAGTCTATTGATTGTTTGTTGTTATTTGCATAGGTATTTACCAACATTTTTTTTTTTTAAGTTAAGGCCACATTTTTTTTTAAATTCCTTTCCGTGTGCGGTTGCCTGGAAGAGATCGCTTTAAGCGATAAGGACAAGTGACCATCGACCGTGTGTTTGTTTGTTGTCTGTGTTTTATGTATTAAGTATGCGTCCACTAGTTTAGAATAATGGTTAATGCGACGCGTGACCAAAATGCTGGCGTGTTTCTGGCTCAACGCATTAGCATTGCCATTCAACGTGGTAATGCCGCCAGCATGTTGGGTACGCTGCCAACTGGTAGTGGGCTTGAGCATTTGGATTGTCTTTAGACCTTCAACGGTCTATGGGCAGTCTAACTGTATTTGTAGTGTTAGTTTTAGCTTGTATTTTGTTTAGTTATTAAAGGCACTTGCCCAGTTAAAAAAAAGTTTAGAATATACAATGGGACTGACATGTAGACTACTATATAAGTCCCAAAAAAAACTGAATTAAAAAAAAAGGCCGCCTGTTAAAAGCCTAGATGATATTTTTATTGTAATGTTTATGTTATCCTTGTCATTGTATTGTATTGTATGCACAGAATACATAATAGTCCAAGTACTCTAAGAAATAAGTGCTGCAGCTTGCCCCAGGCGACGCGCAGCACTCGCGTTATTTCACTGCGCATCGTCTGCAAAGGACTTTATACTCAACAAAATGTATGGAGCAGCTGATTTTTTTTCGTTATTTCAGGTTGATCCTAAAGTTGTTCATAATGATGAGTACAATGACCTTTTGGCTTAGTACAGGGTAAATGCGTAACCTTGAATAGTTTGGATCTGACTTAAACTCGAGCACTGGTAACGTCTGCAAGAAACTGAAGGGGGCGAGGTTAACATATATTGCACTCACTTACATATTATTATACATACATTACATTACTTACTGGTTCTACAAATGCACAGTTGAATATTGAGCGGCACACAACTGCAAACGATGTGATAACATTTCTATTTACTTTTTCTAAGGGTTCGTCATTTCTTCCCACAAGCTGATTTTGAGGCGAGTGTCGATGCGTCTTAATTTTTTGCTAAAGTAATAAAAAAAATTTTTTTTGCATCGTTTGTGCGTAAATCATTTTTGTACGGAATGTCCGTTCCGGTTTTTATTACAGATATCGGCTTTTAAATACCTCTGACTAGTGACGTCATGTGATATTTTGAACTGTTCCGTGTTTTTTTCTAGAAGTTTCCTTTGATGAGGAAGCGATACGGCTTACTTATCTGTAAAGTAGATCGGGGGAGCATGCATCGCATTTTCTGAACAGAACTGACAGCTAACCGTAGATTTTTTTAGTTCTATTATTTGACCAACTGTACTAATAAGTTGGTCGGTATGAAGACTGTACAGTTGAGTTCATTAAGTCATTAAAACAGTTCCGTGTGAATGAATTATTTTGAAAGAGAGAAAGTCGTTCATTTACCGTGGTACATTTCACTATGGCGGGAAATTCAAATTTCAAACAGTTTTCTTGTCCTTGTAGCTAGGCCGGGCATGACGAACATGAAGTTTGCGATTTTTTACAAAATCATGTAAAGCTATTTATTTCTAATGGACATATTTACTTGCATTAAGATTTGCCACTTACTAAACCATTTTTTTTCTGTTTCAAACGGTTTATTGACAAATGTAAGTAATATGGTGCGTTACTGTTAAATAGCTGTAGGTAATAAAAAAAGAAAAACCATTGATTTGCGCAAACACTGTGTTATTTTACAATAATTACCCGGCCTAGCTACAAAGAAAAAAAAACGGTTTGAAATTTAAATTTCCCGCCAGATGTTAACGTCTATTGAACTTGTTTTTATTAACCGATAGCAAAAAAGGAGGGGATTGGAATGATGGAGGAATTGGAAATTGATTAGTACCTTGAATATTAGGAGCCCCTGGGGCCTTACGGACAACTGCTATTGCGGCACCAAACTAGAGTTGGAAAATCACGCGACCGCAAACCTTATCTGGGCGCGTTAAGGTTCACGTTCGCGTGATTTTCCGACTGAGCGGATTTAACGTTAGTTTGGTGCCGCAATAGCAGTTCTCCGTAAGGCCCCTGATATAACTTTTATACGAACAAAATATAATATAAGATTTTGATAATTACCACCATCTATAATCTATATTATTTATTTATATTAATTATTACTCTTTTAATGGTTTACCATTATTCTGTTCACAATAGGAATCAATGAAAATAAAAAATGCCCAAGTGCGAGTTGGGCTCGCTCACTGAGGGTTCCGTACCACCACATACATAACTTGTTAGCTACTAATAACATAATGACATAATGCTATGTCATTTATGTATAATTTTAGTTGACTTGACATGTAATTCTTATAATTATGAATAATAAATACCAATACCAATACCAATACTAAAGTACAAAAAATAGTGTAAAAAGACAACATCCCATCAGCGCCCAGGCGGTCACCCATCCAAGTACCAGCCGTAGCCCCCCCCCCCTCCCCCTCCACAGCCCGACCTCAGATCGCTCGTAAATAAATTTTCCTTACATTTTTGTTATATTCTCTGCCTTTTCCAATGGGTTTCATCGTACTATTAAGCCAAAGTGCTGTTAAAATTGTATATATAAGCGCCTATATTTAAGTGTATACCTAATTTGTTTATATTTGTGTTTGTCTTACAGGGGTGGCATAGTCACTGCGTGACAAAACCCCTTTACAAAAAAAGATTTAAAAAAATAAAAAAAACGTAATATTTTTTTTTTGTTTCAAAAATTACCGACCCTTGTCTAATTCTAGATAACCCAAGCTTCACTCACGGAACTGTTTGAATTTTCCTATACGTACTTATGTTGGCAGTAATTAGGCCAATCAAATAAATGACAATAATTCTATAATAGTTTAGTTAATACGAATTTGATCACATTTTTATGTCATTGCGTATATATGTGGATGGAGTAAACACATTAAAATCGGATTTGGTAATGTGACGGATGTAATAGTTTGACGTATTTTTGACATTTGAAAACTAGAAAATTAAGGGGGGGGGGGGCAAAATTTCTAATACTCGGAAAAGGGGTTTTCCGTATTTTAGAAATTTTGGTTATGATATTTTAGGTACATATCTATCTACTTCCATGGTTATCTTGAAATTATAAAAATGGTTAAAAATTGAATATTCTATCTAGGAAACCACAGAGAACCCTCATGCAAAGACATTTCGCATGATAGAAAAAAATTATGAAAAACACTAATTTGCGCTTTTCTCCGTTTTTTGGATTCATTAATATACCTATTTTACTAAATATCTTAATATATAGATTTCATAATTATAGAGGAAACCGCAAAGGTACATTTAAGTAGCCTAGTCCGGTGTAAAAAATAGTACTTTCTAATGTTATATGATTATTTACGGGATATTTGCCGTGGTAAGGTTGTGGAATGAGCTCCCGATATTTCGGCGCAGTTACATGCACCATGTTCACGGGAAGACTGAAGAATGCGGGTGGTTGGAGAACAGTTAAAAAGTTAGGTGCAGACATAACGATCTACCGTCTTTCTTAGTCTTACCACGGTAAATATCCCGTAAATAATCATATAACTTTAGTGAACAACCGTGATAGTTTAAAACAGTGTTTTAGTACTTTCTAATTCCAGCAAAATTTCAACGCCTTCGGCTCAGTCGTATATTACCGAAAACATGGCAGAAAACTTTAGGAGATAAACGAATCTCGGAAAACCCAGGATTTACAGCCGTGTCAGAAACAAACCTAACCTTGCAACTTGGAAAAATCTAGAAATTCTCGATTAGGACATCTGGTTACCCCAAGACATAAAAACCTTATAAAGCAGAATATAAACATGGTAATTTTCTATTTAATTCTTACAAACATAGACAAAACCGCAGGCCTAACCTTGTGGATTTCCTGAGCTTGTCTCTTTCTGATGCTTAAGGCGAGGTTTTTCCACTTTTAAGCAACGCTTGTGACTACATATGACCATATATACATATATAAATTCATCTACCTACTCACTCACTCATCAAGAAATATTAAAAATTACCTGACACAAAGCTGAAATTTGGCAGGTAGATTCCTTATGGGATGTAGAAGTTCGCAAAATCCTGTCTTATAGTGCTAACAGACGCTCGAACGCGGCTGACGGACCGCCGTCCAACCAACGGGAGAGAAAGAGTAAGAATATCATATTTCCCTCTCTCTCCCATTGGAAAGACGGCGGTTGAGGTCAGCCGCGTTCGTGCGTCTGTTAGCACTATAAGACAGGATTTTGCGAAAGGGCCAAATTGAGGGGGGTTGATGGGGACTGAACATTTATATAATAGTCTACGCGTACAAAGTCGCGGGCAACAGCTAGTATATATATTGTATTTTAAAGTCTCATTTAGTGGAGCAAAAGCATGGCGCTTACACACAGTCGTGCGTTTCGTTACTTCTATTTTTGAGGTTTTTCTCACATTTTTCTAAAAGTATACCTGTAATGTTAAATATACCCACTTACCTTTACGATTCTCTGCTTAGTTATGAAATTTGTATATGAAGACATTGTGACATCATTTATTAAATAAGTATTTGAATGAATCCAAAGAAAAATCAAGGAGGAAAGAGCAAATATGTGTTACTTTTTTTTTCTATCGAGCGAAATGCCCGTAATCGTGTTTGTCTTTACAGTTATCTAGATAAAACATTCAATTTTTATCAATTTTTATCATTTTAAGCTAACCATGGAAGTAGACAGACAAAAACTAGAATAACAAAAATTGGTAATAGTGGGAAAAGAGGGCCTTAATGAAACGAAGAAATAAACACACTCGAGTAATGTTCTAGTATTGATATTCAAAAGTTATTAAACAATAAAATTAGAATAATAATGCTTGGAGTATGTAATAAAATATTATTTTATTGATTTTATGACAACTATTATATTATTTCTACCATGTACTTTTTTAGGGTTCCGTACTCAAAGGGTAAAAACGGGGCCCTATTACTACGATGTCTGTCTGTCTGTCTGTCTGTTGTATTTTTGTAATGTGAAAACGGTAATACGTACAAGCGTTTCAATAGACTATAGACAAATTTTTATTTATGTAAAAAAATTTTTTTTGGGTATTAAACATATTACACACATTACAAATTGTTTTCCTTCACAAACCGGTTCCAACTCAGCATAATGCTGGTTGCGAACAACCAGCGCTGGTCTTCCGTTGGAGACGCCGGTGACGTCACCCATGGCCAACACCCAACAGTACACGAGAAATTAAATAATAACAATAATAATATAGCAACCACAACAAATAACAAACTAACATTTAAATAAACTTAGCGGTAATATAAACAAACCATAAATAAATTTATAATACTAATAAGGTGATTCGACTAAAACAAAGTTGTTAACAAACTAACACTATCTCAATAAAAATAATTATGAAACTAATTTAGACATTTACTCGGACTTGAAATAAAAATAACAAAGGTTGCCTATTATAAAAATGTTCCCTATTATATAACACTGGTGTTCACGTTTCACGCTTTCTCTAGACAAGCGTGCTCCGACGTAGGTCGCATCAGGAGTGGTGGTGGTCAACGCAAGCCTATTATTTGTTTTAAAAAAAAGTCTTAAACTTGGCATGATTATTAGTACACACTCTAAAATATAACAAAAAAATAATAAATAATGGCCAAGTGCGAGTCGGTATCAAATTTCTGTTCACCACCGGTTCTCGTACGATCACCGAAGTGAAGCAACGACGGGCGCGGCCGGTACTTGGATGGGCGATCGCCTGGGCGTTGATTCGATGTTGTGTTTTTGCAAAAAAAAAAAAATTTACTTTAGTAACTAACAAGTTATGTGATGGTGACCCTTAGTGCGCGAGCCCGACTCGCACTTGGCCGGTTTTATTTCTGAGGTAACGAACGCTGTACGCAGTACGTAGTGTACGTACCTAGGCACCCAAAAAAGCATGGACATTGGACAGTGGACAGTCAATGTGTTAAGTAGGTACCTATAGGTAAGCCCTGGCGCCGGGGCAATAGAATACGGCACCGGTAACCCCTGCCTGTAGTAAAAGGCTACTAAAAAAGGGCCTCCGGGCTCAGGATGGTCAAAGTTGGGGCTCAGACCAGCCACTTAAGCGTGCTTAGGGAGAGAACGACAACGTTGTGCGACCAACGTTGTCGTGGGCGGAGGGTTTGGGACAACACGGTTGTCTCGGGAGGAGACGTAGCGCAGTGCTGAGGGCTCCGGTGCGTTCCTCAGGAGATCCCGGAGCCCTCTTGTCAAGCACTAAGGCTGGTCACCGGGGGGGTTTTACTGGGTCCACATAGCCTAGCTGCACCCCAATGCAGCCGGGTATCTTTGGAAGATATCCCACTCAAAAAAAATTATCTATAGGTATTCAATAATTTGATAGATAGCCCGTTGGTCCAGTTGGTAGTGAACCTGCCTTCTGAGCTTGAGGACGTGGGTTCGATTCCATCTAGGACAAACATTTGTGTTGTTCTATATCTGGTTGTTAATACCTATTTAAGTATGTATTTAAAAACTATTTAAGTATGTATATCAGGCTCTGACAGCCATATCACAAGCTTTGCTTAGTTTGGGGTCCGATGACCGTGTGTGAAAAAATGTCCCGAATATTTATTTTAATTATTATTTATTAATTACATAAAATTCTGCAAGGAATAATGACTAGACAATAACTTTAAAAAAATAAGGTTCAATTACTTTTTTTGTACACTTAGTTATTGTTTTTAGTTGATAAAACTAATAAGCTCATGGCAAAAAGTGGCAGCTTTTTTGGTTTCACACGGTTTATGCATTTAAGTGGCTATAATTAAATAGTTATAGGTATTTATGAAATACCAAAAGTTCTGCAATTGCTTAGTCATCATGGTTAGACAATAACTTAAATATATGCGGATGTTTTTTTTTTTATATACGAAGGTATTGTTTTTTTTAGTTAATAAAACTAATAAAACATGGCTAAAAGTGCCAACTTTTTTTGGCTTCGCACTATTAATTCAATTCATTAATTCACTCACTTACTGACTCATCACGAAATCTCGAAAACTACTTGACCTACGAAGCTAAAATTTGGCAGGTAGGATTCCTTATGGGGTGTAAAGTGTGTGTTAGATATGATAGGTAAAGTAAAGTAAAGTAAATATTTATTTCTGAAACGGTTTAACATTATCATAATTATATTGTATACATGGCCACAAATAATATCTAAACTAGGTTAAATTGAATTAGCAGTGGGCCCCAAACTCGGCTAGGCCACACTATTAGTACATTTTTACCAATTACCTAGTTTAAGTTAGAATAGATCTTATAATTATTTACTTTAGGACCTTGATACTAGTAACAAAGATGTCTTGTAATTATTAGTTACCAATAAAATGATTATGATTAAAGGTCCGCTAAGAAAGGATTTTGCGAAAGAGCCGAATTAAGAGGGGCAAATGGGGACTGAAAGTTTATATGAAAGTCTACGCGGGCTAAGTCGCGGGCTAATATGGTATCTATTTATTTACACGAAATATATTTAAAACAGATATTTAATAGCTAAAACTATTACAGTTACTACCAAACATTAATATTAAAATAAAAAAACAACAAATTAAAACTTAACTATCATAGTAGGTAGTGCCTTTGTTAACTAAACAAAATACAAGCTAAAACTAACACTACAAATACAGTTAGACTGCCCATAGACCGTTGAAGGTCTAAAGACAATCCAAATGCTCAAGCCCACTACCAGTTGCCAGCGTACCCAACATGCTGGCGGCATTACCACGTTGAATGGCAATGCTAATGCGTTGAGCCAGAACACGCCAGCATTTTGGTCACGCGTCGCACTCTGAATGATTTTAGAAAATGAGGTGAGCTAGGTCCCCAAGGGCCCAATGTCTCGACCTCAAACGCCTCAAATATGTAACCACAAAAATAATATAATAAACTATATCATCATCATCATCATCAGCCGGAAGACGTCCACTGCTATATGTAATTAAAACACTGTTTTAAACTATCACGGTTGTTCACTAAAGTTATATGATTATTTACGGGATATTTACCGTGGTAAGGTTGTGGAATGAGCTCCCGATATTTCGGCGCAGTTACATGCACCATGTTCACGGGAAGACTGCGCCGAAATATCGGGAGCTCATTCCACAACCTTACCACGGTAAATATCCCGTAAATAATCATATAGCTTTATATGTAACTAGCTGACCTGACAGACGTTGTCCTGTCTTAGAACTGTCAAACACGCAAAGTCAAAATTGTAAAACTTATTTTTTACACCTTGGGTTACATTATTGGAGTTTTAGTAAGAATCCCTATTTTTTTTGAAAATATAGTATAGCCTATGTTAACCGGGGATAGTGTAGCTTCCCAACAGTGAAAGAATTTATCAAATCGGTTCATTAGTTTCGGAGCCTATTCAATGCAAACAAACAAACAAACAAACAATCAAATCTTTCCTCTTTATAATATTAGTATAGATTAGTTAATTACTATTAAGTAATTAGGTAGTGTAACTTGTAAAAAACATGCTAATGAATCAGACACATACAAATTAAATTTGGTAGAAACCTTCTTGGTTTTCCCGTTAAGTACTTAACTACTAACTTTTAGTATATGTTTATCTATGATACTAACTAGGTACATACCTAATTAAAGGAAAAACAATCATATATTATGTATGCATAATTATGCTGTTAAAATTATTAATTTAATTTATATCCTGCAACTTTTTTTGCGAATTTTTCAATAGACTTTGTTTATATTTTAATTCTAGCCATAGATTTAGAAACACATAGATGTTGGGTCAAATACAAAATTCACCAAATAGCCCTCACTTTATATGTCTAAAAAAATTTATGCCATAGGTTTACAAGCTGACGGGCCGCCTGATGGTAAGCGACCACCGTCGCCTATGGATACCAGCAACACCAAGGCCATCACAGATACGTTGCCGACCCTTAAATACTCTATTAACAGTATTTTGAAAGAAACTCATGTTATAGTTACTCGAAAATGCCGCAGCTTATTCAACAAATTACAGATGTGAGGGGAAAAAAATGGCGTCTTAAAACTTTCTCCGAAATCAAATCTTGAGTACCTACGCAAGTTAGAGCTGTAGGCTTAGCCCCAGATTTGATAGTTTTTGAAAACTTTATCCGTTTACATATTGTTCCATACATTTTAGTAAAGCGCCTCTATCGGAAACGTGGAGGAACTAAAATCGGTAGTAATCAGCGGTATAGATTGCTTCACTTTAATACGAAAAAAGTTTTCGAATACCTTTCAGCCCAGCAATGTATGGAACAATACGTAAACGAAAAAAGTTTTCGAAATCTATCAAATCTGGGACTAAGCGTACTGACCCGTAATCCATAGTTGTAAATATCTTTGCATTATGAAGCTTGAATAAATTGAAATATATTAGTTACTTAGTTCACACGTTTTTAAAAGATTTTTACGAGAATCGTATTGTTTTTGTCAAGTTGTAGGCATTTTTAGGGTTCCGTACCTCAAAAGGAAAAAAACGGAACCCTTATAGGATCACTTCGTTGTCTGTCTGTCTGTCCGTCTGTCAAGACCTTTTTTCTCAAGAACGCGTAAAGGTATCAAGTTGAAATTTATACTAAATACTTGGGTCTACGGTTTCTTTCGGCTGTAAAAAAATAAAAGCTGTAAGTTAACGCAATCAAAAGATATGAACGTTTATGTCGCATATTTTGCGATTTCACAGAGGAACCAAAACCTATAGGGTACTTCCCGTTGACCTAGAATCATGAAATTTGGCAAGAGGAAAGGTCTTACAGCACATATAATATAGGAATAAATCCGAAAGTTACAAATTTGAAGTTATATCATTTAAAAATAATTATTTTGCTATTACTAACTTACATTTTGTAGTTGGAATGTATGGAAGAACCTTATTGTCAACTACAAACTTAAGTTTGTCATTCAATATTTTAACTTGTTAGTTTTTTTTTTTGGTCTCGCGCTCTGAGGGTTCTAACGGAACCCTCAGCACGAGTCCTACTCGTACTTGTCCGGTTTTTTTTTATTGAAATGTAGAGTCAGTTCCGCATGGATATTGCTTCACCTATTTGCTGTGTGTAATAATTATAAAACTTGAAAAAAATTACTATTTTACTTTACTACTTATTACTTTACTTTTTTATTACTTTTTTACGCTTTTGTTAATTTCACTTGGAACTAACCAACTACCAATCTATATTATCGCGTTTGTGTTATATATATGTACTAGCGGTCCGCCCCGGCTTCGCACGGGTATAGATATATAGCCTATGTCACCCGGGGATATTGTAGCTTCCCAACAGTGAAAGAATTTTTCAAATCGGTTCTGTAGTTTTGGAGCCTATTCAATGCAAACAAACAAACAATCAAATCTTTCCTCTTTATCGAGATCGAAAACTTTTTTCGTATTAGAGTGAAGCAATCTATACCGCCGATTTTAGTTCCTCCGCGTTTCCGCTGAAGGCGCTTTACTACAATGTATGGAACAATACGTAAACGGATTAAGTTTTCGAAAACTATCAAATCTGGGACTAAGCCCCCTGATAATTATGCCAATGCTAACTCCTGGATGTAAAGTCTTTGCAATCTTATTCTGTATAGCATTTTATGACTGATCGACTAGGCGTTTAACTACAGTGGAAATAAAACACCCGTGAATAACTACGCATGATGCAAAAAAGCTTAAATTATTCACCAAGGGGGTAAAGCAATGTCTGTTGTTACGAATAGGTTTTTTTTTTACGCGGATAAGTCCGCCTTTGACCACCAACTCGCCTGTTAATAGTTGTCGAAGATGAAGCACGCCGACTAAGAAAATACCTATAGCTTATTGAATCCTGACCGTAATGTAATAATTCTTAAGTTAATTTCCGAACGTAGCGAGGGATATGATCGCACAAGACGAATCTTTAACCCCGAGGAGAAAACTATACCTTTACTTACACCTGCGAGACAATAAATAGCAAGGCTAATATGATAACCATTAATAATTAATAATCTTAGTGCAAATTTATAAATAAAAATTTAATGACAGTATTTTTAAATTATTCCAGTTATGCGAAGTTATGTTTTTATTTTAGTGTTTTGTTTTGGTAAGTTGTTTTTTGTTCAAAGTTGAGCTAGTACCTAAAGGCACAGACGGGTAAGTTCTTAAATAAGATCTTTTTGGTGTAGTACACATTCTAAAGTATAACAACCAATAATAAATAATGGCCAAGTGTGAGTCGGTGACTAATTTCTGTTCATTACCAATTTATAATTCGGTTACTTGGACCACTTTATCATTTCTTTCGCCGAATCTAAATTCCATATTTTATTAATTTTGAAGTCGGTTTTTAAAATTGACAATTATTGTATTTTGTACGTTGCATTTTTATTATATTTATGAGCGAGCTCAACTCGCACTTGGCCGGTTATTTTTTCATGTTGTTGCTTGGATGGACACCGCAGCTTAGCTGTATTCGCGGGATTCCCAAGTTTTGCGAATCAAGTTTCATGCCCCTGGTGGAAAATCACTGAAGCGAATGTTATACTACAATTTAAATACATTTATTTTAAAACTTCCGTTAATTAAATATACGTTAACTATTTTTGGATTCAAAAGGGTATTTTACTTATTGTTTTATTTACAATTAAGCGCACTTATTGCATGAAAAATATGGCGCAACTCCTTGAACTTCGGTAACTTCTATAGTAACTTACTAATCAAATTTTAATGAAACATTCGTTTTTATATAGATCGTAAATAATCATAATTAAAGCCAATTTGAAAAGAGACGCCAAAAATACAAGGTTTTTAGGAGCTTTTCTGCGCCAACGGGAAAAATATAATTCAGCCATATTTACCTACGCTAGAAATGGGTACACCTTAGAATAACTACACAAAGAAACCAAGTACATTCGCAAAATTTAAGCCATTCCAATATATGGCTCCAAAAAAAAAAAATACTATGACAATTTGCGCGGTGAAATCGTACCACAACAAATCAGAAAAGCATCATAAGAGTTATGGTGCAACATTCCACAGGTAGTCCATTAGATTCCTTGCTTATATCGTTTAAAATACCAATCGAAACGTAAGCTACAAAGTGAATTTGTAGCTTACGTTTTGAGAAGGCATTGTTTGGAAACCTACCTTCTCTGAGTAGTTATTCTAAGGGGTACACAAATTTAGGAAAATGATACAATGAGGTGAAATGATTTTTTACGTTGGCGTCAAAACTCCAGTCGAATATAGGATGATGATTTTGGCAGGTCACGCCTAAGAATTTTCGTATTGTTCCGGTAAAATTTTCTACAAATAATGTCGTACTTACTTCATTGATGGGATACCGCCCACCTAGTGAAGTGCCACGCATAATGAACAACCACAGATTATCGAAAATCGGTTTTCAAATAAAATAAATCAAACAAATAAAATTTTATATATAGGTAACCAAATTATATTTGTATATATTAAAGTTATTTGCAATTATCTGTCGCGCAATTACTTATATAGGCCCCCCCCTTCGATCTAAAAAAGGGCCGGTTGGAAGCGGCCTGCATCCAGCGTTTCCCTGCGGTCTCTCTTAGGTCGTCTGTCCATCTTGTGGGTGGACGTCCTACGCTACGCTTACCGGTCCGTGGTCTCCATTCGAGAGAAATTTCGGCTCCATTGGCCATCTGTTCTGCGTGCTATGTGCCCTGCCCACTGCCACTTCAACTATGTCCAGCAGTAGACGTCCTACGGTTGAAATGATGATAATGATGAATTACTTATTTGTAAAAAAACTATTACTTACTGAATGATTTAATTCTTTCAGCATAACCATGCACCTATCGATTCCAAGTTCCATGAGAACAATATCGATGATCGAATAGGTTCATTAGCTATTATACACTACCTCATTCTTACTGTGAGCTGTCAAAATTGTCATCCTATTTTAGACAAAGCATACATATATCAAACTCTTACAATAGGCATGATTCCTAATGTTTAATTTATTACAAATAACCGGCTTAGCGATGAATATAACTAAATACATTACACATACTGAAAAAATAATTTGAATTGGCTGATAAATCTCTGAGATATGAGTATTTAAAGTTTTAGGTGGGGATAGAGAGGGGATGTTCTATCCCTTTCTCGCAAAGCGTGTGTTAGTATAGCATTTGTATGGCGCTCCTGTGCCGTGACGTCACGGCTCAGTATAGTGCGCTCTCTGTCTAGCATGAAATTAAATTAAATTAAAATGCTTATATCTTATTTATTTTTGAACTAATTTTAATTTTGTTTTCGTTGATGAGCTCTATTTATGATCAGCTTTTTTATGAGGCATTAAAAAAAATATCATCATGCCTATTACATGCATATTAGTTTTGTATGGACCTCCTTCGTATAAAAGCCAGCTCCAAAGAGTCCTACTTTTCTCTATTCGTAGATCCTAGTACCTGCTCGCCAATGACGTGTTTTACTACGTATCAAGCTCAATAAGTACCAAAACCAGATTAATTTTACAATCGTTTTTTGTAGGAATTAAATTAAATACGATTCCGCGAGCAAGAAAACATTTATGATATTTGCTAGTCATAATATCATAACACCATTTTACATGTTTATAAATTAATTTCAGTTCCGGTTCAAGAGCTCGTCATAATTTTGGCATTTAATACGAAATATGCTTCAAATTTGACGATTCATCCGCACGAATATTCAAAAGTAGACTTTTAAAATCGATTAATTGAAATTATTTCTTTGTTTAGTAAACATTCTTGAAATATTTTATTCGGATGTGTTCACCGATACACGATTAAAGAAATTTGGCTCGATAGAAAAAAAAATCGTAAACTTTCCTAAAAAAACACCTGTTTTTACGTTCCCTTCAATGAATCAACTTCATTCAGATTCTATAGAAGATATTTTTATCAAATAAAATAGTGTGTTATCCTAACAATCATTCAAATACTTTAGTGGTCGCAGTTATTTGTAAAAGCGTAAGATTATTTGTAGAAAATAAAGAAAAAATAAATATTGAAAATATAAGAAAGCGCGCACGCTGCATTACCTGCATTACCGTCATACAAGTGTATGGTTCTCTAGTATGTTAGTCTATCGGTTTTTTATCGGATACATTTCGGAGAGTGTCCATCGGCTCTGCATGATCTAATTCTCTCCTACCCCATTTTTCTATCGGACTGCCAGAGCGGGCACGAAAGGGAGATACCGTTTCATGGTTGATATTCCAAAAACTCGTACGAAGCGCATTGATTCCTCATTTATTGTGCTAACTGCAAGTCTGTAGAATGCGCTGCCTGAATGATGTTCTCCGATAGTTACAATCTGGTTGTCTTCAAATCACGAGTGAATCGGTTTCAAATAGGCAAGCGTGCTGCATGGTAGACCGTATCATCGAGTTGGAGGACAAACGCAAGCCTAATTACTTTAAAAAATCGATATGAAACCTTCTCAATAAATAAAATAAAAACACTAAAATGGGTTTGCAAAAAAATTACCATGTGCGAGTCGAAATCGCGAAATATGCTAGAAAAGGGTTGAACAAAAAGCGTTCCTGAGAATAGGGGCAATAAAGGGGTTTTGACACACGCCGGACAAACAGACATACGGACAACAAAGTGATCTTCTTAAAGCTTCTGTTTTTTTTCTTTTTGAGGCACATAACCTTAAAAATACCGTCGAATACTTAGTTACAATCTGGGTGTCTTCAAATCACGAGCGAATCGGTTTCTTCTAGGCAAGCGTGCTCCACCGTAGACCACATCATCACGCAAGCCTATCTATCTATATAATTATATTAATACTATCTATACATAAATCTATACTAATATTATGAAGAAATGATTTGATTGTTTGTTTGTTTGTTTGCATTGAATAGTCTCCGAAACTACTGAACCGATTTAAAAAATTCTTTCACTGTTTAGCTACACTATCCCCGGTTGACATATATAGGCTATATATCTATACCGCTAGTAAATATATAAAAATGAATCCCTATTTACCTTGGTCACGCCATAACTTGAGAACGACTACCAATTTCATTCATCTTTTTTTTAAAGTTTTCTCATACTTTGTAGAAGGTTCTTACGGAAAGAAAAATTAAGAAAATTGCGCAGAAAACTTAACGATGATTTAAACTTCGTGCGTTTGAGAGTTCTGAGACAGGACAACAACTGTCTGGTCAGCCAGTCATCTATACTAATATTATAAAGAAGAAAGATTTGATTGTTTGTTTGCGTTGAATAGGCTCCGAAACTAGTGAACCGATTTCAAAAATTCTTTTTTTGAAGTTTGGGAAGCTACATTATCCCAGCTACATTAGTGTCTTTTTGTTTCTCTGACATAATGTAATTTGTAATATATTGACTAGAATTATTCTTAATTTTTATTGACATTTGTAAAATTCTTGACATTTGTATTTTTGTATTTTTATTCTTTATTTTTTGTGAGCTTGTTTTTGTAATTAATTTAATTCCTTTCTTAATTTTTATTGTTATGCATAATTATTCATTTGTGAAATACTAATGTACCTAATTGGCTTGACCGTGTTAAATCTCAATAAATACAATTTAATTTAATCCCAGGATGACATAGGCTATATTATATTTTCAAAAAAAATTGGGATCCTTACTAGTACTCCAGTAGTGTAACCCAAGGTGTAAAAAAATGAGATATACACCCGTGCGACGCCGGGGTGCGTTGCTAGTAAATTATATAAATAAATAAAATAAGAACAAAGAATCTCTTTTGTGAAATAGATAACAAAAAAGCTGGGTACTTACGATTATACGTATACATCTTCTCTTTTCTTGTTATTTCTGCATTAATATACACTTTTAACCACTTGTTCACCGCAAACACTATTATACACATTAATATTATCAAAATGTATTATTATCACAAAATAACAGTTTAATAATCGTTATGAATGTGTGTAGCAATATTCTTTAAAATTCACAACTTTTATAACAATGTTCATCAATAATTTCATTTCACGTGGTTTTCATTTTTTGGTGATTGTATTTTTACGGTGACACTTTTCTCGGTGAATCTGAAAAAGAAAAGAGAGGTTAAAAATAAAATAGGTTTAAGGCTTTAACTTAGTAACCTAATAAACATATAAACAACTTTGACCCGCAAAAAACTGAAAGAAGTGTACCATTCTTCTATATACTAATATTATAAAGAGGAAAGATTTGATTGTGTTGTTTGTTGTTTGTTTGTTTGCATTGAATAGACTCCGAAACTACTGAACCGATTTGATATATTCTTTTACTGTTGGGAAGCTACAATATCCCCGGTTGACATAGGCTATATTATATTTAAAAAAAAAATAGGGATGTTTACTAAAACTCCAATAATGTAACCCAAGGTGTAAAAAAATAAGATTTACAATTTTGACTTTGCGTGTTTGACAGTTCTAAGACAGGACAACGTCTGTCAGGTCAGCTAGTGTTTAATATTTTAGTTTAACGTATAAGCGTCAAACTTGGCTTGATTATAGCACACACTCTAAAGTATAACAACAAATAATAAATAATGGCCAAGTGCAAGTCGGTGAGAAATTTCTGTTCACCACCGGTCCCTTACGATCACCGAAGTGAAGCAACGTCGGGCGCGGTCGGTACTTAGATGGCTGACCACCGGGGCGTTGATGGGATGTTGTCTTTTTGCACTACTTTTTTGTACTTTAGTAGCTAACAAGTTATGTGATGGTACGGAACCCTTAGTGCGTGAGCCCGACTCGCACTTGGCCGGTTTATTTTAGTGAGTATGATGTCTCTATTGGTGTAACCTCATTGGTTCGCACAACTTTGAGCAGCAACTTGGGCCCTGACCGAAATAAAATCTTACTTTATACCTAGCAGAACCCCAGTAAGTTTTTCCAGTTTCAAACCAAATTTTTACGGCTGTTAGAGATAAAAAAACTTGCATCTAGTATAGCGAGTATATAATTCGATAATATAAACGAGTAAGTATATAAGCGATGCGTGCTTAAATCACAAATATAATTAAGTATGTAAATAAAGCTATTATAATTTTATTCATATGCTAAAATAATATAATTTGGGTCAATGTTAAAAAACTCGTGTTGTATTTTTATTAGATAACCACGCCTAATAATAAATAATGCAATTTATCATTTTGGTTTCTCTACGAGATCGAATCAGAAATGAGGAGATCCGTAGAGGAACGAAAGTTACCGACATAGCCCACCGGATTAGCAAGTTGAAGTGGTCACTACCACTAGTTGGATGGATGGATAGATGAAGGATGGAGGAAATATTTGAAGATTGTCAGTATGGCACTTCTACTCGATCCAAGTTTTTTTAAGCATTAACAGCTGCAGATTAGCAATTTGAAGAGGCAGTGAGCAGCAAAGAGTAGGATAACTATACCAAAAGGGTGAGCAGTCTGGTCTTGTCTAACCATCCTGGGGTGTTAAACAAGACCCACTTTCCGTTAGCGTTAATGCCTGCGGAAAGATGAAATTGTATGAAAATGACATTGACAATGACATTAGCTTGAGAGAGGTTATCTCAAGCTAATGTCATTTTCATTCAATTTCATCTTTCCGCAGGCGCTAACTCTAACAGAAAATGGGTCTTGTCTAACCCTCCAGGGCACATATCACGCAGAACAGATGACCGATGGGGCCGAAAGGTTCTAGAATGGAGACCACGGAGCGGTAAACGCAGCGTAGGACCCACAAGAATGACAGACGACCCAAAAGAGACCGCAGGGAAACGCCGGATGCAGGCCGCTTCCAACCGGCCCTTTTGGAGATCGATGGGGGAGGCCTATGTCCAGCAGTGGACGTCCTACAGCTGAAATGATGATGATAAACAGCTGATATTTTTTTCGCGATTTCAGGTTATTTCCTTGTAAAAGTTGTTCATAATGATGAGAAACATAGTTTTGGCAATCTCCCAATAAACTGCCATGTGCTACCGTGGAATCTATTTTAGGTTCTCTTAATTTATAGTTGCCAGCTGATGTTTTAGACACTAACCACAATTTTTTGCATTCACCTGAGATAGGTTTTTTTTCAAACCAGTGCTTTATTAATGAACTAGCTGACCTGACAGACGTTGTCCTGTCTTAGAACTGTCAAACACGCAAAGTAAAAATTGCAAGTCTTATTTTTTTACACCTTGGGTTACATTATTGGACGATTAGTAAGGATGCCTATTTTTTTTGAAAATATAAGATAGCCTATGTTACCCGGGGAAAGTGTAGCTTCCCACCAGTGAAAGAATTTTTCAAATCGGTTCAGTAGTTTCGGAGCCTATTCAATGCAAACAAACAAACAATCAAATCTTTCCTCATTATAATATTAGTATAGAAGTATAGACGACAGGATAAGCGTTTTATTTAGATAATTGAAAGGCGTTACTTTGCGGCAATTAATCTCTAATTCAAGTCGAGAGTGAATCGGTTTCTTCTAGGCAAGCGTGCTTATTAAGCATGCGTAGACCGCATCGTCGCTTAACATCAGGCGAGATAGGCGAGTTGGTGGGCAAGCTCAAGCCTATCTATTATTAAAAAAAGGATTTCCATTTAATGTCGAATTAAGCGAAGGAATTTGGGATCAATAATTGTTTTACATAAAACAAAAAATTATTATAATATGTACTCGGAAAAACTCAAACTGTAATTTAATGATACCAGTTTTGTTTATCCCAACTTGAAACAAAAATTAATTAATTATGAAAAAAATGTGAAATAAATAATAATAATTATGTATACATAATATTTTACATAATAATCGTTTTACAGATTAATTTTAAGCTAGTTTCAGTTTTTTTTTTTTCAGAAAAAAAAAAATGATTAAAAAAGGATAAATTAAATTTGTATCATTAAATTACAGTTTGAGTTTTTCCGCGTAGATATTATAATAAATTTTTGTTTTAGGTAAAACAATTATTCAAGATCAAGTGAGGGTAGGAGAACAAAACACCCGCTCTTCTCGCCGGACTCACCCGCAGCTCGTGACCACGGCCATTGTAACATGGTCGAAACGTCGAGCGAAAGATACATATTTTTTACCTAAATTAAATAATACGTGATAAGTCCCGATAAACATTTAAAATATGTGTTCAAATCGCGAAAGTTTAAAAATTACTAAAACAATTATTGATCGCAAATCAGTTGAAACGAAAATGTAATGGAGATCAGTAAAACAACAAGTTTGAAGTGTTTTATTAGTTCTAAAAAATAACAGACCTTGAAAAATATAGGTACGATAATAACATGGAATATGTATACTGAAGACATTATTTAAATTGGCTAATGGCTACTGATTGGCTAAATAAGCTTTGTTTAAAAGTCTACACATACAAAGTTGCGGGCATCATTTGGCAAACTCATAATTAAAATAGCCAATTAAATACATCCCATATGACATCTGTCAGTCTATTGTTTATTAGTCAATGTAAACCGTAAATTTGCCTTCTTCAATCGAAGTTATGTTGTCATTATTACCTACAATAAATATGTATTTTTAACTGAAATAAGCTTTATTAATTTAAAAAAATTACTTTTTCCACAACAGCTTTTTCGTATTCTTTTCAGCAAACCTTTTCATCTGATGCCCATATTATGATGTGAACATTTTGTCCGCCATCTTAGGGCGTCCGCCATATTGAATTTATCACCTAGGACCAAAGTGCTTAGGAAGACAAACCAATGAAGCCAAACTCGACGGAGTTAGGTCGTTAGGAGTTCCTATGTCCTTCTGTCTCCATCATCAGACCAGCTCGAGGTACCATAACATTGCATTGTCACCGAACTTACATAAGTATGTCAAATTTCGGCTCAATCGGTTGAAGATATCTGCTTCAAAATTGAGTTGCAAGATTCCACCCGGACAAACATATACTTACATATATTACAAGTTAAATAAAAGCTAGTAAAACGTTCAATTGTGAAGACCTAACTTTGAAAATATCGTTACAAGGTTACGTCGTTGAATTTTGATGAAATGTCAAATGTTATTTTTTAACTGGCCCTACTTTAGTTACTTAGTGCACAGATAAACTCACTACTCACTTTTCAAAACGACAGTCCACGTAGAAGTTTTCACACATTGTCATTACATCAAAATTCGACAACAGTTACTGTATAAATACTATACGGTACTGTGTCTTTTTTTACTTAATAATACTGCGTTTTTATACTCTTTGTTTTTTTTATTAACAAGCGTTGCGTTTTTCGGCTCGGCGCGTGGCGTTTTTGAAAATTGGATTTTCACTTTCTGTATTTACACAAATTGTCAGAATAGATGTTTTTTGTTTGTTTGTGTTGTTGTTATGTGTCTTTTCACTTATAACAGAGCGCGTATTTTCTGTAACAATCTCTATTACACATTGTTTTTAAACACACTGTGCACTTATAAAATTGTGTTTAAAAAAACGCACAGTGCTCTTCAAGCGACTTTTATGTACTGCTTTAAAACGCTGTCTAAACGCAATGTCTAAATTTTTTTACTCAACGTCTTATTTCACACTGCGTTTTAAAAGCTCTTAATGCTTTTACACGCTTTTTGTTAATGCTTTAGCTTTTTTTTTTTTTTTTTTTTTTTTAATACCAAAACTCTGTTTTTAACGCAATTTTTTTAATACACGCGGCGACTATAATACACGCTTGTGTATTAAAAACGCGTCACGCGCTATCGCGACAATTGTAGAATTAAGACTGGATCAAAGTATTGCGAATTTAGTGATAAACGGTTCCGTCAGAGAATAGCTAATTAAATGGATCTTTGGGTGGGAATCTTTGCCTATTGTTTGCGGACTTCTAGGAAGCTAAACCTAAAAGTTTACAATGAGTCATGAAATGTCAAACATCGTGTCTACAAAGATTTATTTTATTCTTTCGTGATTTTGGCGTCGCACGCTTTTGCATTTGCCGTATTGAATTATTCTTTTATCATAATATTTTTTTAAATATTTATCAAACAAGTCTTTCACAGTCAAAGTCAAGCAAAGAACGTCACGGTCAAGTCAAATTCATGCCCTAGTAAAGTGGTGGAGACTTTACACGAGGCTTCTATGGAGCTTTGGAAACAACACGAATATACATGTTTCACCTCGTTATATCACTTACCCACACTCGAGCACATCCACAAAAACTTAATAAATATTAATCCACCACTAATTGTTACGCTAACCCACGAATTAAAAAAAATACAATGAGACATGTTTTTTCATGTTGGCACCAAACCTCCGCGGAGATCTTAACGGTGGAAAAGAGATATAGTTAGATAGATATAGTTTTGACGTTGACATGTGAATTTGAAAATTAAGGTACAATTTTATTATACTCGGCCCAGGTTTTTTGTTGTTCTGATAGCTGCAATGAAACTGTAAAAAGCTGAATGGCAACATAATACAAACAACACAGCATTCTATACAAACAACATAGAGAGAAAATAGAACAAGAAAAGTAATTGAAATAAAATCATTTTTAGAAAAAAAAAGAACCGACTCCAAAAATAACTGATTATAAATTGTAAATATATAAGTAGGTAATATTCATAATTTCGTTGATTGTCCTCTAATGCTCATTGCTTTGAAGTTATTTAAATATTATTTTCTACTTTTTAGTTTCAGTTTGTAAATGATAGGCATAGTCATGAAGTCGGTTCTTTTTTTTTCTAAAAATGATTTTATTTTTAAATTTTTAGTGGGATTTATTCCGCAGAGATAAAAAAGCGCGCGTCGGGCTCGCGTACTGAGCGCGCTCGCGTGCGTTCCGTATCACCACAAAATACAAAAAGTGCAAAAAGACATCACGTCCAGGGGCTTTACGGACAACTGCTATTACAGGCACGTAATGCGCTCAGTTGGAAAATCACGCGACCGCAAACCTTATCGTGCCCAGATAGGGTTTGCGGTCGCGTGATTTTCCAACTGAGCGGATTAGGTGCCTGTAATAGCAGTTTTCCGTAAGGCCCCAGGCACCATCACCCGTACCCATCCAAGTACCGACCGCGGTCACTGACTCACACTTTGCCATTATTTATTACCTACTGTTATACTTTAGAGTGTGTACTATAATCATGCCAAGTTAGACGCTTGTACCTACATATTGCCGTTTTTACATTAGACCAATTACAAAAATACGTAAAAAATACGTTTGTTGTAGGGCCACTTTTAGTTTTTACTTTTTGACTTTATTATTATTTGTTAAGTTAATACGCTGTAATTTACAAGTTCTGTAAAAAAAACTGGCTATCTATTACGGTTCAAAAGACAGCCGTTAAAAGGTAGGACAGACATCACATGCAGATAGCGTAGGCTCAGTTAACCCGTAGGTCCCGTTTTTACCCTTTGGATACGGAACCCTAAAAAGGAATAATAAACCCTAATAAGGGTCCAAAACTCCATAGAAGCCTCTTGTAAAGCCTCCACCACTTTACTGGTGCATGAGTTTGACTTGACCGTGCATGATTAGCTCTGCTTGACTGGCTTGTTTGACGCTATTGAACACTATATAAAATATTTAATATTAAATACACGACACTATTTAATATTACGACTCAAATACTCTGTATCCATGTCTCTGGTCATGAAAAATTTAACGAAAAACAACAGTGCATGGTTGCCATGGAGACACTTCTTAGTTTTTTTTTTGAAGTCTGTTCCTCTATGTTTGTCAGTAGTAGATCTGTGATGTTTGCTGTTTAGTTGACAGCGTCGCTAGTGGAGAACAAAGTATGAAATTCACCAAGAAATAACTGTAGTTCCAATGTTGCCCACCTTAACAGCTAAGTTAGTGGCACTGTCCAATGTTTACAATGTACATTGAATTTGTAGATATTTTTGTAGATTTTTCAAAAAGCACTGAATCAATGTCGATAAAAAAATTATGGGACCACCTATGAGTTATGACCTACCAACCAAAAAAAGAATCATCAAAAACAATTCTAAATTGGCGGAGTAATCGCGTAACAAACATACAAAAAAAAAGAAGCAACATACAGTCGAATTGATAACCTCCTCACGAAGTCGGTTAAAAACAGCTTATTTTTAAAATCGATTTGACTATCACTACAAATACAGTTAGACTGCATATAGACGTTGAAGCTCTAAAGACAATCCAAATGCTCAAGCCCACTACCAGTTGGCAGCGTATTTTATTTTATTTTATATAATTCATAGGCTTGCGTTTGACTACCATCTCGCCTGATGATACGGTCTACGATGGAGCACGCTTGCCTAAAAGGAACCGATTCACTCGTGATTTGAAGATACCATGATTGTAACCATCGGGAACACCCATTCAGGCAGCGCATTCCACAGACTAGCAGTTCGCACAATAAATGTGGAATCAAAGCGCTTCGTACGGGTTTTCGGAATGTCAACCATAAAGCGGTGATGATTTTTCGTGCCCGCTCTGGCAGTCCGATAGAAAAATGGGCAGGAGGGAATTAGATCGTGCAGATCCGACGCACACTCTCGAAAACGTATCCGAAAAAACAACCTTTTTTAATTTGTTAAAAAATGTTTTTTAATTTGTTAATTTGAAAAAATTCATTTATATATATAAAAAATTATATATATAAATGAATCCCTATTTAACTTGGTCACGCCATAACTTCAGAACGACTTTACCGATTTCATTCATCTTTTTTTAAAAGTTTTCTAATACATTGTACTTAGAAGGTTCTTTTGGCAAGAAAAATCAGAATATTGGAAAATTTCGGAAAACTTCGCGCGTTTGACAGTTCTAAGACAGGACAACGTCTGTCGGGTCAGATATATATATCCTACATGCCGCCAGCATGTTGGGTACGCTGCCAACTGGTAGTGGGCTTGAGCATTTGGATTGTCTTTAGACCTTCAACGGTCTATGGGCAGTCTAACTGTATTTGTAGTGTTAGTTTTAGCTTGTATTTTGTTTAGTTAATAAAGGCACTTGTCCTACTAATATTATAAACGCGATAGTTTGTATGTATGGATGTATGTTTGTTCCTGTTTCACGCTGACAACGGATCGACCTGATTTTTTGCATAAGTATAGTTCAAGAGCCAGAGAGTTACATAGGCTACTTTTCATCATCATCATCATCACCATTTTTCGTCACTACGCGGGTGAAACCGCGGGGCGCAGCTAGTGAATAGATAAAGGAACTTTTAGAGCTTAAAAACTCAAAGTTATTTGGTGTGAAAATGCATCATCATAATCATCAGCCTATCGTGTTCCCACTGCTGGGACAGTGGACTGCTCTCAGAGAGAGGATCTTCTGATCCACCATGCTGGCCCAGTGCATTTTGGCGAATATCATTATGTTTTTGAAATTTTGAGGTACTTGGACATACCGGCTTCCTCACGATGTTTTCTTTCACCGTTGTTGAGAGATCGCATCGAAACTGGACGTTATTTATTTAAGTACTAAAATAACATTGATGTAGAGCCGAGGATCGAACCGGGTGCCGTCAGATTGTAAAGCGCACATGCAACGGCACAGCCACCATCACCCTAAAATTTTTGAAATTAGGCGCTTTTAATTTAAAGGACAATGAGCAAAAATGTATGAAGATTTTAAGACCAAATTTACAGACACTTCTAAGGTCTTTCTTATCTGCCAATCCTCGGTCAATTCATCTTTAAATAGTTAGTCCAAAGATATTCGCATTTATGTAATTAAAAAAAAACGCGGAAATGTATGTATTAGTAGTTTGTTTATACGTCTTGTAACCAGCGAACTAGATTACTATAGAACCGTAACTCCAAACGAAAACGTCCAAGAAAACGGCCCTCGGCTCTCATAGTATATTTAGGTATAGCTTTACACCGTCAGCAGACTAGCCTATAGCATCAGGAAGTTGAATTGGCAGTGGGCAGGGCACATATCACGCAGAACAGATGACCGATGGGGCCGAAAGGTTCTCGAATGGAAACCACGGACTGGTATAGCGCAGCGTAGGACGTCCACCCACAAGATGGACAGACGACCTAAAAGAGACCGCAGGGAAACGCTGGATGCAGGCCGCTGCCAACCGGCCCTTTTGGAGATCGATGGGGGAGGCCTATGTCCAGCAGTGGACGTCAGTGGCTGAAATGATGATGATGCTGATTGTAAAAATGACGGAAACAGCGGGACGAAGCCAGCGTTCTAAAACTACTGCATTTGAGGTCACGTTTTTTGCCGACGTCGGAATATCAAGTTTAGTTAAATACTGTATATTTTAGTTTTAATCTTTAAAACTAACGGGTTATGTTAAACTGGCGATCAGAAATCATACGACGTTTGTTTTTATGATCATTATAAAATTTATTCAAACTTGTATATATATGTAGTCACTTCCATGATTAATACTGTAATAAATATTTTTAACTATCTGCGTCCCGTGGTTGTGCTTGCGTGGAATACCCCTCAAGAATTGTAATTTATAGGGTTCCGTACCCAAAGGGTTAATACGAGACCCTATTACTAAGCCTACATTGTCATTCTGTCCGTCTGTCTGTACGGCAGTATCTTTAGAACCGTAATAGATAGTCAGTTGAAATTTTCACAAAATATGTAATGTTACGGCGGATAAATCAAGAAATATAAAAAAAGTCAAAAAGTCAAAACAAAAGGGGGGTTGTCCCCATACAACAAACATATTTTTACCGTATTTTTGTATTAGCTCTAATGTAAAAACTGTATTACGTACAAGCGTCAAACTTGACATGATTATAGTACACACTCTAAAGTATAACAAAAAATAATAAATAATGGCCAAGTGTGAGTCGGTGACACATTTCTAATCACCACCGGTTCTCGATGGATCACCGAAGTTAAGCAATGTCGGGCGCGGTCAGTACTTGGATGGGTGACCGCCTGGGCGTTGATCTATTGTTGTCTTTTTGCACTACTTCTTCGTACTTTAGTAGCAAACAAGTTACTGCTCTATTTGCTCTAGTGTAAAAACTATAATACGTACAAGCGTCAAACTTGGCATGATTATAGTACAACACTCTGTAAAACTGTAAGGACCCGGGTATGTCCTAAAACTGCGACCAGAACCACCGGAGGATGGGCAGCAGCGTCTTATTAGTACACGGTGAACGTACTGCGATCCCCAAACCGCCTGCCAAGCGTGGGGATTATGGCAACACCCCTCTCTACGAGGGAGGCCTTTGTTCAGCAGTGGACGTTTACAGGCTGATGATGATGATGACTCTGTAAAACAATGAATAATAATTACTGGCCAAGGGCGCGTCAAACAAATTTCTGCTCACTAAAGTTAAGCAACGTCGGACACGGTCGGTACTTGGATGGGTGGCCGCCTGGGCGTGATGTTGTCTTTTTACACTACGTTTGTATTTTGTGGTGGTACGGAACTCTCAGTGCGCGAGCCCGACTCGCACATGGCCGGTTTATTAAATCATAATAACAGGAGTAATTGGTTACTTGGAAGACATAATATTGTCATACAAGTTAACGAAATTGGGTAATTTACTAATTTTAAAGTAAATTTTTATTTTTGTTCTGCTTTTTCATTTTTAAACCACCCCAATATCTCTAAGACGATGCACAAAAACTCGTACCTACCCGTATGTAGCTGTAGCCCGTTCCGATACGGATTTATGACTGATTATTTAGCCGCGCAGTGTGAATTTTGAGGCTCTACTTCAACCACTGACCTAAAAGTCGTCATTGTGACTTCTGTTCGAATAATCTTTGACACGCAAGTAGGCATAAACTTGATTTATGCTTTTGTAATTTTTATATCATAACAACATCGAACATGGTTATATTTTAATAATTTAAAATCAGGTGTCAAATTGTTGCCTGTGGAAAAATATGTATACATCGTTATCGTAGTTACAGCGGCACTCAGAGACGTTATTTAAGACGAAAATATGCTTCAAATTTGACGATTCGTCATCACGAATATTCAAAAGTAGACCTTTATAATCGAACTAGCAGACCTGACAGACGTTGTCCTGTCTTAGAACTGTCAAACACGCAAAGTCAAAATTGTAAATCTTATTTTTTACACCTTGGGTTACATTATTGGAGTTTAGTAAGGATCCCTATTTTTTTTTTGAAATATAATATAGCCTATGTTAACCGGGGATAGTGTAGCTACCCAACAGTGAAAGAATTTTTCAAATCGGTTCATTAGTTTCGGAGCCTATTCAATGCAAACAAACAAACAAACAATCAAATCTTTCCTCTTTATAATATTAGTATAGATAAATGTTCTTGAAATATTTTATTCGGATGTGTTCCGCGAATAAATAAATTTGGCTCGATAGAAAAAAAACGTAAACTTTCCTAAGAAAACCCGTTTTTACGTTCCCTTCAATGGATTGAATCAACTTCATTCAATATTATAGAAGATATTAATATTAAAAAAAATTGTGTGTTATCCTAACAATCATACAAATACTTAAGAGGTCGCAGTTTTTTGTAAAAGCGTAAGTTTATTTGTCTATACTAATATTATAAAGAGGAAAGATTTGATTGTTTGTTTGTTTGTTTGGATTGAATAGGCTCCGAAACTACTGAACCGATTTGAAAAATTTTGATAGCCCGTTGGTCCAGTTCGTAGTGAACCTGCCTTCTGAGCTTGGGGGCGTGGGTTCGATTCCCACCTAGGACAAACATTTGTGTGACGAACATTTGTGTTTGTTCTATATCTGGGTGTTAATATCTATTTAAGTATGTATTTAAAAATATATATGTATGTATATCAGTCTCTGGCAGCCATATCACAAGCTTTGCTTAGTTTGGGGTCAGATGACCGTGTGTGAAAAAAATGTCCCGAATATTATTATATATTAATTATTAATTATTATTTATTAATTATTTCACCGTTGGGAAGGTACACTATCCCCGGGTAACATAGGCTATATTATATTTAAAAAAATATAGGGATCCTTACTAAAACTCCAATAATGTAACCGAAGGTGTAAAAAAATAAGATTTACAATTTTGACTTTACGTGTTTGACAGTTCTAAGACAGGACAACGTCTGTCAGGTCAGCTAGTATCCAATAAAGAAAAAATTTATATTGAAAATATTTGAAAGCGCGCACGCCGCATTACCGTCATACAAGTGTACGGTTCTCTACCGTGTCGCCGCGAAGGAATACTTAAAATTGCTCTGTCAACTTCTCGTTGACGGAAATTGTCACACATGAAAACGAGACAAAACAATTTTAATTATTCCTTAGCTTAAGAAACGTCTCTGAGTTTGGCTGTTTAATATTGTAAGAAGAGTGACATAATTATCTAATACTAGCTTTTTTTTCTTCGTACGCGTCGACTTTCATATGATATTTCAACCCCCTTTTGCCCCCTCAATTCAGACCTTTCACAAAAACTTTTCTTAGCGAACTCTCTACACCTCATAAATAATCCACTTGCCAAATTCCAGCTTCGTAAGTCAACTGGTTTTCGAGATTTCGTGATGAGAGTGAGTAGATGAATTTCGCTTTTATATGATACTAGCTGACCTGACAGACGTTGTCCTGTCTTAGAACTGTCAAACACGTAAAAGTCAAAATTATAAATCTTATTTTTTACACCTTGGGTTTCATTATTGGAGTTTTAGTAAGGATCCCATTTTTTTTTGAAAATATCATATTTTTTCACTGTGTTCATCAATACAGTGTGTGTGCGTATAGCCTATGTCACCCGGGGATAGTGTAGCTTCTCAACAGTGAAAGAATTATTCAAATCGGTTCAGTAGTTTCGGATCCTATTTGATGCAAACAAAAATCCAAACAAATAAAAATAGTTATTTTTTTATATTTTTTTTCAGTTTGAATTTATAGAGATACGTTTGCTGAATCGTGCGCAGTTTCTGGGGAGAAAAGTACCCCATGATGTAGGTACACTAGCTATCATCCTGCCAAATTTCGCTAAGATCGGCCAAGCCGCTAATTCGAGAAAAGCGAACACACAGACTTACAGACTTATCGCATTTACAACGGGGAGTGTTCTGAAGAACTGTTTGATCTGATGCCGGCGTCGCAGTTTTACCATCGCACTAGTCGCCACCGCCTGAAGGCTCATCCACACATCATAGATCAGTGGAAATCGCACACTGTCCGATTAACACGATCCTTCTTGCCTCATACTTGCATTATGTGGAATGAGCTACCTTCCGCGGTGTTTCCGAGAAGCTACAACATGGGGTTCTTCAAAAGGCGAGTTAATCGAGTCCTAAAGGGTAGGCAACGTATTTGTTACACTGGTGTTACAAGTATCCATAGGCGAGGGTGACTGCTTACCATCAGGCAGCCCGTCTGCTTGTTTGCCACCAATGGCATAAAAATAAATACAGAGAGCCAGAATCATTTGCTTTGTTAAAATATTAGATAGAATGTAATTTATAATACCACTGTTTAATTTTCTCGCAATTTAAGTGTATTCTTAACTCGTGCTTCAAACCCATTTTGACTTCGGCTCGGGCTGATAAACGTCTCGGCTAAAATGAGTTGTTTTATGCACTCGTTTTTTTTTTGTTTTTTTTTATAATAGTCGACAAACAAGCGACGGGCCACCTGATGGTAAGTGGTCACCGTCGCCTATGGACACCTACAATACCCGGGGCATTGGCGGTGCGTTGCCTACCTTTGAGGACTCTATTCACTCTTCGCTTGAAGCAATTGAGGTTATATTTTGGAGGAAAAACCGAAGGTGGTAAGCCATTCCACAACCTACAGGTGTGTGGCAGACACAATCGATCTAATCGAACAGTGCGAGACTTCCACGCATCTATAATATGAGGATGGCTTTTTTGGCGATGGCGGCCGGTTCGATAGTAAAACCGCGATGGAGGGATGAGGTCAAAAAGTTCGTCAGAGCATTCCCCATTATAATACCTGTAAAACAAGCTGAGCGAACCAACATCTCGGCGCAAGCACAGCGGTTCCAAGGCGTTGGTTAGAGTCGGGTCATCGACAAGTCTAACGGCTCTTCTCTGCAAGGAGTCAAGCGGATCAAGCTTGTACTTCGGTGCGCCACTCCAGAGATGGGAACAGTATTCCATGTGTGGTCGAACCTGCGCTTTGTATAACAAAAGACGTTGGTTCGGCGTGAAGTACCGCTTGGCTCTATTGAGAACACCCAATTTTCTGGACGTTAGACCTGCCTTGCTCACCAAATGACTCCTAAACTTGACCTCGCTGGAAATGTCGACGCCCAAAATAGCGATGTTGTACCTCGTACAGTAAGTAACTCGTTGCACAATCTACAATTTTTTTAAGTAAATTTTCGGGGAAGTTTTATCTATGCCACCGCTGCGGCAGTTTTGACCTCTGAATGCTCCATTATCAGAGTACACGATTCGCCAATGACCCTAACACGTGAACTGATAACTAAATCTCGAGTGGCGGGTTTGTTTACCCAAAAAATCGTGTTTAGGGTTCCGTAACCAAAGGGCGCAAACGGAACCCTATGACTAAGCCTGCGCGGTCTGTCCGTCTGTCCGTCCTATATACCTTAACGGCTGTATCTTTCGATCCGTAATAGACAGCCAGTTGAAATTTTCCCTGAATATTTAATGTTACGGCGGTAATATTATAGCCAAAAAGTAAAAATAAACTTTTTTTTTAAATGTATTTTTGTATTTGCTCTATTGTAAAAACGGTAATACGTACAAGCGTCAAACTTGGCATGATTATAGTACAACACTCTGTAATACAATGAATAATAATTACTGGCCAAGTGCGCGTCGGTAACAAATTTTTGCTCACTAAAGTTAAGCAACGTCGGACACGGTCGGTACTTGGATGGGTGGCCGTCTGGGCGTGATGTTGTTTTACACTATGTTTGTATTTTGTAGTGGTGTACGGAAGCCTCAGTACGCGACCCCGATTCGCACTTCGCTGGTTTATTTTTATTGAAATTAAGCTTGCGTTTGACCGCAATCAAATGCTTGCTAAGTAACAAATCCTAAGGGCGCTTGCAGACGATGCGAAGTACAAGTAGCAAGTAGAAGTTGTAAGTAGCTACTACGCATCGTCTGCAACATTTTGCTTAATGCAAGTTGCAGTAGCAGTGCTTAGTAGTACTTCCACCGTGTGCCTTAAGTACCAAATGCTAAGTATCAAATGCCAAGTATCAAATGCTAAGTAACAAATGCCAAGCAACAAATGTTAAGTAACAAATGCTAAATTACAAATGCTAAGTAACAAATGCGAAGTATCAAATGCTAAGTAACAAATTCTAAGTAACAAATGCTAAGTATCAAATGCTAAAAAACAAATGACATCTGTCAGTATCATCGAGATATTACCTATAGAGTCACAAACTCTAAGTGAAAACTGTCTAAAATAGAGCGTCGTTGGTCATACCTAGACATCAATTATATAGTTCGCAATGTCACATTTACTCCAGTTTAGACGTTATGTCGCTTGCATAGTGTTCAATGTCGCTTATCCGCTATGTCATCGCAGCACTGGCATCGTGCAGCATTGTATTTTGTAGGCGGTTGCCTTACAACTAATGAAAAACCCGGCGTAATTCAAATTCAAAATATTTTACTAAGGACAACTAAAAATCCATTGGGTTAGTACAAACAAAACTTAAAAACTATTGTTAGATAAAAATACAATGCAATGCGTAGCGTGCACCGAGTATTGGCTCGGATATTTTTTGCACATTTATGACTCTATAAGTATTGTTTCTCGATGGTCAGTAGCTATTAACTGCTTTGAGCTAAGAGCATGCTTAAAACTAACATGCTAAATCAGAGAAAATGTAAACCAAAGAATGTGGCATGCATAACAAGCATGCTATTTTGGGAGCATATTTGTCATTGGCTTTATTTATTTATTGATAAAAAAGACAATTAGCAGGTCATTGATTTTCACTTAGAGTGAAAGTTATTAATTGATAGGTATTGAAAAAAAAACAATAGTGAAATAAAACAGATAAAAAAGGACAAAGTTAATTTGCATATTTTTAATTAGTGAGATAAAAAAAGTTATTGAATGTATAGACTAAATAAAAATATCAAGGTTTTCAAATACGTTTATTCCATTCTGTCCGACTAGTAGTTCGATGATTTAACTATATAGACAAAAATATTGTTAATTTGTTAAACTGGCTAGTCCAGGGGTGTCCAACATACGGCCCGCGGGCCACAATGCGGCCCGCCAATGTTCCTGATCCGGCCCGCGAACGAGTCAAAAGTTGGGATATTTTTAACTTTTTTAGATGACATTTTGTAAAGAACGTCGAATCATATGTTCGTAATAGTTATTTATGATACAAGTGCGGTAAGTTGGTTATTACAAACGAGTAGGCGTACCATAGTCACGAGTTTGTAAAAACCAATCCGCACGTGTGCCATACAACGTTTTACACCACATTTGTTTTCGCTTCATTCGCTTCAAATGTTTTTTTTTTTATGGAAATGGAAATTTAAAAAATACCGTAAAGTACACGCACGGTGCTATGTGCGGTGCGTAATGTTTAACTTTCGAACGATGTATACAGTCTTCGTAAGTGCACTTTTTGAGCAAATGTGTTGTAAAATATTAAATGCCGTCCTTAAAAAAATTGCGTCGTTTGATCACAATACGACTCGGTGAAAACGTGCGACTAGCATATCGGGAAAAACCAAAAAATAAAATGTAAATGCCATTTTAATTCTTGGAACAACACCTGCGCGCGATAACGTTAACATTACCGCCCCTCTCACCCACCCACTCCCTCCGCGCATGCAACATACAGGCCTAGTGTACCCTTTCTACCATTTTACTTATATTAGTCTTGATTTGCTCAGTTACGAAGCATATTGTTACGGGGTATGGGTCGGGATTGGAAGGAAAGACAGCTTACCCCGGTGAGACGATTTATTACCAAGCGCTTTTCTACACACAATTTTTTTATCAACCCACTTTGTTATTTTTTCACTCTATTATTCTATACATCATACTGACATCCCCTGTCATTCTCCCGAGGTGACTGGTGACGGCCTCTTACGAACGAGGTTGAACGCCATCTCTGCTCTATAGAGGTTCGTTCGCACCGAGACCGTCACACTATCTTGGCCCGCCATAGTTACAAAGTTAATAAATCAGGCCCTCCACAAAATTTAGTTGGACACCCCTGGGCTAGTCGAACAATTGGGACACGCAAATTTTATTCCAGACTAGCAGTCCGCCCCAGCTTCGCACGGGTATAGATTATATAGCCTATGTCACCCGGGGATAGTGTAGCTTCCCAACAGTGAAAGAATTTTTAAAATCGGTCCATTACTTTTTGAGCCAATCCGTTACAAACATACTTACATACAAATCTTTCCTCTTTATAATATTTTATTATTCCAGAAAGAACTATTGGTAGAAAATTACAGCGAAAACAAAAATGTTATACTCTTAAATAAAACACAGCTTTAAATACCTGCTACCTAGTAGAACCATAGAATTTTCTATTATTAAAAGCACCTATGTGCATATGTCGCAGATGGATTGCTTAGTCACCTGTTTTACATAACCGCTAGCTGTTTTACAAAACAGCACCGTTATGTAAAATCTAATCCCCTCCTGCCCATTTTTCTATCGAACTGCCAGAGCGGCCACGAAAAATCGTCACCGCTTTATGGTTGATATTCCGAAAACCCGTACGAAGCGCTTTGATTCCATATTTATTGTGCAAACTGCTAGTCTGTGCGATGCGCTGCCTGAATGGGTATTCCCTGATGGTTACAATCTGGGTGTCTTCAAATCACGAGTGAATCGGTTTCTTCTAGGCAAGCGTGCTCCAACGTAGACCACATCTCGCTTAACATCAGGCGTGATGGTGGTCAAACGCAAGACTATTATTTTTTAAACAGCTGAACTACGTTAAACGGTTTTTCATAACTGAATTCTAATACGCAGAATTGCATAAACGTTTTGCTTTTATCAATGCAGCAGGTCAACGATTAGAGGTAAAGCATTTTCAAAAATATACCAAATTTGCAACAACGTGACTTCAAAGGAAGCTGATTATCTTTGACCCGATTCTACTTTGCGGTGATATAATAACATTAATACCATGTTGTTATCAAGTTTGCTGCATACGTAGGCCTGTCTGGCTGTATCGATGACGGTTATAACCATTTGGCTGATCATCCTTTACCTCGCGCCATGAAAATGGTACATCATTTTAGCATACACTTTGTCGAGCGGACCAATCCTAGGCGCGAATTGAATGAATGAATTTTGAGTCTCCTAACACAAGCCGCCATTCGAGACCCTCCCGCGACCGACGTGGCTTACTCGTGCAAAAGAGAATCAGATGACTTGTGCGATCAAACTTTCTGCTGGCTTTTTGAAAAAACTCATAGTCACACAACGGGCAATGGAGAGTTAAAGATAAAGATAAAGATAAAGATAAAGATAAAGATAAAGATAAAGATAAAGATAAAGATAAAGATAAAGATAAAGATAAAGATAAAGATAAAGATAAAGATAAAGATAAAGATAAAGATAAAGATAAAGATAAAGATAAAGATAAAGATAAAGATAAAGATAAAGATAAAGATAAAGATAAAGATAAAGATAAAGATAAAGATAAAGATAAAGATAGAGATAGAGATAGAGATAGAGATAGAGATAGAGATAGAGATAGAGATAGAGATAGAGATAGAGATAGAGATAGAGATAGAGATAGAGATAGAGATAGAGATAGAGATAAAGATAAAGATAAAGATAAAGATAAAGATAAAGATAAAGATAAAGATAAAGATAAAGATAAAGATAAAGATAAAGATAAAGATAAAGATAAAGATAAAGATAAAGATAAAGATAAAGATAAAGATAAAGATAAAGATAAAGATAAAGATAAAGATAAAGATAAAGATAAAGATAAAGATAAAGATAAAGATAAAGATAAAGATAAAGATAAAGATAAAGATAAAGATAAAGATAAAGATAAAGATAAAGATAAAGATAAAGATAAAGATAAAGATAAAGATAAAGATAAAGATAAAGATAAAGATAAAGATAAAGATAAAGATAAAGATAAAGATAAAGATAAAGATAAAGATAAAGATAAAGATAAAGATAAAGATTATTTATTTGCACAAAACACGAGTAAATCATACACACATTTCACAGAGAGCTATGCTTGGAGTTTCTTTGCGCGGCTTGCGGCGCGCTCGATCGAACTCGCGCTGTTTTTGCGGTGAATCCATGCAACAGTATAAATTATTGCAGTAGAACAACTGAAGTAGTACATCTTTTTTAAAGTGCTGTATCTTTAGTTTTAGTTATTTCTTTTTAGATTTGTATAACTATAATTATGTACTATTTATTATAAGTCTCTGTATCTATATACTAATATTATAAAGAGGAAAGATTTGTATGTAAGTATGTTTGTAACGAATTGGCTCAAAAACTACAGGACCGATTTTAAAAATTCTTCCAACATTTGAATGCTACATTATCACTGATTAATATAGGCTATAGGTATATCTATACCCGTGCGAAGCCAGGGCGGGCCGCTAGTACTAAATAAAATGCATTTCAAATTATTATATTGCACCAAAAAAAAGATTGAATTGTTTTTGCTAAATATGGTGAAATTTTACTATGGCATCAATAGTGAAATCGCAAAAAAAAACTTTACGAAATATTCATTAATCCGTGACAAAATGTATGGAACAGCAGATGTTTTTGTGATTTAAGGCTAGACTTCAATTCCAAGGAGACTGGAATGGTTTACGGTCTGGCAAATTCTTTTTTACAGGGATTAACGGCCGGTTATCCGAGTCGCGTAGGCAACAAAACGCTCCCTCAGCCCCCGCCAAGTTATAGCGACGATATATTTTGCCACCCAACAGACAGGACGCCCGCGGGGGGAGTGCAACGACAAAAACTAACATAGGTCCGACCTCGATGACGCCTGGCGCGGTACTGAACGCGGCGCGCGCAAATACTCGCGACCTTATTACGCTTTTAATTTCACTAAAATACGAAACTATTCGCTATCAAAATTCTATCCAAATAAAAAAAAATTGAATTAAATTGCCTTTCAGTCCATGCAATTTCCAGGTTGTTACGAGCTTTCATTAGAGCATAAAACGAAAAAAATAAACTAACTCGACTTTGTTTCTGATTTTTTTTATTTATGAAATTTTATTCTATCGTGTTTTGAACCAAATCATAAACTCAAACACATGTATCTGTGACATGTATTTTTTTCCAGCTCAAATATATGTAGTAATTTATAGAATACTAGCTGACCTGACAGACGTTGTCCTGTCTTAGAACTGTCAAACACGCAAAGTCAAAATTGTAAATCTAATTTTTTTACACCTTGGGTTACATTATAGGAGTTTTAGTAAGGATCCCTATTTTTTTTGAAAATATAATATAGCCTATGTTAACCGGGGATAGTGTAGCTTCCCAACAGTGAAAGAATTTTTCAAATCGGTTCATTATAGTTTCGGAGCCTATTCAATGCAAACAAACAAACAAACAAACAATCAAATCTTTCCTCTTTATAATATTAGTATAGAAAATTGATTTAAAACCGTCAAATTTGGTATATGAGGCCGTTAAGTCATTCTAGCACCACAGGCTTGCCTGGTTGGTTAATTAATTATACCATAAGTATAATTAACCGACTAGGTAAGTTTGTGGTTGTGTAAAGTACTGAGTTTAAGTATATTTATTTAGGAAATTTATGTTTTGATTAAAGATTTTTAAAAAAAACAGGATGCGATGCCGATAGTGCTGTACTAGGACCCAATCCGAAAAGAGAATACGTTTTGAGTGCATAGTGTGCAAGGTTCCGCTCACGAAGATGTAGCTCCCAAAGATTTCATACTGTACTACGATTGGGTGGTCCATTTTGAGGAAATCAGAGAATCGGTCTCCCATGAATTCATGCACTACACAGTGCATATTAAATAGTCACAAAGGTTTACCAATAACCGCATCGCATTGCTAGAATTAGGATGATTAACCTATATTTATTCAAATTGTCTCTATTATTTGAAAAAATTATACCTACATTTAGAGGTAATAGTTATTTATGATACAAGTGCGGTAAGTTGGTTATTACAAACGAGTAGACGAATGTAAGCCCAAGACGAAGTCGAGGGCTTACCATAGTCACGAGGTTGTAATAACCAATCCGCACGTGTGCCATACAACACATTTGCGAGAAAAAAAACAAAAAATGGAAATAAAAAAATACCGTAAAGTACACGCACAGTGCTATACAACGGAGCGTGCGGTAAAATTCATTACCGCACGCTCCGTTGTATGATCCGTAATGTTAAACTTTCGAACGATGTATACAGGCTTCGTAAGTGCACTTTTTGAGCAAATGTGTTGTAATAGTTATTTATGATACAAGTGCGGAAAGTTGGTTATTACAAACGAGTAGACGAATGTAAGCCCGAGACGAAGTCGAGGGCTTACCATAGTCACGAGTTTGTAATAACCAATCCGCACGTGTGCCATACAACACATTTGCGAGAAAAAAAAACAAAAAATGGAAATAAAAAAATACCGTAAATCACACGCACGGTGCTATACATCTGAGCGTGCGGACAAATTCATTTCCGCACGCTCCGTTGTATGATCCGTAATGTTTAACTTTCGAACGATGTATACAGGCTTCGTAAGTGCACTTTTTGAGCAAATGTGTTGTAAAATTTATTTATAGGGGCTACTTTTGACACTTTCAAGGCGAGGCTTATTACTACATAATATGACCATAAGACTTGGTTTATTGTATTAAATGTCGCATTTAGTGGAGCAAAACCATGGCGCTTACAGTCGTGCGTTTCGTTACTTCTATTTTTGAGGTTTTTCTCATATTTTTCGAAAAGTATAGCTGTAATGTAAAATGTACCTTTACAGTTTCCTCCATAATTATGAAATCTGTATATTAAAGTATCGCAGTCATAATTTAATAAATAGGTATTTGAATGAATCCGAAAAACAGGGAGAAAAGCACAAAAAAAGTGTCACTTTCATATATTTTTTTCTATCGAACATAATGTATGAATCGCGTTTCGGTCTTTGGGGGTAGATAAAACATTCAATTTTGATAATTTTATAATTTTAAACTAACCACGGAAATAGGCTCAAAATGTGGTTAAGGCGGTACGTTTTGGAAATTCAAATTTCAAACAGGTTTTTTGTCTTTGTAGCTAGACTAGGTAATTATTTTAATATGACACAGTGTTTGCGCAAATTGTTGGTTGTTCTTTACATTATCATGTACAGCTATTTAACAGTAAGGCACCATATTACTTACATTTGTCAATAAACCGTTTGAAACAGTAAAATTAGTTTATTGACAAATGTAAGTAATAATGGACATTAGAGAATAGCTTTACATGATTTTGTAAAGAATAATAATAATCAATTTTACGCAAACATCATGATAGTTTACAATAATTACTCGGCCTAGCTACAAGGACGAGAAAACTGTTTGAAATTTGAATTTCCCGCCTGAGGTGAAACGATACCAGTGCCGTATCATCTCACAATTGTGTGAAAGAAAAACGGAGTTATACTATGTGGCATAAGGTCCATTTTAGAATGGCAAGCAAAAATTGAAATGAAATGAGGTTTTTTAATGTTTTGGTACAGAAGACATTAGTACAAGTACAGAAGTTTCACTCCGCAAAATCATTTAAATAAATAGCGACTCTTGTTACTACACAATAAAGTGCAATTCAGCGTGTGCGAGCCAAACCAACCAATATATAGTTTTAAATACACACTTAAATTTATATTAACAACCAGATTTATAGAACAGTGAACCTCAGTGCCTTAAGACGAAAGTCTTCGACCAGTGTGTGTTACCAGTGATGACATACGGCACTGAAACATGGTCTCTCACTATGGGCCTCATAAGCAAGCTCAAAGTCGTACAACGAGCTATGGAGAGGGCTATGCTCGGGGTTTCTTTACGAGATCGAATCAGAAATGAGGAGATCCGTAGACGAACGAAAGTCACCGACATAGCCCACCGGATTAGCAAGTTGAAATGGCAGTGGGCAGGGCACATATCACGCAGGACAGACGGTCGATGGGTCCGAAAGTTTCTGGAATGGAGACCACGGACCGTTAAGCGCAGCGTAGGACGTCCACCCACAAGATGGACAGACGACCTAAAAGAGACCGCAGGAAAACGCTGGATGCAGGCCGCTTCCAACCGGCCCTTTTGGAGATCGATAGGGGAGGCCTATGTCCAGCAGTGGACGTCCTACGGCTGAAATGATGATAATGATTTATAGAACAAACACAAATGTTCATCACATGAATGTTTAAAAGGTAGGTTCACTACCAACTGGACCAACGGGATATCCACTTATTTGCATCATGATGCGGTCATACCCACGTTATTAATATGCACTACTATACCTACAACTAGTATGCCTTATCCAATTCATGGTTAGAGGCCACCGTCTGATTTCCTCTAAATAGACCACCCACTTAGTTCCACGCGACACTTCTATGATTCAACTACGATTACATTAATCCTGGTCATCGTAATCATATTACATAAAAACCGGACAAGTACGAGTAGGACTCGTGCTCTGAGGGTTCCGTTGGACAGAAACCTCAGAGCGCGAGCCCAAAAAAAAAACTAAAGTTGCAATATTGAAAGACAAACTTAACTTTGTAGTTGACTATAAGGTTCTTCTATACATTCCAACTACAAAATGTAAGTTTGTAATAGCAAAATAATAATTTTTAAATATAAATAATAATAATAAAAAAAAAATAAAAAAAAAATACATAATAATAGGTCAACGGGAAGTACCCTATAGGTTTTGATTCCCCTGTGAAATCGCAAAATATGCGACATAAACGTTCATATCTTTTGATTGCGTTGACTTACAACTTTTATTTTTTTTACAGCCGAAAGAAACCGTAGAGAAACCGTATTTAGTATAAATTTCAACTTGATTCCTTTACGCGTTCTTGAGAAAAAGGGTCTGGACAGACGGACAGACGGACAGACAGACGGTCGGACAGACAGACGGACAGACAGACGGACAACGAAGTGATCCTATAAGGGTTCCGTTTTTTTCCTTTTGAGTTACGGAACCCTAAAAATCGTATAACTGCTTGCTTCGTCCTTCATCATCATCATCATTTCAGCCGTAGGACGTCCACTGCTGGACATAGGCCTCATCGATCTCCAAAAGGGCCGGTTGGAAGCGGCCTGCATCCAGCGTTTCCCTGCGGTCTCTTTTAGATCGTCTGTCCATATTGTGGGTGGACGTCCTACGCTGCGCTTACCGCTTCGTCCTTACATTGTTGTGATTTTTAGTCATCATCATCATCATCATCAGAAGGCAAATGTCATGTCGTACAGGGAGATGAAAACGCTGGCAGAAGACCGTCAAGCCTGGAAAATACTCCACCGACAAGAGACACGCTCTTAAAATGTTTAACCATCATCTTCATCGTCATCATCAGCCAGAAGACGTCCACTGCTGAACATAGGCCTCCCCCTTTATCCTCCACACTGAACGACAGCCTGCCATCTGCATCCACTGGATGCCCGCGACTCTCACAATGTCGTCGGTCCATCTAGTGGGAGGCCTACCTACGCTGCGTCTTATGTCTGTGATTATTAGTAGTCATTCATTCTTTTGTTTTTTTTTTTGTTAAAATTTTCATGAGCGTGGATTCAATGTCCTTTACTCGTAATATTAAACAGTTCATTTTGTCTTATTAGCGTCAAACAAGTCATAGTCACCGTCAGAGTCAAGCTAAGTAAGTCACGGTCAAGTCGAACTCATGCCCCTGTAAAGTGGTGAAGACTTTACAAGAGGCTCCTATGGAGTTTTGGAAACAACACGAAAAGACACGTTTCACCTCATTATATCACTTGCCCACACTCGAGCACGTTTACAATCACTTAATGAATAATAATTCACCATTTAGTACACATTAACACTCGAAAATACACAAGTTTAGGAAAATAATCCAACGAGCCGACATGATTTTTCCGCGTTGGCGCCAAAACTCAGTCATTCATTCAATATTTGTGTATTGCCAGTGATGGAAGACGTGGTCCTTAACTGTTGGCCTTTTGGAAAACTCAGAGTCACACAGCGGGCAATGGAGAGAGCTATGCTCGGAGTTTCTTTGCGCGATAGAATCCGGAACGTGGATATTCGCCAAAGAACCAGAGTCACCGACGTAGGTTGTAGTGGCAATGGGCAGGCTACATCGCTCGAAGAACCGATAACCGATGGGGAAGAAAGGTTCTTGAGTGGAGACCAGACGCAGCGTAGGTAGGCCTTCCACTGGATAGATCGACGACATTGTGAAGGTCGCGGGCATCCAGGGGATGCAGAATTAAGGCAATGCAGAAGGCGATGGAGCACGCTTGCCTAGAAGTAACCGATTCACTCGTGATTTGAAGACACCCAGATTGTGACTATCGGGAAAAACGTAACTATACATATTAACCTACCCTAGCCCCCCTCTTCCCTTTCGACTATACCGTTTAATGTTTTTATGGCCAATAAATGTTATTGAATGCATTCAAAACTACAGAATCATTGTTTACAATGACATCATTAATTTTATCATGTTTCCACCATTTCTTGCAACCATTTGAATCAAATTTTGAATCATAGATATTTAGGTATTGCTTGATTGACGCCGAATATTTATATACATAGGTAAATACCTTTTAATGAAATCACGCTCATTGGTCGACAACGCTATGCTTTGCAAGCTTATTTATTTTGATAAACCGGCAAAGTGCGAGTCGACCTCGCGCACTGAGGGTTCCGTACCGAAAAATAAGTACTTAGTTAATTACTAAAGTAAAAAAAGAGTGCAGAAAGACGACATCACTCACGCCCCATGGTCACCCATCATCTAACTACCGACCGAAAATTAATTTTACTATTGGACTAAACCTGAAATATCGCGACAATAAAGCAGCCAAGTCGGAGTCGGGCTCGCGCACTGAGGGTTCCGTACCATCACAAAATACAATAATTATCAATTAAAAAAAAAATTTGCTCCGACGTAATACCTACGAAGCGTCTCTTAAAGTTGGTCTAAAGATGAACAGGGGCCTTACCATAAGCGTTACACAAAATAACAATGCTGCGTGAACATAGCGTTCCGAGCGCAAAACATTTTCACTTTTGACCATACCATAGCCGTCAAAACGTTTCCGCTTTATTATGAAAGCACGAGACGACGCTCTACGTTAATACAGAGTTCTCACTCACACACCCGGCCATAGTTCGTTAGATTCCGTTCTTTATTCCATAATACAAAAGTTTTAAATTAAACCCGTACCATAGTTGGTTTTAACAACGCGAATAACATTATTTTTGCGTCCATGAGGCTCCATTCTAGCGATAATAAAAAAGTTAGTCAGGACCAACTTTTTTACTATCGCATTGAAATTAAAACTGCTTTATGCCTCCCGAAGGCCTCTGACAAATACTTAAATCATAAACCAAGTTTATAAAGACTAAGCGGTAGACCCAAATGTCAGTTTTAGGCCGCTGGGAGGCCTCCGACAAATACGTGTCATTCTCTAAAATATATGTAGTAAGCAAGATAATATAGGCTGAATTGGCAACCCTAGCGTCAGAATCATTAGGCCTCCCGAAGGCCTCCACCAAAAATCTGTTTTAGTCACCAAAATATGTAGGAGCATTAAACAACTGGCTGTATGGTAACCTTAGTGTTAGGACTTTAGGCCACTCGAAGGCCTCCGACGAATATGTAGTTATATCGCTAGTATATATAGTAGATAAGATAGTAAAGGCTGAATTATCAATCCTAGTGTGAGAACTATTAGGCCTCCTGAAGGCCTCCAACAAATGTGTGTTCCAGTCACCAAAATATGTACGAGGCATGAAAATATTGGTTGTATTATCCAACCCTAGTGTCAGAATCTTAGGCCACCGGAAGGACTCCGATGAATAAATAGATATATCACTAGAATAATATTGTAGTAGGCACACAATAGTACAGGCTGAGTTGCCAACCCTAGTGTTAGAGCTTCTTGGCCTCCGACAATCAAACGTGACACTTTCTCGAACTTGACCGTGACTTTTTTACTTGACTCTGACTTAATTGACGATATTTAATAGAACTTGATATAATTTCAATACTCAACACAGGCAAACGCACTAGACGTGCAACGCCAAAATTTTCTCACTGGGAAATTATTCTGAAAAATATTCAAAACACAGTGCGATAAAATAATTAAGTACGTATACTCACCTATAGATGCCTATAGCTACTTCTACGCGTTCAGACAAGTCCAAGAAAGTAGAAACGGCAACACAAATCTATAGCGCTGTCTTGCTCTACTAAGCCGTTACCGTTCTTTTTACTTACATTCATTTACGATAATATAATCATAATACATTTTTTGTTTATGGTACGTAAGATAAAACAAAACGGACAACGCTACATTATCGTTTTACTAAAGTTTCGAATCGCGTTCCGATACACGCAGTCATTATGAAAAATCAAATAAATAAATTTCATTTTTAAATTATTATTTATCGATACGCTTTATTAATTAATAAAACAATCACTTTTAAGTGCTAAAGGGTATTATTGATATATTATTATTTAATAAGTGTTCGTGGACGTGCTTGAGTCTGAGAAAGTGATATTAGGCGCTAAAACGTGTATTTTCGTGTTGTTTCTAAAGCTCCTAGAAGCCTCTTGTAAAATCTCCACCACTTTACTAGGGCATGACTTTGACTTGACCGTGACTTACTTTGCTTGACTCTGACTGATTTGTTTGACTACATATAATGTTTAGCAAACTTGATATCAATATAATTACTTGACACTGCCAAATGCACAAGAGTGCGACGCGAAAATCATCATGGAGGAAAAAAAACTGTCTACATTGTCTTCGTCACAGGTCTTCGTAAATTATTAAACATCTAAGAGTTCTGAATCACACCATTAGTGCCGATGCAAAAAAAGAATCCGTGCCATCTTGATTCTCGTAACACTGAAGATGTAAATAGGAACATGCTCTTTGTTGTTACTGTCATTGACATAAATATTTTTGATTTCCTTTTTTTTATTTTTTCATTTTACGACGTGCAGTGCATTTCAGAATGCACGAGGTGAAACATGTATTTTCGTGTTGTTTCCAAAACATGTTTCACCTCGTTATATCACATACCCACACTCGAGCATGTTTACGAGCACTTAATAAATAATAATTCACCAATTACTACACATTAACACTCGAAAATACACAAGTATAGGAAAATAATTCAACGAGCCGACATGTTTTTTTTCACGTTAGCGCCAAAACTCCCAAGCAATCTGACGGCAATGCAGTGATGCCAAGCTAGATTTTCATTTTACCCCAACGCCTGATTAATTTTACCCTTAAATCATTACTATTTATATAAAAATACCCTAAGGCTAAAGTTTTAGTTTTAGATAATTAATACAACAAGTTCTTTTATATTTAATGGTTAAATTTTTATCGAACGTGCGTTCTGATTTACACACGCCATTATGGTACAATACTACTAATATATCTGTAGCCATAATTAATCAGTTTTCAAGGTTACAAGAATTGTTGTTTGTAACAAAAAAAAATACCCTCAAGATTATAAAGTCCCTAAACAATTCTAGACCCTAAAAATTACTCTGCGACATAATGTTTACTCTAAATCTAGGGTAGAATACCCTAAATTGGCATCACTGCGGCAATGAACCAAGCAATGATATAAAGTGCCGTGATTCAAAATAAAGACATGGTCCAAAGGCCTTTGTCCAAACCCAGAGCGCATTGCATGGTAAAATCTATTGGCATTCTTTATTTAGTTCCGAGTAATATCGCTAGATGGCGCCATAGGAAAAATTAGATCGCGCAAGTGTTTCGTTCGCGGCAATGTAAGGCCATGTCAATGTTTGTAAATAAAATTGCTTTTCTTTCTACGGTATACAGTGTGTTGTTATTTGTGAACCTACCTACGAGTGTAACACCCTTTGTAGCCAGACCAAAACCCAAAAAAAAAAAACAGGCAATGACCACAGATCATTAAAATTCATAAATATGAGTGAACGAAATAGAATGACGTCATCAAAACTTCCTAGCCGTTGTAATAACATAATGATAATGTATTTTAAAGTATATGGTACGAAATTAGAAAGTATTATCAAAATAACATTACTTATACACCTTATGGTAGGCCCCCAGGTCCAAGACGAAAGTGATGACGAGCCTAACGAGTGTTCCGTTAACACCGATTACAGTCGGCGGAGAGCAGTTGGAGCAGGTGGACCATTACATTTATCTTGGACATTGTTTATCTTTTGACGTAGAGCTTCGCAGAAAGGAGATCTCACGCCGCATACAGCTCGGTTGGGCCGCTTTTGGTAAGCTCGAAAACGTACTCAGAGACCGAAAAATACCGCAATGTCTGAAGACCAAGCTTTACAACCAATGTGTCCTGCCCACGATGACTTACGGTGCCGAAACATGGACGCTAACCAAAGAGGCTGTGCATAAAATTAGAGTCGCACAGAGGGCAATGGAGCGTGTCATGCTGGGTATCAGCTTGAGAGACCGAGTCCGAAATACCGAAATCCGTCGAAGGACAAAAGTCACGGATGTCGGAAATCGTATCATGCGACTCAAGTGGCGCTGGGCAGGGCACTACGTCATTACGTTCGTAGGTTAGGTACTTGTAATAAAACAAAACGAATTATCAATGTATAATAATTATGATTTATTTCAATATCAATTTACAGTAAAATTATTATTCAACTCACGTATGAAACTTGATTAGCATTTCGTTACGACTCAGTCGTAAAATAAGACATTTTCTAAGAATGCAATAGGTAGTCGTAAGAAATTTTAATAACACAATATCAATATCGCATAATGCTTAATCCGATCAAAAATTTAAAACAGAACACTGTAGTCCGATTTAAATAATATATTTAGTATACAAAGTTACGCATATAGACTGTACTAAGCCGAAAGGCGGTCATTGCACTCATCATTATGAGCAACTTTTGCTATGGGACCAACCCTGAAATCGCGGAAAAAACCGCTTTTCCATACGTTTTGTCGAGTGTCAATGACCGTTTTCTATGGATCAGCTGCGCATGCGCGTTTATGGTTGGTCCCATAGTAAAAGCTGTTCTTAATGATGGGTAAAATAACCTCCTTTCGACTTAGTATAGTCTATATGCGTAACGCTGTATGTATTACATAAAATTATATTTTTCATACACTTATCCGATAGCATCTAATTACATTAATATGATTTTGATACGGTTCAAGATAAAAAAAATACATATTCATGAATGCCTAGACTACCCAGGCTTAGCACGGGCCGTGGACAAATTGTCTTTTCACCGTTTTTATCTCGCGAGAAAAATACAAACGTATCAATATTCTAACTTTGTCGCGTCTTCGTGCGGATAAAAACGGTTGAAAGACAATTAGTCCACGACCCGTACTAGCATAATACCTACTAGCTTTAAGTTATTGTACGCTCGCAAAGGGCAGACTGTTGATACTACAATGTTTTTACCATCTTTTGTACACAGTTTTTACAATTAAATGATTTCTGATTCTGATTCTGATAGAGTCCTTTTCATGAAAGAAGTCCCACGGCAAACAGCGGAACTAAATTTCCATGTTGTAGTTGTCAGGTGTTGTTACTGTGTTTGGACGCTAGTGAGATTTTTATTAATTTTCCATCGTTAAAGAGTCGTGTACGATGCCAAAAGTTGTTAAAGTTCTACTCGAGAAATGATACTGATAGTGATTGATACGCGATGACAGCGCCGCGTCTGGGGGACTTCAAACATGAAAAGCACTCTAGAGTGCTTCTCACTAGCGTCCAAACACATTTCACTAGCGTCCAAACACAGTAACAACACCTGACAACTACAACATGGAAATTTAGTTCCGCTGTTTGCCGTGGGACTTCTTTCATGAAAAGCACTCTAGATAAGTAAGCTCGCAGCGCATAAACTAAAAAATTATCAATAAAAAAACTGACTTCCATAATTAGTAAATACGCATTTTCGTTTGGGTGGATGACTTTTTTCAGTTATTTTGATTAAATAACCAAACTAATCAACCAATTTTAATACAATTTCTATAAGACCAGTCTGAAACTATAAAATGAAAAAAAAAAAAAACCTTGTGGGTTTATAAGTGAAGGAGTTCTGAGGTAACAAACATAAAAAATACAACCCAATTTAGAAGTCTCTTTTGAAGTTGCCTATAAATAAATTTGATGATTTATCATCATGGACATTATTTTTAGTATCGCATTGCAAATGCTATACAATAATTTTCGCGGCATATTTTATAATTATGATGGCGGAGAAGATGGAAAAAACTAGAAAAATTATTTTTTGATCGTTTTTCCATCAAAATAAAACATATCAAATAGCAATCACTTGAGAATGCATTTGTAATGTTATTCTCAAAAGAACATTTGTAATGTTATTCTCAAAAGAACATTTGTAATGTTATTCCCGTATTATAACAGTATTTTTAACAATTTTTATGTATTGTTTTCAATTTAGCGAATTTGAAGAAAGCGCATCCTTAAAATTTATACAAATACAAATAATTTGTTTTAATTATAGTACTTTCCAGTACATATATATATTGTATAGTATTCATTATAGTACATTATCTGAAATACAGCCCTCGTTAATATTGGGCGTTTCTAAAAATGACGAGTTTTAAACATGAACCCTAACGTAGGTAACTATTGGTTAATTTTATGGCATATTTATATCTTACAATGCTATATTAGAGTGATGATTACTTGATGATCTTTGGCATTAAACATTAAATACTTTACTTGGTAGAAACATTAATAATTAAGACTAAACATTGAAATTTATAGCGTGTATTCATCGAGATACAATACATATAGAGTCACAATTGTGCCAAAAAAAAACAAACCAAAACTTGGCGCACACTACGAATTGCGCAGACTTTTTGGTTAGTTACAAGGTAACCGCGATCCGACTACAACGCCGCGCGATGCCAGAGCTACGATGACATAGCGGACAACTAACGTTGAACACTATGCAAGCGACATAACGTCTACATTGGAGTAAATGTGGCATTGTGAAGTATATAATTAATACAATGTATGTACAATGACGCTCGGGCGTTTTTTGACTGTTTTCACTGAGAGATTGTGACTCTATAGGAATTTTATCTCGATGCGTGTATTATACAATATTTTAATTCATGAAATTTCGAACACTGCTGTATCCGTGGTTACAGGTAGACTAGATGACGGATGTCTATAGAAATGTCATGAAATTAATAAAAATTTACAACAACAAAAAAACGCGAAAAGACCCTCTAAAAGTGTTTAATTTCAACGTGTAACACAAATAATAATTAACTAATACATAAATAATAAATAAATAGGTGCATACTCGCATAGTTCTACCTACCTATACAGCGACCTTGGTGCATCAAGACCAAGGAAAATAATATAATATGAATCCTTGATCAAGACTAACAACTGTTTTAAACTATCACGGTTGTTCACTAAAGTTATATGATTATTTACGGGATATTTACCGTGGTAAGGTTGTGGAATGAGCTCCTGATATTTCGGCGCAGTTGCACCATGTTCACGGGAAGACTGAAGCATGCGGGTGGTTGGTGCATGTAACTGCGCCGAAATATCGGGAGCTCATTCCACAACATTACCACGGTAAATATCCCGTAAATAATCATATAACTTTACTAACAACTTTTGTTCTACAAGTTATCGAATGTCGCAAAAAATCACCTGTTCCATAAAAATCTATCTGACTGTTTGTTTGTTCGCTTTTCACGACAAAACGGCAGGTTGATAGTAGGTATACATCGTAAGGGTACGATATACACCCCGAAACTATTTATTACTTAAGAGGCGTATAACAACATATTTTATTTTATTTTATGACTGTAATATGACCTGGGTCTCTTCAAGACAAGAGTGAATAGGCACCTCGTGGGCAAGCGTACCCCAACTTAGACTGCATCGTCACTTACCATCACGTGAGTTGTAGTCAAAGGCTAGCCCATTTCAACATAAAAAAAGGCATTTAACGAAATCTATTCTCAAACTTTCTCTCCTAAAGTTTTACGAAAAACTACTTTTGTAAATTGGAGGTAACAAATGGATATGTTGAGTTTTACCAAAATCTGAAGCAGCTACATTCAATAAAAAATACAGCAACTGAATTTTCTACAGATCAGAACAGACCACACAGATTTTTAGTTGAAAGAAAAATTATACCAAAAATCCAGTTTTCGATGATTTTTTCGTCAAAAAATGTGATAGCACCCTTAAGTAAATAAATAAAAAAGCGCGAATCTTCACAAATAGTTATTAAATGAATAATAAGAAATGACATAAATATATGACTATTATGAATATATGACTATTATGGCGTAATAACATATGTTTTTATTCCAGCTTATCGGCGTTTCGTAATATATTAAAGTGACCCTTTTTGCAATCGGTGTGTCAAAAGTCAGGGGTAATTAGGGCTGCCAATAATATATGGGTCAGGACAAAGATAATATCTGGAGAAATGAGACCAGACATTTTTGGATGATAATTATTATTTACACTAATAAATAAATAAATATTCGAGTCATTTTTGCACACACGGTCATCTGACCCCAAACTAAGCAAAGCTTGTGATATGGCTGCCAGAGACTGATATACATACATATATATTTTTAAGTACGCCGTAGAGACCATGGGTTGTTGGGGGGCTGAGGCCAAAAAGCTCATTTCAGAGATATGGCACAGGGTTAAAGAAAAGTGTGGTGACTCCCACTCCGGATCGTTCCTGGTGCAAAGGTTGGCCATTGCCATCACAGTTAGGGGTGGGTTTTTTTAACACGCACCTAGCTAAGTTATTGGTGCCCAATTTATGGACTTTATTTGTAATTTAAATGACTTATTATTTAAAAATACATATGTATGTATATCAGTCTCTCGCAGACAAAATATAACAAGCTTTGTTTAGTTGCTGATTAGATGACCGTGTGTCCACAAATTTCCCGAATAATTTAGTTCTTACTGTATTTCCTATAAATATATATAATTATAAACCTATAACAATAATCACGTGGAAAACTAAAAGGTTTTCGTTGGACAAGCTCTATCTATACTAATATTATAAAGAGGAAAGATTTGTATGTTGTTTGATGTTTGTAACGAATTGACTCAAAAAGTACTATAGCGATAAAAAAAAAAACACCATTTGAATGCTACATTATCACAGATTTATATAGGCTATTTTAATAGGCTATATAACTATACCCGTGCGGAGCCGGGGTGGACCGCTAGTTATTTAATAATTAGCTTGCGTTTAAACGCTAACTCGCCTGATGTTCAGCGATGATGCGGAAGGAAGAAACCTATTCACTCATGATTTGAAGACATAGATGAGTGCTACTATAGAATTGATTTCAATAGCAAATTTTTCATCACAGTAAAAATCAATTTTTTTTTTTTTTTTTTTTTTTCATTTATTATTATTTCAATTTTTTTCACTTAGTTGAATACTTGTGGGTTTTATTTATTTTTCTAGCTGAAAGCAGCAACCCTAAACAACAATAAGACATTAACTACCGCGGATGCATTCGTAGTTGTTAAGATTGCATGATTAATGATTAATATGATCGATAATAGTTCAGAGAGCAATACCCTATGTAATAAGAACGAGAACGTTTCTTGTTCATTCAACTTGCCACAGATAATGAATTTAAACTGTCAAAATGTCTAGAGACTCTTTTTTCACAGCCTACAGTGGAATTTTAAAAGTATTTTCCAAAATTTATTTTATTTTATTGAGATAGGTTCGGTTACAGGCTTTAGGTCATTTCACATACAGGTATAACACATAACATAACATATTAAACCTAAAGTCCAATTAAAACCGCACACAACTTATAGGTTACTAATATTATAAAGAGGAAAGATTTGATTGTTTGTTTGTTTGTTTGCATTGAAAAGGCTCCGAAACTACTGGACCGATTTGAAAAATTCTTTCATTGCTGGGAAGCTATACTATCTCCGGTTAAAATAGGCTATATTATATTTTCAAAAAAAATAGGGATCCTTACTAAAACTCCAATAATGTAACCCAAGGTGTAAAAAATAAGATTTGTAATTTTGACTTTGCGTGTTTGACAGTTCTAAGACAGGACAACGTCTGTCAGGTCTGCTAGTATAGAATAAAAAGATTGACACAAAATGTTAGTTTTTTTTTTTTGTTCACGAAAAAAAAAATATGCAGTTGATTAATTGAAAATTTGAAGGACAAAAAACTACATGAAAACATGTCTCTGATAATTCTAATACATTTATCACGATTTCTTCGTCTTTACAATTCTGAAATGTTTGTGAAGATTCTAAATTCTTGTTCATAATTTTGAAACATATTTCATGATTACAAAGGCTTCTCTTAATTTGTATTTATTTTTTTTTGACGATTCTAAAGTCTTCGCTGCAATTATTTTTTTTTCGATTCTAAAGAGGGAAACAGCGTAAATGCAGTAAATCTCACCGTTCACAAAAAGTATATCCGTATTCTGGCCAATAAAAAACCTCCCGACATTAATATTACAAATTTCGATATACTCTACTTTTCTATAAACATTTTATTTGATTTTAAAATAAATTATTAGCATTTTTCAAATATAATATTGTATTTTATTTTTGTTATGTATTGTTTTTTTTTTTATAGCATATTTGCATTTTTTTCCAGAATCGCGCGTAGTCTCTGATTAAGGGGCTCTAATGGTTCCGAGCATTGATGTAAGTAAATAGGGGGAAGATACGGGACGGACTTCTTGACGTGGACCGCACAAATTAGGCTCACGGGCCTAATCAACTTCAGTCACAATCGAACTGTCGTTTTGATAGCACGTGAATTACTTGTCGAAATTGTGTGAAATAAAGCAGCAACAATTACTTCCTGCGTTTTCACAGGGTGCACCAACAGTTCGAAGATAAAAAACAAGTTTCACGGAATTACTTTTCACTCGTAAATACTTAAAAACAATAAACTTAATTTTGATTAAATGTCACTTCTATGGTCTAGTGTAGTGTCTAATGGAGCAGTGAAGTTGACGTTTACAATGTAGACGTCAACGTCGCCGCTGACTCGAGCCGAAACAGAACCATATTTATTGGGTACAATGTTTGGATATCACGCGTCTTCTCTTTTTAAAACATTAAAACAGTCATTGGTTCCGAAACCGGTCGATCGTCTCGACAGATAAAACATAATCGTTAGTGCAAGCCGGTGTTATAATAATTAATTATTTAAATTCGTTAAAAAATACCCCGGCTTTAAATAAGCAATCGACAAATTCGACAATCCACGAAAATCTGATCGCAATATAGGCATGCGAGAAAGGGACAGAGCATCCCCTCTCTATCCCCCACCTAAAACTTTAAATATTCATATCTCATAGATTTATCAACCAATTGAAATTATTATTCAGTATGTGTAATTTATTTAATTATATCCTTCGCTAAGCTTGTCTATACTAATATTATAAAGAGGAAAGATTTGATTGTTTGTTTGTTTGTTTGCATTGAATAGGCTCCGAAACTACTGAACCGATTTGAAAAATTCTTTCACTGTTGGGAAGCTACACTATCCCCGGGTGACATAGGCTATATTATATTTTCAAAAATAATAGGGATCCTTACTAAAACTCCAATCCAAGGTAAAAAAAAAAGATTTTCAATTTTGACTTTGCGTGTTTGACATTTCTAAGACAGGACAACGTCTGTCATGTCAGCTAGTTATCTACAACTATATAATTATATAAAAAAGAATCCCTATTTACCTTGGTCACGCCATAACTTGAGAACGACTTTCCCTATATCATTCATCTTTTTTTTTATTGTTTTCTAACACTTTGCAGAAGGTTCTTATGGAAAGATAAATTAAGAAAATTTAGCAGAAAATTTGAAAATTTCTGAAAACTTAATGTCGTTTTTAACTTCGCGCGTTTGACAGTTCTATGACAGGACAACGTCTGTCGGGTCAGCTAGTATATACTAATATTATAAAGAGGAAAGATTTGATTGTTTGTTTGCATTGAATAGGATCCGAAACTACTGAACCGATTTGAAAAATTATTTCACTGTTGGGAAGCTACACTATCCCCGGGTGACATAGGCTATATATCTATACCCGTGCGAAGGGGCGGGCCGCTAGTTAGTAATAAATGAAACATAATGAAACAGGCCTATTCTACAGACTCTGTACACTGCTTCATGATCTTGCATAATACTTCAAATTCTTTGCTACTTATTTAAAAGTATTTACTAGGTTTCTGTTTATGAAGCTAGTCTGTGTCCTAGCGATGCTGCGGTACTCCGGATCCAGGTGATGTAAGACGCGACCCTGGTATACACTCCAGGTCGAGATCGTCTGGCGCACCCTGCACCCCAGGACACCACGCCGTGGAGCTGCCACCTGGAAGGATAAAATGGCGTAGAAATGATGGATTCGAGAAATGGTATTTTTTTTTTCTAATAAATAATATGTTTTGCGCTTGACCGCCAACTCGCCTGATGTTAAGCGATGATGCGGTCTACGGTGGAGCACGCTTGCCTAGAAGAAACCGATTCACTCGTGATTTGAAGACATTTTAAGCGAATTCAAATAAACTGGCTAAGTGCGAGTCAGGCTCACGCAATGAGGGTTCTGTACCACCACAAAATACAATAAGGTTGTCCAAGTACCGAATTACCAGTTATTGTAACGCCTTCCAAAATTGTCGAAGCAATTGCTACACAGCCACAGTTATTTTGCCACAGACGCTCGAGTATAACAAAATTATAACTTGGTAATGAACAGAAATCTCTCACCCACTCGCACTTGGCCATTATTTATTATTTGTTGTAATACTTTAGAGTGTGTATTATAATCAAATTAAGTTTGACGCTTAAACTAACACAAAAATACGTAAAAAAATATACGTTTGTTGTATACGTTTGTTGCCCTTTCGTTCTTTTTGACTTTTTTATTATTTGTTAGTTAATCCGCCGTAACATTACATATTCTGTGAAAATTTCAACCGGCTATCTATTACGGTTCGAAAGATACAGCTGTTAATAGGTAGGACAGTCAGACAGACATCTTAGGCTTAGTAATAGGGTCCCGTTTTACCCTTTGGGTACGGAACCCTAAAAAGCATTCACGCCCTAAAAAATGTACGGAACAGCAGATATTTTTTTCGCGGATTTTGTAAGTCGTAGAACAAAATTTGTTAGTCTTGATGCACCAAAGTCGCCCTTAAGAGAATTTGCTTTAATTACCTTTGACCCTGTAAAAAGTACGTACCTGTTCTCAGACATGCAGGCGAGGGGGCCCCCTGAGTCGCCCCTGCACGCGTCCACGCCCCCTTGCAACACACCTGGAAATATTACAAATTGAAGGAAAGAAAACGTTGGCTGAGAAGAAAAGAGGCGGGTTCTGTTTAAATTCTATAACATTAGAAGCTAGTTTACTTAATTTTAATTTTATTAATGAACACCAACATGATGTACGTCCTTGCTTAACATGACGGAGACAAGGCACAAGAAGTAGACTAAACGCCACCACAATTATACGTGCAGACTATATGCTATTAAAAATAATAATAATGAGAGTTAGTTTTCGGAATATAAGTTAGTACATTATACATTAAAAATTCAATTAATATTTGACTGATTAAAGGAATCTAAGAATAAGAGAAAAACTTATTACCTACAACTTATAACTTACAATTATTACTTATTACAGCAGTTTGATGGTTTGCTACAAGTTTGATAGTTTACTAGTCTATACTAATCTATACTAATATTATAAAGAGGAAAGATTTGATTGTTTGTTTGTTTGCATTGAATAGGCTCCGAAACTACTGAACCGATTTGAAAAATTCTTTCACTGTTGGGAAGCTACACTATCCCCGGTTAACATAGGCTATATTATATTTACAAAAAAAAATAGGGATCTTACTAAAACTCCAATAATGTAACCCAAGGTGTAAAAAAATTAGATTTACTATTTTGACTTTGCGTGTTTGACAGTTCTAAGACAGGACAACGTCTGTCAGGTCTGCTGCTAGTTAGTTATACAAAGAAAGAAAATATGGTTGGTACGGGGTTCCGCGAAAAGGGACTATTAAGCGGAATGGGGTCTATAATACCCTTATTAACAACTTTTACCTACTATGGGGCCAACCCTGAAATTGTAAAAAATATCGGCTGTTAGATAGAAAACGGTCATTCGCACTCGACAAAATGTATGAAACAGCTGATTTCGCGATTTCAGTGCTGCTTCCATAGTAAACGTTGTTTTTAATCATGAGTACTATGGATCCCTTTCGGCTTAGTACACCCTTTCTGCGTAACCCTGTATACGGAGGTCCGCGGAAAGGGTGTACTAACCCGAACGTGAATGACAGTATATTTCAGTCGCGATTTAAGAGTTGGTATCTGTAAAAGTCGTACCTAATGGTGAGTACGATGACCTCCTTTTGGGTTAGTACCACCGTTCCACGGAACCTAGTATATAAGTAATAGCATAGTGGAAGCATTTTAAGTTCTAGTTCGGTAGCTGTGGAGGCCGTAAAGCCAGAAGCCGTCAATATGAAAAAAGATGCATTTCAGCGCTTGCCTAACTGGCGGAGTAAAGGTTTAAACCAGTTGGAGGCGCCTGGCAATGTGATTTGGCAATGCACACTCAAGAGACTCTCCACCAGAACTTTCCTTCAAAGGAAGCGTTTATCAATTTTTCATCAAATGCAGCCTATATTATCCCACTGCTGGACATATACCTCTCCTAAATCACGTTCCTTATCATCGGTTTTCGCCCAGCTCACTTATATTGACCTCCATCGATTTCAGGGCGTCCTACGTTACGTTTGCTGGTTCGTGGTCTACACACGTCTGCAAAGGTTATCGGTTCTGCGACAGGTATGATATGACACTGCCACTTCGGCTTGCTGATACGCTGGGATATGACGGTGACTTTGGTTCTCTGACGAACCATCTTTAGCTTCAACTTGCCCTGCAGTATGTTCGTTTGTATATGTCAGTCAAATCTTGCATCTGAATTTTAGACCTGTTATCCCCAACCGATTGAGCTGAAATTTGACATAATTGTATAAAGTTTGGTGACAATGCCATGTAATGGTACCATCGAGCTGGTCTGACGATGGAGACAGAAGGTGGCCATAGAAACTCCTAAACAAAACGACTGAACCCCGTCGAGTTTGGGCTCGTTGGATTTGTCTTCCCCAGGAACTTTGGTCCTAGATGATAAATTCAATATGGCGGACGCCTCAAGATAGCCGACAAAATGTTCTTATTTACCATCATGATACGGACATCCAAATGAAAGGGATTGCTGAGAAGAATACAAAAAAGCTTGTTCGCTCTCTTTGCATATAGAGCAAGAAATAAGCTTACTAAAAACCTATAAAAAGGAGGGTAAGTTCCTAAATTCGGACCATATAGCTTACCGGCACAGATCATAGAGTCCAAAATCGTCTGCTGTCTTCCTCCCAAGACGTCACTCTTCCTGCAAGTTGCTAGATCCATAACTGGCACAGCTGCAGCCCTCAGCACTGGGGCGAAGGATTCTGTGACCTCTGTAAATGGATCAGAGTCTGTTTTTAGTTAGTATGATCCAGGAAACAAAGGCTATAGGGTAGGATGGAAACGTCAGGGCAAGGATTGGTAGGTATCAATTGTTGTCACTCGATCCTTCTTGCCTCATACTTGCAAAATGTGGAATGAGCTACCTTCCACGGTGTTTCCGAGAAGCCACAACATGGAGTTCTTCAAAAGGCGAGTTAATAGAGTCTTGAAGGGTCGGCAACGTATTAGAACGTCGGCAGATATTTCACATTTTTAAATAAATATAGTTAATTATTTGTTTAGAATTGTGGTTACCTGCTTGGTACCCCCACCCGCTGACTGCGCACCATTCCCCAGACTCAGGAGCGGAGTCAGGCAGGCAGATGGGGCGCACATGCGTGTTGAACTGCACGCCTGCCCCTCCTCGGGACGCCAGAATCACTGCGATGTCGTTGCTGTGGGGGCCGTCTGAAATATAAATACGGATAGGCCATAGACGAGGTGAATATAGATTTTAAACGTTTTGAAGTGTTTGCGTATATTCTCTTGATCCAGTGGCGTAGCGTTGGAACGGCTACCAATTCGGCAGAGCAGCACAAGCGACGCAAATATGCTAACCTTGGCAGTGGTTACTTGAGCCGTTTGGGGTCGAGACATTGGGTCCTTGGAGATCGGAGATCACATCATTTCCAATAATCTTTCAGTGCGCTTGGTTAATGCGACGCGTGATGAAATTGCTGGCAAGTTCCTATCTAAACGCATAAGAATTAAATTGCCATTCAGCGTGGTGATGCCACCAGCATGCTGGGTACGCTGCCAACTGATAATGAGCTTGAGCATTTGGATTGTCTTTCCTTCAGACCTTCAATGGTTAATGGCTGGGCAGTCTAACTGTTTTTGTTGTGTTAGTATTAGCTTGTATTTTGTTTAGTTAATAATGGCATTTAATTTGCATTGCATGTACTAGCCGGTGACCACGTGGCTCAGCGGTTTTTTATCTGATACATTTCGGAGAGTGTTCATCAAATCTGCATGATTCCCCACTTACATCATCCACTTACACCTTATATCGTGCTTTTACAAATTTCACTTGCGGCAAACTAATAATATACAGAAGGCACAGCGGATCTTTGCTGTAATAAAATCTTGGAAGTCGAATTTAACCTGCTTCTTTTTTCGTATGAGCGATGCAACTGGCGTAAAGTCAGTGACCTCTCCCAACAATGACTGCTTCTGTCAGCTGATTGGGTCAATTATAATTGTAAGTATTAAAGGGTACCAACTTTTCCGGAACTGCGGATGCAGAACCACCTTCTCCACGAGGAAACGATGCTCGTGCTTGTCCTGAACCTTGAGCCGGTGCTCTCCCACCACCAGTCGGATGTGGTCCAACTGGAGCGGTTGCTGGAACCAGAAGAATGCCATGACATGAACCGTCTAATATCATAGAGCGATAAGCATAGTTCAGCGCCGTGCAAGATTTTGGTGTCGCAGTCGCCTTAGCTTCTCAAAACGTAAGCTACAAATTCGCTTTGTAGTTTACGTTTCGATTGGTATTTTAAACGATTTAAACAAAAAAATTAATGGATTACCTGTGGAATGTCACACCATAACTCTTATGCTGCTTTTCTGATTTGTTGTGGTACGATTTCACCGCTCAAATTGTCATAGTAAACTTTTTTTTTTTGGAGCCATATATGACACCATTTGAATGGCTTAAATTTTGCGAATGTACTTGGTTTCTTTGTGTAGTTATTCTAAGGATAGCGGCAACGAGGTGACAACCGAGAAAGATTAAATTGCTTTACATGCTCTTTAAAAATGAGTTGATGTGACGATTGGCCAAAACGTAGGCGCTTTTTTTTATATTGACTTATGCTGTTGGCCTTACGGCCTCTACAGCTAGACCGGATTAGTTAGCAAACGCAGAGTGCGTTGGGCATAACTTGATGGTTTAAGTTTTGGGCGAGTAGCTTAAGGGCACCTCGAAGGTACGAACCTCGGCTTGGGCCGTCGCCGGGAGTGGGAATCAGACTTGCCCGGGCACCCCAGCCATGAAGCCCTATGGCGATTTATTGAATTGATTGACTATTTGGAAAAAATGCTGGCGCTTTTCTGGCTCAACATTTATAGTAATTACTATTCTGCGTGGTCGTAAAGCCGCCTGCCAAGCGTGGGGATTATTGGCAACACCCCTCTCTACGAGGGAGGCCTTGTTTAACAGTGGACATTTAATGGCTGATGATGATGTGTGTGTGTGTGTGTGTGGTCGTAAAAGCCAAGCAACAACTGCTGCCAACTGGTAGTGCTGATATTTGGATTATCTTTAGACCCCCAACGGTAGGGGTAATCCAATGTAGTTACCGTTAGTTAATAAAGGCTCTTGCCCATTAATTATCATACACCAGAAGACGTCCACTGCTGAACATTAGCCTCCCCCTGAGACCTCCACACTGACAGCTCACCACCTGCATCCACTGGATGCCTGCGACTCTCATGATTTCGTCGGTCCATCTAGTGGGAGGCCTACCTACGCCGCGTCTTTCAGTTCGTGGTCTCCACTCCAGAACCTTTCTTCCCCATCGGTTATCGGTTCTTCGCGCGATGTGGCCTGCCCATTGCCACTTGAACTTGCAAATGTTAATAGTTATGTCGGTGATTGGTTTTTAGGCGAATATCCACGTTCCGGATTCTATCCGAGCACAGCTCTCTCCATTGCCCGCTGTGTGAGTCTGAGTTTTCCAAAAGGCCAACAGTTAAGGACCACGTCTCAGTATTAGAAGTGATTAGAAGACCAAACCTTATCAAAACAGTGTGCTGCAGACAGCACGAGCCGCTCCCCAATAACGGCTCCTCCGCAGTGGTGCTCGAACGTCAGCTTATCCATGTCCAGCATCTGGATCTCCACCTAGAACAATATAGGTAATACTGGCTAAGTAAGGCATCCTCATCACTGCTCTGTATGTTTTTTGTTAAAATTTTCATGACCGTGGATTCAATGTCCTTTAGTCGTAATATTAAACAGTTTTCATAGTCTTAATAGCATCAAACAAGTCATAGTCAAGCTAAGCAAGTCACGGTCAAGTCCGCACTCGAGCACGTTTACGAGCACTTAATGAATAATAATTCACCATTTAGTACACATTAACACTCGAAAATACACAAGTTTAGGAAAATAATCCAACGCGCCGACATGTTTTTTTCCACGTTGGCGCCAAAACTCCTGCTCTGTATGGTATAACCAGGGTTGCCTGGTGTTCGGTATTTTAGTCTGTGTTCGGTGTTCGATATGACAATAATACGAAATATGGGTGGTTCGACTAATTCAGTTTCTCTCTTATGAATAAAATGCTTTGTACAAAGAGATCCTCGTTCTCCAAAAAACCTAGGATCCAGGCCCCTTATCATGGATGATTCGGATCGTGATGGCGATCGCGTGCCATCTCACTTACGCATGTGGTGCGAGTAAATAGATGCGAACGGGACGGCATGCAATCTCGATCCCGATCAAAGAACCATAATAAGGCAGGTAAGGAATTACCAGTTATAACTTGCCGATGAACCGAAATTTGTCACCGACTCGCACTTGGCCATTATTCAGTATTTGTTGTTGTACTTTAGAGTGTGTACTATAATCTTGCCAAGATTGACGCTTGTACGTATTATCATTTTTACATTAGAAATAATACAAAAATACGTTTATTGTATGGAGCCGTTTCGTTTTAACTTTTTGACTTTTTTATTATTTGTTAATCCACCGTAACATTACATATTCTGTGAAAATTTCAACTGGCACAACTATGTACTTATGTATATCAGTTTCTGGCAGCCATATCACAAGCTTTCCTTAGTTTGGGGTCAGATGACCGTGTGTGAAAAAATGTCCCGAATATTTATTTATTTTATTTATTAAGGTTCGTAAGATACAGCCGTTTAAACGTAGGACGGACAGACAGACAGACAATAAATAAATAATAAATAAATTAGTAATAGCAAGAATTTATACTATAATTAATAATAATAAATATTCGGGACATTTTTGCACACACGGTCATTTGACCCAAAACTAAGCAAAGCTTGTGATATGGCTGCCAGAGACTGATATACATACATATTATATAGTTTTAAATACATACTTATAAAGATATAAACAACCAAATATAGAACAAACACATGACATAAATGTTTGTCCTAGGCAGGAATCGAACCCACGCCCCCAAGCTCAGAAGGCAGGTTACAACTGGACCAACGGGCTATCTAATAAATCGAATCTAAAAAATTAATATGAATCCTTGGTAATAGGGTCCTGTTTTCACCCTTTGAGTACGGAACCCTAAAAAACAACAACATAAGGCATTCAAGTTTCATTCACCTATTTTAAACGCCTATTCGTCTATTATCACAGACTACATAACAGCTATAGAGGAGACATAATACCTGCATTGCCTACCTACTATTACATTATATCCATTAAGATTAATTAAGTGTAGGATGTCCTTCAATGCGAGTGAAAACGAACCGGATTATTACATAAAACTAACAAAAGGATATTTATTGGTGGAGAAGTGAAAGTACCTAATTATGTCTGTGAGGACATGTAGTAGTGATGGGTCAGAGAATGACCTTGATCTGGATCTTGGAATTTAACATGATAACTAAATAGACTTGATGACGGAAATATAAATTATGTGTTGTGTTCAATTTAGGGTCCAATCCAAGAAGAAGACTCCTGACGATCAAGAAGCTAGAACATCATAAAAGGACCAAATCCCAGACACTAATTCAAATTCAAATTTATTTATTTCAGGCAACAAAACAACCCATACAGCTTAGAATAACTACTCAGAGAAGGTAGGTTTCCAAACAACGCCTTCTCAAAACGTAAGCTACAAATTCGCTTTGTAGCTTACGTTTCGATTAGTATTTTAAACGATTTAAGCAAGAAAATTAATGGATTACCTGTGGAATGTCACACCATAACTCTTATGCTGCTTTTCTGATTTGTTGTGGTACGATTTCACCGCGCAAATTGTCATAGTAATATTTTTTATATTTTTTTGGAACCACATATACTCTATTTGAATGGCTAAAATTTTGCGAATGTACTTGGTTTCTATGTGTAGTTATTATAAGCCATATAACTAATTAAATAGATCAATACAAATAAAAATAAACAAAAGTAATCAATTAAAATTATAGTGACAGAATAAAATTCTTAATAATAAAATAATATGCAATGACAAATAAAATAATTTTAATGTCAAAATAATAATAATGGTTTTTACACGCTTTTTCAAGCCTTCCTTTCAAATTCGTTATAATATGCTGAAATCAATAGGTACTTATTAAAAATATATAATGTATGTATATCAGCCTCTGGCTGCAATATCACAAGCTTTGCTTAGTTTGGGGTCAAATGACCGCGTGTAAAAATATGTCCCGTGTTTTTTTAATTATTCTCGCGTCACTATAGTATCTGCATTAATCCGCAGTCCGCACCAAGGCCAGTGTCTTGCGTCCTCATTTAAAACTCCAAGTTCAAGACTGACTCACTGACCTTAATCTTCCCATCACTACAGCTGTCAAAGTTGACGTGTCTAGCCGTCTTTTGTTAGTTTACATTCAGTGCATCTTTTGTGTTTTTGACTACGTTATGTCACTGCTGAGTGGCATAATAGGTTAGTAGCTGGCGTCGAAGGTCGCGAATTTGCCGGTGCGTGGTAGAACTTGTGTTTGTAAATATTTAAGTATACGAATTAGATTCACTTGACTATTAGGTGTCTATCTGTTGATATCGTTATGGTTGAATATTCCACGTGTTTTATAATGTAGTTAGTTATTATGATGTAATAATGGATTATATTTTGTTTTGTTTTTAGGGTTGCGTACCCATAGGGTGAAAACGGGACCCTATTACTAAGCCTACGCTGTCTGTCCGTCCGTCTGTCTGTCCGTACTAATGGACCTTCTAATGGACGTAGGTACTTATCTTTCAAACCATAATAGATAGTTTTTTTTTTTTTTTTTTGTTAAAATCTTCATGAGCGTGGATTCAATGTCCTTTACTCGTAATATTAAACAGTTTAATTTGTCTTAATAGCGTCAAACAAGTCATAGTCACAGTCAGAGTCAAGCTAAGTAAGTCACGGTCAAGTCGAACTCATGCCCCTGTAAAGTGGTGGAGACTTTACAAGAGGCTCCTGTGGAGTTTTGGAAACAACACGAAAAGACACGTTTCACCTCGTTATATCACTTGCCCACACTCGAGCACGTTTACGAGCACTTAATAAATAATAATTCACCATTTAGTACATATTAACACTCGAAAATACACAAGTTTAGGAAAATAATCCAACGAGCCGACATGTTTTTTCCGCGTTGGCGCCAAAATTCATAATAGATAGACAGTTGAAATTTTTACAGAATATGTAATGTTACGGCGGAGATAAACTAAAAAAAAAAACTTAAAACTAAACAAAACATAGCAACATACGTATTTTTTTAACGTATTTTTGTATTAGCTCTAATGTAAAAACTGTAATACGTACAAGCGTCATACTTAACATGATTATAGTACACACTCTAAAGTATAACAACAAATGATAAATAATTGCCAAGTGCGAGTCGGTGACAAATTTCTGTACATTACCAAGTTATAACTGGTAATTCGGTTATTTGGACGACCATGTATAATTTCTTTCACAGAATCGAAATTCCATAATTTACAAATTTTGAAGGCGATTTTTTTATTGATAATTATTGTATTTTGTGGTTGTACGGATCCCTCAGTGCGCGAGCCCGACTCGCACTTGGCCTATTTATTTACCAACTGTAAGCTTTCGTTTATCTAGTAATATATTTCTGTGGAAACGGTCATTGACACTAGGCAGTGGCTACACATTACAGCCGTTTGGGATCGAATTGGGCCCCAGGGACCGGCAAATCACCTCATTTAAAAAATAATACAGAGCGTCTAGCTCAACGCATTAACATTGCCATTCAGTGTGGTTATTCCGCCAGCATGCTGGGTACGCTGCCAACTGGTACTGGGCTTGGCCATTTGTTGTCTTTAGACCTTCAACGGTCTATGCCCATAGTAGTAGTCTAACCTTAGAAGAACTACACACAGAAACCAAGTACATGCGTTAAATTTAAGTCGTTCAAATGGTGTCATATATGAGTACAAACGACGCTCGCGCGGTCGGTGCAGTGCAGGCGATAGATTGAAAAGCTCCCAAAAATATTTTTAAAATGACAATTTGCACAGTGAAATCGTGCCACAACAAAACGGACAAGCAGCATAAGAGTCCTGGGGCCTTACGGACAACTGCTATTACAGGCACCTAATCCGCTCAGTTGGAAAATCACGCGACCGCAAACCGTATCTGGGCGCGATAAGGTTTGCGGTCGCGTGATTTTCCAACTGAGCGGATTAGGTGCCTGTAATAGCAGTTGTCCGTAAGGCCCCTGGTGTGACATTCCACAGGTAAGCCATTAATTTTTCTTGCTTAAGTAGTCTAAATTACCTATAATATTGATAACAAATTACTCACTCTCAGTTCGGGAAGAGTGTTGCCAGCTTTGTATGAAATTATCCCAGTTTTGTACGTTGCTTAGGTATGATATGTTTTTTTAGGTGATATTGATCCGTACCCAAGGGCTAAAGACGGGACCCTATTATTAGCCTACGATGTCTGTCTGTCTGTTTGTCCGTCCGTCCGCCCGTCCTACCTTTAAACGCCTGTATCTTTCGAACCGTGATAGATAGCCAGTTGAAATTTTCACATAACATGTAATGTTACAATAGATTACCTATAAAACAATAAAAAAGTTAAAAAAAAAAAAAAAAAAAAAAAAAAAAAAACCCCATACAACAAACGTATTTTTATACGTATTTTTGTATTAGCTCTAATGTAAAAACTGTAATACGTATAAGTGTCAAACTTGACATGATTATAGTACATACACTACATATAACATATACATAAATAATAAATAGTGGCCAAGTGCGAGTCGGTGACAAGTACCGTTCATTACCAAGTAATAACTGGTAATTTCGTTATTGAATTTTGTGGTGGTGCGGAACCCTCAGTGCGCGAGCCCGAATCGCACTTGGCCGGTTTATTATACCTACCTACTCATCGATCTTTTCACGAAGTTATTTTTTATTTCAAAGGATAAAATAACTACTTCGATACGGTGAATTAGTAATGGTTTTATTGCATTAGGTAGGTAGGTATTATGTCTTCTATGGTATGACTAGGGATACACACGTTGTATAATTTTACATTTTTTATGTTTTTATATGTGTAAGTAATATTTTTCATGTAAAATCAACCAACCTATTACCCAACTTTTAGGGGAAAACATTTCTACTGGTCACATAATTTTTGCGTCTGTGTGCGTGACGAGCCAAGTAAACACAGCACACGCAGCGAATTTGTAGCTTACGTTTTGAGAAGGCGTTGTTTGGAAACTTACCATCTCTGTGTAGTTGATCTAAGAGCCTAACTGTATTTGTAGTGTCACTTTTAGCTTGTATTTTTTTAGTTAAAAAAGGCACTTTCCCATTTAAAAAAAATAGTTTGGAGTCTTAGTTTTACAACAACATTTGTAACAATATACCAGCAATCTTCGACCAAAATAAAATGAATGGACGGGCCCAGAAGAAGCGCATTTTTGTAAGTACAAAATAAGTGCCGGCACTTACTTCGTTTCAGTCGGTCTCTACTAGTAGGAAGTGCAACACGAGTCTATTGTTACATGATAACGAAACATCTGACATAAACAAAATTATGCCTTCGTGTGCTTTCCGAAGTGTAAATACACAACAAGAAACAACTATATATTTTTTTGTAATTAATAGGCTTGCGTTTGACCAACATCACGCCTGATGTTAAGCGATGATGCGGTCTACGTTGGAGCACGCTTGCCTAGAAGAAACCGATTCACTCGTCATTTGTAACAAATGTACTGTACATGGTTATAATTAGGTGTGGAAGTATATGTCCGACGGTTTTGACTCGTTTTTACTGAGCAAGTTCAATGGTTATGGCCCGTCCATTCATTTTGTTTTGGTCGAAACCAGCAATATAACAATATCAGCCGTTCCATAGAAAAAAAACATGGACACTTGACAAAATGTATAGCACAGCTGATATTTTCACGATTTCAAGTTTGGTTCCATAATAAAAGTTGTTCAATTATGGTTACTATAGACCCCTTCGGCTTAGTACACCTTTTCTGCGTAACCCAGTATGTATAATGTTACCAGTTAGAGAAATAATATTATAAGAAAAAGAGTTGATAAAAAGCAGTTAAAACCTTTGTCGTGTCGTTATTATAGACCGTTATCAATCTCATCTGAATAATCTGAATTATCCGCGCAATAAATCATTATGTACCTTCTTTACTACTTACCTAAATAATTTTACAGTTGAACAGTCAAATGCCAACAATGTGTCATAGATTCAAACCTTTGAGAAAGGATCTTTCGCCATGGTTTCAAACCAAAGATCTTGTACGTGTTGTAATTATAATAATTATAGTAATTAAAAACTAAAAAAAAAAAAAAATAGTAATTAATTATTTTATTTGTAGTCTATTGATTGTTCGTTGTTATTTGCATAGGTATTTACTTTCTATTTTTTATTTTTAGTTAAGGCCACACTTTATTAAATATAATTCCTTTCCGTGCACGGTTGCCTGGAAGAGATCGCTTTAAGCGATAAGGCCGCCTGTTAAAAGCCTAGATAATATTTTTGTTGTAATTTTTTGTTATCCTTGTTTTGTGGTATTTTAATAAAGAGTTTTGTATTGTATTGTATTGTAATTCCATGTTTCAAACACAGAAAAGTTTTTTTTTTTGTTTATATTCGAACGGCTGTCAAGGTGTTTTTAAAAGAAAGTTGTAGCCAGTTGCACCCATATTAATAAACGAAACGTCAGTCATTCGCAATCAGTTAGCAACTGTGATGCGGACAAAGAACTTTAAGACCTAACCCAAATAGGTAAGGTCCAAGTTCTTTGGATGCGGAGTTCGACGCGTTGATCTAAATAAAAATGTTTTACTTCTCTTTCAAAAAAGGGAGATATGCCTAAGTACAATTATCGTTCATGTTTAAATGTCTCCAAGTTTTATTTACTTTTTGCAAACTTTCCCTGCTAGTATGTATGGCTGGGACAAATTTTGCAACTGCATTTTAGAGCAATTATTCTCAACTTAAAAAGAAAACATAAAATAAGATTAAACAAAATAGAAAATGTAACCAAATTTAAGGATTGTGAATAAAGTATGCAAAACACTGAAATGGAAATAGACAGGTCATAAAATATGCTGGAGATAAAAATGAGAAATGGACTAGAATAAGATCAGAGTGGTACCCCAGAGATGGCAAGTAAAGGTAAACAAATGAAACGTTAGGAAGATGACTTCAAATGAGTTGCCGGTCCAGAATGGATCAGAAGTGCAAGAGACAGAGATAGGTGGAGGCTTATAGTGCTAACAGACGCTCGAACGCGGCTGACGGACCGCCGTCCAACCAACGGGAGAGAAAGAGTGAGAATATCATATTTCCCTCTCTTTCTCTCCCATTGGACAGACGGCGGTTGAGGTCAGCCACGTTCGAGCGTCTGTTAGCACTATACGGTTGGTTAGGGGGAGGTTTAGGATGATCTTTGGAGGAGGCCTTTGTCGAAAGACAAGCTGTTGCTAGAAAAACCGACAGTCAGCAATAAAATTTATACCCAAGTATGATAAAACAGTATTAAAGGCTTCTTATTCCAAAATAATACTCGACAGCATTGGGATGCAGCCAAGTTATGTGGGATTATACCCACTGAAACCCCCCCGGAGACCAACCATAGTGCTTAACAAGAGGGCTCCGGGATCTTCAGAGGAACGCACCGGAGCCGTTTTTTACTTTAGTAGTTAACAATTATGTGGTGGTACGGAACCCTTAGTGCACGAGCCCGACTCGCACTTAGCCATTTTTTTATATTTATACGCTTGCTTTGGCCGGCTTGATGCGGTCTAACATGTAACACGTAATTGTTTTGTTGTCTGTTTGTTTATAAGATTTGTTGTCAGTTTTTCAGCCGATTAGCTGTAGTGTGCACTACGGTTTTCAAATAGAAGGGTGTTTTCAGTGAAATTAATGGGTTTCTAGAGATTTTACAAGGTAATATTATTATAATATTAATAACATCATATCAAAAAATTTGAAATTGTTTCGTATGTTAATTAAATTAATACTTTTTTTATATAAATAATATTTACGGTATTTTTATACCATCTCTCTAGATTTGTACGCCTATAAACTAGGCAAAACATGATACAAAGTGACACATATTTTAAACCACCTATTGTGCATGCGTTTTAAATGTGTGTATGATTTACTCGTGTTTTGTGCAAATAAATAATCTTTATCTTTATCTTTATGTGTGCACTGAACTGTTATGTAATATCTCAGTGTCGAGCGCAGTGCATTGTCGCGCAGAGTTTGAACTGTAGAAGTTCTACATTCTGTGTGCACTGAACTGTTATGTAATATCTCAGTGTCGAGCGCAGTGCATTGTCGCGCAGAGTTTGAACTGTAGAAGTTCTACATTCTGTGTGCACTGAACTGTTATGTAATATCTCAGTGTCGAGCGCAGTGCATTGTCACGCAGAGTTTGAACTGTAGAAGTTCTACATTCTGTGTGCACTGAACTGTTATGTAATATCTCAGTGACGAGCGCAGTGCATTGTCACGCAGAGTTTGAACTGTAGAAGTTCTACATTCTGTGTGCACTGAACTGTTATGTAATATCTCAGTGACGAGCGCAGTGCATTGTCACGCAGAGTTTGAACTGTAGAAGTTCTACATTCTGTGTGCACTGAACTGTTATGTAATATCTCAGTGTCGAGCGCAGTGCATTGTCGCGCAGAGTTTGAACTGTAGAAGTTCTACATTCTGTGTGCACTGAACTGTTATGTAATATCTCAGTGTCGAGCGCAGTGCATTGTCACGCAGAGTTTGAACTGTAGAAGTTCTACATTCTGTGTGCACTGAACTGTTATGTAATATCTCAGTGTCGAGCGCAGTGCATTGTCACGCAGAGTTTGAACTGTAGAAGTTCTACATTCTGTGTGCACTGAACTGTTATGTAATATCTCAGTGACGAGCGCAGTGCATTGTCGTGCAGAGTTTGAACTGTAGAAGTTCTACATTCTGTGTGCACTGAACTGTTATGTAATATCTCAGTGTCGAGCGCAGTGCATTGTCGCGCAGAGTTTGAACTGTAGAAGTTCTACATTCTGTGTGCACTGAACTGTTATGTAATATCTCAGTGTCGAGCGCAGTGCATTGTCGCGCAGAGTTTGAACTGTAGAAGTTCTACATTCTGTGTGCACTGAACTGTTATGTAATATCTCAGTGACGAGCGCAGTGCATTGTCGCGCAGAGTTTGAACTGTAGAAGTTCTACATTCTGTGTGCACTGAACTGTTATGTAATATCTCAGTGTCGAGCGCAGTGCATTGTCACGCAGAGTTTGAACTGTAGAAGTTCTACATTCTGTGTGCACTGAACTGTTATGTAATATCTCAGTGTCGAGCGCAGTGCATTGTCGCGCAGAGTTTGAACTGTAGAAGTTCTACATTCTGTGTGCACTGAACTGTTATGTAATATCTCAGTGACGAGCGCAGTGCATTGTCGCGCAGAGTTTGAACTGTAGAAGTTCTACATTCTGTGTGCACTGAACTGTTATGTAATATCTCAGTGTCGAGCGCAGTGCATTGTCGCAGAGTTCACGGCCAAGTTGCAAGTTACGGATAGAACAAATTTAAATTCCCTACTGCCCTTTTTCTATCGGACTGCCAGAGCTGGCACGAATAATCGACACTGCTTTATTAAAATAAAATAAAAATAGTATAAGTGGCAAACAGCTACGGGCCACCTGATGGTAAGTGGTCACCGCTGCCTATAAACATCTACAATACCCGGGGTATTGTCAGTGCGTTGTCAGTGCTTATGGTTGATATTCCGAGAACCCATACGAAGCGCTTTGATTCCACTTTTATTGAACGAACTGCTAGTCTATGGAATGCGCTGCCTGAACGGGTGTTATCCGATAGTTACAATCTGGGCGTCTTCAAACGCCCGCATCATCGCTTAACATCAGGCGAGTTGGCGGCCAAGCGGCCTATTAATTATTTAAAAAAGGACATATAAGGGTTCTTTCTAGTACACACAGCCCTAAAAACAAGAATTACTTTGTTACTTACTTGCCAAGGAAAAGCTCCATACGGCGTTTCCGTCCCACCGACAATTTTAGCCGTCCGCCGAGGGTTGAAATCCACAGTTCTCGTACCGCACTGAACCTTAGCACCGCCCTTCCCCGGCTTATAGAGAGAGTTCAGAGAGTTATGGTTGAAATAGTTCGTAGAAACACTGGAAAAGGTCTTCGAAGGCCTCGCCCTGTCTCTGTAGAACTCCATGTGGTTTACTCGGTTCAAAAAATAATCCGCGCTTGTGATTTCTAGGAAGAATATTAAGGCAAGTATTTTGGTATACATTTTGAAGAATATTAACTATTCTAGGGCGTTTAGGTTTTTAGGGGTTGGAAGTACTTTTGCACGGTTGGTTTTTGGCAGTTTTTATCACTTTTTATGACGTAGTAAAGAAGTAGCTACCTTTTCAGGAAAGTTTTTAGAAAGTTTTTATCACTTTTTGTGACTTATTGGCACTTTTTAGATTTACTTGAACTCAAACACCTTCTACGGAGTTCTTAGCACCCTTTTATTTAGTTTATTTGCACTTTTCCATTAAGTTTAATAGCACTTTTCCATGCAGTTTATCGTCACTTTTCCATTAATTTTTAATGCTTGTTCTGTGCAATGTATTAATTAGCTCTCCTATGCAGTTTAATAGCACTTTTCTATGAAATTTATCAGTTTTTTCCATGTAGTTTATTAGCAATTTTCCATGCTGTTTATTGACTCTTTTCCGTGGAGTTTACTAGTGCATTTCCACGCTGCTTATTAGTACTTTAGTGCTTATTAGGATTTTCAGGCTAGTTTTATCAACAATTCAGTTAGGTTATTACCACTTTTCAGGATTTCGTTGTTTTTGAGGAGTTTATGCTCTTTTTCTTCGCGAGGAGTTCGTAGCGCTTTGACATTTGACGTCTGTTAGCACTTCTGTTTAAAATTTCTGTGATCTTTCGGACTAACAATAGTGCTGTACACTTTTATCTAACTAAAGAGTTCACAGTTAGCACACTTTTGCGAAAAAGTGGAAAACTGAGGATCTTATTTTTTTTTATTTTTCCTGTAATTAAAAACATGATCATATTATTTTACAGCGTGTGCTTGTTATTGTATTTTTTAATACAACAAAAGTGGAATAAACAATTATTATTATTATTAAAAATAATAATAACTGTTACTGTTATTGTAAAACATTTAGTGATTTATGGTTAAAAAAAACTATGGAGTTTTTTTTTAAATATTGTGTTTTGCACTTTTTTAATTTATAATTTCATAAGCGTAAAATTTATATTTATTTTGTTGCATTTTCAAGTTTTTTTTTTCTTTTTCAAAATGACACACTACATGCACTTTTTAAAATACAACTAAATTTCAGCAATTATTCTTTGTCACCCATAAAAAAATCACTTCAATTTAAATTATATTTTTTTTGTTATATTACATACACTGATCGAAGTATTCAGCGACGTTTTTAAAAACACGAGTTTTTAAAACACGTCCACACAGTAGGATATACAAAAACTGAATGACTTTTAAAAGATCGAACGGATTTATTTTTTTAAATGCCATAACAGACTCGCAGTCACAATGCCACGGCACACACGCAAATGTGTGTCACGAGACATATCGTAAGATGCATCTTTTTGTCAACCATTGTCATTTTAAATATCTATTTAGTAATAATAGGATTAGGTTGAAACGATTTAGTTAATTCGCTAGATGCAATCAGTTGCATTGAGTTTGTTTTTGATACTTTCACTTGTTTTCGTGGAAGCGTTGTGATTTGATTTTGTAACAGTTGATTTTTTCCTTATAGCGTCATTGTTAAGTAAGATGTGTTTAGTGATGAATGAAGGTTAAATGCTATCTTGAATCAAGGTGAGTTCCTAGTAGTAATTAGATGGAAACTCTGTAGATAGATACATAGATTAACTCTTCAGTGTTCACACAAGAAGTGACATACATTATAAGACCCAAACAACTTAAAACTAGTGAAACAATTGGCGGCCTTATATATGCGATCTCGCCCAGGCAAGCTTACGTTATCTACCATTTTATCTATAATTTTTTCTTGTGCACAAAAGAAATAAAAATTTACAGATGGAGAATCTTAAAATTATTATTAAATAGCTGTTGCACGCGACTTCGTACGCGCAGACTTTCATACAAATTTCAACATCCATTTCCACCCTTTAATTCACAATAAACAATCTATCCAACCTATCCATTCCGATCCATTTCTGATTCCGTTTCCGATTTTGATTCCTATTTTCTGTTTCCATTTTTTCCCCCAATTTCTTCATTTGAATTTCATCTTTTCGGACTGTCACTATGACATTGAAATTATGACAAACTAAACCCTTTTTTAAATGTATCCAGAAGAAACTAAGACATCTATACTATCTTCTTCTTCTTCTTCTTCTTCTTCTTCTATTTTATAAAGAGGAAAGATTTGATTGTTTGTTTGAATTGAATAGGCTCCGAAACTACTGAACCGATTTGAAAAATTCTTTCACTGTTGGGAAGCTACACTATCCCCGGGTAACATAGGCTATATTATATTTAAAAAAAAAATAGGGATCTTACTTACTAAAACTCCAATAATGTAATGGTGTAAAAAAATTTGATTTACAATTTTGACTTTGCGTGTTTGACAGTTCTAAGACAAGACAACGTCTATCAGGTCAGCTAGTATTAAATATACCTATTGACATAACATCTTGAGATTAAAATTGAGATATAACCATCCTCACTCCTATAGTGCTGTGCCCGACAGGATTGGCTAATTTTAATATTTTTACCACCTTGTACTGTATGGAAGCAATAAAAATCTAAATCTGACTGAAAAGAGCAGAGGAAAATCATTGCAGGCTTCGAGCAAAGTATGTGCTGTTCTGAGCAACGGTTGCTGTTCTGAGCAACGGTGCAGTATGCGCATTTATTTTATTTGCATTACATTGCAAACATAAAAAATAATTACTAAACCCTTTTTTGGCATCGTATCAGCAATCGCCAGGCCTATCACCAGTCTTCGTTTTCCAGAGTGTTTCCCTCAGGTAGGTACACTATGTAGTATCCTTTCTACTCTATACCATTCGATACAGTCAAAAAAGCTACCATTAGTGAAGCCAAAGAGCATTATAAAATTAAATCAAGAACGCATGAATCCGTACGACAACAGTAGGCAGCGCTCCGGCAACTTATCTGCTATTGCAGTGGTCCATAAGCGGCGGTGATCACTTACCATAAGGTGACCTATATGCTTGTTTGTCACACAATTTTAAATATACAATTTTATTAAAAGATATAAAGACTCCACGCCAATCTGGGAGGTCTTAGGTAAGCTCAAAATCGAATAAAAAATCGTTAGACTTATCCCCATAACAAACCCCGCGTGCGTTCGACGCGCCAATGTCACTGCATATGATTATCTCGCTACAACGCAGTTTTCACGGCTTTACAGTATTTTCAGTTAAGGGCCATAACTTGTATGAAAACTAGTTTCACTGATAGATTTATTAACGGTAAATGCTTTTAACATTTTAGGGTTTCGTGTTTATGCGGGGAAACCTGATATTACACATACTAAGTGCTTAGAATATCAGTACTAAGTGCTAAGAATATCAGTATTAAGTGCTAAGAATACAAGTACTAGGTGCTAATAATACAAGTATGTACTAGGTTTTAAGAATACAAGATTCAGTGTTAAGACTTCAAGTACTAAGTACTAGGAGCTAAGAATAAGTTCTAAGAATACAAAAGTAAGTGCTAACAATATAAGGACTAAGTGCTAAGAATACAAGTACTAGGTTTTAAGAATACATTATTAAGTGCTAAGACTTCAAGTACTAAGTACTAAGAATAAAAATGCTAAGTGCTAAGTATAAGAACTAGGTTTTAAGAATACAAGAGTAAGTGCTAAGAATACAAGGTGCTAAGTTCTAAGAATACACGTACTAGGTGCTAAGAATACAAGTTATAGGCGCTACTACAACTATTAGATGCTTAGAATAAAATTATTAGCTGCTAAGAAAAAAAAAATTATATGCTAATAACACAAGTAGGTATTAGGTGCTAATTCAACTGTTAGGTGCTAAGAATAAAATTATTAGATGCTAAGAATACAAGTATTAGATGAATACAAAAACTCGCCATTAGCCTTTATCATTCTACAAGAGATGATTTATATAGCGTCCGACGGAAATAATTCTGCGTTCATGAATAAATAAAGGTTAAACTAAAGATAATGCCCTGTCGGTTTTTTTATTCCACTTTTAGCGAGCTTAGTGTGTACGTCTGTCATTGGTGGATCCAGGGGTGCATAACACCTAGCAATTCCATACATTCGACTCAATTTTTCGATTTGATTTCTTCGAACCTTGTCAGAATGCCCCCCCCCCCCCCCCCCCCCCAAAATGAAATCCTGGATCCACCCCTGACGTCTGTGCCCAAAAAACAATTCAAATTCAAATTATTTATTGAGAATAAAAACGGACAAATTCCACTAACATTTATCTCACATACTGTTAAAACTAAAATAGATTTCCTAGTAAAAATAGGAATAATATTATAAAATTACTAATATAATAAATACAACAAATTGCTGTAAAAATATGTCAACATAAAATTAGTATGTCATACAAATTGTCATTATAGTCATCGGCCTTTTTGCCCCTGTCCCATTGATCAGTTAAATTTTCACAATAAGTTAAAAACACTTTCGTTACTGTTTTCCAATTGTCACAAATAATATCACAATCAGTTTTGGCGGAAAGGAAACAATATGAAACCCTACGGCGCAATTACGTTTATAAATATTTTTATACGGAATTCTATAAACTAAAACCTGATGTGACTTTTCCTTTTGTTCGACGAATTTTTTCATTAAAATGTTTGTGTAAATTTGCAGTGGATTTATTTCGGAAAAATACATCTGTATTCGTTTTTTGAAATAAGTAAGTAGTTATCCACAGGCATTTTTCCAATGAAGTTGTTACAAGATTTTACATACTGAAAAAACAAGGAAAATTATTTTGCATCATTTTTTCATTATCATACTTATCTTACAGGAAACGTAAATTTTATTGGAAGAAAAAGCAGCCTGAGTGTCATTCCATGAAAAAGTTATGTCCACACAAAATTTGTCGTTACTGCGTAACAAGTCTATATTGAATTCTTTGTAACAAGTATAAATTGTTTTTAGGGTTCCGTACCCGAAGGATAAAAACGAGACCCTATTATCTGTCCGTCCGTCTGTCCTACCTATTAACGGCTATATCTTTCGAACCGTAATAGATAGCCAGTTGAAATTTTCACGGAATATATAAGCGTCAAATTTGGTATAATTATAGTACACACTCTAAAAAATAACAAGAAATAATAAATAATGGCCAAGTCCGAGTACGATCACGGAAGTGAAGCAACGTCGGGCGCGGCCAGTACTTAGATGGGTGACCGCCTGGGGGTTATGGGATATTGCCTTTTTGCACTTTTTTTTTGTAATTTAATAGCTTACATGTTATGGTGGTACATTCTCATTTCTGAATAGATCCATGTCATATCAACGCCATCTATTGCTTTTTTGTGAACAATTTTTTTTATAGCATTTTGTTAAACCTCCCCGATGGCTTACAACCAGTGTGTGTTGCCAGTGATGACATACGGCAGTGAAACATGGTATCTCACTATGGGCCTCATAAGCAAGCTCAAAGTCGCTATGGAGAGATAGCTCTCTCCATAGCGACTTAGCTCGGGGTTTCTGTACGAGATCGAATCAGAAATGAGATCCGTAGACGAACGAAAGTTACCACCATAGCCCATCGGATTAGCAAGTTGAAGTGGGCAGGTCACATATCACGCAGAACATATGGCCGATGGAGCCGAAAGGTTCTCGAATGGAGATCACGGACCGGTAAGCGCAGCGTAGGACGTCCACCCACAAGATGGACAGTCGACCTAAAAGAGATCGCAGGGAAACGCTGGATGCAGGCCGCTTCCAGCCGGCCCTTTTGGAGATTGATGGGGGAGGCCTATGTCCAGCAGTGGACGTCCTATGGCTGAAATGATGATGATGAAACCTCGTATTGACCTTAAAACACAAGTTATTATCCAATTAGTGTGACAATTACAGTGTTAAGCTGGAAACAAACTATCGGACGCGGCTGATGGACGCGGCTGACGGACGCGCCTGATAAGTGTGCACAGTCTTTTGAGACGTGGCGTCGGCTGACAAAAACATCCGGCGCGCCAGATTTCTGTCGGACGTCCGAACGCTTAAGGTCAGCTCAAGGTTACGTCTACGACTTACGTCCGATAGTTTGCACAGCTCAGTGTACATTCATTACCTAGGTACCTTTATGTCGCGTCCGTCAGCCGCGTCCGTCAGCCGCGTCCGATAATTTGTTTCCAGCTTAATACTGCACTATCGCCTTAAACCCTCGTGGTTTATAGATTTACATAATTATCATTGTGAGTAACTTTGACCTAATTATAGCTTTGCTAAGGACGACCACATGGTGGTACAGACCGACAATGCAATACATTTTTATACATTTGCAAATATTTACAAAGCATTACAATTGCTGTATTTTTTTAGGTAATATGTTATTATGCATAACTTATAAAACAGTTTTTTCAATAAATATATATATATATATATTTTAGTTTTAGTACTGAGGGCTCCGTACCACCACAAAATTCAATAACGAAATTACCAGTTATAACTTGGTAATGAACAGAAGTTTGTCACCAACTCGCACTTGGCCATTATTTATTATTTACTGTTATACTTTTTAGAGTATGTTTTATTATCATGCCAAGTTTGACGCTTGTACGTATTACCGTTTTTACATTAGAGCTAATACAAAAATACGTAAAAAAATATTTGTTGTTTGGGAACCACCCTTTCGTTAATACTTTTTTTATTATTTGTTATTTAATCCGCCGTAACATTACATGTTCTGTGAAAATTTCAACTGGCTATCTATTACTGTTCGAAAGATACAGCCGTTTAAAGGTAGGACAGACAGACGGATGGACAGACAGCGTAGGCTTAGTAATAGGGTCCCGTTTTTACCCTTTTAGAACGGAACACTAAAAACTAAAACTTAAAATTGCTGTTATTGCCGTTGTAATTGACCGATTGTGGCCGAGCGGTAGCATGTGCGCTTTACAATCTGACGGCACCCGGTTCGATCCTCGGCTTGCACCGATAACTTCTTTAATACATAAATAAATAATGTGCAGTTTCGATGGCATTGCTCAACAACGGTGAAGTAAAACATCGTGAGGTGAATCTCAAAATTTCAAAGACATATTATGTCCTTCACTAACATGCACTGGGCCAGCAACGTGGATTAGGGCCCATCCTCTCTCTCTCTCTCTCTCTGAGAGAAGGCCTTCAGTCCCAGCAGTGGGAACATGATAGGCTGAAATGATGACAATTAGAGCTGGCCTTATTGGATCATACAACGGGCATTGAAGAGAGCCATGTTCGGAGTTTCTTAGGGAGATAGAGTCCAGAAGGTGGATATTCGTCAAAGAATCACAGTCACTGGCCTAACTGCTAAGATTTGCAAGTTGAAGTGGCAAAGAGCAGGCCACATCAATAAACGATGGGGAAGAAAGGTTCTTGACTGGCGACCACATGGAAAAAAAATTGATCGAAGGGCGACCACGAACCGGAAGACGCAGCGTAGTTATAAACCGCGACATCGTGAGAGTCGCGGGCATCCAATAGATGCAGATGGCAGGCTTTCGTTTAGTGTGGTGTTCGAAGGGCCTATGTTCAACAGAGGACGTCTTCTGACTGATGATGATGATTACAATAGCTGTTGAAAAATTGAATGCGGTGTAGAAGTTCGCTAAAAGTGAATCATTGGTTAGTTAGGGTTGGCGCGCACTAGATACCGGAGATGGACAGCCATCTCTGGTCTAATCTATCACATTATATAGTCTATCAACTGTTCGCTGACAAGAAGAAATACGAGAAAATATGGCTTAAAAATTAGAACTAATTATAAACAAGCAGTCTATATTAAAATCTCTATATTTTGTTACAAATAATTTCTTCATAATTACCACATTATTGTATATGGTTAATGTGAAACCAAGTGTTGTAATTATTTAACTGCCCACATTCCGTATGATTGTCATCTGATACATTTTAACTTTTCCCGTCGTTTTCTTGTGAATGGCGTTTTGTTGTTTTGTCGTGCGCTTTGAAAATTTAAGAATGTGAATTATCTAGAGATCTAGGACAGCACGAGGAATAACTTTATCGTTTTTACACGAAATAATGATATCACCACTTCTTCATGCACCTTTCCTATTGGACGTCAGCTTAGCGAACTACTTTCTGTCTTATGCTAAGCGGAATAGGTGTTCGACGCTTGATTATGGTGTTTTTTTTTTCTGGGCCAGTGTCTTTATTAACTAAACAAAATACAAGCTAATACTAACACTACAAATACAGTTAGACTGCCCATAGACCGTTGAAGGTCTAAAGACAATCCAAATGCTCAAGCCCACTACCAGTTGGCAATGTACCCAACATGCTGGCGGCATTACCACGTTGAATGGCAATGCTAATGCGTTGAGCCAGAAACGCACCAGCATTTTGGTCATCGTCGCATTAACCAGGCGCCCTGAAAGATTTTTGAAAATGAGGTGAGCTCCCGGTCTCAAGGGCCCAATGTCTCGACCCAAAACGCTACAAATATGTAACCACTGCCGAGGTTAGCATATTTGCGTCGCTTGTGCTGCTCCGCCGATATGGCAGCCGCGCTAGCCCTACCTCGTGTCTCAGTATCTCGTGTCTCAATAGTTATTATACTATTACGGATATTTAATGTTTTTTTTAAAATGAAGTTTTCAACGATTGTTAAAATGAATTATTTTGATGTTAAATTTTATAAAATAAAGATTGTTATAAATTTTGCATGCCACGATGCTAGAGCATTGTGGTCTTTGTTATGTAAATAGATTAACATCTGCATGTTACCTTAGACCAAAATAAAATGAATGGACGGGCCCAGAAGGAGCGCATTTTTGAAGATTACAAAATGAGCACCGGCACTCATTCATTTAGCCGTAGGAATTGCGACTCAAGACCATAGTTACAATGACATGATAACGAAACACCTGACAAAATTATGTCTCCGTGTGCTTTCCCGAAGTATAAATACACAACAAAAATCGCTATCTATTTCAAACAAATGTACTATACATGGTTATAATTAGGTGTTGAAGTATATGTCCGACGGTTTTGACTCGTTTTTACTGAGCAAGTTCAATGGTTATGGCCCGTCCATTAATTTTATTTTGGTCGAAGCATGTTACGCAAAATAAATATTTTGAATTTGAATTTGAATCTATAATCACCAGAGTTCGACCAAACGATCAAGCATATAATGCACGTAAACCCTACAGTTGAACTGTGTTGTGTTTACACAGCTGTTAAATTATTTATTTTTATTTTAAAAGGTCACAAAACAATAGTTATTTTAATATTTATCTGTGAAATGTAAACAATTAAGATAAATAAAACCTTGCCAATTTTAAGGCCATTTATTTTCAGTGTCATTTAAATTTTTAAGCTTTATGTGAACTGTTTCATGAAAAAGGTGGGGGTAAATTCTTGAATAAAAACTTATTAGTACGGTTGTGTCTTTCGAACCGTAATTTCCAGCCAGTTGAAATTTTCACAGAATATTTTATAATGTTACGGTCATAGAATTTATCGATGTGTTACGGTGGATTAACTAAGAAATAATAAAAAAAAACAAAAAGTTAAAACGAAAAGGGTCATCATCATCATCATAATTTCAGCCGTAGGACGTCCACTGCCTGACATAGGCCTCCCCCATCGATCTCCAAAGGGCCGGTTGGAAGCGGCCTGCATCCAGCGTTTCCCTGCGGTCTCTTTTAGGTCGTCTGTCCATCTTGTGGGTGGACGTCCTACGCTGCGCTTACCGGTCCGTGGTCTCCATTCCAGAACCTTTCGGCCCCATCGGCCATCTGTTCTGCGTGATATGTGCCCTGCCCACTGCCATTTCAACTTACTAATCCGGTGGGCTAAGTCGGTGACTTTCGTTCGTCGTAACGAAAAGGGTGTCCCTATACAATAAACGTATTTTTTACGTATTTTTGTTTAGCTCTAATGTAAAAACAGTAATACGTACAAGCGTCAAACTTAGCATGATTATAGTACACACTCTAAAATATAACAAATAATAAATAATGGCCAAGTGTTCATTACCAAATTCTTCATTTCAGTATTTCTTTCATCGAATCGAAATGTCATATATTACCAATATAAAAGTCGATTTTTTTTATTGATAATTATTGTATTTTATGGTGGTACTGAACCTTCAGAGCGCGAGCCCGACTCGCACTTGGCCGGTTTATTGAAAATAAGGTGTGGTCCCGGTCCCGAAGGGCCCAATGTCTCGACCCCAAACGCCTCAAATATAAGTAACCACTGTCGGGGTTAACATATTTGCGCCGTTTATGCTGCTAAACCGAATTGGCAGCCGCATCAGCAGTCTATCATGAGCACTGGACAAATTGTCTTTCCCCGTTTTTATCTGTGCGTAGTCACGACAAAGCTAGAATACGGATACGTCTGTCTCTTTCTCGCGGAATAAAAACGATGGAAAGATATTTCTGTTGTACTCGGCCTGTGGCGTCGCTACGCCTCAGCCCTGCCTTGTGTGAGAGATCATCATCATCAGCCAGAAGACTGCTGAACATAGGCCACCTTCTTAGAGAGGGGTGTTGCCATAATCCCCACGCTTCACGGGATCGCAGTACGCTCACCGTGTACTAATAGGACGCTGCTGCCCATCCTCCGGTGGTTCTGGTCGCAGTTTTAGGGCATACCTCGGGTCCGACGAGATGTGACGATAATTTGTCGATGCTATTACAAATGCAATTTTTTATAGTTCCTAGCATTATTCATCATCATCATCATCAGCCAGAAGACGTCCACTGCTGAACATAGGCCTGCCCCTTTAACCTCCACGCTGAACGACAGCCTGGCTTTTGCATCCACTGGATGCCCGCGACTCTCACAATGTCGTCGGTCCATCAAGTGGGAGGCCTACTTACGCTGCGTCTTCCGGTTCGTGGTCTCCACTCCAGAACCTTTCTTCCCCATCGGTTATCGGTTCTTCGAGCGATGTGGCCTGCCCATTGCCACTTCAACTTGCAAATTTTAAGAGCTATGTCGGTGACTCTGGTTCTTTGGCGAATATCTACGCTACTAGCATTGTTACTCCATCGGTACTCATAACAAATACACAGAGTTAAACTTAGTATACGTTAGTTATTACACGATTGCATCAGATTATTCTCCATGGAAGATCTGGGTCAAATACTTCAGGTACCCCGGTAAAGTAGGGCAGGGCGAGGATTCCATCACGCGGTTATTATGGTAATTTGTACTGATAAACTGGTTTTGTCTAGTATTGTCTAGTAGTAGAAATACTGATACTAGTCAAGTATGAATTAGCCTGAATTAGCATGGTTGTCGCACTTTTTATGAAGCTATTTTACCCACGAGGGGAATGGAGTAGCTGTTTGTCAGGTGACGAGCCCTAGCGTCTGGGCAAAAGAATACGCCGTGATAGTAAGAGGATACTAAAAGAGGACCCCCGGACTCAGGACGGTCGAAGTAGACCATCCAATTAGGCGTGGCCAGGGAGAGAACTAAGTTGCAAGTTGAAGTGGCAATGGGCAGGCCACATCGCTCGAAGAACCGATAACCGATGGTGAAGAAAGGTTCTTGAGTGGAGAAAACGAACCAGAAGATGCAGCGTAGGTAGGCCTCCCACTGACCGACCGACATTGTGTGAGTCGCTGGCATCCAGTGGATGCAAAAGGCAGGCTGTCGTTCAGTGTGGAGGTTAAAAAGGGAGGCCTATGTTCAGCAGTGGACGTCTTCTGGCTGATAATGATTAGGGAGAGAACGACAACGTTCTGTGACCAACGTTGTCGTGGGTGGAGGCGCTGAGACAACACTGTTGTCTCGGGAGGAGCCGTAGCGCACTGCCAAGGGCTCCAGTGCGTTCCTCTGGAGATCCCGCAGCCCTCTTGTCAAGCACTAAGGCTGGTCACTAGGGACGGGTTTAGTGGGTGTAATCCCTCATAAACTGGTTGCACCTCAATGCAGCCGAGTATTTTTAGAAGATTTCCTCCTCGAAAACAAAAAGAAAGATAAGACAGTGGCCATGGCCAGATTGGCCCGGGACCCCCACCCCATTTATGTTTTTACTTTTTGACTTTATTATTATTTGTTAGTTAATCCGCCGTAACATAACATATTCTGTGAAAATTTCAACTGGCTATCTATTACGGTTCCATAGATACATAGAGCCGTTAAAAGGTAGGAAAGACGGACGCACAGACATACAGCATAGGCTAAGTAATTAGGTTCCGTTATCACCCTTTGGGTACGGAACCCTAAAATAATATTATAATTTTTTTCTGTTTTACATTTTGATTTAAACTTCCTACTGGCGGGTACTGGCTGATGACAAATCATTGAAAGAGAAAAAAACAAAAAATAATCAACTGACAGCACACGTCACCTTGTTATGTCACGATTGCATGATCGTCACAAAGGGACGATTTATTGCATTTGGAAAGGCAATAACACTACCACAGATTATTGAACAGTGACTTCTGCCATTGAGGATACCTATTCATGCATAAGACCTACTTTCACGACATGATTCATGGGAGATGTGACATTTGAGATTAACTGTACGAAGGTTGCATACAATGTGCAGAGGTGTGCGACATTTTTGTCATATCAACCCTAACCTCCCTTCATAGCAGCTGCAGTGTTTTGGCGCCAACATGAAATATTTCTAGTGCTTATGTGTAATATTGTTTATTAAATGTTTATTAACGTGCTCGAGTGTGTGCAAGTGATATAAAGAGGTGAAGCATGTATTTTTTTTTCGTGATTTTTCCCAAACTCCATAGAAGTCTAAAGTGCGAGGCGATGCAGGTTTCAATATTTTGCATTTAATTTGGGCTTGCGAAGTTGTTGACATTTTCAAGTTTATAATGATTAAGAAATTTTTGAAACTCACCTTATTAATCAAGGTTAGTAATAAAACTTTATGAGACCAGGTAAGCTAGGTATGCCAAATTGGGAAAATTATTTGGCTACGTCAATGCAGATTAAGCTTTTAAGCTTTTCATTTTGGCTTGCAAAATTGATCGATAGTTGCTATTATAGGCAATATTATTCTATAATTGCTACTATTAATATTAAAAGTCTAATGGTTGCGGATTAGTAAGTTGAAGTGGCAGTGGGCAGGGCACATAGCACGCAGAACAGATGGCCGATGGGGCTGAAAGTTTCTAGAATGGAGACCACGGACCGGTAAGCGCAGCGTAGGATGTCCACCTACAATGGCTATGTATTCAAAAGTGTAGGTGATAAAATGTTTAGAACCCCTGAATTTTTGGTGCATTCTCATTATTTTTGTTATTCAGTTAAAATTCTAACTAAGGAATCCGGAAACACCGGTATTCAACCTTTGTTATTATAATAAAAATAAGCCGGCCAAGTGCCAGCAAGGCTCGCGCACTGAGGGTTCAGTACCACCACAAAACACAATAATTAAAAAATTTCAAAACTGTAAGTGGTGGTTCGCTTCGGTGAAAGAAATGTTAGGTCATCCAAGTAACGAAAATACCAGCTATAACTTGGTCATCATCATCATCAGCAGCAAGAAGACGTCCACTGCTGAACATAGGCCTCTCCCCCTTTAACCTCCACACTGAACGACAGCCTGCCTTTTGCATCCACTGTATGCCAGCAACTCTCACAATGTCGTCGGTTCATCTAGTGGGAGGCCTACCTACGCTGCGTCTTCCTTTTCGTAGTCTCCACTCAAGAACCTTTCTTCCCCATCGGTTATCGGTTCTTCGAGCGATGTGGCCTGTCCATCTGCCTATTAACTTGGTAATGAACAGAAATAATTATGTCACCGAAACGCACTTGGCCATTATTTATTATTTATTGTTATACTTTAGAGCGTGCATGCCAAGTTTGTAGCTTGTACGTATTAAAAAAATTATCCGACTTCGAAAAAGGAGGAAGGATCTCAATTCGGCCCGTATGTTTTTAAATTGGAGATAATACAAAAATACGTTAAAAAATGCGTTTACTTTATGACTTTTTTTATTATTTGTTAGTTAATCCGCTGTAACATTACATATTCTGTGAAAATTTTAACTGGCTATCTATTATGATTCGAAAGATACAGCCGTTTAAAGTTAGGACGGACGGACGGACGGACAGACATGGAGACACTAAAAAAGTAAAGTGTTTTAGAATTAAAAAAATAACGTGATAAAAAAAATCAGGACGTAATTTTTTTTTTTTTGTTATGATTCATATTTTTAATACAGTCAAATACCCAATCAACGATGTCATAGCCCACACGTGATATGACAATAGTCAGGGTGCAACGATTCATCACGCTGACCCACTGATATTTCAGAAGGAAAGATCACTCATTGGACCTGACTTTCTCTCACAAGGGCTTATAATACACTGTGATTGTTGTCAAATTATGTACCTAATGCATCGAGATACAATTCCTATAGAGTCACAATCTCTCAGTGAAAACAGTCAAAAAACGTCCGAGCGTCATTGCACATACATTGTATCAATTACTAGCTGACCTGACAGACGTTGTCCTGTCTTAGAACTGTCAAACACGCAAAGTTAAAATTGTAAATCTTATTTTTTTACGCTTTGGGTTACATTATTGGAGTTTTAGTAAGGATCCCTATTTTTTTCTTGCCTATATTAATCAGTGATAATGTAGAGTTCAAATGGTGAAAGAATTTTGTTAGTTTTTTTTTTGTTTTTTTTTTTTTAATTCGGTCCAGTACTTTTTGAGCCAATTCGTTACAAACATACTTACATACAAATCTTTCCTCTTTATAATATTACTAGCTGCGCACCGCGGTTTCACCCGCGTAGTGATGAAAAATTGTGATGGTGATGATTATGATGATGATGAAAAGTAGCCCATATCACTCTCTGGCTCTTGAACTATAACCATGCAAAAAATCAGGTCGATCCGTTGTTCCGTTGCAGCGTGAAAGAGGAACAAACAAACCAACAAACAAACGCACTTTCGCATTTATAATATTAGTATGATTAGCATAGAGTATAGATATATTTCACAATGCCACATTTACTCCAATTTAGACGTTATGTCGCTTGCATAGTGTTCAACGTTAGTTGTCCGCTGTCATCGTAGCTCTGGCATCGCGCGGCGTTGTACTCGGATCGCGGCTACCTTGTCACTAACCAAAAAGTCTGCGCAATTCGAGAGTGCGTCGAAATTTGGTTCGGATATTTTTTGACACGCTTGTGACTCTATATGTATTGTATCTCGATGACTTAATGACTCATGTTCCTCTAATTGGTTGATTTCGATTTTTAATCGACTGCGAAACAAAAGGTTGTCAAGTAGGTACTTTTTTAGGGTTCCGTATCCAAAACAAAGGGTAAAAACGGGACCCTATTTCTTGAGCCAATTCGTTACAAACATACTTACATACAAATCTTTCCTCTTTATAATATTAGTATAGAAGTATAGATATAGAAAACGATAACATAAATTGATCAAGCGTGGAGACAAAAAAAAACATAGTCGAATTTATAACCCCCTCCTAAAGTCGGTTAAAAAGGTGACGAATACTTTTACTACACCCAGATTCACTCGAAATTTGCATAATAATTGACAACTTTCCGAGAAAACGTTACACCCAATGTCATTAGGTTTACAACCTTGTCGCAGTGCGAAATGCTACAAAACACAATCAAAACTCTACCAGTTGTAAGCTAAGTCTGACTGTGAAAAAGTACGACAAGTGATCATATTTTGAAGCTTTGCACCCACGTGCGTTTGTAACAATAGGCTAATCCGATTATTGTGTTCTTCTTAACACAGTGACCGAGTTTTATTGTAAAGGTCGTTGCGCTAGATTTTTCTTATGTAAAATTACGGTGTCTAATCTAGTTAAGGTACCTAGGTAGTAGGTACTTAGTTTACGTATAAATTTTTATACGATTCCCCCCTCTAAAAATCTTATTTTATTCACTGAAAACAGTGAATAAAAAGCACTTTTAATCACTATTTTGATGTTTGAAATTTAGAACACACCAATATGCTTGACCTCCATCTCAAAGCTAACAAGCCTCTTTGCGCAAAAAATACTCGTTGTCATGGTATAAAGTATAGTGTGCAGCCATTACGTATGCAGCTCTTGAAGAAAACGGATTTATAGTAGATATAGAGGGCCTTGAATCACTTGCGTCGCTCATGATTCTAACACTCGAATAACTCGCTACACTCGTGATTCAATCATCATGAACGTATGAATCACTTATTTTTTTATTCACTGTTTTCAGTGAATAAAATAAGCTTTTAGTGGGGAAATGGTATAAACCATTTGGGTTACAACTTTTTGATATAAATGAAAAGTACAACATTTTGGCTTGTTGACTTATTTGTTATATTTTTATTAAGCCTGTTATTTTAAACTGTCCAATACTCTTTTATTAAAATTATGCATTAATTTTGAACACAGCCTTGGCGACGATGCCCGCTTTGAGGTCTTCCAGAACTTGCTTGTACTCCGACAGAGCGTAGGTCTTCACTCCTAGCTTATGGTAGTCCAGATACCTGAAAGCAGGTAATATTTTACAATGTGCACTTTACTACGGAAATGTGGCCGATCGTAGCATGTGCCTTTGCCTCGTGCGGGCATTGGCGGATCCAGGGGGGACAAAACACCTAACAATTCCATACATTCGACTCAATTTTTCGATTTGATTTCTTCTAAACGTGTCAAAAAAAAAACAGAATGCCCCCCCGAAATGAAATCCTGGATCCGCCCCTGCATGCGGGGTAAAATATGAGCATTCAAGTGGTTATATTGTCATTGGCTGATAATGATGTTGATATCTGAGTTCCATTTCTTTAGTCTTACCTGGGGCCCATAGCTTTGAGCCATCCCAGAGCGCTGGGGAAACTGTATGGGTTGATTTTCACTCCAATCACTGTCAGCTCCTTGTTGTAGATATCGAACGGGTTTAAGCTGTTAAAAAACATCATCTTTATTATACTTGCGTGTTTTTTACAAGTTTAACATTGGCTTCACTTGTACTATGTGACATTGGCGAAACACCTAGCAATTCCATTTTCTTCGAATCAATTTTTCGATTTGATGCCTTCGAACCTTGTCAGAATGGCTCCCCCCAAAATGAAATCCTGGATCCGCCCCTGCTATGTGATCAAACGGCTTTGAAGATTTTGGCCCTATTATCAGCCGCCATTTTGTTTTTAACAGACTTCGAAAAACGAGGAAGGTTGTCAATTCAGCCCGTATTTTTTTCTTTGTTTTTTAATATAGTTTTTTATGTATCGGACTACGTTGGTTACGATCTGTGAACCAATTTGCGTGTTTCTTTCTTTGTCATATAGAGAAAACTTTCGAGGGGTTCCCACAAAATTTTCACTATTTTTGGCTCAGTAGTTTTAAATCAGTTCGAATAATATAGATAATTCTCCTCGAGCGCCTATGAATTTCGCGATGCAAATACTTATACAATACTTTTGTTCAGGCGCATAGATTCAGTATAGGTACCACAGAAAAAAAAAAAATCTCTTCTGTGATAGGTACGAATCTATGTTCAGGCGCCTTTTTGTAGTCAAAACAAAGAGGTATTCAATATTCATGCATGGATGTGTAATCGTATCTATAAATAAACTATTAGTTTGCAGAAGAAGGTTTTAAGCATTCCACTATCATAGGTCTTAATTTTTCACTACTAAGTTCAAAATTAATTATCTCTACAAAAAAACCACTTCAAAAAACCACGATACATAACCATTCTAATCTAAGTTAATAATATGCAGCGGGAAGTAGGTATATTTTACTAACAAACTTAGATTTAAATTTAAAAAAACTTTGCTGTCCTTAAATTCCGTGTAAAAATATTATTTTGTTCTTTGTAGTGGCATACCTATTTGTTTGTGGTTTTTTGAAGTCGGTTCTTTCATAAGATAATTTATTTATATGCTTTATTCATATTGGCTACTTGTACTATGTAATCAAAGGGCTTTGAAGATTTTGGCCCTAACATCAGGCGCCATTTTGTTTTTGATTTCAAAATCGCGGTGTACGCCGCAGTATGAGACAACGTTGATGACTCCAGGGGATCTAGACAAGAGTTACACACTTTTAGCGTTAACGCCTGTGGTAAGATGAAATTGTATGAAAATGACATTAGCTTCAGTTTACCTCATGCTAATGTCATTTTCATACAATTTCATCTTTCCGCGGGCGTGAACGCTAACAGTGTGTGGCTCTTGTCTAGACTCCCAGGCTGGGTCGTTTCTGGTGCAAATACAGGGTTACGTAAACATTGCATGAGAAAAAGCGCGAAAACTGTGAAAACTGTCAAACTTACGAGGACTGATGAGTGGGCGGGCAGCATCCAAACAGAACATACTTCCCGCCATGGTTCAGGTACTTGAAGCTGATTTCCATCACCTTCCCCACACCTGGGAAACAAAATGTCATCATCATCATTATCATTTCAGCCATAGGACGTCCACTGCTGGACATAGGCCTCCCACATCGATCTCCAAAAGGGCCGGTTGGAAGCGGCCTGCATCCAGCGTTTCCCTGCGGTCTCTTTTAGGTCGTCTATACTAATATTATAAAGAGGAAAGATTTGATTGTTTGTTTGTTTGTTTGCATTGAATAGGCTCTGAAACTACTGAACCGATTTGAAAAATTCTTTCACTGTTGGGTAGCTACACTATCCCCGGGTGACATAGGCTATAATCTATACCCGTGCAAAGCTGGGGCGGACCGCTAGTCTTTTATATAAATTAATTATCACCTGATTCATCGCCTGTTTTTATTATACAAATAGATAATCACCTGTGCAGTCAATGATGACGTCATACAGTTGGTTCTCCTTCGCCAAGACATCAGGAGTCACTAATCTGTATCCAGTGTCTGTAAAGAAATGTGGGTAAGTAGTTAAAAAAAAAACGGTGTAAATATAAATATTTGTTTTTTATTCTAATTTGCAACGGCAGCACTGATAAAAACCTACTAATAAATTAATAAGGGTTTTACTGTTTCTATCAGGCAGGCCAAATCTCTTCCTATTTTTAAGAATCAAGTATAAACACATTATTTTTCTTCGTGTTAATTGGTACGTATATATATATGTCGGCGCAAGACCAATATAAGCTTCTAAATAATAAATAAATATTCGGGACATTTTTCACACACGGTCATCTGACCCCAAACTAAGCAAAGCTTATGATATGGCTGCCAGAGACTGATATACATACATATATAGTTTTAAATACATACTTAAATAGATATTAACAACCAGATATAGAACAAACACAAATGTTCATCACACAAATGTTTGTTCTACGTGGGAATCGAACCCACGCCCCCAAGCTCAGAAGGCAGGTTCACTGCCAACTGGACCAACGGGCTATCTAATAATAGTAATAACGTCGAATTCAACAATGTCCGTTAAAATGAAGACCAGAAAGGTTTACAAACTGATTGATGTAATTAGTTTACTTATTTAAGCGTAAAGTTAACTGTGGAAAACTAAAATGTAAAAATATGTTTTGTTCTCTTTCCGGACAGGAAACAATGACATGGGAAATGACGGGGGTCTACAATCATTGTACACCGCACCTGGCCTTGCCAGGTGCGGTGTACAATGATTGTAGACCCCTTACTTACCTAATCTCTTGACGATGTCCAGCCTGGTCTTGTTCATTTCGGAGACAGTAACGTCCCTGTGTCCATGGTGGTGCAGCGTGGTCACCCACAGGTTTCCTGAGAACCATGCAGTACATCATCAGCTCATAAAACATTAGAAATCTTTTTCAATGCGTTTTTGTTAGCTTCACATCTTCAGCCACTGCCCAAAGGCTTCCCTCTTAGGAATTGCCATAATCCCCACGCTTAGCAGGCGGCTTGGGGATCCCAGTACGTTCACCGTGTACTAGTAGAACGCTGCTGACCATCCTGCAGTGGTTCTGGTCGCAGTTTTAGAACATACCCGGGTGCCGGGTCCAGAGGGCTTAGTCCCAGATTTGATAGTTTTCGAAAACTTTTTTCGTTTAGGTATTGTTCCATACATTTTAGTAAAGCGCCTCCAGCGGAAACGCGGAGGAACTAAAATCGGTGGTATAGATTGCTTCACTCTAATACGAAAAAAGTTTTCGAATACCTTTCAGCCCAGCAATGTATGGCACGAAACGAAAACGAAACGTTTTTTTTCGAAAACTATCAAATCTGGGACTAAGCCCCCTGTTTATTAACTTTACTAATTAATTTGAGCGAGTGATTCAGTTTCTGCTAAGCAAACGTGCTCCATCCTTGCTTCATCGTAGACCGCATCATCGCTTAACATCAGTAATTTAACGAAATGTTGAATTACTGACATACCAAAATAAACAATTTTTATTTTATGGTTTAGTTGTTTTATATTCGTCTTGACAACTGCGGCTTTATTAATGCATTTAATGCCCGATAACTAACATCTGTGACCCCAACTCGTCACCGATGACCGACAGATTGTCCCGACTTTTGTTTCAAAATGGTGGCTACCCTGGCTCTTAATGATATCAAAAAATTATGCAGGAAGGACTCACCAATGATGCCAGCGCCAACGATGAGGATCTTCTCGCCAACCTTGAGCGGAGAGGCGCGGTCAAAGCCGTGTGACACGCACGAGTATGGCTCGCACAGCCCACCTGAAATGTACGTCCAGGAAAATCAGTTTACTATTTTATACAACTGCTCAAAAAAAGTTGAAGTTAGTCAGCGTGTTACATAGTTAACAGGGCGGTACACAGTAAGTCAGCGTATTACACAGTCAGACAGTGTGGTACACAGTTCGCAGGCGTATTACAGTCAGGCAGCGTGGTACACAATTAGTCAGAGTATTACACAGTCAGGCAGCGTGTTACACAGTTAGTCAGCGTGTTACATAGTCAGGCAGCGCGGTATACAGTTGGATTTACCTTGTTCAGTAGTAATGCTATCAGGTAACAGGTACACCTGGTCCTGCGGCACACTGACATACTGCGCCCAGCCACCGTCCTTCCAGATCCCGACGGTGCTGTTGATGCCAGCTCGGAGGCAGTATTGATAGCTGCCCTGACGGCAGAAGTCGCATAGATTGCAAGCACTGTGAACAGAGTAAGTACTAAAGTTATATGATTACTAACGGGATATTTACCGTGGTAAGGTTGTGGAATGAGCTCTCGATATTTCGGCGCAGTTACATGCACCATGTTCACGGGAAGACTGAAGAATGCGGGTAAACTTTAGTGAACAACCGTGATAGTTTAAAACAGAGTAAGTACTGTAGTTTTACATGGAACTTTATTACTCTTTTTTGTCTTTTATTTATTTTTCTCATGGTGGGGTATATATAAAAAGTAGAGTGTATCACGGTCGACCCGTTCCGACTGCTCCTAGCAATAGGAAATATTCAGTTTTTGGTACAGGCGTCGGTTACCAGAGGCACACACACACAGCGATCCCGCGGGCAGGATCGTAGACCCACAGGATCTGTTAGAAGATCGGTTAGATTCTCTCCAAATAATCATTCAGTTCAACAAACCGTTAGGGCTCCAGGGCACACCCCCTCTGGGGTGCCTGGGCAAGTCTGATTCCCACTCCCGGCGACGGCCCAAGCCGAGGTTCGTACCTTCGAGGTGCCCTTGTGCTAGTCGCCTATAAACTTAACCACCAAGTTATGCCGAACGCACTCTGCGTTCGCTAACTAGTCCGGTCAAGCTGCAGAGGCCAGAAGGCCAACAGTAAAAGTCACTTATAAAAAATAAAAAATAAACGGTCGAAAAATTATTTTTGTCTTGGGCGACTAACTTTGAATCCCTCACTTCGCTCCGGATTCTACGTCAGAACCCCTCACTATAATTATAATTATGATCCCTCACTATGTTCGGGATTCTATTCTAGAATCCTTCGTTACGCCCTAGATTCAAAATGGCGCCCTCGTCTCAACATAATGTTTTGCTCCCTTGTCATACGTGCGATCCAGGGGCGGATCCAGGATTTCATCTTGGGGGGGGGGGGCATTCTAGTTTTCATTTTGGGGGGGCTATTCTGGATTTCATTTGGGGGGGGAGGGGCCTTCTGACAAGGTTGAAGGAATCAAATCAAAAAATTGAGTCGAATGTATGAAATTGCTAAGTGTTTTGGGCCCCCTTGCCCCCCCTGATCCACCAATGGTATGATCTATTATTTCTTACCGGTTAGGGTCGATGACGACCTTCTGGCCCTTCTTGTAGATAGACGCCTTGCCGCCTTCGTGTATAACACCACTGGACTCGTGCCCTAACGGGATTGGGCGCTCCTTGGTGGCTGGGAATTCCCCCTGTAAGCATGACAAGGAAATTTTAAAAATGCTATTATGATGCTATTACATAAATCGGGTATCCTTTCAAGACACGGGTGAATTGGTTTCTTCTAATTACCTGAATAATAATTATGCAGATCACTCCCACAAATCCCGCTGTCTGACGGAGGATGGTGACGTCATCATAGTATGACAGCGCTTAGTGTGATACAGATTATGACATGGATGCATTTAGTGTGATAGTGATAATGATTATAGTGGTTACGATGAGATTTATATAATTACATGCATAATATGCAGATCAGTGCAGCAGTGCTTAATGTGTAAGTGCTCAGAGTGATAGTGATTAAAGTGTGAATGAGTTTAGTGTGGTAGTGATTAGTGTGATAAAATTGGCTGAATAATTTGTAATTCAGTGCTACAAATCCCGCTGTACTCCACCATGACGATCATCATCATTTACTTCCTCGGAACAGGATAGTTCTTCTCCTACTTGAGAGTCAGTGTTTAGTGTGACAGTGTATGAGTGTGAATGAATTTAGTGTGATAGTATTTAGTGGGATTTGTGTGATATTGATTAGTGTGATATAATTACCTAAATAATATGCAGATCAGTGCCACAAATCCCACTGTACCCCAGTTTGGAGATGACGTCATCACGATTTACTATCTTCGGAACAGTATATAGTTCGTCTTGTACTTGAGAGACAGTGCTTAGTTTGACAGTGCTCACTTCCTCAGTGTGATAGTGACTAAAGTGAGAATGAATTTAGTGTGATAGTGCTAAGTGGAATTTATGTGACAATGATTAGTGTGATATAATTATACTTGAGAGTCAGTGCTTATTGTGACAGTGCTCATTTCCTCAGTGTGATAGTGATTAAAGTGAGAATGAATTTAGCGCGATAGTGTTAAGTGGAATTTGTGTGATAGTGATAAGTGTGATATAATTACCTGTATAATATGCAGATCAGTGCCACAAATCCCGCTGTACTCCACCTTGACGATGACGTCATCGTCGTTTACTATCTTCGGAATAGGATAGTTCGTCTCGTACTTGAGAGTCAGGGTCTTCCCGTCGAATACTACTGCCTCCATTGTGAATCTGAAACAAACAATACATAAAACACTGTTTTGAACTATCACGGTTGTTCATAAAAATTTTATGATTATTTACGGGATATAACCACGGTAAATACAACCTTACCACGATAAATATCCCGTAAATAATTATATAACTTTAGCGCCGTAAAAAGGGCTTATTTGAAACTGCCTGAGGGCCGAAGGCCCGTGGGCCGTCCCAAGTATAGATGGAAAGATGAAGTGGGAAAAGATCTACAGAAACTGGACGTCCATGACTGGCGTGAACTTGCGCAAGTTAGAGAAGAATGGCGTCTTTTAGTATCGGAGGCTTTAGTATTTTGAGTCGCTGCGTCAACATAAGTAAGCAAGTAGTAAACAATACTGTCTATTATGTCTTCTGTGACAATACATACATTTCAATGACCTTTCTCATGGCAAGAGACGAGCGGGACATATCGCAGCTAATTTCGTTTTTAGGGTTCCGTACCCAAAGGGTAAAAAACGGACTCTATTATAATGTTGCTAATAAAAACAAGTCAAAAAGTAAAAACGAAATCCCTTCGACGTATTTTTTTAACGTATATTTGTATTAGCTCTAACGTAAAAACGGTAATACGTACAAACGTCAAACTTGGCATGATTATAGTACGCACTCTAAAGTATAACAACAAATAATAAATAATGGCCAACTGCGAGTCGGTGTGAAATTTCTGTTCTCCACCGTGTCTCGTACGATTACCGAAGTGAAGCAACGTCGGGCGCAGTCGGTACTTGGATGGCTGACCACATGCATGCAGCTAAAAAGTTATATGGTGGTACGGAACCCACAGTGCGCGAGTCCGATTCGCACTTGGCTGGTCATTCTTTAAAATTAATCACAATTACAATAATTATTATAAATGAATGTATAAACTCACCGAGTGAAGTTTGAAATCTGATGTAAATGGCTTGTAATAACTAAACTTTCTGATAATGATAAGCTGTGGGTTAAGAGATTACTGTGGGGTGATTGGGGTGACCACAGTTTAGTTATTTCCCCGGATTGAAACTTGTTACAAGCTTTTATAGCTTCCCGTTTGACCACCAACTCGCCTGTTGGTAAGCGACGATGTGGTCGAAGATGAAGCACGCAGACTTAGATGATACCTATTCACTCTGGCTTTGAAAAGGCCCAGATTATATCTCAGGAAACAAGGAAGCCGGCAGGTTGTTCCATAACTTGGCCGTACGGATTATGAACGTGGATTCGAAACGTTTGCATACATAGCTGCGCTTACATAGCTTTCCATCTCCTAACTGTCCCGGCTGTGGAGTTGTAGAGGACACTGGAGGATCCCTGAAGAATGTAACAGTATCCTGGCTTATCCATTATCGGATAGAGCCAGGGGCCTTACGGACAACAGCTATTGCGGCACCAAACTAACGTTAGATCCGCTCAGTTGGAAAATCACGCGACCGCAAACCGTATCACACCATTCGACACTGAGTGTATCCTTTAGATATAAGTTTTGTAAAGGTGTCGAATAAAATTTATTTTCTTTCTTTCTTTTCTTTCTGTATCTGGGCGCGTTAAGGTTCACGTTCGCGTGATTTTCCAACTGAGCGGATCTAACGTTAGTTTGGTGCACCAATAGCCGTTGTCTGTAAGGCCCCAGGTTATTTTATAAACTATAGACTTTAAGGTATGTTCGATCTCTAATAACATCAGTTATATTTCTTAAATTGTGTGATTATTGTATAGTTGGTTAGAGTCCGTTTCACGTATGAAGTCCCCCAGACGCGGCGACGTCATCGCGTATCAATCACAATCAGTATCATTTCTCGAGTAGAACCTTAACAACTTTTGGCATCGTACACGACTCTTTAACGATGGAAAATTAATAAAAATTTCACTAGCGTCCAAACACAGTAACAACACCTGACAACTACAACATGGAAATTTAGTTCCGCTGTTTGCCGTGGGACTTCTTTCATGACAAGGACTACTTATTCGAATACCTATTGGAGGGTTGAAAGTTTATCTATATGAAAGGCTACGTATACAAAGTCGCGGGCAATAGCTAGTTATACATATGTTATACATTAAAACTAGGTACTTACTACTTGCAAAAAAAAAAACATACAATCGAATTGATAACCTCCTCCTTTTCGAAGTCGGTTAAAAATCGTACCTTATACTGTACATTCCGAATATTGACAGAAAGACAGTCAGTCCACCCGAGAGGGAAAGAGAAAGACGATAATTTGCTGAAACTTAGGTAGATAGGTATACCTACTAGAGTCTGACTAATGAAAGTAGAGCCTGGAAACGCCCGCTAAATTTTAAAAGATCCGCATTGCAACCCAAAAATTAATATGAAATGCAAACATTACTGTGTTCTGACTGTGTTACAATAATAATTAATAACTTACAAGTATCAAGTGAGATTATTCCAGGCATTTTATACTAATTTTCGGGGTTTCAATGCTGATATTTTTAAATTTGGCGCGCTTTTACTTTCATTAGCCAGACTCTAGGAACTTGAATCCACAAATTTTTGAACCCATAGTCACTTAATACAACTATCAGTTTAAAAGTAATGAACTTGTTTATTCGTATCTATACTACTCCTTATCTTTCAGTATTATTTATCTATCGTATAATATTATCCTGCGTATTCACGCAATTAACTGCAGCCGCCTTACGGCTAGCTGTTTAAAGCAATCCAGTTTAGGTGATGATAAAACGTTACGCGACTGCTAACCGTATCTGGGCGCGTTAAGGTTCACGTTCGCGTGATTTTCCGTTGACGGTTTTAACGTTAGTTTGAGACCGCGTAAGGAGTTGAGCGTGAGGCGCCTGAGAATCCAATTTTACATTTTAAATTTTGATTTTTCTACTAAAATGTGGCTAAATGTATAAGAAATGTATTTATACAAAAATTACCATTATAAACATCTCACGTGAGTTTAGGGAGCGAGGGAAGATAGGTAGATAAAATTTCACTAATTCTATTTCTACTTCTGATTCTAATTAATATTCTAATTTTATTGATCTGCATCTGTAAATTAAATCGTTTAACAAAATGTATAATGTACCAATATATATGCAATAATATACATTTATTATAAATATTTAATATAAATTTAAAGTTGAAGTGGCAATGGGCGGGCCACATCGCTCGAAGAACCGATAACCGATAGGGAAGAAAGGTTCTTGAGTGGAGACCACGAACCGGAAGACGCAGCGTAGGTAGGCTTCCCACTAGATGGACCGACGATATTGTGAGAGTCGCTGGCATCCAGTGGATGCAAAAGGCAGGCTGTCGTTCAGCTATGTTCAGCAGTGGACGTCTTCTGGCTGATGATGATGATGATACTTATGTATTAATTTAAAAGATTTTACTTACCTAGGAATTTATACAGATGCTACGCTAGTATAATAATCTTTGGATACACAGACACACAACCGAATTGACTTCCTTTTAGTAGTGAAGTCTGGTTTATATTGCGGTATTACCCGTGGTTATTACCATTACCTACTTTACAACGTTATCTTTTTAATTATTACCTATATCTACGTGAGGTTACCTACTACAATAATAAACAAAGTAATCGCGTCGTAACTCAACTTTGTCCTATTATTTAGATAAAAGTATAGGTATTTATATTAATGTAAACAACCAAAGATTTCGTAATAAACCACCTACAACAAATCATACAGTTTTCGTTGAGCACCATCTAGTGACTATCGAATGAACTGATTCCAGCATGTTGCCAATAAGAGTCATCTAGCGTCAAGTAGCTATTTCAGTAGATAAACATATCATGGTACATGACACGCCATCTAGTAGAAAGTAGCAGCACTAGTCAAAGATTAAATTATGGTAAGTGTAAGGTGGCGTTTTTTCCATGTGGACTATTATAATATTTTAGTTCATTATTTCGTTAGTTTTGGTTCTCTTTGATCATAATAATGTTATATAAAATTATTATAGTTTGAATCTGCCTTAAACTTGAGCAAGTACCGAAAAAAGTCCGCCAAAAACTGAAGGGGTCGAGGTAAACACCTATTGCACACACTAACATAATATTTTTACTATTTCTACAAACGCACACTTCAATATTGAGGGGGAAACTATTCTATAACACTTTTTTTTTTTTTCTGGGGTTTCGTTTGCTTACAGACGCTCGAACGCGGCTGACCTCAACCGCCGTCTGACCAATTGGAGAGAAAGAGAGGGAAATATGATATTCTCACTCTTTCTCTCCCGTTGGTTGGACGGCGGTCCGTCAACCAAATCCATACGTGTGTTAACACTATTAGTGTGCTTGCAGAATACAAACGATAATATTGTACTAAGGCATGGTATAATAATATGCTCCGCCAGGTATAGCGCTCCGAGAAAAAATGTCACGTGGGCGTCCCGCAATGATGTCGTCAATGTCATGGATACACGTCGATACACGAAACAATCGTGGACTCTAAGATTTTCTGTCTTAACAGTAGCGTGAAATTATAACTCCCCACTTATTGTATTTTATTTCATAGATTATATAACAAAAAAAAAACCAGTATCTGTGTTTGTTACAATAAAGTGGCAACTGGACAGTGACGTCATTGCGAGACAACTCCCAGAGCGCTAGACCTTGTTTTCTTGGATCATGTACTAAGGCAATACCCTGTTTGTTTATCTGAGTTTCGAACTGGTGCTGCAATAGCAGCACCAGTTGCAGCAGTTGGTGCAGTTGTCCGTAAGGCCCCTGTATTGTTCTATCACAACAAATCCACACAAATAGGTACTCCAATAGATGGATCAGCTGACTTATTACAATAACATGCAGATAGCCTTTATTGCTTTTTTAATAAAACACCACAATCATTGATAACAAGTTAATTTGATAGCCCGTTGGTCCAGTTGGTAGTGAACCTGCCTTCTGAGCTTGGGGGCGTGGGTTCGATTCCCGCCTAGGACAAACATTTATGTGATGAACATTTGTGTTTGTTCTATATCTGGTTGTTTCTATCTATTTAAGTATGTATTTAAAACTATATATGTATGTATATCAGTCTCTGGCAGCCATATCACAAGCTTTGCTTAGTTTGGGGTCAGATGACCGTGAGTGAAAAAAATGTCCCGAATATTTATTTTTATTGAATTACCTATTTACTTAGGTACTTAGAATCATGTATTCCTCGGCTACATAGGTATCTATCGATCGGTCAAAGGCTGTGGTCAAATGGTGGAAAGAAACAAAACAACATGGATTAACCCTTAACTATAGGTACTCAAGTTAAAGCACAGAAGACATAATAGCACGTTAAAGTAAGCAAAGTCAGGTGCAATCGGTACTTGGATGGGTGACCGCCTAAGCATGATGTTGTTTATTTTGCACGCTCAGGGGCCTTACGGACAACTGCTATTACAGGCACCTAATCCGCTCAGTTGGAAAATCACGCGACCGCAAACCTTATCGCGCCCAGATACGGTTTGCGGTCGCGTGATTTTCCAACTGAGCGGATTAGGTGCCTGTAATAGCAGTTGTCCGTAAGGCCCCAGATCAAGTAAAAAATTAAAGTATACATTTAATTTAAGCTATTTTACTTGAACTGAGATTTGCACTACTGTATGTAATTTTGGTGGTACGGAACCCTCAGTGCGTGAACCCGACTCGCACTTGGCCTGTTTATTTATCGTTGGTGGAAATTCCCTAGAATAAAAGGAAACCTCCAACAGATATTTTTGTCAAACGTGAGTGAAACCGGACAAAAATAACTTAATTTTTATTGATTACTAGCTGTTTGTTGCCCGCGAGTTCGTATACGCGTAGAATTTCATTATTTCAACCCCCTTTTGCCCCCCTTAATTCAGCCCTTTCGCAAAATCCTTTCTGAGCGTATCACCGAATATACTTGCCAAATTTCAACATCGTAATTACAAAACTGTCAACAATTTTTTTTAACCTCCATGCATAAATAATGCATTAATACGTCTTTTTCGAAAAAAAAATTAGTGTTTATTCCAAACCATAAATCATTACCCTGAATACATCATTTCCCTAACATCAAAAACAAAACTTTCATAAAAACTGTCAACCTTCATTTGCCCCCCTTAATTCAGCCCTTTCGCAAAATCCTACATCCCACAACTGACTTGACGGACCTCTTATGGAATCTACCTGCCTCAGCTTCGTAGGTTAAGACTTTTTCGTTATTTCGTGATGAGTGAATTTTGTAAATAAAAGAAGATAGATTACCTTAGAATAACTACACAAAGAAACCAAGTACATTCGCAAAATTTAAGCCATTCAAATGCAGTCATATGGTTCCAAAAAAATATAAAAAAATTATTATGACAATTTGCGCGGTGAAATCGTACCACAACAAATCAGAAAAGCAGCATAAGAGTTATGGTGTGACATTCCACAGGTAATCCATTAATTTTCTTGCTTAAATCGTTTAAAATACCAATCGAAACGTAAGCTACAAAGCGAATTTGTAGCTTACGTTTTGAGAAAGCGTTGTTTGCAAACTTACCTTCTCTGTGTAGATTATTAAATTTTATTGTTTTAACATGTATAAAAAACTGTGGAGATGACATACTTATCACCTAGTGGAATGAAACTGCTTTTACCACAGAAAAGTAAACGAATTTTTTTTCTCTTCTGTGGTTTTTACAGATAAAAAGCATTTACCTACGTATTATCAAACTAAATCCGTCTAGTATGTTGTTGTTTTATGTATGTGTGTTATTGCAGTTATCTCAGATAAATGTTTATATTAAAGCCTTAAGGCGCGGTACAATAGCAAAATTAACCAAAAGAAGTGTTTTTAAACGCTTAGTATGATGTGACGAAATTTACTGATCAGTTTTAAACTATCACGGTTGTTCACTAAAGTTATATTATAATTATGATTAAAGTTATATGATTATTTACGGGATATTTACCGTGGTAAGGTTGCTTTAAACTGTTCTCCAACCACCCGCATTCTTCAGTCTTCCCGTGAACATGGTGCATGTAACTGCGCCGAAATATTGGGAGCTCATTCCACAACCTTACCACAGTAAATATCCCGTAAATAATCATATAACTTTAGTGAACCACCGTGATAGTTTAAAACAGTATAATTATGATTATTTACGGGATATTTACCGATATTTATATTTACCACGGTAAATATCCCGGAAAATAATTCCCGTCAAACTTGGCATGATTACAACAACGTCTACTATGGGAGTTATGGGAACAACCATGAAATTGCTAAATAATATCAGATATTCCATAGAAAACGGTCATTCACAGTAACAAAATGTATGGAACAGCTGATATTTTTTTGCGGTTTCAGGGTTGGTCCCATAGTAAAAGTTATTAGTTAGATAGCCCGTTGGTCCAGTTGGTAGTGAACCTGACTTCTGGGCTTGGGGGCGTGGGCTCGATTCCTACATAGGACAAACATTTTGTATGATGAACATTTGTGTTTGTTCTATATCTGGTTGTTAATATCTATTTAAGTATGTATTTAAAACTATATATGTATGTATATCAGTCTCTGGCAGCCATATCACAAGCTTTGTTTAGTTTGGGGTCAGATGACCGTGTGTGCAAAATGTCCCGAATATTTATTTATTTTATTTTATTTATTTATTTTATTCATAATGTTTTTTTTTTATATTAGATAATAGGCTTGCGTTTGACCGCCAACTCACCTGATGTAAAGCGACTATTAGGGTCTACGATGGAGCACGCTTGCCTTAGAAGAAACCGATTCAGTCGTGATTTGAAGACACCCAGATTGTAACCACCCCCGGTAGTAGCACCAGCCAGCGCATTCCACAGACTAGCAGTTCGCATAATAAAAGTGGAATCAAAGCGCTTTGTACTGGTTTTCGGAATATTAACCATAAAGCGGTGTCGATTTTTGTGCCCACTCTGGCATTCCGATAGAAAAATGGGCTTCTCAATAGACTCTAATAAAATTCATAATGATAAGTGAAATGACCTCCTTTCAGCTTAGTACAGTTAATATGCATAACCCTGTATAAAATAACTGAATGTAAAATTGACAAAACCTAGTTTGGCTGACTTATGATAAACAGTACAAACAAATTTTTATTTCGATTTTTTAATATTTTTTATTGACGGAGTAACATAGTAAAAAGCATTAAAAGCTATTATACCATTGTTTTGTCGGCTGATTATGATGATGAAGAATTTGTTGATTGAAAAAATATTAGTTTAGATATAATTTGATTAATATGCTATTAAATCATTGTACCTACTGAAATCTTGCTTTTTATCTGACAATAATGACTGATTATATTAATAAAATTAATATGAGTACAAACAGTGCGAGATTAGATGAGTTATTATGTTCATATGTTTATAGATATGAGTATATATTGTTGTTGTTGCCAGTGATGACATACGGCACTGAAACGTGGTCTCTTACTATGGGTCTTATAAGCAAGCTCCAAGTCGCACAACGAGCTATGGAGAGGGCTTCAGAAATGAGGAGATCCGTAGACGAACGAAAGTTACCGAAATAGCCCACCTGATTAGCAAGCTGTGGTGGGAGTGGGCAGGGCACATAGCACGCAGAACAGATGGCCGATGAGGCCGAAAGATTCTCGTATGGAGACCACGGACAGTCACGGACTGGTAAGCGCAACGTAGGACGTCCACCCACAAGATGGGCATACGACCTAAAAGAGACCGCAGGGAAACACTGGATTCAGGCCGCTTCCAACCGGCCCTTTTGGAGATCGATGGGGGAAGCCTATGTCCAGCAGTGGACGTCCTATGGCTGAAATGATGATGACGATGATATAGTTATTTAGGTTATGTTTAGATAAAGGTTCGACCGTCCGCACTATAGTGCGTATAATGCGTACATGTCTACATTTTCATCGCAACATGGTCACAGTATAATAAGTTAGAGCAGTAGGTAGTTTGACTCAGACGTGACCTTGTATTCAATGCCTATTGTCGGTCAAAGGGCTAGGGTTACTGCTATAGGGTTCTAAGATATACATATATATATATATTATATATGTTTGGTTTTTTTATATTGACTTACGCTGTTGGCCTTACTGCCTCTATAGAACTTGACCGGAATAGTTAGCGAACACAGAAGGCGTTCGGCGTAACTTGATGGTTTAAAATGTTTTGGACGACTAGCTTAGGGGCACCTCGGAGGTACGAACCTCGGCTTGGACTGTCGCTGGGAGTGGGGAATCAGACTTGCCCAGGCACCCCAGAGAGGGTGTGCCCTGAAGCCCTAGCGTGTTGTTGAACTGATTGATTATTTGGAGAGAATCTAACCGATCTTCTGACAGATCCTGGGGGTCTTTGATCCCGCCGGTGGGATCGCTGTGTATGTGCTTCTGGTAATCGGCGCTTGTAACAAATACTGAATATTTCCTATTGCAAGGAGCAGTCGGATCGTGCCTGTGACGACAGCGATGGGGTCGTCCTGGAGGGTTAGACAAGACCCACTTTCTATTAGCGGAAAGATGAAATTGTATGAAAATGACATTGACAATGACATTAGCTTGAGAGATATTATCTCAAGCTAATGTCTTTTTCATACAATTTCATCTTTCCGCAAATGCAAAAGCAATGCCGCAGGAAAGAACACATCTGCTACTCAGGGTAGGTACCTAACTACACGGGCATATTATTTTTGATACCAATTAATAACGATAACAATATTATGTAACATTATAATCGAACCAATATCGAACCAGTAAACATTCAGGAGACGTAGAGTGACCATGATCGTCGAAAATCGTAACTGTGTCTGTTCTGGATTTAACTGGATTTTGAGACTTACTTATAGCGTTGGCAGATGAAGTAGACGAGCCATGGCAGCGCCTCTTTACGGCCAACTCCTTACGCGGTCTCAAACTAACGTTAAAACAGTGCAGTTCGGAAAATCACGCGAACGTGAACCTTACTGCGCCCAGATACTGTTTAAGGTTGCGCAAATTTTTTCATCGCCTAAACTGGATTGCTTAAAACAGCTAGCCGTAAGACCCTTGTGGCAGAGCGAGAGGAGCGGTCACTCTAGTCTATTAAAGTACGTATTTAAAAATGCCGTGGTAGCCTATTTGGGAGACCGCTAGACTTGAAAGCGTGAGGTCGCAGATTCAAACCCCGGGTCCGTACCAATGAGCTCTTTGGAGTTTATGTACGGATTTTCATACCACTGGCTTTTCGGTGAAGTAAAACATCGTGAGGAAACCTGCATACGTACGGAGAAGAAATTCAATGGCGTATGTGAATCCACCAACCCGCAACTGGGCCAGCGTGGTGGATATGGCCCAATCACCCTTTCGGGGGTAGGCAAAAAGTCCAGCAGTGGACTGCTAAAAGGCTGATTATGATGATGTATTAAAAAATATTTATGTATGTTTCAGTCTCTGGCAGCAATATCACAAGCTTTGCTTAGTTTGGGGTCAGACAACAGTGTGTGCAAAAATGTCCTGAAAAAAAAACCTATGATGAGGGGAAACAATCCCGTTACAAACGAGGTTATGGTCACTATATCTGTCTCCCCACCAATAATCTCTAAACCCATTTATCGGTTATCTTCGGTTATATAAAGAACCTTCATTAAGTGACCATCGCACACCGTCCGGGGGATCCAGGAGTTTCTGTCATTCTAACTTTTGGTAAGCTACTGTAATAATTGAAGCCGCTTTACCGCTTTACCTTACCGAAAATATCTCTTCTCTACTTAGTATAAATTAAAGTCGCTCTCCGCGTCTGTCTGTTTGTCTGTATGACCGCTAACTCCTCCACACGACGGATTTTGATGCGGTTTTCACCATCAGATAAATAATTTTTCACGGAAGGTTTATATATAAACTAGCGACCCGCCCCAGCTTTGCACGGGTTTAATTTACGTGCGAGTATTAAATAACAAGAAAAATAACTATTTCTTTTATCTATGTAAATTTTTTAACCTAATCAAGCATTAGACTGTTGTTAATTGTTGTTTTTTTAAAGGTGTCGAATAAAATTTATTTTCTTTCTTTCTTTCTTTAGACTTCGCCACGTCTTCTCGATCCAAATACCTCAGTGCCTTAAGGCGGTCTTTCAGACAAAAAAGGCTTCACAGAAAATTTTTTTGAGACAATATATTCATTTTAAAGCAGGAAAAAAAAAAATGTGGTAATCTTGATCATATTTCTGAGTGTACCATTAGTTCCAAAACACGTTTCCGATAAATTTTCTCGATAGAAATAAATCATGAAATAACCTCTAACCTTGAAATTTACCTAAACGCATACAATGTTATCTCGACTATTAATGAACAAATCTTTACAACATTTACAAGAATGATGTTAAATGTTGTAAAAAATAACATCATTAATTTTATTTATTGATTAAAATTCAAGTTTTCTATCTATTAATTAATTTAATCATAAATTGGCTCGAATGTGTCGAACGAAACGTCGTGCCGCCGCGGCGCCTTTTCACTTCTCTTTTATTTTTACGCGATGTGACAGAGACCGCGCTGGTAGACGGACGTGTGTCGCTTTGTTCCGCTAACCGCTCCAAAATATAATCTCAACTTTATGACACAAAAACACCTTGACGTAAGTTGTAAAGTAAGTACCTACCTTATCTGCAATGTTTTCTTGCATTATAAGTACTAAAAAGGCAGGCGAATGAATATTACATTTTGTAACGATTTGTTTGTATATATTAGTTTACGAAGGATAATTTCACCACAATCGTCATAGTCCAGTTGGCCGAATGGTTTGACGCAATGGATAAGTTCTCTGCGACTCTGTGAGTAAGCTCCGGGTTCAAATCTCATAGTCACCAATAATTTTAATTTTTGTAATTTTTCTTATGTTTTTAAATAATTCGTCATGTTCGTGCGTGCGTGCGTGGATGTGTGTGTGTTTGTGTTTGTATGCATGTGTGTAATGTTCTTTACTCGAAAATGGTAGGGCCGTTATTGACGGGATTTTCACTGTCAGATAGCTGATTCTATGAGGAAAAAAAAATTGGCATCTTTTTATCATCATCATCATCACCATTTTTTCATTACTTCGCAGGTGAACCCGCAGAGCACAGTTAGTCTACTTTTTTAGGGTCCCGTACCTCAAAAGGATAAAACGGAACCCTTATAAGATCACTTCGTTGTCCGTCTGTCTGTCCGTCTGTCAATACCCTTTTTCTCAAGAACGCGTAAAGGTATCAAGTTGAAATTTATACTAAATACTTGGGCCTACGGTTTCTTTCGGCTGTAAAAAATAAAAGTTGTAAGTCAAAGCAATCAAAAGATATGAACGTTTATGTCGTATATTTTGCGATTTCACAAGGGAATCTAAACCTATAGGGTACTTCCCGTTGACCTAGAATCATGAAATTTGGCAAGAGGCAAGGTCTCATAGCACATATATAGGAATAAATCCGAAAGTTATAAATTTGAAGTTATATCATTTAAAAATAATTATTTTGCTATTACAAACTTACATTTTGTAGTTGGAATGTATGGAATAACCTTATTGTCAACTACAAACCTAAGTTTGTATTTCAATATTTTGACTTCAGTTAGTTTTTCTTTTTGGTCTCGTCCTCTGAGGGTTCCGTCTAACGGAACCCTCAGAGCTATAGAGTTATAGTTCTACGGAACCCTAAAAAGGTGTTACATTCTTCTTTGAACGTTCAGGGATTCATTACATAGTGATACGGTTTCGGTGTAGTTGCATTCCGGACCTAGTCTTCACGGTTTGCGCGGGGCAGGAGGGTGGAGTGACATCAGTGGAGAGGCATAATAATAATTACTTCCAAGTATCGGTGGTCGATGTACCACAAAAAAAGAGTCTCGAGCATTTGCAGAGGTCACACAAAGTGGACAGTCAGCGACGTTATCATACAAAATAGCTTTCCGTCCAGTTTAATTAGACATTCCAGTTGATACCTTGAGAAGTACGTAATTTACGCGTAAAATTTACAAATTGGTCTCACCCTTACTTCCTTTGGTCAGGCTTCAAGTAAGTAGTTAGTACTAAACAGGCAGGCGAATGAAAATTACATTTTGTGTCGATTTCTTTGTACATTTATATTATTTTATAGATTAGAAGCATAATTTCACCGCTTGCGTCATAGTTCAATTAGAAGAGTGGTTGACGCAATGGATTAGTTCCTGTGACTCAGTAGGCTCCGGGTTCAATTCTCACATTTCCATTTTCTTTTTGCTAACTTTATAATATTTTTGAAATATTTCGTCGTGTGCGTATGTCTGTAATGTTCTTTATAGACTCGAAAACTGCAGGACCGATTTTGATGGGATTTTCACTGTAAGATAGCTGATGTTGAAAAAAATTCGAGCAACTTTTCATCATCATCATCATCACAATTTTTCATTACTACGCAGGTGAATGCGCGGGGTGCAGTCTACTATAATGGTTAGGAAGTCCTAAACAACTTGGGATGGACAGACAGAGACGGATGGGCAGAACGAACTTATATGGGTTCCTTGTAATTCTACGGAACCCTAAAAAGGTGTTACAGTCTTCTTTGAGTATATCTTTCTTCTATATACATATAAAAAGCGATGTATGTATGTTCCCTATGAAGGCTGATGATGATGATGATGATATTACGTATAAACTCCAAAATGGCTGAACTGATTTTGATGGGATTTTCACTCTCAGATAGCTGATGTTATAACGAGAGGAAAAAATGCTGCTTTTCATCATCATCGTCATCATCAGCACCAATTTTTAGTTTAGTTTAGTTTGAGCTAGTTTGGTAAGTCGTGATGTTACTTTCTCCAGAAACGGATTAACTGACCTGATCGAGGACTTCGGAGTCTGCTACGGAACTGCTAGACGGATAGAGCTAGAAGTGTCGAGTTTGGGCTCGTTTTATTAGTCGTGATGAGATCTTCTTCCACGAATATTTTGACTGACCTGATCGAGGATTTCGGAGCCTGCTAGTGGAACTGCTAGACGGATAGAGCTAGAAGTGTCGAGTTTGGGCTTGTTTCATTAGTCGTGATGAGATCTTCTTCCAGAAATATTTTGACTGACCTGATCGAGGATTTCGGAGCCAGCTAGTGGAACTGCTAGACGGATAGAGCTAGAAGTGTCGAGTTTGGGCTCGTTTTATTAGTCGTGATGAGATCTTCTTCCACGAATATTTTGACTGACCTGATCGAGGATTTCGGAGCCAGCTAGTGGAACTGCTAGACGGATAGAGCTAGAAGTGTCGAGTTTGGGCTTGTTTCATTAGTCGTGATGAGATCTTCTTCCAGAAATATTTTGACTGACCTGATCGAGGATTTCGGAGCCAGCTAGTGGAACTGCTAGACGGATAGAGCTAGAAGTGTCGAGTTTGGGCTCGTTTTATTAGTCGTGATGAGATCTTCTTCCACGAATATTTTGACTGACCTGATCGAGGATTTCGGAGCCAGCTAGTGGAACTGCTAGACGGATAGAGCTAGAAGTGTCGAGTTTGGGCTCGTTTTATTAGTCGTGATGAGATCTTCTTCCACGAATATTTTGACTGACCTGATCGAGGATTTCGGAGCCAGCTAGTGGAACTGCTAGACGGATAGAGCTAGAAGTGTCGAGTTTGGGCTTGTTTCATTAGTCGTGATGAGATCTTCTTCCAGAAATATTTTGACTGACCTGATCGAGGATTTCGGAGCCAGCTAGTGGAACTGCTAGATGGATAGAGCTAGAAGTGTCGAGTTTGGGCTTGTTTCATTAGTCGTGATGAGATCTTCTTCCAGAAATATTTTGACTGACCTGATCGAGGATTTCGGAGCCAGCTAGTGGAACTGCTAGACGGATAGAGCTAGAAGTGTCGAGTTTGGGCTCGTTTTATTAGTCGTGATGAGATCTTCTTCCACGAATATTTTGACTGACCTGATCGAGGATTTCGGAGCCAGTTAGTGGAACTGCTAGACGGATAGAGCTAGAAGTGTCGAGTTTGGGCTTGTTTCATTAGTCGTGATGAGATCTTCTTCCAGAAATATTTTGACTGACCTGATCGAGGATTTCGGAGCCAGCTAGTGGAACTGCTAGACGGATAGAGCTAGAAGTGTCGAGTTTGGGCTTGTTTCATTAGTCGTGATGAGATCTTCTTCCAGAAATATTTTGACTGACCTGATCGAGGATTTCGGAGCCAGCTAGTGGAACTGCTAGACGGATAGAGCTAGAAGTGTCGAGTTTGGGCTCGTTTTATTAGTCGTGATGAGATCTTCTTCCACGAATATTTTGACTGACCTGATCGAGGATTTCGGAGCCAGCTAGTGGAACTGCTAGACGGATAGAGCTAGAAGTGTCGAGTTTGGGCTCGTTTTATTAGTCGTGATGAGATCTTCTTCCACGAATATTTTGACTGACCTGATCGAGGATTTTGGAGCCAGCTAGTGGAACTGCTAGACGGATAGAGCTAGAAGTGTCGAGTTTGGGCTCGTTTTATTAGTCGTGATGAGATCTTCTTCCACGAATATTTTGACTGACCTGATCGAGGATTTCGGAGCCAGCTAGTGGAACTGCTAGACGGATAGAGCTAGAAGTGTCGAGTTTGGGCTTGTTTCATTAGTCGTGATGAGATCTTCTTCCAGAAATATTTTGACTGACCTGATCGAGGATTTCGGAGCCAGCTAGTGGAACTGCTAGACGGATAGAGCTAGAAGTGTCGAGTTTGGGCTTGTTTCATTAGTCGTGATGAGATCTTCTTCCAGAAATATTTTGACTGACCTGATCGAGGATTTCGGAGCCAGCTAGTGGAACTGCTAGACGGATAGAGCTAGAAGTGTCGAGTTTGGGCTCGTTTTATTAGTCGTGATGAGATCTTCTTCCACGAATATTTTGACTGACCTGATCGAGGATTTCGGAGCCAGCTAGTGGAACTGCTAGACGGATAGAGCTAGAAGTGTCGAGTTTGGGCTCGTTTTATTAGTCGTGATGAGATCTTCTTCTAGGAATATTTTGACTGACCTGATCTAGGACTTCTGAGACTGCTACTGGAACTGCTAGACGGATAGAGATAGAATGGTCAATTTTGGGCTCGTTTCATTAGTCGTGATGAGATCTTCTTCCAGGAATATTTTGACTGACCTGATAGAGGATTTTGGAGACCGCTACTGGAACTGCTAGACGGATAGAGCTAGAAGTTTCAAGTTTGGGCTCGTTTCATTAGTCTTGATGAGGTTTTCTTCCAGGAATATTTTGACTGAGTTGATCGAGGATTTCGGAGCCTGCTACTGAAACTGCTAGACGGAAAGAGATAGAAGTGTCGAGTTTGGGCTCGTTTCATTAGTCGTGATGAGGTTTTCTTCTGGGAATATTTTGACTGACCTGATCGAGGACTTCGGAGACTGCTACTGGAACTGCTAGACGGATAGAGCTAGAAGTGTCAAGTTTGGGCTTGTTTCATTAGTCGTGATGAGATCTTCTTCCAGAAATATTTTGACTGACCTGATAGAGGATTTCGGAGACTGCTAGTGGATCTGCTAGACGGATAGAACTAGAAGTGTCGAGTTTGGGCTCCTCGATCAGGTCAGTCAAAATATTCCTGGAAGAAGATCTCATCACGACTAATGAAACGAGCCCAAACTCGACACTTCTGTCTCTACGTCTAGCAGTTCCAGTAGCAGTCCCCGAAATCCTCGATCAGGTCAGTCAAAATATTCCTGGAAGAAAACCTCATCACGACTAATGAAACGAGCCCAAACTCGACACTTCTATCTCTTTCCGTCTAGCAGTTTCAGTAGCGGTCTCCGAAATCCTCGATCAGGTCAGTCAAAATATTCCTGGAAGAAGATCTCATCACAACTAATGAAACGATCCCAAACTCGACGCTCCTATCTCTATCCGTCTAGCAGTTCCAGTAGCAGTCCCCGAAATCCTCGATCAGGTCAGTCAAAATATTCCTAGAAGAAGATCTCATCACGACTAATGAAACGAGCCCAAACTCGACCATTCTATCTCTATCCGTCTAGCAGTTCCAGTAGCAGTCTCTGAAGTCCTCGATCAGGTCAGTCAAAATATTCCTGGAAGAAGATCTCATCATGACTAATGAAACGAGCCCAAACTCGACACTTCTAGCTCTTTCCGTCTAGCAGTTCCAGTAGTAGTCTCCGAAGTCCTCGATCAGGTCAGCCAAAATATTCCTGGAAGAAGATCTCATCACGACTAATGAAACGAGCCCAAACTCGACCATTCTATATCTATCCGTCTAGCAGTTCCAGTAGCAGTCCCCGAAATCCTCGATCAGGTTAGTCAAAATATTCCTGGAAGAAGATCTCATCACGACTAATGAAACGAGCCCAAACTCGACCATTCTATCTCTATCCGTCTAGCAGTTCCAGTAGCAGTCCCCGAAATCCTCGATCAGGTCAGTCAAAATATTCCTAGAAGAAGATCTCATCACGACTAATGAAACGAGCCCAAACTCGACACTTCTAGCTCTTTCCGTCTAGCAGTTCCAGTAGTAGTCTCCGAAGTCCTCGATCAGGTCAGTCAAAACATTCCCGGAGAAAGATCTCATGATGACTAATGAAACCAGCCCAAACACGACACATCAGGCCTTCCCCGTCTAGCAGTTCCAGCAGCAGTCTCCGAATTCCACCATCAGCTCAGTCAAATCATTCCTTGACTAACAATTCTCACTAAGACTAAAAAAACGAGCCCAACCTTGACTTATCTCGCTTTCCCTATTTAGCAGTTTTAGCAGTCTCCGAACTCTACCATCAAGTTAGTAGAATCATACCAGGAGTAAGAATAAACTATAATATAATAGGTAAAATATTTGGTGCAAAAAAGAAACATAAAATATTGAAACGTACGACGAAAGTAAATTTTAATAATTAAAACTAGCAAGTTGGTTTGATTGAATTATGGTTTGTTTGTTCTCCGTCGTCCCGTCGCTGTGTGCGTCTGGGCCGTGCGCGTGTAGTAGTACGACTTTTATACCTACGCATTATTCAAAGGGAGGGTCCCTTTGCATAATGCGTAATGTTATGATAAAAAAATTAGTCCAAAAATATCTACATAGTACTAGATTTGAACCGGGCATTCGTGGTTTACCAGCGCGGTGCCAGACCACTAGGCCAACAGAGCTTTGCTGTGGACCGACGAAATTACTTGTCTTTAGCTGTGTATAGGTGAAGGTCGTCACGTTTCTGCGAGATTCACGCGGTGCGCCCCGCTGTAGTCGGCCGCCACTGCCTCTGCTTCACCCCCTCAAAAACATAAAAGTCAGCTAGTCACGGCGCCTTAAGACGAAAGTCTTCGACCAGATGTTCGGACGTTTTTTGACTGCTTTCACTGAGAGATTGTGACTCTAAAGGAATTATATCTTGGTGCTTTAAACACTTACAAATCTCATAGAAGTAGTGCTAATTAAGCATAAACGAATTAAACATGTTACTTTCTTTACTCACATGCCAAAATCATTGTTACCTGTACAGACCCCAGCCCCCTGATTCTACTAAACAAATTGTCTTTAAATTGTAATTGTTGTGATTTTAATTGTTAACTAACTGCCTCTAAACTGCCTGGTAACACACAACATACGCACCATGAGGACTGATGAGAAGATTGTTGAGCTGGAAGAAGAAATGGGTAGGGTGGGTACGTTGGGATATCTTGGGTTTATCCGAAGTCCGTAGAGAGGGCGAGGACACGATAACCCTGAAATCCGGTAACCTACTCTACTACCGGGAGGGCGACCAACAGTCCCAAGGTGGTGTCGGCTTTCTCATCCACAAGTCCCTCATTAACAACATTATCACCATCGACAGTGTTTCGAGCAGGGTTGTATACCTAATACTCAGAATATCCAAGAGATATTCGTTGAAGGTCATTCAGGTATACGCACCGACCTCGTCACACCCAGATGATGAAGTGGAGGTTATGTATGAGGACATTAGTAGAGCCATACATACGTCCGAGACCCACTTCACTGTTGTTATGGGGGACTTTAACGCGAAGTTGGGCAAGAGAAGTGATGATGAGTTGAAAGTGGGGAAATTTGGCTGTGGGCAACGGAACCCTAGGGGACAGAGGCTGGCCGACTTTCTGGAGAAAGAGGGACTTTTTATGATGAACTCTTTCTTTCAGAAGCCGCCTCACAGGAAATGGACCTGGATGAGCCCCGATGGTTCTACGAGAAATGAGATAGACTTCATTATGACCACCAAGAGACAAATATTCAATGATGTCTCTGTGATTCACAGGGTGAAAACCGGTAGTGATCACCGAATAGTAAGAGGCACATTGAATATTAACGTTAAAATTGAGAGGTCCCGCCTAATGAAGTCCACGCTCCGACCGAACCATGCCCATATTCAAAACCCCGAGAGCTTTCAACTCGAGCTGTCTAATCGCTTTGATTGCCTGGAGAATTTTGCTTCCGTGGATGAGATTAATAACAGGTTAGTGGAAACTGTCCATGCGGTAGGTTCTAAGTTTTTTAGACCTGGCCGGCGCACAGATAGACCTCAAAAATTATCCGACCATACCCGTAACCTCATGGCTGATCGACGCTCGTTACAACTACAATGTTCCGATGACGCTGACTCATATAGGCAGCTCAATAGACAAATTTGGAAGTCATTGCGGCACGACATACGTACCTTTAATACGAACAGTATTAAAGAGACGATTGAGCAAAACAAAGGCTCCAAAGTGTTTGCAAGACACATGTCTATTGGGCAAAGCCAGCTGACAAAGCTGAAGAGGGAAGATGGTAGTGTAGCGTCGACCAAAGCCGAGGTATTAGGGGAAATCGAAAGGTTCTATGGACAGTTATACACTTCGGTTGCTAAACCTGTGAGCAGCTCGGCCAAAGACCCAAGAGCCAAGCTGAGCCGACACTATACCGAAGATATATGCTACCTAGATATTACTGAAGAGCAACTTAACAAGCTTGAACGATTACTCAACACCTGTATTCGCTTTGTATATTGTCTGCGTAAGTATGACCATATCTCTGAGTATCGGTCTAAACTTAGGTGGCTCAAGATTCGCGAAAGGAGAAACGCCAGGATTCTTGGCTTACTGTATTCCATCTTAAATGATCCTAAATTACCTTCCTATCTTAAAGACTCCCTTACCTACTTCTCGGACGTTCGTATCAATCCCTCTAGAGCTAGTAGTACCTTGCTTCTCAAAACCCCTAGTCACAGCACTTCGTTTGTAGGTGACTCTTTCAGAGTTGTAGCAGTGCGACTGTGGAATGAGATCCCTCTAATTATTCGGCAAGCGCCATCAAAAGCGGTTTTCAAGCGAATTTTACGTGAACATTATTTAAAAGCTCATCTATCATCTTAAATCACTCACTTATATATATATATATGTATATTTATTATAATTTTTATTTATATGTCTAATATTAATTATAATTTATGTAGTAATATAATAGTATAATTTTGTATTTATAAATAATTTAAGTTAGATTTATATTTATTGTAATTTGTTGTTTTGTATATTATCTTGTAAAACTTTGGTATTTCTATTTATTTCTGTTTGTCTTTTATAAGGTGTTTTTGATGCACGCCTATCTACCATTTGTTTTAACCTGGTGGATGACTGGTAGAAAATGCTTAGCATTAAGTCCTCCAATTGTACATATCTACTTAATTTGTAAGTGTGCAATAAAGTATTAAATAAATAAGATATCCCGGACATCAGCCTGTACGAGATTAGGATGGCCCTGAAACAGCTCAAGAACAACAAGGCGCCGGGGGACGATGGAATCACATCAGAGCTTCTGAAAGCGGGTGGAACACCGGTACTCAGAGTCCTTCAGAAGCTCTTTAATTCTGTCTTACTCGAAGGTATAACGCCAGAAGCATGGAACAGAGGCGTGGTGGTGCTGTTCTTTAAGAAAGGTGACAAAACCTTGCTGAAGAATTACAGACCCATCTCGCTTCTGAGCCATGTTTATAAGCTGTTTTCGAGGGTCATCACGAATCGTCTCGATCGCAGGTTCGATGACTTCCAGCCTATCGAACAAGCCGGTTTCCGAAAAGGCTATAGTACCATAGACCACATCCACACGCTACGCCAAGTTATACAGAAGACCGAAGAATATAACTTGCCACTATGTTTGGCGTTTGTGGACTATGAGAAAGCCTTTGATTCGGTCGAGACATGGGCGGTGCTCGAGTCTCTCCAGCGATGCCGTATTGACTATCGGTATGTCGAAGTGTTGAAGTGTTTGTACAATAACGCCACCATGTCGGTCCGAGTACAGGAGCAGAGTTCGAAGGCAATTCCATTGCGAAGAGGCGTGAGACAGGGAGACGTTATCTCTCCGAAACTGTTCACTGCCACAATGGAAGATGCCTTCAAGCTCCTGGAATGGCAAGGACTCGGCATCAACATCAACGGCGAGTACATCACTCACCTTCGGTTTGCCGACGATATTGTGGTCATGGCAGAGTCGATGGAAGATCTCAGCATGATGCTCGAAGGCCTCAATCGAGTCTCCCAACAGGTGGGCCTTAAAATGAACATGGACAAGACAAAGGTCATGTCAAATATCCATGTTGTGCCCACCCCAGTATCAGTTGGGAACTCAGTTCTTGAAGCTGTTGACGCGTACGTCTACCTAGGACAAACAGTCCAACTAGGTAGGTCCAACTTCAAGAAAGAGGTCAATCGGCGAATCCAACTCGGCTGGGCAGCGTTCGGTAAACTACGCAACGTCTTCTCGTCCAAAATACCTCAGTGCCTTAAGACGAAAGTCTTCGACCAGTGTGTGTTACCAGTGATGACATACGGCACTGAAACGTGGTCTCTCACTATGGGCCTCATAAGCAAGCTCAAAGTCGCACAACGAGCTATGGAGAGGGCTATGCTCGGGGTTTCTCTACGAGATCGAATCCGAAATGAGGAGATCCGTAGACGAACGAAAGTCACCGACATAGCCCACCGGATTAGTAAGTTGAAATGGCAGTGGGCAGGGCACATATCACGCAGAACAGATGGCCGATGGGGCCGAAAGGTTCTGGAATGGAGACCACGGACTGGTAAGCGCAGCGTAGGACGTCCACCCACAAGATGGACAGACGACCTAAAAGAGACCGCAGGGAAACGCTGGATGCAGGCCGCTTCCAACCGGCCCTTTTGGAGATCGATGGGGGAGGCCTATGTCCAGCAGTGGACGTCCTACGGCTGAAATGATGATGATGATGATGATGATGAACTGCCTCTAAATTGACAGTTTTTAATATTTTTTTATACTAAGTTATAATTTAGGTGGTTGTATTTTCCTAGTATAAAAAAATATTTAAAACTGTCAGTTTTGAGGCAGTTATTTAACAATTAAAATCGCAACTATTACAATTTAAAGACAATTTCTTTAGTAGAATTGGGGCCCTGAATGTGTGTTCCCCGATAGTTACAATCTGGGTGTCTTCAAATTACGAGTGAATCGGTTTCTTCTAGGCAAGCGTGCTCCACCGTAGACAGCATCATCGCTTAACATCAGGCGAGTAGGCGGTCAAGAGCACGCTTATTATTTATTTAAAAACAAAACAGATATCTTTAACAGGATGGAAAGTAGCTGGGTTGTACACTATTATCAAGTATAAGGCTACATACTGTTTGTCAGACGGCCTTGTACGGTTTGTAAATCACGTTAGAGATTCCATGCTCTTTGTTGTGCTCAATATTATGCTAAAATAACTGACACCATGCATATCATGTAGATTTAATATTGTATGACGTACTTGCAACGTCCGAACGTGAGGGAATTTAGTTTGTAACATCATAACCACGTTCAATTTGCTACAGTAAATAATTTTTATTTCATTTCATTTCTCAGAAATTTATCGACCAAGTAATTTTTTCAGTATGTGTAATGTATTTATTTATATCCTCCGCTAAGGCTGTTAATTGTAATAATTATATGAATCATTAGGACGCGAGCCCATTGAGATGTCTATGAACAGTTTCAGAAATTCAAAATGGAGGCAGTAGTGTTCGACGGTTCCACTCTTACCCTCAAGTACGAGAAGAACTGGCCCCTCCCGAAGATCGTGAACGATGATGACGTCATAGTCAAAGTGGAATACTCGGGGGTCTGCGGAACTGACCTGCATATTATTGAGGTAACCAGCATAGGTAACCAGGTAAAGACGCCAGCATTCTGGAGATATTTCCCTCCGTGAATTATGGCCTATCCTCTCTCTCTCTCGTTGAAAGAAGGCCTGAGTCCCAGCCAGGGGCGGATCCAGGATTTCATTTTGGAAGGGGTCATTCTGATTTCATTTTGGGGGGGGGGGGGCATTCTGACAAGGTTCGAAGGAATCAAATCGATAAATTGAGTCGAATGTATCGAATTGCTAGGTGTTTTGGGGGTGTAATTTTGGTTATATCTGTTTTTGAAATGAGATACTGGGGTTTTCTTTAATAATTTTTATGCTACCTGGGGCCTTACGGACAACTGCTATTACAGGCACCTAATCCGCTCAGTTGGAAAATCACGCGACCGCAAACCTTATCGCGCCCAGATACGCTTTGCGGTCGCGTGATTTCCCACGCGTTGTTACTTATTTTGTTTTTGTTTTTAGGGTAATTTCCCAGCAACCAAGACTAGGCGCATCCCTCTTGGTCACGAATCTAGCGGCATCGTTCACGAGGTCGGCAAGAAAGCCATCTACAAGAAAGGGCAGAGAGTCGTTATTGACCCGAACAGGTAAACTAACTTACAAGCTTTTATTTAAGGCCCTCTTTTCCGACTATCTAGTTTTAGTGTCGCTTAAACTAGAGAGTAAAAAAAAAGTGAATATAAAAAAATAAAAAATGTGACAAGAAAACTTTAACAAAAAAGGGCAAATTAAACATATTTGAGGCGTTTGGGGTCGAGACATTGGGCCCTTGGGGACCGGGTTTTCAAAAATCTTTCAGAGCGCCTGGTTAATGCGACGATGACTGCTGGCGCGTTTCTGGCTCAACGCATTAGCATTGCCATTCAACGTGGTAATGCCACCAGCATGTTGGGTACGCTGCCAACTGGTAGTGGGCTTGAGCATTTGGATTGTCTTTAGACCTTCAACGGTCATGGGCAGTCTAACTGTATTTGTAGTGTTAGTTTTAGCTTGTATTTTGTTAAGTTATTAAAGGCACTTGCCCAGTAAAAAAAAAAAGTGCAATAAAATATATATTGAAAAGTAGAAGTAGTAGTAGTAGAAGTGAGGGAAAGTGGTGTTTTTCTAGTTTACTTTCATGGTTAGCTTTAAATAATAAAAACGGTGTCATATCAAAATTTAATGTTTTATCTAGGACCAAAGACCGAAACACGATTTAGAATATTTCGCTCGATAGATATCTATCGAGCGATTAGAAAGTATAACACTCATTTGCGCTTTTCTAACTGTTTTTTAGAGTCATTCAAATACCTATTTATTATTTTATGTGTGCGATATCTTAATATACAGATTTCATAAATAGAGAAAACCGCAAAGATACATTTTACATTACAGCTATACTTTTCGAAATATTTGAGAAAAATGTAGCGAAACGCACGACTGTGTGTAAGCGCCATGATTTTGCTCCGCTAAATGCGACTTTAATACAATAAGCCAAGCCTTATGGTCATCTGTAGTAATACGCGTTGTTTAAAGTGGTAAAACCGCGCCTTAACTTGCAATTGCATTGTTTCTTAGGTCAAATCTTTCAAGCTTAGAACCATTTCCTTTTATACTACTAAGTAAAAAATTTACATGTTGGTTCAGTTCCGATGAACATACCTACATTTTTATGGTAAGCATGACCAGGGGCCTTACGGACAACAGCTAATTGCGGCACCTAATCCGCTCAGTTGGAAAATCACGCGACCGCAAACCGTATCTGGGCGCGATAAGGTACACGTTCGCGTGATTTTCCAACTGAGCGGATTAGGTGCCGCAATTAGCTGTTGTCCGTAAGGCCCCTGAATCCAGGATTTGCTCCAGTTAAACTAAAGGACTAATTATGATAAAAATAATATAATGTATGAAGGGGCACAACTTTACAACAAATTGCCGAAAGACAAAAGAAATAAAATCTCCAACCACATAAAAACAAAATTAAAAGTCAACATTTTAAAGGATATTTCTTTAATATAATCATATCTGCTTACCTATACTAATATCATACAAAAACGCTCTTTTTCATACATCATCATCATCATCAGCCAGAAGACATCCACTGCTAAACATAGGTCTCCCCCTTTTACCTCCACACTGAACGACAGCCTGCCTTTTGCATCCACTGGATGCCCGCGACTCTCACAATGTCGTCGGCCCATCTAGTGGGAGGCCTACCTACGCTGCGTCTTCCGGTTCGCGGTCTCCACTCCAGAACCTTTCTTCCCCATCGGTTATCGGTTCTTCGAGCGATGTGGCCTGCCCATTGGCACTTCAACTTGCAAATACTTACCTATTTATACGGCGCTATAATACCTACTTACCTATTTATACTGTGTTTTCTGTTGTGTTGTGTTTGTTAATTCTTTTGAGGAAATAAAAATCTTAAACCATATAAAGGTACTTTTCAACGGTCAACAGCTCAGGCACGAAATTTTGTGTACGCATTTTATTATGATAGGTTTTAAGTATTACTATGACATGGTTGCTGCACTCAGGGTTGGGTCCTGCCTGTCGAGGGATCTCTTCAATAGTTTTTTAACGCGGATAAGTCCGCCTTTGACCCCTAACTCGCCTGTTGGTAAGCGACGATGTGGTCGAATATGAAGCACGTATAGACAGAAGAAACCTATTCAATCTGGCCTTGAAAAAATATGTATAAACTGGCCTATTCGCTGGTACGTGACTCACTATCAAATTCCTTGACGCAACCCATCTTCCCGGTTGAATTTGTGATGTTTCCTAATTTCAACCGCTTTCAACCATTTGAACATAATAATATGTTCAAATCGCGAAAGTTTCAATGTTAGTTTTGGTACCTTCTAAGTTTGCGTGCTCCATCTCCGACCAAACCGTTGCTTACCAACAACCCCAACAGGCAAACTAATAGCCATATACATGGTCCTTATTCTTAGGGTGCCTCTCCAACTAGTGAAGGTTGGCAGTCAGCTAGCATATTTGGCATATTAATATTTGGTAAGTTGGCATATTTGATTTGGTCCTTGGCAAGGCGAAAGAATTTGGCGGCACTACTAACCCCCCGTCCATTCTCGGATGTTACGCAACCATAACATGGTCCTAGACACGGACAAAAAAAGGATTATTTTTCATTGTTTACCTTCGCAGTGCCTGTTACCTCTGCAACTCCTGCCGGAAGGGCAAATACCAGTTCTGCTTGTCAGCTGGTATCAATAACACCATCGGTATTTGGAAGGACGGCGGATGGGCGCAGTATGTCTGCGTACCACAGGATAGGGTATTCGAGGTTCCTGATGGAATAACTGCTGAACAAGGTATGTATCATACTGTGTAGCATATTCTTCGCACACTACTGCTGCAATGTGTTCTGCCTCACACCTGTAATTTGTCGAAAGAGTGATCCTGTGGCATTTCCGAGTAAACATAACATGGGTTCTTCAAAAGGGTTGTTAATAGAGTCTTAAAGGTCAGCAAAGTATCTGTAATGCCCCTGGTGTTACAGGTATCCATAGGCTACGGTTGCCACTTACAATCAGGCGGACCATTAGCTTATTTGCCACACATGGCATAAAAAAATCATCATTATCATATAGGGGGTCTTCAAATCACGAATGAATCGGTTTCTTCTAGGCAAGCGTGCTCCAACGTAGACCACATCATCGCTTAACATCAGGCGAGATGGTGGTCAAACGCAAGCCTATTATTTATATTAAAAAAATTACAATATAAATCTATCACGCTGCTGGGACACAGGCCTTCTCTGAGAGTATAAGGGTGGGCCCTAATCCACCATGCTGGCCCAGTGCATGTTGGTGAATGTCATATGTCTTTGAACTTTTGAGGTTCTTGGACATACAAATACAAATACAAAACTCTTTATTAAAACACCACAAAACAAGGATAACATAAAAATTACAACAAAAATATTATCTAGGCTTTTAACAGGCGGCCTTATCGCTTAAAGTGATCTCTTCCAGGCAACCGTGCACGGAAAGGAATTATATTTAATAATGTGTGGCCTTAACTAAAAATAAAAAAATAGAAAGTAAATACCTATGCAAATAACAACAAACAATCAATAGACTACAAATAAATATTACATACTAATACATACATACTGGTTTTCTCGTTTACTTTCACCGTTTTTGAGCGGTGGCATCGAAACTGCACAGACGTACACTGGTGCTAGGCAAGAATTGAACCGGGTGCCGTCAGATTGTGAAGTGCACATGCTACTGCTGGGCAACCATCGCTGGATTACGAACAATCTGAATTTATTCCAGCTGGACTCTGCGAGCCATACTCGTGTGTCTCCCATGGATTCGACCGCGCCTCTCCTCTACTGGTTGGTGAGAAGTTTCTCATCGTAGGAGCTGGTATCATTGGTAAGAATATTTATAAAAAAACTCGAATATACGACCACCGGGCAGACCACTAATACAAATTTGGAAGTCATTGCGGCACGACATGCGTACCTTTAATACGAACAGTATTAAAGAGACGATTGAGCAAAACAAAGGCTCCAAAGTGTTTGCAGGACACATGTCTATTGGGCAAAGCCAGCTGACAAAACTGAAGAGGGAAGATGGTAGTGTAGCGTCGACCAAAGCCGAGGTATTAGGGGAAATCGAAAGGTTCTATGGACAGTTATACACTTCGGTTGCTAAACCTGTGAGCAGCTCGGCCAAAGACCCAAGAGCCAAGCTGAGCCGACACTATACCGAAGATATCCCGGACATCAGCCTGTACGAGATTAGGATGGCCCTGAAACAGCTCAAGAACAACAAGGCGCCGGGGGACGATGGAATCACATCAGAGCTTCTGAAAGCGGGTGGAACACCGGTACTCAGAGTCCTTCAGAAGCTCTTTAATTCTGTCTTACTCGAAGGTATAACGCCAGAAGCATGGAACAGAGGCGTGGTGGTGCTGTTCTTTAAGAAAGGTGACAAAACCTTGCTGAAGAATTACAGACCCATCTCGCTTCTGAGCCATGTTTATAAGCTGTTTTCGAGAGTCATCACGAATCGTCTCGATCGCAGGTTCGATGACTTCCAGCCTATCGAACAAGCCGGTTTCCGAAAAGGCTATAGTACCATAGACCACATCCACACGCTACGCCAAGTTATACAGAAGACCGAAGAATATAACTTGCCACTATGTTTGGCGTTTGTGGACTATGAGAAAGCCTTTGATTCGGTCGAGACATGGGCGGTGCTCGAGTCTCTCCAGCGATGCCGTATTGACTATCGGTATGTCGAAGTGTTGAAGTGTTTGTACAATAACGCCACCATGTCGGTCCGAGTACAGGAGCAGAGTTCGAAGGCAATTCCATTGCGAAGAGGCGTGAGACAGGGAGACGTTATCTCTCCGAAACTGTTCACTGCCACAATGGAAGATGCCTTCAAGCTCCTGGAATGGCAAGGACTCGGCATCAACATCAACGGCGAGTACATCACTCACCTTCGGTTTGCCGACGATATTGTGGTCATGGCAGAGTCGATGGAAGATCTCAGCATGATGCTCGAAGGCCTCAATCGAGTCTCCCAACAGGTGGGCCTTAAAATGAACATGGACAAGACAAAGGTCATGTCAAATATCCATGTTGTGCCCACCCCAGTATCAGTTGGGAACTCAGTTCTTGAAGCTGTTGACGCGTACGTCTACCTAGGACAAACAGTCCAACTAGGTAGGTCCAACTTCAAGAAAGAGGTCAATCGGCGAATCCAACTCGGCTGGGCAGCGTTCGGTAAACTACGCAACGTCTTCTCGTCCAAAATACCTCAGTGCCTTAAGACGAAAGTCTTCGACCAGTGTGTGTTACCAGTGATGACATACGGCACTGAAACGTGGTCTCTCACTATGGGCCTCATAAGCAAGCTCAAAGTCGCACAACGAGCTATGGAGAGGGCTATGCTCGGGGTTTCTCTGCGAGATCGAATCCGAAATGAGGAGATCCGTAGACGAACGAAAGTCACCGACATAGCCCACCGGATTAGTAAGTTGAAATGGCAGTGGGCAGGGCACATATCACGCAGAACAGATGGCCGATGGGGCCGAAAGGTTCTGGAATGGAGACCACGGACTGGTAAGCGCAGCGTAGGACGTCCACCCACAAGATGGACAGACGACCTAAAAGAGACCGCAGGGAAACGCTGGATGCAGGCCGCTTCCAACCGGCCCTTTTGGAGATCGATGGGGGAGGCCTATGTCCAGCAGTGGACGTCCTACGGCTGAAATGATGGGCAGACCACTAGCCCGCTGGTTGGACGACATCGTTAAGGCAGCAGGAAAGCAGTTGACAAGGCTTGCACAGGACCGGAAAAGATGGCGCGCTGAAGAGGAGACCTATACCCAGCACTGGGTGGAGAATGGTTGATGATGATGATGATGGTAATGTTAAGCGAATTCATGACACTCCTCAATTATTATGAAAGCTGTAGTATTTAAAAAAAATTTAAAACATACAGTGTGGAACATCGTAGTTCCCAAACGGATCAACCGATTAATTTTTTTAGGGCCGAGGATCAAAACCGGGTGCTATCAGATTACCTATAAAGCGCGCATTTTACCGCTCGGCCACCATCTTTCCGAAATCTGCATTATTATTCCTATTTAATTTTCTAGGGAACCTATGGATGACCACGCTACATCATCAAGGGCACAGAGATGTTACTGTATCAGAAATGAATAAGACAAGACTGGATATTGTTAAGAACTTAGGTAAGATTTAATTCATCTGCGTTTTAAATATCTGCTTGTTATTCAAGTTTTAATTCTTTTACGTTTTAAATTTCATCATGTTATTGAAGTTTTAAATCATCTACATTTTCTTCGAGTTTTAATTCATTTACGTTTTAAATTTCTGCGTGTTGTTTAAGTTTTAATTCAACTACGTTTTAAATGACTGCTTTTTATTCAAGTTTTAAATCATCTTCGTTTTAAATCTCTGCGTGTTATTCAAGCTTTAATTAATCTACATTTTAAATCTCTTTACCCCTCGAGTTTAGACTCATTTGGTTTGTTATAACGAGTCCCATACATTATGCCCAAACTTTGTGATGAAGGTCTGGTGATGGAGCCGGAAGGTGGATAGTGAAACTCCTCAATAGAGCTATGCGTGATATTTTGCAAAGCGTAATAAATAATTTACCATCAAATTTATTTTCAGATACTGGCTTCAGATTAATTACCCCCGATGTGTTGGCGAAGGAAGATATTCTGTATGACGTCATCATTGATTGCACAGGTAATAATTTTTAACAGGCCCAATGAAATCCAACTCTGTGGAGTCAATAAGTCTATATCCACCTATTTCACCAATGTGAACTCAGTTCGGCGGGGAATGGGAGGCCTGCGAGGGAGAGCGCAACCTGAATATAAGGTGGGGAATAGGCATGTGTCCTAATGTTTAAATAATTAAAAATAATAGTAAAAGTAACAATTGAAAAACTAAATTAAATTGGCTGTTAAATCTCTGAGATATGAGCGTTTAAAGTTTTAGGTGGGGATAGAGAGGGGATACTCTGTCCCTTTCTCGCAAAGCGTGTGTTATTATAGCATTTATATGGTGCGCCTGAGGCGTGACGTCATAGCTCAGTAAAGTGCGCTCTCTGTCTAGCATGAAATTAAAATACTTATAATAATTTAAATAAAAAAATATTGTATTTATTTGTAACAAACAAAACATTGTATGCCCGAAATGGGTAAACTGTGGTACTACTAAAATATAACACCTTATAATGTACCAGTTTTTACAATAAATGCTATTCTGACTATAACATGTCACATTTATTTTTGAACTAATTTTAATTTTGTTTTCGTTGATGGGCTGTTTATGATCAGATTAAGTGCTAATAAAAAAATATTAATCATCATCCCTCTTCCGAGAAACAGACAAATCCTATATTTTAACCAGGTTGTCGGACCAGTAATCGCAGCGTAGGACGTCCAGACGTCCACCCACAGGACAGACGATCTAAAAGAGACCGCAGGGAAACGCTGGATGCAGGCTTCCAACCGGCCCTTTTGGAGATCGATGAGGCCTATGTCCAGCAGTTGACGTCCTACGGCTGAAATTATCATGGTGGATCAGGTTGTCATGAGGGGTTTTAATAATACGTTTTTTATTTCGTTTAAACACTGGTGTTGGTAATATTATTAGCGTACAAATATTTGCTTAGGTGTAAAGTGGTGTACCTTTAGGATCACTATACCCTGCACTAGGTCTCGTTAGAGCCTGTGTTGCAGTGTACGGTTCCTTATGGCCCTCTGGCCACTTTAAATTATAACATTAGTGCACACTAATAAGAAAATGCATATGAGAGCGGCATTATACAGATGATAATAATTATAAAACAGGAACATTTTCATAGCTATTTTATATATTTTTGATTTGCAGGCGTGGGAAAAGTAATGGAAATCAATTTCAATTACCTAAATCACGGCGGGAAGTTTGTCCTGTTCGGATGCTGCCCACCTAACCACCAAGCCACGTGAGTCTTTTTTAAATCACAGTCAATACTATAATAATATTATAAAGAGGAAAGATTTAATTGTTTGTTTGTTTGCATTGAATAGGCTCCGAAACTACTGAACCGATTTGAAAAATTCTTTCACTGTTGGGAAGCTACACTATCCCCGGGTGACATTGGCTTTATTATAAAAAAAATTAAATAGGGATCCCTACTAAAACTCCAATAATGAAACCCAAGGTGTAATAAAATAAGAATTACATCCGTGCGAAGCCGGGATGCGTTGCTAGTAATATTATAAATGCGAAAAGTTTGTTGGTTTGTTTGTTCCTCTTCCACGCAGCAACAGAGCAACGGATCGACATGATTTTTACACAGTATAGTTCGAGTGCCGGAGAGTGACATAGGCTATCATCAACATCATCACCATTTTTCATCACTACGCGGGTGAAACCGCGGGGTGCAGCTAGTACAATATAATTATTACAGACATTTAATTTTCTATAGATCTCTCTGTTTGATAGAATTGGAACACCAAAAATACAGTTTTCGTTGCTTTTTTTGAGAGGGCTCTTAAGAATTACGTTTTTTTTTGTTACAGTATAAACCCCTTCCAAATCTACAACAAGGAGCTTACAATCGTCGGTATTAAGATGAACCCGTACACTTTCCCGAGTGCTCTCGGATGGCTCAGTGCGATGGGCAGCAGGTAAAACCGTAGACTAATTGTAGTTAAGACCACACTCACCAGCAGTGGATACCTGCTTAAGCAGTGCAAGTACCGTTCTTTATCGATCGTCAAATTCGTTAAAATGCCATAGTTATGTGAACTGATTTTAATTACTTTAAGGTTTTTTTTTATTGCATAGTATTATTTCGAGGAAAGAAAATATTCCACCATTGAGGTTGGAAAATTAAATTAGTTAATTTAAAAATTTCTAATGAGGTTCCATTAAAATTTTAAGAAAATATTCCACCTTCTATGTTAGAAAATTAATTTAATTAATTCAATTAATTCATACAAATTTCAAATTCAATTAATTAAGGTGGTACGATTCACCTATGGCGGGAAATTCTAATTTTAAACAATTTTTTGCAGTAACGCACCATATTACTTACATTTGTCAATAAACCGTTCGAAACAGCAAAAAATCGTTTATTCACAAATGTAAGTAACAATGTGCATTAGAGATAAATAGCTTTACATAATTTTGTAAAGAATAATAATCAATTTGCGCAAACATCATGATCGTTTACAATAATTACCCGGCCTAGCTACAAGGACAACAAAACTGTTTGAAATTTGAATTTCCCGCCATTGGTGAAACAAACCAACATAAACAAATTTTTTTTAACCATCGTCAAATAAAATAATCATTATCATCATCCAGCCTTCCTTATCCCACTGCTGGGTACATTGTAAAAAAACAATAATACGTCTATTGGACTTCCCGTGAAGTTGATTGTTTTTTTTTTAATACAATACAATACAACTTTATTACACACAGAAAATACAAATGAAACTTAATCTATAATAATAACATAAAAAATAAATAAACGGCAGTATAATGGGCGGCCTTATCGCCTAAAGCGATTTCTTCCAGGCAACCTTAAATAATGTAACCTTGTAATTTAACCTTTTGTTAACCTTTTAAAGTTTTTTTTTCTTTTTAGATATTTGGACTACAACAAGCTTGGAGTAAAGACTTACGCCCTATCTGATTATGAAACCGCTATGAAGGAATTGAAAAACGGAAGCGTTGCCAAAGCTATGTTCAAACCCAACTAATAAACTTAAGAAATTAATATATGAGAAAAATTTTAATGTGTTACTATAATAGGCTTATGAAAATAAAAATGGTTGAAATATATGATATAAAATGTGTTCTGTATGTAGGTAGGTACTCATTTACCGATTTTCACGCATTTTTGTGGAGGTTGGTTTTACCCGCTATCCGATAGGTAGGTATACCTACCTATCGGGCTTAAACAATTAAAAAAGAGAAACGAAAATAAAAAACCGTTAAGAGCGAGTCGGGCTCGCCCACTGAGGGTTCCGTATTACCACAAAATACAATAATTAACAATTTAAAAAACCGACTTCAAAATTTGTAACATATGGCATTACGATTCGGTGCAAGAAAATGAGGTCATCCAAATAACCCAGTTACCAGTTATAACTTGTTAATTAAGACGAAATATGCTTCAAATTTGACGATTCGTTATCACGAATATTCAAAAGTAGACCTTTAAAATCGATTAATTGACATTATTTCTTTGTTTAACAAATGTTCTTGATATACTTTATTCGGATGTGTTCACCGATACACGATTAAAGAAATTTGGCTCGATAGATAAAAATCGTAAACTTTCCTAAAAAACACCTGTTTTTACGTTGAATCTTTGGTTGAATCAACTTCGTTCGATTCAATACAAGGTTTTTTATCAAAATTAAAATTAATTTAAAAAAAATGTCTTATCCTAATAACATTCAAATACTTTTTGTAAAAGCGTAAGATTATTTGTAGAAAATAAAGAAAACATAAATATTGAAAATATTTGAAAGCGCGCACGCCGCATTGCCGTCATACGTACAAGTGTACGGTTCTCTACCATTTCACCTTAACAGAAATTTGTCACCGACTCACACTTGGCCATTATTTATTATTTATTGTTAAACTTTAGAGTATGTACTATAATCATGCCAAGTTTGACGTTTGTACGTATTATCGTTTTTACATTAGAGCTAATACAAGTATACGTTTGTTGTATGGGGTTTTTACTTTTTGACTTTTTTATTATTTGTTAGTTAACCCGCCGTAACATTACCAATTCTGTGAAAATTTCAACTGGCTATCTATTACAGTTCGAAAGACATAGCCGTCAGACGGACGAACAGACAGACAGACCGACATCGTAGGCTTAGTAATAGGTTTCCATTTTTTTTAGGTTTACATAGGTTTACAATTAAATGATTTCTGATTCTGATTCTGATTCTGACCCTTTGGATACATAACCTCAAAAAGCGTGTCATTTAAAAAGGCGCTACATAAGAGTCCTAATACCAGCCACCTGATACAGAATTACTTTGAATCGCGGGAAAGGTCAAAAACGGCAAATTCTCAACTACCTAACCAAGGACGAAGGTAGGTCAAAGTTGATAGCCCGTTGATCCAGTTGGTGGTGAACCTGCCACCTGCGCTTGGGGGCGTGGATTGGATTCCCACCTAGGACAAACATTTATGTGATAAATTTTTTGTGTTTGTTCTATATCTGGGTGTTAGTATCTATTTAAGTATGTATTTAAAAATATATACCTATGTAGGTACTTATAACCTAAACAAAATTCTAAAATATTAAAGTAACCAAGAACCCAAGTAATATATATAGAAGACAAATAATTGAGTAAATAGTTCTGAAAAAAACTTTTTATAAGGAATAATATTTAAAAAATATTGAGATTTTAATCTCAATTTGGATGTGTGCATCGCGTATGCACGCGTCAGATGCGTGGGGCGCCGACTGTTTGATTCTTACCTATCTTATAGACGTCTTACCCCTCGCGCCTCCCTACCCGGCTTCAAATTCAGATTCAGATTTTTATTAGCCTTATAAAGTCCTTTTCATGAAAGAAGTCCCACGGCATGTGTTTGGACGCTAGTGAGATGTGTTTGGACGCTAGTGAGATGTGTTTGGACGCTAGTGAGAAGCACTCTAGAGTGCTTTTCACGTTTGAAGTCCCCCAGACGCGGCGCTGTCATCGCGTATCAATCACTATCAGTATCATTTCTCGAGTAGAACTTTAACAACTTTTGGCATCGTACACGACTCTTTAACGAATGAAAATTAATAAAAATGTCACTAGCGTCCAAACACAGTAACAACACCTGACAACTACAACATGGAAATTTAGTTCCGCTGTTTGCCGTGGGACTTCTTTCATGAAAAGGACTTTAACAATGATTCGTTATACTAGGTAGGTCAAATACATTAATCTTAAAAACAAATTATACACAGTTAAAATAATTTACAAAGTTAATGTAAAATTAATAAAATATAGGTGTACAAAACTTAATTTTTTTTTAAATGTCATTTCGTTAGAGCAACCTTCAATTCTTCTCCACTCCATTCCTGTCCCGTTGGTGATATTGTTAAAAATTACAAAAATGATGGCATTGAAAACATGTTTCTTTTACGTGATAGTCCATAGAGTAGGTATTTCCTTTCTAAGGGGTGTCTTCAGGGTGGTGTTACTGACATTGACAATATAGCTACCAAGAAAGTAACACTAATTTCTAATAAAAAAAGAATTAATGAAATCGGACTACGTGGTAATGAATTACAAGTAAGTTTCATTTTGACTTTCATCCCCTCTCCCAAGGGAACAATGCAAAATTTCGGGATAAAAAGTATCCTATAACCTACCTCATAGTATGAATTCAAATTATGCTAAGTTTCATTTGAATCTATTGAGTAGTTTCGGCGTGATGCGCGGCCTAGATACAGACAGAAAGACAGACAGACAGATAAAAATGAAAAAAAATTACAGTTTTGATTTCAGTATCGAAGAGTGCCGTCCAAAAAAAATCTTCAATGTACAGAATTGGTTTATTATAAGTATAGATATTCTCCAAAGCGGAAAGCAGTAGCACACAGTGATACGATATGAAACGCAAGAATAACTATAATATAGGCTTTAATTCAATAAAATTTGTAGTATGAATGAAGGCATCACATTTGACACTTTTATAAACTTGTTATGAAAGAGTTCGTAACACCACATTCACCCCCCGTCAGATAACATAGTCCTGGAAATGGACTGGAGCCCTTCTCTCTCTTGACGAGCGACGAGGAGCCGGCGCTGTTTCACGCTGTTCAGTATGCTCGTTCGATGATTCATGAGTCTGAACAATTGATGTCTCTGCTTCATCCTCAGCATCCTCGAAGGGATCTTCAGACTCAGATTGATCACTTTGAATCTCTAGCTCTCGAGGTGGGAGAGGAGCAAGCTGTCTGTTTGATACTGTAGTTTCGCGGCCATCCTGTAATCTTACGTAAGAGTAAGATGGATTGGCTTCCAAAAGCTCCACTTCTTCTACATTAGAATCGTATTTAGATTTCTTTAGATTATTTCGCATTAGTATAGGACCTGACTCTAGGAGGTACGTTGGTAGCGAATCTCCGTTAGGCGTGCGCCGGAGGTGATTAAATAACCTTTCGTGAGGTGTGACATTGGTTGCTGTGTATAGCAATGATCGGATGGAGTGCAGTGCTGATGATAAGACTTGCTCCCAACTAACTGTGTCAAGATTCATGGTCCTTAAAAATAGCTTGACTGTTTTCCATAAAGTTCCGTTGAGGCGTTCTACTTGCCCATTTCCTTGGGGATTATAAGATGTAGTTCGACTACATGCTACACCATTAGATATTAAATATGTTCGTAATTCATTCGACATGAAGGCAGTTCCACGATCAGAGTGTATGTACTGTGGCGCTCCAAACATTTTGAATAGGTCCTTTAAACAATTTATAACGGTGCCAGCGGACAGGTCTTTACATGGGTAAGCAAATGGGAACCGTGAAAATTCATCTATAATCGTCAGGATATAACGATTATTAGTTTTAGTAGGCAAAGGCCCCTTAAAGTCAATATTTAATCTTTCAAATGGTGCAGTTGCTTTTATAAGAGTTCCATGCTTCTTTGCAAACCTTGGTTTAATTTCTGCGCAAATGCGACACTCTGTTGTCATTTTCTTGATGTCTTCTACTGAGTAAGGCATATTTTTAGATCGTATCCAGTGTGTCATTCTGATTATGCCAGGGTGGCCTAAGACATCATGTAACTCCTTCAATTTATTTTTGGTGATGTTTGAGCATACACGAGAAAGAGTATCAGCTGTGACATTCTCTTTGCCTGGACGATAGACTATGTCATATTTATAACTTGATAGTTCAAGTCGCCACCGTTCTATCTTCTCGTTTTTAATTTTGCTGTTTTGTGATTGGTTAAACATAAATGAGACAGACCTTTGATCGGTTATTAGTAAAAAAAATCTTCCGACAAGGTAGTGTCGCCACTTTCTCAAAGCTTCAACGACAGCACTTGCTTCCTTTTCAATTGAAGAATGTCGACGTTCGGAGTCATTCAATGAGCGAGAAAAGAATGCCACTGGGCGGCTGTTTTGGGAAAGAGAAGCCGCAATAGAATGTTCTTAAGCATCCGTCTCTACAGTGAATATGGCATTCTGATCAATGATAGTTAGAGCTGATTTCATTATATCAGTCTTTAGTTTTTGGAAACAGGTAATTACGTTTTGTTGCAAAGGGAATCCAGAGACCGTTGTCAAAGGGTTGACTTTTTCTGAAAAGTTTTTTATCCATTTTGCATAATGGGCGAACATGCCAAGAGCTCGTTTAAGAGATTTCATATCTGTAGGGATTGGTAATTTCATCAGAGGGTCAAGGCGTTCTTTGTCTGGACGGATAGTGTTACCTTCAATAGTGTAACCAAGAAGTGTAATAGAATTTTGTCCATATATACATTTATCTTCGTTTACTGTAAGATGATATTTTCTCACAACCTCCCTGAATCGTTCTAGGTTATGATCATGTTCTTCTTTTGTTTTTCCACATATAGTGACGTCATCAAGGTATGCGAATGTACCTGTCAGCTTCTCTTTATTGATGATGTAGTGTAAGGTTCTTTGAAATGCGGCAACTCCATTTGTAACTCCAAATGGAATACGTGTAAATTGGTACAAGTTTCCGCATGCTTCAAAAGCCGTGTATTTTTTTTCGCTTGACAGTATAGGCACTTGATGATATGCACTCCGTAAGTCGATTTGGCTAAAAAAGTTGTGTTGTGCTACCTTTGATACTATAGATTCAATGTTAGGTAGAGGGTACGCATCCAATTCAGTGAATCTGTTGATTGTTAAAGAGTAATCAACGACCAGGCGTTTGTGGTGTGTTGTGCCTCCAGTTACTAGGACTTGAGCTCTCCAAGGTGAGTTAGATGGTTCGATAAAATTATCTTCCAGGAGTTTGCAGATCTCTTCTTTGATAAATTGATTATCAGCTTCAGAATGTTTTCTTGATTTAATAGCAATCGGCTTGACTTTAGATGATAAATTGGCAAACAGTGGCACTGGCGGTACCATGGCTTCCATAACATTGCAGATTTTGAGTGGTTTTGCTGGACCCCCAAATTCAATTTCCAGAGATGAATGCTCGCTCAAAATATCATGGCCAATAATCACGTCAGCGCATAAGTCTTCAAGGATATATAATTTCCGTTTATAGCTATGCTTGTTTATGTTGATATTGGCATAACAGAATCCATTAACGTTTGAAGTACTTCTCTTGGATGCCAATAGTATAATCTCATTCCACGGATATTTTTTTAACTTGAGTTGTTGAGCAAATTCCTTATTGATAAAGCTCGTTGAGTTTCCGCTGTCAATTAATGCGTCAGCTTTATAACCATTTATAGTTATTGCTATTGTAGCTTTTCTTACACTTGCTGGAGATGCAGCTGATTGCATTGCTAATGCACTTGATTCTAAACTAGCAGCAGATTGTGATCGACATACTTTCGAAAAATGACCCCTTTTCTGGCAGTTTGAGCATGTGGCATGAAATGCTGGACACTTCGTACGTTGATGTACGTTTCCACCACAAAAATAGCATTGTTTGCGTTGTGTTGATGGTGATGGACGAACCACAGCGACATCGATTTGGTTGAGACCCGGTGATGTGTAAGTATCGTTAGATTTAAAATCATCGGCATTCTTCTGTGCCATTTCGAGTGAAGTCGCTTGATGGAATGCGTCTTCTAAATTTATATTTAAATTATCTAGTAGCCTCTGACGTATCTTTTGAGAATTAATTCCGGCAATAAACGCGTCGCGTACATACTCGTTTCTGTATTCCTCGGCACTTACAGAATTAAAGTTGCAGTCATAAGCTAGCTGCTGCAATGTGCGTAAATAATCCGCTACTGACTCATCAGCTTTTTGCTTAGTTAAGGTGAGCATAAATCTTGCATGGATCTCGTTTTTTGATTTCAGGTAGGTTTTATCCAAAATAATTAAAGCTTTCGAATAACTTTTAGCCTCTCTTATATAACAGTATACGGTGGGAGACACATTGTTAAGCAGTATTTTTAATTTAGTACTATCGGATACCTCTGCATTCTTGGTTTCTACAAGATAGTTCTGGAACGTTTCTTTCCAATAGCGATATTTCAAGTCTGCCGCTGGAGTACCTGGATCGATGTCAAATTTTCCGCTCGATAGAAGTCATCGCTAGTGGGTATTCAAGTACTTTCCGTGGAGAGAAGGTACATTAAGTACCTTCTCATTAATAGGGTATTTGACTACTTTTGGGAAACTATTGCACATTATTGTCTGATATAAAATAATGTATACTGCATTTATATTTTCTGGATATCAGTCGTATTTGCGATATAAATCGATGTTAAAGTTTGAATAAAAAAAGATCGCGCCAAAACGCAGACCTGCGTCATAGCTCCGATCACATGACTAATTGACGTCACACAAAACAAAACAACTGCAGCCAGGCTGCAAAAGTTTGATGATTAATTAATTTCTAATAGAAGTAATGGTTTATAAATATTGTGTAGTGCCAAAATGTACAAATACTTCCATAAAGACACCCGGAAAAAGATTTGTTCCTGTTCCAATGGACCCAAAACTCCCCATAACTCGAAAAAAGTGGTTGGAATCAATCTAAGGTTGGAACTAAGTAGCTCGTAGAGAACCCAAAAGTATTGGAGCTAATTCAAGTGTTTCTATGTGCGAAGATCATTTTGAGGTACATATTTGAGTCTATATATTTCTATTACAATTTGTGTTTTTATTGCATTACTATTTCATGTACTGTTACTTTCTTTTTAAACATTGTAAAGCTCGACATAACCTAACAAAATAGTGATATCCACTTACTACAACATACTTTTTGTACAACTTGATTGAATGTTTTGCTTGGAGAACAATTAAAAATTAATACTGACATTGTAGTTTTTACGTTTTGAGTTCTGCAGCGTAGAAACAATGACGTGGATTATTATTAAAGAAATATGCAACCATAAAAACATTAATTTTGGGTAAGTTACTGCTGTCTGCTTGCACAAAATGTTTCTCCATTCTTCTCACATTTAACCTCCGGACTGTTTTTGGTGAAAATTTCTGGATAAATCGCTCTCAAAATAGCTTTACAACATTAAATTCGCAAATATCAATACAAAATCTGTTTGTTTAGATTTGTGTGACGTCACTAGGGATGAAGCCAGTTACAGACCGTTTTCGATCACGTGATCAAATGTCGAAAATACAGTTATTTTAATCACGTTTTTTACAAAAAATAAGCATATTTTTATCAAAAAATCAATGAAATATGCTTTATCATTATGTCATGTTTATGGATGGCGTCAATTGGCATGGTATTTTTAATACAGTCAAGTACCCTATTGATTCACAATTTACCTACGTTTTTATTATTGAATTAAATTGATACGATATGAAACGCAAGAATAACCATAATATACTGTGATAATATAGGCTTTAATTCAATAAAATTTGTAGTATGAATGAAGGCATCACATTTGACACTTATAAACTTTTAACTTGGTATGAAAGAGTTCGTATCACCGCACACAGATAATTGATTAATTTTAAAAGCGAGTTCAATCGCTTTTCAAAAATCTAACTACGTCTATGTAGACTGTGGATTAGAGGAGGGCGATACAAATCGTATATAGATATTGTAACGCTATATCGTTGAATTATCGAAAATCCGATATTGAAGCGCGGTGAATCTATATATTGTCCCAAAACACTATATTGCTCCGTCGCGCCGCCCGTCACATAATATCGTATCGTTAGTATCCGAATCGAACCGAATCAAACCACTATAATATGCCATCCGTCGCATATCGTATCGTATCGTATCCGAACGCGAACCGAAGCGAATCGAATCAAACCCGAGTATCGTATCGGAGTGGGGAGTATCGGATTTTCCTGTGATGTGATTTGATTTGTATCGGTAGACGGCTGGTCCGATGCGGGCGACGGCAGCCGTGCGTGATCGTCGCGCCCGTGTTCTGCGAGTAAAATCGGAACTTTTTCACCAACAAGTTCTTGGCGCAATCAATACTTGTACAAAAATCATGATAGATGGCGATAACAATCGTAAAAATTACGTACAAATCCAAACCAGTAGTTTTAACATATAACGTGATATAGCAATGCTAAAAGTATTTTTTTTAATGTGTAAGTGTGTATGTGTTTTTTTTTTAATAGGTTATATTAAATTTTATAACAACTAACCACCACCTCACGCTCTGCTCTAGATTGTTAGTACAAATTTGAACTTTAAGTCTGAGGAATACAAACGTTCATATGCCCTACATTTTAAGGTTCAGAATAGACAATCCGAAGCTAACCGAATCAAAGCAAGTATCGGATTCCTGTGATGTGAATTGTGATTTGATTTGTATCGGCTGGTAGTTCACTGAAACGGACACGCTGGTGCCGGGCGTGATCGTCGCACCCGCGCTATGCCTAGACGGTCTGCTCGAGATTGTTAGTACAAATTTGAACTTTAAGTCTAAGGAATACAAACATGTCCTTATGTCCTACATTTTAAGGTTCACAATGTACAAATAACATCGGAACACGGCTAGGTGTGTGAAGGAGTTACTTAAGTGGGCACATTTTGGCAAGTTTCAATAATCAACAATTTTGGGACATTTTTGCACACACGGTCATCTGACCCTAAACTAAGCAAAGCTTGTGATATGGCTGCCAGAGACTGATATACATACATATATAGTTTTAAATACATACTTAAATAAATATTAACAACCAGATGTAGAACAAACACAAATGTTCATCACACAAGTGTTTGTCTTACGTGGGAATCGAACCCACGCCCTCAGGCTCAGAAGGTAGGTTCACTACCAACTGGACCAACGGGCTATCATTAATTCAACTTCGACCTTATATCGTAAGGAATAATGATGCACTTCCGGAATGTTTCTCTTAGGTATACAGTTGTGGTTGACCTGTAGCCTTGAACTAATAATAATGCAAAAAAATTGATTTTAAGAAATTTTGGATGAAATTTGGATTGACTCATTAGTATTATACGAATAATTGAACGCAAGTGAACTCATTGATTTGTTTGTTGTTTGTTCAGCAAGCAGCGATATTTTAATTATTTTAGTTTAGAAAAGTAAATATAGTAAATAAAATTAGTGTAATAGTAATAGAGCAAAATTTTTGTTTTCTTTCATAATATTTTGTTGAGTAGGTACCTAGTGTACAGTGAAATAAATAGGTACGTATGTACCTTTTTGTGGCTCGTTTAAACTCAAGTGTTTTACTACTTTGAAAAAACGAATACCGTCGACAAAAAAGCCAAGTGTAGTATTTGTACAGAAACCTACAGTTACAAAGGTATCAAAGGTAAACATATCATCAAATATGAACTACTAAATACGCCTGCTTTTTTTTTTGCGAAAAGTGTTATCAATTCATTTGTCATGTATATATGTAATTTTAAAGCAGGTAATTTTGATAATATACTCACAAAAACTGTTAAAAATGCAGCCAATCCTAAGCCTGGTAAAGTATGAAGGAAAGTTCATAGAGGTTGATTTAAATAACGGCAATACAAATCGTGAAATATATCAATAGAACATTTTAAATTGGTACGATTACGATATTACGCTCGATACTATACCTACGGTGTTGATTTTACATCGAAATCTAGGCATATTTAAAAAATATATAGTTTCATGCAATATATAGTTTCGAAATCCGATGTCAGATATCGATATATAGTTTTGATTCGATATTCGACAAATCCGATATTACCCACTCCTACTGTGGATAAGACTTTTTTGCGATTAAAATTTCAAATCTGTAGGTAGACCACACTAAACACTGAAACATAACGCTTGCGCGTTTTAAGTCGTCACTAACGCCATCTAGTTTTCTCGATAGACGGACATTATTCAAGCAAGTTTTCTTCTTCTTTCCTCTTGTCAGGTTTTTGGCGTCGAACGTATTGTGCATTTGCCAGTATCAAGTATAAAAATAATTGTTATTAAGTTTTATTATATAATAGTGTTAACACACAAGACGTACTTGCTTAGATTTTTTTTTCTAAGCGTACTTGGTTGACTAACCGCCGTCCAACCAACGGGAGAGAATGAGAAATTTTTCTCTTTCCTACTCGTTGGTTGGACGGCGGTTCGTTAAAAGCTTTAGCCTGTCCAATGGGCGAATAAAAAAATAAAAAAATCGTAGAAAATCAAATCAAACCAATCAATCAAACAAAACGAAGCTCAAAAAAGTCGTTTTGTCGTTTGTTTGTTGGCAGTCCTAGGATTTAAAATGGAAAATTACGTTTATTTATCGATATTGTTGTGTTTTACGTATAATGGTGAGTAAAATCATGCTACAGACCCGTACCCAATACCCGTTTCATCCATTTTCTGCTAATTACAGTGCGTGCTAATTTTTGTCTGAACAATAACACCACGCCCAAGTTTGATTATCAATGAGAAATTCTCATTTACCGCTATACTTTTCGATTACAATACAATCCCTGTTATTTTATAGCAATGCTGGGCTGGGTACCGAGTGATTAACTAGTGAATAAATTAGAAGTATTGCTGATAACAATCAATAGATGTGTGTAGAAAATGTAAAATGGTTTCCAATAAATTTCCCAGATGGGCCGGCTTTCTTTGCTAATTTAATGTGAATGCCAGAAATGACTCAAAAATAGGTCGGTAGAATAGAGAATTCTCAAACTGACTGCGAGCAGGTCGTGGTTGGAAGTGAAAAGTTGAAGAACGGCCTGAATCGGCGCTTCTTGCGAGTACAGTGGACTATAACGTGCTGAATATGATGGTAATTAACTACTTAATTAAGATGGTATTATCTATGCCACTGGAGCAACTGTGCCAGCGCCCCAGAGCCTACTTCCGATATTTCAAGGAGCTGGGTTGGCTCGGGTAGGTTGTGGTAAGGGAAAATGCACAATACACCCCAAGCAGGACGTCAGTGCAGGACTCTCGAATAAGAATGATGGTAATTTAAGATTATATGAAAGTCATCTTGGCCTCTTTACTGTAATAGTATTATCTCCTTAATCATCATCATAAGCCAGAAGATGTCCATAGCTGAACATAGGCCTCCCCCTTTAACTCCCACACTGAACGACAGCCTGCCTTTTGCATCCACTGGATGCCGGCGACTCACAATGTCGTCGGTCCATCTAGTGGGAGGCCTACCTACGCTGCGTCTTCCGGTTCCTTATATGTATGTCCTTAATATGTGTAACAAAACGAACAAAACAAAATATATAGTTTAGATCTGCCTTAAACTCTAGCTAGTACCGAAAAAAAGTCTGCAAAAAACTGAAGGGGTCGAGGTAAACACGTATTGCATCACCATCATCAGCCAGAAGACGTCCACTGCTGAACATAGGCCTCCCCCTTTAACCTCCACACTGAACGACAGCATACACGACCCCTATTGTATACACTGACATAATCTTACTAGTACTACAAATGCACACTTCAATATTGAGCAGTACACAAATGCAAACGAGATAATTAAAAGTCATCACATGGATGACCAAGGGGGGGTGTAAGTATTAAAGGGGAAACTAGGCCCCTTTCGCTTCCATTTATTTTCTAATATTTTTAACATAAAGAGGCCCCTTTGTTGACTTTTCTTCATAGATGCCTTACCAAGGGCCGGGCTAGACCAGTGAGTGTAAATAAATTATGTATTATAAAAGACTTATATAAAAACATGACTTATTTCAGCGTACGGCCAGCGAACTCCAACCATATCTCACATAACGCAGGAACAGATCCGAGACATCGGAGGACAGGTTGACCTGGACTGCTCCGTGCACTATGCTCAGGACTACCCCGTCATTTGGGTAAGGTCTCAGTTTATATATCCTACTCCCTGCTGTCCTTATTTCTTGAGAAGTACAATCTAGGCATTTTCAGAGCTAGAGTGAATAGATTTCTTCTAGATCAACGTGTTTCATCCTCGGCCGCAACCAGGCATGGCGCACTCCGGACTTTAGGTATGTTCGGCCGGTGTCCCTTCCCAAGAGGGTCATAGCAGGGCAATCAGTGGCCGCTCGGCTCGCGCCCGGCCCGCACGCTACGCTAGCCACGTCGCGCGTAATTAAGCATCTTTTCTGTCAGGGACCTTGACCAATTATTTTCAACAGAATCTGCAAATGAGGTCTCCATGTTTCATGTAGTTTTTACCTAAACATGCATCGGGATGATGATCTTGTAATAGGCCTCTTATACTAAATAAAAATATTAAATACTTTTGCATGATTGTTATTGGACCAAATTCAGAATAAGCGTTAGTTTTTTTTGTTAGTTTCATTTAATCTAAATGTCATTCCAATTAAAGTAGGATATAAGTAATAGGTAGGTACTACATAGGCTACATAGCAAGTAAGTAAATACTAATAAGTATTCTGTGTAACACCCCTCTCGAAGAGGGAGGCATGTGTTCAGCAGTGGACGTTTACTGGCTGATGATGATGATGATTCTGTGTAAATATCAAGAAGACAACCCTAACGTGACACGTGCCGCGTCAGGAGAGATAGAGCTACGTGATAGAAAGAGGGCGGCCTTCTAGGTGAATATAGCGAGCGGTACCCAGCGCTGTAAGAGTTGAATTGCTACTTTATTGCCTCGTAGATAGAGTCCTTAATTATTTAAATTTCTTCGCGGAGTGAACCTTCTGTGTCTATTATGTCTTCTGTGCCGCAACGTCGCTTACCATCAGGCGAGTTGGTGGCCAAACGTAGATCTATTCTGTTTTATTTTTTTGTGGTTTCCTTCCGTTGTTTAGCACTCCATATAAATTCATACTGCGCAGTCGGTCGCTCGATGCGGCCGCGGTCACTAAGATACGAATGCCACCTTAAAACTGGTTTCACAGCTGTACGTATGGGCTCCTGGAGCGGAGACATACGTGAGGCCCTAGAACATTTCATAGCGACGCGGATGGTACCATACGGGATCCCGGGATACGGTGACCCACACAGTTGTGAAACCAGCCTATATCTTAAACTTCGAGGGCTTAATCGTATATCTAACGTTAAAATATACCATGACAAAGAATTGCAAATTGTCAAAAGAGCACAATTTCCAAACAGTATTAATTCCAAGGCGTACAATAACCAATGAGAAAATGTACAAATCTCAAAATAACCAAAGAGCGAAATGTCTATGTTGCAAAAAGGCCTAATTATACTGCTGTGGTAAATCACAATCCAGATCTCACTTTTAAATAACTTTATTCATAATTATTACCTTTCAGTATTTATTACAGTTTTTAGACCAAAATGCTTTCGCTATGAACACTCAAACCAGACTAAACTCCTTCTTGACCACCTTCCTACTGCGTTACATTATTCCTACCCCCCAGACAATCGTTCTTGGTTCGCACTATTACCGAGACTCCCGAATCAACACGTTTCCGTAGCCATTTTAAATAAAAAGACTTAGTCAAATTAGATATCAGATGGTTTAAAACCAAGAAATCACAAAGGAACAATTAAAATAAGTTAGAAATCATGACACTGCTGTACCCGAATTCCATAAAATATTCCAATAAATACAAATTAATTATTGGGCATTATAAAAATTGACAAAATAAAATTATCAATTACAAAAAAATCAAAATCAAAATATATTTATTGCAGTTTGTTGGTAAACCTAGATGTAATACAGACATAATCTGTTCTTAAGAGCTCCGAAAACAAACAACTAACAAACAAATATTTGGTAGATTGAATACACCGTTCAATCATTACTTTCAGTCACATTTAATTACATGACTTAGTATAGTTTTGTTTTTAAATGGTGTATTTAAAAATTACTTTCAGGCACATTTAATTACATGACTTAGTATCGTTTTGTTTTTAAATGGTGTATTTAAAAATTACTTCCAGGCACATTTCATTACATGACTTAGTATAGTTTTGTTTTTAAATGGTGTATTTAAAAATTACTTTCAGGCACATTTCATTACATGACTTAGTATCGTTTTGTTTTTAAATGGTGTATTCAATAATTACTTTCAGTCACATTTAATTATGAGAAAACGCGGAGTTATCTACGTAAAAAAAAAAAAAGACTAATAATATAAGATAGATTAAAACACTAAGTAGAAGATAGTTTTGTTTTTAAATGGTGTAATCAATAATTACTTTCAGTCACATTTAATTACATGACTTGTATAGTTTTGTTTCTAAATGGTGTATTCAATAATTACTTTAAGTCACATTTAACACGACTTAGTATAGTTTTGTTTTTAAATGGTGTAATCAATAATTACTTTCAGTCACATTTAATTACATGACTTGTATAGTTTTGTTTCTAAATGGTGTATTCAATAATTACTTTTAAGTCACATTTAACACGACTTAGTATAGTTTTGTTTTTAAATGGTGTAATCAATAATTACTTTCAGTCACATTTAATTACATGACGGTATACGTTTTGTTTTTAAATGTTGTATTCAATACATAAGTACTTTCAATCACATTTAATTACATGACTTTTATAGTTAAAAAAAAATGGTGCATTCAATAATTACTTTCAGTCACATAATGATTCTTCACATACAGTTAAAATTATGTTTTATATAAAATAACTTACATGGTAGTTTCTCCTAAAATTCTTCTATTTATCAATCAACTAGTCACACCACTGCTAGAAGTCAACTGCTCTATTCAACAACAATAATCCTTTTATAAACTCATTTTGTACACTATCGTTGCTTATTAGGGTTCCTCGACATCGTATGAAGAACCAAAAAAAGTTTTTTATTTTTCATAACATTTCAGTACCACCCAGTATTTAGATCTTTAACAAGTTATAGCTTAGTAACAAGGAAGTTTCTTTGCCCGTTTTTTTTTTTTTTTTAGGAATGTATATATTTAAGTATCAAAGTACCAAGCAAATTTGTGTGATATAATCCAAAAATAGGATATTCGCTGAAGCAAGATCAATAATGACGTTGGTTAGTATTAGCAAAGATTATATACTAGAGATATATAGGTATTAGTAGAGCCACGGTTATTGCAAAGATAATATATATTATAACCCTGAGAGAGGCCAGTGATGAGATATATCTATATGGTACTGAGAATTGGTTCTTAAATGCTGACCTTTTCGAAAAACTCGAAGAGTCACACAGCGGGCAGTGGAGAGAGCTATGCTCGGAGTTTCTTTGCGTGATGGAATTCGAAACGTAGATATTCGCCGAACAACCAGAGTCACTGACATAGCTATTACAATTTGCAAGTTGAAGTGGCAATGGGCAGGCCACAGCGCTCGAAGAACTGATAACCGATGAGCAAGAAAGGTTCTTAAGTGGTGACCACAAATCGGAAGACGCAGTGTAGGTAGGCCTCACACTAGGTGGACCCACGACATCATGAAAGTCGGGCATCCAATGGATGCAGATGGCAGTCGTTCAGTGTGGAGTTCTAAGGGGCGGCCTATGTTCAGCAGTGGACGTCTTTTGGCTGATGTTGATAATGATGAACAAGGAAATTTCTATATAAGCAGATATAACAATTAAGTAATAGCTAACATTTAGTCATGCTGATGTCTGTTAGACCAACAGATGTAAATTTTTCAATGTTATAATTTTTTCAGAGAATTAAATGTTGGAATGTTTAAAAATAAACTAAAAACTTTATTAGCCCAAAAAAGCTACTATGAAATTTCAGAATTCCTTAATGATAAAAATGTTTTGATATGTAATGTAGACATAAACAAATAAAATAATAATAATAATAGCTTACATAGGTAGTAATAAACATCTAATTAAGGTATAAAATACAACTAAACCAAAATATGATTCTAACAATATTCTAACATAGACATAATTTTGATTATTTTTTTCCTTTTTAACTTTAACAAAAACTAATAAAATATTAATAAAAAACTAACATTTGTACGCTGTAACAGGCAAGGACATGAGATACGTCTCCATTCTTACGACCATGTATGCTACTTTATATGTATGTGTACCTACCTTGTTCTGACAAATAAATAATTTGAATTTGAATTTAGACATGCCAGTCTCCATCGATTCCTATGAATCATTCTAAATATTATAAATGCGAAAATGTGTTTCACGCAGCAACAGACAACGGACCAACGTATTTTTTTACATAGATTTTTTTAAGTTGTTTTAAGATACTTTTATCCCGGAAAAATGTACATATATTTTCCCGGATCCGAGTGAAACCGCTGGCTGCAGATAGTAATGTTATAGGAGGGAAAAAAGTAACTCATTTAATGCCTATTAAAAAAGGCACGTGGCAAAAGGCATGTCGATGCAAAAGGTGTTGTTCAGTGTGGAGGCTAAAGGGGGAGGCCTATGTTCAGCAGTGGATGTGTTCTGGCTGATGATGATGTTGAAAAAAGGCTCCACGTAACTTATCGTCTCTCTCTCTCTCTCACTCTTTTGTTGACACAGGCCGTCTTTCTTTGTCTCTAAACGTCGAAAAAGTGTACCAGCCTAAATTATATTTGTTCTTTTAATGGGTGGTAATCTTGTAAACTTTCCCAGCTTTTTCGGTGTATGTAGCATCTACTAAAACTTCTTTATGCCAGTTGGAGGTCACTGGTACACCTAGCAAGTTGCCTGAGCCATCACTCTCGAGGTACTCTTGTAGAATTTCCGCTTCTCTGGGCGCGCTTGAGATTAAATCTGACCACTCACATGCACTAAGATCCCATTTTATTGTCTTTTACGATAGGCAGAGTATAGCCAAGCCGTATTCTAACACCCTGGCTCCAAGGGCAAACTACTGAACACTTTGAACACATAGCTGAACACTCTTGACAACTGTTTACCTACTCACACCTTAGGGTTTCAATTAAATGATTAAATTGTTATTTTCCGTCCACTCGAGCGAAATATAGGTTGTATAAAGAATCAATAGCTGTGTATAAAAATTAAAGTAGGAACCTACTTTAGCTGATTGAAAATTCTTATTGTGATAAAATTGCAAGCATTTTTATCCATGACGGAATGGAGAAGGTATATACAGGGTGATGGTGTTATGCTGTGATTAAATATTTCTTTAGAGCCATGGTAGCCTGTTTGGGAGACCGTTAGACTTGAAAGCGTGAGGTCGCGGGTTCAAATCCGGCCCGTACCAATGAGCTCATTGGAGTATGTACGGATTTTCATACCACTGGCTTTCCAGTGAAGGAAAACATCGTGGGGAAACCTGCATACATACGGAGAAGAAATTCAATGGTGTATGTGAATCCTTCAACCCGCAGCTGGGCCAGCGTGGTGGATATTGCTCGCTCTTTCGGGGGTAGGCCTAAGTCCTGCAGTGTACTAAAAAGGCTGATTATGTTAAATATTTTCTTTATTTTTTCCAGGCCAAATTCGATCGTCTGAAGACCATAGAATCGATCCCGCTGTCGAACAATGCAAACCTCATCATTAAGGACTCGAGATTCTCCTTGAGATATGACGATGCTACTGCCACTTATACACTATCGGTGAGTTAACACTAAATTCCTAAATGATCACAATAAAAGATGTCCGTAGCCTATGAATAATGGTACAAAGTGACAGTTCAGACCCCAATTCAATTTTTCTATCGGTTAGCCGCACAAAACAACATCGTTTCATGGTTGATATTTCAGAAGCCCTTTCTTTCCACTTTTATTGTGAGACTGGAATGCTCTGCCCGTGGAACACCCACAGTTCCCCGATAGTTTCAGTCTGGGTGTCTTCAAGTGGCGAGTGAATCGGTTTCTTCTAGGCTAGTGTGGTCCATTGTATACCGCACCATTGCTTAACATCGGGCGAGGTGGTGGTCAAGTGCAAGCTTTATATTCAGTAAAAGAAATGCATCTTTGGAAGATTCCCCCCTCGTCTACAAAAAAGGTTTGCACCTCGTTAGCACCCTCTGGCTGCCGCATTGAGTCACTTGAGTGTTCAGGTTCAATTTTATTGTCATACTAGCGGTCCGCCCTAGCTTCGCACGGGTATAGATTATAGCCTATGTTACCCGGGAATAGTGTAGATACCCAACAGTGAAAGAATTTTTCAAATCGTTCCTGTATTTTTTGAGCTAATTCGTTACAAACATACTTACATACAAATCTTTCCTCTTTATAATATTGGTATAGATTGAGAGGGTCGAAACTTCTTCCAAGAAAGCGCTGATGGGCTCTAGGAGTTACAAGTCTGTCTTACGATCAACAGGCACTACTTCAAAGAAAGTTAATTTTTTGTGTGCTCCCCGGAGCACACACTGGCACCTGTATGTACTACCGTCAATTTATAGGGTTAATCCATCGAGATACAATTACTATAGAGTCACAATCTCTCAGTGAAAACAGTCAAAAACGTCCGAGCGTCATTGTACATACATTGTATCAATTATATACTTCATAATGCCACATTTACTCCAACTTAGACGTTATGTCGCTTGCATAGTGTTCAACGTTAGTTGTCCGCTATGTCATCGTAGCTCTGGCATCGCGCGGCGTTGTAGACGGATCGCGGTTACCTTGTAACTAACCAAAATGCCTGCGCAATTCGTAGCGTGCGCTGAGTTTTGGTTCGGAATTTTTTTGGCACTATTGCGACTATAATGTATTCTATCTCGATGAGTTAATCCTACTTTGGCTGAGATAAAATTGTGGTACTGAAACTAAACGTAATATTGATGACAAGATCGAGTTGGGCCATCATCGGTGGGCCATCATCGGTGGGCCATCATCGGTTCTCTGCCGGTTACCTAAGGTCTGTGGACGTTACAATCCTTTTACGAAACTTGTATCATTTCGGCCATAGGACGTCCACTGCTGGACATAGGCCTCCCCCATCGATCTCCAAAAGAACCAGTTGGAAGCGACCTGCATCCAGCGTTTCCCTGCGGTCTCTATTAGGTTGTCTGTCCATCTTGTAGGTGGACGTCCTACGCTTCGCTTTCCAGTCCGTGGTCTCTATTCGAGAACCTTTCGGCCCCATCGGCCATCTGTTCTTCGTGCTATGCGCCCTGGCCACTGCCAATTCAACTTGCTAATCCGGTGGGCTATGTCGGTGACGTTCGTTCGTCTACGGATCTCCACATTTCTAATTTGGTCTCGTAGAGAAACCCCGAACATAGCCCTCTCCATAGCACGTTGTGCAACAAAGTTGCACTTGCAAGCTTCCTTGTAAGACCCATAATGAGAGACCATGTTTGCGGGACGTCTTACCAAACTTGTATCAATTTCCACCTTCTTCATCAGATCAAAGACATCCAAGAGAACGACGCAGGCTGGTACCAGTGCCAGGTGCTGATCTCCATCACCAACAAGATCGCGGCTGAGGTGGAGCTGCAGGTGCGCCGCCCGCCCATCATCAGCGACAACTCGACGCGCTCCATCGTCGCCAGCGAGGGAGAAAGTATGTATCGCTGAATGTTTCTAATAATGTATTGATTCATAGCTTAGAAATTTGGTGGTTATAGAATAATTCAAACGAACAAAGGCCTGTGGACTTAGCCAAATTTCAGAGATCTATAGTTTATAGTCAAACTAGCTGCGCCCCGCGGTTTCACCCGCGTAGTAATGAAAATGGTGATGATGATGATGATGAAAAGTAGCCTATGTCACTTTCTGGCTCTTGAACTATACCCATGCAAAAAATCAGGTCGATCCGTTGTTCCGTTGCAGCGTGAAAGGGGAACAAACATCCATACAACTATAAATCCATATTTTTTTGTGATGAAATGGGCTAGCCTTTGACCACAACTCACCATGGTGACGATGCGGTCTAAGATGAGCACGCTTGCCCATGAGGTTCATTCACTCTTGTCTTGAAGCGACCCAGGTTGTACCTTGTAGGGAACACCGAGGCAGGAAGCGCATTCCATTCCTGTGCAGGTCGTTTTAGGAAGTAACGCTGTAGTAGTTGGAAACGCTGCGTGCGGACTTTACAAAAGTTTACGACGTAAGGATGGAATGTCTGCCTCGATAAGCTATGGCGGAAATTGGTTGATGGGATCAGCTTAAACAGCTCTTGTGCACATTCATCCATCCGCACATTATAGATGTGTGGAAGTCTCGCACTGTTCAATTTGATCGATTGTTTCTGCCACGCACCTGTAAGTTGTGGAATGGCTTACCACCTTCGGTTTTTCCTTCAAAATATAACCTCAATTGCTTCAAGCGAAGAGTGAATAGAGTCCTCAAAGGTAGGCAACGCACCAATGCCCCGGGTATTGTAGGTGTCCATAGGCGACGGTGACTACTTACCATCAGGTGGCCCGTCGCATGCTTGTCTACAATAACAATAAAATAAAATAAATCATACGTACAAACTTGTTAATAAACTTTATTTAATATTAGTAGGATAGAAAACTAAAATATCACACATAGCATCTTGATGAATTTATTACAGTTGTATCGCTAGAACACAAAAAGCTGTCATCGTAAATTGTTCAAAATTATTTGGTATAAAAGTTTTCATTAGATGGATGGATTTCTCCCACTAGATGGGCCGACGACATTGTGAGAGTCGCTGGCATCCAGTTGATGCAAAAGGCAGACTGTCGTTCAGTGTGGAGGTTAAATGGGGAGGCCTATGTTCAGCAGTGGACTTCTTCAGGCTGATGATGATGATGATGATGAAAAGTTTTCAAAATAACCTTGTAACTTGCCTATGCAGTGTTCAACTTTAGTTGTCCGCTATGTCATCGTAGCTCTGGCATCGCGCGGCGTTGTACTCGGATCGCGGCTACCTTGTAACTAACCAAAAAGTTTACGCAATTTTTAGCGTGCGCCGTGTTTTGGTTCAGTCATTTTTTGGCGCGATTGTGACTCTATATGTATTGTATTGATGTTACAAAGTAACAAGGCAAGTTATAAGTTACTATGTCTAATTTATAACTTTTCTAATAACTACTTATTGGCGGGCCACATTGTGCAAAGAATACCATGATAAAAAAGTAACCTTCATATTAAAAGACCTATTCAACATTACCTAAAAAAAATACATTAGTATGAGCACCTTTGCACCAGGTACAGTTAGGGGCGGGTTATTTGATTGATTGTCAATGGCGAGTTGGTGGTCAAACGCGGACTTATCAGCGTTAAAAAAAAAAAAAAAATATATATTTAGTTTGTAATTACAATTTTAATTGTTTAGATTTTATTATAAGTTTTAGTTTTTAGTTATTAATTTAAGTTTTCTTAAGTATTCTAATAGGCCTCCCCCTTTAATCTCCACACTGAACGACAGCCTGCCTTTTGCATCCACTGGATGCCAGCGACTCTTACTATGTCGTCGGTCCATCTAGTGGGAGGCCTACCTACGCTCAGCTATGTTCAGCAGTGGACGTCTTCTGGCTGATGATGATGATGATGAAGTATTCTAATGCTAAGTTGGCTTGTAATTTTTATTGAATAATTATTTCAGCTTAAACATTAAAAATCCTCACAGGTATAATGAATGGGATAAACAAACTAATTTGTATGACCAAAGTGAACATTGCATGACCACAGTGAACCCTACGCTATACGATCAGAGTAAACTTTATATGATCACAGTGAACAATAACTAATAAAATTATTTCAGGTGTACAAATGGAATGCTATGCTGGCGGCTTCCCAGTGCCCAAGATATCTTGGCGTCGCGAAAACAATGCGATTTTGCCCACTGGTGGTTCCATCTACAGGTAATGGAACATTTTAAAATCACAATAGTACAGTTTGCCACAGTTTTTTATGTAACTATAAATTTGAAATGCTTCTGGGGGCTTAGACCCAGATTTGATAGTATTCGAAAACTGTTTCCGTTTTCGTATTGTTTCATACATTGCTGGGCTGAAAGGTATTCGAAAACTTTTTTCGTATTAGAGTGAAGCAATCTATACCGCCGATTTTAGTTCCTCCGCGTTTCCGCTGGAGGCGCTTTACTAAAATGTATGGAACAATACGTAAACGAAAAAAAGAACACTTACAATACACAATACAATATATTTTACAATACTTTGGATAAAATTTACGATAAGAAACATTTTCAAAAAAAATAAAATAACATACAATGCACAATACAATACTTTGACATAAAATTTACTAAAAAGAAACAGTATAAAAACTAAAAAAAAAAAAACCACTTACAATACACAATACAATATATTTTACAATACTTTGGATAAAATTTAAGATAAGAAACACTTTCCAAAAAAAAAAAAAACTTACTATGCACAATACCATACTTTGACATAAAATTTACGAAAAAGAAACAGTATAAAAATTAAAAAAAAAACCAGTTACAATACACAATACAATATATTCTACAATACTTTCACATAAATGGCATTTATTCTAAATGGCCTCTTTGTCTCTAGCTAATTATTAACTCTGTTAATTAAGACCGTTAGTTTCTCTAAGATAATAAAAATAAATAATTAAATAAAATTTATTTTAATTTTTCACAGAGGTAACATTCTGAAAATCTCCGCTGTGCATAAAGAGGACCGCGGCACGTACTACTGCGTGGCTGAGAATGGCGTGGGAAAGGGCGCTCGACGCAATATTAACTTAGAAGTGGAATTCGCGCCGGTCGTCACCGTGCCGAGGCCGAGACTGGCTCAGGTAAAAAAAAAAAAACCGGACAAGTACGAGTAGGACTCGTGCTCTGAGGGTTCCGTCCAACGGAAACCTCAGGCGAGTCCAAAAAAAAAAAAAAAACTAACTGAAGTTGAAATATTGAAAGACAAACTTAACTTTGTAGTTGACTATAAGGTTCTTCGATACATTCCAACTACAAAATGTAAGTTTGTAATAGCAAAATAATTATTTTTAAATGATATAACATCAAATTTGTAACTTTCAGATTTATTCCTATATATGTGCTATGAGACCTTGCTTTTTGCCAAATTTCATGATTCTAGGTCAACGGGAAGTACCCTATAGGTTTTGATTCCCCTGTGAAATGGCAAAATATGCGACATAAACGTTCATATCTTTTGATTGCGTTGACTTACAACTTTAATTTTTTTACAGCCGAAAGAAACCGTAGACCCAAGTATTTAGTATAAATTTCAACTTGATACCTTTACGCGTTCTTGAGAAAAAGGGTCTTGACAAACAGACAGACGGACAACGAAGTGATCCTATAAGGGTTCAGTTTTTTTCTTTTGAGGTACGGAACCCTAAAAACGACAAAAAGTCGCGCGACCTTAAGTCGGTAAGGTTAAGTCTTGCGACAAAAATTAGCATGTCTTACATTTATCTAGTAATATGCCCGACAAACGTTGTCCCAAATTTCATAGAAAAAAAGCACTTTCAGTTTTTTTTCGTCTAAACCACTACTTAGACTTGCTCAGATAAGAAAAAAAAAACTGCGACAAAAAGTCGTGCGACGTAAATTCTTGCGGCAAAAAGTAGCAAGTCTTACATTTATCTAGTAACTAGCTGACCTGACAGACGTTGTCCTGTCATACAACTGTCAAACACGCAAAGTCAAAATTGTAAATCTCATTTTTACACCTTGGGTTACATTATTGGAGGTTTAATAAGGATCCCATTTAAAAAAAAATATATAATATAGCCTATGTCACCCAGGGATAGTGTAGCTTCCCAACAGTGAAAGAATTTTTCAAATCGGTTCAGTAGTTTCGTAGCCTATTCAATGCAAACAAACAATCAATCAAATCTTTCCTCTTTATAATATTAGTAGTATAGATATGCCCGACAAACGTTGTCCTGTCCAAATTTCATTAAAAAAAACACCGAGTTTATTCCGCATTTTCAAAGTTATGAAACTTAACTTTAACAAACCGGACAAGTACGAGTAGGACTCGCGTTCTGAGGGTTCCGTTAGATGGAATCCTCAAAGAGCGAGTCAAACAAAAAAATATTTAAATATTGAAATCAAAACTTAACTTTGTAGTGGACAATAAGGTTCTTCCATACATACCAACTACCAAATGTAAGTTTGTAATAGCAAAACAATGTTTTTTCGGATTTATTCCTTTACATGTGCTGTAAGTTCTTGCCTCTTGCCAAATTTCATGATTCCAGGTTCATTTTTGTTAATTGTATATGAACAATGCATTAAACAACAACAAAAAAAAAAAAAAAAAGTTCATCGGGAAGTTAACCATATAGGTTTTGATTTCCTTCTGAAATAGCAAAATATGCGAAAATATGCGACATAAAAGTACATATCCTTAAGTTTAATTTCTACTTTATTGCCACGTAGATAGTAATTATTTATTTAAATTACTTTGCGAAATGAACTTTCTGCTCCTTGGCTGATGGCTTGGCTTGGCTCCTTATGAGCTGATGGCGAAACATTTGATATACTGCCGTTTGGGATCCGAAGCTTGGATCCGGGCTTGGGAATCTTTGACTATAGGTAATATTGACATTGTATAGAATTTAATTAAGTATAATTTATTTGACATAATTATTTATGATATACATTTTTATTACAAATCATTTGCATTGTATAGCTTTTGACGTTCAAAAGTGTACATAACTGTACCAAATTGATAAAATAAATGATTGATTGATTGATTGAAAATCGCTTTCACGGGTTTCCTAAAACAATTTGTAGTCATGTTTGAGTCAGTTTTAATTGATAATTATTGTATTTTGTGGTGGTACGGAACCCTCAGTGCGCAGCCCGACTCGCACTTGGTCAGTTTATTTAAAGCAGTGCTTAATTATGTATTTTCTTTAGGCTCTACAATACGACATGGATTTGGAATGCCACGTAGAAGCGTACCCACCACCAGCCATCACTTGGCTCAAGGACGAGATTCAACTGTCAAACAACCAGCATTACAGGTAACTGTCAGACCATAGCTCATCAGTCAGACATCCACTGCTGAACATAGGGCTCCTTTTCATTACCGGAAGTCCAGACAAACGGCAAGGCGTCACCCTTACTTGCTCGAAATGCCATTTATTCGCACCAAGCGTTTTGACTCCACTTTCTTAATTAGAACAGCAAAATAATGAAACGCCTTGCCCCTGTCTGTGTTTCCGCAGCATTACAATCTTGGAGTGTTCAAGTCTAGGGTTAATAGGTTATTACTGGGCAAACGTGCTCCATCTTCGACCGCACCATCGCTTTCCATCAGGCGAGATCATGGTCAAAAGTTAAGTTAGTCCGACGTAAAAAGAAGAAAAAAAATATAGGCCTGCCCCTTAGAACTCCACACAGAACGACTGCCTGCCATCTGCATCCACTGGATGCCCGCGACTCTCACGATGTCGTCGGTTCATCTAGTGGGAGGCCTACGTACGCTGCGTCTTCCGGTTCCTGGTCTCCACTCAAGAACCTTTCTTCCCCATCGGTTATAGATCCTTCGAGCGATGTGGCCTGCCTATTGCCACAAATCCTGGCAGCTTTGTCGGTGACTAGGTCATCGGTGAATATTCTCGTCCCGGATTCTATCGCGCAAAGAAACCGAGCATGGCTCTCCATTGCTCGTTGTGTGACTGAGTTTTTTCAAGAGGCCAGCAGTTAACGACCATGTCTCAGTACCATATGTCATCACTGGTTAAAGACCCTTGTTTTTAGGCACTGTGGCATCTTGGACGAGAAGATGTCACGTAATTACCAGAAAGCTGAGTTGGATTCTTCGGGGGACATCTTTGTCCAAATTGGACTTACCTAACTGAAGAATATGTCTAAGATAGGTATAATTGTCAACAACTTCGAGAGTATCGTTCCCAACAGCTAACAGCACGGGTACAACATGGACATTGGACGTGATTTTTGTTTTGTCCATGTTCTCTGGGAAATGCTACTGAAATCGCTGAACCTGAGTATTAATTAAAGTTACATAATAATCTTAAACTTCTATGTTTTGTTCAATTAATTGTTCCTGTACATTATAATCCTCCGTCTTCAGTAATCCACCGATAGTTGGGATTTTGCGATGGCAGATCAGCGAGAGAGTACTGTATTTTCGCGTTAGCTTGCTTGCAGAGAACTTGACCTCTAGTAACTGTTGCGTGTTTACAGGATATCCCACTTCGCCACAGCAGACGAATTCACCGACACCACAATCCGAGTGATCACTATCGAGAAACGTCAGTACGGGCTGTTCACGTGCAAGGCGCAGAACAAACTCGGCACAGACGAGGGGAAAGTTGAACTTACAGGTAAGATATAGACATAACTGCCCTTTACAGACAAAATTTTTCAAACCACTGCCCGAACCCGGGAAACCAATTCTCAAACCCGGCAAACATCACTTCCTAAACCCGACAAAAATATCACTTCCCATACCTGACAAACATCACTTCCCAAACCCGGCAAACATCACTTCTCAAATCCAGCAAACATCACTTCTCAAATCCAGCAAATATTACTTCCCAAACCCGGAAATTACCACTGCCCAAACCTGGCAAACATTAGTTCTCAAACCTGGCGAATATCACTTCCCAAACCGGCAAAATCACTGCCCAAACCCGGCAAAAACACCGCCCAAACCTGATAAACATCATTTCCCAAACCCGGCAAACATCACTTCCCAAACCCGGCAAACATCACTTCTTAAACCCGGCAAACATCACTTCCCAAACCGGCAAACATCACTTCCCAAACCCGGCAAACATCACTTCTCAAACCCGGCGAATATCACTTCCCAAACCCGGCAAAACCACTGCTCAAACCAAACAAACATCGTTCTCAAATCTGGCAAAAACCACTGCTCAAACCTGGCAAACACCATTGTAAAATTGGGACGAATCGACACTGTTGCTAATTGTTATTAATAACCTTTTCTATATTCTTCCCTGTGGTTTTGTTACGTGCATTTGTATCTGCTTTTCAGACAATTTTCGTGGGTATTATTGTTTGAATTTGCCTTTTTAAATTGTAATGTTGTTTAACAATAAAGCATGCAAAGGTTACACGGAACGGTGTTATTATCAAGCTGAAAATAGCTCACCGTACTTATCAATATGAACAACTATCGCGAAAAGAAACAGCTGTTTCATACGGTTTATGTGAAGTGAACAATATTTTTCTATAGAACAGCTGATATTTTTTCGCGTTTTCATTTGTTCGTCCACCATCTTAAATTATAAATTGAAGGCTAGCCCTTAGACGCTACCCCTTTCAAATGCATGGCTACGTAGATTTTTTTGTTATATCATATCTTCTGTGTTCAAGCTTGCTAAGAAATAATGCATGCTATGTCCATAATTATACAGTTTTAGTATGAAAGGGTATGCCATGTCGAAAGGAGGTCAACATACTCATCATTATTGAAAACTTGCAACCCTGAAAAACTACCAAAACATAAGTCAGTTGATTCGAGTTTGTCTATTTCTCGGGGACCCTTTTTCTTTCAAAGCGTGTTAATGACCGTTTTCTAATAAACAGCTTATTTCTTTTCCTAATATCCAGGTTTGTCCCGAGTTTCAATGACCTTTTCCAGTCGAACAACTGATTTCATTTTGTAATTCCACAGTTCGTACCGAGTGTCAATGACCTTTTTCAAATAAACAGCTGATTTCATGTCGTGATACCAAGTTCGCCCCGAGTGTCAATAACCTTTTTCTGATGAACAGCTGATTTCTTTTGGTAATATCCAGGTTTGTCCTGAGTGTCAATGACCTTTTCCTGTCGAACAATTGATTTATTTTGGTAATTCCACAGTTCGTCCCGAGTGTCAATGACCTTTTCCTGTCGAACAGATGATTTCATGTTGTGATACCAAGTTCGCCCCGAGTGTCAATGACCTTTTTCTGTCAAATAAAAAACTGTCTCTCTGTAAAATTTATTATCTTTTCATTCTTTCTTTCTTTCAAACAGCTTATTTCTTTTCATAATATCTATGTTCGTTCCGAGTGAAAATGACCTTTTTCTGTCGATCAACTGATTTCGTTTTGTAATTCCAAAGTTCATCCCGGGTGTTAATGTATTTTTCTCTATCAAATGGCTGTTTTTTTTTGCAGTTGTTTTGTTGGCATAGTCAAAGTTAGTGAATGTTGATAATAACAAGTGAGTACAATGATTTAATGATCTTTTCGACGTGGGATACCCGTTCCAATGAACTCTGTAGTGTTGCCAAGCAATAATGCATGTTATGTGTATAAATTATAGAGTCTATAATCCCGGTGTGCCCGCCCGCGTGCGGCCAGGCGCGGTACGGCGCCGCGGCGGCACTGGCGCCATCTGCTCGCACGATTGTGACACTTATTGGACTGTATGCTGCTTGCGTTTTTGTGAGGTGAGTTGTTTTTGTTACTTTATTTTTAGCCGACTTCAAAAAAAGGAGCTTTCATTACTAACGGACCACCCAAACCATCCACCTGGGTGGTCGGATAGGAAAACTTGTTATTGACAGATCACCAGCTGTCCACCTGGGTGGTCGGTTAGGAAAACTTGTTCTTAACAGATCACCAGCTGTCCACCTGGGTTGGTCGGTTAGGAAAACTTGTTCTTAACAGACCACCAGCTGTCCACCCGAGTGGTCGGTTAGGAAAACTTGATCTCAGGGGGTTTTCAATTTGGTTGTATTTTTTTAATGTTTGTGACCTCAGAACTCTGATTTATAAACCAATTTTTTTTAATTTATATTTTATTTGAAAGGATTAACTTTCAGTTTGGTCCCATCCCATAGAATTTAAATTAAAACGGTTCTCTAATTTGGTTATTAAATCAAAATTACTGGAAAAAATATGTCATCTAAACGAAATGGCGAATTTACTTATTTTGAAGTCGGTTTTTTTAAATTGTTAATTATTTATTTATACAGGGTTAGACAAAACTTCTATAGTGACTGGACGAACATGTGCGCTTCACAATCTGTCGGCACCCGGGTCGATCCTCGGCCAATGACTTATTTAGTACTTAAATAAATTATTGTTCAGTTTCGATGCCAAAAAATTGTGTGGAAACCGGTATGTCCGAGAACATCAAAGTTCAAAGACAATTATTACATCCACCAACAAGCACTGGGCCAGCATGGTGCATTAGGGCCCATCCCCTCAGAGAAGGCCAGTGTCCCAGCAGTGGGGACATGATAAACTAATAATGATGATGAGACAGAACTTCTGCTTAGCATAGCAGTTCAGTCTAACCCTGTGTTATGTTTCATATTTTGCGTTTCAAATTTTTAATTTCCCATCATATTTCAGGGATAATTTTGTGTTTTTTGTAGTGGCAATTTTTTTATTATGCAGCGCATTTTTTTTTCTACTTAAATTTAAGTTTTTTACAATATCTATACAAAAATAAAATATTATAAAAAAACTTATTATTATTATTACTATTTATTTAAACTTATTATTATTTGTGATAAGCTTCACATTTATGTGCTTGCTAGGAATCTGCATGAATGTAGTCCTAGCATTAAAACTACAGGGGGGAAGCCCCCTGTACTTGGGGGCTAAGTACAGGGCCATACGCCAAGTCAAGGCCATCGAATTGTCTAGGCATGTGCTTTAGAGGTGAACTAAGTTGTTACTTCGAAATCACTGTGACTGTTGTTCCTGTTACTAAAAAATAACAGCAATAAATCACTGTGACTGTTGTTCCTGTTACTAAAAAATAACAGCAATAAATCACTGTGACTTTGGTCACGATGATTATTTCGGATACCTACTTGGAATATGGAACGTTAGAAGAACGTAGGTACATTTCGTTGTTATCGGTTGATCAAAATACTCTTCATAGATATGTAATGGGCTAAGTTGTTACTTTAGATCACTGTGACTGTCACATTGATTATTTCGGATGCTTGGAACATAAAACAAAATATACAAATATAGCCGAACCGACCGACCGTGTCGCCGCGTCACGCATGTCGTTGCTTTCGTTGAATGTGGACTGTGACAGAAAAAAATCACAGTGTGGCCGCAAAGGAACAATGTTATTTTGGAACGTTGATATTTTCTTAAAAGTCACAGTGATATTCCCAAGCGGCTGATCACTGACTTGTCACCGTGACATTATTTAAGTCAGTTTTTAAGTCAGCTCATAAATTAACAGGATCTTGTTGTGCGCGTGTGTAATCATACATCTTCAGAAATATAAAATGCGCGAGCGAAATAACAGCGGACGTAAACAGAATTTAATACTTTACTGGTCCTCACAAACTGAGTCTGCACCGGACCGGACTGCAAATAGATTTGGTGTGCTTGAGTCGAACTCGAGGGGTACGCAAGTTTGAGGTCTTTGGACCGGACTGAAAATAGATTTGGTGTGCTTAGGCCGAACTCGAGGGGTACGCGAGTTTTGAGGTCTTTCTTGAAGTGGTACGCAAGAAAAACTAATTGGGAACCACTGTTCTAAAGTATAACCTATATCTTTTTTGGTCCCTAGAAACGTCATTACCAGATATTAACTACCCACGCTTACTTCATCCGATGCCGCACACATACACAGACTGGGACACACTAGCAACGGGGCAGGCGTCTTCACGGGACACGAACATCGCTGTTTTCATACTTACAGTGGTGATTTTGATGTAAGTGACTTAAATTTGATGTAAGCGCCACTACCTTTTAATGTCTTCAGTGGACGACGTCGCTAGTGGTTAAAATAACGCGTAGCTTTTTCATTTTAATAACTAGAGGTTTTGATGTATGTAACACGATTTTGATGTTAGTGACTTTATTTTGATCTAAGTGCCACTACCTTTTGATGTCTACAGTGAACGACTTCGCTGGTGGTTAAAGTAACTCGTAGCTTTTTCATCCGCAATAACTAGAGATTTTGATGTAAGTGACTTTATTTTGATATAAGTGCCACTGCCTTGCGATAACTTGACAACGTCGCTAGTGGTTAAAGTAACTTTGTTGCAAATGCAAATCAAAAAGCTACAAAGTTTCTACAAAGCAAGATATTTTTTATGTATTTACCATTATTTTGTTGTAAGTGACTTTAATTGGATCTAAGTGTCACTACCTTTTGGTATCTTCAGTGAACGACGTCGCTAGTGGTTAAAGTTAATCGTAGCTTTTTCATTTGCAATAACTAGATATTTTGATGTAAGCGCCACCAACTTAGCTTTTCAGTGGTTGGTGTCGCTAGTGTTCTAGGACGTTTTTGTTCTATCCGACTTAAGCAGATGTTTAGTTAACAGTATTGCTAAGATATTTTGTAAATTATCCACCCTCTTAAAAGTTGATGGCACTTTGTGATACGATTTTGATGTAAATGACACCACGGTTTTAATGTAAGCGTCATGGTTTTGATGTAAGTTTCAATTGCCATTTTTTTTACTGTAAATAGCAGCTATTTTCCTTTAATTGTCAGTAGTTTTAACGGCTAAGCATTCCAGTGACAATTATTAGTGATTTTATGTTATTGTTACGAAAACAGTGACTTTTTATCATTACGTCATGTTTGAGAATCTATGACTGCATTTTTTTTAATAATAAGTCTGATTTAGAATCTTTTATACATAATATGACAATTAAATAATAATTTTATTATAAAAATATGGTTGTAAAAGATAATTGAATTGATGTAACAAAATTATCTACTTATGAATTATATTCTAAATTTTAGTATAAAATATGTCGATTTCGAAGTTCTTTTTATATTCACTGTTCCTAGAAAATATTGAATCTCAACTGTGAAAAAAAAACAACTAAGTATATATATAAAAAAAAAAAAAAAAACAATATTTTAAAATTGATTTATTGATTTATTTTATTGTGTAGATGTTTGACCTTAATCGTGGTCGTGCACAGTTGTGTGCAGATGTCTGTAGCCGGCTTAATTCTCAGTTATCATAGGTCTCAGTTAGGCCTAAGATTGAAATAGGTTCAGCCGATTAGGCCAAAGGAAAGATTTTTTTTTGTTTAAATTAGAACGGCTGTCAATGCAATTTTGTAACAAATTTGTTGCACCCATATAAACGAAACGTCAGTCATTCGAAATCAGCAACTGTGACGCGGACAAAGAACTTTGAGACCTAACACAAAAAGGTAAGGTACAAGTTCTTTGGATGCGGAGTTCGACGCGTTGCTCTAAACAAGAATATTCAATCAAGGTTCACTCATAATGCCTGGTGACATTTTCCTTCTCATTTCCATTCTATTTACTTCTCTTTTCTGCGGCTTACGCTGATAACTCACTAGTGAAAGTTAAGTTACGTAAAGTGGAGTAATTTTTGTTAGTTGCAATTTTTTTTAATCTTGACTGTTTGAAAAAAACAACCTAATTGCATTTTATATCTAGGCATGTAATTATAGTACCTGTATTAAGTTGAATTTTGATCCTTTCCAAATAAGAGTCAATATTCAACGTATTGTTTTTGTGTGTGACTTTAATTTATCATCAATGATGAAAATGTAGTTATTAGATAAAATAAATAAGAATAGATGTATAAGGTCAATTCACATAAAAATTACATCGGCCTAAAGCAGGGGTGTCCAACATATGGCCCGCGGGCCACAATGCGGCCCGCCGAGGTTCCTAATCCGGCCCGCGAACGAGTCAAAAGTTAGAAAACTTTTAACTTTTTTTAGACGACATTTTGGAAAGAACGGCGAGTCATAATTATGTTCGAAAAATGTTAAACGTCGTTCTTAAAAAAATTATGTCCATCGATCACATTACGACTCGGCGAAAACGTGGACTAGCATATCGGAAGAAACCAAAAAATAAAACGTAAATGCCATTTTAATTCTTGGAACAACACCTGCACGCGAAAACGTTAACATTACCGCCCCTCTCACCCACCCACTCCCTCCGCGCATGCAACGTACAGGCCTAGTGTACACCCTTTCTACCATTTTACTTATATTAGTCTTGATTTGCTCAGTTACGAAGCATCTCTTGGCCCGCCATAGTTACAAAGTTAATAATTCCGGCCCGCCACAAAATTTAGTTGGACACCCCTGGCCTAAGGCATCCGCACATTTTTTTTTGTTTTTAAGTAAAATTGTGCTTGTTTTACATTGCAACCGCTGACGGCTGAAATGATGATGATTATTTCTTGTATAATGTAAACAAAACGTGTGAAAACCAGTTCCCATAATTGCTTTACCATATTAACTTGTGAATTTTTGTTTTAAAACTGCACAGCACTTTTTTGTTTAAGGTGGTACGTTTCACGTATGATAGGAAATTCAAATTTCAAACAGTTTTGTTGTCCTTGTAGCTAGGCTGCGGTAATTATTGTAAACGATCATGATGTTTGCGTAAAATTGATTATTATTCTTTACAAAATCATGTGAAGCTATTTATCTCTAATGCACATTATTACTTACATTTGTCAATAAACTAATTTTTGTTGTTTCAAACGGTTTATTGACAAATGTAAGTAATATGGTGCGTTACTGTTAAATAGTTGTACAGTATAATGTAAATAACATCCAACATTTTGCGCAAACACTGTGTTATTTAAAAATAATTACCTGGTCAGGCTACTAGGACCAAAAAACTGTTAAAAATTTGAATTTCCCGCCATAGGTGAATCGTACCACCTTAAGGTAGACTTCCATGCTTCGCGACCAATCGCAGTCGCTCGCGTCTAACGCAGACCTCGGAAGCAGCGTCCATAGAAATTAATATTTTTTTTTGTTTAAATTAGAACGGCTGCTAAGGCATTTTTGTAAGAAATTTGTTGTAGCCAGTTGCACCCATATAAACAAAACGCCAGTCATTCGAAATCAGTTAGCAACTGTGATGCGGACAGAGAACTTTGAGACCTAACCCAAAAAGGTAAGGTCCAAGTTCCTTGGATGCGGAGTTCGACGCGTTGATCTAAATAAGAATGTTCAATCAAGATTCACTCACATCATGCCTGGTAACAAATTTTCCTTCTCATTTCCGTTCTATTTACTTCTCTTTCCTGTGGCGGCGCCATAAATTTTTATAGTGCGAAGTATTGTCGCATCAGTCGCGCGCGGCTGCGATCGGCCGCGATGCACGGAAGTCTACCTTAACTCATAATATAATTTGCAAATGATTTCAAGCACTTATTTACTAAAATCATATATAAACTGGAATCAAATTTTGTCGTATTATCAATGTAACAATTTCGTTTGTGACAAACGTGAATTTTGTACATTTACAATTGAAATTAGGTAACGTTAAGACTTGTCATATCTTTAAATGAAATAAGGTTTTATTGTGAAATTTAATACCATCCATTTTATAAGAATTTTTTACTCTGTATTTTATATAAAATTATTTAATTTGACAGCTAAGTAATCGTGGCATTTATGTATATTTAAGTATATATTTGGATTTTTTGTTGTAATAAAGATGATTTGTACGATTTCGTTGTTTTATTAAGGTGTAATAGTGCTAACAGACGCTCGAACGCGGCTGACGGACCGCCGTCCAACCAACGGGAGAGAAAGAGTGAGAGTATCATATTTCCCTCTCTTTCTCTCCCGTTGGACAGACGGCGGTTGAGGTCAGCCGCGTTCGAGCGTCTGTTAGCACTATATTTTTAGGATCCCGTACCCAATGGGTAAAAACGGGTTCTATTACTGAGCCTACGCTGTCCGTCTGTCTGTCTGTCTGTCCTACCTTTAAACGGCTGTATCTTTCGAACCGTAATAGATAGCCAGTTGAAATTTTCACAGAATATGTTATGTTACGGAGGATTAACTAACAAATAAATAAAAAACAAATGTAAAAAAAAAAAAAAACAGTCGTATTGATAACCTCCTCTTGAAGTCGGTTAAAAAACCGGCTGAGTGCGAGTATACCCTATCATATGCGTGTCTTAAGTCTCGACTCAGCAAGTTTTTCTCAAGATGTTTACTTAGTACTAGATACCAAACCTAGATTAAAAAAAGTTTATTTTTATTTTTATTAGCGATGAATAAAAAAACGTCTTTCCGTCACGCTGTTAGCCAGTTTTTCTCAAAATGTTTACTTACATAGTACTAAATACCAAACCAGATTTAAAAATTGTTTTTTTTATAAATTGGCGGTAAATAAAAAAACACGAAAATAATATATATTATTTATTTTATACACTTTAATACTAGTATACATTTCTTAACGTACATTATTTGTATAAACATACCCTTCTTAAGTTTAAATAGTTTTATCAAAATGAATACAGTAAAGCTATTTACAGCGAGACATACAAGTATTTGGTCTTATAGTAAGTTTAGACTAACAACACAAGTTGCAGAAGTTGGACTTCTGCTGCAAATTTTACTGTCGCAAGAGGAGTTTGGCGCTTCTAGCGCTCTCGAGCTACGACGTTCTTTCTACTGGGTTACTATAAATAAAAGGGTAACAACTTTTAGCCGTTCAAGAGTTAATTTTCAGAAAGCTACAACATAAACTTGCAAAATCATGTTTTGCTGTCTTCACCACATAACAAATAGAGTTTTGAAGTATTGCTTGTTACTATTTTACTCCGTTAAATGAAAAGTTATTTATTTATTACTAGCGGTCCGCTCCAGCTTCGCACGGGTATAGATTATAGCCTATGTCACCCGGAGATAGTGTAGCTTCCCAACAGTGAAAGAATTTTTCAAATCGGTTCTGTGGTGTCGGAGCCTATTCAATGCAAACAAACAAACAATCAAATCTTTCCTCTTTATAATATTAATATAGATGATTTCAATACGTACCTATGTTATGATAGACACCAAAATATGGTATAAGTATCAGCGAAATAAACGCTGATATTTCATGTAGAGTTTTTTTTAAATAGAAAAAAGATGATGTGTATATTATTAATGAGAAGGATGAGACCACGAAAAGCGTGATAACACACTTTAAAAGTTTGGAAAGTTTACTTCTGCAAGTTTTTTTTATGTTTGACAGGCTAGTTGACCGTAGCTTATCTGATGTTAAGTCTCGAAAAACGCCTGGAATCTGGCTCTCATGCAATTGAGGATGTCGGAACACATCTTTAAGTTCTTGTCTACACATTTTCAGCTTGAGGGTGGTAGCTATAGCCAGCCTGACACTAGAAAGTGCTACCACTATGCTAGGGGCGGATCCAGGATTTCATTTGGGAGGTGATTCTGACAAGGTTCGAAGGAATCAAATCGAAAAATTTAGTCGAATGTATGGAATTGCTAGGTGTTTTGGATCCGCCAATGCTATGTTATGGTTTAGTTAAAATTGCTTTGGCAATTCGTACAAGCAATAAATCGCGAGAATTTCTTGCCAGTCTAAACTCTACTTTAGTTAATTTAAAACAATTTACAGAATTATAAATTAACATTATTTGGTGTAAGTAGGTACTTTTAGATAAGTACCTATACCTACCTACATTAGAACTTAACTATATATACAAAAAAATACCTATTAAAACATAATTATATCATACATGATTATATTATGTTAATCGATTTTTGACAGCTCATACAAAGTTTCACTAAAATTCTGCTTCCGTAATACTTGAATGGCCTCCTAAGGCGCGAAGTCCACCTATGTGCTTCGATCAAAATAAAACGAATGGACGGGCCCGAACCATTAAACTTGCTCAGTAAAAACGAGTCAAAACCGTCGGATATATACTTCAACACATAATAACCACGTACAGTACATTTGTTACAAAAATATATAGCAGTTTTATGATGTGTATTTACACTTCGGGAAAGCACACGAAGGCATAATTTTGTCAGATGTTTCGTTATCATGTATTGTAACAATAGACTCGTAGTGCACTTCCTACGGCTAGAGGCCGATTGAAACGAAGTAAGCGCCGGCGCTCATTTTGTAATCTTTAAAAATGCGCTCCTTCTGAGCCCGTCCATTTATTTTATTTTGGTCGAAGCCTATGTGACGAGACTACATGACTGTTTCGCTCCACATAAATGCTTTAAATGTTGAGACATACGACTTTGCGCCTAAAAACATGTCGAATCACTTGCCACGCCACGTCATGTTGCCTAGATGGGCATAATGTACCGGTGAGGCGGTGTATACTAACAACTGCCTTAACTCGGTAACCGCCACTCTTCAACGTCGGTAAATACTAGGTACCTACGCCTCAAACTCGGTAAATTCCACTCCTTAAACTCGGTAAGTACCACTTCTCAAACTTGGTAAATAATACTAGTCCTCAAACTCGGTAAATTCAACTCCTTAAACTCGGTAAACACCCTTCTCAAACTCGGTAAATACCACTCCTTAAACTCGGTAAACATCACTCCAACTTATTTTCATATTTTGTTACAATATAGATAGCACCTTTAATATATTAACCAGTTAGGTTTTACATAATAATAACTTAAAATAATTTTGTTTCATAAATAATTAAAACTTCACCATAAATGTTTCAAAATAGACCAAAAAACGTAAAGCGCTAGGACCTTGAAGATTATTTTTACTATCCGGTGTAGATAGTACAATCTGAAAAAATTTATAAATAGAATTAAAAATTAAGCTAGAAAAAATAAAACTTTAGGCGTACACTCATCATCTAGGACCAAAGTGCTTGGGAAAACAAATCCAACAAACCCAAACTCGACAGGGTTACGTCATTTCGTTTAGGAGTTGCTATGGAGTTGGTTGTTCTGTCTCCATCATCAGACCAGCTCAATGGTATCATAACATTGCATTGTCACCGAACTTACATACTGTCATCAGAAACAAGACAAAGGTCATAGATATAACATCTAAAATCAGAAAGCTCAAATAGCGATGGTCAGGGCACATGATAGAGGAGAAGACAAAAATGGGGTAACATTTTGACACGACTGTGCCCTAGAGATGGTAAAAAGAAAAGAGGTAAACCACAGAAAAGGTCAGATGACGACATCAGACAAGTGGCAGATGTGGAAGAAAGACTTGAGTGGAAAAGGTTGGAGGAGTTCTTTCATAATCATCATTATCATTTCAGCCATAGGATGTCCACTGCTGGGCATAGGCCTCCCCCATCGATCTCCAAAAGGGCCGGTTGGAAGCGGCCTGCGTCCAGCGTTTCCCTGCTGTCTCTTTTAGGTCGTCTGTCCATCTAGTGGGTGGACGTCCTATGCTGCGTTTACCAGTCCGTGGTCTCCATTCCAGAACCTCGGCCCCATCGGCCTTCTGTTCTGCGTGCTATGTACCCTGCCCACTGCCACTTCAACTTGCTAACCCGGTGGGCTATGTCGGTGACTTTCGTTCGTCTACGGATCTCCTCATTCCTGATTCGATCTCGTAAAGAAACCTCTTTGCCGACTGGCAAACAGATGTAGGTACTTACCTACAGAAAATAAACATGAAACAAATACTAGACTAGAATAGGTATGTTTTAGCAGTTATCATCTAATCGTTTATGTACCTAATAAAACCTTAAGTTGATCTGAACAAAAGGCTTTAAATAATGCCCAGCTGTGGACAAGAGAAGGCTGATGTTGATGACACCATATGGCGTAATGTCATGACCTTGTAATCAGCGATTGAAGCTAATTAAGGCCACGTCAGCATACCTCTTCCACTTCCTCCTGGCGCGGGGCAGCGTGTCGTCGCTCTCCTTGAACAGGTACCGCCTGATGCCGAAGAGGTATTCGTCGAAATACGTCTCCCAGTCTACCTCGGCCATGCTGAACGGGAATAACTGGAAGAAGCAATAAAATAAAATTATTGTATCAATAAATGTAAGGAAAACGTCCCCGAATACGAAAACTGGTGAAAATTGCTAATACTAATACGAAACCACAAATAAAAGCTGTTTTATTTTAATAATTTTTTGACGTGATAACGTCTTATAAATCGATGAACGCACGAAAAGTCGTCACGTTCCGCCTGAGCCGCGCGTGCAAGTGAGAGCGCGGAACAAGCGATAGAGAGGCACGATCGGCCTAAGCGTTATCACGTAAAATTATCGCCCGTAAAGCGACTTTACAGACAACCGCTTCTTTAAAAGTTTTTTTTGCAATGTATTGCAAATTAAATATCAGCTGACGCTAGAGGTCAACGGACAACCTGCGCCACGATGCGCCGCGCGCGTGCTTCTACGCGTTACATTGCTGGTTTGCAAAATTATAAACCACAAAAACAACAAGTATAAAGGTATGATCCTTAGCTCTGCAGCACGCAGCAGTGCTGCCGCAACACTACTGGTCCCCGTACATTCTCTATACCTCTATAGGTTTATATGAGAAAATACATTCCGAGGCTGCGGCTGCATTGCTGCGTAGCTCGGAATGTATAGAGCAGTACTGCGTGCTGCCGTGTTCGGAATCATACCTTAAGACAAAATGGTTATTGGTATTCGATTGTGTATAAATAGTAATATTCATGTTTTGGCTTCGAGCGTTTTGAGAGCGTCTCCCTTGGGAGGACTGACCCATGGACCTTTTTAGTCATTCATGTTCAACTCGGTCCAAGCATTTATTTGCTCTGATAGTTGCAACCATATTGTAAAAAGATTTTCACGAATTCTGATTCTCTTCTCTAGGTTTTTGATCGTAAGCCTGTAGCAGGTAGGTACCCGAAATATTTCAGTAAAATTAATCAAAATAGTTATTTATGATACAAGTGCGGTAAGTTGGTTATTACAAACGAGTATCGTCTCGGGCTTACCATAGTCACGAGTTTGTAATAACCAATCCGCACGTGTGCCATACAACGTTTTACAACACATTTGCGAGAAAAAACAAAAAATGGAAATTAAAAAAATATCGTAAAGTACACGCACGGTGCTATACAACGGAGCGTGCGGTAAAATTCATTGCCGCACGCTCCGTTGTATGATCCGTAATGTTTAACTTTCGAACGATGTATACAGGCTTCGTAAGTGCACTTTTTGAGCAAATGTGTTGTAAAAAATTTATTTTATTTTTACAGCTGTTAGAGCCAAAATAATGCTTGGACCGAGTTTGGTAGAGATTTCAACAGATGGCGCAATGTTGTAAGTACCAGACGTCCGGGTCGAAAATAAGCGTATGGGCATATCTTGATATTTGCATCTATGATTATTGACCAAGGTCAAGGTCAAACGTACATTCACTGTTTTAAAACACTGTTCATTCCACAACCTTACCACGGTAAATATCCCGTAAATAATCATATAACTTTAGTAAACGTACATTCATTCTAGGGATGGTTATTGTTTTTGGCAGCTACTGTATCGCTTGACAGGTATACAAACATGGCTGACGTGCCGCAAGGATATTCTAGATTATGTTACTTTGTGGCGCGTCCACTCTATGGAGCGTCCTTATACAAACATGGCTGACGTGCCGCAAGGATATTCTAGATTATGTTAATTTGTGGCGCGTCCACTCTATGGAGCGTCCTTATACAAACATGGCTGACGTGCCGCAAGGAGATTCTAGATTATGTTATTTTGTGGCGCGTCCACTCTATGGAGCGTCCTTATACAAACATGGCCGACGTGCCGCAAGGAGATTCTAGATTATGTTATTTTGTGGCGCGTCCTTATACAAACATAGCCGACGTGCCGCAAGGAGGTCCTAGATTATGTTACTTTGTGGCGCGTCCTTATACAAACATGGCCGACGTGCCGCAAGGAGCTCCTAGATTATGTCAGTTTCTGATCTACGTTCTTTTTTTAAATCTAGGCAATAAAAGAAATATGTACCTTCTTATCCACATCGGAGGTGTTATCCCAAAGTTCCCGAACTCTTTTATTACAAAACGTGATCTCTTTTGTAGTGAAATACGATAACACAGAAGAAAACTTGTGAACCTTCCTGTACACCTTCAGCATTCTGAAAACGAAGATTTGTTATGTAAATTATATACCTACCTAAGTATATTATGCTTGGAGCGTCACCAAAATTGCGTATTTCTACCTTCGGCCAAAATAAAATGAATGGACGGGCCCAGAAGAAGCGTATTTTTGAAGATTACATAATGAGCGCCGGCTCGCACTTCGTTTCAGTCGGTCTCTAGCCGTAGGAAGTGCAACTCGAGACTATTGTTACATGATAACGAAACATCTGATAAAAATATGCTTTCGTGTGCTTTCCCGAAGTGTAAAAACACAACAAAAAATCGCTATCTATTTTTGTAACAAATTTACTGTACATGGTTATAATTAGGTGTTGAAGTACCTATAATTATCTCCGACGGTTTGCCTCGTTTTTACTGAACAAGTTCAATAGTTATGACCCGTCCATTCATTGTATTTTGGTCGGTTTTTTATTGATAAGGAGGCGGGCATCCATTAATTACGTGAGGTGGTATTGGTGATTTATCGACCCTTCCCATTTGGTAAGATTTGGCTCGATAGCTAATCTCACGGGAAATTTTTGAAAATGCGTATTTTTAGTGTAAATACATTGTGCATAATTTAGACATTATACTTATTAGTGGAAAAACATGTTTTACTTAATGGCTTTTTATACCAAATTTGAGGGTCTTAAACAAATTTTATTCAGTTAAATTACAATATTTGAGCTGTAAAAATATACATGACAGATACATCTGTGTTTGAGTTTATGATTTGGTTCAAAACAAGATAGAATAAACTTTCCTTGATAAAAAAAAAACTGAATCAAAGTTGATTCAGTTTATTTTTTTCGTTTTATGCTCTAATGAAAGCTCGTAACAACCTGGAAATTGCATGTACTGAAAGGCAATTTTATTCAACATTTTTTTCATTGGATAGATTTTTGATAGTGAATAGTTTCTTGTAAATTTACTCTGTTTCTTGCGGGGAAAATTTACTTGATACTAATAGATCTAGTGAGAGAAAAAGTTCTCGATAGACCCATAATTTTATAATGGATCTTAGCATTGGATCTATCGAGAATGATCCAATTTGTCGAGACCTCTTTCCTCTCCCCCTACCCCCCTAAACATCTCACGTAGGTAATTAATGAACGCCGCCTAATAATTACTTAGCACAGTCAATACACTGTCAATGCTCACTTTGGCTGTCTCCCAAAGCATACAGCCAGACCGTCCAGCAAAGCAGCTGGCACCAGATGAAGGAAAAATATGTTGATATTGTTCAATAACGCGGATGACGTCAGAGTCAGGGTAAAGTACCTGGAAAGACAAATTAAACTTACAATCAACATGAAGTAAATTTTTTAAACAGTAAATGACGACGTCTTCCTCCACGTCACGTGGTCCTTAACTGTTGGCCTTTTAGAAAAACTCAAGAGTCACACAGCGGGCAATGGAGAGAGCTATGCTCGGAGTTTCTTTGCTCGATAGTATCCGGAACGTGGATATTCGCCAAAGAACTAGAGTCACCGACATAGCTGCTTATATTTGCAAGTTGAAGTGGCAATAAGTAGGCCACATCGCTCGAAGAACCGATAACCGATGGGGAAGAAAGGTTCTTGAGTGGAGACCACGAAACGGAAGACGCAGCGTAGGTAAGCCTTCCACTAGATGGACTGACGACATTGTGAGAGTCGCGGGCATCCAGAGGATGCAAAAGGCAGGCTGTCGTTCAGTGTGGAGGTTAAAGGGGAGGCCTATGTTCAGCACTGGACGTCTTCTGGCTGATGATGATTTTTTTTTATTAAAAACTATAATGTTTAATTCCGAACATAGCATTATTTGTACATTGCTTGCCAGTTACAAAGTGGTAAATTAATATCAAATCAAATATTTTTGTCAGAACACGTTAAGTACACAAACATACAAAGTAGCATACATGGTCGTACAATGGAAACGTATGTCATTTCCTTGTCAGGTGCGGACTGCGGCATAAAAATGCGAGTTTTTAATTAGTTTTTGCTCACGTTTAATTTGTTTTAAATCTATGCTTAGAATATTGTCAAAATCGCTTATTTTATGTCTAAATTAACAATTAAAAAACCCTTAGTATATGCCTTGTAAAAAAAATCTTATTCCCTAGTCTCCATCCTATGATTAATCAAATCATTTTTATTACTAAGAAATTCTGAAAGTAGCATTTTTGTGCTAGTAGAGTTTTAAGTTTAATTTTAAACATTCTAATACTTAAGTCTCTAATATTTTTATTTTAAGGCAAACGCCATCTATTATCCAATAGCGCGAACTAATTTCATTAGTACCCCCTGAAGTGCTTTAGGCAGTGCATGTCTGCGTAAGCAAAGCAGGGATCGACGCGCCATAAGCCGTAAAGGGGCGCGTAAGCAAATGGCTCCCATTCGTAATTTTTTTGCCGCGCGATCGATCGTTCTATCGATAATTTATGTTCACTAGTCTGTAGCTTGCTTCAATAGCTAGAGACTGAATGCATTTTTATACTGTCGCGACACGGGGTACTCAGTACTCACCATACAGCGTCAGAGAAGGGATAGTTGTCGATCCGAGTCCAGTTTTTCTCCATAAAATCTCCCCACGTCATTCTATTCTCTACCGAACTGACGTAGTTATATACAGGAGGTTCCGGCGGTGAGGTACTGGAAATAAAACAGTTTAGTTATTTATTTAAATAAAAAGAGCAGCTAACAAGCATGTGGTCCGCCAGATGCCGATATTTAATTACGCTTTTAATAGTGTCGATTTTGTTTTTGCTATTTACTATTCTTAACTAGGTACGTTATAATTTAGTTTGGTCCACCTCGAGAAGCGACCATGCTCCGGGCCAAATTAATTTTAAGTTCCGGGCTCTTATTCTCTAACTTACATAAGATTCCTTGCCATATAAACGCGTGACACGACACGTGTTATCATGAAAATTTAATTGAAAAATTTAATCTGTCTGTGTATTTAGTTTCTAAGACAACATAAACTCTTAGCGTTACGTTTTCTGCACGGAATGTGCAATGTTAAGTTTGCTAACGCGATGAGGTTCGTAACGCGTTCGTTTCGAACAGTCAAAACAACGTGGAGCATGCTAGCGCGTTTCGTGCGCGTTTGACAAGAGAAAGTATATCATCCAATATACGCAATGTATAGCGTGTTATTGGCGTGCTATGTGTTTTTTACGGAATCAGGGCCCTGCGTGTTTAAGGTAGGTAGATAGTTAGATATATTCCCAGATAAAACTCAAGGCGTTAATCGCCTAAGAAAACTAGCACTATTAGCATTCTCAACGTCGTAGACATTTCAGTATTCAACAACAGATGGCACCACATTGTATGAAATAAGCAATGGTACAGTAAACCTGCCATCTATTGTAGAATAAGACAACGTCTTCACCTTCTCCTATTTTACAATAAGCGGGCTACTCTGGGTTACTCTAGGGAGTAGACACCTCAGCGTAGTACAACGCTTTAAAAATACTTACTCAAGATTCGTAATAAATAAATATTTAAAAAAACGGAACATTTTTGCACACACGGTCATCTGACCCCAAACTAAGCAAAGCTTGTGATATGGCTGCTAGAAATTGATATATATATATATATATAAAAATGTCACAAATATTGCATATATCTCAGTATACACGTGCATTATCGGGGAGTCTCACCGTTTGTAAGCGGCATGCACGCTACACGCTGCAGTCACGAGGCAGTTGACGACTGAGTCCACAGGCACGATGTCCGCCGTCACACGCTCGGAGCACTGCAGCGTCCGGAGTATCCCCGTTGCTGGAATTTATTAAAAATTATTTATTAAAATCAATCGGATTTACGTGTATTTTAGAATATTTTAATTCCTGGCGTTTCGAACACTGCAGTTTCCGTGGTCACAGGTAAACTAGATGACGGATGTTTATAGCAATTTTATGTTAGTTACAAGTACCGCCAATGATTCTTAAGGTTCCGTACCCAAAGGGTAATAACGGGTCCCTATTACTAAGCCTACATTGTCTGTCTGACTGTCTGTCCTACCTTTTAAACTACTGTATCTTTCGAACCGTATTAGATAGCCAGTTGAAATTTTCACAGAATATGTAACGTTACAAATAATAAAAAAGTCATAAAGTAAAACGAATGAAGTGGTTCGGGTTGTCAAGTAATACACACACACTGCAGAAAAAAAAAATACAAGAATGGATGCCATTGTCATCAATCATCATCTCACCTGCGCCGACGGCGACCCCCGTAGGCCCGTACATGTTGTCGAGCCAACACTTCAGAGGTTCATTCACAGTTGACGTCACTAAAACATTATAAATAATTATAATCACATCAAATTGCTGAATGATTAGTAAAATTGTGTCTCTTCTCTATTGCGCATCATCAGTTATTAAACTTGCTTTCATCATCTCAAAGTACGGTCGCAAGTAAACTATTCTGGGCTCCAATTCTGTACTAAACCTCAAAACATGCCAATAACGCGTGGTTACAGATAACACATTAACCGTAGTTACAAAATTCAAATGCGTCAAACGAATCAAACGCGTCCTCCGATCGGATACTACATTATCTGGACAAACGCGTACGTATCGCGTAAGCGTGCTCCACGTTATTTTGACTGTTCAAAACGAACGCGTTACGTACTTCATCGCGTCAGCAAACTTGACATTGCTAATTCCACGCAGATAACGTGACACGGCAGCGTTAAAAGTTTATGTGGTCATAAAAACAAACGGCAATGAGTCCATTTTTCAATTAAATATTCATGTTACTACGTCACGCGTTTATGGCAAGGAATCTTATGAGATAGGGAATAAGGATCCCGGTATGTAACTGCTTCGTGTGTTCTCTGTCTTGCTTGCACATTTTAACAAATGGGTCAAATCAAAAAGATGAAATCTAAACAGAAACTCAAAAATCTACCTAAAGAAACCCCGAGCATAGCTCGCTAAAACAGTGAAATCATTGACAAGATAAATAAGCATTTGCATTGATTCACTTACTACAAACACGCTTGTAACGCGGAGTGTTAGTCATCAAAAGTTGGCCATTATTTCCTAGGGAATTGAGGCCAAATTTTAGAGGTTGAGACCTAACTTAACGCGCCGCGTTAAGTGCGTGTTTTAGTTATTGAATAGGACCCTTGATACAGATACAATTACGAGTAAATAATGAATACATGCCGTTACCTATGAATATATGAATATATAATCATACCTAACAAGTAAATGTAAATATATTTAAGTAGAAATAAATAATTTTGAAATAAAATGATGTTTGGTGTCAATTTAGTCGTACGTATCATTTTTTGAACTAAACTAATTTGCTCAGCTAAAATTATTTACATCTCTATCCATTCCAATGTCGTGGAAGAAGGTATCAACCGGATTACGCAGAAAGAGTGTACTAAGCTGAAAGGGGTCCATAGTACCCATCATAATTAACTGTGGGACCAACCCCGAAAATAAAGAAAAAAATATTGGTTGTTCCACTCTTTTTTCCTCTCAACAGTAGTTTTTTTTTCGAGATTTCAGAGTTGCCCCCTTTCGGCTTAGTACACTCTTTCCGCGTAACCCAATATAACTGATTGCATCATCAGTTTTAGAGCTGTCCACAGATCTTTACCAAGAAAGATGCCACGTGATCTAAAAAAAAAACGCAAATAAAATTTTATGAGGACCTAATTTTTTTGTAATTACTATGACATCGTGCGGGTAATTTGGTCCCATTTGCACGGCTGCTTTTGTAGAGTTTTTACCATGGCCCAATCCATCAATCATTGTTTTCTTTCACCGTTTTTCAGAGATGCCATCGCGCCATAAACTGCGCATAATTTATAAGTTCAGGGTCGAGAATCGAACCGGGTTCCGTTGGATTGCCGTTGCTGTTATCCACAAAGGCCCAATCCCGTGCTACTGCCAAGACGTATCGAAGACTGTATTGAATTAAGTTGGAGCATTGATCTAACTTAAGACAGGCCACAGACACGCAAAGTAGGTGAACTCGCAGTGTCTATCTTGGTAAAGGTCTATGGAGCTGTTAGTTTAGTTTAGAAATTGTAGGTACAGCAAAATCGACACCTAGGATGTTTCAGGTGTTTAGATGGTGGCAGAGAACGCTGTCAGTGTTAAGTCGGCATGCTGTAACTAAAATTAGCATTAATTAATAAATAGCTTAAACAAAACACTATTATGAATTGTTCTAAATAAATGCAATGAAACTGTGACTTGTTACAAATCAATACAGTGAAGTTGTGACTTATTCTTAATATATTGCAATGAAAATGTGACCTGTTACAAATAAATATAATGAAATTGTTTCAAAATAAATAATAAGTAATAGCCTGTATGTCAATCATGAATTGTTGTAAATAAATAAAATGAAATTGTGACTTGTTACAAATCAATACAGTAAAGTTGTGACTTATATCAAATATGATACAATAAAACTGTGACCTGTTACAAATAAATACAATGAAATTGGTTCCAAATAAATAGTAATAGCCTGTTTAATTGTGAATTGTTATAAATAAATATAGTGAAGTTGTAACCTGTTCCAAATAAGTACAATATAATTGTGTCTTGTACCAAATAAATGCAATGAAGTTATTAATTTTCATAGTAAATTACATTACATACCAATCGCCGGTCTAAATATACCAATGGGGACGCCACTAGCGTTTATTCGCAGCTCTTTTTCGGCTAACGCTTTTGTGAATGTATAGGTATTGGGCCAGGGTCCGAGGATTCTGAAAAAAAAAGGAGAATTTAAACGCCTATTATACCAAGAATAAGCGCCGTAGAATTCTCGTCCAGGGCGCTGGTAGTGCTAAAACCGTCACTGGGAACACTATTCAGGCATTCAGACCCATGCTGTTCATCTATACAAATACATCCAATGTAGTACCGTTAGTGGCGGATAGATGGAGGCATGTATATTGTTGATTTCAAATATGGCTGAGTTACCAGTCTATCTCCGTATATAATTATAGTAGTCTTTGCTTACTGGGGCAATATTTTGTCGATGCCCGCGTCCGTCAGTTTGTCCACTTGTTGCTGTAGCTGATCGCTGTCGGCCGAGCACTGGTAAAACCGCTCTTCTACGTAGGAAAGGTGCGAGTTAGAATACGCCGTCGAAATGTGCATGAACACCTGGAAAAAACGAGGTAAAGATGAAGAGCATATCGTCACAGAAGACATAATAGACACAGAAGGTTCACTCCGCGAAGAAATTTAAATAAATAAGGACTCTATCTACGAGGCAATAAAGTAGCAATTCAACTCGTACAGGGCTGGATACCGCTCGCTATATCGTTCGCTTCCAACCGACCCTTTTGGAGATCGATGGCCTATGTCCAGCAGTGGACGTCATATGGCTGAAATGATGATGATGATATCGTTCAAGCTTTTGGAATCCTTTTGACTTAGAATAACTACTCAGAAAAGGTAAGTTTCCAAACAACGCCTTCTCAAAACGTAAGCTACAAATTCGCTGTGTAGCTTACGTTTCGATTGGTATTTTAAATGATTTAAGCAAGAAAATTAATGGATTACCTGTGGAATGTCACACCATAACTCTTATGCTGCTTTTCTGATTTGTTGTGGTACGATTTCACCGCGCAAATTGTCATAGTAAAATTATTATTTTTTGGAGCCATATATGACACCATTGAATGGCTTAAATTTTGCGAATGTACTTGGTTTCTGTGTGTTGTTATTCTAATCCTTTTGAGTTATATGAGTGTTTGTCTTCGACCAAAATAAAATGAATGGACGGGCCGTAACCACTGAACTTGCTCAATAAAAACGAGCCATAACCGTCGTACAAATTACTTCAACACCTAATTATAACCTGTACAGCACATTTGTTACAAAAAATAGATAGCGGTTTTTTGTTGTGTATTTAGGTACACTTCGGGGAAGCACACGAAGGCATACCTAATTTTGTTATGCTACGTTATCATGTAACAATAGACTCTTGTCGTACTTTCTACGGCTAGAGACCGACTGCGACTGACCGACTGCTTCAAAAATGCCCTCCTTCTGCGGGCCCGTCCATTCATTATATTTTGGTCGAAAGTGCTTGTCACTATTTGACAGCTAAAACGTCAAACCGATCTTTATACAGTTTGCCGAGAAGGTAGTGGAGGTAGTGTGCAACGTATGAGAATATGTATAGATACCAAAGATACGCTTGATTGGGGAAAATAGAGGGAAGCTGGAAAGCCGTGGGCGCAGAAAGTACAAAATAATGAGAGAAAATAAAGCAAAAACCTTTCCCTCTCTCCATTTGCCTGTACCGATAAGAGAAAAACGGTGAGAAGACCATGGCCCGTACCGTCACCTCTTACATCAACACCCAGAAGACGTCCACTGCTGAACAAAGACCTCCACACTCAGCGAAGCCTACCATCTGCTTCCATTGAATGCCCGTGACTCTCTCGATGTCGTCGGTCCATCTAGTGGAGTCCTACCTACGCTGCGTCTTCCGGTTCGTGGTCTCCACTCGAACCTTTCTTCCCCATCTGTTAACGGTTCTGCTAGTGGCCTGCCCATTGCCACTTCAACTTGCAAATTTTAATAACTATGTCGGTGACTCTGGTTGTTCGGCGAATATCTTACGTTCCGAATTCCATCACGCAAAGAAACTCCGAGCATAGCTCTCTCCACTGCCCGCTGTGTGACTCTTGAGTTTTTCGAAAGGGTCAGCAGTTAAGAACCAATTCTCAGTACCATATTTATGTTTTTCGAAAGGGTCAGCAGTTAAGAACCAATTCTCAGTACCATATTTATGTTTTTCGAAAGGGTTTATATTATAAATATGGTACTGAGAATTGGTTCTTAACTGCTGACCCTTTCGAAAAACTCAAGAGTCACACAGCGGGCAGTGGAGAGAGGTATGCTCGGAGTTTCTTTGCGTGATGGAATATTATGTCATCACTGGCCTCACTCAGGGTTATCTATACTATCTATACTAATATTATAAAGAGGAAAGATTTGATTGTTTGTTTGTTTCTTTGTTTGCATTGAATAGGCTCCGAAACTACTGAACTGATTTGAAAAATTCTTTCACTGTTGGGAATCTACACTATCCCCGGGTAACATAGGCTAATTTTTTTTTTAAATAGGGATCCTTACTAAAATTCCAATAATGTGTGACCCAAGGAGTAAAAAAATAAGATTATAATTTTGACTTTACGTGTTTGACAGTTCTAAGATAGGACAACGTCTGTTAGGTCAGCTAGTAATATATATTAAGTATCTTTGCAATAACCGTGGCTCTACTAATACTAACCAACGTCATTATTGATCTTACATCGCGCAAACAGTCTTCACAGATCTGTACACAACTTTTAAGCATACTGCCGTAAACACATTTTGCCCCTGGGTCTAAGTTCTAAGCCCTGGCTCAGTAGGAGACTTCGAGTAAGGAAAAATAGAAGAAAAGAGTACTCACGTCCAGTCCCCTCATTTCTCTCGCCAACGTTAGGAGTTGTAGCGGTGCACGCACGTTGGTCGCCAGCGCTGCTCGGAGGTGTTCGTCAAATTTTACGGTAGCTGCCGAATGGAAGACTATGTTCACCTGAAATCATGTTACAATGGCTTAATACGCTATATTCCGACTTGACCTTGATCGTGTCTGACATTTGGTTTTGAGCACTTCCTTAAAAGTGTCTGACTTTGGGTTTTGACCTTAATTTGGTCTAACCGGAAGTTTTGACAACTACATTAATTGTGTCTTTGGGCTTTGACTACTACCTTGATCATGTCTGACCTTGGGCTTTGACCACTACCTTAATTACCTTAATTGTGTCTGATTTTGGGCTTTGACCACTACCTTGCTCGTGTCTGACCTTGGGCTTTGATTACTACCTTGATCGTGTCTGACCTTGGGTTTAGACCACTAATTTAATTGTGTCATTTTAAACACTAAGTAGTTTTCTTACCTTTTCAATGAGTGTCTGTCTGTCTGTGATGCTGAGACCGAGGCCTGCTGCCTCGCAGTCGGCTGGTATCACCACTACCTTATGTCTGAATTTGGGTTCTTCTTCCTTGAGTCGGTTGAATACCTGGAAAAATAAATTTGAAAGTTATATGATTATTTACGGGATATTTACCGTGGTAAGGTTGTGGAATGAGCTCCCGATATTTCGGCGCAGTTACATGCACCATGTTCACGGGAAGACTGAAGAATGCGGGTGGTTGGAGAACAGTTAAAAAGTTAGGTGCAGACATAACGATCTACCCTCTTTCTTACTACCCTCTTTCTTTTTCTTCAACCGTGATAGTTTAAAACAGTGTTTTAAATTTGAAAGGGTTTAAAATTTTTATAAAATCAAGTCCTAACGTGACACGCTCATGTTAGGGTTCTGTACCAATATTAAATACATATAAATATGTATATACTTTAAAAAAACATTTTTCATTGTAGTCCATTGTTAATACCTATTCAATGTATCCTACCTATATAAGAGAGTGCCCCGAAAAAAGTTTAATCCCCATTTCACATGCACCAGAGCAGAGCTAACCCTACATTTTTATTTTTTATTTTGATCGCTACTAAAATTAGAATTAAGCAAAGAACATGCAATTACCTAACAACTAGTAAAGTCTAACTATAAAAGTTAGACAGTTCTAAAAGAATTAGGGCGGACACTGTCCTAATTCTTTAGACCGTCCGTCGATCTGCCTTTCCGACTGTTGGACAGACGGACGGACGCTGAAAAAAATTATTATGTAGTATTCCTTGTAGTACTACGGAACCCTAAAAATAGTATGTACTGAACTACGGGCAAATTATGGGCGCGATCAGCTTCAGACAAAGTCTTTCGCTATAATATGCAACCGTACCTATAGTTATTTAGCTTCCGGATATCTGGCTATCCGGCTAATAGGATGTTATCTGTTTCATCTCTAACTTTGATTTAAACAAGTTTTTATAATTATAGATCAATTCTAATACAGTTACTTTTTATTCATCTTTACTGTTAGAAAACCGTTTTGAATCTAAATATTTTTTACTGAATATTTGTAATGCTATTTTTTTATTTCTACAGCCAACTTAAGCTAATATTTGCATAAGTTCATTCATCATCATCATCATTTCAGCCATAGGACGTCCAGTGCTGGGATAGGCCTCCCCCATCGATCTCCATCCAAACATCTGACAACGCATCCAGCGTTTCCCTGCGGTCTCTTTTAGGTCGTCTGTCCAACTTGTGGGTGGACTTACGGTGCGCTTACCGGTCCGTGGTCTCCATTCCAGAACCTTTCGGCCACATCGGCCATCTGTTCTGCGTGATATGTGCCCTGCCCACTGCCATTTCAACTTACTAATCCGGTGGGCTATGTCGGTGACTTTCGTTCGTCTACGGATCTCCTCATTTCTGATTCGATCTCGTAGAGAAACCCCGAGCATAGCCCTCTCCATAGCTCGTTGTGCGACTTTGAGCTTGCTTATGAGGCCCATAGTGAGAGACCACGTTTCAGTGCCGTATGTCATCACTGGTAACACACACTGGTCGAAGACTTTCGTCTTAACGCACTTAGGTGCCTGTAATAGCTGTTGTCCGTAAGGCCCCTTATCTAAGGGGAACCGTTAAGACCGAAACACGGTTAATTATGGACAATTCGGTTTAAAAAAAAGTTTATACTAATTTGCGTTTTTCTCAGCTAGTTTAGAACATTGGTATTATAATATTTTATACCTACAGAGACACTATCTTTATTTACTGAGTTTTATCCAAAGCAAATAAGGCAAAAGGATGTTGGTCCTTCTTAAATAAATATTGACTGAGTAATTTAAATAAGTGCATTAGTACGAGCATTTGCAATAATTTTACACCTATGCACTAAATAAATATCCTTATCTATCTATATATATAAAAATTATCCCTATTTACCTCGGTCACGCTATAACTTGAGAACGGCTTTAATGATTTCATTTTTTTTTTTTTTTTAGTTTTCTTATACATTATAGAAGCTTCTTACGGAAATAAAAATTAGGAAAATTGCGCAGAAAATTTGAAAATTTGAGAAAATTTACGACGCTTTTAACTTCGCGCGTTTGACAGTTCTCAGACAGGACAACGTCTGTCGGGTCAACTAGTTACCTAATACAATATACAAGCTAACACAAAATGACTCGGATTGATAGACCGTTGAAGGTTTAAAGATAATCCGAATGCTCAAGCCCACTACTTTGATTTCCCGGTGACCTAGTTGGTAGTGAACCTGCTTTCTGCGCTTGGGGGCTTTGGTTAGATTCCCACCTAGGACACCTAGCGATTCCATACATTCGACTGAACTTTTCGATTTGATTCAGGTGCACCTTGTCTGAATGCCCCCCCCCCCCCCCCAAAATGAAATCCTGGATCCACCCCTAGATGGTATCCAAACTTGCTAAAAGCTGATTGGTCAAACAATTTTAGCAGAGTAAGTTACGGCAGCGTTACACCAGTGATGGCGCCACCTCCATCACTAGTCCACCAAAACTAAGCTATGTGGCGCCTAACTAAAAATCGAAGCCGACGGTAGTTGCGCCCGAGTGCTGAAACGTCAACGCACCGACATATATGTATGTATATCAGTCTCTGGCAGCGATATTACAAGCTTTGCTTAGTTTGGGGTGAGATGACCGTGTGTGCTAAAATATCCCGAATATTTATTATTTATTTTACTAGTTGGCAGCGTACCCAGCATGCTGACGCATCCGCTAAACAGCGCCGGGCCTAACCTTTGATTATATAGGGTAGAGCGAGATTGTCTTTCGGTGCGTATCATTTCTGAAAACTATCTTACAGGAATTGATATATTTTTTTCCGGATATTTTTTTGTAGCCCATGCTATCCGACTGCTCTTTGCAATAGGAAAATATTCCGTATTTGGTATATGCGCCGGTAAACAAAGGCACACATATACATCGACCCGCCGGCGAGATCTAAGATCCCCAGAATATGTTTGAAGACCGGTTAGATTCTCTCCAAATAATCAATCAGTTCAACAACCTGCTAACGTCCAAGGGCACACCTTTTTGGGGTGCCTGGGCTAGTTTGATCCCCCACTCTCGGCGACGGCCCTAGCTGAGGTTCATACCTCCGAGGTGCCCTTGAGCTAAATAGTCGCCAAAAACAAAAAACGCGTTAAGACCAACGCCCTCTGCATTCGCCAACCACTCTGCCGCAAAACCAAAAGCCTAAGGTTACACTAGAAAAATAAATCGGCTAAGTGCATGTCGGGATCGCGCACTGAGGGTTCCGTACCACCACAAAATTCAATAGCGAATAACTTGGTAATGAACAGCAACTTGTCACCGTTTTCACATTAGAGCTAATAAAAAAATACGTTTGTTGTATGGGGGACACCCCTATCCTTTTTACTTTTTGACTATTTCTTAGTTCATCATCATCATCATCATTTCAGCCATAGGACGTCCACTGCTGGACATAGGCCTCCCCCATCGATCTCCAAAAGAGCCGGTTGGAAGCGGCCTGCATCCAGTGTTTCCCTGCAGTCTCTTTTAGGTCGTCTGTGCATCTTGTGGGTGGACGTCCTACACTGCACTTACCGGCCCGTGGTCTCCATTCAAGAACCTTTAGGCCCCATCGGCCATCTGTTCTGCGTGATATGTGCCCTGGGGGGTTAGACAAGACCCACTTTCTGTTAGCTTTAACGCCTGCGGAAAGATGAAATTGTATGAAAATGACATTAGCTTGAGATAACATCTCTCAAGCTAATGTCATTGTCAATGTCATTTTCATACAATTTAATTTTTCCGCAGGCGTTAACACTAACTGAAAGTGGGTCTTGTCCCCCTGCTCACTGCCTCTTCAAATTGCTAATCCACAGCTGTTATAGCTGAAAAAAAACTTGGATTGAGTTGAAGTGATACTCACTGGGTCTTCAAAGATTTCTTCCATCCGGGTATATATGTCTTTCCCTCTCTTCTGCCGAACCAGTAGGTAAAGGTTTTCTACTCCAGGGCATGACCTCAGTAGCTTTTCCACCAATATCTTTCCCAGGAAACCTGCAATTCAGAAAGAACGTTTAAATAAATTGTTTATAGTCTTGATGGACGGATTTTTATATGCCAAGCAGACGGGCTGCCTGATGGTAAGAAGTCACCGTCGCCTATGGACACCAAAGGCATCACAACTACCTTGCTGACCTAAGCTCTAATGTAGCTCCTATGTGTTGCGCATCTCAAAATGTAGCTCCTTTCAGCCAGAGTGGGACGAACTCAAACCTTCAGTACCGTTCTTTATCGGTCGTCAAATTCGATAAAATGCCATAGAATCGATCACAGCGAGTACTGATCTAATGGCATTTTATCGAATTTAACGACCTCAACTGTCAATTTGACGATCGATAAAAGAACGGTACTTGCACTGCAGGTATGTGGATGAGCTTTCAGGCGAATTACGTCGTCTCGCTCGCACAGTCAAAAAAATTAACACATATTTACTAACTTCAGCTATACAGGGTTCCGCGGAAAGGGTTTACTAAGCCGAAAGGGGTCCATAGTATCCATCATACTTTATCTTGCATGTGATAGTTTTCTATGGAACAGCAGATATTTTTTTCGCTATTTCAGAGTTGAGATAACAAAATTTGTGGTACTATGGACCCCTTTCGGCTTAGTACACCCGTTGCGCGTAACCCTGTATAGTCCATTACTGTAGCGGCACGCAACGAAGTATTTGTAAATGAACGTAAAAGTGTAGGCCGTGGCGTAGCCAAGACCAGCATACATAAGTTTGTAACTGCTCAGTTGCCACCACGTCTTGTTTAAAGTACCTAAGTACTTATTGATAATCACGTATCAAAATATACCTATAGGTATATATTTTAACATTATTTTTCATTTAATTAAGGTTTCAATTAATTGGGGTAATTGACTTTGCCCGTTTGGCGCATAATTTGCCATGTTCGAATCGTTTAATGAATTATTTTTAACCGTCTTCAAAACATTCTCATGGGATTCTCAATCCGGTTGCATTTTTTTCGATTTTTTTTTCTTTCAACCACGTAGTTATGTTATCATTTATCACTACAAAACCGATCACAAAAGACGTATACTTAGAACCAAAACAGTGCAGAAATGTTATATGACAGCACAGCATCACAGTTGCACAGTTTTTCATTAATGCAATGTTTTTGATTTTTTATTTAGATATAAATTTACCACAGAGGTAAAATGTCTCCCATTAGACTTAATAGTTTAATATAAAATGTACCAATGATGTATTAGATCAAAAAGATACTTGCGGAAAATAAAATTGACGGAATAAAACCTCCGTGAAAATAATTTGTAAGTTTTAAATGTTTGAGGAGATGAGTTAAACTTTGTTTTAATTAACTTGCGTTTTTATTTTGAGTAGCTATATTTTATCACGGTAGGTAGATTGGTAGTTGAAAGAAAAGTAGATTACGCACCTTGCTAAAGTGAGTAAATAATGCACTCTTGTTAATTTAGTGCCCTAGCTTGCGCTCGTATTTTTATTTGAAACTAGCGGTCCGCCCCGGCTTCTCACGGGTATAGATTATAGCCTGTCACCCGGGGATAGTGTAGCTTACCAACAGTGAAATAATTTTTGAAATCGGTTCTGTAGTTTTGGAGCCTATTCAATGCAAACGAACAAACAAACAATCCAATCTTTCCTCTTTATAATATTAGTATAGATAACTACCTGACCCGACAGACGTCCTGACTTGTCCTGTCTTAGACCTATCAAACGCGCGAAGTTAAAATCGTTGTTGTTTTCTGAAATTTACCTTTCTTCTGCGCAATTTTCTTAATTTTTATTTCCGTAAGAACCTTCTAGTAATTAAAGTTATATGATTATTTACGGGATATTTACCGTGGTAAGGTTGTGGAATGAGCTCCCGATATTTAAAAAAAAACCAGACAAGTACGAGTAGGACTCGTGCTCTGAGGGTTCCGTTGGACAGAAACTTCAGAGCGCAAGTCCAAAAAAAAACTGAAGTTAAAATATTGAAAGACAAACTTAAGTTTGTAGTTGACAGTAAGGTTCTTCCATACATTCCAACTACAAAATGTAAGTTTGTAATAGCAAAATAATTATTTTTAAATGATATAACTTCAAATTTATAACTTTCGGATTTATTCCTATATATGTACTATGAGACCTTGCCTCTTGCCAAATTTCATGATTCTAGGTCAACGAAAAGTACCCTATAGGTTTTGATTCCCCTGTGAAATCGCAAAATATACGACATAAACGTTCATATCTTTTGATTGCTTTGACTTACAACTTTTATTTTTTTACAGCCGAAAGAAACCGTTGACCCAAGTATTTAGTATAAATTTCAACTTGCTACCTTTACGTGTTCTTGAGAAAAAGGGTCTTGACAGATGGACAGACAGACAGACGGACAACGAAGTGATCCTATAAGGGTTCCGTTTTTTCCTTTTGAGGTACGGAACCCTAAAAAACAGTGAAACAGTGTTCTAGTAATTAAGTAAAAAGTATTAGTAATTAAAAAAAAAAAGGTTTAGTCTTTCTCAAGTTATGGCGGCATCAAGGTAAATATGGATTCATTTTTATATACATAGAAGATAGAATATTGTTATATAATTACCTACTTTCGGATTGGTCCCATAGAAACTCTGAGGTAACAAAAATAAACCTAAATACTTTACTTATTTGAAATCGATAATAAAAAAATATTTACATCATAAACATGAAAGTTAGACGGTATGACACTTGTGCCCTGGAGGTTGGGGCGGCCCCTTGTATGGGACGCAACTTGTGTCGATACTTTGGCGCCGTCACATCTTCCTGAGACACAAGGTAGGGCTGGCGCGGCTGCCAATTCGGCAGAGCAGCACAAGCGTCGCAAATATGCTAACCTCGGCAGTGGTTACATATTTGAGGCGTTTGGGGTCGAGACATTGGGCCCTTGGGGACCGGGAGCTCACCTCATTTTCAAAAATCTTTCAGAGCGCCTGGTTAATGCGACGCGTGACCAAAATGCTGGCGTGTTTCTGGCTCAACGCATTAGCATTGCCATTCAACGTGGTAATGCCGCCAGCATGTTGGGTACGCTGCCAACTGGTAGTGGGCTCCTTCAACGGTCTATGGGCTAACTGTATTTGTAGTGTGAGTTTTAGCTTGTATTTTGTTTAGTTATTAAAGGCACTTGCCCAGTAAAAAAAATTAATGTTAGATAAAATAGAAAAGAAAAAAACGTATTAAAAACTTCCCGTTTTTATTTGAAATCATTTCAAATACACAACAGAAAATATCCAAACAACCATGACCTACAGTAAAAATTCAAGAGATGAGCCAAGCGAAAAATGAAAAGCCACGGTGTCACCATAAAATAATATTTATTACGCGACAAGGTGAAGGAAAAGCCTTGATTTCGACCTTTACAACGTCAACATGAGACGAAAATTGAGAATTAATTATACAGCGGTCACCGTATACTTTGTTTTGAATTTTCGTTCTGAGAAAATTATAATGGAAGATGCAACTGGCCAGTAACAAAAAATATAAACGCGACAAAAAGCCTAGCTAGTAGCAAAAAGGCTATAAAAAAAAACAAACAAGTTTTTTGACGTTCCTATTTTGATGTATAGTTATTAGGGTTTCGTACCCAAAGGGTAAAAATGGGACCCTATTACTACTACGCTGTCTGTCCGCCCGTCTGTCCGATATCTTTCGAACCGTAATAGATAACCAGATTTTCACACAATTATGTAAATATTAATAAAAAATAAAACAAAATTAAAAGGGATAATACAACAAACGTATTTTTAAGGTATTTTTGTATTAGCTCTAATGTAAAAACGGTAATACGTACAAACATCAAACTTGGCATGATTATAGTACACACTCTAAAGTATAACAACAAATAATAAATAATGGCCAAGTGCGAGCCAGTGATAAATTTCCCTCATCATTTCTTTCACCGAATCGAAATGCCATATTTTACTAATTTTGAAGTCTGTTTTTTAAAATAACTATTGTATTTAGCGGTGGTACGGAACCCTCAGTGCGCGACCCTGACTCACACTTGGCCGGTTTTATTTGGCTAGCCCATTATAATGTACTTAGCCAGATGGAGACATGGAATTATGCAGATATACTTAATTATCAAGTCATGCTACAAAGTCTTCGTCACCGAATCGTACTAAGTAAATGCATAATGTTAGCAACCTATATTTATTATCACTGCCCCTACCTTGTGACCAAAATATAATTCGATTTATTAAATTGAATGATTCGGTGTTATCTATACTAATATTATAAAGAGGAAAGATTTGATTGTTTTTTTGTTTGCATTGAATAGGCTCCGAAACTACTGAACCGATTTGAAAAATTCTTTCACTGTTGGAAAGCTACGCTATCCCCGATAAAAAATAAATAAATAGGGATCCTTACTAAAACTCCTTAATGTAACCCAAGGTGTAAAAAAATAAGATTTACACCCGTGCGAAGACGGGATGCGTTGCTAGTTTCATTATATTTACCGGGGTTTTATTAAAAACAAACATAAATTTGGGACCAGCATTTTAGGAACAATTCCTAAATTGTTAGTTTTAAGGGTCTCGTACCCAAAGGGTAAAAACAGGACCCTCCCTAGTACTCTACTAGTCTCTAGTATTTCATCCATAAGGGGCCGTCCATTAATCACGTGTTTTTTTTTGCATTTTTAACTCCCCCTCCCCCTTAAGACTATTGTTTGTGTATTGATTGTGATGTTTCGTGATTTTTGCTAAACCTTTCAAGCCTCACGTCATTAATGGACGGTCCCTAAGGAATTGGTTGAGTGACAACTTTTTCAACAATTATTTGTGAAAATATGTACCATTCTGTCCTAAATATTATTAAATGCATTTCTTAATTTGTTAAGTGCGTATCTTAGTTTGTCTTAGTCTATTGCTTTTTTCTTTGTTCTAGTAATATTCTACTTTCATATTTTTTATTCACATGTTTTAGCTTTCATTTAATGCACTCTGTCATTTATAAGTAGAATCTTTTAAATGGCCCATTTGTCTCTAGCTAATTATTAACTTTGTTAATTAAGACCGATAGTTTCCCTAAGATAACTTTAAAAAAATTCTGTGCCTGCGCTGTCTATACATCTGACCGTCCACGGATGTATCTTTCGAACCGTAGTAGGATAGCTATTGCCCCCAGCGCCCAGCCTCGGCAGTGAGGATCATACCTTGCAGCCGATTTACCTACTTGCCGCAAGGTCTGAAGTTGAAGTTAAATAAATAAATATAAAATAAATAAATATTCGTGACATTTTTACACACACGGTCATCTGACCCCAAACTAAGCAAAGCTTGTGATATGGCTGCCAGAGACTGATATACATACATATATAGTTTTAAATACATACTTAAATAGATATTAACACCCAGATAGACCAGCCCAGTTGAAGCCTAGATAATAGTTTTATTGTAATTTTTATGTTATCCTTGTTTTGTGGTATTTTAATAAAGAGTTATTGTATTGTATTGTTGACATTTCACAGAATATATAATTTTACAGCGGATAATAATAAATAAAACCGGCCAAAAGCACACCCCGTCTTATACGTCTTCTATAAATCCTTTCCATCCTAAGGTTGCCTGGAAGAGATCGCTTTTAGCGATACGGCCGCCAGTTGTTACACTAGTTTTTAAGAGTTTTTTGTCCTCTGTATCAAATTTCATGGTGTGAACAATAAAGAGTTAATCAATCAATCAATCAATCAATCAAAAGCGAGTCGGGCTCGCGCACTGAGGGTTCCGTACCACCCCATAAATTGTTAGCTACCAAAGTAGTTTTTTTTTGCAAAAAGACATCATCCCATCAACGCCCAGACGGTCCGGTCACCCATCCAAGTACAGGCCGCGCCCGACGTTGCTTCATTTCGGTGATCGTATGAAAACCGGTGGTGAACATAAATGTGGCACCGACTCGCACTTGGCCATTATTTATTATTTGTTGTTATACTTTACAGTGTGTACTATAATGCTACCAAGTTTGACGCTTGTATGTATTATGGTTTTTACATTAAAGCTAATACAAAGATACGTTAAAAGATACGTTTGTTGTATGGGGTCCCTTTCGTTTTTACTTTTTGACTTTATAGTATTAATCCGCCGTAACATTACGTATTCTGTAAAAATTTCAACTGGCTATCTATTACGGTTCGAAAGATACAGCCGTTAATAGGTAGGACAAACGGACATACAATCAGACAGACAAACATCGTAGGCTAAGTAATAGGGTCCCGTTTTTACCCTTTGGGTACGGAACCCTCAAAATATGTTAGACCACAAGACACAAATGATTGTGACCTTTGTGATAATTTCGCAAAACCAGTCCTTGACAACATAAACTTACTTAATAATAAATAAGCTATAGATAAAAATAATACAGTTAAATATGGTAAAACCACAAATTAAATCAAGGTTTACAGTTAATAAGAATTAGACATAGGGAAAGGTCAGTAGCAAAACCTAGATAATGTCTTGGAATCACGAATGATGTCAATATGAGTTACATTTTCTAAAGGTCATTTATGCAGCACAAGCGTCGCAAATATGCTAACCTCGGCAGTGGTTACATATTTGAGGCGTTTGGGGTCGAGACATTGGGCCCTTGGGGACCGGGAGATCACCACATTTTCAAAATCTTTCAGAGCGCCTGGTTAATGCGACGCGTGGCCAAAATGCTGGCGTGTTTCTGGCTCAACGCATAAGCATTGCTATTCAACGTGGTAATGCCGCCAGCATGCTGGGTACGCTGCCAACTGGTAGTGAGCATTTGGATTATTTTTAGACCTTCTACGGTCTATCGGCAGTCTAACTGTATGTGCTGTCTAAATACAGCACTGTTGCTCCGCGGTTGTATAAAATTCTTAATGGAGAATATAACACTAAAAAGTACAGTAATAACGAAATTAAAAAAATTATAACTACTTGGTTAAAGAAATTTGATTATAAAGGTATTGAAGATATGTTGGACAGTCTACGTATTTAATAAAATAAAATATAATGGATCAGTGAAACACTTAACCCTACTAAAAACACACAAACATGTTATAATATATATATATATATATATATATATATTTTTATGAATATTTTTATTATTTTGTAAGTTGTGTTCTTTTTTTTTCTCTTTTTGGCTTTATAAATATTGATAAATTTATATAACAATTCTACATTCTAAATTATATCTTATGTTTTGTATTTTGCATGATATAACTGTTTGCTTTGGCATAATTATACTGTTATAATAAGAGAAGCCACTGGCACCCGAAACACAGTCCCAGACTAGTTCGGGAGCCTATGGAAAACCACGTTATGTAAAACTAAATTTATGTCAAAATAAATTACTTTTTGTTTGTTTGTTTGTTTGTTTGATTTGTATTGTGGTTTTAGCTTGTATTTTGTTAAGTTAATAAAGGCACCCATACTTGATTTACTTCATCATCAGCCAAAAGACGTCTACTGCTGAATATAGGCATCCTCCTTAGAACTCCACACCGAACGACAGCCTGCCATCTGCATCCACTGGATGTCTGCGACTCTTACGATGTCGTTGGTCCATCTAGTCACTAGATAGACCTACGAAATCGTGACAGTCTTAGTGGAAGGGAAGGCCTACCTACGTTACGTCTTCCGGTTCGTGGTCTCCACTCAAGAACCTTTCTTTTCTATCGGTTATAGCGATGTGGCCTGCCCATTTCCATTTGCCACTTCAACGTGAAAATATTAATAGCTATGTCGGTGACACTGATTCTTCGGCGAATATCCACGTTCCACATTCTATCGCACAAAGAAACTCTAAGCATAGCTCTCTGCTTGGCCCGTTGTGACTCTGAGTTTTCCCAAAAACTAAAATCATTGAGTCAGACTCACATACACACCAATGCAAAATAACAAGACTCACTAAAAGATTTTCACACACACATTTAAATTTATTTATCCCTAAATTGTCAGCACAAACCATTATCATAGTAAAAATATAATTTACTGTGCCATTAACGCAGGTTCTTTAATTCATCACTTTTCTAATCTTCATGACTGTAGCATAGAAATCAGATGAAAATAATAATATTTTAGGCGTTCCCGAATACGATATCAATTGCTAATAAAGCGTTCATTTCATTTCATTAAAACATACTACAAATGAATATTAGAGACAAATTAGAGACATAAAGCAGATTATTCATGCTTTCTTATTTTTTTGTAAACAGTTTTTGGCTTTGCACAGTTAACATATATTACCATTGTAACTGTCACAAATATCACTGTCAATTTTGACAAGCGACACTGCATTGAGTATAAACAGTGGGGGCGAACTAAAATAGGTATTTAATTTTCTTACCTGTGGCACCGGTGATCAGGACATTCTTCCCTTTGTAAAATTGCTGCAACTCCGATAATTTCTCTGTCTTATTCATATTCTCGTCCACTCTATCTTTGCAGTCTGTGCAATATTCACTCTCTATCATCTTTGACATTTCGTTTGACGTTTCTGTTTTTGACAGTGGCATGTTTGACAGTTCTATTTTCCGGAATTCATTTTGGGGGAACTCTAGAGGGCACGGGTCGCAACTGCAGGTCGTTGTTGGCGGCATTTTGGTCGTTTCAATGACAGGACATCTTTGCTGCTAACAAAAAGAAATTGTTGGTTAAAATAGTGAAGAGTTTTCCACCAAAGAGGGTAGAGGTACCTATATAGTTTTGTGCATTTCTTTGTCAATATTTCGTCTTGACATAAAGGTGCAAAACGCAAAGTTTGAGCGTGGAAAAAGGAAGAATTGACCCGGCAAAATTTAAGGTAGAACGATCTTTACTTTTATGCTCATTAACTTCAATTAAGAAGCATAAACGTAAAGAGAGGATTCATAATAATCATTAATTAGCCAGAAGACGTCCACTGCTGAACACAGGCCTCCCCCTTTAATCTCCACACTGAACGACAGCATGCCTTTTGCATCCACTGGATGCCCGCAACTCTCACAATGTCGTCGGTCCATCTAGTGGGATGCCTACCTATACGCTGCGTCTTCCGGTTTGTGGTCTCCACTCAAGAACCTTTCTTCCCCATCGGTTATCGGTTCTTCGAGCGATGTGGCCTGCCCACTGCCACTTCAACTTGCAAATTTTAACAGCTATGTCGGTGACTGGTTCTTTGGCGAATAGCCACGTTCCAGATTCTATCGCGCAAAGAAACTCCGAGCATAGCTCTCTCCATTACCCGCTGTGTGACTCATAAGTTTTTCCAAAAGACCATCATGAAGGACCACGTCACGAGACGTTCGGCTAAGTACCATCCGCATAAAACCCTGTGTAGTTGGAATTGGTATTTCCTTGGCCACTAGCGAAGTGGTCCACCTGCATGACATGTGTTGATGCTACTGTTACGCAAGAGATCATCTCGATCCGGTAACTGCGGAAGAATAACACATAGGCTATAACGGGTTGTAGTAGCGAGGCCGAAGGCCGAGCTCTACGCGTACGAAGTAGCGGGTTACACCTAGTATATTATATTTAAGTGTGTATTTAAAAATATATAATATATGTAAGTTTTATGTGTGCAAAAAATGTCCCGAATAAAAATAAAATAAAAACATTCTTAGGTACAAAAGTACCTTGACTTAAAATCTTTGTCTAAACTAATATTATAAAGAGGAAAGATTTGATTGTTTGTTTGTTTGCATTGAATAGGCTCCGAAACTACTGAACCGATATAAAAAATTCTTTCACTGTTGGGAAGCTACACTATCCCCGGGTAACATAGGCTATATTATATTTTCCATAAAAATAGGGATCCTTACTAAAACTCCAATAATGTAACCCAAGGTGTAAAAAACTAAGATTTACAATTTTGACTTTGCGTGTTTGACAGTTCTAAGACAGGACAACGTCTGTCAGGCCAGCTCACAGTAGATCTGTGGGTCAGCTAGTTGTTAATATATTCAAAGAAAGCATTAATAATACGACAGACGCGAAACGAGTAGAGAAAGTAAAACTGTAGCGGTAACTATTTGGTAAAAGAAATGGTTTTGTTGTATATTGACGGTAGTTTGGCCTAAATACGATAGCGTGCTACAATGTAAGCTTTTCCACTAACAGTGCGCTTAAAACTTTGGTTTCCGTACTATTATGTTCACTCGATGATAGCCCGTTGGTCCAGTTGGTAGTGAACCTATCTTCTGAGTTTGGGGGCGTGGGTTCGATTCCCGCCCAGGACAAACATGTATGTGATGAATATTTATTGTTTGTCCTATATATGGTTGTTAATATCTATTTAAGTATGTATTTAAAACTATATATGTATGTATATCAGTCTCTGGCAGCCATATCACAAGCTTTGCTTAGTTTGGGGTCAGATGACCGTGTGTGCAAAAATGTCCCGAATATTTATTTATTTATTTTATTTATTTACTCCGATGAAATTAAAGTCGCTTTCCGCGTCTATCTGCATGGCCGCTAACTCCTCCTACTCTTTTCTTCTCCTCTACATCTTCTTCTTCTCTATCTCTATCTCTTCTTCTTCTCTATCTCTTCTCTACATAGTATAAATTGAAGTTGCTTTCCGCGTCTGTCTGTCTGTCTGTCTGTATGGCCGCTAACTCCTCCTAAACGACGCAACGGATTTTGATGCGGTTTTCACCATCAGTTAGATACATTTTTTCGGAAGGTTTATACATACCTATAACTAGCGACCCGCCCGGGCTTCACACGTAAATTACACCCGTGCGAAGGGCGGGTCACTAGTTTGATATAAATTTCAAGTTGATACCTTTACGCGCAAAGATTTGATATAATATCTATATCTACGCGTTTCTGAGAATAAGGTCTTGACAGACAGATAGACAGAAGGACAACAAAGTTATTCTATAAAGGTTCCGTTTTTTCTTTTTGAGGTACCCACGGTACCCTAAAATACCGAATTGAGAACACTCTCCTTTTTTGAAGTAGGTTAAAAAAAGAGTAGAGAGAAGAATCTCAATGTCGGAGACGAGAATTTTCCGATAGGGCAACAGATTTTATTGCGGTGGTTCTAAGCTATGTTTGCTCGAAATATGTCAAGCAGTTCAAAAGTTATGTGAGCTTTCCGAATTGTATTACACCAATACCGGCGCGTGATCCAACGCGTGTAACTTTCTTTGCTATTGGTCAGTGGCGCTCAAGTCCGGCCCGGTGCGAATAAAATCGAGCGTTTATAAAAGTTACTACTAGGATGGGACACGCGTTAATCAGCCTACGGTATTCCCAATGCTGGGACGCAGATCTTCTTTCAGAGAATATATAATAATAATTGCCGTGGTAGCCCATTTGGGAGATCGCTAGACTTGAAAGCTTGAGGTCGCGGGTTCAAACCCCGGGCCCGTACCAATGAGCTCTTTGGAGCTTATGTACGGATATTTATACCACTGGCTTTTCGGTGAAGGAAAACATCGTGAGGAAACCTGCATACGTACGGAGAAGGAATTCAATGGCGTGTGTGAATCCACCAACCCGCACTGGGCCAGCGAGGTAGATATGGCCCAATCGCCCTTTTGTGGGTTGGCTAAAAGTCCAGCAGTGGACTGTTAAAAGGATGAATATGATGATGATGATGATAATAATAAGCATTTATTACTGTTTTTATCATATTTACAATACATGGGTATTAAATTTATTGCTGACGGTCGGTTTTTCAGGCAACAGCTTGTCCTTCGACAAAGGCCTCCTCAAAAGACTTCTGACCACTTCTTTGCACTTCTGATCCATTCTGGACCAACAACTCCATTCTCTCATTAGTCAATTCTCTCTTTCATGGAAGATGGACCCTAAATCTATACTTAGACTATTTTTTTGAGAATTTATTACGTTTTGTAAAAAGTACTGAAACAAGAACTGTATAGATGCAGTGGCGTAGCTAGGTAACCAAAGGCTCTGGGGCAAAAAAACATTGGGGGCCCTATCTGAACTGGTTAGGTTTTATCTATACTTCTATACTAATATTATAAAGAGGAAAGATTTGATTGTTTGTTTGTTTATTTGTTTGCATTGAATAGGCACCGAAACCACCCGAAACTACAGAACCGATTTGAAAAATTCTTTCACTGTTGGGAAGCTACACTATCCCCGGGTGACATATAGGCTATATAATATTTTCAAAAAAAAATAGGGATCCTTACTAAAACTCCAATAATGTAACCCAAGGTGTAAAAAAATAAGATTTACACCCGTGTGAAGCCGGGGTGCGTTGCTAGTATAAAATAAAGTCGTTTTCGCTTCTGTCTGTCCGCTGACACCTCCTAAACCACGTAACGGATTTTGATGCCCGTCAGTTTGGCGTGGCTGGTCTACGATTGATGATCAAAATATTGCGCTATCGAACCTGCGCGGTCACGTCACGAAAGGCCACTAACCTACTTTGCATCACCGCAGTGAACAGGGCCACGAATCTACTAAACAAATTGATTTTAAATTGTAATTGTTTCAATTTCAATTTTTAAATAATTGCCTCAATATTTACAGTTTTTTTTTTAATACTAAGTTGTAATATTAGGTAGTAGTATTTTTGTAGTTTTTTTTTTTTTTTTTTACTGTCAATTTTGAGGCAATTATTAAAAAATTAAAATTGAAACAATTACAATTTAAAAACAAATTTAGTAGAATCGGGGACCAGGGGCCTTACGAGCAATCCAGTTTAAGGCCCGTATTCTAAAACAAGGCTCAAGTATCGTTTGATCTTAGTTCACCTGATTATTACTTGAGCCTAGAATCGTTGCTTAAGTATTGTTCTTATTCCAAAACTGCCCTTAGACTCAACTCAGCTGAATCTAGATTTAAGTAGAGTTTCAAGCGGATATTCTTTTTGTCTATGAATCAGTCTGTTTTCGTTTACATTTTTATTTTAGTTTAACAATGTCGTTCCGCGTAACGCATAATTAAAAATGTTACAATAATTTAATTAATTAAATAAACAGTAATGTAGTTTGAAATTATTAAGTATTTAACTATTTAGGTAATGATCTACACTATATCATAAAGGTTTTATACATTTTTATGCTTAAAACCCTAGAATCTACTCAAAGCATTTTTCGTCAAATAATTTCAAGAAAAATTATGTAATACGGAGCGTCAACAATGTGAACAAATTGTGAAATGTCACTTTAGTCTTGTTTATTTTTTCGCGATTTTCTTTGGAAATTTAATTCAATTCAAGTAAATCAAGGAAGTAAAGAACTGTGCTACGAAATAGTAGTATCTTACCCTGCCTTTATTTGGATATTTTTAGGATTTCCCCTTCAGTTTGGAAAGAAAAATTTCTATTAAAAAAATATTGGTATTATTATAATCAGATATTTATTTTCCTTCTTAAATTTACGTTTTTTTACAATATTTCCTCTAAAAACAAAATATTATAAAAAAACCTAAACCTAGAGTGCCGCCGGCAGCGGGGCAGGGCCCAAGCTACCGGTGGTTAGGGCTGCAGAGTGAGGAACCTCCTGACAATACGTGCCGTGTCCAGGATTACCGCCTTCTGCATCTGACCCTTGACCCAACCATCTAGCGAGAGCCTCTTATTATATTATTATTATATTACTATTCCTAGTAATTAAAATGATTATAAATAAAAGACTGACCTTATTATTTAGTAGTTTTGTTTAATTTTTATATTCATTTAAAAGCTATATGATTAACAAATGAGTTAATTAATACAGACAGTTTTTTTAACCAATTTGTTAAAGTTGTATAGGAGACCATGCTTCAGTCAATCAAAACTGCTAATAATGGAAGCTCTAACTGCAAACCCATCAGATGTTCCTGCGATAGCGCATTTTAAAATTATTTGCATCCATTGATCTTCAGCATCTCTCAAGTGTCGCATTGGAATGCTAACAGTGATCTGTCTATTCACTGGGAAAATTTGATCATAATATTCGATATCTTCAGAAATATCCATGGTGCAAAGTAAATAATAACAAGTTTAATAACAACCAAACCAAGTACACTACACAGAAATCTCTGCTCAAGCATGATACAGACGTCACTTGCGTGATCGCAGATCATATGTCAACTTGAGTACAGATTGGCAACTGAGTGACGTTTTAGAATACAGGTGAACTACGATCGTAAAATCTTGACTCAAGTTTAGTTCTAGAATAAAATCTCTACTTAAAACTAGTTTTAAGTAGAGAATCTTGACTGAGCGTCGTTTTGGAATACGGGCCTAAGTGTTGAAAAAATGTTGCGCGACCGCAAACCGTATCTGGGCGCGTTAAGGTTCACGATCGCGTGATTTTCCGTAGACGGTTTTAACGTTAGTTTGAGACTGCGTAAGGTGTTGGCCGTAAGGCCCTAGATAACTAGATTATTATAGATAGAAAATTAGATAGCTTGTTGGTCTAGTTGGTAGTGAACCTAACTTCTGAGCTTGGGGGCGTGGGTTCGATTCCCGCCTAGGACACACATTTATGTGATGAACATTTGTGTTTGTTCTATATCTGGTTGGTACTAATATCTATTTAAATACCTATGTATTTAAAAATATATATATACTAGCGGTCCGCCCCAGCTTCTTACGGGTATAGATTATAGCCCATGTCACCCGGGGATAGTGTAGCTTCCCAACAATGAAAGAATTTTTCAAATCGGTTCAGTAGTTTCGGAGCCTATTCAATGCAAACAAACAAAAAATTAAATCTTTCCTCTTTATAATATTAGTATAGATATGTATATCAGTCTCTGGCAGCCATATCACAAGCTTTGCTTAGATAGGGGTCAGGTGACCGTGTGTGCATATTACAAGCTTTGCTTAGATAGGGGTCAGGTGACCGTGTGTGCATATTACAAGCTTTGCTTAGATAGGGGTCAGGTGACCGTGTGTGCATATTACAAGCTTTGCTTAGATAGGGGTCAGGTGACCGTGTGTGCATATTACAAGCTTTGCTTAGATAGGGGTCAGGTGACCGTGTGTGCATATTACAAGCTTTGCTTAGATAGGGGTCAGGTGACCGTGTGTGCATATTACAAGCTTTGCTTAGATAGGGGTCAGGTGACCGTGTGTGCAAAAAAAGTACCGTATGAAAAAAAAACCCTTTTTTTATTATCTGTTAGTTATCCGCCGTAATGTTACATATTCTGTGAAAATGTCAACTGGCTATCTATTACGGTGCGAAAGATACAGCCGTTAAAAGCTAGGACAGACGGACAGACTGATAGACATCGTAGATTTAAATAGGGTCACATTTTTACCCTTTGGGTACGGAACCCTAAAAACCAACCCTAGATGTTGGCAGCACAACCCTACACATATACCCCCTTATTAATAAACGTGGAGTAGCCTTGGAATAGTTACTCCGTCTTTTGTCTTTTTCGATCGAGTTCAAAATGTCATCATCATCATCATCATTTCAGCCGTAGGACGTCCACTGCTGGACATAGGCCTTCCCCATCGATCTCCAAAAGGGCCGGTTGGAAGCGGCCTGCATCCAGCGTTTCCCTGCGGTCTCTTTTAGGTCGTCTGTCCATCTAGTGGGTGGACGTCCTACGCTGCGTTTACCGGTCCGTGGTCTCCATTCCAGAACTTCGGCCCCATCGGCCTTCTGTTCTGCATGTTATGTGCCCTGCCCACTGCCACTTCAACTAGCTAACCCGGTGGGCTATGTCGGTGACTTTCGTTCGTCTACGGATCTCCTCATTTCGGATTCGATCTCGTAGAGAAACCCCGAGCATAGCCCTCTCCATAGCTCGTTGTGCGACTTTGAGCTTGCTTATGAGGCCCATAGTGAGAGACCACGTTTCAGTGCCGTATGTCATCACTGGTAAAACACACACTGGTCGAAGACTTTCGTCTTAAGGCACTGAGGTATTTTGGACGAGAAGACGTTGCGTAGTTTACCGAACGCTGCCCAGCCGAGTTGGATTCGCCGATTGACCTCTTTTTTGAAGTACCTACCTAGTTCGACTGTTTGTCCTAGGTAGACGTACGCGGCAACAGCTTCAAGAACTGAGTTCCCAACTGATACTGGGGTGGGCACAACATGGATATTTGACATGACCTTTGTCTTGTCCATGTTTGAAAGAGAGAAAAAGACAAAACACGGCGTTACTAAAACACTGTTTTAAATTATCACGGTTGTTCACTAAAGTTATATGATTATTTACGGGATATTTACCGTGGTAAGGTTGTGGAATGAGTTCCCGATATTTCGGCGCAGTTACATGCACCATGTTCACGGGAAGACTGAAGAATGCGGGTGGTGCGGGCCGAAATATCGGGAGCTCATTCCACAACCTTACCACGGTAAATATCCCGTAAATAATCATATAACGGCGTTACTATTCCAAGACTCCACGTTTATTAATAAGGGGTTAGAGCTTACCGCTCCCAGATCGAATAACAATTAATGAGAACCGCCGCCTCACATTGCGTGTCCACCTTTCTAGTTCAAGTTCACGATGTCTTGTGTAACTCAGTTTCTCTCTGTCGTAACGGAACGCAATCTAAGATAGTTGGCGAAATTTTGGCGCATTCCCTGTCCAAGGACGTTTTGGTCCGAGTCTTCCATTCATAATATCTTTTTAACGAGTTTTTTTTTCACTTCTCTTGTATATAGGAAGCATATCTACAACATCTCTTCTCTACCATTCTCTACATAGGCGTCTGTCTGTCTGTCTGTATGGCCGCTAACTCCTAAACCACGCAACGGATTTTGATGCGGTTTTCACAATCAGTTGTCCCTTATTTGCTCATAATTATAAAAATTAACTTAAAAAAATATTAAATTGAAATACTTTCCTACAATATTTCGTAAAGATCGGATTAATATTACGCAAGTTCATCATCATCATCAGCCAGAAGACGTCCACTGCTGAACGACAGCCTGCCATCTGCATCCAGGAAAATCACGCGACCGCAAACCGTATCTGGGCGCGATAAGGTTTGCGGTCGCGTGATTTTTCAACTGAGCGGATTAGGTGCCTGTAATAGCAGTTGCCCGTAAGGCCCCAGGGCCCCGATTCTACTAAAGAAATTGTTTTGATATTGTAATTGTTGCGATTTTAATTGTTAAATAACTGCCTCAAAATTGACAGTTTTAAATATTTTTTTATACTAGAAAAATACAACCACCTAATATTATAACTAAGTGTAAAAAAAAACTGTCAACGTTGAGGCAGTTATTTAACAATTAAAATCGCAACAATTACAATTTGTTTAGTAGAATCGGGGGGCTGCTTTGCGGGATTACCTACTGGTTGGCGGTTGAATAACTAACAAAGGTGTACCTACTTTCCTAATTGGATTCCGCAAGAATCCTACGAAAATGACCATAGATCGTAGACCACGAAATTCTTGCGAAAAAATTTAATTTTCTCAAAGCCAATTTAACATTTAAATTGGCTAATTTTAAAACAATTTATTGTGTGTAACATAACATAATAAGGCCTACGTAGCCCAAAATTATTTAATTGGCTAAATCACAGAGCGAAGCGTGTCGAAACAAGGCGAAATTACTAAAAAAATAACCGTGTAAATATTAATGCGTGCCAACAAAATATTGCCACATATTTGATGATTCGCCTCTTCAGACTATGCTATAAAACTCCTTATTGTGTACCAGAAATAAAATTTGCAAACAGATATAGAAAGCACACTGTGCACTCTGTGCACAGAAAATGATCCTGCATACTGCGGTGCAAACTGGGAAATAAATAAATAAATATTCGGGACATTTTTACACGCGGTTGCCTGACTCCTGAAAGCAAAGCTTGTGATATGGCTGCCAGAGAATGATATACCTACATAAGGAAAGGTTAGAACTTATCTATACTAATATTATAAAGATGAAAGATTTGATTGTTTGCATTGAATAGGCTCCGAAACTACTGAACCAATTTGAAAAATTCTTTCACTGTTGGGAACCTACTCTATCCCCGGGTGACATATCCCCGGGTGACATATCCCCGGGTATTTTAATTTGACACAGTAAAATGGTGCAGATGGTATACAGGCCCCTTAATACCTAAAAACCTTATCCTACTAAGCTAATATTATAAACGCGAAAGTTTGTATGTATGGATGTTTGTTCCTCCTTCACGCTGCAACGGAACAACGCGACGGATCGATCTGATTTTTTTTTTTTTTTTTTTTTTTTCTATGGGTATAGTTCAAGAGCCAGATAGTGACATAGGCTTACTTTTGTTTATACTCTTCATCATCATCATCACCATTTTTCATTAATACGCGGGTGAAACCACGGGGCGCAGCTAGTATACCTATACCAGTCAGAGTTCTCCCTTTTGTAATAGACGCCTAGATGCCAGTGTTATATTGTGAGCTTTGTATTAGGTATCGTTTTATAGTAAGCTCGAGTTGTGTTATAAAAATATCTTAGATTGCTGTAGATAGTTCTGTTTTTTGCTATATAAATAACTAGCGGTCCGCCCCGGCTTTGCACGGGTATAGATTATAGCCTATGTCACCCGGGGATAGAGTAGGTTCCCAACAGTGAAATAATTTTTCAAATCGGTTCAGTAGTTTCGGAGCCTAAACAAACAAACAATCAAATCTTTCCTCTTTATAATATTAGTGTGTAATCAATTATCTTGAAATATTTTATTCGGATGTGTTCACCGATAAACTTGGATCGATAGAAAAACATCGGAAACTTTCTTAAAAAACACCCGTATTTACGTTCCCTTCGATGAATGGAATCAACATCATTCAAATTCTATAAAAGATATTATTATAATAAAAAATGTGTAATGTGTAATCCTAACAATCATTCAAATACTTTAGTGGTCGCAGTTTTTGTAAAAGCGTAAGATTATTTGTAGAAAATAAAGAAAAAATTTAATATTGAAAGTATTTGAAAGCGCGCACGCCGCATTACCGTCATACAAGTGTATGGTTCTCTACCATTTCGTCATATACCCAACGTCATGACGTTATTAAAATTCTGATTAACCTTATAACATATACATAAAGACAAAAATAAACTAATAAAAAAAAACTTATAAAAAAAAACTAACAAAAAACGCTTGTTTTTTAAGAAGTTTTAGGTTAATTATCTAATTACGCTGACGTAAGTAATTAGTTTAAATAATAAAAATAACCCTTAGATACAAGATTACGCGGAAAGGGTCTACTAAGCCGAAAGGGGCCATAGTATCCGTCATTGTGAACAACTTTTACTATGGGACCAAGCCAGTGGCAAAATCAAATTATTACGTTTTATCAAGTAAAAATTAAAATATTTTGAATACTATTAAGAGATGACATCTAAGGCAACGTTTTCTTGTCCCAAATACCTCAATGTCTTCGACTGGTGTGTGTTGTCAGTGATGACATACGGCACTGAAACGTGGCCTCACTACGGGCCTCATAAGCAAGCTCAAAGTCGCACAACTAGCTATGGAAAGGGCTATGCTCGTCGTTTCTCTACTAGATCGAATCAGCAGTGCAAGTACCGTTCTTGTATCGACCGTCACATTGACAGTTGAGGTCGTCAAATTCGATAATATGCCATTTGATCATTACTCACTATGATCGATTTTATGGCATTCTATCGAATTTGACGATCGATAAAGAACGGTACTTGGGGCCCAGAAATAAGGAGATCCGTAGACAAACGAAATTTACCGATATAGCCCACCGGATTAGCAAGTTGAAGTGGCAGTGGGCAGGGCACATATCACGCAGGACAGATGGCTGATAGGACCCATAAGTTGGACAGACGACCTAAAAGAGACCGCAGGGAAACGCTCGATGCAGGCCGCTTCCAACCGTTCCGGCTTAGTACACCCTTTCCGCGCAACCCAGAATACATGGGGGAAAAATGTGATTAATTTTTTATAAGAGTTTCAGAATAATAATTAGAGTAATTATTTAAGTAATTAAGTTTGCGTATTTAATTACCTTTACCATAGACAAAAGTAATTATTATGATCCATGCCCTTACTTACCTATAGTAAAATATGTACCTATAACAAGTACTGACGTCACTAATTAGAATTTCGTTCACTGTCGTACCTACATGAGTCCTACCAAATAAACCGGCCAATCAGAAGTCGGGCTCGCGCACTGAAGGTTCCGTACCACCACAAAATACAATATGATCTTCCGAGTAACCGAATTACCAGTTATTAGTTATTACATACATACATCGTAAGCTTAGCAATTAGTACCGCAAAACACGAATTACACTAATGACAATTTGTATTACAATAACGAATTACTTAAATAATATGAATTTAGATAGATTTTAGATACGGAACCCTAAAAACCGACTTCAAAATTAGTATTTTTTTTTAAATTTATTTACTTTACACCAACATTACAGTTTATTGCATATTGTTGCACCAAAAAACCATAGTTGGTTTGACATGGTGCTCACATTAACCGCGCGCTTACAAAATAAAAAATAAAAATAGGAAGAAGGTACATAATATATCAAACTTTGCATACATAATTATTTACTCAAATATTTATAGATCGAGGAAGCAGCTGTTTGTCATAGCTAAGCCCCTATATCTATCAAAAAAAAAAAAACGTAATTAAGCTCAATGTAACATAAACATCATCATCATCTCTATCTCTTCTTCTCTTCTCGACATAGTATAAATTAAAGTCGCTTTCCGCGTCTGTCTGTCTGTATGGCCGCTAACTCCTCCTAAACCACGCAACGGATTTTGATGTGGTTTTCACCATCGGTTAGACACATTTTCATGGAAGGTTTATACCTATATATAGCTAGCGTACCGCCTCGGCTTCGCACGTAAATTACACCCGTGCGAAGCCGGGCGGGCAGGTCGCTAGTAAAATATATAATTAAAATATGCAATTTCGAAGCGCATTCCACAGACTTGCAGTTCGCACAATAAATGTGGAATGAAAGCGCTTCGTGCGGGTTTTCGGAATATCAACCATAAAGCGGTGACGATTTTTCGTGCAAGCAGTCCGATAGAAAAATGTGCAGGAGGGAATTAGATCGTGCAGGTCCGATGCACACTCTCCGAAATGTATCCGATAAAAAACCGATAGTCTAGCAATTTTACGTCGATGCTCAAGACTAAAGAGCTAACTAATGTACTAACTAATGTACTAACCACAGACATATTATATCCAAGTAGACGCCACAAGTCGACCTACCTTGCATGTCATATTTATTTATTGAGAGATACGCCAACAGTGAACATATTACACATTCTTAAAAAAAACCGGACAAGTACGAGTAGGACTCGTGCTCTGATGGTTCCGTTGGACAGAAACCTCAGAGAGCGAGTCCAAAAAAAAATTAAAGTTGAAATATTGAAAGACAAACTTAACTTTGTAGTTGAAAATAAGGTCTTCTATACATTCCAACTACAAAATGTAAGATAACATCAAATTTGTAACTTTCGGATTTATTCCTATATATGTGCTATGAGACCTTGCCTTTTGCCAAATTTCATGATTCTAGGTCAACGGGAAGTACCCTATAGGTTTTGATTCCCCTGTGAAATCGCAAAATATGCGACATAAATGTTCATATCTTTTGAGTGCGTTGACTTACAACTTTAATTTTTTTACAGCCAAAAGAAACCATAGACCAAAGTATTTGGTAAAAATTTCAACTTGATACCTTTACGCGTTCTTGAGAAAAAAGGTCTTGACAGACGGACAGACGGACAGAGAGACGGACAACGAAGTGATCCTATAAGGGTTCCGTTTTGTCCTTTTGAGGTACGGAACCCTAAAAATACATTTTTTTTACATATATAGGTCTGATATGAACACCTTTTATAGGCGTATACAACATTCGCCAAAAAAGTGGTTAGACACTAAAACTATAAAATCGAATAACATAATTATATGCTATTCTTAATATTATTTGTCTCTAGTTAGAGACTTTACTATTTTGTTTTTTAAAACATATAAAGAATCATTAAATACATCCAGATCACTCAAGGAGACGTTAAATTCATTATAGGTGCGACATAATCTTTGTGTTGGGATTAATAGGTAGGACAGACGGACAAATGGACAGACATAAAAGAGCCCCGTTTTTACCCTTTGGGTACGGAACCCTAAAAGTGACATTGCTCGTGTAGAGTGTGTTGTCGCATTTTTTCTGATGAACATTTCGGATTCAACCGCGAAGTTTATATTACTTTCCTGATTTTAAGACGAAATATGCTTCAAATTTAACGATTCGTCATTACGAATATTCAAAAGTAGACCTTTAAAATCGAATAATTTACATTATTTCTCTATGTTTAATAAATGTCCTTGAAATATTTTATTCGCATGTGTTCACCGATACACGATTAAAAAATTTAGCTCGATAGAAATAAATCGTGAACTTTCCTAAAAAACACCCGTTTTTACGTTCCCTTCAATGGATTGAATCAACTTCATTAAAATTGTATAGAAGATATTTTTATTTAAAAAAAATTGTGTGTTATTCTAACAATCATTCAAATACTTTAGTGGTCACAGTTATTTGTAAAAGCGTAAGATTATTTGTAGAAAATAAAGAAACAATAAATATTGAAAATATTTGAAAGCGCACACGCCGCATTACCGTCATACAAGTGTACGGTTCTCTACCAGCACGCCTTAACTGGCCTTAAGTGCCAAATTGGTTCTAGCAGCTTGCCGCCAACCTAAAATTCGAGAAATTCTGTGCCTAGGATAGATAATATTTCCAATACAATTATGATTAATCGTCGTAATTGAATCGAGCTAAAATCAGCCTGCTCATTCGGTGACGCGACAACACGCATCAGTTTGAAACGAAAATGGGTAATTGTGCAATACTGAGTTGTAAGAATACCACAAATAGAGTTCGCCGACAGAATAAACATATTTATTTTAGCAGGTAAGTACTTTTAGGTAAAACGGCGGGTAAAAACTGGATGCAAGGTACTGCCGACCGAGCTCAGTGGCGTGCATTGGGAGAGGCCTATGTCCAGCAGTGGCCAGTTAGAGGCTGATGATGATGATGATGATGATGACTTTTAGGTACGAAAAATTTGACACGCTTAGTTTTCATACAATTTAGACCGCTTGTGAAGTCTACTTATATATATAATAGGTCTGTGGTAATAACAATACTTCCTTGTGAAAGAAAACCGCTGTACTAATGTAAATATCATCATCATCAGCCGCCTCCACACTGAACGACAGCCTGCCTTTTGCATCCACTGGATGCCAGCGACTCTCACAATGACGTCGGTCCATCTAGTCGGTCCTACCTACGCTGCGTCTTCCGGTTCGTGGTCTCCACTCAAGAACCTTTCTTCCCCATCGGTTATCTGTTCTTCGAGCGATGTGGCCTGCCCATTGCCACTGCAACTTGCAAATTTTAACAGCTATGTCGGTGACTCTGGTTCTTTGACGAATATTCACGTTTCGTATAATGTAAACATGTTGTTGTTAAAATTTGCCATTGTTAATTTCTTTAATTAGGAAGTCTGAATGCCGAACGCCGTAATATCACGTATTTATACATTTAAACCGTGACTCCTTGGAAAAACAAATCGTCAATGGTGACTCAGTCAAGATAATATATAGGTACCTCATTGAGCCCGACTCGCACTTAGCCGGATGATTTATTATTTGTTAGTTAATCCGCTGTAACATTACAGTATACTGTGAAAATTTCAACTGGCTATCTAAAACGGTTCGAAAGATACAGCCGTTTAAAGATAGGACAGACAGACGGATGGACAGATAGACAGATATCGTAGGCTTAGGCCTATTATTACTAATAATAGGGTCCCGTTTTTGCCCTTTGGGTACGGAACCCTAAAACGTCTTTTTTTGCCAACGTCGCCAACGTATTTGTGATGCCTCTGGTGTTACAGGGGCCTTACGGACAGCAGCTAATTGCGGCACCTAATCCGCTCAGTTGGAAAATCACGCTAACGTGAACCTTATCACGCCCAGATACGGTTTGCGGTCGCGTGATTTTCCAACTGAGCGGATTAGGTGCCGCAATTAGCTGTTGTCCGTAAGGCCCCAGGTATCTATATGCGACGGTGACTGCTTACCATCAGGCGGCCCGTCTGCTTGTTTGCCACCTAAGGCATAAAAAACCGTTTAGGCTGTAGGGCGTGCCAAAGAAACCATGATACTGTCATACATACACACAATATAGGTACATACATACACGCGAAAAACATACCTAACCTTCCTTTTTGCGCAGTCGGGTATAAAGCATGAATTTTTATTTTTTTACGTCGTACTAGGCTTACGTTTGACCGCGATCTCGCCTGATGGAAAGCGATGATGCGGTCGAAGATGGAGCACGTTTGCCCAGTAATAACCTATTAACCCTAGAGTTGAACACTCCAAGATTGTAATGCTGCGGAAACACAGACAGGGGCAAGGCATTCCATTGTTTTGCTGTTCTAATTAAGAAAGTGGAGTCAAAACGCTTGGTGCGAATAAATGGTATTTCGAGCAAGTAAGGGTGACGCCTTGCCGTTCGTCTGGACGTCCGGTGATGAAAAGGTGATGGGGGAACAAGTTCGTGAAGTTCCGTAGCACACTCTCCGTGGAAGATCCTATAAAATACCGACAAGCTTGCGACTTTACGCCGGTGGTTCAGATTCTGAAGTTTCTTTCCAACCAACACCTCAACAAACTTTCCATATCATCGAAAAATATTACCTTCTGCTTGTAAGTTATTATTTAAACTGTGCCAAAAGGATTGATAGTCAGCAATTTTATTTTCTATGTCAAAAACACGTATCACCTACTTTTTATCGAATGTAATACTTATTAGGTATGTAAATAGATATTTTAGATGAATAAATTATGTGTTGCATAAAACTTGCTTAGTTTATTAATTCGTTTTAGGGTTCCTTTTACTTAATTTTGTGTTAAAAAGACGGGTAACGATGACTTTTTCTACTACGCAACAATTTATTGATTTTTGGAAAAAAAATTGGCCAAAGTTTGCTATAGTAATTTTTAAACTTTCGCGATTTGAACACATGTTTTAAACGTTTATCGGGACTTATCACGTATTATTTAATTTAGGTAAATAATATGTACCTTTCGCTCGACGTTTCGACCATGTTACAATGGCCGTGGTCACGAGCTGACTGAGAACTGCGGGGAAATAATACGTGATAAGTCCCGATAAACGTTTAAAACAAAGTTTGCTATGTTGAAAATAGAGAAACAATATCTAAAATTATATTTTGATAGCAATGTAGTGTGGGTTAGTAAATAAAATATATTAAAATACTGTTGTGTCATAAGTATCTACTTTTCTCGAATGTGACACAGATATTAATACTCGTATCTACTGAAGTTAGTACCTAAGTTTTGTAACTATGGATCACTACGCTACACATAAATGGATCTAAATTCTCAGCTAACGCAATATTCCACGGAACCTCATTTGCAAATTGGTCACGCACTTGACATTACTAAAGTAGGTTACGGCATAAAGGCCGGTCAACAGCCCAATTTGCTATAAAAAAATTGAGTAACACCTCTTTCTATAATAATTATAGAGATACACTTATGTTACTGGCCATTTACAAATAAAAAACCTGCCGTCATTTCCGAGAGCGCCGCTTTCGCAACTGTTTATAAAACCCAGAAAAGACTTACGAAATGGCATAAATTAGCAGAAAAATGATATAACTAAATTATAAAATTATAGTCTTACCTAATTCTGCTCCTTTAGACCTCTTCTTCTTCTAAAAATTATCACCAACACAGATTATATTTGCGAAAAAAAAACTTTAAGTCACGCACTGCACTAAAAAAACACTGGCAACTCGCGGCGGATTAAAAAATCATTCGGCTGTCAAAATGGAAAGCGCGCGAACAGCGCCAGCCATGGCAAAGAACAGACGCAACATCCAAAATATGAGGCCAAAGAAGTTATGCAATTTTATTACAGCGTATTACATAAAATCGCCGTTGGCAGTTCGCGGTCTTATTATGCAAAAGACTGCTTTTTGGGTTATACGATGGGTCCTTATATATTTTTTAAATATATTTTTAATGGCTAGCGTGTGCTGGCGAGTGGATGAATGAATTTGCTCTGAAGACAACTGAGACCATCTTCGACCCCACCTCTTATGTTGGGAGTGGGGTGTTTGTCTTATATTTATGTCGTCCGAGTTCTCCGAGTTGCAAAGGCGCGTGCAGATCTGCCGCCCGATCAGCCTTGGGTAAATAAAACCGGCCAAGTGTGTCGGGCTCGCACACTGAGGGTTCCGTACCACCACATAACTTGTTAGCTACTACAGTACAAACAATAGTGCAAAAGACAAAATTCCATCAACTCCCAGGCGGTTACCCATCCAAGTACCGGCCGCGCCCGACGTTGCTTCACTTCGGTGATCGTACGAGAACTGGTGGTGAACAGAAATGTGTCACCGACTCGCACTTGGTCATTATTTATTATTATTTTGTTATACTTTAGAGTGTGTACTATAATCATGTTAAGTTTGACGCTTGTATGTATTACCGTTATTACATTAGAGCTAATACAAAAATACATAAAAAATACGTTTGTTGTATGGGGACCCCTTTCGTTTTTACTTTTTGACTTTTTTATTATTTGTTAGTCAATCCGCCGTAACATTACATATTCTGTGAAAATTTCAACTGGCTTTCTATTACGGTTCGAAAGATACAGCCGTTAATAGGTAGGACAGACGGACAGACGGACAGACATCGTAGGCTCAGTAAAAGAGCCCCGTTTTTACCCTTTGGGTACGGAACCCTAAAAAGTGACATTGCTCGTGTAGAGTTAAGTTTGTTGTCGCATTTTTTCTGATGAACATTTCCGATTTATCCGCGAAGTTTATATTACTTTCCTTATTTTAAGCTACAGAATAGATATTGTCTTTTTTTGGAAACTATATATTCGTGTTGCCTTTATGTGGACAAATCTGCCATCTATATCATCCTCAAAGGACTTGACTTCTTGGCCATCCTCAAAGGAGAGTCAGTACAGTACCCTTAGTACAAGTTTTGATAGTATTCGAAAACTTTTTTCGTTTTCGTATTGTTCCATACATTGCTGGGCTGAAAGGTATTCGAAAACTTTTTTCGTTTTCGTATTGTTCCATACATTGCTGGGCTGAAAGGTATTCGAAAACTTATTTCGTATTAGAGTGAAGCAATCTATACCGCCGATTACTACCGATTTTAGTTCTTCCACGTTTCCGCTGGAGGCGCTTTACTAAAATGTATGGAACAATACGTTAACGAAAAAGTTTTCGAAAACTATCAAATCTGGGACCAAGCGTACAGTCCGCTTTTCAGTAAGCATTTTATTCCTCTTGAGAGAATTTTGGCCTAGCTCGTCTTGTGCATTTGCCTGTATCGAGTATTGAGATTTTTAAGTTTTGTTAAATATTGTCAAACAAGCCGTAGTCACAGTCAAAGTCAAGCGTAATAAGTCACGGTCAAGTCCAAGTCATGCCTTAGTAAAGTGGCATGTTACATTGAGGCTACTATATGGAGCTTTGGTAACACCATGAAAATAGGTACCATGTTTCACCGCGTTATAAAGACAATCCAAATGCTCAAGCCCACTACCAGTTGGCAGCGTACCCAGCATGCTGGTGGCATTACCACGTTGAATAGCAATGCTTATGCGTTGAGCCAGAAACACGCCAGCATTTTGGTCACGCGTCGCATTAACCAGGCGCTCTGAAAGATTTTTGAAAATGAGGTGAGCTTCCCGGTCCCCAAGGGACCTCTGTCTCGCCCTCAAATATGTAACCACTGCCGAGGTTTGCTTAAGTATGTTAGCTTCTGCCCGCGGCTTCGCCTGCGTATTTCTAAGGAAAAACAATGGAACGCAATCTCTACGCAAAATCTTGTAAGCAATATTTTAGGTATATACTATATACCTATATATAAATACCTACGCTGTGTAGGTATTTTAGGTATAAGTGCCTCATCCCATTGGTTATTGCTGACCTATCTTACTGGAATCGATAGTTTTTCCGGGATGAACAGAGGTATCCTACAGCAGGCCTAGCGTGGGCCGTGGACAAATTGTCTATCCACCGTTTTTACCCCGCGAGAAAAAGACAAACGTATCCATATTCTAGCTTTGTCGCGTCTAGGCGTGGATAAAAACGGTGGAAAGACAATTTATCCACAGCCCGTGCTAGGCCTGCAAGAATCAATAATGTTTCAGGGATAAAAAATTGCCATTGTACTTATCCTAAATACTGTTTTAAACTGTCACGGTTGTTCACTAAAGTTATAAGACTAAGAAAGAGGGTAGATCGTTATGTCTGCACCTAACTTTTTAACTGATCTCCAACCACCCGCATTCTTCAGTCTTCCCGTGAACATGGTGCATGTAACTGCGCCGAAATATCGGGAGCTCATTCCACAACCTTACCACGGTAAATATTCCGTAAATAATCATATAACTTTATCCTAAATATCTTATCCATGACTATCTCACACTACATACACTCACCCACACTTATTCACTTACATACACTCACCCACACATCTTCACTCGCATACACTCACCCGCACTTCTTCACTCACATATACTCACCCTCATACCAACCACCTTACTCACATTATAACACTCTCCCTCTTTCACCCACCCCTACATAATAAATTTATACGTGCCAAACGTTTCGATACCACGTGTCTAGTCCGTACAGCTAAGGATTGGAACAACCTGCCAACCTCTTTGTTTTCTGATAGATATAATCTTGAAAACAAGGCCAGAGTGAATAGGTATCTTCTAAGTCTGCGTGCTTCATCTTCGACCACATCGTCGCTTACCAACAGGCGAGTTGGTGCTCAAACGCTGATCTATCCGCGTTTAAAAAAAACCTAAATGCAAAATAAAATGCAATAAATCACAGAAAACAGAAGTAAACAATTTTTTTTCTGGCAATAAATTCATGACCAAAATGTCATGACTTCCTCATTTTTTTAAAGTATTGATCGCTAATAATGACATGGTAGACACGTGTCCTTAAGCTTTATATGGGGTACCGGACGTAGCCAATAAAAATATACTTATTAAAAAGTTAATGATGTCGGTGTCAACAAAAAAATAATCGAAGATGGGCCATGCTATTTTGGGACAAGCAAGACAACCAAGTCAACGCCCGTTGAATTGAAGGTCTTATAGAAGAAGACGTTTTTACTTGCATGGTTATAGGAAGGTGCCGTCCAGTGCTCGAAATGGACCGGAACGATGTTCCGGTTCGTGAAATCACCGTTCCGTTTCGTAAAAGTTCTCCTCATATCATTCAGCAGTGGAAAGAACGGTAACTATACCGTTCTTTATCGATCGTCAAAGTCGATCAAATGCTTTAAAAGAGGATGTGAGAATTACGGCGAAGGCAGATAGCGGCGAAATTCGGAAATGTGGCCATACCATGGTTATACCTATTTGGCTTAAGCAAATAATGACCACATTTCCGAATTCCGTTGGAAATAGAAGAGATTTGACAAGCGCTGTCTTAGAGCACCAAGTGGAGTAAGAATCGTTATTACGAATGCGCTGCTTGCTTCCAAACAATTGTGTATGTTCTATATCTGGTTGTTATTATGTATTTAAAAACTATATAATTATGTATGTATCAGTCTCTGGCAGCCATATATCAAGCTTTGCTTAGTTTGGGGTCAGATGACCGTGTGTGCAAAAAAATGTCCAAAGTATTTATGCATTTATTTAAACAGGTAACTTGACTAACTTGCTTTAGCCTACCTCACAGTAAAGGTAAAAAAAGAAAAGAAAAAAAGTTGTGTAGAGTTTTGGCGCCAACGTGGAAAAAAAACGTCGCATCATTGTATTATTTTCCTAAACTTGTATAAACTTGGATTATTATTTATAAGTGTAAGGTGTATTAATAAATATGTGTTCGAGTGAGGGCAAGTGACATTATAATGTGGCGAAACGTGTATTTTCATGTCGATTACAAAACTCCGTAAGAGAAGAGCCTCTATTAAGAGGGGGCAACCGAAATTTTATGCTAATTTGCCATGATATTCTAACTAAACCAAATATCCGATCACCGTAATAATTGATATATGTGAATTTTCAATTCATTTTCTTTCCGCCATTAAGACAGAAACATAATAGCAAGATATTTACTCGATACTTTAATGTTTTGAAAATGGTGCCTTTTTGCTAATTTTTTTGATTTTACTTGGAAAGTACTTCAGTTACATATCTAAAATAAATACTCACCGAAGGAAAATATAGTTTGTTTTCCAGTGTTAAGACAAAATTTACCTAGATTAATTAGTACTCTCATAATAAATTATATTCGATTTGAGACTTACGTCCTTTAGTTCTAAGCAACTATTCGGTCAAACGGCAAGTCCGATATTCAGTCTTATTCTGTTGCGCTTTGCATCTAAATAGCGAAACATGCTCCGTTTAACCTCAGTACCGCACTGTGCCTCAACGGGGAAGGACGCACGCGCTTGCTTTTCGCCTTGGTTTTATCTTCCGAGTGCGATTATATCAACACCTACTGTATTTTCAAACAAAGGATAATATAAAAAATCGATGGCTCGAACGCGACCACTTGATGCGGCTACCAAGTGGTGACAATGACCTTAGAGCACAGACTAGGTAAAGCTACTACGAAAAAATAACATAGATACAAATAAAATGGATACGACTAGGCCCTAACGAATCCATTATTATGTATGCTCAGTAATATAACTATTAGAGTCGGAGTGTTTCTTTGTGACAGACAAACAGACAGAGAGAGAGAGAGAGAGAGAGAGAGAGAGAGAGAGAGAGAGACGGAGAGAAGCAGAGAGAGAGAGTCAGAAAGATAAAACTAAAAATTAAATGACATTATAAAATAATTTAGATTCATTATAATTTTATAAAATTAAAATTAAAAATCATTTAAATTAATGTGATGGTTAATTTGACTTGAGAGTTCCATCCACATTTTCTCACGTTTTTACGAGAAGCGGCTTTCTGCAAAAGGAGGAAGGTTCTCAATTTTAACAGACAAAAAATAGCTTGGTAATAATGGAAGCAAAAAAACATCTTCTAATAAAAAAAAATTTAAATGTGGAAAGTCAAACAATAGGTACTTATGTTTTTAACCGACTTCAAAACAGGGGCAAGGTTCTCAATTCAACCGGTATAAAAAAATACTAGTCGAATTGAGGACCTTCCTCCTTCTTTGAAGTCGGTTAAAAACATAAGTACCTACTGTTTGACCAGTTGGGTTGGCTCGGGTATGTGCTGGTAAGGGGAAATGCACAATACACTAGCGGGACTACTTACCTTAGTCAAAGTCAAATACTACTTACCTTTTTATCCGACTTCAAATAAGGAGGAAGGTTCTCATTTACCTTAGAGTACCTTCAATTCGACCAGTATTTTTTTATACTGGTTGAATTGCAGTCCACCACTGCGGTGCAACAATGCGGTGCAACACTGCGTTGCAACACTGCGGTGCAACAGTGCGGTGCAACAGTGCGGTGCAACAGTGTGGTACAACAGTGCGGTACAACAGTGCGGTACCATCTTTAAATATTTTGAATCAGTAGCATAAAATACGAGTTTCTCAGATCAAACGCTAGGTGGCACCACCAGTATTTCAGCAAAGTGAAGTTATATCAAAAAATAAATAGCTATTTTTGAATATTTTGAACTAATTGGTTGGAAACATAGGTGAGTTTTTTTTTGAGGATTAGGTGAGGTTTTGCGTGATTTGCGTCCAACACTAGATGAGAGCATTTATATTTCAGAGAATCTTGACTTGTATCGTAAAATATTTCTGCCATCCTTGCATATTTTAAATCAGTAACGGTGATTATAGATTGTTCAGTTCTAATACTAGAAGACATCTTCAATATTTCAGTGAAGACGTTAAATCAGAAAATATTTCAGCCATCCTTGAATATTTTAAGTCTGTGGCATCGATTAATGGCTGCTGAGGTCTAAAGCCAAACGACGGCACCAATATTTCAGAGATTTTGAGAAGTAGCTTCACTAACGAAATTTCTTTATTTAATTCAAATCCGAAAATATTTTGACCATCACTACATATTTTGAGTTTTATTCAGTGGTAAATGATTTCACAGGGTGAGTATTAGGGAACTAACGCAGTATTTTTCATACATTTTGGGTAATGAGAAGCCACAGGCAAACCACGGCAAAACTTATCTCAGATGGCGCCACCTTCGCTGGTGCTGTCATTTGTGGCTTATTTGAGGTTATAAACATTGCTCTTGAATGAAACAATAAAAATAAACTTTGCCTTTAAACAGTAAAATGTTTCTTATATTTCAGAGAATCATGACTTGTATCGTAAAATATTTCTGCCATCCTTGCATATTTTAAATCAGTAACGGTGATTATAGATTGTTCAGTTCTAATACTAGAAGACATCTTCAATATTTCAGTGAAGACGTTAAATCAGAAAATATTTCAGCCATCCTTGAATATTTTAAGTCTGTGGCATCGATTTATGGCTGCTGAGGTCTAAAGCCAAACGACGGCACCAATATTTCAGAGATTTTGAGAAGTAGCTTCACTAACGAAATTTCTTTATTTAATTCAAATCCGAAAATATTTTGACCATCACTACATATTTTGAGTTTTATTCAGTGGTAAATGATTTCACAGGGTGAGTATTAGGGAACTAACGCAGTATTTTTCATACATTTTGGGTAATGAGAAGCTACAGGCAAACCACGGCAAAACTTATCTCAGATGGCGCCACCTTCGCTGGTGCTGTCATTTGTGGCTTATTTGAGGTTATAAACATTGCTCTTGAATGAAACAATAAAAATAAACTTTGCCTTTAAACAGTAAAATGTTTCTTGACAGTGGCGAATCTCAGAAAAAAGTTAATGTTTCCTTAGCTGGTAAAAAAGCGAATCTTTTGGCAAGGTAGGTATGCAATAAAATTATCAATCACTGCGTTGCAACACTGCGGTGCAACAGTGCGTTGCAACACTGCGGTGCAACAGTGCGTTGCAACACTGCGGCGCAACAGTGCGATGCAACACTGCGTTGCCACACTGCGTTGCAACACTGCGTTGCAACACTGCGTTGCAACACTGCGTTGCAACACTGCGGTGCAACACTGCTTTACAACACTGCGGTGCAACACTGTGGACCAAGTAGACAGAGACACTAAGATTATACAAGTCGCATTGAGAACCTTCCTCCTTATTTGAAGTCGGATAAAAAGGTAAGTAGTAATACCTACTGTTAGACCGGCCGGGTTGGCTCGGGTAGGTACTGGTAGGTCAAACAGTAGGTATATTAGGCCGACTTCAAATAATGAGGAAGGTTCTGTGAAGGATGATGATGATATTTTTTAGTAAATTGAATTGAATGGAATGGAATTGAATTGCATTGCATTAAATTACATTAAATTAAATTAAATAAATCATACTTAAATAGATATTAACAACCAGGTATACTCGTAGAACAAACACAAAATGTTCATCACATTAATTTTGTCCTAGGTGGGAATCGAACCCACGCCCGAAGCTCAGAAGGTAGGTTCACTACCAACTGGACCAACGGGCTTTCGGGTATTTCGTTTCGCGTGTTTCGTTTAGTATAGTATAGCATAGCGTAGCGTAGCATAGCATAGCATAGCATTAGTTTAGTTTAGTTTGATTTAATGTTTAACGATCTCTGACTCTCTGTCTCAAGCGTAAAATTTTAATTTGAAAATTAATTTAGGCAATTTCAATTTAATTTATATAATTTATTAATTTTATATTGATATTGTAGAAAACTTAAAAATTAAGTTTAAAAATATACAACAAACACAATTTTGAAAATTGAAATAAACAATTTACGGTTTTGCGCGCCGCGACCGAACCCAGCTAATCGCCAAAACGCCAACATTATGCTTATCCTGTGTTTATTACTCCTTGCCGCATGACGAGTTCGACTACGCGAGTTATGTGTACTGGAGCTGCGCGCGACTGCCGCGCTGCCGTGGTTGTGTTTCACACTAATGCGGGTGATGCGAGACGCGCGGGTGAAATCAGAAATTTTCCTCGCTTTATACGCACTCTTAAAGTCTCCACTACTTTACTAAAGCAGTAAGTACTACAGTCAGTAAAATCAAATTGTAAAATACAAAAGACAATCAGACCATTGCCCAGCAATAGGCGAAAACACAAAAAAAGCCGGATTTATTAACTTCCCGAGATGCTCGTCCACGTTATCGCCGAGCCGTATTGTGATCGTGCGACGCAATTTTTTTAAGAACGGTGTTTTACTTTTTTATGAACAAATAAGACGTTGTTCTTTACAAAATTTCGTCTAAAAAAAGTTCACCCAACTTTTGACTCGTTCGCGGGCCGGATTAGCAACCTTGGCGGGCCGTATGTTGGATATCCCTGTTCTAAAGTATAATAACAAATAATAAATAATGGCCAAGGGCGAGACGGTGACAAAATAAATTTCTGTTCATTACCAAGTTATAATACTCGAGCGCCTGTAGCAAACTGCGTAGCAATTAGTCCGACGATTTTAGAAGGCGTTCCAAAATCACGCTGCGCCAGTTCCTCACGCGGTGAGGAACTGGTAATTCGGTTATTGGACAACCTTATTGTATTTTGTTGTGATACGGAACCCTCAGTGTGCGAGCCCAACTCGCACTTGGCCGGTAATTTTTTTAAACCTTAACGCTTAGGTGTATATCACAATAGTGCAACGGCAAAATCCTCCCAGAGAAACTAATTTAAAAAAAACATGTCGATCGACTGTCGTTGTCGATGTCATTATCATCAATATGTCATTTGTCTTGTCTGACTTGTCTTGCTTGTCTGGCTGTCAGTTTCGCTACGATAGGATACGATACAATACAAAATTATTGTGTTGTTGTGTTGGGATCGGGATATATTCCTAGAGGAATATACTATATTATAGACTTATCGAAAAGGATAGCCATTGAAATTGTTTTGGTGAATTTGTAAAACCAAACACTAACTAATTACTCATTAAAATACTACAAAAAGCCACACCAAGAAACTCCCGTTTGACCCGTTTCTCATCAGTGATAACCATCGCCTTCCTGTTAGATTATTTTTCATAAAACATTTCACTCATTTCAGCGACTTTAAACCCCAATTATGTTACCACGACCATACTACACCGAGCAAGACACGAGAAAACGCCAAATCGACACGCTAAAAATATTCAACGAGCATGTCGTTGAAGTGAGTGAAAATTCAGAATATCGCGTCGAATTCATCACGAACGGGGCTAACATGTCTCTAAACGTGATTCTGGGACCTGAATTTCCTTCTGAGAAGCCTACAATATACGTGAATCCTCCAATAGTGCACGCGTGGGTTGGTGAAAATTCCAACCAAGTTGTCGGCGCTCCTGGCTTGATAAATTACACCCAGCATTCAGATTTAGGACGTGTAGTGCAAGCTATCATTAGAGAGTTCCAGAAGTATGTTCCTAATAGTGAGGAAGTGAATTCGAGTGAGACGAGTCCACAGTCTAACTACAGCGTCCAGTCTTTGATGTTTCCGGAACTAAATGAACTGACCATTGATGAGTTACAGGAGGTTTTGGAGAATCCTGACTTACAGGTGACTAAGTTTGACAGTTTTATAGCTGGGTTTCCTATCAAAGGTGCAACTATACTTCACGCCGAAACAGTTGCTTTCGTACCAGTTCGGTCGTGCATGGAGTACTGCTCTTATCTATGGAAAGGATCAGCTAAGCACCAGCTTGGGGTGTTGGAGTCTATTGAGAAATGTGCCAAGAGGCCGTTCAGTAACAAATCCCTAGTTCAGACTAAGCTTCTTAGTCTTGAGCATAGGCGCAAACTTGCTGGTATTGGCATCGATTCTGATGTTCTTTAAACAAACTAAATTTGACAGCTCTAAAATTGTTGCCATCCTTCTCTTACGTATTAAAATGAAAAAAAAGGCAGATAATTTTAGTCCTGTCAGATTGGTTTAGTTTAGTGAGTGGTATGCCAGAATCGACACCATTATCAGTTTTTTATCGGATACATTTCGGAGAGAGTGCATCAGCTCTGCATGATCTAATTTCCTCCTGCCCATTTTTCTATCAGACTGCCAGAGCAGGCACATATAACTATTATACTTACCGGTAATAAAATAATTAATTAGAAGTAAATTAAAATCGACTTCCAAGATTTGATAACACAAACTAACAAGTTAGTTAGGTACAAGTGAAGCTAATATAAAGTAAAAAGGTTGTTGCCTTTTTTTGCTGTAAATACAGTGTAAACTCTACATAGCGATACTTAAGGGACTGTGCATTTTATGGCGTTATTGAGAGTTGCCATTTAACGGGCTCTTATACCAAAATTGACGGTTTTAAATCAATTTTATTCAGTCAAATTACAATATTTGAGCTGGAAAAAAATACATGTCACAGATACACCTGTGTTTGAGTATGATTTGGTTTAAAACACGATACAAGAAAATTTCCTCGATCAATAAAAAATCTGAAACAAAGTCGATTTAGTTATTTTTTTGTGTTTTATGCTCTAACGAAAGCTCGTAACAACCTGGAAATTGCATGTACTGAAAGGCAATCCTATTCAAAATTTTTTGGTTTGGACAGATTTTTAATGGTGTATAGTTTCGTTTTTTTGTGAAATTAGAAGCGTAAAAAGGTCGCGAGAATTTGCGCGCGCCGTGCTCAGTACCGCGCCAGGCGTCATCGAGGTCGGACCTATGTTCGTATTTGTCGTTGCACTCCCCCCGCGGGCCTCCTGACTCTTGCGTGGCAAAATACATTGTCGCTATAACTTGGCGGTGGCTGAGGGACCGTTTTGTTGCCTACGCGACTCGGATAACCGGCCGTTAAATGCGGTGAAGAAAAAATAATATAATTTTTTTTATTATAATATTAATGTATTTACTAGTAAAGTATAAAATTTACAAACAACTAACATTAATATTGATACAAATAACAACACTTATTTCGTGTCTGTGATCTTCATCTGACGTTTATTGCTGCTCATGTATTTTATTTTATTTTATTTTCAATATGAGGTGTTAGAAAGTACTGTTGCTTGCTAAATAATGTCGTTTTGTTGTCATTGTTTAGTGAGTGAGATGCTACACAGTATCATTGTATGGAAAAAAGGTAAACCGACCAAAGTCAAATAATTTTAACATTTTAGGGAGTTGGTCGTTAAATTGAGTGTCGCTATATAGAGTTTACACTGTAAATTAAAAATAATGTGTCCATTTACAGGACAAACTCCTCGAAACCAACCCTCAGCTGGTCGAGCTGGACTTGGAGACCGAAGAACTATTGTCCAGCATCGAAGAAATTGCCCAAGACAACATATCCAAGCAGCAGGTTTTAGATGACATGAAAACGGACGTCATAGACCGCATTTCAAGTATAGTCCAGCTGAAGATGAGCTACGAAGAGTTGAATAGAAGACATCAGAAGTTGTGCGAGATGTATGACCCGCATCGAATCAGGGATTGCTTGAAGCAGGCTGCGGGCAGAGCTGATGAGGATGCAGACAGCATTGCAGAGCAGTTCTTAATGGGTATGTAATTTTAGGGTTCCATACCCAAAGGGTTTAAACGGGACCTTGTTACTAAGCCTACGCTGTCTGTCTGTCCGTCCTACCTTTTAACCGGTGTACCGGTGATTTATTTTCTTTCTTTCTCTCATTACTAATACTGTGAAAATTTCTATCTATTACGGTTCGAAAGATATAGCCGGTAATAGGTAGTACAGACAGACGGACATATGGACCTCAGTACCCTTTCCCAACTGGTGGGTCCTAAAATGAACATATGGATAAGACGAAAATCATGTCTAATGTCCATGTTGTACCCGTGCCAGTAGTCGTTCGGAACGATACTTTTGAAGTTATTGACAATTAAACCTATCTTAGACAAATTCTTCAGCATGTGCTGTGGCATTGTGAAGCCACAGAAGAAACTAGAATCGCTGCCGGATTGCATGGGGCACCGTTGCCTCTTTCATCCGCGTCACCGCAACAGCTGGACTGCTTTTCATCATCATTGCTTACACTACCATCTACACCACTGGAGCAACTGTGCCAGCGCCTCAGAGCCTCACTCCGGTATTTCAAGGAGTTGGGTTGGCTTAGCTAGGTGCTGGTAGGGGGAAATGCACAATACACCCCTAGCGGGACGTCAGTGCAGGATCACCCCCATCTCGAATAAGAATAAATTCTTCAGTTAGGTAAGTCCATTGCCCATCCGAGTTTGATTATTCGGGCGACCTAAAGAGGTCGCAGCGTTCGGGAAATCTTCTCGTCCAAGATACCACAGTGCCTAAAGACAAGGGTCTTTGATGACTGTGTGGTGCCAGTGATGAAATGGTACGGAGATGTGGTCCGTAACTGTAGGCCTTTTGGAAAAACTCAGAGTCACACAACGGGGTCAACGGGCAATGGAGAGAGCTATGCTCAGAGTTTCTTTGCGCGATAAAATCCGGAATGTGGATATTTGCTAAAGAATCAGAGTCACCGACATAGCTATAAAAATTTGCAAGTTAAAGTGGCAATGTGCAGGCCACATCGCTCGAAGAACTGATAACCGATGGGGAAGAAAAGTTCTTGAGTGGAGACCACGAACCGGAAGACGCAGCATAGGTAGGCCTCCCACTACACGGCCTGACGACAGTGGATGCAGATGGCAGGCTGTCGTTCAGTGTGGAGGCTAATGGTGGGAGGCCTATGTTCAGCAGTGGACGTCTTCTGGCTGATGATGATGATGAATAATTATTCTGATGTAGGAAATATGTTTTAATGCAAAATTACTTTATTGTTGGTGAATCATCATCATCATCATCACCATCACCATCATCATTTCAGCCATAGAACATCCACTGCTGGACATAGGTCTCCCTCATCGATCTCCAAAAGGGCCGGTTAGAAGCGGCGTTTCCCTGCGGTCTCTTTTATGTCGTCTGTCCATATTGTGGGTGGGTGTGGGTAAATAAGTGGTTAAGTGGACCTCATGTTTATTATTTTAATTTCAGGTAAAATTCCAGTGGAATCGTTTGTGACCAAATTCGCCGAGAAGCGAGCGATGGGACAAGCGAGGAGAGCTAGGGAAGAGCGACTCGCCCACCAACTGGCGCAACTAGACAAGGCTACAACCTAAACTAAAAAAAAAAAAGAATTAAAAATAAACATTCCCTTTGACAGATGTTTTACAGTGATAGCTCGTGGTAGCTGTCAAAACGCGATGTAGACAAAGAAAAAGCGACTTTACGCGTTCCTGTTGCTTCTACTATTGTTTTTAAACCGAAAACAATGTTTAAGCGACAGGATCGTCACGCAAGTAATTATTATGGCTTTCTTTAATAAAGAAGATTAGAAATGTGTTTGTATTTGGAATAGAATAGAGAAGATTTTAAATGTCAGAATAAAAATCAGTCATATAAACTCTCAAATGTCAGTGGTTACCGTCAGTACAGGTAATGTATTTGCCATCTATCTATATGTATAACTTCATTGATATTTACAACCTTTTTACAGTGTGGTAGGTAGGAAAACAATGGAGCGGCTGTACCTAATAGATATAAAATAGCCGCGCTAAACATGGCTGCCAGGGGGTTTACGCGCAACTCGTTGCGCTGTCTCAAACTGACGTTAAAACCGCGCAGTTCGGAAAATCACGCGAACGTGAACCTTAACGCGCTCAGATACGGTTTACGGTCGCGCAACATTTTTTCATCTAAACTGGATTGCTTTAAACAGCTAGGCTAGGCGTAAGGCACCAGTTCTTTGTGTCACAAAATTTTCACCCGCGCGCAACCCACAACTTTTTACATTGTGATTGCTGATGTCCTCCTCCGGCGGAGGACCGAGATTTGTGGAAGGAGGTGGGGGAGACCTTTGCCCATCTGTGGGACAGAAAAGGTTAAAAAAAATGCTGATGTCAGAGCCAATAAATGCTTGGACCTAGTTTAGAGACTGATAAACATTGATGTAAGTAAACTGATTAACAACTTATACCTACCGAATTAACAATGGCACCAAGCTTTTATCATGAAATACCTACTTAAAACCTTAAAACAGCTGTTTCATGCATCGTACGTAAATTACTTTTTAGGGTTCCGTTCCTTAAAAGGAAAAACGAAAACCTTATTTTTTTAATTTATATTACACGTAAGATTAAGCTGGTTACTCCGACTATAGTTTCAACCGCATTAGACCTTATACTTTGTTCTCCATGAAGACTGAAATTTGTATCAAATACTCGGGTCTACGGTCTCTTTCAGGTGTGAAAAAAAAAATCTGTAAGTCTAATGTGACCAAAAGATATGACCACTTATGTCGCATATACTTTGTGATTTCACAAAACCTATAGGGTACTTCCCATTGACCTAGCAAAATCATGAAATTTGGCAAGAGGCAAGGTCTCATATAAAAGAAAAATCTGAATGTCGGTAATTTAAAGCTATCTACAATCTATACTAATATTATAAAGAGGAAAGATTTGATTGTTTGTTTGTTTGCATTGAATAGGCTCCGAAACTACTGAACTGATTTGAAAAATTCTTTCACTGTTGGGAAGCTACACTATCCCCGGTTAACATAGGCTATATCATATTTTCAAAAAAATAGGGATCTTACTAAAACTCCAATAATGTAACCCAAGGTGTAAAAAATTAGTTTTACAATTTTGACTTTGCGTGTTTGACAGTTCTAAGACAGGACAACGTCTGTCAGGTCTGCTAGTATCATATAAAATAATATTGTTTTGCGATTACAAACTTACATTTTGTAGTTGGTTTGTACCGAAGAACCTTATTGTCCACTACAAAGTTATGTTTGTCTTTCAATATTTTAAATAAGTTTTTTTGTGAGGACTCGCTCTCTTTGATTTCCGACCAACGGAGCCCTCAGAGCGCGAGTCCTACTCGTACTTCTCCGGTTTTTCTATGGAACACCTGATTTTTTCGTAATTCTAAGAGCCATATTACAAAATGCAATTGTTCAATTTAGTATCTGGATTTACGGACATAAAACGAAAAAGTAAACCCATAAAGTGTCAAGGCGAATATAAAACGTTTATACCAATAACGTAAATTTCATTATTCAAGGAAAACTCATCTTTCCCTCAGAGAGGTTTACGAAAAACGTGAGACACTGTTTTAAACTATCACGGTTGTTCACAAAAGTTATATGATAAAGATTATTTATTTGCACAAAACACGAGTAAATCATACACACATTTAAAACGCATGCACAATAGGTGGTTTAAAATATTTGTCACTTTGTATCATGTTTTGCCTAGTTTATAGGCGTACAAATCTAGAGAGATGGTATAAAAATACCGTAAATATTATTTATATAAAAAGTATTAATTTAATTAACTGTCGAAACAATTTCAAATGTTTAGATATGATGTTATTCATATTATAATAAAATTGTTAACAGATAGACATTACTATTATTGTATGTTAAACTAATGATGAACAACTTAAGTAGGTACTTAATTATATATTGGAGGCAATATGTTCACGTATGTTGAGTTTTTCCAAAATAAGTAGCCGTTATTTTCAACAAAAAATACAAATCTATTTATTATAGAAATTGAATTTTCTATACATATTTCCATTTGATAGAATCAAAAGGCCAAAATACAGTTTTCGATGTATTTTTCGCAAAAAAAAAATACCGTTCTCTGCTGAAATTATAACTATATGTAACTGTATAATGTATTATAGTTAATAATCTAAGTAATTTGTGTGGAAACTTGTTATACTGTTATAAGTAGATTTGTACACAATATTTATATTATTATTACATAATCATTGAAACTTAGTTGAGTATTTTATATATAAAAGCCGGGGTAACTCGGGCCGTGTTGCTTGAGCCACATAATAAATATTAACTACTTTAGCGTGTACTATTTGATACACTAAGCCTTCCTTGCTTTGGAAAAAAGCGGCCTGTCTTACCCCGCGCTTTAGAAAAAGTGGTTTACCTTGCTCCGCACTTTGGAAAAAAGCTGTTTACCTTACTTCGCGCTTTGGAAAAAAGCGGTTTACCTTACTTCGCGCTTTGGAAAAAAGCGGTTTACCTTACTCGGCGCTTTGGAAAGAAGCGGCCCATCTTAACCCGTTTTTTTGTAAAAGCGGTTTACCTTACACCGCGCTTAGGAAAAAATCGGTTTACCTCTTACTCTGCGCTTTGGAAAAAAGCTGTTTACCTTATTCGGCGCTTTGGAAAGAAGCGGCCCATCTTACCCCGTTTTCTAGAAAAAGCGGTTTACTGCGGCTATATTCGTCTGTCTATCTGTCCGTCTGTCTGTCCGTCTATCTTTCAAACCGTAATAGATAGCCAGTTTAATTTTTCACAGAATATGTAATGTTACGACGGATTTACTAAGAAATAATAAAAAATTCAAAAAGTAAAAACGAAAGGGGGGGTCAACAAACGTAATTTTGATTCGCTCTAATGTAAAAACGGTAATACTTACGTACAAACGTCAAACTTAGCATGATCATAGTACACACTCTAAAGTATAACAACAAATAATAAATAATGGCAAAGTGCGAGTCGGTGTCAAATTTCTGTTCACCTCCGTTTCTCGTACGATCACCGAAGTAAAGCAACGTCGGGCGCCGCTGGTACTTGGATGGTGACCGCCTGGGCGTTGATAGGATGTTGTCTTGTTTTTTTTTTTACTTTATTAGCTAACAATCTAATTACACACACCCTCTCATACACGCTATCACCCCACACAATCCGCCTCCCACATACACCCACACATAGCCACACACATGTACACATACATTTATTAGAATATACCTACGACTGTAGGTATTTATTAGATTAGTAATACATATAATGTAAATCCATTACTGGCCGTAAGTTAAGTTCGTAGTTTATTGTTTTGTTTTTAAAGGGCTGTGGATTTTGTTAAATAAATAAAATAAAATAATAATAAAATGTGGTGGTACGGAACCCACCAGTGCGCGAGCCCGACTCGCACTTGGTCGGTTTTATTCAATGTTATTGCAACTTTTACTTGGACCGAGTTTGATTTAAATTTTAATATCTTCTCTGAGTGTGGCGTTATAAACTGGAAATGCCTAAAATATCAAGGAAAAAGGTCACATATTAGTTTTAGCTAGCAATCTTTAGTCACTATGAGCCAATCCAGTCGTATATATATAGTAGTCTTTGAATCCAGTCTTGTGTCGCGAAGCAAACACACCTATTGTTTTTATCACTGTAAAATATGAAACGAAAATGGTTTTTAATTTTTACTCTCTTGTTTAATTACTGTGAACACGTGGACGCGCTTCGGTTGAAGAAAGTGTTAATTTTCAGCCGACACAGCCTACGAGCCCCGCTGTATACAAACTTAGAGACGCTCAGCCCTAAGAAATGGCCAAAATGGAGCGTCGAACCTGGAAATTTGTCAGCAAAAGGCGAGCTTTTGGAAAGCTACATGGGCAAGTATTTTTCGGCGTGGCTTCACAGAGAAGGATTGCTCCACGACCAATGTCCTGATAACTCTGTGTATATATATTCAAACTATTTGAACCGGACGAGAGCAACCGCAAACGCATTTTCCCAAACAGCTTTTCCTAATTGTAACGTCACAGTACATTTCAAAAACGTCTCTTTCCCGTTTCCGCAATACGACTCTGTGTTCCCTTACCTCATAAGCAACGCAACTGACTCTTATAAAGAATCAGGAACGCGTGAAATGAAAGAAAAGCTTAACAGAACTAACTTAAAAGATATCTATGAAAAACTGAATAACATTTCTGATATCAGAAACTCTGAAATCTGCAAAAATGAAAGCTTCTGTGATCTCACCATAGATAAGGACGAGATCGTTTTCAATTTCGGGGCATACCCTCTTGTCTCTGGACGTTTTAAAATTGGAAGTCGTTTGGTAGATGCGTTTCTCATGAGCTTTTACGAAGGGTTTCCCTTGAAAGAAGTCGGTTGGGGTGGAATTGAAAACAAAGACCAGTTGAAGCTGCTTACCAAGATAATCAACGAAGAAATGAATATTCGCTACAACCTGACGGTGCTGCGTGAATTTATACGACCTTTAGTGAAATACATAAAGGGGGCAATCGAAGATGATACGCTGTTGACTTATATTGTAGGTCACGATTCTAATTTAGCTCCGTTATTGTTTTCAATGGGGGTGAACCCTTATGTGTTGCCGGAACAATTTGAAATTATTCCCATTGGAAGCAAGCTGGTATTTCAAAAATGGACGGACGAAGTGAACGACTTTTTGAAAGTTGAGTACGTATATCAGTCTTGGAAACAGATACGAGATGGTGAAGAATTGTCATTTTTCAACCCACCGAAAAATGTCACAATGCATTTTAAAAGATTCATGGTAGATGATAATGGAATGTATTCCTGGAGTGACTTTGAAAAGATATTGAATGTGTAATCCGTTTGTCCGTTTTTACACACTTTCTATTAGCTTTACCCTGTAACTAAACTCGGTCCGAGCATTGATTTGCTCTGACAGCTGCAATAAAATTAAAATAATCATATAACTTTAGTGAACAACCGTGATAGTGTTTTGCAATAAAATTGTCAAAAGCTGAAAACATTTTTTTTAATATTTCACTTAAGTATTTCGTGTGTCTGTTAAAGCCAATCTTACTTTAAAAAAATAGGCATGATTCCTAATGTTTAATTTATTACAAATACCCGGCTCAGCGATGAATATAAGTAAATACATTACACATACTGAAAAAATAATTTGAATTAGCTGATAAATCTCTGAGATATGAGTATTTAAAGTTTTAGGTGGGGATGGAGAGGGGGTGTTCTATCCCTTTCTCGCAAAGCGTATGTTAGTATAGCATTTGTATGGCGCTCCTGAGCCGTGACGTCACGGCTCAGTATAGTGCGCTCTCTGTCCAGCATGAAATTAAATTAAATTAAAATGCTTATATCTTATTTATTTCTGAACTAATTTTAATTTTGTTTGTGTTAATGTGCTCTATTTATGATCAGCTTTTTTATGAGGTAATAAAAAAATATTAGTCATCATGCCTATTGCGATAGCATAGACGAACTAGTAGTTTTGCCAAAATTTTGAACGTATTTTAACGTCGGTCTGTCTCATTGGCGGATCCAGGGGGCTTCTTACCGAATCGAAATGCCACCTTATTTTACTAATTTTGAAGTCGGTTTTTTAATTGATAATTATTTTGTTTTGTGGTGGTACGGAACCCTCAGTGCGTGAGCCCTACTCGCAGTTAGCTGGTTTATTTGGTATTTTGTGGGCTTAAAGCCCACAAAATTTGTTAACTATGGCATGACGCCTCGACCGAAAAATAAAATGAATGGACAGGCCCAGTAGAGCCCAATTTTTGAAGATAACAAAATGAGCGCCGGCTCTCATTTCGTTTCAGTCTGTCTCTAGCCGTAGGAAGTGCAACACGTGTCTAGTATTACATGATAACGAAATATCTGACAAAATTATGCATCCATATGCTTTCCCGAAGTGTAAATACACAAATAATACCGGGATCTATTTCTTGTAACAAATTTATTGTAGGTACATTTTTATAATTAGGTGTTGACGTATATTTCCGACGGTTTTGACTCGTTTTTACTGAGCAATTTCAATGGTTAGGGCCCGTCCATTCGTTTTATTTTAGTCGAAGCTTTGACGCAGTATTTTGGTACGGCGTTAGTTGGTATGGCAATTTCGATAATTTTGTTCGAGCCCTCTCATTTTGGAGCCGGTGATTTTAAAGTTATTTTTATTGTAGTTTTAGAGAGAAAAGCGACCTTTAACTCTTATCCATATAATTCAATTTGCATTGTGTTCACCAATAACTGTATTGCAGGTCAATCACTCGTCCCCACTCAATTCCTGGTCAAACTTGCATGACGTGGTGGTAGCCCCGTCTAAACCTGTTCAAGAAATGCTTTACCCAGACCTGCTTAGCTACATAAGCTAAACCACTCTCGGCTTCAAATCGAGTTTACCAACATTCAAAAGATCGTCTAAAATATTTTTGTCAAAAGAATCAATTGTCTTCAATCAAGTGTTGCAAATCGTTTTAAGGGTCATAGACTTTGTTATTAGGTACCTACTTTTAGTCAGCTGATGAAAATTATCGAGCAAAATCGTTTCCAGTGACTCAGTACTGTATTGCACATATACGCAAGCTGTTTTGCATCAAACTGTTCTTATCAATTAGCAATAAAACATATATGAAAGATTGTGACTCGTGCTGTGCGATAAAATAAAAAATGCCGCGTAAATTCTTAATATTTTATCTGCTGTTAGGCAGTTGTGTTTACGGCCTCCAGTTGAAGAAAGTGTTAGTGCTAAGCCGGCATAATTTAAGGACTCCCTTGACTTCAACATTAGCAAGGATGACCCCAAAAGAGTGGCCCAAATGGAACGCGGAAGTGGGCCATCTGACCCCAAAAGGCGCGTTGTTAGAGAGCTTTATGGGAGAATATTTCACAGCGTGGCTGAAAAATGAAGGTTTGCTACCAGACCCGTGTCCAGAAGAAAAATCCGTCCACATCTACGCTAACACCAGACAGAGAACGAAAGAAACAGCAAAAGCATTTGCTGAAGCAGCATTTAACAATTGTAACGTCACCGTAAATTTTAAAAACATCTCAGAAATGGATCCAATTTTTGATCCAGTGGTTCACAACACTACCGAATCGTTTAAAGCGTCAGCAAAACAGGAAATGTTAGATAAACTCGCTAAGAGTGACCTTAGAGACGTGTATTTAGCGCTGAATGACATTACAGATTTAAAAAACTCCGCAATATGCAAAGAAGATGGATTTTGCGATCTATCTAAAGACAAAGATGATATTATATTCGAAGTTGGGTTAGAACCAAACGTCACAGGACCGTTTTTCATTAGCAATTCTATGGTGGATTCTTTTTTAATGAGTTATTACGAGGGGTTACCGCTAAAGGACATCGGTTGGGGCAAAATTAAGAACGACCAATGGAAGTTATTGACAAAAGTCGTGAAAGAAAACCAAAACGTGCGGTTTAATTTGACGACAGCAGCTAAAGACTTAGCTAGGCCTTTAGTTAATTATATAAAAGAAAATATTGACATGGATACTAAATTCACGTTGCTCGTTGGGCATGATTCTAATTTGAGCCCTTTATTAACTTGCATGGAGTTCCGGCCTTTTGTGCTTCCAGAGCAATTTGAGCTTACTCCTATAGGTGGTAAGTTAGTGTTTCAAAAATGGACAGATGGTGATAATGACTTTTTGAAAGTTGAATTTTTGTACCAATCATGGCAACAGCTGAGAAACGCTGAAATGTTATCTCTGGATAATCCACCTAAAAACATCACTATGTACTTAAAATCATGTACCACAGACGACGAAGGGTTCTGCCCTTGGAGTGACTTCGAAAAGATATTAAATAAATTACTTCTCTAAATTGTTTTTTTATTGGGAAATGTGAAAACTTGATACCTATTATAAACTCGATCAAATCATTACTCCAACAGTTGCAATATCATTTAAGGCGAAATGTGCTTCAAATTTGACGATTCGTCATCACGAATATTCAAAAGTAGACCTTGAAAATCAATTGATTGACATCATTTCTTCATGTTTAATAAGTGTCCTTGAAATATTTTATTCGGATGTGTTCACCGATACACGATTAAAGAAATTTGGCTCGATAGAAAAAAATCGTAAACTTTCCTAAAAAACACCCGTTTTGTTTCCCTTCAATGGATTGAATCAACTTCATTCTGATTCAATAGAAGATATTTATATTAAAAAAAAATGTGTGTTATCCTAACAATCATTCAAATACGATGATGATGATGATGATAATTTGAACTCTACCATTTGAGTAAGTAGATCGGTTTCTTCTAGGCAAGCGTGCTCCATCGAGATAGACCGTATATCATGGCGGTCAAACGCAAGTCTTTTACTTAAATAAACCGGCCAAGTGCAAGTCGGGCTCGCGCACTGAGGGTTCCGTACCACCACAAAATACAATAAGGTCGTCTTGTAACCGAATTACCAGTTATTGTTCAGGCTTTAACGCCTTCCAAAATAGTCGAAGCAATTGCAAATAGTAAAATATGGCATTTCGATTCGGTGAAATGATAAGGTCGACGTTACAATAAGGTAGTCTAAATAACGAAAATAGGTACATACCAGTTATAACTTGGTAATGAAGAGAAACTTGTCACCGACTCGCACTTGGCCATTATTTATTATTTGTTGTTATACTACCGTGCTTGGTATCAAAAGAATGGACAGAGTCCGCAACAACGCACTGCGCTCCATAACGGGTGTGGTCGACGTTGGCCAAAAAGCTGCCAGACTAAAATGGGATTGGGCGGGACATGTGGCGCGTAGTATGCATCCCGACCGATGGGCCAGGATCGTCACGCAGTGGATGCCCGACGGACGGCGCAGTCAAGGCAGGCCCAAGAAACGCTGGCGTGACGATCTTGACTCATTCCGGACTGGTTGGCAAGAGGTGGCGGAGGACCGAGATTTGTGGAGGGAAATGGGGGAGACCTTTGCCCAACAGAGGGACAGTACAGGTTAAAAAAATAATTTAAAAAAAACTTTATAATCATGCCAAGTTTGACACTTGTAGGTACCTACGTATTACCGTTTTTACATTAGAGCTAATACAAGAATACGTTTGTAGTATGGGAAAAATGGGGGATTTTGTTATTACTTTTTGACTTTTTTATTATTTCTTATTTAATCCGCCGTAACATTAACATATTCTATGAAAATGTCAACTGGCTATCTATAACGGTTCGAAAGATACAGCCGTTAATAGGTAGGACAGACGGATAGACGGACAGACGGATAGACATAAAGTCATCGTAGGCTTAGTAATAGGGTTCAGTTCTTACCCTTTGGGTACGGAGCCCTAAAAATGGGCAGGAGGGAATTAGATCATGCAGAGGCGATGCACGCTCTCCGAAATGTAGGTAGGTATCCGATAAATTAGCAACTTTGCGTCGATGATCAAAACTAAGAAGCAAGTCTGAACTAGGGATTCGTTGCCGATGAACCTCCTGGCAAATTTCTCAATAGACTCCAACGCCGCCCCAAGGTGGTGGCCCCATAGTAAAAGTTGTTTGCAATGATAAGTACCTATTTACCTACAATGCTATCCACGAATAATATGTCAGTCGTTTAACAAATCACCCCGCGTAGGAATGGTTTTAAATTACAAAACTATATTATATCTTTGATCGGTGAGAGCGATTCACTTTGAGAGGTAGCATGTGCGCTTTACAATCTGACGACAAATTACGAATAAGTGATCGAGGATCGAACCGGGGTTCGATTCTCGATCACTTATTTACTGCTTATAAATTATGTGCAGTTACGATCGTACGGTACGGAACCCTCAGTGCGCGAGCCCGACTTGCACTTGGCCGGTGTATTATTAAATCAATTGGTCATTACCACTTGGTTGCAGAAACATTCTTTAAATTTTAAAGTTAACTTAAACACAGTTAACTTTAGTTTTTAGTTTGTATTTAGTTATTTTAAGTTTTAGTTTTTAGTTATTTATTTAAGTTTTCGTTAATTTTCTGTTTTTTTAGTTGTGCATAAAAAAGTTTTTACTTAAACACAAATTTTACGTCATACTAAACATGTTTTCTATACTAATATTATAAAGAGGAAATATTTGATTGTTTGTTTGTTTGTTTGTTTGCATTGAATAGGCTCCGAAACTACTGAACCGATTTGAAAAATTCCTTCACTGTTGGGAAGTTACACTATCCCCGGTTAACATAGGCTATATTATATTTTCAAAAAAAATAGGGATCCTTACTAAAACTCCAATAATGTAACCCAAGGTGTAAAAAAATAAGATTTACAATTTTGACTTTGACAGTTCTAAGACAGGACAACGTCTGTCAGGTCAGCTAGTATTTTATATTTTGGAAAAAAATCGAAACAAAACTTACTTAAAATAGGTCTTTTTGCAATAGGCATGATTCCTAATGTTTAATTTATTACAAATAATCGGTTTAGCGATGAATATAAGTAAATACATTACACATATTGAAAAAATTATTTAAATTGGCGGATAAATCTCTGAGATATGAGTATATTTTAGGTGGGGATAGAGAGGGGATGTTCTATCCCTTTCTTGCAAAGCGTGTGTTAGTATAGCATTTGTATGGCGCTCCTGAGCCGTGACGTCACGGCTCAGTATAGCGCGCTCTCTGTCTAGCATGAATATAATTAAAATGCTTATATCTTATTTATTTTTGAACTAATTTTAATTTTGTTTTTGTCGATGTGCTCTATTTATGATCAGCTTTTTTATGAGGAATAAAAAATATTAGTCATCATGCCTATTAAGTGGGTACAAAAAATACTACAGATAACGGGTAAAATACTTTTATTTTTCACTTAACATACTACATGGAAATATTTAATTTATAGGTAGGTATCATTAGTTACTTTAGATAAAGTTATAAGATACTGGCCCGCCCCAGCTTTGCACGGGTTTACATTATAGCCTATGTCATCCGGGGATAGTGTAGCTTCCCAACAGTGAAAGAATTTTTCAAATCGGTTCAGTACTTTTTGAGCCAATCCGTTACAAACATACTAACATACAAATCTTTCCTCTTTATAATATAAGTATAGACTAGCGGTCCGCCCCAGCTTTGCACAGGTATAGATTATAGCCTATGTCACCCGGGGATAGTGTAGCTTCCCAACAGTGAAAGAATTTTTCAAATCGGTTCAGTACTTTTTGAGCCAATCCGTTACAAACATACTAACATACAAATCTTTCCTCTTTATAATATTAGTATAGACTATAGCATAATACAGTCGCGTTTTAGAGTTTTAATGAAATCGTAACTGTTATATGTTATAATTAACATCATTTAACATTGATTTGTATAGTAATTAGAATTATAACAAGTATGTATTCCATTTTTACGATTAGTTTGATGATTTATATGCTACTGGCTGCAGGCAATACCTTCGCCTAACATCGGGACCCTAATGGACAATTCCAGTTTTTCCATAGCCATAGGTCTGCGTCTGGGCATCCCTAGAACTGAACCCCACCATTGTCGCTGTGGAGGCGAGGTTGATCGCTTTGGGCACCATGGCTTATCTTGCCGCCGCAGTGCTGGACGCAGTCTCTCGCGCCACGCTGCTTTGAACGACGTCGTCCGTCGGGCTCTTGCCACCGTTAACGTGCCGGCTTGTTTAGAGCCGAACGGTATTTCACGTGACGATGGCAAGAGACCTGATGGCATGACGTTAGTTTCCTGGAGTCGTGCGAGGCCGTTAGTGTGGGACGCAACTTGCGCTGACACGCTGGCGCCCTCTCACCTCCAGGGCACATCAAGAGCGGCTGGTGCAGCAGCGGAACTGGCGGAAAGCCTCAAGCGGAGGAAATATGAATCTCTCGGCGAGGGATACATATTTGCTCCGTTTGGAGTTGAAACCATGGGACCGTGGGGTCCGGCCGCTCGGGGTTTGGTTAAAGAGTTGTCCAGACGCCTCGTAGATGTGACAGGTGACCAAAGAGCTGGTGCTTACCTTGGCCAAAGAATAAGTTTGGCCATCCAACGTGGTAATGTCGCCAGCTTTTTGGGCACCTTACCTGAAGACAGCGACCTCAATGCAGTTTTTTATTTATAGTTTAGGTAGACAGTTTAATTTCTAATATATACAGTTATGTTTATTTTTATTGTATTTAGTAACTCTAATATGTAATATCAAATAACTAATATACAAATTTACTAGTGAAAAAAAAAAAATAACAATTATCGTTATTACTGTCGAAATTATTTAAGGCGGTCTTACAGACAAAAAAGGCTTCACAGAACATTTTTTAAGACAATATATTCATTTTAATGCAGTAAAAAAATTATGTGGTAATCTTGATCATATTTCTGAGTGGACCATTAGTTCCAAAACACGTTTCCGATAAATTTTCTCGATAGAAAAAAGTCATGAAATAACCTCTAACCTTGAAATTTACCTAAATGCATACAATTTTATCTCGACTATTAATGAACAAATCTTTACAAAATTTACAAGAATGATGTTAAATATTGTAACAGATAGCATCATTAGTTTTATTTATTGATTAAAATTCGATTTTTCTAACTATTAATTAATTTTATCATAAATTGGTTCGAACGTGTCGAACGAAACGACGTGCCGCCGCGGCGTTTTTTCACTTCTCTTTTATTTTTACGCGATGTGACAGAGACCGCGCTGGTAGACGGACGTGTGTCGCTTTGTTCCGCTAACCGCTCCAAAATATAATCTCAACTTTATGACACAAAAACACCTGGACGTAAGTTGTAAAGTAAGTACCTTATCTGCAATGTTTTCTTGGATTATAAGTACTAAAAAAGCAGGCGAATGAAAATTACATTTTGTAACGATTTGTTTGTATATATTAGTTTACGAAGCATAATTTCACCACAATCGTCATAGTCCAGTTGGCCGAATGGTTTGACCCAATGGATAAGTTCTCTGCGACTCTGTGAGTAAGCTCCGCGTTCAAATCTCATAGTCACCAATAATTTTAATTTTTGTAATTTTTCTTGTTTTTATAATAATTCGTCATGTGCGTGCGTGCGTGCGTGCGTGTGTGTTTGTATGCATGTGTGTAATGTTCTTTACTCGAAAATGGTAGGACCGGTATTGACGGGATTTTCACTGTCAGATAGATGATGTTATGAGGAGAAAAAAAATTGGCATCTTTTCATCATCATCATCATCACCATTTTTTATTACTTCGCAGGTGAACCCGCAGAGCACAGTTAGTCTACTTTTTTAGGGTCCCGTACCTCAAAAGGATAAAACGGAACCCTTATAGGATCATCTTATACGATGACCTTTCGGATTAAAACCACAGTTCTTCATAATCTGGTATGCCTACATACTTAAAATTTATTAAGGCGAGGTTTTACCACTTTTAAGCAAAGCGTATTACTACAGATGACCATAAGGTTTAATATATTGTATTAAAGTCGCATTTAGTGGAGCAAAACCATGGCGCTTACACACAGTCGTGCGTTTCGTTACTTTTATTTATGAGGATTTTCTCATATTTTTCGAAAAGTACAGCTGTAATGTAAAATGTACATTTGCGGTTTCCTCCATAATAATGAAATCTGTATAATTAAGATATCGTAGACAACATTTAATAAATAGGTATTCATATATGTATGAATCCAAAAAAAAAAAACAGGGAAAATGCGCAAATCAGTGTTACTTTTATATTTTTTATGTCTTTAATCGTATTTCGGTCTTTACAGTTTTCTAGATAAAACATTAAGTTTTGTTATGACACCATTTATATAATTTTAAGCTAACCATGGAAGTAGACACACTCAAACTAGAATGTCCAAAACTGCCGAAAGTCGGAACAGAGGGCCTTAATTAGCTTATCAATTTTGTAACTTCACGTTAAACAATTTTATTCTTATCTATCCAAATTACATGTAATAATTGCAGTTAGTATAGTATAGAATAGAATAGAATATTTATTTATAAGAAGTAATATATCATAACCTTAATTATACTTAGAAATAGCACACACTAGATATTAACCGTCTTACCACAAAAGATTTAAGAACGCTTTAGACATGTGTTTAGCAATTGTTTCACTGCAAAAAATATGCTAAACAGTTGTCTAAAGCGTGCTTAAATCTTTTGTGGTAAGACGGTTATTGTCTAGATAGAATTGTCGACGAGCCCCAAACTAAGCACGGGGCCTGTATCTTGAAGCTCGAGTGCAGTGCATACAAAACAAGTTGTTGACAAACTGTTAATAGTTATTTATGATACAAGTGCGGTAAATTGGTTATTACAAACTAGTAGTCGAATGTAAGCCCGATACGAAGTCGAGGGCTTACCATAGTCACGAGTTTGTAATAACCAATCCGCACGTGTGCCATACAACGTTTTACAACACATTTGCGAGAAAAAAACAAAAAATTGAAATTAAAAAAATACCGTAAAGTACACGCACGGTGCTATACAACGGAGCGTGCGGTAATGAATTTGTTGTATGATCCGTAATGTTTAACTTTCGAACGATGTATACAGGCTTCGTAAGTGCACTTTTTGAGCAAATGTGTTGTAAAGAATATAAATATTCAGGACATTTTTGCACACACGGTCATCTGACCCCAAACTAAGCATAGCTTGTGATATGGCTGCCAGACACTGATATACATACATATATAGTTTTAAATACATACTTAAATAGATATTAACACCCAGATATAGAACTAACACAAATGTTCATCACACAAATGTTTGTTCTAGACAATTGTTTAGTCGGGAGTGAATTATTTTTGTATGGAAAAGCTGTTTTTTTTTTTTTGCGAATTTTGATAATTCTTTGAACAAAAGTTGTTTGTTTTTATATACTTATTGAAGCTTAAACGGTTGGCAACTGATAACCAGTAACCAATAAACAATAAATAATTAAATATTATCAAAATTATTTTTGTACATCTTAAGTATATTATGTCCAAAAATAATTTTGATTTTCCACATTTTTATATATTGTTACCTGACCATAATATATAATAATTATACAATAATACAAAGTATACAGTAAAGAAATAAAAATAATGTTTAAATAAAAAATAAAGTTAAAGTTTATTATTATAATTATACTAGATGCGCCCCGCGGTTTCACCCGCGTAGTGATGAAAAATGGTGATGGTGATGATGATGATGAAAAGTAGCCTATGTCACTCTCTGGCTCTTGAACTATACCCATGCAAAAAATCAGGTCGATCCATTATTCCGTTGCAGCGTGAAAGAGGAACAAACAAACCAACAAACAAACACACTTACACTTTCGCATTTATAATATTAGGATGATTGTATTTTTTAATTACGCGAACGGATATTAATCTATAAGGATAATATACTAAACATAGGCGGAAGTTGCTTATTTTCTAAAGGGGTTACTACAAGGAGTGTCATTCGGTCCGAAATTATTCCTACTGTATATGATTTTTACATATTATTACCTATGTATCTATAGATGTGTTGACCACACTCTATATTGGAAACATCGTCGAAAAGGTAATTGCTTAGCATTTGTTTAGTCACGCACCATTCAAAGTTAGTATATGAACGCTGTTTTTTAACTGACTTCAAAGGAGTTCAATTCAATCCATTTTTTTAATCTACGTCTTTTACGAGCTTTTTATTTTAATATGTAGAGGAGCTGTCGTGTGCTGCCGCGTACTGAGCCATCGGTGGCGAAGCTGAGCCACTAGACGCAGCCACCATTCGCAGCCACTTGTGGCTTGAACCGCGGCCACTAGTGGCTGGACTCGGCTGTCACTCGTAGTCACTAGTGGCTAGACGTATTCACATTTTCACTCAGCATTTTATAGCCGGACGTGTTTGTTTGTGATTAAAAATGGAAACACTCTGGATTGAGTTATTGATTATTATTATTAACCACTAAGCGTGGCCACTGGTGGCTTAAACACAGCGACTAGTGGCTGGATACAGCCACCACTCGTAGCCACTAGTGTATAGCCGTATCCAGATTTTCACTCAATATTTTATTGAATCGGACATCAGTGTGCCACAAAAATTAAAAAGAAGTTTATAATACTTCTTATGTTTTAGTTAGAGGGTCAAAATCGAGTGAAAAAAAGCCGCTAGGTAGTAATATCCCTTAAATTATAATAACAGGTGCATCGAGATACAATTCCTATAAAGTCACAATCTTTCAGAGTAAGCAGTAAAAAAAGTCCGAGCGTCATTGTACATACATTGTAGCAATTATATACTTCACAATGCCACATTTACTCCAATTTAGACGTTATGTCGCTTGCATAGTGTTCAACGTTAGTTGTCCGCTATGTCATCGTAGCTCTGGCATCGCGCGGCGTTGTACTCGGATCGCGGTTACCTTGTAACTAACCAAAAAGTCTGCTCAATTCGTAGCGTGCGCCAAGTTTTGGTTCGGACTTTATTTTGACACGGTTGTGACTCTATATTTACTGTATCTCGATGAACAGGTGGCAACAATTATACGTCTTTAGTTTAGAAAATAGTACATAAAAATTTACACTAATTACTAAATTTCTTTTTATACAGAAAACAACCTTAATAATACTCGTATAGCAAATTTATTAATAGTTATTTATGATACAAGTGCGGAAAGTTGGTTATTACAAACGAGTAGACGAATGTAAGCCCGAGACGAAGTCGAGGGCTTACCATAGTCACGAGTTTGTAATAACCAATCCGCACGTGTGCCATACAACGTTTTACAACACATTTGCGAGAAAAAAAACAAAAAATGGAAATTAAAAAAATACCGTAAAGTACACGCACGGTGCTATACAACGGAGCGTGCGGTAAAATTCATTACCGCACGCTCCGTTGTATGATGTGTAATGTTTAACTTTCGAACGATGTATACAGGCTTCGTAAGTGCACTTTTTGAGCAAATGTGTTGTAAAAGTTATTTATTAATGTAATTTACGTTTTAATTTAAGTCTTTCTTCTTTCGCTTTTCTCTTTATTTTTATTATGTTACCTTCTTATGCATAAACGATTGCTAAGCTTTCCTTTTTGCTTTGCTTATGTTTTTAGGGTTCCGTACCTCAAAAGGAAAAAGCGGAACCCTTATAGGATCACTTCGTTGTCCGTCTGTCTGTCCGTCTGTCAAGACCCTTTTTCTCAAGAACGCGTAAAGGTATCAAGTTGAAATGTATACTAAATACTTGAGTCTACGATTTCATTTGGCTGTAAAAAAAAAAGTTGTAAGTCAACGCAATCAAAAGATATGAACGTTTATGTCGCATATTTTGCGATTTCACAGTGAAATCAAAATCTATAGGGTACTTCCCGTTGACCTAGAATCATGAAATTTGGCAAAAGGCAAGGTCTCATAGCACATATATAGGAATAAATCTGAAAGTTACAAATTTGAAGTTATATCATTTAAAAATAATTATTTTGCTATTACAAACTTACATTTTGTAATTGGAATGTATAGAAGAACCTTATAGTCAACTACAAAGTTAAGTTTGTCTTTCAATATTTCAACTTTAGTTTTTTTTTGGACTCGCCCTCTGAGGGTTCTGTCCAACGGAACCCTCAGAGCACGAGTCCTACTCGTACTTGTCCGTTTTTTTTTTTGTATGTTTATTAAGCGATTACTCCGCCAATTATGATTTGATTTTGATGATTCTTTTTTTGTTTGGTAGGTCATACTTCAGAGGTAGTGCCATATAAATTTTAACGAAATTAATTTAGCGCATTTTGAAAAATCAATAAAAACCAGAAATATATACATAGATGACGTTTTGTTTTGTGGTTTCCTTCAGCAAAAGTTTTGATGAGGGCTTTCAATTATTTACAAAAATTTTAATTTAAGTTTGGACATGTAGGTATAGCCAAGAAGTCGTTTTTTTTTTTTTTAGTATAGCTTGGATTATGCTACCGAGCGTTTATGCATAAGGTTACAATATAACTAAGTCAGTGAGTAGGGTGGCAGATTTTATAGGGCGGCATAAAGAAAAAGAGGGAAAGCCTTTTTTTAAATCATAAAACACATTTTGCCTTTAACATGGGGACGGCATTTTTATTACCGCGGGCGGCAGAAATGCATGCCACGCGACTAAACTACTTAACTAAAAACAATGAACTATAAATTTATAATTACTACTATTAAATAAGTACTTATTACAATTAATAATGAAAAAATACTGTTTAACTTAGTTTATTAAGACAAAAATCACATCACAATATCACTACTCAGTTATTATTAAAAAAAAAAAAAAAAAAATTTACTTCACAGTAAAATTATAAATACGAAAATAAGGGTTTTTTTTTAAATTGCTCGTATTACTTAATTTCAAACGAGAATATCATGCGAAATCATACGAAATGACCGACTTTCGTACGAAATCCCAAACAAAAACCGCATTTTGTTAATAATCCTATTAATCATATCGACTTTTGAACCATTCTAAATTTGCTTTATATCAATAGTTTTTTTTTTCCATTTCGCGTGATATTTTCGTGCAAAATCATACGAGCGAATCAAAAATCGAGCCCTCTCTATTTTGTTATCTTTTCACGACTAATCGGCAGACAGAAGCGATAAAAAAGTTTTAATAAAAGTTTTTTTTTTTTCGTTTTTGCATCCAGAAGAAACAATAGAGTTGGTTGGTTTATCTTATCAGTTTTTTTTCATATTCCCAGTTGGGCATCGCAAACGAAAAGGTTGGCTTGGGGTTGGTTGGTCTATCTAATCCGTTTCTTTTTACATTCCCAATTGGATGTCCCAAACGAAAAGATTGGGTTGGGGTTGGTTGGTCTATCTAATCAGTTTCTTTTTACATTCCCAATTGGATGTCCCAAACGAAAAGGTTGGCTTGGGGTTGGTTGGTCTATCTAATCCGTTTCTTTTTACATTCCCAATTGGATGTCCCAAACGAAAAGGTTGGCTTGGGGTTGGTTGGTCTATCTAATCAGTTTCTATTTACATTCCCATTTGGATGTCCCAAACGAAAAGGTTGGGTTGGGGTTGGTTGGTCTATCTAATCAGTTTCTATTTACATTCCCATTTGGATGTCCCAAACGAAAAGGTTGGGTTGGGGTTGGTTGGTCTATCTAATCCGTTTCTTTTTACATTCCCAATTGGATGTCCCAAACGAAAAGGTTGGGTTGGGGTTGGTTGGTCTATCTAATCAGTTTCTTTTTACATTCCCAGTTGGGTATCCCAAAATAATGGGTCAGATTGGAGTCTGTTGGTATATCTATATATTTAATCTGTTTTTTTTGGATTCCTAGTTGGGCATCCCAAAAGAAATGGTTGGGTTAGGGTCGTTTGGTTGGTCTTCTATTCAGTTTCTTTTTAGATTCCCAGTTGGGCTTACCAAAAGAAAGGTTTGGCATCCCAGAAGAAACATTTAGGTTGGGGTTGCGATATAGAGGATTGCGTGAGACCATCTCTCGTTTATCTTTGTTGTCTTTCCTTCTTCCCTAAAGTATAGAGTCGTGGGCGAATCCTGAGCTATGCAGCCAGCCTATAAATGATATATGTTTGTAATTTTACACCTCATAGTTGACTGTGGCCACTAAATTTATACATGCAAAATTTCATCTTTCTCCTCCTCAGTTCGTTTGCTCGATGCTGAGCGTCGTGATGCTCCCGATCTTTTGTACTTTGGCGACAAATCTGCTTCCATCTCTGACGGTCTCCAGCCTGCTACATCGCGTCAGAGAAAATTTCATAATTGAATCACTATTAAAAATGCGTTACAAATTTTGTGCCAAAACCAGGAACCAGTCAAAATTTGTACTCTAATTGAACGTTTGACGAGGAGAAAGAGGAAATTAATGCCATTATTCAAGCAAATTTTGCAGGAAAATAAACAACTAAATAAACAAATATTGCTGACGTAATCACAATCCAACAACGTAATCCACCCGTCGCCCGTCAACAAAAATAAGCAAAACAAACCCCCCCATTGGTGCTTACGTAATGCTTGAACCCCCCTTAGTACGTATGATCACAAAAAAGATTTTTTTTGTTTGTTTTGATTAGAACGGCTGTCATGGCATTTTTATAAGAAATTTATTGCACCCATATAAACGAAACGTCAGTCATTCGAAATCAGCAACTGTGATGCGGACAAACAACTTTGAGACCTAACCCAAAAATGTAAAGTCCAAGTTCTTTGGATGCAGAGTTCGACGCGTTGACATAAATAAGAATGTTCAATCAAGGTTCTGTCATAATGCCTGGTAACACATTTTCCTTCTAATTTCCGTTCTATTTACTTCTCTTTTCTGTGCGTATGATAGACGTCATAACCTCAGTGCCAAGTGAACAGACAATGGCAGACCATGAGATACCCAGAAGCGACTATGAGATGGCCGATCATGACGGGGAAGCCGATTTTGAAGAACTGCATGAAGGTAAACTTGTAGCCGTGGTGCTCCGCCACTCCCGCGCAGACAACGTTGGCGCTCGCACCAATTAGGGTGCCGTTACCTGAAAAAAACAACAACCATAAAAAATAACTGGCCAAGAGCGTGACGAGACACAATACACACCAGGGTTCCGTGCCAAAGCTGTACAAGGTTACGCAAAAACCGTTATCTGCGTGTATATATTTTTTGTGGTCACATGACATGACTGTGTCCTATTAATAATGTAGGTATAACTTATTACAAATAACAGGCTTAGCGATGAGTATAACTAAATACAATTACACATACTGCAATAATAATTTAAATTGGCTGATAAATCTCTGAGATATGAGCGTTCAAAGTTTTAGGTGGGGATAGAGTAGGGATACTCTGTCCTTTTCGCGCAAAGCGTGTGTTAGTATAGCATTTGTATGGCGCGCGCACGGCTTGACGTCACAACTCGCTATAGTGCGCTCTCTGTCTAGCATGAAATTAAAATACTTATAACTTATATATTTTTGAACTAATTAAAATTTTGTTTTCGTTGATGCTTTATTTATGATCACCTTTTTAATGATGTAATAAAAAAATATTAGTCATCATGCATGCCTGTTGGTGTATTCAGAAAAATTTGAAACAACGAAGCTTTTTTATGGATTAGTCAAAGAGAAAACTACTTGCGATAGGAAACATTCTTTGTTAACATTATTTTACTTGATATTTTACGAAAAGGTCAATGACGTTTGAGCTAGGACGTCTTGAGTTAATTATAATTTTATCGCTATATAACTCAAAAAGATATACCTAATCAGAAAATGTTCAAAATAATATTGAATAAAGATTTTAATATGCACTATCAGCCTGCAAATTTTTCAAATTTCTAAGTTAAATTGAAAAAAAACAATATGACGTCATACCTCCGAGACAGGCGCCGAATGACAGTGCCCATATAAGCGGCGCCATGGGGAGGTTGAGCGTGGGGTTGGACCCGAGTGACGTCACTACCCGCACCATCATTGTCGTTAGCGGAATGTTGTCCACAAACGCTGACGTTACTCCAGACACCTAGAAAAGGTAACTATAATTAGATTTATAAATGGGCTATGCTCGGGGTTTCTCTACGAGATCGAATCAGAAATGAGGAGATCCGTAGACGAACGAAAGTTACCGACATAGCCCACCGGATTAGCAAGTTGAAGTGGCAATGGGCAGAGCACATAGCACGCAGACAGATGGCCGATGGGGCTGAAAGGTTCTTGAATGGAGACCGCGGACCGGTAAGTGCAGCGTAGGACGTACACCCACAAGATAGAACGACCTAAAAGAGACCGCAGGGAAACGCTGGATGCAGATCGCTTCCAACCGGCCCTTTTGGAGATCGATAGGGGGAGGCCTGTGTCCAGTAGTGGATGTCCTATGGCTGAAATGATGATGATGATGAAGTTTAATACTCTTAGATCTTACCCAAAGCATCAGAAGTATGGCTACTGCAAGTCTGGCGCTTTCATCCACCGAGAGGATAAGTCTTTCTGTGATGCCTCCTATGAACACTATCAAGCCCAGTTTCGACAGAGCCTGTGGACAAATAAAGATATTGCAATTAGCCAAAGAAAAAAATAAACCGGCCAAGTGCGAGTCGGGCTCGCGCACTGAGGGTTCCGTACCATCGCAATATCCAATAACGAAATTACCAGTTCTAACTTGGTAATGAACAGAAACTTGTCACCGACGAAAATATGCGATACTAGCTGACCTGACAGACGTTGTCCTGTCTTAGAACTGTCAAACACGCAAAGTCAAAATTGTAAATCTTATTTTTTTACACCTTGGGTTACATTATTGGAGTTTTAGTAAGAATCCCTATTTAAAAAAAAAATATAATATAGCCTATGTTAACCGGGGATAGTGTAGCTTCCCAACAGTGAAGGAATTTTTCAAATCGGTTCAGTAGTTTCGGAGCTTATTCAATGCAAACAAACAAACAAACAAACAATCAAATCTTTCCTCTTTATAATATTAGTATAGATAAACGTCCATATCTTTTGATTGGGTTGACTTACAAGTTTTATTTTTTCACAGCCGAAAGAAACCGTCGATTCAGGTATTAAATATACATTTCAGCTTGAGAAACATGGTCTTGACAGACAGACAGACAGACAGACAGACAGACAGACGGACAACGAAGTGATCCTATAAGGGTTCCGTTTTTTCTTTTTGAGGTACGGAATCCTAAAAATTGAAGTGTTCCCTACAGTTTCCCTTTTAGCACTTACCCCCTATCGTATCGTTTGCAGTAGTGTGCTGCACAATATTGAAGTGTGCGTTTGTAGAACTAGCAAGACTATGTCAGTGTGTGCAATACGTGTTTACCTCCCCCTTCTGTTTTCGGTAGTTGCAAACTATATATACCTACTACAACTTAGTGGAAGTTAACCGAAGTTGGCCAAAAACAGGTCGTGTTTTTTTTTGTTACCCACCTCCATGAGAACAAACAAAGCTGCAAAGAACAGCAGAGTAGACCACTCCACTCTGTGCAGAATCGGTTCCAGGTCTTCTCGGTCTGCCAAAGTTAGGAGTAAAATGGCGCCCAGCAGAGCCGTCCAGCCCAGAGACACACGATCTAATAACAAATATTTTAATAAAAAAAAAAATACAAATAAATAAAAAATATAAAAAATTAAACAAACTTTTTAGAGTGACGCCATTTAATTTTGTCTTATTCTTCTCTATATAATGCTGCGAAACTTGACTGTGGTACTAGCGCTACGGTAATTTGTAGAACCCTTTCGTTTATTATCTGACTGCAGCGCTTACGGAAGTTCGAGACAACCTATAACACGCTCAAATTACGGCGCCAAGTTTATACCGTTTTTAGGCAAATTTCCGAGCTACGCTCTAATGTTCCGCTATTGTCTTTCCTCTTAGCCTATCTTCTTTGCTTTATGAGGCAAAAGTGCATACTTACTGAGTTCAGGAATGGAATGCAGGAAGAACACGGTGACCACAAACCCAATGGCGATCGTGGATTTTATGAGGAGAGCCTTGTCGCGGATCTTGTACTGGAAACAAAGTTACATAAGCACAATTTTATTTAGCTAGATGAGAATTTCAATTTAGCGAAAAACTGATAACCGATGGGGAGAAAGGTTCTTGAGTGGAGACCACGAACCGGAAGACGCAGCGTGGGTACGCCTTCCACTAGATGGACCGACGACATTGTGAGAGTTGCTGGCATCCAGTAGATGCAGAGGGCAGGCTGTCGTTCAGTGTAGAGGTTAAAGGGAGGCCTATGTTCAGGTGAACGTGTTCTGGCTGATGATGAGTAAGTTTAGAAGCAAGTAATTTGCGAATTATGCTAATTTTGCAAATTATAATTTGGGGTCGTCCTTTAATCAGGTGAAGTTCAAACAAGGTGGAGGGAGTTAAAATAACACCACGAATGATCACGATAGAGGGCAAAGTCGTAACCACCTTGGGTCAGGGTGAGACACTTGCCCCACCCTGGCCGGCCTTGTAGGCCCTGGCATGACATCCGGGGCGACCAATTTTTTCAAATGTACAGCACTTCATAATCATAGGATGATTTTCTTTTCCTTCATCATCATCATCATCATCAGCCAGAAGACGTCCACTGCTGAACATAGGCCTCCCCCTTTAACCTCCACACTGAACGACAGCCTGCCTTTTGCATCCATTGGATGCCAGCGACTCTTACTATGTCGTCGGTCCATCTAGTGGGAGGCCTACCTACGCTGCGTCTTCCGGTTCGTGGTCTCCACTCAAGAACCTTTCTTCCCCATCGGTTATCGGTTCTCCGAGCGATGTGGCCTGCCCATTGCCACATCAACTTGCAAATTCTAACAGCTATGTCGGTGACTTTGGTTCTTTGGCGAATATCCACGTTTCGGATTCTATCGCGCAAAGAAACTCCGAGCATAGCTCTCTCCATTGCCCGCTGTGTGGCTCTGTTTTTCCAAAAGGCCAACAGTTAAGGACCACGTCTCAGTACCATATGTCATCACTGGCAACACACACTGGTCAAAGACCCTTGTCTTTAGGCACTGTGGTATCTTGGACGAGAAGATGTCACGCAATTTCCCGAACTCTGCCCATCCGAGTTGGATTCTTCTTTTCCTTCATAAAGGCTAAATCATGTTTAAATATTGACATTTTCGGTATCTAGAGTGTCTACCAACTAGATATATTTATTTTTAGCCTTATCCAAAATTAAATCCTGGCTACGCCCATGATAGAGGAGAAGATAATGTTGTGACAAACGCGTATGCGCGGCAGAGGGGTCGTCTTTTAATCAGGTGATGTCTTTCCAGGTTGAGATGAGTTAACAATTTATGTGGTGGTACGGAGCCCGACTCGCACTTGACCAGTTTGACTTGGTGGTAAGCGGCGATGTGGTCGAAGATGAAGCACGCAGAATTAGAAGATACCTACTCAATCTGACCTTGGAAAGGTCCAGATTATATATCTCTCAGGAAACAAGGAAACCGGCACCTACCTTCTCTTTCATCTCAGCCAGGGTGCTTCTAAACGTGTCTTTAGGGCAGGCCCTCTTGTTGCTCTCTCTGACGAGGGTCGCCAGCTGTGCAGTCAGCTTCTTGACCTTCCGTTCCAGGCGTTCCCTCACCACGTGCTCGTCGCGGGACATGTGGGGGAGGGACTCGGCTGCGCGCCGCCAGATCGAGATCTGGTGACGGAGGTCTGGAACGCAGAGTATTCTTATATCGAGTATACAGGCTATCGGACAGTAAATCAGCTTTTAAAAGAGCGATGGCGGCCGGTAGCATGTGCGCTTTACAATTTGACAGCACCCGGTTCGGTCCTCGACCCTGCACCAATGACTTATATATATTATGTGCAGTTACGATGCCATCGCTCAACAACGGTGAAGGAAAACATCGTGAGGAAACTGGTATGTCCAAGAATCTCAAAAAGTCCAAGACATAAATGATATTCACCAATATGCACGGGTCCAGCATGGTGCGATAGGGCTCATCCTTCTCTCTCTCTCTTTTTTTTTAAATCTAATAATTGGCTTGCGTTTGACCGCCAACTCGCCTGATGTAAAGCGACAATGCGGTCTGAGATGGAGCACGCTTGCCTTTCTCTCTCTCTCTCTCTCTCTCTGAAATAATGTCCTAGCAGTTGGAATATGACAGGTTGATTACAAAAAAAAATATGATAAAGTTCTGAAGATGATGGGACATCATCTCAACTGCCTCTCTCTCTCTCCCTCTCTCTCTCTTTCTCTCTCTCTCTCTTAGTCAAGGCCTGTATCCCAGCAGGTGGAACATGATAGGTGCTTAATGATGATTAATGTGGAAGGGATGCTCTGTCCCTTGCCTCAGAGTGAGTGTTATTAGTAGATATTTATATAGTTTATAAGGAGTTTTTGCTATAATATAGCGCGTTCTCTGTTTAGCAAGGCATTCATCACCATCATCAGCCAGAAGATGTCCACTGCTGAACATAGGCCTCCCCCTTTAACCTCCACACTGAACGACAGCCTGCCTTTTGCATCCACTAGATGCCCGCGACTCTCACAATGTCGTCGGTCCATCTAGTGGGAGGCCTACCTACGCTGCGTCTTCCGGTTCGTGGTCTCCATTCAAGAACCTTTCTTCCCCATCGGTTATCGGTTCTTCGAGCGATGTGGCCTGCCCATTGCTTATAATACAACCAACAGCACTATTCACAGTTGGACGGAAAGGATCCACAGACGAGGAGCACAAGGGTTGTTTGGAGTACTTACCCTTGACATCTCTTGGTTCACTCAAACGCAGCTTGTTCGTGTCTCTATATATGAACCGGAGCTGTATGTATGTCTGAACGCACACCAGTAAGATGCCGATCGTCATGTGGAGAGTGAAGTTTGTGAAGTTGATACCCTGGAACAAAAAATAAGGTTTACCACAGGTAGATGACGCAGTCAAGGAAGGCCTAAGCCCTGACGTGATGATCTTTTTTTATATAACAGATAGTCATGCACTTGGCCGCCATCTCGCCTGATGCTAAGCGATGATGCGGTCTATGGAGCGCGCTTGCCTAGAAGAAACCGATTCACTCTCGACTTGAAGACACCAGATTGTAACTAACGGGGGATCTTGACTCATTCCGGAGAGGCATGGCAGAGGACCGGAATTCATAGAATTCATTCATCATAATCGGATATTCAAGCCTATTATTAGACTTTAAAAAAAAAAAAAATTTTTGTTGTTTGAAAGGCGACTCGGTCCAGAGTTTTCTGAGCCGTATAAAAATTTCAGCTCTTTTATCAGGTGTTTAAAAACAATTCCTTTTTTTTAACTTGTTTATGGCCTTTTATTGAATACTAACAGCTTGAACCACAGCCTTGTTGGAGGCGATGATAACATTTGGCGGGTCCCCGACCGGTGTCGCCGTCCCACCGATGTTGCTGAACAGCACCATCGACATCAGAACTGGGATCGGGTCCAGGTCCATCACCTCACATAACCTGGAACACGAGAACAGGTCAATTTAGTATTTTTCATTACTCATACTCGGAAAGTAGGTCTAAAGTTGCCTGAGGAGCGGGTTGAAAGTAATACATTTCAGCCCTAGCGAGAATCACTTTCAACTGACAGACACTCAAATAAAATAAAAAACTAGATCTATTTAACCATGTTCCAACTTTTTTTTTCTCCTTAGAGGACTATGGCCCCGCACTTCTCGTGCATTTGCCAGTGTCAGAATGTTCAAAAAAAAATTGGTGGGCATCCGATCTTCATTGTAGAGTTTTGTTTATACCTCCGTATAGCAGATTTGTATTAACACAATTATTTCATCTGATTCCGATATGGATTTAACGCCTGATTTCATGAGAGAAGAGGCTAAAGCAGTAGTGGAAAATAAAATCCACTCATATTTTCTTTTGTCAGTTCATGTTTTTATTTTTAGTTTCCTTGTATTCGTAATGAAAAGCACAATGTTTACCTCGGGGTTAAATACTTATTTAGTCCCTCGAACTATTAGCTATCTCGGGACTAAATAAGTTACTTTCACCCCTAGGGTAACAATGTACTATTTCTTTCAACTACTTAGTAATGTTATTATTAATCACTACAAAACCGATCACAACTGACGTATTTTTGCTTAGAAAAGTGCAGAAATGTTATATGAAATCTAATCAGACAGACAGACAGCGTAGGCTTAATAATAGGGTCCCATTTACACCATTCGGGTACGGAACTCTATAAAACCTACGGATGTCTTATTACTTCGACCCCAGTCACCTCATCAAAAGACCAAGGAGATATAATCGAGTAATAACAACATGTAAACAGCCTGGTGTTGCATGAATGGGTAGAAACTTTAGCCCGCGTGGTGAAAAGGTACAAAATGTTCAACGTAATCTTTTTCGAGCGGGCCTTTCCAAGGCGCAAATTGAATGAATGACTTTTGAGTCCCCAATCACAAGTCGCCATTCCATGGTGCCTTTACTTTCGCAAAAGTGAATTTTGGCTACATGCGCGCTCAAGTGCTATTATCTTTGGGTAGAAACAATACAGCGCTACCCATTATAAACATTTATTATCCAAAGAGCCCTTTCCTGTCTGACTCAAATATTGAACAAGGACACACCTACATCGCCAGTAATTAGGTACACTGACTGTCGACACTGACATAATTATCTTGGGCTTATCTTGTCAATAAGCGTCCAGACATATTTGGACCATGGTATAATAATACTGGTCTCTCACTACAGGCCTCATAAGCAAGCTCAAAGTCGCACAAAGAGCTATGGAGAGGGCTATGCTCGGGGTTTCTCTACGAGATCGAATCCGAAGTGAGGAGATCTGTAGACGAACGAAAGTCACCGACATAGCTACCGAATTAGCAAGTTGAAATGGCAGTGGGCAGGGCACATATCACGCAAAACAGATGGCCGGTGGGGCCGAAAGGTTCTGGAATGGAGACCACGGATCGGTAAGTGCAGCGTAGGACCCACAAGATGGACAGACGACCTAAAAGAGACCGCAGGGAAACGTTGGATGCAGGCCGCAAGAAAACAAGGTCTAGCACTCCGGGAGCTGACACCCAATTACGTCACTGTCCACTTGCCACTTTAATGCAACAAGCATTGGGAAACTTTTTTTTAAATATAATCTATTAAATAAAATACAAAAAGCATTTCAATTGTCATTTCGTTTGTCCGCTCAAGCAAAGCAATTCAAGTTAAACACGAAGTTACATTATTTATACAAAAACCACATTGATTTATTGGATTCCCACAGGTAATATATACAGTGTATACGGAGATTGGGGAGTTATAATTTCACGCTACTGGTATTACAGAAAATCAGTGTATCGTCATCTCTCTCGAACTTGTTGTAAATTACTTATTCTGCTCTTGCTTATGCACTTGTACGTGAATCCATGGCATCGATGACGTCAGTGGGTGTCACCCACGTGACATTATTTCTCGGAGCGCTATACCTCTAGCGGAGTATATTATTATACCATGTAGGTACTCCACCTGCCGCCACCACGCCTAGCCACGTTCCCTGCCCAGCGCCATTTGACTCGCATAATACGGTTCAGTTACGGTTAGATGACTGCAACGTCAATTACTCACTTGTCAAAAAAAAAACTTGCAAGTCTAGAAATTATTTTTTCCGGACTTCCAGAACGAAGATCCGGACGTTTTAGAATTCCCCCGGAGAAACGCTTAAATTCCCAGACATCTGGAAAATTTCGGACGTATGGCAACTCCTTGAAGTGAAGGGACGACGATATGAAGCTTTGCCCTTTGAAGGTTCTTTGAGTCATTCAGTTTAATGTTATGGTTTCAAAACACGTTGCAAAACGTAATTCCTCAGTTGAGATTAAGAAATCTGATATAATTAAGAAGGATAATTTTTTCAACAGACTTCAAAACGCCTGTATTTCATTCGCCACATAAAACGTTTTACAACTCATTTGCGAGAAAAAAAGGCTACAAATGAAACAATTTTTATGGAAATGGAAATAAAAAAAAATACCGTAAAGTACACGCACGGTGCTATACATCTGAGCGCGCAGGCTCCGTTGTATGATCCGTAATGTTTAACTTTCGAACGATGTATACAGGCTTCGTAAGTGCACTTTTTGAGCAAATGTGTTATAAAAAAAATTACTTGATATCTTTGTCGTTTCAAAATCAATAGTGATTATTTTTAGGCTTCCGTAAACAAAGGGTAAAAACAGGACCCTATTACTAAGCCTACGATGTCAGTCTGTCCGTCTGTCTGTCCTACCTTTAAACGGCTGTATCTTTTCAACTGGATATCTATTACGGTTCGACCGTAATAGATATCCAGTTGAAATTTTGACAGAAATTGTAATGTTACGGTGTATTAACTAAGAAACAATAAAGAAGTCAAAAAGTAAAAGTGAAATGGGGGATCCCCATACAACAAACGTATTTTTGTATTAGCTCTAATGTAAAAACAGTAATACATACAAGCGTCAAACTTGGGATGGTAATAGTACACACTCTAAAGTATAATAAATAAATGTTGGCCAAGTGCGAGATGGTGACAAGTTTCTGTTCATTCATCATCATCATAATCAGCCTTTTAACAGTCCACTGCTGGACTTTCTGTTCATTACCAAGTTATAACTGGTAATTTCGAATTTTGTGGTGGTACGGAACCCTTACTGCGCGAGCCCGATTCGCACTTGGCCAGTTTTTTTTAAGTTGTTTGAAAAGTTAGCTCATAAAAGCTCTGGGCGGAGCTAGCAGTTCCAGACAGACTTGAACATCATACCGTATAGTGACGGGCGTCATAAGAAGAACAGTGGTCACATTGTCCAGGAAGGTGGATAGGACAGCAGTGATGGTGCACAGCACACTGATCAGCGGCCACAGCTTGCCTTTAGTCACCTGGGAGAAACAAAAAAAATATTTGAGCACTCTCTCAGATAATTTGTCGAAAAAAGCAACAAAAACTGCACGTTTGGCGTTCTGATTCCATCAAATCTTTAATAATTATACCTATAGAAAAGCACTGAATCAATGTCGATAAAAAAATTATGGGACCACCTATGAGATATGACCTACCAACCAAAAAAAGAATCATCAAAAACAATTCTAAATTTGCGGAGTAATCACGTAAAAATATACAAAAAAAAAAAAAACATACAGTCGAATTGATAACCTCCTTTTTTTTGAAGTCGGTTAAAAAGAAGAAGGTATTTTAGAGAACGTACACTTTTTCGACGGTAATGCTTGCATACTCGGCGTGCGCGCTTTCAAATATTTTCAATATTAATTTTTTCTTTATTTTCGACAAATAATCTTACGCTTTTACAAAAAAATGTGACCTCTAAAGTATTTGAATGATTGTTAAGATTACACACAATCTTCATTTAAAAAAATCTTTAATAAAATCTGAATGAAGTTGATTCCATCCATCGAAGGGAACGTACAAACGGGTGTTTTTTAGGAAAGTTTACGATTTATTTCTCTCGAGCCAAATTTCTTTAATCGTGTATCGGTGAACACATCCGAATAAAATATATCAAGAACATTTATTAAACATAAAGAAATAATGTCAATTAATCGATTTTAAAGGTCTACTTTTGAATATTCATGAGGATGAATCGTCAAATTTGAAGCATATTTCGTCTTAAGGCCTTCTCCGACTTTAGCAATCTTGGTCATTCTAGTGTGAGTGTATCCACTTCCACGGTTAGCTTAAAATTATAAAAACGGTGTCACATCAAAATTGAATGTTTTATCTAGGAACCCCCAAAAACCGAAACACGATTAAGGACACTTCGCTTTTCATTACTCATACTCGGAAAGCAGGTCTGAAGTTGCCTGAGGAGCGGGTTGAAAGTAATACATTTCAGCCCTAGGGAGAATCACTTTCAACTGACAGTGACAGTTGAAAACTGACAGACACTCAAATTAAAAATTAAAAATAAACTAGTTCTATTTTCATATTTGTATTGAACCATGTTCTAACTTTTTTTTTACCAGAGAATTATGGTCCTATACTTCTTGGGCATTTTCCAGTCAGGATGTTCAAAAAAAATATTCGCTGGAATCCGATCGTTAGTGTAGAGTTTTGTTTATACTTCCGTATAGCAGATTTGTATTAACACAATTAGTTCATCTGATCCTGATATGGATTTAACGCCTGATTTCATAAGCTAAAGCAATAAATTTCACACCAAATTTTTTTTAAAATGTAAAATAAAATTCACTCACTTCATTTTCTTTAGTCAGTTCATGTTTTTATTTTAAGTTTCCTTGTATTCATAATGAAAAGCACAGTGTTTACCTCGGGGTTGAAGACTTATTTGGTCAAACCCCGTCTCGGGACTAAATAAGTTAGTTTCACCCCTAGGGTAACAATGTACTATTTCTTCTTGAAAAGAAATCTTCTTCGTCTTCATCTTCATGGTACTTGGACATACCGGTTTCCTCAAGATGTTTTCGTTCACCGTTTTTTAGCCATGGCAAAGATATTGGTGATGGCAAAGAAAGAAGTATTTAATTTACTAACCTCAAAAGTGAAGACAGCGAGAAAGTCGAACATGCCAGTCTCGGCCATGATGGCGACCAGCAGCATCATGCTGAAGAGCAGTAGGAGAGTTTCCATGTCCAGCCAGGAGATGATTTCTGGTAAAGTAGGCCGTTCACCAACGATGGACAAGGTGGCAAGAGCTAGTGTGGAGATCAGCACTGCTGCCATTGTCCGGTTTATAATCTGAAAGCAAATAGGTTTGTTAAGGCAGCCCTGCATAGCATACATCAGCAGCCAAGAAACGTCCACTGCTGAACATAGGCCTCCTCCTGAACGAGAGCCTGCCTTTTGCATCCACTGGATGCCAGCGACTCTCACAATGTCGTCGGTCCATCTAGTGGGAGGCCTACCTACGCTGCGTCTTCCGGTGCGTGGTCTCCACTCAAGAACCTTTCTTCCCCATCGGTTATCGGTTCTTCGAGCGATGTGGCCTGCCCATTGCCACTTCAACTTGCAAATTTTAACAGCTATGTCGGTGACTTTGGTTCTTTGGCGCATATCCACGTTTCGGATTCTATCGCGCAAAGAAACTCCGAGCATAGCTCTCTCCATTGCCCGCTGTGTGACTCTGAGTTTTTCCCAAAGGCCAACAGTTAAGGACCACGTTTCAGTACCATATATTTCATCACTGGCAACGCAAACTGGTCAAAGACCCTTGTCTTTAGGCACCTTTAGTATAGTCACCATGTACTAATAGGACGCTGCTGCCCATCCTCCGGTGGTTCTGGTCGCAGTTTTAGGATATACCCGGGTCTGCATAGCATTTTCAGTCTTTTCATAGTCCACTGCTGGACTTAGGCCTACGCCCGAAATGGCGATTGGGCCATATATCCACCACGCTGGCCCAGTTGCGTATTGGTGAGGTTAGTGGATTGACATTCGCCATTGAATTTCTACTCCGTCCGTACGTATGCAGGTTTCCAGTATTACATATTAACACTCGAAAATACACCTAAATTTATATAGGCTTTAGGCAAATAATACGATGTTTACTTTTTCACATTGGCGGCAAAAAACAAACTCTGGTTTTTTATTAGTTTGGCGTCGCACTCCTGTACATTTGCCAGTGTCAAGTGTTAAATTGGTATCAAGTTTGGTCAAATGTAGTCAACTAGTCATACAAGTCAGCCATAGTCAGAGTCAATGAAAGTAAGTCACGGTCAAGTCAAAGTTAAGCCCTAGTAAAGTGGTGGAGACATTACAAGAGGGTTCTGTGGAGCTTTGGAAACAACATGAAAATATGTTTACCGCGTTATATCAGTACCTAATCCACACTCGAGCACGTCCAAGAAACTCAATAAATAATGCAACTACCACTCGAAAATACACAATACACAAGTTAAGGAAAATAATACAATGAGATGATTTTTTTTTCACATTGGCGCCAAAATCCATCTGTCTCCGAATGAAAATAAAATGACAGTTACTTTTTTCTAACCCATCCCGTGGGACAGGCTTTGTCATTTGGACCATTGACCCTATGCGCGCCCCATCGTGAATTTAACTATTTTAAATGGTCATGCATGTATAAACAAACAACAAAGTCTAAACAACCCAACGATAACAAATAAAGAAAACTAAACACTCCGGAAAAGTGTCGCAACATTTATCAAAACAAACTACAATTTGCTTTCTAACGGGAAAGCCATAGAGTAATAATCTCTATAGCCTTGAAATAAGGAATAGAAGGCCGTTGTTAGGCGCAGAGTTATCCTTGCCCCGACATGTAGGTATTTGATAATGTTATCAGTATACAAACAGCTGTTGTATGTCAGTAATAATAATAAACCATTATACGGTTTGCATTAATTCAGAGACCATAATGTTTAAATGGATGCTTAGGTTTTTCTTTAATATGGTATTCATGTGTCTATTTTTTAGGGTTCCGTAACCGAAGGGTAAAAACGAGACCATATTACTAACCCTACGATAACCGTCTGTCTGTCCTACATTTAACGGTTGTATCTTTCGAACCGTAATATATAGCCAGTTGAAATTTTCACAGAATGTGTAATTTTACGGCGGATTAACTAAAAAATTGTAAAAATAAGAAAGGGGGTCCTCAGACAACTAACGTATTTTTCTAACGTATTTTTGTATTAGCTGTAATGTAAAAACGGTAATACGTACAAGCGTCAAACTTGGCATGATCATAGTACGAACTTTGTACGAACCTACGATGTCAGACTGTCTGTCTGTCTATCCGTCCGTCCGTCTGTACGTCTGTCCGTCTGTCCTTGACCTTTAAACGGCTGTATCTTCCGAACCGTAATAGACAGCCAGTTGTAATTTCCACAGAATATGTAACGTTACGGCGGATTAACTAAAATATTAATTCGGTTACTTGGACGACCTTAGTTATGTTATAACCGTGTAACTAATTTACAGGCGCCTAAGTATCTAACATTTCCTTGTATCTTTAGATTAGATAGGTGCATAGTTTCCTTGGGAAATGTAAATATTATCGAAGCACAGCGCACAATGCAAGTTGTTTTGTCACCAATACAAAACATTCTTTGATTAGCTTATGTCTTGTTTATGTCTAATACTCGTATCTATTACCACTATATATACCACTATACACATTACCACTTGAACAAATCTGCGTTTTTGAAGCACTTTCATTGCTTTTTAGGGTCCCAAAGGATGTTAAACGGGATCATATTACTAAGCCTACGCTGTTTTGTCTGTCTGTCTGTCCTTCCGTCCGTCCGTCCGTCCTATACCTCTTAATGGTTATATCTTTCGAAACGTAATAGATAGCCAGTTGTTTTTCACAGAAAATCTAATGTTACGGCGGGTTAATTTTACTAAGAAACTAGCGATCCGCCCCGGCTTCGCACGGGTATAAATTATAGCCTATGTCACTCGGGGATAGTGTAGCTTCCCAACAGTGAAAGAATTTTTAAAATCGGTTCAGTAATTTTTGAGCCAATTCGTTACAAACATACTTACATACAAATCTTACCTCTTTATAATATTAGTATAGATAATAAAAAAGTCAAAAGTAAAAACTACAACTACAAACGTATTTTTACATACAACAAACCTATTTTTTTAACGTATTTTTGTATTTGCTCTAATGTGAAAACCGTAATACGTACAAGCGTCAAACTTGGCATGATTATAGTACACACTCTAAAGTATAACAACAAATAATAAATAATGACCAAGTGCGAGTAGACGACAAATTTCACTTCATTACCAAGTTATAACTGGTAATTCGGTTACTTGGACTACCTTATCTTTTCTCTCACCGAAACGAAATTGCATATTTTAATAATTTTGAAGTCGGTTTTTTAAATTGATAATTATTGTATTTTATGGTGGTAAGGAACCTTCAGTGTGGGAGCCCGACTCGCACTTGGCCGGCTTTATTCGTTGTTTGTTTGTGTTATCCATCTTACTTACCTCAAATATAATGAGCACGTACAATCCAAAGAGCAGTATGGACGCGTACAGGACTCCAGTGTGCAGATCCAGGGGGTTGACAGTGAAGGACATCGCAAACGGAGTCGTGGTGTTGGCGGTCGTCCTGGGTACACAGAACATGGTGTAAGTAGCCACATTTAAGGCCACCGCAGACCATAGCAAGTACAATTTGCAAGTGCCTACTACGCATCGTCTGCAACGTTTTGCTTAGGGCAAGTGGCAGTGGAAGTACTACTAAGGAATCGTCAGAAACGTTTTGCTTCGTGCAAGTGGCAGTGGAAGTAGTACCTACTTGCGACTTGACGACACCCAGATTGTAACTTTTGGGGAACACCCATTCAGGCAGATCATTCTACACTTTGACCATATCGTCGCTTACTTATATGCATTGCGTAATGCGACTAATACAGGATAAAAAAGCAACCCTTTTGATTCCTCCACTAGGTTAACGCGTAGTCGTAAATCATTATTTACCTGATCCTTAGCGCTATAATACTGCTGCCATTAGATCCGCTATCAGCTAACGGTTCCAGCTTCAGGGTGGAAGATCGAAATTCGCCCTTACTGAAGTCCAGGTCAGCTTCATCTTGTAGGATGATCTTCCAAGTGTCAGACGTCTGAAAGATGAAGAGGCTATTGTTGACTTGGCACCGTTGAAGAAAACAAACGCAGGAAGAAAAGTGAAGGTATTGGGCGGCTCAGTTGGTTGACGGTTGGACTTGGGCAGGCTCGGCGGCCAAACTTCAAATTCGGCTTCCTTACAACATCGACTAGACAGAAGACAAGATAGATAGAAGACAAGAAAGACTGATACGCTGGAATACTCGTGCGTGTGTGACAGCGTTATCCACCAGCCGGAACCGGAGACGGCTCAGTAGAGCCAGACCAGCTTTCTGGCAAAGTCACAAGTCTCCCATCTGCAGTGCAAGTACCGTTCTTTTAGCGATCGTCAAATTGACAGTTAAGGTCGTCAAATTCGATAATATGCCATTTTTTCAGTACTCGCTGTGATCGATTCTATGGCATTTTAGCGAATTTGCGATCGCTAAAAGAACGGTACTTGCACCCCTGTTTCGTCAAAGCTTAACACGCACTAAAACATGTTCATGGCCTGCCTGTGGACCTGAAGACGGACTAAATCTTAAGATGCTCACCTGAATGACATCATCTTTCCCTTGTATCCTCTCCAGCCAAACCTCCATCTTCTTAGCAGCAGCAGCCTCTGTAGAATTCATCTTCATCTCGCCAGTATCAGATATGAACGGTCCAGATAGTTCCAAAAGGATCGAGAAACTTGATTGGGACCCACGTGCTACAATGTAACCTGTAAAATAAAGTGGATTAGAATAAAAACATTCTATTGGTCCTTATAGCTGTAGTTGAAAACTTGTCGCCACGCATTTGAGAGCGATTACCCATGGTTAGGCGTGTTTTTCATCTTTGACTTCTACAAGAATTTACTTACAATCTGGTGAGCAAAAATCTGGTAATAACAACACCTACTCCTTTTGGCATTGCGTCATAACATAAGGTAAAAAGTAGTCGATCTTTTTCTTTGCTAGTCATTATACAGGGTTACACGAAAATGGTGTACTAAGCCGAAACGGGGTCCATAGTACCCATCATTATGAACAACTAGTTATCATATGGGACTAACCAAAAAATATCAGATGTTACACTTCTTTGAGTGTTAATGACCGTTTTCGTTGCTCTCACAGTAAAAGTTGTTCATAATGATGGGTACTATGGACCCCGTTTCGGCTTAATACCTACACCCTTTCAACTTAACCCAATAATATTCAATTACATCCACCACGCCATCTGTTTTTTTTAAATATGAACTACATCGATTAGTTCATATTAAACAAAAACAGATGGCGTCCTCAACTCACTTTTAACTTCCAGCGGTGCGACCGAAGAGTTTCTAGTCACCGGTTCCTTCTCATTGTACATCAAGAACACAGCTGTGAAGAAAACCCAGCAAGCCAGCAGTAATGACATCTTGACATAGTGCTGCGTCTTCTGAACCTAGAAACAATATGTCGTAAAGAAAATTTATCGTAGCGACATCTATTAGTTGATATTTGAATTATATTGGATATGCTACATTATTCACAAAATATGCCAGGTAATTATCAAGATACAATACATGTAGAGTCACAATCGTACCAAAAAACATCTCCGAACCAAAACTCAGCGCAAGCTACGAATTGCGCGGACTTTTTGGTTAGTTACAAGGTAACCGCGATCCGACTACAACGCCGCGCGATGCCAGAGCTACGATGACAGCGGACAACTAACGTTGAACACTATGCAAGCGACATAACGTCTAAATTGGAGTAAATGTGGCTTTGTGAAGTATATAATTGATACAATGTACTGTGTACAATGACGCTCGGACGTTTCTTGACTGTTTTCACCGAGAGGTTGTTACTATAGGAATTTTATCTCAATGCTTGTAATAAATACAGATGATCTTTACCATGGACTTTTTCGGCACGGTGGTCTCATGATCTTCAAGTCTGTGAATAAAAAATAATAAACTTAAAACATTTACACAGGCATTAGTAACAAAATTATATAAATTCTAATTATCCTCTGTTTGCCTAATTCCCAATGTTAACCACATAATTATATTTTGGACATTGGTTCAATATACGAGTCCAGATGTACAGATGTCTGTTTTTAGGGTTCCATACCCAAAGGCTGAAAACGGGACCTTATTACTAAGCCTACAATGACTGTCTGTCCATCTGTACGGCTGTATTTTTCGAACCGTAATAGATAGCTATTTGAAACTTTCACAAAATGTAATGTTACGGCGGATTAACTAAAAAATAATAAAATAGTCAAAAATACATTACAATAGGGTTGTAACTTGTATTGTGTACCCAAAATACAACAAACGTATTTTTTTACGTATTTTTGTAATTGCTCTAATATAAAAATGGTAATACGTACAAGAATCAAACTTGGCGTGATTATAGTACGCACTCTAAAGTATAACAGCAAATAATAAATAATGGCCAAGTGCGAGTCGGTGACAAATTTCGGTTCATTACCAAGTTATAACTGGTAATTTCGTTACTTGGACGACCTTGATTGTCATATCTTTCACCGAATCGAATTGCCACATATTAAAATTTATTTTACCAAGGTTTTTAAATTGATATTTACTTTATTTTGTGGTGGTACGGAACCCTCAGTGCGCGACTCACACTTGGCTGGTTTATTATGTATTTATAGATAACTAGCGGTCCGCTCCAGCTTCGTACGGGTATAGGTTATAGCCTATGTCACCCGGGGATAGTGTAGCTTCCCAACAGTGAAAGAATTTTTCAAATCGGTTCATTATTTTAGGAGCCTATTCAATGCAAACAAATAAACAAACAATCAAATCTTTCCTTTTTATAATATTAGTATAGATAATAATAAATAATAAATATTTGGGACATTTTTCCACACACACGGTCATCTAACCCTAAACTAAGCAAAGCTTGTGATATGGCTGCCAGAGACTGATATACATACATACTATATAGCTTTAAATAATACTTAAATTTAATACTTAAATGTATATTAACACTCATATATAGAACAAACACAAATTTTCATCACATAAATGTTTGTCCTAGGTGAGAATCGAACCCACGCCCCCAAGCGCAGAAGGCAAGTTCACTACCAACTGGACCAACGGGCTATCATAGATTACGGTCCCACTGGAACATAGGTCTTCTCTCAGAGAGAGAGGATGGGTCCTTATCAACCATGCTAACTCAGAGCGTGTTGGCGAATGTCACATGTCTTTAAACTTTTGAGGATATTGGCTACACCGATTTCCTGACGATGTTTTCCTTAACCGTTTTTTAGCGATGTCATCCAAACTGTTCTTATTTTATTTAAAGTGCTAAGTAACTCACAATTTTTCCAATTTGTCAGGTTGCTTCTCAGCCTGTCCATACGGCTCATCTCTCACCAGATGATGGTTGTTGTTCAAATGAGGAGCAGAGTTCACCGACGGGAGTCTCTGCCTGAGTGGCGCAGAGGTCTTCTTGTGGTCCAATTTACCTGATGAGGAGACAGCGTTAGTTTACCATAATGTTAGAAAGCCTGGGTTGGGAATGGAAAAGCATACGTATATATACCACAGATTACAGAGTTTATATTCTTTAGTACGATCAAGATTATATATAGCTAACATAGCAGTAAACTGTTTAATGAGAATATTTGTTTGTACGTAAATATTGTGGTTGCTGACAAAATTAACAAACGCAAGAGATAGGGAGAGAACTATGCTCGGAGTTTCTTTGCGCGATAGAATCCGGAACGTGGATATTCGCAAAAGAACCAGAGTCACCGACATAGCTGTTAAAATTTGCAAGTTGAAGTGTCAATGGGCAGGCCACATCGCTCAAAGAACCGATAACCGATGGGAAAGAAAGGTTCTTGAGTGGAGACCACGAACCAGAAGACGCAGCGTAGGTAGGCCTCCCACTAGATAGACCGACGACATTGTGAGAGTAGCTGGCATCCAGTAGATGCAAAATGCAGGATGTCGTTCAGTGTGGAGGTTAAAGGCGGAGGCCTATGTTCAGCAGTGGACGTCTTCTGGCTGATGATGATTGAATTTATCGTCTAGTACCAAAGTGCTTGGGAAGACAAATCCAACGAACCCAAACTTGACGGGGTAACGTCGTTTCGTTTAGGAGTTCCTATGGCCACCTTCTGTCTCCATCATCAGACCAGCTCGATGATGCTATAACATTGCATTGTCACCGAACTTACATAAGTATGCCAAAGAGCTCGAGGCGCGGTCTCATTCGGGTTTCTTTTTATCTATTTACTAGCAACGCACCCCGGCTTGGCACGGGTGTAAGTCTTATTTTTTTTACACCTTGGGTTACATTATTGGAGTTTTAGTAAGGATCCCTATTATAATATAGCCTATGTCACCCGGGGATAGTGTAGCTTCCCAACAGTGAAAGAATTTTTCAAATCGGTTTAGTAGTTTCGGAGCCTATTCAATGCAAACAAACAAACCAACAATCAAATCTTTCCTCTTTATAATATACTTATAGATTATAGATATAGATAACAGAAATTTAATTTTCTATACAAATGTCATATTTCTACTTGATAGAATCAGAAAGTCAAAATCCAGTTTTCGTTGCTTTACAAAAAATAATTAGAGGGCTTTTAACAATAACCCTGTAGTAATATCGCATTGGTCGAAAGCCCTACATACCTTCATCATCATCATCATCATCAGCCAGAACACGTTCACTGCTGAACATAGGCCTCCCCCTGAACGAGAGCCTGCCTTTTGCATCCACTGGATGCCAGCGACTCTCACAATGTCGTCGGTCCATCTAGTGGGAGGCCTACCTACGCTGCGTCTTCCGGTGCGTGGTCTCCACTCCAGAACCTTTCTGCCCCATCGGTTATCAGTTCTTCGAGCGATGTGGCCTGCCCATTGCCACTTCAACTTGCAAATTTAACAGCTATGTCGGTGACTCTACCGACAATATACCTTATCAATTACCAATACCATACATACCAATGATTTCTCAAGGTTTTTTCACATCATTATGTGAATTTCCAAAATGGTAAGATAAATACCCAATTTCGGATGCGACCAATTTGATAATTCACAAAAAAGGGCTGATGACGCTAAATTTTGTGTTATGCTTACGAAAAACACCTACTTCATTTGCAAGAATTTCCAGTTTTAATGCAGAGCGATGATAGCCAAGCGGTAGCATGTGCGCTTTACGAAATGACGACACCCGGTTCGATCCTCTCCTCGAATGACTTATTTAGTACCTAAATAAATTACGTGCAGTTCCGATGCCATCGATCAAAAACGGTGAAGGAAAAACATCATGAGGAAACCAGTACGTCCGAAAACCTCAAAAAAGTTTTAAGACTTAAATATGACATCCACCAATTCGCGCTGGGCCAGCGTGGTGGACTTAGGGCCCATCCTCTCTCTGAGAGCAGGCTTGAAGGGAAACATGATAGGCTTATATGATGAGTACCTATTTAGGTATTACAGACATTATTTAAAATTAATTTGATATATTATTTTGAACTAGCAGGTTCCATCAGTTTATTTTCAACTGACTTAAAAAAGAGAGACGTTTTCTTAGGACCATAATTCAGGCCGATGTTCGGATATTTTGAATCACATTTCATGGTTATTTTATCAGCCCCCGACGCAAAAAGACGTGCTATAAGATAATTAATTTTTGGATTTGTAGTGAAACATTATCACCAACCTTTACTATGGACCAACGCTAAAATCGCAACAAAAAATTCAACTGTTCCATGCATTATGTCAAGTTTCAAAATTACCGTTTTCCATGGAACAGTTGTTTTTTTTTGCGAGGGTAGTACAATGGACCTCCTTTCGGATCAGTACAGTTTATATGCGTAACCCTGTACAACGGTGGATACCAGATAAAACGGGGGTCTCAACTAGTCTAGTTATAAACACTGAGGTAGTAGGTAAGCATGACTACCTCAGATGTTACAAACAGAAAAAATTGCAAAAATATACTATTTTAAAATATATTTAGGAATAATTTGGCCTTTGTCATACATAAATGGCCCAACAAACGTTTCAAGTCACCACAGACAGAAAATGACAATACACTTAACTCAATATCTAAATATTGGCATAAATTATATTTGACGTCAAATTGTAAAATAGGTAAGTACAAAACTACAGCAGAAACGAATTTTTGTGGTTTTTACTTGTGTAAAATTTTTATCTCTCGAAGAACCGATACCCGATGGGGAAGAATGGTTCTTGAGTGAAGACCACGAACCGGAAGACGCAGCGTAGGTAGGCCTCCCACTAGATGGACCGACATTGTGAGAGTCGCTGGCATCCAGTGGATGCAGAAGGCAAGCTGTCGTTCAGTGTGGAGGTTAAAGGGGGCCTATGTTCAGCAGTGGACGTCAGCTGATGATGATGGTTTTTTTACTAACTTTAATCTGCAGTTTCACTCGCGTTGTATATAAAATCATATATTCTTTCAGGAATAATATAACACTATCAGTGGATGAATTTTCAGAATTGGTTTCTTCTAGGCAAGCGTTATCTATCGTAGACCGGGCGGTCAAACGTAAGGCTATTAGGATCGTCCATTAATCACGTGAGGCTTGAAAGGGGGGGGGGGGGGGGGGAGGGGGTTTTAGCAAAATTCACGAAATATCACAAGGGGGAGGGGGGTGTAGTAAAATATCACGTGTATTAATTTTTTCGTCAAACGCGCAATTTCTAATCTGAAAAGCGGTGTGTAGTGTGACCTTGCCAATCAAAAACAACCTGCAACCTTTCTGTCTAGATATTTTTATCATGGTCCTTAATTACCGAATAAAATTAGATTATACTTTATACCTGTATTTAAAGATAATATAAAAAAATTGATTCTTTGTAAGTACTAAAAAAATACACGTGATTTTGGGTGGGTTTAGTCTCAAACCTCACCATGTATCACCAAGGGGGAGGGGAAGTTAAAAAATGCAAAAAAAACATCACGTGATTAATGGACGGCCCCTTATGCAATAAATAACAGCCTTATTACGGTAAATATCCCCATACCTGTAATCTTTTCGTTTGTTTTGTAACCACATTTTAGGACCGAAAGGCTCGAGTACAAATGCATACAGCTTGTTACTGTTGGTTTTGACTTAGGGTTGCCGTAAAAGCAAAATATCATACCCTTTCGAGGGTAGGCTAAAAGTCCAGCAGTGGACTGTTAAAAGGCTGATTATGATGATAACTATGATTTTATGAAATAGAGCCCTGACGTCATCTGTCGCGCTATCTGACTCTGGGCCAGCCTTGGTACGCGTATTATCCATCATTGTAAAACATTAATGGTAAAAAATTCTCCTCACAGACCAGCCCTACTTATTCCCAGACAGACATATACAAATATATATCTATGTATATAGCTGTCGGAGCCGGTTTATACCAGTTTAAAATTAGCATTCAGCGTCCATCTGATGGGACCGATGCCAAATACGAGGATTTGATAGTAAACATAGGGAAAATCTTGAAAATTTTGTGCGACCACCTTTTACAGGTGCGCAAGTTTACCTAGGGTTACGCTTCTTGATACATTGACGCGTAGAGCTGTAACAATTGTCGATGACCCCAAGCTCACCGAACAACTTTTGTTTTTGTGGGCGAAATCTTCCAAAGATACCATGCTGCATTGGGGTGCAGCCAGGTTATGTGAGATTACCCATACTAGTACCGACCGATCACAGAGCGGGTGCCTGAAAACGGACGAAGGAGCCAAGGCAACCCTGGCGCGATGATCTCGACACGTTCAAAATACAGTGGTCGAGCCTGGCGGGTGATCGCACTGTCTGGAAAGAAATGGGGGAGACCTTTGCCCAGAAGTGGGAAAGTATAGGTTAATAAAAAAAAAGTACCGACCGCGCCCGACGTTGCTTCACTTTGGTGATCGTACGAGAACCGGTAGTGAACAGAAATTTGTCACCGACTCGCACTTGGCTATTATTTATTATTTTTTGTTATACTTTCGGTCTGTACTTGGAAGGGTGACCGCCTGGGCATGATGTCTTATGATGCCACTATTTTTGTACTTTAATAACATTTTGGAACCATGACTCGAGCCCGACAAGCATTTGCTTGCTTTTTTACATTAATTAAAGCAAATACAAAAATACGTTAAAAACATTTGTAGACCCCCTATAGTTTTTACATTATGACTTTATTATTATTGAAAAAAAAAAAAATGAGCGTATCACACGCCCATCACCAAATTATTTTAGTTACCTATATTAATCTTATTTTTCAATATCTATTTTGATAATTTTTTAATCTTAATTTTAATTTTTCATTGTTTTATTTTTTTATATAATAGGCTTGCATTTGACCACCATCACGCCTGATGTTAAGCGATGATGCGGTCTAAGTTGGAGCACGCTTGCCTAGAAGGATTATTATTATTGCCTTTTAAATTTATTTTTCTAATCATTGATTAATTAATGTAATTTGTATAACAAGTTATGGATGCAAGTCCGGATAATAAACATTAATTACATTTTCTGTGAAAATTTCAACTGGCTATCTATTACGGTTCGAAAGATGATAGGACAGACGACAGACAGCGTAGGCATAGTAATACGGTCACGTTTCCAGGGGTGCGGACCCCTAAAAACACACCATTTAGAACACCTTTTTCAAAGTTGGTTACAAAATAAAAAAGAACTCACCATGCTCCTTTTCATAGAACTGCCGGAAGGGTGCCAGCGCCGGGTCGTATTTCACTTCCTCAGGCAAGCCCATCCATAGTTGTATGGCTCCAGCAGTCAGATCAGTGCAGGACACCAAGGAGTACTGACTCCTCGACAACTCGGCTTCTGGTTTCCTGGAACCACTCCATTGCTTTACTGAAGACATTAGGTTCTCCATTTTTTGTCAGGATTTTGGATCCATTGGCGTTTTTTGAAGATCCGTTTGGAGTTGTCAAAAGATAGCTTTTTAGCGGTAGGACTTTTGACACTGATTTTTATGTGTTTTATTTTATTTTATTTATTAAGGAACAGTAAACAGCTATATTATAAAATGTACAATAATGTGGATAGATTAATAAACTTAATAATAATACAGCCAACAACACTATTCACAGATTACTTACAGAATTATATAAATTTACCGCTAGAAGTAGCTAGCTTGCAAAAAATTATATTTAACTATACATATGTTTTTTGTTTTCTAATAAGCCCTAAAACAAACAAAAAATTAAAATTTATGGTTTTATAAAGTTTATACAACTATTAATTAACATAATAATAACAATATTGTTTCAAAATATGTACTGAAGTTATGAGGAGAGCTTTTGAAGTACTGCTGCTTTAAATTTACCAGCAGTGCAAGCAAAAATGTCAATATTTTGAAAAGAGTCATTATACGATTCCACCATCCGACGAGTAGGAATGCGCAGTCCGGCGTTTGAGTGGCAATTGCCCAACGCAAATAAGCGCCCTGCGCGCACCTCCCGTTTATAAATTGTTCTAGGTACAGCATAACATACATTATTAACCAAATCCATACAGTCAAAGTGATTGTTAACAATTTTAAAAAGAGTAGAAGCTTCAAGGTATTTGCGTCTTGATTCAAGTGTGGGCATGTTATATTTGCCGAGCAATTTAGTATACGATAGATATCGTTTATGACATCTGTAGTGCATGGCACGTAAGAACTTTCTTTGAACCTTCTCAATAGCTTCCTTATACTTTTCGTAATAGGGGTTCCAAATAGGTACAGAGTACTCGAGTTGGGTACGAACTAGAGTTTTATATAAATATAAATATGTAGATGTACGTTTAAAATCTGAGGATGACCGCATTATAAACCCATACATTTGAAAGGCTTTATTAACGATGTTATCTATATGTATGTTTAGGGATAACTTAGAGTCGAGCTGTATTCCTAAATCCCTAAGGGATGCAACATTTTTCAAGGTGACGTTACAAAGGTTATAATTAAAACGTGTGATGTTCTTATCTACTTTTTTTGTAAAATTAATGTAATTACATTTAGGAATACTCAGCTGAAGTTTGTTCTTGTGACAGTAGGTAGTAAGTCTGTCCAGGTCTTGTTGAAAGGCAATACAGTCATCAGTCGATTCAATAATCTTATAAGCTTTAAGGTCATCTGCGTACATTAAAAATTTTGAACACTGGAAACAGTCCTTGATATCGTTAATAAATAGTATGAACAGCAACGGCCCCAAAATAGATCCCTGTGGCACTCCAGAAGTAATAGAAATGCTCCCCGATTGAAACCCATTGACAACTACTTTTTGTGATCTATTTTGTATGTATGATGAAAACCAACGTAGTAAATTACCTCGTATCCCATTAAAAGCTATCTTGTTGAGAAGTAATTCGTGATCCACCTTGTCGAAAGCCTTTTTGAAATCTGTATACACTGCATCTACTTGGATGCGATTGTCTACATTTTCAAATAAGAAGTTAGTAAATATGAGTAGATTTGATGTTGTAGATCTACGCTTAACAAATCCATGCTGTTCTTCAATGATAGCATTGTGCAAAACTGGGTATACTTGGTTATGGACTAATCTTTCAAAAAGTTTCGACAGGGTGGACAATATAGATATAGGGCGGTAATTTTCTACATCTTTCTTAGTTCCGCCTTTATGTACTGGTGTTATATTAGCACGTTTCCATACTTCGGGAAAAACTCCTTCATCTAAACACTTATTATAAATTATGTGCAGTGGCTTGCTTATACAAATTGCTGTTTGTTTGAAGAAGAGTGGGGGGAAACCATCTGGTCCAGTTCCTTTTGAAATATCCAATAATTTAAGTTCTTTCATGATTTGAGATTCAGTAAACTGAATTTTGGTTAACAAAATATCCTTATCAGTGATGTCTGTTGGCACTTGCCACTGTGACAAGTAAGGAGAAGCTGGCTCAAAAACTGACAAGAAGAAATCAGAGAACATATTACATATTGTTTCCGGATCATTCGATTTAGATGTTTGATATTGCATTGTAGAGGGAATATCCGGTTTAGATTTTCGGTTTGATATATACTTCCAAAAATGTTTAACGTTACTAATTATACTGTCCTCAACAGATTTCATGTATTTAAGATAACACTGCTCACAGCCACTTTTAAAATTTGTTCTATACTGAGCAAAAATTTCATAATCGGATTCATTATTAAATTTCTTCCATTTGATCCAAGCTTTTTGTTTCTTTTTAGAAATATTAATTAAGGAGCGAGAGAACCAAACAGGAAACTTTGATGTCCTGGGAGTAGTCAATGGAGCGTACTGCTTAACAATGTCATCTAAGGTATTGTAGAATGTATCAAGAGCCATTTCTGCAGGAAGGTTTTCCAACAATCCAGACCAGTCGGTTTCACTGATTTTAATGTTAATAAGCTCAAAATCAGCTTTATAAAAATTATATTTTGTCATTGGACGTCTTTTCATAGATTTAGTTATGTGGGACACATTGACAATAGCGATAAAAGGGGGGTGGTGGGAATCAAGGGGCAGGAATGGATTATTTTGTACAATAATTTTAGAGGGGAAATTAGATATGAATAAGTCTAGTATTTTACCATTCGCATTAACAATGCTGTTATATTGTGATGCATTCAGTATCGACATACAATTTAATAGTAATGAATGTAAACAAGTGGATCCTATTCCTGTCATGCTAAGCGGTTGCCCATTAATGAGAGTATCAGAGGCGGTAAATGGAACCCACTCAATATCCGGAATATTATAATCTCCCACTATGTAAAAGTTATCAACCAATGAATCATTAAAAGATTCCTGCAGCAATTCAAAGTGATTTTCGTATACATCAATGGAAGTCCTTGGCGGTATATATGCTGCACTTATGATATGTTTCTTTGAAGAATTTATGCTGGGTATTTCAACGAGAATGTGTTCAATAGTGTTGGAGAGCAGGAAATTTGTAAAATTTGAAATATCAAATACACTAGAGCCTAGTTCACGAAGCACCGCCACCAGAACACCACCACCATCCCTTTTATTGGTCGCATTACGATCCCGGTCGCAGCGATACACGGCGTAGCGCTGGTCTATAAACTCGTTGTTGTCAATTTCTGGTACCAACCATGTTTCCGTAAGAATAATAACATCATAGGAATTTGATAAGATATTCATATACAGGGTGTGTAGTTTGGTACGCATACCTCTACAGTTTTGATAGTAAATTGATAAGTTATTTTTCTGAGCGGTGCTATCCATAATACAAATGTACAACTGTATATCCATGTAGATAAATTAGTATTTTTGCAGGTGTGCTGTGACGAATATATTTTAGTGAAAATATCGAGTAGGCTGGAAAGTTAATGAACATTGAGCAATTGAGAAAGTTCAAGAAAATAAACTGAATTATCATTTGAGCATTATAAGGATTTGAGAAATAAAAATTAATAGTTGACTCATTGATCAGCAGTGTAAATAAATTGTATACTGTTAACTTATATAAATCATGGATGGTGGACTTAATACAATATAATTTGGAACACGCAGAATTATGGCAGGGAATATTAACAGAAAGTAAACAGACTAAATTGAACATAACTATAAGAAGTGAGTAGAGTACATTAATTCTTAGAACTAGGTTTGAGCTTCGCGAGGTCGCTCTCATTCCGGATGGCGAGTGCAGGGCTATCGTCACTCTCTCGAACCAAGATTGTCGAGTTTTTAATCCAAACATATTTGTAGCGAATTTCTTTGGCAACCTCACGACATTTCCGAAACAACTGCTTTCTTTTTAATGTGAGGTGCTCGTTCATATAGATCAAAGACGACGTCCCGGTGATTCCTAGCTGATCAGACTTAAGTGATTTCACCTTGTGATAGGAGGCCAATAAATTGTCTCGCTGAGTACGCGTGGCAAACTTGACAATAACGTTTTTTGGTCTGTCACACCCCTGCTGAGCATGCGGCACTCTATGGACAGATATTATGTCTTTTTGCGGGGAAAACTGGAACCGGGTCACTGACCCAATTGCTTCCATGATGCCCACCAGGTTCTCGTTGCGCCGCTCAGGCAAATTACATATTTCTATATTACATTGTCTGGCCTGCTGTTCCAGTGTGTCAATCTTTGACTCGAGGCCAGAATATGCTGTAGCAGTTTGCTCGCAGGCAATACGCGCGAGATCTTCAACGCGCTTTTTTATGTTGCTATGGTCGTCTGCTTGGAATTGCACGGAATCCTTGAGGCCCTTGATTTCTGCGTTAATATTAGACACACTCTGTTTCAAAGTAGCTTGTTCAGTCCGCATGTACTTCATCTCTGTCTGTATTTCACATAGTGTGCCCTTAATATCATCTCTAATGGTTAACATATTTGTGTTCATGTCATTGCGCCATACATTAAGAGTATTGAGCAGTTCGTTGAATTTATCAATAGTTATAGATTCATGCGCTATAGGCAGACAGGTTGCCGACTGGATTTTATCCAAATTATCGCACGATATGTTCATGGACTCGTCCGTTAAAGGAACTTGCGTATGACGCACTGGAGTGTTAACATTAGACCTAGTGCGCCGAGTCACATTTGTACACGCCGGGCAAACCCAGGTTGCGCGGTACTCCTTAGAAAGGGATGCAAACTGGTCAGATTTCATATTCAAACATTCAAAATGATATTTGCCTTTACATAGATGGCAAATCAAGCAGCTATCAGCACAAAGCACCCCATTGCAGCCTTGACAGTTCATGTTGAGTTAAGTAGGTATTATGTATTGAGGTGGCGTAGCCGTAGTTGTGAAAAAATAAATAAATATCGGATAAAATGAAATATTCCGTAACTTGGCGTTTTAGGACTAGTGGCGCCACCTAGTGAAATTGCTTGAAGTCACGACACCGAATGGTTCGGATATAAGTCCGTTAACTTAGTACTGGTAACGTCAGCTATGGTAAGCACGAACAGTGACTTGCAATATTGAATAAAATTTTCAATAGTATTAGCGTATTTACGCGAGAAAACACTAGTAAAATGTCAGTATAGTTTGTTTTGCACTCACTTTGCACTATTAACATGGATGAAATGCAAAAATATAATGCATAAACCTCAAAATCACCAACGAGAATAATCGTTTCACTCCACATAAATTAATCCAGTTTAATCGAAACACTTGCACAGATTGCCACTGTAGAATACTTATATGATGAGTTTAGGTCCAATTCGTATATTTAACACGTAGAACTGTTAGAAAAGGCACTATTTATATTTTTTAAATATTTATAATTACGAGCTTCACTCTATTGTATGTATGCTAGCCAGCGCCCTCTAGCGGAATGTGTTCAGTATTGTTCCCTCTAGTGTTCAGTATTGAATGTCTTTGGAGATTTTTAAACGTTCCTCAAATACCTGTAGTCCTTATTTTCTTTGGTTCTAGACTAAATTCTAGGTTCAGTCCACTTTTAAAACTTTACGTCTATGCTTCTGTTGTTTGCAGTTTTGTCTGATTTTTTTGGGCTTAAGGTACCAATTTACCGATCAGGTCACTGTTCTTATACCGGTCTGTCTTTGCTTGTGAAAGTATGGGGTTGCATTTTTATACGTTAATATTTCAAAGTAGGTATAACAACATTTTTATAATGATAAAAATAAATGGGGAACACTGTTTATCCCATGTTTTGTGGGCATAATAAAAATATTAAAACATTTTTTTAAAATATATTTTGAAATACTTAACTTCGCAAAATACCGAACCATTTTTTAAAGTAGACAGTAATTTTATATTAAAAAAAACCGGACAATTACGAGTAAGACTCACGCTCTGAGGGTTCCGTTAGATGGAACATTCATTCACTCCAAACAAAAAAAAAACAACTTAAAGAGTTGAAATATTGAAAGACAAACTTAACTTTGTAGTGGAAGGTTCTTCCATTAATACCAACTACAAAACAATAATATATTTGTCAATGATATAACTTCAAATTTACGACTTTCGGATTGTTTCCTTTATATGTGCTGTGAGACCTTGCCTCTTGCCAAGTTTCATGATTCTAGGTCAACGGGAAGTACCCTATAAGTTATGATTCCCTTGGGAAATCGCAAAATATGCGAAAATATGCGACGTAAATGGTGATATCTTTTTTTTTGGATTGCGTTGACTTACAAGTTTTTTTTTTACAACTGTAAGAGTCCTTAGATCCGAGTATCTGAATAAATTTCGATTTGATACCTTTACGCGTTTCTGAGAAAAAGGTCTTGACAGACGGACAACAAAGTGATACTCTAAATAAATAATAAATAAATAAATATTCGGGACATTTTTGCACACACGGTCATCTGACCCCAAACTAAGCAAAGGTGATATGGCTGCCAGAGACTGATATACATACATATATAGTTTTAAATACATACTTAAATAGATATTAACAACCAGATATAGAACAAACACAAATGTTCATCACATAAATGTTTGTCCTAGGTGGGAATCGAACCCACGCCCCTAAGCTCAGAAGGCAGGTTCACTACCAACTGGACCAATGGGCTATCTAGCTCTCTAAGGGTTCTGTTTACTCTTTTTGAGGTACGGAACCCTATTAAACCATTTTATTTGCGAATGAAATAGCGGCGGACCATATTCTGGGCATTAAATATTTTCAATTGGTTTTTTTACAGCTTTTAGCAGCTGTCACAGGTAAAAAGCTTAGATTGAGTATAAATATATTTAAATAACGAACCAGAAGAGGCAGCGTAAGTAGGCCTGCCACTAGATGGACCGATGACATTGTGAGAGTCGCGGGCATCCAGTGGATGAAAAAGGCAGGCTGTCGTTCAGTGTGGAGGTTAAAGGGGGAGGCCTATGTTCAGCAGTGGACGTCTTCGGGCTGATGATGATGATATTTAAATACATATTCTAATCCAAAGATTTCATAATATCTGTGACGTCTATGTTCTAATCATATTATTATCTTGTTAATCTAGTTAATTATTTTATAATTACTCGGATTTTCTACAGATAACGGTTTTTAGGGTTCCACAGTACGGTAGTACTAAGCTGAAAGGAGGTCATTCTATACTCATCATTATGGACAAGTTTTTACTATGGGATCAACCCCGAAATCGCGAAAAAAATATCAACTGTATCCATAAATTTTATCGATCATGATCCAAGAAAACAAGGTCTAGCGCTCTGGGAGATGTACCGCAATGACGTCACTGTCCAGTTGCCACTTCGTTGTACCAAACACAGATACTGGAAAACGTTTTTTAAAATAATCTATTAAATAAAATACAAAAAGCATTTCAATTGTCATTTGGTTTGTCCGCTCAAGCAAGTTAAGCACGAATTGAATATATTAAACACAATTTTATCAAAACCACATGGATTTATTGGATTCCCACAGGTAATATACGAATATTGGGGAGTTATAATTTCACGCTACTGTTAACACAGAAAATCATAGAGAGTCCGCCATTGTTTCGTGTATCGTCATCTCTCTCGAACTTCTTGTAAATTACTTATTCTGCTCTTGCTTAACCACGTGTACGTGTACCCGTGACATTGACGACATCATTGCGGGACGCCCACGTGACATTATTTCTCTGAGCGCTATACCTGGCGGAGTATATTATTATACCATGTTATCGATTTCTATGAAACAGCTTTTTTTTCGCTACTTCAGGGTTGGTCCCATAGTAAAAGTTGTTCATAATGATGGGATTAACGGACCCCTTTCGGCTTAGTTCACCCTTTTCGTGAAACCCTGTATATGTTTAAAGGTCGTATTTTATGTTTATTTATAGTAATTTGTAATTACAACTTAACTTACTTTCTTATTTTAGGACCCATTTCTTCTCTTACATCCGCTAGTCAAACATACATTTTGACTACGTAAAAACAGTCTAATTGAATTTAATAACGCAGATAAAGGAATTAAAAACTTTCACTGGGCACTTTTTCACTATTTTTCATTGATATACTGTGCTAATATTTTGTTGAATTTGTCCACGGCGCAAGAAATACGTACGTCGTAATTTAATTTTACCACTGTAATGTTTCAAATAACAAGTCCGCGTACCGCGAGAAACTGTTCCGGACTGACGCTTTAGTTGTCTGTGGTGTTTACATATTCTGCTTCTGACTCATGGAGATAAGAGTTTTAGGCTTTACTAATGATGTAACGTAAGTACGTAGTATACATTAATATCAATGGATGTAGCTAAAAGAAATTGTAATGAATAAAATTGTGTTATTTTTTTCTTTCTTCCCTAGTTTGACGTCTCACCAAAGAGAATAACGTCGCACGTCTTGTGCATTTGCCAATTGTGCTATTTTTTCAAAGAGTATTTATATTGCTTTGTTTATAGTGTTTTTTTATTATTACTAGCTGCTGCCCGCGACTTCGTACGCGTAGACTTTCATATAAACTTTCAACCCCCTTTTATCATACTTAATTCGACCCTTTCGTAAAATACTTTCTTAGCGGACCTCTACACCCCATAAGGATTCTACTTGCCAAATTTCAGCTTCGTAGGTCAAGTTGTTTTCGAGATTTCGTGATTAATGGGAGAATGAGCCCAGATAATATTTTAATTGTAATGTTTATGCTATCCTTGTTTTGTGGTATTTTAATAGTCATTGTATTGCATTGTATCGTAATGAGTACGGTTCTTCTATACGGGACAAAATTCGGAACGAAGTGATTCGACATACAACCAAAGTTACCGACATAGCTCAAAGGATTAGCAAGCTGAAGTGGCAGTGGGCCGGCCACATTTCCCGAAGAACCGATAACCGATGGGGTAGACGAGTTCTGGAGTGGAGACCACGTTTAGACCTGCGTAAAACGGCGGGTAAAAACTGGATGCAAGGAACTGTAGACCGAGCTCAGTGGCGTGCATTAGGAAAGGCCTATGTCCAGCAGTGGACAGTTAAGGGCTGATGATGATGATGATGAGGTTTATGGGTACTTTCCTAGGTATATTTGTTTGTATTATTTCCACTATCCACCTCTTAAATCTACTTATATCATCTGTTAGAGATATCCTTCAAGAAGTAGATTCGGTTCTTTACATATGTGTAGGTAGGTTGGGTACTCGCAAAGTTTAAAACGAACTTATTAGGGTTCCTTGTGGTTCTACGGAACGGAACCCTAGAAAAAACATTTATTAACATTTTCTACCATATCTGTGTTTATATGTAATTTTTTCGAAGTTTTGCAAAATGTCATACAATAAAATTTGTCGGAAAGATACCTGCTAAATGTTGTTTTTTTTTAATGAATGATTATGGGTCAATATTTGTTTAATCAACTTCCATAATTTATAAAGTCCATTACGAGCGAAATAAAATTCTCCAATGCCGTCAAAGTGCTTTTGTTAGACAGGTCAATATATACGATTAAGGAGTTTTTTGATAATGATATAGCTATTTAGAGCCTGTTTGAGAACTTGAACATATCTAACAATTTAATTTAATTTTTATTCTTATTTAATTATTATTTATACTATAGCCCTTTTACAGCTGAATACTAAATTATTAATTTTGTGACAAGACATAATATTTAATTATACTAAGATGTTGTAGTCGGCCGATCAATAAATGATATTCTATTCTATTATAATCAATGATATTACATTAAAATTTTAAAAATATGCAAAAATCATATTTTTCTGATATCACAGATATAGCGTCGAACTCTATTTCTTCTGGCATAATTATTCCACTAAACCACTTTAATCCGATTTTATCTGGATTGAACCGGTTTTAAGGTGTAGTTCCACCAATGCAATTATATTTAATTACAAACGAGATTAATAAGTGGGTACTTACATTAAAAACTCTTTTAAGAATGCATGGACGGAGTACGCCCTTTCGCTTGAGCATAGTCCTGGGATAGTCCAAAAACTCCTAGGAAAAGCCGGACACTTAAATAAATTTCCGGACATTTCCTTCAAAGTTCATATTTCGCGGCATAATGATCTCGTGTGACGGTCTTTTTAATTTCATTTCTAGAATTCCGGATGTTTTGAAATTTCCCCGCATTCCGGACAACAGCTTAAATTCCCAGACATATATGGAAAATTCTGGACGTATGGTAACCCTACCTGCATTGTCTAGTGCCAACGTTTTTTCGATTTCTGAGGGTGATGCATTGATCTGTATGTACTAATTTCTTTGGGGTGACATTAATTATCGTTGCCATCAAATTTTCTTTACTAAGGCATTTAAAATTAGGTTATTTCGTCTATTTAATTACATAGACGCATAGCTAGTAAAGTCTCCACCACTCTGCGGGGACATGACTTAGACTTGACCGTGATTTACTTTGCTTGAATTTGAGTGTAGCTATTTACTAAATGTTGAAATTACCTACTGCTTGAAAAATCTATAGTACTTAACACTAGCTAAATAGACAAGGTGTCTGCAGCCAAAACTTGCAAAAACAAATTTTATGTAATTTAAAACTGTTCACTATGCGAGGATAAAAAGAATAAAGGTGCGAGCGAAAAAACGCATAATACGTCAAGTATTCATTTACGTATAATTTTAGAGCTCCATGTTTTACAGAACAAATGATAATTAATTAATATTAATTAAAAACTAAACAGTTTACCGCTATCCATCATGTTAATTGCCGTCAGTTTTCGCATTATTGAAACTTATGGTCTCCTATATGTAAATAAACGCGCTGTTTATTAGCAAAAGTGACGGTTATATAAGTTAAAGGAAATCACTTCTATCAGATTAATTTCTTGGCCACCCTACGCGATAATTCAATAAATAATTAAATTGCACCAGTGAGACCACACCTTAAGCCGCACAGACCTCGTGGGGAAACGATCACGACTGTTAGAAAGCTTGGGTTGGGAACATAGATTCAATACTGAATCTATGGTTGGGAATGAAAAAGCATACGTATATATACCACAGATTACAGAGTTCATATTCTTTAGTACGATCAAGATTATATATAGCTAACATAGCAGTAAACTGTTTAATGAGAATATTTGTTTGTACGTAAATATTGTGTTTGCTGACAAAATTAACAAACGCAAGAGATAGGGAGAGAACTATGCTCGGAGTTTCTTTGCGCGATAGAATCCGGAACGTGGATATTCGCCAAAGAACAGAGTCACCGACATAGCTGTTAAAATTTGCAAGTTGAAGTGGCAATGGGCAGGCCACATCGCTCGAAGAACCAATAACATGGGAAAGAAAGGTTCTTGAGTGGAGACCGAGAACCGGAAGACGCAGCGTAGGTAGGCCGCCCACTATATGGACCGATGACATTGTGAGAGTCGCTGGCATCCAGCTGATGCAAAAGGCAGGCTATCGACGTGTGGAGGTTAAAAGGTGAGGCCTATGTTCAGCAGTGGACGTCTTCTGGCTGATGATGATGATGATGATTGAATTTATCATCTAGTGCCAAAGTGTTTAGGAAGATAAACCTTACGAACCCAAACTCGATGGGATTACGTAGTTTCGTTCCTATGGCCATAGGAACTCCTAAACGAAACTACGAAACTACGTACTATGACTACCTTCTGTCTCCATCAGGACGTCTTCTGGCAGATGATGATGAAATTATATGATGTACAACGTCGCCTTCGTACGGTTATGTGGATGTCTCAGATGGATTGCTCAATTAGATGTTTTACAAAACAGCACAGTTATGAAAAAAAATCATATAATACAGATAAGACATTCACCAACATGCACTGGGCCAGCATGGTGGGTCAGGGCCCATCCTCTCTCTGAGAGGCCTTGGTCCCAGCAGTGGGAACATCATAGACTGATAATAAGTAGCAGGAAACCCAGGTGAAAACGCTAGTTTACATTACAATTTTGGTCCATAGGAAAAAGGTAAAAACTATGTCCAAACTTTCCTGTAATATTCTGATAATTATGGTCATTTACACCTACTGTTCGGGCAAATGTGAGTTTTTCCCGCCCTTACCGTGCTATGACCTTGACTTACCACGGAGGCCTAATGACTGTGGCATTTATACAGGGTTACACGAAAAGGGTGTACTAAGCCGAAAGGGGTCAATAGTACTCATCATTATGAACAACTTTTGCTATGGGACCAACCCTAAAATCGCGACAAAAATATCATCTGTTCTATAGAAAACGGTCATTGACCCTCGACAAAATGTATGGAACAGCTGATATTTTTTTCGCAATTTCAGGGTTGGTCCCATAGCAAAAGTTTAAATATGAAAAATCGGACGAGTACATAAACGTAATCTTTATTATACTTAGATATTTTAATATTTTTTTAAACATAAACCGTCTTACCACAAAAGATTTAAGCACGCTTTAGACAAGTGTTTAGCAATTGTTTCCCTGCGAAAAATATGCTAAACACTTGTCTAAAGCGTGCTTAAATCTTTTGTGGTAAGACGGAAGGTTGTTATTTAATTTTAGAACGTAACTAACACAAAATAAAATTATAATGATTGATTTATATAGAAAATACATGATCATCGGCTGACCCCATGCTATGCACAAACTATAAATAAATATGATAATAATATATTTATTTACATAAACATTTATATATAGGTTTAAATAAGGCATGTTCATCAAACAAACTGTAGCAAAAATATAGTAGGCAAGGTTATGCTTATGAGTTGTTCATAATGATGAGTATAATGACCTCCTTTCGGCGTAGTACGGTCTGTATGCGTAACCCTGTATACTCATGTTAATCTTGTCTATTATGAATGGTGTTTTCACATTGTATGATGGTGATGAATTTATTGTGGTCAGTGACTACCTCCTATTCTTCTTTGAGGTAAAATCATTGTAACAGAATTCTTATTTTCTCAATGAATAATTATTTTTGCCATACAAATTACCTAATTTATTAGGACAACGCGCCCCGCGGTTTTACCCGCGAATTAAAATAGTAGTTAAGTTTTTTGAAACTTTTCAATTTTCTGCGCAATTTTCTTAGTTAGGGTTCCGTAGGGTATGTTAAAAATTACGTTTGTTGACCCCCCCTTTCGTTTTTACTTTTCAACTTTTTTATTATTTCTCAGTTAATCCGCCGTAACATTACATATTCTGTGAAAATTTCAACTGGCTATCTATTACGGTTCGAAAGATACAGTCAAATCGTAGTTTAAACAAGACTAAACTGACATTTAGTGACAGTGAAAATTAGTTATATGATTAAATTAGCAATATGGCAGTCGCGTGCGGCGCGCCGTTGCGCTCCTGCGTTTGTTATTGGTCCGTGCACGCATGCTTTGAGCAAGGCGTGAATCAAGCGTCTTTAAGTTGGTTTTCTGGTATTTGGGCCTTACAACACAGTGGGCCTTATCAGCCGGCAGTACCTTAGATAGGACAGACAGACAGACAGACATCGTAGGCTTAGTAATAGGGTCCCGTTTTTACCCTTTGGGTACGGAACCCTAAAAGCTTATTTTATATCTTAAATCCACATCAAATGAGCGAGCGAGATCGCTACACCAGGTCTTCTGGTCCTTATACAAACTCTGAAAACGTCTTGGTTATGTCAACAATTGTTAACAGTTCATGTGATAATTAACTGTTTCCAGGTGCAAACTATAAACGTATTGTTCTGCTAATCACCTTGGGCATCCCACGTGTTAATAATAGACATCTCAAGGGTACGATAACACTTGTCTAAACTTCTAAAGTAGGTACAATAAGATAAGCGCTCGCTAAGGCGCTTGCAGACGGTGCATGTACTAATATCTATTCTGTGAAGTAGAAGTAGTAAGTAGTAGTGTGGTTCTTGAGTGGAGACCACGAACCGGAAGACGGAGCGTAGGTAGGCCTCCCACTAGATCAGTGGTTTCCAATTACTGGTACGCATACCCCTAGGGATACGCGAGGTTGCATCAATAAAAACGCGCGGCAATCTCCTGACTAAGAAAATTTCTATATATGGAAAGACGTCACACCATACCGTATGCAGTCTATTTTGTAGTCCGTCTGCAGTCCAACTGACTATGCATACAGCGTTTCATACTTTACTGGACCTCACAAACTGAGTCTGCACCGCACCGGACTGCATAAGCCGAGCTCGAGGGGTATGCGAGTTAGAGGTCTTTTTTGAAGTGGTACGCAGGAAAAACTAATTGGGAATCACTGCACTAGATAGACCGACGACATAGTAAGAGTCGCTGGCATCCAGTGGATGCAAAAGGCAGGCTGTCGTTCAGTGTGGAGGTTAAAGGGGGAGGCGTATGTTCAGCAGTGGACGTCTTCTGGTTGATGATGATGATGACGCATTGTCTGCAACGATGTGCTTAGTGAACGTGGCAGTGAATATGCTTAGTAGCACTTCGCGCTGGTTATTGGCGCCAAGTGAAGCTTCATTTCCCAGCGCTACTTACGCGACGCCCACTGCGCATCGTTCGTATCGTTCGAACACTCGTGCGAGTACGTATTCTCACGCGAATTGTGCGCGTCACCGCGCAAGTGGTTACTTTACGTACTTTACTTAAACTTGCTACTTCTACTTGTTACTTGTACTGTGCATCATCTGTAAAGGTGCTGTCCGACTGTCCTACCTATTAACTGCTGTATCTTTCGAACCGTAATAGATAGTCAGTTGACATTTCCACAGAATATGTAATGTTACGACGGATTGACAAAGAAATAATAAAAAAGTCAAGTGCGAGACGGTGACATGTTTCTGTTCATTACCAAATTATAATAGGTAACTGGGTTATTTGGGTGACCTCCTTTTCTTCACCAAATCGTAATGCCATATTTTGCTAATTTTGAAGTCGGTTTTTTTATTGATAATTATTGTATTTTGTGGTGGTACAGAACCCTCAGTGCGCGAGCCCGATTTGCACTTGGCCGGTTTTATTCTATTGCATCCAAAGCAAGCTGTGAAAACCTAGGAAATTATGGTCATTAACTTGTTGAAGCCTGAAAGCCTTCCCATGAAGGCGATGAAGGTAACCCAGTTTCCTTGCCAAGCCGTTGCAGCTCAATGGCGCATGGCGGTTCGCTCAACCATAGCCTAGTGCTGGTTCATAGCCTTTAGGTACCTATCTATACTAATATTATAAAGAGGAAAGATTTGATTGTTTGTTTGTTTGCATTGAATAAGCTCCGAAACTACTAAACCGATTTGAAAAATTCCTTCACTGTTGGGAAGCTACACTATCCCCGGTTAACATAGGCTATATTATATTTTCAAAAAAATAGGGATCCTTACTAAAACTCCAATAATATAACCCAAAGTGTAAAAAAATAAGATTTACAATTTTGACTTTGCGTGTTTGACAGTTCTAAGACAGGACAACGTCTGTCAGGTCAGCTAGTACTTGATATATTGAATTACCTAAGCACTTGGCACTTGATAGCCAGTTGGTCCAGTTAGTAGTGAACCTGCCTTCTAAGCTTGGGGGCGTGGGTTCGATTCCCACCTAGGACAAACATTTATGTGATGAACATTTATGTTTGTTCTATATCTGGGTGTTAATATCTATTTAAGTATGTATTTAAAATTATATGTGTGTATATCAGTCTCTGGCAGCCATATCACAAGCTTTGCTTAGTTTGGGGTCAGATGACCGTGTGTGCAAAAATGTCTCGAATATTTATTTATTTTTATTTACTTAAACTTGAACCTTCAAGGGTGAAAACCTCAGATCAAATCCTTGATTATTATATAGTTTGGAACTACGGTTTCGGATTCTATCGCGCAAAGAAACTCCGAACAAGATCTCTCCATTGCCCGCTGAGTGACTGACTGAGTTTTCCAAATGGCCAGCTGTTAAGGACCACTTCTCAGTACCATTTTATGCATCACTGGCAACACATTGGTTACAGACTCTTGCTTGTCTGACTAAATTATTCCTATTGCAGTTAAATCTCTAAAATATTCATTTATTTTAATTATTATTTTAATTGTAGCGAGTTCTGTACACTCTTTCATATAATTAAATTATTCATGCGAAGGCCAGAGGTGTCATCACGAAACCTATGAGTAGGTAATACCTATCTACCTTAGAATAACTACACAAAGAAACCAAGTACATTCGCAAAATTTAAGCCATTCAAATGGTGTCATATATGACACCAAAAAAAATATTAAAATTTTACTGTGACAATTTGCGCGACAAATCAGAAAAGCAGCATAAGAGTTATGGTGTGACATTCCACAGGTAATCTATTAATTTTCTTGCTTAAATCGTTTAAAATACCAATCGAAACGTAAGCTACAAAGCGAATTTGTAGCTTACGTTTTGAGAATGCGTTGTTTGGAAACCTACCTTCTCTGAGTAGTTATTCTAAGCTATCTACAATATTTATATTCTACATAGGTAGTGTAGCAAATCTGTAGTAAGGGCTACGCGTAAAGCGTGTACTAAGCCGAAAGGAGTCCAGTACCAGTCAATATGAACAACTTTTATTGAAGGACCAACTTTGAAATCGCGATAAAAATATCAGTAGAGAGCTCACCTCATTTAAAAAAAAGTGCTAGCGTGTTTCTGGATCAACGCATAAGCATTGCCATTCAGCGTGGTAATGCCGCCAGTATGCTGGGTACGCTGCCAAGTGTCAACTTTATTATTTGGATTATCTTTATAAAAAATGTCGGAATGGCTAAACCGATTTTGGGTTCGTTTTTTTTATTTTATTTTTTGTTTAAAGGGTGTCTATATCGTGAATGTTCTCAGCTGTGATTCATGAAAACCTGTCCAACCATTTGAAGAGTACCAGCTCTTTTACCAGGGGGTTTAAAAAATCAATTCGTAGTGTTTACCTACTTTTCTAGTAGTCAACTCACCATAACAAAATTACTGAAAATTTATCCCATAGTATCGTGGAATCCCATAGTAAGCAAGTGTACAAACCGCGGTGTAGGTACTAGGACATTTACCGATACAGTCAGTGTTGTGTGTCGTAGTGACAACCCTGCGATTTTTCAAGATCAAGTGAGGGTAGGAGAACATAACACCCGCTCTTCTCGCCGGACTCAGTACTCACCCGCAGTGTTCAGTCAGCTCGTGACCACGGCCATTGTAACATGGTCGAAACGTCGAGCGAAAGGTACATATTTTTACCTAAATTAAATAATACGTGATAAGTCCCGATAAACATTTGAAACATACTGTAAATTACATTCAAATAAATGTCAAAAGGGGCCGAAAGGTTCTAGAATGGAGACCACGGACCGGTAAGCGCATCGTCCACCCACAAGATGGACAGACGACCTAAAAGAGACCGCAGGGAAACGCTGGATGCAGGCCGCTTCCAACCGGCCCTTTTGGAGATCGATGGGGGGGGGCTATGTCCAGCAGTTGACGTCCTACGGCTGAAATGATGATGATGGTGACAGTCAAATACAAAATCCGTCAAAACAATTCAGTAAAACATTTATCTTGAGGCAAATCAAATGACAATTACTTCACGTCTAATTTTAAAACCAAGTTTTGTATAACAATCCTCTCAGCCGTTACGCTGGTAAATAAACTAACTAAACGTGGTAATTAATTTAGCTTGATAGTCAAAATAAACGAAAACAGCAGAAGTTTAAAAATAAGCCATGCGTCACGCAGATTTGACCTATATTATTAGGGTTCTGTACCCAAAGGGTAAAAACGGGACGATATACGATATACGATTATCATTATGTCCAGTTCGATTGCTTTTTTAACAATATTGTTGTCTTTTAATTTTCAATCAATAAACTATTTGTATTTGTATTTGATATTACTAAGCCTACGATGTCTGTCTGTCCGTCTGTCCTAACTTTAAACGGCTGTATCTTTCGAACCGTAATAGATAGCCAGTTGAAATTTTCACAAAATATATATTGTTACGGCGGATTAACAAAGAAACAATAAAAAAGTCAAAAATTTATAACGAAAGGGTCCCCATACAACAAACGTATTTTTAGGGTTCCGTACCTAGGGGTAAAAGTGTAAAAACGGGACCATTAAGAATCACTCCCTACGGTCGTGATTCAGTCGTTAGAATCCTTCACTTGCTCGTGATTCATCTATAGCCCTCGCTCCTTTATTCACTAATTGCCTAATATACTCGTAGGTACTATTATGAAACCTTACCTTCATTTTAAAATACCTATTCAACGATACGGGAGTGCATTAAAAAGATTCATCCCCTTTCCTCATACAAGTATATATGGGTGTTCCCCTATAGTTACAATCTGGGTGTCTTCAAATCGAGAGTGAATCGGTTAAGGCAATCGTGTTCCATCGTAGACCGCATCATCGCTTAACATCAAGAGAATTGGAGGCCCAGTGCAAGCCAATTATAAAAAAAAATAAAAAAAAAACTTTAAAACTTGAGACTAACTAAAACTCTGCGGTTGTTCACTAAAGCTACAACTGTAATACTGTACTGTACTGTAGTACTAAAACTGTAATATTGAAAAATTTCATGCACTTATCTTATTAATTATAGAAGTTAGAAGGTTCTAAAAATTTTGACAGGCGGACAGACAGACAGACAGACGGACAGAACGAACGTATAAAGTTGCTTGTAGGACGACGGAACCCTAAAAGTAGAATGTACAAAAACAATTAAACTCAAGGACTTCATAGGTAGTACGTGAAGTAGACAACTAGACACGCACTTGTTGAAATGTACACTGTTACTCCACCATTTGTGAACCGATTTACGCGACTCATTTTTTATGTATTGGAAGCTAGGAAGTCCCACAAAATAACTTTGTTCAACCACCTGTTGATTTGGCAATATCGATAATTTTGTTCAAGCGCCTGTTGATTTGGCAATATTATTAATTTTGTTCGAGCGCCTGTTGATTTGGCAATATCAATATGTTGTTCGAGTGCCTGTTGATTTGGCAATATCAATAATGTTGTTCGACCACCTGTTGATTTCGCAATATTATTGATAATTTTGTTCAAGCGCCTGTTGATTTGGCAATATTATTATTTTTGTTAGAGCGCCTGTTGATTTGGCAATATCAAAAATTATGTTCGACCACCTGTTGATTTGGCAATATTATTAATTTTGTTCGACCACCTGTTGATTTGGCAAAGCACTGATTTTATTTGAGCGTCTGTTGATTTGGCAATATCAATAATGTTGTTCGACCACCTGTTGATTTGGCAATATTGATAATGTTGTTCGAGCGCCTGTTGATTTGGCAATATCAATAATTTTGTTCGAGTGCCTGTTGATTTGGCAATATCAAAAATTATGTTCGACCACCTGTTGATTTGGCAATATTATTAATTTTGTTCAAGCGCCTGTTGATTTGGCAATATCAATAATGTTGTTCGAGTGCCTGTTGATTTGGCAATATCAATAATGTTGTTCGACCACCTGTTGATTTCGCAATATTATTGATAATTTTGTTCAAGCGCCTGTTGATTTGGCAATATTATTATTTTTGTTAGAGCGCCTGTTGATTTGGCAATATCAAAAATTATGTTCGACCACCTGTTGATTTGGCAATATTGATAATGTTGTTCGAGCGCCTGTTGATTTGGCAATATCAATAATTTTGTTCGAGAGCTTAACTCAAACTTCGAAGTCGGTTTTTGAACATCTTTTGTTCACAGTTTTGACACAGTTCACAGATATTTTGATTCCGATTATTTTTAGGCAGGTACGGAAACGTAAAACCTAAACTAGGTTTTATTATAGATTGAATTTCATCAAATACAGATCGAAGTAAGAACCTCCCTCCCTTTTCGAAGTCGGTTAAAATAGGGTTCATTACAGTGTGCAGAACAGAAGATGCATCCAAATTTTTTGATATTTGTTGTGTGTAAAATCACACTAAAATCTTGTTATTGTTATCTACTACACACTTACACACCTATGTCATTGATTACGTTTACATAATTATCTGTTTGTGTGAGTGGAATTATGGATTTTATCAATATAAAGGTGAACGCACACTGAATCCACTTCCCACGCCACACGCGCCGTAGATATGGCCAGTGTTGCAAAAAACGCTATTAATCTATTTATTATGTTAATGGATGAACATTTAATATTTTAAGACCTTTTATACCCATTGGCAAGCAAATAAAAACTTTGACTTTGACTTTGACATTTTTGCATTTTTTTTTATATCTGTTATTTTTACAATTTGCAACACTACGTACCTATTCACAGTCAACTGTTTTCTGTCTCTCAGAAAAAGGACTGAAAGCATAGAAGTAGTGCTAATTTAGCAATGTTACATTCCTTACTCATATGCCAAAATGGTTGTTACCAGAACGAAACAGAAGATATATTTTTGACAGGACGGCAAATTACAATATTTTGGTGTACAATGGACCTGTAAAAGACTCCAAAGGCTATATACTACAGACTTATATCTGAGCTACATACTATTTGACAGATGGACGCTTTGTAAATCACGTGACGGATTCTATGCTCTTTATTATTGTTTTCAAACTACTTACTAAGCTGTCATTATACTCATGATTTGTCCGAAGAGATTAGCTTTTTATTTAGTTTACATGTAGTAGACACACGGTGTCGCCATCTGCACTGTATTTGAGACTTTTTTTTTTTTTTTTTTATGGTATCACTTCAACCTTCCTTTAACCTCCATTACACTTTCAGTGCTCCGCCATTCCGCACGCGTCAAATTGTGTTGCGCATTTATTATTTTCTTATACACAAAAAATCAACATAGTTAAACGTACTCGTGCTGTTTTTCAAAGACAAGTCCATAGCAAATAAAATTAGAACAAAAGTTAATGCGCACACGACGCAGAGATCAACATAATAACATCGTGATCGTCGAGGAGACTGTCAACGTTTTCTTCACCGGACACATCGCGATCGTCATCACGCTCGGGCTTTGTTTCGAGTATACGATCGTTATTAGGTACGGCTCCGCAATATTCGTGCTTCTATCGTGTTTATGGCGCCGCAAAGTCACCGCCGCCGCCGGTGCCATGCTGGAATCAACGCCGCCGGACACGCTATGCATAGAAGGTAAATAAATTTTCAAATACCCACATATACGTTTTAATTCAGTATGTTTGTTATCTTCTTGTTAACAAACTTGTTATCTTCTGTCTTTGACGTTATAACATAGTGTTGCGGGTAGTCCGTGGGACTATCACTTTACTATAATTAACGTGCATAATTAAGTAAAAGTGATGATGCGGTCATTCTCTGGGAATGTCACTTCATTGCTGGTGCTAAAAGACACTAAACAACAGCAATAAATTATATTCATATTAATTTATTTTAGCATTCCACAATTACTAGCGCGTCTGTAACAGATGTGTCTGTAATAAACAGACGTGTCATCTTGTCTTTTACGTTATAACATAGTGTTGCGGGTAGTCCGTGGGACTATCACTTTACTATAATTAACGTGCATAATTAAGTAAAAGTGATGATGCGGTCATTCTCTGGGAATGTCACTTCATTGCTAATGCTAAAGGACACTAAACTACAGCATTAGATTACTAGTGCGTTTGTACGTGACGTGTATTAGTGTGTTTGAACGTGTTATGTTTGTCTTTTACGTTATAATATAGCGCTGCGGGTAATCTGTGGGATTATCAGGTTGCTATAATTAACGTAGTTAATCTTTTACGTTATAGCGTTGCGGGTAGTCTGTGGGACTATCACTTTACTATAATTAACGTACCTACATAGTTAAGTAAAAGTGATGATGCGGTCATTCTCTGGGAATGTCACTTCATTGCTAATGCTAAAGGACACTAAACTACAGCATTAGATTACTAGTGCGTTTGTACGTGACGTGTATTAGTGTGTTTGAACGTGTTATGTTTGTTTTTTACGTTATAATATAGCGCTGCGGGTAATCTGTGGGATTATCACTTTGCTATAATTGACGTAGTTAATATTTTACTTTCTGATGTAGTGCTGCGGGTAGTCTGTGGGACTATCACTTTACTATAATTTTATCAACTTAGGACGATGCGGTCATTCTTTGGAAATGTCACTTCATTGCTAATGCTTATGTACTAAAACACACTAAACAAAAGCATACATAGCAAGCATAGCATAGCAAGCATACATTACTAATGCGGTCAGCTATTAGGCCTGTCACTTTATTAATAATTGCTTAAGTATTAATTTAGAAGGGCGGGCAGCCTTAGGGGCAGTAACTTACCAAAAATATAGGTACTATATCTATGTATACTATTTTAGTCGAGGTCTTTTGGGTAACTTTGGTGTGCCAACACCGTCGACAAGAACCACTGCCACTGTTGCCACCGACACCGCTACCACCGGCGCCGCACTATTACCATCCACCAGTACTGCGGCTACCGTCAAGCTGCTCTCAGCTGGTGCAGTCTCCCCCCCTCGGGGTACATCAGCACCCGCCACCTGCGCCAGAGTTGATCTGGCGCCATGTACTACAAACCCGACACCGAATCTTGAAGATCAAGATTTGATGACGAACTCCTTTTAATAGCTAGGACGGGTTTGCCGAAAGATATTTGCAGTTAACTTACGGATAAGTATATCATCATCATATCAGCTTATCATGTTTCCACTGCTGGGAATCTGGCATTCTCTCAGAGAGTTGAGTGAGGATGAGCCCTAATCGACCATGCTGGACCAGTGCATATTAGTGAATAAGTGGATGGTATGTACTACCGGAAAAATGCACTTTGATTGAAGCACACACTCTCAATCTGGAAGTGGTAGCGGTTGTCTCCGAGGCTGTGCTTAAAACAGACAACGGCAGCGAGGTCAGTATAAATAACGCACAGCTACACTATCAGGCTTAGCTACGGCTCTCTCACTATGTGTGTCGTGAGAACTAAAAATACTGCTCTTATTCAAATATTGAAGGACCTACCTACCTACAAGAATCGCCACTCCAACTCATAGAAGTCGTCGTCGCGTCCGGCGCAGAATCGCAACAGCAACCGCCGTTAGACACGATAAAATACAGGGTAGAATTTAACACTTTCGCAATCATAACGTGCGACAGTATTATACTATCTTGGATAGAGATAGGATTTTTCTCGTCCAGTGAAACAAACAAACGTCCTGCAGCAAGAATGCTTGCCGCTACGGAACAAATTATATACGAACTTGCCATTCGTAATATTTTCACAACTGAAGTCATTGTGAAATGTCAGCTTTTATAAGAACAATTCTTATCTCCTGTATTTTTTTTGCAAAAAAAAAAAAAAAAAAAAAAAGTAACGGCAAATATAGATTTACACTAAATTCTAAATCATTAAAATAAATTCATTAACACTTCTCAATTAAAGCTTGAGGATAGAACGGCCTTAAAACATGTTTCCAGAATGTTTCATGAGCACCAGATGCTTATTCTTTTCTACGCATACATGCTGCGTAAAAGAAGTATCTCCGTTTTTTCAATTTGACGAGAAAACAATATATAAATTCAATGTTTTGCCCTTTGGGTCAAGTACAGCCTCGTTCGTTTTCAGGAAGATTAAATTGTGAAACTTCTGATTTTACTGCGATCTTGTGTCCATTTATTAACAATTTTTCTAGATTATACCTCATTAATACCGAATAGTCTAGAATCATGTTTAGAAAACATTCAATGACACAACTAAACTTTTAGAGGCCATAGGTTGTATTATGTCTTCCCGGATACAACATGTAAATTCCTGGGGTTCCTAACCCTATCCTATCCTACCTATAGACTAGGTACTCTAATACTGTAGAATTAGAGAATTCGTTCATCGTTTGGTAAGGATACCTACATCGACCTGCCCAGCCGTCAAACACAGTTGGCCTTATACAAAAGAACTGGAGTGATGTAAATATGTAACCTTGAAAGATGACGAGTATTATGACAACATGAGCATGCCGTCATTAATATTTCCAGGTCTTAAATGGCGGTCTCATACGACAGTTCACCCCAGAACTGACATTAATCAAAATAAGTTTTAAATCTATTAAGATGCCTCAACTACGGGATGGAGAACCTGTAGTGTAGTGTGGGCTAGTGAAATGTGGATGGACAGCGAATTTTTATGACATATGCATGATGAAATAAAAAATTCTGGTTGTCCTTTTCGGATTTAAAACTACAAAATTCTATCATGTCTAACAAATTATTTTACGGATTGACAATACTACTGACGACATTTCTTGCACAACTCGAATGGCAGGTGTCCAGTTCCTTCATATCACAAATGTCACTCGAAAACAAGCAGTGGTGCGAAGAACGCAATCTCATCGTTTTCGCTTTCTACACCAGTTCAGTTGGGAACGATGTCGCAGATGCAGAATCACATGTCCATCGAGACATCGAATGGGATCTGTCAGAAATTGCATTTCAAAAAATATCGTGCAATGCCTTGGCAATCCTAAAGCCGACATATTTGCGGGTAGATTGAGCAAAAAATGTCCCAAATACATATCGTGGCAAAGTTTATTATAAAGACCCTGACGTCTTTACAATAGATACCTACATTTACAAACTCGTGGTCAAATCTTTACTATTTCTACAGCTTTCCACCCTTTTCCATAATTTTAAAAGCATTCCGGAAAATAATTAATGAGACATCGGCCTTGTAAGTCCTCTAATAAGTTGACTATCTCACATTCCAACAATCGATATATGCATCGGAAGATTACTCTGGTTCGGCCGGGATGTTATCAAGCATCACTCTTGAAAAGAGGTGTCAGCAGCTTGTCAGTTAATGTTAACATCACTTACTGAAAATTTTATCAAGCAGTATGACACAATACTGCTGCATACTGTAATATTATAGCAATTATATATGAGTCAGGGTAAAATACCGAACCTTGTATACTTATATAACTTTGTATTTTAGATCAGCATTTTCTCTGATTCTTAGCCAAGAAATAACCAATGATGATTATATTAAGCGCCTTCACAAGGGGTTTGTTTAGATTGCACCCAACATTACTAAAGTATGATATAACTTGGGATACGCCTAATTGTACTCGACACCCTAACAAGTTGGTATCTAATGAAGTATTACATTTAGAAAACATATATACACCAATGTATAAAAATACAATGCTACTTTATTGGCGCTAGCTATAGCACATAAGAGTGCAAACTTTATCAAAAATAAACGCATAATTTCTGTAAAATTGGTTAATATAAAAACTCCAGACCTAATAAAATCTTCTCGTTCTGGGATATCACAACAAGTGCTGATTCTATCCAATTTTCATTTAAAAAATCCAGAAATACTGCAGGGTAGAGCGGTAGCTCCCAAACATTTGCAAAAATTTATAATTTAAATTTAATTCTTAGTGCGAACCATAAGGATACTTTCGCAAGAAATATTATGAGTGATTAATTTAATTAATAAATACTCATAATTGATATTAATTTTTCAATATTACTATTACCAGAACTATATATATATATATAGTTATATTCAATTTGCTACTAAGCAAACGAAACTGATGTTTATTTGAAAGTTGATATTTTCACTCTCAACATCTACATGTAAACTAAATAAAAAGCTAATCTCTTCGGACAAATCATGAGTATAATTAATGATTAAACGAACTTACCTGTACGTGAAGTTCTATCATAATTATACGAGGGATTTGTCCGAAGAGATTAGCATCCCACCCACCCTATTAAGCATTTCCCTATAATGACATGTATTATGTATCGTTAAATAGGTTTACCTACATACATAACATCATTCAAACATCAACATTTACAAAAACATAAGCTCTGAACTAAATGAAGGTTAAAGGAAGGTTGAAGTGATACCATAAAAAAAAAAAAAAAAAAGTCTCAAATACAGTGCAGATGGCGACACCGTGTGTCTACTACATGTAAACTAAATAAAAAGCTAATCTCTTCGGACAAATCCCTCGTATAATTATGATAGAACTTCACGTACAGGTAAGTTCGTTTAATCATTAATTATTTGCCACAGACTAGTAAGTATGTTTCTTGCTTCTCATCTTGCAATGATGTCAATTATATATTTTACTGTATGATTAATTAATTATTATATTTTTGTTATTAAAATATTTTAGATGTCAGATTTTTATAATATTATTAATTAGTCATTGACATCGGCTCCGCTGTATTCTTTCCAGCTTGCCTTCCGGCATAGGCATTCCGGCAAACTTGACCAGCAAAAAAAGGCTATAAAATAAAATAAAAATAAAGTAAATATGTAGTTAGTGGGCAACGTACGAATATTCGGTACAAACAAGCCATAGATCATAAAATACGTACTTCATCATTTCAGCCATAGGACGTCCACTGCTGGACATAAGCCTCACATCGATCTCCAAAAAGGCCGGTTGGAAGCGGCCTGCATCCAGCGTTTCCCTGCGGTCTCTTTTAGGTCGTCTGTCCATCTTGTAGGTGGACGTCCTATGCTGCGCTTACCGGTCCGTGGTCTGCATTCCAGAACCTTTTGGCCCAATCGGCGATCTGTTCTGCGTGATATGTGCCCTGCCCACTGCCACTTCAACTTGCTAATCCGGTGGGCTATGTCGGTGACTTTCGTTCGTCTACGGATCTCCTCATTTCGGATTCGATCTCGTAGAGAAACCCCGAGCATAGTCCTCTCCATAGCTCGTTGTGCGACTTTGAGCTTGCTTATGAGCTTGCGTTTAAGTGCCGTATGTCATCACTGGTAACACACACTGGTCGAAGACTTTCCTCTAGCACTGAAGTAATTGAATTTTTATCATTAACTTTTTTTAAACTTAGTTAATACAAAAAAAAAAATCAAAATTTATTTGTGCTTTTCCTACAGTATGAATCTCGTTGATAGCGCCGCGTCGCGCGCCGTACTGCGCGTGTAGGCGGATAAAGTGTGCGTTCACCTTTAAGGCTCTATGCCTGTAGTCACAGAATAAATAGCAGTTACTTGCCGCATTCCAAATAAGCTAGACGGAGCTTTTATCATAAGTAGATGCTTTTATACTACGCAAAATCAGACTCCAATAACAAAAGAATCGGTCTCTATGTTAGTCACCTTCTTACTGCCAAACGGCTGCACCGATCTTCGTTAAATTTTACAAGGAGAAAGTATATGATGTGAGGAAGGAAATAAAGGTGTTATTGTCCCGGGAAAATGATTAAATTGAGGGGTAAGCCGCGAGGTGCAGCTGATGTAAACATAAACATAGAAACCTTGACCTTACGTAGTAGGTACCTGCGTTTAACTTTGAATTTTAAGTAGAAAATGAAGGGGCATGATTTACAATAATCAACATAAATTGCTACCAACGCTGCATGGAATCGCAGATAAACAAGCGAAAACTACAAAACTAAAAATAGGTAGGCACTAAGCCACACTTTTTACATACATTACTGGCTTAGAAATATAATAGAAAATGCAACCCCTTCAACACATTTATTCACTAGCACTGGCCACTTACACAAAAAAAAAGAAATAAAACTTCACATTTGACGGATTTAACTGTCAGTTTCGAAAATAACTTCGGAATCGGTTTTGTTTTTGTTTTTTTAGCGCGAAATACGTTCGCGCGCGCGCGCGTCTATAATGCAACTGGCTGGTTGCTGTTTATTTCTAAACACAGAATGCTATCAAAGAGGTAGCCAACTTTTTATTTATCTAAATATAATAATCTAGATACATTGCTACCAGCTTACTGCAGATAATAATGGGGTCGCTAGCATCGTATATTTTAGACAAACTTCGTAATAGATTTTAGTTCATTCATTTGGGCAACTTTACTGATAAGATGGTTGGTATCTTTGTTCGACTTATCTTTAGTTTAGTTTTTTGTAGCCATTAGTGTGAAATGCGACATTCTTAGACACAATGGCTCCGTTTCCCCTTCCTGCATCATCAGTTCAGGCCGGCGCTGTCGCCGCTCAAGCCGAAAACGTCAAACGGCATACCTATATGCAAATTAGAAAATCGGCGCAAAGTTGCTAGTCTATCGGTTTTTTATCGGATACATTTCGGAGACTATGCATCGGATCTGCATGATTTGATTCCCTCCTGCACATTTTTCTATCGGACTGCCAGAGTGGGAACGAAGAATCGACACCGCTTTATGGTTGATATTCCGAGAACCCGTATGAAGCGCATTGAAACTGCAGAGTCTGTGGAATTCGCTGTCTGAGTGGGTGTTCCCCGATAGTTACAATCTGGGGTGTCTTCAAGTCGATAGTGAATCGGTTTCTTCTAGGCGAGTTGGCGGCCAAGGGCAAGCCTATTTATGATTAAAAAGAAAAAGCTTGACCGGGTGTTCGCTCCGTTTGAGGTAGAGACGATGGGTCCGTGAAGGTCGGCCGCTTTGATCGAGACTTGGCCAGGCGATTGGTGGAGACGTCGGGTGTCCAGAGTGCTGGCTTTTATTTCGCCCTGAAATTGAGCATTGCCATTCAACGTGGCAATGCCGTCAGCATTCCGAGGACCTTTCCCTCCACTAATAGTTACAGTTTTTAGTTATATTTAGTTTTCATGGGCCTAACGCCTAACGCGGTACGCGGTCCCACAGTTCGGAAAATCACGTGAACGCGCCCAGATACGGTAAGCGGGCGCGCAACATTTTTTCATCACCTAAACTGGATTGCTTTAAACAGCTAGCCGTAAGGCCCCAGAAATGAAACGCAGTGAAAGACAATTTCGCTCAGACTGATCAAAGATTATGGCCGGCTCTGCTTTCTCAGAAAATGAGATAGTAGCTCCCCCTGCAAATCCTACTGTTAGCATAAATCTCGACTATTGAAATCCGTGACGGTTTGTTACTGTTATCACAACATTGTGACGAAGTTATTGTACAACCATTGTGGCTCACACGGTCCACAATTTTATGCAACGAGTAACAATTTTTATTGCTATAAAAAAAATATCAGGCACTTCGATTTTTTTCAGGCAGCACAGAATAGGAGACGCCTTGTAAAAACACTAAAATCGCGTTACAGTAAAATCAATTGGTACAAAAAGCAAACAAAAAATTGCGTCTCTGAAAAAAAAAAGATTAGGTCAAACCTATGCGACTGTTTCGTAGGCTTGACATCAGCGTCAGCGAAACGGAAGCATGAGTGGCGCCATAACTTTATTCAATAATATTACTATTCAGTATTTATTACAGTTTTCAAACCAGTATGGTTTCGCTATGAACGCTCAAGCCAGACTAGAATCCCTCTTGCCAACATCCTACCGCATTATCTTTTTTCTACCCCCAGACAGTCGTTCTTCTTTCGCACCATTGCTGAGACTACTGGCAACACGTTTCCGACCGCCATTTAAATAAAAAGACTTACAGCCGTACTCAGAGACGTTACTTAAGCTAAGGAATACTTAAAATTGCTAAAGTTATATGATTATTTACGGGATATTTACCGTGGTAAGGTTGTGGAATGAGCTCCCGATATTTCGGCGCAGTTACATGCACCTTGTTCACGGGAAGACTGAAGAATGCGGGTGGTTGGAGAACAGTTAAAAAGCCGAAATATCGGGAGCTCATTCCACAACCTTACCACGGTAAATATCCCGTAAATAATCATATAACTTTAGTGAACAACCGTGATAGTTTAAAACAGTGTTTTACTTAAAATTGCTCTGTCAACTTCTTGTTGACGGAAATTCTCACACATGAAAACGAGACAAAACAATTTTAAGTATTCCTTATCTTAAGTAACGTCTCTGAGTGCGGCTGTGAGTCAAAATACATAACCAAATACCAAAGATCTTGTATATACCCATTGATGTAAGTAAATACCCTAAAATAATTCCATGCCAAATACCTAAACCAAGAAAATCATAAAGAAACAATTGAGATAAGTTTGATATCATGACACTACTATTCAAAAGCCCGCTTCCCGTCTAGAGCTATCTCATTTGCACATTTCCAAAATTTTTGAACAATACAAATTATTAAGTAGGAAACATTATAAACCGTCAAGGGCGAGTCCGTACCACCACAAAATACAATAACTATTAATAATTTAAAACACCGACTTTAAAATTAATTAAATATGGCATTAAAATTCGGTGAAAGAAAATGAGGTCATCCAAATAACCCAATTACCAGTTATAACTTGGTACGGACGGGCAGACATCGTAGCTTTAGGCAAGGTCCTGTTTATATCCTTTGGGTACGGAACCCTAAAAAAGAAGTGACATTGTACTTACAGTTCTCCCCATTCACCCACGGACCAGCGTCGTAAGCCATGCTTACAAGGTCGATCTCTGAAACTACTGAAGACAGCTCCAACGAATTTGTATACTACTTCATCCATATCTGTTTCACTAAAATTAACAGCCTTCGTTGTCTCCCCATCAACTGTAAAAACTTGAATATCTGCAACATTATCATGCCTGTCTTTTGACGTATTACTTTCATCGTTGTGCTTTTTATGTTCATCTTTGTAATGATCATGATCATCTTTAGAAAGTTCTGTTTTATAGTATATATTTTCGTATACACTTTCTCTTATATTTATATTTTCTTGATCAACATTCTCATAGAGACTTTGTCTTAAATAACCATTTTGTTTATTATGAAAAGAATCTTGTAATTCAACATTTGGATTCGTCTTGTTCTCGTTATTATAAAGACCTTGATTAACTTTGGGGAGAGTGCATACAAGTTCTCCTAAATCATTTCCCTTGCACTGATATCCGTTTTTAGTCACATAATCATCCAGACCATCTAATTCCAATGTAAAATCTTCACAAGAATTGCTTTGTACTTCACCGTCTTCTATTTGATATGTGTTCAAATTATCTTCTCTCTTTACTTCTTTTTTTATAATGTTACTATGCTGATATACTTTCATAATGATTTCTGGATGCAGCGGTGGGTCGGTTTCGATGTAGCCTGAAAATTGAAGATTATTTTATGGTTAGAGAGCAAAAAACCAATGGACTGAGTAGCATGGATTGCGAAAGATCTTTGTTTAGGGGGCGTTCAAGTATTACGTAAGCGCTTGGGGGGGGGGGTCTTTGCTTTGCTTATTTTTGACTAGCTGACCTGACAAACGTTGTCCTGTCTTAGAAGTGTCTAACGCGCAAAGTTAAAATTGTAAATCTTAGTTTTTTACACCTTGGGTTACATTATTGGAGTTTTAGTAAGCATCCCTATATTTTTTTTAAATATATTAATTATAGCCTATGTTACCCGGGGATAGTGTAGCTTTCCAACAGTGAAAGAATTTTTCAAATCGGTTTAGTAGTTTCGGAGCCTATGCAATGCAAACAAACAAACAAACAATCAAATCTTTCCTCTTTATAATATTAGTATAGATGACATGGTGGGTGGGGGGGGGGTCGATATCGTGATTACGTCAGCAGTTATTATTTACTTTTTTACACAAATGGCAGCCCACAAATTGTCTATGCTTGAAAACAAAACACACATGTCGGGGATTCCCACAAATAATGAATACGCATTTGAAAGAAAAATGCATATAGGTACCAATGATTACGTAAGCATGGGAGGGGGGGGGGGGGAAGAGGTTTGCTTACTTTTGATAACTGTATTTGAAGATAATATAAAAAAATAAGTATCTTTGTAGGTACTAAAAAATACACGTGATTTGGGGGGGGGGGGGGTTTAGTCTTAAACCTCACCATGTATCAGCAAGAGGGAGGGGGGGTTAAAAATGCTAAAAAAAACATCACGTGATTAATGGACGGGCCCTTACGTAATACTTGAATGGGGCCCCTTAGCAGATCGCAGACTAGTGGTCGAAAATGGTGATCACAATGCCGGAACACATTGTTAAAAGTTTGGAGACAGTTCGATTAAAAAAATAATAATAAATAATCATTAATTTAAAAAATACACAATAAAATACGCAATTTCTAGATGGCATTATGTTGTCATACAAGTACCCGTAAATGCAAAATTAATACTATTAAAATTGATATACTTTTTTAATACTATTAAAATTTATAATAATGTCTATACTAAAACAGTCATTATGCAATATATATAGAAGTTGGTAAAGAATTAGACCAGAATATTAGGATTGACCATCATACGAAAGAGATTGTCCGGTGAGCACAAACTTGGACAATATTTACAAGTCCACTTGTTTAAAAAAAAAATGCCCAAAAATATTCATGTCATTAGTTAGGTGCGACGAAAGAAAGACGCGGCATCGATCATGATACTCTAAACTAAACTAAACTAAATTTGACAGCTCTAAAATTGTTGCCATCCTTCTCTTACATATTAAAATGAAAAGAGAAGCAAATAATTTTAGTCCTGTGAGATTAGTTTAGTTTAGTGAGTAGTATGACAGAATTGATGCCAATATTGGCGTCGATTATATTGGATTGGATGTAAGAAACAACACTATAGCTCACCTAAAAGATAATCACAATTTTTTTCAAAAACAATCTTAAATTTTATTTTATAATCAGCCTCAGAGTTCATTTTAAATATTGTAATTTTTTATGCTGCAGACAAGAACGTTCTACCCACAGAAGAGAAAAAAAAACCGTCCTTTCTGTGGTTCTACCTTTAGGGTATATAAAAGATCTTTGGCTGCAGATGACAGCTTTGACACTTTTACACTAAGCATCGAGGTTGCTCGAAGGCACTAAGCATAATTTATTTACATTAATATGCATAGTACTTTGTCTAAGTCGATGTCATGCTAATTTCCAAATTTGTTTTAAAGGTACAGTGGTGGTGAAAACATTAACTTCTATTATAACTAGCTGCTTATTCCGCTACTCCACACAGAGCATATTAAATTTGGGTTTAAATGTAGACTACATTATAATCCAGGATATAAGTTAACTTTTATGTAAACCAGATATAAGCTACTTTTGTGTTAATCCAGGTTATAATTTACTTATTTTGTTAATTCAGGTAATTAGCTACTTTAGCGTTAAGCCAGATAATTAGCTACATTTTGTGTTAATCCAGGTTATAAGCTACTTTTGTTTTAATCTATGTGATTACCTACTTTTGTGTTAATCCAGGTCATATAGCTACTTTCATGTTAATCCGGGTTATTAGCTGTTTCTTGAATATTGTTTTGTAATTTTATTGCATTTAACGCGTTAATTATTCGCCGATGGTGAAACTATTTTAATGAATTTTTTTCACTGAATATTTTGATGGCGGTTCCATTTTAATTTGAAGAAAATATTCCACCGTAAGGATGAAAAATTATGTGACTAATCCCGTAAATTTTCATCACTCCCTGAGTTTTTATAATTTCTAGAAAATGTAATAGTCACTTTAGTGTTTTTTTTTTATATCACGAACAATTTATGTTACAGATTATACGCTCCTTCAAAAAGATTCAAAAGAATCTCATCACGTGAAACTTCACGTGTCACGTAGAGATTGTGCCGTGAAAGCGTTAGCATGCTAATTTCTTAACTTTTGTTTCTTAGCTAATACTAACAAAACTTGAAAAATACTTCTGAAATACTTGACTCTGACAAATACACAAGACGTGAGACGCCAAAATCCTCTGAGAAGAAAAGAAAGACTGTTTTAAACCGGGAAAGTGTGAGTTGGGCTCACGCACTGAGGGTTCCGTACCACCACGTAAATTGTTAATAAAATTACTAAAGTATAGCAAAGTAGTGCAAAAAGACATCATGCCCAGACGGTCACCCATCCAAGTACCGGCCGCGCCCGACGTTGCTTCACTTCGGTGATCGTACGAGAACCGGTGGTGAATAGAAATTTAATACCGAATCGCACTAAACATGGCCAGTATTTATTATTTTTAGTATCTACTACAATCATGCCAAGTTTGACGCTTGTATGTATTACCATTTTTACATTAGAGACCATATTTACGACGTATTTTACAAAAATACTAGAGAGCGGTCTCTCCTAACACACGTTGTCAAAACTTAACAGGAGAGGTCAAACACCTGTATATTATAAAAATCTGTTAACAAAGATTTTTTTTTTGTGTCGCCCCCGTCACCTCCATTTCGTTTTACTTTTTTATTATTTCTTAATTAATACGCCGTAACATTACATATTCTGTGAAAATTTCAACTAGCTATCTATTACGGTTCGAAAGATACAGCCGTTTACAGGTAGGACAGACTGACAGACAGACAGACGGACAGACGGACAGACGGACAGAAGGACAGACGGACAGACGGACAGACGGACAGAAATCGTAGGCTTAATAATAGGGTCCCGATTTTACCCTTTGGGTACGGAACCCTAAAAAACTGCTTGTGTTTTGGAGCTCAGTGTCACAAATATCGTATCATAAGTAGTAGGTACAACATTGAGGCTTCTATTACCATTTGCGACATCGTAATTGTACGAAAAAGCATTTCTGCAGTTGCAGCTATAAAGAACAAGCAGAGGCCGAACCGTCAGCGATTCTGTTTGGGTGGTTGCAAAAAGTTACGCGACCGCAAACCGTATCTCGGCGCGTTAAGGTTCACGTTCGCGTGATTTTCCGCAATCACCGGTCGCAAATAAATATAGGATAGAGGTATAAAGAGATGAGACAGGCAATTTCCTAACTTGAGACTCGTTTAGAAGCTATTCTAGATTTCTAAAAAAAACTTTTTCTTTACTCATACTCGGAAAGTAGGTCTTAAGTTGCCTGAGGAGTGGGTTGAAAGTAATACATTTCAGCCCTAGGGAGAATCACTTTCAACTGACCAGGCCCTTCTTTCCCACAGGGAACCCCACTCTGGGCACGTGCCCAGGGCCCCGCGATCGACAGGGGCCCCCTAGTTCCTGCCAGATCACCAAAATATAACCAATATTTATTAACGACAAATATATTTATTTCGAAAAAATCCAAAGAGAATGACTGACTACAATACCTACTTGCTTATTAGCTTTACTCTACTCTCGCCTGAAAATCAGCATATCAACTTTCTTTGTCTATTCGAACAAAATAGTGCTCTGTCAAGGTCATAGGGGTCCCATTATTCTAATGTGCCCAGGGCCTCTAATAGCTTAAAGACGGCCCTGACAGTTGAAAACTGACAGACACTAAAATTATTAAAAAAAAACTAGTTCTAATTTCACATGTGTATTGAACATAGATTCAGTATTATACTGAATCTATGGTATTGAACCATGTTCCAACTTTTTTTTTAACTCAGAGGATTATGGTCCAGCGCTTCTCGTGCAGTTGCCAGTGTTAGATGATCCGATCTTCATTGTAGAGTTTTGTTTATACTTCCGTATTGCAGATATGAATTAACACAATCAGTTCATTTTTTTATTTTTAGTTTCCTTATATTCGTAATGAAAAGCACAGTGTTTACCTCGGAGTTAAAGACTTATTTGGTCCCAAACCCCGCCTCGGGACTAAATAAGTTACTTCCACCCCTAGGATAACAATGTATTATTTTATCATTAGTAACCCGCTAAGAATGTAGAGTAAATATCTCTTCATTTTTTATGTTCCACACACATAGGGTGTAAACGGGATTCTATTAGGTACCTACTAAGCCTACGCTGTCTTTCTATATGTCTGTAGGTCTGTCTATCTGTCAGTCTGTCTGTCTGTCTGTCTGCCTGTCAATCTGTTTGTCTGTATGTCTGTCTGTCGTACCTTTTAACGTCTGTATCTTTCGAACCGTAATATATAGCCAGTTGAAATTTTCACAGAATATGTAATGTTACGGCGGATTAACTGAGAAATTATAAAAAGGCAAAGAGTAAAAACCAAAAGGGTGTGTGTCCCCATACAACAAACGTATTTTTAAACGTATTATTGTGTTAGCTCTAATGTAAAAACAGTAATACGTACAAGCGTCAAACTTGGCATGATTATAGTACACACTAAAACAAATAATATATACTAGCCAAGTGCGAGTCGGTGACAAATTTCTGTTCAATACCAAGTTATAACTGGTAATTTCGTTATTGAATTTTGTGGTGGTACGGAACCCTTAGTGCGCGAATCCGACTCGCACTTGATAGGTTTATTTTTGGTAATTTATTATTTTATGTTTTTCTTTATATTTTTAGGGTTTTTATATATAACTAATATTATAAAGAGGAAAGATTTGATTGTTTGTTTGTTGAATTGACAATTTAATAGGCTCCGAAACTACTGAACCAATTTGAAAAGTTATTTAACTGTTGTGAAGCTACACTATCCCCGGGTGATAAAGGCTATATTTTAATTCCAAAAAACTAGGGATCCTTACTAAAACTCCAATAATGTAACCCAAGGTGTAAAAAAAATCAGACTTACACTCGTGCGAAGCCGGGATGCGTTGCAAGTATAATATATAGAAATAGGTCTACGTTTGGCCACCAACTCGCCTGATGTTAAGGCGCGGTCTGATCACGATTTTGAATTCGTTTTTACCCACTCACGCAATTATCTATTTGCTATCTAAAGCGGCTTTGTTTAAAGTCGAATATCGTATATCATCATATTTGATGATGATGATGACTTTGTGCTTGTGTTTATATTATTTTGAGGGTTTTTATTTAATCTATCGAAATATAAACATTAATATTAACAATTAACTGGTTAAAGATTTAAAACACTAGTCTGGCTATACACAAGTCATACAAAAAATATATTGTTGACACTGAAAATTCAGAGTACTTCAATCCAGCAGCTGTTTTTGTTGCACAATTTATAATATGTTTTTTTTATGAATCCAGATAACTTATCAAAATTTTATTCGGTCAAGATTATTGACAGGTGTTTTTTCTACGTGTCGTATTTATTTGAATTTGATCACAGTTAATTTCGTCACATCACACTAAGCGTTTAAAATTCTTTTAGTTACGCGATTGTACCGCGCCTTAAGTTTAAGGTTTTATGTTAGCTTCAGTAGCGGAAAATAACTAGTAAAAAATTTTTTACTACTCACAATTAACTAAACTGTCTCACTATCACTAAAGATAAATCGAATCTGAGATTGTCACGACTCGAATCTTTACAATAATAATATTACAATTAAGACGTGCTGATCGGACAATAGCCGCGATACTGAATGGCAAAACAATATAGTTGGTAAGAGAATGTGTTAACGAATTCTGTATATTCATGTTTGTAAATTTTACAGCTCGCTTGAAACTTGAGGCCTACCTCTTAAGAGGCCTTTTTTATTATAAATAGGCTTGCGCTTGGCCGACAACTCGCCTGATGTTAAGCGATGGTGTGGCCTACGGTGGAGCACGCTGCCTAGAAGAAACCTGTTCACTCTCGACTTGAAGACACCCAGATTGTAACTATCGGGGAACACCCACTCAGGCGGCGAATTCCACAGACTAGCAGTTCGCACAATAAATGTGGAATCAAAGCGCTTCGTACGGGTTCTCGGAATATCAACCATAAAGCGGTGTCGATTCTTCGTGCCCACTCTGGCAGTCCGATAGAAAAATGGGCAGGAGGGAATCAGATCATGCAGATCTGAAGCACACTCTCCGAAATGTATCCGATAAAAAAACCGATAGACTAGCAACCTTGCGTCGGTGCTCAAGATTAAGAAGCTTAGTCTGAACCAGGGATTCGTTGCTGATGAGCCTCTTGGCACGTTTCTCTATAGATTCCAATGCCTCAAGCTGGTACCGAGCTGATCCATCCCAAAGGTGAGAGCAGTACTCCATGCACGACCGAACTTGTGCTTGGTAGAGTGAAAGCAACTGTTCCAACGTGAAGTACCGTCGCACCTTCGATAGGATACCCAGCTTTTTGGCAGCCAATTGAGCCTTGTTTTCAATATAGGAGCCAAAGTTGAGGGTAGGAGACAGAGCAACGCCCAAAAGCTCAAGCTGATCAGTTATCAGAATGGATACATCCCGGAAAGTAGGAGCCATTTGGAACGGCGTCCTTTTTGCGGAGAACAGACACGCCTGCACTAATACAAAATGAACCGTTCAATATTAAGTATTTGTATTTTCGGGCATAAAACGAATAAATAAAGCCGTAATGTTTAAGATAAATATAAAATAAGTAACAACATGAAAACATGTTAACATGAAAATGTTTATTTTATGACAGTAATTTAACGAAATCCATTCTCAAACTTTCCCTCATAAAGTATTACGAAAAACTAATTTTGTAAATTAGAGGTAGCTAATGGATATGTTGAGTTTTACCAATATCTAAAGCCGCCACATTCAATTAAAAATACAGATCTATTTAAATCAGCAACTGAATTTTCGACAGATCTTATTAGTTGTAAGAAAAATTATACTAAAAATCCAGTTTTCGCCAAGCGCGCCGAGATACGGTTTGCGGTCGCGCAAGTTATCATATCAACTAAACAGAATGAAACGCAGGGGTTTATTAAATTAGTGTAGTTTAATATATTTATTTTAATTTAGTTTGTAACAAAGTTTGGGTCTTACTTCTTCTTTCTTTCTTTCTTCTTTTATCTTTATTTTGTAGATAAGTTTATTATGATTCCAAATATGTATACTTTTATCGTAATAAATTATTAATAGACCCTTCGACCAAAATAGAATGAATAGACGGGCCATGCCATTTAACTTGCTCAGTAAAAATGAGTCAAACCGTCGGACATATTATACTTGTTTTTTATTTTTTTTTATTCATAAAGAAACACCAACAGTAGGTACACATATTAAATAATACAAATAACACTTATAACACAATAAATATACTTCAACAACTAATTATAACCATGTACAGTACATTTGTTATAAATAATAGATAGTTTTTATTGTTGTGTATTGACACTTCGGGAAAGCACACGAAGGCATAATTTTGTCAGATGTTTGTTATCATGTAACAATAGACTCGTGTTGCACTTCCTACGGCTAGAGACCGACTGAAACGAAGTGAACGCTAGCGCTCATTTTGTAATCTTAAAAAATGCACTTTTCTGGGCCCGTCCATTCATTTTATTTTGGTCAAAGAATAGACCATTAAAGTTTTTTTTGTTTGTCGTTTTTCTGTGGAAGATACCCAATAGTTTTTTTTTCAACTCAGGCATATTTTATTTTCAAAAATGTGCGAGCGAAATATATTATGTGGCACCATACAATCACAAAATAATGCACGACTCGATACGCACTTCACTGTAACTAATGACTATAACATTTGTAACTTTGCAGTGTTATAAACAAGACCTTAAACGCAGAAAATTCCGCGAAAATATCAACTGTCAAACTAGAAAACAGTCCGTCCCGGTGTATATATTACTCTATGGTCCCGGTGTATATTATATTACTCTATGCATGCTCTATGCAGTCCGTTCTGTCAAAATTTTACAGTCAAAATTTTCGTAACGCAAAATATACAATGTTATGATCAAAATTGAATAACAAAATTATCAGTTGGTATTTAAATCTAAATTAATAGTGTTTAATTCGTTCAAGTAAGAAACTATAACTTACATAGTTTTTAAAAATAATTAATAGGCTTGCGTTTGACCACCATCTCGCCTGATGATGCGGTCTACGTTGGAGCACGCTTGCCTAGAAGAAACCGATTCACTCGTGATTTAAAGACACCCAGATTGTTACCATCGGGGAACACCCATTCAGGCAGAGCATTCTACAGACTAGCAGTTCGCACAATAAATGAGGAATCAAAGCGCTTCGTGCGGGTTTTCGGAATATCAACCATAATAATAATAATCATGTTATTTCTGACAATGTCCATATTTATTTTACAAAATACTACACCTACACCTGGTCTCTCACTATGGGCCTCATAAGCAAGCTCAAAGTCGCACAACGAGCTATGGAGAGGGCTATGCTCGGGGTTTCTCTACGAGATCGAATCCGAAATGAGGAGATCCGTAGACGAACGAAAGTCACCGACATAGCCCACCGGATTAGTAAGTTGAAATGGCAGTGGGCAGGGCACATATCACGCAGAACAGATGGCCGATGGGGCCGAAAGGTTCTGGAATGGAGACCACGGACTGGTAAGCGCAGCGTAGGACGTCCACCCACAAGATGGACAGACGACCTAAAAGAGACCGCAGGGAAACGCTGGATGCAGGCCGCTTCCAACCGGCCCTTTTGGAGATCGATGGGGGAGGCCTATGTCCAGCAGTGGACGTCCTACGGCTGAAATGATGATGATGATGATGATGATGACACCTACACCAAAAAAAAAACAAATTAATATACAATAAATAAATAATTAAAAACAACAAAAATTCTAATGAAACACAAAAATGCATTGATCAATAATTCTACACCAATAAGATTCTACACGATTTAAAATTCAAATTAAACAATAAATAAATAATTAAAAACAACAAAAATTCAAATGCAAAACAAAAATGCATTGATTGATAGTATAGTAATTAGTACTCATTAACTACAAATAATAATAAATATAAATTAAAATTAAAATAATTACCTTAACCTAAACTTCGGTTTGGTAACGGTATAAAGCGGTGACGATTTTTCGTGCCCGCTCTGGCAGAAAAATGATCCGATAGAAAAATGGGCAGGAGGGACAGGAATTAGGTCATGCAGATCCGATGCACAAAAGTATACCTACCTAAGACTTTAACTTGTTACAGTCCGGCCGCTAAAAGTATGGGTCTGACAATTGCAATTCTGATCGCCTGGGAGCGGGGAAGGTCTCTCGTTTGGGACGCCACATGCGTCGATACGTTAGCCCCTTCTCACCTCAGTTGGGCAATTCAAAAGGCTGGAGCCGCGGCGGAGGCCGCAGAAGACGCCAAGCGGCGCAAATACGCATCACTATCAAGTGAATATATATTTATGCCGCTAGGCGTCGAAACTTTTGGTCCATAGGTCAATGTACCAAAAAGTTTTTTAAACAAATTTCCTCACGATTAGTTGACGCGGCTGGTGATAAGAGAGCTGGTTCATTAATCGCGCAGAGAATTTCTTTGGCAATACAACGCGGGAATGCAGCCAGCGTTCTTGGTTTTTTACCAGGCATGCAGACAGCTTCTTCATTTTTAGAGTTCCGTACCCAAAGGGTAAAAACGGAACCCTATTACTAAGCCTACATTGTCTGTCTGTCGGCTGTATCTTTCGAACCTTAATAGATAGCCAGTTTAACAGAACAGAAGTAGCGCATTGCACGACTGTGTGTAAGCGCCATGGTTTTGCTTAGGGCCTTAGTCTCAGATTTGATAGATTTCGAAAACTTTTTTCGTTTACGTATTGTTCCATACATTTTAGTAAAGCGCTTCCAGCGGGAACTCGGAGGAACTAAAATCCGTAGTAAGCGGCGATAAAGATTGCTTCACTATAATACGAAAAAAAAACGAATACCTTTCAGCCCAGCAATGTATGGAACAATACGAAAACGAAAAAAGTTTTCGAATACTATCAAAAACTTGTACTAAGGGTAAAGTGTTGCTTAAAAGTGGTAAAACCTCGCCTTAAAAAAACCTTCGAACTGAGAACTTCATTCTAGGAAGTCGGTTGGAATATTGAAACCACAAAACACCAGCAAAAAAATAACAATTTCTTTTAATAAAATTTCAGATCAAGAACATTCACAATGCCGCCGCCGTTCCTAAAAATCCCAAGCCAGATCCCTATAACCATGGACGCACACAGAAAATGGTGCGTCTTGCTCAAAAAAGCCCACTTGATAGTATCTAATGACATTGAACTTCAGGTATATAATATATTAACCTAAGTACTTATTTTCTTCGATCAAAATAAAATGAATGGACGGGCCCAGAAGAAGCGCAGTTTTGAAGATTACAAAATGAGCGCCTGCACTCACTTCGTTTCAGTCGGTCTCTAGCTGTAGGAAGTGCAACACGAGTCTATTGTTACGTGATAACGAAACATCTTACAAAATTACGCCTTCGTATGCTTTCCCAAAGTGTAAATACATAAATAAAACCGGTATACATTTTTGTAACAAATATACTGTACATTTGTATGATTAGGTGTTGAAGTATATGTCCGACGGTTTTGACTAGTTTTACTGAGCAAGTTCAATGGTTAGGGCCCGTCCATTCATTTTATATTGGTCGAAGTGTTTACCTACTTATGTCAGGTAGATTTATAACTACGGTTTGGGTGCCTGGAAGAGATTGCTTATAGCGATAAGGCCGCCAATTATTTTACTAGTTTTAAGCTGTTTTTGTCATATGTATGCCACATCTGGTATGAACAATAAATAGGTAATTATAATTATATCAATATTTCTTTGGTTAGGGACAGTGAAATACTTAATATTAATAGCTACAGGGTGTCTGGAAAGTAGAAATTATCGGAGATAATAAAATTATTGTACTCATTATTATGAATAACTGTTACTCTGGGACCAACCCTGAATATGCGAAAAAGATGAGCTATCCCCATCGAGATACCAATTCTATCTCATGTATTTATATTGTATTTCGATGGCTGTCTCATACAAAAAGTTCATTTGACTGATTGACACTCAAAAAAATGTATGGAACAGCTGGGGTTTTTTTCGCGATTTCAGTGTTGGTCCACAGTAACCCAAAATTTACCGTATTAAGTACTAGCGACCCGCTACGCACGGGTGTAACTTACGTGCGAAGCCGGGGCGGGTCGCTAGTTACATATATAAACCTTCCGTGAAAAATTCTCTAGCTGATGGTGAAAATCACATCAACATCCGTTGCGTGTTTTAGGAGGAATTAGCGGTTATATAGACAGACAGACGCGGAAAGTGATTTAATTTATACTATGTAGAGATATGTATGTAGGTAGGCCTCCCACTAGATGGACCGATGACATAGTAAGAGTCGTTGGCATACAGTGGATGCAAAAGGCAGGCTGTCGTTCAGTGTGGAGGTGGAGGCCTATGTTCAGCAGTGGACGTCTTCCGGCTGATGATGATGATGATGTAGAGATAGAGATAGAGAAGAAGATAGAGATAAATAAGCAATTTAGTAGCCTATACAGCTGTACTATTTTCCAACCCTAACTAAAACAGTTCAAATCCAGTAAATTTTTTTTTATTATGTAGGGAAGTGATAGAGATTTTGCCTGTTTATTTGGACTAGGAGCTTGGCGACATATTTTCAATTTGAGGGTGTTAGCTAGACAGCTGAGTTAATTAGACAGAGCCCTGCCACCGTGCTATGGTTTCTTCACGATGATTATCTTTACCGGCGGCGTGAGGTATTCGAACCAAAGATAATTTATAACCACTTGATCGCGCATGTAGTCAAAATTCCCTTTTGCAAAATGATGCCACGTCGGTCGCGGGGGGCAGCTTGTGATTGGAGACTCGACGCGACTCGACGCTTGTGATTGGAGAATCAAAAGTCATTCATTCAATTCGCGCCTAGGATTGGCCCCGCTCGTAATAGTTTAGGTTGACATGTTAGAACCTTTTCACACCACCTGGTGTGAACTGGTGTGGAAACAAATCCAATTAGATAATGTCCAATTAGATATCATGCAACCTCAACGTAAAGTAAAGCATTATCTCTTACGGGATATAAAGTTGTATGAAACTCCCTATAAAGTGATTTGAATTTGGTACGTCAAACAAATTCGTGTGGAAACTCGTGGAAACTCCAAGTAAAAAAAAGCCCATATGGCATTGTAAAGAGGTTTGTTAGAAAATCGAACTGGCCACCAAAAGCAGATCCCAAAAAAAAGGTGCGTTTACGAAGAATGTGAAACAAAAGACGGTGTGGTGCTGTGATTTTCAGTGAAACCTGGCTTTTTATTGTCTCGCAGAAGGTGTGAAAAGTAGAGTATGCTCCTCTGGAATAAAGCCTGTCTTCGTCTTGGGCAGCTTGAACCCCTCGCTTCACTCAGGACTCTATATAACTCCCTCGCTACGCTCGGGAGTTAACTCTAGAGTCCCTCGTTACGCTCAGGGTTCAATTTGCCGCCCGCGACGTAAGACACTGCTTTATTCCCTTAGTGCATAATCTACTATTGGCTTGTGCGGGGTAAAGGATGAGCAGTCAAGTGCTTATATTGTCATTGATTCGAACACACCAACCACTAAACTATCATCGCTACAAATACATATCATGTTTTCAGAATAAAGCTGCCCGCGGTGTACGCCTCAGGCAGCGAAATTTCCCGCCAGAAACAGTCGGCCGAATGTACGCAGAGTATTGCGATTTAATCAATAAAATGTACGACGCGTACCTGAACAGTGTCCATTTACAACGAGCACCCTATATGCTGGAACTGATAAGTGTCTTCCTTAAGAGGTACCTTCTTTATATAGTTTCATTCTCTATTTCAAGGTTCAAGGTCGTTCAGCGAGCTATGGCGATTCTCTGAGGGATCGTATTCGGAACTAAGTTATTCCCCAGAGAACCAAAGTCACTGACGTTTCTCAGTCAGCAAGCTGAAATGTCAGTGGGCCGGTCCGGTCATATCTGTCGCAGAACTTAGATTGTTCTACAAAACCAAGGTTGCTCAGCAAACTATAGAGAGAGCTATGCTCAGCGTTTCTCTGATGGATCTTATCCGGGACGAAGTTATTCGCTAGAGAATCCGAGCTATGGACAGTGCTAAGACGTTTCTCTGAGGAAACTTATCCGGAACAAAGTTATTCCCCAGAGAACCAAAGTCACTGACGTTTCTCAGTCAGCAAGCTGAAGTGTCAGTGGGCCGGTCATATCTGTCGCAGAACTTATAGTTAGAGTGCTCTACAAAACCAAGGTTGCTCAGCAAACTATAGAGAGAGCTATGCTCTGCGTTTATCTAAGGGATCGTATCTGGAACGAAGTTATTCGCCAGAGAATCCGAGCTATGGACAGTGCTAAGACGTTTCTCTAAGAGATCGTATTCGGTGAAGTTATTTGCCAGAGAACCAAAGTCACCGACATGGCTTTCTCAGCAAGCTGAAGTGGCAGTGGGCCGGTCATATCTATCGCAGATTCGCAGAACTTACAGTTTTAGATCTCAAAAAAGTTAAAGTTGCTCAGCGAACTACCTATAGAGAGACTCTCTCTCATAGAGAAACGCCGAGCATAGCACTCTCTCTCTCTGATATGCTCTGCGTTTCTCTGAGGGAACGTATCCGGAACGAAGTTATTCTCCAAAGTCACCGACATAAGTCAGTGTTCTGTTTGGGCGCTATTACACATGGTGACGAGGGTCTGATGATAGAGTCAGAAGGTGGATAGCGGAATCCTTAAATCATTACTGGTAAACCCCTCGAGTTTGGTTTCATTTGGTTTGTTTTAACGAGCAGCACCAGCCCTAGGGTAGAGCCGGATCCCAGAGTCCCGGATAAGCTACAAGCTACTTTTTATTCCGGAAAAATTATAGATTCCTGTACGTTAGAAATGGAAGACAATCTCGTTCTACCCTGATCCAAGCCTATCTACCAATTGTATATTTTTCCACTGTGGCGCTTTATTTCGGAGTGCGGTCAATAACGCACCGCGTTGTTTGCCGCTCCACAACGCGCGCGCTTCTATACGTACCTGCCTACTTCTATTATATAGAGCTGGTGCCTTACGGCCAACTGCTTACGCGGTATCAAACTAACGTTAAAACCACGCCGTTTGGAAAATCACGCGAACGTGCCCAGATACGGTTTGCGGTCGCGCAACAACCAGGGATTCGTTGCTGATGAGCCTCTTGGCACGTTTCTCAATAGACTCCAATGCTCCAAGCTGATGCTTAGCTGATCCATCCATCCCATCTTTTCCAGAGTATACGAACTTCGTCGTGAATTGGAGCTGATAATTGTAAACGACTACATCTATATCGATGGTTCTCTTCAGCAACTCCACAAGACACCATTCGACATACAGGTTATACCTGGCCTCTTTGCTTAAAATATCTGACTCTAGGATATGGCCCAACGCCCTGGTAAGTCGATTATAAAAGCCACGGAATAGAGGGAGAGGGGTATGGAAGTGAAAAGAAGGTGAGACCGGCTGCCGGGAGTTTTAATAAGGATCCCTATTAAAAAAATAAAATATATATAGCCTATGTTACCCGGGGATAGCGTAGCTTCCCAACAGTGAAAGAATTTTTCAAATCGGTTCAGTAGTTTTGGAGCCTATTCAATGCAAACAAACAAACAAACAATTGAATCTTTCCTCTTTGTAATATTAGTATAAATATCTTAGCAACACAATAAAGATAAGTTTCAAATTAGTTATATTTTTTTACAGATTGTAGTCCCGTACCATTTGCCCTTGGAATCTCGTCCGGATTCGATAGAGCAGCTGCTACAAGAGATGTGGGCTGAAGCTTATAGGAGGAAGATCACCCCAACGCCTGTAAGGAACTCCTCTTTTACTCGCTCGTTGCTGAGTGTTTGATGATCCCAAACTGTTACCTTCTGGAAAATCAATATCAATCAAAATCTTGAAAACAAAGTCACGGCTGCACCCTGCGCAGGACTTATATGAGATTGCAGTTGCACCAGCTGGCCTTTGTGCCTGACTTGAGTCACCAGGATCTTCATAGAAACGCACCGGTCCCAGTTCATTGCATGAAGCATCATTCCCCGGAGACTGCTCCCAGCTGTGATGACGCGGATCACACCATGCCGTTGTCTTCTCTGGGCTCGTTTAAATAAGTGGTCAATTCACTAAATCTGACCACCAACGAGCCTAAAGACCTTTTAGCCAGCTCTTAGGATAGGTAGATAATTATCTCCATCATCAGCCAGAAGACGTCCACTGCTGAACATAGGCCTCCCCTTAGAACGCCACACTGAACGACAAGCCTGCCACCTGCATACACTGGATGCCCGCGACTCATGATCCATTTAGTCGGAGGCATACCAACGCAGCGTCTTCGTTCGTGGTCTCCACTCAAGAACCTTATTCGTCCTCATCAGTTATCAGCTATGTTGGTGACTGTGGTTCTTAGGCGAATAACCTCGTTTCGAATTTTATCGCGCATAAAAACTCCGATCATAAGTCTCACCATTGCCCGCTGTGCGACTCTGAGTTTTTCCAAAAGGCCAGCAGTTACTGACCATGTCTCAGTAGCTACCATATGTCACCATATGTACCATTATGTCATCACTAGCAAGACCCACTGGTTAAAGACCCTTGTCTTAGGTAGATAATACCGAAGCCGTATTCTAAGATCAAGTCCGAAATACGGAAATCCGACGAAGGACAGAAGTCACGGATGTCGAAAATCGTACTACGCGACTCTAGTGGCTCTGGGCAGTTCATGTGGCTAGACGTTGTGACGTCAGCTGGAGTCGACCTGACAGAGTGGTAATCAATAGTGGATAAGCATTCCGTCCTTAACTGTTGGCATTTTGGAAAAACTCAGTCACACAGCGGGCAATGGAAAGAGCTATGCTCGGAGTTTCTTTGCGCGATAGAGTCCGTAACGTAGATATTCGCCAAAGAACCAGAGTCACCGATATAGCTGTTAAATTTTGCAGTTTTAGTGGCAATGCGGGGGCCACACCGCTCGAAGAACCGATAACCGATGGGGAAGAAAGGTTCTTGAGTGGAGACCACGAACCGGAAGACGTAGCGTAGGTAGGCCTCCCTCTAGATGGACCGACGACATTTTGGGAGTCGCTGTCATAGCAGTGGATGCAAAAGGCAGGCTGTCGTTCAGTGTGAAGGTTAAAGGGGAGGCCTATGTTCAGCAGTGGACGTCTGACTGATGATGATGATGATTCCGTATGCATAAAACTAGCCCGATGACTCGAGGACATCAGACCTATCGCAGATCATACGTGGATGAGATTGGCCTGAGATAGAGATGACAATGTCACAAGGAGGCTTATACCCAGCAAGGAATCGATAGAGGCTGACAATTTTGGCGATTCTAAGACCCGGCAGATGAATGAGGAAATTCTTAAAACTGCAACATTTAAAGCTGCCCGTAATAGTTTTGTTTCGTTTTTTTCATTTGCTTGTCTTGAAAGTTGGAATCGTCAAAGGAAGTTTAGGAAGTCCTGTGTCTAGATGGAATAACGATAGATGAAAACAGTGACTGGAAGCAAAAAGCTAACTTCGGGCTAAGTGGCGTGCCTTGGGAGAGGGCTATGGCTTCTAAGTCCAGTTATAGATTGAAGAGATTAAGATAACTACTAACATTTTTGTAGGTGCAGTCAGAATCTGATATGTTTGCTTTCGATAACATGGGATTCCAGCCGAGCTCTGCTAAATCTGTTATTATGAGTAAGTTGTTTGAAAATTGTAAAAAGGAAAGGGTACCATGTTTTAATACGTGGTGTCTGTCCGTCACGGCCGATTTTCTCCGGAACCTTTGAAGATCGACTTTATCTATGAAGATCGAACGATAGAGCGATAAAATAAAATAATTGCAGTTAAATTAGTTAAACATAAACACAAATGAGATATAAAACTTTTTTTTTTACATGTTTTGTCAGTTGAATGATGCTGTGATGATGATTTCCTCTATCTTTCCAGAAGAGAAAAGTGTTCACGTGGTTATGAAGCTAAGGTTTCTTCACGCTACCCTGATACAGAAGCATGAGAGGTTCAGGTAATGGTACCATCCTATAATGTCCAGTGCCGGACTAACCACGTAGCAAGAGTAGCAGTCGCTACGGGCCCCGCGCGAAAGGGAGCCCGTATATTTAAACCATCTCTGCCTGAGCGTAATTTTTTGAGTGAAACTTATTAAGATGTGGTATATTGAATTTACTTGATGTCAACGTGAAACTTTATAACTTTTCCTACAAAGACAATCCACGTCAGATACTCGGTAACCGATTATTTTTTTTTGCAATTCGGTATGGCAAAAAAAATTAACCTATGCCAATTCCAAAACCATTTCGAGATTTTAACTTACCAAACCTTATTTTTCTACTCCGACCTTTTAAAACGATAAGATTTTTATTTTTATTTTAACATAAAACTAAGAAATCATTCGACTTTCATTGTCCTCTAAATGACGTCACATTGTAGCATTTTATTTTCTCTGCCTTTTAAGGGTCCCTTTGCAGAATGCGTAGGTATAAAAGTCATACTACTACACGCGCACTTAGTTAGTCGTACTACTACTTTCCGTGTACATACAGCGATGTTTTCGAGTTCGAGGTGCTGGTGTCAAGCGGCGTAGGTCTGCTTTCGACGGCGTCCGAGCGCTAACTGACACGCCGTTTCAAATGATAGACAAAATTAGACAAAAATAATCAAAGGAAAACAAACCTTATCGTGCATAATTTAAGCCATGTCGGTTCTAGCAAAATATTACAAAACGTTAGTAAAACTCTTTTATTTTTCCTATGCCTATTTGAAACATATTTGAACATTTTTTTGCGTAGTTTTGTTTATAAATATGCATACTAATGGATTGTATTTTTTTAATTGATTAAAAACATATATTTTTTGAGAAATGTGTTCCGAAACACCACGTTTTCCACCACTAGTTTTCGTAACTTTCGTAACTATTGATAATCATTTTATGTATAGTTTTTGCGTTGATAGTGTAAAAAAAGAGGTTTCTATCTGTAGATAATAATACTAAATGACTAAGTATTACATAGTCGTCGGAAACGGAACCTAAAGTTAGCTTATTTTATCAGTTGACGGGCTAACGTCCTTAAGAATAAAAATATTATACATTTGACACACTGTTCGTCCCACAGAATAGAATATTTTTTCATTTCTGTGGTTTGACTGTCTGGTTTTTTTCAGGGCTGCCAATATGGGGTGCTTTTTTAGGCTTCTCAACGCAACGAAATTTTGTGCTATATGGTGACGTCACATAATTTCAATTTTCAAAAAAATATTGTAAAATAACTACTCAATAGAAAACAAAAATATTGAAATTAGTTTCTTAAAATAGCCTCATCTACGAAATAAAAATATAAAAACAATACAAAAAAAAAACTTTACATACCGATTTTTTTTTGTAGTTGGTGTGTATGGTAGAACCATATTGTCCATTACATAATATTTAAGTTTATCTTTTAAAGTTTCAACTTTTTTTTGTTGTTTTTTTTTTGCTTGGTCTGGCGCTCTGAAGGTTCCTGCCAACGGAACCCTCAGAGTGCGAGTCCCACTCGTACTTGTCCGGTTTTTTTCTGATATCGTATCACTATAGCACCAGTCTTCGATTTCTTAACACCTGGTATCACGTGTTTTATTCTGACTTCTTAAGATTTTTTATCATCAAAAATATAAAAAATATGCGAGATTTGGTGCGTAACGGGCTCTTAATAAGGCTTCATTTTTCCAGGCGATGGCATTTGGTGAAACACAAGGAGCTATATAGCAAGAGGAAGACTTACTTCAAAGTGGAGCCAAAACCTTTAGAGATAAGGATAAAAGCTGCCGAGTTAATAAAGCGAATGTACAGGCAAGGGAACTTTTCTATATTATTATGCATTAGCGACCCGCCCGGCTTCGTACGGGTGTCATTTATGTGCGAAACCGGTGCGGGTCGCTAGTTATATATATATACTAGCGGTCCACCCCAGCTTCGCACGGGTATAGATTATAGCCTATGTCACCCGGGGATAGTGTAGCTTCCCAACAGTGAAAGAATTTTTCAAATCGGTTCAGTAGTTTCGAAGCCTATTCAATCCAAACAAACAAACAATCAAATCTTTCCTACTTATAATATTAGTATAGATAAACCTTCCGTGAAAATGTATCTAACTGATGGTGAATACCGCATCAAAATTCGTTGCGTGGTTTAGGAGGAGTTAGCGGCCATACAGACAGACAGACAGACGCGGAAAGCGACTTTAATTAATACTATGTAGAGATTAGCGAAGTGAAGTTCCACATTTTCACAAAAAGACCATGCGCACGTCACTTGGGACGAGACGAGATGTAGTGTAGCACTTTTTAGGGTTCCGTACCCATAGGGTAAAAACGGAACCCTATTACTAAGCCTACGATGTCTGTCTGTACGTCCGTCCGTCTGTCTGTCCTACCTATTAACGGCTGTATCTTTCGAACCGTAATAGATAGCCAGTTGAAATTTTCACAGAATATGTAAGGTTACGGCGGATTAACTAACAAATAATAAAAAAAGTCAAAAAGTTAAAACGATAGGTCGGGGATACTAAAAACGTTTTTTTTTTAAACGTATATTTGTATTAGCTCTAATGTAAAACTGGTAATACATACAAGCGTCAAACCTGGCATGATTATAGTACACACTCTAAAGTATAACAAAATAATAATAAATAATGGCCAAGTGCGAGTCGGTGACAAGTACAAACCAAGCTATCTTACTAATATAGCCGTATAGCCGCCTTTGATAGCCCGTTGGTCCAGTTGGTAGTGAACCTGCCTTCTGTGCTTGGGGGCGTGGGTTCGATTCCCACCAAGGACAAACATTTGTGTGACGAACATTTGTGTTTGTTCTATATCTGGTTGTTAATATCTATTTAAGTATGTATTTAAAAATATATATGTATGTATATCAGTCTCTGGCAGCGATATCACAAGCTTTGCTTAGTTTGGGGTCAGATGACCGTGTGTGCAAAAATGTCCCGAATATTTATTTATTTATTTATTTAATATTATAAATGCGAATGTTTGTGTGTAAGTGTGTATGTTTGCCTGGACTGAAGGCCAAAACTCCTAAACCGATTTAGATGAAATTTGGAATGAAAGTAGCCCATAACCTTGATTAACACATAGATTACTTTTCATCATCATCGTCTTTACCATTTTTCATCACCACGCGGGTGAAACCGTGGGACGCAGCTAGTAACAGGTAATTTCGTTATTGAATTTTGTGGTGGTACGCGAGCGCCACGCGCGCCCTCAGTGCGCGAGCCCGACTCGCACTTGGCCGGTTTATTATGCCTTTTATGTCGTAGGTTACATTTTGCAGTCGACTTTTTTGTCTTCTCTTTTATAATTTTACTTGTTTCAGAGAGGTCATGAGAATCAAAAGGTTTAAACACAGGAACGCAACGACTGACATAATGCTCGGTATGATACCGGACGCTTTTCTGCACAGAATGAACTTCGAAGAGGAAAACAATAAAGTAAATAGAATTATTAGCTTGACTGACAACTCCCTTATTCAGGCTAAACCCCTGAGTCTTGAACGCTGACTCAACCTTATAGACTACTAGCTGACCTGACAGACGTTGTCCTGTCTTAGAACTGTCAAACACGCAAAGTCAAAATTAAAAATCTAATTTTTTTCCACCTTGGGAACATTATTGGAGTTTTAGTAAGGATCCCTATTTTTTTTGTAAATATAATACAGCCTATGTTACCCGGGGATAGTGTAGCTTCCCAACAGTGAAAGAATTATTCAATTCGGTTCAGTAGTTTCGGAGCTTATTCAAACAAACAAACAAACAATCAAATCTTTCCTCTTTATAATATTAGTATAGATATAATACCTACCTATACCTATAAATAGCCTACCTACGCTGCGTCTTCCGGTTCGTGGTCTCCACTCAAGAACCTTTCTTCCCCATCGGTTATCTGTTCTTCGAGCGATGTGGCTTGCCCATTGCCACTTCAACTTGCAAATTTTAACAGCTATGTCGGTGACTTGTGTGTGTCGCTGGCATCCAGTGGATGCAAAAGGCAGGCTGTCGTTCTGTGTGGAGGTCAAAGGCCTATGTTCAGCAGTGGACATCTTCCGGCTGATGATGATGTTTAGGTTCCACTTTAGAGTATTCGTTGTATTGTCGTTGTAAATGCTGCGAAACTTGACTGCGATACTAGCGCTACGGTATTTTGTAGAACCCTTTCGTACGTTATCTGACTGCAGCGCTTACGGAAGTTCGAGACAACCTATAACACGCTCAAATTACGGCGCCATCTAAGTTTATACCGTTTTTAGGCAAATGTTCCGAGCTACGCTCTAATGTTCCGCTATTGTCCTTCCTCTTAGTCTATCTTCCTTCCTTGCCTTTACTTTGCCAGATGTACGAGAAACGTCGTAAAGACAGAGAGAAGATTCGCGACGCGTACATGAAAGAGCAGGAGAGAGAGAGCACGAGGCTGCTGATGTTGAAGAAGGAAAACCAGATCGACGATATTACAGACGAGATATACACCTGGTTCAGGGAATGGTATGGCTTAATTAGGCAAACCAAAGGCCTATTCAGACCATAAGCGTTATTCGCTAACGCTGTGGGCGGCGAAAAATACCGCGAGGTATGCCGCTGGCAGTTCATACAAATACCTGGCGGGATAGCGCGCGGTATTTTTCGCTACAAACGGCGGTAGCGAATTTCGCTTAGGTCTGAATAGACCTGTACAAATTTTTTCACGCTTAGAAACTTGCGGCAACATCAATAACTTCATCAAAGATCGCGTGAGGAAACATTATAAGTTATAACAAACGGCTTACAATCACGATTATGTTTATCGGTCGAGACAAACGACCGGTTTCGGAGCCATTAGTGCTGCTTCATCAGGAATCCGCGCGCGCTACTGGATACGGACGCCCGCGCATCGTTTGTAATAACTTAACGTCATCATCATCATCGTCATTATTTCAGCCGGGGGACGTTCACTGCTGAACATATGCCTCCCCCATCGATTTCCAAAAAGGCCGGTTGGAAGCGGCCTGCATCCAGCGTTTCCCTGCGGTCTCTTTTAGGTCGTCTGTCCATCTTGTGGGTGGACGTCCTACGCTGCGCTTACCGGTCCGTGGTCTCCATTCAAGAACCTTTCGGCCCGATCGGCCATATTTTCTGCGAATTTCGGATTTTAATACAATTTGAATTTCATCATCAGGCAGTCCATCTGTTCGTTAGCTACCTGGCATAAAAAGCTGACTACTTGGTCTGTGATTAAAGGTACGAAGGATACGAGTTCTTCCCCCAATACCCGTACGAGTTGGAGGGTGGCACGCTCGTGGTTCTCCGCGGGGAATACCCTACCGTAGAAGAGAAGATTGTCCAAGACGAGATATTATTGAAGGCTACTAAAGGGAAAACTAAAGAACAGGTCCGTTGAAAGTTAATCTATATATATAAAAGTGAAATGCATCTACTCACTCACTCTCTCACTCACTCAGTCATCACGAAATTTCGAAAACTACTTGATCTAGGGTGACCTTGGGTGTAGAGGTCCGCTAAGAAAGGATTTTGCAGGAGAGTAGAATTAAGGGGGGCAAATGAAGGTTGAAGGTTTGTATGAAAGTCCTTTGTTTTTGATGTTAGGGAAATGAATTTTAAGACTTGGCGAGTCTGTGCGACACCGTGCGCAGCCAGTGCGCGTGCCGTGGCGTCTCGCACGCGCGTGCGTCTCCGGGGTGCGAGTATTTATATCCACGGGGCCCTGAGTTGCAGCCCAAAAAGCCTTTCTGTAGATCCAACCCTGCAGGGTCTACATAATTATCGTTATTATACACAAAAAAGATTGTCTTTGCAGTGTGCTGTTCACTTGTGCAGTAGCAGTCATCATTTCAGCCGTAGGACGTCCACTGCTGGACATAGGCTTCCCCCATCGATCTCCAAAAGGGCCGGTTGGAAGCGGCCTGCATCCAGCGTTTCCCTGCGGTCTCTTTTAGGTCGTCTGTCCATCTTGTGGGTGGACACTGGACGTCCTAGCAGTAGCAGTGTGAGTCTGTAATAATATGTTTGTACTTTAACTCTATTTTAGATAAAGAAAGACCAAGAACGGGCCGCTATCGACGCTGCTAAAGCAGCACATGCGGAAAAGCTAGCGATTAAAAAGGACGCCTTAGCGCTGTTCAAAGCTAGGATGAACCCTCGGACAGACCCAGGATACTCGGTCAAACAGTCTCGCGTCAAAGAAGAGCTTGTTGATGTGAGTATCATACATATCATACATAATTATATACATCGTTGTAGAAAGTGTACTGGAGAAGTTTGACATGTAACTATGGAGTTATTAATAAAGAATTGTATTGTATTGTACAATAAAACAAGGCCAAAATATTTATTTGGCGAGACACGGGTAACATGCAGATGTAAATTGTACACTACTAGTTTGCCCTGAGACCTCGCTATTTTCCGTTTTTAAAAACTTTACAATACATTACAAGGGTGCACATAATTATCAGAACTATTAAGCATAAAAAAAAAAATTGAATTATTTAATATGTTGCTGTTTCTGTATGAAATAAATAAAATAAAAATTATTCACCTACACTAAAGTACCGCTCCATTATTTTCCTACCTACCATGATCTTGATTGAAAAATATGACAGCTACGATCACAGATCTACTACCTATAGATTTTCAATGAGCGTGGCTAGCTCAGTGCCTCTCGCTTCAACAAGGTGTGTTGCCACATTAAAATGATTTGCTATAAGTTAGGGTAATTTGCCTACTATGATGGGTAGTGAATCTTCAATGAGTACTTTGGAAACAATACTACCTTTTAAATATTTATATTTTATACACTATCTGCTGCAACCCGCGGAGCTACCTGCAATGTTATACACTATCTGCTGCAACCCGCGGAGCTACCTGCAATGTTCTGGGAAGAAACGTACGTTGTCTGTCCTCATGACACACCCTATCGTCCTGACAAAATTTGACTTAGCCCATGATCTAAGAAAACAAGGTCTAGCAATCTGGGAGTGGTCCCGCAATAATGTCACTGTCCAGTTGCCACTTTATTCAATCAGCTGTTACGTGGTGTATCGTCATCTCTCTCGAACCTGTTGTAAATTAACATCATGACATCATTGCGGGACGCCTACGTAAACATTTTTTCTCGGATTGCTATACCTGGCGGAGTATATTATTATACCATGACTTAGCCGTTTCCTCGTAAAAAACAGACAGAAAGTTACTTGCGTTTTTATTATAATTATTTGTTAGGATTAGAATATAGTACTAGAAAAAAGGTTGTAAAGTAACCATAGCATGATTTTTTATGATTAATTAAAGTAATAAAAAAGTCAAAGAGTTAAAACGGAAGGGCAAAGGAAGGGCCCCCATGCAACAAACGTTAAACGTATTTTTGGATTTGTTCTAGTGTAAAAACGGTAATCCGTACAAGCGTCAAATTTAGCGGATTATAGTGAACATAAGTAAAACAACAAATAATAAACACTGGCCAAGTGCGAGTCAGTGACAAATTTCTGTTTACCACTAAGCTAAGCAACGTCGGGCGCGGTCGGTACTTGGATGGGTGACAGCCTGGGCGTGATGTTGTCTTTTTGCACAACTTTTTGTATTTTGTGATTGTAAAGAACTCTCAGCGCGCGAGCCCGACTCGCGCTTGGTCAGTTTAGTTTTTTCATGAATGGAATTATGTATAACATTCCAAATAATTAGATAAATAGACTCTTTAATGTTTACAGTAAAAATTTCACGAACAGCGCGTAGCTTTTTGAATCGGTTCGCCGAAATCGCCTTTTGCTTTTCCAGCTTCATAACTGTGGCCTCATTAATATATATTTAATATTAACATTCACCATATTCATATGGGCATAAAAGGGTCGGTATTTTGCACTTCTTGCAATGTGCCAGCTTTTTTCAGCAATGTGACAGGATCAGTTGGAAACCTGCAGAACGAATAATTTATGTTAGTTGCGGTGGGTAATTTCTTTCATAAACTGGCAACATTCATAATTTAATTTCTAAGTGAATAATTTGATAAAATTCATAGAATTAGACCACAAATCGACCTAAAAACTGACTAATTATGAATAAAATATTTGCGAATTGATATCCTGAATTTATTTAGGTGATCATTACAAGCTTTATATGTTTACTTACGTGTGAAATGATATTTCATCGTATTTTCGCTCACTGCGCTTCTTGCAGCCCAAAATGCTACAACCAACCATTGTAAAATATTTTTTACAATTATTTCTCAGAGGAAACATGCATTTATCACATTTAATCACCAAAAAAAGGCAATAAATATAATTCAAACCCGTTTTGTTTGTCACTGATTATTACAGATTTTGACACTTGAGGTACCAAAAACAGGTCACGCCGATAAGGACAACAAAATCTATTTATGTCCTTTTCGTACTTGTGCTGAGCCATAACAAGTTGTCTCTTTCACTAAAATATATTGCCGATCTGGTTGTGTATATCTGTGGCTACGATAATCAACTGACAATCATCACTTCACTCATACTGACATTATTTCTACAAAATAAGTTCATTTCAGATTCATTATGAACTCCTTCCTTTAACCAACGGTATTTTATAACTTTGTTATTTTAATATCTTTACAAACCCAGCATCGGATTAACTCTTATGAATTAAAAAACAATTACTTGACCTTGCCTACAAAATTTCATGACGATCGCATGAACGGTAGGTACTCGTTGAACAAACATACTAACATACATTTGTTAAAACTCCGTTTTGTCCTCCAGTAGACTCTTAGACCTCACTTTGCACGGTCAATAATATTGTAAACCACCATGGTCCATCATGGTATGCAAAGTTTATAAGAATCTTTAATTCATAAAATCAAAAGTCAAAAAGTAAAAACAAAAGGGCATACAACAAACGTATTTTTTTAAACGTTTTTTTGTATTAGCTCTAATGTAAAAAGGGTAATACTTACACGAGTCAATTTTTTACGTTTTCTTGCGTTTTTACTGTTTTATTATTTCTCAGTTAATCCGCCGTAACATTACCATATTCTGTGAAAATTTCAACTGGCTATCTATTACTTTATTAATATTTAATGGGTAATGTACCTGTATGTACCTACTTTAAGTATATTGTATTATTTAATGTAATTTAATTTTAGTTCTCAATTTATTATTATTATTGTAAATTTATACCTGACTAGATTTATTGTAATTTTTAATATTTTATTGAATTTCTTATTATTTAATTAATGTAATGTAATTTTCATGATTAAATTGATGTAATTTGTGTAACCGAATAAATCAAATTAAATTATATAAATAATAATAAAAAGTAATAACGTTTCGAACGATACAGGTTTAAAGGTAAGACAGACAGATAGACAGACAATGTAGGCTTAGTAATAAGGTCCCGTTTTTACCCCTTGGGTACGGAACCCTAAAAATAAGAATGTATGAAATTAAACTTTGATAATTCCTTTTAGGTTTTAGCAAAGTATCGCGCGAGCTGGTCCCTCTATGACAGACAACCTGATGAGAAAGATGATCCTGTTATATACGGGTATGTTCATTCTCTCATCATCAGCCAGAAGACGTCCACTGCTTAACATAGGCCTCCCCCTGTAACCTCCACACTGAACGACAGCCTGCCATCTGCATCCACTGGATGCCCGCGACTCTCACAATGTCGTCGGTCCATCTAGTGGGAGGCCTACCTACGCTGCGTCTTCCGGTTCGTGGTCTCCACTCAAGAATCTTTCTTCACCTACGGTTATCGATTCTTCGAGCGATGTTCCCTGCTCATTGCCACTTCAACCTGCCAGAGACTGCCAGAGACTGATATACATACATATATAGTTTTAAATACATACTTAAATAGATATTAACAACCAGATATAGAACAAACACAAATGTTCATCACATAAATGTTTGTCCTAGTTGGGAATCGAACCCACGCCCTCAGGCTCAGAAGGTAGGTTCACTAGCAACTGGACCAACGGGCTATCTAAATATGTAGGTGGATATATATATATGCGGCTAATGACACAAAATTATACTAAGGGACGAATAAAGGGGAAGCAAATGTGGGTCGAAAGTTTATAAGAAAATCGCAGACTTCGCGTACGAAGTCCCAACTCATCGCGAGCTACAGATAGGTAGTCTATACTAATATTATAAAGAGGAAAGATATTTTGATTGTTTGTTTGTTTGTTTGCATTGAATAGGCTCCGAAACTACAGAACCGATTTGAAAAATTCTTCCACTGTTGGGAAGCTACACTATCCCCGGGTAACATAGGCTATATTATATTTTCAAAAAAAATTATAGGGATCATTACTAAAACTCCAATAATGTAACCCAAGGTGTAAAAAAATAAGATTTTCAATTTCATCTTTGCGTGTTTGACAGTTCTAAGACAGGACAGGACAAGTCAGGTCAGCTAGTTATTTATATCTGGTGGTTTATATGGATATTTTATTTTATTGACAGATACATAACATCTCTGCTGACTGAAGAAATTATGATTCAGATTCACGAAGACTGCAGAAAGTATGTCGACGTACTTAGGAGGTTGGTATCTATTAAGCCATAAAGTTATACCAAGGAAGATGTAAGAGGAAAGACAATAGCGGAACATTAGAGCGTACCCAGGAAATTTGCCAAAAACGGCATAAACTTAGATAGTGCCGTAATTTGAGCGTGCTATAGGTTGTCTCGAACTTCCGTAAGCGCTGCAGTCAGATAATGTACGAAAGGGTTCTACAAATTACCATAGCGCTAGTATCGCAGTCAAGTTTCGCAGCGTTTCATCACAAGTCACTTGTTTCCTACGTCTTACACTTTCTATTAAAACACTTAATGGTTTGATGTATATATGACCGTAAGTGTTACAGGCTGGACTTAAAACTGCTGAACAAAGCCCAGAGAAAGATGTTCAAGCGTGAAGAGAAACCGTGGCCGAAAGTGAAGCCCAGGGTGAAGCCAAGGAATCCGCCTCCAGTGAAAATCTTCAATGTTGACGACGCTCTCATGGGCACCATTCAGGTATTGATGACTATGATGGGGACGATGACGATGACAGTGACTATGACGAAGACAATGACGGTTACGTTGAGACTGACGATGATAGTGAATATGAAGTTGACGATGATAGTGACTATTATGGTCACAATGGTAGCGATAATGACGAGTCTATGGTGGTGACGATAACAGTGACAATGACGAAGACGATAACGGTTACGATGAGACTGACTATGGCGGTGACGATGATAGTGACTATGTAGTTGGCGATGACAGTGGCAATGATAGTGGCTATGGCGATGACAATGACGATGATAGTGACTATGATGGTAACAATGATAGTGACGTTGATAGTGCCTATGACGTTGACTATGATAGCGATTATGATGATGTAACTATGAATTGACGATGATAGTGGCTATGTCGGTGACGATGACGATGATAGTGACTATGATGGTGACAATGATAGCGACGTTGATAGTGACTATGACGATGACGACAAGAGCAACAATGATATTCTAAGTAATAAAAGATAAGATAAGACAGATATTTTGTAAACTACTATTACTACTTTGTTGGTAATAAGGTATTCCTATTGCAGGAAGTTTTTGACTTTGAACTTGTATCAAAACCTACAAGAAAGTTAAAAGATATATGGGGAGAGATGAATTACGCTGCTTATGATTATAGCATTCTGGACCCTAATGTTGAGTGAGTTTAGTTCTATTTTAGTAAAGGAATAGATCTGAAGTCTAAGTACGGTTCACATTAGAACTAAAATGAAATTTTTCAATTGCACTTCCGGGATATACCTTCGAGTGGTATCGTTGGATTCCTTATGGTGTCAGGAGCACGAAACTGTCGGTCGTAAAGTGCCAAAGTAGAATCCGCACGTGTGCCATACAACGTTTTACAACACATTTGCGAGAAAAAAACAATTAATGGAAATTAAAAAAATACCGTTAAGTACACGCACGGTGATATACAACGGAGCGTGCGATAAAATTCATTACCGCACGCTCCGTTGCATGATCCGTAATGTTTAACTTTCGAACGATGTATACAGGCTTCGTAAGTGCACTTTTTGAGCAAATGTGTTGTAAAAATAATTTATAAATTAGCCTAAATACACGTAAAACATTATTTGTAAAAATATGAAATGTGCCTTAAGCTTACTACGAGTATAAAATATTAAAGAATTTACAACCTATAATTTTTTTTGTTATTTAACAGATGAAATTTTTTTCGCGGCTTATTGGTTGGTCTCTTAGTAAAAGTTGTTGTGTAAAAGTAATTGTGTAATGATGTGTATAACTTGGTATGACAGACCCCTTTCAGCTTAGTACACCCTTTCCGCGTAACCCTGTAGATACAAAACACCCTACTACGGTGACGTCAAGCGCCGTCTTCTTCTGTCTTGTGCTTTCGGAACGGGCATCGCTCCCGGCGCGAGGAGGAACAAGGCCGTAATGCTGTTCGGACCTGAGAGGAACGGCAAGTCGTTCCTCGTCGACTGCGTCGCTGGCGAGATCAGTAAGCCTTTTGCATATTACCAAGGGGTGTCACTCCGCAGTTTAGGTACGTTCGGCCAGCGCGCCTTTCGGGCAGGCGTATGACAGGCATGGCCGCTCGGCTCGCACGCTAGCCACGTCACGCGTAATTAAGCATAATTTCTGTGATTTTTGCAACAAACAATGACTTCTAAACGATCTTATAATCCGTACAAAAAACACTGTTGTGCTTATGGGTCTATAAATAAAGGGAAGAACAAAGAATTAATTTTATTTTATTTTAAGAATACAACCCTAACGTTACGCGTGCTGCGTCAGAAGAGATAGAGCTATATGATAAAAAGAGAGCGGATCTCTAGATGAATAAAGCAAGAAGTGTACAGCGCTGTGCGATTTGAATTGCTACTTATTGCCTCGTAGATAGAGTCCTTATTTGTTTTAGTTTGTTTCCGGAGTGAACTTTCTTCTCTTTGATGTATTATATGATATTATAGACTAGAAGGGAATTGTGCGGGCCCGAAACTCGATTGCGGGGAAGTGTCATGGTAGGTTCCTGACCTCCAAAATTGTACCACACAAAATAACCTTCTGCAGTCCAGCCTTGGAAAAAGGCCACAAAATTACTTTATAGTCTCAGTTGGGGGCTATAGAATGTGATACTTGGAGACTATACAATTATTCACAAAATGACTTGATAGTCTTAGTTGGGGACTATAGAATGTCATATTTGAGGACTATACAATTATTCACAAAATGACTTTATAGTCTTAGTTGGGGACTATAGAATGTCATATTTGAGTAATATACAATTATTCACAAAATGACTTTATAGTCTTAGTTGGGGACTATAGAATGTCATATTTGAGGACTATACAATTATTCACAAAATGACTTTATAGTCTTAGTTGGGGACTATAGAATGTCATATTTGAGGACTATACAATTATTCACAAAATGACTTTATAGTCTTAGTTGGGGACTATAGAATGTCATATTTGAGGACTATACAATTATTCACAAAATGACTTTATAGTCTTAGTTGGGGACTATAGAATATCATATTTGAGGACTATACAATTATTCACAATATGACTTTATAGTCTTAGTTGGGGACTATAGAATGTGATATTTGAGGACTATACAATTATTCACAAAATGACTTTATAGTCTTAGTTGGGGACTATAGAATGTCATATTTGAGGACTATACAATTATTCACAAAATGACTTTATAGTCTTAGTTGGGGACTATAGAATGATTCGCAAAATAACTTTTGTCATACTTTGGAACTACAGCATGATTCACAAATAACTTTATAGTCTTAGTTGAGGACTATAGAATGATTCAGAAAATGGCTTTGTATTCGGCAGATCAAAAAAATCAAAATCGTTTATTTGCATGAATATAGGTAGGTACAGAGTACAGGTGTTAAATTTAAATAACAGATGCAGTAAAGATTGATATATCGCCAGAGAAATTCAGTGCCATATCCAAGAAGCCAGCAAAGCTAATGAAGCAAGTGCTGACGGCGGCACGCGCATTTCAACCTGCTGTCATCTTTTTGAAGAATATTGAGAGGGTCTTCGCTAAGAAAGTAGGTATCTCTTTCCCTTTCTCTCTTGCTGCCGGCCTAGCACGGGCCGTGAACAAATTGTCTTTCCACCGTTTTTATCCCGCGAGAAAAAAACAAACGTATCCATATTCTAGCTTTGTCGCGTCTAGGCGTGGATAAAAACGGTGGAAAGACAATTTATCCAAAGCCCATGCTAGGCGTGCTGGGGTAGTTTAGCGCTGTGTCCAACAAACTTCAAAAAGGCGTAGGTCATCAATTCAACTGTATGTATTTTTTTAACCGACTTCATTAAGAAGGAGGTTATCAATTCGACTGTATGTTTTTTTTTTTTTTTTTTTTTTTGTATATTTTTTTAATGTCTGTTGCTCGATTACTCCGCCAATTATGAATTGATTTTGATAATTATTTCTTTGTTTGATAGGTCACACTTCAGAGGTGGTCCAATATAAATTTTATCGAAATTGATTTGGCACTTTTTGAAAAAATCAACAAAAACTCTATGATACAAAATATAAAAATGTACTCACAGATGGATTTTGGTTTGTGGTTGCCTTAAGCAAAGTTTTTAGGAGGACTTTCCACTTTTTTTGTTTAAGTTTGTACATGTAGGTAAGTATGGTCTTGAAATCGTAATTTTTTTAAATTATTATTTTTAAATTACTGATGTTTGTTTTAGGTACTGCCTCAGCACAGGAATTTAAAAGCAAAAAAAATGGCAGCACTGCTGCCTAAAATGATCAAAAATATGTCAGAGAAAGACAACATTATCTTCATAGGTAAGCTTCTACTGCAAATAATCGTATAAGCTGAGTGCAAAAAAAATATTCTTCTGACATTTGACAGAGATAAATAAAAATAAAAATAATAAAATAGCATTCAGTGAAAACGTAGCACACTTACCTTATCAACACCCTAAAGGCCATAGCACACGTATCAACTCGGAAACGTATCGTAACCGTATCGCCTTTCCCCTAAGCACGTAACCAAAGCGGATCAGAAGCTCCGATATGTTGACTCGGGTACGGCTAGGCGACGCCGCGCTTACGGCTCGCCGACCGCTGGTTGAGTTTGCTGGCACCAGGCCAGGCCACGGGAGGTGTGAGAGGGGCAAGGGACGAAGAGACGCAAGCGCGGCGACGGAGAGGCGTAAGTGCGTGGATGATGAGCCGTAAGTGCGGGAACCGCTGGTTGACAACTCGCTGAGCCGCGGTTCGTGAGCTTGTCCCAAGGCGAGTCGATTACGTTACGATTCCGATAAGTGTGCTTTGCAGTAGGAAGTTTCATACGAAGAATACTGAACGGCTTGAGTTGATACGGTTACGATCGTTTTCGATTTGTTACGTGTGCTATGACCTTTAGCCACCTACGACGTAGGTGGCATAGGGCGTAGGTCCTACGCCAATGTCGCTCTTCCGGCGCCAATATAAGGCAGCCTTTTTCAAGTCTTCACCGGACAGGACTCGGATATGTCCTAAAACTGAAACCACCGGAGAATTGGCAGCAGCATCCTATTAGTACGCAGTAAACGTATTGCGATCCCCAAGCCACCTGCCAAACGCGGGGATTATGGCAACACCCTTTCTCTAAGAGGTAGGGTTTTGTTTGGCAGTGGACGTTTAATGGCTGCCGATATGAAGCCTTCATCTGCATATAAATTTTGATGGAATGGAATAAGACAAAATTGGCAAGTGCCGTATTCTCATTCCATAAACCAGTTCTAAAATCCATTAAAAGATCACCACAATAGCTTTTCAATCCTCTTCTCTGAGTACAATAGTTCCACATTCCATTCCACACGCACGCAACTGCTATGTATTTATTCAACATTCAACAAGGCCTCTTGGTGTTGGCTTCAGACCCCACCAATGCCTCTCAGATGGCTCAGTTACACCCGAGAGTCAAAAGAAATACTTATTGGGGTGGCGTGATGACCCCAAATAGTATCTCTTGGCCTCCGATAATAGAAGACGCCGCTCCTCACGGGGCGTGTTCGACTCTCATGCCTATCGGACAGCTGGAACCCACATATATCAGTTTCCGCGACATCAGACCAACCGCCAGTGGTGCCCCGATGGGCAACGCCGACGGACGTCTAGTTGGTCATCCCAAATTCGCTCTCTCCATGGTACGATTATCTTCCATCCGCTTGCCATGAACATCATAATAACCAGCGTTTTAACAGTCCACTGCTGGGCTTTTAGCCTACCCCCGAAAGGGTAATTGGGTCATATCCACACGCTGGCCCAGTTGCGGGCTGGTGGATTCACATACGCCATTGAAAGCCTTCTCCGTAAGTATGTAGTGTGGGGATTATAATGTGGGGTAGACTTAAGTCATATTCAATATACCAGTCAGTTGTCAACCTCGGCCTTTCATTGACGTTACATTGGCGACGAGGATGGGATTTCACGCGTGATTTTATTGTGTTTTACCGAATGATAAGGTGTTTATAATGCCTATCGGGAAGCTAGAAGCATTTGACTTAAGTTACCTCACGATATTTTCCTTGACCGAAAAGCCAGTGGTATGACAATTCGTACATAAACTCCAAAGAGCTCATTGGTACGGGCCCAGGGTTTGAACCCGCAACCTCACGCTTTCAAGTCTAGCGGTCTCCCAAATAGGCTACCACGGCTATCAATGAACAAGCCAAAATAAGAGAATACAGTCTCTCTAATATTGTTTTCCTTGCACTTTGCAGCCACCTGTTCCTTGCCACTGTCAGCTCGACCACGCATGATGCATCTCTTCCAGGAGTCTATCCTGGTGCCCATTACAGACTATGCCACCTTGCAATTCTTCTTCTATAACAAACTGCAAGCGTAAGTAACTAAATAAGCTTTGCAGATGCCTATGCATTCTGGCCAGTGGACTTCATGCCAATAGACACCGGAAATTGGGTGAGCACTTTCAGTCAAGACATATGCACAATAATTATCAAGGACCACGTCCTCAGTACTATATATGTCATCACTGGAAACACTCTACACTGGGAACCCCGAAAGAGAAAGAAGAATAAATTAGCTGAGCTTTCAATAGTGTACCTGATTGGTGTTTTTAACCGTGCTAATTTAATAAATACCAATACAAATAAAATCGTTTATTACGTTCCCACGGCAAGGACACAGGCCTTCTCTTAGAGAGAAAGAGGATGGACTAATCCACTATGCTGACCCAGTAGTACTTCATCATCATCATCAGGCCAGAAAACGTCCACTGCTGAACATAGGCCTCCCCCTTTAACCTCCACACTGAACGACAGCCTGCCTTTCCATCCACTGAATGCCCGCGACTCTCACAATGCCGTCGGTCCATCTAGTGGGACGCCTACCTACGCTGCGTCTTCCAGTTCGTGGTCTCCACTCTAGAACCTTTCTTCCCCATCGGTTATCGGTTCTTCGAGTGATGTGGCCTGCCCATGCTACTTCAACTTGCAAATTTTAACAGCTATGTCGGTGACTCTGGTTCTTTGGCGAATATCCACGTTCCGGATTCTATCGCGCAATAAAACTCCGAGCATGGACCCGGGTATGTCCTAAAAACCACCAGAGGATGGGCAGCAGCATCCTCTACTTGAATGGTGGAACCTCCTGCGATCCCCAAGCCGCCTGCCAAGCGTGGGGATTATGGAACCACCCCCCACCCATTACAGTAGTACTTGTTAGATAGTAATAATAATGTTTATTTTATTTTATTTACTTTAGCATCAGAAGCATTCCAAGAGACTACTGTGTGCAGAGTATCGCAAAATTGCTGATGGGTTACGGCTTCGGGGTAATATTTGAGCTATTTGAGAAAATAATGAGCCCAGAGAGAATTGTACGGTAAGTACCGACCTACCTTGGATGAATTAGGGTCCTCAAAGTATAGGGTTTCAAAACCTACAGGCACCAGGAAGCAGTGAGGCGGATAATGGAATAGGGGGACGAAAAAATACGCTTTCTACCTTCAACCAAAATAAAATGAATGGACGGGCCATAAACATTGAACTTGCTCAGTGCTGAGGCAAAACCGTTGGACATATACTTCAACACCTAATTATAACCATGTACAGTAAATTTGTTACAAAAATAGGTAGCGGTTTTTTGATGTTTGTTTATTTACACTTCGGGGAAGCACACGAAGGCATAATTTTGTCAGATTTTTCGTTATCATGTAACAATAAACGCGTGTTGCACTTCCTACGGCTAGAGACCGACTGAAACGAAGTGAACGCCGGCGCTCATTTTGTAATCTTCAAAAATGCGCTTCTGGTCCCGTCCATTCATTTTATTTTGGCCGAAGGTTTCTACATGTAGATGGCCTTATTTGCAAAACAGATTTCAACGAGGGGTAGTTCTCCTTCAAAGAGATTTCAACCAGTAACGGCTGAGGTGGCCTCAGGTAAAGCCCTTTGTATACTTTTATCAAATTACGAGTACCTAAAAATTTAACCTAAATTACCTTCGCCGACCGAGACTATTTTTTTTTATTTATTAATTATACTAAAGAAAATTTCAAGTTGTATTCGCGTTGGACTTGACCCCGTAAAACTCCAGTTTATTCGCCAGCATCTATGCCTGAGGCCTCTTTTACCAATGGCAGTAATGTTTTTTTTTTTTTTTTTTATTAAAAATAGGCTTGCGTTTTGTCTCCAACTCACCTGATGTTAAGTGATGATGCGGTCTATGAAAGAGCACGCTTGCCTAGGAGAAACTGATTCACTCGTGATTTGAAGACACCCAGATTGTAACTATCGGGGAACATTCAGGCAGCGCATTCCACAGACTACTTACCTTACTACCTTTGGTTGCACTTTGTTTGTCAGTTTCGGGCCAGTCCAACTGGTCTGTCCAACTAGTTGGACTACGGACTTTTATTAGGGGTCGTGGTCCAACTATTTTTGTAGTTGGACAACGGCCCCATAACTATATCCGTGTTCCAACTGATTTACTATAATTGTAAATCTCTATAATATATAAATTAAAGTCGTATTAGATACACTATTTATAACTCAAGAACGGCTGAACCAATTCAGCTGAAAATTGGTGGGGAGCTTAGAACCAGGAGACGGACATAGGCTACATTTTTCATCACTATGCGGGTGAAACCACGGGGCGCAGCTAGTTATTTATATGTTTAAATCTGGGGTTTTTCTCAGCCTGCTACTTGTTAACGTTAATTTTGTCTAATTACACAAAATATATTTTTGCTAAAACACTGTTTTAAACTATCACGTTTGTACATGACACAACCTTACCACGGTAAATATCCCGTAAATAATCCTATATTTTGTTGTCAGTCTGAACGTCAAACCGTTGGAAGGGATTGAGTTTCTGGATCCTTTGCTCGATTCTGGCTTAGAACCCGTCACTCAGGAGGTATGTGTTTGATTCTATCGGAAATAAACGTAATTCATAAATTTTTACAAATTTTTAGGGTTCCGTACCTCAAAACGAAAAAAACGGAACCCTTAATAGGATCCCTTGTTGTCCGTTTGTTTATTATTTTACAATTTTATAATATTATATACAATTTATATCAAATACTCAAATCTACGGTTTCTTTAATCTGTGAAAAAAATTAAACTTGTAAGTTTACGCGATCAAAAGATATAACCGTTTATGTCCCATATTTTCGCTTATTTTGCGATTTCACAGGGGAATCACAACCTATAGAGTACTTCCCGTTGACCTAGAATCATGAAATTTGGTAAGAAGCAAGGTCGCAGTTTTTGTACATCCCGGGTCCCAACACTACTATATAAGATTACTAGCGGCTCGCCCCTGCTTCGCACGGGTAGCAGGGGCGAGCCGCTAGTATCTTTCACCATTTGAATGCTACATTATCACTGATTAATATATATAGCCTATATTAATCAGTGATAATGTAGCATTCAAATGGTGAAAGATTTTTTTAAATCGATCCAGTACTTTTTGATCAATTTCGTTAGAAACATACTTACAAATCTTTCCTCTTTATAATATTAGTATAGAAAAAGAAGATTCACTTATCCCTTCCTATTTTTTTTCTAGGACTACAAGGTGTACGTGGACTTCTATCTTAAGCACTCGAACCTACGGCAGCCAAGAATTGAGTATGACATAATAAACGCGAGCAGAGCCGTCGCGTATGAGAGGATAAAGACAAAAGCTAAGAAATCTAAAACAAAACCGAAAGCTTAGCCAAATGACAACCATAAAAGGGATGCAAATAACTAACAACCAATCTACAACCTTAGGGACCACACATTAGGCAAACAAAGTCAAATACGACAGCTTAACCACTTGTCAATCATAAGGTTACAACCTTATCCAACAGCTAGCCTAATCTAACCTCTGAGGAGCACGAATCGAGCGAAGCAGGCAAATAACATAGCACATTCATAGCAATCATAAGACCATAGGTTGTCAAGTGGCTTATAATATAAAGCCACTTGACAACCTATGGGTTGCAAACTCATCTAACAATAAATCAATTTAGATGACAACTGTACCGAGCGAAAAAAGACGAATAAGAAAACTTAGCCACCATGGCAAAAGTAACCAAGGAAATAACTGTACAATCTAATCTTAAATGACGAATTCCTAATTCTCCTTAGCCTGATTTAATATCAGGCTAAGGAGAATTAGGAAAATAAAAGCTAAGCCAAAACAACAGGTTACAAACTAACACAAGAACTAATCCACTAATTATAACCTACGTTATTTAGGTATGCTCAGTAGGGCAAATAAGCCACATGACAACCTTAAGTAGGTAACCTATAACCTATAGCAACCAACCTACAACTATGTTTTAGTTAGGAACCTACCTCCATTCAACTTATATATTGTGTTCAATCAGGAGAGTGTTTTTATTTCTCTCATAAACTAAGAAAATGTATCATTACTGGTTGAATTAATTTTATGATGTGTTTTGATAATTTGTTTTTTAATTTTGTTATTGTTATGAATTAGTTTGGTAAGATTCAAGTTGATGTAATACACGAAGAGAAACATTAAATTTATTTTATTTGATATTATAGAATCTTTGAGCATTTAATTAAGGCTGCGCTCAAGGGCCACATCTATCTCTTTCGCACGTATTCAACATTATTGAAGATAAAAAAATCACTGAGTCAGAAAAAAAATACTGTAAAGTAAAGTAAAATTTTATTGCATAAAACTGTGTACAATGGTGGAGTAAGTTAAGGAAGTCTCAACAGTTTATCCTCGCGGACGTGCAATATTTGAGTGTATTATATACATCTAGATAAGTACAGTAATATTGCTTTATCAATTAGGTACTGACATACATACTCTAATACACAAGCAAAAAAAATATTTAAAAAAAAAACCTATAATTACATCCATACAAACTTAGAATTTGGTACATAGATAAAACTAAACGAGATCAGTGTAACTAAAGAATTATTAACAAAAGCAAGAATATTTACACAAGCATAATAATAAATAATAAATTAATAAAATGATAAATAATCTTTATTACAATCATTTTATTTATATTACACGGGAATTACTCACGTAAGATTAAGCCGGTCACTCCGACTATAGTTTCAACCGCATTAGGCAGTCTTTTTCTTTTTTAGGGGGTTATATTTTTTTATTTTTTTGTCTTTATTACAATCATTAAAATATTCCTTTAGGTCATAGAATCCCTTAGACATTAGCCATTTCTTTAATTTTCTGTTAAAAATAGGACTTTTATAAAAGTTTTATATCATGAGGTAAATTGTTAAAAATTTTAATTGCAGTAAAGTATGAGTTTTTGTGATATAGGGCGTTATTTGCTTGAGGAATGAAAATGTTATTTTTGTATTTAGATCTTAAAATGTCAGTTCGGCTGGAAGAATTAAAGAAATCACTACGATTATGCTTCACGAACCGACAAATTTCATATATATATAAACAAGTGAGTGTCAGGATTTTGTATTTCTTAAAAATATCACGGAGAGTATTTTTCATATATATATAAACAAGTGAGTGTCAGGATTTTGTATTTCTTAAAAATATCACGGAGAGTATCAAAACTACTCATATTAAATATTGCTCGAAGACATATTTTTGGAATAGAAATGTTGATTCGAGTTCAGTGGAATTACCCCAGAATGTTACCCCATAACTGATTGGACATAATGTTAAAAATAACATTGCAAATTGTATGACGCAAATTTTCGTGTCATATTGTTTTTATTGAATGACAGAGAGGATAGGAAAATACTTATTTTCTTTCAATTACGTAGTAATGTTATCATTAATCACTACAGCAAAGAACGTATTTTTTGCTTAAAACCATAACAGTGCAGAAATGTAATATGAAATCTCACACAGCACAGTGCACAGTTTTTCATTAATGCACTGTTTACTTACACTGTTTACACTGACTCCAAAAATAACTGATTATAAATTGTAAATATGTATATAATTAGGTAATATATGTATTAATAATTTCATTGATTGTCCTTTATCGCTCATTGCTTTGAAGTAATTTAAATATTATTTTCTACTTTTTAGTTTCAGTTTGTAAATGAAGGTATAATCATGAAGTCGGTTCTTTTTTTTTTGTAAAAGTTATCTTTATTTTTAAATTTTTAGTGGGATTTATTCCGCAGAGTTAAAAAAGTGCGTGTTGGGCTCGCGCACTGAGGGCGCTCGCGTACGTTCCGTACCACCACAAAATACAAAAAGTGCAAAAAACATCACGTCCAGGTGCCATCACCCGTCACCAAGGATGGTATATATACCCTAATAACTTCCTTGCCCCGTCGACCCTCCTCCTCTCCGTAGACGCCCTAGAAACATCTTGGGCGACCCGGACGACCCCATCGCCGTCGTCACCGCGGCGGCGCTGGGCTCGCCCGATCCGACTGCTCCTAGCAATAGGAAATATTCAGTTTTTGGTACAGGCGTCGGTTACCAGAGGCACACATACACACAGCGATCCCGCCGGCAGTACAAAAAAATCGTACAGTCGAATTGATAACCTCCTCTCGAAGTCGGTTAAAAAGATACTGGGTGAAAATAAAATTCGGCGGAATAAAACCGACTTGGTGAAAATTTTTTTTTATAAGTTTCAAATGTTTGAGGAGATGAGTTAAACTTTGTTTTCATTAATTTGAATTTTTATTTTGAGTAGGTATATTTTATCACGGTAGGTAGATTGGTAGTTGAAAGAAAAGTAGATTACGCACCTCGCTAAAGCGAGTAATTGAAAAATGAAAAAATGAAAAATGAAGAAATGATGATATTTGGTGTTTACAATCGTTGTCGATCATAAAAAATTTACAATAGTTTGTTCCTTAAATAAATAATCCATGATGTAGCCTTGTTACCCAAGCTAGGAATTAACCTGTGTTATGGCGTAACAATATCCTCCGCCTATGTGTGTGTGTATGTGTGTCTGTGAACGTGTGTGTGTGGTGTTTGTGTGTGTGTGTGGGTGGGTGGTATGATATTGAGTATTGATATTAGAAATGAAAAGATAAATAATAAAATAAAAAAACTCTTGTTTTATTTAAGTGAGATGAATTAAAATATGTTCGCTAGATTCGTAGTCTTTTTCATCGTTCGTAATGCACTCGTATCAATTTAGTAATATAACAATTGAGAATTTCGGTGAGTGTGCATCAGATCTGCACGATTCCCTCCTGCCCATTTTTCTATCGGACTGCCACAGTGGGCACGAAAAATCGTCACCGCTTTATGGTTGATATTCCGAAAACCCGTACGAAGCGCTTTGATTCCACATTTATTGTGCGAACTGCTAGTCTGTGGAATGCGCTGCCTGAATGGGTGTTCCCCGATATTTACAATCTGGGTGTCTTTAAATCACGAATGAATGGGTTCCTTCTAGGCAAGCGTGCTCCAACGTAGACCGCATCATCGCTTAACATCAGGCGTGATGGAACTCGATGCAACAATCTATAATTCGAGTGCCTAATAAGGTACCCAACGATACCTAATGTAATCCAATGTAACAAACAAATTTTACCTCTGTATTATTAATATGAGAGTAGTTATGTACATGTTCGTACAGATGTTGGTTTTCCTGAACCGAAGGACGTCAAAGTTTTACTGTATTGTTACGGAATATGAAACATGAATGCTCATTATTTTTAGCAATAAAAAAAAACAGACAGGCTGGCTTATTTTTTAAAATATTTGACATGCAACTCCTTGGCTGGAATGAGCTCCCGATATTTCGGCGCAGTTACATGCATCATGTTCACGAGAAGACACAATGCATGTAACTGCACCGAAATATCGGGAGCTCATTCCACAACCTTATCACGGTAAATATTCCGTAAATAATCATATAACTTTAGTGAACAACCGTGATAGTTTAAAACAGTGCTTTCTTATATATCGCCTCCTCCCGGCCCAGGCCCTCCATCACAACCGCGTTCCGATCTTTGATGGCCGTTCCTGTGTCTGGCTTATTTAGACACTTCCTCCAAAAGCTTATGACAAGCTCGGCGGTGGTATAGCGTGAAACAAAGAAAAGTTTTTTTGATAGGTAACTGGTGCTAGAGTTTTCTTAGCTATGATTTAAGAAAACGTATATATAAAAAAACCGGCCAAGTGCAAGTCGGGCTCGTGTACTGAGGGTTCCGTACCACCACAAAATACAATAAGTCGTCCAAGTAGTCGAATTACCAGTTAATGTAACGCCTTCCAAAATAGTAATTAATTATTTTGCTACAGGCGCTCGAGTATAACAAAATTATAACTTGTTAATGAACAGAAAGTTGTCACCGAATTGCACTTGTCCATTATTTATTTGTTGTTATACTTTAGAGTATAATCATGCTTAGTTTGACGGTTGTTCGTATTACCGTTTTTATATTAGAGCTAATACAAAATTACGTTAAAAACACGTTTGTTGTATGGGGACCCAGCTGATATCACCCAGGTGATTAAAGTGGAATAGACCGCCCTTTCGCTTATATTTTTTGAGTTTTTTATTATTTATTAGTTAATCCACCGTAACATTACATATTCTGTAAAATATTCCATATAGCCATTAAAGGGTAGGGCAGACGGACATACAGACATCGTAGGCTTAGTAATAGGGTCTAGTTTTTACCTTTCGGTTACGGAACCCTAAAAAGATACAAAATATATCATAATATTATGTCAGTCACTATGTAGGTTTTCCAACTTGCCTACCTACAGAATGTACCAGGGTTGCCATCTTTTTCCAACAAAAGTACCTATTCCCATTATAAAAGCGCGAACGAATCGAGCGCGAAAACATTTTGCTGTTTCAATCAACGCAGGAGAGTTTATGGCCTGGCTAATTATGTATATTGGGTTACGCGGTAAGGGTGTACTAAGCCATGAGGAGATCATTATACTCATCATTGTGAACTTTTAATATGGAGCCGACCATGAAATTACAAAAATATAATGGCAGTTACCATAAATTTTGTTGATTGTGACTGAAATTTTTCTATTGAACAGCTGTTTTTCCCCCGCGATTTTAGAGCCTGTCCCAAATTCAAATTATTTGTCATTGCCCATAGTGCCCATTGTACAAGTTTTTCATATAGTAATGAGTACAATGACCCTTAATGAGTCCTTTCGGCTTAGTACACACTTTCTGCGTAACCTTGTGTAAAAGAATATACTGAGTTACGCGGAAAGGGTGTACTAAGCCATAAGAAGTCCGTCATTCTGAACAACGTTTACTCTGGGAGCAACTCAGAAATCGCGAAAAAAATATCAGCACTCATATCAGCACTCGACATATCAGCACTCATATCAGCACTCATATCAGCACTCATATCAGCACTCATATCAGCACTCATATCAGCACTCGACATATCAGCACTCATATCAGCACTCATATCAGCACTCATATCAGCACTCATATCAGCACTCATATCAGCACTCATATCAGCACTCATATCAGCACTCATATCAGCACTCATATCAGCACTCATATCAGCACTCATATCAGCACTCATATCAGTACTCATATCAGCACTCGACATATCAGCACTCGAGATATCAGCACTCATATCAGCACTCATATCAGCACTCATAACAGCACTAGAGTACACTCGACAAAATTATGGAAGAGCTGATAATTTTTCACGATCTCAGTTATGGTCCCGCAGTAAAAGTTTTATATAATGACATAAAGTTTTAGTTTTACATGATGATGGGGTATAACGTACCCCTTCGGCCCCTTCCAGCTTAGTACACCCTTTTCGCGTAACCCTATATAGTATACATAGATAAAATTACAGTAAAAAGGCGAGGTGGCGCGGGCGCGCCGCGAGGGAGGTCTGCGAGATGCACTGTCCGTTTTTAGGGTTCAGTACCCAAACGGTAAAAATGGGACCCTATTACTAAGCCTATGCTGTCTGTCTGCATTCCGTCTGTCTTTCCATCTGTCTGTCTGTCTGTCCGTCCGTCCTACCTTTAAACGGCTGTATCTTTCGAACCGTAGTAAGTAGCCAGTTGAAATTTTTACAAAATATGAAATGTTAGGGCGGATTAGCTAAGAAATAATAAATATTGGCCAAGTGCGAATCGGTGACAAATTTCTGTTCATTGCCAAGTTATATTAACTGGAAATGAACAGAAGTTCATTACCAAGCTATTACCGAGTAATAAATTGAGTTACTTGGATGAATAGAATAGAATAGAATATCATTTATTGATCGGCCGACTACAACATCTTAGTATAATTAAATATTATGAGTTGGGCATCATACCGATCTCGTCGTGTCACAAAATGTATAATTAATAATTTAGTATTCAGCTGTAAAAGGGCTATAGTATAAATAATAATTATATAAGAATAAAAAATTAAATTAAATAGGTAATTTTCATCAAACAGGCTCTAAATGGCCATAGTCATTATTAAAAAACTCCTTAATCGTATATATTGACCTGTCTAACAAAAGCACTTTGACGGCGTTGGAGAATTGTATTTCGCTCGTAATGGACTTTATAAATTCTGGAAGTTGATTAAACAAATTTTGACCCATAATCATTGGTTTCTTATTCGTCATGTTCAATCTTGGGTATGTTGTCTCTAATAATATTTTATTATTTCGTATGGCCCGCTTACTTTTCACATGTTTTATTTTACATTCATGTATATGTTTTTTAACATATTTGAGTACTTCTAAAATGTATACAGATACTGACGTTAATATTCGTAATTCTTTAAAATGCCCTCTGCATGTTTCGTCAAATTTACCACCGACCAAAACTCTTATGGCACGTTTTTGCATCTTTAGTACTCTCTCATAATCAGTGGAACTTCCCCACAATATTATTCCGTATGACAAAGTAGAGTGGATATATGCATAATAAATATCTTTTAAATTATCTTGTGTAGTCATTGCTTTGAGTTGCTTCATCGCATATATACCTTTTGCCATTTTCTTGCAAGTTACATCTACATGATGTTTCCACTTCAGGGCTGGGTCAATTTCGAACCCTAGTAGTCTCACAAGATTCGATGAGGTACATGTTGTGTCATCTTGCAGAATGACAGAAACAGGCGCTCGGTCCGAGGATACGGCATTGAAGAACATTATGTTTGTTTTATCTGCGTTAAGTTTTAGTCCATTAAACTTAAACCATTCGCCAAGCTTGTGCATGGCATCTCTAATGTTAGCTTGAAGTTCTTCCGTCGTATCCGCTGACAAAACTATTGTTGTGTCATCTGCATATTGTACTATTTCTCCGGGTATATTAAGGCTGGAAACATCATTAAGAAAAACGAGAAATAGTATATTTCCCAGAGATGATCCTTGAGGAATACCTATATTAGTTATTTGCGATTTAGATCTAAATGTTTTATAATTTATTTTAATTCCAACGGTTTGTTCTCTATCTGTCAAAAAGGATTTCATCAGTTCTAGGCTTTTTCCTCTGAAACCATACACCTCAAGCTTCTGAAGTAGAAGTTCATGGTTGACAGAATCAAACGCTTTGGACAGATCTACAAACACAGCTGCTACCTTTTTCTTATTTTCTAAGCCCTCCATTACTGCTTCTATGACTTTGCGAGTGGCTGAAATTGTAGATCTACCGCTTCTGTATGCATGTTGGGATTCTGTTAAAAACTTATTTTCATTCATGTGATTAACTATGCTATTCGATATTATGGACTCAATAATTTTAGACATTGTAGGTACGATTGTAATCGGCCTGTAGTTGTTAACTGATGTTGTGTCTCCCTTTCCTTTATACAACGGTGACAATCGTGACTTCTTTAATGATTTTGGGTATACATTTGATTCAAGAGCGCTGTTAATCAGAAATAAAAAATGGTCAGCTAAATTAAGCATTATTTGGAATAGAAAGTTTCCCGACATGTCATACACATCTTTAGTATCAGAATTATTAATTTTCTGCTGTGCTAGTTTCATTAAATCATATGATGATATTCTTGGAAGGTGAAGCTCAGGTTGTTCAGCAAATGACTCTCTCAGGAAAGCCATTGCGTTTTTGCAGTCTGGGGGATTATTTACACAGAGATCTTTCCCTATTGAAATGAAAAAGTCATTGAAATGGTCAGGAATTAGTTCATTATCTAATTTCTTGTCCGTATTATTGTCAGTTATATCCCATGTCCATTCTTTATGATATTTATTGGTTTCTTCTTTTATGACTTTCCATATCTCATTTTTAGGGTTCTTTGAGTTCTTCATTCGGTTTTCTATGTATTCTCTCTTCTTTTTTTTCATTACTATATCTCTATGCATAATTTTCTTTTCGATTATGTTAGAATTTAAAATAACTTGTGGGTACTGTCTTTGAATGTGGTATAGGTCGTGTATGTCATTTTGCAATTTTATTAATTCGCCACATACCCACGGTGTTCGAGTTGTGTTCCTTATACGCCGAGTTTCAATTGGAAAATATAAGTTTAAATTCCATACTATTTTATTCATAAACTCGTCAAATGTATTGCTATTATATTCATCAAAAATTTTGTCCCAGTCATATGACAGCATAGCTTCACCGAATTCTTCTAGTTTACGTGTATCATGAAAACGCTTCTCAACAAAAATATACTTAGGGGGTTTGTTATTTTGAACTTCAATACTTACTAGCTGTGCATCATGGTCAGCGATTCCGGCTGCAATGGGTTCGACATTGGTGTCATCGTTCGGCATATTTGTAATAACAAAATCAATTGAAGTTCTTGAATTATTTTCAATTCGCGTAGGGAAGTTGACGATATTTGCAAATCCGGCGGGTTCTAAAATTTGAACGAGTGAAGCTCTTTTGTTTGAATCCACCATGAAATCAATATTCCAATCTCCGGCGACAATAATCCTTATGTTAGACAGACCAGACAGTAAATAGAATAGTTTATCTAAAACATCCAATAGTACATCAAAATCACCCTTGCCAGTTCTATATAGTCCTACAATTAACACTTTGCATGAGCTAACATTAAGTTCTACGGCTGTCAATTCGCAGTGATATTCAACTGACAGTGAATCAATATTTTGACATCGTTTAGCTTTATAAATGTCTTTAACAAAAATAGAAACACCACCATGTATGTGATTTTGCCTAACAAAGTAATTTACGTGATTATATCCTTTGATTGATATGATGTCAACATTATTTTTATTCAGCCATGTTTCACTTAAGATCAATACATCAGGGCTGTAAGTTTCGGTGACTACGTACAGTGATAACAACTTATTAATGACACTTCTACAGTTTTGATTAAAAATTTTGAGTCCTATCTTACTTACGTTTCTGGCACCATAGGTATCTCCTGGACTAAAAAATGTTTTTGTGAGTCCAGAGGTTTCGTTGGTTTACCGGTTAAGTAAATCAAGTTTTTGAAAGGGCTTGACAAATGAATATAACTCATTTACAATAGGCTACCGCAAGAGGTAAGAAGTGCTCCATCGAGGGAGTCCTTCAAACAAAAATTAAAAAACTGGCTTGTCGAACAGGCTTTCTATAATTTCAACGACGTGATAAGGATGAAATTAATTTAATTTTGATTATTGTATTTTATTTTGACTATTATTAATATAATATTGTTTATCTGTTTTTGCGTGTAAGTGTAATTTCCTTTATTATTGTAATAATTGTAAATTATTTTATTATCGTTTATTTTCTGTGACGTGTACCTTTTATTTGTTACCAATAAACTACTATGACTATGACTATGACCTTATCATATCTTCAACCGAATCGAAATCCCATATTTCACTAATATTGAAGTCGGTTGTCCTCATGTTTAATTTATTACAAATAACCGGCTTAGCGAGGAATATAACTAAATACATTACACATACTGAAAAAATAATTTAAATTGGCTGATAAATCTCTGAGATATGAGCGTTTAAAGTTTTAGGTGGGGATAGGGAGGGGATGCTCTATCCCTTTCTCACAAAGCGTGTGTTAGTATAGCATTTGTATGGCGCTCCTGAGCCGTGACGTTACGGCTCAGTATAGTGCGCTCTCTGTCTAGCATGAAATTTAAATGCTTATATCTGCTTATAAACTAATTTTAATTTTGTTTTCATTGATGGGCTCTATTTATGATCAGCTTTTTTACAAGGTAATAAAAAAATATTAGTCATCATGCCTATTATTGTATTTTGTAGTGCCCATTACGGAATCCTCAGTGCGCCAGCTCGTCTCGCACTTGGCTGGTTAATTTCAACCAATAAAGTGCCCGCGCCCGCGTGCGTGCTCCTTCAGTATGTCTTGCGTCCCGTCGCTTGCGCAGATTTTGTATGAAATATGAAATAAGCGGAGCCGCGCCTGCGCTGCGCTGGCACCTCGCCGGCAACCAACGCGACGCCTCATGTACTGTGCTGTGCCTAACAATGTCCTGCGTGGGACACATTTTGAGACCAAAAAGCGGGAGATCTGGCAACCCCGTAAAGTAGGTACGTACTTATGACAAATGATTGTAGTGTTAGTACATAATTATACATCCGTATTATCCTTATAAGTTTTAATTCCTTATTATCCTGCCATATTCCCCGATGAGAGTAGTCAACGTGATGAATAAATGAATAGTTTTAATCAAAATGTGGAAAATAGTGCTGGTGTTGTTCATTTCAAGTGTTTTTGATGAATGCTCAGGACAAGGTGAGGATCCATGTTGTTATAACCGAGTGAAATGAAAGTCTCAAGTTGATTTGGTGCCGCCTTTTTTTTGCCCAGGGAAAATCCTTAATGGATACCACCGGCCCCCGGGGGGGAACAGGGTGGTGATGTGGTTACCCACTAAAAACCCTGGGGTGTTTCTTCCTGGCGCCAGAACCCCGGGTTACGGGAGTGCTTTCGCAATCGTCCGTTCCCGGCGGCGCTGGTCCCCTGGGACCCTTCCCTATCAGAGGTGGAGCCGCTACCCTCCACCTCTCTTTCCTTAAGAGGCGCGCGGAAACACCGCGCGCGCCACCTCAGGGGCTGCGTGCGGCGGACCCCCCCGAGTCCGCCGCCCTAGGCCCCTGTTATGGGGGTCGGAGGAGGGCGTGGCCTAACCTAACCTGACCAACGGGAGAGAAAGATAAAATTTTCTCTTTCTCTTCCGTTTTGGTTGGACGGCGGTCCGTCAACCAAGTCCGACACGTCTGTTAGGGCTTTTAGAGTAGTATACGAAAACAAATTAGTATAGGTATATGAATAAAGCGTTAAATTAAAAAAAAACATAATTTTAACCATTGGACGTCCACTGCTGGACATAGGCATCCCCCATCGATCTCCATAAGGGCCGGTTTGATAGTGTATTAGCCGAAAGTGGAGGGAACACAAGCGAATTGTCTCTACGGGGAAAGTGTATCTCTGGGAAATAAATCGAAGCGTCCTGCATCCAGCGTTTCCTGCAGTCTCTTTTAAGTCATCTATCTTGGTCCTACGCTGCGCTTACCGATCCGTGGTCTCCATTCAAGAACGTTTCATTCCCAGTTCACTTGTATTTTTCATTTAGCCTTAAGCAAGATTTTTGCCGATTGTGAACCGATTCAATAATTCTTATTTTGTTCTACTTTCAGATATACCAGAAATTAAATTCGTGATTAAAAGAGATAGCACGGGAGCACTAATTTGTCCCACTAATGAAATTATATCTCCAAAACTCATAGTGCATCAACGGTTCAGAGTGTCAGTGGACAGTGAAGTTAATATGACCGAAACTAAATTAACGTAAGTAATAACTACAGAACTGGCTAAGGCCGTCACTGCCTTTGATAATACATAGTTTGGATCTGCCGCTAGTACAGAAAAATGTGTGCTAAAAACTGAAGGGGGCGAGGTAAACACGTATTGCACACACTGACATGTTCTTACTAGTTCTACAAACGCACACTTCAATATTGAGCGGCACACAACTGCAAACGATTCGCTCAAAATGTAATCGAATGGACGACCAAGGGGAGTGTAAGTGTTAAAGGTAATGCTTTTTCTGAGGTCACTTCACTAGCGGTATGACACATCGGTACGAAAGCCCACTGATTCTGATTGCTTCGTCCACTAACAAGCTAATCTTCAAAGCAAATAACGACAACATAGCAGTGTCATTGTTGGAATATTTGTATAAAATTTTCTCCAAAATGGTATTCAATGTGACTATCTTTTGAAAAAACACATTGAAGAAAACTTAACTCTTAGATAAAAAAAAATTATTCACAGGTGTAACCGTAACGCAAAAGAAGTATTCACGCTCAATAAATTCAAGGAACATGAAGCACACATGTACTATGCCGAAGAGGTAAGAATTATAGTAGTTACCGAATATTTTACATAGCCAGTGCTCAAAGCATAAAGCGCGGGCGACGTGGGCCATCTCCTACAGCCTCGCACTCCTAGGGGCCTCGCAGCTCGAAGGCAGAAAGATTAGAATATCACACTCACTCAGGTGGACACTTGTCGTATGTGAAAGATTTTAAACGGTTTGAAATCGGTAAAATGGAAAAAAAAGAGAAAGAAAGAGTTGGATTAACTACGCGAATAAGCCGTCGGACTTTTGTGTGCAAAGGTCCTCTTGGAATGTTAGTTATACAGAAGGATCATTGACTAGAGAAATACCTGCCTGCGATTCGGTGGAATTGAAACTAATTTGATTCAAGGGAATATATGGTTATATTATATAATGGTTATATTATCAATAATCAAAAGCTTACATGCAAAGATCTAGGAGGTAGATAGGTCGGAATCTATAGAAAGAATCTTAGCTAGATAAGAACTAAGCTTAAAATTAAAGAGGATTAAATCACGTTACACTGCAGTGGACGTCTTCCGGCTGATGATGATGATGATGATGAAAACACGTTAGTCTTTCTAAAAAAAAAACACTATTTGAAGTTAACACCGCGTGCAAGACGAGTGGATGTACCTTGTCTCGTGCAAGGGTATGCCATGGTCTTCTGGTCTCACGGTTAAGATGGTCCACAAGTTTAAAGTCGCTCAGCAAGCTATGGAAAGAGCTATGCTTGGAGTTTCTATACGGTAACAAATTCGTAACGAAGTGATTCAACATAATATAACCAAAGTTACCGACATAGCTCAAAGGATTAGCAAGCTGAAGTGGCAGTGGGACGTCCACATTGCCCGAAGAACCGATAACCGATGGGGTAGACGAGTTCTGGAGTGGAGACCACGTTTCGGCAAACGTAGTGTAGGACACCCTGTGGCCAGGTGGAGTGACGACCTGCGTAAAACGGGGGGTAAAAACTGGATGCAAAGAACTGCCGACCGAGCTCAGTGGCGTGCATTAGGAGAGGCCTATGTCCAGCAGTGGACAGTTAGAGGCTGATGATGTAGAATATTTTGTCGCGTTTTTTCAAAAAGGTGGCAACCCAGGTTTCAATTGTTTTTCAAATCCATCTTTTTGCGTTTACCTCGCCTTGCAAAATGTATGTTGCCCACATGTTAACCGACTTCAAAAATGAGGACATTATCCATTCGACTGTATGTTTTTTTTGTATGTTTGTTACGCAACCGCCTATTTAGAATTGTTTTCGATGCGTTGCGTTGCGTTTCAATGCGTTTGATACTAGCACTACGGTAATTTGTAGAACCCTTTCGTATATCATCTGACTACAGCGCTTACGGAAGTTCGAGACAATCTCTATCACGCTCAAATTACGGCGCTATCTAAGTTCGTACCGTTTTTAGGCAAATGTTCCGAGCTACGCTCTAATGTTCCGCTATTGTCTTTCCTCTTAGTCTATCTTCCTTGTAACTACTATTTAGTACCGGCGTTAGGATAGGGCGTGGTTGGGCTACCGCCCAGGGGGTCTAGACAAGAGCCACACACTGTTAGCGTTCACGCCTGCGGAAAGATGAAATTCTATTAGCATGACATTACTTTGACATTAGCATGAGATAAATTATCTGAAGCTAATGTCATTTTCATACAATTTCATCTTTCCGCAGGCGTGAACGCTAACAGTGTGTGGCTCTTGTCCAGACCGCCAGGCCCCATATACAAGCATTTAAAAAAAACGATTCTTTGCCTTATTTGGAGAGAGCGTAGAAATCTCGCCCAGGGCGCTGGTAGTGCTAAAACCGGCACTGCTACTATTGTTATTTCCTTGATTTTTGTATTGATATAATTACATATGTTTCAACTCTTCTTTCAGGCTAAAAATGTGGGTATAAACTGGCATAATATTTGGTCGTGTACATTTGATCAAATTCAAGTGAATTGTAACATCATAGCCGATATTCGAAATTCAGGTTAGTGAAATATGAATAAACCGGCCAAGTGCGAGTCTGGGTAGCGCACTGAGGGTTCCATACAATCACAAAATACAATAAACCGGCCAAGTGCGAGTCGGGCTAGCGCACTGAGGGTTCCGTACCACCACAAAATACAATAAGGTCGTCCAAGTAAGCGAATTACCAGTTATTGTTCAGGCTTAACACCTTCCAAAATAGTCGAAGCAATTGTTAACCGCATAGTTATTATTTCTACAGTGACGCTCTAATATAACACAATTATAACTTGGTAATGAACAGAAACTTAGCACCGACTCGCAATTGGCATTTTTTTTTTCTACTTTTTAGCGTGTACTATTTTAATATTTTATACTATTTTAATATTTTATCAAGTTTGACGCTTGTACATAATTATTACTGTTTTTACATTAGAGCTAATACAATAATACGTGAAAAATAAGTTTGTTATATGGGGAACCTCTTTAGTATTTGCTTTTTTTTTTTTTTATTATTTGTTAGTTAATCCGCGGTAACATTACATATTCTGTGATAATTTTAACTATCTATTACGGTTCAATGGATACAGCCGATAATAGGTAGGACGGACAGACAGACAACGTAGGCTTAGTAATAGGGTCCCGTTTACACCGTTTGGGTACGGCCGCATCATCGCCTAACATCAGGCGAGATGACGGCCAAGCGCAAGACTATTTATGCTTTTTTTTTTAATGGAACCCTAAAAAGTTTTGCTATGAGACATCATCACGCCCAGGTGGTCACTCATCTAGACCGCACAAAAAAAACGTCAAATATTCGGGAGATTTTTGCACACACGGTCGTCTGGCCCCAAACTAAGCAAAGCTTGTGATATGGCTGGCAGAGACTGATATACATGTATATATGTAGTTTTTAAATACATACTTAAATAGATATTAACAAATAGTAACAACCAGATATAGAACAAACACAAATGTTCATCACACAAATGTTTGTCCTAGGTGGGAATCGAACTCACGCCCTCAGGCTCAGAAGCTAGGTTCACTACCAACTGAACCAACGGGCTATCAGTCAAATGTTTTATCTCAAGAACTCAAACTCAAACTTTGTGTATTTTTTAGGATTGGCACCGTACCTAACAATGAATGGAGTAGCTTTGAATAATGCGACATATAATGCGTCAAAAATAGACAGTTTCGATTCTTATCGAGCTTACGAATTCTTCGATGGGGAGTCGGTAAAATTTATCTGCGAGCCTACATCTTACCCCGCATTAATTAAAATTTCATCAAATGGTAAGCACCACAATGTAACCACATAAACTTACGTTACTGTAACTATGATCAAATGGTAACCACCATAATATACCTAACTACACTTACATTACTAAAACTACCATTATATGGTAAACACTATTACAAAATAACTACGAACACCTGCATCACTTAAATTATTGTCAAATACTGATATATGGTACTTGGTCATATGATACGTGGTCCTTAACTGTTGGCCTTTTGGAAAAACTCAGAGTCACACAGCGGGCAATATGAGAGCTATGCTCGGAGTATCTTTGCGCGATAGAATCCGAAATGTGGATATTCGCTAAAGAACCAGAGTCACCGACATAGCTGTTAAAATTTGCAAGTTGAAGTGGCAATGGGCAGGCCACATCGCTCGAAGAACTGATAACCGATGGGGAAGAAAGGTTCTTGAGTGGAGACCATGAACCGGAAGACGCAGCGTAGGTAGGCCTCCCACTATACGGACCGACAACATTGTGAGAATCACGGGCATCCAGTGGTTGCAAAAAGCAGGCTATCGTTCAGTGTGGAGGTTAAAGGGGGATGCCCATGTTCAGCAGTGGACGTCTTCTGGCTGATGATGATGATGATTGTCAAAATGGCTGGGCTTTTCAAGGCCAGAGTGAATATAGGTAACTACTAAGTCTGCGTGCTTCATCTTCGACCACATCTTCGCTTACCAACAGGCGAGTTGGTGACCAAACGCGGACTTATTCGCGATAAAAAAATACAAAACTTCTATAAAGGCTCCGTCGCACCATCTTAGCAGTTCAGTTGACCGTTGCTAGAGGTAAAAAAAAAGGTGAAAAATTATGTTTTTTGACACGTATGGACACAACGATATTAATAAGGTTTTTTTTATACTACGGTTCTTTTTTTTTTTTCTTTTTTTTTTTTTTTTTATTGGTGTCGGTAAAAATTGCATTTTGTTTTCAGCTCACGGAAATATCGACATGAATCCAATCGCACGATATAAAAAATCTCAAGTTTTTTTATATTTAAAACTGAGTAAAAACAACGCCGGAAATTTCATTGACTGTCGTGCGGCTGATTATAGAAATACACAATCATTTGTCACTCGAATAAAACTAAAACTAAAGACAGGACGAGGTAAGATATTAATATAAATATTCTGGAAATTTTTGCACACACGGTCATCTGACCCCAACTTAAGCAAAGCTTGTGATATGGCTGCCAGAGACTGATATACATACATATATAGTTTTAAATACATACTCAAATAGATATTAACACCCAGATATAGAACAAACACAAAATGTTTGCCCTAGGTAGGAATCGAACCCCCAAGCGCAGAAGGCAGGTTCACTACCAACTTAGATTAACTACACAGAGATGGTAAGTTTCCAAACAACGCCTTCTCAAAACGTACGCTACAAATTCGCTACGTGTGCTGTGTTTACTTGCCTCGTCACGCACACAGACGCAAAAATTAAGTTTTTTTTTTGGGAGCTCTTAACACTATCACCTGACTAAGAGCACTGACCACGGAACAATATTACAGCGGGCACTGACCGCGCGAGCGTCGTTTGGTGTCATATATGGCTCCATTTGAACGGCTTAAATTTTGCGAATGTACTTGGTTTCTGTATATAGTTATTCTAAGCCTACCAACTGAACCAGCGGGCTATCAAAATTAAGCTATTAAAAAATAAATGATTACGTAATCCTTAGCTATTATTTACCGAATAGGTATTTGTCAGAATTTACAACCATATTCCATTGTTGAACGGGGGACCATCCATCAGTGAAATTGCCACTGAAATAAAAGTAACAGTTTAAAAACGCTTATTGAAATCGTTCATATTTTGCGAGTCCAATAAAGTACCTTTTCTATTTCGCTATTGCGAAACAGCAGTGCAAGTACCGTTCTTTATCGATCGTCAAATTTGATAGAATCGATCATAACGAGTACCTGCTGATCAAAATATGGCATTTTATCGAATTTGACGATCACAACTGTCACATTTGACGATCTATTAGATAAAGAACGGTACTTGCACTGCAGGACGTTTAGGGCGCTTGTAGACGATGTGTAGTACCTACAAGTAGCCAGTAGAAGGAATGAGTAGCGTAGTACAAGTAGCAAGTAAAAGTCGTAAGTAGCTACTTACTACTTATACTACGCATCGTCTACAAGCGCCTTAACTTCTACGATTTATAAAAAAGAGCAGTTCCATCGACATGCACTAGATGGCGCTGTTTTTATTTCATACAAATCGTCGATCGAGTAAGTAAACGCAATTGGAAAAACTAGCACTAGGCACTCAGATGACCACGTGACGTGACAACCACATGGGGCGGTGAGGAGAAAAGAGACGAAAGGATCAACACCACGCTGCGCGTGATGGTTGGCGTCTTTCCCGCTAGATGGCTCTTTCATTGTGATTCATAACAATGAAAAGTTCCACTTGGTGATGGCGTTTGATGAAGAACATTGGCGGATCCAGGGGGGGGAGCATGGGGGCCATGGCGCCCCCCAAAACACCTAGTGTACTTTTTGCGTCTGTTAGTTTTCTGCGTTTTGTACATTGCTTTGTACTTTGCAGTGAATCAACAAACCGCATTTAGTGGCGACTAGCCGATGGGAGAAACTAATTTTTTTCTTCATATTTTAGATTTTCCTGAACGTGGTATTGTACCTCCAGCGAAATGTACAACACCGATGGTTTGTGCTCACGGTGAGTAGGTATCCTCTATTTTAGTCAATAAAGATCAAAAAAGTTCCCAGCAAAAATATTTACATTAATAAAACCGGCCAAGTGCGAGTCAGGCTCGCGCACTGAGGGTTCTGTACCACCACATAACTTGTTAGCTAATAAAGTACAAAAAATTGTGTGAAAAAAAAAGCAGGTATCCAAGTACCGGCCGCGCCCAACGTTGTTTCACTTCGGTGGTCGTACGAGAACCGGTGAACAGAAATTTGACACTGACTCGCACTTGGCCATTATTTATTTTTAGATTGTGTACTATAATCATGCCAAGTTTGACGCTTGTACGTATTATTACCGTTTTTACATTAGAGCTAATACAAAAATACGTTAAGAAAATACGTTTGTTGTATGGGGACCCCCATTTCGTTATCACTTTTTGTGTTTTTTATTATTTCTTAATTAATCCGCCATATCATTACATATTCTGTGAAAATTTCAACTGGCTATCTATTACAGTTCGAAAGATACATCCGTTAATAGGTAGGACAGACAGACAGACCGACACAGACACACATCGTAGGCTTTGTAATAGGGTCCCGTTTTTACCCTTTGGGTACGGAACCCTAAAAATTACCCCAAATCTATAACAATGTACCTAAAGGGAACGCTTCCGAAATCGAAACACTAATATACTAACATACTAACTAAATAAACACAATCGAATCGAATACCAATATTAATTTTCCTTATACTTGTAGTTTTAGTGTTGTTATTTTGGTTTAAAATTTTTACGAACCAGCAATGTAAAGGTTGCAAGCGTGCAAGTACTGCAGTGCAGCGCAGTTCGTTAGTTGACAGTTTATATGTTATTTGCTTTCCCCTTTTTGTTTTCGTTTTTAAATATCTATCTAAATATCATAATAAAAAAAACTTAGTTTTTTTTAATTTTTGCAATGTTATGTTTCTAAAATATCAAGCCGATGTCGACGAACGACCCCCGCACGCACACGCGCACGAACACACTCCGAGTGTTGTACGCTATACATTGCTGGTTTGCTAAATACTAAACTACTAAAACAACAAATATAAAACAAATGGTTATTGATGTATTTGATAAAATTTGATTGTGTTTAATTAGCATAATAGAAGCGTTTCGGCTTCTCCCAGCGTTTCCCTTACACCCGGTTTAAAAGCGAAATACTCTCATTCATTACGAAATCTAGAATTCTATTTGACCCAGAATGCTGAAGCTGAATTCCTCAAAAAGTGTAAGGTGTCCACATTTTTTTTGCGAAAACGACGAATTAACGACGGCAAGTATTGGTTGAAAGTTTATACAAAAGTCTACGCTCACGAAGTCGCGGGCAACACCTTGTATTTATATAATTACTGGCTGACCTGACAGACGTTGTCCTATCTTAGAACTGTCAAACACGCAAAGTCAACATTGTACATCTTATTTTTTTACACTTTGGGTTACATTATTGGTGGTTTAGTAAGGATTCCTATATATTTTAGAAAATATTATATAGCCTATGTTACCCCGGGGATAGTGTAGCTTCCCAACGGTGAAAGAATTTTTCAAATCGGTTCACTAGTTTCGGAGCCCATTCAATGCAAACAAACAAACAAACAATCAAATCTTTCCTCTTTATAATATTAGTATAGCTAGTATAGATAGATAATTTTTACGCTTATGTTTGAGAAAGCTTGGATGGGCAGCGTTCAAAAAACTAGACGACATCCTCAAGTCACGCCATATGCCACAATGTTTAAAAACTCGCCTTTGCAATCATTGTGTCCTGCCCACCATGACTTACGGTGCCGAAACATGGACGCTCACACATGAGGATGTGCACAAAATCAGAGTAGCACAGAGAGCCATGGAGAGATCCATGCTAGGCATCAAACTCCAAGACCGAGTTCGTAATACCGAAATCCGACGAAGAACAAACTTTTGAGACGTCGGAAATTAAAGTGGAGCTGGGCACGTTGCTAAGCGCAGAGATAACAGGGAGGGAGTAAGGTTTTAACAAAGTAGTGGCCGAGGCAAGGTAGGCGGAGCGTTGGTCGTCCAGCTGCAAGATGGGTCGACGATATTATTACTATCGTGGGTCGAACCTGGACTCGATTAGGGTCTAGACAAGAGCCACACACTGTTAGCGTTCACGCCTGCGGAAAGATGAAATTGTATGAAAATGACATTAGCTTCAGATAATTTATCTCATGCTAATGTCATTGTCATTTTCATACAATTTCATCTTTCCGCAGGCGTGAACGCTGACAGTGTGTGGCTCCTGTCGTAGGACCGAGGCAGATGTCAGCAAGAGAGAGGCCTATACCCAGCAGTGGGATAAGAAAGGCTGTGGATGATGATGATGATGATGTTTGAGAAACAAAGTATTAATGACTCCTCGTTCCACATTTTAACAATCAACTATAAATAGTTCCGTTAAATATATTTATTTATTTTCAGGAACTGTTATAAAAGGACTGGCCAAAGAGAACATATTAGGAATGTTTATTCGTAATCAGTATACGTTATCAATACTATATGAGTACCATGATCAAGAAACGTTCATTTTGGGTTGCGCTCCATCCGAAGCGAGCGATTCATTACAGGTGTATTGGAAATCCAACAGTAAGTATTGTCAAACAATTTTTTCATGACATGGATACAGAGTCCTTCAGTCGTAATATTAAACAAGTTTACACAGTATTATTTAAAACTAGCTGCACCAACCACGAGGTAAAATCGTCGTTAAGTTTTCTAAAAAATTCCATATTTCTGCGCATTTTTTTTAATTGCATTTACCTTGGTCACGCTTTAACTTGAGAACGACTTTACCGATTTCAATCATCTTTTTTTAAAAGTTTTCTAATAGGTACTTTGTTGAAGATACTTTGTGTAATACTTTGTTAATCATCATCATCAGCCTGTAAACGTCCACTGCTGAACAAAGGCCTCCCTCGTAGAGAGGGGTGTTGCCATAATCCCCACGCTTGGCAGGCGGCTTGGGGATCGCAGTACGTTCACCGTGTACTAATAGGACGCTGCTGCCTATCCTCCGGTGGTTCTGGTCGCAGTTTTAGGACATACCCGAGTCCACTTTGTTAATAACGGCAAGAAAAATTAAGAAAATTTCGCAGTAGTAAGGAAAATTTCAGAAAACTTAACGACGATTTTAACTCGAAAGTGAAACCGCGGGCGCAGGTAGTGTTATATAAATTTTAAATTAATTTGACTTGTGTGTTATTCATTTTTGTGTGTTGACATTAAATATTATGTCAAAATAATAATAATTTCAATGCAAATAATTTCAATTCAACTCAACAAAGTTCATATTAAATTATTTATTACTAGCGGTTCGCCCCAGCTTCGCACGGGTATAGATTATAGCATATGTCACCCGGGGATAGTGTGGCTTCCCAACAGTGAAATAATTTTTTAAATCGGTCCAGTACTTTTTGCGCCAATTCGGTACAAACATACTTACATACAAATCTTTCCTCTATATAATATTAGTATAGATTAACTTTGTTGCAATAAATTATTTGATTATTTAACAATTGAATTATTAATTGTTTGTCTCTATTTCAGAGTCAGAAGTGGTAAAAAGCGGCGTAAATCCAAATGTCTCATATGCTAAAGTCACGACAGATTTCAAGATGTTCAAACTGAAACCTAACCAGACAAGGGTTACTATAGCCTGCTTTTCTATGGATAATAAAACATCTACAGAGGTTACATTTATTCAAAGGAATCATATTGAGGAAACTCCGGATCTAATTAAAAATGATGATTCAGGAGGTAAGTTTTTATTTATTTATTATTATAATAAATAGGCTTGCGCTTGGCCACCAACTCGCCTGATGTTAAGCGATGATGCGGCCTACGATGGAGCACCCTTGCCTAGAAGAAACCTATTCACTCTCACTTGAAGACACCCAGATTGTAGTCATCGGGGAACACCCACTCAGGCAGCGAATTCCACAGACTGGCAGTTCGCACAATAAATGTGGAATCAAAGCGCTTCGTACGGGTTCTCGGAATATCAACCATAAAGCGGTGTCGATTTTTCTTCTATCGTCATCTCTCTCGAACTTGTTGTAAATTACTTATTCTGCTCTTGCTTATGCACGTGTACGTGTATCCGTGACATTGATGATATCATTGCGGGACGCCCACGTCACATTATTTCTCGGAGCGCTATACCTGGCGGAGTATATTATTATACCATGGGAACCACGACCCAAAACGTCATTAATACTATATAAAGCTTAATTACCACTGACTCACTGACTCACTGACATAGTTGTTTGGAGACTTGGGGAGGTATGGGGGGAAATGTGAGTATAAGGTCTTGTAGAGGGGGAGAATGTAAGCTCAGGAAAAATACGGGACCTTCGGAAGGTCAACTCCTCGACGTGGACCCCCCACGGATCTCGGAAAGTAAGACAGGTGGGGGGAAACTGTTTCAACTAAAAATGGATGTTAACCTTGGACCTCTTTAGAGAAATGAAAAAAAACATGGCTCCCATACAAAAAAAAAAAAAACCCATACAAACTTTGGACGTTCGTAACTCGAAAACGGTTCGACATAGGAGGGGGGGGTTCGAACAAATGTCATAGGCGATCGGGGGCCCCAACTGGCGGGGGCCCCCAAATGGATGTTCAGGGGCCCCAAATTTTCAAAATGGTCCTAGGAGGCTGATTTTTTGTTTCCGAGGGTATGTTGAGGTCCTGATTGCATTTTTGAAATTTTTTTTCAGTTTTTTTTTTTTTTTAATATAGCTGCCATACAAGGGATTTTTCCACATACCGAGCAAGTGCCGTGGTGAGGCCGTCAGGCCGAACCACGGCACTTGCGAGGTCACAAAGCTCAAGCGAGGCCGCAGGCCGAGCTTGAGCGCCTTAGGCCGCGAGGCCGTAGGCCGAGCCCACTGGTGCGAAGGTCGTGGTGAGGCCGCAAGGCCGAACCACGACCGTCGCACCAGTCACATGCACAATTTGGCGAGGCCGCAGGCCGAGCTTCAGCCACGAGCTCAAGCGAGGCCGTAGGCCGAGCTTGAGTTCCAATGGCGCGAGGCCGTAGGCCGAGCCACTGGTGCAAAGGGTCGTGGTGAGGCCGCAAGGCCGAACCACGACCCTTGCACCAGTCACAGGCACAAGTTGGCGAGGCCGCAGGCCGAGCCTCAGCCACGAGCTCAAGCGAGGCCGTAGGCCGAGCTTGAGTTCCAATGGCGCGAGGCCGTAGGCCGAGCCACTGGTGCAAAGGGTCGTGGTGAGGCCGCAAGGCCGAACCACGACCCTTGCACCAGTCACCTCAGGCACAAGTTGGCGAGGCCGCAGGCTGAGCCTCAGCCACGAGCTCAAGCGAGGCCGTAGGCCGAGCTTGAGTTCCAGTGGCGCGAGGCCGTAGGCCGAGCCACTGGTGCAAAGGGTCGTGGTGAGGCCGCAAGGCCGAACCACGACCCTTGCACCAGTCACAGACAAATTTTTGACATTTACGAGGTCACCAGCCGAATTCAGTGCGAGGCCGTAGGCCGAGCCGCTCGTACCCCCTTTGACGGAACATACTGAATTGGTGGATTTATATGGTTTCTTCGACTGAACTTGAAATTTCTTTTGCGTTTCCACCACCATTAGGAGATTTGTACCCATTCCACTTCCATCTTCATTTTCGGTCATGGAAATCAAAAATCATCATCATCATCAGCCAATTTTCTAATGTATAGCCACTTCTTACCCATTTTCAACACACACTCACCGTTTTCTTCAAGTTTTTAAAGTCGAAGTTAAATACTCGACCCCAACCCAACAGCACGAAGTCCCCGCGGGCCGCTTGCGGCCCGCGCACCCACGCAAAACACTAGTCTGTGTATATATTTTTGGATTTTATTGTTTTTTGTTTTTGTTCTTAAAGGGCAGAATCAATTTCAATATAATTCATATGGGACCACTTTTGAAGTCTACCAAACAAAAATTACCATCAAACACAATTCATAATTAGAGGAAAAATCACGTAACAAATATTAAAAAAAAAAACAGTCGTATTAATAACCTCCTCCTATCGTCGGTTAAAAATATTATACCTATATCAATAAAAAAGTGTGACTGCTGATTGCGTGAATCTGTTGATGATGATGATGATGATAGTTTGTTAATGTAACTTTATATTTTCTAGGTACAGAAACGATAGCTATAGCAGGCGTCAGTGTAGCAAACAAAAGAGAATCTAATGAAAATGGTAAGAAATATACATAATAAAAAAACTATTTCACTCTAACGATTCGAAATAAATACATTGTGAAAGTTTATCATTTCACTCAAACCATTTGAAATAAATACATTGCGAAAATTTACAACATCACTATAACGATTTAAAATAGAGTCATAAGTTGTGAAAATTTTCCATTTTACTGTAACGATTTGAAATAAATACATTGTGAACATTGATTATTTCAATCTGACGATTTGAAATAAATAGATTCTCAAAATTGATTATTTCAATCTAACGGTTTGAAATAAATACATTTTCAAAATTGATTATTTCAATCTAACGGTTTGAAATAAATACATTTTCAAAATTGATTATTTCAATCTAACGGTTTGAAATAAATACATTTTCAAAATTGATTATTTCAATCTAACGGTTTGAAATAAATACATTGTCAAAATTAACCATTTCGATTTAACGTTTTTAAATACAGTCACACATTGTGAACATTATCTTATTCACTATAACGATTTGAATTAAAACATTATGAAAATTGACCAATAACGATGCAAAATACAGTCATACATTGTAAAAAGTCACCTACCTATTCACTATAACAATTTTTAAATGCATTGCTAAAATTACATACAGATACAGACAATTTAAATACAGATACCATTGTGCCATTTCAGTTGTATACCAATGTGAAAATTTACCATTTTATTTAACGACTAGCGGTCCGCCCCGGCTTCGCACGGGTATAGATTATAGCCTATGTCACCCGGGGATAGTGTAGCTTCCAAACAGTGAAAGAATTTTTCAAATCGGTTTAGTAGTTTCAGATCCTATTCAATGCAAACAAACAAACAAACAATCAAATCTTTCCTCTTTATAATATTAAGTTTGTCTTTCAATATTTCAACTTCAGATAGTTTTTTTTATTTTTTTTGGACTCGTATTTGTCCGGTTTATTTACTACATTCACTGTATTTTCAGAGGGCCTTAGCAAAGGAGTTATAATTACCATTGTTGGCTGCGGTCTGGTGTTCATCATAGTTACAGCCTTTATCATCATCCAACTCTTCAAGCGGAAGCCGGCACCTCCAAATGTATGTTGAATTTATATTAAACTAGCGGTCCGCCCCAGCTTCGCACGGGTATAGATTATAGCCTATGTCACCCGGGGATAGTGTAACTTCCCAACAGCGAAAGAATTTTTCAAATCGGTTCAGTAGTTTCGGAGCCTATTCAATGCAAACAAACAAACAAACAATCAAATCTTTCTTCTTTATAATATTAGTATAGACTAGCGGTCCGCCTCAGCTTCGCACGGGTAAATATGTCACCCGGGGATAGTGCAGCTTCCCAACAGTGAAATAATTTTTCAAATCGGTTCAGATATTTCGGAGCCTATTCAATGCAAACAAACAAACAATCAAATCTTTCCTCATTATTATATTAGTATAGATAAACCGGCCAAGTGCGAATCGGGCTCGCGCACTGAGGGTTCTGTACCACCACGAAATCCAATAATTATCAATTTAAAAACCGACTTCAAAATTAGTAAAATATGGCATTTCGATCCGATGAAATGATAAGGTCGATGTCCGAATGACAAGGCCGTCCAAGTAACGAAATTGATAATGAACAGAAGTTTGTCACCGACTTGGACTTGGCCATTATTTATTATTTGTTGTTATACTTTAGACACTTGAGTGTGTACACTACAATCATGCCAAGTTTGACGCTTGTACGTATTACCATTTTCACATTAGAGCTTATACAAAAATACGTAAAAAAATACGTTTGTTGTATGGGGACCCCCTTTTCTTTTTGGCTTTTTTATTATTTTATACCATTCCCCCTCTAAAAAGCTTATTTTATTCACTGAAAACAGTTAATAAAAAGCTATTTGGTCACCAATATAATCGACCTCCATCTCAATGCTATACAACATCCTTCCGCACTAAATACTCGACATACAAACTCCTTGTGCAAATAACTCCTCGGGATTTGATTGATCGACATTTTCGACAAGGAGTTTAGCATTAGAATAAAAACTGTATTGTGGTCTTTGCTGTCATTAGTAAATTGGCGCTATTTTGAATAGGTACTTAGTAATTGTTCCAATTTTAATGTGCATTTTAGTTAAATTAACCTGCCTTTTTTCTACACTACGAGATAAAGAAAGATTTAAGCGAAAATAGACATAAATGTATGTTAATATATATTTAAGTATGTATTTAAAACTATATATGTATGTATATCAGTCTCTGGCAGCCATATCACAAGCTTTGCTTAGTTTGGGGTCAGATGACCGTGTGTGCAAAAATGTCCCGAATATTTATTTATTTTAAGAATAAAGAAAAATATACGACAGAAGAGAGCCCATATGCAGAAATTACGCCGAGCGAGAATTCGTATGTAAATAGTGAAAGTCCGTACGAAGAAGTCCGCAATGAAAACCCGTATGCAGAAGTTGCTTCCAGTGAATGTTCGTATGCAGATCCCAGCAATTTGCAGACCAAAAGTTACGTTAACGTGTTTAAAGACCCAAGATACGTTAATGCTGAAGGTAAATCAGATTACGCTGAGCCAGCATACTGTGAGATAAATAAAATTCAAAAATAGGCTAGATTTAATCATTTATCATCATTATCATCAGCCAGAAGACGTCCACTGCTGAACATAGGCCTCCCCTTTTAACCTCCACACTGAACGACAGCCTGCCTTTTTAATCCACTGGAAGCCAGCGACTCTCACAATGTTGCAGTCCATCTACTACCTACTACCTACGCTGAGTCTTCTGGTTCGTAGAATCCACTCAAGAACTTTTCTTCCCCATCGGTTATCGGTTCATCGAGCGATGTGGCCCGCCCATTGCCACTTTAACTTGAATATTCATCATCAGCCTCTAACTGTCCACTGCTGGACATAGGTCTCTCTCAATGCACGCCACTGAGCTCGGTCGGCTGTCCTTTGCATCCAGTTTTTACCCGCCGTTTTACGCAGGCTCCACCTGGCCACAGGGTGTCCTACACTACGTTTGTCTAAACGTGGTCTCCTCTCCAGAACTCGTCTATTCCTTCGGTTATCGGTTCTTCGGGCGGCCCACTGCCACTTCAGCTTGCTAATCCTTTGAGCTATGTCGGTAACTTTGGTTCTATGTCGAATCACTTCATTCCGAATTTTGTCCCGTATAGAAACTCCAAGCATAGCTCTCTCCATAGCTCGCCGAGCGACTTAAAACTTGTAGACCACCTTAACCGTGAGTGTCCACGTCTCGGCACCGTAGGTCATAACGGGTAGGACACACTGGTTAAAGACCTTTGTCTTGAGACACTGTGGTATGGACGACGTGAAGACTTGACGAAGCTTACCGAATGCTGCCCATCCCAGCTGAATTCTTCTATTGGCTTCTTTCTCGAAGTTGTCTTACCCAACCGAACTTAAGATTTTTTTTTTTATTCTATTTCATCATCATCATCCACATCCTTCCTTATCCCACTGCTGGGTATAGGCCTCTCTCTTGCTATGCCATCTGCTTCGGTCCGGTGCCAATCTAGTCCAGGTTCGACCGGGATATTAATTATTCTATTTAACCCTAATCATTCAATTACTAAGGCCCTCTTTTCCAACATTTAGATATTTTTGTCATTCTAGCTTGAGTGTGTCTACTTCGATGGTTAGATAAAAATTATATTAAAAAAACTATATACAATACAGATTTTATAATTACGGAGAGAACTGCAAAGGAACATTTTACATAAAAGCTATACTTTTTGAAAAATATGAGAAAAACCTCATAAATAGAAGTAGCGAAACGCACGACTGCAGTCGGCGTTATATTTGGCGCTTACACACATGTGTGTAAGCGCCAAATATATTAATCATTGTGGTCTTTTGTAGTAATAACCGTTGCTTAAAAGTGGGAACACCACACTTACAAATGGGCGACGTAGGGTGGACGGAAAACTACGGATTCTTACATAAAACATTAAATTTTGTTATGACACCATTTTTATAATTTCAAGCTAACCATGGAAGTAGACAAACTAAAACAGGAATGACCAAAATTACTAATAGTGAGAAAAGAGGGCCTTATCATCAGGCTATGTGGCGGTCATGCGCAAGCCTATTTACCCACAGTATTATCTCGCTCGCACAATTCAACATATTTGCAGATATAACATTATTGAATGTACTTATTTAAAAATGAAAGTGTAGGTACTATTAAAGGAAACATTTAACGCATTTTATTGCATATATTTTACATTATTTTAATTTATGATATTTCGAACATTTTATTTGCTTTTTATTCGATAAAATCAGTTAAGTTGTGGAATTTCAATATTTTTATTATTTAGTTCATTTTATAGATTAAGGTTTTGATATGTACCTTACTTATAATTTTACCTATTTTTGGCTTAAAAAAATGAATTCTACTTTTACCTACATAAATATAGGTACGTTAAGGCATATATCTTCATTAAATTTTTATCAACCAGGAGTTTTTAAGTATACCTTTTTAAATGATTTCTTTTATTTAAATTTTAAATAAAACACATAGAAATTAAAGAGATTTATTTGCAAAGCAAAAAAAACAAGATCTGTGATTCTAATGGCGTGTACATATATTTTGCATTATTTTAATACAAGACGTTTAAAAAAAAAACTAAAACTGTGTTTAATTTCAAAGCATACTATATATTTTTTTTCACTATAGGCCATTATAGGAATTAGAATACAAATCGGATTTAAATGCTACAAAAGGTTTTATTGTTTTAATGGCTTCATTTGTAACCCAATATGACTAGACCTTAGGTTTTGCTCCTCGGGGGTGTTGTGCATAAGTGGTGGGGGTGAAAATGTATCCCCAGAAGAACCATGTTTCGATATTGTGAGTCCTTTACTAGATATTATCGTAAAACCTCAAAATGTACCCCATCATTTTCACCCCCCCCCCCCACCACCACTTATGCACAACACCCCCCACCACTTATGCACAACACCCCCGAGGACTGGGTAATGTAAATAACAAAAAAATTATAGGTTATAAATTCTTTAATATTTTATACTCGTAGTAAGCTTAAGGCACATTTTATATTTTTACAAATAATGTTTTACGTGTATTTAGGCTAATTTATAAATTATTTTTAATTACATTAAAAGTACAATATTAAAAATAACGCTATTTTATTTGTGATCGACAAAATAATACTTATTTTCACAAACTATAGTTCAATTTCAAAGTGTTTAATCTCTTACTATCTGACCCGCCTGACAGACATTGTTCTGTCCACATTTCAATTATTATTGTTCATACGAAAATCCCATAGCAATAAACCGGCCAAGTGCGAGTGGGGCTCATGCATTGAGGGTTCCGTACAACCCACAAAAATAATCAATTAAAAAAACCGACTTCAAAATTAGTAAAATATGGCATTTCGATTCGTTGAAAGGATTCGGTTGGCTATTATTTTTTATTTGTTGTTATACTTTAGACTTTAGTTCAGAGTGTGTACTATAATCATGCCAAGTTTGACGCTTGTACGTATTATCGTTTTTACATTAGAGCTAATACAAAACTACGTCAAAAATACGTTTGTTGTATTATCAAATGTAAAAAAAATACGGACACGTTTAGTTTTTAATATTTGACTGTTTTATTTAGTTAATCCGTATTCTTTGAAAATTTTAACTAGCTATCTATTACGGTTCAAAAGATACAGCCGTTTAAAGGTAGGACGGACAGACAGACAGCGTAGGCTTAGTAATAGGGTCCCTTTTTTACCCTTTGGGTACGGAACCCTAAAAATTACATAACATTATTTCCGAATTTGAAAAAAAAACAGGAACACTTAACCAATTTTCTTTACATATTTTTTATTTATTTATTTATTAAACTAACTTTATTAGCCAATTTAAATAATTTATTCAGTATACGTATTAAATTTAATCATATTTTTCACTAAGCCTATTATATTTAACAAACCCCTGGAGTTGTAGTAATTTTATCATATCTCGGGCAAATACCTCCCTGAAATAGTAGTAATTTTGAATTGAGGGCAAAGACCCCCCTGGAGTTGTAGCAATTATACAACATCATGGGCAAATACCCCCCTGGAGTTGTAGCAATTATACAACATCGTGGGCAAATACCCCCCTGGAGTAGAAGTAATTGTGTAGTATCGTGGGCAAAGACCTCCCCCGCCCCCTGAAGTAGCAGTTGTTTTGTAGCATCGTGATCAAAGACCCCCCTGGAGTAGTAGTAATTTTGTAGCATCTTGGGCAAAGACCTTTGGGGTCCTTCCGGAGTAGTTATAGTATCAGTGCCATGTAAAGGCAACATGGCAGAGCAGCAAGTACGCGGACGCGACGAGCAAGTTGCCGAGCATGATCGGGAACCCGGTCCGCAGGAACTGAATGAACGTGAAGCGGTACCCGTGCTGTTCCGCCACTCCTGCGCATACCACATTCGCGCTCGCGCCTATTAGCGTGCCGTTGCCTGAAACAATAAGTTATTATACCATAAAAAATATTTGTAACCTAAACATAAGCTAAACCCGGTACCCGGTAGGTATAGCTAGGTAAGTGGACAGTCTCAAGCAGTACCGGCGTTAGGGTAGAGCCAGATATAAAGGGGTGCCGCAGGCTGGCAGGCGCCCCTTTATATCCATAGTATACCTACCTATAATGCTTTCTTAATCATCAGCAGTTTGATTCTTAATGTTTTATGCATTAAAAAAACTATTCTTTGCCTTTTTTCGGTTTAAATGGCAGATGGAGAGTAGGGGGGGGGGGGCGTAGAAATCTCGCCCAGGGCGATGGTAGTGCTAAAACCGGCACTGGTCTCAAGTAGTTTTCTTTACGAAAAAAACCATAAAAAGTATATTTTGTTATGTATTTTTTTTTGCATCTCCAGTGCATCTCTGAAATTTCCACAGAAGTCCACAGAGCTTCGTTCTTTAGATTTTATATGTGACTACCAATTTCTTGTAACCACATTTACCTATAATGACATTGGCTACGAAAAACTGAACCCTAATATATCGTGTCTCAAGTCTCGACACGCTCTTAGCCAGTTATTTTAAATGTCTAGATAGGCAGTGACTTCATTGCAAAATGAAAGAAGAAACCCGGATAAGAGCGAGTAGGACTCTCGCTCTAAAGGTTCCGTTGGCCGGAACCCTCGCGTTGACTTACAAGGTGTTATTTTTTGACAGCTGAAAAAGACCGTAGACTTGAGTATTTGATACAAATTTCAACATGATATCTCTACGCGTTTCTGAGAAAAAGCCTTGACAGACAGACAGACGGACAATAAAGTGATCCTACAAGGGTTCCGTTTTTTCCTTTTCAGGTACGGAGCCCAAAAACACGAGAACATCGGGTTTTTTTTTTCTCATCTTCTCCGCCAGACCGCCACCCTCACCCTGCGGAAATTTCAGCGTTAATGTGGATGGGAAACTCATTGTGGATGGGTAAATTTTTAAACATTGACAGGTGACTCGTTGGAATAGAGGTGTATCTGATAAGTAAGTACCTCCGAGGCAAGCACCGAAGCTGAGCGCCCAGGCGAGGGGCGCGAGTGGCAGCGCGAGGGGCGGACCTGACAACGCCACTATAACTCGCACCATCATCGTCGTCAGCGGAATGTTGTCCACGAATGCTGACGCTAGCCCGGAAACCTGCAAGAATGACTTGTTCTTCATCTGGCAGAGATTTCACTACTTACCCAAATATTTTGACTGAGCAAACCAAGGGTATCGACAGAAATCAGTGTTTGTGTTTGTTTAAAAATAACTTGGATCGAGTGTAGAGAAATTATCGGAATTTATTGGAACAAATAGATGTTTTACAGAACAATAGGATTGTGATTGAACCTTACCTCGCATTCAGGTAGCACCAAAGAGCATATAATGGGCAGCACATGCTGCCTGAATGGGTGTTCCCCGCTAGCTACAATCTGGGTAGACAAGCGTGCTCCATCGTAGACCCAGGGGCGGATCCAGGATTTCATATTGGGAGGGGGGGGGGGGGGCATTCTGACAAGGTTCGAAGGAATCAAATCGAAAAATTGAGTTGAATGTATGGAATTGCTAGGTGTTTTGGGGCCCCTGGATCCGCAAATGCGTAAACCGGATTATCGTTTCATCAGGCGAGTTGGCGATCTAACGCAAGCCTATTATTTAGTAAAATAAACAGTCTATAGCAGTAACTTACCCACAACACCAACATAAGTGCCACAGCCAGCCTATGCTCTTCGCCTACCCTCAGTATCAAATTCTCAGTCACGTTGCCGATCCATTCTATCAGACCCAGCTTAGACAAAGCCTGGAACAAAACAGTCTCATTCAGGGTTACATGGATCGGTGGTTCTAGCCGAAAGGGGGTCATTGTACTCATCGATATGATAATAATACGCAGGGGCGGATTTGTAGCGAGCCTTCAGCGAGTGGCGATACCTGTTCCCCGATTCCATGGGGCTAAAACCCCAGAGACTCCAAGCCTTGGCTTGCCTTAACTGACCGTTTGGGGGTGGAAACCGCAAGAGCTAAGAACCAAAGCTCCAGGGTGGAAGTGTTAAAGGGCATAATGCCGCGGTTAGCTAATTTTAAAGTTCAGTACGTTTCTCGACACCCACGCCACTATTGGACCCTCCGGGGCCAATATACAGCAGCCTTTATTGGGGGCCCATTTAGTAGGTGGCAAGTCATCACCTGCCTTAATTTATTTTGAGATGAGACAGGATAAAACAGTTACCGCGTCTCATCTAATAGATCTGTTTTCCTGTCCACAAGTAGTTCACCTCAATAGCCCATTGAACAGGACAAAGTAGGTTGGTTCAGCTAGTAATAAATAAACTCGAATAAAATTGTTATCATCATCATAATTTCAGCCATATTATGATGTCCACTGCTGGACATAGGCCACCCCCATCGATCTCCGAAAGGGCCGGTCGGAAGCGGCCTTCATCCAACGTTTCCCTGCGGTCTGTTTTATCTGTCCATCTTGGGTAGGTTTGGTGGGTAGGGTTACCTAAGATTTTAATTTTGTATTATGAACGATTGTGATGATAACATTCGCCTAGTAAATAATGATACGTATTTATTGTAAATGCTGACGGCTCTAAGAACATGGAATATGTCTACAGAGTGAATAAACTTTTGAATTTGAATTTGAATTTGTGGGTAAAATAAAATAAATAAATAAATAAATCGGCCATCTATTCTGCGTGATATGTGCCCTACCCACTGCTACTTCAACTTGCTAATCCGGAATAAAATTGTAGCATAGGTTAATTCAAAATCACGTTGTTTACGGAACAGCTAATAGTTTTGTTTTCGTGATTTCGGGGATAGCCCATACTGAAAGTTGTTGGAAATGACTTTACCTCCATCAGTACGAAGAGAGCAGCGAAAAACAGAAGAGTGGACCACTCCACCCGCGCCAGGACTGGCTCCAAGTCTTCCTTTTCTGCTAAGAGAAGCAGCAGTAAAGCGCCCAGCAGTGCTGACCAGCCGAGTGAAAGACGCTCTGGAAATAACCACAAAAAAAATTATTTAATCATTACGGAACAGACGTATAATATACAAGCTGTGCCCCGCGGTTTCGGCCACTATTCCACAGTAACCGTAAGCAGCCTCCATTCCAAATTTTATCCAAATCCGTTCAGCATTTTCACCATGAATAAGTAACAAACATACACACACAAACTTTCGAATTTATAATACTAATTTAGTGTGATGAGTTTGGGGTAAAAAGGGTTGTTTCCTCAAAAACGGAACCACAGAGTAGACCAAGGAGCAGAAAGTTAACTACGCAAAGAAATTTTTATAAACAAAGTTTTTCTACGAGGCAATAAAGTAGCAATTCAACTCGCACAGCGCTGGATACCGATATTTTCACCTAGAGAGCCGCTCTCTTTCTATCACGTAGGTGTATCTCGCCTGAAGCGGCAAGTGTAACGATAGGGTTGTCTTCTTAAAAAAAAATAATTCAATTCCTTGTTTTTCCTTTTGTTTATAGATAAACCCGTAAAAACTCAACAGTAATTTTTATTCGGATTATAAGATCGTTTAGAAGCCATTATTCGTTGCAAAAATCACAGAAATATGCTTAGCTACGCGCAACGTTGCTAGCGTCCACAGCCCTGCCATACGCCTGCCCGAAAGGCGCGCCGGCCGAACGTACATAAACGTTCAACTATTTACAATGTTATGGCAACTGTCAGACTTATTCATTCAGTGGCAGGACTAGAAATAAAAAAACTATTAAAACTGTACTTACGTAGCTCTGGGAATGCGTGTAAAAAGAACACGACTACGACGAAAGAGACGCATACAACTGCTTTTATCAGCAACGGCTTGTCTCTTATCCGATACTGGAAAAACAAGAAAAGAGGATCAGTTCCCTGTCGGCTTCCTTGTTTCCTGAGAACTATAATCTAGGCATCTTCGAGGCTACACTGTTAAAAATATTCATTGAAAATTACATAAAAGTTGGGGCAACTCTCGTTGCCCCAAGAAAGACGTAACTTCACGGCTTTGTGTAATTTTACATGGTTACGTAATTTTACATAACCCAATTTTCCCGGTCGTTATGTGATTTTTCCTGTTATGTAATTTTACATAAATTGTAGAGTGAATAGATTTCTAGATCAACGTGTTCCTCGGCCACAATGTCGCTTACCATCTGGCGAGTTGGTGGCCAAAAGTAGATGTAGTAATTTTTAAACTATCGCGTATATTTTTTTTCGCTTTTTTTTTTGTTCTTGATACACCCCGATAAACATTTAAAATTAAGATCTATCTATACTAATATTATAAAGAGGAAAGATTTGATTGTTTGTTTGCATTGAATAGGCTCCGTAATTACTGAACCGATTTGAAAAATTCTTTCACTGTTGGGAATCTACACTATCCCCGGGTGACATAGGCTTTAATCTATACCCGTGCGAAGCTGGGGCGGACCGCTAGTTCTATAATAAAAAAAAGTCAATCTCATCGAGGCATTTCTGCTTCTTCACAATGTTATTTTTTTATATGCACTAGGTGGCAAACAAGCTAACGGGCCAAACGTGTAACACCGGGGCCAGTTCAGTTCAGTTCATTTATTTATCAAATATGGGTACATTAGTGTACACTTATGAACGTCAAAATATACAATATTTATAATAAAAGTGACAGCCATCACAGATACGTTACTGACTTTTAAAGACTCTATTAACAACCCTTGTGAAGAACCCCATGTTATACTTAGGTATTTGGAAACCCCGCAGGATAGCTCATTCCGCATATTGCAGGTGGGGAGGTAAAAAGATAGCACAAAATATACAATGTGCCATTTCCACAGATTTGTGATAATTATGTAGATTAGAATACAGGGGTGGTGCAATGATAAAACCACGACGCCGGCATCAAACTTGGTTGGTGACCATAACCAAGTTTGGTGTCATCATCATCATTTCAGCCATAGGACGTCCACTGCTGGACATAGGCCTCCCCCTTCGATCTCTAAAGGGGCCGGTTGGAAGCGACCTGCATCCAGCGTTTCCCCGCGGTCTCTTTTAGGTCGTCTGTCCATCTTGTGGGTGGACGTCCTACGCTGCGTTTACCGTCCAGGCCCCATCGGCCATCTGTTCTGCGTGATATGTGCCCTGCCTGCATTTCAACTTGCTAATCCGGTGAGCTATGTCGATGACTTTCGTTAGTCTACGGATCTCTTCATTTCGGATTCGATCTCGTAGAGAAACCCCGAGCATAGCCCTCTCCATAGCTCGTTGTGTGATTTTGAGCTTGCTTATGAGGCCCATAGTGAGAGACGACGTTTCAGTGCCGTATGTCAGCACTGGTAACACACACTGGTCGAAGACTTTCGGCTTAAGGCACTGAGGTATTTTGGACGAGAAGACGTTGCGTAGTTTACCGAACGCTGCCCAGCCGAGTTGGATTCGCCGATTGACCTCTTTCTTTAGGTTGGACCTACCTAGTTCGACTGTTTGTCCTGGGTACAAGTTTGGTGTAATCATTGGTAATAATTGAAGCCTTTTTTTGGGAATTCCCAAAAAGTAGGCTTCTATATCACATTCATGCTATAAGCTCTCTGAATACAAAGAATATGAACGGAAGAAAGGAAAACCATCCTATAAATGCTGTAAATTTGAAAAAGTCGGTCACCCTAGAGCTCTTGAGTGCCAACCAGTGTGAGGCAAGCGTCCACCCTGCCCCAACGTATCAACGCCCATGGAACTAGCTTAATACCTTTTCTTTCATACTGGCTAGGGTTGAACAAAACATTGGGTCAGATTTCGAAGGACCACCCCTCGCTTCTCGCTGCGCTAGGGCTGCACTCACTTTATCCACCTGAAAACAAATACGTTTCTTTCTTTAGAAGTTAGCAGCACCAAAAATAAATAGGTACAGAAGGCTCCATACAACGAGCATTTTATCACTATCACTGGGGTAACTTGTTAAGTAGTTTGTTGATTACTTTTTGTTGACCACTGGGTTAATTGTTAAGTAGTTTGTTAGTTACTTTTTGTCGATCACTGGGTTACTTGTTAAGTAGTTTGTTGATTACTTTTTGTCGATCACTGGGTTACTTGTTAAGTAGTTTGTTAGTTACTTTTTTTCGGTCACTGGGTTACTTGTTAAGTAGTTTGTTAGTTACTTTTTTCGATCACTGGGTTACTTGTTAAGTAGTTTGTTAGTTACTTTTTGTCGATCACTGGGTTACTTGTTAAGTAGTTTGTTAGTTACTTTTTTTCGATCACTGGGTTACTTGTTAAGTAGTTTGTTAGTTACTTTTTTCGATCACTGGGTTACTTGTTAAGTAGTTTGTTAGTTACTTTTTGTCGATCACTGGGTTACTTGTTAAGTAGTTTGTTAGTTACTTTTTGTCGATCACTGGGTTACTTGTTAAGTAGTTTGTTAGTTACTTTTTGTCGATCACTGGGTTACTTGTTAAGTAGTTTGTTAGTTACTTTATTCGATCACTGGGTTACTTGTTAAGTAAATTGTTGGTTACTTTTTTAAATATTACTGGGTAAATATCTCTCGTAAATCAACATACCTTTTTCTCCAGAGCTCGTCGTACTATGTCCTCGTCCCTGGAGTAAGAAGATAGAGAGGCTGCGGCGCGCCGCCAGACTGCTATTACTTGTCGCATTTCTATAAACGAATACCACATTCGTTTTATTTATTTATTAGTAGACAAACAAGCGACGGGTCACCAGATGGTAAGTAGTCACCGTTGCCTATAATATACCTATGTGCCTAGGTGCGTTGCCTACCTGTAATGTAAGAGGCTGGCAGCCGTAGTTTGGTGGATAGAGCGCTTGGAGCGTATACCCAAAGGTGCAGGTTCGAAACCTGCCTGACGTCAAATTTTTTAATAGGCTCTAAGACAGATGTATTCTTTGTTAACCCGTTGAATGCGAGCGAAGGAGTTTTTTATGGCTAAAATGAAGAAAAGTCACCTATCTTTTAGTTTTTTTTTTTAAGTATTAAATACGCTCATATAATTATATACCATTGGTATTGTGTATAAATCTTCTTACACACAATACGCGCGTCGGAGCACTTTTCGCTTACGCAGACATGCGGTGCGTAACGCATTTGGGAGGTTAAAAGTTACAGGATTAGCGTAAACATGATTATAATATGTAACACACTTAATAAAGAAACTATTCAATAAATTTTAATTAATAATTTTTTAATTTAATTAGTTTTTGTTTGGATTAGGAAGAAATGATCTGTCCCTTTCTCGCAGGGTAATTTTGGAGCTTGTATACCGTACGTACATGTGATGTCGTAAAACAACACTTCAAATATTTAAAAAAAACTATCCAACAGGACATTGCTGCAGTGGCAGGCTAAAGATTTATAAACAAACGTGAAAATAAGAGCAGAGGCCAGCATACGTGAGTCCATAATTACTCAGTTGCCACCAAAGCTTATAATATAGTACTTTCCTGACGCATTACGTTATCTATACTATAATATAATAATATTAATATAATACAATATTATAAAGAGGAAAGATTTGATTGTTTGTTTGTTTGTTTGCATTGAATAGGCTCCGAAACTACTGAACCGATTTGAAAAATTCTTTCACTGTTGGGAAGCTACACTATCCCCGGTTAACATAGGCTAAAATATATTTTCAAATAAAATAGGGATCCTTACTAAAACTCCAATAATGTAACCCAAGGTGTAAAAAAATAAGATTTAAAATTTTGACTTTGCATGTTTGACAGTTCTAAGACAGGACAAAGTCTGTCAGGTTAGCTTAGTAGGTCAGCTAGTTATTTAGTAAACGCATTATCATCTGAGTCGGCAGGTCATAAATCATTATCTGTCTATCTCGCTCGCACCCACATGTCATTGCTGCCTATCTCGCTCGCACTTACAGGTTATGGTATGACGTTTATTGCTCGATGACTCAGTTGGTAACGCGGTGGCTATAGTAAAAATATTTAAGACACTTTGGGGGTAACTTTGATATTTCATTAAAACTGTCTACTCTAACTATAGTTCTAACCTACGACAAATAAAAATGAATGGACGGCCATAACCATTAAACTTGCTCAGTAAAAACGAGTCAAAACCGTCGCACATATACGTAGGTACCTACTTCAACACCTAATTATAACCATGTACAGTACATTTGTTACAAAACATAGATAGCTGTTTTATGTTGTGTTTTACACTTCGGGAAAGCACACGAAGGCATAATTTTGTCAGATGTTTCGTTATCATGTAACAATAGTCATGTGTCGCACTTCCTACGGCTAGATATCGACTGAAACGAAGTGAGCGCCAGCGCTCATTTTGTAATCTTCAAAAATGCGCTTCTTCTGGGCCCGTCCATTCATTTAATTTTAGTCGACGGTTCTAACCGAATTCAGCTGTTTTTTAAAGGGGTTTTACTTTGCACTAAAATATATATTTTGGTTTATTACCTTGTATGTCCCTAGGGACGTTATGCCTCAAAGTGTTGATGTCTCGGAACATAAACCGGAGCTGGATGTAGGTCTGGACGGAGACCAGGAGGATGCCCAGCCCCATGTGGAGGGTGAAGGATGTGAAGTTTATACCCTGGAAAGTAGATGAAACGGTAAGGAAATACTGTATAACGTTACTACGAATAATGATATTGCGGTTGCTGTCTTTTACGAATTAACAAACTGTCGGCTTCATATTCACCATCATCATCATCATCAGCCAGAAGACGTCCACTGCTGAACATAGGCCTCCTCCTTTAACCTCCACACTGAACGAAAGCCTGCCATCTGCATCCACTGGCGTCATATTATTGCAACGTAATTCATATACCTGTCTTTTAGGTTCCGTACCTAAGCGGTGTCAAGTCAACGGGACCCTCTGCTGATGTCCAACTTTTAACGGCTGTATATTTTAAACCGTAATAGTTATTCAATTAAAATTTTCACAGAATATGTAATGTTACAGTGGATTAACTAATAAGAAATATTAATAAAATCAATAAGTGTAAAATAAAGGCAGTAATGACGTCAATTTTAATGTACCATTCTCTAAGCTAACCTAAATTTGACAGCTCTAAAATTGCTGCAATTCTATTCTGACATATCAATATGAATTTTATTCCTGTCTAATTAGTGTAGAATGGTACATCAGAATCGACGTCAATATTTTACATATTTTGGTCTTAAAGTTTTTAAGCATGTTTACAGTACATACTCCAGAGTAAAAGAACAAATAATAAATACTAGCCAAGTGCGAGTCGGGCACGCGTTAGGATATGTCAGTCAGTCATCAGTCAGATCCCTATGATGTAAGCTTACCTCTCGCAACACAGCCGGGTGTGTCGCAATAATAACATTAGGCGGATCGCCCACAGGCGTCGCGGCGCCACCCACATTGCTGAATATCACCATCGACATCAGAACTGGCACAGGGTTCAGTTCCATCACCTCGCATAAACTGGTGAAGAACAATACAAGGTTACGCGGAAACAATGTACTAAGCCGATAGGGGCCGTAATCGAGAAAAAAATACACAATGGACAAACGCAACATCATGCAGAAGTTTTGCCAGTGTGTTTTGTTTTCCAGTCATCAAGGAAAGGATTCTATGGGCGGCGTTTGTTCTAACGTATTTATTGTGCGACTGTCTTACCTCCAAATATAAGCAGAAGGTAGGAAAGTATTCCTACCTTCTCAAAGAAAAGCATTTTGGAACTCATTTTGCTGTATCTTTTGATCTGTAATAGATAATTGAAATTTTCACAGAATATGTAATGTTACGGCGGATTAACAAAGAAATAATAGAAAAAGTCTATAAGTAAAAAAGAAAGGGCCCCAAACAACAAACGTATTTTTGTATTAGCTGTAATGTAAAAACAGTAATACGTACAAGCGTCAAACTTGGTATGATTAACACACACTCTAAAGCAAAACAACAAATAATATACATCGCCGAACTGCGAGTAGGGCACGCATTAAAATCCTGAGCTGAATTAAAGAAAACACATTTTGGGTGCAGAGCCCTCAGTGCACGAGTCCAACTTTCAGTTGGCCAATGTTAAAATGAATAAATTTTAATTACATTAAGATCATATCAAATGTACGCAAGTTATCATCGAAACACTCCAGAAGCTAAATACTATCTAGACACACTCAAATTCCAACAACCATTTACTATGGCTTATTTTGCAAACCAGCAATGTAAAGCGTACTAAACTGGGGTCAATGTACCGCACAGACACAAAAGCGCGCGAGCATATGCGCCATCAGCATCGTCACCATCACGCGCTTCTGTACGCGATGTTTTTTTTAAATACAATAAGTGACTAACAAGCTACGGCCAGGTGGCCGTAGCTTGTTAGTCAGTTGTTAGCTGATGGTAAGTGGTCACCGCTGCCTATAGACACCTACAATACCAGGGGCATTTTCAGTGCGTTGCCTACCTTTGAGGACTCCATTCACGCTTCGTTTGAAGCAATCCAAATTATATCTCGGAGGATGTGTGTGTTTCGTCACGTCAACGAAACACACACATCAGTCAGCTGACACACGTCAGCTGCATATTTTATTTGCATTACATTGCGAACTTTGAATAACAAAAGATTGTTTACAAATAACTGTTGTATTTAACTACCAGAAGCTGAAGTATAGTGAAGTATAGACTGAATTAGACTGAACTCACCGTATGGTAACCGGAGTCATGAGTAGAACAGTGGTGACGTTATCGAGGAACGTGGAAAAGACTGCTGTGAACAGGCACAGGCAGTTGATCAGAGGCCAGGTGCGACCTCCTGTCACCTGGAAGGTTATTCAAATTCAAATTATTTTATTAAGGACAACTAGAAATCCATTGCAGTTATTGCAAATAGCAAATAGGTTTGACTGTCAGTACATGAACCATTGCTCAATGGTGCATGTACTGACTAACAAGCAAATGGTGAAAGGTGTGTATTAGGTGTGTTAGATTAGCTCTATTTTATAAATTTTAAATTTGTACCAAATTAATTTAAATTTTATGTTTTTATTGTTTTATTTAATAATTGTATTGTATGATCTAATTATCGATCGAAATAAATGAATTTGAATTTTGAATTGAATTGCAGTTTGTGGGTCATTATAGACATGGAAGGTTACAACATTTTGTGGGTCAAAGTGACATCTACCGTTCAAATATTTGTGCTGGAAAATTATTTAAAGGCTAGTCTCGTCCTGCGGGGGCTGTGAACTAGTCAGTGCCAGCGATGCTGTCAGGTCACGTTTGTTACCTTTGCCACCAGGGCGATAGCAGCAGCAAGGTGATTGCAAGAGCGATGGCCGTTGCATTTCTTTTGTTTTTTATTACGCGATGATGTGTGTATGCTTGTATGTTCCCAACTACAGCCTAAACTAGCCTAGAGATAGGAAAAAAATACATCCAACGCTTGCCACAAACTGTTCCATAGCGACAATGTAAGGAGTAGGTTGCCATTGTTACCTCAAACGCAGCCACAGCGAGCCAGTCAAACAGGCCAGTCTCCCCCAGTATAGCCACGAGTAGCATCATGCTGAACAGCAGTAGGAGAGTTTCCACATCCAGCCAAGATACCAGCTCGCTCAGCGAAGGCCGCGCGCTGCTCCACGCTAGCGCGGCTACGCTGAGGGATGAGGACAGGAGGGCAGCTAGCGTGCGATTCACTATCTGAAAATCACAGTCAAGTTATTATTGGGCCCAAAACATTGTGTTGCGCAATATCACTGCTGCAACTTGGTATGCCAAAATATTAGGGATACACGAATATCCTGTCATGCCGATGGCCAAAGAAGAAATGCAATGTATGCAATGCTTCAGCAAAAAATACAACAATACGACTAAAATCGCATACCAACAAGCTAGCCTCAGAGTTCTGAGAGTACCTTAGAAAGTTTCCATAGCAGATCTGCAGATATGAGAGCTAGCAGCTAGTAACTGTTTTTATTCATGGTAGGCTTGCGTTTCTTCACATTATGCCTGATGTTTAGAAAAGACGTGGACTAAGTTGAAGCATGCTTACCTATGAGAAACTTTCCTTACATTCTCGCTCTTGACTTGTCTCGGGGTACCTCGGTGAAATCGTACATAATATCACAAAAGCCCTGCCTCTCGACCGAGCCAAGTGTTTATCGGCCAAAGTTAGAAGAGGTTCAAGGTTAAACGAGTGAACCCCATTTTTCATATTTTTCAAACTGACTCTTGTCCTGTCTTAGACCAGACGTGAACTAAGCGAATCTTACCTCGAAAATTATCAGTATATACAATATAAGCAGTAGAACGGTTGCGTATATCAGCCCGTCTTCATAGTCCAGAGGGTTGAGCTGGTAGCTCAGGGTTAGAGGCACAGTTCCGCTACTGGTGGTGTTGAGACGTAGTGTGACTTTTGTACCTAAAAAAGACATTTTAAATTGGCGATGATAAGTTTGACTTCCACGACGCTGGGTCGAATTTCCAACAGAGGGCTTTTCCGGTAAAGGAAAACATCGTGCGGAAACCTTAGTGGTATTAGGGCACTTTCTAGTGCCCGGCTGAATGTAACCTTTTTAAAATTGGCGTTAAATACAGACCTTTATGTACCTAGTTGTAGAAGTTGCACAGAGGCCGAAGAAATAGCCGCGAGTGCAGCGTGCATGGAGAAACAGTAAGTGCGTGTTCACACTAGCGCACGTCCGTTGGGTTTCATATAAAACTAGCTGAATCCCGCTACTTCGTACGCGTATAGCTCGGCCTTCGGCCTCGCTACTATAAACCTATATGCTATAAACTTCACGGAGCTTGAGACCTTTCCAACTAATGCAAAACCGTGGAAATCGGTTCGTGCGTTCTGGAGTTATAGCGTCAGGAAGGAAAACCCGACTTATTTTTATATAGTAGATTAACGAACCTGCGTTCAACGCGCGTTGAAAATTTGCAAACATTTTTTCAACACAGGTCCGTAATAATTACGGCCGACGTAATGATGAACCGATAAACCGACGATGAACCGACGACATTGTGAGAATCGCGGGCATCCAGTGGATGCAGATGGCAGGCTTTCGTTCAGTGTGGAGGTTAAAGGGGGAGGCCTATGTTCAGCAGTGGACGTCTTCTGACTGATAATGATGATTACCCACTTACTATTTATTCTTGTCCGCCCATTCATTCCATTCTCACTGTCGTTTCCTCTATGTTTCGGTATCCAACCCTGAAGTGACAGAGTTTGGGTCTCTGTGACACTGGGAGAAAAATCCATGACCGATTCTGCAGGCAACCGGATGTTCCATCGATGGGACTCCTGAAAACCATTTAGTTATTTCTTAAACATGCTCGGATATATGTTTATTACTGTAGTGGCATAGTAGATATATAAGCTAAAGCAGTATTTGGCTCGGATGTGTCCATGAATTTAAATGCCTACTGTTGGTCACAGGGCTAGGGTTGCTACTAACGAGTTTTAGGAAAATTTTCACGCCGCTTTTGTTCCCTTGGCATGTATGTATGGAATTCTATGGATGTGTGCGCGCGCGTGCGTGTGTGTGTGTGTGTGTGTGTGTGTGTGTGTGTGTGTGTGTGTGCGTGTGTGTGTGTTTGTAAAGGAATCTTTCAACTTTATTTTCAACTACTTCAAAATGTCGGAATAAATTGAAATTTTGCACACTTATCAAGGACCGATTACAATGCAATAAATTAAATTGTTTGTCACATTATCATTACCAGGATCTTCAGGATTAGCGATTGTTATCGTGTTTTTAGGGTTCCGTACCTCAAAAGGAAAAAACGGAACCCTTATAGGATCACTTCGTTGTCCGTCTGTCCGTCTGTCAAGACCCTTTTTCTCAAGAATGCATAAAGCTATCAAGTTAAAATTTATGTTAAATACTTGGGTCTACGGTTTCTTTTAGCAGTAATAAAATAAAAGTTGTAAGACAATGCAATCAAAAAAGATATGAACGTTTATGTCGCATATTTTGCGATTTCACAGGGGAATCAAAACCTATAGGGTACTTCCCGGTGACCTAGAATCATGAAATTTGGCAACAGGCAAGGTCTTATAGCACATATATAGTAATAAATCCGAAAGTCATAAATTTGAAGTTATATCATTTAAAAATAATTATTTTGCTATTACAAACTTACATTTAGTAGTTGGAATGTATGGAAAAACCTTATTGTCAACTACAAAGTTAAGTTTGTCTTTCAATATTTCAACTTCAGTTTTTTTTTTTTTCTTGGACCCGCGCTACGAGGCCTACTCTTACTTGTCCGGTTTTTTTATATTATATTATTTTGTATGCTACTTCTACGCTGACGACACACACACGGCGAATCTCAATGACAAGGGCCGTGCGTGACAGTCGCTCTGAGTGTACCGTGAAGTATCGTAGCGGCCGGGAGAAGGCGTGCTCGTTTGATTACGTCACTCGATTCATGATCTCCGCGGTTGAGGGCAGAAAAGTACAGGGCTCGGCTTCAACTGAACATAATTATATGAGCTCACGTATGCGGGCCTCGGCTACGCCTTAGCCCACTTTGTCATGATCGTCCATAAATGCTGCAGTTGGCTGCCAATGTAGTAACAGCTATTATTATAGATGTTTGATTTTTAGGGTTCCGTCCCCATGGGGTACAAACGGGACCCTATTACTAAGCGTACATTATTATGTCTGTCCGTTTGCTTGTCATACCTTTAAACGGCTGTATATTTCGAACCGTAATAGATATCCAGTTAAAATTTCACAGAAAATGTGATTTTATGGCGGATTAACTAACAAATAATAAAAAAAGTCTAAAAGTAAATCGAAAACGTGTTTTTTTACGTATTTTTGTATTAGCTCTAATGTAAAAACGGTAATACGTACAAGCGACAAACTTGGCATGATTATAGTACACACTCTAAAGTATAACAACAAATAATAAATAATGGCAAGTGCGAGTCGGTGACAAGTTTCTGTTCATTACCCAGTTGTAACTCGTAATTTCGTTATTGAATTTTGTGGTTATATGGAACCCTCAGTGCGCGAGCCTTACTCACACTTGGCCGGTTTATTTACACTAACTTATGTATTGTTTGTGTATCTATCTAGCGATACACAATGTGATCTATGTGTCTCTATGTGTTTAGATAGCCCGTTGGTCCAGTTGGTAGTGAACCTGCCTTCTGAGCTTGTGGGCGTGGGTTCGATTCCCATCTAGGACAAACATTTGTGTGATGAACATTTGTGTTTGTTCTATATCTGGTTGTTAATATCTATTTAAGTATGTATTTAAAACTATATATGTATGTATATCAGTCTCTGGCAGCCATAACACAAGCTTTGCTTAGTTTGGGGTCAGATGACCGTGCGTGTGAAAAAATGTCTCGAATATTTATTTATTTATCTAATTAGATACATATTTAGATGAAAATTAATAGGTAGCTAATATCATAGCTAATATGTTTTGCTGTAAGTATATTAGGTACTTACGTACCTAAATAAATAATATCGTCGCGGCGAGAACGTGGATTTTTCATTAGCGTTCGGTGCCGAAATAGAATTATTGCTCACAACAAATTACACAGATCGGTACAAATAAACCTTAGAACAATGTGGCGGTTGGCATTGTTGGCACTGGCGGCAATGGGACCGAAAGGTTCTGGAATGGAGACCACGCACCGGTAAGCGCAGCGTAGGACGTCCACCCACAAGATGGATAGACGACCTAAAAGAGACCGCAGGAAAACGCTGGATGCAGGCCGCTTCCAACCGGCCCTTTTGGAGATCGATGGGGAGGCATATTAGATAGCCCGTTGGTCCAGTTGGTAGTGAACCTGCCTTCTGAGCTTGGGGGCGTGGGTTCGATTCCCATCTAGGACAAACATTTGTGTGATGAACATTTGTGTTTGTTCTATATCTGGTTGTTAATATATATTTAAGTATGTATTTAAAACTATATATGTATGTATATCAGTCTCTGGCAGCCATATCACAAGCTTTGCTTAGTTTGGGGTCAGATGACCGTGTGTGAAAAATGTCCCGAATATTTATTTTTATTTTATTTATTTTATATATCCAGCAGTGGACGTCCTACGGCTGAAATGATGATGATGATGGCACTTTTCGGGTTGAGTGATTCTGAACGTATTCACACGATCGTTTTTTTTTTTTTTTAATTACTTACACGCACAGATCTACCACAATTTGCAGCACGCAGTGTATATAGACACACGCTATAAATGCCATAATACGCGTCAGCTCTGATTGGTTTCGTTTCACGCGAATTAAAAACATTGTAATATTGTGCTTTCCAAATCAAAAACATAACAAAAATAAAAATATTGTACCAATAACCCAAATTATTGATCAAACATTCTTTCTACATTTTTTTGACATTACCGTTCGATTGCATAATGTAGGTAATTTAATTATTTTTGTTGTAATTTGTATGACACGTACTTAATAAAAGTTATATTTTCTTTCATTATATGCGTTGGCAACATAACAATTAGCAATTCACGGACACTTGTGTAAACATTTCCACAACACAGACAGAGAGCCAATGCAGGGGCGGATCCAGGATTTCATTTTGGGGCCCGCCATTCTGACACGGTTCGCAGGAATCAAATCGAAAAATTGAGTCGAATGTATGGAATTGCTAGGTGTTTTGGGGGGCTCATGCCCCCATGCCCCCCCCCCCCCCCCCCCTGGATCCGCCAATGAGCCAATGCAAATTTTTATTACTTATATCAGAATAGTAGATTATCCAATAAGTAAAAAAAGAGAGAATTTAATTCGAGGGACTAAGTTGGATCTCGAGAGCAGCGAAGGATTCTGGACTAGAAACCTGAGCGGAGCGAGGGATATAAAGTACGAAATTAATTTTTTCACGAGTTGTATATTTTTGGTCGCGGCCTTTTTTCACTCGTTGTATTATCTACTACTAGCGACCCGCCCGCCCGGCTTCTATGCGTGTAATTTACGTGGGAAGCCGGGGCGGATCGCTAGTTATATATATACATATAAACTCTCCGTGAAAATCTGTCTAACTGATGGTGAAAACCGCATCAAAATCCGTTGCGTGGCTTAGGAGGAGTTAGCGGCCATACAGACATACAGACAGACAGATAGACAGACGCGGAAAGCGACTTGTAGAGATTACGAATTACTCAGTAAGTAGTATTTAACACTGTGATCCATGTTCAATTAGAAACCAAGTTAAAAACCCTCTCACATTTTTTGATGAACAACGAAAACTGGATTATTGGCGTTTTGTTTCTTACAAGTAGAAAGATATATAGAAAATTCAATTTCTGTGATAAATAGATTTGTATTTTTTCTAAAAAAAAACACTTTACATTTTGCAAAAATGCAACAGTCATATCAACTTTTTACCTCCAATTTACAAAAATCGTTTTACAGGTACGTTGAACGACATTTTGAGTTATTCCGAAACTTGAAGCCGTTATTTTCAATAAAAAATACAGATCAAATAGAAATTTAATTTTCTATAGGTCTTTCTATTTGATAGAATCCAGTTTTCGTTGCATTTACGTCATAAATGTAAGAGGGCAATGATAAAAAAATTGTGCAATAGTTATGTAAAACACTGTTTTAAACTATCACGGTTGTTCACTTAAGTTATATGATTATTTACGGGATATTTACCGTGGTAAGGTTGTGGCCTATGTTCACGGGAAGACATGACATTCATGTCTTCCCGTGAACATGGTGCATGTAACTGCGCCGAAATATCGGGAGCTCATTCCACAACCTTATCACGGTAAATATCCCGTAAATAATCATATAACTTTAGTTGTGTAAAAATAATGCATTATGATTCACCTGCAGAGTTCGACCTTCGCCGTCATCTCCATTTCTTTGCAGCCACAGCTGAATCGAATTTTCACTCGATGCAGTATTGTTCTGTTCAAACGGACCTGTCACAGTGACTAGCACTATCACTCTATCATCACATGGAGGGAGCTCATATTCTAAAATTTAAATTTAAATTTTAGTTTAAATCACCAGACTTACTAACATAGAAAATGATAATAAATTAAACAAAACCCTAAAAGAAATTGCTTGCAAAATGATACTAGGTATAGCTTATACAAGTATGTATTTAGAAAACAATTCAATTATGTGATGGTAGCGGATTGTTAGATTAGTTTTAGTTTTAGATTAATTTTAGTTTTAGATTAATTTTAATTTTAGTTTAAATCACCAGACTTACTAACATAGAAAATGATAATAAATTAAATAAAACCCTAAAAGAAATTGCTTGCAAAATGTTACTAGGTATAGCTTATACAAGTATGTATTTAGAAAACAAATCAATTATGTGATGGTAGCGGATTGTTAGATTAGTTTGAGTTTTAGATTAATTTTAGTTTTAGATTAGTTTTAGTTATAAATTTAAATTTAAGATAGTTTTTATTTTACTTGTAATTTTATTGAATAAACAAGTTTTAATTGTGTGATAAATTGATCCACTCCGCAATTATAATTTTTTGTGTTTAGAGATAGGCTTGCGTTTGACTGCCAACTTAATGATGCGGTCTACGGTGGAGCACGCTTGTCTAGAAGAAACCGATTCACTCGCGACTTGTAGACACCCAGATTGTAACTATCGGGGAACACCCATACAGGCAGCGCATTCCACAGAGTAGCACAAGCACAATAAAAGAGGAATCAAAGCGCTTGGTACGGGTTTTCAGAATATCAACCATAAAGCGGTGTCGATTTTTCGTGCCCACTCTGGCAGTCTGATAGAAAAATGGGCAGGGAATTAGATCATGCAGATCCGATGCACTCTCTGAAATGTTACTGTAAACATGCCTTATTTTTTACCTTTGACCTGTCCACTAATAACAGCTGTGTGTAGTATAACGTCACTTTTTTCACTGTTCATCAGTAGCGACACTGTCAACGCTACCCAGCACGCCACCAGACCTGTCAGTTTGACAGCTCGAAATGTATTGTTGATCTAGAAAGAATAAAACAAATCATTACGAATTATTTTATTTTTAGTAGCATACAACCAGGGGTATTAGACTTTGTTATAATAATACAACCAGGGCCCCGATTAGACTTTGTTATAATAATACAACCAGGGCCCCGATTAGACTTTGTTATAATAATACAACCAGGGCCCCGATTAGACTTTGTTATAATAATACAACCAGGGCCCCGATTAGACTTTGTTATAATAATAAAACCAGGGCCCCGATTAGACTTTGTTATAATAATACAACCAGGGCCCCGATTAGACTTTGTTATAATAATACAACCAGGGCCCCGATTAGACTTTGTTATAATAATACAACCAGGGCCCCGATTAGACTTTGTTATAATAATACAACCAGGGCCCCGATTAGACTTTGTTATAATAATACAACCAGGGCACGATTAGACTTTGTTATAATAATACAACCAGGGCCCCGATTCGACTTTGTTATAATAATACAACCAGGGCCCCGATTAGACTTTGTTATAATAATACAACCAGGGCCCCGATTAGACTTTGTTATAATAATACAACCAGGGCCCCGATTAGACTTTGTTATAATAATACAACCAGGGCCCCGATTAGACTTTGTTATAATAATACAACCAGGGCCCCGATTAGACTTTGTTATAATAATACAACCAGGGCCCCGATTAGACTTTGTTATAATAATACAACCAGGGCCCCGATTAGACTTTGTTATAATAAGTTGAGTGACTAAGTTATAATATTAGGTGGTTGTATTTTTCTAGTATAAAAAAATATTTAAAACTGTCAATTTTGAGGCAGTTATTTAGCAATTAAAATCGCAACAATTACAATTTTAAAACAATTTCTTTAGTAGAATCGCGGGGCAGGGCCCTGGTTCCTTAACTTTAAAACGCACGTAACGCAGCGCGTTATGTTTGACCTCTATTTCTTATGAGAATTGATAGGTGTCGAAAGAGTTTTCACGTTTCAAATAGTTTCATGCTTTAGTAAAGTTGCATGTCGAACATCGTCACAGTAACTTTTTTTCTTTTCTGTAGTCACAGTAGATATATAAGCTAAACAGGACATAGTTCGATTCGCAAGTGTCCTTCGATTCAATGACTACCGTTGCCGTCGGTCATAGCGATAGGGTTGCAAAAGATATGCTCAAAACATTGATGTAGGTAAAAGTAGGTCAAAAATGTAATCGAATAGACGACCAAAGGAGAGAAATAAAATCAAATAAATAAATATTTCAGGACTATTTAACACACACGGTCATCTGACCCCAAACTAAGCAAAGCTTGTGATATGGCTGCCAGAGACTGATATACATACATATATAGTTTTAAATACACACTTAAATAGATATTAACAACCAGATATAGAACAAACACAAATGTTCATCACATAAATGTTTGTCCTAGGTGGGAAACGAACCCACGCCCCCAAGCTCAGAAGGCACGTTCAACTGCTAAAGGGGAAACTAGGGTTTTGTTTAAATACTGTAGGTATAAAGCTTCAATTTATTTATTTATTCTGAGTTGGGCATAATGTAGATAAGCGCAAGCCCATCATAAGCCAAGATCGTGTCAAGATACTCAATGGGTTCCGTAGATGTAGCATATTTTTGGGGTCACATTCATAGTTACTTTATAACTCACCGTTCTTCTCGTTGCAGACTTCAATTTTTTTTCATCATCAGGTGGCATTGGTTCCATTAATCTGAAAAAATAAACCTAAAATGACTCTTTCTGTTCATTACCAAGCTAAAACTGGTAATTTCGTTTTTGAATTTTGTGGTGGTAGGAAACCCTCAGTGCGAACTTGGCCAGTTTATTGTCTTACCTAACTACACCATCGTGGATCGATTCGCCGTTCAAACTGTTTATCTGTTTGGCGCCCTTATTGAATATCGTACTATCGCCTTCATGGTTACTGGACTCAAGTTTACCTGAAAACAAAAAGTGCTATCAAATCAGCGTTTTTGTCAGAAGTAAAGGGCGAGAAATTAATTAATTTAGATGACAAAACTGAATGTAGTTAGTAGTTTTGACAAGTCCAAAGGCTACAGTAGCCAGGCCAAAAGCAACAAAAAAAAAAGTTTTGACAGGAGTTTTGGGAGTTTTGGCGCCAGTCTCGTATTATTGGGTAATAATGGTGGGTTATTATACATTAAGTGTTCGTGGACGTCCTCAAGTGTTGAAAAGTAATATAACGCGGTGAAACATGTATTTTTTGGTTTTTCCAAACCTCCATAGAAGCCTCTTGTAAAGTCTCCACCACTTTACAAAGGCGTGACTTTGACAACTTTTTCTTTTTGACCAAGAGAGCAAATAAATTCTGGTCAAAGAAAAAAAAGACGCAGCAACGAAAAAACATATGAACAAAAACAAAGTATAATGTTTGCAGAGACTTAAAAAGTAACTTAATTTTATAAAGAAATCAAGAGAAATAGAAAAACTTTACATTTATACAAATGCTTTTACTTTAAGGCAAACCTTTCAAACCAGGGATGATGTTTGCGCCAACTAAAGACTGGGCTTAAAGATAATAAATATATATAAAAAGTTAATTAAAAAGACCCAGTGTTTACTTTCATTATTGTGAAAGGTAAAGAGTGAATAATGTTTAAAAACCGTTTGTATGTAAAACAAAACAAGCAGATTCAAACCTTATTAACTTGACTAGGATTATTAACTTGTTAAGGCACAAGCAGTATTTTTTTATTTATTTAATTAAAACGTTTACACTAATCACATCAATTAAATCATGAGAATTACATTACATTAGTTGAATAATAAGAATTTCAATAAAATATGAATAATTACAATAAAATTATATAGTCAGGCATAAATTTACAATAATGACAATGACGCTAGCTCTTGTTTATTTACTTTTAATGACATGACATAATGACATTACATGATAATTATGGTGACAAATAGTGACAAAAGACGTTTTCCTTTCAGTTGAGTTTTTAAATGGCGCGAACACTATTCCCTGCCATGAAAGGATCATAAAAGATTTAAAAAAACATAAAACATACCATGCTGCTGCTCATATCGATGCTTGAATGGCGCCAAAAGAGGGTCATACTTGATTTCATCTGGCAACTCCAACCAGACATCCAAGCTGCCTGGAGTCAGGTCACTGCAGGAAATCAAGGAATAAACGCTTCCATGGTCACGCTTTATTTTCACGTGGACTTCTGCCATCTTACATTTTTCAACGACCAATTGTAATTTTTTCAAATACAATTATTTAGAGACAATTCGATATTGTTGGGTTTAAGAGTTTTTGTAGAAATGCTACCACTGTTATGCGAGTATTTTTGTAGGTTTTTTTAAGAACACTATAATTTTATCGCTGATTTAAAAGTCTATGATATGGTCATTGTGTCCATAAACACTACTTCACTTCTATCACTTCAAATGTCGAAATGTCGAATTAAAAAACTTGGGTTTCTTCGCACTCAACTAATAATCAGAAAAAAAAATATAACTTGAGATGTTTAACTTAAATGATAAACAAAAATAATAACATAAAAAATAAACCAGCCAAGAGCGAGTCGGGCTCGCGCACTGAGGATTCCGCACCACCACAAAATTCAATAACGAAATAACCAGTTATAAGGTGGTAATGAACATAAACTTGTCACCGACTCACACTTAGCCATTTTTTTATACTTTAGAGTGTCTACTATAATCATGCCAAGTTTGACGCTTGTACGTATTTCCGTGTATATATTAGAGCTAATACAAATATACGTTAAAAAAATACGTTTGTTGTATGGGGACTGGGGACCCCTTTCGTTTTTACTTTTTGACTTTTTTTTGTATGTTTTAGTTAATTCGCTGTAACATTACAAATTTCAACTGGCTATCTATTACCGTTGCCGTTAATAGGTAGGCCAGACGGACGGACAGACATCGTAGGCTTAGTAATAGGGTCCCGTTTTTACCCTTTGGGTACGGAACCTTAATAAACATCTGAAGCTGGGAATACACATGCCTGTAGCTGGCACACTTGTAAAACAGCTCCTAGCACGTGCCACATACTGTCATGTGTATAAGCTAACTGGCATGCCTGTATCTGCCATGCAAGTAGACAGCACAACATTTCATTTAGTGCTTTTACTGGCATGCAACGTGAGGGCGGGAACGGAGGGAGGGTGGGGAATTGTATGCAAGGACGCAAATTACATGGCAGCTTAACTTGCAAATGACCACAGTGTACCAGTTACTTCCACATGCCATTAACTAGCATGCACGCTACTGTTCCTTTTTACAGGCATGTATTGTGTATTCCTAGCTTAAGTCAAAGGAGGTTGCTGTCGCTACCAAGGAGGTACATAACGCGGGTGAAAATGCGAGACGCAGCTAGTATAACATAAATAATGGCAATATTGTAATTGTTTCTGTAAACAATTATGTACATAGATAATAATTATTTTAAACGATCGATTATGATAATGGCAACTTAGAACCACTTTATGCTAAACCGCTTCAAACTGGCTCGTGAATTTGATACCTACGCTTGTAAAGAATGGCACAGGGGTGGGCTATGAAATCGGAGGTAAAGAAACAGGCTATCGAACAGGTGTTTAGTTTGTTAAAAGTAACAGACTTAAAAAATATAAAATTAAATTTCATACACTTACAGAAGAAACTATTTAAATTGATTAGTAAAGTTCTAATATATAAGCGTTTTTCTTCGGATTAGGAATCTGCTCTTTTCCCGCAAGGCGAATGTCAGTATAGAGCTTGTATGGCGTATTTACAAGTGACGTCATTTATATGTATAGTGCGCTAAAATGCTAATATTTTCCTTAATTTTAAACACATTTCAATTTTGTTTTCTGTTTTCAACTCTGTTTAAAGTCAGCTTCTTATAAAATAATATAAAATAATTAGTCTGGTAGCATATTATTATGTACTAGTGGCCCGCCCCGGCTTTGTACGGGTATAGATTATAGCCTATGTCACCTGAAGATAGTGTAGCTTCCCAACAGTGAAAGAATTTTTCAAATCGGTTCAGTACTTTTTGAGCCAATTCGTTACAAACATACTTACATACAAATCTTTCCTCTTTATAATATTATCTATACTTAATATTACAAAGAGGAAAGATTTGATTGTTAGTTTGTTTGTTTGCATTGAATAGGCTCCAAAACTACTGAACCAATTCGAAAAATTCTTTCACTGTTGGGAAACTACACTATCCCCGGGTGACATTGGCTATATTATAGTTTTTTTTAATAGGGATCCTTACTCAAACTCCAATAATGTAACCCAAGGTGTAAATAAATAAGATTTAAAATTTTGACTTTGCGTGTTTGACAGTTCTAAGACAGGACAACGTCTGTCAGGTCAGCTAGTAGTAGGTAAATATAGTATAGGCCGTATACGCCCGTACACTGTCAATCTGGATTGATGATCCGTGTTATTGAGGAACCTAAGTACTACTACCTAAATGATTATGTAGATACACTATGAGTGCCTTCCGTACCATTTGTTTATGTTATTACCGTTTATTTGTTCAGAATTTAAAGTATTTATGTATTTTGTTAATTTCTTAATGCATGCGAGGACGGACACTATTATTTTAGTTAAAATATTATTATCACTTAAGTGACAAATTTGTCTTTGTGATAATAAAGTTCTTTAAACCTAATCCTACATGAGAGGGGCTTAAAGAATAAAAATGTAGATATTTTTTTTCTAGTAATATAAAGTTGGTCGCCAAACGTAGATCTATCTATTCTGTATTTAAAAAAAAGTGGAGTCTGGCTAGCCTTAGGCCTTCGCTTTAGGTCTTAAGGCCTAAGAGGAAATCCGAAGCCAGAGTGTGAAAACGATCACTTACATCACAGTGAGGGAAAGAAATCCCTCACTAACCTATCGTTAACGGCCACTTATACCAAATTTGACGGTTTTAAATCAATTTTATTCAGTTAAATTACAATATTTGAGCTGGAAAATAATACATGTCACAGATACATCTGTGTTTGAGTTTATGATTTGGTTCAAAAAACGATAGAATAAACTTTCCTCGATCAAAAAAAAAATCTGAAACAAAGTCGAGTTAGTTTATTTTTTTCGTTTTATGCTCTAATGAAAGCTCGTAACAGCCTGGAAATTACATGTACTGAAAGGCAATTTTATTCAATTTTTATTTTATTTGGATAGATTTTTTATAGTGAATAGTTTCGTTTTTTAATGAAATTCAAAGCGTAAAAATGTCGCGAGAATTTGCGCACGCCACGTTCAGTGCCGCGCCAGGCGTCATCGAGGTCGGACCTATGTTCGTTTTTGTCATTGCATTCCCCCCGCGGGCGCCCTGACTCTTGCGTGGCAAAATACATCGTCGCTATAACTTGGCGGGGGCTGAGGGAGCGTTTTGTTGCCTACGCGACTCGGATAACCGGCCGTTAAAGCTTTTTAGTAAATTATTTTTTTTTATTTTTTTTTTATATTCGGGTCATTTTTTCACACACGGTCATCTGACCCCAAACTAAGCAAAGCTTGTGATATGGCTGCCAGAGACTGATATACATACATATATAGTTTTAAATACATACTTAAATAGATATTAATAACCAGATATAGAACAAACACAAATGTTCATCACACAAATGTTTGTTCTACGTGGGAATCGAACCCACGCCCCCAAGCTCAGAAGGCAGGTTCACTACCAACTGGACCAACGGGCTATCTAATTCTTCGGGATTCTGTCAAAGTAAAATCTTATTTACGTCCATAAGTTCCTTATAGTAGAGCGACCACTATTTCGTTATTGTAAGTTAGGAGTCAACTCGGCGGCAATAAACTCCACCGCGCAGCCGAGTTGACCTCTTTTTATTTTATCTTCTTTTCTAGGTGCCAACTCGACCAATCTTCCAAAATACAGTCAGTAAAAAAAACTGTTAAAAATTGAAAAGTTTTCGAATACTATCAAAACTTGTACTAAGGGTACTGAGCAATAAAATACTATGAGAAGTTATTATGTATAGTAAAATCCGTTTCATTTTTTATATTGCAATCCCTTTCTATTTTACGCACAATTTAGCATATTTTGACAAATTTCAATTCTTTTGACAAATTTTTAGATTTATGTATGTATATTTACGTTATTGTAATTTATTTTGACAAAATCTTATTTTTATATTCATGACTTAACTACTCTGTTGTATTAGGAAACAACCTGTAATGATAAATGTTATGTTTTAGTAACTTAATAAATATGTAAGATATTATGTCCCGATGCAAAAAAAACGCTGGTTTTCTAGCCCCACATGATTGTACAACACGTTAAATGTTTACACTTGGAATTGTAAACATGCACATCAACACCATGACTAACAGTGAAAGTACATACATAACACTGCAACACAGTAGAACGTAGTCAAAGTGGTACTAATAACTGTCTTATTCTTTTAATTTCGTCTAAGTTTTGGCTCCAGACAAGTTTCACGTGATATACCTAACTTTTAAGGCGCGGTACAATCGCAAAATTAACCAAAAGAATTGTTTTTAAACGCTTAGTGTGATGTGAGAAAATTAACTGATCAGATTAAAAAAATACTACTAGTAGAAAAAACCCCTTGGTAATAATCTTAAGCGAATAAAATTTTGAAATATTATTTAGATTCTTAAAAAAACATATTACAAATTGCGCAGTAAAAATAGCTTTTGAATTGAAGTACTCTGAATTTTCAGTGACAAAAACACTTTTTTTTGTACGAATTGTATAGCCAGACTAGTCTTTTAAAACTTTAACCAGTTAATTGTTAAATTCATTTACATATTTTGATAAATTAAACAAAAACCCTCAAAATAACATAAACACAAGCACAAAGTCATTATCATCAAATATAAGATTTTATACTTACAATGATGATATACGATTTTCGACTTTAAACAAAGCTGTTTTAGATAGCAAATAGATAATGGCGTGAGCGGCTGAAAAACGAATTTGAAATCGTGATCAGACCGCGCCTTAACTGGACAGCGAGTTTTATCTAGTTTCAAGTATTGCGCTCACCGGCTAGAGTTCTTTCTCTTTTGCACATTTGCAATAGTTTTGAAGATAAAAAAACACCGAATACAAATTTACAAAAAACACTATGTTTAGTGCACTTGGGAATTTCCAAAGATAAAAACCACGTAAATTTCTCTAAAATCATCCCGGAAATAACCCAGTATATATTTGACTAGTCTATATGGTAAATATTCATACGCGTAGACTTTCATATAAGCTTTTAATCTGCTTTTGGCCTCTTTATTCAGCTATTTCGCAAAATCCATTGTTATGAAACTTTTGTAATCTACCTGCTAATTTAAGCAACGTAGGCCTTCGATCAAAAAATTTATTATTAAAAAATTATAAACATGAAATGCACCTATTATTTTTTCAAGACCTAGGTCACGTAGTTTGCGTGTATTTCAGTGAATCAATCGGTGAATGAGTAAGTGAGTTTAGAGAATTTCAGGATTTGAACGTAATTCTACGAGACAATATTATAAAATACATTCTATGAGCAAAGAGTAATAAGCAGAAGAAATGTTGAAAAAATAAGTGCCAGTGATTAGTTTAATGCAATACAATTTTACTGTGGACAAGCACGCAAGCAGGCATCTGGCGTAGATAACACTATCTATCTATCGGTAATAAATTCCAACAATATATTTATACAGCTTGACACCGTACCTACACCGTTTTCAAAAACTTATTAAAAATCACCAAAAACCACAAATTTTTTTAAACAACAGTTCTAAAACACCGAAAAAAGCTTCACAATACCGGCGCAAGCGATTTTTATCGAATTCCGGGGTCGATAACTTCTAAAAACCAGATACGAGCAGTCCGATCCGCTTCAAACTGGTTACTGATACGTCATACATATTTTCTAACCGCCATGTTTCCTATTCAACATTCGAATGGAATGGAATAATTTATGTTTTTTTTTTCACTTCTTACTGCATGGAGTTACTTTTTAAACAAAAAGACAAAGAGGTTTTATTTATTTATTTGTTTTAGAAATAATTTTATTCAGGAAATAATTGTCTGAATCGTTTGAATAGTAAATTGACTAGCAACGCGTCGCGGTTCTTCTCGCCTGATATGAATCACAGAACTTTATAGTCTGTGTATGAATAGTACGTACATAGGTACCTGTTATATTTTGTTAAGGTGGTACGTTTAACCTATGGCGGGAAAATCAAATTTCAAACATGTTTTTGTCCTTGTAGCTAGGCTTGGTAATTATTGCACTTACGCATGCAAAATGTAGCATTTTTTATCAGATTGAGTTTTATATATTACACTCTTGGGCATAAAACACGTGTTTTGACGTTTCTTACTAGATAAGTAAAATAATTTTTACTGTGATAGAATGCGGACTAGATATTTCGCGATTGCGAGATAAATAATAAAACCGGACAAGTACAAGTAGGACTCGTGCTCTGAGGTTTCCGTCCAACGGAACCCTCAGAGCGGGAATCCAAAAAAAAACGAACTGGGGGCCTACCATAAGGTGTATAAGTAATGTTATTTTGATAATACTTTCTAATTTCGTACCATAGACTTTAAAATACATTATCATTATGTTATTACAACGGCTAGGAAGTTTTGATGACGTCATTCTATTTCGTTCACTCATATTTATGAATTTTAATGATCTGTGGTCATTGCTTGTTTTTTTTTTTTTTTTGGGTTTTGGTCTGGCTACAAATGGTGTTACACTCGTAGGTAGGTTCACAAATAATAACACACTGTATACCGTAGAAAGAAAAGCAACTTTATTTACAAACATTGACATGGCCTTACATTGCCGCGAACGAAACACTTGCGCGATCTAATTTTTCCTATGGCGCCATCTAGCGATATTACTCGGAACTAAATAAAGAATGCCAATAGATTTTACCATGCAATGCGCTCTGGGTTTGGACAAAGGCCTTTGGACCATGTCTTTATTTTGAATCACGGCACTTTATATCATTGCTTGGTTCATTGCCGCAGTGATGCCAATTTAGGGTATTTTACCCTAGATTTAGAGTAAACATTATGTCGCAGAGTAATTTTTAGGGTCTAGAATTGTTTAGGGACTTTATAATCTTGAGGGTATTTTTTTTTGTTACAAACAACAATTCTTGTAACCTTGAAAACTGATTAATTATGGCTACAGATATATTAGTAGTATTGTATTGGGGTATTGTACTAGTATTGTACCATAATGGCGTGTGTAAATCAGAACGCACGTTCGATAAAAATTTAACCATTAAATATAAAAGAACTTGTTGTATTAATTATCTAAAACTAAATCTTTAGCCTTAGGGTATTTTTATATAAATAGTAATGATTTAAGGGTAAAATTAATCAGGCGTTGAGGTAAAATGAAAATCTAGCTTGGCATCACTGCATTGCCGTCAGATTGCTTGGGAGTTTTGGCGCTAACGTGGAAAAAAAACATGTCGGCTCGTTGAATTATTTTCCTATACTTGTGTATTTTCGAGTGTGTAGAACAACTTTAGTTTAATCATTTAATGTATAGATGAACTAACAACACCATTATAATGAAACTGTATTGGCGAAGTTCACACGTGTTCGTTGACAGTTGACAGTCTTTTGTCGACTGCCAACGAACACAGTATATAAGTGGCGGTTGCATTGCAATCACCCTCTTTCTTTGCTCGAACCTCGAAGCGATAACAAGTGTAAACGAATTGTGTGTAAAACAGTTTAAAAGGTGATTTCTTGGCTGAAAAGCTAACAAATCAGAATCGGGATTAATAAGTTACAGATGTCTTCTTATTTTCCCATGTCCACAGAGTGTAATTTGTCTTTTGTTAAGTGGTTCAAAACCTGTTTGCTAGTCATGTTTTTTTTTAGAGCCCTAATTAATAGTTATTTTACAAAGTGGCTGTTTTATTCCTTGCGTTTTCTTGATTATAATTTATTTACTAATGATTAATTTAATACTAATTACTAAATAACTGTGCTCATGTTAAAAGTTCTTCAGATTATATATCCGATTAGTGTACTTATTGTTATATATGCAAATTTCTGCCGCCGATTCTACGGCTGAGCCTGCTGTCGAGTCTGCGGCTGAGCCTGCTGTCGAGCCTGCGGCTGAGCCTGCGGCTGAGCCTGCTGTCGAGCCTGCCGTTGAGCCAGCTGAGCCTGCAGCGGAGCCTCCAGTACGCAGTTACGTAAGAGACATTGTACGCAGTTGCGTAAGATCCGGTGTACGTAGTCGCGTAAGAGCCGATGTACGCAGTTGCGTAAGAGACATTGTACGCAGTTGCGTAAGATCCGGTGTACGTAGTCGCGTAAGAGCCGATGTACGCAGTTGCGTAAGAGACATTGTACGCAGTTGCGTAAGATCCGGTGTACGTAGTCGCGTAAGAGCCGATGTACGCAGTTGCGTAAGAGACAGTGTACGCAGTTGCGTACTGACTTAACTAAACCAGATTCGGTTTTAGTCTGATATGATGTGCTTTTCAGTATGCAGTTGCATTCTGATATTATGTAACATAAAACGATAGTATAAGACTTCAAAATAAGATTGTAAAGTACACATTTAATTAACACGTATAACGTCTATTATCATATAATACATGACACGTATACACGAGGACGTGTAATTGAGTCGGATGGCCGAATGTAGAACAACTTTAGTTTAATCATTTAATGTATAGATGAACTAACAACACCATTATAATGAAACTGTATTGGCGAAGTTCACACGTGTTCGTTGACAGTTGACAGTCTTTTGTCGACTGCCAACGAACACAGTATATAAGTGGCGGTTGCATTGCAATCACCCTCATTCAGATAGTCCGCAATCGAGCGGCGTTCTTCCTAGGCCGCCTCAGCCCCCTCCTCGGCGAGCGTAGTAAATTGTCACTTAGAAATAAGCTGACAATTTACAAAACTTGCATCCGCCCCGTCATGACTTACGCCTCTGTGGCATTCGCCCACGCCTCCCGCATCGATCTGGACAAGTTGCAGGTCATTCAAAATCGCTTCATACGCAGAGCGGTCGGCGCTAGCTGGTATATGCGAAACGCCGATCTGCACTGCGATGTTGAACTCCCATCCATGATTCAATACCTTAAGTATACCTCCCGCCGCTACTTTGACGCGGCGCCTCACCACCCCAATCCTCTTGTAGTAAAATCCTCCGACTACTCGACAGACGTGACAGACCCTCCTCCTCTCCGTAGACGCCCTAGAAACATCTTGGGCGACCCGGACGACCCCATCGCCGTCGTCACCGCGGCGGCGCTGGGCTCGCCCGATCCGACTGCTCCTAGCAATAGGAAATATTCAGTTTTTGGTACAGGCGTCGGTTACCAGAGGCACACACACACACACAGCGATCCCGCCGGCAGGATCGTAGACCCACAGGATCTGTTAGAAGATCGGTTAGTTTCTCTCCAAATAATCATTCAGTTCAACAAACCGTTGGGGCTCCAGGGCACACCCCCTCTGGGGTGCCTGGGCAAGTCTGATTCCCACTCCCGGCGACGGCCCAAGCCGAGGTTCGTACCTTCGAGGTGCCCTTGTGCTAGTCGCCTATAAACTTAACCACCAAGTTATGCCGAACGCACTCTGCGTTCGCTAACTAGTCCGGTCAAGCTGTAGAGGCCAAAAGGCCAACAGTAAAAGTCACTCACTAAAAAAAAAAAAAAAAAATTATCTACTTCAATCATGCCAAGTTTGACGCTTGTATGTATAAATACTAGAGAGCGGTCTCTCCTAACACAGGTTGTCAAAACTTAACAGGAGAGGCCAAACACCTGTATATTATAAAAATCAGTTAACAAAGATTTTTTTTGTGTCGCCCCCGTCACCTCCATTTCGTTTTACTTTTTTATTATTTCTTAATTAATACGCCGTAACATTACATATTCCGTGAAAATTTCAACTGGCTATAGATACGCTACGGCTTACGACTGGCTTTACGGTTCGAAAGCTACAGCCGTTTACAGGTAGGACAGACGGACAGACAGACAGACGGACAGACGGACAGACGGACAGAAATTGTAGGCTTAATAATAGGGTCCCGATTTTACCCTTTGGGTACGGAACCCTAAAAAACTGCTTGTGTTTTGGAGCTCAGTGTCACAAATATCGTATCATAAGTAGTAGGTACAACATTGAGGCTTCTATTACCATTTGCGACATCGTAATTGTACGAAAAAGCATTTCTGCAGTTGCAGCTATAAAGAACAAGCAGAGGCCGAACCGTCAGCGATTCTGTTTGGGTGGTTGCGAAAAGTTACGCGACCGCAAACCGTATCTCGGCGCGTTAAGGTTCACGTTCGCATGATTTTCCGCAATCACCGGTCGCAAATAAATATAGGATAGAGGTATAAAGAGATGAGACAGGCAATTTCCTAACTTGAGGCTCGTTTAGAGAAGCTATTCTAGATTTCTAAAAAAAACTTTTTCATTACTCATACTCGGAAAGTAGGTCTTAAGTTGCCTGAGGAGCGGGTTGAAAGTAATACATTTCAGCCCTAGGGAGAATCACTTTCAACTGACCAGGCCCTTCTTTCCCACAGGGAACCCCACTCTGGGCACGTGCCCAGGGCCCCGCGATCGACAGGGGCCCCCTAGTTCCTGCCAGATCACCTAACGACAACCGATATTTATTACCGACAAATATATTTATTTCGAAAAAATCCAAAGAGAACAACAAAACCTACAACAACTACAATACCTACTTGCTTATTAGCTTTACTCTACTCTCGCCTGAAAATCAGCATATCAACTTTCTTTGTCTATTCGAACAAAATAGTGCTCTGTCAAGGTCATAGGGGTCCCATTATTCTAATGTGCCCAGGGCCTCTAATAGCTTAAAGACGGCCCTGACAGTTGAAAACTGACAGACACTAAAATTATTAAAAAAAAACTAGTTCTAATTTCACATGTGTATTGAACATAGATTCAGTATTATACTGAATCTATGGTATTGAACCATGTTCCAACTTTTTTTTTTAACTCAGAGGATTATGGTCCAGCGCTTCTCGTGCAGTTGCCAGTGTTAGATGATCCGATCTTCATTGTAGAGTTTTGTTTATACTTCCGTATTGCAGATATGAATTAACACAATCAGTTCATTTTTTTATTTTTAGTTTCCTTATATTCGTAATGAAAAGCACAGTGTTTACCTCGGAGTTAAAGACTTATTTGGTCCCAAACCCCGCCTCGGGACTAAATAAGTTACTTCCACCCCTAGGATAACAATGTATTATTTTATCATTAGTAACCCGCTAAGAATGTAGAGTAAATATCTCTTCATTTTTTATGTTCCACACACATAGGGTGTAAACGGGATTCTATTAGGTACCTACTAAGCCTACGCTGTCTTTCTATATGTCTGTAGGTCTGTCTATCTGTCAGTCTGTCTGTCTGTCTGTCTGTCAATCTGTTTGTCTGTATGTCTGTCTGTCGTACCTTTTAACGTCTGTATCTTTCGAACCGTAATATATAGCCAGTTGAAATTTTCACAGAATATGTAATGTTACGGCGGATTAACTGAGAAATTATAAAAAGGCAAAGAGTAAAAACCAAAAGGGTGTGTGTCCCCATACAACAAACGTATTTTTAAACGTATTATTGTGTTAGCTCTAATGTAAAAACAGTAATACGTACAAGCGTCAAACTTGGCATGATTATAGTACACACTAAAACAAATAATAAATACTAGCCAAGTGCGAGTCGGTGACAAATTTCTGTTCAATACCAAGTTATAACTGGTAATTTCGTTATTGAATTTTGTGGTGGTACGGAACCCTTAGTGCGCGAATCCGACTCGCACTTGATAGGTTTATTTTTGGTAATTTAATATTTTATGTTTTTCTTTATATTTTTAGGGTTTTTATATATAACTAATATTATAAAGAGGAAAGATTTGATTGTTTGTTTGTTGAATTGACAATTTAATAGGCTCCGAAACTACTGAACCAATTTGAAAAGTTATTTAACTGTTGTGAAGCTACACTATCCCCGGGTGATAAAGGCTATATTTTAATTCCAAAAAACTAGGGATCCTTACTAAAACTCCAATAATGTAACCCAAGGTGTAAAAAAAATCAGACTTACACTCGTGCGAAGCCGGGATGCGTTGCAAGTATAATATATAGAAATAGGTCTACGTTTGGCCACCAACTCGCCTGGTGTTAAGGCGCGGTCTGATCACGATTTTGAATTCGTTTTTACCCACTCACGCAATTATCTATTTGCTATCTAAAGCGGCTTTGTTTAAAGTCGAATATCGTATATCATCATATTTGATGATGATGATGACTTTGTGCTTGTGTTTATATTATTTTGAGGGTTTTTATTTAATCTATCGAAATATAAACATTAATATTAACAATTAACTGGTTAAAGATTTAAAACACTAGTCTGGCTATACACAAGTCATACAAAAAATATATTGTTGACACTGAAAATTCAGAGTACTTCAATCCAGCAGCTGTTTTTGTTGCACAATTTATAATATGTTTTTTTTATGAATCCAGATAACTTATCAAAATTTTATTCGGTCAAGATTATTGACAGGTGTTTTTTCTACGTGTCGTATTTATTTGAATTTGATCACAGTTAATTTCGTCACATCACACTAAGCGTTTAAAATTCTTTTAGTTACGCGATTGTACCGCGCCTTAAGTTTAATGTTTTATGTTAGCTTCAGTAGCGGAAAATAACTAGTTAAAAAATTTTTACTACTCACAATTAACTAAACTTTTTCACTATCACTAAAGATAAATCGAATCTGAGATTGTCACGACTCGAATCTTTACAATAATAATATTACAATTAAGACGTGCTGATCGGACAATAGCTGCGATACTGAATGGCAAAACAATATAGTTGGTAAGAGAATGTGTTAACGAATTCTGTATATTCATGTTTGTAAATTTTACAGCTCGCTTGAAACTTCAATGCCTGAGGCCTACCTCTTAAGAGGCCTTTTTTATTATAAATAGGCTTGCGCTTGGCCGACAACTCGCCTGATGTTAAGCGATGATGTGGCCTACGATGGAGCACGCTGCCTAGAAGAAACCTGTTCACTCTCGTCTTGAAGACACCCAGATTGTAACTATCGGGGAACACCCACTCAGGCAGCGCATTCCACAGACTAGCAGTTCGCACAATAAATGTGGAATCAAAGCGCTTCGTACGGGTTCTCGGAATATCAACCATAAAGCGGTGTCGATTCTTCGTGCCCACTCTGGCAGTCCGATAGAAAAATGGGCAGGAGGGAATTAGATCATGCAGATCTGTAGCACACTCTCCGAAATGTATCCGATAAAAAAACCGATAGACTAGCAACCTTGCGCCGATGCTCAAGATTAAGAAGCTTAGTCTGAACCAGGGATTCGTTGCTGATGAGCCTCTTGGCACGTCTCTATAGATTCCAATGCCTCAAGCTGGTACTTAGCTGATCCATCCCAAAGGTGAGAGCAGTACTCCATGCACGACCGAACTTGTGCTTGGTAGAGTGAAAGCAACTGTTCCAACGTGAAGTACCGTCGCACCTTCGATAGGATACCCAGCTTTTTGGCAGCCAATTGAGCCTTGTTTTCAATATAGGAGCCAAAGTTGAGGGTAGGAGACAGAGCAACGCCCAAAAGCTCAAGCTGATCAGTTATCGGAATGGATACATCCCGGAAAGTAGGAGCCATTTGGAACGGCGAAATGAACCGTTCAATATTAAGTATTTGTATTTTCGGGCATAAAACGAATAAATAAAGCCGTAATGTTTAAGATAAATATAAAATAAGTAACAACATGAAAACATGTTAACATGAAAATGTTTATTTTATGACAGTAATTTAACGAAATCCATTCTCAAACTTTCCCTCATAAAGTATTACGAAAAACTAATTTTGTAAATTAGAGGTAGCTAATGGATATGTTGAGTTTTACCAATATCTAAAGCCGCCACATTCAATTAAAAATACAGATCTATTTAAATCAGCAACTGAATTTTCGACAGATCTTATTAGTTGTAAGAAAAATTATACTAAAAATCCAGTTTTCGCCAAGCGCGCCGAGATACGGTTTGCGGTCGCGCAAGTTATCATATCAACTAAACAGAATGAAACGCAGGGGTTTATTAAATTAGTGTAGTTTAATATATTTATTTTAATTTAGTTTGTAACAAAGTTTGGGTCTTACTTCTTCTTTCTTTCTTTCTTCTTTTATCTTTATTTTGTAGATAAGTTTATTATGATTCCAAATATGTATACTTTTATCGTAATAAATTATTAATAGACCCTTCGACCAAAATAGAATGAATAGACGGGCCATGCCATTTAACTTGCTCAGTAAAAATGAGTCAAACCGTCGGACATATTATACTTGTTTTTTTTTTTTTTTTATTCATAAAGAAACACCAACAGTAGGTACACATATTAAATAATACAAATAACACTTATAACACAATAAATATACTTCAACAACTAATTATAACCATGTACAGTACATTTGTTATAAATAATAGATAGTTTTTATTGTTGTGTATTGACACTTCGGGAAAGCACACGAAGGCATAATTTTGTCAGATGTTTGTTATCATGTAACAATAGACTCGTGTTGCACTTCCTACGGCTAGAGACCGACTGAAACGAAGTGAACGCTAGCGCTCATTTTGTAATCTTAAAAAATGCACTTTTCTGGGCCCGTCCATTCATTTTATTTTGGTCAAAGAATAGACCATTAAAGTTTTTTTTGTTTGTCGTTTTTCTGTGGAAGATACCCAATAGTTTTTTTTTCAACTCAGGCATATTTTATTTTCAAAAATGTGCGAGCGAAATATATTATGTGGCACCATACAATCACAAAATAATGCACGACTCGATACGCACTTCACTGTAACTAATGACTATAACATTTGTAACTTTGCAGTGTTATAAACAAGACCTTAAACGCAGAAAATTCCGCGAAAATATCAACTGTCAAACTAGAAAACAGTCCGTCCCGGTGTATATATTACTCTATGGTCCCGGTGTATATTATATTACTCTATGCATGCTCTATGCAGTCCGTTCTGTCAAAATTTTACAGTCAAAATTTTCGTAACGCAAAATATACAATGTTATGATCAAAATTGAATAACAAAATTATCAGTTGGTATTTAAATCTAAATTAATAGTGTTTAATTCGTTCAAGTAAGAAACTATAACTTACATAGTTTTTAAAAATAATTAATAGGCTTGCGTTTGACCACCATCTCGCCTGATGATGCGGTCTACGTTGGAGCACGCTTGCCTAGAAGAAACCGATTCACTCGTGATTTAAAGACACCCAGATTGTTACCATCGGGGAACACCCATTCAGGCAGAGCATTCTACAGACTAGCAGTTCGCACAATAAATGAGGAATCAAAGCGCTTCGTGCGGGTTTTCGGAATATCAACCATAATAATAATAATCATGTTATTTCTGACAATGTCCATATTTATTTTACAAAATACTACACCTACACCTGGTCTCTCACTATGGGCCTCATAAGCAAGCTCAAAGTCGCACAACGAGCTATGGAGAGGGCTATGCTCGGGGTTTCTCTACGAGATCGAATCCGAAATGAGGAGATCCGTAGACGAACGAAAGTCACCGACATAGCCCACCGGATTAGTAAGTTGAAATGGCAGTGGGCAGGGCACATATCACGCAGAACAGATGGCCGATGGGGCCGAAAGGTTCTGGAATGGAGACCACGGACTGGTAAGCGCAGCGTAGGACGTCCACCCACAAGATGGACAGACGACCTAAAAGAGACCGCAGGGAAACGCTGGATGCAGGCCGCTTCCAACCGGCCCTTTTGGAGATCGATGGGGGAGGCCTATGTCCAGCAGTGGACGTCCTACGGCTGAAATGATGATGATGATGATGATGATGACACCTACACCAAAAAAAAAACAAATTAATATACAATAAATAAATAATTAAAAACAACAAAAATTCTAATGAAACACAAAAATGCATTGATCAATAATTCTACACCAATAAGATTCTACACGATTTAAAATTCAAATTAAACAATAAATAAATAATTAAAAACAACAAAAATTCAAATGCAAAACAAAAATGCATTGATTGATAGTATAGTAATTAGTACTCATTAACTACAAATAATAATAAATATAAATTAAAATTAAAATAATTACCTTAACCTAAACTTCGGTTTGGTAACGGTATAAAGCGGTGACGATTTTTCGTGCCCGCTCTGGCAGAAAAATGATCCGATAGAAAAATGGGCAGGAGGGACAGGAATTAGGTCATGCAGATCCGATGCACAAAAGTATACCTACCTAAGACTTTAACTTGTTACAGTCCGGCCGCTAAAAGTATGGGTCTGACAATTGCAATTCTGATCGCCTGGGAGCGGGGAAGGTCTCTCGTTTGGGACGCCACATGCGTCGATACGTTAGCCCCTTCTCACCTCAGTTGGGCAATTCAAAAGGCTGGAGCCGCGGCGGAGGCCGCAGAAGACGCCAAGCGGCGCAAATACGCATCACTATCAAGTGAATATATATTTATGCCGCTAGGCGTCGAAACTTTTGGTCCATAGGTCAATGTACCAAAAAGTTTTTTAAACAAATTTCCTCACGATTAGTTGACGCGGCTGGTGATAAGAGAGCTGGTTCATTAATCGCGCAGAGAATTTCTTTGGCAATACAACGCGGGAATGCAGCCAGCGTTCTTGGTTTTTTACCAGGCATGCAGACAGCTTCTTCATTTTTAGAGTTCCGTACCCAAAGGGTAAAAACGGAACCCTATTACTAAGCCTACATTGTCTGTCTGTCGGCTGTATCTTTCGAACCTTAATAGATAGCCAGTTTAACAGAACAGAAGTAGCGCATTGCACGACTGTGTGTAAGCGCCATGGTTTTGCTTAGGGCCTTAGTCTCAGATTTGATAGATTTCGAAAACTTTTTTCGTTTACGTATTGTTCCATACATTTTAGTAAAGCGCTTCCAGCGGGAACTCGGAGGAACTAAAATCCGTAGTAAGCGGCGATAAAGATTGCTTCACTATAATACGAAAAAAAAACGAATACCTTTCAGCCCAGCAATGTATGGAACAATACGAAAACGAAAAAAGTTTTCGAATACTATCAAAAACTTGTACTAAGGGTAAAGTGTTGCTTAAAAGTGGTAAAACCTCGCCTTAAAAAAACCTTCGAACTGAGAACTTCATTCTAGGAAGTCGGTTGGAATATTGAAACCACAAAACACCAGCAAAAAAATAACAATTTCTTTTAATAAAATTTCAGATCAAGAACATTCACAATGCCGCCGCCGTTCCTAAAAATCCCAAGCCAGATCCCTATAACCATGGACGCACACAGAAAATGGTGCGTCTTGCTCAAAAAAGCCCACTTGATAGTATCTAATGACATTGAACTTCAGGTATATAATATATTAACCTAAGTACTTATTTTCTTCGATCAAAATAAAATGAATGGACGGGCCCAGAAGAAGCGCAGTTTTGAAGATTACAAAATGAGCGCCTGCACTCACTTCGTTTCAGTCGGTCTCTAGCTGTAGGAAGTGCAACACGAGTCTATTGTTACGTGATAACGAAACATCTTACAAAATTACGCCTTCGTATGCTTTCCCAAAGTGTAAATACATAAATAAAACCGGTATACATTTTTGTAACAAATATACTGTACATTTGTATGATTAGGTGTTGAAGTATATGTCCGACGGTTTTGACTAGTTTTACTGAGCAAGTTCAATGGTTAGGGCCCGTCCATTCATTTTATATTGGTCGAAGTGTTTACCTACTTATGTCAGGTAGATTTATAACTACGGTTTGGGTGCCTGGAAGAGATTGCTTATAGCGATAAGGCCGCCAATTATTTTACTAGTTTTAAGCTGTTTTTGTCATATGTATGCCACATCTGGTATGAACAATAAATAGGTAATTATAATTATATCAATATTTCTTTGGTTAGGGACAGTGAAATACTTAATATTAATAGCTACAGGGTGTCTGGAAAGTAGAAATTATCGGAGATAATAAAATTATTGTACTCATTATTATGAATAACTGTTACTCTGGGACCAACCCTGAATATGCGAAAAAGATGAGCTATCCCCATCGAGATACCAATTCTATCTCATGTATTTATATTGTATTTCGATGGCTGTCTCATACAAAAAGTTCATTTGACTGATTGACACTCAAAAAAATGTATGGAACAGCTGGGGTTTTTTTCGCGATTTCAGTGTTGGTCCACAGTAACCCAAAATTTACCGTATTAAGTACTAGCGACCCGCTACGCACGGGTGTAACTTACGTGCGAAGCCGGGGCGGGTCGCTAGTTACATATATAAACCTTCCGTGAAAAATTCTCTAGCTGATGGTGAAAATCACATCAACATCCGTTGCGTGTTTTAGGAGGAATTAGCGGTTATATAGACAGACAGACGCGGAAAGTGATTTAATTTATACTATGTAGAGATATGTATGTAGGTAGGCCTCCCACTAGATGGACCGATGACATAGTAAGAGTCGTTGGCATACAGTGGATGCAAAAGGCAGGCTGTCGTTCAGTGTGGAGGTGGAGGCCTATGTTCAGCAGTGGACGTCTTCCGGCTGATGATGATGATGATGTAGAGATAGAGATAGAGAAGAAGATAGAGATAAATAAGCAATTTAGTAGCCTATACAGCTGTACTATTTTCCAACCCTAACTAAAACAGTTCAAATCCAGTAATTTTTTTTTTATTATGTAGGGAAGTGATAGAGATTTTGCCTGTTTATTTGGACTAGGAGCTTGGCGACATATTTTCAATTTGAGGGTGTTAGCTAGACAGCTGAGTTAATTAGACAGAGCCCTGCCACCGTGCTATGGTTTCTTCACGATGATTATCTTTACCGGCGGCGTGAGGTATTCGAACCAAAGATAATTTATAACCACTTGATCGCGCATGTAGTCAAAATTCCCTTTTGCAAAATGATGCCACGTCGGTCGCGGGGGGCAGCTTGTGATTGGAGACTCGACGCGACTCGACGCTTGTGATTGGAGAATCAAAAGTCATTCATTCAATTCGCGCCTAGGATTGGCCCCGCTCGTAATAGTTTAGGTTGACATGTTAGAACCTTTTCACACCACCTGGTGTGAACTGGTGTGGAAACAAATCCAATTAGATAATGTCCAATTAGATATCATGCAACCTCAACGTAAAGTAAAGCATTATCTCTTACGGGATATAAAGTTGTATGAAACTCCCTATAAAGTGATTTGAATTTGGTACGTCAAACAAATTCGTGTGGAAACTCGTGGAAACTCCAAGTAAAAAAAAGCCCATATGGCATTGTAAAGAGGTTTGTTAGAAAATCGAACTGGCCACCAAAAGCAGATCCCAAAAAAAAGGTGCGTTTACGAAGAATGTGAAACAAAAGACGGTGTGGTGCTGTGATTTTCAGTGAAACCTGGCTTTTTATTGTCTCGCAGAAGGTGTGAAAAGTAGAGTATGCTCCTCTGGAATAAAGCCTGTCTTCGTCTTGGGCAGCTTGAACCCCTCGCTTCACTCAGGACTCTATATAACTCCCTCGCTACGCTCGGGAGTTAACTCTAGAGTCCCTCGTTACGCTCAGGGTTCAATTTGCCGCCCGCGACGTAAGACACTGCTTTATTCCCTTAGTGCATAATCTACTATTGGCTTGTGCGGGGTAAAGGATGAGCAGTCAAGTGCTTATATTGTCATTGATTCGAACACACCAACCACTAAACTATCATCGCTACAAATACATATCATGTTTTCAGAATAAAGCTGCCCGCGGTGTACGCCTCAGGCAGCGAAATTTCCCGCCAGAAACAGTCGGCCGAATGTACGCAGAGTATTGCGATTTAATCAATAAAATGTACGACGCGTACCTGAACAGTGTCCATTTACAACGAGCACCCTATATGCTGGAACTGATAAGTGTCTTCCTTAAGAGGTACCTTCTTTATATAGTTTCATTCTCTATTTCAAGGTTCAAGGTCGTTCAGCGAGCTATGGCGATTCTCTGAGGGATCGTATTCGGAACTAAGTTATTCCCCAGAGAACCAAAGTCACTGACGTTTCTCAGTCAGCAAGCTGAAATGTCAGTGGGCCGGTCCGGTCATATCTGTCGCAGAACTTAGATTGTTCTACAAAACCAAGGTTGCTCAGCAAACTATAGAGAGAGCTATGCTCAGCGTTTCTCTGATGGATCTTATCCGGGACGAAGTTATTCGCTAGAGAATCCGAGCTATGGACAGTGCTAAGACGTTTCTCTGAGGAAACTTATCCGGAACAAAGTTATTCCCCAGAGAACCAAAGTCACTGACGTTTCTCAGTCAGCAAGCTGAAGTGTCAGTGGGCCGGTCATATCTGTCGCAGAACTTATAGTTAGAGTGCTCTACAAAACCAAGGTTGCTCAGCAAACTATAGAGAGAGCTATGCTCTGCGTTTATCTAAGGGATCGTATCTGGAACGAAGTTATTCGCCAGAGAATCCGAGCTATGGACAGTGCTAAGACGTTTCTCTAAGAGATCGTATTCGGTGAAGTTATTTGCCAGAGAACCAAAGTCACCGACATGGCTTTCTCAGCAAGCTGAAGTGGCAGTGGGCCGGTCATATCTATCGCAGATTCGCAGAACTTACAGTTTTAGATCTCAAAAAAGTTAAAGTTGCTCAGCGAACTACCTATAGAGAGACTCTCTCTCATAGAGAAACGCCGAGCATAGCACTCTCTCTCTCTGATATGCTCTGCGTTTCTCTGAGGGAACGTATCCGGAACGAAGTTATTCTCCAAAGTCACCGACATAAGTCAGTGTTCTGTTTGGGCGCTATTACACATGGTGACGAGGGTCTGATGATAGAGTCAGAAGGTGGATAGCGGAATCCTTAAATCATTACTGGTAAACCCCTCGAGTTTGGTTTCATTTGGTTTGTTTTAACGAGCAGCACCAGCCCTAGGGTAGAGCCGGATCCCAGAGTCCCGGATAAGCTACAAGCTACTTTTTATTCCGGAAAAATTATAGATTCCTGTACGTTAGAAATGGAAGACAATCTCGTTCTACCCTGATCCAAGCCTATCTACCAATTGTATATTTTTCCACTGTGGCGCTTTATTTCGGAGTGCGGTCAATAACGCACCGCGTTGTTTGCCGCTCCACAACGCGCGCGCTTCTATACGTACCTGCCTACTTCTATTATATAGAGCTGGTGCCTTACGGCCAACTGCTTACGCGGTATCAAACTAACGTTAAAACCACGCCGTTTGGAAAATCACGCGAACGTGCCCAGATACGGTTTGCGGTCGCGCAACAACCAGGGATTCGTTGCTGATGAGCCTCTTGGCACGTTTCTCAATAGACTCCAATGCTCCAAGCTGATGCTTAGCTGATCCATCCATCCCATCTTTTCCAGAGTATACGAACTTCGTCGTGAATTGGAGCTGATAATTGTAAACGACTACATCTATATCGATGGTTCTCTTCAGCAACTCCACAAGACACCATTCGACATACAGGTTATACCTGGCCTCTTTGCTTAAAATATCTGACTCTAGGATATGGCCCAACGCCCTGGTAAGTCGATTATAAAAGCCACGGAATAGAGGGAGAGGGGTATGGAAGTGAAAAGAAGGTGAGACCGGCTGCCGGGAGTTTTAATAAGGATCCCTATTAAAAAAATAAAATATATATAGCCTATGTTACCCGGGGATAGCGTAGCTTCCCAACAGTGAAAGAATTTTTCAAATCGGTTCAGTAGTTTTGGAGCCTATTCAATGCAAACAAACAAACAAACAATTGAATCTTTCCTCTTTGTAATATTAGTATAAATATCTTAGCAACACAATAAAGATAAGTTTCAAATTAGTTATATTTTTTTACAGATTGTAGTCCCGTACCATTTGCCCTTGGAATCTCGTCCGGATTCGATAGAGCAGCTGCTACAAGAGATGTGGGCTGAAGCTTATAGGAGGAAGATCACCCCAACGCCTGTAAGGAACTCCTCTTTTACTCGCTCGTTGCTGAGTGTTTGATGATCCCAAACTGTTACCTTCTGGAAAATCAATATCAATCAAAATCTTGAAAACAAAGTCACGGCTGCACCCTGCGCAGGACTTATATGAGATTGCAGTTGCACCAGCTGGCCTTTGTGCCTGACTTGAGTCACCAGGATCTTCATAGAAACGCACCGGTCCCAGTTCATTGCATGAAGCATCATTCCCCGGAGACTGCTCCCAGCTGTGATGACGCGGATCACACCATGCCGTTGTCTTCTCTGGGCTCGTTTAAATAAGTGGTCAATTCACTAAATCTGACCACCAACGAGCCTAAAGACCTTTTAGCCAGCTCTTAGGATAGGTAGATAATTATCTCCATCATCAGCCAGAAGACGTCCACTGCTGAACATAGGCCTCCCCTTAGAACGCCACACTGAACGACAAGCCTGCCACCTGCATACACTGGATGCCCGCGACTCATGATCCATTTAGTCGGAGGCATACCAACGCAGCGTCTTCGTTCGTGGTCTCCACTCAAGAACCTTATTCGTCCTCATCAGTTATCAGCTATGTTGGTGACTGTGGTTCTTAGGCGAATAACCTCGTTTCGAATTTTATCGCGCATAAAAACTCCGATCATAAGTCTCACCATTGCCCGCTGTGCGACTCTGAGTTTTTCCAAAAGGCCAGCAGTTACTGACCATGTCTCAGTAGCTACCATATGTCACCATATGTACCATTATGTCATCACTAGCAAGACCCACTGGTTAAAGACCCTTGTCTTAGGTAGATAATACCGAAGCCGTATTCTAAGATCAAGTCCGAAATACGGAAATCCGACGAAGGACAGAAGTCACGGATGTCGAAAATCGTACTACGCGACTCTAGTGGCTCTGGGCAGTTCATGTGGCTAGACGTTGTGACGTCAGCTGGAGTCGACCTGACAGAGTGGTAATCAATAGTGGATAAGCATTCCGTCCTTAACTGTTGGCATTTTGGAAAAACTCAGTCACACAGCGGGCAATGGAAAGAGCTATGCTCGGAGTTTCTTTGCGCGATAGAGTCCGTAACGTAGATATTCGCCAAAGAACCAGAGTCACCGATATAGCTGTTAAATTTTGCAGTTTTAGTGGCAATGCGTGGGCCACATCGCTCGAAGAACCGATAACCGATGGGGAAGAAAGGTTCTTGAGTGGAGACCACGAACCGGAAGACGTAGCGTAGGTAGGCCTCCCTCTAGATGGACCGACGACATTTTGGGAGTCGCTGTCATAGCAGTGGATGCAAAAGGCAGGCTGTCGTTCAGTGTGAAGGTTAAAGGGGAGGCCTATGTTCAGCAGTGGACGTCTGACTGATGATGATGATGATTCCGTATGCATAAAACTAGCCCGATGACTCGAGGACATCAGACCTATCGCAGATCATACGTGGATGAGATTGGCCTGAGATAGAGATGACAATGTCACAAGGAGGCTTATACCCAGCAAGGAATCGATAGAGGCTGACAATTTTGGCGATTCTAAGACCCGGCAGATGAATGAGGAAATTCTTAAAACTGCAACATTTAAAGCTGCCCGTAATAGTTTTGTTTCGTTTTTTTCATTTGCTTGTCTTGAAAGTTGGAATCGTCAAAGGAAGTTTAGGAAGTCCTGTGTCTAGATGGAATAACGATAGATGAAAACAGTGACTGGAAGCAAAAAGCTAACTTCGGGCTAAGTGGCGTGCCTTGGGAGAGGGCTATGGCTTCTAAGTCCAGTTATAGATTGAAGAGATTAAGATAACTACTAACATTTTTGTAGGTGCAGTCAGAATCTGATATGTTTGCTTTCGATAACATGGGATTCCAGCCGAGCTCTGCTAAATCTGTTATTATGAGTAAGTTGTTTGAAAATTGTAAAAAGGAAAGGGTACCATGTTTTAATACGTGGTGTCTGTCCGTCACGGCCGATTTTCTCCGGAACCTTTGAAGATCGACTTTATCTATGAAGATCGAACGATAGAGCGATAAAATAAAATAATTGCAGTTAAATTAGTTAAACATAAACACAAATGAGATATAAAACTTTTTTTTTTACATGTTTTGTCAGTTGAATGATGCTGTGATGATGATTTCCTCTATCTTTCCAGAAGAGAAAAGTGTTCACGTGGTTATGAAGCTAAGGTTTCTTCACGCTACCCTGATACAGAAGCATGAGAGGTTCAGGTAATGGTACCATCCTATAATGTCCAGTGCCGGACTAACCACGTAGCAAGAGTAGCAGTCGCTACGGGCCCCGCGCGAAAGGGAGCCCGTATATTTAAACCATCTCTGCCTGAGCGTAATTTTTTGAGTGAAACTTATTAAGATGTGGTATATTGAATTTACTTGATGTCAACGTGAAACTTTATAACTTTTCCTACAAAGACAATCCACGTCAGATACTCGGTAACCGATTATTTTTTTTTGCAATTCGGTATGGCAAAAAAAATTAACCTATGCCAATTCCAAAACCATTTCGAGATTTTAACTTACCAACCCTTATTTTTCTACTCCGACCTTTTAAAACGATAAGATTTTTATTTTTATTTTAACATAAAACTAAGAAATCATTCGACTTTCATTGTCCTCTAAATGACGTCACATTGTAGCATTTTATTTTCTCTGCCTTTTAAGGGTCCCTTTGCAGAATGCGTAGGTATAAAAGTCATACTACTACACGCGCACTTAGTTAGTCGTACTACTACTTTCCGTGTACATACAGCGATGTTTTCGAGTTCGAGGTGCTGGTGTCAAGCGGCGTAGGTCTGCTTTCGACGGCGTCCGAGCGCTAACTGACACGCCGTTTCAAATGATAGACAAAATTAGACAAAAATAATCAAAGGAAAACAAACCTTATCGTGCATAATTTAAGCCATGTCGGTTCTAGCAAAATATTACAAAACGTTAGTAAAACTCTTTTATTTTTCCTATGCCTATTTGAAACATATTTGAACATTTTTTTGCGTAGTTTTGTTTATAAATATGCATACTAATGGATTGTATTTTTTTAATTGATTAAAAACATATATTTTTTGAGAAATGTGTTCCGAAACACCACGTTTTCCACCACTAGTTTTCGTAACTTTCGTAACTATTGATAATCATTTTATGTATAGTTTTTGCGTTGATAGTGTAAAAAAAGAGGTTTCTATCTGTAGATAATAATACTAAATGACTAAGTATTACATAGTCGTCGGAAACGGAACCTAAAGTTAGCTTATTTTATCAGTTGACGGGCTAACGTCCTTAAGAATAAAAATATTATACATTTGACACACTGTTCGTCCCACAGAATAGAATATTTTTTCATTTCTGTGGTTTGACTGTCTGGTTTTTTTCAGGGCTGCCAATATGGGGTGCTTTTTTAGGCTTCTCAACGCAACGAAATTTTGTGCTATATGGTGACGTCACATAATTTCAATTTTCAAAAAAATATTGTAAAATAACTACTCAATAGAAAACAAAAATATTGAAATTAGTTTCTTAAAATAGCCTTATCTACGAAATAAAAATATAAAAACAATACAAAAAAAAAACTTTACATACCGATTTTTTTTTGTAGTTGGTGTGTATGGTAGAACCATATTGTCCATTACATAATATTTAAGTTTATCTTTTAAAGTTTCAACTTTTTTTTGTTGTTTTTTTTTTGCTTGGTCTGGCGCTCTGAAGGTTCCTGCCAACGGAACCCTCAGAGTGCGAGTCCCACTCGTACTTGTCCGGTTTTTTTCTGATATCGTATCACTATAGCACCAGTCTTCGATTTCTTAACACCTGGTATCACGTGTTTTATTCTGACTTCTTAAGATTTTTTATCATCAAAAATATAAAAAATATGCGAGATTTGGTGCGTAACGGGCTCTTAATAAGGCTTCATTTTTCCAGGCGATGGCATTTGGTGAAACACAAGGAGCTATATAGCAAGAGGAAGACTTACTTCAAAGTGGAGCCAAAACCTTTAGAGATAAGGATAAAAGCTGCCGAGTTAATACAGCGAATGTACAGGCAAGGGAACTTTTCTATATTATTATGCATTAGCGACCCGCCCGGCTTCGTACGTGTGTCATTTATGTGCGAAACCAGTGCGGGTCGCTAGTTATATAGATATACTAGCGGTCCGCCCCGGCTTCGCACGGGTATAGATTATAGCCTATGTCACCCGGGGATAGTGTAGCTTCCCAACAGTGAAAGAATTTTTCAAATCGGTTCAGTAGTTTCGGAGCCTATTCAATCCAAACAAACAAACAATCAAATCTTTCCTACTTATAATATTAGTATAGATAAACCTTCCGTGAAAATGTATCTAACTGATGGTGAATACCGCATCAAAATTCGTTGCGTGGTTTAGGAGGAGTTAGCGGCCATACAGACAGACAGACAGACGCGGAAAACGACTTTAATTTATACTATGTAGAGATTAGCGAAGTGAAGTTCCACATTTTCACAAAAAGACCATGCGCACGTCACTTGGGACGAGACGAGATGTAGTGTAGCACTTTTTAGTGTTCCGTACCCAAAGGGTAAAAACGGAACCCTATTACTAAGCCTACGGTGTCTGTCTGTACGTCCGTCCGTCTGTCTGTCTGTCCTACCTATTAACGGCTGTATCTTTCGAACCGTAATAGATAGACAGTTGAAATTTTCACAGAATATGTAACGTTACGGCGGATTAACTAACAAATAATAAAAAAGTCAAAAAATTAAAACGATAGGTCGGGGATACTAAAAACGTTTTTTTTTAAACGTATATTTGTATTAGCTCTAATGTAAAACTGGTAATACATACAAGCGTCAAACCTGGCATGATTATAGTACACACTCTAAAGTATAACAAAATAATAATAAATAATGGCCAAGTGCGAGTCGGTGACAAGTACAAACCAAGCTATCTTACTAATATAGCCGTATAGCCGCCTTTGATAGCCCGTTGGTCCAGTTGGTAGTGAACCTGCCTTCTGTGCTTGGGGGCGTGGGTTCGATTCCCACCAAGGACAAACATTTGTGTGACGAACATTTGTGTTTGTTCTATATCTGGTTGTTAATATCTATTTAAGTATGTATTTAAAAATATATATGTATGTATATCAGTCTCTGGCAGCGATATCACAAGCTTTGCTTAGTTTGGGGTCAGATGACCGTGTGTGCAAAAATGTCCCGAATATTTATTTATTTATTTATTTAATATTATAAATGCGAATGTTTGTGTGTAAGTGTGTATGTTTGCCTGGACTGAAGGCCAAAACTCCTAAACCGATTTAGATGAAATTTGGAATGAAAGTAGCCCATAACCTTGATTAACACATAGATTACTTTTCATCATCATCGTCTTTACCATTTTTCATCACCACGCGGGTGAAACCGTGGGACGCAGCTAGTAACAGGTAATTTCGTTATTGAATTTTGTGGTGGTACGCGAGCGCCACGCGCGCCCTCAGTGCGCGAGCCCGACTCGCACTTGGCCGGTTTATTATGCCTTTTATGTCGTAGGTTACATTTTGCAGTCGACTTTTTTGTCTTCTCTTTTATAATTTTACTTGTTTCAGAGAGGTCATGAGAATCAAAAGGTTTAAACACAGGAACGCAACGACTGACATAATGCTCGGTATGATACCGGACGCTTTTCTGCACAGAATGAACTTCGAAGAGGAAAACAATAAAGTAAATAGAATTATTAGCTTGACTGACAACTCCCTTATTCAGGCTAAACTCCTGAGTCTTGAACGCTGACTCAACCTTATAGACTACTAGCTGACCTGACAGACGTTGTCCTGTCTTAGAACTGTCAAACACGCAAAGTCAAAATTAAAAATCTAATTTTTTTCCACCTTGGGAACATTATTGGAGTTTTAGTAAGGATCCCTATTTTTTTTGTAAATATAATACAGCCTATGTTAACCGGGAATAGTGTAGCTTCCCAACAGTGAAAGAATTATTCAATTCGGTTCAGTAGTTTCGGAGCCTATTCAAACAAACAAACAAACAATCAAATCTTTCCTCTTTATAATATTAGTATAGATATAATACCTACCTATACCTATAAATAGCCTACCTACGCTGCGTCTTCCGGTTCGTGGTCTCCACTCAAGAACCTTTCTTCCCCATCGGTTATCTGTTCTTCGAGCGATGTGGCTTGCCCATTGCCACTTCAACTTGCAAATTTTAACAGCTATGTCGGTGACTTGTGTGTGTCGCTGGCATCCAGTGGATGCAAAAGGCAGGCTGTCGTTCTGTGTGGAGGTCAAAGGCCTATGTTCAGCAGTGGACATCTTCCGGCTGATGATGATGTTTAGGTTCCACTTTAGAGTATTCGTTGTATTGTCGTTGTAAATGCTGCGAAACTTGACTGCGATACTAGCGCTACGGTAATTTGTAGAACCCTTTCGCACATTATCTAACTGCAGCGCTTACGGAAGTTCGAGACAACCTATAACACGCTCAAATTACGGCGCCATCTAAGTTTATACCGTTTTTAGGCAAATTTCCGAGCTACACTCTAATGTTCCGCTATTGTCTTTCCTGCTAGTCTTAGTCTATCTTCCTTCCTTGCCTTTACTTTGCCAGATGTACGAGAAACGCCGTAAAGACAGAGAGAAGATTCGCGACGCGTACATGAAAGAGCAGGAGAGAGAGAGCACGAGGCTGCTAATGTTGAAGAAGGAAAACCAGATCGACGATATTACAGACGAGATATACACCTGGTTCAGGGAATGGTATGGCTTAATTAGGCAAACCCAAGGCCTATTCAGACCATAAGCGTTATTCGCTAACGCTGTGGGCGGCGAAAAATACCGCGAGGTATGCCGCTGGCAGTTCATACAAATACCTGGCGGGATAGCGCGCGGTATTTTTCGCTACAAACGGCGGTAGCGAATTTCGCTTAGGTCTGAATAGACCTGTACAAATTTTTTCACGCTTAGAAACTTGCGGCAACATCAATAACTTCATCAAAGATCGCGTGAGGAAACATTATAAGTTATAACAAACGGCTTACAATCACGATTATGTTTATCGGTCGAGACAAACGACCGGTTTCGGAGCCATTAGTGCTGCTTCATCAGGAATCCGCGCGCGCTACTGGATACGGACGCCCGCGCATCGTTTGTAATAACTTAACGTCATCATCATCATCGTCATTATTTCAGCCGGGGGACGTTCACTGCTGAACATATGCCTCCCCCATCGATTTCCAAAAAGGCCGGTTGGAAGCGGCCTGCATCCAGCGTTTCCCTGCGGTCTCTTTTAGGTCGTCTGTCCATCTTGTGGGTGGACGTCCTACGCTGCGCTTACCGGTCCGTGGTCTCCATTCAAGAACCTTTCGGCCCGATCGGCCATATTTTCTGCGAATTTCGGATTTTAATACAATTTGAATTTCATCATCAGGCAGTCCATCTGTTCGTTAGCTACCTGGCATAAAAAGCTGACTACTTGGTCTGTGATTAAAGGTACGAAGGATACGAGTTCTTCCCCCAATACCCGTACGAGTTGGAGGGTGGCACGCTCGTGGTTCTCCGCGGGGAATACCCTACCGTAGAAGAGAAGATTGTCCAAGACGAGATATTATTGAAGGCTACTAAAGGGAAAACTAAAGAACAGGTCCGTTGAAAGTTAATCTATATATATAAAAGTGAAATGCATCTACTCACTCACTCTCTCACTCACTCAGTCATCACGAAATTTCGAAAACTACTTGATCTAGGGTGACCTTGGGTGTAGAGGTCCGCTAAGAAAGGATTTTGCAGGAGAGTAGAATTAAGGGGGGCAAATGAAGGTTGAAGGTTTGTATGAAAGTCCTTTGTTTTTGATGTTAGGGAAATGAATTTTAAGACTTGGCGAGTCTGTGCGACACCGTGCGCAGCCAGTGCGCGTGCCGTGGCGTCTCGCACGCGCGTGCGTCTCCGGGGTGCGAGTATTTATATCCACGGGGCCCTGAGTTGCAGCCCAAAAAGCCTTTCTGTAGATCCAACCCTGCAGGGTCTACATAATTATCGTTATTATACACAAAAAAGATTGTCTTTGCAGTGTGCTGTTCACTTGTGCAGTAGCAGTCATCATTTCAGCCGTAGGACGTCCACTGCTGGACATAGGCTTCCCCCATCGATCTCCAAAAGGGCCGGTTGGAAGCGGCCTGCATCCAGCGTTTCCCTGCGGTCTCTTTTAGGTCGTCTGTCCATCTTGTGGGTGGACACTGGACGTCCTAGCAGTAGCAGTGTGAGTCTGTAATAATATGTTTGTACTTTAACTCTATTTTAGATAAAGAAAGACCAAGAACGGGCCGCTATCGACGCTGCTAAAGCAGCACATGCGGAAAAGCTAGCGATTAAAAAGGACGCCTTAGCGCTGTTCAAAGCTAGGATGAACCCTCGGACAGACCCAGGATACTCGGTCAAACAGTCTCGCGTCAAAGAAGAGCTTGTTGATGTGAGTATCATACATATCATACATAATTATATACATCGTTGTAGAAAGTGTACTGGAGAAGTTTGACATGTAACTATGGAGTTATTAATAAAGAATTGTATTGTATTGTACAATAAAACAAGGCCAAAATATTTATTTGGCGAGACACGGGTAACATGCAGATGTAAATTGTACACTACTAGTTTGCCCTGAGACCTCGCTATTTTCCGTTTTTAAAAACTTTACAATACATTACAAGGGTGCACATAATTATCAGAACTATTAAGCATAAAAAAAAAAAAATTGAATTATTTAATATGTTGGTGTTTCTGTATGAAATAAATAAAATAAAAATTATTCACCTACACTAAAGTACCGCTCCATTATTTTCCTACCTACCATGATCTTGATTGAAAAATATGACAGCTACGATCACAGATCTACTACCTATAGATTTTCAATGAGCGTGGCTAGCTCAGTGCCTCTCGCTTCAACAAGGTGTGTTGCCACATTAAAATGATTTGCTATAAGTTAGGGTAATTTGCCTACTATGATGGGTAGTGAATCTTCAATGAGTACTTTGGAAACAATACTACCTTTTAAATATTTATATTTTATACACTATCTGCTGCAACCCGCGGAGCTACCTGCAATGTTATACACTATCTGCTGCAACCCGCGGAGCTACCTGCAATGTTCTGGGAAGAAACGTACGTTGTCTGTCCTCATGACACACCCTATCGTCCTGACAAAATTTGACTTAGCCCATGATCTAAGAAAACAAGGTCTAGCAATCTGGGAGTGGTCCCGCAATAATGTCACTGTCCAGTTGCCACTTTATTCAATCAGCTGTTACGTGGTGTATCGTCATCTCTCTCGAACCTGTTGTAAATTAACATCATGACATCATTGCGGGACGCCTACGTAAACATTTTTTCTCGGATTGCTATACCTGGCGGAGTATATTATTATACCATGACTTAGCCGTTTCCTCGTAAAAACAGACAGAAAGTTACTTGCGTTTTTATTATAATTATTTGTTAGGATTAGAATATAGTACTAGAAAAAAGGTTGTAAAGTAACCATAGCATGATTTTTTATGATTAATTAAAGTAATAAAAAAGTCAAAGAGTTAAAACGGAAGGGCAAAGGAAGGGCCCCCATGCAACAAACGTTAAACGTATTTTTGGATTTGTTCTAGTGTAAAAACGGTAATCCGTACAAGCGTCAAATTTAGCGGATTATAGTGAACATAAGTAAAACAACAAATAATAAACACTGGCCAAGTGCGAGTCAGTGACAAATTTCTGTTTACCACTAAGCTAAGCAACGTCGGGCGCGGTCGGTACTTGGATGGGTGACAGCCTGGGCGTGATGTTGTCTTTTTGCACAACTTTTTGTATTTTGTGATTGTAAAGAACTCTCAGCGCGCGAGCCCGACTCGCGCTTGGTCAGTTTAGTTTTTTCATGAATGGAATTATGTATAACATTCCAAATAATTAGATAAATAGACTCTTTAATGTTTACAGTAAAAATTTCACGAACAGCGCGTAGCTTTTTGAATCGGTTCGCCGAAATCGCCTTTTGCTTTTCCAGCTTCATAACTGTGGCCTCATTAATATATATTTAATATTAACATTCACCATATTCATATGGGCATAAAAGGGTCGGTATTTTGCACTTCTTGCAATGTGCCAGCTTTTTTCAGCAATGTGACAGGATCAGTTGGAAACCTGCAGAACGAATAATTTATGTTAGTTGCGGTGGGTAATTTCTTTCATAAACTGGCAACATTCATAATTTAATTTCTAAGTGAATAATTTGATAAAATTCATAGAATTAGACCACAAATCGACCTAAAAACTGACTAATTATGAATAAAATATTTGCGAATTGATATCCTGAATTTATTTAGGTGATCATTACAAGCTTTATATGTTTACTTACGTGTGAAATGATATTTCATCGTATTTTCGCTCACTGCGCTTCTTGCAGCCCAAAATGCTACAACCAACCATTGTAAAATATTTTTTACAATTATTTCTCAGAGGAAACATGCATTTATCACATTTAATCACCAAAAAAAGGCAATAAATATAATTCAAACCCGTTTTGTTTGTCACTGATTATTACAGATTTTGACACTTGAGGTACCAAAAACAGGTCACGCCGATAAGGACAACAAAATCTATTTATGTCCTTTTCGTACTTGTGCTGAGCCATAACAAGTTGTCTCTTTCACTAAAATATATTGCCGATCTGGTTGTGTATATCTGTGGCTACGATAATCAACTGACAATCATCACTTCACTCATACTGACATTATTTCTACAAAATAAGTTCATTTCAGATTCATTATGAACTCCTTCCTTTAACCAACGGTATTTTATAACTTTGTTATTTTAATATCTTTACAAACCCAGCATCGGATTAACTCTTATGAATTAAAAAACAATTACTTGACCTTGCCTACAAAATTTCATGACGATCGCATGAACGGTAGGTACTCGTTGAACAAACATACTAACATACATTTGTTAAAACTCCGTTTTGTCCTCCAGTAGACTCTTAGACCTCACTTTGCACGGTCAATAATATTGTAAACCACCATGGTCCATCATGGTATGCAAAGTTTATAAGAATCTTTAATTCATAAAATCAAAAGTCAAAAAGTAAAAACAAAAGGGCATACAACAAACGTATTTTTTTAAACGTTTTTTTGTATTAGCTCTAATGTAAAAAGGGTAATACTTACACGAGTCAATTTTTTACGTTTTCTTGCGTTTTTACTGTTTTATTATTTCTCAGTTAATCCGCCGTAACATTACCATATTCTGTGAAAATTTCAACTGGCTATCTATTACTTTATTAATATTTAATGGGTAATGTACCTGTATGTACCTACTTTAAGTATATTGTATTATTTAATGTAATTTAATTTTAGTTCTCAATTTATTATTATTATTGTAAATGTATACCTGACTAGATTTATTGTAATTTTTAATATTTTATTGAATTTCTTATTATTTAATTAATGTAATGTAATTTTCATGATTAAATTGATGTAATTTGTGTAACCGAATAAATCAAATTAAATTATATAAATAATAATAAAAAGTAATAACGTTTCGAACGATACAGGTTTAAAGGTAAGACAGACAGATAGACAGACAATGTAGGCTTAGTAATAAGGTCCCGTTTTTACCCCTTGGGTACGGAACCCTAAAAATAAGAATGTATGAAATTAAACTTTGATAATTCCTTTTAGGTTTTAGCAAAGTATCGCGCGAGCTGGTCCCTCTATGACAGACAACCTGATGAGAAAGATGATCCTGTTATATACGGGTATGTTCATTCTCTCATCATCAGCCAGAAGACGTCCACTGCTTAACATAGGCCTCCCCCTGTAACCTCCACACTGAACGACAGCCTGCCATCTGCATCCACTGGATGCCCGCGACTCTCACAATGTCGTCGGTCCATCTAGTGGGAGGCCTACCTACGCTGCGTCTTCCGGTTCGTGGTCTCCACTCAAGAATCTTTCTTCACCTACGGTTATCGATTCTTCGAGCGATGTTCCCTGCTCATTGCCACTTCAACCTGCCAGAGACTGCCAGAGACTGATATACATACATATATAGTTTTAAATACATACTTAAATAGATATTAACAACCAGATATAGAACAAACACAAATGTTCATCACATAAATGTTTGTCCTAGTTGGGAATCGAACCCACGCCCTCAGGCTCAGAAGGTAGGTTCACTAGCAACTGGACCAACGGGCTATCTAAATATGTAGGTGGATATATATATATGCGGCTAATGACACAAAATTATACTAAGGGACGAATAAAGGGGAAGCAAATGTGGGTCGAAAGTTTATAAGAAAATCGCAGACTTCGCGTACGAAGTCCCAACTCATCGCGAGCTACAGATAGGTAGTCTATACTAATATTATAAAGAGGAAAGATATTTTGATTGTTTGTTTGTTTGTTTGCATTGAATAGGCTCCGAAACTACAGAACCGATTTGAAAAATTCTTCCACTGTTGGGAAGCTACACTATCCCCGGGTAACATAGGCTATATTATATTTTCAAAAAAAATTATAGGGATCATTACTAAAACTCCAATAATGTAACCCAAGGTGTAAAAAAATAAGATTTTCAATTTCATCTTTGCGTGTTTGACAGTTCTAAGACAGGACAGGACAAGTCAGGTCAGCTAGTTATTTATATCTGGTGGTTTATATGGATATTTTATTTTATTGACAGATACATAACATCTCTGCTGACTGAAGAAATTATGATTCAGATTCACGAAGACTGCAGAAAGTATGTCGACGTACTTAGGAGGTTGGTATCTATTAAGCCATAAAGTTATACCAAGGAAGATGTAAGAGGAAAGACAATAGCGGAACATTAGAGCGTACCCAGGAAATTTGCCAAAAACGGCATAAACTTAGATAGTGCCGTAATTTGAGCGTGCTATAGGTTGTCTCGAACTTCCGTAAGCGCTGCAGTCAGATAATGTACGAAAGGGTTCTACAAATTACCATAGCGCTAGTATCGCAGTCAAGTTTCGCAGCGTTTCATCACAAGTCACTTGTTTCCTACGTCTTACACTTTCTATTAAAACACTTAATGGTTTGATGTATATATGACCGTAAGTGTTACAGGCTGGACTTAAAACTGCTGAACAAAGCCCAGAGAAAGATGTTCAAGCGTGAAGAGAAACCGTGGCCGAAAGTGAAGCCCAGGGTGAAGCCAAGGAATCCGCCTCCAGTGAAAATCTTCAATGTTGACGACGCTCTCATGGGCACCATTCAGGTATTGATGACTATGATGGGGACGATGACGATGACAGTGACTATGACGAAGACAATGACGGTTACGTTGAGACTGACGATGATAGTGAATATGAAGTTGACGATGATAGTGACTATTATGGTCACAATGGTAGCGATAATGACGAGTCTATGGTGGTGACGATAACAGTGACAATGACGAAGACGATAACGGTTACGATGAGACTGACTATGGCGGTGACGATGATAGTGACTATGTAGTTGGCGATGACAGTGGCAATGATAGTGGCTATGGCGATGACAATGACGATGATAGTGACTATGATGGTAACAATGATAGTGACGTTGATAGTGCCTATGACGTTGACTATGATAGCGATTATGATGATGTAACTATGAATTGACGATGATAGTGGCTATGTCGGTGACGATGACGATGATAGTGACTATGATGGTGACAATGATAGCGACGTTGATAGTGACTATGACGATGACGACAAGAGCAACAATGATATTCTAAGTAATAAAAGATAAGATAAGACAGATATTTTGTAAACTACTATTACTACTTTGTTGGTAATAAGGTATTCCTATTGCAGGAAGTTTTTGACTTTGAACTTGTATCAAAACCTACAAGAAAGTTAAAAGATATATGGGGAGAGATGAATTACGCTGCTTATGATTATAGCATTCTGGACCCTAATGTTGAGTGAGTTTAGTTCTATTTTAGTAAAGGAATAGATCTGAAGTCTAAGTACGGTTCACATTAGAACTAAAATGAAATTTTTCAATTGCACTTCCGGGATATACCTTCGAGTGGTATCGTTGGATTCCTTATGGTGTCAGGAGCACGAAACTGTCGGTCGTAAAGTGCCAAAGTAGAATCCGCACGTGTGCCATACAACGTTTTACAACACATTTGCGAGAAAAAAACAATTAATGGAAATTAAAAAAATACCGTTAAGTACACGCACGGTGATATACAACGGAGCGTGCGATAAAATTCATTACCGCACGCTCCGTTGCATGATCCGTAATGTTTAACTTTCGAACGATGTATACAGGCTTCGTAAGTGCACTTTTTGAGCAAATGTGTTGTAAAAATAATTTATAAATTAGCCTAAATACACGTAAAACATTATTTGTAAAAATATGAAATGTGCCTTAAGCTTACTACGAGTATAAAATATTAAAGAATTTACAACCTATAATTTTTTTTGTTATTTAACAGATGAAATTTTTTTCGCGGCTTATTGGTTGGTCTCTTAGTAAAAGTTGTTGTGTAAAAGTAATTGTGTAATGATGTGTATAACTTGGTATGACAGACCCCTTTCAGCTTAGTACACCCTTTCCGCGTAACCCTGTAGATACAAAACACCCTACTACGGTGACGTCAAGCGCCGTCTTCTTCTGTCTTGTGCTTTCGGAACGGGCATCGCTCCCGGCGCGAGGAGGAACAAGGCCGTAATGCTGTTCGGACCTGAGAGGAACGGCAAGTCGTTCCTCGTCGACTGCGTCGCTGGCGAGATCAGTAAGCCTTTTGCATATTACCAAGGGGTGTCACTCCGCAGTTTAGGTACGTTCGGCCAGCGCGCCTTTCGGGCAGGCGTATGACAGGCATGGCCGCTCGGCTCGCACGCTAGCCACGTCACGCGTAATTAAGCATAATTTCTGTGATTTTTGCAACAAACAATGACTTCTAAACGATCTTATAATCCGTACAAAAAACACTGTTGTGCTTATGGGTCTATAAATAAAGGGAAGAACAAAGAATTAATTTTATTTTATTTTAAGAATACAACCCTAACGTTACGCGTGCTGCGTCAGAAGAGATAGAGCTATATGATAAAAAGAGAGCGGATCTCTAGATGAATAAAGCAAGAAGTGTACAGCGCTGTGCGATTTGAATTGCTACTTATTGCCTCGTAGATAGAGTCCTTATTTGTTTTAGTTTGTTTCCGGAGTGAACTTTCTTCTCTTTGATGTATTATATGATATTATAGACTAGAAGGGAATTGTGCGGGCCCGAAACTCGATTGCGGGGAAGTGTCATGGTAGGTTCCTGACCTCCAAAATTGTACCACACAAAATAACCTTCTGCAGTCCAGCCTTGGAAAAAGGCCACAAAATTACTTTATAGTCTCAGTTGGGGGCTATAGAATGTGATACTTGGAGACTATACAATTATTCACAAAATGACTTGATAGTCTTAGTTGGGGACTATAGAATGTCATATTTGAGGACTATACAATTATTCACAAAATGACTTTATAGTCTTAGTTGGGGACTATAGAATGTCATATTTGAGTAATATACAATTATTCACAAAATGACTTTATAGTCTTAGTTGGGGACTATAGAATGTCATATTTGAGGACTATACAATTATTCACAAAATGACTTTATAGTCTTAGTTGGGGACTATAGAATGTCATATTTGAGGACTATACAATTATTCACAAAATGACTTTATAGTCTTAGTTGGGGACTATAGAATGTCATATTTGAGGACTATACAATTATTCACAAAATGACTTTATAATCTTAGTTGGGGACTATAGAATGTCATATTTGAGGACTATACAATTATTCACAAAATGACTTTATAGTCTTAGTTGGGGACTATAGAATATCATATTTGAGGACTATACAATTATTCACAATATGACTTTATAGTCTTAGTTGGGGACTATAGAATGTGATATTTGAGGACTATACAATTATTCACAAAATGACTTTATAGTCTTAGTTGGGGACTATAGAATGTCATATTTGAGGACTATACAATTATTCACAAAATGACTTTATAGTCTTAGTTGGGGACTATAGAATGATTCGCAAAATAACTTTTGTCATACTTTGGAACTACAGCATGATTCACAAATAACTTTATAGTCTTAGTTGAGGACTATAGAATGATTCAGAAAATGGCTTTGTATTCGGCAGATCAAAAAAATCAAAATCGTTTATTTGCATGAATATAGGTAGGTACAGAGTACAGGTGTTAAATTTAAATAACAGATGCAGTAAAGATTGATATATCGCCAGAGAAATTCAGTGCCATATCCAAGAAGCCAGCAAAGCTAATGAAGCAAGTGCTGACGGCGGCACGCGCATTTCAACCTGCTGTCATCTTTTTGAAGACTATTGAGAGGGTCTTCGCTAAGAAAGTAGGTATCTCTTTCCCTTTCTCTCTTGCTGCCGGCCTAGCACGGGCCGTGAACAAATTGTCTTTCCACCGTTTTTATCCCGCGAGAAAAAAACAAACGTATCCATATTCTAGCTTTGTCGCGTCTAGGCGTGGATAAAAACGGTGGAAAGACAATTTATCCAAAGCCCATGCTAGGCGTGCTGGGGTAGTTTAGCGCTGTGTCCAACAAACTTCAAAAAGGCGTAGGTCATCAATTCAACTGTATGTATTTTTTTAACCGACTTCATTAAGAAGGAGGTTATCAATTCGACTGTTTGTTTTTTTTTTTTTTTTTTTTTTTTTTTTTTTGTATATTTTTTTAATGTCTGTTGCTCGATTACTCCGCCAATTATGAATTGATTTTGATAATTATTTCTTTGTTTGATAGGTCACACTTCAGAGGTGGTCCAATATAAATTTTATCGAAATTGATTTGGCACTTTTTGAAAAAATCAACAAAAACTCTATGATACAAAATATAAAAATGTACTCACAGATGGATTTTGGTTTGTGGTTGCCTTAAGCAAAGTTTTTAGGAGGACTTTCCACTTTTTTTGTTTAAGTTTGTACATGTAGGTAAGTATGGTCTTGAAATCGTAATTTTTTTAAATTATTATTTTTAAATTACTGATGTTTGTTTTAGGTACTGCCTCAGCACAGGAATTTAAAAGCAAAAAAAATGGCAGCACTGCTGCCTAAAATGATCAAAAATATGTCAGAGAAAGACAACATTATCTTCATAGGTAAGCTTCTACTGCAAATAATCGTATAAGCTGAGTGCAAAAAAAATATTCTTCTGACATTTGACAGAGATAAATAAAAATAAAAATAATAAAATAGCATTCAGTGAAAACGTAGCACACTTACCTTATCAACACCCTAAAGGCCATAGCACACGTATCAACTCGGAAACGTATCGTAACCGTATCGCCTTTCCCCTAAGCACGTAACCAAAGCGGATCAGAAGCTCCGATACGTTGACTCGGGTACGGCTAGGCGACGCCGCGCTTACGGCTCGCCGACCGCTGGTTGAGTTTGCTGGCACCAGGCCAGGCCACGGGAGGTGTGAGAGGGGCAAGGGACGAAGAGACGCAAGCGCGGCGACGGAGAGGCGTAAGTGCGTGGATGATGAGCCGTAAGTGCGGGAACCGCTGGTTGACAACTCGCTGAGCCGCGGTTCGTGAGCTTGTCCCAAGGCGAGTCGATTACGTTACGATTCCGATAAGTGTGCTTTGCAGTAGGAAGTTTCATACGAAGAATACTGAACGGCTTGAGTTGATACGGTTACGATCGTTTTCGATTTGTTACGTGTGCTATGACCTTTAGCCACCTACGACGTAGGTGGCATAGGGCGTAGGTCCTACGCCAATGTCGCTCTTCCGGCGCCAATATAAGGCAGCCTTTTTCAAGTCTTCACCGGACAGGACTCGGATATGTCCTAAAACTGAAACCACCGGAGAATTGGCAGCAGCATCCTATTAGTACGCAGTAAACGTATTGCGATCCCCAAGCCACCTGCCAAACGCGGGGATTATGGCAACACCCTTTCTCTAAGAGGTAGGGTTTTGTTTGGCAGTGGACGTTTAATGGCTGCCGATATGAAGCCTTCACCTGCATATAAATTTTGATGGAATGGAATAAGACAAAATTGGCAAGTGCCGTATTCTCATTCCATAAACCAGTTCTAAAATCCATTAAAAGATCACCACAATAGCTTTTCAATCCTCTTCTCTGAGTACAATAGTTCCACATTCCATTCCACACGCACGCAACTGCTATGTATTTATCTACATTCAACAGGGCCTCTTGGTGTTGGCTTCAGACCCCACCAATGCCTCTCAGATGGCTCAGTTACACCCGAGAGTCAAAAGAAATACTTATTGGGGTGGCGCGATGATCCCAAATAGAAACAATAGATAGAACTTCTCCGACAATAGAAGACGCCGCTCCTCACGGGGCGTGTTCGACTCTCATGCCTATCGGACAGCTGGAACCCACATATATCAGTTTCCGCGACATCAGACCAACCGCCAGTGGTGCCCCGATGGGCAACGCCGACGGACGTCTAGTTGGTCATCCCAAATTCGCTCTCTCCATGGTACGATTATCTTCCATCCGCTTGCCATGAACATCATAATAACCAGCGTTTTAACAGTCCACTGCTGGGCTTTTAGCCTACCCCCGAAAGGGTAATTGGGTCATATCCACACGCTGGCCCAGTTGCGGGCTGGTGGATTCACATACGCCATTGAAAGCCTTCTCCGTAAGTATGTAGTGTGGGGATTATAATGTGGGGTAGACTTAAGTCATATTCAATATACCAGTCAGTTGTCAACCTCGGCCTTTCATTGACGTTACATTGGCGACGAGGATGGGATTTCACGCGTGATTTTATTGTGTTTTACCGAATGATAAGGTGTTTATAATGCCTATCGGGAAGCTAGAAGCATTTGACTTAAGTTACCTCACGATATTTTCCTTGACCGAAAAGCCAGTGGTATGACAATTCGTACATAAACTCCAAAGAGCTCATTGGTACGGGCCCAGGGTTTGAACCCGCAACCTCACGCTTTCAAGTCTAGCGGTCTCCCAAATAGGCTACCACGGCTATCAATGAACAAGCCAAAATAAGAGAATACAGTCTCTCTAATATTGTTTTCCTTGCACTTTGCAGCCACCTGTTCCTTGCCACTGTCAGCTCGACCACGCATGATGCATCTCTTCCAGGAGTCTATCCTGGTGCCCATTACAGACTATGCCACCTTGCAATTCTTCTTCTATAACAAACTGCAAGCGTAAGTAACTAAATAAGCTTTGCAGATGCCTATGCATTCTGGCCAGTGGACTTCATGCCAATAGACACCGGAAATTGGGTGAGCACTTTCAGTCAAGACATATGCACAATAATTATCAAGGACCACGTCCTCAGTACTATATATGTCATCACTGGAAACACTCTACACTGGGAACCCCGAAAGAGAAAGAAGAATAAATTAGCTGAGCTTTCAATAGTGTACCTGATTGGTGTTTTTAACCGTGCTAATTTAATAAATACCAATACAAATAAAATCGTTTATTACGTTCCCACGGCAAGGACACAGGCCTTCTCTTAGAGAGAAAGAGGATGGACTAATCCACTATGCTGACCCAGTAGTACTTCATCATCATCATCAGGCCAGAAAACGTCCACTGCTGAACATAGGCCTCCCCCTTTAACCTCCACACTGAACGACAGCCTGCCTTTCCATCCACTGAATGCCCGCGACTCTCACAATGCCGTCGGTCCATCTAGTGGGACGCCTACCTACGCTGCGTCTTCCAGTTCGTGGTCTCCACTCTAGAACCTTTCTTCCCCATCGGTTATCGGTTCTTCGAGTGATGTGGCCTGCCCATGCTACTTCAACTTGCAAATTTTAACAGCTATGTCGGTGACTCTGGTTCTTTGGCGAATATCCACGTTCCGGATTCTATCGCGCAATAAAACTCCGAGCATGGACCCGGGTATGTCCTAAAAACCACCAGAGGATGGGCAGCAGCATCCTCTACTTGAATGGTGGAACCTCCTGCGATCCCCAAGCCGCCTGCCAAGCGTGGGGATTATGGAACCACCCCCCACCCATTACAGTAGTACTTGTTAGATAGTAATAATAATGTTTATTTTATTTTATTTACTTTAGCATCAGAAGCATTCCAAGAGACTACTGTGTGCAGAGTATCGCAAAATTGCTGATGGGTTACGGCTTCGGGGTAATATTTGAGCTATTTGAGAAAATAATGAGCCCAGAGAGAATTGTACGGTAAGTACCGACCTACCTTGGATGAATTAGGGTCCTCAAAGTATAGGGTTTCAAAACCTACAGGCACCAGGAAGCAGTGAGGCGGATAATGGAATAGGGGGACGAAAAAATACGCTTTCTACCTTCAACCAAAATAAAATGAATGGACGGGCCATAAACATTGAACTTGCTCAGTGCTGAGGCAAAACCGTTGGACATATACTTCAACACCTAATTATAACCATGTACAGTAAATTTGTTACAAAAATAGGTAGCGGTTTTTTGATGTTTGTTTATTTACACTTCGGGGAAGCACACGAAGGCATAATTTTGTCAGATTTTTCGTTATCATGTAACAATAAACGCGTGTTGCACTTCCTACGGCTAGAGACCGACTGAAACGAAGTGAACGCCGGCGCTCATTTTGTAATCTTCAAAAATGCGCTTCTGGTCCCGTCCATTCATTTTATTTTGGCCGAAGGTTTCTACATGTAGATGGCCTTATTTGCAAAACAGATTTCAACGAGGGGTAGTTCTCCTTCAAAGAGATTTCAACCAGTAACGGCTGAGGTGGCCTCAGGTAAAGCCCTTTGTATACTTTTATCAAATTACGAGTACCTAAAAATTTAACCTAAATTACCTTCGCCGACCGAGACTATTTTTTTTTATTTATTAATTATACTAAAGAAAATTTCAAGTTGTATTCGCGTTGGACTTGACCCCGTAAAACTCCAGTTTATTCGCCAGCATCTATGCCTGAGGCCTCTTTTACCAATGGCAGTAATGTTTTTTTTTTTTTTTTTTATTAAAAATAGGCTTGCGTTTTGTCTCCAACTCACCTGATGTTAAGTGATGATGCGGTCTATGAAAGAGCACGCTTGCCTAGGAGAAACTGATTCACTCGTGATTTGAAGACACCCAGATTGTAACTATCGGGGAACATTCAGGCAGCGCATTCCACAGACTACTTACCTTACTACCTTTGGTTGCACTTTGTTTGTCAGTTTCGGGCCAGTCCAACTGGTCTGTCCAACTAGTTGGACTACGGACTTTTATTAGGGGTCGTGGTCCAACTATTTTTGTAGTTGGACAACGGCCCCATAACTATATCCGTGTTCCAACTGATTTACTATAATTGTAAATCTCTATAATATATAAATTAAAGTCGTATTAGATACACTATTTATAACTCAAGAACGGCTGAACCAATTCAGCTGAAAATTGGTGGGGAGCTTAGAACCAGGAGACGGACATAGGCTACATTTTTCATCACTATGCGGGTGAAACCACGGGGCGCAGCTAGTTATTTATATGTTTAAATCTGGGGTTTTTCTCAGCCTGCTACTTGTTAACGTTAATTTTGTCTAATTACACAAAATATATTTTTGCTAAAACACTGTTTTAAACTATCACGTTTGTACATGACACAACCTTACCACGGTAAATATCCCGTAAATAATCCTATATTTTGTTGTCAGTCTGAACGTCAAACCGTTGGAAGGGATTGAGTTTCTGGATCCTTTGCTCGATTCTGGCTTAGAACCCGTCACTCAGGAGGTATGTGTTTGATTCTATCGGAAATAAACGTAATTCATAAATTTTTACAAATTTTTAGGGTTCCGTACCTCAAAACGAAAAAAACGGAACCCTTAATAGGATCCCTTGTTGTCCGTTTGTTTATTATTTTACAATTTTATAATATTATATACAATTTATATCAAATACTCAAATCTACGGTTTCTTTAATCTGTGAAAAAAATTAAACTTGTAAGTTTACGCGATCAAAAGATATAACCGTTTATGTCCCATATTTTCGCTTATTTTGCGATTTCACAGGGGAATCACAACCTATAGAGTACTTCCCGTTGACCTAGAATCATGAAATTTGGTAAGAAGCAAGGTCGCAGTTTTTGTACATCCCGGGTCCCAACACTACTATATAAGATTACTAGCGGCTCGCCCCTGCTTCGCACGGGTAGCAGGGGCGAGCCGCTAGTATCTTTCACCATTTGAATGCTACATTATCACTGATTAATATATATAGCCTATATTAATCAGTGATAATGTAGCATTCAAATGGTGAAAGATTTTTTTAAATCGATCCAGTACTTTTTGATCAATTTCGTTAGAAACATACTTACAAATCTTTCCTCTTTATAATATTAGTATAGAAAAAGAAGATTCACTTATCCCTTCCTATTTTTTTTCTAGGACTACAAGGTGTACGTGGACTTCTATCTTAAGCACTCGAACCTACGGCAGCCAAGAATTGAGTATGACATAATAAACGCGAGCAGAGCCGTCGCGTATGAGAGGATAAAGACAAAAGCTAAGAAATCTAAAACAAAACCGAAAGCTTAGCCAAATGACAACCATAAAAGGGATGCAAATAACTAACAACCAATCTACAACCTTAGGGACCACACATTAGGCAAACAAAGTCAAATACGACAGCTTAACCACTTGTCAATCATAAGGTTACAACCTTATCCAACAGCTAGCCTAATCTAACCTCTGAGGAGCACGAATCGAGCGAAGCAGGCAAATAACATAGCACATTCATAGCAATCATAAGACCATAGGTTGTCAAGTGGCTTATAATATAAAGCCACTTGACAACCTATGGGTTGCAAACTCATCTAACAATAAATCAATTTAGATGACAACTGTACCGAGCGAAAAAAGACGAATAAGAAAACTTAGCCACCATGGCAAAAGTAACCAAGGAAATAACTGTACAATCTAATCTTAAATGACGATTAAATCAGGCTAAGGAGAATTAGGAAAATAAAAGCTAAGCCAAAACAACAGGTTACAAACTAACACAAGAACTAATCCACTAATTATAACCTACGTTATTTAGGTATGCTCAGTAGGGCAAATAAGCCACATGACAACCTTAAGTAGGTAACCTATAACCTATAGCAACCAACCTACAACTATGTTTTAGTTAGGAACCTACCTCCATTCAACTTATATATTGTGTTCAATCAGGAGAGTGTTTTTATTTCTCTCATAAACTAAGAAAATGTATCATTACTGGTTGAATTAATTTTATGATGTGTTTTGATAATTTGTTTTTTAATTTTGTTATTGTTATGAATTAGTTTGGTAAGATTCAAGTTGATGTAATACACGAAGAGAAACATTAAATTTATTTTATTTGATATTATAGAATCTTTGAGCATTTAATTAAGGCTGCGCTCAAGGGCCACATCTATCTCTTTCGCACGTATTCAACATTATTGAAGATAAAAAAATCACTGAGTCAGAAAAAAAATACTGTAAAGTAAAGTAAAATTTTATTGCATAAAACTGTGTACAATGGTGGAGTAAGTTAAGGAAGTCTCAACAGTTTATCCTCGCGGACGTGCAATATTTGAGTGTATTATATACATCTAGATAAGTACAGTAATATTGCTTTATCAATTAGGTACTGACATACATACTCTAATACACAAGCAAAAAAAATATTTAAAAAAAAAACCTATAATTACATCCATACAAACTTAGAATTTGGTACATAGATAAAACTAAACGAGATCAGTGTAACTAAAGAATTATTAACAAAAGCAAGAATATTTACACAAGCATAATAATAAATAATAAATTAATAAAATGATAAATAATCTTTATTACAATCATTTTATTTATATTACACGGGAATTACTCACGTAAGATTAAGCCGGTCACTCCGACTATAGTTTCAACCGCATTAGGCAGTCTTTTTCTTTTTTAGGGGGTTATATTTTTTTATTTTTTTGTCTTTATTACAATCATTAAAATATTCCTTTAGGTCATAGAATCCCTTAGACATTAGCCATTTCTTTAATTTTCTGTTAAAAATAGGACTTTTATAAAAGTTTTATATCATGAGGTAAATTGTTAAAAATTTTAATTGCAGTAAAGTATGAGTTTTTGTGATATAGGGCGTTATTTGCTTGAGGAATGAAAATGTTATTTTTGTATTTAGATCTTAAAATGTCAGTTCGGCTGGAAGAATTAAAGAAATCACTACGATTATGCTTCACGAACCGACAAATTTCATATATATATAAACAAGTGAGTGTCAGGATTTTGTATTTCTTAAAAATATCACGGAGAGTATTTTTCATATATATATAAACAAGTGAGTGTCAGGATTTTGTATTTCTTAAAAATATCACGGAGAGTATCAAAACTACTCATATTAAATATTGCTCGAAGACATATTTTTGGAATAGAAATGTTGATTCGAGTTCAGTGGAATTACCCCAGAATGTTACCCCATAACTGATTGGACATAATGTTAAAAATAACATTGCAAATTGTATGACGCAAATTTTCGTGTCATATTGTTTTTATTGAATGACAGAGAGGATAGGAAAATACTTATTTTCTTTCAATTACGTAGTAATGTTATCATTAATCACTACAGCAAAGAACGTATTTTTTGCTTAAAACCATAACAGTGCAGAAATGTAATATGAAATCTCACACAGCACAGTGCACAGTTTTTCATTAATGCACTGTTTACTTACACTGTTTACACTGACTCCAAAAATAACTGATTATAAATTGTAAATATGTATATAATTAGGTAATATATGTATTAATAATTTCATTGATTGTCCTTTATCGCTCATTGCTTTGAAGTAATTTAAATATTATTTTCTACTTTTTAGTTTCAGTTTGTAAATGAAGGTATAATCATGAAGTCGGTTCTTTTTTTTTTGTAAAAGTTATCTTTATTTTTAAATTTTTAGTGGGATTTATTCCGCAGAGTTAAAAAAGTGCGTGTTGGGCTCGCGCACTGAGGGCGCTCGCGTACGTTCCGTACCACCACAAAATACAAAAAGTGCAAAAAACATCACGTCCAGGTGCCATCACCCGTCACCAAGGATGGTATATATACCCTAATAACTTCCTTGCCCCGTCGACCCTCCTCCTCTCCGTAGACGCCCTAGAAACATCTTGGGCGACCCGGACGACCCCATCGCCGTCGTCACCGCGGCGGCGCTGGGCTCGCCCGATCCGACTGCTCCTAGCAATAGGAAATATTCAGTTTTTGGTACAGGCGTCGGTTACCAGAGGCACACATACACACAGCGATCCCGCCGGCAGTACAAAAAAATCGTACAGTCGAATTGATAACCTCCTCTCGAAGTCGGTTAAAAAGATACTGGGTGAAAATAAAATTCGGCGGAATAAAACCGACTTGGTGAAAATTTTTTTTTATAAGTTTCAAATGTTTGAGGAGATGAGTTAAACTTTGTTTTCATTAATTTGAATTTTTATTTTGAGTAGGTATATTTTATCACGGTAGGTAGATTGGTAGTTGAAAGAAAAGTAGATTACGCACCTCGCTAAAGCGAGTAATTGAAAAATGAAAAAATGAAAAATGAAGAAATGATGATATTTGGTGTTTACAATCGTTGTCGATCATAAAAAATTTACAATAGTTTGTTCCTTAAATAAATAATCCATGATGTAGCCTTGTTACCCAAGCTAGGAATTAACCTGTGTTATGGCGTAACAATATCCTCCGCCTATGTGTGTGTGTATGTGTGTCTGTGAACGTGTGTGTGTGGTGTTTGTGTGTGTGTGTGGGTGGGTGGTATGATATTGAGTATTGATATTAGAAATGAAAAGATAAATAATAAAATAAAAAAACTCTTGTTTTATTTAAGTGAGATGAATTAAAATATGTTCGCTAGATTCGTAGTCTTTTTCATCGTTCGTAATGCACTCGTATCAATTTAGTAATATAACAATTGAGAATTTCGGTGAGTGTGCATCAGATCTGCACGATTCCCTCCTGCCCATTTTTCTATCGGACTGCCACAGTGGGCACGAAAAATCGTCACCGCTTTATGGTTGATATTCCGAAAACCCGTACGAAGCGCTTTGATTCCACATTTATTGTGCGAACTGCTAGTCTGTGGAATGCGCTGCCTGAATGGGTGTTCCCCGATATTTACAATCTGGGTGTCTTTAAATCACGAATGAATGGGTTCCTTCTAGGCAAGCGTGCTCCAACGTAGACCGCATCATCGCTTAACATCAGGCGTGATGGAACTCGATGCAACAATCTATAATTCGAGTGCCTAATAAGGTACCCAACGATACCTAATGTAATCCAATGTAACAAACAAATTTTACCTCTGTATTATTAATATGAGAGTAGTTATGTACATGTTCGTACAGATGTTGGTTTTCCTGAACCGAAGGACGTCAAAGTTTTACTGTATTGTTACGGAATATGAAACATGAATGCTCATTATTTTTAGCAATAAAAAAAAACAGACAGGCTGGCTTATTTTTTAAAATATTTGACATGCAACTCCTTGGCTGGAATGAGCTCCCGATATTTCGGCGCAGTTACATGCATCATGTTCACGAGAAGACACAATGCATGTAACTGCACCGAAATATCGGGAGCTCATTCCACAACCTTATCACGGTAAATATTCCGTAAATAATCATATAACTTTAGTGAACAACCGTGATAGTTTAAAACAGTGCTTTCTTATATATCGCCTCCTCCCGGCCCAGGCCCTCCATCACAACCGCGTTCCGATCTTTGATGGCCGTTCCTGTGTCTGGCTTATTTAGACACTTCCTCCAAAAGCTTATGACAAGCTCGGCGGTGGTATAGCGTGAAACAAAGAAAAGTTTTTTTGATAGGTAACTGGTGCTAGAGTTTTCTTAGCTATGATTTAAGAAAACGTATATATAAAAAAACCGGCCAAGTGCAAGTCGGGCTCGTGTACTGAGGGTTCCGTACCACCACAAAATACAATAAGTCGTCCAAGTAGTCGAATTACCAGTTAATGTAACGCCTTCCAAAATAGTAATTAATTATTTTGCTACAGGCGCTCGAGTATAACAAAATTATAACTTGTTAATGAACAGAAAGTTGTCACCGAATTGCACTTGTCCATTATTTATTTGTTGTTATACTTTAGAGTATAATCATGCTTAGTTTGACGGTTGTTCGTATTACCGTTTTTATATTAGAGCTAATACAAAATTACGTTAAAAACACGTTTGTTGTATGGGGACCCAGCTGATATCACCCAGGTGATTAAAGTGGAATAGACCGCCCTTTCGCTTATATTTTTTGAGTTTTTTATTATTTATTAGTTAATCCACCGTAACATTACATATTCTGTAAAATATTCCATATAGCCATTAAAGGGTAGGGCAGACGGACATACAGACATCGTAGGCTTAGTAATAGGGTCTAGTTTTTACCTTTCGGTTACGGAACCCTAAAAAGATACAAAATATATCATAATATTATGTCAGTCACTATGTAGGTTTTCCAACTTGCCTACCTACAGAATGTACCAGGGTTGCCATCTTTTTCCAACAAAAGTACCTATTCCCATTATAAAAGCGCGAACGAATCGAGCGCGAAAACATTTTGCTGTTTCAATCAACGCAGGAGAGTTTATGGCCTGGCTAATTATGTATATTGGGTTACGCGGTAAGGGTGTACTAAGCCATGAGGAGATCATTATACTCATCATTGTGAACTTTTAATATGGAGCCGACCATGAAATTACAAAAATATAATGGCAGTTACCATAAATTTTGTTGATTGTGACTGAAATTTTTCTATTGAACAGCTGTTTTTCCCCCGCGATTTTAGAGCCTGTCCCAAATTCAAATTATTTGTCATTGCCCATAGTGCCCATTGTACAAGTTTTTCATATAGTAATGAGTACAATGACCCTTAATGAGTCCTTTCGGCTTAGTACACACTTTCTGCGTAACCTTGTGTAAAAGAATATACTGAGTTACGCGGAAAGGGTGTACTAAGCCATAAGAAGTCCGTCATTCTGAACAACGTTTACTCTGGGAGCAACTCAGAAATCGCGAAAAAAATATCAGCACTCATATCAGCACTCGACATATCAGCACTCATATCAGCACTCATATCAGCACTCATATCAGCACTCATATCAGCACTCATATCAGCACTCGACATATCAGCACTCATATCAGCACTCATATCAGCACTCATATCAGCACTCATATCAGCACTCATATCAGCACTCATATCAGCACTCATATCAGCACTCATATCAGCACTCATATCAGCACTCATATCAGCACTCATATCAGCACTCATATCAGTACTCATATCAGCACTCGACATATCAGCACTCGAGATATCAGCACTCATATCAGCACTCATATCAGCACTCATAACAGCACTAGAGTACACTCGACAAAATTATGGAAGAGCTGATAATTTTTCACGATCTCAGTTATGGTCCCGCAGTAAAAGTTTTATATAATGACATAAAGTTTTAGTTTTACATGATGATGGGGTATAACGTACCCCTTCGGCCCCTTCCAGCTTAGTACACCCTTTTCGCGTAACCCTATATAGTATACATAGATAAAATTACAGTAAAAAGGCGAGGTGGCGCGGGCGCGCCGCGAGGGAGGTCTGCGAGATGCACTGTCCGTTTTTAGGGTTCAGTACCCAAACGGTAAAAATGGGACCCTATTACTAAGCCTATGCTGTCTGTCTGCATTCCGTCTGTCTTTCCATCTGTCTGTCTGTCTGTCCGTCCGTCCTACCTTTAAACGGCTGTATCTTTCGAACCGTAGTAAGTAGCCAGTTGAAATTTTTACAAAATATGAAATGTTAGGGCGGATTAGCTAAGAAATAATAAATATTGGCCAAGTGCGAATCGGTGACAAATTTCTGTTCATTGCCAAGTTATATTAACTGGAAATGAACAGAAGTTCATTACCAAGCTATTACCGAGTAATAAATTGAGTTACTTGGATGAATAGAATAGAATAGAATATCATTTATTGATCGGCCGACTACAACATCTTAGTATAATTAAATATTATGAGTTGGGCATCATACCGATCTCGTCGTGTCACAAAATGTATAATTAATAATTTAGTATTCAGCTGTAAAAGGGCTATAGTATAAATAATAATTATATAAGAATAAAAAATTAAATTAAATAGGTAATTTTCATCAAACAGGCTCTAAATGGCCATAGTCATTATTAAAAAACTCCTTAATCGTATATATTGACCTGTCTAACAAAAGCACTTTGACGGCGTTGGAGAATTGTATTTCGCTCGTAATGGACTTTATAAATTCTGGAAGTTGATTAAACAAATTTTGACCCATAATCATTGGTTTCTTATTCGTCATGTTCAATCTTGGGTATGTTGTCTCTAATAATATTTTATTATTTCGTATGGCCCGCTTACTTTTCACATGTTTTATTTTACATTCATGTATATGTTTTTTAACATATTTGAGTACTTCTAAAATGTATACAGATACTGACGTTAATATTCGTAATTCTTTAAAATGCCCTCTGCATGTTTCGTCAAATTTACCACCGACCAAAACTCTTATGGCACGTTTTTGCATCTTTAGTACTCTCTCATAATCAGTGGAACTTCCCCACAATATTATTCCGTATGACAAAGTAGAGTGGATATATGCATAATAAATATCTTTTAAATTATCTTGTGTAGTCATTGCTTTGAGTTGCTTCATCGCATATATACCTTTTGCCATTTTCTTGCAAGTTACATCTACATGATGTTTCCACTTCAGGGCTGGGTCAATTTCGAACCCTAGTAGTCTCACAAGATTCGATGAGGTACATGTTGTGTCATCTTGCAGAATGACAGAAACAGGCGCTCGGTCCGAGGATACGGCATTGAAGAACATTATGTTTGTTTTATCTGCGTTAAGTTTTAGTCCATTAAACTTAAACCATTCGCCAAGCTTGTGCATGGCATCTCTAATGTTAGCTTGAAGTTCTTCCGTCGTATCCGCTGACAAAACTATTGTTGTGTCATCTGCATATTGTACTATTTCTCCGGGTATATTAAGGCTGGAAACATCATTAAGAAAAACGAGAAATAGTATATTTCCCAGAGATGATCCTTGAGGAATACCTATATTAGTTATTTGCGATTTAGATCTAAATGTTTTATAATTTATTTTAATTCCAACGGTTTGTTCTCTATCTGTCAAAAAGGATTTCATCAGTTCTAGGCTTTTTCCTCTGAAACCATACACCTCAAGCTTCTGAAGTAGAAGTTCATGGTTGACAGAATCAAACGCTTTGGACAGATCTACAAACACAGCTGCTACCTTTTTCTTATTTTCTAAGCCCTCCATTACTGCTTCTATGACTTTGCGAGTGGCTGAAATTGTAGATCTACCGCTTCTGTATGCATGTTGGGATTCTGTTAAAAACTTATTTTCATTCATGTGATTAACTATGCTATTCGATATTATGGACTCAATAATTTTAGACATTGTAGGTACGATTGTAATCGGCCTGTAGTTGTTAACTGATGTTGTGTCTCCCTTTCCTTTATACAACGGTGACAATCGTGACTTCTTTAATGATTTTGGGTATACATTTGATTCAAGAGCGCTGTTAATCAGAAATAAAAAATGGTCAGCTAAATTAAGCATTATTTGGAATAGAAAGTTTCCCGACATGTCATACACATCTTTAGTATCAGAATTATTAATTTTCTGCTGTGCTAGTTTCATTAAATCATATGATGATATTCTTGGAAGGTGAAGCTCAGGTTGTTCAGCAAATGACTCTCTCAGGAAAGCCATTGCGTTTTTGCAGTCTGGGGGATTATTTACACAGAGATCTTTCCCTATTGAAATGAAAAAGTCATTGAAATGGTCAGGAATTAGTTCATTCTCTAATTTCTTGTCCGTATTATTGTCAGTTATATCCCATGTCCATTCTTTATGATATTTATTGGTTTCTTCTTTTATGACTTTCCATATCTCATTTTTAGGGTTCTTTGAGTTCTTCATTCGGTTTTCTATGTATTCTCTCTTCTTTTTTTTCATTACTATATCTCTATGCATAATTTTCTTTTCGATTATGTTAGAATTTAAAATAACTTGTGGGTACTGTCTTTGAATGTGGTATAGGTCGTGTATGTCATTTTGCAATTTTATTAATTCGCCACATACCCACGGTGTTCGAGTTGTGTTCCTTATACGCCGAGTTTCAATTGGAAAATATAAGTTTAAATTCCATACTATTTTATTCATAAACTCGTCAAATGTATTGCTATTATATTCATCAAAAATTTTGTCCCAGTCATATGACAGCATAGCTTCACCGAATTCTTCTAGTTTACGTGTATCATGAAAACGCTTCTCAACAAAAATATACTTAGGGGGTTTGTTATTTTGAACTTCAATACTTACTAGCTGTGCATCATGGTCAGCGATTCCGGCTGCAATGGGTTCGACATTGGTGTCATCGTTCGGCATATTTGTAATAACAAAATCAATTGAAGTTCTTGAATTATTTTCAATTCGCGTAGGGAAGTTGACGATATTTGCAAATCCGGCGGGTTCTAAAATTTGAACGAGTGAAGCTCTTTTGTTTGAATCCACCATGAAATCAATATTCCAATCTCCGGCGACAATAATCCTTATGTTAGACAGACCAGACAGTAAATAGAATAGTTTATCTAAAACATCCAATAGTACATCAAAATCACCCTTGCCAGTTCTATATAGTCCTACAATTAACACTTTGCATGAGCTAACATTAAGTTCTACGGCTGTCAATTCGCAGTGATATTCAACTGACAGTGAATCAATATTTTGACATCGTTTAGCTTTATAAATGTCTTTAACAAAAATAGAAACACCACCATGTATGTGATTTTGCCTAACAAAGTAATTTACGTGATTATATCCTTTGATTGATATGATGTCAACATTATTTTTATTCAGCCATGTTTCACTTAAGATCAATACATCAGGGCTGTAAGTTTCGGTGACTACGTACAGTGATAACAACTTATTAATGACACTTCTACAGTTTTGATTAAAAATTTTGAGTCCTATCTTACTTACGTTTCTGGCACCATAGGTATCTCCTGGACTAAAAAATGTTTTTGTGAGTCCAGAGGTTTCGTTGGTTTACCGGTTAAGTAAATCAAGTTTTTGAAAGGGCTTGACAAATGAATATAACTCATTTACAATAGGCTACCGCAAGAGGTAAGAAGTGCTCCATCGAGGGAGTCCTTCAAACAAAAATTAAAAAACTGGCTTGTCGAACAGGCTTTCTATAATTTCAACGACGTGATAAGGATGAAATTAATTTAATTTTGATTATTGTATTTTATTTTGACTATTATTAATATAATATTGTTTATCTGTTTTTGCGTGTAAGTGTAATTTCCTTTATTATTGTAATAATTGTAAATTATTTTATTATCGTTTATTTTCTGTGACGTGTACCTTTTATTTGTTACCAATAAACTACTATGACTATGACTATGACCTTATCATATCTTCAACCGAATCGAAATCCCATATTTCACTAATATTGAAGTCGGTTGTCCTCATGTTTAATTTATTACAAATAACCGGCTTAGCGAGGAATATAACTAAATACATTACACATACTGAAAAAATAATTTAAATTGGCTGATAAATCTCTGAGATATGAGCGTTTAAAGTTTTAGGTGGGGATAGGGAGGGGATGCTCTATCCCTTTCTCACAAAGCGTGTGTTAGTATAGCATTTGTATGGCGCTCCTGAGCCGTGACGTTACGGCTCAGTATAGTGCGCTCTCTGTCTAGCATGAAATTTAAATGCTTATATCTGCTTATAAACTAATTTTAATTTTGTTTTCATTGATGGGCTCTATTTATGATCAGCTTTTTTACAAGGTAATAAAAAAATATTAGTCATCATGCCTATTATTGTATTTTGTAGTGCCCATTACGGAATCCTCAGTGCGCCAGCTCGTCTCGCACTTGGCTGGTTAATTTCAACCAATAAAGTGCCCGCGCCCGCGTGCGTGCTCCTTCAGTATGTCTTGCGTCCCGTCGCTTGCGCAGATTTTGTATGAAATATGAAATAAGCGGAGCCGCGCCTGCGCTGCGCTGGCACCTCGCCGGCAACCAACGCGACGCCTCATGTACTGTGCTGTGCCTAACAATGTCCTGCGTGGGACACATTTTGAGACCAAAAAGCGGGAGATCTGGCAACCCCGTAAAGTAGGTACGTACTTATGACAAATGATTGTAGTGTTAGTACATAATTATACATCCGTATTATCCTTATAAGTTTTAATTCCTTATTATCCTGCCATATTCCCCGATGAGAGTAGTCAACGTGATGAATAAATGAATAGTTTTAATCAAAATGTGGAAAATAGTGCTGGTGTTGTTCATTTCAAGTGTTTTTGATGAATGCTCAGGACAAGGTGAGGATCCATGTTGTTATAACCGAGTGAAATGAAAGTCTCAAGTTGATTTGGTGCCGCCTTTTTTTTGCCCAGGGAAAATCCTTAATGGATACCACCGGCCCCCGGGGGGGAACAGGGTGGTGATGTGGTTACCCACTAAAAACCCTGGGGTGTTTCTTCCTGGCGCCAGAACCCCGGGTTACGGGAGTGCTTTCGCAATCGTCCGTTCCCGGCGGCGCTGGTCCCCTGGGACCCTTCCCTATCAGAGGTGGAGCCGCTACCCTCCACCTCTCTTTCCTTAAGAGGCGCGCGGAAACACCGCGCGCGCCACCTCAGGGGCTGCGTGCGGCGGACCCCCCCGAGTCCGCCGCCCTAGGCCCCTGTTATGGGGGTCGGAGGAGGGCGTGGCCTAACCTAACCTGACCAACGGGAGAGAAAGATAAAATTTTCTCTTTCTCTTCCGTTTTGGTTGGACGGCGGTCCGTCAACCAAGTCCGACACGTCTGTTAGGGCTTTTAGAGTAGTATACGAAAACAAATTAGTATAGGTATATGAATAAAGCGTTAAATTAAAAAAAAACATAATTTTAACCATTGGACGTCCACTGCTGGACATAGGCATCCCCCATCGATCTCCATAAGGGCCGGTTTGATAGTGTATTAGCCGAAAGTGGAGGGAACACAAGCGAATTGTCTCTACGGGGAAAGTGTATCTCTGGGAAATAAATCGAAGCGTCCTGCATCCAGCGTTTCCTGCAGTCTCTTTTAAGTCATCTATCTTGGTCCTACGCTGCGCTTACCGATCCGTGGTCTCCATTCAAGAACGTTTCATTCCCAGTTCACTTGTATTTTTCATTTAGCCTTAAGCAAGATTTTTGCCGATTGTGAACCGATTCAATAATTCTTATTTTGTTCTACTTTCAGATATACCAGAAATTAAATTCGTGATTAAAAGAGATAGCACGGGAGCACTAATTTGTCCCACTAATGAAATTATATCTCCAAAACTCATAGTGCATCAACGGTTCAGAGTGTCAGTGGACAGTGAAGTTAATATGACCGAAACTAAATTAACGTAAGTAATAACTACAGAACTGGCTAAGGCCGTCACTGCCTTTGATAATACATAGTTTGGATCTGCCGCTAGTACAGAAAAATGTGTGCTAAAAACTGAAGGGGGCGAGGTAAACACGTATTGCACACACTGACATGTTCTTACTAGTTCTACAAACGCACACTTCAATATTGAGCGGCACACAACTGCAAACGATTCGCTCAAAATGTAATCGAATGGACGACCAAGGGGAGTGTAAGTGTTAAAGGTAATGCTTTTTCTGAGGTCACTTCACTAGCGGTATGACACATCGGTACGAAAGCCCACTGATTCTGATTGCTTCGTCCACTAACAAGCTAATCTTCAAAGCAAATAACGACAACATAGCAGTGTCATTGTTGGAATATTTGTATAAAATTTTCTCCAAAATGGTATTCAATGTGACTATCTTTTGAAAAAACACATTGAAGAAAACTTAACTCTTAGATAAAAAAAAATTATTCACAGGTGTAACCGTAACGCAAAAGAAGTATTCACGCTCAATAAATTCAAGGAACATGAAGCACACATGTACTATGCCGAAGAGGTAAGAATTATAGTAGTTACCGAATATTTTACATAGCCAGTGCTCAAAGCATAAAGCGCGGGCGACGTGGGCCATCTCCTACAGCCTCGCACTCCTAGGGGCCTCGCAGCTCGAAGGCAGAAAGATTAGAATATCACACTCACTCAGGTGGACACTTGTCGTATGTGAAAGATTTTAAACGGTTTGAAATCGGTAAAATGGAAAAAAAAGAGAAAGAAAGAGTTGGATTAACTACGCGAATAAGCCGTCGGACTTTTGTGTGCAAAGGTCCTCTTGGAATGTTAGTTATACAGAAGGATCATTGACTAGAGAAATACCTGCCTGCGATTCGGTGGAATTGAAACTAATTTGATTCAAGGGAATATATGGTTATATTATATAATGGTTATATTATCAATAATCAAAAGCTTACATGCAAAGATCTAGGAGGTAGATAGGTCGGAATCTATAGAAAGAATCTTAGCTAGATAAGAACTAAGCTTAAAATTAAAGAGGATTAAATCACGTTACACTGCAGTGGACGTCTTCCGGCTGATGATGATGATGATGATGAAAACACGTTAGTCTTTCTAAAAAAAAAACACTATTTGAAGTTAACACCGCGTGCAAGACGAGTGGATGTACCTTGTCTCGTGCAAGGGTATGCCATGGTCTTCTGGTCTCACGGTTAAGATGGTCCACAAGTTTAAAGTCGCTCAGCAAGCTATGGAAAGAGCTATGCTTGGAGTTTCTATACGGTAACAAATTCGTAACGAAGTGATTCAACATAATATAACCAAAGTTACCGACATAGCTCAAAGGATTAGCAAGCTGAAGTGGCAGTGGGACGTCCACATTGCCCGAAGAACCGATAACCGATGGGGTAGACGAGTTCTGGAGTGGAGACCACGTTTCGGCAAACGTAGTGTAGGACACCCTGTGGCCAGGTGGAGTGACGACCTGCGTAAAACGGGGGGTAAAAACTGGATGCAAAGAACTGCCGACCGAGCTCAGTGGCGTGCATTAGGAGAGGCCTATGTCCAGCAGTGGACAGTTAGAGGCTGATGATGTAGAATATTTTGTCGCGTTTTTTCAAAAAGGTGGCAACCCAGGTTTCAATTGTTTTTCAAATCCATCTTTTTGCGTTTACCTCGCCTTGCAAAATGTATGTTGCCCACATGTTAACCGACTTCAAAAATGAGGACATTATCCATTCGACTGTATGTTTTTTTTGTATGTTTGTTACGCAACCGCCTATTTAGAATTGTTTTCGATGCGTTGCGTTGCGTTTCAATGCGTTTGATACTAGCACTACGGTAATTTGTAGAACCCTTTCGTATATCATCTGACTACAGCGCTTACGGAAGTTCGAGACAATCTCTATCACGCTCAAATTACGGCGCTATCTAAGTTCGTACCGTTTTTAGGCAAATGTTCCGAGCTACGCTCTAATGTTCCGCTATTGTCTTTCCTCTTAGTCTATCTTCCTTGTAACTACTATTTAGTACCGGCGTTAGGATAGGGCGTGGTTGGGCTACCGCCCAGGGGGTCTAGACAAGAGCCACACACTGTTAGCGTTCACGCCTGCGGAAAGATGAAATTCTATTAGCATGACATTACTTTGACATTAGCATGAGATAAATTATCTGAAGCTAATGTCATTTTCATACAATTTCATCTTTCCGCAGGCGTGAACGCTAACAGTGTGTGGCTCTTGTCCAGACCGCCAGGCCCCATATACAAGCATTTAAAAAAAACGATTCTTTGCCTTATTTGGAGAGAGCGTAGAAATCTCGCCCAGGGCGCTGGTAGTGCTAAAACCGGCACTGCTACTATTGTTATTTCCTTGATTTTTGTATTGATATAATTACATATGTTTCAACTCTTCTTTCAGGCTAAAAATGTGGGTATAAACTGGCATAATATTTGGTCGTGTACATTTGATCAAATTCAAGTGAATTGTAACATCATAGCCGATATTCGAAATTCAGGTTAGTGAAATATGAATAAACCGGCCAAGTGCGAGTCTGGGTAGCGCACTGAGGGTTCCATACAATCACAAAATACAATAAACCGGCCAAGTGCGAGTCGGGCTAGCGCACTGAGGGTTCCGTACCACCACAAAATACAATAAGGTCGTCCAAGTAAGCGAATTACCAGTTATTGTTCAGGCTTAACACCTTCCAAAATAGTCGAAGCAATTGTTAACCGCATAGTTATTATTTCTACAGTGACGCTCTAATATAACACAATTATAACTTGGTAATGAACAGAAACTTAGCACCGACTCGCAATTGGCATTTTTTTTTTCTACTTTTTAGCGTGTACTATTTTAATATTTTATACTATTTTAATATTTTATCAAGTTTGACGCTTGTACATAATTATTACTGTTTTTACATTAGAGCTAATACAATAATACGTGAAAAATAAGTTTGTTATATGGGGAACCTCTTTAGTATTTGCTTTTTTTTTTTTTTATTATTTGTTAGTTAATCCGCGGTAACATTACATATTCTGTGATAATTTTAACTATCTATTACGGTTCAATGGATACAGCCGATAATAGGTAGGACGGACAGACAGACAACGTAGGCTTAGTAATAGGGTCCCGTTTACACCGTTTGGGTACGGCCGCATCATCGCCTAACATCAGGCGAGATGACGGCCAAGCGCAAGACTATTTATGCTTTTTTTTTTAATGGAACCCTAAAAAGTTTTGCTATGAGACATCATCACGCCCAGGTGGTCACTCATCTAGACCGCACAAAAAACGCGTCAAATATTCGGGAGATTTTTGCACACACGGTCGTCTGGCCCCAAACTAAGCAAAGCTTGTGATATGGCTGGCAGAGACTGATATACATGTATATATGTAGTTTTTAAATACATACTTAAATAGATATTAACAAATAGTAACAACCAGATATAGAACAAACACAAATGTTCATCACACAAATGTTTGTCCTAGGTGGGAATCGAACTCACGCCCTCAGGCTCAGAAGCTAGGTTCACTACCAACTGAACCAACGGGCTATCAGTCAAATGTTTTATCTCAAGAACTCAAACTCAAACTTTGTGTATTTTTTAGGATTGGCACCGTACCTAACAATGAATGGAGTAGCTTTGAATAATGCGACATATAATGCGTCAAAAATAGACAGTTTCGATTCTTATCGAGCTTACGAATTCTTCGATGGGGAGTCGGTAAAATTTATCTGCGAGCCTACATCTTACCCCGCATTAATTAAAATTTCATCAAATGGTAAGCACCACAATGTAACCACATAAACTTACGTTACTGTAACTATGATCAAATGGTAACCACCATAATATACCTAACTACACTTACATTACTAAAACTACCATTATATGGTAAACACTATTACAAAATAACTACGAACACCTGCATCACTTAAATTATTGTCAAATACTGATATATGGTACTTGGTCATATGATACGTGGTCCTTAACTGTTGGCCTTTTGGAAAAACTCAGAGTCACACAGCGGGCAATATGAGAGCTATGCTCGGAGTATCTTTGCGCGATAGAATCCGAAATGTGGATATTCGCTAAAGAACCAGAGTCACCGACATAGCTGTTAAAATTTGCAAGTTGAAGTGGCAATGGGCAGGCCACATCGCTCGAAGAACTGATAACCGATGGGGAAGAAAGGTTCTTGAGTGGAGACCATGAACCGGAAGACGCAGCGTAGGTAGGCCTCCCACTATACGGACCGACAACATTGTGAGAATCACGGGCATCCAGTGGTTGCAAAAAGCAGGCTATCGTTCAGTGTGGAGGTTAAAGGGGGATGCCCATGTTCAGCAGTGGACGTCTTCTGGCTGATGATGATGATGATTGTCAAAATGGCTGGGCTTTTCAAGGCCAGAGTGAATATAGGTAACTACTAAGTCTGCGTGCTTCATCTTCGACCACATCTTCGCTTACCAACAGGCGAGTTGGTGACCAAACGCGGACTTATTCGCGATAAAAAAATACAAAACTTCTATAAAGGCTCCGTCGCACCATCTTAGCAGTTCAGTTGACCGTTGCTAGAGGTAAAAAAAAAGGTGAAAAATTATGTTTTTTGACACGTATGGACACAACGATATTAATAAGGTTTTTTTTATACTACGGTTCTTTTTTTTTTTTCTTTTTTTTTTTTTTTTTATTGGTGTCGGTAAAAATTGCATTTTGTTTTCAGCTCACGGAAATATCGACATGAATCCAATCGCACTATATAAAAAATCTCAAGTTTTTTTATATTTAAAACTGAGTAAAAACAACGCCGGAAATTTCATTGACTGTCGTGCGGCTGATTATGGAAATACACAATCATTTGTCACTCGAATAAAACTAAAACTAAAGACAGGACGAGGTAAGATATTAATATAAATATTCTGGAAATTTTTGCACACACGGTCATCTGACCCCAACTTAAGCAAAGCTTGTGATATGGCTGCCAGAGACTGATATACATACATATATAGTTTTAAATACATACTCAAATAGATATTAACACCCAGATATAGAACAAACACAAAATGTTTGCCCTAGGTAGGAATCGAACCCCCAAGCGCAGAAGGCAGGTTCACTACCAACTTAGATTAACTACACAGAGATGGTAAGTTTCCAAACAACGCCTTCTCAAAACGTACGCTACAAATTCGCTACGTGTGCTGTGTTTACTTGCCTCGTCACGCACACAGACGCAAAAATTAAGTTTTTTTTTTGGGAGCTCTTAACACTATCACCTGACTAAGAGCACTGACCACGGAACAATATTACAGCGGGCACTGACCGCGCGAGCGTCGTTTGGTGTCATATATGGCTCCATTTGAACGGCTTAAATTTTGCGAATGTACTTGGTTTCTGTATATAGTTATTCTAAGCCTACCAACTGAACCAGCGGGCTATCAAAATTAAGCTATTAAAAAATAAATGATTACGTAATCCTTAGCTATTATTTACCGAATAGGTATTTGTCAGAATTTACAACCATATTCCATTGTTGAACGGGGGACCATCCATCAGTGAAATTGCCACTGAAATAAAAGTAACAGTTTAAAAACGCTTATTGAAATCGTTCATATTTTGCGAGTCCAATAAAGTACCTTTTCTATTTCGCTATTGCGAAACAGCAGTGCAAGTACCGTTCTTTATCGATCGTCAAATTTGATAGAATCGATCATAACGAGTACCTGCTGATCAAAATATGGCATTTTATCGAATTTGACGATCACAACTGTCACATTTGACGATCTATTAGATAAAGAACGGTACTTGCACTGCAGGACGTTTAGGGCGCTTGTAGACGATGTGTAGTACCTACAAGTAGCCAGTAGAAGGAATGAGTAGCGTAGTACAAGTAGCAAGTAAAAGTCGTAAGTAGCTACTTACTACTTATACTACGCATCGTCTACAAGCGCCTTAACTTCTACGATTTATAAAAAAGAGCAGTTCCATCGACATGCACTAGATGGCGCTGTTTTTATTTCATACAAATCGTCGATCGAGTAAGTAAACGCAATTGGAAAAACTAGCACTAGGCACTCAGATGACCACGTGACGTGACAACCACATGGGGCGGTGAGGAGAAAAGAGACGAAAGGATCAACACCACGCTGCGCGTGATGGTTGGCGTCTTTCCCGCTAGATGGCTCTTTCATTGTGATTCATAACAATGAAAAGTTCCACTTGGTGATGGCGTTTGATGAAGAACATTGGCGGATCCAGGGGGGGGAGCATGGGGGCCATGGCGCCCCCCAAAACACCTAGTGTACTTTTTGCGTCTGTTAGTTTTCTGCGTTTTGTACATTGCTTTGTACTTTGCAGTGAATCAACAAACCGCATTTAGTGGCGACTAGCCGATGGGAGAAACTAATTTTTTTCTTCATATTTTAGATTTTCCTGAACGTGGTATTGTACCTCCAGCGAAATGTACAACACCGATGGTTTGTGCTCACGGTGAGTAGGTATCCTCTATTTTAGTCAATAAAGATCAAAAAAGTTCCCAGCAAAAATATTTACATTAATAAAACCGGCCAAGTGCGAGTCAGGCTCGCGCACTGAGGGTTCTGTACCACCACATAACTTGTTAGCTAATAAAGTACAAAAAATTGTGTGAAAAAAAAAGCAGGTATCCAAGTACCGGCCGCGCCCAACGTTGTTTCACTTCGGTGGTCGTACGAGAACCGGTGAACAGAAATTTGACACTGACTCGCACTTGGCCATTATTTATTTTTAGATTGTGTACTATAATCATGCCAAGTTTGACGCTTGTACGTATTATTACCGTTTTTACATTAGAGCTAATACAAAAATACGTTAAGAAAATACGTTTGTTGTATGGGGACCCCCATTTCGTTATCACTTTTTGTGTTTTTTATTATTTCTTAATTAATCCGCCATATCATTACATATTCTGTGAAAATTTCAACTGGCTATCTATTACAGTTCGAAAGATACATCCGTTAATAGGTAGGACAGACAGACAGACCGACACAGACACACATCGTAGGCTTTGTAATAGGGTCCCGTTTTTACCCTTTGGGTACGGAACCCTAAAAATTACCCCAAATCTATAACAATGTACCTAAAGGGAACGCTTCCGAAATCGAAACACTAATATACTAACATACTAACTAAATAAACACAATCGAATCGAATACCAATATTAATTTTCCTTATACTTGTAGTTTTAGTGTTGTTATTTTGGTTTAAAATTTTTACGAACCAGCAATGTAAAGGTTGCAAGCGTGCAAGTACTGCAGTGCAGCGCAGTTCGTTAGTTGACAGTTTATATGTTATTTGCTTTCCCCTTTTTGTTTTCGTTTTTAAATATCTATCTAAATATCATAATAAAAAAAACTTAGTTTTTTTTAATTTTTGCAATGTTATGTTTCTAAAATATCAAGCCGATGTCGACGAACGACCCCCGCACGCACACGCGCACGAACACACTCCGAGTGTTGTACGCTATACATTGCTGGTTTGCAAAATACTAAACTACTAAAACAACAAATATAAAACAAATGGTTATTGATGTATTTGATAAAATTTGATTGTGTTTAATTAGCATAATAGAAGCGTTTCGGCTTCTCCCAGCGTTTCCCTTACACCCGGTTTAAAAGCGAAATACTCTCTCATTCATTACGAAATCTAGAATTCTATTTGACCCAGAATGCTGAAGCTGAATTCCTCAAAAAGTGTAAGGTGTCCACATTTTTTTTGCGAAAACGACGAATTAACGACGGCAAGTATTGGTTGAAAGTTTATACAAAAGTCTACGCTCACGAAGTCGCGGGCAACACCTTGTATTTATATAATTACTAGCAGACCTGACAGACGTTGTCCTGTCTTAGAACTGTCAAACACGCAAAGTCAAAATTGTACTTCTTATTTTTTTACACTTTGGGTTACATTATTGGTGGTTTAGTAAGGATTCCTATATTTTTTTGAAAATATTATATAGCCTATGTTACCCCGAGGATAGTGTAGCTTCCCAACGGTGAAAGAATTTTTCAAATCGGTTCAGTAGTTTCGGAGCCTATTCAATGCAAACGAACAAACAATCAAACAATCAAATCTTTCCTATTTATAATATTAGTATAGCTAGTATAGATAGATAATTTTTACGCTTATGTTTGAGAAAGCTTGGATGGGCAGCGTTCAAAAAACTAGACGACATCCTCAAGTCACGCCATATGCCACAATGTTTAAAAACTCGCCTTTGCAATCATTGTGTCCTGCCCACCATGACTTACGGTGCCGAAACATGGACGCTCACACATGAGGCTGTGCACAAAATCAGAGTAGCACAGAGAGCCATGGAGAGATCCATGCTAGGCATCAAACTCCGAGACCGAGTTCGTAATACCGAAATTCGACGAAGAACAAACTTTCGAGACGTCGTAATGAAATTAAAGTGGAGCTGGGCAGGGCACGTTGCTAAGCGCAGAGATAACAGGGAGGGAGTAAGGTTTTAACAAAGTAGTGGCCGAGGCAAGGTAGGCGGAGCGTTGGTCGTCCAGCTGCAAGATGGGTCGACGATATTGTTACTATCGTGGGTCGAACCTGGACTCGATTAGGGTCTAGACAAGAGCCACACACTGTTAGCGTTCACGCCTGCGGAAAGATGAAATTGTATGAAAATGACATTAGCTTCAGATAATTTATCTCATGTTAATGTCATTGTCATTTTCATACAATTTCATCTTTCCGCAGGCGTGAACGCTGACAGTGTGTGGCTCCTGTCGCAGGACCGAGGCAGATGTCAGCAAGAGAGAGGCCTATACCCAGCAGTGGGATAAGAAAGGCTGTGGATGATGATAATGATGTTTGAGAAACAAAGTATTAATGACTCCTCCTTCCACATTTTAACAATCAACCATAAATAGTTCCGTTAAATATATTTATTTATTTTCAGGAACTGTTATAAAAGGACTGGCCAAAGAGAACATATTAGGAATGTTTATTCGTAATCTGTATACGTTATCAATACTATATGAGTACCATGATCAAGAAACGTTCATTTTGAGTTGCGCTCCATCCGAAGCGAGCGATTCATTACAGGTGTATTGGAAATCCAACAGTAAGTATTGTCAAACAATAGGGTGTTTGACTGTATTGAAAATATTATGCCAATTGACATCATCCATAAACATGACACAATGAAAAAGCATATTTCATTGATTTTTTTATAAAAATATGCTTATTTTTTGTAAAAAACGCGAATAAAATAACTGTATTTTCGACATTTGATCACGTGATTGAAAACGGTCTGTAATTGGCTTCATCCCTAGTGACGTCACACAAATCTAAACAAACAGATTTTGTATTGATATTTGTGAATTTAATGTTGTAAAGCTATTTTGAGAGCGATTTATCCAGAAATTATCACCAAAAACAGTCCGGAGGTTAAATGTGAAAAGAATGGAGAAACATTTTGTGCAAGCAGACAGCAGTAACTTACCCAAAATTAATGTATTTATGGTTGCATATTTCTTCAATAATAATCTACGTCATTGTTTCTACGCTGCAGAACTCAAAACGTAAAAACTACAATGTAAGTATTAATTTTTAATTGTTCTCCAAGCAAAACATTCAATCAAGTTGTACAAAAAGTAAGTTGTAGTAGGTGGATATCACTATTTTGTTAGGTTATGTCTTTACATTGTTTAAAAAGAAAGTAACAGTACATAAAATAGTAATGCAATAAAAACACAAATTGTTATAGAAATATATAGACTCAAATAAGTACCTCAAAATTATCTTCGCACATAGAAACACTTGAATTAGCTCCAATACTTTTGGGTTATCTACGAGCTACTTAGTTCCAACCACTTTTTGCGAGTTTTGGGGTCCATTGGAACAGAAACGAATAGTTTTTCCGGTGTTTTATGGAAGTATTTGTACATTGTGGCACTACACAACATTTATAAACCATTACTTCTATTAGAAAATTAGTGATTATCAAACTTTTGCTGCCTGGCTGCAGCTGTTTTGTTTTGTGTGACGTCAATCGTCGCTCGACCGGAGCTATGACGCAGGTCTGCGTTTTGGCGCGATATTTTTTTATTCAAACTTTAACATCGATTTATATCGCAAATACGACTGATATCCAGAAAATATAAATGCAGTATACATTAAATTATATCAGGCAATAATGTGCAATAGTTTCCCAAAAGTAGTCAAATACCCTATTTTTTCATGACATGGATACAGAGTCCTTCAGTCGTAATTTTAAACAAGTTTACACAGTATTATTTAAAACTAGCTGCACCAACCACGAGGTAAAATCGTCGTTAAGTTTTCTAAAAAATTCCATATTTCTGCGCATTTTTATTAATTTTTCTTTCTTTTAAATGAATCCCTATTTACCTTGGTCACGCTTTAACTTGAGAACGACTTTACCGATTTCAATCATCTTTTTTTTAAAGTTTTCTAATAGGTACTTTGTTGAAGATACTTTGTGTAATACTTTGTTAATCATCATCATCATCATCAGCCTGTAAGCGTCCACTGCTGAACAAAGGCCTCCCTCGTAGAGAGGGGTGTTGCCATAATCCCCACGCTTGGCAGGCGGCTTGGGGATCGCAGTACGTTCACCGTGTACTAATAGGACGCTGCTGCCCATCCTCCTGTGGTTCTGGTCGCAGTTTTATGACATACCCGGGTCCACTTTGTTAATAACGGCAAGAAAAATTAAGAAAATTGCGCAGAAGTAAGGAAAATTTCAAAAAACTTAACGATGATTTTAACTCGAAAGTGAAACCGCGGGCGCAGGTAGTGCTATATAAATTTTAAATTAATTTGACTTGTGTGTTAATCATTTTTGTGTGTTGACATTATATATTATGTCAAAATAATAATAATAATAATAAAAATTTATTTAGATAAACATTTTGTGGATACAGTTATTATAATGCGTCGTACTCCGGACAAGGAAACCTGATTCCCGGAGCCGACTTCTTCCCGCGGTGGGTAGGTGTAATTCCAAAATACAAAATCAAAAACAATCCAATTATCTAAATATACCAAAACCATCCAGTTACACTTTTATCAAAAATATCCTATAAGTATTATAAGTACGAGGTACCTAATAAGTAGCAAAAACATTCAGCGAATAATCGGCCGTCCAAGCCAATCAACTCGAACAAAGTAAGTAAGCATTGCTCTAACAATAGCAAGTGAGACCGACGGAACCGGTTCTTGTTAGCATGTTACCCGTCTCTGGCGTAAATATACTACTTCTATCTCGGCGCGTCGCGACAACCCAAATTAATTAGGTAATTAGGCAGTTTTTAAATTAGGCTGCAACTTTGTGAATTGATTGACTTGGACTAGGCAGATCATGTTGATTTTATTTAATTATTTACAAAAATTAATATGTTAGTTTCTAAACGATTTCATGTGTCAACGATATGGAACCGCCATCTTGTTTTTTTTTCTCTCTGACTGTTTTGCCTGTGATAGGAGCTAGTCGCATCACTTCCAAATATAAAGTAATAAGGATAATATACGTGAAAGTTATTAATTTAAATCCTTAATTAAGTGTTTTATTACGTCCACAAACCTCATATAATCAACAGGTTTTGGGTCCAGTGTACGTAAGTGATAAATAATTAGAATATCTAACTACTGCGTTCGGACGTTTTTCAAAATGGAGAATTCAAAGATAAAACGTAATATCAAGCCATTTAATGGTGAAAAATATAGTATATGGAAGTTTCGAATACGAGCGTTGTTGAGTGAATTGGACATTATAAATGTTATTGATGAAGACCCTTTATTTCGAAATGAAGTGTGGGAGAAAAACAATCGGATGGCCAAAAATGTGATCATCGAGTATCTATCCGATTCCTACCTCGGTTTTGCAAAAGAAGACAGTTCGGCGAAGGATATTTTAAGCAGTTTAGATGCGTTGTACGAACGTAAAAGTATTGCGACGCAGTTGGCATTACGAAAAAAGTTGTTGGCGCTGAAACTACAAGGTGATGTACAGCTAATAAAACATTTTGCTACATTCGATGACCTCATTACTGAGTTACTTGCCGCTGGAGCAAAATTAGAGGAAACTGACAAAGTAGCACACTTGCTACTCACCCTACCCTCATCTTATGACGGAGTCATTACTGCGATCGAGACATTATCAGAAGATAATTTAACGATAGCATTTGTAAAAACGAGACTGTTAGACCACGAAGTGAAATTAAAAAAATGAATCTGGTGATACGAGCGCAAAAGTGTTGCAAGTAGAAACAAAAAATGATACATGGAAGAAAAGAAAATTTGATAATTCTCAACAAATAAATAAGAATAATAATAACCAAAAGAAGAATTTACAGTTCATAAAATGTCACCATTGTGGGCGAAAAGGGCATAAGAAAAACGACTGTTACTATTTCAAAAGAATGCATATGCAAAAAGGCAACTACGGAAATAAAGAAAGGACAAGGACAGTTCAAGCAATTGAGATAAATCAAAATCAACCATCAACGTCGAATGATTTTTCTTGCTTTGCTTTTATGACCGGAGACTACCAAGATGATAACCAAGAAAATAAAATTACATTTTTATTGGACTCTGGCGCATCAGATCATCTCATAAATAGAGAAGACTTGTTTATTAATCATACTGATTTATCACCACCACTAAAAATTTCAATTGCTAAAAATTGTGAATTTATTTCAGCAACAAAAAAGGGTACACTGCAGGTTACCAGCAACATGGGTATCCAAGGCATTCTGGAAGACGTGCTGTTCTGCCGCGAGGTCCCCTACAATCTACTGTCGGTCTCAAAGATGCAGCGAGCTGGATATACAGTTATTTTCGATCAGGAAGGCGCTCAAATATGCAAAAATGGTAAAACGATCATGCGAGGTAAGTCTACTAACAATTTAATTGCTGTAGATTTTATGTCGTCTGTGAACGTGAGTCATCCTGTTTCCCAGGCATGCACTAGTGACAAGAAAAGCTACAAATTGTGGCATCAACGCTTAGGACACATGAGTAAAAATAAATTCTTAGAAATAAAACAGAATAAATTATTTGAAGACATGAATCAAATTGATTCAGTGGTGCCTGATGATGATTTATGTGAAGCTTGCATAAATGGGAAACAGAGTCGACTTCCGTTTAGTCAGGCCAAAGACAAAAGTCATATAAACAGACCATTATTTGTTGTTCATTCGGATGTCTGTGGTCCAATTACTCCAACGACTAACGATAATAAAAATTATTTCGTAATTTTTATAGATCAGTACACTCATTATTGTGTTACATACTTAATAACGTATAAATCAGACGTATTCGCTGCGTTTAAAGATTTTGTTGCAAAAAGTGAAGCAAAATTTAATTTGAAGGTAGTTAATTTATATTGCGACAACGGTGGGGAGTATTTATCTACCGAAATGAAAAGTTACTTTACGGAAAAGGGAATTAGTTACCATTTGACAGTTCCGAGAACTCCACAACAGAATGGTGTTTCTGAACGTATGGTGAAGACCATTACAGAAAAAGCACGTTCTATGATAAACGGTGCACAAATAGATAAAGTTTTCTGGGGTCAGGCAGTATTGACTGCTGTTTATTTGATAAATTTGACACCGACCAAGGCCCTGAAACTTTCAAAAACACCATACGAGATGTGGCATAATAAAAAACCGCAAGTAAAGTATTTAAAGGTTTTTGGTTCAACTGTTTACGTACATAACAAAACTACTAAAGCGAAGTTTGATGATAAGTCATGGAAAGGTGTTCTCATGGGGTATGAACCGAACGGTTATAAAGTTTGGAACCCTGATTGCGAAAAGTTTGTAGTAGTCAGAGATGTGATTGTGGATGAGACTAATTTTCTACAGTCCAGGCCTTCGTGGAAGCCTGAAGAGAACACTAAAAGTTCTCATGACAAAACTGATAATGACGGTAGTTCGAAATCAGTGTCAACCAAGTCTCGGAACTCTGACAGTAATAAATCAGATGACTCTAAATCTGATGAGCATGATGAATGTCATGCTAAAATTCGCAAAGTGAACCATGATATATTAGTTCAATCAAACCGTGATGTAGATATACGTTCTGACGATTCATTACGGGATAAAACTAAAAACACAAATATTAATACTGAACTTAGAAGGAGTAATAGGATCAAAGATCATCCACCTGTATCATATAAAGAAATTGATGATGATTATTTAATGTGTGCTCAGTCTGTTTTATGCACAGTACCAAAATCATTTGATGAAATTAAACATCGTGATGATAGAAGACAATGGGATAGCGCTATTAGAGATGAACTAGATTCTTTACATAAAAATAAAACATGGACTTTAGTACCACGACCCGCAAACAAAAACATTGTTGATTGTAAATAGATTTTTACAGTTAAAAATGATGAATTTGGAAATCCTGAACGATTCAAGGCACGTTTAGTTGCCAGGGGCTTTAGCCAAGAATATCTTACTGACTATAATGAAACATTTGCGCCTGTTGCTAGAATATCTAGTTTTAGATTTATAATTAGCTTTGCGAATCAATTTCAGTTATTGGTTCATCATTTAGACGTTAAAACGGCCTTTTTAAATGGCCATTTGAAAGAGGAAATCTATATGAGAGTTCCTGAGGGCGTATTAAGTAAAAAAGGCTACGTATGTAAATTGCAAAAAGCATTATACGGGCTAAAACAGGCGGCTAGGTGTTGGTTCGAAATGTTCGAACAGTCACTGAAACAAGAAGGATTTCAAAATTCCTCAGTTGATAGGTGTATTTACATGCTAGATAATGGGGATGTGCGTAAAAATATATACGTGGTACTTTATGTCGATGATTTAGTAGTAGCATGCGCTGAAATTGAAACTATGTACAATTTTAAAAGGTTTTTAATGAGTAAATTTGAAATGACCGATTTAAATGAAATAAAACTGTTTCTCGGTATTAAAGTCACTAGAGAAGGTGATCAAATGATTTTAGATCAAAGTGCATACATCAAAACAGTATTGACTAAACATAATATGCATGACTGCAAACCTGTCTCTACCCCCTTAGAAAATAAACTAAATTATGACGCATTGAACTCCGAGGAGAAATATAACGCTCCATGTCGGAACGTTATAGGGAGCTTGATGTATATCATGTTATGTACTCGGCCCGATCTAAGCGTTAGTGTAAATATTCTGAGTAGGTACACAAACAAAAATAATAAAGAATTATGGCAATGTCTTAAACGTGTACTAAGGTACTTAAAAGGCACAATTGATTTGAAATTGTGTTACAAGAGATGTAACTACGATGATATTTTGTGTGGGTACGTAGACTCAGATTGGGGTGGTAATGATACACATGACAGGAAGAGTACAACTGGGTATTTATTTAAGCTCTTTGACCAATGCACAATAACCTGGAGTACAAGGAAACAAACTTCAGTTGCAGCTTCCTCCACAGAAGCGGAATACATGGCATTGTTTGAAGCAGTAAGGGAAGCATTGTGGCTTAAATCTTTAGCAGCCAGTGTAAATATACACATTGATAAACCTATTATAATTTATGAAGACAACAATGGCTGTATAAGTATAGCTAACAATCCGACGAGTCACAAACGGTCGAAACACATTGATATCAAGTATCCATTGTTTTTGTTTTTTTGGCAATAAATATATTTTATTCTTATTCTTATCACTTCTCTCGGGAACAGATTGAGAAAAATGTAATTAAATTAAATTACATTCCCACAGGTGAGCAGCTGGCCGACATCCTGACGAAGCCACTGCCTGGAATATCCTTTCAAAGACTAAGAAGTGAAATGGGTATAAAATAATAAAATTATTGTATAAATGAACGTAAATAAGTTAAAAAAAAAAAATATTGGTATAAAAATCAAAAGGTTGATTGATTATTTGATTTTATAAATGGTCTGGTTGGGTTTTCCTGGGTTTTCCCTAATCCTTGCAACGAATGTTGGACCATTAATTGTAATTTTCCCAGTAAATAGTTGGAAGTGTATGTGTTCTATTTAGTCAATTTAAATTGATTTTAAGTTTGTATAATTGGTGATTAATTTTTGAGGGGGCGTGTTGATTTTATTTAATTATTTACAAAAATTAATATGTTAGTTTCTAAACGATTTCATGTGTCAACGATATGGAACCGCCATCTTGTTTTTTTTTCTCTCTGACTGTTTTGCCTGTGATAGGAGCTAGTCGCATCACTTCCAAATATAAAGTAATAAGGATAATATACGTGAAAGTTATTAATTTAAATCCTTAATTAAGTGTTTTATTACGTCCACAAACCTCATATAATCAACAGATCACTCATCAACACAGTCTAATAATTTTAAAACAGGAACGAATTTTATTATTTAATTGATTTTACATAAAATTATAAGTTTTTAAGGTAAGACCAATACAATATATTTATGTTATAGGTAAGTTAATACTTAAGATTTTATTAGTTTAGGGTATTTATACATATATACACACATAATACTTAAGATTTTATTAGTTTAGGGTATTTATACATATATACACACATACACATATAGGTATATATATAATAATAGTAATAATTTCAATTCAAATAATTTCAATTCAACTCAACAAAGTTCATATTAAATTATTTATTAGTAGTGGTCCGCCCCAGCTTCGCACGGTTATAGATTATAGCATATGTCACCCGGGGATAGTGTGGCTTCCCAACAGTGAAATAATTTTTTAAATCGGTTCAGTACTTTTTGCGCCAATTCGGTACAAACATGCAAATATGTAACGTACTTACAATTTATACTTACATACAAATCTTTCCTCTATATAATATTAGTATAGATGAACTTTGTTGAAATAAATTATTTGATTATTTAACAATTGAATTATTAATTGTTTGTCTCTATTTCAGAGTCAGAAGTGGTAAAAAGCGGCGTAAATCCAAATGTCTCATATGCTAAAGTCACGACAGATTTCAAGATGTTCAAACTGAAACCTAACCAGACAAGGGTTACTATAGCCTGCTTTTCTATGGATAATAAAACATCTACAGAGGTTACATTTATTCAAAGGAATCATATTGAGGAAACTCCGGATCTAATTAAAAATGATGATTCAGGAGGTAAGTTTTTATTTATTTATTATTATAATAAATAGGCTTGCGCTTGGCCACCAACTCGCCTGATGTTAAGCGATGATGCGGCCTACGATGGAGCACCCTTGCCTAGAAGAAACCTATTCACTCTCACTTGAAGACACCCAGATTGTAACCATCGGGGAACACCCACTCAGGCAGCGAATTCCACAGACTGGCAGTTCGCACAATAAATGTGGAATCAAAGCGCTTCGTACGGGTTCTCGGAATATCAACCATAAAGCGGTGTCGATTCTTCGTGCCCACTCTGGCAGTCCGATAGAAAAATGTGCAGGAGGGAATCAGATCATGCAGATCTGTAGCACACTCTCCGAAATGTATCCGATAAAAAACCGATAGACTAGCAACTTTACGTCGATGCTCAAGACTAAGAAGCTTTACCTTTAGCGTTGGCTGTAGAAGTGAACTTTGTAAACGATTTACAGCAATAGAGTGAATAAGAATACTTAATATAGTACTTATACTAAGGCATAGTTATCATGCCTTACTTACTCATAATTTCAAAAATCTTTTTTTTCGGTATTTTTGTCGATCAATATACCGTCAATATAAGAACCTATCTTTTTTACACGACGCCTAAAATTTGCGCAAGCTTCTCAACCTAGATCTATGTGCCATATGAATAAAGCTTTATACAGGGATACTTTGAAAATTGCAAAAATGAGGAAATCCGAAGACGAACGAAATTTGCCGACATAGCCCACCGGATTAGCAAGTTGAAGAGGCAGTGGGCAGGGCACATAGCACGCAGAATAGATAGCCGATGGGGCCGAAAGGTTCTCGAATGGGGACCACGAACCGGAAGACGCTACGCTAGGTAGGCCTCCCTACTAGATGGACCGACGACATAGTGAGAGTCGCTGGCATCCAGTGGATGCAAAAGGCAGACTGTCGTTCAGTATGGAGGTTAAAGGAGGAGGCCTATGTTCAGCAGTGGACGTCTTCTGGCTGATGATGATGATGAATTCAAAAGCCTGTATTTTTATTTCAACTTTATTTGAACAAAAATGCTAATTAATCGCACTCTATACCAGGCCTTGCAGGTAACCCTTCTGTGGACTCATATAATTAAATTATATTAAATTAAAGAAAAAATGCGACTTTAAAACTATACCTATACATGTACAAACTAAAACTAAAAAAGTAGAAAATGACAGTTAAAACAGAGATTGAAAGTCCTCATCCAAACATTTGGTTTTTGTTGTTTTTAATTTTTTTCTAAAAGCGCAGAATCACTTTCGATGTAATTTATATGGGACCACTTTTGAAGTCTACCAAAAAAAAACATCAAACACAATTCATAATTGGCGGAGTAATCGCGTAACAAATATACAATAAAAAAAAACGTACAGTTTAATTGATAACCTCCTCCTATCGTCGGTTACAAAATATTATACCTATATCAATAAAAAAGTGTGACTGCTGATTGCGTGAATCTGTTGATGATGATGATGATGATGATGATAGTTTGTTAATGTAACTTTATATTTTCTAGGTACAGAAACGATAGCTATAGCAGGCGTCAGTGTAGCAAACAAAAGAGAATCGAATGAAAATGGTAAGAAATATACATAATAAAAAAAACAATTTCACTCTAATGATTCGAAATAAATACATTGTGAAAGTTTATCATTTCACTCAAACCATTTGAAATAAATACATTGCGAAAATTTACAACATCACTATAACGATTTAAAATAGAGTCATACGTTGTGAAAATTTTCCATTTTACTGTAACGATTTGAAATAAATACATTGTGAACATTGATTATTTCAATCTGACGATTTTAAATAAATACATTACCAAAATTGATTATTTCAATCGAACGGTTTGAAATAAATACATTTTCAAAATTGATTATTTCAATCGAACGGTTTGAAATAAATACATTTTCAAAATTGATTATTTCAATCTAACGGTTTGAAATAAATACATTTTCAAAATTGATTATTTCAATCTAACGGTTTGAAATAAATACATTTTCAAAATTGATTATTTCAATCTAACGGTTTGAAATAAATACATTGTCAAAATTAACCATTTCGATTTAACGTTTTTAAATACAGTCACACATTGTGAACATTATCTTATTCACTATAACGATTTGAATTAAAACATTATGAAAATTGACCAATAACGATGCAAAATACAGTCATACATTGTAAAAAGTCACCTACCTATTCACTATAACAATTTTTAAATGCATTGCTAAAATTACATACAGATACAGACAATTTAAATACAGATACCATTGTGCCATTTCAGTTGTATACCAAATGTGAAAATTTACCATTTTATTTAACGACTAGCGGTCCGCCCCGGCTTCGCACGGGTATAGATTATAGCCTATGTCACCCGGGGATAGTGTAGCTTCCAAACAGTGAAAGAATCTTTCAAATCGGTTCAGTTGTTTCAGATCCTATTCAATGCAAACAAACAAACAAACAATCAAATCTTTCCTCTTTATAATATTAAGTTTGTCTTTCAATATTTCAACTTCAGATAGTTTTTTTTATTTTTTTTGACTCGTATTTGTCCGGTTTATTTACTACATTCACTGTATTTTCAGAGGGCCTTAGCAAAGGAGTTATAATTACCATTGTTGGCTGCGGTCTGGTGTTCATCATAGTTACAGCCTTTATCATCATCCAACTCTTCAAGCGGAAGCCGGCACCTCCAAATGTATGTTGAATTTATATTAAACTAGCGGTCCGCCTCAGCTTCTCACGGGTAAATATGTCACCCGGGGATAGTGCAGCTTCCCAACAGTGAAATAATTTTTCAAATCGGTTCAGATATTTCGGAGCCTATTCAATGCAAACAAACAAACAATCAAATCTTTCCTCATTATTATATTAGTATAGATAAACCGGCCAAGTGCGAATCGGGCTCGCGCACTGAGGGTTCTGTAACACCACGAAATCCAATAATTATCAATTTAAAAACCGACTTCAAAATTAGTAAAATATGGCATTTCGATCCGATGAAATGATAAGGTCGATGTCCGAATGACAAGGTCGTCCAAGTATTTATTATTTGTTGTTATACTTTAGACACTTGAGTGTGTACACTACAATCATGCCAAGTTTGACGCTTGTACGTATTACCATTTTCACATTAGAGATTATAGAGCTTATACAAAAATACGTAAAAAAATACGTTTGTTGTATGGGGACCCCCTTTTCTTTTTGGCTTTTTTATTATTTTATACCATTCCCCCTCTAAAAAGCTTATTTTATTCACTGAAAACAGTTAATAAAAAGCTATTTGGTCACCAATATAATCGACCTCCATCTCAATGCTATACAACATCCTTCCGCACTAAATACTCGACATACAAACTCCTTGTGCAAATAACTCCTCGGGATTTGATTGATCGACATTTTCGACAAGGAGTTTAGCATTAGAATAAAAACTGTATTGTGGTCTTTGCTGTCATTAGTAAATTGGCGCTATTTTGAATAGGTACTTAGTAATTGTTCCAATTTTAATGTGCATTTTAGTTAAATTAACCTGCCTTTTTTCTTCATTACCTACTACACTACGAGATAAAGAAAGATTTAAGCGAAAATAGACATAAATGTATGTTAATGTCTATTTAAGTATGTATTTAAAACTATATATGTATGTATATCAGTCTCTGGCAGGCATATCACAAACTTTGCTTAGTTTGGGGTCAGATGACCGTGTGTGCAAAAATGTCCCGAATATTTATTTATTTTCGCTTAAATCTTTCTTTTTCTCGTTGTCATGGTATAAAGTATATTATGTAACTTTTGAATAAATCTGATTTATATCGAGGGCCACGAATCACTCTCGCTGCTCACTTGAATCATGAATCACTCCCTGCGATCGTGATGCAGTCGTTAGAATCCTTCACTTGCTCACGATTCGTCCATGGCCGAATGGCATGGTGAATGATATACTATTTTGCTCGCGCATTTTCAGCCGGACTCAAACATCAATTACGAGAATTTGCAGAACACGGGCGCTACACCCGCTCCTAGTGCATGGCGAGAAGCACAATACTCCGCTCCATCAGACAGAATCGCAAACAACGACTATGCCGTCCCATTCAAACCTTCCCTCGGCGAAATGTACGCAACGCCGGTCCCGAAAAGACAAAGACATGATGAAGATAACCCAGCATATGCTTCAGGGGACGACTTAAATGCGACATACGCGCAAGCTGTCCCTAAACAATTACGAGGCGTTCCAGTACTTCCCACGAACCGAGAATCGACCTACGCAGAATTGGCGCTGAAACCAGAAACCGCTAAGAAACCAAATGTAAAGAATAAAGAAAAATATACGACAGAAGAGAGCCCATATGCAGAAATTACGCCGAGCGAGAATTCGTATGTAAATAGTGAAAGTCCGTACGAAGAAGTCCGCAATGAAAACCCGTATGCAGAAGTTGCTTCCAGTGAATGTTCGTATGCAGATCCCAGCAATTTGCAGACCAAAAGTTACGTTAACGTGTTTAAAGACCCAAGATACGTTAATGCTGAAGGTAAATCAGATTACGCTGAGCCAGCATACTGTGAGATAAATAAAATTCAAAAATAGGCTAGATTTAATCATTTATCATCATTATCATCAGCCAGAAGACGTCCACTGCTGAACATAGGCCTCCCCTTTTAACCTCCACACTGAACGACAGCCTGCCTTTTTAATCCACTGGAAGCCAGCGACTCTCACAATGTTGCAGTCCATCTACTACCTACTACCTACGCTGAGTCTTCTGGTTCGTAGAATCCACTCAAGAACTTTTCTTCCCCATCGGTTATCGGTTCTTCGAGCGATGTGGCCCGCCCATTGCCACTTTAACTTGAAAATTCACCATCAGCCTCTAACTGTCCACTGCTGGACATAGGTCTCTCTCAATGCACGCCACTGAGCTCGGTCGGCTGTCCTTTGCATCCAGTTTTTACCCGCCGTTTTACGCAGGTCGTCACTCCACCTGGCCACAGGGTGTCCTACACTACGTTTGCCTAAACGTGGTATCCACTCCAGAACTCGTCTATCCCATCGGTTATCGGTTCTTCGGCAATGTGTCCGGCCCACTGCCACTTCAGCTTGCTAATCCTTTGAGCTATGTCGGTAACTTTGGTTCTATGTCGAATCACTTCATTCCGAATTTTTTCCCGTATAGAAACTCCAAGCATAGCTCTCTCCATAGCTCGCCGAGCGACTTAAAACTTGTGGACCACCTTAACCGTGAGTGTCCACGTCTCGGCACCGTAGGTCATAACGGGTAGGACACACTGATTAAAGACCTTTGTCTTGTGACACTGTGGTATGGACGACGTGAAGACTTGACGAAGCTTACCGAATGCTGCCCATCCCAGCTGAATTCTTCTATTGGCTTCTTTCTCGAAGTTGTCTTACCCAACCGAACTTAAGATTTAATTTTTTTATTCTATTTCATCATCATCATCCACATCCTTCCTTATCCCACTGCTGGGTATAGGCCTCTCTCTTGCTATGCCATCTGCCTCGGTCCGGTGCCAATCTAGTCCAGGTTCGACCGGGATATTAATTATTCTATTTAACCCTAATCATTCAATTACTAAGGCCCTCTTTTCCAACTTTTAGATATTTTCGTCATTCTAGCTTGAGTGTGTCTACTTCGATGGTTAGATAAAAATTATAATAAAAAAACTATATACAATACAGATTTTATAATTACGGAGAGAACTGCAAAGGAACATTTTACATAAAAGCTATACTTTTTGAAAAATATGAGAAAAACCTTATAAATAGAAGTAGCGAAACGCACGACTGCAGTCGGCGTTATATTTGGCGCTTACACACATGTGTGTAAGCGCCAAATATATTAATCATTGTGGTCTTTTGTAGTAATAACCGTTGCTTAAAAGTGGGAACACCACACTTACAAATGGGCGACGTAGGGTGGACGGAAAACTACGGATTCTTACATAAAACATAAAATTTTGTTATGACACCATTTTTATAATTTCAAGCTAACCATGGAAGTAGACAAACTAAAACAGGAATGACCAAAATTACTAATAGTGAGAAAAGAGGGCCTTATCATCAGGCTATGTGGCGGTCATGCGCAAGCCTATTTACCCACAGTATTATCTCGCTCGCACAATTCAACATATTTGCAGATATAACATTATTGAATGTACTTATTTAAACATGAAAGTGTAGGTACTATTAAAGGAAACATTTAACGCATTTTATTGCATATATTTTACATTATTTTAATTTATGATTTTTCGAACATTGTATTTGCTTTTTATTCGATAAAATCAGTTAAGTTGTGGAATTTCAATATTTTTATTATTTAGTTCATTTTATAGATTAAGGTTTTGATATGTACCTTACTTATAAATTTACCTATTTTTGGCTTAAAAATGAATTCTCCTTTTACCTACATAAATATAGGTACGTTAAGGCATATATCTTCATTAAATTTTTATCAACCAGGAGTTTTTAAGTATACCTTTTTAAATGATTTCTTTTATTTAAATTTTAAATAAAACACATAGAAATTAAAGAGATTTATTTGCAAAGCAAAAAAAACGAGATCTGTGATTCTAATGGCGTGTACATATATTTTGCATTATTTTAATACAAGACGTTTAAAAAAAAAACTAAAACTGTGTTTAATTTCAAAACATACTATATTTTTTTTTTCACTATAGGCCATTATAGGAATTATAATACAAATCAGATTTAAATGCTACAAAAGGATTTATTGTTTTAATGGCTTCATTTGTAGCCCAATATGACTAGACCCTAGGTATTGCTCCTCGGGGGTGTTGTGCATAAGTAGTGGGGGTGAAAATGTATCCACAGAAGAACCATGTTTCGATATTGTGAGTCCTTTACTAGATATTATCGTAAAACCTCAAAATGTACCCCATCATTTTCACCCCCCCACCACTTATGCACAACACCCCCGAGGACTGGGTAATGTAAATAACAAAAAAATTATAGGTTATAAATTCTTTAATATTTTATACTCGTAGTAAGCTTAAGGCACATTTCATATTTTTACAAATAATGTTTTACGTGTATTTAGGCTAATTTATAAATTATTTTTAATTACATTAAAAGTACAATATTAAAAATAACGCTATTTTATTTGTGATCGACAAAATAATACTTATTTTCACAAACTATAGTTCAATTTCAAAGTGTTTAATCTCTTACTATCTGACCCGCCTGACAGACATTGTTCTGTCCACATTTCAATTATTATTGTTCATACGAAAATCCCATAGCAATAAACCGGCCAAGTGCGAGTGGGGCTCATGCATTGAGGGTTCCGTACAACCCACAAAAATAATCAATTAAAAAAACCGACTTCAAAATTAGTAAAATATGGCATTTCGATTCGTTGAAAGGATTCGGTTGGCTATTATTTTTTATTTGTTGTTATACTTTAGACTTTAGTTCAGAGTGTGTACTATAATCATGCCAAGTTTGACGCTTGTACGTATTATCGTTTTTACATTAGAGCTAATACAAAACTACGTCAAAAATACGTTTGTTGTATTATCAAATGTAAAAAAAATACGGACACGTTTAGTTTTTAATATTTGACTGTTTTATTTAGTTAATCCGTATTCTTTGAAAATTTTAACTAGCTATCTATTACGGTTCAAAAGATACAGCCGTTTAAAGGTAGGACGGACAGACAGACAGCGTAGGCTTAGTAATAGGGTCCCTTTTTTACCCTTTGGGTACGGAACCCTAAAAATTACATAACATTATTTCCGAATTTGAAAAAAAAACAGGAACACTTAACCAATTTTCTTTACATATTTTTTATTTATTTATTTATTAAACTAACTTTATTTGCCAATTTAAATAATTTATTCAGTATACGTATTAAATTTAATCATATTTTTCACTAAGCCTATTATATTTAACAAACCCCTGGAGTTGTAGTAATTTTATCATATCTCTGGCAAATACCTCCCTGAAATAGTAGTAATTTTGAATTGAGGGCAAAGACCCCCCTGGAGTTGTAGCAATTATACAACATCATGGGCAAATATCCCCCTGGAGTTGTAGCAATTATACAACATCGTGGGCAAATACCCCCCTGGAGTAGAAGTAATTGTGTAGTATCGTGGGCAAAGACCTCCCCCGCCCCCTGAAGTAGCAGTTGTTTTGTAGCATCGTGATCAAAGACCCCCCTGGAGTAGTAGTAATTTTGTAGCATCTTGGGCAAAGACCCCCCTGGAGTAAAAGTACTTTTGTAGCATCGTGGGCAAAGACCTTTGGGGTCCTTCCGGAGTAGTTATAGTATCAGTGCCATGTAAAGGCAACATGGCAGAGCAGCAAATACGCGGACGCGACGAGCAAGTTGCCGAGCATGATCGGGAACCCGGTCCGCAGGAACTGAATGAACGTGAAGCGGTACCCGTGCTGTTCCGCCACTCCTGCGCATACCACATTCGCGCTCGCGCCTATTAGCGTGCCGTTGCCTGAAACAATAAGTTATTATACCATAAAAAATATTTGTCACCTAAACATAAGCTAAACCCGGTACCCGGTAGGTATAGCTAGGTAAGTGGACAGTCTCAAGCAGTACCGGCGTTAGGGTAGAGCCAGATATAAAGGGGTGCCGCAGGCAGGCAGGCGCCTCTTTATATCCATAGTATACCTACCTATAATGCTTTCTTAGTCATCAGTTTTATTCTTAATGTTTTATGCATTAAAAAAACTATTCTTTGCCTTTTTTGAGTTTAAATGGCAGATGGAGAGTAGGAGTGGGGGGCGTAGAAATCTCGCCCAGGGCGATGGTAGTGCTAAAACCGGCACTGGTCTCAAGTAGTTTTCTTTATGAAAAAAACCATAAAAAGTATATTTTGTTATGTAATTTTTTTGCATTTCCAGTGCATCTCTGAAATTTCCACAGAAGTCCACAGAGCTTTGTTCTTTAGATTTTATATGTGACTACCAATTTCTTGTAACCACATTTACCTATAATGACATTGGCTACGAAAAACTGAACCCTAATATATCGTGTCTCAAGTCTCGACACGCTCTTAGCCAGTTATTTTAAATGTCTAGATAGGCAGTGACTTCATTGCAAAATGAAAGAAGAAACCCGGATAAGAGCGAGTAGGACTCTCGCTCTAAAGGTTCCGTTGGCCGGAACCCTCGCGTTGACTTACAAGGTGTTATTTTTTGACAGCTGAAAAAGACCGTAGACTTGAGTATTTGATACAAATTTCAACATGATATCTCTACGCGTTTCTGAGAAAAAGCCTTGACAGACAGACAGACGGACAATAAAGTGATCCTACAAGGGTTCCGTTTTTTCCTTTTCAGGTACGGAGCCCAAAAACACGAGAACATCGGGTTTTTTTTTTCTCATCTTCTCCGCCAGACCGCCACCCTCACCCTGCGGAAATTTCAGCGTTAATGTGGATGGGAAACTCATTGTGGATGGGTAAATTTTTAAACATTGACAGGTGACTCGTTGGAATAGAGGTGTATCTGATAAGTAAGTACCTCCGAGGCAAGCACCGAAGCTGAGCGCCCAGGCGAGGGGCGCGAGTGGCAGCGCGAGGGGCGGACCTGACAACGCCACTATAACTCGCACCATCATCGTCGTCAGCGGAATGTTGTCCACGAATGCTGACGCTAGCCCGGAAACCTGCAAGAATGACTTGTTCTTCATCTGGCAGAGATTTCACTACTTACCCAAATATTTTGACTGAGCAAACCAAGGGTATCGACAGAAATCAGTGTTAGTGTTTGTTTAAAAATAACTTGGATCGAGTGTAGAGAAATTATCGGAATTTATTGGAACAAATAGATGTTTTACAGAACAATAGGATTGTGATTGAACCTTACCTCGCATTCAGGCAGCACCAAAGAGCATATAATGGGCAGCGCATGCTGCCTGAATGGGTGTTCCCCGCTAGCTACAATCTGGGTAGACAAGCGTGCTCCATCGTAGACCCAGGGGCGGATCCAGGATTTCATTTTGGGGCATTCTGACAAGGTTCGAAGGAATCAAATCGAAAAATTGAGTTGAATGTATGGAATTGCTAGGTGTTTTGGGGGCCATGGCCCGATGCCCCCCCCCCCTGGATCCGCAAATGCGTAAACCGGATTATCGTTTCATCAGGCGAGTTGGCGATCTAACGCAAGCCTATTATTTAGTAAAATAAACAGTCTAGCTGTAACTTACCCACAACACCAACATAAGTGCCACAGCCAGCCTATGCTCTTCGCCTACCCTCAGTATCAAATTCTCAGTCACGTTGCCGATCCATTCTATCAGACCCAGCTTGGACAAAGCCTGGAACAAAACAGTCTCATTCAGGGTTACATGGATCGGTGGTTCTAGCCGAAAGGGGGTCATTGTACTCATCGATATGATAATAATACGCAGGGGCGGATTTGTGGCGAGCCTTCAGCGAGTGGCGATACCTGTTCCCCGATTCCATGGGGCTAAAACCCCAGAGACTCCAAGCCTTGGCTTGCCTTAACTGACCGTTTGGGGGTGGAAACCGCAAGAGCTAAGAACCAAAGCTCTAGGGTGGAAGTGTTAAAGGGCATAATGCCGCGATTAGCTAATTTTAAAGTTCAGTACGTTTCTCGACACCCTAAGCCACCCACGCCACTATTGGACCCTCCGGGGCCAATATACAGCAGCCTTTATTGGGGGCCCATTTAGTAGGTGGCAAGTCATCACCTGCCTTAATTTATTTTGAGATGAGACAGGATAAAACAGTTACCGCGTCTCATCTAATAGATCTGTTTTCCTGTCCACAAGTAGTTCATCTCAATAGCCCATTGAACAGGACAAAGTAGGTTGGTTCAGCTAGTAATAAATAAACTCGAATAAAATTGTTATCTTCATCATAATTTCAGTCATATTATGATGTCCACTGCTGGACATAGGCCACCCCCATCGATCTCCGAAAGGGCCGGCCGGAAGCAGCCTTCATCCAACGTTTCCCTGCGGTCTGTTTTATCTGTCCATCTTGTGGGTGGACATCCTACGCTGGGCTTACCGGTCCGTGGTCTCCATTCCAGAAACTTTCGGCCCCATCGGCCATCTGTTCTACGTGATATGTGCCCTACCCACTGCCACTTCAACTTGCTAATCCGGAATAAAATTGTAGCATAGGTTAATTCAAAATCACGTTGTTTACGGAACAGCTAATAGTTATGTTGTCGTGATTTCGGGGATAGCCCATACTGAAAGTTGTTGGAAATAACTTTACCTCCATCAGTACGAAGAGAGCAGCGAAAAACAGAAGAGTAGACCACTCCACCCGCGCCAGGACTGGCTCCAGGTCTTCCTTTTCTGCTAAGAGAAGCAGCAGTAAAGCGCCCAGCAGTGCTGACCAGCCGAGTGAAAGACGCTCTGGAAATAACCACAAAAAAATGTATTTAATCATTACGGAACAGACGTATAATATACAAGCTGTGCCCCGCGGTTTCGGCCACTATTCCACAGTAACCGTAAGCAGCCTCCATTCCAAATTTTATCCAAATCCGTTCAGCATTTTCACCATGAAGAAGTAACAAACATATACACACAAACTTTCGAATTTATAATACTAATTTAGTGTGATGAGTTTGGGGTAAAAAGGGTTGTTTCCTCAAAAACGGAACCACAGAGTAGACCAAGGAGCAGAAAGTTAACTACGCAAAGAAATTTCAATAAACAAAGACTATCTACGAGGCAATAAATTAGCAATTCAACTCGCACAGCGCTGGATACCGATATTTTCACCTAGAGAGCCGCTCTCTATCTATCACGTAGGTGTATCTCGCCTGAAGCGGCTAGTGTAATGTTAGGGTTGTCTTCTTAAAAAAAAAATCAATTCCTTGTTTTTCTTTTTGTTTATAGATACACCCGTAAACTCAACAGTAATTTTTATTCGGATTATAAGATCGTTTAGAAGCCATTATTCGTTGCAAAATCACAGAAATATGCTTAGCTACGCTATGCGCGACGTTGCTAGCGTCCACAGTCCTGCCATACGCCTGCCCGAAAGGCGCGCCGGCCGAACGTACAATATAAACGTTCAACTTTTCACAATGTTATTGCAACTGTCAGACTTATTCATTCAGTGGCAGGAATAGAAATAAAAAAACTATTAAAACTGTACTTACGTAGCTCTGGGAATGCGTGTAAAAAGAACACGACTACGACGAAAGAGACGCATACAACTGCTTTTATCAGCAACGGCTTGTCTCTTATCCGATACTGGAAAACCAAGAAAAGAGGATCAGTTCCCTGTCGGCTTCCTTGTTTCCTGAGAACTATAATCTAGGCATCTTCGAGGCTACACTGTTAAAAATATTCATTGAAAATTACATAAAAGTTGGGGCAACTCTCGTTGCCCCAAGAAAGACGTAATATCACGGCTTTGTGTAATTTTACATGGTTACGTAATTTTACATAACCCAATTTTCCCGGTAGTTATGTGATTTTTCCTGTTATGTAATTTTACATAAATTGTAGAGTGAATAGATTTCTAGATCAACGTGTCGCCACAATGTCGCTTACCATCTGGCGAGTTGGTGGTCAAAAGTAGATGTAGTAATTTTTAAACTTTCGCGTATATTTTTTTCGCTTTTTTTTTTTTCTTGATTAATCCCGATAAACATTTAAAATTAAGATCTATCTATACTAATATTATAAAGAGGAAAGATTTGATTGTTTGTTTGCATCGAATAGGCTCCGTAATTACTGAACCGATTTGAAAAATTCTTTCACTGTTGGGAATCTACACTATCCCCGGGTGACATAGGCTTTAATCTATACCCGTGCGAAGCTGGGGCGGACCGCTAGTTCTATAATAAAAAAAAGTCAATCTCATCGAGGCATTTCTGCTTCTTCACAATGTTATTTTTTTATATGCACTAGGTGGCAAACAAGCTAACGGGCCAAACGTGTAACACCAGGGCCAGTTCAGTTCAGTTCAGTTCATTTATTTATCAAATATGGGTACATTAGTGTACACTTATGAACGTCAAAATATACAATATTTATAATAAAAGTGACATGGCTGTGATGGCTCACAGATACGTTACTGACTTTTAAAGACTCTATTAACAACCCTTGTGAAGAACCCCATGTTATAGTTAGGTATTTGGAAACCCCGCAGGATAGCTCATTCCGCATATTGCAGGTGGGGAGGTAAAAAGATAGCACAAAATATACAATGTGCCATTTCCACAGATTTGTGATAATTATGTAGATTAGAATACAGGGGTGGTGCAATGATAAAACCACGACGCCGGCATCAAACTTGGTTGGTGACCGTAACCAAGTTTGGTGTCATCATCATCATTTCAGCCATAGGACGTCCACTGCTGGACATAGGCCTCCCCCTTCGATCTCTAAAGGGGCCGGTTGGAAGCGACCTGCATCCAGCGTTTCCCCGCGGTCTCTTTTAGGTCGTCTGTCCATCTTGTGGGTGGACGTCCTACGCTGCGCTTACCGGTCCGTGGTCTCCATTCCAGAACGCTTCGGCCCCATCGGCCATCTGTTCTGCGTGATATGTGCCCTGCCTGCATTTCAACTTACTAATCCGGTGGGCTATGTCGATGAATTTCGTTAGTCTACGGATCTCTTCATTTCGGATTCGATCTCGTAGAGAAATCCCGAGCATAGCCCTCTCCATAGCTCGTTGTGTGATTTTGAGCTTGCTTATAAATAAATAAAATAAATAAATATTCGGGACATTTTTTCACACACGGTCATCTGACCCCAAACTAAGCAAAGCTTGTGATATGGCTGCCAGAGACTGATATACATACATATATAGTTTTAAATACATACTTAAATAGATAGAAACAACCAGATATAGAACAAACACAAATGTTCATCACACAAATGTTTGTCCTAGGCGGGAATCGAACCCACGCCCCCAAGCTCAGAAGGCAGGTTCACTACCAACTGGACCAACGGGCTATCTATATATGAGGCCCATAGTGAGAGACCACGTTTCAGTGCCGTATGTCAGCACTGGTAACACAGTATTTTGGACGAGAAGACGTTGGGAAGTTTACCGAACGCTGCCCAGCCGAGTTGGATTCGCCGATTGACCTCTTTCTTTAGGTTGGACCTACCTAGTTCGACTGTTTGTCCTGGGTACAAGTTTGGTGTAATCATTGGTAATAATTGAAGCCTTTTTTTGGGAATTCCCAAAAAGTAGGCTTCTATATCACATTCATGCTATAAGCTCTCTGAATACAAAGAATATGAACGGAAGAAAGGAAAACCATCCTATAAATGCTGTAAATTTGAAAAAGTCGGTCACCCTAGAGCTCTTGAGGGTCAACCAGTGTGAGGCAAGCGTCCACCCTGCCCCAACGTATCAACGCCCATGGAACTAGCTTAATACCTTTTCTTTCATACTGGCTAGGGTTGAACAAAACATTGGGTCAGATTTCGAAGGACCACCCCTCGCTTCTCGCCGTGCTAGGGCTGCACTCACTTTATCCACCTGAAAACAAATACGTTTCTTTCTTTAGAAGTTAGCAGCACCAAAAATAAATAGGTACAGAAGGCTCCATACAACGAGCATTTTATCACTATCACTGGGGTAACTTGTTAAGTAGTTTGTTGATTACTTTTTGTCGACCACTGGGTTAATTGTTAAGTAGTTTGTTAGTTACTTTTTGTCGATCACTGGGTTACTTGTTAAGTAGTTTGTTGATTACTTTTTGTCGATCACTGGGTTACTTGTTAAGTAGTTTGTTAGTTACTTTTTTTCGATCACTGGGTTACTTGTTAAGTAGTTTGTTAGTTACTTTTTTCGATCACTGGGTTACTTGTTAAGTAGTTTGTTAGTTACTTTTTGTCGATCACTGGGTTACTTGTTAAGTAGTTTGCTAGTTACTTTTTGTCGATCACTGGGTTACTTGTTAAGTAGTTTGTTAGTTACTTTTTTCGATCACTGGGTTACTTGTTAAGTAGTTTGTTAGTTACTTTTTGTCGATCACTGGGTTACTTGTTAAGTAGTTTGTTAGTTACTTTTTGTCGATCACTGGGTTACTTGTTAAGTAGTTTGTTAGTTACTTTTTGTCGATCACTGGGTTACTTGTTAAGTAGTTTGTTAGTTACTTTATTCGATCACTGGGTTACTTGTTAAGTAAATTGTTGGTTACTTTTTTAAATATTACTGGGTAAATATCTCTCGTAAATCAACATACCTTTTTCTCCAGAGCTCGTCGTACTATGTCCTCGTCCCTGGAGTAAGAAGATAGAGAGGCTGCGGCGCGCCGCCAGACTGCTATTACTTGTCGCATTTCTATAAACGAATACCACATTCGTTTTATTTATTTATTAGTAGACAAACAAGCGACGGGTCACCAGATGGTAAGTAGTCACCGTTGCCTATAATATACCTATGTGCCTAGGTGCGTTGCCTACCTGTAATGTAAGAGGCTGGCAGCCGTAGTTTGGTGGATAGAGCGCTTGGAGCGTATACCCAAAGGTGCAGGTTCGAAACCTGCCTGACGTCAAATTTTTTAATAGGCTCTAAGACAGATGTATTCTTTGTTAACCCGTTGAATGCGAGCGAAGGAGTTTTTTATGGCTAAAATGAAGAAAAGTCACCTATCTTTTAGTTTTTTTTTTTAAGTATTAAATACGCTCATATAATTATATACCATTGGTATTGTGTATAAATCTTCTTACACACAATACGCGCGTCGGAGCACTTTTCGCTTACGCAGACATGCGGTGCGTAACGCATTTGGGAGGTTAAAAGTTACAGGATTAGCGTAAACATGATTATAATATGTAACACACTTAATAAAGAAACTATTCAATAAATTTTAATTAATAATTTTTTAATTTAATTAGTTTTTGTTTGGATTAGGAAGAAATGATCTGTCCCTTTCTCGCAGGGTAATTTTGGAGCTTGTATACCGTACGTACATGTGATGTCGTAAAACAACACTTCAAATATTTAAAAAAAACTATCCAACAGGACATTGCTGCAGTGGCAGGCTAAAGATTTATAAACAAACGTGAAAATAAGAGCAGAGGCCAGCATACGTGAGTCCATAATTACTCAGTTGCCACCAAAGCTTATAATATAGTACTTTCCTGACGCATTACGTTATCTATACTATAATATAATAATATTAATATAATACAATATTATAAAGAGGAAAGATTTGATTGTTTGTTTGTTTGTTTGCATTGAATAGGCTCCGAAACTACTGAACCGATTTGAAAAATTCTTTCACTGTTGGGAAGCTACACTATCCCCGGTTAACATAGGCTAAAATATATTTTCAAATAAAATAGGGATCCTTACTAAAACTCCAATAATGTAACCCAAGGTGTAAAAAAATAAGATTTAAAATTTTGACTTTGCATGTTTGACAGTTCTAAGACAGGACAAAGTCTGTCAGGTTAGCTTAGTAGGTCAGCTAGTTATTTAGTAAACGCATTATCATCTGAGTCGGCAGGTCATAAATCATTATCTGTCTATCTCGCTCGCACCCACATGTCATTGCTGCCTATCTCGCTCGCACTTACAGGTTATGGTATGACGTTTATTGCTCGATGACTCAGTTGGTAACGCGGTGGCTATAGTAAAAATATTTAAGACACTTTGGGGGTAACTTTGATATTTCATTAAAACTGTCTACTCTAACTATAGTTCTAACCTACGACAAATAAAAATGAATGGACGGCCATAACCATTAAACTTGCTCAGTAAAAACGAGTCAAAACCGTCGCACATATACGTAGGTACCTACTTCAACACCTAATTATAACCATGTACAGTACATTTGTTACAAAACATAGATAGCTGTTTTATGTTGTGTTTTACACTTCGGGAAAGCACACGAAGGCATAATTTTGTCAGATGTTTCGTTATCATGTAACAATAGTCATGTGTCGCACTTCCTACGGCTAGATATCGACTGAAACGAAGTGAGCGCCAGCGCTCATTTTGTAATCTTCAAAAATGCGCTTCTTCTGGGCCCGTCCATTCATTTTATTTTAGTCGACCGTTCTAACCGAATTCAGCTGTTTTTTAAAGGGGTTTTACTTTGCACTAAAATATATATTTTGGTTTATTACCTTGTATGTCCCTAGGGACGTTATGCCTCAAAGTGTTGATGTCTCGGAACATAAACCGGAGCTGGATGTAGGTCTGGACGGAGACCAGGAGGATGCCCAGCCCCATGTGGAGGGTGAAGGATGTGAAGTTTATACCCTGGAAAGTAGATGAAACGGTAAGGAAATACTGTATAACGTTACTACGAATAATGATATTGCGGTTGCTGTCTTTTACGAATTAACAAACTGTCGGCTTCATATTCACCATCATCATCATCATCAGCCAGAAGACGTCCACTGCTGAACATAGGCCTCCTCCTTTAACCTCCACACTGAACGAAAGCCTGCCATCTGCATCCACTGGCGTCATATTATTGCAACGCAATTCATATACCTGTCTTTTAGGTTCCGTACCTAAGCGGTGTCAAGTCAACGGGACCCTCTGCTGATGTCCAACTTTTAACAGCTGTATATTTTAAACCGTAATAGTTATTCAATTAAAATTTTCACAGAATATGTAATATTACAGTGGATTAACTAATAAGAAATATTAATAAAATCAATAAGTGTAAAATAAAGGCAGTAATGACGTCAATTTTAATGTACCATTCTCTAAGCTAACCACATCTGCTAACCTAAATTTGACAGCTCTAAAATTGCTGCTATTCTTTTCTGACATATCAATATGAATTTTATTCCTGTCTAATTAGTGTAGAATGGTACATCAGAATCGACGTCAATATTTTACATATTTTGGTCTTAATGTTTTTAAGCATGTTTACAGTACATACTCCAGAGTAAAAGAACAAATAATAAATACTAGCCAAGTGCGAGTCGGGCACGCGTTAGGATATGTCAGTCAGTCATCAGTCAGATCCCTATGATGTAAGCTTACCTCTCGCAACACAGCCGGGTGTGTCGCAATAATAACATTAGGCGGATCGCCCACAGGCGTCGCGGCGCCACCCACATTGCTGAATATCACCATCGACATCAGAACTGGCACAGGGTTCAGTTCCATCACCTCGCATAAACTGGTGAAGAACAATACAAGGTTACGCGGAAACAATGTACTAAGCCGATAGGGGCCGTAATCGAGAAAAAAATACACAATGGACAAACGCAACATCATGCAGAAGTTTTGCCAGTGTGTTTTGTTTTCCGGTCATCAAGGAAAGGATTCTATGGGCGGCGTTTGTTCTAACGTATTTATTGTGCGACTGTCCTACCTCCAAATATAAGCAGAAGGTAGGAAAGTATTCCTACCTTCTCAAAGAAAAGCATTTTGGAACTCATTTTGCTGTATATTTTGATCTGTAATAGATAATTGAAATTTTCACAGAATATGTAATGTTACGGCGGATTAACAAAGAAATAATAGAAAAAGTCTATAAGTAAAAAAGAAAGGGCCCCAAACAACAAACGTATTTTTGTATTAGCTGTAATGTAAAAACAGTAATACGTACAAGCGTCAAACTTGGTATGATTAACACACACTCTAAAGCAAAACAACAAATAATATACATCGGCGAACTGCGAGTCGGGCACGCATTAAAATCCTGAGCTGAATTAAAGAAAACACATTTTGGGTGCAGAGCCCTCAGTGCACGAGTCCAACTTTCAGTTGGCCAATGTTAAAATGAATAAATTTGAATTACATTAAGATCATATCAAATGTACGCAAGTTATCATCGAAACACTCCAGAAGCTAAATACTATCTAGACACACTCAAATTCCAACAACCATTTACTATGGCTTATTTTGCAAACCAGCAATGTAAAGCGTACTAAACTGGGGTCAATGTACCGCACAGACACAAAAGCGCGCGAGCATATGCGCCATCAGCATCGTCACCATCACGCGCTTCTGTACGCGATGTTTTTTTTAAATAGAATAAGTGACTAACAAGCTACGGCCAGGTGGCCGTAGCTTGTTAGTCAGTTGTTAGCTGATGGTAAGTGGTCACCGCTGCCTATAGACACCTACAATACCAGGGGCATTTTCAGTGCGTTGCCTACCTTTGAGGACTCCATTCACGCTTCGTTTGAAGCAATCCAAATTATATCTCGGAGGATGTGTGTGTTTCGTCACGTCAACGAAACACACACATCAGTCAGCTGACACACGTCAGCTGCATATTTTATTTGCATTACATTGCGAACTTTGAATAACAAAAGATTGTTTACAAATAACTGTTGTATTTAACTACCAGAAGCTGAAGTATAGTGAAGTATAGACTGAATTAGACTGAACTCACCGTATGGTAACCGGAGTCATGAGTAGAACAGTGGTGACGTTATCGAGGAACGTGGAAAAGACTGCTGTGAACAGGCACAGGCAGTTGATCAGAGGCCAGGTGCGACCTCCTGTCACCTGGAAGGTTATTCAAATTCAAATTATTTTATTAAGGACAACTAGAAATCCATTGCAGTTATTGCAAATAGCAAATAGGTTTGACTGTCAGTACATGAACCATTGCTCAATGGTGCATGTACTGACTAACAAGCAAATGGTGAAAGGTGTGTATTAGGTGTGTGTTAGTTTAGCTCTATTTTATAAATTTAAATTTGTACCAAATTAATTTAAATTTTATGTTTTTATTGTTTTATTTAATAATTGTATTGTATGATCTAATTATCGATCGAAATAAATGAATTTGAATTTTGAATTGAATTGCAGTTTGTGGGTCATTATAGACATGGAAGGTTACAACATTTTGTGGGTCAAAGTGACATCTACCGTTCAAATATTTGTGCTGGAAAATTATTTAAAGGCTAGGCTCGTCCTGCGGGGGCTGTGAACTAGTCAGTGCCAGCGATGCTGTCAGGTCACGTTTGTTATTTTTGCCACCAGGGCGATAGCAGCAGCAAGGTGATTGCAAGAGCGATGGCCGTTGCATTTCTTTTGTTTTTTATTACGCGATGATGTGTGTATGCTTGTATGTTCCCAACTACAGCCTAAACTAGCCTAGAGATAGGAAAAAAATACATCCAACGCTTGCCACAAACTGTTCCATAGCGACAATGTAAGGAGTAGGTTGCCATTGTTACCTCAAACGCAGCCACAGCGAGCCAGTCAAACAGGCCAGTCTCCCCCAGTATAGCCACGAGTAGCATCATGCTGAACAGCAGTAGGAGAGTTTCCACATCCAGCCAAGATACCAGCTCGCTCAGCGAAGGCCGCGCGCTGCTCCACGCTAGCGCGGCTACGCTGAGGGATGAGGACAGGAGGGCAGCTAGCGTGCGATTCACTATCTGAAAATCACAGTCAAGTTATTATTGGGCCCAAAACATTGTGTTGCGCTATTGCGCAACACAATGTTTTGCGCAATGTTTTGTTTTGTTCTGCAACTTGGTATGCCAAAATATTAGGGATACACGAATATCCTGACATGCCGATGGCCAAAGAAGAAATGCAATGTAGGCAAAGCTTCAGCAAAAAATACAACAATACGACTGAAATCCCATACCAACAAGCTAGCCTCAGAGTTCTGGGAGTACCTTAGAAAGTTTCCATAGCAGATCTGCAGATATGAGAGCTAGCAGCTAGTAACTGTTTTTATTCATGGTAGGCTTGCGTTTCTTCACATTATGCCTGATGTTTAGAAAAGACGTGGACTAAGATGGAGCACGCTTACCTATGAGAAACTTTCCTCACATTCTCGCTCTTGACTTGTCTCGGAGTACCTCGGTGAAATCTTACATAATATCACAAAAGCCCTGCCTCTCGACCGAGCCAAGTGTTTATCGGCCAAAGTTAGAAGAGGTTCAAGGTTAAACGAGTGAACCCCATTTTTCATATTTTTCAAACTGACTCTTGTCCTGTCTTAGACCAGACGTGAACTAAGCGAATCTTACCTCGAAAATTATCAGTATATACAATATAAGCAGTAGAACGGTTGCGTATATCAGCCCGTCTTCATAGTCCAGAGGGTTGAGCTGGTAGCTCAGGGTTAGAGGCACAGTTCCGCTACTGGTGGTGTTGAGACGTAGTGTGACTTTTGTACCTAAAAAAGACATTATAAATTGGCGATGATAAGTTTGACTTCCACGACGCTGAGTCGAATTTCCAACAGAGGGCTTTTCCGGTAAAGGAAAACATCGTGCGGAAACCTTAGTGGTATTAGGGCACTTTCTAGTGCCCGGCTGTATGTAACCTTTTAAAATTGGCGTTAAATACAGACCTTTATGTACTTAGTTGTAGAAGTTGCACAGAGGCCGAAGAAATAGCCGCGAGTGCAGCGTGCATGGAGAAACAGTAAGTGCGTGTTCACACTAGCGCACGTCCGTTGGGTTTCATATAAAATTAACGAACCTGCGTTCAACGCGCGTTGAAAATTTGCAAACATTTCTTCAACGCAGGTCCGTAATAATTACGACCGACGTAATGATGAACCGATAAACCGACGATGAACCGACGACATTGTGAGAATCGTGGGCATCCAGTGCATGCAGATGGCAGGCTTTCGTTCAGAGTGGAGGTTAAAGGGGGAGGCCTATGTTCAGCAGTGGACGTCTTCTGACTGATAATGATGATTACCCACTTACTATTTATTCTTGTCCGCCCATTCATTCCATTCTCACTGTCGTTTCCTCTATGTTTCGGTATCCAACCCTGAAGTGACAGAGTTTGGGTCTCTGTGACACTGGGAGAAAAATCCATGACCGATTCTGCAGGCAACCGGATGTTCCATCGATGGGACTCCTGAAAACCATTTAGTTATTTCTTAAACATGCTCGGATATATGTTTATTACTGTAGTGGCATAGTAGATATATAAGCTAAAGCAGTATTTGACTCGGAGGTGTCCATGAATTTAAATGCCTACTGTTGGTCACAGGGCTAGGGTTGCTACTAACGAGTTTTAGGAAAATTTTCACGCCGCTTTTGTTCCCTTGGCATGTATGTATGGAATTCTATGGATGTGTGCGCGCGCGTGCGTGCGTGCGTGTGTGTGTGTGTGTGTGTGTGTGCGTGTGTGTGTGTGTGTGTTTGTAAAGGAATCTTTGAACTTTATTTTCAACTACTTCAAAATGTCGGAATAAATTGAAATTTTGCACACTTATCAAGGACCGATTACAATGCAATAAATTAAATTGTTTGTCACATTATCCTTGCCAGGATCTTCAGGATTAGCGATTGTTATCGTGTTTTTTTAGGGTTCCGTACCTCTAAAGGAAAAAACGGAACCCTTATAGGATCACTTCGTTGTCCGTCTGTCTGTCCGTCTGTCAAGACCCTTTTTCTCAAGAAAGCGTAAAGGTATCAAGTTGAAATTTATACTAAATACTTAGATCTACGATTTCTTTTGGCTGTAAAAAAATAAAAGTTGTAAGTCAACGCAATCAAAAGATATGAACGTTTATGTCGCATATTTTGCGATTTCATAGGGGAATCAAAACCTATAGGGTACTTCCCGTTGACCTAGAATCATGAAATTTGGCAAGATGCAAGGTCTTATAGCACATATATAGGAATAAATCCGAAAGTCATAAATTTGAAGTTATATCAATTAAAAATAATTATTTTGCTATTACAAACCTACATTTTGTAGTTGGAATGTATGGAAAAACCTTATTGTCAACTACAAAGTTAAGTTTGTCTTTCAATATTTCAATTTCAGTAAGTATATTTTTTTTTCTTGGACCCGCGACGATTCCTACTCGTACTTGTTCGGTTTTTTTTTCTATTATATTATTTTGTACACTACTTCTACACTGACGACACACACGGCGAATCTCAATGACGAGGGCCGCGCGTGACAGTCGCTCTGTGCGTACCGTGAAGTATCGTAGCGGCCGGGAGAAGGGCTGCTCGTTTGATTACGTCACTCGATTCATGATCTCCGCTGTTGAGGGCGATGTTAAGGTATTTTTGAGAAAAGTCCAAGGCTCGGCTTCAACTGAACATAATTATATGAACTCACGTATGCAGGCCTCGGCTACGCCTTAGCCCACTTTTTCATGATGGTGCATAAATGCTTCAGTTGGCTGCCGCTGTAGTAATAGTGTTTTACTAGATGTTTGATTTTTAGGGTTCCAAACCCAAAGGGTTAAAACGGGACCCTATTACTAAGCGTACATTATTTTGTCTGTCCGTTTGTCTTTCATACATTTAAACGGCTGTATATTTCGAACCGTAATAGATAGCCAGTTAAAATTTCACAGAATATGTAATGTTACGGCGGATTAACTAACAAATAATAAAACAGTCAAAAAGTAAAAATCATACAACAAACGTATCTTTTAACGTATTCTTGTATTAGCTCGAACGTAAAAACGGTAATACGTACAAGCATCAAACTTGGCATGATTATAGTACACACTCTAAAGTATAACAACAAATAATAAATAATGGCCAAGTGTGAGTCGGTGACAAGTTTCTGTTCATTACCCAGTTGTAACTCGTAATTTCGTTATTGAATTTTGTGGTGGTACGGAACCCTCAGTGCGCGAGCCCAACTCGCACTTGGCCGGTTTATTTACACTAACTTATGTATTGTTTGTGTATCTATCTAGCGATACACAATGTGATCTATGTGTCTCTGTGTGTTTAGATAGCCCGTTGGTCCAGTTGGTAGTGAACCTGCCTTCTGAACTTGGGGGCGTGGGTTCGATTCCCATCTAGGACAAACATTTGTGTGATGAACATTTGTGTTTGTTCTATATCTGGTTGTTAATATCTATTTAAGTATGTATTTAAAACTATATATGTATGTATATCAGTCTCTGGCAGCCATAACACAAGCTTTGCTTAGTTTGGGGTCAGATGACCGTGTGTGCAAAAAAATGTCTCGAATATTTATTTATTTATCTAATTAGATACATATTTAGATGAAAATAAATAGGTAGCTAATATGTTTTGCTGTAAGTATATTAGGTACTTACGTACCTAAATAAATAATATCGTCGCGGCGAGAACGTGGATTTTTCATTAGCGTTCGGTGCCGAAATAGAATTATTGCTCACAACAAATTACACAGGTCGGTACAAATAAACCTTAGAACAATGTGGCGGTTGGCATTGTTGGCACTGGCGGCAATGGGACCGAAAGGTGCTGGAATGGAGACCACGCACCGGTAAGCGCAGCGTAGGACGTCCACCCACAAGATGGGCAGACGACCTAAAAGAGACCGCAGGGAAACGCTGGATGCAGGCCGCTTCCAACCGGCCCTTTTGGAGATCGATGGGGAGACATATTAGATAGTCCGTTGGTCCAGTTGGTGGTGAACCTGCCTTCTGAGCTTGGGGGCGTGGGTTCGATTCCCATCTAGGACAAACATTTGTGTGATGAACATTTGTGTTTGTTCTATATCTGGTTGTTAATATATATTTAAGTATGTATTTAAAACTATATATGTATGTATGTATATCAGTCTCTGGCAGCCATATCACAAGCTTTGCTTAGTTTGGGGTCAGATGACCGTGTGTGCAAAAATGTCCCGAATATTTATTTTTATTTTATTTATTTTATATGTCCAGCAGTGGACGTCCTACGGCTGAAATGATGATGATGATGGCACTTTTCGGGTTGCGTGATTCTGAACGTATTCATTTCTGCTATTATTTATTTTAAAAAAAGTTACATACACGCACAGATCTACCACAATTTGCAGCACGCAGTGTATATAGAAACACGCTATAAATGTCATAATACGCGTCAGCTCTGATTGGTTTCGTTTCACGCGAATTTAAAAAATTTTAATATTGTGCTTTCCAAATCAAAAACATAACAAAAATAAAAATATTGTACCAATAACCCAAATTATTGATCAAACATTCTTTCTAAATTTTTTTGACATTACCGTTCGATTGCATAATGTAGGTAATTTAATTATTTTTGTTGTAATTTGTATGACACGTACTTAATAAAAGTTATATTTTCTTTCATTATATGCGTTGGCAACATAACAATTAGCAATTCCTTCACGGACACTTGTGTAAACATTTCCACAACGCAAACAGAGAGCCAATGCAGGGGCGGATCCAGGATTTCATTTTGGGGCCTGCCATTCTGACACGGTTAGAAGGAATCAAATCGAAAAATTGAGTCGAATGTATGGAATTGCTAGGTGTTTTGGGGGGGCCATGCCTCCATGAGTGAACATGGTGCATGTAACTGCGCCGAAATATCGGGAGCTCATTCCACAACCTTATCACGGTAAATATCCCGTAAATAATCATATAACTTTAGTTGTGTAAAAATAATGCATTATGATTCACCTGCAGAGTTCGACCTTCGCCGTCATCTCCATTTCTTTGCAGCCACAGCTGAATCGAATTTTCACTCGATGCAGTATTGTTCTGTTCAAACGGACCTGTCACAGTGACTAGCACTATCACTCTATCATCACATGGAGGGAGCTCGTATTCTAAAATTTAAATTTAAATTTTAGTTTAAATCACCAGACTTAATAACATAGAAAATGATAATAAATTAAACAAAACCCTAAAAGAAATTGCTTGCAAAATGTTACTAGGTATAGCTTATACAAGTATGTATTTCGAAAACAAATCAATTATGTGATGGTAGCGGATTGTTAGATTAGTTTTAGATTTAGATTAATTTTAGTTTTAGATTAATTTTAGTTTTAGATTAATTTTAGTTTTAGATTAATTTTAGTTTTAGATTAATTTTAATTTTAGTTTAAATCACCAGACTTACTAACATAGAAAATGATAATAAATTAAACAAAACCCTAAAAGAAATTGCTTGCAAAATGTTACTAGGTATAGCTTATACAAGTATGTATTTAGAAAACAATTCAATTATGTGATGGTAGCGGATTGTTAGATTAGTTTTAGTTTTAGATTAATTTTAGTTTTAGATTAATTTTAATTTTAGTTTAAATCACCAGACTTACTAACATAGAAAATGATAATAAATTAAACAAAACCCTAAAAGAAATTGCTTGCAAAATGTTACTAGGTATAGCTTATACAAGTATGTATTTAGAAAACAAATCAATTATGTGATGGTAGCGGATTGTTAGATTAGTTTGAGTTTTAGATTAATTTTAGTTTTAGATTAGTTTTAGTTATAAATTTAAATTTAAGATAGTTTTTATTTTACTTGTAATTTTATTGAATAAACAAGTTTTAATTACGTGATAAATTGATCCACTCCGCAATTATAATTTTTTGTGTTTAGAGATAGGCTTGCGTTTGACCGCCAACTCGATGAAGCGGTCTACGGTGGAGCACGCTTGTCTAGAAGAAACCGATTCACTCGCGACTTGTAGACACCCAGATTGTAACTATCGGGGAACACCCATACAGGCAGCGCATTCCACAGAGTAGCACAAGCACAATAAAAGTGGAATCAAAGCGCTTGGTACGGGTTTTCAGAATATCAACCATAAAGCAGTGTCGATTTTTCGTGCCCACTCTGGCAGTCTGATAGAAAAATGGGCAGTACGGAATTAGATCATGCAGATCCGATGCACTCTCTGAAATGTTACCGTAAACATGCCTTATTTTTTACCTTTGACCTGTCCACTAATAACAGCTGTGTGTAGTATAACGTCACTTTTTTCACTGTTCATCAGTAGTGACACTGTCAACGCTACCCAGCACGCCACCAGACCTGTCAGTTTGACAGCTCGAAATGTATTGTTGATCTAGAAAGAATAAAACAAATCATTACGAATTATTTTATTTTTAGTAGCATACAACCAGGGGTATTAGACTTTGTTATAATAATACAACCAGGGCCCCGATTAGACTTTGTTATAATAATACAACCAGGGCCCCGATTATACTTTGTTATAATAATACAACCAGGGCCCCGGTTAGACTTTGTTATAATAATACAACCAGGGCCCCGATTAGACTTTGTTATAATAATACAACCAGGGCCCCGATTAGACTTTGTTATAATAATACAACCAGGGCCTCGATTAGACTTTGTTATAATAAGTTGAGTGACTAAGTTATAATATTAGGTGGTTGTATTTTTCTAGTATAAAAAAATATTTAAAACTGTCAATTTTGAGGCAGTTATTTAACAATTAAAATAACAACAATTACAATTTTAAAACAATTTCGTAGAATCGCGGGGCAGGGCCCTGGTTCCTTAACTTTAAAACGCACGTAACGCAGCGCGTTATGTTTGACCTCTATTTCTTATGAGAATTGATAGGTGTCGAAAGAGTTTTCACGTTTCAAATAGTTTCATGCTTTAGTAAAGTTGCATGTCGAACATCGTCACAGTAACTTTTTTTCTTTTCTGTAGTCACAGTAGATATATAAGCTAAACAGGACATAGTTCGACTCGCAAGTGTCCTTCGATTCAATGACTACCGTTGCCGTCGGTCATAGCGATAGGGTTGCAAAAGATATGCTCAAAACATTGATGTAGGTAAAAGTGAGTCAAAATGTAATCGAATAGACGACCAAAGGAGGGAAATAAAATCAAATAAATAAATAAAAATTAATATTTCAGGACATTTTTGCACACACGGTCATCTGACCCCAAAGTAAGCAAAGCTTGTGATATGGCTGCCAGAGACTGATATACATGAATATATAGTTTTAAATACACACTTAAATAGATATTAACAACCAGATAATAATATAGAACAAACAGAAATGTTCATCACATAAATGTTTGTCCTAGGTGGGAAACGAACCCACGCCCCCAAGCTCAAAAGGCACGTTCAACTGCTAAAGGGGAAACTAGGGTTTTGTTTAAATACTGTAAGTATAAAGCTTCAATTTATTTATTTATTCTGAGTTGGGCATAATGTAGATAAGCGCAAGCCCATAAGCCAAGAGCGTGTCAAGATACTCAATGGGTTCCGCAGATGTAGCATACTTTTGGGGTCACATTCATAGTTACTTTACAACTCACCGTTCTTCTCGTTGCAGACTTCAATTTTTTTTCATCATCAGGTGGCATTGGTTCCATTAATCTGAAAAAATAAACCTAAAATGACTCTTTCTGTTCATTACCAAGCTAAAACTGGTAATTTTGTGGTGGTAGGAAACCCTCAGTGCGAACTTGGCCAGTTTATTGTCTTACCTAACTACACCATCGTGGATCGATTCGCCGTTCAAACTGTTTATCTGTTTGGCGCCCTTATTGAATATCGTACTATCGCCTTCATGGTTACTGGACTCAAGCTTACCTGAAAATAAAAAGTGCTATCAAACCAGCGTTTTTGTCAGAAGTAAAGGGCGAGAAATTAATTAATTTAGATGACAAAACTGAATGTAGTTAGTAGTTTTGACAAGTCCAAAGGCTACTGTAGCCAGGCCAAAAGCACCAAAAAAAAGTTTTGACAGGAGTTTTGGGAGTTTTGGCGCCAGTCTCGTATTATTGGGTAATAATGGTGGATTATTATACATTAAGTGTTCGTGGACGTCCTCAAGTGTTGAAAAGTAATATAACGCGGTGAAACATGTATTTTTTTGGTTTTTCCAAACCTCCATAGAAGCCTCTTGTAAAGTCTCCACCACTTTACAAAGGCGTGACTTTGACAACTTTTTGACCAAGAGAGCAAATAAATTCTGGTCAAAGAAAAAAAAGACGCAGCAACGAAAAAACATATGAACAAAAACAAAGTATAATTTTTGCAGAGACTTAAAAAATAACTTAATTTTATAAAGAAATCAAAAGAAATAGAAAAACTTTACATTTATACAAATGCTTTTACTTTAAGGCAAACCTTTCAAACCAGGGATGATGTTTGCGCCAACTAAAGACTGGGCTTAAAGATAATAAATATATATAAAAAGTTAATTAAAAAGACCCAGTGTTTACTTTCATTATTGTGAAAGGTAAAGAGTGAATAATGTTTAAAAACCGTTTGTATGTAAAACAAAACAAGCAGATTCAAACCTTATTAACTTGTTAAGGCACAAGCAGTCATTTTTTTTTATTTAATTAAAACGTTTACACTAATCACATCAATTAAATCATGAGAATTACATTACATTAGTTGAATAATAAGAATTTCAATAAAATATGAATAATTACAATAAAATTATATAGTCAGGCATAAATTTACAATAATGACAATGACGCTAGCTCTTGTTTATTTACTTTTAATGACATGACATAATGACATTACATGATAATTATGGTGACAAATAGTGACAAAAGACGTTTTCCTTTCAGTTGAGTTTTTAAATGGCGCGAACACTATTCCCTGCCATGAAGGGATTCATAAAAGATAAAAAAACATAAAACATACCATGCTGCTGCTCATATCGATGCTTGAATGGCGCCAAAAGAGGGTCATACTTGATTTCATCTGGCAACTCCAACCAGACATCCAAGCTGCCTGGAGTCAGGTCACTGCAGGAAATCAAGGAATAAACGCTTCCATGGTCACGCTTTATTTTCACGTGGACTTCTGCCATCTTACATTTTTCAACGACCAATTGTAATTTTTTCAAATACAATTATTTAGAGACAATTCGATATTGTTGGGTTTAAGAGTTTTTGTAGAAATGCTACCACTGTTATGCGAGTATTTTTGTAGGTTTTTTTAAGAACACTATAATTTTATCGCTGATTTAAAAGTCTATGATATGGTCATTGTGTCCATAAACACTACTTCACTTCTATCACTTCAAATGTCGAAATGTCGAATTAAAAAACTTGGGTTTCCTCGCACTCAACTAATAATCAGAAAAAATATATAACTTGAGATGTTTAACTTAAATGATAAACAAAAATAATAACATAAAAAATAAACCAGCCAAGTGCGAGTCGGGGTCGCGCACTGAGGATTCCGCACCACCACAAAATTCAATAACGAAATAACCAGTTATAAGTTGGTAATGAACATAAACTTGTCACCGACTCACACTTAGCCATTTTTTTATACTTTAGAGTGTGTACTATAATCATGCCAAGTTTGACGCTTGTACGTATTACCATGTATATATTAGAGCTAATACAAATATACGTTTAAAAAATACGTTTGTTGTATGGGGACTGGGGACCCCTTTCGTTTTTACTTTTTGGCTTTTTTTGTATGTTTTAGTTAATCCGCTGTAACATTACAAATTTCAACTGGCTATCTATTACCGTTGCCGTTAATAGGTAGGCCAGACGGACGGACAGACATCGTAGGCTTAGTAATAGGGTCCCATTTTTACCCTTTGGGTACGGAACCTTAATAAACATCTGAAGCTGGGAATACACATGCCTGTAGCTGGCACACTTGTAAAACAGCTCCTAGCACGTGCCACATACTGTCATGTGTATAAGCTAACTGGCATGCCTGTATCTGCCATGCAAGTAGACAGCACAACATTTCATTTAGTGCTTTTACTGGCATGCAACGTGAGGGCGGGAACGGAGGGAGGGTGGGGAATTGCATGCAAGGACGCAAATTACATGGCAGCTTAACTTGCAAATGACCACAGTGTACCAGTTACTTCCACATGCCATTAACTAGCATGCACGCTACTGTTCCTTTTTACAGGCATGTATTGTGTATTCCTAGCTTAAGTCAAAGGAGGTTGCTGTCGCTACCAAGGAGGTACATAACGCGGGTGAAAATGCGAGACGCAGCTAGTATAACATAAATAATGGCAATATTGTAATTGTTTCTGTAAACAATTATGTACATAGATAATAATTATTTTAAACGATCGATTATGATAATGGCAACTTAGAACCACTTTATGCTAAACCGCTTCAAACTGGCTCGTGAATTTGATACCTACGCTTGTAAAGAATGGCACAGGGGTGGGCTATGAAATCGGAGGTAAAGAAACAGGCTATCGAACAGGTGTTTAGTTTGTTAAAAGTAACAGACTTAAAAAATATAAAATTAAATTTCATACACTTACAGAAGAAACTATTTAAATTGATTAGTAAAGTTCTAATATATAAGCGTTTTTCTTCGGATTAGGAATCTGCTCTTTTCCCGCAAGGCGAATGTCAGTATAGAGCTTGTATGGCGTATTTACAAGTGACGTCATTTATATGTATAGTGCGCTAAAATGCTAATATTTTCCTTAATTTTAAACACATTTCAATTTTGTTTTCTGTTTTCAACTCTGTTTAAAGTCAGCTTCTTATAAAATAATATAAAATAATTAGTCTGGTAGCATATTATTATGTACTAGTGGCCCGCCCCGGCTTTGTACGGGTATAGATTATAGCCTATGTCACCTGAAGATAGTGTAGCTTCCCAACAGTGAAAGAATTTTTCAAATCGGTTCAGTACTTTTTGAGCCAATTCGTTACAAACATACTTACATACAAATCTTTCCTCTTTATAATATTATCTATACTTAATATTACAAAGAGGAAAGATTTGATTGTTAGTTTGTTTGTTTGCATTGAATAGGCTCCAAAACTACTGAACCAATTCGAAAAATTCTTTCACTGTTGGGAAACTACACTATCCCCGGGTGACATTGGCTATATTATAGTTTTTTTTAATAGGGATCCTTACTCAAACTCCAATAATGTAACCCAAGGTGTAAATAAATAAGATTTAAAATTTTGACTTTGCGTGTTTGACAGTTCTAAGACAGGACAACGTCTGTCAGGTCAGCTAGTAGTAGGTAAATATAGTATAGGCCGTATACGCCCGTACACTGTCAATCTGGATTGATGATCCGTGTTATTGAGGAACCTAAGTACTACTACCTAAATGATTATGTAGATACACTATGAGTGCCTTCCGTACCATTTGTTTATGTTATTACCGTTTATTTGTTCAGAATTTAAAGTATTTATGTATTTTGTTAATTTCTTAATGCATGCGAGGACGGACACTATTATTTTAGTTAAAATATTATTATCACTTAAGTGACAAATTTGTCTTTGTGATAATAAAGTTCTTTAAACCTAATCCTACATGAGAGGGGCTTAAAGAATAAAAATGTAGATATTTTTTTTCTAGTAATATAAAGTTGGTCGCCAAACGTAGATCTATCTATTCTGTATTTAAAAAAAAGTGGAGTCTGGCTAGCCTTAGGCCTTCGCTTTAGGTCTTAAGGCCTAAGAGGAAATCCGAAGCCAGAGTGTGAAAACGATCACTTACATCACAGTGAGGGAAAGAAATCCCTCACTAACCTATCGTTAACGGCCACTTATACCAAATTTGACGGTTTTAAATCAATTTTATTCAGTTAAATTACAATATTTGAGCTGGAAAATAATACATGTCACAGATACATCTGTGTTTGAGTTTATGATTTGGTTCAAAAAACGATAGAATAAACTTTCCTCGATCAAAAAAAAAATCTGAAACAAAGTCGAGTTAGTTTATTTTTTTCGTTTTATGCTCTAATGAAAGCTCGTAACAGCCTGGAAATTACATGTACTGAAAGGCAATTTTATTCAATTTTTATTTTATTTGGATAGATTTTTGATAGTGAATAGTTTCGTTTTTTAATGAAATTCAAAGCGTAAAAATGTCGCGAGAATTTGCGCACGCCACGTTCAGTGCCGCGCCAGGCGTCATCGAGGTCGGACCTATGTTCGTTTTTGTCATTGCATTCCCCCCGCGGGCGCCCTGACTCTTGCGTGGCAAAATACATCGTCGCTATAACTTGGCGGGGGCTGAGGGAGCGTTTTGTTGCCTACGCGACTCGGATAACCGGCCGTTAAAGCTTTTTAGTAAATAATTTTTTTTTATTTTTTTTTTATATTCGGGTCATTTTTTCACACACGGTCATCTGACCCCAAACTAAGCAAAGCTTGTGATATGGCTGCCAGAGACTGATATACATACATATATAGTTTTAAATACATACTTAAATAGATATTAATAACCAGATATAGAACAAACACAAATGTTCATCACACAAATGTTTGTTCTACGTGGGAATCGAACCCACGCCCCCAAGCTCAGAAGGCAGGTTCACTACCAACTGGACCAACGGGCTATCTAATTCTTCGGGATTCTGTCAAAGTAAAATCTTATTTACGTCCATAAGTTCCTTATAGTAGAGCGACCACTATTTCGTTATTGTAAGTTAGGAGTCAACTCGGCGGCAATAAACTCCACCGCGCAGCCGAGTTGACCTCTTTTTATTTTATCTTCTTTTCTAGGTGCCAACTCGACCAATCTTCCAAAATACAGTCAGTAAAAAAAACTGTTAAAAATTGAAAAGTTTTCGAATACTATCAAAACTTGTACTAAGGGTACTGAGCAATAAAATACTATGAGAAGTTATTATGTATAGTAAAATCCGTTTCATTTTTTATATTGCAATCCCTTTCTATTTTACGCACAATTTAGCATATTTTGACAAATTTCAATTCTTTTGACAAATTTTTAGATTTATGTATGTATATTTACGTTATTGTAATTTATTTTGACAAAATCTTATTTTTATATTCATGACTTAACTACTCTGTTGTATTAGGAAACAACCTGTAATGATAAATGTTATGTTTTAGTAACTTAATAAATATGTAAGATATTATGTCCCGATGCAAAAAAAACGCTGGTTTTCTAGCCCCACATGATTGTACAACACGTTAAATGTTTACACTTGGAATTGTAAACATGCACATCAACACCATGACTAACAGTGAAAGTACATACATAACACTGCAACACAGTAGAACGTAGTCAAAGTGGTACTAATAACTGTCTTATTCTTTTAATTTCGTCTAAGTTTTGGCTCCAGACAAGTTTCACGTGATATACCTAACTTTTAAGGCGCGGTACAATCGCAAAATTAACCAAAAGAATTGTTTTTAAACGCTTAGTGTGATGTGACAAAATTAACTGATCAGATTAAAAAAATACTACTAGTAGAAAAAACCCCTTGGTAATAATCTTAAGCGAATAAAATTTTGAAATATTATTTAGATTCTTAAAAAAACATATTACAAATTGCGCAGTAAAAATAGCTTTTGAATTGAAGTACTCTGAATTTTCAGTGACAAAAACACTTTTTTTTGTACGAATTGTATAGCCAGACTAGTCTTTTAAAACTTTAACCAGTTAATTGTTAAATTCATTTACATATTTTGATAAATTAAACAAAAACCCTCAAAATAACATAAACACAAGCACAAAGTCATTATCATCAAATATAAGATTTTATACTTACAATGATGATATACGATTTTCGACTTTAAACAAAGCTGTTTTAGATAGCAAATAGATAATGGCGTGAGCGGCTGAAAAACGAATTTGAAATCGTGATCAGACCGCGCCTTAACTGGACAGCGAGTTTTATCTAGTTTCAAGTATTGCGCTCACCGGCTAGAGTTCTTTCTCTTTTGCACATTTGCAATAGTTTTGAAGATAAAAAAACACCGAATACAAATTTACAAAAAACACTATGTTTAGTGCACTTGGGAATTTCCAAAGATAAAAACCACGTAAATTTCTCTAAAATCATCCCGGAAATAACCCAGTATATATTTAACTAGTCTATATGGTAAATATTCATACGCGTAGACTTTCATATAAGCTTTTAATCTGCTTTTGGCCTCTTTATTCAGCTATTTCGCAAAATCCATTGTTATGAAACTTTTGAAATCTACCTGCTAATTTAAGCAACGTAGGCCTTCGATCAAAAAATATATTATTAAAAAATTATAAACATGAAATGCACCTATTATTTTTCAAGACCTAGGTCACGTAGTTTTCGTGTATTTCAGTGAATCAATCGGTGAATGAGTAAGTGAGTATAGAGAATTTCAGGATTTGAACGTAATTCTACGAGACAATATTATAAAATCCATTCTAAGAGCAAAGAGTAATAAGCAGAAGAAATGTTGAAAAAATACCTAAAATATGTTTTGTAAGTGCCAGTGATTAGTTTAATGCAATACAATTTTACTGTGGACAAGCACGCAAGCAGGCATCTGGCGTAGATAACACTATCTATCTATCGGTAATAAATTCCAACAATATATTTATACAGCTTGACACCGTGCCTACACCGTTTTCAAAAACTTATTAAAAATCACCAAAAACCACAAATTTTTTTAAACAACAGTTCTAAAACACCGAAAAAAGCTTCACAATACCGGCGCAAGCGATTTTTTTATCGAATTCCGGGGTCGATAACTTCTAAAAACCAGATACGAGCAGTCCGATCCGCTTCAAACTGGTTACTGATACGTCATACATATTTTCTAACCGCCATGTTTCCTATTCAACATTCGAATGGAATGGAATAATTTATGTTTTTTTTTTTCACTTCTTACTGCATGGAGTTACTTTTTAAACAAAAAGACAAAGAGGTTTTATTTATTGATTTGTTTTAGAAATAATTTTATTCAGGAAATAATTGTCTGAATCGTTTGAATAGTAAACTAGCAACGCGCCGCGGTTCTTCTCGCCTGATATGAATCACAGAACTTTATAGTCTGTGTATGAATAGTACCAAAGATTATATACTAGAGATAGTACGTACATAGGTACCTACCTGTTATATTTTGTTAAGGTGGTACGTTTAACCTATGGCGGGAAAATCAAATTTCAAACATGTTTTTGTCCTTGTAGCTAGGCTTGGTAATTATTGCACTTACGCATGCAAAATGTAGCATTTTTTATCAGATTGAGTTTTATATATTACACTCTTGGGCATAAAACACGTGTTTTGACTTTTCTTACTAGATAAGTAAAATAATTTTTACTGTGATAGAATGCGGACTAGATATTTCGCGATTGCGAGATAAATAATAAAACCGGACAAGTACGAGTAGGACTCGTGCTCTGAGGTTTCCGTCCAACGGAACCCTCAGAGCGGGAATCCAAAAAAAACGAACTGAAGTTGTAATATTGAAAGACAAACTTAACTTTGTAGTTGACTATAAGGTTCTTCCATACATAACAACTACAAAATGTAAGTTTGTAATTGTTAAACAATATTTTTTATGTGATATAACTTCAAATTAACAACTTTCAGATTTATTCCTTTATATGTGCTGTGAGACCTTGTCTCTTGCCAATATTAATGATTCTAGGTCAACGGGAAGTACCCTATAGGTTTTGATTCCCCTGTGAAATCGCAAAATATGCGACATAAACGTTCATATCATTTAATTTCGTTGACTTATAACTTAAATTTTTTTTACAGCCGAACGAAACCGTATACCCAAGTATTAAGTATAAATTTCAACTTGATGCCTTGACGCGTTCTTGAGAAAAAGGGTCTTGACAGACTAAGGGTTCAGTTTTTTTCCTTTTGAGGTACGGAACCCTAAAAAGTCTTCATTTCATATGATCGGAAAGTTTTTCATGTTCACCGCCAAAACCTCAACCGAAAGTACATAATTGTAATTGAAAGAACAATTAACTACTTATGCAGCAATTCCCCCCGAAGCACATTTTACAAAAGTAGTAACAGTTTTTTTTACATATTTTTAAACGTCAAATGCGCGAGCGAGATAGCTGCACCTGGTATTTTAGCCCTTAGAGTCTGTGCAAAAGAGAAGCGTCGTAGAATTTTGAATATTTGAAGTACACATTTCAAGGTAGCACTGAAACTGAACTGTTATAGACTAGCGTGGCGCTTACCATCAAGCAAGTGACTTGTTCGTCTCTTCACTCAATTAAATGAAAGAAGAACAGAAAAAATAATTATATTATATTACTACCATCGAGATACAATACATATAGAGTCACAATCGTGCCAAAAAAAAACCGAACCAAAACTCGGCGCACGCTACGGATTGCGCAGAATTTTGGTTAGTTACAAAGTAACCGTGATTCGACTACAATGCCGCGCGATGCCAGAGCTACGATGACATAGCTGACAACTTACGTTGAACACTATGCAAGCGACATAACGTCTAAATAGGAGTAAATGTGGTATTGAGAACTATATCATTGATACAATGTATGTACAATGACGCTCGGACGTTTTTTGACTGTTTTCACTAAGAGATTGTGACTCTATAGGAATTGTATCTCGATGATTACTACACAAAAATCTACTATATAAAAATAAGTCGGGTTTTCCTTCCTGACGCTATAACTCCAGAACGCACGAACCGATTTCCACGGTTTTGCATTCGTTGGAAAGGTCTCGGGCTCCGTGAGGTTTATAGCATATAGGTTTATAGTAGCGAGGCCGAAGGCCGAGCTCTACGCGTACGAAGTAGCGGGATTCAGCTAGTTTATGATAAATACGTCTAAAATAACACGAGTGAAACCGCTAGAAGCTGCTAGTATAGATAAATTAAGAGTATTCCTCATTAGTCATTAGCTCTGTTCCCTTGAAACAATACCTATGTTTAACATTATTATTATGACAAAACGGTTATAATTGCAATAGACTGGGAGATAGTGGACAATTACTGCTAGTCTGTGGAATGCGCTGCCTGAATGGGTGTTCCCCGATGGTAACAATCTGGGTGTCTTCAAATCACGAGTGAATCGGTTCCTTCTAGGCAAGCGTGCTCCAACGTAGACCGCATCATCGCTTAACATCAGACGTGATGGTGGTCAAAGGCAAGCCTTTTAATTATAAAAAAAAAAATTGATCACCGCTCACCTCGACAAAGTATATGAAACCATTGATGTACAAATACCATAAATTTAGGAATAATATGTCCTGAATCTCTATATGTATATAAAAGGCGACGTGTGTATGTATGTATGTATTTATTTACGTTCCCTATGAACTACGATACGTCTGGACCGATTTTGATGAAATTTAAAGGCACAATGTTCAAATTTGCCCAGCGAGTGATTTTGTGAAGTTTGGTAGGTTGTGGCGATCTAGCGATCAGATAAACGATTTTTTTTTAAAGAAAATACTTTGTCTAAGGCATTATTTTCTCGAATTATTTCTTGTGATATAAGTACCACATTAAAATTATTTAAATTCTTATTTTTACTTTGATATATTAACATAATATTGTTATCAAGCATTTGACACCCCTAATCATGGTATTCTTGGTAAGTACTTAATTTTGGTTTTGTGTAAATTGATGCAACACAACCCAAGTTGATTACATAATAAATATTGTATTTTTATTAACTCCTAAAATCGTCCCGCTGCTCCTAGACTATAATGACACCATCGAAGAGGAAGTTTCCTATAAAATTATACCATTTATACCTAACAATGACTCGTTTTGTTATGTTCCTTGTTACTTTTATTGAATACCCGGCATACAGCATACTCGTAGCACAAAATAAATAAGCACAGAAGGCCAGCTCTATACAACGAGCGTTAACAGGCGCACGCACACAAAAACGCGTAAAAGGATCTCGGATCAAGACAAGACGGTCAATCATTTGTCGCGGGTGCCCACGCTTTGGCAATACACGTAATTATGGTTTCGTATGCCAATTGTCATTATTTATAATGATTTTTCATTATCATATTGTGAATGTTTTATTTAAGAATGAGGCTTAATAACATATAATTTAAAATATAATAATTGTGCCTTTCGGAAGTGCCGTAAAATGCGGTAATCGACAAAAGTACTTCGGTAGCCAATTTATAGAATTATTTGGTTACGCTTTTCTAGAAATAAATGTGTTTTAAAGTAACATTACACTTAATTTTTTTTTTAACTTGAAACTTCAAAATCTAAACTTATCACAGAACGTTATAGTTGCTTTGCCAGCCCTAGCGCTACGATTGTGCGTAGGCTATTAAAATCAAGGTAATCCTAAACTGGCTCTTTGTACCTATTTTGTGCTCGTAGGTATTGAATTGACAGCGGTAATTTTATCTGCTACGCGTTAATTTTAAATTAAAACCCGACAGCGGTTATCTTCAATTTTATGACCTGAAATACTATTTTCCAAAGATAAAATAACCACTTGATTGTGCATTTAGTCAAAATCCCTTTTGCAAAATGATGCCACGTCGGTCGAGGGGGGCAACTTGTGATTGGAGACTCGACGCGACTCGACGCTTGTGATTGGAGAATTAAAAGTCATTCATTCAATTCGCGCCTAGGATTGGCCCCGCTCGAAATAGTTTAGGTTGACATGTTAGAACCTTTGGCTTATGGTAAAGGATGAGCAGTCACGTGGTTATATTGTCATTGCTATTTCCACTACCTTTGCTATGGTAGGTGTGCTAGCGGATAGACCGGTTTGAGAAATTGTAAGTTAATTATAAATTGAATCCCATGAAATTAGTGAAAGGTGGAATTTTACGGAACTTCTTCAGTAGTCATCATCATCATCAGCCAGAAGACGTCCACTGCTGAACATAGGCCTCCCCCTTTAACCTCCACACTGAACGACAGCCTGCCTTTTGCATCCACTGGATGCCAGCGACTCTTACTATGTCGTCGGTCCATCTAGTGGGAGGCCTACCTACGCTGCGTCTTCCGGTTCGTGGTCTCCACTCAAGAACCTTTCTTCCCCATCGGTTATCGGTTCTCCGAGCGATGTGGCCTGCCCATTGCCACTTCAACTTGTAAATTCAGCTATGTCGGTGACTTTGGTTATTTGGATTCGCCAAATGGAGTTTCCGAGCATAGCTCTCTCCATTGCCCGCTGTGTGACTCTGAGTTTTTCCAAAAGGCCAACAGTTAAGGACCACGTCTCAGTACCATATGTCATCACTGGCAACACACACTGGTCAAAGACCCTCGTCTTGAGGCACTGTGGTATCTTGGACGAGAAGATGTCACTCAATTTCCCGAACGCTGCCCATCCGAGTTGGATTCTTCGGGCGACCTCTTTGCCTAAGTTGGACTTACCTAACTGAACAATATGTCCAAGATAGGTGTAATGGTCAAAAACTTCGAGAGTATCGTTCCCAACGACTACCGGCACGGGTTCAACACGGACATTGGACATGATTTTTGTCTTGTCCATGTTCATTTTATGACCCACCTGTTGGGAAAGGCTACTGAGGTTCTTCAGTAGTACCTGGTTTATATAGAATGTAGCGCTAAGCTCTGACCCTGACCGAGGCCGTCAGTAATCCGTACTTAAGGCGGTCTTTCAGACAAAAAAGGCTTCACAGAAAAATTTTTTGAGACAATATATTCATTTTAAAGCAGTAAAAAAAAAATGTGGTAATCTTGATCATATTTCTGAGTGTACCATTAGTTCCAAAACACGTTTCCGATAAATTTTCTCGATAGAAAAAAATCATGAAATAACCTCTAACCTTGAAATTTACCTAAACGCATACAATGTTATCTCGACTATTAATGAACAAATCTTTACAACATTTACAAGAATGATGTTAAATATTGTAAAAAATAACATCATTAATTTTATTTATTGATTAAAATTCAAGTTTTCTATCTATTAATTAATTTAATCATAAATTGGCTCGAATGTGTCGAACGAAACGTCGTGCCGCCGCGGCGCCTTTTCACTTCTCTTTTATTTTTACGCGATGTGACAGAGACCGCTGAGGCGCGCTGCTAGACGGACGTGTGTCGCTTTGTTCCGCTAACCGCTCCAAAATATAATCTCAACTTTATGACACAAAAACACCTTGACGTAAGTTGTAAAGTAAGTACCTACCTTATCTGCAATGTTTTCTTGCATTATAAGTACTAAAAAGGCAGGCGAATGAAAATTACATTTTGTAACGATTTGTTTGTATATATTAGTTTACGAAGGATAATTTCACCACAATCGTCATAGTCCAGTTGGCCGAATGGTTTGACGCAATGGATAAGTTCTCTGCGACTCTGTGAGTAAGCTCCGGGTTCAAATCTCATAGTCACCAATAATTTAAATTTTTGTAATTTTTCTTATGTTTTTAAATAATTCGTCATGTTCGTGCGTGCGTGCGTGGATGTGTGTGTGTTTGTGTTTGTATGCATGTGTGTAATGTTCTTTACTCGAAAATGGTAGGGCCGTTATTGACGGGATTTTCACTGTCAGATAGCTGATTCTATGAGGAAAAAAAAATTGGCATCTTTTTATCATCATCATCATCACCATTTTTTCATTACTTCGCAGGTGAACCCGCAGAGCACAGTTAGTCTACTTTTTTAGGGTCCCGTACCTCAAAAGGATAAAACGGAACCCTTATAAGATCACTTCGTTGTCCGTCTGTCTGTCCGTCTGTCAATACCCTTTTTCTCAAGAACGCGTAAAGGTATCAAGTTGAAATTTATACTAAATACTTGGGCCTACGGTTTCTTTCGGCTGTAAAAAATAAAAGTTGTAAGTCAAAGCAATCAAAAGATATGAACGTTTATGTCGTATATTTTGCGATTTCACAAGGGAATCTAAACCTATAGGGTACTTCCCGTTGACCTAGAATCATGAAATTTGGCAAGAGGCAAGATCTCATAGCACATATATAGGAATAAATCCGAAAGTTATAAATTTGAAGTTATATCATTTAAAAATAATTATTTTGCTATTACAAACTTACATTTTGTAGTTGGAATGTATAGAATAACCTTATTGTCAACTACAAACCTAAGTTTGTATTTCAATATTTTGACTTCAGTTAGTTTTTCTTTTTGGTCTCGTCCTCTGAGGGTTCCGTCTAACGGAACCCTCAGAGCTATAGAGTTATAGTTCTACGGAACCCTAAAAAGGTGTTACATTCTTCTTTGAACGTTCAGGGATTCATTACATAGTGATACGGTTTCGGTGTAGTTGCATTCCGGACCTAGTCTTCACGGTTTGCGCGGGGCAGGAGGGTGGAGTGACATCAGTGGAGAGGCATAATAATAATTACCTTCAAGTATCGGTGGTCGATGTACCACAAAAAAAGAGTCTCGAGCATTTGCAGAGGTCACACAAAGTGGACAGTCAGCGACGTTATCATACAAAATAGCTTTCCGTCCAGTTTAATTAGACATTCCAGTTGATACCTTGAGAAGTACGTAATTTACGCGTAAAATTTACAAATTGGTCTCACCCTTACTTCCTTTGGTCAGGCTTCAAGTAAGTACTTAGTACTAAACAGGCAGGCGAATGAAAATTACATTTTGTGACGATTTCTTTGTACATTTATATTATTTTATAGATTAGAAGCATAATTTCACCGCTTGCGTCATAGTTCAATTAGAAGAGTCGTTGACGCAATGGATTAGTTCCTGTGACTCAGTAGGCTCCGGGTTCAATTCTCACATTTCCATTTTCTTTTTGCTAATTTTATAATATTTTTGAAATATTTCGTCGTGTGCGTATGTCTGTAATGTTCTTTATAGACTCGAAAACTGCAGGACCGATTTTGATGGGATTTTCACTGTAAGATAGCTGATGTTGAAAAAAATTCGAGCAACTTTTCATCATCATCATCATCACAATTTTTCATTACTACGCAGGTGAATGCGCGGGGTGCAGTCTACTATAATGGTTAGGAAGTCCTAAACAACTTGGGATGGACAGACAGAGACGGATGGGCAGAACGAACTTATATGGGTTCCTTGTAATTCTACGGAACCCTAAAAAGGTGTTACAGTCTTCTTTGAGTATATCTTTCTTCTATATACATATAAAAAGCGATGTATGTATGTTCCCTATGAAGGCTGATGATGATGATGATGATATTAGGTATAAACTCCAAAATGGCTGAACTGATTTTGATGGGATTTTCACTCTCAGATAGCTGATGTTATAACGAGAGGAAAAAATGCTGCTTTTCATCATCATCGTCATAATCAGCACCAATTTTTAGTTTAGTTTAGTTTGAGCTAGTTTGGTAAGTCGTGATGTTACTTTCTCCAGAAACGGATTAACTGACCTGATCGAGGACTTCGGAGTCTGCTACGGAACTGCTAGACGGATAGAGCTAGAAGTGTCGAGTTTGGGCTCGTTTTATTAGTCGTGATGAGATCTTCTTCCACGAATATTTTGACTGACCTGATCGAGGATTTCGGAGCCTGCTAGTGGAACTGCTAGACGGATAGAGCTAGAAGTGTCGAGTTTGGGCTTGTTTCATTAGTTGTGATGAGATCTTCTTCCAGAAATATTTTGACTGACCTGATCGAGGATTTCGGAGCCAGCTAGTGGAACTGCTAGACGGATAGAGCTAGAAGTGTCGAGTTTGGGCTCGTTTTATTAGTCGTGATGAGATCTTCTTCCACGAATATTTTGACTGACCTGATCGAGGATTTCGGAGCCAGCTAGTGGAACTGCTAGACGGATAGAGCTAGAAGTGTCGAGTTTGGGCTTGTTTCATTAGTCGTGATGAGATCTTTTTCCAGAAATATTTTGACTGACCTGATCGAGGATTTCGGAGCCAGCTAGTGGAACTGCTAGACGGATAGAGCTAGAAGTGTCGAGTTTGGGCTCGTTTTATTAGTCGTGATGAGATCTTCTTCCACGAATATTTTGACTGACCTGATCGAGGATTTCGGAGCCAGCTAGTGGAACTGCTAGACGGATAGAGCTAGAAGTGTCGAGTTTGGGCTTGTTTCATTAGTCGTGATGAGATCTTCTTCCAGAAATATTTTGACTGACCTGATCGAGGATTTCGGAGCCAGCTAGTGGAACTGCTAGACGGATAGAGCTAGAAGTGTCGAGTTTGGGCTCGTTTTATTAGTCGTGATGAGATCTTCTTCCACGAATATTTTGACTGACCTGATCGAGGATTTCGGAGCCAGCTAGTGGAACTGCTAGACGGATAGAGCTAGAAGTGTCGAGTTCGGGCTTGTTTCATTAGTCGTGATGAGATCTTCTTCCAGAAATATTTTGACTGACCTGATCGAGGATTTCGGAGCCAGCTAGTGGAACTGCTAGACGGATAGAGCTAGAAGTGTCGAGTTTGGGCTCGTTTTATTAGTCGTGATGAGATCTTCTTCCACGAATATTTTGACTGACCTGATCGAGGATTTCGGAGCCAGCTAGTGGAACTGCTAGACGGATAGAGCTAGAAGTGTCGAGTTTGGGCTTGTTTCATTAGTCGTGATGAGATCTTCTTCCAGGAATATTTTGACTGACCTGATCGAGGATTTCGGAGACCGCTACTGGAACTGCTAGACGGAAAGAGATAGAAGTGTCGAATTTGGACTCGTTTCATTAGTCGTGATGAGATCTTCTTCTAGGAATATTTTGACTGACCTGATCTAGGACTTCGGAGACTGCTACTGGAACTGCTAGACGGATAGAGATAGAATGGTCAAGTTTGGGCTCGTTTCATTAGTCGTGATGAGATCTTCTTCTAGGAATATTTTGACTGACCTGATCTAGGACTTCGGAGACTGCTACTGGAACTGCTAGACGGATAGAGATAGAATGGTCAATTTTGGGCTCGTTTCATTAGTCGTGATGAGATCTTCTTCCAGGAATATTTTGACTGACCTGATAGAGGATTTTGGAGACCGCTACTGGAACTGCTAGACGGATAGAGCTAGAAGTTTCAAGTTTGGGCTCGTTTCATTAGTCTTGATGAGGTTTTCTTCCAGGAATATTTTGACTGAGTTGATCGAGGATTTCGGAGCCTGCTACTGAAACTGCTAGACGGAAAGAGATAGAAGTGTCGAGTTTGGGCTCGTTTCATTAGTCGTGATGAGGTTTTCTTCTGAGAATATTTTGACTGACCTGATCGAGGACTTCGGAGACTGCTACTGGAACTGCTAGACGGATAGAGCTAGAAGTGTCAAGTTTGGGCTTGTTTCATTAGTCGTGATGAGATCTTCTTCCAGAAATATTTTGACTGACCTGATAGAGGATTTCGGAGACTGCTAGTGGATCTGCTAGACGGATAGAACTAGAAGTGTCGAGTTTGGGCTCCTCGATCAGGTCAGTCAAAATATTCCTGGAAGAAGATCTCATCACGACTAATGAAACGAGCCCAAACTCGACACTTCTGTCTCTACGTCTAGCAGTTCCAGTAGCAGTCCCCGAAATCCTCGATCAGGTCAGTCAAAATATTCCTGGAAGAAAACCTCATCACGACTAATGAAACGAGCCCAAACTCGACACTTCTATCTCTTTCCGTCTAGCAGTTTCAGTAGCAGGCTCCGAAATCCTCGATCAACTCAGTCAAAATATTCCTAGAAGAAGATCTCATCACGACTAATGAAACGAGCCCAAACTCGACCATTATATCTCTATCCGTCTAGCAGTTCCAGTAGCAGTCTCTGAAGTCCTCGATCAGGTCAGTCAAAATATTCCTGGAAGAAGATCTCATCATGACTAATGAAACGAGCCCAAACTCGACACTTCTATCTCTTTCCGTCTAGCAGTTCCAGTAGCGGTCTCCGAAATCCTCGATCAGGTCAGTCAAAATATTCCTGGAAGAAGATCTCATCAAAACTAATGAAACGATCCCAAACTCGATGCTTCTATCTCTTTCCGTCTAGCAGTTCCAGTAGCAGTCTCCGAAGTCCTAGATCAGGTCAGTCAAAATATTCCTAGAAGAAGATCTCATCACGACTAATGAAACGAGTCCAAACTCGACACTTCTATCTCTTTCCGTCTAGCAGTTTCAGTAGCGGTCTCCGAAATCCTCGATCAGGTCAGTCAAAATATTCCTGGAAGAAGATCTCATCACAACTAATGAAACGATCCCAAACTCGACGCTCCTATCTCTATCCGTCTAGCAGTTCCAGTAGCAGTCCCCGAAATCCTCGATCAGGTCAGTCAAAATATTCCTAGAAGAAGATCTCATCACGACTAATGAAACGAGCCCAAACTCGACCATTCTATCTCTATCCGTCTAGCAGTTCCAGTAGCAGTCTCTGAAGTCCTCGATCAGGTCAGTCAAAATATTCCTGGAAGAAGATCTCATCATGACTAATGAAACGAGCCCAAACTCGACACTTCTAGCTCTTTCCGTCTAGCAGTTCCAGTAGTAGTCTCCGAAGTCCTCGATCAGGTCAGCCAAAATATTCCTGGAAGAAGATCTCATCACGACTAATGAAACGAGCCCAAACTCGACCATTCTATATCTATCCGTCTAGCAGTTCCAGTAGCAGTCCCCGAAATCCTCGATCAGGTTAGTCAAAATATTCCTGGAAGAAGATCTCATCACGACTAATGAAACGAGCCCAAACTCGACCATTCTATCTCTATCCGTCTAGCAGTTCCAGTAGCAGTCCCCGAAATCCTCGATCAGGTCAGTCAAAATATTCCTAGAAGAAGATCTCATCACGACTAATGAAACGAGCCCAAACTCGACACTTCTAGCTCTTTCCGTCTAGCAGTTCCAGTAGTAGTCTCCGAAGTCCTCGATCAGGTCAGTCAAAACATTCCCGGAGAAAGATCTCATGATGACTAATGAAACCAGCCCAAACACGACACATCAGGCCTTCCCCGTCTAGCAGTTCCAGCAGCAGTCTCCGAATTCCACCATCAGCTCAGTCAAATCATTCCTTGACTAACAATTCTCACTAAGACTAAAAAAACGAGCCCAACCTTGACTTATCTCGCTTTCCCTATTTAGCAGTTTTAGCAGTCTCCGAACTCTACCATCAAGTTAGTAGAATCATACCAGGAGTAAGAATAAACTATAATATAATAGGTAAAATATTTGGTGCAAAAAAGAAACATAAAATATTGAAACGTACGACGAAAGTAAATTTTAATAATTAAAACTAGCAAGTTGGTTTGATTGAATTATGGTTTGTTTGTTCTCCGTCGTCCCGTCGCTGTGTGCGTCTGGGCCGTGCGCGTGTAGTAGTACGACTTTTATACCTACGCATTATTCAAAGGGAGGGTCCCTTTGCATAATGCGTAATGTTATGATAAAAAATTTAGTCCAAAAATATTTACATAGTACTAGATTTGAACCGGGCATTCGTGGTTTACCAGCGCGGTGCCAGACCACTAGGCCAACAGAGCTTTGCTGTGGACCGACGAAATTACTTGTCTTTAGCTGTGTATAGGTGAAGGTCGTCACGTTTCTGCGAGATTCACGCGGTGCGCCCCGCTGTAGTCGGCCGCCACTGCCTCTGCTTCACCCCCTCAAAAACATAAAAGTCAGCTAGTCACGGCGCCTTAACATCTTTTAACCTGTCGAATGGCGATCAAATGACGACGATTTTACCCACAGAAAAAAGAAGTAAATAGAACGGAAATGAGAAGGAAAATCTGTCGCCAGGCATTATGGATGAACCTTGATTGAACATTCTTATATATATATCAACGGGTTGAACTCCGCGTCCAAAGAACTTGGATCTTACATTTTTGGGTTAGGTCTCAAAGTTCTTTGTCCGCATCACAGTTGCTAGCTGATTTCGAATGACTGACGTTTCGTTTATATGGGTGCAACTGGCTATCTTACAAAAATGACTTGACAGCCGTTCTAATTTAAACAAAAAAACATTATCTTTACTGTGACTTTACCATTGTACAACAAAATAAATAGGTACAGAAGGCCAGCTCCACACAACGAGCGTTAGCAGGCGCACGCACACAGACGCGTATGTACACGGATCTCGGATCAAGTCGGTCGAACGCCAGTCGGCAAGTAAGTCGAAGACCTCGTAGTTTTTTAATTATTTGATATTGTTTTCGGGACCAAGCACCTAAAAATCACTATTCCAATAATACCTTGATTAACATCCTACTGAATTTTCTATTCTATGTTTATTTATTCGCAATGATTAAAAAGATAAAGAAACAAATATTTTGTTTTATTTTCAAACGGCTATCCAGTAAAATTAGCTTTTTTAGGGTTCCGTATCCAAAGGGGAAAAACGGGACCCTATTACTAAGCCTACGATGTCTGTCTGTCTGTCTGTCAGTCCGTCCGTCCTACCTTTAAACGGCTGTATCTTTCGAACCGTAATAGATAGTCAGTTGAAATTTTCACAGAATATGTAATGTTACGACGGATTAACTGACAAATAATAATAAAAAAAGTCTAAAAGTAAAAATGAAAGGGTATTTACCAAACATATTTTTAACGTATTTTTGTATTAGCTCTAATGTAATAAACCGGCCAAGTGCGAGTCGGGCTCGCGAACTGAGAGTTCCGTACCACCACAAAATTAAATAACGAAATTACCAGTTATAACTTGGTAATGGACAGAAACTTGTCACCGACTCGCACTTGGGCATTTTTTATTATTAATTTTGTTGACATGTTTTAGAGTGTGTACTATGATCATGTTAAGTTTGACGGTTGTAGGTCAAACACCAGAGCAGAGCTAATAAAAAATACGTAAAAAAATACGTTTGTTGTATGGGGACCCCCCATAGGTGTTTAACTGTTTTAATAGGTAGGACAGACGGACAGACAGCGTAGGCTTAGTAATAGGGTCCCGTTTTTACCCTTTGGCCAAAAAAATTACGTTTCTCTCACCGATCCTCATTCGAGATGTCAGCATCCCGGCTCGAGCCGCAGATGTTCCTGAACTGCTTCTGACCCTCCTTCGAGATGGGAGATATAGATGCTGAGATGTTCATGACCCTGGAATGTTGGCAGAATTTCCGAAATACTGAAGCCAAGACAAAAAACCGGTCTTCGGCCCTATACCAACGATAAATTGTGTGCTGTTTCAATGCCATCGCTCAACAAAGGTGAAGGAAAATATCGTAATGAAGCCGTTTTTTTAATGGAATAAGTGGCAAAACAAGCTACGGGACACCTACAATACCCGGGGCATTGTCAGTGCGTTGCCTACCTTTGAGGACTCTATTCACCCTTCGTTTGAAGCAGTCCAAATTATACTTCGGAGGAAAAACCAAAGGTGGTAAGTCATTCAAGTTTCAAGTTTATCGTGATCCAAGAAAACAAGGTCTAGCCCTCTGAGAGTTGTACCGCAATGACGTCACTGTCCAGTTGCCACTTTATTGTAACAAACATAGATACTGGGAAACAACTTTTTTAATAATCTATTGAATAAAATACAAAAAGCATTTCAATTGTCATTTGGTTTGTCCGCTCAAGCAAGTTAAGCACGAATTGAATATATTAAACACAATTTTATCAAAACCACATTGATTTATTGGATTCCCACAGGTAATATACGGATATTGGGGAGTTATGATTTCGCGCTACTGTTAACACAGAAAATCATAGAGAGTCCGCCATTGTTTCGTGTATCGTCATCTCTCTCGAACTTGTAAATTACTTATTCTGCTCTTGCTTATGCACGTTTACGTGTATCCATGACATTGATGACATCATTGCGGGACGCCCACGTCACATTATTTCTCGGAGGGTTATACCTGGCGGAGTATATTATTATACCATGGCATCTATAATGTGTGGATGGCATTTCTGGCGATGGCGGCCGGTTCGGTGGTAAAACAGTCTTAACGCCACAGTTAAACGATAATGAATAAAAATATGATGTGGTCTGTGATGGATCACGCTTGCTTAGAAAAATCCGATTCACCCCTGATTTAAAGACCTAAATCCTAAATTGTAACTATCGCGGAACTCCATAGAACAAAAATGCAGTGCAAGTACCGTTCTTTATCGATCGTCAAATTCGCTAAAATGCCATAGAATCGATCACAGCAAGTACTGAAAAATGGCATATTATCCAATTTGACGATCGATAAAAGAACGGTACTTGCACTGATGTTTCGATAAAGTATTTTGAATTAATATCGGGGAACGCCATAGAACAAAAATGTTTTGATAAAGTATTTTGAATGAATATCGTGGAACGCCATAGAACAAAAATGTTTCGATAAAGTATTTTGAATAAATATCGGGGAACGTCATAGAACAAAAATGTTTCGATAAAGTATTTTGAATAAATATCGTGGAACGTCATAGAACAAAAATGTTTCGATAAAGTATTTTGAATGAATATCGGGGAACGTCATAGAACAAAAATGTTTCGATAAAGTATTTTGAATGAATATCGGGGAACGCCATAGAACAAAAATGTTTATGATAAAGTATTTTGAATGAATATCGCGGAACGCCATTAAACAAAAATGTTTCGATAAAGTATTTTGAATGAATATCGGGGAACGCCATAGAACAAAAATGTTTCGATAAAGTATTTTGAATAAATATCGGGGAACGCCATAGAACAAAAATGTTTCTATAAAGTATTTTTGAATGAATATCGGGGAACGCCATAGAACAAAAAGTTTCCAATAAAGTATTCTGAATTCTTATGCATACTTATTCATCATTTTTATAGATTAAAAATGAAGTAAGTCAGGTAGGTACCCGATAACCTTCAGTGAAATGTTAAAAGAATTTTCATTTAACTTTTTACACTGTCTTACAATGCGATATCAGCTGTCAGATCATTTATTTGATCTGACAGCTGATATCGCATCGCTTGGACCGAGATTGACATTTCATATAGGTAACTTTTTTCTTGAACTGTTAAGGCCTGTTACTACCAAAGGTAAAGAACGGATAACAAACATGAGAAACAATTATTACTGCCATGGAGCATGAAGCCACAAATCGTACGTACCTTATTTCCACTGAAAGCACTGAGAAATCACATTAAAAACAAAAAAAATCGTCTAAAACATAATGAAATTAGCTTCAAGACATTTTTTTCATGTCTTGTTGTTACCCACAATATTGTTTTACAAAATTAATTAGGAGCTAGTGTTGCGTGGAAATAATTGGAACTAACTAATTATTGGACAGCACTAAAACCTTTTTTTCTACTTGGTAAAATGTTCTAGCATTGATTGTAGTACCATAGATAAACATTACTACAAAAGATTAAAGAACGCTTTAAACATGTGTTTAGCAGTTGTTTCCCTGTGAAAAATATGTTAAACACCTGTCTAAAGCGTGCTTAAATGTTTTGTAGTAAGACGGATACTAGGTAGTACGAACTAGGTAAATTATGCGATCACTTCTAACGCGTTGAGAACTAGTTTTATTTTTCAAATGAAGGTAGGCAGATAATTATGAATTATGATTATGACATGTTATGACATACTTACGTGTGCTTACACAAAAATAAACTGTCTTTAGACTTCCCCGCATACCTATTACTTTGCTCTGCTTTAGACCTTCAATGGTCTATGCTATGGGCAGTCTGTTTTTGTAGTGTAGTGTTAGCTAATATTTTGTTTAGGTAATAAAACTAAGGTTAAAAACCTGGTACCGTCAATTTATTATTTCAACGGTGTTAAATTGTCATGACTTACTCAATAAATTATGTGAATACTGAACCTCTGCCTCCTTATTAATAAACGTGGAGTAGTCTTGGAATAGTTACGCCGTGTTTTGTCTTTTTCTCTCTTTATATTTTTGAACTCGATCGAAAAAGACAAAAGGCGGTGTAACTATTCCGAGGCTACTCTACGTTTATTAATAGGGGGGCTGAAGTATAAGGTCGAGGTGTAAGAAATAATTATAAATGTGAGTCATAAATAAAAAAAACTGCCATCTAGCGTAGAGTAGGTAAACATTAATTTTATTTGTTTAAGCGCCATCTAGTAATATTGCTACAAACTATTTTGGTTTACGCCTTCTATGTGGCTATCAGTTTTAGTAGTGCTGCTAGTCAACAACAGAAAGCGGCACTAATTCATTAGAATGAAATAGCACGGCATTTCATTTGTTTCTGTTTCTTTCTGACGCTATACACTCTACAACAAAAGTTTCCCGTAGCGACTATGCAGCTTTTCGCTAAGGCTTTCCAGATTTTCCTCTGCTAACTGTACGCCACTAACTCACTCTAAGCAGTGAGTTAAAAAGAGACAGTAGCATTGTATTTCCTTGTTCTCTTCGTAGTATGTTGTTTTCCTTCCGTATTCAAAGCTGTGCGCTGTGTAGCTAAATTTTAATGATAAAAAATTTATTCAAACTAAACTTATTTCACAGTAAATCCGTGTTAAATTATAATGGATTATTTTTCGCGATTTTTATCGTGTGAAAGTCAGTGTATGTGTAATAAGGTGATACAAAACCGTGATATTGATTTTTCGCGCTCCAAAAACAATGAAGTTCTGCAGTAAAGTAGCAATTGTTTACAATAATAATTGACATTTGTAATTGTTTTGGATTGACTGAGGCCATGGACGAATGAATAAATTGATTGTTTAATTGATTTTTGAACAATTTGATAATGAATGTATAATTCTAGACGAGATTTGAATACAATAGGTGAGTTAAATTTATATGATTATTTACGGGATATTTACCGTGGTAAGGTTGTGGAATAGGTGAGTTAATTTAATGATAATTATGATAATTAAGTTGGTATTTACGAGGTATTTACCTAATAACTTATTTTTAGTTTTGTAATTATTTACCACTTACTTTTACCGGCGGCGTCGCCCACATAGTTAAAAGTTTGGTAACCCTATTTTATGTTTATTTTTAGTGTTTTTGTAATAATTTTATGATCAATCTGGTCGAAATAAATTAATTTATTAATAGATTTATGTATAACTAGCTGACCTGACAGACGTTGTCCTGTCTTAGAACTGTCAAACACGCAAAGTCAAAATTGTAAATCTTATTTTTTTACACATTGGGTTACATTATTGAAGTTTTAGTCAGGATCCCTATTTTTTTTTATTATATAATATAGCCTATGTTAACCGGGGATAGTGTAGCTTCCCAACAGTGAAGGAATTTTTCAAATCGGCTCAGTAGTTTTGGAGCCTATTCAATGCAAACAAACAAACAAACAAACAAACAAACAATCAAATCTTTCCTCTTTATAATATTAGTATAGATTAGTGTTTTTGTAATAATTTTATGATCAATCTGGTCGAAATAAATTAATTTATTAATAGATTTATGTATAACTAGCTGACCTGACAGACGTTGTCCTGTCTTAGAACTGTCAAACACGCAAAGTCAAAATTGTAAATCTTATTTTTTTACACCTTGGGTTACATTATTGAAGTTTTAGTCAGGATCCCTATTTTTTTTTATTATATAATATAGCCTATGTTAACCGGGGATAGTGTAGCTTCCCAACAGTGAAGGAATTTTTCAAATCGGCTCAGTAGTTTTGGAGCCTATTCAATGCAAACAAACAAACAAACAAACAAACAAACAATCAAATCTTTCCTCTTTATAATATTAGTATAGATTAGTGTTTTTGTAATAATTTTATGATCAATCTGGTCGAAATAAATTAATTTATTAATAGATTTATGTATAACTAGCTGACCTGACAGACGTTGTCCTGTCTTAGAACTGTCAAACACGCAAAGTCAAAATTGTAAATCTTATTTTTTTACACCTTGGGTTACATTATTGAAGTTTTAGTCAGGATCCCTATTTTTTTTTATTATATAATATAGCCTATGTTAACCGGGGATAGTGTAGCTTCCCAACAGTGAAGGAATTTTTCAAATCGGCTCAGTAGTTTTGGAGCCTATTCAATGCAAACAAACAAACAAACAAACAAACAATCAAATCTTTCCTCTTTATAATATTAGTATAGATAGTATAGATAAGTGCGGCTGCGCTGCTGAAAGAATGTTTCTGACAGTTGCCATAACATAGTAAAAAGCTGAACAAAAACAGTTAATTCTGATCACTTTTACTAGCTTTATAACCGACTTCAAGAAAGGAGGGGGTTCTCAGATCGGTTGTATTTTTCACGGAACCCTTATATATACTTTGTTGTTCATCTGTCTATCTGTATTAACGGCTATATCTTTTGAATCGTAATAGGTATATCCAGTAGAAATTTTAACAAAATTATGTAATTTTACAATTAAGTAAATACGAAAGGGGGGTCCCCATACAACAAACGTATTTATTAACGTATTTTTGTATGAGCTCTAATAGAAAAACGGTATAATACGTACAAGCGTCAAACTTGGCATGATTATAGGACACACTCTAAAGTATAACAACAAATAAGTAATAAATAATGGCCAATTGCGAGTCGGTAACAAGTTTCTGTTAACTTCTTCTTCTTCTTCTGTAACATATAACTGGTAAGTAATTTCATTATTGAATTTTGTGGTGGTACGAAACCCTCAGTGCGCGAGCCCGACTCGCACTTGGCCGGTTTATTTTTTCACGTTGGCGCCAAAACTCCATTGTACTGTTTTACATTATAATTCTTCTTCCAGAAATCATGAAGACTAAGCTGACTTCTGTAACATACCTTGGCTTCACAGCCATGGAGCGGCGGTTCTCCAACGCCATGCTGCCCTGGCTACTCCGGGAGATCAGAGCTACAGCCATCAGGGATAAGGTACCAGTAATAATGACTAAGGTCCTGGAATGGAGACCACGGACCGGTAAGCGCAGCGTAGGACGTCCACCCACAAGATGGACAGACGACCTAAAAGAGACCGCAGGGAAACGCTGGATGCAGGCCGCTTCCAACCAGCCCTTTTGGAGATCGATGGGGGAAGCCTATGTCCAGCAGTGGACGTCCTACGGTTGAAATGATAATGATACTGCAGACTATGCTCGTTCAAAATATTTCCGAAATATGCTTCAAATTTGACGATTCGACCTCATGAATATTCAAAAGTAGACCTTTAAAATCGATTAATTGACATTATTTCTTTATGTTTAATAAATGTTCTTGAAATATTTTATTTGGATGTGTTCGCCGATACACGATTAAAGAAATTTGGCTCGATAGAAAAAAATCGTGAACTTTCCTAAAAACACCCGTTTTTACGTTCCCTTCAATGGATTGAATCAACTTCATTCAAATTCTATAGAAGATATTTTTAAAAAAAAAATTGTGTGTTATCCTAACAATCATTCAAATACTTTAGTGGTCGCAGTTTTTTGTAAAAGCGAAAGATTATTTGTAGAAAATAAAGAAAAATTAATATTGAAAGTATTTGAAAGCGCGCACGCCGCATTACCGTCACACAAGTGTACGGTTCTCTACCATTTCGCGCATCATTGTACAAGTAATAAAAAAAAATACCGGTAAAAAATCAGATAATCTTCAAACGGCTATAGTCACATTTCAAACAAAAAAAATAACAAAATCAAAATTGGTTCAGCCGTTTGGGAGCTATATACTTACGATGCCACAGACAGACACACACGTGAAACTTATAACACCCCACGTTTGCGTCGGGGGTTAAAAAGGTCAGTAAAAAAGTTGGCCGTCACGTCTCACCCATTGGCTTTCTTCGGTACACGTTCTGTTGGTCTCACACACTAGCTTTGTTGCTGCTTCCTTCGCCTCCCTCTGGTTAGGCCAGCAGGAGATTTTGAAGGAGCGCCATCCAGGGACCTTACGGACAACAGCTAATTGCGGCACCTAATCCGCTCAGTTGGAAAATCACGCGACCGCAAACCGTATCTGGGCGCGATAAGGTACACGTTCGCGTGATTTTCCAACTGAGCGGATTAGGTGCCGCAATTAGCCGTTGTCCGTAAGGCCCCAGGTACGTACACGTACGTCGGGGGGACATGCACAGTGTGGTGCTAAATTGTGTGATGGATGTCCGTTGTCTGTGCGGTCCAATGACAATATAGGCACCTAAATTATTTTTGGCGTGATCAAAGATGCCGCGCACCGGGAAGCTATTCATAAATGTATAGTAACTAGATATCCTTTTCTATCGATGCTACCATAATACCTAGGTCAATAGCCGTTTTACTCCGTGCCTTTGGAATATTTTATAAATTAATTTTAATTATTTGTTGTTAACAGCTCAGCGTAGCGGTCGAGGATGGTTACCTGAAAGCGTACAACAGCAACTTCGAGCCTGTTATCGTCCACAGACTTGTCGACATAATTAGGTAATGGCAGCCCTGGCGCACTCCGCACTTTAGGTATGAAGCTACAAGTACCCGACTTGTCGGACCTGCCGCACTTTATACTAGTCCGGTCTGTAAAGGCCGTAAGACCAACAGCGTAAGTCAACATACAAAAAAACCTGCCGCATGATCCACAGAAATAATGCGACAAGAGTTACGTAGGCCTAGCGCACTCCGCAATTTAGGTATGAAGCTACAAGTAGCCGACTGGTCGGATCCACAGAAAAGAGAAGCAAAGAAAAAAATTCTCTCTTCTGTGCTCGGATCTGCCGCGCCATAGACAGAGAGGCAACTTCTAGGTTAATATAGCTGTAGGTAGTTAGCGCTCGCACGTCCTGAATTGCACTTTATTGTGTAGTAGGAAGAGTCGCTACTGATTTAAATAATTATGCTGAGTGAATCTTCTGTGCTTATACTTATATGTATTCTGTGGCCAATGTAGGTTATTATTATACCTACTCGCTACAAAAGCCAATAGGTAATCATAAATTAAATTCGTAAACAATGAAGATTTGGTTTTCCCACATCACGTACCTATTCGCTGGATCTTTTTGTCTTATTTTAACAAAAATAGTTTTCATTCCTTTTTAGTAGGTACTAACCTACCTACTTTGTAATAATTTCAAATTATTTTAAGATGGCTTCATCAAAACTCGCGTGGGGATGAAGCTTGCTTCCCACTCAGAGCAAATAAAAATACAGAGTCCCTACGGCGCACTGCCAAAGTGACGCCAAAATCGCTTCCAAAACTACGTGGTTTCCCAATAAATACACGACTCACGCACACATACGCATTCAAAACTACGTGCATTTCTTGTCAGAACGTCGTACTGAAAACATCCGTTTTAAAAAGAAACAATGACTTCTTGCAGTGTTAAGAACTGTAAAAACAACACAAAAGTAAATAAGAAGAAGGATGGAATATTTCCACACTTATGTATTTATATTATCACTTATTTTGATGAATTACACGACACGATCTTCGACTACGCACACACGTTTCAAAAAGTGGTTTCACCTTAGAATAACTACTCAGATAAGGTAGGTTTCCAAACAACGCCTTAAACGTAAAACGTAAGCTACAAATTCGCTTTGTAGCTTACGTTTCGATTGGTATTTTAAACGATTTAAGCAAGAAAATTAATGGATTACCTGTGGAATGTCACACCATAACTCTTATGCTGCTTTTCTGATTTGTTGTGGTACGATTTCACCGCGCGAATTGTCATAGTAAAATTTTTATATTTTTTTTGGAGCCATATATATATATACCTATGACACCATTTGAATGGCTAAAATTTTGCGAATGTACTTGGTTTCTTTGTGTAGTTATTCTAAGGGTTTCTTTCGTGTTCGCGGTAGCCCCTCTGTATTTTTATTTGCTCTGAGCTTCCCTGATGATGGCTCTGAAACCGGTCGATCGTCTCGACCGATAAAACATAATCATTAATGCAAGCTGGTGATAAAATATATTATTTTATGAAGCTCCTAATAGATCCTCGATTGTTTCTGCTACGTACCAGCCCCCCGACTCTACTAAACAAATTCCGTCTTACCACAAAAGATTTAAGCACACTTTAGACAGGTGTTTAACATATTTTTCGCAGTGAAACAATTGCTAAACACATGTCTAAAGCGTGCTTAAATCTTTTGTGGTAAGACGGATTGTCTTTAAATTGTAATTGTTGCGATTTTAATTGTTAAATAACTGCCTCAAAATTGGCAGTTTTAAATATTTTTTTATACTATGTTATAATATTAGGTGGTTGTATTTTTCTAGTATAAAAATATTTAAAACTGTCAATTTTGAGGCTGTTATTTAACAATTAAAATCGCAACAATTACAATTTAAAAACAATCTCTTTAGTAGAATCGGTGTAAGTTGTGGAATTGCTTACCACCTTCGGTTTTTCCACCGAAGTATAATTTGGACTGCTTCAAACGAAGGGTAAATAGAGTCCTTAAAGGTATTGTCTATAGGCGGCGGTGACTACTTACCATCAGCCCGCTACTGCTTACTTGCCCGTAGCTTGTTTGCCAATTATTCAATAAATAAAAAAAAAAACATTTTAGTGCTTACCCAGTTTTCCTACCTAGTGATAAAAGTATATATTTTATTCCCTAGAGCGAGTCAAGTCCCCGGCAGACCAGAAGAGCTATTCTACATCCTCTATAATGAGAAGGAGGGACTTCTCAACTGCTACCTCTTCAAGGCAGCCACCGTTCTTGAGGTGAGGTGATCATTACTTAGGTACTAAAATAATAAGGGAGATTTAAATATTAAATTGCTGCCCTATGGAGACAATGAACTTCACCTAAAGTAGGAAAGACTTGTCTTCTTCAAGCAGCCTTTCTGATTTTAACTTTATGGTTTTTATTGTAATAACTAAAATAAACGGAACAAATGCAAGTCGGGCTCGCGCACTGAGGGTTCCGTACCACCACAAAATTACCAGTTATAACTTGGTAATGAACAGAAACTTGTCACCAACTCGCACTTGGCCATTATTTATTATTTATTGTTATACTTTAGAGTGTGTAGTATAACCATGACGCTTGTACGTATTAGTATTTTTACATTAGAGCCAATACAAAAATACGTTAAAAAAATTCGTTTGTTGTATGGGGTTGTCCCTTTCGTTTTTACTTTTTGACTTTTTTTTCAACTGGCTATCTATTACAGTTCGAAAGATACAGCCGTTAATAGGTAGGACAGACAGACAGACGGACAGACAGATAGACAGATAGACAGACAGACAGACATCGTAGGCTTAGTAATAGGGCCCCGTTTTTACCCTACGGAACCTTGTACGGAACCCTAAAAAAGGATATCAAACATTTTGGAACTGTTTTAGTTAGGGTTGGAAAATAGTACAGCTGTATAGGGTATAGGCTACTAAATTAATAATTTTTATTGTTTTATAAAAATCTGTTTATATATAAAATACCTAGAATAGATCACCGAAAACAAAATCAATGTGTGTTCAAAATTAAGAAAGATATATAAGCACTAGTTGAGCCCCGCGGTTTCACCCGCGTAGTGATGAAAAATGGTGATGATGATGATGAAAAGAAGCCTATGTCACTCTCTGGCTCTTGAACTATACCCATGCAAAAAATCAGGTCGATCCGTTGTGCCGTTGCAGCGTGACAGAGGAACAATCATCCATACATTCGTACATCCATACATCCATACATACAAACTTTCGCGTTTATAATATTCTATACTGACATTCGATTTGATAGAAAAAGATAGACAGCATTATCAACCAAAAAAATTTAACGCTAATATCTCAGAACTAGCACATACATACAGTATCTACATTTAATAAATTAATTTCATCATCATCATCCACAGCCTTCCTTATCCCACTGCCACTGAAGTCAAACACCAGGCTTTCAGGCAACAAGCGAACGCATAAAACCTCTCCGAGAGTGAGAGGGACTGAAAAAAATCTGGGTGAATCAGAACGCAACAACGAGAGAGATCTAGATAAATACTCTTTTTCCGTCAACTAAAACTCTCTCTTCTCTGGCATTGGCGGATCCAGGGGGGGGGCAAGGGGCCATGGCCCAAAACACCTAGCAATTCCATACATTCGACTCAATTTTTCGATTTGATTCCTTCGAACCTTGTCTGGTCTGAATGCCCCCCCACCCGCAAAATGAAATCCAGAATGCCTCCCCCCCACCCAAAATGAAATCCTGGATCCGCCCCTGTTCTATGGTGGTATAAACACCCATAATACCTACAAATATTATATACTTCTCTAAACTTCGGTCGCGTTATTGAGTAGAGAGCCAAAGCTGCTGCTAAAAAACTTGGTATTCTATCCAAGGTTAGGCAGTATTTTACATCTGCCCATCTGCTTAACCTTTACCAAGCGCAAGTGCAATCCTGCTTGGAATACTGCAGTCACTTGTAAGACGGCTCTGCTAAATACCAGCTCGAAGCATTGGACTCGGTAGAGAGCCATTCGACTAATTAATAACGAAGCGCTGGTTAAAGGGAAGATGTCGCATAGCCTCCAGCACAGGCGGAAGGTGGCCTGTCTGTCCATTTTTTATCGCGTTCATTTTGGAGAATGTGCAGAGGAGCTGTTTAAGCTGATCCCGTCAACCAATTTCCGCCATAGATCATCGAGGCGGACATTACATCCTTACGTCGTTAACTCTGGTAAAGTCCGCACTCCGCACGCAGCGTTTCCAAAATTCCTACCTAATACGAACTGCACAGGAATGGAATGCGCTCCCTGCCTCGGTGTTCCCTACAAGGTACAACCTGGGTCTCTTCAAGACAACAGTGAATAGGCACCTTATGGGCAAGCGTGCCCCATCTTAGACCGCATCGTCACCAAGCACATTTCATTAAAAAAAAAAAAAAAAAAAAAAAAAAAAAAAAACAACGTTGTTGCTCATTTTCATTACTGCCCTTGTGTAACAATGCTATAACTTATCTACTTACTGAGTATAGAGATATCTTATTACCTACCCTATAATCTACCTAAATACCAGGCCAAGTCTACCCAATTCATCACTGTCGTATTGTTTGTGCAGTAATAATATATTATCAAGTCTGTGTAGCTAAGCTTGTGAGAAAATTTGTACCTACTAGGCTATGTCTCGCAGTTTTATCTGGCGTAGTTTTCAGGGTAGAAAATGTCGTTTAACGACCTACTTTGTTCCCGAATTTGTAAGAGAATCGATTCCCTGAACGTTCGTTTCAATTAAACGAGATGAACTGTTTTTTTTTATACATGAATAAAATTATTACCTTATTCGTTGTATTACTAACAAATAGTTATTTATGATACAAGTGCGGTAAGTTGGTTATTACAAACGAGTAGACGAATGTAAGCCCGAGACGAAGTCGAGGGCTTACCATAGTCACGAGTTTGTAATAACCAATCCGCACGTGTGCCATACAACGTTTTACAACACATTTGCGAGAAAAAAACAAAAAATGGAAATTAAAAAAATACCGTAAAGTACACGCACGGTGCTATACAACGGAGCGTGCGGTAATGAATTTTACCGCACGCTCCGTTGTATGATCCGTAATGTTTAACTTTCGAACGATGTATACAGACTTCGTAAGTGCACTTTTTGAGCAAATGTGTTGTAAATTATATTTTATTCAACAATGGGGCACAAGGAAGTAGATAGATGGATATAAATTCTAAAAATATAACTTTGTAAAAACAATAGGTACCTAAGACACGTGGGTGGTAAGTCGGGCATTTCCTGATCCAATACGTAAATATAAGAACCTTCATGGATACTATATTTAACGAGTACATAATTATGAACATAATAATTAACATAGATAATTTTAAGGGTCAATCGCAATGGCTACACAAATAATAGTTTACATTCGAAAATACGTCGAAAAATACAGGGTTACTGTACTAAGCCATAAGGATGTCTTTGTTGAACAACTTTTACTATGGGACCATCCCTGAAATCGTAAAAAAACCGCTGTTCCATTAGAAAATGTCAATAACCCTCAACGTAATGTATTTTCAGGGTCACTGATCTCTTCCGAGTCCATCGCATAATGATACAACCTGTATATTCACAAATTCACATATATGTTTACATAATAGAATGATCATATACCTACTTACCTATCGCTACCGCATTGAACATCCTTGATCAAGTTTAAATTTAGAATTCACAGCCGTAGACGGATCGAACAAATCAGTTTATTAGTGGCCAGTGCGTTTTCATGACACATATTACAATACAATAGCGCGAAAATACGGTTAAAAAAAAACAAAAAGAAAAAGTGCATTTAAAAAATAAATCCTTGATCAAATTCATAGCCGTAGACGAATCGAACAAATCGGTTTATGGCCAGTGTAAAATAACGCGAAAAATAAGGTTGACAAAAAAAACATAAAAAGTGCATATAAATATGTTCGTAACTTGTGGCTAAAAGATTAGGGCAATTAAAATATTTAAAATATAAGTGAATTTGGCCTGAAAATGATTTTAAAATAACTACGTGATAAAAAAACGAGTTACGGATCTAAACCGCGGAAAATTACACTTGATTCTGTTGTACAATAAAATTAATGTCGTTTGGATACAATGTAACACGAATTATTATTGTGATTTCATATCTTAAACAAAATCAACGGATCATCAAATGTTAATGAATAACAATAAAATTTCATTATAAAAGACACGGAGGATGGATGAAAGAAGTTGACAAAATAAATTTATGTGGCGAGCGAATGGGCAAGCCGGTAAGGGTCGACGTAGGCGAAAATATCATAATCAAATTAAAGACCTTTTAAGAAAAGACCTCGTCAAAAGTACACAGATATACACAACAGATCTGTGTCAAAAGTACTTATCCGTAACCGACGAGCTTGTATGAAAGCACTCATGAAAGAAGAACAAACGAAACATTTGTGCCAAGATTGTAGCATGATTTGATTCCCTTCTGCCCATTTTTCTATCGGACTGCCGGAGCGGGCACGAAAAATTGACACCGCTTCATGGTTGATATCCTGAGAACCCATAATAGTGTTCCCTGATTGTTACAATCTGGGTGTCTTCAAGTCGAGAGTGAATCGTTTTTCTAGGCAAGCTTGCTTCATTATAGACCGCATCATAGCTTACCATCAGGTGAGTTGGCGGCCAAGCGCTATCTTCCTCTCTTCTCTTCTCTACATATCTTCTCTTCTCTTCTCTACATAGTATAAATTAAAATAGCTTTCCGCGTCTGTGTGTCTGTATGGCCGCTAACTCCTCCTAAACCACGCGATAGATTTTGATGCGGTTTTCACCATCAATTAGATAATTTTTCACGGAAGGTTTATATATATAAATAGCGACCCACCCCGGCTTCGCACGTAAATTATACCCTTGCGAAGCTGGGCGGGCGGGTCGCTAGTGTATATAAAAATCAACATTGGGTCTAGAGAAAGACAATAAATGAATTACTAGTATCCGTTTAGCTGCAAAAATGTATTTTATTACACACAGAAAACCCATATTTAAGATAAGAAAAATTAAAAATAAGAAAAAGTAATTTGATTGTTAATTATATTTGCATGTAAAGTAGCTTATAAAACTTCATGACGATCAAAAATACGATACACATACTTTTTATAAAACTTTAGAGCAACCAACAACCGTAATAGTGATAGAAACAAATTATAACCCAAAAGAACCAATTATAAGTTTCTACTAATAGAAATAATCGAACAAAAACATACAAACGTACATGCCTTTATTAACTAAACAAAATACAAGCTAAAACTAACATTACAAATACATTTGGACTGCCCATAGACCATTGAAGGTCTAAACACAATCCAAAGCCACTACCAGTTGGCAGCGTAACCAGCATGCTGGCGGCATTACCTCGCTGAATGGCAATGTTTATGCGTTGATACACAATTAACGTACATAGACCTAAAAATAGTAAAAACATATCACTCTATTTTACACAAAAAATTATCGACTTTCATACTAAGCATAAAAGCATTTTACCCCATCAGTCAAAGTGTCAAACCATCAAGACTATACCTACAGAATAGATCGTAGTGAATGATTCCATAAATAAAACAATGCCAAACACACAGTATCAAAAGTGCCAAGTAGTCACCACAATACAAAATAATGCCGATCGCCAATTTTTTCAAAAGTTCCTAACTCATTTTCATTGAACACTTAACGAAGGGGTGGAAAGAAGCTCCTTTTCACATTTCTGGCGAGACTAGGACTTCAACGGGAATGAGCCGGGGAGTGCGAGAGCGAGAAGGAATATGTTTTGAACAAAGTGGCGATGGGCATCATTACGCTTTATAGTGACGGAGTGCTAACGAAGTTAGTTTGTTGTCGGCTATATATTACAGAATAGTTACTTCATGTTCAGCTAAGGAAAGTGACTATAGTTTAAACAACAGCTATAAAACCACCTGTAACAAAACAAAGACCACAGCTTTATCAGCAGTCAGTACGTAAAAATTGCACTTAACATCAGCCAAAGTACTAAGTAAGCCAGTTTACCAAACTTGAAACAAAAGAAACTGTACTAAGAAACAATAAAACATCAGCGTCTCATCATCAGAGGAGAAAATTCACAGATAATACAACAGTTACTATACGCAATCTGTACTAAGAATAAGAACAGCAACTGTCACCACTATGTTAGTGTGGACGCCCCTTGCGCGGCAGATGGTCGCATTTTACTCAGCCTCTATATCCAACGCCGAATTCTGGACTGGCGCATTATTAATACTTTTCGCGTGTGAAATGGACCTAGTTTACTTCCATCTACTGGAACGGAATCGATATTAAAAGGAGATTCTAACAAGGAAGATAACGTTTAAAACCCAAGAAAAACTTTGCTTGAAACTGGACTTGACACATGAAAATTAGACCGCAACTAAACAGGTGTGAATTTTACCAAAACTAAAATTGTTACTGTGTGTGATTTAAGAATCACCACAAAAAGTTTAAAGCCCCGAAAAGGGGAACTTCTAAAAGATAAAGTTGAGACTACTGCCGACAACAGTCGGAAAATAATTTACAAAATAAAGTGGCAAAAACAAAGCAAACATTTTCCTAAAATTAGAAATTCGCGAGATTCCAAAGGAGGGCGGAAAACACCACATTGTAAAATGACACAAAAGACACGTGCGTAGTTCTAAAACCACCTAAAACACGAAAAAGAATAACAAACCTTGATCGAGGAAGATTTAAAATAGACCGCGGACCGTGCCAAATTCGCGAGTCTTAGTGCAAGACGAGTATAAACATATGGAAGTTTGTTTTGTTGTGAATAGTGAAAAATAATAAAACATTTGGAATTTCCACGACGATTCTATGGATTATTATAATAATTGAAGGTAATATTTTTGTTATAATATGTAAATTTAAAAACTATTTTGGTAGTTAGCAGATATCGCGAATGAACTTTGCGTATATTTTTTCTTAAAGACCTATCAATGTTTCTATTGATTTAGATGAATTTTGTGTAGAAAGGTAATCAAAGTTTTTTTGTTTATTACCGTTCCCCTTATATTTGTAGGATTTCATAAAAGAAAAATTGTATGCCAGGATTTTTTTGTTGATTTTGACTAGTCTCCAGAATCTGAACACCGGCGTAAAGTCGCAAGCTTGTCGGTATTTTATAGGATTTTCCACGGAGGGTGTGCAACGGAACTTCACGAACTTGTTCCCCCATCACCTTTTCATTACCAGACGTCCAGACGAACGGCAAGGCGTCACCCTTACTTGGTCGAAATGCCATTTATTCGCACCAAGCGTTTTGACTCCACTTTCTTAATTAGAACAGCAAAACAATGGAACGCCTTGCCCCTGTCTGTGTTTCCGCAGCATTACAATCATGGAGTGTTCAAGTCTAGGGTTAATAGGTTATTACTGGGCAAACGTGCTTCATCTTCGACCGCATCATCGCTTTCCATCAGGCGAGATAGCGGTAAAACGTTAGCCTAGCCCGAGGTAAAAAAAAAGTTTTATATAATCAAAAATTTTGGATGAATTTGGTCGAAATAGTTTGTTAGTACAACCTATGTAAATAATCACGATGCTTTTGCCTGTTTATCTAGAAAATCGTACAGCTATCGCGATAAAATCTGAATGTCATAGAAAGGCAGGAAAAAAGTAATCAGTGTCGTCGACTGAACTTTGCAAAGGTCGATTTTTTTATAATGGCTGTCATTTTGACATTTATGGCGTCACCATTAACTACTAGGAACCGATGAAGTCCGTATATTCACCAAATTAATGTTTTTTGGATGTTGAATTGTGGCTATTTGGCCTTCTGTAGTCAAAACGGCTTGACAGAATTGGAAGTGCAAGTATCGTTAGATTCGTCTTTGTGTCATGAGTTTTATTTAGTTTATTTAAACACACTTTTATTAGTTTAACATTTAATTTTAATAATGTTATACTACCTCTAAACGAGAGATCTTAATTATTAGGTATTGTTTTAATAAGTCGTAATTTTTATAGTTATATACCGTATAAATAATGGTCCAAAATGAATAATTGCCTCCTTCTTTCTCTTGGCTATTATCCCTATTTGTTTGGGGCAGCACTTCTAGTAGTTCTACGCTACTACGTACAGATGTAGGTCAAAACGAATAATGCCCTTCGTCAGGCATAAATAAAGTCGGGCTTTTTAAACATAGTTTATTGTATATTTTTTGTCGTTTTCATATTTTCTTTGCTTTACATATATAAATTTATTTGTTCACGTCTTTTGTACACAGCTTTATTCTGATTCATGCAGATAACGGGAAAAAGGCGCTAGCATCTAGGCAAATAATGTAAAATGATCATCTTGACCTGATTAAACTAGAACATTCTGACGGAAACTACATTCTTCCACCTAACAAGACAAACTGGAATAGGTATTTAAATGTTCAATTAACATGATAATTAAGTTGATTACCTACATAATAATTTATTACCTACATAATAATATATAAAGTGACACTCAACTGAGGGTTCCGATGGAAGGAACCATCAGAGCGCGAGTCCAAAAAAAATAACAACTTAAGTTGAAATATAGAAAGACAAACTTAACTTTGTAGTTGACAATAAAGTTTTTCCATACATATCAACTACAAAATGTAAGTTTGTAATTGAAAAACATGTTTTTTTTAAATATGATATAACTTCAAATTGAAGGATGCTATGGACGTTTTGCTCTTCGGTCTTTGTGAGTTTTGGACATTTTGCTCTTTGATCATTGTACACTTTAGACTTGGACATTTTATTATATTAACACGGGAATTAATCTTTGGACAATTTACGACCCTTTGTTATTTTGCACTTTTGACATTGTGTCACTAAACCCATACGAAAAATTGACACCGCTTTATGGTTGATATTCCGTGAACCCTTATAAGAAGCGCTCTGATTTCTCATTTATTGCGCGAACTGCTAGTCTGTGGAATGCGCTGCCTGAATGGGTATTCCCCGATATTTACAATCTGGGTGTCTTCAAGTCGAGATAGAATCGGTTTCTTCTAGGCAAGCCTGCTCTATCGTAGACCGCATCATCGCTTAACATCAGGCGAGTTGGCGGCCAACCGCAAGCCTATTTATAGTTTTATAAAAGTGCCAACCCACCAACCACTGACTTATTTCTTGGTCAACGATCTATAGTGTTTTAAGTTTTAGGTGGGGATAGATAGGGGATGTTCTATCACTTTCTCGCAAAGCGTGTGTTAGTATAGCATTTGTATGGCGCTCCTGAGCCGTGACGTCACGGCTCAGTATAGTCCGCTCTCTGTCTAGCATGAAATTTAAATGCTTATATCTTATTTATTTTTGAACTAATTTTAATTTTGTTTTCGTTGATGTGCTCTATTTATGATCAGCTTTTTTATGAGGTAATAAAAAAAATTGTCATCATGCCCAGTTTGGTTTACCTACTATTTAAACAATAATTACTACCAATATATTCTTAAAATTGTAATATTACATTAATAAATTTACTAGCTGCGCCCCGCAGTTTCAGCCGCGTAGTAATGAAAAATGGTGTTGATGGCGATGATGATGAAGAGTAAGTAGCCTATGTCACTTTCCAGCCCTTGAACTATACCCATGCAAAAAATCAGGTCGATCCGTTGTTCCGTTGCAACGTGAAAGAGGAACAAACAAACACACTTTTAACAAACACAATAGGGTATTTGACTACTTTTGGGAAACTATTGCACATTATTGTCTGATATAAAATAATGTATACTGCATTTATATTTTCTGGATATCAGTCGTATTTGCGATATAAATCGATGTTAAAGTTTGAATAAAAAAAGATCGCGCCAAAACGCAGACCTGCGTCATAGCTCCGATCACATGACTAATTGACGTCACACAAAACAAAACAACTGCAGCCAGGCTGCAAAAGTTTGATGATTAATTAATTTCTAATAGAAGTAATGGTTTATAAATATTGTGTAGTGCCAAAATGTACAAATACTTCCATAAAGACACCCGAAAAAAGATTTGTTCCTGTTCCAATGGACCCAAAACTCCCCATAACTCGGAAAAAGTGGTTGGAATCAATCTAAGGTTGGAACTAAGTAGCTCGTAGAGAACCCAAAAGTATTGGAGCTAATTCAAGTGTTTCTATGTGCGAAGATCATTTTGAGGTACATATTTGAGTCTATATATTTCTATTATAATTTGTGTTTTTATTGCATTACTATTTTATGTACTGTTACTTTCTTTTTAAACATTGTAAAGCTCGACATAACCTAACAAAATAGTTATATCCACTTACTACAACATACTTTTTGTACAACTTGATTGAATGTTTTGCTTGGAGAACAATTAAAAATTAATACTGACATTGTAGTTTTTACGTTTTGAGTTCTGCAGCGTAGAAACAATGACGTGGATTATTATTAAAGAAATATGCAACCATAAAAACATTAATTTTGGGTAAGTTACTGCTGTCTGCTTGCACAAAATGTTTCTCCATTCTTCTCACATTTAACCTCCGGACTGTTTTTGGTGAAAATTTCTGGATAAATCGCTCTCAAAATAGCTTTACAACATTAAATTCGCAAATATCAATACAAAATCTGTTTGTTTAGATTTGTGTGACGTCACTAGGGATGAAGCCAGTTACAGACCGTTTTCGATCACGTGATCAAATGTCGAAAATACAGTTATTTTAATCGCGTTTTTTACAAAAAATAAGCATATTTTTATCAAAAAATCAATGAAATATGCTTTATCATTATGTCATGTTTATGGATGGCGTCAATTGGCATGATATTTTTAATACAGTCAAGTACCCTATTTCGCATTTATAATATTAGTATGATTTATGTTACTTAAGACACAAAAAAAGGACGTCAAATCAATTTGACGTCTTTTTTTTTTTGTCCAATTTGATATATATTTTTAACCAGTGCGGGTGGTTATTTAAGACACAAAAAAAGGACGTCAAATCAATTTGACGTCCTTAAGTAACCACCCGCACTGGTTAAAAATATATATAATAGGCTTGCGTTTGGCCTCCACCTCGCCTGATGTAAAGCGATGATGCGGTCTATGATGGAGTGCTTAGAAAAAACCGATCAAACCCAAGAATCTGCGAGAATCAAATCAAAACACGTGTGAACAGTTGTTCGTATTAAGACGAAATATGCTTCTTTGACGATTCTTCATCACGAATATTCAAAAGTAGACCTTCAAAATATCGATTATTTTACATTATTTCTTTATGTTTAATAAATGTTCTTAAAATATTTTATTCGGATGTGTTCACCGATACACGATTACAGAAATTTGGCTCGATAGAAAACAATCGTAAACTTTCCTAAAAAAACACCCGTTTTTACGTTCCCTTCAATGGATTGAATCAACTTCATTCTGATTCTATAGAAGATAATTATTTTTATCAAAAAAATTGTGTGTTATCCTAACAATCATTCAAATACTTTAGTGGTCGAAGTTTTATGTAAAAGCGTAAGATTATTTGTAGAAAACAAAGAAAAAATAAATATCGAAAATATTTGAAAGTGCGCACGCCGCATTACCGTCACACAAGTGTTCGGTTCTCTACCATTTCGCCTTAACAAACAACCAAGGTTACTCTTAATATAATTGTTTTGAAATGTTTTGAATCGATGTTCATTGAATCCAATAAGAAACACTAAACACCGTGACGTCACACCTTTGTTATTGACAGCCAATTAAAAACACATCTATACATGTTTCATTTTAAATCGATTAGAGTATCGTGGAAAATATCGGAATAAATCTAAGCATTTTATTTGATTTTATTGTTTTTTCTCATAAAGAGTTAATCTCAATCAAGGGCAGAACATATCGTGAATCTCACTCGGGGTGAAAGTAGATTTTTTATCTGTATAGGTAGTTTTTAAGACAAAGCGTTAAATACTATGAAATAAAACTTTACTTTTGGCTCTTGGGGTAACTTTTTATTATTATATTTTGCTTTTTCTTAGAAATTAACTATTTCACGTACTTATATAATATTCAATGATTGAATCAACACAAAACGACGTGTTTCTTCTAAATACGTAACTAATACCAGACTAACAATACTGGAAGAAAGCCAAAGTTGTTTCTTAGAATTTACCGTAGCAAATATCTTTGGCAAGAACTTTGATCTTTGGACATCGGTGGCAATGGCGGCTGACGACACTGGGCTTACAGATAGAAAATCGGCAAAAACAGTAAAAATACTACTATTTTAACATCAACCTCGTAGAAGACAACGTCTGCTAAGACAAACCGACCATAGTTTTTTTATAAATAATTGGCTTACGTTTGACCACCATCTCGCCTGCGGTCTACGTTGTATGTAAGTATATCTAAATTATTTCTATTTGACCTGACATAAAAATAATAGTTGAAAGTTAATGTTTTCTGCCTATTTTTTGCATTAGTTGTTTATGTTTGGTTGATTTGTTTGTCTCAGTCTCAATTTTATTCTACTGCAGTTATAACAGAAATACAGAAAAGTTTATTTTGCGACAATAAAACATAAACAAACAAATATGTAGGTACATTATCACCACTAAAACCGGCTCGTGTTGCTGCTTTCGCGTTACGACTTTACCATCAGACGCACATCCTGCTTCTTTTGTCACTTTATACGTTAACGTATTACGTAAACATTTGCCTATTCTCATACCAAAATTATATTAAAAAAACATGTACGTGTAAACTTGTATGACAAAAAGGTCATCACCAGATTGCCTTGAAAACTTGTTTCTTACCATTATTTTATACAAATTCAAACTTGGTTCGCGTCTCTTGAGTTAAAATTAGCAAATCTTGGATATTTATGTTTAATTAGTCTTAGCGGATTTACCTAGTCAGTCTAAACGCTTTTGGTAACATGAAAACAGAAGTTTCTTTTAAAATATTTATAAAATTGATAATTTAAAAAAAAATGATGTATCGGGACATTTTAGCACACACGGTCATCTGACCCCAAACTAAGCAAAGCTTGTGATATGGCTGCCAGAGACTGATATACATACATATATAGTTTTAAATACATACTTAAATAGATATTAACAACCAGATATAGAACAAACACAAGTGTTCATCACATTAATGTTTGTCCTAGGTGGGAATCGAACCCACGCCCCCAAGCTCAGAAGGTAGGTTCACTACCCACTGGATCAACAGGCTATCAATCTATACCAAAACTGCAATTGCGCAGTTTCGTGCACTTATCCTTATAGAAGATTCTGTCCGTCCGTCCTAGTTCTACAGGGTTACGCATATATAGACTGTACTAAGCCGAGAATGACCACTGTATTATCGTAGTGAACAACTTTTACTATGGGACCAACCCTGAATCGCGGAAAAAAATCATCTGTTTCTTTGCAAACGGTCATTGACACTCGACAAAATGTATGAAACAGCTTCGAGATTTCAGGGTTGGTCCCATAGTAAAAGTTGTTCATAATAATGAGTACAATGATCTCTCGGCTTAGTACAGTCGATATGCGTAACCCTGTAGAATTAGGACGGACGGACAGAATCTTCTATATATATATATACTAGCGACCCGCCCACCCGGCTTCGCACGGGTGTAATTTACGTGCGAAGCCGGGGCGGATCGCTAGTTATATGTATAAACCTTCCGTGAAAATGTATCTAACTGATGGTGAATACCGCATCAAAATCCGTTGCGTGGTTTAGGAGTTAACGGCCATACAGACAGACAGACGCGGAAAGCGACTTCAATTTATACTATGTAGATAGATAGATAGAAATAAAAGCAAAAATCACCTAGTCACTCACACACTCATCACGAAATCTCGAAAACTACTTGATCTACGAAGCTGAAATTTGGCATGTAGATTCCATATGGGGTGTAGAGGTCTGCTAAGAAAGGATTTTGCGAAAGGGCCGAATTAAGGGGGGCAAATGGGGTTGAAAGTTTATATGAAAGGCTACGCGTAAGTCGCGGGCAATAGGCTCCTTGTACTACGGAAGGCTAAGAAATATGGACACGGAACTAAATCAATATACTTTTCATTCGATAATACGTATACTAACTATTATGTATTCTGCTGTATAATAATTTTTTGCTGTTTCAATCGACAAATACATTTGAATAGCATTATTGATCCCGGAACTTGCACCTTTTTACCCGACAGCCCAGAAGAAGAGCAACGATTTCCGGGTGTAAACAAAATTGGGTGTAGCGACTCGAATGTATTTTTACCCGACGAGCAAAAAAGAAAGTACTAAAATCGTGCAGCTAATGAAGAAAAAAAAAACGATTGGACATTATTGCAAATGGTTTAAAGCAATGTTCGTGATGACATTTTGTAGGATGGCGGAGGAGAAAGAAAACAAAAACTATTTGTAGGGTTCCGTACCCAAAGGGTATAAACGGGACCCTATTACTAAGCCTGTCTGACAGACCTGCCAAAATACCGTTGTTGGTTTTATTGGCAGATCATAAATCAGGAATATCATCATCAGCCGCAAGACGTCCACTGCTGAACATAGGCCTCCCCCTTTAACCTCCACACTGAACGACAGCCCGCCTTTTGCATCCACTGGATGCAAGCGACTCTCACAATGTCGTCAGTCCATCTAGTGGGAGGCCTCCCTACGCTGCGTCTTCCGGTTCGTGGTCTCCACTCCAAAACCTTTCTTCCCCATCGGTTATCGGTTCTTCGAGCGCTGTGACCTGCCCATTGCCACTCCCATTGCAAATCAGGAATATGACCTGGCAAAATACCGTTGTTGGTTTTATTAGCAGATGATAAGAAATATGACCTGCCGAAATACCTTTGTTGGTTTTATTGGCAGATGATAAGAAATATGACCTGCCGAAATACCTTTGTTGGTTTTATTGGCAGATGATAAGAAATATGACCTGCCGAAATACCTTTGTTGGTTTTATTAGCAGATGATAAGAAATATGACCTGCCGAAATACCTTTGTTGGTTTTATTGGCAGATGATAAGAAATATGACCTGCCGAAATACCTTTGTTGGTTTTATTGGCAGATGATAAGAAATATGACCTGCCGAAATACCTTTGTTGGTTTTATTGGCAGATCAGAAATAAGTAATGTCATGTGCCAAAAACAACCTCGTTTTATTGATTTCCCTTTCACCAGGTATATCTCGCTTGTTGATTTGATCTGAGGAGAACAGCATATCTTTATTTTTGATATCTTTGCAAAAAAGCGAATTGGTAAGCAATTACGGTCGCTTATGGATTTCTGTGTCCGGAAATTAAAATTAATACCTACAACCTCCGACCAAATAAAGTGAATGGACGGGGCCAGAAGAAGCGCATTTTGAAGATCACAAAATGAGCGCCGGCGCTCATTTGGTTTCAGTCGGTCTCTAACCGTAAGAAGTGCAACACAAGATTATTGTTATATACTTACATGCTAAATAAACATCTGACAAAATTATGCCTTCGTGTGCTTTCCGGAAGTGTAAAACACAACAAAAAACCAAAGTAAAAGTTCAGGTGTCACTTTTCACTCGTGAGTACATATTCATTATTCTATTTTGTCATAAAATGTAAATTAATTTCATCAAACATCGATAATTAGTCACCATTTTGTTTTATGTAATATGTTTAGCCATCTGGCGTCTGTCAATGTCAAACGGTTCAAGAGCAATAGACAAACACAGGTGTTCTCTTTTACTCACGTAGTTATTATATTCGCTATCTATTTTTTTGTAACAAATGTACTGTACATGGTTATAATTAGTATGTCCGACGGTTTTGATTAGTTTTTACTCAGCAAACTCAATGGTTATGGCCCGTCCATTCCTTTATTTGGTCGAAGTCTACAATTGCCTTTAAACGGTACGGTAATAACTGTCAATCTTAGAATGACGATGTTCAGTACTTCGTTATTTACATTCTGGCTTTTGTGTAAACACCGTGTTTTCGTCGCACATGTCGCGTCGTGTATGTCGGATAGGTTAATGTGCATTGACGCGCACACTAATCATTACGTAGGTAATCATAATAATTGTGTACGTCGCAACAATGTGACGTCGCGCGGAAAACTGACAGCGAGGGTGGGAATAGGGTTGCCAGACACCCAGGAAATCCGGGATAGTCTCGGAATGAGGTGTCATGTCCAGTGTACAGTAATTTCACTTTACTGTCCCGGTTTTTTACTAACTTTCGGACACCAAACTACGCACGCGTTGCCGAACCTGTCCTGTCGAGACCAAACGAATAAAATCACATCACAGGCACACATTTTCCTGGAAAGAGCAATCAACTATTTGGCAGACAGGTATGATTTTGGCCCTGATGGAATTTACAATAAGTTTTTAAATTTAGTCCCGTAAATCAGATGATTTAAAATTGACATGGGATGTGCTCTCTGAATGATAGTAGATATATTATCCATACCGGTCCATGTACTGATGCCGTTCCTAACCCCAGAAACGTCCAGGAATTGATAAGCCAGGATCTGGCAACCCTTGTGGGACCGGAGCCGTCAAAGCGTCAGAGCATCAACGACACGAGGAATTGAAAATATTAACGGCCGGAATCTCAATTTTTTTTAAAACCATTTATTGAGCAAACGTTTTAGCACTGCAAATAATTGTCTGTGGGCCTCAAACTTGGCTCAACCTGTGTCTTGGGGTCCGATGGGCAAGCAATTCCTGTTCTGACATGTCGCACGCGCTTACAATTGGAATTAACAATATAAATTATTACTATTATAATTAATAGTTAAATAGCCCGTTGGTCCAGTTGGTAGTGAACCTGCCTCCTGCGCTTGGAGGCGTGGATTTGATTCCCATCTAGGACAAACATTCATGTGATGAACATTTGTGTTTGTTCTATATATCTGGATATAATATCTGGATGTTAATATCTATTTAAGTATGCATTTAAAAATATAATTATATGTATGTATATTAGTCTCTGGCAGCCATATCACAAGCTTTGCTTAGTTTGGGGTCAGATGACCGTGTGTGCAAAAATGTCCCGAATATTTATTTTAATTAAATATTACTCAGTAATTACAAAACATTCGAAACTGATTTCATTTGTCATGTCTTTGACACCATTAGGGTTCCGTACCTCAAAAGGAAAAAACGGAACCCTTATAGGTAGATCCGTATATATCTGTTGTCCTCTGTTGTCCGTTTGTCTGTCTGTGTAACAGGCCCTTTTCTCAGATACCCTATACAAGTTGAAATAATTGTCAAATACTAAGGTCTATAGTCCATGGTAAGAGTTAATCAATCAAACAATCTATGGTGTAAACATCCACTCAAGGTTCCAATCAAAGTCAACGCAATCAAAAGACAATTGTGATCGCAAACTCACAAATCGAAACCCATAGGGTTGTTGACCTCGAAAACTTAAACTTGTAAAAATGTAATGTATCACGCACAGCAGGGAAAAATCCGAAAGTTAAATCATTATTATTTATTATCACGTAAAATGTATTTTTTTACGATAACAAACTTTAATGTTGTAGTTGAAAAAGCAACAGTAACATAGACCGATGTACGAGAGAACATTTTACATCATTGAATGTAAGTTAGTCCTTCAAAATTTCAACCTTTTTACTCGACTGCTGGAGTGTAACGTTTTTCGGATGTAATGATATATATTTATTAAGTTTCTACGGAACCCTCAGGGCGTGACTCATACTTGGCCAGTTTTTTGGTAATTACACGTAGGCCTGTGACAGTAATCCTGCTTCAAGAAAAACAAAAACCCGACCGCAAATCGTAGCCTTGATCTTCGATTAAATTAACAGAGAATGTTGCACGTCGTACATGCACTGTGAAAATAGTATTATAATTATTGTCCAGACATCGCACCTTTAAGACAGTAGTGGCCGAACTTTAAATTTTCGTAAATTGAGTTAGTGACAGAAACCGACTTAAAACAAACTACTCTACCTTACTACACTACCCTACCGGTCTGTAAATTTGAAACTGCCCAAGTCAAGTGGCAACAGATCCAAACGAGTATATTGCTTTTTAATTCAAAAATCCGTGTCGTGTCGAATCTCGTGTCGATGCGAAAGGGCTGCCGGCAGTGTTGAGCGATTATTGTCCGAAATATCGGTAAGTCTTCTTCACATTTTTTTGGAATAAATACGACCGATTTTTTTTTTTTTTTTTTCGATATAACAGAATAGCCACGTGCGTGACTTATTTGTTGTTTTCTGACATATTTGTACAAAAAAAAAATATTCTGATCAAATCAAACTTATGTGAAATATTCAGACGAATAAAACGACGCAATAATTTTCAAACTTCTATAATTTAATAAAACCTACTTTTAGAGAGGTGTTTTATAGATAAAAGACTAAATTTTTCTCTTTTTTTTTATTTACTCAATTTAGTACGAACAAAATCTGAAAGTGTACGACAACGCAGTAATGTTCAATCATGTTATGCGATTTTCCAAAAGTTTAGTTTTTTCAGATTGAGTCACTTCTTTTCTAAAGGTGCGATATACTACTGGCTATATATTTATTTTGTTAAGTCACGTCATGTTTACGCATCACTAGGTAACGAGTAACTGAATGCAAACTGCTGCACCGATGCGATGCGGCGGAGTTTAGGTAGGCCGCGGTCGGGTAGGTGGTGCAATATTCTCTGTTTATTTCATAGAAGCCTTTGACACTCCGAAGATAAAAACGAATCTAACGACACGCACTTCAATATCTGTAAAGCCATTTAGGCTACAGGGGGTAACTAGTAATTTTTTTTAGATGTCCAATTATGTAAACAAACATGGCGTTTTTTGAGCAGTAACAGCTCTGATTTTCCTCGCTAGTGATTGTGATTGGTTGACTGTCAGCCATATTTGTTTACATAGTTGGACATCTAAAAAGAAATAGACTTTAACTGACCTGCCAATAAAATTGACAACATTATTTTTGCAAAACAAATTTCTTATTTATGAACAACCAATAAAACCAACAACGTTGTTTTTGGCAGATTAAATTTATTATTTATGTTCTGCCAATTCAATCAACAACGTTATTTTTGACAGATCAAATTTATTATTTATGTTCTGCCGATTAAATCAAAACCTTATTTTTGGCATATCAAATTTCCTATTTATGATCTGCCAATAAAACTGACAACGGTATTATTAACAACAGAACATACACAAGTATAGAAAAATATTGCAATGAAGCGACAGGTTTTATTTACTTTGACACTAAAAGTCTTTAATTATATTTAAAAATCGCTTAAAAATATATGATATAGTTTTACAAACATCGTTTATTTGTGACCTCGAATATTTTAAATTTAAAAAACCATCTTCATAATTAGTATGCAATTTCGTTCACTTGGATGACATATTTTTCTCTTGAAGTTGTTCTTACCTAGCTGCAGGGTTTGTCCTAGGTATGCGTACTCTTGGACAACTTCGAGGTGAACGCTATGAACTTACTCATCATCGTCATCATCATTTCAGCCGTAGGACGTCCGCTGCTGGACATAGCCCTGCCCCATCGATCGATTTGTGGTGTGAACAATAAAGAGTTTATCTATCTATCGATCTCCAAAAGGGTCGCTTGGAAGCGGCCTGCATCCTGCGTTTCCCTGCGGTCTCTTAGATCGTCTGTCCATCTTGTGGGTGGACGTCCTACGCTGCGCTTACTGGTCCGAGGTGTCTATTCCAGAACCTTTCGGCCCCATCGGCCATCTGTTCTGCGTGATATGTGCCCTGCCACTTCAACTTGCTAATCCGGTGGACTATGTCAGTAACGTTCATTCGTCTACGGATCTCCTCATTTCTGATTCAATCTCGAAGAGAAACCCCGAGCACAGCCCTCTCCATAGCTCATTGTGCGACTTTGAGCTTGCTTATGAGGCCTATAGTGAAAGAGCACGTTTCAGTGCCGTGTGTCACTGTCACAGTTACTGGCAACTAGGGTTGCCAGATCTTGGCTTATCAATTCCTGAACATTTTTAGGGTTAGGAACGGCGTTAGTACCTGGACTCCAAGTTCAACTCAAAGTACTTCTGCCGTACGTTGGACTAACGAACAAATAAATAAATAAATATTTCTTTGACGAATTCTAGTGTATTTCTGCTTCAACGTCGCATTAATTACAAATTTGTCAATGATGCTTATTTAACCTCACCTATTCGCGAATTCCGGGACAGTAAAGTGAAATTACTGGACACGGGACAAGACACCTCATTCCGGGACTATCCCGGATTTCCCGGGAGTCTGGCAACCCTACTGGCAACACACACACTGGTCGAAGACTTTCGTCTTCACATGAACTTTAAAGGACTTTGAACTTTGTATTTATGAACTTAGGTACAATTTGCTTGTAATTTGTTTGACAGATAGAAAATGAGCGCCCCCGCTCGACTCGTCTTCGGATCTCACTCCGACACTTCGGCTATCAATATCAAAAACATGGTAAATTTACGACTATCCTGTGTACATAAAAATATTGTGTTTGTTTGCGTGTTTAGCACGTTTTATGTTACACGTAACAGTGTTAATTTGTGCGATACTAAAAAGTCATTTCGCACTGTATTGTGATTTCCTTCCACTAATAAACTTACATTAATTGATTGTACGTACAGGACATGGGCGTATATCAGGGGAGGGGGAGGATTGGGTGTCGGAATTTCAGTAAAGATAAAAAAAACACAATATTGAAACACCGCAAATATGCACAGTTGAGCGCGCATTATGAGTTTCTCGCAGTAGCTGTAGAGACCATAGGCCCGTGATCATCCTTTATGTTTACATCGTGGTCTTTACTTTAAAATTATAAAAATGGTGTCACATCAAAATTTAATGTTTTATCTGGGAAACCCCAAAGACCGAAACACGATTAAGGACATTTCGCTCGATAAAAAAAAAGAAGGTGACAATGATTTACGAATTTCTCCGTTTTTTTTTTTAATTGGATTCATTAAATACCTATTTATTAAATTATGTCTGCGATATCTTAATATACAGATTTCATAATTATGGAGGAAATCGAAAATGTAGGTAACATTTTACATTACAGCTATACTTTTCGAAAAATATGAGAAAAACAAAAAAAAACGCACGACTGTGTGTAAGCGCCATGGTTTTGCTCCACTAAATGCGACTTTAATACAATATATTAAGCCTTATGGTCATCTATACTAATAAGCGTTGCTTAAAAGTGGGTAAACCTCGCCTTAACTTTGTTCAACTGCTAATATTGAGACCCACTTGTGTGATTCTTTAAATCGCTTAATTACAAGCTTTTTTTTATTTCTACGAATTTATTATTATGTAGCTATAGATTATGTTTTTTTTTTTTACATTGGACTAGGCTAACGTTTGACCGCGATCTCGCCTGATGGAAAGCGATGATGCGGTCGAAGATGGAGCACGTTTGCCCAGTAATAACCTATTAACCCTAGACTTGAACACTCCAAGATTGTAATGCTGCGGAAACACAGACAGGATCAAGGCGTTCCATTGTTTTGCTGTTCTAATTAAGAAAGTGGAGTCAAAACGCTTGGTGCGAATAAATGACATTTCGAGCAAGTAAGGGTGACGCCTTGCCGTTCGTCTGGACGTCCGGTAATGAAAAGGTGATGGGGGAACAAGTTCGTGAAGTTCCGTAGCACACTCTCCGTGATTCTTCACGTAATAATACAATCAACAATACAATCTGAGTCTTTTCAAGGCCAGAGTGAATAGGTATCTTCTACGTCTGCGTGCTTCATCTTCGACCACATCGCTTACCAACAGGCGAGTTGGTGGTCAAACGCCAACTTATCCGTGTAAAAAAAACTACGTTAAACAAAAACACTGTTTTAAACTATCACGTTTGTTCACTAAAGTTATATGATTATTTACGGGATATTTACCGTGGTTAGGTTGTGGAATGAGCTCCCGATATTTCGGCGCAGTTACATGCACCATGTTCACGGGAAGATGCACCATGTTCACGGGAAGACTTCTTCCCGTGAACATGGTGCATGTAACTGCGCCGAAATATCGGGAGCTCATTCCACAACCTTACCACGGTAAATATCTCGTAAATAATCGTATAACTTTACGTTAAACAAAATCAACAGCCAAAGGAAAATAGGCCATATTGATGTAGATGATTAGGAAAATTAATAATTAGCACCCACTGTGTGCGTCTTAAACACATGTCCATTCCATATCGTGTGCAGCATTAGCATGTAATTGTATGGCATTTGTCTGTGTAGTGTATACGTTGTTTTGAATCATAATAAACGGCACCACAGGCATACAGGGCTGTCCCTAGAATGTCATTGGTGGTATTTTGGGAGTTGACTATCTTTTTGTGTTTTATTATAAGGTGTTTTATTATAGGGTGTTTTTAGGGTTCCGTACCTAAAAGGAAAAAACGGAACCCTTATAGGATCACTTCGTTGTCCGTCTGTCTATCCGTCTGTCTGTCCGTCTGTCAAGACCTTTTTTCTCAAGAACGCGTAAAGGTATCAAGTTGTAATTTATACTAATACTTGAGTCTACGGTTTCTTTTAGCTGTAAAAAAATAAAAGTTGTAAGTCAACGCAATCAAAAGATACGAACGTTTATGTCGCATATTTTGCGATTTCACAGGGGAATCAAAACCTATAGGGTACTTCCCGTTGACCTAGAATCATGAAATTTGGTAAAAAGCAAGGTCTCATAGCTCATATACAGGAATAAATCTGAAAGTTACAAATTTGAAGTTATATCATTTAAAAATAATAATTTTGCTATTACAAACTTACATTTTGTAGTTGGAATGTATAGAAGAACCTTATAGTGAACTACAAAGTTAAGTTTGTCTTTCAATATTTCAACTTTTTCAGTTTCAGTTTTTGTTTCAGTTTTTTTTTTTTGGACTCGCGCTCTGACGGTTCTGTCCAACAGAACCCTCAGAGCACGAGTCGTACTCGTATTTGTCCGGGTTTTTTTTATAAGGTGTTATATATAGGTTGTTTTTGATGCACGTCTTATAAATGACTATAAAGACGGTTACCTCTCACGATTATGTTTATCGGTCGAGACAATTGACCTTTTTCGGAACCATTGTAGCCATATTGTCTCGACCGTTGAACGTATTTGTGACTGGAAGCCGTTTTTACAATATTTTCTACATTTTGGTCTGAATAAAAATTTATTTAATCAGATTTTTCAAATTTACTGTGAGTATCGAAACTTATGAGTGTCGACAAAAACGCCTAAAAAGGTTGAAATTGATCGACTAACTTAACTTTGTAGTTGACAATAAGGTTCTTCCATACATAACAACTACAAAATGTAAGTTTGTAATTGTAAAACTAATATTTTTTTATATGATATAACTTCAAATTAACAACTTTTAGATTTATTCCTTTATATGTGCTGTAAGACCTTGCCTCTTGCTAAAATAATGATTCTAGGTTAACGGGAAGTACCGGGAAGTATATATTTATATATTTTTTTGTATATATATTTTGATTGCGTTGACTTACAACTTCTATTTCTTACAGCCGAAAGAAACCCAAGTATTTAATATAAATTTCAACTTGATACCTTTACGCGTTCTTGAGAAAAGGGGTCTTAACAGATGGACAGACAGACGGACAGACGGACAACGAAGTGATCCTATACGGGTTACTTTTCTCCTTTTGAGGTACGGGAACCCTAAAAAAACATGAAAAAAGCATGGGTTTGTCGCGGTGACAGCCCTATTTGTTCGTCTAATCAACAGATGTGGTTACCGTGGCTTGTGGACAGTAGAGCAAGCCTGTTTGTTTACGTGTTTATCATCAGCTCTGCAAACTGTTGTACAAATTAATTTACAGGTTAAAATTAGAACCTAACTGGCCTCGTTTCTAAAACGTTGACATACAATTAGGCCATACCCTTAGAATAACTACACAAAGAAACCAAGTACATTCGCAAAATTTAAGCCATTCAAATGGTGTCATATATGGCTCCAAAAAAATATAAAAATTTTACTATGACAATTTGGGCGGTGAAATCGTACCACAACAAATCCGAAAAGCAGCATAAGAGTTATGGTGTGACATTCCACAGGTAATCCATTAATTTTCTTGCTTAAATCGTTTAAAATACCAATCGAAACGTAAGCTACAAAGCGAATTTGTAGCTTACGTTTTGAGAAGGCGTTGTTTGGAAACCTACCTTCTCTGAGTGAGTTATTCTAAGGCCATACCATTTTTCATTGTTTACTTTAAAAAAGTAGACCATAAATAGAACCTTTCACCGAAAAAATGTGTTCAAAATAATGGAAGATTACACAGAGCAAAGTTACATAATCTAGAATCTTCTTGCGGAACGTCGGCCATGTTTGTATAAGGACGCTCCATAGAGTGGACGCGCCACAATGTTACATAATCTAGGACCTCCTTGCGGCACGTCAGCCATGTTTGTATAAGGACGCTCCATAGAGTGGACGCGCCACAAAGTTACATAATCTAGGACCTCCTTGCGGCACGTCGGCCATGTTTGTATAAGGACGCTCCATAGAGTGGACGCGCCACAATGTTACATAATCTAGGACCTCCTTGCGACACGTCAGCCATGTTTGTATAAGGACGCTCCATAGAGTAGACGCGCTACAATGTTACATAATCTAGGACCTCCTTGCGGCACGTCGGCCATGTTTGTATAAGGACGCTCTATAGAGTGGACGCGCCACAAAGTAACATAATCTGGAATCTCCTTGCGGCACGTCGGCCATGATTGTATAAGGACGCTCTATAGAGTGGACGCGCCACAAAGTAATATTATCTAAAATCTCCTTGCGGCACGTCGGCCATGTTTGTATAAGGACGCTCCATAGAGTGGACGCGCCACAAAGTAACATAATCTAGGATCTCTTTCTCTTTCTAAACAATATTTGACACGGATAACTAACCCGAGTAGATATTATGAAAAGCCGAGACGAAACCTAAACAAATTATCGAAACAAGTGAGTCAATTGCAGGAAAATACATACCTACCTATACTGTCGTGGATGCTAGCCAAATACTTCAAAACAATGACGTCATCGTACTAAAACTGAAGAACTAAATAAATATTATGCAGCATCTGCGACTCTACGTTATTTCCTGGTATATTCATTTATGTGATAAAACCGATTTACTAGTCAATATCAAGTATAATAATAAATTTGCTGCAGCAAAATGACAAATAACAATTAAAATAAAATAATTAAAATTTACCAATTGCGGGACACTTGGTCAGAAGGGAATACGGTGGACCAAAGCAGTCACAGAATGGTGGCCCCGGAACGGAAAGCGACCACCGGGCAAACCACCAGCCCGCTGCTCGGACGACATTGTTAAGGCAGCAGGAAAGCAGTGGACAAGGCTAGCACAGGACCGGAAAAGACGGCACGCTAAAGAGGAGACCTATACCCAGCAGTGGGTGGAGAATGGTTGATGATGATGATGATGAATTTAAATTGAATTAAGACGATCTTTTCCGACTTTTAGCAATTATGGTCATTCTAGTTTTGTGTGCATACTTCCATGGTTAGCTTAAAATTATAAAAATGGTGTCAAAATGTGAAAATGAATAAAATACTCGTTTTAAGCGTGGGGCAGAACTGCAAGACCTTTGGATACCGTGGGCAACTACTGCGTACCTATGTACGCAGTATTGCAGTAGTAGGAATGTTTTAAATTAAAATCATTGTTCTTGTAAATATAATAAATAAATTATAGACGTCCATCATTTAGTCCGTGATATAAACTCTACTATTCCAAGAGTGACACAAGCCGACGTCACTGTCCAGTTGGCACTTCATTTCGAATTTAATACATTAAACATCGTAGGTAAAACGTAAAAGTATAAGTAAGTGTGTAAGTAAGTATGTAGTAAGTGTGTAAGTTTAAGTATGCATTTAAAAATATATAATATATGTATGTATATCAGTCTCTGGCAGCCATATAGCTTTGCTTAGTTTGTAGTCAGATGACCGTGTGGTAAAAATTACCCGAATATTTATTTATTTACGTAGTTTTATAGGATTCCCACAGGATTTCACGCTACTGTTAACACAGCGTCGATAACGTAGACTTGTGTCCCCCACGTGACCTTTGTGTCACTAAATATCATACCTGGCGAAGTATATTATTAAACCCATGATCCAAGAAAACAAGGTCTAGCCCTCTGAGAGTTGTACCGCAATGACGTCACTGTCCAGTTGCCACTTTATTGTAACAAACACAGATACTGGGAAACAACTTTTTTAATAATCTATTGAATAAAATACAAAAAGCATTTCAATTGTCATTTGGTTTGTCCGCTCAAGCAAGTTAAGCACGAATTGAATATATTAAACACAATTTTATCAAAACCACATTGATTTATTGGATTCCCACAGGTAATATACGAATATTGGGGAGTTATAATTTCACGCTACTGTTAACACAGAAAATCATAGAGAGTTGCCATTGTTTCGTGTATCGTCATCTCTCTCGAACTTGTAAATTACTTATTCTGCTCTTGATTATGCACGTGTACGTGTATCCATGACATTGATGACATCATCGCAGGACGGTGGATTTATTATTTCCATAAGGCCGCCATTATTATTTCCTGGCGGAGTATATTATTATACCATGATTATACCATGCCTGTGACCACCGACACTGCAAAGCTATGTGTTCGAATCGTTAGAAAATAAAATGATGTAAAATTACATGGGATAAAACAAAAGCGTCTTGAAAACTAAACAAAACGACTTCAAAAATAAATTATCAAACAGAATTAATATAAATACAGAAAAAACAACCTTGCGTCAGTAAGACATACAAAAATAAGAGTGTTAATATTGTCACAAAAGCAGCCTCAACTCAGTGCTGGTATTCTGTTCCGGAACGGCAAGTGACGTCACGCTCGATACCTATGCAGATGCACGTACAATTGCAATAATTCAGTATACAACAACAACAACACAGAGAGACATGTCCACAGCGAATAGGTACTAGTAGTATTTCACAACATTCTCTCAGCGAACTAGTATTTCGTAACATTCTCTCAGCGAACTAGTATTTCGTAACATTCTCTCAGCGAACTAGTATTTCGTAACATTCTCTCAGTGAACTAGTATTTCGTAACATTCTCTCAGCGAACTAGTATTTCGTAACATTCTCTCAGCGAACTAGTATTTCGTAACATTCTCTCAGTGAACTAGTATTTCGTAACATTCTCTCAGCGAACTAGTATTTCGTAACATTCTCTCAGCGAACTAGTATTTCGTAACATTCTCTCAGCGAACTAGTATTTCGTAACATTCTCTCAGTGAACTAGTATTTCGTAACATTCTCTCAGCGAACTAATATTTCGTAACATTCTCTCAGCGAACTAGTATTTCGTAACATTCTCTCAGCGAACTAGTATTTCGTAACATTCTCTCAGTGAACTAGTATTTCACAACATTCTCTCAGCGAACTAGTAAGTATTTTGTAACAATTTTGTAACATTCTCTCAGTGAACTTGTCAATATTTCGTAACATTCTCTCAGTGAACTAGTATTTCACAACATTCTCTCAGCAAACTAGTATTTCGTAACATTCTCTCAGCGAACTAGTAAGTATTTTGTAACAATTTTGTAACATTCTCTCAGTGAACTTGTCAATATTTCGTAACATTCTCTCAGCGAACTAGTATTTCACAACATTCTCTCAGCAAACTAGTATTTCGTAACATTCTCTCAGTGAACTAGTAAGTATTTTGTAACAATTTTGTAACATTCTCTCAGTGAACTTGTCAATATTTCGTAACATTCTCTCAGTGAACTAATAAGTATTTCATAACATTCTCTCAGCGAACTAGTAAGTATTTCATAACATTATCTCAGCGAACTAGTAAGTATTTCGTAACATTTTTGGGTCTAGCCCAGACATTTGATAGGCATTGGTACTATTGCTTGGCATTGATATCGCATTAACAATATCCCGGGTATTGTGTGTATAGGCAGCGGTGACCACTTACCATCAGGTGGCTCGTAGCTTGTTTACTACTAATTATATTTTAAAAATGTGGGGCCGAAGTCAACACCAGGAGGCCCCGTTGTATTATTATAAACTTAATTGTATCTAACTTGCAATTGTATCATTTCCTCAGCATTCCAAACTTTTTTTAGACGTATAAATGAAAGTTTATTTCTATATTCATAGACACTTTGCAAGACTCTGGAAAGTCACAGCACTAGTATTCCAATGGTGACTGCACGTTTTGTATTTTCCGGTTTTGGTAGTTCCCATTACAGGCAAGGCTTACAAAGTACCATCTCGATCAAATATATAAAAATAAATATAAGCTTATTTGTACCTTATATTCACTTCAAACAGAGCCTTATAATCTTTGTTAGTACTTATTTACTACTAGCTGACCTGACAGACATTGTCATCCTGACTTAGAACTGTCAAACACGCGAGGTCAAAATTGTAAATCTTATTTTTTTACACCTTGTGTTACATTATTGGAGTTTTAGTATGAATCCTTATTTTTTTTTAAAACATAATGTAACCCATGTTACCCGGGGATAGTGTAGCTTCCCAACAGTGAAAGAATTTTTCAAGTCGGTTCAGTAGTTTCGGAGCCTATTCAATGCAAACAAACAAACAAACAATCAAATCTTTCCTTTTTATAATATTAGTATAGATAATTATTTTCTTATATTAATTAATTCGGTATAAGGACCGACTCGATTAGCACAGGACCGAGGCAGATGGCATAACAAGAGAGAGGCCTATACCCAGCAGTGGGATAAGGAAGGCTGTGGATGATGATGATGAAGGACCGCCTGTAGCGGTAAAAAGATCCTCCATTTTTTCCATTCTTCTCTGGTTCTGGCAGTTCTGGACCAAAGTTTACCCGTGAATTTTACTATTCCGTCGTGCAATCTTTAGCTTACGCTTTCTGTCTCTAGGCACCCAGTTTGTTACAATCTGTACCCTCCTATCCGATTCTACCCGTTGGATGTGACCGGTCCACTTCTATTCGACCACTTGCTTAACATCAAGTGAACTGTGCTCAAACGCTTAGCCCATCAACAATAAAAAATACCGGAAAAAGAAACTACCTATTTATCATTATGTCCTTCCTCTTCAAGTACTACCTATTTGTAAAATTGGTTTAAAATTAAATTAAAAAAATTTAATTTGTTTATTGAGATAAAAACGATCTGATCAATTACATTTACCTAACAAAGTAACACAGAAAAATAATAATTAGAAACAATAATAATAAATTTAAAAACTAAAATTCCATAAAAGTAAAAGTAAACAATGTCAGGCTTATAATCTAAACATCAAATAAAATAATATCCATTACAATTTTCAAAATGTCAAATAAAATATTAGTACTAATAATTTCCTAAATGTCAAATATGAATAAAATTAAGCAGGTAGGTACAATTATTTTCTAAAAGTCCAAATCATTATCGGGTTTTTTGCCCCTATCCCATTGGTCGATTTGGTTCTCCGAATATGTCAAAATAGATGTCATTACAATTCTCCAGTTGTCACAAAAAATGTCAAAATCAGAGTTGGCGGCAAGGAGTGCATTGAAGTGGCGGCGGGCTCGAATAAGAGGTGACATTGAACGCGCCACTGTGCGACTTTCATATACGTAGAACAAGTCATTCCGGCGACCACGCCTGCTGGCGGGAACCCCGGGTCCGTCAGGGACAAATAGCATGCAAACCAACTAGCCGTGAATAGGGAAAAGGTTAAACATAAAACTAGTCAAACAGTTATAAGCGTATTCCACGGGAAAACTAAAAACCAATCCTAAACAAATATCACTAACACACCAACGAGTCACTAGAAAGTAACACAATTAAAATTATAAGTAGTCAAACGGTTATAAGCTTCTCCCACGGGGACACTAAAAACCAATCCTAAACAAAAATCACCACCGCATCAACGAATCACTAGAAAGTAACACAATTAAAATTATTAATAGTCAAACAGTTATAAGCTTCTCCCACGGGGACACTAAAAACCAATCCTAAACCACCGCATCAACGAATCACTAGAAAGTCACAACACTAGTATTTAACTACGTCACAAATTCAAATTCAAACTAATTTATTGTCAGCTTTTTTTAACCAAGGTAACGTTGGAAGTCCATATATAAAAATGTCAACAGCTACCCTTTTGGGCATACAATATAGAGCCATATTAAATGGGTCGTTAAATGAGATAATAATTAATATCAATTATGTAAATAATGTCTAATAATTTTCATTAATTGAAATGTCAAGATATTTATGATTTAAGAATATGGAAATTTTATTGTTGAATTTTTGAACCAAAAGTTTATTTAATTTATGTTTTTTTTACAGTTATAATTTTAATTACAGTTATATGATTATTAACGGGATAGTTACTGTGGTGAGGTTGCGAGTGGAGCTCCCGATATTGCAATTAAAAACCCGCAAATCATAGATTTTAAATTATTTTCTGAAAACAATTTTCGTGCTATTTATCGATACGAGAATCGGCGAAACGGCCACTTAATGTAAGGAGAATCACCCAATAACCCATAGCGAGAGAAACCATAGAGTGTTCGATGTGCCGGCACTCGTCGATTCGACATGCCTATTGCCGGATAAATTTCGTTGCCAGTCTTAGATTAAGTTATACTAAGTTGCCAGTCCACCGTAGCTTGTAAATCAATAGCTACTTTCGTCACATTTCTACCCATAGCCAGGCCTTCGATGAGTCATTTCTCAATGTTTACAACTTAGAATAACTACACAAAGAAACCAAGTACATTCGCAAAATTTAAGCCATTCAAATGGTGTCAATTTATGGCTCCAAAAAAAATAAAAAAATTACTATGACAATTTGCGCAGAAAGCGTACAACAAATCAGAAAAGCAGCATAAGAGTTATGGTGTGACATTCCACAGGTAATCCATAAATTTTCTTGCTTAAATCTTTTAAAATACCAATCGAAACGTAAGCTACAAAGCGAATTTGTAGCTTACGTTTTGAGAAGGCGTTGTTTGGAAACCTACCTTCTCTGAGTAGTTATTCTAAGGTTTACAAGAATATTATCAAAATAACTATAATTCTGTCTGTCGCATGCAGACTTTTCCATTAAATTTATTACTCCTACTGATCGATAGTATAGTCGAGATGATAGCTAAATAGAGGAGAAATATTTATATTATCCAAAAAAGTGAACGATACTTTTGTGCCTAAGTAGGGTTTTACTCACATAAAAGAGAAGCAAATTTTTTTGTGGTTTTACTACATGAAAGCTCAGATGCCTTGAGAAATCACCTTTTTATTGATTTCAAATTGATTACAGCACAAGATGCAAAAAAAAAACACGGCTAGCGTAGAAAGGAAGAGGAAGTTACTAAAATGTTGCCAGCTCACCAGTCGTAGACAATTTACTATTTATAACAGTCAAAGACAATGTATGCCAAAACTGGATTGATCAAGTTGACCTGAATAGCCTAAAATTTACATCAAGGCTTGTTGCAAACCGCCATTCTCGGTCAGTCTGATACCTAAAGGTGATTCCGAGAATTTCAATAGTAAATAAATGTAATGCAAATGAGTTATAAATTGTTTATTTATTCCTCACTCACGCTTATGTGAGTGGATTGAAATGTAATTTATAGATTGGATACAACGGAGTACTTTTACATAATTTAGAGAAAATTTGAAAAAGGGCTGCTATGGAAAATATGAAAATGGATAAATACAGGATTAGAGTAAAGATGCTGTCTGTTAATAAAAATAAATAATTGGAATTCGCTACCAATATGGCTCTGTATTTTGACATCAAAACTTTTTCAAAATTAAAAATAAGAAAATAAGTAGAAAATAAGTAAATTACTAGAAACGATGGTTTGGCTAAATGAACGTTTTCAACCATCTTCTTTTCTATATTGCATCAACGAAAAATATTTCAAAAGTTACGTTTTGGCAACACTATACCAGTATACCACAGATCATAAAATTTATTTAATTTGAGCTATCGAAATAGAGTGCCGTCATCAAAACTTCCTAGCAATGGTATGGTAAAGTATGCGATGCAATGGTAAAGTATGCGAATATTTTAGACTTTATGAAACGCAAAACAAAAGCAGCTTAAAATAACAACTCTTGTAAGCCCCTTGCTCTATCAAACCTTTTTTGCCCGTCTTACTTTATAAGTGACATTTCACTGAAGTTACGACAGAGTTTTTCCTCAATTACTCGTCTATACTATACCTATATTATCCGCGACGCACACTTGTACCAACCTTGCTCCGCTTACGTATTCCTTGGTCGAAGTCCGCAATAAATTCAGATTGGGGCGCTCTAGTTATAGAGCGTTCTTGAAAATGTTGTTTATGCCATTTACAGGAAGTTTTATGTAAATAGCGCACTACTCGGAAATCTGTGGTCTCGGGAATAATGTTACTCAACGCAAGATGAAGGATTTTGAGTATTCTACCTATACCAAATTGACGCCATGGAGATGTGGTGTTGGAAGCGCTTTCTTAAGATTCCATGGCACGCATTCCGTAGCAACACCAACAAACACCATCATCACCATCACCAACATCGCCAACACCAACATTACCAACATCACCATCACCAACATCGCCAACACCAACATTACCAACATCACCAACACCAACATCACCAACATCAACATCATCAACATCACCAACATCAACATTACCAACACCAACACCAACATTTCGATATTAAACCTGTACTCAAAATTACGAACAGACTGTCGTCAACCGTACAGTCACGAATAGTGAACTTCTTTAGGCACATATTCAGAAACCAGTCGCATCATTGTTTCACCGGCTTGGTTGCAAAGAACACCAAATCACATTTTGGAAACGTACATTACAAATTCTGGTTCGATCCGTAAATATCCTGCATTTAATATTCATATAACCTTTTTTCCATCTTCCCCAGGTGACAGATCTCTTCACCCAGATGCGTGACCCGTCCCCAGGGGCCCCGAGTCCCCTGGGGTCTACGGGTTCCCTCGGCGCCTCCGTCATGAGGAACATTGGGTTCTGCAGCCAGAATAGCACAGAGCATCTACCCTGGGCCAGTCCCGCCGTCTCTCTACCTGGGAACTGCAATTCAAACTTGTAAGTAACCAGCACAAAGACCTCAAGACCCGTAGAATGAATAGGGTCAATCATACCTTGAACCCCCTTCCGGCTTCCATCTAAAATTTCAAAGTTGTTCTATAGTCAGAATAAGGAATTTAAGGTTCACAGTCAGAAAAAGGAAGATGGGGTGCCACAATATAAATAAATAAATATTTGGGACATTTTTGCACTCACGGTCATCTGACCCCAAACTAAGCAAAGCTTGTGATATGGCTGCCAGAGACTGATATACCATACATATATAGTTTTTAAATACGTACTTAAATGGATATTAACAACCAGATATAGAACAAGAAAAACAGGTTTCCACAGTCAGAACAGCAGGAATCACTTTCCTTGAACCAAATCCCCAGGACCGCAATTCTTAGCGGCGGCTAGTGGCGATGGTGTTTGTCTGCCGTCTTTCTCGCGCATGGTGAAAATAAGATGGCTCGAAGAGGATAACATAAAGCTCCAGAAGCCTCAAGTTTCTTTATGTCCATGGAGTTAGTCTCTCCTTCACGAGGAGTATACAATACAAAGTATGAAGTATGGAGTATGTGGTTCTGCAACTAGATTATCACGCCATCTACGGTTCGGGCACTTAACGCTATGTTCCAGTCCAGCTCACTATTCATAGAAACACATCACACAATCATCATCAGCCAGTGAACGTCCACTACTGAACAAAGACAGGCTCTTAGAGATGTTGCCAGCATCCTCACGCTTGGTAGGCGGCTTAGGGATCATAGTACTTTCACCGTGTACTAATAGGAAGCTGCTGCCCATCCTCCGGTAGTTTTTTGGTCGCAGTTTTAAGACATACCCGGGTCCACAATATACCATTCGTACGAACAGTGCAAATCAAATAAAAGTTTGTGATTCATTGTTCCAGGACAACTGAAGCGCAGTCAGGTCTAGTGAGGAGCAACAGTAATGCTTCCGCTCTCACCTCGCTCAGCGCCGATCTTTCACCTTCAGACTCGCATTTTTTTGAGGTAAATGGAAGGTTTGATAATCAATTATGGTTGGTGGAAGCTTTATAGCCAACATGTATGATGATACGGGGTTCAGGATTGCATGTAGTAGATGTATATTCTCGGAGAATAATTTGTTAAGGATTTGCGTAACAAAACAAAGTAAAAATTGATTGATTAGAGATGGAAGCGATGAATCCTGCGCTGACATCCCACTTGGAATGTTCTGTGCATTTTTCTGCCAGCATCTGTCTGAAACAACCCAAGTACCGAATTCAAATACCGGATTGAGGCTCTAGACCGCTGACAGCTGACACAGTTGATTCAGTGGCATAGAAGGAAGTGTAGATGATGGTTAGAAACAGTCAAGCTGATGTGACGATGATAAAGCCTCTTGTAAAAAAGTAGCAATTCTAGTTTTTTTTGTAGATCTGAAATGCCACAGCGGTATGGTATGGTTCTTTGATATATAAAAACATCGTGCTAGCGGTAACATCCTGACCTCATTTCTATCACCAAGCGTCTAACAGTATCCGTGCAACCTTATTTTATGCTACCGTAAGACGAACTGTGATCAGAATTTTAGCTTATCTATACAGAAAATGCCTTTTTTAATGTTTCCAGGTACTCTACATCGGTAAAGTCCGTATATCGCAGCGGAAAGTGCCCGAGTCGTTGATAGACGATGCCCTCACGAAGTTCGCCCAGCACCAGGCTGAGAAGGCTTTGAGGAGGCGGCACAGCTTGATTTCTTCTACTGGAGTAAGTATCTAGTATTCTTTATTAGTACCATTTTCTTTCTTCCCTTCAACCTCTTTCTCCATATAAATCTCCCTAGCTCTTTCTTTCTTTCTCTTCTCTTTTTCAATCCCTCATCGTCTTGAGTATCCAATACTCATTACTCAACTGGTACCATTTTCTTTATTTCTTCTACCTCTTAATTTTAATCCTTTCCTCTTATTCTCTACATCTTTCTTTTCGCTTTTATGTTTGTTCTTTTATTTATTGTACCTTCTCATGCTTGGTACTTACTGATCAAGTCTTTGGCATAGTTTACCTATTAAGGGCTAATCAAAATAATAAAAAAAAAGCTTTTCATCATCATCATCATCAGCCAGAAGACGTCCACTGCTGAACATAGGTCTCCCCCTTTAACCTCCACACTGAACGACAGCCTGCCTTTTGCATCCACTGGATGCCACCGACTCTTACTATGTCGTCGGTCCATCTAATGGGAGGCCTACCTACGCTGCGAAAGAAAGAAAGCTTTTCACACAGAGGTAATTAGTAATCAAATCACGAGTGAATCGGTTTTTTCTAGACAAGCGTGCTCCATCGAAGACTGCTTATCAGGCAAGTCGGCGATTAAACGCAAGCATGTTCCTAAATAAAAAAAAGAATCATCAAAAACAATTCTAAATTGGCGGAGTAATCGCGTAACAAACATACAAAAAAAAAACATACAGCTGAATTGATAACCTCCTCTTTTTGGAAGTCGGTTAAAAATGAGACGTATTCTATGACTTCATACAACTTTTATACTTTGTTGTTGTAATAATCCGGACCAATGAACCTTTAGTAGTTATTTAGTACTAGCACACCTGACAGACGTTGTCCTGTCTTAGAAACGTCAAACACGCAAAGTCAAAATTGAAAATCATTTTTTTTACATCTTGGGTTACATTATTGAAGATTTAGTAAGGATCCCTATTTAAAAAAAAAAGAAATAGCCTATTTTACCCGGGGATAGTGTAGCTACCCAACAGTGAAAGAATTTTTCAAATCGGTTCAGTAGTTTCGGAGCCTATTCAATGCAAACAAACAAACAATCAAATCTTTCCTTTTTATAATAATAATAATAATATAGATAAATCGTCCCTATATCTAAACTAACGAGAACCCAGTTGACCATTATCACAATTTAAAATATGAATGTGTTCCTTACAATGAGTTTCAGACTTGGACCTGCCCATAGACCCCGATTGGGTTCACCGTTGAAAAAACGCAAGCGTTTCACCTTGAACTCAGTTTTTGCGTGTAACTGAAGTCAAAGCTCTTATTTGCATTTTATCAATACAAACTTAACCCAGTTATGTAAGCTCAACTTTAAGTGTCGTATAATGATCAGCCACCCACTGCCATGTTGTCCGATGTTTTGTAGCGCTTTGGTGTAAATGACAATCAAAGCCAAGTTACCGTATTTATATAACCTACTAGCGGTCCGCCCCAGCTTCGCACGGGTATAGATTATAGCCTATGTCACCCGGGGATAGTGTAGCTTCCCAACAGTGAAAGAATTGTTCAAATCGGTTTAGTAGTTTCGGAGCCTATTCAATGCAAACAAACAAACAATCAAATCTTTCCTCTTTATTATATTAGTATAGATAACCTATGACTTATGATTTCAGACATCTCTCTACAGCAGCAACTCACGTGAAAACCTAACGGATGAAAGAAAGGCTGAAGCCAGTGACAGTAACAAGAAAATCAACATAACTACTCCAAGCACTACCCCTCTAGAACCCAACAAAAACACTTGGAAAAGCGTTGAAACATTAACTCAAAAACCTATTGAAAAACCAACTAAACCTCTTGAAAAGCAAAGTAACGAAATAGAAGATGAATTCGATATGTTCACCAAAGAAAGAATCAAAAGTCCAACAGAAAAAGTAGATACAAAAAGACTACGCCCTAACAATATACCTTTAGAACCCTCAGTCCTTATTATAAATGTTCCTAAAGTAAATTTAAAAACTGTAGAAGAAGAGAAGGGTGATTTTAAGTATCTAAAAAACAGTGATATAAAAAGTATAATATCAGAAACTGCTAGTAGTATAACGCAGTTTTGCGAAGATGCAAACAAATCTGTTGATAAAGAAATTACTAAGAATTACAGTTTTTTTTCCAAACAAGATCCAATGCTTAAATCTTTAGTTGTAAAACCAGAGGATAATGTATTATTTATAAGAGAAGACACAGACATCGAACCGGCGGTAACTAATAAAAATATAATAAATCAAGAAGAAAAAGATCCGATTCAGAATATCAAAATATTAAATCTCCAAAATGAATACAAGACAGAAATCACACAAACACAAAAAGTCACCATACAAACTGTAGAACAACAATCAATGTACAATCAAAAAATTGTAAACGTAACACAAGATAGCCCAAAGAAGATTAACTTTGAAGAGATAACAAGAAAACCAACGATAGAAGGTGAAAAGAAGAATCATATGCCTGAAAATAAGCCTTTCTTAAGAGACAGGTCGGCGTCTATTGGAACTATTAAGACTCCGATAGCTCAGTTGATTGGAGAACAAAATCGCACTATGTTGTTTCAGGTAAGGTTCTATAGTTGATTACTTGCTTATCATGCCACGCTTTAGATAGGTCTCGCTTACTTGGGCTACGCCACGTTATATGTAAAGGTGATATAAAAATTTCAACATGCCGATTTTTTTTTTAAAGAAACTATAGGTAAGATAAGATATACTACAAATAATAGCAACAGGTCTTAGTTGATTAAATTGGCAAGCAGAATTACTAACAGATCAGTGACCATAGACCACTTTTACCTAACCTGTATAAAAACATTTAGATGCTTGCGCCAAAAAAAATAACCGACCAAGTGCGAGTTGGGCTCGCGCACTGAGGGTTCCGTACTACCACAAAATACAAAAGACAACATCACGCCCAGGCGATCACACCCATCCAACTACCGACTGCGCCCGACTGGTGAATAGAAATTTGTCACTGACTCGCACTTGACCATTATTTATTATTGGTTTACTTTAGAGTGTTTAGTATAATCATGCCAAGTTTGACGCTTGTACATATTACCGTTTTTATACGAGAGAAAATACAAAAATAAGTTTAAAAAGCTTAGAGCGTTGCCTCAATCCCAGAAAAATTAAGCTAAGATAATGCAGTCAACTCAAGTCTCGACGAAAGATAAAATTCGGAGGAAATTTTAACCACTGTCGTTTTCGAACGCTTTTAATTGTGACCTACAGTTAAACATGCTATCCAAACCACGATAGCACCCGTCCGATTCCCGTTGTCAGCGTATGCTACCATCTTTTTATGTTTCAGGTGGCTCGTTCAGAACTCCGCCTAATCAGTCCAGATAGGAAGCAGATCCTACTACATCGAGCCTTCAAAGATGTCGCCAGCTGTGTGCTGGGAAGAGTCAGCAAGGTAAGAGAATAGAAAATAAAATAAAAACTACATGAACTGAGACCGCGCCCTTATTTCTTTGTAATCCTTCAACCGATTTTGCTCACATTTGAACTTATAAATTGTATTGAAATGCTAACAACTTTTACTATAAAATTTCATGAAGTTGGGATCAACGACATCACTAAAACCCCAAACAAAAATTAGAATTAAAAAAAACGTATTTATATTACAAGTATAAATTCTTTTCTGTAGTTTTAATTATGAATCTCTACTCTAAGAATTCCGAAATTCTTAATATTCTCTCAATGGATTCTTAAATTCTTAATTCAAGAATAATTTACTGATTCTAAATTAAATCTAATGGACATGACATGGACCTCATGTCATGCCATGGTCCAGTTTGGTTGCTTGTATAAATAGTTGATTTGTTCTTCACATTCGTTTTTTGTTTTTCAGGAACACTTTGGCTTTGTATGTCGAGAAACGAACGACAGCTACGCGTGCTACGTATTCCAATGTGAGAGTGACTCCGTAGCTACAGAAGTCGTGAACGGTAAGAAAAACCTTTCAAAATCTTCAAATCACCTTGTATTTTATTTTTCGCTGTTTCTGAGCTCATATTCTTTCGTTTTAATACTTTTTATTTGCTTCACTTGTAACTAACTAACTAACTATATAAACAAGTCTTGGAAGTCAATTTTAACTTCTTACTGTCGTACCAATCTGAAACAGCAAGTATAATTATGTAATCCAAATTTAATAACAATTTAATAATTTGACATCATAGAGTTGATCTTATGATGGGGACACGAGGTGAATAGTGGAACTCTTTGATAGCTACTACTAATTCTATCGAGTTTAGGCTCAATTGGCTTCTAGGCTAACTGGTAATTAATACGTATTCTAAAGGATTGTCGACATTTCAGGCCCAGTTAACTAATTCAGAAGAAAACAATTACACTCCTAGTTTCTGTCCGCGCAAGTCCCATGCATACAAATAAAGTAGATAGTGCAATATTCTTTTTTATGTTTTTTCATTTAATTTATTTTCCCTTGCTTCTTGGGAATGACAACTAATTACATACAAAATAGATAATGCCATATTCTTTTTTATGTTACTTTTTTAAGAATTTATTTCCTCTTGAATCTTGAGAATGTCATTTAATTGCATACAAAGTAGATAATGCCATATTATTTTTTATATTTCTTAACTTAAGAATTTATTTTCCGTTGTGTCTTGAGAATGCATTTTTTTAAATTAAGATTATTATTTTTTCAGCAATAAAACAAGCGTTCGTGGCCCACGCAGAAATACTAAAGAAGTCGAGAGACAAGTCTCCAAACATGACTTGCGAACATTGCCCGATGCTGTGGTACCATAGACTATGCCATGATGTCGACGGTACGATAATCTCTACTTTTAACTGACTTCAAAAAAAGAGGGAAACGTGTCCGCTTACCTAGCCCTGTATAGGTACAATACAATACAATACAATGACTCTTTATTAAAATACCACAAAGGATAACATAAACATTACAATAAAAATATTATCTAGGCTTTTAATAAGCGGCCTTATCGCTTAAAGCGATCTGTTCCACCGTGCACGGAAAGGAATTATATAAAACAATTGTGGTCTTAACAAAAAAAAATCTGAGTCTCCAATAACAAACGTCGAGTCGCGTCAAGTCTCCAATCACAAGCTGCCATTCGATACCCCCCGCGATCGACGTGGCTTACTTTAGCAAAAGGGAATATTGACTACATGCGCGATCAAGTGGATAGATAACTCTTTATTGTGCTCACCAGAAATTACATACATATGACAAAAACAACTTAAAACTAGTGAAACAGTTGGCGGCATTAGCTATACCTAGCTGTTATTTAATTCAGGTATGAACGACAAGAAAACCCACGCATTCATCCTGCGTCGTATCGAGCAGCTGCCTGATGAGGAGCAAGACCTCATCATCACCAAGTACCAGGGAGGAACCAATCACATGTACGAGGTTCGTAAGCCGTAAAAGTTTTTGATGATGATGATGATTGTCATTAACAACAGAACTGCGATCAAAGAAGGCAAATTTACGATTTACTTTGACCAATAAACAATAGATGTCAAATGTGATGTATTAAATTGGCCCTCACGGCAATGACGGCTGTCGCCGACAGATAGCGACAGTAGCCTCTGCCGTTGGCAAAGTGCCGCTCATCTGTAAGTTGCCTTATAAGCTTATATTATTTAATTATTTTGTGTATATTTCAGACCAGTGAGCACAACTCGTTTCTCATGATGCTCTTGCGTGCCCATTGCGAAGCGAAGCAGACAAGACATGTCCATGATACTGCTGAAAATAGGTAAGATAATTGTACTAATAAATTCATCATCATCATCATCATCATAATTTCAGCCATAGGACGTCCACTAGGCCTCCCCCATCGATCTCCAAAAGGGCCGGTTGGAAGCGGCCTGCATCCAGCGTTTCCTGCGGTCTCTTTTAGGTCGTCTGTCCATCTTGTGGGTGGACGTCCTACGCTGCGCTTACTGGTCCGTGGTCTCCATTCAATAACCTTTCGACCCCATCGGCCATCAATTCTGCGTGATATATGCCCTGCCCACTGCCACTTCAACTTGCTAATCATTGCTATGTCGGTAACTTTCGTTCGTCTACGGATCTCCTCATTTCTGGATTAGATCACGTGGAGAAACATCGAGCCCTCTCCATAGCTCGTTGCGTGACTAATAAATTACAATACAATAACACTTAATTGACAGCCCTGTAGGTGAAATATTCGGATCTAAATATAATTGTAATTTTTTTCTAGATCCGAGTTCCTAAACCAGTACCTAGGCGGCAGTACCATCTTCATGAAAGCAAAGAGGTCTTTGTCCAGCGGTTTCGACCATTTGCTGAAAAGACGAGCGAGTCGTGACGAATTGGGACAAGTAATTGTGAAAAAGGTAAGAAATTAAGTCGTAACTTTGATAATAGGCATGTGTCCTCATGTTTAATTTATTACAAATAACCGGCTTAGCGAGGAAAATAACTAAATAAATTAAAAATACTGAAAAAATAATTTAAATTGGCTGATAAATCTCTGAGATATGAGCGTTTAAAGTTTTAGGTGGGGATAGGGAGGGGATGCTCTATCCCTTTCTCACAAAGCGTGTGTTAGTATAGCATTTGTATGGTGCTCCTGAGCTGTGACGTCACGGCGCAGTATAGTGCGCTCTCTGTCTAACATGAAATTTAAATGTTTATATCTGCTTATATCTTATTTATTTTTGAACTAATTTTAATTTTGTTTTTGTTGATGGGCTCTATTTATGATCAGCTTTTTAAAGAGGTAATAAAAAAATATTAGTCATCATGCCTATTGTCTGCTTTCTGATCTGCCTGAATAGGAGTTCCTGTCAAGTCAAGACTACTGATAGTGGTGATTGCTAATACCACAAAAATGATTTTTTTAATGTTTGCAATGTAATGCAAATAAAATATCAGCTGACGCCATCGGCTGACGCTAGAGTTCAACGAACGACTTGCACGGCACGCTCGCTTGTACGCTTTACATTGCTGGTTTGCAAAATTATAAACCCCAAAAACAACAAGTACATGGCATTATTCAAATTCAAATTCAAATTGTTTATTTCAAGTAACCATGGACTCATACTTAGCAATATTTGGACAAAGAATTAGGTATAAAAATAATAATAGTAAAATGTCAGTGGAAAGTTAAAATAAAATTAACATAACCTAAAATGTCAATTACAAAAAATACCCTAGATCAAATAAAAAAAATTAAAATGTCACATAAAATTTTTAGTACTTAACAAAAAAAAAAAAATTAAAAGTCACAGAAATAAAATACAAAAGCAAAAGAATTAGATTATTACTATTATAAAAATTATTGATATTAACCTAGTATATAATCTTTGCTTGTATTTAGATGGTATATTTGGCTTCGGAAGCGCTCCCCAGTATAGTCTTAGTCCTGAAACAGCTGTCTTTGAAATTTCGCCTATCAATTCCGTATTTATAACCATAAAAATGGGAGCGGCATAAAATCATTCTTTATTGGCATGACATTGTCTCACGAATAGTGACGTTCCTCTCTTCCTCCTAACCACAGCACAGACTATAAGTTATCGACCTTACACACAAAATAAATCTCATTCAGAATGGAATGCGCTCCCTGCCTCGGTGTTCCCTATAAGGTACAACCTGGGTCTCTTCAAGACAAGAGTGAATAGGCACCTCATGGGCAAGCGTGCCCTATCTTAGACCGCATCGTCACTTACCATCAGGTGAGTTGTAGTCAAACGCAAGCCAATTTCATCATTTAAAAAAAAGAAGATTCAGTTGTAGAAAATTTTAATTGCACTCAAGGGGAATTATTCCTGTATGTCCCCCTGCTCTGTCCTCTTGGGGAAGAAACAGGGAAAAAATACGATTTTTACCCCTAATACCAGCGAGGGAACAGATCAAACTAATTAATTCCAGTCTGTCTCAATATGGTCTATTTAAAGGGGGTTGGAAAAAACATTGTTTGTCCCCCTAGTACCGGCGAGGGGACAGATCAAACTAATTACTTCCGGTCTGCCCCCCTGCCGTTTGGGGTTAGATGACCGTGTGTGCAAAAATCCTCCTTTTCGCTTAGTATCACAGTTCCGTATAACCTCGCACACAGTACAAAATGCAAACAGGCATGTAGGCCCGTTGGTCAAGTTGGTAGTGAACCTGCCTTCTGCACTTGGGGGCGTGGGTTCGATTCCCACCTAGTACAAACATTTATGTGATGAACATTTGTGTTTGTTCTATATCTGGTTGTTAATATCTATTTAAGTATGTATTTAAAACTATATATGTATGTATATCAGTCTCGGGCAGCCATATCACAAGCTTTGCTTAGTTTGGGGTCAGATGACCGTGTATGCAAAAATGTCCCGAATATTTATTTATTTAATGGTTTAATAAAAATTTCAGGAATTATCCCCACTTCCTACCTCAGCAACGGAGTCGCATGCAGAACCAGAACTGCTACAGCCGCAGGATGCCAGATGCAAGTCTCTGTCACCGGCTGTCATCAGCCTAGATAATGGTGAGTCAAAAAGAAAACAAGTTTTTTAAAGAAATGGTTTTTTTTTTAATCATGCGTCTATGAAATCAGTGATCGAAACGGTGTGCTGATCAAAATAAGCCCAAACACGGCCAGTCTATTATTATCCGTCAAGGAGTACCGTTGTCCTCCGTCACCATCATCAAATCAGCTCATCATTCATCATCATTTCAGCCGTAGGACGTCCACTGCTGGACATATGCCTCCCCATCGATCTCCAAAAGGGCCTGTTGGAATCGGCCTGCATCCAGCGTTTCCCTGCGGTCTCTTTTAGGTCGTCTGTCAGCAAATCAGCAAATCCTCTCGCTGTCACCATGATATTGTATTGTCATCGGAACTTGACAAGTTTTCCAAATTTCAGCTCAATCGAACACCGGGAAGTGGGTCACACTTAACTAGCAAGATTTGTTTACAGACCGGGGATAGGTGAAGCTAAATGAAACTTGCAAAAATTGTAAACAATTCTAGTTGTTTTTTTGAATAAGTACATTCAGTAAAAATAAATAGATAGCGCTCAGTAAAAATGCAACACAATCTCAACTTCATGCCAATGTTTCGGCGCAAATCTCAGAGCAAATAAAAATATCTGAGGCGCCAATATACGGCAGCCTTTATATGGGGCCCATTTAGTTTTGGTTTAGTTTGTAGTGGTTTGGCATGCAAAATAATAACTATTCTGAACTAGTTGAAAGAAAACATATTTTTGGTTGGGGAACGGAACCCTTGCTGCGCGTGTCGAAATCGCACTTGGCTAACGTTTTTTTGAAATGCTAATTAAGAATTAGTTATCCATTTTGAATTTCATAATCAAAGTAGAAATACAGCACATTTTATTTATATTGCAGCCGGTCACTCCGACTATAATAGTTAATCTTACGTGAGTAACTCCCGTGCAATATAAATAAAATGCGTGAAAACCACGTCAGTTTCTATCATAAATACAGCATTTCGAATTCCTAGGATCGTCTACCCCAAAACACGCTATGACCCCAACCCAAGAAGAAGAAGAAGAAGATGAGGACCTCGAAGAAGAACAGCAAATGGAAGAGAGTAAAGAAGAGGGAACTCCTGTCAACTCTCCTATGATGGATATGTAAGTTTCAGTATGACTTGACTTCTTATGTTTATGGCTTCTGGGGGGTTAGACAAGACCCACTTTCTGTTAGCGTTAACGCCTGCGGAAAGATGAATTTGTATGAAAATGACATTAGCTCGAGATAACATCTGTCAAGCTAATGTCATTGTCAATGTCATTTCCATACAATTTCATCTGTCCACAGGCGTTAACGCTAACAGAAAGTGGGTCTTGTCTAACCCCCCTGGGACTATAGCAAAGATAATTTATATTTTCATTGTCATGATCACGAACGTGGCGAGTAATTCAAGTGTTAGAATCCTGAGCGACGCTTACTCAAGAGTTGCATACTATATACTTTATTAACTTTATACCATGACTACGGAAAAATAAATATTTAAGAAGTTTGTATCGAGTATTTTTTGCGCAAGGAGGTTGTATATCATAGAGATGGAGGTCGAATTTATTAGTGTGTTCTAAATTCAAACACTAAAATAGTGTTTTTAGTGAATAAAATAAGCTTTTTAGAGAGGGAATGGTATCCTTACTAATATTATAAAAGCGAAAGTAACTCTGTCTTTCTGTCTCTCTGTCTGGATGTTTGTTCGCTTTTCACGACTAAACCGCTAAGCCGATCTTAACGAACGTTGGCAGGATGATAGTGTACATCATATGGACGGACATAGGGTACTTATTCTCCCAGAAAATGCGGGAAAATTGGAAAATCGCGGGTAGCACCGCGGGATTCAGCTAGTAAAGAATATTAAAAAATCTCCCTTGTTATAAAGTTGAAGTTGTAACCTGGTCTTCTCACAGCTTCCTTCAAGTAAGCGACAACAGACCGGCGCCCATTGAAGCCGGCACAGAACCAGACTGCACTTGGAGACACGCCATCTACCAGAAAGTGTTACAACCAGCTGAAGAAGAAGGTAAAAAGACGTTCCTTGGATACTACATACTAACCATTTTGATCTTATGATTCTAATCCGTACAATAAAAGAATGGAACAGCCTGACGGCTTCCTTATTTTCTGAAAGGTATACGTAATCTTAGATCAGACAAAAAAGGGAGAGACAATAAAACAATCGCCTTAGTACAATAAAATTATCGTTGATGTTCAAATGTTTAAAGTCCACATACAAAAAAAAAACTGGACAAGTACGAGTAGGACTCGTGCTCTGAGGGTTCCGATGAACAGAACCCACAGAGCATGGCTCCAAACAAACATCAGATTTAGGCCAGATCCGCTACGTCATTTACTACGTAAATTTGACAAATCAAACTTATGTTACAGGAGAGCTGTCAAGCAACCTCCTCCGCAAGGCCTCAAGTCCGAAAGGGAAGCGCAGCAAGGAAGAGCTGAGGCAGCTGTGGAAGATGGCCATCGAGCAGACGCTACTACTCGTGAGGATGGAGAAGGAAAACGATCGACTGAAAGGTACTTCAGAAGACCAAACCTGCATTATGAGTCCAAAAGATTTAAATGTCGTATCTGTGTTGCCCCGGTGTTACTGGTATCCATAGGCAACGGTGATCGCTTACCATCAAGCGGACAGCATGCTTGTTTGCCGCTCTTTTTATAAAACAAAAAATGTGCTTATTTTTCAGAGAGAGAAGAATCGTCCGCCGTCCGACGTATAAAGCTGGAGTACACCGAGCTAGGGGTCTGCGACGCAGGGGTCGTCCTCATGTGGGACTCGCTGCTGGCCAAGGACCCCTCGCAGCCGATGGCGAAGGTCGACCGGCATATGCTGACTCAGGCTGTTATGCAAGGTCAATAACCAAAATGACTTAAGGCTCGTGAAATTCGGAGGTTGTTTTTTTTTTCGGTCTACCCAAAGAGGAGGTTAATGTTTTTCAGGCCATATGTTTATTTGCTTGTTTGTATTTTTTTACCCCTGACGCAAACAGAGGTGTTTTAATCTTATTCGCGACGGGGCGATAAGTCCTGCACTGACGTCCCGCTTGGGGTGTACTCAGCCTTTACCCATTTAGTGGGTGGCATGTCATCAGCTGCCTAAATATATTTTGAGATGAGACAGGATAAGGCAGGTGCCCTTTCTCATCCTATAAATCTGTTTTCCTATCCACAAGTTGTTCACCTCAATAGCCCAGATTTTTCAATCCTATACTGTACAACCGTTTCATCTTCCATTTTATACACATTCTATAATTGTATTTAAATATTCAAAAGGGCCTCTTGGTATTGGCTTCGCCCCGAAAACTATTCTAACAAGCCGCTACCAGTGGGCAGCGTTCCCAAAATGCTGGCAGCATTGCCATGTTGTATGGCAATGCTTAATCTTTATGCAAAATAAAGGCCAGCATTTTGGTCACGAGTTGCTGCGACCATTCGCCTTGATAGGTCTTTAGATATTCGATGGTCTCCTGGTCCCCACGGCCAAATTAGATTAAATTAAAAATCTGGTTTCCAGGTGGGTATTAGTCATAGTAAGCCTTTTAACAGTCCACTGCTGGACTTTTAGCCTACCCCCGAAAGGGTGATTGGGCCATATCCCCACGCTGGCCCAGTGCGTGTTGGTGGATTCACATACGCCATTGAATTCCTTATCCGTACGTATGCAGGTTTCCTTACTATGTTTTCCTTCACCGAAAAGCCAGTGGTATGAAAATCCGTAGATAAACTCCATAGAGCTCATTGGTACGGGCCCGGGGTTTGAACCTGCAACCTCACGCTTTCAAGCCTGTCTCCAGGTGGGTACAGGTGTACAGGTGTTTTGTCGTATTACAGGTGTACCTCGTATGACCCGCGGCGCCGTGTGGTACTTCCTCGCGGAGCAAGCCTCCCTCCGCGCCCCCCCTCCCGACACCCGGCAACATCCCCACTACTCCACCCCCTACCGCACACTCCTGGCTGGGCTAACTAAACACCAACACGCCATACTGATCGATCTTGGTAAGTGCTAAAACATACTAAAATTGTTTTCTTCACACCTATTCGTATAAACCGGCCAAGTGCGAGTCGGGCTAACGCACTGAGGGTTCCGCGCCACCACCAAATACAAAAAGTAGTGCAAAAAGACAACATCACGCCCAGGCGGTCACCCATCCAAGTACCGACCGCGCCTTACATTGCTTACTTGGTAATGAACAGAAATTTGTCACCAACTCACACTTGATCATTATTTATTATTTGTTCAGAAATCAGAAATCAGAAATCATTTAATTGTAAAAACTGTGTACAAAAGATGGTAAAAACATTGTAGTATCAACAGTCTGCCCTTTGCGAGCGTACAATAACTTAAAGCTAGTTCAGTAGGTATTATGCTAACTTAAAATAACTGGTTTATAAAGTTATTATTCTAATCATAATAATAAATAAATAAATAAATATTCGGGACATTCCCGCACACACGCTCATCTGACCCCAAACTAAGCAAATAAAAATTGTAATAAAATTGTAATTATAATATTAACAATAAAAATTTAATTAGTCACCAAAATATTCCTTTAAATTGTAATATCCTTTGGAAACAAGCCATGATTTTAATTTTGTTTTGAATTTGTTATCGCATAACATTTCCATATCAGTTTATACTTTACAGTTTATACTATAATCATGCTAAGTTTGAGACTTTGTTTATCCGCCGTAACATTATATATTCTGTTAAAATTTCAACTGGATAACTATTACGTTACGGTCCTAAAGATACAGCTGCTTAAAGGTAAAACGGACAGACAGGCTATACTTTCAGATGGGATGGCAACACCATATAAATTTCATCAAAATCGGTTCAGAACAAAATAATTGGGAAACAATGTCATCCAAGTAAACAAAATGGCGTTAATTTTGAAGTCAGTTTTTTAAATTCATAATAATGTTCTAGGTCGTACGTTCCCGAAGCATTCTTACTTCGCATCGGCCCTCGGTCCAGGACAACTGGCTTTGTACAACATACTCAAAGCGTACTCCTTAGTGGACCCTGACGTGGGCTACTGCCAGGGGCTGAGCTTCGTGGCTGGAGTCTTACTTTTACATGTAAGTAGAAAAATATTTCTTTCTTTTTCTCTTTAGCCGCTCACCAGTCCGTGGATACCGCATTATTCATTCTTAAACATAGTCGTACTCGTCTCTGGATACCGCATCAATCATTCTTATATTACATAGGTCTTGCCCGTCTCTGGTTACCGCATCATCCAAACTTATAGGATGAATAATATTTTATATGATAACCTATATGATGAAATCTATGCATTCAGAAACATTCGCTAGGTTTTTGAACGTAAGAGTTGCAGATACGCATAATTATACTAATGAAATACTAAAAGAATATGTTTTTCAGCTTTTTATTTACAATATTACTGCAGCTGTCAGATCAAAAAAATACTTGGACTTAAAGTAAGCCGAAGAGAAGTTCCATGATTGTGAAGAACTCTGGAAGCAGGCCGCTTCCAACCGGCTCTTTTAGAGATCGATGGCTATGTTCAGCAGTGGACGTCCTATGGCTGAAATGATGACTGATGATGATGATAATGATGAAGAACGTTTACTACGGGACCAACCCAGAAATCTCTAAAAAATATCTGCTGTTTTTGTTACCACAGTTTGTTAAAAACTAAATCTTAATTTTTCAGATGGAGGAAGCTGAAGCGTTCATTCTACTTCGACACTTGATGTTTAGACGTGGGCTGAGGAAGCAGTATCTCCCCGACATGAGCGCCTTACAAGTGCAAGTGAGTATTTTACCAGCAAAAACATAATCATGTAAAATGCCAAAAATGAGGACTAGAAAGAAGAAAGAAAGAAAGAAAAAGTTTATTTGTGACCAAATTACGACTGATAGTGCTGGTAATCACCAGCACTATCAGTCGTAATTTGGTAATTTCAGCAATCGCTGGTACGATACCACAAAAATGCTATGTTATATATATATTTTTAGTGTACGCAATGTAATGCAAATAAAATATCAGCTGACGCTAGAGGTCAACGAACGACCTGCGTCGCGCGCTCGCTTGTACGCTTTACATTGCTGGTTTGTAAAATTATAAACCACAAAAACAAATATTATGACAAATGTGTTATTGGTATTCTATTGTATTTAGATAGTATAATAATGGCGTTTTTCCCACACCCTGTATGTAATCTAGATAACGATATAATATATTGCCACCATCGAGCCGATCTGATGATGGAGACAGAACTCTTCAATTACTATTGGTAATCCCGTCGAGTTTGGGACCGTCTCATACATTAACCATACTCTTCGTGACGAGGTCCTGATGATGGAGCTGTGACGTGGAGAGTGATACTCATTAATAATATTAAAATTTTGGCTCCTTTTTTAAACTCTGATAATTATTTCAGCTATATCAGCTATCTCGCTTACTCCGTGACCATGAACCTGAGTTACACGCTAAGTTAGAAGAGCTCGACATATCGCCGGCTCTGTACGCCGCTCCGTGGATGCTGACACTCTTCACCAGCCAGTTCCCGCTCGGCTTTGTTGTCAGAGTCTTTGGTAAGTCGTCTCTTACTTAGGTGAGGAATAAGAGTAGCCCTCATCATCGTCATAAACCTTATCCTTGTTTGGTGGTATTTTAATAAAGAGGTTATTGTATTGTAACACCTTCAGCACTTCCTTAAGTTCGTAGCTCTTGCGGCTTCCAACCCCCATACGGCCAGGTAAAGTAAACCAGAGGTCTGGGTCTGGGTCCCATGGAATCGGGGTTCGTGGTGTCGCCATTCACCAATAGCTCGCCACAACGCCACCCCTGACTTAAATTGTATTATTATAAAATACTAGCTGAATCCCGCGGTGCTACCCGCGATTTTCCAGTTTTCCCGCATTTTCTGGAAGAATAAGTACCCTATGTCCGTCCATATGATGTATACAATCATCCTGGCAAAATTCGTTAAGATCGGCTTAGCGGTTTAGTCGTGAAAAGCGAACAAACATCCAGACAGAGAGACAGAGTTACTTTCGCGTTTATAATATTAGTAAGGATTTTATGGATTTGCGTGTTTTATTTCATGTCAAGTTTCACCAGTACGTAGCATTAGCTATTATGTCTTCTGTGGCATTAGCTTGGTCCGATGTAAAAAATCCTTTGTACATGCTTGTGTTGTAAGAATATTTGTCTCCCTCAGATCTCATATTCCTGGAATCGATGGACGTGATATTCTCGATATCCCTGGCCATACTGTCCACCCACAAGGACGGGCTGATGCTGTGCGAGAGCTGCGAGGAGGCAGCCGAGTACCTCAAGCATAAGATACCAGACATGACGTCGCACGCCTACAGGAAGATTATGAAGAAGGTAATCCAGCAAGCGATTGTGGCAGGGGTGAAACAAGTTCGCTTTACAATCTGAATGCACCCGGTTCGATCCTTAGCTGCAATTACTTATTTAGTACTTAAATTATATTATGTGCAGTTTCGATGCCATCGCTCAACAACGGTGAAGGAAAACATCGTGAGGAAACCGGTAGTTTCGGGAGGCCTGTGTCCCAGCAATGAAAACATGATAGGCTGATGATGATCATCATCATCATCATCAACCAGAAGACGTCCACTGCTGAACATAGGCCTCCCCCTTTAATCTCCACACTGAAGAAAAGCCTGCTATATGCATCCACTGGGTGCCCACGACTCTCACAATGTCGTCGGTCCATCTTATTGGTCCATCTAGTGGGTGATGATGATGATAAATCCAACACACACTAACACACGTTATGGGCCAGGATGTTTACAACATATTCCTGGATAATGATAACAAATGCTCCAAGTCTAAAGCAGACTTAGCGCTGGCTCATCGAGAAAATTGTCTGTAAAGTCGGTTTACGGACGATAGTTTAACGTGACAAGACAACATCATAACAAATACATAATGAGCGTAACGGGACAATGGGCGTAACGGGACACTTTCGTGCGTGCAGCTGGCGTTCACCGATTTTTTTGAAGTTGTCACGTCAAAAATATTTGTGAAATTCAAATAATAGGGAATATGCATGTGTTTTTTTTTATATTTTTAATTAACTGTTTACATCGTTATATCATAGTAAAAAATATAATTACAGTTGGAAATGCTCAAATTAATTTTTAAAATAATATTTAAAACATTGAATAAATTTGAGCTGTTTGAACGCCGCAATTTTTCGCGGGCCTTGGATGACGTCAGAAGCCACGTTCTGTGTTTGTTTACTATAGGCGATACAGTTATTTCACACAGATTTTCAGTTTTATTGATATCCAGACCATGGAAGAAGCTAAAAAACATTTTTATAGGTATCGTCTTGTGCCAAAGTGTACAAACACTATTAGAAATACACCCGATAAAGTGTTTTTTCTTATTCCAAGAGATGCGAAAATACGTAAACAATGGTGTAAGGTTATGAGAAGAGATGAAGTATCTCCAACATCATGTTTGCATTGTCGTGAAGATCATTTCAATGTAAGTATGTTATATTATGATAGCATGGTGTGAGTTAGAAGTATGTTTAGTACTTATTGAATATTATGCACTCAACAAACAAACAATAAGTAGGTACATTAAGTATTTAGAGTAAACAGTATTCACATTTTTTTTTTAAACTTAAAAATTCACGGAAAATTACGGAACATAAGTAATGTTAGGTATAATTACTTATAAATTATTATAATATAGACAGTAGAGCAGCAAATTCATAAAAAATTTAATGACCAATGATTATTTATAGGTTATGTTTTGGTAATTACAGCCGAGTGCATTTATGTGTAAAAACCTATGTAATGGATTAAAATATATCATGGATTATAAAAATTACCTTGGAGCTTTCAACTTCAACTTAACTGTAAAATCTGGATTTGATGCAAAATATGCTGTCATTATGAATGCATCTAGATATTTTTGGTAGATTGTCCGAATGTGCTTTGACAAAACCAGTCTCAGTCATCGTCCTAAATGATCTTTAGTCTCACGAGAATGCTAAAATTACACTAGCTAATGGAAAAAACTACAGGAACTCAATATAAAACGATTTTTCTCTCAAACACTACTAAAACAGTATGAATATCGACGCCGCTAAAGGCAATGTTGTGGCTTTTGACGTCACGTTTCGTTTCGACCAATGGTGAAGCGTTTCGCAAATTTGAATTTCCCTCTTATATTTTGCACTTTTTATTTAATATTTTAAGCAATTAAAATGTAAATAAATTAAAAAAAAATCTTTTAGATATAAAGTCAGAACAATAAAGATTCGGAAAAAATATATTTCAACCAGATTTAAACCACATGCATATTCCCTATTGTAATTATTGACAACTAAATTATTATTTTTGTTGTACGAAAAACTCACAAACTTTTATTCACAAAAAAATAATGATTGTCAAGAGAGATTTATTTGGTTGACACACTGTATAAACTTTTATAACAAGCAAGAATGTCTGTATAGGTCCACGCGCTAGACATTGCCCGTCAGCTGGCCGACTACGCGGTGGAGTACGCAGTGCTGAGGGAAGAGATGCCTCGAGTGGCCGCGCTCAACGAAGAAAACAGGTCTCTCTACGCGGACAAAAATAAGATGACTGGAGAATTGGATGTAAGTGGAATCGATTTTTTTGGTATAACAAGAGTGACAAACACGGATGCGGTCCACCTAATGATGGGCAGAAACTGCTGCCTATAGACACCTGCAACACTAACGGTAACATACATGCTTGCACACACATACACACACACACACACATACACACACACACACACACAAAATACAAGCGCGCGCTAGAGTATTAAGATTTTACAAAATAATAAAAATTTACTTCTCGATGAATGGGTAAAGATCAGAAAACAAAATTCATACCCTAATGGTCCACCATTCTCACGATATCTCCTACAGCGTCTTCTGTGGTATAAATACATTCAGTCTCTAGGTATTGAAGCTAGCTACAGACTAGTGAACATAAATTATCGATGGACCAAACGACTGCGCGGCAAAAAAATATCGAATGGGAGCCATTAGCTTACGCACCACTTTACTGCTTATGGCGCGTCGGTCTTGTTTTGCTTACGCAGACATGCACTGCGTAAGGCACTTCGGGGGAAATAAATAATACATAGTTATATAAATTGGACTAACCTCAAGATATAATATTACGAATTTGTTCTTCTGCTGCCGTATTCTGAACGACCAAACGTAAAGGTCCATTTCGAGATCTACATTCCCTATCCCTGTCATCTACATTCAGGATGACAGGTACAGATAATTTAGATCTCGAATCAAACTTACCAATTGGGTTCAAATAAAAGTTCCACTAGCGGCACTATTCATGATTTTTTACTTCCAACATCTAATATATTTTCATTCCTTTCAGAGTGCAATGGAATCCATAACAAACCTTCAAAAGAACCAAACCCGTATCGAAACAGTCAACAAATCATTGGAGCAACAACTGACACTTATCAGCAGGTACATATCCGCCACCCACAAGCAGGAACTGCCCGCAGAGATCAAGAAAATAGTCCAAAACCACAGCAAAAAACTATCCTTCAGCTCAAAGCTATTCGCAAACAAATTCAATAACGACGACGAAGAAAAAAGAATACCCAAGACCGGAATAAGCACTCCTAATTTGTTCGCCAAAATCACAGACAATAAAGAAAGCAAAGAATCGCCCGAAAGAGAACGAAAGGTGTTCATAATGAAGAAATCGCAATCCGTACACTCGGGCCTTATAGCCAATCTGAAACCTCTGAAAGAAGAAACAAACGAACTAACTGAATCTCTCAGAGAACTCGGCAAAAGCCGAGACGTATCACCGAATGCGCGAACGAATTCTGTTAACAATTTAACCAAAAACGATCTGACAGAGTCTCTAAAAGAATTAGGAAAGAAGAATTCTGGTTTCTTCGCGAATACGCATGAACAAATCCGACAAGAGAGACTATTCGAGAAACAATTGAAGCATGATTTCGATGAAAATTTAAAGAAACTAGATCAAAAGATAAAGACACAATCGTATTTAGACGACTTGAGTATATTCCAAAGCAGGAAGTGTATGTCGCTGAATCTGAATACCAAAAACGAGTCTAAAATTGACAGTGGTTTTGTGACACCAATAACTCCGGACAAGAAAGCTGATTCCAGCTCATCGATATCGCATCCTTTAAGCGACGTTGACGTCGAAATAAAGTTTGATGGTCAATCGACTAAATTAAAACAGATCAGACCTATAAAGCCTTGCGCAGACAATTAAAACTGAATTGGTATCAAAATTAAGATAAGCCAAAACAAAAACAAAAAGGTTTTTACAAATGCGTAAGGTTTAAATTCCATTTATGTTGACGTCGGTCGCGCGTACGAATACATTGCGTTATCACAATGCGACGCTTATAATGAAACTTGTACTAAGGGTACGTATTTGATTTGGGCTTTATCGGAAATCACACTGAATAAATTATATTCAAGTTATGTTAATTAAGGAGTAGGTACTGTTCTAAGCCTTGTTAACTATTTCGAACGTGTACCTTATGCTAAGTAGTTTGACCCATATAATAGTGAAGCATACGGTTAGCAGCAAAGATGTTTAAAACTATATAGTTGACATCGACGCATCAAAAACGGTAAGAAACAGTGCTTATAAGACGGGAAGAGATTTTAAAACTGAAATTTGAATAGCACTATATTTCTATTCGACAAAAGTTAGATATGGCTACGTCCACAACAGTTAATAACAACAATACCCTGATCTAAATAATATTAAAGATTCAGGCAAACTAAATTAAATATAATAAAACTCTTTGAACCTCTTTGAACAAATATTAAAGAGGTTCAGTTTATTGTTTATTACTTGTTCACAAAAAGCATACTTTCATGCACTAGAGCAGGGGTCTCCAAACTACGGCCCGCGGGCCAAATCCGGCCCGCCACTACCATCAATCCGGCCCGCGACAGCTTAAGACTAGTAAGTAAGACAAGTCCATGTTATGGTCCTTGCAACATACCGAAAAAAATATTATGGCCCCAAGGCTTCAAAGTTTGGAGACCCCTGCACTAGAGCATAATAATACTTATACAACAGTTTTAGTCCGCTTACACCGGGCATTTTTATGCACAAGAGCATAAAAAACATTTTTAGTCCGCTAAAAATGTTTACGTATGTATGTATATAACATGTGTGTATGTTTCGTGGTATTTTTAGTTTTTAGTTAGTTTGTTAGTTATTTGTTAGGACGAGAAACGAAAATTATTTTTGCTGTATATCACAAATAAAATTAAGCGACTAGATTATATTTTTATGATAAGGTAGTATTGCTTATATATGTAAAGATTGGTGTATTTAGTTAAATATTAAATTCTAGTCTAATTTTATTTTTGTTGTCATACTAGGTAGGTATGAAAAATGCACAGTGCACACTGCAATCCGGCCCTTGAAAGAATGCGTCTGAAAGCTCAATAACTGCAGTATATTGGCTACCAGCTGCAGTTTTTTTCAAAAAGCTAGTAAAATTGATCAGAATTTACTGTTTTTGTTCAGTTTTTTGCAATGATATAGAATTGTCAGACGTATTCTTTCAGTGGCTGCACTTTAGGTATGAAAAATTTGTATTTTCTCCCATGGGCACAGAAGACGTAATATCACACCATGGGTGAATCCCACGGCCACTCGAACGCTCAGTATGTGTCGATACCACACAAAACGTATGAATAGTTTCGACCTCTCGGTAGAGATGGTAGAGAGTAGTACCTATATTCCTTGGTTTCGAGCGTGCAGTTTGGCCGCTTGTAGCGGCCACGAGAGGTCGCTGTTTCTATCTATTTTGCGGCCGCTCTTAAGTGTCTCGCGCCTTAAGTGTTGCTCAAATTTTTGTTATATTTTATGTACTTACGGCTTAGCTTTAGGAACTATAATGTGATTCAAATTAAATAAAACTATACCTAGTTGTTGAACGATGATTTTATTTCTCCTGAGGCATGATTTTCCCATACGCAGATGTCGGCATCGATAACACGTATACCGACATAATGCGCACGCGCAGTATATAAACTTTTTCTACGGGATCGACTCTGAAATCGCGGGAAAATTATCTGCTAGTACTTACACACTGTCTGACTATCTGTCTCTGTCCGTATGTCAGTCTGTCCGTCTCTCTGTCCGTCCGTCTGTCCGTTTATCCGTCCGTCCGTCCGTCCGTCCTACCTTTAAACAACTGTATCTTTTGAACCGTAATAGATGGCCAGTTGAAATTTTCACAGAATGTGGTAATGTTACGGCGGATTATAACTAGGAGTATAAAGTAAGTAAGAATAATAAAGTCAAAAAGTAATAGCTACACAGGGAATCCTATACAACAAACGTATTTTTTAACGTATTTTTGTATTACCTCTTATGTAAAAACGGTAATACGTACAAGCGTCAAACTTGGCATGATTATAGTAGGTACAAGTATAACAACAAAATAATAAACAATGGCCAAGTGTAAGTCAGACAGACAGCGTAGGCTTACTAATAAGGTCCCGTTTACACCCTTTGGGTATGGAAGGGTACTTCTTCAAGGACATAATTTTGGACTTCTATGGGTTTATTTCTGAAACTAACTAACAAAACGGCGTGTAATTTTTTTTTTATACAGTTTAGCTTTAACTCTAACTGGGACAAGTGATATTTTTCAAATAATTGCAGTCTAAGTATAAATTAAAAATCTTTGAAGTTTGTTCTTCTGATTCATATAACGCGTCCGCTTGCCATTTTGCGGAAGAAAATGGTCGATATCGCATTTTCCTTTTGATAAATCGTTACGAATTATAATTATATCAAAAGGAAATGAATTGCCCTCTTATAAAAAAATATTCTATTAGTTATACCTACCTTAGTTTGTTTATAAATAGGCAAATAAGAAGTGTCCGGCACATAATACTGATTAATGTGGCGTAAGCTGCGCTTGACCGTGCTTGGTCGGGTAATAACAATGAGAGTCTGACTTCCCGCGCGGGGGGAAGCCATTCGTGTAACGGACGAGCCAGAAGGTGGACGTGCGGCTGGTTCGCTTGGATCCCGGAGTTACAAGGGTAAATATCTGATTCATATGTGCTTTGTTCAGGTGGCATTTTGATTACAATGTCTACTTTATAAAATTTATTTTATTGTTTTACAACTTCAATCTGTATTTCGTGTAACGCTTTTGGGTTATAGATTCAAGTACAAAAATGACAATACTGACGTCAGTATGTATGATGAGTTATGCATGTGTGAAGGGAAAATCCTGATTCATCTGTGCCTGATTCATACGGTCAAAACACCATTTGAATCATAAAACAACTTAGTTTTTCTCCTATTCAGCACGAAAGGAACGCTTTTGTTGCGTAATTGTCCTTGTCCAATTTTTTACCGTGTACAAATCAGTAGTTCTTGTCTTATTTATTATATTTACTACGGTATAACCGTTTAAATAATTCAAATATCACAGAAGTTATATGATTATTTACGGGATATTTACCGTGGTAAGGTTGTGGAATGAGCTCCCTAACAACCTTACCACGGTAAATATCCCGTAAATAATCATATAACTTTAGTGAACAACCGTGATAGTTTAAAACAGTGTTTTATCACAGAAGTATTCTACATAATTATTACATTTTTTTATATGTGTCTTAGTTAAGAATTAATAATTGTTATTTAGAATTAACAATCATACCAGTGTTTTTATTACTAACAATAATGTAATAAAATTGTGATCACTAATAATTAAGTGGCACATTTGACATTAATCTTTCTTGTTAAAAAAGCTATTTATTAAAAGTTAAAACCTCTAATTTCTGTTATTTTAATATTGCAGTTCACAAAAATGCCAGAGAGTCACGATAAAAAGAAGGAGAAAAAGAGACTCGCAGAACGCAAAAGAATGCAAAACATAAGAAAAGATCCAGACAAGTATGCTTTGTGGAAATTAAAATAAAAGAAACATATTTGAAAAGAAAGAGAGAAGGTAAAATAGTTTCAGTTCAGAATTTGACACCCAAACAACAAAAAAACAGCTAGGAAGAAAAGTAGAGAAAGTTCTTGAAGATGGTATGCTAAAAAGAAAAAGAACGTGATATTCCTTCAGAAGAGGAAATATATGAAGAATGTGATCCAGCAGACGATACCGAAGTAAATGATCCTTGAGATGATCCTTTAGATTTGGAATTACCATCATCTCCAGAAGTTTCGATTATACCAGGGTTTCCAGAAATTCCCAGCTCATCACAGGTATTAACTCAATCTTCACCATTTTCTCAACGTATAACAAGATCCACTATAAGACAACAAAGGACACTTGGAATTGATTTGAACCTAACAGAAAATGAAACTGATGTATCATTCAATGCTGACGTCCCTTCGAGAATAATAAAATCAAATAAAATCAATAAATCAATAAAATGTTTTACAGGAATTATTGTTGATCATCAGATTTTTTCCGTGCTAAGATCACTGATAATTGTTGTCATAAATACAAATTATTTTATGTGTGTGAATATGATTCTTTCCTCAATACAGAGCCAAACGACATAAAGTTTTTCATTTTTAGTTCAGATTCTGATTCATCTGTAATACATTCTGATTCATCTGAGCACAAAATATTTGAACGTAGATATCTTGAAAACTACTTTATAAAAACAAGTCCCTCATTGAAATATATGTTCTTTAGTTAACTTTTTTACATATGGACATGTGTGACAGAGCTGAAAGTGAAACAAAATTTTGGCCAGATGAATCAGTCGAAGAATGAAATTTCGAAGAAGTACCCGGAACCATAAAAACTAGAAGCTAGATATCAAGGTAAATTGACATTGGCAACAGTGGCGATGTGGTGTCGATTTGTTGAACTATTAAACTTTTTCTTCTGCTGTGTGGTACCAAAAAATATCGATAGATGACGGTAGCACATGTAAAGAAAGTCCCGAAATAATTTCTAAATTATTACCTACCTGAAGAAATCCCGAAACGAACCCCGAAACGATCTTTTTACCACATAGTAGAGTTTTTTTTTTAAATGTCATTTTTATTTTCAGTACGCTTAGTCCCAGATTTGATAGTTTTCGAAAACTTTTTTCGTTTACTTATTGTTCCATACATTTTAGTAAAGTGCCTCCAGCGGAAACGAGACTGAGAGAACTAAGACTAGCTACGGATCAAAAAACAGCCATTACTGCATACTATGCATACGCCTACTCATGGCTCAGATACGGCATTATATTATGGGGAAACAGCGTAAACGCAGAAGATCTGTTCATTGCTCAAAAAAAGTGTATCCGTATTTTGGCCAACATAAAATCCCCTGACATTACTATTACGAACTTCCATAAATCCTACTTCGTTAAATTTAAAATCCTATCTTTGACATCAATATACATATTAGAAATTAGCAAATTCGTAAAAAAATACCCCGACTTATTTAAAAGAGCAATCGACAAGCCGCGTAAAATCAGATCACAATATAGACATAAACTTATTGAACCGAAATCTAATCTAGCAATTCATAGTTCTGGCCCTACATCTATGGCTGTAAAAATATTCAATAAACTACCAAATAAAATAAAAGACATAGAGAAAGAAAACAGCTTCATTAATGTTCTCAAACATTTCTTGGAATCTAAATGTTACTACACCCTAGACGAATTTTTCAAGGATAACTTCGACGATGTACAAATAGACCGTTCCGTTCTTTCTGTTGCCATACCCTAACAGGGTCATATGTACTACTTGTAATTTTAAAAATATAAACATGTTATTTAAGGTTTGCATGCATACATATGTCGCAATAAATATATTGAGTATTGAGTATTGAGTATTGAAACGTGGAGGAACTAAAATCGGTAGTAATCGGCGGTATAGATTGCTTCACTCTAAAAACGTTTTCGAATACCTTTCAGCCCAGCAATGTATGGAACAATACGTAAACGAAAAAAGTTTTCGAATACTATCAAAACTTGTACTAAGGGTACTGAGATATACTTTACTTTTGCTCAGATCAAGGATTCATAATCCTTGCTCAGATTAACTCGTATCACGGATTTTTTAAGAACTAATGAGTGTTTACGTAATAGGTTTGCAAACGCAGTGCTTCTTTGTTAGCAAGGATGAATCTTTGTTGTTAGCCAGTCCAATGTTTTTTCTAATATTCGAAAGATGGCAGTTGCAGTTTTTCATCTTCGTAATATTAATATCATAATATTATTACTCTATTAGTGATATTAAAATCATAATATTAGTGTACGATCATGTCATATTCTAACTAGATCGTGGCACACGTCTGTTAGTACTATAAACTGCGTGCTTCATCTTCGACCACATCGTTGCTTACCAACAGGCGAGTTGGTGGTCAAACGCGGACTTATCCACGTAAATAAAAATAATTAATAAACTCTACAGACCATTGGGGTTTCAAATCATACACCAGTTCCGCTGGACTCTATAGATGGCGCTATTTGCTAAATAGCATTCAAATTCTGTGGTAAAGAGTTAATGTTTCTCTCCTCGTTTCTTTCCACTGTGAGGATTTTGGCGTCGCACTTATTGTGCATTTGTCAAGTATTAAAATATTATCGACAAACAAGTGATAGCCGTAGTCAGAGTCAAGCAAAGTAAGTCACAGTCAAGTCAAAGTCATGCCCTATTAAAGTGGTGGTGGCTTTACAAGACGCTTCTATGGAGTTTTGGAGACATCACGAAAATACATGTTTCACCGCGATAAGTATAATAATTATACCTAGATCACTTCCCACACTTGAGTAGGTACGTCCACTTACTTAATTAACTTGTTGTGCGCTAAAACCACTGCCATATTTCAGTCAAAAGTACACAATAAATTACAAAACTCCTATTTATATTTTAGATTAGTTAGCCATCAACATTCTGTCCGTGTTTCAGATGTTTTAGTGTAAGTATTTAATAATAAACCTTAAAAACCCCCTCAATGTTGTTTTTTTTAATACATTGTGCTATAAACGTGCCTTTAGGAGCGTCCCGAATGGATAGCATATCCAACAGCTGTGCACGTCTTTGATAATATTTTCTGAGGTGGACGTCAATGCTAAAATGTTTCGGATAGCTGCTCGTCTCGTTGGCTGCTTGTCCAGTTAGTGTGATTTGGAACAAGATTTGTTTGTATTTGTCAAAGTATTGTAGAATAATTTTAACTCTAAGTGCAGGGAATACGACCTATATTAGGTATGCTTTGAGTATTTTGACAGATCACGTCATATGGGCCATCGGCCATTTTCCATCATGGCGCGATGTAAGCCCAACCGCGACATCTATGCTTAGCAGAGTTATTTAGTTTTTTAGTGTCATTTCGGGCGTGCATTGCTTTGGTTGTCTGTTTTCATTAGCGCACAAATTGTTTGCAACCATTGTTTAAACGAAATAAACGCGAAAGTCGTCACTACACTCTCTCTATGTACGCTTATTAACCGTTTGGTAACTAAATGAATTCGTGTAACTCTTTATTAATGTCTTCAAGAAATGCTAGCAAATTGTTCTTAGTAAAAATAAGGCATTAACGCCGCCGCAGTCTTCTGTTTGAATTGTCCTGAACCTTGTTGTGGGATCGATTTTTAGGTGTTATTAATGAAATTACTTATGTGCTCGCGAGTGATATTTTATTACCACAAGATGTTATGAAGGATTACAAAACGTCGCGAGAAACGAGTTGTGTGGAGCATAATAATCGATATAAGTTGATAAAAAATGCATAAATTCTCCATGGTTTCGTAGCGAAACGAGACGGATTCCTTTCGAATGTTGTTTTCGTAAAATGTGTTTTGTTTTTCTGTGATTTGTGTAACTGTGTGATTGAGTTTTGTTTTGATTTCATTATGGTTTTGGTGTTCCAGTGTTCTTCAATATAAGGTCAGTAAACAAATACTTCCGATAACATTACAACCTATATCTTGTATACAAGGAGTATTATATATATTATTGTAAGTACTTACTTATATATAATACTCTAATTATTTAGATAAGTTATGAACAATAATTCGTTACACAATGTTGTATGGGACAAAATATATTTTTAAAATTTAGACTTTACACAAATATGGTGTAGGAAGTTCAGAATAAGAGACCATAAAATATTGTGTAAGGTTCTGAATATCTGAACTAAAGATATGTTTTTTTTTTCGTCCTCTAGGCAGGCTAAAGCCCTCATGGCCATACCACCTTGTCTCCACTATTGATAATAGCAAACTGGTAGTCTGTGGAATGCGCTGCCTGAATGGGTGTTCCCCGATGCTTACTTGTTACTTGTGTAGCGGGAATTTTCCGCAACTAGGCCATTCATATCAAGGTGTCTTGGGGCAATTGTGCCAGCGCCCCAGAGCCTCACTCCGATATTTCAACAAGTTGGGTTGGCTCGGGTAGGTGCTGGTAGAGGGAAATGCACAATACACCCCAAGCGGGATGTCAGTGCAGGACTTATCGCCCCCATCTTGAATAAGAAGGTGTCTTCAAATCACGAGTGAATCAGTTTCTTCTAGGCAAGCGTGCTCCAACCTATACCACATCATCGCTTAACATCAGAGATGGTGGTCAAACGCAAGCCTACTTTTTATAAAAAATATATAAAAAAGACTAAAGTAGGAAAAAAAAAGTCACTAAAGTATTTAAAGATTGTATCAACAATGCAACTAGATTTATTTTATAAATTAAACAATAGGCTTGCCTTGCCTGCTGTAGCAATTGCTATAGTCAGTTGACAGTGAGCGATGATACAGTCTACGATGAAACATGCTTGCCTACAAGAAACGAGTTCACTCCTGATTTGAAGAAACCCAGTATATAATTATCGGGCAAGACCCATTCAGTTAAAAGTAATAGTACTTACTAGGTGACTACAAATTTTCACTAAAGGCAAAATGTTGAGGTGATGACTCGAATGTCATTAGTTATATGATTATTTATGGGATATTTACCTTCCTAAGTTCATCCTTAGTTCAGACTATGCTTCTTAGTCTTGAGTATCAGTGCAACGTTGCTAGTTTATCAGTTTTTTATCAGATATATTTCGGGGAGTGTGCATAGGATCTGCATTCGATCTAACTCCCTGCCCATTTTTCTATTGGACTGCTCGAGTGGGCACACAAAGGCGACACCGCTTTATGGTTTATATTCTGAAAACCCGTATGAATTGTTTTTTAGGGTTCTAACAATTTCATCTTTCCGCAGGCGTGAACACTAACAGTGTGTGGCTCTTGTCTAGACCCCCGTCCCGCTTGGGGTGTGTTGTTCATTTCCCACTATGACTACCCAAGCCAACACAATTCCTTGAAATATAGGAGTGAATCTCTGGGTTGCCGGCACAGTTGCTCCAGTGGGGTAAATGGATGTGGAAATAATGGTGATGAAAAGCAGTCTAGCTGTTGTGGTGACATCATCAGATACAATAGGCATGATGACTAATATTTTTTATTACCTCATAAAAAAGCTGATCATAAATAGAGCACATCAACAAAAACAAAAATAAATAAGATATAAGCGTTTTTATTTAATTTAATTTCATGCTAGACAGAGAGCGCACTATACTGAGCCCTGACGTCACGGCTCAGGAGCGCGATACAAATACTATACTAACAAACGCTTTGCGAGAAAGGGATAGAGCATCCCCTCTCTATGCCCACCTAAAACTTTAAATACTCATATCTCAGAGATTTATCAGCCAATTCAAATTATTTTTTCAGTATGTGTAATGTATTTATTTATATTCATCGCTAAGCCGGTTATTTGTAATAAATTAAACATTAGGAATCATGCCTATTAGTCATAACCTCTCAGTGAAAACAGTCAAAAAACGTCCGAGCATCGTTGTACATACATAGTATCAATTATATACTGCACAATGCCACATTTACCACATTTAGACGTTATGTCGCTTGCATAGTGTTCAACGTTAGTTGTCCGCTATGTCATCGTAGCTCTGGCATCGCGCGGCGTTGTACTCGGATCTCGGTTACCTTATAACTAACCAAAAAGGCTGCGCAATTGGTAGCGTGCGCCGAGTTTTGGTTGGGACATTTTTTTTGCACGATTGTGACTCTTATTATGTATTGTATCGCGATAGGTGACATGATGATGAAGATAATGATGCTTCATGCAACCCGGGACCGATTCTAGTTTGGAACATATCCACCTAGTCAAACATAATTATATTATACTAGCGGTCCGCCCCAGCTTCGCACGGGTATAGATTTTAGCCTATATGTCACCCGGGGATAGTGTGGCTTCCCAACAGTGAAAGAATTTTTCAAATCGGTTCAGTAGTTTCGGAGCCTACTCAATGCAAACAAACAATCAAATCTTTCCTCTTTATAATATTAGTATAGATAGAAAAATATTATATACCATCCGTGTCATATGTTTCAGGACAAAACCCCATCCAAGACGTTATCATCTGTTATCAACTCTTACTTTTTGCTATCTAGATGTGTGCTGGCTATCTTATCGGTACCTAGGATTGCTTTGAATAATATCCTGGTCACTCAGTCAATTATTCTGCAGTGGTTTGTAATAAGACAGCCGTGCTTTTCCACTGGGTCCTAGATTTGATCCTTAGTGCTGTCGCCATAGCTTTCTGTTGTATGTTACAGGGTACAGGTGCAGTGGAGCCAGTCCTAAAACTGAAGTATAACAACAAATAATAAATAATGGCCAAGTGTGAGTCGGTGACAAATGTCTGTTCACTACCAAGTTATAAGTGGTAATTTCGTTACTTGACAATTATCATAATTTTTCGTTTTCATTTTTCACCGAATTGAAATGCCACATTTAACTCATTTTTTATTATTGTATTTTGTGGTGGTATGGAACCCTCAGTGCTCGAGCCCGACTCGTACTTGGCCGGTTTATTTAGCTTGGGCGATGTTAATACCATTAACACTGTAACGACGTATGCAGTGTTTGAATTTTGTGACTAAAATGTTAGGGCTTTTAAATATCCGGCTTTAGGTCAGGACTTTATAAATTTTGATATGGTAACCCTAAGTGTGGAAAACTTTAATAGAGGGCTACGCTGAAAGCGTGTACTAAGCCGAAAGGTGTTCATTATACTTATCATTATGAATAACTTTTACTATGGGACAAAAACTGAAATCGCCAAAAAAACATCAGCTGTTCCATACATTTTGTTGAGTGTCAATGACCGTGTTCTAGACAGGACTAAAATTATCAGCGTCTCTTCTCATTTCAGTATGTCAGAAAAGGGTGGCAAACATTTTAGAGCTGTCAAATTTAGTTTAGTTTAGAGAATGGTACATCAGAATCGACGTCATTCTGTGAAAATTAGACCCTGAGGTAAACCCTTAATATACCTACGTAAACGTTAAATTTGTACTAAAATAATATTTAAATCTCAAAGGTTTGAGGGTAGTTGTGGATCAAAAGTAATGCTAACCACGTGAAGGCAAGTTCGCCTTTGATCAAGTTTGATGTAGGTACTTTCTGTATTCTGAGGTAGGTACCTCGCTTGGACAGAGTAACGGTCACGCTTGAAGACTTGACTTCTCACTTAGTTTTAAAGGCATATGTCGTCAAATAAGCGCTACTGAATTATTTTTTTGTTAAAATTTTCATGACCTTGGATTCAATGTCCTTTAGTCGTAATATTAAACAGTTTACATAGTCTTAATAGCGTCAAACAAGTCATAGTCACAGTCAAGCTAAGTAAGTCACGGTCAAGTCAAACTCATGCCCCTGTAAAGCGGTGAAGACTTTACAAGAGGCTCCTATGGAGTTTTGGAAACATCACAAAAAGACACGTTTCACCGCGTTATATCACTCTCCCACACTCGAGCACGTTTACGAGCACTTAATGAATAATAATTCACCATTTAGTACACATTAACACTCGAAAATACACAAGTTTAGGAAAATAATCCGAGCCGACGTGTTTTTTCCGCGTTGGCGCCAAAACTCCAGCGCTACTGAAGATCACACAGTGTTGCCGCTTTAGCGCATTTGGCGCTAGACCTAGTGCATTTTAGAGTCTTCAGCGCTTTTTTTCTCATAACTATGCCCTAAAAATATCTGGTGGAAAACTTGATATAACTAGAAAGCCTCAGTAGTAATGCTAAGTAGTTTTTAGGATTCCGTACCCAAAGGGTAAAAACGGGGCCCTATTTTACTAAGCCTATGATGTCTGTCTATCCGTCTGTCTGTGTCTGTCTGTCCTATATATTAACGGCTATATCTTTCGAACAGTAATAGATAGCCAGTTGATATTTTCACAGAATATGTAATGTTACGGCGGATTTACTAAGAAATAATAGAAAAAGTCAAAAAGTAAAAACGAAAGAGGGTCCCAATACAACAAAGGTATTTTTTTTACGTATTTTTGTATTAGCTCTAATGTAAAAACGGTAATACGTACAAGCGTCAAACTTGGCACGATTATAGTACACACTCTAAAGTATAACAAAAAATAATAAATAATGGACAAGTGCGAGTCTGTAACAAGTTTCTGTTCATTAACTGGTAATTTCGTTATTTGGATAACCTTATTGTAACGTCGACCTTATCATTTAACCGAATCGAAATGCCATGTTGAACTAATTTTATTGTATTTTGTGATGGTACGGAACCCTCAGTGCGCGAGCCCGACTCGTAATTGGCCGGTTAATTTTTTAGAGTACAACACACTAACGCCACATCTAACGTACGTGAGGCGCTACAACATTGTTTCACAGCGACGCGGATTGTTCCGTACGGGATTTGCCTCCACGTAGATCCCGTCTCCCGTCGTACGGACTCCCGGAGCGGAGACATACGTGAGGCGCTAGAACATTGTTTCACAGCGACGCGGATTGTTCCGTACGGGATTTGCCTCCACGTAGATCCCGTCTCCCGTAGTACGGGCTCCCGGAGCAGAGACATACGTGAGGCGCTAGAACATCGTTTCACAGCGACGCGGATTGTTCCGTACGGGACTGGCCTCCGCGTAGATCCCGTCTCCCGTAGTGCGGACTCCCGGAGCGGAGACATACGTGAGGCGCTGGAACATCGTTTCACAGCGACGCGGATTGTTCCGTACGGGACTTGCCTCCGCGTAGATCCCGTCTTCCGGAGCGGAGACATACGTGAGGCGCTAGGACATCGTTTCACAGCGACGCGGATTGTTCCGTACAGGAGTTGCCTCCGCGTAGATCCCGTCTCCCGTAGTACGGGCTGCCGGAGCGAAGTTATTATGTGAGGCGCTAGAACATCGTTTCACAGCGACGCGGATTTTCCCGTACGGGTCTTGCCTCCGCGTAGATCCCGTCTCCCGTAGTACGGGCTGCCGGAGCGAAGTTATTATGTGAGGCGCTAGAACATCGTTTCACAGCGACGCGGATTTTTCCGTACGGGACATGCCTTCGCCCGTCTTCTGTGAAACCAGCCTTAGTTTACCAAACATCTCCGAAAACAGTGATTTCTAATTCCAGCGAGCACTCGAAACCAGAGTTGTATGAAACTTTATACCTACGTTTCGTTAATGCGTTTTCGGTACCTGCTTTAGGCGGGAGATGGATTCTAGAAATGAAACTCTACGCCTTTCTAATGTAGCCGGGAAGGGCAGGTAGTATGTTTATTTTTAAATACAGGCTGATGCTGATTTTGATGCCACTTTCAAAATTTCAAAAATACTACGGAACCCTGGCGGCTAGAATTTTCGATTTTAATAGATTTTTGAAAATTACTTACTTTTTAGGGTTCCGTACCCAAAGAGTAAAAACGGGACCCTGTTAATAAGCCTACGATGTCTGTCTATCCGTCCGTCTGTGTTTGTCCTACCCTTTAATGGCTGTATCTTTCGAACCGTAATAGATAGCCAGTTAAAATTTTCACAGAATATATTATGAAGTAATAATGTTACGCCGGATTGACTAACAAATTATTAAAAAGTCCAAAAGGAAAAACGAAAGGGGGGGATCCCCATACAACAGACGTATTTTTAAAAATGTATTATTGTATTAGCTCTAATGTAAAAACGATAATACCTACAAGCGTCAAACTTAACTTGATTATAGACTCTAAAGTATAACACAAATAACAAAAAAATGCTAAGTGCGAGTCGGTGACAAGTTTCTGTTCACATATCACATATCACACATCAGCAGTCATTAAACGTCCACTGCTGAACAAAGGCCTCCTTCTTAGAGAGGGGTGTTGCCATAATCCCCACGATTGGCAGGCGGCTTGGAGATCGCAGTACGTTCACCGTGTACTAATAGGACGCTGCTGACCATCCTCCGGTGGTTCTGGTCGCAATTTTAGGACATACCCGGGCCCAGTTTCAGTTTTTCAATTTACGATTAAATTACTTATTTTATTACAAAAAATCTTATTATAACGTCGACCGTCGTTGTTAATTTCACCAAATCGAAATGCTATATTTTACTAATGAGCAAAAAATTGCTTCGACTATTTTGGAAGGCGTTACGCCTGAACAATACCTGGTAATTCGGTTATTTGGACGACCTTATTGTATTTAGTGGTGGCACGGAACCCTTAGTGCGCGAGCCCGACTCGCACTTGTCTTTTTTTTAATTCTTGTTTACGTATTTTTACCTTCAAAATTGTGCGAAAAAGATAGCTTTCGCTGGAGTGCGCGCCCTTAAACATTTTCCTTACTAAATTTTCTAAGAGTATGTAAAGCCTGGGGTGATTCCGTTACAAAGAACGTGTGAAGTAGCTGACGAGTCTTTGGTAATGTTAGCTTACTTTTGTGAAAATAAAATCTAGATTTAACTTACTTAGTTCTTCAAAAGGTAAGTAGGTACTAGGTAGTCATATTATTATGTTAGCGAAAAGTCCTTTGTAGAGTTCAGTAGTACTACAAGGAAACTATAAGTTCGTTCTGTCCGTTCGTCCTAATTTCTTAGAACCTTATAACTTCTATACGGCTATTGGACTGTTGTTATCTTATAAATTAAACCGGCCAAGTGCGAGTCGGGCTCGCGCACTTAGGGTTCCGTACCACCACATAACTTGTTAACTACTAAAGTACAAAAAAATAGTGCAAAAAGACATCACATCATCGCCTGTGCGGTCACCCATCCAAGTACCGACCGCGCCCGACGTTGCTTCACTTCGGTGGTGAACAGAAATTTGACACCGACTAGCACTTGGCCACTATTTATTATTTATTGTTATACTTTAGAGTGTGTACTATAATCATGCCAAGTTTGACGCTTGTACGTATTGCCGTTTTTACATTTGAGCTAATACAAAAATGTGTTAAAAAAAGTTTGTTGTATATATGCAATTCAGGACGTGCCAGCGCTAACTTCCTACAGCTATATTAACCTAGAAGTTGCCTCTCTGTGTATCGCGTAACTCTTGTCACGTTATCTCTGTGTATCGCGCGGCAGGTCCGTCAAGTCGGCAACTCGTAGCTTCATACCTAAAGTGCGGAGTGCGCCAGGCTTGAGAAAACTCTAGTTTTGCCAACTTTAGTCACATAAAGTTTGCTTTAATTTCGGTTCGTTGTGCTGATAATAAATAAGGGGGGCAGGGGGGAGTCATGTGCGTGCATCAAATGGCGTATAAAATGTTTATGGGGGTTTATTCCTAACGGGAGATTTATTGGAGGAGCCGACGTATTGTCGACTGTTATGTTATGTTTTTGAAGACACGGAATTCTCTGGACATAAATTATTCTTGGTTTACAAGACTGACTGCACCGGTGGCCTAGTTGGTAGTGAACCTGCCTTCTGTGCTTGGGGGCGTGGGTTCGATTCTCACCTAGGACAAACATTCATGTGATGAACGTTTGTGTTTGTTCTATATCTGGGTGTTAATATATATTTAAGTATGTATTTAAAACTATATATGTATGTATATCAGTCTCTGGCAGCCATATCTGACTTATTCATGACTTGTTCACAAGCTTTGCTTAGTTTGGGGTCAGATGACCGTGTGTGAAAAAATGACCCGAATATTTATTTATTTATTTTATTTAAGACTGACTGCACCGGTGGTCTAGTTGGTAGCGAACCTGTCTTCTGCGCTTGGGGGCGTGGGTTCGATTCCCACCTAGGACAAACATTCATGTGATGAACGTTTGTGTTTGTTCTATATCTGGGTGTTAATATATGTTTAAGTATGTATTTAAAACTATATATATACTAGCTGACCTTGAGCTGACCCGACATACGTTGTCCTGTCACATTTAACTGTAAAACGCGAAGAAAAAGTCGTCGTTAAGTTTTCTGAAATTTTCCAATTTTCCGCGCATTTATAATCTTAATTTTTCTTTCCGAAATAACCTTTTACAAGGTCTTAGAAAAAAAAGAAGACAGAAATTTGTATTTAAAATCGTTCTCAAGTTATGGCGTGACCAAGGTAAATACTAAATAGGAATTCATTTTTATATACGTACATAGATATAACAAAACACAGCTGTTAAACATAGCTGTTAAAATTTGCAAGTTGAAGTGGCAATGGGCAGGCCACATCGCTCGAAGAACCGATAACCGATGGGGAAGAAAGGTTCTGGAGTGGAGACCACGAACCGGAAGACGCAGCGTAGGGAGGCCTCCCACTAGATGGACCGACGACATTGTGAGAGTCGCGGGCATCCAGTGGATGCAAAAGGTAGGCTGTCGTTCAGTGTGGAGGTTAAAGGGGGAGGCCTATGTTCAGCAGTGGACGTCTTCCGGCTGATGATGATGATGATGATGATGACATAGATATAATCAGTCTCTGGCAGCCATATTACAAGCTTTGCATAGTTTGGGTTAGATGAACGTGTGCATGTAAAAATGTCCAAAAGCATCAAGTCAGATATAGGCCTGATCCGTTCTCCCTTGTTTATCTGATTTGAGCTCATTGACCTTCGACCAAAATAAAATGAATGGACGGGCCCATAAGAAGCGCATTTTTGAAAATTACAAAATGAGCGCCGGTGCTCATTTCGTTTCAGTCGGTCTCTAGCCGTAGGAAGTGCGACACGCGTCTATTGTTACATGATAACAAAGCATCTGACAAAATTATGCCTTCGAGTGCTTTCCCGAAGTGTAAATACAACAAAGAACCGTTATAAATATTTTTTTTTACAAATGTACTGTACATGGTTATATCTAGGTGTTGAAGTATATGTCCGATGGTTTTGACTCGTTTTTATTGAGCAAGTTCTTATGGCCCGTCCATTCATTTTATTTTGGTCGAAGCCAATGAGGATATAAATTATATTTTTCTAAGCATTACGAGTTACGACTTTGCGACGTGTAAAACTCCTAGTGCGTCAGTAAAGCTCAAAATCTTTTGCTTCAGCCACAGTGACTTCAAATAAATTGTATTTAAATTCTTGCTTCCGCAAAAACAGAACCGGTGGAAATTATAAACACCTCGGTCCTCCCCCCTGCGGGGTCTATAACCGAAAACACAGGCCGGCCCCGTGACCTTTTTCTTTTTTAAACGATGTAAGCAGAAAAAATCTTGCAGTCGCTCAGCGAGTCGAGTGGTGTAGGGATGGGGTCATAAGACAATTAGAGTTATCGATAAAACCAAATTAGGGGTCAGTCAGTCCATCGATCCCCCTAGGCCTTTTCCGGAGATAAAATAGTACTGTACTTACAATTCATCATCTGAGCCCATCGATTCCACTGTAGGTCCTTTCCTGTCGCAAATAACCCTTTGTGTAACAATAAATAATAATCTTCGGAAAAGTCTACTTACTTACTTACTATGATTTTATATGCATGAAAACGTAATAAAAATGCTTTCTTTTTTATCGCTAATCAAATCAAATCAAAATCATTTATCAGACACAAGTTCCACGAATCTGAGAGTACATAAAAAATCAGAATTGTCACGATAACTCTGGCGGGAACCCTTACCATCAGAGTTAGCAATGAAACGGTTTTGTGGTGGCCAAATTTTTTAATATATACAGGTTGGAATTTGAAATAAAATCTATACTAATATTATAAAGAGGAAAGATTTGATTGTTTGTTTGTTTGTTTGCATTGAATAGGCTCCGAAACTACTGAACCGATTTGAATAATTCTTTTTTTGTTGTGAAGCTACACTATCCCCGGGTGACATGGGCTATATTATATTTCTAGTATATATTTATCTATGATTATATCTATACCCGTGCGAAGCTGGGGCGGACCGCTAGTATGCTTTAAAAAGTCACATATAGAAATTAATGAATCTGCTCACACTACCGCAGTAAAATCATAATTAGACAAAAATTCTCATCCATTACTATAACTTCAATACAAAATATCGATAACTGTTATAAAACTATCGACACTACCATCCCTACACACTCACCTGTATAATTTTAAGGGCTCTACACGGTGGCTCTCGGCGCGACCCCTTTACCCGGTGTCTTTATTCTCTAGCCTGGCGACATTTAGCTCTTAAATGCTGTTGTAACCATAGAATCTAAGGGAAAACTCTTTGAATAATATCTTTATGGTAATAGTGACGTTGACAGCTAAATCTTTTATGACAATCATTGATGACAGTAAATTTTAAAACAGTCATTGTAGACCACAGAGTATATCTGTGTTGTAGACCATTGTAGACCGTAGAGCGTAGAGGGATACTGAATCTATGGCGTAGAGGGATACTGAATCTATACCGTAGAGGGAGAGGGAGAAAGTATACTTAGCCTATGTTGTAGACCGTAGAGGGTAGTATATTTAGCCTATGTTGTAGACAATACAATAATTTAATACCTTCGACCAAAATAAAATGAATAGACAGGCCCAGTAGAAGCGCATTTTTGAAGATAACAAAATGAGCGCCGGCTCTCATTTCGTTTCAGTCGGTCTCTAGCCGTAGGAAGTGCAACACGTGTCCATTGTTACGTGATAACGAAACATCTGACAAAATTATGCATTCATATGCTTTCCCAAAGTGTAAATACACAAATAAAACCGGGATCTATTTTTTGTAACAAATATACTGTACATTTTTATAATTAAGTGTTGAAGTATATGTCCGACGGTTTCGACTCGTTTTTACTGAGCAATTTCAATGGTTAGGGCCCGTCCATTCATTTTATTTTAGTCGAAGTTTAATACCATCGAACTGGTCTGATGACGGAGCCTGGACTATTTGATTGGTTCGATAGGAATTGCACTTCCAGCAGTTTCAGTCACTGCCAGTTCTGTTGGCCTACGTACGTACCTATACCTACCATCGTAAAGGTTTATTGGCAGTTAAGTTTAACGCCTCAGGTAAAAAATAAGATCAAGTGGCAGGTAATTCATCTTACTATAGTGAAACTTAATTAAGGACATAAGCCCGCCCACATTTAAAAATAATAACACCGACCAAGTGAAAGTCGTACTCGCGCACCGAGGGTTCCGCACCCAAAAGTTTAAATATACGACAGACGACAGAGGTAAGAATCGTTGTAGATGTAGCATGTGTTTCACCTGTTTACAGCTGTTTACAAGATACCCACAAAACGGTCAAAACTAACGTTATTATAAATATAAATATATATATATATAATTTCAGAAAACTTAACGATGATTTTATTTTTGCGCGTTTGACAGTTCTAAGACAAGACAACCTCTGTCGGGTCAGCTAGTAATGTTAAAAAAATGTCCAGAATATTATTTTTTGTTATAGTTAGTGTACATAGTACTACAATCATGCTAAGTTTGACGCTTGTCGCATTACCCTTTTTACACTAGAGCTAAGACAAAAATAGATACGTAAAAATATACATTGGTTAATTTTTTACTTTTTATTTCATAATTATTTTTTAGTTAATCCGCTGTATACATTACATATTCTGTAAAAACAACTGCTTATCTATTACGCTTCAAAAGCGTATTACGTATTACGCAGCATAGGTTTGGTAATAGATTCTCGTTGACACCCTTTGAACCCTAAAACGCAAGTCAGCCGTCAATAAATCGACCTTTCGAAATTAACCTTAAAGTGTTTATTGCGATATAGAAAGTAATACCACAGGTAAAATGTCACTGGGTTTCTTTACTCTAGTTACAATGGCAAAGGGCCTACTTTCTTTTATCATGGTAAACATTATAATCAGTTGGCTTATTTGATAAAAGCATAAAAAATTACCTTACAAGTGTTGTTACTAACTTTAGATTTTAATTTAAAAAAAAATATATTAAAAAAAAAAAAAACGTAGAATAAAAATTTATCTGACGATTTTTTTTCATGTGATTAAGTAAGTATTCTTTCGGTTTTTTTTTTCTGTGACCACCAATTTCTGAACTATGACTACTATGATGATTGTGATCACAATAATTATATGACTTTGGCTACGAAGTAAGGAACCCTACCATGTGCGTGTCTCGACACACTTAGCCAGTTATTGAAATAATCATATCATCATAATCAGCCTTTTAACAGTACACTGCTGTGATCCGAAAGGGTGATTGGGCCATATCCACCACGCTGGCCCAGTGCGGATTGGTGGATTCACATACGCCATTGAATTCCTTCTCCGTACGCATGCAGGTTTCCTCACGATGTTTTCCTTCACCGAAAAGTCAGTGGTTTGAAAATCCGTACATAAGCTCCAAAGAGCTCATTGGTACGGGCCCGGGGTTTGAACCCGAGACCTCACGCTTTCAAGTCTAGCGGTCTCCCAAATAATCATATCACTCGCTAACGCAACGATTGGTTTGAATCATTCGAATTTACTTTCTATCAATCTGCCGACGACTTACGAGTATGTAGTATGTTATCATCATCATCATCAGCCAGAAGGCGTCCACTGCTGAACATAGGTCTCCCCCTTTAACCTCCACACTGAACGACAGCCTGCCATCTGCATCCACTGGGTGCCAGCGACTCTCACAATGTCGTCGGTCCATTTAGTGGGAAGCCTACCTACGCTGCGTCTTCCGCTTCGTGGTCTCCACTCAAGAACCTTTCTTCCCCATCGGTTATCGGTTCTTCGAGCGATATGGCCTGCCCATTGCCACTTCACCTTGCAAATTTTGTAATATGTACAGATATAATATACATAATCCTGTGCTGAAACTGAAATCTCAGCTGCAATTTCGGAACTTTTTCGCCTATACCTTGCACCTGGAGCTGGTTGCGCGTTATGGCGTTTATATGGACTTTAATACTCTTTTATGAGATTCGATATGGCGCCTAGAGGAACTAATAAATGCTTAATATGCTCACGGATTTTGGAGCTATTAAATTTTATCTCTAGAACGGGAGGAAGCTTTAGAGGGAGGACGCAAATGATTGTATAATAGGGGTTTGCTTTTGTGGGACCAAGGGATGTATCGGCGTAGTATCAGTCTGATTCACTGTCTGATTCTGATTCATCAGTCACAGTTAATTATTTTACTACAGTTTTGTTATTTTGTTGCAGTTGCTGTTGTTTTTTTTTTTTGTTTTTTTTTGGGTTTTTTTTTGTTTCGCTCGAGTAGATATAAAACAAAATAAATATAATAAATAAATATTCGGGACATTATTTCACACACGGTCATCTGACCCCAAACTAAGCAAAGCTTGTGATATGGCTGCCAGAGAATGATATACATACATATATAGTTTTAAATACATACTTAAATAGATATTAACAACCAGATATAGAACAAACACATGTTCATCACATAAATGTTTGTCCTAGGTGGGAATCGAACCCACGCCCCCAAGCTCAGAAGGCAGGTTCACTACCAACAGGCTATAACTTGGTAATGGACAGAAATTTGTCACCGACTTGCACTTGGCCATTGTTTATTATTTGTTGTTATACTTTAGAGTGTGTAGGTACTATAATCAAGCCAAGTTTGATGCTTGTACGTATTCTCGTTTTTACATTTGAGCTAATACAAAAATACGTTTATTGTATGGTTTTACTCTATGACTTTTTATTATTAATCCGCCGTAAACACATCGTTTTTACTTTTTGGCTTTTTTAATTATTTCTCAGTTAATCCGCCGTATCATAACATATTCTGTGAAAATTTCAACTGGCTATCTATTACGGTTCGAAAGATACAGCCGTTAATAGGTAGGACAGATGGACTGACAGACAGACATCATAGGCTTAGTATAGGGTCCCGTTTTTACCCTTTGGAACGGAACCCTAAAAAGTATTAGTATTAGAGTTACTTCCCTTTCCAGGCTAGGTCTGTTTACCATCTCCAACCACACCGTCACTTTACATCAAGTGAAATGTGGTTGAACGCATAGCTAAACCACAAAAAAAAAAAAAAAAAACCAACACATTTTCGAGTAATATTTTACGTAAAATATACTGATAATTCAAGGACTTTAGAGTTTTATAAAGCCCTTGCTGATAATATCTGCATTGTCAGAAGTCAGAACGCATGAAAAGTCATAAAATTTAATTACCGCCCGGTGAACCCCGAGTAAAATTAACTAAAGGTATTCAGACAAACAAACAGACAAGCGCATTCAAAATCATTAACCACTGCACAAATACCGGCCGTCCGCGTCCGTCAACCGAATGATTAATGCGCGCCGCCATTTTGTTTTATTTTTTCTTTTCCCGCCCTTTCGAGTTAGCGGCGCCTTTTATCATCGGAGCTGCTAAAATAATGGAGGGCGATTATTTTTGTTCTATACGGCCAGTTAAGTTGTTCGTATCTTCAAGCCGTATCTGAAAAAGGGGCGGGCTGAGAAATGAACGGAAAGTTGCGATAATCCATCCCCAGTTTGTAGGCATAACGCGAGCTTTAATAATTTTCATTTTGGGGTTGTATGTAGCTTTGTTCTTCTTTTTTTTACGATGGGGGATATCTTCCAAAGATACCCGGCTGCATTGGGGTGCAGTCAGGTTATGTGATTATACGCACTAAAAACCCCCGGTGACCAGCCTAGTGCTTGACAAGAGGGCTCCGGGACCTCCAAAATGCACCGGAGCCCTCGGCACTGCGCTACGGCTCCTCCCGAGACAACCGTGCTGTCTCAGCCCCTCCGCCCGCGACAACGTTGGTCATACAACGTTGTCGTTCTCTCTCTGGGCACGCTTAAGTGGATGGTCTGAGCCCCAACTTTGAACGTGCCGTATTATATTGCCCCGGCGCCAGGGCTAGTGGTTGTATGTAGCTACAAACTGCTCTACACGGTTTTACCCACAACACACATTTATCAAAACGACGAAAGACCACGCGAGTTCGCCAACTTTGCTTGTTTGTTTCTTGTCTCCAACTAGCATACTACATAATTCAGTTCTATCGCCGTCGTCTTGACATTCTTGCCTAGAAGAAACGGATTCCGGATTCTATCGCGCAAAGAAACTCCAAACATAGCTCTCTCCATTACCCGCTGTTCGACTCCAAAAGACCAGCAGTGAAGGACCACGTTTCTGCACCATATTTCATCACTGGCAACACACACTGGTTAAAGACCCTTGTCTTTCAGGCGCTTGCAGACGACAAGTAGTACAAATAGCAAGGAGAAGTTGTAAGTAGCTTACTACGCAAAGTCTGCAACGTTTTGCTTAGTGCAAGTGGCAGTGGTAGTACTTAGCAGTACTTCAACTGCCACTTGCAATTTAAGCAACAAAAAAACTAGCTTTCAATATCGCTGGTTGGTTGAAAACACAATGAATGACAAATAGTCTACAAACAAGCATTACCAACTTTAATTTATTTTCAAGTTTTCAGTAAAGCATTCGACTTTGAAACTCCAAGCTTTAACGATGAATAGCACTTAATAAGTATAAATTGACTTCGAGAGGCTATAATTATATCATTAAACTCTCATTAAGGCAGTAAATACCACAAATGACAGTTCAAGTTTTGAAAAAGAGTCCTTCATCGAAATAGAGTGCCTCAGGGATCTATTTCTGGGCCAAGGTTAGTTGAATGTCAATCTTAAACACAGAAAAGAGAAGTAAATAGAACGGAAATGAGAAGGAAAATCTGTTATAAGGCATTATGAGTGAACCTTGATTGAACATTCTTATTTATATCAACGCGTCGAACTCCGCGTCACAGTTGCTAACTGATTTAGAATGACTAACGTTTCGTTTATATGGGTGCATCTGGCTACAACAAATTTCTTACAAAAATGCCTTGACAGCCGTTCTAATTCAGACAAAAAAAACTTTTCTGTGATGATCTTAAACAACAATGGTTGAAATACATGGTAAAAACACAATTATTATCAAAGCGCATTCCAAAATAGTGCAAATATTTTGCAAGTGATGCTCGGTATAACTTGGTAATGAACAGAAGCTTTCACCGACTCGCCTTTGGCCATTATTTATTATTTGTTGTTATACTTTACATTTAGAGTGTTTTCTATAAGCATGCCAAGTTTGACGCTTGTACGTACTATCGTTTTTACATTAGAGCTAATACAAAAATACGTTTTTTGTATGGGGGACCCCCCCTTTCGTTTTCCGCCGTAACATTACATATTCTGTGAAAATTTGAACTGGCTATCTATTACGGTTCAAAATATTCAGCCGTTAATAGGTAGAGCAGACGGACGGACAGCCAGACAGACAGACATCGTAGGCTTAGTAATAAGGTACGGAACCCTAAAAATGAAAATCGAGATACATAACTAAAACAGTCATCAGGTGTATATTTGTGGCGTGTTCGATATATTCTCGCCTGTGATCATATTCCCAGAAAGAAGTCATAAATTTATATTACCGACAGAGGCGTGGACACTTCAAAGACATCAGAGGGGCCGAGTCAAACAAAATAAACAAGGCATCGACGATGCGGGAACGCTGGAGGATTAACGAAAACTTTTTTGAACTGTTTATTTTCATACACTAGTCAACTAACACAACACTATGATATACTATGTACAGGGCTATGGGCGGCCTCAGTGCATCAAAACAAAGAACTTTTGTTCTACGAATTCTCGAGATCCGCAAATAAACATTGGCCGTTCCATACAAAAAAAGTATTATCAGTACATTCAGTATTATCACACCATTTTGTTACACGTTGTATAACTTCATTGGTGACAGTTAAGTAAAAGTCCAGTAACTGCCGGCAAGATTCAGTTCGAGTCGGAATATAGATTAAAACCACAGAGGGGCAGACGGACATATCGTTCGATAGGCGTTATTGGCCGATTCATTATCATCATTTCAGGCGAAGGACGTCCACTTCTGGACATAGGTCTCCCCCATCGATCTCCAAACGGGCTGGTTGGAAGTGGCCTGTATCCAGCGTTTCCCTGCGGTCTCTTTTAGGTCGTCTGTCCATCTCGTGGGTGGACGTCCTACGCTGTGCTTACCGGTCCGTGGTCTCCATTCGAGAAGCTATCGGCCATCTGTATTGGCCAATTGCTAGGTCGCATTGTTGATCAATCAACGCTCGTATCCCTGGTATGAATAAACGATATTTGACGCTGCAATCTCCTTAGTCTGTCTAATCTGAGATCGAAACCATAACTCTAATGCCACTGTTAAGTAACTGCCGGCAAAATTCAGCTCGAGTCGAAAGTTAGATTAAAACCACAGAGGGGCAGACACGTTTCGTTCGATAGACGTTATTGGCCGGTCGCATTGTTGTATAACATCATTGGCCACAGTTAAGTAAAAGTCCAGTAATTGCCGGCAAGATTCAGCTCGAGTCGGAATATAGATTAAAACCACAGAGGGGCAGACAGACATTTCGTTCGATATATCTATCTGCCCCTCAATCTGTTGATCTATCAACAGTAGTGTCGTACGTATCACAGGTATGAATAAAATATATTTGACGCTGCAATCTTTTTTGAGAAATTTGAACACAAACGATAATTGGACTAAGGTTTTTGTTTATTGTATCTCCTTACTCTGTCTGATTTGGGACTAAAAACATAACTCTAATACTACTGTCAAGTAAATGCCGGCAAGATTCAGCTCGAGTCGGAAAATAGATTAAAACCACAGAGGGGCAGACAGACATATCGTTCGATAGACGTTATTGTCCGATGGCTAGGTCGCATTTTTGATCAATCAACGCTCATATCACGGGTATGAATAAACAATATTTGACGCTGTAATCTTTTTGAGAAATTTTAAAACATACGATAATTGTACTAAGGCATTTTTTCTAAGTTCATTGTATCTCCTTACTCTTAATGATTTGATACTAAAAACATAACTGTAATGCCGTTAAGTAACTACCGGCACGATTCAGCTCGAGTCGGAAGATAGATTAAAACCACAGAGGGGCAGACAGACATATCGTTCGATAGACGTTATTGGCCGATTGGTCGTCGCATTGTTGATCAATCAACGCTCGTCGCATCACTGGTATGAATAAACGATATTTGACGCTGCAATCGACACTGGAGCTATTTTAATTGGCTAGATTGATGTATGTGTGTTTTATTGACGATTTTATTGCCCATAGGGTTACACTATATCAAAATTGAATCCTGACCTAAAGCCGGATATTTTAATAAAATCCCACGAATATTTTTGTATGTTGGTAAAATTTTTGGGTTGCGTACCCGAAGAGTGTAAACGGGATCCTATTACTAAGCCTATGCTGTCTGTCCGGCTGTGTGTCCTTTTAACGGCTGTATCTTTCGGGCTATGAGAACTTGGCACGAGACCGTGAATAAAAATGTTTTTTTATTTTATTTTATTTACTACTAACGAAATTAGTTTTACTACTTATCTACTACTTACCGAAATCTATTGAAACACACAAAAAAAACAAGGTTGGGTGCCAAGTTCACACAGCTGACAGCATATCTTTCGAACCGTAATAGATAGCCAGTTGACATTTCACAGAATATGTAAGGTTACGGCGCGCGGCGGATTAAGCCTGGGGAGTCCGCCATATTAAATTTAGAATGACGTCATTTAGCTGACCATGCTTTATCATCCAAACTGAACGTGTATGCAAAATTTCAGCTAAATCGGCTAGGGATAACATTTTCAAATTTCATTTGCAAGATTTGACACAAACTAACAAGGCAAGCTAAATAAAAGCTTGAAAAATTGGTATTTGCTCTGCTGCTGCCTGCAAAAGAAACAAACAAACCTTAGAATAACTACACAAACAAACCAAGTACATTCGCAAAAGTTAAGCCATTCAAATGGTGTCATAAATGGCTCCAAAAAAAAAAAAAAACTATGACAATTTGCGCGGTGAAATCGTACCACAACAAATCAGAAAAGCAGCATAAGAGTTATGGTGTGACATTCCACAGGTAATCCATTAATTTTCTTGCTTAAATCTTTTAAAATACCAATCGAAACGTAAGCTAACAAAGCGAATTTGTAGCTTACGTTTTGAGAAGGCGTTGTTTGGAAACCTACCTTCTCTGAGTAGTTATTCTAAGCAAATTTAAAATTATTTTTTTTGTTTTTTATCTTGACTTGTACTGTTTTGGCCTTTTGGCCTCTACAGTTTGACCGGACTAGTTAGCGAACGCAGAGTGCGTTCGGCGTAACTTGGTGGTTTAAGGTTTGGGTGACTAGCACAAGGCCACCTCGAAGGTACGAACCTCGGCTTGGGCCGTCGCCGGGAGTGGGAATCAGACTTGCCCAGGCACCCCAGAAGGGAGCCCTAGCAATTTGTTGTTTGTTTGTTGATTGATTATTTGGAGAACAAACAAACACACTTGCACGTTTATAATATACTAAACTAAATAAACTAGGGGAAAATAAAACGAAATTACGAAAAAAATAATTGCGAAAGGCAATAAGGCGTTTTATGATTGATAGCCCCGTTGGCCGAGTTGGTATTTGGTAGTGAACCTGGCTTCTGCGCTTGGGGGCGTGGGTTCGATTCCCACCTAGGACAAACGTCCATGTTATGGACATTTGTGTTCGTTTTATATCTGGGTGTTAATATCTATTTAAGTATGTATTCAAAAATGTATTTATATGTATGTATATCAGTCTCTGGCAGCCATAGAACAAGATTTGCTAAGTTTTGGGTCCCGTGTGCTCAAAAACGTTCCGAATATTTATTATTAATTTATCTATACTAATATTATAAAGAGGAAAGATTTAATTGTTTGTTTGTTTGCATTGAATAGGCTCCGAAACTACTGAACCGATTTGAAAAATTATTTTACTGTTGGGAAGCTACACTATCCCCGGGTGACATAGGCTATAATCTATACCGTGCGAAACTGGGGCGGACCGCTAGTTTCAAATAAATATGATCGAACATGAAAAACGTTGACTGAGGCGCAGCCGAGACACACATAACGTCAATAACTGATTAAAGCTCGACAATGCTTTTAATCGCCTCGTTAACTTTCTCCGAAGACGTTTGACAGTAAAAATCATAAGGCAAATTCAAAAAGTGGATCGCAAAAAAAATACTGCTCACACTTTTTCTCGAGAAATTACGACCATTTAAACATAATCTCTTGTCCGATCTCGTCGGATCACATCGGCCGTCAGAATCATTTCGTCCGACTGTTTGTTACATAAAAGCTTTGTATTCTGCCATTAGGGGCATGTACGCCATTCTGCCCTGAAGCTTAATCCGTGGCCGTGTTTCTACAGTAATGAGCCAAGAACGAAATGACATTTTTCTTATTAGCCTAGAACAAGAAATGTTTTGTTAGAATTTGCAGACTTATAAAATTCTAACAATACATTCTAGTTTTTGCACTGACTTAAAAGTAAAGACGGGGCTCTTAGCTCAGTGCTAACAAGTGTATTAAGCACCAGTGTGAACTCAATCGGTCGGCGACTTTGTTGCTTACCTACAAACTCTAACATATTTTTTTTACAGTTTTGTGCACTGATTTAGAACGGCACTGACTTAAAACGTAAGGACGGGGCTGCAAACTCAGTGCCAACAGTGCAGGCAGTGCAGTGATATTGCGTACCAGTGTGAAGTCAATCGGTTGCCGCTTTGTTGCTTACCTAAAAATTCTGACAAATATTTTGACGGTTTTAAGCACTGACTTACAAAGTAAGGACAGGGCTGCTAAATCAGTACTAACAAGTAACAAATTGTAGGTAATTTAATAACAGTGAGTTATAAATTTTATATTAAACGCTTTTAATTATTTGGAGTTATATAAGCCCGAAATATTGATAAGATATAATTTAGCATTAGCACAATTAAAAAGGTTTTCAAACTCCATTTTAAACATTAACATTTACCGTTAAAATATGCCAACAAATAACGCCGACCCTGATTGATATGATGAATAGGAGACATCTCTTCGCTCGGTCAATAAAAAAATAACATATCTCAAGTGTAAAACTTATTGGGCCGCTATCTTCGGACTACCCACTCTTGATATTTAGCTCTAGTTCTTTATAAATATTGGATCGCTCGAGGTTAACAGATTTGGATAGTTTGTTACATGCCAGCCAAAATAACGTTGTCAGAGTTCATGTATGTGTGTTTCTTTACAACGGCCATTGCTATCTCTTTTGCACGTGTTTAACATGATTGAAGATAAATTACCTTATCACGGCAAATGTTCCGGTTGTTTCTTATCCTACTAATATTATAAACGCGAAAGTTTGTATGTATGGATGTATGGATGTTTGTTCCTCTTTCACGCAAAAACTACCGAATGGATTTTAATGAAAGATTACAATAATATAGCTCATACATTAGAATAACACATAGGCTATAACGGGTTGTAGTAGCGAGGCCGAAGGCCGAGCTCTACGCGTACGAAGTAGCGGGTTTCAGCTAGTATATTTATAATATGGTAAATATTCCGTTAATAATCAAATAAATGTAGTGCTTTTTAGGGTTCCGTACCCAAAGGGTAAAAACGGGACCCTATTACTAAACCTACAATGTCTGTCTGTCTTTGGAACCTTACAGATAGCCAGTTGAAAATTTCACAGAATGTGGGTACGGAACCCTAAAAAGCAATACGCTTGACTCTCCATCTCCACCTCAGGGCATGTTATAATTTAGCCGCAAATTAGTTTTAAATTAGATTCTTATCTCAAAAAAATATTTAAACAAAATGACTTAATTGCTACTGGCTGTTACAGTTGGATTATGAAAAATTTAACTTGGAAAGCGCTTTTTCGTTTAGTCTTAGATACACACCGTGTTTATCTGGGTATTAAAATTAACTACTTGAGAGAGTCGGAGGTCACGCCTGCAGAATTCTTAATCCACGTGGCAACTGGCAACATTGTTTAGAATCGCTGCCAAATCTGGTGATACTAGCGTCATGTGTTAAAACCAAGGAAGATAGACTAAGAGGAAAGACAATAGCGGAACATTAGAGCGTAGCTCGGAACATTTGCCTAAAAGAATAAGAATAAGAATAAAATATATTAAAAACGGTACGAACTTAGATGGCGCCGTAATTTGAATCACTAATGAAGAGGGTGCGGGGAAGTCGGAACAACATCTTAAAGATCGTGGCTAAAGTTCACGCGCCTCGGCATTTTGTGCGGGTGATGACTGAGTAGGAAGTATATAATTCCTCATCATTTCAGCCATAGGCCTCCCCCATCGATCTCCAAAAGGGCCGGTTGGAAGCGGCCTGCATTCAGCGTTTCCCTGCGGTCTCTTTTAGGTCGTCTGACCATCTTGTGGGTGGACGTCCTACGCTGCGCCTACCGGTCCGTGGTCTCCATTCGAGAACCTTTCGGCCCCATCGGCCATCTGTTCTGCGTGATATGTGCCCTGCCCACTGCCATTTAAACTTGCTAATCCGGTGGGCTATTATATTATTTCTTACTCGGTCGTTATTAGTGCAGAAGTTCCGATGGTGCGTGAAAAAACTATTTAAAGTCCCCATTATTATTATTATTATTTGTATGAATTTTTGTATTTTTTTTCTAACAATAGTTTTAAGTTTTGTTTGTATTAACCCAATGGATTTTTTAGTTGTCATTAACAAAATAATTTTGATATTTTTTTTATATTTGAATTTGAGCGTTTTATAGATCTCTCAAATGCAGTTGGTTATTTTTTCAGTTACCTCACTGGTGCGTTCTCGTCCACTTCTCTCCCGCCTCGAGGTCGCTATGATGGAACAAAAATACCGGGAAAATGGAGTGCAGTAATTACTGCATTAGCCGGCCCTTCTACTGTCATAGTGAGCGAGCTGGCGGCTGATAAACTTAATTTTACTTTTTAGTACATTACGTAACAGCCGCGTTGTGAACTAAATAGCCTATATCATTCGGTGTATGTTGTATGGTGACCTCCCTTTTGTTTTTACTTTTAGACTTTTTTTTATTATTTCTTGTTTTCACAAAAAAAAAAAAAAAAATTCACATAATGTTACGGCGGATGCCGTAACATTCTGTGAAAATTTCAACTGGCTATCTATTACGGTTCGAAAGATACAGCCGTTAATAGGTAGGACAGACGGACAGACAGACAGACATCGTAGACTTAGTAATAGGGTCCCGTTTTTACCCTTTGGGTACGGAACCCTAAAAAGCATTACTTAGATTTACTTCCCTTTCCGGGCTAGGTGTGTTACAAGCGTCAAACTTGGCATGATTATAGTACACACTCTAAGTATAACAACTTTTTTTAAATAAATAATGGCCAAGTGCGAGTCGGTGACAAATTTCTGTTGATTACCAATTTATAATTTGTTTTATACTCGAAAATAATATTTAGGTGTGGCTGCGTAGTAATTGCTTCGACAATTTTGGAAGGTGTTATAATAACTGGTAATTCGGTTACTTGGACAACCTTATTGTATTTGTAGTAGTACGGAACCCTCAGTGCGCGAGCCAGACACGACTCGCGCCCTTCGACAAAAAAAATTTGTGGACGGGCCCAGCAGAAGCGCATTTTCGAAGATTAGAAAATGAGCGCCGGCGCTCACTTCGTTTCAGTCGGTCTCTAGCCGTAGGAAGTGCAACACGAGTAACGAAACATCTGACAAAATTATGCCTTCGTGTGTTTTCCCGAAGTGTAAATACACAACAAAAACCCCTATCTATTAATTGTGACAAATGTACTGTACATGGTTATAATTAGGTGTTGAAGTATATGTCGGACGGTTGTGACTCGTTTTTACTGAGCAAGTTCAATGGTTATGGCCCGTCCATTCAATTTATTTTAGTCGAAGCTCATCATCATCATCATCAGCCTCTAACTGTCCACTGCTGGACATAGGCCTCTCCCAATGCACGCCACTGAGCTCGGTCGGCAGTACCTTGCATCCAGTTTTTACCCGCCGTTTTACGCAGGTCATCACTCCACCTGGCAACAGGGTGTCCTATACTACGTTTGCCTAAACGTGGTCTCCACTCCAGAACTCGTCTACCCCATCGGTTATCGGTTCTTCGGGAAATGTGGCCGGCCCACTGCCACTTCAGCTTGCTAATCCTTTGAGCTATGTCGGTAACTTTGGTTCTATGTCGAATCACTTCGTTCCGAATTTTGTCCCGTATAGAAACTCCAAGCATAGCTCCCTCCATTGGTCGAAGCTCGCGCCAGGTTAATTATAATATGAGGGGAAAGTTTTCCCGCACCCTGTCTCCTGGACTAGGCGTCATTAGCAGAGCTTTTCCACAGAGATGGCGAGAGCAGAAAGTAACTCAATATTATTACAATATTCTTTTATTATCCTGATAATGTATTAGTGGAGTGTATTATTTACTGTCAGACGGGTCAATGATCACTGCTAAGTCCATATATTGTATGGTGTCCATTACACATCAACGGGTTGAAGTCATAGGTGATGCTTAAAATTGGTAGAGAACTGTACACTTGTATGACGGTAATGCGGCGTGCGCGCTTTCAAATACTTTCAATATTTATTTTTTCTTTATTTTCTACAAATAATCTTACGCTTTTACAAAAAATTGCGACCACTAAAGTATTTTAATGATTGTTAGGATAACACACAATTTTTTTAATAAAAATATCTTCTATAGAATCTGAATGAAGTTGATTCAATCCATTGAAGGGAACGTAAAAACGGGTGTTTTTTTAGGAAAGTTTACGATTTTTTTCTATCGAGATTCTATCTCTCTAAGAGGGACGCCTAAGTTTAGGCGCCAACGTGGGAAAAACATGTCGGCTTGTTGAACTATTTTCCTAAACTTGTGTATTTTCAAGTTTTAATGTTCTAATGTTGTAATGTTTCAAGTTCATATATATATATATATATATATATATATATATATATATAATACATTATTATGTGAATAAACCACAATATCTTAACTAGAGGTTTAAATCTATGAAAAACCGTACCAGATTCCCGCGATACAGGCCCAGCCTAGTGCGGGAATCGCTGTTATTATATAAACTACCCAACTCTCTCATAAGCATAAGCCTTACTATATTGTTCGATTGGTGCACATACCTTATTTAAGTCTATGTTTATGTTAATAAATATATTTTTCATTTTCATTTTCATTTTCAATGTGTACTAAATGGTGAATTATTCATTAGGAAGGTGCTCGTAAACGTGCTCGAGTGTGGGCAAGTAATGTAACGAGTTGAAACGTGTCTTTTCGTGTTGTTTCCAAAACTCCATAGGAGCCTCTTGTAAAGTCTCCACCACTTTACAGGGGCATGAGTTTGACTTGACCGTGACTTACTTTGTTTTACTCTGACTGTGACTTGTTTGACGCTATTAATACTATGTAAACATGTTTTATATTACGACTAAAGGACATTGAATCCATGGTCATGAAAGTTTTAGCAAAAAAAAGAGGGAGGCCTTTGTTTAGCAGTGGATGCTTACTGGCTGATGATGCGATGTTCGTTGGTAAGCGCATTCCTCGCACAATCGACCTCCTAGCTCCATCGTCCGTGACGCGCAACCTCTTTATTATTTGTGTCACTCTGACCAATCTGACCGTCATTCTCTTTCTTTCCAGAAGCAGCTACGAGACCCCGCGAATGTTTTCAAAAAACGCGACGCCATTCAATCGTAGAAGGACCCCAGTGAAGCTGAAGAAGAAGACCCGTGTAGTATCAGTATTATGTGATAAACGGTGCCCAGTGTAGTGTAGTTGTGTTTACTAGTCGGCCATCTTGCGAGACGCCATGGCCGCCATTTTGAATGTGTGCCGCGCGGGTTTTGGCGCCATCTTGACGCGGGTTGGCCTGCTGCTGACGCTGACCGTCTACTCTTCTTATGGTGAGTGTTTTCTCTTTTGTTTTTACCCGACTGCGCAAGGAGGGTTATGTTTTTCAAGTGTATGTATGTATAATGGTTTCTTTAGCACGCTCCACAGCCTAAACGGGTCAATGGATTTCGATATGTGAGGTGTCATTTGATTCATATTCATTTTCATATTCATTTATTTCAGCATTCCACAATGTTTCTTAGGTGGTAGAAAAATATTTCAGTTACAATTGTGGACCCCGTCGGGCACAGCTAAATGATATGGAAGAGAGAAGGACACCAATATATACTAAAAAAAAAAATTATCTGTTAAGTATTCGTCAATGGAATAATAAGATCTATTTATCAGGAAGTGTTTCAATGATTTATAGAAGTGTCGGTCTCTTGTTTCATTTTTGATTGAGTTTGGTAATTTATTATATATTTTGATGGCCATCACGAAGGGACTGGTTGAGTGGAGTCTGAGGTGTGAAACTGGTAAAATCAATCTATTTCCGTATCTTAGGGTTGTGTGCTTATCTGATCTATATGCCATCAAAATATTCGTTGTATCACGAACAAGACGAAGCAACTGGAGGTTCTATTGACAAAGGAACTTACCTGCGACTTAATAATTATTACCGAACACTGGTTGCGTAAGCACGAGTTAACTTCAGTTACACTATGTAACTTCGATTTATTGTCGTTTAGCTGTAGAAAATTAGTAGCACACGGTGGAAGTTGCATCTACGCGCGGTCAGGCTTGCTAGTTGTTAATAGACAGGATTATTGCGACTTGACGCAGGAGCATATTTTTGACGTGTGCGCCGTGCACCTGCTCGATGATGATATATTAGCTGTGGGGGTGTACCACTCTAATGGGACGAGCCATAGTGATTACCTAGATTTGTTCGAAGCGCTTCTTTGTAAAATTACGGACGAGGGTATAGACTGTGTCATCATGGGTGACACGAACATCGATCTCCTAGACAGTTCTAGCGCTCAAAAGCAGTTAGTGGACATGCTCGATAGTTTTAATTTCAGGCAATTGGTGAATCAACACACGCGGACAGATGTGGGTGGGCGTAAGTCATTGCTAGACCACGTGTACACGAATATGTCAGCAAAACGTGTGACTGGGGTCACGAACGTGGACACGCGCCCGCTCAGCGATCACAAAGCTCAGCGCTTCACGCTCGCGAGGCACGTCGCGGTCGCGCCTGCGCCCGCACATCGCCTGGGTAGGAGCTTCTCGGCAGCCAACGAGCTCAATTTCGTAAACGCTCTCGAATCAGTCGATTGGGATAGGATCGTTGAAAAGAGTAACGATTGTTGTCACTCTTTAGCTTCGGGCATAGTCTATACCCTGTCCAACAAATTTAATATATGTTTCCCAATAAAAAATCAACTTGAGCGTAAGAAACACTGGGTCGACGCAGAAGTTCTCAACTTTAAACATCTACTGCAAGAAACTATACGACTTAAGAAAAGGTTTCCTATGGACGACCAATTGCGTGCCAGGTGCGATGAGCTAACCGGTAAATACCATTCCTTGTTGAAAGAAAAGCGAGTATGTCATTATTCCAACGTGATTCAAAAGAACCCGCGGTGCATGTGGCGTGTTATTAATTCCGAGTTGGGTCGTGTTACCCGCGAGAGAGTCGACTATACTGACTTAGTACGAGACGCAAGCGGTCAAACGTTCGACACAAAGAAAGATGTTGTGGACGCGCTCAATCTCGAATTTGTCACCGCGGCGATTGGGTGCGGAGCGCCCGCCGCAAACAGCGCCATCGCCCTGGCTGCACTCGGAGTCCGAAAATCCGCGAGCGACGTGTCGATAAGAATGGAGCCGTTCACCCCGTTCGAAGTATGTACAATAGCGACAAAACGTATTGCTCCTAAGAAGAGTACTGATATTTATGGTTTGTCCGCGAGCGTACTAAAGACCGCTATAGGCCCGGTGGCGCATGTTCTCTGTCACTTATTCAACTCGTGTATGCGGGAGGGCATTTATCCGGCGTCTCTAAAAAGGGTAAAGATATGCCCCTTGTACAAAGGAAAGGGCAAGAAAGCGGACCCCAAGTCATACCGTCCCATTTCTCTTGTCCCTGCCGTAAGTAAAGTGTTCGAAGTTGGCCTCAATAGAAGAATTCTAAACTTTTTAGTGGACCGCAATAGTTTGTCGGACAGGCAGTATGCGTATAGGGCGGGCCGCGCGACCACAGACATGGTGCGCGAGGTGGTGTGGCGAGTGTTGAGCGCGCGCGAGTCGAGGCAACAGGTAGCCCTGCTTTGCTGTGACTTGTCGCGCGCGTTCGACACAGCCGATCACAGTCTCGTCGCAGACAAGCTGCAGGTCCACGGTTTTCGCGGTCCGGCTCTGTCCATACTGACTTCCTTCATGTCCCAGCGAACACAGGTTGTAGTAGGTGACAGGGGGCGCGTTGAATCGACCGAGATGGAGAACGTAATGGGCGTCCCGCAGGGCTCCTGCCTATCCAACACCAAGTTCAGCCTCCTCCTAAATGACCTGCCCGATGCCATCGACGATGCTGAGATATACATGTATGCTGACGACGTTGCCGCCGTAATTATGGCGCCAACGCACGTCCAGCTGGAATCAAAGCTGAACTCGGTGGCAAACAAACTCGACGGTTGGTTCAAGTCAAACGGACTAGCGCTGAACAGGGACAAAACCTGCTTCATGGCCTTCAATCTCAACGGCCACAAGACAAAAGCGTATTCGGTAGCAATAGGTCAAACTGCACTCCAACAGGTCCCCTGTACCAAACTGTTAGGCTTCCACCTAGATAGCGCATTGACGTGGGAGACACATGTGGAGGAGCTGTGCAAGAAGCTCGCGGGCTCGTGTTTCGCCCTCAGGCGGCTCGCGAGCACTGCCACTCGCAGCGTCGTTCGCACGTGCTACTTCGCAACTGTCCACAGCGTCATTACGTACGGGGTGGAGCTGTGGGGCCGCGCTGCCGATCGCAATAGGGCTTTTGCAATGCAAAAGCGTGCCGTTCGTGCCATATGCGGGGTACAAAGTGACGTCTCCTGCGTTGAACTGTTTCGAGAGCTTCAGATATTGCCACTGCCCTGTGAACTCATATACCAGGTTGCCCTGTTCACTCACACACACCTCGATGCATTTCAGCGCAGGGGCGTGCATAGTACGTTGGATCTGCGGAGCAACGTGAAGAAAGCGCAATTAGTAACGCCGTGGCACCGGCTCGTCAAATCGGAGAGATCAGTTTATATCCTAGGGCCCGCGATCTACAACCGCTTACCCGCTTCTATCCGGGATGCACCATCCACCGCGTGCTTTAACACTAAGCTTAGAGCTTGGCTTTTAGAATCGTTGTTTTATAACATGGATGATTTTTTTAAGTTGAAAGACTATTGAGATTATTATTATTGAATATTTATAATTGTAATTGTTGTAATTGTAATTGAATTATTTTTATCCTTTTTATTAATTAATTATTTGACTGCGTCACACATGTACTTTTATGATTGAATTTTAATTGAAATATTTTAATGAGACGCGATTGTACTATTTTACTATCGAATTTATTTAATGCCAATCTGACTTGTAACTTTTGGGGTTATTAATAAAATCTGTATTCTGTATTCTGTATTCTGATCGTTTTATGAAAAAGTTTGGATTGTGTCTGACGAATTTGGTAATTTCGAATATGTATAGACAAGGTAAAGTGAGTATTTTATAATTAGGAAAAAATGGTTTACATGTGTCAGTCTGTTCTATGTTAACAAGAATCCGAATTAATTTCTTTTGTGCTGTAAAAATAGCACCGGCGTCTGTGCTGTTTCCCCACAACATGATACCGTAGCTAAGCCATGCATACGCATATGCATAGTACGTTACTAGTGCGGTCTCAAAATCGGTAGTTTTTTTGACTTCACGAAGAGCATAGGCAATCGTTTTAATAGTGGGAGTAATATATGGTATTAACAGTTCAGAAATGTATCCTGTGTGATCCTAGTTATCTAACAGTCTAAAACCTGCATTCAATACCTGGGTAAGAGCGTGTCGAGTCACGTATGTGGTATGGTAGGGTCAATTATATATAGGTATTTGCGATATTCATAGTTCAGAAATGTATCCTGTGTGATCATCGAGATACAATACATAATTCATCATCATCAGCCAGAAGACGTCCACTGCTGAACATAGGCCTCCCCCTTTAACCTCCACACTGAACGACAGCCTGCCTTTTGAATCCACTGGATGCCAGCGACTTACTATGTCGTCGGTCCATCTAGTGGGAGGTCTACCTACGCTGCGTCTTCCGGTTCGTGATCTCCACTCAAGAACCTTTCTTCCCCATCGGTTATCGGTTCTTCGAGCGATGTGGCCTGCCCATTGCCACTTCAACTTGCAAATTTTAACAGCTATGTCGGTGACTCTGGTTCTTTGGTTTCTGGTTCAATACATAATTATAGAGTCACAATCGTGCTAAAAAAATGTTTGAACCAAAACTGTTCCAGAAAAATCGAAGAACCGTCCATCGAGTTTTTTTTTTTGTAATAATAATACAGCTTTTAAAATATTTCTAACCGAAATCATAAGGTTAGTGATATTTTGTCACAGTTATCACGTCTATTACTGTACATATCTCTCATTATCTCGGTACTTAGTCGGCACTTTCGTCCTTAATTAAACTCGATGAAGTAATAATTAGCGTACAGAACAGACATTACAGTTTATTTCTGTAATATTGTGCGTCATAAATTAAGCCGTCTTTATTACTCCGTGACTCAACCGCAGAATGATGATGTCCTAGAACAGAAATACCTATTCGACCAACGCGACTGCAGTTTGACCATCAATACGAGAACTCGAAATGGTGACGCAAATAAAAAAGAAAGGGAAAAGAAGACCCATATTTTCTATTTCTTTGTTTATCGTGTACTAGCGGTCCGCCCCAGCTTCGCACGGGTATAGATTATAGCCTATGTCACCCGGGGATAGAGTAGCTTCCCAACAGTGAAAGAATTTTTCAAATCGGTTCAGTAGTTTCGTAGCCTATTCAATGCAAACAAACAAACAAACAATCAAATCTTTCCTTTTTATATTTATTTTATTTTATTTAAGTTTAAATGCTTGCTGTGCTTACAGCGAAGCCAACGCGCACAGCAAGCCAACAAGCCAACAGTAAGCCAACATATATTACAATTTTACATATATTATAATATTAGTATAGATAAATGTCCCACGCAGAACAGATGGCCGATGGGGCCGAAAGGTTCTCGAATGGAGCCCACGGACTGGTAAGCGCAGCGTAGGATGTCCACCCAGACAGACAGATGGACAGACGATCCGAAAATAAAGACCGCAGGGAAACGCTGGATGCAGGCCGCTTCCAATCGGCCCTTTTGGAGTTCGATGGGGCGAGGCATATGTCCAGCAGTAGACGTCCTACAGCTGAAATGATGATGACGAAATGTCCCATGTCATACAATTTCATCTTTCCGCAGGCGTTAACGCTAACAGAAAGTGCGTCTTGTCTAACCCCCTGGAGAGATTGACACAAAACAGGGAGGAGGTTTATATCCTAGTCCTGCAATGGATTGAATGTGCTGCCGATGTGGATGAAAGCTTTTAGCGTCAGGCCATATCAAGCGGTTTAAAATTTTAACACTAGGACTCTCCACCTAGCTTACACAACAAGCAAGCTAGAGCTTGATAAATTTATCCAAGTAAAGTTTCAGTGTTGATAACAACCGCGGTCTACCTCGCCTGATGTTAAGTAGCAGGTCTTTTGATCGTTTTTATCCCTCGAGAAAAGACAACCATATTCTAGCTTTGTCGCGCCTACGCGCGGATAAAAACGGTGCAAAGACAATTACAAAACTGTACTGCAGTTTCTAAGACAACTGGTCTGGAAAAAGCCGCCGAGACGTACTTTTAAAGTACTATTTATTTTGTCAAATCTGCAGTGCCGGTACCTTTCTTTATCGATCGTCAAATTTGACAGTTGAGATCGTCACATTCGATAAAATGTCATTTGTACTCGCTATGATCGATTCTATGGCATTTTTATCGAATTTGACGATTGATAAAGAACGGTACTTGCACTGCCCAAGTCACCCTGTGGTTATCGGGAAACGTAGACACCTTTCTCGCACTTCTCGCTGTGTAGGGTCGCCGGTTCTCGCTTTACCGTCACAGTCGCGCAGGTTTACAATACGTTTTGACTAAACCTAAACTACACCACCTACTAAACTACCTATGACTAAACGGGTTCTGTTTTTCCAGATGACTCCAGCCGACTGTTGATACGCGACACGGCACTAACGAGTTTTCTGATCATGCAAAAATGAAACAGACGTACATACAGGGTTACGCAGATATATATATAGACTGTACTAAGCCGATTTATTTATATTGTACTCAACCATAAACCATAAACCATGATTTTTCTATTTTATTTTTTTATCTGTAAAAAGAAAAGTACACTAATAGGATATAACAGCATTTAAGAACCATGGTTTATTAATAACGCCATAGTTTCATATGGACCCTGTCGGGCACAGCGCAGTAGGAGTTAGATAGACCGTTGGTCCAGTTGGTAGTGAGCCTACCTTATGAGCTTGGGGGCGTGGGTTCGATTCCCACCTAAGACATACATTTATGTGGTGTTTGTTCTATATCTGATTGTTAATATCTATTTAAGTATGTATTTAAAACTATATATATGTATGTATATCAGTCTGTGGCAGCCATATCACAAGCTTTGCTTAGTTTGCGGTCAGATGACCGTGAGTGTAAAAATGTCCCGAATATTATTATTATTATATACGTCGATTTACTATAAAATAATGTTAATATCTCTAAGTACACAACTGGCAGATACTATGAGACCAACCCTGAAAGCGCGGGGAAAAAAATCTGGTATTCCCATTGGCTATTCCATAGAAAACAGTCACCGACAAAATGTATGGAACAGCTGATTTCTGTGCTAGTCCCATAGTTAAAGTTGTTCATAATGATGAGCAATGACCAATGAATGCTTAGTACAGGATAAATGCGTAATTCGTATTCGTAGCTGTCTCGTTTTTGCACTACAAAAAGCGACATATTGTCGTGGCACGTATCCTAGGTAGGCTTCCCCTTCCGCCGCTTCGCTCTGCTCCATTCCTGAATTTTTTGACTTCCGATCCAAGCACATCACCAAAACCACAAGACCTTTAACCATAAGGACTAATTTTGCTTGCCTTAAGTTGGATCAATGCTCCTAGTTGTAGTTGCACGCCGAATAATTCAGTTCTATCGCCATCATCTTGGCAGTAAGCACGTCAGAAGTCAACTGACAAACAAAAACTGGCCAGTACGATTGATAGCTTAACTGTTTAACTGTCATTTTTAGGGTGCCGTACCCAAACGGTAAAAACGGGACCCTATTAAACCTACGATATATTACCTTTATATTAATTATAACTGGTAATTTCGTTATTACGACTTCAAAAAGGAGGAGGTTGTCAATTCGACTGTATGTTTTTTTTATTGATGACCTTATCATTCGAACGTCGAACGTCGTCGCCATTTCACCGAATCTAAATTCCATATTTTATTAATTTTGATGTTGGTTTTTTTAATTGGTAAAATAATTATTGTGTTTTGTGTCGGTACGGAACCCTCAGTGCGCTAGCCCGACTCGCACTTGACTGGTTTATTCTACTTTTTAGTTTAAGTTTGTACATGTAGTAGATCTAGGTATAGTCTTGTAGTCGGTTATTTTCTCTATGAAAATTCTCTTTATCCTTGTTTCCTTTTCCTACCTAACCACGCACGAAATAAAAAAAAAATGCACGAATAAATTCCTCTTTCTTATCATGACACATACTTTAAAATCAATAACTAAGTAGCAATTTGGTGGAACTTCCAGAAGACAATAAAAAATGAATTGGTCATTAAAATGCGCTCCGAAAAGAACGGCCGCACAGAATACTGCGCTTACAAAGTTACCTTTGCGTGCGGCGGCGCTTGAATTTATTTTAACCGACTCCAAAAAAGGGGGTTCTTAACTCGGTTGTATGTTTTTAGGGTTCCATACCCAAAAGGTAAAAACGGGACCCTATTACTAAGCCTACGATGTCTGTCTGTCTGTCTGTCCGTCCGTCCTACCTTTAAACGGCTGTTTCTTTCGAACCGTAATAGATAGCCAGTTGAAATTTTCACAAAATATGTAATGTTACGGTGGATTAACTAACAAATAATAAATAATTAAAAACGAAAGGGGGTATGTCTCCATACAACAAACGTATAAAACGTATCCGTCATTCAACTGGCTTGACTATCTATTACCTATGATATTACGGTTCGAAAAATACAGCCGTTAAAAGGTAGGACGGACAGACAGACCAGCGTAGGCTCAGCAATAGGGGGTCCTTTACTCCCTTTGGGTACAGAACCCTAAAATAAAATAAAACCGGACAAGTACGAGTAGGACTCGTGCTCTGAGGGTTCCGTTAGACGGAACCCTCAGAGCGCGAGACCAAAAAAAAAACTAACTGAAGTTAAAATATTGAGAGACAAACTTAAGTTTGTAGTTGACAATAAGGTTCTTCCATACATTCCAACTACAAAATGTAAGTTTGTAATAGAAAAATAATTATTTTTATGAGTTAATTTCAAATTTATGACTTTCGGATTTATTCCTATATATGTACTATGAGACCTTGCCTCTTGCCAAATTTCATGATTCTAGGTCAACGGGAAGTACCCTATAGGTTTTGATTCCCCTGTGAAATCGCTAAATATACGACATAAACGTTCATATCTTTTGATTGCTTTGACTTACAACTTTTATTTTTTTACAGCCGAAAGAAACCGTAGTAGACCCAAGTATTTAGTATAAATTTGAACTTGCTACCTTTACGCGTTCTTGAGAAAAAGGGTCTTGACAGACGGACAGACAGACAGACAGACGGACAACGAAGTGATCCTATAAGGGTTCCGTTTTTTCCTTTTGAGGTACGGAACCCTAAAAAGCGATCAAAAGTTTCCAAGTTTGACCACCTGCATAACTAACTTTGCAACGAATTCCGTGGAACGTGCAGCAATAAAACGAATTGGGGGCACCTCGTGACTTTGGACCACAATTTGTGGACAATTACATACAATTTGATATGATTTCCATTAGGAAGAGTATAGGGCATTGCGGCGCAGATAAAATAAATAAATTACTGCATCTATAGCTTGCAATGCAAGTCGTTCAACATTAAGAATAGGGGTAAAAATATGGAATCTGCGAGCGTCTTTGTTCGAAAACTCATCAACCAGAAAACGTCTATTACTGAACATAGGTCCCCCCTTAGACCTCCACACTGAGCGACAGCCTACGCTGCGTCTTCCGTTTCGTGGTCTCCACTTAAGAACCTTTCTTCCATCAGTTATCGGTTCTTCGAGCGATGTGGCCTGCCCATTGCCAAATTTGCCCGCGACTCTCACAATGTCGTCGGTCCATCTAGTGGGATAGTAGGGCCTACCTACGCTGCGCCTTCAACCACGGTTCGTGGTCTTCACTCAAGGTCGTTCGAGCGATGTGGCCTGCCCATTGACACTTCAACTCGCAAATTTTAACAGCTGTGTCGGTGACTCTGGTTCTTTGGCAAATATCTACGTTTCGAATTCTATCGCGCAAAGAAACTCCGAGCATAGCTGTCTCCATTGCCCGCTGTGTGACTCTTGAGTTTTTCCAAAAGCCAACATTTGTCGCTTAGTTTTCTTACAGTTTGGACCATTTGTGAAGTCTACCTGGATATAGGTCTGTGGGGACTACGATCAATTATTTTTGGGGCACCATAAAAACCGTCATCTCCTTTCGTGTCCTTCGTTCCCAACTCTATGTAATTATCATAACAACGGCGGACCATCTCTACCCCATTCATAACTCTACGGACCGAATAATGCGTTTTAGATGAGGTGTTGCCACGTAAAAAAATATAATAAGAAACGCTGGTAATAATATAAATTACGCGCTTTCTTCGTCATGTGATCAAATGCACTTTTTGGTGGCAGGGATAACGAAACGTTTTTTTTTTTAATTCGATTCGTAGACCGTTTAATTTACCTACAAAACTTGGAACGTATACAAATACATGTATGCATTTTTTAGGGTTCCGTACCCAAAGGGTGAAAACGGTACCCTATTACTAAGCCTACGCTGTCTGTCAGTCCGTCTGTCCTACCTCTTAACGACTGTATCTTTCGAACCGTAATAGATAGCCAGCTGAAATTTTCGCAGAATATTTAATGTTACGGCGGATTAACTGAGAAATAATAAAAAAGTCAAAAAGTAAAAACAGAGGGGGTCCCCATACAACAAACGTAACTTTTTACGTATTTTTGTATTTGCTCTAATAAAACGGTAATACGTACAAGCGTCAAACTTGGCATGATTATAGTACACACTCTAAAGTATAATAATAAATAATGGCCAAGTGCGAGTCGGTCACAAATTTCTGTTCATATACTCGAGCGCCTGTAGCAAAGTAATTAACTGCATAGCAATTGCTTCGACAATTTTGGAAACCGTTATAATAACTGGTAGTTCTGTTATTTGGACAACCTTATTGTATTTTGTGGTGGTACGGAACCCTCAGTGCGCGAGCCCGACTCGCACTTGGCCAGTTTATTTGTAATTTAGTTGCTAACAAGTTATGTGGTTGTACGGAACACTCCGTGCGGGAGCTTGACTCGCACTTGGCCGATTTTATGTAGTTTTACTTTAATTATGTATTTAATTCTTAGTGGAAACAATGTTAGAAAACAAAACGTCGTTTATTATGCAGTCTACTATCTTTTCTGTGATTTAACCCACATTTTAAACGATGTAAACTTGCAGTTAATTTATCTGCAGCGGGTAAGTCTAGCGGTGAGTTCGCGGGGTGGTGGTTAAGACATACCCTTACCACAATTACGCCGTAATTGCCGGGGGTAAACGCCACCGCTGAATGTGGCCGGCTTTAACTATATCTACTCATTTGTAGGTAAATGGTGCTCAAAGTGCAGACGTTAGGGCCACCGGACTATTAGGACAGCGGAGCATGGACCTTTTGTTTCCGCGACTATTTTGTCGCTCTAGCTACAGAATACATATTAGTAGATGTACAGACGATTCACAAAATCATTTAAATAACTAGCGACTCTTGCTACTATACAATACAGTGCAATTCAGGACGTGCAAGTGCTAACATTAACCTAGAAGTTGCCTCTCTGTCTATCGCGGAATTCTTGTCGCGTTATCTCTGTGTATCGCGCGGCAGGTCCGTCAAGTCGGCTACTTGTAACTTCATACCTAAAATGCGGAGTGCGCCAGGCCTGCTCTAGCACAGTCTTTGTAGAGTATGGAAGTACCCGCACAGTGCCGTGCGTATCTCCATTATGTTATTTCATTCTAACACACTTTTTGTGGTTTAACTTTAAACTCGGACACTGCAAAGTGATTGAAAGGTCAAAAATTAAAATGTAGTTTTTTTATTATTACTTCAAATGTGTTTGTTGTTTGTAATAACTATTGATTTTTTTCTTTGGGTTAGAAACGATCTCACAATCCACTTATGTAGCGTGTTTCAAGTTTGAGAACCTCTGAATGCATCCCAAATATGCAGGAATGCGCGCATCACATGCGGCAATGCACAACTATGCAGCCGATACGAATGTGTTAACTAACAAATGTGCTACATAACTAGGCTATTCCGAAAGTTATTAGCCAAACTGTCTTTATTCTTTATTTTTCTCCATTTGTAAGAAATGAAATTCAATTCAATGTAAACCTCCTTGCCAAAAAATACTGGCCAGCAATAGTTTTTTTTATTTTTATTTCAGTTCTATTTGAGGAGCTCCGAAACAAAAGCCGATAACAGACTTATATAGACGTACATTTTGTTTGAATAAAATGATGTAGGTGGGCTACATCACTTTATTCAAACAAAATGTACTCGTCTTAACGGCCTCTTATACCAAATTTGACCAATTTTAATAATTAAAACTAGCAATATGGTTTGATTGAATTATGGTTTGTTTGTTCTCCGTCGTCCCGTTGCTGTGTGCGTCTGGGCCGTGCGCGTGTAGTAGTACGACTTTTATACCTACGCATTATGCAAAGGGACCCTTAAGTTAAATTACAATATTTGTGCTGGAAAAAAATACATGTCACAGATACATCTGTGTGTGAGTTTATGCTTTGGTTCAAAACACGATAGAATAAACTTTCCTGGTGGAAATTCCTTTCGTAAAAATCGGTGCAACGTTTCACCTATGGCGGGAAATTCAATCAAACAGTTATTTTTTGTCCTTGTAGCTAGACTAGGTAATTATTTTAAAATGACACAGTGTTTGCGCAAATTGTTGGTTGTTCTTTACATTATCATGTACAGCTATTTAACAGTAACGCACCATATTACTTACATTTGTCAATAAACCGTTTGAAACAGCAAAAATTTGTTTATTGACAAATGTAAGTAATGATGTGCATTAGAGATAAATAGCTTTACATGATTTTGTAAAGAATAATAATCAATTTGCGCAAACATCATGATCGTTTACAATAATTACCCGGCCTAGCTACAAGGACAAGAAAACTGTTTGAAATAGGAATTTCCCGCCATACGTGAAACGTACCACCTTAATTAAAATTTTAAAATAAGAATCACCGAAAGTAACGGATATCATTAGCCATCAATAAACGAAATTCGAATTTAGAATGCGCCGATAACGACCGGCGGCAGTCAATAAATTAAGCCCTCAAACACTTAACACGAGTGTTCGAAATTTAAGTTTATTTTTGAAGATCTGTACGGCGGCGGGAGAGGAACCCTTTTCTACCTTGTTTAGTCATTTCCGCTCTTCCTTCCGTGTTGCTCGCGCGTTTTACTAAACTCCACTGTCTGAACTTCGAGTGTTGCTGTTAGAAAAACAAATGTGGGGGAGATTTTGATTGGTCAGGATTGGTTTAGGAGTAACTATTATTTATAAATGCTAAAGGGTCGGCAACGTATTTGTGATGCCTCTGGTGTTACAAGTATCCATAGGCGGCGGTGAATGCTTACCATCAGGCAGCCCGTCTGCTTGTTTGCCACCTATGGCATAAAAAAAATATGCTAAAAGTTTGTAAATTTTACTAGTAAAAAATTGCTATGATCTTGAAATATTATTTTTGAAACGTTCGCGTAAGCGAAAAATTAATTTCATTCCGGTACGGAGAATTTATGTGGTGGGGTAGGTTGAGTGTTTTTTCTTTTTGTATTAATGGCTCTGTGATATTTAATATGACTTATGTTTATAACTTTAATGACAATTATTTTTAATTTATTTTGTTTATAGTCTGTAAGTAGTTTTACTTATTAATCTTGACATTATGAATATTTTATTATTTTAATTCATTTATTTTGACAATTATTGTGTGATATTTAATTTAATTTATATAATTTAACATGAATTTAGGGAAAAAAAAATTAAAAAAAATTTTTTAAAAAAAAATATATATATATCGTATATATGCACTTGGCTTTGGCCCGTGCTTAGTAAACCTCCTGTTGCAGGAGAGAAACGTTTTTCGTTATACAACACAATAATAATAATAATTCTTTTATTCTCATGAGGATTTTGGCGTCGCACGTCTTGTGCATTTGCCAGTATCATATTTGAAATATTTTCATGATAATTATAATCATCGAACTAACAACTCGAAGTCAAACAAGTCACGGATAAGATGAACAGATAACATAGTTTTCATTTTCATAATGGGTAGGCAATAAAACAGTATTTTTTTAAATGTATTTTTGAAGTCGGTGTATTTTATCTCTTCTCCACATCTGTCTCTCTCTCTGTCTGTATGGCCGCTAACTCCTCCTAAACCATGCAACGTATTTTGATGCGGTTTTCACCATCAGTTAGATAAATTTTCACGGAAGGTTTATTTATATAACTAGCGACCCGCCCCGGCTTCGCACGGATGAAATTTACGTGCGAAGCTGGGGCGGATCGCTAGTTTTATATTATAATATATATTAATAGTCGAAATACAAGGTATTAAATTTATTATTATATATTATTATTCTTCATAAAACACTGTTTTAGACTATCACGGTTGTTCACTAAAGTTATAAATGATTATATAAGGGATATTTACCGTGGTAAGGTTGTGCAATGAGCTCTCGATATTGCGGCGCAGTTACATGCACCATGTTCACGGGAAGACGGGCTCACGGGTTTATTCTTCACGTATTGGTTGGCTTGGTTGTTTTGGCTGTACAATCCTAATATAAGATCAATGTTACCCTTATACTAGCAAATAAAGAATTGAATTGAATTGTATTAAAATAATTACGTTTTTCTTGTTAGGTTCAAAAAGTTTATAACAAAAAAGTTTCATTATAATCGAGAACGATTTATGAAAAGCAACTAGAAAACAAAAGTTCAACGTATTTTATCACTTTTTGGCAGCCATAAAGATTCGCCGGACTGTCACAATAAACCTGCTAAAGTAAAGCGAGTAATCTACGGAACCCTATAATGTCGCATGCACGCAACCCGTTTATTATTTCGTTTTCGTTTTTCGAACTGTCACCGTCGATGACAGATGGAGCTTGTGGCGGCTGCGCGTCACGTCTCTACGATTAATTTCTGTTGTCTGTGCCTGGTTAAAAAAATAAAAAGTTATGCTATGTGACGTCGCTTTGTATAAGTTGCCAGGTGTGGATTGAGACTGCGACACAGGTCTTCTCTCAGAGCTTTGATGATATATAGTTTGGATCTGCCTTGAACTCGAGCTAGTACCGAAAAAAGTCTGCCAATAACTGAAGGGGGCGAGCCAAACACGTATTGCACACATTGACATATTCTTACTAGTTCTACATACGCACACTGCAATATTGAGCGGCACACAACTGCAAACAGTGACAATATAACCACTTGACTGCTCATCCTTTACCCCGCATGAGGTAAAGGAATTGAACGAATGACTTTTGATTATCCAATCACAAGCGTCTAGTCGCGTCGAGTCTCCAATCACAAGCTGCCCCCCGCGACCGACGTAGCATCATTTTGCAAAAGGGAATTTTGGCTACATGCGCGATCAAGTGGTTATATTATCTTTGACTGCAAACGATGTGCTCAAATGTCATCAAATGGACGACCAAGTGAGTGAAATGGAGGGTGTAAGTGCCAAAGGGGAAACTGTAGGTAGGTACTAGGTATAACGCTTGCATTTCTGAGGCTGAGGCTAAGTCAGACATAAGATATATTTTTTCCCGAAACAAGGCGGCAAAACTGGAAATAGCGGGGGATTTCGCAGAGCGCATCACTTGAAAATAATTTCCCTAGCGCTGCGTTGCTAATTTCGCAGATTTTTCAATAAACTATCGTTCCTGAGTCTTAAAACTTTGTAATTGCTCAGTTTAGTTAGATTCGGTGCTATTTTTACAAGGTTTCACTGTCATATGTCAAACTCGATGACAGATGGCGCTAACTGCAAGCCAGGATAAGGCAGGGATTTGTGAAAACGCCGCCGTTGTGAGACGTTCTTTATTCGAAATTAAGCAAGGAGGCACGTTTCGGCTATTAGGAGACGGGGAACTGTTACAATTTTAAATATGGAATGGGGGTGAGTTTGTTTGACGTTTACTTTTTTGGTATTTATTATCTGTAGTAGGGTTGAGGCAAACCACAGACTAAGTAAAGCAGCTTTCTAGCTTTACCTATATAGTATGTGAGGTAAAGCTCGGCAAACTGAACCACCGACTTATAGCTGACACTACCAAGGCAGAGCTGGTTCAATATTTCCAATTTTCAAAAGAAAAACAATAGATTCCAAACATGAACATAGTGTAAAAATATTCATTAAGAAACTAAGCGCCGCCGCTGCGCTTCGGTGTAGGGCGAAGTCTATATGAAGACGTTCTGCTAAAACGATAAAAAATAAAATATATTCGGCACATTTTTTCACACACGGTCATCTGACCTACTGACTACTTCTCTTTTCTGTGGTCGCGTCCACTCGTTCCCGACAGTACTTTTGATGTCATCAGTCCAGTAATATAAATAAATAAATAAACAAATATTTCGGGACATTTTTCACACACGGTCATCTGACCCCAAACTAAGCAAAGCTTGTGATATGGCTGCCAGATACTGATATACATACATATATAGTTTTAAATACATACTTAAATTGATATTAACAACCAGACATTTGTGTTTGTTCTAACAAACACAAATGTTCATCGCACAAATGTTTGTCCTAGATGGGAATCGAACCCACGCCCCCAAGCGCAGAAGACAGGTTCACTACCAACTGGACCAAAAATTACAAAATTACTACTAAAGTTATATGATTATTTACGGGCTATATGTTTTTTTTTGTTACTTTATTGAACAACCGTGATAGTTTAAAACAAAATTATTACTCATAAATGTAACAAAGTTGAGCAAAATGGAAAAACATATAGTTTTTTTTTTTTTTTAACTTAAAAATAATTCTTTAGGGCACCCAAATTTGGGTAAAGGTCTGCTTGCTTTTCCATGGTTTGAGGTCTCGTGCTAGACGGGTCTAGGTTGGAGCTCCAACCTTAACAACGTCAACGCACCATGTTCTTCGAGGTCGACCTCTCCCGTGTTTTTTTTTGTTTTTTTTAATGACTTTGATACAAATTCCTTTAGTCGTAATATTAAACATGTTTACTTAGTATTAATAGTGTCAAACAAGTCATACCTAGTCAGAGTCAAGCAAAGTGACGGTCAGGTCAAACTCATGCTCCAGTAAAGTAGCGGAGACTTTACAAGAGGCTTCTATGGAGTTTTGGAAACAACACGAAATGATATGTTCCACCTCGTTATATCTTTCGCCCACACTCGAGCACGTTTGCGAGCACTTAATAATGAATAACTCACCATTTAGTACACTCGAAAATACACAAGTTTAGGAAAACAATCCAACGAGCCGACATGTTTTTTCCACGTTGGCACCAAAACTCCACTTTCCCGTGTGGCGTCTCTGGGATGCCAGTGAACGATTCGCTCGCTCCATCTGTCCTCTGTAGCTCGAGAAAGTGAGCAAACCCGAGGTTTTCCCATTTTAATGCAAAGCTTGTTATTACAGATGACAAGGCTTATATTGTATTAAACTCTCATTTAGTGGAGAAAAACCATGGTGCTTACACACAGTAGTGCGTTTCGCAAGGTGTATTGTTGATTTTTTCTTAAAATTTTCGAAACGCTTGAGGCTACCTTTACGGTTCCCTCCATAGTTATGAAATCTGTATATTAAGATATCATAGACATCATTTAGTAAATAGGTATTTGAATGAATCCAAATAAGCAGGGAAAAAAGCTCTCAGTGTTACTTTCATATTTTTTTCTATCGAGCGAAATGTCCTTAATAGTGATTTGGTCTTTACGGTTTCCTAGATAAAACATTCAATTTTGATATCACTTATTTTTATAATTTTGCTAACCATGGAATACGGTTTCCTAGATAAAACATTCAATTTTGATATCACTTATTTTTTATATTTAGCTAACCATGGAATACGGTTTCCTAGATAAAACATTCAATTTTGATATCACTTATTTTTTATATTTAGCTAACCATGGAATACGGTTTCCTAGATAAAACATTCAATTTTGATATCACTTATTTTTTATATTTAGCTAACCATGGAATTAGACAAACTTAAACTAGAATGACCAAAATTCATCCAGCATCGAACGCTCTTAAACGATAATAAATATAAATAAACCGGCTAAGTGCGAGTCGGGCTCGCGCACCAAGGTTTCCGTACCACCACAAAATACAAAAATTAGGGCAATAAGACAACACCACGCTACTAGTAGCTCGTTTTTACACGCTAGTTTTTACATGAAATAATAAAAACTAATGATGAATTAAAATTTTACCTCAATTAGTGAAGCATTATACTAAAATTATTTACTATTTATTTATCATTATTATTATTTTATTATCACTAATCCTTGTGGATAAATTAAGTCCGGAACTATTCACTCCAAATGGTTTCCCGAAGGAGGAACCAATCCAACCTTTTCAAAAATTATAGTCACTACCGACTCCACTCCTCTTTTGTCCAATTGATTCATAGCTAGGCGGGTCTCACAAATTTACGACCTATAGAACTTCTTAAAGGTCCCGGGCTAAGTACTGAGACAGTTACGGAGAAGTTATTTACTTAAACTTAATAACTAAGCTTACGGTAAGATTTATTTAAGTTCCTGCTGGCTTTTTCCTGCTTTGATTGCTTAGGGTGGGTAATTCGTATTAATAGAACGCGTTTCTTTAGAAATAGGTGTCCGACGCAGGAAATTGTACTGTATCACTTATTATTTAGAGCTTTTTGTCGGGAACTTTCATTGCACTTTATTTTATTATTCGCGATTCTATTGAGAATTTATTGGCTTGGTACGTTTTGTGCATTTCGTAAGTGACGCGTACATAATACAAAATGTTACGACTTGGCGGTAAAGTGTAGGTAGCAAGTGAAATTTTGTTTTCATTTGTAAAAAAAATTACTTACAAAAGTGCATTTTGTTGTTGTTTTTCTAATGGAACCGACGCTACGTTAAAAAACAACGCATAAATTCCCGTCACGTCAGCTACGTTTCGCGCCTAAAATTTCCCGCCCATTTATCGGATGTCAAAACAAAACTCTTCACCGTTCGAGAAATAAAAATTAAAAGTCCCCAGCGACTAAGAATGTCTACGCCAATGAACGTAGCATAAATAATCAGGCGGGAGTACGTCTCGGCAAATTACCCAGAACGGGCGGGTTCGGAATTGATGGCAACTCTGAAATAAGTGCCGCCGCCATGTCAACTATGTTGGCTGTCGGCGCGCGATTCAAGCCTTCCTTTTTTAAAAGCTTTAGTGTGCATTCGAAATTAGGACTATTTATTGATGACTTAAAGCACATATTTGAGTATACCTTGTTCTACTTTAGTACAAATAATAAGGAATTGTTTTCAGTTGTATGTTACAAGTGGTTTTGAAATGGTGCGCATTCGAAATTAGAACTATTTATTGATTTGTTTCAATATTCGAAGGAATGTTTCCAGCCAGTGCGATTGTAAAGATATTTTATTGACTAAATAAGATGTATCTACCTGCATTTGAAGAAACTAATTTTTAACGCCCGAAGCAAAAAGAGGGGTGTTATAAGATTAACGTGTGTATCTGAGTGTTTGCATGTGGCATCGTAGCTCACAAACGGCTTTAACGATTTGATATAGTATATTTTTTTGCGAATCTGACGGGCCTTATTTCGCAAACGATAGCACCATGATCCAAGAAAACAAGGTCTAGCGCTCTGGGAGATGTACCGCAATGACGTCACTGTCCAGTTGCCACTTTATTGTAACAAACACAGATACTAGGAAACATTTTTTTTAATAATCTGTTAAATAAAATACAAAAAGCATTTCAATTGTCATTTGGTTTGTCCGCTCAAGCAAGTTAAGCACGAATTGAATCATCAAAATCACATTGATTTATTGGATTCCCACAGGTAATATACAGATATTGGGGAGTTATAATTTCACGCTACTGTTAACACAGAAAATCATAGAGAGTCCGCCATTGTTCCGTGTATCGTCATCTCTCTCGAACTTGTTGTAAATTACATATTCTGCTCTTGTTTATGCACGTGTACGTGTATCCGTGACATTGATGACATCATTGCGGGACGCCCACGTGAAATTTTTCCTCGGAGCGCTATACCTGGCGGAGTGTATTATACCATGGATAACACTTTATATAAAAGTGATGTATAAAACCTTAGCTAAAAGACAATGACCAAATCACTATGGGATGTGGCGCATTTGGTTTTATTCCGTGGCCACCGTTGAAACCTTGGCTCACGTTGGTAACGCTATGAATACTTTTTCTACATGCAGTCAGAGATGAGATATATTTGTCTATGTTGTCAACATGGGTTGCGTTGCATCCATTTGCGCGGTTATGACATACAGTATCAAATGCATGTTTTGTTTATGAATACTTGAGGATATAATTAAGTTTAATGGAATTTTAGACACAAACTTGGTGAAACTTTTCTCGATAGAATAATTCGGCGAAAACAGGCCTTCTAAAACATGATTTTAGTGTTATCTTCAAATCTAGAAGTCGTTGATAATTTTTTTTTTCATATTCTAATGTTAATTTATGTAGTGTAGTTTAATGTAATTTTATTTATTTATAAAGTTATCATAGTTCTTGAGTAATCCGGAGTTTTATCATAATTGTCACTTACGTCATTTAGTTCTGAGGCGGGCGCCGACTCGTGCGTATCTCTTCCTGCGATTTGTCACTGTTTCGCGCAGGGGCAAAACTCTGATTTGAGCTGACAACATACCGACTCGTACCTATCTCACTTTTTTTTAAATCGATATAATTTAATTTGGACTGATGTAAAGTACATGATACCCCTTGATAACTGTTGTTAGTGATATTATTCTGCATCTAATGACAAAGAAATAAAATAAATAAAAATAAAATAAATAAATAAAATAAAGCATGGTCGAGGGCCGCCAATTTTGGTCATTGGCTTTACAATAAACCTATAAAAAAAAAAACAGTCGAATTGATAAGTTCCTCCTTTTCGAAGTCGGTTAAAAATAAGCCACACAAGGAGGTTATTAAAAAAAATTTTACACGTAAGCAATTTCACAGCTATACTAAAATCTTTTTTTAAAATAAAATGACACCAAATTGTAATTGTTCAAGTTTCGTGCACTTACTGTAGAAGTTATAAGGTTCTAAGGTTTTAAAATGGACGGACAGAAGGAGACAGATAACGAACTTATGAGGGTTCCTTGTAGTACTACTGAACCCTAAAAAGGGAAAAAACACGTTCATTCTTTAAATTCAATACAATTGTATCTTTATCTCGTTTTAATGCGATTGCCGTGTTGTCTTATACGGCGCAATAATATTAGATAAGACGATATCGAAAGTCGGAGCCTTCCTTGGAATGCAGCGGCTTGGAGAATCGAAGCTTCGGAAGCAAGCTCTGGAATATGTTACACATATATTATATATTCAAACCAGCTAATTTTGTCCAAGAAAACAACAGGAAAATCAATAATTAAGTATTAACTTAAGTCCCCCTTCACTGTGTGTACACCAATAAATTGTAAAAAAGTTCAACACAAATAAGATTGTGTTGAACATCACAAATACTTAAAATAGATAGGGCTAATTGTCACAGTACAAATATGGCTTTAACTCACAATTAAAATGGGGCTGAACATCGCAATTATAATAGGGCTAAATATCAAAATTAAAATGGGGCTAAATCTCACAATAAAAATGGGACTAAACATCACAATTAAAATAGATAGGGCTAATTGTCACAGTACAAATATGGTTTTAACTCACAATTAAAATGGGGCTGAACATCGCAATTATAATAGGGCTAAATATCAAAATTAAAATGGGGCTAAATCTCACAGTAAAAATGGGACTAAACATCACAATTAAAATAGATAGGGCTAATTGTCACAGTACAAATATGGTTTTAACTCACAATTAAAATGGGGCTGAACATCGCAATTATAATAGGGCTAAATATCAAAATTAAAATGGGGCTAAATCTCACAATAAAAATGGGACTAAAAATCAAAATTAAAATGGGGCTAAACAACACAGTTAAAATAGGGCTAAATGTTACGATTAAAACACAATTAAAATAGGGTTTAAATGTCACTCATGACATCCAACTATATACATATTTGTGTAACGCAACAGAAAATCATAAAACTATTAAAACGCAACAGAAATGCTACTTGTAGGTACGTAAGTAAGTAGGTAAATTCAAGAAAAACGAATTAAAAAGGAGTTGCAGAGAGGTTTGAAAGATACTGAGAATGGTCCGCCGTGATATATGGCACTCGGTAGATCAGGACGCCACGCCCACTGCTGGGCGACTACGTGGGCTTGCCGCCAACTCTAGCGGTTTCAAGTCTTTTTGTATATGTAATTCCAAGATTCTTCGCGATGATACAGATTCGTAAATCTCGCGAGAACCGCTAAGTGGCTCGAGAGCATAATTATATCAATATGCTACCAATATGTTAGACTGTAGCGTCTGTAGCCACTAGTCAGACATACGACATAATTCAGTAAAAAAAACAAAAAAAAAAAAACAGGTCAAGTGCGAGTCGGCCTCGCGCACTGAGGGTTTCGTACTAACACAAAATACAATAATTATCAATAAAAAAACCGACTTCCAAATTAGTAAAAATTTATGTAATTTCGATTCGGTGAAAGAAATAATAAGGTCGTCCAATTAACCTACGTTGCTTAACTTGGCAATGAATAGAAATTTGTCACCGACTCGCACTTGGCCATTATTTGTTGTTAACTAGAGTGACATACTTTAGAGTGTGTACTATAATCATGCCAAGTTTGATGTTTGTCGTATTACCGTTTTTAGGGTTCCGTACCCAAAGGGTAAAAACGGGACCCTATTAGACTGTCTGACTATTAGATCTGTCTATGATATGTGGATGAGCCTTCAGGCGGAGGCGGCTAGTGCGATGGTAAAACCGTGACGCCGGCATCAGATCAAACAGTTCTTCAGAACACTCCTCGTTGTAAATGCGATAAAAGAACGGCTTTTTTAAAATATATATAATAGGCTTGCGTTTGGCCGCCAACTCTCCTGATGTAAAGCGATGATACGGTCTTCGGTGGAGCACGCTTGCCTAGAAGAAACCGATTCACTCGTGATTTGAAGACACCCAGATTGTAACCATCGGGGATTCAGGCAGCGCATTCCACAGACTAGCAGTTCGCATAATAAATGTGGAATCAAAGCGCTTCGTACTGATTTTCGGAATATCAACCACTAGCAACGCACCCCGGCTTCGCACGGGTGTCTTATTTTTTTTTTACACCTTGGGTTACATTATTGGAGTTTTAGTAAAGATCCCTAATTTTTTTGAAAATATAATATAGCCTATGTTACCCGGGGATAGTGTCGCTTCCCAACAGTGAAAGAATTTTTCAAATCGGTGCAGTAGTTTCGGATCTTATTCAATGCAAACAACCAAACAAACAATCAAATATTTCCTCTTTATAATATTAGTATAGATAAAGCGGTTTCGATGTTTCGTTCCCGCTCTGGCAGTCCGATAGACTGTCTCTAGTCTGACAGTCTCTGCGCATGTTGAGCGGCTCTAGGTGTTCGGTGAGTTTGGCATCGTCGACAATTCTTACAGCTCTACGCTGTATTGCATCAAGAGGCATTGGATTATTGCAGCTGTCCAAGCAAATAACTGCTTGGACCGAGTTTAGTGTCATCTAATGTTAGTAGGATTAAAAAATCTTTAATTTCGGCACATCTGTAGAACACATCTGTCAGTAGTGGCCGTCCACCCACAAGATGGACAGACGATCTAAAAGAGACCGCAGGGAAACGCTGGATGCAGGACGCTTCCAACCAGCCCTTTTGGAGATCGATGGAGGAGGCATATGTCCAGCAGTGGACGTCCTATGGCTGAAATGATGATGATGATGATGTAGAATAGACAAACGATAAATTATTACCACAACAAATTGTAAAAAAAGCTGTGAATGTGTTTGAAATCAGAGAGATATGGCACATCCCTTTTCTAACTCATACTTTACAAGACGTTAAAAATGTCATCGAAGATATTTTTGTTCTATAATGGAGTCGCTGTAGTTTGTAAAATAATTTTAATTAGAAAAATTATTCATATCTAAAAAGTAATAATTCGATCAAATCAACAGAGGATATCGCACACCGTACATCATCATCTTTTCAGCCGTAGTACGTCCACTGCTGGACATATGCCTCCCCCATTGATCTCCAAAAGAGCCGGTTCGAAGCGGCCTGCATCCAGCGTTTCCCTGCGCTCTTTTTAGGTCGTCTGTCCATCTTGTGGGTGGACGGCCACTACTGACAGATGTGTTCTACAGATGTGCCGAAATTAAAGATTTTTTAATCCTACTAACATTAGATGACACTAAACTGCCATCTTGTGAGTGGACGTCCTACGCTGCGCTTGCCGGTCCGTGGTCTCCATTCAAAAACCTTTCGGCCCCATCGGCCATCTGTTCACCGTACATACACTGCTAAAATAGTGGCATAATTGTCAATACATACTAGCATTTTGTTTTATTCTATAGCTATTTATTTGTGTAGCACGTCATGTTTACGCATCGCCAGGTAGCGAGTAACTGAATGTAAACTGCTGCATCGGCGCGGCGCGGCGGAGTTTTAGGTAATGCGGTTGGTGCAATCCTCTGTTTATTTAATCGAAGGTTGGTAGTTAAAATAGCCACACACGAGTCACACAGTGGGCAATGGAGAGAGCTATGCTCGGAGTTTTTTTGGAGGAACGTGGATATTCGTCAAAGAACCAGAGACACCGACATAGCTGTTAAAATTGCAGGGTTGGTCCCATAGAAAAAGTTGTTCGTAATGATGAGTACCTACAATGACCTCCTTTCTGCTTAGTACAGGTTATATGCGTAACCCTGTATACAAGCTATGTAGGGACTTCCAGTTACAGTCAAATTATTTAATGTCTGTAGATACTCAGTAAATTATTATTAAAGCAGCAGACTTTCATATAAACTTTCAACCCCCTTTTATCATCCTTAATTCGGCCCTTTCGTAAAATCCTTTCTTAGCGGTCCTCTACACCCCGTAAGGAATCTACCTGCCAAATTTCAGCTTCGTAGGTCAAGTGGTTTTCGAGATTTCTTGATTAATGAGTGATTATTTTCTAAACAAAAACAACTCGAAAATTGTTGCATCCTTTTCTCACACATTGAAATGAAACAGATGCAAATAATTAGTAGTATTAGTTTTTCAGTCAGTACAACAGAATCAATGTCAAATTTTCTAGCATCAACACCATTCTCCACTCCATTCTACACCATTCTCTGTGCCAAACACGTGTCCCGCATGTGTTTAAAACACTAATTAATTAGTGACTCACGGAAATATGAATGAAATATTAATAGTTCCGATTCATTCAATCCTTCTGAAGATTTACGTTATAATTCTGAGAATATTATTCATAGCTATCGACTTACGCAATATAGAACACTAGCGGCACGCCCCGGCTTCGCACGGGTATAGATTATAGCCTATATGTCACCCGGGGATAGTGCAGCTTCCCAACAGTGAAAGAATTTTTCAAATCGGTTCAGTAGTTTCGGAGCCTATTCAATGCAAACAAACAAACAATCAAATCTTTCCTCTTTATAATATTACTAGCGACCCGCCCGCCCGGCTTCGCACGGGTGTAATTTACGTACGAAGCTGGGGCGGTACGCTAGTTATATACATAAACCTTCCGCGAAAATTTATCTAACCGATGGTGAAAACCGCATCAAAATCCGTTGCGTGGTTTAGGAGTTAGCGGCCATACAGACAGACGCGGAAAGCGACTTTAATTTATACTATGTAGAGAAGAGATAGTATAGATAACTAGTTATCATCATTAGCCCATGTTCAGCAGTGGACGTCTTCTGGCTGATGATGACGATGGCGACATAAAAAAACGGGCCGAATTTAGAACCTCCCCTCCTTTTTCGAAATCGGTTAAAAATCATTTTGAGAAGCACCCCCTAGTCCAGTGGAGGCCGAAATCGGCGCAAATCGCTCGCCGGCCGTCTCGACACTTTTGTGCCGGTTTAATCACGGACACATAAATTGTGCGGGACCAATTCTGCGGCTATCACTTACAGGGTAAAGACTACCGCACACTTTTCAACAGTAAACATAATTATTAGTAATTTTTAAACTTTCGCGATTTGAACACATGTTTTAAATGTTTATCGGGACTTATCACGTATTATTTAATTTAGGTAAAAATATGTACCTTTCGCTCGACGTTTCTACCATGTTACAATGGCCGTGGTCATGAGCAGTCAGCTCGTCAGCTAAATTAAATAGTAATACAGTTACATGCACCATGTTCACGGGAAGACTGGAGAATGCGGGTGGTTGGTCGAACAGTTAAAAAGTTAGGTGCAGACATAAAGATCTACCCTCTTTCTTAGCTTTCTTAAGCTTTGATTTTTCCACAACCTTATCACGGTAAATATCCCGTAAATAATCATATAACTTTTGTTGTTACACCGCGTCGCTGACTTGTAGGTGGGTCGCATGCATTGTTTAGCATGCCATATAAATTTATACTGAGCAGTGGGTCGCGCGATGCGACCACAGCTGCCGGTCACGGTCGCCAAGATAGGAATGGTAACATTATGTTTCCTAGGCATGCGTGCTACACCTTCAACTACATCATCGCCTTCTACCAGGTTAGATTGTGGTCAAAAGACCGATCATAGCCCTTTCCGTAGTTGTGCGACTTTGAGTTTGGTATACTTGTGTTGTGAGTGAGATTACCGTATTTCGACCCTCGTAAATCCGATCGGGATGGGGTTCCGATCCGGTCCTATCTATGTGTTAGAATTTAAACTTTAGCTACATATAGATATATATGCTGGCACCATCTTTAGCTATTTTGCAACTAAAAGTATATAAAGTCAATAAAGTAAATACAAAAAGTATGGATTTGATCAAAGACAAGGGTAGACGGATGATGGTCATAACAATTCGGTATGTAAAGTTTTTTTTTTATTTTTTTATTTCGTAGATGAGGCTATTTTAAGAAACTAATTTCAATATTTTTGTTTTCTATTGAGTAGTTATTTTACAATATTTTTTTGAAAATTGAAATTATGTGACGTCACCATATAGCACAAAATTTCGTTGCGTTGAGAAGCCTAAAAAAGCACCCCATATTGGCAGCCCTGAAAAAAACCAGACAGTCAAACCACAGAAATGAAAAAATATTCTATTCTGTGTGACGAACAGTGTGTCAAATGTATAATATTTTTATTCTTAAAAGGCACAGAAAATAAAATGTTACAATGTGACGTCATTTAGAGGACAATGAAAGTCGAATGATTTCTTAGTTTTATGTTAAAATAAATGGCATCTTATCGTTTTAAAAGGTCGGAGTAGAAAAATAAGGGTTGGCAAGATAAAATCTCGAAATGGTTTTGGAATTGGCATAGATATTTTTTTTTAGCATACCGAATTGATAATACATTTGAGAAATTGAATTGGTATAATTACAAACTAGGTCTTGATTGTTCTGATGATATTAAGCTAAATATCATCTACCTACTCTGAGCTAAAAAAGGATACAAAATATAGATGGTTATGGCGACATGGCGGAGGCATTCTGGCTCCGACAACACGATGGGCCAGACATATTCTGTAAAATTACAATAAGTGTTGAAATATACTGAAATTACACCAACAAGTGTTTAATTTACCCTTTGATTTAATATAATATGTAACCCGGATGACAATACAACAGTTTGGCACCATCGAACTGACCTGATGATGGAGTGATAGTGGAACTCTTCAATGGCTACCAGTCAACCCAAAAAACTGCAAACTGGCGAAACTGCAACAAATGTGGATCTAAATCGGCAGCTTGCGTTGGACCTTATCCGCTTAATGTGGACATCTACCCTTGATTGTGCGGAGGACACATTGTTTCATTACTAAATGTTTGGTCAGCACTAGCTTGACCACTACACTGTCGACCTTAACTTGAGGTAATAGCGTCTATTTTGTTGAACTAAGAATTTCTTCTTGTTGAGCTGCACTAAAACGTTCCGTACCAACTAAGAATAGGGTTGCGTTTTGTTTGACTGATTAAAATTCAAACTATTTCCACCTAAGCCGAGAAAGCAATCGTAAGTCGTCCAAATAAGGTTTGTTTTAGTTGTTTAAGTTATTTTCACGTGGAAGATTGCGATAATGCGACATTTGTCTGCGATTGCGGAATTTGTTTGTACATTAAAATACCTTTTCGAGGGTTGCCAGTGACGGAATTAACGGAATTACAGTATCGGGACACGGGAGGAATTTTAGATAAATGCTTTGGAGGCTTGGTATTGTACACAGTACCTAGGTTAATACGGTGGAAGTTTTTCAAGCTGAAAATAAAGCCCTGCTTGCGCTGCCTGAATGGGTTCCCGACATCTTTATTGTGATTTGTCATGGCTTTAGCTACAGAACTCTACCATATGCATGTCTCGACACTCTTGGCCAGTTATTTTATTGTAAATAAACTAGCATTTGACCGCTACCTCGCCTGTTCTACTTTGAAGCACGCTTGCGTAGAAGAAACCGATTCACTCGCGACTTGAAGACAAGATTATAACCATCGGGGAACACCCATTCAGGCAGCGCATTCCACAGACTAGCAGCTCGCACAATCAATGTGGAATCAAAGCGCTTCGTACGGTAGCAAAGGTCTCAAAAATAAAGACGGACAGACTGAATTTATAACAGTTGTACCTTGTAGTACTACGGAATCCAAAAAAAATACCGAACAAGTACGAGTAGGACTCGTGCTCTGAGGGTTCCGTTAGACGGAACCCTCAGAGCGCGAGACCAAAAAAAAATACTAACTGAAGTTAAAATATTGAGAGACAAACTTAAGTTTGTAGTTGACAATAAGGTTCTTCCATACATTCCAACTACAAAATATAAGTTGTAATAGCAAAATAATTATTTTTAAATGATATAATTTCAAATTTATAACTTTCAGATTTATTCCTATATATTATGTGCTATGAGACCTTGCCTCTTGCCAAATTTCATGATTCTAGGTCAGCGGGAAGTACCTTATAGGTTTTGATTCCCCTGTGAAATCGCAAAATATACGACATAAACGTTCATATCTTTTGATTGCTTTGACTTACAACTTTTATTTTTTACAGCCGAAAGAAACCGTAGACCCAAGTATTTAGTATAAATTTCAACTTGCTACCTTTACGCGTTCTTGAGAAAAAGGGTCTTGACAGACGGACAGACGGACGGACAGACAGACGGACAACGAAGTGATCCTATAAGGGTTCCGTTTTTTCCTTTTAAGGTACGGAATCCTAAAAAGTCAAAATCGAAGGGATAGTAATATGTTAGTACTTTTGTCTATGGTAATATGCTTGCAAATTTTCAAATTGACCATCATCATCATCAGTCAGAAGACGTCCCCTGCTTAACATAGGCCTTCCAAATTGATACTACTATTTAGAAGTAGGTTACATCTACTTCCAAGATTAGTTTACATATAAAATTGCGTTAAAAAAACTTGGACGTATAGAAGTAGTATTGAAATACGTCTGGTACAAATACGAAGTACATTAAACGGAATATTTGATCAGAAGATTTTTGTATTTTCATTACGAATGTAAAGAAACGATGTTTTCCTTTCGGCATGTTATCTTTTTATGATAATTTCTACCTACTTTTCATTTCAAATGGAAGATCTGCATGAAACGTTTCACAAAGAAAAGTACGGTTAGCTTATTATGTTGCTTTAACTGATGATATTTTCCACGAATAGCAGCGCAAGTACGGTATTTAATCGATATATCGATAAAAGTGTCACAAGGACGTGGAGGTTCTCTATTATAGGGATGGGATACAAGATGACGTGATGAGCGGCACGCCATTTTGAGGAGGTCCTAGATTATGTAACTTTGTGGCGCGTCCACTCTATGGAGCGTCCTTATACAAACGTGGCTGACGTGCCGCAAGGAGGTCCTAGATTATGTAACTTTGTGGCGCGTCCACTCTATGGAGCGTCCTTATACAAACATGGCCGACGTGCCGCAAGGAGATTCTAGATTATGTAACTTTGTGGCGCGTCCACTCTATGGAGTGTCCTTATACAAACATGGCTGACGGCATGCGGCAGCAAGGAGATAAAACATGGCAACAGCCGCTTCATAATCTTCCTACCACCATGGGTCTGTATGCGGTTGTATTTTGTTTTTGCTTCAATGATACTGTGGCATGTAGCATCATCTGCATGATGTTGCCGCTTGTGGCATCCACATGTTGCCTTGGTATAATTCCAGCTTAAAACTTTGTAGCAAACTTTAAATACCTCTAGTTAGTTTTAAGTTATAATTGGCCAACTAGATCAGCATTCACTGCTGTTAGTTCCACAGACTATACCCTAGACTAGTTCACCATGTCACAGACTATGCCAGCTAGGTATAGTCTGTGTTTACTATGTTCAGGTTAAGATCTCTCAATTTATGTTCAACTAATTTGAACGTAATTTAAGGCGAAATGGAACTGTACACTTGTATGGCGGTAATGCGGCGCTTACCGATATGGCGCTTTCAAATATTTTCAATATTTATTTTTTCTTTATTTTCTACAAAAACGCTTTTACAAAAAACTGCGACCACTAAAGTATTTGAATGATTGTTAGGATAACACACAATTTTTTTTTTTATCAAAATATCTTCTATAGAATCTAAATGAAGATGATTCAATCCATTGAAGGGAACGTAAAAACGGGTGTTTTTTAGGAAAGTTTACGATTTTTTTTCTATCGAGCCAAATTTCTGTAATCGTGTATCGGTGAACACATCCGAATAAAATATTTCATGAACATTTATTAAACATAAAGAAATAATGTCAATTAATCGATTTTAAAGGTCTACTTTTGAATATTCGTGATGACGAATCGTCAAATTTGAAGCATATTTCGTCTTAAAGTAACTTTTTATTTTATTAGGGCAAGTCTAAATTAATTAAACAAAATAGAAGCTAATACTAATACTACAAAAACAGACTGCCCATAGACTGTTAAAGGTCTGAAGACAATCCAAATGCTCAATCTCAGTACCAGTTGGCAGCGTACCCAGCATGCTGGCGGCATTACCACGCTGAATGGCAATGCTTATGCGTTGAGCCAGAAACATGCCAGCATTTTGGTCACGCGTCGCATTAACCAGGCGTTCTCAAAGATTTTTTAAATTGTTACACTTATTACTTATACCTTATTTTAAACAATTTCAAGATAATATTGTATCTAATCGGTTGGAAATTCAGTTCGAGCGTAAATAATATAAAATAATGTAAAATAAAAAGTTTGAGACATGTCTATCGCATGACTTACCTTTCTATAAAGCTTTGGAGAAACTCATGCAAACAACGATATTTAAAACTATAGATACAACATCATTATAATAATGTATATTTTTATTTATTTTTTAAGTTATAGTTGGCAAAAAAACTTACGGGCTGTCTGGAGGCTGAAGTCGCCGTCGCCTATGGATAATTGTAACACCAGAGGCATCACAACTACGTGAGGGAAGCGCCAACGTGGAATTAACATTTCGGCTCTTGTATTATTTTCCTAAACTTGTGTTTTTTTTAAATTCCTCATCAGCTATTTTTGTACTCGTCATCATCATCATTTCAGCCATAGGACGTCCACTGCTAGACATAGGCCTCCCCCATCGATCTCCAAAAGGGCCGGTTGGAAGCGGCCTGCATCCAGCGTTTCCCTGCGATCTCTTTTAGGTCGTCTGTCCATCTTGTGGGTGAACGTCCTACGCTGCGCTTACCGGTCCGTGGTCTCCATTCGAGAACCTATCGGCTATCTGTTCTGCGTGATATCGAGTCTATTATGTCTTCTGTGCCCTGCCCACTGCCACTTCAACTTGCTAATCCGGTGGGCTATGTCGGTGACTTTCGTTCGTCTACGGATCTCCTCATTTCGGATTCGATCTCGGAGAGAAACCCCGAGCATAGCCCTCTCCATAGCTCGTTGTGCGACTTTTGTACGACGTGCAGACGTGCGACGTGTTTGTTGTGCGACGATTTTGGTACTAAAATGTTGAGAATGTGCGATAGAGTATATAGCTCTGAACGGGCAACGTCTCTGAGTCCGCTTTGCGGTCAACAGTTTCTCATTCGTATAACAGCCCCGTCAGTCCTCTGAATAATTTTCACTAAAAGAATATTTTAGGGGAAGATGGAATTTCGTTATTCACATTAACATTCAAAATACAGCCGTGAATAATAAGAAAATTGGTAAGAGGCGAGAGGTTAATGTAACCGCGTGGTTCCGTAGTAAAATATTAATAAATTTGCGGTCTCGCAGTTTCACCCGCTCTTTTATAGGAACCATGAACTTAGAATATGATGAATAACATGAAGTATAATAAGTATACTTTTATCCCGGAAAAGTACAATTCTTTGTATATATTTAAAATTTCATTAAAATCCGTTTTGTTATTACGGTGTTAAATGCGGATAAACATACACACTTACACAGAATTTTCTGCATTATAATTAAAAATAATAGTAGAATAAGTGGCAAACAAGCGACGGTCCACCTGATGGTTAGTGGTCACTGCACCTACAATCATATTGCCTGAGGCATTGTCAGTACATTGCCTACCTCTAAGGACTATTTTAGAGGCGCCAAAAAACTACATGAGTTTTCTTGGCGCCAACCAGTCTTCACAATCCTTATCATAGTTTTAAAAGAAAACATGCTTGTGTGACTAATTAAAACATACCAGAGGCCAAAACTCGAAAAGTTTACTGCTAGCAAGTGAAGAGTTCCACTATTCACCTCCTGGCTTCATCATCAGATCAGTTCGACGGCACCAAACCATTGTATTGTCATTCAGAATGTAGAAATTATACTTGCGGATTACATAATTGTTATTATCAGTCAGTTCTTGAAGCTGTTGACGCGTACGTCTACCTAGGACAAACAGTCGAACTAGGTAGGTCCAACTTAAAGAAAGAGGTCAATCGGCGAATCCAACTCGGCTGGGCAGCGATCGGTAAACTTCGCAACGTCTTCTCGTCCATAATACCTCAGTGCCTTAAGACGAAAGTCTTCGACCAGTGTGTGTTACCAGTGATGACATGCGGCACTGAAACATGGTCTCTCACTATGGGCCTCATAAACATGCTCAAAGTCGCACAACGAGCTATGGAGAGGGCTATGCTCGGGGTTTCTCTATGATATCGAAATTAGAAGATCCGTAGACGAACGAAAGTCACCGACATAGCCCACCGGATTAGCAAGTTGAAGTGGCAGTGGGCAGGGCACATATCACGCAGAACAGATGGCCGATGGTCGAAAGGTTAGAATGGAGACCACGGACCGGTAAGCGCAGCGTAGGACGTCCACCCACAAGATGGACAGACGGCCTAAAAGAGACCGCAGAGAAACGCTAGATGCAGGCCGCTTCCAACCGGCCCTTTTGGAGATCGATGGGGGAGGCCTATGTCCAGCAGTGGACGTCCTATGGTCCTATCCTGAAATGATGATGATGATGATGACATATATTATATTTGCAAAGTTTCAAATCAATACACAATTTAGTAGTAGGTTTCAATCGATTTCCAGGATTTGTTTACATAGTTCGTCAATTAGTAAAGCTGAAACATTGTGTTAATACACGCATATAAAATGTTATTTTCTCCCGCTATTTGATCGTTTTCCCACACGTTGATAGATGTCGGGTAGCTTATAAGCATTTATCTTAATTTAATTTCTTTAAACGTATTAGATTTTTGTATTATTTTGTATCGACGTCACAGAATAACAATCATACTTATGCAAAATAGGGAAAACAAATTCTGCAGTTACATAAAACCTAAATAAACGTAATTGACAGTTTCCGTTTTCCTCCTTGACGCGCGGAACTCTATTAAATCCTCCACTTTGAAGGAGCCCCTCTGAATTTAAATTAATATTATTTCGTTGATTGAAAAATCACGAATCAAATCAAATGTACGGAATACATAAGTAAAATTATACCTACTGCGTAAAATATAAATTAATTTCCTGAGTACCATCTTCTAGATCGAAATACGAACGGAAGTGCAAACACAGAATTTCATTTATAGACAAATTTGTCATTTTTTAATTTGATTTTTGTCTATTGCTGAGAAGGCTAAAGCCATTCTTCCTAATTTTAGTTTCATAAGTATGCCCTAGTAAAGTTGTGGAAACTTTACATAAGGCTTCTGTGAAGCTTTGGAAACAACGCGAAAATACATGTTTCACCGCATTATATCACTTATCCACACTCGAGCACGTCCGCGAATACTTAATAAATAATAATTCACCATTATTACGCATTAACAATTTAACACTCGAAAACACAAGTTTAGGAAAAGAATACAATGAGACATGTTTTTCATGTTGGCGCCAAAACTCAATATTTTATATTTTTTGTATAGACAAATTTGACATATTTTTTTCAACCATTGCTGTCCAGGCTAAAGCCATTAAGGCCATACCGCCTCGTCTTCCTAATGTTTTTTATTGTCATAAGTATGCTCAGTAAAGTAGTGGGGGCTTTACAAGAGGCTTCTATGGAGTTTTGGAAACAACACGAAAAGACATGTTTCACCTCGTTATATCACTTGACCACACTCGAGCACGTTTACGAGCACTTAATAAATAATAATTCACTGTTTACTACACATTAACACTCGAAAATACACAAGTTTAGGAAAATAATCCAACGAGACGACATGTATTTTTCCACGTAGGCGCCAAAACTCCCTAAACAGCTTGACACTGTTTAATGTTGCCAGATAAAGAATGACTAAAATTGCTAAGTTTCTGTGGCTACATACGTTTTGCTATACATCTGTTATTTTATCTGTGTCACAACTTTTTATTTGGCTTCGGAACGTTAGCACATTTAGCCAGTGTCAAGTAAAAAATCACATACATATTTTCGTACAAGAACTAAGTGCTTTTCAATTACAAAACCTCGACCAAAATCAATAAGAAAGTATTGAAATATTCCTCAAAAAAGCATACAATAAAAGGTGCAGTAATAGCACCCCCCTTCAGAGGACAAAAGATGACAAAAGGCAAATATTTGTATACTAATTATAATTTCCGAACGAAAGTTGGCATTTCATTAAAACGCCAGAGTCAACAGTGATGGGAAAAAAAATGAAATTCAAAATGGCCGCTAGCCGAGTCAACAGACGGTCCGGTATTTTTTTTGTTTTGGAACCGTTTTCGAGGATTTTCTTTTATTTTTCCAATGTTATGCCTAATTTAAGGAGTTTACACGTTCACTGTTGAAATATAGGACAGGTTGATAGTTAAATTCGATTCAAATTCAAATTATTTATTTGTCAGAAAATTGCAAATGCAAATGGGTTGATTTGCGTGACATCTTCTCGTCCAAGATACCACAGTGCCTAAAGACAAGGGTCTTTGACCAGTGATGACATATGGTACTGAGACGTGGTAACTGTTGGCCTTTTGGAAAAACTCAGAGTCACACTGCGGGCAATAGAGAGAGCTATGCTCAGAGTTTCTTTGCGCGATAGAACCCGGAACGTGGATATTCGTCAAAGAACCAGAGTCACCGACATAGCTGTTAAAATTTGCAAGTTGAAGTGGCAATGGTCAAGCCTCATCGCTCGAAGAACCGATAACCGAGGATCTTGAGTGAAGACCACGAACCGGAAGACGCAGCGTAGGTAGGCCCTACTATCCCACTAGACGCAGATGGCAGGCTGTCGTTCAGTGTGGAGGTTAAAGGGGGAGGCCTATGTTCAGCAGTGGACGTCTTCTGGCTGATGATGACAGTTGAATAACCTTCGTTGTCATCATAATCAGCCAATCTTAGTCCACAGGCATTGGTATCAACCACGGCATGCAAACCAGCAGTTTTTTTGTGTCATTGTATTATTTTCCTAAACTTGTGTTATTTCGAGTGCTCATGTGTAATAATGGTGGATTATTGTTTATTCTGTTCTTGAACGTGCTCGAGTGTAATTGCCTTTATTAACTAAACAAAATACACGCTAATACTAACACTACAAAATCAGTTAGACTGCCCATAGACCGTTGAAGGTCTAAAGACAATCCAAATGCTCAAGCCCACTACCAGTTGGCAGCGTAACCAGCATGCTGGTGGCATTACCACGCTGAATGGCAATGCTTATGCGTTGAGCCAGTAACACGCCAGCATATTAGTCACGCGTCGCATTAACCAGGCGCAATTAATTAATTAATATAACGAGGTGATTAATATAACGAGGTGAAACATGTATTTTCGTGATGTTCCAAAATTCCACAGAAGCCTCTAGTAAAGTCTCCGCCACTTTACTAGGGCATTACTTGGGCTTGACCGTGACTTTTTTATCGCGAATAAATCCGCGTTCGAGTTGGTAAGCGAATTTTATCTTGTCACTTACGTCATTTAGTTCTGAGGCAGGCGCCGATTCGTACGTCCTCTTGCAGGCGTATATTATATATAATACATAGGCAGACTGTTTCGCGCACAGACAAAACTTGGATTTAAGCTGTCGTTAGCTGGATACATCGACTTATGATTCTAATTCTATTGTACGAACCGGTATTCTGTGGAAGACGCTGCCTGAATGGGTGTTTTCCGATAGTTACAATCTGGGCTTCTTCAAGTCGCGAGTGAATCGGTTTCTTCTAGCCAAGCGTGCTCCAAGGTAGACCGCATCATCGCCGAGGAGGCGGTAAAACAAAGCATTTTTTTACATACATTTGCAAAACTAAAGTTATATGATTATTTACGGGATATTTACCGTGGTAAGGTTGTGGAATGAGCTCCCGATATTTCGGCGCAGTTACATGCACCATGTTCACGGGAAGACTGAAGAATGCGGGTGGTTGGAGAACAGTTAAAAAGTTAGGTGCAGACATAACAATAATGTCCATACTGGTTACATATAGTACGGAAACAGTATTGTTTGCGGATGGCCCCCGATTAGTACAATAGACGGACAAACAGCGCTTGTTTGTATTAATATATCGTATTTAGTTAACCATAAATTGGCAAAAGCTGTAGGGTCTCCAATAATCTACAATGTTTGTGAAATTTTCTTTAACAGTTTTACAAAATCATGAAAAATAGGCAAGAGTCCTCTTTTAGACAAAAATTGTCTGTGGCAGAGGGCCCGCTCTTCCGTCTCTACAACACATTATGGTATATATATATATCTATACTAATATTATAAAGAGGAAAGATTTGATTGTTTGTTTGTTTGCATTGAATAGGCTCCGAAACTACTAGACCGATATGAAAAATTCCTTCACTGTTGGGAAGCTACACTATCCCCGGTTAACATGGGCTATATTATATTTTCAAAAAAAATAGGGATCCTTACTAAAACTCCAATAATGTAACCCAAGATGTAAAAAAATAAGATTTACAATTTTGACGTTGCGTGTTTGACAGTTCTAAGACAGGACAACGTCTGTCAGGACAGCTAGTCTATACTAATATTATAAAGAGGAAAGATTTGATTGTTTGTTTGTTTGTTTGTTTGCATTGAATAAGCTCCGAAACTACTAAACCGATTTGAAAAATTCTTTCACTGTTAGGAAGCTACACTATCCCCGGTTAACATAGGCTATATTATATTATTTTTTTAAATAGGGATCCTTACTAAATCTCCAATAATGTAACCCAAGGTGTAAAAAATAAGATTTGGAATTTTGACTTTGCGTGTTTGACAGTTCTAAGACAGGACAACCTCTGTCAGGTCTTCTAGTCTAGTCTATACTAATATTATAAAGAGGAAAGATTTGATTGTTTGTTTGTTTGTTTGTTTGTTTGTTTGTTTGCATTGAATAGGCTCCGAAACTACTGAACCGATTTGAAAAATTCCTTTACTGTTGGGAAGCTACACTTTCCCCGGTTAACATAGGCTATACTATATTTTTTTTAAAAAAGGGATTCTTACTAAAACTCCAATAATATAAGCCAACGTGTAAAAAAATAAGATTTACAATTTTGACTTTGCGTGTTTGACAGTTCTAAGACAGGACAACGTCTGTCAGGTCAGCTAGTATATTATAAAGAGGAAAGATTTGATTGTTTGTTTGTTTGCATTGAATAGGCTCCGAAACTACTGAACCGATTTGAAAAATTCTTTTACTGTTGGGAAGCTACACTATCCCCGGGTGACATAGGCTATAATCTATACCCATGCGAAGCTGGGGCGGACCACTAGTGGTATATATACTTAAAATTACTTAATTCTTTACTATATATTTTTTTTATTCAATAGAAGAAAATTAGATATATGAAGTTGAATGAGATAAGATAATTTAAAATTAAAACACGGATAGATAGTTTTACTTCAATTAAAACATACAAAAATCAATGTGTGTGTGATGTGTTTGTACGTATGTTATAATAATATTAATTATATTAAGTACTTATAGTACAGAATACATAACTACACTTACCTCAGCAATATTATTTAAATAATTAGCGACTCTTGCTACTACACAATAAAGTGCAATTCAGGACGCGCGAGCGCTAACTACCTACAGCTATATTAACCTCTCTGTCTATCGCGCGGCAGTTTTGTTTAGACGGTTCCCGCCCCGTATACAAGCATACTTGTAGCTTTATGCGAGTGCGCCAGGTTGTTTATAGTTTAAAACTAGCGACCCGCCCGCCCGGCTTTGCACGCGGGTGAAATTTGCGAAACCGGGGCGGGTCGCTAGTTATATATATAAACCTTCCGTGAAACTTTTTCTAACTGATGGTGAAAACCACATCAAAATGCGTTGCGTGGTTTAGGAGGAGTTAGCGGCCATACAGGCAGAGAGACAGACAGACTTGGAAAGCGACTGTAGAGATAGAGATGTCGCATTCATAGTGTTCAACGTTAGTTGTACGCTATGTCATCGTAGCTCTGGCATCGCGCGGCGTTGTACTCGGATCGCGGTTACCATACAACTAACCAAAAAGTCCGCGCAATGCGTAGCGTGCGCCGAGTTTTGGCCCGGACATTTTTTGCACGTTTGTTACTCTATATATGCTTATTTTATCTCTATGTATAGTAATAAAGATAAGAAAAAAAAAACTTTTATATCATCAAACTAGTGACTCTTCTTTCAGTGACATGTATGTAAAAATTCGGATTTTCATCGAGTTTTCGCTATTTGTCTGTCAAAAATCGCACAATGCAGCCACCATACAGACAAATAAGTCTACCACACCGCAGCGTTTCCCAGGAAATCGGTACAATCCGTGCGTAAACCGATCGTAGGGATGTAGCTATAGTCGAGGGATTATAATTTATCGATAACTCGTTACGAAAAATAAGAGATTTTATCTTTTTATTAACCCCTTAACTATTTATTTAGTGACAATAACTTACCTATTTAGTGACAATAAATAACGAGAATTAATAATAATTTTGAATTGATAAATAATTGTCGGGTGCCGTACCTCGTAGACCAGCCCAACAAAAATTCACCACAATTATTCTAACAATAATGCTCGATAATAATTTTTACTCAAACTTTTTGGATTTTCGCTTTTATAATTTAAAAATTTTAAAAAACTACGGATTCGAGTAAAAAATTATCGATTACATTCCAGAAAAAAAAAATGGAAGTATTATACCTACAGAAAGTTTCCACTTTAGCATTTACAAGGGAAATTATATATATTATCATTTATCTGTCTTCTAATCACGAGTGAATCGGTTTCTTCTAGGCAAGCGTGCTCCACCGTAGACCGCATCATCACTTAACATAGCGAGTTGGTGGTCGAACGCAAGCAATAAATAAAAATAAATTTAAAAAAAAGGGTTGGTGTGAACTTGGTCGTCCATTTGATCATCTCGTTTGCAGTTGTGTGCCGCTCTATTTTGAAGTGTGCGTTTGTGGAACTAGTAAGAATATGTCAGTGTGTGCAGAACCTCGCTCTTTCAGCTTTTGGCAGACTTTTTCGATACTAGCTCGAGTTTAAGGCACATCCAAACTATACATTATCAAAGTTTTTATCTGTCAAAATGTTTACAGTTTGCGAAACCGAGTTCAAAATTATCGATAACATCGCATCCCTAGCACGCAGCCTAGGGCGTTTCTACCGTGTATGCTCTACGCCCTTTGTCGACCACGCCATACCCCCCGAGTGACGCAAGCATCGCCGCGGGGCGTGCATTACGCTTTGAACCCCTGTATAATCTATTATACCATACATCCTGTATGTCTTAGTTAAATCACAGGATTTCATCCGATGTTATAAGCTTCTTGATCTGGCAGAATGGGTTTATCTGCCTTTGCCATAAATATATTTGCTGGAAAAAAAAAGTTTATTTGCCCGCCTACTTATCCATCTCAACGAACAATAACTGTTTGAAGATTATATTATACCTACATGTATATTTGCAAAGTATATTAGTCGCGAGGAGCCAAAATTAGTAATAAATAACTGGGAAAGAGCGTGCTGAGGCACGCATTTGGTAGGGTTCCGTAGCCCCAAGCCATATAATTATTCAAGTCCCATACAAAGTTCAGAAATTTCATCATCATCATTTCAGTCATAGGACGTCCACTGCTGGACATAGGCCTCCCCCATCGATATCCAAAAGGGCCGGTTGGAAGCGGCCTGCATCCAGCGTTTCCCTGCGGTCTCTTTTCAATTAAACGTTTCTATTTTTCTTTGTTATAATTTACTCTTATTTAATTCTTAGAGAGAGAGAGAGAGAGGTATGGTATGGTGGGCCTACATCTCTCAGAGAGAGAGAGAGAGAGGATAGGCCCTAATCCACCATGCTGGCCCAGTGCATGTTGATGAGCGGCATTGTGTCTTTAAACTTTTGAGTTTCTTGAACATACCGGTTTTCTCAAGATGTTCTTTTAACCGTTTTTGAGCGATGGCGTCGAAGCTGCACATAACTAATTTAAGTACCAAATAAGTCATTGGTGCTGGGCCGAGGATCTAACCGGGTGCCGTCAGATTGTAAAGCGCACATGCTACCGCCCGGCCACCATCGCTCAGAGCTACGCTTCACTGGCTTCTATATTAGGTATCATCTCTCTACTATCTAGTTACATTAGGTCTTGTCTATGAATCCTTAGAGGTTTTGTCTATGAATCCTTAGGAATAAACCATCTAGATGCTATGTTGGAAGGGCTTTTTGCCTAGCTGGATAGTTACTACTTAAATACTTAATAATTGATTTAGTTCATTTATTAGTCTTATTTTTGGGTCTTAGGTATACTAATATACACTTGACTACGTCATTTACAGGATAAAAATCACAATTTAAAATGCACATGACACAAATATACAATATAGGTACACATACCCTTTGGTTAAAATGGCCTTGTCAGTGGATTGCACACTACCTGACCTGACAGACGTTGTCCTGTCAAAATTTAATTGTTTGACTTATGGTCATGAGTTGATACAAAAATCCCATAGAATAGTAATAGGGTCCCGTTATCACCTTTTGAGTACGGAACCCTAAAAAGACATGCATCATCATCATCATTTCAGCCGTAGGACGTCCACTGCTGGACATAGGCCTCCCCCACCTCCCCCTCCAAAAGGGCCGGTTGGAAGCGGCCTGCATCCAGCGTTTCCCTGCGGTCTCTTTTAGGTCGTCTGTCCATATCGTGGGTGGACATCCTACGCTGCGCTTACCGGTCCGTGGTCTCCATTCGAGAACCTTTCGCTACCTCTACCTTTTACTACCTAAATACTTAATCATTAATTGCACACAAGCAGACCTGACAGACGTCCTTTCAACATTTCATTAGTTGAGTTAGTGTCATGAGTTTATAAAAAAAAACCATAGAATAGTAAATAGGGTCCCGTTTTCACCCTTTGGGTACGGAACCCTAAAAAGACGTTCCTCTCCTCCTCGCGTCGTGCTCCTCATGTCTGAGGGTCGTGACCCCCACCCCCCATCAGTCTCTCCTTTATGATTTTACGCCATCTTCCCCTATCCTCGGCGACATGCAGCGCATCGTATACTGATGTGTCTAGGGTGGTACGAAAAAGACGTTCAGGGGCCCAAGTCTGCTAATTTATGAATGTTTCAATGGAGTGTCGATAGAGTGTCGTTGGAATAGTTTTACACATTTGGTATTCTGCTAGTTATTTAAGACCAGTGGATTTCTAATGACCTTCCATCGAACTGCCATTGTAATATTTGGTATTCTGTTCTTCAGTGGCGTATCAGTGTAAATTCAATAGTTGAACATTTGGTATTCTGCTCGTTATTTGACGTTTGTTTCAATGGCCTTCCAATGGACTTTTTGACATCGAACTACGATTGAGTTGCTATTGGACAGACACACCTTTTTTTGTGAAAGTGCAAGGGTACAAGTGTTTATTAAGGGCTTTAAATAAACACAGGAGCCCTAAAAAGTAAAAGAAAGTTGATTTACAAAATGAGGCCTGCAGTACCAACATTACGTTGGCGTATTTTATCATTAGCCAACGTCAGTGACCGCCGACGCCAACTGCTGCTCCAGCGCCGGAAATCCCGCGCTTTATTAAGGCTTACTATAGATCCTTTTCGGGATCTACCTGAGGTTCTACGCGACTGGATCCTACCAGACACTAGTTGGCCAGAGTGTGTTTCACAACGTCTTACAGACCACAGTTACGAGGGTTGTGAGACAAGACACAGAAGCGTTGAACCACCCCTCTGTCTACAAAAAATATGTCGTATGGCCAATGCAGCGTCAAGAAAGGTATCAAATTAAGGCAAGGTGAGTACCTACATAGGATTACTTATTGCTATGGTAACTACTATATTTGTATGTACTTGAGGTATGCTTTTAATTCGAATTTATTTTTGCTTGGTAAGTACATACATATTCAAATAAAAAATTAAACTAAAATATTGTATTGTGTGATGTCTTTATTGTTATGTATCTACAGCTCACAATCAGTCACTAATAATTTAACTTAATAGTAAAAACATTTTTTTAAACAAGCATTTATGGGGGCAACTCGATGGTGTTATCTTGTTGCGTTCATTAGTTCCTACCTTCCGACTCCATCATCAGAAAAGCTCCATTGTACTATTATAATGCATTGTCATCCAAGTTACATACGTGTACCACACTCTAAAGAGGTTAAAAGAAATTAAATCCAAATATGCCGCACAATACTCCTTCGTAACCTCAGTACATTAAAAACTGGCTAACGTCTAAAGATAGCGAGAGTATTGCAGTGATGCGCAGGTTTGCAACCAAGTTTCTGGGTGGCACTGTAACTGTTATGGGTAGGCGTGGCGCTTATCATCAGACGAGCGACTTCTCGTTACTCGATAGTATCAAAGATTATATACTAGAGGCGATAGTATTAAAAAAACTTTTCTTTAATCATTTTCTGCTTCCTATAGGTTAAAGATTAATTAAGATCTGGAGCGGAGAGTATATTCGACACAGAATCCGCATAACCGCCGTGTCAACCTCGAACTTCAACGGGCCGCGCATTGCAACAGGCTCTCGTCGACAGGCTGTGGAGAGAAAGAAGACTTTAAAAATATGTAAGTATACCTATACAGTCACGTCATGGGTTAAAACATGCATACATTTCTATTTACTTTATATTTCTTTGCATGACAGTGTAGGAGATATTTAATAATTAGTAACTAAAACATCACAATTAAAAACAATATTTTTGTTACAGATTCCAGGTGCACATTTACATTGGAGATGCGGCGATTATACAATAAGCATAATATAAATTACTATTGAAAATAGCTTTTATTTAAAACAGTTTTATTTAATTTCATGATAGATTCAAGTCCATAGTCATTTTATTCTTTAATAATAATTATCAGCTACCTACAGAGATACTGAAGATCTTGTAAAGCTTCAAACTTAGTTCACTTTACTCATCCCACCCTCACATACCTACACATCCCTGCTCCATCTAATTAATTTCTGTTCTAATTAATTTCTATTTCACGGTCAATAAGAGACTGGCCTAGCCGAGTTTGGGGCCCACTGTTAAGTCAATTATAACCTATATTAGACTATGTATAACTTACGCAAATGTGATATTGTAAAAGCGTTTCAGAAATAAATGTTTATGTTACTTAATAAACTTTATAGTTCATAGCCTGAAGTCAATAAAAGCAGCATCTTGAAAACAGAAACTCTAATGGTATATTAGGTTAATAATTATTATAGCAATTACTTACTGTTTTGTTCTGATCCAAAACTTGGAAGGTCCTTAGGTGAGGTTAGTCGCTGTCTGAAGAGTGCACAATTCTGCAGTATCTTCTCTGAAAAAGTAAAAGTTTTCATGAAGATTGATAATATTATGATGTACATCTTGGAAAAGACTTCAAACCACACAATTTATTGAACATAAATCCCAAATAAATACTTACACTTCTTGCTCTTTTAGCACAGCAATCAGATACTTATTTACACTGATAAATTACTAGGTAAATAACAATTATGGATATTTATTTATTTATTTACTTTGCGCTGCGCTTTAGTTTCGTTTTGGTTTCGTTTTTTTTCTAATTATGTCACAGACAGGATACTTTTTTTGCTCTTTGGGCAAGCTAAAGCTTTTAAGGCCATACCGCCTCGTCATCGGTATTTTTACTGTTTATTTCCTTTAAACGCATTTTATAATTATAATTGGTGTGTTTTATTGATGAGGAAGTTTTGTACAATCAATACAATCTATAATATAGCAATTTCATTAACAAAAAAGGAGATAATAGTTTGGTATTAAATAATACAACTTGTGGTAGGTTTTGACAGGCAACATCGATCGCAGTTGGGCTGACACTCCCACGCCATTCCGTTGAAAGGCCACTGAAGTTTTAGCAGAATACCCTTTTTGTCACTTTCATAATAGAATCACAGTGGAGTGTCGTGGGAGTGGCAGGCCAATGGGATTTTAAATAAATTAGCAGACTTGACGCCCAGTTTTCCCGAATTTAAGTAATTTCTGGGATACTTATCCAATTTTTAGGGTTCCGTACCAAAGAGTAAAAACGGGACCCTATTACTAAGTTTACGATGTCTGTCTGTCCGTCCGTTCGTCTGTCCTACCTAGTAACGGCTGTATCTTTCGAACCGTAATAGATATCCAGTTGAAATTTTCACAGAATATGTAACGTTACGGCGGATTAACTAACAAATAATAAAAAGACAAAAAGTAAAAACGAAAGGGTAAAGGAAACTCCATATATAACAAACGTATTTTTGTATTAGCTCTAATGTAAAAACGGTAATACGTACAAGCGCCAAACTTAGCATAATTATAGTACGCACTCTAAAGTATAACAACGAATAATACATAATGGCCAAGTGCGAGTCGGTGACAAGTTTCTGTTAATTACCAAGTTATAACTGGTAATTTCGTTATTGTATTTTGTGGTGATACGGAACCCTCAGTGCGCGAGCCGGACTCTCACTTGGCCTGTTTATTTTTAATACAAGTTTTATATTTATTATTTTTTTCAAGTTGTTTTCTTATTATTTACCCTATCAAGTGTTTTTATGTAAACTCAGTTTTATTAGCCACATTCTAAAAGTTTCGCTTGGAACTGTAAAAGTAATCCTTGCTCCGAGATGTCTGTCAGTGTTGGAGTGTCACAACATTTGGGAACGCTTCTCACCATAAACATTTCAAAGGGAATTCAAAACAGCTAATTTAACAACAAAACGTTCGCTTTGCTCTGACTTTAAACGACACGAAACGTCAAGACAATAATATTTATTTTAGACCGAACGCACCTTTACTGATTCTAAATTTAAACGCTCCCGCCATTTCTCTAAATGTCAAACTGTTTCTTTTTCTCGTTCGGAAACTCATATCAAAGGAGTGCCGTTTAGAATTCTACAAATGCTTGATTAGTTGGAATTTTTATCGTTTCCGAATACAGTTAGCTCTTAAGCATTTCCGCGGTTTTAATTTACTCTTAAAGAACCAAGATTGATTAGTTTTTAGTTTTATGTGGTTTGCGGTAAAGGTTTTTTATGCGTTCGTAAATTCCGCGATAAATCTGTGAGCTCTTAAGGTTTTACTGTCGTGTGATAAAATTGACTTTTTTAATGACACTGGCCATGCGCTTTTCTACGTACGTAGAGGTCTTTTCAGACTACGCTGTGGATTTAAAAAGTTGTGCCGCTGACCACCACCACCACGGTGGACAGCGACACAGCTATTTCAAAAATTTGTCACTGCTAGTGAACAACGGGAATGATCGGTAACTAGTTCGCCCCGAACTGTGTCCTCGCGTCCCATAAATAAATAAATAAAATAAAATAAATATTCGGGACATTTTTGCACACACGGTCATCTGACCCCAAACTAAGCAAAGCTTGTGATATGGCTGCCAGAGACTGATATACATACATATATAGTTTTAAATACATACTTAAATAGATATTAACAACCAGATATAGAACAAACACAAATGTTCATCACACAAAATGTTTGTCCTAGATGGGAATCGAACCCACGCCCCTAAGCTTAGAAGGCAGGGTCACTACCAACTAGACCAACGGGCTAAATCTACGGAAACACTCGATTGATTTTGCCTATATTCGAACTTAAATACAATTGGCCGAGCGATGGGAGGTCTCAGATTCTAACGGCTAATGAGACAAGTCGCTGGTCGATGGTTTGTGTTAGCTTTTCAGCCAAGAAATCACCTTTTAAACTGTTTTACACACAATTCGTTTACACTTGTTATCGCTTCGAGGTTCGAGCAAAGAAAGAGAGTGATTGCAATGCAACCGCCACTTATATACTGTGTTCGTTGGCAGTCGACAAAAGACTGTCAACTGTCAACGAACACGTGTGAACTTCGCCAATACAGTTTCATTATAATGGTGTTGTTAGTTCATCTATCCATTAAATGATTAAACTAAAGTTGTTCTACATTCGGCCATCCGACTCAATTACACGTCCTCGTGTATACGTGTCATGTATTATATGATAATAGACGTTATACGTGTTAATTAAATGTGTACTTTACAATCTTATTTTGAAGTCTTATACTATCGTTTTATGTTACATAATATCAGAATGCAACTGCATACTGAAAAGCACATCATATCAGACTAAAACCGAATCTGGTTTAGTTAAGTCAGTACGCAACTGCGTACACTGTCTCTTACGCAACTGCGTACATCGGCTCTTACGCGACTACGTACACCGGATCTTACGCAACTGCGTACAATGTCTCTTACGCAACTGCGTACATCGGCTCTTACGCGACTACGTACACCGGATCTTACGCAACTGCGTACAATGTCTCTTACGCAACTGCGTACATCGGCTCTTACGCGACTACGTACACCGGATCTTACGCAACTGCGTACAATGTCTCTTACGCAACTGCGTACATCGGCTCTTACGCGACTACGTACACCGGATCTTACGCAACTGCGTACAATGTCTCTTACGTAACTGCGTACTGGAGGCTCCGCTGCAGGCTCAGCTGGCAGGTTCGACGGCAGGCTCAGCCGCAGGCTCAGCCGCAGGCTCGACAGCAGGCTCAGCCGCAGACTCCGCGGCAGGCTCCACTGCAGGCTCCGCTGTATGCTCCGCCGCAGACTCGACCGCAGGCTCGACAGCAGGCTCAGCCGCAGGCTCGACGGCAGACTCGACAGCAGGCTCAGCCGCAGGCTCGACGACAGGCTCAGCCGCAGGCTCGACAGCAGGCTCAGCCGCAGACTCCGCGGCAGGCTCCACTGCAGGCTCCGCTGTATGCTCCGCTGCAGACTCGACCGCAGGCTCGACAGCAGGCTCAGCCGCAGGCTCGACGGCAGGCTCGACAGCAGGCTCAGCCGCAGGCTCGACGGCAGGCTCAGCCGCAGGCTCGACAGCAGGCTCAGCCGCAGACTTCGCGGCAGGCTCCACTGCAGGCTCCACTGTATGCTTCGCCGCAGACTCGACCGCAGGCTCGACAGCAGGCTCAGCCGCAGGCTCGACAGCAGGCTCAACGGCAGGCTCGACAGCAGGCTCAGCCGCAGAATCGGCGGCAGAAATTTGCATATATAACAATAAGTACACTAATCGGATATATAATCTGAAGAACTTTTAACATGAGCACAGTTATTTAGTAATTAGTATTAAATTAATCATTAGTAAATAAATTATAATCAAGAAAACGCAAGGAATAAAACAGCCACTTTGTAAAATAACTATTAATTAGGGCTCTAAAAAAAACATGACTAGCAAACAGGTTTTGAACCACTTAACAAAAGACAAATTACACTCTGTGGACATGGGAAAATAAGAAGACATCTGTAACTTATTAATCCCGATTCTGATTTGTTAGCTTTTCAGCCAAGAAATCACCTTTTAAACTGTTTTACACACAATTCGTTTACACTTGTTATCGCTTCGAGGCTCGAGCAAAGAAAGAGAGTGATTGCAATGCAACCGCCACTTATATACTGTGTTCGTTGGCAGTCGACAAAAGACTGTCAACTGTCAACGAACACGTGTGAACTTCGCCAATACAGTTTCATTATAATGGTGTTGTTAGTTCATCTATCCATTAAATGATTAAACTAAAGTTGTTCTACATTTGTTTGACTATAACTTGCGTAGTCGATCCGATCTTTATGTAACACTGATCTGCAGGGCAATCGTGCTAAAAAATTACAGACGAATCGTTGACGAAACGCAAACGCTCCACAACTTTTGGTCGATTTCGTATCGGCGCGAATAAGTTGATATTTTCTAGCTTTATCACAAACGTTCGTTTGACAGCGTCTACGTTCCAACTGTGATCGGGTTGCGTTTCGTCTTTGGTTAAAATTATTAGCGCGATACGAAATCGACCAAAAGTAGTGGAGCGGTTGCGATTCGTCAACGATTCGTCTGTAATTATTTAGCGCGATTGCCCTGCTGAGCTTTTCTCTTTGTTCATTCAAATACCTATGTACTAAATTTAATTATCTCTACGTTGGTACGCTGCCAACTGGTAGTGGGCTTGAGCATTTGGATTGTCTTTAGACCTTCAACGGACTATGGGCAGTCTAACTGTATTTGTAGTGTTAGTGTTAGCTTGTATATTGTTTAGTTAATAAAGGCACTTGCCCATTATCTCTACGATATTTTAATATACAGATTTCATAATTATAGTAACCGTAAAGGCACATTTTACATTACAGCTATACTTTTGAGAAATATGAGAAATACCTCTAAAATAGAAGTAGCGAAACGCACGGCTGTGTGTAAGCGCCATGGTTTTGCTCCGCTAAAAGCGACTTTAATTCAATATTAAACCTTATGGATATCTGTAATAACAAGCGTTGCTTGAGATATATCTCTAGACAGTACCCATAAGCGGACTTGCCGCACCCGCTGCCGCGCGATAGACAGAGATAACGCGACAAGAGTTACGCGATAGGCAGAGGTGCAACTTGTAGGTAGTTAGCGCTCGCACGTCCTGAATTGCACTTTATTGTGTAGCAGCTTAAAATGATTTTGCGGAGTGAATCTTCTGTACTTACTGATATATATTCTGTGGTATAGGGAAAGCTATGAAGCTGTGACGTGATATTTAATAGCGAAGTCTGAATCGCCCTTTATACGTCCCATCCTAAGTAGGCTTGCGCTTTTTATTTCCACGTATGACGTGTCTTATATTTGCGCGTTGCTCGTATTTTCTTATTGCTCTACGTTTATTGGTTTTCATAGGGTTTTATAGCGTCTGGGCCTCGTGTTCTTCTGCGCGCTAAGATTATCTCGGTCACTCTCACTCTGGTGACGTTTGTAATTAGAAAGACAGAGACGGAACACATTTTCAAAGACACGTTTTAATTTAGTTTTCGGCACAATTTACAACAGAAAAGAAAATTGTTTTTTAAAAATTAGAACGGCTGTCAAGGCATTTTTGCAAGGTTGTAGCCAGTTGCACCCATATAAACGAAACATCAGTCAGCAACTGTGATGCGGAAAAAGACAAACATTCTAGTGTCACATTGACACTTGCCAACGTAACCAAACCCAAGCTATCACTTCCCTAGTTTACTTAGCAAGCTTATTAGCTAACTGAAAATGAACGACAGCGACCAGTATTACGATTCACCATCTGACTGGTCGCTAAAACAATTGGTCGTAGATAATAGTTAAATTTTTATATTTCAAATTTTAGTAATAGCATCTAATTATTATTATATATTGTTTAATATAGTTTAGTCATTTTAAATCAGCTGAGATTTAACTGATAGCAATCGTACCTTTACAGGTCCTCAAGAGTCAAGATACAACCTGTGCCTAGTGTGAGGATCGTTATATCAAGGACACAAAATCCCTGTATAAACATGTTTAATTTACCAATTTTACCCTCATCATCATTATCACCAGCCAGAAGACGTCCATTGCTGAACATAGGCCTCCCCCTTATAACTCCACACTGAACGACAGCCTGACATAGCTGCAGCCACTGGATGCCCGCGACTCTCACAATGTCGTCGGCCCATGTAGTGGCATTCACCCACAAACCGGCTCCAACTCAGCATAATGCTAGCTGCCAACAACCAGCGCTGGTCTTCCGTTGGAACCGGTAGTGACGTCACTACGGAAACAGTTTTTTTTTTTAATATAATAAACCCACGTACCGGACAACGTCCGTTTTCCAATTTTCAAATTTTTCATTAATATCTATAATCCGGAGAATGGCTGGACGGAATGCTGAAAAGTGTTTTTGAGAGAAGGTAATTGACGCTGTCAAACAAGCATTTATCGCTATGACAGCGACGACCGGTAACGTCAAAGTTGCTAGTTACCTAATAAGCCTGCAAAAGCATTCTGTTGAACTGAACTTCGACCTATAGCCAACTATATTATATCCACAAGCCCCAGTAAGCTCCCAAACAACTCCAGGATCACGCCTTCGCAAGCACGCAGCGTCTTGTGTTCTCCAATTTTCCCTTTTATTTATACTGGCAAGTACAGATTATGGTCTTATGAAAGGTTGCGCTTTTGCCATTTTTGGCGGATTATGAAAAATATGTTTTTAGCGGGAACGGTGGGAAGGCACGGTTTGTGCATTATGCCAATATCAGAATCAGAATCAGAATCAAAAAGTGTGTGAACCTTGTGTAATGATTTTGTAAATCATGTCGTGAATTTTATTGTATTTTATACACATTTCTAATTAATTCGTATGGAAGTTAATAAATCACATTGCAGTAAATATCATTATCTACTTAATAGTAGTATTTTAAGTGTTTTTATATAAGCTTGTATGTTTAAACCTAGTTTTTAAAAAGTAGTTTATAAGTCTAATGACTAGATTGTACTTTGCTTTTCTCTGATTGGTCGACCTCGACTGGGTGTTTACCGATTGGCAAGTTTACGCGCGGAGGGTAAACAGTCAGTTAGGCAGTCTCGAACGAGCTTTCAAAGGAGCAACAGCTCTCTGTATTACAAGTGAAAAGTATAAAGGTGTAAAATAAGTGTTGAGAATAATGGTGTCAATATCTAAATTGTGAAACGTTGTAAAATAAATAATGTGATTGTACCCAAGGTGTCTGATTTGACTTGTAGTAAAGTATCTATTTTATACTAAAACATGACTTGCTGACTTTGATAGCCCATTGGTCCAGTTGGTAGTGAACCTGCCTTCTGAACTTGGGGGCGTGGGTTCGATTCCCGCCTAGGACAAACATTTATGTGATGAACATTTGTGTTTGTTCTATATCAGGGTGTTAATATCTATTTAAGTATGTATTTAAAACTATATATGTATGTATATCAGTCTCTGGCAGCCATATCACAAGCTTTGCTTAGTTTGGGGTCAGATGACCGTGTGTGCAAAAATGTCCCGAAATATTTATTTATTTATTTACTTACTAAGGCTGGACTATCATCATCTTTTCAGCCATAGGACGTCCACTGCTGGGACATAGGCCGTCTTCTGGCTGTCTTCTGTTCTAGCGGATTATGATGATGATTACTTCATATTTTATCCAAGTTTCCACACGATGTTAGATATTAAAAGGTGACTGTTACTTAAATCAGTTAGTCATACAAATGGAGGTTTTACAAATATTTACTGTATCGTCTTATCAGTTACTCACGGCACGGTTAGCAAGCTAGCTCATAGCCTGTATTCTAAGAAATCACGTAAGCAGGAACTGACGAAAACAAGGTTTTTTGAATTATAAGAAAGGACAAGAATTAGCATTCTGGGAAGTCTATCTCATCATCATCAGCCAGAAGACGTCCACTGCTTAACATAGGCCTCCCCCTTTAACCTCCACACTGAACGACAGCCTGCCTTTTGCATCCACTGGATGCCAGCGAATCTCACTATGTCGTCGGTCCATCTAGTGGGAGGCCTACCTACGCTGCGTTTTCCTGTTCGTGGTCTCCACTCAAGAACCTTTCTTCCCCATCGGTTATCGGTTCTCCGAGCGATGTGGCCTGCCCATTGCCACTTCAACTTGCAAATTTTAACAGCTATGTCGGTGACTTTGGTTTGGTGGTTTGGGAAGTCTATCTAGATAGAGTTAATTAGTTCCCTATTAGACGACATCTTATCTCATACACTTCGTGACATTTTTCTAAGGGACAGCTGATATTTTTTTCGCTATTTTAGTGTTGGTCCTTTGATACCTGATCTAAGGGCTGGTGATCCGCATCCGTCCTACCTGGACGGATGCTTAAAAATGGAGACGACTGGACACTAGTGAAGCTGACGGCAACTCGTGGCCCTCTCCAGTCCCCAGCTAGAACTCTGGGCGCCTGTTTCGGGGGAACACTCGACAAAATGTATGGAACAGCTGATGTTTTTTTTTGCTATTTCAGGTTTGGTCTCATAGTAAAAGTTGTTCATAATGATGAGTATAACGACCCCTTTCGGCTTAGCATACCCTTTCCTTACAACCCTGTATATATATTAAGGCCTGTTCAGACCTAAGCGTTATTCGCTTACGCTGTGGGCAGCGAAAAATACCGCGAGGTATTCCGCTGGCAGTTCATACAATACCCGGCGGAAAAGCGCGCGGTATTTTTCGCTACCTACAGCGGTAGCGAATATCGCTTAGGTCTGAACGGGCCTTTACAGTTACCAAAAGCTGGTTCCATCCCTCGTCGTGGATTATCGAGCATAATAACCGTTCTATGCATACAGAAGGAGTTCTGGGAAACTCATAATTGATTTTAAACTTGCATGGCTAGTTTTTCCACTGTGGGAGCTCTCAGTTCGTTGTTTTCAGTTTCACGTGTTATTTTCGAGAATAATCGATAGTAACATCGCGGGAGATTAACTTCTGGTTTTAATTAACTAGAAGGAAAGCGTGACATAATAAAGTCAAACCAAGCCTTATATACAATGTTTGTCCATTATACGTATTCTGAAAACTTGTGCATAGAAGAATCTGTCAAAAGCAGGGTGCCCTGGCAGTGCAATGGGCAGCTCACATCGCTCGAAGAATGTTTTTTTTTAAATATTATAAATAGGCTTGAGCTTGGCTTCCAACTCGCCTGATGTTAAGCGATGATGCGGTCTACGATAGAGCACGCTTGTTTAAAAGAAACCGATTCAGTCTCGACTTGAAGACACCCAGATTGTAACTATCGGGGAACACCCACTCAGGCAGCGAATTCCACAGACTAACAGTTCGTACAATAAATGTGGAATCAAAGCGCTTCGTACGGGTACCGATAACCGGTAGGGAAGATTGGTTCTTGAGTGGAGACCACGAACCGGAAGATGCAGCGTAGGTAGGCCTTCCACTAGATGGACCGACGACATTGTGAGTCGCTGGCATCCAGTGGATGCAGATGACAGGGGGTCTAGACAAGAGCCACACACTGTTGCGTTCACGCCTGCGGAAAGATGAAATTGTATGAAAATGACATTGACAATGACATTAGCATGAGATAAATTATCTGAAGCTAATGTCATTTTCATACAATTTCCTCTATCCGCAGGCGTGAACGCTAACAGTGAGTTAAAGTCATTTTCATACAATTTCCTCTTTCCGCAGGCGTGAACGCTAACAGTGTGTGGCTCCTGGCTGTTGTTCAGTGTGACGTGTTAAGGGGGAGGCCGAGTAGACTCCTCAAGTGGACCTACCTTGTATGTCATAAATTTCCAATACAATTATGATATATCGTCATAATTGAGTCCGGCTAAAATGGTCTACTCAATCGGTGCTGCGACAACACGTGTCAGTTTGAAACGAAAATGGGTAATTGTGTAATACTGAGTTGTAAGAACAACTGCAAATAAAGTTGGCCGACAGAATAAAGATATTTCTTTTCACATTTAGGTACGCACAATTTAACACGCTTAGTTTTCATACAGTTGGGACCGCTTGTGAAGTCTACTTCACAAGCGGTCCCACTAGATATAGGTCTGTGGGGAGGCCCCTTTGTTAATCAGTGGACGTCTTATGGCTGATGATGATGAAACTTAGGACTTTTCCCCGTGAATTTTGTATCAGACCTAACATACATGTATTTTTCAATCAATGATTAGTATACATAGACAGTAGTATACATAGTAGGTAGCAATAGAATATTATACAAAATGTACAACGCTTTTTATCAAGTAAAACGTAGTGGAGTTATATTCCTGAGACGACGGAGTCGCTACACCGTACAAGTCATATGAGACACGCGACTTATGGCGAGAGTCCAAAATTGTGTGGAGCAAGAGTTTTTTTTTTAATTATTAACTAGCTGCGCCCCTCGGTTTCACCTGTGAGTTTAAATAGTCGTTAAGTTTTCTGAAATTTTCCATGTTTCTGCGCAATTTTCTAATTTTTTTCCGTAAGATAAGAACCTTCTGCAAAGTATAAGACAACATTTAAAAAAAATATGATAAGTCTTGTGTTCATATAAAAATCCCATAGAAAAATAGCACTTTCATTTTTTCCCTAATTTTCCAATTTTTCGTGTAATTTTTTCAAGTTTTTTTCCCCCTTGAAGCCTTATATTATAACGAATATTAAAATTAATATAAAATAAAATAAAATTAATAATTAAAAAACCCTTTTTTTCGTATTCTTCTCAGCTTAAACTTTCATTTGATATCTATATCATGATGGTAGAAAAAGGCCAAAGGTTGCCTGGAAGAAATAGCTTAAGGCGATAAGGCCGCCCATTATACTGCCGTTTATTTGATTTTATGTTACTTTAAGTTTCATTTGTATTTTCGGTGTGTAATAAAGTTGTATTGTATTGTATTGTAGATAAGAAAATGTTGTCTGCCATCTTGAAGCGTCTGCGATATTGAATTTTGTGTGACGAATTTTATTTTTCCTATTCTTCTCAGCAAACCCTTTCGTTTGATACCCATATCATGCGTGCATAAAAAATAACTGGTCCGCCATCTTTGGGAGTCCGCCATATTGGATTTACACTGACGTCACTTAGCTGACCTTGTCATCCAAACTAAACGTGAATGCAAAATTTCAGCTCAATCGGTTGGGGTTAGCTGTTTCAAAATTCATTAGCAAGATTTGACCCAAACTAACAAGGCAAGCTAAATAAAAGCTTGAAAAAATATTAGCCAAATCGGTCCAGCTGTTCTCAAGTGATGCGCTTACCATCGAGCAGATTTCATTATTATTAAATTCACATGTATAGATTCACCTCCATTCCTCTTATAACTTGGGACAGCAAAAGAAAGCCAGTCCAAATACAGTACAGAGCGAGGGGAATTGTATTTTTTCATGAAATTTGCGTTTAGAATATAAAATGAAGTAGTATGATGGGTAGAGCCCGCGTGCTCGTCTCTTTGTTCTAACAGTTTTCAGATGTACATTTTTACAGTGCCACAAACTCGCTTCTGGTCAAGAGCGTTCCGTAGTACCAACTACTACAAGGAACCCTTATCTATACTTCTATACTAATAATATAATGTACCGATTTGAAAAATTCTTTCACTGTTGGGAAGCTACACTATCCCCGGGTAACATAGGCTTTATTATATTTTCAAAAAAAATAGGGATCCTTACTAAAACTCCAATAATGTAACCCAAGGTGTAAAAAAATAAGATTTACAATTTTAACTTTGCGTGTTTGACAGTTCTAAGACAGGACAACGTCTGTCAGGTCAGCTAATTAGATATATAAATAGAAACTCTTTATTGTGTACACCAGAAATAAAAATTACAACACGATAGAAAACACTTACGTGCTAGTGCCACAAGTGGCGGCCTTATCGCTAAAAGCGATCTCTTCCAGGCAACCATTGGATGGAAAGAATTTACTAAATAGAATCGACGGGAGATGCTAAATACTTTTTATGATACCATGAAATAAATACTACTAAATGATACATAGAGTATAATAAATAAATATATATATATATCTATACATATATAAACACACATAATACAGACGAAAGTTGGATCCAAATTTTTAGAACCTTCTAAATTCTACAGGGTTACGCATATAGGCTGTACTAACCCGAAACGGGGTGATTGTACTCATTAAAAACAACTTTACTATGACCAACCCTGATATACAGCGTACTATATATCAGCTGTTCCATAAATTTTGGAAAGTTGCTCATAATGATGAGTACAATGGCCTCCTTTCTGCTTAGTTCAGTCTATATGCGTAATCCTGTATAGTTATTAGGTAAGTGCATGAAACTTGGCACAATAACACTTTTCGTAATAAAGTTCTCATTTTTAAACGAATAAGTAACTAATTAATTGTGTTATTTGTTTCAGGTAAGCCTAACATAAAATCTTCACTGCGCGGAGTTTATGTGAGTTTATGAATTCTTCACAAAATCTTTCCTCTGTGCGGAGTTTGGTTTGGCGTCGCACTCCTGTGCATTCGCCAGTGTCATCATCATTTCAGCCGTAGGACGTCCACTGCTGGACATAGGCCTCCCCCATCGATCTCCAAAAGGGCCGGTTGGAAGCGGCCTGCATCCAGCGTTTCCCTGCGGTCTCTTAAGGTCGTCTGTCCATCTTGTGGGTGAACGTCCTACGCTGCGCTTGCCGGTCCGTGGTCTCCATTCCAGAACCTTTCGGCCCCATCGACCATCTGTTCTGCGTGATATGTGCCCTGCCCACTGCCACTTCAACTTGCTAATCTGGTGGGCTATGTCGGTGACTTTCGTTCGTCTACGGATCTCCTCATTTCGGATTTCGCCAGTGTCAAGTCTTAAATTATTATCAAGTTTAATGACATATCGTCTAACGAGTCGCATAGTCACAGTCAGAGTCAGTCAAAGTAAGTCACGGTCAAGTGACTTACAGCGGGCAATGGAGAGAGCTACTCGTATGCTCGGAGTTTCTTTGCGCGATAGAATCGGAACGTGGATTCGCCAAAGAACCAGAGTCACCGACATAGCTGTTAAAATTTGGAGACCACGAACCGGAAGACGCAGCGTAGGTAGGCCTCCCACTAGAAGGACCGACGACATTGTGAGAGTCGCCGGCATCCAGTGGATGCAGATGGCAGGCTGTCGTTCAGTGTGGAGGTTAAAGGGGGAGGCCTATGTTCAGCAGTGGACGATTTCTGGCTGATGATGATGACATTGTGTCTATTTTTTTCTCTATCCGGGCGGGTTCGAGCATTTTGCCCATTTGCCATATTCACAACTCTGGTTACAGCAATGATATTCAAAATAAGTTTCTATTTAGTAACAGTCTTCATACTCGTTCGTTACAAACTTGCTGCTCCTGGATTATAAACACAGCGTTACAATGTCTTCTATAGAGCTTTGGAAACAACACGAAAACACGCGTTATATCTCTTACCCACACTCGAGCACGTCCAGCATTAACACTCGAAAATACATAATTAAGAAAATAATACGAGACATGTTTTTTGGCGCCAAAACTCGACGTTTATAGTTGTCATTATAAAACTTTTTTTTTTGCTCAAGACAATTACATCGTGTCTATTTTTCTCCCATTCGGGCAGGTTCGAGCGTTTTGCCCATTTGCCATATTCACAACTCTGGTTACAGCAATGAAATACTTACTAATATTATAAACGCGAAAGTAACTCTCTGTCTGGATGTTTGTTCGCTTTTCACGACTAAACCGCTAAGCCGATCTTAACGAATGTTGGCAGGATGATAGTGTACATCATATGGACGGACATAGGGCAGTTATTCTCCCAGAAAATGCGGGAAAACTGGAAAATCGCGGGATTCAGCTAGTTCTAAACAAGTTTCTATAACAGTCTTCATTCTCGTTCGTTACAAACGTGCTCCTCTTAGAATATAAACACAGCGTTACAATTTATTTTAGGCCGTAAACAATGCTAAGTACTTCCGCCACACGGTTGCCGGCTACGAACTAACATTTTGAATTAAATAACTGAGCTAAGCAACATATTTAGGGTTTAACTCAGTGGTTAAGTTTAACATAAGTTTGACTCGGCATAACTTGAAAAGTAGTTTTTTAGGGTCCGTACCTAAAGGGTGTAAACGGGAACCTGTTACAAAGTAAAATTACTGTTGCTGCTTTTGAAAAGTGTGCTTCGGACATTTTGTGAATGTTGATATTTCAAAATATTTAGAACACATTTTTTTAGGGTTCCGTACCTCAAAAGGAAAAAAAACGGAACCCTTATAGGATCACTTCGTTGTCCGTCTGTCCGTCTGTCAAGACCCTTTTTCTCAAGAACGCGTAAAGGTAGCAAGTTGAAATTTATACTAAATACTTGGGTTTACGGTTTCTTTTGGCTGTAAAAAATAAAAGTTGTAAGTCAACGCAATCAAAAGATATGAACGTTTATTTCACATATTTTGCGATTTCACAGGGGAATCAAAACCTATAGGGTACTTCCCGTTGACCTAGAATCGTGAAATTTGGCTAAATGCAAGGTCTCATAGCACATATATAGGAATAAATCCAAAAGACATAAATTTGAAGTTATATCATTTAAAAATAATTATTTTGCTATTACAAACTTACATTTTGTAGTTGGAATGTATGGATGAAGTTTATTGTCAACTACAAAGTTAAGTTTGTCTTTCAATATTTCAACTTCAGTATTTTTTTTTTATTTCGTTGGACTCGCGCTCTGAGGGTTTCGTTGGACGGAACCCTCAGAGCACGAGTCCTACTCGTACTTGTCCGGTTGTTTTTTTATTACCAAATAGATGGGATTACTTAATAGTTATTCCCACTTATTCTGGTAATTATAAAAAAAATATTAAAACAAAAATTTGTTCATGCCGGTGTTTTTTTTTTTTGTAATATTATTTATTGATTTATTTTTATTATCTTAGAGAAACTAACGGTGTTAATTAACAGAGTTAATAATTAGCTAGAGACAAAGAGGCCATTTAGAAGTTTCTACTTATAAAAAACAGAGTACATTATATGAACGCTAAAACATGTGAATAAAAAATATAGATGTATAATATTACTAGAACAAAGAAAAAAGCAATAGACAAACTAAGATGTGCACTTAACAAATTAAGAAATAAACAAAATGATTAATATTATGATAGCCAAACATGGTTTTGTCACTTTTGCAAATCCATATATATATTATCTATACAGTACTTCTATACTAATATTATAAAGAGGAAAGATGTGTTTGATTGTTTGTTTGTTTGCATTGAATAGGCTCAGAAACTACTGAACCGATTTGAAAAATTCTCCCACTGTTGGGAAGCTACACTATCCCCGGGTAACATAGGCTATATAATGTTTTCAAAAAAATAGGGATCCTTACTAAAACTCCAATAATGTAACCCAAGGTATAAAAAATAAGACTTACACCCGTGCGAAGCCGGGATGCGTTGCTAGTCTTCAATAATGTGAATTATACAAGCGGATAGGAGAAACCAGCTTGTAAATTATATCGACAAGAAAAATGTGCTCGATACTATTGTATCGATATTCGAGAGTACGTTTGGGTGGGTACATCACTAGCAGAGATCACGCGCACGTAATGAAATAAGTTCTGTATTGCGTGCCCCGATCATAAGAGAACCTTTACTCAGGGCTGTCACTCTTTGAAAAATATATACAGGGTTATTCTCAACTTGAAGATATAGATTATAACTATTGCGGAACACTCATTCAGGCATTCCACAGACTAGCAGTTCGCACAATAAAAGTGTAATCAAAGCGCTTCGTACGGGTTTTCTGAATATCAACCATGAAGCTTTGTCGCCTTTTATGTCCATTCAGGCAGGCGAATAGACAAAATAAATGGGCAGGAGGGAATGTAATTAGACCGGCGCAGACCCGAAAAAAAAAGTTTTGTAAACATTTTGTGAGGACAATGAGTTCCTTTCGGCTTACACCTTTTCCGTGTAGCCCTGAAATATTTTATCTGACAGACGTACGAAGCTAAGCTGCGAGCTGAAAAAAGCATGAAATATGCAAACCATCAAACATGCATGAGGCCTCCCATTGCTTTTAGAGGGTAGTAAAAAAAGATTTTTCATAAATCAACTAACAATGCGTAATTATTTAAGATCAGATCAAGCAAACAAGGGAGATATGCCTTAGTGCAATTGTCATCATCATCATTTCAGCCATAGGACGTCCACAGCTAGACATAGGCCTCCCCCATATCGATCTCCAAAAGGGCCGGTTGGAAGCAAGATGGACGGACGACCTAAAAGAGAGCGCAGGAAAACGCAGAATGCAATTATCGTTCATATTTTTTTAAAAAACCGGTCCATTGCGAGTCGGGCTCGCGCACTGAGGGTCTGTACCACCACAAAATTCAATAACGAAATTACCAGTTATAACTTGGTAATGAACAGAAACTTGTCACCGACTCTCACTTGGCCATTATTTATTATTTGTTGTTATACTTTAGAGAGTGTACTATAATCATGCCAAGTTTGACGCTTCTACGTATTACCGTTTTTATACTAGAGCTACTACAAAAATGCGTTAAAAAAATTGTTTGTTGTATGGAGAACCCCCCTTTCGTTTTGACTTTTTTCATTATTTGTCAGTTAATCCGCCGTAACGTTACATATTCCGTAAAAATATCAACTATATAGCTATCTATTATAGTTCGAAAGATACAGCCGTTTAAAGGTAGGACTGACAGACAGACAGACATCGTAGGCTTAGTAATAGAGTCCCGTTAAATTGTTAAATATTAAATATGTTTAGTAGTTAGTAATCTTAGTAGTTTTAAATAATCATGCCGACAATTAGTGACGTGACACCCCTAGGAAGTAAGGAATAGGTACGAAAAAGTTATGTTTATTCTGATATTTGAAGCCGTATGAGCGTATTCATAAATACACATTACACCGTGAAATGGAAATACGTTATTTGCCATTATAATGTAGATTGTATCGAGTTATTATTTTTTCAATCGATTGATTCAATTTCCTCGAGAAAAGTTTTATTTCTTATTCGATTATAGCGAAGCCTCTTTCTTTATAATATGTTTGGAACTCGATTGTTTATGAATGTATGGACGTGTGCATGAACAATTTTTAGAATTTTATGTAATTTGAACTGGCGACCCGCCCCGGATTTGCACGGGTATACAATACAATACAACTTTATTACACACCGAAAATACAAATGAAACTTAAAGTAACATAAAAACAAATAAACGGCAGTATAATGGGCGGCCTTATCGCCTAAAGCGATTTCTTCCAGGCAACCTTTGGATGGACAGGACTAAAGAAGTTGAAAAACGGTCGGTGGTGCACATAAAATATAAATAAATAATATATACATACATATATACACTAAATACGCAATGCTGAATACATGCCATAAATATTATAAATAAAATACATAATATATATACGTACCAATTAACACGAAGAAAAATAATGTGTATAGACTTGATTCTTAAAAATAGGAAGAGATTTGGCCTGCCTGATAGAAACAGGCAGCGCATTCCACAGTAGGACAGCTTGAAAAGTGAAGGACTTACAGTAGGAAAGATTGACGTGAGAAGAAGGAGGAATTTTTAGCTGGAGGGCACGACAGGATCGCAAAGTACTGGAATGAGCTTGAATAAATTCAAAGCGCTCCTTTAAGTATAAAGGGATATTGGGATTAAACAGAATTTTATAGACAAAGGAGAGGACATGAGAATTACGGCGAAGGCGGATAGGTAACCATTTGAGCTTTTGGCGGAATTCAGATACATGGTCATATTTGCGTAAACCAAATATGAACCGAATGCAGAAATTTTGTAAACGCTCGAGTTTGTCGAGTTGCTCTTCGGTTAAATCCAGATAGCAGGCGTCTGCGTAGTCTAATATTGGGAATAAGAGCGATTTCACGAGCGCAGTTTTAGTAGAAATAGGCAGAAAATTACGCAACCTTCTGAGTGATGCTGCAGAACCATAGATTTTTCTACTTACTTCAGCAATCTGAGAACACCAATTAAATTGCCTATCTATAGAAATTCCCAGGTTCTTAACTGTCTCGCTAATAAGGATAGGAATTCCGTCAAAAATCACTTGCGGAAGACGGGACCAGTCAATTTTAGAGATCATACGGGAGCTCCCTATAATAATTGTCTTAGTTTTGCTAGGATTCACTGTAAGGCCATATGATCTGCTCCAATCGCGTATACGCCTTAGATCTTCGTTTGTCGACTCAATTGCCTCGTGTAATAGACCTAATGGAGCTTGGGTATATATCTGCAAGTCATCTGCATAGAGGTGATAGGAAGAAGTAAGATGTTGTGATATTGAATTTATAAAAATTGCAAAAAGAAGGGGAGATAACACGCCGCCCTGAGGTACACCAGCAGAGATATTGCACCACAAAGAGTACGTATCATCAATACGAATGCGCTGCCGGCGTCCAAACAGGTAACTTTGAAACCAATCAATTGCCGTTGGAGATATGTTAAGAGAGCGAAGCAGTGCCAACAGGACGTCAAAGTCAACATTACTGAAAGCGTTACTAAAATCTAGTAGCGAAAGTACAGTCAGATGACAATGACCCATGCCATCCCTTATATCGTCTGTGATTTTCGTCAGAGCAGTTACAGTGCTGTGCCCAGTACGGAAACCAGATTGGAATGGATTAAGGAGACTATTTTTGATCAGGTAAGAGGATAATTGTTGGTGGACAAGCCGTTCTAATACTTTAGACAGGAAGGGAAGAATAGAAATTGGACGAAAATCAGAGCATGAATTAGGATTAGGTTTTTTGGGAAGGGGCGTTATTTGAGCTTCTTTCCATATTACTGGAAACGTGCCCGAGGAGATGGAAAAATTGAGAATATACTGGATGACATGGACAATTTCATCAAGTATGGGCATGATCATTTTCCGGCTAACAGCATCGCTACCGACAGCGTTAGGTAGGAAATTGACTGTATATATTGGGTATAAGTTTTATTATATACTAGCAGACCCGACAGACGTTGTCCTGTCATAGAACTGCCAAATACACAAAAATTAAATCGTCGTTAAGTTTTCTGAAATTTTCCATTATTCTGCGCATTTTTCATAATTTTTCTTTCCGTAAGAATCTTCTACAAAATATTAGAAATTTAAAAAAAAAAAGATGAACGAAATCGGTAAAGTAGCTCTCAACTAATGGCGTGGCAAAGGTAAATAGGGATTTATTTTCAGGGTTCCGCACCCAAAGGGTAAAAACGGGACCCTATTACTAAGCCTACGATGTCTGTCTCTGAAAATTTGCCAAATAGAAATGTCTCACCAGGAACGGCGTCCTGCGATTTTCTAGCGTTAAGCGTCAAAATTCCTTCGGCATGTAAGTACTTTTATTTTTTTTTTAATTAAATTAAGTAGTGTTATAATAGTGTAGGACAAGGACTTTTTAAGGGAAATTTATTGACAGCCGTACGTATAAAACGTAGCCAAAACTTGTTTACCTAAAGTTACGTTAGGCAAGTCGAAAAGCAACAAAATTTGACAGAAGTAACGGCTATTATGTCTTCTGTGGTAACGGTACAGAGAAGTCAAATATATGTAACAAAAGTCGTTACGAAATTAATGTTTTGGCAACATACGTCGTACTACCAGTATTTAAACGACGTGTAGCCTAATAAAATATGATACGAATATCGTTTTATCGACATAATTTAATCGACAAGTGACATCACTAGTATACTCACGTACACTCCCGTACAATGACGTTTTCTGTAAAACAATTTGTCGTCGGTACAAGGCTATACGTTTATTTAATCAAAAGATCGACAACAGATGTCTTTAAGATAGTTTTAGGTTTTGAAGGTATGTTGAATGCATTTTATGACTATGTAACAGACGTGTCGGATTTGGTTGACGAACCGCCGTCCAGCCAACGGGAGAGAAGGAGACAACCGGAACGCCAACAAGCTGGTCGGTATCCCACGCTCCCTGACGAAATCCAGCAAACTGACGCACGTTATGGGCCCGGAGGTGTACAATATGTTGCCGGATACGATAACAACTGCTCCAAGTGTGAGCTGCTTTAAAAGCAGACTCAAGCGCTGGCTCATCGAGCAAACGTTCTATGACTTCAATGAGTTCAGGAGTGAGGACAAATTAAAGAAATAAAATTTGATTAAATAATGAACAAGTATACACTTGTGAAATTTTAATATTAATAATTAATGATAGCTGACATAATAATTATTTAACTTTTTTAATTTTTTGTTTTTTGTATATAACTTTTTATATACCATTTTCAATATAATTATATTATTAATTGACTTGTAAATTTAAATTTACTAATAAATGACTCTGACTTTGACAATTTTCTCTTTCTCTCCGTTGGTTGGACGGCGGTTCGTCAACCAAGGACGTCTCGTCTGTTAGCACTATAAGGGATCGTGGGATCATGGTTTTTGTTATGTAATATCCGATAAATCCGTTTTGGCCACCCGATGGAAAGCGACGTTGTTTTTTTTATATGCGTTTGATCTACGTTTGCCCACCAACTCGCCTAATGGTTAGCGACGGAGTGGCCGAGGATGGAACACGTTGATCTAGAAGAAATATATTCACTCTAGCCCCAACATCGTATGGAAATCGTCAAGCTTTATGATGATAGCCCGTTAGTCCAGTTGGTAGTGAACCTACCTTCTGAGCCTGAGGGCGTGGGTTCGATTCCCACGTAGGACAAACATTTGTGTGATGAACATTTGTGTTTGTTCTATATCTGGTTGTTAATATATATCAGTCTCTGGCAGCCATATCACAAGCTTTGCTTAGTTTGGGGCCAGATGACCGTGTGTGCAAAAATGGCTCGAATATTACTTATTATTTATGTCTAAGAACCTCAAAGTTCAAAGACATATTGACATTCACCAACATGCACTGGGCCAGCATGGTGGATTACCCATCCTCTCTCTGATAGAAGGCCTGTCCCAACAGTGGGAACATGATAGGTTGAAATGATGATAGTGACTACTAAATTTCTCTAGTGAAAAATACAAACAAATATAGTGAAGGTACAAAATATGGAAGTTTTCTCATACAAAGTGGTTTGCTAAAGGTCTGAAATGCAACATCTTGGAACATAGAGGAGACGTTCAAAAGTCTTCATGAAAACATCGTTCACGGAATCCTAATTCTTAAATTCCGTCGCTGGAGGCGCTTACGTAATCTTAACATCTTAACACGAATCTTGTTAAGAATAAATCCTGATTAAACCTCAAAATGCGTAATTTTTCTTGCCATTTTTTAATAGAATCGCCGGCGAAACTGGCAACTTTGATGAGTTTCCGGTGACGAGAAAAACAGACCGTTTTTCTTGTCAAACCTCGTTCGAAATTCAAAGTGAAGTGACCCGCTAGTAATGACGTTAAATGTTGGCAACACTGAAGTTTGGGCACTCTAGGGAAGCCCTAAGTTTGGCATTTGGAAGTTTTGGAAACATAGGGGAGGGTATCGGACAGTTACATTTGAATTTGAACTTAATCATTATCAGCCTATCGTGTTCTCACTGAAGATAATCCCACTAATATTATTACCGCGAAAGTTTGTATGTATAGGTGTATAGATGTATGGATGTTTGTTCCTCTTTCACGCTGCAACGGAACAACGGACCGACCTAATTTTTTGCATGGGTATAGTTCAAGAGCCAGAGACTTTTCATCATCATCATCACCATTTTTCATCACTACGCGGGTGAAACCGCGGGGCGCAGCTAGTATTAGTATAGATATAGACTAGCTGACCCAACAGACGTTGTCCTGTCTTAGAACTGTCAAACGCGCGAAGTTAAAATTGTAATTATATTATTTTTTACACCTTGGGTTACATTATTGGAGTTTTAGTAAGGATCCTTATTTTTTTTTTTAAATATAATGTAGCCTATAAGTTTTCTGAAATTTTCCAATTTTCTGCGCAATTTTCTTAATTTTTCTTTCCGTAAGAAGTAAGAACCTTGTAAAAAGTATTAGAAACCGTAAAAAAAAGATGAATGAAATCGGTGATCGTCCTCAGGTTTTGTCTTGACCAAGGTAAATAGGGATTCATGATTGGCGAAGGGGATTTTTGGAACAAGCCAAAAAGGGAATTTCTAGACTTTTTGTCCAATAATCCCCTTTTGGCACTTAAATGGGATTTCTGGTCAGAAAATCCCCCTCGCTGGGTATTGTCTAAGGAGATTTCTGGAATGAGCCAAAATTATCATCCCCTATGTTCTCGCATGGATCTCGGGCAAGATTTCCAAGTGTTATCAAATTATGTATGCAAACAAGTATTTGATGAAGCCAGTAAGTGATATGCTATTGCCCCGGTCTTGGCTCGGCTTAGGGCGGCCTCGGGGACCTCAATCTGTGGGATATTAGACGAGCGCCCTTATTGAGGCAAGATTACTGAATGTCTTGGGCCTTGTTTTAATCAGTTTCGTGCAATTATAAATTAACGAGTAAGTAAGCTGTAATACTGGGTTACGCGGAAAGGGTGTACTAAGCCGATAGGGGTCCATAGAACCCGTCATTATGAACAACTTAGACTATGGAAGCTATTCTGAAATCGCGAGAAAAATATCAGCTGTTCCATAGAAAACGGTCATTGTCACTCGACAAAATGTAACACCTAATATTTTTTGTAGCGATTTCAGGGTTTGATCCTTAGTAAAAGTAGTTCATAATGATGAGTATAACACTCCTTTCGGCTTAGTACACCCTTCCCCCGTAACCCTGTATATAGTAGTTTTAATACTCTTTTAGCATTTTTTTTTAATACTTATAATATGCTCATAATTTTTATTTAATGTTTTTTTTTATTATGTTAGTATTACCGAGTAACTATAACATGGGGTTCAGTCAAATATTATATCAGTCCATGTAGGATTGTCAACGCGGGTGAAACAAAAACTTTTTTTTTTGGCTCGTCACTATTCTTAGAACGATCTCCAACTATCCAGTGTTGCAAGTTTCATCCGGAAAACGGTAATCCGTGAGTCATCTGTAAACGCAACTTGCTAACTATATTTAGCGGAACCATATTTAATCTCGCGTTTTATACGGGCACTAATAAGCTCTATCCGTTTACCAGAGACGAGGTAACGTCCGGAAGAATTTCTAACTTTCCAGAAAGTTTATGGCCGAACATATTTTTTTGAAGCGACTGCTTAAAATCTCTACACTTTTAAGCTCTGGTCACATAAATACGACCAAGTGTTCAGTGGCATAGCGTGGATTTCCATACCTATACTTAAAATTATAAAGAGGATAGATTTGTTTGTATGTTAGCCAATTCGTTGGCTCTAAAAGTACTGGACCTATTTTAAAAATTCTTTCACCATTTGAATGCTACATTATCACTGATTAATATAGGCTATTTTAATAGGCTATATAACTATAGCCGTGCGGAGCCGGGGACGACCGCTAGTTCTTAAATATATTATTGGCGCCCAAATTACAATTTTAAAATAAAGAACATGATTTTGGAGTAAGTGTTGGTGGTGCCAGCTTGAGCGCTAACCATTATACGTTTAGTAAAACTATATAGGTATGTATGTACTTAGTAAAAATGCGCGAATGAAAGTAGTGCGAATTTTTTTAGCTATGGATTCTTTAGTAATGTAGGTATATCTAACTTTTAGACACGAGACGTGACAGGTCATATAAAATAACAGGCTGACCTGACAGACGTTGTCCTGTCTTAGAACTGTCAAACACGCAAAGTCAAAATTACAAATCTTATTTTTTACACCTTGGGTTTCATTATTGGAGTTTTAGTAAGGATCCCTATTTAAAAAAAATATATAATATAGCCTATGTTAACCGGGGATAGTGTAGCTTCCCAACAGTGAAAGAATTTTTCAAATCGGTTCTGTGGTTTCGGAGCCTATTCAATGCAAACAAACAAACAATCAAATCTTTCCTCTTTATAATATTATACTAGTGGCTCGTCCCGGCTACGCACGGGTATAGATATATAGCCTAAGTTACCCGGGGATAGTGTAGCTTCCCAACAGTGAAAGAATTTTTCAAATCGGTTCAGTAGTTTCTGAGCTTATTCAATGCAAACAAACAATCAAATCTTTCCTCTTTATAATATTAGTATAGATTAGTATAGATAAAATATGACAAGCACAAATGCGGGTAGTTAAAGTTGTGATGTTCTTTTTAATAAGGTAATTAGGGCTTCGACCAAAATATAATGACTGGAGGGGTCCAGAAGGAGCGCATTTTCGAAGATTACAAAATGAGCGCCGGCGTTCACTTCGTTTCAGTCGGTCTGTGGCCGTAGGAAGTGCGAATCAAGACTATTGTTACATGATGAAACATCTGACAAAATAATGCCTTAGTGTGCTTTCCGAAGTTCAAACACACAACAAAAAACCGCTATCAATTTTTTGGTTATAATTAGGTGTTGGAGTATATGTCCGACGGTTTTGACTCGTTTTTACTGAGCAAGTTCAATGGTTATGGCCCGTCCATTAATTTTATTTTGGTCGAAGTATTGGGGTATTCTTTTATGCTTGTCAATATGAAATGCCATCCGGCAACTTTCGCCGAATATCCCGTTACCCGGCCTAACCACGCACGTTCATCTCTAGTCCTTTCCTCCATTGTGGATGTTGATGAGTAATACTAATTCTCACATTTAGTACCTACTTCCCAGACAGACGCTGTTTTTTACAGTAATTTTGTCGCAAATAAAAATTTACTATGGCCTGACATTTCAGTGTTTTGCTTCGACCAAAATAAAATGAATGAACGGGCCCAGTAGAAGCGCATTTTTGAAGATTACAAAATGAGCGCCGGCTCTCACTTCGTTTCCGTCGGTCTCTAGCCGTAGGAAGTGCAACACGAGACTATTGTTACGTGATAACGAAACATCTGACAAAATTATGCATTCATATGCTTTCCCGAAGTGTAAATACACAAATAAAACCGGTATCTATTTTATGTAACAAATATACTGTACAGTTTTATAATCAGGTGTTGAAGTATATGTCCGACGGTTTTGACTCGTTTTTACTGAGCAAGTTTAATGGTTAGGGCCCGTCCATTCATTTTATTTTGGTCGAAGGTGTTTTTTATACTTTATTCACATCTTTAAATTTAGTTACATTTTTATTTTGTTTAATCTAATTTTCTCTTTTCTATTCCATTTTGACATACGATTATTACTACGGAACCCCGGCTGTTCTTTCGGTGAAAGAAAACAAAATGACCAGAATTACAAAATCATACTTATGTCCAAATATTATGTTTCTCCTCGATGAGCAATGCAAATACGAAAGTCACAAACTATAAGCTAATAGCAAACAAAACAAAAATTTACAGACAGACAGACGGACAAAAAATGATCCTATAAGGGTTAAAAAAAAATTCCTTTTGAGGTACGGAACCCTAAAAATATAAAAGTTGCCACTATCAAATATACATTCATCACTGTCAATTTTTTTACTCAAACCGTCAAATCGAATCACCAACTGGATGTTTATTGTAAATATAATTATTTATATTGCGTTTACACCCCTTTATATCAAATTCTGTGAATTAAAGAGTAGGGTTACACAGAATAAAAGGGGAGAGGCAGCCAGTGAAATAAAATAATGAATAAATAACGAATGCATACGTCTGACCCTTAACTAGAAATCTAAGAAGCCGAATATTTAGGTTATAGGAAAATGGAATTACATGAAGCACATTTTTTTTTCGTGACCATAGATACAGAGTGCTTCAGTCGTAATATTAAACAAGTTTACATATCTATACTAATATTATAAAGAGGAAAGATTTGATTGTTTGTTTCTTTGTTTGCATTGAAACTACTGAACCGATTTGAAAAATTCTTTCACTGTTGGGAAGCTACACTATCCCCGGGTAACATAGGCTACATTATATTTTCAAAAAAATAGGGATCCTTACTAAAACTCCAATAATGTAACCCGAGGTGTAAAAAAATAAGATTTACAATTTTATCATTGCGTGTTTGACAGTTCTAAGACAGGACAACGTCTGTCAGGTCAGCTAGTTATTAATAAAAAGCGTCAAACAAATAGTTACAGTCAGTGTCAAGCAAAGTAAGTCACGGTCAAGTCAAACTTATGCCCCAGTAAAGTAGTGGAAGTTTTACAAGAGGGTTCTATGGAGTTTTAGAAGCAACACAAAACACATCTTTCGCCTCGTTTATATCACTTGTCCACACTCGAGCACGTTTACCAGCACTTGATGAATAATAATCCATCATTATTTCTCATTAGCACTCGAAACATACACAAGTTAAGGGAAATAATACGAGCCGACATGATTAAAGAAATTCTTTTTTTTTTTTTTGGTTAATATTTTCATGACCGTGGATTCAATGTCCTTTAGTCGTAATCTTAAACAGTTTACATAGTCTTAATAGCGTCAAACAAGTCACAGTCACAGTCAAAGTCAACCTAAGTAAGTCACGGTCAAGTCAAACTCATGCCCTGTAAAGTGGTGGAGACTTTACAAGAGGCTCCTATGGAGTTTTGGAAACAACACGAAAAGACACGTCTTACCTCGTTATATCACTTACCCACACTCGAGCACGTTTACGAGCACTTAATGAATAATAATTCACCATTTAGTACACATTAACGGCCTCTTATAGCAAATTTGACGGTTTTATATCAATTTTATTCAGTTAAATTACAATATTTGAGCTGGAAAAAAATACATGTCACAGATACATGATCAGATTATGATTTGGTTCAAAACACGATAGAATAAACTTTCCTCGATCAAAAAAAAAATCTGAAACAAAGTCGATTCAATTAATTTTTTTCGTTTTTTGCTCTAATGAAAGCTCGTAACAACCTGGAAATTGCATGTACTGAAAGGAAATTTTATTCAACATTTTTTCGTTTGGATAGAATTTTGATAGTGAATAGTTTTGTTTTTTTGTGAAATTAAAAGCGTAAAAAGGTCGCGAAAATTTGCGCGCACCGCGTTCAGTACCGCGCCGGGCGTCATCGAGGTCGGACCTATGTTCGTTTTTGTCGTTGCACTCCCCCCGCGGGCGTCCTGTCTGTTGGGTGGCAAAATACATCGTCGCTATGACTTGGCGGGGGCTGAGGGAGCGTTTTGTTGCCTACGCGACTCGGATAACTGGCCGTTAACACTCGAAAATACACAAGTTTAGGAAAATAATCCAACGAGCCGACATGTTTTTTTCCACGTTGGCGCCAAAACTCCCGAAGAACTTCAGACATAGTAGAGTTGCCAGATGATGTAAAACTCCCGGAACTCTGCGTTTGTGTCCAGATATAACACTGTTCCGAATTTACCAGTTATCTGTAACTTTGTGACTTTTTAATTATCTAAATACTAAATAAACGGGCATTATTGGCCAGATAAGTTATCTGAAGTCTAAACGAAGTATAACTTATTATTGTGCGTTCGGAAACGCAATTTGTAAAGTTATTGAACCAATATAGCACTATTGAATAGATAAACCGAACTGCTAGTCTGTGGAATGCGCTGCCTGAATGGGTGTTCCCCGGTAGTTACAATCTGGGTGTCTTCAAATCACGAGTGAATCGGTTTCTACTATGCAAGCGTGCTCCATCGTAGACTGCATCATCGCTTAACATCAGGCGAAATGGTGGTCAAACGCAAGTCTAATATTAATTTTAAAAAAAATATATACAACATCGATAAAGTAAATTTTATTTATATTACACGGGAATTACTCACGTATAATTAAGCCGGTCACTCCGACCGATAAAGTCCCTCAGAAACCGAGCTTTCTCAGCTTTTATTTCGATTTACAATATTTTTATTCATAAACACGACGTTCGTAATTATTGGCGCTGTGACAATCAAATAATGCATCCATATATCATCAGCCCTCACCTAACGGTAGGATTACACAATTTCGAATACTAGTGATGGGACAGTGAATATCGATAAAAAAGTGGTTGTCTGTAAACTCGGTTTACGGACGATAAGTTTACGTGATATAGCTTATGCCGATCGTGCCTCTCTATCGCTTGTTCCGCGCTCTCGCTTGCACGCGCGACTCAGGCGGAACGTGAAAATTGTTCGTGCGTGCAGCCGGCGTTCATCGATTTATAAGACGTTATCACGTCAAATAATCTGTGGCATCTGGCACTTATTATGTTATTATTATTATATTTGGAAAAATCATACAAACTTTTAAAATTAAATGATCGTAGCTAATTTTCTGACATCGTTTTTTGACATATTTAAAATATAAATATGTATATGTATTTTTAATCCTGACAAAACTTTGACTTAATTTTTTTTTTTTCGTTTTATATCTAATTTGTGTGTATGTTTAACTAATTAAACTGCAATTATTTTATTTTATCGCTAAATATTATTATTGCATGCGTGTTCACCTGTAATTATTGTGACATTAGTTATATTTTTATTTCTGTTTAAAGTTTTGATAAATTGTATTGATGTACGCAGTGTAGGTGGACTTAAATAAATAAATAACGATTTTTTTTAATACACAAATTTCCTTAAAAAAATTACGTCCTAGCTCACCGAATTAGCTAACTATACCTTTTTTCTATGAAAATTTATTAAAAAAATAAAGGACTCCCTAATGTTTACCCATTACATACAAAGATATTTTGGACGAAAATAAAGATGGTGATATTCAATAACAGTTTTTGTAAACATTTATTATATTAGCTTGTTCCGTTAATATATTATTTCTAAAAGTCTCTCAAAATATGCTCAGAACAGAAAACTTTGGAGTAGTCACAAAAATATTATTCTAATTGAGTTCAAAGCATCGACTTCATACCCGATAGACATTCCACCAAACTACTTACACGGTCCAAAAAATCAAATATGTATAACTATTCGCTGATTGGTTCGCTCAAGATCTTGACTTCGACCGATGTTACTGTTGTTGTTTATTAAAACCCACGGTACCACGGTTAATATCCCGTAAATAATCATATAACTTTAGTAAACTGCCGTGATAGTTTAAAACAGTGTTGTTTATTATTCCGACTGAAGGACCCTGTGCCCATGGTCACGAAAATAATAATTGGCTTTTAAAATTATAGTGCTACAAGGTCGAGAATTTAACTAACTGTGGTTTTCGCTTGAAATGCGTCTATCACATTTTTTGACGGAAAAAGCATCGAAAACAGGATATTTAGTATAATTTTTCTTACAACTAATAAGATCTGCCGAAAATTCAGTTGCTTTAAAACTCAACATATCCATTTGTGACCTCCAATTTACAAAAGTACTTTTTCGTAATACTTTAGGAGGGAAAATTTGAGAATGGATTTCGTTAAATTACTATCATAAAAAAAAAAAATATGTTATGGTTTACTCATTTTATATTTATCTTGAAAATTACGGCTTTATTTATTCGTTTTATGCCCGAAAATACAAATACTTAAAATTGAACGGTTCATTTTGTAATAGGCCTCTTAATGTGAACGATGCGTTACTGGTGCTTATTTGTGCCAATGTGTTGACTTGACTCGCAACTTCAGTCGTAAGACAAGTGTCTATGGAAGAGAGGTCGGTCGTTGGTTCAAAGTTACCACAAACATAAAATATTATTACGGTTGCTAATTAGTACAAGTAAGTTTGTTTCTCGAATTCTCGGTGCCGAAGTCGTGAGCAAACTTTAGATTTATTGCTTTTCTTAATATGAAAATTTGGGTTGAGACATCACTTTACTTCGTAACATTTTTGAGGTCAAAAAGTTTCTTTCTGTGAAAAATGATAAACCGGGACTGTCTTGGTTGTTACACAATTTTTAAGCCTTTCTGTCCCATTCATGTAATTTTTTATGACCATGGATACAGAGTTCTTCAGTCGTAATATTAAACAAGTTCACATAGTATTAAATAGCGTCATACAAGTCATAGTCACAGTCAGAGTCAAGCAAAGTAAGTCACGGTCATCCCATTCATGTAATTTCTGGTGTGACTTATATCTACAGCTTGATACCCAAAACTAAGCACCTTTTATCGACCGCGTTGAAAACTTTGCCTGTTTAGCAAAACTGTCGATACAGGTTACCCATCCCTACCGTAGTGATGTCCCATTATAATAGGCGTTTTGTTTACAATGCCAACTTGGGGGAATCCAACCACTTCGCAAAACCAAAATGACATAACCACCCAACCACATCCAATCCAAAACCTTCTCCAACTCCCCAGCAATAAAACGCATTTTCCTCCATCGTGAGTTAGACTTGAGTTATCAAAGTTGTTCAAACCAGGAAGTTGTAAGCGCCAGTTGTGGTCAGAGTTAAATGGGTCGTAAGGTGTTACTGTTAAAGGTTGGATTGGCTTGTTTGTTTAACGAGTTAAGTGGTTCTCAATGGTTAGGGTGTAGATCGATAAGAGTACAGTTCCTGACACTATGTGAGTTTTTTTAAAGGAATATAACGGTGTTTTGATTAGCGTGGGGATTCTCGGGGTTTGTGACGAGATGTTTGCGTGAGAAATAATCAGAAATGCGAGTATTTTGACACGTTTTCATACATACATTAGTACATTGCTGCCGCGGTCTGTAATGAGTGCGTTGCTGGCAGAGATGATGATGGCCGAAAACGCAGCGTAGCGCAGGTCCAGGACATCACAGCGCGGTCAGCATTGCGGCCCTTGATGGGCATCATCATCATCATTTCAGCCGTAGGACGTCCAAAAAGGCCGGTTGGAAGCGGCCTGCATCCAGCGTTTCCCTGCGGTCTCTTTTAGGTCGTCTGTCCATCTTGTGGGTGGACGTCCTACGCTGCGCTTACCGGTCCGTGGTCTCCATTCGAGAACCTGTCTGCCCCATCGGCCATCTGTTCTGCGTCGTGATGTTCTTGATGGACAAGCTGGCCCTTATAGCGCGGACAGCAAGGGCTGAAATGATGACCGAGCTTGAAAGCCGAGAGCGTAGCTTAGCTTAGCTCGAGGCCATCATATCGTGGCCAGCAGCGCAGTCATTGCGTACCAAGGCTTGTATAGTGCTTTACTCAAACGACACACAACACTTACACAATGCGAGTTTTCATCATCATCATCATTTTTCATCACTACGCGGGTGAAACCGCGTGGCGCAGCTAGTATAATATAATTCATTTACTTAATCCCAAATCCAGTTATTTAAATTAACAATCATAGAATATTTTACTAATGAACAGACAATGTAGGCTTAGTAATAGGGTCCCGTTTTTACCCTTTGGGTATGGAACCCTAAAAATGGTAATACGCACAAGCGTTAAACTTGGCATGATTATAGTACACACTAAAGTATAACAATAATTAATAAAGAATAGCCAAGTGCGAGTCAGTGTCAAATTTCTGTTCACCACCGGTTCTCGTACGATCACCGAAGTGAAGCGACGTCGGGTGCGGTTGGTACTTGGATGGGTGACCGCCTGGGCATTGATGGGATGTCTTTTTGCACAATTTTTTGTACTTTAGTAGCTAACAAGTTATGTGGTGGTACGGAACCCTCAGTGCGCGAGCGCGACTCGCACTTGTCTGGTTAATTTAATGGGACCACCTCGAGAGTTTCCTCTACATAATGAAAAAGAAACGCGTAAAGAGGTTCACAGGTGAAGGCGTACCTAAACGACGTACATTTATTAAAATAATATACGGGCCGTATTGAGAACCTTCCTCTTTTTCGAAGTCGGTTAAAAACAGCGACATACAAACATCAACTGTAATTGCTTCTAACAAAGTTGAACAATAAAAATGTAAATAAAGTAGCATAGCAATTCCAAACTCGATTTAACTACGGCGGCGAGCGGTCGGCCTCGCGGGCCGCAACATGTATGGAAACTAACCGGCTGCCTTATTATGGTTCTTTGATCGGGATCGAGATTGCATGCCGTCCCGTTCGCATCTATTTACTCGCACCACGCGCGTGAGTGAGATGGCACGCGATCGCGATCACGATCCGAATCATCCATAATAAGGGGCCGGGACGTAGAATGAGGTTATACAGGGTTACGCATATATACTTTACTAAGCCGAAAGGTGGTCATTGTACTCATCATTGTTAACAACTCTTGCTATGGGACCAACCCTGAAAACGCGAAAACAAATCAGCTGTTCCATAGAAAACGGTCCTTGATAGTCGACAAAATGTATGGAACGACCACAGAAAATATTTTTTTTTTGTTTTGATTAGAACGGCTGTCAAGGCATTTTTGTAAGAAATTTGTTGTAGCCAGTTGCACCCATATAAACGAAACGTCAGTCATTCGAAATCAGTTAGCAACTGTGATGCGGAGTTGGACGCGTTGATCTAAATAAGAATGTTCAGTCAAGGTTCACTCATAATGCCTGGTAACAGATTTTCCTTCTTATTTCCGTTCTATTTACTTCTCTTTTCTGTGGGAACGACGGTACTAAGGACAAAAAAGTCATTATCAGCGTCATTTTTTTTTGTCTAATAGGCTTGCGTTTGGCCCCCACCTCGCCTGCTGTATAGCGATGGTGCTGTTTAGAATAGAGAACGCTTGCCGAGAAGAAAATTATTCACTCGCGACTTGAAGACGTTCAGGGTAGTCATAACCGTACTTGCGCTATGTAAATGTATGGCGCCGCTTCCGAGATTATGCGACAGACGCGCGCGGCCGACGACTGCCATACATTTTCATAGCGTGAGTATTGTCGCATCGGACGCGCGTGGCTGCGATCGGCCGCGATGCACGGAAGTGTACCTTTTGTACCACCATAAATAATGGCCAAGTGCGAGTCGGTGACAAATTTCTGTTCATTACCAAGTTATAACTGGTAATCTCGTTATTGAATTTGTTGGTGGTACGGAACCCTCAGTGCGCAAGCCCGACTCGCACTTGGCCGGTTTATTACCTAAAATGATCCTGTTTGTGCTCATAACTTTTGTGCAACTATGTATATCTAATAAATGACTAATTAATTGTGTGTTATTTGTTTCAGGTAAGCCTTACTAAGAGAAATCTTTACTACGCGGACTTAGTTAATGTAAGTTTACGAATTCATCTCACTTCATTCTTCTATACTAATCTATACTAATATTATAAAGAGGAAAGATTTGATTGTTTGATTGTTTGTTTGCTTTGAATAGGCTCCGAAACTACTGAACCGATTTGAAAAATTCTTTCACTGTTGGGAAGCTACACTATCCCCGGGTAACATAGGCTATATTATATTTTCAAAAAAAATAGGGATCCTTACTAAAACTCCAATAATGTAACCCAAGGTGTAAAAAATAAGAATTTCAATTTTAACTTTGCGTGTTTGACAGTTCTAAGACAGGACAACGTCTGTCAGGTCGGCTAGTCTATACTAATATTATAAAGAGGAAAGATTTGATTGTTTGTTTGTTTGTTTGCATTGAATAGGCTCCGAAACCACAGAACCGATTTGAAAAATTCTTTCACTGTTGGGAAGCTACACTATCCCCGGGTGACATAGGCTATATTCTATACCCGTGCGAAGCTGGGGCGGAACGCTAGTCTCTAATAAGACCAAAAAAACAAGTCAAAACGCTAGTGAACCTCCAAAGATAATAAATTAAAAAAAATTATCCAATAACCTATTTGATGACTAATTTCTACATGTGAGCTAAAAAGTAGAAAATGACATTTAAAACAGAGATTGAAAGACCTCGTCAAAACTTTTGCTCAAGGGAACCACGAACTAAAACGTCGTCTGTGTATATTTTTTTGTTTTTGTGTTTTTTTTAAAAAGCGCTGAATCTATTTCGATAAAATTTATATGTAACCATCGCTGCAGTATGACCAACCAAACAAAAAAAGAATCATCAAAATCAATTCATAATTGGCGGAGTAATCGCGAAAGAAACATTTAAAAAAAACATACAGTCGAATTGATAATCCCCTCCTCTCGTCGGTTTAAAAACTAGTAGCGACGAACTGGAGCCTTACGGCCAACGCCTTACGCGGTCTCAAACTAACGTTAAAACCGCGCAGTTCGGAAAATCACGCGAACGTGAACCTTAACGCACCCAGATACGGTTTGCGGTCGCGCAACATTTTTTCATCACCTAAACTGTATTGCTTTAAACAGCCAGCCGTAAGGCCCAATATCATGAGCTATGACCTCTCCGCGGTAATTATGAAAACCTTTGACGCATAAATCATTAATATTTACCACTACAATGTAAATACACAGTCATGCATATTAATTATGTTAACATAATAATCATTTCACGCTTGCTTGCACACTTAATTTAATTTCACTTGATTATTTACAACAGGGGTTAAACGAGTTAAATTGAGTTGATAGTTAATTCTGAATAACTCAGAAATCAACAAGTACGCCAACATAAACAATTAAGACGAAGTTTTCCCCCACAGAAAAGAGAAGTAAATAGAACGGATATGTGAAGGAAAATCTGTTACCAGGCATTATGAGTGAACCTTGATTGAACATTCTTATTTAGAGCAACGCGTCGAACCCCGCATCACAGTTGCTAACTGATTTCGAATGACTGACGTTTCGTTTATATGGGTGCAACTGGCTACAACAAATTTTGTTTATATTACACGGGAATTAATCCAGTCTCTCCGACTATAGTTTCAACCGCATTAGGCAGTACAACAAATTGCTTACAAAAGTGCATCGACAGCCATTCTAATTTAAACAAAAAATTACCTTTTCTGTTGTTTTCCCACTTTAAAGAAACGCTTATTGCTACAAATAACCATAAGTCTTGGTTTATTGTATTAAAGTCGCATTTAGTGGAGAAAAATCATGGCGCACGACTTCATGACTTCATGACACACAGTCGTGCGTTTCGCTACTTCTATATTTGAGGTTTTTCTCATATTTTTCGGAAAGTATAGCTGTAATGTAAAATGTAACTTTGCGGTTTCCTTCATAATTATGAAATCATATCAAGATATCGCAGACATAATTTAATAAATAGGTATTTGAATGAATCCAAAAAACAGGGAGATAACCGCAAATCAGTGTTACTTTCATATATTTTTCTATCGAGCGAAATTTCCTTAATCGTGTTTCGGTCTTCAGGGGTTCCTAGATAAAACATAAAATTTTGTTATGACACCATTTATATAATTTTAAGCTAACCATGGAAGTAGACACACTTAAACTAGAATGACCAAAATTGCTAAAAGTCGGAAAAGAGGGCCTTAACAACAATCCTTATCTATACTAATACTAGCTGAATCCCGCTACTTCGTACGCGTAGAGCTCGGCCTTCGGCCTCGCTACTATAAACCTATATGCTATAAACCTCACAGAGCCCGAGACCTTTCCAACGAATGCAAAACCGTGGAAATCGGTTCGTGCGTTCTGGAGTTATAGCGTCAGGAGGGAAACCCGACTTATTTTTATATAGTCTATACTAATATTATAAAGAGGAAAGATTTGATTGTTTGTTTGTTTGTTTGCATTGAATAGGCTCCGAAACTACTGAACCGATTTGAAAAATTCCTTCACTGTTGGGATGCTACACTATCTCCGGTTAACATAGGCTATTTTATATTTAAAAAAAAAATAGGGATCCTTACTAAAACTCCAATAATGTAACCCAAGGTGTAAAAAAATAAGATTTGTAATTTTGACTTTGTGTGTTTGACAGTTCTAAGACAGGACAACGTCTGTCAGGTCAGCTAGTCTATACTATAATAATATTATAAAGAGGAAAGATTTGATTGTTTGTTTGTTTGTTTGTTTGCATTGAATAGGCTCCGAAACTACTGAACCGATTTGAAAAATTCTTTCGCTGTTGGTAAGCTACACTATCCCCGGGTGACATAGGCTATAATCTATACCCGTGCGAAGCTGGGGCGGACCGCTAGTAGATTATAAAGAGGAAATATTTGATTGTTTGTTTGTTTGTTTGCATTGAATAGGATCTGAAACTACTGAACCGATTTGAAAATTTCTTTCACTGTTGGAAAGCTACACTATCCCCGGGTAACATATGCTATAATCTATACCCGTGCGAAGCTGGGTCGGACCGCTAGTTAATATAAAAGCGAAAGTAACTCTCTCTGTCGGAACGTTTATTCGCTTTTCACGACTAAACGGCTTGGCCGATTTTAATGACATTTGGCAGGATGATAGTGTACATCATCAGGGCGGACATGGGGTATACTTTTCTACCATTATTTTTTAAATAAGACAACCCTAACGATACACTTGCTGCCTCAGGAGAGATAGAGCTTCGTGATAGAACGAGAGCAGCTCTCTAGGTGAATATAAGCGAACCGTATCCAGCGCTGTACGAGTTGAATTGGTACTTTATTGCCTCGTAGTTAGAGTCCTTATTTATTTAAATATCTTTGCGGAGTGAACTTTCTGCAAGGTGCTTCGACCAAAATAAAATGAATGGACGGGCCCAGAAGAAGCGCATTTTTGAAGATTACAAAATGAGCGCCGGCGCTCACTTCGTTTCAGTCGGTCTCTAGCCGTAGGAAGTGCAACGCGTGGCTATTGTTACATGATAACGAAACATCTGACAAAATTATGCCTTCGTGTGCTTTCCCGAACTGTAAATACACAACAAAGAACCGGTATCTATTTTTTGTAACAAATGTACTGTACATGGTTAAAATTAGATGTTGAAGTATATGTCCGACGATTTTGACTCGTTTTTACTGAGCAAATTCAATGGTTATGGCCCGTCCTAATTTTTTTTTGTCGAAGCCTTGGTGTATTCTGTGCTCTTATTTTAGGGTGTACTATTGTAGCTTTTAGTTAATCTGTGGTCCAGGTGCGTGAGTTCAGCCCATTTCCATGATCCCTAAGGGTGCATTAAGGGTCCATCTTAAGTTATATGGGGGGAGACACGTCGCTACATTGTAAAAGAGAACATTTTGTGTTACCTATTATTTTGGGATAAAATGCATTAAAATTTACCTGAAGGGTGCAAAAAAAATTATGGGGGAAAAGAATATTCGCATACTTTGTCAAAAAAGTTAAATATTTAACTGCACATCAAATTAAAACTGTTTTTAGGGTTCCGTTATTCCGTACCTCAAAAGGAAAAATAACAGAACCCTTATAAAATCACTTTGTTGTCCTTTTGTCCGTCTGTTAAGACCTTTTTTCTCAGGAAAGCGTAAAGATATCAAGTTGATATTATCTATACTAATATAAAAAAAAAAAGCGGGTAAGCGTTACGAATTAGATGCTCCGTGCTAAAAAAAATCAGATAATTAGAAAAAGTGCAAAAGTTTCACAGTGCAATACGTGATTGTGTGCGATGAACTAGTGAATCATTACAGTGAAATAAAAAAGACGAAATTGTATGATTTTTGACCGAGTTACTAAGAAATATCCCGGAAAATAACCTCAAAAAACCCGTACTCCGCCACTATTAACAAAAACGCTGCTAGATTTTGAGTGACGACCTAACTTTTTTCGACTGACAATCGAAGTAGCTTGAAACGAAGCATTTTGGCTGAGTCCCGGATTTTTTTCCGGTTGAACTCGACAACCTACTGAAGAAAGTTAAAAAAACCGCGTAGCTACGTGGTCCAGGCCCCAAAAGTTTGAGATCAGTTCTGACAGCTGGGCAGCGTGCGGACACTCAAGACCTGCCAGTCGACACCTCGGAAGCTGAAATTGGACCAATCCCCTGGAAAAAGCAAGGAAATACCTACAAAAAGCGAAGTATCAAAAAGGTACTAAAAATTATCGTCAACGCGCAGGATATACTCGTACACTGCGCTGCGATACAAGAAAGTCGAGCCCTGGAGATAATTTTTGAGTTTTAAGACTATATTTTGTTTACGAGAGTGATTTTCACGTTGCCGTCGCAGCGCAGCCATGAATAAGTGTGGCGGTTGTGGTAAATTTCTGACAGGTGGCGCTGCCTGTTCCAAATGCAATGCTGTGTACCACAGGCAGTGTGTCAATATTACGTCGAACCAGACACCCAAAGGCTGGCTATGTCCGTGTTGTACTGCCTCGGCACCACGGAAGGACAACACCAACACCCCCCTGAAGGAACCGGAGTCTAAGAGTCTGGAAAACGAGCTGGTCAAACAGGTACCCGACCAACCTTTTCAGCGTACTGGTGAGGGTGAGCAGGTGCAGAATTTGGTGCTCGAGGAAATACGGGCCTTAAGGAGCGAAATGAACAGCTTTCGAAGTGAGCTCGGTAGCTTTCGAACTGAAGTCCGGGAAGAAATGAGGGACCTGAGGGCGCTTTATCAGGGTTGTGACAGTAGAATAGATACTTTTACTGAGCGACTGGACGACCAAGAGACAAGGCTCGCGCAGCTTGAGGCGTCCGGCAAGGAGACACAGGGTCTTAAAGCACAGATTTACTCTCTGAAACAGGAACTGCAATTTAAGGAGCAAACTGCACTCCAATTCGACATTGAGATCAATGGAGTGACTGAGCATAATGGAGAGAACGTGATGCACGTCACAGGGCTTCTTATGAATAAAATTGGCTCCAAGGTGGATGAGCGGGACATTGTGCAGGCTCACCGAGTGGGCCCGGTCCGTGCTGAACAGGACGGTAAACAGTGGCCGCGCCCCATAATTATGCGTGTAACTCGCCGCGCTGTGCATGAACAAGTGCTGCGCTGCGCGCGCGCTCGCCGCAACATTACCACGAGTGACCTTGACTTGCCTGGCGCACCGAGCCCTATCTATGTCAACGAGCGGCTGACTAAATATTATAGGCTGCTTTTCAATAAGGCCCGGTCGTTGTGTAAACAGCACGGTTGGAGGTACGCTTGGACGCGCGAGGGGAAGATTCTTGTCAGAGAAGGGGACGGGAAGACTGCATTTCGTATACGTTGCGAAGAGGACCTCGAAAAGCTCGTACAAAAGTAATATTTCAAGAAATAATATTATAATATGTCGATCAGACGTATTCAATAATGTGACGCTCCAGTTGTCTGCACGTAGATATTATATAGAGGGATATTTAGTTTCCGTAACTAACTCTGATCAGTTCTGTGTTATCTGCGTTTTCGAGTCACTCTTATATCAATATTATGTAAAACTTGTAGATTTGAATTTTGCAATCACTTTATTCGATTCTAAGCGGCCCAGTCGAGGCTATTTATTCTTAAATTTACTCTTAAATTGTGTAGCTTGGAAGGTCACAATTAAACTATGTGTTTTTATGTTTATATTTATTAGAGTACTTTTTTTAGGCATACACTTACACACACATCATTTCATACTCATCACTCTCACTTTACACACTCACACACGTTACAAAAACCGGTCAGATAAAATTAAAACTGATACGGGGTTTCCATTATTGTATCACATTTATAATGGCTAGCCCAGTAAAGATCAGTTTGAAACTTGGTCTTCTCAATATTAGGTCGCTTAACACGGGCAGAGACGAGTTAGAGGCCACCATTGTCACTTACAAACCAGATGTACTTGCGCTGAACGAAACTTGGATCCGGGAAGGACAAGAAATATTTGCTCCCCCCCTGCCTGGCTATGTTTTTAAACACAGAGCTCGAAAATCAAATAGAAGGGGAGGCGGCGTAGGCTTCTACGTTAGAAAAGGCTTGCGTGCTCGGGTGCGCGCACATCCAGATTCGCAGCTTGAACAGTTGTGGCTAGAGCTCACCCTGCCCGGGGCGCGCATGGCAATTGGGACAGCGTACAGGCCGGAAACGGTTAAACTGAGTACGGCTCTGGACGCGCTCAATGAGTCACTTTGTGTATGTGCTAACTGTGAGTACGTATGCATTCTGACGGATTTTAATGTTGACTTACTTACCCCACACAGTTCAAGAGCTAGGGAACTGTTGACTTTTTGTACACAACTTAGTCTTGAACAGGTTGTAAAAGAGCCAACCCGAAGGACAGATGACTCGATAAGTCTCATAGATCTGGTTATGACTAATGTTCCTGAGAAATGCAAAAAGGTAACAATAGTCCACAACACATGTTTGAGTGATCACGCTCTTGTACTTAGTGAATTTAATATCAAAAAACCTAATCCGGTAGTTCGATTCATGGAAAAGCGGGACTTGTCAAACATTAATGACGAGTGCTTCACTCGTGATCTTAAATCTATTCCATGGAGTGAAGTCTCTATGTTGTCAGAGCCTCACGATATGATCTTAAATTTTAATGAAAAACTGGTTACACTGTTTAATAGGCACGCCCCTCTTAATCGAAAACGGGTAAAAGAATCACCTAAGCCTTGGATAACTGACATGATCCGGTTCATGATGACATTAAGAGACAAAGCGTTAGTAAAATCTCAACTTAAAAAAACAAGTTCATCTAAAGCGTACTATAAAAGCCTAAAAAACCTAGTTACTGGTGCTATAGAAAGAGAGAAGAAAGCTTACTTTACACACTATGTAAACAAAAATTTACATGAACCAAAAAAAATGTGGAGATATTTCAAGAATATTAATGGATTGAACAATAAAGACTCCACAATGATCCCTGACAATTTAAATGACCCAAATTTGATTAATGAACATTTTTTGAATATTCCTGGGGATGGATGTATAGATAATAAAACCCTGAATTTTTATAAAACTTGTAAAGCTACAACCGGCGTTTTCACCTTAAAACCTGTATCCGCGGCTACTGTTAGTAAAATTATATTAAACATTAAAACCAATGCGACAGGCCACGATCTAATAAATAATGATATGATAAAACTTACTCTATCTGAAACCTTACCGGTCATTACAGACATCGTAAACCGCTCCATTGTGATGAATGTGTTCCCTGACGCATGGAAACGGGCTCTTGTACGACCTATTCCTAAGTCACAATCAATACTGCAGCTTAAAGATTTGCGACCAATCAGTATTCTTCCTGTCTTATCAAAGGTGCTTGAGAGGGTCGTGCTCACACAGTTGGAAAAATATGCCTGCTTAGAAAAAATAATACCACCATACCAATCTGGTTTTAGGAAGGGCCACGGAACAGAAACAGCGCTCCTGACTGTGACCGACGACCTACTAACGGCTTCGGATTCGGGGCAATGTAGTGCGCTGGTTCTCTTAGATTTCTCGCGTGCATTTGACTCTTTGAACCCTGATATGCTCACTGCAAAGCTCTCATATTATGGCTTTACCGATGAAACCTGCAAATGGTTTCATACATTCCTGAGCGATAGAGGGCAGTATGTAGAAACTGAATCATCTAACGGAAGCAAACTCATATCTAGTGTAGGTAATTTATCCAGTGGAGTCCCCCAAGGATCGATTGTGAGCCCAATACTATTTTCTTTTTTCACTGCAGATATGCCGAATAATATTAAAACCTGTAAGTACCATCTGTACGCTGACGACACTCAAATATACTATTCTTTCAATCCTGAAGCTACATCAGATGCAATGTCTCTAATTAATAATGACTTGAATGAGATTTACAAATGGTCTCAACGTAATTCACTTATTCTAAATCCTTCAAAAACAAAACTGCTTATATTGGGTACTAAATCTCAAACTCATAAAGCCTTATGTCATAACCCTAAAGTGTCAATAAATGGAGTAGATATTTCAGTTGAGTCAGAAGCTAGAAATTTAGGTCTCATCCTTGATAGTGAAATGAGATTTGATAAACATATTAACGAGAAAATTAGAACAGCTTTCTATAAATTGAAGAATCTCTATTGCCTTAGGAAACATCTCTCGAAAGAGGTGAGAATATTATTATGTGATCTACTAGTATTGTCGCCTTTTAATTACTGCAGCGCAGTTTATGGGTCGTTGATATATGCCAAAACAGAAAAAGCTATACAGAGAGTACAGAATGCGTGCGTGAGATTCTGCTTCAACGTTGCAAGAAGAGAACATGTTACTCCTTTTCTCGTCAAAAATAAAATGCTAAATATGAAAGCCAGGTGGGAGCTTCATCTTGCTTGCTTAGTTCAAAAAGTTCTTTGGAACAAGCAACCCGAATATTTATTTGAAAAATTAACTTGGTTAAAAGACATTCATTTGTGTAATACTCGCTCTAAGTCCCTAAATGCTTTATCATTCCATAAGCACAAGACCACACGATTTAAAGGCTGCTTCAAACACAGTGCGACTAAAATTTGGAATAACCTGCCCCCTCCTATGAGGAAAAAAATGAATTCTGATAATTTTAAGCAAAAATACAAGGGTCTATTATACGAAATACAAAAGAAGAACTTTGAAGCAACTTTTAAAATTACGCGTTAACACCACACACACTCACACATACACTCACACACAGTACACACACACACACTCACACTCACACACCAATACACCATACACAAACCTAAGTGCTCTAATATTTAACAGGTAATATGCAGTAACAGTAATGCAGTAATTATAGTGCATTTACGATTAACGAAAGATTTTATTAGTTGATATAGTAATACCCGCCGTCGCCTAATGCTCACCTACCATCTATTTCTGAGCAAAGGGGTATGCTGAAAACCAGCCCTGCGTGACCCTTCGGGACCTCGCAGTACAGCGCTGAGCGTACCCCTATTGCCAAATATTGTATCTTATTATGTTTCTTATAGTATATGTCCATTGTTTTTGTTTTTTGGCAATAAATATATTTTATTCTTATTCTTCTTATTATTCTTAATATTATAAAGAGGAAAGATTTGATTGTTTGTTTGTTTGCATTGAATAGGCTCCGAAACTACTGAACCGATTTGAAAAATTCTTTCACTGTTGGGAAGCTGCACTATCCCCGGTTAACATAGGCTATATTATATATTTTTTTTAAATAGGGATCCTTACTAAAACTCCAATAATGTAACCCAAGGTGTAAAAAATAAGATTTGTAATTTTGACTTTGCGTGTTTGACAGTTCTAAGACAGGACAACGTTTGTCAGGTCAGCTAGTATTATATAAAATACTTGAAGCTACGGTTTTTTTCAGCTGTGGAAAAATCAAATTTGTAAGTCAACGCGATCAAAAGATATGACCGTTTATGTCGCATACTTTGCGATTTCACAGGGGTATACCTATAGGGTACTTCCCGTTGACCTAAGATCATGAAATTTAGCAACAGGCAAGGTCTTACAGCACATATACACATGGTACATAAAATTATATACTCCGCCAGGTATAGCGCTCCGAGAAATAATGTGACGTGGGCGTACCGCAATGGTGTCGTCAATGCCATGGATACACGTACACGTGCATAAGCAAGAGCAGAATAAGTAATTTACGACAAGTTCGAGAGAGATGACGATACACTAAACAATGGCGGACTCTATGATTTTCTGTGTTAACAGTAGCGTGAAATTATAACTCCCCAAAATCCGTATATTACCTGTGGGAATCCAATAAATCAATGTGGTTTTGATAAAATTGCGTTTAATATATTCAATTCATACTTAACTTGCTTGAGCGGACAAACCAAATGACAATTGAAATGCTTTTTGTATTTTATTTAATAGATTATTAAAAAAAAAAAAAAAACAGTATCTGTGTTTGTTACAATAAAGTGGCAATGGACAGTGACGTCATTGCGGGACAACTCCCAGAGCGCTAGACCTTGTTTTCTTGGATCATGATATACAGGAAAATTCTGAAAATTGTTAATTTGAAGTTACATTATATAAAAAAAATGTTTTGCTATTACAAACTTACATTTTGTAGTTGGTATGTATGGAAGCACCTTATTGTAAACTACAAAGTTAAGTTTGTCTTCAAAAGGTAATATTTTTTTAGACACGCGCTCTTTGGGTTCCGTCCATCGAAACCCTCTCCTCCCTCACCGGAAAGTAAGATAGGATAAGATAATTTTTTTTATTACACAGAAAAATAACAGTATACAATAACAAAGAATACACATTAATTTTTAAGAAACAGCTTAATAAGTAAACACAGGGTAGTTAAATTCTGAGAAGTGAGAAAATTCTGAGAAAGTGATCGAGTGTTGTTAGCTATGATTCAAGAAAATTTGTTCAGACATAATAGGTATGTTGTATCAGCTCTTATATCGGGGGTTAGAAAAAACAATTCGTACTTGTTGCTCTTCTGACGATTTTTCCCTTTGACAAGCCAAAAAAGTTGCCTACCCTTCCTTGTACGACTGTACGATTTTCGTACCCAAGGAAAATCCAAAATGTAGGATTTGTGTGGAAAAGTAACATTTCCCAAGATGAGGTTTGACGTCAACATGAAAAAAACTTATTTTTTATTTTTATCTATACTAATATTGTAAAGAGGAAAGATTTGATTGTTTGTTTGTTTGTTTGTTTGTTTGCATTGAATAGGCTCCGAAACTACTGAACCGCTTTGAAAAATTCTTTCACTGTTGGGAAGCTACACTATCCCCGGTTAACATAGGCTAAATTATATTTTCAAAAAAAATTGGGATCTTACTAAACCTCCAATAATGTAACCCAAGGTGTAAAAAAATAAAATTTACAATTTTACTTTGCGTGTTTGACAGTTCTAAGACAGGACAACGTCTGTCAGGTCTGCTAGTAATTAATTTAAAAAAAAAGTGTGGCCTCGCTTTATTTTTTTCTAAACTTATGTTATTTAGTGTTAACCATTATTACGCATTAAGTGTTCGTGGATGTGCTCGAGTGTTGGTAAGTGATATAAAGCGGTGAAACATGTATTTTCGTCAGAGAAAAAAAAAATTAAAAGTTTTTTTTTGTTTGAATTAGAATAGCTGTTAGTGTTAGGGCATTTTTGTAAGAAATTTGTTGTAGCCAGTTGCACCCATATAAACGAAACGTCAGTCATTCGAAATCAGTTAGCAACTGTAATGCGGACAAAGAACTTTGAGACCCAACCCAAAAAGGTAAGGTCCAAGTTTTTTGGATGCGGAGTTCGACGCGTTGACATAAATAAGAATGTTCAATTAAGGTTCTGTCATAATGCCTGCCGACAGATTTTCCTTCTGTTTTCTGTGATTTTCGTGTTGTTTCCAAAGCTCCATAGAAGCCTCTTGTAAAGTCTCCACCACTTTACTACGGCATGACTTTGACTTGACCGTGACGTAGCTTGACTCTGACTATGACTGACTTGTTTAACTATATTTCATCAAACTTGATATTAATTAAATACTAGACACTGGCAAATGCACAAGAGTGCGACGCCAAAATCCTCACTGAGGAAATAACATAAAAATAATAGTCAAACATTTCCCAATGTTGACAGCTGTCGACGTGACGTTTCAAAATCGAACAAAGCCAGTTAGCGATGGCGGTTAAACGCATGAAATCAAATAATAAAATGAAGATATGTTAATCTAATAGTATAATGGTAATCAATTCCGTGACTGGCTAGTTTGGCCGGGGACAAGCTGTTATGGCAACATTGGCATATGTTAACTAGCGTACCCACTGGGTAAAATAAACGCTTGGATTTATCGTGCCAAAGCGAAAAAAACCTTTGCTGACCTGACACACGTTGTCCTGTCTTAGAACTGTCAAACACGCAAAGTTAAAATTATAAATCTTATTTTTTACACCTTGGGTTACATTATTAGAGTTTTAGTAAGGATCCCTTTTTTTAAAATATAATATAGGCTATGTTACCCGGGGATAGTGTAGCTTCCCAACAGTGAAATAATTTTTCAATTCGGTTCAGTAGTTTCGGAGCCTATTCAATGCAAACAAACAAACAAACTGAGACTGAGGTTTGGGCGATGGTAGGTACATTGTTATACCATTTTTTCTTTCAACTACGTAGTACGTTGATAGGTAGGACGGACAGACGGACAGACAGACATCGTAGGTCCCGTTTTAACCCTAAAAACCAAAAACCATCCTTGTTAATAACGCAGCGTTCGTCCAACACAGTGGGTACTAAACTTAGCAAAGATTTCTAATTCGAAAGGGTCTAAATCGCCCCGTCATTACAGTTAGCTTCGTAATTGATTGAGCCGTCGATCTTTTGTGTTATTTTCGCTGTTTTCATGCTTAATTCGGGGGACGATCGGGCAAAGTGAAGCATAGTCAGATAAACACGGACCGGGCGGCGGTTCTATGTCAACGGTTTGAGCTGCCGCTAAAGTACAAATGTTTTAGGGTTCCGCACCCAAAGGGTAAAAATGGGACCCTATTACTGAGCCTACGTTGTCTGTCTGTCCGTCTGTCCGTCCGTCAGTCCATCCTACCTTTAAACGGGTGTATCTTTCGAACCGTAAAGCCGTATAGCCAGTTGAAATTTTCACAGAATATGTAATGTTACGGCGGATAAAATTAAACAAATTATAAATAAGGGAGGTCCCCATACAACAAACGTAAAAACTTTAGGATTTAAATGAAACCAGACTCGAGATCTATTATTCAAATAATTTGACTTGTTCTCATCGTCTAAGAGTTCTTATTCATATTTCATCGTTTCTTTTATGTTCATGTGTTCTATAAAAATGTAGTTATTTTTAAAAACGTGCTCAATCAAAATATATATTATTTTTTATAAATTCCCTCTGCATGAATATAGATACACAAATTTAATACAGCTTCGCACGTTTCTTAAGAGGGCGTTTTGTCCATACAAACGTATTCTCGTGTTTTCTCCCTGGATAATATCGCTAGAGCTGTAATTTTTTTAAATGAAATGTATCCCCTCTATTGTCATGCTTATATCATTTATTTTTTCTTATAAGTTAACTACTATATTCCAATTATTTTTATTTTTTTATCGCCATGTTCAGACGTCTATCAAACAAATTTGACGGGTTTATATAGCAAAAATAAATGACAGAAGCATAGATCAATCTTTTTCACAACTATTAATTAAAAAAATAATGAAATTGGCCGAGTTTTGAATGAGGAAACAGAAAAATACGAGACGATGATTTTGTCTACTTTTCGTAGGTATAATCGATCCGAGCTGCAGTTTGTCCCTCTTGCGCTCTACGGGGAGAGGCTTGAGGTCAAGGGACAGCAATATATTTGCTAAATACCTATTAATCAAATTTCTTGGCCGTGGGATGCCCTCTTAACCTTTTTAGTATTCGAAACTTTTAAAAACACTAAATTTATTCTTTTTAAGTACAGTTAAATTTATGTATGTATTCCACGATAACGCTCTTTGAATATTACTCAGTATCATCTCTACTTTAAATCATTAAAAACATGAAAAATAGAAGTTTAATTTCATTTTACCATGAAAAATCCAATTCCATAATAACGCGTCCAATTGAACCATAGATTAAAAAAGTAAAGAGAGACAACTCCGCATGGCTATAACGAAAGAAATGAAAAATATTAATAATAAAAAAGCGAATGATAACAGCTGGCATAGACAATAGCGCCACTAGCAACCGTGGCGGCAGTAATCGTAAGCAAAAACAGTGGCGTGGCTAACGGTGGTCGTTATACATACTAGTTATCATCATCATCAGCCAGAAGACGTCCACTGCTGAGCATAGGCCTCCCCCTTTAACCTCCACACTGAATGACAGCCTGCCTTTTGCATCCACTGGATGCCCGCGACTCTCACAATGTCGTCGGTCCATCTAGTGGGAGGCCTACCTACGCTGCGTCTTCCGGTTCGTGGTCTCCACTCCAGAACCTTTCTTCCCCATCGGTTATCGGTTCTTCGAGCGATGTGGCCTGCCCATTGCCACACTTCAACTTGCAAATTTTAACAGCTATGTCGGTGACTTTGGTTCTTTGGCGAATATCCACGTTTCGGATTCTATCGCGCAATGAAACACCGAGCATAGCTCTCTCCATTGCCCGCTGTGTGACTCGTTACTCGATATATAAGTATACATATACTCGATACTCGTTATACATAACAGATAAAAGAAGCAGTTAGAAAAATATAGCATATGATACATATTATATTTGTTTACTGCTATCTGTGATTTAGCTATTTTATTAATGTTGATATGTCGCTGCTTCATAGTAACACTAATAAAATCAACCTTATCATAATGAACGTGGTAATAGTTATTTATGATACAAGTGCGGTAAGTTGGTTATTACAAACGAGTAGACGAATGTAAGCCCGAGACGGAGTCGAGGGCTTACCATAGTCACGAGTTTGTAATAACCAATCCGCACGTGTGCCATACAACGTTTTACAACACATTTGCGAGAAAAAAAGGCTACAAATGAAACAATTTTATTATTTTGTTTATAACTTAATATCAGTCACAAAAATGGCACGAGCATGCAAATAGCGCCACTATCACGTGGTGAAAATTAGAACTACATCTTTCGTCTCATTTTCTCTTTAGTATTAAACTGAGACAACCGTATTTAGCAAAAGCGCTTCCAAGGAGGTTTGATCATTCAGCTAATTTATTCTCGTAATATGAAACTCTTTTGTGGAATTCTTATGTAATTATGATGGAAATTAAAAAAACAAATTCATTACCGCACGCTCCGTTGTATGATCCGTAATGTTTAACTTTCGAACGATGTATACAGGCTTCGTAAGTGCACTTTTTGAGCAAATGTGTTGTAAAGTCCTTTTCATGTTAGAAGTCCCACGGCAAACAGCGGAACTAAATTTCCATGTTGTAGTTGTCAGGTGTTGTTACTGTGTTTGGACGCTAGTGAGATTTTTACTAATTTTCCATCGTTAAAGAGTCGTGTACGATGCCAAAAGTTGTTAAAGTTCTACTCGAGAAATGATACTGATAGTGATTGATACGCGATGACAGCGCCGCGTCTGCGGGACTTCTTTCGTGAAACGGACTCTTATCAACGATGTTTCTGACGAAATAACAGGTCGATAATCATCGAAAAACTGAAAAGAACGATTAAAATAATATTTAAAAAAAAACACAGAGAAAACATTTGTTTTCTGCTGGTCATAGTACTAAAAGCAAGTATTTAGGATCTAGTACTTAGATCTAGGTCAGATTTTAGTGAGTTTTTTGTTGATGTCTCGATTTTAGTCATCTTGTAGTTGTCCATCTACCACTTTTTAGGGTTCCGTATCTCAAAAGGAAAAAACGGAACCCTTATAGGATCACTTCGTTGTCCGTCTGTCTGTCTGTCTGTCTGTCCGTCTGTCAAGACCCTTTTTCTCAAGAACGCGTAAAGGTAGCAAGTTGAAATTTATACTAAATACTTGGGCCTACGGTTTCTTTCCGCTGTAAAAAAATAAAAGTTGTAAGTCAAATCAATCAAAAGATATGAACGTTTATGTCGTATATTTTGCGATTTCACAGGGGAATCAAAACCTATAGGGTACTTCCCGTTGACCTAGAATCATGAAATTTGGCAAGAGGCAAGGTCTCATAGTACATATATAGGAATAAATCCGAAAGTTATAAATTTGAAGTTATATCATTTAAAAATAATTATTTTGCTATTACAAACTTACATTTTGTAGTTGGAATGTATGGAAGAACCTTATTGTCAACTACAAACTTAAGTTTGTATTTCAATATTTTAACTTTAGTTAGTTTTTTTTTTTGGTCGTGCTTTCTGTGGGTTCCGTCTAACGGAACCCTTAGAGCACGAGTCTTACTCGTACTTGTCCGGTTTTTATTCTCTGCTCTTGTGACAGATGGTGGTTGAAAGCGGCAAGTCATCGCCTATATTGTTATCTTGTCGCCCGGAGTAGTGGCAAATAAATATTGGTTCGTAGTCTCTAATTCGTTTCATGAATTGGATTTACAAGAAAAAAAAACTAGTTTTGAAGAGCGTAAGACGCATTTATAAAATCTCGTCATCATCATCATCGTCAGCCAGAAGACGTCCACTGCTGAACATAGGCCTCCCCCTTTAGCCTCCACACTGAACGACAGCCTGCCTTTTGCATCCACTGGATGCCAGCGAACGTTATAGCCCTCGTTAGCAATCTTTAAGGTCAACTTCCGTGCATCGCGCACGGCCGATCGCAGACGTGCGAATCTGACGCGTGAGTCTGACGCGCGCGGCTGCGATAGGGATCGATCTTTAGGGATGGTTAGTTTAAAAATCAAACTACTGAGCCGATTTTGATGAAATTTATATTTGACTAGTCTGAAAATACATAATTATGGGTATATTTACAAATAAAAAATATTTTTCCAAATCGGTTTATAAACGACGGTGTTCTGAGGTAACAAACATAAAAAAACACCCTAATTGAAAACCCAAGCCCTCCTATTGTAAGACTAATAATAGTTTTTTCCATGTTTTTCATTCGTACCCTACGATGTTGCACACTTTATTCAGATGGCAACATTTGATTTATGATTTGATGGATACAGAACTTGAAATGTCAACGTCAGTAATACAAATTTTGGCAGTTGAAAAACATACATTAAAAAGACAACATTATTGAGATTAATTAATAAATCCTTATAAATCATACAAATCACGTTTTCATTTCTGAGATTGAGATCTGATCTTACACTATTTTGAAGTCGGTTAAAAATTACGGCCAAGTGCGTACGCTGAAAGAATACGCTTGACAGTTGCCGAACAAGTGAATTCTGATCACATTTACTAGCTATTTAGGGCTCCGTGCTGCTACAAGCAATCCTTATAAGTCCGTACTGTCCGTCCGTCTGTCCGGGTAGCATTACAGTGCTAAGTATTCAGCATCTAAGTGTTTCAACCCTAGATCTCATCTTGTATTACATAACTAGGTAAGGCAAGTACCTAGTAGTTGTAGACGGAAGCGTGCAGTAATGCAAAACAATTATTCTGTTCTGCAAGTGAGCGTCGGCACCTTACTGCCGGAGCACCGTCTAGCACCCTTTGAGACATGTACTGCTAGCAAAAAAAGAGTTATATTACACAATTTTAAAAATAAAATTACACCGTCGTCACGGTGAAATAAATCGAAGCTAAATCGGACTATTCAGTTAAAAGTTATTCGTGGTCATACAAAATATATATAATTTATACGTGTCAACTTAAGAACCTCTGCCTTTTCCCCCCATCGGTTAAGAGGGGGCATCCGAAATTGTATGCTAGTTTGCCATGATTTTCTAACTTAACCAAATATCCTATCAACGTAATATTTGATATATGTGATTTTTCAATTCACGTTCTTTCCGGCACTAAGACAGAAACATAATAGCAAGATATTTACTCGATACTTTAATGTTTTGAAAATGATGCATTTTTGCTAGTTTTTTTTATTTTTCTTGGAAAGAACTTCAGTCACATATCTAAAATAAATACTCACCGAAGGGAAATATAGTTTGTTTTCCAGTACTAAGACAAAATTTACCTAGATTAATTAGTACTCTCAAAATAAATTATGACACGTGACACGGTAGTCCATTTTCTTAGACTATAACACAAACACCTTTTATCACATTAAATCGAACCTAATATAATTATAATATATTTATATGTACTGTCATCATTTTATTCTTTTGCTTCCGTGCATCGCGGCTTCGAGACAAATCGCACGCGACTCATGCGATTTGAAAATGTATGGCGACGTCAGTCATCGGCCGCACGCGCTTGACGCAGACCTTGGGGTCTAGACAAGAGCCACACACTGTTAGCGTTCACGCCTGCGGAAAGATGAAATTGTATGAAAATGACATTAGCTTCAGATAATTTATCTCATGCTAATGTAATTGTCAATGTCATTTTCATACAATTTCATCTTTCCGCAGGCGTGAACGCTAACAGTGTGTGGCTCTTGTCTAGACCCCCTTGGAAGTGGCGCCATACATTTTCATATGCGGCAGACGCGCCCGGCTTCGATCGGCCGTGATCCGTGATGCACGAAAGTTTACCTTTTAACATGCCTTGAATTTATAGGTAGGTTTTAGTATTGGATTTGATTTGAAGGTGCCTAACAGGAAGCATTATCGCTAAGCTGAGATCTAACGTCACATCAAAATAATAGCAGTTAGTTATTCCGCTGTCCATAAAAAGAATAAATTATTCGCAATGATTATGATATTAATACTTAATGAATGCTAATTCATTATTCTGTCGGGCTGCGCTTCTATTTCGGGCCTATTATACCAAACCACAGTGGTGTTTTCGTTTTGATACTGATTGACATATTAAGTGCCTCATGCGGTTTTTCAGTTTCAAACCTGTGTTCTAGTTTTTTTTTCAAAGCTCCTACCATTGTTTTTTGTTTAGTCAGTGTCATTTAGTTATAGAATTCAAGTCATCATCATCATCATCAGCCAGTAAACGTCCACTGCTGAACAAAGGCCTCTCTCTTAGAGAGGGGTGTTGCCATAATCCTCACGCTTGACAAGCGACTCGGATCGCAGATCCTCCGGTTGTTCTGGTCGCAGTTTTAGGAATTACCCGGTCCAGTTTTAGGACATACCCGGGTCCAGCTTTAGAACATACATGGGACCAGTTTTAGGACATATCCGGGTCCGGGTAAGGAAACAAATCAAATTAGCGTGATATTGTATGTGATTATATTTATTACTAGCTGACTCGGAACTGTCAAACGCGAGAAGTAAACATCGTCGTTAAGTGTTTTCAAGTTTACAATTTTTCTGGGAATTTTCTTTATTTTTCGTTCCGTAAAAACCTACTATAAGGTATTAGAAAACTTAAGAGAAAAAAAAAAGATTAATGAAATCGGTAAAGTCGATCTCAAGTTATGGCGTGACCAAGGTAAATAGGGATTCATTTTTATCTATATAGATGTAAATAGGTAATTGCTATATGCATATAGGTAAATACTTTATGGCTTGGTCTGTGATTTGTGCACTACAATGTTATTTTAGTTGAGTTAGACGAAGGTAACTTTTCTGCGGACGCTCCCCCCGGTCACTTAGAAGTATTGCACCGTAGCCGCGACCATAAAATAAAATAAAAAATATAGGAAACTGGAATACATTATTATTTATGTACCCGACGTTGGCCGTTTCGCCGCGCGCCCGCTTTACGAGTTTCAACGCGACATGTCAGCTTTGAAAATGGAACGCTGGAATTATTGCTTTTGAAGTTTTACCAGCTATTGTATTGTAAAATCTATTGCGGTAATAATTAGGGGTCGGTAAAAAAGGTACACTGTTTCGCCGCTAGAGCAATAAAGGTAAACATAGAAAAAATACTTTATTTTACGCGGGGGTAAACGAACAGATTTTCTGTGATGTCATCACAGATTACTCTAAAGTTACTAGTTTTTTTCTAAATTATATATTTCTAAATTTATGTGTGATTCATTTTTTTTTTTACACATTTTTACTTCCCTCCATATCACGTGTTTGATAATGTATAACTATATCTTACTTTATTTAACGGCCTCATATACCAAATTTGACGGTTTTAAATCAATTTTATTCAGTTAAATTACAATATTTGAGCTGGAAAAAAATACATGTCACAAATACATCTGTGTTTGAGTTTATGATTTGGTTCAAAACACGATAGAATAAACTTTCCTCGATCAAAAAAAAACTGAAACAAAGTCGAGTTAGTTTTTTTTTTCGTTTTATGCTCTAATGAAGCTCGTAACAGCCTGGAAATTGCATGTACTGAAAGGCAATTTTATTTATCAGTTTTTATTTGGATAGGTTTTTGATAGTGAATATTTTCGTTTTTTAGTGAAATTAAAAGCGTAAAAACGTTGCGAGAATTTGCGCGCGCCGCATTCAGTACCGCGCCAGGCGTCATCGAGGTCGGACTTATGTTCGTTTTTGTCGTTGCATACCCCCGCGGGCGTCCTGACTCATGCGTGGCAAAATACATCGTCGCTATAACTTGGCGGGGGCGTTTTGTTGCCTACGCGACTCTGATAACCGGCCGTTAATTTTTTTCTGACTTCGACAAAAGAAGAAGGTTCTCAATTTAGCCCGTTTTTGTTGTTTTGTATGTACGTCGATTACGCCGGCATCTGTAAACTAATTTGCGTGTTACTTTTTTTTTCATGTAGACTGTAAAAGAAACTTTAGAGTGGTCCCACAAAAAAAAATTGGCTCAGTAGTTTTTAAACCAGCTCGAATAATATGGATAATTTTGGTCGAGTGACTACCAATTTCGCTACAATATAACAAACTGTAACTAGAATAGTTTTTATCAGGCGCTTTGTTCGAGTCAAAATATGGAGGCACTCATGCATGGATGTCTAAATAGATCGCAATTTAGTTGCACTATAGATTCAAAACTTTTTTTTTACAATAATCGACTTAATTATTCCACAAAACACAAACATTTATAAATAAATAAATAAATAAAACATTTTGTATTTTTTCCTGCCCGACTTAAAAATCCGTGTTTGTAAAAATATTATTTTGTTCTTTGTAGTGGCACATTGACATCGATTCTGATGTACTATTCTCTAAACAAAACTAAATTTGACAGCTCTAAAATGGTTGCTGTCCTTTTCTGACATACTGAAATGACAATAGATAATTTTAGTCCTGTCAGATTAGTTCAGTTTAGAAAATGGTTCAACAGAATTGACGCCATTGTTTGTGTTTTGTGGTTTTTTGAAGCCGAATCTTTTAAAAGATTATTTATTTATTAAAGCGTATTATATGACAAACATGCATCATATATAATTTGCTGTACACGACTAGCCATTTCACCGTGCTCCCAGTTCACGAGTTGCACAGCGACATGTCGTAACGTCGTGTCACTTTTGAAAATTGAAAGAAATTACATTGCCAGTTACGAGGAAAGGCCTTTTATGGCACTTTTACTTTAATATATTTTATGGGCAATTTAGCTGTACTGGCCAGGAAACATGGCAACACAGTAGGTAGTCATAGTGGATGGCTAACACTATGCTGGGTCCAAGCATTTATTTGCTCTGACAGCTGCAATCATCATCATCATCATTTCAGTCATAGGACGTCCACTGCTGGACATAGGCCTCCCCCATCGATCTCCAATAAGGCCGGTTGGAACCTGGATCCAGCGTTTCCCTGCGGTCTCTTTTAGGTCGTCTGTCCATCTTGTGAACAGCTGCAATAACATTGTAAAATGCTGGATAGAGCACGTTTTTAGGGTTCCGTACCCAAAGGGTAAAAACGGGACCTATAACTAAGCCTACATTATCTGTCTGTCCGTCCGTCCGTCTGTCCTACCTTTAAACGACTGTATCTTTCGAACTGTAATAGATAGCCAGTAGACTTTTTAGGGTTCCGTACCCATAGGGTAAAAACTGGACCGGCTTGAAGTGTAAAAATACAACAAAAGACTAAATTAAAAGTTCAGGTGTCACTTTTCATTCGTGAGTATTCATCATTCTATTTAATCATAAAATGTAAATTAATTTCATCAAACATCGATGTGTAGTCTCCATTTTGTTTTATTCGCGTGACCACGTCCATCCACGGCGACAAACAGTTCGAGAGCAGCAGACAAACACAGGTGTTCTCTTTTACTCACATAGTTATTATATTCGCTATCTATTTTTTGCAGCAAATGTACTGCACCTATGATTATAATGTGTTGAAGTATATTATCTCCGACGGTTTTGACTCGTTTTTACCACTAACGTATATATATGGACTGGAAATACCTAACAGTAAAAAGGTGCATACCTACAACTCATTACGACTCATACGCGCACAACACGGCTTCTATTGCTAGGGTCGCGACACAAAGTACAACACACAGGCATGTTGAATTGCAGTTTTCCAACATCCAGACGTAGTTTTATCGGTAAATTCTTCGTAATTATCTCGCAAATTTTAATAATACAAAAAATAAACAACTATTTGACAGCAAAACTACCACGAAACTCAGCGCACAAGATGGCTAACATGGCACTTACCTACAGCTGTCACTACGGTGCGTATAGAAAAATGCAGCGCCTCCATGTTTTTTCTAGCTCGATGGTTTTTACTGAGCAAGTTCAATGGTTATGGCCCGTCCATTCATTTTATTTTGGTCGAAGCGTAAGGTCCCAAAGAACTGTCCCAGTGGTTTATTTGTCCACGTCGATATGGTCACGTAGGCATTACTCGGTAATCGGAGAGGAAACCAATAAATAAATAATTGTGGTTGGCGACACGCGTATAGAATATTTATTGGGGTGAAAATTAGAGGGGGGAGGGGTTTGGACGGTAATCTATTCCTATTTTATCTAGGTATTGGTACGCTGGATGCAGGGCGCTTCCAACCGGCCCTTTTGGAGATCGATGGGGAAGGCCTATGTCCAGAAGTGGACGTCCTATGGCTGAAATGATGATGATGATGGGTAGTGTCTCTGTGATCGCTTTGGTAAAGTTATGCTAATATCACAGAATACATAGTAGCACACTAAGTAATATTAAGTTTTTACCTATACCCGGCCTGGTGCACTCCGCACTATAGGTATGAAGCTACAAGTACGTGACGGAAACCGTCTAGACCACGGAAAAGTTTTTTTTTTTGTTTAAATTACAACGGCTGTCTAGGTATTTTTGTTAGGTTGTAGCCAGTTGCACCCATATAAACGAAAAACGTCAGTCATTCGAAATCTGTTAGCAACTGTGATGCGGACAAAGAACTTTGAGACCTAATCCAAAAAGGTAAGGTCCAAGTTCTTTGGATACGGAGATCGACGCGTTGACATAAACAAAGAATTTTAACACATTTTTTTTTTCAATTAGGCAATGCCTTCTTTGTTTTATACAAAACTAGCAGACCTGACAGACGTTGTCCTGTCTTAGAACTGTCAAACACGCAAAGTCAAAATTATAAATCTAATTTTTTTACACCTTGGGTTACATTATTGGAGTTTTAGTAATGATCCCTATTTTTTTTTGAAAATATAAAATAGCCTATGTTAACCGGGGATAGAGTAGCTTCCCAGCAGTGAAGGAATTTTTCAAATCGGTTCATTAGTTTCGGAGCCTATTCAATGCAAACAAACAAACAATCAAATCTTTCCTCTTTATAATATTATTATTAGTATAGATAATGATAATTCAGTGATAATAATTCAATTCATAAAAGTATGCAATTTTTCATCAATGTTTTCTTATGACGTTATTACGCAAAATTATCCCGATTTGATAGCCCGTTGGTCCAGTTGGTAGTGAACCTACCTTCTGAGCTTGGGGGCGTGGGTTCGATTCCCACGTAGGATAAACATTTTGTGTGATGATCATTTGTGTTTGTTCTATATCTGGTTGTTAATATCTATTTAAGTGTGTATTTAACACTATATATGTATGTATATCAGTCTCTGGCAGCCATATCACAAGCTTTGCTTAGTATGGGGTAGATAACAGTGTGTGCAGAAATGTCCCAATTTTTTAATTTTTTATTTATCGTTCGTAAACCGACCTAATAGACAACCCCTTTTTTATAAATAATAGGCTTGCGTTTGACCACCATCTCGCCTGATGTTAAGCGATGATGTGGTCTACGATGGAGCACGCTTGGCTAGAAGAAACCGATTCACTCGTGATTTGAAGACACCCAGATTGTAACTATCGGGGAACACCCATTCAGGCAACGAATTCCACAGACTAGCAGTTCGCACAATAAATGTGGAATCAAAGAAAGCCTATCAGCAGGGCTTACTGTGGCTGCTTTAATGCGACCCGTGAATTGTTAACCCATGATGATTTCGATCGGCGGGCGACTGTCCCCTTGCATTAACCACCACTGTAACCACTACCGAAGTTCACAAGAGCACAGATTATATATAACAGACTTACAATTCCAAATAATGAACACTATTATACACACACAAAACGTGTTTAAAAACACTATTATAATTTGCATAACTTTGTATTTACAAATCTCTGTCTGGATAAAAGTAGTATTGGTTGAGATTTGGGTAACATTTTCAAATGGACAGACAATGCTATCGTACAGAAGTTTTTTCGTGTAGATTGAGGCAAGTTTCCTGATCGACGTTCGATCTTCAAAGAGTGCAGATCTAACTTTTTTTTAAATAAATAATAGGCTTGCGCTTGACCGCCAACTCGCCTGATGTTAAGCGATGATGCGGTCTACGGTGGAGCACGCTTGCATAGAAGAAACCGATTCACTCGTGATTTGAAGACACCCAGATTGTATCTATCGGGAACACCCATTCAGGCAGCGCATTCCACAGACTAGCAGTTCGCACAATAAAAGTGGAATCAAAGCGCTTCGTTCGGGTTTTCGGAATAGCAACCATAAAGCGGTGTCGATTTTTTGTGCCCGCTCTGGTAGTCCGATAGAAAAATGGGCAGGAGGGAATTAGACCATGAAGATCCGATGCACACTCTCCGAAATGTATTCGATAAAAGACCGATAGACTAGCAACTTTGCGCCGATGCTCAAGACTAAGGAGTTTAGTCTGAACCAGGGATTCGTTGCCGCTGAGCCTCTTGGCACTTCTTCCTTTAACCTTATTTATACACCCGTGAATTGTTAACCCCTAAATGTCCCTAATGTTTTCGGCGAGCGACTGTCCCCATCCAATAACACCAGTGAAACCACTATCGAAGTTCAGGAGAGCACAGATTATATACAGACTCACAACTTCAATAAAAAAAAAAACCCTTTACAATAATACTATAACAATATCATTAATACGAAAGTGTGTTTGTTTGTTCTTTCACGCAGCAACAGAGAAACAGGTCGACTTGATTTGCAAAGAGTAGAAGTCCGGAGAGTGACATAGGATAACACGTTTTCTTCGACAATATAGTCCGCACCATCGCAGTTTTTTTTGTCTGTGTAATAAGTTAACAACTGTAAAACCTCTGTGGTGTGAACCTGGTGCTATGCTCATATTTTTAGTGGAAAATTAAAAATTAAACTGATTTTTCTCATGATTTTTTGTCTTACCTCACACTAGTGACGAAAAGTAAATTATTTACACACGCGAGTAGGTGGCTTTTACACTCTCAAAATATTAGCGTCCTCCTTGCTTCGCTCGTCGGGCGCCCAAATATCGGCTGTGTGAACTAGGAACCCGACCTTCAATTTTATTTTTTGTGTTTCGATAAGTTTCGGTAAGTAGTAGATAGTAGTAAAACTATTTTACAACACATTTGCTCAAAAAGTGCACTTACGAAGCCTGTATACATCGTTCGAAAGTTAAACATTACGCATCATACAACGGAGCGTGCGGTAATGAATTTTACCGCACGCTCAGATGTATAGCACCGTTCCGGAGCGTGCGGTAATGAATTTTATCGCACGCTCAGATGTATAGCACCGTGCGTGTACTTTATGGTATTTTTTCCATTTCCATAAAAATTGTTTCATTTGTAGCCTTTTTTTCTCGCAAATGTGTTGTAAAACGTTGTATGGCACACGTGCGGATTGGTTATTACAAACTCGTGACTATGGTAAGCCCTCGACTTCGTCTCGGGCTTACATTCGTCTACTCGTTTGTAATAACCAACTTACCGCAGTTGTATCATAAATAACTATTAATGAGTTTTTTCTTTGCGATCCCATAAAATATTAAGAAGAAAATTGCTTTATACCATTTACAATATTATTCTAAAGCTTAAGCTCATTTTTTTTTTTTTTTTAAATCTGCAAAAGCCTTAATGGCCTATTAAAGTTTTCAGTCTGTATAGTGTTTTTTTTACTTTTCAATGTTTTTTTACCTTTCAATTTATTTATTTTTTTGTTTCGATAGGTTTCTATAAGTAGTAGATAGTAGTAAAACTATTTTCTAGCCCCAAATATCTCATGTGAAAAAGATCGCCTACATCCCTTGTGTAACAATCTAACAATTAAACCTCTGTACATTTCTTATTCCGTGAGTACCAGTGGCTAGTCGATGAATACTTTAATATGCTTAAGTGTACGTTGCTTCCGATCAGAGAGTTGAATTGGACACGAATTTATGGAGTAGGGGAAGTCGCTTCAATGATAGTGGTATGCCTTGGAGAATGCACGTCGACTAAATAATAATAGTTAATACGCGCGTGCAATAAAGTTAATCGAAATTCATCATCATCATCATCATTATCATCATCATCATAATCATCAGTCAGAAAACGTCTGCTGAACACCCCCTTTAACCTTTCACACTGAACTAAAGACAAATCGAAAATCATCATCATCATCATTTCAGCCGTAGGACGTCCACTGCTGGACAGAGGCCTCCCCCATCGATCTCCAAAAGGGCCGGTTGGAAGCGGCCTGCATCCAGCGTTTCCCTGCGGTCTCTTTTAGGTCGTCTGTCCATCTTGTGGGTGGACGTCCTACGCTGCGCTTACCAGTCCGTGGTCTCCATTCCAGAACTTTTCGACCCCATCGGCCATCTGTTCTGCGTGATATGTGCCCTGCCCACTGCCATTTCAACTTACTAATCCGAAAATACTCACTTTAAATTTGATACATTTTTATTTATTTATTACTGAATAAAACATTTCAAGCATTTATTTGCTCTGACAGCTGTAAATAACAATAATATTGTATATAACAATAACATAAAATTGATGGATAATTTAATTAAATAACATTTTCTTCTAATATTTCACTGAAGTATATTGGGTTATGCCAGTGATGACATATGGTACTGAGACGTGGTCCTTAACTGTTGGCCCTATGGAAAAACTCGAGAGTCACACAGCGGGCAATGGAAAGAGCTATGCTCGGAGTTTCTTTGCGCGATAGAATCCGAAACGAGGATATTCGCCAAAGAACCAGAGTCACCGACATAGCTGTTAAAATTTGCAAGTTGAAGTGGCAATAGGCAGGCCACATCGCTCGAAGAACCGATAACCGATGGGGAAGAAAGATTCTAGAGTGGAGACCACGAACCGGAAGACGCAGCGTGGGTAGGCCTCCCATTAGATGGACCGACGACATTGTGAGAGTCGCAGGTATCCAGTGGATGAAAATGGCAGGCTGTCGTTCATTGTGGAGGTCAAAGGGGAAGGCCTATGTACAACATTGGGCGTCTTCTGGCTGATGATGATGATGATGATGATGATGATTGAAGTTCTTCTCCATGTATTTAGGTTTCCTCACGATGTTTTATTTCACCGAAAATCTTATTCTAAAGATAATGGCCTAATTCCTACCAACGAAGATAGACTAAGAGGAAAGACAATAGCGGAACATTAGAGCGTAGCTCGGAACATTTGCCTAAAAACGGTACGAACTTAGATGGCACCGCAATTTGAGCGTGTTATAGGTTGTCTCGAACCGTAAACCGTAAGCGCTGCAGTCAGATAGCATACGAAAGGGTTCTACAAATTACCGTAGCGCTAGTATCGCAGTCAAGTTTCGCAGCATTTCAGGAGAACCCGCTATAGTAATTTGTAGACCCCTTTCGTGCATTATCTGACTGCAGCGCTCACGGAAGTTCGAGACAACCTATAGCACGCTCAAATTGCGGTGCCATTTGAGTTTAAATACCGTTTTTAGGCAAATTTCCGAGCTACGCTTGTCTTTCCTTTCCTACTTAGCGAGTTTTTTTCTCCAATAATGTTTAAAATGTGCGGGCGAGATAGTTTGTGTCAGTAATTGCTCTTAAAGCTGAGAAATGCAATTTTCTTCATCTCTCAGTACATAGTTCTAGTTAAAATCTAATATTTCAAATGTCTCGTACGCCAGACCAGTCAATACGGGTTACTCTGTAATCTATGAGCTATAATCCACAGGGTTTAGTTGAGATGGACTATCTTCCTGCGTTGTCAGACTATTTGTTTGTGTTCTAGCTATATTCCCCGGATTCGCACGTTCCGAATTATAAGGAAAACAAAAACGTGCAGGAAACATCGCTAGGAAACCATGGTATGGTAGTAGGAGACTTTTTAGGACTCGGCTGGCTATCTACCTCTTACAAGTTGAAAATTGTAATTGCTTTGTTTTATTGCGTAATAGGCTTGCCTTTGACCTTCACCTCGCCTGTTGTTCAGAGATCATGCGGTGTACGATGGAGCACGCTTGCCTAGAAGAATCCGATTCACTCGCGACTTAAAGCCGTGCGTATCTCTTCTTGCAGGTGTAGAACGCATAGATTTGTTTCGCGCACGCGCATACTTGGCTTTGAGCTGATGACGTGGTATCGAGTCATCAAAATCGGCCTTTTAACAGTCCACTGCTGGACTTTTAGCCTACCCCCGAAAGGGTGATTGGGCCATATCCACCACGCTGGCTCAGTTGCGGGTTGGTCGATTCAACGCTATTGAATTTCTTCTCCGTACGTATGCAGGTTTCCTCACGATGTATTCCTTCACCGAAAAGCCAGTGGTATGAAAATCCGTGCATAACCTCCAAAGAGCTCATTGGTACGGGCCCGGGGCTTGAACCCGTGACTTCAAGTCTAGCGGTCTCCCATATAGGCTACCACGGCTAGCGGCTAGGAGGGTGTATCGAGTATCGGCTTTTAATTAACTTAGGCGTTTTGCAAATATTTGCTATACCCTGGTTGTAATAAAAACTCTCGACGCTAACCTCTAACACGCGTCTACACACTCGTGTATTCCGCCGGGATCCCGCAAATCCCGGTACGGGCTTACGGCCCGGATTGCGATACAATCTTCCGCTGACCGGGACAACGATACTGGGACAGTTGTTAAGCTTCTGCAACTGGGACAAAGATCGTTCGATCCTGCAGTCGCTGTCGCGGATCCTAAGCCAAATGCCAGATCCAGTTAATGTTAATGACTCGCATCAAGTTGTACCAGTAAACTCCTCGAATTCGGGTTCCTTCGGTTTTATCGGATACATTTCGGAGTGTGTGCAATTCCCTCCTGCCCATTTTTCTATCTGACTGCCAGAGCCGGTTTGAAAAATGTACATGGACATTCCGAAAAAAAAAACGTACCAAGTGCTTTGATCCAACTTTTATTGTGCGAACTGCTAGTCTTTGGAATACGCTGCCTGAATGGGTGTTCCCCGATAGTTACAATCTGGGTGACTTACCCGTCGTTACGAAATTGTGCATAGCGCCCAGTAGACGATATTGAACCTTAGTAACGGTATACCTGCTCTGTGGTCTCCGATCCAGTCGGCTGTAATCAAACGTTGATAAATAAAACAAGTAATGATTCTGGATACGGCAGCGAATATCTCCAAATCGGGACAATGAATTACATAAATGGGTTTTTTTTAAATTGTTTATGAACGCTTAAAATATGGGACCACCCCGGAGTTTACGGTTCCGTTGAATAAACATTAATATTGGGCGCAATTTTGGCGTAAAAATCGCAGTACTTATTGAAAAGCTCACCCACATCTTGCAAAGCTGGAAATCCACAACTTCCCGTTCTTCCGCTCCTTTCTTGACCAGGTGTTTAAATTGTGAGTAAGTAACAACTCGTGAACGGGTGCTGCTTGCGGGAGCTGGACTGCTCGGTGTATACACGCAACATAGTAATAAGATTTTATAATTTGTATATTCCTCTTGTATAGTCATTAGTTTTATGTAATATCAGATATAGTTTAAAAAAATATATGTAAAAGTTGACAAAGGGCACGGAACCAGGAGTCCGTGGAAAAAAATATGTGAGTAACACCGCGAGATTCACCACATGAAAAAAAAAAGGTTAAACATTTAAAAAAAAGTTGCCGTCCCCCATAAAATAAACGTATCAATAATTGTAACACGGAATGGAAACTGGCACCCAAGTCACCACTTGAAGCTGCTGTCAGATCAGAATACAACCTAGACATGCGCAATAGTTTTTTTTTACTTATGCACTTAAGACCCCCACACACTTATAAAATAGAAAAAAAACACCCCTATTTTTACATAATAATAGAATAATTTAAAACCATTCGAGTGCTTCGAATAAATGTGATTATTAGTTAACAAAGAATGTTGTGTTAGGGGAACGAAATAACAAAAATTATATTTAAAAAAATTACAGACACACATACTCAGTAAATGATAAAATAATACAAAAAAATGCAAGTTATAGAGTTGAAATTACCATCCGTCCTGATTTTAAATAAGAACCCGCTACCTTATTATGGATGATTCGGATCGTGATCGCGATCGCGTGCCATCTCACTTACGCACGTGGTGCGAGTAAATAGATACGAACGGGATGGCATGCAATCTTGATCCCGATCAAAGAATCATAATAAGGCCTCTGGATATTAAATAACTTCAACTTCAACTTTTGTTCATGGCTTTTTTTTTGTTAAAATTTTTCATGACCGTGGATTCAATGTCCTTTAGTCGTAATCTTAAACAGTTTACATAGTCTTAATAGCGTCAAACAAGTCAGAGTCACAGTCAGAGTCAAGCTAAATAAGTCACGGTCAAGTCAAACTCATGGTCCTGTAAAGTGGTAGAGATTTGAGGCTCCTATGTAGTTTTGGAAACAACACGAAAAGACACGTTTCACCTCGTTATATCACTTACCCACACTCAAGCATGCTTACAAGCACTAATGAATGATAATTCACCATTTAGTACACATTAACACTCGAAAATACACAAGTTTAGGAAAATAATCCAACGAGCCGACATGTTTTTTCCACGTTAGCGCCAAAAAACCCTTGGTTCATGGCTTGTGTACGGTGTTGCCGCAACTTTGCCAATGTCTTGTGGATATTAAATAAGAACAGATCGATTTACATGAATGACAACACTGAATAGAAAAGACGTTTAAGGCCAAATCTTGAAAAACTACGTCACCGTTATCATCATCAGCCAAAAGACGTCCACTGCTGAACATAGGCCTCCCCCTTTAACCTCCACACTGAACGAAAGCCTGCCATCCACTGGATGCCCGCGACTCTCACAATGTCGTCGGTCCAACTAGTGGGAGGCCTACCTACGCTGCGTCTTCCGGTTCGTGGTCTCCAGCTCTCCACTCAAGAACCTTTCTTCCCCATCGGGTATTGGTTCTTCGAGCGATGTGGCCTGCCCATTGCCACTTCAACTTGCAAATTTTAACAGCTATGTCGGTGACTGGTTCTTTGGTGAATATCCACGTTTCGGATCTTATCGCGCAAAGAAACTCCGAGCATAGCTCTCTCCATTGCCCGCTGTGTTTTTCCAAAAGGCTAACAGTTATGGACCACGTCTCAGTACCGTATGTCATCACTGGCAACACTCGAAAAACATTATCCTCCTTTCGCAGACGAATAAAAATTACACAATTAAAATCGCTTCAAATCACAACCTTTCATCTCGCGCCCTCTCAAAAACAAATCGAGAATTTTCCATTCGAGTAATCGATTACGAATCGAATTAGAAGCGTATTTCTCGATTGGCCGGATTCGATGCTATTCGATTATTGAGCTAGGTCATTTTTCATCTTCGAATGAAGGACCTTGCATTAGACACATAATGGAAATTAAACATTAAAGGGATCCGTAGCAAAACGAACCCGCTGACCATTACAGTATTCTTCATTTGCGTTCGTCGCTGTCAAAAAATTAATAATCGTTTTTTTAAATAAATATTCGGGACATTTTTGCTCGTGCGTAGTGATAGTTGTGCGACTATTTTTGTTTACGATTACTGCCGCCGGACGCTAGTGGCGCTAGTGTCTATGCCAGTTTTCATTAATTTGCAATTTCTACAGTAAAAGCTTAATAATTCATAATAGGGTGTTTGACTGTATTGAAAATATTATGCCAATTGACATCATCCATAAACATGACATAATGAAAAAGCATATTTCATTGATTTTTTTATAAAAATATGCTTATTTTTTGTAAAAAACGCGATTAAAATAACTGTATTTTCGACATTTGATCGCGTGATCGAAAACGGTCTGTAATTGGCTTCATCCCTAGTGACGTCACACAAATCTAAACAAACAGATTTTGTATTGATATATGCGAATTTAATGTTGTAAAGCTATTTTGAGAGCGATTTATCCAGAAATTATCACCAAAAACAGTCCGGAGGTTAAATGTGAGAAGAATGGAGAAACATTTTGTGCAAGCAGACAGCAGTAACTTAACCAAAATTAATGTATTTATGGTTGCATATTTCTTCAATAATAATCTACGTCATTGTTTCTACGCTGCAGAACTCAAAACGTAAAAACTACAATGTAAGTATTAATTTTTAATTGTTCTCCAAGCAAAACATTCAATCAAGTTGTACAAAAAGTATGTTGTAGTAGGTGGATATCACTATTTTGTTAGGTTATGTCTTTACAATGTTTAAAAAGAAAGTAACAGTACATAAAATAGTAATGCAATAAAAACACAAATTGTAATAGAATTATATAGACTCAAATATGTACCTCAAAATGATCTTCGCACATAGAAACATTTGAATTAGCTCCAATACTTTTGGGTTCTCTACGAGCTACTTAGTTCCAACCACTTTTTGCGAGTTTTGGGGTCCATTGGAACAGAAACGAATAGTTTTTCCGGTGTTTTATGGAAGTATTTGTACATTGTGGCACTACACAACATTTATAAACCATTACTTCTATTAGAAAATTAGTGATTATCAAACTTTTGCTGCCTGGCTGCAGCTGTTTTGTTTTGTGTGACGTCAATCGTCGCTCGACCGGAGCTGTGACGCAGGTCTGCGTTTTGGCGCGATATTTTTTTATTCAAACTTTAACATCGATTTATATCGCAAATACGACTGATATCCAGAAAATATAAATGCAGTATACATTAAATTATATCAGGCAATAATGTGCAATAGTTTCCCAAAAGTAGTCAAATACCCTATTCATTTATTCCTTGCGAGAGCTTTGTCAGAGTTTCCCTGTGTTCGTCTTTATGTCACGGTCATATTAATATTAATGAAGGTCATCATAACAGCCATAGGACGATCTCGTAGAGAAACCCCAGCATAGCCATCTCCATAGCTCGTTGTGTGACTTTGAGCTTGCTTATAAGGCCCATAGTGAGAGACCACGTTTCAGTGCCATATGTCAAAGCTCATGAAACACAAAACTAACGTTAACACTTGGTTAGTTTCTTTTAAATTAACCTATAGACAAAAATGTAGCCATTATAAAGAAACGCTTGTGACGAAACTACTGTTCACTGTTACCATACCGAAGACCTTTGATCATTTATGTAAGTAAATAGGGAAAAGATACGGGACGAACTTTTTGACGTGGACCGCACAAATTAGGCTCACGGGCCTAATCAACTTCAGTCACAATCGAACTGTCGTTTTGATAGCACGTGAATTACTTGTCAAAATTGTGTTGAAATGAAGCAGCAAAAATTACTTCCTGCGTTTTCACAAGGTGCACGAACAGTTCGAAGACAAAAAACAAGTTTCACAGCATTACTTTTCACTCGTAAATACTTAAAACAGTTTACTTAATTTTCTTTAAATGTCTCTTCTATGGTCTAGTGTAGTGTCTAGTGACGTTGACGTTTACACTGTAGACGTCAACGTCGCCGCTGACTCGAGCCGAAACAGAGCCATATTTATTGGGTACGTCACGCGTCTTCCCCCTTTTTAAAACAGTCATTGCCTTTGATATACCAATTTAAATGCTACACTAAAATTTTACAAACGAAAGTAAAAAATAGGAACTAGATGAAAAATATCCCTCTTCCGTTTTGAATGGATTTTAAAATGAATCTTTCCTTACAAAAAATAAAATGAGCGTTCAGAATCCGTGCCAATTTTATTTTCTTTCATTCAGGTCGAATACGGCGTCATAGTTGCGAGGGCACATTTTAAAATAACTTTGCAGTAGGGGCGCCATATTTTAATATTGAGTACGGTATTTATTAAATACAGTATGGAGATGGCCGCTAGACGGGGCAGGCCATGTCGATCATAGTGTTGCAAAATAAACCGGCCAAATTCGAGTCGGGCTCCACAAAATTCAATAACGAAATTACCAGTTATAACTTGTTATTGAACAGAAACTTGTGACGGACTCGCACTTGGACATTATTTATTATTTGTTGTTATACTTTAGAGTGTGTGTACTACAATCGTGTCAAGTTTGACGCTTGTACGTATTACCGTTTTTACATTAGAACGAATACAAAAATACGATAAAAAATTCGTTTGTTGTATGGGGCCCTGTCGCTTTTACTTTTTGACTTATATATTTCATAGTTAATCTGCCGTAACATTACATATTCTGTGTAAATTTCAACTGTCTATCTATTACGGTTCGAAAGATACAGCCGTTAATAGGTAGGACAGACGGAAGGACGGACTTTGTTGTTCATTTGTTGTTTTTTTTTTTTTTTTTTTTTTTAATTTTTAATTATATTAGTGATAATTTGTATGTAATAATTAGTATTAGTGTTATTTGTCTATCTGTTTGTCAAGACCTTTTTTCTCAGAAACGCGTAGAGGTATCAAGTTGAAGTTTATATCAAACTAGCGATCCGCCCGCCCGGCTTCGCACGGTTGTAATTTACGTGCGAAGCCGAGGCGGGTTGCTAGTTATATATATAAACCTTTCGTGAAAATGTATCTAACTGATGGTGAAAACCGCATCTTAATCCGTTGCGTGGTTTAGGAGGAGTTAGCGGCCATACAGACAGACAGACAGACAGACGCGGAAAGCGAAACTTGTAAGTCAAAAATGTGAATAAGATATGACATGTCGCATATTTTGTAGTTCGTGCGTCGTGCAAAGAAATCGCATGATTCGTCTCGTGTTTTTTGCCAATTACGACACCGGCTTGAGTATCCATACTGCCTATTCTCCATACTGTAGCATTATCCCACCCTAGTGGATAACATTATCATCCCTTTTCTAAATTGTTACTTTGGATATAGATTGGCGAGATTGTTTCTGAAGTGGCACTAGAGGTATTTTTCTTTAAAATAAAACCGGCCAAGTGCCAGTCGGGCTCGCGCGCTAGGGGCTCTGTACCACCACAAAACTGTCTATTATGTCTTCTGTGACAAAACACAATAATTGTCAATTTAAAAAACCAACTTCTAAATTAGTAAAGTATGGCATTACGATTCGGTGAAAGAAAATGAGGTCATTCATCCAAATAGCCCAATTACCAGTTATAACTTGGTAATGAACAGAAAGTTGTCACCGACTCGCACTTGGTCATTATTTATTATTTGTTGTTATACTTTAGAGTGTGTACTATAATCATGCCAAGTTTGACGCTTGTACGTATTACCATTTTTACATTAGAGCTCATACAAAAATACGTTTGGTGTAAGGAACCCCCTTTTGTTTTGACTTTTTGGCTTTTTTATTTCTTAATTAATCCGCCGTAACATTACATATTCTGTGAAAATTTCAACTATCTATTACGGTTCGAAAGATACAGCCGTTTAAAGGTAGGACAGACGGACGGACTGACAGACAGCGTAGACTCAGTCACAGGGTCCCGTTTTTACCCTTTGGGTACGGAACCCTAAAAACAACCGAATTGAGAACTTCCTTTTTTTGGAGTCGGTTAAAAAGTGATCAGAATTTACAGTTTCCGTTCAGTTTTTAACAATGTTATGGCAACTGTCATACGCATTCTTTTAACGGCCGCACTATAGTCTAGAACAACTAACTTACCTGAAACACGATAAGAAACAATCCCACACACTTAAAACTAATTATATCGTAAAGGCACGTACACACTGATTAGTGAGTGCGGCCTTATTAATATTCGCTATTCGTATGTTGGCAGCGCTGGATTAGGACCCTTCACGGCGCTAACCTCGTTATTGCATGGAGCAGATACAATGAGGAGATGGAACAGCGATAATAAACCGGGCAAGTGCGAGTCGGGCTCGTCCACTGAGGGTTCCGTACCACCACAAAATACAAAATGTAGTGCAAAAAACAACATCACGCCCAGGCGATCAACCTTCCAAGAACCAACCGCGCAAGTGAACAGAAATTTCTCATCGACTCGCACTAGACCATAATTCATTATTTGTTGTTTTACTTTAAAGTGATTTTATTATAATTTCTCAGTTAATCCGCCGTAACATTACATATTCTGTGAAAATTTCAACTGGCTATCTATTACGGCTCGAAAGATACAGCCGTTATTACTGACTGACAGACAGCTTAGGCTTATTAATAGGGTCCTGTTTTCACCTTTTGGGTACGGAACCCTAAAAACTAGCTGCGCCCGCGGTATGACTAATAATAACCTAAACCACACCTTTTGTTCAACATAATAATTTTTAATTGTTTATCAGGCACTAATAATAAACGTAATAATTATTATAAAAACTGACGTGGTTTTCACACATTTCATTTATATTACACGGGAAAACAAAAACGCGCTTTGCGCTTTTTTTCAAAGCGAGACGCAGCCGCGCGCGCCCATTTACCTTGAAAAAGACCGCCTAATGCAGTTAAAACTATATTCGGAGCGACCGTCTTAATCTTACGTGAGTAATTCCTGTGTAATATAAATAAAATAATAATTATTAATAATAATAATTCACTGTTGGGAAGCTGCACTATCCCCGGGTGACATAGGCTATATTCTTAGAATAACTACACAAAGAAACCAAGTACATTCGCAAAATTTAATCCATTTAAATGGTGTCATCATCATCATCAGCCTGTAAACGTCCACTGCTGAACAAAGGCCTCCCTCGTAGAGAGGGGTGTTGCCATAATCCCCACGCTTGGCAGGCGGCTTGGGGATCGCAGTACGTTCACCGTGTACTAATAGATATGACTCCAAAAAAATAATTAAAATTTTACTATGACAATTTGCGCGGTGAAATCGTACCACAACAAAAAATCAGAAAAGCAGCATAAAAGTTATGGTGTGACATTCCACAGGTAATCAATTATTTTTCTTGCTTAAATCGTTTAAAATACCAATCGAAACGTAAGCTACAAAACAAACAAGGCGTTGTTTGGAAACCTACCTTCTCTGAGTAGTTATTCTAATGCTATATTATATATATATATATATTTTTTATATGGAATCCTTACTAAAACTCCAATAATGCCCGTGCGAAACCGGGGCGGACCGCTAGTTAATAATAATCAGGATTTATTTTTATTTTTATTGTTTACTTGGAGTCACGGTGCGTAGTTTACTTGCCACCTCTTCTTTGTATCCTCTCCGTGTAAGGTTGGCAGTACCGATGAATATCCTCGTTAAATATCCGTTATTTGGTTATGTTGGTATTGTTTTAGTTATTTGTTTGGTTTAAATATTATGAGGGTAGATGTTAATTCTATGAACTTGTGTGTGCTTAGAATAAATTTTTTTCATTCAGATTTTAGGGTTCCGTACCCAAAGTGTAGAAACGGGACCCTACTACTAAAAAAATAAAATCTTTATTAACTGATTTTAGACTAAGCCTAAGATGTCTATCTGTCTGTCCGTCTGTCCTACTTATTAACGGCTGTATCTTTCGAACCGTAATAGATAGGTACTTAGTTGAAATTTTTACAGAATATATAATGTTACGGCCTTAGAATAACTACACAAAGAAACCAAGTACATTCGCAAAATTTAAGCCATTCAAATGGTGTCATATATAACACCAAAAAATATATAATTTATTTATTTATTTGCGCGGTGAAATGATACCACAACAAATCAGAAAAGCAGCATAAGAGTTATGGTGTGACATTCTACAGGTAATCCATTAATTTTCTTGCTTAAATCGTTTAAAATACCAATCGAAACGTAAGCTACAAAGCGAATTTGTAGCTTACGTTTTGAGAATGCGTTGTTTGGAAACTTATCTTCTCTGAGTAGTTATTCTAAGGTTACGGCGGATTAACTATTAAATAATAAAAAACTCAAAAAGTTAAAACGAAAGGGGGTTCCCCATACAACAAACGTATTTTTGTAGTAGCTCTAATGTAAAAACGGTAATACGTACAAGCTTTAAATTTGCCATGATTATAGTACACACTCTAAAGTATAACAACAAATAATAAATGATGGCCAAGTGCGAGTCGGTGTCAAATTTCTGTTCACTACCGTTTCTCGTACGCAGCGAAGTGAAGCAACGTCGGGCGCGGCCGGTATTAGATGAACCCTTGGACCTTGGATGGGTGACCGCCTGAGCGTTGATGGGATGTTGTCTTTTTGCAATATTTTTTTGTACTTTAGTAGCTAGCAAGTTATGTGGTGGCAAGGAACCAGAGAAGAATTTTTAATTCAGAATAGATATACGTCGGGCCTCGAACTTGCCTGATGGTAAGCGACGGTGTGGCCGAGGATGGAACACGTTGATCTAGAAGAAACCTATTCACTCTAGCGTTGAAGATGCCTAGGTTGTTAGTTCTCAGGAAACAAGCAGGACGGCAGGGAGTTCCATTCTTGAGAAGTACGCATCATAAATGGCGACCCAAATCGTTCAGTACGAATCTTTGTAATTTCCGCTTGGAAGAGGATAATGCTAACATGACCTCCTTTCAGTGTAACACCACTGCTGTGTGTAACCCGGTATCGTGACACCTGTGTCAAACACGTAGGTTACATATAAATGCCAATATTCATCTATTACGGGCGCTTTTACCCCGGGAGTATCACTTACATCATTTCAGCCAGGGTTGCCATGATGCTACAATTAGCCATATTAATGTGATGATGAAATTTCTAATTCGAACCATTTTTTATTCATGGGTGATCAAACGATACCAAAACAATAATTTGAATCGAGTCGCCTATGGTCACCTAGGTGCAGGTGATCAAAGGATACTCAAATAATAATTTAAATGGCCCAAGTGATCAAAGTGGAATAGACCGTTTGTTTATTGTGCCTTTAGATCAGACAAACAAGGGAGATATGATAAGGTGGCGAACGTATCAACCTTAAATTAGATAAACCATCAAATCGTTTATTTCCTCAAATGGGTACCACCACTGTACAATTTCAACGCCAGAACAACATAAACACATTTTTGGAGGCAATAATATATCAATAATATAACATTTGTTGTCCACAAGACTTGTTGTTGTTGTCTTGTCCACAAGATGGACAGACGACCTAAAAGAGACCGCAGGGACACGCTGGATGCAGGCCGCTTCCAACCGGCTCTTTTGGAGATCGATGGGGGAGGCCTATGTCCAGCAGTGGACGTCCTACGGCTGAAATGATGATGACGATAACATTTATAGAATACCTACAAATAAACACTGACAATGTATTAATCATAGATTCAACATTAACATATAGATAGGTAGGTATAGGCCAGCGTGGTGGATATGCCCCAATCGCCTTTTCGGGGGTAGGCTCAAGTCCAGCAGTGGACTATTAAAAGGCTGATAATGCATGCTTATGCATACATACATACATACATACATACCGACAGGGCAAGTTAAATAAATAAATAAATAAATAATAATAAATATTCGGGACATTTTTGCACACACGGTCATCTGACCCCAAACTAAGCAAAGCTTGTGATATGGCTGCCAGAAACTGATAAACATACATATATAGTTTTTAAATACATACTTAAATAGATATTAACGCCCAGATATAGAACAAACACAAATGTTCATCACACAAATGTTTGTCCTATGTGGGAATCGAACCCACGCCCCCAAGCTCAGAAGGTAGGTTCACTACCAACTGGACCAACGGGCTATCAAAGCTTGTATAACAAAAGCAATTTCAAATTCAATTATATAGAGCCCGTGAGCCTGGGTTACAAAGTTGGTATATGTGTAAGAAAATTAATGTCCTCCAGCAGGCCTAGTACGGGACAAATTGTCTTTCCACCGTTTTCATCCACGCCTAGACGCGACAAAGCTAGAATATAGATACGTTTGTCTCTTTCCCGCGGGACAAAAACAGTGGATAGACAATTTATCAACGCCCCGTGCAAGGCCTACAGGTCCCGCTTTGTCAGCATACACGCAGTTACTTAAAACTCATTACAAGAATATCAATGAAAATCTTCGACCAAAACAAAACGATTTCATTTTATTTTGGTCGAAGATGAAAATAATATTGACATTAAAATTATATCATCATCATCATCAACCATTCTCCACCCACTGCTGGGTATAGGTCTCCTCTTCAGCGCGCCATCTTTTCCGGTCCTGTGCTAGCCTTGTCCACTGCTTTCCTGCTGCCTTAACGATGTCGTCCGACCAGCGGGCTATAATTATAATAATATAATTAAATAATTATATAATCGATAATAAATAATGTCCAATAATAATTTTACTAAAACACATGCATTTTATTCAAAGTTTTTACTGTTAAAACAGTGTGTTTTTTTTATTATTTCATGGCAACCCTACGCTCACTCCAAAATGATATACCGAAACGCAAACAAATAATAAATATCGATCATGTCAGTCCACGGGGCGAGGCGATCGCTCCCCGAGCGCCGGTTAGCACTAGTCGTGCGTGTACCCTTAATGACATTGCGGCTTCGCAAATATACTCTGGAAAAAACCCGCACTCGGGAGAGTACGTGAAAGAACGTTTACTCACAAAAGTAGATGAGCCTGGTACAAAAGTAGCTAGTAGTAGTGTGGTATGAAAGTAGTGGCGCTAGGGACTGGAATGCTTTACCACCGTCCTTGTTTCCTGAAAACCATAAACTGCTTTTTTTGTAGGCTTGCGCTTGGCCGCCATCTCGCCTAATGGTAGGCGATGATGCGGTCTACGATGGAGCACGCTTGCCTAGAAGAAACCGATTCACTCTCGACGTGAAGACACCCAGATTGTAACTATCGGGGAACACCCATTCAGGCAGCGCATTCCACAGACTAGCAGTTCGCACAATAAATGCGGAATCAAAGCGCTTCGTACGGATTCTCGGAATATCAACCATATTCCGAGAATATGGGTATTTTCATGGCCAGTGTGAATTAGTACCTTCTAGATCTACGTGCTCTGACTTCGGCCACAACATCGCTTTCCATCAGGTGAGTTGATGGCCAAACGTAGACCAATTCAAATAATGATTTTAAAAAAAATAAAGTAGAAAGTGTTTTAGTCTGTAGTTTGGGTAGGCAGCGAAAACCCGAAGATCAGGCTGAGCGGCGTACCTTGGGAGAATCCCATGTCCAGTTGACTAAGATATGCTGATTGTGATGATGATGAAGTAAAAGTAGTCTGTGGAAATCCCTGTTTGTTAAAAATGTAGTCTGCTGAAAAACTCGATGTAGGAACGAGAAGGACTAAGAAAACATTGGTCACTGGTAAAATATAGTCTGCTGAAAAACTCGATGTGGGAAAGAGAAGGACTAAGAAAACATTGGTCACTGGTAAAATATAGTCTGCTGAAAAACTCGATGTGGGAAAGAGAAGGACTAAGAAAACATTGGTCACTGGTAAAATATAGTCTGCTGAAAAACTCGATGTGGGAAAGAGAAGGACTAAGAAAACATTGGTCACTGGTAAAATATAGTCTGCTGAAAAACTCGATGTAGGAACGAGAAGGACTAAGAAAACATTGGTCACTGGTAAAATATAGTCTGCTGAAAAACTCGATGTGGGAAAGAGAAGGACTAAGAAAACATTGGTCACTGGTAAAATATAGTCTGCTGAAAAACTCGATGTGGGAAAGAGAAGGACTAAGAAAACATTGGTCACTGGTAAAATATAGTCTGCTGAAAAACTCGATGTAGGAACGAGAAGGACTAAGAAAACATTGGTGTGGTAAAATGTAGTCTGCTGAAAAACTCGATGTGGGAAAAAGGACTAAGAAAACGTCGTTGTGGTAAAATGTAGGCTGAGTAAAAAACTCAATGTGGGAAAAAGGAGAACTAAGAAAACGTCGGAGTAGTAAAATTAGACGTGGGTAAGAGAAGGAATTAGAAAACATGACATCGAATATAAGTATATCTTTTTTGTTAATTTGTTTTATGGCCTCCATGAGACAGCCTTTGTCCTAATGTGGAGACCTTAAGTAAATTATTATTTTTAAGGTGTTACTTTTTAAGCAATAATGGTAAAATGTAGCCTGCGGAAAAACATACGATACGGAAAGAGACGGACTTAAAAAATTATCAGGGTGGTAAAAAAACTGAGGAAAACTCGGTGTGATAAAGAGTAGGCCGAAGCAAACAGTCAAGTGTGTGTTAAAAATTTAGTCTGATAAAAAAAAATGGAGTTGTACATTGTGTGTCATTTTGAACAGTAGCCATTGGATAAATTGAAGTGGTACAAAGTAAGCTTTTGAAAACGTAGGGATTTGTCTTGGACATTATTCCGACCAGTCTCTTAGCACTTCCATTCATGTGTAACCCAATCAGTGCTTTCCATTCGTGGTCGGATCGACGCGACGACACGGACAAAATAGTTACTTCGACGAGACGGTGAGAATTAGATCAACCGATGCACTTATGCTTTGCAGACAGACAAACCACACACTATCTGCTTCGTGGCTTCGACTAGCCAATCTAGGGTGCTATTTTACCGGGACGCCATGGTGGCGCAACCAGTCGCCGCCGCCAACAAAATGTATACAATGAGTCCTTCTACCGGTGTCGGAGCCTGAAATGGTAAAATATATGTTAAATTTTATCGAAAAATCAAGTTCCATTATTTGCTTCCCATAGTGGAATAGCAGCCATTTTGTTTTTTTGGTACGAACTCACGGGCTCTTGTATTAATTTAGTCATAACTTCCCATGTAAGGTTCTATTGACGCAAAAAAGGTATAATTTGATAGCTGAACGTATAGGCAATAGCTCTATAATTTCACCTGGTGTACGCTTGGTTGCGCAACCAATTTGACGGCGCGACCAGTACGGAAGCATGCACAGAACTGACACAACAGACACATTCTGGTCGCACCGCCACTAATGCCACCAGTTGCGCTGCCACTGCTGCCAGTGACGCCCCCTTCCCCGAACACTCAACCTTATTTTCCTTCGTACGTCCTACTTCCTACTAATATTATAAACGCGAAAGTTTGTATGTATGGATGTTTGTTCCTCTTTCACACTGCAACGGAACAACAGATAGACCTGATTTTTTGCATGGGTATAGTTCAAGAGCCAGAGAGTAAAGTCGTGAAAAGAAAGTCGCGTTAGTTACACTATTTACAACTCAAGAACGGCTGAACTGATTTGGCTGAAAATTGGTGGGGAGGTAGCTTAAAACCAGGAGACGGACATAGGCTACTTTTCATCATCATCATCACAATTTTTCATCAACACGCGGGTGAAACCGCGGGGCGCAGCTAGTACAGCATATAGTGCTCGTTGACGTCCATTTTGATACTGTGGCGTAGTGTGGCGATTCTGGATCTGGTGTCTGACCGTGTCTGGTGTCTTATTCTTACTCGAGATGGGGGCGATAAGTCCTGCGCTGACGTTCCGCTTGGGGTGTATTGTGCATTTCCCCCTACCAGCACCTACCCGAGCTAACCCAACTCCTTGAAATATCGGAGTGAGGTTCTGGGGCGCTGGCACACACGTTCCAGTGGCATAGATGGATGTGAGCATAATGACGATGAAAAGCAGTCTAGCTGTTGTGGTGACGTGGATGAAAAAGGCAATAAGGCCTCGTTCAACCCGGCAGCGATTCTAGTTTCTTCTGTGGCTTCACAAATGACACACATGCTCTACAGTTTCATTCTCCTTCATGCAGCCACTGATTTCATCTGGTGTCTATATGGTGTACCTCTATGGCAGACACCACGGTTGTGCGACTGGTTGCGCCGCCATGGCGTCCTGGTGAAAAAGTGACCTTACTAGATCAGTCCAATGCACAGATATATCTATCATGATAAACCCAAGTCAAGTTGTATGTAATCCCAAAAGGGCGAAGTTTGCAACCCTGCTGGACCCTGTTTATGTTCGCTCGACAATCAATGGGGGCACACTTTGGGAATTGTTGGTCTAATCTATAATTCCAAGTGCTATGGTCCAAAACGAAGTGTATCAGTGTCTCTGTCTCATGAAAAGCTACCCTTCTATCTTCATCTCACCCTTATTACGTTTTGGTGGGCAGTTCGAGTCATAAGCTTTTAGAGGTTATAGGACAATTGTTTGATACGTTAAAAATAATAGGCTTAATGAAAAATATAATTAAATGTAACGGACTGGTAAGCGCAGCGTAGGACGTCCACCCACGAGATGGGCAGACGACCTAAAAGAGACCGCAGGGAAACGCTGGATGCAGGCCGCTTCCAACCGGCCCTTTTGGAGATCGATCGGGGAGGCCTTTGTCCAGCAGTGGACGTCCTACAGCTGAAATGATGATGATTATGGTGTATACTGAAGAAATTATTTAAATTGGATAATAAAGTTTTAAGATATAAGCGTTTAATTTTTTTTCGTCGTATTAGGAAGGGATGTTCTGTCTCTTGCCCGCAAAGTGTCAGAATGGAATTTGTTTGGCGTATCCTCGAGTGACGTCATTTGTAAGTATAGTGCGCTGTCTGTCTAGCAACATATTAAAATGCTCATATCTTCCTTAATTTTGAACACATTTTAATTTTGTTTCAATGATCGGATCTATTTATGGTCTAGTTTTTTATAAAATAACTAGCTGACCTGACAGACGTTGTCCTGTCTTAGAACTGTCAAACACGCCAAGTAAAAATTGTAAATCTTATTTTTTTACACTTTGGGTTACATTATTAGAGTTTTAGTAAGGATCCCTATATTTTTTGAAAATATAATATAGCCTATGTTACCCGGGGATAGTGTAGTTTCTAAAACGGTGAAAGAATTTTTCAAATCGGTTCAGTAGTTTCGGAGCCTATTCAATGCAAACAAACAAACAATCAAATCTTTCCTTTTTATAATATTAGTAAGTATACATAAAAATATAGCTCTAAAGGTGGTGCAAATAAAAGGAAATCTCCCACTGAAGAAAATGTCATTATCTTTGGCTCAGTAGTTTTTAAATCAGCTCTAAAAATACGAATAACATTGTTTGTGCGCCTGTTGATTTGGAAATAGCAATAATTAGCCCCGACGCAAAGACAGAGGTTTTATAAGTTAAACGTGTGTAAAGATAATGTCTGTCTTTATGGTCCTTTTCATGAAAGAAGTCCCACGGCAAACAGCGGAACTAAATTTCCATGTTGTAGTTGTCAGGTGTTGTTACTGTGTTTGGACGCTAGTGAGATTTTTATTAATTTTCCATCGTTAAAGAGTCGTGTACGATGCCAAAAGTTGTTAAAGTTCTACTCGAGAAATGATACTGATAGTGATTGATACGCGATGACAGCTCCGCGTCTGGGGGACTTCAAACATGAAAAGCACTTTAGCATCGTAGCTTGGTAACGGCTGAACCAATTTTGATTTAGTTTTATTAATGGCGACTTAATCGAGTGTTCTTAGCTATGATTCAAGAAAATCTGCTCAGCTGTTTGAAAATCATCAACTCTTATATCTTTTTAGGGTTCCGTACCTCGAAAGGAAAAAACGGGACCCTTATAGGATCACTCCGTTGTCCGTCTGTCCGTCTGTCAAGACCCTTTTTCTCAAGAACGCATAAAGGTATCAAGTTGAAATTTATACAAAATACCTACTCGGGTTAACGCAATCAAAAGATATGAACGTTTATGTCGCATATTTTGCGATTTCACAGGGGAATCAAAACCTATAGGTTACTTCCCGTTGACCTAGAATCATGAAATTTGGCAAGAGACAAGGTCTCATAACACATACATAGGAATAAATCCGAAAGTCATAAATTTGAAGTTATATCATATAAAAATAATTATTTTGCTATTACAAACTTACATTTTGTAGTTGGAATGTATGGAAGAACCTTATTGTCGACTACAAAGTTAAGTTTGTCTTTCAATATTTCAACTTCGGTTAGTTTTTTTGGGTTCGACTCGTAATTGTCGGTTCTTTTTTTTTTTTTTTTATAGAACGCTTACAAATTTTGAAGTTGGGTTTTTTATATAGATAATTATTAGATGAAACTCGACGTATCAGATGACCGTGTGTGAAAAAATGTCCCGAACATTTATTTTATTTATTTATTGTAATAACGTATTTTCAAGTGCAACAAGAAATAAATTTTATATATTTTTCACTTCGTAGTAACGCCTGACCTCGCGTTGAATTTTTCCACAAAATCGCTTTAATCTTTCCCCTTAGCTGCGTCTGCATCTTGTAAATATATTAGGTAAGTGCCGATTGGCATTCTCATCTCGTCTCAGACATTAGCAAGGACAAAGAATTCCCACTGAAAACGCACAATTAGCTCTTCTGCTTAAACATTGTACATAAAATAGATTTTCTTAAATAAATCGCTTTTAATCTTTTTTTTAACATTTCAATTACTTACATAATTATATTTTATTTTACATATTAAATATGACAGTAGAAAAACTGCTTGTTTGTAAAATACTAGCGGACCCCCCCCCCCCCCCTCCCCCCCCCGGCTTCGCACGGGTGTAATTTACGTGCGAAGCCGGGGCAGGTCGCTAGTTATACATATAAACCTTCCGTGAAAATGTATCTAACCGATGGTGAAAACCACATCAAAATCCGTTGCGTGGTTTAGGAGGAGTTAGCGGCCATACAGACAGAAAGACGCGGAAAACAGTATGTAGAGATAGAGATGTCTCCGATAGTTACAATCTACCTGTCTTCAAGTCGAGAGTGAATAGGTTTCTTTTAGGCAAGCGTGCTCCAACGTAGGCCGCATCATCGCCTAACATCAGGCGAGTTGGTGGCCAAGCGCAATCCTATTTACAATAAAAAAAAAAAAAAAAAGAATATGTTTCAAAATGTTTAATAGTGTTAGTTTTTTATATTTTTTTATTTTGTCTATTGTAGTGATGGAAAATAAAGTCACGTGATGTGCACTTTGAAAACACAAAATGGCGTCATCTCTCTGAATAATATTCATAATCATAATCATTTTATGTTAATAACATACAGGTCTAATTATTACAGGTCATATATTTTATTACTAGTATCTAGTTACTAAAGTTAATAGGTATAAAAACCTGTTATAACTAATTGGTATAATATATGCGTTTTTATATACGTATATCTATACTAATATTATAAAGAGGAAAGATTTGATTGTTTGTTTGTTTGTTTGCATTGAATAGGCTCCGAAACTACTGAACCGGTTCGAAAAATTATTTCACTGTTGGGAAGCTACACTATCTCCGGGTAACATAGGCTATATTATATTTTCAAAAAAAAAATGGGATCCTTACTAAAACTCCTATAATGTAACCCAAGGTGTAAAAAATAAGATTTACAATTTTGACTTTGCGTGTTTGACAGTTCTAAGACAGGACAACGTCTGTCAGGTCAGCTAGTTAGGTATATATACGTTTATTGTTTTTGACAGTTGACATAATGACAGTATAATTAACAGAAGCAACAGTAAAAAATACAGTTTAGGTAAAAAAACAGTTTGTAAGTACATGATTGGCAGGATCCGACTCGAATTGATAAACGATTCCAGCGATTCTTCCACACTCCACAACCGAATAGAAATAATGCAGTAAATGCCTCTTCTGTTAAATATATCGACATCCCCACATTCTTAGAAAATCATTATTATTACCGTGACACCCCGGAAACGTCAGGTAGACGATTATTTAAAAGGCTTTCCATGTACCGCGGCCGAATTTCCTCACTCGCCGGGAGATTTTACTTTACTGGCAACACCGCTCATGCGTTGCGCGACTTATTTCTATGATAAATAAATGTTTATTGGAAATGTGTGGGAAATTATTCTGGGAATATTTGGCGTTAGAAAAATCTGTGGAAAAATAGATTTTTTAAACCAAATATTGGAGTTTATTTTGTCATCGGAACGTTTCTTTTTACGCAATAGCGAAATTTAAAATTACTTATCATCATCATCATTTCAGCCGTAGGACGTCCACTGCTGGATATAGGCCTCCCCCAGCGATCTCCAAAAGGGCCGGTTGGAAGCGGCCTGCATCCAGCGTTTCCCTGTGGTTTCTTTTAGGTCGTCTGTCCATCTTGTGGGTGGACGTTCTACGCTGCCTTACCGGTCCGTGGTCTCCATTCCAGAACCTTTCGGCCCCAAATTACTTATAGTGTCCAAGTTTCTAAGTGAGTTTTGCCGCCAACATGAAATAAAAACGGCTCATCGTTGTTTTATTTTCTGAAACTTGTGTATTTTCGAGTGTTAATGCGTAATAATGGTGGATTACTATTTATTAATTGTTCGTGGACATGCTCGAGTGTAGGCAAGTGATATAACCAGGTTAAACATTTATTTTCTTGTTGTTTCGAAACCTCCATAGTAGCCTCTTGTAAAGCCTCCGTCACTTTACTAGGGCATGAGATTGACTTGACAAATAAGCCCTTTGCTTGACTCTAACTGGGACTGTCAGACTAGTTTGATGATTAATTTAACTTGAAAATAATTCAATAGGTACTTGACAATGCACAAGAAGTGCGACGCCAAAATCCTCTCTAATTTCGTTATTGAATTTGTGATGGTACGGAACCCTCAGTGCGCGAGCCCGACTCGCACTTGGCCGGTTTTTGGAATCTGTTGCAGTTATCAGTGCTAAAATAAACTTGGGCCAAATAGTGTTATAGTTTTTAAACAACTTCTCCTATTAACAAATAACAAGGTTGCTGACTTTATAGTGCTCTATTTTTAGCACTGACAAAGGCGCTTAACTTTATTTTATAATGGGTACTATTTTCGTAAAAAAATATTATTCTTCGTTCAAATGACATGACTGAAGGTTTAAAAAGTTGCGAACAATAAACAAGTAGAGTGGGTTTCGCTGTACGCGAGTTATTATGCGAAAGGTAGGCGGTAGGCACCAGGGACTGGACTCTACTTTACAGGAGGGAATGGACAGTTCGCCTTCACTTTTCCAAGTCGTACCAAACTTTTATTATATTTTTTGTGGTATTTTACAGCTGAAATGATTGATTTTGCGTAGGTACAGCCGTTTTATAGTTTTCCTACCTACCATTAACCAATAAATAATTGTGCAAAGATTTTTAATTATGCATAGGTCAGCATAGGTTAGGTATATCAGCTCCATAATCTTCCTACCTACCATTAAATAAATATTCAGGAATTTTTTGCACACACGGTCATCTGACCCCAAAGTGATATGGCTGCCAGGGACTGATATACATACATATATATTTTTAAATACATACTTAAATAGATATTAACACCAAGATATAGAACAAACACAAATGTTCATCACATGAATGTTTGCCCTAGGTGGGAATCGAACCCACACCAAGCGCAGAAGGCAGTCTGCCTTCCACTACCAACTGGACCAACGGGCTATCAATCAATCATTAACCTTTCTATAAGTAATTTTGTGAATTGTACACTTAATTATGCATAGGTAGTGCCGCTCCAAATTCGTCCTACCTACCATTAACATTTTTTTTTGTATCTATGGCTTCTACTATGAGCTCAGAGAAAATGAAATGAAATGAAATTTTTTATTATCCGGACTTGCATCCATAACTTATTATACAAATTACATTAATTAATTGATGATTAGAAAATTAAAATTAAATATAAAAAAATTCAAATACAAAAATTACACAGTAATGGACACAGTAATGCCATGTTTCAGAAAAAAATATTATCTATACTAATATTATAAAGAGGAAAGATTTGATTGTTTGTTTGTTTGTTTGTTTGCATTGAATAGGCTCCGAAACTACTGAACCGATTTGAAAAATTCTTTCACTGTTGGGAAGCCACACTATCCCCGGTTGACATAGGCTATATATCTATACCCGTGCAAAGCCGGGGCGGCCTACTAGACTATGCTAATATTATAAAGAGGAAAGATTTGATTGTTTGTTTGTTTGTTTGCATTGAATAGGCTCCGAAACTACTGAACCGATTTGAAAAATTCTTTCACTGTTGGGAAGCTACACTATCCCCGGGTGACATAGGCTATAATCTATACCCGTGCAAAGCCGGGGCGGCCTACTAGACTATGCTAATATTATAAAGAGGAAAGATTTGATTGTTTGTTTGTTTGCATTGAATAGGCTCCGAAACTACTGAACCGATTTGAAAAATTCTTTCACTGTTGGGAAGCCACACTATCCCCGGTTGACATAGGCTATATATCTATACCCGTGCAAAGCCGGGGCGGCCTACTAGACTATGCTAATATTATAAAGAGGAAAGATTTGATTGTTTGTTTGTTTGTTTGCATTGAATAGGCTCCGAAACTACTGAACCGATATGAAAAATTCTTTCACTGTTGGGAAGCCACACTATCCCCGGTTGACATAGGCTATATATCTATACCCGTGCAAAGCCGGGGCGGCCTACTAGACTATACTAATATTATAAAGAGGAAAGATTTGATTGTTTGTTTGCATTGAATAGGCTCCAAAACTACCGAACCGATTTGAAAAATTCTTTCACTGTTGGGAAGCTACACTATCCCCGGGTGACATAGGCTATAATCTAAACCCGTGCGAAGCTGGGGCGATGAAAAGTAATAAATATTGCACGGTTGGCAATTTTTTTTTTATCATAGGTTTTTTTTTCAGAAAACTGATAGGCTCTACGCAGTCTATACAGATATCTTGGTAGTACTGTAACACATTACTGGAATAGAAATAGAGCAACTGCCTTAGAACGGACAAACAAGGGAGATATGCCTTAGTACTTATTTTGCCTTATCATGTTGAAATGTCTTCATGTTTCTCCCTTTTTTAGGGTTCCGTACCCTAAGGGTGCAAACGGGGCCCTATTACTAAGCTTACGCTGCTTGACTGTCCGTATGTCCGTCTTACCTTTTAAAGGCTGTTTGCGGACCGTAATAGATAGCCAATTTAAATTTTCACAGACTATGTAATTTTACGACGGATTAACTAGCTGTAACAACCGTATAACATATTCTGTGAAAATTTCAACTAGCTATCTATTTATTGATAGCCCGTTGGTTCAGTTGGTAGTGAACCTGCCTTCTGAGCTTGGGGGCGTAGGTTCGATTCCCACCTAGGACAAACATTTATGTGATGAACATTTGTGTTTGTTCAATATCTGGTTGTTAATATCTATTTAAGTATGAATTTAAAACTATATATGTATGTATATCAGTCTGTGGCAGCCATATCACAAGCTTTGCTTAGTTTGGGGTCAGATGACCGTGTGTGCAAAAATGTCCCGAATATTTATTTATTTATTTATATCTCAATTTTTGTCTGATCTGAGGATGCTACTCTACCAAAACAACCCTGCAAGTAATTGTAGCGGCAACATAAGATTCAGGCGTTACACGCACATTGGCGCACGCACACTCATTCTGTCCGTACAGTTAATTGGGCGGATGGAAATGCTTTCTGTTAGATGACGATTTAGTGTCTTGGTATGTCTATGACGTCGGCAGATTGTCATCATCATCATCATCATTTCAGCCGTAGGACGTCCACTGCTGGACATAGACCTCCCCCATCGATCTCCAAAAGGGCCGGTTGGAAGTGACCTGCATCCAGCGTTTCCCTGCGGTCTCTTTTAGGTCGTCTGTCCATCTAGTGGGTGGACGTCCTACGCTGCGCTTACAGGTCCGTGGTCTCCATTCCAGACCCTTTCGGCCCCATTACCATCTGTTCCGCGTGATATGTGCCCTGCCCACTGCCATCAACTTGCTAATCCGGTGGGCTATGTCGGTGACTTTTGTTCGTCTACGGATCTCCTCATTTCGGATTCGATCTCGTAGAGAAGCCCCGAGCATAGCCCTCTCCATAGCTCGTTGTGCAACTTTGAGCTTGCTTATGAGGCCCATAGTGAGAGACCACGTTTCAGTGCCGTATGTCAGCACTGGTAACACACACTGGTTGAAGACTTTCGTCTTAAGGCACTGAGGTATTTTGGACGCGAAGACGATGCGAAGATTGCGACGGCAGAATGTATAATTACTTATTTTACAAACGTCGTCTGTTTAAAAACTCTCGCTTACATAATGCCGAAGTCAAATCTATTATAATTATATATAGACTAGCGGTCCGTCCCAGCTTCGCACGGGTATAGATTATAGCTTATGTCACCCGGGGATAGTGTAGCTTCCCAACAGGGAAAGAATTTTTTAAATCGGTTTAGTACATTTTTAGCTAATTAGTTACAAACATACTTACATACAAATATTTTCTCTTTATAATATTAAGTATAGATTTGACTTTGGCATTTTAAACCGGCCAAGTGCGGGTCGGACTCGCGCACTGAGAGTTACATACCACCACAAAATTCAATAACGAAATTACCAATTCTAACTTCGTAATGAACAGAAACTTGTCACCGACTCGCAGTTGGCCATTATTGATTATTTTGTTGTTATACTTTAGAGTGTGTACCATAATCATGCCAAGTTTGACGCTTGTACGTATTACCGTTTGCCTCTTTAATGGGGCGTGAGTTTGACTTGACCGCGACTTACTTTGCTTGACTCTGACTTGCTTGTTTGACGCTATTTAATACTATGTAAACTTGTTTAATATTACGACTAACCCATGGCTATGAAAAAAAAAACAATAACAAGAGGGAGGCCTTTGTTCAGCAGAGGACGTTTACTTGCTGATGATGATAATGATTATAATTCTAAGGTCCAGTATAGGTTCAGTGCTCCAAGTAAGCTACCCAACAGGGTCTGTATCTGTAAAGTTTATCAGGTGCCTTATGTCCGGGGCTTCCCTGGAGACGCCAAATGGAAAGGACCTGTCGGGCCGGGGCGGCTGTTACCGCCAAATGGACACTTTGCTTGACGGATTTTGTTCTAGGAAAATATGGCTGCGCAATGTTGTGGCTACTTAGAGTTTTAGCTGCCTATTTTGTAGCCTAGAACTTTTTTGACGTTTACCTGGCTAAATGTACAAACCGTGCGGAGCCTAAAAGCAAAACAAACAAGTTTTCCCGCCTATTCCTTTCAATAAGGTGAGAATTCATTGAGAATAATGACAAAAAAAAATACAGGTCATGGACATAGCTACACCATTTTATAACGTCCTTGTCACAGCACAGGTCTATCATCTATACTAATATTATAAAAAGGAAAGATTTGATTGTTTGTTTGTTTGTTTGCATTGAATAGGCTCCGAAAGTACTGAACCTATTTGAAAAGTTATTTCACTGTTAGGAAGCTACACTATCTCCGGGAGACATGGGCTATATTATATATTTAAAAAAATTAGGGATCCTTACTAAAACTTCAATAATACCCGTGCGAAGCTGGGGCGGACCACTAGTAGCCTTATAAAACAAATGGAAAAAAAAAGACTTTTTTGAATGACTGGAATGTATGTGACATACCTTGTTCGTCTTCGAGTTTGATTGTGAAGTCAATAAAAAGTTATGAGATATTTATTAAAACTTGAAATATTACACGTTGGCAAATCCATAAGCCGTGCAACGCCAAATGTTCTAAAGGTTTTTTTAAATCGCTTTAAGATTGAAAGCCGTGAAAGTACACAAAGTACAAAAATAGTTATATATTTGGTTTAAAAAAAGCTAAAATTTTTGCGAAAATTCCCTCATTTTCTTCTCCTGGCTACTTGGTTGAACCTCCTATTTACGCAGCTCCGCCATATTTCCATCCCAGTGAAATTGTGTCAATGCTGCCAACATTATGAAAGTTTGATACAAACAGGAGCCGGATGTGGCCGAAATCGCGTGAATGGAGCACTCCTCGCTTTAAGCGATTTGTCAATACTCTTGATAGCGCGACCGGACGGTATTGATACTATGACTTAAAAAAATACATTCACTATTTTAGTATATTAGGTATTTTAGATTGAACGGTTAAAAATGACTTTTAATAACAATTATTATAACTGTCCACGCACAAGGTGGACAGACGACCTAAAAGTGACCGCAGGGAAACGCTGGATGCAGGCCGCTTCCAACCGGCCCTTTTAGAGATCGATGGGGGAGGTCTATGTGCAGCAGTGGATGTTCTATGGCTCAAATTATGATGATGACTAAAAAAATTTGTTAAATATTAAAATCAACTTCCAAGATTTGTTTACGTAGCTAGTCACAAGTAAATCTAATATAATTGTCAATAAAAAAAACTATTTAATTATTTTTTTTACGCAATCGGACCTAATACGGAATTTTCCAATCAGTATTAAACCGATTTTCATGTAATTTCTATGGGACCAATCATAAAGTATATCCTTTTGATTAAAAATATAATTTTTAATCGAAATAGGTTCATTAATGACGGAGTTCTGAGGTAATAAAAAATCCCTCCATTTTTGAACTTAGTTACAAACGTAAAAAATTTAACTTAGTTCTGCCAACTGGTAGTGGGCTTGAGCATTTGGATTGTCTTTAGACCTTCAACGGTCTATGGGCAGTATAACTGTATTTGTAGTACACTGTTTTAAACTATCACGGTTGTTCACTAAAGTTATATGATCATTCCACAACCTTACCACGGTAAATATCCCGTAAATAATCATATAACTTTTGTATTTGTAGTGTTAGTTTTAGCTTGTATTTTGTTAAAATATTAAAGGCACTTGCTCAGTTAAAAAAAAAAGTTACAAGCCGTCGTGTTGTTATGGGAAGGTGAAAAGTATCAAGACCATTTGTAGAACATTATTGGCGACGAGTTGATCGACACTACGGGTCGTTAAGTGATTGGCTCTTGCGTACTGGACGCCACGTTTTATGTAGATCCTGTACGTTTGGGATTTCATTGGCGATTATTATTTTGAATTTTCGAGTCATCGCTGGGTCACTTGACAACACGAACAAATTGTAGAAATTGGACCTGAACCTGTACGAATCGCGTTGGTTCCACCTTTAGGGTGCTTTTCCACTAGATATGTGCGGCGTAGATATGCGATGTGCGAAGAAAAAATCGACCAATAGGAGACGAGGCGGAATGAAGCGATCCTATTGGTCGATTTTTTCGTAGCGCACCGCTCATCTTCTTTGCACAGCTCTGGTGGAAAAAGTGCCGCTACACTATTTTCATTCGTTTATTTACAATAACAGCTGCAAGAACAGTGAAAAAAAGCCTGAATAAAAACATTGTTTTAAATATTTCACTGAAGTACCTGCTATATAGCAATATATCCTTACTTTCATAACCTAGCAAAAGTGGTCAGAATTCGTCGTTTTCATTCACATTTTTTTCATACTGCAAATACAGGGGCCTTACGGACAACAGCTATTACAGGCACCTAATCCGCTCAGTTGGAAAATCACGCGACCGCAAACCGTATCTGGGCGCGATAAGGTTTGCGGTCGCGTGATTTTCCAACTGAGCGGATTAGGTGCCTGTAATAGCTGTTGTCCGTAAGGCCCCTGATTTCACAATATGTGTCTTTGAAAGTGTAAAATCAGCCTTTGTAAAATTACTCTGCCAAGTACGAGTCGGGCTCACGCACTGAGGGTTCCGTGTCACCAAAAAATACAAAAACTAGAGCAAAAAGACCAGGCGATCACCCATCACAAATCCAAGACCTCAACCGCGACCGACGTTGCTTAGGTTTGGTGAACCCCCTTTAATTATTTCTTTTTGACTTTATTATTATTTCTAAGTTAATCTTCCGTAACATTATAATATATTCTGTGAAAACTAGCTATCTGAAAAAAGATACATCTGTTTAAAGGTAGCACGGACGGGCAGACAGACAACGTAGGCTCAGTAATAGGGTCTCGTTTTTACGCTTTGGGTACGGAACCCTAAAAATCCTAGGAAATATATGACGATTTCTTATTGGTTCACGGTCCACGGACCTATACCAAGCATGCAAATTATAGGTCGGTGGTACTTCCAATATGTGACATGTGACCTAGATAAAAGTTTATTGCAACTGTCGCAGCCTGGCACTGACTGAATGACAGATTTATGTATACGTAGATATGTTACAGCCAATATCTGAATTACGGGCGTCTAGTTGTAGAGTGGTGGCCGAGGCGGAGCGTTGGTCGTCCAGCTGCAAGATGGGTCGACGATATTATTTCTATCGCGGGTCGAACCTGGACTCGATTAGCACAGGACCGAGGCAGATGGCAGCAAGAGAGAGGCCTATACCCAGCAGTGGGATAAGGAAGGCTGTGGATGATGATGATGTGTAGCTGGCGCCGGGGCAATAGAATACGGCACCGGTACCCCCTGCCTAGTAAGAGGCTACTAAAAGAGAACCTCCAGGCTCGGGTCAAAGTTGGACCTCTGACCATCCACTTAAGCGTGCCCGGGGAGGGAACGACAACGTTGTGTGACCAACGTTGTCGTGGGCGGAGGGGCTGAGACAACACGGTTGTCTCGGGAGGAGCCGTAGCGCAGTGCTGAGGGCTCCGGTGCGTTCCTCTGAAGATCCCGGAGCCCTCTTGTCAAGCACTAAGGCTGCTCATTGGGGGGGGTGTTAGTGGGGGATTATAGCCATAACCTGCACCCCAATGCAGCCGGGTATCTTTGGAAGATATCCGCCTCGAAAACAAGCAAAAAAAAGTGTACTCGTATTGAAGGAACCTAAAAAATTAAACACTTAATAAAAATCTTAAATTCATTACTTCATTCACTGACAGATAACGCACAACCTAAACTAAAAATAACTAATTATTATTTATTTATTTTAAAATGTAATGTAACTAGTGGTCCGCCCCAGCTTCGCACAGGTATAGAGTATAGTAGTAGTGTAGTGTAGCGTACTTTTTGAGCCAATTCGTTACAAACATACAAATCTTTCCTCTGTTTAATATTAGTATAGATTAATATGAAATGCAATTTATTATAGGCTTTGGTTTATATTATAGTCTTCATCTGGCGAGGTGGCGGTCGAACGCAAGCCTGTTATATAAAACTAGCGGTCTGCCCCGGCTTCGCAAGGGTATTATTGGAGTTTTAGTAAGGATCCCTAATTTCTTTGAAAATATAATGATATAGCCTATGTCACCCGGAAATAGTGTAGTTTCGGAGCCTATTCAATGCAAACAAACAATTAATCAAATCTTTCCTCTTTATAATCTACTATATAAAAATAAGTCTGGTTTTCCTTCCTGACGCTATAACTCCAGAACGCACGAACCAATTTCCACGGTTTTGCATTCGTTGGAAAGGTCTCGGGCTCCGTGAGGTTTATAGCATATAGGTTTAGTAGCGAGGCCGAAGGCCGAGCTCTACGCGTACGAAGTAGCGGGATTCAGCTAGTCTACTATATAAAAATAAGTCGGGTTTTCCTTCCTGACGCTATAACTCCAGAACGCACGAACCGATTTCCACGGTTTTGCATTCGTTGGAAAGGTCTCGGTCTCCGTGAGGTTTATAGCATATAGGTTTAGTAGCGAGGCCGAAGGCCGAGCTCTACGCGTACGAAGTAGCGGGATTCAGCTAGTATTAGTATAGATAAATAAATATAAATAAAGTACGCCGTATGAACTCCATACTGACACTCGCTTTGCGGGAAAGGGGCAGAGGATCGCTTCCTGTGGCCTGTTTACGCGTCAATAGTTTTTTCTACGTGGTACGTTTCACATATGGCGCGAAAGTTAAATTTCAAACAGTTTTGTTGTCCTTGTAGCTAGGGCGGGCAATTATTGTAAACGATCATGATGTTTGCGCAAATTGATTATTATTCTTAACAAAATCATGTGAAGGTATTTATCTGTAATGCACACTATTACTTACATTTGTCAATAAACTAATTTTTGCTGTTTCAAACGGTTTATTGAAAAATGTAAGTAATATGGTGCGTTGCTGTTAAATAGTTGTACATTATAATGTAAAGAAAAGCCAACAATTTGCGCAAACACTGTGTTATTTTAAAATAATTACCTGGCCTGGCTAATAGGACTAAAAAACTGTTAGAAATTTGAATTTCCCGACATAGGTGAAACGTACCACCTTAAGTAAACAATTTTCTATTTGTGGTCTGTGTGCATTGTGCGTCCATATGCCTAAGCGTGCCCACTTGCCCAACCCTAGTAGAACACTTAGCCTAGGAATATTAAATAAAACAGGTACCACAAGGTCCCCCTGTAAGAATTGTAGTCGTAAGGTTCCTGTGGTACCTGTCTCGTGTTTATTTTGATCATTTTCACGTCTTCAATAAATATATAATGCGCCGAGCTTCGTGTTTGCTAACTTCGACTGGACACGCGACTTTAAGACAAGCTTACGGAGACGGATTCACCTGCTCATCGAATAATCGCGAAAGATGGTCTTAAATTTAAGTCTTAATTTCTGGAAATCAACAGAATTTTAGTAACAGAAAAAGTATGTATAGACAATAACAATTACAAAAAAAAAGTGAACATGTAATTTTTTTTAAACCCCTTTATAAGAGCTAATATTTTTCAAACGGATGAACCAATTTTTATCAATCATAGCTAAGACCACGGACCGGCGCAGCGTCGGACGTCCACCCACAAGATGGACAGACCTGAAAGAGACCGCAGGGAAACGCTGGATGCAAACCGCTTCCAACCGGCTTTTTTGGAGATCGATGGAGGCCTATATCCAGCAGTGGACGTCCTATGACTGAAATGATCAGCTAAGAAAACTCTCGATCAAGTCACCTCTCAAACAAAAGAACTAAATCAAAATCGGTTCAGCCGTTTAGGAGCTACGATGGCAGACACAGACACGTGTTAAAGTAATAACACGCTTCTTTTTGTGTCGAGGCGGGGTAAAAAGTATGTACAAAGAAAACCAAATAAATCCTTACTAATAAAAACTAAATTAATAAACCTCTACCAGTGGGAATTGTTCCCAAAATGACATCAACTAAATATTAATTATGTTGATGTCTAAGCAAAAACAGACGATTGTGTTTTGTTTTCTTTGAAGTGGCTTCTGATGTTTTGTCTATTTAGCCAGAATAATTTTTATTATATTTTTATTATGTGTCTAAACTTATAAATAAGTCGGAACTGTGACAAGTCTTATTGTAATAATCTATATATATAAAAGCGAAATTCATCTACTCACTCACTCACTCATTAAACACGAAATCTCGAAAACTACTTGACCTACTAAGCTGAAATTTGGCAGGTAGATTCCTTATGGGGTGTAGAGGTCCGCTAAGAAAGGATTTTACGAAAGGGCCGAATTAAGGATGAAAGTTTATATGATAGTCTACGCGTACGAAGTCGCGGGCAACAGCTTGTGTATAATATTTGTCTAACAGTTTGTTTCTTTTTTACAGGTAAGTTGTTGAAAGAGTCAAAGACGTGAGCAGACACTAAAAGGAGCATGGAACGGTAAAATTGAATTAAAAATAAACGTATGAAAAAAAAAAACAACCAATATTTCTTGATGCATCTAAGAAAAGTGCATAAATTACTTAGACGGTAAGTATACCCCATTTTTGTTTCACTGGATAGCACAATGAAACCTGCTTTCAAATTAGAACTACAATACTACACTAGGCATCATCAAGGCTAGAGTGAATAGATTTCTTCTAGATCAACGTGTTCCATCCTCGGCCACTCCGTCGCTTACCATCAGGCGACTTGGTGACCAAACGTAGATCTATTTATCATCATTTCAGCCGTAAGACGCCCACTGCTGGACATAGACCTCCTCCATCGATCTCCAAAGGGCCGGTTGGAAGCGGCCTGAATCCAGCTTTTCCCTGCGGTCTCTTTTAGGTCGTCTGTCCATCTTGTGGGTCCATCTTGTCTTGGCTCTATATATAAAAAAAATTTTTTATGGGTTCAGCCGTTTTGGAGAAAAATTGTTACAAACCTCATATTCCAAACGCATGCGTACACCTCCGTTTCGTCGTGGATACAAAAAAACTAACAGATGGTCAGATAACTTTTTACAGACAACATTGCGGGACATTACAGCCAAATAAAACTTTCAGGGTATATTGACGAAACATCCAAAACGTCTTCCTCCTTGTTACGTAACGCAAACGGCTGCGTAACGGAAAGGAGATCGTAACGCAACGGAGCACGGTGCAAACTATCTTGATACTTGAGAACACGATGTTAATGGCATTCGAGGGCTGTGTAACCGTTTTACTGTAGGACAGGTTACGTTGTATTTTTAACCGGCTTCGGGAGGCAGGTTTGTAATTCGATCTTATTTAGGGTTTCGTACCTCAAGGAAAAAAAAACGGAACCCTCATAGGATAAATTTGTTGTCCGTCTGGCGTCTGTGGAGACCCTTTTTCTCAGGAACGCGTAGACTTATGAAGTTCAAATTTATATCAAATACTCGGGTCTCTTTCAGCTGTGAAAAAATCAAACTTGTAAGCTCAGAATACTGAAGGGTCGGCAACGTATTTGTGATGCCTTTGGTGCTACAAGTATCCATAGGCGACGGTGACTGCTTACCATCAGGCAGCCCGTATGCTTGTATGCCACATGTGGCATAAAAAAAAACAGAGCTTGTAAGTTTACGCGATCAAAAGATATGACCGTTTATGTCGCCATATTTTCACATATTTTGCGATTTCACAAGGGAGATCAGGCGAGATCGCGGTCAAACGTTAGCATAGTCCGATGTAAAAAAAAAGGGAATCAAAACCCAAGGGGACTTGCCATTGACCTACTAGACTCATGAAACTTGGCAGGACAGCACATATTAAGAAAAAAAATCCGTAATTCATTAATTTGATGAAACAAAAGAATGATCACATGAAAAATATGTTTTTACAAACTTACATTTTGTGGTTGGTATGTATCGGCGCACCTGTTTGCCAACTACAAAGTTAAGTTTGTCATTCAATATTTCAATCTTTTCAACCTTTTTTCGTCAAGACTCGATGTTCGGGATGGATCTACATACATATTTATTAAGATTGTACTGAACCATCAGGGTGCGAGTCCTACTTACACTTGTCCGGTTTTTTTTATTATGTAAACTAGCTACGCACCCCGGCTTCGCACCGGTGTAAATCTTATTCTTTTACACCTTGGGATACATTATTGGAGTTTTAGTAATGATCCCTATTTTTTTTTAAATTATAATATAGTCTATGTCACCCAGGGATAGTGTAGCTTCCCAACAGTGAAAGAATTTTTCAAATCGGTGAGCCTATTCAATGCAAACAAACAAACAAACGATAAAATCTTTCCTCTTTATAATATTACTAGCGGTTCGCCCCAGCTTCGCACGGATATAGATTATAGCCTATGTCACCCGGGGATAGTGTAGGTTCCCAACAGTGAAAGAATTTTTCAAATCGGTTCAGTAGTTTTAGAGCCTATTCAATGCAAACAAACAAACAATCAAATCTTTCCTCTTTATAATATTAGTATAGACTAGCGACCCGCCCGCCCGGCTTCGCACGGGTGTAATTTACGTGCGATGCCGGGGAGGGTTCCTAGTTATATATATAAACCTTCCGTGAAAATGTATCTAACTGATGGCGAAAACCGCATCAAAATCTGTTGCGTGGCTTAGGAGGAGTTAGCGGCCATACAGACGCAGACGCGGAAAGCGACTTTAATTTATACTATGTAGAGATTAATTTATACTATGTAGAGATTAATTTATACTATGTAGAGATTAATTTATACTATGTAGAGAAGAGATACTATAGATAAACTGCCCTAAATGATACTATAGATAAACTGCCCTAAATTATTACCCCTATTCATATGTAAGGTCTTCAAAACCCCCAAAACAGTGACACCCACACAAATTACCCTTGTTTTGGTTGAATCGATTTACTATCATAAAGTGGTCATACAAATAGCTTTATAATGGCTATTTGCTGGCCCCTTATTCAGCCCCTATGAACTAGATTAGTTAATTATTATTACCTTTAATTATGTAATCACTTGGAGCTTTACTTTGTCAATTGTCTCGCTAGCAAGCAGTAGTGTGCATAAGTTATTGTATTTGTAAGTCATAAGTAACTCATAAGTAAATCTATACTAATATTATAAAGAGGAAAGATTTGATTGTTTGTTTGTTTGCATTGAATAGGCTCCCAAACTACGTAAATCTTTACTAATATTATAAAGAGGAAAGATTTGATTGTTTGTTTGCATTGAATAGGCTCCGAAACTACTGAACCGTTTTGAAAAATTCTTTCACTGTTGGGAACCTACACTATCCCCGGGTAACATAGGCTATATTATATTTTCAAAAAAAATAGGGATCCTTACTAAAACTCCAATAATGTAACCCAAGGTGTAAAAAAAATAGATTTACAATTTTAACTTTGCGTGTTTGACAGTTCTAAGACAGGACAACGTCTGTCAGGGCAGCTAGTCTATACTGTACCAGTTGAAATTTTCACAGAATATCTAACGTTACGGCGGATTAACTAACAAATAAAAAAGTCAAAAATTAAAAACGAAACCCCAAACAACAAACGTATTTTTTAACGTATTTTTGTATTAGCTATTAATGTAAAAACGATAATACGTACAAGCGTCAAACTTCGCATGATTATAGTACACATTCTAAAGTATAAATAGTGGCCAAGTACGAGTCGGTGACAAGTTTCTGTTCATTGCCAAGCTATAACTGGTAATTTTGTGGTGGTACGGAACCCTCAGTGCGCGAGCCCGAATCGCACTTGGCCGTTTTATTAATTTTCCCAACAGTCATAGTGTCTCCCACCGTCCCACCCGCAGGCAAAATTATCCACCACTCATTACGACACACAACCTGTATATATAGATGCGCCCCGTGGTTTCACCCGCGTAGTGATGAAAAATGGTGATGGTGATGATGATGATGAAAAGTAGCCTATGCCACTCTCTGGCTCTTGAACTATACCCATGCAAACAATCAGGTCGATCCGTTGTTCCGTTGCAGCGTGAAGGAGGAACAAACAAACCAACAAACAAACACACTTTCGCATTCATGATATTAGTATGATATTTTCAAAACAGCAATATAATAAAGTAAGTATTGTATGGACAGGACATATCTTCATCACAATATGAACCCAAAAACAAAAATAAATAAGTTTTGAAGTAATGCGTATTTAATTGCCCCCATAAAGTTTAAAACTTTTTAAAACATTGGTCATTTGTCCAAATGTCTGATATCCATTAATAGCTGCGACGTCGGGTCGGCGTCACTAATAATTATGTACGATTAATGATCGGAACAAGCGATACGTCATTTATTAAAATTAAGGCACAGGAGAATTAAAAATCACCGGAGTTATCTTCTTCTGAGAACCACTCTTCCAAATTAATATATCGCCTAGAGCGTGTCGAGACACGCTTATGGTAAGGTTTTTATATATTACTAGCTGACCTGGGGGTCTAGACAAGAGCCATACACTGTAAGCGTTAACGCCTGCGGAAAGATGAAATTGTATGAAAATTACATTAGCTTCAGATAATTTATCTCATGCTAATGTCATTGTCAATGTCATTTTCATACAATTTCATCTTTCCGCAGGCGTGAACGCTAACAGTGTATGGCTCTTGTCTAGACCCCCTGACAGACGTTGTCCTGTCTTAGAACTGTCAAACACGCAAAGTTAAAATTGTAAATCTTATTTTTATACACCTTGAGTTACATTATTGGAGGTTTAGTAAGGATCTAAAAAAAAAAAAATATAACCTATGTTACCCGGGGATAGTGTAGCTTCCCAACAGTAAAAGAATTTTTCAAATCGGTTCTGTAGTTTCGGAGCCTATTCAATGCAAACAAACAAACAATAAAAAAATTCCTGTTTATAATATTAGTATAGAAGTATAGATAAACAAACAAGCGACGGACTACCTGATGGTAAGTAGTCACCGTCGCCTATGGACACCTACAATACCCGGGGCATTGGTGCGTTGCCTACCTTTGAGGACTCTATTCACACTTCGCTTGAAGCAATTGAGGTTATATTTTGGAGGAAAAACCGAAAGTGGTAAGCCATGCCACAACTTACAGGTGCATGGCAGAAACAGTCGATCAAATCGAACAGTGCGAGACTTCCATGCATCTATAAAATGAGGATGGCTTTTTTGGATGGTTCCGTAGACAAAGCCATATAATTGTAGTCACATTCACAGTTCAGATATTGGTGGTTATAGAAAAATTATAACGAACGAACCTCTAATGGACTTCAAATTCTTATGGATTTTAGACGATGTATAATATATTATATATTTAAAACACTGTTTTAAACTATCACGGTTGTTCACTAAATCAATCAATCTCAATCTTAATCTCAATCTTACCACGGTAAATATCTGGTAAATATCGGAAAATACCACGGAAATATCGGTAAATAATCATATAACTTTAATATATATTTAGTATGATACACCATAACATATATTTACAAAACTTGGCAAAACATGATACAAAGTGACAAATATTTTAACCCACCTATTGTGCATGCGTTTTAAATGTGTGTATGATTTACTCGTGTTTTGTGCAAATAAATAATCTTTATCTTTGTCTTCATCTTTATTTAGTCCAAAAAAACCACTAGGGACCCATTCTTTGTTAAGATCATTTTACGAAAAGGTCAGTGACCTTTGAGCTAGAACATCTTGAATTTGTTACGAACTGTAACAAATTCAAGATGTTCGCTATAAATCCGTAATGGGTTAACTGATTTAAATAAATTTTATAAGGAGTTAGTTTATACCATGGATTGACACACTAAAAGTTTTCCGTTTTTGTATGAAAGTTGCCCGGAATATGCACAGAATATCCAATATATTAGACAAGTTGTACCTATACCTACCTACCTTTGACATTGATTATTTGTATTTGTAATTGTTAGATAATAATATGATAGGTACACTATTAGTACATTTTTACCAATTACCTAGTTTAAGTTATAATAGATCTTATAATTATTTACTTTAGTACCTTGATACTAGTAACAAATATGACTTTTAATTATTAGTTAACAATAAAATTATTATAACACTTTATTTCAATATAAACACGGGTCTAGCCCGGACATTTGGTAGGCATTGGTGGGGCCGAAGCCAACACCAAGAGGCCCCGTTGAATATAAAATACAATATTATTGAATGTGTATAAAATGGATTATAAAACTATTGTACAGTATAGGATATAAAACGTCTAGGCTATTGATGTGAACAACTTGTGGATGGGATAACAGATCTATGGTATGAGGTACGGCACCTGCCAATTATGCCTCATTTCAAAATACTTAGGCAGGTGATGACTTGCCACTCACTAAATGGGCCCCCCATAATGGCTGCCGCATATTGGCACCGGTAGGGCAACATTGACGTGGGTGGCCTAGGATGTCGAGAGGTGTGCTGCACTTTCACTAAGAGCTACTAGCGGCGTTATGCCCTTTAACACTTCCACCCTGGAGCTTAGGTTTTTAGCTCTTGCGGTTTCCACCCCCAGACGGCCGGTTAAGGCAAGCCAGGGGTCTGGGTCTCTGGGGTTTTAGACCCATGGAATCGGGGTACGCGGTGTCGCCACTCACCGACGGCTCGCCATAAAGCCGCCCCTGCGTTTAAAATGAAAATTATAAATTATTATTATTAATTATTATATTTATTTTTATATTATTATGATTATAGGGTTCTTTTTACTCGGAAAAAATCCTCCCGGTTCCTGTGGAATAAAGAAAGAAAGAAATATAATTTTATTTTGTAACAATACAGAAGTACAGTAAAAGAAATTGGTCACCGACTCGCACTTGGCCTCTAGTTATTATTAGTTGTTTCACTTTAGAGTGTGTTCTATAATCATGTCGAGTTTGACGCTTTTACGTATTACGTATTACTTTTACGTATTTACCGTTTTTACATTAGTTTAAATACAAAAATACGTTTTTTTGTAATGGGAGTGGGACCCCTTTAGTTTTAATTTTTTGACTTTATTATTATTTCTCAGTTAATCCGCCGTAACATTACATATTCTATGAACATTTCAACTGGCTATCTATTACGGTTCGAAAGATACAGCCGTTAAAAAATAGGACGGACGGACGGACAACGTAGGCTCATTCTCTTTTTTACCCTTTGAGTACGGAACCCTAAAAAATTGAGGGCAAGGCTGCGTGTTACCTACAGCTAGTCTTTTCACATTGTCTTTTACATAAGTGTCAGACAGGTGCATATGAAAATAGATAAGATAAATATTTACTTTACTTTACTTTACTTTAGATATGATAGTTCTCATTATGGATTCTACTGGTTAGTCTGCGAAAAGCCCAACTGTTACCTAATGACAGTGACATGAAATCTCTAGCTTATATGTCTCAACTAAATCAGACTTTAATGTCATGTCAATAGAGTTGGTTTCGCTTTTGTTTGTCATGATTAATTAATTGTATGGTAATGAAGTATGACGTCACCGTATCGATAGATTAGTTTTCATTCAAGGGATTATCTGTTGCAAATGAAAAGCTGCTTTGAAGTCGACGCGATATGGAATTTTATTTATGCCATTCTCCCCTTAAATAGCCTATTTTATTCACTGAAAACAGTGAATAAAAAGCACTTTTAATTACTATTTTGGTATTTGAATTTAGAACACCAATATATTTGACCTCCATCTCAATGATATGCAAGTTATGCAACCTCGTTGCGCAAAAAATACTCGATACAAACTCCTTAAATCTTTCTTTTTCTCTTAGTCATGGTATAAAGTATAGTATGCAACTCTTGAATAAAACGGATTTATATCGAGGGCCATGAATCACTCGCGTCGCTCAGGATTCTAACACTCGAATCACTTGCCACGCTTGTGATTCAATCATCATGAATCACTCGCTACGGTCGTGATGCAGTCGTTAGAATCCTTCACTTGCTCGTGATTCATCTATGACCCTCGTTTTAAATCCGTCCTTTATTCAATAATTGCATAATGTACTATCCACATCATCTGTTACGAAACGTTTTTAGTTTACAACAATAAAAGGGACTTTGACATGTCTTTTATAAAATGTCCTTTCACACATGTCTGGCCAGTCGAGAAAGAGTCATGCATATTTCAAATACGTCCGGTCCGGTCGTACAGATTATAACAGAGACACAGTTTTGAAAACCAGAAGAATTATACCGCACTCAAATTAAAATTTCTTTATATATATTTTTTTTATATTAGACTTGCGTTTGACCGCCAACTCTCCTGATGTAAAGCGATGATACGGTCTACGGTGGAGCACGCTTGCCTAGAAGAAACCGATTCGCTCGTGATTTGAAGACACCCAGGTTGTAACTATCGGGGAACACATATTGGCTACCTTTTTAGGTTTCTGTATCCAAAAGGTTAAAACGGGACCTTATTACTAAGCCTACGCTGTTTGTCTGTCCACTGTCTTTGCTTTTAACGGCTGTATCTTTCGAACCGTAACAGATTTGATAGAGCCAGTTGAAATTTAAACAGAATATGTAATGTTACGGCGGATAAACTAACAAAAGTCAAAAAGTAAAAACCAAAGGAGGTATTCCCATACAAAACTTTTTGAAACGTTTTTTGGTATTTTCTCTATGCAAAAACGGTAATACGCGGTCTGAACTTAGATGGGTGACCGCCTGGGCGTGTTGTTGTCTTTTTGGTTCTTTAGTAGTTAACCTTTCGTTGGCGCCAAAATACCTCGTTCGTTCATATTAATTCCACTAGACAGAACCAAGGACGTTGGTATACCCTAAAGGGGTATACAACGTCCTTGGACAGAACAGACTAAAATATCTCTGCTGTCAATATAAAACTGACAGATCACCTTTTGACATTGACAAATAATTAAAGTGTTGCCCAACGACAAAATCTAGTTCAATATCAAGTCTTATTGGCTAGAGTGATGAAAGTAGAGACTGAAAAAGCGCGCCAACTTAAACAAAAATCCGCGTTGCTATCCCAAAATGTGTATGAAATGCAAACATTACTGTGTCACAATAAAATATTTTATAATTTCCAAGTCTCAAGTGAGATTAATCCAAGTATTTCATAGGAATTATTGGGGTTCCAATGCTGATATTATTAAATTTGCCTCGCTTTTTCAGTGTGTACTTTCATTAGCTAGACTCTAACTGTATGCCGTATACTTCTTGCCGCTTCGTTGCAGTTATCCATCTATCCTCCCTAGTCTGCGACCGTGGCGATTTTTGCCACCATTTGCGAGAGTATAGGGGTTATGGAAAGCAGTGCTTTGTGATGCACTCTCCTATGGTAAGTGCACTCAGATACACTGCATTTGATATTAAGAAATTTACCTTTATAAAGCATTTACCTTTTCTCAGTTCATCATCATCATTTCAGCCATAAGACGTCCTCTGCTGAACATACTCGTAGGCCTGCCGTCGATCTCCAAAAGGGCCGGTTGGAAACGGCCTGCATCCAGCGTTGCCCTGCAGTCTCAGTGCAGTGGGGGTGGACGTCCCGCTACGCTGCGCTTACCGGCTTTTCTCAGTTATTTCGATTTAGAATTAAAAACTAAACTACTGAACCGATTGCTATGGGACCAATCTGAGAGATAAAACCATTTGAATTCTTTCAAGGATTTTTCATATCTGTTTTTAATTGACGGGAGTTCTGAGGTCTGAGGTAACAAATATAAAAAAACGAATTGAGAACAAGAAATTATCCTATTTTGTAGTCGCTTAAAATATTTAAATACTTGACCTTGACACTGGCAAATGCACAAGACTTGCGACGCCAAAATTCTCTCAGGCTCGGGAGGAAAAAATAAATATAAATCTATTTATGGTAAGTCACAATACGAAATAATGTATATAGGCTTATATAAAACTACCAACGCACCCCGGGTTTGCACTGGTGTAAGTCTTATTTTTTTTACACCGTGGGTTACATTATTAGAGGTTTAGTAGGGTCTATATAAAAAAAAATATAGCCTATGTCACCCGGGGATAGTGTAGCTTCCCAACAGTGAAATAATTTTTCAAATCGGTTCAGTAGTTTCGGAGCATATTCAATGCAAACAGACAAACAAGCAAATCTTTCCTCTTTTATAATATTACTAGCGGTCCGCCCCAGCTTCGCACTGGTATAGATTATAGCCTATGTCACCCGGGGATAGTGTAGCTTCCCAACAGTGAAAAAAAAATTTCAAATCGGTTCAGTAGTTTCAGAGCCTATTCAATGCAAACAAACAAATCTTTCCTCTTTATAATATTAGTATAGATATAGTATAGAAAACAAAAAAGGTATAAAGGTTACTTACTTATTTGAAATTGAAAAACCTCTGTTCAAAATTATCAACTGTTTAACAATACTTGTGAAAATTAAACGCAAGTTCTCTGTAAACATTTGGGCCACCTGAAACCCGAGGTCTCGTAATTTCCTTGAGAAACGGCTTAATTTAACTTGAAAACTTTATTTATTTTAATGCCCTTTAGAGGTATCCTTTACAATTTATTCTCATTGGCAAGCTTGGATGAATAAAGCTATGGGACGCGAAATAAAGCGCCAATCTCTGAGCGCCTGAGGGCGGGAAATGCGCGAAAACGCAAAAAACCGCGGGGCGCAGCACGTTTGTTCGTGATTATGACTTGTTTAAAATTATTTTCTTAACAAATAACAATACAGTTAAAAAAATATGTTTCACCAAAAAACCACGGTTGGTTTGTTAAGCGCACGTTGAATATGAGCATCAAGCTCACATTCATTCACAAAAAAAAGATTAAAATAGTTTATACTTCGTATTTCATACAAATTAATTTAGTTCTGAAGCAGCTGTTTGTTTGTAAACTTTAATAATCATAGTAACCATATAAAAATTAAAAACTCATCTATAAGAACTTATTGAATTTGAGTCTGTCATATTTATATGGCGTGCTAAACAATGCAAGTTACCCGCACGTCACGCGACGCGGTCCGCGGTCGCCAGTCGCGGTCGCCAATGTCGGGATGCTACCTCGTTCTCAGTTCGCAGCCGAGTGACTTATCCTGCTAGTTATTCGTCCCTGCTGGTGAACCTTGAGGTGAGACGCGGCTATAATTTCCATGGGCTGGATCGAAAATTGTTTTCATTTTCGCATTTTCGGCAACAATTATGTGAAATTAGTGTCAGGATCGTTTAAGCACTTAGGTACACCGTATTTTTGGAAGGAGTTACATTTAAAATGGAGGAATCCTCGACCGTGTTATCAAATGCTTCTTTTTAGGGTTCCGTACCCAAAGGGTAAAAACAGGACCCTATTACTGAGCCTACGTTGTCTGTCCGTCCTACCTTTGAACGGTTGTATCTTTTGAACCGTAATAGATAGCCAGTTGAAAATTTCACAGAATATCTAATGCTACGGCGGATTAACTAAGAAACAATCAAAAACTCAAAAAGTAAAAAACGAACCAAGTGCTAGTCTAGTCGGTGACAACTTTCTATTCATTAAAAGTTATACCGAGCGTCACTTGCAAAATATTTACTACTAGCTGACCTGACAGACGTTGTCCTGTCTAACTGTCAAACACGCAAAGTTAAAATTTTTGTAAATCTTATTTTTTACACCTTGGGTTACATTATTGTTGGAGTTTTAGTAAGGATCCCTATTTTTTATGAAAATATAATATAGCCTATGTTACCCGGGGATAGTTTAGCTTCCCAACAATGAAAGAATTTTTCAAATCGGTTCAGTAGTTTCGGAGCCTATTCAATGCAAACAAACAAACAAACAAACCTTTCCTCTTTATAATATTAGTATAGATGTGATGGCGTAGCAATTACTTAGCTGTTTTGGTAGGCGTTAAGTCGAAACAAAGTTTTTTTTTTTTTTAATAATAATTATTGTATTTTGTGGTGGTACATAACCCCCAGTGCGCGAGACCGACTCACACTTGCCCGGTTTTTCGTTTTATTCCAGAAAATCCAGATCCTTACCTAAAATTGAACAATGCATTTTGTAATACGTCTCTTAAATATTAACCCCTTACCGCATGAATTATGAAGGAGGTACAATAAAAAAAAAAGTTTTACACAAAGTTGTTATAATGAGCTATAATAAGAAGGACAAATCTAAAAATAATAATTTCAGTGGTTATTTTGAAATTACAGCACAAAGCCATGTATGGCTTGGTATGCATTGACGTAAATGATAGTACATGCATATCTGGCTTCGCATGCGTTTAGCATTTATACCTTACGGAAATCTTTTAAATAGTTGCGTTCGTCTTAATAGCACAAATAGACTTCACATTTGTCACACTTGGTGAATGAACGAAACTTTGAGCAATATTGGCAATAGTCGATTTTTCATCCACGTGGGGAAATTATCGGTGTTATTAATTCGTACGGAATTCAGGGGCATATCTTGATATCTTCCGGTAAGTTTGTCTTTTTTTAAACTGAAACTGTTTTTTGTCGTAACGTTCCATCTTTCCCTTTTTAAAAATAGCGGGGTTTGTTTTAGTTTTTTTACCCTTTGGTTTTGAAAAGGGTAAAAAAACTTTGTGATGCCATATTATCATCGTCGGAGCTATCAGATTCAGATTCAGGTACAATAACATGGCTTGTTTTAGGCACACGATTATAGAAGGATTCGTATTCAGGTTCATAGTCAGAATGAAGGCCATCATCTGCTATAAAATTTTCATGCATGGAAGTACCATAGAAGCGTGAAACTTCCATTCCTGAAAAGAAATGAAAGCGTAAGCATAAAGCAAGCAATGCATACGAATCCAAATATGACAGACACTATTTAGGATATAATGCATACGAATCCATATATGGATTATGATAGAAACAGTTCAAAATTCGAACAATAACAAAAAAATAATACAATGCAATATACATTCCCTGTATAGCATGTATCAAAGAGTTCATATTGATTTTAATTGAAGTTTTTACTCGCCGTTTTGTATTTATTTTCCACTGTCAAATGTAGCAATAATTTATTTTTACTTCACTGACCAGACACGCTACACATACCCTCTAATAAGTTTGACATATTGCACTTACCACTAGATTAAAAAATACGTTCAGTCTAACGAATAAATGATTATTATGATACAATTTAGGTTTTAGATAATTGATCTTTTGTTAAACTGTAATAAAATTAGAAACTTATGAAGCCATGAGTGGCTTCGTATGCGGAAAGGGGTTAAACCCTTCTTTTTGCGTCTTGAAAAAAGATCTGTGGAAGCATTCTATTCCGTAACTTCATTCCTTTAGCATATTCGAAATCGCGGTACGTTCCAGCAAATAAATACTTAGACAAAATATATGCAGTGGCTTCCATGCCGTGCCTTCGGAATATATTTTAAATCCTTCTTGTATGTAGTCGGATAAATCCCAGTCTCGGGTACGAGGCAAAAACAATATTTGTCATACTTTGATAGATGCTTCAGAATTAGGGATGCGCGGGCTTTGTATCGATATCAAATATATTTAAAATATTTATGCCACTTCAGCATATTTTCCAACTAGCTGGTACCCGCGACTTCGTCTGCGCAGGATTAGCAAGTACTTCGAGTATCTTATTAGTATCTTATTTCAAATTAAAATTATACCTATACTTCGTTCACAAGTCTTAGATATTTTATGTAAACAAAGAAATGTCACGAAGAGTCACTGTCTAAGTGACATACCAGAATGGCTTTATTTTACACAGATTTTTTTCCGCCTTACTTGACAATTAACGTTATATTCTGGACAATTCACACACTATCTTTAAAAATTATAGCCTATGTGTTATTCTAATGTATAAGCTATATTATTGTAAACTTTCATTAAAATCCAATCGGTAGTTTTTGCGTGAAAGAGACAAACATCCATACATCCATACATACAAACTTTCGCGTTTATAATATTAATAGGATGGTTACTAACCGACTTCAGGCAGGTTCTAAATAATTTAGAACCTTCCTGAAGTTGGTTAGTCCGGCTCTTCTCGCCGGACTCACCCGCAGTTTTCAGTCAGCTCGTGACCAAAGCCTTTGTAACATGGTCATTGGTCGAAACGTCGAGCGAAAGGTGCCTATTTTTAACTAAATAAAATAATGCGCGATAAGACCCGATACGATAAAAACATAAAAACATGTACGTTCAAATCGCGAAAGTTTAAAAGGTTCTAAATTAGATTCATTTAAAATAAAATTTAATAGTATTACTCCGACATCTATGAACCGAATTACATGTGTTTTAGCGACCCGCCCGCCCGGCTTCGCAGTCTTCACACGGGTGTAACTTACGTGCGAAGCCAGGGCGGGGCGCTTGTTACATAATTATACATTCCGTAAAAAAATATCTAACTGATGGTGAAAACCGCATTAAAATCCGTTGCTTAGTTTTATAGATCTAAGCATACATAGGGACGGACAGACAGCGGGAAGCGACTTTGTTTTATACTATGTAGTGATATAATGTAGAGGAAGGTCTCGATGTGCTCTCACAAAAAAATATTTATTTTGGTTTAGCAGTATTTAACGAACTCCGATGATATAAAAATAAATTGGGAACCTGAAAAAATTGCAGGTAAAGAAAAAAGAAGAAAGAAGAAGAAAGAAGCAATGAGATATCGATACTCAACTATCGTACGCGATAAGTATCAAGTTGTCACAACACTACCTATAGTACAAAGGCATCGCTGCAGGTCCCATCTCGCTCGGGGCACAAGAAAAACGTCTTTATAACACACCTGGGCACCGCCTTGTGGACCGAACTGCGACCAACTAGTCTTGATACTCGCTATTTGAATACTCAATAAAATTATTACTGCTACTTACGCTGACGCAGCGACCCAAAATGTGTCTTGGCCTCCGATACTAAAAGACGCCATCCTTCTTAAATTCCTTTCTTAAATGATTAAATATATATAACTAGCTGCGCCCCGCGGTTTCACCCGCGTAGTGAATGACGTAGCGAAAAACGGTGATGATGATGATGATAAAAAGTAGCCTATGTCACTCTCTGGTTCTTGAACTATACCCATGCAAAAAATCAGGTCGATCCGTCGTTGCAGCGTGAAAGAGAAACAAACATACATCCATACATACATACAAACTTTCGCGTTTACAATAGTAGGATTAAACGATTAAATATATATAACCAGTTGAGCCCTGCGGATTCACCCGCCTTATATACCTCCTTGAAGCAACCTCCTTGGTAGTGACAGCAACCCCCTTTGACTTAGATAACAATTTTTGAGCTACGGACAGACACAGAATCAGATACACACGTTAGACTTGTAACACCCCTCTTTTTGCGTCGGCGGTTAGAAGAGGTACAAAACTACACCTAATTAAAAAGTTTTAAATGTTTGAGGCATGATTAAATAAATTTATATTTACTTACTTTCGATTACTCCGTAAAATATTACAAAGTTTTGGAAAACAAGCTATCAAGCTATATGGTTTTACCTATTTCATCCAAAAACCAATAACTTTTTTATAACGATAATTTGCCTTTATTTATTAAACAAAATACAAGCTTTCTAACACAAAATACCCAAACTATTTGGCCTATTGTACAACAATAATTGGTTATCTGTAGACCGTTGAAGATCTAAAGATAAACCAAGTGCTCAAGCCAGTTGACATAACTTTTAGTTTTCTCCAAAAGTATCAAATCTACGCCGTCGCGCTACTTAAGGCAGGTGTACACATCGCCTCAAAAACAATTACGGACAAACATATTAATTTTGTAGGTATCTACGGGGAGAAAGGGAGGAGGGATTTATTTTTATTTACCGCAAGACACTTGAATTTAAATGAGTTGTAACGTATATTAAAATAAACTACAAAATACTCTGTTATTTTGTTGTTACAACATGGGGTCCTTCAAAAGGAGAGTAATAATTATAAATCTTAAAAATCGACTTTACAAAAATACTAAGGTACGCACTTTCGGTTACTTGAATGACGAAATATTGTCAACTAAGTAACATTTTACAGTTATTATGATTTATAAGCCAAACTACTAAATCGATTTTGATGAAATTTCTATGGAAAAACAATCTGGACGCATATTATCCTATCACTTTTTTCTTCGAATCAGGTCGTAAATTACGAAGCTCTGAGAAACGTAATATATACATAAAACCGGCCAAGTGCGATTCGGGCTCGCGCACTGAGGGTTCCGTAAAAGTACAAAAAAAATTGTGCAAAAAGACAACATCCCATCAACGCCCAGGCGGTCACCCAACCAAGTACCGGCCGCGCCCGACGTTGCTTCGCTTCGGTGATCGTACGAGAACTGGTGGTGAACTAAATTTGACACCGACTCGCACTTGGCCATTATTTATTATTTGTTGTTATACTTTAGAGTATAATCATGCCAAGTTTGATGCTTGTACGTATTAATTGCCGTTTTTACATTAGCGCTAAAACAAAAATACTTAACCACTAAAAAAATACTAATCACTTGTTACTAATTAACGAACTATGTAAACAAATCTTGAAGCTAATACAAAAATACGTTAAAAAAGTCGTTTTTTAAATAAGTTTGTTGTATGGGGAGTGGGACCCCTCTATCGTTTTTACTTTAAGACTTTTTTATTATTTGTTAATCCGCCGTAACGTTACATATTCTGTGGAATTTTTTTCCTGTCTATCTATTACGGTTCGAAAGATACAGCCGTTAATAGATTGGACTGACGAACAGACAAACAGAGATCGTAGGCTTAGTAATAGGGTCCCGTTTTTACCCTTTGGGTACTGAACCCTAAAAATTACCGATTTGAGAAACCCCTCCTTTTTGAAGTCAGTTAATAACCAGGAGTGTGTCACTCAGGGCTGATATTGATAATAATAAAAATGTAAATAAAGGCTGTTTGACTAGATTAGCTTATATTATAATTAGAATTAAGTAGTTTGTTAAATTGTGACGTATTGATTATGTAATGTTAATAATATGTATTAATTGACAAATAAATCATTATATAATATTCAACAATGAATATTTTCCTGAATAAAAAAAATCCAAAAAAAAACAGATTTTTGCAATTTTCTGCAGGTGTCAGCGATCAATCCATAGTGAATGGACTTGTATGTAACATTAATGACGTCATTTATTCTAATTTGAGATCGTAATCGGTTGATCTGCGATATCAATTGAAGTATTCGTCAAAGGTTTGTTGGTTCCAGTATCAAACGATACAAGAGCTTTGTAAGAGTGACACAGTATAGACGCAGAAAGTACATCAAGTCCCTATTTTTACAAACTAACGTGTAGGTCTTGTAAAAGTACCATAGTATAGAGGATGTAGTATAGTGGATGTGTTGAGGCAATTCCTTGGCTATTTTGGTAGGTGTAAAGTCGGACAAACTTTTTTTTATTGATAATTAGTATTGTATTCTGTGGGTATGGAACCCTCAGTGAGCGAGCTTGACTCGCACTTTGCCGGTTTATTTTAACACGCATTTAGAAGCTTCATGTGTATATAGAAAACAATTCTTTGGCTGAGCGGTAGCATATGCGCTTTACAATCAAACGCCACCCGGTTCGATCCTCGGCCCTGCACCAACGTTTGATTGTAAAACGCACATGCTACCGCTCAGCCACCATCGCTCTGTTAAAAAAATTGTTTTCTATATACTAATGAAGCATATACTGACTGGTCTTACTGTCATAAACTGTACTGTGCCGTTTAGTAAGTACATTGTACTGTCGAGTAGAGAAGTGGAAAGCAATTCACTCGACAATGCTATTTGACAGTTACAATTGTATAATTCGATCCAATCACCCGTGCGAAGCTTTCAAATCTTGAGCACATGATTGCTACTTGAAACAATTGCGTTTTATTGGTTAATTCGCGAGATTTTCAACCTTATTGCGGAAGAGATAGAGATTCGAAACGAAGACATGTGTGGGACCACAGAGAGTGGTGATTCTTTCACCAGAATTTTGTCTGTCGCAAAATTGTTTCAGCTTCTTTGAGAACAACCACAGAAAAGATAAATTATTTTTTTATGTAAATTAGAACGGCTGTCAAGGCGTTTTTGAAAGAAATTTGTTGTAGCCAGTTGCACCTATATAAACATCAGCAAATCAGTTAGCAACTGTGATGCGGAGTTCGACGCGTTGATCTAAATAAGAATGTTCAATCAAGGTTCATTCATAGTTTCTGGTAACAGATTTTCCTTCTCATTTCCATTCTATTTACTTCTCTTTTCTGTGAGAACAACTACCTTAAATTAATGTTTAGCTACTACACTACTGCTTATGTACAAAGAAAAAAACGAATTAATACTTAGTCAAAACTAGTACTCAATATAAATATAAATTCATGACCAGGATGTGTAGACAAGAGCCACACACTGTTAGCGTTCACGCCTGCGGAAAGATGAAATTGTATGAAAATGACATTAGCTTCAGATAATTTATCTCATGCTAATGTCATTGTCAATGTCATTTTCATACATTTTCATCTTTCCGCAGGCGTGAACGCTAACAGTGTGTGGCTCTTGTCTAGACCCCCAGGGCCCCGATTCAACTATATTTTTTTTATTAAAAACTGTCTATTTTGAGGCAGTTATTTAACAATTAAAATCGCAACAATTACAATTTAAAGACAATTTGTTTAGTAGAATCGGAGGGGCAGGAGGTAAAGTCTGTTTCATTTTACTAGGGCATGACTTAGACTTGACCGTGACTTACTTTGCTTAAATGTTACCTGTTTTGTTTGACGATATCCGTTTACGATTAACTAATAACTTTTATTAATTATAATGATAAATGTTTTTTTTTATTACTTAACTGGCAAATGCACAAGTTGGCGATGCCAAAAACATCTCAAAATGAACGAAGAAGAAAAAGTTGTTCATAATGATGAATGCAATGACCTGTCGGCTTGGTACCCGTTCTGTTGAACCCTGTGTAAACATTCAATTTCCAATTACCTTCTATTCGAAAACAATGAAAAAATTATGGCGGCGGTAGTACGTAAACACGGGACTGAGTCAATACAACCCCCGCCATTTTGAAATGGTGACGCAAACATGGATCGTAACCTGAGGGTACAATAAATACAATAAATTTTCAACAGACTTCAAATAATCTAAATTAATAAAAAATACCGGGCAAGTACGAGTAGGACCCGTGCTCTGAGGGTTCCGTTGGATGGAACCCTCACTTCGATCAAGGATATACTTGATCGAAGAACCATCATAGCGGGAGTCCAAACAAAAAAAAAAGGAAATGTTGAAAGGAACTTAACTTTGTAGTGGTTAATAAGTTTCCATACATTCCAACTACAAAATGTAAGTTTGTAATAGCAAAAGAATTATTTTTAAATGATATAACCTCAAATTTATGACTTTCAGAATTATTCCTTTATATGTGCTGTGAGACCTTGCCTCTTGCCGAATTTCTTGATTCTAGGTCAACGGGAAGTAGTACCCTATAGGTTTTGATTCCCCTGTGAAATCGCATAATATGCGACATAAACGTTCATATCTTTTGATCGCATTGAGTTACAAGTTTAATTTTTTCACAGCCGTAAAAAAACCGTAGCCAAGTATTTAGTATGAATTTCAACTTGATACCTTTACGCGTTCTTGAGAAAAAGGGTATTGACAGACGGACAGACCGGCAACAAAGTGATCCTATAGGGGTTCGGTTTTTTTTTCCTTTGAGGTACGGAACCCTAAAAATTACCATTAGAATAGGTTTAGAAATGGCGGAGATATCGCATAACATATTGTACAGTTCCTGTCCTGCTAACAGATACTGTTGAAACTTATGTGACGACGTAGCAATTGCTTGGCTATTTTGGTGGGCGTTAAGTCGGACCAATAGTTTTTTAAATTGATAATTATTGTGTATTGTGGTGGTACGGAACCCTCAGTGCGCGAGCCCGACTTGCACTTGGCCGGTTTATTTTTTGTATTTTCCTACATACATGTATATGCATACACCTCAAGCTGTTCTAGTATTTTCAAAATGGCCGCTAAAAAAAAAAATTCAAGCATAATTTAAATAAAAGGTAAAAAAATGTTTTTTATAATGAAACCAGGTTCTGTTTTTTTTTCTTGTTTTTCACACGTCACCCATGTGTGCCTACCTTTATAAGTCATACCGAAAACAACAAGCTTTTCCCTATGAAATTGAATTTGTTAAAATAATTAGGTATAATACTCTCTTGAACTATTGAAAAACAGAAAACACGAGCAAAACATTTCAGAAATCTCTTAGCAAATAATAATATTGAAAGAAAAATAAAAACCCGACAGCACAAGTAAAATTAATTTAAAAAAAAAAATTAAACCCCCGATACAAGAGCTTAATAATCTTCAACCGGCTGAATTAAAACCGATTCTTATGATTTATAGCTCTCATTCTCTATCAAGTCACTTTCAAACAAAAAATAAACCGGCCAAGAGCGAGTCGGGCTCGCGCAATGAGGGTTCCGTACCACCACAAAATTCAATAACGAAATTACCAGTTACAACTTGGTAATGAACAGAAACTAGTCACCGACTCGCACTTGGCCATTATTTATTATTTGTTGTTATACTTTAGAGTGTGTACTATAATCATGCCAAGTTTGACGCTTCTACGTATTAATTACTATTTTTACATTTGCGCTAATAAATACGTTTGTTGTATGGGGACCCCCTTTCGTTTTTACTTTTTGACTTTTTTATTATTTACTAGCGGTCCGCCCCAGCTTCGCGCGGGTATATATTATAGCCTATGTCACCCGGGGATAGTGTAGCTTCCCAACAGTAAAAGAATTGTTCAAATCGGTTCAGTAGTTTCGGAGCCTATTCAATGCAAACAAACAAACAAATCTTTCCTCTTAAACGTCGTAGTCTCCATTTTGTTTTATTCGCGTGACCACGTCCTTCCACGGCGACCAACAGTTCGAGAGCAGTAGACAAACACAGGTGTTCTCATTTACTCACATAGTTATTATATTCGCTAGATATTTTTTGCAACAAATGTACTGTACCTACATGATTATAATGTGTTGAAGTATATGTCCGACGGTTTTGACTCGTATATACTGAGCAAGTTTAATTGTTATCGCGCGTCCATTCATTTTATATTGGTCGCAGCTTGCACTATGAAAATATACAATACTAGCTGACCTGACAGACGTTGTCCTGTCTTAGAACTGTCAAACACGCAAAGTCAAAATTGTAAATCTTATTTTTTTACACCTTGGGTTACATTATTGAAGTTTTAGTAAGGATCCCTATTTTTTATTATTATATAATAAAGCCTATGTTAACCGGGGATAGTGTAGGTTCCCAACAGTGAAGGAATTTTTCAAATCGGCTCAGTAGTTTTGGAGCCTATTCAATGCAAACAAACAAACAAACAAACAATCAAATCTTTCCTCTTTATAATATTAGTATAGACAATACAAAACTCTTTATTAAAATACCACAAAACAAGAATAACATAAAAATTACAACAAAAATATTATCTAGGCTTTTAACAGGCGGCCTTATCGCTTAAAGCGATCTCTTCCAGGCAACCGTGCACGGAAAGGAATTATATTTAATAATGTGTGGCCTTAACTAAAAATAAAAAATAGAAAGTAAATACCTATGCAAATAACAACAAACAATCAATAGACTACAAATAAATATTACATACTAATATATACATATACATAGACTACATAATATAAACAACATACTACATACCTACCTACATAATTAATAAACTACATAAAAAATATTTAACACACCTACTGTTATCAAAGATACATACACATGTTGATACTTACATACATTAATTAATATATAATATAATAATATAATATAATATTACATACATTAATATATGGTGCCTCTTGCGAGTTATGCGACAGACGCGCACGGACGATGACTGATGTCGCCATACATTTTCACAGTGCGACTATTGTCGCACGCCGCGCGCGTCAGATGCGTACAGCTGCGATCGGCCGCGATGCACGGAAGTATATCTTAACCCGTCTGTGATTGAAACTACCTACTAGCCTAGATCGGTATTCATTGACGTGGACGACTCTACTTAGGACAAGGGCTGTCAGCGGTTATGTATTTTTTAAATGTGAGTTTGTCATTCAATATTTCAATCTTTTTAACTTTTTTAAAGAACTTTATTACCTCAAAGTCAATTATTTGTCACTATATTATAATTGGGAAGTTAATTAAACAATTGATATTACATATTAGAGTTACTAAATACAATAAAAATAAACATAACTGTATAAAAAAATAATGATACAGTTTTAAATGGGCGTTAAGGAATACTTACACCTTTTTATTTATATTACAGGTACTTTTTAGCTATATTACTCACGTAAGATTACGATTATAATTAAATTGGGTTCGACAGAGCGAAAGTGTTGGCACGGGAGAAATTCTTTGTGCCCCGGAAAGTCAGAGAAGCCATCGAGATCAGTCGACGTCCAACAGGGGAACAGACCAAAGGTCAGACAGAGATACGGACGGACAGACAACGTAGGCTTAGTAATAGAGTCCAGGTTATACCCTTTGGGCACGGAACCCTTAAAAACATCAAATGCGCGAGCGGTATCGGTGCATCCGGTATTCTGGCCCTTAAGGACCACGTCTCAGTACCATATATATGTCATAATTTCACTATTCATTATCATCATCATCAGCCAGAAGACGTCCACTGCTGAACATAGGCCTCCCCCTTTAACCTCCACACCGAACGACAGCCTGCCTTTTGCATCCACTGGGTGCCCGCGACTCTCACAATGTCGTCGGTCCACCTAGTGGGAGGCCTACCTACGCTGCGTCTTCCGGTTCGTGGTCACCACTTCAGAACCTTTCTTCCCCATCGGTTATCGGTTCTTCGAGCGATGTGGCCTGCCCATTGCCACTTCAACTTGCAAATTATGTCGGTGACTCTGGTTCTTTGGCTAATATCCAAGTTCCGGATTCTATTGCGAAAAGAAACCCGAGCATAGCTTTCTCCATTGCCCGTTGTGTGACTCTGAGTTTTTCTAAAAGGCCAACAGTTAAGGACCACGTCTCAGTACCATAATTTCATATTACTGAGTATAATTTCACTATTGCTTATCCAATATTCCAAACTAAAGTTTCCGAAGCTAAACTAAACTAGGACGTTCAATTTGCCTGCGTTTGGCAGCCCTGCTTTCAGGTCAAACACGACACTGAGAGACATATACCTGCCCCTTGCTAACTCGAGCGTGTGACAGAGACGGCAGCACTAAATGAGCGAAGTTCATTAGGCATTCAGAAAATGAAACTCAATCATATTTCCTGCGTTTAGAACGCTTCATGCAGCACTGAATAATGCAGAAAAGGCAATTAAAAAATAAATATTCGGGACATTTTTGCACACACGGTCATCTGACCCCAAAACTAAGCGTCAATCTTGGCATGATTATAGTACACACTCTAAAGTATAACAACAAATAATAAATAATATAAATATAAATAAAATAAATTTCTATTCATTACCAAGTTATAACTGGTAATTTTGTTACTGACCTTATTGTTTTCACCGCATCGAAATGCCACCATATTTAACTAACTTTGAAGTCAGTTTTTTTTTAAACAGTTTAAAGACACAAGGTATATAAGGTCACAAATCGGCCCCAACTCAGCATAATGCCGGCTGTTAACCAGCGCTGGTCTTCCGTTGGAGCCGTTTGGTGATGTCTCGGTATAGGCACACACAGTACATCACTACAAAATATAAATATAAATAAAATAATAAATAAACCAATCTAAACACAAATACTAATAATGATGACAATGAGGTAATTATAGTTAACTATTATTGCAATACATTTGATTTTGATTACATATTTACTTATATTGCACTCGTGTCATGCTTTTGAGTTACCTCTTGTTGCTGATGTGCAGTAATTCGGTATGTAAGGTTTTTTTTTTGTATTTTTTTATATTTTTATTTCGTAGATAAGGCTATTTTAAGAAACTAATTTCAATATTTTTGTTTTCTATTGAGTAGTTATTTTACAATATTTTTTTGAAAATTGACATTAGCACACCACACAGCACCAAAACACCACAAAAGCATATAGCACAAAATTTCGTTGCGTTGAGAAGTCTAAAAAAGCACCCCATATTGGCAGCCCTGAAAAACCAGACAGTCAAACCACAGAAATGAAAAAATATTCCATTCTGTGTGACGAACAGTGTGTCTAATGTATAATATTTTTATTCTTAAAAGGCACAGAAAATAAAATGCTACAATGTGACGTCATTTAGAGGTCAATGAAAGTAGAATGATTTCTTAGTTTTATGTTAAAATAAATGGCATCTTATCGTTTTAAAGGGTCAGAGTAGAAAAATAAGGGTTAGTAACATAAAATCTCGAAATGGTTTTGGAATTGGCATAGGTTAATTTTTTTTAGCATACCGAATTATGTTAAAGATAATATATTGCTAAAACCCGAATATATTGCTGCCCGTTTAAATCGTCGCCAACACCGTGATTATTGTGTGCGTGATAAAATTATTTTATTTGCAGAGGAATTATTGAATTTTGCGAGAAATTCTTTTATTTCGAGAGATAATATCATGTTTTGAAAGAGATATTCTATTGCGCGTGATTATTTACGTGTCGAAATTGGATTTGGGTGGTCCAAATTCCGATCGAGTTTCGTTAGAAATGTTTTGTATAAAGTTTAAAAGGTAAATTCAATTAGGAACGGTGTACAATTGTACATATTTCTGTATTTTGGTTGGAACTTTCTGCTATTTGAAATATTTCGTTGTAATTGTGGAATTCTATGTAGGTTATTGTTTCAAACGAGAAACTTTTAAGTTAGCGAACAGTTTTGTCCTGTTAACAAATTTACTACTTCTCACGGCAATTGTGTTGTATTTGATCGTTTTGTGTGGGAAAAATCCTTTAGAGAATGAGATTCTCTAGTGATGATAGCCCGTTGGTCCAGTTGGTAGTGAGCCTGCCTTCTGCGCTTGGGGGTGTGGGTTCGATTCCCACCTAGGGCAAACATTTATATGATGAACATTTGTGTTTGTTTTATATCTGGGTGTTAATATCTATTTAAGTATGTATTTAAAACTATATATATGTATGTATATCAGTCTCTGGCAGCCATATTACAAGCTTTGCTTAGTTTGGGGTCAGATGACAGTGTGTGCAAAAATTACCAATACAATATAGTTTAAGTTATCTTTACTAATATCATAAAGAGGAAAGATTTGATTGTTTGTTTGTTTGTTTGCATTGAATAGGCTCCGAAACTACTGAACCGATTTGAAAAATTCTTTCACTGTTGGGAAGCTACACTATCCCCGGGTGACATAGGCTATATTCTATACCCGTGCGAAACTGGGGCGGACCGCTAGTAAATTTATATTTAAGATAGTTTTTTTTACTTGTAATTTTTATTGAATAAATTTTTAAAGTAATAAAAAAAATACAGTTTGTTCAACAAGTTATATGCAATAACTAGCAGCACGCCGCGGTTTCACCTTACGGGAACTAATGTACTTTTAAGGGTTAAAACGTAGCATGCGTTTGAGATAAACAGATTATATATGCTACGGTTAAACGTAGATAACACAATACGTAAACGAAGTAAAACTGGCCAAGTGCGAGTCGGGCTTGCGCACTGAGGGTTCCGTACCACCATAAAATTCAATAACGAAATTACAGTTATAACTTGGTATTCAACAGAAACTTGTTGCCAATCGCTCTTGGCCTTTATTTTTTATTTCTTGATATACTTTACAGTTATTATATTATGTATATATATTATATTTGATAGTTAATCCGCAGTAACGTTACATATTCTGTGAAAATTTCAGCTGATTCTATCTATGCTGTACGAAAGATACAGCTGTTTAAAGGTAGGACAGACAGACATCGTAGGCTTAGTAATAGGGTCCCGTTTTTCCCTTTGGGTACGGAACCCTAAAAACAACAAACTAAATAAAAGCTAGTAATAATTGCTTCTATGTGGCATACCTCCGACCTCGATAGGCAGTAGGTAGTCTGGTAACACGTTTAGTAAAAGCTTTGACGAGTTTCATACGATTATGTTCTAGACTTAATTCAATAACATTCTCGCTTTTGAAGACCTTCGCAAGGACGCTACGGTAAAGTTATTTGTTGTTATGGCCCACGCAGACGACATACTTACCGTAGGTAGGCCTCCCACTAGATGGACCGACGACATAGTGAGAGTAGCGGGCATCCAGTGGATGCAAAAGGCAGGCTGTCGTTCAGTGTGGAGGTTAAAGGGGGAGGCCTATGTTCAGCAGTGGACGTCTTCTGGCTGATGATGATGAGACGACATACTTTAGTCCGCAGGCTTTTTTCCCATGCACTCTTATACAGGGTTACTGTACCGGTAATCAGTTTGCATCCTCTTACGGGCGGATTCAATTACGTCGAAACAAACAACTTGTGTGTTGTATGACTTATCAAAATTCGCGGGAAAAAAAACTGTTTCATATATTTTGTCGGCAGTGAATGATTATTTTTGTATGGAACGGCTGATTTTTATTCGCTAATTTCGAATAGTCATAGAACAAAAGTTATTTGTATTGTTGTACTGATACCGCCCTTAAGAGGCTGCTAACTGATTACCATCATCATTTCAGCCATAGGACGTCCACTGCTGGCCATAGGCCTCCCCCATCGATCTCCAAAAAGGCCGGTTGGAAGCGGCCTGCATTTCTATGCGGTCTCTTTTAGTAAATATGTCCATCTTGTGATTACCTGTCAAACTGATTACCAGCCCTATATAATTATTATTGTATTTGGGCGACCAGTTTAACTGCATAGGTAAACTTTATCTAAATACAACATTTCATCCAAATCGTTAGAGCCGTTTCTCGTTTGAATAATTGCTCGTTTAAATTATTAGTTTTCCCGTTTATCCCAAACCTCAGAAAAGTACCATTTAGCGCGCGGCAGGTCCGACAAGTCGGCTAGTTGTAGCTTCATCCCTAAAGTGCGGAGTGCGTCAGGCCTAGTTTCGTGTAACCCTGTATTGTCATCACTCGTGATTCAAATCTCGAGCATAAACATTTCATTACGATGCGGGCTGTTATAAAATTATGACGTACCATAAAACGTATTGTCCGTGCGTAATGGCGGTCCCTGGCGTACTGGCGTATCGTTGGACACAGTATGATACGCAGAATAACGATTTTATACCCGATTAAAAGAAGGGTTTTTTAAACCCAGCTGTATTGAAGGTACAGGCAAGTCATACAATTATATTAAAATAATAAAATAAAATAAATATTCGGGACATTTTTGCACACACGGTCATCTGACCCAAACTAAGCAAAGCTTGTGATATGGCTGCCAGAGACTGATATACATACATATATAACTTTAAATACATACTTAAATAGATATTAACACCCAGATATAGAACAAACACAAATGTTCATCGCATAAATGTTTGTCCTAGATGGGAATCGAACCCACGCCCCCAAGCTCAGAAGGTAGGAGGTAGGTATATTGTATGACTTGCTATCACTGGTGAATTTGTACGCGTGTACAAACTTGAAAGTATTTTGAAGTTGGGTTGAAACCATCGAGATACAACACATATAAAGTCATAATCATGTTAAAAAAATGACTGAATCAAAACTCGGCGCATGCTACAAATTGCGCAGACTTTTTGGTTAATTACAAGGTAACCGCGATCCGATACAACGCCGCGCGATGCCAGAGCTACGATGACATAGCGGACAACTAACGTTGAACACTATGCAAGCGACATAACATCTAAATTGGAATAAATGTGGCATTGTGAAGTATATAGTTGATGCAATTTATGCACAATGACGCTCGGACGTTTTTTGACTGTTTTCACTGAGAGATTGTGACTCTATAAGAATTGTATCTCGATGGTTGAAACCTCAAAAAAATACTGATATGTCGCTTTGATGATAATAATAATGCTAAACTATGACTTTTCTCGACAAATAATTCGCCGAAAACAGGCCTTCTAAAACACGTTTCAAGCTGGTGAAACTGCGGGTGTAGCTAGTGTGGTCCACTACTTATGGTTATACTGTGTTAGGTAGCTATAGAAAAGGTTTATAGAATTATGGACATCGACTTTATGGCCCCCTGTTATCGTATGCGCGCAAATGAACAGGGACGGTGTAAGGATAGCACCGAGGCAGAGCTGGACCGAATTGTCCGAGCTTAAAAAATGAAAAAGAAAATGAACGCTGCTTATGTAGTGTTTCTAATGTATTAACTTAAGAGCCGTCTTACATTTTTTATCGAAAAAAGCAACGAAAACGGGTTTTCTGGCGTTCAGATTCCATCAAATAGATAGTATAAAAGATAACGGTTTAAAATTTTGGAAAAACTTAGCATATTACCTCGCAATTCCAATTTACAAAAGTAGTTTTTTGTGAAACTATCGGGGGGATAGTTTGAGAGTGGATTTTGATAAATTAAAATAAATAAATATTCGGGACATTTTTTTTTTCACACACGGTCATCTGACCCCAAACTAAGCAAAGCTTGTGATATGGCTGCCAGAGACTGATATACATACATATATAGTTTTAAATACATACTTAAATAAATATTAACAACCAGATATAGAACAAACACAAATGTTCATCACACAAATGTTTGTCCTAGATGGGAATCGAACCCACGCCCCCAAGCTCAGAAGGCAGGTTCACTACCAACTGGACCAACGGGCTATCAATTAGTGACAAAAAACAATTTTAATTTTATGTTTTACTTGTTTTACATTCGTCTTATTATAGTTACTTGGAAATTCCGCAAGCCCGGATTTCCGCTCATCCCACATATTCCAGGTGTGAGGCAAAAAAGATCGACTAAAACGCACAGTATGCGATTTCCACAGATCGATTTATGATATGTGGATTGTGGATGAGCTTTTAGGCGGCTTTTGTATATATGGTAATAGGGCAATTATAATAAGTTAAGTGAATAATGCACTAAGGGCCTCATAAGCAAGCTCAAAGTCGCACAACGAGCTATGGAGAGGGCTATGCTCGGGGTTTCTCTACGAGATCGAATCCGAAATGAGGAGATTCGTAGACGAACGAAAGTTACCGACATAGCCCACCGGATTAGCAAGTTGAAGTGGCAGTAGGCAGGGACCATATCACACAGAACAGATGGCCGATGGGGCCGGTTATACGGACCGGTAAGCGCAGCGTAGGACGTCCACCCACAAGATGGACAGACGACCTAAAAGAGACCGCAGACACTGGATGCACACCGCTGCCAACCGGCCCATCTGGAGATCGATGGGGGAGGCCTATGTCCGGCAGTGGACGATGATGAAGCGAATAATCTCCCTTGAAATCCATCCTATTCTTGCCCCAATGGACCCTTCCCTCGCTACGTCGCTGTATCACTTTATGATTTGTTGTGCACAGAATGAATGGTTAACACGGAAAAACTATCTCATCCTGTCCCACATTTCAGTCGTTTCCAGGATAATGGTTTTTAAAATTCAGGATTTTCAGTTCGTAAAGGAATATTCATGAAAAATTAATGGTGCACCTTTGAAAATTATTTTGCTTTTGCGTTTATTGGGTTTTTGGATTGTTGCGTTTTTGCGTTTAAACCCCGAAATCAAACGAAAAAGTCTGCTGTTCAATCATAGAGATACAATTCCTATAGAGTCACAATCTCTCAGTAAAAACGGTCAAAAAACGTCCGAGTGTTATTGTAGATACATTGTATCAATTATATTACTTGACAATGCCACATTTCGTCGCGGATCGGGCGAGTTGCGGGCATCCAGTGGATGTAGATGGTAGACTGTCGTTCAGTGTGGAGGTTAAAGGGGGAGGCCTATGTTCAGCAGTGGACGTCTTCTGGCTGATGATGATGTGATGATTGAATGCCACATTTACTACAATTAAGACGTTATGTCGCTTGCATAGCGACGTAACGTTAGTTGTCCGCTATGTCATCGTAGCTCTGGCATCGCGCGGCGTTGTAGTCGGATCGCGGTTACCTTGGATGTAACTGACCAAAAAGTCTGCGCAACTCGTTGCGTGCGCCGAGTTTTTTTCGGACATTTTGTTTGTACGATTGTGGCTCTATATGTATTGTAGGTCTATGTATCTCTATGTGTTCAATGGAACTTGTCCGTATTTGTATTGTAAGCTTTGTCTGACGTTTCTAGTAAGTATGTTACTCCCAAAGAAGTTACATTTAGGGTATATACAAGATCTTTGGTTACTCCCCAGTTGATAGATTCCATAGATACTTATAGGACCAAGGACGTTATAAAACCTAATATTGAAAGACTTTTTAGGTTTCCGTTCCCAAAGGGTAAAAAAGGACCCTATTACTAAGTCTACGATGTCTATCTATCTGTCCGTCTGTCCTACCTTTAAACGCCTGTATCTTTCGAAACGTAATAGATAGCCAATTGAAATTTTCACAGAACATGTAATGTTATGGCGGATTACATATTCTGTAAAATTCACCGTTTTCACCCTTTGGGTACGGAACCCTAAAATATATGGGTATAATGCTTTCTGCTTAGTATGTGTACACCCTTTCTAGGTACATCTAAATCATTGACATAAACAGACAGACAAAGCAACTTGGTGTAACTGATGTCTCCCCTACAGTGTAATTAATAACACCCAATTTGTCCCATAAAATTAATTAACGTTTCCTTCACAAGATGGCGCCTAAATAATTATATTAATATTCAGGTGAATATAAAATCATAATTAAATTGTTAGAATTGAACAAATAATTTACAACGTAATGGAAAACAATTATTGTCACTGACAGATGGACAATTTGAATATTAATTTTGGGGTGACGATGATGTCAACTAAAGGTAGACTTCCGTGCATAGCGGCCGCTCGCAGCCGCGCGCGTCTGACGCGACAAGTCTTCGCACTATGAAATTGTACGGCGACGCAGAGGTCTGCGTCAGACGCGTGTGGCCGACGACTTAATAGTGCTAACAGACGAGACGGACAGGGTTGAAAAATCGCCATCCAACCAGCGGGAGAGAAAGAGAAAATTTTCTCTTGCCTACCCGCAAAAAACGGATTGAAATTCGAATTTCCGGCCATAGGCGAGACGTACCACCTTAAAGTAAATTCTTACCAAAAAAATTATAATTGGAAAATCACGCGACCGCAAACCGTATCTGGGCGCGATAAGGTTCACGTTCACGTGATTGTCCAACTGAGCGGATTAGGTGCCGCAATTAGCTGTTGTCCGTAAGGCCCCATCTTTTCTTACTAAACTGATTACCACACGTCGTGCAAGGCCTTACGCTTAACTAACGCCCAAACTTACGTTAAAACAGCGCAGTTCGGACAATCACGCGAACGTGAACCTTAACCATTTTTTCATCACCTAAACTGGATTGCTTTAAACAGCTAGGCGTAAGGCCCCAAGTGGTTATATTATCTTTGCCAGTTGCCTTGTATATTATGATCAAAGGCTGACTCTTAAATAAGGGTTCAACGTCGCATTTAACCGATAAAACCATCGTTTCTAGCACAATGCGTAGAAATAAAAGCCGAGGTCTTGTTAGGCCGCCTAGGTTTTCAATTACTTATTGTTATTTTACTTTAGTATACACCGTTGATGTATTGAATGGGCCGAGTTTGTGGTGAAAGGCAGAGGAGAGAGCGATTTTGTAAGAGCTTTTTGACATGGTTTTACTAGGTTCATCATCACCAGCCAGAAGATGCCACTGCTGAATATAGGCCTCCCCCTTTAACCTCCACACCTCCTTATTTACTAGGTTCACTTGTTACTAATCAACGAACTATCTAAACAAATCTTGAAGCTAATACAAAAATACGTTAAAAAAGTTGTTTCTTTTAATAAGTTTTTTTTATGAGGAGTGGGGAACCATTTCGTTTTTACTTGTTGACTTTTTTTATTATATCTTAATTAATCCGTCGTAACATTACATATTCTGTGAAAATGTCAACTGGCTATCTATTACGGTTCGAAAGATGATAGGAAGGACAGACGGTCGGACGGACGGACAGACAGACAGGCAGAAATCGTAGGCTTAGTAATAGGGTCCGGTTTTTACCCTTTGGGTACGGAACCCTAAAAATGTCCCGAATGTTTATTTATTTTTAACAACGTCAACAAAAAAAATAAAAAAAAATAGAAATAAATTTCAATAGTAACCCGATGTGATGGTAGGTGTAGACAGGCTTGCGCATGCGCAACTTCAGTACAAATTCCCGGTGTATAAAACGGGTACTAAATCAAACTTCTACGTTTTTTACACTACTCTAAGCTTGTCTTTATAGTCAGTATAGTCGTCTCACTTCATTATAGGCGTTTTATAAATATTTTTCTCTATGGAAGTCCCACCTCTTCAGCGTTAGCGGTTATATTCTCTTTGGGTGTAGATGGCAGAACGGGAGAAATAAATCTGACTTGTCCAAGTTTCTTTCAACTCGCTCCGCGCTTGTGCCTCGATCGCTTCGCAATGAATTCAGTATTCGTCACCATTGTCGTTAAGCCCTTTGTTTCAAGAGGGGCCAGGTGTTCAGTTTGTATGGTCGACGGACGTCTGTGGCTTAGAATAGGTATCCACGGGAATTTCGTAAAAACTTTATAATTCTTTTATTAACTTTAATTAAATTACTGACAACGTGACACGCTCGTTTGTCAAGAAGCCGCCGTCTACACCACGGAACACTATTACTCCTGTCTACACGAACAGTGTCGCTTGCATGCGGCACCGTATACATTTTTGTTTGATCGGTGAGTTTACTGGTACTGGATAACAGATGGCGCCACTTGTAGTGAGATTTGGGAATAAATCACTGACGACGTGCCACACAAGAAGCCACCGTTTACACGAGCGGTGTAAGCAAGGTGTCGCTTCCATCCGGCACCGTTTACATGTTAGGGTTCCGTACCCAAAAGGTAAACTGGTACTCTATAACCCGTAAATCCGTACCACCACAAAATACAACTATTATACATTTCAATCTCTGATCTGAGGTTCTTGACAAGGAAAAATAATGCCTGGAAGGATCATCATGATCCTTATAGTTTCTAATCTTGATAATATTATTGCCTTATCCTTATCATATATTTTTTCTAACGATTATTTTTCCTTTTTCCAGGCGGTGGCTGCCAGTTCCCCGAGAGCTGGACCGGCAGTTGGTTCCAATCGGGCAACATGGGCCTCATAGCTATCAACTCGACGCACATACACTCCAAAGGAGAGTGCGCAGAGACAGACGGAAACGACAAGTTTCTCGTTCACGACAGGTAAGATTGAAATAAGCGCCATCTGTCGACGAGACACAAGCAACTTATATTTACAATTAGTGGTAGATTCAGCCTTGTTAGGGATCATTCTCACGCGAGTTTTTTGCCCACGTTTGTCAGGCTGTTTTAATGAAAAATTGGCATAGATTCAGATTCTAGTAACCATAATATCTAAATACAAATTATTTAGAATTAGGTATTCATCATCATCAGCCAGAAGACGTCCATTCCTGAACATAGACCTCCTTCCCCCTTAGAACTCCACACTGACCGACAGACTGCCATCAGCATCATATGCTATGATGTTGTGACAATTGTATATTTTTGTGCGACTACGTGAAATCCAGAAATAAACTATTATGTTATTCTAACAACCCCCTCCCCTTTGTCACAACATCGCCCCCCTATCGTGATAATATTTATGAATAAACTGCTTGACTAGTCATATAATTATGTTACCTATTCACCGGAATTGTTCAACTTGTCTAAACTACAATGTAATGTTAGTATTTGTATGACGCCATCTATTGGCAAACCTTGTTTAACTCTCTTTTTCACATTGCCACATAGCTTTTATCCGTTGCTAACGATGTTTTCTCCCTTTTTCAGAAGTGACGACTGTTACAGATGTCTGGTGATACATGAAAAGCACAAATATGTGTTACAATATAAAGAAAGTGAGTATTTTTTTATTAAACCTTTTAGTAAACTTAAATTTGAGGAACGTCTAATCAATAATGGCTGAGAGTGTATCGAAACTCGCTAATGATAGGGTTCCGTTATAACAGAGTTTTCATATTAATTATTGTTTAATGTTTAATTATTATTTAATGTTTAATGTGTTTAATTGTGTTATAAGCTAGGTTTATAAATTAACATTAATATAATGTTGACATACAATAATATATAATATATGTTGACATAATGTTGTTTAATTATGTTGACATACCCTATTGAATTAGGACATTCCTGGAATGATAGTTGTAATTTGAATAAATAAATAAATAAAATTAAATAAATAAAATATTGCATAGATTAGAAATTACACAGATTATAGAATTATGCTTAGTTTGGGGTCAGATGACCGTGTGTGAAAGTTTTTTTTTTTTTTTTTTTACTTTTCACAATTTAGTTTCTATCGAAGCTTTGTAGACTTATTCAAATTTCAGAAATGTATCTTCTCCACGTAACATATATGGTTTAGCGAAAGAGAAAACCACTCGGGAGACAGTCTTCAATTGATCTTCATTAAAGCATCATTCTTCATTTCAAGATAATTTTACTGTGTTACGGTACAATGACCTTTCAGCTTTATCTCAAAAAAAAAACATAAAATGTTTACTGCTTTACAGCTACTTACAAGTTTCTATGTCTAATAGTTTAGAAATGCAGGGGAGGGCAACTTTTTACAACTGTGGCGGGCCATATTTACAAAGGACTACACTTGATAAAAGTAATGTATGAAACCATTCCTTCATTTTGCAGCTGTCAGAGCAAATAAATGCTTGAACAGAGTTTAAAAAACAATATTCCCATTTTAATTTCGACATAATCTGAACGGCTTTTTGCAGAAAGTTTAAGTGTTTTTTATCCCGAAAAGAATAAAAAGTTTAATTATTGGTTTTTGATTAGACACTTTTTAAAGTTTCAATAAAATCCCACTTCTGACTTCTGATCTAGTGTTAATATTTAGGATCATCTTTGTAGAATTATGTCAGGTAACAAGTATAAATTTTGTTTGCTGATAAATTTCAAGTAAAAGATAAGTCACGGTAAAAAGACTTTGAATTGATCACAAATCACCTAACATTATTGTCATTTAAAGCTCTAGGCGTCTCTGCGATCGTTGTTTATACTAGAGATTTTAAAACGACTCACTATATCTATTATTTGTACTTTTATTCCAGCGTACTGCTCACAAAAAGACTCTCTGTCGTCGATATGTGAACTAATCACGGGCGATGCGGCGCTCTACTCGATGTTCCGCAAAGAGCCGCGGCCTGTGCCTCAGCAGTGCCCCTTTCACCCGGCGCCTTTCACATTCGTGTACAATCGGTGAGTTTACTGCTATTGGATAATAGATGGCGCTACTTGTAGTGAGATTTGGAAATAAATAACTGATAACGTGACACGCTTGTTATACAAGAAGCCGCCGTCTACACGAGCAGTGTTGCTTCCAACCGGCTCCGTTCACATTTTTGTGTGATCGGTGAGTTTACTGGTACTGGATAACAGATGGCGGCACTTGTCTCATACTTAAGCCTCACATACAATCCTCCAATAATTTACTCGAGGCTTCTATGGAATTTTGGAAAAGTCTCCATCACTTTACTGAGGTAGGACTTTTGGGTTTGATCGTGATTTCCTTTGCTTGATTTTGTGACTGGCTTGTTTGCTTTTTATTGAAGATGTATACGAACGCATAAGACGTAGTGTATCGGCAAAGTCCTCTCAGAAAGAAAGAATTAAAACTTGAGACTGGCAAGTACGTGCGACGCTAAAATATCCTTATGGATGGAGGAAACGAAAAAATCTATGACATTGACATATTAAATGTCACTGTCACCGAGAATTCGATTTCAAGACACATTTTGCGAGTTGAAGTTGACACATTTTGCCGCCCAAAAATTAAACTTCGTTTTTGTTGAAATATTAAAAAACAAATATTAAAACAGTGGAAAATTTAGAGATGGTGTAAGAAATGCCTGTGACACGGTTAAAACGTAGTTAGTACTTGCTCAGTGAACAATTTGAAAACCACCACTTGACCCTTGACCCTCGAAACTGATTTACTCGCGACTTGATAACACCTAGATTATAAGTTTAGTGTGCTGAATTGGGTTTGTAAGCTAACATATTGTTATTTTTAATTCTAGTGGTACCGGCGACTGCACGAACCCTGTGTCTCGTGCTGAGTCGTGCACGGACGACTCGCGGCTGCTGCTGCGCTACATGTCGTGCCCGGACGTGCCCGGCACGGAGAGCAACGGTAAGTAATCTATACTAATATTATAAAGAGGAAAGATTTGATTGTTTGTTTGTTTGCATTGAATAGGCTCCGAAACTGAACCGATTTGAAAAATTCTTTCACTGTTGGGAAGCTACACTATCCCCGGGAAACATAGGCTATATTTTTTTATTTTTTTAAATAGGGATCCTTACTAAAACTCCAATACTGTAACCCAAGGTGTAAAAAAATAAGATTTACAATTTTGACTTTGCGTGTTTGACAGTTCTAAGACAGGACAACGTCTGTCAGGTCAGCTAGTGTATTATATTACACGACTGCACGAATCCCGTGTCTCGAAAGACAGCATTGAAGAGTTTTTAATTGACAGGTGAATGTATATGATTTCAGTGGAGGAGCTGGTGTGCCTGGCGACGTGGAAGGAGGGCTCCACGCGGTACCTGGTGGGTCAGATCTCGCAAGTGCAGCGCCGGAACTCGGTGGCCATTGATGAAGACACTTACAGGTATATAACAGTTTTTTTATTGTATACTAGGCTTGCTTTTGACGACCACCTCGCCTGTTGCTAAGCGATGATGCGGTCTATGATGGAGTAAGTTTGCCTAAAGGCAAGCGTCCTCCATCATACACCGCATACCGCATCGGCTTCTCCTAAGAAACCGTTCAGTCGCGACTTGATAACACCCAGATCGTAACTATCGGGGAACACCCATTCTTTCCAACTAAATAATTTTTCATCAACCTTACTCTTAATCTTATCTTATCATCAACTTATGTTTCTTATCTTGTCTATAAGTACTTATGTTTCTTATCTTGTCTATAAGTACTTGTGTTTCTTATCTTGTCTATAAGTACTTGTGTTTCTTATCTTGTCTATAAGTACTTGTGTTTCTTATCTTGTCTATAAGTACTTATGTTTCTTATCTTGTCTATAAGTACTTGTGTTTCTTATCTTGTCTATAAATACTTGTGTTTCTTATCTTGTCTATAAGTACTTATGTTTCTTATCTTGTCTATAAGTACTTGTGTTTCTTATCTTGTCTATAAGTACTTGTGTTTCTTATCTTGTCTAAGTACTTGTGTTTCTTATCTTGTCTATAAGTACTTGTGTTTCTTATCTTGTCTATAAGTACTTGTGTTTCTTATCTTGTCTAAGTACTTGTGTTTCTTATCTTTTCTATAAGTATTTATGTTTCTTATCTTGTCTATAAGTACTTGTGTTTCTTATCTTGTCTATAAGTACTTGTGTTTCTTATCTTGTCTAAGTACTTGTGTTTCTTATCTTGTCTATAAGTACTTGTGTTTCTTATCTTGTCTAAGTACTTGTGTTTCTTATCTTGTCTATAAGTACTTCTGTTTCTTATCTTGTCTATAAGTACTAATTAGTTACTTCACTGTAATTCCAGATGTTTCATCTACAAGGGGCAGCACAGCGACAAGAGTATGACGTACAACATAGCGCAGTCAGGCGACGCCACGTGCAACGGCGTGTCTTCAGCCGTCGACGGCAGCCGGACCATGAAGCTCACTAATAGTATGTCGTCTTAGCTAAAAGTCACAAATTTTATCCCCAGCGGTTTTTATTTTTTACTAGCGACCCGCCCGCCCGGCTTCGCATGGGTGTAATTTACGTGCGAAGCCGGGGCGGGTTGCTAGTTATATATATAAACCTTCCGTGAAAACGTATCTAACTGATGGTGAAAACCGCATCAAAATCAGCAGAGTTAGCGGCCATACAGACAGACGTGTAAAATGACTTTAATGTTACATACTATGTAGAGATAGAGAAGAGATAGAATAAGTAGCAATCAAGCTACGGGCCACCTGATGGTAAGTGGTCACCGTCGCCTATAGACACCTACAATACCCGGGGCATTGTCAGTGCGTTGCCTACCTTTGAGGATTCTACTCACCCGATTGACCAAAGGGTCGAAAACGTTTGACTTAAGGCCGTTAATATATAATATTTTGAGCTACACCATTTTTTTTAGTTATAACAATAACGTTTTGAGTATTGACGCCAACGTAAAATAAACCGGCCAAGTGCGAGTCGGGCTCGCGCACCGTACCACCACAAAATACAATAATTATCAAAACGCCTTCCAAAATAGTCTTAAACTAACAAAAAAATCCAGTTTTAGCACATTTTTTTAATCAAAAAATGTGTGGGAAAAAAAAGGATATGCTCTTATAAAATAATTGCTACGAAGCTATATTAATACGTAACCAATTGTCATGTAACTTCCAGGTGATGACGAGCACAATCGCTGCCATTTCCCGAGCTGGATAGTGGAGCATCACAAATGGTTCAGCCTGGATCACTCACACACTTACCATTTCACGACCAAGAATGCAACACTTAAGGTAATGACGTCACAACTTGCAGCTACCTATAATCACAGAATAGCAATACTGTCATCATCATCATCATCATTTCAGCCGTAGGACGTCCACTGCTGGACATAGGCCTCCCCCATCGATCTCATAAGAGCCGGTTGGGAGCGGCCTGCATCCAGCGTTTCCCTGCGGTCTCTTTTAGGTCGTCTGTCCGTTTCGTGGACTACACTTCTTGTGAACACTGTATATACCGAAGATTGTTAAAGATTTTGATGGTACAGAAAACTAAGAACTGTTTAGAAAAAAAGGGAAAGAAAGAATTAGTTATTTTGAATAAACTGAATAATTCGGTATGCTAAAAAAAAAATAACCTATGCCAATTCCAAAACCATTTCGAGATTTTATGTTACTAACCCTTATTTTTCTACTCCGACCTTTTAAAACGATAAGATGCCATTTATTTTAACATAAAACTAAGAAATCATTCGACTTTCATTGTCCTCTAAATGACGTCACATTGTAGCATTTTATTTTCTGTGCCTTTTAAGAATAAAAATATTATACATTTGACACACTGTTCGTCACACAGAATAGAATATTTTTTCATTTCTGTGGTTTGACTGTCTGGTTTTTTTCAGGGCTGCCTATATGGGGTGATTTTTTAGGCTTCTCAACGCAACGAAATTTTGTGCTATATGGTGTCGTCACATAATTTCAATTTTCAAAAAAATATTGTAAAATAACTACTCAATAGAAAACAAAAATATTGAAATTAGTTTCTTAAAATAGCCTTATCTACGAAATAAAAATATAAAAAAAATACTAAAAAAAAACTTTACATACCGAATTGGCTCGCATTTGACCGCCAACTCGCCTATGTTAAGCGATGATGCGGTCTACGAAGGAGCACGCTGCCTAGAAGAATCCAATTCACTCGGGATTTGAAGACACTTGGGATTAGGCGGGTCACGTCTGTCGCATGCACCCGGAAAGGTGGGCAAAGATCTTTAGGCATTGGGTGCCTGCAGACGGGTACAGACCCTCTAGGGCAGGGGTCTCCAAACTACGGCCCGCGGGCCAAATCCGGCCCGCCACTGCCATCAATCCGGCCCGCGACAGCTTAAGACTAGTAAGTAAGACAAGTCCATGTTATGGCTCTTGCAACATACCGAAAAAAATATTATAGCCCAAGGCTTCAAAGTTTGGAGACCCCTGGTCTAGGGAGGCTCCGAAAGCGTAGGCTGGAAGGCTTAAATGCATTTTGTCGTAACGGGTCCCAGCGAGCAATAGAGCGTGAGAAATGGAAGGAAATGCGAGAAACCTTTGCCCAGAAGTGGGATCTAATAGGTCATAGAAAAACGTGTGTAAATCGCTAACCCCTGAAATAATTAACGAGTGTTTTGTTGAAGAAATACAACTGAAAAATGCTTTATTTTGTGTAAATGATTCATGATTTTGATGCGAGTTGTATCGCTAGAATCATTCTAAACTCTAAAAGGTGTTATAACATTCCAGATAATGAACGGAGACGGTTCGTTCGAGGAGAAGCGGCTGGTCTGCCACTCCATCCTCGAGCAGAAGGAGAAGAAGCACATCAAGCTGGTGGCGCACGTCACCAGGGGATGGTGAGACCAATGTCATACTAGATATACTTTTTTTTTTATTGCCTTTATTAACTAAACAAAATACAAGGTAATACTAACACTACAAATACAGTTAGACTGCCCATACAACGTTGAAGGTCTAAAGACAATCCAAATGCCCAAGCCCACTATCATTGTATTATAAATATTCCAGTGAATCAGGCCACGTGTGCCTCAAGTTCCACCGGCGGGAAGGCAACGTGCTGGAGCTGCAGCAGGGGGCTGAGATGACGGAGTCCCCGCAGGACGCCTGTAACGGACACGACCACACTTATATTACTCTCATAAGTAAGTAGAAGCCCCTTGAAAAGTCATCCGTTTTATATAGCAACGCACCCCGGCTTCGCACGGGTGTAAAACTTATTTTTTTACACCTTGAGTTACATTATTGGAGTTTTAGTAAGAATCCCTATTTTTTTATAATATAGCCTATATGTTACCCGGAAATAGTGTAGCTTCCCAACAGTGAAATAATTTTTCAAATCGGTTCAGTAGTTTCGGAGCCTATTCAATGCAAACAAACAAACAAACAATGAAATCTTTCCTCTTTATAATATTAGTATAGACTAGCGGACCCGGCAGACTTCGTCCTGCCAGGAACAGCAACGCCACATTAAATGATTGTTTTCAAGCCATCCAGAAACCCATTGAAATATACACACAAAATTTCATCCTACTCGGTCCAGCCGTTTAGGAGGAGTTAGGTGACAAACACACGTACAACAGAATTGTATATATTAAGATTATTAACCAAGTTAATTATATGCAAGTTATAGTCGAACATATACAAAAATACATAAAAATGCCGACTTGTCCCATTAGAATCTTGAGACCTTTCTTTGTTTGGTGTGTTATTATGTTCCATATACAGTAGTGTTAGCTTTTCAGCCAAGAAATCACCTTTTAAACTGTTTTACACACAATTCGTTTGCACTTGTTATCGCTTCGAGGTTCGAGCAAAGAAAGAGGGTGATTGCAATGCAACCGCCACTTATATACTGTGTTCGTTGGCAGTCGACAAAAGACTGTCAACTGTCAACGAACACGTGTGAACTTCGCCAATACAGTTTCATTATAATGGTGTTGTTAGTTCATCTATCCATTAAATGATTAAACTAAAGTTGTTCTACATTCGGCCATCCGACTCAATTACACGTCCTCGTGTATACGTGTCATGTATTATATGATAATAGACGTTATACGTGTTAATTAAATGTGTACTTTACAATCTTATTTTGAAGTCTTATACTATCGTTTTATGTTACATAATATCAGAATGCAACTGCATACTGAAAAGCACATCATATCAGACTAAAACCGAATCTGGTTTAGTTAAGTCAGTACGCAACTGCGTACACTGTCTCTTACGCAACTGCGTACATCGGCTCTTACGCGACTACGTACACCGGATCTTACGCAACTGCGTACAATGTCTCTTACGCAACTGCGTACATCGGCTCTTACGCGACTACGTACACCGGATCTTACGCAACTGCGTACAATGTCTCTTACGCAACTGCGTACATCGGCTCTTACGCGACTACGTACACCGGATCTTACGCAACTGCGTACAATGTCTCTTACGCAACTGCGTACATCGGCTCTTACGCGACTACGTACACCGGATCTTACGCAACTGCGTACAATGTCTCTTACGTAACTGCGTACTGGAGGCTCCGCTGCAGGCTCAGCTGGCAGGTTCGACGGCAGGCTCAGCCGCAGGCTCAGCCGCAGGCTCGACAGCAGGCTCAGCCGCAGACTCCGCGGCAGGCTCCACTGCAGGCTCCGCTGTATGCTCCGCCGCAGACTCGACCGCAGGCTCGACAGCAGGCTCAGCCGCAGGCTCGACGGCAGACTCGACAGCAGGCTCAGCCGCAGGCTCGACGGCAGGCTCAGCCGCAGGCTCGACAGCAGGCTCAGCCGCAGACTCCGCGGCAGGCTCCACTGCAGGCTCCGCTGTATGCTCCGCTGCAGACTCGACCGCAGGCTCGACAGCAGGCTCAGCCGCAGGCTCGACGGCAGGCTCGACAGCAGGCTCAGCCGCAGGCTCGACGGCAGGCTCAGCCGCAGGCTCGACAGCAGGCTCAGCCGCAGACTTCGCGGCAGGCTCCACTGCAGGCTCCACTGTATGCTTCGCCGCAGACTCGACCGCAGGCTCAGCCGCAGGCTCAGCCGCAGGCTCGACAGCAGGCTCAGCCGCAGACTCGACAGCAGGCTCAGCGGCAGGCTCAGCCGCAGAATCGGCGGCAGAAATTTGCATATATAACAATAAGTACACTAATCGGATATATAATCTGAAGAACTTTTAACATGAGCACAGTTATTTAGTAATTAGTATTAAATTAATCATTAGTAAATAAATTATAATCAAGAAAACGCAAGGAATAAAACAGCCACTTTGTAAAATAACTATTAATTAGGGCTCTAAAAAAAACATGACTAGCAAACAGGTTTTGAACCACTTAACAAAAGACAAATTACACTCTGTGGACATGGGAAAATAAGAAGACATCTGTAACTTATTAATCCCTATTCTGATTTGTTAGCTTTTCAGCCAAGAAATCACCTTTTAAACTGTTTTACACACAATTCGTTTGCACTTGTTATCGCTTCGAGGTTCGAGCAAAGAAAGAGGGTGATTGCAATGCAACCGCCACTTATATACTGTGTTCGTTGGCAGTCGACAAAAGACTGTCAACTGTCAACGAACACGTGTGAACTTCGCCAATACAGTTTCATTATAATGGTGTTGTTAGTTCATCTATCCATTAAATGATTAAACTAAAGTTGTTCTACAGTAGCCATATACCAATAGATGGCGCCTTTCTTTATTCCCTTGAAATGCTGCGAAACTTGACTGCGATACTAGCGCTACGGTAATTTGTAGAACCCTTCCGTACATTATCTGACTGCAGCGCTTACGGAAGTTCGAGACAACCTATATCACGCTCACGCTTACGGCGCCATCTAAGTTCGTACCGTTTCAGGCAAATGTTCCGAGCTACGCTCTAATGTTCCGCTATTGTATTTCCTCTTAGTCTGTCTTCCTTGGTATAACTTACTTGACTTTGGTTGGTTTACCTTGTTGTCCTTGCAATGATACACTTTATGTAGCATCACACCCACTATAAATAACGACAACAATAGTAACTTCTAGCACCTCGACTGTCGGCATCATACGTAGACGAAGATAACAGACTAAACGCACGAAGCGTTGCTATTCGTATCAATATTAATTTGTATTTTTTTTACGCGGATAAGTCCGCTTTTGACCACCAACTCGCCTGTTAAGCGACGATATGGTCGAAGATGAAGCACGCAGACTTAGAAGATACCTATTCACTCTAGCCTTGAAAAGGCCCAGATTATATCTCTCAGGAAACAAGGAAGCTGGCAGGTTGTTCCATTCTTTGGCCGTACGGATTAGAAACGTAGAATCGAAACGATTGGTACGTATCCAAGGAAAATCCGCAATGTATGGGTGGTAGTGGGCAGTTTTCCTACTTGTCCTGTAGTAGAAAGGGGATGGCAGAATAAGGTCATGTAGCTCTGATGCATAATATATGATGCACTAAATGTTATAATATATTAGTAAATACATATTATAATAGTAAAACAATGTTGATTTTTCTTGTTTCAATTTAACGACAACTCTCAATAACGCCATAAAATGCGCAGTCCTGTAAGTGTCGCTATGTATAGTTTACACTGTAATTGTATTATTATTTCAGCGACCACATTGACTCCGATGCGGTGTCCGATCGACGGGCGCTACTCCGTCGTGAACTCCCTCGCTGACCGACGCAGGCGCAGACAGCAACACAATAGAGGTACAATCATTATCCAGCCTATACTAGTCCACTGCTGGACACAGAAAGTGGGATAGGTTACTTTTGTTCCGGAAAATGTAGAGCTAGAAAGTGACATAAATACTTTATTCCCGGAAAATTTTTGAGCTAAAAAGTGACACAAATACTTTATTCCCGGAATAATTTGAGCTAAAAAGTGACACAAATACTGTATTCCCGGAATAATTTGAGCTAGATAGCACAGTGACATAGAATATTTTATTCCCGCGCAAAAGTAGAGCTAGAAAGTGGCACAAATTCTTTATTCCCGGGAAAATGTAGAGCTAAAAAGTGAGATAGGATACTTTATATCCGGGGAAAAAATCGGTTTCGGATAGGGGCTTGGGATTTTTTTGGTACCGCGAGGTAATTTTTGAAGTGAAAACTTCTCTAGGCACTTTGGGTACTTTTTGGGGTGTAGAAAAAGCAGTGAACTCGTGTGACCATCACCCTCAGATACACGTTCGGGTAAAGTCGGCTCGAGTCGGGTAATGGAGCGAGAGAGATATAGTCAACCGTGTCATGAAGGTGTCACGTCGTGTGGTCTTAAACACACTTGTTTCGTGTATTTTGTACTAGATCTAACATCCAATGATTGTTATTCCAGGGGAGGATTCAGTGGGCGGTGCGCAGCAGCCGGAGTGCGTGACGGGCGACGAGCACAGCGTCAGCATCGGGTGTGGCGCGGGACAGGACACCTTCGAGTTCAAGTCCTCCTGCACCTCGACAGGTGAGGCACGATAACTCCTGTTAGCTTGTCATGATTACTAACACCTCCTAGTTCAAGTCCTGTACCTCAACAGCTGAGGCACGATAACTCCTGTTAGATTTTAGACTCAAATTGCTGAAAACTGAGAGGAATGGAATGAAAGGAGGCCTTTGCCCTGCAGCGGGACTATGCAGGCTAATATAATATTTTTTTTTTTTTTTTAATTGTTTTGACTCACCAAAATAAACACTGTATATCATCGCAGTTCATTTAGCAGTATCTTTGGAATTTTGGACATTTTGCGCTATGGATGTTTCTGGACGCTCTTTGGTGTTTTGACCTTTGGTTGCATCGCGTACACCTTGAACACCTTAACACTCTTTGGACATTTTGCTCTTTTGACAATTTGCGACCCTATGTCATTTTGCGCGTTGGACATTTTGCGAGTAAACGTTGTGTTTGTTATGTTTTTAACTAAGTTGTGCAGTGCACAGAAAAGAGAAGTAAATAGAACGGAAATGAGAAAGAAAATCTGTTACCAGACATTATGAGTGAACCTTGATTGAACATTATTATTTAGATCAACGCGTCGAACTCCGCATCACAGTTGCTAACTGATTTCGCATTACTGACGTTTCGCGCGTCGGAGCACTTTTCGCTTACGCTGACATGCGGTGCGTAACGCATTAAACATTTTTTTTCTGTGTTGCAGTGTACACGTGCCACGGCAGCTGGTGGGCGGGCGGGCGCGGCTACGTGGTTGTGGGCGCCGTGTCCCGCCCCTCCTCACACCCGCGCGCGCTCTGCGTCGTCTACACCACCACCTCGAGGAACGGTATGTACCACTATTCACTTTACAATAGGCATGATGACTAATATTTTTTATTGCCGCATAAAAAAGCTGATCATAAACAGAGCACATCAACAAAAACAAAATTAGATCAAAAACAAATAAGATATGAGCATTTTACTTTCATGCTAGACAGAGAGCGCACTATACTGAGCCGTGACGTCACGCCTCAAACGCGCCATACAAATGCAATAAACTAAACCATTACTTTACTTATATACTAACACACGCTTTGCGAGAAAGGGATAGAGCATCCCCTCTCTATCCCCACCTAAAACTTTAAACACTCATATCTCAAGACATTTATCAGCCAATTTAATCTACTTTTTCAGTATGTGTAATGTATTTAGTTATATTCATCGCTAAGCCGGTTATTTGTAATACATTAAACATTAGGACACATGCCTATTGACCGTAATCAACAAATAAATACCTATATTTAAAACTATACAATCAACTAGTTTTTAAAATGTGGTGTCTCCTAGTATCAGAGACCAAAAATCACATGTATGTTTACAGAGACGGGCGGGTTGAGCTCGCAGCTGGTCTCAATCAGTGCAGTGTCCGGGAGCTGTGACCGAGACATCCAGCCGGGAGTGGCGGGAGACATGGCCTACAACCTTACACGGAACGGTAACTACAACACAACGTATCTAATTCTACAACCTCACACGGAACGGTAACTACAACACAACGTATCTAATTCTACAACCTCACACGGAACGGTAACTACAACACAACGTATCTAATTCTACAACCTCACACGGAACGGTAACTACAACACAACGTATCTAATTCTACAACCTCACACGGAACGGTAACTACATCACAACGTATCTAATTCTACAACCTCACACAGAACGGTAACTACAACACAACGTATCTAATTCTACAACCTCACACGGAACGGTAACTACAACACAACGTATCTAATTCTACAACCTCACACGGAACGGTAACTACAACACAACGTATCTAATTCTACAACCTCACACAGAACGGTAACTACAACACAACGTATCTAATTCTACAACCTCACACGGAACAGGTAACTACAACAAAACGTATCTAATTCTACAACCTCACACGGAACGGTAACTACAACACAACGTATCTAATTCTACAACCTCACACGGAACAGGTAACTACAACACAACGTATCTAATTCTACAACCTCACACGGAACGGTAACTACAACACAACGTATCTAATTCTACAACCTCACACGGAACGGTAACTACAACACAACGTATCTAATTCTACAACCTCACACGGAACGGTAACTACAACACAACGTATCTAATTCTACAACCTCACACGGAATGGTAACTACAACACAACGTATCTAATTCTACAACCTCACACGGAACGGTAACTACAACACAACGTATCTAATTCTACAACCTCACACGGAACGGTAACTACAACACAACGTATCTAATTCTACAACCTCACACGGAACGGTAACTACAACACAACGTATCTAATTCTACAACCTCACACGGAACGGTAACTACAACACAACGTATCTAATTCTACAACCTCACACGGAACGGTAACTACAACACAACGTATCTAATTCTACAACCTCACACGGAATGGTAACTACAACACAACGTATCTAATTCTACAACCTCACACGGAACGGTAACTACAACACAACGTATCTAATTCTACAACCTCACACGGAACGGTAACTACAACACAACGTATCTAATTCTACAACCTCACACGGAACGGTAACTACAACACAACCAAGGCTGACAATTGATATTTTTTTTAGTAAAAAAGGCAAACCCAATAGTTTTTTTTTTTGTAGTAAGTCTGTTGATTTCTGGATATCAGTATTTTTTACTTTTTATTCTAGGTACGTGCGAGCAGAGCAGCAAATACGGCAGTATGGCGCCTCGCGTCACTCCCGCGGCGGCCATCTTGATGACGTCAGTCCTGCTCTGCCTCAGATGATAGGCCAATCAGGAGCGGGGCTGCCTGATTCACTTAACCAGATAAATTTATTATGTTCTTAATTTAAATTGTTCCAAAACAATATTAGTAAAAAACTGTACGGCAAGGCTTACAAGGATTGAGAAGCTGTTAGAATGTCTCTCTTTTTAATACTACAGAGCAAATGAGACAACTGTAGTTTAACTCTCGTCATAAATCACGTCAGTGTACAAATTATTTTTCTCAAACATGGTTTAGAAATTGCTACATTATTGTCGTTTTCTGGTAATATTCTCGCTATATTCGAAAAAAGTAAGCCTTGACGAAACCTTTTTGTAATTGGCAAAATAATATAATATGTTCCAAATGCAAGCGAAATTTTAGTCAATTGAATTGAACCTACTTGTCTGATCATCGTTTATAAATAAATATTCGGGAGATTTTTTTCACACTCGGTCATCTGACCCCAAACTAAGCAAAGCTTGTGATATGGCTGCCAGAGACTGATATACATACATATATAGTTTTAAATACATACTTAAATAGATATTAACAACCAGATATAGAACAAACGCAAATGTTCATCATATATATGTTTGTCCTAGGTGGGAATCGAACCCACGCCCCCAAGCTCAGAAGGTAGGTTCACCACCAACTGGACCAACGGGCTATCTGTATGTTTGTATCGTCACAGAAGACTACATCCATTCTGACACTTAAATAAGAATGTGCATCAGAGCTACATGACCTTATCCTGCCATCCCCTTTCTACTACAGGACAAGTAGGAAATAGGCCTACTACCACCCATACATTGTGGATTTTCCTTGGTTACGTGCCAAATAATGACATTGGCATCGATTCTGATGTGCTCTAAACCTAACTAAACTAAATTTGACAGCTCCAAAATTGTTGACATCCTTCTCTCTCACATTAATATGAAAAGAGAGGCAGATATTTTTAGTCCTGTCAGATTGGTTTAGTTTAGTGAGTGGTATGACAGAATCGACCGGAAGACGCAGCGTAGGGAGGCCTCCCACTAGATAGACCGACGACATTGTGAGTCGCGGGCATCCAGTGGATGCAAAAGGCAGGCTGTCGTTCAGTGTGGATGTTAAAGGGGGGGCCTATGTTCAGCAGTGGACGTCTTCCGGCTGATGACGATGATGATGACAGAAACGACGCCAATATAACCCCTTGACTGCTCATCCTTTACCCCGCCGTAAGCCAAAGGTTCTAACATGTCAACCTAAACTATTTCGAGCGGGGCCAATCCTAGGCGCGAATTGAACGAATGAGTTTTGATTCTCCAATCACAAGCGTCGAGTCGCGTCGAGTCTCCAATCACAAGCTGCCCCCCGCGACTGACGTAGCATCATTTTGCAAAAGGGAATTTTGACTAAATGCGCGATCAAGTGGTTATAATTATTAACTTTGATACCAAACGTTTCGAGCCTACGTTTCTAATTAATTATGGTCAATTGAAACATACTTGCTTCCTTGTTTCCTGAGAAATATAATCTGGGCCTTTTCAAGGTCAGAGTGAATAGGTTTCTTCTAAGTGTGCGTGCTTCATCTTCGACCACATTACACTTACCAACAGGCGAGTTGGCACACACTCTTCGTCGTCGCGTCAATCTGCCCACCCTCAAACTGTCCGCAAAGAATAATAGAAAAGAAAAGAGATCAAAATAGTTTCCGGACTAATTGTTATAGTGACAATTTGATGTCGATTTACGGCACAGGCTTAAAATTAGACCGTCTCCTAATATACCAGGATGAAAGCAAGCAAGCAAGAACAGCAAGCAAGCATGAATAGCAAGTTCCTGCAACCACGATCTATCAGTTTGACCGCGCTAATAAAAATGAAAACCATGAAATATTTTTAAAAGTATAATTAATTTTCGCTCGCAATTGGAACAGAACATATAAAAAGGTATCATTAAAAAAAAGCTGTATTTATCTAATGGGCATTTTATTTATTGATTGTTACATCCACGTTGACGTTTTCCGGTCTATTCCACTTTAAATACCTGGGTGATAAAAGTCGACTCTTTAGTCGACTTTGATCACCTGGGTGATAATAGGCGACTCCATTTAAATTATTATTTGAGTATACTTTGATCACCTGCACCTAGGTGACCATATGCGACTCGATTCAAATTATTGCACCCTTCCAATAAATAGTCAGAAGTGCTGATTTATAGTTACATTTTGTTTCTTTTTAGAATCTCCAAATATGTAAACAATCAAGGGGCTTTTCGACCAATGACAGCTAGGAATTTCCTCGCTAGTGATTATGTCACATTGCGTTTTTCGACCAATGATGGCTAGGAATTTCCTCGCTAGTGATTATGTCACATTGCGTTTTTCGACCAATGATAGCTAGGAATTTCCTCGCTAGTGATTATGTCACATTGCGTTTTTCGACCAATGATAGCTAGGAATTTCCTCGCTAGTGATTATGTCACATTGCGTTTTTCGACCAATGATAGCTAGGAATTTCCTCGCTAGTGATTATGTCACATTGCGTTTTTCGACCAATGATAGCTAGGAATTTCCTCGCTAGTGATTATGTCACATTGAGTTTTTCGACCAATGATAGCTAGGAATTTCCTCGCTCGTGATTATGTAACATTGCGTTTTTCGACCAATGATAGCTAGGAATTTCTTCGCTAGTGATTATGTAACATTGCGTTTTTCGACCAATGATAGCTAGGAATTTCCTCGCTAGTGATTTTGTAACATTGCGTTTTTCGACCAATGACAGCTCTGAATTTCCTCGCTACCGATTATGATTGGTTGCCTGTCCGCCATGTTTGTTACATAGAAAACATCTAAAAAGAAACACAATCTATACTCAGTCCATTTTTTTGGCTGCTTTACTTTAAAACCACCACTTAATATGAAAACATTTTCTTTTATTATATCACTGTAGTTTTTTTTTTTTATATCTTTCATCTTGAATTTTGTGCGTCTCCGTGGATTGAATTACTTTATAGGTTAGGTGTCAACTAAACAATGTCTAAAGAAACGAAGAAAAGTGATCATTATTGTAAATAAAAAATGGTATAGAAATGGTAAGAGAACGGAGATAAATACGCGTCTTTATAAAGTTACTTACTGTATTATTTGAATTAGGCTCTATACAAAGTTGTCTTTGCCCTAGTTTAAATAGTCAAATCAGTATATTTTGTCACAGAGCATAATTTTTTTTCTTTTTTGGCCAATTTATTGTCTATCGTTGATGTCAAATAAACCAAGTGTCAAAATTGTGTTGCCATCTAAAAAAAAAATGTTCCCGCCGTTTTTGTGACCAAATACGCTGATTTGACTATAAAAGCAACTCAATATTGGAAAACTGTGGCAAAGAATAATTCTGTACAATATTTTATGATAAATACATATAATTTATAGAAAAAACGCTTTTGAAGTATACACTTGTACTGTATGCAAAATATACAGATTAAAAATAAGTATAAAATAAGTTAGATAGATATAAATGTAGACGAAAATGCTCAGCAGTTTTTTCTTTTTCTTTTTGCATTTATTTAAGGAATACGTCCAAACTATTTTAAGGTTTTTGTGTAATTCACGAACTTCTAGGTAGCGTTTTATCTATGTTCATATTATGTATTTCTAGTAATTTATTTGTAAAGGTACTTTTTGTTGTGAATAAAAACGTTCAGTTTTCCAAATGCTGCATTATTTGGAAAATTAACTGATCGTTGGTGAAAGGCTCTTTTTTAACCATCTTTTAAAATGCAGGAGGTGTTCGATTAAACTGCTTTTTTGTGTCACAGAAAGGTGTAATAATACAGATCAGACAAACAAGGGAGATATGCCTGAGTATAATTGTCGTTTGTGTTCAAATGTCTCCATTTTTCATACCTATTTTTTCACTATACCGCTTAACCTACAAAAACAGTGACCGACTCGCTCCGCAATGCGAATAGAACCAGTATAAAAAACAGTGAGTGATTCGCACCGCGCGGTGCGAATGAAACCAGTATAAAAAAACAGTGACCGACTCGCACCGCAGTGCGAATAAAACCAGTATGAAAAACAGTGAGTGATTCGCACTGCGCGGTCCGAATGAAACCAGTATAAAAAACCTGTGAGTGACTCGCACCACGGTGCGAATGAAACCAGTATAAAAAACAGTGCCGACTCGCACCGCAGTGCGAATAAAACCAGTATAAAAAACAGTGAGCGACTCGCACCGCGGTGTGAATGAAACCAGTATAACAAAACAGTGACCGACTCGCACCGCAGTGCGAACAAAACCAGTATAAAAAAACAGTGAACGATTCGGACCGCGGTGCGAATGAACCCTGTATATAGTGTATTCGAAGGACGTTTCTGAACGTGACAAAATTAAGTGACTTTTATAATAAGAAGTACCTTTAACCTTATTTTCGTTAGAAAAGTTTAAAAAAGGCTTTTCTTTTTTCGACATTTCTGATCATTATTATTATCATGCTTGTAAAAATTATAACAATCTTAGATATCTTGACCAACAGTAGTTTAAAGATATTTGCTCACGTTGAAAATAGTTTGGAATTTAATTTGTGATATATAACGTTATTTTTAGGGAGAATAATGAGTAAACCAACGACTTCTTATCTTGTAGACGTTACATCGAATGCATTCGAAATGGTTGCTTTTCAGTGTAACTTCAAAGTGTCACTTAAGGTAGGTTTTCTGAAAGGCAGTTTAATAATTAAAATAATTGTTCATCAAAATCAAGTCAACGCCATCTATTGAGATGGCGTTGACTTGTAGATTTTGCAATTCCACAGACGAAGAAAGGTCAATAAAACTTGTTAATCCTCGTAGACAGGCAACTACTACTAAGACACCGATACCTAGCCAAATCAGACGGATTATAATTTGTGCTATTGCGGTTATATCTCCATCTGTCGAGACAGCTAAAACTATTTCTTTTTTAATTTGTTCCGAAAAGTTTTCATTCAATCTAGCAATCTAGCTATCGACTCAAAATACTAGCAGCGCGCGATTCGTATTTATCGCTGATTGGTCCACTAAGGTCACGGCTGCAGCTGGTTCCGTGTCATTGGTTGGCTGGATTTTATATAAGCGCTTTTCCGCCAATGCCTTGTCTGTAATTGTTCCCTATAAAAGAGTATCTACAGTATGGGAAGTCGTTAGTAATGTAACCACGGTCGTGAATACATGAAAAAAACTGAACCAAAGTCGTTCACTATCGAATGATATATTATGTCAATAAACACAAAAAAGCAAACAAACGAATCTTATTTTCATTTTTAGTATGTTGACAGCAATTTACTTTACAATAGATAAACTAACAAGGCAAATGATAAAATAGTATATTCTTTGACTATTTGCAGCTGTCATCGATTATCCGGTAGTAAGATGTACATGTTCAAAAGTAACCACAACTCTTGGACTTTTAATAAAAGTTGGTCTAATTTTTTTTTCCACAAAAAATGTCCTTGTCAATCCTATTTCAATTGGCAAAAAAAATCTTTTTACAGGATTGGCCTTTTGCTATAAAAATTGAGTCAAGGTATTTGACATTATCCAAAAATAAATTGATACAAGCTTTGCCAGCCCATATGTGAAAAGTTTCTACTGGCAACTAAATTGTTATTCAGAAATGGGATTTAAATTCAATGTTCTTACTTTAGGCATGGGGTTTGGACATCCCCCCCCCAAAATGAAATGTCTTAGATATTGAATACGTCGAACGCGAAGCGTTGAGGCAGTTTTACTGGTACTACCTCCCCTTCCGAAATAATTCCTGTCTACGGCCTTGTCCAGTGCTCGACACCCCCCCCCCCCCCCCCCCCCCTCCTTTAAATGAATGCTGGCTACGGCGCTGCTATGCTTACTTGTGTGAGAAAGTGGATAGCGCTAACTAGGAATAACTGCATGACACTTCGGTTGGTTTACGGATCAAATCGCACCCTGTGTAGACACAAGACAAAACAAGGGAGGTAAACAGAGGTTTACCTCCCTTGTCTTGTTATTGAGTGATTCCTATCGTGGTTGCATTTACACCCAGATATGTAAATATACACTAGAATCAAGTTCCTGGCATCTTCAGTTGTCTTTAACTTTTTGTGATAACCATTTCGGTTTAGTTTGTTAAGTGAATTGAAACAATGCAATGCTTGCCTACAGTAATATTATTTGTAAAAGATAAATTAAATTAAATCATTGTGTAGCCCAAAAGACTATTGTAAATAAACTAGCTGGATAATTTATATAAAAAAAATCATATTTTGTAAGTGTGGACGCATTTTTAATAAATAAAAAAATACAGGACGAAAGTATTAATTTTTAATTACCGATGATAATAAATAGCTATAGATATATTTAAAATGTTTCGCCATTTTTTCAATTTAAATATTAAAGTTCGTGTTTACCAAAATTTAACATTGTGATTAATTAACGTCGAGCATCGAGATATAATACCTATAGAGTCGACAAACAGCAAAAAAAAACCGAACCAAAACTCGGGCACACTATTGCGCCGGCTTATTGGTTAGATGTAAGGCAACCGCGATCTGACTACAACGCCGCGCGATGCCAGAGCTACGATGACAAACGTCTAAATTGGAGTAAATATGGTATTGTTAACTATATAATTGATGTCTAGTTATGTACGACGCTCAGACGATTTTTGACTGTATTCACTTAGAGATGTGACTCTATGGGTATTGTATCTCGATGTCTTCGAGTTGATTACTTAAAACGACTTGTTAAAATTAGTCGCTTTGGTAAGTTTCGGTAAACTTTGACCTTTATTTTTTTTAACGGTTTCTAAAAGTGTTAAGTGCACAGATGTTATGATGTAATTTCACTTTAGTGTAAGGCAGCTTGACTGTATTTTATTTATTTATTGTCTATAATGTTAAGATAACATTTCACAATGTGAATAACGTGCACTAACATTCTATGTAAAAAAATATAATACTTTATGGGAACGTAAATTATGGCTTGTAAATATTTTTTTAATTTTCGGCATTTTTGTGATATTAAAAGAGCGTTTTTTTTTTTTTGTTTTTAAGCAGTCTTTTTTCGCAGCTTTTTTGTTTTTAAATAATTTTTGGTCACGCTACGGGATACGATTGTAACTACTAATATTTAAGCCTATTATTATATTTTGATTACTGAAATATATTTGAAAAATGATTGTTTTTTTTATTTTATTCAAAGCACCTACAAGACGATTAACTAGAACGCGGGCTACTCACACGTTATATAAGTACTTAAGAGGTTTTGAGTTTGTCGCCAACGTGGAAAGAACAAATATTATGGGTTTTTTATTGCAAAAAAATATAGGTTAGCTTATTTTTTATTGCAAAAAAGGAAGGTAAGTTTAGTTTTCTAATTGCAAAAAAGGGTTAGGCTAGTTTTGATTGCAAAATAAGTTAGGGAAGGTAATTTTTTGGGTTCCGTACAAAAAAAAAGGAAATAAGTAACCAAAATAAGTTATTCAATAAAATCACTAACCTAACCTTACTTTTTTTTAATGTTTCGTGTAGCACTAATTGGCATTCTACTGCGAGTTAAACCACTTTTAGCGATTTCTTTGAATACGTACCTACGTACGATACTACTATTAGTTTCTTTCTGGGAATAAAATACAAACAGATTTTTTTTAGAGTCATTTATTTTTTCAATTTTAACCAATAAGTTTCCTTAAGCAGTTTACAGTATAGGTGAAATAGCATAGCATAGGTCTTTAGAACATGTTCTTTACAGCGCTCAAAATGTTGGTCTTGCGAACAAATTAGATGTTTTTTTTTTTTGTAAATTATTAACAAAAACAATCTCTGCAATGGGGTTGACAACTGTCAAAATGGCGCTAGTTTCTAGCACAATTTTTAATGGAAATTTTCAAATAAGTAGTTTAAACAAAAAACAAAGTTTTTTTTTTAATAGACTAGCTCCATCTGTAAAAAAGTCCAGGCAACCCTTGAAAGACGCCAGAAAGGACACATCCAGATAATTTCCTAGGTACTTATCATGATAATTTTTTGTAACGTAATTAATATCAAGTCTGATAATTTAATGTTAAAATAATATATTTTCGAAACCATAATAACAACAAAGTTTTGGAGAGCTTACTTTGAATCGGACCGCAAAATAAATTAAATTGGCTGATAAATCTCTGAGATACGAGTGATTAAAGTTTTTGGCGGGGATAGAGAGCGGATGCTCTGTCCCTTTCATGCAAAGCATGTGCATAGCATTTGTATGGCGCCTGAAGTGTGACGCTATTTAAAAAAATAAAAAAAACATTTATTTATTTTTGAACAAATTTTAATTTTCTTTTCTCCTCTTTTATTTATAATCAGCTTTTTAATGAGATATTACATAAAAATTAGGACATGTGATATTATGTGGTTGCTTGAATATTTCGTTTTTTTTTTTTTTATAAAACTGTTTTTTTATATTTTTATTCTACATGACGTAATCAAAAAATAAAAGAGTTTGTAGTACACAATTTTTTAGTATACTGATTTAATATTATGTGAAAGTAGTAAGGTAGCAAAAACGAAAAAAGGAAAATTCGATTTTTTCGGGTCAAAGTAGTAAAAAAATTAGGTACTAGATAGTTACCACCCGTACAAAATTTGTTCGCAGACCATAACCAAGTATTTACTAGAAGTATATTACAATGCGACGAACACATATGTGTTATATTAGTTTCTATACACACATTCATTTATTCACAAGTTGAAATGAGAAATATGAATTTTCCTTAAAAAAATATTGGAGTAGGTACAAAATTACTTTGGTAAAATATGTTATAATTTTTTTTTTTTTTATTGACAATCAGGCGTTCTTATAAATTAATATTACGCGTTAACCCACTATCTAATAACCAATAGTACATATATTTTCAATGTAACGAATAAGGACGTGATATACAATGAGTTAATAGCTCAGAGTAGACAAACAAGGGAGATATGCTTTAGTACAATGGAGATTGTTCATAATTTTTATAGATTGTAATTACAATACTATTTCGAGCAATAAGACTTACTAATATAAACTAGCAACGCATCCCGGCTTTGCACGGGTACCTAAGTCTTATTTTTTTACACCTTGGGTTACATTATTGGAGTTTTAGTAAGAATCCCAATATTTTTTTTTTAGTATAATGTAGCCTTTGTCACCCGGGGATAGTGTAGGTTCCCAATAAAGAAAGAATTTTTCAAATCGGTTTAGTAGTTTCCGAGCCTATTCAATGCAAACAAACAAACAAACAATCAAATCTTTCCTCTTAGTAGACAAATTTTTATTAAAAAAAATAAGCGCTGGTGACGAATAATTTTGATGAAATATGATTGACCTTTGAATGACGTCAGCGATGGCGTTATGTTGGAATTTATCTTAGCCGTTTACACAAACAAACAAAAAGGCAAACCACCAAATCCTAATGACATTGACAGATGAAAATATGACAAAAGTAAGTTTTTTTTTTTAATATAGACATCAACACGAACTAACATAACGCCGATGCTGACCGGCGTTATTTGCAATGTTATTTTTTTTTTAATAACTATTGTAAGGTTTTTATAGCATGAAACTATTTCGTCAGAAAATTGGTCAACCCCATTATCTATTGAGTTCAAATGTCACCCATTTATTTTATATCTTATGTTTTGTATTTTGCATGATATAACTGTTTGCTTTGGCATAATTATACTGTTATAATAAGAGAAGCCACTGGCACCCGAAACACAGTCCCAGACTAGTTCGGGAGCCTATGGAAAACCACGTTATGTAAAACTAAATTTATGTCAAAATAAATTACTTTTTGTTTGTTTGTTTTGTTCATTTACACATATTTTTTTTACAAACTACACAAATTAAACTAAAGAAACGAAATAAAAATTAACTGCGGCTAGCATTTTGGGAACGATTTCTACGGGCAGCGGTATATTAGATCAGTGTCATCATCATCATCATCATCAGCCAGAAGACGTCCACTGCTGAACATAGGCCTCCCCCTTTAACCTCCACACTGAACAACAGCCTGCCTTTTGCATCTACTGGATGCCAGCGACTCTCACTATGTCGTCGGTCCATCTAGTGGGAGGCCTACCTACGCTGCGTCTTCCGGTTCGTGGTCTCCACTCCAGAACCTTTCTTCCCCATCGGTTATCGGTTCTTCGAGTGATATGGCCGGCCCATTGCCACTTCAACTTGCAAATTTTAACACCTATGTCGATTAGTGTAGTTTAATATATTTTTATTTAGTTTCTTTAGTTTAATTTGATTCCAAATATGTATAATTATTTATTGAGAATAAAAAAGACTCCTTTGATACGTTACATCTACAAAAAAAAACCTTTTTTATTATACCGCTAAACCGCTTAACGCAAAAACAGTAAGTCAAACAGCACTTACTCATTTTTCACGCACACTAAGAAACTGCTGCCAATGAACTAGTAAACTAATAGCCCACATGCAAAATAAGGCGGCAAAGTCATCGGCAGGGTGAGTTAATGGCATCAAAATGCGTTCGCATCCGCTACGCCACCTTACGCTTACCATATCCCCCGTTTTGTCTGATCTGAGGTTAATACCAAGCGTTACTTTTTATATATATATCATTTGGTTAATATATTCTGATATTTATTATTATAGTTACATAAATATATATATTATATATGGGATATAATGATGGAGACACTTGAAGTGAAAAGTGAACAGTAAAAAAGCATGTTTTTAATTCATGCTTTGTAAATGATTGCGTTTTTGCAATTATTTTATTGGTTTTGAAACCAAGTTTTTGGTAGAAAACTAAAAAAAAAAAAAAAAAAAATATGGACCAGGTATTTTTATATAACAGATATATTGCAAATGCAAAAATACCTGGCCCATAATTTTTTTTTTTTTTTTTTTTTTTAGTTTTCTACCAAAAAATTTGCAATATATCTGTTCCCATTGCTCTCATTTAATGCAAATATAAGTGAAGGTGCCAAAAAAAAATATAACAGGTTTAACCCTCGAACAGCGCAGCTAGTATTTTTTTACTTGTCACTTTTCACCTCCAAGTGTCGATACGAAGTGATATGTAACTCAGGTCGACTAGGTTTACTTGTTAAGAATGATAAAACATGTATTTTAACACAAACTATAAAAAGTAACAAATTAAATTTTAACTAACGCCTTTATCACACCAACTTCGCGATCTGCGTTCGCCGCGTTTGATGTTTCGCTCTCTGCGATCGTTTTTTAACCCCCGCACCAACAAGAGAGGTGTTATAAGTTTATCTGTGTATACGTCTGTCTGTGGCATTGTAACTTCAAAACGGCTGAACCGATTATGATAAAATTTTTGTTAAAATTATTATTATTTTATTTAAAAGCTTGATCGAGAGTTTTTAGCTATGTGTTTAGCTAGTGTAATTTTTATTTTATTTATATATTTTTTCCAGTAAAAATGTACGGTACCTGTGGTTTTATGTAAGCGGGTGAAACCGCAGGAGCAACTAGTATTTTTATATAACGAAAAGATATACATACATTAATAATCTGTATTTATTTATTCGAACAGTAATAAACCGTCATAATCATAAAATTGCCACCGTCAGTAATGCCCGAACGTCATATATAAGACACGTTTTGAATAGTCTGTAGCACTAGTGAACTAAGAATGGGACTGTGACTGAGTGAATGTGAAGCTTCGTGTCGACGTCGGTCAGTAGTGCGTTAGTTTCTTCGAGATCGCGACTCACTTCTCGAGACTGTGCTTGCGCCAAATGTGCAAATTGATAGATTGAAAAAGAAAATAGCGTACTTCGACAACAAGCATGCGAATTCTATACACTTTCAACCCGCAACACATCTTTGGAAAAAATATATCTTAATATCCACATACGATGCCTTGATTAAAACTGCTCCCGACTTCGATGGGTTATTACCATTGCTCCGTGGCCATCTCCTCAAAATGGAGTACTAAATTCATAAAGAACACTCATAAGATAGCCCGTTGGTCCAGTTGGTAGTGAACCTGCCTTCTGCGCTTGGGGGCGTGGGTTCGATTCCCACCTAGGACAAACATATATTTGATGAACATTTGTGTTTGTTCTATATCTGGTTGTTAATATCTATTTAAGCATGTATTTAAAAATATCTATGTATGTATATAAGTCTCTGGCAGCCATATCACAAGCTTTGCTTAGTTTGGGGTCACATGACCGTGTGTGCAAAAATGTCCCGAATATTTATTTATTTATAGGATATTGTGATATTGGTGATTAATAGTCGCCAATCAGTTCCAAAGGCGTCGCGTCACGTTTGGAGGGTATTAGGTAAAAAAGTACTAGCAAAACTCAAATCGCAGCGTTGGTGTGCTAAAGGCATAAACGCAAGATTGCATCGCTTAATAACAAAACAGTCAAAACGAACATCGACCACAATTTTTACAAACGAGGACATTCAAATACAAAACTTTACAATTAATGACTATTATTTAACAAAATTATAGTAAAAATACTAACATATTAATCTAAATAACCGATATTTATACAGAAGCACTTGACATAATAACTGTACAAATTATTTACCTATCTATTCAAGCAGATTGATTGGAAATAGAAACGACCGACCAAAAACAATAACCAATTTTTTTCAATTCAACAGTGCAAGTACCGTTTTTCTCGGTCGACAAATTTGGCAGTTAAGATCGTCAAATTCGATTAAATGCCTTTTGATGTACTTGCTATGATCAATGTTGCGGCATTTTTTATCGAATTAACGATAAAGATATAGAACGGTACTTGCACTGCAACAGTGCAAGTAGCGTTTTTCTCGATCGACAAATTTGGCAGCTGAGATCGTCAAATTCGATTAAATGCCTTTTGTTGTACTTGCTATGATCAATGTTGCGGCATTTTTTATCGAATTAACGATAAAGATATAGAACGGTACTTGCACTGCAACAGTGCAAGTAGCGTTTTTCTCGATCGACAAATTTGGCAGTTGAGATCGTCAAATTCGATTAAATGCCTTTTGATGTACTTGCTATGATCAATGTTGCGGCATTTTTTATCGAATTAACGATAAAGATATAGAACGGTACTTGCACTGCAACAGTGCAAGTAGCGTTTTTCTCGATCGACAAATTTGGCAGCTGAGATCGTCAAATTCGATAAAATTACATTTGATTAGCACTTGCTATGATCGATTCTGTGGCATTTTTATCGAATTTGACGATAAAGATCGGTACTTGCACTGCAACAGTGCAAGTAGCGTTTTTCTCGATCGACAAATTTGACAGTTGAAATCGACATATACTATAAAGATATAATGCTATAAAATCGACCATTGCGCGTACGGATCAAATGCCATTTTATCGAATTTGTCGATTGACAAAGAACGGTATTTGCACTGCTGTTTTCATATAACAGAATATAAATCCTTACTGCTACCTGTTTTAAGCGATTCAGCAGTGCAAGTACCGTTATTATCGATCGTCAAATTTGACAGTCAAAATCGTCTAATTCGATAAAATGCCTGATGAAAATTAATTCGAATTTTATTCTTTTAATGTTATAAAATAGGTAAAACTTTATTTTACACAAATTGGGTTGTTTTTTTTTTTTTTTTTATAATTTAAACCTTGAGTGGAGTTTTTCAGAAAAGTAAAACCGTTACAAGTATTTATATGGCCAAGTTAAAAACGAAACATTTTAAAACTGTATTATGAAAGGTTTAAAATGATAAGTAGAAAAAAAAAACAGTAAAAACAAGAGACAAATCAAATGTCAACGCCATTTTATGTGAAATGTAGTATAAGGTTTTTAGTACAGCCAAAGCCACAATAAACAGTATAGCTTATTACGAAATAAGCGTTGATTAAAAAACAATAGTAGAGCACTTATATTTAAAAAAAAGTAGGTCCAAATCGAGTCAATGAATTTTATAATATAAATATATAATAATAATTATTATATATAATATTTTACATATAATTATATGTAAAAATATGGAATATCATGTGCGCATAAACCATCCACACTAGCATTAATATCATACATTAAAACAAACTTACACCCCAATATATGTATAGAACACATCTTATTTATATGGATTATATGTTAACGGACAATGTATTTACATATATTCACAACGAGTAACAAAAAAACATACATAATACATCCACACACATATTCATAATAACATGTGTGTGAAATGATTAATTTTAGATAAAAGCGCGACTTATTATGTATATATTTTTTTTTAATGTGTTGGTAAAATATTGACACATTGTTTCACTTCCCCGGCAAAAATATTCTGTTCTCGATTCACACTATTTCTTTTTAAAATCTCATCAAAACCGGTGTTGTTTAGTCATGAATAGAGAAAAGGGAACATTACACGTATTACACGGGAACAGTAAACGTAGGTCGCGTTTCCTCATTAGCGCTGGTGGCATGATTCGGAACCAACACGAAAAATTTTCATGTCGCATTTTTTACTAGCGCCAGTGACATGATTTGGAACGCGTGCGTTCGGAACCAACACAGCACGAAAAAGTTCTCATGTCGCGTTTTCTCATTAGCGCCGGTGACATGATTCGGAACGCTCAAAGTTTAATATTTTACCAACAGATTTTAATTTTAAAGCTGTTACATTCTGGAACGACAATGGCCGTGTGTAGACATAGTTATAATACAAAAATCATAATAAACATTTTTTTTTTTCATTCGGACATTCGTTTATTGATTTGTTATAAACCATTACGGGTTAATTCAAATTTGTTGATGGCAAACCTTCGTCTATGGTCTAAGGCCAAGGCTTGTACAGGGTTATTGTTAATTAGGTAAAGACTTGCTTTTGTTTTACTTACTTTTTGTTGGCTTGAAACTTGTCTAAATTTGATTGATTTGATTTGTTTTTTAATTTGCTTGAAAACTTGACTTGAGACTTGTTAAAACGAAATATGTTTCAAATTTGACGATTCGTCATCACGAATATTCAAACGTAGACCTTTAAAATCAATTAATTGACATTATTTCTTTATGTGTAATAAATGTTCTTGAAATATTTTATTCGGATGTGTTCACCGATACACGATTAAAGAAAATTGGCTCGATAGAAAAAAATCGTAAACTTTCCTAAAAAACACCCGTTTTTACGTTCCCTTCAATGGATTGAATCAACTTCATTCAGATTCTATAGAAGATATTTTTAACAAAAAAAAAACTTATCCTAACAATCATTCAAATACTTTAGTGGTCGCAGTTTTTAGTAAAAGCGTAAAATTATTTGTAGAAAATAAAGAAAAAATAAATATTGAAAATATTCGAAAGCGCGCACGCCGCATTACCGTCATACAAGTGTACGGTTCTCTACCATGTCGCCTTAATATACAGAGTGTGGCGTGAAGAGTAGTCAACCCGTTACTTATGCTTAGGGTATAAAAACAAAAGTTTATATTGGATAGCACTACCAAAGAGCACTTCTCAAAAAACAGACTGAGAAAATGCCTTTATTTGTGACTAGCGGTCCGCCCCAGCTTCGCACGGGTATAGATTATAAGTCAATGTCACCCGGAAATAGTGAAGCTTCCCAACAGTGAAAGAATTTTTCAAATCGGTCCAGTAGTTTCGGAGCCTATTCAATGCAAACAAACAAACAAATCTTTCCTCTTTATAATATTAGTATAGATGATCATGCCATCGAAAAGAGTGACCAAGAGTGTAATTATTATGAAATTTAAAAAAAAAAGGCCAAATACTCGAAAACCATGACACTCTTACTAAACACAAATTATTATTTCTGATCAGTCATGATGTCCCTCAACCATAGGTAACGGGTTGACTACTCTTTACGCCACATCCCTGTATAATTAAGTATGCAATTAACAAATATATATGTATGTATATCAGTCTCTGACAGCCATATCACAAGCTTTGCTTAGTTTGGGGTCAGATGACCGTGTGTGCAAAAATGTCCCGAATATTTATTTATTTAATGTTGTTATTTTTACAATATGTATTTGCAAAATTAAACAGTATACATCAGGTCTTTTTTTTAATTTTTTTAATGTTTATAACAAATCAACAAACAATCGTCGAGTACATTCCTATAGACTATAAACTATGCAATTTTGTGGCAGTTGGAATAGAGGATAGGTTATTAAATACATAATCATATACTTTAATACATAATTAATTTATATATTTTCGATACATAAAAAATTATATATATATGCAAAAATACGGCGTTTACTCACTATTATATATTAGCATAACAGGTATTCTTTACATGGCCGGTTTCGAAATTTTAAATTAAAAGTCACCCTGTAGTTCGGCCACTTCCATACAAACTATCTAGTGAATTTATTAGGATTATACTTGTCTGCTTTTGATGAAACTTTGTGTGAGGCAACATCTGGAAATATTCTGTATTGGGTGTATACAAAGTTATTGGTTAGATGGGGATTACATTTTCCAAACAATACAGTCTACATGGATATTGCCAGTTAATATATACGCACAAGGATTCATCGAAATATGGCAAAGAAAAAATCCACCCTGTATTGGGTAAACAGTGAAATAATAAAGTATTGGAAGTATTATATACTTAGACATTGGCATCGATTTTGATGAACTCTAAACTAAACTAAATTTGACAGCCCCAAAATTGTTGCCATCCTTCTCTCATATAATGAAAAGCGAGGCAGATAATTTTAGTTTAGTGAGTGGTATGACAAAATAGGCCTCATTGCCTAATCGAAAATATGCATAAAGTTTCATAGAAATTTGACAAATCTCATCATCATCATCATCAGCCAGAAGACGTCCACTGCTGAACATAGGCCTCCCCCTTTAACCTCCACACTGAACGACAGCCTGCCTTTTGCATCCACTGGATGCCAGCGACTCTCACAATGTCGTCGGTCCATCTAGTGGGAGGCCTACCTACGCTACGTTTCCACTCGAACCTTTCTTCCCCATCGGTTATCGGTTCTTCGAGCGATGTGGCCTGCCCATTGCCACTTCAACTTGCAAATTTTAACAGCTATGTCGGTGACTCTGGTTCTTTGGCGAATATCCACGTTTCGGATTCTATCGCGCAAAGAAACTCCGAGCATAGCTCTCTCCATTTCCCGCTGTGTGACACGTGAGTTCGTCGTGAGTTTTTACACAGAACTTTTAACTTTTACAAATAACTCAGACTAATCTCTACATAGTATAAATAAAAAATCAAAAAACACTAATTAGTTTTTGTATAAAAAGAGCCGAAATCGCGTTAACTACAGGGCGACCCTAATATTTAAACACGTACAATAAGCTTCCTAAATACAGCTATATGTATATTCTTATATAATTTCTTGCTACCCGGTTTCACCATTTTTACTAGTAACGATTAAAATTTAACTGGCAGATATACCTGACTAAGAAATTATACTCAGCCCATGTTTTTTTTGCGTGTCGACAGCTGCAAAAGTTGGTTTGAGATAGTAAATTCTGATAACCTTTGTCAGGTTTTCGAAAGTAAGATTTAGCTGGTAGTCGATTTACTACACAGTGAAATATTAAGAGCGCATGCTTTGCCCGTTCCATCTCGCTCGCGCATTTTAACGTTGTTTTTTTTTAAGGGGCAACTGCCTTTATTAACTAAACATAATACAAGCTAATACGAACATTACAAATACAGTTAGACTGCCCATAGAACTTTAAAGGTCTAAAGACAATCCAAATGCTGAAGCCCACTACCAGTTGGCAGCGTACCCAGCAATATAAAATGATTGAATGTAGTAAATAAATCGTTTTATATCTTCAAAAATGTTCTCATTCCGATTTAACAATGTTTTTGCAACTGTCAAAGCAAAAAAAACTTGGACCTAGTATAGGTACTAACGGTTGACTAAAATAAGTATTTTTTAAGCTTAGTCACACAAATCATCGCTGATATGAAAATCTCTATAAATCAATTTTAACTCAGGAATTTTTAATCAGAAAATCTGGACCCTATTTCACTAAAGAAATTGTTATTTAAATTGTAATTGTTGCGATTTTAATATTTAAATAATTGCCTCAAAATAGACAGTTTTAAATATTTTTTATACTAGAAAAATACAACCACCTAATATTATAATTTAGTATAAAAAAAAACTGACAATTTTGGAGGCAATTATTTAAAAATTAAAATTGAAACAAAATATGTTTAGTAGAATCGGGGGCCAGAGATCTGCCATTTAAATATATCCATCAGTTAAAATGTCCCCAAAAATTGTGAAAAGGATTAAGTCATGGGCTAATTAGAGTCAAAATCGAGTGTTTAAGTGTTTTGCTAATGCCGAATTGGCCTTTATTTGCTTGCGTTTAAAGCCGATTTTTAAGTGTCATTAGTGAAATGAGGTCAAAATTGGTAACGTTATTTAACGATATTGATTATGTAACACGGTCCAGTAAAAATCGACAGATGTCACGAAAAAGTTTTAGGCGTTTTTTTTGTTGTTAAATTTTAATGACTGTGGATGCAACGTCCTTTAGTCGTAATATTAAACAGTTTACTTAGTCTTAATAGCGTCAAACAAGTCATAGTCACAGTCAGAGTCAAGCTAAGTAAGTAACGGTCAAGTCAAACTCATGCCCCTGTAAAATGTTGGAGACTTTACAAGAGGCTACTATGGAGTTTTGGAAACAACACGAAAAGACATGTTTCACCTCGTCATATCACTCGCCCACACTCAAGCACGTTTACGAGCACTTAAATAGTAATTCACCATTTAGTACACATTAACACTCGAAAATACACAAGTTTAGGAAAATAATCCAACGAGCCGACATGTTTTTTCCACGTTGGCGCCAAAACTCAGTTTTAGGCGACAAAACTAAGTGTTGCCATACCTATAGAGTCCCAATCTCTAAGTGATAACAGTCAAAAGTCGTCCGAGCGTCGTACATACCTATGCTTTGTCAAATATAGAATGATAATTTTGACAGCTCTCAGTAAGGATGAGGTAGTGCATAATCGTTAATGAACCTATTCGATTATCGATATTATTCTCATAGAACTTGGAATCGATAGTTGCATGGTTATGCTGAAAAATTTCAATCATTCATTAGGGGAGTAATAGTTTTTTTTAAATAAGTAATTGCGCGATAGATAATTGCTAATAACTTTGATATATACAAAAAATAACATAGTTTCTATTTATGAAATTTTAGTTGTTTGATTTATTTTATTTCAAACCTATTTTTGATAGTCTGTGGTTGTACATTATGCGTGTCACTTCAGTAAGTGGGCGGTACCCATCAATAAAGTACGACATTATTTAAGTACATTTTACCAGAAAAAAATGCAAAACTACAACTTCGTGACCTGTCAAAATTATCATCCTAAATTTGACAAAGCATAGACGTCAGTTATTTAGTTCGCAATGCCATATTTACTCCAATTTAGACGTTATGTCGCTTGCATAGTGTTCAACGTTAGTTGTCCGCTATGTCATCGTAGCTCTGGCATCGCGCGGCGTTGTACTCGGATCGCGGTTGCCTTACAACTAACCAAAAAGTCTGCGCAATGCGTAGCGTGCGCCGAGTTTTGCTGACATAGCCGATATTTTTTCGCGATTTTAGAGTTGCTCCCGTAGTAAAAGTTGTTCATAATGATGAGTACTTTAGACCTCTTCCGGCTTAGTACACCCTTTATGCTTAACCTAGTATACAAAAACCTTTATATAATCGGCATCAATAGCATTTTTACTGAACAATGTTACTTGCACAATGGCTGAAAAAATCAAGGGCTTTCCCCATTCGAGGAATATTTAACGGTCCAACTTTCACCCCAAATCCAGAAATATTTTGCCAAAGATTTAGAATTTTGTCCAAAAGCTTCGCGAGGTCAACAAACTTAGATTTTTTTATCTATCGCCAAAACAGTTTTTACCCAAAGAGGTAAGAAATCAGAGCAATTTTTACAGCAATCAGGCTTCAGTAATTTCTTAGTAAATTTTGTTCAAAGTTAGGCAACATTGGTCCTAACGAAGTATCTTTTGACCCCATACCCGATGTTTTTCACTTCAATATTGGATTCTCTTACCCCAACTCAGGGGTAAAAAATATCCTAACTCAGGATGTTTTTCCCTCAATTGTAGGGTAAAATGGCAGAAAAAATGGCTGGTAAAATTTGGGCTACATTACCCCTAATTACAGATATATTTACACTAATTTGGGAAGCAAAGTTGTGGTCTTTTTTTGAATATAATTTACAGCGAAACCAGTTAAGGATAAATTTATCGATCCAACATATATCCCAGAAGGTCAATTTGACTCCATCTGGTGTCACTGTAAAATGCTACATCGACTATTAGGATATCTTTACCCTACAAGGTTACATTGACCCCGTAAGCCTGTTTACACATCAACTGAATTAGGACATTTTAACCACAAAGTGTTTTATTTGGGAAAATCCTTGCCTCAGATCCCATTGAACGCACTCATTGGTCACTATGACTTCATTAGGATAATTTACCCGATAAGGCTACTTCAAGCCCATTAAGACATTAATTTCACCTCATTTGGCTATTTCCACCTCCATAGCATATTTTCACTTGACGAGGCTTCTGAAATTCTCTTTAGACATTTTCCCCACATAAGGCTCCTTCGGCCCCATTTCATATATTTATAGAAATTTTTGACTCCGTTAGGACATATTATATTTCTCCCCCGATAAGCCAGTTAGGACATTTTCACCCCACAGGGCTATTTCGACGTCCTCTATAGGATATTTTCATTTCACAAGGTCATTTCGACCCCATATGAAATATTTATCCTATAAGGGTTTTTTGACCCCGTTTGGACATTTTAACCCCGTTGGGTTTTACCTTTAACCTATACAGCACGGCAATTTACACATATCTCTCGTCTCACGCGATCGAAGTAGCAGGCGTCACGTCGCGGTCGCGCGACAACAGGTCCCTGTCGCGCGACAAGAGGTCGCGTCGGTTGTCGCGGAGGGAGTTGTTGCGACGGAGCTCGTCCTTGATGGAGCTGTCGCGCGACTCGAGCCCGCGGCGGGGGGAGGACGTCGTGTCGCGGCATTCAGACGATGAGCGTTTTGTGTGGATGCCTGTGGAAAATGCAACACTATATTATGAGGACTAGTTATATTGTTTTATTACTTTTCCTCCCTAGGGAGGCAATGTGATATTTACCGCCCGCATTAATGACCCACTTACCGAGCCCTAGTGATGAAAAAACATAGTAACTATAACACGATATTTAATACTCCTTTTTAAGGAAGTAGATTTTATTTTATTGTATAAAGTTTAATTGGTGTAAATCTACCAAATTGAAGTCTGGTAGCTTTCCAACACGGGAACTTGACAACACCAATTCTAGTAAGTAATCGATTTTATAATGATTATGTAGAAGTATCCCTTTTTTACGTTGAGACTATGTACTTTTAATGTTTTATTTTTGACCTTTCGAAAGTGTACTTGTATTTGTACCCAATTGAAATAAAGATACTGAACTGAACTGAAAACACGAGGTTCTTCAAAATGACAGTCCTCTTTATTTTCATAAAAACATGTCTAACATTTAATGTTAAAAATGTAATGTTAAAAACGACCGAGACATTTTTGTGGCTAACTCGAAAGGCGCCATCTGACGTGAAAAAGCAACGCAGGTGTGCATAAAAAAAGTGAATATTCAAAATATGCAATAGGGTTAAAGCTAGTGCTTAGGAAGAAAAACAGTCTTAAAACAAGCTTCATTGGTGCATAAAAATTACATATAAAATTGCATATAAGTCAGTTACATTTAACATTTGTGAATATGTTTTCAACAGTCTTAAATTTCTATTTAACTGTCAAGCACAGGTACAGTTGAATTAGTTGTTTTAGACGCAGTTAACCGACATAACCAGTTACGTCTAGTAATAACCAGTTACGTCTCTAGTTATAACCAATTACAACCTATTAATACCCAGTTACGTCCAGTAATAACAGGTTACATCTAGTAAAATCAGGTTACATCTAGTAATAACCAGTTATATCTGGTTATAACTAGTTAGGTACATCTGGTATTAACCAGTTACATCTAGTGATATTTAACCAGTACATCTAGTAATAGCCGTTTATTACTAGAGTATCGTAGACATCTAGCAATAACCAGGTACGTCTAGTGCTAACCAGCAGTGCAAGTACCGTTCTTTATCGATCGTCAAATTCGCTAAAATGCCATAGAATCGATCACAGCGAGTACTGAAAAAATGGCATATTATCGAATTTGACGACCTCAACTGTCAATTTGACGATCGATAAAAGAACGGTACTTGCACCCCAGTTACGTCTAGTAATAACCAGGTACGTCTAGTAATAACCAGTTACGTCTAGTAATAACCAGTTACGTCTAGTAATAACCAGCTACGTCTAGTTAATAAAATGACCGGTCATTTTATTCCTAGACGTAGCTGGTTATTATTGGACGTAACTGGTTAGTTTAGATGTAACTGGTTATTACCAGATGTAACTGGTTATTACTAGATGTAACTGGTTATTACTAGATGTGTCTGGTGTATAGTAATAACCAGTTACATCTAGTGTTAACCGGTTACGTCCGGTACTAACCTGGTATGTCCCGTCCGCAGCTCATGATCTCGTGGTCTAGTGACGCGGAGGCGGGCTCCGCCGCGCGCCGCCTGCCGCCCTGCTGTAATCCATAGACTGATTATATTTATATTTATGTATACTCCGTTGGAACGCAGCGTGCTTGGTATCAAAAGAATGGACAGAGTCTCTCTGGACAGACTCCATAACTGGTGTGGTCGACGTTGGCCAAAAGCCGCCAGATTAAAATGGGATTGGGCTGGACATGTGGCGCGTATGCACCCTGACCGGTGGGCCAGGATCGTCACACAGTGGGTGCCTGATGGACGACGCAGTCAAGGAAGGCCCATGATGGACAGACTCCATAACTGGTGTGGTCGACGTTGGCCAAAAAGCCGCCAGATTAAAATGGGATTGGGCGGGACATGTGGCGCGTATGCACCCTGACCAGTGGGCCAGAATCGTCACACAGTGGGTGCCTGATGGACGACGCAGTCAAGGAAGGCCCATGATGGACAGACTCCATAACTGGTGTGGTCGACGTTGGCCAAAAAGCCGCCAGATTAAAATGGGATTGGGTTAGACATGTGGCGCGTATGCACCCTGACCGGTGGGCCAGGATCGTCATACAGTGGGTGCCTGATGGACGACGCAGTCGAGGAAGGCCCATGATGGACAGACTCCATAACTGGTGTGGTCGACGTTGGCCAAAAGCCGCCAGATTAAAATGGGATTGGGCGGGACATGTGGCGCGTATGCACCCTGACCGGTGGGCCAGGATCGTCACACAGTAGGTGCCTGATGGCCGACGCAGTCAAGGAAGGCCCATGATGGACAGACTCCATAACTGGTGTGGTCGACGTTGGCCAAAAGCCGCCAGATTAAAATGGGATTGGGCGGGACATGTGGCGCGTATGCACCCTGACCGGTGGGCCAGGATCGTCACACAGTGGGTGCCTGATGGCCGACGCAGTCAAGGAAGGCCCATGATGGACAGACTCCATAACTGGTGTGGTCGACGTTGGCCAAAAAGCCGCCAGATTAAAATGGGATTGGGCTGGACGTGTGGCGCGTATGCACCCTGACCGGTGGGCCAGGATCGTCACACAGTGGGTGCCTGATGGCCGACGCAGTCAAGGAAGGCCCATGATGGACAGACTCCATAACTGGTGTGGTCGACGTTGGCCAAAAAGCCGCCAGATTAAAATGGGATTGGGCGGGACATGTGGCGCGTATGCACCCTGACCGGTGGGCCAGGATCGTCACACAGTGGGTGCCTGATGGTCGACGCAGTCAAGGAAGGCCCATGATGGACAGACTCCATAACTGGTGTGGTCGACGTTGGCCAAAAGCCGCCAGATTAAAATGGGATTGGGCGGGACGTGTGGCGCGTATGCACCCTGACCGGTGGGCCAAGATCGTCACACAGTGGGTGCCCGATGGACAACACAGTCAAGGAATGCCCAAGAAACGCAGGCGTGACAATTTTGACTCAAATGGGGGAGACCTTTGCCCAGCTGTGGGACAGTATAGGTTAAAAAAAAGTACTCCGTTTCGAAACCAAACTCACATGTTTGTTATACGTGTCGCCGGCACATTGACATTCGATAGATTGATTTGTGAACTTAGTTTTTTTTTTCGTTTTTGGGTTCCGTTCCTCAAAAGGAAAAAAACGGAACCCTTACAGAATCACTTTGATGTCCGTCTGTCCGTCTGTCAAGACCATTTTTCTCAAGAACGCGAAAGTTGAAATATATGTCGAATACTCAAGTTTACGGCTTCTATTGGCTGTGAAAACAATCAAACTTTTAAGTCAACGCAATCAAAAGACATGAACGTTTATGTCGCATATTTTGCGATTTCACAGGGGAACCAAAACCTATAGGGTACTTCCCGTTGACCTAGAATCATGAAATTTGCCAAGCAAGGTCTCATAACACATATAAAGGAAAAAAATCCGGAATTTGTTAATTTGATTTTAACAACACATAAAAAATGTTTTTGCTATTACAAACTTACATTTTGTACTTGGTATGTATGGGAGCACCTGTTTCACAACTACAAAGTTAAGTTTGTCACTCAACATTTCAATCTTTTTCGTCAAGACTCGATTTTCGGGATGGATCTACATATTTATTAAGTTATGTACGGAACCCTTACGAACCCGAAGACCAAAAAGTCAGCGTTTAGCTTTAGCTAAGCCATGCAGCGTGGATTTGACTTTGTGATGCATACTTTGTGCTATTATAATAAAGAAAAGAATTTAAAACACGGCTTTAAAGCATTTTAGTGTCATTTTGAACTCTATTATAATGGAAAATAAACAATTATTGGTAAATAATTACTTTGTATCCGCTAGAGCCGCTTGTCACAGACGAACTTGAACCGAGCGGGTGTGTGCCGTTCTGGAAAAAAAAACAAGATAAAGATGGTAGACACACTTAGCCTGGAATAGGAATAGGCTCTCAAGTGGTTCAAGTGAGGGTTTTGATTGCATCGAAAACGGACGAGTCACCATTGTGGTATAACTACTTGCGAGTTTGTTTTGGCTAGTGTGATATAGCCACTTGACTCATATTATAGCCACTTGGCTCCCGTTACTTGCTCTAGCTGATATATAGATGTGCGGCAGGTAGGGCTTTTAATTACATCTATAATGGATGAATCTCTATTGTGATTCAAATGCTGTGATATAACTACTTGCGTAGTTTGTTTTGGCTAGTGTGATATAGCCACTTGGCTCATATAATATAGCCACTTTACTCGTATATTTTAGCCACTTGGCTCACCTTACCTGCTCAAGTTGATCTATAAACGTGTGGCTGGTGAGGCTTTTAATCGCATCTAAAAAGGACGAGTCACTATTGTGATTCAAATGATGTGATATAACTACTTGCCTAGTGTTTTGGCTAACGTTATATAGCCACTTTACTCGTATATTATAGCCTCTTGGCTCAGGTTACCTGTTCAAGCTGATCTATAGACGTGTGGCTGGTGGGACTTTTGATCGCGTCGAAAACGGACGAGTCGCTATCGTGGTCCGAGTGCTGTGGCGGGGCCTCCGGACTGTCCGGGATTTCCCCTACCGCTGTAACAAGCACACACCTTATTAACTGTACATAAACACACACACACACACCCACACACACACGCACGCGCGCGCTCACACACAAACACACACACACACGCACACACATATATTTATAATGTATGTATTTGTTTTTAAGTATGTATTCGACAGTAAAATCGATTTTTCAAGTGAAGTGTTGAATCGAATGAATATATATTTATTAAGGACAACAACAATCCAGAGGATTAGTACATACAAACAAAAATTTATAGACCGGCCAAGTGCGAGTGGGGCTCGCGCACTGAGGGTTCCGCACCACCGTGAAATTCAATAACGAAATTACCAGTTATAACTTGGTAATGAACAGAAACTTGTCACCGTCTCGTACTTGGCCATTATTTATTATTTGTTGTTATACTTTAAAGTGTGTACTATAATCATGTCAAGTTTGACGCTTGTACGTATTACCGTTTATACATTAGAGCTAATACAAAAACATGTTTAAAAAATACGTTTGTGGTACCCTTTCGTTTTTACTTATTTTTTATTTCTTAGTTAATCCGCCACAACGTTAAATATTGTGAAAATTTCAACTGGCTATCTATTACGGTTCGAAAGATATAGCCGTTAATAGGTAGGACAAACATACTGAGAGACGGACGGACAGACAGAAATCTTAGACTTAGTAATAGGGTCCCGTTTTTACCCCTAAAAAACGATGCGTTAACAACGAAGCAAACCATGCAGTTGTAAGGAAATATGCATACTTTTCCCCTTACCGCTGGGGTGTATATTCCGGTGGCTGGAACCCCAAAAAACTGTTAATAACATTTTTTGAAAAAAAAAAAAAAAAAAAAACTAAGCAAAGCATGCAGTTGTAAGGAAATAGGCATACTTTTCCCCTTACCGCTGGGGTGTATGTTCCGGCGGCTAGCGCGCGGCGAGGGCGGGTGCAGGGCGGGCGGGCGCCCCGCGCCCGGCGCCCGGCACACCGCCGCCTGCACCACCTCGCACACGCGCCGGAATCGACGGATGTTGCCTGCAAATTATTGCCGAACAAATTTTTTTTTTTTTTTTTTCATGCAGAATTCTTCAGTCGTAATTTTAAACAAGTTTACACACCTCTCACACACGATGAAACCGACGGATGTTGCCTGCAAATTATTGCCGAACAATTTTTTGGTGTTTTTTTTTTTTTTTTCTTTGATACAGAATTCTTCGGTCGTAATTTTAAACAAGTTTACACACCTCTCACACACGATGAAACCGACAGATGTTGCCTGCAAATTATTGCCGAACATTTTTTTGATGTTTTTTTTTTTTTTGCACAGAATCCTTCAGTCGTAATTTTAAACAAGTTTACACAGTATTAAATAGCGTCAAACAATTCAGTCACAGTCAGCAAAAAAGAAGTCACAGTCAAGTCAAACTCATGCCCCAGTAAAGCGGTGGAGGCTTTACAAGAGGCTTCTACGGAGCTTTGGAAACAACACGAAAACTAATGTTTCACCTCTTTATATGACTTACCCACACTCGAGCACGTTCAAGAGCACTTAACAAATAATAATCCAAAATTTTTACACGAACACTTGAAAATACACAAGTTTAGGGAAATAAATACGAGCAGACAGTTTTTTTTATAAGTAATAGGCTTGCGTTTGACCACCATCTCGCCTGATGTTAAGCGATGATGCGGTCTACGTTGGAGCACGCTTGCCTAGAAGAAACCGATTCACTCGCGATTTGAAGACACCTTTTATTTTGGTCGAAGATTATATTATTATCTATAGTAATATTATAAAGAGGAAAGATTTGTTTGTTTGTTTGTTTGCATTGAATAGGCTCCGAAACTACTGAACCGATTTGTAAAATTCTTTCACTGTTGGCAAGCTACACTATCCCCGGGTAACATAGGCTATAATTTATACCCGTGCGAAGCTGAGGCGGACCGCTAGTAGTTAATATTTGCATGGAAACGTACCAGATAATAATGTGAACGTAATCGCATACAAGTACTCCTTCCCATTTTCCCCGGGCGCTTTAGTTATTGTCGATATGTCCACCTGAAATGTGCAAATAACGAGTTAAAACAGTTTTAAGCTATCACGGTTGTTCACTACAGTTATATGATTATTAACATCGAGTTAATAACAATTTTAAGCTATCACGGTTGTTCACTACAGTTATATGATTATTAATATCGAGTTAAAAACAATTTCAAGCTATCACGATTTTTCACTACAGTCATTCGAGATAAAACAAATTTAAGCTACCACGGTTGTTCACTACAGTTATATGATTATTAATATCGAGTTAAAAACAATTTCAAGCTATCGCGGTTGTTCACTACAGTCATACGAGATAAATCAGTTTAAGGTATCACGGTTGTTCACTACAGTTATATGATTATTAACATCTAATTAATAACAATTTTAAGCCATCACGGTTGTTCACTACAGTTATATGATTATTAATATCGAGTTAAAAACAATTTCAAGCTATCACGATTTTTCACTACAGTCATTCGAGATAAAACAAATTTAAGCTACCACGGTTGTTCACTACAGTTATATGATTATTAATATCGAGTTAAAAACAATTTCAAGCTATCGCGGTTGTTCACTACAGTCATACGAGATAAATCAGTTTAAGGTATCACGGTTGTTCACTACAGTTATATGATTATTAACATCTAATTAATAACAATTTTAAGCCATCACGGTTGTTCACTACAGTTATATGATTATTAATATCGAGTTAAAAACAATTTTAAGCTATCACGGTTGTTCACTACAGTTATATGATTATTAAGATCAAGTTAAAAACAATTTCAAGCTATCACGGTTGTTCACTAGTCATTCGAGATAAAACAATTTTAAGCTATCACGGTTGTTCACTACAGTTATATGATTATTAACATCTAATTAATAACAATTTTAAGCCATCACGGTTGTTCACTACAGTTATATGATTATTAATATCGAGTTAAAAACAATTTTAAGCTATGACGGTTGTTCACTACAGTTATATGATTATTAATATCGAGTTAAAAACAATTTTAAGCTATCACGGTTGTTCACTACAGTTATATGATTATTAACATCTAATTAATAACAATTTTAAGCCATCACGGTTGTTCACTACAGTTATATGATTATTAATATCGAGTTAAAAACAATTTTAAGCTGTCACGGTTGTTCACTACAGTTATATGATTATTAACATAACACTATTTAGTAAATTTATTTGTTATTGTTAATAAAACATTTTTGGTTATTTTTATTACCATATTATATGTTTCATTAATAGGTAACAAATGCATGTTATGCTTCCTTTAAAAGGTAACACATTTTTTTTCCTAGGCAACTGCGGTGGCCTTCCTTAGAAGCGGCCTTCCCTAGCCAATTGAGGTGGCCTCCTTTAGAAGCTCCTAGGGAACTAGGCAACTGCGGTGGCCTCCCTGGGTTTCTGTGATGGCCTGTTAGGCCTCTATGATGGCCTGTAAAGTGGCCTACTAACCTGAAATCGGACATGTCGCTGGAACATGGCGGGCGCGTTAGATCCTCTCTTGTACTCGACGCGGAACGACATCGGCGACAGCACGCTGTGTGACAGCTCCGCTATCTGTCAACATGACAGGTTTGACAGTTGGTCACGTGACACGACGTAGGCACAATAACAACAGTCGACACCAAGGACGTATACAGGGTTATTATTAATTAAGTTAATAAATTAAATAAGCCGGTAAGCGCAGCGTAGGACGTCCACCCACAAGATGGACAGACGACCTAAAAGAGACAGCAGGGAAACGCTGGATGCAGGCCGCTTCCAACCGGCCCTTTTGGAGATCGATGGGGGAGGCCTATGTCCAGCAGTGGACGTCCTATGACTGAAATGATGATGAACTAAGGGGGAAAAAATAGAATTGGAAAATATTTTCGGTAGAATGGTAAGCAGATTTGGTACGTAGAATGGATGGAGGATGAACATTTTAGGATTGATAATACTGGTACCGGTACTGGTATAAATTGGTATATGTAGCCAATCAAAGTAGTCACCAAAACCAAAGACACGTCCTATGGCTGAAATGATGGTGATGATGAATAAATTAAACAAATTGATTTGGATGACATAATATTGGCGTCAGTAACAGATTTTTTCAATTAATTTGATTTAAAAGCCCAAACTACTAATCCGATTATGATCAACATATATCATTTCAAATGAATAAATATTAGATATTTAGATAGCCCGTTGGTTCAGTTGGTAGTGAACCTGCCTTCTGAGCCTGAGGGCGTGGGTTCGATTCCCACCTAGGACAAACATTCATGTGATGAACATTTGTGTTTGTTCTATATCTGGTTGTTAATATCTATTTAAGTATGTATTTAAAACTATATATGTATGTATATCAGTCTCTGGCAGCCATATCACAAGCTTTGCTTAGTTTGGGGTCAGATGACCGTGTGTGCAAAAATGTCTCGAATATTTATTATTTTTTCAAATGGGTTCATATTTGTCGGAGTTGTGAGGTAAAAACCAACGTAGGCCGCATCATCGCTTAACATCAGACAAGATGGTGGTCACAGTGAGCCGTCAATCTTCTAAGTCTGCATGCTTCATCTTCGACCACATCGTCGCTTACCAACAGGCGAGTTGGTGGCCAAACGCGGAATTACCCGCACTAAAAAAAACCGCAGAATTTCAAGAGAATAAAGAAAAGCGCCATCTATTGGTATGAGTTGCGCTTCTCTTGAAATGCTGCGGAACTTGACTGCGATACTAGCGCTACGGTAATTTGTAGAACTCTTCCGTACATTATCTGACTGCAGCGCTTACGGAAGTTCGAGACAACCTATAACACGCTCAAATTAGGGCGCCATCTAAGTTTATACATTTTAGGCTACGCTCTAATGCTCCGCTATTGGCTGGGCATAGATTCTGATGCACTCTAAACTAAACTAAATTTGACAGCTCTAAAATTGTTGCCATCCTTCTCTCACATATTAAAATGAAAAGAGAGGAAGATAATTTTAGTCCTGTCAGATTGGTTTAGTTTAGTGAGTGTATGACAGAATCGATGCCATTGATTCTGATGTTCTCTAAACTAAACTAAATTTGACAGCTCTAAAATTGTTGCCATCCTTCTCTCACATATTAAAATGAAGTGGTTACAATCTGGGTGTCTTCAAATCACGAGTTAATCAGTTTCTACTAGGTAAGTGTGCTCCAACGTAGACCGCATCATCGCTTAACATCAGGCGTGATGGTGGCCAAACGAAAGCCTATTAATAGGCATGATGGCTAATTTTTTTTTATAACCTCATAAAAAAGCTGATCATAAACAGAGCACATCGACAAAATTAAAATTAGTTCAAAAATAAATAAGATATAAGCATTTTAATTTCATGCTAGACAGAGAGCGCACTATACTGAGCCGTGACGTCACGGCTCAGGAGCGCCATACAAATGATATACTAACACACGCTTTGTGAGAAAGGGATAGAACATCCCCTCTCTATCCCCACCTAAAACTTTAAATACTCATATCTCAGAGATTTATCAGCCAATTCAAATTATTTTTTCAGTTTGTTAAATGTATTTACTTATATTCATCGCTAAACAGGTTATTTGTAATAAATTAAACATTAGGACACACCTATTATAAAAAAAAATATTATAATAGGCAGATAATTTTAGTCCTGTCAGATTGGTTTAGTTTAGTGAGTGGTATGACAGAATTAATCGACGCCATTGAGGCCTATTCCGTCATACCACTCACTAAACTTAACCACTAAAATTATCTACCTCTCTTTTAATTTTAATACGTGAGAGAAGGATGGTAACAAATTTAGAGCTGTCAAATTTAGTTTAGTTTAGAGTGCATCAGAATCGATGCCACTGTCTTTCCTCTTAGTCTATCTTCCTTGGTAATACTAACACTAAGGAAAGCGTGTATAAGGTCCGCCTTGACAGTGGCGAGGGGCTTCCCCTTCACTAGTGCCGTGAAAGTTTCTTCTTTGTCTGCCGACAGTAGCAGCGATCCGAACCACGACCGCTTCGTCAGCTCCGGAGACGACTCCGGAGTCAAATGGACTTCTTCTGATGACGCTGGAAACAAATTAAGGGTTGGGTTGGGTTCGATTCCCACCTAGGACAAACATTTGTGTGATGAACATTTGCGTTTGTTCTATATCTGGTTGTTAATATCTATTTAAGTATGTATTTAAAACTATATATGTATGTATATCAGTCTCTGGCAGCCATATCACAAGCTTTGCTTAGTTTGGGGTCAGATGACCGTGTGTGCAAAAATGTCACGAATATTTATTTATTTACATAAGTGTTTTTTTTAAATAAAAAGTACGGCAAATAAAACTGGCCAAGTGCGTGTCGGGCTTGCACTGAGGGTTCCGTACCACCACAAAATACAATAATTATCAATTTAAAAAACCGACTTTTTAAAAGATGGCATTACGATTCGGTGAAAGGAAATGAAACTAACGAAATTACCAGTTATAACTTTGTAATGAACTGAAACTTGTCACCAACTCGCACTTGGCCATTATTTATTGTTGTTATACTTTAGAGTGTGACTATAATCATGCCAAGTTTGACGCTTGTACGTATTACCGTTTTTACATTAGAGCTAATACAAAAAGAAGTTTTTTGTATGGGGACCCCATTTCGTTTTTATATTTTGACTTTTTTATTAGTTATTAGTTAATCCACCTTAACGTTACATATTCTGTGAAAATTTCAACTGGCTATCTATTACAGTTCGAAAGATACAGCCGTTAATAGGTAGGATGGACGGACGGACATACATACAGACAGACAGCGAACGCTTAGTAATATGGTTCAGTTTTTCCCTTTGGGTACAGAACCCTAAAAATATCGTTTATTTTTACTATAGATAGCATGTTTTTTTTTTTATATTTAACATTTGTTTCTTTACAAATTACAACATTAGACCGATCTCATATTCTTATTTTAATCGCATTGTAGTCTTGTAGTCGGATTTTAATAGCCTATAAAAAATGCCGTCGTAGCCCATTTGGGAGACCACTAGACTTGAAAGCGTGAGGTCGCGGGTTCAAACCCCGGGCCCGTACCAATGAGCTCTATGGAGTTTATGTACGGATTTTCATACGGTGAAGGAAAACATCGTGAGGAAACCTGCATACGTACGGAGAAGGAATATTCAATGGCGTGTGTGAATCCACCAACCCGCACTGGGCCAGCGTGGTGGATATGGCCCAATCACCCTTTCGGGGGTAGGCTAAAAGTCCAGCAGTGGACGATTAAAAGGCAGTGGATGATGAATGTTCACAGACTTACCCTGCATTTTCCGTCTGTGGAAGCGCGGGGAGCCAAGGAAAGAGTTTTTGATGGTGGCGAGACGAACGCGCCACGGAGCCGCCGCGCCGCCCGCCACGCCTGCGCCACTCGGCACTCCTGTCACACAAATGTCACTGTCAATGTCACAATAAACAAGTTTTATTTGTTTCCCCAGTGAGGATTTTGGCGTCGCACTTTTATTCATTGGCCAGTGTACAAGTATTAAATTATTATCAAGTTTGATAATAATTCTCTGTGAGGATTTTGGCGTCTCACTTTTGTTCATTTGCCAGTGTCAAGTATTAAATTATCATCAAGTTTGATGATATGTAGTCAAACAAGTCAGTCACAGTTAGAGTCAAGCAAAGTAAGTCACGGTCAAGTCAAACTCATGCTCCAGTAAAGCGGTGGAGGCTTTACAAGAGGCTTCTATGGAGTTTTGGAATCAACACATAAATAAATAAATAAATATAAAACATACATGAATAGACATGTTTCACCTCGTTACATCACTAAGCCACACTCGAGCACGTTCACGAGCACTTAATTAATAATAATCCACCATTATTACACATTAACACATGAAAATACTCTATGAGATCGAATCCGAAATGAGGAGATCCATAGACGAACAAAAGTCACCGTCATAGCCCACCGGATTAGCAAGTTGAAGTGGCAGTGGGCAAGGCACATATCACGCAGAACAGCTGGCCGACGGGGCCGAAAGGTTCTGGAATGGAGACCACGGACCGGTAAGCGCAGCGTAGGACGTCCACCCACAAGATGGACAGACGACCTAAAAGAGACCGCAGGGAAACGCTGGATGCAGGCCGCTTCCAACCGGCCCTTTTGGATATCGATGGGGGAGGCCTATGTCCAGCAGTGGACGTCCTATTGCTGAAATGATGATAATGATGATGATGATGACATGAAAATACACAAGTTTCTCCCAACGATAAGATCCCCGATGATTTATATCACCAGATAAATCACCATTTTCACCCGACGCTAACAGATGGGTGTTATAAGCTTAACGTCTGTATATGAGCATGCCTATGGCATCCAAACGGCTAAACCAATTTTGATAAAAACAACTATTTGAAAGGCTACTTGATAGTGTCCTTCGCTATGATAAAAAAAAACCAGCCATTTAAAAAAATCACCAGGCATTTCTAAATTTATATTTGTTTTAATATGTGAACCACCGGAGGATGGGCAGCAGCGTCTTATTAGCACACGGTGGACGTACTGCGTTCCCCAAGCCGCCTGCCAAGCGTGGGGATAATGGCAACACCCCTCTCTAACAGGGACGGCCTTTGTCCAACAGTGGACGTTTGATGGCTGCTGATGATGATGATGTGGGAAAAAAACATACCTGTAATGGTACCAAGGTTAGGGAAAAGAGACGGCTGAACGGTGGGCTGAGCCGAGCTCGGAGGCCCGGGCAGAGATGACCTCTCTCGCACTGGAAATAACAATCAAAATCGAACATTAATTTGCAACTTCATAATACGGGCCACAGAAAAGTTTTTTTTTTTGTTTAATTTAGAACTACTGTCAAGGCATTTTTGTAAGAAATTTGTTGTAGCCAGTTGTAGCCACCCATATAAACGAAACGTCAGTCATTAGAAATCAGCAACTGTGACGCGGACAAAGACCATTGAGACCTAAAAAGGTGAGGTCCAAGTTCTTTGGATGCGGAGTTCGACGCGTTGACATAAATAAGAATGTTCAATCAAGGTGCTGTCATAATGCCTGTCATAATTTTCCTCATCATTTCCGTTCTATTTACTTCTCTTTTCTGTTGTACGGGCAGGTTTACGGACGTTTTTACCCGTTTTTCTTCCGTTTTTTTTACGGAACATTAGAGCGTAGCTCGGAACATTTGCCTAAAACGGTATAAACTTAGATGGCGCCGCAATTTGAGCGTGTTATAGGTTGTCTCGAACTTCCGTAAGCGCTGCAGTCAGATAATGAAAGGGTTCTACAAATTACCGTAGCGCTAGTATCGCAGTCAATTTTCGCAACATTTCAAGGGAATAAAGAAAAGCGCCATCTGCTGGTATGGGTCACGCTTCTCTTGAAATGCTGCGAAACTTAACTGCGATACTAGCGCTACGGTAATTTGTAGAACCCTTTCATTATCTGACTGCAGCGCTTACGGAAGTTCGAGACAACCTATAACACGCTCAAATTGCGGCGCCATCTAAGTTTATACCGTTTTAGGCAAATGTTCCGAGCTACGCTCTAATGTTCCGCTATTGTCTTTCCTCTTAGTCTATCTTCCTTGGTAATACTGAAGGGTATGTCATCATTATGAACAACTTATACTATGTGACCAAAACTGAAATCGCGAGGAAAAAAAACAGGTGTTCCCAAAGGTCATTGACACTCGACAAAATGTATGGAACAGCTGATTTTATTCACGATTAATGACCTCCTTTCGGCTTAGTACAGTCTATATGCGTACCCCTGTAAATATTCTTTGTTTGTCTGACCCAATGACAATATAACCACTTGACTGCTCATCCTTTACCCCGCATGTTCTAACATGTCAACCTAAACTATTACGAGCGGGGCCAATCCTAGGCGCGAATTCGGTATGTAAAGTTTTTTTTTGTATTTTTTTATATTTTTATTTCGTAGATAAGGCTATTTTAAGAAACTAATTTCAATATTTTTGTTTTCTATTGAGTAGTTATTTAACAAAAAAAATTGAAAATTGAAATTATGTGACGTCATCATATAGCACAAAATTTCGTTGCGTTGAGAAGCCTAAAAAAGCACCCCATATAGGCAGCCCTAAAAAAACCAGACAGTCAAACCACAGAAATGAAAAAATATTCTATTCTGTGTTACGAACAGTGTGTCAAATGTATAATATTTTTATTCTTAAAAGGCACAAAAAATAAAATGCTACAATGTGACGTCATTTAGAGGTCAATGAAAGTCGGATGATTTCTTAGTTTTATGTTAAAATAAATGACATCTTATTGTTTTAAAAGGTCAGAGTAGAAAAATAAGGGTTAGTAACATAAAATCTCGAAACGGTTTTGGAATTGGCATAGGTAAATTTTTTTTAGCATACCGAATTGAATGAATGACTTTTGATTCTCCAATCACAAGCTGCCCCCCGCGACCGACGTGGCATCATTTTGCAAAAGGGAATTTTGACTACATGCGCGGTTTTTTGTGTTTTTTTTTATCTGTACCCTTAGTACAAGTTTTGATAGTATTCGAAAACTTTTTTTCGTTTCCGTATTGTTCCATACATTGCTGGGCTGAAAGGTATTCGAAAACTTTTTTCGTTTTCGTATTGTTCCATACATTGCTGGGCTGAAAGGTATTCGAAAACTTTTTTTCGTTTCCGTATTGTTCCATACATTGCTGGGCTGAAAGGTATTCGAAAACTTTTTTTCGTTTTCGTATTGTTCCATACATTGCTGGGCTGAAAGGTATTCGAAAACTTTTTTCGTTTTCGTATTGTTCCATACATTGCTGGGCTGAAAGGTATTCGAAAACTTTTTTTCGTTTTCGTATTGTTCCATACATTGCTGGGCTGAAAGGTATTCGAAAACTTTTTTCGTTTACGTATTGTTCCATACATTGCTAGGCTGAAAGGTATTCGAAAACTTTTTTTCGTTTTCGTATTGTTCCATACATTGCTGGGCTGAAAGGTATTCGAAAACTTTTTTCGTTTTCGTATTGTTCCATACATTGCTGGGCTGAAAGGTATTCGAAAACTTTTTTCGTATTAGAGTGAAGCAATCTATACCGCCGATTACTACCGATTTTAGTTCCACCACGTTTCCGCTGGAGGCGCTTTACTACAATGTATGGAACAATACGTAAACGAAAAAGGGTACAGACCGAAAAGGTCTGATCAAAACGTATTGTTACAAAGAGGTCTGTTGTAAAGGTACATTTAGCAGGTCGGTAAGTGTGGGCGTGGTTATTGCAGGGTTGTTATTTACCTCTGTGCGTTTGTGAGGGGCTGTGAGGCCTGACCGCGACTGAGGAGGAGACCATCGGAGACTCGTTGATTATTATCACCGCCTCGCCGGGCTCCCCGCCTGGGGGCAAGCAAACAAGGCGATTGAAGCTTTTTTTTCTCGCGCACTGAGGGTTCCGTACCAACACAAAATTCAATAACGAAATTACCGGTTATAACTTGGTAATGAACATAAACTTGTGTAAGCAACTTGTTTAGCATGATGCCAGAAAAACATAAGAATGAGATGGAATGAATGTTAATAAGTAGGTTAGAAAGAGTGCAAGGATAGAATGGAACGTAACAACAGTGTGAATGAGATGAATAGATGCGAGATATGTGTAAGTATGAAAGAGTAGATAAAGCTTAAAATGTATGAATGAGATAGTTAATTAAATATGTATAGTGTAAGAGAGAGATAGAAATGAAGATAATTTAGAAGGACGCCATTTGTTTCGATACACCTTCTTACATGGCGCTGCGGACAGGACTTACTCACCGACTCGCACTTGGGCATTTTTTATTATTTGTTGGTTTACTTTAGAGTGTGTACTATAATCATGTTAAGTATACCCTTGTATGTATTACCGTTTTTACATTAGAGCTAATACAATAATACGTAAACAAAATACGTTTGTTGTATGTACCCCCCTTTCGTTTTTACTTTCTGTCTTTTTATCATTTGTTAGTCAATCCGTCGTAACATTACATATTCTGTGAAAATTTCAACTGGCTATCTATTACGGTTCGAAAGATACAACCGTTTAAAGGTAGGACAGACGGACAGACAGACATCGTAGGCTTAGTAATAGGTTCCCGTTTTTGCCCTTTGGATACGGAACCCTAAAAATGTGTGAAGGTTGTTTGCTGGATAGAGATTTATGGTGTGTTCCATTGCATCCCTAAAACAGGGAGTCCTAGCACCTATAATGACTGTGAAGCGTTTTGTTTTTTTTAATATAGAATTTATCTACTTTGTGCCATTTGACTCGCCTGATGGTAAGCGACGTTGCGGCCGAGGATGGAACACGTTTATATAGAAGAAATCTATATACTCTAGCCTTGAAGATGCCTAGTGACATCATCAGCCAGAAGACGTCCACTGCTGAACATAGGCCTCCCCCTTTAACCTCCACACTGAACGACAGCCTGCCTTTTGCATCCACTGGATGCCAGCGACTCTCACAATGTCGTCGGTCCAACTAGTGGGAGTGGTCTAGTGGTCCTATCTACGCTACGCTGACCAAGTCTTCTTGCATTGACTTACTTATGTTGAGGCTTATTGTGGGTCCAGTAGAGTACTTACTTATGTTGAGACTTATTGTGGGTCCAGTAGAGTACTTACTTATGTTGGGGCTTATTGTGGGTCCAGTAGAGTACTTACTTATGTTGAGACTTATTGTGGGTCCAGTAGAGTACTTACTTATGTTGAGGCTTATTGTGGGTCCAGTAGAGTACTTATGTTGAGACTTATTGTGGGTCCAGTAGAGTACTTACTTATGTTGAGGCTTATTGTGGGTCCAGTAGAGTACTTACTTATGTTGAGACTTATTGTGGGTCCAGTAGAGTACTTACTTATGTTGAGGCTTATTGTGGGTCCAGTAGAGTTCGCCCTTTGGTGGTGATGTTCACGGATTGACGGCGACGCTGGAAACAAAGACAGGCAATCAAAAATATATTTTTTTAGTATATGAACCTGACAAGTAAGGGTAGGACTCGAGCGCTGAGGGTTCCGCTGGGCAGAATACACAGAGAGCGAGTCCAAACAAAAAATAAAAGTTGAAATATTGAAAGCATTACTTTGTAGTGGACAATAAGGTTCTTCCATACATTCCAACTACAAAATTTAAGTTTGTAATAGCAAAAGTTTTTTTTTATTATTATGATAAAACTTCAAATTAACGACTTTTGGACTTTTTCCTTTATATGTGCTGTGAGACCTTGCTTCTTGCCTAATTTCATGATTCTAGGTCAACGGGAAGTACCCTATAGGTTTTGATTCCCTTATGAAATCGCAAAATATGCGACATAAACGTTCATATCTTTTGATTGCGTTGACTTACAACTTTTATTTTTTCACAGCCGAGAGAAACCGTAGAACACGTTTGAAACAAATTTCAACTTGATACCTTTACGCGTTCTTGAGAAAAAGGGACAACATAGTGACCCTATAAGGGTTCCGATTTTTCCTTTAAAAATGAGCTGTCTCATATATTTTGTCGGGAGTAAATGATTTTTGTATGGAACGACTGGGTTTTGTACGCGACAAGCAACGTTGAACACTAAGCAAGCGACATAACGTCTAAATTGGAGTAAATGTGACATTGCGAACTATATAATTGGTGTCTAAACTCTGAACAGATATTACGCTAAAATAAATACAAAACGATTGTTATTTGATGATTGATCATATTACGACTAGAAAAACTTAATAAAATATCTTTTTGGACAAATATTGTAAACTACCATTACAAAAGATATTTTTTTCACTGGAAACTCCTTTGTTTACATAAAATATCTGGAGAGTTTTGGCGCCAACGCGGAAAAAACATGTCGGCTCGTTGGATTATTTTCCTAAACTTGTGTATTTTCGAGTGTTAATGTGTACTAAATGGTGAATTATTATTCATTAAGTGCTCGTAAACGTGCTCGAGTGTGGAGAGTGATATAACGAGGTGAAACGTGTCTTTTCGTGTTGTTTCCAAAACTCCATAGGAGCCTCTTGTAAAGTCTTCACCACTTTACAGGGGCATGAGTTCGACTTGACCGTGACTTACTTAGCTTGACTCTGACTGTGACTATGACTTGTTTGACGCTAATAAGACAAAATGAACTGTTTAATATTACGAGTAAAGGACATTGAATCCACGCTCATGAAGATTTTAACAAAAAAAAAAAATATATATATATCTGGAGTTTTGGCGCCAACGCGGAAAAAACATGTCGGCTCGTTGGATTATTTTCCTAAACTTGTGTATTTTCGAGTGTTAATGTGTAGTAAATGGTGAATTATTATTCATTAAGTGCTCGTAAACGTGCTCGAGTGTGGTCAAGTGATATAACGAGGTGAAACGTGTCTTTTCGTGTTGTTTCCAAAACTCCATAGGAGCCCCTTGTAAAGTCTCCACCACTTTACAGGGGCATGAGTTTGACTTGACCGTAACTTACTTAGCTTGACTCAGACTGTGACTATGACTTGTTTGACTCTATTAAGACTATGTAAACTTATTAATATTGCGACTAAAGGACATTGAATCCACGGTCATGAACATTTTTACAAAAAAAAAACATAAAATATCTAAAATTAAAAAACAGAGTATAGGTATGTACAACGACGCTCGGATGATTTTAGACAGAGAAAATAGTTTTTTTTTTTTTTTTTCTCTCAGAGATTGTGACTATAAGTATTACCCTGTTTTAAGCTGTCACGGTTGTTCACTAAAGTTACATGATTATTTACGGGATATTTACCGTGGTAAGGTTGTGGAATGAGCTCCCGATATTTCGGCGCAATATCGGGAGCTCACTCCACAACCTTACCACGGTAAATATCCCGTGAATAATCAAATTCTATAGGTATTGTATCCTGAAAATCATACCTAGAGGAGATCCTGGCGTAGCGGGTGTCCCTCCCAGAGACGACACGCGATGCGGCGTGTGACCTGCTGTTATGGTAAACAATTATTGTAACTTAGTTCAATGTGTTAAGTTCTTAAAGTTGCCTGGAAAACATCAGTTTTAGGCATACAAATGTTTTTTTTTTTTTGTTTAAATTAGAACGGCTGTCAAGACATTTTTGCAAGAAATTTGTTGTAGCCAGTTGCACCCATATAAACAAAACGTCGGTCATTCGAAATCAGTTAGCAACTGTGATGCGGACAAAGAACTTTGAGACCTAACCCAAAAAGGTGCAAGTTCTTTGGATGCGGAGTTCGACGCGTTGACATAAATAAGAATGTTCAATCAAAGTTCTGTCATAATGCCTGGTAACACATTTTCCTTCTCATTTCCGTTCTATTTACTTCTCTTTTCTGTGGTTTTAGCGATAAGGCCATTTGTGAGGTCGTCAGTTTCTATTTTTGTATTAGCTCTAATGTATAAACGGTAATACGTACAAGCGTCAAACTTGGCATGATTATAGTACACACTCTAAAGTATAACTACAAATAATAAATAATGGCCAAGTGCGAGTCGGTGTCAAATTTCTGTTCATTACCAAGTTATAATTGTGTTATACTCGAGCGCCTGTAGCAAACTGCGTAGCAATTACTCCGACGACTTTGGAAGGCGTTATAATAACTGGTAATTCGGGTACTTGGACAACCTTATTGTATTTTGTGGTGGTACGGAACCCTCAGTGCTCGAGCCCAACTCGCACTTGGCCGGTTTATTTAAATAATAGGTTAGGTCACTTGCGTAAATTTGGGTACGTCTATTCTCGGCTCGTCTCCGCTAGAAATACAACTTAATTGAGAATCCCCTCGTTTTTTTTGGAGTCGGTTAATAAGCAGTTGGTTACCGGGCGGTGAGGCGGAGAGCTGGGGGCTGCTCCGGCCGTCGTGCCGACGCCCTGACGCGGACCTGCTGCAAAAAACACAAAAGTTAAATGGAATAATGGAAAAAGATTCATCCGTACCCAGAAAGACCTCATCGTGAGCTAGCGTGAGCCGAGTTTTGGTTAGGTTAGGTTAGTTTTTTTTTTGCACGTTTGTGACTCTATAGGCAATGGCGTCGATTCTGTCATACCACTCACTACTAAACCAATCTGACAGGACTAAAATTATGTGCCTCTCTTTTCATTTTAATATGTGAGAGAAGGACGGCAACAATTTTAGAACTGTCAAATTTAGTTTAGTTTAGAGAACATCAGAATCGATGCCATTGGCATCGATTCTGTCATACCACTCACTAAACCAATCTGACAGGACTAAAACTATCTGCCTCTCTTTTCATTTTAATATGTGAGAGAAGGACGGCAACAATTTTAGAACTGTCAAATTTAGTTTAGTTTAGAGAACATCAGAATCGATGCCATTGGCGTCGATTCTGTCATACCACTCACTAAACCAATCTGACAGGACTAAAACTATCTGCCTCTCTTTTCTTCTTAATATGTGAGAGAAGAACGGCAACAATTTTAGAACTGTCAATTTTGTTTAGTTTAGAGAACATCAGAATCGATGCTATTGGCGTCGATTCTGTCATACCACTCACTAAACTAAACCAATCTGACAGGACTAAAACTAACTGCCTCTCTTTTCATTTTAATATGTGAGAGAAGGACGGCAACAATTTTAGAACTGTCAAATTTAGTTTAGTTTAGAGAACATCAGAATCGATGCTATTGGCGTCGATTCTGTCATACACTAAACTAAACCAATCTGACAGGACTAAAACTATCTGCCTCTCTTTTCATTTTAATATGTGAGAGAAGGACGGCATCAATTTTAGAACTGTCAAATTAAGTTTAGTTTAGAGAACATCAGAACCGATGCCATTGTATCTCCATGTTTCATCACTTCAGTCTTCCATGTTACCACTGCTGGGACTCAGGCCTTATTTCAGAGAGAGGATAGTCCCTAATCCACCATGCTGGCCCAGTGCATGTTGGCGAATGTCATATCTTAGAACTTTTGAGGTTCTAGGACATATCGGTTTTTTCACGATGTTTTTGAGCGATGGCATCGGAACTGCACATAATTTATTTAGGTATTAAATAAGTGATTGGTGCTGGGCCGAGGTTCGAACTGGGTGCCGTCAGATTGTAAAGCGCACTTGCTACCGCTTGGCCACCATAGCTCTATCTAGATCATCATCATCATTTAAATTATCATAATAAGTAGTTAATATGCTGTGTAAAAATATTAGTAACACTATCAAACCCATAGATGGGAGAAGACGCTGGATCCCAGAAATACAGTGCAAACTAGTTCGGGATACAGACACTTCAATATATAAAATGTACCGTTACTATGTTCCCAATAAATGATTGATTGATCATTTCAGCCGTAGGACGTCCACTGCTGGACATAGGCCTCCCCCATCGATCTCCAAAAGGGCCGGTTGGAAGCGGCCTGCATCCAGCGTTTCCCTGCGGTCTCTTTTAGCTCGTCTGTCCATTTTCTTTGCCATCTGTCGTTAGTCTATCTCAATGTTTTTTTTTTTTTTTATTTTTATTGATTATTATAATTTTTTGATAGAATAATACCTGAATTGCGACCGTCGGGGCGTAATCGGCGAACCCTCGCTTATTTGACCAAAGTGCGCCGACTGACCGTTTACCTGAAACATACAAATTACACACGTCTTGTACTGTTACGGCAGAGACAAAAAACGTCCAATGAACGTAAAAATGTGTGCCCCGAGGCACACATAATCAACATTCTGTACCCCCGGTGGAAAAGTTTCCCCAGGGCGTGATCTGCAATGGCTTAGGAAGTCCATAAATCTGCATGATCTAATTCCTTCCTGCCCATTTTTCTATCCGACTGCCAGAGTGGGCGAGTGCCTATTTGATTCCACTTTTATTGTGTGAACTGCTAGTCTGTGGAATGCGCTAATCCCCAATAGCTTGTACTTTTATGTATTCTGTGCAGATAGTTACAATCTGGGTGTCTTCACGTCGCGAGTGAATGGTTTCTTCTAGGCTAGCGTGCTCCATCGTAGACCATTCCTGATGTTCCTATGAGAAGGATGACAAATTGATTGTGATGTTCCTATCAGAATTTTTGGAAACTGATTGTGATGTTCCTATCAGAATGATGGGAAATTGATTGTGATGTTCCTATCAGAATGATGGAAAATTGATTGTGATTATCCTATCAGAATGATGGGAAACTGATTGTGATGTTCCTATCAGAATTATGGGAAACTGTTTGTGATGTTCCTATCAGAATTATGGGAAACTGATTGTGATGTTTCTATCAGAATTATGGGAAACTGATTGTGATGTTCCTACCAGAATGATGGGAAACTGATTGTGATGTTCCTATCAGAATTATGGGAAACTGTTTGTGATGTTCCTATCAGAATTATGGGAAATTGATTGTGATGTTCCTATCAGAATTATGGGAAACTGATTGTGATGTTCCTACCAGAATGATGGGAAACTGATTGTGATGTTCCTATCAGAATTATGGGATACTGATTGTGATGTTCCTATCAGAATGATGGGATACTGAATGTGATGTTCCTATCAAAATGATGGGAATTTGATTGTGTCCACAGAGATGCGTGATGGACAATCGCATACAAATTGTGATTAACGGCAATCAGGATCTGAACTGACGCCAGACTGAATCTGTAACCTCTGTCTTACCCTGCAAGTGTCGAGTCGTTTCCTAGGCGGGTCGAGAGGGGCGGGCGGGGCGGGCGGTCGCGGTTCATCGTCTCTCGCCGGCCGCCGTCTCTTTCTCTCCAGTAACAGGAAATATATCACTTTCTCTGTATTGTGGCTGAAATAATAATATGATAGTCATTAAAATTTTGTAGGTATAGTTTTGGTGCCAAGGTGGAAACACGTATTAATCACTAGCAGTCCGCCCCAGCTTCGCACGGGTATAGATTATAGCCTATGTCATCCGGGGATAGTGTAGCTGCCCAACAGTGGAAGAATTTTTAAAATCGGTCCAGTACTTTTTGAGTCAATTCGTTACAAACATACTTACATACAAATCTTTCCTCTTTATAATATTAGTACATATAGATTGTGTTATTTTCTAAAACTTGTATTTGTGGTATTTGTGGGTGTCGTCACAGCCCTTTAGTCCACGTTTGTAAATGAATTTTTGTAACCAGCTACGAACATGTTTTTTTTCTTGTTTGATAACCAGCTACGAAAATAGAATAAAATTGCTATTTTCGTAACCAGCTACGAAAATGGATTTATTATTCTCTGTTCATAACTGGTTATTAAAACAGAATTAAATCCATTTTTTGTAACTTAATAACTGTAATAAAATACAATGAAGAGAGGAATTAACACAAGTAAACAAAAAATTTTTGTAGATTGGATGTTAGCAATTTTTTAGGTCAGATTGTTGGTCAGATTAATCTGACCTACGGGATTTCTGCTCCCGTTGTTCAGACTGATTTGACATTATGTTATTTTTACATATTCAAGAGAGTGGTATACTCCTTTTACTAATCTTAGATATTTTATGTAAACAAAGGGGTTACCAGTGCAAAAAATATCTTTCATAATGGTAGTTTACAATATTTGACCAAAAAAATATTTCATTATGTTTTTCTAGTCTTAATATGAACAATTATAAAATAAAAATCGTTTTATACTATTTATATTAATGTAATATCTGTTCTATACAATGTTATGATAAAAAAATATTTTTTGGTAGAAAATATTTTATCATACTGGTAGGACGGTAGTGGTTCTAAACATTTCTGCCCAACGTTTGATTTGACCTCTATTTCCTCTAACATAATAGTCAACGCCTCTATAATCAACGCCATCTATTACAATCATTTAATGTTTTTTATAAATTTTTTGAACTATCAGAGTATTCCCCATTGTACCGCGCGAGAGCAAAGCCGAGGAAAATAGAAAGTAAAATATTGAACATATGTGAAAAAAGTTTTGAGCAACTGGCATGTCACTTTGACAGTGACTTTTCGTGACATTTCTTTGTTTACATAAAATATCTAAGATTTGTGAAAGGAGTATAGATAACTTACTGTGAACTAAGCAGTTCCTGAATAAGCTTGTCTCTCTGCTTAAAACATCCCAGACTGCATATCGCCTGAAAAACATAAAAATATCTCTACATAGCATAAATTAAAAATGTATCGTTTGATCAAATGGGACGGCGATGTCTGAATCGCAACAGGGAAAGAAATTGACTATTTATTTTATGTATGCTACCATCGCTCCATAGGTAAACTCATGACTGCTTTTTCCAATATCCATGTGTTGCCATGGTAGCCTATTTGGGAGACTGCTAGACTTGAATGTGTGAGGTCGCGTGTTCAAATCCCGGGCCAGTATCAATGAGCTCTTTGGAGCTTATGTAATGATTTTCATACCACTGGCTTTTCAGTGAAGGAAATCTGCATACGTATAGAGAAGAAATTGTGAATCCACCGACCCGCAACTGGGCCAGAGTGGTGGATATGACCCAATCGCCCTTTCGGTGGTAGGTTGAAAGTCCAGCAATGCTGATTATGCTATATGTTGGAAGGTATACCTGCAACACGTCAGGGTCTAGGGCATCTGCAGAAGGTAGAACCCTGGTTTGCACAACCTCCATCATGGGCAGTTCCTGTTCCAACTCCCCTCGTCCACCGGCTGTCACCCACGGGTGCCGGGTTATTTCTGATAACTGGAAACAAATATAATTTTGCTTTTCGCTTTATAATGCTTTTATTCACTTTTTAGGTTTCTGTACCTAAAGGGTAATAACAAGACCCTATTACTAAGCCTACCATGTCTGTCTGTCCATCTGTCCGTTCTACCTTTAAACAGCTGTATCTTTCGAAATTTTCAGGTGAAATTTTCACATAATATGAAATGTCACGGCGGATTAACTGAGAAATAATAAAAAAGTCAAAAAGTAAAAACTAAAGTGGCTCCCCAAACAACAAACGTGTTTTTTTTAACGTATTTTTGTATTAGCCCTTATGGAAAAACAGTAATACATACAAGTGTCAAACTCGGAATGATTATAGTACACACTCTAAAGTATAACAAAAAATAATAAATAGAGGCCAAGTGTGAGTCGGTGACAAATTTCTGGTCATTATCAAGTTTTAAGTGGTAATTCACTTACTTGGATGACCTTATCATTTCTTTCACCGAATCGAAATGCCATCTTTTACTAATTTTGAAGTTGGTTTTTCAAATTGATTATTATTGTATTTTGTGTTGGTACGGAACCCTCAGGGGGTCTAGACAAGAGCCACACATTGACAATGACATTAGCATGAGAGAAATTATCTCAAGCTAATGTCATTTTCATACAATTTCATCTTTCCGCAGGCGTGAACGCTAACAGTGTGTGGCTCTTGTCTAGACCCCCAGTATGCGAGCCCGACTCACCGGTTTATTTACACAATAAGCACCATAGTGAGACTTATAAAGTTTGCTCGATGATTAAACAAATGTTGCTGGGACATTTTTCTCACCCCGTATATAAATCACCTTTGAATGAAAAAATAATTAATGAAATTAGATTCCTATATTGATTTTCTTTGTAGGTTTAATCTTTGTAGGTTTAATTACAGTTGTATGATGTTCAACTTACAGTCATTCTTTTTTCGGGGTTGACCTCGATCATTCCTCGGAGAAGCTGCTGGCAGTCAGGAGGGACGAAGTGAGGCACGTGGAACACTCCTCGTTTCACCTGCAATTTTTTATTAATGTTTAACTATCGCGCGGGACAAACATCAGTGTCTTTCACCTGGTGGAGGACCATGCGAATCAATATCAATCATTTTTACATTATTATTAAGTCTCGATAAATCTCTACATTTTTAGAAAGTGAGGCCCGTGTCGGCCTATTTATAGAAAGTGCAATATAATTATGAATAGTTTTTTCACCAAGTCCAAGTACCAGGAATGCATAAACCATGAAGAGGTTTTGCCCTTGCGACCCGTGATCACACTATTTGTGAATTAGAGTGAAATACCTCTCCATTGATTCTGCTATCCTGGTACTTGGTAACGACAAATTCAAATAAGTCTTATCTGTTTTAAAATTCATGGCAGGATTCATTCTTTCGACCAGAAGTACAGAACTTCTAAGTCTTCTTCGATTGTCTACAGAATGGTGTCGTAGTATAAGAACAGTAAACTATAAATATAGAAGTTATAGCAAAGGAATCCACGAGGAAAATGAAAATTTTTACCTTTTCGAGTAGCTGGCGAAGGTTATCATCGTCAAAAGGCAGAGCTCCGACGAGCAATGCGTACAGAATAACGCCACAGGACCACACGTCTGCCCGCCTTCCATCGTACTTCTCACCCTAAAACAACAGCAGACAGCTACATTCATTTTTTGTTACTAAAATTATAATAACAACAACAACACAAGTCAACAACAACAAACAATAAATAAGTAAAACGTCAGAAACAAAATAATGTTAGTTTTTTGACCTTTGATACAGAGTCCTACAGTCGTAATATGAAACAAGATTACATAGTAACAAACAAGTATGTCAGAGTCAAGTAAAGTCACGGTCAAGTCAAATTCATGCCGCAGTAATGTGGTGGAGGAATGAGATTATAAGATCATTGATTGTGGTGGAGGCATTACAAGAGACTTTCTTACAAAGTCAATTTTACTAAAAATTATAAGCTTAGCGGCTGAACTGATTTTCTTGGTTCCTAGCTAAGAATACTAACTAAATCAAAATTGGTTTAGCCGTTTGGGTACTACAATGCCACAGACAGACGCGCAGATACACGCATTGAACTTATAGCATCCCTCTGTTTACGTCAGGGGTTAAAGGCTGACTGCTAGGGGAAAAAAAATTAGCGACGAGAGCAAAGAAACGTGACAGTTGGTTGCATTGAATTGAATAGCGTCAGATAGGCCAACCAAACAAAAACAAAATAAAGTAATACCCGATACAACTTCGATTACCCGAAAACATGAGTAGGTAACGAGAAGTAGCTCGGAGTACTCGCGACTCGCGAGTGAATCGGTTTCTTAGAAGGAAGCTTGCTCCATCGTAGGCCGCATCAACACTAAACTTAACATCATACGAGATGGCTGCCAAGCGCAAGCTTATTATTTAAAGAATAAAAATATTCGTTTCTTTTTATTTTGTCATTAATTCTAGTTAAACTTGTGAAATATTAGTTAATATTAATATTAGTGTGTTAAAGATAATCAGTTAAATTATCATTAATTCTATTATAAATTTCATAGCGTCTTAAGGTAGCATTCCGATCTTAGCGACCGCAACCGGCGGTAGCGGCTGCATCGAGCGACCCGCACGTCGCGCGACGCGGTCGCTTGCATTCTATCATACTGAGCAGTGGTCACGGTCGTGGTCGCCGGTCGCAGTCGCCAAGATCGGAATGCTACCTTAATTTATGATTACTACTTCACTTATCATAATTAAGGTGAGCTCCAGCTACACGTCTATACTGAGTACCATTTAAAAAATATACTTTTACAAATTATTAAAATAATTTTATGTAATTAAATGTTTTTTTTTAATGATTTGAATGTCCATGAAATCCACGAATAATAATAATCACCCTTCTATCACAATACCGCTAAGATTTTCTTTGAGTGCTTTGCGAGGGTGAGATAAGAGAGTATGCAGTTATGTAGGTTGAGTAATTGATTTAAAAAAGGGCATCTGGAACATTTTGAACCATAGTTTTACCGATTACCTTACCTTACCTTAATTATTTTATTGGGCAAAATTGTCATCCTGGCAATATCTTAACCTTGACGCTGGAATCCAAATGTCAAATTGAAACTTCCCTTATAGCTCGACGAAATTTAGCAGTACTCACTTGACAACCGTTGCACGAAACAGAAATATGAAAATGTGTGTACACGAATGAGATAGCTGATATAACTGAAAAGTTAGTGCAAATTTTTAAATCAGTCGTGCAATATTAGTAATTCATCAACGGCCGTTGCTTTGATTTCGATTGACTTATCCGAACGTTGTATTTAATTTTGGTAAAAACAAACTAATTAGTGTTTTTTGTGTATGTGAAACCAAAAACAGTGAAAATGAAGTCCGCCAAATCAAAACAGAGGTTGAACGAGATGCGGACGCCTGCTAGGAGTAAGCAAAACTTGGCTCAAGGGGAGCGAGATCCCGTACAAGTATTCTGCCGGCTACGACCTTTGCAAAGGGACTCAGATTCAGCCTGCATGAAGATTATGTCTCCCACGACGATATTATTGACTCCTCCAGCCACAGCCGTCAACTACAGAAATGAAAATGCCAAAGCTATGAAGTACACATTCAAAGAAGTTTTCCCGCCCGGTACCACTCAACAAGACGTGTTCGATAAAGTCGCTTTGCCCCTCGTAGAGGGTTTGGTCAAGGGTAAGAACGGCTTATTATTCACTTACGGTGTAACTGGAAGCGGGAAAACGTTCACAATGACGGGAGAACCACAGAACTGCGGTATCCTACCTCGAGCTCTGAACATCATATTCAAGACTATTAACGATCTTCAAGCCCACAAATATATCTTCAAACCTGATAGGATGAACATGTTCGATGTCCAAACTGAAGCGGAAGCGATGCTAGAAAGGCAGCAGGAACTGCACCGATTCAAATCTGGTAAGAAAAACAATTCTAACCCTGATCTAGCTATGTCTTCAACTGACGTCACCAAAATCGGGGGCATCAATGAGGACAACCAATATGCGGTGTTCGTGACGTACGTAGAAATCTACAACAACTGTGTCTTCGATTTACTTGAAGACGGGCCTCCAAGTAGGACCTTGCCGGTGAAACTAATTAGAGAAGATGCAGCCCACAATATGTACGTCCATGGGGTAACAGAAGTAGAAATCAAATCTGCCGAAGAAGCATTTGAAGCCTTCTACACGGGGTTGAAACGAAAACGCATGGCTCATACCAATCTAAATGCTGAATCAAGCAGAAGCCATTCTGTTTTCACTATCCGACTTGTACAAGCGCCTGTTGACGAGTTGGGAGAAGCGGTAATCCAGAATAAGAATATCTTATCCATAAGTCAGTTGAGTCTTGTGGACTTGGCCGGCAGTGAGAGAACAAATCGAACGAAGAATACAGGCATGAGGCTAAAAGAAGCCGGCAACATTAACAAGTCTCTAATGACGCTCAGGACTTGTATGGAAACTTTGAGGGAGAATCAACTCAGCGGGACTACTAATATGGTGCCGTATAGAGAGTCCAAAATCACGCATTTGTTCAAAAATTACTTTGAAGGTGAAGGTCATGTTAGGATGGTCGTTTGCGCAAATCCAAGGGCCGAAGACTATGATGAAACAATCCAGGTAATGAGATTTGCAGAAATGGCCGCAGAAGTCGAGGTGACGAAACCACAAATCCATGACATCGGAGCAACTATCGGCCTGATGTCGGGCAGACGTAAAGCTAATAGACTGTACAACACTGCTCGAGACAACATAGCCAGACCAGAAGCTAGAGACCTGGAGCTCGATTTAGGCTTGGTCTATAGCCTCGGACCGGACTTCCCTAGTTTAGACTTAAACAGTTCCCAAGCAGACCATGTTATAAAAGAATTGATGGCGCATTTAGAAATGCGCATTAGCCGCCGTGAAACCCTGAAACGAAGCAAGCAAATAAAAGACGAGCGACTGAGATCAGCTCTGTTAGACTTAGAAAAAGAATCAATGGAAATTCGCTCAGAAAACGCCTCCTTAAAAGCTCAATTAGCTGCTTCGGAGCGTAGAATACGAGCCTTAGAAGAGCGTCTAACAACGACTGAAAGCACGGCCATAACACACCAACGAAAACTCAACGAGATGACCGAATATACAGCCGGCATAAAACGCGAGCTCCAAGAGAAAGAAATGCTACTCAGCCAAAACAAAATAGACAAAGAAAAGCAGAAGAAGATCCTCGAACGAAAATACAATCACAAAATTGCCGCTGAGCACGAAAAGGCTAAAGAAGCGAACTGCGAGAAGGAAAGACATCGTGTGGCAGCAGAAGACAAAGAAAACAGACTTCGTATCATCGCTGAAGCTCTAAACATCAACGACAGAGGTGACAATAACTTAGAATACGTAAAAAATGAAATGGCAGTTCAAACTAGTCGCGACTTCACCCCTGGATCTACTCCTAAAGCCTTACCAGCGCATTTGCTGACACCGTTTTCAAGCTCTATACCTCATAACAGTAAAAGGGATGATACTCCTGCATCGTCCCGCCGTGGTGTTGCCATAGCAAATCCGAGACACCGTCGCTCTTTATCAGCCGATGGCCGAGGCTGGGTGGAGCATGCTCCGAGCAACAGGGTCCCTATGGGCACCGTCTTGAAACCTTCAATCATTAATAGCAAAGTCGTCAGCAAACTAACTCATGTCAAAGACATCGCCAATTCTAAAACCTCAAAGTACTGTCTGATATCCCAAGAGCAGGACACCGATGGGGAGTTAGAAACTAAGCTTTACAAAGGAGATGTAGTGCCGACTTGCGGAGGTGGCGCCCAAGTTATTTTCAACGATGTTGAAATGTTGAAACAGTTTTCTCCGAACAAAGATAGGGAAAGTCACTCCAATTCGCACAGAGTTTCCGGGACGTCCTGCGCAAGGCATTCTAGCAAAAGACGTGATACAGCCGGTTCTCCTCCACATACGCCTTCTAATACTAGTAAAAAGCAAAGAGTTGACGATGAGTAAGGTTTTATAGAGTGAAACTTCAAAGACGCGCTCCACTCTTTCTTTTGACATGATGAGTGAGTACCCAAAGGTAGCTCTGTGGAAAAGGGTAGAGTGTATCTTTGAGAATTGTTTGTCTATTTATGACAATCATCTTATCATTTTGTATTATTTCGAGATCTGAAAGAACTGTTCGAGAAACCTTCTTCCGATTTCCTTTGGTTTATGTTCTGACTTTGTTAACAATGTCATCGTTTCTGTTATATCTGTCAAATCCACTCTTTAAACTAACCTAATCTGATAGAATTTATTATGTTTCAAAGAGAACATCTTTTTAATCAAACATTATATGTATCATGTCTATTAATTAATAACTGAAAATGGCGGCAAAACTTCGGCCACAGATTAAATAACCAAAGAGGTTAAATCTAAACTTACGTTAAAACTATTTACACAGATCTATATACAGATACAACAAGATTCAATTTAGGCATCTCTTTTCATTTCAATATGTGAGAAAAGACAAGAGAGCTGGCAAAATTTCAGTTCATAAAATTATTTATGTTCAAACTAGAGATGGGTAACTCGAGTTCAGTTTATTTTGAGGTAACTCTAAACAAACATCTTTTCACTTTAAATGGATTCAAACCGGGCTGACTAATAGATTTCTTAGTCCAGTCAACTCGATTTACTCATATTTCTACTCGAGTTAACTCAGTTTGTCTTAAACCCGAGTTCGCCCATCTCTAGTTCAAACATCCATCTACTCTTCGACTGGCTTCTGAATTCAAATGTTGTTTCGGATGTTATGTCGAAAAAACTGAGGTGGGCAAAACGCTCGCTAGATGGTAAGCGCCGCGCTTGCCTATAACAGTTCAAAATCCTGCTCGGAAATGCACTGCGCTGTCGCCCTGAGATATCGGTACCAAGGCCTGTCCCATGCAATTTATTTTTTACATATTGGATTCCATCATTATCTCTTTCCAGTCTGATACCATTGTTTTAGGGTCTTGATTAAATAATAGTTACGACTTAAGTTGGCATAAAAAAAATGATGTTATAAAAAAACTACACTTAACGTCATAACTACACAGTAAAATTAAAACACTTATGTAATTCTTCTTAAAAAAGGTCTTTAACCAGTGTATCCTACCCGTTATGACCTACGGTGCTGAGACGTGGACACTCACGGTTAAGGTGGTCCACAAATTTAAAGTCGCTAAGCGAGCTATGGACGGAGCTATGTTTGGAGTTTCTATACAATTATAAAAATTAAAGTTCGTAATATTAAATTACGAACGAAGTGATTTGACATAGAACCAAAGTTAACGACATAGCTCAAAAGATTAGCAAGCTGAAGTGGCAGTGGGCCACATTGCCCGAAGAACCGATGACCGTTGGGGCAGACGAGTTCTGGAGTGGAGACCATGTTTAGGCAAACGTAGTGTAGGACACCCTGCGGCCAGGTGGAGTGACGACCTGCGTCAAACGGCGGGTAAAAACTGGATGCAGAGAACTGCCGACCGAGCTCAGTGGCGTGCATTAGGAGAGGCCTATGTCCAGCAGTGGACAGTTAGAAGCTGATGATGATATTATACCGGAAGACGCAGCGTAGGTAGGCCTCCCACTAGATGGACCGACGACATAGTAAGAGTCGCTGGCATCCAGTGGATGCAAAAGGCAGGCTGTCGTTCAGTGTGGAGGTTAAAAGGGGAGGCCTATGTTCAGCAGTGGACGTCTTCTGGCTGATGATGATGATATTGCAATTCTTCGCTTCGCTCGGTCAAGAAGCCATGTTGCACTCAACTCTACAGAAGTTAGTCTTCAATTGATTCAATAAAATGTTTGATCAACTTAATTGAACTAGGGTCGACGGAAGTGGTATACAGAATATTTGTAAGGGTCAATAAGTTGACCTCTTTCATCAAAGTTTGTAGCAAGTTCATTTGTAAATTTTGTATTATTTTCAAAAATATATAAAAAAACTATGGATATTGGCTTCAATGAAAGTAAAATGTGCTTGAATGTTTGTCTTATAAAACTCAAGTTTTAAGAGAATCAGCAGTGCAAGTACCGTTCTTTATCGATCGTCAAATTCGCTAAAATGCCATAGAATTGATCACAGCGAGTACTGAAAAAATTGCATATTATCGAATTTGACGACCTCAACTGTCAATTTGACGATCGATAAAAGAACGGTACTTGCATCCCTGTTCAGGTGGCTGCGTAAAATCACGCGAACGTGGACCTTAACGCGTTGCGATACGGTTTGCGGTCGTGCAACTTTTCTTAGCCGTGGTAGTCTATTTCGGAGACCGCTAGACTTGAAAGTGTGAGGTTCAAACCCCGGGCCCGTACCAATGAGCTCTTTGGAGTTTATATATGTACGGATTATCATAACACTGGCTTTTCGGTGAAGGAAAACATCTTGAGGAAACCTGCACGTACGGAGAAGGAATTCAATGGCGTATGTGAATCCACCAACCCGCACTGGGCCAGCGTGGTGGATATGGCCCAATCACCCTTTCGGGTGTAGGCTAAAAGTCTGGTTATGATGAAATTTTCTCAGCTACCTAAATTGAATCGCTTAAGACAGACTGTACGGCCCCGTTTCATGGTTGATATTCCGACAAACCGAACGAAGTGGTTTGATTCCACTTTTAGTGTGCAAACCGCTAGATTGGAATGCGCTGCCTGAATGGGTGTTCCTCATTAGCCAAAATCTGGGCGTCTTCAAGTAGCGAGTGAATGGTTTCTTTTAAGGTAGACTTCTTGCATCGCGACTGATGTGATTTGAAAATGTATGGCGCTGCTTCCGAAGTCTGCGTCAGACGCGTCGGCCGATGAAGCAGTGTCGCATCAGCCGCGTGCGACAGACGCGCGTGGTTGCGATCGGCAGCGATGCACGAAAGTCAAACTAGGCAAGCGTGCTCCATCGTAGACCGCATCATCACTACATCTGGCGAGGTGGTGCTCAAATGCAAACCAATATATCAATTTAAAAAAATCCATAGTGTCAAATATCTTTGTACAAAGGCTTTAGGGTACGGTAGTGCCAAGTTGTGAAAACCCCAAAATTTTAATACACCAATAAATTACTTTAAAATTTCTTGTGATTTTTGTACAAAGATAATATAACCACTTGATCGCGCATGTAGTGAAAATTCCCTTTTGCAAAATGATGCCACGTCGGTCGCGGGGGGCAGCTTGTGATTGGAGACTCAAGTCATTAATTCAATTCGCGCCTAGGATTGACTCGCTCGAAATCGCTTAGGTTGACATGTTAGAACCTTTGGCTTACGGCGGGGTAAAGGATGAACAGTTAAGTGATTATATTGTCATTGTTTTTGTATTATTACTTTCTGTGATTGTAAAAACTTGCTCATTCATAGTACACTTTTTTCGTAAGTACAATTTATTGTTATTTTACTTTTATGTAGTATTAATTGTGTATTAAAGTAATAAAATTATTATATGTATAACTTATATGGATTGTATAAGTTAAGTTTATCTTTATTTATAGAAACTAGACATTTAGTCCTTAAAATGTTTCGTTAAAGACGTTTAAAAAAAAACATATTATCAAAAAAAATACTTTATATATGATTAAAACGGGTGTATGGAAAACACTTTCAAAGCCAAAACGCTACTATTATTCTATCTAAATACAATCGATAACTAATAACCATTTGCCTTATACTTGTTGGTGTGGTTTAGAATTTTGCAAACCAGCAATGTAAAGCGTGCAAGCATGCGCGCGACGCAGGTCGTTCGTTGACCTCTAGCGTCAGCTGATATTTTATTTGCATTACATTGCGTACATTGAAAAATATTAATAAAACAATTTTTTTGTGGTATCGCATAAGCAATCACCAGTCTTCGTTTTCGGGAACGTTTTCCTTACATGGTTTATATGAAATATAGACACTTATTCATTATTTGATTGAGATTTGACTTCTTTTTACTAAAACAAAAACTCTGATTTTTCTGTTGAGTACAACTTGGTAATTACAAAAAAAAATACAAAAAAATTTCAACAGACTTTCAATACGTTTCAAAGTAATTCACCTGTTTTGTTTTTTAAATTAATCTTTTTTTACAAGCTGTATATCAAGGATGGTCTCATTTACCTTCAAAGATAATGTTCCACCTCTATTGTGGTCAGGGGCGGATCCAGGATTTCATTTTGGGGGGGCATTCTGACAAGGTTCGAAGGAATCAAATCGAATAATTGAGACGAATGTATGGAATTGCTAGGCGTTTTGGGGGGGGGGGGGGGCATGGCCCGCCAATGCAGCCGCTCTGTCAACTTCTCGTTGACGGAAATTGTCACACATGAAAACGAGACAGAGCAATTTTAAGTATTCCTTAGCTTAAGTAACGTCTCTGAGTGCGGCTGTAAGCGTACCTTAGTAAATCTGTTTTTTTTTAAATTTATTTACTATTTTAAGGGATTGTTAAGAGACGTAGTTTATGGATGGCCGTAAGTTGATTGGTTGATGGATTTATACAGAAAACGGTTACATTTCTAAGATTCTAACTCATTGCTTCTTTACTGTCTCCGACAGTACAAAAAACTGACAAGTTTTCCTTTCTCTACTTTTATAATGTTTAAATTTTGAACTGTATGTAATTACTAGCAAAGTTCAGAATAACTTTTTATTTAATGTTCAGTCAAGTCTTAATTAATTGCTGAAAAACTTCAGCCAAGTTTTAAGAAAGCGTGTAAAAAACAAGTACTTAACTAGTTGATTTAATTATATTTACTTGGATGGGTATTAACTTTAAATTTGTTAAGATTTTCTTTTGTAAGAACATATCTCCATATCCATATCCATATCTTCACCTCTTTTAAGCGGTTCCGGTTAGTTGATTGGTGGAAAATCACGCGAACGTGAACCTTAACGTGCTGAGATACGGTTTGCGGTCGTGCAACTTTTCACAATCATCTAAACCGAATCGCTTAAAATAGGTGAAGGTACTTCACGGTACGCCTGTTTATTGTAAATTGTAGCTTAATATCGTGTGGAGTATAATAAATACCTTTATGACAATGTTTAGCTTTTATTTCTAGCTACGCCTTGTGGTTTCACCCGCGTGCGCGGGCGCCGGCTTTTAGACAACCCTGTGGATGCTCAATGTGCCATGCCCATTTGATGACTCGTTTAAAAGAACAGACAGGCAATAGGACAGACAGACATCTTATAAATATATATATATGTATAATAAAGACAGAGAAATTAAAACCAAGATATATCTGTGTCATTACAATTTTCAGTACACTCAATAAAAAATTATAATAAAATTAATAGAATCAAAAATATTTACACAATGTCACTTCATAAATGTAAAAAATTTAAATTAACATGGTTAAAGCAACTTCATTACGAGCAAACGGAGCACTTACTCAGTCATTGACATAAACACATACACGCACATTAACCACCCACTTTAATTTAAAACTACCCTACGTAATTGTAAACTGTTCTGAAATATAAATGTGAAATTACGATGTAACAACGAAAGAGCGGTCTCTCCTAACACAGGTTGTCAAAACTTAACAGGAGAGGCCAAACACCTATGTTTTATAAAAATCAGTTAATAAAGAAATTTGAATTGAATTAAATTACTGCGGTGAATATGAGTACTGGCGGTACGTCACCTGTTTTAAGCGATGTTTAGGTGATTGTGGAAAAGCGCGAATACAAACCGTATCTCTATGCTTTAAAGTTTACGTTCGCGTGATTTTCCGCAATCACCGCCTTTTGTCTTTTTCGATCGAGTTCAAAATTTGAAAGAGAAAAAGACAAAACACGGCGTAACTATTCCAAGACTACTCCACGTTTATTAATAAGGGGGCTAAAGTTTAGGTGATTGCGGAAGTTATATATACCCCCAGCTTAACACCCCTAGCACTCTGAGTAAGATTTCAAACTGTCTAATTAAGTACGATAGAAATAAATAGTCTCAGGAAATGCTTATTAAGACCAATGAAGTTTAATCTCTTCAAGGTCATTACCGCAGTAACGTTTCTTGAGTGTCACATATTATTTAGGTGACCGCCATTATGAGTGTAGGTAGAGAAAAGGTCCAGGTCTAGCACTAACATACAGTCTGGCACCACAGAACAGTCCGAGACCACCGGGCAGTCCGGAATTCTAGATCCACCAGGCAGTCCGGCCAGGGGCAGATCCAGGATTTCATTTTGCCCCCCCCCCCAAAGCCATTCTGACAAGGTTCGAAGGAATCAAATCGAAAAATTGAGTCGAATGGGGGGGGGGGGGACCCCCAAGCCCCCTGGATCCGCCAATGAGTCCGGCATCAATGGACGATGGATGGACCGGAGCCAACAGACAGACCGGCACCAATGGACGGACCAGAACCATAGGACAATCCGGGACTACTGGGCAGTCCGGAACCACCGGATAATCCAGATCCACCTAGCAGACCAACGGACTGTCCGGCACCAACTGACCGTCCGGGACCACCAGACGGACCGGAAACAATGCATAGATCAAGTTCTACAACCGGTTAGCGCTCTAAGGCACACCCCTTCTGGGGTGTCAGGGCCAGTTTGATCCCCACTCCCGGCGATGGGCCAAGCCGAGGTTCGTACCTGCGTAGTGCCCTTGAGCTAATCGCTCAAAACCAAAACGAGTTAGGCACAACGCCCTCTGGGTTCGCCAATCGCTGTCTGTCCGGTAAAGCTATCAAGGCCGTCTAAGGTCAACAGCGTAGTCATTCATAAAAAAGGGCCTTAGCGGCTATCTCATAACGCGGGCTCGAATTAACGCTGAAACAGCGCAGTTAGGAAAATCACGCGAACGTGAACCTTAACGCGCCGTTATACGGTTTCATCATCATCAGCCAGACGTCCACTGCTGAAGATAGGCCTCCCCCTTTAACCTCCACACTGATCGACAGCCTACCATCTGCATCCACTGGATACCCGCGATTCTCACAATGTAGTCGGTCCATCTAGTGGGAGGCTGCATCTTCCGCTTCGTGGCCTCCACTCCAGAACCTTTCTTCCCCATCGGTTATCGGTTCTCCGAGCGATGTGGCCTGCCCATTGCCACTTCAACTTGCAAATTTTAACAGCTATGTCGGTGACTCTGGTTCTTTGGCGAATATCCACGTTCCGGATTCTATTGCGCAAAGAAACTCCGAGCATAGCTCTCTCCATTGCCCGCTGATTGCGCGTTGAGATTCGGTTTGTGGTTGCGCAACTTATCTCATCACCTAAAATCGATTAAAACAGGTAGCCGTAAGGTCCCTGGGTAGGTTTACTTTTGCTAAAGAACTCACCCGAATAACTTCAGGGCAGGCGTAGTGCGGGCTGCCACAAGACGTCTCGAGCAGGCTGCCGGCTGGCTGGAGGGATGCCATGCCGAAGTCTGCGATTTTTATGTTGTTCCGCTCGTCCAGCAGCAGGTTTTCTGGCTTTAGGTCGCGGTGGCTGAAATTAACAGTAGTTATTATTATAACACCGGCTTGCACTCACGATTATGTTTCTATCGGTCGAGACGATCGACCGGTTTCGGAGCCATTAGAGCCCCTTCCTCAGGGAATACGCGCGCTTCTGGAGAAGGTCGCCCGCGTACTGGCGATGCCAAGGCCGCGGCGGCGGTGCGCGCACGCGCAGAGCGAGCAGCCGCTCTTACTGCCCTTGCACCCGCAACAACGGTAATAACGGTTTTAACAGTAGTTGTCATGAAATATTTGGTTTCTCTCATTTTTAACCGAATTCAAAAAAGGAGGGGATTCTCATTATTTTTGTTACACAAGACTTACGAGCTAGGTCATTTATGAACCGATTTGAAAAAAAAATTAGAAAGGATGTAATAAACTTTCAGATTGAACCAAATTTCATCAAAATCGGTTTAGTAGTTTGGCGTTTAAATAAAAATTACTGGAAATTGCATAGTTACATATTTTACAAATTTTGTGAAGTCGGTTTTTTTATTTATAAATATAATTATAACTTTTAGGGTCCCGTACTCAAAGGGTAAAAACGGGACCCTATTACTAAGCTTAGGTAGGTACGATGTCTATCTGTCTGTCGCTGTCGGTCTGTTTCGAGCCGTAATAGATAGCCAGTTGAAATTTTCACAGAATATGTAATGTTACGGCGGATTAACTGACAAATAATTAAAAAGTCAAAAAGTAGAAACGAAGTAATACTGTTTTTACCCTTTAGGTACGGAACCCTAAAAACAGTAATAACGTACGTACAAGCGTTAACTTGGCTTGGTACACACTCTAAAGAAATAATGGCCAAATGCGAGTCGGTGATAAATTTATGTTCATTACCAAGTTAAGCAACGTAGAGCACGGTCGATACTTGGATGGGTGACCGCCTACGCGTAATGTTGTATTTTGGCACTACTTGTATTTTGTGGTACGGAACCCTCAATGCGCGAGCCCGCCTTGACCGGTTTATTTGGAGTTGAACAGTTCATACCATATCGAATGGCTGTGACAGAAGTCTAGCGCCGAAATGATCTGTCTGAAGAACCGACGCGCCTCCTTCGGCGTCAGGCGTCCCTTCTTCACGAGGTAGTCGAAGAGCTCCCCGCCACTCACATGTTCTAATACTAAATACCTGGAACAAGCATATTGACATAGACATAGACATCATTTATTTGTGGCAAAAAAATACAATAACTAGAATGGTAAAAAAAAAAAATTAAACTTAAACAAATCTTAACTAGAGCTTATCATATTTTTTATATTGGTATTAATTTATGACAAAACTAGCTGCGACCCGCGGTTTCACCCGCGTAGTGATGGAAAATGGTGATGATGATGATGATGAAAAGTAGTGGGTCCAGGACCTAGGTGGACCACTAATTAATATAAAAATTAAATTATAACTTGTGACTTGACCACGACTATGTTACCCTTAGTACCCCTTACTACTAATATGGTACTGAGACGTGGTCCTTAACAGGCGAAAAACTCAGAGTCACACAGCGGGCAATGGAGAGAGCTATGCTCGAAGTTTCTTTGCGCGATAGAATCCGGAACGTGGATATTCGCCAAAGAACCAGAGGTGCAAGTTGAAATGGCAATGGGCAGGCCACAGCCCACATCGCTCGAAGAACCGATAACCGATGGGGAAGAATGTTCTGGAATGGAGACCACGAACCGGAAGACGCAGCGTAGGGAGGCCTCCCACTAGATGGACCGACGACATTGTGAGAGTCGCAGGTATCCAGTGGATGCAAAAGGCGGGCTGTCGTTCAGTGTGGAGGTTAAAGGGGGAGGCCTATGTTCAGCAGTGGACGTCTTCTAGCTGATGATGATGATGATGATGTGGCACCGCCCTTGCTTGTCGGACCTACCGCGCGATAGATAGAGATAATGCGACAAGAGTTACGCTATAGACAGAGAGGCAACTTCTAGGTTAATATAGTTGTAGGTAGTTAGCGCTCGCACGTCCTGAATTGCACTTTATTGTGTAGTAGCAAGAGTCGTTACTTATTTAAATGATTTTGCGATGTGAATCTTCAGTGCGTGTACATGTATTCTGTGCTTATAAATAAAAAAAAAATAATAGGAACATTTATGCACACACGGTCATCTGACTCCATACTAAGCAAAACTTGTGATATGGCTGCCAGAGACTGACATACATACATATATAGTTTTAAATACATACATAAATAGATATTAACAACCAGATATAGAACAAACACAAATGTTCATCACATAAATGTTTGTCCTAGGTGGGAATCGAACCCACGCCCCCAAGCGCAGAAGGCAGGTTCACTACCAACTGGACCAACGGAAAAAAACATCTATTTCATACAAAAAGTTCATTGACACTACGAAATCTCGAAATTCTATTCCAAAATATACTCACAAATATTTCTTGTTTTCATAAACATCGGAAAGTCCTAAAACGTGTGGATGTTCTATCAATTTCATGATTGCTATTTCTCGTTCGACCTGAAAATGAAAATAATCAAAAGTTTATTTTAGCGCCATCTGTCTTTTTTTACTAAACTATTTCGTTAACCGATCAATAAATGGAATAGGAGTACTGCTACTCGACCCGAGAGGTCGCTGTTGTAAATTATTTTTAGAATCCATTCAATTAGCGGGAGTTTTTGAAAAATAATATTACTAACTACTGCTGTTTACGGCTGTGATTTTATTAACGGGTATTTACCTTCATCAATACGGATTCGCTTAGCTTTTCTCTGTTTATTATTTTGATGGCAACCTTTTTTCCCGTGACGCAATGGACTCCTAATTTCACTAAGCCTGAAACAAAAATAATTAAAAATTAGATTGCTTCCATTTTATACGCAAATTTTGGAGTGTGAGTGCACAAACTTAGGTACCCAAAGTACCCAAAATTTTATTATTATAGTTCCAGGAGATAAAGCTTATTCAAATATTTCAAAGCCAGACAGCTTCAAACTTTTTTAGAAACGCCCCTTTTCTACAATCTTTCATTTTAAAAGTCAAAGAATAGGGTATTTGACTACTTTTGGGAAACTATTGCACATTATTGTCTGATATAAAATAATGTATACTGCATTTATATTTTCTGGATATCAGTCGTATTTGCGATATAAATCGATGTTAAAGTTTGAATAAAAAAATATCGCGCCAAAACGCAGACCTGCGTCATAGCTCCGGTCGAGCGACGATTGACGTCACACAAAACAAAACAGCTGCAGCCAGGCAGCAACAGTTTGATAATCACTAATTTTCTAATAGAAGTAATGGTTTATAAATGTTGTGTAGTGCCACAATGTACAAATACTTTCATAAAACACCGGAAAAACTATTCGTTTCTGTTCCAATGGACCCCAAAACTCGCAAAAAGTGGTTGGAACTAAGTAGCTCGTAGAGAAACAAAAGTATTGGAGCTAATTCAAGTGTTTCTATGTGCGAAGATCATTTTGAGGTACATATTTGAGTCTATATATTTCTATTATAATTTGTGTTTTTATTGCATTACTATTTTATGTACTGTTACTTTCTTTTTAAACATTGTAAAGCTCGACATAACCTAACAAAATAGTTATATCCACTTACTACAACATACTTTTTGTACAACTTGATTGAATGTTTTGCTTGGAGAACACTTAAAAATTAATACTGACATTGTAGTTTTTACGTTTTGAGTTCTGCAGCGTAGAAACAATGACGTGGATTATTATTAAAGAAATATGCAACCATAAAAACATTAATTTTGGGTTAGTTACTGCTGTCTGCTTGCACAAAATGTTTCTCCATTCTTCTCACATTTAACCTCCGGAATGTTTTTGGTGAAAATTTCTGGATATATCGCTCTCAAAATAGCTTTACAACATTAAATTCGCAAATATCAATACAAAATCTGTTTGTTTAGATTTGTGTGACGTCACTAGGGATGAAGCCAGTTACAGACCGTTTTCGATCACGTGATCAAATGTCGAAAATACAGTTATTTTATTCGCGTTTTTTACAAAAAATAAGCATATTTTTATCAAAAAATCAATGAAATATGCTTTTTCATTATGTCATGTTTATGGATGGCGTCAATTGGCATAATATTTTTAATACAGTCAAGTACCCTATTACAGTAAATGTATTGGGGGGAGAGGGGGGGGATTACTTTGAAATAAGTACTAAACATAATAAGAAAGTTGGTAAGACAAGGTAAACATAATAATAAAGGTTTTAAGGTTGTAAGTTTAAGCCGGTGAATTAACACAACAACAAACAATTGTTGTTGTGTCAACTCAACATAATAATAATTTATTTATATTTATATCAATTGAAATTCAAATTATTTATTTGTCATTATTTAAGTCCACCTACACTGAAATACAATTTATCAAAACGTTAAACAGAAATATGTCAGAATAATTACAAGTGATAAAATTAAATAATGATTATCAGAGTGACTTGAGTGTAGTAATTTTGGGTCACAGAAATATATGCCTTATAGCTTTTTCTGTTTCCCAACAGTGAATTCGAAAGAAAGCAATGTATTTAAAGTTGTTTATCTGCCATCAGTCAGTTTATTTACATGCACATTTCCACTGAAATGCTGGGATTATATTTCATCGCATTCCGTTTTTCTTTCTTATCTTCATAGAGCTGTATTTTTATGAGACAGCGGTTTATTTGTGGATTTAGAGATGGTCCTACAAATAAGCTATTCATAATTAAATTATGAGTAAGTGAGGTACCAACAACTTTTTTTAATACTCGTGATCGGGTGCTGCTTGCGGCTCGCTGGTCTGCTCGCGGTATACACAACACTAGTACCGAACTGTTTTAACCTTAGATTGAGATAGTAAACTTTGGTATAACTAACTTTCCTCTCCCTGTATTGTGAATAACTTAGTAACTAGTTTTTTTTTTTTTGTTTGTTTTTACAAACTTTTATTTATTTTCACCTGTACCGGTGTCTGTCTGTCTGTAGTCAAATCGCACTTCCCGGTGTTCGATTGATAGCTGTGGTATACTTCTCAAGTTCCGATGACAATACAATATTATGGTGATGGCCTTCGACCAAAATAAAATGAATAGACGGGCGCAGGAGGAGCGCGTTTGTGAAGATTACAAAATGAGCGGCGGCGCTCACTTCGTTTCAGTCGGTCTCTAGCCGTAGGAAGTGCGACACGAGACTATTGTTACATGATAACGAAACATCTGACAAAATTATGCCTTAAAAACACAAAAAAACCGCTATCTATTTTTTGTAACAAATGTACTGTACCTACCTACATAGCACCGCGGGGTTCAACTAGTTACTTATATTTCACCTAATAATGCGAAAAAAGTATGCAAGTCTGTACAGTATTGGTACTAAAATTCCACTACTTTCTTTCGTACTTTGGCACCATCGTTTTGGGGCAAAGTTTTTACGAGGCCGGCCCTCAGATAAAGTGCGATTGGAGAGATGAATAAGTAAGCAGTGACGAGTCTCCAGGGAGATAGTATCGAATGGATTCACCGTGTTGCAAAAACAAAAGAGTTCGGGTACTTTTTAGGTGTCATTGAACCAGATTTTGGTATTTTTCCGCCACAGTCGTTTTGATTTTGTGTCTGATTTGAAAGTTAGTTTATATTTGCTGTCAAAAAAAAAGGTGTATTACTATTAGGTATTACTATATTTATATGTTGGTTTTTAGGGTTCCATACCATAACCAAAGGGTAAAAACGGGACCCTATTACTAAGCCTTCGATGTCTGTCTATCTGTCTGTCCGTCTGTCCGTCTGTCTGTCCTACCTATTAACGACTATATCTTTCGAACTGTATTAGATAGACAGTTGAAATTTTCACAGAATATGCAACGTTATGGCGGAATAACCAACGAATAATAAAAATAATAAAAAAAGTAAAAACGAAATGGGGGTCCCCATACAACAAACGTAATTTTTTTACGTATTTTTGTATTACCTCTAATGTAAAAAAAAAAAGTAAAACGTACAAGCGTCAAACTTGGTACGATTGTAGTACACACTCTAAAGTATAACACTAAATAATAAATAATGGCCAAGTGCGAGTCGGTGAGTTATTATACTCGAGCGCCTGTAGCAAACTAAGCAGCAAATTACTCCGACAATTTTTGAAGGCGTTATAATAACTGGTAATTCGGTTACTTGGACAACCTTATTGTATTTTGTGGTGGTACGGAACCCTCAGTGCGCGAGCCCGACTCGCACTTGGTCGGTTTATTACTCATACCGTCTTACTACAAAAGATTTAAGAACGCTTTAGACAGGTGTTTAACATATTTTTCACAGTGAAACAACTGCTAAACACATGTCTAAAGCGTTCTTAAATATTTTGTAGTAAGACGGTTATTGTTTATGTATCTTTTCTTTCTTTCTTTAATTACTGTATTAGTTTTACTATAATTATTTCCCCTTGAATACTTACCTACAAATAAGTAAACGTGTGGTTTTAACAGCTCTCTAACGATCCTTGTCCAAGATATCAAACACCGTGTTGAAAAAGGCACTTACCTGTCTACTTACTTATTTTCAGTCGGATATTCGTTTCGTAACCGTCTGACCGTGTTTGGAAAACAATATGATTATTACTTTTACCTGGTAAGTACCTACTTGAATAATAATGTTTTTAACTTAACAAATAAACCGGCCAAGTGCGAGTTGGGCTCGCGCGAGGGTTCCGTAACACCCCAAAATTCAATAACGAAATTTCCAGCTATAACTTGGCAATGAACAGAAACTTGACACCGACTCGCATTTGGTATTTTTTTAATATTTGTTGTTATACTTTATTTAGAGTGTGTACTATAATCATGCCAAGTTTGCCGCTTGTACGTATTACCGTTTTAACATTAGAGCTAATACAAAAATACGTTTGTTGTATGGGGACCCACCCCCCTTTCGTTTTTACTTTTTGACTTTTTTATTATTTGTTAGTTAATCCGCCGTAACATTACATATTCTGTGAAAATGTCAACTGTCTATCTATTAGGGTTCGAAAGATACAGCCGTTAATAGGTAGGCCAGACAGACATCGTAGGCTTAGTATCAGCATAGACAAAGGTATTTTCGTCTGTGGAGGTTAGGGCCCATTCTTTCTCTCTGAGAGAGACCTGTGGCCCAGCAGTGGGAACATGACATGATTTTTAGGGTAAAAACGGGACCCTATTACTACATTAGGGCTAAGTAATACAAAATACTTTAAAAAATACTTATGTTGTATGGGGAAGCCCCCCCCCCCCCTTTCATTTTTGCTTTTTAGCTGTTTTATTAGTATGCGCTTTGTAATATAGTCTCGTTTTTACCCTTTGGGTACGGAACCCTAAAAAAACTTATGGAACAAAAGTTGTTAGTCTTGCTTGATGCACCAAATGCGTTAGTTACCTGTGATCCTGTATACCTATCTTGTTTATTTTGACCTATTTGTATATTTTTTCAGGGTTTTCCCCTTATTCCTTTTATCATTCGACATAATTATGATAACCAGCGCACCAATGGACCAGCTCACAGGCGCTATACAAGCTGCGCCTCCCGGCGTCTCTCTCTCGCCAGTCGCAGACAAAGAGACTAACAACTTCTTTAATATTAGTAAGTAATAAATCAAAAAATACAAATTAAATAGCTGAAACGATACTTATAATTTATACTTATTATAGTTATGAACATTTTTACCACGTGACCAACTCTGAATTCGTGATAAAAATCCTATGTTCCATAGAATAAACCAGCCAAGTGCGAGTCGGGCTCGCACACTGAGGGTTCCGTACCGCCACAAAATACAATAAGTTTGTCCAAGTAAGCGAATTACCAGTTATTTATATTATAACGCCTTCCAATCGTCGGAGTAATTTGCTACGCAGTTTGCTACAGGCGCTCGAGTATAATAACTTGGGAATGAACAGAAATTTGTCACCGACTCGCACTTGGCCATTATTTATTTATACTTCAGAGTGTGTACTACAATCGTGCCAAGTTTGACGCTTGTACGTATTATCGTTTTTACATTAGAGCTAATACAAAAATACGTTTGTTGTATGGGGACCCCCTTTCGTTTTTACTTTTTGTCTTTTTTATTATTTGTTAGTTAATTCGCCGTAACGTTACATATTCTGTAAAAATTTCAACTGTCTATCGGTTCGAAAGATATAGCCGTTAATAGTGAGGACAGACGGACGGACAGACAGACAGACAGACAGACAGACAGGCAGACATACATCGTAGGCTTAATAATAGGGTCCCGTTTTTACCCTTTGGTACGGAATCCTAAAAATGTAATATCCCTTCGACGATATGAATGGAACAGCTGTCATTTCACGATAATTATCAGGGTTGGTCAGTTAGAAATAAGTTTTTAACCGACGTCGAAAGAAGAGGAAGGTTTTAATTTCGGCAATTTTTTTAAAATGTATGTATGTATAATAAAAATGGAACACAGCAGCTGGGTCCATTTTAGCAATGAAATCGTTAAAACAAACAGCATTTTGTTTGCGCAACTCCGTTCCATGCGGAATCAACTTGAAAGGTTGACCATCCCTGACCCCGGAAATGTCCACTGAGCTTTGACAGTGGCACTATTTTTAGGCTTACATACCCAAAAGGTGGAAACGGGACCCTATTACCATAAACAAAAGGAATATTAATATGATTCCATGCTATTACTAAGTCCACAATGTCTGTCAGTCTGTCCGTCTGGCCTCTTTCGAACCGTAATAGATAGCCAGTTGAAATTTTCACAGAATATGTAATGTTACGGCGGATTAACTAACAAATAATGAAAAAAAGTCAAAAAGTAAAAACAAAATTCCCCAATTCCCTATACAACAAACATATTTTTTAATGTATATTTGTATTAGCTCTAATGTAAAAACGAGAATACGTACAGGCGTCAAACTTGGCACGATTATAGTACACACTCTAAAGTATAACAAAAAATAATAAATAATGGCCAAGTGCGAGTCGATGACAAATTTGTGTTCCTTACCAAGTTATAATTGTGTTATACTCGAGCGCCTGTAGCAAAATAATTAACTATGGCTGCATAGCAAGCGACATTTTTGGAAGGCGTTATACCTAAAACTGGTAATTCGGTTACTTAGACAACCTTATTGTATTTTGTGGTGGTATGGAACACAGAAAAGAGAAGTAAATAGAACGGAAATGAGAAGGAAAATCTGTCGCCAGGCATTATGAATGAACCTTGATTGAACATTCTTATTTAGATCAACGCATCGAACTCCGCATCACAGTTGCTAACTGATTTCGAATGACTGACGGTTCGTTTATATGGGTGCAACTGGCTACAACGAATTTCTTACAAAAAGGCCTTGACAGCCGTTCTCATTTAAACAAAAAAAAATATTTTCTGTTGTATGTTATGTTTTATTTTCTGTTGTTCCGCAGTGCACGAATCCGACTCGCACTTGGTCGTTTTTTTTGACGTTGTTTGAATTTTTCAGGTCCATTCTTAACGAACACTCTTCTCCAAGCAATTGCCGAAGAATCAGAACTGAAGAAACGTGTACAGCGGTACAGAGATATCGAGAAATAAAACTTTCAAATGACATCTGCATTTTTAACCGACTTCGAAAAAGGAGCAAGGTTTTTTTTTACATCAGACTAGGCTAACCTTTGACCGCGATCTCGCCTGATGGAAAGCGACGATGCGGTCGAAGATGGAGCACGTTTGCCCAGTAATAACCTATTAACCCTAGACTTGTACACTCCAAGATTGTAATGCTGCGGAAACACAGACAGGGGCATGGCGTTCCATTGTTTGAGAAAAAGGAGTCAAAACGCTTGGTGCGAATAAAATGGTATTTTGACCAAGTAAAGGTTACGCTTTGCCGTTCGTCTGGATCAAAGATTATATACTAGAGGTCTGGATGAATCAACGTTTCTCGAAGGTTCTCAATTCAATCCGTATTTTCATTTATTTATAATTTTTTATGTATGTACAGCGATTACACCGGCTTCTATACACCAATTTGCGTGTTTTTTTTTTTATCATGAAGAAAACACCCTCGAGGTGCTCCCAAATAAATGTCATTAATTAAGGTTCAGTAGTTTTTAAACCAGCTCATATAATAGCTAAAGCGCCTACGAATTTCGCGATGGCAACTCACTACAATTTGCAGCGATAACGGCACCTGTTAACCAATTTGCGTGTTCCGTTCATCAAGGTTGACTATATCTCTCGCTTCCTTAGCCGACTCAAGCCTACTTTACCGAACGAGGTATCTGAGCGTGAGTTCAGTGCTTTTCCCCCATCCCAAAAAGTACCCAACATGCCTAAAGAAGTTTTTACTCCATAAATATAATTGCATAATATTAGGGGAGACCTAGGAGGGTTGTGACAGTTTTTACTTTTGGGGCCATATTTCGCTCAAGAAACATTCCACAGTTATGACCCTTGTGATTAATTTAGCGGCATTCCTTCTGTTTTTAAACCAATCACCAAAACTAATTTAAGTATTATGGTTTCTGAGAAAATCGACAAAATTAAAGACCACTCCCCCTGTCACAACTCTCCTACTACCGAGGTAAGTTGTGACAGGCACCGAGGTAAGTTGTGACAGCATTATATCAGATATAAAAAATATCATAACATTTAATATTAATAAATCAAACATGTTTTTTTAGGAAAAAAGTACTTTTATTATGCTTAAGTATCAATAAAATTAACATATTAACATTCTCAAATTAGGATGTCATTGCATAAATAGCTTGAGCCACACTTCTCCTGCTTTTCATTTTTGTCCCATGACTCTGGAACTTTTTTATTATATTTTTTGGCTAACTTATATGCAATGACTCTAGTTTCTTTCGTTGTCAGACCATAATTAGATGCTGCACATGTTAACAAATAGTCGCTTAATATATTCTCCTCCTCTTCTGTAAAAATAGTCGGAATGGTATTACCCATAGACGGAGCTTCGCCTTCTGGGTTTGCTTGAAAAGTCACTTTCTTCTTAATATATCTTGATAAAGACATGTAGTTTAGATTGTAAGAGGCCGCAGCATCTCATAAACTGTTATTTTTTTACTTAACTACTTCAAAAGCTAGGTCGTATATTTCGACACTAGCGGTTCCTCTATCAGTCTTTCGTGTATAGTTTTAGTAGTTGTATAGTTTTTAGTATTAGGCATTCTGAAACAAAAAAGAGCCATTCAGCATGCAGTATGCCATTATATACCTTATGTACCTACCGACTAAGACATAAACAAAAATCAAAAATTTATAAAAAACATTAAGGAATTAGCCAAGGTTAAAAATGGAGTAATATAGGAGAGTTGTGACAGGCTGTCACAACTCGCCTAGGTGTTTCAAATGACGACTTGATCTGAATAATAATTCATATTTTCTAAATACGATGCGCACACAAAAAATTATTGCAACGTTTTGAGAGTTGAATAACCATTCAACTTAAGAAAAAATAAGAAAGCAAAGCACATATAATAAGAAATGATATAAATTCAAATAAAATTTTGAAGAAAAACTTACTTTTTGAATTTTTTTGCACACAGCCGTCGTATTTACGCAACAGCGACTCGTGCGTCGCCGGCAAGTACTGAGTCGAGTAGCGCGTATCGAAATCGTCATGCATGCGGTTTTGCTAGCTCGCTACCTATAATAGGTTGGGAGAAATCGTGCTTGTCACAACTCACCTCTGTCACAACTCTCCTAGGTCTCCCCTATGTGCAGTCTTTTCTTTAAGGGTCCTTTCACATAATTTGACGAAAAAATCATCGAAAACTGGATTTTTGGTATTTTTTTTCTATCAATTAGTAAGATCTGCAGAAAATTCAGTTTCTGTATTATATAATCTGTATTTTTTAGGGTTCCGTACCTCAAAAGGAAAAAACGGAACCCTTATAGGATCACTTCGTTGTCCGTCTGTCTGTCCGTCTGTCTATCCGTCTGTCCGTCTGTTAAGACCCTTTTTCTCAAGAACGCGTACAGGTAGCAAGTTGAAATTTATACTAAATACTTGGGCCTACGGTTTTTTTCGGCTGTAAAAAAATAAAAGTTGTAAGTCAACGCAATCAAAAGATATGAACGTTTATGTCGCATATTTTGCTATTTCACAGGGGAATCAAAACCTATAGGGTACTTCCCGTTGACCTAGAATCATGAAATTTGGCAAAAAGCAAGGTCTCATAGCACATATATAGGAATAAATCCGAAAGCGGTATTTCACACCGGGGCAGTTGCTTACTCTGTATCAAGCTCAAGTCCGATCGTGTTTGGAATACTGCTGTCATCTTTGGGATGGCTCAGCCAAATACCAGCTTGAAGCTCTTGAATCGGTAGACCGGCGTGCTGTTCGTGTTATAGGCGATGAGAAGTTAGTGGCTAAGAAACTTCTCAGTCTAGAACACCGCCCTAAGGTAGCGAGTCTGTCAATTTTCTACAGGATTCATTTTGGAGAATGTGCATCAGAGCTACATGACCTTATCCTGCCATCCCCTTTCTACTACAGGACAAGTAGGAAAACGGCCCACTACCACCCATACATTGTGGATTTTCCTTGGATACGTACCAAACGTTTCGATTCTACGTTTCTAATCCGTACGGCCAAAGAATGGAACAACCTGCCAGCTTTCTTGTTTCCTGAGAGATATAACCTGGGCCTTTTCAAGGCCAGAGTGAATAGGTATCTTCTAAGTCTGCGTGCTTCATCTTCGACCACATCGTCGCTTACCAACAGGCGAGTTGGTGGTCAAACGCGGACTTATCAGCGATAAAAAAAAATGAAGTTATATAATTTAACAATAATTATTTTGCTATTACAAACTTACATTTTGTATTTGGAATGTATGGAAGAACCTTATAGTCAACTACAAAGTTAAGTTTGTCTTTCAATATTTCAACTTCAGTTAATTTTTTTTTTGGCCTCGCGCTCTTTGGATTCCGTCCAACGGAACCCTCAGAGTACGAGTCCTACTGGTACTTGTCCGGTTTTTTTAATTAAATGTAGCGGCTTGAGATTTTGGAAATACTCAACATATTATTATATCCACTTGTCCACCTTCACCTCCAATTTACAAAAGTAGATTTTCGTAAAACTTTAGGAGGGAAAGCTTGAGAATGGATTTTGTTAAATTACTGGTATAAAATAAACATTTTTATGTTATGGTTTTACTTAGTTTATTTTTATCTTGAAAATTAAGGCTTTATTTTTTCTTATTATGCTAAAATCCAATTAATTAAAATTTAACGGTGCATTTTGTAATACGCCTCTTAAATATTTATTTGTCTAAGTATACCTACTCAGATTTTATAAGTTATCTCACCTGTCTGTCCTTTCCCCAGCGTCTTCTCCAGTCTGAAAGGGCCGACATACTGGTAGGCCTCCGTGGCCGTCGCAGACCCTCCGCTTTCCATCTTCAGTCTTCAACGCGTTCCCAATAAAAAACATTAAAACAAAGGCGCATAACTAGTCCTCCACCATATCGACATCGACACCAGCAGCGTGTCCCATCACTACTAGCATTTCGAATATGGAACACTATTCGATTGGACGGTCATGCTGAGTTTTTTCTTTTGACAGATTAGTTTTTATTTTCTGTAAAAAAATTGGCTGAGGAATACATTTCAATGTCTTTGATTTAAAAAAGTTGTTTTTTTTTAAATATTGAGCTGTATTTGGAGAGAATGTTTACTATCTGTAAAAAATTGGCTAAGGAAATAATTGCAATGCCTTTGACTAAATCAAAGTTGTTTTTAACCGACTGGCGCGATGACCTCGACACGTTCCAGATACAGTGGTCAAGTCTGGCGGATGACCGCGCTGTCTGGAAAGAAATGGGGGAGACCTTTGCCCAGGAGTGGGACAGTATAGGTTAATAAATTAAAAAAACCGACTTCGAAAAAAGTGGAAGGTTTTCAATTCGGCCCGTATGTTTTTTTTATGTATGTACAGCGATGAAGCCGGAATCTGTACACCAATTTGCGTGTTAATTTTTTTATCATAAAGAAGAAACCCTCGAGGTGGTCCCACAAAAATTTCATTAATTAGGGATCAGTGGTTTTTAACCATCTCAAATAATAGCTAGAGTGCCTACAAATTTCGCAATGGCAAATCACTACACAAAACTTTTGTTTTGTCTTTTGTTCGAGTTAAAACAAGGAGGTATTTATGCATGGATGTGTAATCGCCCCGAACAGAGAAAAAAAAGATAGGAAAGATGTAAAAAGTAGAGTAGTAGTAAGTTAAAGAAGGTTTTAAGCATTCCATTATCATAGGTGTTTCACTCAAGATAATTTAAAAAAATCGAATGTTATTTGGAGAGATTAAATATGGCAAATTACTTATATATTTATTGATGTAAAATTACTACTTTATACAATCTTTTGATTTACTAGCTGCGCCCCGCAGGGTTTGAGCCGCGGGAATACTCCTTATATCATCAGCTATCTGCCTGTGATAGACCCGTCTAAATCGGTCCAGCCGTTTTGGATTCCATACATAGGAGAACATAGATATATACATCGTCTTTTATTTATATAAAAAGAAGGTTATAAAAAAACCAAGTTGAATTTTTTTTGAGTTGCAAGTTATTATGGTCTGATTTGGTTGGATTTGCAAGTTGAAGTGGCAATGGGCAGGCCTCATCGCTCGAAGAATCGATAACCGATGGGAAAGAAAGGTTCTTGAGTGGAGACCACGAACTGGAAGACGCAGCGTAGGTAGGCCTCCCACTAGATGGACCGACGACATCGTGAGAGTCACTGGCATCCAGTGGATGCAAAAGGCAGGCTGTCGATCAGTGTGGAGGTTAAAAGGGGAGGCCTATGTTCAGCAGTGGACGTCTTCTAGCTGATGATGTGACCCCCCAGCCCTTGCTTGTCGGACCGATGATGATGGTCTGATAAACAAATAATGCAATATTTGTTTATGTAGGTATCAGAAATTCTAAATTCTGCACGCCTCTTTCTTGAGTGAAAACCTTGCCAGCCAGATCGAATTCCTAATTTTCTTTTGCCTGATCATGTGGTAATTTTAGTTATTGTTAATAATTAAAAATGTCTGAATCGATCACTGTTTATAATTCGTTGTTCAATATGAAAGAGTTAATTACGTAATGAAGTAAACTGTTTCAAAATACCATCCAATTAACTTGACGCAAACGAAAGAGCATTGCCCCAGTATTTGCGCAGCGACTTGACCAAATGAAATGTAAACTTGGGATCGGTCTGGATTGGAAGTGATAATTTAATTTTACTTATGACTGAACTGAGTACTTTATTAAAGTTTACAGAGAACTTGTTACATTACATATATCCATTTATCTGGCTAGATTCAGTTTGTTACATTATATATCCATTTATGTGGCTAGACTCAGTTTGTTACATTATATATATCCATTTATCTGGCTAGATTCAGTTTGTACATTATATATCCATTTATCTGGCTAGACTCAGTTTGTTACACTGTTTTAAACTATCACGGTTTTTCACTAAAGTTATATGATACCACGGTAAATATCACGTAAATAATCATATATCTTCAGTTTGTTACATTATATATATATCCATTTATCTGGCTAGATTCAGTTTGTACATTATGTACCCATTTTTATGGCTAGACTTAGTTTGTTACATTATAATTATATCCATTTATCTGGCTAGATTCAGTTTGTACATTATGTACCCATTTTTATGGCTAGACTTAGTTTGTTACATTATAATTATATCCATTTATCTGGCTAGACTTAGTTTTTTGGTGGGCGTCACCCCCAAGCTATCATTGAGAGACCCTTAGGTACTTAGGTCATTGTTCCAATGATTTTACTAAGGTTTGTAGTGGGCAGGGTATGGTTATAAACAAATATTGCGTATTTAGTATGTATTACGATTAATAAAATATTTGGCTGTATGGATTAATAAAATATTTTTGATATTGATTTCTAAATTAAAACATATAACCCACCTGTTAAAAATTTGAAGCAAGCACATTTCTGTCGATCTGTCTTATTCCAGTTGTTTAAAAATACTTTAAAAGTTCTGCAACCGAAAGCTCATGTTTGTTTTTTACGAAGTACTTATTGTGCTTCGCAACATCACCTATATGCACCTACGTAAAACTGCTATCTATTAAAATATAATAAATAAAAATAAATATTTGGGACATTTTTTCACACACGGTCATCTGACCCCAAACTAAGCAAAGCTTGTGATATGGCTGCCAGAGACTGATATACATATATATTTCACTTAGAAACCAATTAAACCGAGAGTTTCTAGTAAGTACTTTCGAAATGTCAATATTTTCACGATATGATTTCAAAAGCTATTCTCTTGGAGCAGTGCCAGCGAGCCAAGCCGTAACATCGTCACTATAATGAGGTCTGACTGGCGAGACATAAAGACCTATATTTTTATGTTAAAAAGGGAAGTAGAGCTCGTAGAATATGGGCTAAGTGGCTATTACTAGCGTCAAAACTGTAAGCCACCGCTGAATAAACTGACAACATGGATAAACGTAGAGGATTTGTAGAGAATAAAAAACAGGAACTTAAGGAAAAAACAGTTTGAATATATAGACTAAGTGGCTATCTCTAGCGTCAAAACTTTTAAGGCGCCTGAAGGCCTTTCACAGGTTTTACCAATTAAACAATATAACTGACAACATGGATAAACTTAGAGGTTAAACAATAGGAACTTAGGCAACCTGAAGGCCTCTGACAAGGTTTACCAATTAAACAATATAACTGACAACATGGATAAACTTAGAGGTTAAACAATAGGAACTTAGGCAACATGCAGGCCTCCGACAAGGTTTACCAATTAAACAATATAACTGACACCAATATGGTTATATGGATAAACAAATGTCGAAGATAAACAACAGGAACTTACTACTTAGGCTATCTGAAAGCTTTGCATGATTTTTGTTCAGTTAGAATATAGACTAAGTGGCTATCTCTAACGTCAAACAATTTAAGGCGCCTGAAGGCCTCTGCCAGGGTTTACCAATTAAACAACATAACTGACAACATGGATAAACTTAGAGGATGAACAACAGAAACTTAAGCCACCTGAATGCCTCTAACATGGTTTAGCAATTGTTGTTCTAGGACAAGCAACAGGGATAAGGCCCCCTGAATGCCTCTAACATGGTTTAGCAATTGTTGCTCTAGGACAAGCAACAGGGATAAGGCCCCCTGAATGCCTCTAACATGGTTTAGCAATTGTTGTTCTAGGACAAACAACAGTACTTAGGCTGCCTGAAGGCATCCAATAGGAAGTTTGTTGTTCGAAATCAAAGAACAGGGACACTCAGATTCCAAAACACATTTCATGTTTATTGCGTTACAATCTATGGACCTATGAGCGAAGTACGAATATTCGCTACGTAAAATACGTATTAGATTTCGTACAAATTATGAATTTCAAAATTGAAAATTTGTATGGAATTCAATACGTAATTTACGTAGCAAAAATTCGTTCTGCGCCCACTGAAATCCTCAAAAAATTAAACACCTTTCAGAATTCTAATTTCTGTCTTATCACTGAGAGGTGTCTTGCAAAGCTCTGCAGATTGGAAAAATTATTTTTACAGTAAAGGTTTTATTTAATTATTGTGAAAACATCTTGTATTGAAGATGTTTTAGAATTATTCTTAAGAAGCTTACATATTTGCTTTCTGTGGACGAAGTACGAATTTACGCAACGTAAAGTACATATCGAATTTCATACAAATTTGAAATTTGTATGGAATTCGATACGTAGGTATTTTACGTTGCGAAAATTCATATTTGGCCCACTGCTTCATAAGTTATGTATTTATTACAAGTTTTCAAGGCTACTAATACTGCAGAAAGACTGTTGTAAATACGATAGGTATTGAATGTAAATTTAAAATTGTTCATGTGGGTTTTTATTTATTTGATTAGGTACCTATGTTACGTAGGAAGTTATTTTGTACAAATAAGAGTTGAGTATTTTTGATAAATAAAAATATGGCGTCTGATTATGACTATTTATTTATTTGAATAAAACCGCAAATTTAAAAATATATCCTAGCTAGTTTTTTTTTGGTTAAAATTCCCGTTGGAATCGGTTTAGCAACACCATTGATTTTACGTTGCAATTTTTTTTTATAATCAAAGGCATTAAAATGTCGTTCCAAAATGCACTGCAGCGCTGTTTAGCCAAACCTCAATTCACTTACAAAATTATTTAAACACAACACATTCTATTAATAACACTGCTTTCCGCAAAGGTACACTGCACGTCACAGGAAAATCAATAGTTCCGCCACCACGCATGGAACGCATTGTTATCACGCGTAGAACGAAACGCATAACCACTTATTAATTTTAAAATCATTTTACTTTGTAATTTTAATTTCTTATAAAAACTCGCGAAGGTTACATAATAATTTTTGGATTTGGAATGTTTTTCGTGCGGTGATCTTACGCGCGGCGATCGGGGGCGGTCGGGGCCCGTCGGGTGTTTCCGAGCGGGGGATGAGTGAGTCATTTACCTTGTGGGGTGGGTTTGCGTTTCGTTCGACGCGAGGGTTGATATAACGTTCCCGTGCTAAATAGAACAATATAAATTTTAAGATATTGCACTTGTTTGCTATACAATGCTTATTTATGCATATGATCACTATCAGTTTTAGTAAAATATTGGTGGTGTCATGAAAGTAAATTATACCTAGGTTTTATACTGTTAGCGAAACGTTAGAAAATGTCTTAGGCTGTCTACGCATGCGCAATGCATAACATTAAATAAAATGAGTTGAAGATTAACCCCTTTTAACTGACTTCGCAAAAGGAGGAAGGTTGAATTCGGCTTGTTTTTTTATGTATGTACGTCGATTACGACGGCATCTGTGAACCAATTTGCGTGTTTCTTTTCTATCATATAGATGAAACTCTCTAGGTGGTCTCACAAAAATTTCATTAATTATAGCTTAGTAGTTTTTTACCCAACTTGAATAATATGGATAATTTTGCAAGAGCGCCTAAGATAGCTACGCCACTGGTAGTACTGGGGCCTTACGGACAACTGCTATTACAGGCACCTAATCCGCTCAGTTGGAAAATCACGTGACCGCAAACCGTATCTGGGCGCGATAAGGTTTGCGGTCGCGTGATTTTCCAACTGAGCGGATTAGGTGCCTGTAATAGCAGTTGTCCGTAAGCACAGCCGTAAGGCCCCAGTAGCTATAATTATACATTACAAATTCTACTTGCTACTTGTACTACGCATCGACTGCAAGCGCTTTAACTGTTTTAAAATTCGGTTGCAAGATTTCTCCCACAAATACCTACATACAATACCTACTAAAGTAACTAACAGTACCCTTAGTACAAGTTTTGATAGTATTCGAAAACTTTTTTCGTTTTCGTATTGTTCCATACATTGCTGGGCTGAAAGGTATTCGAAAACTTTTTTCGTATTAGAGTGAAGCAATCTATACCGCCGATTACTACCGATTTTAGTTCCTCCGCGTTTCCGCTGGAGGCGCTTTACTACAATGTATGGAACAATACGTAAACGAAAAAAGTTTTCGAAAACTATCAAATCTGGGACTAAGCGTACGGAGCAAGTTAGTTAAGAGTTTGACAACAATCAACATAGACACCGTTACATACCTATACAAAAAAAAAATATTATTTTCCAGTACACTTCCTTAACCTAATTTACAAGAATATGTGCAATAGTTAATGTAAAACAAATTGAAAAAATACATTAAGGTAGACAGGAACAAGGCAAGCTAATGAAGGTTTACGGTACTTGTAGTCCCTGCACTAGGCGAGACGCCTGTGTCGCAGGGCCCACATTCTAGCGTTTACTTAGCATCAGTGCGGTGCAGTATCAATGCATTTTATTTACCGTTTGGTTTTGAAATTAAATACATATACTAAATTTAAATTAATGAGATTTGGAAAAAAAAAAAAAAAAAAAAAAAAGTAATAATTTGATTGATGCCTGAGTGTATGATGACATGATTTGTATGCGCGTGCGTGAGCGTGCGCGCGTGTGTGTGTGTGTGTGCGTGTGCGTGAGCGTGTTGTGTTTTATGTGTGTGCGTGAGCGTGTTTGTTGTGATGCTGATAATTCCAGCGGTGTAGTCAAACATTTCCTTGACTGTGACATATAACCGACCCCAGATTAACTGATAATTTCCAGTAAATTCTCAGCTATTGCTATTGCTCTCACCTTTGGAATGGATCAGCTAAGTACCAGCTTGAGGCATCGGAGTCTATTGACTCTATTGAGAAGCGTGCCAAGAGGCTCATCAGCAACGAATCCCTGGTTCAGACTAAGCTTCTCAACCTTGAGCATCGGCGCAAAGTTGCTAGTAGTCCGGTCAATTTAGACATAAAAATAGTTATCAAATAAAGAAAATTCCGACAGAGCCAAATCTTCGTAGAGACCTTAGGTTTACCACAAGGAATAAAGTGTCAAAAGTCCCAATCAGTCCCATGTGTGCTAAGGGACTTATTCGGGGCCCAAGGTCAAAATTTTAGGTTTTTTGGATTTTTCTCGAAAACGGTAAGTTTTATCGAAAAAGTACTTCAGAGCAAAGTTGTAGACCTTAAAATTATCTATAAAAATAGTCCTAATGATTTTTTCTGTAAGACCCACTATTTCCCAGATATTGCGCTTGTAAGAATCACGTTCTACATAATATGCACACATTTCCACACCACCTGTGAGGTAGTGTACTCGGCGCGTTTTTTTAACATGGTATCCCCGGTAGGCCTATTCCACGAACCTTTATGACGTTATTTTCAGGAACAATAATTATTTAATAGTATGAAGATTATTGATATGGGTTACTGAGTTTAACTGTCGTTCTAACTTTTTTTTATTACTTTAATCTGACTCATATTCAACTTCAACAATCATGTTTTCTTCAATTTCTTCTTGTTCTTCTGCTTCTCCTTCCTATTGATCTTCCTTCCTTCTTCGAATTCCTTCCTAAAGGAATTCGGTTTCTTCTTGCGGTTTATGGAGCTCCAAAAAAAATTGATTGCATAGATACGTACAGATATTTAACATTTGTAAAAAATACACGAAACAAAAAGCAAGTTCAACTATCTTGTCCTCCTCCAACATCGGCATCTGCTACTCAACATTTGTTTCGAGTATACTATCAAGTTCAGACATGGCAAGGTAATGAACTGAACCCTGAAGACTGGGGTTGGAAATTGATAAATAATACTTTGGAACCGATTCGAACTTTACTGCCCCCTGCTCCAGAAAAACTTCTTAACACTTATTTTTGCAATTGCAAGAAAGGTTGTAGTGCCAAATGTGGCTGTAAAAAAGTAGGGTTGCAGTGTTCTCCAGCGTGTACCAATTGCCAAGGTGTCTCTTGCTCAAATGTTCAATTAAATACAAAAGAGGAAGATTCATGTGATTTTGATGAAGAGACAACTGATTCATCTTCATTTGAACAATTTCTAAGCATTCATCAATAGGAAGGAGAAGAAGAAGAACAAGAAGAAATTGAAGAAAACATGCTTGTTGAAGTTGAATATGAAGAGTATGAGTCAGATTAAAGTAATAAAAAAAGTTAGAACGACAGTTAAACTCAGTAACCCATATCAATAATCTTCATACTATTAAATAATTATTGTTCCTGAAAATAACGTCATAAAGGTTCGTGGAATAGGCCTACCGGGGATACCATGTTAAAAAAACGCGCCGAGTACACTACCTCACAGGTGGTGTGGAAATGTGTGCATATTATGTAGAACGTGATTCTTACAAGCGCAATATCTGGGAAATAGTGGTTCTTAGAGAAAAAATCATTAGGACCATTTTTATAGGTAATTTTAAGATCTACAACTTATCTCTGAAGTACTTTTTCGATAAAACTTACCGTTTTCGAGAAAAATCTAAAAAACCTAAAATTTTGACCTTGGGCCCCGAATAAGTCCCTTAGCACACATGGGACTGATTGGGACTTTTGACACTTTATTCCTTGTGGTAAACCTAAGGTCTCTACGAAGATTTGGCTCTGTCGGAATTTTCTTTATTTCAATTGTCTAAATTGACCGGACTATAGTCTATCGATTTTTTTATCGGATACATTCGGAGAGTGCATCGGATCTGCATGATCTAATTCCCTCTTGTCCATTTTGCTATCGGACTGCCAGAGCGGGCACGAAAAATCGATACCGCTTTATGGTTGATATTCCAAAAACCCGTACGAAGCGCTTTGATTCCACTTTTATTATGCGAACTGCCAACCTGTGGAATGCGCTGCCTGAATATGTTCCCCGATAGTTACAATCTGGGTGTCTTCAAATCACGAGTGAATCAGTTTCTTCTAGGCAAGCGTGCTCCACCATAGACCGCATCATCACTTAACATCAGGCGAGTTGGCGGTCAAACGCAAGCCTATAATATTTTTTTTATATGTGATTCCGGATACCATGAACTTACTCAAAGAAATACTTCATCGAATGACATCGAATTTTAATCAGTAAATCACAGTCCAAGGCAATCTTTTTGACCGCTCTTATCATAACCCAACCACAAGACGCGTCACTAGCAATGACAACCACTTGACTGCTCTTCCTTTACCCCGCCGTAAGCCAAAGGTTCTATAATGTCAACTTCAACTATTTCGAGTGGGCTAATCCTAGGCGTGAATTGAATGAATGACTTTTGATTCTCCAATCACAAGCGTCGAGTCACGTCGAGTTTCCAATCACAGGCTGCCCCCGCGACCGACGTCGCTGAATTTTGCAAAAGGGAATTTTGACTACTTGCGCGTTCAAGTGGTTATAATATCTTTGGTCACTACACTTTAGACGTCAGCGAGCAGGGGCAAGGGTACTTGAATTCTTATAGTTCGGAGCATCCAAAAACTTTGGCACGTACTATCTATGTACATTGTATTAGGTTACATTGTAGGTACGAAAATCAGTAGTAATTTATTTCATGTTTAGTTAATTAGGTAGATTGACATTTGACTTATGAGGTATAAACATTTTGTGTAGCGAAGGTGTGATTTACATTTATTCAAAGTATTTTTGTGTTACAAGAGTTTATCCAAAAATTATAGGCGTATAACGATTAGGGTTTCCGAAGCCGGTACTGATGTTAAGAACCGGGAATTTCGGTACTAGACTTCTTTAGAACCGGGAGGGATTTCTCGGGACTTTCGGTGCTACTTTTTAAAGTTATAATAATATTATTATTTACGAGATATTTACCGTGGTAAGGTTGTGGAATGAGCTCCCGATATTTCTTCGTTCGTTCATAGTCTTCCCGTGAACATGGTGCATGTAACTGCGCCGAAATATCGGGAGCTCATTCCACAACCTTATCACGGTAAATATCCAGTTTTTTATTATTTTTTATTGACTAAGTGGCAAACAAGCTACGGGCCACCTGATGGTAAATGGTCACCGCTGCCTATAGACACCTACAATACCCGGGGCATTGTCAGTGCGGTGCCTACCTTTGAGGACTCTATTCACCCTTCGTATGAAGCAGTCCAAATTATACTTCGGAGGAAAAACCGAAGGCGGTAAGCCATATAACTTAAGTGAACAACCGTGATAGTTTATAACAGTGTGTTACCTTCAGCAGTAGGTACTAGGCTACTAGGTAAGTGATACAAGAAGTAGTAGTGAATTAATGTACGATTTAAATAAGTTTAAGAGTTCTACTCAAGGTTCTTGCTAGTGCATTCTAACACAGAATAAGCTTGTGATTAGAGACTGAAAAGTTATTCATTAAATAGTAATCATAAAAGGTTGAGAGCCACTGGCTACGTAATATTCATGCAACCAACAGTTTTGATTCAGGGTCAATAAGTATTTCATTCCTGTTTTATTTTTCAAACAAAGAACACGTGTGTAAGTATTTACCTACCTTATTGTTAGCTTGTGACGGTAAGTAGGAATTTATGATTGTATTAAAGTGATTTTGAAGGTAGCGATCAAAAGCAAGCATTTATTACCTATTACCTATTTAGTTTAAACAAGTAGGTAAATTAAATTAGTTAAAAATATAACCCAATTGTATAAATAGTAGGTAACTGAAAAGTAACAGCAACCACCAAATTATGTCTCTAACCACCAAGTTATGCCGAACGCACTCTGCGTTCGCTAACTAGTCCAGTCAAGCTGTAGGGGCCAAAAGGACAACAGTGCAAGTCAATATAAAAAATTTAAAAGTAGCAGCGTCGCGCTGCTTACCTATCTACCTATACCTATAGTCGTAGATACAGAGCTCTTTCATACCGCTTTATCTCGTAAACTACTAAATATTTCACAGTAGTGTAATTTTTTTAGTCAGCTTAGTGAGCTCTACACAATTATAGTAATATTAACATATTTATCAAAGTTTATTTTTCCCCCTCATTTTTATTTCTCGACTAGCTGTTGACGACTTTCATATAAACTTTCAACCCCCTTTTGTCATCCTTAATTCGGCCCTTTCGTAACATCCTTTCTTAGCGGACCTCTACACCCCATAAGGAATCTACCTGCCAAATTTCAGCTTCGTAGGTTAAGTAGTTTTTCTCGAGATTTCGTGTTGAATGAGTGAGTGAGTAGATGAATTTTGCTTTTATATATATATAGATTACCTAATTCAAAATGGCGGATTTGCAGGTCGCCATACTTGAATGTTAGAAAATCTATTTTATCTTTTAGAAATCTTTCAGGTGATCAAAAATGGAGAACATTTACAAGCAAATCTCAGACGAGCGGTATGAAATCATCGTGAACAGATATGAAAAGTTTCAACAAGGATTAGAGCATGGCGAGCCTGTAAAGGTAATACCTATAACGTTTACGTAAAAATTAATTAAATATTAGGTCAAGCTGGGTGAAAGTGTTATAGTCAAAATGAAATCAAAATCATTTTTTACATGCTTGTTAATAATATGTAGGCGTCCTTCCTACTCCTTTCCTTTCATATTATATTCACCGTTTATTTATGATTCATACATACATAAATACTTTTATATAAAAATATATATATATATATATCCGGTCGCCGCCTATGGCGTATGAACTATAAATGCGCTGCGACGCGGGAACCGTTGGCGAAGTTATTGCGAGTGCACTGAGTCCACGGTACCGCACCCGACCCGCGTCGCAGCGCATTCATAGTTCATACGCCATAGGCGGCAAGCGTTTAAGTACTTATGATATATATATATATTTATATAAAAGTATTTATGTATGTATGAATGATAAATAAACGGTGAATATAATATGAAAGGAGTAGGAAGGACGCCTACAAATACAAGGGCTTAAATTAATAATGTCCATCCATTAACAGCCCTAAGGGCGTAAGATTGTTTTCTTTATTCTTTGAGGAACTTGTCAGTGTCAAGCAAGTGTTAAGTATTAAATTATTCGTACAGGTTTTCGACCCATTACCGAAGCATTTGCTCGACGAGATCGAGTTGATCAGAGAAGTTAGCAAGGATCTGCAGAAGAAAAAGGAAGAGGACCTTAGTAAAGCGGCGGTAAGACAAATATTGTTTCTTGCTAGAGGGCGTGAAGTACACACAGTTTGAGAACCATTATTTTCTAAATACGCACGTTAGAATTCAATCAAACTAGCTGAAATGCATATAGCGCCATCTGTTGTCGAGTAGCTGCTCTGAAAGAATAGATAAATGGTTCTAACTAGTGTTACTCTATTTTCATGGAAACGCAGGTAAATGGTAAAAGCTACATCTCACGCCATCTGTTGGTGGTTTTCTGCATGACTATTGTTAATAGCAAATCGAAAATTTTGCATTATAGTATTTACAAGCAACGTAATTTTAAACATTATTGTATTTTTTAATCGACGATTACAAGATACAAGCAGCTTATTGCATACTTGGGATCTAGGATTGAGTGCTTCGGATGAACGTTGTAAATGTACCTATGCGATTGGATTCGTTTCATAAGTAGCGGGAAATTCAAATTTCAGACTGTTTTTTGGCCCTTGTAGCTAGGCCGGGTAATTATTGGAAAATGACTTAAATTACAGTGTTTGCGCAAATCGTTGGTTGTTCTTTACATTATCATGTAAAGTTATTTATCAGTAACGCACCATATTACTTACATTTGCCAATAAACCGTTTGAAACAGCAAAAATGTATTTATTGACAAATGTAAGTAGGTAATAATGTGCATTAGAGATAAATAATTTTGCATGATTTTGTAAAGCATAATAATCAATTTGCGCAAACATCATGATCGATTACAATAATTACCCGGCCTAGCTACATTCTTTTTCACAGGGGTGAAAAAACTGTTTGAAAATTGAATTTTCCGCCATAGGCGAACTTTGAAACCAGGGGCGGATCCAGGATTTCATTTGGGGGCATTCTGACAAGGTTCGAAGGAATCAAATCGATAAATTGAGTCTAATGTATGGAATTGCTAGGTGTTTGGGGGGGGGGGGGGGGGGGGGCATGGCCCCCCTGGATACGCCAATGTTTGAAATCATTGTATTTTTAACCATTTGAAAACTGTTTATATGTAGATGTATTTGATTTTAGCAAGCTGCGCAACAAGCGGAAGCTGATGCCAAAAAGAAGGCCGAAGAAGATGCGGCTCAAGCTAAAGAGGTGGCTGAAGAGGTGGAAAAAGAAGACGCATGAATAAAATAATATACCCACTCATGTTATTTAGCTTAGATTATTAAGTTATTATTGAATTTATGTTCTTACCTATTTATTAACATAGACTGCTGGACATAATCCTCTCCTATAGCGTGACAAACTTCTGTGTAGAAAGCGCCAAATGTGGGTAGGTCGTAGAAAACTAAATACCTACCTAATAGGTAGGTATTTACATAATTCAGAACATAACATAATTCAAAGAAATCTATCGGCGGTCTTTCAGTGCTAACAGACGCTCGAACGCGGCTGACCTCAACCGCCGTCTGACCAATGGGAGAGAAAGAGAGGGAAATATGATATTCTCACTCTTTCTTTCGGACGGCGGTCCGTCAGCCGCGTTCGAGCGTCTGTTAGCACTATTTGACGTTGGTCAAGGGCGAAGTTTTTTTTTTTTTTTTTCGGCCCCCTTGGTGCATCAAACGATTCCAATACATCCATTAATAATAATTATTGTTAGCACATTGTTAGGGCTTTAGCCTAAGGTGGCAGCGCCACCTTAAAAGCAGAGAAATTGGACCTCTACCCAAAAAGGTATAGTCAAAGAATGTTCATAATGCCATAGACAACTGTATGAGGGAACAACAAAAAATAAGATAGATGTCAGTTTTGTTCAGAAAATACGACGTTGGCGCCTCCCTCAACTTTATATATACGTTTGTCGCATTTTTATAATAACTGTTACCTATGCTATGTAACGAAGCAGGCAAGACCCGTGCACCCACCAGTTGGAGGTGGGGGGAATCGCTCAAGACCTGTACACCCACCAGTGGGATAGGAACAATTTCTGTAAGTGGTGTTTGGGAGTAAAGATATAAAACTTATTGTTGATTTATTCTTATTTATTAAAAAATAAACTACCCTATGAATGTATAGCTTCAGTAATAATAAAGGGCTAAATAATAAAACACAAGTCGCCAATAAACGAAAAATAGCAGGAAAAAAATAATTGAAATGTTATTGACCCCAATTCATTTGATGTAAGGGACAAAAAATATGTATATATATAAAGAAAAAAAAAATATTGATAGGTAAAAAAACATTGAAAAGTAAAAAAAACACTATACAGACTGAAAAATTTAATAGGGTCAGTAAGGGGCTACTTTTACCATTAAGGCTATTGCACATATATAAAAAAAAAAAAAAAAAAAAATTGCATAAGCTTTAGAATAATATTGTAAATGGTATAAAGCAATTTTCTTCTTAATATTTTATGGGATCGCAAAGAAAAAACTCAATAAAGTAAGTTTTTTCAATCGTTTCTGCCATAATATAAAAATTTCTTTATAACGTTTGCAATGTAATTCTTAAAAGAGAGTCTAATAGTTTTTTTTAACTCTAAGCATTTATTTGTTCTGACAAGCATTGTAACAAGAATAACTACGAAATTTTGATCACTTTCACTAGGTTTTTGAACATAGCTGGTACCCAATATTCTTCATTGAATTATATATTACTAGCGACCCGCCCCGATTTCATCATCATCATCAGCCAGAAGACGTCCACTGCTGAACATAGGCCTCCCCCTTTAACCTCCACACTGAACGATAGCCTGCCTTTTGCATCCACTGGATGCCAGCGACTCTTACTATGTCGTCGGTCCATCTAGTGGGAGGCCTACCTACGCTGCGTCTTCCGGTTCGTGGTCTCCACTCATGAACCTTTCTTCCCCATCGGTTATCGGTTCTTCGAGCGATGTGGCCTGCCCATTGCCACTTCAACTTACAAATTTTCACAGCTATGTCTAACAGCTATGTCTGTGACTTTGGTTCTTTGGCGAATATCCACGTTTCGGATTCTATCGCGCAAAGAAACTCCGAGCATAGCTCTCTCCATTGCCCGCTGTGTGACTCTGAGTTTTTCCAAAAGGCCAACAGTTAAGGACCACATCTCAGTACCATATGTCATCACTGGCAACACACACTGACGACAGACTTCGCACGGGTGTAATTTATGTGCGAAGCCGGGGTGGGTCGCTAGTTATATATGAAAACGTTACGTGAAAAATTATCTAACTAATGGTGAAAACTGCATCAAAATCCGTTGCGTGGTTTAGGAGGAGTTAGCGGTTATACAGACAGACAGACAGACAGACGCGGAAAACGACTTTAATTTAATGTAGAGAAGATAGTTATAGCAATGAATATTCAAAAGAAAATGTTTTTATTCCATTTTATACATTTTTATTGCAGTTGTCAGAGCAAATACATGCTTGGACCGAGTTTTATGAATTGTTATCTTTTAAAATGTCTGAAAAACGATAGCAAGTAGCGGCCTTAAAATCAGGGGCAGATCCAGGATTTCATTTGGGGGGGATTCTGGATTTCATTTTGGGGGGCCATTCTGACAATGTTCGAAGGAAACAAATCGAATTTTCACATTTCTTTCTACTTTATGGTACACAATATAGGGTCCATATTTCAATTAATTTTTTCATCGCCGCGATTTTTCTCTTTAGCGTTCCAAAAAATACCTTATGTAATAAGGCTTATAAGTTAGATTCCAATAATACATGTAAATGATATTAATACAACCATCTTACAAACTAAATCTAGTCATATAGCAGTTACCTACTAACAGATTCCATTGCAAAAATTATACAGTGTCTTAAGAACAATCTGTGGGCGAAGATGGTATTGCCCAGTCTGGAATGGGAATTGTCTCTCAAATGATGCTGCGGGAACACATTGTTAGGTGAGAATTAGACAGGTTTCTTGTTTTAAGGCGAGGTTCCGGTAACCAGTGAGCTTAGCGGCCGCTCACAAATATCTGTTGAGTGGACTTTACTGTTTCGTCAAGCAAGAAAAAGTCTGAACCCGAATTTGACTTTAAATTACAATACTTTCAACTTCAACTTTTATTTAATGACCTCTTTTGTGGAGTGGATGAGCCACCACAATTTCGCCAATGCAACATATTGGGATAAACCATCAAACGAAGGAGATTGTACAGTGAGCACAAATTTGGACGGTGATTATAATTCCACCGTGAATTTTCCAGACAGCGCTTTTATGTACACTAAAACAAAGATAATTATAACTCTACCATGTTTTACAATATTTTTTGCCAAGCACCCCCTTCCCGTATCTGGGTCCACCGCTGTCGAATTTCAAATTAAACTTGATATTACCGTACAAAGTCCATCCTCAGCTAAGTTTTTGGAATCGATGGCCACCATATTACCCAAAATTACCCAGGAGACACACTTTTCCACCAATTACCAGTTTTAAGCCAGAATTGTAAAACAGATAGAGCGCTTTGATTCCACATTTATAGTGCAAACTGCTAGTCTGTGGAATGCGCTGCCTGAATGGGTGTTCCCCGATAGTTACAATCTGGGTGTCTTCAAATCATGAGTGAATCGGTTTCTTCTAGGCAAGCGTGCTCCAACGTAGACCGCATCATCGCTTAACATCAGGCGAGATGGTGGTCAAACGCCTATCTATACTAATATTATAAAGAGGAAAGATTTGATTGTTTGTTTGTTTGCATTGAATAGGCTCCGAAACTACTGAACTGATTTAAAAATTCTTTCACTGTTGGGAAGCTACACTATCCCCGGGTAAAATAGGCTATATTATATTTTCAAAACAATAGGGATCCTTACTAAAACTCCAATAATGTAACCCAAGGTGTAAAAAAATTTGATTTACAATTTTGACTTTGCGTGTTTGACAGTTCTAAGACAGGACAGCGTCTGTCAAGGTCAGCTAGTTATTTATAAAAAGTAAGAAAAATATAAAATCACCCCGTACTGGCAACGCTGGTGGGTATAGAAACATGTGAATGAAGATTTTAACAAAAAAAAAAAAAAAATAGAAACATGTCACAGGTTTAATAAAATCTGGCGTTTAGGTTCAAAATCGCGTGTTTCCCGAACGCAGCAGTTTTAACGTTAGCTTGATACCGCATTAAAGAAGTTGGCAGTAAGGCCAAAGTTTTTTTATTTTTAGGGTTTTGTACCTCAAAAAGAAAAAACAGAACCCTTGTAGGATCACTTTGTTGTCTGTCTGTCCGTCTGTCAAGACCCTTTTTCTCAAGAACACGTAAAGGAATCAAGTTGAAATTTATATCAAATACTTGGGTTTACGGATTCTAGCTGTGAAAAAATCAAAATTGAAAGTAAAGGCGATCAAAAGATATGACCGTTTATGTCGCATATTTTGCAATTTCACAGGGGAATCAAAACTTATAGGGTACTTCCCTTTGATCTAGACTCATGAAATTTGGCAAGAAGCAAAATCTCACAGCATATATAAAGGAAAACTCCATACATTTTGTAGTTGGTATGTATGGGAGCACCTGTTTGCCAACTACATAGTTAAGTTTGTCATTCAACATTTTTAGCCTTTTTCATCAAGACTCAAGTTTCGGGATGGATTTACATACATATTTATTAAGTTTGTACTGAACCCTCAGGGCGAGAGTCCTACTCACACATGTCCGGTTTTTAAAAGTCTTATCGATTTTGAAGACACCTTCCAGTTGTTAACGACTCTTGCTGAGGATGTGGTATGCAATGTTCTGTCATGGTGCACGCCATAGGAAGGTCTTGTGGTGCATACATTATATAGTACCACATTAATTAAGACCCTTGTCCAGTATAATGCAGTATTATGAGTTGTCGGTCATCACCTCCTCGTCATCATCTTCGGGCTCCGCTAAATCCGGATGACAGACCCTGATGTGGAGATTTAAATTGATTTTCACAATGAAGCTCTTACCGCACGTTGTGCATTTATGCGGTCGTTTTACGTCATCGTCAATATGAGGCGGGTGTGCTCTAGCCATGTGAGTTCTGAGCAACGAAGAGTGTAAGGTACGATCACATTGAGAGCATTTGACGAGACAATCAATCGGTTGCCCCTCATGCGTCTGACGATGTTTCTCCATGGTTATCTTCGACACAAATAACTTCTGGCACAGATCGCACTTGAAATTCTTCACTTTCGTGTGTTTCTTCATGTGAATTTTCAAGCAATTCTTAGTTGGGAACATGTCATCACATTTTGAGCACTTAAACTTCTTTATATCATTGTGAAGCTGCATGTGAAGCTTCAAATACGCTTGGCCGGTGAAACTTTTGTTGCAGATTTCACAGTTGATCGTGCTGACTGCCGAGTGAGTCTGCATGTGGCTTTTTAGAAACTGGGCAGCGACAAAGCTTCGGTCACAGATCTCGCATATAAACTTCTTTGAAATAGCACCTTCATGCTTACTCTTATGTATATCGAGATGGTACTGCGAGTTGACTTTTACTTCGCACTGGTCGCACTTAAACTTGCGACGCTTTTTAGGGCCCGCTTTGGGTATCGGAATGGGCTCGGACTCCATAGGAGGCTCGTCCTTGTCTTGTCCGTGAAATTTCTTATGCAGTAAAAGGAATTCCATACCTTCGAATGTCATTTCGCAAACGTTGCATTGGTAGCGTTTGATGATTCTGTCGTCGCCTCCGTTGAATTGTTCAGCCATTTTTTCGTGTTTTACTGAACTTTTGTCGCTAGTAGCAGGGTCCATCATACTTTTCATCCAGTGATCCTGAATTCCACGGCCAGACTTGGTGTCCATTAGTGACGCTTAGCTACGGCCGCATCGTGAATTTCTTGTATTGATCTGTGTAAACGACGCGCGGAATTTTGAGTAAATTGAGTAAATTGGCGCGAGGATTGTTTAGAAAACACTAATCGCGCATTGTTTACGCGTTTCATCGGCTTTTTCACGCAATAATTATACGGTTAAAACAAAGCGAGCCTTGTTACTGTACCATAAATTCCAAAAGAGAAGCGAAGCGCGTTGCTTTTTTTCGAGCAGTTCAATGACAGCAGTTTTCTTTTTTTGTTGACATATTTATAGTTGCCAGAACTAAAAAATAATTTCTACCATAGTGTACATACGACGGTGTACAGTATGTTTTATCCTACAACTTGCACACCAAGGAATATACTAGTCTCTACCGAGAAAGCCACGGAGAGTGCCATTGGGGTGGCAAAATTTGGGTCTAAAAACTTAATTTGAAAATAAAATTATTATTTACAGAACATCGACTCGAAAGAAGTATGTTTTATGGTCGCGTTCATACAAAACCAACCCTAGAAAACTTCGTTTAAAAAAACAGGTTGTCTGGTTTCACGGAGCCACTCGCGCGGCTCCACTGGGGTCAAAGCGGCGGGTAAGGCATAACACCAATTTTAATTCCTCGGATTTATTTTCACTCTTGGAGAGTAGCCCAGACCTTTGAAAGGCATTAATGCAAGGAACATTATTACCCCTTCCAGAGTATGTAATTCATGGGTCCGAGCCAACGCCAAGAATTCCTAGGACAATTATTATGATCATTAATAAAGTTTAACCAAGGCCTTTGCATAACAATAATCTCCTCTGTGGCCAATGCTCGTGAATGCGTCACATGCATATTAAAACGCACCAATAGAAAAAAAATGCACATTAGTTATTTATTAACAAATATAAATATATCTATTTACAGCACTAATAACTAATATTACTATTTAAGAAATTTGTTCGCTACATTTTCTCTTCTTAATGACTTTGTCTGCACTTTAAACCAAAAGAACACTCCTCTAAAGCAATTTCAACCTTACTGTCTTTTAATATGATACTAACATACATTTACATTTCTAACTGAACTTAGAGGAATCTAACAACACCTTGTTTATTAAAATTGGTTAAAACATCTAACAAAAGTACTGTTTAAAAAAAAAACTTCTGCTCCGTATTAGGACAAATTGTCATGTTGTACAAAGAAGTCATAATGCTGGCTTAAGATCGGATATGGTAAAAACTACTCCGACAAGAGCATAGCTCTTCAATAAGAAGAATAACACTTCATAGCAATTAAATTAGGTTGAACCATCTTTTAGGCTGGTTTCACAGCTGTACGGAAGACCCGTATGGAACAACGGAACGGGACGGGAGACGGGATCTACGCAGAGGCAAGTCCCGTACGGAACAATCCGCGTCGCTGTGAAACGATGTTCTAGCGCTTCCGTAAAGCTGTGAAACCATCCTTAAAGTTCAACGATTATGTACAGGCATGAAAGTAATCTTTTCATCTGAAGTGTTATTCCACACTAGGAGTATTTTAGTAAATAATTAAATGTTATAGTATAGAGTATACTCTTCAACCAAAGCTTAGCGGGAAGAGCAATCGGAGCATACACCTGAATAGCGTAGGTTCGAACACAGCCAATAGGCATGATTCCTAATGTTTAATTTATTACAAATAACCAGTTTAGCGATGAATATAACTAAATACATTACACATACTGAAAAAATAATTTGAATTGGCTGATAAATCTCTGAGATATGAGTATTTAAAGTTTTAGGTGGGGATGGAGAGGGGGTGTTCTATCCCTTTCTCGCAAAGCGTGTGTTAGTATAGCATTTGTATGGCGCTCCTGAGCCGTGACGTCACGGCTCAGTATAGTGCGCACTCTGTCTAGCATGAAATTAAATTAAATTAAAATGCTTATATCTTATTTATTTTTGAACTAATTTTAATTTTGTTTTCGTTGATGTGCTCTATTTATGATCAGCTTTTTTAAGAGGTAATAAAAAAAAAATTGTCATCATGAGAATTAAAAATTAGTCAATAGGACTAATTTTTAATTCTCTATATTCTATTACATTGAAATTTATGTACAGGCATGTTTTAATTGTCCATCCAGTACTGGCGTTAGGCTACCTTATTATGGATGATTCGGATCGTGATTGCGATCGCGTGCCATCTCACTTACGCACGTGGTGCGAGTAAATAGATACGAACGGGATGGCATGCAATCTCGATCCCGATCAAACAATCATAATAAGGCCCAGGCTTACCGATGATTTAAACAACAGGAAAGTTTTTTTTTTTTTGTTTAATTTAGAATGGCTGTCAAGGCATTTTTGTAAGAAATTTGTTGTAGCCAGTTGCTCCCATATAAACGTAACGTCAGCCATTCGAAATCAGTTAGCAACTGTGATGCGTACAAAGAACTTTGAGAACGAACCCAAAAAGGTAATGTCCAAGTTCTTTGGACGCGGAGTTCGACACGTTGACATAAATAAGAATGTTCAATCAAGGTTCTGTCATAATGCCTGGCGACAGATTTTCCTTCTCATTTCCGTTCTATTTACATCTCTTTTCTGTGATTTTAGCTAACTAATAAAGCGCTATAAATCCAGATAGACAATAAAAACATGTGTCGAAATCGCAAGTTACATATGTACAGACAGTGTCATTCCGTAGAGAACTTTCACATGAATAAAGCAATGTTGACTAGTTTTTCTGCAATGACGGAGACACATTCTTCCCGAGGACATTTTCTTTGTATTTCAGTTTTTGTACATTTGTTGGATCTTTCAGAACATCTTCGTCCGTTTGCCGTTCAACTCGTTGTTCTTCAATAGATTCTGAAAATATAAGAGACTAGCTGAATCCCGCGGTGTTACGCGTGATTTTCTGGAAGGAAAAGTACCATATGTCCACCCTTATAATGTACACTAACGTCCTGCCAAAATTCGTTAAGATCGGCTTATCAGTTTAGTCGTGTACAAACAAACATCCAGACAGAGAGACAGAGTTACTTTTACTTTTATAATAATAGTAAGGATAAAAAACAGTAAGAAAAAACCGGCCATATAATAATAGTAAGAAAAAACCGGCCAAGTCGGGCTCGCGCACTGAGGGTTCCATACCACCACAAAATACAATAATTATCAATTAAAAAGCTGACTTCATAATTAGTAAAAATGGCATTTCGATTTGACGGGACGACCTATAAGGTTGTCTAAGTACGCCCGAATACGTTGCTTTACTTGGTAATGAACATACATTTATCACCAACTCACACTTGGCCATTATTTATTATTTGTTGTTAAACTTTGTTAAACTGTACTATAATCGTGCTTAGTTTGACGCTTGTATTACCGTTTTTACACTAGAGCAAATACAAAAATAAGTTAAAAAACACATTTGTTGTGTTGACTTTTGTATTGTTTCTTAGTTAATCCGCCGTAATATTACATAATCTGTGAAAAGTTCAACTCGCTATCTATTATAGTTCGAAAGATACAGCCGTTTAATGGTAGGACGGACAGTCAGATAGCGAAGGCTTCGTAATAGGGTCCCATTTGCACCCTTTGGATATAGAACCCTAACAATTGTAGGTACTTTTTTTTTACTAGGTACTATGGGTCTGTGTGCTAGTTCTATCTATGTCTGTTAAAGCATTATTTATTTGTGAATAAAAAATGCATCACACAATGTTTCTTTTGCTCTTCACTACAACTGTAATCGGTAGATTATAGGACAAAAATAAACTGCATAAAAACAAAGAAGACATCACTTAATGTAAATATTTATACTTACTGCTGTAAGGTGTGTATTTGTCGGACAAGATGTTTTCTAAGTTATAGCCTATAACGCCAACTACAGCAGCTATCGGCATTACGATGTATGGAGCATTACTTCTCAAGAAGTGCATAAATAATGGCCACATCTGAAATAAGTAAGGTTATGTTTATGATAAGATGTCTATTATCTTTTTTGTTTGAAAGGAGGACAAAGTCAATGGATATTATGTACTGAAATATGACAATTAAGTGTACTCACGTTTGAAATGTAGGTATGTGTTTTATGGCTTCTTGTTATTTATTTTATAACAAAAGCCGAAGCCAAACGAAATCCAGATTAGGCAAATATATCACAACACTTGAATTTGAATATTTTGAATCTTGTCTCTTGACAGTAACATTGAAGTATTCAGCTGAGCTGACAATGACAGTGAGTGAGGTGAGTAGGGTGACAGATTTAACGAAAGAATTCAAAGCTTTTTACTTTTTAATAAATAAATACGTAATGTATGGCGGCAAGTTACGTGTAAGTTTGTATTATAAGTTATTGGATCGTTTACGAATGAATGTTAACAGAAAATATAATAACCAGAAAAAGCCAGAGTTTAGTAGAATTCGTAGTAATTAGACTGGCAGCATTAGCTGTAGTAGGTATCATGCTGTCAATCGAAGGAAAGGTCTTCCCTATATATAATGTTCTCTATGGAAAGGTCCAAACATGGTCCAAACCAAAGTCCAAACATAGATTCAGCCCTCTACGGTCCAAACCACAAACTGTGGGTCCAAAGGGCTCTGTAACAGTAGCAAAACCAAAATAAACAAAAAAATCTATCGATGGAGTTTTGGCACCAACATGGAAAAAAAGTGTCGGCTCGTATAATATTTATATACTTGTGTTCTTTCAAGTGTCAATGTGTACTAATGGTGAATTATTATTTATTAAGTACTCGTAATCGTGCTCAAGTGTGGGAAAGTGATATAACGAGATGAAACTAAGACATCATGTACCTATATTCTAGCAAATAAATTATTTTGATTTGATTTTGATTTGAAACTTGTCTTTTCGTGTTGTTTTCAAAATTCCATAGAAGCTTCTTGTATACTCTCAACCAATTTATTGAGGCATGAGTTTGGCTTGACCGTGTCTTACTATGCTTATCTCTGACTGTGACTATGACTTGTTTGACGCTGTTAATATTAAGTAAACTTGCTTAATATTACGACTAAAGGACTTTGTATCAACGGTCATGAAAAATTTAACAAAACCATCTGTTTTGTCTGTCACATATTGAAAACATAACCTCAACGTAATTTTAAATCAAAACAAAAATATTAAAACGATGTGTTTTTTATTGTAGTTATCTTGAAGTGCTTAAAAAACACTTAGAAAATGTCGCAAACCAAACTACCTCACTGTCTTTCACGTCTACATTTGATTAACAAAGCTTTAACCAACCAAAAACTTTTACGTAACTATGTCCAAAATGTTATTCAATTTAAAAGGTCTGCATCTACGAAACAAAAGACCGCAAGTGCAGTGTATCGTACTATGAATATATTTGATAGATACGCGAAGGCTTTACAACGGGAAAGGGCTGCGCAAAGAGACGATTATCACTTAGCGGAGTACATAAAAGAAGAGGTTGGATGGCGAACTGCCGACAGAATTTTTGATATCAAAAGAACGTTCAAGAACGCTGTCGAGCTTGGTAAGTAGCTTTAATAAACATATCTCACTAATCATCATTTCAGCCATAGGACGTCCACTGCTGGACATAGTCCTCCCCCATCGATCTCCAAAAGGGCCGGTTGGAAGCAGCCTGTATCCAGTGTTTCCCTGTGATATCTTTTAAGTCGTCTGTCCATCTTGTAAGTGGATGTCCTATGCTGTGCTTACCGGTCCGTGGTCTCCATTCGAGAACCTTTCGGCCCCATCGGTCATCTGTTGTGCGTGCAACTGCACACTGCCGCTTCAACTTGCTAATCTAATAGGCTGTCGGTAACATCTGTTCGTCTATGGATCTCCTCATTTCTGATTCGATCTCGTAGAGAAAACCTGAGCATAGCCTTCTCCATAGCACGTTGTGCAACTTTGAGCTTGTTTATGAAACCCATAGCAGGCATGGCGCACTCCGGACTATAGGTATGTTAGGCTGGTGTCCCTTCTCAAGAGGGTCATAGCAGGGCAATCAGTGGCCGCTCGGCTCGCGCCCGGCCCGCACGCTACGCCAGCCACGTCGCACGTAATTAAGCATCATTTCTGTCAGGGACCTTGACCAATTATTTTCAACAGAATCTGCAAATTAGGGCTCCCAAATAAGGTCTCCATGGTTCATGTAGTTTTTACCTAAATATGCATCGGGATGATGATCTTGTAATAGGCCTTTTAAACTTATACTGCTGTACGAGTTGAATTGCTACTTTATTGCCTCGTAGATAGAGTTCTTATTTATTTAAATTTCTTCACGGAGTGAACCTTCTGTGTCTATTATGTCTTCTGTGCCCATAGTGAGAGACAACATTTCATTGCCTTATATCATCACACACAATGATCGAAGACATCTATCTTAAGCCGCTGTGGTATTTTCGCATCAGCACTTAACAGAAGGCAATTTAAAAAAAAACATTGTTTCAGGTGCATGTAGGGGCTATGTATCCCGTCACTTCATACCGGAGAGTGTGGAGAAAGTGACACTCTGCGACACTTCGCAGACGCACCTCGATAAGGCAATCGTTGGTGAAGGAGTCAAGGTTGAGAAGGTTGTTATGGACGAAGAGACCATCGATGTAAGTGGAATACTACTGCCGTACCTAAGCTAAATCGCAGCTAATAGACATCACAGCACAACATAAAAAAAAGTGTTAAACACAGTCATCATCATCATTATCATCATTTCAGCCATTGGACGTTCACTTCTGGAGATAGATCTCCCCCATCGTTCTCCAAAAGGGCCGTTGAAAGCGGCCTGCATCCAGCGTTAAATACAGTGTAAACTCTAAATAGAGACACTTAAGGGACTGCTCATTTTATGGCGTTATTGAGAGTTGTCGTTAAATGGAGAGTAGAAAATTCAATATAATTTTTAGGGTTCCGTACCTCAAAAGGAAAAAGCGGACCCTTATAGGATCACTTCGTTGTCCGTCTGTCCGTCTGTCTGTCCGTCTGTCAATACCCTTTTTCTCAAGAACGCGTAAAGGTATCAAGTTGGAATTCATACTAAATACTTGGGTCTACGGTTTCTTTCGGCTGTAAAAAAATTTAAGTTGTAAATCAACACAATCAAAAAGTATGAACGTTTATGTCGCATATTTTGCGATTTCATAGGGAATCTAAACCTATAGGGTACTTCCCGTTGACCTAGAATCATGAAATTTAGCAAAAGGCAAGGTCTCATAGCACACATATAGGAATAAATCTGAAAGTTACAAATTTGAACTTATATTATTTAGAAAATAATTATTTTGCTATTACAAACTTACATTTTGTAGTTGGAATGTATGGAAGAACCTAACAGTCAACTACAAAGTTAAGTTTGTCTTTCAATATTTCAACTTCAGTTAGTTTTTTTTTGGACTCGCGTCCCCGAGCGTTTTGTCCTACAGAACCCTCAGAGCACGAGTCCAACTCGTGCTTGTCCGGTTTTTTGTTTTTTGCTTAAACAAAGGAAAGCTTCTAACCAGCAGCGGGTGATCATCATAATCATTATCAGCCTATCCTATGTTCCCACTGCTGGGACACAGGCCTTATTTTGAGGTTCTTTGACATACTAGTCAAGATGTTTTCTTTCACCGTTGTTGAGCGATGGCATTGAAACTACACATAATTTATTTGAGTACTAAATAAATCATTGGTCCGCGTTTGACCACTGACTCGCCTGTTGATAAGTGACGATGTGGTCGAAGATGAAGCACCCAGACTCAGAAGATACCTTCACTCTGGCCTTGAAAAAGTCCAGATTATATCTCTCAGGAAACGAGGAAGCTGGCAGGTTGTTCCAATCTTAGGCCGTACGGATTAGAAACGTAGAATCGAAACGTTTGGTACGTATCCAAGGAAAATCCACAATGTATGGGTGGTAGTGGGCTGTTTTCCTACTTGTCTTGTAGTAGAAAGGGGATGGCAGGATAAGGTCATGTATCTCTGATGCACATTCTCCGAAATGAATCCTGTAGAAAATTGGGTGGGAAATTGGGATCGAACTGGGTGCCGTCAGATTGTAAAGCGCACGCTCCTGCCTAGCCACCATCTCTCAATGACAAGATAAGGCAATATAGTTAAAATGCACATTTATTTCAGTTCCCTGACAACAGTGTGGACTTGGTGGTGTCCTGTCTAGTTCTCCACTGGGTGAACGATCTACCCGGAGTGTTCGACAAGGTCATGAAGTGTCTTAAACCTGACGGTGTGAGTATACCATGCCTGCATACTTCCCTGCCTAATTTAATTAAGATATTAGATGTTTAATTGCGAACAAGAATAAAAGAAACATAAATATCTGATTGACACGTTGCTAGGCGCAGTGATGACAGGTGGAGTAAGATCTTAACAGAGTGGTGGCCGAGGCAAGGTAGGCGGAGCGTTGGTCGTCCAGCTGCTAGATGGGTCGACGATATTATTTCTATCGCGGGTCGAACCTGGACTAGATTGGCACAGGACCGAGGCAGATGGCAGGCGGCTGGGGATGATGATGATGATGATGAAATATCTGCTTAGGTTTACTATAATAGAAATGTGTTAGTGGCTCTCATGCAATGCCTATAAAAATCTATTAACATTTAATACAAAGTCGTGTTAGTTACACCATTTTATAACCCAAGAACGGTTGGACCGATTTTCATGATCTCTAATTGGTTGGATTCCTCTCTGCCTCGAATAACAGAATAAGTAATAAAATATCGGAAAAATTAAAAAAAAAATATTATGAAGAAGATTCATTTTCCCATACATTTTATATGGAACGGCATATTTATATTCTCTTTGATGGAACGGCAGGAATTGACGTCGACTTGACTTCTTGGGTTAATGGCCTCTGCGACTATATAGTCACAATTTCTGCCAATGTCCGTTTCGTGGCAGCTTCATAAACGGTATTATTTAACGCGAAATAAAAATATGCTCGGTGATCAGTTCCCGATATGTTGGTTGAATATTGATTATTCTAAAACAAAAGAGACAACACATTCAAAACAAACACCAGTATTGAATTGACGTCTTAGACAAAGAGAATACAATAGAGAGTCTTAGACATTGACATAAATTTATTACGTCATAGACAAAAAACAAATTGTCATCTAAATCAAAAGAGGTTGCTGTCCCTACAAAGGAGGTTCCTTCAAGGAGGTATACATCGCAGGGCGCAGCTAGTTAGAAATAAATACGGCACATATAGATTTTTTTGACGGGTGCACATGTTTGTGCCGTTTGGGGTCGAGAGAGAGACCTTAGGACCGTAGGAGCCGGCCGCCCATGATTTATACAGGGACTTGGCCAAACGCTTGGTGGAGGTGACCGGAATGCTGGCGCCTACTTTGTGTAAAGCCGTAATTGTCAAGACAAATATTAAACCATAACATTTAAATTGTTTATTTTATCTCAGTAACGGAATCAACTCTCAAACTTTCCCTCCGAGAGTTTTACGTAAAACTACTTTTGTAAATGAGAGATAATAAGTTGATATGAGCGGTTGTTTTTATAAAAAAAATACAGATCTGTTTATGAAAGAAATTGAATTTCCTATTGATTTTTCTATTTCGTAGAATCACACGCAAAAATCCAGCTATTGTACCTTTATTCGTCAAAAAACGGGAGAGAGCTCTTCAAATCACGAGTTGATCGGTATCTTCTAGGCAAGCATGCTCCACCGTAGACCGCATCGCTTAACATCAGGCGAGATGACGGAAAAGCAAGGCTTTATTAATAAACCAGAGGTCCGCCCCGGCTTCGCACGGGTATAGATTATAGCCTGTGTCACCCGGGGATAGTGTAGCTTCCCAACAGTGAAAGAATTTTTCAAATCGGTTCAGTAGTTTCGGAGCCTATTCAATGCAAACAAACAAACAAACAATCAAATCTTTCATCTTTATAATATTAGTATAGATGTGTAAATATAATTCTTTCTATTTATATTACACGGGAATTACTCACGTATGATTAAGCCGGTCACTCCGACTATAGTTTCAACGGCATTAGGCAAGGTGGTGAGTACAAAGCGAGACGCAGCCACGCGCGCGTGTCTACCTTGAAAAAGACCGCCTAATGCGGTCGAAACTATAGCCGGAGTGACCGGCTTAATCTCACGTGAGTGATTCCCGTGTAATATAAATAAAATGTGTCAAAACCACGTCAGTTTCTATAATAATTCTTTCTCTCTCTATCCTTCACCTTAATATATCTCCGTCCCTTGCAGGTGTTCTTAGCATGCGTATACGGCAGTGATACACTGATGGAGCTCAGACAGTCCATCCAACTAGCAGAGACTGAGCGGAAGGGAGGTGTCGCTGCTCACGTGTCTCCCTTCACTGGAGTCAGGGACATAGGAGGCTTACTCACTGCGTAAGTTGAGCTGCTGTTGAATTGCATGTGCTAAATCCAGATATTGCATGTTCTAAATCTAGACTTTGCATGTGCTAAATCCAAACATTGCATGTGCAAAATCTAGACACTGCATGTGTTAAATCCAGATATAGCATGTGCTAAATCCAGACATTGCATGTGCAAATTCCAGACATTGCATGTGCTAAATCTAAACATATCTTCTAAACCCAGATATAGCATGTGCTAAATCCAGACATTGCATGTGCAAAATCCAAACATTGCATGTGTTAAATCCAGACATTGCATGTGCTAAATCCAGACATTGCATGTGCAAATTCTAGACACTGCATGTGTTATGTCCAGACATTGCATGTGCTAAATCTAAACATATCTTCTAAATCCAGATAGAGCATGTGCCAAATCCAAACATTGCATGTGCTAAATCCAGACATTGCATGTGCTAAATCCAGTCACTGCATGTGCTAAATCCAGACATTGCACGTGCAAAATCTAGATATATCTGCTAAATCCAGACATTGCATGTGCTAAATCCAGAATAAGAAAATTTTTATGCACTCCCATGGTATGTGTATGGTATGTGTATCAAATGAAAAAGTTTTCTGAGAAGAATACGAAAAATAAAATGACGTCACACTAAATTCAATATGGCGGACGCGTAAAAGCTTATATAATACTAGCGGTCCGCCCCAGCTTCACACGGGTATAGATTATAGCCTATGTCACCCGGGGATGGAGCAGCTTCCCAACAGTGAGAGAATTTTTCAAATCGGTTCAGTAGTTTCGGAGCCTATTCAATGCAAACAAACAAACAAACAATCAAATCTTTCCTCTTTATAATATTAGTATAGAAAAGTTTTTTTTACAGTGCCGGGTTTACGCTACAGACAGTCGACGTGGACTCCTTAACGGTCTGGTACCCGAGTGCTTGGGAGGTGATGAGGGATGTTCGAGCGCTGGGAGACAATAATGCGGCGCTCAATAGGTATTATTATAGCGGTTCACTGTTACTTCTCATAAAAGTTAGCCACATATACATTTTGTCTGCTGTCAATGACCGTTTTCTATGCGCAACTTTTAAAATAAATAAATAAATATTCGGGACATTTTTGCACACACGGTCATCTGACCCCAAACTAAGCAAAGCTTGTGATATGGCTGCCAGAGAATGATATACATACATATATAGTTTTAAATACATACTTAAATAGATATTAACATCCAGATATAGAACAAACACAAATGTTCATCGCATAAATGTTTGTCCTAGATGGGAATCGAACCCACGCCCCCAAGCTCAGAAGGTAGGTTCACTACCAACTGGACCAACGGGCTATATTTTCTCATCACCTAAACAGAATCGCTCAAAATAGGTAGCCGTGAGGCCGAGTTCTATTTCAGCTTACAAGATTTAACTTAAACAAACTAAAAAACATTGCAAGTTAAATAAAACCTCGTAAACATTATCAGTGTTTCTGTTTTCAGACCATTACGGCTCAACAAGAGCGAACAGTTCGCCACTGCCGCTATTTACGACGAAATGTATGGCAAAGTAAGTAATTACAACGTTTTACACCACATATAAAACGCAGCGTAGGTAGGCCTCCCATTAGGTGGACCGACGACATCGTGAGAGTTGCGGGCATCCAGTGGATGCAAAAGGCAGGCTGTCGTTCAGTGTGGAGGTTAAAGGGGGAGGCCTATGTTCAGCAGTGGACGTGTTCTGGCTGATGCCCGTTTCACTAACCACGAACAAGGCGACGCCTAAGTAATTCTTTCGTTTTGAATTTTTGACTTTTTTTATTATATCTTAGTTATACGCCGTAACATTACAATATTCTGTAAAAAAAAAAACTGGCTATCTATTACGGTTCGAAAGATATAGCCGTTTAAAGGACGGACGGACGGACAGATGGACGGACGGACAGACAGACAAACAGACATCGTAGGCTTAGGTAATAGGGTCCCGCTTAGACCGTTTGGGTACGGAACTCTAAAAAATGATAGATTTCACCAATACATTTTTTGGAAGTTTTTGCAATAAGCCAGCAGTTAAAGACCACGTCTCACCTGTAATATTTAACCTTATTTTCCAGGACTGTCCAGAGCGCAACTCCCGAGGAGTCCCAGCAACATACCAGATCATCAACTTCCTTGGCTGGAAACCAGACCCGTCGCAACCGCAGCCAATGACGCGTGGCTCCGGCGAGGTCTCTTTGAAAGACCTTCATAAGATAGACGAGATCATCACTAAGAAGACCAAAGTGAAGTTAGATGACGAGGACATGAAGTGATGAGAATTTCTTTTAGCGCCATCTAGCGGTGAGAATTGCAAACTTTTTATTTATTTATGTGACGAGGACTTTAAGTGATAAAAATTTGTTTTAGCGCCATCTTGCGTTGAGAATTGTAACCTATTTTATTTATTTATATGACGACGACATGAAGTGATACAAATTAGTTTTAGCGCCATCTAGCGGTGAGAAATTAGAATTTATTTTATTTATTTATCTAGTGATAATATGTTGACCTTATTTATTGTGTTTTATGCCATCTAGTAACAAAATGCGAGCTGTTATTGCGTTTTAGCGCTATCTAGTGACGAAAATGCAGTAGCGTACCTTATTTTTATGTTTTACGCCTCGTAATAGCAAAGTGACAAACTAAAACAATGTTTTAAACTATCACGGTTGTTCCACAACCCTACTACGGTATATATCCCGTAAATAATCATATTACTAAAGTGACAACTATTTCAAAACAGGGCGCATTTATTTTAATCACACCATTTTAAACCATAATTAAGTAATCATACCTTTCTTTTTTATTCGAACTTTATAACACAGGACGTTGATGGTCAGCGACATCTATGGACAAAAATGTGTAATCGCAACTTATTAATTATGTTTTATGTCTTCTAATGGCAAAAGTGACGAACTATATCAAAGCAGCGCATTTATTTTCAACCACATTACTAAGTATTCATACCATCTTGCTTTCTAATCATGCTATACAACGCTGGACTATTGTTAATGTTTAATCAGTGCCATCTATGGACAAAATGTGACAGCGCAAGTTATTTATTATGTTTTACGCCTTCTAATGGCAAAAGTGACGAACTATTTCAAAGCAGCGCATTTATTTTCAACCAAATTATTAAGCAATCATAAACCATCTTTGTTTCTAATCATACTATACAACACCGGATGATTGTTCATATTTAATCAGCGCCATCTAGGGACGTAATTGGTAGCGTAACTTATTTATAATTTTTACGCCTTCTAATGGTAAAGGTGACGAACTACTTCAAAACAGGGCGCATTTATATTCAATCACATCATTTAAAACCATAATTAAGCAATCATTTCTATCTCTTTTTTAATCATACTATACAACACTGAATGATTGTTCATATTTGATCAGCGCCATCTAGGGACATAAATGGTAGCGTAACGAACTACTTCAAAACAGGGCGCATTTATATTCAATCACATCATTTAAAACCATAATTAAGCAATCATTTCTATCTCTTTTTTAATCATACTATACAACACCGAATGATTGTTCATATTTGATCAGCGCCATCTAGGGACATAAATGGTAGCGTAACTTATTTATTCTTTTTACGCCTTCTAATGGTAAAGATGACGAACTACTTCAAAACAGGGCGCATTTATATTCAATCACATCATTTAAAACCATAATTAAGCAATCATTTCTATCTCTTTTTTAATCATACTATACAACACCGAATGATTGTTCATATTTGATCAGCGCCATCTAGGGACATAAATGGTAGCGTAACTTATTTATTCTTTTTACGCCTTCTAATGGTAAAGATGACGAACTACTTCAAAACAGGGCGCATTTATATTCAATCACATCATTTAAAACCATAATTAAGCAATCACACCTGTTTCTTAATTATACTTTACATTAGGAATAGTGTTGATTCTGTTGCATCACTCTCTAAACTAAACTTATCTTTCAGAACTTAAAAAAAACGTCTCTTTTAAACCGACTTAAAAAAAGAGAGGCACCAATATTTTTTTTAAATTTTTTTTTTTTACTGTTACGTAGCCTTAACCGTCATTTATGATCCGATTTGAAAAATTATTTATTTAATTGTGATATATTATAATAATTATATTAAATATGATATACTTTCAGATTGGTCCCATAGAAATTTCATCAAACACGGTTCAGCAGTTTGGCTTTTAAATTGAAATAGCTGGAATTTGTTACTTTGATGACAATATTATATCATCCGAGGAACCGGAATTGCATATTTTACTAATTTAGTGAAGTCAATTGATAATTATTGAAATACTAGCTGCGCCCCGCGGTTTCAGCCGCGTAGTGATGAAAAATAGTGATGATGATGATGATGAAAAACCTATGTCACTCTCCAGACCTTGAACTATACCCATGCAAAAAATCAGGTTGATTCGTTGCACTGTTGCTGCGTGAAAGACGAACAAACAAACCAACAAACTTTTGGCATTTATAATACTATAGTATGATAAATGTGCGAAAAAGACTGCTAATTTTAGAGCTGTCAAATTTTGTTTGGTTTGGCAAATGATGCATCAGAATTGACATCAATATCTCAAACACATATAACGCCATCAAAAAATTGCAACGAAACATTGGCTTCGCCAATGTTGTTAGCGCCATCTAGGATTCAATTTTACAAACCATTTATTTTAGAATATACAATCTAATGAAACAACATCTATTTTGTATTTCTTTATAAATTGTAAATACAAACTCTATATTAAGTAGTTCTAAAGTCTTGAGTGTAAATACAATATAAAACTTAAATTTACCGTAAAATATTTAAGTAATTAATAAAGATTAAAATATTTACAAAGCTTATTAATTTCTACAGGCCTATTCCTACGCGATAAGTACTTCTCATTATTGTAATTTAAAAAAAAAGCAATGGTCAAGAGCGTGTCGAGACACGATTGTGTGTGGGGTTCCGTACACTTGTTACCAACATGCTCAAATGAACCTCTTTGTACTTTTATTTAAACGGTGTGTCATCACAACATAATGCCTGGTTTTATAAGTGAACTAGCGGTCCGGCCCAGCTTCGCACGGGTATAGATTATAGCCTATGTCATCCGGGGACAGTGTAGGAGAAGTGCACAAAAAACTGATTTTTTCACATGTATAAAAGATACTCTTAAAAATTATAAGTATATTTTTTATTCCATTATAACTGAGATCTATGTCTATACCAATATTACAAAGAGGAAAGATTTGATTGTTTGTTTGTTTGTTTGCATTGAATAGGCCCCGAAACTACTGAACCGATTTGAAAAATTCTTTCCCTGTTGGGAAGCTATACTATCCCCGGGTAACATAGGCTATATTATATTTTCAAAAAAAATAGGGATCCTTACAAAAACTCCAATAATGTATCCCAAGGTGTAAAAAAATAAGATTTACAATTTTAACTTTGCGTGTTTGACAGTTCTAAGACATGACAACGTCCTTTATTTAAATCTAATGATAAAACTATAATTTAATAAATGCAATAGCCTCGGGCGGCAGGTTTCAGGGGACGAAGGTGGCGTACAAATATTGTACTTATAAATAGGGGGCGGCAATATTAATAATGACATCGGGTGGCAAAAATTTACGTTATGTCACTAATGGTCGCGTTTATTCTCGACGAGAATTCTCAACGAAAATTGTCGTCGTGAGTCTTTTGTACGTTTTTTTAAAAATGACAATCAGTTACTGTATATATTGTAATGGGGTAGTGGTTCGTACACCCATTCTTCTGAGTCATCACTATCTCTGTTGTCATGTTCTGTGACTACGTGGATGGGTTCTGTAAGAGAAAAATAAATTATAATAATTTGAAGAACATTAAAGAATAAAACCGGCCAAGTGCGAGTCGGGCTTAAGGGTTCCGTACCACCACATAACTTGTTAGCTACAAGAGTACAAAAAATTGTGCAAAACGCTAACATCCCATCAACGCCCAGGCGGTCACCCATCCAAGTACCGGCCGCGCCCGACGTTGCTTCACTTCGGTGATCGTACGAGAACTGATGGTGAACAGAAAGTAGACCCAAGAAAGATAGAATAAGAGGAAAGACAATAGCGGAACATTAGAGCGTAGCTCGGAAATTTGCCTAAAAACGGTATGAACTAAGATGGCGTCGTAATTTGAGCGTGATATAGGTTGTCTCGAACTTCCGTAAGCGCTGTAGTCAGATAATGTACGAAAGGGTTCTACAAATTACCGTAGCGCTAGTATCGCAGTCAAGTTTCGCAGCGTTTCAAGAGAAGCGCAACTCATACCAATACATGGCGCTTTTCTTTATTCCCTTGAAATGTTGCGAAACTTGACTGCGATACTAGCGCTACGGTAATTTGTAGAACCCTTCCGTACGTTATCTGACTGCAGCGCTTACGGAAGTTCGAGACAACCTATATCACGCTCAAATTACGGCGCCATCTAAGTTCGTACCGTTTTTAGGCAAATTTCCGAGCTACGCTCTAATGTTCCGCTATTGTCTTTCCTCTTAATCTATCTTCCTTGGTAGACCGCAAAGTCTTAATTTTTTGGGTTCCGTACCCAAAGGGACGTAAAAATGGGACCCTATTACTAAGCTTACGATGTCTGTCTGCCTGTCCGTCTGTCCTACCTTTAAACGGCTGTATCTTTCGAACCGTAATAGATAGCCAGTTGAAATTCTCACAGAATATGTAACGTTACGGCGGATTAACTAACAAATAATAAAAAAGTAAAAACGAAAGAGGGGTTCCCGTACAAAATTGTTATTTATGATACAAGTGCGGTAAGTTGGTTATTACAAACGAGTAGACGAATGTAACCATAGTCACGAGTTTGTAATAACCAATCCGCACGTGTGCCATACAACGTTTTACAACGCATTTGCGAGAAAAAAACAAAAATGGAAATTAAAAAAATACCGTAAAGTACACGCACGGTGCTATACAACGGAGCGTGCGGTAAAATTCATTACCGCACGCTCCGTTGTATGATGCGTTTCATTACCGTACGCTCCGTTGTATGATCCGTAATGTTTAACTTTCGAACGATGTATACAGGCTTCGTAAGTGCACTTTTTGAGCAAATGTGGTGTAAAATGTATAGGTACCTTTATCAAGTCAGTTAGTTACCTGGTTCACATGGTGGGTGTGGCAGAGGGTGAAGTTGTTTTGGCTTCGCCGGTGGAGCTGCAAGAGAAATAAGATTTAAGTTTTATATAATCTAGCTCCAAACCTAATTCATATTCAGTAGGCTTAGTCCCAGATTTGATAGTTTTCGAAAACTTTTTTCGTTTACGTATTGCTCTATACATTTTAGTAAAGCGCCTCCAGCGGAAACGCGGTGGAAAAAATCGGTAGTAATCGGCGGTATAGATTGCTTCACTCTAATACGAAAAAGTTTTCAAATGCCTTCCAGCCCAGCAATGTATGGAACTATACGTAAAAGAAAAAAGTTTTCGAAAACTATCAAATCGGGGACTCTTTACAGTAAAGAAGCTTTGGATTTGGTTGACCTCAACCGCCGTCTGACCAACGGGAGAGAAAGAGAGGGAAATATGATATTCTCACTCTTTCTCTCCCGTTAGTTGGAAGGCGGTCCGTCAACCAAATCCACACGTGTGTTAACACTATTAGAAGACAGTGAAATAGTACGTCAGATCTTCGACCAAAATAAAATGAATGGACGGGCCGTAACCATTGAACTTGCTCAGTAAAAACGAGTCAAAACCGTCGGACTTAATACTTCAACACATTATAACATGTAGGTACAGTACATTAGTTGCAAAAAAAAATATAGCGGATATATTAACTATGTGAGCAAAAGAGAACACCTGTGTTTGTTTATTGCTCTCGAACCGTTGGTCGCCGTGGATGGACGTGGTCACGTGAATAAAACAAAGTGGGCACTACTTATCGATGTTTGATGAAATTAATTTAAATTTTATGACAAAATAGAACGATGAATATGTACTCACGAATAAAAAGTGACACCTGGACTTTCACTTTGGTTTTTTGTTGTGTTTTTACACTTCGGGAAAGCACACGAAAGCATAATTTTTTGTCATTGATTCGTATGACACGTCGTATAAATGAGGAGATCCGTAGACGAACGAAAGTCACCGACATAGCCCACTGGATTAGCAAGTTGAAGTGGCAATGGGCAGGGCACATAGCTCGCAGTACAGGTGGCCGATGGGGCCGAAAGGTTCTCGAATGGAGACCACGGACTGGTAAGCGCAGCGTAGACGACCACCCACAAGATGGACAGACGACCTAAAAGAGGCCGCAGAAATACGGTGGATACAGGCCGCTTCCAGCCGGCCCTTTTGGAGATCGACGGGAGGCCTATGTCCAGCAGTGGACGTCCTATGGCTGAAATAGCGAATATTGGGCTGCAATTTATAGAAGAAAATGAACACTACTTACGAGGTCTAGGTTTTGGAGATATGGTCTCTCCCCAAGGGGTTCTGACTGTAGCAGGAGGGGCATCCGGTGGGGGCAACCCTGGATTATAAGGCGTCACTTTTGGCCGTACTGATCCCATTGGACGCTGTAGTTCTTCTTGTGGCTGGGATGGTGATTCTCTTTGCCATTCCGCTTGCTTTGGTACTGTTGCTTCTTTTGGCCGTACTTTTGCTTTAGGCAATGAAGATTCGTTTGGCCATACCTTTTCTTTTGGCGTTGTTGCTTCTTTTGGCCATACTTTAGCTTTAGGCAATGAAGATTCGTTTGGCCATACCTTTTCTTTTGGCGTTGTTGCTTCTTTTGGCCATACTTTAGCTTTAGGCAATGAAGATTCGTTTGGCCATACCTTTTCTTTTGAAGTTGTTGCTTCTTTTTGCCATACTTTTGCTTTTGGTGATGGGGATTCTTTTAGCCAGGGTTTCTGTTTTGGTATTTGTGGTTGAACCGTTGCGTTTGGCCGTGGTGGTTCTTTTGGTGTTGGTAGTGATTTTGGTAGTGGTTTCGGTGGTGGCGGTTGTGGCTGTACGGGGTTAAAGCGGTTTTTCTTTTCTACAGCTGAAAACAAAATAAAAATTGTTTTTAGGGTTCCGTACACAAAGGGTCACACCGCAGGGTCAAATCGACACCGCTTTTTGGTTGATATTCCGAAAACCCGTACGAAGCGCTTTGATTCCACTTTTATTATGCGTACTGCTAGTCTGTGGAATGCGCTGCCTGAATGGGTGTTTCCCGATAGTTACAATCTGGGTGTCTTCAAATCACGAGTGAATCGGTTTCTTCTAGGCAAGCGTGCTCCATCGTAGACCGCATCGTCGCTTTACATCAGGCGAGTTGGCGGTCAAACGCAAGCCTATTATTAGATTTTAAAAAAGGTTATTAACGGGACCCTTTTACTAAGCCTACGCTGTCTGTCTGTCTGTATGTCCGTCTGTCCGTACTACCTTTTAACGGCTGTATCTTTCGAACCGTTATAGATAAGTTACGGCGGATCATTTAAGAAATTATTAAAAAGTCAAAAACTAAAAACGAAAGGCGGGACCCATATAACAAACGTTTTTTAAACGTATTTTTGTATTTGCTTTAGTGTAAAAACGATAATACGTACAAGCGTCAAACTTGGTATGATTATAGTACACACTCTAAAGTATGACAACAAATCTATACTAATATTATAAAGAGGAAAGATTTGTTTGTTTGTTTGTTTGTTTGTTTGTTTGCATTGAATAGGCTCCGAAACTACTGAACCGATTTGAAAAATTCCTTCACTGTTGGGAAGCTACACTATCCCCGGGAAACATAGGCTATATTATATTTTCAAAAAAATAGGGATCCTTATTAAAACTCCAATAATAATGTAACCCAAGGTGTAAAAAAATTAGATTTACAATTTTGACTTTGCGTGTTTGACAGTTCTAAGACAGGACAACGTCTGTCAGGTCAGCTAGTAAATAAAGGCCAAGTGCAACCGACGCTGTGGTCGGTAAATAACTTACCTTGTTTTAGTTGTAAATTCAACGGTACCGCAGCATTGGCCGGTAATTGAACAGCAGGTTTCGGTTTGGGTAGAGCGAAAGCTAGAAGACAAATATTTTTGTTTAATAATACCACACCTATACCCACCAGTGGGTGGGAAATGGTTGATGATGATGATGATGATGATGAATACCACAGTGCCAGCACCGGCCCTAGCCTTTGATCAGGGTAGAGAGAGATTGTCTTTCGGCGCGTTTCATTTCTGAAAACTATCGTACAGGAGCCTTATGTCTAGCTGTTTTAAGAAATTCAGTTTAGATGAAAAAAGGTCGCAAACGCGACATGGATAGATGACATCGTGAGATTCGCGAGCATCCAGTGAACAGATGGCAGGCTGTCTTTTAGTGTGGCGTTCTAAGGGCGAGGCCTATGTTCAGCAGTGGACGACTGGCTGATGATATTTTTGGTGTCATATTGAAAGTTGCTCAGTGCTTAGTGGACTACCCTTTACATAAATCTTGTTAGTGGACAGTTCGACCGCGTTGGCCTATTCTCCTTAACTGCAGGATTAAGATCAGGGGCGGATCCAGGATTTCATTTCGGGGGGCATTCTGACAAGGTTCGAAGGAATCAAATCGAAAAATTGAGTCGAATGTATGGAATTGCTAGGTATTTTGGGGGGGATCTGGATCCGCCAATGATTAAGATTTATATTTGTACTTACCCCGTACTTCTTCTTTTGGGACTACCTTTTCTACGGGGACTTTTTTCTTAACTTCTTTTCGGACTGGCTGTGGAGTGTCCATGGCTGAAATTAAATATCTAGTCTTCATGTTGCGAATGAATCGGCTTGTAGGCAACCGTGCTCCATCGTAGACCGCATCATCGCTTTACATCAGGCGAGGTGGCTGTCAAGCGCAAGCCTACTAAACAACATGTAATAGAAAGTTGTAATAATCTACCCATCAAAGTGAACATCGCATAGAACACAAGTTACCAAATTTCGTGAAGATTTTTTTTTTATTGCCAATACACAATAGATCACGTGATCGGTCAAATTATATGAAGGCACCTTAGAATAACTATGTACAGAAACTAAGTACATTCGCAAAATTTAAGCCGTTCAAATGGAGCCATATATGACACCAAGCGACGCTCGCGCGGTCAGTGCCCGCTGTAACAGTGTCCCGTGGTCAGTGCTCTTAGTCAGGCGATAGTGTTAAGAGCTCCCAAAAAAATTAACTTAATTGTTGCCGCATAATTTTTGCGTCTGTGTGCGTGACGAGGCAAGTAAACACAGCACACGTAGCTAATTTGTAGCTTACGTTTTCAGAAGGCGTTGTTTGGAAACTTACCATCTCTGTGTAGTTAATCTAAGGAAGGCATATTTTTTCTCTAATTTAGCAAATTAGGTTTCTACAAGTTGTTCACATTGATGGGTAGGTTTTTTTTTGATAAATTTTCATGACCCTTTATTTAGGTCTGAAAATATTGTTAATATACTAGACATAAATTCTATAATACAAATTTAGCTATCATACAGTAAGTTAGGTATGTACTGACACAATTAACGCATCTACTGTTTTCCCCATGGCGTGGACTATGGGGAAAACTGGCCTATTTTTAGCTTCAAGATATACAGTTATAATATTAAAATTGTTTATTATTATTTAAATGCTGGCTTCTATTTCGCCCAGAAATTGAGCATTGCCATTCAACGTGGCAATGCTGCCAGCATTCTGGGGACCTTTCCCTCCACTAATGGTCTTTTAGTTTAAGTTTTTAGTTTGTATTTAGTTATTTTAAGTTTTAGTTTTTAGTTATTTATTTAAGTTTTCGTTAATTTTCTGTTTTTTTAAATTGTTCGTATCGAATTTCCCGTTGCGTCGCTCAAAAACTGTGAAATATCGTGAGAATACCGGTACAAAATAAAAAAATATATAAAATACCGGTATATCCAAAAACCTCAAAAGTTTAAGACATAACATCAGAGGGCACGAAAAGGTGACACGGCTTCATGGTTGCTATTCCAAAAACCCGTGCGAAGCGCTTTGATTTCATTTTTATTGTGCGAACTGCTAGGCTGTGAAATGCACTGCCTGAATAAATAAATAAATATTCGTGACATTTTTGCACACACGGTCATCTGACCCTAAACTAAGCAAAGCTTGTGATATGGCTGCCAGAGACTGGTTTACATACATATATAGTTTTAAATACATACTTAAATGTATAAACAACCAGATTTATAACATACACAAATGTTCATCACATGAATGTTTGTCCTAGGTGGGAATCGAACCCACGCCCCCAAGCTCAGAAGGTAGGTTCACTAACAACTGGGCCAACGGACTATCAAAATACATGGGTGTTTCCCGATAATTACAATCTGGGTGTCTTCAAATCACGAGTGAATCGGTTTCTTCTAGGCAGGCGTGCTCCATCGTAGACCGCAAATCAGGCGAGATGGTGGTCAAACGCGACCCTATTGTATAATAATATAAAAAATAACATTCACCAACATGCACTGGGCCAGCATGGTGGATTAGGGCCCATCCTATCTCCCTGAGAGATTCTGTGTCCCAGCAGTGGGAACATGATAGACTGGTTATTGTGAAACTACTAATTCACACGATACTTCTGTTTCACACAACAATTAAACTCGGAATAATTCTGATCACATGACAAAAAAAATTATAGCATCTAATAACATGTATGTGTGTGTATGTGCACATTCTCGCATGCACCCCCGAAGAGAACTAGCTCCCACAAACTCAGGGTATCCTACTGTGGGAGCTAGGGCCTCACATAAGTTATTTTATTGTATTGAATAATTGTATTAACTGTATCTTAAACTTATAAATTATATCATGCATGAATTTAAAAATTATAATCTATTGTAAAATTGTTATATTATTATAATAAAATAGCATAAGTTGCATATTATGATAACCAAATAAATAAATTTATTATTATTTCACTTTATTTCAATATAAACACGGGTATAGCCCGGTCATTTGGTAGGCATTGGTGGGGCCGAAGCCAACACCAAGAGGCCCCGTTGAATATAAAATAAAATATTATTGAATGTGTATAAAATGAATTATAAAACTATTGTACAGTATAGGATATAAAACGTCTAGGCTATTGAGGTGAACAACTTGTGGATGGGATAACAGATCTATGGTATGAGGTACGGCGCCTGCCAATTATGCCTCATTTCAAAATACTTAGGCAGGTGATGACTTGCCACTCACTAAATGGGCCCCCCATAATGGCTGCCGCATATTGGCACCGGAAGGGCAACATTGACGTGGGTGGCTTAGGGTGTCGAGAGGTGTGCTGCACTTTCACTAAGAGCTACTAGCGGCGTTATGCCCTTTAACACTTCCACCCTGGAGCTTAGGTTTTTAACATTATTATTAAACTATAATATTTTTAAAATTCCCACACCCAGAGCAAGTCTTCTGTCATCATCATCTTTTCAGCCGTAGGACGTCCGCTGCTGGATATAGGCCTCCCCCATCGATCTCCAAAAGGACGTCCACCCACAAGATGGACAGACGACCTAAAAGAGACCGCAGAAATACGCTGGATGCAGGCCGCTTCCAACCGGCCCTTTTGGAGATCTCTTCTGTATTTGTGCAAAAAAGGTTGTGGTCATAGTTACCTTCATAGAAGTCTTCTTCGGTGGGAATCGCTAACGGTGGTCGCTCCTTAATACGATCCAGGGTTGTCCTTTTATCCAGGGTTGAGTTTTTGCTGTCTACTACAGTAAAAATAATTAAGATTATATTTGTTTTGACTCTGCAAAAAGAAAAGCGTCGTGACTGTCTCAGTTCAAGTCATCATCAGCCAGAAGATGTCCACTGCTGAATATAGGCCCTTTAACCTCCACACTGAACGAAAACCTGCCATCTGCATCCACTGGATGCCAGCGACTCTCACAATGTCGTAGGTCCATCTAGTGGGAGGCCTACCTACGCTGCGTCTTCCGGTTCGTGGTCTCCACTCGAGGACCTTTCTTCCCCATTGGTTATCGGTTCTTCGAGCGATGTAGCCTGCCCATTGCCACTTCAACTCGCAAATTCAGTTCAAGTATCTGGGACATATTCTTACCGACGACCTTAAAGACGATGTAGATATAGAGGCGTAGAGCTCTAGCGGTTCGTGGTAACACTGGTAACATGCTAGTTTGTAGATTCGACCAAGTCAAAATTACGCTCTTCAAGGTGGATCGTAAGGGTTTTTATAAGGGCGTTCTTTTGATCGGTATAATAAAAAAATTAGAGTTCCGTATGCAATGGGTAAAAACGGGACCCTATTACCATAGACAATGATTCTTGCTATTACTAAGCCTACGATGTCTGTCTGTCCTACCTTTAAACGGCTGTATCTTTCGAACCGTAATAGATATTGAAATTTTCACAGAATATGTAACGTTACGGCGGATTAACTAAAAATAGTAAGGAGGGGGGGGGGGGGGGGGGGGGATAAAAAAAGGGGAGGCCCCTCCTTTTTATTATTTCTTAGGTAATCCGCCGTAACATTACATGCGTGGAGACCACTGACCTGTGCCTGAATCATCCACACTTTTATTTTTCCTCCTTAGCAGCGAATTAAAAAGCGAAGTTCCCACTGCGGTGGCGGCGGGAAGGGCTGTCTGTACTGGTGACGACTTTTGTGCCGTTTCTGAAAAAAGTCAAAGTCATAATGTAGTCAAAGCCACATTATAGTCAAACTTGGCCATCTACTAAAAGCAAGGGTAAAAGGTATAATATTGTCAGTCGACTTCTATTATGGTCAGTCGTGATGTGGTCAAGTTTGACATGAGTAATGTTCCAGTTAAAAATTTACTACAATTGAATTACTTCTGGAAAATTGTGAAAGTCCGTGAGAAAATTTAAAAAATTCACATTGGTTGGGAAAATTGTCTAAGTCATAATGTGTTAAAAGTCACAATGTAGTCAAATTCGTCTTCCGTTATGGTGAAATTAAGGTTAAAAGTTACAATGTGGTCAATCGACTTTTATTACGGTCAGTCATGATGTGGTCAAGCATGACATGCATGGGTAATTTTCCATGTAAAAATCGACGACTATTGAACTGCTTCTGGAAAATATGAAAGTCATAATATGTTACGGTCAGTCATAATGTGGTTAAAGTTACTATGTAGTCAAGTAATTATCTGTTATGGCATAAGCAAGGTTAAAGTTAGTAAAGTTACAATGTGGTCAATCGAAGTCTTATATGGTCAGTCATAATGTGGTCACACTCGACTTTGGTTATATTATGGTCGAAGTCAATAGCTGTTATGGTCAAAACCAAAGCACATTTTGTGACTTACTATTTCGTGGTAAAGTCTCTACAGGTGGTGGATCTGGAGCAACTGAAAAAAGTATTTATTTAAATAATTATTTTGAAAAAATATTATACCTGCATGTATGTATGTATGAAAAATGTAGATTTAACGCCATAATCAAATACATAAGTCCAAACGTCATATTATCCAGTTTTAGTCGAAATTTACTTTGTAATTATTGGCAACGATTCTGTAGAAATTTTTATGTGTGTAATGTTTTATGTGCACATATGCCAGTCTTAAGTATTTTTGTATTTTCAAGTTTTTGCATAAATAAAATAAATAAATATTTGGGATATTTTTGCACACACGGTCATCTGACCCCAAACTAAGCAAAGCCATGTATGTATATCAGTCTCTGGCAGCCATATCACAATATGGCTGCCAGAGACTGATATACATACATATATAAACCGTCAAACATATTATAGTCATAGTCAAGCACAGTAGTCGCGGTAAAGTCTAGTCCAAGTCAGTTAATTTGACAGCTCTAAGATGGTTGCCGTCCTTTTCTCACTTAGGATATTATGAAGTCATTGAGGGAATTCAAAAGAGATGCAGATAATTTAAGTCCTATAATATATATATTTTTTGAAGTTTAAAAAAAAAACGCCACAATTAATCGACGCCGCTGGTGACAAGAGAGCTGGCTCATTTATCGCGCAGAGAATTTCTTTAGCAATCCAACGCGGGAATGCAGCCAGCGTTCTTGACACTTTACCACACGGGCAACATCTTGTTTTTGATTTTTGAGTATATTAGCGATAACTAGAATAAATAAGGCTTTATTAATAAAAAAAATAATAAAAAAACCCTGTCAGATTAGATTAGTTTAGTGAGTAGTTTAACAGAATCGACGCTATCAAGAAAAGTTTCACACCGGAGAAACCGATTCACTCGTGATTTGAAGACACCCAGATTGTAACCACGTATTAAGTTTAATTATATTTCTCACTAAGTCTAGCCATCATCATCATTTCAGCCATAGGACGTTCACTGCTATACATATGCCTCCCCCATCGTTCTAAGTCTAATATTTTTAGTTAATCAAACGAATTGTTTCCAATTTTACAGATTTCCATTACAGATTACAATTTCAACAGATCCCAATCCGGCAGTTTCCTTGTTATACAAATTCCCCTTTCTACATATTCTTAATTCTACAGATCTATTCCCATGTTAGAACAAAGAGTAGAACAAACGGGAACAACCCATTCCTAACGGTCATCATCAACAGCCAGAAGACGTCCACTGCTGAACATAGGCCTCCCCCTTGAACCTCCACACTGAACGACAGCCTGCGTTTTGCATCCAGTGGATACCAGCGGCTCTCGCAATGTCGTCGGTCCACCCTGTGGCCTACCTACGCTGCGTCTTCCGGTTCGTGGTCTCCACTCAAGAACCTTTCTTCCCCATCCTAATTCCTAACTGTACGGATTCCCAATTTTATAAAGACCCAATTGATGACCATGTGTGAAAAAAAAAACAAAAAAAAAACGGTCTATTGCCAGGCTCTAGGCAGTCAGTGCTATTTCGGCGTTGGTACAAATACAAATACAAATATTTATTAATAACACCTATGTTACATATCAATTTAACTATAGATTTTGTCTTATTATAATTACATTGAATTCATTCATTATAATAATTGTAAAATTGTATAGGTATGTAGTTATTTTACCTCGAATGTTCTCCAAGACCTCGTAAATTGCACTTTCTCTCGACTCTGGTATTAGAACTTCTTTCTTCTTCAAGCCTGGCATCTTGCTGTAGCGTACTTAAAAAAGAAATCTAGTAAGGGCCGGCACTCACAGACGCGGGACGTAGCGGCACGGCATGCTTCGGCATGACGCAGGTTGCCGCTGGATGTTGAAGGATCCTGTGGCATTCTCGCTTACAGACGGTGAATCACAGGACGTCGCGGCACGACATGCTTCGGCATGCCGAAGAATGCAGCTGGATGTCGAAGGATCCTGTGGCATCCCGCTCACTAACTGTGAGGCGCAGTACGTCGCGGTACGGCATGCTTCGGCATGCCGAAGAATGCCACTGAATGTCGAAGGATCCTATGGCATTCCCGCTCACAGACAGCGAGGCGTAGGACGTCGCGGCACGGAATGCTTAGCCATGCCGAAGAATGCCGCTGGATGCCGAAGGATCCTGTGGCATTCCCGCTCACAGACGGCGAGTCGTAGGACGTAGCGGTACGGCACGCTGCGGAATGCCGGAGAATGCCGATGGAAACCTAATGATCTTGTGGCATCCCACTTAACGAAAGCTAGATTCAACCTTGTTTCAATTACTTAGCACCAACATTTATTTACCGATGCCAAGTTACCTATGCGTCTCATGTGCAGTAGCGTGCCGCGGCATCCCACGGAATGTTGCAACGTGCCGATGGATCGATGGATCCCGGGGAATGACGCGACACGCCTAGGTATTCCGCGGCATCACGTGACACGTTTCGGCCTATTCGTGAAATAGGGGAATGTTACGGTTAATTCAATGAAATAAGGTTGAATAAAATTTTTCAACCAAAAAAAATTCTGTGAGCGGCGGTCCTTATGAGTATGGCCATTAGATCAGACAAACCAGGGAGATACGCTTTATTACATTTTTCGGTCGTGTTCAGATGTCTCTGTGTTTCAGCTACTTTTTAGGTTTCCGTATCCAAAAGATAAAAACGGGACCCTATTATTAAGCTTACATTGTCCGTCTGTGTGTCTGTTCGTCTGTCCTACCTATTAACGGCTGTATCTTTCGAACCGTAATAGGCAACCACAAAAGCCAACAAAAGGCATTGTAAAGAGGTTTGTTCGACCTCCATAACCGAACTGGCCACCATAAGCAGAACTCAAAAAAGGTGCGTTTACAAAGAATGTGAAACAAAAGACGGTGTTTGATGTTGTGATTTTCAGTGAAACCTTGCTTTTTATTGTCTCGCAGAAGGTGTGAAAAGTAGAGTATGCTCCTCCGGAATAAAGCCAGTCTTCATGTTGGGCAGCTTGAACCCCTCGCTTCACTCAGGCCTCTATATAACTCCCTCGCTACGCTCTGTACGCTTAGTCCCAGATTTGATAGTATTCGAAAACTTTTTTCGTTTACGTATTGTTTCATACATTGCTGGGCTGAAAGGTATTCGAAAACTTTTTTCGTATAAGAGTGAAGCAATCTATACCGCCGATTACTACCGATTTTAGTTCCTCCGCGTTTCCGCTGGAGGCGCTTTACTAAAATGTATGAAACAATACGTAAACGAAAAAAGTTTTCGAAAACTATCAAATCTGGGACTAAGCGTACAGGAGTTAACTCTAGAGTCCTTCGTTACGCTCAGCGTTCAATTTGTCGCCCGCGACGTAAGACACTGCTTTATTCCCTTAGTGCATAATCTACTATTAACGGCCGGTTATCCGAGTCGCGTAGGCAACAAAACGCTCCCTCAGACCCCGCCAAGTTATAGCGACGATGTATTTTCCACGCAAGAATCAGGACGCCCGCGGGGGGAGTGCAACGACAAAAACGAACATAGGTCCGACCTCGATGACGCCTGGCGCGGTACTGAATGCGGCGCGCGCAAATTCTCGCGAACTTTTTACGCTTTTAATAAATTCTCGCGAACTTTTTACGCTTTTAATTCCACTATAAACCGAAACTATTCACTATCAAAAATTTATCCAAATAAAAAAATTAAAAAAAAATTGCCTTTCAGTACATGCAATTTCCAGGTTGTTACGAGCTTTCATTAGAGCATAAAACTAAAAAAATAAATTAACTCGACTTTGTTTCAGATTTTTTTTTGATCGAGGAAAGTTTATCCTGTCGTGCTTTGAACCAAATCATAAACTCAAACACAGATGTATCTGTGACATGTATTTTTGTCCAGCTCAAATATTGTAATTTAACTGAATACATTTATTTAAAACCGTCAAATTTGGTATATGAGGCCGTTAAGACCTTACCTGTTTTGCTAATGTCTTCTGGATCATCTTTATTTCTGTTCGACCATTCCGCTTCGCGACGTACCGCTTTAGCTACAAAGAAATACTTTCTTAAACAGTCGTAGGGCCTAACGATACGGGGAAATTGTAATAAACCGGCCAAGTGCGAGTCGGGCCCGTGCACTGAAGGTTCCGTACCACCACTTCAATAACGAAAATTCAACAACAAAATTACCATTTACAACTTGGTAATGAACAGAAACGTGTCACCAACTCGCACTTGGCCATTATTTATTATTTGTTGTTATACTTTAGTTACTATTTGTTGTACTATAACGCACAACGCAAATTTTCGTATTTATAATATTAGTTAGATTAGTGTGACGTATATTTTTTTGTAAGTTGAAATGGCAGTGGGTAGGGCACATATCACGCAGAACAGATGGCCGATGGGGCCGAAAGGTTCTGGAATGGAGACCACGGACTGGTAAGCGCAGCGTAGGACGTCCACCCACAAGATGGACAGACGACCTAAAAGAGACCGCAGGGAAACGCTGGATGCAGGCCGCCTCCAACCGGCCCTTTTGGAGATCGATGGGGGAGGCCTATGTCCAGCAGTGGACGTCCTACGGCTGAAATGATGATGATGATGATATTTTTTTTATATATACCTTTCTTCCTGAAATGTACGATACAATAGGTCTCCACAATGATGACCAAAAGTACAATTCCGACGAGAGTTCCAACTCCGACGTAGATGCAAGGCCAAGTTTCGCAAACTAAAGATAAAAAGAAAATAAACGTTTAAATATGACAAAAACACGTTGAAAAAACATGTTTACATGATGAAAACACATATTGGCATGATAAAAACACATATTGGCATGATGGAAACACATACTGAAATGATGAGAACATATTGATGTGATAAAAATACATATTGACGTGATGAAAACACATATCGCCATGATGAAAACACATATTGACACGATGGAAACACAAACCGACATGATGTAAACATATAGACGTGATAAAACACATATTGACGTGATGAAAACACATATCGCCATGATGAAAACACATATTGACACGATGGAAACACAAACCGACATGATGTAAACATATAGACGTGATAAAACACATATTGACGTGATGAAAACACATATCGCCATGATGAAAACACATATTGACACGATGGAAACACAAACCGACATGATGTAAACATATAGACGTGATAAAACACATATTGACGTGATGAAAACACATATCGCCATGATGAAAACACATATTGACACGATGGAAACACAAACCGACATGATGTAAACATATAGACGTGATAAAACACATATTGACGTGATGAAAACACATATCGCCATGATGAAAACACATATTGACACGATGGAAACACAAACCGACATGATGTAAACATATAGACGTGATAAAACACATATTGACGTGATGAAAACACATATCGCCATGATGAAAACACATATTGACACGATGGAAACACAAACTGACATGATGTAAACATATAAACGTGATAAAACACATATTGACGTGATGAAACCACACATTGACTTGATGAAAACACATATTGAATCGATGAAAACACATATTGTCATGATGAAAATACATATTGACTTGATGAAAACACATATTGACATGCTGAAAACATATTTTGACATGATTCAAACACACATTGTCACGATAAAAACACATAATTTACAAACGCAAGTATTTGGAGGGAAGAAAAATTGTGGTTGTGTTTTGGAATTGCAAAAAAAAACATCGATTACTTCAAAGTTATGTATGTATTATGTTTTCTCATCTCTTCTCTTCTCTTCTCTTCTCTTCTCTTCTCTTCTCTTCTCTTCTCTTCTCTTCTCTTCTCTTCTCTTCTCTATCTCAACATAGTATCGCTTTCCGTGTCTGTCTGTATATCCGCTAACTCATTCTAAAGCACGCAACGGATATTGATGCGGTTTTTACCATCAGTTAGATAATTTTTCACGGAAAGGACGGCCGGTTTTTTTTTTTTTTTTTTAATAATTTATAACTAGCGTCCTACCTCGGCTGCGCGCGCAAATTACACCCATGCGAAGCTGGGGCGGGTCGCTAGTTATATATAATATTTACGTGGTTGTCGGTTAAATAAAATCTTGTAATAATAGAGTTTGATCTGCTATGGTCATCGAGATACAAAGCCAAAAACTCGGCGCACGCTACGAATTGCGCCGAGTTTTTTGTTAGTTACAAGGTAACCGCGATCCGACTACAACGCCGCGCGATGCCAGAGCTACGATGACATAGCGGACAACTAACGTTGAACACTATGCTAGCGACATAACGTCTAAATTGGAGTAAATGTGGCATCGTGAAGTATATAATTGATAGAATGTATGTACAATGACGCTCGGACGTTTTTTGACTGTTTTCACTGAGAGATTGTGACTCTATAGGAATTGTATCTCGATAACTATGGGTATATAAAGTTATATGATTATTTACGGGATATTTACCGTGGTAAGGTTGTGGAATGAGCTCCCGGATATTTCGGCGCAGTTACATGGACCATATCTTCCCGTGAATATGGTGCATGTAACTGCGCCGAAATATCCGGGAGCTCATTCCACAACCTTACCACGGTAAATATCCCGTAAATAATCATATAACTTTAGTGAACAACCGTGATAGTTTAAAACAGTGTTTTTATGTTTTATGGTATATACTCACAGGTTGTTACTTCACTTGTTATTTCAAGATTAAATTTGGATTCTATTTTCTTTCCATCTGTGTGATTTACTTGTAACTGCCTGACAAAGTAGGTGCACGTCCATTCACCGCTTAACTCTGTTTTTAATTCGTCCTTCACGGATACCTGCGAAAAACTCATTTTCACTTCTCATGACATGAAAGAAAATAAACCGGATAAGTGCAAGTCGGGTGTGCGCACTGAGGGTTCCGTACCACCACATAAAACACAAAAACTTAATATAAAACAAAATTACTCCTTTAGTTTTTACCTTTTGACTTTATTTTTATTTATTAGTTAATCTGCCGTAACCATAATCTGTATAAAAAACAACTGGCTATCTATTACGGTTCGAAAGATACAGCCGTTAATAGGTAGGACGGACAGCCGGACAGACAGACATCGTAGGCTTAGTATAAGGGTCTCATTTTTACTTTATACAAAAAAACATATTTTTAGGGTTCTTGGTAATTCCTTACTTGGATGACCTTATCACTTCACCGAAACGAAATGCAATATTAAATTTTTTTTTGTCCGTTTTTTTTATTGAAAATTATTGTATTTTGTGGCGGCACGGAACCCTCAGTGCGCGAGCCCGACTGTAGCTTTTTTTTCCAGTTTCCGGCTTAAATTGTGTGAAAGTTGTACTTAAATGAAGTTGAATGTATACTTCAACATTTGACGGGCTAACGTTGTTAAATTTAGGCGTAGAGTTAGACCCTTAGAATAACTTAGTACAAACCGCGGTGTAGGTACTAGGACATTTACCAATACAGTCAGTGTTGTGTGTCGTAGTGACAACTCTGCGATTTTTCAAGATCAAGTGAGGGTAGTAGAACAAAACACCCGCTCTTCTCGCCGGACTCACCCGCAGTTTTCAGTCAGCTCGTGACCACGGCCATTGTAACATGGTCGAAACGTCGAGCGAAAGGAACATATTTTTACCTAAATTTAATTTACCTAATATATAATATATTTAATTAACCTAATATGCGATAAGTCCCGATAAACATTAAAACATGTGTTAAAATCGCGAAAGTTTAAAAATTACTAATAACTTAGTAGTTATTCTAAGGTCTGTCAAAGTATTTTTTTGAATCAAACCTTTTTCTTCTATTAATCTTTTTGGAGTGTCCAAGTTTTTTTTACATTTATGCTTGTTGAAATAGAAAAAAAATTAGATCCTCTCAGTTGGAAAATCACGCGACCGCAAACCGTATCTGGCCGCGTTAAGGTTCACGTTCGCGTGATTTTCCAACTGAGCGGATCTCCTCTTTTTTCCGTAAGGCCCCAGGTGTTCATTGGTTTGTATCTTGAATAATACGCATTAAACTTGTAATAAACTTTTTGTAAGCAAATAACTTAGCATCAGCTTGTACCACACAATCATTTCAAAATGGGTTGTTTTTCATTACTTCATTTCTGCTCTCTCTGATGCTTAGTGATGGACTGCTAAATTTATCATTTATTATGGTACAAAACTCAGCCGAGTTTCGTACTTCTTGGTGTTTACTAAAGTTATATGATTATTTACGGGAAAAAAAAGTGTTTAAAACAGGTTTCTTGGTGTTTTTTTTTGTCATTTAGAATAACTTGGTAGTTATTCTAAGGTTAGACCTTATTACTTTCTTCTTTTTTTAAAATAATTAATAGGCTTGCGTTTGACCACCATCACGCGTGAACGCGTGATGGTTAAATCATACCTTAATAACACCTTAAATCATACTCACGTTTAAGTAACTTTCTTGTTTTTCTGGGTCCTCAACAACTATGCATGATAGACTCACTTTAATATGGTTAATCTCGCAACTGTAAAAAAGAATAGCATATTATATATTTTTTTAAATCGCGCCCCTGCTCTACAATGTCCAATTACATATCATGCAACCTTAACGTAAAGTAAAGCATTATCTCTTAAGGGATATAAAGTTGTATGAAACTCCCTAGGGAATAAAGTGATTTGAATTTGGAACGCCAAATTTGTGTGGAAACTCGTGGAAAATTCTAAGTAAAAAATGCCCACTATATGGCATTGTAAAGAGTTTTGTTCCAAAATCAAACTGGCCACCATAAGCAGAACTCAAAAAAATAGGTGTACGGAACCTTCAGTGCGCGAGCCCGACTCGCACTTGGCCGGATTATTTAATAATAAATATGCTTGCGCTTGGCCGCCAACTCGCTTGATGTTAAGCGATGGTGCGGTCTACGTTGGAGCATGCTTAAATAAATAAATACATGACGATATATGTGTCGTCATAATTATGTGGCGTTGTGAACTATATAATTATGTCTAGGTATGTACAAAGACGCTCGGACGATTTTGACACTTAGAGATTGCGACTCTATAGGTATTGTATCTTATTGGTAATTAATGGTAATTTATAAATAGAAAAAAGTAAGTAACTAACCTTCCGTTGCAATCTCGGGTTAATCTTGGTTGTAATTGATGAACTTTTATATGCAGGTTTACATTTTCTTTTCTGGTGAAGTTTTGAATTGGACCATTCGAAGGCCATTTTATCGTGTCGATGGTCGTTACTTCTAGAGCAATAAAAATACATTGATCAGGGTCCAGATTCACTAACTACAAATACGCACGTAACGCGGCGCGTTATTATAACCTCAAAAAGTTAGCCTTTATTTCCTAGGGAATAGAGGCAATTTTTTTACAACACATTTGCTCAAAAAGTTCACTTACGAAGCCTGTATACATCGTTCGAAAGTTAAACATTACGGATCATACAACGGAGCGTGCGGTAATGAATTTTACCGCACGCTCAGATGTATAGCACCGTGCGTGTACTTTACGGTATTTTTTTAATTTCCATTTCCATAAAAATTGTTTCATTTGTAGATTTTTTTTCTCGCAAATGTGTTGTAAAACGTTGTATGGCACACGTGCGGATTGGTTATTACAAACTCGTGACTATGGTAAGCCCTCGACTTCGTCTCGGGCTTACATTTGTCTACTCGTATGTAATAACCAACTTACCGCACTTGTATCATAAATAACTATTACTAATAAATGTGGAGTAGCCTTGCTTGGCATAGGTCTTTCGTTATTGTCGTTTTTCGATCGAGTTAAAAATTTGAAAGAGAAAAGGCAAAACGGCTGAACAAGGGCCTTACGGACAACAGCTAATTGCGGCACCTAATCCACTCAGTTGGAAAATCACGCGAACGTGTACCTTATCGCGCCCAGATACGGTTTGCGGTCGCGTGATTTTCCAACTGAGCGGATTAGGTGCCGCAATTAGCTGTTGTCCGTAAGGCCCCTGGTTTTCTTGAATCATAGCTAAGAATACTCGGTCAAGTCGCCATTCAAACAAACAAACAAAAAATAATCTGGGTTTTAATATATATTTAAGTATGTATTTAAAGCTATATATATATGTATGTATATAAGTCTCTGGCAGCCATATCACAAGCTTTGCTTAGTTTGGGGTCAGATGACCGTGTGTGCAAAAATGTCCCGGTTATAAAAATCAAAATTGGTTCAGCCGTTTGAGAGCTACGTGCCACAGACAGACACACACACGTAAAATTTATAACACCCCTCTTTTTGCGTCGGGGGTTAAAAGAGACTGACGATGATGGGAAAATCCATGGTGTAATAATATACTCCGCCAGGTATAGCGCTCCGAGAAAAAATGTGACGTGGGCGTCCCGCAATGATGTCGTCAATGTCATGGATACGCGTACACGTGCATAAGCAAGAGCAGAATAAGTAATTTACAACAAGTTCGAGAGAGATGACGATACACGAAACAATGGCGGACTCTCTATGATTTTCTGTGTTAACAGTAGCGTGAAATTATAACTCCCCAATATCCGTATATTACCTGTGGGAATCCAATAAATCAATGTGGTTTTGATAAAATTGTGTTAATATATTCAATTCGGCGGACTAACCAAATGACAATTGAAATGCTTTTTGTATTTTATTTAATAGATTATTTAAAAAAAAAACGTTTCCCAGTATCTGTGTTTGTTACAATGAAGTGGCAACTGGACAGTGACGTCATTGCGGTACATCTCCCAGAGCGTTAGACCTTGTTTTCTTGGATCATGGGAAAATCCTTTGTCTGGTACATTTCGTTTTGCAGGGGAATTACGTGGAACATACCATGTCAGAGTCAAAGTCAAAGTCAAAGTTTTTATTTGCAGAAAAGTATAACTTGTCACTTTGCGCCACGCCGCCGTCAAAATGTCAATTTAAGGCGGGGTTTTCCCCATTTTTATGCAACCCTTTTTGTCCATATGACAACACGGGAGTTAGACAAGACCCACTTTCTGTTAGCGTTAACGCCTGCGGAAAGATGAAATTGTACGAAAGTGACATTAGCTTAAGAGACCACCTCTCAAGCTTATGTCATTGTCAATGTCAATTTCATACGATTTCAACTTTCCGCAGGCGTTAACGCTAACAGAAAATGGGTCTTGTCTAACCCCCCTGATGCGCTGTCTGAATGGATGTTCCCCGATAGTTACAATCTCGGTGTCTTCAAATCACGAGTGAATCGGTTTCTTCTAGGCAAGCGTGCTCCATCGTAGGCCGCATCATCGCTTAACATCAGGTGAGTGGGCGGGCCAATCGCAAGCCTATTATTTAATAATAATACAAAATATGACCATAAGGCTTAAAGTGGAGCTAAACCATGGCACTTACACACAGTCGTGCGTGTCGCTACTTCTAATTTTGATGTTTTTCTCATATTTTTCGAAAAGTATAGCTGCAATGTAAAATGTACCTACGGCTCTCTCCGTAAGTATGAAATCAGCGGATCTAAAACGGCCACTTTTAATGAATCATATTAGGATCCTATTATGAATTACTTTACAAATCGTAAAATGTCCACACATTGTCAATTCATAATAGGTGTTGCATACGATTCATATTAGGCAATTCATCAGTTTGACCATTTCGTATGGATTATCGTAAAATGGCCCACTAAAGAGGAATTCGGTATGCTAAAAAAAATTAACCTATGCCAATTCCAAAACCATTTCGAGATTTTATGTTACTAACCCTTATTTTTCTACTCTGACCCTTTAAAACGATAAGATGCCATTTATTTTAACATAAAACTAAGAAATCATTCGACTTTCATTGTCCTCTAAATGACGTCACGGTGTAGCATTTTATTTTCTGTGCCTTTTAAGAATAAAAATATTATACATTTGACAGACTGTTCGTCACACAGAATAGAATATTTTTTCATTTCTGTGGTTTGACTGTCTGGTTTTTTTCAGGGCTGCCAATATGGGGTGCTTTTTTAGACTTCTCAACGCAACGAAATTTTGTGCTATATGGTGACGTCACATAATTTCAATTTTCAAAAAAATATTGTAAAATAACTACTCAATAGAAAACAAAAATATTGAAATTAGTTTCTTAAAATAGCCTTATCTACGAAATAAAATTTTTAAAAAATTCCAAAAAAAAAAACTTTACATACCGAATTGCTTAGGCGTCTATTAGCAGAATCGTTAGAAGTTACTCAAGAGCAACTTTTTACAATTCATTTTGCACATTTTTGTCAAAAATTAATAAATTATGGCGGATTTAGGCCTTTATGAAAACTTTTTAGAACATGCACGTGTTTTAGACACCTTTAATTTAAATAAAGGAGGAATATCCTATCACCGGTAAGTCTAAATTGCTGATAATTTTGTGATTTCACAGTATTTCGATTATATAGCCCTTGACAAGCGTTACCATAATTTTATCGATATCGATTTTTCATTTCCGTAATTTTCTATTACTTAAACTTTTTGTATTATATACAATTGATATTTTATATTACTTTAATATTGATTTTTTACAGTTCTTCTAGTGATCCTCCTTCCGGGGAAAAAATGGATTGATGCAAGGGAAATAAAGGAAAGCGAATAAGGAAATAAGGGATCTAAAAACGAGTATAATATTTTACAACACATTTGCTCAAAAAGTGCACTTACGATAACTGGATACATCTTTCGAAAGTTAAACATTACGCATCATACAACGGAGCGTGCTATAATGAAACGCATCATACAACGGAGCGTGCTGTAATGAAACGCATCATACAACGGAGCGTGCTATAATGAAACGCATCATACAACGGAGCGTGCTATAATGAAACGCATCATACAACGGAGCGTGCTATAATGAAACGCATCATACAACGGAGCGTGCTGTAATGAATTTGTCCGCACGCTCCGTTGTATAGCACCATGCGTGTACGTTACGGTATTTTTTTAATTTCCATTTTTTGTTTTTTTTCTCGCAAATGTGTTGTAAAACGTTGTATGGCACACGTGCGGATTGGTTATTACAAACTCGTGACTATGGTACATTCGTCTACTCGTTTGTAATAACCAACTTTCCGCACTTGTATCATAAATAACTATAAGATAATAACAAAAAAAGTTGTGTTTTATAAATTACTTATACAACGACCCTCGCCGCTTTCTCTCGAAGGAATTCTACCTAGTGTCCTATTGTCTTTGCTTGCACAAACGTTTACTGCCATCCTAACTGGATTGCAGATGTAGAGGAGATGCTCTTCGTTGCATAATAACTTGCTATGATTATTTTCGCCTGTTAATTAGTTCGGCATTCATCATTCATCAACAATCCCAATGAAGATAATCCGAAGTAAGCAGACTGGTAGTGTCTCCACTCTCTCCAGTGACGGTGTTAACATTCACTTCACATTTTCATTCAGTTATTAATTATGAAGCTTCTTTTTGGTTTCGTTTTCGAGTGGTATTAATAGGGTATTTGACACTGGTGGAAATAAAATATGAAACCTAGCTATATTGAAAGGTTTTATATTAAGAGATTTTTTCAATATTTTATCAATAATAATAATCACTCCTATATTTAATTATTTAGATTTCAAAATCACGATTTTTTATCTATGTGTCACGTGACTCGAAAATCCAATCACAGTGCATGACGTCAATATGGTGATGACAGCACAACCAAAACAAAACAAAGCAAACAGATCGAAATCAAATTCATTTTAGGTAAAAGTTTACTTTTATCAATATAAAACGAGTTAATTAAGGTGATACTCACTTCAAAATGATTTTCACAAACGTAAATCGACGAAGTTGTTGATATTTGAGAAGCATTCTACCTTCCTTCAAGTCACAACCAATTTCTTCGTATTTCAGCTTTAGACGGTACAATTATGAATAATTTCGCAAGTATTGCATTCGAAACATTAGGACACTGAGGCACTACACACCAATGATAAGTTTCACGATCCATTTACAACTAAATAATTTTACAAATAAATAACAACAACGGCAGCATTTCACGGCCGACTGTGACAGATGTTTGTTTATTTACATGGGCAGCATAGAGTAATATAATGGGCAGATTCCGTTCGAAAGATGCGTTCGGGGCACCCAGAGTGAGATTTGAAAATGAATGACAGATGAACATCAGTATTTTTTTAACCATTGATTTCACTATTGTTCAATTGCAACTGAAGTGTACGCTCAAATACTCGTAACAGCCAAGTTGTAACACGGTTGTTTTTCACACTGACGATGACGTTGTAAACGGCGATGCTTTATTCTATCGCATGCCTTGAACGCAACTCTGTAGTTAAGTATATTGACGTCACAACGTCGATTTGGCGTGTTTTGATGCGTCATTTAAAAATTGAAATAAAAAGAGCTAATAATTATTCAATAAATGAACTAATGGAGGTAAAAGTATTTATTTGTGTGAATATGCACCACATTCTTTAAATTTAAGGCCATTGCAAATTTTTGTCAATATCCCTATTATTAACTTAAGTTACATTAAATAGGTAACGTTTTTGTTGATTGATAATCAACATAACAAGGAACAATATTACTCACAAGGAGGATTGATATCCACTTCGTTGCCAGGGTAAAAACCAAATTAATTTCAATATCTTTCTTGATTGTTTTAAGCCTATAAATAGCCGCGCTTTTTACAATTCTACTCTTTTGGTAAAGAAAATAAGTAAAATAAACAATTTATCGAAAAAAGTACCCTCTAGATATTAAAAAGAGCGAAAAATATGTGTACCGGAAAGTTACGGTTTTGTTTTTTTCATATGGCAATGTTAACAACTAAAATGAATCTGCAAATGAAATGAATTGAGTATGATTCACGAAATGAAATGACCATTTTACGAAAAAAAGCAGAATTGCTAATGATCTGCCAGGAATTCATTACATGAATTGTTTTTTGGTGAATTGCTCAAAGTGGCCGTTTTAGAGCCGCAGGTATTTGAATGAATCCAAAAAAACAGGAAGAAAAGCTCAAATCAATGTTACTTTTATACCTTTTTTTCCTATCGAGCGAAATATCCTTGATCAAGTTTTTTTTTTAAATATAATAAGTGGCAAACAAGCTACGGGCCACCTGATGGTAAGTGGTCACCGCTGCCTATATACACCTACAATACCAGGGGCATTGTCAGTGCGAGTTATAGCATTAACGGTTCCGTAGATAAAACATTCAATTTAGATATGACACCATTTTTATAAATTTAAACTAACCCTTGTAGTAGACAAACTAAAACTACAATGAACAATATTTTTAAAAGTGGGAAAAGAGCGCCTTAATATTGACAACTTACCTGCACTTATTGCACAAATAGAATAACTAAACAGCACTAAAAAAGTTACACATTTTACCGAATACATGGTCGCCTGTTCATTACGCTTTAATGACAAAAGATGGCTAGGACATACCCGGGCGTTAGCTTAGTGTGACCATGATTTAAAAGGAAAATCAGAATATCGTACTTCATACATCCTGTTTGTTGATATAAAAACACAATGAATGTTGCGCATTTCAAATTTTTTGAAGTTATAGTTATTGAATGGAGAGAGCTATGCTCGGAGTTTCTTTGCGCGATAAGATCCGAAACGTGGATATTCGCCAAAGAACCAGAGTCACCGACATAGCTGTTAAAATTTGCAAGTTGAAGTGGCAATGGGCAGGCCACATCGCTCGAAGAACCGATAACCGATGGGGAAGAAAGGTTCTGGAGTGGAGACCACGAACCGGAAGACGCAGCGTAGGGAGGCCTCCCACTAGATGGACCGACGACATTGTGAGAGTCGCGGGTATCCAGTGGATGCAAAAGGCGAGCTGTCGTCCAGTGTGGAGGTTAAAGGGGGAGGCCTATGTTCAGCAGTGGACGTCTTCCGGCTGATGATGATGATGAGTTATTGAATTTACTTTTGAAACCAATAATTGTTATTGATTGTGTTTAGGTAGTATAATAATAACGTTTCAGCTTCGCTATTATATTTCGCACAAAAACATCATGCGAACTGTAAGATTTTCCATTGATACCATTGAATGATGGATGGTTGATGGTTCAAACCACTCGTTGCGATAGTAATAGGATTATAAAAAAAAAAATGGTTTTCTGTTAAGTCGGTTTACGGACGATAGTTTAACGTGACAACGATCGTGCCTTTCGCTCGCTCGTGTAGCGCTCTCGCTCCGATCGTAACGTTACAATGAGCGTAACGGGACAATGACGTCATCCTTTTTCGTGCGTGCAGCTGGCGTTCATCGATTTATTAGACGGATTTATTTGTCACGTCAAAATGCGACTTTTGTTTGGGTTTTCTTCCAAAACTCAGTCATTTCGCAGCGTTCTAAGCGATAAAGCAACCGTAGCTTAGCGGTTAGAATGCTCAGGGCGTTTTCCCTGTTGCGCAGGATCGAATCCTATCGGTTTCCAAATTTAAAATTGTCTATATTATAAAAGTTAATCATAATGTAGTAAATAGAAAAAAAAAAACAGTAAACCATAAAAAAAAAATTAAAATGCAACGATTCATGTTAAAAAATACTGTTATAACTATAATTTATTCATAGTTTTGAATACATTTGACCTACGAGGATATTTTGCTGGTCTATCCAAAATGCTGCGGCCTCATTGTCACCCCACAAGCTAACCACTTAAGCAGGATAAAATTATTATTATGTTACCCTGTGCAATTGATATGTTAGTATTTGTATTTGTTTTAATTTAATATTATAAATTACCTAAAATCGGCAGAATGACTAATACACTAAGGTCTTTTTCCTGTTATTCTGATCATAGGGATGTGGTCACATCACATGGTCTCATCCTTTGATCTAACAAGGGAGATATTTTTATTAATTTTTCTTAACAAAACAATACAGTTTAGATTGTAAAGTTGCACCTAATAAAACCGACCAAGTGCGAGTCGGGCTTTCGCACTGAGGGTTCCGTACCACCACAAAATACAATTATTATCAACTGGTAGGCCGCCCCGGCTTCGCACGTGTATAGATACGAGTATATAGCCAATTTCAACCGGGGATAGTGTAGCTACCCAACAGTGAAAGAATTTTTCAAATCGGTTCAGTAGTTTCGGAGCCTATTCAATGCAAACAAACAAACAATCAAATCTTTTCTCGTTATAATATTAGTAAAATATAAATACACACTGGCTTATGTCTATGAAGGAGAGATACTATAGTTATTTATGATACAAGTGCGGTAAGTTGGTTATTACAAACGAGTAGACGAATGTAAGCCCGAGACGAAGTCGAGGGCTTACCATAGTCACGAGTTTGTAATAACCAATCCGCACGTGTGCCATACAACGTTTTACAACGCATTGGCGAGAAAAAAACAAAAAATGAAAATTAAAAAAATACCGCAAACTACACGCACGGTGCTATACAATTCATTACCGCACGCTCCGTTGTATGATCCGTAATATTTAACTTTCGAACGATGTATACAGGCTTCGCAAGTGCACTTTTTGAGCAAATGTGTTGTAAATTGTGTATACTGCGCTATCCTGCACTAGGCTAGGCCTGTATCGCAGGAAACTGATACGGTTTATCCAACTCAAAATTTTGTTAGTATAGCTTCTAGTTAGCAGAATATTTTGTTCATGTTTTTAAGTAGGTAGTATAGTAGGTAGGTAGGTTCAGTGCAATTTAGATTTAGGTTACAATATTAATAATTTTATATATAGATTATTATATAGATTTGTACGGTAAAATATGCTGCAAAGTGATTAATATTTTAACCCTATTCTGCACGCGTTTTGAAGTTGTGTATGATTTACTCGTGTTTTGTGCAAAAAAAATATTTTTATCATACAATAAAGCAGAGACACATAGTAAGACGACATAGTAAGAGTCGCTGGCATCCAGTGGATGCAAAAGGCAGGCTGTCGTTCAGTGTGGAGGTTAAAGGGGGAGGCCTATGTTCAGCAGTGGACGTCTTCTGGCTGATGATGATGATGATGATGAAAGCAGAGATATAATATTTTAAAATACTGGCTAAGTGCGAGTTGAACTCGCGCACCGTTACGCGCACCGGTTATTTACTAACCAGGTAACCACACAACTAATGTTTTCCTCCGGATCGTGATCGGTAGCGCAAGTCCGACACGCGCATGGCCGGTTTTTAGTATGTGTTGCTAAAATATAGGATATGACACATAATGTACATAAATTTTAAGTTCATAGCTAGTTTAGTTATTGAGATAGACCCCGTAACAAAAAGTGTCTAAAAATTACAGCTTTGACGGACCCTCATTTCTTTATTTTTAAACCCTACGCAAAAAGGGGGTTGTTATAAGTTTGACGTATGTATATATTTTGTCTGGGTATCTATCTGACTGTCTGTGGCATCGTAGCTACAAAACGGAACCCACTTTGATTTCGCTTTTTTTGTTTGAAACTATGATTCATAAAAGTCAGTTCTGCCGTTTGAAGCTCCATTATCGTGCGTTTAAAAATATCAATTAATACTTGTTAAAGATAATAAATAGAAAATATTATTTGTATTCTACTAAATAAGATCTAGACAACTAATAGCCCAACCGCCAGGATCAGAAAGAACTTTTTTGGGGCCTCTCTATTTTTGTGAAATCATCATCATCATCATCAACCATTCTCCACCCACTGCTGGGTATAGGTCTCTTCTTCAGCGCGCCATCTTTTCCGGTCCCGTGTTAGCCTTGTCCACTGCTTTCCTGTTTGGAAAATAAACGTTTTTATTTATTTATTTAAATTCACGGTTTTGAGTCAACATTTTACACATTATATCAACATTTCAGGTACTTTAGAACTATTTTCCGTTTAGTAGCTGTGACATAATCGGATGGGCAGCGGTGCGACAGTTCTACGTTTGCCATCTGGGTACGTAATCCAAAAAAAAAATGCTATTTGTACGAAAATAAGTTGTATGCAAAAAAAAAACAGCGGGTAAAACGACAAAGCGCAACGCAAGATTCCTAAATTTCAAATCCCGAACGCACCGATTCCAGTTCGTTCTAAAATCAAGTTGCAAATGACGTTAGCCAGACAAACGTAATTGTGCAATTGAAAGCGGGAGCAACCATCGTGTTTTATGAATAAAACTGACAGTTCTCCGTTGAAAATGTTTGGTTTTATCGTTCGGCCAACTGCACAGATGTTTGTGAGTTGGTCGCAGTAGAGTCCCGGCTAGACCATCGGGCGACAGCTCTCCCACGCATGCGCTTAACACACCCTACAATCGCCAGACACAAAATGGCTACGAACTGAGCTTCTCTCAATTGATTTTTTTACCATCTAACCAGTTTTCAGTACAACAATCCGTATATTTAAAAACATAATTAAAAACCGACAAGCAAATGTAATACGCAACGGGAGGCGCGAATATAAATAGCAACAAACATAACCTGTGCGCCTGATGTCTGCCGAAGCCGTGTTACATGAAAAAAAGCGAATGTTCTCAATCCAAATCGTTTAAATGTGTAATAGACGTATGTGCTGCAGTTTTTTTTCAAGTGTCGATGTACAAATTCCCAGCTACTGTCGGTGAGTACATTTAGCCTATTAATTTAGCATCAAGTTTAAAACGGATCGTGACCTAAAAATCTAGACCTAATGCAGTTAGTAACAGTGTCATACACTAATAGAGTGCTTCAGAATGTCGCTGTTACTTAGCTTTTCTAACCAGCCAGTACACACCCCGATAAATAAATGTTAAATTAAAAAATATAATCTTGGATTCGAATTTCGAAGGCGCATTTGATTCAAGCATCAGCCTGCAATACGGTTATAAAAAAAAGAACCATAATGACATAATGCAATGTACGTAATACATAATCTTCAATGATCATAGCTGTGGCTTTCCCAGAATTTTGGGAATCCTATCTCCGTCCTTGTCTTTCGCGTAGCATCTGTCCTTATCTAACGCCATTCGTGAATGGGTGTTAGGCATGCGCTGTGCGTTCACGGTCGCGAAGAAAATTGGTGATAATTTCGTGAAAAATCTCGGGACCTAACCCCGAAACATAAAATTACGCTGTATAGAAAACTCATCTTTATCTGTCTACCTATAAAGCTTATTTTACTACTAGAAATGTATTCTTACGTAAAGAGAGATTCTGGAGATGCGTCCAGATTTTGATTAAGTTCCTTTTTATACGGTAGAATAATACCGTATTTGAAGTTATTATTTTTGTACGGTACCTTGGCATTCTGCCCGGTACCGAGTAAAGGGTTAATAAAATCTATATTATAGGTAATCTACCTATCTTTATTTTGAAAAAAGAAGTCTCTTGACAGTATATTTTTGGTAGTTGATTGAATCAGGCGTTACTTTGCGGAAGTCCATTTTAAATGTGTATATGAATTTCTAGTGTAATTCCGCTTCTACGTCGTTTTGAGTACAATAATGATTTGGGACAAACTATTTTACTCTATAGATATTTGTGATGCTAATTTATACCTATTCTGACATAAATATTAATTACATATTAAGTAAAATTAACCTAACCTGAAACAAATTGTAATTAAATTTGTAACAAAAAAATTCGTTTTAACAATTTGTACTAATGATATTAATTTTAAAAAATTTGTTAATCTTGAAATTACTATAAACTTTATTTAATTGAAATGTAAATGAAAAATTTAACAATAAATACTGAAAATAACATGAATTTACTGTAAATATTATTTAATAGAAATGAACTCTAAATTTACTGAATCTATTATGAAATTACTATAAATATTATTCAATTCTATTGTTGTTTTGTTGTTGTTTCTGTTGTTGAATTTTGTTGTTCTATTGTTGTTCTATTGTTGTTGTTCTATTGTTGTTGTTGTTGTTGTAGTATATTTTTCTTTAAAATTTCGGCTCCGCACATTTAATGTATTTAGCCACGATAAGTAAAATAATTCTTAAGTTAATTAAAATCTAGATGATGTTTAAATACCGTTGTAAGTATGAAAAATTGTAGGTAAATGTTTTTGAACACTGTATAAAATTACTAACTTACCGGTATTCCATTAGTTACCTATATATTAACAAAATGCAGAATTGAGCGTCAAAAAGAAAGAGATAGCAGCGTAAGAAATGAAAAGGGTGTTGCTATACAGAATAACTAGTCATAGTATTTTTTTTGCTCTACTTTGAACTTGTGTTAGCCTTGTTGCAAGAGTAGGTACCTACCTATTTGGCTTTTTACAGATTTTTTACTGACTTTATTATAACTTACTAGCGACCCGACCTGGCTTCGCGAGCGTATAAGTTTAATTATGTATATACACCTTCCGTGAAAAATTATCTAACTGATGGTGAAAACTGCATTAAAATCCGTTGCGTGGTTTAGGAGGAGTTAGCGGATATAAAATACAATAAAAAAACTCTTTATTGAATTACCACAAAACAAGGATAACATAATATACAATTACATTACAATAAAAATATTATCTAGTCTTTTAACAGGCGGCCTTATCGCTTAAAGCGATCTCTTCCAGGCAACCGTGCACGGAAAGGAATTATATTTAAAAATGTGTAGCCTTAACTAAAAAAAAAACAAAACAAAATACTTTACAGACAGATTTATTTTACATACTATGTAGTGATATACATATTGGCACCGACGGGGCAACACTGGCGTGCGTGGCTTAGGGTGTCGAGAGGTGTGCTGCACTTTTACTAAATGCTACTCGCGGCAACACTGGCCTTCGAGCTCTTGCGGCCCTAGACGACCGGTTAAGGCAAGCCAGGGTTCGGGGTCTCAGCCCCATGGAATCTAGGAACTCTTGAATTTTTTAAATGTCTTTTTAACTAAAAACTCAGAGTCACTCAGCGGGCAATGGAGAGAGCTATGCTCGGAGTTTCTTTGCGCGATAAAACCCGGAACGTGGATATTCGCCAAAGAACCAGAGTCACCGACATAGCTGTTAAAATTTGCAAGTTGAAGTGGCAATGGGCAGGCCACATCGCTCGAAGAACCGATAACCGATGGGGAAGAAAGGTTCTTGAGTGGAGATCACGAACCGGAAGACGCATTGTAGGTAGGCCTCTCACGAGATGGACCGATGACATTGTGAGAGTCGCGGGTGGGTGGATGCAGATGGCAGGCTGTCGTTCAGTGTGGAGGTTAAAGAGGCCTATGTTCAGCAGTGGACGTCTTCTGGCTGATTTTATTTTATTTATTTATTTTGTCAGTAGTCTTTAACTTTCTCTTCTAGAATTTTGGAAAAATTATCTACGGTTGTAAACTGGAGGCAATTAGTTGATACGTCAAGTTTTACCAAAAAATTAAGCCGTTATTTTCAATAAAAAATACAACTCTATTTATCACATAAATTGAATTTTCTATAGATATTTCTATTTGATAGAATCATAACGCCAATAAAAGCCGTTGCTGTTTTCGTAAAAAAATGAGAGAGATAAAGGTTGGCTTAAGGCTAAAAAAAAACCGGACACGAGTAGGACTCGTGCTTTGAGGGTTCCGCTGGCCGGAATCCTCGGAGCGCGAGTCCAGAAAAACAAAAAAAATATAAAGTCATATGATTATTTACGGGATATTTACCGTGGTAAGGTTGTGGAATGAGCTCCCGATATTTCGGCGCAGTTACATGCACCATGTTACAAAAAAAATATATAAACAAAGTTAAAACATTGAAAGACAAACTTAACTTTGTAGTTGACAATAAGGTTCTTCGATACATGACAACTACAAAATGTAAGTTTGTAATCGTAAAACAATTTTTTTTATATGATATAACTTCAAATCAACTTGCGGATTTTTCCTTTATATGTGCTGTGAGACCTTGCCTCTTGCCAAATTTCATGATTCTAGGTCAACGGGAAGTACCCTATAGGTTTTGATTTCCCTGTGAAATCGCAAAATATGCGACATAAACGTTCATATCTTTTGATTGCGTTGACTTGCAAGTTTGATTTTTTCACAGCCAAAATAAACCGTAGACCCAAATATTTAGTACACATTTCAACTTGATACCTTTACGAGTTCTTGAGAAAAAGGGTCTTGACAGACGGACAGACGGACAACGAAGTCATAAGGGTTCCGTTTTTTCCTTTTGAGGTACAGAACCCTAAAAACGGAAAAAAACGTTCCTGTTAAACATAGCCTATAGAATTGGGCATGAAGACGAATCTAACACTTTGCACATCAAAATCGGTCAAGCCGTTTAGGCTACACGTTTTTCTAATTGAAAATCAAATTTATGGTGCTATTTTCAGTAAATATTGTGAGATAAAAGTTTTTATCTGATTGTAACACAAAAATGGTTCGGTTCTAATCGCCGATAAAAATAATTTGTAGTAGCCGTCCAAGGTACAAGTGATAGCGAACAAAGTGTTTTGACCCCCGACGCAAAAAGAGGGGTGTTATAAGTTTAATGTCTGTATCTGTGTTTCTGTCTGTAGCATCCAAAAGGCTGAACCAGATTTTGATTTAGTTTTTTGATGCGATAACGTCTTATAAATCGATGAACGCCGGCTGCACGCACGAAAAATTGTCACGTTCCGCCTGAGCCGCGCGTGCAAGCGAGAGCGCAAAACAAGCGATAGAGAGGCACGATCGGCCTAAGCGTTATCACGTAATATTATCGTCCGTAAACTGACTTTACAGACAACCCCTTTTTTACGGTTCCGTACCTCGAAAGAAAAAGACGGAACCCTTATAGGATCACTTCGTTGTCCGTCTGTCCGTCTCTCTGTCCGACTGTCTGTCCGTCTGTCTGTCCGTCTGTCTTTCCGTCTGTCTGTCCGTCTGTCTGTCTGTCCGTCTGTCTGTCCGTCTGTCAAGACCTTTTTTCTCAAGAACGCGTCAAGGTATCAAGTTGAAATTAATACTAAATACTTCAATCTACGGTTTCTTTCAGCTGTAAAAAAATAAAAGTTGTAAGTCAACGCAATCAAAAGATATGAACGTTTATGTCGCATATTTTGCGATTTCACAGGGGAATCAAAACCTATAGGGTACTTCCCGTTGACCTAGAATCATGAAACTTAGCAAAAGGCAAGGTCACATATATAGGAATAAATCCGAAAGTTACAAAATTGAAGTTATAACATTTAAAAATAATTAGTTTGATATTACAAACTTACATTTTGTAGTTGGAATGTATCGAATAACCTTATTGTCAACTACAAAGTTAAGTTTGTCTTTCAATATTTCAACTGCAGTTAGTTTTTTTTTGGACTCGCGCTCTGATAGTTCCTTCCAACGGAACCCTCAGAGCACCAGTACTGCTCGTACTTGTCCGGTTTTTTGTTTGAAACTTGACTTGATCGATAGTGTTCAGCCGTTTGAAGATGTCAGCATTTATATCGGTGTGTTTTTAAATTCTCAGAGCAAATAGAAATACAGAGTCCCTACGGCGCACTGCCAAAGTGACGCCAAAATCGCTTCCAAAACTACGTGAATTTCTTGTCAGAACGTCGTACTTTAGACATCCGTTTTAAAAAGAAACAATGACTTCTTGCAGTGTTAATAACTGTGAAAACAACACAAAGTAAATATGAAGAAGGATGGAATATTTCCACACATAAGTATTTATATTATCACTTATTTTGATGAATTACACGACACGAACATCGACTACGCACACATGTTTCAAAAAGTGACTTTTTTCGTGTTCGCGGTAGTCCCTCTGTATTTTTATTTGCTCTGAGTTTTAAATTATTAATTCATACGACTTGACGAGTATTTTACTTTTGATGGTTAGCGCTACCCATACCAGTGGCAGTCGCTGCAGGATTTTGAAGACATGCAGACTTAAAAATAATGATAAATAAGATAACACTATCAACAACGAATACAAACTAATGAAAATATATACGTGCAACAATAGGCATGTGTCCTCCATGTTTAATTTATTACAAATAACCGCCTTAGCGAGGAATATAACTAAATACATTACACATACTGAAAAAATAATTTAAATTGGCTGATAAATCTCTGAGATATGAGCGTTTAAAGTTTTAGGTGGGGATAGGGAGGGGATGCTCTATCCCTTTCTCGCAAAGCGTGTGTTAGTATAGCATTTGTATGGCGCTTCTGAGCCGTGACGTCACGGCTCAGTATAGTGCGCTCTCTGTCTAGCATGAAATTTAAATGCTTGTATCTGCTTATATCTTATTTGTTTTTGAACTAATTTTAATTTTGTTTTCGTTGATGAGCTCTATTTATGAGCAGCTTTTTTATGAGGTAATAAAAAAATATTAGTCATCATGCCTATTGAGAAAAAAAGAGAAAAAACAAAAACGTTTTTTTTTGTTTGTTGATAGATTGATTGTAATGTAAATAAATTTTATAATAACCGCAATCGCTTTTACTTTAGACCTACGGCTGTGTTAAAAAGCGAGTGGACTGTGCGGCGGGCTCAGTTACTCACCGTCCGTCTACGGTACACCATCGCGCTGTGATCACGTGATTGTTGATGATGATGACAGCCAGTGATAAGTGATAAAGTGTTTTAGAAAAGTACTCGAAAATCTGTGCTAAGGAAATTCCGTGACAGAGTTGACAGGATTGTTGTGTTCTGGTATGTTTTATTTTTAGAAAGTGTAATTTTTTTCCGGGTTTATTTTTCGGTACTGGGTATTTTTATTTAATTTTTTAAATCCATTTTGTATGAAATTAGTGATCGGAACGGTTTGAAGATAAAGATAAATATTATTTATATATTTATTTTGTGCATTTTCATGCACAAAAGATGTAAAAAAAAAACATACATTCGAATTGATAACCTCCTCCTTTTTTGAAGTCGGTTAAAAATAGTACTAAATCACGTTGTGCCGGTCAGGCGTACAAATGTCAGAGCGATGGCACTATGCTTGTAACACTAATGTTTTAATATTAATCAAAACTTAATTAACAATGTCATACAGATAAAAAGTTGAAAAGAAAAAATATCCTACTAATATTATAAACGCGAAAGTTTGTATGTATGGATGTATGAATGTTTGTTCCGAATATTCGGTAGTTCCAAAAACTACCGAATGGGTTTTAATGAAAGTTTACAATAATATAGCTTACTAGCGACCCGCCCGCCCGGCTTCGCTCGGGTGTAATTTACGTGCGAAGCAGGGGCTGGTCGCTAATTATATATATAAACCTTCCTTGAAAATGTATCTTACTGATGGTGAAAACCGCATCAAAATCCGTTGCGTGGTTTAGGAGGAGTTAGCGGCCATACAGACAGACAGACGCGGAAAGCGACTTCAATTTATACTATGTAGAGAGAGATATAGAAGAGAAGAGAAGAGATAGAGAAGAGATATGTAGAGATAGAGATAGAGATACATTAGAGTAACACATAGGCTATAACGGGTTGTAGTAGCGAGGCTGAAGGCAGAGCTCTACGCGTACGAAGTAGCGGGTTTCAGCTAGTGTAAAATACGTATACTAAGTCAATAATAATAATAATAATTTACATCAATTACAATTTGTCATTTAAAAAAATCATGAATTTTATAATAGCATTTCTGTTGCAACGTGCTTTTGCTAACCACGGTCTCGGTATCTTAGCGGTATGGAGAAATTATTGACGTCTATGATTCAAATATGTGTTATAGCTTGACTCACTTTACTGGTTAGATTAAATGTTATCACACTGAGTCGTTTTACAAGAAACTAAAATTATCTTTTGATTATAATAATGATTATGATATAAATTATCTGTCCGTCCGTCAAGACCCTTTTTCTTAAGAACGCATAGAGATATCAAATTGAAATTTATATCAAACTAGCTGACCTGACAGACGTTGTCCTGTCTTAGAACTGTCAAACACGCAAAGTCAAAATTGTAAATCTTATTTGTTTACACCTTGGGTTACATTATTGGAGTTTTAGTAAGGATCGCTAATTTTTTTTGAAAATATAATATAGCCTATGTTAACCGGGGATAGTGTAGCTTCCCAACAGTGAAGGAATTTTTCAAATCGGTTCAGTAGTTTCGGAGCCTATTCAATGCAAACAAACAAACAAACAAACAATCAAATCTTTCCTCTTTATAATATTAGTATAGATACTTGGGTCTACGGTTTCTTTTAGCTGTGAAAAAAATCAAAGTTGTAAGTCTGCGCGATCAAAAGATATGACCGTTTATGTCGTGATTTTCGCTTATTTTGCGATTTTACAAGGGAATCTAAACCTAAACTATTCCTACAACGTACTTTCCGTTGACCTAGAAGCATGAAATTTGGCAAGGGGCAAGGTCTTACAGGATATATAAGGAAAAAAATCCGAAAGTTGTTAATTTGATATTACAAAGTAAATTAAAAGTAAAAAAAATACCTATTAAAAAGGTTTTTGTTATTACAAACTTATATTTTGTAGTTGGTATGTATCGGAGCACCTGTTTGCCAACTACAAAGTTAAGTTTGTCATTCATAATTTCAGTCTTTTTAACCTTTTTAGCCGACTTTAGGAGGAGGTTATCAATTCGAAAGTTTTTTTTTTTTTATGTATGTTACGTGATTGCTCCTCCAATATAGAATAGTTTTTAAATGCCTCTTTTTTTTCGTCAAGATTCGGTTCCCGGGATGGATCTACGTACATATTTATTACCATACTACCGTAACACCTTACCACATAACTTGTTAGCTACTAAAGTACAAAAAAATAGTGTAAAAATACCCCATCCCATCAACACCCAAGCGGTCACCCATCCAAGTATCGGCCGCACCCGACGTTGCTTCACTTCTGTGATCGTACGAGAACCGGTGGTGAACAGAAATTTGATACCGAATCGCACTTGGCCATTATTTATTATTTGTTGTTATACAATACAATACAATACAAAAACTCTTTATTAAAACACCACAAAACAAGGATAACATAAAAATTACAACAAAAATATTATCTAGGCTTTTAACAGGCGGCCTTATCGCTTAAAGCGATCTCTTCCAGGCAACCGTGCACGGAAAGGAATTATATTTAATAATGTGTGGCCTTAACTAAAAATAAAAAAATAGAAAGTAAATACCTATGCAAATACTTCTACTTACTATGCTTATACTTTAGAGAGTGTACTATAATCATGCCAAGTTTGATGCTTGTACGTATTACCGTTTTTACATTAGAGCTAATACCAAAATACGTTAAAAAAACACATTTGTTGTATGGGGGTATGTATTATATAACCCCCCTTTATAACACCCCAAGCGGGACGTCAGTGCAGGACTTATCGCCCCCATCTCGAATAAGAATAAGAACCACCTCTCGTTTTTAATTATTGTTTTTTTTTATTATTTCTTAATTAATCCGCCGTAACATTACATATTCTGTAAAAATTTCAACTGGCTCTCTATTACGGTTCGGAAGATACAGCCGTTAATAGGTAGGACAGACAGACCAACAGACATCGTGGCTTAGTAATAGAGTTCCTGTTTCTACACTTTGGGTACGGAACTCTAAAACGTCAGAAAAATATTTAAATTAAATGTTTTTATTTGACTTTTCACGAAGTTATTGCAGTTGTCACAGGTAAAAATACCTAGTACCTTGTATAGGCACGACAATGATGCTAAAATTGATTAAGAATTCAGATAGCACCAGTGCGTTCTAACCTACGAACTAGATTCGGTTAGTTCAGGCTCGCAAAGGTATGGGAAAAGCGGTGAACTAACCGGAAGTGCTGAATTAAATACGAGGTAATTCTAAATGAAGCGTAGAAACCGGAACTGGCCGTTAATAAAAGGTTTTAGAACAGAGTAAAATGAACTTTTAAACTAATGAGCAGAGAGATGAGCAAGTCGTTCGCGTGATGTTAAGTGGCACGCTTGCTTATTGATGTGATGCACAGTCAGCAGAGAAATCGCTTAACAAATACAGTCGAACACGAGAACCTCCTTTTTTGTAGTCGGTTAATTAACAATTACACTTTAACAGCCACACTTACAGTCGCACTCAGAGACGTTACTTAAGTTAAGGAATACTTAAAATTGCTCTGTCAACTTCTCGTTGACGGAAATTGTCACACATGAAAACGAGACAAAACAATTTTAAGTATTCATCATCATCAGCCGGAAGACGTCCACTGCTGAACATAGGCCTCCCCCTTTAACCTCCACACTGAACGACAGCCCGCCTTTTGCATCCTCTGGATACCCGCGACTCTCACAATGTCGTTGGTCCATCTAGTGGGAGGCCTCCCTACGCTGCGTCTTCCGGTTCGTGGTCTCCACTCCAGAACCTTTCTTCCCCACCGGTTATCGGTTCTCCGAGCGATGTGGCCTGCCAATTGCCACTTCAACTTGCAAATTTTAACAGCTATGTCGGTGACTCTGGTTCTTTGGCGAATATCCACGTTTCGGATCTTATCGCGCAAAGAAACTCCGAGCATAACTCTCTCCATTGCCCGCTGTGTGACTCTGAGCTTTTCCAAAAGGCCAACAGTCAAGGACCATATGTCATCACTGGCAACACACACTGGTCAAAGACCCTCGTCTTGAGGCACTGTGGTATTTTAAGTATTCCTTAGCTTAAATAACGTCTCTGAGTGCGGCTGTAAGAGCATTATCCTTGTTTGTCACAACCGAGTAAAGAAAGTCAGTATTCGTCTACCGTCTCCAGTTATATTCGCTTGTCCAATAACATTATTGAAGGGCCATAACTAAGATCCGATATGATACGTCAAAAGTTATTTTATAAATATACTAGCAGACTTGACAGACGTTGTCCTGTCTTAGAACTGTCAAACACGCAAAGTCAAAATTACAAATCTTATTTTTTTACACCTTGGGTTACATTATTGGAGTTTAGTAAGAATCCCTATTTTTTTTGAAAATATAATATAGCCTATGTTAACCAGGGATAGTGTAGCTTCCCAACAGTGAAAGAATTTTTCAAATCGGTTCATTAGTTTCGGAGCCTATTCAATGCAAACAAACAAACAAACAAACAATCAAATCTTTCCTCTTTATAATATTAGTATAGATTAATTAAAGGTAGTGCTCCAAAATAATAGTAATAAATAATAATAATGCCGTACTATAAGTACGCACCAGCGCTAGTTCTCGAGAATGGTCGTGCTTTGCTCTACTGGGACCGCTCTATCATCACGGACAGGACTATTGTCGCCAATAAGCCTGATATCGTGTTGGTCGACCGATCCCAGCGCCGGGCAGTGCTTGTCGACATCACCATCCCACATGACGAGAACCTCGTGAAGGCCGAGAAGGACAAACTCAGCAAGTACCTTGACTTGGTTCACGAGGTTACCGCCATGTGGAATGTTGACTCGACGATCATTGTCCCGATAGTCGTATCGGTGAACGGCCTTATAGCGAAGAGTCTCGAGAGGCTCTCGCTAGATGGTTGGGTCAAGGGTCAGATGCAGAAGGCGGTAATCCTTGACACGGCGCGCATTGTCAGGAGGTTCCTCACTCTGCAGCCCTAACCACCGGTAGCTTGGGCCCTGCCCACTGCCGGCGGCACTTTAAGCTTAGATTTTTTTTATAATAGCTTGTTTTTACATATATATTGTAAAAACACCCAACCTGCCAGCTTCCTTGTTTCCTGAGAGATATAACCTGGGCCTTTTCAAGGCCAGAGTGAATAGGTATCTTCTAAGTCTGCGTGCTTCATCTTCGACCACATCGTCGCTTACCAACAGGCGAGTTAGTGGTCAAAAGAAGACTTATCAGCGTTAAAAAAAACCAAAAAAAAAACACTTAAATTTAAGAATTAAAATAAAAGATTTTAATAATAATAAATACATTTTATTTCCATATAAATACATTTCCTATGTGACACAGCAGATAAGTACCTATTCGTAATTATTTCAGTTCAGAAAGGTCTGGCACATAGTCAGTGCTATACCAATGGGCCCCAAACTAGGCGAGGCCTGTATCTTGGTGGCCCGGTACAATCGGGTTACAAAAGTGCTCCAAAATTGTAGTAAAACAATCAATGGCCGCTAAAAAAAAAACGACGCCACTAGTCCATACAAGGTTACCCAAACCCCTTTCACGAATAGCGCGTAGCTTTTTGGGTCGGTTCGCCGAAATCGCTTTTTGATTTTTCAGCTTCTTATCTGTGGCCTCATTAGTATATCTTTACATGTTGTTGTTGTTGTTGTGTACATTCACCATATTCACAAGGGCATAGAAGGGTCGGTATTTTGCAATGACTATTAGTCTTCCATAAGCTCTTTGGTATTTTGCACTTCTTGCAATGTGCCAGCTTTTTGACTGTATACATGTACATTGATTGGTTGGAAAGGAATCTGAATCAATTATGCCAGTAATATACCGAAGACGAGGCGATATGGCCTTAATGGCTTCAGCCTGCTCAGGAATAGACGAATACACATAAAAAAATACGTAAAAGCGTCTGGTGTTGCCCGCGGCAGTTCCCTGGCTGCATGTAGCGATCTATCCCCATAATCGAAGTCTCATACTGTAGGTATTGTAACAAAATTTCACATCCTGTTAGACACAGAAGAAATAACAGTATGTATTGACAATCATCCTTCATGTTGAACCTTGAGTCATAGAACTTTCTCTTTACATTTTAATCAATAATCCATTACTCATTCTTTCTTTATAAAGACTGACTCGGTTGCCCTGGTGTCACAATTTAAGTAACTCACGCTTTAAAGATAAAGATAATTCAATAAACCGGCCAAGTGCGAGTCGGGCTCGCACACTGAGTGTTCCGTACCACCACAAAGTTCAATAACGAAATTGCCAGTTATAACTTGGTAATGAACAGAAAATAATCACCGACTCGTACTTGGCCATCATTTATTATTTGTTAGACTTATATCATTTGTTAGTTATACTTGTGTGTGTACTACAATCATGCTAAGTTTGACGCTTGTAAGTGTTACCGTTTTTACATTAGAGCTAATACAAAACTACGTAAAAAAATACGTTTGTTGTATACCCCTTTCGTTTTTACTTTTTGACTTTGGCTATTACGGTACGAAAGATGCAGCCGTTAATAGGCAGGACAGACAGCCAGACAGACATTGTAGGCTTAGTAATAGGGTCCCGTTTTATCCTTTGGGTACGGAACTTTAAAAACCGACTTCAAAATAAATCAACGTGGAAAAAACATATCACCTCATTATATTATTTTCCTAAAATTGTGTGTTTCCGAGTGCTGAAGTGTAATAATGGTGGATTATTATATTGTTTGTAAATGTGCTCTAGAGCCTAGGCCCTAGTGTCATTAGCCTGCTCAGTAATGGGCGATAAGAATATATATTTACAACACATTTGCTCAAAAAGTGCACTTACGAAGCCTGTATACATCGTTCGAAAGTTAAACATTACGGATCATACAACGGAGCGTGCGGTAATGAATTTTACTGCACGCTCCGTTGTATAGCACCGTGCGTGTACTTTACGGTATTTTTTTAATTTCCATTTTTTGTTTTTTTCTCGCAAATGTGTTGTAAAACGTTGTATGGCACACGTGCGGATTGGTTATTACAAACTCGTGACTATGGTAAGCCCTCGACTTCGTCTCGGGCTTACATTCGTCTACTCGTTTGTAATAACCAACTTACCGCACTTGTATCATAAATAACTATTTTGTATGATTTACTCACATAATAAGGACTAGTAGCATAATAGAAGTGCTAATCTATAAAGAAAAGAATTAAATAAAGTAATCTATCTATAAAGAATGTTACATATTTAATTCGCTTTATGTTAAACTAGCAACGCACCCCGGCTTCGCACGGGTGTAAGTCTTATTTTTTTACACCTTGGGTTACATTATTGGAGTTTTAGTAAGGATCCCTAATTTTTTGTAAATATAATATAACCTATGTTACCCGGGCGTAGTGTAGCTTCCCAACAGTGAAAGTATTTTTCAAATCGGTTCAGTAGTTCGGAGCCTATTCAATGCAAACAAACAAACAATCAAATCTTTCCTCTTTATAATATTAGTATAGATATAGATGTATATCAGTCTCTGGCAGCCATATTTAGCTTCGCTTAGTTTGGGGTCAGATGAACGTGTGTACAAAAATGTCCAGAATATTTATTATTATTTATTTATTTAATAGCAAAATTATAATTTCTTGACACGCTGACGATTCATCGACATTCGCGAAGACCCCCCAGTGGTTACCAAATGCAGAATAATGACACTATTGTGACGTCATATCGGACAGTAATTTCTACTCTCGAAGGTTACTCTGTATTGAAAATATTGAAATTTTGGGTAGATCTTTTTACATCCTATATCGATGGTGTAAACTTTCTTTAAAAAAAGCCGTATTTAGGACACCGCTAGACTTAAAAGCGAGGTCGCGGGTTCAAACCCCGGGCCAGTACCAATAAGCTCTATGGAGTTTATGAACGGATTTTCATACTACTGGCTTTTCGGTGAAAGAAAACATCGTGAGGAAACCTGCATACGTACGGAGAAGAAATTCTATGGCGTATGTGAATCTACCAACCCGCACTGGGCCAGCGTGGTGGATATGGCCCAATCACCTATCGGGGGTAGGCTAAAAGTCCAGCAGTGGACTGTTAAAAGGATCATTATGATGAAAAAATAAGATTTTCAATTTTGACTATGCGTGTTTGACAGTTCTAAGACAGGACAACGTCTGTCAGGTCAGCTAGTCTATAATAATATTATAAAAAGGAAAGATTTGATTGTTTGTTTGTTTGCATTGAATAGGCTCCGAAACTACTGAACCGATTTGAGAAATTCTTTCACTGTTGGGAAGCTACACTATCCCCGGGTGACATAGGCTATATTATATATATATTTTAAATAGGGATCCTTCTTAAAACTCCAATAATGTAACCCAAGTTGTAAAAAAATAAGATTTACAATTTTGACTTTGCGTGTTTGACAGTTCTAAGACAGGACAACGTCTGTCAGGTCAGCTAGTTATGAATAAAATTAAAACAACAAAGTAATAGTTTCTGTCACAAGCCGATCCCAACACAGCGTATTGCTGGTTGTAAACAACCAGCGCTGGTCTTCCGTGGGAAGCGTATGCGTTCTACGATGGAGCACACTTGCTAAACCTTTCTAAAGAATAAGTCTCCAGTTATTCTACAGATGAATTCCATCCATTTCACGCATATCAGCCTGCACGGAAGCTATTAAATTAAATAAATAGTGCATTGTAGGCCGCTAGTTGTGGCAATTGTTACCCAGAACGAGGCCGAATCGTGGCTGCATGAGCCAGTCTCATTTAGCTAAAATTTAACAAACTATTTTTAGAACAGGATGAATTCGGGATGAATCGGTCTTTTTAACGGCCGGTTATCCGAGTCGCGTAGGCAACAAAACGCTCCCTCAGCCCCCGCCAAGTTATAGCGACGATGTATTTTGCCACGCAAGAATCAGGACGCCCGAGGGGGGAGTGCAACGACAAAAACAAACATAGGTCCAACCTCGATGACGCCTGGCGCGGTACTGAACGCGGCGCGCGCAAATTCTCGCGACCTTTTTACGCTTTTAATTACACTAAAAACGAAACTATTCACTATCAAAAATGTATCCAAGTAAAAAAAAATTGAATAAAATTGTCTTTCAGTACATGTAATTTCCAGGTTGTTACGAGGTTTCATTAGAGCATAAAACGAAAAAAAATAAACTGAATCGACTTTGTTTTAGATTTTTTTTTGATCGAGGAAAGTTTATTCTATCGTGTTTTGAACCAAATCATAAACTCAAACACAGATGTATCTGTGACATGTATTTTTTTCCAGTTCAAATATGGTAATTTAACTGAATAAAATTGATTTAAAACCGTCAAATTTGGTATATGAGGCCGTTAACCGACTTCAAAAAGGAGGAAGGTTTTCAATACGATTGTTTTTTTTTTTTTAATCTTTGTTACGCGATTACTCCGCCAGTTTTGAATTGTTTTTGATCATTCTTTTTTTTTAGGTACCTAGTTCTTAAAACCCCCTTTTTGTGATGAAATGTTCTAGCGTTTGACCACACCTCACCTGATGGTAAGTGATGATGCGGCCTAAGATGGGGCACGCTTGCCCATGAGGTGCCTATTCACTCTTGTCTTGAAGAGACCCAGGTTGTACCTTGTAGGGAACACCGAGGCATATATGTATACCCATATAGGTCCTATATTTTTTTAACGCTATTCATTCAGCGTTTTTTTAAATGATTTATTTTTGTAGTATCAGCCTATCATGTTCCACTGCTGGCACACAGACTTTTTCTCAGAGAGAGGATGGGTCCTAATCCACCATGCTGGCCCAGTGAATGTCATAATATTTTAAAGTTTTGAAGTTCTTGGACATATCGGTGGTTCTCACGATGTTTTCCTTCGCCGTTTTATTAAGGGTTAAAACCATAGCCCGTTGGTCCAGTTGGTAGTGAACCTGCCTTCTGAGCTTGGGGGCGTGGGTTCGATTCCCGCCTAGGACAAACATTTATGTGATGAACATTTGTGTTTGTTCTATATCTGGTTGTTAATATCTGTTTAAGTATGTATTTAAAACTATATATGTATGTATATCAGTCTCTGGCAGCCATATCACAAGCTTAGCTTACTTTGGGGTCAGATGAACGTGTGTGCAAAAAAAAAACCCGAATGTCCCGAATAACCGAAGTAACCAAAATTGCGTATTTTAATAATTTTGTAAAGTTGAGTTTTTAAATTGATAATTATTTTATAGTAGATTGTTGCATCGAGCGCAAAGTGAGTTATTAATGCACAAGTGTTATATTGGTACCCGAGCGCACGCGAGGGCACTAAAACAAGTATTAAAATACCGGAAAAATTCACAAAAAAATAAATATGAAGAAAATACCAGGTTATTCGTCAAAGGAAAATACATTTTCTTATACATTTTATATGGAACGGGTGTGGAACGGCATAGAAACGTCATTGGGAACGGCAAGTATTGAAGTGATATTTTTTTTCTCCCGTTTAGGGCCTTTTGGCTTCGCGTGATTTACGCAGTTGCCATGCTGTTTTGTTTTAGAATTAAAAGGTAGGGAAACGATACGTGAAAATTAGGATATAAGAAGGATTAGGATGGACAAGGGACGGATCAGGGGAGTGTAAAAGAATTAAAGTCAACCACATTGAACAAGGACGTTAGGTATATACCTGTGTATATACCCTAAAGAGGGTATATAACGTCCTTGACATTGACATATATCAAAGACAAAAAAAGAAATTGTCATCAAGTCAATGGGGGCTGCTGTCGCTACCAAGGAGGTTCCTTCAAGGAAGTATAGGACGCGTGTTAAACAGCAGAGCACAGCTAGTATGTATTTTTTTTATTACGTTGTCGAAGCCGTGAGTTGTAACAATGTGAGGCTACTGTGTACTACAGAATTCTGTGTCTGTACTGCGTGTACTACTTACTGTAGCTTCCTTAAAGTACCTCAGTACTGAATGGTGCGCCGCGTGCGGCACTTTCACCCGAAGGTCATTGACTAACCGCACCGGTTCTGTTACGTGTGCTCTGCTTTCTTCGACCGTGGCTTAGATTCTCTTTTGTTTGTCAAGTGCTTTTTTCTTCTTTCCTCTTGAGATAATTTTGGCGTCGCACGTTTAGGACATTTGACAGTGTCAAATATTGAGATATTTTCAATTCATATTAAACTAGCGACCCTCCTCGGGTTCGCACGTGTATAAGTTTTATTATATAGAATAGAATAGAATAGAATAGAATAGAATAGAATAGAATAGAATAGAATAGAATAGAATAGAATAGAATAGAATAGAATAGAATAGAATAGAATAGAATAGAATAGAATAGAATAATGCTTTATTGTTCAACTGTGTACAAAGGTCTTAGGCTTATTAAGTATTTAGTCACAACAGTTGTGTTCATATAGAACATACAATAGAATTATTAGAAACACATATTATATTAAAATACTACATAAAACATTAACTACAATTATTATTATTATAAGCGCAACAATCGACCACGGGGACTAGGTAACAATATCAATGTAATACATAATTCTATTTTAGGTAATAATCAGTGTTAATAACTAGGTATATTATAATTATTATTTATTTCTCAAAGTATTCTCTCATGTTGTAATAAGCTTTAGATATTAGCCAGTTTTTTAAACTCGACTTAAATTTGAAACCGATTAGAGTTTTTAACTCAGTAGGCAGATTATTATACACATGTATAGCGCTTATACAAACCTTCCGTGAAAAATTATCTAGCTGGTGGTAAAAACCGCATCAAAATCTGTTGCGTGGTTTAGGAGGAGTTAGCGGATATACAGACAGACTAATGCGTGTTCCAACATAGACGTTTATTTAATACTAGCTGACCTGACAGACGTCGTCCTGTCTTAGAACTGTCAAACACGCAAAGTCAAAATTGTAAATCTTATTTTTTTATACTTTGGGTTACATTAATGGAGTTTTAGTAAGGATTCCTATAAAAAAAAAAATATATAGCCTATGTTACCAGGGGATAGTGTAGCTTCCCAACAGTGAAATAATTTTTCAATTCGGTTCAGTAGTTTTGGAGCCTATTCAATGCAAACAAACAATCAAATCTTTCCTCTTTATAATATTAGTATAGACTATGTAGAGACATATCGTCATACAAGTCACAGACAGAGTCAAGCAAAGTAAGTCAGGGCCAAGTCCAAGTCATGCTCTAGTAAAGTAGTGGAGAGGCTTCTGTGGAACACTGTTTTAAACTATCATGGTTGTTCACTAAAGTTATATGATTATTTACGGGATATTTAACGTGGTAAGGTTGTGGAATGAGCTCATTCCACAACCTTACCACGGTAAATAGAGTAGGATATACTGTGGAGTTTTGGAAATATCACAAAAATATACTTTATTTTTATTTTTTCAATAAATTCATTGGTATAACTTGTTTTCGTAACTAGTTAGTAAACTTACAAAACTTTGCTGAAGATTCTTAAAAAAAACTACATTAACCCCCTTTTTAAACCGGTTAAATCTGAATGCCTGCTAAATGATAGATGTGAGTACAAATTATGATGGGTCTAAAGTACACAGGGTTATTCAGAAAGGGTATGCTAAGTCGAAAGTGGTTTAACATCATTACGAACAACTTTTACTATGGGACCAACACAAGGATGTTGTAAGGTGGCGTGCCCGGTGCAAACGTTACAGGTCTAAATCAGGCTTGGTGCCTTAAATCGAACTCACCCTGCAGACTACCTAGCCGTCCTTTTTAGGGTTCCGTACCTCTAAAAGGAAAAAACGGAACCCTTATAGGATCATTTTGTTGTCCGTCTGTCCGTCTGTCAAGACCCTTTTTCTCAGGAACGCGTAAAGATATCAAGTTGAAATTTATATCAAATACTCAAATCTAAAGTTTCAGCTAGCTTCATCTAGTCTGTCCAATCAAAGACGGCTACGTTGTAGCTTTACCTAGTCTGTGGTCCAATTAAAGACGGCTACGTAGTAGCTTTACCTAGTCTGTGGTCCAATCAAAGACGGCTACGTAGCCAACGTTACCTAGTCTGTGGTCCAATCAAAGACGGCTACGTTGTAGCTTTACCTAGTCTATGGTCCAATCAAAGACGACTACGTAGTAGCTTCACCTAGTCTGTGGTCCGATTAAAGACGGCTACGTAGTAGCTTTACCTAGTCTGTGGTCCAATCAAAGACGGCTGTAGTAGCTTTATCTAGTCTGTGGTCTAATCAAAGACGGCTACGTAGCTAACGTTACCTAGTCTGTGGTACAATCAAAGATGGCTACGTAGTAGCTTTACCTAGTATGTGGTCCAATCAAAGACTAAACTTCTACGTAGTAGCTTTACCTAGTCTGTGGTCCAATATTCCACGATTTGTAGACGTATGCTTAATGAGGGGAGTGGAACAGACCCCCCACTTATATGCGCCCGTGAGTACTATGATGCCCTTTCGGCTTACCACACCCTTTCCGTATCACCCGGTACGGTAGACAACATTGTTTTTGTGTAACCAAAAATCGAAAGTGTTCTCTACAATTACACCGTAGTAGGCCAAATGGACTCTATCAGATTACTCAGCTCTTTTTCGCAAGTAGAAAGTAGGTATTGCGAGAGCAGGATAAGTATAGTTAACTGTTTGCTGTTAAATTTATGACTTTCACTGTTACTTGTTAGAAATTCATTTGTATCGTTACCCTTTAACTTTTGCTTTATTGACCGAACGAAGCGAAGGTGTCTACGGGAACAAAATTAAATCGACGTTATGATTTAGTATGATTTAATTTATGTTTTTTAAATCAATTATTTGAAAACTAGCACCCAGCAAGTGCAAAGCTTCTTAATATTGAGCATCGGCGCAAAGTTGCTATAGTCTATCGGTTTTTATAGAACGCATTTTAGAGAGTGTGCATCGGATCTGTCTGCATGATCTAATTCCTTCCCGCCCATTTTACAATCGGACTGCCAGAGCGGGCACGAAAAATCGGCACCGCTTTGAATACAGTTTTATTGTGCGAACTGCTAGTCTGTGGAATGCGCTGCCTGAATGGGACCGCATCCATCGTAGACCGCATCTTTGAGGTGGCGGTCAAACGCAAGCCTATTATACAAAAAAAATAAGATCACAAAACTCCGCGGACATTCCCGTCAAACCGTAATTTATTCCGGGAAAAAAGTTTACGCCATTATCAGACCAAAAACTATGTCTAAGCAAAGTCACGGTGATCCGTTACTTTGTGAAAAAGAACAAACAAACAATTCGCACTTATAGTGTTAACACACGTATGGATTTGGTTGACCTCAACCGCCGTCTGACCAACGGGAGAGAAAGAGAGGGAAATATGATATTCTCACTCTTTCTCTCCCGTTTGTTAGACGGCGGTCCGTCAACCAAATTCATACGTGATTGTCCAAGCGAAGAGTGGTCAGATTCTAATGACTAGACAAGTCGGCATTTCTGTGCATGGTTTGTTCCACGATAGCTTGCGTATCGTTGATCCAATCTTCATGAAACTTTGTAAGCTAGTAGTTCATTTCAATACAATTTTTAAGTTTGAATATGGGCTAAATCGGTCAAGGTGCTCCGAAGATTGATGGGTCGCGAGGTCACAGTTTCGGGGCGAACTAGTAAAGTTCAAATATGACCAAAATTGGTCGAAATGGGGTGAAGATACCTATAGGTATATAATATAGACCTAGGGTCTAGACTAGGGTCACAAAGTCACAGTTCGGGCTGATTTCATCATCATCAGCCAGAAGACGTCCACTGCTGAACATAGGCCTCCCCCTTTAACCTCCACACTGAACGACAGCCTGCCTTTTGCTTCCTGGATACCCGCGACTCTCACAATGTCGTCGGTCCATCTAGTGGGAGGCCTACTTACGCTGCGTCTTCCGGTTCGTATTCTCCACTCAAGAACCTTTCTTCCCCATCGGTTATCGGTTCTTCTAGAGATGTGTGTTGTAATTAAACGTCTTTCGTAATTGTTAACACTGGTTTATTTAGTAAAAAGTTTATAAATACACGGAGCGCGTCTCGTGATTTCAGCGGTTTATTAAAAAGAGAAAGAGGGCGCTTCGTTCGCTATACACAAGCGTGTCAAGCTCATAGCTGCGCTAAGATCTGAATTTCAACAATGTGGCTTGCCCTGTGGGCTTGCCCATTGCCACTTCACCTTGCAAATTTTAACAGCTATGTCGGTGACTCTGGTTCTTTGGCGAAGATCCACGTTTTGGATTCTATCGCGCAAAGAAACTCCGAGCATAGCTCTCTCCATTGCCCGCTGTGGGACTCTGAGTTTTTCCAAAAGGCCAACAGTTAAGGACCGCGTCTCAGTAACTAACATAATTATGTACTCGGGTTGAGTCACAATAGTATAAATAGAACTAGAGATGGATTCTTTACAATATACTTACAATATTCTAAATATAACTCTATGACTCTTGGATAATTATTTCCTTAAGTAATTCTGCTCTATGTATTTTACGCCTTCATTTTTACCTTACCTATAGAATGAGGAATGGGTAGGTATACCTCAGATCCTAAACAAGGCAGATGTCATCATTCTCATCATTTCAGCCAAAGAACGTCCGCTGCTGGACATAGGCTTCCCCCATCGATCTCCAAAAGGGCCGGTTGAAAGCAGCCTACATCCAGCGTTTCCCTGCGGTCTGTTTTAGGTCGTCTGTCCATCTTGTGGGTGGTCGTCCTAACCTTCGCTCTGAATTTTGCCGCTCAGGGGAGGTTTATTTTTCAAAATATCTTTGCTGATGTTATTTAGAGTATAAATAATAATTTTCGTCGCGGTTTTACCATCGCACTAGCCGCCACCGCCTGAAGGCTCATCCACACATCATAGATCAGTGGAAATCGCACACTGTGCGATTCACACGATCCTTCTTGCCTCATACCTGCAAAATGTGGAATGAGCTACATTTCACGGTGTTTCCAAGAAGTTACAACATGGGGTTCTTCAAACGGCGAGTTAATAGAGTTCTAAAGGGTCGGCAACATATTTGTGATGCCTCTGGTGTTACAAGTATCCATAGGCGACGGTGACTGCTTACCATCAGGCAGCCCGTCTGCTTGTTTGCCAACTATGGCATAAAAAAAAAAAATATGACACAACCTTCTTCTGATACAACATTCTTATTTATGTCAACGCGTCGAACTCCGCATCCAAAGAACTTGGACCTTATCTTTTTGGGTTAGGTCTCAAAATTATTTGTCCGCATCACAGTTGCTAACTGATTTTGAATGACCGACGTTTCGTTTATATGGGTGCAACTGGCTACAACAAACTTACAAAAATGCCTTGACAGCCGTTCTAATTTAAACAAAACAAAAAAAAAAGAATTCATAAACCTGCACTACAAGCAGCTTGACGCCATCGTGCTATCACTTTATCAGACATATTCATTAATCAAATATTTGTCCGCGCACCTTGCTTAAAAATCTTATCAGGAATATGTAAAGCCGCGTTTACACTAGGGCCGCGCGGCTTCTTGGAGCCGAGCTGAGGCAATTCGGTATGTAAAGTTTTTTTTTTGTATTTTTTTATATTTTTATTTCGTAGATAAGGCTATTTTAAGAAACTAATTTCAATATTTTTGTTTTCTATTGAGTAGTTATTTTACAATATTTTATTGAAAATTGAAATTTTGTGACGTCACCATATAGCACAAAATTTCGTTGCGCTGAGAAGCCGAAAAAAGCACCCCATATTGGCAGCCCTGAAAAAAACCAGACAGTCAAACCACAGAAATGAAAAAATATTCTATTCTGTGTGACGAACAGTGTGTCAAATGTATAATATTTTTATTCTTAAAAGGCACAGAAAATAAAATGCTACAATGTGACGTCATTTAGAGGACAATGAAAGTCGAATGATTTCTTAGTTTTATATTAAAATAAATGGCATCTTATCGTTTTAAAAGGTCGGAGTAGAAAAATAAGGGTTGGTAAGATAAAATCTCGAAATGGTTTTGGAATTGGCATAGGTAATTTTTTTTTAGCATACCGAATTTTGTAGAAAACCTGAAAAGCCTTTGTTCATCTTTCAGTCCCGGTTACACTACGAACGTAAAAACGACGTTCGAAAGGATGCACTTGATGAATCGGTGACCGGTATTTTTCGCGCTAAGTATATAGTTTAAAAAAAGGCAAACGTTCAAAATATGTTACAGATACGTTAATAAACCCGTTTGTTGTATGGGGACCCCCTTTCGTTTTTACGTTTTGACTTTTTAATGTTTTACTAGCGGTCCGCCCCAGCTTCGCACGGGTATAGATTATAGCTTATGTCACCTGAGGATAGTGTAGCTTCCCAACAGTGAAACAATTTTTCAAATCGGTTCAGTAGTTTCGGAGCCTATTCAATGCAAACAAACAAACAATCAAATCTTTCATCTTTATAATATTAGTATAGATTATTATTATTTGTTAGTTAATCCGCCGTAACGTTACACATTCTGTGAAAATTTCAACTGGCTATCTATTACGGTTCGAAAGATACAGCCGTTAATAGGTAGGACAGATGGACAGAGAGACGGACAGACATCGTAGGCTTAGTAATAGGATCCCGTAGAGACTAACAGAGAGAATATATCTAGAGTCTCTAAAGTATAACAACAAATAATAAATAATGGCCAAGTGCGAGTCGGTGTCAAATTTTAGTTCATTACCAAGTTATTCTTTACCCGGATGACCTTTTTATCATTTCATGGGATCGAAATGCCATATCTTACTAATTCGTGCTCCATCGTAGCCGCATCATCGCCTAACATCAGGCGAGTTGGCGGCCAAGCGCAAGCCTATTTATAATAACAAAAAAATAAAAATTTGAAGTCGGTTTTTTAAATTGATAATTATTGTATTTTGTGGTGGTATGGAACCCTCAGTGCGCGAGACCGACTCGCACTTGACCAGTTAATTTTAACTAGTTTATAAAATAATCTTTCTGTATCACTTAGTTGATTTTGAACTTCGGCCTAGATAAGATCGGTAGGGGTAAGTGACGTACACCAATAAAATAACTAATAATACTTTGCTAGCGTTGTATAGCCACATTTATCCTCTCTTTAGCGAGTACCACAGAAGAGAAAAAAAAAACTACTTCTCTTTTCTGTGGAGAGTGTCTATGTATTCTACTTAGAAGATAGTTAATCTAAGGTATACAAATTTTTCGTATGGCTAATTTACATATAACTAGCGACCCGCCCACCCGGCTTCGCACGGGTGTAACTTACGTGCGAAGCCGGGGCGGTTCGCTTTTTACATATATAAACCTTCCGTGAAAAATTATCTAACTAATGGTGAAAACCGCATCAAAATCCGTTGCGTGGTTTAGGAGGAGTTAGCGGCCATACAGACAGACAGACGCAGAAAGCGACTTTAATTTATACTATGTAGAGATATATATAACTAGCGACCCGCCCACCCGGCTTCGCACGGGTGTAATTTACGTATAAACCTTCCGTGAAAATGTATCTAACTAATGGTGAAAACCGCATCAAAATCCGTTGCCTGGTTTAGGAGGAGTTAGCGGCCATACAGACACACAGACGCGGAAAGCGACTTTAATTTATACTATGTAGAGATAGAGATAGAGATATGTGACAGCCAAAGTGATTAATTAGCAATTATAATACGTCATAATGGCTAGACATTATGTATAATGACTAATTTGTGTAGATCAAGTGTTAAATTATTTACTTTATCTAGATATTATTCATAATAGCTAGTGAGAGTTGGTTAAAGTAATAAATAGGTACCTAATGTCCGGCTTACTCAATCTCCCTCTCCACATTTCGCCGCTGGCGCTGCAAGACGCTACAATACTACTACTACGCTTCATTAAAAGGCGCTGGTCCAACGTGAAGTATTTACTTATATCTTTTCAGCTATTCTTCTTCCAATAAAAGTATTAAACCTCTTTCCCGTTCAAAAGACAGATAGAGCTTACGTAACTGGCTGTAAAAGAAAAAGTTTGACCGACTAGGTATTTGTCATATGTCATTATGTCACACCGTATCTGATATCAAGAAATCGGCGAAAATAACAGGAAAAATACGATAAACCAGCAGAATATCACTCGGCCTACATTGCATGGGAAGGAGTGCTAGCTTACATACGATTCTCACAATGAATTTGCCCGTGAAATTCAAGAATTACTGTAATCGCTGATAGCGGTCTAAGTGACGTTTGTTTGTGGAGAAAAGTGCGATTTTTTTACTAAAGCAACTGGTGAGAGTTTCTTTTCCAAACATTCTTTACTATAAATGAACCATACATCGTTTTGTAAAGGTGTCCAAATTCTTAGCAAGGTCGTTATGGGGTCGATCGCAAGGCGTCTGTTCCAATTTCTTGCTTACATTTATGCGAACTATTTCGGAGGAGAAGAGGCCAAATCGGGCCCTATATTGCGTGGCGAGTGTCAGTGAATGCGTTGCGGCCCACCTGACCCCGTTGCGGCCTAAAAATATGCGATAAGTACCTATCAAAGAGAACTTGATCGTGAACATCGGGCGCGTCCTTTTTTACGGTCGATTGTAATGTTTTCTCTTTTTGTGGTGTACGTATTTTTGTAAGGCGTTAAAAAAGATCGTAAAAGTATAGACTAATCCTTTTTTATAATACCTAAGGCTTGCGTTTGACCGCCAACTCGCCTGATGTTAAGCGATGATGCGGTCTACGATGGAGCGCATTTGCCTAGAAGAAACCGATTCACTCGTGATTTGAAGACACCCAGATTGTAACTATCGGGGAACACCCATTCAGGCAGCGCATTCCACAGGCTAGCAGTTCGCACAATAAATGTGGATCTGTGTAGAGAAGTGGAACCTCACGGTAGCGAATTCAAATCAAGTCTAGCGGTCTCCCAGGACCCGGGTATGTCCTAAAACTGCGACCAGAACCACCGGAGGATGGGCAGCAGCGTCCTGTTAGTACACGGTGAACGTACTGCGATTCCCAAGCCGCCTGCCAAGCGTGAGGATTATGTCAACACCCCTCTCTAAGAGAGAGCCTCGTAGAGACCTTTTCAAGGCCTCCGCCTTGTAAGACCTTGTATAATAATTATTATTCCGACTGAAGGACACTGGATCCATGGTCAAGAAATAAATTAAAAAAAAAAAAAAAAAGAGGGACGGCCTTGTTCAGCAGTGGACGTTTAATGGCTGATGATGTGATGTGGTCTCCCAAATAGACTACAACGGCTTTTTTGTAATAAATAATATACACTAGCTGAATCCCGCTACTTCGTACGCGTAGAGCTCGGCCTTCGGCCTCGCTACTATAAACCTAAATGCTATAAACCTCACGGAGCCCGAGACCTTTCCAACTAATGCAAAACCGTGGAAATCGGTTCGTGCGTTCTGGAGTTATAGCGTCAGGAAGGAAAACCCGACTTATTTTATATAGTAGATAATAGATATTTGACTCGTTGACGTATAGGTAATAGAGTAACAGTATTTACAAAAACATTAAACATAAACATTCGAAGACACCTTGAAGTTTATAAAATTATTGCGATTTGAATTCGTGGAACGCCACGGGGAAAGTTGTAAAGCAAATATTTGTCTCATGACTTGGTTCCTTGTTTTCATTTTAGAGAGCTCTTAGTACTTAAGGCGCGGGGTTTCGCAACGCATACCAATTTAAAGTGATCCATGATTTTCCATGTTATAATCTATACTAATATTATAAAGAGGAAAGATTTGATTGTTTGTTTGTTTGTTTGCATTGAATAGGCTCCGAAACTACTGAACCAATTTGAAAAATTCTTTCACTGTTGTGAAGCTACACTATCCCCGGATGACAGGCTATAATCTATACCTGTGCGAAGCTGGGGCGGACCGCTAGTCAATTATATAGATGATAGATTTTAGATTACAGACCTTCAGGTATCTGTCTAGAATAAACCGGCCAAGTGCGAGTCATGTTCGCGCACTGAGGGTCTCGCCACAAAATACAAAGGTAGTGCAAAAAGTCAACATCACGCCCAGGCGGTCTCTACCGACTGCGATCTACGTTGCTTAACTTGGTAATGAACATAAATTAAATTGTACGCCGACTCATATTTTGTTATTATTTATTATTTGTTGTTATACTTTAGAGTGTGTACTATAATCATGCCAAGTTTGACGCTTGTACATATTACCGTTTTTACATTAGAGCTAATATAAAAATACGTTTGTTTTATGGGGGGACACCCCTTTCGTTTTTACTTTTTGGACTTTATTATTATTTTTTAGTTAAACCGCCGTAACATTACATATTTTTTGAAAAATTCAACTGGCTATCTATTACGGTTCGAAAGATACAGCTTAAAAGGTACAACAAACAGACAGCGTAGGCTAATAGAGTCCCGTTTACAACCTTTATAACGGGCTCGGAACCCTAAAAATTTCTGTGGATAAGATTATGCAGCACTTCCACTAATTACTCAATGATGGAGTTTGGTACCTATTAGTATCTACCTAATGGTAATAGGGTGCGTAGTCCTCAAGTTCAAGGTCGTTCAGCGAGCTATGGAAAAGCCATGCTCTACGTTTCTTTGAGGAACCGTACCCTGTACAAAGTCATTTGCCAGAGAATCCAAGCCACCAACAATGCTCAGCGTAATAGCAAGCTGAAGTGGTGGTGGGCCGGTCATATCTGTCGCACCGATAACTTGCTAGGCCAGAAGTGTTCTAGAGTGGAGACCACGAATCGGCAAACGTTGCTTAGGACGCCCTGATACTGTGGAGTGACGATATACCTAAAGCAAGTTGGCAGTGGCTGGAAGCACAGTGGATGAGTGGCGTGCTTGGGGTTTTGGGGTGCTTTGGGAGTCCAGCAGTGGGCTAAGGTTGGCTGGATTATGAAGATGATGAAGCTTAATTGTGTCACGATTGCAATGTAGGTGACTTCAAACGTCGAAGCCACGAAGTACATTTTGAAGTTCGACATTGAAATTTCGCACTTCGCCCACAGGTCATCTCAGAGGCTTTGGAGTTGACAATATGACTGGTCCTTCACGACAAACAAAGAACAATGAATATCTACTTTACTTTTACTTTATGTAAATGTTACCAAGCGACTTGCGCGCACGCAAACTTGCAAGCGAAAGTATTTGGAATGCTCAGTAAATGGGAAAACCCGCGAGTTTTTACTCGATTGATCATGTTTCGTATTAGTGCGACGTAAACAATAAATTTAATTCTAATCCTCAAAGCTAAGGAGTAAAACAGCCTGCCGGCTTTCTTGTTTTTTTTTTTAAAGATTGACCTTGGCCGCTATTTCGCTATGATGTCTAAGATGGAGCTCGCTTGCCTAGAAGAAACCTATTCAATCGCAACTTGAAGACACTCAGGTTGTAACCGCCGGGGAAGACCTTTCAGGCAGAAGCAGGCATTTGCTTCCTGAGAGATATAATCTAGGTCTTTTAAAAAAATTATTCTGTAATAGGCTTGCGTTTGACCGCCAACTCGCCTTATGTAAAGCGACGATACGGTCTACGGTTTAGCACGCTTGCCTAGAAGGAACCGATTCACTCGTGATTTGAAGACAGTAGATTAATGCTTGGACCGAGTTTAGTGGTCAAACGTGAACTTAATACGCGACAAAAAAAATATTTAAGTAGTAATGTAAAATGTAAAGTAAACATTTATTTCTGAAACGCTTTGTGTTTTCTATAAATATATCGAAATCACTGATAATATCAGAATCAAAAGTCATGTGTGTGTGCTGTATAAGGGCTTAATTCAGTATCTAATTTTCGTCGTTGATTAAGTGAAACTAAACAAAGTGAGATAACAAAACAAAACAAGGTTTACTTTTGTGTGAAAATTAGGTGATGCCCTTAAGTAAACCCATACTTACTTGACGGGGTATTCAAAGGCAACACGCCCAACCTAAAATAACAACCATCTCTCAAGTCAAGACGTACCCAACCAATCGTACAGCTATATGATTATTAGCGGGATATTTACCGTGATAAAGTTGTGGATAGAGCTCGGGATGTTTCGGCGCAGTTACATGCACCATGTTCACGGGAAGACTGAAGAATGCGGGTGGTTGACCACCTATTCTGCTGAGTCTTGGTAGAAGGAATCGGTATTGGAAGGCAAATTAGGAAGGAAAAGGTCATCTTGCCATCCAAAATCGATTCCTTCTTCCAATACTCAGCAGGAAAGTCGGGTTTTTTTTCAGTGTGGTTGACCGATCCATTAGCAGGCAGATGAAAACTTTAACATTAAAACAGTGTTCTAACCAATCGTATCTTTGTTACAGGTCAAACCAAACAGCCATGATAAAAGCCAACAAATACTACTAACCCAACAACCAAATACTACCACATCCGCGCATGGTGTGACAGTTCGCGCCACAGAGAACGCAAGAGTTTGAAGAGACAAGATGGCGTCCGTGCTCGGTGGCCATTTTGGGCCTGGCAGCCAGGAGTACGTGCCTGTGGCGGAGTTCTACGCAGACAAGAGCGTGTTTGTCACCGGAGGCACTGGCTTTATGGGAAAGGTAAGGTAGACTACAGATGGAAATCGCACACTGCGTTTTGCGCGATCGTTTTTTGCCTCACACCTGCAATTTGACGATTTGACGTAGGATGTCCACCCACAAAATGGACAGACGATCTAAAAGATACCGCAGGGAAACGCTGAATGCAAGCCGCTTGCAATCGGCTCTTTTGGAGATCGATGGGGGAGGCCTATGTCCAGCAGTGGACGTCCTATAGCTGAAATGATGAAGATGACCTGCAATTTGTGGACTGAGCTGCGGGCATTTCCGAGTAACTATAACATGGGGTTCTTCAAAAGGCCTGTTAAAAGAGTCTTTAAAGGTCGCCAACGTACTTGTGAAGCCATGGTTTTACAGGTATCTATAGGCGACGGCGATTGCTTACCACCAGGTGGCCCATTAGGTTGGCATGAAAAAAATAATGGGGACTTCGTTTGTGGCTGAGAATGAAAGCGAGCGTTCGCTTCTCGCTTCTCCACTTTCTTTGCTCTCCTCGACCGCCACAAATGCAGTCCCCATATATTGCTGCGCGGCCAGTGATAATCTAGGTTTCGAAACTAGTGCATTTAGTTCAAGGTAAAGAAGATAGGAGCGATGGTGGCCGAGTAGCATGTGCGCTTCACAATCTGACGGCCGGTTCAATCCTCGCACCAATGCCCTGAACCAATGACATGTTTAGTGTTTAAATAAATTATGTGCAGTTTTGATGTCATTGCTCAAAAAACGGTGAAGGAAAACATCGTAAGGAAACAGGCATGTCAAAGAACCTCAAAAGTTGAAAGGAATATTACATTCTCCAACATGAACTGGGTCAGCAGGTGGACTAGCCCATCCTCTCTCTCACTCTCTGAGGGAAGGTCTGTGGCACAGCAGTGGAACATGTTAAGCTGATATATTCTAAGAAGATAGGTAATATTGCGAGCGCTATCTAGGGGTAAGCGAAATTTGAGGCTGGCAAGTTTATTTAGCACGAGCGGTGGACTTTGAAAGTAGGTAAAAACAAACCGCGCGTCAGGTGTGGCCAATGTTCCGGCTCCCGGCCAGCGAAGGAGGGAGATGGAGTCTTCCGAAACTTCTGGTAAAGGTTAATGCGAGGGTCTGGTCTTGCCGTGATGAGTAGTTTGTAAGGATCGAAGGTACGGTAATGGCCGTAATCGGTGAGTAAACCTGAATTCTACCAAAGTAGTCTTCGAAGTTGTGTGTTAGTGTGTATGTGTGGATATTAGCGGGTTTGTTTGTCTGAAAAGACTATTGATAGTCTGTGGTAGGTAAACTGTAACAAATTTTCTCGAATATGGCTGGACCGTCATGAATGAGGTATATATAAAAGCAGATTTTGTTGCGGTGGTTCCGCAACAAAATTATGTTTGATCATAATCCATTCAGCCATTTAAAAGTTATGAGCTGTACCAAGTTGGTCGCGGTTTTATCTTAATTTAACTTTTTATTAAAATCAAACTTTCTTTCTTCTTCTAGGTGCTAGTAGAAAAACTGTTAAGGAGTTGTCCAAAAATCAAGAAGATCTACCTTCTGATGAGACCGAAGCGAGGGCAGGATGTTGCGTCAAGACTCACAGAACTCACACAATCACCGGTATGATGGTTTTTGAACTGTTTTTTTTATTGAATAATCACAAGTAGAGCTAGATATGTGGCTAGACGGCGTGATGACAGGTGGAGTGACAAAGTGGTGGCTGAAGCAAGTGAACCGTTGCCGAGGTCGCCTGGCAGCGAGATGACTTACTTTGACTTATTTTCGTGGGTGCCTCGGGGACCTGGGAACCTGGGGACCTGGGGCAGAGGGCGCCCACAATGACTTCCCACCACCACCACCACCAGCACCATGACTTCGCGGGCCGTGGCGGGAGGTCACGTGGTTTCTTGAGCTTCATGCTTCACTTCGGGCCACGTCTTGCCAATTTTACTGATTTCCGCAACAATAGAGCGCCGCCAGGTTTGCTTCGCTCGGCTCTGCTTTCTCTTGCCTTGAGGGTTCCAGTCGAGAGCCTGTTTAGGGATGTGGTCTGGGGCTCTGCACAGGGTGTGTCAGCCAATCCAGTTCCGTGTACGGTGCTTGCTGTGTTGGAGATCTTGTCCGGCCAGAAAATCCGTAGTATTTGGTGGAGACATGGATTGACACACACTTGAAGCTTCTGCAGAAGATCTGCATCTGGCAGCGTGATGGGTTTACAACATTGTTAAAATCACAGGTCGAACCTGAATCAGAAAAGCAAAGGGCCGAGGCAAAAGAGGGCCTTAACGACTCCCACGTAGCCCATGGGAGGTCGCTGCCGACTGGGAGTTCATATTCGCGTTTATAATATTAGTATGATATAAGATGTAACGCAGTGTATTTATATTTGCTGTCTGTCCAACAGTTGTTCGAGACGCTGAGGAAAGAGCGGCCCCAGGAACTGGCCAAGATAGTGCCCATAGTCGGAGACATCACCGATCCGGAGCTCGGTATCAGTGCGAAAGACCAGGCCATGCTATGTCAAATGGTAAGGAATTTGGAGCGAGCGATTTTGTACCCTGTGTGTAGCGCTGAAGAGTTTTTTTAGGGTTCCATACTCAAAGGATGTAAACGGGACCTTATTACTAAGCCTACGCTGTCTGTCTATCCGTCCATCCTACCTGTATCTTTCGAACCGTAATAGATATCCAGTTGAAATTTTCACAGAAGAAATATGTAATGACAAATAATAAACCTCATAACACAAAGGTTTTTAAAAAGGTATTTTTGTATTTGGTTTAGTGTAAAAACGGTTATACATACAAGCGTCAAACTTGGCATGATTATAGTACACACTCTAAAGTATAACAATAAATAATAAATACTGGCCAAGTGCGAGTCGGTGACAAATTTCTGTTCACCGCCGGTTCTCTGGCTACGCCCATGATATGTATCCCACTTCTGAAAGACTCTATTTCAATTTCCAGGTGTCAATAGTGTTCCATTCAGCGGCGACGGTGAAGTTCGACGAGAAACTGAAGCTGTCGGTCACCATCAATATGCTGGGCACTCAGCAACTAGTGCAGCTCTGCCATCGTATGATGAAGCTTGAGGTAAGAAACATAAGGCTTATTTTATTAATTAATTTATGAATTTCTGATGACTGTTCTACGCCTATTTCGCCAGGTATATTGGAGACTTGTTGTGAAGTTTATTTATGGAGTTAGATCCGATGCACACTCTCCAAAATGTATCCGATAAAAAACCGATAGACTAGCAATTTTGCGCCGATGTTCAAGACTAATAAGCTGATGAGCCTCTTGGGACGTTTCTCAATAAAAGTAAAGTCCTGCTTCCTTCTTCTATCACCACTGGCACCATCTCATCATCATCATCATCATCATCATTTTAGCCATAGGACGTCCACTACTGGACATAGGCTCCCCATCGATCTCCAAAAGGGCCGGTAGGAAGCGACCTCATCCAGCGTTTCCCCGCGGTCTCTTTTAGGTCGTCTGGTCATCTTGTAGGTGGACGTCCTACGCTTACCAGGCCGTGGTCTCTATTCCAGTACCTTTCGGCCCCATCGGCCATCTGTTCTGCGTGCCATGTACCCTGCCCACTCCCACTTCAACTTGCTAATCCAGTGGGCTATGTTAGTAACTTTCGGTGGCACCGCCTGCTGAGCTCAAAAATTGGGCTTCTCAGCAGTAGGTTTTATAGAGATTAAAGAACTATTTCCCGGTCCCCAGGCCCTAGTCCACGTATCTACGGCGTACTGCAACTGCGAGCGCGAGCGTGTCGAGGAGACGGTGTATGCGCCGCCCGCGCTACCAGAACACGTGGTCACGCTCGTTCAGACGCTGCCCGACGAACTCGTTGACAGAATCACGCCGGACCTAGTCGGTGAGTGGCTGACCAGTTAGCGTTACATGTCTGACTGATGCCGTAGGTGGCAAACTATTGGACGGGCTGCCTGCTGGTAAGCAGTCACCGTTGCTTATGGATACATATAACACCAGAGGCATCAGCTACGTTGCCGACCCTTTAAAAATCTATAACTCGCCTTTTGAAGAACCCCATGTTGTAACCTAAGCAGTGGTCGAGTTGGACTTACTCACGAATCGGAATGCATTTCCCTTCAAACCTTGCGAACTTTTAACCGACTGTCCAACAAGGGGGGTAATGTTTTTGGGTTGTATGCGAGCATGTAAGTATATTTCTGGGTTCATGTAGCCTAAACGACTTTACTGATTTTGACGAGTGAGGTGTCGTTGGATTCCTTTACGAAACGGAACGGCGATTTCACGAACCGGACGACGTTCCGGTCCATTTCGAGCACTAAACTTTAATATAAACAAATTTCTCTTTACAATTTTCTCGCAAATAAAGATGATTTATATTCTATTGTAATTCCAGGTGACAGGCCTAACACGTACACGTTCACGAAGGCCCTCGCGGAAGACATGCTGATCAGGGAGAGCGGGAACCTGCCCGTCGCCATCGTGAGACCATCGATCGGTGAGTGCTTCATCAAATGATGTAGTGGTTGCGTTTTTATACAGGGAATGATGATTTAAGTGTAAAAACTTACTATTTACTTTTCAGTCCAAACCTTATTTCGTGTATACAGATATTATCTAGTCACGACTTACTCCGTTAAGTGCTTTAAGATGAAAGTCTTCAACCAGTGTGTGTTGCCAGTGATGACGTACGGAACTGAAATGTGGTCTCTCACTATCGGTCTCATAAGCGAGCTCAAAGTCGCACAACGACGCTAATCTGGGGCGCAAGTACCGTTCTTTTAGCGATCGTCAAATTGACAGTAGAGGTCGTCAAATTCGATAATATGCCATTTTTTCAGTACTCGCTGTGATCGATTCTATGGCATTTTAGCTAATTTGACGATCGATAAAGAACGGTACTTGCACTGCTGGTGGGCTATGTCGGTGACTCTCGTTCGTCTACGGATCTCTACATTTCTGATTCGATCTCGTAGAGAATTCCCGAGCACAGCCTTCTTTAAATTGGTAATTATAGTAGTTTTCGATCGAAACTTTGCAAGTATAATTCGGTATGCTAAAAAAAATTAACCTATGCCAATTCCAAAACCATTTCGAGATTTTATGTTACTAACCCTTATTTTTCTACTCTGACCTTTTAAAACAATAAGATGCCATTTATTTTAACATAAAACTAAGAAATCATCCGACTTTCATTGTCCTCTAAATGACGTCACATTGTAGCATTTTATTTTTTGTGCCTTTTAAGAATAAAAATATTATACATTTGACACACTGTTCGTCACACAGAATAGAATATTTTTCATTTCTGTGGTTTGACTGTCTGGTTTTTTTCAGGGCTGCCAATATGGGGTGCTTTTTTAGGCTTCTCAACGCAACGAAATTTTGTGCTATATGGTGACGTCACATAATTTCAATTTTCAAAAAAATATTGTAAAATAACTACTCAATAGAAAACAAAAATATTGAAATTAGTTTCTTAAAATAGCCTTATCTACGAAATAAAAATATAAAAAAAATACAAAAAAAAAACTTTACATACCGAAATTCGGTATGTAATGTTTTTTTTTGTATTTTTTTTATCGGATGACATGGTAGGAGTAATTCATCTTCATATTAATGCACCGAAAGATAAGAAAGAGCCTGATTATGTAAGCTAATGTCTCGTGATAGCAAATCTTATCTATTATCAGTTATGTTAAACTTTGTAGCGCAAGTAAGGCACTGATGTTTGAGCGGTTGATTAAGCAAATTACATCTGACTAGCGGTCCGCCCCGGCTCCGCACGGGTATAGCTATATAGCCTATATTAATTAGTGATAATGTAGCATTAATTTGGTGAAAGAATTTTTAAAATCGGTCCAGTACTTTATGAGCCAATTCGTTTCAAACATACTTACATACAAATCTTTCCTCTTTATAATATTAGTATAGATATAGGCAGGGAAATTATTTTGCTGGATATATGCTTTGATCATAATTGATTTGGTTCGATTCCCACCTAGGACAAACATTTATGTGATGAACATTTGTGTTTGTTCTATATCTATTTAAGTATGTATTTAAAACTATATATGTATGTATATCAGTCTGTGGCAGCCATATCAAAAGCTTTGCTTAGTTTGGGATCAGTTGACCGTGTGTGAAAAATGTCCCTAAATATTTATTTATTTAATTATATAGTTTAGCCGTGGTAGCTTATTTGGGAGACCGATAGACTTGAAAGCGTGAGGTCGCGGGTTCAAACCCCGGGCCCGTACCAATGAGCTCTTTGGAGTTTATGTACGGATTTTCATACGGTGAAAGAAAACATCGTGAGGAAACCTGCATACGCACGGAGAAGAAATTCAATGGCGTATGTACAAAATATAAAAAATATTAAATTTTCCAGTTGTACACTTCCTTAACCTAATTTAGAAGAAAATGTGCAATAGTTAATGTAAAACAAATTGAAAAAATACATTAAGGTAGGCAGTTACGAGGCAAGCTAATAAAGGTTTACGGTACGTACTTGTAGTCCCTGCACTAGGCGAGACGCCTGTGTCGCAAGTCTTACATTCTAGCGTTTACTTAGCATCAGTGTGAATCAGATGTGAATCCACCAACCCGCAACTGGGCCCGCGTTGTGGATAATGGCCCAATCGCCCTTTCGGAGGGAGGCCAAAGTCCAATAGTGGACTATTAAAAGGCTGATTATGCATATTTTTGTAGTTTGTATTTGCCTTATAGACTCGAGCTAGTACCAAGAAAAGCTGCCGAAAATACAGGGGGCGAGGTAAACACGTATTGCACACACTAACATATTCTTACTAGTTGTACAAACGCACACTTCAATATTGAGCGGCACACTACTGCAAACGAGATGATCAAAATGTAATCTAATGGACGACCCAGGGGGGTGTAAATGCTAAAGGGGAAACTGTAGGTACTTAAATTTTTTATGAGGATTATGCATCAAACATTGTCCTTTAAAAATACGCTGATAAAAACTGATTTAATTACATTGCTTTTGCATTTAAATTGCAATTTTTCGAGGTACATTTAGATAATAATAATAATGTTGATTAATTCTTATCAATTCGTTATCGAGGTTGGTCAAGGCCGTACACAGAAATTGTGATAAGTGTTGAACAGGACCTGTTAATTTTAAATGCAGATAACATTACAGTTTCTATGAAAACATTACCGATTTCAGATTAATTATATTGATTGTTATTGCACCTTACACACTCACTTGCAGTTACGCGTTTTTTTTTCTTTCCTCTTGAGAAGATTTTCGCTTCGCACGTCTTGTGCATTTTGTCAGGGTCTAGCAAAGTAAGCCACGGCCATGTCAATGTCATACCCTAGTAAAGTGGTGCAGGTTTTATTAGAGGCTCCATGGATTTATGAAAACAACACAAAAAGACATTTTACAATTCAATTAAATTTATTTTCACTATAGGATCACAAGGAACACTTAGCTATGTCAAGTTACAAAAGTAAATATGTTTTTTTATTTCAAATTCAAATGCGGCTGTAGATGGGCCTTAGAGCTTAGCACACTCGTTAGCAATCTATTCCGGACCAATCGTTCCTATATTCGTGGCATTCTGGCCACTTTTCCCTCCAACGAGGGGCTTTTTTTTTAAATTTGTATGTAATAATTAGGTATTGATAGTTTTAGTTTTTAAATACTGTAATTTAAATATTTTTCGGGTAAATAAATAAATTCAATATACATTTTAAATATGTCAATCAAATAAAACAATGATGACTATATTTCTTTTGATTCCAGTGCTCTCATCAGCCCGAGAGCCGGTCAAAGGATGGGTGGACAACTGGAACGGTCCGAACGGCATCATAGCGGCCGTCGGCAAGGGAATCTTCAGGACGATGCTCGGCACCGGGTCGCGAGTCGCGGACCTCGTGCCCGTGGACACGGTCATCAACCTCATGATCGTGTGCGCGTGGCGGACGCACCTCAGACGGTGAGTCGCAATAATAGCCACCGCAGACGATCAGACGACCCTGGGTAGAGCGAGAAGAGCGGTCGCTCTAGACGCCAGATACCAATGAGCGCCAAAATGCAAAAAGCGAAAAAAATCGAGCGAAAAGTTAAATTTTGTTGGACCGCAGACGATCAGGCGACCCTGGGGTAGAGCGAGAAGTGCGGTCCCTCTAGGCCAGTGGTTCCCATGGGGAACATGCGCGTTCGGCGCGTTTCATTTCTGAAAACTATCGTACCTTACATGAATTTTCCGGAATAAAAAGTAGCCCATGTTGTTACCCAGGATGTAAACTACTTCCACATCAAAATTTTATGCGGGTGACATACAATGCAACCGTAGCCCGCTGGCCGCCGACAACGCACAAGCGCGAGGCACCATAAAATTAATTTTTTCGCTCGTTTTTTTCGCTTTTGGAATTTTGGCGCTCAGTGGTATATATATATTTTTTTTTTTTTTTTTTTTTTTTTTTAATATCTTTATTCGAGACCAACAGCACAAAAATATATACATAAGTATTAAATAGTTATTTTAAAATACAGTCATTAATATCTGGTGCCTAGAGCGACCGCTCCTCTCGATGTACCTCAGGGCCGGCGTTAGGCAACTCAACTGTGAAAAACATTGGAACCCGCCCATAACATTATGCGAATGTGTATGTGCGTTTCCTGCCTATAACTGCCTATGCTATTTCCAGGGGCGAAGGCGTGATCGTGTACAACTGCTGCACTGGGCAGCAGAACCCGATCACCTGGCAGCGGTTCGTGAAGACAAGCTTCAAGTACATGCGGAAACATCCCTTTAGTAAGTACTAGCTGCGCCCACCGGTTTCACCCGCGTAGTGATGAAAAATAGTGATGGTGATGATGATGATGAAAAGTATATGTCGTAAAACACTGTTTTAAACTATCACGGTTGTTCACTAAAGTTATATGATTATTTACGATCCCGTAAATAATCATATAACTTTGTATAGTATATGTCGTGCCTATGTGAGAGTATGGAGAGTGTCCAGCCCTAGAACTATACCCATGCAAAAAACTCTGTCGATCCGTTGCTGCGTGAAGGAGGAACAAACAAACCAACAAACAAACACACTTTCAAATTTATAATATTAGTATGATCAGCATGATCTAATTCCCTCCTGCTCATTTTCCTATCGGACTGCCGGAGCGGACACGAAAAATCGACACCGCTTCATCGTTGATATTCCTAAAACCCATACGAAGCGCTGTGATTCCACTTTTATTGTGCGAACTGCTAGTCTGTGGAATGCGCTGCCTGAATGGGTGTTCCCAAATCACGAGGGAATTGGTTTCTTCTAGGCAAGCGTGCTCCATCGTAGACCGCATCATCGCTTAACGCGGGTTGGCGGTCTTTTATTCAATTTAAAAAGTATTTTTTCTTCGCTTGTCGTTCGTACGCGTAAAGTTTTCTTTTTTTCTTACGCGTGTGCCGCCTTAATTTTCGTTTGCCCTTTCGCAAAATCCTTTGTTGACCTAAACAATCAAACTAACAAACAAACATTGCAAGTTAAAAAAGCTTGTGGTAAAAAAATACCTTTTCCCGGCCCCTCGTATGCGCGAGGACACCTCTACCAGCCGGAACTGGAACAAGAACTGGAGGCTGCCTGGTCTCCAGTCAGCGTTGGACCTTAGGCCCTGAAACTAGCTTAATTATCATCATCATCATCATTTCATCCATAGGACGTCCATTGCTGGACATAGGTCTCCCCCATCGATCTCCAAAAGAGCCGGTTGGAAGCGGCCTGCATAGCGTTTCCCTGCGGTCTCTTTTAGGTCGTCTGTCCATCTTGTGAGTGGACGTCCTACGCTACGCTTACCGGTCCGTGGTCTCCATTCCAAAACTTTGCCCCATCGGCCATCTGTTCTGCGTGATATGTGTCCTGCCCACTGCCACTTCATCTTGCTAATCCGGTGGGCTATGTCGGTGACTTTCGTTTGTCTACGGATCCCCTCATTTCTGATCTGACCTCGTAGAGAAACCCCGAGGATAGCCCTCTCCATAGCTCGTGCTAGCTTAATAACTTGTTTTATTTGTCCCCCAGGCGAGGTGGTGTGGTACCCCGGCGGCGATATAACCAACAACAGATTGAAGCACGGAGCGCTATCGCTCGTCCAACACCGAGCGCCCGCCATCCTCATGGACTTGGCGTCGCGCGCCGCCGGCAGAAAACCCATGTATGTATGTAGTAGCGTGCGAAAGTGTAGATATTTTATTAATCGGCCCATCCCGCCTCACAGTTCCGCAGCCCACTCATACTTATCCACCACGCCTAACGTCGATGCGGTTCGCCAACCTAGATGCGACACATCTTCATCAGCCAGAAGACGTCCACTGCTGAACGTAGGCCTCCCCCCTTAACCTCCACACTGAACGACAGCCTGCCATCTGCATCCAATGGATGCCCGAGACTCTCACGATGTCGTCGGTCCATCTGTTGGGAGGCCTATCTACACTGCGTCTTCCGGTTCGTGGTCTCCACTCAAGAACCTTTCTTCCCCATCGGATGCGACACACTCAACCTTTATATAGCACACCCAACCTGGATAAGCCACGTTGACCTCGATGCGGTACCCCCAACCTTTATCCAGCACACCAATCCTTGATGCAGCATGCTCTATCAATGTTTTTGTTTTCCTACACATAGGCAATAACAATAACAAAGGACTAAGGCCTCTTTCATGGAGACGCAAGGAGTCATTCGTTTTCAAACGCATAGGCATGGCCGAGTGCTTCTCCGCATCTTCATAAACGATGCTCAATGATGTGGCAGTAACAGTATTAGTCCATGGTGTCTGATGAAAGAAAACATTTTGATATGCGACCCATCGCGCCTCGTACTTCTGCGGTCCACGCAACCTCGATGAGGCCTAGTATACCTCGAAGCAGCTTAATGCTGGCAGGGAAAAATGCATAATACACCCCAAGCGGCCTGAAGTCTCTCGATCCCGATGATCTGTTGTCTGAATAGAATGTAACAATACGAAAAAAAAGCTTTTTAGAAAAGACATAATTTTTTACACGACTGCTCAAAAAACTTATTGTTAGATACTTTTTTGGGGTTCATGTACAAATGTATGTGGATTTCTTAATTCCACTATAACTCCTGAACGCCTGGATCGATTTTGATGTGAGTGGTATCGCTGAAATCCTGAGTGCCATAGAACTAATCCAATAAAAATAAAAATAAACGTTAGACTATGGGACAAATCAGACACATAATAAGATAGATAGATAGACAGATAGAAACTCTTTATTGTGTACACCAGAAGTAAAAATTACAAGATAGAAAACACTTACGAGTTAGTGCCACAAGTGGCGGTCTTATCGCTAAAAGCGATCTCTTCCAGGCAACAATTGGATGGAAAGAATTTACGTAACAGAATCGACGTTATAAGTTATAATATATACCTAAGTTGTTTTCAGCAGAAAACAGTTTTGTAATGCATTATTTTGTCCCACCCCAGGATGGTCAGAGTCCAGAATAAGCTCGAAAAGGCTGCCGCGTGCCTCGAGTACTTCACGACCCGCCAGTGGTCGTTCGCAGACGACAACGTGCAAGCTCTGTGCGCGTCGCTGTCGCCCGAGGACCGGCGCGTCTTCGACTTCAACGTCCGGAACATCGACTGGGACGCGTATATCGAGTCCTACGTGCTGGGAATAAGGAGGTTTCTTTTCAAAGAGAGCCCGCAGACGCTGCCCAAGTCCCGGACTGTGCTTAGAAGGTTAGTTGTTGTTATAGATTGTCATGGGCGTATACAAGGGGGGATTTCATAGCAAATGATGAAAAAATATCAAGGAACACACACACACGGGACACATGGCACGGGTAATCTGTGCACAAAATATATATGTGCACGCGCCGCTCGATTGTCATAGCAACTGTTCTTGAGTGTGACCACGAACTATAGCTATGCGTGAGAAGCGCTCAGAATTCTGAGATTATTGTCTTTTTCTACGTGAAGTCTGGAAAAAAATATTTTTGTTCCTGCGAACATCGTGAAAGCTATAGCTACGGCCATGTACCTTGATAAAGGCATTCAATCGTAGACCGCATCATCGCTTACCATCAGGCGAGTTGGCGGCCAAGTGCAAGCCTATTATAAACAAATAAATAAACAATTGATTCTGACCTCCCATGTCGCAACGACGAATTCGGCCCATTTTTATCTATATTGAGACCTGTAATTATGCTATACTGCCTGACTCCCTTCAAAGCTCCATGCAGCGATCGATGCTGCATCCATGCTCCATCCAGCCTCGATGCTTAATTCAGCTTCGATGCAGTCTACTAGGTCTTGACTTTGGTACGTCATCCCAATAGCTGTTCGAAATCCATAACTTCAAAAGATATGTACCAACGGAATAAAACTCCACATATATTTATTCACGAAATAATAGTTATTGGAGTGGAACGACGACCCAAAGTGGAGCTTGACCTTCGACAACAAAAGACTCTCCTCACGTTCACGCAGATCCTTTGCCAAGGCATGAGAACAGCAAACTTCGGAACGGTTTACCAAGCAAAGACCTCTTACCAGACCCTGAAAGTACGCACAAAAATTTTACAAGTTTGATTTTTTTTTATATTCTTAGGCCAAATATAAGGGAAGGCAAAATGTCATGCCGTACAGGGAGGTGCAAACGCTGGCAGAAGACATCAAGCCTGGAAGTCACTCCAACAACAAGAGCTACGCTCCTAAATGTTGAATGAATGAAACCCCTTTCAATGCGAGCGAAGGAGTTTTTTATGGCTAAAATAGGGAATTTCACCCACCAATAATAATAAAAATAGTTTTAAAAAAAGTATAAAATACGTGCATAAGTATTATATACCGTTGGTATTGTGTATAAATCTTCTTACACACAATACGCGCGTCGGAGCAGTTTTCGCTTACGCCGACATGTGGTGCGTAACGCATTTGGGGGGTTAAAAATGATAACAAATTGAATTATTCCCTTTCCAGATTACACATAGTCCACATCTTGACACAAGTGGCGGCGGTCTTCTTCCTCTGGCGATTCCTGTTCTCTCGCTCCAACACACTACGCAATTTCTGGCGACGCATACTGGACTTATTAACAAGGGCCGCGCGTCTGCTAGCCATAGCCTGATGACGCTTTAACAATTTACAAAATAACACATTGTCGTTGACGTAGCCCCGTATATACGCTTCCGGTAGGAATGGCGGCGTTTCCGGTTTTTGACAGATGACAGTTTATGACAGTTTACAGGTGAGGTGGCTAGTTGCGAAACGCTGAAGCAATAGGAAGATTTGTTTACACAAAAATTGAATTGTAAGGATTTTATGGAAAAATAATGAGAGATAATCAAATAGATAAAATTGTGTCTAAATAAGGTAGATATCGCGCTTGCATATTTCAACTGATAAACTTCGATAAAGGACACAAATCGATACCAATTAAGGTATTCAATAAATGTTATGATTCGTGAAACGGTACGTGTAGATTTTTATTATCGAATACCAAGAAAATGTTTATTAGAATATTAGTCAAGGCCGAAAATGTCGCCATTCTGACGTTTGACAAACGATCTGACGTTTGTCGATAAACGGAAAAATTCATAAACACCAATAGAGGTTATAAGACGGATTGTTCTAGAAATATTTTTCCTTCAAGCTTCCACGGGGCTATTTTACGCTTCCCATTGCAACTATGCGATTATTTTTTACAAATTAAGGTTGTTTTTGTATCGCGTGGTATATTCCCTGAATGCTAGTTAACTAAGATAGTTCTGTTACGAATTGTTATTAAGTAATAGTGATTCCAAATAATTTTGTACCTATATTACAGCTCAATGGTTATCTAAAAATATTATTAATAAAAAATAATATGGTAAAAAGTTCAAAACTCTGTTAACGTCGCATAGTTATAAATTGTACCATAGTGTAACGCTGTAAAAACTTAGATTAGCTAAGTTTGTGCTATACTTTATTCAACAAAATATATTCGTCTTGACGGCCTGTTTCTTCAAAATATGGTGGATTTAAACTGTTTGAGAGGCGGCCATTTTGTCTATACAACCTATTTTTAAACAGGCCGTTGAAGAGATAATTCTACCACAACGACAAAAAGTGAAAAATTAAGTGCAAAGGTTTTATTTCATATTTACGGGCTATTTACTCATATTCATAGAGTATTGCTAGGAAAGTTTATTTATTTTTCACTAAACATAACATTACACGCCTGATTTCGTCCAAACATATTTTTGATTTATAACTTTTGAGAGCTCAAATTAATAAAAAATAGACAATTAAACTAGTCAAAAAATCATTGATATATTAAATTATTGATATATAAAAACTAGGCACACGTGTAAAATACAGTAACATTTTTCAAGTTCTTTTAGTTAATTACAAATTTTATAAAAAAAAATGTTACATCATCTTTAACACTTGGAAGCAATATTAAAATGGATCTAGATATTATTATTATCTTTACAATAAAATACATTCGAAATGCCTGATATAGCCAGTGGCGTAGCTATCGGAGGTCCAGGAGGTACCGTGCACCGGGGCCCTCAAGCTCAGGGAGACCTCGGACCCTGACCAGTAAACCTCAAACTGAAAAACTTGCAAATATTTATCCCATCATCATCTTACTAGTCACTATTAATATTTTCTTTGATCTTATTAAGGTGCCAACCTTAGTATTCATAAATATTTATATTTTTACTTGATAAAACTAAACCAGTTCCAATAGGACCCTATTTGTTTTTGCACCATTGGCGGATCCAGGGGGGGGCCATGCCCCTCCAAAACACCTAGCGCTTCCATACATTCGACTCAACTTTTCGATTTGATTCAGGTGCACCTTGTCTGAATGCCCCCCCCCCCCCCCCCCCAACATAAAACTGGATCCGCCCCTGTTTTGCACTATAGTTACCTAGCTACGCCACTGGATATAGCATAATCCACTTAACTAGTTAATACAAAGATGATGTAACTAACAAAATTATATGAAATTTTCGAGTGCGCGGATGTTTAGAGGCTAGAAATATGTAGTTTTGTGAAATTAATAATAAATTATGAATAAATGAGATTTCAAATTAAAAACTATCACGCGCAAGCGAACGGCATTACTATCGAATTATTTTCAATTCTACAATAACACTTATTCGAACTGCTTAATCACAAATAATGGCTAGTAAAAAGATAAACAAGACTTTCGGCCAGTGGCGTAGCTATCGGAGGGCTAGGTGGTGCCGTGCACGGGTGCCCTCAAGCACAGGGGGCCCTGACCCTGACCAGTAAACCTTGAACTGAACTTGCGAAAATTTCTCCCACCTTCAGAATATATCTCATACACATACATGAACCTAATAAGTAGCTTTGCACTTTTAAAGTATTCATAAACATTTATACTTGATAAGACCTAATCAGTTCAGATAGGGCCCCAATTCTTTTTTTGCACCAGGGCCTTTGGTTACCTAGCTGCGCCACTACAATCGACAAGATACTTTCGCGGAATTGAGATTTAATTACGCACGTTATGCTGACTATTAACACTAAAGGCTCAATTTATTTCAATCTAAAAGCTCAACTCTTATAAACTACCAACTAAAAGGTCGATAAATAATTATTCAATTGAGATCAGTAAATAATACATGCATAACACCTAAATTTTTATTCCAATCATCGTTTTGTTCACGAAACTGTTATCTCAACACGTTCTTACAATAGTTTCCTGTTTGATCTATAATAAGTGTTCCTCCAAATAGAGGTGCTAATCAGAACAATGGAAATAAGTGTCAAAAAGGTGATTAAAATATAAAATGATAGTTCGTAATAATGCATAGGGTTATAAAATTATGATCAATATTACGAAATTGAAAATAATATATCATGTTAACTGAAAGTTAGAAAAACAGTGTTTAGTTTACATAGATGATTTAATAATCGTATCTGAAGAGATAAAAGATCATTTTTCTAGTCTGATATATTATAAAAATACCATAACTCGAGACTACAATAAAAATAGATCATGGAAATATGTTGAAAACAGATCAAAGTTTTTATATCAACTTGGATGTAAATGATCCAAAATTTCCAAAGTAATTTATATTGTTTCAAATTATTTTCGATATAAACTGATAATGGAAAATATTACCTCTCATAATTCGCTTTTCTATACTATAGGTGATTCAACCTCATCTCCTGTAATGTTGCTTCCTCTAGTAATGTAGGTATTTATTGTTTTTTATAAAAAAATCTTTTGGACTTTAGAAATTTACGCTAGGTACCTTTATTAGCAAAATTTTGAAACGCTGGCCTTGACAATTGTTTTTTTTTATAACTTTACCTATCGTCTAAAATGCTAGATACGTACCTACTTGTAACCTGATAGGTTATCGATAAGGGTGTGTATAAGTAACTTTTGGAATATCGATACATATTGTACCAGCGTTCCTTTAACTTCTTCCACGTTTTTCGCGCCCTTAGTGTCTACCATAAAAATGCTTCCCCATTTGTCCCTACACAAGTTTTGGTGTAAGTTTTACTTCTTAAGTAATGCCTAAGTTTTTACGACGTGTTAATTAAGTGTTAGCATTTTTCTTAATGTTTAAGTCTAAAGCGGGACGCTTTCGCTCTTGATTCGCGTGACATTTTCTAAACGTGGAATGGATTGACATTTTGAATGATATTTGTCGGATTCACTATGATTTCATCGTCGGAGTGACGGTCTTCATTAGAAACCATCATATCGTTAATATCGGATAGCACATCACTAACTTCATCCCACTTCTGATTATTTAGCTCTCTCGCGTTATTTAGTACTACTGCCATTAAAATACGTATTGTTACAGCTTGTGATTAGTTTGAAAGTGTCATGAAAAGATCCATTCCTTACTTCCAGTGTTGTATATTTTGTTTGTTTCGTTGTGGTGTAAAGAGATTTTTGGATGAGAACGATTGGAAGTCTTAATAATTATTGAGTCAATTGGTGAACCATATTTATTTTCTGCATTCAATCGTAACCGCTTACAAGCGAATGTTACAGACACACACACATACGTACTGTTACTGTTACATATACTTCTAAAATCTATAGATACTTTTTGATATATAATTCCCAATTCCAAGATTGTTCTAAGCAGAAGCGGGATGTAATGTTGAATACAAAAATAGTTTAACAACTGACTCAATCAATTTAAAGACTTGCGCGATATCACTCGCATGTAAGTATTTATTATATGTACATTTTGAAAAAAAAAAGGATTTTCTGTCTTCAAATGTTTTATTTTAGCAAGCTTGTAAAGATTTTGCGTTGGTGAATGCTTTTTTGTATTTTTAATTAAGATTATATTTAAAAAGAATTGTTTGGGATCGTCGAAGCGCGGGGAAAAAATTATGCCTGTGCTATTTATTGTATTTATTGTTGTATATAGATTTTAGTTGCCCAAAGTTAAATCCAAATACATTGATGCGAAAGTATTTATTATTTATTTTAATTTATTTCAATGTATTTATGTATAATTATGGTAGGAATGTTTCGGGGTGATGTATGGTCTGCGACGGTTTTCGAACGAACATCGCAGTTGGCGTCCTTTTTTACATAACCATACTAGGTCCAAGACCTTTAGATCTGACAGCTGCAATAACATTATAACAAGTTGCATTACAAAATCTTATTATTACACTGAAATAATTATATCGGCTAGCAGGCATCTTACGCTTAAAAACCTAGCAAAAATGAACTGTTTTAAAAAAAAAAATTTTTTTTACAATTTATTGTAGCTGTCAGAGCGGAATAAACTTGAATCATGTATAGAAATGGAGCGATTTTTTTGACACCATATAGGTAGGAAAGAGTATAACACAATAAATAAGCAAAATCTATACAGTGTTTACAGATACAATATTGAATTGTCGACTGCTTATTGTTAAAATTAAGGCCAATCCCGGCCCGGTTTTAGGCACATTATCTTCTATACCTATACATAAAAATCAATTGCTGTTCGTTAGTCTTGCTAAAACTCTAAAACAGCTTGACCGAATTGAATATTTTTTTGTTTGTTTTGTTTAGAAGAAAAATAATTGGAAAATTTGCCCGGAAAATTTGAAAAATCGGGAACATGTTAGTCCTTTTTTCTATGAAATTTGGACAAGGAGTTTGACGAGTCAGCTAGTAAAAAAAAAACTGTTTTTTTTTCTCTTCTGTATATATCTTAGCTTGATTTTGAAATTTAAGGCCCATCGCTGGCTGTAGATTTGAGTTAACGTCGCTGTTTCCATCCACCGTGGTAATATCAACTGTTTTTGGTTTACGCTAGGTTCAAAATTATACCTCATTTAGATTATAAAACAGTCACGGCGCGAAAGCGCGCGTGGCCGATTTGAACCGAAGGTAAACCAGATCAATCAGGCTACAGTGGGTGTTAAGCATGAATAAACCCATGATCCAAGAAAACAAGGTCTGCCACTCTGGGAGTTGTACCGCAATGACGTCACTGTCCAGTTGCCACTTAATTGTAACAAACACAGATACTGGGAAACAACTTTTTTAATAATCTATTAAATAAAATACAAAAAGCATTTCAATTGTCATTTGGTTTGTCCGCTCAAGCAAGTTAAGCACGAATTGAATATATTAAACACAATTTTATCAAAACCACATTGATTTATTGGATTCCTACAGGTAATATACGAATATTGGGGAGTTATAATTTCACGCTACTGTTAACACAGAAAATCATAGAGAGTCCGCCATTGTTTAGTGTATCGTCATCTCTCTCGAACTTGTTGTAAATTACTTATTCTGTTCTTGCTTGCTTGTTCTTGTTTTGTATACGTGTATCCATGACATTGATGACATCATTGCGGTACGCCCACGTCACATTATTTCTCGGAGTGCTATACCTGGCGGAGTATATTATTATACCATGAATAAACCATAGACAATCTAGATGCATCACTAGATGATTGTTCGAAAACCAGTCTAAAAGCTTTCAAGATAAAGTTTGTTTTACTTAGAAGCAAATGGACATAGATGATTTGTATAAAACCGTAAAGTCTTGGGTTGTTAGTGTTGGACGGTCAATGCTCAATGTTCGATTGGCAATGTCTCTTTCTAGCTAAAGTTGCGATCAGATTCTAGGCTTGATTTCGTGCTACTCTGACGTCGTTTGCTTTCGATGGTCACTGACGTCAGTCATGTGTAGCAATATTTGTATTTGTTTGTTTCATAAACACGATTTATCATCTATTAAGTTCTTAGGGAGCATTCAAGTATTACGTAACGCAATTGGGGGGGGGGGGGGGGGGGGGGGGTCTCGTAAAACGTTACGATGCGCTACAAGGACGGGAGGGGGTCTTTCTTACAACACGTTACGTAACATAGTTTCAAAAAAATTAGGGAAATAAAACTCCCAAACTGGTAACCCTTTTCATTTACGTTACGGGGAATCCCTCGATTGTAGGTATTTAGTAGATTAAAACTATACCAAGTGTAAAAACTATTATGTAACTTTTTACGACTTTAGGGTAAAAATGATCACTTGAGTGTTACGTAACTTTTAGAGAGGGGGAGGGGGGGTACAGAAAAACGTTACGGTGCGTTACAAGGGGGAGAGGGGGGGGGTCAACAATCTTCAAAAATTGCGTTACGTAATACTTGAACGCCCCCTTCCTGTAGGTACGCTTGGTCCCAGATTTGATAGTTTTCGAAAACTTTTTTCGTTGACGTATTGTTCCATACATTTTAGTATAGCGTCTCTATCGGAAACGTGGAGGAACTAAAGTCGGTAGTAATCGGCGGTATAGATTGCTTCACTCTAATACGAAAAAAGTTTTTGAATACCTTTTAGTCCAGCAATGTATGGAACAATACGAAAACGAAAAAAGTTTTTGAATACCTTTTAGTCCAGCAATGTATGGAACAATACGAAAACGAAAAAAGTTTTCGAATACTATCAAAACTTGTACTAAGGGTACTGTTTTATCTTGTAAACAAATATGACAGACAACGCATGGTAGTCAGTGCACTGCCTATGCCCCGGGTAATTTAGGTGTCCATAGACGACGGTGACTACCTTAGAAAAGAGAAGTATATGAGAATAAATATCTGTTACCAGGCATTATGAGTGAACCTTGATTGAGCATTCTTATTTAGATAAACGCGTCAAACTCCGCATCACAGATGCTAACTGATTTCGAATGACTGACGTTTCGTTTATATGCGTGCAACTGGCTACAACAAATTTCTTACAAAAATGTCTTGACAGGCGTTCTAATTTAAACAAAAAAATAACTTTTCTGTGTTGACTCTACTTACCATCAGGTGGCCCGTCGCTTGTTTGTCTAATATAACAAAAAAAAAGGCAGACTGCCAATGGCAATTACCTACTAGTGATGAAATTCAGAGCTGTCATTGGTCGAAAAACGCCATCTTTGTTTACAAATTACTTACCTGTCTTTAAGAAAACACACTACAATAAACTACATAATAACATCATTAAAGAGTAAAAAAAGAATATACACTTCTATATAAATAAAAAATAAACCGGCAAGTGCGAATCGGGCTCGCGCACCGAGGGTTCCGGACCACGATAAAATAAAATAATTTAAATTTAAAAACCGACTTCAAAATTTGTAAAATATGATGGCATTTCGATTCAGTGAAAACAATGAGGTCATCCAAGTAACGAAATTACCAGTTATAACTTATTAATGAACAGAAATTTGTATTAGAGATATTCGCGCCATTATTCTCACTTAAAAATAATTTGGTATTTTATGCCGAAATATTGTATTTCGGCGTTCTAAATTCTACTCGTTCTGCCTTCGGTGCGAGGCCCCTAGGAGTGCGAGGCCGTAGGCGATAGCCCCCGTCTCCCGCGCTTTACACCGCCTCTGTGGCTGGTACAAGGAGCCTATGGCATAACTATGCAAATTTTTCAATTTTTAACATCATAAAAACTAATTAATTCTATGGATAACTAGCTGCGCTCGGCTGTTTCACCCGCGTAGTGATGAAAAATGGCATATGTCACTCTCCGGTCCTTGAACTATACCCATGCAAAAAATCAGGTCGATCCGTTGCTCTGTTGCTGCGTGAAAGTGGAACAAACAGACCAACAAACTTTTCGCATTTATACAATAAGATAATATTAATATTATAATCTATCGCAAACTAATTAGTATAATATGATAGAGTAAATTTAACCGAAAACCTTCATTTTTCCATTTCATAATGGACATCACTCGCATGACAGACGTCAGCGTAGGAAGATATCTAGTCCTAGGATATCTAAGTACTTAGATCCTAGGATAAAATAGGTTTACCGGCCGGCTATCCGAGTCGCGTAGGCAACAAAACGCTCCCTCAGCCCCCGCCAAGTTATAGCGACATAAGCGACGATGTATTTTGCCACGCAAGAGTCAGGACGCCTGCGGGGGGTGTGCAACGACAAAACGAACATAGGTCCGACCTCGACGACGCCTGGCGCGGTACTGAACGAGGCGCGCGCAAGTTCTCGCGACCTTTTTACGCTTTTAATTTCACTAAAAAACGAAACTATTCACTATCAAAAATCTATCCAAATAAAATATGATGAATAAAATTGCCTTTCAGTACATGCAGTTTCCAGGTTGTTACGAGCTTTCAATAGAGCATAAAACGAAAAAAATAAACTAACTCGACTTTGTTTCAGCTTTTTTTTGATCGAGGAAAGTTTATTCTATCGTGTTTTGAACCAAATCATAAACTCAAACACAGATGTATCTGTGACATGTATTTTTTTCCAGCTCAAATATTGTAATTTAACTGAATAAAATTGATTTAAAACCGTCAAAGTTGGTATATGAGGCCGCTAACTCGATTTTTGTATGACAGAGCTTTTGTTATGATCGCAAAATTGCATCCGCCCTCCTCACCTTACCCCTAAAATCGCCGCGGAGGTGTAGGTACCTGACAATTCTAAGTGACAATATATAATTTGGATTATAAAGAAATATGTTGGCACACTAGGGAAAACTAACCGAAACTCGAAACTCCACCGCAAATGACCAGCAAAAGTTTGACCAATAGAATTATACGAAATTCTATGACGTCACGCAGCGGTACATTTTGTGCATTTCTATCAGTCAACATCTCTCCGCTTCGCCTCGGAGTGCCGCTAGATTCCAAAGCTACTAGGAATAGGTACTTTTGTTGATGCGAGACATCTATTGGCGAGCCTTGGCAGTAAAAGCGACTCGTGTGCCGTGATGGCAAACAGCATGACGCTTTCCCATGCCGTCCCGTGACGACCAACATTTTGATGTGAAACGCAATATGTTACTTTTATCAAAACAAGCGAGGATATTCACGGAATACTAGGTATATGTTAGTAATGAACTTCGACCGAAATAAAATGAATGGACGGGCCATAACCATTGAACTTGCTCAGTAAAAACGAGGCAAAGTCGTTGGACATATACTTCAACACCTAATTATAACCATGTACAGTAAATTTGTTAAAAAATTAGATGGCGGTTTTTTGATGTGTATTTACACTTCGGGAAAGCACACGAAGGCATAATTTTGTCAGATGTTTCGTTATCATGTAACAATAGACGCGTGTCGCACTTCCTACGGCTAGAGACCGACTGAAACGAAGTGAGCGCCGGCGCTCATTTTGTAATCTTCAAAAAAAGCGGCATCTTCTGGGCCCGTCAATTCGTTTATTTTGTCGAAGGTAATGAAAGCATAATTATGCATAATGAAAATAATAATTGAGGGTAGAACAGTAAGTGACAAGGAGAGCCATACATGCAAACTTTAGCTAAAAAGAGACGGCGATAGAGTGCAGACCTGTTTCGGTGATAGGACGGTGTATACATGTTGGGGGGTTTATTTATTATTCCATATATTAAAATAAAAACAATGTAAAGTTTAGGATGTTTCATTGAAGACCCTGAGATGTTCCTACTTTCCTTTACCTTAGAAATCCTGAAAATTATTATTAAGTATACCCACATACTTAGCATGATGACAGACAGTGCGCGAGCTAGTGTCAATAAACCGGCCAAGTGCAAGTCGGGCTCGCGCGCTGAGGGTTCTACACGCAAAATAAAAGTAGTGCAAAAAGACAACATCACATCCAGGTCACCCATCCAAGCACCGACCGCGCTCTACGATGCTCAACATGGTAATGAACATAAATTTGTCACCGACTCGCACTTGGCCATTATTTATTATTATACTTTCGAGTGTGTACTATAATCATGCCAAGTTTGACGCTTGTACGTATTACAGTTTTTCATCATCATCAGCCAGAAGACGTCCACTGCTGAACATAGGCCTCCCCCTTTAACCTCCACACTGAACGACAGCCTGCCTTTTGCATTCACTGGATGCCAGCGACTCTTACTATGTCGTCGGTCCATCTAGTGGGAGGCCTACCTACGCTGCGTCTTCCGGTTCGTGGTCTCCACTCCAGAACCTTTCTTGCCCATCGGTTATCGGTTCTCCTAGCGATGTGGCCTGCCCATTGCCACTTCAACTTGCAAATTTTAACAGATATGTCGGTGACTCTGGTTCTTTGACGAATATCCACGTTTCGGATTCTATCGCGCAAAGAAACTCCGAGCATAGCTCTCTCCATTGCCCGCTATGTGACTCTGAGTTTTACAGTTTTTACACTAGAGCAAATACAAAAACGTAAAATACGTTTAAAAAAATGATACAGCATCATAGACATCGTTTTTTTTATCCTAAACGTTTGTTGTATTGGACCACCGTTTACCGTTTAGTTAATTTTTTTTGATATTTCTCAGTTAATTCACCATAACGTTATATATTCTGTGAAAATTTCAACTGGCTATCTATTACGGTTCAAAAGATACACCTGCGGACGGGCAGATAGACAGACAGACCGACATCGTAGGCTTAGTAATAGGGTCCCGTTTTTACCCTTTGGGTACGGAACCCTAAAAAGAAATTACCCTGATTGGCCAAAGTTGTATGCAAAGAAATACCACATGTTTTCATCAACTATTTTATTTCATGTTCATTTGTCACACTAAGCTTGAGATAAGTAGCTCGGTTGTTATATACTTGCTTCCTTTTGTGGACTTTAATTTGGTGAGTCAACAGACTTTTCCTGTGTTTATACAAGTTGCCACAAACATCACACTTGTGTGGCACGGTGCCCATATGTTGAGACTGGATGTGATTTTTTAATAAGCCTTTCTCATAGAATAATTTGTGGCAGGTGCTGCATTGAAATTTCGGCTCTTCGTGCCTTCTTAAGTGATATCGGAAGTGGTTTGTGTCTTTAAACTTTTTTGGGCAAAGCGTACATTGATATTTGTACTCCTTTTTATGCACTCCTTTTATGTGTACTTGAAGCAGGCTTTTGGAACGCCCTTTATATGGGCACAATTTACATTCAAACGGCAGTACGTTTTTGTGAATGACACGATGTGTGTGGAACACACAAAACTTTTTGAATAATTTTCCGCATATTTCGCAAACGTACAGAGATACTGAATCCGGTAGATGTGTTAAGATATGATCTGCTATGGAACCTTTTTTGTAAATGTTCTTGCATATTCTACATTGGTATTTTGGTTTATTGGCTGTAGTAAAAACTTTTTGATAATATTTCTCATACGGTAAATCTTTGGTTTGGAGTTTTTTCACATCCTCTATTGATATTATTGGTACTTCAAGATTGCATTCTATTTCATTAGTGTTTGTTTTTTTATTTTGTGATGGAGATTGGGCTGGATCATCAGAGTTATCTGCTTGATCAGTGTTTCCAAAATCGTTGTCACATTTTTCCTTTTGCAGCGGTGAGAGAATTGATAAATCATGGTCATTTTCCATTGGAACTATTTCATTTTTGATTTCTTTCCTTTTTGGTGACACAGGTTCGTATTTTTTATCTGTATTTATAAAATAATTCATGTTTAGATGACTAGAACTTGTTTTCAGCTTTAATTGAGTTTTAATGGCTGTTTTTCTTAGTTTAATAGCTGAATCCAAAGCATCACAGCAGGGTTGGCACAAATGTTTTGGGAATGCATCTTTGGTATTTATATCAATATTGCAAATTATCTTCAGATAATGTGATAGCGGGAAATCTAACGAGTTTTTCTTGCTGAAGACTGGTATATCTCCTTGGTGTAGGCATACTCTGCATTTCTTTTTTACCATCGATGCTGGGACTTGTGTGGTTGGCTTGGGCATGATTTTGTTTTTATCTGGTTGCCAATTTCTCTTCAGCTTTTTCTGCAATCAATTTGTATAAAAATATTAGTATCCTTTGAATTTTCTCAATTTTATTTTAATTATTTCTTGGTTACGCAAAAAGGGACCTGATAGGAATGCTTTTTTTCTTATTTGGTTATTTTGTAGCTGTTGTTTTTAAGGTTCCGTACCCAAAGGATAAAAAGGGGTCCTATTACTAAGCCTACAATGTCTGTTTGTCTGTCCGTTTGACTGTCTGTCCTACTTATTAACGGCTATATCTTTCAAACTGTAATTAGATAGCCAGTTGAAATGTTTATAGAATATGTAACGTTATGGCAGATTAACTAAGAAATAATAAAAAAGCCAAAAAGTAAAAACAAAAGGGATTCCCATACAGCAAACATATTTTTTAACGTATTTTTGTATTAGCTCTAATGAAAACACGGTAATACGTACAAGTGTCAAGCTTGGCATGATTATAGTACACACTCTAAAGTATAATAATAAATAATGGCCAAGTGCAAGTCGGTGAAAAGTTTCTGTTCATTACCAAGTTATAACTTTCTGATAATTTCGTTATTGAATTTTGTGATGGTACGGAACCCTCAGTGCGCGAGCCCGACTCGCACTTGGCCGGTTTATTGGTGATTTTGTAGCTATGGTTTTCAAGTCTATTTTAGTACAAACAGAACATTTTGTATAAATAAAAGGAAGCACAAGGAATCGAAATTAAATTTTTTTAAGAAGACAACCCTAACGTTGAGAGATAGAGCTACGTGATAGAAAAAGAGTGGCTCTCTTGGTGAATATAACAAGCGGTCTCCAGCGCTCTGCGAGTTTAATTACTACTTTATTGCTTCGTAGATAGAGCCCTTGTTTGTTTAAATTTTACTGCGGAGTGCACTTTCTGCTCCTTTGTTGTATCCTGTGCCGCTTTAACCCTCTGGGCCCTGTATAGCAGAGCGGTCGCCCTGGAGTAGTGGGAGCCCTCCTATATAGGAGCACCGTAGAGGGCCATTGACCGCACCACTGCCATCGTCGGTTACCAACAGGCCAACAGGCGAGTCGGTGCCACCAACTTGGTAGTCAAACGCAGACATATCCCCGATAAAAAAAAAATTAAGGCAGCGGCAGCTCCCCTAATTCTAAGATCTCTGAGTTTTTTGCGGGGTTGACATCTCGGAGTGATTCATTACTAAAATACAGTTATGCATAACATATCTATCGAGTTAGTTGTTACATACCCAGAATTTTCAACATCCCTTCTCAAGATATTATTCATCTTGATACACTTTCGTAGTAAAGTAGAATCTGGACAAAGTGCTGATTTACAGGATTGCTGTTCCATTAATTATAATCTCAAATCCAAAAAAATTACTCAGATTTTACGTTTACACGGTTTACGGTAACCAAAATAAACCAAAAAATAACTCGTCCGTCTTGGTCCGTCTCGTCACGTCAATAAATAAATATTTTTCCTGACCTGACATTTCATAATTTAATTTCTGACATTGACATTGATATTAGGCAAAACTTTTTTTTATTTGTGAAAGGATTTTAGCGTTACACGTTTTATGACTTTGCCAGAGTCATTGTAGCTGCACCCTGCCGGTTCAAATAAGTTTTTTTTAATAATAATAAGTTTTTTATTTTGTTTAAACTCTGGTGTTGGTAATATTATTAGCGTACAAATATTTGCTTAGGTGTACCTTTAGGATCACTATACCCTGCACTAGGTCTCGTTAGAGCCTGTATTGCAGTGAAATGCGGGAATTACTCCTCATAATAGCTATATTCCAGTGGATATCCCGCCACAATTGGTACAGCTGTTTTGGATTCCTTGATGTAAGCACATACATCACACATTTTTCACATCACGGTTTTTTGTAGAGGAGAAAATGACAAGGTAATAAATCTTAGTTCTCAAGAAATTATGTTTTGGAACATGACGTCAAAAAGTATTTGGAGTTTTGGGTACACCATCAGGATACACGAGCGTGCTTAAAAGGTGCAATATCAATAAAGTTTAACCATGAGGAAAGACCATTCCTCGAGGTCAAACCAGTTTGACTACGAGGAAGTACCGGTTTTACCACATTTTATCGTTTGTGATCATTCGTGCATTCCTTTTTGTTGCACATAATGATTATAACACGTTGATAAAGAAATTCAATGACGGGAAATGTTAAAAAGGCTGCTATAAATAATTCAATAATTCACGACAAAATCTTTTCGCGTTGGCGCCAAAAACAACCCACGCTTTGTTTTAAGTTTTGGCTTGGACATTTTTATCTATTTAGCCAGTGTGATAAGAGTGTGTTTCTTTCCATAAATAAAACATAAAGCAATAATTATGATGTAAACAACTTTGTATTACAAAATCCAGTAGCATATAGGTATAATAATAAGCGTAATAAATAGTAAGTATCAAGTACCGTAATCGCAAAATCTACATAGAATAATTACCTATAGACACCTTGTTCATAACTTTTAATGGCCCATCCAGACTCTCGCGAGGCGCCTCCTAGAGGCTCTCGGCACGAGTCTTGGAGAGTGGAGGCTGCAGGAGTGCTAGCCATCCACACTCTCGATTTATTCAGTTGCCCCCTATGTCTACTACAAGATGGACGTGATTGAAGTGACTGCGTTAGCTACTTTATGTGCCCACCAATATTATAATGTATTGCGTCTATATCACCTAACCACCGTTCACTTTATTTTTATCCTTCTAGTGTGCATTTTTTGGTTTCCAAATTTTTGGTTCCATTTGGTATAATTCCATAAACGTGGTACACAAATCGTTACTCCACTCCATCGTATCGTAATAAAAAAACGCACGCAACCTTACTCTGCAGCGGTTAAAAACAAGTGAGCGAGCGCGAGAGTGTGGTTGATTCCCTCGCCTCACCCCCTCGTGTCCTTTGACTCGCGTCCTAAAAACCGACACAAAACGGAGCGACTGCGAGGCGAGGTGCTCACTCTCACTCTCGGACTCGTGTTCTCTCGTGTCGCCTCGTGGAGAGTCTGGATAGGCCATAAGGTTCAATGTCCGTGCCCAATAGGGTGCCAAAAACGGGACCCTTTTACAATTTTAATAAGTGAAGGCCTTAAGTGATTGAAAGAATTTTGTAGTGCAACAACAGTACTAGAAAGATAGGAACTAGTACATGATTATAATTATTATCTGCTTAGCTATAAGCCGATTTTGATTGCGTTAATCGGTGATAGCGCCACCTGTCGGCACTTCTTCTTTCTTTTTCTTGATGCCTTGACTTTCATAATCATATTCCATGAACCTGAAAAATATAAGAAATAGGAAGTATCCGTTTATTAAGAACTAGCGACCCGCCCCAGCTTCACACGGGTATAGATTACAGCCTATGTCACCCGGGGATAGTGTAGCTTCCCAACAGTGAAAGAATTTTTCAAATCGGTCCATTTCTTTTTGAACCAATTCGTTACAAACATACTTACATACAAATCTATCCTCTTTATAATATTAGTATAGACTAGTATAGTTATATATATAAACCTTCCGTGAACATTTATCTAACTGATGGTGAAAACCGCATCAAAATCCGTTGCGTGGTTTAGGAGGAGTTAGCGGCCATACAGACAGACAGACGCGGAAAGCGACTTTAATTTATACTATGTAGAGAAGATAGAGATAGAGATGAGAAGAGAAGAGAAGAGAAGATAGAGAAGATGCTGTCGGATTTGTATGAGTTTTCTTGTTATGTGCCGGCAGAAAAGTCAAGGTAGAATATATTTTTTGGAAGTTTTTAGGGTTCCGTACCCAAAGGGTAAAAACGGGACCCTTTGTATTAGCTTTAATGTAAAAATGGTAATAGCGTACAAGCGCCAAACTTGGCACGATTATAGTGCACACGCTAAAGTATAATAACAAATAATGGCCAAGTGCGAGTTGGTGACAAGTTTCTGTTCATTACCAAGTTATAACTGGTAATTTCGTTATTGAATTTTGTGGTGGTAAGGAAGGCGCCAGGCGGCAGTTCGCGAGCCCGACTCGCACTTGACCGGTGTTTTATTTTGCAATTTCAAGTTTTTGAGGTTTGCTGGTCGGGGCCGCAGAGGCTCCCAGAGCTTGAGGGCCCCGGGGCTCCGGCACCGCCTAGCTCCGATAACTACGCCACTGCCTACTGAAGTAGACTTACTTCTCTAACGGTGGACACAAAAAGTGCCTGATATTTCTCGGCATGAACAAGTCAGCTTGCACCTTGCACGAATCGCGGGCGTACTCTTCAAACTCGTGCTGAATCTCGTCTTCCACTGGGGGACCGATGCCGGGCACTGCGTATACTACGGTGATCTGGAATAAACGAGACCATTGAAGTTTTGGCGCCAACAAGGCATCTTCAAGGCTAAAGTGAACAGATTTCTTCTAGATCAACGTGTTCCATCCTCGGCAAAACCGTCGCTTACCATCAGACGAGTTGGTGTAATGATCTTCATTGAGTTGGTGGCCAAACGTAGATCTATACAATAAAAAAAACTAAACGAAGTCAAATTTTGGTTAAGTAATTTTATTAGTTTCTGTACTAAAATTGACAATTGAATTGATTAGGCCTATAAAACTTGACGAAGTCAAATTTTATTTTTAGTCTCCATTCCAGAACCATTCGGCCCTATCAGCCATCTGTTCTGCGTGATATGTGCCCTGCCTACTGCCATTTCAACTTGCTAATCCGGTGGGCTATGTCGGTGACTTTCGTTCGTCTACGGATCTCCTCATTTCGGATTCGATCTCGTAGAGAAACCCCGAGCATAGCCCTCACCATAGCTCGTTGTGCGACTTTGAGCTTGCTTATGAGGCCCATAGTGAGAGACCACGTTTCAGTGCCGTATGTCATCACTAGTAACACACACTGGTCGAACCGGTACGGGTAAGCGCAGCGTAGGACGTCCACCCACAAGATGGACAGACGACCTAAAAGAGACCGCAGGGAAACGCTGGATGCAGGTCGCTTCTAACCGGCCCTTTTGGAGATCGATGGGGGAGACCTATGTCCAGCAGTGGATGTCCTACAGCTGAAATGATGATGATGATGATGAAGTAATTAGTTTCTTTATTAAAATTGTCAAGGGAAGTATAGTTATACATACACTGTTTTATATAAACTATCACGATTGTTCACTATAGTTAAATGTTATAATATTAACGGGACATTTAAATTGCCGTTATGAAAGTTGGGGAAGGAGCTCCCGATATTTCGGCCAAGTTACATGCACCTTGTTCACGGGAAGACCAAAGAATGCGGGTGGTTCGTCGAACAGTTCAAGGTGCAGAAAAAACGATCTACCCTCTTTCTTAGTCTTTTGCCTCGGTTACCTATCACTGGAACTCAACTTCAACCAATCTTAACACGGTAAATATCCCATTATCTATACTAATATTATAAAGAGGAAAGATTTGATTGTTTGTTTGTTTGTTTGCATTGAATAGGCTCCGAAACTACTGAACCGATTTGAAAAATTCTTTCACTGTTGGGAAGCTACACTATCCCCGGGTGACATAGCCTATAATATATTATCAAAAAAAAATAGGGATCCTTACTAAAACTCCAATAATGTAAACCAAGGTGTAAAAAAATAAGATTTACAATTTTGACTTTGCGTGTTTGACAGTTCTAAGACAGGACAACGTCTGTCAGGTCAGCTAGTTAATCATAAAACTGTGATGGATCACACGCGGATAAGGTACATATTTTACTACCCATAGTAAAATATGTAGCTTATCCCAACCAACACCAACACTAAAATCGCGAAAAACGATTCCCATGGAACCGTTTTCTATGGAACAGACAGCGAAATTATTTCACTGGGAACAGCAGATTTTTTTTCGCGATTTCAGGGTTGGTCTTATAGTAAAAAGTTGTTAGTAATGATGGTTACTATAGGCTCCTTTCGGCTTAGTACACCCTATAGTTGTAAAGCTATTTTGGCATGATGAACTGTCGCGTTGGTTCATCATGCCCGCCGAATCATGGACGCACTCACCTCAGGTATAGGTGCCTCCTCTTCGTCGACTTCCTCGAATTCAGGCACGATGACCGCCATGTTCTCGTCGAGGAACTGTTCCAGCATGTTACGCACCATTTCAACCTCTTCCGGTTTGGCCTACGGACAAATGAATGAAAGTGCCTTTATTAACGAAATGAAATACAAACTAACACCAAGGAAGATAGACTAAGAGGAAAGACAACAGCGGAACATTAGAGCGTAGCTCGGAAATTTGCCTAAAAACAGTATAAACTTAAATGGCGCCGTAATTTGAGCGTGATATAGGTTGTCTCGAACGTCCGTAAGCGCTGCAGTCAGATAACGTATGAAAGGGTTCTACAAATTACCGTAGCGCTAGTATCGCAGTCAAGTTTCGCAACATTTCAAGAGAAGCGCAGCCCATACCAGTAGATGGCGCTTTTTTTTTATTCTTTAAATTTTGCCATACTACTACAGTGAGGCTGAGATAATACGTCTGATAGCTGCAATAACACTGTAAAACTCTTTTTCCACAGCATGCTGGGGGAATGCTCTTTTTTAAATATTTTACTGTACATTGTATATTGGCCACCAGCTACAATTTCACTAAGCACACTGTTGCAGACCACGCGTAGTAGGCACTTGCTAATTCTACATGCTAATTCTACTTCGCATGGTCTGCAACGAGCTTTAGCTCTGGCCGATGGGTACATTGCAGACGGACTGTACCTTCTTCTTCTTCAAATCAGGGTCAGGCAGGATCGCGATCTGGTCATCTATGTACGCCAATATCTCCCTCTCGATATGCTGGACAATGAACTCTCCGCTCGTTGTGGACATCTGACGGCCTGCCACCATGCCTGTACAAAATAATGGGGTTATAAAAGATCCCGGAGCCCTGTTAGACTCGGAGGCAGCCTACTGGGAGATTGTAAGTCGATGCTATCCCACATTACCTGGTTGCCAAACCAAAAGCAGTTGAGCTTTTGCAAAAGAAGTATAAGCTTGAGAAGATCTGCAGTTATTCACGACTCAATCGGAAAGGTTTCCGTTTGTATCTACGTTCTCTGCCTACATATTTTATCAAATAATATCAGAGCTAACCGAGGTCGTAGTTGGCAGACATGAATCTATCCACGTAAGCTGCGATCTCTTCAAAAGCCTCTTCCAAATCTGCTATACGCTCTTCTCGCGCGGCGTACAGCTACCAAGGAATAGGATAAAAGGATTATTAGGTTAGGTTATGGCCGAGCGGTAGCATGTGCTAATTACGATCCGACGGCACCTGCTTCGATCCTCGGCCCTGCATACCAATGATTTATTTAGTACCTAAATAAATTATGAGCAGTTTCGATTCTATGCCATCGCTCAAAAACGGTGAACGAAAACATCGTGAGGAAACCGGTATGTCCAAGAACCACAAAAGTTCAGACATATATGACATTCAGCGACATGCAGTGGGCCAGCATGGTGGAGAAGGCCTATGTCCCAGCAGTGGAAACATGATAGGCTGAAATAATGAGGGTTAGTATGTACTACCGAAAGATGGTTTTATTATGGAAACTGAAATAACGTTGTTCAAGAGGGTAGGATGTTTCTCAAAAACCGGACAAGTACGAGTAGGACTCGTGCTCTGAGGGTTCCGTTGGACGGAACCCTCAGAGCGTGAGTCCAAAAAACTAACTGGAGTTGAAATATTGAAAGACAAACTTAACTTTGTAGTTGACTATAAGGTTCTTCCATACATTCCAACTACAAAATGTAAGTTTGAAATAATATATCTTCAAATTAGTTTAACTTTCGGATTTATTCTTATATATGTGCTATGAGACCTTGCCTTTTGCTAAATTTCATGATTCTAGGTCAACGGGAAGTACCCTATAGGTTTTGTTTCTCCTGTGAAATCGCAAAATATGCGACATAAACGTTCATATCTTTTGATTGCGTTGACTTACAACTCTTATTTTTTACAGCCAAAAGAAACCGTAGACCCAAGTATTTAGTATAAATTTTAACTTGCCACCTTTACGCGTTCTTGAGAAAAAGGGTCTTGACAGACGGACAGACAGACAGACAGACGGACAACGAAGTGATCCTATAAGGGTTCCGTTTTTTCCTTTTGAGGTACGGAACCCTAAAAAGTAGCTAAAGCTAAGCTTTAATTTCTATCAAATCGTAGTATATGGAGTACTACACTTGCTGATTTTTCTAGCTATAAAGATGCTAAAGGCCTGTTCAGTTTCAGACCTAAGCGAAATTCGCGCGGTATTCCGTCGGGTATCTGTATGAACTGCCAGCGGAATACCTCGCGGTATTTTACGCTGACCACAGCGTAAGCGAATAACTCTTATGCCTGAACAAGCCTTAAGTTGGTACCAGTTTCTCCTAGAGTATGTAATGTTACGATAAACACCAAGACATGATTTTGTTACTTTTTGGAAATTCACACTCATTGATTTTATATCTTCAATAATGTGATAATGTGCGAGCGAGAGAGCTGCAGACGGGAACAGTCCCCTTAAGAAGATACTTTACTTCAGCGACCAGCAGTTCTATCTTCTGCTTCTCGGTTTGAGTAACAACTTCTTCTTTCACACCATCATATAGTTTAAATGACCTGGTCTCTTCTTCCTCGACGTTTTCCTGATCTCCCGGTTCGCCTGTAGGAGTCATTGAATAAGCATAATCAGCCATTTAGTAGTCCACTGCTGGCCTTTGGCCTACACCCGAGAGGGCGATTCACCACGCTGGCCCAGTTGCGGGTCGGTGGATTCACATACCTACGCCATTGAATTCCTTCTCCGTACGTATGCAGGTTTCATCACGATTTTTCCCTTCACCTAAAAGCCAGTGGTATCCGGTGGTATGAAAATCCGTACATAAACTCCAAAGAGCTCATTGGTCATCATCATCATCATCATCAGCCAAAAGACGTCCACTGCTGAACAAAGGCCCCCCCCCCCCTTTAACCTCCACACTGAACGACAGCCTGCCTTTTGCATCCACTGAATGCCAGCGACTCTCACTACGTCGTCGGTCCATCTAGTGGGAGGCCTACCTACGCTGCGTCTTCCGCTGCGTCTTCATTGGTACGGGCCCGGGATTTGAACCCGCGACCTCACGCTTAAGTCTAGCCGTCTCCCAAAATAGACTACCACGGCATTTTAGGAGTCATTGATGTATATTCTAAACACATATTTTTTTCCTTTTCTGTGATTCTAAGCTATGAATACAAGTTGTTCGGATAGACGATGATTGTTTTGATAATTTGATGATTTAACAAATTATCAAAACCTATACCTAGTTTTGTGAAAATTCATGGAACCCATGTACGTAGCGTGTATGATGTACGTAAACAAAGTAAGGAACGAATGATGTATGGTATATAGGTGGGGAAGCAGTCTGGGAGAGGTTTTTGGAACGTAAAAATTAACAATTAACGCTGTACAAGAAATGTCTACAATGAATATTTTTAAATGACACGTAACCGTAAAAATCGTAAGGTATCTCAGCCTCTTCTTCATTGTAGACAAATATCTCAATTCCTTCTTTCTTCTTCTCTACAGTTTTAACATCTTCTTTCTTGGGTGCGCCTTTGAGAAACACATACAAAATTAAATACAACTTCTAGTAGTCCAGCAACCCTAGCCCTGTAACCGGGATAGGGTTGCTGCTATCGGGTTTTAAGAAAACTTAATTATTTTGTAAGTACGTATGAAGATTACACTATCGTCAAAAAAATGTAAGCTACTTCTACGCTGACGATACACACACGCGCGCACACACACACACACACACACAGATGCACACAAACACGGCGAATCTCAACGACGCGGCGCGAGCGACTATCGTTTTGATCGTACCGTGAAGTATCGTAGCGGGCGGGGTCGGGGGCGGGCGAGCGTGATCACGTCACTCGATGCAGGCGTTTGTTCAAAGTCATACTGCTGCTTTAGCTTATAATTTATTATCTACTATGTCATTGCGCACAAGTTTTACTACGGTGATAAATACATCGGGGGGAAAAAACTGTTCCATATAGAAAAGTGTATAACATTCGACGAAAATAATAATAATAATAATTTTCGCTATTTAAGGGCCTATAGTATAAGCTGTAGGTATGTTTTCAGGTTCTAAAAACCAGATTATGAATGATTTCTGGAAAAAGTGACCACGTTCATGCGAGGCCACAGAAGACATAGTATATTAGTAAGGGTACAGAAGATTCACTCCGCAAAATACTTTAAATAAGTAGCGACTATTGCTACTACACAATAAAGTGCAATTCAGGACGCGTGAGCGCTAACTACCTACAGCTATATTAACCTAGAAGTTGACTCTGTCTATCGCGTAACTCTTGTCGAGTTATCTCTGTCTATGGCGCGGCAGCGGGCGTGGTAAGTCCGACAAGTCGGCTACTTGTAGCTTCATGCCTAAAGTGCGGAGTGCGCCAGGGCTGGTGAGGCGGGTAGGTTTGCACTGCCAACCACATGCCATGAACGTAGTAGCCTTACGGCCAACTCCTTACACGTTGGCGCGTTAGTAACTCAAACTAACGTTAAAACCACGTGAACCTTAACGCGCCCAGATACGGTTTGCGGTCGCACAACATTTCCTCATCACCTAAACTGGATTGCTTTAAACAGCTAGGCATATGGCCCCAGGGGTATTAAACAACACCCACTTTCCGTTAGCGTTAACGTCTGCGGAAAGATGAAATTGTATGAAAATGACATTGACAATGACTCTAGCTTGAGAGATGTTCTCTCAAGGCTCAAGCTAATGTCGCACGCAGTCGTTGCAGTATCACGGCACACTGGGAACTTTGTCTTCTACGCTGACGACATCGAAGACGATGCCATCAGTTGATTCGTACGTCGAGCGTCAGCTGCGTCACCGAAGACTATTAAAGCGTACAACCTGCAGATGGCTATCAGAGATCGGAACGCGGCAGTGATGGAGGCCCTGAGCCGGGAGGAGGCGATATAAAAATGTTGAGAAATAAAGATTAAAAATTTAAAGAAATAAGGGTTGTGTGTATGCCTCGAGTATTCATGCTCACCATCTTGCGGCACCTTCTTGCGGTGACGTCATGTGTCGGTCGCTCTCTTCCCTCAGATATGGTTGAGGAGGGCGATGGCTGACACATGTGTCATACTCGTGATCGGGTGCTGCTTCTGGTCTGCTCGCGGTATATACACAACACTAGTACCGAATTGTTTTAAGCTTAGATTAAGATAGATATAACTAACTTTCCTCTCCCTGTATTGTGAATAACTAAGTAAATTCGTTTAAGTTAACAAAATTTTAGTCAAGTATAATAAAAGTCATGGACCCTGGAGTCCGTGGTATCATTGTTAAATCTCAATCTACCAACCAATACCAATTGGTTGATTGGTTGGTACCAACCGTACCAACCAATCTCTCAACTTACCGACTTTTATCGTCTCCTGAGAAAGTTTCATTGTACTAGCTTCTCTCATTGCTTTCAATTGTTTCTGTGAACAAAAAATAAAATAAAAACTATAAATTATTAATAAAAATAGTAAATACTTTTTTACAACAAGCTTTTAGGCGTCCGCTCATCATCTAGGACTAAAGTGCTTACGAAGACAAATCCACCGAACTCAAACTCGACGGGGTTACGTCGTTTCGTTTAGGAGTTCCTATGGCCACCTTCTGTCTCCATCATCAGACCAGCTCGAAGGTACCATAACATTGCATTGTCACCGAATTTACATAAGTATGCCAAATTTCAGCTCAATGGGTTGAGGACAAGGAAGATAGACTAAGAGGAAAGGCAATAGCGGAACATTAGAGCGTAGCTCGTTTTTTTTTAAAAAACGATACGAACTTAGATGGCGCCGCAATTTGAGCGTTATATAGGTTGTCTCAAACTTCCGTAAGCGCTGCAGTCAGATAATGTACGAAAGGGTTCTACAAATTACCGTAGCGCTAGTATCGCAGTCAAGTTTCGCAACATTTCAAGAGAAGCGCAACTCATACCAATAGATGGCGCCTTTCTCTATTCCCGCGCCATCTAAGTTCGTACCGTTTTTAGGCAAATGTTCCGAGCTACGCTCTAATGTTCCGCTATTGTCTTTCCTCTTAGTCTATCTCCCTTGGTTGAGGATAACTATTAGGTAGCTGATATTAAATTATTGCAAGATTTATCGGACATACTAACATGGCAAGTTCAATAAAGCTTGTAAAAAGGGAGTCGTTAGTGACAATAAACTTTTCTTTTTAGAAAAACCAAAGCTACACTACATTACACTTTTTGACGAGACGAGCACGTCACTCGCATGATGGTATGGGGCAGGGGTAAATTATGGTAAGGGGTAAGCACTCATTGTACATTCTACTATTACGTTTGCGATAACGATTTCAAAATTAACTAACATCAACATCTTTGCTTCTCGGAGGCAGGCCTGCAATTGAAAGAAACAATTCATCATCATCATCACCATTCACCATCAGCTCGAAGACGTCCACTAGCATTTGTGTTTGTTCTATGTCTGACAGCCGCACTCAGAGACGTTACTTAAGGGGACTGTTCCCGTCTGCAGCTCTCTCGCTCGCACATTTTCAGATTATTGAAGATATAAAATCAATGAGTGTGAATTTCCAAAAAGTAACAAAGTCACGTCTTGGTGTCTATCGTAACATTACACAGGGAAGGGGACAGTGAAAGAATTTTTCAAATCGGTCCAGTACTTTTTGAGCCAATTCGTTACAAACATAGGTACTTACATACAAATCTTTCCTCTTTATAATATTAAAGTAAAAAGTATAGATGTGTTATAACCTTTCCTCTCTCTCGCATAGTTTTCCCTCTCTATCTGACCCAGTCTCTCCATAGATGGAGACCGCTCAATTTTGCCAATAGCTGGCATATTCATCCTCAGGCTGAGCTTCGCTGTTCTAGCCACGTGGGCATCGATGAGAGCTAGCTTTTGAAGCTGCAGCTCTTCCGTGGTCCCTCCTTGCCAGTAATCATCGGATATGGTCTGGAAAGGAGGCATGGAAACAGGGATAAGGATATTGCAGAAGGGGACGTGAAATTTTAAACGGGGAACATAATATTTTGGAGCGGGACAGTATATTTTATAACGGGGACAGGGTATTTTATAACGGGGACAGGGTATTTTGTAACGGGGCCAGGGTATTTTATAACGGGACAGGGTAACACAAAAAGGGGTCAGCTTAATTTTTCAAGTCACCTAAGCATCAATGTACAAGGAAGGCTGGGCATACGCGACATCTCCGATAAGATGCAGGAGAGTAGGCTCCGATGGTATGTTCACCTAGGGAACGTAGGGAACTTAGCACTATAACTTTCCATCCCCGGTCAAAGATTCAGAGGCAGACCCAAGACAAGGTGGAAGGACGTTGTGTTCCATGAAAGGCCATGAGACATGGTTTCCAAAGACGATGCCGGGATTATAGCAGTGGAGGAGAAAGGTAAGAATGGCTGACTTCACCACCATGTGGGATTCATAGTCGGAAAGTGAGGGAGTCGCTATTAGTATGACTTTACAAGGTTACTCACACTTGCTTCTTCCACGGCTTCTTCCGATTGCTCCTCTTCCTCGCTTGCCTCAGGTTCTGGTGCTTGCCCTGTTGTATTCCAAAATATTTTAAAATTGGTTAAATATCTCCAAAATATCGCTGGAAAGATGCTGAAAGACGCTTGCAGACGATGCAAGCAAGTAGCAGTTGTATGAGCACAAGGTGCACTGAGGAAACGGATATAATTATTTATTTCAATTACATTTCAATTAAATGTTATTGTTTCTTTAATTTACATTTAATTTAAATAATATTAATAGTCATTGCATATTAATTTCTGAAAATTGCAAATATTTTATTTAAACTTTAAGTATTTCGGCGCAGTTACAAATATCGGGAGGTCATTCCACAACCTTACCACGGCAAATATCCCGTAAATAATCATATAACTTTAGTGAACAACCGTGATAGTTTAAAAACAGTGTTTTATTTTATTTAAAACTAGCAACGCACCCCGGCTTCGCACGGGTGTCTTATTTTTTTTAGTTAGGTGCAGACATAACGATCAGGTATCTACCCTCTTTCTTAGTTAAATATCCCGTAAATACTCAAATAACTTTTAAAAAAGGGTGGTCTACCTTGTGGTACTACGTAACCCTACAAAAGTCGGTTCCTATAGGATAAAGATTACCTTCACGGTATCCATTGAAGTACCGAACGTCCTTCGAAGCGTCGATTTTCGCCAGGAACTTGTACATCATAAGGAACTCCTTGACGGGAATAGCTGCAGACCCGCCGTCTGGCTCCTTAGTCAGAGACTCGCAGAGCAGAATCATTGTATGGGTCAGACTCTACACAGAAATCTTCATTATCAGCCTATTATGTTCCCATTGCTGGGACGCAGGCCTTCTCTCAGAGAGAGAGAGAGAGAGGATGGGCTGCTATTCCCCCATGCTTGCCCAGTGCAACCTGACGGCACTAGGTTTGATCCCCGGTCTAGCACTACTGACTTATTACTTACTTTGACTTAGTGCAGCAGTACTTAGGTATGTGCAGTAACGATGCCATTGTATCGCTCAAAAACGATAAAGGAAAACATCGTGAGGAAACCGCGCGGTGTGGTTAACCTCGAAAATTCAAAGACTTTAAACGACAATCACCAACACCAACATACACTGATCTAGCACGGTGGTTAAAGATGTCTCTGATCAGACAATTAAAGATCTGACTTATATTTTTTTTATTTTTTATTTTATTAATGAACACCAACATGATGTACGTCCTTGCTTAACATGACGGAGACAAGGCACAAGAAGTAGACTAAACGCCACCACAATTATAGGTGCAGACTACATGCTATTAAAAATAATAATAATGAGAGTTAGTTTTTGGAATATAAGTTAGTACATTATACATTAAACATTAAAAATTCAATCAATATTTGACTGATTAAAGGAATCTAAGAATAAGAGAAAAACATTACTTATTACAGCAGTTTGATAGTTTACTACGAATAGATAGTTTGAACCTACCCACGCCACCAGCGAATAAGTCTACTACGTCATCTCGGGAGAAAACATCAAACTCCCTGGCTAGTCTGTTAACAGGGGCATTTTTGCCCAGATTTGTTTTCCAGTTGGAGCAGCTCAGAAGCTTATAACGAGACGGTCTAATTGATCTAGTTGGCGCAGAGAAGTTCAAGATAGCTAATAGTTCCGGGCTAGTAGCTAATAGTTTAATACTTAGTAAAATTATCGTTCGTGATCAAATGACATCTCCAACCGGCTATCATATTAAAATGCGTATGCACAAGATTTCGTGCTGTTGATCGTTTAAGAGTTCCTTTAACCGGAACTAATCCTAGATGTCGATTCAGGTCATGTTTACCATAGAAATGCATTGCCATTAGGACTAAAACAACATGTAAAAATTCAACTCCATAGGATAGTGGAAGTGGCTTGCAAGATTTGACCTAAACAAACATTGCAAGTCAGTCAATAAACAGTTTGTGCCGCCATAGTAGGCTATTTGACTTGAAAGCGTGAGGTCGCATGTTTAAACCTCGGACCCGCACCAATGAGCTCTATGGAGTTTATGAACGGATTTTCATACCACTGGCTTTTCGGTGAAGGAAAACATCGTGAGGAAACCTGCATACGTACGAAGAAAAAATTCAATGGCGTATGTGAATCCACCAACCCGCACTGGGCCAGCTTGGTGGATACGGCCCAATCACTCTCCCGGGGGTAGGCTAAAATTCCAGCAGTGGACTATTAAAAGGCTAATTATGATAATACAGCTTGTAATAAGATAAATAAAGAAGAAGAATGAAATTACCTTTGTAAGCAACCCCGCTGCTACAGCAATGAAATTAAAGAACGGCACCGTCTCAGCCTTCAGGTAGACCTCGCAGAGACACAGGATCCTTACCAGCTCGTGAGGGTCGAGGCAGAAGCCGCCCCAAGCTGCCTTCAACACTGAGAGCGGCAATACCTCCATGCTTGAAAGCTGTGAAAGAAAATAAATTCTTGCAATAGGAACCAGAAAGGTATTTGATTTGTTGTAACAGGCTTGTTGGAAAATATAATTTGAATGTATGGGTGGATTTGCTCCACCGCTAGACTCTCTACCATCTGTCTCAAACGTGTCTTCTAGTACTTTGGCAACATAACTAGGAAACAAGGCGACAATCTGGAAAAGCTGATGGGGACAGGGAAAGTTGACGGCAAAAGATCACGAGGTTGCACCTCAATACGCTGGTCCGATCAGATTCGCACCACTCCCGACACCTCAGTCTACGACGCACTCCATGTCGCTGATGATAGAAGACGATGGAAAGATATCATCAGAGATAGATTGATGGAAGGTGGTGGTTACGTCCTCAGACATGAGGAATACGACTTCAGGAGGAGGAGCTGTGCCTCGCAGCTTCACCCGCGTGGATATCTCCTCAGGAGCAGAGCATCTTGTTGATGCAAAAGGTTTATGTCATTTTCTGGCCGTCTATTTCTGTACATAGAATCATGTAGATATTATACTTTGTGACTTCGTTAGGGACAAACAAAAAACACCATTTCGGCACAGCTTTGTAGTATTCTAAGAATAGTGGAACATTGTGGATGATATTACAATTAAAAGTGTTTGTGATTACGATATAGGAGTGATTGGGATAATGGTTTGAAGTATTTACGACTAACGGAACATTGAGGATGATATTGCAATCAAATGTGATCATGATATTATGTGAGTGATTGGGATAATGATTACTATAACGACATTGATTAAGATAGTCATTGCAATTATGCATGTGATTGAGGTTACAATCGTCCCTCCTCACCTGTATAGCGAGGACTTTAAGACAGCCCCTAGTTAGGCCTCCTTCAGTACTATACACGGGGTACTCCAGTCGCAGTTTGACGGGCGGTGGACGGTGGGCAGCCAACGCCGTGAAGTATTCGTGCGACCAGCGGAGAAGATCGTATGGTTGCGTTTTTATAGCAGCTGAAATTAATATGAGAATAACATTAGTTTTGGTTTAGTTGTTAATTTTTCCACTGAGCGTCTTTCTACAAATCAGTAAAGAGTTCAAAACACACCATAATATATAAAAGAAAAAAAGGGGTTGTCTGTAAAGTTGGTTTACGGACGATAATTTTACTTGAAACGCTTAGGCCGATCGTGCCTCTCTATCGCTTGTTCCGCGCTCTCGCTTGCACGCGCGGCTCAGGCGGAATGTGACATTTTTTCGTGCGTGCAGCCGGCGTTCATCGATTTATAAGACGTTATCACGACAAAAAAAATAATATCGGGACTCTTTTTCACACACGGTTATCTGACCCTAAACTAAGCAAAGCTATATGGCTGCCAGAGACTGATGTACATATAAATTTTAAATAGATATTAACACCCAGATATAGAACAAACACAAATTTTCATCACCTGAATGTTCGTCTGAGGTGGGAATCGAACCCACGCCTCCAAGCGCAGAAAGCAGATTCACTACCAACTGGGCCAACGGGTTATCAACGGGGTTATATGGAGATTGGAGCACCACGCATTTGGAGGTGTGAATTGCCCAATCGAAAATAAATACATGGGAAATTCACACCGCGGTCCGAATGAATCGAAACAAATGAATAGCAATAAAGCATTTTTTCCCAACTTCGCAAAAGAGGAAGGTACTCAATTCGGCCATTAAAAATTGTTTTTTTTTTACAGAGATTACGTCAGCATCTGTAAACCAATTTGCGCGTTTCTTTTTTTATCATGTAGAAAAAACTCTAGAGGTTGTACCACAAAAGTTTCATTAATTAGGGGTTCAAATTTGACATTTGGTCAAGTTTGACATTTTGTATAAATATGGATATATGTTTTCTTAAAATAAATTGATTGAATTGAATTGAATTGAAATAATAGCTACAGCGCCTACTAATTTCGCGATAACAAATCACTACAATACTTTTGTTCGAGCCAAAACAAAGAGTTATAATTTTTTTTGTACTTTAGTAGATAACAAGTTATGTGGTGGTACGGAACCCTCAGTGCGCGAGCCCGACTTGAACTTAGCTGGTTTTTTAATTATTCATACAATATTATAGGCATGATGACTAATATTTTTACTACCCTTATAAAAAAAGCTGAACACAAACATCAACAAAAACAAAATTAATATTAGTTCAAAAATAAATAAGATATAAGCAATTTAATTTCATGCTAGACAGAGAGCGCACTATACTGAGCCGTGACGTCACGCCTCAGGCGCGCCATACAAATGCTATACTAATACACGACGCGAGAAAGTGATAGAGCATCCCCTCTCTCTCCCCACCTAAAACTTTAAACACTCATATCTCAGAGATTTATCAGTCAATTTAATGTATTTTTCCAGTATGTGTAATGTATTTAGTTATATTCCTGGCTAGGTCGGTAATCCTACTAATATTATAATCGCGAACGTTTGTATGTATGTATGTATGTTTTCCTCATTCACGCTGCAACGGAACAACGGATCGACCTGATTTTTTGCACGAGTATAGTTCAAGAGCCAGAGAGTATTTTTCATCTTCATCATCATCACCATCATTTTTCATCACTACGCGGGTGAAACCGCAAGGCGCAGCTAGTTTGTAATAAATTAAACATTAGGACACATGCCTATTCATACCTTTGCAGTATTTCTTCAATATGTATGGGAACTTCGGAGGTATCACAATCTGCTGGGAGCAGAACATCTGCTCGACTAACTCCGGCATTTTGAGTGGTTTTAGTGTCTCTGTAAATATATTATTATTGGGTAAAGATCATCGTCATTATCATTTCAGCCATACGACGTCCACTGCTGGACATAGGGCCCCCATCCTTCTCCAAAAGGGCCGGTGGAGGCCATGGAGGCCATGCCCCCCCCCCCCCAAAACACCTAGCAATTCCATACATAAGCCTAAATTTTTCGATTTGATTCCTTCAAACCTTGTCTGAATGCCCCCCCCCCCCCCCCCCCCCCCAAATGAAATCCTGGATCCGCCCCCTATTAGTATAGTAATAGATCGTTGGTATAAACCTTGTATAAACGATCTTCAATTACTTAGTTTAGTTTTTTTAGTTATCTCATGTTCCGTACAAACTAATTTATATTGTTGCTTACCTTAGTAGGTAGGCTAGATTATTCAATAGTTTTCTCCACGAATAATTAAATCCCACGTTTACGAGGATAAGCACAAAAAATACTGTAAATTACAAAGTACAATGGACTCTGAAATACTGAAACTGACAAGAATTTTGTTGTTTACATTTTTGGGTTGTCAAGGGCAACGCTTACCTAAATGTCAAAGTCGAGGGAAGTCGGGGTAAAGTGGAACACTGTTCACGATTAATTATTAACTATAAATAAGTAGGTATATTATAATTAAAATAATTACATTATATTATTATTATTTCATTTAGATTTAGTATGGTTAGGTACCTGTTTATTTAGTTACTTTAATTTATAGATTGTTCTCAAAATGTGTTTTATTATGCACAACTTAAAAAACAGAAAATTAAAATAATTGCTAAAATCTAAAACATCAAATAACTAAATAAATAAAATAATTTTTGAAAGAATTTTCGTAATGATAATCACTTATTATTTCTGCCAAAAATTACCACCCACGCGTTGGATAGACGCGTAGGCGCCTGAATTAAATAATTATTTTATCCATATAGGTATGACAATTATGTCACAATGTGAAAGCTTGTGAGCGTATATTATATTAGTTAATATGTCATCATCCACATTCAACTTGGAATGAAACTTTTATCCCTGAAAAAATATGGTTTCCAATGGCGGGACTGTGAGTTTTTTATCATATGATTTTTTTATCCTACACGTATCAGTATAGGTTGTATACTTGTGTATAATAACTATGTACTAATTTAGTCGATGGAAAACTATTTTTTCTTTCCAAATATCGTATAATTTTTTAACTAATAGCTATTTGCTACTTTTCGAATGGCAATGAAGTGAAGTGGCAATGGGCAGGCCACATCGCTCGGAGAACCGATAACCGATGGGGAAGAAAGGTTCTTGAGTGGAGACCACGAACCGGAAGACGCAGCGTAGGTAGGCCTCCCACTAGATGGACCGACGACATAGCAAGAGTCGCTGGCATCCAGTGGATGCAAAAGGCAGGCTGTCGTTCAGTGTGGAGGTTAAAGGGGGAGGCCTATGTTCAGCAGTGGACGTCTTCTGGCTGATGATGATGATGATGATGACTTTTCGAATAAACAATGAATCTATTTCCGAGGTGGTATGGTAAAAAATAACCTATTAATTTTTGGTACTAAGTACAACATTTTATGATGAAAATTATCGGCAAAGCGAAAGTAGATCAACACAATATGCTGGCGACAACGTAGGCTCAAACAATATACCTACTATCTATGTAGCTAGAGAAAAGGTTTTGCCTAACCCAGATTTCGTGGGAAACGTGATTCTGTTACTATCAGCCGCTTCTAATCAACATAAAATTCAATCTATACAAAAATTCACTATGCTAATAAAATTCTACACGGTTAGTTTCCCGCGAAAAATAATCAGCCACTAGAATTTTAATTGTTTTGTTCAAAATAATTTATTTCACTGCCATCTATCGGCAACCGAGCGAAGCACATCTCGAAAATCAATCGGACGACCTGTTGCGCCGCGAGAAGAATAAAAAACAAAACCTGTTAGTGAAGTGACGTCTGTCTGTCAGTGTTTTTGTGTCGTGTATCGTACGAAGCGAGAGGTGCTTTTTATTTTCGTGTTTTAATACGAAAAACTGCACAAATTTTCGTCTCAAAGTACAAAATCATCGACACAACTTTGCACAATTCTTGAAACAAGTGTCGATTGTTTGGTTTTACAAGTGTTAAGTTTTGTTATCCGAGACACCGATGGGTGAATGAAACGAAACCCTGATAGTGCTTGTAAATACGGAAAAAATGTGCAATCAGTGACATTCATTTGTGATCAAGTGTTATAATAATGTATCAAAACGTTTCTACCGTGTACGTCGTAACTAAAAAATAATTAAGAAATGGGTGACAGATGGAAACATCCATTCAAAGTGAAAATAAAAACATTTTTAGTGATTGTAAGACTATGGATGTGATTACGGATTTGTCTCCTTTTAGTAAGTACTATTTGACTTTCTATCAGTTAAGTACTTGTGTTAGCATGCTATGGAAGGTGAGAGGAGAGAGGGCTAGGCAAGGCCCTTCAACCGATGACGAAAACTGCCTAACATTATATCTAGATAGGTAAGTAGGCACCAGGCACTACAACTTTGAATTGATTTTTAAAAGCATACTAAAAATGTTTTAAACGTTTATCGGGACTTATCACGTATTATTTAATTTAGGTAAAAAAATATGTACCTTTCGCTCGAAATAAAAATGAAAAAATGTTAAAAATTATTATGTCAATATTTTTTTTTAAATTATAGAAATAATAGATGCACCTTGGAATTTAAAAAAATACCTTAGTACTTCACTATATGTTCCTAAAACGGGATAATATATTTTATAAATAACTAAACTTCTCTACGATGCCGTAGATAGAACACATTTTTTTTTTATGTAGCAAGTACAATGAAAAAGTAAGTTGAACGTAATTAGCTAATCAACTATACTAACATTGTGTATTTATATTTCCGCGCTATTTAAGTTAATACTTAAATACCAATAAGGTTAGAAAAGTTAATACTTACATTAGATAAATCGCATCTGTGTAAACAACAATTAAAAATAATAAATTTCCGGTTCAGATTTGACCTACAGCTTAGCAGATGACAAAGTCTCGTGGATAAACATCTTTGCTCATCTTTGACGACAATCCCATGATTGGAAATTTTTTCCCCATCTTTCATAACAAGGTTTTTTTTATGATAAGGTCCCATGGTTGGACGTCTTTGCACATCATCTTTCATGACAATTTGACAAGGTCCCAATTGGACATTGGCTCCTATCTTTCATGTCAGGGTCCCATGGTTGGAGATCTTTGCCTATCTTTCATGACCAAGTCCGAAGATTGAACATGTTTTCCTGTATTTCATGAAAAAGTCCCATGCACATCTTTGCTGCCCATCAATTACCTTTTCATCACTAAGTATGGTTCTGTGGTTTATGAAGTATGTTTTGAAGGTACATTCTTATAACGCGCATTACTCATTTCCAAATTTTATCAAAATTCGTTGAGCTACTGCCTTTGCCGACGCGTACATTTGATCCGATCTACAAGAAATAATATAGACAACTGGTATATGCAATTTTATAAAGTTCAAATATGAGCATTGTCAATCGAACGGTGTTGAGGTCGCAAGGTCGCTGATAGGGGTGAACTGCCTACTAGTTTTAAAACATCCTCGTTACTAAAAACTAACACCAAGGCATAAAAAGAAGTTCCAACTACACTAATAGAAACAAAAGTGTCTACAAAATCAAACTTGTTATGAGCACCAAACTTAAGACCAGTTGTTTTGTCGTGACTAAAGCGAGTTCGTGACGGTTCTCGCGCTTATTTGCGAAATCCAGCATTTGTGATGCTGAATGTTAATAATATATTTATGTTAATGAAGTAAATATAGTTAAAACGGCGGCTTTACTGCACCTGTTCAAAGCCGATAAAGTTGATAATGTACGTATGCTATACTCGGAGCTACTTTGCGCGATAAAATTTGAAATGAGGATATTCGCCGAAGAACCACAGTCATCGAAATATCTTCCTAGCTCCTCAAATTTGTAAGTTGAAGTGGCAATGGGCAGGCCACATCGCTCAAAAACCCGATATCCGATGGGGAAGAAAGGTTCTTGAGTGATGATCACGAACCGGAAGACACTGCGTAGGTCCTTCTAGATGGACCGACGACATCATGATAGTCGCGGGCATCCAGTGGTTGCAGATGGCTGGCTGTCGTCCAGTTATGTTCAGTAGTGGACGACTTTTGGTTGATGTTGATGATACCAGGTGTAGCTTGAGAGCGGTTGTCTCATTTGATACTTGTACCTACCTATCTCCCCGCATGCTGACCCTGCCAGGAACCCCATAACCCGCGGATTCACTCACATAATCTATCTTCTTCTTCTCTTCTTCTTCTTCTAATATTATAAACAGGAAAGATTTATTTGTTTGTTTGTTTGCATTGAATAGGCTCCGCAACTACTCCACCGATTTGAAAAATTCTTTCACTGTTTGGAAGCTACGCTATTCCCGGGTAACATAGGCAATTTTTTTAAAATAGGAATCCTTACTAAAACTCCATTAATGTAACCCAAGATGTAAAAAAATAAGATTTACAAATTTGACTTTGTGTGTTTGACAGTTCTAAGACAGGACAACGTCTGTCAGGTCAGATAGTGAGAATATAAGATCATTGCCCGTCTTAAACAAAACATAGGATAGTGTACCTTTCTATCAGTACATTTTTTCGAGTATCGATTCAGGAGTTTATGATATTACCTCATACAAATATTCATGGTCACAAACGTCGCTTCTTTATAATATTACAATATTAGTGTAGACAAATTGGAATATAATTATGTTGTTAAACAATCTATCTACACTACATTAGCATGTATAGCAACATGTTCCATGTAAAACAATATATTTCCAATCTAATTATTTTACATTTGTAATATTAGGTATGGATATGCCCTAATTTGATACACTGTAGATTTTCAAAGAAACCCGATCGAATTCCTGAATAAAAACGTAATTCTAAAGAATATTAGTACATTTAGAGTATATGAAAATATTATTTTATTTTGTTTTTGAGAAAAATATGAAAACATACTTATAGTATACATTATTAACTTTACAGTAAGGGCCTTACGGCTAACTCTTAACGTGGGATCGAATTAGCGCTAAATAGTGTAGTTCCGAAAATCACGCGAACGTGAACTTTAACGCACCGAGATATGGTTTGCAGTCACGCAACTTTTCAGAATAGAATTGCTTAAAACAGGTTAAGGCCCCAGATCGTACTTTCAAACTGAATAGGTCATTTAATCGGATGAAAAATTACGCGTTCGAATCGTGTTCCAACCACGTGAAATGGATAAGGAAAATCCTGCTGTTCCTACTTTACCAAACCAATTTGCTCTAGAAGCATCCTAGCTTATTACGTAATTGGCGAATACTGCGTACTTGGTTGCCAGAAACAAAGAACTATGTTATAGCAGTGCGAACAGGTTAGGATGGCCAATGTCTCTTTATTGGCTACCACGGAAAACGACCTCGGAAAATATATACATTTCTATCACCCGGAAACGTGCTTTCACCTTAAACTTGTAGACTAATCAACCTAAGCATCCTGTTTATGCTACAACCGATTTAAAACTAGAGATCGAACCAAAAACGGGTTCAGAAATGAGTCATCGCAAGATCTGGCGTCAACAAAAGGTCATTCGGTTGAGGCAGCGCATCTTTTTGAATAAGAATCGATTAGAGAAGCAATAATTGATGCTAAACTGTTAAAAGCTAGGTTTTGTGGCAACAATGAACACATGACATCGTTCGTTTCTAATATCGTCGAATCATGCAAAGATCAGAAACATTCTGTAAATTTAAATTTCCATGACCATTAAATGTTGTGAATGTTGTGATTTATGATTGATTTACGTTAGTTCCAATTTACTATTCTCCTAGCCACTTCTTCATCAAGTCCACAATAATCATATCCTTGTAGGCCTTAGAACGTGCAAGAAGTCCACTGCAATCATAGACCTGTAGACAACCACTCAGCCAGCCAGCACTTGAAGGTGTTTTAGCAGCCTCACTCAAGAGCCCGTTCAGAGTTCAGTCGATGCTTTGCTCAACTCATCATTGATGGATCCAACGAATAAAATGTATCTTTGACCTAACACCAAAGTTAGGACGCTAAAACCAAGACAAAAAAACAAAATAACCGTGCTAAGATTCCTAGACGAGAAGTAAGAGAGCAGAAAAGACAGGAGTCTGTAAACCAAGACTGGCCAATACAAGTTGGAGCCATACCAATCCAAATCAGTTTAACTTCCATTGGGGCTCGATGCTCGTGCGAACCTGTCAATTGGATAATGGTATGAGAAGGATGTCAAGGAGCGAAGGTCCACCAGCCCTAGATGAGGACACAATAGCTAGTCGATTCTGGGTGGACGGCCGGCGGCCATTATCTACTTGCTGTCACCATTGTGGGAGACGGGACGGCTCCAGGCAGAGGAGGTAGCGAAAGTAAATGAGTCGAATATTTTATTGCAAGTAAAAGTGACAGTTTTGCAAGTAAAGTGACAACACCTGGAGACTTGCACAAAACAGGAAATTTTGGCGACAGAAAAATGATCTGCAGTGGGTTGAATATAAAAAACACTCTTAATACTTAGTTTTTTTACTATGAAGAATTGAAAGATACCATTAAGTTTGCTAGGATCACAAAGTTTAACAAATCTTGGTATGAACGTAATTTTTTTTTTAATTGCAAGGTTTCTTGCACTAGCATTCAATATTGATTATAAATTCATTATATTTTGAGATCGTTTGGACTCGAATATAACACGTGAATTTTAACTGTTTTTAAAGCTAGATTTATTTATGTTACAGTCGTTTTGTAACTTTTAATTGACAAATTAACTAATGGCCTAAATATTTTATTTATTATTATCATCGATAATTTTCAATTAGGATACATCTCATTCTTAGCGCATAGTCTATTCCGATGCTGTCTGTCGAAATTGATTCTATTATTTCACTAAGAAATCAAACATAATGTGCTATGTTTGAATCGTTCTTTATTTTTATGACTTGCACCACAACCGTACTAAGTATTGGATGGTATTGGCTTATCTGCTGCCTGTTTTGTGCGTTTAACATCTACGTACCAAAACCAGAGGTATTTCGGATAGTACGAATACATTGCATTCCTATGAATCACACACAAACAAAATACTTGGTCTCAGAAATAATAAATGGGGTATTTAACATTCAGCGTGGTAATTCCGCCAGCATGCTGGGTACGCTGCCAACTGATAGTGGGCTTGAGCATATGAATTGTCTTTAGATATCCAACGGTCTATGGGCAGTCTAACTGTTGTAGTGTCAGTGTTAGCTTGTATTTTGTTTAGTTGTGTTTGTGTTTAATAAAGGCGTTTGACATTGGTCAGGGGTAACTGATATTTTTATTTCTGCCTAGTATGTATTCCGGCTAGAGCTGGTCCTGGGGGGATCGGGTTACCTTTCCTTTTGTTTTCTCCACTTTGCAAGTAGCTTGGCTCTCATGTCATCAAGATATCGCCGCATTGTCCAGCCACGAGACTTTGCTCCAGGAAGTGCTTAGTTAATGAGGTTTCCTGATTGATTATAAAAATACTAAGACATTATCTATGTATCATAAGTCATACCAACTGATCAACAAGACAACTGATCTTATATAGTCAGCAATAACCAGACACTATGTGGAAATGTGGATGAAAATACCAGGAGCCAAGAGGTTATAACATGGGAGCACTGTATCATTATAATTCATGGCTCTCACAATTGGTGTATTGGGTACTCCTGGTAAAATGTGAGCAATAATAAATGTGACCCAAAATGCTGGTAAACTGAATTATGACTGAACTATTAAAACCTCATCAGCATGTCACATGAACGTGGAATGATCTTTGGGCAAATATCACAGTAACAACCTTGCGGTAAACTAAGAAAATTATGGGGGGATGAACTCGTATCTACGTTAAAAATAGAGATAAATTGAGGCAAATTTTCTCTGAAGACGGACATAATATATTCATAATAATAACAAATAAAATATACATTTTATTATCATTTACGGCTTTTGAGCAAATACTTTTTCAGGCAAAATTCTAAACGAACTAGACCTTAGACCTTCAACGGTCTATGGGCAGTCTAACTGTATTTGTAGTGTTAGTTTTAGCTTGTATTTTGGTTAGTTATTAAAGGCACTTGCGCAGTAAAAAAGGTAAATAATTTTTTTTTTTTAAAACCTATATTGATTGCACACTATATTAGTTTTTAATGGGGTACATATAGGATAAATGACCTCGTTGAATAGTAACCATAATCGTATGCATTTTTTTTTCTTTGATATTATATCAATTTGTTATGTTAAATTATGTGAAATGTTTTCTAAATTCAAGTGTATATTTTAGTGTGTATTATGTGTATCATATAATGGTTCGAAGGTGCTTGTATTATGCGATACATTTAAGCGTAAAGCAGTGCTAAAATATTTAGTGAAATTTTGTGTTGGTATAGGGCTATCTGGCCAAGTGATTGTATGTAAGCAAGCACCCAGTGAGTGCACTAGGGCGAAGGTCGAACGAGAGGTATTATATTTGAAATATAAAAGTTTTGAGACAATTAATACAAATACTTATACTTCCTCTGCAAATAATCCGCTGGATTTAGTAAAATTTCAATAAGAAAAACTATAAAATATTTTGCAGATTTCTGTAACCAAAAATATCAATTTTGGATTAACAGAAAGATACATTTTTACTGACACTGCGTACCGTAGCTAATTAAAAACGATTTAACAATAGAACTGCATATAATAAAAAAAAAATATCAATGGCGATAATGAGTATAAGAAGAAAAATTATAGAATTGTTATTGATCTAGTTTTCACGGTTGAGGAAAACGAGCAAATTGTTTTTGTCGTGATAACATAATAAAGGCATATTGTCAATACAATATTGAATAAAAAAAATCAATATTCATGTTTAATTTTAGCGCTGATTTTAGGTTAATTTATGAATGAATATTAAACGAAAATGATAAGACACCAGAATAAGATATATAATAAGTACCTACGTAACCTTTTGCGTTAGATCTTTGCAAAACTAAAGTATACGAAGCATAGATAAAAAAGCCTCAAATATAACTATTATTATAAATTATAAAAAATAAAAAACAAGGTGTTGTTCGTGTGGTAAAATACCAAGAACGCTGGCTGCATTCTAAACTAAAGTAGTAGTGATATTTTAAAAATTCACCTCCAAACACCTTAGAATAACTACACAAAGAAACCAAGTACATTCGCAAAATTTAAGCCATTCAAATGCTGTCATATATGGCTCCAAAAATATATATAAAAATTTTACTATGACAATTTGCGCGGTGAAATCGTACCACAACAAATCAGAAAAGCAGCATAAGAGTTATGGTGTGACATTCCACAGGTAATCCATTAATTTTCTTGCTTAAATCGTTTAAAATACCAATCGAAACGTAAGCTACAAAGCGCATTTGTAGCTTACGTTTTGAGAAGGCGTTGTTTGGAAACTTACCTTCTCTGAGTAGTTATTCTAAGACCAAATACATAATAATACAAGTAACGTTTATTCCATTACGTTTATAAAATGTGTTGATCAAAGTTGCAGTTTAAGTATCAATACGAAAAAAAAAACTCGACGGTAAAAAAAAAAATACATTGATTTCTTCGAAATATAAATCTATACTAATAATATTATAAAAAGGAAAGATTTGATTGTTTGTTTGTTTGTTTGCATTGAATAGGCTCCGCAACTACTCCACCGATTTGAAAAATTCTTTCACTTTTGGGGAGCTACACTATTCCCGGGTAACATAGGATTTTTTTTTAATTTTTTTAAATAGTGATTTTTACTATTACTTCAATAATGTAACTTTACAATTTTGACTTTGCGTGTTTGACAGTTCTAAGACAGGACAGCGTCTGTCAGGTCAGCTAGTATATTATATTGTTGGGGAAGAACATTTAAAAATCTGGTCCGTCTGGGACTTAGTCCGCAAATTAGATAGACATATTATTAACATAATAAGACCAAAGATTCTACATGCAAAGTCAATAAATTGTTATCACCTCTGTAATGAAATGAAACTTGACCCAAAAATTCAAATTGATGCGTAAATAGCGAAATCTCTAACAGCACACTAATAGTTGTGCCTACTAAAATTATTTATAGCTATCGATTAATGGATGTATTATTTGTGCAAAATTATAGGTATATCAATCGTTCATTTTAGCGGATGTTCAAAAATAAAACGTACGTAATACGTAGCTTAGATACGTTACCTATCTTTTACCGTTACCTACTTCTTTACGTGTACGTAGGTATTTAAAAAAAACTATTTTAAATATATATATCTATACTAGCTGAATCCGGCGGTGCTACCCGTGATTAGTAATATTTATGGTATGTATTCAGCATTGCGTATTTAGTGTATATATGTATGTATATATATTTATTTATATTTTATGTGCACCACCGACCGTTTTTCAACTTCTTTAGTCCTGTCCATCCAAAGGTTGCCTTGAATAAATCGCTTTAGGCGATAAGGCCGCTCATTATACTGCCGTATATTTGTTTTTTTATGTTAGTTTAGTTTAGTTAGTTAGTTTCATTTGTATTTTCGGTGTGTAATAAAGTTGTATTGTATTGTATTTTCCAGTTTTCCCGCATTTTCTGGGATAATAAGTACCACATGTCCGCCCATTTATGATGTACACATTGTACACTATCATCCTGCCAAAATTCTTTAAGATCGGCTTAGCGGTTTAGTCGTGAAAAGCGAACAAACACACAGACAGAGAGACAGAGTAGCTTGCAAAAAAAAAAATATATAAAAGAAAAAAAAAATAAAAAGAAAAAAAAAAATATTAATATATAAAAGAAAGTCGTTTTAGTTACACTATTTATAACTCAAGAACAGCTGAATCGATTTGGCTGAAAATTGGTGGGGAGGTGGCTTAGAACCAGTTCATCGTCACAATTTCTTCAGCATCATCGCCATTTTTTCATCACTACGCGGGTGAAACCGCGGGCCGCTATTTATAACTAAATCAAAAAATATATGTATGTATATAAATATATTTTTACAAGCAGAAAGAAGACATAAATTCAGAAAAAATCATGTTGAAACCTAAAGTTTAAAAAAATTTAGTCCTTTTTTAGAACAATATTTGTATTGATTCGTTAATTCCCCATTGTCCTCTAAGGGTCACAGTTCAATGTTCACCCGAAGGACGCTAGAAAACTTTCTTCGTGACAGTACGAAACAAGTTTAACAGATGGCGCTAGAGGTAAAATAAAGGGATTCCATACTTTCCAGACAAAAAAACAGGCCCCTTATTATGGATGATTCGGATCGTGATCGCGATCGCGTGCCATCTCACTCACGCGCGTGGTGCGAGTAAATAGATGCGAACGGGACGGCATGCAATCTCGATCCCGATCAAAGAACCATAATAAAGCAGCTGGTCCGTTTTGGGAAACGGCTTCATGAAAATGAATCCGGCATGGGTAATTCATGAATTCTGTTTAAGTAATTTCAAATGAACTGATAATTACGAAACTTTACAAAAGAATTGTGTACAATGTACTACAGTGATTCATCATCATCATCATCAGCAGATAGAAGACGTCTACTGCTGAACATAGACCTCCCCCTTTAACCTCCACACTGAACGAAAGCCTGCCATCTGCATACACTGGATGCCAGCGACTCTCACGATGTCGTCGGTTCATCTAGTCACTAGATTCTAGTGGGAGGCCTACCTACGCTGCGTCTTCCGGTTCGTGGTCTCGGCGGTATAGATTGCTTCACTCTAATACGAAAAAAGATTTCGAATACCTCAGCCCAGCAATGTATGGAACAATACGAAAACGGAAAAAGTTTTCGAATACCTTTCAGCCCAGCAATGTATGGAACAATACGAAAACGGAAAAAGTTTTAAAGTTGTACTAAGGGTTACTGTACGCTTAGTCCCAGATTTGATAGTTTTCGAAAACTTGTTTCGTTTACGTATTGTTCCATACAATTTAGTAAAGCGCCTCCAGCGGAAACGCGGAAGAACTAAAATCGGTAGTAATCGGCGGTATAGATTGTTTTATTGTGATAGATTGCTTTACTCTAATACGAAAAAAGTTTTCGAATACTATCAAAACTTGTACTAAGGGTACTGGCTTTTGTCCGGAATGCGGGGAATTCCGAAACGTCCGTTATTCTGGAATTAAATTAAAAAGACCGACGTCGTCTGCCGTTGCTGTCTGCGGTCTGCCGTCCTTTGCGGAATTCCACCTTTTTAGTCGGCTTTGGGACTTACTGTGATTTTGTGGTGTAACACTTCACGCCGACACTACAACCATCGAGATACAATACATATAGAGTCACAATCGTGCTAAAAAAATGTCCGAACCAAAACTCGGCGCACGCCACGAATTGCGCAGACTTTTTGTTTAGTTACAAGGTAACCGTGATCCGTCTACAACGCCGCGCGATGCCAGAGCTACGATGACAGCGGACAACTAACGTTGAACACTATGCAAGCGACATAATGTCTAAATGTATGTACAATGACGCTCGGACGTTTTTTGACTGTTTTCGCTGAGAGATTGTGACTCTATAGGTATTGTATCTCGATGACTATAACATACATTAGTTTCCATATCACGTACCTAGCAGTTAGTCAGTACAGTTATAACAATGTCATTGAATTATAACTACCTACAATATATTATATTAATTGAAAATCACAACAGACTGCTGATAGAGCTATACTGACCTACAGCCAATTTTATTTATCTATGCAGAGTTTATAGAAATACACCGGCCAAGTGCGAGTCGGGCTCGCGCACTTAAGGTTCCGTACCACTACAAACATTGTTAATTACTAAAGTACAAATAACCGGCCAAGTGCGAGTCGGGCTCGCGCACTGACGGTTCCACCACACACGGTATTACCACAAATACAATAAGGTCGTCCAAGTAACCGAATTACCAGTTATAACGCCTTCCAAAATGGTGGAAGCAATTGCTACGCAGTTTGCTACAGGCGCTCGAGTATAACACAATTTTAAATTTAAATTGGTCACCGACTCGCACTTGGCAATTATTTAATATTTGTCGTTTTACTTTAGAGAGTGTACCATAATTATGTCAATTCGTCTGTTGTATGGGGGCCCGTTTAGTTATTAATTTTTAACTTTTTTATTATTTCTTAATTAATCCGCCGTAACATTACCTCTGCATATTCAGCGAAAATGTCAACTGGCTATCTATTACGGTTCGGAAGATACAGCCGTTAAAATGTAGGACAGACAGAGGGACGGACGGACAGACATACAGCGTAGGCTTAGTAATAGGGTCTAACTAGCTGTTGCCCGCGGCATCGTTCGCGTAGTATAGATATCCACTTTACTCCCTTCCGCCCTTTCAGTCCCGCATCCGTTCTGTAATCCACTCTAGTCCCGTTCCGCTCCTTTCGCTCCAGGCCTAATCCGTCCCGTAATCGACTCTACTCCCATCCCGTCTGTTAAGAGGGCATACCACGGTCAAAAAATTTGAGGAATAGGTAGTTAGCAAATCTATTGCTGTCCCTTGACCTCAAGCCTCTCCCCGTAGAGTGCAAGAGGGACAAACTGTAGCTCGGATCGATTATACCTACGAAAAGTAGATATCATCGTCTCGTATTTTTCTGTTTCCTCATTCAAAACTCGGCCGATTTTTTTTTTAATTAAAAGTTGTGGAATGGATTGAACTATGCTTCTGTCATTTATTTTTGCTATATAAACCCGTCAAATTTGTTTGACAGACGTCTGAACATGGCGGTAAAAAAATCATTTTCATTTTTGGGATATTTAAATGCTCATATATTTCTTATAGTAGTTAACTAATAAGAAAAATAAATGATATAAGCATGACAATAGATGAGATAAATTTTATTTAAAACTAGCTGACCTGACAGACGTTGTCCTGTCTTAGAACTGTCAAACACGCAAAAAATTGTAAATCTTATTTTTTTACACCTTGGGTTACATTATAGGAGTATTAGTAAGGATCCCTATTTAAAAAAATAATATAATATAGCCTATGTTACCCGGGGATAGTGTAGATTCCCAACAGTGAAAGACTTTTTCAAATTGTTTCAGTAGTTTCGGAGCCTATTCAATGCAAACAAACAAACAATCAAATCTTTCCTCTTTATAATATTATATTAATTATATTATTATAGTATAGATAATTACAGCTCTAGCGATATTATCCAGGGAGGAAACACGAGAATACGTTTGTATGGACAAAACGCTGCCCATGTGTCCACTTAACATTCGTTGTACGGAACCAGCCTTCTGTACTTTTTTATTTTGTGGCACTACTCTGGGCATGATTGCCTATCTCTACCGTAATTATACAACCAGAGGTAGTCCACAGCTGCCAGCCACAATGGTGACGCTGCAAGCGCTCATTTCGTTTTGCCCATTGTCTCGACATTTTCCTAACAGCTCGTGGGAATGTTAGCAGGTACCTTGGGCAAATTTGTTTGCAACAATGCTATGCTTAGTGTAGAATAATGGCGAACGCACACTATATACTTTTCGTGCAGGGGCCTTACAGCCAACTGCTTACGCCACAGATTTTTTTGTTTTGTTTTTGTTATAATGCAGACTTCGGAATAATTTACCGAATACTGATGAACTAGACAATCGAGTCATACACATTCTTAGTGTAATGAAGTTAGTAACTTTTCCCGTTATCTCTTCAAATTGGCCATCTCAAACAGGACCTTTCTTCAAGTGAGATTACATTATACAGGCCAGTATCACTAAATTCAGTGACATATGTAAAAGACGCCCTTTGTTGTCTTCTATGACTAAAGGGGTAACCCAGAGACAATAGCTCCATGTTTAATTTCAGCTATACTTAGCCTAGGTTCCTTCTATGGAAGCCATAATAAAGTGTGAGGTTGAAGTAAGCCCATTATATTGACTTTCAACTCGAAGAGTCAATTAGAACGGCTGTCAATGCACGTTTGTAAGAAAGTTGTAGCCTGTTGCTCCCATATAAACGAAACGTCAGTCATTTCAAATCAGTTAGCAACTGTGATGTGGACAAAGAACTTTGAGACCTAACCCAAAAAGGTAAAGGTTCTTCTTAGGATGCGGAGTTCGACGCGTTGATATAAATGAGAATGTTCTATCCAGGTTCTGTGTTGATGTGAATGTTCATTCTACATATTGCAGGAATGCCTGGCAACAGATTTTCCTTCTCATTTCCGTTCTATTTACTTCTCTTTTCTGTGGCTTACACGGTATCAAAGTAACGTTAAAACCGAGCAGTCTGGGAAATCACGCGAACGTGAACCTTAACGCGCCGAGACACAGTTTGCGGTCGCGCAAATTTTTTTCTTCACGTAAACTGGATTTCTTTTAACAGCTAGCCCCAGGAGAGTCGACAAGACTGTGTCTAATTGAGATCAGAAAAACACGGTAGTCTTTTTTATGGCCATAGGTGGAAAATAAGCAGACGGGCCGCCTAATGGTGAGCAGTCACCGTCGCCTATGGATACTTGTAACAACAGAGGCGTCACAAATAGAGTGCTTTTCATGAAAGAAGTCCCCCAGACGCGGCGCTGTCATCGCGTATCAATCACTATCAGTATCATTTCTCGAGTAGAACTTTAACAACTTTTGGCATCGTACACGACTCTTTAACGATGGAAAATTAATAAAAATCTCACTAGCGTCCAAACACAGTAACAACACCTGACAACTACAACATGGAAATTTAGTTCCGCTGTTTGCCGTGGGACTTCTTTCATGAAAAGGACTCTACCTTCGTTGCCGAGCCTTTAAGACTCTTTTTAAGACTCTATTAATACGCGTTTTGAAAAAATCCCATGTTGTAGCTTTTCGGAAACACCGCGGAAGAAAGCTCATTCCATACATTTTGCAGGTTTACAAGAAAGATCGTGTGAAATACAGTGTGCGATTTCCACTGATCTATGATGTGTGGATGAGCCTTCAGGCGGTGGCGGCTAGTGCGATGGTAAAACCGTGACGCCGGCATCAGATCAAACAGTTCTTCAGAACACTCCCCGTTGTAAATGCGATAAAAGATACAGAGAGAACCAACGTCTCTGCGCATATAGAGCGGCTCTAGGTGTTCGGTGAGCTTGGGATCGTCGACAATTCTGACAGCTCTACGCTGTAATGCATCAAGAGGCTCAAGTTGATACTTGGGTGCTCCGTTTCACAGATGGGAGTAGTACTCCATGTGAAGTCGGACTTGCGCTTTGTAAAGCAAGAGCTTTTGACTCGACGTTAAGTATCGCTTAGAAAATGTCTTAGAACAATTATAATTAATTTTTACAATTATTATCGTTCTTAAACGATAGGTGATTGTTCTAAGGCATTTCCTATTTTACATAATAAAACCTTAACTCTATTTTACGGTGTCGTAGGTAGGTCCATATTTCTTAGCATCCTACAATTCAACATGTATGTAGGTATGTGTGTGTTTTTTTGATAGCTTGATAATATAAGATCTGCATTATCACATAAATCAAATTTTCTATGGATTTTCCTTATGCGAGGTATTTCCAACTCATTTCTCAGTATACATTGCAAACATAATCGAAATCTAATAGAATTACCCACTTAAAACTGCAAGACATTAGGGGATTACTCACTTCAGCGAAAATTTAATTTTATGGTAAAATTAATAGGGGGAAAATTTTCATCTCCTTTAATAATTCTTGACCTACGAATATTTATAAATGACTAGCGGTCCGCCCCAGCTTCGCACGGGTATAGATTATAGCCTATGTCACCCGAATAGTATAGCTTCCCAACAGTGAAATAATTTTTCAAATCGGTTCAGTAGTTTCGGAGCCTATTCAATGCAAACAAACAAACAAACAATCAAATCTTTCCTCTTTATAATATTAGTATAGAAAAACCGACTTCAAATAACCATAAAACGCAATTCTTTGTATTGGCATATTAACTTAGAATGTGTATTGTGGTTTTGTGAAGTCTGTTTAAAAAAAAAAAGATATTTTATTTAGAATTTGTCTTGATACACTTATGATAGTGGAATGCTTAAAACCTTATTTAACTATGTTCGGGGCTAACTACTAGTTTACTTTCAGATACGATTTCACATCCACGCGTGAATACCTCCTTGTTTTGACTCGAATAAAGCTCCTTAACAAAACTATTGTATTTAAATTTAATTATCTGCTATCGCGAAATTCGTAGGCGCTCGAGCAAAATTATCCATATTATTCGAGCTAGAAACTACTGAGCCAAAATTAATGATTTTTTATGATATTTTTATTAATCACCTCGAAAGATGAGGAATCTATCTATATGATAAAAAAGATACACGCAAAGAAGTCCTCAGATGCCAATGTAAGCGACGTACATTGTACAAAAAAAAAACCGGACAAGTACGAGTAGGACTCGTGTTCTGAGGGTTCCGTTGGACAGAACCATCAGAGCGCGAGTCCAAAAAAAACCTAAAGGTGAAATATTGAAAGACAAACTTAACTTTGTAGTTGACTATAAGGTTCTTCTATACATTCCAACTACTAAATGTAAGTTTGTAATATCAAAATAATTATTTTTTATGTATGTATATCAGTCTCTGGCAGCCATATCACAAGCTTTGCTTAGTTTGGGGTCAGATGACCGTGTGTGCAAAAAAAAATGTTGAGAACCTTCCTTCAATTTCGATGTCGGTTTAAAATATACATAATTATATAAAATCATCGTAATGCAATTATTATGATAATATATATTTTTTTGTAAAAATTGCCTCCCGGAAGATACAGACTTGCGCTCCAAAAAACCTGGGCTTCAGAAGGCCACTGTCGTGGTAAACAAATATATCAAACTGTGAACCATTGTCCATTGCCATGGCCCCATGGGTATTGGGTACGCCCTGAATGTGGAATCTACTGTCAATCGTTACCGGAGGTTAGATCGCGTAAACTGACAACTTTGGCTTTTTGTAACATTCATAAAAAATATACTAAAAAATTCGACAGCGAACGGACTTAGATTTTTTTTTTCTTTTATATTATTACTTTGACATGGATTATTTATTTTTGTAATAGTTATATTATAGCAAAGATAATTATATTATAGATAGGTACACTGTTAGTACCTTTATATCAATTAGTTTTAATAGATTTTTATGCTTATTTACTTTAGTAGGTACCTAGATACCAGTAACAAATATAACTTGTAATTATTAGTTACCAATAAAAGTATTATGATAATGATTAGATAGATAGAAACTCTTTAAACGTACATTTTTTTTCTCTCTTTCTTGTTTATATATTTTTTCTTTTTTTATTATAGCTTATTTCATTATAAGCTATAATAAAGTCCGTTCGCTATCGGATGATTACTGAATTGAAAATCCTGAATGAAAATATTATTTTTTTCACGACCGGCGACCGCAACCGGCGACCACGACCGGCGACCGCGACCGGCGACCGCGACCGTCGGCAGCAGCCGTGTCGCGCGACCCACTGCTCAATATGAATTTATATGGACTGCTAAACAATACAAGCGACCCACACGCCGCACGACGTGGTCCCTTTATTTAGCACTCAATATAAATTCATACTTTTTTCATACGATACAAGATACCAATCTTGTATAGAACCTAATATTTACAATGTCAACTAAAGAACCCACTAAAGAATAAACTATTACGATATGTAATACCTAAAATTATTGTTTACAATGTTTCAAATATTGAAGTACCTTATAAAACATGTATTTTCTCAACCAAGTGAATTAAGGCGAAATGGTAGAGCCGTACACTTGTATGGCGGTAATGCGGCGTGCGCGCTTTCAAATATTAACAATATTTATTTTTTCTTTATTTCCTACAAATAATCTTACGCTTTTCCAATAAACTGCGCCCACTAAAGTATTTGAATGATTGTTAAGATAACACAATTTTTTTTTGATAAAAATATCTTTTATAGAATCAGAATGAAGTTGATTCAATCCAATGAAGGGAACGTAAAAACGGGTGTTTTTTTTAGGAAAGATTACAATTTTTTTTATCGAGCCAAATTTCTTTAATCGTGTATCGGTGAATATTTCATGAACATTTACTAAACATAAAGAAATAATGTCAATTAATCGATTTTATAGGTCTACTTTTGAATATTCGTGATGACGAATCGTCAAATTTGAAGCATATTTCGAATAGAATAGAATATACGTGTTTAGTTTTTAAAATTATAATTATTCACTTAAAAATGCGAATAATAACGGGAAAATTGCCAGCGCAGATATTTTGGCAATGAATAAAATATATTATCCTTATAGCCGACCGAACATTTTCCATTACACAAATTCAGGCAAACCTTCACTTGAATGTTCATAGCTTGATTAGAAACGAAGATTTAAAATAAAAAAAATTTCAGGCACTTAAGTAAATGACCCATTAAATACAAACTAACAATACAAATAAAATAAAATGATCCCACGCTGTAAAGAGACGCTCGTCTACTTATACCTAAGTGTAAATCTAAAATCTAAGAAGCACAATAGTGCTGGCTCATTTTTTGTTGGCATCTATATGAACCGAGACCCAATGCTTAAACATTGGGCTCCTTAAATCGTCAGAGACAGCTCAAGTATATATATATTTTTTATGCCATAGGTGGCAAACAAGCAGACGGGCTGCCTGATGGTAAGCAGTCACCGTCGCCTATGGATACTTGTAACACCAGAGGCATCACAAATACGTTGCTGACCCTTTAGGACTCGATTAACTCGCCTTTTGAAGAACCCCATGTTGTAGCTTCTCTTGTAGTTGTAGCATCATGTTAGTGGAACGACGCAGGCGATGCCAGAATGAATGGTTCTGATTACGGCGAAAGAGTCAGGAACCCCTGCCTCAGCGAACATAATCCGTACATAATAAATTCATAAACGTAATAAAGTCCGTACAATTTATACGCATGAATTGAATGTTCCGTACAACCGATACTAATCATATCACGATATAAAACAGTCCAGCAATTTTTGATACGACAAAAACTAAAAAAAACCTTGGCTCAAATTAATACAAAGCAAAAACATGGAACCTTTTTTTCTGAAGGTGGTTAAACTGACCTTTCCTTGTAAAAAATATGTAATTTTCTGCACTGTTGCACAACAAATTTTTAATAAAAAAAAAAACAACAATTATTTATACTAAGGCATTGCTTTTAGTTTGGAATTGTGCAAGTTCGCAGTCGTTGTGGTTACACAGTAATTGAAGGGTAATGCCAAGGCCTTTCATTCGTGAATTATACAGTTTTGCGTACTTGTATTTCATACTAACTACGCCCCGCGGTTTCACCCGTGTAGTGATGAAAAATGACGATGATGATGAAAAGTTGCCTCTTATGTCACTCTCTGGCTCTTGATATATACCCATGCAAAAAATCAGGTCGTTCCGTTGCAGCGTGAAAGAGGAACAAACATCTATACTATACATCTATACATAAAAACTTTAGCGTTTATAATATTAGCAGGATTAAATAGGTGGCAAATTTAACAATTTAGGAACAAATATCCATACATCTATACATCCATACATACAAACTTTCGCGTGTATAATTAGTAGGATTTTACGTTTGTAAGTAATTGTTTATGTACTGACGGTATTTAGATGATGATGCGAGATCGGGGTACATGTTTACCAACGTTGTAGGGGCTTGACTTGATTTCTGGTTAGTTTCTTTGGTTTTCTACGGCTAGAACTAATAAACCGACCAAGTGCGAGTCGGGCTCGCGCACTGCGCACCACAACAAAATAAAAGTCAATTAAAAAACCGACTTCAAAATAAGTTAAATACTCGGGACATTTTTGTTTGCACACACTGTCATCTGACTGCAAACTAAGCAAAGCTTGTGATATGGCTGCCAGAGACTGATATACATGCATACATAGTTTTAAATACATACTTAAATAGATAGCACATTGGTCCAGTGATAGCAAATTGGTCCAGTTGGTAGTGAACCTGCCTTCTGAGCTTGGGGGCGTGGGTTCGATTCCCACCTAGGGCAAACATTTCTGTGATGAACATTTGTGTTTGTTCCATATCTGGTTGTTAATATCTATTTCAGTATGTATTTAAAACTATATATGTATGTATATCAGTCTCTGGCAGCCATATCACAAGCTTTGCTTAGTTCGGGGTCAGATGACCGTGTGTGAAAAAATGACCCTTTTTAAAAAAAATAGATTTTAGCATCCAGATATAGAACAAACACAAATGTTCATAACATAAATGTTTGTCTTAGGTGGGAATCGAACCCACGCCCCCAAGCTCAGAAGTTAGGTTCACTACCAACTGGACCAACGGGCTATCAATAATATGGCAATTTCGATTCGATGAGATGATAAAGAGGTCATTCGGGTACCTAAGGCATTACCAGCTATAACATCGTAACGAACTGTTTGTCACCGACTCGCACTTGGCCATTATTTATTGTTTGTTGTTATACTTTAGAGTGTGTACTATAATCATGCCAAGTTTGACGCTTGTATGTAATACTGTTTTTACATTAGAGCTAATACAAAAATACGTTTGTTGTATGGGAACATTCGGCGTAACATTTTATATTCTGTGAAAATTTCAACTGACTATCTATTACGGTTCGAAAGATACAGCTGTTACGGACGGACGGACAGACAGAAAGACAGACAGACATCGTAGACTTAGTAATAGGGTCCTGTTTTTACCCTTTGGGTACGGAACCCTAAATAAGTCAAAAAGTAAAAACTAAAGAGGGGCCACCATACAACAAACGTATTTTTTTACGTATTGTTGTTTTTTATTTTTATACAATTATTTTTTTGCATAAAGATATATGGAAGGTGGAAGGCCGGTGAAAGACCAAAAAAATATTACGGCTGCTGTGGGAATGTCCACGCGGGTAAAGCCACAGGCCGCACTTAGTTCAATATATTTTCATCTAACCTCATCGAGATACAATATGGAGTCACAATCGTGCAAAAACTCGGCGCACGTTACTAATTGCGCAGACTTTTTGGTTAGCTACGATCGCGATCCGACTACGCCGGGACTACGCCCGACTACGCCGCGCGATGCCAGAGCTACGATGTTACAGTGGACAACAGCTAACGTTGAACACTATGCAAGCGACATAACGTCTAAATTGGAGTAATTGTGGCATTGTGAAGTGTATAATTGATACAATGTATGTACAATGACGCTCGGACGTTTTTGACTGTTTTCACTGAGAGATTGTGACTCTATAGGAATTTAGCTCAATGTCTAACCTTCAACATTTGATTAGAATCACAATAAACTTCCAAATTGCTTGTCAACAAAACGACAAGTCCAATAATCAGTCGTTAAACGACTGTAAGTCTAAAAATTAGTCGTTTAACTACCAATTAAATATTATGACGCATTAATAAATGATCAAATCGTATATTAACCGTTTAATTTATACAGATTCGTGACTGCATTGTCCTTTCTCGTGACGCGGCTGGAATGGGTGGATTCCATGATATTTGTGATAAATAGAGCATGTTTACGAAATATAATAATACTAGCTACGCCCCGCGGTTTCGTCCGCGTAGTGATGAAAAATGGTGATGATGATGATGATGGTGATGATGATGAAAAGTAGCATATGTCACTCTCCGGCCCTTGAACTATAGCCATGTAAAAAAACAGGTCGATCCGTTGCTCTGTTGCTGCGTGAAAGAGGAACAAACAAACCAACAAACTTTTCGCATTTATAATATTAGTATGATAAAGCATCATCATCAGCCAGAAGACGTCCACTGCTAAACGTAAGCCTCCTTAGACCTCCACACTGGACGACAGCCTGCCGTCTTCATCCACTGGATGCCAGCGTCTCTCACAATGTCGTCGGTCCATCTAGTGGGAGGCCTACCTACGCTGCGTCTTCCGGTTCGTGGTCTCCACTCAAGAACCTTTCTTCCACATCGGTTATCGGTTCTTCGAGCGATGTGGCCTGCCCATTGGCACTTGCAAATTGTAATAGCTCTGTCGGTGACTCAGTACACTCTAAATTAAAACAACATACAATAAGCACTGTTCACCACCGGTTCTCGTACGATCACCGAAGTGAAGCAACGTCGGGTGCGGTTGGTACTTGGATGGGTGACCGCCTGGGCGTTATGGGACGTTGTCTTTTTGCACTACTATTTTGTACTTTAGTAGCTAACAAGCTATGTGGTGGTGCGGAACCCTCAGTGCGCGAGCTCGATTCGCACTTGGCTAGTTTTCTACTAACCCCCAAAGCAAACAGAGGGTTTTATATAAGCTTAGCGTCTGTATCTGTATGTCTGTCTGTGACATCTTAGCTCCCAAACGGCTGAACAGATATTGATTAAGTTTTAAGAAAATCTGTTTAGTTTGAAAATTATCAGCATTTATCTGAAATTTTTAATTATAAACTTGTCAATTATTTTTACCTGTAGATAGGTTGTGCCCGCACCATATTGACTAGACGAATGCAAGGCTGGCTGCCCGACTTCGTTCAGCCGTCTCTCAGTCACGCACTGCGACAAACAAACTGCGACTGCAACAAATTGTGTTTTTATCTCTTTAAAAAAATTGGCCTAGATTCTACTAAACAAATTGTTTTTAAATTGTAATTGTTTCAATTTTAATTTGTAAATAATGGCCTCAAAATTGACAGTTTAAAAACCGGGGGCCAGATATATGTCTTTCTTGTTCTTTCCCTTATTTCACACTAGCGGTCCGCCCCAGCTTTGCACGGGTATAGATTATAGCCTATGTCACTCGGGGATAGTGTAGCTTCACAACAGTGAAACAATTTTTCAAATCGGTTTAGTAGTTTCGGAGCCTATTCAATGCAAACAAACAAACAAACAATCAAATCTTTCCTCTTTATAATATTAGTATAGAAAATGCACATATACATGCGTAGGTAAGCTATGCTATGTTATGGTATATGCTGCGTTTAATCAGTTTTTAAAACCGTGTTGTTTGCCTATAACGTCTCTACTATAACACTTCACTGCTGATACCTATGAACCTGCACTCGAGAGCGGTTCACCTTGACTTAAACGGCACCTAACACGTTTGAAATCTTTTTACGAGGTAACTTTATTTTTAGGTTTTCGAGATTCAAGATGTCTTTAATTATTATTATCAGATCTGGCGCACTCCGCACTTTAGGTATGAAGACTATGAAGCCACAAGTGGGTTTAGGTTTAAAGAACTTTATTACCACAAAGACAATTATTTGTCACTGAAGTGATAACATATTTATCTAAAATAATAGTGTCCGTCGTCGCATGCACTAACAAATTGTAAAAATCCATAAATACTTAAACGCTACATAAATTAATGGTAACTAATACCACAGAAGACATAATAGACACATCCCGATCATCATCCCGATGCATATTTAGGTAAAAACTACATGAAACATGGAGACCTCATTTGGGAGCCCTAATTTGCTGATTCTGTTAAAAATAATTGGCGCGACGTGGCTAGCGTAGCGTGTAGGCCAGGCGCGAGCCGAGCGGCTAGTGATTGCCCTGCTATGACCCTCTCGGGAAGGGACACCGGCCGAACATACCTAAACTCCGGAGTGCGCCATGCCTGCTAATACACACATAACAATTTGCGAAGTACCCACTTCACGCATTTGTTATAATGATTTATCTGAGATAATGTGTTGATCTAATTGTTTTTTAAATGCGTGAAATGAGTTTACATTTTTTATGTGTGAGGGTAGTTGGTTAAAGAGTCGCGCTCCTTCAATAGTAAGCATTGTTTTGCCGTAATTTGTTCGATGCTTGGGTATGACAAGGAAGCTAGCTCGCCGAGTTCGGCGGTCGACAACATTTTTGCGTTTGGTGAATGTTAAGTTAGTGTGGATGTTTTTATTTACAAGTACGTGACGGGAACCGTCTAACTCTAGACAAAGCTGCCGCGCTATAGACAGAGAGGTTGATATAGCTGTAGGCGGTTAGCGCTCGCGCGTCCTGAATTGAAATTTATTCTGGAGTAGCAAGAGTCGCTACTCATTTAAATGATTTTGCGGAGTGAATCTTCTGTCATCATCATCATCATTTCAGCCATACCCATGATCGGGACGCTACATGGACATGTCCCTATTTTGGGTGAAAGTTTCATGCGATGTAATTTGCGTTTTTTTGCCATTTGGTTTGTTTTAACGATTCTATACGAAATGAATGCCTCTACGAATTTATTAAATTTTAAGTGATATTTTATTTAATAAATCGGCCAGGTGCGTGTCGGTCTCACGCAATGAGGGTTCCATACTACCACAAAATACCACATACATACACATAATACACTCATTCTTTTCTTGTGTTGTCTGTTTATACATATTCTGTGAAAATTTCAACTGGCTATCTATTACGGTTTGAAAGATAAAGCCGTTAGAAGGCAGGACGAACAGACAGACGGAGTAGGCTTAGTAATAGGGTCCCGTTTTTATACTTTGGGTACGGAACCCTAACAATACTTGTTTTATTTCTAGCACAATTTAAAAATATGGTAAAATAAAACAGAACAACCTGTATATTAATGTTTTGCTTTGACAATACGTCAAAATTTGACGTTACAGCAAAGCGTCGCGTCAGCACGCGTTCGTAATTTAAATCCGTGCCTTCTGATTGGCCAGAACGTTTACCAGTAGGGGGGAAGTTGACTCCTCCCACATTTTGCAGGCACCCTATATATATACGCAGCAAAATGAAATGTTGTAGAACCATGTCAAAATAATTGTATACAGGGCTACGTACATAGACTATGCTTATCGGAAAGGAGGTCATTGTACTCATCATTATGAAGATCTTTTACTATGGTAGCATCCCTGAAATTGCGAAAAAAAATCGGCTGTTCTACATTAAACGGTTATTGGCACTCGATAAAATGACACCGTGATAGACCACTGGATGGACCGACGACAACGTGAGAGTCGCTGGCATCCAGTGGATGCAAAAGGCAGGCTGTTGTTCAGTGTGGAGGTCTAAAGGGGAGGCCTGTGTTCAGAAGTGAAAGTCTTCCTGCTGATGATGATGATGAAGCCTGGCTAACCTGTCACCCATGAAAACTCAGTGGTCTTTTGAAGCCAGTCAAATGAGTTACACCCACAGAAAAGAGAAGTAGATAGAACGGAAATGAGAAGAAAAATCTTTTACCAGGCATTGTGAGTGAACCTTCATTGAACATTCTTATTTAGATGAACGCGTCGAACTCCACATCACAGTTGCTAACTGATTTCGAATGACTGACGTTTCATTTATATGGGTGCAATACAACAATTTTTTTATAAAAATGCCTTGACAGGCGTTCTAATTTAAACAATTTTTTTTTCTTACGATACCAAACTTATTGTGACAAAGTCCTATAATGGCATTGTAACTACAATTTCTTGTTGTTAGGAAACGTATTAAATCAATGGCTTAGACCAATGTCAGTCGTTACTTTTCCATGTTTCGTAAGATTTTTTTGAAGCAGCAATACGCTTGATGACTAATATTTTTTTATTACCTCATAAAAAAGCTGATCATAAATAGAGCCCGTCAACGAAAACAAAATTAAAATTAGTTCAAAAATAAATAAGTTATAAGCATTTAAATTTCATGCTAGACAGAGAGCGCACTATACTGAGCCGTGACGTCACGGCTCAGGAGCGCCATACAAATGCTATACTAACACACGCTTTGTGAGAAAGGGATAGAGCATCCCCTCCCTATCCCCACCTAAAACTTTAAACGCTCATATCTCAGAGATTTATCAGCCAATTTAATTTATTTTTTCAGTATGTGTAATGTATTTAGTTATATTCCTCGCTAAGCCGGTTATTTGTAATAAATTAAACATGAGGACACATGCCTATTGCAGGTTTAAATATTCAAGCCCCTATGAAATTGTACATATTTTGAAATACATACTTAAATAGATACTAACACCTAGATATAGAACAAACACAAATTTTTATCACATGAATGATTGTCCTAGGTGGGACTAGGTAGGTCCCCCATTTTTCTTCTTTATTCAGTCTGTTTCGTTTTTTTTAAAATACATATTTTATTTATATTATATCATTAACCTGAATACCAAATTTCATGTCCCTAAGATCAAAAACAAAGGACTTTCATACAAACTTTCAACCTCCATTTGCCCCCCTTAATTCGGCCCTTTCGTAAAATCCTTTCTTAATGGACCTCTACACCCCATAAGGAATCTACCTGCCAAATTTCAGCTTCGTAGGTCAAGTAGTTTTCGAGATTTCGTGTTTAATGAGTGAGTGAGTGAGTAGATGAATTTCGCTTTTATATATATAGACTAGCGACCCGCCCACGTGGCTTCGCACGGGTGTAATGTACGTGTGAAGCCGGGGCGGGGTGCTAGTTATATATATAAACCTTCCGTGAAAATGTATCTATCTAACTGATGGTGAAAACCGCATCAAAATCCGTCGCGTGGTTTACGAGGAGTTAGCGGCCATACAGACAGACAGACGCGGCAAGTGACTATGTAGAGATAGAGATAGAGAAGAGAAGAGATATATATATAGACTAGTAGACCTGACAGACGTTGTCCTGTCTTAGAACTGTCAAACACGCAAAGTCAAAATTACAAATCTTGGGTTTCATTATTGGAGTTTTAGTAAGGATCCCAATTTTTTTTGAAAATATAATATAGCCTATGTTAACCGGGGATAGTGTAGCTTCCCAACAGTGAAAGAATTTTGCAAATCGGTTCAGTAGTTTCGAAGCCTATTCAATGCAAACAAACAAACAATCAAATCTTTCCTCTTTATAATATTAGTATAGATAAGTAACCCTTACATATATGTCTGAACTTATTGGGGTTTTTAGACATTTCCTCGCGATGTTTACCTTCACAGTTTGCACTGCGTAAACCAGTGATTTCTCCATCAATGGTTAGAACAATAACCCCTATCCAATATTGAAACTTGTAATTACGATAAACGTTTACAATTCGCCGCGGCAAAGGTCGCCGACGATCATTGCGCACCCTCGCAGGGAACGCACGTGATGGTAAGCGCTAACGTGGGAACTCTCACATAATAGAATTGATGTCAAATTGTCGATATGTGCCTGAAAAATTAGTAAGAGAGCTGTATAGAAAAAAAAAGAGAATGGATAATCATCATCATTTCAGCCATAGGATGTCCACTGCTGGACATAGGCCTCCCCCATCGATCTCCAAAAAGAGGCGGTTGGAAGCGGCCTGCATCCAGCGTTTCCCTGCGGTCTCTTTTAGGTCGTCCGTCCATCTTGGTGGGTGGACGTCCTACGCTGTGCTTACCGGTCCGTGGTCTCCATTCCAGAACCTTTCGGCCCCATCGGCCATCTGTTATGCGTGCTATGTGCCTTGCCCACTGCCACTTCAACTTGCTAATCCGGTGGGCTATGTCGGTAACCTTCGTTCGTCTACGGATCTCCTCATTTCGGATTCGATCTCGTAGAGAAACCCCGAGCATAGCCCTCTCCATAGCTCGTTGTGCGACTTTGAGCTTGCTTATGAGTATGAATAATGGCGATAGTACATAGCATATCTCCCTTGGTTCTCTGGTCTGAGAGTAGTTTTTTTTTATGCAGTGTGTCAGCTATTGACCCACCAAGCAGTAGTGTGCACACAAATTCCGGATTGAGGTGGCATCTAATTGGCTAGTGGCTATCATTTGCACGAAAAAACCGGCCAAGTGCGTGTCGGGCTCGCGCAGTGAGGGTTCCATACCATCACATTGTTAGTTGTTGCGGTCACCCATCCAAGTACCGGACGCGCCCGACGTCGTTGATCGTACGAGAACCGGTGGTAATCAGAAATTTGACACCGACTCGCACTTGACCACTATTTATTATTTGTTATACTTTAGAGTGTGTACTATAATTTTGCTAATGAAGCCGTTAATAGGTAGGATAGACGGACGGACAAACACACAGACAGACAGACATCGTAGGCTTAGTAATAGAGTCCCGTTTTTACCTTCGGGTACGGAACGCTAAAAATGGGAAGGAGGGATTCAACCGCAAAGCAGTAGTGTGGAAAGGCTACTATGCAACACATTGTGGGGAAAAGCACAGAATAACTGTGTTAATCGATCGTCAACATAATAAATTACAGAACTGCATTACCAGGTCACTCTCATGACCCGGCGAAAAGTGAGAAGCCGTGACTAGTTTTTAACCGACGACCCAAAACTAGGAGGGTATTTTAGTTAGTGTAAATACACACTAACAAATCGTAGTCTTTACTACGATTTTATACTGTTAAAATGTGCAAGTTGAAGTGGCAATGGGCAGGCCACATCGCTCGAAGAACCGATAACCGATGGGGAAGAAAGGTTCTGGAGTGGAGACCACGAACCGGAAGACGCAGCGTAGGGAGGCCTCCCACTAGATGGACCGACGACATAGTAAGAGTCGCTGGCATCCAGTGGATGCAAAAGGCAGGCTGTCGTTCAGTGTGGAGGTTAAAGGGGGAGGCCTATGCTCAGCAGTGGACGTCTTCTGGCTGATGATGATGATGATGATGACTACGATTTGTAATTTATTAATAGTGATAAACCACATGAAATTATGTACTATTGCTAGCCAATCACAGTATATCAAGAGATTATTAAAAGTGGTTCTTCAAAAGGCGAGTTAATCGAGTCTTAAAGGGTCGGCAACGTATTTGTGATGCCTCTGGTGTTACAAGTATCCACAGGCGACGGCGACAGCTTACTATCGGGCAGCCCGTTTGCTTGTTTGCCACCTAAAAAAAAACCTGAATTTTAGCATAACCTCTCTATATTTTCTACTAGCAGACCTGACAGACGTTGTTCTGTCTTAGAACTGTCAAACACGCAAAGTCAAAATTACAAATCTTATTTTTTACACCTTTGGTTTCATTATTGGAGTTTCAGTAAGGATCCCTATTTTTTTTTGAAAATATATTATAGCCTATGTTAACCGGGGATAGTGTAGCTTCCCAACAGTGAAATAATTTTTCAAATCGGTTCAGTAGTTTCGGAGCCTATTCAATGCAAACAAACAAACAAACAAACAAACAAACAAACAATCAAATCTTTCCTCTTTATAATATTAGTATAGACTAGCTGACCTGACAGACGTTGTCCTGTCTTAGAACTGTCAAACACGCAAAGTCAAAATTTTAATACTTATTTTTTTACATCTTGGGTTACATTATTGGAGTTTTAGTAAGGATCTCCCTATTTTTTTTGGAAAATATAATATAGCCTATGTTACCCGGGGATAGTGTAGCTTCCCAACAGTGAAAGAATTTTTCGAATCGGTTCAATAGTTTCGGAGCCTATTCAATGCAAACAAACAAACAAACAATCAAATCTTTCCTCTTTATAATATTAGTATAGACTAGCTGAAACCCACTACTTCGTACGCGTAGAGCTCGGTCTTCGGCCTCGCTACTACAACCCGTTATAGCCTATGTGTTATTCTAATGTATAAGCTATATTATTGTAAACTTTCATTAAAATCCATTCGGTAGTTTTTGCGTGAAAGGAACAAACATCCATACATCCATACATACAAACTTTCGCGTTTATAATATTAGTAGGATCAAGTGACCCTGCGTCACCACAAGCTGGTAACCAAGGAGACGTTAAGTCGATCTATCGACCTATGCAGCCTTCACCATAACACCCACCTTGTTCACTGAATAACCCATAAACAGAGGTAGACTTCTATGCATCGCTGCCGATCGCAGCCGCGCGCGTCTGACGCGCGCGATTTGAAAATATATGTGAGATATGCAATTTGAGATATATGGCGACGTTAAGGTGGTACGTTTCACCTAAGGCAGAAAATTCAAAATTCAAACAGTTGAATTTTGAATTTTACTTGTAGCTAGGCCGGGTAATTATTTTAAAACTAGCTGACCTGACAGACGTTGACCTGTCTTAGAACTGTCAAACACACAAAGTCAAAATTGTAAATCTTATTTTTTTACACCTTGGGTTACATTATTGGAGTTTTAGTAAAGATCCCTATTTTTTTTGAAAATATAATATAGCCTATGTTAACCGGGGATAGTGTAGCTTCCCAACAGTGAAGGAATTTTTCAAATCGGTTCAGTAGTTTCGGAGCCTATTCAATGCAAACAAACAAACAAACAAACAAACAAATCTTTCCTCTTTATTATATTAGTATAGATGACACAGTGTTTGCGTAAATCATTGGTTGTTCTTTACATCATCATGTACAGCTATTTAACAGTAACGCACCATATTACTTACATTTGTCAATAAACCGTTTGAAACAGCAAAAATTAGTTTATTGACAAATGTAAGTAATAATGTGCATTAGAGATAAATAGCTTTACATGATTTTGTAAAGAATAATAATCAATTTGCGCTAACATCATGATCGTTTACAATAATTACCCGGCCTAGGAACAGGGACAAGAAAACTGTTTGAAATTTAAATTTTCCGCCATAGGTGAAACTTACCACCTTGTGCTTGTTATCGGAAGACGCAGCGTATAGGTAGGCCTCCCACTAGATGTACCGACTACATTGTGAGAGTCGCTGGCATCCAGTGGATGCAAAAGGCAGGCTGTCGTTCAGTGTGGAGGTTAAAGGGGGAAGCCTATTTTCAGCAGTGGACGTCTTCTGGCTGATGATGATGATGAAGGTGCTTGCAGACGCAAGGCTCCAGATGTCGTAAAAGGGTGAAGGAACTTAAGTGGAACTGGGCAGGACACATGGCCAGGCGTAGCGATGGGAGGTGGTGTACAGCCAATAACCGCGTGGTGGCCGAGACTAGGTTGGCGGAACCCAGGCCGACCGAGGATGAGGTGGACTGACGACATCAAAAATACTGTCGGGAACGAGTGGATGCGTACAGCGAGAGACCGGGGAGACTGGCATAAACAAAGTGGCCTATACCCAGCAGTGGGTCTATCAAGGCTGATGATGATGATGAGGCAGCTGTGCTTCCCTTGTCACGGTCGATTGCTGCCACCTGACGATGCCTAATCAACCCTTGTCATGCTCCATTGGACATCGGTAACGCACCACTTGCTATTAACTTTTAGGACAAATTTACATATTTGCGAGTACCTCTACCTACTTATTAGTCGACTTCAAAAAAAGAAGGGTCCTCAATTCGCTATTTTTGTTTGTTACCTAAAAATTTCTTCATTTATGAACCGTTATGATATTATTAATTTTTATTTGAAAGGATATACTTTTAGATTGGTCACGACATTTCGGTTCGTAACATCGTTTGTAGCGTAACGGTTTAGTCATTATCATCATATAACCTCCACACTGAACGACAGCCTGCCTTTTGCATTCACTGGGTGCCAGCGACTCTCACAATGTCGTCGGTCCATCTAGTGAGAGGCCTACCTACGCTGCGTCTTCCGGTTCGTGATCTCCACTCAAGAACCTTTCTTCCCCATCGGTTATCGGTTCTTCGAGTGATGTGGCCTACCCATTAACCACTTCAACTTGCAAATTTTAACAGCGTTTTATTTTAACGGCTTAGTAACAAACATCAACCATCAAATATTTTTTTAAAGACGATTTGTTGTGCTACAGAATATAGATGCCAATATGAACCGTACGGATTGTAAAAACTTAAATCATAAAACCGCATTCAAAGCGATCCATTTGTGTAGAAAAAAAAAAGAATCATTAAAAACAATTCTAAATTGGCGGAGTAATCGCGTAACAAACATACAAAAAAAAACATGCAATCGAATTGATAACCTCCTCCTTTTTGAAGTCGGTTAAAAACATAGATGCTAACGAAATAAAACACCACCCCACTTTTTAGGTTACCAGTGGCAAAAAATAAGACGCTTGGTTCTGTCTTTCAAAAAAAAAAAAACAGATTTTTTACGAAATGACATCTATGCTTACTATCAGACGAAATACCTGCTTTTGGTAGAGTTAGAATAAAGGTCAGCCTAAAATTCTAGAATAACTTCTACCTAGATAGATCTATTTGAAAGTCAAATGTTCTTATGTTAAATAATTTATATCTCTTTAAATAATTATTCAAATCTAATCGCAATGTAAATCAACACGAAAATATACTAAATCCTTAACCAGGAATATTTTCACTGCCCTTTGTACCTATTTATTCAAATTACTCTACCACCCCATAAGAAAATTTCAACACATCGCTCTCTGATTGGTCGCCATTTCCCTTTTACCCGCCAATGCGTTTCGGGAAAACTGAAAACTGTACTGTATATCTATTTCGCTCTGTCACGTGATGCTGAAGTTAGTTGTCACGCTCGCACGCAAGGGTTGAAACAACACGACGTTCAACACCAGTGTCTTCCAAGTTTAAACTATTGTCGGACGTTTATTGAACAAATAGAGGTTTTTATTTTAAATAAAGAACGCGCTGTCCACCATTGTTTGTGGCCAGTGTTTTACAAACAATTGTATAATCGATTCCAAAACATCGATACGATTTTGTGTTTTAAAAAAAGGTGTTGGAAAAGAGACATTGAAAAACGAAAGGCTAAAATGTATTTACAATTAAAACAGTCGATGCATCGTCGGACATACTAATACAGTGAAAAGTGATTTAAAAGTGAAAACACTACTACATTCCTCATAAAAAGTAAACACTTTTTCATGCTTTTAGCAGTTAACTGAACTTTTTTATAACGTGCCAGTGCTATCATACTTTTAAGAAACAAAAACAAATGAAGTTTTGACATTCGATATTTAAAAACGTTCAATCGAAATGTGTAACTTGGGGTCTAGGGATGTGACATAAGATTGTGAACAGTTCAAAAATGATAAGTGATTGAGTGAAGATGGAATACTCGTGGCATATGGAGGATGGACAAGAATCGAACGTGAGAACAACTAGACTTCAAAACAGGAATCAAGGTAAAATAATGTGTATATAGTGCATCATAGTGCATACTTAGATAAAATACATGAGTGCATATTCCTGAAGCAGCTGACAAAAATAGCGTTGGGTTAACTTTACGCAGAAATCAAAGCGCGCGGCTATTTCGCTCGCGTGTTTCTACATTTATGTAGATAAATGAAAGAACTGCGTAGCAGAAAAAAATCCTATTTCGTTCGTAAATACATTACAAGTAATCAGCTACGGAGTTCAGATTTAATAAACTCTCCCCAAAATAAATGTTTTGACAAACAATTTGTTAACAATATTTTTATTGTTTATACCTATACAAAATAGTCTTTCGTTTTTTTCACTCTAACTCCAAGATTTTTAATATTCAAAAAAAAAAATGCGAGACGTCCGCGCGCTTTTAGCTAACCTTGAAAATGTAGGTATATACGCCATAATCTGAATCCTTTGAGTAGGTATCCATTTCTAGGACCCGGGTATGTCCTAAAACTGCGACCAGAACCACCGGAGGATGGGCAGCAGCGTCCTATTAGTACACGGTGAATGTAATGCGATCCCCAAGCCGCCTGCCAAGCGTGGGGATTATGACCAACACACCTCTCTACGAGGGAGGCCTTTGTTCAGCAGTGGACGTTTACAGGCTGATGATGATGATGATATTTCTAGGATATGAATGCTCAGGGAGTCAGCGGCACCCTTTTATTGCTAAAATAACGTTGCAATGTCCCTTTGACACTGATTTAAATGATATCTAAGAATATTATACAGGAAACTTAATATTTTGCGTAATGTTTTCCACGTATCACTGCAAAATCTTGGGTGAATAAAAAAAATTATATGTTATGTCACCTGAGTCATTCGAGTATGTAATCATAGTAATGCCACAGAATCTGTGGTAATGTGTCGTGTTGCGATAAACGTGTGTGTGTGTGTGTGTGTGTGTGTGTGTCCAGTGAATGGAATACAATGGTTTACGAGATATATCACTCGATTTTTATAACGAGTGCCGTCAACATATTACATCTCTAATGTCTTAAAACTGTTAAACCTTACGTACAAAAACATCCGCGGAGATGTTACGGGTGAAAATCCTGCGGAGATTATATAGCAACACGACGTGATTGTGTTTTGACTACACACGGTACAAATTAGTCAAATCTCGCTCATCTGTCCATGTTGTATCGACACACAATTCGACATTGACAAGTGAAACTTGTCACATCCCTACTTTAGCAGTGCTAACTCCCTAGAGCACCCTAGAGTTTTGGAAAAACGTGGAAAAAAAAACATGTCGCCTCATTGTATTATTTTCCCAAACTTGTGTATTTTCGAGTGATAATGCTTTATAATTGTGGATTATCATTTATTAAGTGTTCGTTGACGTGCTCGAGTATGGGAAAGGGATATAACGGTGGTGCAACATGTATTTTCGTGTTGTTTCTAAACTCCATAGAAGTCTTTAGAAAAGCCTTCACCTCTTTACTAGGACATGCCTTTGACTTGACCGAGACTTACTTTGCTTCATTCTGACTTGTTTGACAACTGACGATATCTAATAATAATATATATAAATTAATAACTTTGGTAATTATTTGTCATAACCTTTTTTATTATTTTAGTCTGTGTTTTGACATTTAGTTAGTAATATTTAATGGGAGAGGCCATTGGCTCCCGAAACACAGTATTTATTACTAGTTCGGAGTCAATGGGTCCATATATTATTTAGTAAATTTTTATAATGCCCAATAAATTAATTTGTATATGTATTGTTTGTACTAATAAAACTTGTAATCTTAATACTTGACACTGGCAAATGCACAAGACGTGTGACGCCAAAATATCCAACAAAAATGTGAGCAATTTTATAGATAACTGCATAAATTGTTTTAATATCCTATTTTTTGTCCTAGAAAGGCTAATTAGCCTAATAGCTAGAAAGTGGTCACCCTGGCGGTCGCAACAGTTTCAGAAGCAGCCAGTTCGTTGACAAATGGAGCGTGCATGCAACGCACTTTCGTTCGAAATATGAATTCAAACATAGTATGTCAGACGTGTGGACTCTGAGATCTATGGGTTCCGGATATGTTTTATTTAAAATGTTAAAAAGTCAGACCTAAGCACTTAAAAAAAATTTGTAACCCACTGGTTTTCACCGATTTTATATATACGACACGGGAATTACTCACGTATGATTAATCCGATTATAGTTTCGACCGCATTCGGCGCATTTAAGACTCTTTGTAAACACTGTAATTAAAACTAAGTGCATATTTATGTGCAAATATTACGATAATTATTTTGCTAATACATAATAATTCATAATTCATTTATTCCTTGGGAGAGTAGGTCGAACAATTTACATTGTGATCTTATAATTAAACTAGTTTTCCGCCCCAGCTTTGCACGGGTATAGATTATAGCATATGCCACCCGGGGATAGAGTAGCTTCCCAACAGTGAAATAATTTTTCAAATCGGTTCAGTAGTTTCGAAGCCTATTTATTACAAACAAACAATCAAATCTTTCTTCTTTATAATATTAATATAGATTAAGTACACTACCTAGCATTCCGCGGTTTTAACTACCAGCAAGATTGATTGATTGATTGATTAACTCTTTATTGTTCACACCATGAAATTTGATACAGAGGACAAAAAACTCTTAAAAACTAGTGTAACAACTGGCGGCCTTATCGCTAAAAGCGATCTCTTCCAGGCAACCTTAGAATGGAAAGGATTTATAGAAGACGTAGAAGACGGGGTGTGCAATAGAGGATCGACTATAACATTTTTACTTATACCATACACATACATTCTAATAGTAATACACACTATTACTTAAAATTATTTAAAATAAATATACTAATAGATATGCAATTAATATGAATATATATATATATATATATATATGTTTCTTTTCGTATTATTTGTATCATTAATTATTACATAATTATATATATATATATATATAATAATTAATGAAAAGAAACCTTTAATGTTTTTTTTAAACCTTGCCCTGTTAAATAAATCAGTGTACGCAAGTAATATTTTATTTCCTGAAGCCATTTACAAAAGCTTAAATAGTTTTAAATGTCTCTGTTTAAGGCTTTTCATAAATTACGATGACTAAAGATTTATAAAGAGGGAAAGTTAGAGACGCTTTTAATCTTAGCCGGAAGTCGGGTCATTTTATGCTTCTAATAGAAATGTGCTAGTTTAGTTAACAATTTCTCTAACTACTCGATTGATTTTTAAGAAACATGGCATTTTTTTCAGATTAATAATAATAATATGAAATTTATATTGAATAAAAAGCATTTGAAAGCCATATGGATATCTAGAAATACGGAACCCAACATAATTATCTTTCATCAAGTTTCTTAGACGGCATTAATGCCTAATGTTGCGTGCAGACCAATGGCAATATGGATTAGTTTTTGTGGGAATTTACGTAGTTTTTCCAGCAATGTTTATTTCTAATCATATTTTATACTTTTTTCCGGGTTAGCCATGTATAGCTAAATCAATGAGTATTTTACCCTAAAAAACGGTGGAACTTGAAATGCTTTTATTTCTATTGCTTACATAATTGACAAATTATGAAAAAAAAAATACAACTCCAAGATTTTTCGCCGCCACATTGAACTGAAGATGCCTTTTTTAAATGACGTGGAAAACTTAACAGACAAAATACTTAATACGTCTAAACTACAAAGAATTTTATTTTTTATTTTTTTTCGTTTACCACTGCCACTTGCACTAAGCAAAATGATGCAGACGATGCGTAGTAGCTACTTGCTACTTGTACTGCGTATCGTCTGCAAGCCTTAAGGTCTTTATACCTTAAGGTACACTGCGTTTTAGGTAAGCAGCGAGCAAACGGATTAAATCTTGATAAGTAACGCGGAACCCTAACAACGCTCGTGTTTTTCCGACTGACCGCACATAGCCAAGCACGTTAATTGTCCATGATTAAACGTATTACTGACATCGGTGACATTTGTGTTCTTGTTTTTTTGCCACTTGTTTTTAGGGTTCCGTACCCCAAGGGTAAACATCGGGATTACAAACTATTACTAAGCCTACGCTGTCTGTCTGTCTGTCTGTCTGTCCTACTTATTAACGGCTGTATCTTTCGTAACTGTAATAGATAGCCAGTTGAAATGTTCACAGAATTACATATTATTTATTAATTTCATATTATAAATCCGAAGTAACATTACATATGTTACTTCGGATTTATTAAGAAATAATAATAAAGACAAAATTAAAACGAAAGGGGATCCCCATATAACAACCGTATTTTTTTTACGTATTTTTGTATTAGCTCTGATGTAAAAACAGTAATACGTACAAGCGTCAAACTTGGCATGATTATAGTACACACTCTAAAGTATAACAACAAATAATCAATAAAGGCCAAGTGCTAGTCGGTGTCAAATTTCTGTTCACCACCGGTTCTCGTACGATCACCGAAGTGAAGCAACGTCAGGCGCGGCCGGTACTTGGATCGGTGACCGCCTGGGCGTTGATGGGATGTTGTCTTTTTGCACTAAGATTTTGTTCTGAAGAACTGTTTGACCTGATGCCGGCGAACATGGGGCTCTTCAAAAGGCGAGTTAATAGATTCTTAAAGGGTCAGCAACGTATTTGTGATGCCTCTGGTGTTACAAGTATCGGTAGGCGACGGTGACTGCTTACTATCAGGCAGCCCGTCTGCTTGTTTACCACCTATGGCATAAAAAACAGCTGAACAGATTTTCTAACTTAGAACACTCTCGATCAAGCTGAATTACTTTTAATATTTTAAATTTTAAAGAAAACCCACTTTTTTACTTATGCTTAAATGTACCAGTCTGACAAGGCCCTTATAAAGTCCTTTTCATGAAAGAAGTCCCACGGCAAACAGCGGAACTAAATTTCCATGTTGTAGTTGTCAGGTGTTGTTACTGTGTTTGGACGCTAGTGAGATTTTTATTAATTTTCCATCGTTAAAGAGTCGTGGACGATGCCAAAAGTTGTTAAAGTTCTACTCGAGAAATGATACTGATAGTGATGGATACGCGATGACAGCGCCGCGTCTGGGGGACTTCAAACATGAAAAGCACTCTACAGCCGACATATTTAGCGCTCTTTTTTTTATTTTTTTTATTATAAATAGGCTTCCGGTTGGCCGCCAACTCGCCTGATGTTAAGCGATGATGCGGCCTACGATGGAGCACGGTTGCCTAGAAGAAACCTATTCACTCTCGACTTGAAACACCCAGATTGTAACTATCGGGGAACACCCACACAGGCAGCGAATTCCACAGATAATTTCACGCGCATAGATTTACCTTCATTATGGTTAAAATTTTCGTTTGCTGAACGAGACTCAATGGTTCTTACTTACAACTAAATTAAAAAAAAAATGTGCCTAAATTGACGAGTCCATAATAGGAGCATTTGTAGTATATATATGTATAATAAAAATTATTACGAATGTTTCGTTATGATAATAAATGATATTCTATTCTATTCTATTCAAGTCACCTTTCAAACAAAACAACTTAATCAGAATCGGTTCAGCCGTTTGGGACCTATGATGCCACAGACAACAGTACACAGACGTGTAATAAGCCCGAACGAATTACATTGTGGTGTTCTGTACGAAGTAACTATTATTCATTCTGTAACGGCAACGTGACGTCAGATGTCCACTGAAATTCAACTCGTCCCTGATAACTCTGTGATAATGAATTATTGGTATTTTGGCTTACGTTGTCTGAATTTTATTGGGATTTTGATGACGAATGTATAATTTTTTTATATAAATTACACGGGAATTTGTTACGTATGATTAAGCCCGTTACTCCGAATATAGTCAGTGCAAAGCCAGACGCAACCGTGCGCGCGCATTCTCCTTGAAAAAGACCGTCTAATGCGGTTGAAACTATAGTCGGAGTGACCGGCTTAATCTTACGTGAGTAATTTCCGTGTAATATAAATAAAATGTGTGATAACCACTTCAGTTTCCATACGAATGTAGAACTTTTTAATTTAATCCTTTTAATCCTTTTTTTCCGGAACTCTTAATCCCAGCAAACAATTTCACCGCAGTCATAATCAGTTGCAACCTTTGATCATTACATAGTTTGGATCTGCCTTAAGCTCGAGCTAGCACTGAAATAAGCCTGCCAAAAACTGAAGAGTACGTATTGCACACGCTGACCATATTCTTACCAGTTCTACAAACGCACTATGACATTAATATGACGGAATCACGACAGAACTAATGAGAGCGGGTGTAAAACCCATACTTTTAGCCCTCCAGAAGTTATTTACTCGATGGTACTACGCCTGAAGCATGGCACAGGAGTGTGGTGGTGCTCTTCTTCAAAAAAAGGTGATAACACCTTATTGAAGAATTATAGACCCATCTCACTCCTGAGCCATGTGTACAAGTTGTTCTCTAGAGTAATTACGAACCGTCTCGAAAGCAGGTTTGATGACTTTTAGACTCCCGAACAAGCCGGTTTCCGTAAAGGCTGGAGCACAATAGACCGCATACACACCCTCCGCCATATTATACAGAAGACTGAGGAGTATAATCGGCCCTTATATCTAGCGTTTGTGAACTATGAAAAAGCCTTCGATTCAATCGATACCTGGACAGTATTGCAGTCCCTCCAGCGATGTCATATCGACTATAGGTATATCGAAGTGTTGAAGTGTTTGTATAGAAACGCCACCATGTCGATCCGATTACAGGACGAGAGCACGGAACCAATCCAACTGCAGAAAGGCGTGAGACAGGGAGATGTTATCTCTCCGAAACTGTTCACGAACGCGTTGGAGGACGTTTTCAAGCTCTTGGACTGGAACGGATTAGGCATCAACATCAATGGCGAATACATCACTCACCTTCGTTTTGCCGATGATATAGGTATCATAAAATCGCTGAAAGACCTCAATACAATGTTCAGCGACCTCAGTAGCGTTTCCCAAAAGAAGTGTCAAATCATGTCCAACGTCCATGTTGTACCCATGCTGGTAGTCGTTGGGAACGATACTCTCGAAGTTGTTCACCATTGCACCTATCTTGGACAGATTGTTAAGTTAGGTAAGTCCAACTTAGGCAAAGAGGTCGCCCGAAGAATCCAACTGGGATGGGCAGCGTTCGGGAAACTACGTGACATCTTCTCGTCCAAAATACCACAGTGCCTAAAGACAAGGGTTTTTAACCAGTGTGTGTTGCGACTGATGACTTATGGTGCTGAGACGTGGTCCTTAACTGTTGGCCTTTTGGAAAAACTCAGAGTCACACAGCAGGCAATGGAGAGAGCTATGCTCGGAGTTTCTTTGCGCGATAGAATCTGGAACGTGGATATTCGCCAAAGAACCAGAGTCACCGACATAGCTGTTAAAATTTGCAAGTTGAAGTGGCAATGGGCAGGCCACAATGGACGACCAACGGGGTGTCACTGCTAAAAGGGTAACTGTAGGTACACTTAAATTATTTTTTGCTGAGGTCCAGACATCAAATATTGCTGTGTTGTTGCGTGATTATTTAATCACGCGTGAGTACAGAAAACCGCTGAAATCGTTTACATATCATGCAGCCCTTAATTTTCCCTGTAAACCTATTTCCACCTGCCACCACCCTCTATTTACCCCTATTAATGGCAAATCACTCGCTTGATTGCACACTGCACCCTTTTTGATTGTGTTTATAATTTGGTGATACCTAATCAACACAAAAACGTGATTCCGTACATACAAAAAAGTTTTTGGGGTTCCTTAATGATAAGTATAATCCTTTTAAAGTATAAATTGTTTTTTAAACCCCCGATAAAATAGCTGATAGTCTTAAAACGGCTGAACACTCTGGATCAAGCCACTTTTCAAACTATTATTATTTATTGTTTGTAAACGTGCTCGAGTGTAGGTAAGTAATATAACGAGGTGAAATACGAGTCGTTTCGTATTGATTCCAAAATTCCATAGAAGCATTAGTAAAGTCTACGATCTCCACCACTTTATTAGGGCATAACTTTGGCTTGACCGTGTCTAACTTTGCTTGATTCTGACTTGTTTAATGAAATCAAATAAAAGTATTAATATTTTACACTGGTAAATGCACAAAACGTGCGACGCCAAATTTTCTCAAGAGAGAAGAAGGAAAAAAAATGCTTACCAGGAAGTAAGGAAAACAAAGGAGTATTTCAGCTATGGCAGGTAATTAAAATTTCAAATTTTTGGTCCTAGAAGCTAGGCCGGGTAATTATGTTAAAATGACACAGTGTTTGCGCAAATTGTTAGTTGTTCTTCACATTATCATGTACAGCTATTTGACAGTAACGCACCATATTACTTACATTTGTCAATACACCGTTTGAAACAGCAAAAAGTTTGTTGAGAAATGTCAGTTATAATGTGCATTAAAGATTTGATGTTGACATGATTTTGTAAAGAATAATAATCAATTTGCGCAAACATCATGATCGTTTACAATAATTACCCGGCCTAGCTACAAGGACAAAATTTGAAATTTGAATTTCCCGCCATTTGTGAAACGAACCACCTTAAGACGCTCTTTTCCAACTTTTTGCAATTTTGGTAATTCTAGTTTAAGTGTGTCTACTTCCATGGTTAGATTAAAATTATAAAAATGGTGTCATAACAAAATTTAATGTATTATCTAGGAAACCCAAGAGACCATTTCGCTCGATAGAAAAAATAAGTAGCACTGATTTGCGCTTTTATCCCTGCTTTTTTTTATTCATTTAATTACTTTTTTATTAAATTATGTCTGCGATATCTTGATATATGGATTTCATAATTATGAAGGAAACCGGTGAGGTACATTTTACATTACAGCTATACTTTTCAAAAAATATGAGAAAAAACTTAACGCACGACTGTGTGTAAGCGCCATGATTTTGCTCCGCTATATGCGACTTTAATGCAATAAACCAAACATTATGGTCATCTGTAGTAATAAGCGTTGCTTAAAACTGGGAAAACTTCGCCTTAAAGCTTAGTGCTAGATTTAACCCAGTTACCCTAAAAACACAAACACCAGGTCGCATTTTACGGATCACCAAGCACACCTCACCGGTGGAGTTTCACACAATTATTACAATTAAGTATATCGATAGGGCACTGCGCAGTCAACCGAGTGATTTGCCATTAATAGGGGTAGATATAGGGTCCGGACAGGTGGAAAACAGACCGTTGTTTGTCATGGTAGACTTCGCTATCCTCATCTATACTATACTAGCTGAATCCCGCTACTTCGTACGCGTAGAGCTCGGCCTTCGGCCTCGCTACTATAAACCTATATGCTATAAACCTCACGGAGCCCGAGACCTTTCTAACGAATGCAAAACCGTGGAAATCGGTTCGTGCGTTCTGGAGTTATAGCGTCAGGAAAGAAAACCCGACTTATTTTTATATAGTAGAATAATATATACTATATTATAATATATTATAATATATACTATACTATAATATATACTATACCTCTAGTATAATAATCTTTGACTATACTAAACCGATTTGAAACATTATTTCACTATTGGGAAGCTACACTATCCCCGGGTAACATAGGCTATAATCTATACCCGTGCGAAGCTGGGGCGGACCGCTAGTATCAGAATAAAACCGGCCAAGAGCGAGTCAGCACACAACTTGTTGGCTACTAAAGTACAAAAAAAAATGTGCAAAATGACTACATCCCATCAACGCCCAGGCAGTCGCCCATCCAAGTACCGGCCGCGCCCGACGTTGCTTCACTTCAGTGATCTTTTTTTTATAAATAATAGGCTTACGTTTGACCACCGTCTCGCCTGATGTTTAGAGATCGTACGAGAACCGGCAGTGAAAAGAAATTTGACACCGAATCACACTTGGCCATTATTTATTATGTGTTGTTATACTTTAGAGTGTGTACTATAATCGTGCCAAGTTTGACGCTTGTATGGATTACCGTTTTTACATTAGAGCTAATACAAAAATACGTTAAGAAAATACGTTTGTTGTATGGGGACCCCTAGTTTATTTAAATTTTTTGACATTTTTATTATTTCTTAATTAATCCGCCGTAACATTACGTCATATTCTGTGAAAAATTCAACTGGCTATTACGGTTCGAAAGGTACAGCCGCTTAAAGGTATAACGGACAAACGGACAGACGGAGAGACAGACAGCGTAGGCGTAGGCCTATTAGGGTCCCATTTTTACCCTTTGTGCATGGAACCCTAAATTGGAGGCATTTGAACAAGAACGATAATTGTACTCCGGCATATCTCCCTTGCCTCAACCCACTCGACAAACATGATGGTGATGGTATCTCGTTGTTCCAGGTCCAGGGTTAATCGACGAGCTGGACTTCGAAGCTTACATGGGCCCGGTCGGAGAGGGGTGCTACGCTCCACATTCCCTCGAAGCACGAAGAACTGGGTTTGTATTACTATTGCTACAACTGGCTATCTATTACGCTTCGAAATATACAGCCGTTAATAGGTAGGACAGACGGACGGGCAGACAGACAGACATCGAAGGCTTAGTAATAGGGTCCCGTTTTTACCCTTTGGATACAGAACCCTAAAAACCCGCCACGCATTGTTCTCAGTGTAAAAATGCCCATAATACAAATGTATTGGGTGCCACCGCCGTTTTCGCGTATTCTGTAGCCAACGTCTGAGACCAAGCTAGTTGGTCTTAAGCGCCCCAACTTTCTATAGTTGCTATGGCAATTGATTCAAAATAATTCTGCGGTTCCGTTGCCGAATATTTCTGCCGCTTTCTACAGGCAGCGTACTCCACCGCTGCTGCCGCTGTGCGGACCACAGACCTCGTTTTTTTGTCTATGGTACGGACGGGTTAACTTAGCTGCGTGGCCGCGACAGTGCTGAACTGCTGACACTGCTGACTCAAGTAGCTACCCCATTAGGAACTTGCCGTTTTTTCATAGATATATACTTTTGCCAACTGTTTTTGTAGCATAACGGTATCTATTTTCTGCAGAGGTCACCAGCTCCCAGAGAGTCCCCCAGACTCCGGCTCCGAGAACCCGTACAGCCCATCCGAAGGCCAGATGTCTGCTATATCAGTCCCGCCAGTCCTCGGCTCCGATTACATGCTGGTACATGATCACCTGCCTCCGCATGAAATCCTGACTCAGAACGGAGACTATATCTATGAAGAGTTGAAGAATGACGACGTTCTGAGGAGTAACTTGAATGACGTGGTGGTATTACCGCAAGTAAGAATTATTGTATTATTTTGACTGCCTCATTTCTGGTTAGATCTCGTAGAGAAACCCCGAGCAACGACCATAGGTCGTTGTGTGATTTTGAGCTTGTTTATGAGGCCCATAATGAGAGACCACGTTACAATGCCGTATGTCATCACTGGAAACACACCCTAGTCGAAGACTTTCGTCTTATGGCACTGAGGTATTTCGGACGAGAAGACGTTGCGAATCAGAAATGAAGAGATCCGTAAACGAACGAAAGCTACCGACATAGCCCGCCGGATTAGCAAGATGAAGTGGCAGTGGGCAGGGCATATATCACGCAGAACAGATAGCCGGTGGGGCCGAAAAGTTCTCGAATGTAGACCAATAACCGGTAAGCGCAGCGTAGGACGTCCACCCACAAGATGGACAGACGACCTAAAAGAGACGGCAGAAAAGCGCTGGATGCAGGTCGCTTCTAACCGGCCCTTTTGGCTAAAATGATGTTGATGATTTTGACTTCCCCGGTGACCCAGTTGGTAGTGAACCTGTCGTCTGCGTTTGGAGGCGTGGGTTCGATTCCCACAAAAGACAAACATTCATTTGATGAACATTTGTGTTTGTTCTATATCTGGGCGTTACTATCTATTTAAGTATGTATGTATCAGTCTCAAGTCCAAGCGCAGAAGGCAGGTTCACTACCAAACGGGTCACCGGGCCGGGGCAGTCAATGCAACAATGCCATTTCTTTGTAACAGCAATTTTTGTGTAACTTGCCCTGTCTCAGAAATATAATGTTACTAATTTGTACACTCACTTTTAACTATATCGTAAGGTGCTTGCACAGGATCCGAGCATAGTGGAGCTGGGCATCAGGTCAGTTCGCCATGACCTGGACCTGGAGGGGATGTACCAGAGCAGATACTCGCAGCTGGGATTGGAACAAGGCATGATAAGGTATTTTACTAGTTTAAAGTAAATTTTATGGACCCGGGTATGTCCTACTGCGACCAGAACCACCGGAGGGCGGGCAGCAGCGTCCTATTAGCACACGGCGTACGTACTGCAATCTCCAAGCCGCCTGCCAAGCGTGGGGATTATGGCAAAACCCCTCTCTAACAGGGAGGCCTTTGTCCAATAGTGGACGTTTAATGGCTGCTGCTGATGATGATGAAAGGAAATTTTGCAGCGCTACTTTGGGAAGAAAGGTTCTTGAGTGGAGACCACGAACTGGAAGACGCAGCGTAGGACCTCCCACTAGATGAACCGACGACATTGTGAGAGTCGTGGGCATCCAGTGGATGCAGATGTCAGGCTGTCGTTCAGTGTGGAGGTCTAAGGTGGAATTCCACAGACGACTGCAGACCGCAGACGCCGCTTGCTCAAAGCTCAATGACTTACTTAAAATTGCCTTAATCTATACTAATATTCTAAAGAGGAAAGATTTGATTGTTTGTTTGTTTGCCTTGAATAGGCTCCGAAACTACTGAACCGATTTGAAAAATTCTTTCACTGTTGGGAAGCCACACTATCCCCGGGTAACATAGGCTATAATCTATACCCGTGCGAAGCTGGGCTGGACCGCTAGTTAAGAATATTTCTGAAGTAGTTTTCTTTTTGACTATACCATAAATAGTATATATTATTATTTTATGTTGGTATGATGCACCTCTAAAATTTGGTTGTTTGCGGACGAATTTTTCTGTGGCCAACAATTTCTGAACTATGATGATTGTGGCCAAAGTATTGAGATTTTCAAATTTTACAAGATAATTGTCAAAGTCGTTAAACAAGTCGGGGTCAACCAAAGTAAGTCACGGTTAAGTCAAAGTCATGCCCTAGTAATATGGTAGGGACTGTGGATATTAACCGTCTTACCACAAAAGATTTAAGAACGCTTTAGACATGTGTTTAGCAATTGTTTCACTGCGAAAAATATGCTAAACACTTGTCTAAAGTGTGCTTAAATCTTTTGTGGTAAGACGGTAAGTGTTCTTAAACGTGTTCTAGTGAAGGAAATTTATGTATACAAACTCCTTGATTAAAACAAATAATGTTTTTTTTTCCACCAGCCCGCAGCTCGTTGCAATAGGCCACGAAGGCTTGACCCCAGTGTACACCAACCTTCAAGAGCCCAACCCTAAGAGGAGAAAGCACGAAGAATCAAACAATGTCAAATGTGAACCAGGTCAGTAACTTAAATGGTCTTACTTATGGTCTGTCAAATATAGGATGATAAAGTTATACCTATGATTATTTACGGGATATTTACCGTGGTAAGGTTGTGGAATGAGCACAACCACAACCACACCACGGTAAATATCCCGTAAATAATCATATAACTTTAGTGAATAACCGTGATAGTTTAAAATAGGATGATAATTTTGACAGGTCACGCCCCATTTTTTCAGCATAACCATGCTATGCAACTATCGATTCCAAGTTCTATGAGAATAATATCGATGATCTAATATGTTCATTATCGATTATACACTACCTCATCCTTACTGTGAGCTGTCAAAATCATCATCCTATTTTAGACAAAGCATGAGTACCAAAAAATCTTTCAGAGCGCCTGGCGTGACCAAAATGCTGGCGTGTTTCTGGCTCAACGCATAAGCATTGCCATTCAGTGTGGTAATTCCGCCAGCATGCTGGGTACGCTGCCAACTGGTAGTGGGCTTGAGCATTTGGATTGTCTTTAGACCTTCAACGGTATATGGGCTGTCTAACTGTATTTGTAGTGTCAGTATAAGCTTGTATTACATACCTATTATTTATTATATTTATTTTCAAAGCCTACCCTTTTACAAAAGGTCTTTCTACCAAGCTTCACCATGAAGCGTCTTATAGTGCTAACAGACGCTCGAACGCGGCTGACCTCAACCGCCGTCTGACCAAAGGGAGAGAAAGAGAGGGAAATATGATATTCTCACTCTTCCCTCCCGTTGGTTGGAAGGCGGTCCGTCAGCCGCGTTCGAGCGTCTGTTAGCACTATTAAAAAAGGGTGTCAACAACCACTCAGGGATGGCAATTCAAAAATTTGACGAACAAAAGATTGTGTGCAAAATTGCAATTAAAAAATTTGGAGGCCGACACGATTAGGACCGTAGCTCACTGTCTGATAGACCATTATAAATATTGTTTATAATATCTTGTGAAGGTGCTTGTGAACGATGCGAAGTAGCTTGCTAGTGCAGGTAACAAAGGAGGCGTTCAAACGTAACGCACAACGCGTACAACTCGCGTGCGTACTCGCGCGACTGTTCGAACGAGACAAACGATGCGCAGTGGACGTCGCTTGAGTAACGCGGGGAAACGAAGCTTCACTTGCGCAAGGACTAGCACTTTCACTGCCACTTTCACTAAGCACAGTTGCAGACGATGCGTAGTAGGCACTTGCTACTTGTACTACGCGTCTGTAAGCGCCTTAACTCATTTTCCTTGTATTGAATCTCCCCCAGCGGCACTATCCCCCGAGTCCACCCCTGCGCGTCCGGCGCCTCCCTCCGTGGATGGGTCAGAGGCAGGAGACGACGTGCCGCAGCAGTGCATCCGGTTCGCAGCCTTTCAGCAGCCCGCCTGGCACGCACTCCTGGACTGCAACCTGAAGCCGCTGTCAGTATTGCATTTAGTCAGTCACTAAGACTTAATTTCCTATTATGACGTCGGTCGCACGTACGAATGTACATTGCAACGCAACGCACTGCGACGTTATTGATCAACGAAACGGGAATTTAAATTATAGCGCAACATAACAGATGGGTTGGCCTGGGTGTGATGTTGTCTTTTTGCACTACTTTTTTGTACTTTAGTAGTTAACAATTTATGTAGTATTTCGGAACCCTTAGTGCGCGAGCCCGACTCGCACTTGGCCATTTTTACTATATAATTCGTGGTTGTTTATTTTTATAATAGATAGGCTTGCGCTTCGACTCTATCTTGCCTGATGTTAAGTGATGATGCGGTCTACCAAGGAGCACGCTTGCCTAGAAGAAACCGATTCACTCTCGACTTCAAGACACCCAGATTGTAACTAACGGGGAACACCCATTCAGGCAGCGAATTCCACAGACTAGCAGTTCGCAAAATAAATGTGGAATCAAAGCGCTTCGTACGGGTTTTCGGAATATCAACCATAAAACGGTGTTTATTTTTCGTGCCCGCTGTGGTAGTCCGATAGAAAAATGCAGGAGGGAATTAGATCATGCAGATCTGATGCACACTCTCCGAAATGTATCCGATAAAAAAAACGATAGACTAGCAACTTTGCGTCGATGTTCTAGACTAAGAAGGTTAGTCTGAACCAGGGATTCAATGCTGATGAGCCGCTTGTTGTTTCTTTCAGACAACCCCCATCGTACGTGGTGGGGGCGGACAAAGGCTTCAACTACTCTCAGATCGATGAAGCCTTTGTGTGCCAGAAGAAAAACCACTTCCAGGTTAGTTCTGATTGAGACCCTGTTTTTTTTTTAAATAGTTGAAGAAATATTAAATTATAACAGTAGAAAAAGTTACAAAAGAAAAAAAAAATAGATTTGATGTGTTAAATAATAGATAGAAAGTTTAATAATAGAAAAAACACTATAACGAAAAAATAATATACTAGATTTGAAGTGTCTAGGAAACACCGCGGACGGTTGGGGCCGAAAGGTTCTCGAATAGAGACCACAGACCAGTAAGCGCAGCGTAGGACGTCCAGCCACTGCCCACAAGATGGACAGACGACCTAAAAGAGATCGCAGGGAAACGCTGAATGCAGGCCGCTTCCAACCGGCCCTTTTGAGATCGATGGGGGAGGCCTAGAATAGAATAGAATCATTTATTGGCCATAAAACATTCGTTACACTAGGCTACTGGCAGGTTAGACTGGGCTACTGGCAGATTAGCAGTTGTCCAGCAGTGGAAGCCCTATGGCTGAAATGATGATGATGAGGCAAAAAGATCGCGAAGAAAGAACTGATTTATGATATGTGGCTGAGCTTACAAGAGGTGGCGGCTAGTACGATGATAAAACCGCGGTGCAGGAACCAGATCAAACAGTATAAATAAGCCCTAAACCCTAAGTCCCTTCTAGTTTTTAAGTCATTACTTTCTGTACAGGTGACGTGTCAGATCCAGATGCAAGGTGACCCTCATTACGTGAAGTCCACTGAAGGATTCAAGAAAATCAGTAACTTCTGCTTACATTTCTACGGAGTCAAGGTCAGTGACCTTATTCTTTCTTGTAACCTGTGACCCTTTCCATTCTTGTAACCCTTAACCCTACCTTAAGGGAACCTGTGACCTTACCTTTTCTTGTAACCTTTGACCCTACCTTTATTATAAGCTGTGACTCAACCTTTTTCTTAGAACCTATGACTCTACTTTTTTTTTATAACCAGTTACTTTACCTTGTAACCTGTGATCCTAGATTTTCTTGTTATCTGTGACTACCTTTTCTTGTAACCTGTGACCCTACATTTTCTTGTAACCTCTGACCCTACATTTATTGTAACCCGTGACCCTAAATTTTCTTGTGACCTGTGACCATACGTTTTCTTGTAAGCTGTGATGTGACCCTACCCTTTCTTGTAACCTGTAAACCCTACCTCAATGTCAACCCTTCATGCAACTATAGAACTTATACTAGGAGTGCCCTGTGGTTTGTCCCGCTGTTCTATAGGACCCGTTTTCCTTTCCAGGATAAAAAGATGTCAGATCCATGGTATCAGCTATATACATTCTTACCAAATTTCATCTAAATCCATATTAATTAAAGACTGGTGAAGCCTCCACCACTTAGTACCACCACTCTAGAGTATGACTTAGATTTGACCGTGACTAGCTTTGCTTGACTCTAACTGTGACTATGACTTGTTTGACTATATTTCATAAAACTTGAAAATATTTCCTGAAATAGTTTATCTTTCCGGGATAAAAAGCCAGTGCATGCAATGCATTTGTGGTGGATTAGGGCCCATCCTATCTCCCTCTCTCTTGGAGAGAGGGTCTGTATCCCAGAAGTGGGAACATGACAGGCTGAAATGATGACTGGTGTGTTATATCCTGTTTATTTTATTTCAGGCTGAAGATCCGAGTCAAGAAGTGCGGGTAGAACAAAGTCAGTCGGATAGAACAAAGAAACCGTTTCATCCTGTCCCGTAAGTCCCATTCTCCACTTGAACGAAACCGCTCCTGTATACAGAGTGTTCGGTTAAACGACCGACGTGCATATCCGAGAATATTGTACTCACCAATATGAACAACATTTACTATAGGATATAAATAAAAGTTTTTTTTTTTTTTTTTTTATTTAAATTAGGACGGCTGTCTAGGCATTTTCGTAAGAAATTTGTTTTAGCCAGTTGCACCCATATAAACGAAACGTCAGTCATTCGAAATCAGTTAGCTTGCAGTTAGCTACTTTGATGCGGACAAAGAACTTTGAGACCTAATCCAAAAAGGTAAGGTCCAAGTTCTATGGATGCGGAGTTCGACGCGTTGATCTAAACAAGAATGTTCAATCTAGGTGTTCCGATCTTCATCTTCTTTCATATATTCATGTGGGCAAGTAGTTGATTCTACTATAATTATCTAGTTATTTATGCATAAATGTTTTATTTTATTTTTTACATTGTGCATAGTTTCATGCACTTACCCTAGAATTTAGAAGGTTCCAAAGGATTAGATGGGGTGGATAGAACGAATGAACTTCTTACGAAGGGTTCCTTGTATTACTAAGGAACAGACATAATTCAATAACAAATTATTTGGACACTTGGAGACGCTCACACTCTCTCTCTCTCAATCTCACTTTCTCTTACACACACACACTTGCTCTCACACTCTCTCTTGGAGATGCTCGAAGGTATACGACACCAATAGATTAATTACCTTACAGGGTGGAACTCCGTCGCGAAGGAACAAAGATCACTGTTGGTCGTCTCCATTTCGCCGAAACTACTAACAACAACATGCGCAAGAAAGGACGACCAAATCCCGACCAACGACACTTTCAATTAGTCGTCGCGTTGAGAGCGCATACAGCGCATGCTGACTATATAATCGCTGCGCATGCTAGCGACAGGATTATTGTCAGGGTAAGTCGACCAAACGATTAGCTTAGGTTATTTATTATTGGGGCAAGTGCCTTTATTAACTAAACAAAATACAAATGTTCAAGCCCACTACCAGTTGGCAGCGTACCCAGCATGCTGGCGTCATTACCAAGCTGGGTGGCAATGCTTATGGGATGAGCCAGTAACACGCCAGTATTTTGGTCACGTAACGCACTAACCAGGTGCTCTGAAATATTTTTGATAATGAGGTGAGCTCCCGGTCCCCAAGGGCCCAATGTCTCGACCCCAAATGCCTCAAATATGTAACCACTGCCGAGGTTAGCATATTTGCGTCGTTATTATTAAGTTATTTGAATGAATAAAGAAAACATACTATGGAAGAGCAAATCCTGAAATTTCTTTCTTCTTTTCTTTCTAATTAATTTGTCGTCGCGTTGAAAGTGCACGCAAGCGCAAAACTACACAACATATTATCCCACAGGCATCGAACCCAGGCCAGTTCGAGTCTGACTGTCCCGAGAGCTGGTGGCAGCGCGGAGTCTCCGAGAACAGTGTCCACTTCAACGGACGGGTCGGCATCAACACTGACCGGCCGGACGAGTCGTGCGTCGTAAACGGTGAGTCATTTAATGGGAGCTGGTTTGCGTAAGCGTTTAGTTGGTTCGTGTAAACATTTAGTTGGTTTGCGTAAACGTTTAGTTGTATTGCGTAAACGTTTAGTTGGTTTGCGTAAAATAGTTGGTTTGCGTAAACGTTTAGTTGGTTCGTGAAAATGTTTAGTTGGTTTGTGTAAACGTTTAGTTGGTTTGCGTAAATGTTAAATTAGTTTGTGTAAGCGTTTAGTTGGTTTGCGTAAATGTTTAGTTGGTTTACGTAAATTAGTTCGTGTAAAAGTTTAGTTGGTTTGCGTAAATGGTGAGTTGGTTTGCGTAAAGGGCGAGTTGGATTGTGTAAACGTTTATTGATTTGCATGAAAAGATGGTTTGCGTAAAAATTTAGTTGGATTGCGTAATTATTTAGTTGGTTGTATAAATTTTAATATGGTTTGCGCAAATAGTGATTAGGTTTGCTTAAATAGTAAGCTAGTGTAGGTGAATAGGGTATTTGACTACTTTTGGGAAACTATTGCACATTATTGTCTGATATAAAATAATGTATACTGCATTTATATTTTCTGGATATCAGTCGTATTTGCGATATAAATCGATGTTAAAGTTTGAATAAAAAAAGATCGCGCCAAAACGCAGACCTGTGTCATAGCTCCGATCACGTGACTAATTGACGTCACACAAAACAAAACAACTGCAGCCAGGCTGCAAAAGTTTGATGATTAATTAATTTCTAATAGAAGTAATGGTTTATAAATATTGTGTAGTGCCAAAATGTACAAATACTTCCATAAAGACACCCGAAAAAATATTTGTTCCTGTTCCAATGGACCCAAAACTCCCCATAACTCGAAAAAAGTGGTTGGAATCAATCTAAGGTTGGAACTAAGTAGCTCGTAGAGAACCCAAAAGTATTGGAGCTAATTCAAGTGTTTCTATGTGCGAAGATCATTTTGAGGTACATATTTGAGTCTATATATTTCTATTATAATTTGTGTTTTTATTGCATTACTATTTTATGTACTGTTACTTTCTTTTTAAACATTGTAAAGACATAACCTAACAAAATAGTGATATCCACTTACTACAACATACTTTTTGTACAACTTGATTGAATGTTTTGCTTGGAGAACAATTAAAAATTAATACTGACATTGTAGTTTTTACGTTTTGAGTTCTGCAGCGTAGAAACAATGACGTGGATTATTATTAAAGAAATATGCAACCATAAAAACATTAATTTTGGGTAAGTTACTGCTGTCTGCTTGCACAAAATGTTTCTCCATTCTTCTCACATTTAACCTCCGGACTGTTTTTGGTGAAAATTTCTGGATAAATCGCTCTCAAAATAGCTTTACAACATTAAATTCGCAAATATCAATACATAATCTGTTTGTTTAGATTTGTGTGACGTCACTAGGGATGAAGCCAGTTACAGACCGTTTTCGATCACGTGATCAAATGTCGAAAATACAGTTATTTTAATCGCGTTTTTTACAAAAAATAAGCATATTTTTATCAAAAAATCAATGAAATATGCTTTTTCATTATGTCATGTTTATGGATGGCGTCAATTGGCATAATATTTTTAATACAGTCAAGTACCCTATTATGAGGTGGTTTGCGTAAGTAATTAGTTAAATAGCTCAAATGATAAATTGGCTTGCATTGTCCTTTGTGGTACCTATCCTAAGTTTTATACCAGCGAAAAGACATCTTGTGTGGTATATTACACATTCGCTTAACACATTTTTCATGCCACCCACTATGCTAATGATATTTTATTGCAGGTAACCTCAAAGTGATGGGTCAAATTCTCCACCCGTCCGACGCCAGAGCAAAACACAACATAGAAGAGTTGGACACCGCACAGCAACTGAAGAACGTTCAGAGCATCAGAGTGGTGAAGTAAGTAGCTCTGCCCAAAATAACTATAAGCTTAGTGACCAGTCTTAATGTCAGAATTTTTTGCCAACCAAGAGCTCCATGCCGTAGCTAGGCGGTTGTTGGTTTAGTATCAGGTGACCCAAGCCCGCGGTTGCACATAGTTGTAAATTCCACTCACGGTCAGTATCCTACCCATAGAACACCCATTCAGGCCGCGCATTCCACAGACTAGCAGTTCGCACAATAAAAGTGGAATCAAAGTGCTTCAACCATAAAGCGGTGACGATTCTTCGTACCCATACTGGCAGTCCGATAGAAAAATGGGCAGGAGGGAACCAGATCATGCAGATCCGATGCACACTCTCCGAAATGTATCCGATAAAAAACCGATAGACTAGCAAATGTGCGTCGACGTTCAAGACTAAGAAGCTTAGTCTGAACGAGGGATTCTTTGCTTATGAGCCTCTTCACACGTTTCTCAATAGACTCCAATGCCCCAAGCTGGTAATTAGCTGATTCATCCCAAAGGTGAGTGCAGTACTCCATGCACGGCCGAACTTGTGCTTGGTACAGTGACAGCAACTGTTCCGACGTGAAGTACCGTCGCACCTTCGATAGGATACTCAGCTTTTTGGCAGCCAATTGAGCCTTGTTTTCATTATAGAAGCCAAAATTGAGATTTGATATCATAGAAACGTACATATGCTCAACCTGGTCACTTGGTCAGTGATCGGAATGAATACATCCCAGAAAGTAGAAGCCAGATGGAATGGCGTCCTTTTGGCGGAGATTAGACACGCCTGGTACATTGAGCACTTCCCACGTTGACCATTTTCCCACATTGCCTGATACCCATAGAGTCCACTTCCCATAACGCCCACACCCATAAAGCCCCTGACTCACCTTGTTATGACTACCTCCCAAATTAACCACTTCCCATAAGAGGTCATTAAGGAAAGGGGGCATTGTGGGGCTATAGCTTTCATTCGTATGTAATACTAGCAGACCTGACAGACGTCGTCCTGTCTTAAAACTGTCAAACACGCAAAGCCAAAATTGTAAATCTTATTTTTTACACCTTGGGTTACATTATTGGAGTTTTAGTAAGGATCCCTATTTTTTTTGAAAATATAAAATAGCCTATGTTAACCGGAGATAGTGTAGCTTCCCAACAGTGAAAGAATTTTTCAAATCGGTTCAGTAGTTTCGGAGCCTATTCAATGCAAACAAACAAACAAACAAACAAACAATCAAATCTTTCCTCTTTATAATATTAGTATAGATAATATATTTTCACAGGTTTAACTACGACCCATCGTTCGCGGAACACTCCGGCCTAGTGGGCTATGACCCTCTCGGGCCGCGCCCTGCGCTCGACACCGGCGTCATCGCGCAAGAAGTGCGCACCGTACTACCGGACGCGGTCAGAGAGGCGGGTGACGTGGCGTTCCCTAATGGAGACACCATTACCAAGTTTCTTGTTGTTAACAAGGTTAGTATTAGCAAAGATTATATACTAGAGAGGTATTAGGTTATAGGTTAGACAAATCTATATAATGAAACCAGCCAAGTGCGAGTCGGGCACTGAGGGTTCCGTACAAAAGGCAATAATTATTAATTTAAAAAACCACTTTAAAATAAGAAAAATGTGGCATTTCGATTCGGTGAAAGAAATTATAAGGTAAAAAAGTAACCGAATTACCAGTTATAACTTGGTAATGAACAGATATTTGTCATCGACTCGCACTTGGCCATTATTTATTATAATCATAATCATAATCATTATTTGGCACAAGGAAAAATACAAACAACACAATTGAATCCACTGGCTCCGAACTAGTAAAAAACTGTGTTTCGGAAGCCAGTGGCTTCTCCCAGTATTTAAAAATTAAATATTATGTATTAAATAAAGATATAAAATCAAATTTAATTAGTATAAAATTTAGAAAAAAAAAGAATAATCAAAATACAAATATAACACAAATTTAGTATATATATTCTGTTGTTATACTTTAGAGTGTGTACTATAATCATGCCAAGTTTAACGCTTGTACATAATTATCGTTTTTACATTAGAGCTAATACAAAAATTAACAGACAACGTAGGTGTAACGTCTCTAGTTCTGTAGAAGGAAGAAAACTAGGAGGTTACTATATACAACATTTATTTTAACACTAGGAGGTAGGTAGTAGGTAAACATTAGAAAAATATAAGTAACTAGTTTAGAAAAGTAGGTAGATAGGAAACTATAATAGTCCGGGTCGTAGGTTTTACACTCATGCGCTAAATTACGTTCTACTACTGAACGACCCACTAGCCTTAGCGTCGGCGTTAGAGTAGCACGGTGTAGCGGCGGCAGCACCAGGTGCAGCAGGCAGAGAGCACGGTGTAGTGGCGGCAGTAGCAGGTGCGGCAGGCAGAGAGTAGATATGCAGCGGCGCAGTAAAACTACGATACTGAGCTTCCGGTGGCGGAATACAGATGGCGCCACTGGTAGGTTGGAGCGGTAGGGGTGAACCCTGAAATCCGTTAACACGGATGTCTTAGAATATGTCCATGAATGAGTTTGACTGCTCCTCTTCTAGTAATGCACTAGGCTTAAAGCAAGTGATGTCTAGCGATGAAATAGAATCAAAGATGAGGCAGTCAAACAACAAGATGTAAATAAAATGCAGCGAATACAATAATAGTTTTAGATGCACAACACTTCTGATAATTATTATTAGGTACCCACATTCAAATACAATGAAATAAAAAGATAAATTGATTTAATAGGTGACTAATTACAAGGAGATGCTTCTGTAATTTAGTTTGTAGTTAACAAGATAGTTCCAATAGACAAAATAAAACTGCAGTGTCATACGTTGATCGATGGCTACGAAGATAATATTTGAATGTACTTACGTCATACACAATGGATAGTTTAACGCACAGATCACTCACCCAATATAGGTACACGGGGTTCACAACTTTTATAAAGGAATTTAATGATAATCGCATAAAACTCGCGAATGATTAAGCAGGTGGATTAATTCGAGGCAGCAGATAATTTTTATCCAGAATGCAACCGTACGATGTCGTATCAATGTGTCATGCGTACACTCGCTCAAACGTCAGGTGATCCGCACCGGTAAAGGTCTGCCGCTCGCTCATTGGCTGAGACGCGCGGTAGAATTGTGTGCGAAAACAGTTTTAGTCACTTTGTTGTTCTAGTGTAGGTAGAAACTAGATTATAATTAAATAAATTAAGGTAAATAACGTTAGTTATGTAACGAACCGTTACATACCCCCCTTTTTAGGTTAGGATTTTTCCTATGAAAAATCCAGTATAGCTAAATAGTAAGCTTAAAATCTTTGACATGCCAAGCGCCTAGGTTGTGACCTGACATGTCTTCAAGTTCGTAAACAAGTTTAGACCTTTTAAAAACAATGCGACATTTTACAAATTTTGGAGCTAATTTTTTTGTGAACTTGTTATCCTTGCTGCTTTGAAAGAATGTTCGCTTCCAAACTATGTCTCCAATGTTAAAGTCAACGTTTTACGGCGTAGATTATAATTTGCACTATTTCGAGAGTGTGCTTTAAGAAGTGCTAGCTGCACTTTATCGAAAATTTTCTGTAGCACACCTAGATTTTCCGCGTAGCTATCACGAGGGACAAACACAATTTGATTTCCTAAATCTGAATCAATATAATGCGAACCGTCACTTGGCAACTCTCGGCCAAAAACGAGAAATGATGGGGTGTATCCTGTTACTTCATTTACCGCGCTGTTCAGGGCAAATTGTATTTTAGCGATATTGGCGTCCCATGACCTATGGTCGTTCTCGATAAAGGTGGACACAGCAGTAATTATAGTTTTATTGTAACGTTCAACTGTGTTTACCTGAGGCGTATATAGTGGAGTGTAGTACACGTTAGGAATATTGTAGGAAGCAAACAAGTCACGCATGATATTACTAGTAAACTGCTTTCCGTTATCCATAAGTATTGTACTAGGAATACCGTGGACAAGGAAGACTCGTTCTTCCAAGATTTTGGATATGATATCGGAAGTTGCTCTTCGTATAGGAAAGAGCAAGCTATATTTTGAGAAACAACAAGTAATTACAAGCAGAAAGGTATTCTGCTTTCGTGAAACTGGCAAAGGGCCGACCAAATCCATGCTCAGCATTTGGTAAGGACGGCAGCAGTCCTTTGGTCTACCCATTGTTCCAAGAGTAGAGTGGTTTGGATATTTGTATGATAAGCAAGTTTCACAAGTTGTGATGAAATTTATGACATCTTTATGTAGGCTAGGCCAGAAATATTTTAGACTAAGACGCTTATGTGTTTTGAAAATGCCAAAGTGGCCAGACGTAGGTTCCGAATGATTTTTGGAGATAACTTCCTGTCGGTATTCCGTTGGAATTACCTCTTTCCATTCAAACTCTCTAGTTAGTGGGTTAAGAGATTTCATGTAGCGAAAGAGTAAACCATTGGTAATGCGATAGTTTGGAAAAGACGTAGGGGAAGTCTGGCATCCGTTAAAAATAGTGAGGTACCAGACGTCGTTAGTTTTCTTAGCCGGCTTGTCTATTATAGTGTCAATGGCAGTAATTGGAACAGAGCGACTCAAACTATCTGGGACAACGTTTTCGGTGCCTTTTCTGTGCTTAATTTCAAAGTTGAACGCAGAAAGGCGTACTCCCCACCGAGCCAGTCTTCCAGTAGGATTATTTAAGTTTAAAAACCACTTGGATGAGAGGAGTGGTCAGTAAAGACAGTAAACTTAAGGCCATTTTCAATATAGCAACGCCAATGCTCGATTGCAATAAGTACTGCTAACGCCTCGCGTTCCGTGGCACTATAGTTCCGCTCTTGCTGCGACAAGGATTTGCTCATGTACGCTATTACTTTTTCCTGCCCATCTAGAGTCTGAGTGAGCACCGCACCAAGACCATAATCACTTGCATCAGTGTGTACTTCAAATGGTTTTGAGTAGTCAGGGCACGAAAGTATAGGCGCTGAGACAAGGCACTTTTTAAGTTCCTCGAATGCCTTGTTTGCTTCTGGGGACCATATAAAAGGTACTGCATTTTTTCCTTGTGACGTGAGTTTATTTAGTGGAGCGGATAGTGTACTGAAGTTAGAAATAAACCGGCGATACCAAGATGCAGTACCTATAAATCGCCTAACTTCTTTCCGATTTGTAGGAGTAGGGTACTTGACGATTGACTCCACTTTTTCGGGGTCTGCATGAAGGCCGTTTGAATCTACTATATAGCCAAGGTATCTGAGTTGCGACCGAAAAAATTGACTCTTTTCGTAGTTTATAGTCAGGTTTGCAGCTTTTAATTTTTCAAGAACAAGGTTTAGTAAGGACATGTGACGTTCGTAGCTTTCGGAGACAATGATGACGTCATCGACGAAAACGAACACCCGGTGTTCAAACTCTGGTCCATAGAATAGGTTGTCCACTAATCTTTGTTGCGTAGCAGGCGCATTAGTTAGTCCAAAAGGCATAGACTTAAATTGAAAGGTGCCACGGGTAGGAATGTAGAATGCGGTCTTTTGTCTATCCTCCTCCTTAATCAAGACTTGCCAAAAACTTTTAGAGAGATCGACACTTGATAAAAATTTCGCATCACGAAGGTTATCGAGAATCTCAGCGATATAGGGTAGACTATACGCATCCTTCTTGGTAATGGCATTTAGTTTCCTGCTGTCAAGGCAGAATCGCATTTCTCCATTTTTTTTCGGGGTTAGTAGAACAGGAGACGACCACGGGCTCTCGCATGGCTCAACGATGTCTTCCTTCAGCATCTCGTCTAACTGTTCAACGAGAATGCGTTGCTTTTCTGGCGACATTCGATAGTAGCGTTGACGAATGGGGGCAGCATCCCCAGTGTCAATTGTATGGGTAGTCAAGGTAGTGCGACCTAGGCCACGCTTTTCATAGGAAATGTCGTGAAACTGCGATATTATATTGTCCGCTATTGACTTTTGTTCGTCGGTTAAGTGATCGTAAGAACACAATAGTTTCGACTTTTCGTGCTCAATATTGGTCAGATAGACTTTTTCCGGTTCCTTATAAAAGGCAATGCGATCTAAATTTTTGGGAAGAAGCCCAAAGAGTCGCCAAAAATCCATTCCCAATATTAGGTCGTGCTTAACATTAGGTATAACGTAGACTTGAAGAGTGTGAGTCTGGTCCTCAAAGGTTATTGGTAGGTGAATAACTCCGGCAGAGTTTAGTTTTTCACCACCGGCAGCTACGAATCTAGGTGTGTCACAAATTTCTAGTTGAAATCCTGCAGACAATAATTGTTCATGACTCATATTACCTAATATGGTCGCAGATGACCCAGTGTCCAGAAGTCCTGTTAGAGGGCTTTTGTCGACTTTGACAGAGACATATAGACGAGACTTCTTGATTTTGATATCATTATCACGGATTGAGAAAACAGCATTTAGAGTAAAAAATTTAGAAACGAAATTCAACCATTCCTGCCATTCAGTTGAACTGGTCCTAGTTGGAGGTATCTCCACAGTGCTATCTCTACAACCCTGTCTTATTAGTTTTTTTGATTATTAATGCTGGAAGGACTGCAATTTGGACAGTCCGTGTAGCGAACATCTTTTTTTCCACATTTAAAGCAAACGAGGAAACGTTCCTCTTTACAAGTTCGCAGCGTATGACTGTCAGTTCTGCACCTAGGACAGTACCGTGTAGGTGGACCCGCAGATATGGCAGCAACTGTGATATCATTTTGGTTCGATTTCGAATCTCCCCTAGAGTAGTTAGTATTAGTTTTAGTGATAGAGTTTAGATTTGAGTTAGTGTATGTGTTTTTATAGTTAAAGTAACGGGACTTATTAGTTGAAGTACTCGATACATTTTCAGGCTGTTTGTAAGCAAACTCAGGAGCAAGTGTGGAACTAGTCACTTTTGGTGGTTCGTGATAGTTTGCGAAACGCGATTGAATATTTTCGTAGTTCCGACAAATATTTTTTAGTATTTCAATACTCTGGATTTCAGGCGATGCAGCCAATGAGCTAGCGTAGCTAGGACGAATGTTATGTAGCAAAATTTCTAATTTTTCTGCTTCCGAAAAGGACTTGGTAAGGCGAGAAAACATGCCGTGCATAATAGAGAGGTAGATAGTGATGTTTTCAGTTTCGCCCTGGGTTCGCGCTCGAATTTCAGTAGCAAGCCAGTAGTCGTAATCCTTGCTGCTGAAGTCATCTTTTAGTAATTCGCGCAGCTCTTGCCATGACTTGATTTTATCTTTATTGCATCTATACCAATGCAAGGCATCATCCGTGAAGATTTCGAAGGCCAGCGACAGAATTTTATCATAGGTAATTCCCCGTGAAAGAACGAATTCCTCAACTTTTTGTATGAACGAGCGCACGCATGATTTGCCCGAATATCGAAGTTTAGCGACATCAGCAGTTAGGCTGCGTTCGCACGTTACAGCTATAGCAGTCGTGGCTTCTTGGGTAGAATCAGAAGTAGATGGCATAGTTTTAGTTTGCACTGAATGCGGTCTAAGGGCCGACAACTCATTGAATTGCGTATTGAAGTTTGAATTGCATATTTTATAAACCTCCGCAACATCAGCAACCGTAACAATTCTACTTAACCTGTGATATAGATGGTTAAGTAGATTTTCAGTCCTATTAAACAAATTTTTGTCAAATTTTGTTTTGAGGGTATTTAGGTTACCCTGTGATTTAATAAGAGACTCTTTAACCCCCTTTAGATCATCAGCAGGCTCTAAGTAGGACTCTAAAATGTCTTCGGAGGGCAACTGTTGTGATAACTTAACTATCTGTTTTCTCAGCTCTTGTACTGAGTCACCTACGCCACCCCGAAGTTCCACCTCGTATTCCAATTCTGATTTTTGCAGAGAAAGAAACTTTATAGCATACGCCATTTTTGTGTAATATTAGATGAGTGTTCTGTTCCGTTCCTAAAAGTAACAATGATTGCTTAACTAATTATTAATAAGATAATTAAACCTCAAATAAGAAAAAAAACACAAACTTAACACACAATAGATAAAAACAACGTAAAGTTACCATACAGTAGACAATAGGTACAATAATCAATCTTAAAACTAATTTAATAGCCAACACCCTAGAAACTATTTCATGCAACAGTTTAGGGGAACGCAATATTAGCCATGAGTGTAATATTTGGGCGCCAAATGTAACGTCTCTAGTTCTGTAGAAGGAAGAAAACTAGGAGGTTACTATATACAACATTTATTTTAACACTAGGAGGTAGGTAGTAGGTAAACATTAGAAAAATATAAGTAACTAGTTTAGAAAAGTAGGTAGATAGGAAACTATAATAGTCCGGGTCGTAGGTTTTACACTCATGCGCTAAATTACGTTCTACTACTGAACGACCCACTAGCCTTAGCGTCGGCGTTAGAGTAGCACGGTGTAGCGGCGGCAGCACCAGGTGCAGCAGGCAGAGAGCACGGTGTAGTGGCGGCAGTAGCAGGTGCGGCAGGCAGAGAGTAGATATGCAGCGGCGCAGTAAAACTACGATACTGAGCTTCCGGTGGCGGAATACAGATGGCGCCACTGGTAGGTTGGAGCGGTAGGGGTGAACCCTGAAATCCGTTAACACGGATGTCTTAGAATATGTCCATGAATGAGTTTGACTGCTCCTCTTCTAGTAATGCACTAGGCTTAAAGCAAGTGATGTCTAGCGATGAAATAGAATCAAAGATGAGGCAGTCAAACAACAAGATGTAAATAAAATGCAGCGAATACAATAATAGTTTTAGATGCACAACACTTCTGATAATTATTATTAGGTACCCACATTCAAATACAATGAAATAAAAAGATAAATTGATTTAATAGGTGACTAATTACAAGGAGATGCTTCTGTAATTTAGTTTGTAGTTAACAAGATAGTTCCAATAGACAAAATAAAACTGCAGTGTCATACGTTGATCGATGGCTACGAAGATAATATTTGAATGTACTTACGTCATACACAATGGATAGTTTAACGCACAGATCACTCACCCAATATAGGTACACGGGGTTCACAACTTTTATAAAGGAATTTAATGATAATCGCATAAAACTCGCGAATGATTAAGCAGGTGGATTAATTCGAGGCAGCAGATAATTTTTATCCAGAATGCAACCGTACGATGTCGTATCAATGTGTCATGCGTACACTCGCTCAAACGTCAGGTGATCCGCACCGGTAAAGGTCTGCCGCTCGCTCATTGGCTGAGACGCGCGGTAGAATTGTGTGCGAAAACAGTTTTAGTCACTTTGTTGTTCTAGTGTAGGTAGAAACTAGATTATAATTAAATAAATTAAGGTAAATAACGTTAGTTATGTAACGAACCGTTACATAGGCTTAGTAATAAGATCCCGTTTACACCCTTTGGGTAAGGAACCCTAAAAATTCAATGCTGTTCGTCATCAACATCATCACCATTTTTCATCACTATAAACTCTAGTGCTCTATAAACACAATACCTTTGACCTTTTGGATTTGTATCTGGGGTAAGTAGGCATGTTTTGGAAAGCAACTTTTTCCACTCGTTTTGATAACCTCTTCACTTTCAGGAGCGTATATTCATGGAGAACATTGGCGCTGTGAAGGAGCTGTGCAAGGTGACGGGACTCCTGGAGTCGCGCATCGACCAGCTCGAGCGCGTCAATAAGAAGCTTTGCGGCCGCGGTTTGCAGCGCCGAGACAGTTCTCGCTCTAGCGTCAGCAACGGTAAGGAATCTGAAGGACTGGCATCTATACTAATATTACGTACTAGCTGACCTGACAGACGTTGTCCTGTCTTAGAACTGTCAAACACGCAAAGTCAAAATTGTAAATCTAATTTTTTTACACCTTGGGTTACATTATTGGAGTTTTAGTAAGGATCCCTATTTTTTTGAAAATATAAATTAGCCTATGTTACCCGGGGATAGTGTAGCTTCCCAACAGTGAAATAATTTTTCAAATCTGTTCAGTCGTTACGGAAACAATGCAAACAAACAAACAAACAATCAAATAACTCTTTATAATATTATTATAGATAGTACAGACAAACCAAAACGTCATAATTATAATGTGTATATATTTTTGGTTTTAGTTGTTTTTTTCAAAAATCTGTAAACCAATTTCGATAAAATTTTAATTGGACCACCTCTGAAATATGACCTACCAAACAAAAAAATAATCATCAAAATCAATATATAATTCGGTATGCTAAAAAAAATTAACCTATGCCAATTCCAAAACCATTTCGAGATTTTATGTCACCAACCCTTATTTTTCTACTCCGACCTTTTAAAACGATAAGATGCCATTTATTTTAACATAAAACTAAGAAATCATTCGACTTTCATTGTCCTCTAAATGACGTCACATCGTAGCATTTTATTTTCTGTGCCTTTAAGAATAAAAATATTATACATTTGACACACTGTTCGTCACACAGAATAGAATATTTTTTCATTTCTGTGGTTTGACTGTCTGGTTTTTTTCAGGGCTGCCAATATGGGGTGCTTTTTTAGGCTTCTCAACGCAACGAAATTTTGTGCTATATGGTGACGTCACATAATTTCAATTTTCAAAAAAATATTGTTAAATAACTACTCAATAGAAAACAAAAATATTGAAATTAGTTTCTTAAAATAGCCTTATCTACGAAATAAAAATATAAAAAAAATACTTAAAAAAAACTTTACTTACCGAATTGGCGGAGTAATCGCGTAACAAACATACGAGAAAAAAAGCATACAGTCGAATTGACAACCTTCTCCTGAAGTCGGTTATAAATCTGGGGCGGACCGCTAGTTACTAATAAATAAAAAAACCAAGTGACGCCTGATTCAATCAACTACTTTATAATTGTTATTTTACAGACTCCCATTACAGCGCGGCTTCCAACTCCTCAAAATCTTTGTACAACGACGGCGTATCCATCGACCAGATCCGCGATATCGCCCGCAACATTCGCAAACACGGGTGTTGCCACAAACTCTCTCACCACTCCCCGAAATACACCCGGAAACAGTGCAAAAACTGCCACACCTACTCGAAATATGGCAAATATTATAATTACAACAAAACGTGTGTGAAATATCACAATAAAGAGAAGGGTGATAATCCTACTTATGTAGATACAGAAAGCCCTTCAGCGAAAACTGAGGAAACCATAAAGAAAAAAGATACTTGTCTATGGGTCAGAAGTGAAGACGATTTTTCGTATGGCAATGAAAATAAGCTGGGATTTTGTTGTCGAAGGAAGGAGTATTCCGACGCAAGCAGCGAACTGATTTCAAATAAGTTTTTGCAAGTCGTTATAACGATTTTGATATTTATCATGGCTGTGTGGTGAGTATTGTTTATATGTAAAATAAAATTATTATTAATTTAAATAAAACTGGCCAATTGCGAGTCGGGCTTTGCGCTGATGGTTCCTTACCACCACAAAATACAATAATTATCTATTTAAGAAACTGACTTCAAAATTTGTAAAATATGGCGTTACGATTCGCGTGAAAGAAAAGAGGTCATCTAAATAACCCAAAAACCAGTTATAACTTGGTAATGAACAGAAACTTGTCACTGACTCGTACTTGGCCATTTATTATTTGTTGTTATACTTTAGAGTACGTACTATATGAATCATGCCAAGTTTGACGCTTGTACGTAGTACCGTAAAAACGGGACCCTATTACTAAGCTTACGATATCTGTCTGTCTGTCCGTCCGTCTATCCTACCTATTAACGGCAGTATCTATCGAACCGTAATAGATAGCCAGTTGAAATTTTCACAGAATATCTAACGTTACGGCGGATTTATTAAGAAACAAAAAAAAGTCCAAAAGTATAAACGAAAGGGTCGTTACAACAAACGTATTTTTGTCTTGTGTAGAAACGGCAAACTTGGTATGATTAATCATCTTCTTTCATTAATATAGTCTGTGCAAAAATAGAAGCGTCGTGCCTAAATGGTAATCTAATAACAGTAAATTCGCACACGTGCGACCTGAACCCTATGACGCTTCTCTTTTTGCAGACTCTACCTATTGATAATTTATACAAATAGCAAGCATACATAGGCCTCAAGCTATAGGCCTCATAAGCAAGCTCAAAGTCGCTCAACGAGCTATGGAGAGGGCTATGCTCGGGGTTTCTCTACGAGATCGAATCCGAAATGAGGAGATCCGTAGACGAACGAAAGTCACCGACATAGCCCACCGGATTAGTAAGTTGAAATGGCAGTGGGCAGGGCACATATCACGCAGAACAGATGGCCGATGGGGGCCGATTGGTTCTGGAATGCAGACCACGGACCGGTAAGCGCAGCGTAGGATGGACAGACGACCTAAAAGAGACCGCAGGGAAACGCTGGATGCAGGCCGCTTCCAACCGGCCCTTTTGGAGATCGATGGGGGAGGCCTATGTCTAGCAGTGGACGTCCTATGGCTGAAATGATGAAGCATACATAATACTAACGCCCGATGTAAAAAGAGGGGTGTTTTATTCAGTAAATAAGTAGGTACACGCGCGCCCTCATCCCTTCTCTATTCTCACAGACTCTAACAAACCAACTCAGAGGTGCTTTTCTTGTGTCAACAATTAAAATAAATCATTATATTTTAATTCCAGTCTAGTAGTAATGTCGGCGCTATATTTCCGAGAGCACCAGGAGCTGATTACAATGAAGGAGATACGAATGAGTGAGAAATCTTCGAACTTCCCGCATTACGGGAAAATAAACGGCGCCACCGTGCATAGAATGCCGCCGGACCAGAATCAAATACAGGTCAGAGAATAATTATTTGTTATACAAGAGTGCTAAGTTGCTTTTTAACTGCGTGCTCAATTTTGATGATCAAGCAAGCGAAGGAACATAAAATTGAAGCACGAGCCTAACGAAAAAAAAAAAAAATTGAATCCTGATCGTTAGCGAGGGAATCAAAAGAGCACGAGGTGAAAAATCTTTGCACTCGAGTGCAACACGAAACTTTTCATCCCAAAATTTCCACAGCGAGGAAATGACTAAAAAAAATGCGCATTATTAACAGTTTCAGTCAATTCTGTTGGCGTCAAATAAACTTCCTCGTCGCTAAAAATCACTCATTTTAGGTTTTTAACAGGTTTTAACAATATGACGTGAAAAGAAAATGGCGCGCGCAAAGCAAATTAACATAAAGTAAACCAAGAAGGTTCAGAGTCTGAGTTTTTAACAAATTAAAAAAGGTTGTATGATAAATAATCGGCACCATGGAGGTAGACGTAAATAGGTTTAATGATGTTTTGAATTCACAAACTTAGTGCACACGATGTTCTAAATTCAATTTTACTTTATCTCTAGCGGATAGAACGGCTTTTGCACTCAGATATCGAAGAGCAAAAATACTCTTTCCGAGGTGGGGGGATGAAAAAGTTTTTATTCTCCTCCTCAAAGGATGGGTATAGACTAGTCCTCAGCGTATATATACAAATGTTATAGCGATAGTTCGACATTAGTACTTACCGATGAAAGGTTATGTTCGGTTCATTCCGTTCACTACGGCTTTTACACCCTATTAAACTGCACCGCGCACTAAATCCACTTACAAAGTTACAAACAAAAACCAAATGAGGTCTTTCATGGGTCTTTTACAGCTATTTTCAGCGATGCCACAATTCGCCTGCCACCAGGGCCCCGATTCTACTAAGTTATAATATTAGGTGGTTGTATTTTTCTAGTATAATAAATATTTAAAACTGTCAATTTTGAGGCAGTTATTTAACAATTAAAATCGCAACAATTACAATTTAAAAACATTTTCTTTAGTAGAATCGGGCGGTCGAAGTGTCAGACCAGTCGATGGCAAACAACAAAAACCCTATACGCCAGAAAGGGCGTTAAATTAAACTTATCCATGGCCGAAATGGCCAACTCCACTTATCACGTTTAGTTAATTTATTTTATTATTGTTAGTTTAACTTTTTTCATTATTTTTACTTCATATTAATATGTACCTATTTAATTATTAAGAAACAAGTAATGCATGCTGTGCTTCCTTTAAAAGGTAACACATTTAGCTAAGTTCATTTATAAGATTTCAGTGTATGTAATAATGTAGTTATCAATGTGAAACCTTAATAAATAAATAAATAAAATAAAAAAGGGACAAAATATATAATCTTTGTCCTGCTCACTCTCACGAAGTTGTTCATATACGTTATCTCACTTTCGTAATTATTATTATTTCAAGAGCGAGTCTATATACCTGTCCTTTGTCAATGTTCTCCTCCTATTTTATACTCAACGACTTAAAAAGAAGGATTATGTTTAAAGGTTTGCAGGTTGTATGATTTGACATTTTAAGTCTGTTTATAAACACTCGCTGGTTTGAAAACTACCGCAGGCAAATTGTATAAGTTATCCATAAGACCTCTTCCTCTTTTCAGCTTAGTACAGTCTATATGCGTAACCCTGTATTAATTTTTGTTTTGATACAAAATTTTGCTTATTACGTTGTTTTGTTTTTGCAGAATTCAAAATCATCACAACACGCAACAGCAAAGAAAACTGCAAAAGGTACCTCTTTTTAGGGTTCCGTACCCAAATGGTAAAAACGGGACCATATTAATAAGCCTACTCTGTCTGTCTGTCCTACCTTTAAACGGCTGTATCTTTCGAACCGTAATAGATAGCCAGTTGCAATTAGCACAGATTATGTAATGTTACGGTGGATATACTGAGAAATAACAAAAAAAGAAAACGAAATAGGGGGGGGGGGGGGGGTCCCCTAATACAACAATCGTATTTTCGTATTAGCTCTAATGTAAAAACGTGCGTTGTACGTATTACACTTACAAGCGTCAAGCTTGATATGGTTATAGTACACACTCTAGTATAATATTAAATAATGGCCAAGTGCGAGTCGGTGGCAAATTTCTGTTCATTAAATTTTGGTAGGCGTTAAGCCAGAACAATAACTGGTGGTTCTATTTTGTGGTGGTACGGAACTGTCAATGTGCGAGCCCGACTTGCACTTGGCCGGTTTATTTTTATCTGTTGATGATTGTTGATGAACTAGTTTTGTAGTAATGTGTCCTAATGTTTAATTTCTTAGAAATAACCGGCTTAGCAATGAATATAACTAAATACATTACACATACTGAAAAACTAATTTAAATTGGCTGATAAATCTCTGAGATATGAGCGTTTAAAGTTTTAGGCGGGGATAGAGGGGATGCTCTATCCCTTTCTCGCAAAGCGTGTGTTAGTATAGCATTTGTATGGCGCGCCTGAGGCGTGACGTCACCGCTCAGTATAGTGCGCTCTCTGTCTAGCATGAAATTAAAATGCTTATAACTTATTTATTTTTGAACTAATTTTAATTTTGTTTTCGTTGATGAGCTCTATTTATGATCAACTTTTTTATGAGGTAATAAAAAAATATTAGTCATCATGCCTATTGTTCAACAGAGAAAGGTCCGCACAAGACTACGCTGGAGTACGCCACCAGCACATCCTCGGAGCCGCCCCACGTCTCCACCACCCTGCATACGAATAAAAACTTCGTCAGCAATCTCGTCATCAGTAAGTGCCTTCCTTGTTTCCTGAGAGATATAATCTGGGCCTTTTCAAGGCCAAATTGTATCTTCTAAGTCTACGTGCTTCATCTTGGACTACATCGTCGCTTACCAACAGACGAGTTGGTACTGAAACGAGGACTTATTCGCGTTAAAAAATATATATGAAACTATCTATTATTAACCCCCGACGCAAAAAGAGGGGTGTTATAAGTTTAACGAGTGTATCTATGTCTGTCTGTTGCATTGTAGCTCCCAAACAGCTAAAGAAATTTTGATTTGATTATCTTTCGTTTGATAGGTTATTTGGTTTAGTGTTCTTAGCTATTATTCAAGATAATCCTATTTCTTTTATATAATTTATTTATTTATTGTCATTACATATTAATGACTGATTTCTTTCATATTTAATCTTGCTTCATATTTTATAGTAATTATTATCATTGTTACAGGTTAATTATAAAATTGTATCAGGTATAACGTAAATTATTTCAGAATTTATTTATTTTAGTTTCTAGTTAGGTTTAAAAGTAAAACAAAGTTTTACATAACCAGGTTTTCAAAATTTTCTATTAATACTTGTTGAGAATGTTAGATAGATAGAATGACAGCTATTGTTTGTTGAATAGACACAGTCCAGACGTCGTCGTCACCGCCGAACGAACGACCCATCTCCATATCAAGAATCGCAGAGGTTATTGGAAACGGCTGCAACTTTGCTCTCAACACAAACAACGAACTGGATCCGGAATGCCAGGTAATAGCTTTTATTTTGACGCAGACAGTGGTGTTAATTCTGTTGTACCATATCACTAAATTTGACAGTCCTTAAATTGTAATCATCTTTTTCTCACATATTGAAATGTAAAGAGATCCATATAGTGCTGTCAGATAAGTTAAGTTTACTCTACACCAGTTTAACTTAAATTGACTACATTTAAATCGACCCCAGTTTTACTTATTACTCCACAGGATCTGTTAGAAGATCGGTTAGATTCTCTCCAAATAATCAATCAGTTCAACAAACCGTTAGAGCTCCAGGGCTCCTCTGGGGTGCCTGGGCAAGTCTGATTCCCACTCCCGGCGACGGCCCAAGCCGAGGTTCGTACCTTCGAGGTGCCCTTGTGCTAGTCGCCTATAAACTTAACCACCAAGTTATGCCAAACGCACTCTGCGTTCGCTAACTAGTCCGGTCAAGCTGTAGAGCCAAAAGGCTGGTCAATATAAAAAAAAAAAAAATTACTTATTAGGTACTTAAAATTTATGGTTTTCATTCATCCTTCGTTTCTGGTGTAAAGATGAAATAGCATTGGTCCTAGAATGTCACCTTGTGGTACACCTCTCTGACTCGAGACATATGAACTCGATGAAAAATATATGCAAATTGAAGAAATGCTGATTGTATTTCAGTTTTGTCTGTTTTTTAAATAGCTCAACTGCAACATTAAAAAACTATTGATATGGTAATTTTTTGTTAAATTGTATATCACTACAGTATCAATTGTCTCTGCAAAACCGTTTAAGTTGAATTTTCATATTTTTGTTCATGCTGCTCCAAAAGGATTTTGAACGCATATCTCTTTGGATTCACTCTTTACTGGTAAGGTTTTGTCTAGATCTTGTAGTTTTAGTGTTATAAAAATCTCTGGTTTGACATTTTCTGTATATTATGTTTTTACCGACTCAGTGGTTAACACGGCTATATTGCTCACCAGTGTGAATACAATCGTATGATCTTTGGTGATCACTCATGAACTTGTTGAACCGATGCGACCTAGTTAGTAAACATTTTGATAAATGGAGCAAATTTTTCAAGTGCTAGATACAACGAAAAAAAATGCAAGTGCAAATGTTAATGCAAATGTTTGAATTAACAGCTAACCTATGTGCCTTCAAATCGCGGGTGAATCGGTTTCTTCTATGCAAGCGTGCTCCATTGTAGACCGCACCATCGTTTAACATCAAGCAAGATGGCGGTCAAACACAAATTCATTTTTGAAAAAAGTATCATACTTCTTGTTATCTTTTCTTTAGTTTTTTTTCTCTTGGGATCTTTGTTTATTATTTTATTCCATTTTTTTACAGTCATCTTGTGGTCTCGACCCACCTCAAACATACGAGAACCAAGAACCGTTAGAACGGAAGAAATCAGACAAGGAACTCAACGACACCTTCGCTCGACCGCTTGAACCAATCCAAAAGGACAAACAACCCATCATACCAGAGTCATATCATACAGTCATACCAGAGAAGAACAACTCTGAGTCTCTGCAAAAAGACAATGATTCTTTCAAGATAAGTGAAGACTTAAACGGAGAATCGAACTTTCTTGATGGTTCTAAACAGAACGCGACGGACAGTATAAGTAGGAGGATGAAAAGAGAGGTCAGGTTTAGACGGGAGACGGATGAGATGAGTTCAGATGAGATGGGACTGGATCAGTCGAGAGAATTAATTGGAGCGAATGGTAAGTTATTTCAAAATTATGTGGATTTTCTTTTCTCAAATATGAAAAATGAGTAGATTTTTATGGTTCAGTGCCCAAAGGGTGTAAACTGTACCCACTTTCTGTTAGAGTTAACGCCTGCGGAAAGATGAAATTGTATCAAAATGACATTGACAATGACATTAGCTTGAAAGAAATTCTCTCAAGCTAATCATCATCATCTATTTCATCTTTCCGCATGCGTGAACGCTAACAGAAAGTGGCTCTTGTCTAGACCCCCTGGTGTAATACTGTGAAATATTACGTACACTGGTTCGCTTAGATTATTATGGGAAAGGCATAGTCAAGTCAACAAAACTCATTTATATAACATAACTAGCGACCCGCCCGCCCGGCTTCGCACGGGTGTAATTTACGTGGGAAGCCGGGGCGGGTCGCTAGTTATATATGTAAACCTTCCGTGAAAATGTATCTAACTGATGGTGAAAACCGCATCAAAATACGTTGCGTGGTTTAGGAGGAGTTAGCGGCCATACAGACAGACAGACGCGGGAAGCGACTTTAATTTATACTATGTAGAGATTACTAAAAGACAAGTACCTTTAATGACCTCAGCTTAGTACTACCGTTGTTTAACCCTGTATACGTTTTATTCACCAGAATGCGATACAGTTAGTTTCGGCGTCGCCCTCAAGTCTAGCACCAACGCCTCTCTGTTCTCTGAGAAGGTCTGCGCGAACACCGTCCACAACTTCACTTACACCGTGCCGCTGTCGCAGTGCCTTAATCATAAGAATATAGATATCACCTTCAAGTAAGTGTTTCTCAGTTACCTCTAAGTAAGTGTTACTCAGTTACCTCCAAGTATGTGTTACTCAGTTATCTTCAAGTAAGTATTTCTCAGGTACCTTTAAGTAAGTGTTTCTATACACCACCGGATTGGCAAGTTGAAGTGGCAGTGGGCAGGGCACATATCACGCAGAACAGATGGCCGATGGGGCCGAAAAGTTCTGGAATGGAGACCACGGACTGGTAAGCGCAGCATAGGACGTCCACCCACAAGATGGACAGACGACCTAAAAGAGACCGCAGGGAAACGCTAGATGCAGGCCGCTTGCAACCGGCCCTTTTGGAGATCGATCGGGAGGCCTATGTCCAGCAGTGGACGTCCTATGGCTGAAATGATGAAGTGGTTCTCAGTTCCCTCCAAGTAACTGTTTCTCAGTTACCTTTAAGTGTTTCATAACCCGAAAGTCAAAGAACTACAGTCACCGACATAGCTACTAAGATTTGCAAATTGAAGTGGCAATGGTCAGGTCACATCGCTCAAAGAACCGATAACCGATGGGAAGAATAGTTCTTGAGTGGAGACAACATCGTGAGAGTCACGGGCATCCAGTGGATACAGATGGCAGGCTGTCGTTCAGTGTGGAGTTCTAAGGGGGAGGCCTATGACAGTGGATGTCTTCTGGGTTGAACCTTTTCTAAAGTTAATGTTGGAACAAGGTTCACAGGATCACGAAAATCGGTCTAGCCGTTCCGGAGTCCATAGGGAGCATACATATATAAACACGTCGTCTTTTATATACTGGGTAACTGGTGAGACAGTGGAAATATTCGTCAACGAAAAAAAATTTGCTGATCCATACAAAAAGTTCATTGACAGTCGACGAAATGTATGGAACAGCTGGGTTTTTCCGGATTTAAGGGTTGGTCCCACATAGTAAAAGTTGTTTATTATGTTGTGAAGAACTGTTTGATCTGATGCCGGCGTCACGGTTTTATCATCGCACTAGCCGCCACCGCCTGAAAGTTCATCCACAATTCTACATAAATCATAGATCAGTGGAAATCGCATGTGCACGCGCAATTCACGCGATCTTTCTTGCCTCACATAATGTAAAATGAGCTACCCTTCCGCGGTGTTTCCGAGACACTACAACATGGGGTTCTTCAAAAGGCGAGTTAATAGAGTCCTTAAGGGTAGACAACGTCTTTGTGATGCCTCTGGTGTTATAAGTATCCATAGGCGACGGTGACTGCTTACCATCAGGCGGCCCGTCTGCTTGTTTGCCATCTATAGCATTTAAAAATAAATAAAAAAACACGAGTACAATATTTCCACTCAGTATCTCACCACTCACCAGCACGGAACACTATTACTCCTCTCACCAGTAACCCTGTATAAATATAGAAGATAGATAGACTAGGAACCGAAGAAAATAGAAATTGTCATTGCTAGGAACCAATAAGTAACGCCATCTCTTTTGCAGAACAACAAAACTGAAGGATTTCCGCCTCTGCGACCTCCACTGCATGCACGACGACCCGTCAAAGAGCTGTCAACGAACAGAAATGTCAAAACCGATCCCGTCCGGTGACACCTACACTTTCAAGATGGCCTTGGACTGCAATATCGATCGCATGATTAAGATCAGAGCTGTTTTTACTACTGGAAAACTACATTTCTCTGCTAGGGTATGTGTTTATTTATTTCCCAGATTTCCCAATGAGCCTGTTTTTTTTTTCGCGAATAAGTCCCCCTTTCACCACCAGCACGCATGTTGGTAAGCGACGATGTGGTCGAAGATGAAGCACGCAGACTTAGAAGATACCTATTCACACTGGCCTAAAAAGGTCCAGATTATATCTCTCAGGAAACAATGAAGCCGGCAGGTTGTTCCAAATCCTTGGCTGTGCGGATTAGAAACGTAGAATCGGACGTTTGATACGTATCCAAGGAAAATTCACAATGTATGGGTGGTAGTGGGCCGATTTCCTACTTGTCATTGGGATTTCTTTTTGTCTGCGTTTTTAGTGAAATGTCAAAAAAAGTTAGAACTTTTTTTAAATTCTTTATTAACTAAACAAAATACAAGCTAATACTAACACTACAAATACAGTTAGGCTGCCCATAGACCGTTGAAGGTCTAAAGACAATCCAAATGCTCAAGCCGCTCAAGTTGGCAGCGTACCCAGCATACTGGCGCCATTATCACGCTGAATGGCAATGCTTATTCGTTGAGCCAGAAACACGCCAGCATTTTAGCCACGCGCCAAATTTTTTTCTTATCTTTTTTTTTCTTCTAATTTTGCGTTCGTTTCCAGGATCTTTGCTACAACATGCCGGAGCCGAAAGTACCTTTTGTGGAATACAACGTGCATATTCACAGACATTGTCAAAACTAGAAACAAAAATCAAGGAAATACTTTTCGAGAAATCGATATTTTGTCATGATTATGAGGGATTATACGCAGAGTGCATTTTGAATGTGTTTCAAAACGCACCGCACAAGGCGATGGCGGGGTGTGACGGGGGGAGGGAGGGGGCGGTGTTACCCTTACACACCGTATAAAACTTTATGCATAAATATATAGTCTTGTCAGTTTCTCACAAAATGTACAACAATTTTATTAGTCAACAAATATAAACGATTGTCACATCACTGTTGTCATAAAACTAGATACATCTAGCGTCTATTACGATAAACATTGATTATAAACTGTTGAAAAAGAGAACCGTCGTAGGTATGAGGGCGCCTGTGTGATAATTTACTAAATAAAACACCCCTCTTTCGGCTTGTGACAGAAACTATTACATTGTTGTTTTAATTTTATTACTAATGTCTGTATAATTTGTTTCTGTCACAAATAAATATTTTTCTTTCTTTTCTTTCTTTTTCTTTTGCGTCGACTATTATAATAAGTATAATGTATGCTATGTATGCTTGCTATTTGTATAAATTATCAATAGGTAAGATTCTTTGCAGAAAGGGAAGCGTCGTAGAGAGGTCGCGAGTTTTTTTTTTTCGTTCACCATTTTGCGACGACTGTTCTCTTTTTGCACAGATTTTAACAAACACGATGGATGCTGGATCGGGTACATAATTCACGTAAAAGTGTCCTGAAAGAATTTAAATATATTTTAGAAATATGACATATTTAGGTATCTAGTTTAGCTTGCAAAGGTAGATTAAACGCACAGATTCTAGAGCTAGTTCATACTGTAGTACAGTATGAACGAAAATTGTAGACTCTGGGGCCTTACGGACAACAGCTAATTCGGTATGTAAAGTTTCTTTTTTGTATTTTTTTTATATTTTTATTTCGTAGATAAGGCTATTTTAAGAAACAAATTTCAATATTTTTGTTTTCCATTGAGTAGTTATATTACAATATTTTTTTGAAAATTTATATTATGTGACGTCACCATATAGCACAAAATTTCGTTGCGTTGAGAAGCCTAAAAAAGCACCCCATATTGGCAGCCCTGAAAAAATCCAGACAGTCAAACCACAGAAATGAAAAAATATTCTATTCTGTGTTACGAACAGTGTGTCAAATGTATAATATTTTTATTCTTAAAAGGCACAGAAAATAAAATGCTACAATGTGACGTCATTTAGAGGTCAATGAAAGTTGAATGATTTCTTAGTTTTATGTTAAAATAAACGACATCTTATTGTTTTAAAAGGTCAGAGTAGAAAAATAAGGGTTAGTAACATAAAATCTCGAAATGGTTTTGGAATTGGCATAGGTTAATTTTTTTTAGCATACCGAATTGCGGCACCTAATCCGCTCGGTTGGAAAATCACGCGACCGCAAACCGTATCTGGGCGCGATAAGGTACACGTTCGCCTGATTTTCCAACTGAGCGGATTAGGTGCCGCAATTAGCCGTTGTCCGTAAGGCCCCAGATCACTTTTACTAGCATTTTCAACGTAAGATTGTAGCTAGTATCCAATATACTACAGTAAAATATTAAAGTTGAATACTTCTATTTAGATTTTTTTACAATGTTATTGTAGCTGTCTGACGCATTCTCTTAGTGGTCATACTGTAGTTAATATGATATTAATCTACATTATGGTTCAGATATTTTTGAACGTTGGCCCAAAATCCCAAGTTTCTTTTATGATAAAGGTAAAGAATAGCAATTTAAAAATCACATAAACTTTGTTTCAATAGGCATGTGCTCTAATGTTTCATTTATTACAAATAACCGGTTTAGCGATGAATATAACTAAATACATTTACACATACTGAAAAAATAAATTAAATTGGCTGATAAATGATGAGATATGAGTGTTTAAAGTTTTAGATGGGGATAAAGAGGGGATGCTCTATCCCTTTCTCGCAAAGCGTGTGTTAGTATAGCATTTGTATGGCTCGCCGTGACGTCACGGCTCAGTATAGTGCGCTCTCTGTCTAGCATGAAATTAAAATGCTTATATCTTATTTATTTTTCAACTAATTTTAATTTTGTTTATGTTGGTGTGCTATATTTATAATCAGCTTTTTTAAGAGGTAATAAAAATATATTAGTCATCATGCCTATTGTAAATCTATGCTGTAAGTAGATAATAGTTAGTTATTCATTATTATTTTAATGGTAATAGACCCATGCATAAGTATCTATTGTTATAAATAATAAAAAAAAGGAAATGCAAATTATTATTACGGTAATAAACTTATTACAAATACATTCCAAGTGCAATTATAAAGACATTGGCCGTCCTTTAAAATATGATATTATCAATTAATTAAAAAAAAACAATATATAATTATATATCATTATTATATTTTATCTAAAGATGTTATAACTTTTATTAATATTGTGAAAATTGTAATCTCATTTTCTCCATGACGAATCTGCGAATTTTTAAATATTTTTGTTGACTTTTTCGTAACTACCCACCCTCAATAATCTCCTGTTTTTTTTACCCTAACACAAGTCGGGGACATTGTCAAGCTGAATAATTGGCCAATTTAGATAGCCATAAATCCCAATAATCCAATAATCTCCTTACATAATATCGTAAGTAAAGAATGTGATTATGCGAACTTGTAAGGTGAAGTTCGATCAAATTTATTATGAGTAAGCTTAAGGCGAGGATATGAAGTTCTAAATAACTGGTAGCACTTAAGAGTCTACAGGCAACATTGCACTTATAGAGATAGAGAAAATAGGTAGTTTTGGCGCCAACGTGGAAAAAAGCATGTCGGCTCGTTGGATTATTTTCCTAAACTTGTGTATTTTCGAGTGTTAATGTGTACTAAATGGTGAATTATTATTCATTAAATGCTCGTAAACGTGCTCGAGAGTGGACAAGTGATATAACGAGGTGAAACGTGTCTTTTCGTGTTGTTTCCAAAACTCCATAGGAGCCTCTTGTAAAGTCTCCACCACTTACAGGGGCATGAGTTTGACTTGACCGTGACTTTGACTTGACTCTGAGTGTGACTATGACTTGTTTGACGCTATTAAGACTATGTAATCTGTTTAATATTACGACTAAACGACATTGAATCCACGGTCATGAAAATTTTAACAAAAAAAAAACTAGAGAAAATATTAAATAAATACAATGTCATTTGATTACTACTTCGTGGTATTACGTAACAAATAGAATAAGTGATAATGAAAACTACAAAATATATTTTTAATTGTATCTTATTTTATCATGTAAATATAAATGTTTTTTCTTAGGTAACTTTTAATGGAATTGGTTTATTTTTATATTAATTTTTAAACTTCAATGTAGTCATAAATAAAAGGAGGTGGTAGTAATTTTTTTATTTTAGTACATATTTTTTAAATTTATTTAAAAGTATTTTGCAGCTTTATTTTAGCGTAATAATAAGATATTTAAGTGTAATACTCAATAAGGAATTAGTATTAATAATATTTTTATGGAATTATAATTGAGCCATATCATTATACAGTGTTATTTTATATAATTTATACTTATGTTTATTTGATTTCACAAAATAAGAAAAAACATATATTAAGAAAGTTATGGTGACTATTTTGTTTGTTTTATCCAGTGATTTTTAACGGGCAAGTGCGTTCTTTAGCTAAAACAAACTAACTGATACTAAATACCTAAGCTTCTTAACCTATTGTATACAGTTTGATCGCCTATAGACCGAAGTCAATACTCGATAGCACGTCGTCAACTCAAATCCAAGTTTTCCCCTGCACGAAACAGTGACATGCAGGGAGAGACACGAGTCGAGACGGGCAACCGCCTCAGAACTAAATGACGTAAGCGACAAATTGTAAAACTCCAAATTACCTTAGAACCATTTTAAATTAAAATAAAACGAATTCACATAAAATTACATTACATAAATTTCCATACGAATATGAATAAACAAATTCTCAAGAACTACTAGATTCAGAGTAAAACTAAAAACGTTTTTTAGAAGGACTGTTTTTGCCGAATTATTCTATCGAGAAAAGTTTCACCAATCATGTTTATAAAATTACATTATGCTTATTTATATCCTTAATTGTTTATAACCACAATTTGAATCTGGTAATTTTTGCCATAACCGTGCAAATTAATGCAATGCAACTCAACTTGACGACATATCAAGTCTTAAGGGGCAGCTAAAGGCGCGTGGCTATCTCACTCGCAAAATTCAACGTTTTTGAAGATAAAAAAATCTACGACTGAGAGAATCTTCAATCATTTTGAATACGTGCGAAAGAGATAGCTATGACCGTTGAAATCAGCTTTAAATATGATTTTGAAATAATATTGTATAATTATTCTTATTTAATTTTATAATGTTATTGTATACTTTACATTCCATGCCAGTACTTAATTAGAAATAGGGAAATTAATCTGTCATTTATAGCCTCTGCATGTTTTTTGGTATTTTTATCAAAAACGACACTAAAATTAGTTTAGTATAAAATCTTGCCATGATTTTTAAACGAAATATTGCTTGCACCTAAATATTTGTAATTGCGTATTAAAAGTTTTTTTTTTACATAAATTTGTGCATTGATTTACAAAAACATAGATGATGAGGTCTGGTAAAAAAAGGGGTTGTCTGTAAAGTCGGTTTACGGACGATAATTTTACATGATAACGCTTAGGCCGATCGTGCCTCTCGCTTATCGCTTGTTCCGCGCTCTCGCTTGCACGCTCGGCTCAGACGGAACGTGACAATTTTTTGTGCGTGCAGCCGGCGTTCATCGATTTATAAGACGTTATCACGTCAAAAATGAACACGAAATTGAACTGGCTTTAATTTTAATCCTATGACATTTCAACAAAATAATGTTGACTAACTGCCCAGATTACCTTCAGCAGCATATAAGCAGTCGTATGCGCAATCTTCTGTTTCACCAATTCATTTGGTGACTCCTAAGCTAAGAGTTGCCTGAATTTTTGACAGTTATCAATGGTTTTGATGTGAGTGAGCGCAGTGATATGAGTGAGCGAGCGCGGCGTAGGCTGTCAGTTTAAGAGTTGTCCATCATTAGGCACCCCTGAATCGGTGTCGTAACTTTAGGTGACGCCTAACGTCACTGTAGATATCACCTAAAGTTTGGTGAAACGTTTTTGCCCTAGACAACTCCTAAATATTTAGGCATCTAATTTTGGCGACTCCCTAGTAGCGGCGGATCCAGGATTTCATTTTAGGGGGGGAGGGATCCGCCAATGCTCCCTAAGGTTTGTGAAAACGGGCATTAGTCTATTTTCAGACAATTTTGAGCGCTCAACCCTTTATCCACAGTTTTAAATATCATTGTGCATTTCGTGCTCAGTAAACATTTAAAGATATCAGCTTTACTTAGAAATTGTAGTATCAATTAAATAAATATTTGTATCGTAAAATAAAGGAAATAAATCTTAGAATAAACGTTTTTTTATAAACTTAAGACAATCTCAGATAAGTAGAAAATAGACTTTGTAGTTTACTCTTTGATTGTATACATTTTACATTTACAACTATTTGATCGAATGTTTTTATGGAGTTGACATTATTTATCTCTCATTCTACTGATAGCGAGAGTAAAATAGAGAGAACATTTCTAACTATACAGGGTTATTTTTCATGTAGTGGAGACCTCTCGCGAGCATAATTAATTTAATTTTTCATGTGTACCTATATCATAGGTACCATATCATACGCACCCAAGACATGGGGTGTCACTCCGCAGTTTAGGTATTTTCGGCCGGCGCGCCTTTCGGGCAGGCGTATGGCAGGGTAGTGGGTGGCCGCTCACCCCTCGCTCGGCACGCACGCTAGCCACGTCGCGCGTGCTAGCCACGTCGCGCGTAACCAACCACCTTTTGTGTGATTTTTGCAAAGAACAATAAACTATCTTATAATCCATATAAAATATGCTGTTGTGCTTACGGATATATAAATAAAAGGAAGAACAAGGAATTGTTTTTTTTTTAAAGACAACCCTCCCTTATCGCGTCAGGAGAGTTAGAGCTACGTGATAGAAAGAGAGCGGCTCTCTAGGTGAATATAGCAAGCTGTATCCAGCGCCGTGCGAGTTTAATTGCTACTTTATTGCCTCGTAGATAGAGTCCTTATTTATTTTAATTTCTTTGCGGAGTGAACTTGCTGCTCCCTGGTGTACTCTGTGGCCAAGCGTGTTCGATTCAACCGTGTACTCCGCGATACAATACTGTACTGTGACGCGGTCTCGCGTATATTAAAAGTAACCCTGTATACGTAGTAACCTGCTCGAAGAAAAGAAGTTTTGGTAGTTTTATAAAGGCGCGTCCTCATTTTGTAACATTTAAAATGTATTATTTTCATGATGTACTTACAATTTTCAATACCAAAATTTAAAAATTTGTGTGGATCTGGTAATATAATTACGTACGTCAATCGTACTTCACCCATTGGAAAATTATTTAAGGCGCAAGATACACTCATAAGACGAGGCAGGATGGACCTCGCTCTCCCTCAAAGCAATTTCAACCTTAGTATCCTTTTAAGGGGGCTCTTCCCGTCTGCAGTTTTCTCACTCGCACGCTCTCACGTTTATTGGAGACATAAAATCATTGTGTGTACAAAACTGTAGTGCAAGTACCGTTCTTTTATCGATCGTCAAATTGACAATTGAGGTCGTCAAATTCATAAAAGAGAAATTGAATTGAATTTGAAAGAGAAATATTTTTTTATTTACTCTGAAACAAAAAAAAAACAATCATCTTAATAAAATAAAATAAAACTATGTGCTATGACTCCAAATATTATTTAATTTAAATGTAAATTAAACAAATAAAATAATAAAAACACAATTACAATTTGATATTTTTTTATATATTTGAACAGTCTTAGTCTTACTCTTAAACATTTTTTTTTAAATTTACGAAAAATCCACCCTATTATCACAATCATTAATGAATCATTAATTACACACACACACACACACAGTACAGCTGTTGTTGTTGTACACACAGTAGTTGTACAGCTGTACTTAGTGAAACCTGTACATGTACACAGTATTGTATTAAAAGAACACGCGGTCGCATCCGCGCTGACTTGTGAATGTGTTATGCGCCTTAAATTTCGCCCTAGTTGGTACCAATCTAAACGCGCCTTAGTTTTTTTAGTCAAGTTACGGGAAATAAATTTATCAATATATAAAATCGTAGGTATTATAATTATTGTAATTAACGTAAGTGTCCACAAACTTGTATATGTAAGAATTACGGAATAAATATTGTAGCAGTTAAATTATTGTTTTAATATCTAACATCATCCCTGGCGATCTGACCATTGTCAATGGTTCCTCATTGAAGGTTTCAATTGTTATCTTTTTGCACTACTTTTTGTATTTTGTGGTCGTATGGAACCCTCAGTGCGCGTGCCCGACTCGTACTTAGCCGGTTTATTTACTGTTAAGTTTATGCGGCTGGTCGTATGCATGAAACATCCAAAGTGATCAGAATTCGTGGTTTTCGTTCAACTTTTTATAATGTTATAGCAGCTGTCAAGTCAAATGACTTCTTGAGATTTCTTGATGAGTCTTCTTTAGTCCTGTCCATCCAAAGGTTGCCTGGAAGAAATCGCTTTAGGCGATAAGGCCGCCCATTATACTGCCGTTTATTTGTTTTTATGTTACTTTAAGTTTCATTTGTATTTTCGGTGTGTAATAAAGTTGTATTGTATTGTATTGTATTGTATTGTATGAATGCTTGGACTGAGTTTAAGTGTACAATCGGCCTTAGTGTGTTCTGAATACGTCATAACTTACGTGTGTTTATTCTGACTTGTTTGCCGTCACTTTGCGCCGGCGCAGTCTCTGACCGCTGTTCCGGTTCGAAGGGCAAACTACGCAAGTTGTCGGTATAATTACAATGCGTTTATTAAAGGTGTAGTATCTAATATTGGAGGGTATGTAGGTACTCATTATTATGAACAGTACCCTTAGTACAAGTTTTGATAGTATTCGAAAACTTTTTTGTTTTCGTATTGTTCCATACATTGCTGTACTGAAAGGCATTCGTTTTTTTTTTGTATTAGAGTGAAGCAATCTATACCGCCGATTACTACCGATTTTAGTTCCTCCGCGTTTCCGCTGGAGGCGCTTTACTAAATTGTATGGAACAATACGTAAACAAAAAAAGTTTTCGAAAACTATCATCATCATCAGCCAGAAGACGTCCACTGCTGAACATAGGCCTCCCCCTTTAACCTCCACACTGAACGACAGCCTGCCTTTTGCATCCACTGGATGCCAGGGACTCTTACTATGTCGTCGGTCCATCTAGTGGGAGGCCTACCTACGCTGCGTCTTCCGGTTCGTGGTCTCCAATCAAGAACCTTTCTTCCCCATCGGTTATCGGTTATTCGGTTCACACCATAACTCTTATGCTGCTTTTCTGATTTATTGTGGTACGATTTCACCGCGCAAATTGTTATAGTAAATTTTTTATTATTTTTTTGGAGCCATATATATATGACACCATTTGAATGGCTTAAATTTTGCGAATGTATACTTGGTTTCTATGTGTAGTTATTCTAAGTCTGCTGTTCCATAAAAATCGGTCGTTTCGTTCGAGTGTCGTTCTTTCCTTACGAGAGAATAGGTAAGAATACCAACCTTTGAGCAGTGTCGGATTAAGCAAGCGCGGGGCCCGTAGCAAATTCTTTCAAAGAGCCCTTGATCTACTATGGGTTCTTAAGTATAAAGTGGTAAAAAAGTTGGTGGGAAGTTGTAACGTTTCACGTTTTTGTGACATCGAGTAACTTCAATAAACCACATCTTAATAAGTGTTACTCAAAAAATTACGCTCAGGCACAGATGAGTGGGTTTAAATATGCGGGGCCCCCTTACGTGCGGGGCCCGTAGCAATTGCCACTCTTGCTACGTGGGTAATTCGGCACTGCCTTTGAGGTAGTACCTCCTTGTCATATACATAAACTTAACAGTAAAATATAAATAAACAAACAAAAAACCGAATTTATGTTTTTTGTCACGTTCGAACATTAAAAATAGCTTTCAAAGTGGGTTAAGCTATTTATAATTATGATATAACTAATGGTCTAATGAATGATCACGATAACCATAAAAATAACTTCCATGATGTAAAGATTTATGAACGTAAAAACCAGTTTGTTCAACATTAAACCTGTTGGCCTGGGAAATATTTCCACTTTGTTTTTTAACGGTCTGTTATACCAAATTTGTCGGTTTTAAATAAATTTTATTCAGTTAAATTACAATATTTGAGCTGAACAAAAATACATGTCAGAGATACCTGTGTGTTTGAGTTTATTCGTTGGTTCAAAATTTAATAGAATAAAATTTCCTCAATCAAAAAAAAATCTGAAACAATGTCGATTTAGTTTATTTTTTTCGTTTTATGCTCTAATGAAAGCTTGTAATAACCTGGAAATTACATGTACTGAAAGGCAATCCTATGCAACACTTTTTTTCATTGGATAGATTTTTGATAGTTTCTGCAACACGCCGGACCGCACATCTCTAGGGTCTTGGCTATGTTCTACTCGCTGTGCGTGAGTCACTCCTATTTGCCAGGCAATTTTATGAAAACGGTGGTAGTGCCTGTAGTAAAAAATTAAACCGCTGACCTTACCGATAAAAGTAACTACAGGCCTATTTCTCTTGCCACAGTTATAGCTAAAGTGTTTGACGGTTTGCTTAACACACAGTTAAATAGGTACGTAACACTGCACGATAACCAGTTCGGGTTTCGTCCTGGGCTGTCTACTGAGAGTGCTATACTGTGTTTAAAGCATACCGTCAAATACTACACAGACCGTAAGACTCCTGTGTATGCGTGCTTCCTCGACCTGTCCAGGCATTCGACCTGGTGTCATATGATCGTCTTTGGGACAAGCTGAGGAGCTTAAATTTGCCATACGAGCTCATCAGCGTGTTCCAATACTGGTATGCGCATCAGTTCAACAGTGTCAGATGGGCGGGCGCATTGTCGGACGCGTATCAGCTTGAATGCGGTGTCAGGCAAGGTGGATTAACATCTCCAACCCTGTTCAACTTGTATGTGAACGAGCTGGTCGTTGCTCTCAGCAGTCAGCATGTCGGCTGCCACATTGACGGTGTGTGTGTCAATAATTTGAGCTACGCAGACGACATGGTGCTGCTGAGCGCATCGGTCTGCGGCCTAAGGAAGCTGATTCGGACTTGTGAAGAATATGCGTATGGCCATGGCTTGAAATATAATGGTACAAAGAGCCAATGCATGGTATTTGAGACCAGAAGTGCAAAGTGTCCTGAGAATATACCACCTGTTTTGCTGGGTGGTGTTCCCCTGGAAAGGGTAGATCAATTCAAATACCTAGGGCATATTGTCACAACTGGTCTCAAGGATCATGCAGATATTGAGCGGGAGCGGAGGGCCCTGTCTGTGCGAGCGAACATGATAGCCCGCAGGTTTTCACGATGTTCTAATGAGGTTAAGGTTACGCTCTTTAGAGCGTACTGTACATCGCTCTACACGTGCAGCCTGTGGGCTAATTACACTGAAAAGAATTACAGCGCCCTCCGCGTCCAGTATAACAACGCATTCAGGGCGGTGATGGGGCTGCCCCGGTTCTGCAGCGCCTCGGGCATGTTCGCGGAGGCGCGAACAGATTGTTTCCACGCGACCATGCGCAAGCGAGGTGCGTCCTTGGTGCGCAGAGTGCGGGCCAGCTCCAACGCCGTCCTGGCGATGATTGCTACTAGACTGGATTGTGCTTTCATTCGGCATTGCTGCAACAGACATGTCGCAGTACCAATGCCGAAGAGGGGGTACTAGGTCCAGTAGCTTTCCTGGACATGACCAATTACATTTCTACTAAACTGACTAGACTAAAATATTAAATTTACTATTTAAATTACTTGATTTTTATATTTTAATGACATTTTATTTCTAATGACATAACTATTTATTTTGATGTATTGATTTTTATTTGTGACTTAATTGTGTGTGAAATGTAACCTGAATATTATAAATTGTCTACTGTTTTGCTGTGTATGGGTTATAAGTACCTGAAATAAATGAATTTATTTATTTATTATAGTGAATAGTTTCGTTTTTTAGTCAAATTAAAAGCGTAAAAAGGTCGCGAGAATTTGCGCGCGCCGCGCTCAGTCCCGCGCCAGACGTCATCGAGGTCGGACCTATGTTCGTTTTTGTCGTTGCACTCCCCCGCGGGCCTCCTGACTCTTACGCGGCAAAATACATCGTCGCTCTGACTTGGCGGAGGCTGAGGGAGCATTTTCTTGCCTACGCGACTCGGATAACAGGTCGTTAACATCTTGACAACTTGAGCAAAGTCACTAAAGAGCTAAAGAGTTCTTTTTCACTAGTTTAGCTATGAAATGCTAAGTGTTATATCTATGTGTTAGCTTCAATTTTCGACCGACTTTTCCCGACAGGGAAGTTTTCCATTTCCACCCGTTTCCACCTATTTTTTATCCTTTCCTCTGAGGCTTTTGGCGTCGCACTTCTTATACTTTTGCCTGTATCCTGTATTAAAATATTACACAAACTCCATAGAAGCTCCCAGTTATGTCTTCAGTACTTTACTAAGACATGACTTGGACTTAACCGTGACTCTTTGCTTGACTCTGACTGTGACGTTTGTTTGTTTGAGGTAAAACTTACACCGTCTTACTGCAAAAGATTTAAGAACGCTTTAGATAGGTGTTTAACATATTTTTCGTAGTGAAACAACTGCTAAACACATGTCTAAAACGTTCTTAAATATTTTGTAGTAAGACGGAAAATGTTTCAATACTTAAAGCACTGGAAAATGTACAAGACGTGGGACGCCAAAATCCTACCGAGAGGAAAAGAAGATAACCACGCTTGTGCAGCATTTTATGACAAAAATGTACTGTTAGCTATTTATTCTGTGCCAAGGTACTCATGCACTGTTATGTAAACCTAAAGTAGGTTGAGGAGGTCATTAACAAACTCAAGGTACGTAGTAGGGCAAACCGTTTTAAGTATTTTCTCGATTTAATATTTTCCTCTCTCTACAATTTCGTAAAGCTCATGATCCAAGAAAACAAGGTCTAGCCGTCTGGGAGTCGTACCGCAATGACGTCACTGTCCAGTTGCCACTTTATTGTAACAAACACAGATACTGGGAAACAACTTTTTAAATAATCTATTAAATAAAATACAAAAAGCATTTCACACTGTTTTAAACTATCACGGTTGTTCACTAAAGTTATATGATTATTTACGGGATATTTACCGTGGTAAGGTTGTGAAATGAGCTCCCGATATTTCGGCGCAGTTACATGTACCATGTTCACGGGAAGACTGAATCATTCCACAACCTTACCACGGTAAATATCCCGTAAATAATCATATAACTTTAAAAAGCATTTCAATTGTCATTTGGTTTGTCCGCTCAAGTGTCTATTATGTTTTCTGTGGCTCAAGCAAGTTAAGCACGAATTGAATATATTAAACACAATTTTATCAAAACCACATTGATTTATTGGATTCCTACAGGTAATATATATACGTATATTGGGGAGTTATAATTTCACGCTACTGTTAACACAGAAAATCATAGAGAGTCCGCCATTGTTTCGTGTATCGTCATCTCTCTCGAACTTGTTGTAAATTACTTATTCTGCTTTTGCTTATGCACGTGTACGTGTATCCACGACATTGATGACATCATTGCGGGACGTCCACGTCACATTATTTCTCGGAGGGCTATACCTGGCGGAGTATATTATTATACCATGGTAAAGCTTACATTTTTGTAGTTACATCGGTTAGTAGGTACCTAAGTAATTGTAGATTAGGTAATATGCATTATTACAGGTAATATACATAGATGCTAGGTACCTAAGAAACTAGCCCTGGCGCCGGAGCAATAGAATACGGCAACGGTACCCCCTGCCCGGACCAACTATATGGACCGACGACATTGTGAGAGTCGCTGGCATCCAGTGGATGCAGATGGCAGGCTTTCGTTCAGTGTGGAGGTTAAAGGGGGAGACCTATGTTCAGCAGTGGACATCTTCTGGCTGATGATGATGATGATGACCCCCTTCCTGTAGTAAGAGGCTACTAAAAGGGGACCTCCGGGCTCGGGATGGTCAAACTTTGGGCTCTGACCATCCACTTAAACGTGCCTAGGGAGAGAACAACAACGTTGTGTGACCTACGTTGTCGTGGGCGGAGGGGTTGAGATAACACGCAGTTGTCGCGGGAGGAGCAGTGCTGGGGGCTCCGGTGCGTTCCTCTAGAGATCCCGGAGCCCCCTGTCAAGCACTAAGACTGTCACCGGGGTGTTTTAGTGGGTATAATTCCACATAACCTGCCTACAGCCCAATGCAGTCGGGTATCTTTGGAAAATTTCCCCCACGAAAAAAGTTACCTATATACGCAACACTACAATGTAAAATTATAATTTTGATACAAACAAGTTTTCAAACGTAGGTCTATTGTACATATAAAAAAATTCAACAGCTGATATTTTTTTTCGCGAAATTAGTATTGGTCACATTTGAAAATTGTTCTAAATAGTGGTTACTATGGACCCCTTTCGGATAGACACATTTTCCGCGTAACCCTGTATTAATGTACAATATTATCCATTCGACATTCAAGTTAATTCACAACATAAAACCTGTTTTTAAAAGGCAGGGGTGGTGCAAGGGCTAGGTGGGGGCAACACCCCCTTATGCTTAACAGTCACGTGAAGAATCTTTTAGTCTTGCTGGCTTATATTTTGGGTAGAAAGTTAGTCTCGCAATGCAGCCAGCATTTTGGGCACGTTGCCTGAAATTAGATATCCTTTTGTTCAACTATATAATATGATTTCGTTGCATATATCTAGTACTAGCAACGTACCTCGGCTTCGCACGGGTGTAAGTCTTATTTTTTTACACCTTGGGTTACATTATTGGAGTTTTAGTAAGAATCACAATTTTTTTGAAAATTTAATATAGCCTATGTCACCCGGTGATAGTGTAGCTCCCAACAATGAAATATTTTTTTTAAATTTGTTCAGTAGTTTCGAAACAAACAAACAATCAAATCTTTCCTCTTTATAATATTACTAGCGGTCCGCCCCAGCTTTGCACGGGTATAAATTATAGCCTATATCACCCGAGGATAGTGTAGCTTCTCAACAGTTAAAGATTTTTTTAAATCGCTTCAGTAGTTTCGGAGCCTATTCAATTCAAACAAACAATCAAATGTTTCCTCTTTATAATATTATAGTATAGATAAACAATCTCCAATTACTTAAGTTTAGTTTTTTAGTTTTGGGTTTGGATTAGCATTTAGCAGGTGTCATCATTATTATGTCATAACATGATGAAATTCACTCCCCAAATTTATGTTTTTTTCGATCAATATCTCGATAACGATCAACGATACGTATAAAATGTATAGGACCTTAAGTTTAGATCGCAAGAAAAGCAACAAAAAAGTATAGTATAAAAATTTAGTATCTCATCGGAGAACCGAGTTATGATGAAAAAACTGAATCCCTTTTTTCAAGATGGCGGAAATTGCACAAGGTAATTTTGGTCGATAATTTGAAGTTAAGCTTTTCTAGGCCCTCGACATATCCAAAATTTGGCTTTCTCGGTTCATTTGCATTTCTAACCCGTTATTTCCGACGTAATGACTGGACTATAACTATTTCTATAGTTGCTTTGTTTCTGCGTGAAAACAGGACAAACAAACCGACAAGCAAGCGTTCTTTTGCATTTATAATTTTAGTATGATTAACACATACCTACCTACTAGATATTTATAATTCCAATTACCTAAATCTTTCGCGTTGTTTGCGTAAAACCTTGTAACATACTTAGGTACAACATAATAAATCAAACGCTATGTCCGTAACGAATAAATAAAATTAACTCTGCCCCCGCCCCTAAGTCCGTCCCACCAACGTCGGCATCTCGCTAGCGGTAAATGGACGTAGAACGTGCGCGCACGCATCTACTGGTCTAAAATCTTTGGAAGCGAACAATATTTCAGTCGTTTTCCTGACGTAGGAAGAAACGCGCGCCGGTTTGTGAAAAGGAAAGTGTACGTGATTTTTTGTTATCTTGGTGAGTAATAACTTTATAAGTATTTGATGACCGACATAGCCTACTGGATTAGCAAGTGGTAGTGGGCACATAGCACGCAGAACAAATGGCCGATGGGGCCGAAAGGTTTTCGAATTGAGACCACGGACCGGTAAGCGCAGCGTAGGACGTCCACCCACAAGATGGACAGACGACCTAAAAGAGACCGCAGGGAAACGCGGGATGCAGGCCGCTTCTAACCGGCTCTTCTGGAGATCGATGGTGGCAGCCTATGTCCAAATATCAACATAGAAGGAGGAAAATTAACACTGATTTATTTAATCTAAATTTACATTTAACAGAGCGTTATTGACTGACCCATAGTTTTTTATCGATTTGAATTATTGATGATGAAAACAAACTAGATAAGTATTCGGAGTACTTAATTTTTGTTGAACATTAAATTATTTATAGAGCAAAAAACTGGTTTGGCAACCTTTTACCCTTTGATGGTTCTCGAACTTTTTAGGATTCTGTACCTCAAAAAGAAAAACGGAACCCTTTTAGGAACACTTTGTTCTCTGTCTGTCTGTCAAGACCCTTTTCTCAGAAACGCGTAAAGGTATCAAGTTGTTATATCAAATACTCTACAGTCTCTTATAGCCGTGAAAAAATCTTGTAAGTTAACGCGATCAAAAGATATGACTGTTTATGTCACATATTTTAGCATATTTTGTGATTTTACAAGGGAATCAAAACCTATAGGGTGCTTCCCGTTGACCTAGAACCATGAAATTTGGCAAGAGGCAAGGTCTTATAACAGAAAAAAATCCGAAAGTCGTTAATTTAAAGTTATAATTATCATATTTAAAAAAAAAATGTGATGACAAACCTACATTAGTAGTTGGTATGTATGATGATGTCTTTCAATATTTCAACTTTTTTATTTTTTTGTTTGGACTCTCGCTGAGTATTCCGGCCAACTGAACCCTCAGAGCGCGAATCCTATTCGTACTTGTACGGTTTTTTGTTGTTTTCGTATTGTTAAACACATTGCAGGGGCCTTAAGGACAACAGCTATTACAGACACCTAATCCGCTCAGTTGGAAAATCACGCGACCGCAAACCTTATCGCGCCCAGATACGGTTTGCGGTCGTATGATTTTCCAACTGAGTGGTTAGGTGCCTGTAATAGCAGTTGTCCGTAAGGCCCCTGATAGGTGTTTACTACCAGATAGGTGTTTACTACCAGACAGCTGTTTATTACCTGAAGATGTGTGAGGTTGCATAATGCTTGTCCATTTGCGTGTAGCGTGACGAATGACCATGGCGGTCAATGTTCAGTTTTTAATGTCTGTTTAATTATAAGGCTGCTCAGACTCAACACAGAACTGAATTTAAGGAAGTGATAACTGCTTTTATAATTATAATTATTTTTTTTAAACACATGAGGATTTTGGCGCCGCGCGTCTTGTGTATTTTCACTTACATATTTTTTTTAAGTTAAAAAAAACTCCAGTTATGGACAGTATTTTAAGCATTTTGTCCATTATCTGTTCACTTAACATACTTGTGGACGTAAGAGTTCTTGTAAAAAATAAAATAAAATATATTTTATTTCTTATTTCATTGGCAAAATAATATTTTGGACATTTTGTCTATTTATTTTTGAAAACCATGTCTTGTGTCCTTAGTAGGTCTGTGTCATCGAGATACAATACATAAAGAGTCACAATCGTGCCAACAAAAATCTGAACCAGAACTCGGCGCACGCTACGAATTGCGCAGACTTTTTGGTTAGTTACAAGGTAACCGCGAGGGTAAAAACGGGACCCTATTGTCAACGAATTTTGAAGTCGGTTTTCGAAATTGATAATTATGGTATTTTGTGGTGGTATGGAACCCTCAGTGCGCGAGCTCGACTCGTACTTATGGCCGGTTTATTCATCATTATCCGCCTCTTCGATCCCCAAGCCGCTTGCCAAGCGTGGGGATTATGGCATCACCCCTCAAACAGGGAGGCCTTTGTCCAGCAGTGGACGGTTAATGGCTGCTTATATGATAGATCACTGGATCTGGGGCCTTATGGACAACAGCTATTGCGGCACCAAACTAACGTTAGATCCGCTCAGTTGGAAAATCACGTGACCGCAAACCGTATCTAGGCGCGTTAAGGTTCACGAACCCAATCATGAACATATTTGTTCATGATTGGGTAAGAAGACATTATTACAACTAAATATAAACAAAACGTAAAAAAAACGATTTAAATGATAATAAATGTATTTGGACAAGATATTTCCTATTCCAAAAAGATTTTAAACACAACTTTTTACATTTTATTTTATTTTATGCTGATTATAAACTCCTCTAGACTTCCGTGTTAAACTGCACAAAAACATCTTACGTAAAGAACGCAAAAAACAAATAAGCATGTAGGTATTCAAACAGAATTATTCCTCAGGTGTAATTTACACAATATCTAAACTAATATTATGAAGAGGATTTTTTTTATTGTTTGTTTGCATTGAATAGGCTCCGAAACTACTGAACAGATTTGAAAAAAAAAACACTGTTGGGAAGCTACACTCCGGGTGACATAGGCTATATAATATTTAAAAAAAAAAGGGATTCTTACTAAAACTCCAATAATGTAACCCAAGGTGTAAAAAAATAAGACTTAGGTACCCGTGCAAAGCCGGGATGCGTTGCTAATCTATACTATCTATACTAATCTATATACTATTATTATAAAGAGGAAAGATTTGATTGTTTGTTTGTTTGCATTGAATAGGCTCCGAAACTACTGAACCGATTTGAAAAATTCTTTCACTGTTGGGAAGCTACACTATCTCCGGTTAACATGGGCTATTTTATATTTTTTTTAAAAATAGGGATCCTTACTAAAACTCCAATAATGTAACCCAAGGTGTAAAAAATAAGATTTACAATTTTGACTTTGCGTGTTTGACAGTACTAAGACAGGACAACGTCTGTCAGGTCAGCTAGTACATTATATTTTGAGATGTATCGATAAAAAAGGTATACTTAGTTCTTTGACAAATATATTACTTGATCTAAGATAGATCTTAAAAAAAACAGCACCTAGCAATTAGCAATTTTGGTCATTCTAGTTGAAGTGTGCCTACTTCCATGGCTAGCTTAAAATTATAATAAACCGGCCAAGTGCGAGTCTGGCTCGCGCACTCCCGTACCACCATAAAATTCAATAACGAAATTACCAGTTATAACTTGGTATTAAACAGAAACTTGTCACCGACTCGCACTTGGCTTTTATTTATTATTTGTTGTTATACTTTAGAGTGTGTACTATAATCATGCCAAGTTTGACGCTTGTACCTACTTTGACACCACGTTAAGCAATGTAGGACACGGTCGGTACTTGGATGGGTGACCGCCTGGGCGTGACGTCATTTTGCACTACTCTTTGTATTTTGTGGTGGTACGGAACCCTCAGTACGCAAGCCTGCCTCGCAGTTGGCCGGTATATTCTTTTTTCTAAATTACTAGCAACACGACCCGGCTTCGCACGGGTGTAAGGGTTATTTTTTTACACCTTGGGTTACATTATTGGAGTTTTAGTAAGAATCCCTATTTTTTTTTGAAAATATAATAATTATAGCCCGGGGATAGTGTAGCTTCGCAACAGTGAATTTTTTTTTCCAAATCGGTTTAGTATATAGTTTCGGAGCCTATTCAATGCAAACAAACAATCAAATCTTTCCTCTTTATAATATTAGTATAGATAATATTTTATTTTCCTTATCCTTCAAGGATTTTGGCGTCGCACGTCTTATGCATTTGCCGATGTCATAAGATGGTTGCCGGTCACAAGATCTGTGTTGCCGGTAGAAATAATGACGTACCTACTACCTACCTAACCACTACCAGATTGTAAACAATATTACCCTGCTTTACCACAGAAGCGTGACTCACGCTTGACCGATTTAGGTATCTATAGCTGTATTGCTTAGCACCAGCCGCATTCTGTGGTTTTAATTGCCGAAATGGTAGAGACGGTACATTTGTTTGACAGTAATGCTTGCATACTCGGCGTGCGCGCTTTCAAATATTTTCAATATTTATTTTTTCTTTATTTTCAACACATAATCATACGCTTTTAAAAAAATATATATATAAATATAAATGTCTTCTATAGAAACTGAATGAAGTTGATTCCATCCATCGAAGGGTACGTAAAAACGGGGGTTTAGGGTTCCGTACCCAAAAGGTAAAAACGTGACCCTATATCTATTACTAAGCCTACGATGTCTGTCTGTCTGTCCGTCCGTCTGTCTGTCTGTCAGTCCATCCTACGTATTAACGGCTTTATCTTTCGAACCGTAATAGATAGACAGTTGAAATTTTCACAAATTTCACAAATTTTCATAAAATATGCAATGGGCTGGCTTAAATAAGACCGAAATACGATCCGCCAAAAATATCGTGTTGTCGCGTCAAGTTGTCAGCTTATTTATGATGAATTAAATTCACTCTCCATGGAAAAAAACATTTCCTAAAACCAACAAATAAATCATGTGCCAAATTCTACAATTTGCATATTTATTACCAATATATTTATTGCATATATATCAAAATCTTAAATTATATTATGCTTATATTTTGTTTGCATATTTTTTATCTTAGGCCTGTCGCCGACTGTAGAGTGAAGGCGTCTGTCACGGCTGTCAAGCGACCGGCAAAAAGTCAACTCGTTTTATTCCTTTGTAATTCGCGAGCAAAATCTAGTGTAACATAAACAGAAAACGAGGGCATAAATATAATTATGCAACACCTCAATATTGCAAAAAAGCACTAAAATCATTATACTTGAATTGTATCTTGTCATAAAACATTTCTGTGTGCATTTTACGTAACGAGCCATTCAAGTATTACGTAAGCACAGACATAACACGTTATGATAGATTTAAATAAAAATTAAATACTTAGAATAACATTGCATCTGGAATATCTGCTTTGCATACATAATAAAGCAATTTTCGTGTTGATTTTTTTTGGATGATTGGAAAATTATCTAGTTTTTATTATTATTATTATAGCTGCTTTTTTGGAAGTAAAAAAAATAGGAGTTTTGTCGTTTTTTTTTCGGATAAGTATATGTAATAAAAAAAAAAAAATCGGGACATTTTTGCACACACGGTCATCTGACCCCAAACTAAGCAAAGCTTGTGATATGGCTGCCAGAGACTGATATACATACATATATAGTTTTAAATACATACTTAAATAGATATTAACAACCAGATATAGAACAAACACAAATGTTCATTACACAAATGTTTGTCCTAGATGGGAATCGAACCCACGCCCCTAAGCTTAGAAGGCAGGGTCACTACCAACTAGACCAACGGGCTATCAAACTTATGAAACTAAAAACTTAACTTAAAAATTATGAAACACCACAATGTTGCAATAGAAGCACTAAAATCATTATACTTGTCTTCTATCTACTAATTGCAGTTGCGCTGTTTTACAACATTTCTGTGTGCATTTTACGTAATGAGCCATTCCAGTATTACGTAAGCACAGGGATAACACGATATAATAGACTTTAAAAAAAACTTAGTGTAACATTGCATCTGCAATATCTGCATTGCATACAGAATAAAGCAATTTTCGTGTTGAATTTTTTCGGATGATTGGAAAATTTGTTTTTATTATTATGACACTTTATTTCAATATAAACACGGGTCTAGCCCGGACATTTGGTAGGCATTGGTGGGACCGAAGCCAACACCAAGAGGCCCCGTTGAATATAAAATACAATATTATTGAATGTGTATAAAATGGATTATAAAACTATTGTACAGTATAGGATATAAAACGTCTAGGCTATTGAGGTGAACAACTTGTGGATGGGATAACAGATCTATGGTATGAGGTACGGCACCTGCCAATTATGCCTCATTTCAAAATACTTAGGCAGGTGATGACTTGCCACTCACTAAATGGGCCCCCCATAATGGCTGCCGCATATTTTATTATTATTATTATTATAGCCGTTTTTTTGGAGGTAGAAAAAATAGGAGTTTTGTCGCGTTTTTTCGGATATATAGTATATGTAATTATGCAACACCTCAATGTTGCAAAAAAGCACTAAAGTCATTATACTTGGCTTGTATCTACTAATTGCAGTTACGCTGTTTTACAACATTGCTGTGTGCAGTGTTGCATTTTACGTAATGAGCCATTCAAGTATTACGTGAGCATAGAGATAACACGTTATATATACAAAAAAAAACTTTGTATAACATTGCATCTGCATTGCATACAGCAAAAAAATACGTTTGTTGTATAGGGACCCCCCTGTCGTTTTAACTTTTTGACTTTTTTATTATTTGTTAGTTAATCCGCCATAAAGTTACATATTCTGTGAAAATTACAACTATCTATTACGGTTCGAAAGATATAGCCGTTACTAGGTAGGACAGACGGACGGACATCGTAGGCTTAGCAATAGGGTCCCGTTTTTACCCTTTGGGTACGGAACCCTAAAAACCCACCGCAGAAATACAAAAATAGAAAAAGTGTATGTAGTATTTGTAGTGTTAGTTTTAGCTTGTATTTTGTTTAGTTATTAAAGACACTTGCCCAGTAAAAAAATTAACTAAAAAGTTGTGGTAATTAGAATTGTCTTCTGTGCTAGAACACCCGATGGCCTAAAAACTCTGACATTAGGACTACACACTCATCCTATCCGAACATAATTCAAAACAAAATGATTTAGTTAGAATAACAACCCAGTTATCTAACATTATCATAAATGTTTATAAGGTTACTAGCTGACCTAAAATCTAAATCTTATTTTTGTCACCTTGGATTACATTATTGGAGTTTTAGTAAGGATCCCTATTTATTTTTTAAATATAATATAGCCTATGTCACCTAGGGATAGTGTAGCTTCCCAACAGTGAAAGAATATTTCAAATCGGTTCAGTAGTTTCGGAGCTCAATGCAAACAAACAAACAAACAATCAAATCTTTCCTCTTTATAATATTAGTATAGATTATCATAAACATTTATAAGGTTATAAATACGATTTAAAACATTAAACTGTAATTATATTTCGAAACGCTTTTACAAATACGGTTATAAAAACATAAATAAAGCTGCAATAAATGTTATATTGATCAATTAAATTGTAAAGAGTTTTTATTGGCATGGTTGCAGTCATGCATTTCTAATTATTCTAAAGGTGAAAGAATTAGCAACGGGGATTAGCAACCTATGCAACTATTATTCAATCATGGAGCCCTAAACCACATCGCGGTGTAAGAACCAGATTAGCGTATCTACGTTTTTACAATTTTACAGGAGAGCTAAAAAACTGTCCATATTTCACTCTTTTGAACTTTGAAGTGTTATATAAAAGATAATATATATTTGACGAATGAAAAAAGTACATAGAAATTCACTCATACTATTAGAAAACTCATAAGCATACAAGAAAAAAATTATGTGCACTTAGTGTAGAAAATATTTATATTTTTTCAAAAATTGGTTGACATACGTTATTTTGGCTCTTAATTATTCCGAAATAGTTTACCTTATGTTATTTGGGAAGATAATACAAGTGACAAAAAACATACGCTAATATGATTCATAAAATTAACATCGATAAGCAATAATTATTTTAAAGCCAGAATAACGTATAAGGCTTATACGTTGTTAAGGCTTGCTTAAAATTGTCAACCGAGCAATAGTTTAAGATCCAAAGAAAGTCTTTTGCCTATACGTTCTTTTAGCATTACCTATAATATCAACCAATTGAAAAGTTTTTAAGGATATTCAAGTTACGTTCTTCTAGTTCAATAAAAAGTGTGTGTTTTATTATTACGTTACTATTGAATTAGTGTAATATTGACTGTACAGTTACGTCATTTTGGCACATCATGCAGGATCATATTTAAGACACATTTTTGAAAAAAAAAACGATTTTCGAGTTTTTGGTAGATACGTTCATCTGGTTTTTACACCGCGACATAACATGCCGTAAACGTATTTTATCACGGTGAACAATATTACAAAATAAATTTTAAAATATCAAACGCCTTCAAACTTGGCATCATTGTACTATATGTATATGTACTATACACACTCTAAAATATAACAACAAATAATCAATAATGGCCAAGTGCGAGTCGGTGACAAGTTTTTGTTCATTACCAAGTTATATTAACTGGTAATTTCGGCATTGAATTTCGTGGTGGTACGGAACCCTCAGTGCACGAGCCCAACTTGCACTTGGCCGGTTTATTAATATGACATATCAGCATGGCAAGGCAAGTTACAAGTTTATAATTTATAATAGTTTAGAAATGCAGAGGGGGTTTGGGGACCATCTTTTTGCCACTTTGGCGGGCTATATTTCACAAAAATATACACTAATTGATAAAAAAATAATTGAACTTTCCCTTAATTATTTTAAAAGACCTATTTAACGATATTCCACACGATGAGGTACAGCGCAAAAATAATATTTCATCCCCATTTCACATGTGCCAGAGCAACCCATGAGCAACCCCTAAAACGCAAAATTATATTTCTTTTTACGCTTAAAAAAAAAAAGAAAAAAGAAACATACATTCGAATTGATAACTTCCTTCTTTTTTAAGTCGGTTAAAATTGAGATCTATACTAAAACTGTAATTGTAAAAACTTCAAGCACTTGCCTAAAAAACGATAGAAATAAGAAGGATCTAAAAAAATCGGATTGTACGAATTGATAAGGGTTGTAGGGATACAGAAACATAGAAAAGGGCTATAAAACAAGAAAAGATAAAACAATATAAAACAGAAAAAATATTTTTTTTTTTTCTTTTCTAAGGCTATGCTTTGCTAGGCTTCACTATGGCTCCACTTACTGTTGCCGACTCCATTTTGGTTAGTTTCCCGAAAAAAGCTGAAAACTTTAACCCGTGAGGCGCTTTGGTTGGTGGAGCCTTGTATAGACAAACATGATTTCTCTAGCCGAATTAAAGTCTAAATTGTAACGAATTAATTAGCCTGTTTTGCATAAGTGCACGTACAATACAAAATATTTATTCTTTTGAATCTACGTATTTATCTGGTTACGTCACTTGCTGCTAACCTGGGGTGCAAGTACCGTTCTTTTATCGATCAAATTGACAGTTGAGGTCGTCAAATTCGATAATATGCAATTTTTTCAGTACTCGCTGTGATCGATTCTATGGCATTTTAGCGAATTTGACGATCGATAAAGAACGGTACTTGCACTGCTTGATTGCGATATTTCACTTGAATGCAGCGGATGTCAATAAATAAATTCAGGGTTACTTTAAAGATGGTACTAAGCCGAAAGGAGGTCTTTGAACTCATAATCCCAGTACATACCGATAAGGGGTTATAAAAATTTGAAAAAAAATTATACCTTCCATTATATATTTTTTTCACCCCTTTTCTGATCAGGCTAAATCCATTAAAGCCATACCGCCATACCGCCTCGTCTTACGTATTTTACTATCTATACAAGCAAAGTAAGCTAAGGACTTTGACTTGATTTAATTTAATTTTAATTGACCATGAACTCTATAAATCCTTGCCATGACTTACTTTGACCTTGATTGTGATTATGAACTTGTTTGACCACTGATTGACAATATGTAGTAAAACTCAGTAAAACATATTTATCTATGTTTATCTACGGTAAAACTAGAAAATGTTTCAATACTTGACACTGGCAAATATACAAACCTTACGGTGCCAAAATCTCCACAGAAAAGAGAAGTAAAAAAAGAATTATTTCTGTGAAAAATCTCTACACAGTAGAAAAAAAAACTTAAAAAAAATAAACAAACCGATAGCCGACCTGTGGCCGACGCTGTGTTCACTGTGTTGCGTTGTCAGTAAAAATGTTTTTTTTATTGTAATAAAAACTGCATTGTTGTTGGAAAAGTTTGTGATTTTTTTTTATCTTTACAGGATCAACTTTTTTGAGTGGCCAGTGACATGGGAGAAGAATCTCAAGTTCGCGCGTTCTACGCCGGCAAAAACTTGTTCATCACCGGTGGAACAGGATTCGTTGGACTATGCCTGATTGAGAAGATCCTACGTTCAATACCTGATGTAGGAAAAATCTACTTATTAATGAGACCTAAGAAAGGCAAGGAAATCATTGAAAGACTGGAAGAGTTTCCTAAAAACCCAGTAAGTACTTTATTGACATAGAATTTTTGTAGTTTGTAGAAACGTATAGGTTAGAATTCTCCTGGTACCACCAGATTAAACAGCTTTTATAACGAAAAAAAATGCTTTGTCCCCTGAGTGTAGTTATAAAGAATTTACACTGTATATATAATTTCACAGGTATTCGAGAAACTTCTAGAGACAAACAGCCCAGATGTCTTCAAGAAGTTGATCCCGGTAGCAGGAGACGTGGGCGAGGATGACCTCGGCCTCAGCCCACTGGACCGGCAGATGTTGGTAGACAATGTCAATGTTGTCATACATTCAGCTGCTACGCTGGACTTCCAGGTAAACTCGAAGGTCTTATTAATGTATAGATGCTAGCTGAACCCTACGGAGCTATGCACGATTTAGTAGTTTTTCTTATTTTTAAGGTTCCGTATCTCAAAAGGAAAAAACTGAACCCTTATGCGATCACTTTGTTGTCTGTCTGTCCGTCTGTCAAGACTCTTTTTTAATAAGTTGTTTCCTAAAAATTAATGTGCTTTCTTTGTATATTGTATACTGTTATTTTTCTGTGAAATAAAAATTATCTTCTCTCAGAGGGCTTAGAGTTAGAGATGGGCTCTAATCCACCATGCTGGCCCAGTGCATGTTGGTGAATGTCATATGTTTTTGAACTTTTGAGGTTCTTGGACATACTGGTCCTCACATCGGAACTGCACATACCTTATTTAAGTACTAAATAAGTATTGGTGCAGGGCTGAGGATCGAACCGGGTGCTGTCTGATTGTAAATAGCACATGCTACCGCTCGACCACCATGATCAATAAATGGGAACCATTAAACCAAAGGCGAGTTAATCAAGTCCTAAAGGGTCGGCAACGTATTTGTGATGCCTCTGGTGTTACAAGTATCCATAGGCGACGGTGACTGCTTGCAATCAGGCGGCCCGTCTGCTTAAAAAATAAATGATGCCAAAATTTAGAGGTTTTCTAGATGCCATTGCAGCAAAATCTGTCAAGAAAAAAATCTGTCTGTCTGTCTGACCTGTATCTAAGTAGACTTCACAAGCAGTCCATTGTTCTATCGGACTGCCAGAGTGGGCACGAAAAATCGGCCCCGCTTTATGGTTGATATTCCGAAAACCTGTACGAAGCGCTTTGATTCCACATTTATTGTGCTAACTGATAGTCTGTGGAATTCGCTGCCTTGTTCCCCGTTAGTTACAATCTGGGTGTCTTCAAGTCGAGAGTGAATCGGTTTCTTCTAGGCAAGCGTGCTCCATCGTAGACCGCATCGTTGCTTAACATCAGGTGAGATGGCAGCCAAGCGCAAGCCTATCCATTTACTATACTAATATTATAAAGAGGAAAGATTTGATTGTTTGTTTGTTTGTTTGCATTGAATAGGCTCCGAAACTACTGAACCGATTTGAAAAATTCTTTCACTGTTGGGAAGTTACACTATCCCCGGTTGACATAGGCTATATATCTATACCCGTGCGAAGCCAGGGCGGCCTACTAGTAAAAAATAAAAATTATCAGTCTTATTAAATGATTTTTATTCCTCTTTCAGGATAATCTCAGGCCAACAGTCAAAATCAACTTGCTGGGGACTAGAAGAATTATGGAGCTCTGCAAGCAAATCAAAAATTTGAAGGTAACATAATGCTCTTACCAAAGATATTTAAAACTTTGGATATTGGATCAGATAGATACATTTATTCACACAAAAAGGAAACTTACAGTAGACAAATCTCTTACGATTAAGAGTAATTTAGTAAGACAATGTATGTGTTGGGTCGGTGAGCTCCAAACTGGACACATCAACACTCTTGGATCAGAAAATTTGGGCAATCCCCATTGTACTTATTTAGTTTAATGTTTATACTTTGTTATTTCAGGTTATGGTGCATGTGTCCTCTGCATACGTCAATTCGTTCCTTTTAGAGGCACATGAAAAAGTGTATGAGGCTCCAGAAGACGCTGAAAAGTTGATATCTCTTGTTGGGACTCTTACAGATGAAGCGTTGGACGAACTGGAGCCCAAGTCAGTATGATGTTAAGATTATGACGTCATCATCTTCTCTACATAGTATAAAATAAAGTCGCTTTTATTTGATAGCCTTCTACCCGGCCAAGTTTCTTGCTTCTCATCTTACAATGATGTCAATTATCTATTTTACTGTAAAATTCATTTCCATTATTTATAATTTTTAGGTGTCAAGATTTTATAATTATTATTAATTAGTTATTGACATCGGCTCCGCTGTATTCTTTCCAGCTTGCCTTCCGGCATAGGCCTCTTCCTGGGACTCCATTCCATTCCATGTCTCTTTTGTGTTAGTTGTTTCCAATTTATGTCAGCCAGTTTTTTAATTTCATCTTCCCATCTTACTTGCTGTCTTCCTTTATTTCGTTTTCCCTCTCTTGGGTACCATTCTAATATATCCCTATTCCATTTTCCTTGTTTATTCCTGAGCATATGACCAGTCCAACGCCACTTTTGTTGTTTTATTACATATGTTTCTAGTTTTACTCTTCTTTTTGATTATCCCCAAATTTACTTTGTCGACCATAACTATTGTATGTTAAATGTCTTATTTCTAGGCTGTTGAAAGACCACCCTAATACATACACGTTCACAAAACACTTGGCGGAGCATGAAGTCATGAAATGTGCTGGTATCTTCCCTTGTACCATCGTCAGACCTACCATGAGTAAGTGCTGGGCATATCTTGAAATATACATCTATATATTCTATACAGGGTTACGCATATAGACTACTAAGCCGAAAGTAGGTTATTGTACTCATCATTATTAACAACTGTCTTACTCCGTGAAATGAAGTTAACAACTATGTAAAACCTCTGTGGTGTGAATCTGGTGTTTTGCAAATTTTTTTGGTGGAAAATTAAAAATTAAACAGTTTTTTTCATGTCTATTTCATTAAGATTCCACTTTGTTTTTGTTTTTTAAAGGAATGATTGTGTGATTTTCAGTTGTGGCGTCTTGGAAGGAACCGATTCCTGGATGGACGTGCTCTAAAGTTGGCCCCCAGGGCTTTCTCATGGGTGCCGCTAAAGGTAAGTAATCTGTCCTTATACACTACAATTTTTGCAGGGTATGTCTTACTAGGTATATTTTTCACTAAGGCTTTGTTTCAGAATGTTCGGGCTAATAAGAACTTATCATCGAGATACAATACATACAGAATCACAATCGAAGCAAAAAAATGTTCGAACCAAAACTGCGCACGCTACAAATTGCGTAGACTTTTTGGTTAGTTACAAGGTGACCGCGATCCGACTACAACGCCGCGCGATGCCAGAGCTACGATCACAGCGGACAAGCGACGTTGAACACTGCAAGTGACATAACGTCTAAAGTGGAGTAAATGTGTCATTGTGAAGTATATAAGTGATACAATGACGCTCGGACGTTTTTTGGCTATTTCCACAGAGAAACTGTGTCTCTGTAAGAATTGTATCTCGATGGTTAAGATCCATGGGTAGGTGAATTGGGGCTCTCAGTAACTGCCAAATGGCATGCCATTGTTTTTTTTTTTTTAAACCTGCGCTCAGTCATTATTCTCCAGATGTTTTAGCGTCGTATATTTTTTTCAGGCGTGGTAAGGCGTCTACCACTTGCTAAACACAACATTGCCGACTACATCCCGGTGGATGTTGTGGTCAACCAGTTGCTAGTAGCGGGGTGGAACGCAGCGCAGGACAAGTAAGTATTATCGACCACACTGTCTAATATAGCTGTGGTTAAACCATAACATAGGTGACTACATCCCGGTGGATGTAGTCAACCAGTTGTTGTAGCGGGGTGGAACGCAGCTCAAGACAAGTAAGTATCGTGCTCGACCACACTGTCTAATATAGCTGTGGTTAAACCACAACATAGGTGACTACATCTTGGTGGATGTAGTCAACCAGTTGTTGTAGCGGGGTGGAACACAGCGCAGGACAAGTAAGTATTATGCTCGACCACACTGTCTAATGTAACTGTGGTTTAACCACAACATAGATGACTACATCCTGGTGGATGTAGTCAACCAGTTGTTGTAGCGGGGTGGAACGCAGCGCAGGACAAGTAAGTATCATGCTCGACCACACTGTCTAATGTAACTGTGGTGAAACCACAACATAGGTGACTACATCCTGGTGGATGTAGTCAACCAGTTGCTAGTAGCGGGGTGAAACGCAGCGCAGGACAAGTAAGTATCATGCTCGACCACACTATCTAATATAGCTGTGGTTAAACCACAACATAGGTGACTACATCCCGGTGGATGTAGTCAACCAGTTGTTGTAGCGGGGTGGAACTCAGCGCAGGATTTCGAAAAATGGATGTTGTTTTTGTTTGTAGATCCCAAACGGCTGAACCGATTATGATTTAGTATAGGGATTCTTATTAAAACTCCAATTATGTATCCCAAGGTGTAAAAAAATAATACTTACACCCGTGCGAAGCCGGGTTGCGTTGCTAGTTATATATATAATGAATCCCTATTTACCTTGGTCACGCCATAACTTGAGAACGACTTTACCGATTTCATTTATATTTTTTTAAGAGTTTTTATTTGTAGAATGTTCTTACGGAAAGAAAAATTAAGAAAATTGGAAAATTTCGGAAAACTTTCTACGTGTTTAACTTCTCGCGTTTGACAGTTCATCAGACTGGACAACGTCTGTCAGGTCAGCTAGTTTATTTATACTTGTTGATGTTAAATTAAATTTTCTCTTTCCCTCAGGTCCGGTTTGACAGTGTACCATTGTTCTTCATCAACACAAAAACCGTTTGTGTGGTCTCTCATAGAGAATACTGTCAACGGAATGTTGCACAAATATCCATTGAAAAGCGCTGTCTGGTAAGTTGAAGTTAAAGATATTTAGTTTTAGGGTTCCGTACTCAAAGGAAACTGAAACATGGTCTCTCACGATGGGCCTCATAAGCAAGCACAAAGTCGTACAACGAGCTATGGAGAGGGCTATGCTCGGGGTTTCTCTACGAGATCGAATCCGAAATGAGGAGATTCGTAGACGAACGAAAGTCACCGACATAGCCCACCGGATTAGTAAGTTGAAATGGCAGTGGGCAGGGCACATATCACGCAGAACAGATGGCCGATGGGGCCGAAAGGTTCTGGAATGGAGACCACGGACTGGTAAGCGCAGCGTAGGACGTCCACCCACAAGATGGACAGATGACCTAAAAGAGACCGCAGGGAAACGCTGGATGCAGGCCGCTTCCAACCGGCCCTTTTGGAGATCGATGGGGGAGGCCTTGTCCAGCAGTGGACGTCCTACGGCTGAAATGATGACTCAAAAGATAGTCATATGTTTCCGTATTAGTAAGCCTACGATGTCTGTCTGTCCTACATTTTAACAGCTGTATTTTTTGAACCGTAATATATAACCAGTTGAAATTTTCACAGAATATGTAATGTTACGGCGGATTAAATAAGCAATAAGAAATCAATTATGATTTCTTATGATTTTCTTAATTTATTCTTACTTTGTTAAAAGTCAAAAAGTAAAAACTAAAGGCGGAGTCCCCATACAACAAACGTATTTTTTTAAACTTATTTTTGTGTTAGCTCCAATGTAAAAACGGTAATAGGTAAAGTATAACAACAAATAATAAATAATGGCCAAGTGCGAGTCGGTGACACATTTATGTTCATTACCAAGTTATTACTAGTAATTCGCTTACTTGGATGACCCTATATTTGGAAGTTAGTTTTAATTTCTTAGTTAATACGCCGTAACATTACATATTCTGTGAAAATTTAAACTGGCTATCTATAACGGTTCGAAAGATACAGCCATTAATAGGTAGGACAGACGGACAGACTGACAGACATCGTAGGTTTAGTAATAGGGTCTCGTTTTTACCTTTTGCTTACCCAGACCCAAACAATCTGAGTTTCATTTTTAATTTCCTACCAAAAACCCTAAAAACTTATGTGACTCGATAAAACAAACCATACGAGCTCAAACTCGAGGGGTTTACCATGCCATGAAGAGTTCCACTATCCTGGACACTCCTGGTCCATCATTAGATCGCTTCGATGGTAAAAAATTATTTCCCTGTCACCCGGTTTACTAAGGCATATTGTATGCTTTACTATCTCCATACCGTCCTTTATAGTAATTTTTTTTTTACAGGTACCCTCATTTAAAGTTTATGCCTTCGCTGCTAATGTTTAGAATTTCCGCAATATTTGTGCATTTCTTCCCCGCGCTTCTACTTGATATGATGCTGAGGTTCACCGGGGGAAAGCCCATGTAAGTTTACTTGTTGATATTAGTTATCTTATAAATATTGCCAGTTAAAACTAAAGTTTACAATTTAATATTATTATAACAAACAATAACACATATACACAAATTAAAAACTATTGTAATGAATCGCGAGCAACTAGGCCGAAATTGAAAGTGCACTATGGAAATAGGAATTATTATGGGACGCGTACTACTTAGGGGGTTTAGTCGAAATTGGACCTATTAGCAAAATGAATACCATGTTCACCACCATGTTCATGTTACCATGATCGTGAAATGATGATGATTAAGAAACGCATAGGTAACCAACATCACCCTCAGTAGTTAGATTTTAGAATTATAATATTAGTTTTTTTTTTTTTTTATATTTAAATTTGCTACCTATCGCATTAGGTTATAACCTGTAATGATAGTTCTAAGTAGGAAAAAAAAAAAAAAAAAAAAAAAAAAAAAAATTTATTAAAAATGTTGACTGTGCCAGCGAAATGCCACATAATCCTTTCACGCGTTCCTAAACTAAATTCTGTTTGCAATTTCTACAAAAATGACAAAAATTATATTTCTTTTCAGTCTCATCCGCCTCCACAAAAACGTATGGAACTCTCTAAACCGCCTCGAACGGTTTATCTTCACTGAGTGGCTCTTCCACAACCCCAAAACTATAGAACTGGCCAAAAAACTCAACAGCACTGACCGCGAACTGTTCTTCATTGACATCTCTGGGTTATATGTGAGTAACATTGATTATTCTAAGTAGTTTAAGTAAGTAACATAACACAATATAACTGGCTGAAAAACTCAACACCGACAGTGAACTATTCTTCATTGACATCTCTGGATTATACGTGAGTAACATTGATTATTCTAAGTAGCTTAAGTAAGTAACATAACATAATAGCACTGGCTGAGAAACTCAACAGCACCAACAGTGAGCTATTCTTCATTGACATCTCTGGATTATATGTGAGTAACATTGATTATTCTAAGTAGCTTAAGTAAGTAACATAACATAATAGCACTAGCTGAGAATATCAACACCGACAGTGAACTATTCTTCATTGACATCTCTGGATTATATGTGAGTAACATTGATTATTCTAAGTAGTTTAAGTAAGTAACATAACACAATATAACTGGCTGAAAAACTCAACACCGACAGTGAACTATTCTTCATTGACATCTCTGGATTATACGTGAGTAACATTGATTATTCTAAGTAGCTTAAGTAAGTAACATAACATAATAGCACTGGCTGAGAAACTCAACACCGACAGTGAACTATTATTCTTCATTGACATATCTGGATTATATGTGAGTAACATTGATTATTCTAAGTAGCTTAAGTAAGTAACATAACATAATAGCACTGGCTGAGAAACTCAACACCGACAGTGAACTATTATTCTTCATTGACATATCTGGATTATATGTGAGTAACATTGATTATTCTAAGTAGCTTAAGTAAGTAACATAACATAATAGCACTGGCTGAGAAACTCAACACCGACAGTGAACTATTATTCATTGACATCTCTGGATTATATGTGAGTAACACTGATTATTCTAAGTAGTAAGTATACTTACTACTTAGAAGTAAGTTTGTTTTGTGTTGTTTGTGTTTGTGTTGTTACTTACTAGTAACAACACAAACTCAACAGCACTTCATTGACATCACTGGATTATACATGAGTAACATTGATTATTTCTATTTAGTGCCGAAAGGGGTCAATTGTACTCATCGTTATCAGTGCCCTGGGCGAGACTTCTACGGCGCACCCCTCCCTCGTCTGCCATTAAAACCGAAAAAAGGCAAAGAATAGATTAGATCTATAGATTTTTATATACCTGCGGCGCCCCTTTATATACCTGCGGCGTCCCTTTATAGGCGCCTATGGCGTCCCTCTTTTATCTGGCGCCCTGGGGGTCTAGACAAGAGCCACACACTGTTAGCGTTCACGCCTGCGGAAAGATGAAATTGTATGAAAATGACATTGACAATGACATTAGCATGAGATAAATTATCTCAAGCTAATGTCATTTTCATATAATTTCATCTTTCCGCAGGCGTGAACGCTAACAGTGTGTGGCTCTTGTCTAGACCCCCTGGGCGGTCGCCCAACCATAACGCCGGCACTGAATTCGTTATGAACGCGTAAACTGTATATTATGTGTAATATTTTTCTCATATTTTTGTAACAAGATTTTTTGTTGCAGTGGGAAGATTACTTCAAAAAGCTACATCTCGGAGTAAGAAGATACCTCAATAAGGAATCTGAGAAAACTCTACCAGCCGCAAGAAACAAAGACTCTATGTGAGTATCCACTTTTTGAACCTACTTATTTTAACCCTAAAATATTTTTTTTACATCGTTCTAGGCTAATGTTTGACCGCGATCTCGCCTGATGGAAAGCGACGATGCGGTCGAAGATGAACCACGTTTGCCCAGTAATAACCTATTAACCCTAGACTTGAACACTCCAAGATTGTAATGCTGCGGAAACACAGACAGGGGCAAGGCGTTCCATAGTTTTGCTGTTCTAATTAAGAAAGTGGAGTCAAAACGCTTGGTGCGAATAAGTGGCATTTCGAGCAAGGAAGGTTGCCGTTCGTCTGGACGTCCGGTGATGAAGAGGTGATGGGGGAACTTCGTGAAGTTCCGTTGCACACTCCGTGGAACATTGCTCGAACTACTGATTCTATTACTATGCCTACGATGTCTGTCCGTCCGTCTGTCCTACCTATTAACGGCTGTATCTTTCGAACGATAATATATAGCCAGTTGAAATTTTCACAGAATATGTAATGTTACGGCGGATTGACTAAGAAATAATAAAACAGTTAAAAAGTAAAAACGAAAGGAGGATGCATACAACAAACGTATTTTTGTATTAGCTCTAATGTAAAAACAGTAATACGTACAAGCGTCAAACTTGGTATGATTATAGTACACACTCTAAAGTATAACAACAAATAATAAATAATGGCCAAGTGCGAGTCGGTGACACATTTAAGTTCATTACCAAGTTATAACGTAATTCCTTACCTTACTTTATTGGTTTACTAATTTTAAAGTCGGTTTTTTTTAATTGATAATTATTGTATTTTGTGGTGGTACGGAACCCTCAGTGCGCGAGCCTAACTCGCACTTGGCTGTTTTTTTTTTTGTTTTGTCCAGGAATTTTAATAACATACATCAAAGTATTAAAATAAAAAAAAACAGCCTTCTGGCTCTGCAGGAACTTTGATAACAGACATAATTTTTTTTTTTTTTTTTTTTTTTTCATATTTATTTTATTTATTTCCAGCCTCCTGGCTCTGCACGTTGTGTGGCAACTTGGCATCATCTGGCTGCTTTGGTTTACCTTCGCTTGTCTGACTGGACTCTCTATGACCACCAGCGCTTGGTTCGCGCCCATAGTATATATCCTACTTAGCTTCTTATAAACTACCACAGAAAAAATAGGCAGTGAACCAAGTACTAATGTCCGGTTTCTGAGGTAGCTATTGGCTTCGACCAAAATTAAATGAATGGACGGGCCCAGACGAAGCGCATTTTTGAAGAATACAAAATGAGCGCCGGCGCTCACTTCGTTTCAGTCGGTTTCTAGCCTTAGGAAGCGCGACTCAAGACTATTGTTACATGATAACGAAACATCTGATAAAATTATGCCTTCCTGTGCTTTCCCAAAGTGTAAAAACTACAAAAAAACCGCTAGCTAGATTTTGTAACAAATGCACTGTACATGGTTATAATTAGGTGTTGAAGTATATGTCCAACGACTTTGCCTCGTTTTTACTGAGCAAGTTCAATGGTTATGGCCCGTCCATTCATTTAATTTTGGTCGAAGGGTATTGGTTGAATAAAGTTATCTGTAACTGTAATTTTTCAATTATTTAATACCCGTTGCAGCTCAGCGAAGTAGCTTGCACGTGCAATTAGCAAGTACGAACGTTTGAACGTAAATAGCCACTTACGCGGTGACGCGCACAACTTGCGGGCGAGAACGCACTCGCATGAGTGTTCGAACGATGCGCAGTCAGTAGTGCGGGGAAACGAAGCTTAACTTGCGCAAGAACCAGCGCGAGTGCTACTAAGCATTTCCACTGCCACTTGCACGTCCACTGCCACTTGCACTTAGCAAAGTGTTGTAGGTCTTATGATAGAAACTGGCGTGTTTTTCTCACATTTTATTTATATTACACGGGAATTATTCACGTAAGCCGCGCTGTGCAAAGCGAGATGTGCGCGCGCATTCACCTTGAAAAAGACCGCCTAATGCGGTTGAAACTATAGTCGGAGTGACCGGCTTAATCTTACGTGAGTAATTCCCGTGTAATTTAAGTAAAATGTGTGAAAACCACGCAAATTATATAATAAAACTAATAAATAAAATTAAGTTACAAAATAAGAAAAAGATTTTGAAAAAATAAACTAACTATTATAAGATTGTAATTTTAGTTTGTCGCGTGTTTTTATTATTGTTTCCCAAAAAGTTGGTGTTGGTAACTTAGTTCCACTTCTGAATAAACAAAAAGTTGGTGTTGGTAACTTAGTTCCACTTCTGAATAAACAAAAAGTTGGTGTTGGTAACTTAGTTCCACTTCTGAATAAACAAAAAGTTGGTGTTGGTAACTTAGTTCCACGTCTGAATAAACAAAAAGTTGGTGTTGGTAACTTAGTTCCACTTCTGAATAAACAAAAAGTTGGTGTTGGTAACTTAGTTCCACTTCTGAATAAACAAAAAGAAAATTAAATTTAAATCGAATATTGCGTTTTGAATAGTACCCTCACCTTGGTCATTAGAGATGGTCTTCAGGGTTACGCGGAAAGGGCGTACTAAGCTGAAAGGGGTCCATAGTACCCAGCATTATGAACAACTTTTACTATGGGACCAACCCTAAAATCGCGAAAAGAATATTAGTTGTTCCCATTTATGTAAGTAAATAGGGGGGAGATACGGGACGAACTTCTTGACGTGGACCGCACAATATAGGCTCCGGGGCACAATCCACTTCAGTCACAATCGAACTGGCGTTTCGATAGCACGTGAATTACTTGTCAAAATTGTGTGAAATAAAGCAGCACAAATTACTTCCTGCGCTTTCACAAGGTGCACCAACAGTTCGAAGACAAAAAACAAGTTTCAAGGCATTACTTTTCACTCGTAAATACTTAAAAACAATTAACTTAATTTTCTTTAAATGTCACTTCTATGGTCTAGTGTAGTGTCTAATGGAGCGTTGAAGTTGACGTTTACAGTGTAGACGTCAACGTCGCCGCTGACTCGAGCCGAAACAGAGCCATATTTATTGGGTACAATGTTTGGATTTCACGCGTCTTCCCCCTTTTTAAAACAGCCATTGGTTGTTCCATAAATTTTGTCGAGCTTAAATCACAACTAATATTTATTCCGCGATTTCAGGGTTGGTCCCATAGTAAAAGTTGTTGATAATGATGGGTTCTATGGTCTCCTTTCGGCTTAGTACACCCTTTCCGCGTAAACCAGTATATCACTTTTTAGGGTTCCGTACCCAAAAGGTAAAAACGGGACCCTATTACTAAGCCTACGATGTCTGTCTGTCCGTCCTACTGTGGCTGTATCTATCGAACCGTAATAGATAGCCAGTTGAAATTCTCACAGAATATGTAATGCAAGCGCCCATAGGAAATTTTCTTCCTAACCGTCACACCAGTGTGACAGCAGTGTGAATGTTTGTTAGCGACGCACGCATAATGTAATGTTATTTCTATATTTCGATACGTGTAGCGCCATCTGTTTTAATACTTTTGTACCAAATTATGTCGGTACCCATTTAAATGAATAAAATTAAGAATTGGAGGGTGTGCCTAACATTTTCTGTCAAATAAGTAGTCTTTTGGTTTACGAAGCCGTGTCAATCTTGCAGCGAGATCTTGCAGCCGTACTATAATAATATGAAGTAGAAGTTTGTGTAAGCATTCAATGTAGCATACACAGAAAAGAGAAGTAAATAGAACGGAAATGAGAAGGAAAATCTGTTACCAGGCATTATAACAGAACCTTGATTGAACATTATTATTTAGATCAACGCGAACTCCGCATCCAAAGAACTTGGACCTTACCTTTTTGGGTTAGGTCTCAAAGTTCTTTGTCCGCATCACAGTTGCTAACTGATTTCTAATGACTGACGTTTCGTTTATATGGGTGCAACTGGCTACAGATGGCCGATGGGGCCGAAAGGTTCTGGAATGGAGACCACGGACCGGTAAGCGCAGCGTAGGACGTCCACCCACAAGATGGACAGACGACCTAAAAGAGACCGCAGGGAAACGCTGGATGCAAGCCGCTTCCAACCGGCCCTTTTGGAGATCGATGGGGAGGCCTATCTCCAGCAGTGGACGTCCTACGGCTGAAATGACGATGATGATGAACTGGCTACAACTCTTACAAAAATGCTTTGACAGCGCAGCCGTTCTAATTTAAACATTTTTTTTTTCTATTCTGTGGTAGCGTACTCGTAAGTAAGTTCTTCTATACTAATATTATAAAGAGGAAAGATTTGATTGTTTGTTTGTGTGTTTGCATTGAATAGGCTCCGAAACTACTGAACCAATTTGAAAAATTCTTTCACTCTTGGTAAGCTACACTATCTCCGGGTAACATAGGCTATATTATATTTAAAAAAAAAATAGGAATCCTTACTAAAACTCCTATAAGGTAACCCAAAGTGTCGTAAAATAAGATTTACAATTTTGACTTTGCGTGTTTGACAGTTCTAAGACAAGACAACGTCTGTCAGGTCTGCTAGTCTATACTAATATTATAAAGAGGAAAGATTTGATTGTTTGTTTGTTTGTTTGCATTGAATAGGCTCCGAAACTACTGAACCGATTTGAAAAATTCTTTCACTGTTGGGAAGCTACACTATCTCCGGTTAACATAGGCTATTTTATATTTTCAAAAAAAATAGGGATCCTTACTAAAACTCCAATAATGTAACCCAAGGTGTAAAAAATAAGATTTACAATTTTGACTTTGCGTGTTTGACAGTTTTAAGACAGGACGACGTCTGTCAGGTTTGCTATATTTAATAGGCAGGATTACTAATATAATTATTTTTATTACCTCATAAAAAAACTGAGCATAATTAGAATCAGCGAAAGCAAAATTAAAATTAGTTCAAAAATAAATAAGTTATACGTATTTTAATTTCATGTTAGACTGAGAGCGCACTATACTGAGTTATGACGTCACGCCTCAGGCGCGCCATACAAATACGTTTTGCGAAAAGCAGACAGTGTATCCCTTCTCTATCTCCACCTAAAACTTTAAACGCTCATATCTCAGTACCCTTAGTACAAGTTTTGATAGTATTCGAAAACTTTTTTCGTGTACGTATTGTTCCATACATATTAGTAAAGCGCCTCCAGCGGAAACGCGAAGGAACTAAAATCGGTAGTAATCGGCGGTATAGATTGCTTCACTCTAATACGAAAAAAGTTTTCGAATACCTTTCAGCCCAGCAATGTATGGAACAATACGAAAACGAAAAAAGTTTTCGAATACCTTTCAGCCCAGCAATGTATGGAACAATACGAAAACGAAAAAAGTTTTCGAATACCTTTCAGCCTAGCAATGTATGGAACAATACGAAAACGAAAAAAGTTTTCGAAAACTATCAAAACTTGTACTAAGGGTACAGAGATTTATCAGCCAATTTAAATTATTTTTTCGGAATGTGTAATGTATTTAGTTATATTCATCGCCAAGCCTGTTATGATCTATACTAATATTATAAAGAGGAAAGATTTGTATGTAAGTATGTTTGTAACGAATTGGCTCAAAAAGTACTGAACCGATTTGAAAAATTCTTTCACTGTTGGGAAGCTACACTATCCCCGGGTAACATAGGTTATAATCTATACCCGTGCGAAGCTGGGGCGGACCGCTAGTTTACAATAAAAAATCATAATAAGTTAATTATTATTGTTTATTCAATATTCACAATAGTCGCTTATGAACTAAAATCACACCAAAATAAAACATGAACATTTTGGCAAAGTGATGTAAAAATGCATTGTAAGTAGACAAAGATCGTTCGCACCTAAACCTAACCTAACATGTAATAAAAAAATAATTAAATGCTAAGGCAACTTTTTACACGGAAACAATAATAAAATAAACCGGCCAAGTGCGAGTCGGGCTCGCGCACTGAAGGTTCCGTACCATCACAAATTTCAAAAACGAAATTACCAGTTATAACTTGGTAATGAACAGAAACTTGTCACCGACTCGCACTTGGCCATTATTTATTGTTATACTTTAGAGTGTGTACTATAATCATGCCGCCAAGTTTGACGCTTTGTTCTAAAATGATCAAAGGTTGCATCTGTTAATTTTACCGGTTACTCCTAAACAGTGGACGGCAAAACTTAAATTTATACGAAAAATATATAAAATATACAAAATAAATGTATAATTATGTATCTACCTTTTTCCGTCGAACTCCGCATCCAAAGAACTTGGACCTTACCTTTTTGGGTTAGGTCTCAAAGTTCTTTGTCCGCATCACAGTTGCTAACTGATTTCGAATGACTGACGTTTCGTCTATATGGGTGCAACTGGCTACAACAAAATTCTTACTAAAACGTCTCGACAGCCGTTCTAATTTAAACAAAACAAAAAAAATATGCTTTTTTGGGTTCGTTATGCCTTAAAATACTATTAAAGTTCGGCCGCTGAAAGAATGCGAGTGACAGTTGCATTGTACAAAATTCTGAACGAAAACATAACTAACTAACATAACATAACTATATTGTGATCAATTTTACTACTTGAGAGTAGGATTGTAGCTGGTAGCCAATACAGGGTTACGCACAGGGCCGGATTTAGGAGAGGGCAACCGGGGCGAAAGCCCCGGGGCCTCCACAAACGGGGGGCCCCCACAATAGAGACTTCGGAAAAAAAATCTTTCAAATTCCAACTAGTTAACACTAGTAAGCATCTTTTCCTTTGATATTTGTTTTTTTTTGCTCTTTCACCTTTACCTACAGCCTACAGTACTTTATACATACATGATTACTGCAGAGCGCTCATTTTCAAAACTGAAAATTAAAAAAAATAGGCTTCGAACCACGATGGGACAAAACCGTCTATCGAAGCTTTCTCTCCTGAGCATTGCAAGCGATTTACTCCGAGAACTGGATTTCAACGAAATCATCAACGATTTTTCGGCGAAAAAAGCTCGAAAGGTTCCGTTCGTTAACCCTAAAATTTAATTTCAGATAATTCTTGTTTCCGTTTATATTTATATGTGTTTGTTCAATACTAAGGGAATCTACTTGGTTTCACAATAAATTATTTATTGAAAAACTCGACTGAAAAAAATTTGTTTACTTTATTTGGAAAATCATTTGGGGCGAGGGGGCCTCCGCTCCTTTGTTGCCCCGAGGCCTCTGGACCTCTAAATCCGGCCCTGGTTACGCATATAGACTGTACTAAGCCGAAAGGAGGTCATTGTACCCATCATTGTGGACAACTTTTACTACGTGACCAACACATAACAGAGCAAAAAAAAAACGCAATTGACTCTATAAAATGTATGTCAACTGTTTTTTTTATCATTTCATGGTTGGCTCCATAGTAAAAGTTATTCATAATATTGAGTACAAAGACCTCTTTTCGGCTTAGTACAGTCTATATGCGTAACCCTGTATACCACAGTAAAATATTGAAAGAAAATTTTCATTCCAATTTTTACAATGCTATTTGCGGCTGTCAGACGTATTCTCCCAGCGGCCAGACCGTAGTTAACAATAAATTTGTGACAGCACCTTAAATTATTAAAATTAAATTGACTACTTTTCACAACAAACTGTTCCAATAATATACCAAGTCTCTACGAGATCGAATCAGAAATTAGATCCGTAGACGAACGAAAGTCACCGACATAGCCCACCGGATTAGCAAGTTGAAATGGTAGTAGGCAGGGCACATATCACGCAGAACAGATGGCCGATGGGGCCGAAAGGTTCTGGAATGGAGACCACGGGCCGGTAAGCGCAGCGTAGGATGTCCACCAACAAGATGGACAGACGACCTAAAAGAGACCGCAGGGAAACGCTGGATGCAGGCCGCTTCCAACCGACCCTTTTGGAGATCGATGGGGGAGGCCTATGTCCAGCAGTGGACATCCTACGGCTGAAATGATGATGAGGATAATAGTAAAGTTTTGACATTGGGCCAGCATGGTGGATTAGGATCCATCCTCTCTCTCTCTCTCTCTGAGAGAAGGCTTGAGTCCCAGCAGTGGGAACAAGATAGGCTGAAATGATGATGATGAACCGACTGATCTTATGTAATTCTTGTATAATAAAAAAAAGGGTGTGAAAAATGCGACATATTAATTTATGAAAACTCATAATATACTTTTACAACACATTTGCTCAAAAAGTGCACTTACGAAGCCTGTATACATCGTTCGAAAGTTAAACATTACGGATCATACAACGGAGCGTGCGGTAATGAATTTTACCGCACGCTCAGATGTATAGCGCCGTGCGTGTACTTTACGGTATTTTTTTAATTTCCATTATATTTACATAAGAATTCCACAAGAGAGTTTCATATTACGAGAATAAATAAGCTGAATGATCAAACCTCCTTGGAAGCGCTTTTGCTCAATACGTTTGTCTCAGTTTAATACTAAAGAGAAAATGAGACGAAAGATGTAGTTCTAATTTTCACCACGTGATAGTGGCGCTATTTGCATGTTCGCGCCATTTTCTTATTATATTATAGAAACTATTGTTGTGACTGATATTAAGTTATAAACAAAAATTGTTTCATTTGTAGCCTTTTTTTCTCGCAAATGTGTTGTAAAACGTTGTATGGCACACGTGCGGATTGGTTATTACAAACTCGTGACTATGGTAAGCCCTCGACTTCGTCTCGGGCTTACATTCGTCTACTCGTTTGTAATAACCAACTTACCGCACTTGTATCATAAATAACTATTGACATTGATATTTTTTATGCCATAGGTGATAAAAAGCTAACGAGCTTCAAAGAAATTAATAGCCTTTTTGACATAAAAGTTTTTTTTAATCGATTCTATGATAGTTATTGGCCTGTAAAAAACCCAGTTATTTCTGGGGTCTACCCGTTTTAAGCGATTCTGTTTAGGTGATGTGAAAAGTTGCGCGACCGCAAACCGTATCTTGGTGCGTAAGGTTCCCGTTCGCGTGATTTTCCGCACTGCGCCGTTTCAGCGCTAATTCGAGCCCGCGTTAAGAGTTAGCCGTAAGGCCCTACTTATTATTGATCTTATCAATCACTATAAATTTAAAGTTTAAAATTACATTTATTTTCAAAAATCATTCAAAGCTATATTATATTAACGGACCTGTTATAGTTATAGGAACAAAATTGCATACATAAAAAATGTTGACTGGAGCATCGAGTTAAAAAGAAATATGCTTCAAATTAGATGATTTGCCCTCACGAATATTCAAAAGTAGACCATTAAAATCGATTAATTGACATTATTTCTTTATTTGTAATAAATTTTCTTGAAATATTTTATTCGGATGTGTTCACCGATACACGATTAAAGAAATTTGGCTCGATAGAAAAAAATCGTAAACTTTCCTAAAAAACACCCGTTTTTACGTTCCCTTCAATGGATGGAATCAACTTCATTCAAATTCTATAGAAGAAATTTTTATTTAAATAATTGTGTGTTATCCTAACAATCATTCAAATACTTTAGTGGTCACAGTTTTTTGTAAAAGCGTAACATTATTTGTCTAAACTAATATTATAATGAAAGATTTGTTTGTTTGTTTGCATTGAATAGGCTCCGAAACTACAGAAACGTTTTGAAAAATTCTTTCACTGTTGGGAAGCCATACTATCTCCCAGTGACATAGGCTATAATCTATACCCGTGCGAAGCCGGGGCGGACCGCTAGTAGAAAAAAAAATTTAAAGCGCGGACGCCGAGTATGCAAGCATTACCGTCAAACAAATGTACGTTCTCTACGTTCGCCTTAAGCACTGAATTATGCCCTTAAATGTGAACATATTTTGTTATTTGAGCAAAATGCTAATACTTTTTTTTTGCCGACGCATAATCGTCTACTTAACTTTATTTAGACAAGCTAGAGCGGACACGAAAAAACGTCACCGCTTTATGGTTGATATTCCGAAAACCCGTACGAAGCGCTTTGATTCCACATTTACTGTGCGAACTGCTAGTCTGTGGAATGCGTTATCTGAATGGGTGTTCCCCGATAGTTACAATCTGGGTGTCTTCAAATCACGAGTGAATCGGTTTCTTCTCGGCAAGCGTGTTCCACCGTAGACCGCATCATCGCTTAACATCAGGCGAGATGGTGGTCAAAAGGAAGCCTATTATTTATTTAAAAAAAAAACTAATATGTACAACAGATTTTGTAACTTCAGTTTGGATATTGCCACAGTTATTTCTAACTGAGCCTTATTCAACAATTTATGGATCGTTACGTTAGAAACTACCGAAATGGTAGAAATATTAGTCAAAACTTACATATGATATTATGGACTTGAACCAGAATGGTCAACTGCAAGTGAGCCAGAATGCTTAACTGCGATTGAGCCAGAATGCTCAACTGCAAGTGAGCCGAAATGGTCAACTGCAATTGAGCCGCAATGGTCAACTGCAAATGAGCCAGAATGCTCTCCTGCAATTGAGCCAGAATGCTCAACTGCAAGTGAGCCAGAATGCTCAACTGCAAGTGAGCCAGAATGCTCAACAGTAAGTGAGCCGTAATGGTCAACTGCAATTGAGCCGCAATGGTCAACTGCGATTGAGCCAGAATGCTCTCCTGCAATTGAGCCAGAATGCTCAACTGCAAGTGAGCCAGAATACTCAACTAGGTATTTAGAACAAAATTTTGTTTTCATATTTTTTATTGAGAGCACAAAAAATGTGATGAACAGTTTTCCCCATTTATTTCGGTCATTATAAGAAGTATTAAAACATTTTTTTTTTAATGTTAGCTTCGCAAAATGTCCGAAGCACATTTTTCAAATGTAGACAGTAATTTTATATTTAAAAATAACATATGCGCGAGTGTGATAGCTGTGCGCCTATTTTGAGCCTTAACTAGGTAAAGTCCAAATGGAAACTGGCCTAAATTTCCTTTTTAACCATCCCTAGGATTCAGTTGCGGTTATAACCATGTGTCAAGTCTGCAAGAACTATTGTTTTGAATTGAGTTGAGTTGTCTCTGAACAATTCTCCTTCGACATCACATTGCAAGCGGTTTTTGACGTATTTTGTACACATTTTTAATTGATACGTTTCTAATACTTAAATTAAATTATGTAAGTTTTTTTCAAGTACAGCAAAGTCCGGTTATAACGGCCTTGCGGGTCGCGGTCAGCTCGTGTCGCCGACTTACGTCGAGTTGTAGCCGCGCTTACATTGAGTTGTTGCCGCGCTTACGTCGAGTTGTTCCCGACTTACGTAGAGTTGTTCCCGACTTACGTAGAGTTGTTGGCGACTTACGTCGAGTTGTTGCCGCGCTTACGTCGAGTTGTGGCCGACTTACGTCGAGTTGTAGCCGCGCTTACGTCTGGTTGTCGTACGAGCCTGCGTTCGGTTGACAGCGAGTCGATATCGGACCAGTTCCGAGCTGATTTGTGGTGTGCGCATTACCCGACGCTATAACCGGATTCTACTGTATACGCAGTTATTCTACAATATTTATGTAACATTTTCATAAGTTCTTGTGTGATCAACAAAACTATCTTCAAGCCCCGACTTTGTTGCGCCTTTTGTTCAGTAATGAATTGTTGCTTTGCTCCAGCGCCTTTATTTGTACCTGTAAAAGAAATTTCGATGAAATATTGTTTTACAAATGTATACAGGGCCACGAGGAAAGGGTATGCTAAGCTTAAAGGGGTTGGTTATACTCATAAAAAAGAAAAAAAAAGATTTAATCAGAACGGCCAAGGCTTTTTTTGTTATAAAAATTGTTGTAGCCCATTGCACCCATATAAACGAAACGTCAGTCACTCGAAATCAGTTAGCAACTGTGATGCGGATTTCAACGCGTTGATCTAAATAAGAATGTTCAATCAAGGTTCACCCATAATGCCTTCTCATTTCCGTTCTATTCACTTCTCTTTTCTGTGGTTATATTCTTCATTATGAAGAACTTTTATTATGAGAACAAACTTGAAATAGCAAAAAAAAAAAACTGCTGTTCCATATATTTTGACAAGTGTCAATGGCCGTTTTCTATAAAAAACGTCTCTCCCGTTGGTCAGACGGCGGTCCGTCAGCCAAATCAGTCTTTTTTAATTCAATATTTTACTGTTTAAGTAGATTTAATGGCGATCAAAAACTACAAAAGATCTGGAAATGGGCCTCAATAAAATGTAGTTGGTAAAGCCGAGATAGCATTGACGGATCCAGGGGGGGGGGGGGGGGCATGCTCTCATTTCCGTTCTGCTGTTCCATATATTCCCTGAGTAGTGATGTCACGTTGCAACTTGTTAATGACAATGTTGTGGTAATATTTTTTTCTGACAAGTATCTGATAGATTACCACTATCTCGCAGGGACGGATCCAGGATTTCATTTGGGGGGGGGGGGGGGGGAGAGAGGGGGGGGGGCATTCTGACAATTTTTCGACATTCCTTCGAACCTTGTCAGAATGCCCCCCCCCCAAAATGAAATCCTGGATCCGTCCCTATTGCCGTTTGTCTGAGAGACTATCATAGGGGACTGTCAAACAATGAAAACTTATACATTTGTGCGGTACTCATGAAACTGATCGGAAAGAAGGACATTAATGAAATGATATCGATCGATATCAACAATCCCACAATCATCTGTACATATCGGGGATTATGGGAAACAGTAATAGAGGTGTATGATAAAATTAATAGGTTATGAGGAAAATAAGTGTTATATGCTATATAATTCAAATTCAAATTCAAATTCAAATTCAAATTATTTATTTGTCAGAACATGGTAGGTACACATACATATAAAGTAGCATACATGGTCGTAAGAATGGAGACGTATCTCATGTCCTTGCCTGTTACAGCGTACAAATGTTAGTTTTTTATTAATATTTTTATTAGTTTTTGTTAAAGTTAAAAAGGAAAAAAATAAACAAAATTATGTCTATGTTAGAATATTGTTAGAATCATATTTTGGTTTAGTTGTATTTTATACCTTAATTAGATGTTTATTACTACCTATCTAAGCTATTATTATTATTATTTTATTTGTTTATGTCTACATTACATATCAAAACATTTTTATCATTAAGGAATTCTGAAATTTCATAGTAGCTTTTTTGTGCTAATAAAGTTTTTAGTTTATTTTTAAACATTCCAACATTTAATTCTCTGATGATTTTAGGAATTTTAGTATATATTAAAGGAGCCATACAGAATACACTTTTTTGCATGAGTGCAGTTTTGGCCGTACGTGGGCAGAGCTTCATCTCGGCCTGTGTGCGAGTTCGAATACCAGCATCAGTCCAACTACCAAAGAGATGTGGATTTAATTTTACAAAAGTAGCTATTTCTAATATGTATAGAGATGGTAATGTCAGAATATTGTGTTTTAAAAAGAACGGTTTACAGCTATCAGTCTTATGAAGATGAAACATTGCCCTGACGCACCTCTTTTGGGCTTTGAAAGCAATCCTTTTGTCAGTAGAGTTCCCCCAGAAAATAATGCCGTATCGTAGAATAGATACTGCCATGCCATAATATGCAGTAATTAGAGCTTCTTGATTAATAACTAATGACAATTTAAATAGTGCATATGCCGTCGAGCCCATTCTTTTCGTTAATGTATCTATGTGTGCTTTCCAATTAAGTTTACTATCGATGGTCAATCCAAGAAATTTAGTTGAGTCCACTTCCTGTATGACTCTACCATTATATTGCAAAACTATTTTATCACGTACTGTACGCTGCCGAAAGTGGATGATGTTCGTTTTGTCTAAATTTATTTTTAAGTTATTGTCATCTAGCCATTGAATGATTGATTTTAAACTATTATTTATTTCCGATTCGTAACTGATTTTATTTTTACAATTAATAGTAACTGTGCTGTCGTCTGCGAAGAGAGTCGTAGGATGGTCTAGTGCTTTAGGCAAGTCATTGATATATCCTATAAATAGAAGAGGGCCCACTACACTGCCTTGCGGGACTCCGAAATTAGGAGTACGTGCTTTAGACCGATGAATTATTTCTTGTTTTTTATGATGGTTTATTTCTGTAATCTCAGTATAATGTTTTCTATTACTTAAGTATGATTTTATAAGGTCTAGAGTATTTCCTCTAATGCCATATGTTTCTAGTTTTTGTAAAAGTATATCGTGGTGAACATAATCAAAAGCTTGGGTCATATCGCAAAATATTGCGCAAACTGGAATAGTTGCATCTATGTTGGTCATAACATTATCTAAAAAATCATATATTGCCATATTTATTGTTTTATTTTCCCTAAATCCTTTTTGTTCGTTACAAAGTATACTTTTCTTTTCCATGTAATTGTAGAGCTGCGTGTAAATGTATTTTTCAAGAATCTTTGAAAATATAGGGATAAGTGAGATTGGTCTATAGTTATCTATGCATTCCCTATTTTTCTTTTTGAATATAGGTTTAATAATGGAGACCTTAAGTGCGTCAGGATATGTACCTGCACTAATACATTGATTCATAATGTAGCTTAAGTGTCCACATATGTATACAGCAACTTGTTTAATAATATTTGTAGAGATTCCATCGTACCCCACATAATACCCCATATATACATAATATAATTTTGACAAATAAATAATTTGAATTTTATTGAAGTTTATATATCTATAAATACTAATATTATAAAGATTTGATTGTTTGTTTGAACCGATTTGAAAAATTATTTCACTGTTGGGAAGCTACACTATCCCCGGGTGACATAGGCTATAATGTATTTTTTTTAAATAGGGATCCTTACTAAAACTCCAATAATGTAACCCAAGGTGTAAAAAAATAAGATTTACAATTTTGACTTTGCGTGTTTGACAGTTCTAAGACAGGACAACGTCTGTCAGGTCAGCTAGTATATATATATATATATATATATATATATATATATATATATATATATATATATATATACGATGGAATCTCTACAAATATTATTAAACAAGTTGCTGTATACATATGTGGACACTTAAGCTACATTATGAATCAATGTATTAGTGCAGGTACATATCCTGACGCACTTAAGGTCTCCATTATTAAACCTATATTCAAAAAGAAAAATAGGGAATGCATAGATAACTATAGACCAATCTCACTTATCCCTATATTTTCAAAGATTCTTGAAAAATACATTTACACGCAGCTCTACAATTACATGGAAAAGAAAAGTATACTTTGTAACGAACAAAAAGGATTTAGGGAAAATAAAACAATAAATATGGCAATATATGATTTTTTAGATAATGTTATGACCAACATAGATGCAACTATTCCAGTTATATATATATATATATATATATATACAGTTATATATATATATATATATATATATATATATATATATATATATATATATACTAGCTGACCTGACAGACGTTGTCCTGTCTTAGAACTGTCAAACACGCAAAGTCAAAATTGTAAATCTTATTTTTTATATATATATATATATATATATACTCAAGGATAATTTATACTATTTTTTTGTATATTTCTGTATAAGGAAGTGCTAAGTAAACAGTTATATACACATAATTTTATTGAAGTTTCTATATATACTCAAGGATCATTATACCAATTTTTTTTGTATTTTTGTATATAGAGAAGTGTTATACAGTTATATGTTGTATACACATAATTTTATTGGATTTTCTATATATACTCGAGGATCATATACCAATTTTTTTGTATATAGAGAAGTGTTATACAGTTATATGTTGTATACACATAATTTTATTGGAGTTTCTATATATACTCGAGGATCATATACCAAATTTTTGTATTTTTGTATATAGAGAAGTGTTATACAGTTATATGTTGTATACACATAATTTTATTGGATTTTCTATATATACTCGAGGATAATATACCAATTTTTTTGTATATAGAGAAGTGTTATACAGTTATATGTTGTATACACATAATTTTATTGGAGTTTCTATATATACTCGAGGATCATATACCAAATTTTTGTATTTTTGTATATAGAGAAGTGTTATACAGTTATATATTGTATACACATAATTTTATTGAAGTTTCTATATATACTCGAGGATCATATACCAATTTTTTTGTATTTTTGTATATAGAGAAGTGTTATACAGTTATATGTTGTATACACATAATTTTATTGGAGTTTCTATATATACTCGAGGATCATATACCAAATTTTTTGTATTTTTGTATATAGAGAAGTGTTATACAGTTATGTGTTGTATACACATAATTTTATTGGAGTTTCTATATATACTCGAGGATCATATACCAAATTTTTAGTATTCTTGTATATGGGAAGGGTTATATAGGTTATATAACGCACGCAAGCTGTCACCTGATCGTAGTCGACGCGCATAGTAGCGAGCGAGCGAGTCATTTCGTCCTGGACGTCCGCCCACGCCTCGCCACCCTCTCGGAGCAGTGTGTTGGTGTAAAGTGGAGTTTGCGGGACGCGGGTGAATTGACGGATCCAGGGAGATGACATTACCTGGGAAAAGGAGAGTACATCTATACTAATATTATAAAGAGGAAAGATTTGTATGTAAGTGTGTTTGTAACGAAATGGCTCAAAAAGTACTGGGCCGATTTTAAAAATTATTTCACCATTTGAATGCTACATTATCATTGGTTAATATAGGCTATTTAAAAAAAAAATAGGGATCCTTACTAAAACTCCAATAATGTAACACAAGGTGTAAAAAAATAAGATTTTCAATTTTAACTTTGCGTGTTTGACAGTTCTAAGACAGGACAACGTCTGTCAGGGGGTCTAGACAAGAGCCACACACTGTTAGCGTTCACGCCTGCGGAAAGCTGAAATTGTATGAGGACAGATTTGATTGATTGTTTGTTTGCATTGAATAGGCTCAGAAACTACTGAACCGATTTGAAAAATTCTTTCACTGTTGGGAAGCTACACTATCCCCGGGTGACATAGTCCAAATTAAATTTTCAAAAAAATAGGGATCCTTACTAAAACTCCAATAATGTAACCCAAGGTGTAAAAAAATAACATTTCCAATTTTGACTTTGCGTGTTTGGCAATTCTAAGACAGGACAACGTCTGTCAGGTCAGCTAGTTTTAAAAAAAGACGGTAAGCAACGGTACGGCAAAGTAGAGATTGTGATGGGGAAAATCACTGAACTCGCGTGACCGTCACGCTCAGATGCTCGTTCGGGTAAAGTCGGCTCCAGTCGACTTACCACGGTAAATATCCCATTAATAATCATATAACTATAGTAAAAGTTGTTCATAATGATGGGTGCTATGTACCCCTTTCGGCTTAGTACACCGTTTCTGCGTAACCCAGTACAGTTGAGTGTAAGTTGTGACTAACTTGGTGTATGCTGAGTCGTTTGGCGGGATCCACTGAGAGCATGCCTTTGATGAGGTTTTTGGCGTCCGTCGATACATTCGACCACTCCGGTTCCGGGAAGTCGTACTGTCCCAGCCTTATCCGCTGGAATAAATGGTATTGTATTAATAATTTGGGTTTTCGCCATTATTACACATGGTATTGTATTAATAATTTGGGTTCTCGCCATTATTACACATGGTATTGTATTAATAATTTGGGTTTTCGCCATTATTACACATGGTATTGTATTAATAATTTGGGTTTTCGCCATTATTACACATGGTATTGTATTAATAATTTGGGCTTTCGCCATTATTACACATGGTATTGTATTAATAATTTGGGTTTTCGCCATTATTACACATGGTATTGTATTAATAATTTGGGTTTTCGCCATTATTACACATGGTATTGTATTAATAATTTGGGTTTTCGCCATTATTACACATGGTATTGTATTAATAATTTGGGCTTTCGCCATTATTTTTTATTTCTAAAACAAGTTGTGGAATCTTATATTAATACTAAAACAAAACTACTAAAACGAATGTCATCATCATCATCATCATAATTTCAGTCATAGGACGTCTTCTGCTGGACATAGGCCTCCTCCATCGATCTCCAAAAGGAGCGACCTGCATCCAGCGTTTCCCTGCGCTCTCTTTTCGGTCGTCTGTCCATATTGTGGGTGGACGTCCTACGCTGCACTTACAGGTCCGTGGTCTCCATTCGAGAACCTTACGGTCCCATCGGCCATCTGTTCTGCGTGCTATGTGCCCTGTCCACTGCCACTTCAACTTACTAATCCGGTGGGCTATGTCGGTAACTTTCTTTCGTCGACGGATCTCCTCATTTCTGATTCGATCTCGTAGAAAAACCCGAGCATAGATAAACCGGCCAAGTGCAAGGCAATTGTTGTTACCATGTTAAAGTGTGTACTGTAATCAATTAATCATGCCAAGTTTGACGCTTGTACGTATAACCGTTTTTACATTAGAGCAAATAAAAAAATACGTTTGTTGTATGGGGACCCCTCCTTTCATTTTGACTTTTATATCATTTCTTATTTAATCCGCTGCATTATTACATATTCTGTGAACATTTCAACTGGCTATCTATTATGGTTCGAATGATACAGCCGTATAAAGGTAGGACGGACAGACAACGTGGGCTCCAGTCACAGAATAGAGAAGTAAATAGAACGGAAATGAGAGTAAAAACCTGTCGCCAGGCATTATGACAGAACTTTGATTGAACATTCTTATTTATGTCAACGCGTCGAACTCCGCATCCAAAGAACTTGGATCTTACCTTTTTGGGTTAGGTCTCAAAGTTCTTTGTCCGCATCACAGTTGCTAACTGATTTCGAATGACTGACGTTTCGTTTATATGGGTGCAACTGGCTACAACAAATTTCTTACAAAAATGCTTTGACAGCCGTTCTAATTTAAAAAAAAAAAATCTTTTCTGTGGGCTCAGTAATACCCCGTTTTAACTCTTCGGTTACGGAAACCTAAAAAAACTTATACTGGAATAGGAACTTATTTATTTTATTTGTTTATTTATTTATTTACACACGCACAATAATTAAAAGATACAATGTTTTAACTTAAATATTTCACCTTAACTAACGTGGTAAATTAACACAGCTAACAGACGAGCCTATAATAGTAAGCTTTGCGAAGCAGTCCTCACTAGGATGACCCGTGTCGAGAACTACTGCAGTCCGCCTATCTCACTACACAATCGAGCAAACATTTGCACCAAAAATAATAAAAATAGCTCTCAAGTGAATTATTACCTTTTTCATCCCCGGTGATATGGCTAGTCCATGGTTGGAGTAAAAGGGTGGGAAACCGCACAGCAGAATATACATCACCACTCCCAAGGACCAAATATCACAGGACTTATCATATTTTTCGGGACCTAGCACCTGAAATTTATAAAATTATGTGTAAAAATACTTATATCTATCTACCTACTAGCTGCGCCCCGCGGTTTCACCCGCGAGTTAAAATCGTTGAGTAGTTTTATGAAATTTTCTTAAATTTTCTTTCCGTAAGAACCTTCTACAAAGTATTAAAAAACTTAAATCTATACCAATATTATAAAGAGGAAATATTTGTTTGTTTGTTTGCATTGAATAGGTTCTGAGATCTACTGAACCGATTTGAAAAATTCTTTCACTGTTGGGAAGCTACACTATCCCCGGACATAGGCTATATATCTATACCCGTGCGAAGCCAGAGCGGACCGCTAGTCTTCTAAAAATGAATCCCTATTAACCTTGGTCACGCCATAACTTGAGAACGACTTTACCGATTTCATTCATCTTTTTTAATCTAAAGTTATCTAATCCTTTGTAGAAGGTTTTTATGGAATGAAAAATTAGGAAAATAACGTAGAAAATTTAAAATTTCAAAAAACTTTTAACCTTCGCGCGTTTGACAGTTCTAATACAGGACAACGTCTGTCGTGTGGGGGCGTCCATAAATTACGTGAGATGTTTAAGGGAGGGAGGGGGTCGAGTCAAATCTCATCTAATCTTACGTTGGAGAGAGAGAGAGAGAGAGGGGGGGGGGGGGGTCTCGGCAAATATCACGCAATTTTTTTTCTGATTGAAACAAAAAAAAATTATACTATTTTGGTCCATTTAATCCAGATTGTACATGTTTAAGATTTAATCTTAAGCGTTATCGTTATACGATTAAGATCATTCACTAATTCGTTCGAAAGAAACTTCTCAGCAATATTGATCACTAGTCTTAACTAGTCGTAAATAAAAGCACGAAGCAAATTTTTCTTTTCTTTTTACAATAACAATCCAACGCGTTTACGTAAGAAACCCACATTTTGAAAAATCTCATGTGAGATTGGGGGATGGGGGAGGGGGTTGAATAAAATACGACATCTCACCAGGGGGGGAGGGAGGGACAGAAAATAAAAAAAAACACCTCACGTAATTTATGGACGCCCCCTGTCAGCTAGTAATATTTATAAATGCGAAAGTGTTAGTTGGTTTGTTATTTAGTTTGTTCCTCTTTCACGCAGCAACAGAGCAACGGATCAACCTGGTTTTTTTGCATGGGTATAGTTTAAGGGCCGGAGAGTGACATAGACATTCAACATCATCGTCACTTTTCATCATCATCATCATGCTCATCACAATTTTTCATCATTACGCGACTGAAACCACGGGGCGCAGCTAGTATCTTATATTCCCTAAGTCAAACTAATGCTTGTTTTATCCACGAACAAGGCGACGCTTCACTCATATATTTACTAGGGTCACTCGTATATTTACTAGGGTCACTCGTATATTTACTAAGGTCACTAGTGTATTTACTATAGGTTTACTCGTATATTTATTAGGGTCACTCGTATATTTACTTTAAGGTCACTAGTGTATTTACTATAGGTTTACTCGTATATTTATTAGGGTCACTCGTATATTTACTAAGGTCACTAGTGTATTTACTATAGGTTTACTCGTATATTTACTAGGGTCACTCGTATATTTACAAGGGTCATAATTATTTTACTTCAGGAGCGACGTAGCTCAGTTTGAGAAGCACTAGTGTATTACAAGTTCTGGGGTTTGACGTCTCGATGGGTAATTTTACGATCGCACAAATTATTACCTGAGTGCGTTTGTATTTTTAAGGGCATGTCACTTATATCACTTTATTGGTGTTACTAGTATATTTGCTAGGGTCACTCGTATCTTTGCTAGGGTCACTTGTATCTTCAGAAGAATATCTTATATCTTACCTCAGGAGCAACATAATAGGGTGTATAGCACGGAGTTTGGAGCGTATCAGCTGGAGACAGCGTCTCTTTAGCGAAGCCAAAGTCGGTCAGTTTGAGAGCAGCGTTTGGTTCAGCACTTGTATACAGCAGGTTCTCGGGTTTGATGTCTCGGTGGGCGATGTTGGAGTCGTGCAAGTGACGGACTGCGACGCAAATTGAGTGCATTATCTGGAATATAAGTGAGGTAAGGTAATTATGTCATCCGTGGTAGTGTAAGAATTGTAGGCAAAAATAACTTTACTAATTAAATAAATAATTTTTAAAAGAAATTTGCCTCGTATTTTCTCAGCTCTTTTATTTGATACTCATATCATGATGGTAGATAAGAACATTTTGTCCGCCATATTGAATTTATCATCTAGGACCAAAGTGCTTGGGAAGACAAGTCCAACGAACTCAAGCTCGTCGGGGTTACGTCGTTTCATTTAGCAGTTCCTATGGCCACCTTCTGTCTCCATCATCAGACCAGCTCGATGGTACCATAACATTGCATTTTCACCGAACTTAAGTATGCCAAATTTCAGGTCAATCGGTTGAGGATAGCTGGTCTAAAAGTCAGTTGCAAGATTTGTAGTCCCACACATACCGCGAACGTACAAACTTACAGGGTACTCAAACTTACAACTTAAGATAAGATAAATTTATTCACTAAAAAGAGGAAACTTACGAAGAATTAAAAACGAATTAGTAAAACGAATCTCTTGAAAGTAGACTTGGATTCTTTGTAAGACACGTATGTATTTGGTCAGTGAGCTCCAAACTAATCACGCGGCTTGCGTCTTGGAGCTCGAGTGCGAAGTTACCTGAGAGGTTGTCTTGGGTCTATAGCTTCCGTAGCAGAAGATCGCTTTGTTAGTATTTAATTTAGTTAAATAAAAGCTTGTAAAAGCGGCATTTCCAACTGTTGTAAACGAAAGTTTCTAAAGATGCCCTGCTGTATTGCTGTATATCTACGTAATAGTATTTTTTTTCGTCGTGGAATCCCATAGTAAGCAAGTGTACAAACCGATACAGTCAGTGTTGTGTGTCGTAGTGACAACCCTGCGATTTTTCAAGATCAAGTGAGGGTAGAAGTACAAAACACCCGCTCTTCTCGCCGGACTCACCCGCAGTTTTCAGTCAGCTCGTGACCACGGCCATTGTAACATGGTCGAAACGTCGAAAGGTACATATTTTTACCTAAATTAAATAATACGTGATAAGTCCCGATAAACATTTAAAACATCTACGTAATGTAGGATTACACCTACTAAAACTGAGCGCTACATTATACATAATATCTTTTGTTAAAAATAGCATATTATGAAGCGAATAATATGACTTAAATTGTGCCACAATTGCAGATTATTACGAAATAATCATTTCATCCATTGAAAGATATTTGATAAAAATACGTAGTTACTACACAGGTTTAATTTTACCTTTTATCAGCAGATCAGAGCCTATCTTATCTATGTACTCTCTGTTCAAATTAAGTTGACATTGATAGTATCCGTATCTTTTTTAAAACGCGGGACCAATAACACTACCCTAAGTGACGCTAAATGCCGGTGGTAAGACCAGCAAACTTGATCTATTTTACCATCAGTTTATGACATAAATTTTGATATTACTGAGCCAACGCTGTCCGTCTGTCCTACCTTTTAACGTTCTTTCGAACCGTAAAAGATAGCCAGTTAAAATTTTCGCAGAATTTGTAATGTTACGGCGGATTAAATAAGAAATAATAATAAAGTCAAAATAAAAGGGGGTGGTCCCAATACAAAAAACTTATTTTTGTATTAGCTCTAATGTACAAGCGTTAATACGTACAAGCGTCAAACTTGGCATGATTATAGTACACACTCTAAAGTATAGCAACAAATAATAAATAATGACCAAGTGCGAGTCGGTACAAATTTCTGTTCATTACCAAGTTAAGATAAAAACATTGTATACTATGACAATTATTACACGAAACGATAATTACTTGTATTGCCGAAGCGCGAGCACTCGCGCTGGCATTCGACCGACTTGATCCGAGATCGTTGTACAACTCGTACGTACGCGTCTACATGTGAGTGTGTCTTGTCTATTAACGCTCCTTGTATGAAGCCGGCCTTCTGTACTTATTTATTTGGTGACATTATGCTCATCTCTTCACTCATTTGCATTACAGAGCGTCACTAAGGGGAGTGTCATTGGTCCCACGTTTGTCCTAATATACTTTGCTTACCTCAGCAGCTTGTCGTTCCGTGAAAGCTCCTTCCCTATTGTCCTGTATTCTCTGGAAAAGCTCCCCACCGTCCATGCACTCCATCACAACGAGCAGGCATCCTCGACCGCCGTATGTGTTTTCGTATACGTCTATCACCTGGAATGGTAAGGTATTTGACATGAACTACTTGCCTACAAAATTTAATGACGGTCAGATCAACTGTACGCTAGTTATCGTTGAATAAAATATCCATACAAATGCTGATTTGTGCGACTCTCTCTCTGACTTTGGCTTCGCTTGGTCAATTATTTTAACCGTGTTTAAATTAAATTTCGTATCCCATGCCTTTACATACAGTACTAGCTGCGCCCCACGGTTTATCCCACGTATATATATGTATATACCTCCTCGAAGCAATCTCCTTGGTAGCGACAGCAACCTCTGACTTTTTTTTCTATGATGTAATTTGTCAATGTGTAGCAATGAGATTACATATAAGACCATTGATGTGTAACTTCAATTCTTAATCTTGTTTTTTGTAGGGAAAATTTTAAAACACAAAAGAAATATACCCAGGAGTCCGTGGAGAATCAAAAAATAAACAAAAAAGAAATATACTGTTGATCCGATCGCTAAAAAACTTCACAGGATCACACGCTAGACTAATCTGAAGATTGCCTAAAAATTTCACCAAAATTAGTCCATCCGTTGCGGGGTTTGTACATACATCGCCGTTTATTTATAGATTTTATCGTCTCCACCGCGACAGTAATTATAGAATCTAATTTCAAGCAATCAGTTATGCTGATTTAATGCCCTATTGTTCTAATAATGAGCGATTAGTCGATTCCCCAAAAACTGAAACTGAAAACTGTTGGCCTTTTGGAAAAGCTCAGAGTCACACAGCGGGCAATGGAGAGAGCTATAATGCTCGGAGTTTCTTTGCGCGATAAGATCCGAAACGTGGATTCGCCAAAGAACCAGAGTCACCGACATAGCTGTTAAAATTTGCAAGTTGAAGTGGCAATGGGCAGGCCACATCGCTCGAAGAACCGATAACCGATGGGGAAGAAAGGTTCTGGAGTGGAGACCACGAACCGGAAGACACAGCGTAGGTAGGCCTCCCACTAGATGGACCAACGACATTGTGAGAGTCGCGGGTATCCAGTGGATGCAAAAGGCGGGCTGTCGTTCAGTGTGGAGGTTAAAGGGGGAGGCCTATGTTCAGCAGTGGACGTCTTCTGGCTGATGATGATGATGAGTCGATTCCCCTCGCTTGCACAGTTGTTTCTTCTATTATGCCGTTTGATTTTCAAGCATGCTACTTCAGGTGCGGGTGGAAGGGTGTGTACAATTTCCCTATTGTGCATGTCAATGTCTAACAGTACCAATAATGTCCAACTGACTGCTTTGAGCTAGGAGCATGCTAATGCCCGTTTACTCTAACAGCGAACAAGGTAACGCCTAACTAAGGAACTCCTAATCTAAGCCATCTTAAACGTAATCTTCTACTTCACCATTATTTTTAACGCTACCTTCTACGGTGTTTCCGAGAAGTTACAACATGGGGTTCTTCAAAAGGCGAGTTAATAGAGTTCTAAAGGGTCGGCAACGTATTTGTGATGCCTCTGGTGTTACAAGTATCCATAGGCGACGGTGACTGCTTACCATCAGGCAGCCCGTCTGCTTGTTTGCCACCTATGGCATAAAAAAAAAAAAAATTATAGGCGACTCAGAGCTAAGAGTTGAGTTAAATTTTTGACAGTTAATCTATGGTTTTGATGTGAGTGAGTGAGCGCGGCGCGGGCTGTCAGTTTAAAAGTTGCCCATCATTAGGAACCCCCGAATTGGTGTCGTAACTTGAGGGGGCTTAACGTCACTAGTTATCACCTAAAGTTTGGCGAAACATTTTATTGCCCTAGGCTACTCCTAAATATTTAGGCAACTGATTTGGCGACTCTAGCGTTAGTGAAAACGGGCATAAAACAAAGCAATAACAAACAGCTGAAGAGCTGTTTTATGAGCTTGTCTGTTAGAACCACAGAAAAGAGATGTAAATAGAACGGAAATGAGAAGGAAAATCTGTCGCTAGGCATTATGACAGAACCTTGATTGAACATTCTTATTTATGTCAACGCGTCGAACTCCGCATCCAAAGAACTTGGACGTTACTTTTTTGGGTTAGGTCTCAAAGTTCTTTGTCCGCATCACAGCTGCCATTTAATTTCTAATGACTGACGTTCCGTTTACATGGGGTGCAACTGGCTACAACAAATTTCTTACAAAAATACCTTGACAGCCGTTCTAACAATTTTTTTTTCTTCTTTTCTGTGGTCAGTACTAAGGTTTTCAAGTGTGCCATGGCAATCCAGCTACTTACCTCAACAATATGCACACAGCCGCGAGCTCGCCAGTGCAGTTCCACCTCTCTCCTTGCCTTCATGCTATCGTGGAGCACTTTCAGCGCCCGCTTGGCGCTGGTCTTCTTGTCTTTGCATTCCAATACCTGGGACAAAGGTACAATGATATAAGTGAAGGTAAGGCTTGGTCTACATGGATTAATAGGGTCCGCCTGTGTAATTTCGAACCGCAATAGATAGCCAGTAGAAATTTTCACAGAAATGTAATTTTACGGGGGATTAACTAAGAAATAATAAATAAACCAGCCAAGCGCGAGTCGGGCTCGCGCACTGAGGGTTCCGTACCACTACAAAATACAATAAGGTCGTTCTAGTAACCGAATTACCAGTTAACGCCTTGCAAAATAGTCGGAAGCAACTGCCACGCAGTCACATAGTTATGTTTGCTACAGTGACGCTCGAGTATAACACAATTATATAACATAAATTTGTCACCGACTCGCACTTGACCATGATATATTATTTGTTGTTATACTTTAGAGTGTGTACTATAATCATGCCAAGTTTGACGCTTGTACGTATTACCGTTTTTACATTAGAGCTAATACAAAAATACGTTTGTTGAACGGGACTCCCATTTCGTTTTTAATTATGGGATTTTTTTATTATTTCTAAGTTAACCGCCGTAACATTACATATTCTGTGAAAATTTCAACCGGCTATCTATTACGGTTCGAAAGATACAGCCGTTTAAAGTTAGGACGGACAGACAGACATCGTAGGCTTAGTAATAGGGTTCCATTTTTACCCTTCGGGTACGGAACCCTAAAAATGCTCCCAGAAAAACAAAGAGCTTTAAAAATCCATGGCATAACAGGTAGTCTTCATACAAAATTAGATTCTACGACTGAATTCACAAGCCCTAGTTTCGTTTAAAATTAACTTACTTTCTACACAAGGAGGTTGTGACAACAAAAACAAACAAGTTTGAGAAAAACCTTGACATGGTGACATTCAACCTGCACTTGATCTAGTTTGTACCCTGACCATCGAGATACAATTCCTATAGAGTCACAATCTCTCAGTGAAAACAGTCAAAATCATCCGAGCGTCATTGTACATACATTGTATCAATTATATACTTCACAATGCCACATTAACTCCAATTTAGACGTTATGTCGCTTGCATAGTGTATTTTTTTTTATTACTTTGCTTATGGTGGCCAGTTCGATTTTCGAACAAACCTCTTTGCCATAATTATGGGCATTTTTTTACTTAGAGGTTTCCACGAGCTTCCACACGAATTTGACGTTCCAAATACAAATCACTTTATTCCCTAGGGAGTTTCATACAACTTTATATCCTTTAAGAGAAAATGTCTTGCTTTAAGTTGAGGTTGCATGATATATAATTGGACATTGTCGAGCAGGTGGTGTGAAAAGAGATTTTTTTCTCTTTCCCTCCCGTTGGCAGGCCGGCGGTCCGTCAGCCAAATCCACACGTCTGTTAGTACAAATATCGGAAAATTCGATGACTAGCTAAGGGACTAAGTGATAAGAAATGACATAGCATTTTCTGTTTGTATGATGCGACAATGGAAAACGAACGTCACGTTCGTTTGATATGCAAAAACCGTATATTTACACAAAACCCGATTGTTACACTATTTCCGTTCGTTTTTAGGGTTACGTACCTCAAAAAAAAACGGAACCCTTGTTGTCCGTCTGTCTCTCTGTCAAGACCCTTTTCTCAGAAACGCGTTGAGGGTATCAAGTTGAAATTTATATCAAACTAGCGGTCCTACATATAGATATAGAATATCTAAGATAACAATATAATAATATAATATGATAGGTAAAATAATTTCATCTCAATAAAATTATGAGAGACGCATAGGAGGAAAACGTACGCATTCAAAGAACGACGACTATTTGCGTAGAGCTCGAAGGTCGATATTGTTTACAAAACAGTTCAACGAAATGTGATTCAGTGCATGTGGTTCATATCTAACCTATGTTCATCATCATCATCCTCACCATCAGCCAGAAGACGTCCACTGCTGAACATAGGCATCTCCCTTTAACCTCCACACTGAACGACAGCCTGCCTTTTGCATCCACTGGATGCCAGCGACTCTCACAATTGCGTCGGTCTATCTAGTGGGAGGCGTACCTACGCTGAGTTTTCCGGTTCGTGGCCTCCACTCAAGAACCTTTCTTCCCCATCGGTTATCGGTTCTTCGAGCGATGTGGCCTGCCCGTTGCCAATTCAATTTGCAAAATTAAACAGCTATGTCGGTGACTATATTGTTGCCGTGCTCTAATTGTAATAGTTTTACGCCATTCCATCTTACCAATATCTCCACAGAAAAGAGAAGTAAATAGAACGGAAATGAGAAGGAAACAGGCATTATGACAGAACATTGATTGAACATTCTTATTTAGATCGACGCGTCGAACTCCGCATCATAGATGCTAACTGATTTCGAATGACGTTTCGTTTATATATTTAAAATATGGTGAGTGAAGTCTACATAATATTAGCCGATCTAAGTTAAAGCTAAAAGTTAACTTACAGTTTTACCTTTAATATTTTTTTCGCGGACGCCATCTTGAATTCTTGTACCCTATGTCACTCCCACTATTAAAACGATTCATGACACCTCTCATGCCATTTAGGCTGTAGGGCGTGCCAAAGAAGTCTCATACATAGGTAGATACATGGTATAGTAATATAAATGGGATTCATGAGTACATAAAGTTTCTTACTTTTTAAATGTCCAACTATAATAATGGTATAATAATATACATAGGATTCATGGGTACATAAAGTTTCTTATAAATGTCCAACTATGTTAACAAATATGGCGTTTTTCGACCAATAACAGCTCTGAATTTCCTCGCTAGTGGTTCCTTGTCATTGGTCGCCTGTCAGCCTTGTTTACATTTATAAGTAGTTGGACATCTAAGTATTAACAAAAATATACAATAATTTTTTGAAAAAAAAAAAAGTAATACCGAATTCAAGACAATACTTACATCTTAGAATATCTACACAAAGAAACCAAGTACATTCGCAAAATTTAAGCCATTCAAATGGTGTTATATATGGCTCCAAAAAATAATAATATTTACTATGACAATTTACGCGGTGAAATCGTACCACAACAAATCAGAAAAGCAGCATAAGAGTTATGGTGTGACATTCCACAGGTAATCCATTAATTTTCTTGCTTAAATCGTTTAAAATACCAATCGAAACGTAAGCTACAAAGCGAATTTGTAGCTTACGTTTTGAGAAGGAGTTGTTTGGAAACCTACCTTCTCTGAGTAGTTATTCTAAGACTTACATAGTTAAAACAGAGATTGAAAGTCCTGATCAAAACTTTAGAACCACAAACCTAAACGTCATTTGTTTATGTATTTTTGGTTTATGTAGAATTTTTCAAAAAGCGCTGCACCAATTTTGATAAAATTTATATGGGACCACCTCTGAGTTATAATCTACCTAACAAAAAAAGAATCATCAAAATCAATTCATAATTGGCGGAGTAATCACGTTACAAGCATACAAATAAAATAAAAAAACATACAGTCGAACTGATAACCTCCTTCTTTCGTCGGTTAAAAAGAAACAGTAAATAATAATAAATAAAAAACAATTATTTATTTATTATTATTATTAACAGACTTTACATACATACATACACTCGAAAAATATAACCCTATTTCTTGCGCAATCGGGTAAAAAGGCAGAAAGGTCACTGTGGCTTTGTGCCACGGATGGTACCAGACCTTGCCTTCAAGTCCGCGTCGCGTCGCGGCGCCTGCAATGTTTGCCGACACTGATACGTTATCAGTTAGCAGTTATCAGTTATCAGTTATCGTTAGTAGTTATCAGTTAGCGATCTGTGAATTGCGTGTTACTGGTGTTACTACTGAGCACTATTATTAATCTGTGGTGTACCTATCTAGATTTAAGGCTGGTTTCACAGCTGTGCGTGTCGCCCGTACTACGGGAGACAGGATCTACGTGGAGGCAAGTCCCAACCGTAACCCAATATCGTTAAGAGGGCATACCACGGCCAAGAAATTTGATGAATAGGTATTTAGCAAATCTATTGCTGTCCCTTGACCTCAAGCTTCTCCCCGTAGAGCGCAGTAGGGACAACTGCAGCTCCGATCGATTACACCTACGAAAAGTAGACAAAATCATCGACTCGTATTTTTCTGTTTTCTCATTCAAAACTAGGCCGATTATTTTTTTACCGTATTCAAAAAGGAGGAGGTTATCAATTCGTCTGTATGTTTTTTTTTAAAAATAATAGTTGTGAAAAGGATTGAACTATGCTTCTGTCATATTTTTTTTATAAACTCGTCAAATTTGTTTGATAGACGTCTGAAAAGGGTGGTAAAAAAAAAATGGGATATTTAGGCTCATATTTCTTATATTAGTTAACTTATAAGAAAAAAATAATGATATAAGCATGTCAATAGAGGAGATAAATTTTATTTAAAATAATTACAGCTCTAGCGATATTATCCAGGGAGGAAACACGAGAATACGTTTGTATGGACAAAACGCTGCCCATGTGCCTTCTTAACTATCTTACAGTAGGCTTCATCATCATCATCATCATCAGCCAGAAGACGTCCACTGCTGAACATAGGCCTCCCCCTTTAACCTCCACACTGAACGACAGCCTGCCTTTGCCTTACAGTAGACTAAGTAGACGGTATTATCTATTCTTTGACAAGCACTTCCTGGCAATACCCACGTCATTGAAGTTTCTTGGGTTTCGTAATGGAAAGCAATCAGACGGCGACGCCGCGTCACCTCTATGACGTCATCGTTCAAGTCTATCGCTAGTTGTTGATACCCTTTCGAAGCAACGATATGGCAGTAATTGGTATGCTACCACAGACGTATAAGTACAGAAGATTCATTCCGCAAAATCATATAAGTAAGTAGCGACTCTTGCTACTGCACAACAAAGTGCAGCGCACAGCGTAGGTGCGTAAAACACAGACACGGTATCTGCTAAGTCCAAACATCCAAAACAATTCTATATGGCGGAGTAATCGCGTAACAAACATACAAAAAAAATATACAGCTGAATTGATAACCTCCTCTTTTTTGAAGTCGGTTAATAATAATGTAACAGATTTTTTTTGGAATGAAACAAAAACTGTAAACACCCAAAAGCTTTCTACCCATCTATACTAATATTATAAAGAAGAAAGATTTGATTGTTTGTTTGTTTGTTTGCATTGAATAGGCTCCGAAACTACTGAACCGATTTGAAAAATTCTTTCACTGTTGGGATGCTACACTATCACCGGGTGACATAGGTTATATTATATTTTCAAAAAAAATAGGGATCCTTACTAAAACTCCGATAAAACCGGGGCGGACTGCTAGTCGATAGATAAGAGAGTGACTAACAAACTACTCAAGTTAACTAGGTTGGAACTTCGTCTGATGACAGATACTATCACAGGACAGAGGACACTGTGACTTAAACAATTACTTATACAAAATTGGAGCCACAGACAGTCCTCTGTGCCGAGGCTGTCTACAGGAGAACGAGACCGTGGAGCGTGTACTACTGCATTGCAAGGCCACAGAAGATATACGATTAAGGAACTCCTTGAAGAAACTCAACAACAACAAGTCTCCAATACCACAATACCTGGCGAAATAGGGGTAGAGCAGTTAAGTCAGCGACCCAATTTGACCCAAAGCCGTGCTTCGTTAATTTAGGGAGCTCGGCTGGTTTGTGTAAGTTGGCGGGGAAATGCACAATACACCCCAAGCGGGATGTCAGTGCAGGTCTTATAACCCCCACTTTGAATTAGAATTACACAATAAAGTGCAATCCAGGAAGTGCAAGCGCTAACTACCTAAAGCTATATTAACCTAGAAGTTGCCTCTCTGTCTATCGTGTAACCCTTGTCACGTTATCTCTGTCTATCGCGCAGCAGGTCTGTCGGCTACTTGTAGCTTCATACCTTTTTTTTCGAGGGGGTAATCTTCCAATGTTACCCGGCTGCATTGGGGCGCAGCCAGGTTATCTGGGATTATACACACTAAAACCCCCCGATGACCAGCCTTAGTGCTTAGCAAGAGGGCTCCGGGATCTTTAGAGGAACGCACCGGAGGCCTCAGCACTGCGCTACGGCTCCTCCCGAGACAGCCGTGTTGTCTCAGCCCCTCCACCCACGACCACGTTGGTCACATAACGTTGTCGTTCTCTCCCTGGGCACGCGTAAGTGGATGGTCAGAGCCCCAAGTTTGACCATCCCGAGCCCGGAGGTCCCCTTATAGTAGCCTCTTACTATAGGCTGCCGTACCGGTGGCGTATTCTATTGCCCCGGCGCCAAGGCTAGGATGTACCGTCATACCTAAACTGCGGAGTGCACCGGGCCTGCCCATGCCAGGCTAGGCGTGTCAAGTGTTTATGGTGTTTACCATCTTCGACCAAACGGTCACTTACTATCAGGCGAGCTGTAGTCAACCTCTAAAAATATGGGCTGATTACTTCGACTAAAATAAAATGAATGGGGACGGGCCATAACCATTGAACTTGCTCAGTAAAAACGAGTCAGAATAGTCGAACATATACTTCAACACCTAATTATAACCATGTACAGTACATTTGTTACAAAATCTAGCTTTTTTTGTTGTTTTTACACTTCGGGAAAGCACAGGAAGGCATAATTTTATCAGATGTTTCGTTATCATGTAACAATAGTCTTGAGTCGCGCTTCCTACGGCTAGAGACCGACTGAAACGAAGTGAGCTCTGCTCTGCTTGTAATCTTCAAAAATGCGCTCCTTCTGGGCCCGTCCATTCATTTTATTTAGGTCGAAGGCTGATTATAATGACTGCGATTCCTATAAAATGCTTGATGAGTGTAAATCCCGTGTGAACAGACACTAATGCGCATTAGCGTTTTATTTCGAGGTCCTCGATTCTTTGGGCCAGTAGGTCTTCCGCTCGAGTTGTCAGTCACGCCGTATTTGAACCAAAATACCTCTACGGGTACTTATGTCTGTGATCTTTTTAAAGGTCAGTTTAATAATTTTTACACAAGCAAGAAATGTTATTTTAAGGTATATCGGGTCCAGTGCTTAATAACTGGCCAAGAGCGTGTCGAGTCACGCATTTGGTAAGGTCCCCTAGCCAAAGCCATAGGCATGTGTCCTCATGTTTAATTTATTACAAATAACCAGCTTAGCGAGGAATATAACTAAATACATTACACATACTGAAAAAATAAATTAAATTGGCTGATAAATCTCTGAGATATGAGCGTTTAAAGTTTTAGGTGGGGATAGGGAGGGGATGCTCTATCCCTTTCTCGCAAAGCGTGTGTTAGTATAGCATTTGTATGGCGCGCCTGAGGCGTGACGTCACGGCTCAGTATAGTGTGCTCTCTGTCTAACATTAATTTAAAATGCTTATGAATATCTTATTTATTTTTGAACTAATTTTAATTTTGTTTTGTTGATGTGCTCTATTTATGATCAGCTTTTTAATGAGAAAGGTTAGTTATCATAGCTTATTGTGAACATTCATAGTTCAGAATTGGTGGTTATGAAATAAAATCGAACGTACGTAACGTTAAGTAAGCCGTCTTTTCCGTTTTTGGGGTTCCGTACCCAAAGGAAAAAAACGGGAACCTATTAAGCCTACGATGTCTGTCTGTCCGTCTGTCCTACGGTTTGAAAGGGACGGACGAACAGTAAGACAGACCGACAGACATATATCATAGGCTTAGTAATAAGGTCCCGTTTTTACCCTTTGGGTACTGAACCCTAAAAAGTGGGTGAAACACCACTACATTTGAACATGTACGATAATTGTACCAGGGCAAATCTATTTTGTTTGTCTCATCATCATCATAATCAACCTGTAAACAGTCCACTGCTGGACTTTTAGCCTACCCCCGAAAGGGTGATTGGGCCATATCTACCACGCTGGCCCAGTTGCGAGTTGGTGGATTCACATACGCCATTGAATTCCTTCTTCGTACGTATGCAGGTTTCCTCACGATGTTTTCCTTCATCGAAAAGCCAGTGGTATGAAAATCTGTACATAAACTCCAAAGAGCTCATTGGGACGGGTCCGGAGTTTGAACCCGTGACCTCATGCTTCAAGTCTAGCGGTCCCCAAATAGGCTACCACCGCTTTTTGCTTGTCTGATCTGGGAGAATGCCAATGGCGTCGATTCTGGCATACTCACTAAACTAAACCAATCTGACAGGACTAAAGTTATCTGCCTCTCTTTTCATTTTAATATGTGAGAGAAGGATGGCAACAATTTTAGAGCTATCAAGTTTAGTTTAGTTTAGAGAACATCAGAATCGATGCCACTGTATTAGCTAGTCTAGACATTGCGTGACAAAACCACCTTTAAAATGTATGAAAATTACTTTTGATAACTTTTGCTATTTAGTCTCCTTGCACAATGTAAATTTTAATCAATTCCACTGTACAAATTATTCACGCAACTCGATGCACATTGCATTGTATGCGAATATTTGTTATGAAGGTTAAACGTTCCAGAACTGGCCAGAATATGGCTATCTCACTCGCACATTTGATGTTTTTTAGGGTTCCGTACCCAAAGGGTGGGTGTAAACGGGACGCTATTACTAATAAATAAATAAATTACGCTGTCTGTCTGTCCTACCTTTTAACGGCTGTATCTTCCCAACCGTAATAGATAGTCAGTTGAAATTTTCACATAATATGTAATATGTTAAAACGGATTAATTAAGAAATAATAATAAAGTCAATAAGTAAAAACTAAAGGAGGCCGCTTTCAACTGGCTCTTTTGGAGATCGATGGGGGAGGCCTAGGCTATGTCCAGCAGTGGACGTCCTACGGCTGAAATAATGATGATGAAAGGGGGGTCCCCATACAAAAAACGTATTTTTTTACCGACTTGGAGGAAGGTTCTCAATTGGCGGAGTTCCAGCAAATCCCTGGTTCAGACTAAGCTCCTTAGTCTTGAGCATCGGCGCAAAGTTGCTAGTCTATCGGTCTTTTATCGGATACATTTCGGAGAGTGTGCATCAGATCTGCACGATCTAATTCCCTCCTGCCCATTTTTCTATCGGACTGCCAGAGCGGGCACAAAAAACCGACACCGCTTTATGGTCGGTACCTATTCCGAAAACCCGAACGAAGCGTTTTGATTCCACATTTATTATGTGAACTGCTAGTCTGTGGACTGCGCTGCCTGAATGGGTGTTCCCCGATGGTTACAATCTGGGTGTCTTCAAATCACGAGTGAATCGGTTTCTTCTAGGCAAGCGTGTTCCACCGTAGACTGCATCATCGCTTAACATCAGGCGAGTTGGCGGTCAAACGCAAGACTATTATAAAATAAAAAAATAAAAAAAGGTATCGCGTAACAAACATACAAAAAAAACATGTACTGTCGAATTGATAACCTCTTCCTGAAGTTGGTCAAAAATGTGTCATACATATACGGATATGTTCCAATTCCATTTATTGGAGTTAGATCTCGTATTATCAGTCATTATCAAGCGTAAAGGCCAATAGAGTGTGAATCACACTTAGCAATTTATCTATCACATGCTTTTTATAAAATACTAGCGGTCCGCCCCAGCTTCGCACGGGTATAGATTATAGCCTAGTTGTCACCCGGGGATAGTGTAGCTTCCCAACAGTGAAAGAATTTTTCAAATCGGTTCAGTAGTTTCGAAGCCTATTCAATGCAAACAAACAAACAATCAAATCTTTCCTCTTTATAATATTAAGTATAGAAAAATAAAATGAAAGAAATAACAATAAATCGGCAAAGTGCGAGTCGAGCTCGCGCATTGAGGGTTCCGTACCACCACAAAATTAACATGATTATATTATACATTCTAAAGTATAACAACAAATAATAAAACTGGTCAAGTGCGAGTCAGTGACAAGTTTATGTTCATTACCAAGTTATAACTGGTAATTTCGTTATTGAATTTTGTGGTGTTAACGGAACCCTCAGTGCGCGAGCCCGACTCACACTTGGCCGATTTATTAGCATGGGTATAGTTCAAGGGCCGGAGAGAGTACGCCACTTGTCATCATCATCATCACCATTTTTCATCACTACGCGGGTGAAACCGCGGGGCGCAGTTAGTGAATAATATTTATTTACCAAAATAAGTACAGCGGTGCTTAAAAGATTTAAAATTTCAGTAGTTGGTGGTTCTATACTACATGTGAAATACCGATTTGGGGCAAGTTATTTTTGACATTTCATCACTAGTCAGTCACTGATTTCGCTTTTATAATATGTACACTAATTCTAATTGGGGGTCATAAAAATGCACTGCATTGACATTCCGCGTGGGGTGTAATTTGCATACCCCCCCGCCAGCCTACACAAACCAGCCGAGCTCCCTAAAATAACGGAGCACGGCTTTGGGTCGCTGACTAAACTGTTCTACCCCTTATTTCCCTTCTTAAATACACTTTATTATGTAATTAAAATCTAATGAGCTTATGTGTGCTTATAAATACGCTAACGATATCCAGTTCCGCTATAAATATGCATGAAATCATCATGCAATGGAATTTCTGAATTCCATTACTGAATTTTTGTCAAACGTGTAAAACAATAATATTTAAAAGCAGTGCTGTAAAGATAATGACTAAGACGAAATTCCCCGCGTTATTTTGTCTCATCCGCGTCTCGATGATGAGTGAACGGCATGAGCTAATTTTAAATTTTTACGTCATTTGTAAACAACAACCTAAGGCACAAGTAACGGGTTATTTCCAAAATCTAGCAAGATTAGAGCGAAAGACTTACCTTGCCGTTGATACCAAGGCCGAGGACCGTGTTTGAGATATCGTAGTCGTCGGTAATTGGCGTGGTTTTGATAATTTTCGTGAAATTACTCATTTTAGTTTAGTATCACTTCACTTTGTAACAATAACATTCGAGATTTTCACAGGTTATGACACAAAATCACTTGAAAAGTTCACTGAAATCGTATCGTCAGCTGCTTCACTATGTTTTGTCCAAAGATTTATTTAGTGAGAGTCTGTGAATGAATTTCGTAGTAAAATTTTATCTAATTTTGTGCTGATGACAAACGCGATAGCACAGCCAACGTTGAGCAATCGCGCAGTAATGCCAACTTTGCCAACATTCAAAAAGACTGATGACACTGATGCAACTAAAATAATTTTTTGTCGTTTTTTTCATCATTACTGTACAGGCTAAAGCCATTAAAGCCTCGTCGTACTTTACAGACACAGTATGCCACAGTAAAGAAGTGAAATCCACCAAAATCATACAGTGAATTTGCGCGCGAAAATATAACAATCATTTAAAAGATATCTTATAAAACTTAAATAATATTGTTTTTGCCACTGGCTAAATGGACAAGATGTATGGTGCCAAAACTATACAAAAAGCACTGACATTCGATGTTATGCTGTGATATTGTTAGATGGCGCTGTTATTATATTAAGAAATCAGTTTGGTGCTAAAATAAAATAGTTATAAAACTTTTTGAATCATGTTTTGCTAATCAAGTATGTACAATTTTACTAGATGGCGCCGCGGCGCCGTATTGAACTGTGGTTATTGCCTTTTTAACCCTCGACGCATACAGAGGGGTGTTAAAAAATGTGTGCAAAAAAAGAAGCGTTGTAGGATTGAGGCTTGCTAATTTACTGGCTAAAACCCCCGACGCAAGAGACCCCTCTTGCGTCAGGGGTTTTTGCATAATGGATGGTTGCTATTTATACAAATTATCAATAGGCAGAGACTGTGCGATAAGAGAAGCGTGTGTTTATTTTTAGGGTTTTGTACCCAAAGGTAAAAACGGGATCCTATTACTAATTCTACGATGTCTGCCTGTCCGTCAGTCTTTCTGTCCTACCTATTAGCGGCTGTATCTTTCGAACAGTAATAGATAACCAGTTGAAATTTTCACAGAATATTTATATTGCTACGGCGGATTAATTTAATATGAATAAAATAGCGGTCCGCCCCAGCTTCGCACGGGGATAGTGTAGCTTCCCAACAGTGAAAGAAATTTACAAATCGGTTCAGTAGTTTCGGAGCCTTTTCAATGCAAACAAACAAACAATCAAATCTTTCCTCTAATATTATATACCTAGTATAGATAATAAAAAGGTCAAAAAGTAAAAACGAAAGGATACATACCTACTTACCACAAACGTATTTTTTTAACGTATTTTTGTATTAGCTCTTATGATGTCAAAACGGTAATACGTACAAGCGTCAAACTTGGCATGATTATAGTACACACTCTAAAGTATAACAACAAATAATAAATAATGGCCAAGTGCGAGTCGGTGACAAAATAATATTACCAAGCTATAATAATAATTGTGTTAAACTCGAGCGCCTGTAGCAAAATAATTAACAGTGGTTGTTGCTTCGACAATTTTGGAAGGCGTTGTAATAACTGGTAATTCGGTTACTTGGACAAACCTTATTGTATTTTGTGGTGGTGTGGTGTATGGTGTTTTACGGAACCCTCAGTGCGCGAGCCCGATTTGCACTTGGCCAGTTTATTTTCTTTTCTAGAATCAGCTTATATAGCACACTCATCATACACAAGCCAACAATCAGCCTTCCTGTCGTTAACTGTAACCGAATTTGATGTAATCATTGAAGTCTGATTTTTGGGTATTCTCAAAAAACAGACGCCTACAACGCTGAATGCGTTGGTAGACGTCTACTTGTTGCTTTAGCTATAGGCTCTATGAATACAAAGAACACGAACGGAAGAAAAGAAAACCATACTATGAGTAGGTATAATTACGGCTGTAAATTTGAAAAAATCGGTCGTCCTAGTATAAGTTTTGATAGTATTCGAAAACTTTTTTCGTTTACGTATTGTTCCATACATTTATTTATTTATTTATTTGTATTTATTTATTTATTCAATTAGTACGGTTTGCGCCAATTACACCAATGAGACAATGTTACACAATATTATGATACTTGATATTAAAATTAGAAAAATACTCAATTCGGTATGTAAAGCTTTTTTTAGTATTTTTTTATATTTTTATTTCGTAGATAAGGCTATTTTAAGAAACTAATTTCTATATTTTTGTTTTCTATTGAGTAGTTATTTTACAAGATTTTTTTGAAAATTGAAATTATGTGACGTCACCATATAGCACAAAATTTCGTTGCGTTGAGAAGCCTAAAAAGCACCCCATATTGGCAGCCCTGAAAAAAACCAGACAGTCAAACCACAGAAATGAAAAAATATTCTATTCTGTGTGACGAACAGTGTGTCAAATGTATAATATTTTTATCCTTAAAAGGCACAGAAAATAAAATACTACAATGTGACGTCATTTAGAGGTCAATGAAAGTCGAATGATTTTTTAGTTTTATGTTAAAATATATGGCATCTTATCGTTTTAAAAGGTCGGAGTAGAAAAATAAGGGTTGGTAAGATAAAATCTCGAAATGGTTTTGGAATTGGCATAGGTTAATTTTTTTTAGCATACCGAAATTCGGTATGCTAAAGATAATAATCTGGGACTAAGCATACAGCCCAGCAATGTATGGAACAATACGTAAACGAAAAAAGTTTTCGAAAACTATCAAATCTGGGACTAAGGGTACATATGTCATGCCAGGGTCAGCCAGGCCTCCCAGGGCAAGCGCTCTATCCTGCTCCAACGTGGCGAGTCCTATTAGCTTGGTAATCTTGATAATTATATAAAAATGAATCCCTGGTCACGTCATAACTTGAGCACTAGTTTGCCGAGTTCATTCGACTTTTCAAATAAGTTTTCTAATAGTTTGTAGCAGGTTCTTACGGAAATCAAAATGAAAAAAATTGCGCAGAAAATTTAAAAATTTCAGAAAACATAACGATGGTTGTAACTTCGTGCGTTTGACAGTTCTAAGACAAAACAACGTCTGTCGGGCGTATAGGGATGCTGTCGGGTCAGCTTGGGTCAGCTAGTTTTTTTTTCTTCTTCCCCGAGTTGGGGCTTTTGGCTCTGCGTGATTGACGCAGTTGCCATATACAAGTCGTATGAGTCAGTTAGTTAGATATGAATTTGATCGCGTCATCACACAGCGTCATCCACTTATTACTTACTTTTTTTTAATGTTTAGTAATTATAGTTTTAGGTTTTTAATATCTGTGTTTTAGATATTTACCGTGTAAATAAATACTCTCCTTCTTATTACATCGAGAGTTTGAGATATTCGTCTACATTAACCAAGGATTCTGATATTTATCAAACGAAATCTTGAAGCCATATTTTAAGGTATATTATTTGTATTGTATGCAATAAAAATAACGCCCACGTTCGATTGGATGCAATCTTGCAAGATCGACAGGCGAAACGTCTGCAGACGACACCAGTGTGTGGCCACGAAAATAACGATTGCTTGTTAAAACTTGAGAGTTGATAATTTCTTAGTTTCAATTTTATTCATTTACTTACCTATATTTATAAATTAACAAGATTAACCTAACTTTTTAACGTAATGAAGTAAGGCATACTTACCTGATGGAAATTGTATCCAGTTGCTAATAAATATAAAAAAATACACGCCTATTCGCTTTTTGCTGCCACGCCCTATCTGATCCTACCTCTTAGCGATAAGGCCGCCGATTGTTGCACTAGTTTTTAAGCTGTTTTATCGTGTGTATGAAATTTGTGGTGTGAACTATAAAGAGTTTAACTATTTATCTATCTATCTACCATGGATGGAATTGAGAGGTATGGTAATTTTTTCCGTGCCGTAAAACTGACTACTATTGCATTCTGTGGTTTCGTACAGTTTAAGTCTTATTCGACACTCCTAGCCATCTAAACAATCAATTTGGATCTATCGTAAGCGAATACGCAATTTTCTATAGGGTTTGCACCGGTCACTATCTACAGTGCAAATACCGTTCTTAATCGATTGTCAAATTCGATAAAATTCCATTTGATCATTACTATCATCATGATCGATTCTATGATATTTTATCGAAAATAACGATCGATAAAGAATGGTACTTGCACTGCAAATCAGACAACTGATATGGTATTGTCGCATGCCGGGAGTGAACGTATGTGGCTTAAATCAGGCTTGATGCCTTTAGTTGAACTTACCCTCCACCCACCTCGCCCTATTTATTTGCATGTGGACTATTAGTTCATTGGTGTCACTACAAGTTTCAAAAATGTGTCAGTTTTGCGCGGCATAAGTAGTGAAAAAAGTGGGTGAAATCGGAGAGATCTGAACGCGAACGATAACTGTATAAAGACATCTCCTAGCGATGGTGGCCGAGCGGTAGCATGTGCGCTCTACAATCTGACATCACCCGGTTCGATCCTCGGCCCTGCACCAATCACTTGTTTATTTAGTAGGTAGTTATCTAGGTACTTAAATAAATTATGAGCAGTTTCGATTCTCGCTCAACAACGGTGAAGGAAAACATCGTGAGGAAACCGGTATGTCCTAGAACCACAAAAAGTTCAAACACATGACATTAGCCAACATGCACTGGGCTAGCATGGTGGATCACGGCTCATCATCCAAGGGCGGATCCAGCTTTGGTGCTAGGGGAGAAGGGTCACATAGTCGTGGTTAAGTCACAAGAAGTTATAATAAAAAAATAAAATGTGGTTCACCTAGGTCCTGGACTCAGCTCAGGGGTGGGTCATGACCTTCATAACCTCCCCCCCCAGGATCCGCCCTTGCCATCATCTTTCTCTAAGAGAAGGCTTATGTCCCAGCAGTGGCACACGATAGGATGACAGTGGTGATGATGATATCTCCCTTGTTTATCTAATCTATACCATAGTAATATGTCTGTCTATAGTACTATATTATCATGCTTAGCCAATGAAAATATAGCCACTTGCCTACTCATTCTTTACCCCGCCGTAAGGCAAAGGTTCTAAAATGTCAACCTCAACTATTTCGAGCGGGCCAAACCTAGGCGCGAATTCGGTATGTAAAGTTTTTTTTGGTATTTTTTTTATATTTTTATTTCGTAGATAAGGCTATTTTAAGAAACTAATTTCAATATTTTTGTTTTCTATTGAGTAGTTATTTTACAATATTTTTTTGAAAATTGAAATTATGTGACGTCACCAATAGCACAAAATTTCGTTGCGTTGAGAAGCCTAAAAAAGCACCACATATTGGCAGCCCTGAAAAAAACCAGACAGTCAAACCACAGAAATGAAAAAATATTCTATTTTGTGTGACGAGCAGTGTGTCAAATGTATAATATTTTTATTCTTAAAAGGCACAGAAAATAAAAAGCTACAATGTGACGTCATTTAGAGGACAATGAAAGTCGAATGATTTCTTAGTTTTATGTTAAAATAAATGGCATCTTATCGTTTTAAAAGGTCGGAGTAGAAAAATAAGGGTTAGTAAGATAAAATCTCGAAATGATTTTGGAATTGGCATAGGTTATTTTTTTTTAGCATACCGAATTGAATGGATTACTTTTCGAGTCCCAATCACAAGCTTCCCCCGCGACCGCCGTGGCATCATTTGCAAAAAGGAATTTTGACTATATTTGCAATCAAGTGGTTATATTATCTTAATGCTCAGTGCAGCGCCAATTCGCCAGTTCCATAGCCCTTCGCTTGAGTCACGCTTACGGACGTCCAGCCACGAACGGAGAAAGCTGATGACGACATCGGGAAGTTTGCGTAAAGTTTACCTAAAGTACCAGTTGGTAGGTTAATAAAAAACCAGACAAGTACGAGTAGGATTCGCGCTCTAAGGGTTCCGTTGGTTGGAACCCTCAGCGAGCGAGTCCAAACAAAAAAACAACAACAAAAAGTTGAAATATTGAAAGACAAACTTAACTTTGTAGTGGATAATAAGGTTCTTCCATACATTCTAACTACAAAATGTAAGTTTGTAATATCAAAACAATTTTTTTTTTGAATGATTTAACTTCAAATTTATGACTTTCGGATTTATTATTTTATATGTGCTATGAGACCTTGCCTTTTGCCAAATTTAATGATTCTAGGTCAACGGAAAGTACCATATAGGTTTAGATTTCCTTGTGAAATCGCAAAATATGCGAAAATATGCGACATAAACGGTCATATCTTTTGATCGCGTAAACTTACAAGTTTTATTTTTTCACAGCTGAAAGAAACCGTAAATTTGAGTAATTGATATAAATTTCAACTTGATATCTTTACGCGTTCTTGAGAAAAAGATTCTTGACTGATGGACAGACAGACTGACGGACAGACGGACAACAAAGTGATCTTATAAGGGTTCTGTTTTTTCCTTTTGAGGTACGGAATCCTAAAAACCGGACAAGTACGAGTAGGACTCGCGCTCTGAGGGTTCCGTTCAGCAAAAGTTTTGACGATTACATTCAACTCTATGTTTTACTTTTTAACTATATGTAGGTATAGTTTTGAAGTCGGTTTTTGTTTTATTTTTCAACAAATTTATAAGCTGCAGCTTTGCCAACGCCAATGAGAATTAATTACTTATTAAAAAAATTACATTAATATACCGGCTGTCTTGCGTAGGTATATCGTCACTCCGTTGAGTCTCAGGTCGTTTTACACTACGTTTGACGAATCGTCCGGTCTCCACTCTATATAATTATAGCACTATAGGATGTAGGTACCTACCTATTCCTACAATAGGTAAATTTACTTTCTAAGGTAAGGTGACTAAGCTAAGTGCGAAGTGTGACGCGTTTAGGCCTACCATATAAAAAATTGAAAAGTATTTTATTTTCTATACTAATATTATAAAGAGGAAATAATTGATTGTTTGTTTGTTTTGAACAGGCTCCGAAACTACTGAACCGATTTGAAAAATTATTTCACTGTTGGGAAGCTACACTATCCCCGGGTAACATAAGCTATATTATATTTAAAAAAAATAGGGATCCTTACTAAAACTCCAATAATACCCGTGCGAAGCTGGTGCGGACCGCTAGTTTATTATAAAAAAAAAAAAAATAAAAAAAAAAAAATAAAAAAAAAAATAGACTTGCGTTTGGCCGCCAACTCGCCTGATGTTATGCGATGATGTGGCCTACGATGGAGCACGCTTGCCTAGAAGAAACCTATTCACTCTCGACTTGAAGACACCCAGATTGTAACTATCGGGGAACACCCGCTCAGTTCTGACATAAAGCTGGACATTTCAATACAAGTTCGGACATTTTAGTACCTATATTGGTTAAAAAAAAAACAGTCCGCGTTTGACCACCAATTCACCTGCCGGTAAGCGACGATGTGGTCAAAGATGAAGCACGCAGACTTAGAAGATACGTTCACTCTGGCCTTGAAAAGGCCCAGATTATATCTCTCAGGAAACAAGGAACTGGGCAGGTTGTTCCAATCCTTGGCCGTACGGATTAGAAACGTAGAATCGAAACTTTTTGTATCTACTAAGAAAAACCACAATGTATGGGTAGTGGGCGGTTTTCTTAGCAGAAAGGGGACGGTAAGATAAGGTCATGTAACTCCAATACAAATTCTCCAAAATGAAGACGGGGAAACGTTCATGATTTACATCGCCCAAGCTAAAGAAGTCGGACAATTAATTACAAAGCCGGACAAAGTCGCGACAAAGGTATTTTAAACCTTTCCTTTTAGTCCATTAAAAGTGGTAACCCTAGATACCCTTAACCCAAGGTGTAAAAAATAAGATTTGTAATTTTGACTTTGCGTGTTTGACAGTTCTAAGACAGGACAACGTCTGTCAGGTCTGCTAGTATTGTATAATTGTGTCATTTTAATTTTAAATTGTGATTTTTATCCCTGTTGTGGATTGTCAATTGTGATTTTTATCACTCCACAAAAGAGGCCATTAAATAAGAGTTGAAGTTGATTTTTATCCCGTAAATGACGTCGTCAAGTGTATATTAGTTATACCTAAGACCCGAAATAAATGAATTGAATTGAATTGAATTTCCTTATAGTCCATTAAAAGTGGTAACCCTAGACGTGTTTCAGTTTTCGTTTCAAGCTCTACATTTCCTAATAAGCTTGCAACTTGCTTAATAAGAACTCCTTTGTTCTCCATCACCTTGTATGATCAATGATAATTGGACGGGCGTCAAAGATTGCATCTTGCTGGCAAGACATACCTATGTATATTCATAGATTTTTGGCGCCAACGTGGAAAAAAACATGTCGGCTCGTTGGATTATTTTCCTAAACTTGTGTATTTTCGAGTGTTAATGTGTGCTAAATGGTGAATTATTATTCAATAAGTGCTGGTCAACGTGCTCGAATGTGGCCTAGTGATATAATAGGTGAAACGTGTCTTTTCGTGTTGTTTCCAAAACTCCATAGGAGCCTCTTGTAAAGTCTTCACCACTTTACTGGGGCATGAGTTTGACTTGACTGTGACTTACTTATAGCTTGACTCTGACTGTGACTTGTTTGACGCTATTAAGACTAAGTAAACTGTTTAAGATTACGACTAAAGGACATTAAATCCACGGTCATGAAAATTTTACAAAAAAAACGAAAAAAAAAATTCTTACGAATCCCTAGTGACGTAGTATTTATATTCTCTTTGCCTTATTGTACCTCACAGATCTGTGTTGTACCTGGTTCAAGAACTTCACTAATGTAGAAAGGCTACTCTTCGCGGCTACTCTTGAAGTTGCTAAGATTAATAATAAAAACCGGCCAAGTGCGAGTCGGGCTCGCGCACTAAGGGTTCCATACTAACATAAAATACAATAAGGTTGTCCAAGTAACCGAATTACCAGTTATTATAACGCCTTCCAAACGTGTCGTTTCCTACGTAGTTTGCTACAGGCGCTCGAGTATAATATTATAACTTGGTAATGAACAGAAACTTGTCACCGACTCGCACTTAGCCATTATTTATTTATATTATTTATTTATACTTTAGAGTGTGTACTATAATCATGCCAAGTTTGACGTTTTTACGTATTACCGTTTTAACATTAGAGCTAATACAAAAATACGTTAAAAAAATACGTTTGTTATATGGTTTCGTTTTGACTTTTTTAGGGTTCCGTACCCAATTTATTTATTGTTTATTTATTTATTTTATTTCAAATTAGCACCGCACAAAAACGATTTACTCTAATGACATCAATAACATTTTTAAAAACACAAAATCATAACAAATGTCACAAGATTACCTACAATAAGCAAAATAATAATAATTAAAGAGATTCAGTCAGATAATAGTCAAATTAAGATTAAATAAATGTCAAACATACAATTTCAGATCAACAATTACTTATATGAATGTCAACACATACAATGTCAGATTAAAATTGGATACGTGCATAGATTCAGTATAGGTGAATCTATGGATAAATGTCAATATTCATAAAATCTTGGATTAAAATACAATAAAAAATAATTAAATGATAAGTACATAAATATTATATATTATGTGACAGCGACTTCGCAATGCTTTTCGACGTCATCTCACAATAGTTCAAACACTGTGCAACAATGTCTCTCCAAGCGCCGTCAAATACATCAAATTCTGGATTGGTATCAAAGGAGGAAATCGGGACCCTATTACTATGCCTACGTTGTCTGTCTGTCTGTCATTCGTCAGTAAAAAACCTAAAAACCTAGAACGCGGGGAAACGCTGGATGCAGGCTGCTTCTAACCGGCCCTTTTGGAGATCGATGGGGGAGGCCTATGTCCAGCAGTGGACGTCCTGCAGCTGAAATGATGATGATGATGATGACGGATCGTCCGTTGCCGATTGTTACATTACTAAGAGCTTTCTAATTACTAAGTCCACGTTTGACATGCACTATGATTTCTGACTCATATACAGCACAAAGGTTACATAATGATCTTAAAACAGAACACGTCTAGTGTTATGCAAAAACCAGTTTCGTGATATTTTCCGCTGTCATTGAATTTTATTCACAATTGGAAGTAGGTATGAGAGTTGGTACATTCGATAAAATAAGTACTATTAAGGAGGCGATATAAAAATGTAGAGGAATAAAGATAATAAATGTAAAGAAATAAGGGTTGTATGTAAATGCAATCTCGAACCAAGATTGACCATTAGAGATCTTGGAGTCATATTCTGAATCAAGATTGGTCGGTTCGGGATCTCGTCGAGATTCGGTCGGGGAGATCGGGATTATTCAAGATTGAGCAGAATAAATGAAAAAGGCGTTGTTTTTGTGTCAAATACTGTAAATTGATAGGAACCAGTATTTTAGGATTATTATAATTAAGTATATTTTTCAAATTAAACAACATTATATGAACACAATAATCAACGTTTATTGCAAAAATGAACAAGAAAAAATCAACATTTTAGTGACTAAAATGAAATAAATGTAATGAGATCATAATTATAAATTATAATCTATAATTATGTAATGACGAGCAGATTTTTTTGAAACATTTTAATAATGGCTTCTCAAGATGCATAGTCTGAAAATCTCGAAATCTTGGTACAATCTTGGTCTATATTGTCGAGATCGCGAACGGGATTTCAAAATTCGAGATTGAAGGCCTTCGAGATTGAATCTTGGAAAATCACTCGAGATCTTGGTGCATTCCCTAGTTGTGTGTATGCCTTGAGCATTCATGCTCACCATCGAAGGCACCTTCTTGCGGCGGCGTCGTGTGTCGGGTCGCTCTCTTCCCTCAGATATGGTTGAGGAGGGCGATGGCTGACATATGTGTCATACTCGTGATCGGGTGCTGCTTGCGGCTCGCTGGTCTGCTCGCGGTATACACAACACTAGTACCGAATTGTTTTAACCTTAGATTAAGATAGACATAACTAACTTTCCTCTCCCTGTATTGTGAATAACTAAGTAAATTCGTTTAAGTTAACAAAATTGTAGTCAAGTATAATAAAAGTCACGGAACCTGGAGTCCGTGGAGTTGCATAAAAAAAAGAAAAAAAGTATTATTATTTATTTATTTATTTAATAATAAACTTGCGTATGACCGCTAACTCCACTGATGTTAAGCAATGATGCGGCCAACGGTGGAGCACGCTTGTCTAGAAGAAACCGATTAACTCGAGAAAAATAAACGTATAAAAAAAACCGGCCAAGTGCGAGTTTGGCTTGCGCACTGATTTTGTGGTGGTACGGAACCCTCAGTGCGTGAGCCCGACTCGCACTTGGCCAGTTTGTTAAATTTTAAGTGTCGTTTATACGTATTCTTTCGATAAAAAATATTACATCGACATTACCTACCTTGATGCCAAGATGTGTATTAGCAGAACATGAAATGTATTGAATATGCATGAGATCATTATGTCACGCAACCAAAGCTGACATGGTTCCGTATATTGAATAATAAATTTAATAAAGAATAAGATTATATTTGCGACTGCTCAAAAATATTTTTCGGGTGGAATTAATGTTAATTTTTCTACAGGATTAATTTCAGAGAATGTGCTCTACATGACCTGGGGGTAAGATAAGATCCACTTTCTACCCCTAGCATTCAGTCATAGCCTACCACTAGCATTCACGCCTGCGGAAAGATGAAATTGTACGAAAATGACATTGACAATTACATTAGCTTGAGATACGTTCTCTCAAGCTAATGTTATTTTCATACAATTTCATCGTTCCGTATCTATAGGCGTTAACGCTAACAGAAAGTGTCTCTTGTCTAACCCCCCTTATCCTACAATCCCCTTTCTATTATAGGACAAGTCGGAAGTCGGCTCACTACCACCCATACAAGTTATACTCTTCGGTCTTCTGTATAACTTGACGTAGCGTGTGGATGTGGTATATGGCCTTTTCGGAAACCGGCTTGTTCGATAGGCTGGAAGTCATCAAACCTGAGATCGAGACGATTCATGATGACCCTCGAAAACAGAATATAAAATCATGTAGGTAGTTATATAATTTTGTATTGATATATAATTTAAGTTACATTTATATTTTGTTGTAACTAGGTTACGTATATCTTGTAAAACTTTAGTCTATTTGTTTATTTTCTTTTGTTTTTTATAAGGTGTTTTTGATGCACGCCTACGTACCATTTCGTCCAACCTGGTGGATGACTGGTAGAAAATGTTTAGCATTAAGTCCTCCATTTGTACATGTCTACTTAATTTGTAAGTGTGCAAATTGAACATGGCTCAGAAGTGAGATGGGTCTGTAATTCTTCAGCAAGGTTTTGTCACCTTTCAGAACAGCACCACCACGCCTCTGTTCCACGCTTCAGGCGTCATAGCTACCTTCGAGTGAGACGGAATAAAAAAAAGCATTCGGGTTTTTTTTTCCTTTTGTATTTTTGTTGTATTAAAGTCTGTTTTTTAGCAGAAACACAATAGATACATGAAATCCGTGAACCGTACTGGTTTCCACGGACGCTGCCTCCGGAATATGACCCCAGTCGTAAGGTCATCTCTTTGTTATTTTTCACCAGTTCCGCTAAGATAGTGGGTTTTTGTTGTCGAAAATTAGAGTGGCGCGGATTAGAAACGATGTCATCACAGAGGCTTCACTTATCCATAACTTCTATAAGTACTTGGATTTTCCTTGGATATACCACCTCGGAGGATACCACATACCAAATTCAAGTCCAAGGACGCTCTGCAGCCAGGTGGAGTGACGAGCTGCGAAAGGCGGCTGGTGGTAAGTGGATTCGAAACTTAGATAGGTCTGTGGACTTCACTTAGCCATTATTTCTATACTTTGATTTATACCAAACGTTTTGATTCTACGTTTCTAATCCACACGGCCAAGGACTGGAACAACCTGCCGACTTCCTTGTTTCCTTGTTTGCGTCGTGGGCTGAAACAGTGAATTAGAAACCAAAATACAATGGCGAACACAAAAATGCTTTTTGTTTCAACTTTTACCTCATATGGCCGCACTGCGTCAGTTCTCATTTGCGACACCACTTGCTACATGTTTAAAACACTGCCACGTAATTAAGAACAGTTAGTCAGCCACGGTCAGTAATCCTTCCTATTTAGCTTGAATTATAATTGCAACTAGTTTAAAGCTTATGCATTGGATAGTTAAAAGTAATGTTTTGTTTCCTTCCTTATTAATTTTAATCTCAGATCAGACAAACAAGGAGATATCTGCAGTGCTCGAAATGGACCGGAACGCACCGGAACGCCGTGCGTTCTGGTGCGTGGAATCCAACGACACGTCACTCGTCAAAATCGGTCAAGCCGTTTAGGCTACCGGAGGTACTACAGAAACCCAGAAACATACTTCCATGCTTACATACAACCCAAAAATATTACCCTCCTTCTTAGACAGTCGGTTAAACGTTCGCAAGGTTTGAAGGGAAATTCGACCACTGGATATCTGGCCTAAATCAGGCTCAAGAACTCACCCGGCAGATGACGTTGTCGCCAATTTTTAGGGTTCCGTAGCCCGACAAGGTACCCTTATAAATTCGTTATGTCCGTCTGTTCGTCTGTCCGTCCGTTCTAATTTTTTAGGTTCCGTACCCAAAGGGTAAAAACGGGACCCTATTACTAAGCTTACGATATCTGTCTGTCCGTCTGTCCTACATTTAAACGGTTGTATCTATCGAACCGTAATAGATAGCCGGTTAAAATTTTCACTGAACATGTAATGTTACGGCGCCTTAACTAAAAAAATTATAAAAAGTCATAAAGTAATTAAAACGTTAAAAAAATGTTATTGTATTTTGTGTTGGTACGGAAACCTACCGCTGCCGGCCGCTTCCAACATTGGCGGATCCAGCCCCCCCCTGGATCCGCTAATGTTGGATAAACCAAAACACCTAGCAATTCCATACATTCGACTCGATTTGATTCCTTCGAAACTTGTCAGAATGCGCCCCCCCAAAATGAAATCCAAAATGCGCAAAATCCGCCCCTGGCTTCCAACCGACCCTTTTGGAAATCGATGGGGAGGCCTATGTCCGATGATGATGATGATGATGTGTGGCTGATTATGATAATGAGTATGAAATTCTCCGCAGCTTACCAGCCTAGATCCAAAGGCTTCAAACGTCTAGACAGAATCAGAATCAGAAAACATTCTAACAGACTTTAGGTCCTACGCCTAAACTGGTTATAATCTAGTGCCCAACCCAATGCCCTTTGAATAAACTATCTAATTACGGACGAGGTGAAGTCATAAGTCAGTGGCGGACTTACCAGTAGGCTGAGTTGGCTGAGTCTAGGGCGGCAAATTTGAGGCCAAATATTTATAACTAGCTGTGCCCCGCGGTTTCAACCGCGTAGTGATGAAAAATGGCGATGATGATGATGATAATGATAAAAAGTTGCCTATGTCACTCTCCAGCCCTTGAACTATACTTATGCAATAAATCAGGTCGATCCGTTGCTCTGTTGCTGCGTGAAAGAGGAACAAACAAACCAACAAACTTTTCGCATATTTTAAATTATCAGTATGATTTTACTTCAAAAAAAAACTTTACATTCCCACAGAAGTGTTATTGATTTATTTAAAAAAGGCAAATGCAAATTGTGACTCGCTCTTGGTAGAATAGAACAGAATAAACTAGAACAGAACACAACAGAACAGAACCGCACTAGCCGCCACCGCCTGAAGGCTCATCCACACATCATAGATCAGTGGAAATCGCACACTGTGCGATTCACACGATCCTTCTTGCCTCATACCTGCAAAATGTGGAATGAGCTACCTTCTACGGTGTTTCCGAGAAGTTACAACATGGGGTTCTTCAAAAGGCGAGTTAATAGAGTTCTAAAGGGTCGGCAACGTATTTGTGATGCCTCTGGTGTTACAAGTATCCATAGGCGACGGTGACTGCTTACCATCAGGCAGCCCGTCTGCTTGTTTGCCACTTATGGCATAAAAAAAAAAAAAAAAAAAACTGAATGGAATAGAATAACGTTTATTGCTAAGATCTGTGTACAAAAAAAAGTTCTAGATCCAACAGTTTATCCTTGCAGACGTGCTATATTTGGTAACTAGGTTTATGAGGGAGACATCGAATAAGTATGTGAAGCCGATACATTTTAACAAACCATAGGGTTCCGTAGAGTGAAAAATTGCAAAATACTAATTCTGTGGTAAAAAGTAAGTAATTGTCAATCTTTGATCTAGGTTATAATAGTTCATGTTTTATTAATTAATCTAGTTTTCTAGTACCAACATCTACACGAATAAAGTGGTAAACTGTCGCAAAATTGAACCAACTTGTTCTGAATAAGTATTTTTTCATTAATTGTAGATAGGCTTGCGCTTGGCCGCCATTTGGCGCGACGATGTGGTCTACGATGGAGCACGCTTGCTAAGAAGAAACCAATTCATTTTTATGCGAAAGAAATGCAGAATCCCGTATGAAACTATACGGGGAAACGCTAGTCAACTATATCAATAGGCTACTATAGGACTGATTGATTATTTCGATGTATTTATGTACGTATGTATGTTCCTTATCTTTCTATTTGATAGAATCGGAATGCCAAACATCCAGAATTCGTTGCTTTTTTCGTCAAAAAAAGTGAGACGGCTCCTAATAACCTGATGGTATAGTGCTACCCCTTTCAGTAAATGTGGATAATTATTGCAATTGTTTTAAATATATTATATTGCTTGCACTTGACTGCCAACTCGTCTGATAGTAAGCGATGATGCGGTCTACGTTGGAGCACGCTTGCCTAGAAGAAACCGATTCACTCGCGATTTGAAGACACCCAGATTGTAACTCGCGGGGAACACCCATTTAGGCAGTGAATTCCATAGACTAGCAGGTCGCACAATAAATGTGAAATCAAAGCGCTTCGTACGGGTTCACGGGTCCGATAGAAAAATGAGCAGGAGTGAATTAAATCATGCAGTCAGTCATCAGGGTGCAGATCTTATGCACACTCTCCGAAATTGATCTTAAAGGCAAGTTGTTTTTTATTTGCGACTGTTTCGAGGTCACAGCAACTTGACATTAAAATGTACCACATACAAAGGTTACGTTCGTATGCCAGCTGAATCATCAGATCTTAGAATAACTACAGAAACCAAGTACATTCGCAAAATTTAAGCCGTTCAAACGGAGCCATATATGACACCAAGCGACGCTCGCGCGGTCAGTGCCCGCTGTAATAGTGTTCCGTGGTCAGTGCTCTTAGTCAGGTGATAGTGTTAAGAGCTCCCAAAAAAATTAACTTAATTGTTGCCGCATAATTTTTGCGTCTGTGTGCGTGACGAGGCAAGTAAACACAGCACACGTAGCGAATTTGTAGCTTACGTTTTGAGAAGGCGTTGTTTGGAAACTTACCATCTCTGTGTAGTTAATCTAAGCATCAGATAATGTCATAAATTAAAGCTTATTAGCAACTTTTGCTAAGAAAATTTTATTTTTTTGTGAATATTTAGAACACCTGGCCCGAACTGCGTCTGATAATAAAAAAAACCGGCCAAGTGCAAGTTGGGCTGGCGCACTGCGGGTTCTGTACCACAACAAAATACAATAATTATCAATAAAAAAAAACCGACTTCAAAATTAGTAAACTGTAGCATTTTGATTCGGTGAAAGAAATGATAAGGTCGTCCAAGTAACGAAATTACTAGTTATAACTTGGTAATGAACAGAAATTTGTCGCCTTCCACAGTTGGCCATTATTTATTATTTTACTTTAGAGTGTGTACTATAATCATGCCAAGTTTGACACTTGTACGTATTACCGTTTTTAGCCGACTTCAAAAAGGAGGAGGTTATCAATTCGACTGTAGGTTTTTTACATTAGATTTTTGTAATTGCTCTAATGATTAGGAATTACAAAAATACGTAAAAATAAGTTTGTTGTATGCTTCGACCAAAATAAAATGAATGGACGGGCCCAGAAGAAGCGCATTTTTGAAGATTACCAAATAATGAGCGCCGACCCTAACTTCGTTTCAGTCGGTCTCTAGCTGTAGGAAGTGCGACACAAGACTATTGTTACATGATAACGAAACATCTGACAAAATTATGCCTTCGTGTGCTTTCCCGAAGTGTAAATACACATCAAAAAACGGCTATTTATTTTTTGTAACTAATTTACTGTACATGGTTATAATTAGGTGTTTGAAGTATATGTCCAACGGTTTTGGCTCGTTTTTACTGAGCAAGTTCAATGGTTAGGGCCCGTCCATTCATTTTATTTTGGTCGAAGGTTGTATGCCCATTTAGTTTTTGCATATTATGGCTTTTTTATTATTATTTTCCGTCGTAACTCATTATCTAAATATTCTGAGAAAATTTCAACTGGCTGTCTATTACAGTTCGAAAGAAGGACTTACGGACGGACTTCATTTTGTGATGGTTTTTATCGCAAAGATCTACTTATCTATTTATAAATTTTCCTTCATGGTTGTAGCCATGAAAATGGCCACAGACCAACTAACCATCACAACTAGGGCACTGGCAACATCTTACACAATACGTGCCTTCATTTCAATTAGTATTATCTATTTAATTAACTTTATGAGGTAATGTGGAGTTTGAAAATTATTTCTTACTAGCGCTCCCGCGCCGGCTTCGCACGGGTATAATTTACGTGCGAAGCCGGCGCGGGCCGCTAGTTATATATAAACCTTCCGTGAAAAAATATTTAGCTGATGGTGAAAACCGCATCTAAATCCGTTGCGTGGTTTAGGAGGAGTTAGCGGCCATACAGACAGACAGACAGACAGACGCGGAAAGTGACTTTAATTTATACTATGTAGAGATTATATATTTTTAGGGTTCCGTACCCAGAGGGTAAAAACGGGACCTATTACTGAGCCTAAGTTGTCTGTCTGCCCGTCCTACCTTTTAACGGCTGTATCTCTCGAACCGTAATAGATAGACAGTTGAATATTTCTAACTAAACAAAGTACTAACACTACAAATACAATTAGACTGCCCATAGACCGTTGAAGATCGATGTTATAATCATATCATCATCATCATAATCAGCCTTTTAACATTTCACTGCTGGACTTTTAGCCTACCCCCGAAAGGGTGATTGGGCCATATCCACCACGCTGGTCCAGTGCGGGTTGGTGGATTCACATACGCCATTGAATTCCTTCTCCGTACGTATGCATGTTTCCTCACGATGTTTTCCTTCACCGAAAAACCAGTGGTATGAAAATCCGTACATAAGCTCCAAAGAGCTCAATGTTACGGGCCCCCGGGCCTAAGTTAAGGGCCTAGTTTGAACCTACGACCTCACGCTTTCAAGTCTAGCGGTCTCCCAAATGGGCTACCACGGCTCTTACGACCTCACGTTTTCATTGTCGATGTTATAGTTACATTAATAGCTAGTAAAATATAGTTATATCCACGCTAGCCTGAACGACATCATACGCAGGGCACTTTCCACCGCCAATGTCGCAGCTGTGCTCGAACCGAGTGGTCTTGCGCGTGACGATGGAAAGAGGCCTGACGGTATGACACTTGAGACATTGGGCCCTTGGGGACCGGGAGCTCACCTCATTTTCAAAAATCTTTCAGAGCGCCTGGTTAATGCGACGCGTGACCAAAATGCTGGCGTGTTTCTGGCTCAACGCATTAGCATTGCCATTCAACGTGGTAATGCCACCAGCATGTTGGGTACGCTGCCAACTGGTAGTGGGCTTGAGCATTTGGATTGTCTTTAGACCTTCAACGGTCTATGGGCAGTCTAACTGTTTTTGTAGTGTTAGTTTTAGCTTGTATTTTGTTTAGTTATTAAAGGCACTTGCCCGGTAAAAAAAGTTATATCCATAACTAACCAAAAAAATCCAAACGTTGACTCAATTGCTCAATACTGACCTAAAAGCGAACCCTACCGTAAAGTTCATTCAATCATTCAATGCACGATGACGTCATAGTGACACCGTTCAACCGAGAATTTAGTTTTTGTAAACAATAGTTTTTTGCAGGACTGCCCGAAAGAGATGATTCAGGGTTCATTTTTTAGTTTCACTATAATAACGAATGGTTTTGACATGCGTAGTAAATATAAAGATACATAATTTATTTTCACAAAACAAGAGTAATTCATACACATATTTAACGCCTAGATAGCTAACGTCCGTCGAATCGACGGGCACTGCGAAATTATATCGCTGTCTCTTTTTAACGGTGCATGTGAGTGTTTTGTCTCGGCTAGCCAACTCAGCGCATGCATCTTGCAGGCAAGTGTTGTAGTTATTGAGATACCGGCGTTTCGACGGATGGTTAGCTTTACTGTCGTTATCATCCTCCAGAAAACTCACAAAAAAAAATTTCAACTGTCTCAAAGGGGCACATCATCAACCAGTAAACGTCCACTGCTGTACAAAGGCCTCCCTTAGAGAGGAGTGTTGCCATATACACCACGCTTGGCAGGTGGCTTGGGGATCGCAGTGAAACCTCACAAAGGAGTATTATTCAACTGCCTCAACGGAGCACATCACATCACACATCATCAGCCAGTTAACGTCCACTGCTGAACAAAGGCCTCCCTCTTAGAGAGAGGTGTTGCCATAAGCCCCACGCTTGGCAAGCGGCTTGGGGATCGCAATGAAACCTCACAAAGAAGTATTTTAACTGCCTCAACGGAGCACATCACATCACACATCATCAGCCAGTTAACGTCCACTGCTGAACAAAGGCCTCCCTCTTAGAGAGAGGTGTTGCCATAAGCCCCACGCTTGGCAAGCGGCTTGGGGATCGCAATGAAACCTCACAAAGAAGTATTTTAACTGCCTCAACGGAGCACATCACATCACACATCATCAGCCAGTTAACGTCCACTGCTGAACAAAGGCCTCCCTCTTAGAGAGAGGTGTTGCCATAAGCCCCACGCTTGGCAAGCGGCTTGGGGATCGCAATGAAACCTCACAAAGAAGTATTTTAACTGCCTCAACGGAGCACATCACATCACACATCATCAGCCAGTTAACGTCCACTGCTGAACAAAGGCCTCCCTCTTAGAGAGAGGTGTTGCCATAAGCCCCACGCTTGGCAAGCGGCTTGGGGATCGCAATGAAACCTCACAAAGAAGTATTTTAACTGCCTCAACGGAGCACATCACATCACACATCATCAGCCAGTTAACGTCCACTGCTGAACAAAAGCCTCCCTCTTAGAGGGGTGTTGCCATAATCTCATCGCTTGGCAGGCGGCTTGGGGATCGCAGTACGTTCACCGTGTACTAATAGGATGCTGCTGCTCATCCTCCGGTGATTCTAGTCGCAATTTTAGGCCATACCGGGTCCGTACAATGTGACGTCTGTGTGGGTAAGGTAGCAATATGGGGTGAACATAAAGTTGATTTTTGGGTGACATGAGCCAAAAAAGTGATAGAATTTATCTATATATAGTTTTAAGTTGCATATAATAGCAATAAAATTGAATTAAAAAAAATAAAAAAAATTGCAGGTTAAAGTTTATGATAAGAAACATAATTTTTTCAGAGATATCAGGAAAGTTCCTATAATTTTTAAATTAATAAGTCAAGTCTAATTCTATAAACGGTATTTTATTTAAAATGCTTTAGTTATGCAATAATAAAAAAAAAACAATTGAATAAACATTATAATTTAAGAAAAAAAAACGGACTTTTTAATATACCCGTCGTTTCGACGGATGGTTAGCTTAAATAGTGTACGTCCGAAGGTTAGCTATCTAGGGTTAAAAACGCATGTACAATAGGTGGGTTAAAACATTTGTCACTTTGTATCATGTTTTGCCTAGTTTTGTAGGCGTATACCTAGAGAGATGGTATAAAAATACCGAAAACATTATATATATAAAAAAAGTATGACTGTCGAAAAAATTTCAATAAATACTTAAGATTATCATGTTATTAATTTAAATATTTAACAGACAAATATTACTATAATTGTATGATAACCAAATTGACCTCCTGCCGTAGTTACAAAAAAAAATACATATGTATTTTACAAAATACAAAATTTTACAAAATACATATGTGTTTTTAAGGCGTACTGCCAGTCGTTCTATTCGAGCAGCCTCTGGATAAACCACACTCGCCGAGCTGCCAGCGCTCTACGGGTTCAATACAATGACATTTTTAGGATGCTGATGCGATTGCCTCGCTACTGCAGTGCATCTGAGATGTTCGCTGGGGCACGCACTGACGACTTCCATGCGATCATTCGCAAAAAAGTAGCATCCCTACGACAGCGAGCGCGAGGCAGTCGCAACGGCATCCTCCAAATGGTTGTTGGCCGGATTGATTGCCCCATCCAAAACAAGTGGATGTATATCTTAATGGGCGAGAAGCTTTAATTATATTATTAAATTAATTGATTGATTGATTGTAAAATAATTTTAATTGTAATTGTGTTTTGTTTTTATGTTTGTACTTATTATTTCGACATTTTTATTTTTCTATTGTAATACTGTTTCAATTTTGTGTAATATGTAATATGGTGTATATGGATGTTTTCCGAAATAAAAATAATAATAATAATAAATAAATAATAATAATAAATAATAATAATATATCACTAATAATTATAATTTTATAATAACATTTCTCGACTAAAAGTTTTTTTTTGTTTTATCTTATACTAGCTGACCTGACAGACGTTGTCCTGTCTTAGAACTGTCAAACACGCAAAGTCAAAATTGTAAATCTTATTTTTTTACACCTTGGGTTACATTATTGGAGTTTTAGTATGGATCCCTATTTTTTTTTAAAATATAATATAGCCTATGTTAACCGGGGATAGTGTAGCTTCCCAACAGTGAAGGAATTTTTCAAATCGGTTCATTAGTTTCGGAGCCTATTCAATGCAAACAAACAAACAATCAAATCTTTCCTCTGTATAATATTAGTATAGATTGACTCGGTTTTAGATCGGTATAGTGTTGTAGATATTAATCAGTCCCATACACATTATACTGTGGTGGTGGATTTACACGGGCGATTGCGACATCTGTTTTTGTCTCTACGATTTCTTACCGCTGAATCAGACATTAACGGAAATAATAATTTTGGATTAGTTTTTACGAATAAGGCAGTATACAATATAATATGGTGACATATACATCTATATATATTTTTATATATATATATATCTATATATTTATATCTATCAGGGGGCTTAGTCCCAGATTTGATAGTTTTCGAAAACTTTTTTTGTTTACGTTTTGTTCCATACATTGCTGGGCTGAAAGGTATTCGAAAACTTTTTCGTATTAGAGTGAAGCAATCTATACCGCCGATGTTAGTTCCTCCGCGTTTCCGCTGGAGGCGCTTTACTAAAATGTATGGAACAATACGTAAACGAAAAAGGTTTTCGAAAACTATCAAATCTGGGACTAAGCCCCCAGACTTGGGCTTGTTTACTTTTATGTTAGTAAAGTCAATGAGGACCAATACTAACGTCACAAAGTTCTTTGATCCTTCATTGCTACCGTATAGTTAAATTTTGTATGTAGATGATAGATTTATATAGCTGCAGCATCAAATTGTATCCCCGACTTAGTTATAATTATTGATTTGCCTCCCAACAAGTAATAAATAATGGTCGAGAGTGTGTGACAAATTTCTGTTCATTACCAAGTTATAACTGGTAATTCGGTTTCTTGGACGACATTGGCGTCTATTCTGTCATACCACTCACTAAACTAAACTAATCTGACACGACTAAAATTATCTGCCTCCTTAGAATAATAACTACACATAGAAACCAAGTACATTCGCAAAATTTGAGCCATTCAAATGGAGTCATATATGGCTCCAAAAAAAATATAAAAATTTTACTATGACAATTTGCGCGGTGAAATCGTACCACAACAAATCAGAAAAGCAGCATAAGAGTTATGGTGTGACATTCCACAGGTAATCCATTAATTTTCTTGCTTAAATCGTTTAAAATACCAATTGAAACGTAAGCTACAAAGCGAATTTGTAGCTTACGTTTTGAGAAGGCGTTGTTTGGAAACCTACCTTATCTGAGTTATTCTTAGTTCTTAGTCTTAGTTATTCTAAGTCTGCCTCTCTTTTCATGTTAATAATATGTGAGAGAAGGATGGCAACAATTTTAGAGCTGTCAAGTTTAGTTTAGTTTAGAGTGCATCAGAATCGATGCCAATATTTCTTTCACCGAATCAAAGTTCCATATTTTTAAGAATCAAAGTCTTTTGAATGGAAAATTATTGTAAATTGTGGTGGTACGGAACCCTTAGTGCACGAGCCCTACAACTGTCCGATAGCCAATTATGAAACCCACATGCATAAACCCTAAAAATATAATAAGTACTCCATTTTTGGGCAGTCATCGTGTAAAAAGAATGATGACCAAATAAGTCCAACGCCAAACAATGTTCTTACAACATTTGTTTTACTTTCTCTACATAAAAGTCTAAATGAAAGTTTATTTTCAAAGTCTGCTTTCAGTTTCTCAATAAGTACTTTTAGAAATACCTAAACGTAAATTATCATCATCATTGTCAGCCTATCATGTTTCCCACTGCTGGGCCACAGGCCTTCTCTTAGAGAGGAATAATTATAACCACTTGATCGCGCATGTTGTCAAAATTCCCTTTTGCAAAATGACGCCACGTCGGTCGTGCGTAAGCTTGTGATTGGAGACTCGACGCGACTCGACGCTTGTGATTGGAGAATCAAAAGTCATTCATTCAATTAGCGCCTAGGATTGGCCAAGCTCGATATAGTTTAGGTTGACATGTATGACCTTTGGCTTATGCGGGGTAAAGGATGAGCAGTCAAGTGGTTAAATGTTGTCATTGGCCCTAATCCACCATGCTGGCTCGCTTGTTGGTGAATGTCATAATTATGTCTTTGAATGTTTGAGGTTCTAGCGGCCATACGGTTTCCTTACGATGTTTTGGTTTTCCTTCACATGTATAACTGACACGAATAAAGTAAATTTTTAGAAGAAAAAAGACCCCTCCGTGCGCGTGCCCAACTCGCACTCTCAATTGAATTTTGTGGTGGTATGTACCACCACAAAATACAATAACGAAATTACCAGTTATAACTTGGTAATGAACAGAAACTTGTCACTGAATCGCACTTGGCTATTTTTATTATTTATTGTTATACTATAGAGTGTGTACTATAATCATGTTAAGTTTGACGCTTGCAAGTATTTCCGTTTTTACATTAGAGCTAATACAAAAATACGTACAAAATACGTTTGTTGTATGGGGACCCGTTTCACCCATTTCGTTGTTGCTTTGTGACTTTTTTATTATTTGTTATTCAATTCGCCGTAACATTACATATTCTGTGAAAGTTTCAACTGGCTATCTATTACGGCTCGAAAGATACAGTCGTAACACGATAGACATACAGACAGACAGACATCGTTGGCTTAGTAATACGTCCTGTTTTTACCCTTTGGGTACGGAACCCTAAAAACTGTCTCCAACGCTATAACTATATGTACAAACTTATACTAAAAAGTAGAAAAGTTACAATTAAAAGATAAATTTTAAGTCCTCATCAAAACTTTTGCTGAACCATAAAACGTCATCTGTGAATATATTTTTTGTTTATATAATTTTTTTTAAAGAGCTGAATAAATTTCTATAAAAAAATTATGGGACCACCTCTAAAGTATGATCTACCAGACAAAAAAGAATCGTCAAAATCAATTCATAATTGACGGAGTAATCGAGTAACGTTTGAGTACGGAACCCTAAAAACGGTAATACGTAGTACGTACAAGCGTCAAACTTGGCATGATTATAGTACACACTCTAAAGTATAACAACAAATAATAAATAATGGCCAAGTGCGAGTCGGTGACAACTTTCTATTCATTACCAAGTTATAACTGGTAATTCGGTTACTTGAACTTCTTGGACGATCTTATAATTTCTATCACTGAATCGAAATTCAATATTTTAATAATTTTAAGTCGGTTTTTCAAATTAATAATTATTGTATATTGTGGTGGTAGGTACAGAACCTTCAGTGAGCGAGCCTGGCTTGCACTTGGCCGGTTTTTGTCTAATCTAAGGTAGGTACCAAGTAGGTACAAACCAAAGAAGTTATATGATTATTTACGGGATATTTACCGTGGTAAGGTTGTGGAATGAGCTCCCGATATTTCGGCGCAGTCACATGCACCATGTTCACGGGAAGACTGTAAATATCCCGTAAATAATCATATAACTTTAGTGAACAACCGTGATAGTTTATAACAGTGTTTTTCAAACCAAAGAATTTCTTTATTTGTCAAAGGTACATAGTTACCTTTAAATAGTTTCTCCAGTCCAATTTTGGATCTAGAACTTTCTAGACTCCTACCGGCTTTTATTACTACAATATCTGATTAGTCATAATATATTATTATACTTAGACTACACAGCAACTGGACTATAACAATAAACCAAAATGTCAAATTGATTAATTGTCTCAAAATCGGACGATATGTTAATTCAAATGTCATCGGCGTTTTCGAAATGTCAATGTCAATTTATTATTAAATTCTGAAATTAGAACTGGATTTAATTATTTATGGATCTAGTTCTAGCGTCATCTCATTTATAATATTAGCAACGATTTGGTTTTTAGGGTTCCGTACTACAGAGAACCCATAAAAGATCGATGTGTCCTTTCGTCCCAGTTTATCACAATTTTATGCATTTCATAAGCGAATCTCTAATTCCGTTTTGATCTGTGGTAAGTGTGCATGTGACGGACAGACAAACGAACGGACAGTCTGACAGACAGACAGACAGACAGCGTGGGCTCAGTAATAGGTTTCCGTTTACACTCTTTGGGTACGGAACCCTAAAAACGGTAATACGTACAAGCGTCAAACTTGGCATAATTACTTAGTACACACTCTAAAGTATAACAACAAATAAAAAATAATGGCCAAGTACGAGACGGTGACAAATGTTTGTTTACTACCAAGTAAAGCACCACCAAAATATAACCTCAATTGCTTCAAGCGAAGAGTGAATAGAGTCCTCAAAGGTAGGCAACGCACCGCCAATGCCCCGGGTATTGTAGATGTCTATAGGCGACGGTGACTACTTACCGTCGTTAGCCCGTCGCTTGTTCTTCTTATATTACTAATTTTAAAAAAAACATCGGGCGCGGTCGTTACTTGGATCGGACCGCCTGAGCACGATGCTCTTTTTGCTCTACTTTTTGTATTTTGTTGTGGTACGGAACCCGCAATGCGTGAGTCTGACTCGCACTTGGCCGGTATGCTGAAGTTGATTGAGAATCCAAACAACTGCAGATGGAAATGTTACAATGAATTATAGTAATAAAAAAAAATATAACGCAACATTTAATTACCAGAAATACTTATTGTTCTCTATCGCATTTATCGTGTGATTTTACTTAGCATGTTGCATGTTGCATGACTTGGTCCGAAACTAATTTTGACACAAAAGCTTGGACCTACATTTCACATTCTGACTAAAATATAAATCTACGTAAGTAGGTACCTAGTTTACACGCTAAACTCTATCTAAGTAAGGCCTGTGTCCCAGCAATAGATGATGATGATGTTTTAGCATGTTTTTGCTTACAGCTTTGTTTATGTGATTGCAAAAAGTTGCGCGACCGCAAACTGTATCTCGGCGTGTAAAGGTTCACGTTCGCGTGATTTTCCGCACTGCACGGTTTCAACGTTGATTCGAGCCCGCGTAAGGCCCAGGATAGTGAGACCTTAAAGCTTAATTAGCCTTGAAGGCTAGACAATCTAGATTCTACGATTAAAGCACAATGCTTAGCACCAATCAACTCTTCCTAAAATGAAACTGAAAGCTCTGAAAGCGTCCATTTCATAACTATAGATAACAATCGAAGATTGAATTTTGCAACGGACAACCCTGAGAGTTGAAAAAGATGTCCCGCTATGTTGCCAGTGGCAGTATTGTAAAAGGGGCGGCTTAGATATTTTTTCTGGCTGCTGAGCTGTATGGAGGATTGTACATAATTATGAATAACTTTTACCACGGGATTAACACTGAAATTGCAAAAAAAAAAAAACTGTTGTTCCATACAACTTATGAAAGAAAGAAAGAAAAATATTTATTTGTGACAGAAACAAAATATACAAAGACATTACGAGTTCCACGAAAAAATAAAATAACTAACTTATCTATATCTATATTTTATCTATACTTCTATACTAATATTATAAAGAGGAAACATTTGATTGTTTGTTTGTTTGTTTGCATTGAATAGGCTCCGAAACTACTGAACCGATTTGAAAAATTATTTCACTGTTGTGAACCTACTTTATGTCCGGGTGACATAGGCTATATATTTTTTTTTTAATAGGGATCTTTACTAAAACTCCCTTATTGTAACCCAAGGTGTAAAAAAAATAAGACTTAGACCCGTGCGAAGCTGGGGTGCGTTGCTAGTTAACTTATAAAGAGAAGAGAGAAAGAGAAAGTTTGTAGAGTGTGAAGGTTGTTTTTTTTGCTGATGTTTGAGCTGATTTTTTTTTGCTATTTCAGGGTTGGTCATATTACAAAAGTAGCTGTGTTCGGTGCTACCTACTGAGCCGGAAGAAGGTCATTGTATGACTCTGTATGAACGTGGTCATTGTATGATCGTGCAACCCTGCATTATTAGATTCTCTCTAAGTAAATACAGATACATATTTTTTAAGTTTAGAACATTATTGTCATTCCGTTTCTCATTTCTTGCAATAGTTTTTGAGATCAAAATAAAAAGACTTTTGAAAATTCTGTACCTTTTTAGGGTTCCGTACCCAAAGGGTGAAAACGGAACCTTATTATTAAACCTAAGCGTTTGTCTGCCTATCCGTCAGTCCTACTTTTTAACAGCTGTATCTCTTGAACCGTAATAAATAGCCAGTTAAAATTTTCACAGAATATGTTATGTTATGGCGTATTAACTCAGAAATAATAATAAAGTCAGAAAGGAAATACTAAAAAGAGGTGCCCATACAACAAACGTTTTTATAAATTTAATGTATTTTAGTATATGCTCTAGTGTAAAAACGGTAATACATACAAGGGTCAAACTTGGCATTATGCAGTAACACATTCTAAGGTAATACCACAAATAATAAATACTAGTCAAATGCAAGTCGGTGACAAATGTCTCTTCACCAAAGTTAAGCAACGCCGGGCCCGGTAAGATGTCTTATTGCACTGTTTTTTCGTACAGTAGTTAACAATTTATGAGGTAGTACGGAACCCTCAGTGCGTGAGCCTAACTCGCACTTGGCCGGTTTATTTCTTCTTCTTCCATAAGTAAATGCCTAATTATTTTAATACTTACAATATACTATCTGGGTCTAATAAAAAGACTTTCTCATGAACATGAATAACTTTGTATTGTTGTGATTGTGTCCAAATTTGAATAGCACAAAATATAACCACAAAACCATTCCCACCTCTTAACTGGCAACACCATTCCCGCGCTCACATATCGGCCATCTTGGCTCCGCTCACTCCCCGCCTGGCACACTAAATAAAACCGCGCGAAAATCGAATTTAGAACTCAGTCGTGCCGCGCAAACTGACTCGGTGGGGAAAACAAAACGCGAGCGTTTTTCGTTTATTTTAATTTTTAGTTAACAAAGTTGGCAATATGAAATACCTGGTGGTTTTCGCCGTTTTTGCTCTGGCTTTTGCCGCGGAAGAGGTCAAAGAAGAAGACAGACCGAAGACTTTCAGGAGGCTCATCCCCGCTGACGTGTTAAGAGGTCAGTGCCAATGTGATTTAAAAAAAATATATTTAGTGATGAGACAATAAAAGGAAAGGATTGCAGTGAACATGCATTCGTAAAAAATGTTATTAACAATTAATATGTCTACCTACCAAGTTTTTAATTTTTACGAGCAATTATTTAAAAAAATTGTTAATATTGCATTGCCATCCAATTCTGAACTAATATTTAAGGTTTCAAGTTTTGTATAATAATTTTCTCATTGATAATTTACTTAATTAAAAATCGATTTTATAATTTGTACAAAAAGCGAGTTACTAAAACGTACGTACCTTACGTACGTACCTTACGTACGTATAAAATGGAGATACAAGGTACAGTCAAATGAGATAGTTACTTTGAAAGTTCCTTGTAAAATTAAAGACTGATCAAATGAGCTTAGTAGATAAAATAGCAAGCTAAACATAGTTATTAAAACTGGAAAAAATATTTATTTAACTATAATTTACTAGTATGTATTATTATGTACATAGAAGGAAAGTAGGTGCGCGAAATATTTAGTTTAAATTGTCAGAAAAATTGCTTTGTTTTATAGCTCAATTTTAATAGTGAATCAGGTCAATATTTTCACTTACTTTCGTTCTCTGACCCTACCGCTAAAAGGACATTGTCCAGTTTGTATGGACGTTTGGCCCGAGCGCGGGTATTAACCCGCGAATTAAAATTATAACTAAATATCAAAAAATAAAAATTAAATATTAAAAAAATTATTTAAAAAATAAACAATAATCAATAGTTTATTTAAAAAATAAACAATACTCAATATTTTATTTAAATTATTTTTATTTATTATTATTATTATTTTTGAATTGATATTAATCAATTCAATTGTTTTCTTCTAAACTTGTACCGAGCGTTTAAATTTTCACCGAAAAAACTGGCTTCCTGATATGTATATTTAAATCGCGTGCATTTGATCGCGTGTAGCTAGACCAACGAACCGCAATGCTAAGTAAAACCTCAAATTAAAATATAAACATGTTTTTGTAAGTTGTTTGTATTAAGCTCTACATATTTAATTATTTTGTTACCCGATGACTGTAAGCCAATGACGGTGTTTTAGAGCCCTGTCACATTTTTTGGCGAAAAAGAAACAAAATCTGGATTTTTGGCTTACAGATTCTATCAAATAAGTAGAAAGATTTACAGGAAATTCAATTTCTGTAATAAATAGATCTGTAATTGGTATTAAAAATAACGGTTTCAAATTTTGAACAAACCAACACATCAACTTATTACCTCCAATTTACAAAATTAGTTTTTTCGTATAACTCTAGGAGGGAAAGTTTGAGAGTGGATTACGTTAAATTACTGACATGAAAATACAATTTTATTGATATAGTTTACTTGTTTTATATTCGCCTTGACAATTACATAATTTTTTCGTTTTATGCCCGAAAAAAGAATTAATGATGTATTTTGTAATACTGCAGGCGTGTGTTTGCATAAATTATATATAGGGGTAATGCTTTTCAGGTGTGCTTATGTAATTTTTTTATACGTGGCTTTTGTAGATTTCGCCTTTAATAAAGCGAGGTTGTGCCCGGAGGAGTGTCGCTACATTTTGCCTTAGGGTTTTTTTTTCCATTTAACGTTAAATAATTTGTCCAAATAGATAGCTAGGTATAATATCTAGGTTAGCAAGATAGAAACTAATTAGAAATACCTACCTAAATAATTATTAAATCCATTAACGACATCGTTCTAGCAATGCAAATGTTTTAATAACTGACAAATACGTTAATTAATCATCGACGAAGACCAGTTTAATCGATTCTAATATTTTAGTTTGATTTTAGTCAACTATTATCATACTTGTTGTATTAGTATTATTTACTTTTTTTTCTTAAAATTTTCATGACCGTGGATTCAATGTCCTTTAGTCGTAATATTAAACAGTTTGCATAGTCTTAATGGCGTCATAGTCACAGTCAGAGTCAAGCTAAGTAAGTCACGGTCAAGTCAAACTCATGCCCCTGTAAAGTGGTGGAGACTTTACAAGAGGCTCCTTGGAGTTTTGGAAACAACAGTATTATTTACTATTGTGTGGTGTGAAGGTACTAAGGTAGATATGTTGATTATTGATTTTTTTAACTGATTGCGAAATTGAGAAAAAACCAGCGATTCGCGATTTGAGTGCTGGTCCCATAGTAAAAGTTGTTTATAACGATGAGCAAACTGACCTCCTTTTAGTTGAGTGCCTATCACTACAATAACGTCATCTGTAAAAAGGTTTTACCGGTCAATATCTTTTTGTACTAAACTTGTGAACTGAACATATTTTTTCGCCTAACGGGCATGCTAAATCCACCGCCTTGTCATCCATATTTAAAGAATGTCCTATGTTACCCGGGGATAGTGTAGCTTCCCAACAGTGAAAGAATTTTTCAAATCGGTTCAGTTGTTTCGGATTCTATTCAATGCAAACAAACAAATTTGGAATCTAAGTTATAAACTACAAATTTATACAAATATCAAAACGTTAAGGTATTCATAAGTGAGCGCGGGACACTCAGTATCATCGTAGAAGTAAACTAGAACAATACATCAAGAAGCATAAAGTTTTTTTTTCAGTTCGATAGTTCTGCAAGTCTTGTGCATTCGGCCGAAAGATATAAATATTAATCGAGTGTTACGAATGACCAGGTATTATACAAGCTGTGTTGCAATCCGGCCTAGATGTCGCTCGCATTTTAATTACAAAAACAATAGAATGGCACCCAAACGTGTTAACGGTCGTTAGATTCGCCTGCTTCAGTAGAAATCCGGGTTTCTGAGTTGGACTACTCTTCCGTGTTACTTTTTCACGGTTCTAATCGTTTGAAATGTGTGTTGAAATGTCACTTTGGTTTTTTAAATTACGGAACGTAGATTGATGTTTTTTTTTCCTCTTGAGAAGATTTTGGCGTCGCACTTTTTGTGCATTTGCCAGTGTCGAATATTTAAAAAAACTTAGTTTTATTCAAAATCAAGCTAATTAAGTCACGGTCGAGTTTAAGTCATGCCTTAGTGGTGGACTAGATGCTTTTATGGAAACAACATAAAATACGTTCCACCTCGTCAAATCACCTGCACTTGCTTGTATTTTTATTACTTAAAAGAAATCCACTAAATACGCAAGTTTACCAAAATAATACAATGAGACGCCATGTTTTTTCACGTTGGCGCCAAAACTAGTGCTGTACAAACAATTCTCTCAAATAAACCGAAACTCAATTGGGAACTGTCAGAGTAGCAAATGGATTAGGCACTGAACAAATAAACTGACAGACTAACCTAACCTATTTAATAAATAAAATGATATAATTATGCCACTAGCTATTTAGTTCCTTTACGATTTGTTATCAAATGGATTTATTTGTAGCTCTCCCATCTTCCTTATTATATTTCTGTAGTTGGCTTTTTAATTGGCGTAAATAAGGGCAACCGGCAGTGGGTCTCTCCATTCTAAGAAAAAAAAAACAGACATAAATCCCACATCTGTCACATAAATTCCCACGAAAAATATATTCACTATGTCTGTGACTATGTCCCACAGATATTATATATAATTTGCTAATCTTATTATGTCATTAGTTTAGATTTACGAGAGGACAACAGTCAATTTAGTCGTTATCATTATAAGCCAACCTTGAAAAAAAAAAAAAAACTCAAATTACCAACTAAATAAGGGAACTTGTAACGACAAAATGTACGGAGCCAAAACAAGAAAGAACCTCGGTCAACTTATTTATAAAGGGTTTTTTTTTTATGAAAGCTGGCTTGATTCATCCCCAATCAAAATTACTTACTGATCAAATAATGCCAAAAATCATTTAAGCTCGCAAAAAAGCACAATGAAAGCAAAAACTACCCCAAATTGCTGTAAACTTAAGAAAAGTTTTCGTTGAACAAAGTAAGTTGTAAGTCTTTGCGCCAAGTAAGTTAGCTACAGCAAAATGATTTAAAAATGTATCCAGATAAATATTAATAAAACATCCCCGAGATAAAAATAAGAGCAAAAATGTCTTGTTGTATAAATACTGCATTATGCATAGCAATTTCCAATTCACAATGCCCATTCCTGATATTTGTCACGACCTCTCACGATTTGCTCGCAAAATCGCACTTTCACGAAATGGCAATCCGTCGTGCTTTTACCGACCAACCAACTTATTTATACAGTTGGCCAAATCAAAGAACGAAACTTTCAACTGGCACTTTTGTTCAGGAAATGCGATAGTGACTCCCCCACTAAACTCCACAGATAAGTTGGTGGTACCGCTGGCAATTTCGTAACATCTGTGGTTTTATTACTTCCTATTGTTTCGAGAGATCGGTCTGATGAATAATGCTGGCTGAATGGACTACATTTGCGAAGCCATTAATCATAAAAAATGTTTTGAGAGCATGAATCAATTTTAGTTTCTAACCTGATGATAACTAAATGGTCAACTAAATTAAAATAAAATTTTGAGCATGAACTCGATAGGAATACTATAACTTGACTCGATAAAGGAGATACTAAAAGTTGCAACTAATTTTATTTTGATGTGAAACATCCTATTAATGCGCTTTGGCAGTAAAACCGAAAAACCGAATCATATGCCGTGATGGCAAATGATATGACGCTCTCTTATGCCGTCATGTTTGACATCTGCCAGGCGTCCCGTGACGCTCAACTTTGAAAACCAACAAAATAAGATCGATATTGGTTGATTTAGGATTGATCGCATTTTGTTGTTTTTAACTTTCGGTTAAATACATAAAAATGAGAAGTTTCGAATTTGGTTTTTGGAAGAAAAAAAATCTAGATCCATCAGGTTTATCATATGCCTGTATTGTTCTTGACGTCACCGGTTAGAAAACGGAAACTTTCGACACCGAATTTTACGGGCAACAAACACACTCATTACTCCCTAGTAAGTAAATACATAGTTACCGCCATTGTCGCAATCGCGAGGAAGTGTCGACAGGACGGCAATCTGCTCATTACCCTACGATTGCACGGTAATGTTAACTTACGCAATTTGATCAATTCGTTGGATAATCAGAATATGCGCAGTAATAAACTGATAATGATGTACAGTGCGATTTTCTCCAGGGTCATGGTTGGTACCATTGTATTTCCTAAACTAAACTGATTTACACGTATGTAGGAAATTTTCAGTTTTATCTTACATCTACTTAATGTGAACTCGTGTAAATAATTATAAATATTTTGAATAAAAATAAACCGGTAAAAATAAATTGAAGCACCTTTGACAGTTTATTTTTCTATTAAATTAATTTTTGGCTCCATATTTTTTGTCTTTTAGCCAGTTATCTTGTCGGTGCCATCAAAATATTTAAATGAATTGATAATTTAAAGAGTTTGTGACATAATATTCTTAGACAGCATAGACAAAAGTGCTTTCGTCTATGGTTACAGTCAGTCAAGTAAGTAAGTCACAGCATAGACGAACCTACTGTTTTAGTCTATGCTCACAGTAACGAAAAGACCAAGTCATGACCCTTATGCTCGGTGGAAGACTTTTCCAAAGGCTTTAATGGAGGTTTAGAAACATCACGAAAATTCTGTTGTTCAAATATTGCATTTTTTAAGCCCGTACCCATTTTCATTACCATGTAACAATATGACAGTTAACCGAGAAAACGAACTTTATGACTACTCATTCGTTATAGCGGTTGACTGTTTAAATTGTTGTTTTTACCTCTACAGTAAGGTATAAAAAGCCACTTTCCGCTCGTGTGTTGAAATAACAATATACTTTGGTATAGATAATAGTGTCATGATTTCTAACTTATTTCAACTGTTTCTTTGTGATTTTTGGTTTTAAACCATAAGGTATCTAATTTGACTAACCGTTTTTTATATAAAATGGCGGTCGGAAACGTTTTGACTCGGGAGTCTCGGCAATAATGGGGGGTAGGAAAAAGATAATGCGGTAGGATGTTGGCAAGAGGGACTTTAGTCTGGCTTGAGCGTTCATAGCGAAAGCGTATTGGTCTGAAAACTGTAATAAGTAGGAATAATGAATAAGACTATGAATAAAGTTATATAAAGTGAGAACTGGATTATGATTTACCACAATAGTCTTTCCGAGATCGAGATACTTCTTGAATGACAAAATAATAATAATTATTGAAACTATGACGTGATGTTGGCAATTATTGAATAGTAATAAACTAAACCAGTCCCATTATTAAGATTACCAGACATTTGAAATGCAAATGATTAACAAATTGTAAATTATTACGTTAATAAATTATCTCATAAAAACCGACATTGAAAAACCACAAAACAGAAACATTCAAAGTTAACATGCCACTACAAAGAACAAAATAATATTTTTACACGGATTTTGAAGTCGGGTATCCGTGATATATTTTTTGAAGGTTCTTATGGAAAGAAATATTATGTAAACTGCGCAAAAACTTGGAAAATTTCAGAAAACTGAAAATTTTAACACTCGGTAAAACCGCGGGGCGCAGCTAGTTGAGAACCATCAATCAATTCACTGAAGCTCAAAACAAGAATCTTTTAAAAATACTGTCATCAAGACCCAAATACTTAAACAGCAGATTAAACTAACAGTTTCCCCGTCTTAAAAAAACAACACATATCCTACAATTACGTCCCAGACCCGCATTAAAACTTGTAGTGCGACCAATTTATATGTAAAGTTGACCAAATGAGGGAACTGACGATAATCAGCTTTGCCTCTCAGTTTTGTTCGTAAAATGCGATGACAATCCCCTCAGTCAGCTCCATAAATAAATTTGTCGAAACCTTGTCCTCGTGTAAGGAGGATGTATTCAAAAACTCGTTATTTTCATGCCCGGTGACCGAAAAGGGCAGTGATGCAATTATTGTGAATCAGCTTTCGAGGTTAAGACAAAAAACCTGACTACGCTCCGATGTTCCGAAAGCCACACAGTTTTCCGCATAACAGGCAAGAAAAAATGAATTGTTAAACAAGAGATGAAAGCAATCTGTTTCATACGAGATGTACAATATATTTTGTGTGAAATAAATGGTATCTCCCGATGCAGTATCTATATTATTAGTAGGTACTTCAAACATCTATTCCCTCCTTTCCCAAAATGGGCTAATCAATATAATTTCCCAAAAAATAAAAGTTTTTGCATTTTATCAGAGCTGTCTACACTCAGTCATCATTATGGGCCCACATTTAGTCCTCTGCCATGTTCAGACAGGTTTCTTCCAAGGCGACCCTACGCACCGCGATTTCAGCTTTTCAGTTTTGGTCACTGTCGTTCACAGAAAAGAGAAGTAAATAGAACGGAAATGAGAAGGAAAATCTGTCGCCAGGCATTATGACAAAACCTTGCTTGAACATTCTTATTTAGATCAACGCGTCAAACTCCGCATCCAAAGAACTTGGACCTTATCTTTTTGGGTTAGGTCTCAAAGTTCTTTGTCCGCATCACAGTTGCTAACAAATTTCGAATGACTGACGTTTCGTTTATATGGGTGCAACTAGCTACAAAAAAATTCTTACAAAAATGCCTAGACAGCCGTTCTAATAAATAAATTTAAAAAAAACTGTGTATTCGATTACCAAAGAAAAAACAAAATAAAGAAAAAAAAACATACTTTTCTGCACGTAAAATTTTAACATTCTAGGAAATAAATCAAGTCTATGATACGTGTTACAAATACAATTTTAATGAATTTCCTGGTGTCCTTAAGAGTAAAAGGCGCATAAAAACTGAGCCAGTGCAAAAGTGAGCGGTCACCTTGGATCGTTCTAGAAGCCACGTGGGTTGAAACCGAAAGTGTTTGCCGGTGTTACGTCGGATTATGTGAGAGCCTGACGCGAATGAGAACCAACTTACCTTCCTGGAGTCACATCACGTACAGAGGACATTGTCCAGTTCAGTCACAGGAAAAAAAAACAAGGCTTGACCGAAATATTCATACTATAAATAAATACAATAATATAATATATTCATAGTCGAAATAGTTTTCTATACTAATATTATAAAGAAGAAAGATTTGTTTGTTTGTTTGCATTGAATAGGCTCCGAAACTACTGAACCGATTTGAAAAATTCTTTCACTGTTGGGAAGCTACACTGTCCCTGGGTGACATAGGCTATAATCTATACCCGTGCGAAGCTGGGGCGGACCGCTAGTCATTTAATAAAACTTATCACCATCAGTGGTATTGCTGCTAATAAAAGCCTCTCCCTGGGCTCGTCAAACTAAAATATAGATAACTAGCTGACCTGACAGACGTTGTCCTGTCTTAGAACTGTCAAACACGCAAAGTCAAAATTGTAAATCTTATTTTTTTACACCTTGGGTTACTTTATAGGAGTATTAAAAAATATATAATGTAGCCTATGTTAACCGGGGATAGTGTAGCTTCCCAACAGTGAAAGAATTTTTCAAATCGGTTCAGTAGTTTCGGTGCCTATTCAATGCAAACAAACAAACAAACAAACAATCAAATCTTTCCTCTTTATAATATTAGTATAGACTACATTGTTCAATCAAATTTAATTGATTATGAGACTTGCACACGTAGTACAGTCAATGTGCGATAAAACTTTAGTCATAAAGAAAAGCTATATCCCTAAAACTGAAATTATTGAAATCGTGTTGAATAATAAATGTTATTGAAATTTTTATTGGCGAATGAAAGTAATTGTTTAATATATTTAACTTAGAAATTACAATCAAATACTTATTGTACTTATATAATATTTTTTCCAGTTTTTGCCTTTGGCCTTTGCCTTGTCCAAATGTTTAATGAACGGAAACGGATGTTCAATATTTGATTTTCTTAGAACGTATGATTTAGACTTTGTCATCTGTTTCATTCCTTACATAGATATCTAACTTCAAATATAGGTAGTATTGTAAGACTTGAGATTGGCTAAATATACCGAATATGCATAGCCAAAAGTTTTAAAGAAAAAGAATGACACCTATATTGACGTTGAAATTTTTGTTAAATTGAATTATTTTGGGTATTTTTACTTAAAGTTTTTACCTTATTTAATATCTGTGCCGTATTTGCATGGAAATAATGTAGATCTAGCTGCATGCCTGCCGCGACGTACGCGTAGGCCTCGCCAATAGATATTATATAAAAAATATATCTTTTAATATGCTCACCGTTCACAAGAACCTGAATTTTATGCTTCTAGACCTAGCGGTATAAAGCTGTGTATTTTCTGTCAGTGTATTTAAGATTTTCAATAAGTAGAATAAAATTGTTGCCAAGTTAATTTAAAACACATTCCATTTTACGTGACCATAATTATGATAATCACTAATCATTTTACAAAATTATTTAAGATTCATACTGAAGTAAACTAGATTCTGACCCACTTCACAAAACTCATTTAAAATTTAAATTCACTAGTTGGCCTTCTAAGATTTTGAGACTTCACAGACATGGTGACAGAACAGGAAAAATCGCAAAACACCTTTTAAAAGGTTAAAATTAAAATTAGTCTCCCAATTTCGACTATTTATTGAACATAAACGTAATTTTCCATCAAGTTATAAATTATTTCAGTTTATAAATGACAACATTTATGAGCGTGCAAAATGTCAGCTTAAATTTAAAACCAATTTAGCTTGACGATTGATTTACAACTTCATTGGTTGACATTTTTATTTAATCAAAAATAAATCATACGTACAAGAACATGGCGGAACAGAACAATAGTTATATAAGAGTTGTTATATAAGAGAACAAAGTTGCTTTTTAACCGCGTCCTCAATTTTGATGACTGTGCAAGCGAGTGATTCAAAAATTAGAATCCTGAGCGTTAGCGAGGGAATCAAAAGAGCACGAGGTGCAAAATCTTTGCACTCGAGTGCAACACGTAACTTTTTATCCCTCCTCAGCGAGGAAATGACTAAATGGAAAAAATAACATTTGTGCATTATTAACAGTTTCAGTCAATTCTGTTGGCGTCAAATAAACTTCCTCGTCGCTAGAATCACTCATTTTAGGTATTTCACTTGTTTTCAAGTTTCTTGTTTTTAACCCAAGGTTTTAACAATAAGTACTTATGACGTGAAAGAAAATGGCACGCGCAAAGCAAATAAAAAAAAGTACATCAAGAAGGTTCTAAATATGAGTTTTTAACAAATTAAAAAAGGTTGTATGATAAATTCGGCCCCATGGAGGTAAAAGAAAATAGGTTTAATGTTTTTTTTTTGTTTTTTTAGTGCACACGAAGTTCTAAATTCAATTTACTTTATCCCCTTGTGGATAAAAACGGCTTTTGCACTTAGATATCGAAGAGCTAAAATACTCTTTCCGAGATGGGGGGGATGAAAACATTTTTATTATGAATGAAGTAAGACGGGCAAGTAGTTATCATGAAAATAATTATTAACTTGCTTGACACAGATGGACAATTTGACAAATTAGGTTTTTTTTTACTACCCCGTTGATTGTTGTCAACAGTGAGGGAGGAGATGGTGAGATTGTATTATGACGAGGTAATCCTGGTTGATGACACTACTAACAGAAAATAACAAATGAGAAAAACTAAAGACGGATATTGAATGAAATTAAAAAACAATCTAATAAAAAAATAAATAGAAAAAGAATAAGAAGAAAAAGAGTAAAATAGAAAAAGAAATCAAAATAGATCTATCCAGAAGTATCTAGATAGAAGTATCTAGTATATATCTATTCTATCTCTACTAGAAAAAGGCTTTATTAAACCTTATTAATTGTTTGCAATTTTTTAAAAGGCTTTATTAAACCTTATTAATTGTTTGTAATTTTTTTACGTTTCGTTCTACGTACATTGTGTGTAAGCCATATATAGGAGGTAAAAAAAAGCAGAAAAAAATAGGCCATGTTTTGAAGCGTGTAATCCGAACGCCATTCTAACTTTTGCAATTTAACACGCCAGAGTAGGAAGCTAGGTTATAGGCTGGAGATATGCGTCTAGATCTAATCTACGTTTACTTTCACTCGACCCAGACACAGCGATACCTACCTACTATTCTGGCTGAACTCAGCATATCGACCGCTTGAGAAATGTCTTGTAGAATGGCAAAATACTAGGCTAGGCTCTGAAACACAAAAAAATAAATGAATGCAGGTTTTTTTCTCGCAAACTTTGGCGTCGCACGTATTGCTCATTTGGTTGAAGACTAAAGCTTTGAAATTAGGTAAGTTGAAAGTATAACTTTTTTCTTTCCAACTGAGAGGATTAAATTTTTTTTAATTCTCTGGAAGTGGAACTTATGAAGTTATGTACTTCACATAGACAATCCAAATTTCACAAAGATAAACAGAAGTTGATTGAATCAGGCGTTACTTTGCGGAAGTCCATTTTTAATTCAGAGAAAATAAAAAGAAAAATATAGTTTGTCCCAAAATCTTTATGGTACTCGAAACGACGTAGAAGCGGAATTACATTAGAAATTCATATATAAATTATATACAGAAGTTATCTTCTTCATATATGCAATCCAAATTTCACAAAGATATACAGAGGTTATCTACTTCAAACAGGTAATTCAAATTTCATCAAGATATATTTATATATAGAATTTATCTACTTTTACATAGGCAATACAAAAGTTCACAATGATAAAATATATAGTAATTACTTCAAAGGCAATCCAAATTTCACAAATAGAGGTTACCTACAGCACATGGGCAATCCGAACGGATCTCCGCTAATCTAGATCAGGGTTGACACACTTGACACGCTGTGAATGGCAACCCAAACAATGTGTTCCATTGCCTAACCATTGCGAAAACAAAGGATTTATTGTGTGGATAACGGCCAAGCTCTCTCGTTTTTGTACTATTGTACCGGAATATGAATCATAGGAGATTAGGAACAGTGTAAATTAGCAAGCATGACGTACAGTCATGTTTTTTATGAGTCATGGACTTTATGTCCATGACTCTGTACATGACAACTGTAAGAAAGAAGATTTGAAAGCTCGCTCCTCGCCTTTAGCCGCTCTTTCGCACATTTGAAATAGGTACCACCGCTTTATGTTTGATATTCCGAAAGCCCGTATGAAGCGCTTTGATTGCACATTTATTGTGCGAACTGCTAGTCTGTGGAATGCGCTGCCGAATGGGTGTTCCCCGATGGTTACAATCTGGGTGTCTTCAAATCACGAGTGAATCGGTTTCTTCTAGGCAAGCGTGCTCCAACGTAGACCGCATCATCGCTTAACATCAGGCGTGATGATGGTCAAACGCAAGTCTATTAATTATTTTAAAAAACAAAGGTATTAAAACGAAGAAAAAAACCAGTAAAAGAAAATATAAAAAATTACGAGAACAGCGAAAGAGATACAGACAAACAATTTTTGGACTCCACTCCTTTTCTTTTTTCTCTATTGTAGAAGCACCATGAAAAGCTACCAGTGCTATTGTAGCTATCAGACGTATTCTCTAGCAGCCGGATTGTAGTTTTATTTTACCTACATACTAAATAGTAGAGGTAATTTGCTCTTACATAAAGACATGAAAGAGGATAATGCTATTTTCCCAAATATAGCTGAATGACTCCCACGTACGTCCTGATTAAATTAACCCAGTTTTAGTGCATCACTGTTTTCCGAGTTCTATGTTTTTAGTTGCATTGTCGTGAAAAAATAAAGAACTGCTTTTTTTAACGTACTCATCAAATTCTGCTTGCCAGTGCAAGTACCGTTTATTATCGATCGTCAAATTCGCTAAAATGCCATAGAATCGATCATAGAGAGTTCCTACTGATCAACAGCATTTTATCGAATTTGACGATCTCAACTGTCAAATTTGACGATCGATAAAGAACGGAACTTGCACACGTGATTCGTACAAAACAATCATATTTCCGTTACAAGGTAGTATACACAAAGACTTGGCTAGTTACATAGTAGCTTTACCTAGTCTGGGATATTACAATACATAAATCTCTGTAACTTTTCAATATAAGGCTATATTACATTTGCACATTTGATGGATGAATACAATAAATTCACAGAGCCAGACGTAAAAAAAAAGTTAAACAACACGTAACGGTTCACGCTTCACCAAGAACGAAAGTGAAGGAACCGACAAGCCAATTTCTAGAGAAAAAATGCGCCGGAAAAGTGATAATTTTGTACGTTTCTTCTCATTAATTCCTTTGAAGGAAAAATTATAGTTCAGAAATTGATGGTTATAGAAAAATATGATAGAAGCTCAAAAAATGCAAAAAAAAACTTTGCCTAATTCCAGAGATGTGTATCATCCCATACAATTTAAAAATAAAATTAAGTACTAACATATAAAAAAGAAACAGTAAATAAACCGGCCAAGTGCGAGTCGGGCTCGCGTACTGAGGATTCCCACCATAAAATACAATATTTATCAATTTAAAAAACCGACTTCAAAATTAGTAAGTTTCATTTCGATCCAATGTAATGATAGAGGTCATCCAGGTAAGGAATTACCAGTTATAACTTGGTAATGAACTAAACTTTGACACTGACTTACACTTGGCCATTGTTTATTATTTTGTCGTTATACTTTAGAGTGTGTACTATAATAATGCCAAGTTTGACACTTCTACGTATTACCGTTTTCACATTAGAGCTAATACAAAAATACGTTAAAAAAATACGTTTGTTGTATTTTTGACTTTTTTATTATTTAAAATTTCAACTGGCTATCTATTAGGCCTTCGAAAGAGGACATACTTACACATATTAGTAATAGGGTCCCGCTTTTAACCTTTGAGGACGGAACCCTAAAACCAACAATGTCAAATTTTAAATGTTAAATTAATCATAGAGCTTAAGATTAGAAAATAGCGGAATTATGTTTTGTTTGTTTTTCTCTGGAAGCTGCTAGTTTGAATGTTCAACTGCATATTACTTTGAATATTTACTTGTCTGGTGAGCTTTCTATGTAAACTGTTCGATTTCGTAATGTTTAAGTTTGCAGTTCCCTGTAATCTCTCTGGGTACACTAAAACAATATTACTCTCTTGAGATTCTGACAGTGAAATTTTTTGTTTTGTTTGAATGTTACTTGTGTGTATGTTAATGTCATTTAGAGCTGGGAAAGAGGAAGTTTTGTTGTTTTTTTGTCTAATATCGCTTATAGCTGGATAAGGGGAAGCTATTTTGTTTTTGTTTATTTATGTCGTTTAGAAATGGGCACGAGGAAGTTATGTTGTTTTATGTAAATTTAATATCGTTTAGAGTTGCTCAAGGGGAAGTTATAATGTTTTCGTATAAATTGAATAATAAAACACTGTTTTAAACTATCACGGTTATTCACTAAAGTTTATGATTATTTACGGGATATTTACCGTGGAAAGGTACATGGTGCATGTAACTGCGCCGAAATATCGGGAGCTCATTCCACAACCTTACCACGGTAAATATCCCGTAAATAATCATTAAATTTAAATTGTATAATGTCGTTTAGAGATGGATAAGAGGAAGTTATGTTGTTTTAGTTTATTTATGTCGTATAGGCCTGATCAAGTGGAAGTTGTATTATTTTTGCATTTTAATGTTGTTTCGCTCAAAGGGATATTCTTTTGTTTTTTGTATATTAATGTCGTATAGAGTTGCTCAATGGAAAGTTATGTTATTATTGTATATTTATGTATTTTTTCTTCTACTACAGACTTCCCCGGCATGTGCTTCGCTTCCACCCGCTGCGCCACCGTCGAGCCTGGCAACACCTGGGATCTGGCACCGTTCTGTGGCCGCAGCACTTGCGTTGTGAGCGAGGACACGCCCCCGAGGCTTCTGGAGCTGGTCGAGGACTGCGGACCGCTGCCGGTCGCCAACCCCAAGTGCAAGCTTGACAGTGGTACGTAGTTGTACAGCTGGATCAAAGATAATACTGTCATTGGGCTGGATAGATCTACGTGTGACCACCTTCCTGATGGTAAGCGACGGTATGGCCAAGGATGGAACACGTTGATCTACAAGGAAGCCTTGAAGATGCAGTTCCCAAGAAACAAGGAAGACGGCAAGGAGTTTCTTGGGCAGTACGCATCATGAATGGGGAACCACATCGTTGCGTACGAACTTTTGGTTTTTTCACAAGATATTTTACAGCTGGATAAATTTAACAGTAAAAAAAAAACATGATAAAAAAAAAAATCTGTGTAATTTGAAAGAATTGTTAGATGTCCTCTCATAAATTTATTACACAGTAGCATTATGCCAAAATCATTAGGAATGCATATACATAAAACTTTATGCCATAAAAAAAATTAACAGGTACGTTTTTTGATTAAAAAAGTAAATACAAACTTTAAAAAAAATAAAAAAAAACTACTAAAATGTTCGTGACAAACAGTATTTCCTGTATAAATTTATATAGGAAGTGTTCCTATTCCTATTATAATTTCCTATATAAATGTATATAATTACATTAATTAATTAACACATTATTACATTAATTTGTAATTATTTTTTATTAAAATGCATCTTTATACATTTATATAGGAAATAAAGGACAACGATAACAATTTAATGGGAAATTTTAAGTATGTATGAGATATTGTGTCTGTCTCCGCTGTACTTTATATCAAAACATATGAGAGTCACGGGGACAAAAATAATGTCAAAGGCCCTGTAAACCCCCAGTTCCTCTTCCTCTGACAATTAAAGTTAGACCAGATCAGAGATTTAACTATAGTTTTTCTTCTTCACAGACAAGACCAACAAGACTGCTCCCTTCCCTGGCTGCTGTCCGATCTTCACCTGCGAAGATGGAGTGAAACTGGAGTACCCTGAACTCCCCACTCCGCCCCCAGAAGGCGAGAAGAAGGAAGACGAAAAGAAGCCCAAGGCTTAAATACATAAAAAAAACAAAATTAAAAAAAATATCCCGATGACTGCGCGTTGTGACATTGACATTGACAGCTTCGCGCGCATTTTGGACAAAATTAGCGGGAAAAGATTGGTCTCAAAATCCATGCCAAAATTGTAATTCTATTCATGGGGAAATATTTATGTTAACTTTCTTTTTGTGTGCTGTTTATGATTACTAACAATAAGTTTCGATGACCGAGAATAAAAGCTACTCCCATTTCCGGTTTTTTGTACAAAACACAGTCGGATAACTGTTGAAAAAATCTATTGTCTAAAATCTGTTATGCAGTTACGAAAGAATGTGCAGAAATGTGATTGTCCATTTTTATTTTTTAGAAGTTTATCAGCTTTTTTATTTGACTTCCTGTCTAATTATAATGTTTGTGATAATAAATATGTAGAAAAGCTAATCAATAAAAAATACAAAATTTCTATATTGGTATTTTATTTCATTTTATTTAATTTTATAACATTTTTACAACTAGTTGACCCGACAGACGTTGTCCTGTCTTAGAACTGTCAAACGCGCAAAGTTAAATCGTCGTTAAGTTTTCTGAAATTTTCCAATTTTCTCAATTTTTCCTTCCGTAAGAACCTTCTACAAAGTATTAGAAAACTTAAAAAAATATGAATGGTATCAGTAAAGTCGTTCTCAAGTTAAGCAGTGACCAAGGTAGGTAAATGGGATTCATTTTTACATAACTATAATTATTCACAATAATTACAGCGCTAAACCACGACTGTCACAAAAAAAATGCACAAAAAAGTTACTATGGACATTTTAGCTATGTGCAAAAATTAATTCATATTCCTAGGCTTCACTCAGGTCAGGTCAGTCCTTACGGCCAACTGCTAACGCGGTATCAAACTCGCGGTGGAAAATCACGCGAACGTGAACGCGCTTATCCAACTGAGCGGATTTAACGTTAGTTTGATACCGCATTAGCAGTTGTCCGTAAGGCCCCAGGCTTTTTTCTTCGAAGATTTTCACGTCGCACGTCTCGTGCATTTGCCAGAGTCGAGAATTGAACAAATTTCAAGTTTTATTAGATATCGTCTAACGAGTCACAGTCAGAGTCTTAAATCAGACAAACCAGGGAGATATGGTCAAATGCATCTGGCTTTAATCAGGCTTGATGCTTTTAGGCGAAATCACCCAGCAGATGACCTTGCGTCATTTATTTCGCATTATGAATATTTATAACCTAAACAATATACAAGCTAATACTAACACTAGACACAAATACAGTTGGACTGCCCATAGACCGTTGAAGGTCTAAAGACAATCCAAATGCTCAAGCCCACTACCAGTTGGCAGCGTACCCAGCATCATCATCATCATCAGTCAGAAGACGTCCACTGCTGAACATAGGCCTCCCCCTTTAACCTCCACACTGAATGAAAGCCTGCCTTTTGCATCCACTGGATGCCAGTGTCTCTTACTATGTCGTTGGTCCATCTAGTGGAAAGGCCTACCTACGCTGCGTCTTCCGGTTCGTGGTCTCCACTCAAGAACCTTTCTTCCCCATCGGTTATAGGTTCTCCGAGCGATGTGGCCTGCCCATTGCCACTTCAACTTGCAAATTTTAACAGCTATGTCGGTGACTTTGGTTCTTTGGCGAATATCCACGTTTCGGATTTAATCGCGCAAAGAAACTCCATTGCCCAGGGCCGGATTTAGGGGAGGGCAACCGGGGCTAAAGCCCCGGGGCCTCCACAAACGGGGGGCCCCCACAATAGAAAATTCGGAAAAAAAAATCTTTCAAATTCCAACTAGTTAACACTAGTAAGCATCTTTTCCTTTGATATTTGTTTTTTTTGCTCTTTCACCTTTACCTAACTTAAGAAAAAAGCTCTAAAGGTTCCGTTCATTAACCCTAAAATTTAATTTCAGATAATTCTTGTTTCCGTTTATATTTATATGTGTTTGTTCAATACTAAGGGAATCTACTTGGTTTCACAATAAATGATTTATTGAAAAACTCGACTGAAAAAAATATTGTTTACTTTATTTGGAAAATAATTTGGGGCGAGGGGGCCTCCGCTCCTTTGTTGCCCCGAGGCCTCTGGACCTCTAAATCCGGCCCTGCCATTGCCCGCTGTGTTTTCCAAAAGGCCAACAATTAAGGACCACGTCTCAGTACCACGTGTCATCACTGGCAACACACACTAGTCAAAGACCCTTGTCTTTAGGCACTGTGGTATCTTAGACGAGAAGATGTCACGCAATTTCCCGAACGCACGTACCCAGCATGCTCAACATTTACTCCAACTTAGACGTTAAGTCGCTTGCATAGTGTTCAACGTCGCTTGCATAGTGTTCAACGTCGCTTGTCTGCTGTCATCGTAGCTCTGGCATCGCGCGGCACTGTAGTCGGATCGCGGTCGACCACAAAGTCGGCGCAATGAGCAGCGTTCGCCAAGTTTTGGCTTGGACTTTTTTTAAACACTTGTGTCTGTAGGTATTGTAGCTCGAGGCGTCCTACTTATAGACAAGACGGTAATAAAATATAATTGTAATAAGAAAAAAAACGCCTAATAATTATCAACTCAGTATTTATTTGGGAATAATGAATCATGATAAGTACACAATACAACAGTGATGTCTGTCAACACTTCAATAATACGTGTATAATTAATTAATTATTATAATTATTAACATAGAACTATACCTAAATTTAATCTAAAATAATACGAAGAAATTTTATTAAATAGATTAACAGATCTTACGAGACTTCATAAATAAAATTTGAAATTAGAATACAACATTAAGAAACGTTAATTAAAATATTTCGTATGAAAAAAAACATGTTAAGCGACATTATTATTTAACGTAACAATCTATAAATACATGTTTAACTTCTAATTCTAACACAGATCTTAACATTACTTGATATTACACATTTTAAAACATTAATATTAGACTATACGATAAAATAACTGACTATATACTGTTAAAATCACAATTTGCCTAGTTTATAACATTTAGTATAAATATTGCACAAAATAGACACCGATCGCTTTGCATACATATTTTTGAGCTTCTGATTATTTCAAAGCTTTTTAAAACATGAACATGGCAATACTAGTCACGATTATAATTATTTTTCTAGAAATATATATAATATATAATTTAAAAAAAAAAACAATTTGATTCTGATAGAGATACTGTATAAATTAAAAACACGACAAATTAAAATTTAATTTTATGTGTCAGTATTTATCAAAGTAATATGAAAAAAAATATGTATTTAATATATATATTTACCATCTTATAGGTATATAGGTTCTGTTAGTAATTTGCAAGTTAGAAAAAAGAGTTTAGACCTTTATAGAAATCTAGTTAGTAAAATTGACTATGTGTCTACATAGAGATTTAAAAATAAATTTTCACCTGTGAAAATATACTTTTGTATTAAAATATTATTACCTATGATTTTCATGAAAATATTATTTTCCTTAGAGGTTTCCGAACGAAAATTTGTTTTGATATGTCAAAATGTTGTCATCACAATCAGAGAAGCTTAGAAAGTAGTTAAAATAATACACAATTAATTATTATGTTATGTAATAATATACAAAAATAGTCTTTTATAAAGACGAATAAAATTTGCGAAATAGAATTTTTCAAAGTCAAGTAATTTTGAGATAAGTATAAAAGCAGAGGTAGTAAGTATATGGAAGATAAAAAAAATAATATACATTTTTCAATCTGTCACTACACATCGCATGTTTATTATATTCTATTATGTACATTTATAGAATAATTCCTCTCATGTTGACCTTTCTTTTTCACTTACATTAATATTATCTATCATAGCCATGATAATGGATATGCTTTCATTGATTGAACAGCGCAAACGTCAGAAGTTGAAGATCACCAGACGACCTTGACGTGCCTTATAAAGAAGTATTTAGAACAAGTTTTTTTTTTTGTATTCTTCTCAGCACACCCTTATTTGATACCCATATCATTATGGTAAACAAGAAAATGTCCCCCACCGTGGGGCGTCCGCAATTTTGAATTTGTGACGTCATTTTATTTTTAGTACTTTTCTTAGCAATATTTTTCTGAAAAAGTTTGCTGAGAAATCGGCGCATAAAAAATAACTGGTCCGCCATCTTTGAGAGTCCGCCATATTGGATTTAGAATGACGTCACTTAACTTCTCATGTATTGTCATTCAAACTAAACATGTATACCAAATTTAAGTTTAATCGGTTGGGGATAACTGGTCTAAAACTCAGTTGCAAGATTTGTTCCACACATGCATAAGTCCATATAAACTAACAGGACAAGTTTTATTTTATTTTATTTTAAGTTATGTAAAAGAAATCAAAACATAATGTACGAAGGTACAGAAATACGGTTTGAAAAGAAAAAAAATATCTTTATCACTCTTAGCTGCGCCCCGTGCTTTCACCAGCGTTTTATACTTCCTTGAAGGAACCTCCTTGGTAGCGATAGCAACCCCCTTTCGACTAAACGACAATTTCTTTTTTTTGTTTGTGATGTAATATGTCAATGTATAAGACTTCAATTCTTGCCGTTCCATATAAAATGTATGGGAAAATGAACTTTCTGCATAGTTTATTTTTTCATGATTTTTCCCCCCCGATATTTTATTACTTCTTATTCTGCTATTTGGGGCGGAGAGGAATCCAACAAAACAAAGACAATGAAAATGAGACCAGCCCTTCTTGAGTTATAATATAAATACTTTAATAAAAACTGAAGAGAAAGAAACTTGATCAGATCCAAATATTTTTTCTTACAAAGGCATGTCATGATCCTAGCTGCATTATATGTTTTAGAGTAACAGTTATTCTGATGTAAGTCGCAAAATACCACAAAATGTTTAACACTAACCAGTGTAACCAGTGTTAACCAGTGTTGTTTCTACCTTAAAACAATGACAAATTATGATTTAAACTAATCAATTTAATAATAAAGATCAGATAAAAACGTTTCAAGCTTTGAAGTACTTAGCAATATTTAGAAAACGAGACATTATACGTAAATAGACTTTTTAAAATAGCCAAAGAAATTTGTTATGTCTGCTTTATCGATAAAGCTTTACCGTCTTACCACAAAAGATTTAAGAACGCTTTAGACATGTGTTTAGCAATTGTTTCACTGCAAAAAATATGTTAAACACATGAAAAGATTTAAGCAGGCTTTAGACAAGTGTTTAGCATATTTTTCGCAGTGAAACAATTGCTAAACACAGCGTGCTTAAATCTTTTGTGGTAAGACGGATAAAGTTTAGTTTATGATATTGCACCTGTTTTATTTTGCGACAGATCTAATTAAATATATCAATTGTTTTTCGAAAGTTTCACATCCTAACACCGCTTTAGCCTAAATAAGTTTAAAATGCATAGCAAAAATAATTGAAAAGCGTTTTAGTGGAGTTTCTTTGTCACATGAAACCCCATCCCAATACGAGAGTCAAAAATATAGTACTCGATATTATTTGATATTATTTTAGAAATATTTATTTTAATAATTAGATTAAAAGTTCTGAATCTCAACTTATTGGTTAAAAAAAGAATTTAAATAAAAGTTAAAAGGTGCAAGTAAAAAAATACAGTAACTAAAAAAAAAAACACTATATCATAATCATCATCTCGTCATCTATCATGAAATAAATAAATATATATATAACATATATATATAACATAGCTTTGTTTGTACTAACAATGGATTTAGTTATCCTAAATAAATACCACCCGCAATAAAACTAGAGGAAAAATAAAAATCAAAATGATAGGAAGTAAGTTTTTTTTTACCTTAGCTTAAGCGACATTGCCTATTTTTAGGTTCACCTTTTAATGTTTAGGTGGTTTAAAAAGCAACGAAAACTGGATTTTTGCCGTACTGATTCCATCAAATAGAAAGGTCTATAGAAAATTTAATACCTGTAATAAATGGAGCTGCATTTTTTATTAAATAATAACAGCTTAAAATTTTGGTAAAAACTCAACATATCAACTTATTACCTTCAGTTCACAGCAGTACATTTTCGTAAAACTCTCGGAGGGAAAGTTTGTCAGTGGATTTCGATATATTTACTGATGTAAAATAAACAATTGTAAAGTTATGGTTTACTTGTTTTATGTTTGTCTCGACAATTATGGCTTTATTTTTTTGTTTTATGCCCGACAATCCTGATAGTTCAGATACCTAAAATTGAACGATGCATTTTATTGTATGGCTCTTAATAATTCGTCCCACTTTGATACACTGGCCATATCACATAAAAATGCATGTGCAAATTTTAAGGTAGTTGAAAATAATGCATCAAAAATATTAAGGAATTTTTGTGTATGTATTAATTTTTTTTAACACAAAAATTGCCCGATTTACCACCGACTCCCTATCGAAGCAACGATGTGGTCCCAGACGAAGCACGCTGCCTTAAAAACAGCTTACATGAAAAATATACCAAATTACATGATAAACTAAACAAACATCTATTTTATAGTCCTTTAAGACACAGGTAGTTCACAGTGTCCGTCGTAATGCTTCTATAGGTATATGTGTTACAATTTCACAAGTTTCTTGCGACATTGGGTGCGCATGCGTTGCGTTAGCCCGTCCGAATTACAAGACGTGTAACTTATGGACATCTTGTAAAAACAGGTATTGATATGCTGAGCCTTCTCACTGATGCAATGATGTTTTTTACCTGAACCATGTCAAAATTGTGTCGTTGACGGAAATTTTTGTGGTATCGTAACTTCTCGAATCAGTGACATACGGCACTGATTCGAGAATTCTGATACAAGTATTTTAGTTGTATTTGTAACAATTAAGCGCGCGCGTTAAGTTAAAATTGGAAAATCTTTTTCGGGTCACCAAGATACCGGCCTAGCCGAGTTTGGGGCCCACTGCTAATTCAATTTAACCTAGTTTAGATATTATTTGTGGCTATGTATACAATATAATTATGATAATGTTAAACCGTTTCAGAAATAAATATTTACTTTACTTTACTTTACTGAAGCGTGGTCTCTCACTATGGGACTCATAATCAAGCTCAAAGTCGCACAACGAGCTATGGAGAGGGCTATGCTCGGGGTTTCTCTAAGAGATCCAATCAGAAATGAGGAGATCCGTAGACGAACGAAAGTTAACGACCACCCACTGGTTTAGCAAGTTGAAGTGGCAGTGGGCACGGACATAGCACGCAGAACAGATCATCGATGGGATTATCGAATGGAGACCACGGATCGGTAAGCGCAGCGTAGGACGTCCACCCACAAAACGGACAGACGACCTAAAAGAGACCGCAGGGAAACGCTGGATGCAGGTCGTTTCCAACCGGCCCTTTTGGAGATCGATAGGAATGCCTTTGTCGCAGTGGACGTCCTATGGCTGAAATGTTGATTTAATTAGTTTAATTAATTTGAACAATTGAGATTCAGACCTTGATCTTCACATCTTATTATCCTTACAAATAGATCAGATAATTTCATGCCATTTCTCTAAAATCGGTTTTCGAAGCTCACAGACGATTACAGAAAAACAACTTAACGTTTTACAGAACAAGATCTATTATTTTGAAATTGAAGCTGTTGTATAGAAATATAAAACTTACCTGAACCTAGTATGCTGAAATAAGTACTTTATAATTTACTTTTAAGGCGTGTTTTCCCCACTTTAAATCAGCGCGTGTTACTACAGATGACCTTAAGCAGCTTACAGCTTAATTTATTGCATTTAGTGGAGCAAAAACATGGCGCTTACGGTTTTTCTCATATTTTTCGAAAAGTATAGCTGTAAGGTCAATTGACCTTTACGGTTCCCTCCATAGTTATGAAATCTATATATTACGATATCGTAGACATCATTTAGTAAGTGGGTATTTGAATGAATTAAAAAAAACCGGACAAGTACGAGTAGGACTCGTGCTCTGAGGGTTCCGTTGGACAGAACATTCAGAGCGCGAGTCGAAAAAAAAAAACTAAAGTTGAAATATTGAAAGACAAACTTAACTTTGTAGTTGACTATAAGGTTCTTCCATACATTCCAACTACAAAATGTAAGTTAGTAATTGCAAAATAATTATTTTTAAATGATATACCTTCAAATTTATAACTTTCGGATTTATTCCTATATATTTGCTATAAGACCTTGCCTCTTGCCAAATTTCATGATTCTAGGTCAACGGGAAGTACCCTATAGGTTTTGGTTCCCCTGTGAAATCGAAAAATATGCGACATAAACGTTCATATCTTTTGATTGCGTTGACTTACAACTTTTATTTTTTTACAGCCGAAAGAAACCGTAGACTCAAGTATTTAATATAAATTTCAACTTGCTACCTTTACTCGTTCTTGAGAAAAAGGGTCTTGACAGACGGACAGACAGACAGACGGACAGACAGACGGACAACGAAGTGATCCTTTAAGGGTTCCGTTTTTTCCTTTTGAGGTACGGAACCCTAAAAACAGAGAAATGCTTAAATCAATGTTACATTCATATTTTTTTTCTATCGAGCAAAATGTCCTTAGTCGTGTTTCGGTGTTTATAGTTTCCTAGATAAAACATTAAAGTTTGTTATGACACCATTTTATAATTTTAGGCTAACCATGGAAGTAGACAAACTCAAACAATTGAATTTTTGACGGCAGTTAAAAATAATTACTTAGTGAATTTTTGGTTTAGCATTAGTTTTTTTAATGAAAACAAGATAAAGATGACAATCTTAAAAAAATAAGAGAAATTCTTAAAAATTGAATCGAAAGTAAATCAATTCTATGGTTTAATTAATTTGTTAAGAGAAATAACAGTTTTTGCTTAGAAATAAATATTTTAAATTGTTTTGTTGTTAATTATAATAATTAACTTTGAAATAGATTTTAATTTTTAAAGTAATTTAATTATAAGTTAATTTAATTAAATTTACAAATACCACTCTAGTTATTTATTTTTATTTCCCCCCCGTTGTTATGTTTCGTTGTTCCTATACAACAGTTCCATTTCTCATAACTAATATATTTTATATTAACTGCCTAACACCTATAACAACGATCTACATTGTACAACTATAAAATATAACTACATATCTATAAAAACGTTTCTTTATAAATGTATACAATATAATTCTGATGATTTTTTTATAACACCGACATGACTACGGAATGTAAGCTTCATAACATGTAACAACAAGCAATTTTATACTATTTTATATATACTATATGACGTACGGTCATCGAGATAAATACCTATAGAGTCACAATCTTTAAGTAAAAACAATCAAAAAACGTCCGAGCGTCGTTGTACGTAACTAGACATCAATTATATAACACTGTTTTAAACTATCACGGTTGTTCACTAAAGTTATATGATTATTGTGGAGCTCATTCCACAACCTTACCACGGTAAATATCCCGTAAATAATCATATAACTTTATCAATGATATAGTTCGCAATGCCATATTTTCGCCAATTTTGACGTTAGGTCGCTTGCATAATAGTGCTCAACGTCGCTTGTCCGCTGTCATCGTAGCACTGGTATCGCGCGGTGTTGTAGTCGAATCACGGTTGCCTTACAACTAACCAAAAGTCGGCGCATAGCGTAGTGTGCACCGAGTTCGTTTGGATTTTTTACACGTTTGTGACTCTATAGATTTTATCTTGATACATACGGTGCCTAAATAAAATTTTGTAGTATGTCGCGTAAAATATTTTTAATTTGCTGGCAAAACACAGAGTTAATTATTTAATCCGTGAAATAGAGAAGTATCGTATAGAACAGAAATGTGAAGGAAAATCTGTTACCAGGCATATGAGTGAACCTTGTTTGAACATCAACGCGTCGAACTCCGCATCACAGTTGCTAACTGATTTCGAATGACTGACGTTTCGTTTTTAAGGCTACTTACAACAAATTTCTTACAAAAATGCCTTGACAGCCGTTCTAATAAAAAAAAAACTTTTTCTTTTCTGTGGGTTACGGTGAGCAAAAAAATATACAAGAAACGTCGATATTTAGTTAAACAGCATTATTTTTTCATTCGTTAAATTATTATTATATTTGCCATGAAATAGGAGTGTATTTCATTAATTCAATTTTTAATTGTATAACATAATTGAATATACAGGACTTTTTTTTTGCATTCATGTTCATCTGACCCCGTACTAAGCAAAGCTTGTACTATGGCTGCCAGACACTGATACATACCATATAATTTTAAATGCATACATAAGCATATGTATGTATATTATCCACTAGAAAATACATATAGAAAACACATAGCTGCTAAGAATTATAATTCTCTGTAGTATTTTGCCGGCTAATTAAAAACAATAAATTTGAAAGAATTGCTTGAAAATTTAAAAATATTGTTCTAAAATTGACCCACCATAACGTTTCACACTCCTATTTTACTTTTTAACAATTAATTTAGAATGTCTGACACCTATGCCATAAGCACTTTCGAATGCAAAATATTATAATAATATATTTTTTTAATGATTTTTGACACATTCTAATATTTAATTTGCCTATTTAGATGACTTTTTATTTACTTTTGGCAGTTTGTTATTTTTATTTAATGTGTGTTTACCTCATGATTATACCATCCATTTTAACTTTCAAGTATTTTTAAAATATCTATAATGACAAAGTAACACAAGTTTGTGTATAATTTTATATTTTTTTAATGAACGAGTAAACCTTTAATAACATACAATTTTTGTATTTTAGCACATACTCGGATGATATAAATAAGGCAAAATTTAAATAATAGATTGAGCAAATTGACAAAATTAATTGGTTAGAATTATTTAAATAATTAAAACATAATCTATCGCAAACTTTAAAATTAGGTATCTACTCATTTTTGTGCGACGCGAACTCGACTTTTTCATATATTCACTACATTTTAACAATTAAATTTACATTTCTAACAATTGTTTTTTTTTTAATTTAAAATTCTTAACAATAAAAACGTCAATTGTGACAGCTCAAGGAAATTAGAATTTAGAATTAATTAAATTAAAACTGTTAATTGCTTTATCAATTTTAATTTAATTAACGAAGTACTTACTAAGTAGTTTTGTCTAAATCAAGAATTTATTTGGTTTGTCAAAGATAAGAAGATACATTTTTATCTCCGAATAGATTTCACAAAAGTCATGTCAAGTTAAGATCGAGCGCTGTGCTTTAAACATATACTTACTTACCATCGATATACGATACCCATAGTACCCATAATCTCTAAGTGAAAACAGTCAAAAAACGTCCGAGCGTCATATAGTTCACAATGCTACATTTACTCCAATTTAGACGTTATGTCGCTTGCATCGTATTCAACGTCGCTTGTCCGCTCTGGTATCGTAGCACTGGCATCGCGCGGCGTTGTAGTCGGATCGCAGTTGACTTACAACTAACCAAAAACTTGCTGCAATGCGTAGCGTGCGCCGAGTTTTGTTTAGGACATTTTGTTGGCATGTTTGTGAATCCATAGGTATAGTATCTCGATGTTGTTCATAAAAAGTTTCACATATATGAAGTTCGATGTACAATAATAAAATAAATGTTGAAAATTACCTCTAGTTTTAAAACTAAATACTAAAACAACAAAAGAATCGGTATAATATAAATAAAACGCACGACGCCGTAGAACGACAGTTCCAGAATAGAATCTTTTTTTTTCAGTGGCATTTTACTTTTTTTTGTTAACCGCTCAGTCTTATGACGTTTTTTGTAACTTCTTTGTTTTTAACAACTTTTTTTTTTTTATTTACTCCGGCTTCAAGCGATGCCATTGGACTATGGTCTGCCGGGGTTTCGTTATCATGTCTTGCCAGTGTTTTGTTTCGGTGGCCCCTGACCCGTTTTTGCCTGGAAACAAAATTTTTTTTATAATAATAAGTAGGTTAGACAAGGACAACCGGAAAGCGCAGCGTAGGACGTCCACCACAAGATGGACGGACGATCTAAAAGAGACCGCAGGGAACGCTGGATGCAGGCCACTTCCAACCGGCCCGTTTGGAGATCGATGGAGGAGACCATGTCCAGCAGTGGGCGTCCTATGGACGTGTGATGATGAGATTAGACAACAAGTGAAAAAATAAACCGGCCAAGTGCGAGTCGGGCTCGCGCAATGAGGGTCCCGTACCAAAATTTAATAACGAAATTACCAGTTTTAACTTGGTAATAAACAGAAACTTGTCACCGACTCGCGCTTGGCAATTATTTATAATTTTTTGTTATACTTTAGAGTGCGTACTATAATCATGTTTGATTCTTGTACGTATTACCATTTTTACATTTTTATTTTTTTATTTTTTTTAATATTCTTAGTTAATACGCCGTAACATTACATGTTTACGTGCATTGCATTGCATGCGTTGCATTACATGCTTGCTTGTTGCTTTTAGCGATAAGGCCGCCAGTTGTTACACTAGTTTTTAAGAGGTTTTTTGTCCTCTGTATCAAATTTTATGGTGTAAACAATAAAGAGTTAATCAATCAATCATATTCTGTAAAAATTTCAACTGGCTATATATTACGGTTCGCAAGATACAGCCGTTAGTAGGTAGGACAGACGGACAGACAGACAGGCCTCCCTCTTAGAGAGTATTGCCATAATCCCCACGCTTGGCAGGCGGCTTGGCAGTCACAGCACGGTCACCGTGTACTAATAGGACGCTGCTGCCCATCCTCCGGTGGTTCTGGTCGCAGGTTTAGGATATTCCCGGGTCCGACACTTACCAGCCAGCAATATCCGTCCGATGAGCTCGTTCCGGCCAATGTTGTCAAAGTCCATAACCTGCACGTCCAGGGAGCACTCCCGGATCTTCTCCCAGGGCACGTTGAACGAGAAGCTGTCGTTGAACACCGGGTTCAGGGTGCATTTGAAGATAGCCGTCTTGCGCTTCTCGATGCGTTTGTCGCCGAACTGGAGCCACACTTTCACGTACGGGTCTGGAATCAGGAAAGAGGTTTGTTAATTTAGACATAGACCGTCTTACCACAAAAGATTTAAGCACGCTTTAGACAAGTGTTTAGCATATTTTTCGCAGGGAAACAATTGCTAAACACTTGTCTAAAGCGTGCTTAAATCTTTTGTGGTAAGACGGAGAATGTTTGTTATGTAAATGGCGAGAAATAAAATAAATTATGTGCGCTTTAGTTCGCCATTGTATTCACTGAGATCGATCATAGATACAGATTCAATAGAAATGCCTAAGTACCATATTAGAGTAACTAAATCATCATCATCAGCCAGAAGACGTCGACTGCTGAACATAGGCCTCCCCCTTTAGCCTCCACACTGAACGACAGCCTGCCTTTTGCATCCACTGGATGCCAGCGACTCTCACAATGTCGTCGGTCCATCTTGCGGTAGGCCTACCTACGCTGCGTCTTCCGGTTCGTTGTCTCCACTCAAGAACCTTTCTTCCCCGTCGGTTATAGGTTCTTCGAGTGATGTGGCCTGCCCATTGCCACTTCAACTTGCAAATTTTAACAGCTATGTCGTTGTGTAGCTATGTGACTCTGGTTTTTTGGCGAATATCCACGTTTCGGATTCTATATCGCGCAAACAAACTAAATAGAGATTGGAAATGCAACTAATTTAACTTATATTCAATACTCCTCCTAAATTTAAGAATTTTACATGTAATATCATATCATGTCATATCATATCATATCATATCATATCATATCATATCATATCATATCATATCATATCATATCATATCATATCATATCATATCATATCATATCATATCATATCATATCATATCATATCATATCATATCATATCATATCATATCATATCATATCATATCATATCATATCATATCATATCATATCATATCATATCATATCATATCATATCATATCATATCATATCATATCATATCATATCATATCATATCATATCATATCATATCATATCATATCATATCATATCATATCATATCATATCATATCATATCATATCATATCATATCATATCATATCATATCATATCATATCATATCATATCATATTATATCATGTATATGTGGAGGTTAAGGGGGGAGGCCTATGTTCAGCAGTGGACGTCTTCTGGCTAATGATGATGATGATGATGACATGTAATATCCTGAAATTTAAAAGACTTTTCTACATTATAACTTTACGACAACCCTTTCTTCTTAGTCATGAAATATTAAATCTTAAATAATTATGTAAAGTTGAAAATTAAATATTAAATTGAATAAATATTACATAAGCGATGGTGCCCGAGCAGTAGTATGTGCGCTTTACAAACTGACCGCACTCGGTTCGATTCTCGGCCCTTTACCAATGAGTTATTTAGTAGCGCCGATCCTCCTATGATCAGGGTAGAGTGAGATTGTCTTTCGGTGCGTTTCATTTCCGAAAACACACAGGAACTGATCATTTTTAGGGTTCCGTACCCAAAGGGTAAAACCGGGACCCTATTACTAAGCCCACGATGTCTGTCTTTAAACGGCTGTATCTTTCGACCCGTTATAAAAGCCAGTTGAAATTTTCACAGAATATGTAATGTTACGGCGGATTAACTGAGAAATAATAAAAAATTCAAAAAGTAAAGAATTAAAGGGGGGGGGGCTTCCTCTTTAGTTTATACTTTTTGACTTTATTATTATTATTAGTTAATCCGCCGTAACATTGCATGTCTTTATCTGTAAAAATCTATTATCTATCTATTACGGTTTGAAGCATACACCCGTTAAAAGGTAGGACAGACGGACAGCGTAGGCTTAATAATAGGATCCCGTTCACGGGTACGGAACCCTAAAAACCGCTAGACTACCCAGACAAAGACTTCCATGAGGCGTTTTATACAACGACCTACTTAACTTAAAATATGCTCCGTTTTTCACGGCCGTAAAAGAAATATCACCCTCAAGGAACGAGAAATAATTAAAATTAATAAACGGCAATGCAGATTGTGTTTCGCCATTTCCTAATGATCGTTAAGCTAAACGCCTGTGAAATGATTATGGCAATGAATATCTAAACGCATTGCTATGGTGATTCTAAAATGACTAATGAAGTAAAATAACTTTAATTTTAGAATAGAATAGAATAGAATAGAATCATTTATTGGCCTTATAACATTCGTAACACTAGGCAAGTCAATTTACAGTGCAACGCTTAACTTAAAATATTACACAAACCAATACAATTAATAATAGCAAAATCAATGGACAACAAGTAAATAAGAATTAGTAAGAATTTTATTGTACCAAACGGAACTAGGGGCAGATTTCCCTATAGACCGAGTAGGCCTGGGCCTAGGGCAGCAAAATTTAGGGCGTGGCAAAACTTGGGGAGGTTTTATAGTAATTACTCGCGCCCTCTGTGAACCCATACGTACGTCTTTGAACAGCGACAATGATTGAGATAATTTAAATCAAAATAATCAGTGAAATATTTTTTTTGGCTTCTGCCTATTTAGCTTATTTTATTTACTGTATTAATTCATCATTATCATCATTTCAGCCATAGGAGGTCCACTGCTGGACATAGGCCTCCCCCATCGATCTCCAAAAGGGCCGGTTGGAAGCGGCCTGCATCCAGCGTTTCCCTGCGGTCTCTTTTAGGTCGTCTGTCCATCTAGTGGGTGGACGTCCTACGCTGCGCTTACCAGTCCGTGGTCTCTATTCCAGAACCTTTCGGCCCCATCGGCCATCTGTTCTGCGTGATATGTGCCCTGCCCACTGCCATTTCAACTTGCTAATCCGGTGGGCTATGTCGGTGAGTTTCGTTCGTCTACGGATCTCCTCATTTCGGATTCGATCTTGTAGAGAAACCCCGAGCATAGCCCTCTCCATAGCTCGTTGTGCGACTTTGAGCTTGCATATGAGGCCCATAGTGAGAGACCACGTTTCAGTGCCGTATGTCATCACTGGTAACACACACTGGTCGAAGACTTTCGTCTTAAGGCACTGAGGTATTTTGGACGAGAAGACGTTGCGAAGTTTACCGAACGCTGCCCAGCCGAGTTGGATTCGCCGATTGACCTCTTGAAGTTGGACCTACCTAGTTCGACTGTTTGTCCTAGGTAGACGTACGCGTCAACAGCTTCAAGAACTGAGTTCCCAACTGATACTGTGTTAATTACTAGCTGTTTATTTACTACGTAAAAAATAAATAAAAAAATATCGGCAAAGCCTCATTGCCACATCACGGGACGGCCAATGGGACAAGTCGTCATTTCGGTCACGTCGTCGTCACAAGTCATCGATAACTTGCGTATTGATGATCCGATCTTGATGAAACTTTGTAGGCAAGTAGTTCATTTCAACATAAATGCTACTTTCGAATATGAGCAAAATCGATTGAGGGGTTCCGTAGATTTATGTTCGCGAGGTCACAGTTCGGAGCGAACAACAGAACTAGTTTTGACTAAATTAGTCATTGGTGGCGGATCGAACCGGGTGCCGTCAGATTGTAAAGCGCACATGCCATCATCGCTTGCAAAGTGGCCTACCAAAGCTAAACATTTATGCGATTTTGTGTTTGTTCTATATCTGGTTGTTAATATATATTTAAGTATGTATTTAAAACTATATATGTATGTATATCAGTCTCTGGCAGCCATATCACAAGCTTTGTTTTGTTTGGGGTCAGATGAACGTGTGTGCAAAAATGAGCCGAATATTTATTTATTTATTATTCCCGCAGAATTAATTTACAGGGTTGTTTCACGTAAAAAATGCATCAACATTTTTCTTCGTAAGGTTTTTGGTTGAAGACTTCAGCTGGCGCTTTAAGTAACCCGAGACGCATTCATAATTGGACTTGAGAAGCCATCTTGAATCTTGATTTATAGACTCAGATAAGTCTGCTAAATTGGTTTTATATATGGACGAGAAATCTCCCTAGGTTTTGCATATAGATATCATACCAAATAATATTTAAAATGGTAATTTTTTACAGTAGGATAGGCGGACGGACGGACAGATAGACAGACAGACATCGTAGGCTTAGTAATAGGGTCCTGTTTTTACCCTTTGGGTACGGAACCCTAAAAATGCGGGTAGTTGGTCGAACAAGTTAGGTGCAGATAAAACGATCTACCCTCTTTCTTAGTCTTTTGGTCTTTCTTACGGTTATCCCTATAGTAAGTATGTAAGTATATAAGTGCGTATAGTACGCACTTATATAGGTACTTACTATACGCAGTGATATAGTGAGTATGTTTTGTCGAGACTTAGGTTCGAGTTTGAGTTCCAGTGATAACCGTAGCAAAAGACTAAAGAGACGTCCTTACAGTTTTGCAAAATAATTATTTAATTTATTGTATAATATTGACATTTTTAGTTTAGTTATTTTAAATTTCAATTTTTAATAATTATTTTTAATGTAATGTGACTAGCTACTATTATTTTTTTTTCGATTGATATATATATATATATATATATATTTATTTTTTTGTATGAGTCTATGTTACTTGGAAATAAATAAATTATTATATTATTATGAAATAAAACACGGATACATTAGAACATGAACGATAATTTAAGTAAGGCATATCGCCCTTGTTTGTCTAATCTGTGGGTGCAGCCTCAGATCCTGCAGCCGCTGCCACGCGATAGACAGAGATAAAGCGACAAGAGTTACCTACGCGATAGACAGAGAGGCAACTTCTAAGGTAGTTAGCGCTCGCACGTCCTGAAATCCACTTTATTGTGTAGTAGCAAGAGTCGTTACTTATTTAAATGATTTTGCGGAGTGTATCTTCTGTATTTGTATTTTGTATCTTCGAACAAAATAAAATGAATGGACGGGCCCAAAGAAGCGCATTTTTGAAGATAAAAAAATGAGCGCCGGCGCTCACCTCATTTCAGTTGGTCTATACTAGTAGGAAGTGAGACACGTGTCTATTGTTACATGATAACGAAACATCTGACAAAATTATGCCTTCGTGTGCTTTCCCGAAGTGTAAATACACAAAAATAAAACTGGTATCTATTTTTTGTAACAAATGTACATGGTTATAATCAGATAAAAAAATTTGGTGTTGAAGTATATTTATGTCCGAAGGTTTTGACTCGTTTTTACTAAGCAAATTCAATGATTCAATTCAGATAGCCCGTTGGTCTAGTTGGTAGTGAACCTGCCTTCTGAGCTTGGGGGCGTGGGTTCGATTCCCACCTAGGACAAACATTTATGCCATGAACATTTGTATTTGTTATCTGGTTGTTAATATCTATTTAAGTATGTATTCAAAACTATATAATATGTATGTATATCAGTCTCTGGCAGCCATATCACAAGCTTTGCTTTGCTTAGGGTCAGATGACCGTGTGTGAAAAAAATGTCCCAAATATTAAAAAAAAAAAAAAAAAAAAAAAAAATTGTTCTGGCCCGTCCATTCGCAATATTTTGGACGAAGTTTTGTACCTATACGCAGAGAGCGAATTAAAATAGGCTTTATAGTGGTAATCAATCACTAGAGGGTCAAATCTTGATCGATGGTGTAATTCCAAATAACGTTTCATAGAAATGTTTACCGAAGGGTTGAAAATCCATCTTAACAAGGGACGAAGGGTTCTGAAGCTGAGATTACTTCATCTTGATCATAAAATAAACTGGTACAGAAGGCTGTACAACGAGTATTAACAGACGCACGCACACAAAGACGCGTGGGTACGTACAATAGGCATGTGTCCTCATGTTTAATTTATCTATACTAATATTATAAAGAGAAAAGATTTGATTGTTTGTTTGTTTATTTGTTTGTTTGTTTGTTTGCATAGAATAGGCTCCGAAACTATTGAACCGATTTGAAAAATTCTTTCACTGTTGGGAAGCTACACTATCCCCGGGTAACATAGGCTATATTATATTTTCAAAAAAATAGGGATCCTTACTAAAACTCCAATAATGTAACCCAAGGTGTAGTAAAATAATATTTACAATTTTGACTTTGCGTGTTTGACAGTTCTAAGACAGGACAACGTCTGTCAGGTCAGCTAGTTACAAATAACCGGCTTAGCGATGAATATAACTAAATACATTACACATACTGAAAAAAATAATTCAAATTGGCTGATAAATCTCTGAGATATGAGCGTTTAAAGCTTTAGGTGCGGATAGGGAGGGGATGCTCTAACCCTTTCTCACAAAGCGTATGTTAGTATAGCATTTGTATGGCGCTCCTGAGCCGTGACGTCACGGCTCAGTATATTGCGCTCTCTGTCTAGCATAAAATTTAAATGCGTATATCTTATTTATTTTTGAACTAATTTTAATTTTGTTTTCGTTGATGGGCTCTATTTATAATCAGCTTTTTTATGAGGTAATAAAAAAATATTACTCGTCGTGCCTTAAGAATAGGGCCAGTCTAGCGCCATTTTGTGACGTCAAGTCGGTAGTCTTCAGTAATCTTGGTACAATTTGCCAAAAAAAGGAATATAAAAAATATCGCTTATTATTATTACAAATGTCATGATACTTTTTGTATTTTTTTAGATTTCTTTCTTTGCAAATTGGTATCTGCTGTCACAAAATGGCGCTAGACCGATCCGATTCTTATTTCAATCGCAAAGTACATGAATCTCGGTTCGAGTAGGTCGAACGCCAGTTGCGAGTACCCGTGATTTGGCAATCGGATACCTAATAGGCATGATGACTAAAATTTTTTTATTACCTCATAGTAAAACTGATCATAAATAGAGCACATCAACATAAACAAAATTAAAATTAGTTCAAAAATAAATAAGATATAAGCATTTTAATTTCATGCTAGACAAAGAGCGCACTATACTGAGCCGTGACGTCACGCCTCAGGAGCGCCTTACAAATGCTATACTAACACACGCTTTGCGAGAAAGGGATAGAGCATCCCCTCTCTATCCCCACCTAAAACTTTAAACACTCGTATCTCAGAGATTTATCAGCCAATTTAAATTATTTTTTCAGTATGTGTAATGTATTTAGTTATATTCATCGCTAAGCCGGTTATTTGTAATAAATTAAACATTAGGACATATGCCTATTGTCGTTTCGTTTTACGTGTAACAATTGCCAGACGTACCGTATGCACCATTGATTACCAGAGTTGTTGTGTGTTTGGTTGTTTAAGTACAACATTATACAAAATGGACATGAAGTTTTTTAAATTACCTGACAATGTAGAAAAGTAGGTGAAAATTATTGTTCACTGTGAGTTACGAGTAATATATATATTCGTGTTTGGTATAGCATCGGTTATTATTAGTTATTACCATATACAAGTGTAGTAACTTGAAACTTTTCACACAAAAATATAGTTGCTTTAACAGCCCTAGCGCTGCAAATCAAAGTCACCGAAGACGACCTTCTGGACCTGGTTATTTTGTATCTTCTTGCAGTGCTTTGTTCGAGTCGTGAAGATGTCGCTAAAGCGAAACCGGTACCTAAAGGACTTCGGATTATTGCCTTAACTGTGTTATAGTATAGCTGTACTTACCTACAAAAAAAACCCACCTCGTAATATAAAAGTTGCTGTATTATTGTTAGTACAGAAATATTTTCTTTCACACCCTCCAATGTTATTCATAAATTTCCCTGCCTTTTAGGAAAGTGCTTGGCATAGAAATGCCAAGCACTATCCGTAATCATTGTGAAACATCCAGTAAAGGCTACAATAAAATTATTAAATTATTAAAATTATTAATTATTTTTTTATTTGTTATATTCTTACTTTTTAAGTTAAAACTGTATATTGACTTGTAAATTGCCATTTTATTAATAAACTTACTTATGACTTATGACTTACTTAAAATGATCAGTTTAACCCCTTTTGGTTAAGGCGCAGAATGACTACATTTCAAAACGACATCTAGTTCTCATCATCATTTCATTAAAGACTCTATCTACGAGACAATAAAGTAGCAATTCAACTCGCACAGCGCTGGATACAGCTCGCTATATTCACCTACAAAGCTGTTCTCTTTCTATCACGTAGCTCTATCTCTCCTGACGCGGCACGTGTAACGTTAGGGTTGTCTTCACAGGTTGTCTTCTTGATATTTACACATAATACTTATAAGTATTTACTTACCAACTATGTAGCCTATCTATTACTGTTAGTCTCCTTTAATAGGAATGGCATTTAACCTGCAAAAATAAAACTAACGCTTATTCTGATTTTGTTTCAAATAACAATCACGCACCTTCCTTTTATTTATACACTCGTAAGCACAACAGTATCTTTTATACGGATTATAAAATCTTTTAGAAGTCATTGTTCATTGCAAAAATCACAGAAAAGATGCTTGATTACGTGCGACGTGGCTAGCGTGCGAGCCGAGCGAGAGTCAAGTGGCCACAGCCTTGTCATTCACCTGCCCAAAAGGTGCACTGGCCGAACGTACCTAAACTGCGGAGTGACACCGCCCTGCCACTACTGCAAAACACTCACCTGATTTCCCATTAATGTCCTTGGCCTTCAAGTTTCTCGCCTTAAGCAGTGTCAGAGTGAGGACGCTGTTGCTGGGATGGTAGCACAGTGACGTCAGCAGCTCGCCACACTTGTCCTTAGCCGGGGGCTTCAGAGCCTTCCAGAAGGATGGCTTCTCGCTTAAATCCACCTGGAATTTTAAAAGTTTGTGTTTTATGCCTGTTGCAGACCATGCAAAGTAAGTTGCAAGTACAAGTTGCGAGTACTTGCACCGGCGTTCAAATAACCCGTCGCAGCTTTCCACACCACAAAGTTTAACAGTCATGCCCTAACTAGACTAATTAGTGACTCCCACTCTTATCGTCACTGCCCACGAGCTCCGAACTCTGCCCGTGGCTCAGAATTCAGGGATGGTAATCATCATGGGACGAAGACCAACCAGCAGTCCCCATCATAGCAAGCGGGCGGGCTGCCTGATGGTAAGCAGTTACCACCTATGGATACCTGCAACACCAGAGGCATCACAAATACGTTGCCGACCCTTTCAGATTCTTTTAACTCGCCTTTTGATTATGAACCCCATGATGTGGCTTCTCGGAAACACCACGGAAGATAGCTCATACCACATTTTGAAGGTGTGAGGCAAAAAAATGCGTGAATCGCACAGTGTGTGATTTTCACTGATCTATGATGTGTGGATGGGCCTTCAGGCGGTGGCGGCTAGTGCGATTGCGACGCCGGCATCAGATCAAACAGTTCTTCAGAACACTGCCCGTTGTAAATGCGATAAAGGTCAGAGTGACCTAATGTCACAACGCATGTAGAGTGGTTTTAGATGTTTGGTGAGCTTGCATGGGATCGTCAACATTTTTATAAGAACTATGGCAACCATTTCGTAATTTGGATGTGTTAAAGGAAAGCACAGCTCGTTGTTGACGATTATCTATATCTATACTAATATTATAAAGAGGAAAGATTTGATTGTTTGTTTGTTTGTTTGTTTGCATTGAATAGGCTCCGAAACTACTGAACCGATTTGAAAAATCCTTTCACTGTTGGGAAGCTACACTGTCCCCGGTTAACATAGGCTATATTATATTTTCAAAAAAAATAGGGATCCTAACTAAAACTCCAATAATGTAACCCAAGGTGTAAAAAAATAAGATTTACAATTTTGACTTTGCGTGTTTGACAGTTCTAAGACAGGACAACGTCTGTCAGGTCAGCTAGTGTCATATATAAACCTCAGTTTATACATCATTGATATACGGGGATACGTTTTACCAAGGTCTGCGCGGCAATACAAACAAAAGATAATTAGCTTCAGAGAAATCAGTCCTTCCTCTGTCTGGAAACGACGCAAAAGTAGTTTTTTTTTTCCAAATAGAATATATATGTGGCAACCAGATGGTAAGTGGTCACCGCTGCCTATAGACACCTACAATACCCGGGGCATTGTCAGTGCGTTGCCTACCTTGTAGTATATCTTTTATGTCATTATCATCATCATCCTTCATCAAACCTTTTTTTTATCATATGTTAACTCTTTTTTTTTATGTTACACACAGGCACTTTAAAATTGGATTTTTTTTTTTAAATTTGAAATATGAAACAAAATAATAACCAGAGATGGGCACTCAGACACGGGCTTTGAAGCAAGGCCCTCCGCCTTGCTTCAAAGCCCGTCTCTGTCTCTGTCGGAAAATTTGGGAAATTGCCAGAAGAAATGACTTCCCTCTGAAAATCCTTGAAACTTAGAACTGGACTTCCCTGGCTGCCCTGAAAATTGACTTCCCTCCGAAAGTCCTTGAAACCTAGAACTGGACTTCCCTGGCAGCCCTTAATATTGACTTCCCTCTGAAAATCCTTGCTTCAAAGCCCGTCTCTGAGTGCACATCTCTGGTTATTATTTTGTTTCATATTTCAAATTTCAAAAAATTGTCGAATTGTAAATGTGCCTGTGTGTAACATAAAAAAAAGAGTTAATATATGATAAAAAATGGTTTGATGAAGGATGATGATGATAATGACATAAAAGATATACTACAACCTTTGAGGACTGATGCGCAATTTTGGAGTATGAAAAACAATAAAAAATGCCATGTTGTGTATTTATAAAGTGAAATACTTATACTGATGGGACGGTTGTAAAAGGCTGTAAAGTTCCATTGGTCCTGTATAGGTAGCTATAGTAAAATATCGCCATATTTTTAGTGAGTTTTTTAATGAGTATGACGTCACTATTGGTAGAACCTCATTGGTTGTGGGTGATTGTTAACTCAATGAACGTTTTCGGTATTTGAGGCTAACATAACATGCAGTGACGATAACTCGAACTTTACCCACTATTTATCTTGCTTCAGACTAATTTAGTCAAAACTTGAACTAAACTAAATTTATCTGGCTGCCTGAACTTGTTTAGTTTGGACACTAATTGGGCAGGGAACTATGAAATTAGGGTAAAATACTTTGGACGAAATTTTGATGTTTTGAACTGTGAATAATCAGGCTTAAAGAAGTTATGGGTACGATAATCGAATCTCTACATAGAGTCGCTTTCCGCATCTGTCTGTCTGTCTGTCTGTATGACCGCTAACTCCTCCTAAACCACGCAACGGATTTTGATGCGGTTTTCACCATCAGTTAGATAATTTTTCACGGAAGGTTTATATAATTATATATACTAGCGGTCCGCCCCGGCTCCACACGGGTATAGTTATATAGCCTATTAAAATAGCCTATATTAATCAGTGATAATGTAGCATTCAAATGGTAAAAAGAATTTTTAAAATCGGTCCAGTACTTTTTGAGCCAATTCGTTACAAACATACATACAAATATTTCCTCTTTATAATATTACTAGCTGACCTGACAGACGTTGTCCTGTCTTAGAACTGTCAAACAGGCAAAGTTGAAATTGTTAATCTTATTTTTTTACACCTTGGGTTACATTATTAGAGTTTTAGTAAGGATCCCTATTTTTTTTGAAAATATAATATAGCCTATGTTAACCGGGGATAGTGTAGCTTCCCAACAGTTAAAGAATTTTTCAAATCGGTTCAGTAGTTTCGGAACCTATTCAATGCAAACAAACAAACAAACAAACAATCGAATCTTTCCTCTTTATAATATTATTACTAGCTGACCTGACAGACGTTGTCCTGTCTTAGAACTGTCAAACACGCAAAGTTAAAATTGTAAATCTTATTTTTTTACACGTTGGGTTACATTATTAGAGTTTTAGTAAGGATCCCTATTTAAAAAAAAAAAAAATTAGCCTATGTTAACCGGGGATAGTGTAGCTTCCCAACAGTGAAGGAATTTTTCAAATCGGTTCAGTAGTTTCGGAGCCTATTCAATGCAAACAAACAAACAAACAATCAAATTTTTCCTCTTAAAGTGGAGTGAAGTGTAGATACGCGTTGTTTACTTGCGTTAGTTTAGCGGTATTGCACTATCCCCGACAATATAGCAAATAATATGCTCAATCCAGAATCTGGACAAAAGCAAATCAGTGGTTTAATCATTATCGTTCGGTCGATTTTGAACCTTATTCTCAAGGTTGAAAATATGATTACGCAATTTAAATTTTGCGAAACAAAGCTGCTATAATTTATTGTAAAGACATTTACCTAAGCACTTAAATCACAGTATAGAAATAACAGTAACATGTCTTCCACATTTATGATATGTACTGCTCTAGAGAGATGCTGGCCGAGCGGTAGCATGTGCGCTTTACAATCTGACGGCACCTAGTTCGATCCCCGGCCTTGTACCAATGATTTATTTAGTACTATGCAGTTTTATGCCATCGCTCAAAACCAGTGAAGGAAAAATATCGTAAGCAAACCGGTATGTATGTTCAAGACCTTTTTTTATTTATTTATTTATAAATAATAGGCTTGCGTTTGACCGCCAACTCGCCTGATGCGGTCTACGGTGGAGCACGCTCGCCAAGAAGAAACCGATTCACTCGTGATTTGAAGACACCCAGACTGTAACTTTCGGAGAACATACATTAAGGCAGCGCATTCCACAGACTAGCAGTTCCCATAATAAAAGTGGAATCAAAGCGCTTCGTTCGGGTTTTCGGAATACCAACCATAAAGCAGTGTCGATTTTTTGCGCTCGCTCTGGCAGTCCGATAGAAAAAGTGACGTTAAAAGTTCAAAGACGTAAGACATTCACCAACATGCGCTGGGCTAGCATGGATTAAGGACCATCTCTCTCTCTCTCTCTCTCTCTCTCTCTCTTTATGAGGATAAGTATCTAGGCTAAGCTATTCGGAATTAATCGCGTGAATTTTAATGACGTTTCGAACACTGCATTGTCCGTGGACAGACTAGATGACGGATATCTATAGAAATGATATGAAAATATTTAAAAGTACCGCAAATGATTTTCTATCAAAACGTTTCCTATATTACGTACGTAATAATTAGTCACGGTGTCTAGATGTCATGTAGTTTAGCGCCAGGCTTGAGATTTTACTATTTTGATGACTGGATCCCAAGCAAAAAGAATTAATTAAAAGAGTTGTGCAATAAGATATCACGTGTATTAATTTTTTCGTCAACGCGCGTTTTCTAATCCGAAAAGCGGTGTGTGGTGTGACCTTGCCAATCAAAAACAACCTGCAGTGCAATTACCGTTCTTTATCGATCATCAAATTCGCTAAAATGCCATAGAATCGATCACAGCGAGTACTGAAAAAATGGCATATTATCGAATTTGACGATCGCTGAAAGAACGGTACTTGCACCCCTGAAACCTTTATTTTTGTCATAGTCCTAAATTTCAGAATAAAATTAGATTATACTTTATACCTGTATTGTAGGTACTAAAAAATACACGTGATTTGGGGTTTAGTCTTAAACCTCAAAATGTATCACCAAGGGGAAGGGGGGGTTAAAAAATGGACGGCCTTTAAACAAACTTAAATACAACGAACTAAAATAATATTTAACCTGCGTTTACAGTTGTCTGTTAAGGGGACGATAAAATTGCAGTACTATTCCTACTTATTTAGTTCCACTGTGCCTCCAGACGATTAGGTAAGGTTTATCCACTTTCTTTTGAGCACGATTAATATTCTATCCGAGTATTTATTATAATGGATAAAGCCTAGAGCTCTTGTATCGAGAAATAATGTACCCTCAAATTGTACCGAAGCTGTATTTTGGTAACACACAATGACATGTTTGTCCCAAAACTGTGAAAAAGGAACCGAGTTAAATAAAAATGTGCCAGATTACACAAACTAAATATAAACCGGTCAAGTGCAAGTCGGGCTCGCGCAATTTGGGTATCATACAACTACAAAATACAATAAAGTTGTCCAAGTAACCGAATTATCAGTTATTATAACGCCTTCCAAAATTGACGGAGCAATTGCTACGCACTTTGCTACAGGCGCTCGAGTATAACACAATTATAACTTGGTAATGAACAGAAATTTGTCTCCGACTTGCACTTGGCCATTATTTATCATTTTATTGTTATATTATAGAGTGTGTAGTATAATCATGCCAAGTTTGATGCTTGCGCGTATTATCGTTTTTACATAGGAGCTAATACAAAAATACGTTAAAAATACGTTTATTAGGACAGACGGACAGACAGACGGACAGGTGGAAGGACAGAACGAATTTATAAGAGTTCCTTGTCGGGCTACGGAACCCTAAAAAGCAAAGACCATTACAATCGAATCATTGAATCATTGAATTTCAATCGAGGTGATGGTTTTCAACTCGCCAGTGCGTGGAATCCAGTATTATCATTTTTAGTATATATTAGTATATAGTATTTTAGTATATATTTTTAGTATACCATTTTCATATTATCTTAGGTTCGAGTTCGAGTTCCAGTGATAACCGTAGCAAAAGACTAAGAAAGAGGGTAGATCGTTATGTCTGCACCTAACTTTTTAACTGTTTTCCAACCACCCGCATTCTTCAGTCTTCCCGTGAACATGGTGCATGTAACTGCGCCGAAATATCGGGAGCTCATTCCACAACCTTACCACGGTAAAGACCATTACTTTGTTCAAATGAGAACAAAGAATGGGGAAATTATACTCTTAGATATAAAAACCCTTTTTTTATTACACTCTCTTTCTTCCTGTACTCACCTGGCAAAGAGGCAGAAACACTTCACCGATGGAGTCATCCCTTGAAAAACGATCATAGTCAAAAACGTGGAGATGGAGTACCTGAAATAAAACATTTTCATTGTAAAAACGTTATAAGTTTTGACACGGAATACATATAAGTACAAGTACAGTACGCTTAGTCCCAGATTTGATAGTTTTCGAAAAAAAAAATCGTTTACGTATTGTTCCATACATTTTAGTAAAGCGCCTCTATCGGAAACGTGGACGAACTAAGATCGGTAGTAATCGGCGGTATAGATTGCTTCACTCTAACACGAAAAAAGTTTTCGAATACCTTTCAGCCCAGCAATGTATGGAACAATACGTAAACGAAAAAAGTTTTCGAAAACTATCATACCTGGGACTAAGCGTACTGAAGAATCACTAGCAAAATCGTTTAAATAAGTAGCGACTCTTCCTAGTACACAATAAAGTGCAATTCAGGACGTGCGAGCGCTAATTATTACCTTTTTTTAACAATAGCTTTTTTGTATTCTTCTCAGCAAACTCTTTCAATTGATGCCCATATCATGATGGTAACATTTTGTCCACCATTTTGCTGCGTCCGCCATATTGAATTAATTATCCAGGACCAAAGTGCTTGGGGAGATAAATCCAATGAACCCAAACTCGACGGGGTTACGTCTTTTCTTTTAGGAGTTCCTATGGCCACCTTCTGTCTCCATCATCAGACCAGCTCGAAGGTACCATAACATTGCATTGTTACCGAACATAGATAAGTATGCGAAATTTCAGCTCAATTGGTTCATGATTGAATTGAATTGTATTTATTGAGATTTAACACGGTCAAGCCATTTACATTAGTATCTCACAAATTAATAATTATGCATATAAATGAAAAATAACAAAGGAATTATAAAAGCAAGCTCACACAAAATAAAGAATAAAAATAAAAATGACAATAATTTTACAAATGTCAATAATAATTAAGAATAATTCAAGTCAACAAATTACAATTTACAAATGTCAGAGAAACAAAAACACATTAAAAGTCCAAATAATCATCAAAGTCCGAGTTAGTCTTATTGCATCTATCCCACTCAGAATATCTTTGGAAAGATACAATAAGGGTCTTACAGTTCTCAAATACAATGTCAATCAAAGATCTCTGCTTCAAAATTTAGTTGCAAGGTTCCACCCGAACAAACATAGTTACATACATACTACATACATTGCAAGTTAAATAAACGACTGTAAAAATGGTGTTATATCAAAATTGAATGTTTTATATAAGGAACCGTACGTAATACCGTACGTCGTGTTTGGTAAAGACCAAAACACGACTGGGGACAATTCACTCGATATCTATACTAATATTATAAAGAGGAAAGATTTGATTGTTGGTTGTTTGTTTGTTTGCATTGAATAGGCTCCGAAACTACTGAACCGATTTGAAAAATTCCTTCACTGTTGGGAAGCTACACTATCCGCGGTTAACATAGGCTATATATTTTATTTTTTTAAATTTCTTACAAACTTTCAAATTTCTTACAAATTTCTTACTTAAAAGGGATTCTTACTAAAACTCCAATAATGTAACCCAAGGTGTAAAAAAATAAGATTTACAATTTTGACTTTGCGTGTTTGACAGTTCTAAGACAGGACAACATCTGTCAGGTCAGCTAGTAAAAAAATAAAAAGTAACACTGATTTGCGCTTTTCTTCCTGTTTTTTTGGATGCATTCAAATACTTATTTATTAAATGATTTCTACGATATCTTAATATACAGATTTCATAATTATTGAGGAAATCGCAAAGGTACATTTGACATTACAGCTAAACTTTTCGAAAAATATGAGTAAACCTCAAAAATAGACGTAGCAAAACGCACGACTGCGTGTAAGCGCCATGGTTTTGTTGCACTAAACGCAACTATAACTATAATAAAATGTATTAATCCTTATCATTTGTCAAGCGTTGCTTAAAAGTGGGAAAACTTCGCCTTAACGCCGCCCTAGTGCTTGAATGTCCAACAGACCAATTCCACCCAAAACAACATTTTTGTTTTAAAATTTAGAGAAAAAAATTACACTCTTTACCATATTGATTATTTTATTTTATTTTCAATATTATTCGTACTTTTGGCAAAAATAAAATATCCTATCTCCGTAATTAAAATAGTCTTTAGTGCTTCTTTGGCCTAACTCCATAATTAGCTCAAATGACCGCATCCAAATATCAAGCTCCGTTCTTGTTTGTCCAACCTCCATAGGCCAACCAATCACAGCTAAGTATTTACGCTGTGAGCTGTGACGTTTCGCCGTCTTGTTTGCATAATGTTTGTTTTGTCAATGAGTTATCAGCGTTTCTAAGCTCCTGTGATAAATGAAAGAGTTTAAATAGTTAAATAGTTTTTAAATGAGTGCTTGAAAATGTCAGTAACAACTAAAACCCATCAATATAAACAACCGGAACTGAATTTAGAAAGAAACGTTGGCATTTAATTTGTTTAACAGTGATGGAATGTTGTATGTCACAGACCACAGTATACGTACAGGCTGATTTAAAAACAAATGCATTAAATAGCAGATCATTCATCGCTTAGTCTACGTAAAAATTATCTAAAATATCATATAATATCAATTTTTTTATTCTACTTCCAAGAAGAGGGTTTTTCATTCGACTGTATTTTTTTGTTTTTATGTTACACGATGAATTTAATAATATAATAATTTTCTTTATTATTAATTATATTTAATTTTATTAATAATAAGGAAAATTATTTCGTGATTAGGAATATTTAGGAATTAGTATATGCTAGGGTTACGTTAGATTTTTGATAAGACTACGATATAGATTGCTAGTAATGTATTGTAGATATATTGTGTACTGAACCTTGCGACATAATATGGAACGTTAAAATATACTCATTTGAATAGATTAGAGATAAAACTTGGTTACAGGGATATGTTAGCTTAACTAGCTTAGGGTTCAAACATCGTCTTACGCTAGGTATTAGACTATTATGTGACTATTTTGCTATAGCACTAAATTGCCATGGCAAGTTCGTCTAGGTAAATATTGCGTCATCTTGCGGCTACCTGTGGGTGTGTGCCAAACTCAACGGTACATTTTGGCAGGGTGCGTGTAACGGGACCTTACGGGACTCATAAAATGATCCATCTCCGCTTTCTCGCGAAAGAATTATACCTGGACAGAATAATTGTCCTATTATCTTTGGGCAAGCAAAAACGTTTATTGCCGTTCTAACGGGATCGCAGATGTACGGAGTTTGCGTAAACTTCCAAAGACTTTATCAAAACTCGTATAACCATTAATAATAACACCTATTAATATTATGTACTATAGATCACCTCAATCCACCACTACCACCATCCAGTCACCTCACAAGTATCAAATTTGAATGCCTACTATACCCAGTTTTTATTTTATTTTATGTATTCATCTAAATTTAGACTTTCTGCAGTCCTGGCCAAAGGGGGACACAAAGTAGTTAAATTCATTAAAAAGTTGAACATGCTATATACGTCTTGATGGTAGATAGGACAAACAAGCACTGAACTCTCTAATCATTTTCATGGGCTATCTCCATGTCATTATGTCCAACCTCCAGTTACATAATTTCTACAGAGGCATTTTGTCCAACCTCCACAAATAAATGAAAAAATATCGGTTTTATGCTTATCATATTAAAATAAAATATAGACAATCATATAAATATACACAACATTATTCTTAAATCATCAAATATTTTAATAAATTTCAGATAAATTTATAACAAACTAAAAAAAACGTCTCCTGTAAAATTTGGTAAATGGTTGCTTGGCCATTCAAGCACTAAGGCGGCGTTAAGGCAACATTTTGCTAAAACATTCTGAAGAAACGCCTTTTGTAAAACTATGATTTAATAGCATAAACACGTTTCATTTTGTAAGCAACCCTACATCCCGTCTGGATTTGGTTCATTTCAAACTTAAATACATTATTCAAGGCTAGAGACCGCTGTTGACGTAGCAACATCTAAACATGTTACAGCAACGTTAGGTCTTACTGCATACAATTTTAAAACAACGCTTTTCTCGAGGGATTTGTTTTATACGTTTTACAAGCTTGCAGAAACTTCTGATTTCAGTCGTAGTGAGCATAAAGAAATAATTCGGGTAGTAGGTACGTAAGAAACTACTTATTTGCAATTTATGAATAATAAATCTCTCGAAATTAAGGTCATGTTCCACTTGGGTTCCACTGGGGGTTCAGCGTACGTCACTTGATCTTTGCCGTGTCAAAGTCAATACCAACTTTGGGTTTCTTACGTCAAATGAATGCAAGTTAGGCATTAGGCAAATCTGCAGTTCCTGAATAGGAAACCTCTCGATGTAAAAGGTTTTGTTCCACCGGGAATTCAGCTTACGTCACTTGATCTTTTCCATGACAAAGTCAATACCAACTTTGGGTTTCTTACGTCAAATGAATGCAAGTTAGGCATTAGGCAAATCTGCAGTTCCTGAATAGGAAACCTCTCGATGTAAAAGGTTTTGTTCCACCGGGAATTCAGCTTACGTCACTTGATCTTTGCCATGTGAAAGTCAATACCAACTTTGGGTTTCTAGTTTACGCCAAACAAGTGTATAAAATCTTACCCGACTCTGCAGTTTCTGAATAGGGAACCCCTCGAAGTAAAAGGTCTCGTTCCACCGGGGGTTCAGTGTACGTCACTTGATCTTTGCCATGTGAAAGTCAATACCAACTTTGGGTTTCTAGTTTACGCCAAACAAGTGTATAAAATCTTACCCGACTCTGCAGTTTCTGAATAGGGAACCCCTCGAAGTAAAAGGTCTCGTTCCACCGGGGGTTCAGTGTACGTCACTTGATCTTTGCCATGTGAAAGTCAATACCAACTTTGGGTTTCTAGTTTACGCCAAACAAGTGTATAAAATCTTACCCGACTCTGCAGTTTCTGAATAGGGAACCCCTCGAAGTAAAAGGTCTCGTTCCACCGGGGGTTCAGTGTACGTCGCTTGATCTTCGTCTCGAGGCGATGCTTCTTGTCCGGGAGAAGGGTTACGCGCACGTAAGGGTCCGATGTCCCGCTTAAATCCTTCGCTGGGAGCTCTTTTCCCTGAAAGAAAAGAATATCGTCAACATCAGCTGTTCCATAGAAAACCGTCACTCATCATCATCATCATCATCGTAATTTCAGCCGTAAGACGTCCACTGCTGGACATCGATCCTCCCCCATCGATCTCCGAAAGGGCTGGTTGGCAGCGGCCTGCATCCAGCGTTTCCCTGCGGTCTCTTTTAAGTCGTCTGTCCATCCCTCATCAAAACTGTCATTGCCCTTGACAAAATGTATGGAACAGCAGATATATTTTCGCGATTTTAGGGTTGGTCCCATAGTAAAAGTTGTTCATAATGATATACAATGATCTCTTTTCGGTTTAGTACAGGGTGTGTGCATAACCCTGTATACAATTGCCCCCTTATTAGTAAACGTGGAGTAGTCTTGGAATAGTTACGCAGCGTTTTGTCTTCTTCTCTCTTTCAAAATTTGAACTCGATCGAAAAAGACAAAACACGGAGTAACTATTCCAAGGCTACTCCAAGTTTATTAATAGGGGTATTGGGGACTACGATCGTAGCAGTAAAGATTGGGAGGTACGTGAAACGTGAACACTCACACATCTTTTTATCATGGCTAGTCATAGTCATAGTCAGCACCAGCATAAGGTCACCTACTTTTCATGTCTGTGCCTTATCTTATGGGGCAGCTAAAGGCAGCTATATCACTCGCGCATTTGATGTTTTTAGGGTTCCTTGTTATTTGACAAAAAAATAGAAGATATTAATTTTATTTATTTAGTTATTTAACAGAAGAAACGGGTATTTGTTTGCCTCATTACGCAGTTTCGGTGGAATTGCCTCGGTAAACAACTTTATTACTCTTACTTATACATCAATTTTACTCAATATAGCATATTATGAAATTCACATACAGATATTGGGTATCAAAATAATGATACTGATTGGGTACGACAACAAAGTGCGGAGCGGATCGATTTGCCAATTCCATGATTGGTTTGTCTTCGAAATACTCTTCTAGGATATAGTAACATTTTGCAAGCAATGTTGCAATGTTGTGCTTTGTTTTTGTTTTTGTCTTTTAGGGTATTGAGTATTTTTTTTTCATATTCTGTCTTACCAGCTGTTTTTCATTCTTCCCCGTATTGGGGCTTTTGGCTCCGCGTGATTGACGCAGTTGCCGTTTAAGTCGTTTAAGTTTTGTTTTAGATTTTAAAAGTAGGGAAACGATACGCGAATATTAGGATATTAGGAAGGATTAGGATGGACGGATCAGAGTTTAAAAAAGATAAATAACTATATTTCAGCTGTTCCATACATCTTAATGAGTGTGTCTGACATATTTCTATGGACCAGTCGTTTTTTTTTCGCGATTTCAGTGTTGCCCCTGTAATAAAAGTTGTTAGATAGATAGATAGAAACTCTTTATTGAGTACACCAGAAATAAAAATTACAAACTGATAGAAAACACTTAAGAGCTAGTGCCACAAGTGGCGGCCTTATCGCTAAAAGCGATCTCTTCCAGGCAACCATTTTTCGTAGTTGTTTATAATAATGAGTACAGTTATCCCCTTTCGGCTTAGTATACACGGTTTCTGCGCAACCCTGTACACAATAAACGCGATAAATAGCACCGCCCGCAGTTTAATCCGCTTTCCATGCAGTAGCCAGTGTTAATACAGGTTATAAGCTATCTTCATACAAAATTTCATACAAATCCGCTCTGCCGATACGGAGTTGAGTGCAAACAAACACAATACCAATAAACTTGCTCATTTATATTTTTAGTGTACAGTATGTAATAGCTCTGTATAGCGTAATGTCAAGGATATTTGTTTAAAACCCGTGACTTTAAAACCCGTTGCAGACTATGCGAAGTAGCTTGTAAGTACAAGTAGCAAATACATACTAAGCATCGTATGCGACGAGCTATACAACCTTTTTGCTTAGTGTAAGTAGCAGTGGAAGTGCTTAATAGCACTCGCGCTGGTCTATGCGCAAGTGAAGCTTCGTTTCCCCGCACTACTCACGTGACACCCACTGCGCATCGTTTGTTTCGTCCGAACACTCGTTCGAGTATGTACTCGCACGCGAGTTGTACGCGTCACCGCGCGAGTGGCAATTTACGTTTGACGCTGGCGTGAGTACTTGCTACTTGTACTTGCAAGCTACTTCGCATTGTCTGCAATGGGATTAAGTGTTACTTGACGTCAAAAAAGCTACTCACCTGGATGATCCTGAGAATGAGCGTGGTGTTCTGGAAGTCGTACTCGAGTGAGAAATGTATCTGCCCCACGTTCTCTGAAGGCTCGGAGTTGTCGATGTACATGTCCACCAGCGAGATGGACCGATTCTGGAGGAACGCCATCTGTTAGCCGAAACCGGGAAACACTTTAAAGTGATGCCTCGATTATCGGCTGTTTTGTCGCCGTTGCGTAGTCGTCGGGAATTTAATTAGGTGCGTCGGGAATATATTTTGAGAAGATTGTTTTTTTTTTTAGATCAGCGCTGTTTTAGATTGTTGCCATACAATTATATTTAATCTTTCTGACTGTGGCTATATTTTTGAAGTGAAAACTTCTTTAGCCACGTTGGATGGGGAAAAAGCACTGAACTCGCGTAACCGTCACGCTTTGAATTCGTTCGGGTTTGGTTGTGTGGTTTTAGCATACAATTTTTAATCTCATTATGATAAACAATTTGTGCTAATATAGGGTCATAAAAATCACATTATTAATTAAAACTGATCTTTATTTAAAAAAATATGCTCTAAATATTATTCTGCACTGATGCTTTACTAATAATTGGCATATATTTACTGATAAAAATAATAAAAGAGTGCGTATCCTTTTAATTTCCCGACGGCTACGCAGAATCGGAAAACAATACTTATATAGAAAATATTAAATAACTAATTTGTATTTACAAAATCATAGATTTATAGTGAATAGTATTTTTTATAGGAAGTACTCATTTCATATGAATATTGACTGTGAAACTTTAAAAAAAGATATTTAATAAATTTGGGTAATCTAGGGCGTATGTATTTGATACGGATATTGGATATTATAAGGGGTAAATAGTCATGCAAGAGAAATGTATAGGAGGGTTTTGTTATAATTCCAACTTTAATAACATGCACATTTTCCTGTAAATAGTTTTTTGTCATTCTTATCCATCGATAGTAGTGTCAAACTGTATCAGTGGGTAGAGTCGTGCGGTTATCTGAATCAATTTGATAAGTGTGAATAAAAAATGTACCCTCCTAGAAAATCCTGGTGACATATTTGTAATTTCACACAATGCAGATTAGTGATCAAAGTCTAGTGATATTGGCATCGATTCTGATGCACTCTAAACTAAACTAAATTTGACAGCTCTAAAATTGCTGCCATCCTTCTCTCAGGTATTAAAATGAAAACAGAGGCAGATAATTTTTATCCTGTCAGATTGGTTTAGTTTAGTGAGTGATATGACAGAATAGGCCTCATTATAACTATTTTGTGGAAAGCCAGCATCATAAAAATGTAACCAGTAAATTGATTAAATGTTTCAAAAATCTTTTAGACCTTGAAGAAATTTGTCAAAAATAAATATTGTTTTTTATGATGTTGACCAGTGAAATATTAACACTTCATAATTTTGCATCTCGTGAAACACGCCGAATGTTGGCAATTTATCTAGTGACATTCTGGCAATAATAGGTATCTGAGATATTGCTAAAAAACTAAATATATATGAACTTACTGATTCAACACTGAAAAGATTGATTTAGCAAAAAGTTTATCAGTTATGCAATTTTAAGTACAATAATAATTAACTTTTTACAAAAGAAGCAAAATTACCAAATGCGGTGGTGATTTTGAGCACACTATTTCTATAAGTAACACAGGGCGCGACAAAAATTACACATCCTTCTCTCTCCATATTTTCATAACGATATAAACACAATTCTCAGAGTAGTCTGTCTGAACGAAGCATTTATTTTGCCTCGCACTATGTTCCGGCAAAAAATATCAGTTTTATAATATTTTTCATTTTAGAATCATAATTCATAAGTGTGATTTATGTGCGAACGCTACAAACCTAAGAGCTAATCTAGAAAATTCTAAATTAAAAATTGTTTTAAAAATTTGCTCATTGCTTTGTTAATCTAATAAAGAAACATCTCCAGCTGCATTTGGCGTTTTAAAAAAGGCAGAATAGAGAAAATCTAGAAAATTATTTTCAAAAGCTTGAACTCTGTGCTTCTATAATTTAAAAAATCTAAGATTGTTTGCATAATGATCCTTGAAGCGGTCCCAAGCGAGTTATTTTGTAAAAAGCGTATTTCTGAAAAGCAAAAGTTCTATTAATTATTTTCATCTATTATTTTCGTATACAACCTCCTCTACCTACCATTTTTGAAGGAGAAAGCATGGAAAGAGAATCCATAGTTTAGAAATGTACACAAAACTAAAATTATAACACAGTCGAACAAAAGGACAGATGAAAAGTTCTAACACTACACTACATCAATAAACACTCAAGTCTTTACACGAAATACAATATTTTGTAGTAAGGCAGCATGAATTTGGTGTTGCTACATAAATATTTTGAGTCCTCCATTTTAATTATGCTATTTGTTTAATTGTGCTTCTGTTTAAAAAAAAAACTTTACCTATCTGAAATATGGAAGTGGAAAATTGAGCAGAAGTTCTAGCTAATGATTTTGTTGACTATTTATTTTTCAGAAAGTTTCAGCAAAAGGCAACGTCATTGGTCTGTTTATTTCTGTATGAAAAGTTTATTCAATCTATCGTTAGATATGCAGCTTTGTAGGATTATTTGTATCACAGTTTGGGGAAATTTCTGTTATTATGGCAACACTTATCTCTTCAGACGGATATAACATAAGATCGTGTTGCATTAATCACCATTGTACTTATTTGATGTAAGATTAACGTCAGCGTATGGATTTAACGTGACTGAATAATAACAAAAGTACCTTTGATGTTACAAACAAATACCTAACAGGTTTGTTTTGCTCAAAGTTAGTTGTTTAGATTGTAATATATGTGTTTCAAACAAAGGAATTTAATTCTGGTAGTTTTTCATTTCTTTAATTCTATACTAATATTATAAAGAGGAAAGATTTGATTGTTTGTTTGTTTGTTTGCATTGAATAGGCTCCGAAACTACTGAACCGATTTGAAAAATTCTTTCACTGTTGGGAAGCTACACTATCCCCGGTTAACATAGTAGGCTCTAATATTATAAAGAGGAAAGATTTGATTGATTGTTTGTTTGTTTGTTTATCAGTTTTTTCCTTTTGAGTACGGAACCCTAAAAATCTAAAAATTGTTAATTTGAAGTTATAATATTATTAAAAAATATAATTTTATGATTACAAACTTAAATTTTGTAGTTGGTGTTTATTAAAAAACCTTATTGTAACCTAAAAAGTTCTAAAATTTACTTTTTTTGTTCTTTTTTGTTTGGACTCGCGCTCTGAGAGTTCCGTGATCCGTCCAACGGAACCCCCAGAGCACGAGTCTTACTCGTACTTGTCCGGTTTTTTAAGTACGTCCGTGTCAGATTCTGTAACCTTTCATCAGCATCGTACGATCGGAGCCAACGAATTCCGTCCGCGGCGCGGGCATCAATAATTCAGAGGACGACATCACTGAAAGGTTAAATGGATTGAAATTGAAACTCTTTGAGAGCCAGATTTCTCTCTGTGCCCGAATTTTTGGAACAATTCTACAAATAAAAAAGATTCCTTCAGTTTTTAGGGTTCCGTACCAAAAGCATACAAATGGGACCCTATTACTAAGCCTACGATGTATGTCTGTCTGTCCGTCTGTCCTACCTATGAACGGCTGTATCTATCAAACCGTGTTATAGCCAGTTGAAATTTTCACAAAATATGTAATGTTACGGATTAACTAAAAATATCGAAAAATATATATGAGTCCCCATACAACAAACGTATTTTTGTATTATCTCTAATGTAAAAACGGTAATACGTACAAGCGTCAAACTTGGCATGATTATAGTACACACTGTAAAGTATAACAACAAATATTAAGTAATGACCAAGTGCGAGTCGGTAACAAATTTCTGTTCATTCAAGTTATAACAGGTAATTTCGTTATTGAATTTTGTGGTGGTACGGAACTCAGTGCGCGAGCCCGGCCACACTTGGCCGGTTTATTAATTGATATCAGAGTATTTACATAGTCAGCGATTCTAGAAAGCAAATAATTTAATACGAATGCAGGATAAAGTAATTCCTCTTTTGAGTCGATGTAAATTATTATTTTGTTTTCAAATTAAGTTTTCAGACCAAAATTTTGCCACCCCAATGGCACTCTGGCGCTCTCCGTGGCTTCATACGGTCGTCTAGTATGCAAGTTGAAGGACACGCTGCACAGTCCATACGAGGCAAAGCTCAGACTCGTACGATTATTTTTCCATGGAAACAATTCAGTCAAATTTCCGAGGAGCAGGGTGAGGGATTGACAATTTTGAAGCAATATTTTTGCTACAATTAGACGTAGCGCGTCTTTTTTTTTTTTTTAATAGTCTATACTAATATTATAAAGAGGAAAAATTTGATTGTTTGTTTGTTTGTTTGTTTGCATTGAATAGGCTCCGAAACTACTGAACCGATTCGAAAAATTCTTTCACTGTTGGGAAGCTACACTATCCCCGGGTAACATAGGCTATAATCTATACCCGTGCGAAGCTGGGGCGGACCGCTAGTATTATTATAACGTAGTAAAACATATTGTATTTTCGTGTTGTTTTTAAGATTCATGGAAATGAATTATTATTATAACACCGGCTTGCACTCACGATTATGATTAAATAACGTGAGTGCAAGCCGGTGTTATTATAATAATTTATAATGAATCCTCACGTGAGTTTTGATGAAGTTCATGGAAATTTCTTGTAAAGTCTCCACCACTTTACCAAACATGACATTGACTTGACCGTGACTTACTTTGCTTGACTGACTGTGACTGGATTATTTGACAACATTTCATTTTCAACTTGATAATAATGTAATACGTGACAATGGCCAATGAAAAAGAGTGCGACGCCAAAATTCTCACACAGAAAAGAAAAAAAAAGAAATTTAATAATTCGAGATCTCATTTCAAAAGCCCTAGAAATTTGACTTATGAATTATGCGTTGTCATCAAGAACAATATCCTCATTTCCTGATTTAAAATTGTCCCAATTCTACCCGACGAATCTGCTGAGTCAGGTATTTTCCCGACGATACGCAAAATTAGGGATTTTCCCATCAGCCACGTAATTTATGGCTCAGTTTATGTATAACTTTTAGGGTTCGTTAGGAATGAGCCAAGGTTTCGTGTACAATTCATAAATCGGCGGGCGGCGGGTTCCGTAGCCTGAATTATTCATACTCGTTTTGGATAGTCAGACACTCGTAATACAGGGTGGGGTTTAAGTAATAGACGAACAGATTAAAAATATCTTTGCTTTTAGCACCTGAGCTTTCAAGTAAGTAGATCCAATTTTTCGTGCTTCCTCTATCTCGCACGCGCATTACTAATTTTTTTATGATATAAATTGATTGTAGTTTTTAGGGTTCCGTACCCAAAAATATGTAAATGGGACCCTATTACTAAACGCTGTTTGTCTGTCTGTCCGTCCACCCTACCTTTTGACGGATGTATCTTTCAAACCGTAATAGATAGCCAGTTGAAATTTTCACAGAATATGAAACAGCGGATGTAAAAAAAAAAAAAGTAAAAACTAAACGGTGGTCTCCGGTGAACAACAGTCACCAAAATAGAATTGAAGTGGCAATAGGCAGGCCACATCGCTCGAAGAATCGATAACCGATGGGGAAGAAAGGTTCTTGAGTGGAGACCACGAACCGGAAGACGCAGCGTAGGTAGGCCTCCCACTAGATGGACCGACGACATTGTGAGAGTCATGCAAATGTCAGGCTGTCGTTCAGTGTGGATGTTTAGCAGTGGACGTCTTCTGGCTGATGATGATGATAATGATGAAACCGTGGAGCGCAACTAGGTTTATATAGGCATCTGAAAGAAACACGTGCAGAATATCTGGACGGGTTGTTAGGCGATATATAAAACAGAATAATTCGTCAGATAAGCCCAGAATGTGTCGTAAATTTTCCTTTCCAATACCAATAGGTAAATCATAACCGGACTGTGGGATCGAATACATATTTTTTACAAATACAGGATCTCGTGTTGACCATTCAATTTGCTTTATTACAAGGTTTGATTAGGGTAACAACGGGACCCTATTACTAAGCCTACAATCTCTGTCCGTCTGTCTGTCCGTCCGTCTGTCTGTCCTACCTATTAGCAGCTATATCTTTCGAACCGTAATAGATAGTTGAAATTTTCACAGATTATGTAACGTTACGGCACTTACGGTGGATTAAGTAAAAAAACGAAAGGGGGGTCCCCAAACAACAAACGTATTTTTTACGTATTTTTGTATTAGCTCTAATGTAAAAACGGTAATACGTACAAGCGTCAAACTTGACATGATTATAGTATACACTCTAAAGTATAACAAACTAGCTGACCTGACAGACGTTGTTCTGTCTTAGAACTGTCAAACACGCAAAGTCAAAATTGTAAATCTTATTTTTTTACACCTTGGGTTACATTATTGGAGTTTTAGTAAGGATCCCTATTTTTTTTGAAAATATAATATAGCCTATGTTAACCGGGGATAGTGTAGCTTCCCAACAGTGAAGGAATTTTTCAAATCGGTTCAGTAGTTTCCGAGCCTATTCAATGCAAACAAACAATCAAATCTTTCCTCTTTATAATATTAGTAATAATAACAAATAATGACCAAGTGTGAGTCGGTGTCAAAGTTTAGTTCATTACCAAGTTATAACTGGTTATTTCTTACCTGGATGACCTCTATCATTTCTCCGGATCGAAATACCATATCTTACTAAATTCGAAGTCACCTTTTTAAATTGATAATTAAACTATTTTATGGTGGTACGGAACCCTCAGTGCACGAGCCCGACTCGCACTTGGCTGGTTCATTTATATTAATTTACTGTATACTTGTTTGTATAAAAGTTATGAGCTGTATAAAAATGTATAAAATCACTATGAAACAAACAATGCCTATGGTTAACCGCAAATAAAAATATACCCCTTTCTATAAACAAGACCCTAATATGGCCAATTCCTGGAATATCGTAAAATCTTATTATACCATTTACTTATCCAATCTTCCCATACCAAATATAGTAAACGCACATACAGTACGTAAGATCGGTGCTATCTCCTTTTATGTTGGGAACATCTGTGGTCGTGATTAATGCAATATAATGGAGACCAGTAGGAGAGCTTTTTATATCATAGTTTTAACCCATGACGTAACGAACTGGCAATCAAACCTCTAAGTAAAATAGTAATTTAACAATTTTGTTTCATCAAAAAATTATTAAATAAAAAAAAGAACAATAATTTTATTGCTATATTCAACAGGTTGACCTGGTTGACTGACATAAATATTAAACATGGTAATCATTTTTAACCGACTTGTGTATGTTGTTTTTTTTAAAATGATTATTGCATTTTATTGTTTCCTACTCTTCAAGTTCTTTTATTTGAATAACTGTACCTAGTCTGTGTTTATAACCCATATTATCAGGGTTGACAAAAAATATACATGGCAGCGGCCATTTTGAAAATATTACAATATTGGGTATTACACAATTAATATTACTGTCACAAGACCTAAAACTGTATGCAAAATTTCAGCAAAATCGGTGTGAAGGAATTGATTCTAATTCAGCTTGCAATATTTGACCTAAGCAAATATTGCAAGTTACAGCTAGCAAAACTTGACTTAAACAAAGTAATAAATAATGCCAGTTAAATAAAAGCTTGTAAAAAAGGAAATGATTTGGAATATGAGTATTTAAGGCTGCGTCAAATGTTACTGTTAAAATAAAATAAATGTATTTTGTGTACAACGCTCACCACAATGTGCGCATTGTCATCAACCTTATAGCAATTTTGTGTGAAATCGCAAGATATTATACAACTGTGTTTAGCTGGTCAATGTCTCCGACCTTTATCAGAGAAAAAAAATCAGAAAAAAAAAAAAAAAAAACCATTGAGCATTGCGATCATGTTATTATGCAATAACCTGTACGTGTACTATTTATTCTGTGATGTAGGGCAAAGTTAAGGTACTGTTCAGTACATCTTCAGTATATAGTGATATTAGTATTCTATGGACGCGTCTACAAAGATAATTACATGGGCCCAGGAAAAATGTTGCGTGTTTTAGCCTTTTTGCTCGGAAAATCGACGAGGTGGAGGTATTGGGGTTGTTTAGGAGTTGGCGGCAAGGAAACGTATTTTGTTGTTAGCAGATAACTTTGAAAGGAATTCCAAAAGGAGTTTGAAACGAAAAGAGAAATGAAAGGCGTTTCATCGCACACTAAACTACTTTTCTCCAACATGGTACTTAGTAATTTTATGAACCAAATGAAAATAAAACTATTGTACAGTATACGGTGTTGAGAGGTGTACTGCATAGTACATTATTATCGCCCATTTTTTTTCCTATACAGGCTCTTACGGCTAGCTGCTTAACGGCCGGTTATCCGAGTCGCGTAGGCAACAAAACGCTCCCTCAGACCCCGCCAAGTTATAGCAACGATGTAAATTGCCACGCATGAGTCAGGACGCCCGCGGGGGGTGTGCAACGACAAAAACGGACATAGGTCCGACCTCGATGACGCCTGGCGCGGTACTGAATGCGGCGCGCGCAAATTCTCGCGACCTTTTTACGCTTTTAACACGTTCACTGCGCCATCATTTTCAAAGAACTTTCAGCTGGTGCTTTGGAGACCTAAAAGATCTCGTAACTAACCTACCCTTTGGTGCGTTTGAGACCTAATCGGTCTCCTAAAAATGCAGTTTTGAAAATAATTTATATCTTCCAAAAAACCAATGACATAATATTTTGAAGTTTTTGTGTGTCAAGATAGCCTATTGCTCTACATTTTGCTAGGTTCGCACGCAGTTCTGACATAAGAATAAACTACAAATACCAAAAAAAAATTAGGTATCGATTGTATCTCGTACCGCAACCGAAGATAGTTCAATATGTGTAGTAAGTAGTGATGGGAATAAAATAATATCTCAGTTGTCGATTGAAAAAGTTTTATTACGATTAATTTTATGAACTATGCAAAGTGTTTTTCATTGAAACATTGTAAGCACATTGATTGTTTGCATTGCGCGTAAATGGTAACAATTCTTTTAGCTTTTTTAGAAGCGTCAGTGCTGTTTAATGTGCGTCGTAATTTTTCATAGCAACCCACACAACGTCTTTTTTTGTCGCCACGTTGGAAAACATGATATGTACATCTTCCTTCGGGGACTTCTGTAATAAAATGCTTTATATAAATAAATAAACAACATGCAACCACGTCATTGAAGTAAACGCAATAGAATCTAATTTTATTAGTTTTTTTAATAGTGAAAAGTTATTCGAGGGTCTTATGTGTATTTTTATTCTTAGGCTGTTGTTGCTTTAAAAAAATATATGGTGGTATTAAATTAATGACCTTTTTTGAAATGGGGAGTACAGAAGCAATAACTGAACACGTTCTGAATATTTAAAAGTCAAAATTGAAAGTTTTTTTTTTTTTCAACTTTTGTATGGCGGCATTGGGCAGAATAACAGACTATCAGCAACAAATACAATTTTTAAAATATATTCTATTTCGAATTTAAATATTCAGAATGTGTTCAGGGGCCGTACCATGAACTTCTTATAGCGGGACCAAACACGGTCAGCTGCCGACGCTGCACGACTGTGAATTTTATCGCCTCCCGACCTCCCTCTTCGATGCTAGGACAACACTAAATCGAGTCACGTGGCGCCCGCGCCGCCCACCCTCCCTCTCTTGCGTCTACGAGGCCTACGATTCCACGAGTATCAACATGTCCCCTAACGCAAGGAATGAAAATAATTATACTACTGTGCGTTAGGGACCTAATCCATCTCCAATACTTTTTTTTATGTCTTTGAATTTACCTTTAAGTAGGAAGCAAATATGTATATTTGTCTTACTCATACTTAGATAACTTCACACGTTAGAGCCTCCCGCAAGGAGTGAAATAACACGATTATAGTCAACGCACAATACGAAAGTCCTGCAAGAGATCTGATAGATCTCGTAATGCAACGAACGTGTTAATTTCACTAAAAAACGATACTATTCACTATAAAAAATCAATCCAAATAAAAAAATTATGAATAAAATTGCCTTTCAGTACATGCAATTTCCAGGTTGTTACGAGCTTTCATTAGAGCATAAAACGAAAAAAATAAACTAAATCGACTTTGTTTCATTTTTTTTTTTGATCAAGGAATGTTTATTCTATCGTGTTTTGAACCAAATCATAAACTCAAACATAGATGTATCTGTGACATGTATTTTTTTCCAGCTTAAATATCGTAATTTAACTGAACAAAATTGATTTAAAACCGTCAAATTTGGTATATGAGGCCGTTAAATCAATCCAGTTTAGGTGATTAAATAAACCGAACCTGAACCGAATTCGGTCCCAAGTGGGCCGAAGTCGGGATAATATGGCAAAGTGGGGTTATATAAAGGGCTCTGACGCCGAATGTCTTTGTGGTGTGAACCCTCAGACAATGTCACACTTGATAGATTGTGCAGCGTATGGATCCTACAACCTGCACACAAGACGACCTGAATGAAGCCACGGAGAGTGCCATTGGGGTGTCAAAGTTTTGGTCTAGAAACTTGATTTGAAAAATATGAGACCACCTATGATTTATGGCCTACCTAATAAAAAAGGAATCATCAAAAACAATTCAATATTTAAGGAGTATCCTAGAACCAAACATAAAAAAAAACAGTCGAATTGAAAACCTCCTTTTTTTAAGTCGGTTAAAAATAGAATTGTATTTTGCGGAACAGCGACTCGAAAAAAGAAGATCATTCCCATTCCCACACATCCCATAATTTTATCTTGTACTCAACAGGGCCTCTTGGTGTTGGCCTCGGCTCCACCAATGCCTTTCAAAGGTCCGGGCTACACCCGTCAATAAGTTTAAATAATGTACTATTATAACTTTACATTTTGAAGTAAAAACTGGTGACGTTGCCTTTATATTATTATTTAGAGACATTACTTTTGCCCGCTCCTAAAGATTTACCCTAAAACGTTTCCACGATATTTAATTTTCTGCTAGTTAATCTGCGCTAATATACCCATATGTAACTATAGGGTGGCAGGGCTGGCAAAATGCCACGGGCCCCCGACCCAAGAGGGCTACGACCCAAAAGACCGCAAGCGCAGAAATATTTTTTTTTACATTGCACCTGAGTTATATTATATTTTATTTTACTTAAAAAAATATATCTTATTTTTAAAAGCTTAAAATCCATTAAAGACCATAATACAAATTCAAATTAATCATTAAGAATTTCAACACCTCCCAAACAAAAATGTGTTGATCAATTTTAGAACGCATCCATTGGTTTCTACATTTTTTGTCGCGGTACGTTGGCAGCGCGGGTGAGCATTGACAGTCGGGGAATTCCCTCATTTTGTTCACCAAGAAAGTACTTTTTTCGTGGCGCTTTCGCTAGAGCAAGCTAGCAAGGCTATGTTAGGGGAATCCCGGATTTGCAATTTTTTATTATTTAATAGGGCCCCGTCAAAAGAATTTGCCACGGGGCCCCAAATTATATAGTTACGCCTCTGGGTAACTGCTAATATAGACAAATTTTGAATTAAACGTCGACCATATAACAATTTTTTACACTACCTCTAATTAATGATAAACGATGATGATTACACCAAAACATCAATAAACACCAGACCTAAGCAACGATAACAAGTAAATAAGACCATCAAGTTTATTGGCAACATTCTAAACTGTTAGTAAAAAAACAGTTTAAAAGGTTACATTCCACGAATTTGCTCTGATATCTAGTAACACTAGTGGGCCTAGTGTGGACACATGTTTCAATTGTTAACTGTGTATCCGAAGCTTGCAAAATTTTTGCTCAAGAAACCTAATCTACGTGTTTCTGAAACAAGTTTAGTGTCTTTCTGAAATAAGCAATTTTGTTTCAGAAACAGTTATTTGTTTTGGTCAACACTACCCGTCTTACTACAAAAGATTTAAGAACGCTTTATACATGTGTTTAACATATTTTTCACAGTGAAACAACTGATAAACACATGTCTAAAGCGTTCTTTAATCTTTTGTAGTAAGACGGTACGTGTTTATCGGCATGTTGCTATGTTCCAGTGATGGAGAACACAGAAACAAATCTGTTTTGAAACAGATGTATACGAATGTGGACGCATGTTTCAGTTGTTTATTAAACACGGAGATTACTTACCTCTTCGAGCGATTTATTGCAAATAATTGATGATGTGGACGGCACAGTTTCCGAAACATTGTTCCTGGTAAGCTACGTGGTGTTTCAGAAACTGTGTATCCGAAACATTGTTGCTCAATTAATACATGCATATTGTACTAGCCGATTTAAATAACTGCTGCATATACGTATGACATTCTATTATATTTTTTATTATGCCAAAACCTAGGTAGCATAACTTAAAAATTACACAATGATATTCTCAAAGTAAAAGTGTCACATATTAATTATTGGCCTGTATAACATAATATGTCATTTATTTTTGATAAAATAATAACAAACTTGATGGTCTATCAAACAACTATCTACTTTAGAACAGTTTAAACACCTTTATTGGGGGCATTCGCAATAACATCGATCAACAAACAGCACACTTAACGTTTAAAATCAGTGTTTTTATGTTTTTTTCTAAACCACCATTGTTTTTTGATGCGGCAAATTATTTCTCTTGCCGAATACCTTGATTGACAGTTCAATATTTTTTCCTTACGACTTTTCCATATTTTATTATGGAAGCTGATGTAGTTTTCACACATTTTGTTTATATATTCGGTTATTACTCACGTAAGAGCCGGTTACTCCGACTATAGTTTCAACACATAATAAATAGGTACAGATGGCTGGCTGGCTTCATAAAACGAGCGCTAACAGGCACACATACACAAATACACGTACGTACGAGTACAACGGTTCCAGAACATGTCGGTTGGACGCTTGTCAATACATGTTATTGTCGTTCAGTGTAACAATTGTTTTTCCATTGCCATGTTGCAAAAAACTTTGTTTTTAAATTCTGCATTTATTTTTGGGAAGACTTTATTAAAGAATGAGGCTTTATTATTCTTTAAAATATTATAATAATCATGCCTTTTGTACATACCGTACCTAATCAACGACTCGTATTACTATAATTGTAATACAACTTTTGTAAATTGTCATTAATTGAAACTTCGTCTAAACTTTTAAAAGAAAATTAAAAAAAAGGGAAATTTTTGCACACACGTTTTACTGACCCCAAACTAAGCAAAGCTTCTGATATGGCTGCCAGTATAGTTGATTTGGCAACCCTAGAGCTACGGTTGCGCGTATGTTATTAAAATCAAGCCAACTGGTCTTCTGTAAATGTTTATTTTGTGGTTTTAATGAGTTCGCGCGCGCGGCTTCGTCTTGCATTCCACTTCAGACTGCCCGCACCACGCACGACGAGAGCGGGTGCTGATCGGATGCGGCTTAATCTTACGTAAGTAATTCGTATTTTGTAAAAACAAAATACCTTTTCCCTACTCAGACACCCCTCATTTAACATTGTTCTGCTAGCAGCATCGAGATACAATACCAACAGAGTCACAATCTCGAAGTAAAAACCGTCCGAGCGTCGTTTTACATACCATAAATTATATTGTAATTCGCAATGACACATTTACTTCAATTTAGACGTTATGTCGCTTGCATAGTGTTCAACGTCGCTTGTCTGCTATGTCATCGTAACACTGGCATCGCGCGGCGTTGTAAACGGATCGCGGTCACCTTACAACTAACCAAAAAGTCAGCGTGCGCCGAGTGTTGGTTCGGACATTTTTTGGCACGTTTGTGTCTCTAGTTATTAGTATCTCGATGCGTATATTTTACATTGATTTAATTTCTGACGTTTCGAAAACTGCACGTTTGGTCACAGATAGACGGTCACTACAGAGTGTTCCTATCTTATATAATTATCTACTCATCTCTTCTGCTACTTATCCCTTTTCCTTATCTTTCTCTGACTTATTTCCCTCCTTCCATTTCCATTTAGTTGGTAGTGAACCTGCCTTCTGAGTTTGGGGGCGTGGGTTCGATTCCCACCTAGGACAAACATTTATGTGATGAACATTTGTGTTTGTTCTATATCTGGTTGTTAGTATCTATTTAAATATGTATTTAAAACTATATATGTATGTATATCAGTCTCTGGCAGCCATATCACAAGCTTTGCTTTAAGTTTGGGGTCAGATGACCATGTGTGAAAAAATTACCCGTTTTTTTTTGTCCCGAATATTTTCCCCTTGTAGTTTTCCTGTACTTACAGATGGATGCGGCGGATGTCCTTCCTGACCCTTGACATTCTGCAGCTGCTTGTTGTGAGCGGTGGGGGTGCGCTCGCCTGGGTTGGCTGTGGAGGCGCTGGCGACTGCGCCGGCGCTGCTGCCGGCGGGAGACTTGGCTTGCGGGGAGCTGGTCGATGTTGTTCTGGAGAAGAAACAGGTTTTTGACGTTAACCGGGTGAACGTTAAGAGAGGTGAGTGAAGTGAGGTCTAAGAATCTACTGGGACAAATCAGAGTTTAAACAAATTTATGTTTGTATTTTTGTTCAACGATAACTTGAATTTTTTTTGTAAACAAGTAGTTCAAGTAAATATAATTTTTTAGTTCGTATATAATTTAATCTGATGCAGGGTTTGTAAAGATATTAAAATAACACAAGTTACAAAATACCGTTGGTTAAAGGAAGGGGTTCTTAATGAATCCGAAATGAACTTATTTTGTACAATAATATTAAAAAAATATATAATATACAAAAATATAATATTTTTTTATTATTATAATTATTAGAATTAATGCACAAAATTTTCGACCAAAATAAAATGAATGGACGGGCCATAACCATTGAACTTGCTCAGTAAAAACAAGGCAAAACCGTTGGACATAATATACTTCAAAACCTAATTATAACCAGGTACAGTAAATAAAAAATAAAAAAATAGCGTTTATTTGTGTATTTACACTTCGGGAAAGCACACGAAGGCATAATTTTGTCAGATGTTTCGTTATCACGTAACAATAGCCTCGTGTTGCACTGCCTACGGCTAGAGACCGACTGAAACGAAGTGAGAGCCAGCGCTCATTTTGTAATCTTCAAAAATGCGCTTCTTCTAGGCACGTCCATTCATTTTATTTTGGTCAAAGCACAAAATAATAAAAACCTGAAAAAGCTGCGAGTTTAACCCCATTTTCTTATATATAAACTAGAAAAAAGCTATGTAGGTGAATGTGTATGTACTTTACTCATTCTGTTGCCTACCGTAGTCCTGGAATTCCCAGAAACTAGCAACTAACAGTACTTAGATACATTATTCTGGTAGGTTAATAGCCTAGGCGCGTGTTTACAAGTTATAATGACTTAGGATTGAAACCCACCAGTATCCAAGAATACAAATAAAAAACCGGACAAGTACGAGTAGGACTCGTGCTCTGAGGGTTCCGTTGGACAGAACCCTCAGAGCGCGAGTCCAAAAAAAAAAACTAAGTTGAAATATTGAAAGACAAACTTAACTTTGTAGTTGACTATATTCTTCTATACATTACAACTACAAAATGTAAGTTTGTAATAGCAAAATAATTATTTTTAAATTATTTAAGTTCAAATTTGTAACTTTCGGATTTATTCCTATATATGTGCTATGAGACCTTGCATTTTGCCAAATTTCATGATTTTAGGTCAACGGGAAGTACCCTATAGGTTTTGATTCCCCTGTGAAATCGCAAAATATGCGACATAAACGTTCATATCTTTTGATTGCGTTGACTTACAACTTTTATTTTTTTACAGCCGAAAGAAACCGTAGACCCAAGTATTTAATATAAATTTCAACTTGATACCTTTACGCGTTCTTGAGAAAAAGGGTCTTGACAGACGGACAGACAGACGGACAACGAAGTGATCCTATAAGGGTTCCGTTTTTTCTTTTTGAGGTACGGAACCCTAAAAATACAAATACAAAAATATTTATTTGTCTCTTAATAACAGATATACAAGCTAGGTGAATCTCCGACTCCTATGCTAGGTAGATTACCTGTATTATAGGAGTCAGTTCCTTCCAAGTAATAGTGACAGATATTGACAAAACTAATAACTACATTTAGTATTATATGCATGCACTATTTCTGTGTATGCGTAAGTGTGTAGTGTGAGTGTGTGTGTGTGCGCGCGCGCGCGCGCGCGCGCGTGTGTGTGTGTGTGTGTGTGTGTGTGTGTGTGTGTGTGCGTGCGTGCGCGTGTGGTGTGTGTGTGTGTGTGTGTGTGTGTGTTTGTGTTTGTGTTAATGAAAGAAACCCTATTGTATGTATGTTAAATGTAACAAGTAGAAATAATACATACACATATTACAAAATAGCTGCTCCGAAAAACAATATCCAGTCCAAAAAATAAATTTGTTTGCTAGTCTTGATTTCATGGCAAAAAAAACAGTTTTTTTGCCCATAATTTTTTTCCCTAATTTTCCAATTACTTACCTGGAAAACATTTCAAATTTTTCTTTCTTATAAATCTTAGTTAGAATTAACTGCGAACATGAAAAATTAAACTGGTCAAGTGCGAGTCGGGTTTGCGGACTGTGGGTTCCGTACCAACACATAACTTGTTAGCTACTAAAGTAAAAAAAAAAAGTTATGTAATTATTTTCGGAATATTTACCGTGGTAAGGTTGTGGAATGAGCTCCCAATATTTCGGCGCAGTTACATGCACAATGTTCACGGGAGACTGAAGAATGCGGGTGGTAGGTCGTACAGTTAAAAAATTTGGGTGTAGACATAACAATCTACCCTCTTTCATAGTCTTTTTGCTACGGATATCACTGGAACTCGAACTCGAACCAAAGTCCCGACAAAACACAGTCACTGTATCACTGCGTAGTGATTTTTTTTTGCGTTTACTTTTTGTTAGTATTTTTTCTTCAGTATTCCCGTGAACATGGTGCATGTAACTGCGCCGAAATATCGGGAGCTCATTCCACAACCTTACCACGCTAAATATCCCGTAAATAATCATATAACTTTAGTGAACAACCGTGATAGTATAAAACAGTGTCAAAAAAATGTGTAAAAAGAAACAGTTACATCAACGCCCAGACGGTCACACATCCTAGTACTGACCCAATACAGTGTAAACTCCATGTAACGTCACTTTACATGTTTACACTTTACACGATTTAACGACAAACTCCCTAAAGCGTCGAAATCACTTGGCTTTGGTTGGTTTAGCTTGCCTTCCATACAATGATACACTCTATATAGCATTACACCCACTCTCAATAACGACAACAATTAAGTAATGAAAAGTACCTTTTAAGTTGCCTATATTAGTAAAAACTGCGCAGCTGTGTACGTTCTTTTGTCGCTTTTTTATCCTAGCCCCTAATAAACTCTGTCGGCATCATGCATACCGGACTTTCTAAGAAATTCGTTCTTTTGTTTACAAATTGGGATTGCTTGGACTTGTTGTTGACCATGATTAATAAGTAGGAGTCATGGATTATCTATACGCTATCATATTCTTAGTTGCACATAAACTTTCATAAGTAAGTAAACATTATGACCAGTAAAAGAAAATCATAACATTTTTATGTACATAACTACTAAACACTAGTCTGAAATAAACTTTATATTTCTATAATTCTGATTTTTCTTCTCTCCATTTAACGACAACTCTCTATAACGCTGTAAAATGCACAGTCCCTTCAGTGTCGTTATATAGAGTTTCCACTGTATTTTTATTACGATTTAAGAGTTAGTCCCTTTGTAAAAGTTATTCATAATGATGGGACTATGTAACCTTTTCTGTTTAGTACACCCTTTCCGCGTAATCCAATATAAACAGTGTATAAATATCCTAGAGTTGATTTCTTCAAAGATCGTGATGAGTTTAAGCCCTAAGGAAGTTTTGTTAATCATCATGTACTTACTCAAGTTGTGCTCTGGATTGTAGAGAAGATACGGTGGCGGCACATGGAACAAAGATAAACGATATATTAGTATGGAAACTGACGTGGTTTCACACGTTTTATTATATTATGCGGTAATTATAAAAATACTAGCTGAACCCCGCTACTTCGTACGCGTAGAGCTCAGCTTTCGGCCTCGCTACTACAACCCGTTATAGCCTATGTGTTATTCTAATGTATAAGCTATATTATTGTAAACTTTCATTAAAATCCATTCGGTAGTTTTTGCGTGAAGAAGGAACAAACATCCATACATACATACATACAATTCGCGTTTATAATATTAGTAGGATTATTATAATAAAACCGGCCAAGTGCAAGCTGGGCTCGCGCACTGAGGGTACCATACCACCACATAACTTGTTACTAACTAAAGTACAAACAAATAGTGCAAAAAGACAACATCCCATCAACGCTCAGGTGGTCACCCATCCAAGTACCAGCCGCGCCCGACGTTGCTTCACTTCGGTGAAGAAATTTGGTTTTTGGTATTTGGTCGCACTTGGCCTTTTTTTATTATTTGTTGTTATACTTTAGAGTGTGTGTATAATCATGCCAAGTTTGAAGCTTGTATGTATTACTGTTTTTACATTAGAGCTAATACAAAAATGCGTTAAATAAATACGTTTGTTGTATGAGGACCCACATTTCCTTTTCAGTTTTTGAATTTTATTTTATTTCGTTATTAATCCGCCAGGGTATAAAGGTACATCAAACAAAGAAAAAAAAAAACGTTAATTATTATCACTAATACTAATTATTATGTACTAATTATCACTAAAAATCAAAAACAAGAATATATATATAAATCCGCCATAACAATATTATACATATTATTCTGTGAAAATTACAACTGGCTGTCTATTACGGTTCGATCTTACAGCCGTTAAAATGTAGGACGGACAGACAGACATCGTAGGCTCAGTATTAGGGTCCTGTTTTTTACCCTTTGAGAACGAAACCCTAAAAAGTAATCACTGTCCACTTCCTATAATTGTATACAGTGATGACAATGTATGTCACTAAAGTCCCTATTACTTTTCATTTCCGGGGTAAAATAGAACGAACATTCCACGACGTGCAGGATATGTAATAAGACTTTATTAGAGTGGTGACCTGTTTGGTTACATTTTGTAAACCTACAAAATTTATAAAGACTAGAAAGCTGTACACTTATGTTCTATTCTTCTGTGTCTGCCCTTTCTTCTTGTTTTCTTTTCCCTCTGTATTTCTGCTTCTATGCATTGCTATCTCTATACATCTTTATATTTATACAATAGTTTTGTTCTATTCTTTCTATGCCTTTTAGTCTCTTTGGTCTTTTGTCTATTTTTTTTTATAATAGGCATGATGACTAATATTTTTTTATTACTTCATAAAAAAGCTCATCATAAATAGAGCCATTCAACGAAAACAAAATTAAAATTAGTTCAAAAATAAATAATATATAAGCATTTTAATTTCATGCTAGACAGAGAGCGCACTATACTGAGCCGTGAAATCACGCCTCAGGCGCGCCATACAAATGCTATACTAACACACGCTTTGCGAGAAAGGGATAGAGCATCCCCTCCCTATCCCCACCTAAAACTTTAAACGCTCATATCTCAGAGATTTATCAGCCAATTTAATTTATTTTTTTCTGTATGTGTAATGTATTTAGTTATATTCCTCGCTAAGCCGGTTATTTGTAATAAATTAAACATGAGGACACATGCCTATTATGACAATATCTGTGGATCTAAGTTTTGCTATCTCTATTTCCTGTGTTACTATGCAATAGCCTTGTGTCGCACTTCCTACGGTTACAGACCGACTGAAACGAACTGAGCGCCGGCGCTCATTTAGCAATCTTCAAAAATGCGCTCCTTCTGGGCCCGTCTATTAATTTTATTTTGGTCGAAGTAAACACACGAAAATTGTACGTAAAAGCCAAAGATAATTTATAACATATTGTAGTCCAAATTTCCTTTTGCAAAATGATGCCACGTCGGTCGCGGGGTACAGCTTGTGATTGGAGACTCGACGCGACTCGATGCTTGTGATTGGAGAATCAAAAGTCATTCATTAAATTCGCGCCTATGATTGGACCCGATCGAAATAGTAAGTAGTAATAGTAGTAGTAAAGGATGAGCAGTCAATTGGTTATATTGTCGTCAATTCTGTCATACTCACTAAACTAAACCAATCTGACAGGACTAAAATTATCTGCCTCTCTTTTCATTTTAATACGTGAGAGAAGGATGGCAACGATTTTATAGGTGTCAGATTTAGTTTAGTTTAGAGTACATCAGAATCGATGCCATTGTCATTGGTAAAAACAGACAGCTAGTTGTATAAAATTACACCGATACCGCGCCTGTCTGCATCAAGTAAGACTGACAATCTCTTTTATCGAGCATTTGATTCGAACTCATATAACACAATTTATACAACTACCCTCGTTCGTTTCAGAAAATCGGGAAAGTTTTAGAAAAGTAAAAAAAGTTATATCGTCGAACTTGAACTGAGATTACTTTCAAAGTAGGTAAAATAGAGATGGGGGATTTGTTTGGTCGGATGTTATTGGTTTCTTTGTACAATTATACTTTAGTCGGTTTATGGTCAGTCTAAAGGTTCTGTAGTACTATAAAAAACTAGAGATTGTTCTGTTCGTCTGTCTGTCCGTCTTTCCTAATCCTTTAGTTAGAACCATCTAAGTAACTTCTATCAATGCCCCAAACTATAATTGATAGCCCCGTTAGTCCAGTTGGTAGTGAACCTGCCTTCTCTTGGGGGATTGAGTTTGATTCCCACCTAGGACAAACATTTATGTGATGGACATTTGTGTTTGTTATATATAATTATCTGTGTGTTAATATCTATTTAAGTATGTTTTTTAAATTATATATGTATTTATATCTGTCTCTTGCAGCCATATTACAAGCTTTGCTTAGTTTGGGGTCAGACGATAGAATAAAAAAGAATTAGATGAGTGCATGAAACTTTGCATAATTACAGTTATGGTAAATATCTCAAATCTTTCTGCTCTACTCAAAAAAGTATACTTAAGTAGGTTAACCCACATGAGAAATATGTATGTTTTTTTTTTCTTTGCACCGTCTTTTGGATACCGTTGTATAAGCTAGGGACCCGGGTATAGCCTAAAACTGCTACCAGAACCACCGCAGGATAGGCAGCAGTGTCCTATTAGTGCACTCTGAACAACGTACTACCGCCTGCTAAGCGTGGGGATTATGGCAATACCCCTCTTTAAAAGGGAGGCCTTTGACGCTTACTGCCTGATGTGTGTGTGTGTACAAATGGAGGACTCAATGCTAAGCATTTTCTACCAGTCATCTACAAGAATAGTGATTATCAATAGTGCAAATATGATTGTAAACCTACTGTAAAAAAAAATTACATTCAAGAATAACCGACCGGATAATAATATTTTATGTTCAATTCAGTGTTCTGCCGGATGTTTTTTTGGCCGGACTTGGCACATCTCTAATAGAGAGGAAACCGATTTAACGCCTCAGAGCTCTTTTCGATTCGTATATGTGCTAAAATATTATGGTAAAGCGACACAAATGGTCTCTCTTCCATATCTGAGAAGAAATTATCGTATGGCGCTTGGAAAATACTTGACTCTTTTTTCCTAAGATAGCGGTTCACATAGTTAGTTTGTTTTAGTTAATATGTGGAAATAACATGAATATTTAATACTAGCGGGCCGCCCCGGGCTTCGCACGGGTATATATTATAGCCTATGTCACCCGGGGATAGTGTAGCTTCCCAACAATGAAATAATTTTTCAAATCGGTTCAGTAGTTTCGGAGCCAATTCAATGCAAACAAACAAGCAATTAAATCTTTCCTCTTTGTAATATTATTATAGATAGTATAGATAAAACCGGTCATGTACAAGTCAGGCTCGCACACTGAGGGTTCCGTACCACCACATAGCTTGTTAGCGACTATAGTATGAAAAAATTGTGCAAAAAGACAAAATCCCATCAATGCCCAGGCGGTCACCCATCCAAGTACCGACCGCGCCCAACGTTGCTTCACTTCGGTGATCGTACAAGAACCGGTGGTGAACAGAAATTTGTCACCGACTCGCACTTGGCCATTATTTATTATTTGTTGTTATACTATGGAGTGTGTAAATTTTCTGAACCTTGACTATTTCACTATATCTTGAATTTTATCGAAATTAATCCGTCAAAATTTAATCCTCGGTTAGGTTCCTCAAAACACTCGACCAAGTTAAGGTTGTTATAAATTTGGCTGTCGCCAGTGAACCGAGTTAGGGACAATCAAGATTTATTAGTTTAAATTAATTTGGAATCCATTGAGTTGATTAAGTATAAGTAAGCTTGCGGTCTGAAGGTCGGTCTGTTCATATTGGGGTGAAGTTTTGTTTGTTGTTACGAACGGTAGAAAATACACGTTTTATAGGCCAAGGTAAGAAATGGTACATTACTTTACAAGGGGGAAAAACATTGACTAAGGATGGGTATATACTCGCTCTTAAAATAACAAATTAGGTGAGATAACGTATATGAACAACTTTGTGACAGATAAAGGACGAACATTATTATTTTGTCCGTTTCTTTGTATAGGGTTTTTGTTGTTTGCCATCGACTGATGGCACTTCAGGTGGCAGACAAATTGTGGCGTCGTTGAAAATTACTGTAAAAGACCCATGGAAAGACCTCGTTTGTTTTTTTGTTTGTGACTTTGTGAGTGGATTTAGTGCGCGGTGCAGTTTAATAGGGTGTAAACGCCGTAGTGAACGGAATGAACCGAACATAACCTTTCATCGGTTCAACTTATACTAATGTCGAACTATCCCTATCGCATTTGTATACGCTGAGGACTAGTCGAGTTCGAGAGAGATGACGATACACGAAACAATGGCGGACTCTCTATGATTTTCTGTGTTAACAGTAGCGTGAAATTATAACTCCCCAATATCCGTATATTACCTGTGGGAATCCAATAAATCAATGTGGTTTTGATAAAATTGTGTTTAATATGTTCAATTCGTGCTTAACTTGCTTGAGCGGACAAACCAAATGACAATTGAAATGCTTTTTGTATTTTATTTAATACATTATTAAAAAAGTTGTTTTCCAGTATCTGTGTTTGTTACAATAAATTATAATATAAATATAAATTATGTGACGTCATTGCGGGACAACTCCCAGAGGGCTAGACCTTGTTTTCTTGGATCATGTCTATACCTTTCCTTAGTCAATGGGGAAAACAAACAGATTTTTACTTGCGGTGCTACTTGCGGCGAGCGCAACAAGTGTCGTATTCTACTCGAGGCAATGACCCGAGGTAAAATAACCCGTTTTAATTATTCATTGTTATTACGATATTGTATTGCATTCATCGAGGCACAATTATTATTCCTATAGAGTCACAATCTCTCAGTGAAAACAGTAAAAAAAAAGTCCAAGCGTCATTGTATATACATTGTATCAATTATATATATACTTCATAATGCCACATTTACTCCAATTTAGACGTTATTTCGCTTGCGTGTTCAACGTTAATTGTCCGCTATGTCATCGTAGCTCTGGCATCGCGCGGCGTTGTAGTCAGATCGCGGTTAACTAACCAAAAAGTCTGCGCAATTCGTAGCGTGCGCCGAGTTTTGGTTAGGACATTTTTTGGCACGATTGTGACTCTATATGTATTGTATCTCGATGATTGCATAATATTTTTGGATTTTGCTCTGACATTTGACAGAAATTATATCAACTTTCAAATCAGCAAGTGACCAAAACCGGCCACCTTATATAGTATGAAATATCTTTGCTTTATAACATAATAACGCCGTATAAATTACCAATAAATTAAAATTTTAAAATAATCAAGCGTCCCCAGAGGATTTTCATTAAAATTCCGCCTTCATGCAACTTTATGCCTTGCCGTTACAGTTTACTGCCCATTTTGCTTTGTACACACTTTTTATTTGTGATTTTACGATATTGAATGCCAAAGCTGGCGTTCGCTGTTACAGCGCAGAATATGAAAGAAGCAGAGAGATAATTCGAAAAATACCGCAACGCCTAACGACCAAGCTGTAACCAACCAATGTATCCTGCTCACATACTCAAAATTAGTAGTCAGTTGTAAGTCAGACTGTAAAGTCAGCGTATGTGGGTGGTACATACTTGTACAACCACTTGCTGGCGAGCATCAGAAAAGCAGTTTCAACTTATATTTAAAAATAGAATTGCAATTAATGCTACAAAGTAAAGTACTCAATAAAATAATAATACGCTATAAGTGAGCGATATGGGCCTTTTGGAAAACTCACACAGCGGGCAATGGAGAGAGCTATGCTCGGAGTTTCATTGCGCGATAGAATCCGGAACGTCGATATTCGCCAAAGAACCAGTCAGCGACATAGCTGTTAAAATTTGCAAGTTGAAGTGGCAATGAGCAGGCGACATCGCTCGGAGAACCGATAACCGATGGGGAAGAAAGGTTCTTGAGTGGAGACCACAAACCGGAAGACGCAGCGTAGGTAGGCTTCCTACTAGATGGACCGACGACATTGTGAGAGTCGCGGGCATCTAGTGGATGCAGATGGCAGGCTGTCGTTCAATGTGGAGGTTGAAGGGAGAGTATGTTCAGCAGTGGACGTGTTCTGGCTGATGCTGATGATGTTTATTTATTCTGATTTAATCTGCGTCAGATTTTCCCGGTTGAGGATTGTATTTAATTTTTTTAACACAATCAAGTCTGTAGCATCTTTATATTATTTTTTTCAAAGTATTGATGAAGGAAAAAGTTTGTTCCTTGTTAAATTAATTAAGGGTTGATAAGTCATCCGATACTTCCGTTGAGTTTTTAGGGTTCCGTACCTCAAAAGGAAAAAAAACGGAACCCTTATAGGATCACTTCGTTGTCCGTCTTTCCGTCTGTCCGTCTGTCCGTCTACCCGTCTGTCCGTCTGTCAATATCCTTTTTCTCAAGAACGCGTAAAGGTATCAAGTTGAAATTTATACTTAATACGTGGGTCTACGATTTCTTTCGGCTGTAAAAAAATAAAAGTTGTAAGTCAACGCAATCTAAAGATATGAACGTTTATGTCGCATATTTTGCGATTTCACAGGAGAATCAAAACCTGTAGGGTACTTTCCGTTGACCTAGAATCACGAATTTTGGCAAGAGACAAGGTCTTACAGCACATATAAAGGAATACATCTGAAAGTTATTAATTCGAAGTTATATCATATAAAAAATATTGTTTTACAATTACAAACTTACATTTTGTAGTTGTTATGTATGGAAGAACCTTATTGTCAACTACAAAGTTAAGTTTGTCTTTCAATTTTCAACTTCAGTTAGTTTTTTTTTGGACTCGCGCTCTGAGAGTTTCTTCCAACGGAACCCTTAGAGCACGAGTCCTACTCGTACTTGTCTGGTTTTTATTTCGATAAGTATAGCTGTTATGTAAAGTGTACCAATATGGTTCCCTCCATAATTATGAGTTAATATGTAGAGGATTATTATTTATTAAGTGTTCGTGGATGTGCTCGAGTGTCGGAAATGATATAACAAGGTGAGTGAGTATTTTCATATTGTTACCTTAACTCTATAGTAACCCCTGTTAAATCTCCACCAGTTTACTAGGGCATGACTTGGGCTTGCTGTGACTAACTTTGCTGGAATCTGATTTGTTTGACGATATTAAAAAAAAAAACGGACAAGTACGAGTAGGACTCGTGCTCTGAGCGCGAGACCAAAAAAAAACTAACTGAAGTTGAAATTTTGAAAGACAAACTTAATTTTGTAGTTGACTATAAGGGTCTTCGATACATTCCAACTACAAAATGTAAGTTAGTAATAGCAAAATAATTATTTTTAAATGATGTAACTTCAAATTTGTTACTTTCGGATTTATTCCTATATATGTGCTATGAGTCCTTGCCTTTTGCCAAATTTAATGATTCTAGGTCAACGGGAAGTACCATATAGGTTTTGATTCCCCTGTGAAATCGCAAAATATGCGACATAAACGTTCATATCTTTTGATTGCGTTGACTTACAACTTTTTTTTTACAGCCGAATGAAAGCGTAGACCCAAGTATTTAGTATAAATTTCAACTTGATACCTTTACCCGTTCTTGAGAAAAAGGGTCTTGACAGACGGACAGACGGACAGACAGACGGACAACGAAGTGATACTATAAGGGTTCCGTTTTTTTTTCCTTTTGAGGTACGGAATCCTAAAAAACAATATTTGATACTAGCAAATGCACAAGATGGGATGCCTAAACCGTCTCTAGAGGAAAGAAGGAAAAACGCTGCGCGGAAAGTATTATTTTCACAACACCTGCTCGACAATGTCCAATTACATATCGTGCAACCTCAACGTAAAGTAAAGCATTATCTCGTTGTATGAAAATCCCTAGGGAATAAAGTGATATGAATTTGGAACGTCAAATTCGTGTGGAAACTCGTAGAAAACTCTAAGTAACTACCAACCAAAAAAAAGAATCATCAAAAACAATTCTAAATTGGCGGAGTAATCGCGTAACATACATACAAAAAAAAAAAAAACATACATTCGAATTGATAACCGCCTCTTTTTGGAAGTCGGTTAAAAAATGCCCATAAATATGGAATTGTAAAGAGGCTTGTTCGAAAATCAAACGGATCACCAAAAGCAGAACTCACAAAAAAAAGGTGCGTTTACAAGGAATGTGAAACAAAAGACGGTGTGTGGTGTTGTGATTTTTAGTGAAACTTGGCTTTTAATTTTTTTGCAGGTGTGAAAAGTAGAGTATGCTCCTCTGGAATAAAGCCTGTCTTCGTCGCAGCTTGAACCCCTCGCTTCACTCAGGACTCTATATATCTATATATATCACTATACTACTATATATATATATCTCTATATATCTTTATAGAGTATATTACTCTATATACCTATATCGCTTCACTCAGGACTTTAGAGTCCCTCGTTACGCTCAGGATTCAATATGCCGCCCGCGACGTAAGACACTGCTTTATTCCCTTAGTGCATAATCTACTATTACGTCATTGGCGGAAATGCACTGCACTTATTATTTATTTTATTTATTTTTATTTCAAAGGAAGACCAACAGCCTTAAAAAAATATAACAACCTTGATAGATCCAGAAGCTAATTACAGGTCCTCGCGGATAAAAATTTAACAAGTAACAATTTAAGTGACATTACGCAGTTACACAATATACGATTGTCGAATAAATAAAAATTACATTACAATAGGCTTAAACAAAGAATTCCCTACTCAACAGCTGCCTAACCGCCACAACGCTCATGCAGAATAGATCCAACCCTAAGCGCTTATCGATGGTGTTGAAGTTCTTGCTCACTCTCAACATGTATGAATTACGTCTATAGTTAGTGTAGAATTTTGGTATATTAATAAGAGGACAAAAACGAATAGGCTTATGAGGGGTATTAAGCTTGATCTTGCTTAAAAGCTCAGGACAGTCAATAAGGTTTGAGGTTATTTTAAACAAAAAAGTTATGTCTGCAATCTCCCTTCTTTTAAAAAGAGGTAGTAAGTGAAATTTTTTACAAAGGCTTAAATATTTATCGGAATTATATGGGATTTTAATGCGATAACAAATGTATTTGATAAATTTCTTCTGAATTCTCTCGATTCGCGAGACGTATATTTCATATTGGGGATTCCAGACCTGAGACGCGTATTCCAGTATGCTACGGACAAAGGCACAGAACAAGATTTTAAATGTCTTTACACTTGTCTGAGATAATCAATTGTAAATGTCTTTATACCCAGTAATTACCAAGATTTATATTTTAATGAGCACAATAGTCAACAATATTGACTACACTGCCTCTACCTACCACATCCATATAGAACAATACGCTTTTGTGTCCCTTCTCTTGAGTAATTACTTCTTTGTCCGGAGAAAAAAAGGAACTAAGGAGCCATAGACTAGCCCAAGGACGTAATAAAACCTAATGAGTTGTTACATCCATGACCAAGACTGGTATTGAAATTAAAACAACATTAAAAACTGTTTTTATACGTTCATGTTCACGTTATCTATACTAATATTATAAAGAGGAAAGATTTGATTGTTTGTTTGTTTGTTTGTTTGCATTGAATAGGCACCGAAACTACTGAACTGATTTGAAAAATTCTTTCACTGTCGGGAAGCTACATTATCCCCGGGTAACATAGGCTATATTAAATTTTCAAAAAAAAAGGGATCATTACTAAAACTCCAATAATGTAACCCAAGGTGTAAATAAATAAGATTTACAATTTTGACTTTGCGTGTATGACAGTTCTAAGACAGGACAACGTCTGTCAGGTCTGCTAGTACGTTATATGTTCACTTCTGTTGTTAGTGGGTTTTCCCAAGTTTTCTGTTTGTTATCGAGTATTTTGAGATGCACTTCCGCAGAGCTACGCCTAACCTTCGAACTAATTTGGTCGAAGCGCCTAAGCCTAAGGTGTGAGAGTCGCGGGAATCCGTCCGTCCGTCCGTCTGGAGTCTTCCAGTGGATGCAGATGGCAGGCTTTCGTTCAGTGTGGAGGATAAAGGAGGAGGCCTATGTTCAGCAGTGGACGTCTTCTGGCTGATAATGATTGATCTAGAATTCTAGAATAATATGATCCATAGAATTTTGTTTGAAAAAAAAGAAAACTATAAATATATAATAAATGTTGTTAAAGAAAGAGGATCTTAAAACCTATTCACAAAGAAAATAGTACAGAAGCATTTAATTCCCCCCTACATCACGTCAGATGAACAAAGAGGTATTGTGAACCCGAGGTATAGACGTCAGCAGAACGTCTGGCTTTATAAAGATACCACCACACTAGTTCTTAAGCTCATTGCAGACAATGATCAGTTAACTGGCGCGAGTAATACTTACGCAAGAACTGCGTACCGTCAGCAACAAGCTTTAAACATAGCAGTAGGCTTAATCCCAGATTTTTAGACCCAGTTTACGTATGGTTCCATATATTTTAGTAAAGCGCCTACAGCGGAAACGCGGAGGAACTAAAATCGGTAGTAATCGGCGGTATAGATTGCTTCACTCTAATACGAAAAAAGTTTTCGAAAACTATCAAAACTTGTACTAAGGGTACTGACATTTATTGAAACATACGTAGATAAAACACTGTTTTAAACTATCACGGTTATTCACTAAAGTTATATGGTTCTTTACGGGATATACCGTGGTTAGGTCCAGGAATGAGCTCCCGATATGACATTACCACGGTAAATATCCCGTAAATAATCATATACGTAGGTAACTCAATCCCTCAGTCTGTCTGTTTTTGTTTTTGTTCCTGTCCTTCTATCTGTCCCTCTCTCTTTTCCTCTGTCCTTCTACATGCATTCTCTATCTTTCTTTCTGTTTCTTTCCACTTGTCTCTGACTCTCTGTCTCTCTGTTCCTGTCCTTTTGTCTCTGCCCGCCCTACTACCTCTATCCCTGTCTATCTACCTCTGACCTTCTTTCCCTGTCTCGCTGTGTCTTTAACTCTGACTCTGGCTACATCACTATCATCTTTAGCGTGTCCCTTTGCCTCTATCCCTCTGTATCTGTCTTAAAGCTTTTGTCCCTCTATCTTTTTACATTGGTCCCTGTCCCATTGCCTTTTTTTCATTGTCTGTATATTTGTTACCTTTTCACTGTTGAACGTCTGAACCTATCTTAACAGAGGTTAAAGGAAGTAATGCATCAAGAAATACCGGTATGGATGGTTATATAATACTTCCATAAATCCTACTTCGTTAAATTTAAAATCCTATCTTTGACATCAATATACATATTAGAAATTAGCAAATTCGTAAAAAAATACCCTGACTTATTTAAAAGAGCAATCGACAAGCCGCGTAAAATCAGATCACAATATAGACATAAACTTATTGAACCGAAATCTAATCTAGCAATTCATAGTTCTGGCCCTACATCTATGGCTGTAAAAATATTCAATAAACTACCAAATAAAATAAAAGACATAGAGAAAGAAAACAGCTTCATTAATGTTCTCAAACATTTCTTGGAATCTAAATGTTACTACACCCTGGACGAATTTTTCAAGGATAACTTCGACGATGTACAAATAGACCGTTCCGTTCTTTCTGTTGCCATACCCTAACAGGGTCATATGTACTACTTGTCATTTTAAAAATATAAACATGTTATTTAAGGTTTGCATGCATACATATGTCGCAATAAACATATTGAGTATTGAGTAGAATATTTTTTACAACACATTTGCTCAAAAAGTGCACTTACGAAGCCTGAATACATCTTTCGAAAGTTAAACATTACGCATCATACAACGGAGCGTGCTGTAATGAATTTGTCCGCACGCTCCGTTGTATAGCACCGTGCGTGTACTTTACGGTATTTTTTTATTTCCATTTTTTGTTTTTTTCTCGCAAATGTGTTGTAAAACGTTGTATGGCACACGTGCGGATTGGTTATTACAAACTCGTGACTATGGTAAGCCCTCGACTTCGTCTCGGGCTTACATTCGTCTACTCGTTTGTAATAACCAACTTTCCGCACTTGTATCATAAATAACTATTATACCAGAAAAATGGAGTACATACCTAAGTGTGAATGCACCTTTACAGACGCGTATACGGCATAGGCATTTTCTTTGTATTATAGGATGACAAAAAGATGGGTATGATAAGTTTCATAACAGCATAAAAGGTATTTCACCTTGAAGAAAAATGGTCAAAGGTAGGTAGGTATATCACCTAACCTTGCCCTAACATCTCTTTGCTATTATGCAAAGAAGTTATGGGAAAACGCGGCGAGGTAGAAAATGTGGGAAAGTATGTTCTTTCCTTGCTAGCCCAGCAAATAAATTGGAATAAAACGTTTATAAGTTTTGCTTTTTACACACGATAGAACGGCTTCTCCGTTCTTCGTAGAAACATTCTTATTTTAGTCTTACATTGAATTTTGTTTTGCTCTCTCATTAGCCGATGTGGCGAGATAAAGTTAAGAACAATATTATGTTTTAACAGACTGGGGACGAATCGCGAGTAGGAAACGAGACGAACCAAGACTTTTTGATTCGAAAATTCATCAAAATGTTTTAGGGGCGAAACGGGCATAAAATTAGGGCTGGAACCAGTTTTTATGCGGTACAAAACTCTGGAGGACGAATCGCATAAATAGATATTTTAATGATTATCTATATTTATATGATATTTTTTATAGTGATTAATTTTTGATCTCTTTATTTTCGTTAATTGATTACCTCTCTTTGTCTTTTAAATTTATAAATTTTTGATGCTAAAACATACCATTATTTGCGACGCGTGACCAAAATGCTGGCGTGTTTCTAGCTCAACGCATTAGCATTGCCATTCAACGTGGTAATGCCGCCAGCATATTGGGTACGCTGCCAACTGGTAGTGGCCTTGAGCATTTGGATTGTCTTTAGACCTTCAACGGTCTATGGGCAGTCTAAATGTATTTGTAGTGTTAGTTTTAGCTTGTATTTTGTTTAGTTATTAAAGGCACTTGCCCAGTAAAAAAAAATCATTTCTATGTTTAATTTTGTTTTATTTTCAACCTGGTGGATAACTGGTCTAAAATGCTTACTAATAATAAGTCCTCCATTTGTGCATTTTCACATTTTATTTGTTATTTTGATCATATAATATATTGCACTCGGTGATCTATACTTCTATACTAATATTATAAAGAGAAAAGATTTGTATGTAAGTATGTTTGTAACGAATTGGCTCAAAAATTACTGGACCGATTTTAAAAATTCTTTCACTGTTGGGAAGCTACACTATCCCCGAGTGACATAGGCTATAATCTATACCCGTGCAAAGCTGGGGCGGACCGCTTGTATATTATAAGTATTCTTACTAGTTTTACAAACGCACACTTCAATATTGAGCGGCACACAACTGCAAACGAAATGATCAAATGGACGACCAAGGGCTAAAGTGGAAACTATAATAATATATACATGTACAACTTCCATTTATTTCTTCTGAGTTTGTATGTGAGCAATTAAGTATTAAATAAGTAAATAAATAAAAAATATGACATTGTTTTTGGGGTTGAAGAAAACGTACACCCATAAAAAGGATGTTACAAGCTTCGACTAAAATAAAATGAATGGACGGGCCCTAACTATTGAAATTGATCAGTAAAAACGAGTCAAAACCGTCGGGTATATACTTCAACACCTAATTATAAAAATGTACAGTATATTTGTTACAAAATGTAGATCCCGGTATTATTTGTGTATTTACACTTCGGGAAAGCATATAAATGCATAAATTTGTCAGATGTTTCGTTATCATGTAACAATAGACACGTGTTGCACTTTCTACGGCTAGAGACCGACTGAAACGAAATGAAAGCCGGCGCTTATTTTGTGATCTTCAAAAATTCACTTCTACTGGGCCTGTCCATTCATTTTATTTTGGTCGAAGGTTACAAGGAGAATAAATTAACATAGGCACGTTAAAGCAGTATTATCGTAAAGACCGATCTCTTAAAGACAATCTTCCGTCATAGTAGATAGATATTCTTCGCGAAGAAAACATACCATTGTTAAACGGATATTTCTAACCGGTTTCAAGCCAATTTACTTTCAGCTTAGTTTCAGTCCCTCAATGTTTTTTCCTAGTAGGTTCTCATTTGCGACAAGCGACACTCAACAGGCTCGGCTTGATAACCAGCTGTGTGATTGCTGATCATATCAGCTAAATAAATTATCGTGAAGTTTTGCCCTCTCAGGGTTAGATTCATTATATAGATTGGCAGGATTCCAAGTTTTCAAGATAAAGGTTGCCAAACAGGTAAAGTTTTATACGCGACTAGCGGTCCGCCCCAGCTTCGCACGGGTATAGATATATACCCTATGTCACCCGGGGATAGTGTAGCTTCCCAACAGTGAAAGAATTTTTCAAATCGGTTCAGTAGTTTCGGAGCCTATTCAATGCAAACAAAAACAAACAAACAAACAATCAAATCTTTCTTCTTTATAATATTAGTATAGACTAATACAAAATACTCAACCGATGTTTATATGGGACCAAATTATTCTTTCAAATAAATAATTATATTATCAATTAAAAAACCGAGTAAAATACGCAATATCGGTTTCAATTTATTTGTAAGTAGTTTGATAATGGTATTTATATACACGAAAAATATTTAAAACACAGTATTTAAAAACTAAAACTATCACTACCTAACCTACCTAATTATTATATACTAGCTGACCTGACAGACGTTGTCCTGTCTTAGAACTGTCAAACACGCAAAGTCAAAATTGAAAATATAATTTTTTACACCGTGGGTTAAATTATTGGAGTTTTAGTAAGGATCCCTATTTTTTTTAAAAATATAATATAGCCTATGTTAACCGGGGATAGTGTAGCTTCCCAACAGTGAAGGAATTTTTCAAATCGGTTCTGTAGTTTCGGAGCCTATTCAATGCAAACAAACAAACAAACAAACAATCAAATCTTTCCTCTTTACAATATTAGTATAGACAAATTAAAATAAAAAATAAATTATAAAAATACTAATCTAAAAGCCCCAAAAAGTTGGAGGGAAAAGTGGCCAGAATGCTGGCAGCCACGCTAGATGGCAATGCAATTTATTTGACCAAGTAAGTAGTTTTAAGTTTTATTTTAAAACTAGCGACCCGGCTTCGCACGAGTGTAATTTACGTGCAAGTTGCTAGTTATATATATAAACCTTCCTTGAAAATGTATCTAACTGATGGTGAAAACGCATCAAAATCCGTTGCGCGGTTTAGGAGTTTTTTTTTTTTGTTTTTTTTTTATGCCATACGTGGCAAACAAGCAGACGGGCTGCCTGATGGTAAACAGTCACCGTCGCCTATGGATACTTGTAACACCAGAGGCATCACAAATACGTTGCCGACCCTTTAGAACTCTATTAACTCGCCTTTTGAAGAACCCCATGTTGTAACTTCTCGGAAACACCGTAGAAGGTAGCTCATTCCACATTTTGCAGGTATGAGGCAAGAAGGATCGTGTGAATCGCACAGTGTGCGATTTCCACTGATCTATGATGTGTGGATGAGCCTTCAGGCGGTGGCGGCTAGTGCGATGGTAAAACTGCGACGCTGGCATCAGATCAAACAGTTCTTCAGAACACTCCCCATTGTAAATGCGATAAAAGATACAAAGAGACTCAACGTCTCTGCGCATGCTGAGTGGCTCAAGGTGTTCAGTGAGCTTGCGTTAGCTGCTTGAGTTAGCGGTCATACAGACATACAGACAGACAGACGCGGACAGCGACTTTATACTATGTAGAGATAGAGAAGAGAAGAGAAGAGAAGAGAAGAGATATATGTAATTTTCTTAAAGCAAACAGTGTTTTCTTAAAACAGTGTTTTGTAATTTCCTTGTTTAATTAAAAATATAATATACCGGTTACTTGGATGGCAATATTAATTATGTTAAATATTATTATGTTTCTTTAGATATTTTGATTTAAAATATATCGGTATTTTGGAGCCAACCCACTGAACCGATTTTGATGACATTTCTATGAGACCAATCTGAAAGTAAATAGTAGTAAAGCGAGTTGAGAACCTCCTTCTTTTTTGAAGCTGGTTAAAAATGGTTATGACCGCTGCTTTAGTTAAATTCGAGGCTCTCACTACTTACTAATTCATTGTTGAAAACTTCCAGAAAATCAATGCGACGCCGTTTCCGGAATACGAAATGAATGCCACTGTTATGCCGCGAACATACCGTGCGAACGAATGCGAATGAACGAAAACGTAAATAGATAGATTCAATACGTAAATAATAGATACAATTAAGTACTGGGATGGAATGTAAAGTATACCACGAACCGGAAGACGCAGCGTAGGTAGGCCTCCCACTAGATGGACCGACGACATAGTAAGAGTCGCTGGCATCCAGTGGATGCAAAAGGCAGGCTGTCGTTCAGTGTGGAGGTTAAAGGGGGAGGCCTATGTTCAGCAGTGGACGTCTTCTGGCTGATGATGATGATGATGATGATGATGAAGTTTATATTAGTGAAAACTTGTTTTTGGCTTTTGTGGGGTTATTTATCTCATAATATCTACTGTTGGTTAACAGTTGTTTGTTTTCCATGTAAAATATAATACATTAATCTAAATATCGAAAACTATTAATAAAAAACTTCGCTGAGGTAGCTGTCTACGGGTAAGGCTCAAAAAGTTACCGACATCACCGTGTTGAATGACCAAACTTATTTGGCCAAGGTAAGCGCAAACTCTTTGGTCGCCCGTTACGTCTGCGACGCGTCTGGACAGCTCTTTCACTATTAATTTATTATTCACACAGTGATTATTCACTAGCCGACTTGACAGCTGTTATCCTGTCCATATTTAAATAAATTTTGTTATTGTATTGAGTACATACAAAAATTGTAATGGTCTTAAGTACATACAAAAATCACACAGAAAAAAGAATTTCAAAAATTCCCGAATATCTTAATTTTCCGATTTGAGTTCAATGTGACGCCATCTTTCGTTGAATATTTCACTACTCAACAAAAGATGGCGCTACTTGGTTCCAACGCATTTTCATCAAACTGTTTCGTCGCTATCACATCATGTAAATCATATTCAATAGTACGTGGAAGGCATGGTGATTAGTTGTCTATACCCTCTCTGTCCGTAACATAGAATCCGTCACGTGACTTATAAAGCGTAGCTCGCCATCTTAAATAGTATGTAGCCTTTGGAGCCTTTTACAGGTCCATAGTACATTAAAACAGTGTATACACCATTGATGTAAGTAAATAGGGGGAAGATACGGGACAAACTCCTTGACATGGACCGCACAAATTGGGCTCCCGGGCACAATCGACTTCAGTCACAATCGAACTGGCGTTTTGATAGCACGTGAATTACTTGTCAAAACTGTGTTTAAATAAAGCTGCAAAAATGACTTCCTGTGTTTCCACAAAGTGCACCATTAGTTTGAAGACAAAAAACAAGTTTCCCGGCATTACTTTTCACTCGTAAATACTTAAAAACAATTTATTTTATTTTATTCAAATGTCACTTCTATGGTCCAGTGTAGTGTCTAATGGAGCGGTGAAGTTGACGTTTACAGTGTAGACGTCAACGTCGCTGCTGACTCGAGTCGAAACAGAGCCATATTTATTGGGTACAATGTCTGGACGTCACGCGTCTTCCCCCTTTTTAAAACAGTCATTGGTATACACCCTGCAATTTGCCGCCCTGTCAAAAATATAAATCTGTTTCGTTCTGATAACAACAATTTTGGCGTATGAGTAAAGAATGTAACATTTTTAATTCGCTTATGCTAAATTAGTACTACTTTTATGCTACTAGTCCTTATTCTTTGCAGTCCATACTTCGTATAGTGTCCACACCAATTTGTTCATTCGCGTTCGGTAGGGTTCGTTCGTGGTTCGTTCACTTTCGTTCACAAGCTGTACACGCATTACTCTCCTAATCGTAACGAGTAAACTTTTCCAGTTTACCAACTTTGTCGATTACAAAATTAATAAGTACGGTTGTTATTCAGTAACTACAATCCCTGCTTTGGTCGAGTATCAAAATGATTCAAGTTTACACAAAACAGTGGCAGTAAGTCGAAAGGAGGTCATTATACTATATTATACTATCATTATAGTTATCTATACTAATATTATAAAGAGGAAAGATTTGATTGTTTGATTGTTTGTTTGTTTGCATTGAATAGGCTCCGAAACTACTGAACCGATTTGAAAAATTCTTTCACTGTTGGGAAGCCACACTATCCCAGGGTAACATAGGCTATATTATATTAATTTTTTTAAATAGGGATCCTTACTAAAACTCCAATAATGTAACCCAAGGAGTAAAAAATAAAATTTACAACACATTTGCTCAAAAAGTGCACTTACGAAGCCTGTATACATCGTTCGAAAGTTAAACATTACGCATCATACAACGGAGCGTGCGGTAATGAATTTTACCGCACGCTCAGATGTATAGCACCGTGCGTGTACTTTACGGTATTTTTTTAATTTCCATTTCCATAAAAATTGTTTCATTTGTAGCCTTTTTTCTCGTAAATGTGTTGTAAAACGTTGTATGGCACACGTGCGGTTGGTTTTTACAAACTCGTGACTATGGTAAGCCCTCGACTTAATAACCAACTTACCGCACTTGTATCATAAATAACTATTTCCGTTCTTTCGTGGGCAAAAACATTTCTTTATTTCTTCAATAAACACTTGTATTTAACCCAAACATGGGAAATCTTTTATTCGGCCCATTTTACATAAACATTCGCTTCCGTAATGAAAAATTCATGCAAAGATTGTGAAGAAGTAAACACGTGTTTCTGTTCATTTCATCCCTTCAACCCTTGTGTATAAAATACATCCCTGTATTTAAACGAGGCGAAATTTTTCATAACACTTTGAAATTTACATAATATACGAGACCCTACTTAGCCGCGATGGACAGAAAACAGGCTTGGAGTAAGGGTAAAGATTGTGGGCTCAAAAATCGTAACTTAATATTTAAGAACCGTATTATTAAATGCAACTTTAAGTTTTTGGTATCTAGATTTTCGGGCATAAAATGGATTTGACCGTTACTTGTTTATTTTGTGGCAGTAATTAAAGGAAATCCACTCTCAGCTTTATCTCCGAGAGTTTTATGAATAACTTCTTTTGTAGATTAGTGATATAAATTTAAATATTCGGGACATTATTGCACACACGGTCTTCTGACCCCAAACTAAGCAAAGCTTGTCCTGTAGCTGCCAGAGATTGATATATATACATATATATTTTAAATACATAATTAAATAGATATTAACACCCAGATATAGAAGAAATAAAAATATTCATCACATAAGTGTTTGACCTAGGTGGTTATCGGACCCACACCCCCAAGTGCAAAAGGCAGGTTCACCATTTTTTTTATTTTAAAATTAAATTTGTTTAAATGTGTGGATGATTTCCAAAATGTTAAGCTGTTATATATTCATTAAAGAAATATGATCTATTTATTTAGTTTATTGGCACACAAAACAAAATATGGTCAAAACAATTTAAACTTAGAGTATTTATACAATTTTAAACTAAACCATATTCCTAAATATGTATACACAACATGTTTTTATAATATAAAATTTAGATACAATAATATTAAATAATAATAATGGACCCGGGTATGTCCTAAAACTGCGACCAGAACCACCGGAAGATAGGTAGCAGCGTCCTATTAGCACACGGTGAACGTTCTGCGATCCCCAAGCCGTCTGCTAAGCGTGGGGATTATGACAACACCCCTCTCTAAGAAGGAGGCCTTTTTACAACTGTGGACGTTTAATGGCTGCTGATGATAATGATGAATATTAAATAAACTTAACTACTTTTATTATGGACCGTAAAAACAATGTTTCGTACATGTTTCCACATAGTTTTTTATTAAAAATATCAATATAATCATGGTGGTCTTTAAAAATTTCATTGTATTGGCGACACATTCTCACTATTGGGTTATAAAACTAATATATAAAGATTAATATAAATAATAATAGTAATATATAAATATTAATATATATATATAGTGTTAATATATTATTTATTACGACAATCAAATTTTCTTTAGTAGCCAACAGTGCTTTGTCATCCATACTAAAAGTCAATGCAAAATCACAGCTTATGGTTTGGGATAACTGTTTTAAAATTGAGTTGTGGGATTTGACCCAAACCAACAAGGCAAGTTAAAAAAAAGTTGGCCGACACATCCGGGCAATAATTATGAAGCATGATGGCATAAGAGTGTCATGCCGTTTGCCGTCAGTTATAGTCCAAGTCAGTTTTACTACCAAGGCGCACCAATAGGAATGTTTCACATCAAGTCTTGACCAGAATTCGCCCCCTTTTCATCCTTAATCCGCCCTTGATCTGTATCAAGAGTTTGACCGTTAAGTAAACTTTTAGCATAAATATAATTCATACTTAGTGCTTGATGAAAACATTAAGAGTTGTATTAAAAAGTAAGCCCATAAAGTCGAGTAGCTGTGTCTGAGTTAAGCTTTACTTTTAGGGTCTGTACCACAAAAGAAAAAAAGAAACCCCTATAGAATGACTTCCTTGTCCGTCTGTCCATCTGTTTCCATCCCATATAAGTACCTATGAATAAAAATTAATTCCTTGGTCATCATCATCATCATCATCAGCCAGAAGACGTCCACTGCTGAACATAGGCCTCCCCTTAGACCTCCACACTGAACGACAGCCTGCCATCTGCATCCACTGGATGCCCGCGACCTGAGGGATGACGTGAGCGATGACGTCGGTCCATCTAGTGGGAGGCTTACCTAAGCTGCGTCTTGTGGTTCGTGGTCTCCACTCAAGAACCTTTCTTCCCCATCGGTTATCGGTTCTTCGAGCGATGTGGCCTGCCCATTGCCACTTCAACTTGCAAATCTGAGCAGATATGTCAGGGGCGGATCCAGGATTTCAGTTTGGGACGGCATTCTAACAAGGTTCGAAGGAATCAAATCGAAAAATTGAGTCGAATGTATGGAATTGCTAGGTATTGGGGGGGGGGGGGGGGGGGGCATGGATCCGCCAATGAGATATGTCGGTGACTCCGGTTCTTCGGCGAATATCATCGCGGATTTTATCGCGCAAATAAACTTCGAGCATAGCTCTCTCCATTGCCCGCTGTGCGGTTCTCAGTTTTACCAAAAGGCCAGCAGTTAAGGACCACTTCTCTCTACCATCATGTCATCACTGGCAATACATATTAAAAGAAAAAAAAAAGATTAACACATGTGCGAAGCCGGGGTGCGTTGCTAGTTCATAATAAAGCTGGCTCCACAAAACAGAGTAAAGAAGTTGCTCCGTTTATTTTTGCCCTACTTTGTCCACCGATACTTTGCTCCCACGTCCTACGCTTTGCCCCGGTTTCGCTTTGGTAGTCTGAACAACAGTGCTTCCGCTGTTAGACTATTATGTTTCAAAGTAGAGTGTGCGATATCTTTGAGAAGCATACAAAATCATCGTCAGTCGGTGACATTACCGAACATTCTGGGATAGACGCTACCGGAGGTTGGGTTATTTTTATACTTTTCAACTTCAAAATTTGTCACGTACCTGTAAGTTGTGGCTTACCACCTTTTTGGTTTTCCTCCGAAATATAATTTGGACTGCTTCAAACGAAGGGTGAATAAAAGGTAGGCAACGCACTGACAATGCCCCGGGTATTGTAGGTGTCTATAGGCGGCGATGACCACTTACCATCAGGTTGCCCGTAGCTTGTTTGCCACTTCTATTTAAAAATAATAATAATGAATAGACGGGCCCAGAAGTAGAGCATTTTTGTAGATTACAAAATGAGCGCCGGCGCTCACTTCGTTTCAGTCGGTATCTAGCCGTAGGAAGTGCGACACGCGTCTATTGTTACATGATAACGAAACATCTGACAAAATTATGCCTTCGTGTGCTTTCCCGAAGATCCACATCAAAAAACCGCTATCTATTTTTTGTAACAAATGTACTGTACATGGTTATAATTAGGTGTTGACGTATATGTCCAATGGTTTTGCCTCGTTTTTACTGAGCAAGTTCAATGGTTACCCGTCCATTCATTTTATTTTGGTCGAAGCTTTTCAACAGACTTAAAAAAGGTTCCCAGCTATTTAAGAGCCTTATTTTAAGGCATGTAGTTAATTTTCAGAAGAAATAAACTGACTTCAAGACTAAACCTACATAATTGAAAAAGAGATTGAAAGTCCCTATCAAAACTTTTGGTGGAAGAACCCAAAAACCAAAAAGTCATCTGCATATAGTATATTTTTGGTTTTTGTTGATTTTTTTCAAAATGGTCTAAATTAACTTCGATAAAATTTATATGGGAGTTTATACCACCTCTGAAGTATGACCTAAACAAAAAAGAATCATCAAAATCAATTCATAATTGTTGGAGTACCTAATCGCGTAGGAAACATAAAAAATATTTAAAAAAACATACAGTCGAATTGATAACGTCCTCCATTCGTCGGTTAAAAATGAAAAAATATTACCGTAATAATTGTCAAAACGAATATAAAACAAGTAAACAATAACATTAAAATTGTTTATTTTATGTCAGTAATTTAACGAAATCTACTCTCAAACTTTCCCTCCGAGAGTTTTATGAAAAATCACTTTTGTAAATTGGAGGTAATAAATAGATTATGTAGAATTTTCCCAAAGATTTTTAGCAAATAATAAAATAATTTATTACAGAAACTGAATTGTCAATAGATCTAATAAAGTCAGAACGCCAAAACTCAGTTTTCCTTGCCTTTTTCGTCACAAAATGTAAAAGGGCTCGTAAGTTTGATGTTGCCTATCCATATCTGTATAATTCACGCTAAAACTCATTACGCGTTAGTAAAACACACCTTAATTAACAGCGACAAACCACATTCGTGGAATGACTAAATTAAACTGAACTCCAAACTAATAAAGTAGAATTGGGCTTGCTAACGAGCGGGACTGGAAATGTTATACTGTTACTATGTACAAACTGAATAATTGGACTTTTCTGTTTAGATACCTTTATTAAGTAAATATAACTCACCTAATAAGCATAATAAGATCGCCCCGAACTGAGACCTCACGATATTCAAGTTTTTACTTCACCTACACTAAGGTACATCCGCTCCATAGTTTTCCTACCTACCATGATCTTGATTGAAAAATATGACAGTTAACGGCTACGATAATCAACTGACAATCTTCACTTCACTCATACTGACATTATTTGTACAAAATAAGTTCATTTCGGATTCATTAGGAACTCCTTCCGTTAACCAACGGTATTTTGTAACTTTGTTATTTTAATATCTTTATAACCCCTGCATCGGATTCATACATATATGAATTTAAAAATTATATTAACTTGAACTACTTGCCTACATAGTTTTATGAAGATCGAATGAACGGTACTCAAATTATTATCGTTGTACAAACATACAAACATAAATTTGTTCAAACGCCGATTGGTCCCACTATAGACTAGACCTAGGGCCGACAGTAGTTAATGGCGTCCACCTCGAAGTTGTTCAAGAGTACGCATACCTAGGACAAACTCTGCAGTAAGATAAGATCAACTTCGAGAAAGAAGCCAATAGAAAAATTCACCTGGGATGGGCAGCATTCGGTAAGCTCCGTCAAGTCTTCACGTCGTCCATACCACAGTATCTTAAGACAAAGGTCTTTGACCAGTGTGTCCTACCCGTTATTACTTACGGTGCGAAGACGTTGACACTCACGGTTAAGGTGGTTCACAAGTTTAAAGTCGCTCAGCGAGCAACGGAGATATCTATGCTTGGAATTTCTATACGGGACAAAACTAGGAACGAAGTGATTCTACATAGAACCAAAGTTACCGACATAGCTCAAAGGATTAGCAAGATGAGTGGCAAGTAGCAGTGAGCCGGCCACATTGCCCGAAGAACCGATAACCGACGGGGTAGACGAGTTCTGGAGTGGAGACCACGTTTAGGCAAACGTAGTGAAGGACACCCTGTGGCCAGGTGGAGTTGCGACCTACGTAAAACAGCGGGTAAAAGCTGGATGCAAAGAACTGCCGACCGAGCTCAGTGGTGTGTATTAGGAGAGGCCTATGTCCAGCAGTGGACAAGTTAGAGGCTGATGATGATGATGAGACGCTTGACCTCACTTCGCACGGTCAAAAAGTTTTATAGTTCAAATGTTTCAAATTCGTCCATTCGCGTCTGCGACAGACAGACAGGCCTATAAACGTTGGGCACGTGTATAATTTCCTCTATTTCAACTCCCAAAAGACAAATGTAGGGAACCCTTTCGTTAAATTAGTTCTACCTTTGCGTTTTGACGGTTTAATAAGGATAATGCGTTTTAAGGGCGGATTTATGGGCACAGGAATAGGGTTCATATCTTTTAATGAAATATACATTGGGATAATGAAATTCTAAGGTACTCTCGTACTAATATTGTGAATGCGAAAATAGCTCTCTTTGTCTGTCTTTCTGTCTCTTTCCGTCATTTTCTCTGTCTGTATCTCTATCTTACTGTTATTTACCATCTCTCGTCTCTCTGCTGTCTTTCTGCGTGTCTCTCTGCCTGTCATTTGCCTGTCTCTCTGCCTATCTATCTTTCTGTACTCATACTCATACTCTCTGTATGTCTCTCTTTCCTTTCTTTAACGTCTCTCTAACTATCTCTCTGTCTATCTTTCTGGATGTACCTCTGACTTTTGTTCTGTGTATTCTCAGGCTTTTTATTTCTGCTTTTGCTGTCTTTCTGTTTGATTGTCTTTATTTCCCTATTTGTATTTGTGTGTCTCTATCTAGTGCTTCTTGATTAACTTTTTTTGTCTCCCTCTTAGTATTTTCTGTCTTAGCTTCTTTATTATTTTATTTTGTCTGCTTATGGGAAAAATTACCCTATTTTTTTGGCAATAATCATTAGTGATGATATTTGCCAAATAAAAACTTTAAAGATTTGCGAGTTGAAGTGGCAATGGGCAGGCGACATCACGCGAAAAACCGATAACCGATGGGCCGATGGGAAGAAAGGTTCTTGAGTGGAGACCACAAGCCAGAAGACGCAGCGTAGGTAGGCCTCCTACTAGATGGATCAACGACATCTCGAGAGTCACGATCATCCATTGGATGCAGATGGCGGGCTGTCGTTCAGATTGGTGTTCTAAGGGGTAGGCCTATGTTCAGTGCAGTGGACGTCTTTTGGAGATGTTATTTAGTGAGCATTATAATAACAGATACATTTTATCTTTAAAAAAGAGCGCAGGAAAACTGGAAAATTGCAAGGGAAGTTGCGGAATGTAGCTAGTACATACACAGCAGTTTTGAATATAATTAAAATAAAGCGTACTCCCTCACGACCTGCGTATGTCGGTGAATTCACATTTCGTTGTACTTACAACGTATTTGGTAACTCCCTTTTACAGCTAGGTTTACACGTAATGGCGGTACTAAGCCGAAAGGATGTCATTGTCCTCGTCCTTATGAACAACATTACTTGGAGACCAATTTTTTCAATTATATCTTCTAATGTAACCAATCATAAAATCGCAAAAAAATCACTTGTTCGCAATTTGAACATATTTTATTTATTTATTGATGTTAATAATAGGCTTGCAAACTCGCCTGATGTAAAGCGATGATGCAGTCTACGGGGGAGCACAATTGCTAGAAAAAACCGATTCACTCGTGATTTGAAGACACCCAGATTGTAACTATCGGGGAACACCAGGCAGCGTATTCCACACACTAGCAGTTTTTACAATAAAAGTGGAATCAAAGCGCTTTGTACGGGCTTTCGGAATATCAACCATAAAGCAGTGTCCTTTTTCGTGCCCGCTCTGTCAGTCCGATAGAAAAATGTGTAAGACGGAATTAGATCGTGCAGATCCGATGCACACTCTCCGAAATGTATCCATAAAAAAACCGATAGACTAGCAACTTTACGTCGATGCTCAAGACTAAAAAGCTTAGCCTGAACTAGGGATTCGTTGCTGATGAGCCTCTTGGCACGTTTCTGAATAGACTCCAATGACCAGCTTAGGGCATATACTTAGCTGATCCATCCCAAAGGTGAGAGCAGTACTCCATGCACGACCGAACTTGTGCTTGGTAGAGTGAAAGCAACTGTTCCGACGTGAAGTACCGTCGCACTTTCGATAGGATACCCAGCTTTTTGGCAGCTAATTGAGCAAGAACTACGTGAGGTCTAACAGTGAGATAAATCAGCGTTTAAACAAATGTATGTATGTATGTATGTATGTATGTTTGTTCGACGATAGCTTGAGTACCGTTCATTCGATCTTCACAAAATTTTGTAAGCAAGTAGTTCAAGTAAATACAATTTTTAAGTTTGTATATGAGTTAATCCGATGCAGGAGTTGTAAATAATAAAAATAACAAAGTTATAAAATACCGTTGGTTGAAGGAAGGAGTTCCTAATGAATCCGAAATTAACTTATTTTGTACAAATAATGTCAGTATGAGTGAAGTGAAGATTGTCAGTTGATTATCGTAGTCGTTAACTATCATATTTTTCAATCAAGATCATGGTAGGTAGGAAAACTATGGAGCGGATGACTAATAGGTGTGGTGTATTCTCCTATATTTTAATATTTGTATTCAATATATAACTAATTTTATGTTTATTTATGTTGTGTTGTCATGTGTTTGTCCTTTTAAGCGGGTGACAGTCATCAAGATTAAATCACTATCAGAAGATCTTCAAGACCCAAGACTTCACCGATCAACTTCACAAATAGGGATCCCGCCACCAATAAACCAGACAAGCTCCAGAATATTTGCCTACTCGACTCTAACCTACTCGACTCTAAACAAGACATTGGCAAGTTGTGGCAATACCGCACGAAGCCACGAAAAATAAATTGAATTGAATTGAAGTAAAAATTTGAACATCGTTAGGTCTCAGTTCGGGGCGAAATAATACCATAATTACATATTTATCTACGACTAGGCACGACCGTTCTATGTAGCCTGTATAATTAATGTCACCAATACAAACATCTTAGCCCGCTCTACCTACATCTCGTCAAACACGCAATATGTCATTAATCAACTATAGTACACGGTATAACCATTAAAGTTATTAATTTAATGAATTCATGTCAACGTGTAACTCGGGAATTACTTGATGACTGACATAGAGGCGTTTACATTTGTCTAGTAATCCATCGTAGACCGCATCATCGCTAGTGGCGGTCAAACGAAAGGTATAAAAAGGTATAGGTAAAGGTATAGGTAAAGGTAGGTAAAGGTATAGGTAAAGGTAGGTAAAGGTATTAGGTTTAGGTATTTAAATAAACCAGCCAAGTGCAATTCAGGCTCACGCACTGAGGGTTCCGTACCACCACAAAATTCAATAACGAAATTACTAGTTTTAACTAATGTCTGGTAATGAACAGAAACTTGTCACTGACTAGCACTTGGCCATTTTTTATTATTTATTGTTATACTTTAGAGTGTGTACTATAATCATGCTAAGTTTGACCCTTGTAGGTGTTACCGTTTTTACATTAGAGCTAATACAAAAATACGTTAAAAAAAATACGTTTGTTGTAAAGCCGTAAAATTACATATTCTGTGACAATTTCAACTGGCTATCTATTACAGTTCGTAAGATATAGCCGTTAATAGGTAGGACAGACAGACGGACGGACAGACAGATAGACATCGTAGGCTTAGTAATAGGGTCCCGTTTTGGCCTTTTGGGTACGGAACCCTAAAAACAATTTATCGTTGTTAAAATATTATGGCAACCGTCAGTGCAAATAAGTAAACGAATATAAATAGTGAAAGCACCTTAACGTCGTATTAACCTAGCGTAGCGTAGCGTAGCGTAGCGTAGCGTAGCGTAGCGTAGCGTAGCGTAGCGTAGCGTAGCGTAGCGTAGCGTAGCGTAGCGTATAATTTTCGTACTTAATCCTCTTTTAACAAGATTTCATAATTTATTACTTCTTTTTAACTATGTAGTTACTTGTAATTTATTTACTTTAATAATTTGTAAGCGCTTATAATCTCACTAAATAAAATTGAATACATGAATATTTGAATCTTTATCTTTAAATTACACTAGCGGTCCGCCCCAGTTTCGCACGGGTATATCCTTACTAAAACTCCAATAATGTAACCCAAGGTGTAAAAAAATAAGACTTACATCCGTTGCCAAGCCCGGATGCGTCTCGTTTTGCACTACGGGCCAACGCGCGGCGCGCACGTGATGACAACGTGAAATCACGTGAATCTCACGTGAGTAATTCCCGTGTAATATAAATAAAAATACATACATAAACTTCACGTTAGTTCATTTTCATAAGAAAATCATACAAATTTGATATGTTCTTAATAAGCCCTTTCTTTTGATAACAAACCAAGATGATATATTACATCAAAAAAATAATTTTACATGGGATTATAGGTTCGATATCTTCCATATTGGTTTTAGCGTAACGTCTTATAGTCTACTAGCTGACCTGACAGACGTTGTCCTGTCTTAGAACTGTCAAACACGCAAAGTTAAAATTGTAAATCATATTTTTTACACCTTGGGTTATATTATTGGAGTTTTAGTAAGGATCCCTATTTTTTTGAAAATATAATATAGCCCTTGTTTCCCGGGGATAGTGTAGCTTCCCAACAGTCAAAGAATTTTTCAAATCGGTTAAGTAGTTTCGGAGCCTATTCAATGCAAACAAACAAACAATCAAATCTTTCCTCTTTATAATATTATTAGTATAGACTAGCAACGCATCCGGGCTTCGCACGGATGTAAGTCTTATTTTTTTACACCTCTGGTTACATTATTAGAGTTTTAGTAAGAGCACATTTTTTTTTGAAAATATTATAATGCCTATGTCACTCGAGGATAGTGTAGCTTCCCAACAGTGAAAGAATTTTTCAAATCGGTTCAGTACAAACAAACAAACAAATAATCAAATCTTTCCTCTTTATAATATTATTTATATAGTATTATAGTATAGATGAGAGACAGGAGGAGTATTAAGACGCGTCGATTGACACCTTTTTGGTCAAAATATGATAATGTTCGGGAGATTAGAAGGAACACATTAAAATACATACAAAGCCTGTCAAATTCATAACCCTCCTTTTGCCGTAGTCAGGTAAAAGCGTTACTTGTTCAGACTATCCAAAACTTGTTGTACACGATGTTTTCGTGAGTAAAGGCTGGATTCCTGCACTAATGAAAAATACACTGCGCGAAAACCAAACCACGTCTCAAAGGGATTGTATTTCCGCTTTTTCCAGGGTTTGTTTGTTTTTTGTTTCAACGCGGAATACGGATGTGTCAGTTCTTGTACTTTTTACGAGCCTTTGTTTAACTTGCCCTGTTAGTGTAGGACAAATCTTGCATCTGAATGTTAGACCAGTTATACTCAACCAAATGAACTGAAATTTGGCAAATCATTTATTTGTTTATTTATTACTAGCTGTCCGCCCCAGCTTTGCACGGGCATAGATTATAGCCTATGTCACCCGGGGATAGTGTAGCTTCCCAACAGTGAAAGAATTTTTCAAATCGGTTCAGTAATTTCGCAGCCTATTCAATGCAAACAAACAAACAAACAAACAATAAAATTGTTCCTCTTTATAATATTAGTTTAGATTAAATATTGCACATGTTCTTGTAAACTAGGTTAAGTAAGTGTACTGGTTTAAAAAAAAAAGATTAGGCTTGCGCTTGACCGCCAACTCGCCTGATTCTAAGCGATGCATGACCGAGACACACCGAGACCGTATGGTCTACGGTGGAGCACGCTTGCCTAGAAGTAACCGATCCCATTCAGACAACGCATTTCACAGACTAGCTGTTCGCACAATAAAAGTGGAATCAAAGCGCTTCGTTTGGGTTATTTTGTTTGTATTGTTATTTTTCTCTTAATTTGCTTTTTCGCGGGCGCCATCTTGAGTTCCTTTACACCATGTCAACTGAAACGTCACATGTCGAAATTCATTAAGCCGTTTAAGCCACAGAAAAGACAAGTTTTTTTTTTCTTTTCTGTGGTTTATATTGTAGGGTGTGACAAAGAAACCAACATACATACATACACTCAAAAAATATAACCCTCCTTCTCGCGCAGTCGAGTAAAAAGGTAGCAGTCAGTCTGGTAGGCTATTTGAACTCAACAACTAAGCTATCATTGGCATGATGTTCTCGCTCGTTGCAAAAATAAACAATGAAAGTATAAAGTAGGTTTAAAATATATCCCTTCAATTAGCCTGTCACAAAGTTCTTTATAAAGTTTGTTCGAGTACGAATATTCGAGAAAGATCTCGAAAACTCCTCACAAAATTGTGATAAAATAACCGAATGTAGGTACAACCTTAAGATCCACAAAAAGTGGCCACACTTTGGATCTTAGGGAAATAATCTTTAAACAAATTGCTCTCCAAATAAAATTACATTTTAACGCAGGCACGAGCTGTCGCAAATAAGAAACGACGGGAAAAATACTTCAAAATACATGTATCAATATTATTTTATTCTTTGTAGTGGCACAATGTTTCTGTTTTGTGGTTTCTTGAAGTCGGTATTTTGAAAATATAATTTATTACCTGTTTACACATCCATGCATGAATACCTTGTTGTTATGACTCGAACAAAGCGCCTGAACAAAACTTATAAGGTGACAGTTTGTAATATTCTAGCGAAATTGGTAGACGCTGCGTGCACAATTATCCGTATTATTAGAGCTGGTATAAAAACTACTGAGAAAATTCAAGATTTTTACAACACATTTGCTCAAAAAGTGCACATACGATGCCTGTATACATCGTTCGAAAGTTAAACATTACGGATCATACAACGGAGCGTGCGGTAATGAATTTGTCCGCACGCTCAGATGTATAGCACCGTGCGTGTACTTTACGGTATTTTTTTAATTTCCATCATAATTACATAAGAATTCCACAAAAGAGTTTCATATTACGAGAATAAATAAGCTGAATGATCAAACCTCCTTGGAAGCGCTTTTGCTCAATACGTTTGTCTCAGTTTAATACTAAAGAGAAAATGAGACGAACGATGTAGTTCTAATTTTCACCACGTGATAGTGGTGCTATTTGCATGTTCGCGCCATTTTCTTATTATATTATACAAACTATTGTTGTGACTGATATTAAGTTTTAACAAAATAATAAAATTGTTTCGTTTGTAGACTTTTTTTCTCTCAAATGTATTGTAATACGTTGTATGGCACACGTGCGGATTGGTTTTTACAAACTCGTGACTATGGTAAGCCCTCGACTTCGTCTCGGGCTTACATTCGTCTACTCGTTTGTAATAACCAACTTACCGCACTTGTATCATAAATAAAAAAAAAAATGGGTCCCACAAAAAATTCATTAGATAGTGATGGATGGTTTGGAAAAATATGGAAAAAAACTGTTAACATTGGTTAACAGTTTTTTTATGTTTATTTTTCTTTCCGTAAGAACCTTTTACAAAGTATTAGAAAACTAAAAAAAATAAAGATGAATGAAATCGGTAGTCGTTCTGAAGTTTAGCGTGACCAAGGTAAATAGGGATTCATCTATACTTCTATACTAATATTATAATGGGGAAAGATATGATTGTTTGTTTGTTTGTTTGCATTGAATAGGCTCAGAAACTACTGAACCGATTTGAAAAATTCTTTCACTGTTGGGAAGCTACACTATCCCCGGGTGACATAGGCTATAATCTATATCCGTGCGAAACTGGGGCGGACCGCTAGTTATTATATATAATATATCTATGTTTACTAATATTATAAAGAGGAAAGATTTGATTGTTTGTTTGTTTGCATTGAATAGGCTCCGAAACAACTGAACCGATTTGAAAAATTCTTTCACAGTTGGGAAGCTACACTATCCCCGGGTAACATAGGCTATATTATATTTTCAAAACAATAAGGAGCCAATTACTAAAACTCCAATAATGTGACCCAAAGTGTAAAAAAAGAAGATTTACAATTTTGACTTTGCGTGTTTGACAGTTCTAAGACAGGACAACGTCTGTCAGGTCAGCTAGTAGATTATATAATGACCATCGATGATTAAAATATTTTTGACAGAGGTTATTTCTACAAAGCACATCTGATAAACACTTTAAGTTCGCGGCGAAGCTTCTTATTTGCGCCAAAAATGCGCAGGTGAGCATTTCTCCAATTCGATTTAATCTACAAAGAGGTTATAAAATGGAGTGGTTCCTAAGAAGCCCACTTTTTGGGTGTTATTTGATTACTGAAACCAATACCTTGTAAGGTAAAGTGAAGTAGCGAAGCCAAGCAACCAGTAGAAAAAAAAACCGGCCAAGTGCGAGTCAGGCTCGCGCACTGAGTGTTCCGTACCGTCACAAAATACAGAAAGTAGTGCAAAAAGAGAACATCACGCCCAGGCGGTCACCCATCCGAGTACTGACCGCGCCCAACGTTGCTTAACTTGGTAGTGAACAGAAATTTGTCACCGACTCGCACTTGGCCGTTATTTATTATTTTCTGTTATACTTTAGAGTGTGTACTATAATCATGCCAAGTTTGACGCTTGTACGTTCAGACGGAAAGTTTATATACGTACGAAGACGCGGGCAACAGCTAGTTACATACACGTACAAGTACGGAAGATTCACTCCGTTAAATCATTTAAATAAGTAACGACTCTTGCTACTACACAATAAAGTGCATTTCAGGACGTGCGAGCGCTAACTACCTACAACTATATTAACCTAGAAGTTGCCTCTCTGTCTATCGCGTACCTACTCTTGTCGCGTTATCTCTATCGCGCGGCAGGTCCGACAAGTCGGCTACTTATAGCTTCATGCCTAAAGTGCAGAGTGCGCCAGGCCTGGTAAGAGCCAGACACAGAGCAGGGCTGCGTTCGAAGGTTCGACGGTGACAAAATGTATATCTATCTATACTAATATTATAAAGAGGAAAGATTTGATTGTTTGTTTGTTTGTTTGTTTGCATTGAATAGGCTCCGAAACTACTGAACCGATTTGAAAAATTCTTTCACTGTTGGGAACCTACATTATCCCCGGGTAACATAAGCTATATTATATTTAAAAAAAGAATAGGGATGCTTACTAAAACTCCAATAATGTAACCAGGGCCGTCTTAAGTCTATTCTGCGCCGGGGTGCGGGACTCAGCCTGCGCCCTCGTTTTTTTTTACACTGCAGCGTGGCACGCGACCGACGACACACTGCAGTATGAAAGGGGTCCTAGTCAACCAAGAAAATACAATACACGTAATTTTGATAATTTATTTATTTATTACTCTAAAAAACAAAATTAACTTAAAACTTCGATTACTAAATATCTATTTATTACATGTACATACACATACATCAAACAAACTCAATTTTTGTTGCTTTTGAGTTGGCAAAGATTTTAATTATATCATTTATTTTTATAACAATTTTGGATTCTATACTTATAATAGCTAAGTTTGTCAGTCTGTCTTGGGTCATGGTTGAACGAAGATAATTTTTTATTAATTTTAATTTTGAAAAGGATCTTTCACCTTCTGCTACTGTTACAGGCAGTGTTAAATATATACGCAGAGCTGTTGAGATATTGGGAAATGAGGAAATTAAATTATTAGAATTTATATAGCTTAAAATATCAGTGGGAGTACTTGTTGATGCATTGGGAAAAAATATTGGCAACAATTCTAATTCATTATATAAATCCTCCCCGTCAATATCAAATCTATTTTTAAATGTTAGTTTTTCTTGGAGCCGATACAACTGAGATTTTTTTTCTTGCATCTCTAATTTATTCCAGCATTCAAAGTTTTGGAAGAGTGAAAAAACTGAATTGTGTTCCGTCAGCAAATCGAATCTCTCATTTAATTTCGAGATAGCAGTTTCCAGTAGAAAAAACTAAAAACATACTTTAAATTTGTTGGTTGGGTCTAAAATGGGCTCATCTGCAGCCTCGTAATCAAAATGTCTTTTTCGGGGACGTGGACGAGCAGTCTCTTTAAATTCTGTTTCACATTCTAATTCTTCAGCAATTAATTTTGCATCAGATAACAACTGTTCAAACGCGCTATCGGTGCGGTATTTCTCCAAATCTTTTTTAACCAGATTAATCATTTTGGTAGCTTCTGAAATAATTACGTCCGATTTTTGTAAATTTTTGCTTACAATATTAATCTTTAGTAAAATATTGTACCATATAACTACTGAACATATAAATATATAAGACTTTAATTTGGCTATTATTGAACTCGCTATGTTTTTTGTGTCGCTGTCATACTTGTTATTTGTAAAAATATAGTATAATGCATCATACATTTTATCCATGTTAAAACGGAGTGCTCTAAGAGCATCAAATCTACTTTCCCAACGCGTATTTGAAAGAGGTTTTAATGTCAAAGTATGTATCTGTTTCATAATTACATCCCAGCGTGATGTGGATGCTGAAAAAAATACATAGATTTCTTGGACAATACAGAAAAAGTTTGTAATTTCCAATGAGCTTTTAGCGGCGTCATTTACTACTAAATTAAGGGAGTGAGCAGCACACGGTACGTAAAAAGCACGAGGATTCATGTCCAATATTTTTTTTTGGAGGCCTATATTTTTCCCCCTCATATTGGCCCCATTATCATAACCTTGGCCTCTCAAATCATCTAATTCAATATCGCATGATTTTAAGAAATCTAACAAATATGTCGCCAACCCTTGTCCGGTAGTATCAGTTACAGGTAAAAAACCTAAAAAAAAATCTCGTACCTCAGCGCGTTTTGTCGATGGATTTAAATAAATAAACCTCACAATAACAGTAAGTTTTTCTTGGTGTGAAATATCAGGTGTGCAATCTAGAATTACAGAGTAGTATTTACATTGCTTCAGAAGACTAATTATAGTCGTTTTAATTTTTTCAGCAATTATACTAATCAGTTCATTTTGAATGTTATGACCAAGATAATGTGGCATGCGATGCTGAGCTCTTTGAATTCGAGCAATGTGTTCTGATAGTGTACTATCAAAATTAGATATACTCTCCACCAACTTTAAAAAATTACCATTATTTGGGTCATACAACTTCTCGGTTGTGCCCCTAAATCCTATATTTTGAGCTGCCAAAATTTTTATAATTTCGATTATCCTTTCCAAAACTGCCGTCCACCTTTTTCTTTCGCGGTCTACTTCAGTTTGATTTACCGAGTCTACTGTTTGCCCTTTCAATAAGTCATTTTTTAGATCCAAATATTTTTTTAAAGAACATTTGTGCCCTGAACTTTTTTCATGTCGTTCTATATTTCTCGACAAATGCCCCCAGTCTTTGTAACCAGTGGGGGCATTAAATGCAGTGACATTATTATTAAATAGCTTACAGTGAAAACAAAATACAGAATCAGTAGATGTGGAATATACAAGCCAAACTCGATGAATAATTTCGTTGTTTTGTAACTTTTTAGTGTAATATGTATCTGAAAACGACCTCATGTTACTATCTGAAGGATAGTTGTTTTTTTTTTATCTGAATCGGTCCACGTTCTGTTAAAAATAATCTTAAATTATCGGGTATTACTTGCGGCCAGAGAGCAGGATCATTCGCGACATTTTCACAAAATCGTACATCTGGTTCTGTTGCTGATTCGTTAACAATTGGAATTGGTTCACTTGGAGTAAGCGAGCCAGGCGAGGTACTGGTACTAGTATGAGCTGGAACTTGTGAAATACTCGTAGAAGTTTTCTCTTCCAAGTTGACTGTCTCTTCTAACTGTAGGGTGGATGTTGACGAAGATGTACCTAAAAAAACACAAGATAGTCAACAATTTGTGTAACCAAGTGTGGTAACAGGGCCACGCAATAATATTTTAGGACATTAAAAACAGCGCCTTAAAGTTATGGCGGGCAATCGGGCATAGTCTAATCCGTTAGTCCGGGTGAGCGCGCTCAGTGTGGAATTGCCGAGGCGCTTACGCACGCTCTATGCGCAAACAGTAAGAAATTAAAATACTTTAGTTGCGATTGGCGGATCTCGCCTGCGGCTACTTCATGAAAAAACATAATTCATAATCCCCAAAAACAAATCACATACACACAAGCCATATAAGTACAGATAATAAGTACAGACAGTCCAGTCCACTGTTAGACATGAGCCTCCAAAACTATGGGGTTATTTATTGCCATAATCTCCACGATTGGAACGCGTGTAAGACATATCACACATTACAAAAATTTAACACAAGGTCTGAGAAGGTATGTATTTAAATAAATATTGCACCTGCCGGGATTCGAACCTGAGACCTTTGGCACAAGAGTGAGTGTTAGTTACTAACCATTGTGCCTTCCGGTGCGCAATCCGCAAAAAACAATTAATTAGATATTGTCATAATCATAAAAACCTACGTCTTTATTTAAGACTCATTTATTAGGTATACAGTTACAGGACTTATACAAAGAAGTGTAATAGTAACAAGTAGCTAGGAACTTAGGGATCGAACCAAGGCAGGATACACCAGCGACTTCTATCACTGATTTATGCCACTTCAGATGTTTTACGAGTATTTATGGTACCAACTTCAACTGACTGAACTTACCAGGTCGAAAGAAAGAGTCAATCGGAGAAGTTAGCTTTTTAATTTTTTCTTCTTTCTCCAGTTTCCTTTTTCTATTTTGAGCACCCGATGGTTTCTTTTTATCCCCTAATTCGGCCATCTACAATAAAATCAAATTTCTATTTAGTACTTTATTTTTCTTTCTATAATCTAAATAAAGCAAGTAGTTTTTTATCAATCACTAATATTAAGGTCATTAAGAATTTGTATTTTTGCAATTATAAACAAAACAGTCATGACTCTCTCTCATAAACAAACAAATGATGTGATGATGATGTGATGATAATGATTGCAATGTACCTAACACCAACACTTAAAAAATAAAATTGACTTACCTTTACATTTTTTCTCTAACAACTTCCGTGCTAATTCGCCGGTTGTCGCAAATGAAATGAGCTAACGAATTCAATTACTTAAAAGAAGAAATCAGATCAATCACTGACCGACACTTACATAGGCGCCGCGCGCCGCACTGTAAATTCAAATGAACTTACACCTAATTGTAGTGGTTTAAAGATCATTTCTCTTTAAGTGCGAGCGCCCGGGCGGCTATGTCAAAGGACGCAACAGACGTACAGGTGCCGCGCCGCGCGCCCATTTCAAATGAACTTACACTCTATTGACTTAAAGATCATTTCTCTTTAAGTGCGAGCGCCCGGACGGCTATGTCAAAGGACGCAACAGAAGTACCAGTGCCGCGCCGCGCGCCCATTTCAAATGAACTTACACTCTATTGACTTAAAGATCATTTCTCTTTAAGTGCGAGCGCCCGGACGGCTATGTCAAAGGACGCAACAGAAGTACCAGTGCCGCGCCGCGCGCCCATTTCAAATGAACTTACACTCTATTGACTTAGAGATTATTTTGCATGCTTCAAGTGCGGGCAACCGAGCGGCAACGTGTCAAACGTACATACATACACTCTCTTTGGATTAGAGATTTTGCCACGCGCGTGCTGTATTAAATAAAATTGTTATTTGTGTATGTTATGTAGTAATGCGGCATGACAAGCGCCGAAAGCGTAATAAAAGTAAAAAAAATATTATTGTTGATGACTTTTTTTTTTGCTTGCGCATACATATTTGTCGTAAGTAACAAGTATTTAAAACTGTGCAATGGCGTTAAGTTTAATGAAATACCAAAAATTCAGCGCTCGACAGGCGCCCCCGGGCGCTCCGCGCCCGGGTGCACCGCACCCCTTGCACCCCCTGGTAAAGACGGCCCTGAATGTAACCCAAGGTGTAAAAAATTTGTTTGTTTGTTGATTTTCAATTTTGTCTTTGCGTGTTTGACATTTCTAAGACAGGACAACGTCTGTTAGGTCTGCTAGTTTTATATAAAACTGCCCCGCCCCAGCTTCGCACAGGTATAGATATATAGCCTATGTCAACCAGGGATAGTGTAGCTTCCTAACAGTGAAAGAATTTTTCAAATCGGTTCTGTAGTTTCGGAGCCTATTCAATGCAAACAAACAAACAATCAAATCTTTTCTCTTTATAATATTAGTATAGAAAAATATTAGAAACGCGAAAGTTTGTATGTATGGATGTTCGTTCCTTTTTCAAGCTGTAACGGTACAACTGATCGACCAAATTTTTATATTATCGCATGGGTATAGTTCAAGAGCCAGAGAGTGACATAGGCTACTTTTCATCATCATCATCACCATTTTTCATCACTAAGCCGGTTTAACCGCGGGGCGCAGCTAGTAAAAAATATAATAAAGCCTTTTTATTCTGACAATAGATTTTTGATACCCTACAAGAGAGAAAAACCATCATTATATCACAGCCAGCAGCTTAACCTTTTTACGAATGCCTGCTCTTTACTGCGCAGTTTTTGGTAATGTTATGCGTGGAGATTACAATGAAATATCATTGGGCTTTTAAAAACGAGCTTGAGCCTTATACGTGAAAAAATTACGCTTTTATAAATTTTGGCCTCTTGACACAAATTCTTGACATGAATCGACACAGATTCTGTTCATTGTAAAGCCTCATTAACCGACTTCAAAAACGAGGAGGTCCTCAATTCGACTGTATGTATATATTTGGTATGTTTGTAACGCGATTACTCTGCTAATCTATATCTAAACTAATATTATAAAGAGGAAAGATTTGATTGTTTGTTTGTTTGCATTGAATAGGCTCCGAAACTACTGAACCGATTTGAAAAATTCTTTCACTGTTGGGAAGCTACACTATCCCCGGGTAACATAGGCTATATTATATTTTTTTAAGAGGGATCCTTACTTAAACTCCAATAATGTAACCCAAGGTGTAAAAAAATAAGATTTACAATTTTGACTTTGCGTGTTTGACAGTTCTAAGACAGGACAACGTCTGTCAGGTCAGCTAGTTATAAATAAATATTCGGGACATTTTTGCGCACACGGTCATCTGACCCCAAACTAAGCAATGCTTGTGATATGGCTGCCAAAGACTGATATACATACATATATAGTTTTAAATACATAATTAAATAGATATAGAACAAACAAAAATGTTTGCCCTAGGTGGAAATCGAACCCCCCCAAGCTCAGACAGCTCACAGAAAGTTCACTACCAACTGGACCAACAGGCTATCTATATAGCTCTATATAGCTCTCTAATAGATTTTGATGATTTTTTTTGACCATACTTCAGAGATGGTTCCATATAAATTTTATCGATATTGATTTAGCGCTTTATGAAAAAATCGCCAAAAACAAAAACAATTTATATATTTTATAATATACGTCAGATGTGTTTTATACTCAACAAGGCCTCTTGGCCCTCAATGCCTCTTAAAAGTCCGATCTAGACCCGTAAATGAAAATAAATACAGCGAAATAGTAGGCAGCGCACTGAAAATGCCCCGGGTATTGTAGGTGTCTATAGGCAGCGCGGCGGTGACCACTTACCATCAGGTGGCCTGTAGCTTGTTTGCCAATTATTCTATACTAGCTGACCTGACAGACGTTGTCCTGTCTTAGAACTGTCAAACACGCTTGTTAAAATTGTAAATCTTATTTTTTTACACCTTGGGTTACATTATTGGAGTTTTAGTAAGAATCCCTATTATTTTTGAAAATATAATATAGCATATGTTACCCGGGGATAGTGTAGCTTCCCAACAGTGAAAGAAATTTTCAAATCGGTTCACTAGTTTCGGAGCCTATTCAATGCGTTTGCATTGAAACAATCAAATCTTTCCTCTTTATAATATTAGTATAGATAAAAAAAAATATTCAAAATATTTGCTTCATATGACAAAATGCATAGTTAAACAATAAAACAACGATCACAACGAATGGTAGCAATAATTGCCGTCACAGCCCCAGAAAAAACACCACTCTCATAATGAATGTTGCCAGTTAACATGAAATAATAGCAACTTTTCCTTATAAATTGGCTCCGTAACGTTTATCGACGTACATCCCATTATTTATTACCCTACCTGAAGTGGGTCATGAAAGGTTAACACATTATGGGACTATGGGTCTGTTGAACAAAACGTACGGTACAAACTTACTTCTAAGTTCTAATAAAAGTAATATGAAGTTACCGACCCCCGCGTCCGTACCGTTGCACTACAAACAATAAAAAGAAGAAAAAAAATCGGCACTGAGGGTTCCGTACCACCAAAAAATACAATAAGGTCATCTAAGTAACCGAATTACCAGTTATTATAACGCCTTACATAATAGTGGAAGCAATTGCTACTCAGCTACAGTTAATATTTTTTTAGTGTTTCTTATTTAATTCGCCGTAACATTACATATTCTGTGAAAATTTCAACTGGCTATCTATTACGGTTCGAAACATACAGCCGTTAATAGGTAGGACAGACAGACTGACGGACAGACGGATAAATGGACAGACGGACAGACGGACAGACGGACAGACGGACAGACGGACAGACGGACAGACGGACAGACGGACAGACGGACAGACGGACAGACGGACAGACGGACAGACGGACAGACGGACAGACGGACAAACAGACACCGTAGGATTAGTAAAAAAGGGTCCCGTTTTTACCCTTTGGGTATGGAACCCTAAAAATAAACATTCTGCTCACAGACTATCAGCAGGTCTCGTCATAATGGCGTCGATTCTGATGTACTCTAAACTAAACTAAATTTGACAGCTCTAAAACTGTTGCTATCCTTCTCTCACACATTAAAATGAAAAGAGAGGCAGATAATTTTAGTCCTGTCAGATTGGTTTAGTTTAGTGAGTGACAGAATCGATGCCATTATGTGTAAAACTAAATCCTAACACAAAGTCTTTAAATAGGTACATAACATAACAATCCATCCAACGACCGACTTTTATCAATCCATGAAAGCATAAATTCCATTCACAATAATAATAAAAAGCGTGATTTTATTTTATTTCTCCCTGATCCTATCAAGTTAACTACTTTCCGAGGTTAATTTGTCGCCGGCGAGGCGGCCAGCTGTAAAATACTGTTGTTTTGCGGTTTTCTGGAGGTCACCTTTAATAGCTTTAAAGAAATTACACCTAAGTAGTTATACTCAAGTAGTCATACAAGTTCGATCGTGCATGGAGTACTGGGGGGTCAGACAAGACCCACTTTCTGTTAGCGTTAACCACTGACGTATATAATAATATAGTAAAAAGGTGCATACCTACAATTCATTACTGCGCACAAAATGGCTTCTATTGCTAGGGTCGCGCCACAAAATACAACACACAGGCATGTTGAAATGCAGTTTTCCAACATCCGGGCGTAGTTTTATCGGTAAATTCTTCGTAATTATCTCGCAAATTTTAATAATACATAAAATAAACAACCATTTGACAGCAAAACTACCACGAAACTCAGCGCACAAGATGGCTAACATGGCACTTACCTACAGCTGTCACTACGGTGTAGAAAAATGCAGCGCATCCATGTTTTTTCTAGCTCGATGGCGTTAACGCCTGCTTAAAGATGAAATTGTACGACAATGACAATATTAGCTTGAGATAACATCTCTTAAGCTAATGTCATTGTCAATGTCATTTTCATACAATTTCATCTTTCCGCAGGCGTTAACGCTAACAGAAAGTGGATGTTGTCTAACCCCCCTGCTCTCACCTTTGTGATGGATCAGCTAAGTGCCAGCTTGAGGCATTGGAGTCTATAGAGAAACGTGCCAAGAAGCTCATCAGCAACGAATCCTTAGTTCGGACTAAGCTTCTTAGTCTTGAGCATCGACGTAAAGTTGCTAGTCTATCGGTTTTTTTTCGGATACATTTCGGAGAGTGTGCATCGGATCTGCATGATCTAATTCCCTCCTGCCCATTTTTCTATTGGACTGCCAGAGCGGAAACGAAAAATCGACACCGCTTTATCTATACTAATATTATAAAGAGGAAAGCGGGAGAGGCCTATGTTCAGCAGTGGATAGTTAGAGGCTGATGATGATGATGAAAGAGGAAAGATTTGATTGTTTGTTTGCATTGAATAGGCTCCGAAAATACGTGCTGAACCGATTTGAAAAATTCTTTCACTGTTGGGAAGCTACACTATCCCCGTGTGACATATACTATATACCCGTGCGAAGCCGGGGCGGCCCGCTAGTGGTTCATATTCCGAAAAATCGTACGAAGCGCTTTGATTCCACATTTATTGTGCAAACTGCTAGTCTGTGGAATGCGCTGCCTGAATGGGTGTTCCCCGATGGTTACAATCTGGGTGTCTTCAAATCACGAGTGAATCGGTTTCTTCTAGGCAAGCGTGCTCCAACGCAGACCGCATCATCGCTTAACATCAGGCGAGATGGTAGTCAAACGCAAGCTTATTATTAAATTAAAAAAAGAAAAAAAGAACATTGTCACACGTGAAAGTGAGACAGATAAATTTTAAGCATTGTTTAATTTAATTAACGTTTATAAGTATGACGGATAGTGGTTTCTTCATGGCTGGCCTCTTAACACCAAGTTCACTGGGAAAAGTTCTCAGCTCAGAATTTCAGCGGTTACCTAACTCAAAGATTTCATTTCACCTCCTCCATATTTAAACAGTGCTGCGTTGTTATTTTATTTACTCAGAGACTGTCTTGAGGTAGGGTGGGGAAAGGTGGGATATTGCTTGTACAGCGGGTCATACGGAGCGGTGGTACTAAACCGAAGGGAGGTTTGTGTTCATTATCATATCATATGTTTTGGGAAGACACATATAAATATAGGGAGCATGGAACTATAGGGAGCTCATTCCACATCCTTACCACGGTAAATATCCCGTAAATAATCATATAACTAAGTGTGGTCAATCATAATCCAGTTCTCACTTTATATAACTTTATTCATAGCCTTATTCTTTATTACTACTTATTACAGTTTTCAGACCAATATGCTTTCGCTATGAACGCTCAAGCCAGACTAAAGTCCCTCTTGCCAACATCCACCACATTATCTTTTTCCTACCCCCACTATTCGCACTATTGCCGAGACTCCCGAGTCAACACGTTTCCGACCGCCATTTGAAATAAAAATACTGTTAGTCAAATTAGATACCAATAGGTTTAAAACCAAGAAACAATTAAAATAAGTTAGAAATCATGACACTCGGCCATCCGGAAACGTGATGCCTCCCGGCATACACATAAAAATAAATAAATTACCAGTATAATAAATGTGCATGTTCCCTTTTGTTACACATTTTGTACAAAAATTTACATCAAACTTAACATTTACACAAATCAATTGCATATTTACATTTACTTATTTTAGTATAACATTAATTTTACTCAGCCAAAGGTATTATACAATTTAATACTTAGGATAATATTATATTTATACTTATTTCATTAATTGCTCAGGTTTATTCAACACTAATTATTTATATACTAATATATTAATCATGACATAAGTATCCATTGCTTACCATCAGGTGGCCAGTTTGCTTGTTTGCCACCTATGGCAAAAAAGTAAATGAGATAGAAGATCAGTAACGCACCCTTGTCAAGATTTATCAATAAGACTTAGGGCGGAAAAGTTTTTTTTTTTTCTTTTTCTCTATATAAGGGTTTGTCCCATAGCATAAGTTGTTCATAATGATCAGTACAATGACCTCCTTCTGGCTTAGTATAGGGTATATGCGTAACCCTGTATATGAATTAGCATTTCCTTAGTATTGGCATTTTCTAAGTAAAAAAATCTGCAATTCCATTTTTCTATTGGACTGCCAGAGTGGGCACGAAGTATCGACACCGCTTTATGGTTGATATTCCAAGAACCCGTACGAAGCGCTTTGATTCCACATTTATTTTGCGAACTGCAAGTCTGTAGAATGTGCTGCCTGAGTATTTTCCCCGATAGTTAAAATCTGGGTGTCTTCAAGTCGAGAGTGAATCGGTTTCTTCTAGGCAAGCTTGCTCCATCGTAGACCGCATCATCGCTTAACATCAGAGGAGCTGGCGGGCAAGCGCAAACTTATTTATAATTTAAAAAAAAAACTCTGAAGCCTGGTAGCCTGTATCGAGAAGCAGCCAGACTCGTTTGATTGCGCCATAAAATGGCGGTAAAGTACTTAATGTTTACTTCTGACAATATTAGAGCGGAAAATTATCCCATTTAACCCTCTTAAGCAACTGGCCAGTAATTCTGTTAAGTCCTATTTTATATATTTGTAAATTCCTAGACCTTGGAGAAGAAAGGCTCTTGTGTGGAAACCACGAACCGGAAGACGCAGCGTAGGTGTAGATGGATCGACGACATCGTGAGAGTCGCGGGCCTCCAGTGGGTACAGATGGCAGGCTGTCGTTCAGTGTGGAGTTCTAAGGTGGAGGCCTATGTTCAGCAGTGGACGTCTTCTGGCTGATGATGATGATGTTCCTAGACTTAAAAGCCTGCTTCCCGAAAAGAGCTTTCTCATTCGCACATTTTACGATGGGAATTGAAATAAAACGCTTGGGCTTTATCATGATAATTTCGTTGCAAATGTTTCAAAGCTATTTTGCATGCTTTTATTTAACTTTCCTTGTTATTATGGGCACAGGATACATAACTGACCGAACGAAGCGAGGTCTAAGACTTTTTACATTGGGACAAATCGGCGTTTGAACAAATTTATGTTTGTATGTTTGTTCGACGATAACTTGAGTACCGTTCATTGGATCTTCATGACATTTTGTAGGCAAGTAGTTCATCATCATCATCATCATCATTTCAGCCGTAGAACGTCCACTGCTGGACATAAGCCTCCCCCATCGATCTCTAAAAGGGCCGGTTGGAAGCGGTCTGCATCCAGTGTCTCCCTACGGTCTCTTTTAGGTCGTCTGTCCATCTTGTGGGTGAACGTCCTACGCTGCGCTTACCGATCCGTGGTCTCCATTCCAGAACCTTTTCCATTGGCCATCTGTTCTGCGTGATGTGCCCTGCCCACTGCCACTTCAACTTGGTAATCCGGTGGGCTATGTCGGTGACTTTCGTTCGTCTACGGGTCTCCTCATTTCAGATTCGATTTCGTAGAGAAACCCCGAGCATCGCCCTCTCCATAGCTCGTTGTGCGACTTTGAGCTTGCTTATGAGGCCCATAGGGAGAGACCACGTTTCAGTGCCGTATGTCATCACTGGTAACACACACTGGTCGTGAGCAAGTAGTTCAAGTAAATATAATTTTTAAGTTCGTATATGAGTTAATCATATGCAGGAAGGTTAAGGAAAGAGTTCGAAATGAACTTATTTTGTACAAATAATGTCAGTATGAGTGAAGTGAAGATTGTCAGTTGATTATCGTAGCCGTTAACTGTCATATTTTTTAATCAAGATCATGGTAGGTAGGAAAACTATGGAGCGGATGTACCTTAGTGTAGGTGAAGTAAAAGCTTGAACATTAATCAAACTATGGTGCTTCCATGGTTCAAAACCGATTGCGTTAGACACTAATATTATAGAAGCGAAAGTAACTCTGTCTTTCTATCTTGATGTTTGTTCACTTTTCACTACTAAACAGCTAAGCCAATCTTAACAAAATTTGGCAGGAAGATAGAGTGCACCATGAGGACGGACATAGAGTACTTTTCCCTAAAAAAAACTGGAAAATCATGGGTAACACCACGGGATTCGACTAGTAAGGGGCCGTCCATTAATCACATGATGTTTTTTTTTGCACTTTTTAACCCACCCTCCCCCTTGGTGAGGTTTAGGACCATTGTTTGTGTATTGATTGTGATATTTCGTGATTTTTGCTAAACCCCCTCCGCCCTTTTCAAGCCTCACGTGATTAATGGACGGTCCCTAATAAAATAAATATTTTAAAAAAACTACACTTACTCAGCACAGTCTGGGTTTCTTTAGGAACTTACCTGAAAAAGAAAATAACGTAATATTAGTTTACAAACTGCCAACATTTCTGTAGAAGTTCTGAAATATGAACTCGTAATACATCTTTATCAAAAGAGACGTAACCATTTGCGGTATAAGCTATGACAGTAACTTAATGGCTAAAATAAACCTGCCAAGTGCGAGTCGGGCTCGCACACTGAGGGTTCCGTACCACCACATAACTTTTTACCCGACTTCAAAAAAGAGGAGTTTATCAATTCAACAGTTCCTTTTTGTTCGTTACGCAATTACTCCGCTAATTTAGAATTGTTTTTGATGATTCTTTTTTTGGTTGGTAGGTCATATCTCATAGGTGGTCCCATAATTTTTTTTTAGTTTCTAAAGTGCAAAAAATAATGCAAAAAGACAACATCACATCAACGCCCAGGCGGTCACCCATCCAAGTACCGGCCGCGCCCGACGTTGCTTCACTTCGGTGATCGTACGAGAACCGGTGGTGAACCAAAATTTGTCACCGACTCGCACTTGGCCTTTACTTATTATTTGTTGTTATACTTTAGAGTGTATACTATAATCATGCCAAGTTTGACGCTTGTACGTATTACCGTTTTTACATTACAGCTAATACAAATAAATAAAATAAATAAATAAAATCATTTATTTCAGGCACGTAAATGACCCATAAAATATAAACTAATAGTACACATAAAAATAAAATGATACCACGCTGTAAAGAGGCGCTCGTCTACTTATACCTAAGTGTAAATCTAGAATCTAAGAAGCACAATAGTGCTGGGTCATTTTTTGTTGGCATCCATGTGCACCGAGACCCAATGCTTAAACATTGGGCTCCTTAAATCGTCAGAGACAGCCTCGAGTATCTTGTTAGCGGAACGACGCAGGCGTTGCCAGAATGAAGCCACCCTGGTTCTGATTACGGCGAAGAAGTCAGGAACCCCTGCCTCAGCGAACATACTCGACGCACTGCAGTAGCGCGGTAGCTTCATAAGAGCCCGGAATGCGTCATTATACTGGACTCTTATGGCGCTTATCGTTTTTCGTGTAAACGTTGTCCACAGCTGGCACGTATACATGCACAAGCAATACGCTTTAAAAAGAGTGGTCTTTACGTCCGTACTGCACTTAGCGAACCGGCGAGCAAGCATGTTACCTCTGACGGCAAGGGCCCTTCTCTCGCGCTCAATATCCGCATTATCCTGCATTCGTTCCGTTAACAAGTGACCTAAATATTTAAATTGTTTCACAACTTTAATTGCTGTGCCGTACAAATATACTTCGGGCACTCTATCCGGACCCCGACCCGACGCAAACACCATCATTTCGGTTTTCAACACATTATATTTCAGCCCGTGTGCATTAGCATAATGCTCACAAATTGAAAGTAGTTTCCTCAACCCCTTGATCGAGGGACTGAGAAGCACCATGTCGTCCGCATAGCTCAGGTTATTTATACACACATTTCCTACATGACATCCGACTTTGGAGCCTCTCAGTTCCTCGATCAGGCCGTTTACGTACAAGTTAAAAAGGTCCGGAGAGGTTGCCCCACCTTGGCGAACGCCACAATCTAGCCTATAATTACTAGAAGTTGTGTCGCCCCATTTCACACAATTAGTTTGGTTCCCGTACCAGAATCTCAACAGACGCACCACTTGGCCAGGCACCCGTGACGCTAGTAACTTGGCCCAGAGTATATCGTAATTGACCAGGTCAAATGCGCAGCTGAGGTCTAAAAAGCACGCATAGACAGATGTGTTACGCGACGTATAGTGGCTAACAGTGCTTTTTAAGCTTACAATAGCGGCATCCGTTGAGAGACCGGGTCGGAAACCAAACTGCGCGTTTGTTGTACCGACCCCTTTTGGTTTTCAATTTTTGTCTTTTATATTTCTTAATTAATTCACCGTAACATTACATATTCTGTGATAATTTTAACTGGCTATATATTACGGTTTGGAAGATAGTCCGTTAATAGGTAGGACAGACGGACGGACAGACAGACAGACATATATCGTAGGCTTAGTAATAGGGTCCTTTTTTAACACTTTGGGTACGGAACCCTAAAAACGTAACGGTATGCCAGCAGAGTACTTAGGTACAGTGCAAAGCTTATCTACGTGTACGACAAAACAAAACGGGGAGAAATGTGTGGTTCGTAGGGTAACACGGAATGGCGGTACTAGGCTGAAAGAAGATCATTGTACTCATCATTATGAAAAACTTAGGCATCAGCCATATTGAAATAAGTGTGACGTCATTTTGTTTTTCGTATTATTCTCAGCAAACACTTTCATTTGATACCCACATCATGGTGGAGCATAAAAAAAACTGTTGTGAATCTTCAGGAGTCCACCATATTGGATTTAGAATGACGCCACTTTGCTAACATTGCATTGTCATCCAAACTAAACATGTATGCAAAATTTCAGCTCAATCCGTTGGGGATCATCATCAGCCCTGAGTGACCCACTGCTGGGTAAAGGCCTCCCTTTGTTTATGCCACTCTCTCCGGTCTCTCGCTGTACGCATCCACTCGTTCCCGACAGTATTTTTGCTGTCGTCAGTCCACCTCAACCTCGGTCCGCCTGGGTTCCGCCAACCTAGTCTCAGTCACCACGCGGTTACTGCTGTACACCACCTCCCATCATTACACCACCTTCCATCTGTATATCTGTACACTACCTCCCATCGTTGGGGATAACTGTTTTAAAATTCAGTTGCAATATTTGACTCAACAAGGCAAGTTAAATATAACCTAGTAAAAATATTGTGATGCCTATCGGGTATCGACCGCCATCAATAATTCAGCACCAGGGGACTTACCGTACGGCTAGCTGTTTAAAGCAATCCAGTTTAGGTGATTAAAAATGTTGCGCGACCGCAAACCGTATCTGGGCGCGTTAAGGTTCACGTTCGCGTGAGTTTCCAAACTGCGTGGTTTTAACGTTAGTTTGATAACGCGTAAGCAGTAGGCGGTAGGCTCCAGTTATCATGAATCAATCATTTAACACTAGAGTGCACGCGCGCTCTACTATAGTAGAACGCACTTACTTTTTTAAGCGTCATTCATTCGTTCTTACACCTGACCCCCTCCTAGATAAGCCTACTCGACAAAATTGCGGAAAGAATTAGTACGACGCCCACTTGCAGCGTGAGCGCATGTTCTTGTAATTAGGTGTTAAAGTTCGGCTTCTACTATTGTAGTACATGCGAGTATTGGCGTAATAAAATTGAATGTAAGTAAACATTGTCTTTGTTGACTTTTTTAGTTCATGATATATAAAAATTTAATGTTTATGTTTTGAAAAATTAGAAATATATATAGTAATTGCTATTTAGTATGTTATTGTGTCTATTTGATAATTATTATTACTTTGTTTTAGTGAAAAATGGACCCAGTCTTGGAAGCTCGCGTGACCCAGTGGTTAGAAGAAGAATTTGAGGACGATGAAGTGATTCAAAGTAAATCGGATGATGGGGAAGAAGAAGTGCAACCGATGGAACAGGAAGACAGGAATGAGGTACAGGAAGCTGTAAGCGAAAACTATGCATCATCGTCTGAAGATGGTATGCCACTTTCTGAACTTGCCCAAAACAATACACGCGACGAATTTTATGTATCAAGAAATGGCATACGCTGGAGTAAAACATGTCCTTCTGCAACCCGGGCAAGATCTCAAAATATCCGATTTAGACCTCCAGGGCCAAAGGGTGCTGCAAGAAACGCCGAAATGCCGTTATCTTGTTTCGATCTATTTTTTGATGAAAGTATCTTTCGTTCGAGCTGGCGAAACCCCCCATGGTAAGAAGATTGACCTTGGAAAATCTTCCCCGCGAATTAAAACATAAAACTAAATGGCTTTTGGGGCATACAGAGGAGGTACCTCGGAATGATACTCAAAAAATGGGAAGAGTAGGCAAATGTTACCTATGCTCTCGAGCTCGAAATCGATCCACAAAAAAGTGGTGTAATCGATGTGCCAGGTGGATTTGTCCTGATCACCAAGTTGTGGTCTGTATCGAATGCGAGGATGATGGCCATTAAAGATAGTCATCGCTTATTAAAAGTATTCTTTTTCTGAGCTGATCTCAAATATGCCAAAAATGTTGATTATATTCTTGATCTCTTAAATTGTTCCTAATTTGATTATGTTATATTAAAACTGTACTTTTTTGTAATAACTGTGTTTAATAATAACTAAACAATAAATGTTACTCAGTTTTATCATTTTAAAACCACCCATTTTGAAAATACCCCAAATATTGTTTTCTACTATGGTAGAGCATGCGAGCACCCATGTCAAAAAAAGGGGCGCGTGCACTGTAGTGTTAAACTGGGACACGTATACAATTTAACTGAGACATTAAAGTGGGACGTGGCTGAGACAATACGGACATAACTGGGACATTGCCGGTAAGGTTTGATAGGTTGACGGACGTATCGTAGATAACAGATGAAAGGGTATACAGGGTGTTGCTGAAATATGAATCCGCTGTATTTAAGCTTTTGTGAGTTTCACTTGTTGCTACTAGCACAAGTATGCACATTTTCAGTTAGTCTATACTAATATTATAAAGAGGAAAGATTTGATTGTTTGTTTGTTTGCATTGAATAGGCTCCGAAACTACTGAACCGATTTGAAAAATTCTTTCACTGTTGGGAAGCTATCCTATCCCCGGGTGACATAGGCTATAATCTATACCCGTGCGAAGCTGGGCGGACCGCTAGTGATTAATAAACAGGCGAAGTACGAGTTGGGCTCGCGCACTGAGAGTTCCGTACCACCACAAATTCAATAACAAAATTACCAGTTATAACTTGGTAATGAACAGAAACTTGTCACCAACTCGCACTTGGCCATTGAGTGTTTAATATAATCATGTTAAGTTTGACGCTTGTAAGTATTACCGTTTTTACATTAGAGCTAATACAAAAATACTATAAAAAAATACGTTTGTTGTATGGGGATGATTGTTTTTAAAACGGTTTCTATATCTACCAGCTGATCAATTTCTTGGTTACATCCTGTATTGGTTTGCGGTAGATACCTCTGAATGATTAAATTTGTGGCTTCAGGTTTATTGATTGATACGTAGCTAGCATCTCGTGCCAATATACCTGTATCACATTTGCACATCAGCGATCTGCTAAAGCCCACAGTACCTTTGGGTACTCAGATGACAGCACAGTAGTAGAGAGCTATACATCCAATGCTTGAACCAGCGGACCACTAATCCAGTCTCTCATAGAGGCCGCGCGTGGTCAAATTTGCATTTCAAATGGCATTTTTTATGCCATAGGTGCAAACAAGCAGACGGGCTGCCTAATGGTAAGCAGTCACAGTCACCTATGGATGTTTGTAACACCAGAGGCATCAAAGCTACATTGCCAACCGGCCAGCAGGCAGCCCTGTTTGTCTCTTAAGGCAATCTCCGATTGGGGTGATGCCAACCTGGTCAAGTTCAATGCCGCTAAGACCCAGGCTAGTCTGTTCTCCGCAAAAAGAACGCCATTCCAATTAGCTCCTACTTTCCGGGAGGTCTCTATAATCCGATTCTTCTTCTTTCGAGTCGATGTTCCGTAAATTATTATTTAATTTTCAAATTCAGTTTCTAGATCAAAATTTTGCCACCCCAATGGCACTCTCCGTGGTTTCATTCGGGTCGTCTAGTTTGCAAGTGTAGGTCACGCTGCACAGTCCATCAAGTGTGTAATTGTCTGAGGGTTCACACCACAAAGACATTCGATAACTGACCAGCTTGAGCTTTTGGGCGTTGCTCTGACATCAACCCTCAAGTTTGGCTCCTATATTGAGAACAAGGCTCAATTGGATGCAAAAAGCTAGGTATCCTATTGACGGTATGAGGTACTTCACGTCGGAATAGTTGCTATCACTGTACCATGCACAAGTTCGGTCTTGCATGGCATGGTGTAATGCTCTCACTTTTCGGATGGATCAGCTAAGTACCAGATTGGGGCATTGGAGTCTATTGAGAAACGTGCTAAGTGGCTCATCGGCAACGAATACCTAGTTCGGACTAAACTTCTTAGTCTTGAGCATCGACGTAAAGTTGCTAGTCTATCGGTTTTTTATCGAATACATTTCGAAGAGTGTGCATCGGATCTGCATGATCTAATTCTCTCCTGCCCATTTTTCTATCGGACTGCCAGAGCTGGCGGATTTATGATTGATATTTCGAAAACCCGTACGAAGCGCTTTGATTCCACTTTTATTGTACCTGTTCGGAATGACGCAGGTGAAGCGATCCACACATCTGCTGTTCGGTCTAAAAAAGTGGATTAGAAAGGCTTAGTGCATCTGAATGGAATTTTCACCATCAGAGTTTCTCTTTGCACATTAAACATAGACGTAAAATGCGGTCTTATCGCTAAGAGGGATTGTGCTTTCATAGTAGCCTATACCCCAGTGTAGTAGGCCAGACAAATGCTCTCAATCGTAGGTTAAGCCGACACTAAGTAACTGATACTATTAAGTAAGCCCTTTGCGCTATCTTGGTTTGCAGGCCGAATGAAAGGCCAGAGTTATTTCAATGTAACTTATAAAATTTCTGGCTATCTGTTATTCGAAAGATATAGACATTAATAGGTAGGACAGACGGACAGACATCGTAGGCTTAGTAATAGGGTCTCGTTTTTACCCTTTGTGTACGGAACTCTAAAAATACATTAACTCCCGACAAAATAATAGAATATAACTACACAAAGAAACCAAGTACATTCGCAAAATTTAAGCCATTCAAATGGTGTCATATATGACACCAAAAAAAATATAAAAATTTTACTATGACAATTTGCGCGGTGAAATCGTACCACAACAAATCAGAAAAGCAGCATAAGAGTTATGGTGTGACATTCCACAAGTAATCCATTAATTTTCTTGCTTAAATCGTTTAAAATACCAATCGAAACGTAAGCTACAAAGCGAATTTGTAGCTTACGTTTTGAGAAGGTGTTGTTTGGAAACCTACCTTCTGTGAGTAGTTATTCTAAGATTATAGGTATATGAAACAGCAGATATTTTTTTCGCTAATATTGATGTCGTAGACCAAAATTTGTTTGTTTTGACCAAAGATAATTTATATCCTGAAGCTGATCCTACGAAGATGCTAACTGATTACCGGTAATCCTGTATATAAATATCTAATACTAGTAGGCCGCCCCGGCTTCGCACGGGTATAGATATACTATATAGCCTACTAGCTGACCTGACAGACGTTGTCCTGTCTTAGAACTGTCAAACACGCAAAGTCAAAATTGTAAATCTTATTTTTTTACACATTGGGTTACATTATTGGAGTTTTAGTAAGGATCCCAATATTTTTTGAAAATATAATATAGCCTATGTTACCCGCAGATAGTGTAGCTTCCCAACAGTGAAAGAATTTTTCAAATCGGTTCAGTAGTTTCGGAGCCTATTCAATGCAAACAAACAAATGAACAAATATTTCTTCTTTATAAGATTAGTATAGATATTTAGCTTATACTGATTATTTATAATCGACTTCAGGAGGATGTTATAAATTCGACTGTAAGTTTTTTTTTTGTGTGTTTGTTACGCGATTACTCCTTCAATATAAAATTGATTTCGATGATTTAATTTTTTTCTACAAAGATGTTAAAATGTGTAAGCGAGACAGCTATGGCCACAGAAGGTAATTTTTTCTACTTCTCTTTTCTGTGGCTAGGCGGAAAACGGGCTCGAAAAAAAAACACTATGCAAAACTTTTTTCATCTGTACCAATGTAAACGTGCTATAATTCGATTAGCGGTTTACATGCGTCAGTTCATTCGGAGTCATTAAGCCGCGACTCGATTAACTGAAACAATTCGAATGGAATAATCGATTACCATCGGCAAGCCATTAGCTACCGGGTCGCGGTCGGAATTCTAATTGAGATTTTTTACGCTGGTACAGCTCTAGTGGTGTTCTGTCAGAGTTATTTAAGAGCCAGTTGCTAGTCCAGGCTAGTTTATTACTTTTGACTATACAAATAAAACTTAAGAGGCTTAAATAATGCCTAATTTTACCCACGATGGAATGGAGAAAGTATTACCCACAACGAAAAAGGCAAAGCATTACCCACGACGTAACAAAGAAGGTATTATTATTAAATTAAATTAAATTAAATTTGTTTATTGAGATAAAAACGATCTGATCAATTACATTTACCTCACAAATTAACACAGAAAAATAATAATTAGAAACAATAATAATAAATTCAAAAACTAAAATTCCATAAAAGTAAAAGTAAACAAAGTCAGGCTTATAATCTAAACATCAAATAAAATAATATCCATACAATTTTCAAAATGTCAAATAAAATATTAGTACTAATAATTTCCTAAATGTCAAATATAAATAAGATTAAGCAGGTAGGTACAATTATTTTCTAAAAGTCCAAATCATTATCGGGTTTTTTGCCCCTATCCCATTGGTCGATTTGGTTCTCCGAATATGTCAAAATAGATGTCATTACAATTCTCCAGTTGTCACAAAAAATGTCAAAATCAGAGTTGGCGGCAAGGAGTGCATTGAAGTGGCGGCGGGCTCGAATAAGAGGTGACATTGAACGCGCCACTGTGCGACTTTCATATACGTAGAACAAGTCATTCCGGCGACCACGCCTACTGGCGGGAACCCCGGGTCCGTCAGGGACAAATAGCATGCAAACCAAATCGTGCAGATTGGTTGAGTCAACTACACCTCTAACTACCTTACAGCAAATAGTGAGTTGGTCTGACATTCTTCTGACTTCTAATGAGTTGAGTTATATGCACACATATTTTATGCACACCATGCATCTAACGCACCATACTTATTATCAGCTATACTATGAGCGATGGTGGCGGGGAAGTAGCATGTATGTTTTTAAATCTGACGTTACCCGGTTCACTCCTCGGCCCTGCAACAATGACTTATTAAGTACTTAAATAAATTTTGCACAGTTTCAACAGTGAAAAACGCCACGGCTTAACAGCGGTGAAGTAAAACATCATAATATGCCTAAAAGTAATTTTTATCCAAGATAAAACGCATAAGGTTTTACCCACGACGGAACTGAGAAGGTACTCTACCCGCGACGGAACTGAGAAGGTACTCTACCCGCGACGGAACTGAGAAGGTACTCTACCCACGACGAAAAAAAGATAATAGAGTACAAGACAGATATTATAATATTTTTTTATACTAGAAAAATAAAACCACCTAATAATAATAATTATATATTATTAATTTTATTTTTCTTTATCAAAAACTGTTTACATTGAGGCAATTATTTAAAAATTTAAATTGAAACAATTACAATTTAAAGACAATTTGTTTAGTAGAATCGGGGGCCAGGTTAAGTATTTATTTATTAATTATATTATTACTTTTGACTATACCAAAATTCAAACAAATCATTATAATATGCCTAAAGGCCATTTTTATCCACGATAGATTGGAATAAGTTTTTCTTGCGACAGAAGAGAAAAGGCTTTTTACCCATGACGGAACGGAATGTAAAAGGTTTTACCCACGACGGAACAGATGAAGTTTTACCCACGACGGAACAGATGAAGTTTTACCCACGAAGGAACGGAGAAGGTGTATATGTTCAAGGTTGTTTATGTGTTTGTATGTCTGTTTAAATTTTTCTCCTTAAATGTTAAGCTATTGTTTATTTGAAAACAGGAATTAAGACCCAAGACCAAATAGGAAAAGAGCTCGAAATTAAATATAGCTGAAAACCAATGCAATGAAACGTACAAACACATTTAAATCGGTCCAGCTGTTTTGAAGAAAAATGGTGATAGACATACAAAAATTCACAACCTTTTTATTTATATTACACGGGAATTACTCACATAAGATTAAGCCAGTTACTCCGACTATAGTTTAAACCGCATTAGGCGATCTTTTTCAAGGTGAATGCACGCGTGCGGCTGCGTCTCGTTTTGCACTTTACCGTATAATAATATAAATAAAATGTGTGAAAACCACGTCATTTTCCATTATACACTACCTCTTACCCCATACACCTATACCTTATTCCTTACCTACCCTATTCACTTTTTCCATCCCGTCGTGGGTAAAAATAAGTACTAGAATAATACTATAACCTGTAGAGTTTAGGTTCCTGCGCTTTCTAAAAGCTTTCAAATGTGTAGTAGCACTCAAACATTGACCTATATAGTAAGGACGGGCGAATGCATTTTTCCAATGGTGACAACTCAGTGGCACTGACAAGTATACTGCGCACCAGTGTGAAGTCAGTTGCTCGCCGACTCGCACATAAATGACTGAAAAGTAAACAGACTGGCGTCGATTCTGTCATATCACTCACTAAACTAAACCAATCTGACAGGACTTAAATTATCTGCCTCTCTTTTCATTTAATATGTGAGAGAAGTCAAATTTAGTTTAGTTTAGATAATGGTACAACAGAATTGACACCATTAGAACCGTTTCTGATGTATTCTAAATTAAATTTGACAGCTCTAAAATTGTTGCCATCATTCTTTCACATGTTAAAATGAAAAGAGAGGCAGATAATTTTAGTCCTGTCAGATTTATTTAGTTTAGTGAGTGGTATAATAGAATCGACGCCATGATAATAAATCTACCCTAACAACATAAAAAGGTAAAGTTTGTGACTGTATGTTTGTAAGAGGTATTCTCTGAAAATACTGAACCGATTCTGAAAATTCTCTCACTGGTAGAAAGCTGCATTATCCGTGACTGGCTTGCTATATGTTGTTTCGAACGAAGGCGCAGCTGCAGGCAAAAGCTACTATCATATAAACACGTACAGGCAGTACAATGCGACGTGGTCGCACTGTAGCGTTGAGGTTTCGACAGACGGCGAAAACTGTTCAAATAGGTACTAAATATTATATGAACGCAACGTCCGGACCAGTGGGGTTATTACGAAAGCTGACACTCGCTATCGCTATTAGGATCATCCTATTCACGCTAACTGACTCACATCACACATATGAAATGCGTGTCACCAGGATGACACGATAGCGACGTCAATTACTAACTTAAGCAATAAAATAAGGTTTAATAATTAACAAAATACTTTTTAAAACAAGCTTTTCGCAATCTTTTAAGCAAACTCTTACATTTGATACCCTATATCATGATGAAAGATAAGAAAATTTTGGCCGCCATCTTGGGGCGTCCACCATAATGAATTTATCATCGAGGACCAAAGTGCTTGGAAAGACAAACCCAACGAACCCAAACTCGAATCGACGGGGTTACGTCGTTTCGTTTAGGAGTTCCTATGGTCATCATCATCAAACCAGCTCGATGGTTTCAACCAAATTTCTGGTCAATCGGTTGAGGATAACTGGTCTAAAATTCAGTTACAAGATTTGACTCACAAATAATAACGTATTACGAACATAAGAACAGGGTAAAATTAAAACGGGGCAAGTTGAATAAAAGCTTGGAATAACCCCGTTAGTGGAGGGGGTGGTCTATGTACAGCAGTGGACATCTTCTGGCTGATGATACCGATGATGATGAATAACCCCGCTGGTCCTCTTGATGTTTAGCTCTATGCGCAACGCTATTTATTTACAATCCTTGAGCGTAATGGAAGCACTTCAAAACAAAAACGTTATTAAAATGAAATTGATACTGTTTGGTTTTGCGGACAATGGAATGATTTATGGGAGAACTAGTTACACCCGCGGTTTCACCCGCGTGCAGGGGCGGATTTGATACCTTGGCTGCCTCAGGCCTATGGAAAATTGCTACTTCCCCCCCTGTACTCATCATCATCATTTCAGCCGTAACACGTTCACTGCTGAACATAGGCCTCCCCCATCGATCTAAAAAAAGGCCGGTTGGAAGCGGCCTGCATCCAGCGTTTCCCTGCAGTCTCTTTTAGCGGTCGTCTGTCCATCTTGTGGGTGGAAGACCTACGCTGCGCTTACCGGTACGTGGAAATCACAGAAAAGAGAAAAAAATCATCTCTTATGTGGTGGCAATGAAATTGCATTAGAGTTAAAAAAAAAATATAACAATTTAGAAACTGTTGCTAACCATTTTTGTTTGCAACTAACAACGAAATGTAAAAAATAAATTAAAAAAAAAACACAAATTGTCCTTTGCTTTGCCTTCTGAGCAGCGAGGGTTCACAGAGGGCGCAACTAAAAAAAAACTCACCAACGTTTGCCATCCCCTTAAATTTTTCCGCACTGGGCCCGGACTTACTCGGCCTAAGGGAAATCCACCCTTGCCCGTGTAGAAATTCCCTCGGGAACCGTACATTTTTCCGGTATGAAAACTACCATAAGTCACTCTCCTGCCTTCTTCTATGCAAAAAGTCACGTCATCTCAAGAGTTTCGAAGTTTTTTTAATGCCCTCGGTGCCCAAACAAGTAGACTGCCTGATGGCAAGCCGTCACCGTCGTTTATGGATACTTGTAACACCAGAGGCATCACAACTACGTTGCCGACCCTTTAGCACTCTATTAACACGCCTTTTGAAGAACCCCATGTTGTGGCTTCTCGGACACTCCGCGGAAGGTAGCTCATTCCACATTTCGCAGGTGTGAGGCAAGAAAGATCGCGTGAATAGCACAGTGTGCAATTTCCACTGATCTATGATGTGTGGATGAGCTTTCAGGTTGTGGCGGCTAGTGCGATGGTAAAACCGAGACGCTGGCATCAGATTCAATTCAGAACATTCCTCGTTGTAAATGCAATAAAAGATACAGAGAGACCCAACGTCTCTGCGCATGTTTAGCGGCTCTAGGTGTTCGGTGAGTTTGGGATCATCAGCAATTCTTACAACTCTACAGGCTCAAGTTGATACTTGGGTGCTCCGTTCTAAAGATGGGAGCAGTGCTCTATGTGAGGCTGGACTTGCGCTTCTCTTCTCGACATAGTATAAATTAAAGTCGCTTTCCGCGTCTGTCTGTCTGTCTGTATGGCCACTAACGCGACAGATTTTGCTGCGGTTTTTACCATCAGTTAGATACTTTTTCACGGAAGGTTTATATATATATATATAACAAGCGACCCTCCCCGGCTTCTCCCGTAAATTACACCCGTGCGAAGCCGGGCGGGCGGGTCGCTAGTAGTAAATAAATAAATAAATCATTGTTTTAAACTATCACGGTTGTTTACTAAAGTTATATGATTAAAATAAAAGTTTTGTCTGCACCTAACTTTTTAGCTGTTCGACCAACCACCCGCATTCTTCAGTCTTCCCGTGAAGATGGTGCATGTAACTGCGCCGAAATATCGGGAGCTCATTTCACAACCTTACCATGGTAAATATCCCGTGAATAATCATCTAACTTTAATTAAATAAATATTCAGGGACATTTTTGCATACAATGGTCATCTGACCCCAAAATAAGAAAAGCTTGTACTATGGCTGCCAGAGCCTGATATACATACATACACAATTACACAGTTTAAAAAACATACTTTAACTAAGTATGTTTTTTAACATCACATAACATTAACATCCAGAATAGAATAAACACAAAATGAATGTTTGTCCTAGGAGAGGATCGAACCCACACCCCCAAGTACAGTAGGCAGGTTCACTATCAACTAGCCCACATGGGCAGTTGTAAAGCAAAAGCCTTTGAATCGATGTGAAATACCGCTTAACCTTGTTGTTCTTGGAAGCAAGCACGGCCCTGCTTGCGATGTGACCACAGAACTGCACAATAAGTAAGCATTTTCTCTTATCTCTACCCATTAACGACACTAACCGTGAATTTTCACAATGCCCCAATAAAATTAAACAGCATTTCCGATTTTCAAACAACGTTAGGGGCGTTGTAACGGGAATTTACATGTTAATAGCGAACTGGTATTTTGTGGATGTAATAAACTTTCGTTGTGGTAACGATTTGTTGGTTTTGTCAATGCTGTCTCGTTTGAGAACCAAGGTATTTTTTTTTAATAATTAACTAGCGGTCCGCCCCAGCTTTGCACGGGTATAGATTATAGCCTATGTTACCCGGGGATAGTGTAGCTACCCAACAGTGAAATAATTTTTCAAATCGGTTCAGTAGTTTCGGAGCCCATTCAATGCAAACGAACAAACAAACAAACAAATCTTTCCTCTTTATAATATTAGTATAGATAGGCTTGCGCTTGACCACCAACTCGCCTGATGTTAAGTAAATATAGTATTTATGGTTCCGTACCCAGAGGGTCTGTCTGTCTGTCCGTATGCCCGTCTGTCTCTCCTACCTATTAACGGTTGTATCTTTCGAACCGGAATAGATAACCAGTTGAAATTTTCACAGAATATGTAATGTTACGGCGGATTAATTTAGAAAATAATAAAAAAGTCAAAAAGTAAAAACGTAAGGATAATACAACAAATATGTTTTTTTACGTATTTTTGTATTAGGTCTAATGTAAAAACGGTAATACATACAAACGTCAAACTTGGCATGATTATAATACACACTCTAAAGAATAACAACAAATAATAAATAATGGCCAAGTGTGAGTCGGAGACAAATTTCTGATCACCACCGGTTCTCGAATGATCACCGAAGCTAAGCAGTCGGTAATTGGATGGGTGACCGCCTGGCCGCTGTTGAATTATTGTCTTTTTGCACTACTTTTTGTATTTTAGTAGCTAATGAGTTATGTGGTGGTACGGAAGCCTCAGTGCGCGAGCCCGATTCACACTTGGCTGGTTAATTAAAATATTTTTACCTATTACATTATTCCAGTAATTCTGTGCCAATGTCAGCCTATTCTTTTCATTTATTTTAGTAGGTCAATCTTAAAATAGAGTTATCAAAGAATGTTTTAATAACTATAACTCAAAGAGAAAAATACCTTTATCAGAAAAATAGTGATGTGAGGTGGACGCCCATAGGTCACGAGAATGATCGATATTATTATAATAAATTATCGATACTTTTCCGCCACTGACCCGTGAACGAGGGTAAGCGTGAACAGGTCTTGGGGTAAATGGGATAAAAATAATAATATATTTGGGGTGCTATAAGGTTGTCTCGTGAGTATATTTAATGATGTTGTTATATGCACAAATATTTTTTTTTAAAAGGGGTCGTCTGTAAAGTCAGTTTACGGACGATAATTTTACGTGATAACGCTTAGGCCGATCGTGCCTCTCTATCGCTTGTTCCGCGCTCTCGCTTGCACGCGCGGCTCAGGCGGAACGTGACAATTTTTCGTGCGTGCAGCCGGCGTTCATCGACTTATAAGACGTTATCACGTCAATAACGACTAAGTTAATTTGCCACTACAAAGAACAAAATAATATTTTACACGGATTTTGAAGTCGGGCGTCGATAATACGTGCCAAATTGAGAACTTTCCTCTTATTTTGAAGTCGGTAAAAATATTGAAAGACTTGACTTAACTTCTTGGCTTTATGGCTTTTGCGTCTATAGAGTTACAATTCTGCCAATATCCCTTTTGTGGCAGCTTCGTAAACGGAATTATAAAACGCGAAATTAAAGATAAGGAGAGCTGTTCGAGTGCCGTTGTCATTGGCGGATCCAGGGGGGGGTCATAGGGGCCCAAAACACTTAGCAATTCCATAGATTCGACTCAATTTTTCGATTTGATTCCTTCGAACCTTGTCAAAATACCCCCCCCAAATGAAATCCTGGATGATGATCCTCCATGATATTGTATTGTCAGCGGAATTTGACAAGTATGCCAAATTTCAGCTCAATCGAACACCGGGAAGTGGGTCAGACTTAACATGCAAGGTTTGATTACAGACAGACAGACAGACGGCACAGGTGAAACTAAATTAAAGCTTGTAAAATAGACTAGCGGGAACTAAATTATGCAGATCTGATGCACTCTTCGAAACGTATCCGATAAAAACCAATCTGTATCACTGCATTGCACTAAAACTGTATTTTCAAAAAGTGTTTCTGGATAAAACCAGAACACTTTTTAATATCGACGCGAATATGTACTTACTTCTAATAAATAGACTCCATAACACAATGACAAAGAGCTTTCAGGGATGCCTATTGTCTAAAATAAGAGAATTGAATTAAATAAACCAAGTTTCTGGCATTTGAAAGCTTCCTGAGAAATGGTCAGTGAAAGCAGAAGTGAAAATGTAGATAAGAAAATTGAAGGAAAAATCTCTATTTGGAAGAATACCCATTGATTTTTACAAACACAGAAAATATTTGGATGAATGAGCAAGTAAAATTATCAGGCTGTATTTTCTTAAGAATTAATTCAGAACCAGCGACGTAATGTAGACAAAACAAATGTAAATAAAAAAATTGATTGAATCAGAATGTTACTTCTCGAAAGTTCATTCATAGCTTTATTTTTATATGAATCTCTAATGGGGGCAGTTAAAAGCGCGCGCTTTCTCACAAGTGTATCTCACCACCTTCAGTTTTTGGCCGTTTTTTAGGGTTCCGTACTTAAAAAGGAAAAAAAAACTTAACGCTTATAGGATCACTTTGTTGTCCGTCTGTCCGTCTGCCCGTCTGTCAAGACCCTTTTTCTCAAGAACGCGTAAAGGCGTCAAGTTGAAATTTTTAATAACTACTTGAATCTATCATTTCTTTCAGCTGTGAAAAAATCAAACTAGTAAGTCAACGCAATCAAAAGATGTCGCATATTTTGCGATTTCACAAGGTAATCAAAACCTATAGGGTACTTCCCGTTGACCTAGTAGAATCATGAAATTTGGCAAGAGGCAAGGTCCTACAGCACATAATTATAAAGGAAAAAATCCGAAAGTTGTTAATTTGAAAAAAAAAAAATATTGGTCTGCTGTTTTGCAGTCCGTAGGAAACATTCGTAGACCTAGTAATTTTTATAGTATTGCGATTTGAACACATGTTTTAAATGTTTATCGGGAAAAAATTATATGTGATAAGTCCCGATAAACATTTAACATTCGTAGACCTATTTCACAGATATTAAAAAACCCTCTTTTTATGTTATTATGATTATTTACGGGATATTTATTGTGGTAAGGTTGTGGAATAGACATTTCGGCGTAGATACATGCACCATGTTCACGGGAAGACTGAAGAATGCTGGTGGTTGGTCGAACAGTAAAAAAATTTGATGCAGACAAAACGATATACCCTCTTTCTTAGTCTATTGCTACGGTTATCACTGGAACTCGAACTCGAACCTAAGTCCCGACAAAACCCTCTTTTTACTTCGGGAGTGAAAAATACAAGAAATATCTATTTGATTATTCTAAAAGTTTATTATCTCTATCTCTACAATAGTATAACTCAAAGTCGCTTTCCGCGTCTGTCTGTCTGTATAACCGCTAACTCCTAAACCACGCAAAGGATTTTGATGCGGTTTTCACCATCAGTTAGATAATTTTTTTGAAGGTTTATATTCCTAGCGACCCGCCCTGGCATCGCACGTAAATTATTCCCGTGCGAAGCCAGGGCAGGCTAGTTAAAGTATAATAATAAAAAAATTGAGAATAGTCTAATTAAATTTTGAGAATAGTTCTAAATATAGGTACACTGCCGCTGTCTATAAATATCACTCTTACCCGTAAGCACTGTATTTTGTTGCAGTTTTTCCTGCATCGATGTTGAATCCACAGTTTTGATAATCTTTGGCTAGAAGATATTATCGAATAGGGACTACGTTTACTCAGATTAATCGCTTAGAAGGACATGCTTATTAATACGTCAGCGCGGGTAAATTACCCCAATTCACGGGTAAACAAGCTAAATTACCGCCGGGAGTGCCGCTACAAATTAATACCGCGATCTTTTAAATATCACTCGCATACAAAGTTTAACAGTAAGGACTTTTTCAATTTACTAACTGGCGGACTAGCTAGACTCGATTTAAAAATAATTTGTTCCAGGTGATACGATTGATGGCGATTCAACCGAAACTAAATCTAAGGTATGCATTGAGATATTGTTACTATGTATAAAGAAGACTCCACACATCACTACAGTGTTCCATTCAAGTGCAGCCAACCTACCTAGAAACGGCTGTATCTTTCGGACCGTAATAGATAGCCAGTTGAAATTTTCACAGAATATGTAAAGGTACGGCGGATTATTAAAAAAAACAAAAAAAAAAAAACTATATGATGGTCTCCTATTCACCAAACGTAATTTTTTACGTATTTATATTAGCTCTAATGTAAAAACGGTATACGTACAAGCGTCTAATTTGCCATGATTATAGACACTCTAAAGTATAATAGCAAATAATAAATAATGGTCAAGTGTGAGTCGGTGTAAAATTTGGTTCATTACCAAGTTATAACTATAATTGATTACCTGCATGCCTAGCATGCGCACCGCGACAAAATCTTGTCGTCACTTTGTAGAGCGAGAACGCGACAAGACACCTACGGTTACGTATACGCCTGTCTAGCTTTGGCACTATAAGAAGAGTCGACAAAATTTTGTCGCGGCGCACATGTTAGCCGGCCTGGATGACCTCTGTATCATTTCACCGTATCGAAATGACATATTTTACTTATTTTGAAGTCAGTTTTTATATTGATAGTTATTCTATTTTGTGGTGGTACGGAACCCTCAGTGCGCGAGCCCGACTCGCACTTAGCCGGTTTATTTAATTTGTTTTTTTCCTCTGGCGCAATAAAAAAGGAGCTGTATTTGTATTTATTTAAATTAGCACGCTTATACGTCAATTACATTAATATCTGGATTTACAAGTTACCAAGTTTAGTTATAGTGTTAACACACGTATGGATTTGGTTGACGGACCGCCGTCCAACCAACGGAGAGAAAGAGTGAGAAAATCATATTTCCCTCTCTTTCTCTCCCGTTGGTCAGACGGCGGTTGAGGTCAACCAAATCCATACGTGTGTTAACACTATTATATAAGTTTTTTTGACATGTTTTACTGTGTATATTGTACAGTCCTATATTCCCTTAGTTACCTACATAGCGTTAATTACGTCCATTAATTGTGCTAAACGATCCAACGCGTACAAGTGTTTTTAATAAGAGGGAAAGGGTCTGGCAAAATACAGGTTCATCATCATCATCATTTCAGCCGTAGGATGTCCACTGCTGGATATAGGCTTCCCCGTCGTTCTCCAAAAGGGCCGGTAGGAAGCGGTCTGCAGCCAGCGTTTCTATGCGGTCTCTTTTAGATCGTCTGTCCATCTTGTGGGTGGACGTCCTACGTTTTACCGGTCCGTGGTCTCCATTCGAAAACCTTTCGGCCCTATTGGCCATCTGTTCTGCGTGCTATGTGCCCTGCCCACTGCCACTTCAACTTGCTAATTCGGTGGGCTATGTCGGTAACTTTCGTTCGTCTACGGATCTCATTTCTGATTCGATACGAGATCGAATCAGAAATGAGATCCGAGAAACCCCGAGCATAGCCCTCTCCATAGCTCATACAAACTAATACATACTGTAAAGTAATGCTGTAGAATAAAATAAAGAGACCGCAGGGACACGCTGGATGCAAGCCGCTTCCAACCGGCCCTTTTGGAGATCGATGGGGGAGGCCTATGTCCAGCAGTGGACGTCCTATGGCTGAAATGATAATAATGATTCATTTTTATGAGACAGATTCCAATATATAACTGCAACTGCTGCGATAATACAGTTCCCTTAATTTGATCTCAAATCAAAATCTTTGAAATTGAAACCAAAATAACTTTCATTCATTTTCAAAAGCTGCCTTTTCAATGCAATTTGAATTGAAACGGCAAGAACATGGACACCTATTAAACCGAATCAGCGAGTAAAACTTTTTTAGTTTAAACTTACTGCACGTCACGGATTCACCCGCGTGTATAATCCCAAAGTTAATCCCATACCCAAATACATTTATTTTTTCTAGCGGTTTTTAACTAACTGCCCCAGCTTCTCTATTATATTAGCTCTAATGTAAAAACGGTAATACGTACAAGCGTCAAACTTGGCATGATTATAGTACACACTCTAAAGTATAACAACAAATAATAAATAATGGCCAAGTGCGAGTCAGTGACAAATTTGAATTTGAATTATTTGGTTTCCTTATTTCCTTTTGAGGTACGGAACCCTAACAATACATAAAAAATGCTATTCTAGCTGTATTTACAACGGACAGACAAACGTGGCAAATAATCTAGATCTAGTTATTAGAATTCATCTAGACTTTCGTCTGCTAATGGAACCATTAACGAGACCAAACGAACTCCTTTGAACAGTTGCAAATGAAAGCGGCATTGGATGAACCTACCTACTTTGTACAAGAAAATTATTTTGAATCGATTTCTAGATGTAAAATGAGCTGTAACGTTTAGATTTCAACGTGATCTATACTTATAATAAAACTGTAACAGGTCCAATTGTGAACATTGAAGAAATTAAAAAAAAAATGGACGGCACTCTATAATCGATACAGACTGAAGTCAAAACTGTAATTTTTTTCATTTTTGTCTGTCTGTCTGCATCTGGGCCGCTCATCACGCCGAAACTACCAAATGGAATAAAATGAAACTTAGCATAATTTGAGTTCATACTACGAGGTAGGTTATAGGATACTTTTTATCCCGAAATTTTGCATGGTTCCCTTGGGAGAGGGGATGAAAGTCAAAACGTGTACTTAGTTGTAAATCATTACCGCGTAGTCCGATTTCATTAATTCTTTTTTTGTTAGAAAGGTAGTACATTAAAAACGTCCTGTAAAAATTTCAAGGTCATCGATTTCGTAGTTCAGATATTACAGACATCACTAGCGTCAGTATTAAGTCCTAATAACTTGACCTCCGGAATGTACAGGAACCCAGGAACCTTTGAACGTACAGCTCATCTTAAGCTGGAAGTAGCTTTGTAGCGCACTTTGTAGTGTACGTTGAGTAGGTACTTAATAAATCTTATTAAACAAATAAATGCCAAAATGGGTCCGTAAATCACGCGATGCAAATTAATGGTCCATCAGGTGGCCCGTTAGCTTGTTTTCCAGATATGAAATTAAACAAAGCTTTTTTGCCTGAATAACGTGAGGTCTAAGAGTTTACAGTGGGACAAATCTGCGTTTAAACAAATTCATGTTTGTTCAACAATAATCATAATCTTTAATTGGCACAAGGAAAATACAGACAAAACAATTGAATCCACTGGCTCCGAACTAGTAACTTGAGTACCTACCGTTAATTCGATCATCCTGAAATTTTGTAGGCAAATAGTAAATATAATTTTTAAGTTCATATATGAGGTAATGATATTAAAATAACAAAGTTATAAAATACCGTTAAAGGAAGGGTTCATAATAATTCCGAAATGAACTTATTTTGTACAAATAATGTCAGTATGAGTGAAGTGAAGATTGTCAGTTGATTATCGTAGCCGTTAACTGTCATATATTACATTCAAGATCATGGTAGGTAGGAAAACTATGGAGCGGGTGTGTAGGTGAAGTAAAAGCTTGAACATCGTGAGGTCTCAGTTCGGGGTGAACTACTAGTTTATCTCAGTGAAAAAAACAATAGATACCTACTAAAGCTTCACAGTCATTTCTGCCAAATTGCGTAGCAGTTTGATTGCCGCTTGATACACCGCGCAAAAACTGTAATTTACGGCATACTTACTAATTTTTCACGCACACTAAGAAACTTTCAGTAACACAAATAAACAAAGAAATAGTCCACATACAAAAAAGATTTAAAGGTATGAAATTTGATGTAAAATCGGGAACGATTAGATGCGACTAGCGAGATACCATAAACAAAGAGTGGCATAAACAAAGGAAGGCCACAGAATACACTAAGGTCAGAAGGTTCACTCCGCAAAGAAATTTAAATAAATAAGGACTCTATCTACGAGGCAATAAAATAGCAATTTAACTCGTACAGCGCTGGATACCGCTCGCTATATTCAGCTAGAGAGCCGCTCTCTTTCTATTACGTAGCTCTATCTCTCTTGACGCGGAAAGAATAACGTTAGGGTTGTCGACTTTAAAAAAAAACGATTCCTTAATCTTTCTTTTATTTTTACACCCATAAGCACAAAAGTATTTTTATACGGATTATAAGATCGTTTAGAAGTCATAGTTCGTTGCAAAAATCACAGAAAAGATGTTTAATTACACGCAACGTGGCTAGCGTGTGAGCCGAGGGGCCAGTGCCTTGCCATACGCCTGCCCGAAAGGCGCGCCGGCCGAACGTACCTAAGCTGCGGAGTGACACCCCCCAGCATACTGCTATAGCAGTGCTAGCAGTGGGTCAGCCAGGGCTGATGATGATGATGAAGATGAAGCCTGATTTAGGCTAGATGCGTTCGCACTCGCCACGCCACCTTGTTTTGTCTCCCTTGTTTGTCTGATCTGGGTATATAACTGTACCATAATACTCTAGAAGGATAATGTGCAGTTATTTCACGGCAAAGATAAGCAATAGCATTTTTGTAAGTCAAATTCTACCGCATTTCTTTCTTCTGAAAATTACAAAGATCCACAGGGAAAACTAGCAGGGTCCTAAATAAACAGGAAAAGAAATATATTATCCGCAGTAAGCCCCTATTTATCTAACAACCTATCTTTCACTATCTAGTATTATCGCTTTGGAAGGTCTCAATACTTCGAATTTCAGGGGCTTATTTATTAAGCTTTATTTTGTACTTTTTGGCCTACGATAGCCAAATTCTATTGACTAGTATATCGGGACTTTTCTCTTAATATAATAATTATTGGCACATAACTTGTACATTTGCAAGTATTGAAATATTCTGGGAATGCACGTCTTGTACATTTGCAAGTATTGAAATATTTTGGTGACGCACGTTTTATACATTTGTGAGTATTGAAATATTTCGGCGACGCACGTCTTGTATATTTGCATGATTTGAAATATTTTGGCGACACACGTCTTGTACATTTGCAAGTATTGAAATATTTCGGCGACGCACGTCTTGTATATTTGCATGATTTGAAATATTTTGGCGTCACACGTCTTGTACATTTGCAAGTATTGAAATATTTCGGCCACGCAAGTCTTGTACATTTGCAAGTAATGAAATATTTTGGCGACGCACGTCTTGTATATTTGCATGATTTGAAATAATTTGGTGACGCACGTCTTGTACATTTGCAAGTATTGAAATATTTCGGCGACGCAAGTCTTGTACATTTGCAAGTATTGAAATATTTTAGCGACGCACGTCTTGTATATTTGCATGATTTGAAATATTTTGGCGACACACGTTTTGTACATTTGCAAGTATTGAAATATTTTGGCGACGCACGTTTTGTTCATTTGCAAATATTGAAGTATATTGGTGACCCACGTCTTGTACATTTGCAAATATTGAAATATATTGGCGGCGTACGTCTTGTATATTTGAAATATTTTGGCAACGCACGTTTTGTACATTTGCAAATATTGTGATATATTGGCGACCCAAGTCTTGTACATTTGCAAATATATTGGTGGCGTACGTCTTGTACATTTGAAAGTATTGAAATATTTTGGCAACGCACGTCGTGTACATTTGCAAGCTTGGAAATTATTTCAAGTTTTATTATATATTGTCAAACAAGTCATAGTCACAGTAAAACAAGTTTTTTTTTATTTTTTTTTTTTTTTTTTTTTAATCTAAATTTATTTGGAAGCTTGAGTCGCTTTGCGACTATGTCAGCTCCATTATGTACATTCAATATCGTCTACTTATATATATTACACATGAGTTTAAAGAGTGATCGTGCCGCATCACTCAGTGGAGCGGACAGGACACTTTGAATAACGCCAACATCGAGGAAATTTGCACCATATTGAGTGAGCATGGCAGATCTCACAGACTGCGTTCGTGAACATTCCACCAGGACATGATAAACATCCTCGAGGCTTCCACATATGTCACAGGTGTCTGTTTCTACTAGCCTCATTAGAAAATTAAACTTATTAGTAGGCATGTGTCCGGAACGGAGCCTGTGAGCCATAACTATCCACTGTCTCTTCATCCTACAGTTAGTAGACCACGGTGTTTGAGGCGGTTTTTGCAGCAAAATATTATACCAAATTCCTTTCTCACGCGAAATTGTATCAAAATATAGTTTCCATTTTTCAAAAATCTTGTACCGGTAATTGCACAGTATTTCCGAAATTTCCGGCATCATGTAAATTTCTGACCCTGTAGATACAGCCTCTTTTGCGTGTTTGTCTGCTTCATCATTACCTCGGATGCCAACATGGGACGGGATCCACTGCAATCTCAAATCGACATTCTTCTCTCTAAGTGATAATATTTTCCGTAAAATGTCATATGCTATCGAGGCACCTTTAGAGCTAGAGGCACACCGAGCTATATGTTGTAATGCACTTCTGCTATCGGAAAATATTACCACTTTCTTATGATTTATAGTACATACGTATGATAATGCTTCGGAGATTGCGAGTAGTTCTACCGACATAATTGAATTATATTTAGACACGATTTTATAACGTCCACTGAGATTTTGTCTGGGGTCAAAGTAAGCAGCACCAAGACCATCACCTGTTTTCGACCCATCCGTATAGAGTTTGTACCATCCTACATAATTTTCATTCATCATACATAGTGTGTTGGCTTTAAGTACCCTAGTGTCGTATTTACTTTTAGCATCTTTAATACCTTCCACTTCAGTAAAGATAAAGTCCATTTTTATATTTGACGCCCATGTATTAAACCGGAACATATTGAGAGGGTTCTGGACTTTAAGTTTTTCAAATTTAGTTTCTGAAAATACTACTGCAAGAAGAGGTTTTTTCTTCCTGGACCAATACTCGGTTTCAATATGATTCGAAAGGTCATCAAGTATATTTACTGTGATCTGAGAGGAACCATGTGCTTTCAAGCAGTATTTTGTCGCAAGGTACTGTCTCCGTAAATGTAATGGATGGATACACAATTCGAACTCCATAACATGTATAGGCGTTGATCTAATGAATCCACCAATTACACGCATTGCTGTGTTTTGCACTTTATTTAATTTATATAAATTAGTTTTAGCCGCTGAATCATACAGAAAACTTCCAAAATCAATTTTACTGCGCATTAAAGCAATATAAAGGCGTCTTAGGTGTTTTGGGTGAAGTCCCCATGTTGGCCCTGCTAGAACTTTCAGTAAATTCAACGTCTTTGCTACTTTTTGTATTGTTTCATTGATATGCGTCTTCCACGTCAGAGACTTATCTATCCACATGCCCAAATATTTGACGCTGTCGACTGCATCTATATCTTGGCCATTAATTGAAACTTTAACCCGACCACTACCTCTTCCCCTCTTGAACTGGCAAACTTGAGTTTTCGAAGACGATAACTGTAAACCTAATTGTTCTAGAAAACCGGCTATTGTATTCAAAGCATTTTGTATGTTAATTTCATTTAAATTTTTATCCCTATTTTGACTATATACTACGAAATCGTCAGCATATTGAAGTATACTTACATCATCTAAGCCCAAACCTATGTTATGTGTTATTATATTGAACAAGAGAGGAGAGAAGGGATCCCCCTGCGCTAAACCTTTACTAGTCCACCTCATTCTTACTTCATCTTCAGCAAATTCGTCTTTTATTTTCAAGATTCTTCTGCTCAAAAAGTTCCATAAGTATCGACACATATGATTGCCTACTCCTAATTTATCCAGTATTATAATTAGTTGATCAATAAGTACATTATTATAAGCATTTTCGATATCTAGAAAGACTGCTAAAGTAGGTGAACGATTAGTAAATCCTATCTGTATTTGTGTTACAAAGCGCGCTAAACAGTCTAGGCAAGACTGATTTTTTCTAAAACCGGAGGTGAAATGTGGTATAATATTATTGCTTTCTACGTACCATTCTAAACGTTTGCACATCATTGAGTGGAATATTTTACACATACAAGAAATCAAAGATATAGGTCTAAATTTGGGTGTGGCGTTGGAATCTGAGCGTGCTTTAGGAACTGGGACAATTTTTATATCCCGCCATTGATTTGGTACCGTACCTGATTTATATATTTCATTGTAAATTTTAAGCAGATATAGTTTTCCTTCTAAAGGTAAATTATAAATCATGGAGTACGTAATTTTATCCTCACCGGGAGCTGTATCTTTCTTTTTTAAGCAATGTGTCAATTCATTTAATGAGAAATCATTGTTTAGTAAGGTATTACCAGAATCAAGTACTGGTCGCGGGGAAGTCACATAATCAGGTGCCAAGGTTCGTAATAGTTCTTCCTTTTTATCGTTTGAAATCTGACAGTTTTGTCTCTTAAAGCCTTTGACCCAACGCATCCTATGCCACATATCTGAAGTACTTACTTTTTCATCGACTCCAGTAAATAATTGTTTCCAATGTGCCGTCTTATGCTGTCTGTGGATCTGCTGGGCAGTAGCAGTTTTTTTGGTTAGATCATTAAGGTTTGAAGTGGTAGGGTTACGTCTAAATGTTTTTAATGCTAGTCTACGTTCCGCCACAGCTAAAGATATCTCTGGGTTCCAATATGGTTTCGGTCTAAATGTTTGTGTCGGGTCTGTGCAATTTTTTATCATTGGAATACTCTTTCGTACAGCGTAATTGATTTCGTCAATTAGTAGATTATAACTAAATTGAATATCATTTTCAGTTACTGCTAAATCAGAGGAAAGCCTCTCTTTTAAAATTTCTTGATACACGTGCCAGTTAGCTAGTTTAAAATTACGCCCTAGGACATAATGACGTGCATCCCGGTACTGTAAGGATATTTTAACTACCAAGTGATCACTGTTTAAGTTTTCGCGGGTAACTTTCCATTTCATGTATGACGCTAAATCAGATGACACAAAAGTAATATCCGGGGCTGATTGCTGTAACCTACCACTAACCAGTTTAATCCTTGTAAACTCACCATTGTTAAGTGACACAAAGCTATTGTCCATAGAAGCATCTAACAGTTGTTTACCCCTACTATCATTCTTATATGACCAGTTTGTATGGTGACCGTTAAAGTCGCCTGCTATTATTGTTTTAGTTCCAAATTGTGAAAATATTAAATCCCATTCATTCTGTACGGTACTTGGTGTTTGTGGACAGTAAATTGCTACCACATTTTCAAGATATTTACAGTTTAAAATCTTGACACATAATATATCTGTGTTACTATTTAAGGATTGAATTGTAACTGCATGGGATTTTATGGATGTATGTACATATATAGCCACACCACCGTAACCGTCAGCCCTGTCACGTCTGTATATATTATAACTATTCACTCGTAATATAGTATCCTCGTTAAGCCATGTCTCACTCAATATAGCGATTCCAATTTTTTCTTGATTCAACAGTAGCTCTAAATCATGTCGTTTTGGCATCAGACTCTGTGAGTTCCATTGCGCAATATGAATAAATTGCGCAACAGAACCCCCAGAGCCTGATGCCGTTGTAGCGTTATGTACATAATTGTTGTTATACATAATGGAAGAGACCCAAAAGTTTGCTAAAAACCTCCCCATTACTTAAATTCTTAACAATAAACGATACTATTTCATCAAATAACACTTTTAACACATTCTGAACTTTTTCTTCAAAACTACTGTCCAAGGTCACAATATCCTTCATCTTATGTAGTGCCCAATTAAAATAGCTCTTTTTCTTTCGTCTGTCTTCTGATTCTTCCTCTTCTGCTACTGTTGTTCTTATGTAAGCCTCGTTCTGCGAGTTTTCTACATCTCTGTTTAGTTCTCTTTTTTGTTTTTTGTTTATTTTTTGTTTCTTTTTCTTATGTTCTAAAGGAGTCACATGCCCTATCTCAACTTCACTGGTGCTATCACTCGCTATCCTAGGAATTTTAGCTGTCTGATGAAGAGCAGCACTGTACGAAATGCCTGTATTTTCTGATCGGCGTTTTACTTCAGAGTGAACATCGGGAGATTCATTTTCGGCTTCGTATGACTTATTTTCTAAATACATCGATAAAGCCATTTTATATGTAACATTATTTTTGGACATAGTTTCACGGATTTTCTTTTCCTTTAAGAAGAAAGGACATAATTTGCTGAAGGAGATATGACGTCCTTTACAGTTTACGCATCGGAATTCAGTAGTTTCGCAATTGCTGTGACTTCCACCACATTTTGGGCAAATCGTTTTGTTATTTGGGCAAGTACGCGTTGTATGTCCGTACCGCCAACAAACGCTGCACTGAGATACCGGGAAAGTATAAGGTTCAACTTTGAACCTGCAGTCAAATCCATGTATATATGCCGGCAGAGTTGAACTTTTAAAATCGAATCTTACTGTCTCACTCGCGACCCACTCGCCTTTATCTGATAGACGTTTCAATCTTTTTGCAGATACTATTTTGCAGTCTGAGCTAAATGCTTTCATCAGGTCTTCATCGGAAATGTCTAATTCCAAATATTTAACTACGCCGTAGCTGAGATACACTTCTGTCGTGAAATGACGACGGTATCCGAGCTCCGTCATTTTTTTGTTATTAATCAGTCCTAAAGCATCTTCCCTCTTATCAAAGCTGATTACTACTTTGTATGCATTCTTATACTTTATTTTCGACGCATTCGTAATGCCTTCTGACTTAAATAATTGTGCTAAACCTATTTGTTTAGGCAGCATCTCATATGAAGATAAACAAACATCATTCCTATTTGAGTCGTTAATAAGTTCATTCTGCTTCTTCGTTTTATTAGTCAAAGTACGGTTTGTTTTTCTCGTAACGAATGTAAAACCTTGTTCGTCAATCACTCGGCCGCTTTCGTCACTTTCCGCCTCTCGCGGTCGCTTCGTGGCGCCAGCGCGTGTAGGTATGATAACCGACGCGGGCGACCGGACACAACCTTCTGGTTCGTCTTCTATTAAAGTGCAATTAGATCGTACCTCGTCTTCACTCATGTTGCTTGCCGCGGACGGAGGCCTGGTGTGGACCTCGTCCATTGTATTGATAACACTCGCACTGTTTATACGATAATATTAATTAGAACGCGGATAAACAAAACAGATGCGTGCAACCCCTGTGCTGCACGGCGTGCGACTGTGGTAAAACAAGATAAGTTACGGTCAAGTCTAAGTCATGCCCTATTAAAGGGTGGAGACTTCTTTTTTTGTTTTAATAAATAGAAACGTAGACCGCATCATCGCTTAACATCAGGCGTGATGGTAGTCAAACACAAGCCTATTAATTATATTTAAATGGCATGCGTTTGACCGCCACCTTGCATGACGTCTTATTTAGAAGCAAATCAAACTAAATTATTTATTAGTTAGAACATGCTTAGAGGAATTTATTGACACCTATCAAATATATCAAAAATAATTTTACTAATAGGTCTAGGTAAAAAAAATATATATTTATATACATAGATGTGAAATATAATACCCTTTTTGTATTGCGTCGTTGAGTAAACACACATTCACGAGACAGATTTTGAAGCATTTGAAACACGCGTACGTGTCGCAATAAAAACAAGTAGCAAAGCTAAACTCTAGAAAAATCCAAGTCGCTTCTTATTTGCGACAAATAAAATCAAAGATTGAACGTTCGACTATACCAACAAATGCTCGCAATTTTTAATCAAAATGAGCCTTTCAGTACAGAGCTGCTTCGTAATAACGCAACAATTTTTAGGGTTCAACAAATGTAGGGTATAAAAGAAACCCTTACGATTTTACTTGAGAAATGGTTGTTGCTTAGAAAGAATGTTTTGTTATCTTGATACCAAAATAAATTACACTTATATTTCAAATACGAAGTAGTGTAACGTTCGTAGCGTAGTTGGACTAGGTGTTAAGAGCGCGCTGTCAGGACAGACATCAGCAAGTGACATTGTAAAAAGTTGAATGAAAATCTCTAATTCTGATCATTTTTATTGATACCCCACACTCATAACGACAATGCAAAAAATAATATGTTTCCTACTCAATCATTACCCGCCACAGCTTATCACTACTCCTCATTGCAGCTATCAGAATAAATAAATGCTTAGACCAAGTTCAGGCATTATCTTTAGAATAACAGTGCAAACGTTTCAGAGCAATTTTCATTAGGCAGAGCTATTTTCAATATTTTATGAGAAAAAAAATCAAATACTGAAAAAAATTGCATTATTAGGGGTCAAGAAGAAAAAAAGAAACCTTATAGGATTACTTTGTTATCCGTCTGTCCGTCTGTTTGTCTGTCCGTCTATACGTCTGTTGGTCAAGACCCTTTTTCTCAGAAATGTGTTGAAAAGCGCGTGGAGGGCGCGTTATCGAGTTGAAATTTATGTAAAATACTTGGGTCAACAGTCTCTTTCAGCTGTGAAAAAATAAAACTTGTAAGTTAATGTGATCAAAAGATATTTTACAGAAAACTCCCCATTGTAAATCCGATATAAGATACAGAGAGACTCATGCTCTACGCATGCTGAGCGGCTCTAGGTGTTCAGTGAGCTTGGGATCGTCGACAATTTTGATAGCTCTACGCTGTAATGCATCAAGTGGGTCAAGCTGATACTTGGGTGCTCCGTCCAAAGATGGGAGCGTACTCCAAGTGAGGGTGGACTTGCGCTTGTTAATTTAAAAAAATGCAAAAAATTAATAAATTAAATTACAAATTATTAAGTATTAATTTTTTACCTTGTACGGAACCCTTACTGCTTAATTATTCACAGTAGTCTTAACCTTTTTTTATATATACATTGCAGGTGATCATAATAATGGCATTCATAAATCCCATGCGTAAATTCTTGTCCTCGTAATCACGTACTTTATCAAATGATACTGAGAGATCCAAGGAAAAGACTTGAATAAGAGTTACCACGTATACTTATCTACCAAAAATCAGAAATTTGCACCAAAATTTTAATCAAACCGGGATATTTTGTCACAAGTAATCTCTACATAGTATAAATTAAAGTCGCTTTCCGCGTCTGTATGTCTGTATGGCCGCTAACTCCTAAACCACGCAACGGATCTTGATGCGGTTTTCACCATCGGTTAGATACATTTTCACGGAAGGTTTATCTATACTAATAATATTATAAAGAGGAATGATTTGATTGTTTGTTTGTTTGCATTGAATAGGCTCCGAAACTACTGAACCAATTTGAAAAATTCTTTCACTGTTAGGAAGCTACTCTATTCCCGGGTGACATAGTCTACATTACATTTTCAAAAAATTAGGGATCCTTACTAAAACTCCAATAATGTAGTATATATATAACTAGCGACCCGCCCTGGCTTCGCACGTAAATTACACCCGTACAAAGCCGGGCGGGCGGGTCGCTAGTGTTTTTATAACAAGCTGAATGTAGTTTATAGAAAGCTAGTATACAAACAATGTACAAGAGGCATGTGTCTTAATGTTTAATTTATTACAAATAACCGGCTAAGCGATGAATATAACTAAATACATTACACATACTGAAAAAATAAATTAAATTGGCTGATAAATCTCTGAGATATGAGTGTATAAAGTTTTAGGTGGGGATAGAGAGGGGATGCCCTTCTTTCTCGCGTCGTGTGTTAGTATAGCATTTGTATGGCGCACCTGAGGCGTGACGTCACGGCTTAGTATAGTGTGCTCTCTGTCTAACATGAAATTAAAATGCTTATATCTTATTTATTTTTAAACTAATTTGAATTTTGTTTTCGCTGATGGGCTCTATTTATGATCAGCTTTTTTATGAGGTAATAAAAAATATTAGTCATCATGCCTAGACGATTCACTCCGCAAAATCATTTAACTAAGTAACGACTCTTGTTACTACACAATAAAGTGAAATTCAGAACGAACAAGCGCTAACTACCTACAGTTATATAGGTACCTAGAAGTTGCCTCTCTGTCTATCGCGTACCTACTCTTGTCGCGTTATCTCTATCGCGCGGCAGGTCCGACAAGTCGGTTACTTACAGCTTCATGCCTAAAGTGCGGAGTGCGCCAGGCCTGGTAAGAGCCAGACACAGAGCAGGGCTGCGTTCGAAGGTTCGACGGTGACAAAATGTATATCTATTTTATATAAAACTGCCGTGTAAAACGTGGACTTGACGGCGACTTACTTACTTACTTACTTTGTTGAAACTTGGTCCAAATTTCGTGCATCTTTGTTAGATTATACAAATGTTTAACATTAAACACCTTAACTTTGATATCTCAAAAGTAACTTAAATTACACAAAAACTTACCTCTGTTAGTACTCGAAGAAAGCAATAAATATCATCTATAATAATATTATAAAGAGGAAAGATTTGATTGTTTGTTTGTTTGTTTGTTTGCATTGAATAGGCTCCGAAACTACTGAACCGATTTGAAAAATTCTTTCACTGTTGGGAAGCTACACTATCCCCGGGTAACATAGGCTATATTATAAAAATAATAGAAAAATAAACATAAGACGCGAAACTGTAAAAATAATAATTATTTACTACCGATACCACACAGGTTAAGAATGGTTGAAAAATTACCAAAACAGATGGGACAGAAATTATATAATAAACTCCCAGAACAAATACAACAAATAAAAGCAGAGGGAAAGTTTCGTGCCAATGTGAAGAATTTGCTTCTATCAAAGTCTGTATACACAGTATCTGAGTTTCTGACCAATGACTATAAGGACTACCAATTATTGTTAGAGATTCAAGTTTAGTTATTTGTTGATTATGTATTTTATTTTGTGCCTTGATTTTATTTATTTTCACCTTAAATAGTTGAATTTTAATGTTGTTGTCTGACAAAGCCCTTATACAGCTGAATTAGTTTTAGTATTTTTTTTTAATTTTAAAGACTTTTTTAATTATGCTTAAGTGTACTAGTCTGACGAGGCCCTTATACAGCCGACTTATTTATCGCTGTTACGCGTATAGAACTACCCTCATTATGGTTAAAATTTTCGTTTGCTGAGCGAGACTCAATGGTTCATGCTTGCAAATAAATAAATTAAAAATAAAATGTACCTAAATTGACGAGTCCATAATAGGAGCATTTGTAATAAACATATATTTTTTATAAAAATTATTACTAATGTGACATTATGATAATAAATGATATTCTATTCTATTCTATTCTTATATTTTCAAAAAAAATAGGGATCTTTACTAAAACTCCAATAATGTAACCCAAGGTGTAAAAAATAAGATTTGTAATTTTGACTTTGCGTGTTTGACAGTTCTAAGACAGAACAACGTCTCTAGTATTATGATAAATGGACTAAGCCCATCAAGATATTTATCGCTCAAAGTAACTCACTATCTCATTGTATTCAACTTATGAAAACATCAAAAGTTGGTGAAATACTGTTTTATATTTCGTAAATAGGGTTAATTTCCCCCTTTTCGTGGTATTATAGTTATAAATTAATACTTAAATAACATTAAATTTTCACTTACTTCTGTAAACTCTCTACTCGAAGGAAGTGACAAAAATCCTAATGAACCTATAGGTACACAACAGTCAAAAAAAACCACAGAATAATAAAAAATATTATATTGGTATAATTATATATTCTTATACCACAAACAAGCAGACGCGCCGCCTGATGGTAAGCAGTCACCGTTTCTTGGATATACATCGAGACACAATACCTATAGAATCACAATCTCTAAGTGAAAACAATCAAAAATAGTTCGAGCGATGTACATATACCTAGACATCAGTGGTATAGTTAATTGAATTAGACGTTACTTTGCGGAAGTCCATCTTTTCTGTTTTTCTGACGAATGTAGAGAAAAACATTAACAGTGATTCATCAGAAAACCAGTTTTACCCAGATTTTTCAATCATATAATATTATTATAATTCGCAATGCTACATTTACCATACTTTTAAAGTTATGTCGCTTGCATAGTGTTCAAGGTCGCTTGTCCGTTATGTCAACGCTGGCTTGTCGCTGGCATCGCGCGGCGTTGTAGACGGATTGCGGTTGCCTTACAACTAACCAAAAAGTCAGCGCAATGCGTAGCGTGCGCAGAGTTTTGGTTCGGACATTTTTTTGCACGTTTGTGACTCTATACCTAGATATTGTATCTCGATGGTTTTAAAGTACTAAAAAGTGGGGTTGTCTGTAAAGTCGGTTTACGGACGACAATTTTACGTGATAACGCTTAGGCCGATCGTGCCTCTCTATCGCTTGTTCCGCGCTCTCGCTTGCACGCTCTGCTCAGGCGGAGCGTGACAATTTTTCGTGCGTACAGTCGGCGTTCATCCATTTATAAGACGTTATCACGTCAAAAAGTACACTAAAACTACGTTTACACTTACTTTTGTGCATAGTACTCGAAGAAGGCGACCAATATCTCAATGGACCTCGTCATGGCAGCCCACATCTCATGAGTGTTGCATTTTGGATTCATAGAAGATAGACGGGACGGCGTCTCCGACATTAGATACGAAGCCTTTTACATTATCACAATGAAAACTTTCTCAATGTTTCTTTTTACAATAAAAACTTTCAAAGCTATATTTTTGTAAAGTTATATGATTATTTACGGGATATTTACCGTGGTAAGGTTGTGGAATGAGCTCCCGATATTTCGACGCTTACATGCACCATGTTCACGGGAAGACTGAAGAATGCGGGTGGTTGGTCGAACAGGTTGGTCTGCATCTAACTTTTTAACTGTTCTCCAACCACCCGCATTCTTCAGTCTTCCCGTGAACATGGTGCATGTAACTGCGCCGAAATATCGGGAGCTCATTCCACAACCTTACCACGATAAATAATCCCGTAAATAATCTTATAACTTTAGTGAACAACCGTGATGGTTTAAATTTTTTTATTTTTATATTACCTATAGAGAGACAATTACCACAGTTCACAACTTCAAATGTATTTTCAATGTCAAAAAATGTTATAAAATAGTGTCGATTGCCAGATGTATATTTTTAATTTGTTTATCATACTTCTCATCATCATCATACAATACAATACAAAACTCTTTATTAAAATACCACAAAACAAAGATAACATAAAAATTACAACAAAAATATTATCTAGGTTTTTAACAGGCGGCCTTATCGCTTAAAGCGATCTCTTCCAGGCAACCGTGCACGGAAAGGAATTATATTTAATAATGTGTGGCCTTAACTAAAAATAAAAAATAGAAAGTAAATACCTATCATCGTCATCATTAAATTATCCAACCATGTTCCACAGCGATACAGGCCTTCTCTCAGAGAGAGAGGATGGGCCGTAATCCACCATGCTGGCCCAGTGCATGATGTTCTTAAATTTACTATAAGTACTGAGAAAACGCTTATGGCGTGGTTTACCTACTTTTAAGCAACGCTTGTTACTAAGTACATACTATAATATAATTATGATCATAAGGCTTAATAGTATTTTTTGTGCAAGGAGGTTGTATAGCATTGAGCTGGAGGTTGAATATATTAGTGTTCTAAATTCAAACACCAAAATAGTGATTAAAAGTTTATCAGTGCTTTTTATTTTTTAACCGACTTCGAAAAGGAGGTTATCAATTCGACTGTGTTTTTTTTTTTTTTGTATGTTTGTTACGCGATTACTCCGCCAATATAGAATTGTTTTTGATGTTTTTTTTTTTTTGGTTGGTAGGTCATAGCTCATAGGTGGTCCCATATTTTTTTTATCGACATTGATTCAGTGCTTTTTGAAAAATCTACAAAAATATCTATAAATTCAATGTACATTGTAAACATTGGACAGTGCCACCAACTTAGCTGTTAAGGTGGGCAACATTGGAACTACAGTTATTTTTTTGTATTTTATTTTTCGTGGAATGAGGTAGTTTATAGGTTGGTAACTTATTATGCTTATGTTGCCGGGATGAACAGATGCTTGCTTGTGAAATTGTAATACAGGTACCTAAGTACTTATTTGTAAACGTTAGGTGTATTTATTATTTTTTATTTTCTTTTATTTTTAATATTTAAATTTATTTAAGTTTGCGCTATTATGTTAGTGCGTATAGTGAAGCTTAGTATCGATACAAACAGCTTAGTTTTTCGATACTAATTTAAATTAATTATGTGTTTAAATATGAAATAAATGAATTAAAAAAAACACTGTTTTCAGTGAATAAAATAAGCTTTTTAGAGAGAGAATGGTATAAAAGTTTTTAAGTATGATAGTGAGAAGCGGCGTGCAAAATCCCAGTATGTATAGTAATGAAAACGTACACATACACATTCGCAGTATATAATTATTTGTATTAAAGTCGCGTTTAGTGGCTAATTTTGTTAGGTTTTTCTCATATTTATCGAAAAATACAGCTGTAATGTAAAATTTACTTTCTTCAATTTCTGTACATTAAGATTCTACGATATCGTAATATACGTACATACTTCTTAATACACCCTTGTTATTTTCTAAAATAATAATTTTTTTAGAAAAATTAACGAAAACTAACTTCTTGACTACATACTTAAACTAAGAAGTATGAAAATTATAAAACACTGTTTTAAACTATCACGGTTGTTCACTAAAGTTATATGATTATTTACGGGATATTTACCGTGGTAAGGTTGTGGAATGACTGACTGACTGACTGTTCTCCAACCACCCGCATTCTTCAGTCTTCCCGTGAACATGGTGCAACTGCGCCGAAATATCGGGAGCTCATTCCACAACCTTACCACGGTAAATATCCCGTAAATAATCATATAACTTTAATGAAAATTATAGTTGAAACAGAGATTGAAAGAACCCATCAAAACTTTTGCTAAAAAAAACACAAACTAAAACGTAATCTGTGTACACAAACGTAATATATTTTTGTTTTTAATAATTTTTTCAAAAAGCGCTGAATCAATTTCGGTCAAATTTATATGGGATCACCTCAGCTGAAGTATGACCTACCAAACATAAAGAATCAACAAAATCAATTCATAATTGGCGGAGTGATCGCGAAACAAACATAAAAAACATACAGTCGAATTGATAACCATATGCTTTCGTGGCTAAAAAACCGGTTTAAAATTATTTGTTAGTTTATCCGCCGTAGCATTACATATTCTGTGAAAATTTCAACTGGTTATATATTACGGTTCGAAAGATACAGCCGTTTAAAGGTAGGAAAGACAGACGGACAGACATACAGCGATGGCTTAGTAATAAGGTCCCGTTTTCACCCTTTGTGTACAGAACGATAAAAACGTAAATTTTGCACGGAACATTTAAGTTCCTTTTATTCGGCCAACTTTAGAGATAAGTTTGTGTACCTACTAAACAAAATTGCCCCCTTGAAGGTAATTTTAACCAAAAGTAAAGGTACAACTTAGGACTGAAATTTTACTCCAGGGCGGGTAGTTTTGCTAATAAGAAAATGTTGGCGTTGAATTTCAGGTTATTTTCATGTAGGTATTTTCTATCTGGACTCAAAACTTTACGATAATTTGACTGAAATAGGAAAATTAAGGTTCGGAATTATGGCACGCCGCTATCTTGCTCGCGTATTTAATGTTTGTTTTAAATATAAAATTAATGAGTCTAGTTTTTAAAAAAAGCGGCCAAATGTGATTCGGACTCGCGCACTGAGGGTTCTGTTTTGTTGTTTACATAAATTGTTGCATACTAAAGTACAAAAAAGTAGTACAAAAAGATAACATGCCCAGATGGTCACCTATCCAAGTACCGACCGCGCCCGACGTTGCTTAACTTTGGTAATAAGATTCGGTGATTAGAAATTTGTCACCGATTCGCACTTGGCCAGTAATTATTATTTGGTGTTTTACTTTAGAGTGTGTACTATAATCATGCCAAGTTGGACGCTTGTACGTATTACCGTTTATACATTAGAGAAATGACAAAAAAATGAAAAAAAAATAAAAAATTATGATTATTATTTTTTAGTTAATCTGCCGTAACATTACACATAAATATTGTGAAAATTTTAACTGTCTATCTATTACGGTTCGAAAGATACAGGTCAGACGGACAGACAGACGGACGGACGGACATGAGAGTCAGCGTAGGCTTAGTAATAGGGTCCCGTTTTTACCCGTTGGGTACGGAACCCTAAAAACGTAAAACATGAGCAAATTTCAGTGTAAATGCCATCACCGAAATTAAAGGTACGCTTCGTTGATTCGACCACGGAGTGAAAAATGAAAATACGGCAAAAAACGAGAGAAATGTAATTCATTCCGTGCCAGTATATTCATGTAAGATACACTTTCTTTATAAATGAAGTGAAATATGGCGACGTAAAATTGAGAACAAGGTGCCAAGTAAGACCATTTACGCACGTTAGCAGTAATCGAGTTTCTTTGGTACTTAATTTAAATCGTTTTTTTTTTTTTTTTTTTTTTTTTTATTAAAGACTAGCTGACCTGACAAAACTATTTAAAAGCCATATTATTATTGTTTTTGTATGATTTTTTGTATTTTTATCTAACAATAGTTTTAAGTTTTGTTTGTACTAAGATTTGTTGTTTGTTTTGTTTTTTAAGATTTGATTGTTTGTTTGCATTGAATAGGCTACGAAACTACAGAACCGATTTGAAAAATTCTTTCACTGTTGGGAAGCTACACTATCCCCGGGTGACATAGGCTATAATCTATACCCGTGCGAAGCTGGGGCGGACCGCTAGTATTTTATAAACAACTTGCTGACCTGACAGACGTTGTCCTGTCTTAGAACTGTCAAACACGCAAAGTCAAAATTGTAAATATTATTTTTTTACACCTTGGGTTACATTATTGGAGTTTTAGTAAGGATCCCTATTTTTTTTGAACATATAATATAGCCTATGTTATTCGGGGATAGTGTAGCTTCCCAACAGTGAAAGAATTTTTCAAATCGGTTCGGTAGTTTCGGATCCTATTCAATGCAAACAAACGAACAATCAAATCTTTCCTCTTTATAATATTAGTAATAGACAACTAAAAATCCATTGGGTTAGTACAAACAAAACTTAAAACTATTCTTAGATAAAATACAAAAAATCATACAAAACCAATAATAATATGGCTTTTAAATAGTTTTTTCACGCACCCTCGGAATTTCCGCTCAAAGAACGACTGAGTAAGGAATAATTTCCTACTCAGCCATCGCCCGCACAAAAATTTGAGGCCAAAAGATTTTTTCGAAAAAAAATACGACTGTGTGGAGCTAGGTTCTTTTTTGATGGTAAGCGTCAGTTGGGACTAATAGTAATGCAGATCATCGTGATTGTGCCTTACAAATAATATGTGGACAAAGTCAAAAGATATTTTTACTATGCATAACATAAAAAACAGAAAATTAACGAAAACTTACCCTAAACCTAACCTAAAAACCCCTCGGTGGAGGGATAAGTGGCCAGAATGCTGGCAGCAAATGTAATGTTACGATAGACACCAAGATATGATTTTGTTACTTTTTGGAAATTCACACTCGTTGATTTTATATCTTCAATAATGTGAAAATGTGCGAGCGAGAGAGCTGCTGACAGGAATAGTCTTCTTAATATATATTAACAACCAGATATAGAACAAACAAAAATGTTGATCACATGAATGTTTGCCCTAGGTGGGAATCGAACCCACGCGCCCAAGCGCAGAAGGCAGGGTCACTACCAACTGGACCAACGGGATATCGTTATTCGTTATTTTCCAGTTATTTTGATTTAAAAACCATACCACTGAATCAATTTTGATGAAATTAATATGGGACTAACCAGGGGCCTTACGGACAACTGCTATTGCGGCACCAAACTAACGTTAAATCCGCTCAGTTGGAAAATCACACGAACGTGAACCTTAACGCGTCCAGATACGTTTCACGTTCGCGTGATTTTCCAACTGAGCGGATTTAACGTTAGTTTGATGCCGCAATAGCAGTTGTCCGTAAGGCCCCTGAAAGTATGTCTGTATAGTTAATTATTTTATTCAATTGGATTTATAAATGATGATGTGTTGAGGTAACAAACATTTTAAAAAAAAGTATTGAGAACCCGTTTCTTTTTTTAAGTCGGTTAAAATGGCATTAATTCATGTCACGGCGGTTTGAACTAATTATGTTTTTAATTACCTAATTAAATACAACACGCCCGTTCCCGCAGCAGTAATTATATTTATTGTTTTAATTAAACGTGACACAAAATTGTGTTATGAAAATTAATTGGATGAATGCTAATAGATGTTCGCGGTTTCACTCATTTCTACAATGTCATAAGGCGTTTGTAGACGAAGCTTTGTACAAGTAGTAAGTAGTAGTTGTAAGTAGCTACTACGCATCGCCTGTAACGTTTTGCTTAGTGCAAATGGCAGTGGTCTACTACGCATCGTCTGTAACGTTTTGCTTAGTGCAAATGGCAGTGGTCTACTACGCATCGTCTGTAACGGTTTGCTTAGTGCATGTGACAGTGATCTACTACGCATCGTCCGTAACGTTTTGCTTCGTGCAAGTGGCAGTGGTCTACTACGCATCGTCTGCAACGTTTTGCTTACTGCATGTGACAGTGATCTACTACGCATTGTCTGTAATGTTTTGCTTAGTGCAAGTGGCAGTGGAAGTAGTACTAAGCACTACCACTGCCACTTGCACTAAGCAAAACGTTGCGGATGATGCGTAGTAGCTATAGTTACAACTTCTACTTGCTACTTGTACTATGCATCGTCTGCAAGCGCCTATAGTACTCTACAGTCTGGTCGGGTCACTTAGAAATTCAATGAGAGTGAGCGAATTTTTAACGCAAAACACCCCTTAGCATCCAGATTGCATCATAACCCGATCATAAACCAATTTTGATGAAATTTATAAGTCACTTTATACATATATTTGATAAGTACTCTACTTTCAATTTGATAGAATCAGAACGTCAAAATTCCCGTTTTCGTTGTTTATTTCGTCAAAAAATGTGAGAAAACTTATAGAAATTGGATTTATGTAATCTATATTGAAAAAAGCGACTTAAAATTTTAGGAAAACTAAACATAATATCAAATTTTTACCTCCAATTCACAAAAGTAGTTTTTCGTAAATCTCTAGAAGGGACGACGGGGTGTAACTTTGACAGTGGATTTCGTTAAATTACTGACATAAAATAAACATTTTTTACTTGGTTTATATTCGTCTTGAGAATTACGGCTTAATTTTTTTCGTTTTATACCTACACCAAAATACAGATACCTAAATTGAACGGTTGGATTCTGTATTCCTAAAACCGAAATATAATTATCTACCTTTTGTAGAGGCCGTAGAGTAAAACGAAACCTATTTTCCGTCTCTATTCTCTAGGTAGTTTCTGGCGTACCAGGATAATGTAGCGTACCGTTATTATGTAAGTTTAATTCAAAAATACGACCAGCAATTGTTTGACAAAAGTGCTGGAAAAATAAGTTTAAAATCACCCCAACCTCCCCTTACGCTTTCATTCTACGTTTACTCTAGCAACAGGTAAAGTAACGCCGCCATTTTTACATAAACACCATTAAAAATAACATAAATTCACTTAAAAATAAACCTGGCAATCGACACTTATTCAAAAAGAAGAAATAATAAACCAACCACGAAGACCGAATTTAAATTTTAAAATTGGAATCGTTTTACGCGCGAAAGACCCGTTCGAACCCGTGTGCCGGCTTACATAGACTGGCTGTTTGGGGAGCACTGCGCAAGTCTATGGGATCAAATTGTCCAACGTCCATTATATCCAGACCTCCCGCCCTTTTCTTTGTTAAGCTACGTACAGGATAATAATATGTGCAACACAATATTATGCAACAAGCAATGTAATCTGAAAAGCAATATTGTTTAGTTGTGTTAATCGTACTAATATGCCTTCTGTGGTTGTTTCACGCTGTGGGTGTGAAGAATAATGTTTTTTTTTTGTTTTTTTTTGGTAATTGGCTTGCTCTTAACCGCCAACTCGCCTGAGCTTAATTAGCTAAATTCACAACAGAACAGCCAATTAAAAAATTGCCATGATCAAGTTTTTGGGCAACCATATTTGGACACATTAATCATCCCTCGGCTCCATCATCAGACCCTCATTACCAAATATAATGACCCCTCAAGTTTGGTGTCCTTTGTTTTTTTTTCGCATATGTTTATAGTTAATTTAAACTGTAATATTTTTACAGTTATATTATTATTTACGTGACATTTACCGTGGTAAGTTTGTGAACAACCGTGATAGTTTAAAATAGTGTAGTAATATTTATTTATTTTACTTCTACTTGTTTTTCTTTAATTTGATTGATTAATTCATTTGGCGGTTCGCGCAAATTTAGTTAAGAGCCGTAATACTAAATAAAATCCTTCAGTTTTAGTTATCTGGATTTTATGGCATAAAATGATAAAATAAATCCGAAATTGTCCAGACAAGAATAAAACAAGTAAACCATAACATTTATATTTTTTATTTAGTCAGCAATTTAACTAAATACTCTCTAAAATGTTCTCTGCGAGTCTTTATAATAAACTAGCTGACCTGACAGACGTTGTCCTGTCTTAGAACTGTCAAACACGCAAAGTCAAAATTGTAAATCTTATTTTTTTACACCTTGGGTTACATTATTGAAGTTTTAGTAAGTCGAGCTATTTTTATTGAAAATATAATATAGCCTATGTCACCCGAGGATAGTGTAGCTTCCCAACAGTGAAGGAATTTTTCAAATCGGTTCAGTAGTTTCGGAGCCTATCCAATGCAAACAAACAAACAATCAAATCTTTCCTCTTTATAATATTAGTATAGACTACTTCTTTTTAAATTGTAGGTAATGAGTTGATATCATTATGTTATGTTTTCCCAAAATTTGAAGCTGTTATTTTAATTAAAAAATTACGCATCTATTTTTATTAATAGATATTTAATTATCTATTAATCTTTCTATTTGATAGAATCAGTATACCAAAAATTCAGTATTAAAAGCTTTTTTCGTCAAAAAATGTGAAAGCGCTTTTAATAAGCAAACAAATAATATGCATGTGTTCTAATGTTTGATTGATTACAAATAACCGGCTTAGTGATGAATATAACTAAATACATTACACATACAGAAAAAATAATTTGAATTGGCTGATAAATCTCTGAGATATGAGTATTTAAAGTTTTAGGTGGGGATGGAGAGAGGATGTTCTATCCCTTTCTCGCAAAGCGTGTGTTAGTATAGCATTTGTATGGCGCTCCTGAGCCGTGACGTCACGGCTCAATATAGTGCGCTCTCTGTCAAGCATGAAATTAAAATGCTTATATCTTATTTATTTTTGAACTAATTTTAATTTTGTTTTTGTTGATGTGCTCTATTTATGATAAGCTTTTTTATGAGGTAATCTATACTTATAATAAAACTGTAACAGGTCCAATTCTGTACATTGAAGTATTTTTTTTTTTATGAACGGCGCTCTATTTTCGATGCTAAAGTCAAAACTGTTTTTTTTTCTTTTTTGTCTGTCTGTATCTGGGCCGCGCATCACGCCGAAACTACTAAATGGATTCAAATCGAACTTAGCATAATTTGAGTTCATACTCCGAGGTAGGTTATAGGATACTTTTTATCCCGAAATTTTGCATGGTTCCCTTGGGAGAGGGGATGAAAGTCAAAATGTGTACTTAGTTGTAAATCATTATTGCATAGTCCGATGTCATTAATTCATTTTTGTTATAACGCAGGTACATTAAAAAACGTCCCCTAAAAATTTCATGGTCATCGATTTCGTAGTTCAGAAATTACAGATATATCACAACCGTCAGTAATAGGTCCAAATAACCTGACCTCCGGAATGTACAGGAACCTTTGAGCGTACGGCTCATCTTAAGCTGGAGGTAGCTTTGTAGCGCACTTTGTAGTGTACGTTGTAAATCTATAAATTAATAAATCTTATTAAATAAACAAATGCCAAAAAAGGTCCGCAAATCACGTGATGCAAATTAATGGGGGTTACTATATTTTGGAGAAGGTTCTTATAGAAAGAAAAGATAAGAAAATTGGAAAATTTCAGAAAACTTAACAACGATTTTAACTTCACGCGTTTTTCATTTCTAAGACAGGACGTCTGTTGGGTCAGCTAGTAAAAAAAAAATTAGTCATCATGCCTATTGCATTGCAGAGAGTCTGTACTCAGCCTAATACTGTACAAAGTGGGGTTCCAGGGATCTCAGCAACTGGTTGTCCCGGGAAACGCACTGAACGTTTGCAGTAATGTAAGCCAAGCCTATGAAGCTACAGTTGGTTTGTATTTTTCTTGAAAGTGGACTATTTTGTCGTTGACGACCTACTTAAACGTGCCACGAGTGCTGGACGAAAACGACGGCCTACTCAAATAAACAGACGGTTACAAATTCGACGGTAAAAAATAGTTTGGATGGAAATTCGTCTACAGGGCTACATGTAACGGCAGTAGTAAACCGAGAGGAGGTCATTGAAATCATGATCCAAGAAAACAAGGTCTAGCGCTCTGGGAGTTGTCCCGCAATGACGTCACTGTCCAGTTGCCACTTAATTGTAACAAACACAGATACTGGGAAACATTTTTTTAAATAAAATACAAAAAGCATTTCAATTATCATTTGGTTTGTCCGCTCAAGCAAGTTAAGCACGAATTGAATAAATCAAACACAATTTTATCAAAACCATATTGATTTATTGGATTCCCACAGGTAATATACAGATATTGGGGAGTTATAATTTCACGCTACTGTTAACACAGAAAATCATAGAGATTCCGCCATTGTTTCGTGTATCGTCATCTCTCTCGAACTTGTTGTAAATTACTTATTCTGCTCTTGCTTATGCACGTGTACGTGTACCCGTGACATTGACGACATCATTGCGGGACGTCCACGTGACATTATTTCTCGGAGCGCTATACCTGACGGAGTATAATATTATACCCTATACCATGGTTGAAATCATCATTATGAACAACATATCTTTGTAGCAGGTTGACAAGGTCTGGCATTCCGGGAGTTGACACCTATCTACGTCACTGTCCAGTTGCTACTTTATTGCAAACACAGAAATTGTTTTTAGGGTTCCGTACCCAAAGGGTAAAAAAGGGACCTATTACTGAGCCTACGCTGTCTGTCTGTCCATTCGTCCATACGTCCGTCCGTCAGTCAGTCCGTCCTACCTTTAAACAGCTGTATATTAAATAATAGATAGTCAGTTGAAACTTTCAAAGAATATGTAATGTAACGGTGGATTAACTAAGAAATAGTAAATAAGTCAAAAAGTTAAAACAAAAGGGGGCTATAAATCCATGCAAAAAAATCATGCGTTTATTCAAATTCAAAATATTTTATTAAGGTCAATTAAAAATCCATTGGGACAAAAAAAACTTAAAAACGATTGTTAGATAAAAATACAACATACAATATGCGTATAGACCCATACAACATAAACTATCCATACTAATATTAGAAAGAGGAAAGATTTGATTGTTTGTTTGTTTGTACTGAATAGGCTCCGAAACTACTGAACCGATTTGAAAGTTCCTTCACTGTTGGGAAGCTACACTATCCCCGGTTAACATAGGCTATGTTATATTTAAAAAAAAAATTGGGATCCTTACTAAAACTCCAATAATGTAACCCAAGTATAAATAATTAGATTTACAATTTTGACTTTGCGTGTTTGACAGTTCTAAGACAGGACAACGTCTGTCAGGTCAGCTAGTTGTTAGATAAAAATACAACATACAATATGCGTATAGACCCATACAACATAAACTATTGTTAGATAAAAATACAACATACAATATGCGTATAGACCCATACAACATAAACTATTGTTAGATAAAAATACAACATACAATATGCGTATTTTCGTACTAGCTCTATTTGTAAAAACGATTGTACCTCCCTTTCTTTTTTAGTTTTTGACTTTTTTTATTATTTACAAGTGGTCCGCCCCGGCTCCGCACGGGTATAGTTATATAGGCTATATTAATTAGTGATAATGTAGCATTCAAATGGTGAAATAATTTTTAAAATCGGTCCAATACTTTTTGAGCCAATTCGTTACAAACATACATACAAATCTTTCCTCTTTATAATATTATTAAGTATAGATTAGTTAATCCGCCATAACGTTACATATTCTGTGAAAATTTCAACTGTCTATTACGGTTCGAAAGATATAGCCGTTAATAGGTAGGACAGACAGACATACAGACAGACTACGTAGGCTTAGTAATAGGGCCCCGGTTTTACCCTTTGGGTACGGAACCCTAAAAATCTAAATTTTCAGTTACAAAAAGCTTCACTTTTCCCAGCATCCCGTAAATAGTATATTATGCAAATTACTAATATTATAAATGTGAAAAGCTTGTTTGTTTGTTGGTTTTTTTGTTCCTCTTTCACACAGCAACAGAGCAAAGAATCGAGCAGATTTTTTGCATAGGTATAGTTCAAGTGCCGGAGTGACATAGGCTAATTTTCATCATCATCATCACCATTTTTAATCACTACGCGGGTGAAGCCGTGTTTAGTGAATGAAGGACGGATTTAAAGCGAGGGCCATAGATTAATCACGAACAAGTGAAGGATTCTAACGACTGAATCACGACCGATTCATGATGATTCGAGTGTTAGAATCCTGAGCAACGCGAGTGATTCATGGCCCTCGATATAAATCCGTTTTCTATACTAATATTATAAAGAGAAAAGATTTGATTGTTTGTTTGTTTGCATTGAATAGCCTCCGAAACTACTGAACCGATTCGAAAAATTCTTTCACTGTTGGGAAGCTACACTATCCTCGGGTAACATAGGTTAAATTATTTAAAAAAAAATTGAAAACCTTTCTAAAACTCGTAACCAATAATGTAACGCAAGTGTAAATAAATAAGATTTACAATTTTGACTTTGCGTGTTTGACAGTTCTAAGACAGGACAACGTCTGTCAGGTCAGCTAGTATTCAATAGTCGCATACTACCATAGATTCAGTATAGGAATCTATGCATACTACACTTTATACTTACGAGGCAAAGAAAGATTTAAGGAGTTTGTATTGAGTATTATTTGACCAAGGAGGTTGTATAACATTGAGCAGGAAGGTCGAATATATTGGTGTGTTCTAAATACAAACATTAAAATAGTCATTAAAAGTGCTTTTTCTTTACTGTTATCAGTAAATAATATTAGCTTTTTAGAGGGGGAATGGTATAAACATGTTTATCTGATCAAAATATGATAACGGAAAGCAAAATATTGCTCAAGCGTCCCCGAGCTCTCTTGGGAGATAAATGCGCAACGATTCTCACGTTGTTTTGTTTACTAAACCAAAGGTACTGTTAACGGTTGTCGCAATTGAAAATCGGCGTGATAAAATCCTGGAAAAACCACCATGCAAATCAGCTCTTGTGTGTATGTTGATTTGACTATAACTTGCGTACCGCTGATGCATTTGTTGGTTTTTATGGTTCCGTACCTCAAAAGAAAAAACGGAACCCTTATAGGATCACTTTGTTGTCCGTCTGTCCATCTGTCAAGATCCTTTTTCTCAAGAACGCGTAAAGGTATCAAGCTGAATTGTATATCTCGGCTCTACGGTTTCTTTCAGCTGTGGAAAAATCAAACTTGTAAGTCAACACAATCAAAAGATATGAACGTTTATGTCGCATATTTTGCTATTTCACAGGGAAATCAAAACCTATAGGGTAACCCGTAAAGCTAGAATCATGAAATTTGGTAAGAGGCAAGGTCTCACAGCACATATCGACGGGTAAAAGGCGACTTGACTTAACCGCCACTTTTACCGAATATGAGTTATATATATATTTGAAATCAGCGATTTTTTCTGCGTCGTTTAAGCCCAGTTTGGTTCAAATCGGAGCACTTTTTTGTCGCTTCATTCCATGGCCAAAATGGGGGTCAATTTGAACAATTAGGTGTTATGCGACAAGATTTTAACCCTTTTTTTTAAACCATGCATATGAGCCAATTTGAATGAAGCATTAAAACAGGTATCTGTGATTTGAATTCATTTGCTTTTTATGTTTTTTCATAAAAATGTATTTTCATTCATTTTTACCAAATCTAAAATGAACTGACATAGTAGTATGAAGCATTTTACTTTGATCAATATTGATAAAGGTAGTCGTTTGAGTCATTTTACTTTGAATGATTAATCTTTTCAATGTCGCTTAATTCTTTTTACTTTGAACTATATTAGTAAATAATGAGACTTAAGCGTTTTTTCGGTTGACCAGTAATGTTGTTAGTGTTGAATGAATCGATTATCTTCTTAATAAAATAAATAAATTGAGCATTAATTCCATTAACACATGTTTTGTTATTTGCGAATCTTACGTTTAAGCACAACAATTAAAGTTGTGTTGGTTTGTTGGCCTTTTTAATTTTATACCGACTAATAAATTTAAGCTCATTGAAGCACCGTCAGTTTTAAGTGTCATGTTTTCGTGTGTCATTTAAATCTAAACAAAATAAATGTTCACTGCGTTTAGGCCACACGCCTAACACAGGGCAGAGATTTCAAACGGCATCACAGTCACAACACAACTGTCAATTGTCGGCGAGCAACCTGTATAAATAATTCTAGACAAGTAGAATTCAAAAGAATTCTCGACTAATATCGAAGTCGAACATACTGATGATCACTCTTCGAAACAAGTGAATAATCGTATTTAAAAAAATACTTTACTGAAAAATAAACTACTGTTGAGCAGGTAGAAGTGACGCACAATAAAAATTAAAATAATTTAAGAGAAGAACAAATCAAAATCAAATCAAATCATTTATTCCTATAAACCAGTATAGTAATGACATAATTATTACCACAAGCAAAACAGAATTTGCTGACAAAATTCAATTCACAGAAAGTGAATAATTTGCCTATAGTATATGTAATAAAACACGACTCAAGGACTCAACCAGAAAAAGGAGATGAAGAAGAAGACTCTTTATTGTTACAGGATTGCCACAAATTTCAAAAACGCTCTGAGACAGATGCTTGTTGCGCTGTACGTGATACGGAAACTGATTTACAAAATTTCAAACAGCAAAAAAAGTGAGGGTGGAGGTTTTACGCGGACACGGCATAGAGATGAATTGAAAGCAATTGTCACAGATATTATTCCACATGAACAGATGGAAATATTTCGATTTTTTTAGAAGAAAGAAACTACGAAATACCATAAGGTACCTGTCCGAATTTTTTTAGAAGAAGGAAACAACTGTATGCTGTTGCAGTAAATAGTATTTCGTTGTTTCCTTCTTCTAAAAAAATTCGGAGTATTTCCATCTGTTCATGTGGAATAATATCTGTGATAATTGCCTCAATTCATCCCTTCGAACAATAAAAATGATACAGAAGCAAAGAAAAAGAAGAGGAAAAAACGGCGTAAATAAAAAAAAAATTACGTTGATTTTCTTGAGGAATATTTTGTTTGGGACCTAACATCATGGACCGATCATCGTCATCAGCCAGAAGACGTCCACTGCTGAACATAGGCTTCCCCTTTTAACCTCCACACTGAACGATAGCCTGCCATTTGCATCCACTGGATGTCCGCGACTCTCACAATGTCGTTGGTCCATCTAGTGGGAAGCCTACCTACGCTGCGTCTTCTGGTTCATGGTCTCCACTCAATAATCTTTCTTCCCTATCGGTTATCGGTTCTTCGAGCGATGTGGCCTGCCCATTGCCACTTCAACTTGCAAATTTTATTAGTTATCTCGGTGACTCTGCCATGACTTCTTTGGCGAATAACAACAACACACACTGGTCTAAAGACAAGGGTATTTACCCTTGTCTTTAGACATTGTGGTATCGTATATCGTGTGGACGAGTAGATGACACGCAATTTCCAGAACGCTGCCCATCCGAGTTGGATTCTTTGGGCGACCTCTTTGCCAAGTTGGACTTACCTAACTGAACAATCTGTCGAAGATAGATGTTGGTCAACAACTTCAAGAGTATCGTTCCCAATGACTACCGACACGGGTACAACATGGACATTGGACATGATTTTTGTCTTGTCCATGTTCATTTTAAGACCCACCTGTTTGGAAAGGCTACTGAGGTCTCTGAAAATCGTATTGAGGTCCTCCAGCGACTCTGCCATGATGACTATATCATCGGCAAAACGATGTTGAGTGATGTATTCGCCATTGATGTTGATGCCGAATCCGTTCCAGATCATCAAGATACCGATGAGGAATCTATTTCAAGTGAAAAAGTTTCGAAAAAAATGCGTAAAGAGTCAAAACATGATAAGGGGTCAAACGATGGTAAAGTCGGGGATAACGGCTTACAGAAAAGAAAGAGAAATAAAAGATTAAAAGAAAAAAAAGCTAAAAATATAGGTAAAACTTATGTTAAAAAAAGATAAGACTATTGTATCGGAAAAAAAAACTGCAAGCAAACCCTTGTGCCGGGAAGAAATGTGGCCATAATTATTGTGGAGAGATTAGTGAAGAAAAGGGATCAAGTTTACTCTAACTTGTTTTGGAATTTATTTTTGTTTAGATTTTTTAAGTGTGAGATTGGCGTCATCGCAAAAATTTTCCACCGAGAATATTAATTAAGCTTAGGACTCTTAGGACGTAAAAGTGCATAATATAGATCGATGGACGTAAAGACATTTTCTCAAAGATTTAAGCTTACCAAATTGAATGGGAAAATGGGAGGGATTTTTGATTGATACTGACAAAGAATTCGGAAAATGGGGAAAATTAATGAAAAAAATAAACCATCTGAAACCAAAGAAGAACCTCACTAACTGTAGTAAAATAGATTAAGAAACTGAAGAGTAATTAAGAGGCTAATATTAATGCATTTTTAGAGTTCCTATATCAATAAAATAAAAGTTGACATAAATTATAAAATATATAAGATTTAACATTGTAATAATAGATTGCTATATAGCAATTACTTTTGCGTTATAATTTTAATTCGTATAGCTTAAAGATCAACACTACCAAAATTAATCAAAATTAAGGATATGAATCCCTTATTTTTGAAGTTAAGGTGTCTCATCAGGTATATTTCCTTTGCTGAACACATATTTTTTTTCTTTTAAATCGTTCTACCTATATCTATAGACAATAAATGTTGTACTTAAATCTTTTTTATTTTATTTGTATGTTTGCTACTCATTATAACAGTCGTTTTGCCTTGAATAAATTATAGTAAATAAGGCATTACAGTTATTTTACCATAATCTAGTAATACACTGTTTTAAACTATCACGGTTGTTCACTAAAGTTATATGATTATATCCCGTAAATAATCATATAACTTTAATCTAGTAATGTTGTTTCTGGTATTTAAATCAATTCGCCTTGATTAGAAAATAATGCATTTTGTCTTAAGTAGCATTTATATCAATTAATAATACTACTAAGATAATGTCCCATAGACAATATCATGGAAGCTTGCATTTAGTTTTGATATTCAGCAGCTTCGGTGTTAAATGTTAAGTAGTTTTGATGCAGTGATTTTTTTTCGGATTTTTAAATTTTCAAATCGCTCTCCTGTAAAAGTATCAAAATGGCGCTTGAATCAAGTCGCCTTTTAACCGTCGAATCCGAAAGTCATAAATTTGAAGTCATATCATATTATAATTAGAATTGGCTCCGAAACTACTGAACCGATTTGAAAAATTCTTTCACTGTTGGGAAGCTACACTATCCCCGGGTGACATAGGCTATAATCTATACCCGTGCGAAGCTGGGGCGGACCGCTAATATATTAGAATAGGTATATTTTTAGCTGCGCCCTGCGGTTTCACCCTTGTAGTGATGATGGTGATGAAGAAGAAAAGTAGCCTATGTCACTCTCCAGCACTTGAACTACACCCGTGCAAAAAGGTCGATCCGTTGCTCTGTTGCTGCGTGAAAGAGAAACAAACAAACCAACAAACTAACAAACTTTTCGCATGTATGATATGATGTATGAACGCCATAAATTTTGATGTTTTTTTAAGGAAACTTGCAAATGTTTTCTTATACCTGTTTTTGTGGAGTTTTTAACGTGTTTTATATCGGTAAAGGATTTGAATCCACTTTCTGTTAGACGGTTTCTGAGAACCACTAGGCTATAACCTTTTTTCTCTATAACAACGAAATATCGCTCCTTGCTAGCACCGTGGTTGCCATAGCAACGATCGATTGATGAAACCATACCTGTCTTTTTCATACTTCCACCGCTATCAATATAGCCATCCCTCTTGCACGAGCATTATTCAGAAGATATACTACGGTGGATTTTGATTGTTTTTTTGAAACTGTGTTAATTCACCATGGAAAAGACCGCCTGATGCGGTTGCAACTATAGTCAGAGTGAACGGTTTAATCCCGGTAATGACCGGTGAGAGTTTGGTTTTTTTTTATTCGTTGATACATTTAGTAAAAGTTTAGTGAATAAAACCAGCCAAGAGCGAGTCGGGCTCGCGCACTGAGGGTTCCGTACCACCACATCACTTGTTAGCTTTACCTACTAAAGTAAAAAAAATGTGCATAAAGACAACATCTCATCAACGCCCAGGCGGTCACCCATCCAAGTACCGGCCGCGCACGACGTTGCTTCACTTCGGTGATCGTACGAGAAACGGTGGTGAACAAAAATTTGACACCGACTCGCTCTTGGCCATTATTTATTATTTGTTATTATACTTTAGAGTGTGTACTATAATCATGCCAAGTTTGACGCTTGTGCGTATTACCGTTTTTACATTTGAGCTAGTGTGTCATTGAGTGTGTGTGTGTGTGTGTGTGTGTGTGTAGATATTCCATAAAAAGTTCACTTACAGTAAACTTTTATCTAAAAACAATGTCTACGACGTAGCTTCGTAGGCCTGTAGCGTCGTAGCGCGTAGCAAATATCTACGCATTACCACGCATTGCAGCATGTCGTAATATTTTGTTTCCAATGATTTAAAAACACAGATGTTGGTTCTAGTACAAAAAAAAACCTAAAAGTAATAAGTACATTTTTCTCTGAGTCTGTTATTTTAACAAATCAAACATGGGTTCAAAGATTAAAGATTTTTAAAGATTAAAGATTTTTAAAGATTAAAGATTTTTTAAAGATTAAAGATTTTTTATTTCTTAAAAAAAGTAACACCTCAATAGCCTATATTTAATGCGCATTTATTATTTTGCCAACCTTTTCTATTTTTTATAAACAACTAGCTGACCTGACAGACGTTGTCCTGTCTTAGAACTGTCAAACACGCAAAGTCAAAATTGTACTTCTTATTTTTTTATACCTTGGGTTATATTATTGGAGCTTTAGTAAGGATCCCTATTTTTTTTTAAATATAATATAGCCTATGTTACCCGGGGATAGTGTAGCTTCCCAACAATGAAAAAATTTTCGAATCGGTTCAGCAGTTTCAGAGCCTATTCAATGCAAATAAACAAACAAACAATCAAATCTTTCCTCTTATAATATTATTACTAGCTGACCTGACAGACGTTGTCCTGTCTTAGAACTGTCAAACACGCAAAGTCAAAATTTAAAATCTTATTTTTTTACATCTTGGGTTACATTATTGGAGTTTTAGTAAGGATCCCAATTTTTTTTGAAAATACAATATAGCCTATATTACCCGGGGATAGTGTAGCTTCCCAACAGTGAAAGATTTTTTCAAATCGGTTCAGTAGTTTCGGAGCCTATTCAATGCAAACAAACAAACAAACAATCAAATCTTTCCTCTTTATAATATTAGTATAGATATATTATTATAGTATAGACAATAGTTTTGCGTTTGACCATTACGCCTGATGTTAAGCGATGATGCGGTCTACGTTGGAGCACACTTACCTAGAAGAAACCGATAAAGAAGCCCTCGGAAATATGAGAAAGAGAGTGTTTCCAGATAAGATTTAAAAAAAAAACTTAACATTAAACACTGATAATAATTTTGGCGCCAACGTGAAAAAATATGTTGCCTCATTGTATTATTTACTTAGGCTGAATATTTTACCGTACCATGACCGGTAAGCGCAGCGTAGAACGTCCACCCACAAGATAGACAGACGACCTAAAAGAGAGGGAAACGCTGGATGCAGGCCGCTTCCAACCGGCCCTTTTGGAGATCGATGGGGGAGGTCTATATCCAGCAGTGGACGTCCTACGGTTGAAATGATGATGAGTATTTTAACGGTGGAATACTGTTTATTGAGTGTTTTTGAACGTGCTCGAGTGTGGCAGTGATGTATTGAGTAAAAATATATAAGTATTTCAACTCATACACGGATTCTACTAAGAGACTTATAAGTACAGACCAACTTGAATTGAGTAATAACTACCTAGACTAGATGACCTAGGTTAGCTATAAACCCAGGCTAGGTCTAATCAACGTGCGACGTGGTTCGTTTACGCATTCTCTAGACCGGGACGGATTGCTCCTAACTTTGTTTTATCGTCACTAGGCATGCCCTCCGGTATTACCTGCACATAATTTTTAATTTTTTGGAAACCTACACCTTTTAATAACAGATATTGAAATCTATATTATAATATTAAAAAGAGGAAAGATTTGATTGTTTGTTTGTTTGCATTGAATAGGCTCCGAAACTACTGAACCGATTTGAAAAAATCTTTTACTTTTGGAAAGCTACACTATCCCCGAGTAATATAGGCTAAAATATATTTTCAAAAAAAATAGGGATCCTTATTAAAACTCTAATAATGTAACCCAAGGTGTAAAAAATAAGATTAACAATTTTGACTTTGCGAGTTTGACAGTTCTAAGACAGGACAACCTCTGTCAGGTCAGCTAATATATAAAACAAGAGCCAAATAAGTTTCCACCAACTGAAATTATATGTTTTGTTGACCGAACGAAGTGAGGTCTAAGGATTTACAGTGGCCCAAATCGGCTTTTAAACAATTTTATGTTTCTTTGTATGTTTCACGATAACTTGAATACCATTCATTCGATCTTGGTGAATTTTTGTAGGCAAGTAGTTCAAATATATATATTTTTTAAATCCGAAATGAACTTATTTTGTTCAAATAATGTCAGTATGAGTGAAGTGAAGATTGTCAGTTGATTATCGTAGCCACAGATCTACTACCTATAGATTTTCAATGAGCGTGGCTAGCTCAGTGCCTCTCGCTTCAACAAGGTGTGTTGCCACATTAAAATGATTTGCTATAAGTTAGGGTAATTTACCTACTATGATGGGTAGTGAATCTTCAATGAGTAATTTTGGAAACAATACTACCTTTTAAATATTTATATTTTATACACTATCTGCTGCAACCCACGGAGCTACCTGCAATTTTCTGGGAAGAAAAGTACGTTGTCTGTCCTCATGACACACCCTATCGTCCTGACAAAATTTTACTTAGCCCATGATCTAAGAAAACAAGGTCTAGCAATCTGGGAGTGGTCCCGCAATGACGTCACTGTCCAGTTGCCACTTTATTCAATCAGCTGTTACGTGGTGTATCTTCATCTCTCTCGAACCTGTTGTAAATTGACATCATGACATCATTGCGGGACGCCTACGTAAACATTTTTTCTCGAATTGCTATACCTGGCGGAGTATATTATTATACCATGACTTAGCCGTTTCCTCGTAAAAAACAGACAGAAAGTTACAAACTTACTTGCGTTTTTATTATAATTATTTGTTAGGATTAGAATATAGTACTAGAAAAAAGGTTGTAAAGTAACCATAGCATGATTTTTTATGATTAATTAAAAATAATAAAAAGTCAAAGAGTTAAAACGGAAGGGCAAAGGAAGGGCCCCCATGCAACAAACGTTAAACGTATTTTTGGATTTGTTCTAGTGTAAAAACGGTAATCCGTACAAGCGTCAAATTTAGCGGATTATAGTGAACATAAGTAAAACAACAAATAATAAACACTGGCCAAGTGCGAGTCAGTGACAAATTTCTGTTTACCACTAAGCTAAGCAACGTCGGGCGCGGTCGGTACTTGGATGGGTGACAGCCTGGGCGTGATGTTGTCTTTTTGCACAACTTTTTGTATTTTGTGATTGTAAAGAACTCTCAGCGCGCGAGCCCGACTCGCGCTTGGTCAGTTTAGTTTTTTCATGAATGGAATTATGTATAACATTCCAAATAATTAGATAAATAGACTCTTTAATGTTTACAGTACAAATTTCACGAACAGCGCGTAGCTTTTTGAATCGGTTCGCCGAAATCGCCTTTTGCTTTTCCAGCTTCATAACTGTGGCCTCATTAATATATATTTAATATTAACATTCACCATATTCATATGGGCATAAAAGGGTCGGTATTTTGCACTTCTTGCAATGTGCCAGCTTTTTTCAGCAATGTGACAGGATCAGTTGGAAACCTGCAGAACGAATAATTTATGTTAGTTGCGGTGGGTAATTTCTTTCATAAACTGGCAACATTCATAATTTATTTTCTAAGTGAATAATTTGATAAAATTCATAGAATTAGACCACAAATCGACCTAAAAACTGACTAATTATGAATAAAATATTTGCGAATTGATATCCTGAATTTATTTAGGTGATCGTTACAAGCTTTATATGTTTACTTACGTGTGAAATGATATTTCATCGTATTTTCGCTCACTGCGCTTCTTGCAGCCCAAAATGCTACAACCAACCATTGTAAAATATCTTTTACAATTATTTCTCAGAGGAAACACGCATTTATCACATTTAATCACCAAAAAAAGGCAATAAATATAATTCAGACCCGTTTTGTTTGTCACTGATTATTACAGATTTTGACACTTGAGGTACCAAAAACAGGTCACGCCGATAAGGACAACAAAATCTATTTATGTCCTTTTCGTACTTGTGCTGAGCCATATCAAGTTGTCTCTTTCACTAAAATATATTGCCGATCTGGTTGTGTATATCTGTGATCGTAGCCGTTAACTGTCATATTTTTCAATCAAGATCATGGTAGGTAGGAAAACTATGGAGCGGATGTACCTTAGTGTAGGTGAAGTAAAAGCTTGAATATCGTGAGGTCTCAGTTCGGGGCGAACTACTAGTAGGTACAAATTAATTTATTTCGGATTATTTGGGAACGCCTTTCTTTAACCAACGTCCTTCGATTGAGCGGATAAACAAAATAACAATTGAAGTGCTTTTTTTATTTTATTCTAATTTATAATTTTCCGTCCATCTTGTGGGTGGACGTCCTACGCTGCACTTACCGGTCCGTGGTCTCCATTCCAGAACCTTTCGGCCCCATCGGCTATCTGAAAGAGACCGCAGGGAAACGGTATATGCAGGCCGCTTCCAACCAGCCCTTTTGGAGATCGATGGGAGAGGCTTATGTCCATCAATAGACGTTCTATGGCTGAAATGATGATGAAATTATTTTCAAATAAACCAATTTTTGTTTGTTGCAATGAAGTGGCAACTGGACAGTGACGTAGGCTTGTGTCACTCCCGGAATGCCAGACCTTGTTTCATTGGATCACGAGTTTCAGATAATCGGAGGGTGAACAATAATTGGCTGATGATGATGACGACAATGTTAACTTTTCCATCTTTTTTTCTTATCTCTGTAACCCAGATGTCTGCGTCCGAGCCACATTTCTAGGTCACAGCTGTATTGGACGCGACGTTTCTCACTCCTAGGCTACTTTAAAGGTTATGTAAGAAATTGTTCATTTAATAGGATATCAGACAGGTGTTTTATATGCTAAGTATAATAGGCTTAGTGAAAAAAAAACTGGGGCAAGTGCCTTTATTAACTAAACAAAATACAAGATATGACAAATACAGTTAGACTGTCCATATATCGTTGAAGGTCTAAAGACAATCCAAATGCTCAAGCCTATTATCAGTTAGCATACCCAGCATGCTGCATTACCACGCTGAATGGCAATGCTTATGCGTTGAGCCAGAAACACGCTTTTTGGTCTCACGGCGCTCTGAAAGATTTTTGAAAATGAGGTGAGCTCACGGTATCAATCTGAAGTGCTAATCTTGTTCTTAACATTGTAATTTATTTAAAATCGCGGCAAACGTTAATTGCTCCTTATAGGCGCAACTGGCAACCACTAAAGGAAACCTGTAAAAAAATTACAGTTGCGTCAACTAAAATTGCTCCGTCTGCGTAGCGCCTTAGCAAATAAGTACTTACTTAATCTTGATTAAGGACTTTTGTTTCTAAGTCCATCAATCTTGTTGTGGCTATAGGTACTTACTTAGCTAAGTAGATCACTTAAGGCTTTTTCTCACGGGTCATTAATCGGAACTTAAGCTCTTAAGTGCCAAGTTACGGAAGGGATGTAAGCACCTGAGTATGGGTAGGTATTTGAATAAAAGCGAAACACTAATTCAGTGACTGACTCATCACGAAATCTCACAAAAAAAACCGACCAAGAGCGAGTGGGCGCGCGCACTGAGGGGTTCCGTGCCACCACAAAATTCAATAACGAAATTACCTGCAGTTACAACTTGGTAGTGAACAGAGACTCACACTTGGCCATTATTAATTTATTATTGTTGTTATATTTTAGAGTATGTACTATAATCGTGCTAAATTTTACTCATATCATTTTAACATTAGAGCTAATACAAAAATACGTAAAAAAATACGTATATTGTAGGCGAAAAAAAAAATCAACGAAAAAAAAAAGAAAATAATAAAAAGTCTATCCCCATTTATCTTTTCTGTAATCTTCTTTATTATTCCTAAAGTCTAATAATTTTCAGAAACCATTTTTACTTCTCCGTTGTACAATTAGCAAGAAAGTTATTTAGCGCCAAGTTTGGATCGCTTGGGTAAAGTTGGCAAAAGGAAAACGGACCGTTCAAAGTAATTTCAAGAATTTGTGTTCTTAATTACCAATTTGGTATTCATGTAAAAATGTGGCTCATTAAAGCTTTTAGTGGCTGTTTCTAAAGACTATAGGAACGCGCAGACGAATTACCTTAGATACCTGTTTTGAATTAGATATGCTGTTTTTTTGCTTGCAGAGTCAACAGAACTGTGTTTATTTATTAAGCTAGTATTGACATTTTTTGTCTGAAATTTGTACGTTGGAAATTTTAGTAATTTTCTTATTTGACTCGACGGTTTTCTAATCGACTCGTATACGTAAATTTTGCTTTTCTTTCATTGAAATACAATCATTGGATATTTAACTAAGGATCGGACATAAAAATATGTCATTGAAAACTCATGAAAAGACAGGGAGTTTATTCCTCCAAATATATTTGTAAATAGCAATGCAAAAAAATATTCTATCCCCATAGTTATCAATAAATACCACAAAAAAGGTAAAAAAAAAAAAAAAAACTGTGATAAATACTATAAACTATAATTAATAAGTACCCTCAAAATAATGATCAACCCCAGACGCGACGTTGAAAATATGGGACCACCTATGATTTATGGCCTACCTAATAAAAAAGGAAACATCAAAAACAATTCTACCTATATTGGCGGAGTAATCACGAAACACACATACAAAAAAAAAAAACCGTCCAATTGATAACCTCCTCCTTTTTGAAGTCGGTTAAAAAAGAAAAGAAAAAACGAGAGACTCTCCCACGTCTTGCTGTCATTTTGTTTTTCTGTGGCTTTGTAAGTCCTGAGCAGATGAACAAATTTTAATGCGGTCATTTTGAGAAGCCACAGGCAAAACTTATCTCAGATGGCGCCACATTCGCTGGTGTTGTCATCTGTGGTTTATTTGAGGTTATAAACATTGCTCTTGAACGAAACAATAAAAATAAACTTTGCTTTTAAACAGTAAAATATTTCTCTAATGACAGTGGCGAATCTCAATATTATTTATATAAAATTATCAATATTATTTTTCCTCATCGGAAGGAAAACGGTGTGTACCTATATTTTTACACTGAAATGCACTACACAGAGGCATGTTTTAATACTAGACGATATTTATTGTGTAATTACTAAAATTATCTATTGATATTTGACACTTTTGACAGTGAAACAACACCAGCGATAATGCGCCACCTGGCGTGATAAATAAGCAGTGCGTCTCCCCATTGTGCTCGAGGTTAAACCATAAAATTATCACATGCATTCAAACCTTTTGGAGTTGTTAGTCAAATAGTAGAAAAATATTTCGACAGATGTCGCTTTTTACAATAACTAAAATTAAACCCAAATAATTTTAAAGTTTTCAACAGATGTCGATAAAGGCTCTGTTTTGAGCGCCACCTGCTATTCCTTCTCTCAAGCTTTGATATATGTAGAAAAAACTGCACAAATTGTACAGCGCGACATCTGCTGAAGTGTTTAGTTAACATTTGAATACAAAGAAGGCGCTTCAACCAACTCTTATCAAGTAGTACAAAAATATCACCAGAGATGGCACTTTTGTCAATTATGAGCAGTTTTACAAGATTGGATATAGATGGCGTTAGGAGTGCCACTAAATAAACATTTCCGTCGACTCAATTTTTTGCAGCTAAAAAAGTGTTATAGCCAATAAAAATCATCATAATCAGTCGACGCCGTTTTGTGGCAGTTCACTAGAAGCCGCATTTTATGAAATGATGGTAAATTACCGTCACTCTATGAAACTAGGTAGGTACGTTGTTTCGTAAACGTTTTAGTGATCTAATTTGACGTTAAATTGGGACTGCGATATGGCAGCTTGGCAAATTTTAGTTTAGAACAGGGTTTTGGCGCCAATGTGGATAAAAACATCTCGGTGCGTTGTAGATATTATTTTCTTAAACATGTTTGTATATTTTCGTGTTATTTTATTTAATGGAACTTAAGAAACAGAAAATTAATGAAAACTTAAAATATAAACTAAAAACTAAAACTTAAAATAACTAAATAAAAACTACAAATGATTGACGCTTTTTTTTGCATAGGTGGCGCTATGCGTTCAACATTGTTTTGTTTACGTTCCCGATAAAATAATTATAAAAAATAGTAAATCTAAAGAGTTGGCGTGATTTGTGTAAATAAGAAATAAGATTACGTGCTAATTCATCTGTGAGAGTATTCGCAAGCTGTAATTTCACTCAATTATTCATAATTTAAAAACAACAAAAAGTGACCGGTAAAATTATTTGAATTTTTTCATCAAAACAGTGGGACAAACCAAATATAAGTGAAATAATCAAAGTGTTATCGTACAATTAAGTGTTTGCGAGTCTCAATTTCACTCAATTATTTATAATAATAGACACAACAAAAAGTGACCGGTAAAATTATTTGAATTTTTTTCTTCAAAACAGTGGGACTAAACTAATTTAAGTGAAATAATCAAAGTGATATCGTACTTTGAACATTATTTTTGAACTGCAGAGACTTCTCTAAAGGTGTATAATTGTCACAACGAAATTATTTTAATTGTGAAAAATAAAATAAGCTACTATCTACCTATGACTAAGTAGTGACCTCTGTTGTCTTTCACTGACATTAAACATCGGAAATTAATCACTCAGCAAGTTCAAAAAGAACCAAAAAGTCGATGGTTCAATGATGATAAAAGTACAGGAATAATCCCCAAGATGGCGCAGTCCTCAAAAAAGAAAGCGATTTCCCTGGTTTGTGACGGATGTCCAAATAAAATAACTGATAGACTATATATGACGTGCGCAACGTGTAATTGCAATTACGATCTTATCTGCGCCAATGTGTCTAACACACGGTTCTACATAATGGAGCCCGAAAAGAAAAAGTCTTGGAAGTGCATAGCGTGTATTAGTAAGAGACCCAAAGGGAATAACATTAATACTCCTGTGGGCATCCATCATTTAGGGGAAGACAGCTCCCATATAACACTTAGAAAACCAAGAACAATAAGATGTCTGTCGCTGGAAAATTTATCGTTAAATAATGACTTGTCTGACGATAGTTCTGAAGATGTAATTAACTATCCTACACCTTCACGCGTTCACGAGAATACACCGGATTATACCCAAACCCAATTAAAACATGAAATCGATGAACTCACCAGCCACTTGGTCAAGGCAAAAGAAGAGATAAATAAATTATTATCCGAAAATAATGAACTCAAAATGACATTAGAAAAACACAACAATGAGAAAAAAAAGAAAAATAGCTGCACACTACCCCAAAAAAGTAGCTGTTATAATAATACAGATGTGACCAACACATCTAACATAACCCTGGAAACTAAACAATCAGCTGCTTCTTCATCATCATATTCAGCTCTACCCATAACACTGTCCAGTGATTCACTGACAAAAAGTCCATGTTCAAATCAGGATCCCATAAAATACTCTATGCCGCTAAGCTATCGTGATTGTCTAATGACGCCACCTAAAAAAATCCAGAAGATGAAACTGATCTCAACTTTGGCTAATAATACACCGAAACAAACCGTCGGACCACTGACACGAGCTGCTACAAACAATTACATTAAGTCTTCCACCGGAAAACTGCAAGAAATAAACAAACAATGTACAGTAACGGTCAAAAAAATCAAAAAAGATGAGAAATCTAAAATAATGATTATTGGCGACCAATATTGCAAAGACTTATCCTCGATACTGATCAAATTAAGAGAGAAACACAGAAATGCAAAGGATTATCAAATTATCAACTACACATATCCGAGCGCTCCTGCTGAACACATTCTCCAATCCGCCCGATCAAATTTACTATCCCTGAATGAAGATGATTGGGCCATTTTATGCATAGGTTCGAATGACACTAATCCGACTAAACTTTTAATTGAGATGTCAGCTATTTTGAAAACAATAACCAAACCAAAAGTAATTGTAATAGGCATTGCTCACAACTCGCACTTAAATGAGGATAAAATCAACTATAACTTTAAAACCATAGCCAATAACAACAAAAAATGCAAATTCCTAAACGTTTCACCGTTTAATATCATGCGGTTTAGCAAAAGTATTAATGGCATAATTAATACACAGGATTATGAGGCGTGCTATCTAGGAAAAAATATAACAAAAATGACCAACTCTAAAAATGTAATTCACCAAAGACCTATTCCCGGTACAATTCCATACTTCTTTAATAAAATGAATTCTACAAATTGTCGCATAAACCAGGAAAAAATTGACAGCTTCTGCAAAATTGAATGTGCATCAAAACCTGGAACAATCCCCTATTACTTTAACAAAAAGACTACCACTCAAAACAGCTGCCCTAATAATGATTTTCAGCAGTTTTTTCGAGTCTAACAGCACCCAAAATAGTTTTAAAATTATGCATTTAAATGCACGAAGTTTGAGAAAAAAGTTAGACGAGTTAGAAATAATAGTTAATGAACAAAACTTTGATGTGTGCTGCTTTAGTGAAACCTTCTTCAAAGAAGATGAGATCGATATTCGGCAAATGGAAGGCTACACTATTGCTTCCACAGATATACACAACCAGATCGGCAATATATTTTAGTGAAAGAGACAACTTGATATGGCTCAGCACAAGTACGAAAAGGACATAAATAGAATTTGTTGTCCTTATCGGCGTGACCTGTTTTTGGTACCTCAAGTGTCAAAATCTGTAATAATCAGTGACAAACAAAACGGGTCTGAATTATATTTATTGCCTTTTTTTGGTGATTTAATGTGATAAATGCGTGTTTCCTCTGAGAAATAATTGTAAAAGATATTTTACAATGGTTGGTTGTAGCATTTTGGGCTGCAAGAAGCGCAGTGAGCGAAAATACGATGATGAGCGAGAGGCACTGAGCTAGCCACGCTCATTGAAAATCTATAGGTAGTAGATCTGTGATTGCTTCTAACTTTTGTAGAAAAAAAAAGATGCAAGGTGGAGTCGGTATTTACGTCAAAAACTCAGTAAACTATTTTACCATAGACTGGATGAGAGATATGTCAATAGAAACTCATTTTGAAAGTTGCGGTATTAATATCCCTGAATTGAATGCTATTGTGGTTTGCTTGTACAGAACGCCAAATGGTAATTTTAATCTTTTTATTGAATGCCTTGAAACCTTATTACATAAAATATCTATGAGAGCTAGGAACAATACCAAAAAAATTATCATTCTAGGAGACTTTAATATAAATTTACTTGCAAAAGACAAGCGTAGTGAACGTTTCTTGTCAACATTAGCTACATTTAATTTACGACCCGCAGTTTCCAAAGCTACTCGATCAACTTCTCATTCTCAGACATGTATAGATAATATTCTGACCAATATAAAAAAATGTAAAACTAATGTCTTAGACATAGGGCTTATTGTAGGTTCAGACCATACTGCCCAATCAATAGAAATACCAACTAACTTAAGCTTCAATGAAAAATTTTGGTTTTTAGAAAAAAGGTATGTCGATGAATTCATGGATATTTTTCTAAAATATATTTCGCAAGTAAATTTTTATGATGTCTACAAACAAAACGATCCAAATGAAGCTTATAAAAAATTTATTGAAATATTTTCTTTAATTTTTAATTTGTGCATACCTCTACGTAGGATTAAAATGACACATCTTAAAAAACCAAACTGGAAAACGGTAGGAATAAAAAAAGCAAGCAGAAATAAAAGATATATTTACAATGAGACCGTAATGGATAGATGCCAGAACAAAAAAGATAAATACAATAAATATTGTAAAGTCTTTAAAAAGGTTATAAAGAACTCTAAGAAAATTTCAAACATTAAATACATCAACAGAAGCATAAACAAAACAAAAGCTACATGGGGTATAATAAAACAGAACACATCTTGCACAAACAGCATACGTGCTACTGTACAAAAACTAAAAATTAATAATAAGGATATTTTAAACCCATCAACTATTTCCGAAACTTTTAACAATCACTTTATTAATGTTAGCCAAAATCACTCAACTACTTCAAATACATCTCCGTCTACAACCCCAAATCATGTAACACATTCAAATTGCAAATCAATCTTCTTATCTCCTGTCGACAAAAAAGAGGTTATAAATATAGTAAAAAGTTTAAAAAATAACAAATCAGCAGGTCATGATGGGATACCTATCCAAGTTATCAAGGATAGTATCGATATCATAGCTGACCCTCTCGTTTATATAATTAATTTGACCTTATCAACTGGATGCTTCCCAGATGATCTAAAAAAGGCTATCATTAAACCTCTGCACAAAAAAGATTGTAAAGATGATGTTAATAACTACCGACCGATTGCAATTTTACCAAGCTTCTCTAAAATATTTGAAAAAGTCATATTTAATAGATTAATGTCCTTTTTTAATTCCAATAACATTCTAAGCAATGATCAATTTGGCTTTCAAAAAGGAAAAAATACATCACTGGCAATTTTCAAAATGTTAAATAAGGTCTGGGAACAAATAAATTTAAAAAAAACGGGTGTGGCTCTGTTGCTTGACATGTCAAAAGCGTTTGACTGCGTCATGTATCCTCAACTTTTATCAAAATTAAATCATGTCGGAATTCGTGGGCAAGCTTTAAGACTATTAGAATCATATTTACAAAACAGAACTCAAGCAACCCTGATAGAAACCTACAATAAAAAATCTAAAACTATCGAGAAAGTATATTCCCTGTTTAAAAATATAGTATATGGTGTACCTCAAGGGAGTATCCTTGGCCCTTTACTATTTTTATTTTACATTAATGAGTTGCCACTGGTTACTAAACATTTATGTATAATGTTTGCCGATGACTCCACTATATATATGCCTAAAGAAAATCAGAGTATTGAAGTTTTTGAAAGAGATATAATTGAAACATTAGATAAAGCCATGGACTGGTTACAAAACTTGAATCTTAAAGTAAATATTAACAAAACCAAATTAATCGAGTTCAGAAATTACAAACGAACACCACTACAGTTAAACGTAATTAATAGAGGTATTAAAATTGATATGGTAAATGAAGCTAAATTCCTAGGCATAACTATAGATGCCAACTTAAATTGGAAAGCACACATCAGTAAAATCAACAATAAAATAAATAAGCATATACACTCCTTATATGTATTAACAAATGTGTCTTCAAAAAATATTGCAATAAATGCATATTATGGTTTTGTTTATCCTCTTTTAAGCTATGGGGTAATATTCTGGGGTAATTCTACTGATGTCGAATCAACATTTCTATTACAAAAAAAATGTCTTCGAGCAATATTTAATATGAGTAGTTTTGATACTCTCCGTGATATTTTTAAGAAATACAAAATCCTGACACTCACTTGTTTATATATATATGAAATTTGTCGGTTCGTGAAGCATAATCGTAGTGATTTCTTTAATTCTTCCAGCCGAACTGACATTTTAAGATCTAAATACAAAAATAACATTTTCATTCCTCAAGCAAATAACGCCCTATATCACAAAAACTCATACTTTACTGCAATTAAAATTTTTAACAATTTACCTCATGATATAAAACTTTTAGAAAGTCCTATTTTTAACAGAAAATTAAAGAAATGGCTATTGTCTAAGGGATTCTATGACCTAAAGGAATATTTTAATGATGGTAATAAAGATTATTTATCATTTTATAATTTATTATTATGCTTGTGTAAATATTCATGCTTTTGTTAATTATTCTTTAGTTACACTGATCTCGTTTAGTTTTATCTATGTACCTAATTTTAAGTTTGTATGAATGTAATAATAGGTTTAAAAAAAATAATCTTGTGTATTAGAGTATGTATGTCAGACGTCAGTACCTAATTGATAATGCAATATTACTGTACTTATCTAGATGTATATAATACACTCAAATATTGCACGTCCGCGAGGATAAACTGTTGAGACTTCCTTAACTTACTCCACCATTGTACACAGTTTTATGCAATAAAATTTTACTTTACTTTACTTTGTATAAAATATACAAACATGTACCTACTATAAAACAAAAACGCCGTCGAGATCACCACCGTGCGGCAGGGTTCCCAGAACACTGGGAGAGTTTCCCCGCTGGGAGTGTTTCAATACTTAGCCTTTGTGAAAAGTATGTGCCAGCTCTAGGATCCCCCGAGGTGAAGACCAGCCTAGTCGAAATATCCTTGCAGTTTTTTTTTGTGTTGGACGACCACGGGCCCAGAGTCTCCACAGCTAGCGCAACAAACTCATAATGTGCGTTGAGCTGTGAGTACTTCCTGTGTTTGTTTAGTTAGGCCTGTTTTCGTGTTTGTGTACTAAATGTGATAATGGTGTATCATTATTTATTAAGTGCTGAGACCGAGCTCGTCTATGGTCAAGTACCTAATGCAACGAGGTGAACTACTTTTTTTTTTTTATAATTAATATGCTTGCGTTTGACCACCATCACGCCCGATGATGCGGTCTACGTTGGAGCACGCTTGCACATATATTTAGGTACGTGTTATATGTGGTATACGCATTTTACGTTATTACGCGGACAAACCTAAATAAACCCAGCGAAAAAACCGAAGCTTGCTTGATTTTTTAGGGTTCCGTACCTCAAAAGGACAAAACGGAACGCTTATAGGAATACTTTTTTTTCCGTTTGTCCACCTGTCCGTCTGTCAAGACCCCTTTTCTCAGGAACACGTAAAGATATCAAATTAAAATTTATGTCAAATTCTCAGAACTTTGGGTTCTTACAGCTGTGAAAAAATTAAACTTGTAAATCTACGCGATCAAAAGATATGACCGATTATGTCGCATATTTTTGCATATTTTGAAAGAAAGAAAGAAAGAAATATTCATAAAATTTGGAAAGAGGCAAGGTCTCACAGCACATAATTATAAAGGAATAAATCCAAAAGTCATAAATTTGAAGTTATATCAGTTACAAATTATTGTTTTAATATTAAAAAAAAAAAAAAAAAACATTATGTATTGGGAATTATGGAAGAACCTAAATAACCCCTGCAAAGTTAAATTTGTCTTTCAAATTTTTTTTTTTGTTTGGTCTCGCGCTCTGTTCGTTCCATCCAACGGAACCCTCAAAGCGCGAGTCCTACTCGTACTTGTCCGGTTTTTTTACTAACATCCCAACGTAATTCCTTCTCAATTAATCACAAAACATCACAATACGCCAGCCATAATGTTTGGCAGCCATATTGTATGGCTGTTGATAATAAATGAAAAGCAATTACGATTTATTACGCTTTTATACGGTTTCTAAGGAAAAAGTGGAATAGGGAAATGATTGTGCCTACCGACAACACAAAATCTTTACCACCGCCTCTACCTTTACCTTTGAGATAGGATTTGGTTGAAGGTTATACCGTACACAGATATAAACAACAGATCTGTGCTTATGTATATATGTGATGCCGGCATCGTGGTTTTACCATCGCACTAGCCGCCACCGCCTGAAGGCTCATCCACACATCATAGATCAGTGGAAATCGCACACTGTCCGATTCACACGATCCTTGCCTCATACTTGCAAAATGTGGAATGAGCTACCTTCCGCGGTGTTTCCGAGAAGCTACAACATGGGGTTCTTCAAAAGGCGAGTTAATCGAGTCCTAAAGGGTCGGCAACGTATTTGTGATGCCTCTGGTGTTACAAGTATCGATAGGCGACGGCGACTGCTTACCATCAGGAAGCCCGTCTGCTTGTTTGCCACCTATGGCATTAAATTTAAAAAAAAATGTATCACATCATCAAAACTCTGTGAGCATTAATTGAGTAGGTATAACGATTTTCCAAAAAGGTTCACACGGTTTCCATTTTATTTGTATGGTCTAAGAGTGTAAATAAGACCCTATTACTAAGGATAATAAGCATATTATGTAGCCAGTGATGAAATGCGGCAGTGAAACGTGGTCTCTCACTATGGGCCTCATAAGCAAGCTCAAAGTCGCACACCGAGCTATGGAGAGGGCTATGCTCGGGGTTTCTCTACGAGATCAAATCAGAAATGAGGAGATCCGTAGACGAACAAAAGTTACCATCATAATATAGCCCACCGGATTAGCAAGTTGAAGTGGCAGTGGGTAGGGCACATATCACGCAGAACAGATGGCCGATGGGGCCGAAAGGTTCTCGAATGGAAACCACGGACCGGTAAGCGCAGCGTAGGACGTCCACCCACAAGATGGACAGACGACCTAAAAGAGACCGCAGGGAAACGCTGGATGCAAGCCGCTTCCAACCAGCCCTTCTGGAGATCGATGCGGGAGGCCTATGTCCAGCAGTGGATATCCTATGGCTTAAATGATGATGATGATGACTAAGCATACGCTGTCTGTCTGTCTGGTCGTCTGGCTGTACCTATCTTTCAAACCGTAATAGCTAGCCAGTTGTTTTGATTATTGATTCTCATACAAAATATGTAATTTACGGTGGATTAACTAAGATATAGGTAGATACAGCCATTAAAAGGTAGGATGGATGGACGGACAGACAGCATAGGCTAGTAATAGGGTCCCGTTTACACCCTTTAGGTACAGAACCCTAAAAACAGTAATAAATATACTAATAACTAACATGAAAATATTTATTAACAACAAAATAAAATAAAATCACAACAATACATTTTTTATTTACACGAAAAATATTATTAGAAGTAATTATATATTTTTTTATATTATTGGTAGCGGTTTAATAGAATGATAGTTAAGTTTTAATTGTTTTTTTTTAAATATATTTGGTAGTAATAGTTTTAGGTTTTAAATAACAGCATTTAAAATATTTTTTTAAATAAAATAAAATTATTAACAATTAATTCCCTCCTGTCCATTTTTCTATCTGAATGCCAGAACAGGCACTAAAAATCGACATCACTTTATGGTTGATATTTCAAATACCCGTACGAAGCGCTTTGATTCCATTTTTATTATGCGAACTGCTAGTCTGTGGAATGCGCTGCCTGAATGGGTGTTCCCCGATAGTTACAATCTGGGTGTCTTAAAATCACGAGTGAATCGGTTTCTTCTAGACAAGCATGCTACACCGTAGACCGCATCATCACTTTACATCAGGCGAGTTGGTGGTCAAGAGCAAGCCTATTTATAATTAAAAAAAAAATATCAATAAAAAATATTTTCCAATTTTAAAAAAGTTGAACTTGAATATAAAAGATAGAACGTCTCTCGTAAATATTCATGCAAAGGTACTCATTTGCGTCATCCAGAACTGATAATATTCATATCTAAGGTCGCCGGTCTCGTTTGATGTCTTGAACGGTCCTTTGTGTCCTTTAGAAGCGTATCTATTCATGGCCCGGGGGACTAGAATTCAGGTAAATACTTAGGTATTTTGGTATGATCTAGACCAGGGTTACTCAAACTTTCGGCTCCACGTACCCCTGTTAAAGTTTCCAGGTGCGTGCCTGCTAGTCATCACGCCACCATTACGTAAATCTTGTCGCGAACCCCCTGCCGTCGAATGGCGAACCCCTAGGGGTTCGCGTACCCCACTTTGCGAAACCCTGATCTAGACCAAGGAAAGCATTCAGTGTAGTAATATGGTTCTTTTGCAAACTCAATCTATTTATATATAACTAGTGGTCCGCCCCAGCTTCGCACGGGTATAGATATATAGCCTATGTCACCCGGGGATAGTGTAGCTTCCCAACAGTGAAAGAATTTTTCAAATCGGTTCAGTACTTTTTGAGGCAATTCGTTACAAACATACTTACATACAAATCTCTCCTCTTTATAATATTATATAGTATAGTATAGATAAACCGGCCAAGTGCGAGTCGAGCTCGCGCACTGAGGGTTCCGTACCACCACAAAATTCAATAACGAAATTACCAGTTATAACTTGGTATTGAACAGAAACTTGTCACCGACTCACACTTGGCCATAATTTATTATTTGTTGTTATACTACAGAGTGTGTGCTATAATCGTGCCAAGTTTGACGCGTGTATGTATTACTGTTTTTACATTAGAGCTAATACTAAAATAAGTTAAAAAAATACGTTTGTTGTATGTTTTGTTTTAACTTTTTGACTTTTTTATTATTTGTTAGTTAATCCGCCGTAACGTTACATATTCTGTGAAAATTTCAACTGGATATCTATAACGGTTCGAAAGATACAGCCATTTAAAGGTAGGACAGACAGACGGACAGACAGACATCGTAGGCTTAGTAATAGGGTCCCGTTTTTACCCTTAGGGTACCTACGGAACCCTAAAAATGACCCTCATTTACCTTGGTCACGCCATAACTTGAGAACGAATTTACCGATAACATTCATCTTTTTTTCAAGATTTTTAATATTTTGTAGAAGGTTCTTATGGAACAAAAAATTTTGAAAATTGCGCAGAAAATTGGAAGTCAACATTTCTTTAGGCACGTTGAACACTTTTTGGGATGGGAAAAAGCACTGAACTGGCGTGACGTCGTTCGGGTAAAGTCGGCTCGAGTCGATTAAGGGAGAAACAGAGATATAGTCAACCTTGGTGAAGTTTTCACTTCTGTGGTGTGGGCTTAAGCCTTTAAGAATGGAATTCCTTACGTCTTTTTGTGCCAGTATATTTTTAGATTGATTGATTTGGCGAGAAACAGGGTCTTTTTTACTGGGCAAGTGCCTTTATTAACTAAACAAAATAGAAGCTAATACTAACACCACATAGGAGAGGGCTATGCTCTGGGTTTCTCTACGAGATCGAATCCGAAATGAGGAGATCCGTAGACGAACGAAAGTCACCGACATAGCCCACCGGATTAGCAAGTTGAAGTGGCAGTAGGCAGGGCACATATCACGCAGAACAGATGGCCGATGAGGCCGAAAGGTTCTAGAATGGAGACCACGGACTGGTAAGCACAGCGTAGGACGTCCACCCACAAGATAGACAGACGACCTAAAAGAGAGCGCAGGGAAACGCTGGATGCAGGCCGCTTCCAACCGGCCCTTTTGGAGATCGATGGAGGAGGCCTATGTCCAGCAGTGGACGTCCTACGGCTGAAATGATAACTAAACCTACAAATACAGTTAGACTGCCCATAGACAGTCTATAGACAATCCAACAGGTTCTTAATTGGTATTTCAGAGTGAATCGTCTCTACCCTGTGCTTGTTAAATTTGTTTTCGTCTATTAAAAGTTCAAGTAGTTTCTATTTCGCGACAAAAATAACTTGATCAGAAAACCAGCAAAATATCCGCGGTTTTTACGAGGAATCTTAAACGAGCTAAGATAAACTTTATCGTGTTTATCTCTTCGACGCATTGGAAGTAGTTTTAGTGTCTCTAGTCTGTTGTGTAGCCCTAGTGTCGTGGAAATTGGGGCTATATTTGTGGCGGGGAGTGGCAAGCGACAGGTCTTTGCCAGTATCGCGATTTTATCATCGCACCAGCCGCCACCGCCTGAAAGTTCATCCACATATCATAGAGATATGTGGATAATACTTATTACAAAAGTGAAAGTAACTCTGTTTCTCTGTTTGGATGTTTGTTGCGTTTTCACGGCTGAACGGATCTTAGTAAAGAGTTGCTGTATATCACAGAGATGGACATAGAATAAATACATTTTACAACACATTTGCTCAAAAAGTGCACTTACGAAGCCTGTATACATCGTTCGAAAGTTAAACATTACGGATCATACAACGGAGCGTGCGGTATTGAATTTGTCCGCACGCTCAGATGTATAGCACCGTGTGTGTACTTTACGGTATTTTTTTAATTTCCATCATAATTACATAAGAATTCCACAAAAGAGTATCATATTACGAGAATGAGCTGAATGATCAAACCTCCTTGGAAGCGCTTTTGCTCAATACGTTTGTCTCAGTTTAATACTAAAGAGAAAATAGGACGAAAGATGTAGTTCTAATTTTCACCACGTGATAGTGGCGCTATTTGCATGTTCGCGCCATTTTCTTATTATATTATAGAAACTATTGTTGTGACTGATATTAAGTTATAAACAAAAATTGTTTCATTTGTAGCCTTTTTTTCTCGCAAATGTGTTGTAAAACGTTGTATGGCACGCGTGCGGATTGGTTATTACAAACTCGTGACTATGGTAAGCCCTCGACTCGTCTACTCGTTTGTAATAACCAACTTACCGCACTTGTATCATAAATAACTATTGACGATTTTTTTATTTTATGAATTTCTGGAAAATAAACGAAAATAATAGGACATTTTGGCACTCACAGAATGCATCACAGAATAGAACGTAGTAGTCAATGTCAGTTGCGTTTCACAATGCGATGTTGCCACTTCGTGCTGAGAGTTAGGCGGGATGCGGACGCGGGCCGAACCGCGCTATGCGACGTTGCCGGCGCTGTATCGACTTGATTTTATGCATGGGTATAGTTCTAGTGCCGGAAGACATAGGCTACTTTTCATCATCATAATCATCACCATTTTTCATCGCTACGCGGGTAAAACCGCGGGTCGCAACTAGTACTTAATAAACAATATTCCACCATTATTACAAAGTAACACCAATTGCGGAGTGAACCTTCTGTGTGCTATTATGTCTTCTATGGTAACACTCAAAATAGCATCAGTTTAGGAAAATAAAGCATTCAGACGACACGTATCCATTCTTCACGTTGACGGCAAAACCTCTTTTATTAGACTAAAGTTGTCTGGATCTTTAATAATACCCTGACCTATAGCTATTATTATAGACCCAAGCAAACTTTCTGTATGAAATAATATTACAAACTGAACGACCTCTTTGAACATTTTAAAGAGGTTCAGTTTACCTTTGTGCACTAGTGCACAAAAAGAAAACTTTTATGCACACGAGCAAAAAAGTAGTTTAGTCCACTCACACCGGGCAAAAACGAATCCTTTACGAGCATTAGAAGTGAAACCAAATTTAGTGTCTAACGTAAAAACTATACCTTAAATAATTCCGCTTTTTTTATTGTATCGGGATACGTCGGTTCTCTTTCCGAACATTTTCTAAGTGATTTTCAGTTCAACTAATTTTCCAATGGATTCTTAAAGTGCAGATCACGTTCGCGTATTAATCAACTTTAAACGTCAAAAGTTATTAATTTATTAATTTGCTCGCTGTGGAGTTCCACTTAGACTGTACGGGATTATTTTTATAGGTTACTATAAAATACCTCTTTATTACACACCGAAAATACAAACAAAACTTAAAGTAACACAAAAAATAAATATATGGCAGTATAATGGGCGGCCTTATCGTCTAAAGCGATCTCTTCGAGCGCCTAAAGGGACTAAAGAATTTGAAAAACGGTCGGTGGTGTACATAAAATATACCTAAATAAATGTATATATCCCTACATGTATGTATACAATAAATATACAATACTATATACTTACTAATACTTGATAGCCCGTTGGTCCAGATGGTAGCTAACCGACCTTCTGAGCTTGAGGGCGTGGGTTCGATTCCCACCTAGGACAAACATTTACGTGATGAACATTTGTATTTGTTCTATATCTGGTTATTAATATATATTTAAGTATATATTTAAAACTATATATGTATGTATATCAGTCTCTGGCAGCCATATCACAAGCTTTGCTTAGTTTGGGGTCAGATTACCGTGTGTGCAAAAATGTCCCGAATATTTATTTATTTACTTTAAATATTATATATAGAATACATACATACGTACCAATAATATAATGTGTATAGATAGGGTAGTGTTCCAATGGTCTTTGGATCCAAATAATCTATGTAAGGAGTATGTTTAGTGAACTGGTCTGAATTTGCGTTTGATATAAATAGGAATCGACGATATTGATTTAAAAATAAAAGTTTAAATATTGTTTCTTTGCTTACAGGTAGGAGTTTTGGTAAATTGTACAATAAATGCAGTTTAATGAGTGATATAATGTTGATAATCACTCACTCACTCGTTAAAATCGTTCAAGCCATTTAGGCTACAGGAGGTACTACAGAAACCCAGAAACATAATTACATGCTTACATATAACCCAAAACATTACCCTCCTTCTTGGACAGTCGGTTAAACGTTCGCAAGGTTTGAAGGAAAATGCGTTCCAGTTCGTAAGTCCAATTCGACCACTGGCCCATCCCCTCTGAGAGAAAGCCTATGGCCAAGCAGCAGGAAAATGAAAGGCTGATAATGATGATGAAGTAAAAAATTAAGCTTTAATGTAAATCCGTAACATTTTAATGTAAATAAATGTTAATGCGGTCACGTAGGACATTAAAATTGGTTTACCTTAAAAAGGTTGCAAAATTTACATTTGAATTGTAGCAAATTTTTTTGTCGTAAATGACTGTCTTAAAAGTAATTTCTCTGACCAGAGCTATATTGTTTAGCACAGTTTCAACATTATAAAAAAACTGGCCAAGTGTCAGTCAGGCTCATGCACTGAGGGTTCCGTACCACCACAAAATACAAGATCAAAAAGACAACATCACGCTCAGATCCAAGTGCCAACACATCCACTTGGTGGTGAACAGAAATTTACTTATGGTCTTTGTAACCTTTATTTCAGGCAATAAATAATGATACATTATTGGGAACCAAAACAAACTAAACTAAATTAAACTAAATACACAAAATAAAAATATATTAAACTACACTAATCTAATAAACCACCGCCCTTAGGCATATAGCCTTAGTTGCAATCGTGTTTTATTTTTTTCGAAATCGACCAAATTAAAAGAGATACTTAATTTTGTTTTGTGTTAAGTTTTTGTATTTGTGGTGTGTATTTGTATTTTGAACGCTCAGTGCACGAGCTTGACTCGCACTTGGCTGGTTATATGGCATATGGTTCAAAGCATGTAGAATACGTCAAGTTATAACGTGTTTTATAATTATTATTTTTTTGTATTTGTGGTGGTACGGAATTCTCAGTCATCATAATCAGTCTTTTATCAACCCACTGCTGGACTTTTAGCCTACCCCTGAATTCTTCAAGTGACTCGCACTTGGCTGGTTTATTATATAACTAGACATGCTTGATGTCTATTTTAAGAAAGGTCTATGGTTCAAAGCATGTAGAGCACGTCAAAATATAACCTGTTTTATATTAAGTTGTTGTATTTGTTGTGGTACGGACGGAACCCTCTGTGCGCGAGCCCGACTTGCACCTGGCTTGTTTATTATAGATCTAGACGTACTTGGTGTCTATTTTAATACAGGTCTGTGGTTCAAAGTATGTAGAGCACGTCAAAATATAACCAATTTTATATTTTTTATTTATTTATTTTATTTCCAACTTAGAACTATCATTACAGGTTATAACCTAATGCGATAGTGTAGCAAATTTACATATTAAAAAAAAAAACATTGTGACAACACTTAATTATCTAATAACATAAAACCTTTAAAGCTATCTTTGTAAATTCACTCAGAGCACAACTAAATAGGTCAATTTCAACGGAAATGACGTTAAGAGTGCGAAGTGCTCGTGTAAAAGGTGCCTCCTGGAGAAGATTATATATTAAGTTGTTGTATTTGTGGTGGTACGTACGGAACCCTCTGTACGCGAGCCCGACTCGGTCTTGGCTGGTTTATGAACTTGGCGTACTCGCGGTGTCTATTTGATAAAGGTATATTTTGGTTCAAAGTATGTAGAGCGCGTCATAGTACTACGTGCTATAACTTTAGCCCGAGCTTTGTTAAGTTACGCCAAGTTATTCGAGCAAGCGTTTGGGTGAATACAAACACTTTCGAGTTGGGTACTTATCGAGAGCTTAAAACTTACCTGTCAGTTGAATGCAGTACGTACCTCCTTTAACCTTAAAAGTACGTAACTACTTAAAATATGACCTTAAAGGTATCATACACATACCTAGATAATTATTACAAGCTTTGCTTAGTTTGGGGTCAGATGACCGTGTGTGCAAAAATGTCCCGAAATATATATATTATTCTTGAGAGGTTTACCGCCATAATATCGCACCTTTTAAACATAAAAAAATAGTTGATTGAATCAGGCGTTATTTTGCAGCAGCTCATTTGAAAATCTATTTTATATTTTATTATAATTTTTTGTTTAAGAATTATTTTGGGATCAATAATTTAATTCAATTATTATTCACTCTACAGAAATTTGTCAATGATGCTAATTCAACATAACATGAAACAAAAAATTACTAAATCTGAAATAAAATTGTAATTAATAAGCGGAAATTCAATATAGATTCATAAAAGAAACATTTTTGCAGAAAAAAATCACTGAGGCAGAATAAAAAAAATATTCGAAAAGATATTTAGAATAACATATAAGAAAATGGTATAAGTTATATAGCAATTGTTGTGTTGACATTTTATAGGATGGTGGACGATATCAAATTTTTTTTTTGTCTTTTAGTACTCTTCCGCCTAAATAAAACATATCAACCCAAAAATTACTCTCAAACGTTTTCAAACAATGCCCAATCTTTTTTTAATTCTTCTTAGAGACTTTGGCTATCTTTTAAAAGATGTGTAAGAAGTAACACAAAAACTAAGGCTTGGCTTGGCTTGGCTTGGCTAACTAAATCTCTGTATAAGCATGTTTAATTATATTAGTATAATTTATCTGTTAAAATGTCTGTAAATGTTTATACAGTAATAAATATATTTTCATATTTTTTTATTTTTATTATTAGTTTTTCTAGGCGAAAAAAAAGAATTCAATTAAAAAAAATATGTTTTTATTGAATTCAGCAAGTCTGTTCTCATTTGAGACTCTTCTTCACATCATCAGTAAACTGTCTCCCTCTAAGAGAGGGGTGTTGCCATAATCCCCACGCTTGGCAGGCAGCTTGGGGATCGCAGTACGTTCACCGTGTACTTATAGAACGCTGCTGCCCATCCTCCGGTGGTTCTGGTCGCAGTTTTAGGACATACCTGGGGCCAAATCTCATTTGAGACTCTTCTTTAGAGATGAATAATTATTATTATTAAGTTAGCTAACTTCACATTATAGTGGTCTAACTACCTCGTAGCTCAAGTTCGTACAATACAGTTTGTGCATGTGTGCAGTCTTTTGTCTTGTTTAGGTATTTTTGTCTTGTCCGGGCTATGTGTGGTCTCAGATCAGACTAGCGAGGGAGATATGGTAAGGTGGTGGTAGTGGGTGCGAACGCATCTGGCTTGAATCAGACTTGATTGATGCCTCTAGTCAAACTCACCCGGCAGATGACCTTGTCACCCTTTTTAGGGTTCCGTACCTCAAAAAGAAAAAAAAATAAACCCTTATAGGATCACTTTGTTGTCCGTCTGTCCGTCTATCCGTTGAAATTTTCTCAGAATATGATGTAATGTCACGGCTGATTAACTATAGTAAAAACGAAGCGTCAAACTTGGCGTGATTATAGCTCACACTCTAAAGTATAATCTAAAGTATAACAACAAATAATAAATAATGGCTAAGTGCGAGTCGTGACAAATTTCTGTTCATTACCAAGATATAACTGGTAATTTCGTTATTGAATTTTGTGGTGGTACGGAACCCTCAGTGCGCGACCCCGACTCGCACTTGGCAGGTTATTTATTCTCTGCTTCTAATATATTTCATGTAGGAAGTATCATCATCATCATTTCAGCCATAGGACGTGCACTGCTGGGTCCATCGATCCCTAAAAGGGCCGGTTGGAAGTAGCCCGCATCCAGTGCTTCGTAGGAAGTTGCTTGGGTCTTTAAGACAAAATATGCTTCAAATTTGACGATTCGTCATCACGAATATTCAAAAGTAGACCTTTAAAATCGATTAATTTACATTATTTCTTTATGTTTAATAAATGTTTTTGAAATATTTTATTCGGATGTGTTCACCGATACACGATTAAAGAAATTTGTCTCGATAGAAAAAAATCGTAAACTTTCCTAAAAAACACCCGTTTTTACGTTCCCTTCAATGGATTGAATCAACTTCATTGAATTATATTGAAGATATTTTTATCAAAAAAAAATTGTTTGTTATCCTAACAATCATTCTAATACTTTAGTGGTCGCAGTTTTTTGTAAAAGCGTAAGGTTATTTGTAGATTTATTCATATTTTTTATTTATTATTTATTTATTACTAAAACATTTATAACACCATTACATATACACTAAAGCAATGCTATAATAACTTAAACAAAATTAAATACTAAACAACTTAAAACAACAGCTGTTTTTAACCGACTTCCAAAAAAAGGCGGTTATCAATTCGACTGTGTTTTTTTTTTTTTTTTTTGTATGTATGTTACGCGATTACTCCGCCAATTTAGAATTGTTGTTGATGATTCTTTTTTAAAACAACTATTACTCTTTGCCAACATTGGTTTTTCTATCAAACATAATTTAAACGCCAGCCGTGTTAAAACGTGCTAGCGAAAACTAATTAAACTGTGATTAGCAATCACTTTGTAATTAATTAATCAATTTTTCCTCGCGAATATAATCATCCTCAAATAAAAGCGTCTGTAATTAGGAACTAATTTCAAGTCATCATTGAATCTCTAGGTGCTTCATTACACTTCAAAAATAGAGTTAAACTTCTTACAGAGAAGTAACTCACTCTTAAATTTCGTAAGAGCCGTATACTTTGATAATATTTAGTGTGAATCTGCCTCAAGGTCGAACATTTCACCTATGGCGGGAAATTCAAATTTCAGACGGTTTTTCTGTCCATGTAGCTAGGCCGGGTAATTATTTTAAAACATAGATTCAGTATTTTAAAACTAGCTGACCTGACAGACGTTGTCCTGTCTTAGAACTGTCAAACACGCAAAGTCAAAATTGTAAATCTTATTTTTTTACACCTTGGGTTACATTATTGGAGTTTTAGTAAGGATCCCTATTTTTTTTTTGAAAATATAATATAGCCTATGTTAACCGGGGATAGTGTAGCTTCCCAACAGTGAAGGAATTTTTCAAACTTTTGTTGTTTCGGAGCCTATTCAATGCAAACAAACAAACAAACAAACAAACAAACAAACAAACAAACAAACAAACAAACAAACAAACAAACAAACAAACAAACAAACAATCAAATCTTTCCTCTTCATAATATTAGTATAGATGACAGTGTTTCCGCAAATCGTTAGAATAGCATGTTTTTGTAAACAATAATAATCAATTTGCACAAACATTATGATCGTTTACAATAATTACCCGGCCTAGCTACAAGGACAAAAAAACTGTTTGAAATTTGAATTTCCCGGCATAGGTGAAACGTAGGTACCACCTTAAACTCGAGTTAGTACCGAAAAAGTCTGCCTAAAACTAACAGGGCGTTAAACTAAACACGTTAATATAAATTATTCATATAGTAGTATAAGATAATAAAATAAACCAAAGGAAGAAAACATGACGCAGCGTAGGGAGGCCTCCCACTAGATGGACCGACGACATTGTGAGAGTCGCGGGCATCCAGTGGAAGCAAAAGGCAAGGCTGTCGTTCAGTGTGGAGGTTAAAGGTGGAGGCCTATGTTCAGCAGTGGACGTCTTCCGGCTGATGATGATGATGATGAAGAAAACATTACCAGTTTTGTGTATCAAAATTAGGTAATGTTGAGCCCTAAGCTATTAAAAGAGATCAAAAATAAACAGGGGTTATTGCACCAACAGCCCGACCACGGCCTATCTAAAACTCCGCTGCGCTGCGCCGGTGCAGCAGCTTACACTCAGTTGCTCGTTAACTTCCGATGCGTAAACATCACGTCCTATAAACAAATGTATAGCTAGTAATAAAAATAAAATTATAAATATAAAAATTAAATACCTCTGTTTACTTGAAACCTAAGCTACGTTAGTTAAGCTACGTTGACATGTATCTCTGTTATAATAATATCTCGACTCGCTTTAACGGCGACGAGGAAATTAAGTTAAAATTAATTTTCGTCTTTAATAAGAAAACTTCGAAGGAAGGAGGGAGTCATGGCGTCACAAGACAACCTTTACTCAAATAAAACGCCACGGCAAAAAAATTGGCGCTAAAGTATCATCATAAATACTTTGCATCATCACCATTTCAGCCGTAGGACGTCCACTGCTAAACATAGGCCTCTCCATCGATCTCCAAAAGGGCCGGTTGGAAGCGGCCTGCATCCAGCGTTTCCCTGCGGTCTCTTTTAGGTCGTCTGTCCATCTTGTGGGTGGACGTCCTACGCTGCGCTTGCCGGTCCGTGGTTTCCATTCGAGAACCTTTCGGCCCCATCGGCCATCTGTTCTGCGTGCTTCGGTATGATTAGTAAGAATAAAAAAAAAAAAAAAAAAAAAAAAAATTTGGGTCATTTTTTCACACACGGTCATCTGACCCCAAACTAAGCAAAGCTTGTGATATGGCTGCCAGAGACTGATATACATACATATATAGTTTTAAATACATACTTAAATAGATAGAAACAACCAGATATAGAACAAACACAAATGTTCATCACATAAATGTTTGTCCTAGGCGGGAATCGAACCCACGCCCTCAAGCTCAGAAGGCAGGTTCCCTACCAACTGGACCAACGGGCTATTAAACGGGCTAAGAAGCAAAGATAATATAACGCTAAGTATGTCATTTTGGCGCTAGCGTGAAATAAAACCGGCCAAGTGCGAGTCGGGCTCGCACACTGAGTATTCCGTACCACCACATAACTTTAAAGCCACTAAAGTACAAAAAAATAGTACCAAAAGACAACATCCCATTAACGCCCAGGTGGTCACCCATCCAAGTACCGACCGCGCCCGACGTTGCTTCACTTCGGTGATCGTACAAGAATCGGTGGTAAACAGAAATTTGTCACCGAATAACACCGTGACAGCTACTTTGCTTGACTCTGACTGTGACTGACTTGTTTGATGAAATTTCATCAAACTTGATAACATTAAATACTTGACACTGGCAAAAGCACAATAAGTGCGATGCCAAAATCCTTACAGACAAAAGAATTAAAAAATATATGTCATTATGTCACTGTCACTCATCTTACGAGCGAATATTGAGAACAAAGATTGTATACCTACTTTTACTACGATAGCAAAAGCAAAAGTCTCGTAATATAATTATAATACAATAAAATCCCCAGTCAAACTCCGTTATTAGTCCAATTCAACTCCAGCAATATCTGTTCTGCAGAATGAGGGGTAACTATCTCAATGCGATTTGCAGCGGGCGCCAAACTTCCGGCTGAATTGGGGTTTACTTTCTGTTCTAGACGCTAGGTATTCTCGATTTGAACTTGTAAAAAGTAAAAGAGAGATAGCGGCGTAGCGCAAGCCTATCTGTAATTTAAAAAAAAGTTAAATTTAGATTAGGGAATTTCAGTTAAAAACTATTTATTAGGTACTGGCTGCGCTCCGCGGTTGCACCCGCGTATTGATGAAACATTATGATGATGATGATGATGATATGCTAATCGGAGCATAAGCTATCTATATTCTAAATTTCATTCAAATCCGTTAAGCCATTTCAGCGTGATGAAGTAACAAACACACATACACAAATTTAAGCATTTACTTATAATATTAAGTGTGAACATATTAATGTTACTTCACAACACATTTATTACTAACTAGCTGTTGCCCGCGACTTCGATACGCGTAGAATTTCATAGAAATTTCCCACCCCCTTTTGCCCCTCTTTTCGCAAAATCCTTTCTTAGCGGATCTCTACACCCTATAGTCTGACAAATTTCAACTTCGTAGTTCTAAGTAGTTTCCGAGATTTCGTGATGAGTGAGTGAGTAAATGAATGAGTGAATTTCGCTTTTCTATACTAATATTATAAAGAGGAAAGATTTGATTGTTTGTTTGTTTGTTTGCATTGAATAGGCTCCGAAACTACTAAACCGATTTGAAAAATTCCTTCACTGTTGGGAAGCTACACTATCCCCGGTTAGCATATGCTATATTATATTTTCAAAAAAAAATTGGGATCCTTACTAAAACTCCAATAATGTAACCCAAGGTGTAAAAAAATAAAATTTTCAATTTTGACTTTGCGTGTTTGACAGTTCTAAGACAGGACAACGTCTGTCAGGTCAGCTAGTTATGTATATAGATAGAAAAGGGTAACCAAAATAAAGTCTATAATTTGGTTTACCGATGAGTACTTTAGTTGATTAATGCACGTACGAAACACAGGATTAATATATTTCAATAATAGTAAAGCATCGAGATACAATACCTATAGAGTCACAATATCTAAGTGAAAACAGTCAAAAACGTCCGAGCGTCATTGTACATACATTGTATCAATTATATACTTTACTAGCGACCCGCCCGCCCGGCTTCGCACGGGTGTAATTTACTTGCGAAACCGGGGCGGGTCGCTAGTTATATATATAAACTTTCCGTGAAAATGTATCTAACTGATGGTGAAAACCGCATCAAAATCCGTTGCCTAATTTAGGAGGAGTTAGCGGCCATACATACATACAGACAGACGCGAAAAGCGACTTTAATTTATACTATGTTTAGAGAAGAGATAGAGATAGGGAAGAGGCAATGCTACATTTACTCCAATTTAGACATTATGTCGCTTGCATAGTGTTCAACGTTAGTTGTCCGTAGGTCATGTCATCGTAGCTCTGGCATCGCGCGGCGTTGTACTCGGATCGCGGATTTCTTGTGACTAACCAAAAGGTATGCGCAATTCGTAGCGTGCGCCAAATTTTGGTTCAGATTTTTTTTGGCACTCTATATGTATTGTATCTCGATGCAATTGTATCACGAAACGATAATTACGTGTATTGCTAAAGCGCGGGCACTCGAGACTGGCTTTCGACCGACTTGATCTGAGACCGTTGTATGTATACGCGTCTATGTGTGCGTGCGCCTGTTTACGGTCGTATGGAGTTGGCTTTCTGAACCTATTTATTTTGTGCTTTTAGGCCTCATAAAATTTTACAATGTAAGCCTAAGCCTCCTCTCTGTCACTAGTCTAATATTCGACTCCCGGCAATATCAATTCTGCAGAATAAGGGGTTACTGTCTCAATGCGTTTCGTAGCGGGTGGAAATTATCAGATTGTATTGAGGCCTACTAAAGTCCTTTTCATGAAAGAAGTCCCACGGCAAACAGCGGAACTAAATTTCCATGTTGTAGTTGTCAGGTGTTGTTACTGTGTTTGGACGCTAGTGAGATTTTTATTAATTTTCCATCGTTAAAGAGTCGTGTACGATGCCAAAAGTTGTTAAAGTTCTACTCGAGAAATGATACTGATAGTGATTGATACGCGATGACAGCGCCGCGTCTGGGGGACTTCAAACATGAAAAGCACTCACTTTCAAACTCACCTAAAACTTAATTTATTTTTACAAACGGCTGGTCCAATTTTCATGATCCTCGATTTGTTGGATTCTTCTCCACCCCGAATAGCAGAACAAGTATTAAAATACCGATTTATACTATCACGGTGGTTCCCTAAAGTTATATGATTATTTACGGGGTATTTACCGTGGTAAGGTTGTGGAATGAGCTCCCGATATTTCGGCGCAGTTACATGCACCATGTTCACGGGAAGACACGGACATGAAAAATTCACGAAAAAAAAATCATTTTCCCATACATTTTGTATGGAACGGCAAGAATTGAAGTCTATACATTGACATATTATATCTCAGGAAAAAAACATCTACGTTTAAAAGGTTGCTGTCACTACAAGGAGGTTGCTCATAAAACGTGGGCGAAACCGCGGGGTGCAGCTATGATAGTTTGTAATAAATGAAACAATAGCACTAGTCTATTCCTACGAGTTGCAAAAGAGGCATAGTGCAAACTTATAGTAGCCTCCTTTTGTTTATATTGGCGCAATCTGGCCAGCTCTGTGTTCGAAATTCGAACGCTGTTCTGAATTCTAACTGTCCCGAATCGAATATCTGTTCTGAATTTGAATGCACCAAGGTATCTGTTTTGAAGTGTTTGGAACGGTGCATTAACTGGCTTTAGAATTTCGAATTACCGCTCGAATTTTCGGAGTGATATTTTAAAAGTGAAAATTATGTACAGTACAGACTACAGTATTACCTAGTACACTAGTAGTTCGCCCCGAACTGAGACCTCACGACGTTCAAGCTTTTACTTCACCTACACTAAGGTACATCCGCTCCATAGTTTTTCTACCTACCATGATCTTGATTGAAAAATATGACAGTTAACGGCTACGATAATCAACTGACAATCTTCACTTCACTCATACAGACATTATTTGTACAAAATAACTTCATTTCAGATTCATTAGGAACTCCTTCCTTTAACCAACGGTATTTATAACGGTTTTCGGTAGCGAGATGCAGCCGCGCGCGCGCATTCATCTTGAAAAAGACTGCCTAATGTGGTTGAAACTATAGTCGGAGTGACCGGCTTAATCTTACGTGAGTAATTCCCGTGTAATATAAATAAAATGGTATTTATAACTTTGTTATTTTAATATCATTACAACCCCTGCATTGGATTAACTCTTATACGAACTTAAACATTATATTTACTTGAACTACTTGCCTACAAAATTTCATGAAGATCGAATGAATGGTCCTCAAGTCATCATCGTACAAACATACTAACATACATTTGTTTCAACGTCGATTTGTCCTACAGTACATTCTTAGACCTCACTTCGTTCAGTCAATTACTGCAGCGGTCAGCAATAAGAGCATTTATGGACGAACGAGAAATTGCAGATTAAGGGGCATGTATACCCTCTGCAGCTCACTCGCTCGCACATTTTCACATTATTGAAGATATAAAACCAATGAGTGTGAATTTCCAAAAAGTAACAAAATCATGTGTTGTTGTTGGTGTCTATCGTAACATTACAAACATTACCTGTGGGAATCCAATAAATCAATGTGGTTTTGATAAAATTGTGTTATTGTATTCAATTTGTGCTTAACTTGCTTGAGCGGACAAACCAAATGACAATTGAAATGCTTTTTGTATTTTATTTAACAGATTATTTAAAAAATTGTTTCCCATCATCTGTGTTTGTTACAATAAAGTGGCAACTGGACAGTGACGTCATTACGGGACAACTCCCAGAGCGCTAGACCTTGTTTTCTTGGATCATGGTGCAACCCTGTGTATAGCGTAGTCTGAAACCTCTTGTGTCGCTCCAATAAAATTTAAGTACCTTTAAAGTTTAGGCGCTCGTAAAAATAATTCAAAAGGAAATGTTATTGTTGTTCGGCGACGTTTTGGGGTCACTTATTTCTTTTAAAAATACTTCAGCTTTAAAGCTTGAACCTGGTTTGAAATAATTTTACTTTCAGATACAATTTAGTTCTTCAATAGTTACAAAACAAGTACTACTTAACTTAAATTTAAAAACACATATAAGCCGATTGTATTGCATAATTAGTCTCAGAGCAAATAAAAATACAGAGTCCCTACGGCGCACTGCCAAAATGACGCCAAAATCGCTTCCAAAACTACGTGAATTCCCAATAAATACACGACTCACGCACACATACGCATTCATAACTACGTGAATTTCTTGTCAGAACGTCGTACTGAAAACATCAATTTTAAAAAGAAACAATGACTTCTTGCAGTGTTAAGAACTGTAAAAACAACACAAAAGTAAATAAGAAGAAGGATGGAATATTTCCACACTTAAGTGTTTATATTATCACTCATTTTGATGAATTACACAACACGAACTTCGACTACGCACACATGTTTCAAAAAGTGGCTTCACTTATCGTGTTCGCGGTAGTCCCTCTGTATTTTTATTTGCTCTGAGATAAATAGTAGGTAAGTAACTGAAAAGTAACATCGGCTTTATTTCTTAAACTACTGACTATTTCATAGTAGTGTTATATAAATATTTGAAATCTGCTGAGTTAGTACTAAATAATATTTACCTATTAATCTTCTTCTTCTTATAATATACTAGCGGCACGCCCCAGCTTCGCACGGGTATAGATATATAGCCTATGTCACCCGGGAATAGTGTAGCTTCCTAACAGTGAAAGAATTTTTCAAATCGGTTCAGTAATTTCGGAGCCTATTCAATGCAAACAAACAAACAAACGAAAAGGTTTCCGTTTTTTCCTTTTGTAATGACGTCAATAAACGCACGGCTTGATAAAAATATAAATGAAAACGTTACTGGCAGGGATAGAGTAGCGCTGTCTCTCTCCCGCAAAGCGTGTTTTAGTATAGCCTTTGAATGGTGCACGGCTTGACGTCATAACGTGCTATAGTGCGATCTCTGTCTAGCATGAAATCAAAATACTTAGAACTTATTTAATTTTGAATTTTTTTAATTTTGTTTTCATTTTCGTTGTCTATTTAGGGTCATATTTTTATGAGGTACAGAACCCTAAAAGTCAGGTAAAACCGCATACGTATCTTGTGCTTAATAAAAAAACATACTCGATACGTTTCTAATACGAAAGGAAAATCTTGTTTAGGAAATCGAATTTCCCTAATCTCATTGGTCGCGCTCTCGGTTAATTCGTTTGGATAGGTTCCGTTATCTCTTTCCGTTTTCGTGACGTGTCTGTAGTAGGGAGTAGTAAAGTACCTACCTGATTAAAAACAGTGCCATGCGGGGTGAAAATCTCTTCTCGGAGTTTTGGCGCCGACATGAATAAACATATCGTGAGTCCAATTTTTTATTTTATTATTTTAGTCACAATTTTTATTACCTCATAAAAAAGCTGATCATACGAAAACAGAATAAAAATTTCTAAAAAAAAAAAAAAAGTTGTTAGGATATTAATTTCATGCTAGACAGAGAGCGCAGTATAGCACGTAATGACGTCAAGCACGACTTGATAAAAATATAAATGAAAACGGTACTGGCAGGAATAGAGTAGCGCTGTCTCTCTCCCGCAAAGCGTGTATTTAGTATAGCCTTTTAATGGTGCACGGCTTGACGTCATAACGAATTATAGTGCGCTCTCTGTCTAGCATGAAATCAAAATACTTAGAACTTATTTAATTTTGAATTTTTTTAATTTTGTTTTCATTTTCGTTGTCTATTTAGGGTCATATTTTTATGAGGTAATTACAAAAGTGTGTACGTAAGACTACACGGCAGAAGTGAAAACTTCATCAAGGTTGACTATATCTCTCTCGCTCCCTTAGTCGACTCGTACCGAACTTACCCGAACGAGCATCTGAGCGCGACGAACACGCGAGCTCAGTGCTTTTTCCCCATCCCAAAAAGTGCACAACGTGCTTAAAGAGCCTAAGACATAATATATCGCTTGTTTGTCTGACTGGGGTATTAGACAAGAGCCATTTTCAGTAAGCGTTAACGCCTACGGAAAGATGAAATTGTATGAAAATGACATTGACAATTGACATTGACATTCATCTTACCGTAGGCGTTAACGCTAACAGAAAGTGGTTCTTGTCATGATTCAAGAAAACAAGGTCTAGCGCTCTGGGCGTTGTCCCGCAATGACGTCACTGTCCAGTTGCCACTTTATTGTAACAAACACAGATACTGGGAAACATTTTTTTTTAATAATTTACTATATATGATACAAAAAGCATTTCAATTGTCATTTGGTTTGTCCGCACAAGTAAGTAAATATATTAAACACAATTTTATCAAAACCACATTGATTTATTGGATTCCCACAGGTAATATACGGATATTGGGGCGTTATAATTTCACGCTACTGTTAACACAGAAAATCATAGAGAGTCCGCCATTGTTTCGTGTATCGTCATCTCTCTCGAACTTGTTGTAAATTACTTATTCTGCTCTTGCTTATGCACGTGTACGTGTATCCATGACATTGATGACATCATTGCGGGACGCCAACGTGACATTTTTTCTCGGAGCGCTGTACCTGGCGGAGTATATTATTATACCATGGCTCTTGTCTAATATCAATGAGCGTCACCATCAAGTGAGTAGTGGTTAGTCTATAAACTTAGTCTTTGAACAACAAAAAACTAATCACAAAGCTTTGCCTCAATATTTCTACTCTTGACAAAAGGGTAGCGAGAGCCCTACAATGTAGCACCAGCTGGAGTCAAGAGCTTTTGACTTAAAAGTCGACGAAAAGCTAACAGTTTTAATCGGAAAAAAGAACAAACAGAATTTGCTTTTGACAGTTTTTTTTTTAGAACTTTTACGATTGATTTAGTCTGTCTTCGTTAAGGTGACCGCGAGTGACACTTACTACTGACTACTGAGCAATATCTTTAACAGAATAAGGACCAGTAGTGTAGCATAGAAGTAATGCTAATTTAGCATAAACGAATTAGACATGTTACATCATATGCTGAAATTGTTGTTACCAGAACGAAACAAATATATTTTACAACACATTTGCTCAAAAAGTGCACTTACGAAGCCTGTATACATCGTTCGAAAGTTAAACATTACGGATCATACAACGGAGCGTGCGGAAATGAATTTGTCCGCACGCTCAGATGTATAGCACCGTGCGTGTGATTTACGGTATTGTTTTAATTTCCATCATAATTACATAAGAATTCCACAAAAGAGTTTCATATTACGAGAATAAATAAGCTGAATGATCAAACCTCCTTGGAAGCGCTTTTGCTCAATACGTTTGTCTCAGTTTAATACTAAAGAGAAAATGAGACGAAAGATGTAGTTCTAATTTTCACCACGTGATAGTGGCGCTATTTGCATGTTCGCGCCATTTTCTTATTATATTATAGAAACTATTGTTGTGACTGATATTAAGTTATAAACAAAAATTGTTTCATTTGTAGCTTTTTTTTCTCGCAAATGTGTTGTAAAACGTTGTATGGCACACGTGCGGATTGGTTATTACAAACTCGTGACTATGGTAAGCCCTCGACTTCGTCTCGGGCTTACATTCGTCTACTCGTTTGTAATAACCAACTTTCCGCACTTGTATCATAAATAACTATTTGACAGGACGGGAAATTGCAGGGCTATACACTGTTTTCATGTACTACTAAGGACCTATAAAAGCCTCCAAAGGCTACATACTATTTGACAGATGACGTGCTACGCTTGATAAATCACGTGACGGCTACTGATTATTCTGTGATATCTTGGGTATTTATATGTTAACTCACATGTTAACTTAACCCACAGATCTATTGTATATCTGTGACTTAACCGCTGTTGTATTTTTTTTTGTTTTTTCGCGCTTTACTGGGCAAGCTAAAGTCATTGAGGCTATATTGCCTCGATATGGCCAATGACCACCAATGACTATAAATTATTATACGTATTTTTTACAGACTTCAAAAAGGAGGTTCAATATTCGATAGCTTTTTTAACCGAGTTATCATATCATAACAAAGTTATCAATTCGACTGTATGTTTTTTTATCAAATGACATTTTAATGTTTTTTTTAATTTGTATTAAAATGACATTTTCATGTTTTTTTTTTAAATTATAAATAGGCTTGCGTTTGGCCGCCAACTCGCCTGATGTTAGGCGATGGTGCAGCCTACGATGGAGCACGCTTGCCTAGAAGAAACCTATGTTGGGGCCAAAACCCAAAACTTTCTCACCGAGTAGCACCAAAACAAGTTTATATATCTCTTACCCGTTGAAATAGGTATGCAGTTACTCTTCCAATAGTATTTTCTCTGGACACTTACCTGAAAAAAAACGAAAAATATTAATTTACCTTACCAGATGTTTTATAGTGGAATTTATTTGCTAGAAATATTTTATCCAGACCAAAAGATGTCAACTGGACCTTTTTACTAAGCCTTCGCTTTCTGTCTGTCCAACAAATAAAGATTTAAAAATAAACCGGCCAAGTGCTATTTGGGGTCGCGCACTGAGGGTTCCGTACCACCACAAAATATAATAAGGTTGTCCAATTAACCAAATTATCAGTTATTATAACGCCTTCCAAACTTGCCGGAGTAATTGCTACGCAGTTTGCTACAGGCGCTCGAGTATAACATAATTATAACTTGGTAACGAACAGCATTTTGTCACCCACTCGCACTTGGTCATTATTTATTATTTGTTGTTATATTTTAGAGTGTGTACTATAATGTACTATAAATTTGACACTTGTACGTATTATAGTTTTTCATTAGAGCTAATACAAATATAAGTTTAAAAAATACGTTTGTTGTATGGGTCCTTTCGTTGCCAATTTTTTGACTTTTTTATTATTTGTTAGTTAATCCGCCGTAACTTTAGTTATTCTGTAAAAATGTCAAGTGGCTATTTATTACGGTTCTAAAGATATAGCCGTTAATAGGTAGGATAGACGGACAGACAGATATCGTAGGATTGTAATAGGGTCCCGTTTTTACCTCTTGGGTAAGGAACCTTAAAATGCTAAAGCATACGCAATAAAATCCTTTAAAAGATCAGGCTGGCACTAATTCACCAGCGACCGCCCCGGCTTCGCACGGGTATAAGTTTTATTATAATAATAAATAAACCTTCCGTAAAACTGATGGTGAAAACCGCATCAAAATCCGTTGCGTGGTTTAGGAGGAGCAGACAGACAGAGAGACAGATGCGGAAAGCGACTTTATTTCATACTAGCGGTCCGCTCCAGCTTCGCATGGGTATAGATTATAGCCTATGTCACCCGGAGATAATGTAGCTTCCCAACAGTGAAAGAATTTTTCAAATCGGTTCAGTAGTTTCGGAGCCTATTCAATGCAAGCAAACAAACAAACAAACAAACAAATCTTTCCTCTTTATAATATTAGTATAGACTAGCAGTCCGCCCCAGCTTCGCACGGGTATAGATTATAGCCTATGTCACCCGGGGATACTGTAGCTTCCCAACAGTGAAAGAATTTTTCAAATCGGTTCATTGGTTTCGGAGCCTATTCAATGCAAACAAACAAACAAACAAACAATCAAATCTTTCCTCTTTATAATATTAGTATAGAAAATATTATTATATTATATAGTATAGACTATGTAGTATGTAGAGATTAGTAAGTAAACGTATAGTACGTCGGTAAATATACCGCAATGCTTGAAATATCCGGCTTAATCCTGCATAATCACTATCTAACCTTCTAAGCCGGATGCCATATCCGGCATAACCACGATAACCGTATCTCTATCGCACAGAATTCACATAAATATGAGGGTATATGCTCATAAAATCCGACATTTTTCTTATCATGATACCTTACGACAAGCAAATGCATATCATACTAACATTATAAACGCGAAAGTTTGTATGTATGGATGTTTGTTCCTCTTTCACGCAAAAACTACCGAATGGATTTTAATGAAAGTTTACAATAATATAGCTTATATATTAGTATAACACATAGGCTATAACGGGTTGTAGTAGCGAGGCCGAAGGCCGAGCTCTACGCGTACGAAGAAGCGGGATTCAGCTAGTTTTTAATAAAGGGTTACGCATATAGACTGTAATAAGGTCATTGTACTCATCAATAAAGAACTTTTGCTCCACCAAAAAATCGCTAAATCCTATGGCCACTTTCTGTCTCCATCATCAAACCAGCTCGATGGTACCATAACATTGCATTGTCACCGAACTTACATAAGTATGCCAAACAGCTCAATTGTTTGAGGATAACTGGTGTAAAATTCAGTTGAAAGATTTGTCCCACACATTTTTTTTTTTTTTTTTTTATGATTGACTTTTACTGTTGGCCTTTTGGCCTCTACAGCTTGACCGGACTAGTTAGCGAACGCAGAGTGCGTTCGGCATAACTTGGTGGTTAAGTTTATAGGCGACTAGCACAAGGGCACCTCGAAGGTACGAACCTCGGCTTGGGCCGTCGCCGGGAGTGGGAATCAGACTTGCCCAGGCACCCCAGAGGGGGTGTGCCCTGGAGCCCTAACGGTTTGTTGAACTGAATGATTATTTGGAGAGAATCTAACCGATCTTCTAACAGATCCTGTGGGTCTACGATCCTGCCGGCGGGATCGCTGTGTGTGTGTGTGCCTCTGGTAACCGACGCCTGTACCAAAAACTGAATATTTCCTATTGCTAGGAGCAGTCGGATCGGGCGAGCCCAGCGCCGCCGCGGTGACGACGGCGATGGGGTCGTCCGGGTCGCCCAAGATGTTTCTAGGGCGTCTACGGAGAGGAGGAGGGTCTGTCACGTCTGTCGAGTAGTCGGAGGATTTTACTACAAGAGGATTGGGGTGGTGAGGCCCCGCGTCAAAGTAGCGGCGGGAGGTATACTTAAGGTATTGAATCATGGATGGGAGTTCAACATCGCAGTGCAGATCGGCGTTTCGCATATACCAGCTAGCGCCGACCGCTCTGCGTATGAAGCGATTTTGAATGACCTGCAACTTGTCCAGATCGATGCGGGAGGCGTGGGCGAATGCCACAGAGGCGTAAGTCATGACGGGTTTGTCCCACACATACCTACCGCGAACGTACATACATACACACAGGGCAAGTTGTATAAAAGCTTGTAACAAAAAATAAACCGGCCAAGTGCGAGTCGGGCTCGCACACTGAGAGTTCCTTACCACCACATAGCTTGTTAGCTACTAAAGTACAAAAAAAATTTGCAAAAAGACAAAATCCCACTATCGCCCAGGCGGTCACCCATCTAAGTACCGACCGCGCCCGACGTTGCTTCACTTCGGTGATCGTACGAAAATCGGTGGTGAACAGAAATTTGACAGCGACTCGCACTTGACCGTTATTTATTATTTACTATTCCATTACTTATTATTAGTTGTTATACTTTAGAGTGTGTACTATAATCATGCCAAGTTTGACGCTTGTACGTATTACCGTTTTTACATTAGAGCTAATACAAAAATACGTTAAAAAATACTTTTGTTGTATAGGTTTTCATTATCGTGGTTACTTTTGGCTTTTTTTTATTATTTGTTCGTTAATCCGCCGTAACATTACATATTCTGTGAACATTTCGGTATCTATTACGGTTCGAAAGATACAGCCGTTTAAAGTTAGGACATAAAGACAGACAGACAGACACAGACAGACGGACAGACAGACAATGTAGGCTTAGTAATAGGGTCCCGTCTTACCCTTTGGGTACGGAACCCTAAAAACAACAAATAATATTTATACACACTTTATTTCATCGAAAGCGCCTAAACCAATTGTCATTAAACTTGAAGGCCGAGAGCAATAAACGAACTAAGCAACTGGCAAAGCCCGGACCGAGTGCAGAAGTAATTAAAGTCCTTCGGAGCCTCATAGTTAGACGTCGCCCAAGAAGTTTGTAAGATATTTGATATGGTTGTAAAATAGGGCATTCTTAGTTACAAAAGGTAACATAAATCATGTTATATTTTAATTAAGCTGGCCACAGAAAGATGCGCAGGACAACTCACGCCCACGAGACACGGGAGCTACATAACATGGCTCCATGTATCGGCCATATTTGGTACCTAAATATATAATGTGCATTCAGAAATCAGAAATCAGAAATATTTATTGGCCATAAAAACATTAAACGTTATAGGCAAGTCACTTTTACAAGGAATATAAGCGTTAAATAAAATCGGCTGAATTATAAAACATAAATACTAAACCACTAAAAACAAAAAACAACAAATCAACAACTGAAAAACTCAACTTCACAAAACTATTAAACTAACCTAAAACTGACTAAACTTACATTTTCGATACCATCGCTCAATAAACCAGCCAAGTGCGAGTCGGGCTCGCACTGAGGGTTCCGTACCACCGTAAAATACAAGAAGGTTGTCCAAGTAACCGAATTACCAGTTATTGTAACGCCTTACAATATAGTCAAAGCAATTGTTATGCAGCCACAGTTAATTATTTTGCTACAGGCGCTCGAGTATAACACAATTATAACTTGGTAATGAACAGAAATTCGCACCGACTTGCACTTGGCCATTATTTATTATTTGAATACTTTAGAGTGTGTATTATAATCATGCCAAATTTCGTTCTTTCGGTAAAAAATGTATCGGCTAATAATTTTTTCGTTCTACCATCCAACGGCGAACCGTGCTTTCTGTGTACGGTTGTATCGTTGAAAGGTGTTTCGGCGAATCGTACGTGACTCTGACGCTTGTATAAATTATCGTTTTTAGCGTTCCGTACCCATAGGGTAAAAATGGGACCCTATTACTAAGCCTACGATGTCTGTCTGTCTGTTGTACCTATTAACGGCTATATCTTTCGAACCGTAATAGATAGCCAATAGTTATTTATGATACAAGTGCGGAAGCTCGGCTGGGCAGCGTTCGGTAAACTACGCAACGTCTTCTCGTCCAAAATACCTCAGTGCCTTAAGACGAAAGTCTTCGACCAGTGTGTGTTACCAGTGATGACATACGGCACTGAAACGTGGTCTCTCACTATGGGCCTCATAAGCAAGCTCAAAGTCGCACAACGAGCTATGGAGAGGGCTATGCTCGGGGTTTCTCTACGAGATCGAATCCGAAATGAGGAGATCCATAGACGAACGAAAGTCACCGACATAGCCCACCGGATTAGTAAGTTGAAATGGCAGTGGGCAGGGCACATATCACGCAGAACAGATGGCCAATGGGGCCGAAAGGTTCTGGAATGGAGACCATGGACTGGTAAGCGCAGCGTAGGACGTCCACCCACAAGATGGACAGACGACCTAAAAGAGACCGCAGGGAAACGCTGGATGCAGGCCGCTTCCAACCGGCCCTTTTGGAGATCGATGGGGGAGGCCTATGTCCAGCAGTGGACGTCCTACGGCTGAAATGATGATGATGATGATGAAGTGCGGAAAGTTGGTTATTACAAACGAGTAGACGAAATATGTAAGCCCGAGACGAAGTCGAGGGCTTACCATAGTCACGAGTTTGTAATAACCAATCCGCACGTGTGCCATACAACGTTTTACAACACATTTGCGAGAAAAAAAGGCTACAAATGAAACAATTTTTGTTTATAACTTAATATCAGTCACAACAATAGTTTCTATAATATAATAAGAAAATGGCGCGATCATGCAAAAAGCGCCACTATCACATGGTGAAAATTAGAACTACTTCTTTCGTCTCATTTTCTCTTTAGTATTAAACTGAGACAAACGTATTGAGCAAAAGCGCTTCCAAGGAGGTTTGATCATTCAGCTTATTTATTCTCGTAATATGAAACTCTTTTGTGGAATTCTTATGTAATTATGATGGAAATTAAAAAAATACCGTAAATCACACGCACGGTGCTATACATCTGAGCGTGCGGACAAATTCATTACCGCACGCTCCGTTGTATGATCCGTAATGTTTAACTTTCGAACGATGTATACAGGCTTCGTAAGTGCACTTTTTGAGCAAATGTGTAGTAAATAAAATTTTCACAAAATATGTAATGTTACGGCCAGTTAACTAGGAAATAATAAAAAAGTCAAGTAAAAACGAAAGGACACACACATTAAAGCGTAACAATTACAAGCGTTAAAATTACGATAAAAATACGTTTGTTGTATGTGATACCCCGAGCGCTCTTTCCCCTAAGCAAAGGTTACGCTGGATTCCTTTTTTACAGTAAATTGAACCAACCGTACCGTCCAGGTAAGGACTGTCGTGCCCAAATGGGCTGTGGTCTCTCTTTTGTGGTTACAGAAACTCCATTAGTGGTTACAGCGTGTGGATTTATTTACCTCCGAACAGTTTTCAAGATAGTTTTAGTGTCGCGGAAATAAATGCTATTTTTAGAGTTTATATTTGGTACATTTAATTAAATTTATATGATTAGTTACGGGATATTTACCGTGGTAAAGTTGTGGAATGAGCTTCCGATATTTTGGCGCAGTTACATGCACCATGTAACTACCCCGTAACCACCACTTACTCTTACCACGGTAAATATCCCGTAAATAATCATATAAATTTAGTTAAAAGTACCAATTATAAACTGTAAAAATAGTTTTTTTTTTTTTATATAACTTTAATGAGCAATCGTGATAGTTTAAAACAGTGTTTTAATTAAATGTATTTTGGTTGTGTGGTTTCGGCTGTCGAGTCCGGAGGTAGGGTTATATTTACTTATTAACCGATTTCAGGGTGGAAGGCTTTTAATCCAGGCCGTACCTAATTAATGAAAAAGTCTAGTAGAATAATTATACCAGACTACGAGTATATGGAAGATAAGTGGTAGATAATTATCAATTAAAAAAACCGACTTCGCAAAATTTGTAAATACGCAATTTCAGGTAAGTTATAGAAAACTAGCGGCCCGCCTCAGCTTTGCACGGATATAAATAATGTCCTATGTCACCCGGGGATAGTGTAGCTTCCCAACAGTGAAAGAATTTTTCAAATCGGTTCAGTAGTTTCGGAGCCTATTCAATGCAAACAAACAATCAATCATAATATATTTCCTCTTTATAATATTAGTATAGATAAGCATTATTAAAGTATGTCCATTACGGTAATTTTTGACTACTTATACAAAATTGACGACATAACTTTGTAAAGCGTCTAGCAAATCACCTATATCCCTATATCACATTTATAACAATACGTTTGGTCTAACATTACCTCTTTACAAGGTTACGTAGACTTAAGGAAATTTGACGTTGCTTTCATGTTATCAATGAATAGATAAAAAAACAATCAACCCCCTTCTGGCTTATCCAAATGCCGATTTTCCCAGGAAGTTGTCTGAGACTGTGGGATCGGCCGATCTGCGAACTAGCACGGAAATCGCTACTAGATACGTGTCCTCGTATTGCAGATCGCGCTCGTATTCTTGCTGTCTCTGTTTGGGAATCGGGACTTTGGTTGCAAGCCATGCCTTCTTTTAACACAGGTAGCTTTTTAGATCCAACCGCATTTCGTCTAGCTGTCAGCTTACGCTTGGGTGCAAGGTGCTGTGAGGCCCATCGCTGTCAGTGTGGTACTGCTGTTGACCAGCTCGCAGGGCACTTTCCACCGCCAATGTCGCAGCTGTGCTCGAACCGAGTGGTCTTGCGCGTGACGATGGAAAGAGGCCTGACGGTATGACACTTGTGCCCTGGAGGTTGGGGCGGCCCCTTGTATGGGACGCAACTTGTGTCGATACTTTGTCGCCGTCATATCTTCCTGAGACACGAGGTAGGGCTGGCGCGGCTGCCAATTCGGCAGAGCATTACAAGCGACGCAAATATGCTAACCTCAGCAGTGGTTACATATTTGAGGCGTTTGGGGTCGAGACATTGGGCCCTTGGGGACCGGGAGCTCACCTCATTTTCAAAAATCTTTCAGAGCGCCTGGTTAATGCGACGCGTGACCAAAATGCTGGCGTGTTTCTAGCTCAACGCATTAGCATTGCCATTCAACGTGGTAATGCTGCCAGCATGCTGGGTACGCTGCCAACTGGTAGTGGGCTTGAGCATTTGGATTGTCTTTAGACCTTTAACGGTCTATGGGTGCAGTCTAACTGTATTTGTAGTGTTAGTTTTAGTTTGTATTTTGTTTAGTTTATAAAGGCACTTGCCCTACTCATCTTCTTCTACAAGTAAGCTAAAATATGTAAACATTCAAACGGGAAACAAACATTTCCCGCCAAAAATCGTTCGCAGATTAAACACACAGGATACGAGGGCGCGACCGGAAGCAAGATGGCGGTGGGCAGCGGACCGGATATGACGTAACCGAATTATTGACTACCCGCAAAACGGGTATGTGAGGAAATGGAATATATTTTTGAGAAAGGGGTTGTTTGGATTCTCTATTATAGAATTACGATGTGTTTTCCATATATGATTGTTTTTACCCGACTGCACAAGAAGGGCAATGTTTTTGAGTGTATAATCATAATCATAATCTTTATTTGGCACAAGGAAAAATACAAACAAAACAATTGAATCCACTGGCTCCGAACTAGTAAAAAACTGTGTTTCGGAAGCCAGTGGCTTCTCCCAGTATTTAAAAATTAAATATTATGTGTAAAGATATAAAATCAAATTTAATTAGTATAAAATTTAGAAAAAAAAGAATAATCAAAAAAAAAAACAAATATAACACACATTTAGTACTTAATAATTTCTAAATAGAAAATTATAATTATAAATGAACTGTATGCATGTACTAGCTGTACTCTGCGGGTTTACCTACTATTCCACAAGAACAGTTCGCCCTGAACTGAGTCCTCGCGATGTTCCGATTCTACAAGCTTTTACTTCACCTAAACTAAGGTAGAGTGCTTTTCATAAGTCCCCCAGACGCGGCGCTGTCATCGCGTATCAATCACTATCAGTATCATTTCTCGAGTAGAACTTTAACAACTTTTGGCATCGTACACAACTCTTTAACGATGGAAAATTAGTAAAAATCTCACTAGCGTCCAAACACAGTAACAACACCTGACAACTACAACATGGAAATTTAGTTCCTATAACGTAACGCAAGGTGTATAAAAAAAATTACACCCGTACGAAGCCGGGGTGCGTTGCTAGTAATAAATTAGCTTATTTCGGATTCATTAGAAACTCTTTCCTTTAAACAGCTTTACTGTATTTTATTCCTTTGTTATTACTAGGAACGCTGTAGTAAAAGTCCCAGTAGTTTAGCAAAAAAAAAAAAACATTTATCCAGCCAAAAAGTTACTGAATTCTCAACTTAACTGAACTAAACTTAGATATAATTTAATGTGGCTCTATTTCCTGCGCCGTCAAGTTGAATGCTGATAAGCAACTTGAGTTAAGTTGAAGTTAAGTCATGAAGAACAGAATGTTTACAATTTCATTTTAGGCCAGCGCGTTGAAAACTAAGATAAGTTTTGTGTTACATTCCGAATTGTAATTTTGTGAGAAATATAATAATTTGTGGTGAGGTGGCGGAGGACCGAGATTTGTGGAGGGAAATGGGGGAGACCTTTGCCCAGCAGTGGGACAGTATAGGTTAAAATAATAATAATAATAATTTGTAATTAGTTGTTTCTTGTTTTCGAATGAGTCCTACTAATATTATAAACGCGAAAGTTTGTATGTATGGATGTATAGATGTATGGATGTATGGATGTTTGATCCTCTTTCACGCTGCAACGGAACAACGGATCGACCTGATTTTTTGCATGGGTATAGTTCAAGAGCCAGAGAGTGACAAAGGTTACTTTTCATCATCATCATCACCATTTTTCATCACTACGCGGGTGAAACCGCGGGGCGCAGCTAGTTGTTAAATAAATGGAACATGCTAGTTGACTGGTGTTTAATTATTACAAACTAGCTGTTGCCCGCGACATTGTACGCGTAGACATTCATATAAACTTTCAGTTTCCATTTTCCCCCCTTAATTCGGCCCTTTCGCAAAATTCTTTTTTAGCAGACTTCTACACCCTATAAGAAATCTACTTGCCAAATTTCAGCTTCACAGATCAAGTAGTTTTTGAGATTTCGTGATGAGTGAGTGAACGAGTAGATGAATCTTCTTTTATATATGTCATAGTTAAAATTTGCAAGTTGAAGTGGCAATAGGCAGGTCACATCGCTCGAAGAACCGATTACTGTTGTAGAAGAAAGGTTCTTGAGTGGAGACCACGAACCGGAAGACGCAGCGTAGGTAGGCCTCCCACTAGCTAGAACGACGACATTGTGAGAGGCGCTGGCATCCAGTGGATGCAAAAGGCAGGCTGTTGTTCAGTGTGGACGTTAAAGGGGGAAGCCATGTTCAGCATTGGACGTCTTCTTGCTGATGATGAAGATGATGATGATATGTCATGGATGTGTTAGGGTGCTTTTCATGAAAGAAGTCCCCCAGTCGCGTATGTACAGCGCTGTCATCGCGTATTAATTAAAATAAAATAAATAAATATTTTGTGACATTTGTCACACACGGTCATCTGACCCCAAACTAAGCAAAGCTTGTGATATAGCTGCCAGAGACTGATAAACATACATATATAGTTTTAAATACATACTTAAATAGATATTAACAACCAGATATAGAACAAACACAAATGTTCATCACATAAATGTTTGTCCTAGGTGGGAATCGAACCCACGCCCCCAAGCTCAGAAGGACTTTTGTACTTTGTACTTTTGTTTATGCTATCAGATCAGTATCAATTCTCGAGCAGCATTTTTAACCACTTTAACGACTACCTCGTTCGCACATTTTTTCTACATCCCCCTTCCCCCCTTCCTCCCCTCCCCCCGTGAAGTGCCCCACGCCCCGCGAAAATCTGTCCCGGCGCCATATGTTTCCGACCGGTTGTAAGAAATGGTCTCAAGTGTATAATTGCGAATGGAATGGACCGAAATTAATTTCAAGGCTAGTTGAATATCCAACATAAGGGTTGCATAAACTATTTTGAAAAGTATAGTAATAAAATATTTAGCAAACAAATGCCAAACTTGGAGTAATTTATAAACTAAACATATTTTTTTTTATTTGTAAACTAGCTGAATCCCGCTACTTCGTACGCGTAGAGCTCAGCCTTCGGCCTCGCTACTAAACCTATATGCTGTAAACCTCACGGAACCCAAGACCTTTCCAACGAATGCAAAACCGTGGAAATCGGTTCGTGCGTTCTGGAGTTATAGCGTCAGGAAGGAAAACCCGACTTATTTTTATATAGTAAGAAAAATATCGGCGATGACGTACTGTTTTTTAGTTTTATTTTCGAAGTACATATATCAACACAATAACTTAAAAATTCAATATAGGTTAGTACAAAAAGTAATCAGAAATAAACCGGCCAAGTGCGAGTCGGGCTCGTGCACTGATGGTTCCGTACCACCACAAAATTCAATAACGAAACTACCAGTTATAACTCGGTAATGAACAGAAACTTGTCACCAACTCGCACTTGGCAATTTTTTATTATTTATTGTTATACTTTAGAGTGTGTACTATAATCATGTTAAGTTTGACGCTTGTATCATTTTTACAAAAATACAAAAATACGTTTGTTGTACGTGGACCCCCTTTTGTTTTTACCTTTTGCCTTTTTTATTATGTTTTAGTTAATCCGACGTAACATTACATATTCTGTGAAAATTTCTACTGGTTATCTATAACGGTTCGAAAGATACAGCCGCTTAAAGGTAGGACAGACAGACTGACGGACAGACATCGTAGGCTTAGTAATATGGTCCAAACACAGTAAAAACACCTGACAACTACAACATGGAACTTTAATTCCGCTGTTTGCCTTCTTTCATGAAAAACACTCCAAAAATTATTTATCTGTGTGTCACAATTCCCTAAAATTGCCGTCACCGGAGCCTTTAATCTCAGTATTTACATAACATTGCTTAAACGTCTCAGAAGTACAAAACATCTCGCTTCCCTCTCGTTTATTGTGTTTATTTTTGTCGTTCTTCCATTGAGACGATCGGATATCTTTAGAACCGACTTGTGTACAACGGTGGGTTAAGTAAACTCGGTTTGTATTTCACAAGCAACCAAGTTCTACACATCCGGATCAATCCAGATTTTTCTACAAATCTATTCTGTAGAAAAATAAAAACCGGACAAGTACGAGTAGGACTCGTGCTCCGAGGGATCCGTTGGACAGAAAAAAAAAAAATAAATATATATATATATATATATTCCAACTACAAAATGTAATAGCAAAATAATTATTTTTAAATGATATAACTTTAAATTTGTAACTTTCAGACTTATTCCTATATATGTGCTATGAGACCTTGCCTTTTGCCAAATTTCATGATTCTAGGTCAACGGAAAGTACCCTATAGGTTTTGATTTCCCTGTGAAATCGCAAAATATGCGACATAAACGTTCATATCTTTTAATTGCGTTCATTTACAACTTTTATTTTTTTACAGCCAAAAGAAACTGTAGACCCAAGTATTTAGTATAAATTTAAACTTGATACCTTTACGCGTTCTTGAGAAAAAGGGTCTTGACAGACGGACAGACAGACGGACAACGAAGTGATACTATAAGGGTTCCGTTTTTTCCTTTTGAGGTACGGAACCCTAAAAACCGGCAATGTGCGAGTCGAGCTCACGCACTTCGGGTTCCTTACCACCACATAAATTGGTATTTACTAAAATAAAGTACTGCTAAAAGACAACATCGCGTCTAGGCGGTCACCAATCTAAGTACCGACCCGATGTTGCTTAGCGGTTGAATGGATGAACAGAATTTTTTTCACCGACTCGCAGTTGGCAATTTTTTTTTTTAATACTTTGAAAGTGTACTATAATCATGCCAAGTTTGACACTTGTACGTATTACCGTTTTTACTTTAGAGATAACGCAAAAAATACGTTAAAAAAGTTTGTTGTACGGGGACCCCTTTTTGTTTTATTTTTTGACTTATTTTATTATTTCTTAGTTAATCCGCCGTAACAATATATATTATGTGAAAATTTTAACTGGCTATCTATTGCGGGTCAAAAGATACAGCCGTTAAGGTAGGTCAGATAGACGGACGGACAGACACACAACGTAGGCTTAGTAATAAGGTCTCGTTAACACCCTTTGCGTCATCATCATCATCAGCCATAAGACGTCCACTGCTGAACATAAGCCTCCCCCTTTAACCTCCACACTCAACTGGACGACAGCCTGCCTTTTGTATCCACTGGATACCAGCGACTCTCACAATGTTGTCGGTCCATCCGAGAGGCCTAACTACGCTGCGTCTTTCGGTTCGTAGTCTCCACTCAAGAACCTTTCTTCCCCATCGGTTATTGGTCCTTTGAGCGATGTGGCCTGCCCATTGCCACTTCAACTTGCAAATTTTAACAGCTATGTCGGTGAACTGGTTCTTTGGCGAATATCCACACTGTAAGAACGGAACCCTAAAAATATAAAACCACAACCGCCACTGTAGCTTTGTGCTACGGGTGGTACGATGTATGGAAAAAGCTGTTATTTTTTTGTAGTAGTAATTAAGAGCCCCTAAAAGTATCCGTGATTAAAGTTACAAGGTCCATTTGCCAAGTTTTCCTTCATTGCATTCGTTTATCTCTATTCAGTTAATGATGCCAAACTAACCGGGAAGGAAATGAAAGATCAATTAGTGAACTTTCGACCCTTTTCGACCGTATCATGGGGGGAATGAGAAAGTTTTTATTAGATGGATACTATAAGTATATAATTGTGATAGGTTACTTTTATGGGCAACTTCTATGGCATTTCGTGACACAAAATATATCACGTAGGTGACAAAATCATACGTTTAAAAAAAAAATATGACCGTGTATACAATGCCCTTTAGTCGTAATAAAGTAAGTTAAGTCGTTAGTGTTTAAGTTTAATTATTTTTTTAACCATTCTAATTATTGTATTTTTTTGCCACTAATAAATGATGTCTATGTCTATGTCTAATATTAAACAGTTTCCATAGTATTAATAGCGTCAAACAAGTCATAGTCACAGCCAGAGTCAAGCCCCAGTAAGTGGTGAAGACTTTACAAGAGGCTTCTATGGAGTTTTGGAAACAACTCGAACAGACAAGTTTCACCTCGTTAAATTACTTTTTTATACAGTGCTCCTTATTATTACTAATATACTCGCCTTCTATTATTTATTAAGTGCTCATTAACGTGCTCGAGTGTGGGTAACTGATATAACGAGATGAAACGTGTTTTTTTGTTTTTTTACTATACTGAGGCATGAGTTTAACTTGATCGTGACATACTTTGCTTGACTCTGGCTGTGACTATGACTTGTTTGACGTTATAAGACTATGTAAACATGTTTAATATTAAGACTGAAGGACTCTGTATCCATGGTCATGAAAACAATTAACAATAAAAAGTAAGGCTGAAAAAGATGGTAAGATGAGTTTGACTCCCACGCAAAAGACTGGTCCACCATATCACAGAACAGAGACTACTGGGGGTCTAGACAAGAGCCACACACTGTTAGCGTTCACGCCTGCGGAAAGATGAAATTGTATGTAAATGACATTGACAATGACATTAGCATGAGATAAATTATCTGAAGCTAATGTCATTTTCATACAATTTCATCTTTCCGCAGGCGTTAACGCTAACAGTGTGTGGCTCTTGTCTAGACACCCTGGAAGAAAAGGAGGGCATTTGCCCTGCAATGAAATGACAACGGCTAAAATAAATAAACGTGGGCCAGCATGTTTTACCTACATTGAAAAGCTACCCTCCCATAAAATACAAATTTTCAATTAAAAAGCACTCTCCAGGAAAAACCAAAAATACCTTTACTTACCTTTTTTTATCCAATAAGCCTCATCACAGTCAGGTCACGTACTTCTTAACTTCATCCGTAATTTGCGATAGAATCCTATCTAACTTATCCTATAAACAAGTGGAATTGTGGCCCTCCAACTTGACCCAGTTGTGCCTTTTTAGGGCTCCGTAGGTAGCAAACGGTAAAAAGGAAGCCTTATGGACAGACGGATACCGAAGTCGACATATGCCTCCGCCTGGTATGTCACATTCAATTTTGAGCAGATTTTTAGGGTTCTGTACGCAAAGGCTGTAAACGGGACCCTTATATAGACCTACGCCGTCTGTACGTCCGTTCGTCGGTCATACATTTAAACGGCTGTATCTTTCGAACTGCAAGCCAGTTTATATTTTCAATGAATGTGTAATATTACGTATTTTTACCGACTTCAAAAAAGAGGAGGTTATCAATTCAACAGTATGTTTAAAAAAAAGTATTTTTGTATTTTGTATAAGCTTCAAACTTGGCATGATTATAATACGCAATCTAAAAAAACAAATATTAAATAATGGCCAAGTGCGAGTTGGTGACAAATTTCTAAAGTTAAACAACGTAGGTCGCAGTTGGTACTTGGATTGCACTACTTGATGTATTTTGTGGTGGTACGGAGCCCTCAGTACGCGAGCCCGACTCACACTTAGCTGGTTTATTTATAATCGTCTCCGCAAAATTGATATATAAAACGGAGATTGATAACGTAACGTTTGCTTACATTATTACCTGAGTTTTTTGTTTTTAATTTGTCCTAAAAATTAGTGGCATTGTTGCTTTCCTACCTGACCCAGTTTTACCCTTTGCAATCCAATATGTCTATAGTCTACAGGCTGCTACGAATTTATTGTACAAAACCGTTTTATTTACGATGACGCGACGTGTTGATTTTTTATATGCCAGTGACAAACAAGCAGACGGGCTGCCTGATGGAAAGCACTCACCGTCGTCTATGGATACTTGTAACACCAAAGGCATCACAAAAAACGTTAAAGACCCTTTAACCCGCCTTTTGAAGAACTCTATGTTGTAGCTTCTTGGAATCACGGAAACGCGGAAAGTATCTCATTTCACAATTATTATTCTTTCTATTAGGTACTATTGCATTATAGCATAGACGAAGCCAGCATACGTTAGTTTGGAAATGCTTACTTGCCACCAAGGTTTGTACCGTACTTTTCTTTAAAAACGGGAGGATATTCATATAAAAGTATACATACATTTTTAGGATATTTTTCACATGTCATTGTAAAACAAAAAGCAATGGCTATTATTATTTTCAGGTGACTATTGCTGGTAGTAATTGGGTAGTAAGATCACAGGACAAAAGCCATAGTCATTTGGTTTTCTTTTAAGTTTGAAAAACTTTAATCATTAAAACATGCGAAGCATTTCCGTGACTTCGGAAGGAAAAACTTCTCTTTGGCACAACAGGTAATGCATAAGGGAACATCAGTTCCCCAAAGCACTACTGGCATCGTTTAGTTGTGTGATTGGGATAATTTATTTCCCTTTGGCACAACAGGCACTGCTAAAGGGAACATCAGTTCCCCAAAGCACTACTGGCATCGTTTAGTTGTGTCATTGGGATAATTTATTTCCCTTTGGCACAACAGGCACTGCTAAAGGGAACATCAGTTCCCCAAAGCACTACTGGCATCGTTTAGTTGTGTGATTGGGATAATATATTTCCCTTTGGCACAACAGGCAGTGCTAAAGGGAACAGCAGTTTCTCATGGCACTACTGGCATCGTTTGGTTGTGTCATTGGGATAATTTATTTCCCTTTGGCACAACAGGCACTGCTAAAGGGAACATCAGTTCCCCAAAGCACTACTGGCATCGTTTGGTTGTGTCATTGGGATAATTTATTTCCCTTTGGCACAACAGGCACTGCTAAAGGGAACATCAGTTCCCCAAATCACTACTGGCATCGTTTAGTTGTGTGATTGGGATAATATATTTCCCTTTGGCAGGCAGTGCTAAAGGGAACAGCAGTTTCTCATGGCACTACTAGCATCGTTTGGTTGTGTCATTGGGATTCTATATTTCTTTTTGGCACAACAGGCAGTGCTAAAGGGAACAGCAGTTCCGCATGGCACTACTGGCATCGTTTGGTTGTGTCATTGGGATAATTTATTTCCCTTTGGCACAACAGGCAATGCTAAAGGGAACAGCAGTTTCTCATGGCACTACTGGCATCGTTTGGTTGTGTCATTGGGATAATTTATTTCCCTTTGGCACAACAGGCAGTGCTAAGGGGAACGGCAGGATCTCATGGCACTACTGGCATCGTTTCGTTGTGTCACTGGGATAATATATTTCTTTTTGGCACAACCGGCAGTGCTAAGGGGAACATCCCCATTCCAACAACAGTTCCCCTTGGCACTACTGATAGTGTCACGCAGTTGTGTCACGAGTAAGTCACGAGCATTTCAAAATTTGTCCTCACAGTCAGTGTTCCGTCAGTCAATGGTTATTTAATGAAGTGGTTACGTCATAAAGTGACTATTTCATCGCATAACATTCAGACCAGTTGGCGGTTGTCGCGAGCAATGATGATAATTTTTTTTTGAACGCCAGATTTTTATAAAAAAGTGATCAATTATAACTATGGCACTTCCTGGAGGTTGTAGCTTTTTGTATTGGAAGCGACTTGTGTCAATACTTTGGCGCCGTACCATCTTACACACACAGACACAAGGTAGGGCTGGTGCAGCTGCCAATTCGGCAGAGCAGCACAAGCAACGCAAATATGCTAACCTCGGCAGTGGTTACATATTTGAGGCGTTTGGGGTCGAGACATTAGGCCCTTGAGGACCGGGAGCTAACCTCATTTTCAAAAATCTTTCAGAGCGCTAGGTTAATGCGACGCGTGACCAAAATGCTGGCGTGTTTCTGACTCAACGCATATGCAATATATGCATTGCCATTCAGCGTGGTAATGCCGCCAGCATGCTGAGTACGCTGCCAACTGGTAGTGGCTTTGAGCATTTGGATTATCTTTAGACCTTCAACAGTCTATGGGCAGTCTTACTGTTTTTGTAGTGTTAGTGTTGTATTTTGTTTATTTAAGAGTAATAAAAGCACTTATTCTGTTAATAAAAGGGAACAGCTGATATTTTTTCGAGATTTCAGAATTGGTTCCATAGTAAAAATTGTTTATAATGATGGCTACTATAAACCCCTTTCGTCTTAGTACGCCCTTTTCACGTAACGCTGTTTATTAATTTTTTTAATTAAATTTATTTACAACACATTTGCTCAAAAAGTGCACTTACGAAGCCTGTATACATCGTTCGAAAGTTAAACATTACGGATCATACAACGGAGCGTGCGGTAATGAATTTGTCCGCACGCTCAGATGTATAGCACCGTGCGTGTACTTTACGGTGTTTTTTTTAATTTCCATCATAATTACATAAGAATTCCACAAAAGAGTTTCATATTACGAGAATAAATAAGCTGAATAATCAAACCTCCTTGGAAGCGCTTTTGCTAAATACGTTTGTCTCAGTTTAATACTAAAGAGAAAATGAGACGAAAGATGTAGTTCTAATTTTCACCACGTGATAGTGGCGCTATTTGCATGTTCGCGCCATTTTCTTATTATATTATAGAAACTATTGTTGTGACTGATATTAAGTTATAAACAAAATAATAAAATTGTTTCATTTGTAGCCTTTTTTTCTCGCAAATGTGTTGTAAAACGTTGTATGGCACACGTGCGGATTGGTTATTACAAACTCGTGACTATGGTAAGCCCTCGACTTCGTCTCGGGCTTACATTCGTCTACTCGTTTGTAATAACCAACTTACCGCACTTGTATCATAAATAACTATTAATTCGTTTTAGGAGATAGGTATCCCATAGCATAGCCTTAGTTATCGAGTTAAAAGTGTTCTTTAATAATATACCTATGTATATAAATCGAAGTATGTATGTGTGTATATTCCCAATGGACGATGGACCGATTTTTCCGAGACTGAGTGGCAGATAGCTGATTTTATAAGGAGCAATCCCCGTGGATGAAACCAGGGGTCGCACCTAGTAAATAAATAAATAATACTCATCATCATCAGCCAGAAGACGTCCATTGCTGAACATAGGCCTCCCCTTTTAACCTCCACACTGAACGACAGCCTGCCTTTTGCATCCACTGGATGCCCGCGACTCTCACAATGTCGTCGGTCCATCTAGCGGGAGGCCTACCTACGCTGCGTCTTCCGGTCCGTGGTCTCCACTCCAGAACCTTTCTTCCCCATCGGTTATCGGTTCTTCGAGCGATGTGGCCTAAATAAATAAAACTACTAATAATACTACTACTACTAATATATAAATTTCCTTAAAAGCGTGTTCAAATAAAAGACACATGAATACCATATTTAAGTAAATAAATTTATTATTCCACACAAACTAAGTATGTATCATAAATATTATTAGCTAATTTAACTTTACGAAATCATTTCCAACTCTGCAACTCTAATTTCTGGACAATTGAATTCATGGCTCTAATGGAATTCTCCAGGCCGTCTCGTAAACCATCAAAATTATAGCCACCCTCTCTCTGACCCAGTTTGGCTGCGACGCAAAATGACTATAATTTTCACACATGACTTTTAAGTTTCCATGTTTGTGACGAACTTGAACAGTTTTGATGTTGCACAATTTTCGGTTACGAGCTTCTTGGGAATGCTTAGTGAGTGTCAAGAGTCAAGATGTTGACATTATTGTCAAATGCCTGGAAATTCAAAATAAATAAAAATGTAACTTAAGGTACGGTTTCAACACCGACGACAGTGACAACAGGTTTTGATACAATGTGACCCATTTGCTTCGACTAAAATAAAATTAATGGACGGGACCTAACCATTGAACTTGCTTAGTAAAAACGAGTCAAAACCGTCGGACACATACTTCAACATCTATTTATAAAAATGTACAGTATAGTTATATGATTATTTACGGGATATTTACCGTGGTAAGGTTGTGGAATGAGCTCCCGATATACAGTACAGTACAGAACAGACAGTGATGTACAGTATATTTGTTAGAAAAAATTTAGAGCGGTTTTTTGCTGTGTATTCACTTTCGGGAAAGTATACGGATGCATAATTTTGTCAGATGTTTTGTTATCACATAACAACGCCAACGCCGGCACTCATTTTCTAATCTTAAAAAATGCGCTTCTACTGGGCCCGTCCATTCATTTTATTTTGGTCGAAGCCCATTTGCACGACCGATTTAAATATTGATGTAACGAAATTCAAATGTCAAATCGTATGGAAAGTTTGGTAAAATCTAGATATAAACTAGCAGTGCAAGTACCATTCTTTATCGATCGTCAAATTCGATAAAATGCCACAAAGTCGATAATAGCGAGTACAGATCCAATAGCATTTAATCAATTTTGACGATCTAACCTGTCAAATTTGTCGATCGATAAAGAGCGGTACTTGCACTGCAGATTTAATGTGTTGTGCAAGCCAGTCTAAGACAGTAATATACGGTCTAAGTTTTTTTGCATCAGATCGTGGATTTTAGTTGAGAATTGTGGCTTGAAAAGACGGAGAAAAATAACAGTAAGTACATTTAACTAATTTCATAACATTTCCTAATACAAATGTGGAAATTCCTAATTTAAATGTAGAAAAGAAAAGTCGACATCAGGCTGTGGCGTTCCTTGGGAGAGGCATATGGCCAGCACTGGATTAGTATTAGGCTGCTTATGATGATGATGATTAGTAGATAACAAACACCGTAAAATCTGATTGCTTTTCCAGGTTTTAAATAGTAAATTGTAAACGGTAGGCGATATCCCACTGTGATAAATAAAAAATCAAAATATTAGTACTTTACAAGAACGGTTTAAAAAAATTGGACCAAATAAACCGTTCTCGAAAATATGAGGCTAGTTCTGGTCTTTTTATTTCTATTTCGTGTTTGTAAAAACGAACGAGAAAACAATAAAATGATAGCTACACGTCATACCATAGCTTCTAATTGGCTTTTTAGGGTTCCGTACCCAAAGGGTAAAAGCGGGACCCTATTACTAAGCCTACAATGTCTGTCTGTCAGTTAAAACGAAAGGGGGGCCCCCCATACAGCTAACATATTTTTAAACGTATTTTTGTATTAGCTCTAATGTAAAAACTGTAATACGTACAAGCGTCAAATTTTCTATAATAATAGTACATACTCTAAAGTATAACAACAAATAATAAATAATGGCCAAGTGCGAGTTGCTGACAAGACAAGTATCTGTTCATTACCAAGTTATAACTGGTAATTTCGTTATTGAATTTTGTGGTGGTACGGATTTCTCAGTACGCGAGCCTGACTCGCACTTGGCCGGTTTATTATAAGTTATTGCCATAAATCCATAACTAAAAAAATTCAATTTTATCACTTCCCACAAACTACCTGATTTACCTTTGACACTTACACTGCAAAATTGTATATTTCAGATGGTTAGATAATGTTTTATTTTTGCTTGTATGATCATTTTGAGCGCTGCGCCATTGGCGTCTGTCAAGCGACAGACGTGCGACCACCGACCTAGCCTGTGCGTGCGACTGGCGGCAACATGTCCTGTCGCTAATATTAGAACTTTATACACATTTTAGACACACAGGTTACTATGCAGTACACAAGCAAACCTAAAATCAAGCCACTAACTAACAAGTCCCACCGTATTTCATTTGGACAATATCTAATATGCATTATTTTTAGAATAAACTTATAAGGTAATTTTTTTTGGTTTTATCATCGTGACAAACTGTGTGTCAAACTTTTTTGTTTATTTTCCCCCGATTGAGGCTTTTGGCTTCGCGCTATCAGCACATTTGCCAGTTTCGAAATCTTTTTTATGTCAAACTAGTCACAGGATCCAAAAAGGCCAGTTATAATCTAGAAGACGAAAACGTTAGGTATAGTAAATCTCGAAGTTTTGGTATTCTCTTTGGTTTTGGCGCCAACGTGGAGCACGGATCCGAAGCAGTTCATCATCATCATTTCAGCCGTAGGACGTCCACTGCTGGACATAGGCCTCCCCCATCGATTTCCAAAAGAGCCGGTTGGAAGCGGCCTGGATCCAGCTTTTCCCAGCGGTCTCTTTTAGGTCGTCTGTCCATCTTGTGAACGGACGTCCTACGCTGCGCTTACCGGTCCGTGGTCTCCATTCCAGAACCATCGCCCCATCGGCCATCTGTTCTGCGTGATATATGCCCGGCTCACTGCCACTTCAACTTGCTAATCCGGTGGGCTATGTCGGTGACTTACCGCAGCCGCTACATCACATTAATTGCAAAAGGCACTACATTCAGCAACATTCGTAATTGCAGCGCAGTACCGAAGCGTGAAATGACGCCACGTTCGCAGATATTAACTGCTTTGTAGCCATTGATTGTAACTCACTAGTGCCGCTTATTGTTTTTGGCGAGAGATTAATAAGTCGGCTGATAGATTAAACCTGCTACAATATAACACTAGCTGACCTGACAGACGTTGTCCTGTCTTAGAACTGTCAAACACGCAAAGTCAAAATTGTAAATCTTAATTTTTTACACCTTGGGTTACATTATTGGAGTTTTAGTAAGGATCCCTATTTTAAAAAAAAATATAATATAGCCTATGTTACCCGGGGATAGTGTAGCTTCCCAACAGTGAAAGAATTTTTCAAATCGGTTTAGTAATTTCGGAGCCTATTCAATGCAAACAAACAAAAAAACAAACAATCAAATCTTTCCTCTTTATAATATTAGTATAGACTAGCTTTAATTGACACTGGTTATGTCACTCTCATCAAATTTGCAAGTTGAAGTGGTAATGGGCAGGCCACATCGCTCGAAGAACCGATAACCGATGGGGAAGACAGGTTCTTGAGTGGAAACCACAACGGAAGACGCAGCGTAGGTAGGCCTCCCACTAGATGGACCGACAACATTGTGAGACTCGCGGGCATCCAGTGGATGCAAAAGGCAGGCTGTTGTTCAGTGTGGACGTCTTCTGGCTGATGACGATGATGATGATATCACTATGTTGTTAGTGTCTGATAATATAATGTATAGCAAAATATATTTTTTTACGACGGGATAGTCGTGCATTTGACCATAATTTTACCATTGGGCCGGCGTTCACAGACGGCGAGACGTGAGATGGCATGGCACGGCACGTTTTGGCATGCCGAAGAATGCTAAAGGATGGTGAAGGATCCTGTGGTATTCCCGCTCACAGACGGCGAGGCATGGGATGGCGCAGCATGCCAAAGAATGCCTATGAATGCCCAATGATCCTATGGCATCCCACGTGAAGAAAGCTAGATCAACCTTGTTTCAATTAATTAGCACTCACATTCCTTTAACGATAAGTTACCTATGCATCTCACGTCATCCTATGGAATGTCGCGACGTGCCGATGGATCCCGGTGAATGACGCGACGTGTCTAGGCATTCCGCGGCATCACGTGTGACATTTCGGTCTATTCGTGTTAAAATAAGGGAGTATCAGTGCTTAACTCATTGAAATAAGATTGAAAATCATTTGTCAACGAGAAAGATCCTTTGCAACGCCGTACCGTGCCTCGCCGTCTGTGAGCGCCAGCCCTTGGAAAGCGTTGATGTGGTCGAAGATGCAGCACGCTTGCCTAAGAAATATTTACTCATAATTTTCTTGAACAACCCCAGATTACCTCTTCAGAAAGACAGACTCTGGAAAAGAGTACCTCATATCTGCTGCTCAGTTCAAAAAGTGGGTTGAAAACGCTTAGTTCGTCTTAATGGAATTTCCACCATAAGAGAGTCTCCACGGGCCTTACAGCTAGTTGTTTAAAGCAATCCAGTTTAGGTGATGAAAAAATGTTGCGCGACCGCAAACCGTATCTGGGTGCGTTAAGGTTTGAGTTCGCATGATTTTCTGAACTGCGTGGTTTTAACGTTAGTTTGATACCGCGTAAGCAGTTGGCCGTAAGGCTTCCTTATCTGACCTGATGGTCCAATTGGTAGTGAATCTACCTTCTGCGCTTGGGGGCGTGGGTTCAATTCCCACCTAGGGCAAACATTCATGTGATGAACGTTTGTGCTTGTTCTATATCTGGTTGTTAGTATCTATTTATGTATGTATTTGAAACTATATATGTATGTATATCAGTCTCTGGCAGCCATATCACAAGCTTTGCTTAGTTTGGGGTCAGATGACCATGTTTTCAAAAATGTCCCGAATTATTTATTTGTCGCCAGTGTAACTCTCTATTTATTTGTTTACCTTGTCACTGCTAAACGGCTAAACCGGTCTCGATGTAAACCGACATAACAGTAGTGTGCACGTGATATGGCATGGAATACTTTTTATGACGAAAAAATTGGAAAAAGGCGAGAAAACTGAAAACTTGCTGATAAAACAACGGGTATTTTTAGGCCACTAATAAAATGTTAAATTAAACCAGATATAAAAATTCTGTTATATCAAGGAAACCTTCCTGTACGTCGTAAAACCATACATTTTATATCCACTAAAATGCACTAAATATTCGACTCTTGACCCTTCAACTTTCACCTGAAAATCGACCTTACCGCGTAAACATAAAGTTTAAAATTATAAGACGTGCAAATGGTGTTGCCAGAGCTACACTCCTAATTGTTTCGCTCGTTAGCAACATTTATAAATGCAAATGGGGGACGAAATGAAGATTCGTGTTGCTATAATAAAATGTACTATAGAGGCAAGATTACGGTCGAATTTTAACATGGCTACATTACACTGATACATCCTACAAGAGCCCTCTCAAATTTTTTGACGAAAAAACCCATCCAAAACTGTTTTTTTTTTCTTTGTGATTCTATCAAATAGAAATATCTATAGAACATTTAATATCTGTAATAAAAAATCTGCCAAATCTAGACTTTAAATTGCAAAAAAACTCAACATTTCAACTTATTACCCCCAATTTACAAAAGTAGTTTTTTGTATAACTGTCGGAGGGAAAGTTTGAGAGTGGATTTTGTCAAATTAATGTCAGAAAATAAACAACTTAAATGTTATGGTTTACTTTTTTTGTATTTATCTTGCTAATTGTGGCTTTATTTTCTCGTTTTATGCCCAAAAATACAGATAAGCAGGTATGTACATAAAATTGAACGATTGCAATACGGCTCGAGTATAGTTATAAATTATAGATATATATATATACATTATATATAGAGTTACAAATTATAGTTGCATTTGTACATGACAAATAATAAACCAGCCAAGTGCGAGTCAGGCTCGCGCATTGAGAGTTCCGTACCACCACAAAATACATGTTCATGTTCAGGCTTAACGCCTTCCAAAATAGCAAATCAATTGTTACGCAGTCACATATTTAATACTTTGCTACAGTGACGCTCGAGTATAACACAATTATAGCTTGGCAATGAACAAAAATTTGTCACTGACTCGGACTTAGCCATTATTTAATATTATACTAGAGTGTGTACTATAATCATGCCAAGTTTGACGTTTGTACGTATTATCGTTTTGACAATAATACAAAAATACGTTAATAAAATACGTTTGTTGTATGGGGACCCCCCTTTTGAGGTTTGTATCCACGGATCCTGGTATCGGTTTAATTTAGTCACTGATCCCGGCAAGTTGTATACACCGATAACGGTATCCGTTTCCTTAAAAAATAACTTTTTTAATGTTTACTAGTTAATCCGCCGTAACATTACACATTCCGGGAAATTTTCAACTGGATATCTATTACGGTTCGAAAGATACAGTCGCTTAAAGGTAGGACAGACGGACGGACAGATAGACAGACAGACACCATAGGCTTAGTAATAGGGTCCCGTTTTTACCTTTTGGGTACGGAACCCTAAAAACGATAGAAACGATCAGACGAAAACCCGTAAAAATGTCGATGGCAGCACATCACTAGTAGAGGGCTACAACCGGCAATTTCCGATTAAGCGCTCTTTATGCTTCACTTTTACCTTTTTCGGTCTTTTTATCGTCCGGAACTATCATTATCGTATAGTGTTCACAAGTTCGATCGTGCATGGAGTACTGCTCGCACTGGGGTGGATCAGCCAAGTAAGCGTCAAAAAGTTCATCAGCAACGAATCCTTAGTTCAGACTAGTTTGATGGCCCGTTGGTCCAGTTGGTAGTGAACCTACCTTCTGAGCTTGGGGGCGGGAGTTCGATTCCCACCTAAGACAAACGTTTGTGTGATGAACATTTGTGTTTGTTCTATATCTAGTTGTTAATATCTATTTAAGTATGTATTTAAAAATATATATGTACGTATATCAGTCTCTGGCAGCCATATCACAAGCTTTGCTTAGTTTGGGGTCAGATGACCGTGTGTGCAAAAAAAACCCGAATATTATTTATATTTATTTAGCTTCTTAGCCGTAGGAATCGGTACAATAATCGGATAATCTATCGGTTTTTATCGCATACATTTTGGAGAGTGTGCTTCGGATCTGCACGATCTAATTCCCTCCTGTCCATTATTAGGCCAAACTTATAGTATGCTTGAAAACTTTGGTCAAAATATTCAATTATTATAAACTAGCTGACCTGACAGACGTTGTCCTGTCTTAGAACACTGTCACTGTCAAACACGCAAATTTAAATTGTAAATCTTATTTTTTACACCTTGGGTTACATTATTGGAGGTTTAGTAAGGATCCCTATTTTTTTTAAAAATACATTATAGCCTATCTTACCCGGGGATAGTGTAGCTTCCCAACAGTGAAAGAATTATTCAAATCGGTTCAGTAGTTTCGGAGCCTATTCAATGCAAACAAACAAACAATCAAATCTTTCCTCTTTATAATATTAGTATAGATCAAATGCTTGATGAAATAAAATATTATGTAAATATTTTATGTCGAAAAAAATTTGATTTTGATGAATATTTGTGCCTATATGTATTCTATGTTAATACATACATTTGCATTTTAGGGCAACTTATTAAGTCACTAGCGGTCCGCCCCAGCTTCGCACGGGTATAAATTATAGCCTATGTCACCCGGGGAAAGTGTAGCTTCCCAACAGTGAAAGAATTTTTCAAATCGGTTCAGTGGTTTCGGAGCCTATCCAATGCAAACAAACAAACAAACAAACAAACAAACAAACAATCAAATCTTTCCTCTTTATAATATTAGTATAGATTAAACAATAAAAACGTTTTTCCAATAACCATGCCCTAAACTTTTTCCGGGACATTCCATAAGAATGATCTATTAGCGATTACAAAGCGATTTTTATTTGCATTTATGAGTCGCTTAGTGATGATTGTATTATCCATTATACCGTTTTTTGTGAGAAATTTGTTGTAGCCAGTTGCACCCATATAAACGTCAATCATTCGAAATCAGTTAGCAACTGTGATGCGGAGTTCGACTCTCTCTAGTAACAGATCTTCTTTCTCATTTCCATTCTGTTTACTTCTCTTTTCTGTGCATTCCTCTCTCTCTGTATTCGCGCCTACCTACTAGATATCACTGATGTAGGATACCTTACGAATGATCCAAGAAAAATATATATTTTATGTAACCTTAAGTGAGCGATAGATCAACGCCCACGTACTGGGCGTGAGATCGCTAGAGCTTTCAGAAATTATCACGAAAAATAAACGTGCCAGATGTGAAATGTTAAAAAGCACCTCTTATCTCAGTCATCATCATCATCAGCCAGAAGACGTTCACTGCTGAACATAGGCCTCCCCCTTTAACCTCCACACTGAACGACAGCCGGCCTTTTGCATCCACTGGATGCCAGCGATCTTATCTCAGTACCTATCTATAATCTATCTACCAATATTTTATATTAATTTTGAGGCAATAACTACGTCGAAAATAACTAGTAGGTCACCCCGAACTGAGACCTCAAGATGTTCAAACTTTTATTTCACGTACACTAAGGTACATCCGCTCCATAGTTTTCCTACCTACCATGAACTTGATTGAAAAATATGACAGTTAACGGCTACGATAATCAACTGACAATCTTCACTTCACTCATACTGACATTATTTGTACAAAATAAGTTCATTTCCACAGATATACACAACCAGATCGGCAATATATTTTAGTGAAAGAGACAACTTGATATGGCTCAGCACAAGTACGAAAAGGACATAAATAGATTTTGTTGTCCTTATCGGCGTGACCTGTTTTTGGTACCTCAAGTGTCAAAATCTGTAATAATCAGTGACAAACAAAACGGGTCTGAATTATATTTATTGCCTTTTTTTGGTGATTTAATGTGATAAATGCGTGTTTCCTCTGAGAAATAATTGTAAAAGATATTTTACAATGGTTGGTTGTAGCATTTTGGGCTGCAAGAAGCGCAGTGAGCGAAAATACGATGATGAGCGAGAGGCACTGAGCTAGCCACGCTCATTGAAAATCTATAGGTAGTAGATCTGTGTTCATTTCGGATTCATTAGGAACTCCATCCTCTAACCAACGGTATTTTATCACTTTGTTATTTTAGTATTTATATAACCCTTGCATCGGAATAGCTCATAATATTATACGAACTTAAAAACTATATTTAAAACCTAACAAAACCTAAAAACTAACAAGTTATGTGGTGGTACGGAACCCTCAATGCGCAAGCCAGACTCGCACTTGACCGGTTTTATTATAATTTAAATACACCATGGTTTTGCTCCACTGAATGCGACTATGATACAAAATATTAAGGCTTATGGTCATCTCTAGTAACAAACGTTGCTTAAGTGAGAAATCCACGTTTTAAGTTTAAATCAGTCGATTTGTCATGGTTTTCACTAGAAGTTATATGATTATTTACGGGATATTTACCGTGGTAAGGTTGTGGAATGAGCTCCCGATATTTCGGCGCAGTTACATGCACCATGTTCACGGGAAGACTGAAGAATGCGGGTGGTTGGAGAACAGTTAAAAAGTTAGGTGCAGACATAACGATCTACCCTCTTTCTTAGTCTTAAATCCCGTAAATAATCATATAACTTTAGTGAACAACCGTGATAGTTTAAAACAGTGTTTTTCACTAGAAGATAAATATTCACACTTACCAACAAAATGGGAAAGATTTTGAGATGTTCATTTATCAAACAAGATTGGTTGTGTCACGGTGATGTTGCCATTCCTCTCTCTCTCTAGTGATGGAAACAGATAGACAAAATCTTATAGGCTAGCATACATAAGCAGGCGGGTCCTTTCCTTCCATTTCGATACATAAAACCAGGTTTACCAGTACATTATCATAACACATTATTTCAATACTAGCTGACCTGACAGACGTTGTCCTGTCTTAGAACTGTCAAACACGCTTGTTAAAATTGTAAATCTTATTTTTTTACACCTTGGGTTACATTATTGTAGTTTTAGTAGGGATCCCTATTTTTTTTGAAAATATAATATAACCTATGTTAACCGGGGATAGTGTAGCTTCCCAACAGTGAAAGAATTTTTCAAATCGGTTCAGTAGTTTCGGAGCCTATTCAAAGCAAACAAACAAACAATCAAATCTTTCCTCTTTATAATATTAGTATAGATAAACACGGGTCTAACCTGGACCTTTGATAGGCATTGGTGGGGCAGAAGCCAACACCAAAAGGCCTTGTTAAGTACAAAATTTACAATTATGTATAAAATAGAAATAAAACTATTATACAGTATAGGATAAAAAACCTGGGCTATTGAGATGAACAACTTGTGGATGGGATAACAGAACTATAGGATGAAAAACGGCACCTGCCTTATCCTGTTTCATCTCAAAATATATATAGGCAGGTGATGACTTGCCACCCACTAAATGGGCCCCCCATAATAGCTGCCGCATATTGCCACCGGAGGGGCAACATTGGCGTGGGTGGCTTAGGGTGTCGAGAGGTGTGCTGCACTTTTACTAAGAGCTACTAGCGGCGTTATGCCCTTTAACACTTCCACCCTGGAGCTTAGGTTCTTAGCTCTTGCGGTTTCCACCCCCAGACGGCCAGTTAATGCAAGCCAAGGTCAGGGGTCTCATTTAGCCCCATGGAATCGGGGTACAGGATGTTGCCACTCACCGACGGCTCGCCATAAAGCTGCCCCTGCGTTTATATTATTATCAACATAAGCTCATCTACATATTATCATAGATCAATGTAAATAACATGCTGTGCAACTCACACGATCTTTCTTGCCTCACACCTGCAAAATGTGGAATGACCTACCTTCCGCGGTGTTTTCGAGAAGCTACAACATTTTCTGGGTTTTTTCAGGGTTCTTCAAAGAGCGTAAAGAGTTGGTAACGTATGTGTGATGTCTCTGTGATGATAGCCGAGTGGTAACATGTGCGCTTTACAATCTGACGGCACCCGATTCGAACCTCGGCCCTGCACCAATTACTTATTTAATACCGAAAAAAAAGTGCAGTTTCGATAGCATCGCTCTAAAACGGCGAAGGAAAACATCGTGAGGAAACCGGTATGTCCAAGAACCTCAATAGTTCTCTCGGGTCGGCGTTGGGCCTATGTTTTAAGGCAAAAACGTTATAATAATATCTAAACCGGTTTGCAGGAGTCCCGCTTCATTAGTTTTGCAAATGAAACTTGATTATGTGGGCAGATTTAAGTGCTACGGCGTAGAAGACTACGATTTCGCTACGAACGTCGGCGGTGAAGAGTAGAGCTATAATGCTACGAGGATCTTGTAGAAGTGCTACGCGCTGTAGATATTTCGTGGAGTATTTATATTTCGTGGAACCTAGAATTTAGGTGCTACTTATTAAAACTTCGATATTTTACATAGTTTGGTTTTGCCTTATACTGGATATAGTACCGAAAAAAGTCTGCCAAATACTCAAGGGGCGAGGTAAACACGTATTGCACACACTGATATATTTTTACTAGTTCTACAAACGCACACTTCAATATTGAGCGGCACACAACTGCAAACGAGATGATCAAAATGAAAACTAATGGACGACCAAAGAGAGGTGTAAGTGCTAGAGGGGAAACTGCAGGGATAATACTTAATTTTTTTTTATTAGAGTATTAAAAGTAACCATAATTAACAATTACCCACCGACATAGCCCACTGGATTAGCAAGTTTAAGTGGCAGTTGGCAGGGCACATATCACGCAGAACAGATGGCCGGTGGAGCCGAAAGGTTCTGGAATGGAGACCACGGACCGGTAAGCGCAGCGTAGGCCGTCCAAGATGGATGGACGACCTAAAAGAGACCGCAGGGAAACGCTGGATGCAGGCCGCTTCCAACCGGCCCTTTTGGAGATCGATGGGGGAAGCCTATGTCCAGCAGTGGACGTTTTATGTCTGAAATTATGATCATGATATTCAACAATTGGACGTCGGTAGAAAATGTATGGTTATATATTTATTCTTAAGTCATAACATCAAAATGATTGTCAAATAACTTTTTCTCTAACAGTAATTGTATCTATTTTACACAAACTTAATAAAAAATAAAACAACTATTCCTTTATTTACCGAGAAAACCTTTTCAAAAAAGACAAAGCCCACTTATCTCGAGTCAAAACAAAGCCTCTTTTTGTTCTCTAAACTAAACAATTGAAAGGCGCGTCCGTCACTTACCCACCGGAAATGAGTGTCCGCCGCAAGATGGCGTCACTTCCGGGTTGAGTCGTTAGCGAACTTATTGTTCTAAATTGTATTTATAATAATAAGTCTGAATATTAAATACTAGCTGCGCGCCCCGCGGTTTCACCCGCGTCATATACCTCCTTGAAGCAGCCTTCTTAGTAGCGATAGCAACCTCCTTTGAATTATTTCTATTCTTTTATTTTCTACTAGCTGACCTGACAGACGTTGTCCTGTCTTAGAACTGTTAAACACGCAAAGTCAAAATTGTAAATCTTATTTTTTTACACCTTGGGTTACATTATTGGAGTTTTAGTAAGGATCCCTATTTAAAAAAAAATATAATATAGCCTATGTTAACCGGGGATAGTGTAACTTCCCAACAGTGAAGGAATTTTTCAAATCGGTTCAGTAGTTTCGGAGCCTATTCAATGCAAACAAACAAACAAACAAACAATCAAATCTTTCCTCTTTATAATATTAGTATAGACTAGCAACGCACCTCGGCTTCGCACGGGTGTAAGTCATATTTTTTACACCTTTGGTTACATTATTGGAGTTTTAGTAAGGATCCCTATTTTTTTTGAAAATATAATATAGCCTATGTTAACCGGGGATAGAGTAGCTTCCCAACAGTGAATGTATTTTTCAAATCGGTTCACTAGTTTCGGAGCCTATTCAACGCAAACAAACAAACAATCAAATCTTTCCTCTTTATAATATTATTGTATAGATATACACAGGTCTTGACTGAACATTGTGTATGACACGACTGAAATTAAATTTATTATAATATGCATTTTGTCATTTTGGTTTAATTAATATAGATGTTGTAATCTGGAAAAAAAAACAATTTGAATTATTTATGTTTTTACAACACATTTGCTCAAAAAGTGCACTTACGAAGCTTGTATACATCGTTCGAACGTTAAACATCCGTAATGTTTAACTTACAACGGAGCGTGCGGTAATGAATTTTACCGCACGCTCAAGATGTATAGCACCATGCGTGTACTTTACGGTTTTTTTTTAATTTCCATCTCAATTACATAAGAATTCCACAAAAGAGTTTCATATTACGAGAATAAATAAGCTGAATGATCAAACCTCCTTGGAAGCGCTTTTGCTCAATACGTTTGTCTCAGTTTAATACTAAAGAGAAAATAAGACGAAAGATGTAGTTCTAATTTTCACCACGTGATAGTGGCGCTATTTGCATGTTCGCGCCATTTTCTTATTATATTATAGAAACTATTGTTGTGACTGATATTAAGTTATAAACAAAAATTGTTTCATTTGTAGCCTTTTTTTCTCGCAAATGTGTTGTAAAACGTTGTATGGCACGCGTGCGGGTTGGTTTTTACAAACTCGTGACTATGGTAAGCCCTCGACTTCGTCTCGGGCTTACATTCGTCTACTCGTTTGTAACCAACTTACCGCACTTGTATCATAAATAACTATTATAACACACGGGTTTTTTCGATACATCAAAAAATTGCGTGCTGCTGTGCGCTCCTATGCGCTACTCCTGACCCGTTTTTAGTATGTAGAAGCCTTAAATTCAGTAGGCAGATAACGTCGGCGGACCGCAGCGGCAACAATTCACGCGCTCGTAAATGTCGCTAGATGATTTGTTATAGATGAACAAGTCACAGTGTATAGTGATAAACAGTAAGTAAACTTTTGCAAAAAAATGCCATTATACAAGGTTATTAATAATACGAGTAGGGCATTGAACAGATGTATGGTTTTATAAAAATAACATGTTTAGTGACAAATATTATAACAAATTAAAGATGTATACAGTAAAAAATATTTATGTCATCTAATAAAATTCTGAGATATGAGCGTTAAAAGTTTTAAATCGTACGAAAAAGGGATGCTCTGTTCTTTTACCTCAAAATGAGTCTCAGCATGGAGTTTGTATGGCGTACTTACAGGTGACGTCATTTGTAAGTATAGTGAGCTCTCTGTCCAGCAAGACATTAAAATGCTTATTATATTCCTTAGTTTTCATTTTTTTACATTTCTTCGTGGATTGGCATTATTTATGGACAGCTTTTTTAAAATAGAAAGCTTGCTGTACATGATCGCTTTGCTCTTCATTTGAACGAAAGCATTTGAACTAGATCAAATAAAAATATAAAGTTAATTTCATCGTTAAAAATTAGGCGAGGTGGCAGTAAAACACAAATCTATAATAAAATTTTTAAATCTTCGAACAGACATGTACAAGTTTTAAACGTTTATCGGGACTTATCACGTATTATTTAATTTAGGTAAAAAATATGTACCTTTCGCTCATGTTGCTTTCGTTTCGACCATGTTACAATGGCCGTGGTCACGAGCTGACTGAAAACTGCGGGAGAGTCCGGCGAGAAGAGCGGGTGTTTTGTTCTCCTACCCTCACTTGATCTTGAAAAATGGCAGGGTTGTCACTACGACACACAACACTGACTGTATCGGTAAATGTCCTAGTACCTACACCGCGGTTTGTACAAACCCATAAAAATATATTTATAAAAATGCTGACCGATTCCCGTACGCTCTAAGACCTTCGCGGTTAATACAATAAAGTAAACCTTTTCTTCTGAAGTTTATTCACTGTGGCAAACCATGAAGTCGGAATGTCAATTTCTGTTACGTTTTATTTTGTGTCTGGTTTACGTAGTCTCAGCAAAAATAAGCTTCGCAATTCTAGTTTAAATATTTTTAGGGTTCCATACCCAAAGGGTAAAAACGGGACACAAGAACATAAATTAAGTCAGCTGTTAAGACCTGTCAGATATATTATCCCATTACAAGATGCAGGAGTGTATAAGCTTAATTGAGAGTGTGGCTTATATCTTTATCTTATCTTGTTCCGTCTGTCCGTCTGTCCGTCTGTCCGTCTGTCCGTCTGTCCGTCTGTCCGTCTGTCCGTCTGTCCGTCTGTCCGTCTGTCCGTCTGTCTGTCCGTCTGTCTGTCTGTCTGTCCGTCTGGCCTACTTATTAACGGCTGTATCTTTCGAACTGTAATAAATAGCTAGTTGACATTTCCACAGAATATGTAATGTTACGGCGGACTGACTAACAAATAATAAAAAAGTCAATAATAAAAAAAGGGAGTCCCCATACAACAAGCGTATATTTTTACGTATTTTTGTATTAGCTCAAATGGAAAAACGGTAATACGTACAAGCGTCAAACTTGGCACGATTATAGTACACACTCTAAAGTAAAAGAAAAAGTATAAAATAATGGCCAAGTGCAAGTAAAAACAGATTGGGTTATATACAGAACTAGCTGACCTGACAGACGTTGTCCTGTCTTAGAACTGTCAAACACGCAAAGTCAAAATTGTAAATCTTATTTTTTTACATCTTGGGTTACATTATTGGAGTTTTAGTAAAGATCCCTTTTTCTTTTTAAAATATAATATACCCTATGTTACTCGGGGATAGTGTAGCTTCCCAACAGTGAAAGAATTTATCAAATCGGTTCAGTAGTTTCAGTGCCTATTCAATGCAAACAAACAAACAAACAATCAAATCTTTCCTCTTTATAATATTAGTATAGATAACATTTCAAATAATATAAAGCAATAATGTTGATATTTTATAGAACAACCAGATAGAAAACTTGTTTTTTTTTTTTTTTCTCCGATTTCTTCCGTCAAAATAAAACATTGATTACATATTATGTTTTTTTTTAATGCTTAAATGTATGATTCCGAACTCGGCAGCACGCAGAAGTGCTGCCGCAACAGTGCTGCCGCAGCACTACTGGTCCCCATATATATAAATGTACGACTCCTGAGAGATTGTTACCACGATCGAAACTGAGGGGCGTAACCCGTATGTGACATTTATTGGTATTGGTAAGTGACGCTTACCATTAGCAAAGTAACTTGATCGTATCATAACTCATCTGTACAAAATACCTTTTTTTTTCATTGTGTGTCTGATTAAGCTCAAACCGATCTAAATTCGAACTTTTTCGCCTAAACTTCTTTTACAAAAAGAAGCATTATAAAACATTCGCGTCAAAACATAATAACGTCTAACAAATGAGAAAAAACATCTCAAGTCAGCCAAAATATAGCTGATAAACAAGCCTGTACTGTGCTCATGCTAAATCAGATTTGTTTATGTCAAACTTACAAAGACTTGGGTATAAAAACCGCTCCTAAATTAAGGGCACGACCTTAAAGATTGCTCTGATTTATGCTTGCTTCAAAAAAAGGGATGTACTAGGTCGTTAATGAGAACATCGATACTTACATGAATGTATTGATATGTTTTCTTAGCCTACTTCGTATCTTGTAAGAAAATGAATAATAGTATGACCTGAACAATGATATGATTTCTGCTTTTTTATTCAATAATAGGCTTTCATTTGACGACTACCTTGCCTAATGTCAAGCAATGATGCGATCTACGATGAAACATGCTTATATACATGGTACTGGTAGTGACGTGGTGAGCTCCGCGTGCTGGAGTATTCCCGACACACAGGAAGATTCGAGTGAGGAAGAGTTCCAGTGTGCGCCGGCGCAGCATGTTTCTTTATGCACCCCCGCCCCCGCACCCGATCAGCTGCCGTTGACATCACGTGCACGCCGCGTGGCGGTCCGTAGTGCCAAGCGAGGCCGCGCGCGTGCAATTCGCGTGTAATATAAATAAAACATGCTTATATAGTTACTCGGTCCAAGTTTTTAGTTTCAACCGCTGCAATAATTAAAAAAGCTGCATGTTTTTTTTATATATTTAAAGTTAGTATATCGGCTACTAGTACAATTTTAATTTAAAAAAACCTTTACAATTTTCACCTAAAAAGCAGTGTAAAAAAAACACTGCATTTGTCAGTGTAAAAAGAATTGGGTTGAGTATAGTTTAAATAATGTGGTATAATGCATTTAAATTATGTAAAAATTTCAATTCTGTTCATAGTATGTAATAAATGGAATTCATTATAGGAGTGAACTTAATTTAGAAGCTTGTCGCAGAAGAAAAAAAGGGGTTGTCTGTAAAGTCGGTTTACGGACGATAATTTTACGTGATAACGCTTAGGCCAATCGTGCCTCTCTATCGCTTGTTCCGCGCTCTCGCTTGCACGCGCGGCTCAGGCAGAACGTGATAATTTTTCGTGCGTGCTGGCGTTCATCGATTTATAAGACGTTATCACGTCAAAAATACAGTGTAGAATGGTACTATCGATATATTATTACAAAACTATCGATATTTTTTCCCCTCATCTATTCTCACACCTAAAGTATGGTGTATTATAGTCTGAAATTATTGAAAGTCATCAATTGGTATATAAACATCGGTTATGCAATATTTTAGGTAAATGTGCCCATTAAATAGGATCTCCATGTAATAAATAATAACAAATTGACCCTTGGTGTGACAGGGGGCTGAAGTAGGTATTCCGTGAAATTATTATCATGATAGATTTGCAGAACGAAATAAATGTATTTGTTCAGTATTTGGCTGTATAGCTAGTAAAAAATGCGGGAAAGAGACAAAACTGACAAAAAAAAAACAACTGACTGTCTATTACGATTCGAAAGATCCAGCCGTTAATAGGTAGGACAGACAGACGGACGGACAGACAGACAGACCAACATCGTAGGCTTAGTAATAGGGTCCCGTTTTTTCCCCTTGGGTACGGAACCCTAAAAATTAACTGTTTAAGCGACGAATCTTCCCAATTAAATGCGAAATTAGTAATTGAAAATGTATTGCCCTGAAAAAACAGTCCTGAACTTTAGTAACAATTTTTAACATTGTTACTTTGAACAAATTTTTACATCTATACTAATATTACTAGCTGACCTGACAGACGTTGTCCTATCTTAGAACTGTCAAACACGCAAATTCAAAATTGTAAATCTTATTTTTTTACACCTTGCGTTACATTATTGGAGTTTTAGTAAGGATCCCAATAAAAAAAAAATATATAGCCTATTATGTTACCCGGGGATAGTGTAGCTTCCCAACAGTGAAAGAAATTTTCAAATCGGTTCAGTAGTTTCGGAGCCTATTCAATGCAAACAAACAAACAAATAAACGAATCTTTCCTCTTTATAATATTAGTGTAGATATAGATAATGAGGAAAGATTTGTATGTAAGTATGTTTGTAACGAATTGGCTCAAAAAGTACTGAACTGATTTGAAAAATTCTTTCACTGTTGGGAAGCTACACTATCCCCGGGTGACATAGGCTATAATCTATACCCGTGCGAAGCTGGGGCGGACCGCTAGTACTTTTATAATTAAATTACTCGCATTGTTTGAGTAAAGCACTATACAAGCCTTGGTCCGCAATGACTGCACTGCTGGCCACGCTATGATGACCTCGAGCTAAGCTTAGCTACGCTCTCAGCCTTCAAGCTTGGTCATCATTCGCTCGGTCACAGAATACATATTAGTAAAAGCTCAGTCACTAAATTGAGCCCACACCGACAGACCGAATCATAAAATCGAAGAAAGATTGGAAACAAAATACTCGTCGAAGTAATTTTGAAAACTTCTGATCAATTCCTCAAATTCCTCTTTTGGATCTTACAATAAAGAAAAGAATTCCCGCCGAGAAAATATATTTATCCAGGATATTTTGGGAATTCCGGAATTCAAAGAAACCCGTGGGCGAGTAAAGTCTATTTATTGATCAAATTAACGTTAGAATGTTTTGAAAAAAATACATCTAACTAAAATTTTAATATCTGTAGATATTTTTTAAAACTTTTATTAAATAAACAACATGCGAGTAACACATGCGTCTCCCTTTCATTGCGAGCACATTAATTTATGTTTTAGGGTTCCGTACCCAAAAGGAAAAACGGGAGTCTAAATCTACGATGTCGGCCTGTCTGTCTGTCCTTCCATCCGTGTGTCCTACCTATTAACGGCTGTATCTTTCGAACTGTAATAGATAGCCAGTTGAAACTTTCACAGAATATATAAAGTTACGACGGATTAACTACGAAATTTCAAAAAAAAAACGAAAATTTAATAAGAAAAGGGTCCCCATACAACAAACGTATTTTTCAACGTACTTTTGTATACGCTCTAATGTAAAAACGGTATGATTTATAAACGTTAAACTTGGCATGATTATAGTACACACTGTAAAGTATAAAAACAAATAATAAATAATGACCTAGTGCGAATCAGTGACAAATTTCTGTTCATTACCAAGTTATAACTGGTAATTCCTTACCGGAATGACGTTCAATTTCACCGAATGGAAATGCCATTATTTACTAATTTTGAAGTCGGTCGGTGATCATTATTGTATTTGGTGGTGGTAAGGAACCCTCAGTGTGCGAGCCCGACTCGCACTTGGCCGGTTTATTAAGATGAATTTATGAAGAGACACCTGATTTAATCAACTATCTCAATCACCTAGATTACATCGTTGTAAAACTTGCCACTATGAACTCTCTTACAGTTGAGAGAGATGGAGGTGTTTAACATGCTGTACGCAGTAAGATTTTGTGTTGAGCCAAGCCTGATCTGCGCAGCTACGGGCTCCGATGGAAACGGCTTTCCCATACTAAGTAGGCACTAAGTTAGACGCCACTTCTGTTGAGTGGTTTCCTAATGAACGGCAAGTTACTATAACATTAACTGGTCTATGTTTTACTTAATCAACTTTCTGTCTTTTCGTTTTAAGGACCCTCTTACATTTTTTGACGAAAAAGGCAACGAAAACTGTATTTTTGGCGTTCAAATTCTAACAATTAGTAAGATCTATAGAAAATTCAGTTTCTGTATTAAATATATCTGCATTTTTTATTAAAAGTAGCGGCTTTAAATTTTGGCAAAACTCAACATATCTTCTTGCTACCTCAACAAAATTAGTTTTTCGCAAAACTCTAGAAGGGAGAAAGTTTAAGAATGGATTCTGTTAAATTACTGACCTAAATTAAACAATTTTAATGTTATGGTTTACTTGTTTTATATTTATCTTGACAATTACGGCTTTATTTTTTCGTTTTATACTCGAAAATCTAAATACTTAAAACTGAACGGTGCATTTTTTATATAGCTCTTAACCTTAGATCACTAAACATAAGTCTCACAGGTGACATAATCTCAGCCCATTCGCTGTTTAGGCATGTTTCAGTGACCCACCATCATCTATCAATACCATAAAGGCTTCGACCAAAATAAAATTACTAGATGGGCTCAGAAGAAGCGCATTTTTGAAGATTACAAAATGACTGAGTGTTCTCTTCGTTTAGGTCGGTCTTTAGCCGTAGGAAGTGCGACTCAAGACTATTGTTACATGATAACGAAACATCGAAGTCGCAAGTATCAGCTAGTTAATAGACGAAATTACTTGTTAAACACCTCACTACGCGTACGAAGTCGCAGGTATCAGCTAGTTAATAGACGAAATTATATGTTAGACACCTCACCACGCGTACAAAGTTGCAAGTGTCAGCTAGTTAATAGACGAAATTACTTGTTAGACACCTCACTACGCGTACGAAGTCGCAGATATCAGCTAGTTAATAGACTAAATTATTTGTTAGATTCATCACTACGCGTACGAAGTCGCGGGTATCAGGTAGTAAATAGACTAAATTATTTGTTAAACACCTCACTACGCGTACGAAGTCGCAGGTATCAGCTAGTTAATAGACGAAATTATATGTTAGACACCTCACCACGCGTACAAAGTTGCAAGTGTCAGCTAGTTCATAGACGAAATTACTTGTTAGACACCTCACTACGCATACGAAGTCCCAGGTGTCAGCTAGTTAATAGACGAAATTACTTGTTAGACACCTCACTACGCGTACGAAGTCGCAGGTATCAGCTAGTTAATAGACGAAATTACTTGTTAGACACCTCACTACGCGTACGAAGTCGCAGGTATCAGCTAGTTAATAGACTAAATTATTTGTTAGATTCATCACTACGCGTACGAAGTCGCGGGTATCAGGTAGTAAATAGACTAAATTATTTGTTAAACACCTCACTACGCGTACGAAGTCGCAGGTATCAGCTAGTTAATAGACGAAATTATATGTTAGACACCTCACCACGCGTACAAAGTTGCAAGTGTCAGCTAGTTCATAGACGAAATTACTTGTTAGACACCTCACTACGCATACGAAGTCCCAGGTGTCAGCTAGTTAATAGACGAAATTACTTGTTAGACACCTCACTACGCGTACGAAGTCGCAGGTGTCAGCTAGTTAATAGACGAAATTACTTGTTAGACACCTCACTACGCGTACGAAGTCGCAGGTATCAGCTAGTTAATAGACTAAATTATTTGTTAGATTCATCACTACGCGTACGAAGTAGCAGGTATCAGGTAGTTAATAGACTAAATTATTTGTTAGACACCTCACTACGCGTACGAAGTCGCAGGTATCAGCTAGTTAATAGACTAAATTATTTGTTAGATTCATCACTACGCGTACGAAGTAGCAGGTATCAGGTAGTTAATAGACTAAATTATTTGTTAGACACCTCACTACGCGTACGAAGTCGCAGGTATCAGCTAGTTAAAAGTAAAGTCACTCATTTTTAGCAATTGACCTTTATGAAAAAGCTTGCTAAAGCGCTTAAATAACCAGTTCTCTCGTTTCATTCACCGAAAACTGGGTCGAACCGACTGTCAATACTCCACTGTATTTGAACTTTCAGTCGAGCACTGAATAAAGTGTGTGGCGAAACGGGTTTTTTGATTAAGTAACGTGTTATTTTATGAATATTTTTAACTAGGTAGTAGATCTGTGTTTTTAACCGATTTCGGGAGAAGAATGATAAAATTTTGACATTGACATAGTGTATCATTATTTTTTATCCCCTGAGTGGAGTTTGGCATTGCACTTTTTGTGCATTTGCTTTAGTCAACCAATTTACAAAAATAGTTTGTATTAAAACAACTTTCCTTCATTCTCGACGCCAGTTCTCGTTTGCGTTAATAATACAATTACATTACCCCGTGAACCGTCCAGGTATAAAAACAGGTGTAATTTTAGACCCACTCAGTGATGGATGGTACAGATAATCAATCATTTCGTTCATAAGGCTTAAGTACACACCTACTTAGTTATATCGTTTCGTTCATATTACGTAACCGCACCGAACTGCTCTACGAATTACAGTAGCGCTTGTGGCGTAGCTCGACTAAACTTGGTCCAATTATTATTTGCTTTGACAGCTGCAATAACATGGTTGCACACAAAAAAAAACAGTAAGACTTCCATCCGTGGTAATGCCACCAGCACGCTGGGTACGCTGCCAACTTGCAGTGTGTTTGAGCATTTGGATTGTCTTTAGACCTTCAATGATCTATAGGCAACTGTGTAGTTAGATTGTATTTTGTTTAGTTACCAAGGCACTTGCCAGTAAAAAAAAGTTGCCCTTAAAACAACAATAGTAATTGTTGCATCGAGCTCTAAGTGAGTTATTAATGCACGAATGTTATGTTGGTACCAAATTAACACGAGTGCATTAATTACTCGCTTTAGCGAGGTGCGTAATCTACTTTTTCTTTCAACTACCAATCTACCTACCGTGATAAAATATACCTACTCAAAATAAAAACGCAAGTTACTGAAAACAACGTTTAATTCATCTTCTCCTCAAACATTTAAAACTTACAATTATTTACCGAGTCGGTTTTATTCCGCCGATTTTTTTTTCTTCTTTTAATGGTAGCGTCAAATTATTATTATTAAGTAGCTATGTAATTTTTAAGTAATTGTAAAATGATGTCAGCTGAGATCTAACTCTTGTGTACTTGTAATGGTATCCAGGTCCTCACGATACAGGCGGTGCCTAGTGGGAGGATCGTTAGATAATACTATCAAGGGCACAAAATCTCTGTATAAGCATGTTCAATAGGTATGTGTCCTCATGTTTAATTTATTACAAATAACCGGCTTAGCGAGGAATATAACTAAATACATTACACATACTGAAAAAAATATTTAAATTGGCTGGTAAATCTCTGAGATATGAGCGTTTAAAGTTTTAGGTCCCCGGATAGAGAGGGGATGCTCTATCCCTTTCTCGCAAAGCGTGTGTTAGTATAGCATTTGTATGGCGCACCTGAGGCGTGACGTCACAGCTCAGTATAGTACGCTCTCTGTCTAGCATGAAATTTAAATGCTTATATCTGCTTATATCTTATTTATTTTCAAACTAATTTTAATTTTGTTTTCGTTGCTCTATTTATGATCAGCTTTTTTACGAGGTAATTAAAAAAATATTCGTCATCATGCCTATTGACATTAGTATAATTTATCTGTAAAAATATATGTAAATGTTTATACAGTAACTAGCTGACCTGACAGACGTAATCGGTTGTCGTCTTAGAACTGTCAAACACACAAAGTTAAAATTGTAAGTCTTATTGTTTTACACCTTGGGTTACATTATTGGAGTTTTAGTAAGGATCCCTATTTTTTTTACAAATGTTATAGCCTATGTCACCCGGGGATAGTGTAGCTTCCGAACAGTGAAAGAATTTTTCAAATCTGTTCATTAGTTTCGGAACCTATTCAATGCAAACAAACAAACAATCAAATCTTTCCTCTTTATAATATTAGTATAGATTACAAAGTAGTTGAATGAAAAAATATTAAAACTTTAAGCAATATTTTAAAGTATTCATAGACAAAGTACAGTAGATTAAAGTTTTCTCTACAAATTTAGAGTTAAAAATAAGTTAAGAACTTGATCTGCCGAGAAACTAAATTCCTCTAACACCAGGATCCTAGACTAATTAAAACTAAATGGGTTAATTTACTTTGCAACGGTCGATTTGACTAGGCCGTCGCTTTTCATTACGACGAGTAAATCTACTTTTTACTTTGAAATATAATTAAGTTTTTTTTTCGATAAATACTCTTTATTATATCATTTTTATCCGACTGCGCAAGAAGGAGGGTTATGTTTTTCGAGTGTATGTATGTTGTGTTAACACAGCATACATATAATTAAACCAGTCAAGTGCGGGTTGGGCTCGCGCACTGAGGGTTCCGTACCACCACAAAATTCGTCCGGTTTTTTCAAATAACATTTATTTACTTGTTAACTACAGATTATGTAGTAGGTAGATAATTGACTTTCGGTTGTGTGGTCGGAGAATACGCGTCTTGGCGTGAAAAATGCCAGCGACGATATCATCCGTAAAGATGTCCACTTACTGTAAATATATGTGACCAAAGTGGTCAACCGACACTAAACTAAGCTCAACTTTGGTCAAAGCGTGCCATGCAGGCGTTGTCACAAAGAACAGTTTCAAACAACGGTGAAATGCAGCTTGGTGTTGACACTGTTGAAATTAGTTTAACTTAGAACTACAAAATAAATAGGAACAGAAGGCACAGAAACATAGCTGGCTTCATGATCCAAGAAAACAAGGTCTAACGCTCTGGGAGATGTACCGCAATGACGTCACTTGCCACTTTATTGTAACAAACACAGATACTGGGAAACATTTTTTTAAATAATCTGTTAAATAAAATACAAAGAACATTTCAATTATCATTTGGTTTGTCCGCTCAAGCAAGTTAAGCACGAATTGAAGCAACAATTTTATCAAAACCACATTGATTTATTGGATTCCCACAGGTACCTAATATACGAATATTGGGGAGTTATAATATCACGCTACTGTTAACACAGAAAATCATAGAGTCCGTCATTGTTTCGTGTATCGTCATCCCTCTCGAACTTGTCGTAAATTACTTATTCTGCTCTTGCTTATGCACGTGTACGTATATCCATGACATTGATGACATCATTGCGGGACGTCACATTATTTCTCGGAGCGCTATACCTGGCGGAGTATATTATTATACCATGGCTGGCTTCAGCTGACCATCTCATGATTTTAATAATGTACGCGCAATGGTAGTTAGCGCTAGTTGGCGAACTACTAGTTTATTTAGGTGCTAAATCAGTCATTGGTAATGGGCCGAGGAATTAGCCGGGTGCCGTCAGATTGCAAGCGCACATGCTAACGACTGGCCACCACCGCTCCAAAAATCAAAAATCCATTGTCAATCTCTAATCAAGCAAATGCTCTACAAAAAGGGCCCAGAACCTAAACCCTCCCTTTGACAGACGCTGGCGTTCTGCCAACTCGTTGGTAGATATTATCGCACAATGAAAACCGTACTGAAACCGGCTTTTCGCAGTCTTCCCAGTCAGCAGTAAGCTATCTTCGCAACAGATCAGTTGGAAGTCCAGGGGCCTTACGGACAACTGCTATTACAGGCACTTAATCCGCTCAGTTGGAAAATCACGCGACCGCAAACCGTATCTGGGCGCGATAAGGCGCGGCCGCGTGATTGTCTAACTGAGCGGATTAGGTGCCTGTAATAGCAGTTGTCCGTAAGGCCCCTGGTGTCAGTTTTTGGTCGCTTGAAGACGAAGATGTCTAAAATTTTAGTTCAAAGTACCTAATACAAAAAATCATCATCAACCAGAAAACGTCTACTGCTGAACATAGGCCTCCCCCCCCCATTAGAACTTTTTTTCTGTCATAGGTGTCAAACAAACTGATGGGCCGCCTCATGGTAAGCGACCCAAAGAATTGAACGACAGCCTGCCTTCTGAATCCACTGGATGCCTGCGACTCTCATGATGTCGTCGGTCTATCCAGTTGGAGACATACCTACGCTGCGTCTTCCCCAGGTTCGAATCAAACCCACACCCCCAAGCGCAGAAGACAGGTTTACTACCAACAGGCAACCGGGGCAGATAGAAAAGCAATTTTAAAGCGTCAAAAATTCATTCGCCAAAGTGACGCAAAATATCTAAAGTTCCAGTCAAAGCTCTAAAAACACCTAATTATTTTCCAAACCATTTCATCCAATATCAAAGTAAACAACGGCGAAGTTCCACAAGTTTTTATTACATGCTAATACTAGTATTAAATTATTTTGGCGAAGCGCCAAGCAAATCATACGACTAGAGGCTAGAGCTAGGAGTCTACTATCTACTCCACACGTTGCCCGGAACAGTGGTACCTCAGATCAGCCAAACAAGGGAGATATGATTTAGTACAATTGACTTGTGTTCTATTTCTTTAATTAACTCATAAAAAAGCTGATTTATATACTGAGACCATCATCAAAAACAAAACAAAAAAATGTTCAAAAATAATCGAGTTATAATTATACTAATTTCATGCTAGACAGAGAGCGCATTATAGTACGTTATGACGTCAAGCCGTGCCATACAAATACTATACACGCTTGGCGAGAGAAGGACAGAGCATCCGCGCAGCGTAGGACGTCCACCAACAAGATGGACGGAGAACCTAAAAGAGACCGCAGGGAAACGCTGGATGCAGACTGCTTCCAACCGGCCCTTTTGGAGATCGATGGGAGAGGCCTATATCCAGCAGTGGATGTCCTATGGCTGAAATGATGATTGTATGTATAATATTATATTATTGTATAAAATTCCCTTGTATGGGGCGCAACTTGTGTCGATACTTTGGCGCCGTCACATGTCATCTTCCTGAGACAGAAGGTAGGGCTGGTGTGGCTGCCAATTCGGCAGAGCAGCACAAGCGACACAAATATGCTAACCTTGGCAGTGGTTACATATATTTGAGGCGTTTGGGGTCGAAACATTGGGCCACCTCATTTTCAAAAATCTTTCAGAGCGTTTGGTTAATGCGACGCGTGACCAAAATGCTAGCGTGTTTCTGGCTCAACGCATTAGCATTGCCATTCAACGTGGTAATGCCGCCAGCTTGTTGGGTACGCTGCCAACTGGTAGTGGGCTTGAGCATTTGGATTGTCTTTAGACCTTCAACGGTCTATGGGCAGTCTAACTGTATTGGTAGTATTAGTATTACCTTGTATTTTGTTTAGTAAATAAAGGCACTTGCCCCGTAAAAAAAAAAAGACGTAAACAACAACGTGGTTGTTAACAATACATTTTCATTTTGTTTCATCTACCCTTAGACAGAGGTTACACGTTTGGCATCAGTTTATTCCACGATTGTATCAGACTGACAGGAAACTGATTATACGTGTCAGCTAATGGACAATCGCGTACAAATCGTGACTGATGGTGCCCAAACGAACTAAATTGATGCCAAACTGAACGTGTAACCTTTGTTTTACGCAAACTTTGTTGTCTGTTGTGCATTTTCCAAATTGCGCTGTTGTAGTGCTAATTCGAGCCTACGTTAATACTCAGCCGTAAGGCGTCTTACGTTTGAAGATTATCAGCTTCTTTCATCGTCATCAGCCAGAAGACGTCCACTGCTGAACATAGACCTCCCCCTTTAGCCTCCACGACAGCCTGCCTTTTCCATCCACTGGATGCTAGCGACTCTCATAATGTCGTCGGTCCATCTAGTGAGAGGCCTACCAACGCGGCGTCTTCCGGTTCTTGGTCTCCACTCAAGAAGCTTAGCTCTCAGCTACTTTATCGGGGGTTTATTAAATTACCAAATTTGTACTTATTGAAGATTTTATGCATTTTTCAAAAAGAAATGATACAAAAAAATTGCATTAATTAATTAGAACAGCAAAACAATGGAACGCCTTGCCCCTGTCTGTGTTTCCGCAGCATTACAATCTTGGAGTGTTCAAGTCTAGGGTTAATAGGTTATTACTGGGCAAACGTGCTCCATCTTCGACCGCATCATCGCTTTCCATCAGGCGAGATCGCAATCAAACGTTAGCCTAGTCCGATGTAAAAAAATAACGAAAATATGGGAACTTCAAATAACGGGATTCAACTCCAAATTTTTCAAAACCCTAAATATTATTTCATTTGTACAGATACGGTTTGAAATCTTGACATAGACAGACATTTATCTGGCATGAGAAAACGAAATCTATTAAATTGGTGACATGTTTTAGTTGGAGCAATTTAGAACTGGATTTGGAAGTTATTTATTGAAAAGTAGTTTTTTTTATTATCTATCTTTATACATAACTAGCGGTCCACCCCAGCTTCGCACGGGTATAGATTAGCCTATGTTACCCGGTGATAGTGTAGCTTCCCAACAGTGAAAGAATTTTTCAAATCGGTTCATTAGTTTCGGAGCCTATTTAATGCAAACAAATAAACAATCAAATCTTTCCTCTTTATAATATTAGTATAGAAAATGAATCCTATTTACATTGGTCAAGCCATAACTACTTGAGAACGACTTTACCGATTTCATTCATCTTAAGTTTTCTAATGCTTCGTAAGCGGTTCTTATGGCAAGGAAAATTAAGAAAATTGTTGAAAATTTAATTGAACTTAACGACGCGTGGCGGGTTTTAATTTCGCGCTTTTGATGAATGTAAATTTACCAGACAGCAGTTTTATTTTTATTTAATGACTCTTATAGCTAAGACATACGACGTCTGTCGGGTCTGTGATTATAAAAATGAAACGGAGAAAAAACCGGACAAGTACACAAGTAGGACTCGCGCTCCGAGGGTTCCGATACTTTCGATGGACGGAACCCACAGAGCGCAAGTCTAAACAAAAAAAATTATTGAAAGACAATCCTAACTTAGTAGTGCTTGTAGTAATAAAGTGCTTCCATACATACTAAATACAAATTAATGTAAATTTGTAATCGCAAAACAATATTTTTTACATGATACTAGCGATCCGCTCCAGCTTCGCACGAGTATAGATTATAGCCTATGTCACCTGGGGATAGTGTAGCTTCCCAACAGTGAAAGAATTTTTTAAATCGGTTCAGTAGTTTTTGAGTCAATTCGTTACAAACATACTTACATACAAATCTTTTCTCTTTATATAATTAAAGTATATAGTATATTGTAGTATAGTATAGATAACTTCAAATTAACGACATTTATATTTTTTCCTATATATATGTGCTGTGAAACCTTGTCTCATGCCGAATTCCATGATTCTAGGTCAACGGGAAGTACCCTATGGGTTTTGATTCCCCTGTGAAATCGCAAAATGTGCAAAAATATGCAACATATTAAACGGTCATTACTTTTGATCGCGTTGAATTACAAATTTATTTTTTTCACAGCCAAAAGAAACCCTACTCGTAGCTTCAAGTATTTGATATAAATTTCAACTTGATACCATTACGTGTTCCTGATAAAAAGGGTCTTGACAGACGGACAGACGGACAACAAAGTGATCCTATAAAAGTTCAGTTTTTTCTTTTGAGGTACGGAACCCTAAAAATGTCAAAATTTACGATTAATTTATTTTGTGCAAGGCCTAAGTCACTATGTGTATTATTGATTATATTTTTTAATGTGTGCAATGTAATGCAAATAAAACAACAGCTGACGCTGAACGACCTGCGCCGCGCGCACTCTTGTACGCTTTACATTGCTGGTTTGGAAAATTCTAAACCACAAAAACAAGAAGCATGAGGCAAATTATTATCGGTATTCGATTATGTTCAGATAGTATAATAGAATATCAACTGACGCTCAAGGTCAACGAACAACCTACACCGCATGCACGTTTGTACAGTTTACATTGCTGGTTTGGAAAATTCTAAACCACAAAAACAACACTAAAACAACAAGTATATGGCAAATGGTTATTAGTATTGGATTGTGTTTAGATTATAATAACAGCATTCGGCTTCGGGAAAGTTTTCCTTACACCCAGTATAATAGTTAGAGAGCCGATAATGTACAGCAGTGATGGGATACTTTATATCCCGAAATAATTTACAGTTTCCGATGAAATGTACACAAAGGTGAAACCGCGAGACGCAGCTAGAAGGATATAAAAATATTTAATTTAAACTAAAAGTGTGGTGAGTCCCGCTTTGGCTCGTTCCTGTTGCAAAGGTTTGCCATTGCCATCCAACGCGGTAATGCAGCAAGTGTTTGGTACCTTTGCGCCGGGAACGGTCAGGGGTGGGTCATTTGAATAAGTATTAGTTAAGTTGTTGGTGGATACCATAATTATATTTAGGATTTAGTTATTAATTTCATTAAAGACATATTTTAATTTATGGTTCTAAGAATGATTTGGATATACTAAATATTTTTTCTTCGTAAGAGCGGTTCTCAGTCATCTATACTAATATTACAAAGAGGAAAGATTTGATTGTTTATTTGTTTGTTGCGTTGCAATCTGAACCGATTTGAAAAATTATTTCACTGTTGGGAAGCTACACTATCTCCGGGTAACATAGGCTAGATTTTTTTTTTTTTTAAATAGGGATACTTACTAAAACTCCAATAAGGTAACCCAAGGTGTAGTAAAATAAGATTTACAATTTTAACTTTGCGTGTTTGACAGTTCTGAGACAGGACAACATCTGTCAAGTCAGCTAGTCTATACTAATATTATAAAGAGGAAAGATTTGATTGTTTGTTTGTTTGTTTGTTTGTTTGCATTGAATAGGCTCCGAAACTACTGAACCGATTTGAAAAATTCTTTCACTGTTGGGAAGCTACACTATCTCCGGGTAACATAGGCTATATTATATTTTCAAAAAAATAGCGATCCTTACTAAAACTCCAATAACCCAACCCAAACCCATTAACCCAAGGTGTAAAAAAATAAGAATTACAATTTTGACTTTGCGTGTTTGACAGTTCTAAGACAGGACAACGTCTGTCAAGTCAGCTAGTCATTTAATAAACATGTATTTGAATGATCCCAAAAAAACACGGAGGAAAGCGCAAAAAATGTAGACTAACACTAAAGTGACGTATCGTTTATCTTATCGTTTATCTTTTGAGAACGAAGGCCTAAAATAATTTAAGCGATCTCAATTTTCAAGGAATGTGCAAATCTGGCATTGCCCCGCTGGGTTGCGAAGCTAATGTTAAGCCCAAAATATGCGATTCAAATGTTTTAATCCTTATACTTAGACAGTCTAATTCAAGTAACGTTGAAAATACGTGACTAGAGTAATTTACGACTAAAACCAAATCATCTATCTAACCTTCCAATTTAAACTAAATTTTGTAAAATCTCTAACCTAATCTTCAGAGACATCAACTGAATTTTATTGGATTTAAAATTACAATAGAAAAATCTGAACAATATTTTAGCTACTCAAATCTTGGCAAATCAGTATTAACTCCATAAATCGTTAGGACTGGTCTTAAATTAAATCGTTCTAAAAGATCTAGAAAAGATGGTCTGTGAACCAGATAATATGATTTTTCAGAACTTAATAAGCAACTTTTTAGTAAGTTTACCAAAAAATTATAAATATGGTTTCAAATTTAATTTATTGAGCCCCTAAGGCTCTGGCCTTAGGGGCTCAATAAATTAAATTTGTCACAGAAAAATTGTAAATTTGTAACAGAGTTACAAATTAGTCCTCTCCTGAATGACTTTAGAGACACCTGACCTGACCTCCTGACCTCCTCCTCCTCCTGTCCTGATGACCTTTTCTTGCTTAAGATCGCCTTTTGACAGCATACAAGCAGTTACTTAAGCACCCGCTGTCTGACCGATAGTGGCTTCTATTATCTCTTAAATTTTTACGTCGCACGTACATTTTTGGAAATAAACGAACTTTAGTACTTATTTTATTACAATATAGTCTTTAAGGGTCGGCAACGTATCTGTGATGCCCCTGGGCCCCGAATCTACTAATCTAATTGTTTTATAATTGTTAATGAATTGCATCAAAATTTACACTTCTCTATCTCTTCTCTACATAGTATAAATTAAAGTCGCTTTCCGCGTCTGTCTGTCTGTCTGTCTTTATGGCCGCTAACTCCTCCTAAACTACGCAACGGATTTTGATGCGGTTTTCACCATCAGTTAGATACATTTATATGTTTTATATATATAACTAGTGACCCGCCCCGGCTTCGCACGTGAATTACACCCGTGCGAAGCCGGGCGGGCGGGTCGCTAGTAAAGTATTAAAAAGTGTCATAAGTGACAATTTGTGTGATTAAACCAATTGTTTTTAAATTGTTAATGAATTGCCCCAAAATTTATATTTATGACACAAAGTATTTTTAAACTGTCAATTTTGAGGCAATTCATAAAAAATTATTAAAACAATTAAAATTTAAAAACAATTGCTTTAGTAGAATCGGTGCTCTGGTGTGTTGCAAGTATCCATAGGCAACGGTGATCACTTACCATCAGGCGGTGCGTCAGCTTTTTTGCCACCTATGTTAGAAAAAAACTTTAGGTAATAATTTAAAAAAAAAACTTTTTAAAAACAAGCCTTTTCTTATTCTTTTAAGCAAACCCTTTTATTTGATACCCATATCAAGAAGGTAGATATGGCCACCCTTCGGCTCCACCACCAGTACCCTAGTCATCATCAAGGACTAAAGCTGCTTGGGAAGACAAACCCAATGAACCTAAACTCGACGGGGCTACGTTGTTTCGTTTAGGAGTTCTTATGGCCATCTTCTGTCTCCATTATTAGACCAGCTCAATGGTACCATAACATTACATTGTCACCCAACTTAACTTAACTTAACTTGCCAAGTTTCAGCTCAATCGGTTGAAGAGAACTGGTCTAAAATTCAGTTGCAAGTTTTGTCTCACATTACCTGCCGGCGGGCTAACATGCGCGCCGCGACAAAATTCAAAATCATTCGAAATTCGTAGTACAATTCTTAAACGTTCAGCCTTACCCAAGTCAAAGCTATCTTTCACCCTTCAATATCAATTTTCCCACCTCCACCAAAAATCCAATACAAAAAAGTATAAAAACAACCCATCGTAAAAAACGCGCAAGTACCAAAACCGGTCGGTCGTCGTATAAAAGAGTAATAAATCGCTCAACGAGGATCAAGACTCGTAAATCCGTTCCAATGGCGACCCAAGCGATAGATTGCCTAGACAGTATAGGATGTTTTAATTATTTTTTACTAGAGGTATGAATGAATGCTTGCGTTTGAACACTTTCTTAGAATATTTGTGCTGGGAAGCATTCGGAAACTCCATCGAGTTTTCTTGTCACCCTTCCCGCGACGTCCTTGTCATGACTTACGGTGAAGAACCGTGACTGGGCAAGTGCGAGTTGGTGACAAATTTATGTTTATTACCAAGTTATAAACGCATTTCACCGAATCAAAATGCCATAATTATATTACTAATTTTAAAGTCGGTTTTTAAATTGATAATTATTATATTTTGTAGTGGTACGGAACCCACAGTGCGCAAGCCTGACTCGCACTTGGCCGGTTTATTAAAAACTGGCCTTAGTCTTTACTGTTTTACTTTTTTATTATTTCTCAGTTAATCCGCCGTAACATTACATATTCTGTGAAAATTTCAACTGGCTATCTATTACGGTTCGAAAGATACAGCCATTTAAATGTAGGATGGACAGATGGACGGACAGACGGACGGACAGACAGACAGCGTAACCTTTGTAATAGGTCCCGTTTTTACCCTTTGGATCCGGAACCGTATAAATTGACACAAAAAACACCATTACAACACATTTGCTCAAAAAGTGCACTTACGAAGCCTGTATACATCGTTCGAAAGTTAAACATTACGCATCATACAACAGAGCGTGCGGTAATGAATTTTACTGCACGCTCAGATGTATAGCACCGTGCGTGTACTTTACGGAATTTTTTTTATTTCCATTTCCATAAAAATTGTTTCATTTGTACCTTTTTTTTCTCGCAAATGTGTTGTAAAACGTTGTATGGCACACGTGCGGATTGGTGACTCGTGACTATGGTAAGCCCTCGACTTCGTCTCGGGCTTACATTCGTCTACTCGTTTGTAATCACCAACTTACCGCACTTGTATCATAAATAACTATTCCACGGCTTCCACGCGACTATAACTGAAAAGACGATATTACTTACTGCTAAACAATAAACTGTAACCTTTATCTTAAGTCGAACAACTGACCGGGTTTTAAGAGATTACAGTCTCGGAAAGCGATGATTTTTGATGCGTCAGGGAAAGAGGAATTTTAGGAAGAAAATACTTGACTTTTATTAAAGTAAAAAGAATTATGGTTCTTAAAAGTTTCATCATCATCATCATTATCAGCCGGAAGACGTCCACTACTGAACATAGGCCTCCCCCTTTAACCTCCACACTGAACGACAGCCCGCCTTTTGCATCCACTGGATACCCGCGACTCTCACAATGTCGTCGGTCTATCTAGTGGGAGGCCTCCCTACGCTGCGTCTTCCGGTTCGTGGTCTCCACTCCAGAACCTTTCCACTCCAGAAACCTCCAGAACCTCCCCACTCCAGAACCTCCAGAACCTTTCGGTTATCGGTTCTTCGAGCGATGTGGCCTGCCCATTAAAAAAAAAAAAAAAAAAATATTTCGGGACATTTTTGCACACACGGTCATCTGACCCCAAACTAAGCAAAGCTTGTGATATGGCTGCCAGAGACTGATGACATTGCCACTTTAACTTACAAATTTTAACAGCTATGTCGGTGACTCTGGTTCTTTGGTTCTTAAAAGTTTAAAGTGATTAAAGTAAGCATTTTAGTTTACATACTTCACCCTATCCGTAGGAGAGGGCCACAGTGGCCGTTAGGGCTTTTTTCGTTTATTGTATTTTGGGGTCTTATGCATATGCATCTAGCCATATTGACAAAAAAAATGTTTCATATATTTCACATAAAAAATTAACGATTAAAAAAAACCCGCAAATAAAAATAAAAAAATTAAAAAAAAAAACCGTAAATAATCATATAGCTTTGGTGAACAACCGTGATAGTTTAAAACAGTGTTTTAAAATTAACTATGATTCAATATTTACTCATAATATGCCAAAATTGTTGTTACCAGAACGAAACAGATATATTTTGACAGGACGGTAAATTGCACGGTTGCGTACCTACAAGGTACTAGGGACCTGTAAAAGGCTCCAAAAGCTACATACTATTTGACAGACGAGCTTGTAGGTATGCTTTGTAAATCACGTGACGGATTCCATGCTCTTTATTATTCTGTGATTAAATCAGATGTCAAAATAATTAAATTCTTCAAACAAAACCTTTCTCACACCGCCACAATATAAACTGCCAACCTAACAAAAATAGCTAAAATCTCTGTCTCTAGACGTACGTGCGATCCCTACTAATCCCCAGAACAAGCTTGTTATGAACGGGCTGGAGTAAATAAAGGGCTTACAGAGGTTTTGTACTATACATAGTTTGTATAGAGGGTTACTCATAACGGTGGCACTAAAACGAAAGATCATTAAACCCATCATGCGAACAAATTTTATTATCACACGCATTCTCTCAGCAGCTGGCTTGTAGTGAGAAAATAAAATAAAACAAAATATAATGTAAACTTTTTAAGTTTTAAAATAAAATAAAATAAATTGGGACATTTTTGCACACATGGTCATCTGACACCAAACTAAGCAAAGCTTGTACTATGGCTGCCAGAGACTGATATACATACACTCGCCGTTGCCCGCGACTTTGTACGCGTAGATTTTCATATTATATTATAAACTTTCAGTCCTCATTTGCCCCCTTAATTCGGCCCTTTCGCAAAATCCTTTCTTAGCGGACCTCTACATTCCATAAGAAATCTACTTGCCTCACTTACGTAGATCAAGTAGTTTTCGAGATTTTGTGATGAGTGAGTGAAAAAGTAGATGAATTTAACTTTTATATAATAGAAGATACTAGCTGCGCCCCGCAGTTTCACCCGCGCAGTGATGAAAAATGGTGATGATGATGACGATGAAACGTAGCCTATGTCACTCTCCGGTCCTTGAATATACCCATGTAAAAAATCAGATCGATCCGTTGGTCTGTTGCTGCGTGAAAGAGGAACAAACAAACCAACAAACTTTTTGCATTAATTATAATATAATTATGTATGATATATTTTTAATTACATACTTAAATAGATATTAACACCCAGATATAGAACAAACACAAATGTTCATCACATGAATGTTTGTCCTAGGTGGGAATCGAACCCACGCGCAGAATGCAGATTCACTACCAACTAGGCCACCGGGGCAGTCGGTGTTCGAATCTAACATAAATATTAATAGTATCTGTTGATTTGTCAGTTTGCATTCCACTCAATCATTCAATCATCTCATCTTCATTGATACAGCATAATATTTTCTTTCTCTTGCACCTAAGACGTCACCATCGACGGGGGTTCCATAATCCAGTTGTTTACCATCTAATTAAGTGCACAGCAAACTAAAGCATCAATAAATTCCATTATTCTATGTAGCACTGCTACAGTCGGAGTTTTGGAGGGCCAAAGTCTGTGGCCAAAGTGGTGTTTTTTTTTGTTAAAATTTTCATGACCTTGTATCCAATGTCCTTTAGTCGTAATATTAAATAGTTTACATAGTCTTAATAGCGTCAAACAAGTCATAGTCACAGTCAGGGTCAAGCTAAGTAAGTCACGGTCAAGTCAAACTCATGCCCCAGTAAAGTGGTGGATACTTTACAAGAGGCTCCTATGGAGTTTTGGAAACAGCACGAAAAGACACGTTTCACCTCGTTATATCACTTGGCCACACTCGAGCACGTTTACGAGCACTTAATGAATAATAATTCACCATTTAGTACACATTAACACTCGAAAATACACAAGTTTAGGAAAATAAACCAACGAGCATGTTTTTTTCCACGTTGGCGCCAAAACTCTCTACTACTCTTCAGTGGTGTGAAAATTGACGCTGTGTTGCCACCATAACAAATAGGTATTAAATTTCCTTCCAACTACACAAAATTCTCAAGAAACAAGAAACGCAGAGAAATACCTATTTCATACCGAAGAAATTCCAGTCTCAAATTCTAAACTCCATTGTGGCAGAACACGAACAAGTTTCCGGCATTACGGCAGAAAGTCTACCATACTACGGTAGAATAAGTCTACTATTCTACGATGGAATGGCAGAATAAATGGTAGAATGCCAATATCACAAGTCTTTGTTCGGATATCTGGGAAGCGAGACGGGAAAATAAAGATTTGACTTGAGAATTTATTTTGCTGAGTTGAAAAGTTTTTAGAACGAGTCACTGAAGGAATGGGCATTGGTGACGATACGGCAGATTTAACGGACTGTGACTAAAAAGAAATGATTTTATTTGTCTATGCATATTTCTGAGTGTATCTGTGTTTATTATCACTCGAAAATAAACAAGTTTATTGAGCCTATACGTTGTGTATCTGTCCGTACTACCTTTAAACAGCTGTATCTTCCGAACCGCAATAGATAGTCAGCTCAAATTGTCACAGAATTTTGTTACGGTGAATTAACTAACAAATAATAAAAAGGTCAAAAATTAAAAATTAGAGGGGGTAATACAACAACGTATTTTTGTATTAGCTCTAATGTAAAAACGTTAATACGTACAAGCATCAAACCTGGCATGATTATAGTACACACTCTAAAGTATAACAACAAATAATAAATAATGGCCAAGTGCGAGTCGGTGTGAAATTTCTGTTCACCATCTGTTCTCGTACGATTACCGAAGTGAAGCAATGTCAGGCGCTGCCGGTACTTGGATGGGTGACCGCCTGGACGTAGATGGGATGTTGACTTTTTGCACTACTTTTTTATACTTTAGTAGCTAACAATTTATGTAGTAGTACGGAACCCTCATTGCAGAGTCCGAGCCCGACTTGCACTTGGCCGGTTTTATTTTCACGTTGGCGCCAAAACTTCATGGCATAGTAGCATTGATGTAAGTAAGTCATTGCATAGTAGTCTATACCAATATTATAAAGAGGAAAGATTTGTTTGTTTGTTTGTTTGCTCCGAAGCTACTCAACCGATTTGAAAAATTCTTTCACTGTTGGGAAGCTACACTATCCCCGGGTAACATAGGCTATATTTTTTTTTTTTTAATCCTTACTAAAACTCCAATAATGTAACCCAAAGTGTATAAAAATAAGATTTACAATTTTGACGTGTTTGACAGTTCTAAGACAGGACAACGTCTGTCAGGTCAGCTAGTGTTGAATAAACGTATTTTCTTTCTCAGTCAGTCGTAAGTAAATAAATTTTCTTTTAAAATAAAACCGCCATTTAAAAACCATATGATGAATGCACATGCATGAGTACCTCCTTGTTTTGCCTTAAACAAAGCGCCTGAACGAAACTATTGTTGTTACAGTTTGTAATATTGTAGCGAAATTGGTAGGCGCTCCAGCAAAATTAATCATATTATTCGAGCTGGTTTAAAAACTACTGAGCCAAAAGTAATGAATTTTTTGCGAAACTACCTCGAAAGTTTCTTCTTTATGATAAAAAAAACAAACACGCAAATTGGTTCACATATGCCAGCGTAATCGACTTACAAACATAAAAAATAAAAATAATAATTTAAAAATACGGCCCAAGGCCAACCTTCCTTTTTCGAAGACGGTTAAAAGATGGAGCGTCAAAATGAACAATTTGTAAAAAGATCCTATCCAAACGATCTCAATTCAAAAGGCGGCATGAACTCTGAAATAGCCTACTTTGAAATAGTGGATGGTAGTGGGAAAACAGATGTGAACCGAAATGGAAAATTGCTCGGAGACTCTATTATTCTTCAACTAGAGACGGAAAAAAATTTTTGAATGTGTAATGAGTGCAATCTTTGCCAACCTCACCGGACAGAGTTATCTCACATATTTTCAACATTATAGAAGACTAGCGGCCCGCCCCGGCTTCGCACGGGCATAGATATATAGCCTACTAGCTGAAACTCGCTACTTCGTACCCGTAGAACTCGGCCTTCTGCCTCGCTACTACAACCAGTTATAGCCTATGTGTTATTCTGATGTATAAGGTATATTATTGTAAACTTTCATTAAAATCCATTCGGTAGTTATTGCGTGAAAGAGGAACAAACATCCATACATACAAACTTTCGCGTTTATAATATTAGTAAGATGTCACCCGGCGATAGTGTAGCTTCCCAACAGTGAAAGAATTTTTCAAATCGGTTCAGTAGTTTCGGTGCCTGTTCAATGCAAACAAGCAAACAAACAAACAATCAAATCTTTCCTCTTTATAATATTAGTATAGATAAAGCGGTGACGATTTCCCGCTCTGCTAGTCTGTGGAATGCGCTGCCTGAATGGGTGTTCCCCGATGGTTACAATCTGGGTGTCTTCAAATCACGAGTGAAACGGTTTCTTCTAGGCAAGCGTGCTCCAACGTAGACCGCACCATCGCTTAACATCAGGCGAGATGGTGGTCAAACTCAAGCATATTATTTATTTTAAAAAAAACAGTGTCTACTTTAGAGAAGGTCAATGGATTGCGTCCTATGTCGGTGTAATTTCCGTACAGCCAAGCTAGCTAAGTAAATATTACCTCAAGTAACGAGGTACCGGGTGAGGTGCCGGCCACTAACTTCATTATACAGCTGGGAATAAGGACCAACCTTTGTTATGAAGTGTGGTATAAGTTACAAGTTCATAGCGACATCGTACGCAGAGATTTTTCAGGCGCTAATGTCGCAAATGTGCTCGAACCGTGGTCACGTCACGATGGAACGAGGCCTGACGGTAAGACACTTTTCCCCTGTACGAACCAAATTCGGTGTGAATCGAAGCAGTCCTTAAGTAAAAGTTGTTGATAATAGGCATGGTGACTAGTTTTTTCTATTACCTCATAAAAAAGCTGATCATAAACCAAAATTTTAATTAGTTCAAAAGATAATCAGTTATAAGTATTTTACTACACTATACTGAGCTATGACGTCATGCCTCGGGCGCGTCATACAAATGCCATACTAACACACGCTTTGGAAGAAAGGGACAGCGAGTATCCCCTCTCTATCCCCACATAAAATTTTAAATGAAAACATCACATAAAACATAAAATTTTAATCTCAGAGATTTATCAGCCAATTAAATTTATTTATTCAGCATGTGTAAAGTGTTTGGTTACATTCATCTCTAAGCCTGTTATTTGTGACTAGCTGACCTGACAGACGTTGTCCTGTCTTAGAATTGTCAAACACGCAAAATCAAAATTGTTAATCTTATTTTTTTACACCTTGGGTTACATTATTGGCGTTATAGTAAGGATCCCTTTTTTTTGAAAATATAATATAGCCTATGTTAACCGGGGATAGTGTAGCTACCCAACAGTGATAGAATTTTTCAAATCGGTTCATTAGTTTCGGAGCCTATTCAATGCAAACAAACAAACAATCAAATCTTTCCTCTTTATAATATTAGTATAGATAAATTAAACATAAGGACACAGGCTTATTATGATTATAATGACCTCCTTTCGGCTTAGTATACCCTTTCCTTATAAACCTGTAGAGCTTGCTTGTAACATGCACCACACAACAGAGATGAAGTCGTAAAACAATTAGGCCTCGCTATTAATACGAACACCTCTGCTTTAGTAGTTATAGTTAGATATCATAGTTATAGCCGGGTTTTAAGTCACGTACAGACTAAGTGAAGTCAGGTGTAGGGGGCAAACTTGGAGACGTCAAATCATAAACAAACTGGCGGGCAAACTGGGAGACGTCAAATATTGATTTGACGTCTCCCAGTTTGCCCCCCAGTTTGTCTATACTAATATTATAAAGAGGAAAGATTTGATTGTTTGTTTGTTTGTTTGTTTGTTTGCATTGAATAGGCTCCGAAACTAATGAACCGATTTGAAAAATTCTTTCACTGTTGGGTAGCTACACTATCCCCGGTTAACATAGGCTATACTATATTTTCAACAAAAAAAATAGGGATCCTTACTAAACTCCAATAATGTAACCCAAGGTGTAAAAAATAAGATTTGTAATTTTGACTTTGCGTGTTTGACAGTTCTAAGACAGGACAACGTCTGTCAGGTCAGCTAGTTTATAATATTTTTGAAATAATAAAATCTTGTTAGATATCATAGTTATAGCCGGGTTTTAAGTCACGTACAGACTAGGTGAAGTCAGATGTAGAGGACAAACTGGGAGACAAAATCAGGAGTCAAATCAATATTTGACGTCTCCTAGTTTATTTATAATCTTTTTTTATGCAATAAAATCTTTTATGATATTTATGAGCTGCATCATCTTACTGCATAGTGAACTCCCTGCGATCATCAGGCCGCTTCCCAAGCGTGGAGATTAATGCCCAGTGTAGAGTGATTGTTTGTTTGCATTGAATAGGCTTCGAAACTACTGAACCGATTTGAAAAATTCTTTCACTGTTGGGAAGCTACGCTATCCTCGGGTGACATAGGCTATAATCTATACCCGTGCGAAGCTGGGGCGGATCGCTAGTAATGATTATAAATAAAATCCTCAGGACGTGTTGACTCTTCGAGCGCATGGGCAAGCATGAGTAAGCTAGCTACTACACCATCATCATCTTGCCTGCCCTAAAAGCTGTTGCAGACCATGCGTATTGCAAGTAGCAAATAGAAGTTACAAGTGCCTACTATGTATTGTCTGCAACGTTTGGTAAGTGCAAGTGCAAGTGACAGTGAAAGTGCTTAGTTTCTTGGCGCTACTCACGTGACGCTCAATGCGCATTGTTCGTCTCGTTCGAACACTCGCGCGAGTACGCACTCACACGCGAGTTGTGCGCGTCACCGCACGAGTGGCTATTTAAAGTTTGAACGCCTACTTGTACTTGCTACTCCTACTTATTACCTGTAATTGCAAGCAAATAGCCATCATCTGCAAGCGCCTTACTGCACATAGTCTGTGCGGGGTTTTAATAGTTAACAGTCATAATATTGCTACGTATATGGTAATAGTTAATGTTACGGCGTGCACGGTGTTGAGATAATGGCAGTGCCTACCGCAGATTAGATATTAGGTGCTTAGTAACTTCTTGGTACTTTGGCATTTCAGGAAGTAAGAGGTTGGATGCATAATACCTTTTTGTGAGTTGGAAACAATGGCACTGGGTGGAGTTCAAGGGAAGACTGTGCCGAAATATCGGGAGTTCCATTTCGAAACATTGTAAAATTCAAATTCAAAATATTTATTTGTCAGAACATGATAGGTACACATACATATAAAGTAGCATACATGCTCTTAGGAATAGAGACGTATCTCATGTCTTTGCCTGTTACAGCATACAAATGTTAGTTTTTTAATATATATTTATATTAGTTTTTGTTAAAGTTAAAAAAAAACAAACTAAATCAACTCTGTGTTAGAATATTGTTAAAATCATATTTTGATGTAGTTGTATTTTATACCTTAATTAGCAAAATGGCACCCCGGCTTTGCACGGGGTATGTCTTATTTTTTTACACCTTGGATTACATTATTGTAGTTTTAGTAAGGATCCCTATTATTTTTTTTCAAATATACTATAACCTGTGTCTCCCGGGGATAGTGTAGCTTCCCAACAGTGAAAGAATTTTTCAAATCGGTTCAGTAGTTTCGGAGCCTATTCAATGCAAACAAACATGCAAACACTCATATATTTCTTCTTTATTATATTAGTATAGATTATAGTATGGATATAAAGTATTAATTATTTTTTTCCTAGTCCTAGTCTCGATTTTATGTAATTAATTTAGTCTACATTAAATTTCATAAAAAATAATTATGAAATTTCATAGCAACTTTTTTGTGCCAATAAAGTTTTAAGTTTATTTACATTCCAATATTTAAGTCTCTGATAATTTTAGTATATATTAAAGGAGCCATACAGAATACACTTTTTTGCATGAGTGCAGTTTTGGCCGTACGTGGGCAGAGCTTCATCTCGGCCTGTGTGCGAGTTCGAATACCAGCATCAGTCCAACTACCAAAGAAATGTTGATTTGATTTTACAAAAGCAGCCAATTCTAATATTTATAATGTAATGTAAGAATACTGTGTTTTAAAAAGTACGGTTTACCACGTTAATAATCATATAACTGCCGATGCTGATGAGCCTCTTGGCACGCTTCTCAATAGACTCCGATGCCTCAAGCTGCTACTCAGCTGATCCATCCCAAAGGTGAGAACAGTACTCCATCCACGCCTGAACTTGTGCTTGGTACACTTATTCATGATATTCAGCCTATCATTTTGCTGGGACACATGCCTTCTCTCTGAGAGGGGATAGGCCCTAATCCACCATGCTGGCCCAGTGCATGTTAGTGAATGTCATGTCTTTGAACTTACTAAGGTTCTTGTTTCCTCGCGATGTTTTTTTTCGCCGTTTTTGAGCGATGGCATCGAAATTGTACATTGTATGTACTAAATAAGTCATTGGTCATTGGTCACAAGGCCGAGGATCAAACCGGGTGCCATCAAAGTGTAAAACGCACATGCTAATCGGCTACCATCGCTCATTACATAGCTCGAACGTCGAGTTATGATTATGAACGATAAATACGCGGAATGAACCTAGTCAAAGATAAATTGAGTGTGAAACGATAGCTTTGTCCGTATGGCACACTGCCAGTAGTACATTCAACAAGTTATTTTTTTTTCATTTAATCTTTCTCAAGTAGGTATTCTAGGATACACTTTTGAAACGTCACAAAATACAAAGCTGAAACTTAAAACAAGAAATAATTTACAAACAATACATTTGGTAGAAATTCATATACAATTCGAGCTCACATCCTTACAACAAGGCGTTCCCACATGTCAGTGGTAGGAAGCTACCAAACTTGTTTGGTAGGTTTGCACCACTAAATTTTATAACATTAAAAATAATAAAATAAAATCTTCTTTAACATAGTTAAAGAGTAGTAAAAATGTAAAATTAAAATGTCAAATTATGTTAAATAGTAAAATGTCAAATTCAAATTGTAATAATTAAATTAGATTAAAGCAATGACAGTTTTAAAAAGGTACATCAATGGATTAAAAGGTTATATTATTTAATTCTTTACAGTTATCATTCTTACTCATATTACTAGTAGTTCGCCCCAAACTAAGACCTCACGATCTTAAAGCTTTTACTTGAATAATTATACTAGCTGATTCCTGCGGTGTTACCAGCGATATCCAGTTTTTCCGCATTTTCTGAAGGGAAAAGTACCCCATGTCCGCCCTTGTGGTATACACTATCATCCTGCCAAATTTCGTTAAGATCAGCTTTTGTTAGTCGAGCCGTTTAGTCGTGAAAAGCAAACAAACAGACAGAGACAAACAGATACAGAGTTACTTTCGCTTATCTATACTTCTATACTAATATTATAAAGAGGAAAGATTTGATTGTTCGTTTGTTTGTTTGCATTGAATAGGCTCCGAAACTACTGAACCGATTTGAAAAATTCTTTCATTGTTGGGAAGCTAAGCTATCCCCGGGTAACATATTAAGTTATATTATATTTTCAAAAAGAAATAGGGATCCTTACTAAACCTCCAAAAATGTAACCCAAGGTGTAAAAAAATAAGATTTAAAATTTCAACTTTGCGTGTTTGACAGTTCTAAGACAGGGCAACGTCTGTCAGGTCAGCTAGTCTATACTAATATTATAAAGAGGAAAGATTTGATTGTTTGTTTGTTTGCATTGAATAGGCTCCGAAACTACTAAACAAATTTGAAAAATTCTTTAACTGTTGGGAAGCTACACTATCCCCGGGTGACATAGGCTATAATCTATACCCGTGCGAAGCTGGGGCGGACCGCTAGTCGTATATAATTGACCGAACGAAGTGAGGTCTTAGTGGGACAAATCGGCGCTTAAATAAATTTATGTTTGTTCGACGCTAACTTGAGTACCGTTCATTAGATTTTAGTAGTTCTAGTAAATAGCATTTATAAGTTCGTATAATATGAGTCAATACGATGCAGGGATTGTAAAATTATTAAAATAAAAAATAACAAAGTTATAAAATACCGTTGGTTGAAGGAAGGAGTTCCTAATGAATCCGAAATGTACTAATGTTTTACAAATAATGTCAGTATGAGTGAAGTGAAGATTGTCAGTTGATTATCGTAGCCGTTATCTGTCATATTTTTCAATCAAGATCATGGTAGGTAGGAAAACTATGGAGCGGATGTAATTATGGTGTAGGTGAAGTAAAAGCATGAATATCGATTTTGCGATTTGAATTTTCTGTACTTGAACTTGTATTTTGTGACGCGGGTGAAACAGCAAGACGCAGTAGAAGCTAAAGCAATAATTGTCGTCAGATGCTGTGTGCCCAATACACCACGTCCGGCACCTGGCAACGCGCCAGGCGGAAACAGAGTTAGGCTTCAGCAGGCTGTGGATATTATGCATTAATACGAAGCGACCGAGATTTTTAGATTTCAGTCCCAGCTTTAAAATTCAGCTTAGTACTTTAATAACCGGGTCAAGTATTTATAATTTACTAGCTGCACCCCGCGGTTTCACCCGCATTATATACCTCCTTGAAGCAACCTGTTTGGTAGCGACAGCAACCCCCGTTTGACTTAGATGACAATTTCTTTTTGTCTATGTTGTTATATGTCAATGTATATGACTTCAATACTTGCTGTTTCTTAAAAAATATATGGGAAAATGAATTTTCTTGTTTACTTTTTTTATTATTTTTTAGTTAATCTGTCGTAACATTTCATATTCTGTGAAATTTTCAACTGGCTATTCGAAAGATACAGCCGTTTAAAAGTAGAACAGACGGACAAACAGACAGACAGACAACGTAGGCTCAGTAATAGGATCCCCGTAAACCCTTTAGTTTTTAGAAAATCTTTGCCCTTTAGGTACGGAACCCTAAAAAGCTGAGCTAAATCCGGTCGAAGGGTTGAAAGCAATGATCTTATATGTTACACAAATCTCATTGGTTGAAAGTCCGGGAATGTCTGGAAAATTCAGGGAAGATTTGTGACTAGCTTAATAATCAAAAATATGAAAAGCGATTGTAATTTCATTTAGATAAGAAAATAAAAACTGTTTTATATGACAAAAATTATAAATCAATCATAAAATATATATTAAATAATCCAAAAAATAACAACAAAACAGATTTAAATAATAAAATCAGAGTTTTGACTAAGCAATTTAAAACTATTTAGGTATAAAAACTAAAATCGTACTACAGCTACCGATGAATGTGTGTTTTAAAAATTACTTATGTTTTTGTTTTATTTTTATGACACGGGAATTACTCACGTAAGATTTAAGCCGGTTACTCCGACTATAGTTACAACCGCATTTAGCAGTCTTTTTAAAGGCGAATGAGCGCGCGCGGCTGAAACTATAGTCGGAGTAACCTGCTTAATCTTACGCGAGTAATTACCGTATAGTACAAAATAAAACGTGTAAAAATCACGTCAGTTTCCATTATAAAAACAATATATTTATCTATACTAAATACGCGGTGGACAGCGGTATCATCAGCGGTAGCGGTGGATTTTGGTAATGCCGGCAGCAAGCTAGGTACGCTGCCAACTGCATAGTGTTTTAGACCTTCATCGGTCTATGGACAATCAAACTATATAAAATAAATATAAACATAGAAAACTAAATAGAATATTTGCCATAGAATATTTTACACGCAAATTCAACATAATTACCAATATAATAAAACGACTTCATAACTAGTATTGCAATTTCAGTTGCTTGGGTGCCAATATTGTCATCGAAGTAACCGAATTTTCAAGTTGTTATGCAATAAAACAATTTTGAAAATAAATTTCAGAAAAGTAAAGCCTGGTTCAATCAAATATTCAAAATATTTTCTATAACAACACATCCAAACAATACATTTACTTACGTGAGTTTTTAACTCTTTTAGATAATATTTTGAATAACCTTTTATTATGACCTCCTAGTCCAACACGTTAATATATTTTGATTGATTGATTTAATAACTATTTATTGGTTACAACATTAAGGACAATAAACTCTTAAAAAAACTAATACACATACGCACTTTATACACACAATTGAACACATGATAAAAAATATTTTCCTGGCAATATTTTCTTTAGTTACCATTAGCTCAGCTAAATTTACGCTTCTGTTGGTGAATGCCCTGTTTTTTGTAGAATATCACTTGCGGTGACTTACAGTTTTTAATAATCTGCTCTAAAACAGATTTGGTTAACTCATTAAATAGTTTTAATTCTTTCAAACATGCTAACGGGTTTTTATCTAAAATTTCTAACATCTGGTCATCAGTGAGCGAATCTCTGTATATATCAATGAATTCAATATTTAGACAGTTCGAGAGGACAAATGATAATGCAATCTGTGCGTTTTGAAGCCCTCCATAATTATTCAGAGTAAAACTCTGCAAGTTTGTGAATGGTGGTATTTCTATATTGCAATGAAACAAATTATCCACTACAGTTTCTTCTACAAAAGTACATCCAGATAATGTAAAATTTTGTAAATTTGGACACACATGGCTTATAAGTTTCAGTGCATTTAAATCTATATCATCAACACCCAAAAGATTCAACGTTTGTACCTTCCTTCCTACAACTTGTAAAACCTCTTTAACTTTGCCTGCGTAAAAATCGTAATACTTTATCTTTAATTCACGTAAATTGTGTAAATTGTTAAGAGGTTCAAGGTAACTTTGCAATGTCTCTTTACCGGCCTTATATAAAATCAGACTTTCGATCAGTGGATACTTTTTTATAACAATCTGCAGTTGTTCCTGTGTCGATACCCCATAATTTACGTAAGATTTTATCTCAAACTGTTTTTTTGAGGCTATATGTTCCAAAATTCGTCTTTTCTTATTTTCAATTATCTGATATTCCGATACTATGTTCATAATAATAACCGTTGATTCATACAAATCAACACTTTTCAAGTTAGGTAGCTTAATTAATACGTCAATATTATTATTGCTTATACCTAAATAGTTATGTAAATGCAACTTCTCGATTTGCATACAGCTATCTGCTATGCAACGTAAAATATTGTCGGTACAGAAACTTATTGACAAATATTTGAGATTACGCAGTCCTTTTAGCAATCGAATAATATTGGACTCCATTTCGTGTTCCTTAGAGCACTCTGGTTCAATATCTAGTTTTAAATCAGTAAGGGCATTAAGCATGTACGATTTAGATGAAAATGAAGCTCCAAACGTATCCAATTCTGCGTGGTTAAGCGATAAGTATGTTAGGTTTTTCGTAAATAATATTTCTAGCATTCTATCAGTTACGTGTCGTTGATGAAATGGTTCTGTGAAATCCTCCCATCCTCTAGAAGGAAAAACTTTTTGTAACAGATCGCATAATTGTCGCATCAATTCAGTGAGTAACTTATTTTGTAACATTCCGGGCATATATTTGAAATAGTTCCGAATGGTTTCGATTTGTTGAGATAGCAAATCTTCAGCTTTGTTGGCAGTTTCGTAATCATGCGGGTTTGAGATAGGGTTCATTAATAGTTCTGCGTGCAGTGTTATCCATTTTGCGAGTTTGATTGTCGCTAAATCCTCTAGTTTTGTTGGTTGGAGTAACTGGAACCAAACCATTTTTATTTACCTGCAAAATAAGAACAGTGGATTAGATCTTATCATCATCAACATCGACCAAAATACGTCCTCTGCTGAACATAGGCCTCCCTCTTAGACCTCCAAACTGAACAACAGCCTATCTGCATCTAAAGGATGCCCGCGACTCTCACGGTGTCGTTGGTCCATCTGGTTAAGCCTACCTACGCTTCGTCTTCCAGTTTGTGGTCTCCACTCAAGAACCTTTCTTCCCCATTGGTTATCGGTTCTTCGAACGATGAAGCCTGCCCATTGCCGCAAATGATAATAGTTATTCGGTGACTCTGGTTCTCTGGCGAATATCTACGCTCTGAATTCTATCGTGCAAAGAAACTCCGAGCATAGCTCTATCCATTGCCTCTTGTGTGACTCACGACAATATCACGTCGATATTTGGTGTCTCCAAAGCCGTAAAACCTCTCTTTTGGCTGGATAAGTCCTATGAATGTCTACACAGATGAAATTGAATGTTTAAAGCTCCATTGCACAAAGCTCATCACTAAACCTTCATTAATTAATGAATCATTAACGCTAATGAATTCTTTATTTGAATGATGTTGCACCAACACTAAACTTATTTCTTGGATCATTGACTAAAGGGGATGTTAAATAATGTTGCCAAAATAAATAGTAATACAATGACAATGTTCAATTAAATGAATTAATGATTGCTAAGATTAGACTTCAAATTTGATATTTCTGACAAATTCACTGTTTTAAACTATCACGGTTGTTCACTAAAGTTATATGATTTGAAAGTTATTGTTTGATACTATACGCAGTGATACAGTGAGTGTGTTTTGTTGGGACTTAGGTTCGAGTTCGAGTTCCAGTGATAACCGTAGCAAAAGACTAAGAAAGAGGGTAGATCGTTATGTCTGCACCTAACTTTTTAACTGTTCTCCAACCACCCGCATTCTTCAGTCTTCCCGTGAACATGATGCATGTAACTGCGCCGAAATATCGGGAGCTCATTCCACAACCTTACCACGGTAAATGTCCCGTAAATAATCATATAACTTTTCTGACAAGTTGTCACTGAATAACAAAGCTAAATAAACGCGCTTGACATAAGGGCTTTTGTATTCGCGCGATTGACGATTGATCACAGATCTACTACCTATATCTGTGCGATTGACGATTGATCACAGATCTACTACCTATATCTGTGCGATTGATGATACACGTTGTTTTCATACTTCAAAATGGACGTTCCTTTTTAACCGACTTCGAAAAAGAGGAGGTTATCAATTCGACTGAATGTTTTTTTTTTTTTTTTTTTGTATGTTTGTTACGCGATTACTCCGCCAATTTTCTAATTTTATTTTATTTCTTTTTGTGTATGTTATGTTACGCAACATCTTCGCCAACGACTTTTCTTTGACATCCAACAACGAAGAAAGACTTGTATATAAATAAGTACATAATCGACTCGAAGAACCAATAACCGATGGGGAAGAAAGGTTCTGGAGTGGAAACGAACCGGAAGACCGGAAGAACCGGAAGACGCAGCGTAGGTAGGCCTCCCACTAGATGGACCGACGACATGGTGAGAGTCGCGGGCATCCAGCGGATGCGAAAGGCAGGCTGTCGTTCAGTGTGGAGGTTAAAGGGGGAGGCCTATGTTCAGCAGTGGACGTCTTCTGGCTGATGATGATGATGAGGTACATAATTACTGATTGGAAACACAATAACAATCCACTTTCATACTTTTTTAACAACCACGAGGTTTAAATCTTCTTGACCAGTTGGTGAGATGGTGGTCAAACGCAAGCTTAATATTAAAGTCAAAATATTAGTCCATTAAAACCTAATTACGTTTTGTGCAACGTAAAATGCGCTATATGGTGGTTCAATGGATCTTTTGACCTTCATCTTATGTTCTTCGTTAGTTTAATTTATATGGTCGGATGATGTCTTGTGCAACAGTTTAATGATATTTTTTTTGTTTAATGTTGACTTTAAAATTTAAAGAATGTTTCTGCAACCGAGTGCATGTCTTTCAATATTAAAGTGACATAAAACAATGTTTTTTCATTAAACTAGTTACATAAAAACTAACCGTCTTACCACAAAAGATTTAAGAACGCTTTAGATAGATAGATAGATAGATAGAAACTCTTTATTGTGTACACCAGAAATAAAAATTACAACACGATAGAAAACGCTTACGAGCTAGTGCCACAAGTGGCGGCCTTATCGCTAAAAGCGATCTCTTCCAGGCAACCATTGGATGGAAAGAATTTACGTAACAGAATCGACGGGGGATGCTAAAACACTTTTAATGATACCATTAAATAGATACTACTAAATGATACATAGTATAATATATATACAGACGCGACAAGTAAGAACATACTATACCCTAAGTCCCCGGAGTACCTTCGCACTATGAGCACACAATGCAAGGCAGCAAGGAACACACAATGACAGAGCAAATAACGGCCAACACGAATTCGGACGACATGTGACTTTAGACATGTGTTTAGCAGTTGTTTCACTGTGAAAAATAATAATATGGTAAACACATGTCTAAAGCGTTCTTAAATCTTTTGTAGTAAGACGGTAAGTACTTAAAATTAAATATAATTAAACTAAAACTAAAATGAAAAATTTATTAAAATTATCTAACAAACCGCTGCCAGCGGGCAAAGTTTTATTAAAATACACCAAAAATGATGGCTGCATTTCCGCGTTGAATTGCAATACGTTGGGTTGGGCAAGATACCGGCCAGCGTTTTGATGAGATGCAAGAGATGCTTCGACGAGATCACGAGACGCGTTGATAATAGGCATGATGACTAATATTTTTTTATTCCCTCATAAAAAAGCTGATCATAAATAGAGCAAGCACATCAACAAAAACAAAATTAAAATTAGTTCAAAAATAAATAAGATATAAGCATTTTAATTTAATTTAATTTCATGCTAGACAGAGAGCGCACTATACTGAGCCGTGACGTCACGGCTCAGGAGCGCCATACAAATGCTATACTAACACACGCTTTGCGAGAAAGGGATAGAACATCCCCTCTCCATCCCCACCTAAAACTTTAAATACTCATATCTCAGAGCTTTACCAGCCAAAAAAATTATTTTTTCAGTATGTGTAATGTATTTAGTTATATTCATCGCTAAACCGGTTATTTTTAATAAATTAAACATGAGGACACATGCCTATTCTTTAGGTATAAATATTTTAGTGCTTGGCCCACACGGACCTAAGTGATATGCGATGACCCATGTGATAACACCTTCATCCAAACTGCTAAACAACACCTAGAACAGTGTCCAGAATTCAGCAATTTTAGATTTACCAACACATGAAGCATTATGTGCCTTCCTGGGTGTATCACCATACGATATTGATGAACGTATCTGAAAAGAGTCAGCCATAGCCTCATGGGAAAAATTAGTCTATAGCAAAGAAACCAAGTACATTCGCAAAATTTAAGCCATCCAAATGGTGTCATATATGGCTCCAAAAAAAAACATAAAATTTTTACTATGATAATTTGCGCGGTGAAATCGTACCACAACAAATCAGAAAAGCAGCATAAGAGTTATGGTGTGACATTCCACAGGTAATCCATTAATTTTCTTGCTTAAATCTTTTAAAATACCAATCGAAACGTAAGCTACAAAGCGAATTTGTAGCTTACGTTTTGAGAAGGCGTTGTTTGGAAACCTACCTTCTCTGAGTAGTTATTCTAAGGTCTATAGTATTTTCAGCGTTTTAAAATCATACAATGGCACGTAAATAATGAATACAATAATTTTCCTTTAGTTTAGCGTTAGTTTTTAATTAGGTTTATATATAGGATAGCAATGGATCTGTGGGGATTGGTGGTATCAAATTGCAATCGTCCTCCCACAGATCTAGTGATTCATGTAAAACATTTTGTTTTTAATTTAATTAAAAATTTAGTTAATTTTTAATTTAGTTAATTTGTTTTAGTGAATGTAAACTATATTGTGAATAAAAGAATATCTCAGAGCAAATAAAAATACAGAGGGACTACCGCGAGCACGAAAATTGAAGCCACTTTTTGAAACATGTGTGCGTAGTCGAAGTTCGTGTCGTGTAATTCATCAAAATAAGTGATAATATAAATACTTAAGTGTGGAAATATTCCATCCGTCATTAAATTTTGTTTTGTTTTTACAGTTCTTAACACTGCAAGAAGTCATTGTTTCTTTTTAAAACGGATGTTTTCGGTACGACGTTCTGACAAGAAATTCACGTAGTTTTTAATGCGTATGTGTGCGTGAGTCGTGTATTTATTGGGAATTCACGTAGTTTTGGAAGCGATTTTGGCGTCACTATGGCAGTGCGCCGTATGGACTCTGTATTTTTATTTGCTCTGAGAAGAATATAATTTAAAAAAAAAACACGGATTTAAAGTATCGACCTCAAAAGGCTCAAATAATATATCCACTGTCTAGATAATATTAAAGTTAATTCTATTATACAAATTAACTTACCCTATATTATATTATTCACTGCTTTCTTATGCTGAATAAGGTATTCACATCAGGTGAAATCACTTCGCAAACACATGCAACAAATTACTTAGGTTAGTTTTTGAGATCTAAATATGCATTTCGAGTTAAAACTGTGTGTTCAGGTCTAGTGTTATAATAAAATTATTTATTATTCTGGCTTATTCATATCGCTCACAACGACAACAAAATAATTGCCGCAGGGCGGCCAACTCTTGACGCTCTTTTTCTACCAAACGTAGTGAATTAACTACTAAAATCTACTAAATTCCCCCAAAAACTAAATTCCTAACTTTCTGCCGTCCTCCTTGCTTCCTGCGAACTACAATCTAGGCATCTTGAAGGCTACAGTGTGTTACATCCTCGGCCACACCGTCGCTTACCATCAGGCGGGTTGGTGGCCAAACGTAGGCCTCCGATCGATTAAATTTCGATCAAGAATGCATTCTTGATCGAAGTTTAATTCAAACAATTTTCTAAACCTAATAATTAATAATAAAATAATTTAACTTCAAAATAAGTACGCAATTTCGTTTACGTGGATGGTATGTTTTTTGCTGTTATTTTGATGTAAAAACTAAAGAACTGATATCTACGGAACCACTTTGAAAGTATATACTTTCATATTTTTTTAATCGCTTTATTAATGACGGAGTTATGAGGTAACAAATTCATTTAATTTTAGTCGAAGGTAACCAACATAATAAAATAAACACCGAATTGTAAACTCCTTCCTTTTTTTGAAGGAAGAAAAAAAAGTTTGTACAATCCTTTTTTTTAGAATAGGCTTTTTGAGTAAAAAAAAAAAAAGTTTTAATATAACATTATTTTATTTTCTTTATTCGTACAGTTTTTATTTTACATAAGGACATAACCTTAAACATTTTTAATTAAAAAAAAATTTAATGTGTAAGCGAGAAAGAGGTTTCTCGAACCATGGGCTCTTAACTTCTCATCCTGTAAGAAATATTACGGGGAATATTATGTTGATTTATAGTAAAACCTTAAATTGTCAACAAAATCTACTGATTTAGTAGACAATCCAGTAAAAATAAACATACAACATTAACTTTAAGCACCTACTAGCGACATCTGTTGGAATTATCTACAACTACGTGAATACCAGTTTGTGTGACCTTTTTAGATCAACGCGGGATTTTCAATAGTGTTGAAGAATTTTCTATATTATTATTTAAAGTTATGCATATTTAAATGTTAATCAATATAAGTCTATATATGTCCTGGAGCTGCCACAATCTCAAAAACATTCTTACCTTAATCTTATATTGAACTTTGTCTTATTAGTTGAGCTGTCAGAATTGTCGACGATCCCAAGCTCACCGAATATCTATAGCCGCTCAGCATGCGCAGAGACGTTGGGTGTCTTTGTATCTTTTATCGCATTTACAACGGAGTGTGTTCTGAAGAACTGTTCAATCCAGTGCCGGCGTCGTGGTCTTACACCATTGCACTAGCCGCCACCGCCTGAAAGCTCATGCTGTTCATCCACATTGCCTCACACCTGCAGTATGTGGAATGAGCTTCCTGCAGAATTTCTGAGTAACTATATCATGGGGTTCATCAAAAAGGCTGTTAATTTATTTATGTAGTTTATTGGCACACAAAACAAAATAAAGTATTTAATGGTTGGTAACGTATCTGCGATGCTCCTGATGTTATATCCATATACCATGGAGATCACTTACCATCAGGCAGCCCGTTAGCTTTTTTACTGTCCTAAAAAATAGTAATAAACAATTTTTTATTACTACTGGTTTACATATCAATTCATTCGTTCAATAATTATTTATTAACTCCTATCCATCATATCGTTCATTCACGTTGGTTCTCGTTTGCGATACCGTCACAATACAAGTGCCCGAAATGTAAGAAGTTTTCAAAGTAATTAGTTCCTACAATATACACTATCGTATACTCTGTGGCACAACCAGCAGTGGCAGAAAGGGTCGATACAAAACATTCAGCAGTATGGACATTAACTACGAAATACTAAAGAATATGACTTTATTTTTAAATTACAAGCCAACTTAACATTAGAATATTTACGAAAACTTAAATTAATGACTACGAAATTAATATAAATAAACAGATTTACTTGTTTGCTGGCTTTTCGGTGGAGGAAAACATCGTGAGGAAACCTGCATACATACGGAGAAGGAATTCAATGGCGTATGTGAATCCACCAATCCGCACTGGACCAGCGTGGTGGATATGGCCCAATCACCATTTCGGGGTCCAGCAGTGGACTGTTAAAAGGCTGATTATGATGCCATAACACAAAAAGTATCAGTTAAAAACATCATAACAACTAAAAATAATTCATTAAACTGCCAAATGTTTCCTGTGGACTCCAAAACGGCTGGACTGATTTTGATGAAATTTTAGGCAATCTTCACATTTGCCAAGTGAGTGATCCTGTGAAGTATGGATGTGACCGGATCAACAGTTTTTTTTTCCTTACAAAAAACAAGAACAAGAAATGAAGTCTATACATTGACGTAATATTACATCATATAAAAAAGTCATCTAAATCAAAGGAGATTACTGTCGCTACTAAGGAGGTTGCTTCAAGGAGGTATAACCCTGCGATCAGAAATGTAGATCCTGTGTCGAAGATAATTATAACCCGATTGTAATTTTATAGGATAATAGCTAGTTATAATTTTATAGCATAATAGCTAGTTATAGTTAGTTATAGTTATAGCTAGTTAAATAGGTACCTAACCATATAGAAAATCAGCGAAAACACAATTAAAAATTATGTTCAACATAAAAGAAGATTTGTATGTCTCACTAGACAGAGAGAGCACCATACTTAAAATTGACGTCACTTGTAAGTACACCATACAAACACCGTACGGGAATGGGACAGGGCATCCTTTCCTAATCCAACCAAAAACTAGAAGCGCTAATTTATCTCAGAAATTTATATTATTTCGCCGATTATTTATAATTGTAAAAAATACATTATAGCCGATTTAAATAATTGATTTAGTAGGTATATACGTATCATATTTAATTTTAAGTTTATATACGCCTGTTATTTCTCCCAAATCAAACACATCTCCGATAGCCTATTCAAGGTATAGATCTTTAAATAACATAGTCATTATGAGATACTTAGAAGTTCCCATACTGTTAACCTAATTATACTGTGACCGGGGTTAAAAACCGACATTACGGATCAGGACGCTTTGGTTTTTACTGTGTTCACCCTCGATTTAATTTTAAAAGGTTGGCTCAATGTGGCTTGAAATTATAAAGGTTTGTTAATTCATACAAATATTGTTATACTTATTATTAAGATCGCGTTCACCTGCTAGAGCTTTTTTGCACATTTTAGATATTTAAACAATTAAATTCGCAAAGTATAATAATGTACCGGCCCAATGCGAGTCGGGACCCACAAAACCACCACAATATTCAATAACGAAATTACCAATTATGACTTGGTAATGAACAGAAACTTGTCACAGATTAAATTTTTAAGGAATATGTATGGCAATGTTACGGCGGATTAATTACGATATAATAAAAAAGTCAAAAAGTAAAAACGAAATGAGGGGTTGAAACGACTGTTGGGAATCTACACTATCCCCGGTTAACATAGGCTACATTATATTTTCAAAAAAAATAGGGATCCTTACTAAAACTCCAATAATGTAACCCAAGGTGTAAAAAAATAAGATTTACGATTTTGACTTTGCGTGTTTGACAGTTCTAAGACAGGACAACGTCTGTCAGGTCAGCTAGTTTATTATAACACCGGACCACAAACTAGGCTTGTAGTTCAATTATTTTCAATGGAAACAATTCAGTCAAACGTCTGAGGAGCTTGGTGAGGGTAAAAACGGGACCCTATTACTAAGCCTTCGCTGTCTGTTTGTCCGTCTGTCTGTCCTACCTATTAACGGCTGTATGTTTCGAACCGTAATAGATAGCCAGTTGAAATTTTGCAGAATATGTAATGTTACGGCGGATTAACTAACAAATAATAAAAAAGTTAAAAAGTAAAAACAGAAGGTTGGGTCTCCATACAACAAACGTATTTTTTTCCTTATTTTTGTATTAGTTCTAATGTAAAAACGGTAATACGTACAAGCGTCAAACTTGACATGATTATAGAACACACTAAGTGCGAGTCAGTGTCAAATTTCTGTTCACCACCGGTTCTCGTACGATCATCGAAGTGAAACAACGTCGGGCGCGGCTGGTACTTGGATGGGTGACCGCCTGGGCGTTGATAGGATGTTGTCTTTTTGCACAATTTTTAGTACTTTAGTAGTTAGCAAGTTATGGTGGTATGGAACCCTCAGTGCACGAGCAGAACTCGCACTTGACAGGTTTGATTTTAACGCTGTTTGCATAACAACTAATTCTAAGTACTTACAGTGATTGTGACAGATATTTGGAAAGTCCCAGCTTTGAGATCTTGCTCCCTTTTATGCCTTCATTCACGATGTTAGTCACCGTCAGAAAATTCTTCGTCATCGTTGACTCTTGCGACGTCACTATTCCCACAGAAAATCGAAAAAGTTAACGCAAAAACCGGACCAATACGAGAAAAAAAATTTATACTGGCCACAAACAAAAAAGTTAACTGTGCACAAAATTTTACGCAAGCGAAAAAATACTGGCCACCAAAAAAGAAACAAAACGTCGTTAATTCCACGAAAACAAAAGCTTAAACTTACTCTTTTGTAAATTGAGAACCCAACATCGAATTCTATTTTCAAATTTAAATTTACGCAACAGGTAACACGCGAATAATTTTAACAGGTAACACAAAAAATATTTTTCTCTGTCCACTATAGACACTGATCTCTCTCGATTTTTATATCACAGATTATATTTCTCGATGTTTTGTTTATTTATTATTGCTATTGGTAACACTGATTTTGTGACCTGCAAAGAAATAATTTCAATAAGTTTCATACCTCAAATAAGTCAAATATATTATATTTAATAATGTTAACGTTGATTTTACTGTCCAAAGAAGATACTAAATAAAATCAAAAGAGATGCCATCCTTTTTCCTGCGACAATTTTGCAAAATTTCTTTTAAGGTGGTTCGATTTACGTATGGCGGGAAATTCAAATTTCAAACAGTTTTCTTGTCCTTGTAGCTAGGCCGGGTAATTATTGTAAACGATCATGATGTTTGCGCAAATTGATTATTATTCTTTACAAAATCATGTAAAGCTATTTATCTCTAATGCACATTATTACTTACATTAGTGAATAAACTAATTTTTGTTGTTTCAAACGGTTTATTGACAAATGTAAGTAATATGGTGCGTTACTGTTAAATAATTGTACATTATAATGTAAAGAACAACCAACATTTTGCGCAAACACTGTGTTATTTAATAATAATTACCTGGCCTGGCTACTAGGACTAAAAAACTGTTTAAAATTTGAATTTCCCGCCATAGGTGAATCATACAACCTTAAGCCTTAACCTTCTTCCTTGTTTGCTATGCACAGTGTAAAATAACTGGTAATTCGGTTACTTGGACGACCTTATTGTTTTTTTGTGGTGGTACGGAACCCTCAGTGCGACCCGACTTGCACTTGGCCGGTTTATTTATAATTTTAAGGTAACCATGGAAGTAGACAAACTACAACTGAATGACCTAAATTGGTAAAAGTGGAAAAAAGGGCCCCAAGTTAGTAACTTAGCCGCCAGCAACGTGCTTCGCTTCATTACCCGATGTAGAACTGAAGTAAGTTTCCTTGTTCCTCTCAAATAGATGTCTGGCGTAAAGTAGTGAAACGAATTTCTTACACACTTATAATATTGTGGATGCGATTTTAGGGTTCCGTACCCAAAGGGTGTAAACGGGGTTATTACTAAGCCAACGCTGTCCGTCTATCTGTCCATCCGTCCGTACATCTTTTGAACCGTATTAGATAACCAGTTGAAATTTTCACAGAATATATAATACGGCGGATTAGCAAAAAATCAAAATAAAAACAAAAAGTAAAAATTAAAGGGGAGCCCCCATACAACAAACATATATTTTAACAAATTTTTGTATTTGGTCTTTGTAAGAACAGTAATACGTACAAGCCGTACAAGCTCCAAACTTGGCATGATTAAGTATAGCAAGCACTCTAAATTATAACAATGGCCAAGTGCGAGTCGGTAATACATTTCTGTTCACTATTCTCTTACGATCACCGAAGCAACTTCGGGCGCGGTCGATACTTGGATGGGCGACCGCCTGTGCTTTGATGGGATTTTGTCTTTTTACACTACTTTTTTGTACTTTACTAGCTAACTAGTTATGTGGTGGTACGAAACCCTCATTGCACGAGCCTGACTCGCACTTAGCTGGTTTTATTAAATGTGTGTATGCTTTACTCGTGTTTTGTGCAAATAAAGTATCTCTATCAATTAACCCCATAATCAAATGACCTTATAACAAAATGACCCCACAATCAAATGACCCTATAACAAAATGACCCCACAATCAAATGACCCTAACCGGGTGAATTCTATCAAAATCTACTTATCAGCCTTTGCCAGTCCTAAGAAGACGGTTAATAAATCTAGCGTATCATCCCTGAAACCCGAAAATGGACCCGCAGGAGCGGATGAGATAATAAACGGATAAAATAAACGACCGGAGACTGGGGCGTCCGGAGGGCAGGGGCGGGGGGCATCTAATAAAACTTTGAAATTTAATGGTTTGGAGTTGATGTACTCCGCGGTTGGTAATGTGGTCGCGGGCATCCAGTGGATGCAAAAGGCAGGCTGTCGTTCAGTGTGGAGGTTAGTTTTGGTCGTCCAGCTGCAAGGTGGGTCGACGATATTATTACTATCGAGGGTCGAACCTGGACTCGATTAGCACAGGACCGAGGCAGATGGCATAGCAAGAGAGAGGCCTATACCCAGCAGTGGGATAAGGAAGGCTGTGGATGATGATGATGATGATCATTATTTTATCAGAAGATGTTGTGTTTATTGGATTTAATCTTTAATTTTTTCCAAGTTGAAGCGTCACACGTCACGTCCCATCATATTTATAACTAGCAGACCTGACAGACGTTGTCCTGTCTTAAAACTGTCAAACACGCAAAGTCAAAATTACAAATCTTATTTTTTACACCTTGCGTTACATTATTGGAGTTTAGTAAGGATCCCTATTTTTTTTTAAAAATATAATATAGCCTATGTTAACCGGGGATAGTGTAGCTACCCAACAGCGAAAGAATTTTTCAAATCGGTTCATTAGTTTCGGAGCCTATTCAATGCAAACAAACAAACAAACAAACAGTCAAATCTTTCCTCTTTATAATATTATTAGTATAGATAAATTTTATTATGAGACGTTAATTTAATGAAATTCGTAAATTTTTATTATGTACAATGAGTTAACGTTTATACGTCAAAAAAGCGAATGCATCACCATTCACTAGCTATTTCCGTTCATTTATTGGCTCTAATAGCTGCAATAACATTGTAAGAGGTTGAATAAAATTATTTTCTTTTAACATTTGATATCTCTGCTATACAGTCTTACGTTAAAAAACATAGTAACATAGGTCAGGATTCGTGGTTATAATTATTAACCGACTTCGAAAAAGAGGAGGTTATCAATTCGACTGAATGTTGTTTTTTTTTTATTGTATGTTTGTTACGCGATTACTCCGCCAATTTAGAATTGTTTTTGATGATTCTTTTTTTGGTTGGTAGGTCATAGCTCATAGGTGGTCCCATATTTTTTTTTTTGTTAACAATTTTCTTGCAGCGTCTTGCAGAACAAATAAATACTCGGACGGAGTTCAATCAACCCCCTTATCATGCTACTTACTCCGCCCCTGTTACCCGAAAGCTCTTGAATGCTAATGTATCGACTGGGCCGCTCTAAGGAAATCTTTTAACAGTAATCGTCGTTCAGACATCGTTCTAAATGTTTCCATAGCCGCCATCTTGGATTTTGTGATCACGTCTTTGCTTGTCAAGTGGCTGTTGAATTTTGGAGATTTCTTTAGAGTTTGTTCAATCGATTGACGGAGTATGAGCAATAGGATAATGATGATATCACTAAATAAGAATAATTATGAAAGAAGGAGATACCTATATCACATCAGTAGAAAGAGTGAGCGAGAAAGTTTTTTTTATCTCTTACTCGTATACAAACTTTTCCTATTGGCTCCCGATAAACGTATTACCCGACTAGAGTAAATAGCACTATATTACATGTGACATCCATATTTTAATGTGGCTTAGATTATAAACTGGTTCCCAAATAAACGTATTACCCAACTTTCGCATTTATTATACCAGTTGATTGAATCAGGTGTTACTTTGCGGAAATTCATCTTCAAACAGAAATGTCTATTTGTTATGATAATTTTACTGTGCATCCGTTTTTAAACGTTTGTATACATGATTTACTCGTGTTTTGTGCAAACAAATCTGCCTATCTATATATCTATACTAATATTATAAAGAGGAAAGATTTTATTGTTTGTTTGTTTGTTTGCATTGAATAGGCTCCGAAACTAATGAACCGATTTGAAAAATTTTTTCACTGTTGGGTAGCTACACTATCCCCGGTTAACATAGGCTATATTATATTTTCAAGAAAAAATAGGGATCCTTACTAAAACTCCAATAATGTAACCCAAGGTGTAAAAAATAAGATTTGTAATTTTGCCTTTGCGTGTTTGACGGTTCTAAGACAGGACAACGTCTGTCAGGTCTGCTAGCATGTATATAAAAGCGAAATTCACCTACTCACTCACTTACTCACTCATCACGAAATCTCGAAAACTTCTTGACCTACGAAGCTGAAATTTGGCAAGTAGATTCCTTATGAAATGTAGTGATCTGCTAAGAAAGGATTTTGCGAAAGTGCCGAATTAAGGGAGGCAAATAGAGGTTGAAAGTTTGTATGAAAGTCCTTTGTTTTTGATGTTAGGGATATGAAATATAGTATTCAGGTTAATGATTTAAAATATACAAATACTTTTTTTCCGAAAATGATGGATTTAGGAGGGAAATTGGGGGTTTTAATTTTTTATAGACAGATTTGTACTTACGAAGCTATAACTTGGCAAGTAGATTACTTAGTAGTAATGTAGTAGTGTAGAGGTCCACTAAGAAAGGTTTTTGCGAAGGGTCTGAATTAAAGGAGATAAAAAGGGATTGAAATATTATACAAAAGTCTACGCGTATAAAGTCGCGGGCAACAGCTAGTTATCTATATATTTATCAAGATCCATAATTACGTTTTTAGTTAATGGTCACACAATTGTTGCCTCATGCAAATAATGTATTTTTCTTTTCATATAAAAAATTTCGCGTCAACATCGTTAACGATAATAATCGTCCGTGAACACAGCGACTAAAGAATCCCTTTGTGACGTAACGTTCTGAAATAGGTCAACAGACACATTCGTACGTACAGAGCGACCATGTTATCTGTACAGTTGGTAAAATGATGGAACTAAAATGTCTTCAGTCAGCTGTCAAAGAAATTACATAGGTGGCGCCCTCATTAATGTCTACAGATGAGTTGGTCGCGCGGTATCAGTGACGTTAAAGTTATAAAGGAACCACCATTGTCGGGAAAATCTAATATTTGCGGAGAAAATAAAATTCTGTGTTGTGAGGGGTGCAGTCGAACCTTCAACAAAACAAAGCTACATACAATCTTTCTATATTTAGGGTTCCGTACTCAAAGGGTAAAAACAGGCCTACTAAACCTACGATGTCTGTCTGTCTGTCTTATCTATTAACGGCTGTATCTTTCGAACCGTAATAGATAGCCAGTTAAAATTTTCACAGAATATGTAATGTTACGGCGGCGTTTAAATAATAAAAGTCATAAAGTAAAAACCGGACAAGTACGAGTAGGACTCGTGCTCTAAGGGTTCCGTCCAAAGGAACCCTCAAAACGTGAGTCCAAAAAAAAACCGTAGACCCAACCAAGTATTAAGTATAAATTTCAACTTGAACCTTTACGCGTTCTTGAGAAAAAGGGTCTTGACAGACGGACGGACAGACAGACAGACAGACGGACAACGAAGTGATCCTATAAGGGTTTCGTTTTTTTCCTTTTGAGGTACGGAACCCTAAAAATGAAAGGGGGATCCCCATACAACAAACGTATTTGTGTATTAGCTCTGATGTAAAAACAATAATACGTACACACTGCCAGTGCCACTTCAACTTGCTAATCCGGTGGGCTATGTCGGTAACCTTCGTTCGTCTACGGATATCCTCATTTCTCATTGGAACCCCGAGCATAGCCCTCTCTATAGCTCGTTGTGCGACTTTGAGCTTACTTATGAGGCCCACAGTGAGGGACCACGTTTCACTGCCATATCTCATCACGGCATTGACTTTGCTTTTAGTACCACAATATTATACATTATCAAACCTAAATACACACTCAAATCACAGAACATCTATTAATGCTACTTCAAACAACAAAGATAAACCTAAGCACCTAAACCTCTAAGACATATCCTAAACCTAGTACCTAATATAGGTATTTAGACGCTACTTTAGCAGCGCGGAGGACCGCGGAATATCTCGCGCTGGAATGCCCACGGAGTTAATTCAAGTGTCGCCACGAGTATGAGTGAATTTTCTCATAAGGTTCATCCTAAGGATGCCTGGAAGAGACTGCTATAGGCAATAAGGGCACCAGTTCTTACACTAGTTTATGAGAGTTTTTTGTCCTCTGTATGAAATTTTGTGGTGTGAACAATAAAGAGTCAATCACTCAATCAAAATAGTCATACTTGTAATAAGCAAAAAAAAATTTATTAGTTCATGTACAAGCCCAGAATGTCCAGATACAATTCAGGGTTGTGCAAACCAGATATTTCCTAGGCAAGCGTCCTACATCTTCGACCACATTTACGCTTCCCATAAGGTGTCAATAGAATGCTTAATCAGTTGTAAAAAAAGCTGGCCGTCACCGGATGTCCGGCAGATGTGAAACATGATGGCATAAGATAGCGTCATGTTGGTTGCCGTTACGGCATATGAATCGGTTTTACTGCCAAGGCGTGCCAATAGATGTTACACATCAAAAACCTAATTTGTTGTCACATACTTTTTAACTGACTTCAGGAGAGGTTATCAATTCGACTGTATGTTTTTTTGTATGCTTGTTACGCTATTACTCCGCCAATTATAAATAGATTTTGATGATACGTTTTTGTTTTTAGATATATTATATTAATACGGTGATTAGGTAATGCAAGCATTGCATAACATAAGTTAATTTTTATACAAATATTTAAAGGCAACCTTTCCATCTCCTTCCAGTATTCCCCGGCAGTGCCAGTGCTCAAGCGACCGTATCAAGACGGATTGCTTGACTACACCCTGCACCTGACAAGGTTGTGGCTACACGGTCAATCTAATAGCAGGTTCGGTCAAGCAAGACTGACGGTGTTAGAGAATGGATTGCCGTTCGTGACGTTATTCAACTAGTAAAGTGGTTCGCAACAAACTGACTGAAACCTCGCATTATTTTATTTTATTTTGAAAGATTTGCGAATCTTACAGCTAAATACAGTACAATAAATTCATAAATGCAGAGGGCCATTTAAAAGAATCCACAAATAACATTAACAAAACACATAACATTTAAACGGTAGACAAAAAATTTAAATATATAACGTACAGTAAGCTAACCGAAAAAAGCGCTCGCCAATAACCGCTTCAGCTGCTCGGCTGATAATTATGTTGAAGAGATCAATATCATGCCGAGCAGCCTCGTTATTGAAACACCGTTATCCGTATTTTTGTACGGATGTTAGTTCGCAAATGGTACACGTGAACAAACACAACACAGAACAGATAGCCAATGGGGCAAAAAGTTCTGGAATGGAGACCACGGACCGGTAAGCGCAGCGTAGGACGTCCACCCACAAGATGGACAGACGACCTAAAAGAGACCGCAGGGAAAAGCTAGATGCAGGCTGCTTCCAACCGGCCCTTTTGGAGATCGATGGGGGAAACCTATGTCCAGCAGTGGACGTCCTACGGCTGAAATTATGATGATGATGATCATTGTAGAAAATAGGTCCCATTACATATACTGCGGTTCATTAGGGTGGTCTTAGATAAGGTCATGAGTAACGATTCTCTGTTTAAATATGAACGAAAATATTCTTGGGACTAAGACATATTAGTACAAGTACAGAAGATACACTCCGCAAAATAATTCAAATAAGTAGCAACTCTAGCTACTACACAATAAAGTGCAATTCAGGACGTGCGAGCGCTACCTACAGCTATATAATAGTGCTAGCAGTAGGACGGACCGCCGTCCAACCAACGGGAGAGAAAGAGTGAGTATATCATATTTCCCACTCTTTCTCTCCCATTGGTCAGACAGCGGTTGAGGTCAGCCGCGTTCGTGCGTCTGTTAGCACTATTAACTTAGAAGCTGCCTCTCTGTCTATCGCGTAATTCTTGTCGCGTTATCTTTGTCTATCGCGAGGGAACGGGCGCGGCAGGTCCGACAAGTCCGTACTTGCAGCTTCATACCTAAAGTGCGGAGTGCGCCAGGCCTGCCAATGCGTCCAAAGTAAGATGTAGCAAGCATGGGTGTCGCCAGATACGTGAGGACTGAGGAGTGTCGGTAAGTGCTTGTTCAAAGACCTGACTAACCTAAGAGTAAATAATTTTAAATAACGTTGCATTTTCCCCCAACTGCCCCGGCCCCTTCAAGAAAAACCTGGCTACGCCTGTGGCTAAGTGAAGTCTGATTCTATCTCAAAGTTTACCACTAATAGACCAAGTCATATATTATTGACTCGCCATTACTCTGAATTTACATACATATTAGGTCTAGTTTACACAGGCGGTTATTTGAGATGGGGTTCGTTAAGCTATTATAGGTATATCAGCACAAATTGAGCTGGTGAAATATAATTATATAGTACTAGCAACGCACCCCGGCTTCGCACGGGTGTAAGTCTTGTTTTTTTTACACCTTGGGTTACATTATTGGAGTTTTAGTAAGGATCCCTGTGTTTTTTTTTAAATATAATACATCCTATGTCTCCCGGTGATAGTGTAGGTTCCCAACAGTGAAAGAATTTTTCAAATCGTTTCAGTAGTTTCGGAGCCTATTCAATGCAAACAAACAAATAAACAAACAATCAAATCGTTCATCTTTATAATATTAGTATAGACTAGCAATGCACCCCGGCTTCGCACGGGTGTAAGTCATATTTTTTTACACCTTTGGTTACATTATTGGAGTTTTAGAAAGGATCCCTATTTTTTGAATTTATAAGCCCACTACCAGTTGGCAGTGTACCCAACATGCTGGCGGCATTACCACGTTGAATGGCAATGCTAATGCGTTGAGCCAGACATTTTTTGTGGTCTTTAAATTTTTTTTTTTATAAAAAAATGTTATTGCTTATGCCTTGTTTCATGCTTGCACATCAGCGCCGGAGTAAAGTAGCTAATCCCCAAAAGGGTCCAAGAAACCCCAAAGTTCCGCATTGTTTCACATCCCTTACCTGTCGTTCTTAATATAACTTACTCTGCGACAGTCTGACCTTCCAATTATTTCGGGATTTCCCCTTTGGGTTTTGTTTCTGTGTTCGACATAATTTTATCATAGTTGAGGTTTATTCATAGACTTTTAATAAAATAGACCCAAAGCAGAAAGAGTTCACCTACTTTAGATTTATGTAGTCTATCTCAAGATGGATAAAACCTTCAACTAGCACGCCGCGTAATTCAGTTTGATCTCCGACGTACACAATAAACCGTACACAACCACCGTACCTATAGACGTCAATACAATAAACCGGCCAAGTGCGAGTCAGACTCGCGCACTGAGAGTTCTGTACCACCACAAAATACAAAAAGTAGTGCCAAAAGACAACATTACGCTCAGGTGGTACCCATCCAAATACCGACCGCGCCCGACGTTGCTTAACTTGGTGGTAAACATAATTGTTTTTTATTAATAATAGGCTTCCGTTTGACCGCCAACTTGCTTGATGTTAAGCGATGATGCGGTCTATGATGGAGCACGCTTGCCTAGAAGAAACCAATTCACTCATGATTTGAAGACACCCAGATGGTAAGTATCGGGGAACACCCATTCAGGTAGCGTATTCCACAGACTAGCAGTTCGCACAATAAATGTGGAATTAAAGCGCTCCGTATGGATTTTCGGTATATCTATACTAATATTATGAAGAGGAAAGATTTGATTGTTTGTTTGTTTGTTTGCATTGAATAGGCTCCGAAACCACTAAACCGATTTGAAAAATTCTTTTACTGTTGGGAAGCTACACTATCCCCGGGTAACATAGGCTATATTATATTTTCAAAAAAATAGGGATCCTTACTAAAAATCCAATAATATAACCCAAGGAGTAAACAAATAAGATTTACAATTTTAATTTTGCGCGTTTGACAGTTTTTAGACAGGACAACGTCTGCCAGGTCAGCTAGTCAACCATAAAGCGGTGACGATTCTTCGTACCCACTCTGGCAGTCCGATGGAAAAATGGGCAGGAGGGAATTAGATCATGCAGATCCGATGCACACTCTCCGAAATGTATCCGATAAAAAACTGATAGGCTAGCAACTTTGCGTCGATGCTCAATACTAATATAAGAAGCTTAAAAAGCTTTTCTCAAGCTTATAGGCACTTGGCTGATTCATCCCAAAAATATCACCGATTGACACTTAGTAATTGTTTATTTGTTATTATACTTTAGAGTGTGTACTATAATCGTGCCAAGTTTGACGCTTGGACGTATTACCGTTGTTACCTTAGAGCAAAATATACAAAAATACGTTTGAAAACCGTTTGTTGTTTGGGTATCCCCGGTTAGTTTTAATTTTTGACTTTTTTTTTGTTAATCCGCCGCTTGCTATCCATATACAACCGATAAAATGTAGATCGGACAGACAGACAGACAGTGTAGGCTTAGTAATAGGGTCCACCCTTTACACCCTTTGGCTGAATAATAAAATCTGTATTCTGTATTCTGTACGGAATCCTAAAAATTAAGAAATTTGAACACGAATGACAATTGTGCTAAGGCATAATATATTATAATATATCTACATAATAGGCATAGGCAGAATATCTATACTAATATTATAAAGAGGAAAGATTTGATTGTTTGTTTGTTTGCATTGAATAGGCTCTAAAACTATTGAACCGAATTGAAAAATTCTTTCACTGTTGGGAAGCTACACTATCCCCGGGTAACATAGCCTATATTATAAATATATCCAAAAAAGAAAAGGGGTCCTTACTAAAACTCCAATAATGTCTTTACTAAAACACAAGGTGTAAAAAAAGTTGATTTAAAATTTTGACTTTGCGTGTTTGACAGTTCTAAGACAGGACAACGTCTGTCAGGTCAGCTAGTATGATAATATATTGAATGATCTGAGGTTTACATTGTTAGTTAGTTAGCTATTCAGTTAGTTAATTATATAGTCTGTACTAATATTATAAAGAGGAAAGATTTGATTGTTTGTTTGTTTGTTTGCATTGAATAGGCTCCGAAACTACTGAACCGATTTGAAAAATTCTTTCACTGTTGTGAAGCTACACTATCCTCGGGTGACATAGGCTATAATATATACCCGTGCGAAGCTGGGGCGGACCGCTAGTTAGTTATAAGTGAATCTAATATGAAGCGTATAAACAGAAAATCTTAAATCAGTAAACTGAAATGAAATTTTCTCCACAATTCTTAAACCCGATATAATATGTGATATTTCTGCAAGCTGACATCTGCTTCCGGGTTTGACGTTTCAAAAAGTATTACTCCATATACGTTATGCATTTTTCTACATTAAAATTCGATATAAAGGAAATGAAACGAAACTGCGAAAAGTGATTTATGGAATATTCTTTGAAAATCATGTGTGAATCAAGAATGCAGTGTTATTACTGCGCTCGTAGCGTGACTGTGCTTACAGATCTTGATAAATCATCAAAGTAATGCACTCTTTTATGACCGAGCCAATAGATGTCTCAGATTCTAATTCGGTATGTTAAGTTTTTTATTTTTATTTTTTTTATATTTTTATTTCGTAGATAAGGCGTATTTTAAGAAACTAATTTGAATATTTTTGTTTTCTATTGAGTATTTATTTTACAATACTTTTTTGAAAATTGAAATTATGTGACGTCACCATATAGCACAAAATTTCGTTGCGTTGAGAAGTCTAAAAAAGCACCCCATATTGGCAGCCCTGAAAAAAACCAGACAGTCAAACCACAGAAATGAAAAAATATTCTATTCTGTGTGACGAACAGTGTGTCAAATGTAATATTTTTATTCTTAAAAGGCACAGAAAATAAAATGCTACACCGTGACGTCATTTAGAGGTCAATGAAAGTCGAAAGATTTCTTAGTTTTATGTTAAAATAAATGGCATCTTATCGTTTTAATGGGTCAGAGTAGAAAAATAAGGGTTAGTAACATAAAATCTCGAAATGGTTTTGGAATTGGCATAGGTATTTTTTTTTTAGCATACCGAATTGACCGAGTCAAGAGACTTACGTCTCAGATTCTAATGGCTAATGGGACAAGTCGTCATTTCGGCGCGCATTTTTTGTCGAGATACCTTGCGTATCGCTGATCCGATCTTCATGAAACTTTGTAGCCAAGTAGTTCATCATCATCATCATCATCAGCCCTGAGTGACTCACTGCTGGGTATTGGCCTCCCTTTGTTTATGCCACTCTCCCCGGTCTCTTGCAATTCGCATCCACTCGTTACCGGTATTTTTGATGTCGTCAGTCCACCTCATCCTCGGTTAGCCTGGGTTCCGCCAACCTAGTCTGGGCCACCACGCAGTTACTGCTGTACACCACCTCCCATCATTACGTCTGGCCACGTGTCCTGCCTAATTCCACTTAAGTTCCTTCACCCTTTTTACGACGTCTGCAATTAGTACATTTCAATAAAATTTTTGAATTCGAGTATGGGTAAAATTAGGTACCGAAAATGTATGGGTCGCTAGGTCACAGTTCGGGCGAACTATTCGTTTATTTTAATTTAATAATAGGCTTGCGTTTATCCGCTAACTCGCCTGATGGTAAGCGATGATACGGTATAAGATGGAGCACACTACTTGCCTAGACGAAACCATTTCACTCATGATTTGAAGACACCCAGATTGTAACTATTGCATGGGGAACTCTTCCGGCAGCGCATTCCACAGCCTAGCAGTTCGCACAATAAAAGCGCTTCGTAAGGTTTTCGTAATATCAATCATAAAGCGGTGTCGATTTTTCGCGCCCATACTCTGGCTGCCGATAAAAAAATGAACAGGCGGGAGTCACATCTTGCAGAACTTCAACTGTCTGTTATTGCATATGTGACCGCGAGTGGCATTAACAACTGAGCCTACCGCGGGTTCACAAGAATGTCTTGTTCTATAACATCCGCTTAGCCAAATCAGGGGCCTTCGGGCACTGAACACTTTATCAGTACAATACAGAAGAATCACTGCAAAATCATTTAAATAGCGACTCTTGCTACTACACAATAAAGTGCAATTCAGGACGTGCGAGCACTATCTGGACGCGGGTATATCCTAACTGCGATCAGAACCACCGGAGGATGGGCAGCAGCGTCCTATTAGGACATGGTAAACGTACTGCGATCACCAAGCCACCTACCAAGCGTGGGGGATTATGGTTACACACCTCTCTAGGAGGGAGGCCTTTGTTCATCACTGGATGTTTACTGACTGATGATGATGTTGTGACAGCTAACAACTAACCTACAGCTATATTAACGTAGAAGTTGCCTCTCTGTCTATCGCGTAACTCTTGTCGCGTTATCTCTGTCTATCGCGCGGTAGGTCCGACAAGTCGGTTACTTGTAGCTTCATACCTAAAGTGCGGAGTGCACCTGCCTGTTTCAGACCCAAATTTCTAGATAGCTGGTAGGTCTATACAAACTTATTTTATGAGCTTTCGACTTAGCACACCCTTTCCGTGGAACTCTGTCTAATAAACAATGCGTAGTACCCAACGAAATGTGACAAACCCTTATAAATACCAACTGTTGTTTACCAGACCCTAACCATACGATCTAAATTCGCATGACAACATAACAACATTTTATGAGCTTCCTATATTGAAATACTTTGTTTTGTTCTCGCAAAATTGGCCTTTATTAGCATGGTATATGTGATATTGTGACTGGGTTAACGATAATCTAATTTTTGTCGCAGATGAGAATCGACGGGTTTCACCCATAATGACACTTTGTAATCACGCTAAACTTGAAATAATTTTCTTTATCTCTACATATATCCCAGGGAGAATTATCACAATATGTTTTCTGTGTCATTTAATGCAGGTATGTGATTTTGCATGGGTGTCATTTCGCGTACCTATGTGACATTATGCGTTAATATGTTTGTATGCACCAAATTTGAATCAACATGCACAATAAATCAACATACTAGGCATGGGGTATCACTTTGCAGTTTAGGGTCGTTCGGCCGGCGCACCTTCCGGGCAGGCATACTGGCAAGGCAGTGGCCACTCTGCTCTCGCTCGACTCGCACGCTAGCAACATCGTGTGTAATTAAATATCTTTTCTCCGTAGCCAAAAAAAAAGAAAAAAAAAGCATCTTCTCTGTGACTATTGCAAAGAACAATGACTTCTAAACGATGTTATAATCCGTGTAAAAGACTCTGTTGTGCTTACGGGGTATATATAAAAGGAAGAACAAGGAATCGTTTTTTTTTAAGAAGACAACCCTAACGTTACACGTGCTGGGCCATGAGAGATAGAGCTACGTAATAGAAAGAGAGCGGCTCTCTAGGTGAATATAGTAAGCGGTATCCAGCGCTGTGCGAGTTGAATTGCTAATCAATTGTCTCATAGTTAGAGTCCATATTTATTTAAATTTCTTTGCGGAGTGAACTTTTGTAGGCCTAGCACGGGCCGTGGATAAATTGTCTACCCACTGTTTTTATCCCGCGGGAAAGAGACAAACGTATCTATATTCTAGCTTTGTTGCGTCTAGGCGTGGATAAAAACGGTGGAAAGACAATTTGTCCACGGCCCGTTCCAGGCCTGCTGGTGTACCTATTCTATGTTGCTAGTTCAGGTTGCCTTTAGGCCACTAAATTAGCTGATCTATTAAAATCCACGACTATATTTTCAAAGCTTCCCACAGCTTGGCACGTTCGAGTTTCAAATCGCAGCCGTGGGCAAATATCAAAAAAATACACAAGTTTAAGGCGTCATGGTTTTTAAATACTTAATAAGCCTAAGACCTTTGTAAACAGTTAAACAATAAAGTATAAAAATAAAAAAAATAAAAAAAAAAACGTTGGCTTCAAAATCCTATCTAAATAATTATCGCGTTGTTTCTATTTCGCGACAGATAATAAAATAGTTTGCCATACTTACTTACTCCTATTATGTCGTGTCGACAATAATTTTACTGCCATGCCCGTAAAATGATTAGCTAACACCACTTACAAATTGGATAATAATATTGTGTAAACGTTTTAATACCTAATGAGAAATGGTTTAACGAAAATTAACACGGCATTTTCAAAGAAATAATGTAATCTTTGACACGATATTTGTCATACACTTTTTAGGGTTCCGTACCCAAGGGAAAAACGGGACCCAATAGGGACCTAATCTGAATAGGATCCGAAACTACTGAACCGATTTGAAAAATTATTTCACTGTTGGGAAGCTACACTATCCCCGGGTAACATAGGCTATATTATATTTAAAAATATTTTTATTTTTGTAATGTAACCCAAGGTGTAAAAAAATGAGATTTACAGTTTTAACTTTGTGTGTTTGACAGTTCTAAGACAGGACAACGTCTGTCAGGTCAGCTATAATAATATATAGCCTATGACACCCGGGGATAGTGTAGCTTCCCAACGATGAATGAATTTTTCAAATCGGTTCAGTAGTTTTGGAGCCTATTCAATGCAAACAAACAAACAACCAATCTTGATTGATTGGTTGTTTGTTTGTCTTATTTTTTGGTTGTTTGTTTGTCGTTTGTTATCTATCCTCTTTATAATATTAGTATAGATATAGATAGATAACTATAGCTTTGTATTATGTTGTTCATTTCTGTGGTTCATTTCTATTAATGCCGTAAATATGGCCGTCATTAGAGTACCAAAATTGTCGTACGAGTTATTTACGACCGAGCCCTGTGGCTGACCCTAGTCGGGAGAAATGATAAATATCACGTCCACACCAGGGCCGTAAAACGTCGCAGACGAAAATTATGTTCTGTGGTGACTATGCCCTCATCATAATTAGATAAAAGTTGTCTAAGATATTTCTGTAATTTATTTTTTTACCCGATAACGGAAGGCAATGTTAACTATCTATTTTAAGGTTCCATACCCAACGGGTGAAAACTGGACCCTATTACTAAGCTTACGCTGTCTGTCTCTTTGTCTGTCTGACCTACATTTTAACCCCTGTATCTTTATTTATTATTATTTCATAGTTAATCCGCCGTAACATTAGAAATTCTGTGGAAATTTCAACTGACTATCTATTACGGTTCGAAAGATACAGTCGATTACAGTCGTTAAGAGGTTGGATGGACAGACAGATAGCGTAGGCTTAGTAATAGGGTCCCGTTTACATCCTTTGGCTACGGAACCCTAAAAACGGGTATTTATATTTTTTATGAAAAAAAAACTCAGGGTCACACAGCGGGCAATGGCGAGAGCTATGCACGGAGTTTCTTTGCGCGATCCGAAACGTGGATATTCGCCAAAGAACCAGAGTCACCGACATAGCTGTTAAAATTTCCTAGTTGAAGTGACAATGGGCACGAAGAACCGATAACCGATGGGGAAGAAATGTTCTCGAGTGGAGACCACGAACCGGAAGACGCAGCGTAGGTAGGCCTCCCACTAGATGGGCCGACGACATTGTGATAGTCGCGGGCATCTAGTTGCAGGTTGGCAGGTTGTCGTTCAGTGAGGCCTATATTCAGCAGTGGACGTCTTCTGGCTGATGATGATGATGATGATGATGATATTTTTAATGAGCGTGACACTCCAATAAAAGTAATAGTGCATATCTATGTACTAACTGCTGCTACGGTAACCTAACATGAAAATCATTGCAAACCTAATCTCCAAAGAGATAAAAAGATGACCCTTCAAAGTCACGTCTGAAGTTACCAAATGATTACCAACTTGTGATGTAACGTCTAAGTTGGGATATCAATCATTTCAGTATAATGTTAGGAACTAAAGTGTCTGCACTTTTTGAAGGATCGTATTTTTCTATTTCCTTTAGAGAGGTTTTTTGCATATCTAGTGCATTTATCAGTGTCGAGCATTGAAATATCTTCCGAAAACAACAGTCAAATACAATAAGTAAGTCAGATACATCGAGATACAATCCCTATAGAGACACAAACATGCAATAAACCAGCCAAGTGCGAGTCGGGCTCGCGCACTGAGAGTTGCCTACCACCACAAAATACAATAAGGTCGTCCAAGTAACTGAGTTATTATATCTCCTTCCAAAATAGTCGAAGCAATTGCTACGCAACGAAAGTTAATTATTTTGCTACAGGCGCTCGAGTATAACACAACTAGCTGACCTGACAGACGTTGTCCTGTCTTAGAACTGTCAAACACGCAAAGTTAAAATTGAAATTCTTATTTTTTACACCTTGGGTTACATTATTGAAGTTTTAGAAAGGATCCCTATTTTTTTGAAAATATAATATAGCCTATGTTACCCGGGGATAGTGTAGCTTCCCAACAGTGAAAGAATTTTTCAAATCGGTTCAGTAGTTTCGGAGCCTATTCATTGCAAACAAACAAACAAACAATCAAATCTTTCCTCCTTATAATATTAGTATAGATTATAACTTGGTAATGAACAGAAATTTGTCACTGACCCGCACTTGACCATTATTTATTATTTATTGTTATACTTTAGAGTGTGTACTAAAATCATGCCAAGTTTGACGCTTGTACGTATTACCGTTTTTACATTAGAGCTAATACAAAAATACGTAAAAATATACGTTTTTTGTATGGAAACACACCCCTGTTGTTTTTAATTTTTGACTTTATTATTATTTCTTAGTTAATCCGCTATAATATTACATATTCCATGAAAATTTAAACTAGGTATCTATTACGGTTCGAAAGATACAGCCGTTTAAAGGTACGACGTACGGACAGACATCGTAGGCTTAGTAATAGGGTCCCGTTTTAACTCTTTGGGTACGGAACCCTAAAAACTAAACTCATCTTCTAAAACAATATTTCAAAACCATTCAATTTTCCAAAACAAATATTTATTTAACAAATTGTTCCCAAGTCGGAACCTTTTTGGCATAATTAGACACTTTATAAGCTTTTGTAATATGCTCATATTTTCAAATAAGTACTTCGGAAACATTAATATGAATTATACATGGTTTTAAATAATATCAAACAGTTGGCCAGCTCATTTTTTAGCTTAAATATTTATGATTGCAAATTTATTTTTTCGGCTTTCAGGACATTTTCGGCTTAAAATTGTTGTGTGACTCTTTTACCGTGACGGAAAAAATTGGGTAAACCTAGAGTAAATTTTCAGATTTTATAATTAAAAAAAATCTTCTATTATAGACGACAGATTAATTTGCGGTATTTATTTAAAAAATAAAACAGACAATTCTATGCATTTTCATGGCTAGAGTGAATAGATTTCTTCTAGATCAACATGTTCCATCCTCGGCTACATCGTCGGTTACCATCAGACAAGTTAGTGAACAAAAGTAGCTCTATCTATACTCCATACTAATATTATAAAGAGGAAAGATTTGTATGTAAGTATGTTTGTAACGAATTGGCTCAAAAAGTACTGGACCGATTTGGAAAATTCTTTCACTGTTGGGAAGCTACACTATCCCCGGGTGACATAGGCTATAATCTATACCCGTGCGAAGCTGGGGCGGACCGCTAGTTTTAAATAAAATAAAACCAGCCAATTGGGTTTCGCACCACCACATAACTTGTTAGGTACTAACGTACAATCCAATTTGTTGTTATACTTTAGTGTTTACTATAATCATGCCAAGTTTGACGTATTACCGTTTTTACATTAGAGCAATTACAAAAATGTGCAAGTTGATATGGCAATAGGCAGTCTACATCGCTCGAAGAACCGATAACCGATGGGGAAGAAAGGTTCTGGAGTGGAGACCACGAACCGGAAGACGCAGCGTAGGGAGGCCTCCCACTAGATGGACCAACGACATTGTGAGAGGTGCGGGCATCCAGTGGATGCAAAAGGCAGGTTGTCGTTCAGTGTGGGGGCTAAAGGGGGAGGCCTATGTTCAGTAGTGGACGTCTTCCGGCTGATGATGATGATGATAAATTACAAAAATATGTAAAAAAAATATACGTTTGTTACCCACCCCCTTTTGTTCTTACTTATTGACTTTTTTATAATGTTTTTGTTAATTCGCCGTAAAATTATAACATTCTATGAAAATTTCAACTGGCTATCTATTTCGGTTCAAAAAACACAGCCGTTATATATACGGTAAAAATAAAGATAGGACAAACGGACGGACGGATGAACAGGCAGAGAGACAGAAACAGACATCGGGCTTAGTAATGGGGTTCAGTTTTTACCCTTTGGGTACGGAACCCTACACACAGACAATTCTAGGCATCTAAATAATAAATCATAAACGTGTTCCATCCTCGGCCACATCGTCGCTTACCATCAGGCGAGTTGGAGGCTCAACGAAGATAGCCCTATATTTAAAAAAGGTGATGAAACCTTAAAATGTTTGTTGTAACCTTTGTTTTCATCTCAGAGATAGGTATAACTAACTTTCCTCTTCCTGTATTGTGAATAACTAAGTAAATTCGTTTAAGTTAACAAAATTATAGTCAAGCATAATAAAAGTCACGTACCCTGGAGTCCGTGGAGTTGCATTTAAAAAAGAAAAAAAAAAAAGAAAAAAAAAAAAAAAAACTTAAAATGTGAATAAATTTCAAATTATTCTGTGCACGTACTTCAAGCATACTTCAAGATATAAAAACATACATATTGGTATGAAAACTTCAGCAGGTTCTGTAACTTTGAGTCTTTTAAATATTTATAAGGCAATTTAACTTGAGTCTAAGCTTGGCGTGTTACAACACTCATATAAATTAACGATAAGAAGGCGGTAGGTTTTTAAATCAACAAGTGCTGTCTGAAATTAGGACCGACATGGATTAATGCGTGTTACAAATTTTTGAAGATAAAAATCACTGATTATTAAACGTTTAATATTTTTTACTAATCTATACTAATATTATAAAGAGGAAAGAAATGATTGTTTGTTTGTTTGTTTGCATTGAATAGGCTCCGATACTACTGAACCCATTAAAATTCTTTCACTGTTGGGAAGCTACACTATCCCCAGGTAACATAGGCTATATTATATTTTCAAAAAAAATAAGGATCTCTACTAAAACTCCAATAATATAACCCAAGGTGTAAAAAAATAAGATTTACAATTTTGACTTTGCGTGTTTGACAGTTCTAAGACAGGACAACGTCTGTCAGGTCTGCTAGTATTATTATAAAGAGGAAAGATTTGATTGTTTGTTTGTTTGCATTGAATAGGCTCCGAAACTACTGAACCGATTTGAAAAATTCTTTCACTGTTGGGAAGCCACACTATCGCCGGATGACATCACTACCTAGTATAAAATAAAGTTGCTTCTCGCTGTCTGTCCGTCCCTATGTATGCTTAGATCTATAAAACTACGCAACAGATTTTGATGCGGTTTTCGCCATCAGTTAGATAATTTTTTACGGAAGGTTTATATATGTAATAAACGCCCCGCCCTGGCTTCGCACGTAAGTTAAACCCGTGCGAAGCCGGGCGGGCGGGTCACTAGTAAGCTATATTATATTTAAAAAAATAAGGATCCTTTCTAAAACTCCAATAATATAACCCAAAGTGTAAAAAAAACTTACACCCGTGCGAAGCGGTGCGTTGCTAGTTATCAATAAGTTCACCTATGGATTAGTCAAAGAGAGAGCTCGTAAGGAGCCATTCTTTGTTAAAACCTAATTGGTTAAACAATTTTACGGAAAGCACAATGACGTTTGAGTTCGAACGTCTTTTTGTTACAGTTTTATCCAGAAAAGTTATTATCAGAAAATGTCCATAAAGAAGGATTTGCGTAGTGAAACACAATCGAGCGGTACAAGACTGGTTTATTTTCCAAACATGAGGGTGGACGAATGTTTTATGATTACCCACAAATACCCAACACCTCCTTATCTAATTTACAACAAAATGTAGTAATTAAATGTACCTAACTAAGTGATATGAGAAAACACAATTTTAAACCTAAAAATACATTTTATAAGACTTGTGCTGACGCGGGCGCAAGCGAGACCGCGGCTGAGGAGTGTTTGGCGCAGGAGAGGAGCAAGCCATCTCAAATGTATCGTCCTCAGGCGAGGCGACACCCTCAGAAATTACACAAGATTTAGGACTAAGCTTAGGGCTACTAACAACGCCGCTTGAGGTCGCCACAGCGCCGCCGTCATTGACACCATTGTTTACAATAATAGTTTCGCTATCGCTTGCCGTGACTATAGGAGTAGCCGATAGTGAAAAACGCTTAATTGGTTTAGGTATCAGCATCTGATCAATATGCCGTTTAACAGAATTAGCATTAGGTAACATAATTGAGAAAGAATTGGGTCCTACACGGTTCTGTATCTGCCCTTCCACCCATTTATCGCTATTTTTACCGTAATTATTCGCGAAGATAAATTGAAACTATCGATTTTTCCAAACGGCATGGTTTTAAATACGCTAAAACTAATTTTAATCGTCGCCAGAAGGATTTGCGTAGTGAAACACAATCGAGCGGTACAAGACTGGTTTATTTTCCAAACATGAGGGTGGACGAATGTTTTATGATTACCCACAAATACCCAACACATAATAATTTTGTATTTTTTAAATATCCTACCAGCATGGCAAGTTACAAGTTTCTATGCCTTATATTTTAGAAATACAGGGGGCAACTCTTTGCGACTATGGCAAGCTATATTTCAAAATTGGCCTTTTGGAAAAACTCAGAGTCACACCGCGGGCAATGGAGAGAGCTATGCTCGGAGTTTCTTTGCGCGATAGAATCCGAAACGTGGATATTCGCCAAAGAACCAGAGTTACCGACATAGCTGTTAAAATTTGCAAGTTGAAGTGGCAATGGGCAGGCCACGTCGCTCGAAGAACCGATAACCGATGGGGAAGAAAAGTTCTGGAGTGGAGAACACGAACCGGAAGACGCAGCGTAGGTAGGCCTCCCACTAGATGGACTGACGACAATGCGAGAGTTGCGGGCATGCAAAAGGAAGGCTGTCGTTCAGTATGGAGGTTAAAGGGGAGGCAGTGGGCGTCTTCTGGCTGATGATGATGATGATGATGATGATATTTCACAAAGTATTACACTAAACTTAATTAATAAGTGATGTATGATTCCTTACTTTCATTTTAAAATACCTATTCAATAATACCACAGCTAGGGGCTGCCGCAAAAAAAAACATCCCCTATTCACATGTACTAGAGCAGAGGTATCCAACAAGATTTTGTGGCGGGCCGGATTTATTAACTTTCCGATATACACGTCCACGTTTTCGCCGAGTCGTATTGTGATCTATCGAAGTAATTTTTTTAAGAACAGCCTTTTTCTATTTTACAAACATTTGACGCGTCGTTCTTTACAAAATTTACCCAACCAGCTTTTGACTCGTTCGCGGGCCGGATTAGGAACCTTGGCGGGCCGCATTGTGGCCCGCGGGCCGTATGTTGGACACCCCTGTACTAGAGCTACAAATAAAATGCATTTTTTTATACTTTTAAAATTGAAATCTTTACTACAACTGTAACTGTGCTCAGTTTCATGCTTTAACCATATTAACCAAAGTTAGAATGCTTAAAAAATTTGGACTGACAGACAGAAAGGACTATCTTATAAGGTTTCCTTGTTATTACAACGGACCGTAAAATGGTATATTTTTTAAGTTATGCTGGATACATATGTGTGAAAACCCGGCGCTGAGTTTTGTAGCCCTTAAAATATATTATGGGAAAATGGCACTACAATATTAAATACAGCATACTCTCTCTTGGCTTATATTTTATTTAAGCGCCAATCTGCTTTAGATGTGATAAGCAGGCCGCGCTGTTATAAGTGAGCGTCTCTAGAGACGCATAATGTTAAGTTATATGATTATTAACGGGACATTTACCGTGACTAGGTTCTGGAGCTCCCGATATTTTGACATAGTTACATGCACAAAAAAGAAAAATAAACCGGCCAAGAGCGAGTCGGGCTCGTGCACTGAGGGTTCCGTACCACAAAATACAATAAAACTGACTTTAAAATTAGTAATATATGGCATTTTGATTCGGTGAGACGAATGATAAGGTCATTTGAGTAGCAAAATACGTTGCTTAAATTGGTAATAAACAGAAAATTTTCACCGACTAGCACTTGGCCATTATTTATTATTTTTATTATTTATTTTATTATTTGTTATTATATTTATTATTTATTTATTTCCATTATTTATGTTGTTATACTTTAGAGTTTGTACTATAATCATGCCAAATTTGACGCTTGTAAATATCACCATTGTTACATTAGAGCTAATACAAAAATACGTAATAAAATACGTTAGTTGTATAGGGCCCCCCTTTCGTTTTTACTTTTTGACTTTTTTATTATTTCTCAGATAATCCGCTGTAACATTACATATTTTGTGAAAATTTCAACTAGCTATCTATTATGGTTCGAAAGATACAGCTGTTTAAAGGTAGGACAGCGGACAGACAGACAGACAGACATCGTAGGCTTAGCAATAGGACCCCATTTTTCCCTTTGGGTACGAAACCGTATTTTTTTTAATTTATTTTCTGTAGTAATATTTTATAATATGCAACATGTCTCGGGAATGCGAGACATGATGGAGAAATGAAATTGAATTCCCGGGAATGGTTCCGGGTGGTGAGAAAAAAAGGTCAAAGTTTTTATGCCATAAGTGGCAAACAAGCTAACGGGCCGCCTGATGGTAAACGATCACGACAATGTCTTAGTTATTTAGTGCTATCTAGTGACAGTCGTCTTTGTTGAACAATAATAATCGATTATAATTTTCTAACAATATAAAAAAAACAACCCAATCAACACAATATCTCATGTCAAAAAAACAATTCTAAATTGGCGGAGAAATCGAGTAACAAACACAAAAAAAAAAAAAAAAAAAAAACTGTCGAATTGAAAACTCCTTTTTGAAATCGGTAAAAAAAGGATCATCAAAAAACAATTCTAAATTGGCGGAGTAATCGCGTAACAAACATACAGTCGAATTGATAACCTCCTTCTTTTTAAAAGATGTGAGTTGTATAGTTGTATACCTACGATATATTATGAAGAGGGAGGCATGTATTCAGCCACAGAAAAGAGAAGTAAATAAAACGGAAATGAGAAGGTAAAATCTGTCGCCTGGCATTATGACAGAACCTTGTTTGAACATTCTTATTTAGATTAACGCGTCGAACTCCGCATCCAAAGAATTGGACCATACCTTTTTGGGTTAGGTCTCAAAGTTAAAGTCAAAGTCAAATCATTCATTGCACATTATGCTAAATAGGTGAAACTTATCTAAACATAATGACCCAATTAGGGTATGGCAATTTATATATAATTATATGGTGCAGAAATAGGGAACGGCCCGATCTGTTTTATAATGTTTTGTCGTTAAGATAATTTTCAACGGAATAATAACACTTTCTAATTAATATGTTTTTAAGATTCTTCGTAAAAGTTCTTTGTCGGCTTCACATTTGCTAACTGATTTTGAATAACTGACGTTTCGTTTACATGGGTGCAACTGGCTACAACAAATTACTTACAAAAATGCCTTGAAAGCCGATCTAATTAACACAAAAAAAACGGCGAAATTGCGTATTTATACATTGTTTAATTGATAATATTATAATACTAGATAGCCCGTTGGCCCAGTTGGTAGTGAACCTGCCTTTTGCGCTTTGGGATGTGGGACGTGGGTTCGATTCCCACCTAGGACAAACATTTATGTGATGAATGTTCATCACCCAGATATTAAAATTTGTGTTTGTGTTATATCTGGCTGTTATGAATATATTTAAGTATGTATTTCAAATCATAAATGTATGTATATCAGTCTCTGGCAGCCATATCACAAGCTTTGCTCAGTTTGGGGTCAGATGAACGTGTGTGCAAAAATTTCCCGAATATTTATTTATAATATTTTACTGTAGTATTTGGGCTAGCAGCTATATTACTTACCAAACCTAGCAAAAGTGATCTCACGGTATTCATTTGGACTTAACTGTCCGACCTAAAAAATCTTGGTTCATAATATATTCCTCAGTAGTTAGAATAAGCATCGAAAACGACTAATAGTCAATTTCGGAATATTGTCCCAAAGCTTTGAAACAATATTTCTAAACTGACTGGTAACAACGTTGGTTGGTTAAATTTTTATAAATTGTTCACCTTATTTCATTAATATATTTTAGTAATGACTGGAAATTATTATTAATACAATATTTTTGACTAAACTGTATACCAATGTGAGTTTTTTTTTTAAATACAGCATTTATTCGTAACTTTGGACAGTAAAAACACCGTAGAAAAATTAGGTCGATTAAAATGTACTTAGATGTGCTCTACAAAACTATTTTAAGGTTATTTAAATATACAGAAATACATCTTAAACCTAAACACAAAAATATGTATACAAACCTTGGTTACATAACAACAAAACGTTGTTATCCGATCACACTTTCAAACATAACAACAATCCAACAATTCAACACATCACAGTACAACAATATTGCTTTCATTAACGAAGAAAAGAAGTTTTTTTTAAGAGAGATAGAGAGTGAGCGAGAAGGAAGAGCGGCGTGCTCTCTCTACGGCATCTAGAGAGTGACTGGAGCGTCTCTCGTAGCGGTCTCGTAGCTGCGCGTAGCATATCTCGTAGCGGTCTCGTGCTGCGCGCAGCATGTCTCGTAGCGTCGCAGTTATGCGAAACGATATTTTTATTTAAATTGAGGTAAAGTTTAAGTGGATTTTCAAAGTTGGGGTTGAAATTAGGATGTTTTTATCTTTGGACAGTATTTATATACTACCGCGGAGATAGCTATTTACTTTGTATGTGTGTAGTTATTGCGTCTATTTGTAAATAGATGCGGCGCTGGGAAGATATTAATACTCTACGACTTGGAAGGGAATGGATGAGAATAGTAAGAGACAGGAAACTATGGGCAAAACTGGCGGAGGCCTACGTCAATGAGGCGATTGTCATTTGAGTCATGTGTACATGACTCAAATGTTAAATTAATATTGCATGACAGACATATTGTGTGTAAAATTAGACGAATGCCGCGGTGTTGACTATTACCCATTATTTTCCTTTAAATCTATACTAATATTATAAAGAGGACATATTTGTATGTATGTTTGTAAAAAATTGGCTCAAAAAGTACTGGACCGATTTTAAAAATTCTTTCACCATTTGAATGCTATCACTGATTAATATAGGCTATTTTAATAGGCTATACCCGTGCGAAGCCGGGGCGGACCGCGGTCCTTTAATAAAAATAATAATATATTAATAAGTTATTAAATTAATAAAAGTAATATTATGATAAGCAAAATTAAAATAGGATAATAGTATATTTATTAAAAACTAATATTATTGAAAAATTATAAAACAGAAAATTTACGAAATCTTAAATTAATAACTAAAAACTAAATGTAAACAAACTAACTACTAATAAAATTTTGAAAAATAGTCAATTGTATAAAAATTTATATGAGATGAAAACATAAATTTTAATTATAATAATGTCAAAAGCATATCCATCAGTAAATAATTAAATTAAAAGAAATTAAACACAATATCATGATAAGCAAAATTAAAATTAGAAAAATACTTAATTGTTTAAAATTGATATCAGATTAAAATATAAATAGCTAGCGGTCCACCCTGGCTTCGCACAGGTATTGATTATAGCCTACAAATTATTTTACCTGTTTGTCCTGTGATTATTTAATGAAATAAATAAATAGATCGCTTAAAAATACTTTATTATTTTAAATTTACAAAAAAAAAAAAAATTATAATAATCGAAACAGGTTCAATACTTGAAATATCGTGTTATTTTTGTATTATTAATTAACAGATATACATTTTGTATAATCTATACTAATACTAATATTATAAAGAGGTAAAATTTGATTGTTTGTTTGTTTGTTTGCATTGAATAGGCTCCGAAACTACTGAACCGATTTGAATAATTCTTTCACTGTTGGGAAGCTACACTATCCCCGGGTGACATAGGCTATAATCTATACCCGTGCGAAGCTGGGGCGGACCGCTAGTATTATAGTATAGAGGAAAGATTTGATCGTTTGTTTGTTTGCATTGAATAGGCTCCGAAACTACTGGACCGATTTGAAAAATTCTTTCACTGTTGGGAAGCTACACTATCCCCGGGTGACATAGGCTATAATCTATACCCGTGCGAAGCTGGGGCGGACCGCTAGTATTATAGTATAGAGGAAAGATTTGATCGTTTGTTTGTTTGCATTGAATAGGCTCCGAAACTACTGGACCGATTTGAAAAATTCTTTCACTGTTGGGATGCTACACTATCCCCGGGTGACATAGGCTATAATCTATACCCGTGCGAAGCTGGGGCGGACCGCTAGTATTATAGTATAGAGGAAAGATTTGATCGTTTGTTTGTTTGCATTGAATAGGCTCCGAAACTACTGGACCGGTTTGAAAAATTCTTTCACTGTTGGGAGGCTATACTATCCCCGGGTAACATGCTATATAATATTTTCAAAAAATTAGGGATCCTTGCTAAAACTCCAATAATACCCATTATTGGAGTTTTAGTAAGTACCTAGATACGTATATAATTTGCTAAACTATTACTAGATATGTTTAGGATACTTTCAAAGAAAGGGTCTATTTTATTTATATTACACGGGAATTACCAAGCCAAGCGAGACGCAGCCGCGCGCGCGCATTCACCTTGGAAAAGACCGCCTAATGCGGTTGAAACTATAGTCGGAGTGACCGGCTTAATCTTACGTGAGTAATTCCCGTGTAATATAAATAAAATGTGTGATTACCACGTCAGTTTCTATAAAAACAAAAAAAAAAAAAAAAACAACATACAGACGAATTGATAACCTCCTCCTTTTCGAAGTTGGTTAAAAAGGGTATATTATCTATGCCTCTCTATATGTGAAAAGGTTCATCTGAGGGTCGAACTACGTATGTGATTGAAGGCAGATCTAATAATAATGATTAATCTTGTCTTTGAAGGGAATATTGCTTAGTTGTTATCTGGTGATAGAAACGATGAAATGCTGTGGTAACAAGAACCAATTAATAAAACAAGCCAAGTGCGAGTCGGCGGTTATAAAAGCAACATTAATGGCGTCATTTTTTTTCTGGAGCCAGGCGAGTTCTGAAATCTTTCTTTGTATCATGTTTGTTAAAATCAGAGAATAAAAACATAAATCATAGTTTCGTAATCGTATTTTTGGGATATGCGTGTGGAAGAATAATAGATGGCTGAATCTTTGGAGCGTATTTATTGGCCGGATAAATTGTGCCGCGGGACATGGGCTTCGCGCCGTAGTTGAGTAGCGACTGGAGTGCGCAGGCGACACTAGCCGGCAACGACGATGGCCGGCGCGCGCTAGCTAACGGTAAATCGAGATAGTAGGAGCGCGCGCGCGGCGATGCTCGTGTGTAATATAATATATTATTTTGTTTGGTGTGATGAATGTATGAAATGTAATGTATGTGAGTTATGTGTGTTTAAGTGTAATTCTATACTTAACTAGATATGAAATAATATATAATAAATGATTTGAATAGTGTAAATAGATAGATAGAATAAATTAATAAAATATATAATAGGTTACCTACATCACTCCCTTCCAGAGACCGACTTAGGGCGTATAATAATCGGGAAAGTGAACTCTTCTCCCCGATCGTGTAACTCTCACTGGAGGAGTCTGTGGTGTTGGCTGTGGAGGGTCTGGAGGTGGTATGTCGCGTCGGAGTGAAGGTGTCTCGGCGGACAGTATATAGGCTGGTTTAAGGCGGTCTATGCTTACCGTCACGTCTTTGTTCCTGACACGAATCATAAAAGTTTTTGCACTCCGCTTGAGCACTTCGTATGGGCCAGTGTACGCTGGCTGGAGTGAGCCACGTAGCACTTCTTCCCTCAGGAATACGTGACTACATGTGGCGAGCTCTTTAAATACGAAGGCTCTGGGCTTAGTGTGGTGCTGGGGTGGGACTGGACGTATGTTCTCGGCAAAAGATTTCATACGAGCTGAGAAATCGGTGATGTCGGTGGTATAATGGGCAACATCGTGGCCGAAAAATTCGCCAGGTAGACGTAGCGGCTCACCGTACACCAGCTCAGCTGATGATGTTTGGAGGTCTTCTTTGAAGGCACTCCTTATGCCGAGAAGCACGAGTGGAAGTGACTCGATCCAGTTGGTGTCAGCGTGGCAGGTAATTGCTGCCTTCAGCTGCCGGTGGAAACGTTCGACCAAGCCATTACACTGGGGATGGTAACTCGTCGTCCTACGGTGATCGAAACCGATGGACTTGGACAGCTGCTGAAACAGTGCCGACTGGAATTGTCCGCCTCGATCGGTTACGATCTCGGTAGGACAACCGTATCGGGCCACCCAGCAAGTAATAAACGCTTTGGCCACTGTTTCGGCGGTGATATCGGTAATAGGCACAACTTCCGGCCATCGCGTAAAGCGATCGACGGCTGTGAGGCAGTACCGATAATCACCAGCGGGTGGTAACGGGCCGATCAAGTCTAAATGGACACATTTGAAACGCGCTGAAGGTACATCGTGCGTACCTAAAGGTGAGGCAACGTGTCTTGTGACCTTCGAGCGCTGGCAAGTCAAACATGCTTTAGCCCATTCTCGGCAGTTCTTACGCATCAGTGGCCAAACGAAGCGTTGTGCAACGAGCTTGGCCGTGGCGTTGGCACCGGGGTGGCTGAGTGAGTGGAGGCAGTTGAATACCTGCTGACGCAGTTGTTGCGGGACGAAAGGCCTGGGTGTCGGTGTACTGACGTCGCAGTACAATACTGCACGACTCCCGGGTACGCTCGTCTTTGTTAGGCGAAGCGAGGTATCGCCTTTGAGGTGATCTTCGAGATCTTGATCAGTGGCTTGGAGCTCAGCCATCACTTCTAGATCGACGGGCATCTGCAGTTCATCAACGCGCGACAGTGTATCGGCAACCAAGTTGTCCTTGCCGGCGATGAAAACGATGTCGGTGGTGAACTGCGAGATGAAGTCGAGGTGTCTATACTGACGAGGCGAGCAGTTACTTTTCCGCTCGTGGAAAGCGTAACACAGCGGCTTGTGGTCAGTATAGATCGTGAAGTGAGTGGCTTCTAGCATGTGCCGAAAGTATTTAATGCTCTCGTAAATGGCAAGGAGCTCGCGGTCGTACGGAGAGTACTTTGTTTGCGAGGGGCTCAACTTGCGAGAGAAAAATGCTAGCGGCTGCCAGTCTCCATCCTTCTGCTGTTGTAGGACCCCACCTATCGCCGTATCAGAGGCGTCAGTGACAAGTCCTAACTTAGCCTGACTGTCAGGATGAGCCAGGAGAGCTGCGTCGCATAGGCTCTTCTTGCAGTCCTCGAACGCTTGTAATGAATCGCCCTGTATGACGACTGGATGGGAAGCTTTAACCGAACCGGTGAGCAAGGCATTCAGAGGAGCTTGAATCTGAGCGGCTTTAGGCAAAAATCGCCTGTAAAAATTTACCATCCCCAAAAATCGTCGGAGTTCTCGGACGGTTTTTGGTGGGGGGAAATTGGAGATTGCCTCTACCTTGCTTTCCAGTGGTTTGGTGCCCTTTTCAGAGATATGATACCCGAGAAATGTTACCTCAGATGCACCGAAGACACACTTGGCGGTGTTGATAAGTACGCCGTAGTTTTTCATACGGGTAAAAAGTTGGCGCAGGTGGTCTTCGTGATCACGTGACGTTTTGCTATAGACTAAAAAATCATCAAGATAAGGATAACAGAAGTCGAGTCCACGCGTCATTTCGTCTACAAATCTCTGAAAAGTTTGTCCTGCGTTCCTAAGTCCAAAAGTCATAAAAGGAAATTCGTACAATCCGAAGGGTGTGGTGATCGCAGTTTTGGGTATGTCCTGTCCCTCAACTGGTAATTGATTATAGGCCTTAACTAAATCGATAACCGAAAAAAAATTACAACCGGACAAACTGTGTGAAAAATCTTGTATGTGTTTTATCGGGTACTGATCGGGTATTGTTCTCGCGTTGAGTTGCCTATAATCCCCACATGGACGCCACCCATTATCTTTCTTTGAAACAAGATGGAGAGGAGATGCCCACGGACTGTCAGACGGTCGTGCCGTCCCGTTATTCAACATGGCTTCGAATTCTTGCTTTGCGATTTTTAATTTATCGGGAGCGAGTCGGCGTGGAGAGGATGATACAGGTGGGCCTGGTGTAGTGCGAATGTGGTGTGTAGTGTGGTGTTTGAAAACACCCGGAGTACCAGCGGGGCGTGTTATCTCCGGATATTCAGCTAAAATTTTGTGATACCTGCTGTCACCACCAGTCGCTACTTTCACACTTGAAACAAGCTTATTACTAATATATATACATGCTACAGTGCTAACATTAGTGAGGCTATCGATAAGTTTTTGTTGGCTGACGTCAACGATGAGGCGGTAATGTGAAAGAAAATCCACGCCTATGATAGCTTTCGTGACGTCAGCAACAATAAAGCGCCACGGAAAATTACGGCGTAGGCCTAAATTCAAATTTAATTCAATATAGCCAAACGTGTCAATAGCCGAGCCATTGGCAGCACTGAGCTGATACGCAGTTTTGGCGCGGCGCTCACGAAGCGCGGAAACAGGGTAAACACAAATGTCACTACCAGTGTCGATGAGTATTTCCATGTTGGTCACGCGATCCGTGATGAACAGGCGACCCGTTGAGCTGCGGCGGTCGTCTGTCGCCATCACTGACCGCCCGTCGCGTTTCCCGTCGCCTTAAAATCACAGGGTTTCACGCACCTGTGCGCCTTGGCCCCGTGCTTACTGTGGTACCAACAGATGGGGTACCTTCGGTAGTTTGATTGCGACCGGTGAGACGCGGATCGGTCGCGTTGGCCTCTGCCCCGTTCTTGAGATCGCGGTCGGTGCTGGGACTGAGATGTTAATGCGCTCACCTGTCGCGTGAGTTCGGCTACCTGTCGCGCTAACTCCTCGATCGGCGAAGCTGATGCTGCTGGTCCTGAAGTGGTCGCGACCTGGTGCGCCGGCGTCGCGATGTCGTGGACGCGGTCGGCAAGGTCAGCGAGTGCATCCAGGGTCAACGTGGATTGTGACGCGATGATTGGCTGCATTGACGGAGGTAGCCGGCTGGTCCAGATCGTCTGCAGGAACTCCTCTGGTATTTCTGGGCCAGCGAGGTGTTGCAGGTGGCGCAGGAACTGTGACGGCTTGCGGGTTCCGAGTTGTTCGTGAGTGAGCAGCTGTTTTACTTTGTTCTCGCGGGACGCCGACAGTCTCTTGATAAGCTCGTCCTTCAACCGCTTGTAGTTCGGAGGACCGGTGAGGATGTCTTCGATCTCTGCGGCGTACTGGCGATCAAGCGTGGCCAAAATGTGATAAAATTTGGCCGTCTCGTCCGTCACTCTTGCGATGGCAAACTGTCCCTCCACTTGCGCGAACCAGATGGCAGGTTTTTCAGGCCAAAATGGAGGGATTTTGACTTGGTACGGCGGTGGCGGCGTACTCGACGTTATAGGTACGACGGGAGACGCCATCTTGAGTCTGCGGCGTGGTCGCGTATCGACATTAACTTGCGTATCTTCCGTGTTGGATCCACTTGATGTTGTCGGGTCTGCTCCTGTTTTCTGTTCAGCCATCACGTCGGGGTCACCAGTTTGGGATATGCGTGTGGAAGAATAATAGATGGCTGAATCTTTGGAGCGTATTTATTGGCCGGATAAATTGTGCCGCGGGACATGGGCTTCGCGCCGTAGTTGAGTAGCGACTGGAGTGCGCAGGCGACACTAGCCGTCAACGACGATGGCCGGCGCGCGCTAGCTAACGGTAAATCGAGATAGTAGGAGCGCGCGCGCGGCGATGCTCGTGTGTAATATAATATATTATTTTGTTTGGTGTGATGAATGTATGAAATGTAATGTATGTGAGTTATGTGTGTTTAAGTGTAATTCTATACTTAACTAGATATGAAATAATATATAATAAATGATTTGAATAGTGTAAATAGATAGATAGAATAAATTAATAAAATATATAATAGGTTACCTACAGTATTTAAAAACCATGGACAAATTACTTACTTTGTTCTTATAATACTAGCTGAAATCCGCATTTTCTGTGGGAATAAGTACCTTATGTCCGTCCATATGACGTACACTATCATCCTGCCAACATTCGTTAAGATCGGCTTTGCGGTTTAGTCGTGAAAAACGAACAAACATCCAGACAGAGAGACAGAGTTACTTTCGGTTTTATAATATTAACTAGCTGACCTGACAGACGTTGTCCTGTCTTAGAACTGTCAAACACGCAAAGTCAAAATTGAAAATCTTATTTTTTTACACCTTGAGTTACATTATTAGAGTTTCAGTAAGGATCCCTATTTTTTTTGAAAATATAATATAGCCTATGTTACCCGGGGATAGTGTAGCTTCCCAACAGTGCAAGATTTTTTCAAATCGGTTCAGTAGTTTCGGAGCCTATTCAATGCAAACAAACAAACAAACAATCAAATCTTTCCTCTTTATAATATTATAGTATAGATGAGGATTGTTGTAGTAGGTATACAAATCAAGAGAGTTCAAAAACATTCTCAAATGTTTTGATCCGTATGCATATTACAAATTTGATGTTGAATAATAATATAAAAGATCACGAATAACAGTGTCTGGGATTTTCTTTATAAATGAAGATCAATTTTTAGGAATACTGACAAAACTGTTTTGCTTGTTTGTATTTGTATGTGTTTTGTATGTTATGTGTTTTGCGATTTCACAGGGGAATCAAAACCTATAGGGTACTTCCCGTCGACCTAGAATCATGAAATCAAAAGGCAAGGTCTCATAACACATAATATATAGGAATAAATCCAAAAGTTACTAATTTGAAGTAGTATCATTTAAAAATAATTATATTGTAGTTGGAATGTATGAAAGAACCTTATAGTCAACTAGAAAGTTAAGTTTGTCTTTCAATATTTCAACTTCAGTTAGTTTTTTTTTTTGGCTCGTGCTCGTACTTGTCTCTTGGTTTTAAAAAAAAATACGATTTGACCACCAAGATTATAACTATCGGGGAACACTCATTCAAGCAATGCATTCCACAGAATTACGACATAATAAACGGAATTATAAAACTACAGCATTCCACAGACTAAGCAGCGTTATTTCTTTCGCACTCACTATAGCGTGGCCAATTTTTTACGCCAATGTAATGACAGTAATCTATACTAATATTATAAAGAGGAAAGTTTGATTGTTTGTTTGTTTGTTTGCATTGAATAGGCTCCAAAACTACTGAACCGATTTGAAAAATTCTTTTACTGTTGGGAAGCTACACGATCCCCGGGTAACATAGGCTACATTATATTTTCAAAAAAAATAGGGATCCTTACTAAAACTCCAATAATGTAACCCAAGGTGTAGTAAAATAAGATTTACAATTTTGACTTTGCGTGTTTGACAGTTCTAAGACAGGACAACGTCTGTCAGGTCAGCTAGTCTTTAGTAAAATAACATGTCAACCCTTTCTGGTTGTAACTATAAGTATCAAACTGTATACGGGGTAGTGATTATCTACCCTCATAACTTCGACCATTGTTATTCTGGCAGGATATTAACAAGGGTTGTTAAATTGTTAGATTAAATTGTGTTACTGACTGCTTTTTAACCGACTTCAAAAAGGAGGAGGTTATCAATTCGACTGTATGTTTTTTTTGTATGTATGTTACGCGATTACTGCGCCAATTTAGAATTGTTTTGATGATTCTTATTTTGGTTCGTAGCTCATAGTTAGTCCCATGAAAATTTTATCGACATTGATTCAGCCCTTTTTGAAAAATCTACAAAATCGCGACTATAAGCAACGAATTCAATGTACATTGTACAGTGCCACCAACTTAGCTGTTAGGGTGGGCAAAGTTGGAACTACAGTTATTTCTTGGTGAATTTCAACTTTGTTCTCCACTGACAACAGCAAACATAAAGGAACTGTTCCTAGAACAGAACTACAAAAAAACAAAGTATTTCAGTCGTAATATTAAACAATTTTAAATAGTCTTCAATAGCGTTAAACAAGGCATAGTCAAGCAAAGCAAGTCATGCACGGTCAAGTCAAACTCATGCACCAGTAAAGTGGTGGAGGCTTTAAAAGAGGCTTTCTACTTTTTAGGTTCAGTTTGTAAATGTAAGTAAAAGTCATGAAGTCGGTTATTTTTTTTTCCAAATTTATGTTTAGTTTTAAATTCATCATCAACATCGACTTACGTATCCATTGTAAGGATCACTTTTTATCATCACCATGGTCATTCTCATACCATCGCTTTTATGTTATGTACTGTTTTATTGCTACAGGTCTCTTAATGATTCAAAAATATTTTTTTTGCTACCTGACCTTCAACCGAATGAAAATGGATGACGGATGTAGAGTCAAGGCGATAGTGGCCGGACGGTAGCATGTGCGCTTTATAATCTGATGACACCCGGTTGATTCTTGGCCTTGCACCGATGTCTTTATCCTAATTTCAGCCATAAGCATCCACTGCTGGACATAGGCCTCTCCCATCGATCTCCAAAAGGGCCGGTTGGAAGCGGCCTGCATCCAGCGTTTCCCTGCGGTCTCTTTCAGGTCGTCTGTCCATCTTGTGGGTGGACGTCCTACGCTGTGCTTACCGTATCCGTCATTTGGTGTGGTTTGGTTTGGTTTTGGTTGTCCGTGGTCTCCGTTCGAGAACTTTTCGGAGCCATCGCCCACCTATTCTGCATGCTATTTGCCCTGCCCACTGCTACTTCAACTTGCTAATTTGATGTCAAAAAACCTAAAAAAAGTTCAAAGACATATGACATTCACCAACATGCTCTGGGCCAGCATGGTGGATTACGGCCCATTTGTTATCTCTCTATCTCTCTCTCTCTCTCTCTCTCTCTCTCTCTCTCTTTCTCTCTCTCTCTCAGACAAGGTCAGTGACCTAGCAGTGGAAAAATTACAGGCTGATAATGATGAGGAATCACAGCATAGGAACGATACTACAAAGACGAATCAATCTAAATATTGAAGAGAAAAGACTAAAGAAGTCTGACTACAAGAAAACCACTACAGCAGCGCTGAAGCTATGAGTTCTCAGCCGTAAAAAGCCGTGCTGTTCTCAGTCAGCTCCTACAACACCAAGGGCTTTACGGCTACATCTCAACGCAGGCTCGACACATCGCTAAAGCAACGCAGTGCGGAAAATCACGCGAACGTGAACCTTAACGCGCCTAGGTACGATTTCGGTGCAGAACTTTGCGCAATCATCTAAAAGGAATCGCTTAAAACCGTAGCCGTAAGACCCCTTGTACTAGAAATACTATTGTACTCATCCGGTACCCAACGGAATGTGCACAGACGCAAAAACACCTAGACCTCTTAAAGTCTCCTTTCAGCTTCCTAAAAGGCCTAAATCGACCCCTGAGAGGTCTGCCAACCTAATTGTACAAAGCACATTAGTTAAATGGGTCACTGCGAAACGTAACAATTACAGCTGTTATATTCCATGAGACAGTTCTTAAGCTTGCTACTGTTAAAGATAAAAGATAATGTATCTGCAAATACATTAATAAATCATACACATATTTAAAACGCGTTCACAAACAATATTAGTAACTTTTTATCATGTTTTGCCTATTAGACGTATAAATCTAAAAAGATGGCATAATAGTTAAAAGAAGGAGTTCCTAATGAATCCGAAATGAACTTATTTTGTACTAGCTGACCTGACAGACGTTGTCCTGTCATAGAACTGTCAAACACGCAAAGTTAAAATTGTAAATCTTATTTTTTTACTCCTTGGGTTACATTATTGGAGTTTTAGTAAGGATCCCTATTTTTTTTTAATATAATATACCCTATATTACCCGGGGATAGTGTAGCTTCCCAACAGTGAAAGAATTTTTCAAATCGGTTCAGTAGTTTCGGAGCCTATTCAATGCAAACAAACAAACAAACAATCAAATTTTTCCTCTTTATAATATTAGTATATATATATATATAGACAAATAATGTCAGTATGAGTGAAGTGAAGATTGTCAGTTGATTATCGTAGCCGTTAACTGTCATATTTTTCAATCAAGATCATGGTAGGTAGGAAAACTATGGAGCGGATGTACCTTAGTGTAGGTGAAGTAAAAACTTGAACATCGTGAGGTCTCAGTTCGGGGCGAACTACTAGTTATTTTGAATAAAGAATCTTTTGAATTTAACTACTGCATGAATACTATGCCGAGAAGCTTGCAAGATTCGTTTCAAAGTCGTTTCTTGTTAATGGTGGTTTGCGAGTAGTTGATGTACTATTATATTAACGTAGCGGAAATAAGGTAAGCTTCCGCCAGAAGTTACGTTTGTGTTTAGTATTTAGAATTATTTGTACCTGTTATTTGGTTTCGGTATTTTAGTAGGTATGGTTTCAAGAACATTATTTTTGGTTGTTCACTACATTTATATGACTATGATAGGTTTATGTTGTTATATTTAGTTGTTGTTTTGATGATAATGTTTCACCAAAACTAAACCACCAAAATACCACCTAACAAACCAAACCAAACCTACAATTATATGATTATTCCCGTTTAATAATGATACCAAACCAAACCTACAGTTATGTGACTAAAACTGTAGGTTTGGTTTGATTGGTCGGTTTGGTTTTAGTGGTCCGTTTGGTTTTAGTGGTCGGTTTGGTAGTATGCATGTAGTCTGAAGAATTCAGTGTTGTCAAGGGTGGTAAACAAGCATGCAATTTCCTTTTATCAGTCGTTTATTTTTGACTCTCTTATTTATAACCCGTTATTTTTTATTTTGTAATTCGTCCCACATGGCGAATAATATTTTCGCCCACGTTTCACCCCACCTGTTTCCGTCCCAATTTATCACGTAACTGAGGGTGATATTCGAATATAATCCGAAAAAAGGTCCACTCGATTTTCAGGGTCGAGCCGATTCGCGGCTCGAGTTGAACGATGCAGGGGCGGAGTAAGGGGAAATATTTTGGGGTTTGCTTCTTCCATAATAGAAAAAGTATTGCTGAAATATAGATGAAATTAAATTGAAGTTTCAAATTAAAATTTAACACCTCCTATACAGTAGTTTATTTCAGTGATTGGCTCTGTTAGTTGACAGCTACAATCTGGGTGTCTTCAAATCACAATTGAATCGGTTTCTTTTCAGCAAGCGTGCTCCATCGTAGACCGCATCATCGCTTAACATCAGGCTAGATGGTTATCAAACGCAAGCATAATATAGATTTTTTGAAGTGAAAACTTTCAAAGAACACTAAACTTGCGCGACCGTTACGCTGGGATAGTTTTCACTTCTGTCGGCAGTCCCTATGACTGCCCTTTTTGTGACCGCATTTTCATAAGGGATTAAAAATATTCTTATAAAACTATTTATTACTAGCTGACCTAACAGACGTTGTTCTGTCTTAGAACTGTCAAACACGCAAAGTCAAAATTATAAATCTTATTTTTTACACCTTGGGTTACATTATTGGAGTTTTAGTAAGGATCCCTATTTTATTTGAAAATATAATATAGCCTATGTTACCCGGGGATAGTGTAGCTTCCCAACAGTGAAAGAATTTTTCAAATCGGTTCAGTAGTTTCGGAGCCTATTCAATGCAAACAAACAAACAAACAAATCTTTCCTCTTTATAATATTATAGTATAGATAATATTATATATATTATATTATATTATATAAGTATAAGTATTAGGTAGTATAGATAAAAAAAATAACACTTGAATATTAACGCCAGGGTTTTTCATTTCTATTGTTGTGCAATCGTCTTTCAAAATATTCCCCCCTTCTAAGCGCGTCCTTGCGCCATTCTATGTCGGGGTCAATTCGACAGCCCCTAGAGAATGGCCGGTGATTTGACGGGACGAATATTGAACCTTTTAAAACGTCACGGTCAATGTGGGTAACTTATTTTTCTGAGTATCGGTGTAGTTTGAATTTTGCATAGTTTGTTACATAGCTGTCACTTAAGACCGCGCTCACCAACCACAGCTATCTCTTTCGCATGTTTTCAATTTTATAAATGACTAGCAGTCCGCCCCGGCTTCGCACGGTTATAGATATAAAGCCTATGTCACCCGGGGATAGCGTAGCTTCCCAACAGTGAAAGAATTTTTCAAATCGGTTTCGTAGTTTCGGAGCCTATTCAATGCAAACAAACAAACAAGCAATCAAATCTTTCCTCTTTATAATATTATTTTTTATTAGTCTATACTAATATTATAAAGAGGAAAGATTTGATTGTTTGTTTGTTTGTTTGCATTGAATAGGCTCCGAAACTACTGAACCGATTTGAAAAATTCCTTCACTGTTGGGAAGCTACACTATCCCCGGTTAACATAGGCTATATTTTTTTTTTTTTAAATATGGATCCTTACTAAATCTCCAATAATGTAACCCAAGGTGTAAAAAAATAAGATTTACAATTTTGACTTTGCGTGTTTGACAGTTCTAAGACAGGACAACGTCTGTCAGGTCAGCTAGTATATATATTTAAATATATAGATTAAGTAAGGATTAATAAAGAAATTAGTAAAAGATTAAAGGTGAGAAAACATTATCGGAATTATTACTTTAAATGTTTATTTTTTATGTGAATACTTTCATTCATTCTTACTCTGTCTAAACAAATTACGTGTATTCAAAGAACTCATTAACAGGTACTTTTCTTCCAACCCCATCAAATACAGCCAAATTTTTCGGCGTAAGTGCGGGTTGTATAAGCCATAGTGCCTTCAGCTAATCCAGTGAGATAATGTCCTCTGTTTATGGTTGACAGTCCAAACCTTTAACCTTAGAATAACTACCCATAGAAGGTAGGTTTCCAAACAACGCCTTCTCAAAACGTAAGCTACAAATTCGCTTTGTAGCTCACGTTTCGATTGGTATTTTAAACGATTTAAGCAAGAAAATTAATGGATTACCTGTGGAATGTCACAACATAACTCTTATGCTGCTTTTCTGATTTGTTGTGGTACGATTTCACCGCGCAAATTGTCATAGTAAATTTTTTTTTTTTTTTTTGGAGCTATATTTGACACCATTTGAATGGCTTAAACTTTGCGAATGTACTTGGTTTCTTTGTGTAGTTATTCTAAGCCTTTAACCATCATCATCATCAGCCAGAAGACGTCCACTGCTGAACATAGGCCTCCCCCTTAGAACTCCACACTGAACGACAGCCTGCCATCTGCATCCACTGGATGCCCGCGATTCTCACGATGTCGTCTGTATATCTAGTATCTACCTAAGCTGCGTCTTCCGGTTCATGGTCTCCACTCAAGAACCTTTCTTCCCCATCGGCTATCGGTTCTTTGAGTGATGTGGCCTGCCCATTGCCACTACAACCTGCAAATATTTAATAGCTATGTCGGTGACTCTAGTTCTTTAGTGAATATCGTTTCGGATTCAAACCAAAGACTTAGCCTTCTGCCATAGCTCGCACCTAATGCTATGTGACGGTATGGTCGACACCTTGCCTGGAATAGGAACTGGCTCTAGTAAGACTGCCGAAACTGATTCCGTGTAATTAGGAAAGGGTATGCTTTTGTATTCCGTGTGATTTGGAAACGGTATATTTTTGTATTCCGTTTGATTAAGAAAGGGTTACTTTTGTATTCCGTGTGATTTGAAAAGGGTATATTTTTGTATTCTGTCTGATTAATTAAGGGTATGATTTTGTATTTCTTGTGATTAGGAAACAGTATGCTTTTGTTTTCCATGTGATTAGGAAAAAGTATGCTTTTGTATTCCGTGTGATTTGGAAAGGGTATGCTTTTGTATTCCATGTCTCTAGACTTCAGCTGTCGATGGGTAATGCATCTGTTTTTGTTTAATAGTCGTAATAGTTTAGTTTGACCGAGAAAAGAGAGGCCTTAGATTATAATAAAACTAGCGGTCTGCCCCAGCTTCGCACGGGAGATTATAGCCTATGTTACCCGGGGATAGTGTAGCTTCCCAACAGTGAAAGAATTTTTCAAATCGGTACAGTAGTTTCGGAGCCTATTCAATGCAAACAAACAAACAATCAAATCTTTCCTCTTTGTAATATTAGTATAGACAAGCACTTGCTCGTTTTAAAACTAAATGCACGTTGAATAGAGACAGCAACATATTATATACTCGCAACCCATCGGCCGATTTAATTTATTATCGAACTTAAACCTCGTATTGAAATAAACTACTTGCCTACAAACAAATTTAAAGATTGAATCAATTATACGCAAGAATATCGTCAAACAAAATATACAAACATCAAAATATACAAACACACTTATGAGTAGAAACGCCGACCTGTTTCATTAGAATATGAGACACTTCTTCGGTCGTTGAACAAAAAAATAAAACATGGAACTTCACCTACCGTCTCAACTGCACATACCGACCGTGCCCGGCTCCACCCGCCTCAAATTAACGCTGCGAACGCTTGAAAAGACCTCGTAATTACGCCTTGAAATATTCAACCGGAACCAACTGAGACACCGGGTGTGACGTCACTAAAACACCGTCAGCAGAAAAGTTTGATGCACTTGAGAAACGGTAATTTTCATTTAATTTATCACTTAAATTACTCAGATCTGAAAAACAAGAGAGATATGATAGGGTAGCGTGACAGGACTAAATCAGGTTTAATGTTTTTAATTGTTAATAAGTTTGTAATGTTAAACCATAGACCCGAGTATTTGATATACATTTCCACTTGATAGCTATAAGCGTTCTTGAGAAGAAGGGTCTTGGCAGACGGACAGACGGACAACAAAGTGATCCGATAAGAGTTCCTTTTTTCATTTTGAGGTATGGAACCCTAAAAAGGCACTTTCCAGCAAAAAATATTAAGACTGTACTTTATGATGTACCTACCATTTGTATTCTTCAAACTCCCAAGTGTTCATTTACATAAATTATCAGTTCACAGAATTTATTTTATCCAGTGAAAATATTTGACATTGTCTGAACTTTGAATCAAATTAACCAAGACATGGTTGAAGTGACTCAAATAAGTACCGACTTAGGGATATCAACTTCTACATAGAAATGTTCTGCAGCTTTATTTAGCTTAATAAATGATCCAAGAAAACAAGGTCTAGCGCTCTAGGAGATGTCCCGCAATGACGTCATTGTCCAGTTGCCACTTTATTGTAACAAACACAGATTATAAGAAACTTTTTTTAAAATAATCTATTAAATAAAGTACGAAAAGCATTTCAATTGTCATTTGGTTTGTCCTCTCAAGCAAGTTAAGCACGAATTGAATATATTAAACACAATTTTATCAAAACCACATTGATTTATTGGATTCCCACAGGACATATACGGATATTGGGGAGTTTTAATTTCACGCTACTGTTAACACAGAAAATCATAGAGAGTTCGCCATTGTTTCGTGTATCGTCATCTCTCACGAACTTGTTGTAAATTACATATTCTGCTCTTGCTTATGCACGTGTGCGTGTATCCATGACATTGATGACATCATTGCGGGACGCCCACGTGACATTTTTTCTCGGAGCGCTATACCTGGCGGAGTATATTATTATACCATGGCTTGATCCTCTGATATTTCCTGAAAGTAATTTTAACACACTCTGTTAGCTTCAACATCATTCGCAACCTTCTTTATCCCACTGCTGGGTATAGGCCTCTCTCTCTCTTGCTATGCAATCTGTCTCGGTCCTATGCTAATCGAGTCCAGGGGCCTTACGGGCAACTGCTATTGCGGCACCAAATTAACGTTAAATCCGCTCAGTTGGAAAATCACGTGAACGAGAACCTTAACGCGCCCAAATTTTAATACGCGCGTGATTTTCCAAGTGAGCGGATTTAACGTTAGTTTGATACCGAGTTAGCCGTTGGCCGGAAGGCCCCAGGTTTGACCTGCGGTGGTGACAATATCTTTGACACATCTTGCAGCTGGACGACCAACGCTCCGCAACACAAATGTTTGTTCTAGGTGGGAATCAAATCCACGCCCCCAAGCGCAGAAGGCAGACTCACTACCAACTGGACCAACGGGGCTATCGATACAGAGTTACGCAGAAAAGGTGTACTAAACCGAAAGGGGTCCATAATACTTGTGATTTTTACCATCTTTTACTATGGGACCAACCCTGAAATCGCGAAAAAATACCATCTACTCCATACCTTTTCTCAAGTGTGAGTGGTCGTTTTCTATGTTTTTTTTTTTTTTTTTGTGAATTTATAATTTGTTAACAATGACGGGTATTATTAACCCTTTTCGGCTTAGTAAACCCTTTCCGCGTAACTCTTTATACTTATACTTTATACTTTAACACTAGCTGTCCGCCCCGGCTCCGCACGGGTATAGTTATATAGCCTATTAAAATAGCCTATATTAATCAGTGATAATGTAGCATTCAAATGGTGAAAGAGTATTTTTTTATTTTTTTTATACTTTATTGCACACTTACAAATTAAGTAGATATGTACAATTGGAGGACTTAATTCTAAGCATTTTCTACCAGTCATCCACCAGGTTGGACAAATGGTGGGTAGGCGTGCATCAAAAACACCTTATAAAAAACAAAAAGAAATAAATTAGAGAGAAAAATTGTTATTACCTGCACTTTCTACAATTATGATACCTAACCATAATTTTTAACTGGTATTGGTTTTTTATGTGCTACTTATGTATAAATGTGCTTAATTTTGTTAATTACCTTTATTATCAACTTATTGAAGCTTGAGTTATTTAGCGCTTAGTATGCACACATATATGATTTTTAGTAGTGATTTTCGACATTGTTACTAACACTATTACTGACCTATTAATGGCTGTATTTTAAAATAACTATTTAAAACTTATGTATGTATTTTTGTGCTGTTGGTCTTGAATAAAGATAAAATAAAATAAAAATAAATAGAAATACCAAAGTTTTACAAGTTATTATACAAAACAACAAATTACAATAACTAACTAACTTAAATTATTTATAAATACAAAATAGGTCCAGTACTTTTTGAGCCAATTCGTTACAAACATACTTACATACAAATCTTTCCTCTTTATAATTTTACTAGCGGTCCGCCCCAGCTTCGCACGGGTATAGATTATAGCCTATGTCACCCGGGGATAGTGTAGCTTCCCAACAGTGAAAGAATTTTTCAAATCGGTTCAGTAGTTTCGGAGCCTATTCAATGCAAACAAACAAACAAACAAACAATCAAATCTTTCTTCTTTATAATATTATAGTATAGACTCGCTGACCTGACAGACGTTGCCCTGTCTTAGAACTGTCAAACACGCAAAGTTAATATTGTAAATCTTATTTTTTTTACACCTTGGGTTACATTATTGGAGTTTTAATAAGGATGGATATCTTTTTTGAAAAAATAATATAGCCTATGTTACCCGGGGATAGCGTAGCTTCCCAACAGTGAAAGAATTTTTCAAATCGGTTTAGTAGTTTTGTAGCCTATGCAATGCAAACAAACAAACAAACAATCAAATCTTTCCTTTTTATAATATCAGTATAGATTAGTATAGATTATATATTATATTATAGTAAGTATATATAGTATATTATAATAGTATAGATACATAAAATAGTTATTTATGATACAAGTGCGGTAGGTTGGTTATTACAAACGAGTAGACGAATGTAAGCCCGAGACGAAGTCGAGGGCTTACCATAGTCACGAGTTTGTAATAACCAATCCGCACGTGTGCCATACAACGTTTTACAACACATTTGCGGAAAAAAAAGGCTACAAATGAAACAATTTTATTATTTTGTTTATAACTTAATATCAGTCACAACAATAGTTTCTATAATATAATAAGAAAATGGCGCGAACATGCAAATAGCGCCACTATCACGTGGTGAAAATTAGAACTACATCTTTCGTCTCATTTTCTCTTTAGTATTAAACTGAGACAAACGTATTGAGCAAAAGCGCTTCCAAGGAGGTTTGATCATTCAGCTTATTTATTCTCGTAATATGAAACTCTTTTGTGGAATTCTTATGTACTTAATTATGATGGAAATTAAAAAAAAAACCGTAAAGTACACGCACGGTGCTATACATCTGAGCGTGCGGACAAATTCATTTCCGCACGCTCCGTTGTATGATCCGTAATGTTTAACTTTCGAACGATGTATACAGGCTTCGTAAGTGCACTTTTTGAGCAAATGTGTTGTAAAGGTGATTTTATCCCGTAGACTCTAAGTATTTCGCTTCGCTCGGTCAATTATAATAACATTACGTCGTCATGCCGTTGAATTTCACTAAGATGGCTCTGGCAGCTTGAGGTCAAGTCCCTTAGCTCCAGAGAGTATCAAGACCACGTGCCCCCAAAGGTAACATAAATAGAGACTTTCGAAAGCTTTGAAACTCCTCGTACCTTTGAAGGCGTTCATATGTATGTATGTGCTAGATTTGTACAAAACATTGTACAAAAGTTAACTAATATACCACATTCATGTTCTTAGAATGCTATTGTAAATGACTGAGACCAACTCGCACTTGGCCGGTTTATTTCGACGTAATTTTGTATTAGCTCTAATGTAAAAACGGTAATGCCTACAAGCGTCAATATCGGCATGATTATGGTACACACTCTAAAGTATAATAATGGCAAAAAGTGAGTTGGTGACAAGTTTCTGTTCATTACCAAGTTATAACTGGTAATTTCCTTATTAAATTTTGTGGTGGTACGGAACCCGACTCGCACTTGGCCGGTTTAGTGTATTTTGTGGTGGTAGAAAAACCATCAGCGCGCGAGTCCGACTCGCACTTGGCCAGTTTATTTGCGTTTGTCCACATTTTCACGTGCATTCATAAATGCTTATGTAGCTTGCCACTGCAGTACTGTTAAAAGTGCCTATATCTAAAAAAAAAAAATATATATTCGGTGTACAAATTCTTCTTTGTGTTGTCAGTCATGGTCTCTAAATTAAATAAACTAAATTAAACTCCAAATTATATAATTTGTATCAGCCTGTCTTTTAAAAAATCATTAACTTTATAATAACACTTGTCAATTAAAAATTTAAACAATTTACATCTCATCATCATCATCATCATCAGCCAGAAGACGTCCACTGCTGAACATAGGCCTGCCCCTTTAACCTCCACACTGAACGACAGCCTGCCTTTCGCATCCACTGGATGCCAGTGACTCTTATTATGTCGTTGGTCCATCTAGTGGGAGGCCTACCTACGCTGCGTCTTCCGGTTCGTGGTCTCCACTCAAGAACTTTCTTCCCCATCGGTTATCTGTTCTCCGAGCGATGTGGCCTGCCCATTGCCACTTCAACTTGCAAACTTTAACATTTACATCTCATAGCATTATAATTCAATTCCTTAAAACTATCTGGTAATTTATTTAAATGGTGAAAGCCATACAGTTTACGTTATTACTATATACACACATTCTTTGATCGGGAATTAGCAACTTATGTTTCCGTCGTTGTTGTCTGTCCCTTCCCGCTATGTCACTATTCAGCGGGAACAGAGAATTATTTCTTAGGACAAATAGACACATTTCAAATATATAAAAGCAAGGCAAGGGCAAAATGTTACATTTTTTAAAAAGAAATTTAAGTTTTTTTTTAATATTCTTTATCTTTTTCTTTAATTTTGGCTCTTATATTGAGAGTAAGACTCAATTGGCTGCCAAAAAGCTGGGTATCCTATCGAAGGTGCGTCGGTACTTCACGTCGGAACAGTTGCTTTCACTCTACCAAGCACAAGTTCGGTCGTGCATGGAGTACTGCTCTCACCTTTGGGATGGATCAGCTAAGTCATGAGGCATTGGAATCTATAGAGAAACGTGCCAAGAAGCTCTTCAGCAATGAATCCTCAGTTCGGACTAAGCTTCTTAGTCTTGAGCATCGACGTAAAGTTGCTAGTCTATCGGTTTTTTATCGGATACATTTCGGAGAGTGTGCATCGGATCTGCATGATCTAATTCCGTCCTGCCCATTTTTCTACCGGACTGCCAGAGCGGGCACGAAAAATCGTCACCGCTTGATGGTTGATATTCCGAAAACCCGTACGAAACGCTTTGATTCCAAATTTATTGTGCAAACTGCTAGTCTGTGGAATGCGTTGCCTGAATGGGTGTTCCCCGATGGTTACAATCTGGGAGTCTTCAAATCACGAGTGAATCGGTTTCTTCTAGGCAAGTGTGCTCCAACCTAGACCGAATCATCGCTTAACATCAGGCGTGATGGTGGTCAAACGCAAGCCTATTATATATTAAAAAAAAAATAAAAAAAAATGCTCCAAATGCTCAAGCTCACTACCAGTTGGCAGCGTACCCAGCATGCTGGCGGCATTACCACGCGAATAGCAATGCTTATGCGTTGAGCCAAAAACAGGCCAGCATTTCACTTGGTAGAGCTTTTTCCACCAACTGTACATAGAAGTGTTAAGTTTTGCATTCATATCTCTTACGTCAGCTGCCCTCTGCCGGCCTTTTGTTTCCACATCTTTTATTAACACACACATGCACACTGAAGCGTCATATTGTAGGCTATATATAGTATTCTTCCTACTATAGTGAAATGGCTGGCTTCGAGTGTTCTAATCATACTTTAGGCTATGTTATTTTCTCAGCGAGGCTTGGACGGTGGTGACTTGGCGGGGTAAGCGGGGCAGCCACAGATCATAAATAGCCTTAGTACAATTATCTTTTGTGTAAATAGCTCCATTTATCTTTTTAGGTTTCCGTACTAAAAGGGTTAAAACGGAACCTTATTACTGAGCATACGTTGTCTGTCCGTCCGTATGTCCGTCTGTCTGTCTGTCCTTCCTTTGAGCGGCTGTATCTTTCGAACCGTAATAGATAGCCAGTTGAAATTTTCACAGAATATATAATGTTACGGCGGATTAACTAACAAATAATAATAAGTAAAAAAAACTAATGGGGGCCCCATAACACAAACTTATTTTTGTATTGGCTGTAATGTAAAAACGGTAATACGTACAAGCGTCAAACTTGGCATGATACTCTCTCTCTCTCTCTCACTTGTATACACTCTAAAGTATAACAACAAATAATAAATAATGACCAAGTGCGAGTCAGTGACAAGTTTATGTCAATTACCAAGTTATAACAGGTAATTTCGTTTTATTTTGAATTTTTTGGTGGTACGGAACCCTTAGTGCGCAATCCTGACTTGTACTTATACTTATGTTATTTTTTCAATATAGGTACTGAAAACTTGTAGCGGCACCAATCTATCTATAACAATGTATCCCTATTTACCTTGGTCACACCATAATTAACGACTACCGATTTCATTCGTCTGTCATCCGAGTTTTCTAATACTTTGTAAAAGGTTCTAACGGAAAGAAAAATTGAAAAATTCAGAAAAATTAACGACGACTTTAACTTTTTAACCGACTTCGAGAGGAGGTTATCAATTCGACTGTATGTTTTTTTTTTTGTATGTTTGCTACGCGATTATTCCGCCAATTTAGAATTGTTTTTGATGATTCTTTTTTTTGCGTTTGAAAGTTCGCGTGTTTGATGAATGTGAATTTGAACGATAGAAGCTAATATAGTTAGTTTGGGGTCAGATGACCGTGTGTGCAAAAATGTCTCGAAAATTTTATTTGTTTATTTTTGGACATTCATAGCTAAGACAACGTCTGTCAGGGGGCTTAGTCCCAGATTTGATAGTTTTCGAAAACTTTTTTCGTTTACGTATTGTTTCATACATATTAGTAAAGCGCCTCCAGCGGAAACGCGGAGGAACTAAAATCGGTGGTATAGATTTCTTCACTCTAAAACGGAAAAAGTTTACGAATACCTTTCAGCCCAGCAATGTATGGAACAATACGTAAACGAAAAAAGTTTTCGAAAACTATCAAATCTGGGACTAAACCCCCAAAATATCAATAGACAGTTCTAGAATAACCATTCCTACTGGTTTGGTTTAGATTGGAAAGGGTAAGCTAAGCCGAAAGGGGTCCGTAGTCATTTCACCACTATTAAAAACTTTAACAAAGGGAGCAAATCTGAAATCGCGAAAAAAATATCAGCAGTTCCATAGAAAACGACTCTCTTGATCACAGAAGAGAAAAAAAAAATCGTTTACTTTTCTGTGCTCTTGATGCTGGCTGTTGTCTCACCAATGCCTCTCAAATAAATGTCCAGGTTAGACTCGAGAATAAAATAAATACTTCATCACTTCAGCCACAGTACGTCCACTGCTGGACATAGGCCTCCCCCATCGATCTCCAAAAGGGCCGGTAGTAAGCGGCCTGCATCCAGCGTTTCCCCTGCATCCGGATGTTTCCGGATTAGCAAGTTGAAGTGGCAGTGGGCAGGGGATATATTACGCAGTTCAGATGGCCGATGGGCCTAAAGGTTCTGGAATGGAGACCACGGACCGGTAAGTGCAGCGTAGGATGTCTACCCAAAAGATGGACAGACGACCTAAAAGAAATAAATACGTACACTAATCATAATATTATGAGTAGAGTTATAAAAATTGACAATTTTCCTCCAACAATAATTCACAATCAAGTCCAGGAAAGAGATCCAATTTGGTATCTGGTTATCGTTCCTGACGAATAATTAATGGAGGTCTACAGATTACGGAGTAGACCGGAGAGTGCGGGCATGGTAACAGCGGATAGCGGATATCAAATAATATCCACGCTAAAATTTCGCAATATCTAAAGTAAAGTAAAGTAAAGTAAATATTTATTTCTGAAACGGTTTAACATTATAATTATATTGTATACATAGCCACAAATAATATATAAACTAGGTTAAATTGAATTAGCAGTGGGCCCCAAACTCGGCTAGGCCGGTATCTTGGTGACCCGAAAAAGATTTTCCAGTTTTAACTTAACGCGCGCGCTTAGTAGCCACAAATACAACTAAAATACTTAAATTAAAACTAAAGTAGGTAGATTAAGAGTACGTTCAATTAAAGTTAATTATGTTATGTTAATTATGTTAAAAATAAGGTACAGAGGAGTTAAAATATTACATAACTTCAAACCAATGGACAAAAAAGAAAAAAAGAAATAAAAACAAAAACAAATCTGTATTTGAGGCATTGCTTAATAATGTCTCAATCACACCTGTGGGCGACTGGATGTATTTGTGCTGGTGCGATTAGTCTAAGACGTATGCTTGATGTGCTCGGATGGAGCAACTCTGCGTAGCACCAGCCACAAACGAGTTAAGCTCGCAGGGAAGAACACTGGTGCGAGGTGTGTATTTGGGTGCGTGAAGAATTCGTGTGTTGTGTAATAAGTGTGGGGTGTGTGTATGTGTGTGGGGTGTGTGTATGTGTGTGGGGTGTGTGTATGTGTGTGGGGTGTGTGTATGTGTGCGGGGCGTGTGTATGTGTGTGAGGGTTGTGTGTATGCGCAGGTAGTGTGAGGGTGGGAAGAGTAAATGAGCTAAGAATTTATGTCGTATACTTTAACGAGGCCTTCAGTGTCTTTGTAGCTTAGCGACTGTATCCATTCTTTAACCTTACTTCGGGCTTTCCGATGCGGAAATTCTTTTATGTCACAGTGCTTGCATACCGAGTTGTACGTGAAAGCATATATGTATGGGGGTAGGCGGCATGCGAACACTGTCTTGACTTTTGGGAGTGGGACTGTGGCAGGACGCGCTTTCCTTCTGGAGTGTTGCGGATCTATAGTGTGAGATTTGGCTACTGCACGCATAATAAATAACTGTCTGACGGTGAGTACTTTTGCCTCTTTATATAGATTCTCGGTGGGGTAACGTCGTGGTTTCCCTAACATTACTTTTAAGACCGCTCGTTGGGCCCTCTCTACTGCAATCATGTTACTCATGGCAGCGCCTCCCCACACACCAATGCAGTACTGCATCAGGGATTGACTTAACGAAGTGTATACTAGACTCGTAACTTCTGTATCCGCAACTGGTCTCAGTTTCTTCATAATGTAGATGGTTTTACGGACTCTTTTAGATAAGAAAACTAAGTGCTGCTCGAAAGACATCTTTTGATCTATTTGCACGCCTAAATACTTCGTGCATGCTACTTTTTTAATTTGAATGCATAGGCACCCGACATTACTCAATGAGGCATATTTGTCAAAGGCAGTACATGTATCAGAGTGAATTTTAATGTTATCAAATTTGGACGCAGTGGCTCGTGTTATGTGGAAGCCGATGAAGCTCGTTTTGGTGACGTTCAAAGTGAGTAGGTTTGCGTTGAGCCATCCTGCTATCTTGGACATCCCACGTTCGGCCGCTAAGTGAGCACCATTCCAACCTTTCTCATGGAAGATGGCCACCGTATCGTCGGCATAGCAAATGAGGGTAGCATTTGGAATATTTATCTTTAGTAGATCATCCATGTAGATAGTAAATAGTGTTGGCGATAAGATTCCTCCTTGGGGAACTCCAAACGATACCTCAAGTTCCTCGCTAAGGTGGTTTCCTAGTCTGACTCTTTGGCGTCTATTGCTGAGGTAACTAGCGAACCATTCTAGGGCGTTTCCGCGGATCCCGAGACATTCCAATTTCTTGAGCAGGATGGGAATAGAGACGGTATCAAAAGCACGCGCCAGGTCGAGGAAAACTCCTATGCTTCTGTTACCTTTGTCCAAATGCGCTGACACCGTCTCAGTCAAAAGCTGTACAGCGTCCTCCGTGGATTTACCGCGCCTAAAACCGAATTGTCTGGCAGCTAGCAGTTCATTCTTTTCAAGGAAGTCAACCAGACGTTTGTTTATAATTTTCTCCAATATCTTGGAGAGAATGCATAAAAGTGATATGGGACGGTAATTATCCACGGAGTCTTTAAGACCACTCTTGTGTATGGGAGATACTACAGCAGTTTTCCAGCAGTCCGGAAATGTGCCAGTTGTTATGCTTAGGTTGCAGATGTGTACTAGTGGTACAATCAAAGAATTTTTAATGTTTTTTAGTAATATAGCCGAAAAATCTATCGTCGATCCAAAGATAAACATAATATATTTTTATGTTTGTTTATTATAATAGTTTAAATTTGTTTTAGTAGCTACCATAGTATCGCCTCAGTCTAACTGTATTTTTCTTTCCAATTTATATTGGAACTTATATAATACTAGTTGAATCCTGCTGTGTTCGCGATTTTCCAGTTTCGCCAGTACTTTTTCTTTATTTCTTTATTTTCTAAAAAGTATCCTATGTGGTCCTCATGATGCACACTATCGTCCTGCCAAATTTAGATAATATCAACTTAGCTGTTTAGTCGTGAGAAGCGAACAAACAGAGAGAGTTACTTTCGCTCTTAAAATATTATCTATTATTATTATAACACCGGCTTGCACTCACGATTATGTTTCTATCGGTCGAGACGATCGACCGGTTTCGGAGCCATTAGAGCCCCTTCCTCAGGGAATACGCGCGCTTCTGGAGAAGGTCGCCCGCGTACTGACGATGCCAAGGCCGCGGCGGCGGTGCGCGCACGCGCAGAGCGAGCAGCCGCTCTTACTGCCCTTGCACCCGCCTGCACTGCGACCGTTGCCTCCTATATTAGTTAGGATTTTACAAGGCAGTCCCATTGTATGTACTAATTGGTGAGACTCAAAATATTAACAAACAAACTTGAGTATTTGGATGATCTTTAGACCTTTAACGGTCTATGGGCAGTCTAACTGCATTTGTAGTGTTAGTATTAGCTTGTATTTTGTTTAGTTACTAAAGGCACTTGCCCTTTAAAACAAACAAAAACAAAACAAACAAATAACACTTCTATAAACAAATAAATTCGTCAATTCATTCGTTCTAGTAAAACCTCTGTCGTTTTATCGTTGTTAAAATTTTCATGACCTTGGATTCAATGTTCTTTAGTCGTAATCTTAAACAGTTTACATATTCTTAATAGCGTCAAACAAATCATAGTCACAGTCAGAGTCAAGCTAAGTAAGCCAAGGTTAAGTCAAACTCATGCCCCTGTAAAGTGGTGGAGACTTTACAAGAGGCTCCTATGGAGTTTTGGAAACAACACGAAAAGACACGTTTCACCTCGTTATATCACTTTCCCACACTCAAGCATGCTTACAAGCACTTAATGGATGATAATTCACCATTTAGTACACATTAACACTCGAAAATACTCAAGTTTAGGAAAATAATCCAACAAGCCGGCATGTTTTTTCCACGTTGGCGCCAAAACTCCTGTCATTCTGTCCACACCCCAATGTAACCCTACTTCAACTTTTGCTGCTTTTCATTTTATAATTAGCATAGAGTTGTTTAAGAGAAGCAATTATCTTGATTTATTTTTTAATTAATTATTTTATGAAAATATTATGTAGTCCCAAAAATATTTTTGTACGATTGTTCAGGATTTGTTGACAGTATTTTTATAATTTGAGATATGAATTTAAAAACACAGAGATGTTGGGTATAGCACAAATTTCACGAAAAAGTGTGCTGAATTAACGTATATTTGCCCGACATCAGGAAGGGGAGTTTCTCAACTCGATCCATTTTTTGGGTTTAGTACCCAAAAGGAGTATACGGGACCCTATTACTAAGCCTACGCTGTCTGTTTGTCTGTCTGTTTGTTCGTCCTACATTTAAACGGCTTTATCTTTCTATCCGTAATAGATAGCCAGTTGAAATTTTCACAGAATATGTAATGTTACGGCGGACAATCAAAATATTTTTGAACTAACTTTAATGTAAAAATGATAATATTATGTACAAGCGTCAAAATTGGCATGATTATAGTACACACTCTAAAGTATAACATCATCATCATCATCAGCCGGAAGACGTCCACTACTGAACATAGGCCTCCCCCTTTAACCTCCACACTGAACGACAGCCCGCCTTTTGCATCCACTGGATACCGGCGACTCTCACAATGTCGTCGGTCCATCTAGTGGAAGGCCTCCCTACGCTGCGTCTTCCGGTTCGTGGTCTCCACTCCAGAACCTTTCTTCCCCATCGCTTATCGGTTCTTCGAGCGATGTAGCCTGCCCATTGCCACTTCAACTTGCAAATTTTAAGAGCTATGTCGGTGCCTCTAGTTCTTTGGCAAATATTCACGTCTAAAGTATAAAACAACAAATAATAAATAATTGCCAAGTACGAGTCGGTGACAAATTTCTGTTCACCACTGGTTCTCGTACGATCACCGAAGTGAAGCAACATCGGGCGCGGCCGGTACTTGGATGGGTGACCGCCTGGGCGTTGATGGGATGTTGTCTTTTTGCACCATTTTTTAAAACTTTAATAGCTTACAAGCTGTCGTGCTACGGAACCCTCAGTGCGCGTGCCTGACTCGCACTTGGCTGGTTTCATTTTTCTGTTAAGATTCCATAGGCACATAACTTTAATCGTAAACAGCTTCAGATTCAGATTATATTTATTGTTCAACTGTGTTACATGTCAGGTCTTAATTAATGCTTAAAAGTATCAACAGTCAAGTTCATTGCGAACGTACAATAATAATTTACTTAAACTAATTTCATGCATTTATTAAATTATATTCCAATTACAATTACACCTCATTCAATTACAATGTATACAAAAAATAAGAATGTCAGCCTACATTATCATTATCACAACTTGTCAACCAAAAATTCTTGTATTTTATAGTAAGCCTTCAACACGAGCAAATTGAACAACTTCCTTTTAAATACAGTCACACTCTCCGATTCCAATATTGTTTTTGGTAAATGATTGTAGATTATCGGACCCATACCACAAACTCCCTTACTAAAACATGCAGTCCTGTGCTTGGGCATGCGTATTTTATGTTTACTTCCTTTACTTCTGAGGAACTCATACATGTGTAAATTATTTCTAACAAATGCTGAAATCTCGTAAATATAAAGACATGGGAATGTCAAAATATTAAATTTCAAAAAGTGTGGTTTACAGGAATCTGTCGGTTTTAAGTGACAGATAGACCTCAAGCATTTCTTTTGGGCTTTAAAAAGGTTTTCTCGTTCCGAACAGTTCCCCCAGAATATTATGCCGTATCGTAAAGTAGATGTTACATAAGCATGATAAGATGTGAGCACTGCTTGTTGATTTGCTACCTTGGACAACATATAAAGGGCATATGAATAGCTACTTAGTTTTAAGCGTACTGATTCAGCGTGTATTTTCCAGTCCAGATTAGAATCCAAATGGAGACCTAAAAATTTGGCAACTGTAACATCCTGAATGTCATTATCCTTATAGATTATTTTAGATTTCAGTTTCTTATATTTATAAAATGTCATAGTATTAGTTTTGTCAAGATTAATTAATAAATTATTAGATGTCAACCATTGCACTATATTATTTAATGCCAAATTAATTTCTGGTTCCAGAGGTTTATTTTTTTCACCCACAAAAATGGCAGTGCTGTCGTCAGCAAACAGAACCATCGGGTGGTCAATAGCTTGAGGTAGATCATTTATATAAATTATGAATAGCAAAGGCCCAAGCACACTTCCTTGTGGAACGCCATATTTAACCAAGCCAGCAGAAGACGTATGTTTCTGTTCCGTATTTGATTCTGAACAAATTTTTGTGATTTGTGTTTGCTGAAATCGATTTCGGAGGTAAGAATCCGTTAGATTCAAAACATTGCCTCTCACTCCATACGCCTCTAGTTTACGTATTAATATGTTATGATCCACATAATCAAAAGCCTTAGTTAGGTCCATATACATTGCATATACTGGCAATTTTCTTTCTCGGCCAGACATAATGGTTTTAATCAAGTTAAAAATTGCTATATTAATTGACTTCTTTTTCCGGAATCCAACCTGTTCGTCACTAAGGATACCATATTTGTCCAAGTAACAATAGAGGCTAGCATGGATATATTTTTCAAATATTTTGGAGAAGACAGGGACTAAAGCAATTGGTCTGTAGTTACTGATAATTTCTCTATCTTGTCTTTTAAAAAGTGGTTTGACTATGCTAAGCTTTAACTTGTCGGGAAATATTCCATGGTCTATGCATAGGTTGTTGATATGACTTAATACGGGAGATATGATAATAGCCACATGTTTTATAACTTTAGTAGTTATTTCATCATAACCGGTACTTGGAGTGTTTTTTAACGATTTAATGATCCCAACCATATCTTCTGGCGTAGATGGGCACATAAACATAGAGTTAGATTTATTCCAGTTCACAGTTTTTGAAATATTCCGTTCACTAGTGCTAGCGTTGATGCATGTAGGTTTTACCTGATTTATATATGAATGATTAAATGCTTCCACAATGTCCCTTGGATCAGTCAATATTGTATTACCATATTTGATTTGCTTAATGTCAGTATTTGGAGGTTTATTAATTTTATTATTATTTATTATGTTCCAAGTAGCTTTTGATTTGTTTGGAGCCATTTTTATCGTATGGTTATTTCTAGCTTTTTGCGTTAGTTTTATAATAGACTTTAATCGCTTTGTATAGTTTTTAAATAAAGTGCGATTCACAATGCTAGGATTCTTTCTGTACTTCCATAACATTATCCTTTTTCTTTTAGTACACAATCTTATTCCCTTAGATATCCATGATGGTTTTTTATGAACCGAATGTCTACGTTTTACTGTGGGAAAGCAAAGATCGTATATTAATTTAAATAATTCATAGAAGCAATTATAAGCTTCATTAGGACATGTGCTCTCTAAGACTTCACTAAAGTTCAATTGGCTTAAGTTATCCTTAAATTTCGTCATATTTTCATCACTAAAGTCACGTCGAAATGAATACCAAAATTTGATCGGAAAATATTCTCTTACTGGACATTTAAAATATTGCGCCGTGTGGTCGGACAAAACAAGCTGTAATATTTCACAAGAAGAGCCCCGGGTATTATGCAGAAAATTATCTAGACAAGTATTACTTGTTGGTCTAGTTGGTTCCTTTAGTGACATTTTTAGATTAAAGCTCTTAATAATATTTTGAAAAGTCCTCGTAGTTACATTATCTTCTAGAATATTAATATTAAAGTCACCACAAACGATAATCTTTTTCTTTTTGAAAGAAACATGGTTAAGTATTTTTTTTAGATTCTCATAGAATATTTCTTTAGACGCATTAAGCTTTCTAGGTGGCCTGTAAATACAGATAATTACTACATTATGTTCAGATAAATCTACAGCACAACATTCAATACTATTAAGACTACTTAACTCTTTAACAGCATTAATCTCTCTGAATTTGTGATTGTTATGTACCAATATACAAGAACCACCTCTACGAGTTTTCCTACAGCAGCTAGTAGCTAGAGAATAGTTTGGTATATTTAGTAAGGATATGTCAGAATCAATCATATTGTGTTCTGTTATACATATGACGTCTACAAATTTATTAGTCTTTAGTTCCTCAATTTGTATCGTAAGTGACTCAGCTTTACCAATTAAACCATCAATATTTTGATGAAGAACATTTATGGTATTTTTAGGACCGAAAAAACTGTTTTGTTGTTTGGATTTCGTCCGCCCTACAATTCAATACATTTGAATCATTTACATTGTTAGAATCAGTTTGTGTGCCTGTACTCATTGTTATAGCTTTATTTTTACTTCTGATATTTTTCATTTGATTTTTGGCGTCATGTAATCTTAAATTGTAATCAATGTGTCTCAGCTCTCTTTGTATATTTTTACAAATGTTGGCCCGTATAATATGCCTATTTGGGACATTTTTGCTATAGCCCATGTCAATGTACATACAATTGTTATACTTTATGCAAATATGTTTTATTTCATAGTTTAGTTTGTTTTCGTTCAAAAATCTATTAAAAGGAACCTCACTTAAAATAATGTTTGTAAAGTTGAAGTAATTTATGAAGCTATTTAGAATAAATTTGAAGTTCTCAGGGTTATCATCATTCATGCCACCTAATATGACTATATAATCGTTTTTGGTCAAAGCCATCAGTTCTTTCTGACACCCATTTAAAATATCTCCCAAACTAGCATTGGCTTTCCAGAACGATAATACTTCAAAGTCTGACCCTATTAAATATTGGAGTGATTTTCTTAGTCCAATGCCACGTTGATCTGCCAGAATGACTATTTTCTTCTTTTCTTCCTTGCTTTTCTCTTCGATATTTCTTTTCGACGATTCTATGCATATATCAAGCCCTTTTTCGTTAAATTCTGTATGTCTTTCTACATTTCTAGTAATTTGTGGTATTTTTGGGGTGGAATTCATAGTATCCTGGCGTTGTTCGCTAAGAAATGGTGTTGCATTTTTTATAGGAGTTCCAAAGGGAGTATTTACAGTGCTATTAGTCCTTCTTGCTTTAGATTTTAGTTTTCTTAGTGACAAAGGCGTGTTGCATTTTGTTCCTGACGTGCCAATTTTTTTGTACAGTTCTATTATTTTGTCTGACTTTTCTATATTTTTACATAATCTATTATTTTCTAGGCAAAGATTTTCAATTTCACAATGTGCTGCCTGTAATTCCACCTGTAACTTATTTATTTTTTCTTGTAGTTCTTTTGTTGTATGACTTTCATCTATTGATGAGTTTGGCAGGCTTAATGCTGTCGTCTCGAATAGTGTAGAATTGTAAGTAGATGTTGTTATATCATTTAATGAACTTGTCCTCTGTAGCGGCTTCCTCAATGTAACATTCTCCGTATTTAATTTTTCCATTGTATATTGTAATAAAAATATGCCCAAAAAAAAAAATCGAAATTAATGCATAAAATCCTTTCATCAAAGTTGGTAAAGATGGTTTTACTACCATTCGTCCATCTGCGCGGTTTTTAAAACGGCAAAAACAGCAGTTACTATTTGCGAGTGTATGTTGGACGCGTGACCGGGTCTTATTGTCACCGCTTCGAGCGTCCCGTGTAGACAAGTTGTACGAGTCCAAAGGTCACTTTGATTTGAATGATTTGCGGTTTCATTTAAGTGTTACGTTTTTAGATTAAATTACGCCTGCACTGTTTCTTGTCACTTATATTGATATCATATGGCATTTATATATTGCGAACGAAGATTTAAAATTAATTAGAGCCGTTATTTCACTTCTGGCGCCATCTGACGTCCGCGATGTAAGTTTTTGCACTAAATTCTTAATTTGAATGCTTATTATAACGTAGAATCACAAACTAATTTATAAATCACTGTTTATTTTGCAAAATAAGTAGTAATTGATGCGATTTAATATTATTATTTCACTGAAAAAGTCGGAGCTCAATCAAAGTACGTGTTGACGTTTAGGTGGCGGCGGCCATATCCCGCTTGGTGTACCAAGACTGCAGTTCTTCTAGGTGTTGCCAACACTAAGCATCACCATTCAACGGGCTATGCTACTAGAATTTTAAACACTTTTTACAACACATTTGCTCAAAAAGTGCACTTACGAAGCCTGTATACATCGTTCGAAAGTTAAACATTACGCATCATACAACGGAGCGTGCTGTAATGAATTTTACCGCACGCTCAGATGTATAGCACCGTGCGTGTACTTTACGGTATTTTTTTTATTTCCATTTCCATAAAAATTGTTTCATTTGTAGCCTTTTTTTCTCGCAAATGTGTTGTAAAACGTTGTATGGCACACGTGCGGATTGGTTATTACAAACTCGTGACTATGGTAAGCCCTCGACTTCGTCTCGGGCTTACATTCGTCTACTCGTTTGTAATAACCAACCTACCGCACTTGTATCATAAATAACTATTTCCACCAAGGGACTTGTTTACGTTATATTTCATTACCTAATTTTAGCACCCGCAAGAGAGTCTATTGCTGGCACAGCATTTTGGTAGAAATCGTTTATAATTTCCAATAAACGAAATGAATGGAAATTTAAATCAAAATTCGTTGTAAAAGAAAAATAAAACGGGATACGAAACCGAGTGCATTTATGCACGGAGTGGTCTAGAAAAGTTCTGAACAAGAAGTTCTTTTTGTGCGGCCCAGTTTCACTTCATTTCCTATTTGCATGCAAAACAACTTGTACTAAGGCTCTCGCAACAAGGAACCGACTTAGATAAGGCGATTGCTTGTACAATTTTTTGGGTTCCGTACCCAAAGGGCAAAAATGGGACCCTATTACTAAGCCTACGATGTCGTCTGTCCGTCTGTCTGTCCTACCTTTACGGCTGTATCTTGCGAACCGTAATAGATAGTCAGTTGAAATTTTCACAGAATATGTGATGTTACGACGGATTGACCAAAAAATAATAAAAAGGTTAAAAAGCCAAAACTAACGTATTTAACGTGTATTAACTCTAATGTAAAAACGGTAATCCATACAAGCGTCAAACTTCGCATGATTATAGTACACACTCTAAAGTATAACAACAAATAATAAACAATGGCCAAAGCGGTGACAAGTTTCTGTTGTTCAGTTGGTAGTGAACCTGCCTTCTGAGCTTGGGGGCGTGGGTTCGATTCCCACCTAGGACAAACATTTATGTGATGAACATTTATGTTTGTTCTATATCTGGTTGTTAATATCTATTTAAGTATGTATTAAAAATATATATGTATGTATATCAGTCTCTGGCAGCCATATCACAGGCTTTGCTTAGTTTGGGGTCAGATGACTGTGTGTGCAAAAAATGACCCGAATATTTATTTATTTATTTGTTCAATACCAAGTTATAACTGGAAATTTCGGTTTTGAATTTTGTGGTAAATAGTTTTTTAAAATTTATAAATATTGTTGTTTGTGGTGTTACGAAACCCTCAGTGCGCGAGCCCGACTCGCACTTGGCCGGTTTATTAAAGCTTTTGAACATCTGATACCGGATAATTAAATTAAACAGAAATTTAAAAAATATGCTTATACTTACTTAAGGCTATGTTTTCCCGTGGAGCTACTCCGTAGTGAATTTAATTCTGCGCCCTTTCAAAATGTCCTGGAAATTCATTCTGGTGACATTTATATCGCAGCCGGCAGTGACAGATTACTAAGATGAATCGTTCACTTTGCATGCCTGACACACTGATCAAAATACTGGAAAGAAATAAAATTATTAAAAAAAAAAAAAAAACTTCAGACAACGGTGTTTTCGGCAGATTATAACTTGCAAACGGTTGAACACTAGGGCTCCTAAGGTCACATCTTAAGGGGCCTGAACCCTTAACGCGGGCTAAAACAGCGCAGTGCGGAATAAGATGCGCCGAGATGGGTGATTTCGCAATCACCTAAACTGAATCGCTTAATATTAAACTAGCGGTCCGCCCCGGCTCCACATTGATATAGTTATATAGCCTATTAAAATAGCGTATATTAATCTGTGATAATGTAGCATTCAAATGGTGAAAGAATTTTTAAAATCGGTCCAGGGGCCTTACAGACAACAGCTATTACAGGCACCTAATCCGCTCAGTTAGAAAATCACGCAACCGCAAACCTTATCGCGCCCAGATACGGTTAGCGGTCGCGTGATTTTCCAACTGAGCGGATTAGGTGCCTGTAATTGCTGTTTTCCGTAAGGCCCCTGTACTTTTTGAGCCAATTCGTTACAAACATACATACAAATCTTTCCTCTTTATAATATTAGTATAGATGATACGGCTATTACGTGCTTAGCACATTATGAGTTTCTCGATTCATGATACCAAGTCCAATACCGAATTGTTGTATCGGATAAAGTTTCATTAATCATGTTTCTAAAATTATATTAAAACTTATTTATATCGCCAACTCCCAGAAAAATTAACGGAAGTTTTATGAGTACAGTTTCTCCATACCTACACTTAAGTACACATACACATCCCTCTTGTCGTCCATTTGATGACATTTTGTCATCTTGTTTGCAGTTGTGTGCCGCTCAATATTGAAGTGTGTGTTTTTAGAACTAGTAAGAATATGTCAGTGTGTGCAATACCGGCCTTACTTATAAACGTTACTTAAGTTAAGCAAAGCTTAAAATTGCTTTGTCTCGTTTTCACCTCTGACAATTTTCGTCAGAAGTTGACAGCAATTTTAAGCATTTCTTGACTTTTAAGTAACGTTTATAAGTAAGACCATACGTGTTTATCTCGCCCCTTTTAGTTTTTGGCAGATTTTTTCGGTACTAACTCGAGTTTAAGGCTTAACTAAATATTATCATTGAATTCTCAACATTTGTAACTGAAATATGAATTTGTTACAGCATAACCACGCAAATTGACGCAACGCAAAGTTGCAACGTTGTCGTCAACTCTGAAGATGATTAATTTAATCAACCGTGTGTCTCAAATAAAACGCGTTGCTCAAGCAAATCTGATTGCAATCAAGCTTCTTGTCGGTATGAATGAGATCGTTTGCATACGTCTCTATCGATAATCAGGGGATGTAGAATGATCAAACGATTCCGTCGTTTGATTACTAACGTGTTTGCTCTCAAATCTACAAGATACCAACGTAAGTGCCAAAACACATGTAAGTCTTAGTACTTAGTATTTTTCTATCAATCGTCTAAAATTATATCATCATCATCATTTCAGCCGTAGGACGTCCACTGCTGGACATAGGCCTCCCCCATCAATCTCCTAAAGACCCGGTTGGAAGTGGCCTGCATCCAGCGTTTCCCTGCATTCTCTTTTAGGTCGTCTGTCCATCTCGTGGGTGGACGTCCATCGCTGCGCTTACTGGTCCGTGTTCTCTATTCGAGAACCTTTCGGTCTTTTCGAACCTTCCCAATCCGGTGGGCTATGTCGGTAACCTCGCTGTGTGGCTCTGAGTATTTCCAAAAGACCAACAGTTAAGGACCACGTCACAGTAGGTACCGTGCCAAGCATAATTGAGAAAAAATTATAACTTAGTGCAATCCTATAGTCGCAATAATCGAAGCTACGAAGTAATATCTGGTTTATACCACTTCCCAGAACAGTAAAATATATTATCTGATTTTATTCAGGAGATAAACACGATCCATATTGGTTTTCGAAACGTAGATGCTTTACGTTGGGTATATTTGAGTGTTTTACCTGACAACAATCCAAAAGAACGGTTTTGCCAAATGTATTTATAGTATACTAGCTGCGCCCCGCGGTTTTACCCGAGTAGTGATGAAAAATGGTGATGATGATGAAAACTAGCGTATGTCACTCTCTGGCTCTTGAACTATATCCATGCAAAAAATCAGGTCGATCCGTTGTTCCGTTGCAGCGTGAAAGAGGAACAAACATCCATACATACAAACTTTCGCGTTTATAATATTAGTAGGATTGTTGCATCGAGCGCAAAGTGAGTTATTAATGCACGAGTGTTATGTTGGTGTCCGAGCGCGTGCGAGGGCACTAAATTAACACGAGTACATTAATTACTCACTTTAGCGAGGTGCGTAATCTACTTTTCTTTCAACCACCAATCTACCTACCGTGATAAAATATACCTACTCAAAATAAAAACTCAATTAATGAAAACAAAGTTTAATTCATCTTCTCCTTAAACATTTAAAACTTACAATTATTTTCACCAAGTCGTCGCTTTTTATATTCAGCCAGTATCTTTTTGATCTAATGCATACATTTTATATTAAACTTAATGGAAGACATTAAACCTCTGTGGTAAATTTATATCTAAATAAAAAATAAAAAACAGTGCATTAATGAAAAACTGTGCAACAATTAGATTTCATAATAACATTTCTGCACTGTTTTGGTTCTAAGCAAAAGAAATCCTTTGTGATCGGTTTTGTCATAACATTACTAGGTACGTAGTTCAAAGAAAAAGGTATTGGTGATCGTGGCCGAGCGATAGCATGTGCGCTTTACATTCTGATGGCATACGGTTTGATCCTCGGCCCTTCGCCAATGAATAATTTTGTTAAAAATATTTTTTTTGCAATTTTAATGCCATCGCTTAGCACCGGTGAAAGAAAACATCGTGAGGAAACCGGTATGTCCGAGAACCAAAAGTTCAAAGACATATGACATTCACCAACATGCACTGGGCCAGCATGGTGGATTAGAGCCCATCCTCTCTCTCTCTCTCTCTGAGAGAAGTAAATGTAATTTGCTGGCAGGTACTGCTGCGGAGCCGGTCGGCCGCCGCGCGCACCGCCCTGCACCGCTCCGATAACGCACTGGTGGCTGCGGTACGAGAGTGGCACACCAGCCCGATACATCGCACATGGAGAGCGTATCACACGCCCATCACCTAATTATTTTAGTTGTATTAGTCTTATTTTCAATTTCAATTTAAATTATTTTTTAATATTAATTTTCAATTTTATATTTTTTTTGTTGGTTTAATTTTTATATTAAATTTTTATTTTCTAATCATCAATTAATTAATCTAATTTGTATAATAAGTTATGGGTGCAAGTCCGGATAAAAAATTTTTTCATTTCATTTCATTATTTCCTATGACAGAAATGATGAGGTTGATGAGAAGCTAACTATCTAGTAAATGTTTATCTATGCTAATATATTTATGTATACTATAAATGTATATATGCACTTGTTGTTATTATATTGAAGTTTCCGTGGTAGTGCGTTATTATACAAGCATCATTTTCTATTGCTTTATTCATGAGAGTAAGTTTCTATGTTACCTACTATTTTAGGGTAAGGTGATTCATGCTTCAAACATTGATTTTTCGTACCATCATACAATTAGCGCCATCTACCGAAACTAGACAGTACTACTTTGTTACTTACCCAGTTCAGAAAGTGTAGATATTTTCTTGGTTTATTTTTTGAGCACTGACGTTTTAAAAGTTTCGAAACCAAACCATAGATGGCAGTTTTAAAAACGTGTAGAGTTAAAGTTACATGCAAGGACGTAAACACTTCTACGAGATTTCTTTCGAAACTGTCTTGCTGTGCTTCCGCGCTGTGCCTCGTCTCGACTGTAATGTTTTCTTACCAATGAAAATAAAGTACAATTTCAAATCTAGCGTAAACCGAAAAGTATTGACTTTTCTACTCCCACTTGTATGCCGCGACAAGGGTTGTGAACTTTTTAGCCAAAGTACTTATAATGGTGGAAGAAAAACGCTTCAGAAAATGAAAACTGGTGATTTCTGATACCATACCACAAAAAAAAACTATGTTTTATTATAAAACGTTTTTAATGTTCACAGTGTAATGCAAATAAAATATCTGCTGCCGCTAGAGGTCAACAAACGACCTGCGTCGCGCGCTCGCTTGTATGCTTTACATTGCTGGTTTGCAAAATTCTGTACTCCAAAAAACAACACTAAAACTACAAGTATTAGGCAAATGTTTATTATTATTCGATTCTGTTTAAATAGTATTATAGTAGCGTTTTGGATTCGGGACTATTATCATAGTTTAAACAGTATTTTTCAAACTTTATTACTGTTGAACGATATAATAGAGCTATAAACAGTATAATACTGTTTTTAATATTATAGTTGGCACCCTAGCCGCGACGCCTCCTCGACTCTCCAATAAGCGATAGGCACAAGTCAAATAGAGAAAGTTTCAAAGTTTCTGTTTTATCAATTTAGTTTGAATCTCTCTAAAAGTTTCTTCAAGGAGCTGGGTTGATTTGATGCTGCAAGAAGATGCACAATACACCAACGAGACGTCAGTGCTGTAAGCATCGCTCACATCTCGAAAAATAATAAGAACTTACCCCAAAGTCTTGGTGCTGATAAGTGGAGTTTTCAGACTGAGAAAACCGTTCAGTCTACTCGTTTTTTCTTTCCCTCCGTCACTCGACGTGTCCGTCCTGTTGACAAAGAACAAGGTGAAAATCACTTATTACACAAATTATAGTACGTTCAACTTCGCCAGGGAAAATATGGACAAGCACTGCAATATACATAAGCATAGCATAATCAGCCTTTTAATAGTCCACTGCTGGACTTAGGTGTACCCTCAAAAGAGCGAATGGGCCATATCCACCACGCTGGCCCAGTGCGGGTTGGTGGATTCACATACGCCATTGAATTTCTTCTCCGTAGGTATGCAGGTTTCCTCACGATGTTTTCCTTCACCGAAAAGCCAGTGGTATGAAAATCCGTATATAAACTCCAAAGAGCTAATTGATACACGTCCAGGGTTTGAAACCGCGACCTCACGCTCTTAAGTCTAGCGTTTTCCCAAATTGATTACCACGGCTATTAGAATCAGTCAAAGATGCCTACATAGCATGAAAATCAAACTTTAGTAAACCGGCCAAGTGTGAGTTGGGCTCGCACACTGAGGGTTCCGTACCACCACAAAATACAATTATTATCAATTCTGACTTCCGATTGTTCCGACTTAACTACCTACCAAATTAGTCCAAGCAATAACTACTCCGTCACATCAATACTAATGTATGTTTGTAACGAATTGGCTCAAAAAGTACTGGACTGATTTTAAAAATTGTTTCACCATTTTAATGCTACATTATCACTGGTTAATATAGGCTATTTGAATAGGCTATATAACTATACCCGTGTGGAGCCGGGGCGGACCGCTAGTAGTTAAAATTTTGCAAGTGACGCTCGGTAAACTTGGTAATGAACAGAAATTTGTCACTGACTCGCACTTGGCCATTATTTATTACTTTTTGTTTTACTTTAAATTGACGCTTGTGCGTATTACTGTTTTTACATTTGAGCTAATACAAAAATACGTAAAAAATACGTTTGTTGTATAGGCCATTTCATTTTAACTTTTTGACTTTGTATAATTTCTTAATAAATCCACCGTAACATTACGTATTCTATGAAAATTTTAACTGGCTATCTATTACAGTTCGAAAGATACAGCCGTTAATAGGTAGGACAGACGGACAGACAGATATCATAGGTTTAGTAATAGGGTTTAGTTTTTACCCTTTGGGTACGGAACCCTAATAAATACTCTGTCCTAATCAGCATAGCTTTGTTTTCGTGTCGTAGCACCATTCTACGCCGTAGTGGCGCTACGCCGTAGAGCAGCTACGACGTAGCATGATTATACCATTTATTTATTCAAATTGATAGCGTTATAACGTGACTAAACCGTATTATCGTTACGTTATTATTTTATTTCATAGTAACGCATAATTTAACCAATAAATATGGTATTTGAGCATTTTAGCTCGAAATATTCATTTTTATTATCGACAGGCTAGGCAAGTGACCACAGCTAAACTGATGGAAAAAATGTGGTAATTTGTGTAATTAGTGTAACACTGATGTGTTAATTTTTTTTTCTCTGAATTAGAACGGGCTCTTAAGTGATGTTGTTTTAGCGATTACTGGAGGTGGTTGAAGAGTCGAAAGTGACATGGAGTAGGTAATTTTTATACCGGAAATATTAAGTACTAGCTGAACCCCGCTACTTCGTACGCGTAGAGCTCGGCCTTCGGCCTCGTTACTACATCCCGTTATAGCCACTGTGTTATTCTAATGTATAAGCTATATTATTGTAAACTTTCATTAAAATCCATTCGGTAGTTTTTGCGTGAAAGAGGAACAAACATCCATACATACAAACTTTCGCGTTTATAATATTAGTAGGATTCAGAAGGATTATCCAAGCGGGTAAAACTTGTTTTTTAAATCTTTATTTTTAGCGCTGATAAGTCGGCGTTTGACCACCAACTCGCCTGTCGGTAAGCGACGATGTGGTCGAAGATGAAGCACGCAGACTTAGAAGATACCTATTCACTCTGGCCTTGAAAAGGCCCAGATTATATCTCTCAGGAAACAAGGAAGCTGGCAGGTTGTTCCAATCCTTGGCTGTACGGATTAGAAACGTAGAATCGAAACGTTTGGTACGTATCCAAGGAAAATTCACAATGTATGGGTGGTAGTGGGTCGTTTCCTTATTTGTCCTGTAGTAGAAAGGGGATGGCAGGATAAGGTCATGTAGCTCTGATTCGACATTCTCCGAATTAATTCTGTAAAAAACTCTCGACTTTACGGCGGTTTTCTAGGCTGAGAAGTTTCTTAGCCACTAACTTCTCATCGCCTATAAAACGAGCAGCACCCGGTCTACCGATTCAAGAGCTTCGAGCTGGTATTTGGCTGAGCCGTCCCAAAGATGATAGCAGTAATCCACACACGATCGTACTTGAGCTTGATATAGACTAAGCAACTGCCCCGGTGTGAAATACCACCTAACCTTACTCAGGACGCCCAGCTAGTATCTCTTAATTTAGTTACTTCATAAGCTTAGTTGTATTAATTAATTTCGCTATCTTTTGACAAAGACATCCGTTATTTATGATGTTTTAATCCCATTTAACGAAATTATAATAAATTCGTGCTATTTTCCAACAAGAGGCGGCTGTCACCGCCAGATGTCGTTGGCACTTTACACACAATAATTTAGCTTTTATTTGTGACCCAAGGCATAAGAGATAAGAGGACATACATAAACCATACTACAGACGTTGTCCTGTCTTAGAACTGTCAAACACGCAAAATCAAAATTGTAAATCTTATTTTTTTACACCTTGGGTTACATTATTGGAGTTTTAGTAAGGATCGCAATTTTTTTTGAAAATATAATATAAGCCTATGTTAACCGGGGATAGTGTAGCTTCCCAACAGTGAAGGAATTTTTCAAATCGGTTCAGTAGTTTCGGAGCCTATTCAATGCAAACAAACAAACAAACAATCAAATCTTTCCTCTTTATAATATTAGTATAGACTAGCTGACCTGACAGACGTTGTCCTGTCTTAGAACTGTCAAACATGCAAAGTTAAAACTGTAAATCTTATTTTTGTAGACCTTGGGTTACATTATTGGAGTTTTAGTAAGGATCCCAATTTTTTTTGAAAATAGAATATAGCCTATGTTACCCGGGGATAGTGTAGCTTCCCAACAGTGAAAGAATTTTTCAAATCGGTTTAGTAGTTTCGGAGCCTATTCCATGCAAACAAACAAACAAACAATCAAATCTTTCCTCTTTATAATATTAGTAAGTATAGATATATAAATATAAAAACTAATTTCACTCGTCACGAAATCTCGAAAACTACTTGACCTACGAAATTAAAATTTGGCAGGAAGATTTATTATGTGGTGTAGAGGTCCGCTAAGAAAGGATTTTGGGAAAGGGCTGAATAAGGGGCTAAATGGGGATTGAAAGAAAGTCTAGGCGTACAAAGTCGCATGTAACAGTTAGTAATTATATGAAAGCGAAATTAATTTACTCATTCACTCACTCATCACGAAATCTCGAAAACCACTTGACCTACGAAGTTGAAATTTGGCAAGTAGATTTAATATGGTGTGTAGAGGTCCGCTAAGAAAGGATTTTACGAAAGGGGTGTATTTAGAGGACTGCAAATGTGGGTAGAAAATTTATGTGAAATTCTACGCATACAAATTCGCGGGCAATAGCTAGTATTATAAATGAGAAAGTTTTTGCGTTTGTTTGTTTGTCCTTAACTCCGTAACAGCTGAGCGGATTGTAATGAAAGTTGCAAAGTATGACAATCTTGTAAATGGGACATTTTAAACCTTTAGACGCGTAATGCCAATTAAACTGGCCAAGTATTAAGTATTCTAATTCTTTGTAGAATGTTCTTACGGAAAGAAAATTGGGCAAAAAATTTGAACATTGCAGAAAACCTAACGACGATTTTAACTTGGCACGTTTGACAGTTCTAAGAGGAGAATGTCTGTCGGGTCAGTACGCTTAGTCCCAGATTTGATAGGTTTCGAAAACTTTTTTCGTTTACTTATTGTTCCATACATTTTAGTAAAGCACCTCTATCGGAAACGTGGAAAAACTAAAATCGGTAGTAATCGGCGGTATAGATTGCTTCACTCTAATACGAAAAAAGTTTTCGAATACCTTTTAGCCCAGCAATATATAAAACAATATGTAAACGAAAAAAGTTTTCGAAAACTATCAAATCTGGGACTAAGCGAATCGCTAGTCTATACTAATATTATAAAGAAGAAAGATTTGATTGTTTGTTTTTTTGTTTGCATTGAATAGGCTCCGAAACTACTGAACCGATTTGAAAAATTGTTTCACTGTTGGGAAGCTACACTATCCCCGGTTAATATAGGCTATATTATAATTTCAAAAAAATAGGCATCCTTACTAAAACTCCAATAATGTAACCCAAGGTGTAAAAAAATAAGTTTTTCAATTTTGACTTTGCGTGTTTGACAGTTCTAAGACAGGACAACGTCTGTCAGGTCAGCTAGTAATATTATAACTTGTACCATACACTTAGTAATGGAATTCGTATGTAGCTGGCCATAATTATTTACACTGGCACTTTTAGCAATAAAATTTCGTAATTTGATCTAACTTGCGTCATAAATCTAAACATTGTAATGCTTGTGATGTAGCTCTAGTTTTTAGGGTTCCGCACCCAAAGGATAAAAACGGGACCCTATTACTAAGCCAAACCACAACCACCTAACCTATTAATAGCTGTATCTTTCGAACCGTAATAGATAGCTCGATAGCTGTTTAAAGTTAGGACAGATAGACAGACATACGTAGGCTTAGTAATAGTGTCCCGTTTTTACCCTTTGGGTACGGAACCCTAAAAACAGAAAAATCTATGGATTGATTATAAAGCAATTCCCTCGCATAAGTCTTTTTCCAAGTTTACAAATTCGCTTTTGACTAACGAGCGCTAAACTTTAGGCCACAGTCCAGCCAATTAGTTCCCAGATATAGAGCTCAAATTAAGCTGCGGTAAAACTTTATGCTGACGAGCTATCTAGTTCCTTTTGAATAAATTTTGGGGTGATTAACTTAGATTTGACGCAAAATAGAACCTATTTCAAAGACTTTTTTTTTTTTACCTATACTGTCTCACTGCTGGACAAACGTCTCCCCCATTTCTTTCTATAAATCTGGGTCCTCCGCCACCTCTTGCTAACCTCTCCGGAATGAGTCAAGATCGTCACGCCAGCGTTTCTTGGGCCTTCCTTGACTGCGTCGTCCATGGGGCATCCACTGTGTGACGATCCTGGCCCACCGGTCTGGGTTTTTCTTTATACGTTTTAAAATCGGATAAAGCGTAAAAAATAATTATCCAAAATGCATTTGACTATTATCAATAGTTTAAACCGCCTAGCAGTAGTATGGAAATATTGCTATGTTTCGGATTGAAGGGCAATGTTTCCAGTGAAATTACAAAGCATAAAAGATTTAACATAAAAAAAAAATCGCATAATTTAATTTTTAAAGTTTTCAATTCTAGAGGGCATGGAACTGTTGTGGGCAAGCGTGATGCTTACTATCAGGTAAGCAACTTGCTCGTCTCGTTACTCAGTAATTGTTTAAAATATTTAATTATACTAATATTATAAATGCGAAAGTGTGTTTGTTTGTTGGTTTGTTAGTTTGTTTGTTTGTTCCTCTTTCACACAGCAACAAAGCAACGGATCGACCTGATTTTTTGCATAGGCATAGTTCAAGAGTCGGAGAGTGACATAAGTTTTTCATCATCATCATCACCATCACCATTTTTCACCACGACGCGGGTGGAACCGCAGGGTGCAGCTAGTCATAACTAGGGATGAAAGGACTAAATTCCTCGCAGTCACATCTAACATTCACTGTTAGGCGGAGGACTTGCTCGCAGTGTCACTTCGGGCACTTACTATTAAGTGAACAACCTGCTTAGGCATTCTATCTTGGATACCTTGGATTTAGTTATTTCAAATTAAGATTAATCATCCATTAGTTCAAACATAAATTAGCAATCTTAAACTTAGTAAAAAAAAACATTTTAAATTTAGTAATTTTGAAAATAGTCCAATGAATTTAAGATAAAACATTTGTTGGTCTCTAACATACTAGATAAATTCAAAAAATATATAATAAGGCAATTTCGGGTAAATCGTTTTTTTACGCGATTAAGTCCGCGTTCGTCTCGCCTGTGAAATCTGCAGACGCAAGCCAGTAATTAAAGTCAGAAGTACTAATTCTAACAAATCATTTATGTTGGTTTCCGTTTGCGACAAACTAAATAAATCCGCCGGAACCTCTCGAAATAACGACCCCAGTCGTTATAACCACTCTTTGGTCATTCGTCTGACCTCAAATAGCTAGAACGCGTTGTTTAGTTCGTGTCATGTAATTTTTGTGTGGTTTGTTTGATAAATATCAAAGAGGGCAAGTGCCTTTTTTTCAATAGAATAAGTGCCAAACAAGCTACGGGCCACCTGATGGTAAGTGGTCACCGCCGCCTATAGACACCTACAATACCCGGGGCATTGGCGGTGCGTTGCCTACCTTTGAGGACTCTATTCACCCTTCGTTTGAAGCAGTCCAAATTATACTTCGGAGGAAAAACCGAAGGTGGTAAGCCATTCCACAACTTACAGGTGCGTGGCAGAAACAATCGATCAAATCGAACAGTGCGAGACTTCCACGCATCTATAATGTGCGGATGGCATTTCTGGCGATGGCGGCCGGATCGGTGGTAAAACCGGGATGCCATAAGGTAAAAAAAGCCTTTATAATACAGCCATGCTAGTATTTTGTTTAGTTAACACCAACAGTATAAAAAAAAAAGAAAAACAACAAAAACACCAAAAAAAAATAACAAAGAAAAAAATATTAACTGACCATAGATTAAAGTAGAGCGCCTGTAGCAAAATAATTAACGGTGGCTAAGTAGCAATTGCTTCGACTATTTTGGAAGGCGTTATAATAACTGGTAATTCAGTCACTTGGCTGATCTTATTGCATTTTGTGGTGATACGGAACCCTCAGTGCGCGAGCCCGACTCGCATTTGGCCGGTTTATTTAAAGGTTTTATACCCACTACAGAATAAATATATTTTTTTAAACCTACAATACCTATATGTATAAACACCTCATCTATGTATATAAATGTTTTAGTTTTTGTTGTTTTTTTTAGAAAGTGCTAAATAAATATCGTTAAAATTCATATGGAACCTCTAAAATATGATCTACCAAACAAAAAAAAAGATCATTATAAATCAATTCACAATTGGCAGAGTAATCGCGTAAAACATACAAAAACATTACAGTCGAATTCATACCGTCGTCCTTTCGCCCGTTAATAAAAACTACACTACCGCATTGACTGCATTGCCACGTTGGATTCCTGTACTGACGCATTGCGAAAGGTACCAGCCCGCATTTTGTTCACGGGGTGCTTCAACCAAACGCGTAGATTTTTTTACTGACCGAAGTGAGTCGAACAGCCGCACTCAGAGACGTTACTTAGGTTAAGGAATACTTAAATTGCTCTGTCAACTTCTCGTTGACGGAAATTGTCACACATGACGAGACAGAGCAATTTTAAGTATTCCTTAACCTAAGTAACGTCTCTGAGTGCGGCTGTAAGAGTCTTTTGGGGGACAAATATGTTTGTATGTATGTTCGACAATAACTAAAGTACCGTTCATTGGATTTTCATGAAATTTTGTAGGCAAGTAGTTCAAGTTAATATAATGTTTAAGTTTGTATATGAATTAATCCGATGCAGGGGTTATAAAGATAATTAAAATTACAAAGTTATAAAATACCGTTGGAAGGAGTTCTTAATCCAAAATGAACTTATTTTGTACTAGCTGACCTGACAGACGTTGTCCTGTCTTAGAACTGTCAAAAACGCAAAGTCAAAATTGTAAATCTTATTTTTTTACACCTTGGGTTACATTATTAGAGTTTTAGTAAGGATCCCTATTTTTTTGAAAATATAATATAGCCTATGTTAACCGGGGATAGTGTAGCTTCCCAACAGTGAAAGAATTTTTCAAATCGGTTCAGTAGTTTCGGAGCCTATTCAATGCAAACAAACAAACAATCAAATCTTTCCTCTTTATAATATTAGTATCACAGATATAGACAAATAATGTCAGTATGAGTGAAGTGAAGATTGTCAGTTGATTATCGTAGCCGTTAACTGTCATATTTTTCAATCAAGATCACGGTAGGTAGGAAAACTATGGAGCGGGTTTGCCTTAGTGTAGGTCTTCACCACTACACTAAGGCAAGCAAGCCAAGCTAAAGTTTTGTCGATTAAACATCTGGAAGTCTCAGTTTGGGGCTAACTACTAGTTTAATATTTTTAGCACCCGACCCTCACGTTTCATGACTGTCGACCCCAAAAGGCTCAAATATGTACCCACCGTCTATAGGCTATTATATTTGCGCCGTTTGAGGCCAATTCAATCAGGCGGACAACCTGGTTGCAGAATCACTTAGGCACTTACTATCAAGCGGACAACCTGCTTAGGTTTTTTATACTTAGGTCAGTAAACAATTAACTTGAAACTATGAATTTAGTTATTTCAATTTCAGATCAAGCTTCCATTAGTTCAAACATAAGTAGGTACATTAGGAATTTTAAACTTGTATTGATGAGTACACTGACATCCTTTCGGCTGGAATCACGGTTCCGTGTAGCCCTGTATTTGTGTAACTATTTCCACCGCCAATGGCTTACCCCTTCGGTTTTCCTCCGAAATAAAATTCTTACTGCTTCAAACGAAGAGTAAATAGAGTCCTCAGATTTAGGCAACGTACTGACATTGCCCTTGGTAAGTATTAAAATCAAATAATTCAAATAATTTTCTCATCATACATAAGTTCTATTAAGAATTACAAAAAAAAAAACGGAATTATTAAACTAATGTTACATATAGTGTCAATCTTGAAATAAATCATCACAATAGAAATTACATTATACTCTTCCACTAAAATAAAATGAATGGACGGGCTCTAACCACTGAAATTGCTCAGTAAAAACGAGTCAAAACCGTCGGACATATATTTACTTCAACACCTAATTATAAAAATGTACAGTATATTTGTTACAAAAAATAGATCCCGGTTTTATTTGTGTATTTACACTTCGGCAAAGCATATGAATGCATAATTTTGTCAGATGTTTCATTATCACGTAACAATAGACACGTGTTGCACTTCCTACGGCTAGAGACAGACTGAAACGAAATGAGAGACGGCGCTCATTTTGTTATCTTCAAAAATGTGCTTCTACTGGGCCTGTCCATTCATTTTATTTTGGTCGAAAATTATACTATGTCAATTCATTTTAGTACCCTGTTGTAGGTATCTATAAGCTGGGGTGACCACTTACCATCAGGTGGCCCGTCGCTTATTGGCCTTTATTCTACTTTAAAATAATACGTTCTCGCTACCTATCCAAAGCCCGACAGAACCAATCCTTCACTGCCTTAGACCTACGCAACAAACTACGAAAACCACGTCTATCCTGTTTACTTATTCCTATAACTTAATAAAACTTAGAAGTGACTTAAAGACTTATTTCCTGCCCCCTGAGATATCGGCGAACTTTGCCCATAACTTAAGAAACTTTACCTTGTACCGCGACCTTGAATGACGGCTTTATCGCAAATGACAACCAACCTAAGAGTTGATAATATGTTGACAACTTGGGTTGCGTTGCATCAATTTGCATCGACAAAAGGTTGCTTTTGTCGGTGTCAATTTGCGCGATTATGGAAACATATGAAAACAAAAGAAGCTCACAAATACGGACTTAAAAAAAAATTGGGTGTGAAATCAATGATCTTATATAATACTAGCGGTCCGCCCCAGCTTCGCACGCGTATATATTATAGCCTATGTCACCCGGGGATAGTGTAGCTTCCCAACAGTGAAAGAATTTTTCTAATCGGTGTAGTAGTTTCGGAGCCTTTTCAATGCAAACAAACAATCAAATCTTTCCTCTTTATAAAATTAGTATAGACTAGCGGTCCGCCCCAGCTTCGCACGGGTTTAAATTATAGCTTATGTCACCCGGGGATAGTGTAGCTTTCCAACAGTAAAATCATTTTTCTAATCGGTTCAGTAGTTTCGGAGCCCATTCAATGCAAACAAACAAATAAACAAATGATAAAATAGTTGATTGGAAAAAAAAACTAGTATAGATAGATATGTTACATGTGAAATACTTCCGGACGGACTGACAAAAAAGTTTCAATTTCAGCTTTTCTTTTTACTATTTCGGCATAGAACACAAACTATTATGAAGAAAAAAAATACATAAAACACATACTTTTACATTTTCTCTCTATTTATTTCCTAAGTCAATAAAATCCGACACACACATACAAGTATCAATTCATTGCTACAAAATACTCCATAACCTGATTCTTGGCGTTTTCCTTCTTTCTCTACCAAGTAAAGCAAGGCCTACACCGCAGGCATGCTTAGGTGAAGAGTGGGTAACAACGAAGTGGAGCGAAGCGAAGCTGGATCAGATAAATTGAACACAATTGCCAACTTTTCCCTTGTTAAGGATGTGACGTCTGTCTGCGTCTAGGTTTTTCTCTTGTTTTTTTTTTTCAAAGATAACACTGGTTTTGGTAACGTTATTAGCATACAGTACTTGCTTAGGTGTATAGTGGGTACCTTTAGGATTTATATACCCTACCCCCGGTCTCGTCAGAGCCTGTATTGCTGGGTACAATTTGCATAACATTGGCATCGATTTTGATGTTCTCTAAACTAAACTAAACTAAATTTGACAGCTCTAAAATTGTTGCCATCCTTCACTCACATATCAAAATGAAAAAAGAGGCAGATCATTTTAGTCCTGTCAGATTGGTTTAGTTTAGTGACAGAATCGACACCGTCGCATTGCATTGTATTGTATTGTAACCGATTGCCACCTCTTGTGTGGCCCTTGCCTTAGAGACGATAGTCGATCGGAATCATAAAAATATTAGTTTCATTACCAGAACATTCGAGAAAATACCTTGGTTCTGTACGTTTCTACGCAATAAATAAGAGAAAATATTTTCACCGAGACTTCCATGATGACGTAGATTTTCCTGGGTCCCAAGACGTTGGAATGTACTTCTTGTAACCGATAGAAATGTTTTGCGTTTGTGATTTTAGCCTACTAATAAAAAAATAAAATAAAATAAAAAAACGGGACATTTTGCACACACGGTCATCTGACCCCAAACTAAGCAAAGCTTGTGATATGGCTGCCAGAGACTGATATACAAACATCTCACAAACATATACAAAAGATTTAAGAACGCTTTAGACTTGTGTTTAGGATATTTTTCACAGTGAAACAACTGCTAAATACATGTCTAAAGCGTTCTTAAATCTTTTGTGGTAAGACGGGTATAGTTTTAAATACATACTTAATACTTAAATACTTAAACAACCAGATATAGAACAAACACAAATGTTCATCACATGAATGTTTGTCCTAGGTGGGAATCGAACCCACGCCCCCAAGCTCAGAAGGTAGATTCACTACCAACTGGACCAACGGGTTATCAAACAGCCGGCTTATTAAGTAATTATACCTATAAAACCTCATCATAAGCATAAACAGCCTAATCTAGGTGTAAGGGAAACGCTATCGAAGCCAAAACGCTACAACTATACTATATAAACACAATCGAATACCAATAATCGACATTATTTTATGGTAGACTACCTGCGCCCCGCGATTTCACCCGCATAGTGATGAAAAGTAGCCTATGTCATTCTCTGGCTCTTGAACTATACCCAAGCCAAATCAGGTCGATCCGTTGTTCCGTTGCAGCGTGAAAGAGGAACAAACATCCATACATCAATACATCTATACATCCATACATACAAACTTTCGCGTTTATAATATTACTAGCTGACCTGACAGACGTTGTCCTGTCTTAGAACTGTCAAACACCCTAACTCAAAATTGTAAATCTTATTTTACTACACCTTGGGTTACATTATTATTAGAGTTTTAGTAAGGATCCCTATTTTTTTTGAAAATATAATAAAGCCTATGTTACCCTGGGATAGTGTAGGTTCCCAACAGTGAAAGAATTTTTCAAGTCAGTTCAGTAGTTTCGTAGCCTATTCAATGCAAACAAACAAACAATCAAATCTTTCCTCTTTATAATATTATTACTAGCTGACCTGACAGACGTTGTCCTGTCTTAGAACTGTCAAACACGCAAAGTCAAAATTGTAAATCTTATTTTTTACACCTTGGGTTACATTATTGGAATTTAGTAAGGATCCCTATTTTTTTATGAAAATATAATATAGCCTATGTTAACCGGAGATAGTGTAGCTTCCCAACAGTGAAAGAATTTTTCAAATCGGTTCAGTAGTTTCGGAGCCTATTCAATGCAAAGAAACAAACAAACAAACAAACAATCAAATCTTTCCTCTTTATAATATTAGTATAGATTATTAATATTATAAGTATATTAGTAATAAAAAAATAAAATTTAAATTTAAAAAATATATATTATAAGTAGGATACTCCGAAAACTCGTACGAAGCGCTTTGATTCCACATTTATTGTGCGAACTGCTAGGAACAGCTGATATTTTATTTCCATTACATTCATTATAATCATCATCATTTCAGCCATAGGACGTCCACTACTGGAAATAGGCCTCCCCATCGATCTCCAAAAGGGCCGGTTGGAATCGCTGCTGAGAGACGAATTTTGATTTGTTCAAATTTGACAGTTGGGATCGTCAAATTCGATAAAATGCCACTGGATCAGTACTCGCTATCGCAAACCGTATCTCAGCGCGTTAAGGTTCACGTTCGCGTGATTTTCCGAACTCCCTCTTTTAGCGCTAATTTGAGCCCGCGTTAAGAGTTAACCATAAAACCCCTGGCCGTACCATATAAAAATGGACAAGAGGGAATTAGATCATGCAGATCCGATGCACACTCTCCGAAATGTATCCGATAAAAAACCTATAGACTAGCAACTTTACGTCGATGCTCAAGACTAAGGAGCTTAGCCTGAACTACGGATTGCGGATGAGCTTCTTGACACGTTTCTCAATAGACTGTAATGCCTCAAGCTGGTACTTGGCTGATCCATCCCAAAGGTGCGAGCAGTACTCCTTGCTGTAAATTTTCTATTATTGCGGTGACAGCGAGTTCACAACGTACCGTAAGGCGAGGCCATGCCATTTTGACGCTGATTAGTATGTGTTACATTAAAGGATTTCATAGAAACAATACTGAATGGATCAAGAGACGATGCTGATTCAGTGCTAGATGTATGCTGTAATCAGCGCCTCGCATAGATTTGCGACTGTCGCTTTCCTTCTTACCTAGGACAATGGCTTATAATAAATATGAAATAGGCTTAAATTTAAATTTGGTTAGGCCGGCCGCTAACTTGCAATTCGTATAACTTCTATTGTGCTATATTTTATTGCGTCTACGTGTATGATAGCTGAAATTAAGGCTGTTTAAGCGTTTTACATAAATTATATTTACATTTTTGGCAAGTATATTATAGTCGTAGTTTATAGCCTATTCACTATCTGATGATTGCCGACTGTTGCAATTCATTATCCAAAGTTGTATGAAAATTCGCTTGTTTCCATTTGCCTGGTTATTTTTTCTAACGTAAGAGCTCGTTTCTCGCCATAACACTTGATCACACATTTTCAACTTTTATTTTTTTTAAACGAGAATTGTATTGAATTGAATTTGGGTTCGAGGCTCTCTTAGGGACTTTCAACATCGCATTTTCAAAAATCTTTTAGAGCGCCTGGATAATGCGACGCTTGACCAAAATGCTGGTGCGTTATTGGCTCAACGCATAAGCATTGCCATTCAGCGTGGTAACAAAAATGAAATAAAAAAATTTTTGCATAAACATAGGCTTACATACTTGTTTATCAACTAGAAATAACCACTGGCGTAAGTCTATGAAGGAGAATACTTAATGTTGAAACTGCGATTCCTGCGCTAGGCTAAGCCTGTATCGCAAGAAACTGATACGGTTATTCCAAACCAAAATTTAGTTAGCTTCTATTTAATGCCGCCAGCATGTTGGGTACACTGCCAACTGGTAGTGGGCTTGAGCATTTGGATTGTCTTAAGACATTCAACAGTCTATGGGCAATCTAACTGTTTTTGTAGTATTAATGTTAGCTTTTTTTTTATTGGGCAAGTGCCTTTGTTAATTAAACAAAATACAAGCCAACCCTTACACTACAAAAACAGTTAAACTGCCCATAGACCGTTGAAGGTCGAAAGACTGTCCAAATTGTGTTAGCTTGTTTTTTGTTTAGTTAACAAAAGCACCTATTTTAAAAAACTTACCAAAGGAAGACCTTTAAAATGCCTACCTGAACTGTTAGCATCCTCAATCAATTAAAATGTACTATCCAACAATACACGGCTGCACAAACCACATGGAAACGTGCTTAGCATACAAATGGCTCGGACGGGCGAGCCAACACCGTGATTGTGGGCCAGGAGCTAGAGGCAGTAATTTGCAGGTGCTTCATTTGGTATAGATAAAATTATTAATTTAGCTAAAAACAAGCTTTTAGGCGTTTGCCATAATGAATTCAGTGTGACGCTATTTTATTTCTCGTAATTTTCTCAATAAATCCTTTCATTTGATACCCATATCATGGGGTGCATAAAAAATACTGATTCGCCATCCTTGGGAGTCTGCCATATTTGATGTAAAATGACGTCATTTAGTTGACCATGCATGCAAATTTTTCGTTCAATTGTTTTTCGATTAGCACTCTACTGATACCTGGTTCCGTGACTTTTGTTATACATAACTACAATTTTGTTAACTTAAACGAATTTACAAGCTATACACTACAAAACACCTTGTTAACACCTTTTAAGTACGGAACTCAAAAAAAATTACTAAAACAATTTTGTTTGTTAGCATTTATCTCCAAAGTGTCACTACATTTTAATGCTTGGTTCTTGTTTTTATTTATATAATATTACTTGTTCATTATTATTGACACTAGGCTCCTAGTCTATAACATTTTACGTATATCTATTAGATCGGGGATTGGAGCCAATTTTCCTCGTACAAATTGTTAAAAGAATGAATTACCTTTGAACAAAATGTTATAGCCGTAATAATGGTTATTACACCTAAATTGATTCAAAAGGAAAAATACCGGCCAAGTGCGAGTCGGGTTCGCGCACTGGTGATAACACCACAAAACACAAAAATTATCCCAAAAAAACCCGACTTCACAATTAGTAAAATATGACATTACGATTTGGCGAAAGAAAATGAGGTCATTCAAATAACCCAATTACCAGTTAAAACTTGGTAGTAAACAGAACCGGCCCTTTTGGAGATCGATGGGGGAGGCCTATGTTCAGCAGTGGACGTGTTACGGCCGATATGATAATGATGACGATGATGATGAATGAACAGAAACTTGTCGCCGACTCGCACTTGGCCATTATTTATTATTTGTTACATTTTGAAGCGGAATTTAAATTTGGTAAGAGTTCCTACCTCTTATCAAATTTAAATTTTATTTTTTCCAAATTTATTTTGTACTAGCGACCCGCCCCGGCTTCGCACGGGTATAATTTAAAAAAATAAACCAGCCAAGTGCGAGTCAGGCTCGCGTACTGAGGGTTCCGTACCAACACAAAAGACAGAAAGTAGTGCAAAAAGACATCACGCCCAGGCGGTCACTCATCCAAGTACTGTCCGCACCCTACGTTGCTTAACTTGGTAGTGAACAGAAATTTGTCACGGACTCGCACTTATTTATTATTTGTTCTTATACTTTAGAGTGTGTACTACAATCATTTGCACAAAAAAGAACGGGCACCTAAGCAAAGAACCAATTTAATTCTTCCTATTAGTTTGTTTGATAATTTTATTTAGGTAGTCTTGTCCTCAGAATTTTGTAAATTAATTAGCAAGGAATAGTTTTCGTCAGTTTTATCATAACATTTTGAGATAAAAACCTGCATTCTGGTCACGCGGTACATCAACCAAATTAATTTCGCAGAAGGTCTCAAAAGTTGGACCAATACGATTACGACCATATGTCCAGCCAGATAAAAACCTGCATATTGGTCACGTGGTGAATAAACCAAATTAATTTCGCAGAAAGCCTCTAAAGTTGGTCCAATACGTACGAACATTTGTTCAGCTATTTAGAAACCTGTATTTTAACCACAAATTTTTTTTGCAATTTCAGAGTTGCTCCCACAGCTAAATGTGTTCAAAATTATGAGTACTATATGAACCCCCTTTCGGCTTAGTACACCCTTTCCGCGTAATTCAGTATAGCAAAATATGGCATCAAGCCTTTGGGCAGCTTAAAAACTATGACATAAGGGCTGGCCACTTAGCCTGTATGGTCTTACTTACAGAAAATAAAATAAACCGGCTACCACCGCAAAATACAAATAGTTGTGCAAAATTAGATTACACCCAGGCGGTCGTTGCTGAATTCTGTGGTGAATAGAAACTTGTCACTACCTTGCACTTGGCCATTATTTATTACTTGTTGTTATACTTTAGAGTGTGTACTATAATCATGCCAAGTTTGACGCTTGTGCGTATTACCATTTTTACATTAGAGCTAATACAAAAATACGTAAAAACGTTAATCCGCCGTAACATTACATTATTCTGTAACACCTTCAACGGGCTATCTATTGCGGTTCGAAAGATACAGGCAGGATGGAGAGACAGACAGATAGACAGCGTAAGCTTAGTAATAAGGTCCCGTTTACACCCTTTTGGTACGGAACCCTAAAAACCCTTAGCTTTTCTGTAGTCTAGCTTAATATCTCACAGCACTCAAATAGATTGCGGTACACAACCGGTATCAAACATAGCGCCACAGCTGCCAAGTTTACCTCCGAGCGTTCGAACGTGCCAAGCTCGAATTATATCGGATATGAAGCAGTCAATAGCAATACTTAGTTCTCAATATTGGCGATGCCAAGAAACAATTTGCTATAAGAGTCGTACTAAGAACTAGTTTGCAGCCGCTCGCCACCTTACCAATTCCTTGTCTGATCTAACGGTATTTATTACACACTAGCAACGCACCCCGGCTTCGCACGGGCGTAAGTCTTATTTTTTTACACCTTGGGTTACATTATTGGAGATTTAGAAAGGATCCTATTATGTATGTGGACAGGAGCGAGTGACAACTACGGTAGCTGAATTCACACTAGTTTATTCGACGGCTTGTTGGTGGGCGCAGCCACCACTATAAGTACTTACATACTATGTATAGGTATATAACATCTTTCCCCCTTTAAAAATTTAAAACATTTTTTTATAGTCCAACACTGGCCTGTTACGACGATTACGGTGGCTTGGTAACGGCGGCGGCTCTGACGTATTGCTCTCAACATCTGAGCCCAGCTCAGGAGTGGTCGCCTCAGGCATCAGTACAAGCGTCTCTGCATCAGCAGTGGGAGGTGGCTCGCTTACGGTACTAATTCCCGCGGATGCAACGTCGGACTCCTGTGACACTGCAGGGAGGGACGTTTTATGCGATGATGTTGCATCTGTCTCCGTCGCTCTCGGTCTACTAGACTCTTCTATCGGCAATGTTACGTCCCATCTACCGGCCGTATTCTCGTTGTTTCCAGTGCTAGGAATCTCTATTTTACTTTGATAAATCTGATTTTTGTGCCGTACAACTTGCTTATTGTTGTCCATCACTTTTATTTTATACAAAACTTTCCCTATCTTCTTTAGGATTGTTCCTTCCAGCCAATTAAATTTGTTTTTATTTATGTATTTTTTTACATAAACCTTATCGCCCTCTTTCAAATCAACGTATTGTTTGCCGCCATAGTTCCTAACCTGTGAGCACTGTTTACGTTCGACAAGCTTAGATAACTCCGTTGATAAGGGTGCATCGGTGCCCGTAAACAAATCTAACCTTGAGCGGAGCTTATGACCGAACACTAGTTGAGCCGGAGAGGTTTCTGTCGTTGTATTATTAGAGTTCCGATAATCAAATAAAAATTTAGACAGGTGACATTGAATATTGTTAATCTTACCACCCGATAAAAGGAATGTTTTAATGCCTCTCTTAATAATTTTAACGAAAGATTCAGCTTGGCCATTACTCATCGGATGAAATACAGGTGATACCAAATGTGTTATGTGGTTCAGCTCACAGAAGTCTTTAAAACTCTGTGACGTCAAGGATGTACCGTTATCACTTACGATGGTATTCGGAATTCCGAACCGAGACATAAAATCACATAATTTCGTAATGACAGCCTTTGTAGTAATATCATTGTTCATAACATAGCATTCGACCCACTTTGAAAACGCATCCACAATGACGAGAAACATTTTGTTTTGTATTGGGCCTAGAAAATCTAAATGAATTCTATTAAAAGCAGCCGGCGGGTGCGGCCATGGTGCGAGCTGGGCGCGGGCCGGGGACGGACGCAACTGAGTGCAGACCGTACACTCAGCCGCCAGCCTCTCCAAAGCAGCGTCTATACCCGGGAACCAGGCCCTGGAGCGGGCTTCTGCTTTCATTTTCACTATTCCAAAATGTGAACTATGCAGCTCATCTAATACTTTTTTTTGGTACTTCCCTGGAATTATAACTTTGTGCCCTCTCATTAAAACGTTATTTTCTATAGAAATCTCGTTACGGCACAGAAAATACGGTTTAATTACCGGATCGGTATTTTTACACGGCCAACCTTCTAGGACATACCTAGACACGCTCTTTAAAATCGAGTCATTTGCAGTCTCAGTCTGCAACTGCCGCGTTGTAAGGGGCAAACTCCCTTCAATGGCAAAATTAACGTAAGCAGCCACCTCGGGCTGCGCGTCCTTTTCTGGCGCGGGCGCGCGCACGCCGCTCTCGTTCGCACTTGGGGCTGGAATCGCGCGCGATAAGAAATCAGCCGTATTGGCGCCGCTCCGTACATACTCGATTGTATAGTTGTACGCGCTTAGAAAAATTGCATAACGTTGTAACCGGTTCGCCGATACTTCGGGAATGCCGCGATTTTTACCAAAAATTGTAGTCAGCGGTTTATGATCTGTGCGTAACACAAAAGGCTCCGATCTACCATACAGGTACTGATGGAACTTCCTTACCCCGTATATAATAGCTGTCGCCTCCTTCTGTATTTGTGAATATTTTTTCTCTGCCGGATTTAGTGAACGCGACGCATACGAAACTGGCTGCTCAATTCCATTCGCACCTATTTGGGAAATAATAGCGGCAAGACCATGTTCTGACGCATCGACACTTAATATCTGCTTTGCATTGTTATCGAAATGCGCCAACGTATTATCTGAGGCTAGACTCTTCTTGATCGAATTAAACGCCTCGATCTGTTCTGTGGTCCAATGCCACTTGGCGCCTTTTTGTAACAGTATGTGCAATGGACTTAGAATTTCCGATGCATTTGGCACAAAGGCTCTGTAGTAATTTAACAGGCCTAAGAATGATTGCAACTCACTAACGTTCTTCGGTACAGGCGCATACAAAATTGCCTTGACTTTTTCTGGATTTTTCCTAATACCGTGTTTATCAATTATGTACCCTAGATAAGATACCTCCCTTTGATAAAATGAACATTTATCTTTGTGCACAGTCAGGCCGGCTTCTTCTAAGCGACGTAGAACTTCGTTTAATCTGCTCTTATGTTGTGCCTGATCCCCGGTTACTAAAATATCATCGAGAAAACTGAGGACCCCCGGAATGTTACCTACAATCGAATCGATCACGCGCTGAAATATAGCCGGCGCGCTCGCTAATCCAAATACGAGGCGCGTATAGTTAAATAGACCACGTGGTGTATTAATACATGTGACGTTTTGGGAATTTTCATGTATTTTCACTTGGTTATAGGCCATAGATAAATCTATTTTACTAAAAACTACCCCTCCATGCAATTTGGAAAATAGCTCTTGTGCTGTGGGCAAAGGATATTTTTCAACGTAAAGTTGTTGATTTATCGACACAGAATAATCTGCACAGATACGTACACTGCCGTCATTCTTTAGCACGGGCACTATCGGTGACGCATAATCAGAATAGGGAACCGGTTTTAAAATACCTAATGCTACTAATCTACTCAACTCGTCGTTGACTATATCCCTCAATGCAAAAGGTACCGATCGGGACTTGCAAAACACAGGTTTGGCGTCTGATTTTAATGGCAACTTAATTTCAAACTTGTTAAAACAACCCAATTCGTCTGAAAACACCTTTGGAAACAGTTTGGTAAGATCTTCGCGTATGCTATGAACGTGTGATTCACTATGCCCGAGCGTTGATACGAAACGTAAGTTAAAAGCTCTCATGAAATCACGTCCCAGTAATGTCGGGCCACCGTTTCGTATTACGTACACCGGTAGGTTCTCTGAATGTTCTAAATAAATCACGTTAACTAACATTATACCAACTACCTGCATTTTACAATTGGTATATGTAAATAATTTTTTTGTAGGTGGTGATAACGGTACATCAGAAAAATTTGATCTGTACATGCTTTCGGAGATAACTGAAACAGGGGAACCGCTATCGATTTCACACACGATATATCGACCTCCCATGCTCACAGTGTCGGTCATCGGCACCTCTCTTTCACTGGTAATATTTAAAATAAACTCACCATCATCTCCCTCATCATCGAAATTACCTTGCTCGACGTAATTCACTTTTTTATTTGGGCACACCCTTTTAAGGTGACCTTTCCGAGAACAAACTTTACACGTATAGCTGGAAAACCGACACTCGGCCGTACGATGACCTTTATAACCGCACACCGCACAGGGTACACTGCAATCCTGTGATCCTTTAGCAGCCGATCTTCTTTGCTGGTTGATCTTGAACACGGTGTCGTACGGCGCGGCGCTCGCGTCGGCGGAACACCCTGGCGCCGGCACGGCAGCGGCCCCCGCACGTGCACAACGTATGCTTTCTGCCAGCTCCACAGCTTTCCCCAGCGTCAAGTCCTTAATGTCTTGAGCGAACAGCTTGTCTCGCTCGTGCCCGGGCAACATTCCCATCACGAACTTGTCTAGCAGCGAATCTTCTATATTTTTAAAAGCACAATGAGCAGCGAGCCCGCGTAGTCGCGCGGCCCACTGTGAATGCGTCTCGCCGGTTTGCTGCACCCCTGCGTAGAACTTATGCCTCTCTGCGAACCCGCAGCGTTTCGGTGTAAAGTGGTTGTCTAAGATTTGTAGTATACTTCCAAAATTTTTCGTATCCAAATCCTCCGGTAATGCGAGATTGCAAGCCAGCTGGTATGTGTTTTCGTTGAGTGCGCTCAACAGCACCGCCTTTCTTCTCACTCCCGCTTTGTCCGTAGCATCGTCGATGTCGTTCGCGATAAACCATTGGCACAACCGACTTTTATAGATCTTCCAATCTTGATTTTGGTGATCAAAGTTGTTAATTGCGCCCAGGGATGATACAACACCGAACATATTTTTTTTTATATGTGGGTAATCTTAAAACTCGTCGTCAATTATTATGTATGTGGACAGGAGCGAGTGACAACTACGGTAGCTGAATTCACACTAGTTTATTCGACGGCTTGTTGGTGGGCGCAGCCACCACTATAAGTACTTACATACTATGTATAGGTATATAACAGATCCCTATATTTTTTTTTTATATTATAAAGCTTATGTCACCCGGGGATAATGTAGCTTCCCAACAGTGAAAGAATTGTTCAAATCGGTTCAGTAGTTTCGGGGCCTATTCAATGCAAACAGACAAACAGTTCATTTATAATTGTATAATTTTCTATTTAGAAATTATTAAGTACTAAATGTGTGTTATATTTGTTTTTTTTATTATTCTTTTTTTCTAAATTTTATACTAATTAAATTTGATTTTATATCTTTATTTAACACATAATATTTAATTTTTAAATACTGGGAGAAGCCACTGACTTCCGAAACACAGTTTTTACTAGTTCGGAGCCAGTGGATTCAATTGTTTTGTTTGTATTTTTCCTTGTGCCAAATAAAGATTATGATTATGATTATGATGATTAATCAAATCTTTCTTCTTTATAATATTAGTATAGATATTTAATGTACAATTAAATCTCGTCTAAGATACCCACAGTGCCTAAAGATAAGGGTATTTGACCAGTGTGTGTTGCCAGTGATGACATATGGTACTGAGACGTGGTCCTTAACTGTTGGCCTTTATGGTAAACTCAGAGTTACAGCGGGCAATGGAGCGACCTATGCTCGGAGTTTCTTTGCGCGATAGAATCCGGAACGTGGATATTCGCTAAAGAACCAGAGTCACCGATGTAGCTGTTAAAATTTGCAAGTTGAAGTGGCAATGGGCAGGCCGCATCGCTCGAAGAACCGATAACCGATGGGGAAAAAAGGTTCTTGAGTGGTACCTTGATGGATACTTGATGCGTACCTTGGTCACGCCATAACTAGAGAACGACTTTACCGATATAATTTATTTTTTAAAGTTTTCTATTACTCTGTAGAAGGTTCTTACGGAAAGATAAATTAAGAAAAAGGCATTAAAAATTTTAAAATTTCAGAAAACTCAACGATGATTTTACCCTGCGGATGAAACCGCGGGGCGCAGCAATTTTTTATAATTTCTACGAGAAACTGGCAATAGTGTGCCCTTCTACTTGTTTTGGCTTAACCTTAACTTTATTATTGATTATTCCTGTAACTTTGTTGACAAAAATCATAACAGAAGGCGTCGAGTAAACACATGAAAGAAATATAAGTACGTACATTAATATTGTGCTCTCATGGGTAAATGTGATGTTCTTTGATGTTTCTTACATAATAACAAACAAGAGTCCAATTTGCTTGGTGTGATACCGAGTGACTTTCTTCACCGAGACGAAATCAAACCGGTCAATTGCGAGTCGGGCTCGCGCACTGAGGGATCCGTACCATCACAAATACATAATTATCAAAAACACTGTTTTAAACTATCACGGTTTTTCAGTAAAGTTATATGATTATTTACGGGATATTTACCGTGGTAAGGTTGTGGAATGAGTTCCCGATATTTCGGCGCAGTTACATGCACCATGTTCACGGGAAGACTGAAATATCGGGACCGAAATATCGGGAGCTCATTTCACAACCTTACCACGGTAAATATCCCGTAAATAATCATAATATAACTTTAATAATAATCAACTTAAAAAACTGTAAAATATAGCATTTCGATTCGATGAGACCTATAATAAGGTATGTGAAAATACCTATGAAAATATATAATGATAATGACATCTAAGTAGTAAAATATGTTGCTTAAATTTGTAATGAACAGAAATGTGTCACTGACTCGCACTTGGCCATCATTTATTGTTTATAGTTATACTATAGATTTTATACTATAATCATGCCAAGTTTTTACGTATTACCGTTTTTACAATAAAGCAAAAAAAAAAAACGTTTAAAAACGTTTGTTTTATGGGGCTTTGTTTTATCCCTTTTGTATTGATTGTTTATTTTTATTTTTTCTTAGTTAATTTGCCGTAATACTACATATTTTGTAAACATTTCAATTGTACAGTTCGAGAGATACAGCCGCTAAAAGGTAGGACGACGTAAAAACTGACAGTCGTCGTAATCTTATAGAGTCCAATTTTACCTTTTGGGTAAGGAACCCTAAAAAATATGTTATTTACCTTCGTAGACTCATCCTCACAGATTATATTAATTCAAAAGTCAAATCGGCCACTTTTCACTTTAATTCAAAAATCACTTGCGAAACTGCAAAAAAAAACAATTAAACAAAGATTGTTAGCAATAAATTATGATAAAATAAAAACAAACTAATTAAATGTTAGCAGATAACTATAACGTAATATAAACGATAAAATATACAAAATAAATTAACGTAGATCTTACAAAATAATAAAATAAATTTTATTCAAAATATCTTTATAACGGTTTAATTTAGCTATATTATTTTATTATATTTATATTTTATTTATTTAGGAACATTACGTCAATTAAATTAAAATAATTCTTTAAATTTATTGCTCTGTCAACTTCTTGCGATGGAAATTGTGGCGTGAGACAGCAATTTTAAGTCTTATTTACCTAATGCAAGACCGCTAAGAGGTAATTATTAAATATCCAATTTTAAAAAAAACTTCATCTACACTTACTGCTAGGCTAAGAAAAATATATATTCATAAAACAAACAGACATAACTGTAATTAAACGGCCATTTTTTAAATTCAACACAAAAACAACAACTAAATGAAAAAATGCAGTACTGGTACAGAAAATACAAAAAAAAAAAAAAACAGACAGTCGAATTGATAGCCTCCTCCTTTTCGAAGTCGGTTAATAAAAATGTAATTTCACTTTAACTTTCCCGGAAATGATCTCGATATTTTACCGGAAATAGTCGGAAACGATTTCCGATATTTATACTTCCGTTCCGTATTTTAGTTCCGAAATATTTTTGAACACAACATTGACCTTCCAAAGTCTCGGACTAACTGACTGTTTTGTACATAGCGAAACTTCCACTGAACTAAATTCGATAGAAAACTCTACCTTAACTCAAAGGCATAAGAGCAAAATCGAACATCAAATACTACAGCAATTTCGTGCCTGTTTGTTACTAGGTTCTACAAACTTGTCTTGCCATTTGAATGAGGGAGCCAGAGTCGCATTTTCTGAGTAAAACAAACAGCCGTCCGTAGAAAGTTCTTAGGTCCACATCCTAGCCATCCTCACAGATACGTTGGTCAGTTCGTAAAAGTTTCAGGACAGGTTATTCAGACAAATATTTACTCTAGTCCTGTGATAATAAAGATCTAAATAGTGTATCAAAAATAGTTACATTAATAGGACAATTTGCTTTGGTTTTGTTCTACGAATGAATATAACTTTTATTGATAGCGCGCTAAGAGTTATTTTATGTTGTAGTTAGGAAAAGTTAAAGTTGCAGAAACATACGGAATTAGGTGTCAAGATTTAAGACTAGTGTGTTTTACGGGTATGTTCGAATAAATTAACAAAGTTAAATATAACTGGCCATGTGCGAGTCGGCCTCGCGCACTGAGGGTTCCGTACTACCACATAACTTGTCTATACTAATATTATAAAGAGGAAAGATTTGTTTGTTTTTTGCATTGAATAGGCTACGAAACTACTGAACCGATTTGAAAAAATTTTTCACTGTTGGGAAGCTACTTTATCCCCGAGTAACATAGGCTATATTATATTTTAAAAAAAATAGGGATCCTTACTAAAACTCCTATAATGTAACCCAAGATGTAAAAAATAAGATTTACAATTTTGACTTTGCGTGTTTGACAGCTTTAAGACAGGACAACGTCTGTCAGGTCAGCTAGTTAGCCAATAAAGTACACAAAAGTAGTGTAAAAAGACAACATCCTATCAACGCCCCAGGCAGTCACCCATCCAAATACTGGCCGCGCCAGACGTTGCTTAACTTCGGTGATCGTACGAGAACCGGTGGTGAACAGAAACGTGTCCCAACTCGCACTTGGCCATTTATTATTATACTTTAGAGAGAGAGTGTGTACTATAATCATACTAAGTTTTACACTTGTACGTATTACCGTTTTACATTAGAGCAAATACTAAAAACATTTGTTTTATGGAAGGTTGGAGGGGACGCCCCTTTCGTTTCTACTTTTTGACTTTTTATTATTGTTAGTCAATCCGCTGTAACATTACATATTCTGTGTAAATTTCAACTGCCTATCTATTACTGTTGGAAAGATACAGTTGTTAAAAGATAGGACGGACAGACAGACAGCGTAGACTTACTAATAGGGTCCTGTTTACACCCTTTGGGTAAGGAACCCTAACAACTGACAAACCTTTCTAATTTACAAAAAGATTTTCTGATAAATGGGATTTATTTGTATATTTTTTTAATCGTGATAGCTAACATAATATGTTTTACACTTCAAAGAATAAGATTCAAAATTACATTCTTGGACGCGAAAAACCTTAGGGATTCAAATTAGACAGTCAAATTCATTACATCTTATTTTTAGGGAATTAAGTAGTTTTTTCTTTGACAGCCATCATAAGGCATTCGTGCAAAGTCACGCTGTTGGAAAGTTTCTCAACCAATTTAGAATTTTTGCCTTGAAATGGTCCGATTTATATTGTTTTGACATTTTGTGTTCAAAATAAGTCAAATAGGTCAAAGTGTTGATCGGTCGGTTAGGGTCATTGCTAACTTGACAGTAAAGAATAGCGAAACGAAGCGACTGTTTAGAAAAGTCAACTTTGGTTTACGTTTTTAGGGTTCCGTACCCAGAGGGTCTCGAGGGAGGGAGAGACTCGAGCATTTGTCTGCATAGGGTGATGCAGTATTTCGGACACATCGCCCGAAAGCCCTCCGACAACCTGGAGAAGTTAATAGTGACCGGCAACATGGAAGGAAAAAGACCCAGGGGGCGTAGCCCAACAAGATGGACCAACCAAGTGTCAAAATAGCTCGGCACGAACATCTCTGACGCGATGTAGCAGGCTGGAGACCGTCAGAGAAGGAAGCAGATTTGTCGCCAAATTACAAAAGATCTGGAGAATCACGATGCTCAGCATTGAGCAAACGAACTGAGGAGGAGGAGGACCCAGAGGATAAAAACGGGACCCTATTACTAAGCCTACGAATCTGTCTGTCAAACGAAAGGGGGATCTGCAAACAAAAAACGTATTTTTAGGGTTCCGTACCTCAAAAGGAAAAAATGGTACCCTTATAGGATCACTTCGTTGTCCGTCTGTCTGTCCGTCTGTCCGTCTGTCAAGACCTTTTTTCTCAAGAACGCGTAAAGGTATCAAGTTGAAATTTATACTAAATACTTGGGTCTACGGTTTCTATCGGCTGTAAAAAAATAAAAGTTGTAAGTCAACGCAATTAAAAGATTCGTTTATGTCGCTTATGACCTAGAATCATGCATGAAATTTGGCAAACCCCCCCCCCCCCCCTCTCTTATTTGTTAGTCAATCCACCGTAACATTACATATAGTGTGAAAATTTCAACTGGCTATCTATTACGGTTCGAAAGATACAGCTTTAATATATAGGACAGACATCGTAGGCTTAGTAATAGAGTCCCGTTTTACCCTTCGGGTAAGGAACCCTAAAAACGGTAATACGTACAAGCGTCAGACTTGGTATGATTGTAGTACACACTCTAAAGTATAACAACTAATAATAAGTAGTGGCCAAGTGCGGGTCGGTGACAAATTTAAGTTCATTACCAAGTTATAATTGTGTTATACTCAAGCGTCACTGTAGCTAAATGCTAACTATGTGACTGCGTAGCAATTGCTTCGACTATTTTGAAAGGCGTTAAGTCTGAACAATAACTTATAATTCATTTACTTGCTTGACTTTATTAATTCTTTTACCGAATCAAAATTTCATATTTTATCAATTTTGAAGTCGGTTTTTAAGTTGATAATTATTATATTTTGTGGTGGTACGGAACCATCAGTGCGCGAGCCCAATTCGCACTTGGCCGTTTTATTTTTAAACTCCTGTTGGCTTTTCTCGTCGATTGGTAAAAATGTACTTCACAAGATTTGGTTTGCCAATTGTGTGAAAATTATGCGCCGAGTTAGTGGCATTCAACTTTATCGCTTCAATTTCATGTTTGTTTATTTGCCACTTTGAAATTCTGTTCCATTTTACGGTTTCTCTAATTTTACAAAACCACAATCTTAAGCACAATAAAGACAAACAACTTTCTAACAATGTTAGGCTATGAAATCAGCGTAGGTCTTCGCCGTAGAATCGTAGAACATCTACGACGTAGACATAGTTGTAAACGTTTCTACAACTTAAATAAATAAACCGGCCAAATGCAACTCGGGCTTGCGCAGTGGGGTTCTGTACATGTATAGAGGAAAGATTTGGTTATTCGTTTGTTTGTTTGCATTGAATAGGCTCCGAAACTACTGAACCGATTTGAATAACTCTTTCACTGTTGGGAAGCTACACTATCTCCGGGTGACATAGGCTATATCATATTTTCAAAAAAATTTGGATCCTTACTAAAACTCCAATAATACCCGTGCGAAGCCGGGGAGAACCACTAGTTATTAATTAAAAAATAAAAAAGCTAACGGCATGTACGTTGTTAGTCGTTTTGTTTAAAATTTTGGTAGTTTAGTTTTGATGTTTGGTAGATCGCTAGTTCTATAGCCCCAACACAAGTAGATCGACTTGCCACTTCACAAGCAAAATACAAGGACTTACCGGTTTAAGTACTTACAAGTTGACTTGTTCTATCTTCTATCTTGTTTACTTAGTTGGACTTTATTCAGAATCGACTTTTGTATGGAAGAAAGTTGAGTTGACCAGTTGAGACTTTGCAAGAATGTGCTTTTGAAAGTTAGTGGTTTTCAAATGAATTAAATATTGTTATATAGATTTTTTGTTTGTTTTGGCTCCATATTTCTAGTGTTTTACCAAGTTACTTGGAGACTTATATAAACACACGCCGCGCGATTCACCTACCGTCCTTTAGAATCATATTTTTTCGGAATAAAAAGTAACCCTTTAATTAATACAAAGTATAAGCCAGCTCCACACCAAATTTTATTCAAATCCGTTTTTTTATTATAATTGAATAATAGGCTCGCATTTGGCCGCCAAATCATTAAGCTGTTTCAGAAATAAGTAGGAACAAACATACTAACACACTTAGACATATATACACTCACATACTTTAATATTTTCAATATTAGTGTTTAAGAATAAAATCGATGCGAGTTGGCCGATTTTATTCTTAAGATGGTTCGTTTCACAAATGGCGGGAAATTCAAATTTCAAACAGTTTTGTTGTCCTTGTAGCTAGGCCGGGTAATTATTGTAAACGATCATGATGTTTGCGCAAATTGATTATTATTCTTTACAAAATCATGTAAAGTTATTTATCTCTAATGCACATTATTACTTACATTTGTGAATAAACTAATGTTTGCTGTTTCAAAGGTTTATTGACAAATGTAAGTAATATGGTGCGTTACAGTTAAATAGTTGTACATTATAATGTACAGAACAGCCAAATTTTGCGCAAACACTGTGTTATTTAAAAATAATTACCTGGCCTGGCTACTAGAACCAAAAAACTGTTTATAATTTGAACTTCCCGCCATAATTATGTGAATCGTACCACCTTAAGCACTAATATAGAAAATGTTAAAGTATGGGACCACCACAAAAAAATATTTGTGTTGTGTTTTTACTCTTTGGTTACGGAATCCTAAAAACAAAAGGGGGGTGTCCCCATACAGCAAACGTATATTTAACGCATTTTTGTATTAGTTCTCTAATGTAAAAACGGTAATACTTACAAGCGTCAATCTTGGTACACATTCTAAAGTAGGTATAATAATAAATAATGGCCAAGTGCGAGTCGGTGACAAAATTTTGTTCATTACCAAGTTATAATTGTGTTATACTCGAGCGTCACTGTAGCAAAATATTAACTATGTGACTGCGTAGCAATTCATCATCTCATCATTTCAGCCGTAGCACTATGGCGTAGCAATTGCATCGACTATTTTGGAAAGCGTTAAGCGTGAACAATAACTTTGGTTATATTTTGTAGTGGTACAGAACCGACTCGCGCTTGGCCGGTTTATTATTTGTTGTTTGAAATTTGAATAAGCTCTATAAATGCACACCAATTTTTGACGCTTGTAGGTATGTCTTTTATATTAAAGAACGAAAAAACATTGACACATAAAACTATGCGGCAAAGTTTTTATATCATCCATCTCAGTTTAACGTTTATTCCAATATGACATAACGTTTTGTACGATATAATTATGTCTTTGTTTACGTGACAAAAATATTTCCAAAACATTTCTCGAAGGTAAAGTAACAACTAAGCACATGTAAAGAAAATTGAGCTTTAACGCGTGGAAATACGATCGGGTTTCTTAGACATTTATATTTTTTTGAAATATAATAGTCAACATAGATAAAATCGGATAAAATGTTATGTTGAAGTTAATTAGGTATTGTCTCAGACTTGACGACTGCGAAACTTTGCTTACTATTTGTAGAAGGGGTGTACACAACGATTTTATGATACGTGCTGCCCAAGAATGGAACTCCCTGCGTTCTTGTTTCCTGAGAACTACAATCCAGACATCTTCAAAGCTAGAGTGAAGGAATTTCTTCTATATCAACGTGTTCCATCCTCGGCCACACCATCGCTTACCATCAGGCGAGTTGGTGGCCAAACGTAGATCTATCTATACTAATATAATAAAGAGGAAATATTTGATTGTTTGTTTGTTTTTTTTGCATTGAATGGGCTCCGAAATTACTGAACCGATTTGAAACATTATTTCACTGTTGGGAAGCTACACTATACCCGTGCGAAGCTGGGGCGTACCGCTAGTATATATATATATATATTATATATATTATCTTATATTTATTGTATATAGATATTATATAGAAGATAAAGGAAATTAAATGAAATGTAGAAAATTTACAGACTTAAGATGGATGTAGATGACATTTTCTTACCTAATAGCACAGCTAGTGCCATCTTCTTCGCTCTCTCGCTTCCGACGGCGGCCTCTGATGTAAAGGTAAGCGCCAACTGCCAGCAGTACCGCTACGGCACCGCAACTTAATATAGTAATTAGTACCACATCGCGGGTCTTCATTTTGACCTGTAGGACAAGAGAAAACTTAAATTAAAAACTCACTGAGATCACCGGCCCAACCGAGAAACGAAATTCAACTATATTGTCAAAATGACTCGCCATTTCATAGATCGGGCTACAACGTTTGTATTTCGGCGCGTTGAAGTTTCAGCATTCGGGCGCAACTACCGTTGGATAGTTTGTAAGGCTTAGATTATGTAGGTAGGCGTCACCTAGCTTTGTTTTGGTGGACTAGTGATGGAGGTGCCGCCATCACTGGTGGAACGCTGCAGTAACTTACTCTGCTGAAATTCTTTACGTTGTGAAGTTGTGTCGTTGACAACCAATCAGAGTTTAGTAAGTTGGTATACCGTCCGGCAGAGGCGCTAGTGAGGGCGCGCGGACAGGCGTCGGTGCCGTGTGGCTCGGTGGAGCTCACTTTACTTTGTGTTTTGAATTGGGACTGTTGGATGAAGGGTGGTAGCGTCCGTTACGAGGCGGAACACCTTGTCCCCAAGTAATTTTCAAGTAATTTGATATTGTAATTATTAATCATAGTGAAACGAATTAAAAACTGTATCAATGTACGTGCGATATCTCATTCTCCTCGGCCGCTATACTCACGCTATAGAACCAAGATAACCTGATGAAGATCGGCCATCCACCAGCGCGCCCCCCACCCCTCGCACACACGCTCGCTCCGACATATACCTATATAATTATTATGGAACGACATCTTTGATCTAAAAATACCCCCACACGCGGTTTACAAAAAAATAAAGGCTGATTTCATGGAAACTGGGTGAAATTCAGTAACATACCAACCCTGAAATTGCAAAAAACATATATCAGCATATTTGTTGTTTTAAATGTATTTAAATGTGTTGACATATACACATGTGTTTGCATATATTTATTTTTTGTTCTGATTCTGATTCAGACAATTCAGAAAATGTATTCTTGGCTGTGACTACATTGTGAGAATCGCTGGCATCCAGTGGATGCAAAAGGCAGGCTGTCGTTCAGTGAGGAGGTTAAAGGGGGAGGCCTATGTTCAGCAGTGGACGTCATCTGGCTGATGATGAATGATGATGAACCTGCGCAATCCGGGTAAATGCCCCGAGCACTCTAACTGCGCAATGGAGAGAGCTATGCTCCGAATTTCTTTACAAGACAAAATCCAGAACGAAGATATTTGCCGAAGAACCAGAGTCACCGACATAGCTGTTAAAATTTGCAAGTTGAAGTGGAAATGGGCAGGCCACATCGCTTGAAGAATCGATAACCGATGGGGAAGAAAGTTTCATGAGTGGAGACCACGAACCGGAAGACGCAGCGTAGGTAGGTCTCCCACTAAATGGACCGACGACATCGTGTGAGTCGCGGGAATCCAGTTGATGCATATGGCAGGCTGTCGTTTAGGGTGGAGGTCTAAAGGGGAGGCCTATGTTCAGCAGTGGACGTCGTCTGGCTAATGATGATTATGATGATGGCTCTAACCGTTAAGGTACAGTCGTTTTCTGTCGGCCATTAAATTTTTGAGCTATCTTAGGTACTTTGCAGTGCAGTGCAAAAACATTAATTTCACAATTTTCCATCCTCTTGGGGAAATTCCACTGCAATTTGGCATCAATCCAGAATTCTTGGTCATAACATTTTGTGGTACGTTAAATGTTCTGCTTTTCATAGCAATATTGGCACTAGTTATACAGGAATAAGGTGAGAATTTCCTTGAATTTATATTACCTTGGAAACCTTGCTGTGGAGTTACTTAAGGTTACAATTAATGCACTGAGTTAATGTTTTACAATTAAACTCAAAACTGGCAGAAACATTTTGGCTTTGACGTTGCACGTGATACGTGGTACTTGCGCAAGTATTACTAGCGCCAGTTTACAGCCATTTTACGCCATTTTTTTACCGACTTTGAAAAGGAGGAGGTTATCAATTCGAATCAATTCCCGAAATATCGGGAGCTCCATCAACAACTTTATCACGGTAAATATCTCGTTAATAATCTTATCATCTTCATCATCATCATTTCAGCCGTAGGACGTCCACTGCTGGACATGAGCCTCCCCCATCGATCTCCAAAAGGGCCGGTTGGAAGTGATCTGCATCCAGCGTTTCCTTGTGGTCTCTTTTAGGTCGTCTGTCCATTTTGTGGGTAGGTGAGGTAATAATCATATAATTTTACTAAATTTCCCACTTCTTTTATGTTCCCACTACTAGGAAACAAGCCTTCTCTTCATAATCATCATCATCCACAGCCTTTCTTATCCTACTGCTGGGTATAGGCCTCTCTCTCTCTCTTGCTGCCATCTGCCTCGGTCCTGTGCTAATCTAGTCCAGGTTCGACCCACGATAGAAATAATATCGTCGACCCATCTTGCAGCTGGACGACCAACGCTCCGCTTACCTTGCCTCGGCCACCGCTCTGTTAAGACCTTACTCCACCTGTCCTCACTGCGCCTAGCAACGTGTCCTGCCCAGCTCCACTTTAATTTCATTACCGCGATTCCAACGTCTCGAACCTTTGTCCTTCGTCGGATTTCGGTATTACGAACTCGGTCTTAGTGTCTATTATGCCTTCTGTGCTTAGAGTTTGATGCCTAGCATGGATCTCTCCATGGCTCTCTGTGGTACTCTGATTTTGTGCACAGCCTCATGTGTGGTCCATGTTTCGGCACCATAAGTCATGGTGGGCATTGACATTGGTTGAAGAGGCGAGTTTTCAGACATTGGCCTTCTCTTAGAGAGAGATAAAAAATGGGGCTTATTTAACCATACTGTTCCAGTAGGTACAATGTTGGTGAATGTCATAAAACGTAGTAATTATAAATTCTGTGTCATAAATATTTTTGAATTTTTGATGTTCTAGGACATATCTGTTTCCTCTCGATGTTTTTTTTAAACAGTTTTTGAGCAATGATTTCGAAACTGCTCATAAATAATTTAGTTACAAAACGAGTCATTGGTGCAGAGGCAAGTATCGAACCGGGTGCCGTCAGATTGTAAAGCGCATACTATGTTACTGCTTGGCCAATCATCTTGGCTTATCAACACTCAAAATCGCACAAGTATATAAATATATATGAAAATAATAAAACCTTTTTGTTTACGTTGGCACCAAAACATCTTGTCGACTTTTTAAAAGAAAAAACTAAAATGGCTTGTGTTCTCGATATATTACCCGGTGTATATATTACCAAAGATTATATACTAGATTATATACTAGATATTACTCTCTGTATATTACTTTCACAGCCGCACTCAGAGACGTTACTTAAGTTAATGAATACTTAAGATTGCTCTGTCTCGTTTTCATGTTTGACAATTTCCGTCAACGAGAAGTTGACAGAGCAATTTTAAGTATTCCTTAACCTAAGTAACGTCACTAAGTGCGGCTGTAAGAGCTGGTATTTCGTAAAAACAAGTGCCAGTGTTAAAATCAATACTTTACGCACATATTTCGCTCAGAAAGTGTCACATACGAAGCAAAATGAATAATTTACTTGTCGGCGTGTACAACTGGGGCAAAATTTGCATTCGCCAGGTAAAAATTACACATAAAAATGGTTAAAACTACACGCAAGCAGTATTTCAATGCATTTTAATTATAAAAAAATAATGTTTATTTATGTTAGTTTATTTATGGTAAAAGCCATCGACCAAAATAAAATGAATGAACGGGCCATAACCATTGAACTTGCTCAGTAAAAACGAGTCAAAACCGTCGGACATATACTTCAACACCTAATTATAACCATGTACAGTACATTTGTTACAAAAAATAGATAGTGGTTTTTTGTTGTCTATTTACACTTCGGGAAAGCACACGAAGGCAAAATTTTGTCAGATGTTTCGCTATCATGTAACAATAGTCTTGTATCGCTCTTCCTACGGCTAGAGACCGACTGAAACAAAGTGAGCGCCGGCGCTCATTTTGTAATCTTCAAAAAATGCGAAGATATTTTGGTCGAAGGTAAAAGCACGTACAGGCATTCTCGTGGTAATGCCGTCAGAATGCTAGTTTCCCTGCAAACATTTGGATAATCTCTGGACCTTCAACGGTCTATGAGCAACCAGTAAGCTCGTGACCAGGGCCATTGTAACATGATCAAAACGTCGAGCGAAAAAATTTTGACGTGATAACGTCTTATAAATCAACTAGCTGACCTGACAGACGTTGTCCTGTCTTAGAACTGTCAAACACGCAAAGTTGAAATTGTTAATCTTATTTTTTTACACGTTGGGTTACATTATTGGAGTTTTAGTTAGGATCACAATTTTTTTTGAAAATATAATATAGCCTGTCACCCGGGGATAGTGTAGCTTCCCAATAGTGAAAGAATTTTTCAAATCGGTTCAGTAGTTTCGGAGCCTATTCAATGCAAACAAACAAACAAATCTTTCCTCTTTATAATATTATTAAAGACTAGCGGTCCGCCCCAGCTTCGCAAGAAAAAAAAGAGGTAAAACACTACCATATTTTTTTCTGAAATTATTCCATGCCCGATATAATCTTAAAAGAATACCAAACAGTTTTGCACACAATTTATGTTCTTATTTTTCCTTTTCCATAGGAAAATACCTTTGTTTGCTGTCACAAATCAACGAAGCAAACGTGGTAGGAACAAACAAGTAGGGGAATCTTGTTTGTCTTATTTATAGAACTAGCTGGCTTGACAGACGTTGTCCTGTCTTAGAACTGTCAAACACGCAAAGTCAAAATTGTAAATCTTACTGTTTTACACCTTGGGTTACATTATTGGAGTTTTAGTAAGGATCCCTATTTTTTTTTTGAAAATATAATATAGCCTATGTTACCCGGGGATAGTGTAGCTTCCCAACAGTGAATTTTTTTTTCAAATCTGTTCAGTAGTGTCGGAGCCTATTCAATGCAAACAAACAAACAATCAAATCTTTCCTCTTTATAATATTAGTATAGAAGTATAGATTACTGTGACTGTGTGCAACGATCTATTAGTAGTATAGTTTGAAATCTTTGTTTTTGTGGTTACGTAGAAGTTTCCAAGTAAAATATAGCATTTATAGTGTAGCTTCCCAACAGTGAAAGAATTTTTCAAATCGGTTCAGTAGTTTCGGAGCCTATTCAATGCAAACAAACAATCAAATCTTTCCTCTTTATAATATTAGTATAGACTAGCTGACCTGACGTTGTCCTGTCTTATAACTGTCAATCACGCAAAGTCAAAATTGTAAATCTTATTTTTTTACACCTTGGGTTACATTATTGGAGTTTTAGTAAGATCCCTATTTATTTTCTTTGTATTTAAATAATTAATAACATCATTTTATTCACAAAAATATGTACTAGACAGAGATACATAACGTTGTTTTTCTTCACAGCTAAGCGTGGCAATATGCGGAAGACCACACGACAGTAGTGCAAACTTCGTCAAGGTTGACTATATCTCTCTCGCTCCCTTAGTCGACTCAAGCCGACTTTACCCGAACGAGTATCAGAGCGTGACGGTCACGCGTGTTAAGTGCTTTTCCCATCACAAAAAGTGCCCAACGTGACCAAAAAAGATTTCACGTCAAAAAAAATCCTGATGGCTTGTATGTAGTACTATATAATAAGCCTAACATGGTATACCAAGCCTTAGCCAGGCTTCTGGAAATACCAATATATTTTTTATCTGTAAATTCGAACATAACCTCTATGAATTCGCCTTTTTTTAGTGTAGAAACGTCATCAAACCTTTTTAGGCATTAAAAATATTATGCACTAGCGGCTCGCCCCGGATTCGCACGGGTATAGATATACGAGTATAGCCTATGTCACCCGGGGATAGTGTAGCTTCCCAACAGTAAAAGAATTTTTCAAATCGGTTCTGTAGTTTCGGATCCTGTTTAATGTAAACAAACAAACAATCAAATCTTTCCTCTTTATTATATTAGTTTAGATATAGACTACGAGGGTTGCGTCAAAGCGCCTAAGGTCTAGTTCAATATTCAAACTACTGACACGATTTAAAAAAATTACAGAAAAGATTTGAAAACAAACCAACAAAGATCAAAAAGGGCGCATTAAGTATTAACTCTTTCATGAACAACACAGAATCCCAAAAAAGCCATTCAAGGTTCAAAAAAGGGGCATAAAAGGACCAAAGAGGGCACAAAAAGCGCCAAATTTGCTTCATAACTTCAATCAAACGCCGAGGCTAGAATTGGAGGGCAAAAACGGGAAGGGCTAATGCGGTATGCGGCGCTCGCATCGACCCGAGTGCGTTTGAACGGGCATGTTGGGTGGAACAAGTACTGGAATGACTCAACTAATTTTATGTGAATAAATTGAATCGTTCCAGTGTTCGCTTATATTTTTTTCTGAATTTCATGGTATTTAATGTTAAAATTATTTGAAGAATTTACGTAGATGAAAATTGGACTTGACCTTAAAGTATTTGAATGGCAATTTATATTTATTTCTTCTGTATAAACTTGTAAGTATTTGCGTACAATAAATCAATGTGTAAAGAAATTTTATTATATTTTACAAGGAATAAATCATAAAATTAATTAAGGAGGATGAAATTGTAATAAAATTAGTATAAATTGTAATTTATAAACAAAAATCATTTTATTACATTTCCAGTTGGCATAGTTTAACCATAATCATGAACTTCTGAAAACTATATATTTTTTTATTTCATTTGGTTCCCGACCGTCACAGGTATTATTATCGAAATGTAAAAAATTCCATAACATTTATGCACATTTTTACGTAAATATCTAAGCAATACGTGCTTACCAACAGACAGATGGTGGTCAAAAGAGGACTACAAACGCGAAAAACATAATTATATTATATTAAAATTAGACAAATAAAAGTGCCAGGCAACATAAGTATAATAAAGCTGACCTGACAGACGTTGTCCTGTCTTAGAACAGTCAAACAAGCAAAATCAAAATTGTAAATCTTGTTTTTTTTTACACCTTGGGTTACATTATTAGAGTTTTAGTAAGGATCCCATTTTTTTTTGAAAATATAATATAGCCTATGTTACCCGGGGATAGTGTAGCTTCCCAACAGTAAAAGCATTTTTCAAATCTGTTCAGTAGTTGCGGAGCCTATTCAATGCAAACAAACAAAAAAAATAAACAAACAATCAAATCTTTCCTCTTTATAATATTAGTATAGAAGTATAGATAATAAACGAACATGAAAATTTAGGTTGAGGCACAGTCGAGGCACAAATGGACAGTTGCTGCCAAATTTGTATAGTATTTAAGTACATAAGTACATGGTCTGAAAGCTCCTTTAATCTAGTTTATTCCTTAACATTACCTAGGTCGCTAAAATACAGTTGCTTTTACATTTTATTGACTAGTCAACTTGCTTTACCTACTTTCCCACTAGAAACTAGGTGGCAAGTTGACTCACCCGTTCAATCGCGGCTCGATCTCACAGATAACCCATCGGTTGGAGCACCGAATCACTGTGCAATACAAAACAGAAACAGTACTACAACTTCAAACATTATTTTAAAACACGCTTAGACTGACCCCGTATTTCTTATGTTAATAATACACTAATATTATATATGCAATGAATGCAGCCATTTAAATTAATTGCATTGTTAAAATTTGCAAGTTGAAGTGGCAATGGGCAGGCCACATCGCTCGGAGAACCGATAACCGATGGGGAAGAAAGGTTCTTGAGTGGAGACCACGAACCGGAAGACGCAGCGTAGGTAGACCTCCCACTAGATGGACCGACGACATAGTAAGAGTCGCTGGCATCCAGTGGATGCAAAAGGCAGGCTGTCGTTCAGTGTGGAGGTTAAAGGGGGAGGCCTATGTTCAGCAGTGGACGTCTTCTGGCTGATGATGATGATGATGATGAATGAATGCAGAATAATTCAATCGCAGAATTCATCATCATCATCTGTATGTCATCCCACTGCCGGGACACTGGCGTTCCCTAAGAGTAAGTTAGGATGGACTCTAATCCACCATGCTGGCCCAGTGCATCCACTAAAAATATTTTTCTAATTGCTAAATTTAAACTCTTTGTTCAAAATTCTGTCGGGAGATTCTGTCTGCATCCTGTTATTTCACTTGAGTGGACATTTTATTGTATGTTTACTATCCGGGATTAAAAATACGTGAAAGAGGAACATATAAACCAATAAATTAAACAAACACACTTTTGCATTTTTTCTTAATAAATAAATAAAATATGCTGTTCGTTGATAAGCGCATCACTTAAGAACTGCTGGATCGATTTTGATTCTTTTTTTAATGGTCGTAATTAGTAGTCCAAATAAGGTTATAAGGGAAAGTTTTTTTTTTTTCGGAACATTTAAAAATTCTGCAAAAAATTTAAGTGTTTTGTATGAACTCCATTTCACCTTTGACCATTCCTCAAACAAATTTATTAAAATTTGGACATGGACGCCTATCGGGTCGGCTAGTTTATAATATGATTAATATGGCCAAATAGAAAAAAAAACATATAATAATAAAATATTCATCACAAATTACTAAGTGATGGACAACGAGATGCATGTAAGGAAATGGGAGAGACGTTTGCCTAGCAGTAGGACAGTACAGGTTAAAAAATAATTTTGTTTTTATAAAGAATAGATTTACGTTTTGCCACCTACTCACCCAATGGCAAGCCATTTTGTGGCCGAAAATGTAGCAAGTAAATCTAGAAGGTTTCACTCTAGCCTTGAAGACACCATGTCATACACAACATACAGACCCCAACAACACAATAACAACAAATTCAACAGACCCCAAAGTTGATCTCCTGTATATTTTTATACTGGCACATCGATGCTTGAAGATGATGTAAGAGCATTTAAAAATAAAATATTGTCGTGTACCTTTTATTGGATTTCATTTCCTTTGTAAGTCTTAAGTATTATTCTTTATACGAAAATTTGACGCAAATGAGAAACAAAGCGAAATAATTTAAATTTAAGCCAAATGTTTTGTCTATAAACCCAAAGTCACCGTCATAGCTCAGCGTATCAGTAAGCTGACGTCAGCCAGTCATATTTGTCGCAGAACCACTAGCCGGCAATCGTAGCGTAGGATACCTTGAAGCTCGACGGAGTGACGCTATACGTAAGATAGTTGGCAGTGACTGCAAGAGAAAAGCCGAAGATCGAGCTGACTGGTGTGCTTTGGGAGAGGCCTATGTCCAGCAGTGGACTAAAGTAGGCTGATAATGATGATGACTTATTCTAGGCTAGTCGTGTACTAGTAGTTCGCCCCGAACTGAGACCTCACGATGTTCAAGCTTTTACTTCACCTACACTAAGATACACCCGCTCCATAGTTTTCCTACCTACCATGATCTTGATTGCAAAGTATGACAGTTAACGGCTACGATAATCAACTGACAATCTTCACTTCACTCATACTGACATTATTTGTACAAAATAAGTTCATTTCGGATTCATTAGAAACTTCTTCCTTTAACCAACGGTATTTTATAACTCTGTTATTTTAAAAAACAACGCTAAAAAACGCTTGTCTTATCATTTTTACCCGATGACGCAAAGAAGACTTATTCAATAATACGTAAGAGGTGATTTTTTTTTTCAATTCCCCAGGCTACCGTTTTAGATAATTCTTGTATTTATGATTAGGTCACCTTCCTATTGAGACCATCTCCAAACCTTTTCTCTACAGGGTTACGTATATAGACTGTACTAAGCCGAAAGGTTGCGCATTGTACTCATCATTGCGCTTGGGGGCGTGGGTTCGATTCCCACCTAGGACAAACATTTATGTGATGAACCTTTGTGTTTGTTCTATATCTGGATGTTAATATATATTTAAGTATGTATTTAAAACTATATATGAATGTGTATCAGTCTCTGGCAGCCATATCACAAGTTTTGCTTAGTTTGGGGTCAGATGACCGTGTGTGCAAAAATGTCCCGAATATTTATTTATTTATTTACATTGCACGATGGGACCTACCTTGAAAATGTGAAAAAAATCAGCAGTTCCATACAAATTGCCATCGACACTCGACAAAATGTATGGAACAGCAGATTTTTTTTTCGCTATTTCAGGGTTGGTCCCATAGTTAAGTTTTCAATGACCTCCTTTCGGCCTAGTATATATGCGCTCCCGACACCTTGTTCATAAAAATAATTTGATGTGGATTATTCTTTTAGATTTGCATCACTGGATTTTTATGAAAGTTATTGAGGTTTTTCATTGCGACTGTTCAGATTTGAGACAGACTCAAAAGACTTTCTTTGTAGCGAATCATGAAATTTTAATTTAATACAATCTCGGAATCGCCCGAATAAACTGGTAATTAAAAAAGTTTTAGACGAAAGCAAGGAAAAGATTTTTTTTACTCTTTGGTTCAACATTAAAATACAATATAAATATTACTATTATACTCTCCGACTCTTGAGCAAAGTTATTTTTTACAATAAACCGGCCAAGTGCGAGTCGGGCTCGCGCGCTAAGAGTTCCGTTAAACCATATAATTAAATAACGAAATTACCAGTTGTGACTTGGTAATGAACAGAAACTTATCACCGACTCACACTTGGCCATTATTTATTATTTCTTGTTATACATTAGAGGGTTTAATATAATCATGCCAAGTTTGACGTTTGCATGTATTATCGTTTTTACATTAGAGCTAATACAAAATACGTTATAAAAACACGTTTGTTATATGGGGACCCTCAATTAGTTTTTGCTTTTTTTACTTTTTTAGTATTTCAAAGTTAATCCGCCGTAACATTACATCATATTCTGTGAAAATTTCAACTGGCTATCTATTACGGTTCGAAAGATACAGCTGTTAATATATAGGACAGGCATCGTAGGCATAGTAATAGGGCGTTTTACCCTTTGGGTACGGAACCCTAAAAAAAGTACTGAGATAAACAAATTAAATCCTAACTATTAAAAAACTAATCTATTAATCCGCTACCAGTGGGCATTGTTCCCAAAATGCTGACCCCATTACCACGTTGTATAGCAATGCTCATTGCTTACCCTTTGAGCAAACTTGATGTCAAAATGGCGGTCGCGAGCCAACAGCTATGTTTAGGTTTAACATACCATGGTACGGGCTCTGAGACGCGTTGGAGTGGCTATATACGTAAGGCAACCAGCAGTGGCAGGACGTATTTGTGATGCCTCTGGTATTACAAGTATTCATAGGCGACGGTGACTGCTTATCATCAGGCAGCCCGTCTGTTTGTTTACCGCGTAAAAAAAACGGACAAGTACGTGTAGGACTCGTGCTCTGAGGGTTCCGTTGGAAGGATACCTCAGAGCGAGAGTCCAATTTTTTTTATTTTTACTGAAGTTGAAATATTGAAAGACAAACTTAACTTTGTAGTTGACTTTGTTAATTTTGTTGTTTGTAGTTCTTCGATACATTCCAACTACAAAATGTAAGTTTGTAGTAGCAAAATAGTTATTTTGAAATGATGCAATTTAAAATTTGTAACTTTCGGATTTATTCCTATATATGTGATATAAGACCTTGCCTTTTGCCAAATTTCATGATTCTAGGTCAACGGGAAGTACCCTATAGGTTTTGATTCCCCTGTGAAATCGCAAAATATGCGACATAAACGTTCATATCTTTTGATTGCGTTGACTTACAACTTTTATTTTTTTACAGCCGAAAGAAACCGTAGATTTAAGTATTTAGTATATATTTCAACTTGATACCTTTACGCGTTCTTGAGAAAAAGGGTCTTGACAGACGGACAGACAGACGGACAACGAAGTGATCCTATAAGGGTTCCGTTTTTTTCCTTTTGAGGTACGGAACCCTAAAAAGAAGAGAAAAGCCAAAGATCGGGATGACGTGCCTTGGGAAAGGCCAATTCCACCCAGTGGACTAGTATTTTTAAGCCATATGGGGGAAAAGCAGGCAGGTTGCAGTTATCGTCGCCTATGAATACTTGTAACACCAGAGGCATCACAACTACGTTGCAGACCCTTTAAGAATCTATTAACTCGCCTTTTGAAGAACCTAGTGTTGTAGCTTCTCGGAAACACCGCGGAAGGTAGCTCTTTCCACATTTTGCAGGTGTGAAAGAAAGATCGCGTGAATTGAACATTGTGTGATTTCCATCTCATCATTTCAGCCATAGGACGTCCACTGCTGGACACAGGCCTCCCTATCGATCTCCAAAAGGGCCGGTTGGAAGCGGCCTGCATCCAGCGTTTCCCTGCGGTCTCTTTTAGGTCGTCTGTCCATCTTGTGGGTGGACGTCCTCCGCTGCCCTTACCGGTTCGTGGTCTCCATTCCAGAACCTTTCGGCCCCATCGGCCATCAATTCTGCGTGCTATGTGTCCTTTCCACTGCCATTCCAACTTGCTAATCCGGTGGACTATGTCGGTGACTTTCGTTCGTCTACGGGTCTCCTCATTTCCATCTATGATGTGGATGAATACAGGATGAGTACCTACAAGATGATGATGAACATACCACGGTGTGAGATTGATGTTTAGAAAGTTGCTTACTCACTCTGCTATGATTCCATCTTTCTGTTTCCCTTCATCTCAAACTTGACGATTACAAGCAACCATTATAAACCCTTTCAATTATCCAATACTGAATATTCAAAGGGGCTCTAATTGCTAATTAAGACTCGGCAGGACATGGAAAAATTTATGCCAGTATGGGTACTTCGAGTCATCACAGTCCACTGCTGGACTTTTAGCCTACCCCCGAAAGGGTGATTGGGCCATATCCACCACGCTGGCCCAGTGCGGGTTGGTAGACTCACATACGCCATTGAATTCCTTCTCTGTACGTATGCAGGTTTCCTCACGATGTTTTCCTTCACCGAAGAGCCAGTGGTATGAAAATCCGTTTTTACGGTTTTAGTTTTACATTACTTCGAGTAATAGTCAAAATTCTCCGTGCGATTGTTTTTTGTGAGACAAATTTTTCATGTCTCATAATGTTTATGAACGCTTTCCCAATTCCAAGTAGTGTCAGCACTTACATTACTTTTTTTTATTGAAATGGTTATGCGCTTCACCACCATCTCGCCGGGACAATGTTATCTATGACGGAGCACACTTGCCTAGAAATAAGCTTTATTAATAAAATACTTTTTTTAAAACAAGCTTTGTTGTATTGTTCTGAGTAAACCCTTTTATTTGATACCCATATCATGATGGTAGATAAGAACATTTTGTCCGCCATCTTGGAGCATCCGCCATATTGAATTTATCATCTAGGACTAAAGTGCTTGGGAAGACAAATCCTATGAACCCAAATTCGACGGGGTTACGTCGTTTCGTTTAGGAGTTCCTATGGCCACCTTCTGTCTGCATTATCAGACTAGCTCGATGGTAGCCGTGACGTCACGGCTCAGTATAGTGCACTCTCTGTCTAGCATGAAATTAAATTAAATTAAAATGCTTATATCTAATTTATTTTTGAACTAATTTTTATTTTGTTTTTGTTGATGTGCTCTATTTACGATCAGCTTTTTTATGAGGTAATAAAAAAATATTAGTCATCATGCCTATTACTTTCGCCCAAATTGCCATACTGATTATATAATATTCTTTAAAATAAGGACAAAAGGAGCCTGAAAAAGAAAGATGTTTCAAAAATGTATTTTTAAACTCTCTTTGTAGAGTTTGAAATCTCAGCTTTTGTTTTTTACACAATTCAAACTGATTTTTGTATAAAAATGCGAAATCGAGCAATTTAATTTGCTAATGCTTCAGACAGTCTGTCTTGAACAAACGTATCTATGACGTTTGCTTTTAGTGACAAAATTGGCTTTATTTAACACTAGCGGTCCGCCCCAGCTTCGCACGGGTATAGATTATAGCCTATGTCATCCGCGGATAGTGTAGCTTCCCAACAGTGAAAGAATTTTTCAAATCGGTTCAGTAATTACGGAGCCTATTCAATGCAAACAAACAAACAAACAAACAAACAATCAAATCTTTCCTCTTTATAATATTATTAGTATAGACTAGCTGACCTAACAGACGTTGTCCGGTCTTAGAACTGTCAAACACTCAAAGTCAAAATCGTAAATCTTATTTTTTTACACCTTGGGTTACATTATTGGAGTTTTAGTAAGGATCCCTATTTTTTTTAAAATATAATATAGCCTATGTCACCCGGGGATAGCGTAGCTTCCCTACAGTGAAATAATTTTTCAAATCGGTTCAGTAGTTTCGGAGCCTATTCAATGCAAACAAACAAACAAACAAACAATCAAATCTTTCCTCTTTATAATAATAGTATAGATATATTATTACCTAGTTTAACAGACCAATAAAGTCAACTAACAAAAAAACAAAAAAAAAACAACAACAAAACAACAAAAAATAACAACAATAATTGTTAAATATTATTAACAATAATTGTATTTATTTGTAAGGAAACATCATAATTATTATCATTACATATTTTTTGTTTTTGTAATAATAATTATGATGCTTCCCAAATAAATACAATTATTGTTAATAATATTTAACAATTATTGTTGTTATTTTTTTTTGTTTTTTTTTGTTTGTTTGTTGTTTTGTTATTATTGTTTGTTTGATTTTGTTATTATTGTTAATTATTGTTGTTTGTTATTAGTTGTTGTTTTTTTTTTACCTATACTTACGTACCTATTCTTAAAGAAAACTACTTTATTGTAATACAGTACAATCATTCACCTCATTTATCAAATTTGTAGAGACAAACAAACAAAAACAAACAAACAACAAACATAATACATTTATATTATGTTATACACAATATGTTCCTTTTCCTTTGTGCCGTTTGCAAAACAGCTAAATTTCAAGTTAAATTTCTGAACCCTACCCAGGAGTGCTACAGCTTACTGCTTTAGTAGAAGTTATGTCACAGTTTGTCCGCAATATCCTTTATTACCACACAGCATTCTGCTCACGTGCTGTTAGTCACAGTGAAAATCATCAGTAAGACATCTTACAAATAATTTTCGAGTTAGAAAGTTAAGGTTCAAAAGTTGTTTCAAATAATGAGTAAGGACAATAGTATAAAAAAAAACAATATAATTATGAATTGGTATAATGAATCTCGCTCACGTTTGTTTCTATAGTAAGGACTATATTAAAGATGCCAAAATCCGTTATTACATAAATGGTAATAAACAAATGACACAATTTTTTTAAATTAAAGTACAATTTTTTTTGTTGCCTTTGAAACGTAACACAAACAAGACACCCAATATACGACATGGTATGATCACAATACAGGTTTTGTGTTTTGACGTTTAGTAGTTTGTTCGCGTAGGGGAAGCCCGGGCAGTGCGAGTATACTAAGGGAAAATGAAAAAAAAACCGGGCAAGTACGAGTATGACTCGCAATCTACCATTGATAAATATATCTCTACGAGTTTCTAAGAAAAGGATCTTGACAGACAGATAGATTTTTCTCAGCTTTAAGAGACCGTAGACTCAAGTATTTAGTATGAATTTCAATTTGACCTCTACAAACAGACAGACAGACCGACAGACAACAAAGTTATACTACAAGGGTTCCTTTTTTTTCATTTGAGGTACGGAACCTCTACAAACCCGTCAATCAAATCTTTTTACTATCTATCTATTGCACATACAATAGGCATGATGACTAATATTTTTTATTACCTCATAAAAAAGCTGATCATAAATATAGCACATCAACGAAAACAAAATTAAAATTAGTTCAAAAATAAATAAGATATATGCAGATATAAGCATTTAAATTTCATGCTAGACAGAGAGCGCACTATACTGAGCCGTGACGTCACGGCTCAGGCGCGCCATACAAATACTATACTAACACACGCTTTGCGAGAAAGGGATAGAGCATCCCCTCCCTATCCCCACTTAAAACTTTAAACCCTCATATCTCAGAGATTTATCAGCCAATTTAATTAATTTTTTCAGTATGTGTAATGTATTTAGTTATATTCCTCGCTAAGCTGGTTATTTGTAATAAATTAAACATGAGGACACATGCCTATTGTCCTTCATAATTAACAGCAAAATAACCAAAAAGTCTCGTTCATTATTTAAATATTAATAAACAACTAATGTGCTTTGAAAAATTTCCGTTAGTTTGTTATGAACAAAAAAAGCATACTTGCTCGAAAACTTTAAGAAAATCCCCAAAAAAATATTTCCTTTCACCACCAACTCAGACGCGTATACATTTGACGCACTATCATGGTTTGGCTGCGCAGATTTAAAATTTATTTGTATTTTAATAACAGCGCCATCTGTTATAGTTTGCTTGAATAACTAGTTATCCTCGTTAGCTTATGCTCTTTGCCCGGGCTTCCCTTAGACCTTTGCTCGGTAAACAAAACCGTCTGTTTAGAAACATACACATACCCACAGATCTACTACCTATAGATTTTCAATGAGCGTGGCTAGCTCAGTGCCTCTCGCTCATCATCGTATTTTCGCTCACTGCGCTTCTTGCAGCCCAAAATGCTACAACCAACCATTGTAAAATATCTTTTACAATTATTTCTCAGAGGAAACACGCATTTATCACATTAAATCACCAAAAAAAGGCAATAAATATAATTCAGACCCGTTTTGTTTGTCACTGATTATTACAGATTTTGACACTTGAGGTACCAAAAACAGGTCACGCCGATAAGGACAACAAATTCTATTTATGTCCTTTTCGTACTTGTGCTGAGCCATATCAAGTTGTCTCTTTCACTAAAATATATTGCCGATCTGGTTGTGTATATCTGTGCACATACCTAATGTCTACTCTGTGGCAATATTTTACCACGCGTAACAAATTGAACATTTGCGTACAGCCACAAGGAACCATCCAGATGTATTTCATATTTAATGTGACATCATACATCATACATACTTTACCTTAGTGCAGTTTTTGATAAAATATATGAAATAACAAAACAGTATGTAATTGGAAGTTCATGTTAATTCGACTTTTTAACCTGTTAATTTAAGGGGAAACTAAGAACTATTGAGTATTACTGTGTAACAGAATTTACTTTTGTTTTATACAAAACTAGCGACCCGGCTTCGCACGGCAGTAATTTACACGCGAAGCCGGGGCGGGTCGCTAGTTATATATATAAACCTTCCGTGAAAATGTATCTAACTGATGGTGAAAATCGCATCAAAATTCGTTACGTGGTTTGGGAGGAGTTAGCGGCCATACAGACATACAGACAGACAAACTCGGAAAGCGACTTTAATTTATACTATGTAGAGATAGAGATAGAGATAGAGATAGAGAATAGAGATAGAGAAGAAGATATTCGGGACATTTTTGCACACACGGTCATCTGACCCCAAACTAAGCAAAGCTTGTGATATGGCTGCCAGAGACTGATATACATACATAATTATATAGTTTTAAATACACACTTAAATATATATTGACAACCAGATATAGAACAAACACAAATATTCATCACATAAATGTTGCTAATGAATAATAAAAATACACATAAATTCAATATAATTTAAGAATTATTGCGCTCTGTTTTGTATGTTATTGAATAAATGAAATGAAATGTCCTAGGTGGGAATCGAACCTACGCCCCTCAGCGCAGAAGGTAGCTTCACTACCAACTGGACCAACAGGTTATCTAAAAATAGATCTACGATTGGCCACAAACTCGCCTGATAGTAAACGACGGTGTGGCCGAGGATGTAACACGTTGATCAAGAAGAAATTAATTCACTCTAGCTTTGAAGATGCCTATATTGTAGTTCTCAGGAAACAAAGAAGATGACAGGGTGTTCACCTAAAGCTTTGCTGCGAAAAGCACTTTAGGGTTACGCATGTTCCCTATACTAAGCCGAATTATGAGTACAATGACCTCCTTTCTGCTTAGTACAGGGTATATGCGTAACCCTGTATGCAAGTCTTAGCGTCAACTAGACATTTATAGAGTCACGTTTACCGCCAATGGCTCGGCCCAAATTTTCAGGTATATCCACAAATGCCTCTGTTCCCTACCACTATAGTAATTTACTATTTCGGAAGCACCTCGTGCGACTTAGATCAAAATTGATGTGTATAATTATTCAAATTGGAAATATTATGTATACATGACTAACATATTTAGTAAAATTAGCATTTCTGCGGCATTTCTGAGTAACTATACATGGAGTTCTTCAAAAGAGATGTTAATAGAGTCTTTAAAGGTCGGCAATGTATCCGTGATGCCACTGGTGTTACAGGTATCTATAGGCGGTTGGTAATAGCTAGCCATCAGGTTGCCCGTTGGCTTGTTTGTCTGTTTGTTCACCTAACCAGTGACTATACTTAAAAAGGCTACACCATTCGCGTATTTCAAGATTTTTAAGTCGATAAACACTCAAAAAAAGTTTGTGCCTAAAACCAAACTACAGAAGTGCAAATTTCATCAAGGTTCACTATGTCTCTCTCGCTCCGTTAGTCGAGCCGACTATACCCGAACGAGCATCTGAACGTGACGGACACGCGAGTTCAGTGCTTTTCCCCACCCCTAAAAGTGCCCATCGTGCCAAAAAATATTTGACCGAGCGAAGTGAGATGTAAGTGTCTACTGCGGTAGAAATCGGCATACAAATGTATGTTTGTATGTTAGTGTGTTTGTTCGATCATAACTTGAACACTGATCATTCGATCTTCATGAAATTTTGTAGGCAAGTAGTTTAAGTAAATAGATTTTTAAAGTTCGTATTATTACGAATAGCAGTCTATATGGTATCTCCACAAATATGTTTTCACTGATTTACTACACAGCACTTCAGCCTTTCGGCTACCAATCCACAGCTCGACTGTCCTGACGGCCACTGAACGACCCAATATATACTTCCCTCTCTACTTAAGTCAGCCCCTCCCACTGCAATCGCCAACAACCAATGACAAGTGACACCGATTTTGACTTTGACACTCATAAATATTCATGGACGTCAGCACGTCTATGTAAATATTGATACATATTTACAACTATTGACAAGAATCATCACAGTATATGAGCTAAGATATTAAAATAACAAAGTTATAAAATACTGTTGGTTAAAGGAAGGAGTTCCTAATGAATCCGAAACGAACTTATTTTGTACAAATATTAGCGTCGATTCTGTCATACCACTCACTAAACTAAACCAATCTGACAGGACTAAAATTATCTGCCTCCCTTTACATTTTAATATATGAGAGAAGGATGGCAATAATTTAAGATCTGTCAAATTAATTTAGTTTAGTTTAGAGAACATCAGAATCGATGCCAATGTCAGTATAAGTGAAGTGAAGATTGTCAGTTGATTATCGTAGCCGTTAAATGTCATATTTTTCAGTCAAGATCATGGTAAAGTCATTTTCATGAAAGAAGTCCCACGGCAAACAGCGGAACTAAATTTCCATGTTGTAGTTGTCAGGTGTTGTTACTGTGTTTGGACGCTAGTAAGATTTTTATTAATTTTCCATCGTTAAAGAGTCGTGTACGATGCCAAAAGTTGTTAAAGTTCTACTCGAGAAATGATACTGATAGTGATTGATACGCGATGACAGCGCCGCGTCTGGGGGACTTCAAACATGAAAAGCACTTTAGGTGGGAAAACTATGGAGCAGTACCTTAGTTGGTAAAGTAAAAACGGAACATCGCGAGGTCTCAGCTCAGGTGAACTAGTAGTTTTAAAACTTGCGATCTAGATAACCAAGTCCTTCGAACACAGCCTTAAAGGAATATATCGACCACATTTATAAAAATCAGATGAGATGCTTAACTTATACCCACTTTAGATATATACGTATATAAACGTTAAGCATAACACCCACTTTAATTTTATGCGTAAAAATATTTAGACTTTTTCACAGACGAATAACGTAAAATCATTCCACACAGCTTCGCATCCACCTATTAAACTTACAATAATAAAGTTCACTTGAACTCTGTAAACATAAAGCCTTTTATTTGAAACATAAACATAATGCTCTAGACAACGCCAGTTATAAAATGTCAATCTGCTTTTATGAGCCATAGAATACGTTTAATACTGACACTCGTATATGATGCTTGAAACATTGAACCACGGGGGATGTTGACGCTTCATTTACAATTAAATCGCACACACGCGCAAAACATAATTATATCTATTTGAACAACTGTGCCAAAACCTAGCCTTAAAATAATATAAAGAACCGGCCTGATTCAGACTAAGCTCAGTCTTGAGCATCGGCGCAAAGTTGCTAGTCTATCGGTCTTTTATCGAATACATTTCGGAGTGTGTATTGCATCTTCATGGTCTAATTCCCTCCTGCCCATTTTTCTATCGGACTGCCAGAGCGGGCACAAAAAACCGTGTTAGCTTTTCAGCCAAGAAATCACCTTTTAAACTGTTTTACACACAATTCGTTTACACTTGTTATTGCTTCGAGGTTCGAGCAAAGAAAGAGAGTGATTGCAATGCAACCGCAACTTATATACTGTGTTTGCTGGCAGTTGACAACAGACTGTCAACTGTCAACGAACACGTGTGAACTTCGCCAATACAGTTTCATTATAATGGTGTTGTTAGTTCATCTATACATTAAATGATTAAACTAAAGTTGTTTTACAATCGACACCGCTTTTGGCTGGTATTCCGAAAACACGAACGAAGCGCTTTGATTCCACTTTTATTATGCGAACTGCTAGGCTGTGGAATGCGCTGCCTGAGTGGGTGTTCCCCGATAGTTACAATCAGGGTGTCTTCAAATCACGAGTGAATCGGTTTCTTCTAGGTAAGTGTGCTCCACCGTAGACCGCACCTTCGCTCAACATCAGGGGAGTTGGCGGTCAAACGCAAGCCTATTATAATTTTTTTAAAGTGCGAGTCGGGCTCGCGCACTGAGGGTTCCGTACCACCACAAAATACAATAATTATCAATTAAAAAAACAGACTTCAAAATTAGTAAAATATGGCATTATGATTCGGTGAAAGAAAATGAGGCCATCCAAATAACCCAATTACAGGTTATAACTTGGTAATAAACAGAAACTTTTCACAGACTCGCACTTGGCCATTATTTATTATTTTTTGTTATATTTTGTGTGTACTATAATCATGCCAAGTTTGATGCTTGTACGTATTACCGTTTTTACATTAGAGCTAATACAAAAATACGTTTGTTGTATGGGGAATTTTCGTTAACTTTTTTATCATTTTTAGTTAATCCGCCGTAACATTATATATTCTGTGAAAATTTCATCTTTCTATTACGGTTCGAAAGATACAACCGTTAATAGGTAGGACAGAAGGACGGACGGATAGACGGATAGACAGACAGACATCGTAGGCTTAGTAATAGGGTCCCGATTTTACCCTTTGGGTACGGAACCCTAAAAAGTAATAAAATACAACGCTGTTTTAAACTATCACGGTCGTTCACAAAAAGAAAAAATATCCCGTAAATAATCATAATATAATTTTAATAAAATACAATCATAATTTAGATTCCATCATTTCCGGCATTCCTTAATTATTTATAATGAAAGCTTAACCCTGTCGCCCACCTGTTGTTCGCAGGGTTAATTTCATTTTGACGCTTAATTACGTCTATATTTGATTACGACTTTAATGAACACGTTAAGCGAAACAAAATATGGTAACTCTGAAGTATGGAAGCAAGATTTCTTGTTTCAAGATTATCGCAGTCTTTTCTATCTTTAGGATGATATTTGTCATTATCAGCCTATCACGTTCCTACTGCTGGGATGCAGGTCTCTCTCAAAAAGAGACTGAGAAAGAGTGTGAGAGAGAGGATAGGTCCTAATCCGTTGGGGACTTACGGGAGATGGATGATGGTGGCTGCGTTCTCAATCCTTTATTTAAACTTGAGGTGAGCTGGTCGCGGTGATGATGGTGATCGCGAACTTGGCGTGTGCACCAACCGGTTGGTAATCGCGGCAGCCGTTGAAGTGCTAGGCTGAGGACGAGCGAGCTATCCATGCGACGATTGACAGCGGAATGAGTGAAAGAAAATGGCTGGGAAAAGGAAGGAAGCTAGGAAGCGTGTGTGTGTGTGCGTGTGAGTCTATGAGTTTCTTTTTTCTATCACAGATTATAAATATGGCTCAGACAATGCACAGTGCATGTTGGTGAGTGTCATATGTCTTTGAACTTTTGAAGTTATTGGACATATCGGTTTCCTCATGTTGTTTTCCGCGATGGCATCGAAACTGAAGAAAAAGAACCGGAAAAGAATAAAACTTCTTTGCAAGTTGAAGTGGCAGTGGGCAGGGCACATATCACGCAGAGCAGATGGCCGATGGGGCCGAAAGGTTCTGGAATGGAGACCACGGACCGGTAAGCGCAGCGTAGAACGTCCACCACAAGACGGACAGACGACCTAAAAGAGACCACAGGGAAACGCTGGATGCAGGCCGCTTCCAACCAGCCCTTTTGGAGATCGATGGGGGGGAGGCCTATGTCAGCAGTGCAGTTCAGTGGACGTCCTATGGCTGAAATGGTGATGATGATGATGATGATGACCATTATTTTCAACCTTATTTCTTAGAGTTTGAAATTCAGGTGTAGTCGCTCATAAAAATATTACCAATAAAGCTTGTCACACACGGGTAAGAAAATAAAATATAACTATAATCTATCGGTAACTATCTACAGATACTTAGCGATATTGAAACATGTATCGCCTACAAAATATTGTAAATAATGTATGAATATAAATACAGATTGAACTTTGCATCATCATCATCATCATCATCAGCCTGTAAACGTCCACTGCTGAACAAAGGCCTCCCTCGTAGAGAGGGGTACACTTTGAACTTTGCATACTTACTGAATAATCTTGACAAAGTAAAGCAACAAGCGTAAACTCATTGTATTCTTAATCTTATTAAAAGACTTATGGATTAGTTCCGTACGAAGAGAGATAACTGAATGTTCGGGTTTAAAATTTAACTGTGTATTTCTCGTGTGGGATATTTAAAGATACTGTTTTAATGCACGTATACTGGAACATAAAAATTCAATATTACGTCTATTTAAATGACAAAGACAATAAAAAGATTACGACCGGCAGGGTCAAACCTGTCCCATCCAGGTTTACGCCCCGAGCAATTTTTCTGCAGCAGCAGCTCTCTGAGCGGGCGTTATCTTGGTGAAAAAGAATGCGACGGACCCCACTGCTTGTTCGCTCGCTATTCAACTCCCCGAAAGCTTGAGGCAGACATACTTCGTAATACCATTCAAAAGTAGTTGTTCTACGGTGTTCTAGCGGAATTACAACTACTACTCTACTGCGTCGAAAAAAAAACGCTATCACCGCAACAGCCCACATAAGTACTTGAATTTGTTGCCTGGAATGATTTGTTAATAGACAAGAAGAGTCAAAATGGTGGTTGCTCTACTCAGATTTCAGAGATCGCTTTGAGCGATAAGGCCGCCCTTTAAAAGCCTAGATAATATTTTTTTTGTAATGTTTATGTTATCCTTGTTTTGTGGTATTTTAACGGCCTCTTATACCAAATTTGACGGTTTTAAATCAATTTTATTTAGTTAAATTACAATATTTGAGCTGGAAAAAAATACATGTCACAGACACATCTGTGTTTGAGTTTATGATTTGGTTCTAAACACAATAGAATAAACTTTCCTCGATCAAAAAAAAATCTGAAACAAAGTCGAGTTAGTTTATTTTTCGTTTTTATCGTCGTTTTATGCTCTAATGAAAGCTCGTAACAACCTGGAAGTTGCATGCACTGAAAGGCAGTTTTATTCATAATTTTTTTATTTGGATAGATTTTTGATAGTGAATAGTTTCGGTTTTTAGTGAAATTAAAAGCGTAAAAAGGTCGCGAGAATTTGCGCGCGCCGCGTTCAGTACCGCGCCAGGCGTCATCGAGGTCGGACCTATGTTCGTTTTGTCGTTGCACTCCCCCCGCGGGCGTCCTGATTCTTGCGTGGCAAAATACATCGTCGCTATAACTTGGCGGGGGCTGAGGGAGCGTTTTGTTGTCTACGCGACTCGGATAACAGGCCGTTAATAAAGAGTTTTTGTATCGTATTGTATTGTATTTCATACCGGGCACATTCCGGGCAACACATTCTTTATCGCAACCAATCTAAAAATTATATTATCTGCCCCGTGTGTGACAAGCTTTAAGTATGCATTTTCCCGTAACAAAGTTACAGCACTGTACTTTCCATTCAGGTTAACTTAGTTTAGTTATTACTTAGTTTAAGTGCAAAGTTGTATGCACTTCCTATAACTTAGTTTCCGAAATGGCTCAAAGCTTAAGTTAGCAAATTAAGCTTACAAATTTTGAATAGTACAGGATGTAACACAAAACCTAAAAAGTATATGTAAGTGCGTTTATGTCTGTCCCCACTTTACTCAGTGAACATTTCAACTGGCCATCTATTACGGTTCGAAAGATACAGCCATTAAAAGGTAGGACGGACAGACAGACAGACAGACGAACAGACAGATAGCGTAGGCTCAGTAATAGGGTCTCGTTTTCACCTTTTGGGTACGGAACCCTAAATACAAAAATAATCCAAAAGTATTTTTTTTTAAAGTACATTCGACAATACTGCTAAACAGATATGAATGAAAATTTGTGTTAGGATAAATATTTTTTCCTAGAAACATTATGTTTAGAAAATACGAAAAAACTAGGAAATCGTAGGTCAAACTATTGTCTGTAGGAAAAACTATCATGTCGTTTCATTTTTTAGACAAGCTAGAATTCAAAATGTACATTAAAAAGACCACTATTCAAGACAACGGAGATACATTTAGGTAACACGGGATCCATACGTTTGACCCCTTTCGGTACATACCTACCGTATATAAGAAGATATGAGACGATTATAATGTAATATTTTGTTCGAATCATCATTCGAATAATCGGGTGTTCGTATGAGAGCTTTCCAAGGCGACGCTTTGTTGCGATGGTAGCTTAATGGTAGGCGAATTCGAATCCGAAGGGTGTGGGTTCAAATCCCAACAATAAACTTGAGCTACGGGTGAAGTAAAACATCATGATGAAATCATAGCATTAAAGTGGTACTATCTAATGCCCGACTGGCTAGCTACCCACCAAAGCTGTAAACAAACGCCTAGCCTATCAACCATAAAAAACTATTTAGTAAAAATAAGTGGTTCTAGTAAATTAAATCTTCTTAGAAATAAATAAACATAATTATTAAAGTAAAAACCAGTCACTCACTGACTAATTATGAAATCTCGAAAATACTTGACCAACGAAGCTGAAATTTAGCGAGTAGATTCCTAATGCGGTGTTGGTAGAAGTCAGCTAAAAAGATTTTGCGGAAGAGCTGATTTAAGGGGGACAGTAGGGGTTTGAAAGTTTTTTATATGAAAATCTACTAGTACGAAGTCGCGGGCAACAGCTAGTAAAATATAACCGTAACTATCCAGTACTACAAAATATTATGTAAAATTTTCAAATACATTCGAGTTTTTATTCGAATCAGATTACTAGCTGTCGTTTACCTCTAAAAAGGTTTATCTGTATTAAAATCTGAATAAGGTCACTTGGGTATCCCTTTTGTTTTTCTATAACCCAGTATATGGTAATAGATGCAAATCCTACTATACCGGCTGTAATCTCCACAAAACGGCATTTAAGGACATTTTATCGTACACATAATTAAGAACAACTTGTACTTTGATATCAACTTTGAAACCGTAGAAAAAAATATCAGTTGTTCATATCTAGATAACAACTATAGTACCTATGTAGAAAACTATAGTTAAAACTCATCGATATACAATACAAATAGAGTCACAATCTTGCCAAAAAAAACGGAACCAAAACTCGGCGCACGCTACGAATTGCGTAGACTTTTGGTTAGTTACAAGGTAACCGCGATCCGTATAACGCCGCCCGATGCCAGAGCTACGATGACATAGCGGACAACTAACGTTGAACACTATGCAAGCGACATAACGTCTAAATTGGAGTAAATGTGGCATTGTGAAGTATATAATTGATACAATGTATGTAAAATGACGCTCGGACGTTTTTTTACTGTTTTTACTGGGAGATTATTACTCTATAGGAATTGTATCTCGATGTTAAAACTCGACAAAATGTATCTATGGAACAGCTGATATTTTTAAGCGATATCAGGTTTACTCCCATAGTAAAAGTTATTTATGACGATGACCACGATGACCACGATGACTCTGTCAGTTTAGTACACCCTTTCCACGTAACCCTGTAGTTTTAATTATTTCGTCATCATCGTCATCATCAATTCAGCCATAGGCCGTCCACTGCTAGACATAAGTCTCCCCCATCGATATCCAAAAATTCTGATACGTAAAACTGAACGATTGTATTTTGTAACATGGCTCTTAACCGTCGAAAATATGACGAAAAATCATTCTACAAATATTTTTTTGATCGTTCACAATGTAACCCATAACCCAATGATACGACAAGACGTGTTGAAGACAAGACGAGGGTCTGAAGTCCGAAAAATCAACTATATCTGCATGATTGATGTCTATACATTCAGTTTCATGTAAACACACAACCCACTGTAATGTAAGAGACGAACGTGAGGACTCTTGTGAATATCCTCACTATATTTGAGAAAAATAACTCGTGCAGAGTACGCGCACTGCGACACTTGTAGCGGTAGTGTGCGCTCTGCAGGTTTAAGCACAGTTTGTATATATTAATCACTAGCAGACCTGACAGACGTCGTCCTGTCTTAAAACTGTCAAACACGCAAAGTCAAAATTGTAAATCTTATTTTTTACACCTTGGGACCCGGGTACGTCCTAAAACTGCGACCAGAACCACCAGAGGATGGGCAGCAGCATCCTCCTACTTTAATGGTGAATCCTTCTGCGATCTCCAAGCCGCCTGCCAAGCGTGGGGATTATGGCAACCCCCCCCCCCCCCCCCCCCCCCCCATGACAGACATAATAATATCACGGCCCCTAGTCCCCGGCAGCTCCTCTATCCCTGACCAAGGTAGCGGGTCAGGTAACGGTGGAGCAGGGGGTGCGAAAAATCTCCGGCAGTTGCCCCGCTACCACCCCCAACATAATTTGGCCCTGGTAACGCACAATGTTCGCACACTGAGGACCGACGAGAAGATTGTAGAGCTGGAGGAAGAATTGAGCAAAATACGATGGGACATCATAGGACTATCAGAAATCCGACGAGAGGGACAGGATACGGTAGTTCTGGATTCCGGGAACATGCTCTTCTTCCGGGAAGGAGAACGAAAGTCCCAGGGTGGTGTAGGTTTTATCGTCCGCAAGTCACTCATTAACAACGTGATTAAGGTCGATAGTGTGTCGAGCAGGGTAGCATACCTTATACTCAGAATAACCGACCGTTATTCGCTGAAGGTCATACAGGTATATGCGCCGACCTCGACATACCCTGACGATGAAGTAGAAGCTCTGTATGAGGAGATATCCGAAGCCATACATTCCTCCGAAACATACTTCACCGTTGTTATGGGTGACTTTAACGCAAAGGTGGGCACACGGAATGTCGATGAGTTAAGAGTGGGGTCATATGGGTATGGACGGCGGAATCCGAGGGGCCAGCGGCTGGTCGACTTCATGGAGAAGGAGGAACTCTATTTGATGAACTCCTTCTTTCAGAAGCGACCATCCAGAAAGTGGACGTGGATGAGCCCAGATGGTTCGACCAAAAATGAGATCGACTTCATCATGACGACCAAGAAGCGAATATTCAATGATGTCTCCGTGATCAGCAGGGTGAAAACCGGTAGTGATCACCGTATTGTCAGAGGCACATTGAATATCAACATCAAGCTAGAGAGGTCGCGTCTGGTGAAGTCCACGCTCCGTCCTGGTCATGCCCAAATCCAAAACCCAAATGACTTCCAACTCGAACTGCATAATCGCTTCCAGGGCCTTGCCGAAAGCGGAACTGTGGACGAATTAAACAATGGGCTGGTGGAAACTGTCCAAGCAGTGGGGTCCAAGTTCTTTAAGACCCCACCCCGAAAAAGACCTCAGAAGCTCTCAGACGAAACCATTAAGCTAATGAAGGACCGGACTGAGATGAGACTGCAATCTTCAGCTGATATGTCGGAATATGGCCAACTTAATAGACGAATCTCGAAATCGGTGCGACACGATCTGCGTTCCTACAATACAAGATGTATTAGGGATGCAATTGAGCGGAACCAGGGCTCGAAAGTGTTCGCGAAAAATTCGTCTATTGGGAAAAGCCAAATGACAAAGCTGAAGATCGAGGATGGCAGTATCATTTCGTCAAAGTCGGAGATTCTGAGAGAGCTTGAGAGGTTTTACGGACAGTTGTACACCTCGACACGACAGCCTATTGTCAGTACAGCTCAGGACAAGAGAGCTAAACTGACCCGACACTACACTGAGGACATCCCAGACATCAGCTTGTACGAGATTAGAATGGCTCTGAAACAGCTTAAGAACAACAAGGCACCGGGTGATGACGGAATCACGACAGAACTACTGCGAGCGGGTGGAAAACCGGTACTGTTAGTCCTCCAGAAGTTATTTAATTCCGTCATACTCGATGGTACTACGCCTGAAGCATGGCACAGGAGTGTGGTGGTGCTCTTCTTCAAAAAAGGTGATAACACCTTATTGAAGAATTATAGACCCATCTCACTCCTGAGCCATGTGTACAAGTTGTTCTCTAGAGTCATTACGAACCGTCTCGAAAGCAGGTTTGATGACTTTCAGCCTCCCGAACAAGCCGGTTTCCGTAAAGGCTGGAGCACCATAGACCACATACACACCCTCCGCCAGATTATACAGAAGACTGAGGAGTATAATCGGCCATTATGCCTGGCGTTTGTGGACTATGAGAAAGCCTTTGATTCCATCGAGACCTGGGCAGTATTACAGTCCCTCCAGCGTTGTCATATCGACTATAGGTATATCGAAGTGTTGAAGTGTTTGTATAGAAACGCCACCATGTCGATCCGATTACAAGACGAGAGCACGGAACCAATCCAATTGCAGAAAGGCGTGAGACAGGGAGATGTTATCTCTCCGAAACTGTTCACGAACGCATTGGAGGACGTTTTCAAGCTCTTGGACTGGAACGGATTAGGCATCAACATCAATGGCGAATACATCACTCACCTTCGTTTTGCCGATGATATAGTCATCATGGCAGAGTCGCTGGAGGACCTAAATACGATGCTCAGCGACCTCAGTAGCCTTTCCCAACAGGTGGGTCTTAAAATGAACATGGACAAGACAAAAATCATGTCCAATGTCCATGTTGAACCCGTGCCGGTAGTCGTTGGGAACGATACTCTCGAAGTTGTTGACCATTACACCTATCTTGGACAGATTGTTCAGTTAGGTAAGTCCAACTTAGGCAAAGAGGTCGCCCGAAGAATCCAACTCGGATGGGCAGCGTTCGGGAAATTGCGTGACATCTTCTCGTCCAAGATACCACAGTGCCTAAAGACAAGGGTCTTTGACCAGTGTGTGTTGCCAGTGATGACATATGGTACTGAGACGTGGTCCTTAACTGTTGGCCTTTTGGAAAAACTCAGAGTCACACAGCGGGCAATGGAGAGAGCTATGCTCGGAGTTTCTTTGCGCGATAGAATCCGAAACGTGGATATTCGCCAAAGAACCAAAGTCACCGACATAGCTGTTAAAATTTGCAAGTTGAAGTGGCAATGGGCAGGCCACATCGCTCGGAGAACCGATAACCGATGGGGAAGAAAGGTTCTTGAGTGGAGACCACGAACCGGAAGACGCAGCGTAGGTAGGCCTCCCACTAGATGGACCGACGACATAGTAAGAGTCGCTGGCATCCAGTGGATGCAAAAGGCAGGCTGTCGTTCAGTGTGGAGGTTAAAGGGGGAGGCCTATGTTCAGCAGTGGACGTCTTCTGGCTGATGATGATGATGATGACACCTTGGGTTACATTATTGGAGTTTTAGTAAGGATCCCTATTTTTTTTGAAAATATAAAATAGCCTATGTTAACCGGAGATAGTGTAGCTTCCCAACAGTGAAAGAATTTTTCAAATCGGTTCAGTAGTTTCGGAGCCTATTCAATGCAAACAAACAAACAAACAAACAAACAAACAATCAAATCTTTCCTCTTTATAATATTTCTCTTTATAGTATAGACTAACCTCTTTCACGTCTGCTCATTTTGTTTTTATGTTTACACATATTTTTAAGTTACAATCCAGATCTGGACCGATAATAGATTAATGCTTTGTAATATTGTAATTTGTGTTGTGTATATAATAAAATAAAATAAATAAATAAAATAAACGTTATGCAAATAATTTATTTAGTTTAAGTACAAAGGGCTACCAAAGCAAACCGACCCGGACCCGGGTGTGTCCTAAAACTGCGACCAAAGCCACCGGAGGATGGCCAGCAGCGTACTATTATTACACGGTGAACGTACTGCGATCCCCAAGCCACCTGCCAAGCGTGGGGATTATGGCAACACCCCTCTCTATGGGGGAGGCCTGGAGTTTTGGTGCCAACGTGGAAAAAAACATGTCAGCGCGTTGGATTATTTTCCTAAACTTGTGTATTTTCGAGTGTTAATGTGTACTAAATGGTGAATTATTATTCATTAAGTGCTCGTAAACGTGCTCGAGTGTGGACAAGTGATATAACGAGGTGAAACGTGTCTTTTTGTGCTGTTTCCAAAACTCCGTAGGAGCCTCTTGTAAAGTCTCCACCACTTTGCAGGGGCATGAGTTTGACTTGACCGTGCCTTATTTAGCTTGACTCTGACTGTGACTATGACTTGTTTGACGTTATTAGGATCATGAAAACTGTTTAAGATTGCGACTAAAGGACATTGAATCCATGGTCATGAAAAATTTAACAAAAAAGAAAGGGAGGCCTTGTTCTGCATCGGACGTTTTCTGGCTGATGATGTGAAACAAATAAACCAGTCAAGTGCGAGTCAGGCTCGCTTTTACTATTTCTTAGTTAATCCGCCGTAACGTTACATATTCTGTGAAAATTTCAACTGGCTATCTATTACGGTTCGAAAGATCCAGCCGTTAATAGGTGGACAGACGGACGCAAGATCATGGTAGGTAGGAAAACTATGGAGCGGGTGTACCTTAGTGTAGGTGAAGTAAAACCTTGAACATCTTGAGGTCTCAGTTCGAGTCGAATAATTAGTAAAGAAATCAAACCACTCGAGTACTCAGCTCTAAGTCGTAGCTACAAACTTGCGTAACTATGTTTTCAAAGTAGTTACGAAATTCCAAAACTAGTTGGGAAGGGTTGTATACTAATTTTAACTTGGAGAAACTACATGATATGCCCTGTTTATATAATTCTGCGTAGGTATAAAATCACTTAGGCCCATATTTGTATAATTTACCACTAATCTTCACCTTAAAGTTCCTTTAGGTTTTTTAATATATGTTTGTTGTTTGATTACTCCTCTATTTGCTAATAAATTGAAGTGGTTATTTTTTATTGTGTGGTAAAAGTTCATGTCTTTTAGGGTTCCGTACCTCAAAAGGAAAAAATGGAACCCTTATAGGATCACTTCGTTGTCCGTCTGTCTGTCCGTCTGGCTGTCCGTCTGTCAAGACTCTGTTTCTCAAGAACGCGTAAAGGTATCAAGTTGAAATTTATACTAAATACTTGGGTCTACGGTTTCTTTCGGCTGTAAAAAAATAAAAGTTGTAAGTCAACGCAATCAAAAGATATGAACGTTTATGTCGCATATTTTGCGCTTTCACAGGGAAATCAAAACTTATAGGGTACTTCCCGTTGACCTAGAATCATGAAATTTGGCAAAAGGCAAGGTCTCATCTATACTAATATTATAAAGAGGAAAGATTTGATTGTTTGTTTGTTTGTTTGTTTGCATTGAATAGGCTCCGAAACTACTGAACCGATTTGAAAAATTCCTTCACTGTTGGGAAGCTACACTATCCCCGGTTAACATAGGCTATATTATATTTTCAAAAAAAATAGGGATCCTTACTAAAACTCCAATAATGAAACCCAAGGTGTAAAAAAATAAGATTTACAATTTTGACTTTGCGTGTTTGACAGTTCTAAGACAGGACAACGTCTGTCAGGTCAGCTAGTCTATACTAATATTATAAAGAGGAAAGATTTGATTGTTTGTTTGTTTGTTTGTTTGCATTGAATAGGCTCCGAAACTACTGAACCGATTTGAAAAATTCCTTCACTGTTGGGAAGCTACACTATCCCCGGTTAACATAGGCTATATTATATTTTCAAAAAAAATAGGGATCCTTACTAAAACTCCAATAATGTAACCCAAGGTGTAAAAAAATAAGATTTACAATTTTGAATTTGCGTGTTTGACAGTTCTAAGACAGGACAACGTCTGTCAGGTCAGCTAGTAGCACATATATAGGAATAAATCCTTAAGTTACAAATTTAAAGTTAGATCATTTAGAAATAATAATTTTGCTATTACAAACTTAGATTTTGTAGTTGGAATGTATGGAAGAACCTGATTGTCCACTACAAAGTTAAGGTTGTCTTTCAATATTTCAACTTCAGATAAGTTTTTTTTTGTCTGAACCCTCAGAGCACGAGTCCTACTCGTAGTTGTCCTGTTTAAAAAAAAATTGTTTTGTTTTGAAGGTCCACGGAATCCGGGCTCTGTGCCCATTGCCAACTTATTCAATGTGTTTTGTCAACTATTGCTATGCCACATCCACATACAAAGCAGTTTTAATGAATCTGTGCATATGTACGTGTTCACCTCTCGAACTAACGACCTCTCTACCCTCCCAGAGTGCCTAGGCCCTCACACGAGAGGGTTGACGGAATTGAGCGCTGTCGCGTGCACGTGCGGACGAAATATGACAACAATTTTCAATACAGACGAGTTTGAGAGATAGGCACTTCATTTGCTTTGGACAAATCGATCAACGAATTAAGGTAGCGTAAGTTTGACCTTACATGAAGTCAACGACTTTTATAATCACTTACAGGTAACCCTTCCCCACGCGATGAAATGATTCAAAATTTTCAGCATAATATTTTTCGAGCGGGCTAATCCTAGGTGAAAATTGTAAGAATGACTACTTTGAAGATTTCAATCAAGCGTCATACTTTTTTTGTTGTTGAAAGTTTAATATTTTTCTTACAAAATGCGGGGTGGAGCTAGTCTATACTAATATTATAAAGAGGAAAGATTTGATTGTTTGTTTGTTTGCATTGAATAGGCTCCGAAACTACTGAACCGATTTGAAAAATCCTTTCACTGTTGGGAAGCTACACTATCCCCGGGTGACATAGGCTATATTATTATTATTTTTTTAATGAGGATCCTTACTAAATCTCCAATAATGAAACCCAAGGTGTAAAAAAATAAGACTTACACCCATGCGAAGCCGGGGTACGTTGCTAGTCTATACTAATATTATAAAGAGGAAAGATTTGATTGTTTGTTTGCATTGAATAGGCTCCGAAACTACAGAACCGAATTGAAAAATTCTTTCACTATTTCCGGAAGCTACACTATCCCCGGGTGACATAGGCTATAATCTATACCCGTGCGAAGCTGGGGCGGACCGCTAGTCTATACTAATAATAATATTATAAAGAGGAAAGATTTGATTGTTTATTTGTTTGTTTGCATTGAATAGGCTCTGAAACTACCGAACCGATTTGAAAAATTCTTTCACTGCTGGGAAGCTACACTATCCCCGGGTAACATAGGCTAAATTATATATTTTTTAAATTAGGGATCCTTACTAAAACTCCAATAATGTAACCCAAGGTGTAAACAAATTAGATTTTAAATTTTGTCTTTGCGTGTTTGACAGTTCTAAGACAGGACAACGTCTGTCAGGTCTGCTAGTAAAATATAAAGTCAATTTTGACAGTTAAGGCAGAGATACATGTTGCGATATGCCACGTCTCACATCAAAAAGTCATTAGCTTCACGAACGTGAGGTAAAATCGAATCGCAATCGAATGAATACATTATCCGATATCATCCGCTTGGGACAAAGTACGTGATGTATGTTCTAATAGGCATCTTGGACTTAGGTCATCATAATCATCATACTCAGCCTTTTAACAGTCCCCTGCTGGACTTTTAGCCTACACCCGAAAGGGTGATTACTGTTGCATATCTAGTGAATGTCCCTCTTTATTCCGCTGCCCCGTGAATGGAAATCATTAGTTGTCTATAGACGTCGATTCATCTGTAGTCTATGGCTATGTGTCAATGACAGCTAGACATCCTCTTCCGCTCTGGCCGCTACACGAGTAGGATGCATTTTTCTTGTAATAATAAGTTAATATTAAACAACCATATTTAAATCACTTTATATCGTTTATATCCAACCCTGATTCCTTTAGGCTTGGACTTACGTATTGACGCAGAATAGATAGTAACTCTAATTTAAAGTGCGGGCAGGCTTGGCGCACTCCGCGCTTAAGATATGAAGATACAAGTAGCCGACTTGTCGGACTTACCACGCCCGCTGTCGCGCCATAGACAGAGATAACTCGACAAGAGTTACGCAATACACAGAGAGGCAATTTCGCGCGTTCTGAATTGCACTTTATTGTGTAGTATCAGGAATCGCTACTTATTTAGATGATTTTGCGGAGTAAATATTCTGTACTAGTACTAATATGTATTCTGTTCTATCATCCCCACGATGATAATAGTAAATTATGCACTAAGAGAATAAAACAGTGGCATCGATTCTGATGTTCTCTAAACTTAACTAAACTAAATTTGACAGCTCTAAAACTGTTGCCATCTTTCTCACACGTATTAAAATGAAAAGAGAGGCAGATAATTTTAGTCCTGTCAGATTGGCTTAGTTTAGTGAGTGGTATGCCAGAATAGACACCAGTGTCTTACGTCGCGGGCGGCATATTGAATCCTGAGCGTAACGAGGGACTCTAGAGTTATATAAGGTCCTGAGTGAAGCGCCCCTCGCTTCACTCAAGCTGCCCAAGACGAAAACAGGCTTTATTCCACAGGAGCATACTCTACTTTTCAAACCTTCTGCGAGACAGTAAAAAGCAAGGTTTCACTGAAAATCACAACAACAAACACCGTCTTTTGTTTCACATTCTTTGTAAACGCACCTTTTTTTTGAGTTCTGTTTATGGTGGCCAGTTTGATTTTCAAACAAACCTCTTTACAATGCCATGTGGGCATTTTTTTACTTAGAGTTTTCCACGAGTTTTCACACGAATTTGACGTTCCAAATTCAAATCACTTTATTCCCTAGGGAGTTTCATACAACTTTATATCCCTTAAGAGATAATGATTTACGTTGAGGTTGCATGACATGTAATTGGACATTGTCGAGCAGATGGTGTGAAAAGGTGATTTATGCTAGACCGTGGCGGGTACGAGCCGTGGCCCGTACGAGGCGTGGACGAGGAACGTATTTAAAACTTCACAAACATTTTATATGTTGCAGTTCATGCTACACCGTGTTGTCCGCCTTTATATAAAACTAGCTGACCTGACAGACGTTGTCCTGTCTTAGAACTGTCAAACACGCAAAGTTAAAATTGTAAATCTTATTTTTTTACACCTTGGGTTACATTATTGGAGTTTTAGTAAGGATCCCTATTTTTTTGAAAATATAATATAGCCTATGTTAACCGGGGATAGTGTAGCTTCCCAACAGTGAAGGAATTTTTCAAATCGGTTCAGTAGTTTCGGAGCCTATTCAATGCAAACAAACAAACAAACAAACAATGAAATCTTTCCTCTTTATAATATTAGTATAGACTAGCGGTCCGCCCAGCTTCGCACGAGTATAAATTATAACCTATGTCACTCGGGGATGGCGTAGCTTCCCAACAGTGAAAGAATTTTTCAAATCGGTTCAGTAGTTTCGGAGCCTATTCAATGCAAACAAACAAACAAACAATCAAATCTTTCTCTTTATAATATTAGTATAGATATTCGTATTATAACAATAAAGAGTTTTTTAGGGTTCCGTACATCAAAAAGAAAAAACGGAACCCTTATAGGATCACTTCGTTCTCCGTCTGTCCATCTAACTGTCAAGACCCTTTTTCTTAAGAACGCGTAAAGGTATCAAGTTGAAATTTATAAATACCTGAAATTACGGTTTCATTCGGCTGAAAAAAAAAAAAAAACTAGTATGTCTAGTATGACCGTTTATGTCGCATATTTTCGCATAATTTGCGATTTCACAGGAGAATCAAAAGCTATAGAGTACTTCCCGTTGACCTAGAATCATGAAATTTGGCAAGAGGCAAGGTCTTACAGCACATATTAAGGAAAAAAACCGAAAGTTATTCATTTTATAATACATCAAAAATAAAAAATAAAGGTTTGTGCTATTACAAAATTAAATTTAGTATTTGGTATGTATGGGAGCATCTGTTTTCCAACTACAAAGTTAAGTCTGTCATTCAATATTTCAATCTTTTTAACCTTTTCACTCGATTCCCGGGATGGATCTACATTCTACATACATATTTATTAACAGGTTGAAAGGCCCATTCACACTTGTCCGGTTTAAAAAAAACTCACTAATATTATAAACGCGAAAGTTTGTATGTATGGATGTATGGGTGTTTATTCCTCTTTCACGCTGCAACGGAACAACGGATCGACCTGATTTTTTGCATGGGTATAGTTCAAGAACCAGAAAGTGACATAATTAGGCTACTTTTCATCATTATCACCATTTTTCATCACTACGCGGATGAAACCGCGGGGTGCAGCTAGTCTATTATAGAAATATAATGTTGGCAGATAGTTGACCTCGTGGGTTCGTGTTTGGGGATGTTTGCGAAGGGTCAAGGTCTGCGTTGCTCTTATGTCTGTGTAAAGCTGTCACTCCACAGATTTATTTCTAGTGTTTTCGATGGGTCGTTTTTTCTATGAAAATACAAAACACAAACACTGCCCTTTTCTTCGAAAAAGTATACGTTTCAGAGCTTTATAACCGACTTCGAAAAGGAGGAGGTTATCAATTCGACTGTAGGTTTTTTTTTTTTTTTGTGGACTTTTTAGTAGGTATTTTGGTAGAAATTTCATTAGACATTTTGGTAGATTTTTTTTCTTTATTTATTAAATTATAAATAGGCTTGCGCTTGGCCGCCAACTTGCCTGATGTTAAGCGATGATGCGGCCTACGATGGAGCACGCTTGCCTAGAAGAAACCTATTCTTTTCAGCGGGCATTTCGGTAAAAATCCTGTAGACTTTTCAGATAGCATTTCGGTAAAAATTTAGTAGACATTTTGGTAGATATTTTGATAGACTTTTGGAAGACGTTTCTGTTAGTAGACATCACACATATATAGGTAGATATTTCACATTAGACAGAATCACCATAGAAATTGAGGTACAATGTAGAACTCGAGGATCTTATAGATACCCTAAAGATAGGTAAAATGTCCTTGGTATAACTTCATTGCTATGCCAAAATGTCACCGTCATACATTTCACGAGTCATATATTTCTCGCGAATTCCGAAAATTCGTTGACCAAAAGTTATTTAGTTTAAAGTACTGAAGATGCGTACGAGGACCAGTGGCGGATTTACATATTTGCCGCCAGTAGGCAATTCAAGTTTGCCGCCCCTACCGACCTCTACAATTGGATACCCTAATTCACAATCATATTAATTGCATTTTTGTCAATGAAATTGTAACTTTATGATTTGTGCACTATCATCCTAATTAAACTACCGTTTTTCCGTAATTAGTATGTTTTATAAACTAGGGGTCGATGAACTAGTTCCTAGATTATTTTTAACCCAATGATTTATTTAAGACTAGCTGTGCCCTGCGGTTTCACCTGCGTAGTGATGAAAAATGGGGATGGTGATGATGATGATGAAAAATTGCCTATGTCACTCTCTGGCTCTTGAACTATACCCATGCAAAAAAATCAGGTCGATTCGTTGTTCCGTTGCAGCGTGAAAGAGGAACAAACAAACCAACAAACAAACACACTTTCTCATTTATAATATTAGTATGATTGCATAAGCTGTAAAACATTAAAAATTGACCCCAAATTTGCCGCCCCTAAAATCTGCCGCCCTAGGTTTTAGCCTACTCTGCCTGCTGGTAAATCCGCCACCTCGTCGAGAATGCCCCTACAATCCCTTCATGCTACCGCTCGGCCATTGCTCACTGTGGTACCAGCTCGCCCGTATCTTGAAGGCTGTGAGACATGTGCCTTATTATGTAACAAATTGGTTTATATAATACAGTTTGTTTGCCGTGAAGACGAGATCCTAGCGTGAAACTAGAAAGGCTTTTGTTTTTGTGTGCTTGAGCATTATTTGTTTGCCAGTAAACATTAAGTTATGTATGCTTATAATTTCGGCTTAAGGTTGGTGCTCCAACTCTTTTGTCAACGATCATTGAAGTTGGACCAGACTATACCAGAGGCCCGTGATCGGACTTTTTAACTGACTTCGGAAAAGGAAGAAGGTTCTCAACTCGTTTTTTCCGTTTAACGTTTCCGTTCTCAACCCGTTTTAAAATACAAATCGAAATTTATACTAATATAGAAATTTGGAATTGAAATTACTATCGAATACTACTTCGCACACTGGACAACGGGAATAAAAATTCTCATTGTTAGATCAGATAACGATTGATCTGATTTACATTATATTCCCGTTTGTCAGAGCGACGAAAAAATATTATATTAATGCCGCAAAACCAGACGAGTGGATGACTAAGTGAAACTGGTCAATGCAAACGGTTCACATTTGCGCCATCTAAAAATGTCTTGTAAATCCTCTAGTCCATTAATTTCATGGCCCTTTTATACGATATTATGCAAATTAAGATACAAAGGGTAAACATTTGACGACGTCATAAACTTTATTGAATATCCGAAGATTAAGTACAATCATTGTTTTAGTTTATACTTGTATACGATATAAGACACTTTCAGTTGAGAAGAACCTACCGAGGGAACAACGAGGGAACGGTTGCACAGGCACAAAATGTTGTATACAAATTTTTATTCATCTTGCCCTGTGAGTATGTGTACGTTCGCGGTATGTATGGGACAAATCTTTCAACTGAATTTTAGACCAGTTATCCTCAACCAATTGAGCTGAAATTTGGCATACTTTTGTAAGTTCGGTGACGATGCAATGTTAGTTAGCTTGATAGAGACAAAAAGTGACCATAGGAACTCCTAAACGAAACCCCGTCGAATTTGAATTTGCTGGATTTGTCTTTCCAGGCACTTTGGTCCTACATGATAAATTCAATATGGCGGACGCCCCAAGATGACGTAAAAAATGTTCTTATCTACTATCATGATATGATTATCAAATGAAAAGGTTTTCTGCTAGTAAAAAGCTAGTTTCTAAAAATTGTTTTTAAATTGATTAAGTTTATTATTAACTTGTTTAATATGTGATGCGGATGCAATGATGCGGTCTACGATGGCATGAAGAAACCGATTCACTCGCGACTTGAAGTGTAAGTATTTATTTGCTAGAAAAGTCTTGAACACAACATAGAAATTTACTTAGACAAAGTCTAAATAACATCCTAATAACATCTAAAATTCACGTCTCGCAAAAAGTCACACTTCGAAAATACTTCGTACTTAGAAATTTGAATAATTATTGGGCAGATTTTTCAATGACAGGCTTCTTTAGTTACTGAGGGACGTAATTCAATCATTTTCTAAGAATCTAAGCTTTTGAAAGATATTTATAAGTTCATCATCATCTTCAGCCTTGAGTGACCTACTGCTGCCTTCATTTATGCCGCTCTTCCTGGGCCCCGATTCTACTAAACAAATTGTCTTTCAATTGCTGCGATTTTAATTGTTAAATAACTGCCTCAAAATTGACTGTTTTTAATTTTTTTTTATACTAGAAAAATACAACCGCCTAATATTATAAATTAGTATAAAAAAATATTAAAAACTCAATTTTGAGGCAGTTATAAAATCGCAACAATTACAATTTAAACACAATTTGTTTAGTAGAATCGGGGGGCTGGTCTCTCGCTAGTCGCATCCACTCGTTCCCGACAGTACTTTTGATGTCATCAGTCTACCTCATTCTCAGTTGAACTGGGTTCCGCCAATAGTTATATAATTTAATAGTAAAAAAAATCTTAACTACTGGTCTTTTGGAAAAAACTCAGGGTAGCACAGCGGGCAATAGAGAGAGCTATACACGGAGTTTCTTTGCGCGATAAAATCCGGAACGTGAATGTTAGCCGTAGAACCAGAGTCACTGGCACAGCTATTAAATTTGTAAGTTGAAGTGGCAATGAGCAGGCGGCATCGCTCATATAACCGATGGGGAAGAAAGGTTCTTGAGTGCAGACTAGGAATCACAAGACGCAGCGTAGGTAGGCCTCTAACTAAATAGACCTACGACATCGTGATTGTCGCGGGCATTCAGTGGCTGCAAATGGCATAATGGTATCGATTCTGATGCACTCTAAACTAAACTAAATTTGACAGCTCTAAAATTGTTGCCATCCTTTTCTCACGTATTAAAATTAAAAGAAAGGCAGATAATTTTAGTCCTGTAAGATTGGTTTAGTTTAGTGAGTGGTATGCCAGAATCGACGCCATTGTCTTTCAGTGTGGAGTTCTAAGGGGAGGCATATGTTCAGCAGTAGCTGTCTTCTGGCTAACGCTAATGATGATGGCGTTCATAATACAGTCTCTTCTTGAGTCACGTCACAAACAGATGGAAGGTTTAGGCTTAGTAATAGGGAATGAAACCCTAAAAAAAGGTATTCGACCATGCAAATAACAATAAACCAGATGCCGATAAAGCCCGCCTATACCGCTTTAATCCATCCAGCAAACTTGGAGAGAAACCTCTCCATAAATACTTTGGAAAACGAACGATAAAAAAGGGGTTTCTGATAAGCAACCTTACAGAGCTTTTGTTACAACATTTCAAGTAAAAATTATACTAGAGAAACTCTACATTTGATGTGGGGTAAGTCCAAGACGGGTACGGAACAAGTAACTGGGACTAGATCTAGACAGGACTGAGACGGTACAGAGACGGGGCCAAGACGGGTACGAGACGGGGTCGAGACGGAGGTGAGACGGGACCTAGACGGGATCGAAATGGGATCGAGGCGGGATCGAGACGGAATCGAGATGGGATCGAGACGGGATCGAGACAGGATTGAGACGGGAACGTGGCGGGACCAAGACGGGACAGAGACGAGACCGAGACAGGCACGAGATGGGTCTGAGACGGAACAGGACAGGAAACGGGGCCGAAACGCGACCAAGCCTTAAAAAAAAGAAAAACTTTAACCTGGCCCTAAGTAAAATAAATTGTGATTCCAACCATCGTTACAGTCTATTTAACATTCATGGAAGAAGTCTTGCAAAAGCCTGACAAATCCGACACAATTGTCGGGCTTTCCTTTCTAATGAGGTATTTCCTTATAGTAGCAAGCCTCAGCGTCGGTGAAGATGAAAATTAATTACAAGGTTATTCAAAAAGAGTACGTAAAGCCGAAAGCACATGAGACAATCTAAATTAAAATTTTACTGGCCATTTTCAGGGCTCCGTACTCAAAGGGTAAAAATGGGACCCTATTACTAAGCCTACGATGTCTGTCGGTCTGTCTGCCCGTCTGTCCTACATATTAACGGCTATATCTTTCGAACCGTAATAGATGGACAGTTGAAATTTTCACAGAATATGTAACGTTACAGCGGATTAACTAACAAATAATAAAAAGTTAAAAAGTAAAAACGAAAAGGGGGGGGGGGTGGTCCCCATACAACAAACGTATTTATTTTCGTAAGTTAGGAAGTTAGTAGTTTTCGGAATCACGCTCGTGCACAGAGGGTTCCGTACCACCACATAATACAATAAGGTTGTCCAAGTAACAGTTTTGAAAGTAACAAATTGTCGAAGCAATTTCTACGCAGTTAATTACTTTGCTAAAGGCGCTTGAGTATAACAATTATAACTTGACTGTGACTTACTTTGCTTGACTCTGACTGTGACTGTGACTTGTTTGACGCTATTTAGGACTATGAAAACTTGGTTAATATTACGACTAAAGGACTTTGTATCCATGGTCATGTTTTTTTTTTACAAAAAATGGGTTGTCTGTAAAGTCGGTTTACGGACGATAATTTTACGTGATAACGCTTTGGCCGATCGTGCCTCTCTATCGCTTGTTCCGCGCTCTCGCTTGCACGCGCGGCTCAGGCGGACCGTGATAAATTTTTCGTGCGTGCAGCCGGCGTTCATCGATTTATAAGACGTTATCACGTCAAAATAAAAACTTCGTAAGGAAACCGTTATTTCCAAGAACCTCAAAAGTTCAGACACATGTAATTTGCACTGGACTAGCATGGTGGATCAGGGCCCATTCTCTCTCTCTCTCTCTCTCTCTCTCTCTCTCTCTCTCTCTCTAAGAGAAGGCCTGTGTCGCAGTGGGAACATAATAGGCTGATAATTGTGATGATGATTCTGTTTAGGTTAAAGTGGTTCCTTGGAACAAGAATTGTCCAGGGAAATGTGGAAGGCACTAGACCGCACGGGAGGTCACCCATGCGATGGACCGACCAGATCAAGTCTGCAGTGGTCCCTTAACGGCCTCTTATAGCAAATTTGACGGTTTCAAATCAATTCTATTCAGTTAAATTACAATATTTGAGCTGGAAAAAAATCATATCACAGATACATCTGTGTTTGAGTTTATGATTTGGGTCAAAAAACGATAGAATAAACTTTCCTCGATCAAAAAAAAAGTGAAACAAAGTCGATTCAGTTTTTTTTTTTTTCGTTTTATGCTCTAATGAAAGCTCGTAACAACCTGGAAATTGCATGTACTGAAAGGCAATTTTATTCCAAAAAAATTTTTTGGATAGAATTTTGCAAGTGAATAGTTTCGTTTTTTAGTGTAATTAAAAGCGTAAAAAGGTCGCGAGAATTTGCGCGCGCCACATTCAGTACCGCGCCAGGCGTCATCGAGGTCGGACCTATGTTCGTTTTTGTCGTTGCACTCCCCCCGCGGGCGTCCTGACTCTTGGGTGGAAAAATACATCGTCGCTATAACTTGGCGGGGGCTGAGGGAGCGTTTTGTTGCCTACGCGACTCGGATAACTGGCCGTTAAACGAGTGCAGCAGAATGACCCGCAGCAACGAGAGATGGCGAGATATCGTGAAGCACATCCTATCTGCCCCGTCCAATACTACTATATGACGACCACGACCGCTCTGCCAAGAGCGAAACGACTAAGAAGAAAAAAGATAAAAAGTCTAACTGTATTTGCAGTGTTAGTATTAGCTTGTATTTTGTTTAGTTAATAAAATAAAGGCCCAGTAAAAAAAGGGATAAAAATACTTGCCACGCTTTGTATGCTAATTTTATTATAACGCGTAAGCAGAATTATCGGTTCGAAAAATTTACTGACCCGGACCTGATGAACTTAAAAGAAATAACGACGGTTTTATTTTAGACTGATTCTGATGATTAAATAAATCTTTATAATTACGATAAAGGGAAAATTTAAAATAGGTATTCCAATTAAAATGTATTAGTTGACAAGTTTTTATTAACCCCCTACGCAAAAAGAGGGGTTATATAAGTTTAACGTGTGTAACTGTGTTTCTGTGCATTTGTGTATACGTGTATCTGTGTTTATATGTGTATCTGTGTATCTGAGTATTTACGTATATCTGACGGAACTCTAAAAGCCTGATTGTAAAATATAGCCGGAACTTACATCTCTCAAGATTTTGGCACATTCGTTTTCTCAATCATAGTAAGTAAAATTTCTAATTTTTAGGGTTCCGTACCATAAACCGTTGGTCCAGTTGGTAGTGAACCTACCTTCTGAGCTTGAGGGCGTGGGTTCGATTCCCAGCTATGACAAACATTTATGTGATGAACATTTGTGTTTGTTCTATATCTGGTTGTTAATATCTATTTAAGTATGTATTTAAAACTATATATGTATGTATATCAGTCTCTGGCAGCCATATCACAAGCTTTGCTTAGTTTGGAGTCAGATGACCGTGTGTGCAAAAATGTCCCAAATATTTATTTATTTATTTGGTCCTAGATGATAAATTCAATGTTGTGGTTGTAGAGCGTGCCAAATAAACCATTATACATACATACCTACACTCGAAAAACATAACGTGATTTTTGATAGCCCGTTGGTCCAGTTGGTAGTGAACCTACCTTCTGAGCCTGAGGGCGTGGGTTCGATTCCCACGTAGGACAAACATTTGTGTGATGAACATTTGTGTTTGTTCTATATCTGGTTGTTATTATCTATTTAAGTATGTATTTAAAAAACTATATATGTATGTATATCAGTCTCTGGCAGCCATATCACAAGCTTTGCTTAGTTTGGGGTCAGATGACCGTGTGTGCAAAAATGTCCCAAATATTTAAATATTTATAACCCCCCTTCTTGCGCAGTCGGGTAAAAAGTCTCAATATTCCGATTATTATTTGTGTTAGTCTAGTATATAATTATCTTTGGTGTTAGTAAGTAAGAGTCGCGTGTTGGAAAATAATTTAAAACTATACGTTTTTTATACCGTTTCGTTTTGTCTCAGAGCAAATAAAAATACAGAGTCCCTACGGCGCACTGCCAAAGTGACGCCAAAATCGCTTTCAAAACTACGTGACTTCCCAATAAATACACGACTCACGCACACATACACACTCAAAATTACGTGAATTTCTTGTCAGAAAGTTGTACTGAAAACATCCGTTTTAAAAAGAAACAATGACTTCTTGCTGTGTTAAGAACTGTAAAAAAGTAAATAAGAAGGATGGAATATTTCCACACTTAAGTATTTATATTATGACTTATTTTGATGAATTACACGACACGAACTTCGACTACGCACACATGTTTCAAAAAGTGGCTTCATTTTTCGTGTTCCCTCTGTATTATTATTTGCTCTGAGCGTTTTGTATACATACCACCCATACCACCTGAGTTCATTACATATGCAAATTGTACCGTGCGTGCTTCTACGTGTTATCACTGTTATTATTCCGTGGCATTGCCGGCTAGACTGGCCGGTCGATGGCCTAATTGTTGCTGTAAAATGCATTGACATAAGCCAAGTGACTTTTTAACGTACTTTTTAACCGACTTCAGTAGGAGGTTATCAATTCGACTGTAAGTTTTATTTCTTGTTTGTTACGCGTTTACTCCGCCAATTATGAATTGATTTTGATTCTTTTTTGTTTGGTAGGCCATACTTCAAGGTGGTCCCATATAAATGTTATCGAAGTTGATTTAGCACTTTTTGAGAAATCAACAAAAACAAAAAATTATACCTACCTACCTTTAGTTCTTCTTCTGAGATTTACACAGATGGTGTTTTGGTTTGTGATTCCCTAGAGCAAACGTTTTGATGTGGACTGTCAATCTCTGTTTGAACCACTGGAAATACCTACAGTAAAAAGGTGCATACCTACAAATCATTACCGCGCACAAAATGGCTTCTTTAGAGGGTCACGACACAAAATACAACACACAGGCATATTGAATTGCAGTTTTCCAACATCCAGGCGTAGTTTTATCGGTAAATTCTTCGTAATTATCTCGCAAATTTTAATAATACAAAAAATAAACAACCATTTGACAGCAAAACTACCACGAAACTCAGCGCACAAGATGGCTAACATGGCACTTACCTACAGCTGTCACTACGGTGCGTATAGAAAAATGCAGCGCCTCCATGTCATCACAGAAACATTAGAACAAAAAAGATTGTAGGTATTTGTAAGGAGGCATCATAATAAGATTACCTATACCTACGTTAATATGTACCTATTCTTAAAAAAACTCTTACTGTTCGAAAGATACAGCCGTTAAAAGGTAGGACGGATAGACGGACAGACAGAAAGACAGCGTAGGTTTAGTATTGCATCCTTTGGGTACAGAACCCTAAGAACTCCAACAAAACAACTCCGACAAAACATACAGTCGCATTGATAACTTCCTCCTTTCGCAGGTTATAAAGTACAATAGGCAAGTGTCCTAATGTTTAATTTATTACAAACTAGCTGACCTGACAGACGTTGTCCTGTTTTAGAACTGTCAAACACGCAAAGTCAAAATTGTAAATCTTATTTTTTACATCTTGGGTTACATTATTGGAGTTTTAGTAAGGATCCCTATTTTTTTGAAAATATAATATAGCCTATGTTATTCGGGGATAGTGTAGCTTCCCAACAGTGAAAGAATTTTTCAAATCGGTTCAGTAGTGTCGGAGCCTATTCAATGCAAACAAACAAACAATCAAATCTTTCCTCTTTATAATATTAGTAAGTATAGATAACCGGCTTAGCGATGAATATAACTAAATACATCACACATACTGAAAAAAGAATTTAAATTGGCTTATAAATCTCTGAGATATGAGTGTTTAAAGTTTTAGGTGGGGATAGAGAGGGGATGCTCTATCCTTTTCTCGCAAAGCGTGTGTTAGTATAGCATTTGTATGGCGCGCCTGAGGCGTGACGTCACGGCTCAGTATAGTGCGCTCTCTGTCTAGCATGAAATTAAAATGCTTATATCTCACTAGCTGCGCCCCGCGGTTTCACCCGCGTAGTGATAAAAATGGTGATGATGATGATAAAAAGTAGCCTATGTCACTCTCTGGCTCTTGAACTATACCCATACAAAAAATCAGGTCGATCTGTTGTGCCGTTGCAGCCGGAAAGAGGAACAAACATCCATACATACAAACTTTCGCGTTTATAATATTAGTAGGATTTATTTTTGAACTGATTTGTTTTCTTTGATCAGCTTTTTTATGAGGTATTCAAAAAATATTAGTCATCTTGCCTATTCAAGCCCCGGCGGCAACCATGAGCATTAAATGTATGGACTCATTTATGCCTCATCTAAGTCTTGGGAATTTTCACGTCCAACCGGTGCAGTAATTTCCTAGGCATCTGTTGCCGACCGACGCAGTATTGTACCATTATTTGTCATTACATCCTCTGTGTATTAGAGCTCTAAGGCAATTCACTCTTATTTCGTTATGAAGTAAAGACAATGGAAGTCCTAAAATCTTTTGTTGACAGAATTTTAGTACCCAACCAACTTATCTACAGAGTTAGCGAAATAATGGAACTAAAATTATCCTCGGGAGGCTTTCAGTATTGTTTGGAACATCTGATGGTGGCTCCCCCTCAATTTTAGAGATAAGTTGGTTGGTTCGGTGTCTATTCAACTGAGTTAATAAAATAAGAAATTAAAATAGAAGACAATGCGGCTTAGTTCATTTATTTTGTGAATACGCCTTAGTGGGCGTTCTCAGAATGGAAATCACAGCGGAATATCTAATACCTTAATTTAATAGCTAAAACTATCTGTTGCCTGCGATTTCGTACGCGTAGACTTTCAATTATAACCCTCTTTTGTCCCCTTAATTCGGCCTTTTCACAAAATCATTTCATAGCGGACCCCTACAGGTACTCTACGTTTTATGGCAATTTAAGGCAGCTAAAACTAATTATACTTTTTACCGGACTGCGTAAGAAAGAGGGTTTATGTTTTTCGAGTGTATGTATGTATGTATGATGGCTTCTTTGGCACGTCTCACAGACGGCTTAATCAGGCTTAATGGATTTCGACATGTGAGGTGTCATTTGAATCGTTTTAATATTTGGAGTGACATAGGGTACAAAAATGTAAGACAGTGTCCGCGAAAAAAAAATTATAAGCAAAAATAGTAAGTAAACTTTGCTAAATAGGTCAATATTACTATTATTATGTAAAGCTCACGCAGCAGAATTCAAAAATATAACACTACTATGAAGTACTGAGTAGTTTGCGAGATAAAAAGGTATAAAAGAGCTATGTAGCTACTACGAGTATAGGTATAGATAGGTACGCAACGCTGTTACTTTTTAATTACTTGGTTGATAATCCGAAAACCCGTACGAAGCGCTTTGATTCCACTTTTATGATGCGAACTGCAAGTCTATGGAATGCGCTGGCTGAATGGGTGTTCCCCGATAGTTACAATCTGGGTGTCTTCAAGTCACGAGTGAATCGGTTTCTTATACGGAGGCGTGCTCCACCGTAGACCGCATCATCGCTTAACATCAAATGAGTTGACGGTCAAAAGCAATTTTTTTTTTTTTTCAACTTACCTACTACGTATACAATGCAGTCAGGTTATATTTTTTTAATAATTTATGTTAGTTTTTTGTGCGTGTCAGTTTATGGGAAAAACAATTATGTAATATGTAATTTACGTACCAAGCTGTAGCGGGTCGTTAATTATATAGCTAAACCTTCCGTGAAAATTTTTCTAACTGTTGGTTAAAACCGCATCAAAATCCGTTGCGTGGTTTAAGAGGAGTTAGCGGATATACAGACAGACAGACAAACGCGGAAAGTGACTTTATTTTATACTAGCGGTCCGCCCCAGCTTCGCACGGGTATAGATTATAGCCTATGTCACCCGGAGTTATTATTCTTATAGTACAGTACAGTATATTCCCAACAGTGAAAGAATTTTTCAAATCGGTTCAGTAGTTTCGGAGCCTATTCAATGCAAACAAACAAACAATCAAATCTTTCCTCTTATAATATTAGTATAGACTATGTAGAGATTTAAACTATAGGACATGTATTTGTAAACAAACAAAAAAAAACTATGACATATTTGTAAAACTGAAGTCACGTACGGTTTTCATCCATTTCACAGCCACGGAACCCTAAAAATGGCCGCCAAAGCCCCTCGAGACGTTCCCCGCGGCTCTGCCAATCGACTCTATATTGATAATAATTTCTCTTCAATAGGCCTTGATAATAGAAAAACATCTCAGATATGAAAAGAGGGAATAAATAAGGCGATGAATCGTACCCTTGAGTTGCCCCCGGGCGACACATTGGCCGATTTTGCTCAGGATCTAGAAATGCGTGGAGGGTGGCCTTATAAACTGTTTTGACCGACGAAAGTAGGAGATTATCAATTCAAATATATGTTTTTAGGGTTCCGTACCCAAAAGGGTAAAAACGGGATCCTATTACTAAGCCTACGATGTCTGTCTCTCTGTCCGTCTGTCATACTTGTCACTCTCTGGCTCTAGAACTATACCCATGCAAAAAATCAGGTCGATCCGTTGTTCCGTTGCAGCGTGAAAGAGGAACAATCATCCATACATCCATACATACAAACTTTCGCGTTTATAATATTAGTAGGATATCATACCTAAGTAGAAGTTTAAATTAGAATTAAATGACTCATTGGCGATAGAATCCAAAGTCACCGACATAGCTGTTAAAATTTGCAAGTTGAAGTGGCAATGGGCAGGCCACATCGCTCGGAGAACCGATAACCGATGGGGAAGAAAGGTTCTTGAGTGGAGACCACGGACCGGAAGACGCAGCGTAGGTAGTCCTCCCACTAGATGGACCGACGACATAGTAAGAGTCGCTGGCATCCAGTGGATGCAAAAGGCAGGCTGTCGTTCAGTGTGGAGGTTAAAAGGGGAGGCCTATGTTCAGCAGTGGACGTCTTCTGGCTGATGATGATGATTGGCCTAACATTAGACTAGATTTGTAATGAAATTAATTATTAAAGGGGCGACATTTACCAAGTTATGAAAAAAACTGATATAAAATATCGTAAAATTACAGCGTCATCGATTTACACTTGAAAGTGCTTATATAATAACTCCTCAGAAAATGTCTTCTAAGCTCTTCGCAAACCTAAGCTCTAACACAAAAACTTAAGGATTATATTCGCATGCATAGAAACCAGTACTTTATCTCAATAAGGATTAAATAAACGATTGACCAAAATCGAAGGCAATTGATCGCTTAGTGGAAAGTTTTCGTAGAGCTACAGCTGATCTCGATAAATCAGCAAAGTTTATGTTGTTACTACGAAATTCGCTCATTCATCATCTGCCAGAAGACGTTCACTGCTGAACATAGGCCTCCCTCTTTAACCTCCTCACTAAACGGCAGCATGCCATCTGCATCCACTGGATGCCAGCTACTACGAAATTAACTTAACTTTCTAGTAGGGCAAGTGCCTTTATTAACTACTAGCGGTCCGCCCAGCTTCGCACGGGTATAGATTATAGCCTATGTCACCCGGGGATAGTGTAGCTTCCCAACAGTGAAAGAATTTTTCAAATCGGTTCAGTAGTTTCAGTGCCTATTCAATGCAAACAAACAATCAAATATTTCCTCTTTATAATATTAGTATAGAAAACAAAATACTAGCTAACACTATATACAAAAACAATTAGACAGCCAATAGACCGTTGAAGGACTAAAGACTAACTAAATGCTCAAGTCCACTATCAGTTGGCAGCGTACCCAGCATGCTGGCGGCATTACCACGCTAAATGGCAATGCTTATGCGTTGAGCCAGAAACACGCCAGCATTTTGGTAACGCATCGCATCAACCAGGTGCTCTGAAAGATTTTTTGTCTCGACGCAAAACGGCTCTAATATGTAACCAATGCAGAGGTTAGCATATTTGCGCCGTTTTTGCTGCTCTGCCGAATTGGCAGCCGCACCACCTTGTGTCTCAGGAAGATGTGGCGTCGCCAAAGTATCGTGTATCACCAAAGTATATACTTAACTTGGTTCGAGATTTTCTCAGTCTAGAACACCGCAGCAAAGTAATGAGTCTGTCAATTTAACACAGGATTCATTTCGGAGAATGTGCATCGGAGCTACATGACCTTATCCTTCCATCCCCTTTCTACTACAAGACAAATAGGCCCACTACCGCCCATACATTGTGGATTTTCCTTGGATACGTACTTACCAATTAAACGTTTCGATACTACATTTCTAATCCGTACGGCTAAGGATTGGAACAACCTGCCAGCTTCCTTGTTTGCTGAGATATATAATCTAGGCCTTTTTAAGGCCAGAGTGAATAGGTATCTTCTACGTCTGCGTGCGTCATCTTCGACCACTTCGTCGCTTACGAACAGGCGAGTTGGTGGTCAAAAGGAGACTTAAAAGGGATAAAAAAAAAACGCTGTGGCTATATTGAAAATTCTATTACATTTGACCCTGGCTGTTTACAGACATGACTTCACACACATAACATAACTTCCGTCCTCCTCGTCTTTTCGTCGTCGGGTAGAAGTGAGCCCTTCAGTTAAAAGACAATCTAAATAATATAATAATAATAATATAATATTTATTTCTCAAAAAACTTAGCCTATTATTACTTAGGTACATGATTCCATAACAAAATATTGTAGGTACACTTCTTACACTTTTTGTATTGGTTTGTCATTTTGGTAGGTAGGTAGCTTATGATTGTGTTGTACATTATCCTTAGTTACGACTTGCAAGTATATTTTTATTTTATTTTTTTAATTGTAGTTTAAACACTTCATAAACTTTCAACACAATCGTGAATCATAACGTAGGTAATATCTACCAATAACACAGTAATATTAAGTTTTAGTTGTTAATAGCATACTTTACGTGTAAATTTAATGCGCTTGAATGAGTTACTTGGAATTTTTTACTAATAAACAGCTTCGTAATAGGCTTGTGACAGATAAAGATTTACGCTACCCTCCGAACTAGTTTAAACTGTATCTCGGACGGCAGAGGTCCTCCCGCTCGCTACATCGCCGATGTACATTGAGTACGACAGAGACAGAAAATAGAAAAATAGAATGTAGCCAAATAGAATTGTAGTATGCGCAAAATTTTTAGACAATTGTTTCGTAACCTTTTTTGGTCATATATATGGTCATACGGAATTTAATAATTAAGTTTAATATAATGAAATACAGTAAAAGAACCGGATTAAAAGAAATAAAAAAAAAATAAAAAGAAATAAAATCGTCATTGCCTCCAATTCATTAGATACTAACTTTTCAAATCGTTAACTCGGATAAAGTTCTTTTATGAACCTAATGATCCCCGAAGCACTTAGTAAATTATTTCGCTTTTTATGGCTTTATTCATTGATTTACAAATAAGGATGGTTTAGAACAAAATTCACGGAAAATTTCACCTAAATCCTACTAATATTATAAACGCGAAAGTTTGTATGTATGAATGTATAGATTTAAGGATGTATGGATGTTTGTTCCTCTTTCACGCTGCAACGTAACTACGGATCGACCTGATTTTTTGCATGGGTATATTTCAAGAGCCAGAGAGTGACATAGGTTATTCATGATCATCATCACCATTTTTCATCACTACGCGGGTGATACCGCGGGGCGCAGCTAGTGTATCTATATCTATATACATTTTATAGTTTTTATTTTTTATTTATTGTTTTTACCTATGCTGTTCCACTGCTGGGCAAAGGTCTCCCCCACTTCCTTCCACAAATCTCGGTGCTCTTGCCAACCTCTCCGGAATGAGTCAAGATCGTCACGCCAGCGTTTATTAGGCCTTCCTTGAATGCGTCGTACATCAAACCACGGTGTGACGATCCAGGCTCATCGGTTCGGATGCATACACGCCACATGTCCCGCCCAATCCAATTTTAATCTGGCGGCTTTTTAGCCAACGTCAACCACACCACGACCACGACTCTGTCTATATAGAATACTGATGAATTAATATGTAATTAAAACCAAGACTAATTTAGCTTTCCATCATAACTAGACCAGCCAAGTGCGAGTCGGAGTCACGCACTAAGAGTTCCGTACCACCACATAAATTGTTAACTACTATAGCACAAATTTAATAAACTTTAAGCTTTTTTGTATTCTTCTCAGCAAACCCTTTCATTTGATACCCATTATCATGATGGCAGATTAGAACATGTTTGAAGCATTTGGGGTCGAGACATTGGGCCCTTGGGGACCGGGAGCTCACCTCATTTTCAAAAATCTTTCAAGAGCGCCTGGTTAATGCGACGCGTGACCAAAATGCTGGCGTGTTTCTGGCTCAACGCACTAGTATTGCCATTCAGCGTGGTGATGCCGCCAGTTTGCGGTGGGCTTGAAAATTTGGATTGTCTTTAGACCTTCAACGGTCTATGGGCAGTCTAACTGTATTTGTAGTGTTATTATTAGCTTGTATTTTGTTCAGTAAATAAAGGCACTTGCCCAGTAAAAAAAGAGAAAAAAAAGAACATTTTGTCCGCCAACTTGGGGCGTCCACCATATTGAATTTATCACCTAAAATGACAAACTTGTGGAGACAACCCCAAACTCGACTTTGTTACGTTTTTTCTTTTAGAAGTTTCTATGGTCACCTTCTGTTACCTTAAGTTCCGTTACTTTCGGCAGACCAGCGTCATCAGAATCACATAAGGACCTATGCCAAATTTCAGCTCAATCGGTTGAGGATGACTGATCTAGAAATCAGTTGCAAGTTTTATCCCACACATAGCGCGAACGTACAGGACAAAAGCTCGTAAAAAGGGTATTTTTATTTTTACTCATCGACGCAACGCCAAAAGAGCCTTCCTTTTGGCTTTGTGACATCTTCTTTATGACTAATTCCAAGGTTCTATTGAATTTTATTTGAAACAGAGACTTGCTCAGACTGGCACCATATTCGCATGTATATTTCATAACAATTTTAAGTCTGTCAGTTTATTACCTACTAGCTGACCTGACAGACGTTGTCCTGTCTTAGAACTGTCAAACACGCAAAGTCAAAATTGTAAATCTTATTTTTTTACACCTTGGGTTACATTATTGGAGTTTTAGTAAGGATCCCTATTTTTTTTTGAAAATATAATATAGCCTATGTTAACCGGGGATAGTGTAGCTTCCCAACAGTGAAGGAATTTTTCAAATCGGTTCAGTAGTTTCGGAGCCTATTCAATGCAAACAAACAAACAATCAAATCTTTCCTCTTTATAATATTAGTATAGACAAGTTAGTAAAAATCTGACAACGGTGCTTTTAGCTAATCATAATACACTAGCGGTTCGCCCTGGCTCCGCATGGGTATAGTTATATAGCCAATTAAAATAGCCTATATTAATCAGTGATAATGTAGCATTCAAATGGTGAAAGATTTTTTAAAATCGGTCCATTACTTTTTGAGCCAATTTGTTACAACCATACATACAAATCTTTCCTCTTTATAATATTACTAGCTGACCTGACAGACGTTGTCCTGTCTTAGAACTGTCAAACACACAAAGTCAAAATAGTAAATATTATTTTTTTACACATTGGGTTACATTATTGGAGTTTTAGTAAGGATCCCAATTTTTTTTGAAAATATAATATAGCCTACCACCACCAGCCTATCACCAGAGGATAGTGAAGCTTCCCAACAGTGAAAGAATTGTTCAAATCGGTTCAGTAATTTTGGAGCTTATTCAATGCAAACTAACAAACAAACAAACAATCAAATCTTTCCTTTTTATAATATTAGTATAGACTAGTATAGATAACAATTAGAAAATATTACCCAGACTGGTTGATAGAGAAATATACCGGCCGTACCACCACAAAATACAATAAGTTCGTCCAAGTAACCGAATTGCCAGTTATTATAACGCCTTACAATCGTCGGAGTAATTAGCCACGCAGTTTGCTACAGGCGCTCGAGTATAATAACTTGGTAATGAACAAACTTGTCACCGACTCGCACTTGGCCATTATTTATTGTTATACTTTAGAGTGTGTACTATAATCATGCCAAGTTTGACGCTTGTACATATTACCGTTTTTACATTAGAGCTAATACAAAAATACGTAAAAAAATACGTTTGTTGTATGGGGGCCCCCCTTTTGTTTTGACTTTCTTATTACTTGTTAGTTAATCCACCGGAACATTACATATCCAGTGACAATTTCAACTGGCTATCAATTACGGGTCAAAAGATACAGCCACCCTAATATTGTCTCATAAGAAAAGTTATTCCCAATGATGAGTACAATGACCTCCTTTCGTTTGGCACAATATAAGCGTAATCCTGTATAGAGAGGCATAATCGTTCTCCCATATATCACTACCCTGTTTTCGCCTATAAATTCTAGTAGGCCTGTAGCTAATGACCAGCTAAAAGGGATTATAGCTATAATGGACAGCATTATGACCACTCTGTCACAAATGAGAAACGGTATCGGTTAACGCATTACACTGAACGTCGACGGTCGAATGTTCTTTCGTGACGCCGTATGGCTACACCATTGATGTAAGCTTTTTAAAACAGTCGTTGGGCTACACTGATTTTGTTGGTGTTGACTTCGTTTATTGACTGAGCGAAGAGAGGTCTCAATTCTGTCGTACCATTCTCTAAACTAAAGTAATCTGGCAGGACTAAAATTATCACCGTCTCTTTTCATTTCAATACGTCAGAAAATGATGGCAACAATTTTAGAGCTGTCAAATTTAGTTTTGTTTAGAGTAAATCAGAATCGTTGCCAATAACTTGCTTATCATTGATCCGATCATCATCAAACCCATCCATCAAACTATGTAGGCAAGTAGTTCATTTCAATACAATTTTTTAGTTGTTGTAGTTGGCTTTTTGTATGGGCAAAAAATGCCCAAATCACGTACTACTTGCCGAAACTCCTTTGAACGATACAACCGTACAAAGAAAGCACGGTTCACCGTTGGATGGTAGGAGGAAAAAAATATTTGCCGATACAATATTTTACCGATAGAACGTTTTGCCGAAAAACGTTCCAATGAATAAATGGTAGGCCGATACCACGACTTGTCGATACCATGGTTCATAGAAACAGCTCAACGAAATAACTTACAGATAGAAAATGATCACCGAAAATACCTTTAATCTGTCCCTGCGCTGATCCTACGCAAAATTTAACAAGTATTTTGTTCAGAATTATTAATACTTTCATACATTATTAGGGTCTATTCCACTTTGATCACCTGTGAATATTATGATCACCTAGGTGACTACGTGCCTAAAGAAGTTTTAACTTCAAAAATTAGAATGACATTGTTTTGCCACAGAAAAGACATTCTTTTGGAAAAATAATACACTTAAGCAATGTTTCATGTATTTTTAACCCTAAAACAACATGAAGTGAACGAGCCTGTAAGGGAAGTCTGGTGGAATAATTTACAATGCAGCCAACGGATCTGTATAGTAAAAGCAAGGAGCCACTGTCGTAGTTTCCAGGTGAATTTAGCAGTCTCTCGTGGAAAATTTAAGTTACATCATTTGACCAACTTTACCGACAAGTTGGGAGGAATAACCTTAGAGAATTTAGACTAACCTTCACGTTTAATGAATGGACAATAAACGACATGCTTAAACACCTACACGATTAAATTGTACTGACAAGGTCTTTAACCAGTGTTTGTTACCAGTGATGACATATGGTACTGAGACGTGGTCCTTAACTGCTGGCCTTTTAGAAAACTCAGAGTCGCACAGCGGGCAATGGAAAGATCTATGCTCGGAGTTTCTTTGCGCGATAAAATTCGGAACGAGGATATTCGCCTAAGAACCATAGTCACCGAAATACCATAGCTGATTCCACTTCCACTTGCTAGATTTGCAAGTTGAAGTGGCAATGGGCAGGCCACATCGCCCGTGCTAAGATGGAGCGCGCTTGCCTAGAAGAAACCGATTCATTCGTGATTTGAAGACACCCAGATAATAACTATCGGGGAACACCTATTCAGGCAGCGAATTCCACAGACTAGCAGTTTATACAATAAATGTTGAATCAAAGCGCTTCGTACGGGTTTTCAAAATATCAACCATAAATCATCACGAATACTCATTAGATACAAGCGAATAGTGTGTGCTAGTGTTGTGTGTGACACACACACATACATACCCTTTTTTTCGAGGGGGAAATCTTCCAAAGATACCTGGCTGCATTGGGGTGCAGCCAGGTTATCTGGGATTATACACACTAAACCGGAGCCATCGGCACTGCGTTACGGCTCCTCTCGAGACAAACGTGTTGTCTCAGCCCCTCCACCCACGACAACGTTGGTCACACAACATTGTCATACTCTCCCTGGGCACGCTTAAGTGAATAGTCAAAGCCCCAACTTTGACCATCCCAAACCCGGAGGTCCCCTTTTAATAGCCTATTAATACAGGCAAAGGGCAACAGGTACAGGTGCCGTATTGCCGTATTCTATTGCCCCGGCACCAGGGCTAGCACATACATACCCACTTGCTAAATTACCCATCTTCTAACTTTACGTCGTTTCGTAAATAAACCCGTTTATATAACGTACTTCCTTTGCAATTCTTCGCTACGACAAAATATTAAATCATGTGAACCATAAAAATTATTATTTTATGAAGTTTTTTATGAACCTTTATGAAGTCGACATAGGACCCCATGGGGTGATAGCTGCATCGTTAAAGTGAAATATGTGAGAAAATGTTCGTGATTTCTGACAAACTTAAGCCCGACGCCCACTGGAAGGTCCCAGCGGTGGCGTACAAGCACCCGTGAAAAAGTGAACCCTGATTATAGCTATCGGTGACCATCCATTCAAAGCGCATTCCACAGTCTAGTGGTTTACAATGAAAATGGAATTAAAGAGCTTCGTTTGGATTTTCGAAATACCATGTAAGCAACGGTGTCGTTTTCAGGGTTCCGTACCCAAAAGGTAAAAACGGGACCCTATACATATACCCTGTCTGTCTGACCATCTGTCTGTTCGTCCGCTCTACCTTTAAACGGCTGTATCTTTCGAACCATACTAGATAGCTAATTGAAATTTTTACAGAATATGTAACAGTACGGCGGATTAACTAACAAATAATAAAAAAGTCAAAAAGGTAAACCGGCCAAGTCCAAGTCTGGCTGGTGCACTGAGGGTTCCGTGCCACCACAAAAAACAATAATTAACTTTTTTCAGACTTAAAAAAAAAAAAAAAAAATATCTTTCCTCTTACTATGCCGAAAGCAAAAATAAATTTAAAAAAAGCTTGATCATTATCTTCAAATTCAAATTCAAAATATTTATTTTGCGGAAACACGGCTAACATGCAGATGTTAATGTATTTACATAATTTATACACTACCATGCTCTAGCACCATGGCATGCAAAATATATTTTAAAAAAATTGTTCGGCTTAACGCCTACTATAATAGCCAAGCAATTGCTGCCCCATCACATAGTAAATATTTTGCAAGTGACGCTCGGTATAACTTTTAATGAACAGAAATTTGTCACCGACTAGCACTTGGCCATCATTTATTATTTGGAAGTTTGACGCTTGTACGTTGTTGTTGTTTGTTGTTTTTACATTAGAGCAAATACAAAAATACGTTAAAAATACGTTTGTTGTATGGGGACCCCCCTTTCCAACCAACGACATCCAAACCAATGAAACCCAACGACACATCCTTCCGCACTCGCTACCAAAGAGAATATAAATACTACTTAAGACTCGCTCTGGCGCTACCATGCGTTTTGTCTGCACAATTCTGACTTTATCTATGGCTACAACAACAAAACATTGACAGTGACAGAAGCTTGTATAAGACAGCGGTGTCTATTGTCCCAACATCTGTTCCTCTACCTACATAAATCCTTTTTGCCTGCCAGTGTACGTGTGTATTTCAAGAGAAATTACTCACGCTTGACGGGTAGGGGGGATGGTTTATAGATGCCTATAGGACTGACGCAAATTAAAACCTACTTGAGAAAACGTGGGACGAAAATTCCAAGGCTTCGTTATTTTAAGGTGAAGGGGCGCAAGAGTGGCGCCCTCATTGGGGAAAGGCATTACAGGGGGGTTAGAAAAGACACACTCTCTGTTAGCGTTAACGCCTGCGGAAAGATGAAATTATATGAATATGACATTAGCTTGAGATAACATCTCTCAAGCTAATGTCATTGTCAATGTCATTTTCATACAATTTCATCTTTCCGCAGGCGTTAGATTAAATCACTAACAGAAGATCTTCAAGACTCAAGATTTCACTGATCATCTTCGCAAATTGGGATTCCGCCACCCATAAACCGGAACCGAAACCATAAAACAGAATAATGGCCTACTCGACAATTAATTTAACGCTAACAGAAAGTGTGTCTGGTCCAACCCCCCAAGTATACCGACTATAACATGGCTAAATGAAGAGTTCGACTCCCAAAGTCTCTCGAGAAGGTGATGAAAGGTTTTTTGAACTATTGTTGGTAACATGGGGTATCATTTATAGTTATAAAACTCATTACTGCCAAAAACGGCCACTTTATGTGCCCTGCCCACTGCCACTTCAACTTGCTAATCCGGTGGGCTATGTCGGTAACTTCCGTTGTCCAACCTCACAATTTCTGATTCGATCTCGTAGAGAAACCCCAGCATAACCCTCTCCATGGCTTGTTGTGCGACTTTGAGCTTTCTTATGAGGCCCACAGTGACTACGAATCAGTTATTAATTATATTTAAACTATAATAACTTAATGAGACCTATGGGTGCAATATTTTTGTTTCCAATATGCATGAGTGACTTGACACCTTGACTGTTTCGTCAATCTAGTCCAAGTTTATAAAAGATGTATGGACAACACTTTCATACATCTCCATCCATAGACTGGACCAGAAGGAAAGTACAATCACCAGCGTCAGGCCCTAGTGTGATCAAGTCTTTTCTATTTTGCTTTAAAATTCATATCTACATAATTGTATATGTATCATTCGAAATTCAATGGAAGCAAACGTTATTCGGGTGAAAACCCTTCGTTTAAATTAAAGAATATCGGGTAGATGTTAAATAATTGACCTACTTTTTACCTGACGATGCAAAAACCTCATTCAGACTAAGCTTCTTAGTCATAAGTATTGGCGCAAACTTGCTAGTCTATCGGTAGTTTATCTCGTACATTTCGAAGACTTTGCATTTGTTTCTGCGTAATTCTTTAGACCCATCTATCAAGATGCATTCAGTACCACGGCAAATCGTAGGTAAAGCCTACAGTCAGTTTGAATAACATTTGGATAATCTTAATACTTCTCGATGTCGTAACAAGAGAGCAGAATCCGTGCAAGATTGTATGTATTATTCATGAAGATAACTAGGGTTGAATTTGCTTCAAGGTTGAGTTTATGCTTGTGCTTATTGAGAGAAACAAAGGCTTGAATCTACGGGAAAAGATCGACGTTTAAATGTGTATGTTGTGTTCGACAATAACTTAAATATAGTAGTACAAATATTCATGAAATTTTGTAGGCAAGCCATTAATATCAATCGTCTGGTACATTGGTTATGGCTACACATATTTATAACAAGCTATGATGGTGATTTAAAAGATTTAGAAAATGACGTTACCTTTGTACATAAATTAAAGCAGTTTCTGACCGGAAAAGCCTTTTATTCTATTGCTTAATATTTGAGCGAAAATAGCTTACAAATTACACAAATTTAATTAATAATCCAATTTGACTATGACTTAATAAAATTGACTAATAATAAATTGATAACTTGACACTGAAATTATTATTAAATATAAACAACCATAGAAAAATGTAAATAAGACCTGATAAATAATTGTATTGATATTAAAAAATTTAATAAATATAACCGTCCTCCTCACTCCTACACGTGCTGTGCCCGACAGGGTCCATATGAAACTATGTACCTACTGATTGAATTTTCATGTTTTTTACCTTGTACTTTATGGAAGCAATAAAAAATCTAATCTAATCTAATCAATACAATTTTTATATTGAGAAGATTTGCAAGCTTTGTTTCATCATAATCATTGCTTGACTTTTAGCCTACACCCGAAAGGGTGATTGGACAATATCCACCACGTTGGCCCAGTGCGGGTTGGTGGATTCACATACGCCATTGAATTTCTTCTCCGTACGTATGCAGGTTTCCTCACGATGTTTTCCTTCACTGGAAAGCCTGTGGTATAAAAATCCGTACATAAACTCCAAAGAGCTCATTGGTACGGGCCCGGGGCTTGAACCCGCGACCTCACACTTTCAAGTCTAGCGGTCTCCCAAATAGGCTACCACGGCTTATTTGAAGGAAGATTTGTTTGTCAAGGCTCAATTGGCAGCCAAAAAGCTGGGTATCCTATCGAAGGTACGGTATCGGTTCCTAGTACTTCACTCCAGAACAGTTGCTTTCATTGTACCAAGCACTATCGGTTTGTTATCGGATACATTTTGGAGAGTGTGCATCGGATCTGCATGATCCTCCTGCTTATTTTTCTATCGGATGGCCGGGCGGGCACAAAACAAAAAGGTGACACCATTTCACGGTTGATATTTCTAAAACTCGTACGAAGTGCTTTGATTCCACTTTAATTATACGAACCGCTAGATTTTGGAATGCGCTGCCTGAATGGGTGTTCCCCAATAGTTACAACCTGGGTATTTACAATTCGCAGGTGAATCGGTTTCTTCTAGGCAAGCTTGCTTCGTCGTAGACCGCATCATGGTTTAACATCAGGTGAGATGGCGGTCAGAAGCAAGCGTATTTCAACGAAAACACTAGTTAAAAACCAATCTGTTCCCAAATAAATATAACAGATAGTGTGAGTCGGAGTAAGCCTATACTGGGTTATAAGGAACTGTGTTACTAAAGTGAATGGAGGTTATTGTACTAATCATTATCAACTACTTTCCAACCAATCCAATCCAATTCAACCCTTAAATCACGAAAATAAACCGGCCAAGTGCGAGTCGGGCTCGTGCACTGAGGGTTCCGTACCACCACAAAGTACAATAATTTACAATTTAAAATAACTAACTAACTAAATAACTAACTTGGTTCGACTTAACGCCTATCAAAATAACCAAGCAATTGCTACGCCGTCACAAAGTTAATATTTTGCAAGTGACGCTCGGTATAACTTTTAATGAACGGAAATTTGTCACCGACTAGCACTTGGCCATTATTTAATATTTGTTGTTATACTTTAGACTCTAAAGTATAACAACTTTGCCCATCACTGTTTTAGAGTGTGTATTATAATGCCAAGTTTGACGCTTGTACGTATTACCGTTTTTACATTATAGCTAATACAAAAATAAGGAAAAAAATACGTTTGTTGTACGGAGACCCAACCTTCTGTTTTTACTTTTTAACTTTTTTATTATTTTTTAGTTAATCCGCCGTAACATTACATATTCTGCAAAATTTCAACTGGCTATCTATTACGGTTCGAAACATACAGCCGTTAATAGGTAGGACAGACAGACGGACAGACAGACAGCGAAGGCTTAGTAATAGGGTCCCGTTTTTACCCTTAGGGTACAGAAACCCCTCACCAAGCTCCTCAGACGTTTGACTGAATTGTTTCCATTGAAAATAATTGAACTACAAGCCTAGTTTGTGGTCCGGTGTTATAATAAACTAGCTGACCTGACAGACGTTGTCCTGTCTTAGAACTGTCAAACACGCAAAGTCATAATTACAAATCTTATTTTTTTACACCTTGGGTTACATTATTAGAGTTTTAGTAAGGATCCCTATTTTTTTTTTAAATATAATATAGCCTATGTTACCCGGGGATAGTGTAGCTTCCCAACAGTGAAAGAATTTTTCAAATCGGTTTAGTAGTTTCGGAGCCTATTCAATGCAAACAAACAAACAAACAAACAATCAAATCTTTCCTCTTTATAATATTAGTATAGATCACAGAGCCATTAATCCAAAAAGGCAATATCTGATTTTGTATCTTTCACCTTGCGCACCTTCTCCTAGAAGTACTCCAGGCACATCGACAAAACACTCTTCCATTCATCGCCAAGCACATCACATTCAGGCGTCCTGGCCTGGAGGCTTATAGACCCAGTGGTTTAGGCTGTGCGTTGTCAGTCAGTGAATGAATTAACTAACACTATGGGCCTCATAAGCAAGCTCAAAGTTGCACAACGAGCTATGGAGAGGGCTATGCTCGAGGTTACTCTACGAGATCGAATCAGAAATGAGGAGATCCGTAGACTAACGAAAGTTACTGACATAGCCCACCGGATTAGCAAGTTGAAGTGGCAGTGGGCAGGGAATATAGCACGCAGAACGGATGGCCGATGAGGCCGGAAGGTTCTCGAATGGAGACCACGACAATAGACATTTTGGTCGGTACTGACGTGACATTCAGTGGGCGTGTCTTTGCATAAGACATTTTCACCAGATAAGAATAAGAATAAGAATAAAATATATTTATTGCCAAAAAACAAAAACAATGGACATACACTATAAGAAACATAATAAGATACAATGTTTGGTAATAGATGTAGTGACTGTTCGCCCTACATTAAATGTCTAGATATATAAAGTCTTTACACTGGCCTAATGAGATGAAAGAGTCTCATCAGTCCATCTGACTAAGTGATTGGACTACTGACACTAGGCCAGTCATAATAGAGTCCCATTGGAGGTCCCATACTAAAATGTGTTTATAATAATGAGAGCAGTGACCAGCTTCCGTCTTAGGCCACCACTCGGTTTAGCCCTGTATTCCATAAACAATTGCTTTTTAAGCAGACAGATCCTCTATCTATCCCTGAGCTCTTGAATTATTCAAGAGTGTCGAAACCTCTCGAGGTAACTCTTTCACTTTAGCATATTTATGGGGAACAGTTACTCGACAACGGTCGGAACGGTCTGCGACACGACAGAGACCGAGCGAAGTGACAATAAGTCTACTGAAACAAGTTTTTTAATGTATATTTTAAATTCAATAATATGCTTGCGTTTGGCCACCCACTCGCCTAATGGTAAGCGACGCTGTGGCCGAGGGTGGAACACGTTGATCTAGAGGAAATTTATTCACTCGAGCCTTGAAGATGCCTAGATTGTAGTTCTCGGGAAACAAGGAGGACGGCAGGAGTTCCATTCTTGGGTAGTAAATAATAATAATAATAAAGCCGATTTATTTCCAATCCCTTAAGTATTTACATGCGACTTTAGGAGCTTAGGAGGAGGTTATCAATTCGACTGTATGTTTGTTACGCGATTACTCCGCCAATTATGGATTGATTTTGATGATTCTTTTTTTGTTTGGTAGGTCATACTTCAAAGGTGTTCCCATTTGAAGTATGACCTACCAAACAAAAAAAAAATCGTCAAAATCAATCCATAATTGGCGGAGTAATCGCGTAACAAACATACAGTCGAATTGATAACCTCCTAAGCTTCTAAAGTCGATCAAAAATAGGGTTAACTCGGTCACACGGCTGAGATAGGTAGTTGCCGATCCCAACTCGTAACTCGTATAAAACCTTTGAAATTTGTACAAAAATTAGGTACTTAAGCACTAAGCAAAACAGTTTTATATTGCTTTTAATCTTTATAGTACAGTTTAAAGTCAACAATAATAAAGTGTGCAAAATAAATTAAGGTACTTAATGTTACTTGTTACGTACGCACTAAAAAGTGTAAAAATAACTTTGTAATGTTTTGATTTAATTTAGTTGAAACTCGAGAATTGTTCTCGATGTTTGGTTTCAAACTCGAAGTATCCGCCCTTATGGTAATTTGTTAGGGAGAATTTACACATATATATATAATGTTTTATGTAGTAGTCTGCAGTAACAACCAAGTTTCGATGTTATATAGTTGAGGGAGCCGTGTGAAAATGACTAGGCATTTTACAATATGACAAGGCATTTTAAAATTTCCCTTCGGCATTTTACAAATCGGCGAGTGTTTAAAATAGACGACACCGTTTGCAATCTGGTGAATCATAAAATCGATAGCCCCGTTGGTCAAGTTGGTAGTGTGCCTGCTTGCTCTGCTTGGGGCGTGGGTTCGATTCCCACCTAGGACAAACATTCATGTGATGAACAGAACATTTGTGTTTGTTCTTTACCTGGGTGTTAATATCTATTGAAGTGTGTATTTAATATAAATATGTATGTATATCAGTCTCTGGCAGTTTGGAGTCAGATAACCGTGTGTCCAAAAATGTCCCGAATGTTTATTATTATAAAAAAATCTCAATATAATATAATTATATCCACCGAGATACAATACCTATAGATTCACAAACGTGCAAAAAAACCAAACCAAAACTCAGCGCACGCTACGCATTGCGCCGACATTTTGGTTAGTTGTAAGGCGACCGCGATTCAACTACAACGCCGCGCAATGCCAGTGCTACGATGACATAGCGGACAACCGACGCAACGTTGAACAATATACAAGCATCTAACTTGTATTAAATGTGGCATTGCAAACTATAATCTATAGTAACGATATATACTAATAACGATATATATAACATATACTAATATTATAAAGAGGAAAGATTTGATTGTTTGTTTGTTTGTTTGCATTGAATAGGTTCCGAAACTAATGAACCGATTTGAAAAATTCTTTCACTGTTGGGAAACTACACCTACACTATCCCCGAGTAACATAGAATATATTATATTTTCAAAAAAAATAGGGATCCTTACTATAACTCCAATAATATAACCCAAGGTGTAAATAAAATAAGATTTACAATTTTAACTTTGCGCGTTTGACAGTTTTAAGTCTGTCAATATCTGTCAGGTCAGCTAGTTGAAAATATAATTGATGTCTAGATAAGTACAACGACGCTCGGACAATTTTTGACTGTTTTCACTTAGATATTGTGGCTCTATAGATATTGTATCTTTGTGATTATACCCTTTTGTACAACAACAACGAAGTATTCCCTAGCTAAACAATAGTAAACAAGCCATATTGTAATTTAAAACCGAGTGATCAGTTTCTGTACATTACTAGCGTCAACAGTATGGCACAGTATAAACAACAGATACTGTGGCTTTGTTGTAGTTTTTCTGACTAAAACTTTGTCGCAAACAAAAACCATTGTGACTTTTTCATTTAGTTATAACAAGCGACCCGCCCCGGCTTTGCACGGGTGCAATGCTGATACTAAATGTATCTATACTAATATTATAAAGACGAAAGATTTGATTGTTTGTTTGTTTGTTTGCATTGAATAGGCTCCGAAACTACTGAACTGATTTGAAAAATTCTTTCACTGTCGGGAAGCTACATTATCCCTGGGTAACATAGGCTACATTAAAAAAAAAATAGGGATCATTACTTAAACTCCAATAATGTAACCCAAGGTGTTAAAAAATAAGATTTTCAATTTTGACTTTGCGTGTTTGACAGTTCTAAGACAGGACAACGTCTGTCAGGTCTGCTAGTATATTATTTATACACTAGCAGACCTGACAGACGTTGTCCTGTCTTAGAACTGTCAAACACGCAAAGTCAAAATTACAAATCTTATTTTTTACACCTTGGGTTACATTATTGGAGTTTAGTAAAGATCCCTATTTTTTTTGAAAATATAATATAGCTTATGTTAACCGGGGATAGTGTAGCTACCCAACTGTGAAAGAATTTTTCAAATCGGTTCATTAGTTTCGGAGCCTATTCAATGCAAACAAACAAACAAACAAATCTTTCCTCTTTATAATATTAGTATAGATAATGTCTTTATCACAGAATTCGACAGAACCCGCCTTAAGCTGTGATTGCAAGCCGCACGCTGAGTCCAAAAAACAAAACCCACGTCCCGCGCCTGTCTCACCTCCACCCGCGTAATGTTGCCAGCTTAGACATTACTTACCCGTTTATGGTTAAATGTTTTAGGTCAGATACTATTCACACACACTTTTAATGAAATCAATATACTGATCGGATTGACACAAAAACAAACATAAGTAAATAAAAATATAATTACTAGCTACTACTTTTTATACATATACAAGGTTATAATATGTTTGGGGTGTACAAAGCTGAAAGGGTACTCATCATTATCATCATCATTGCACTCATCTTTATGAACGACTTTTACTATGGTACTTGAAATTGCGGAAAAAACAGCTGTTCATAGAAAAAAATCAGTTATTCATAATGGTGAGCACAATGGTACCTCTTTTTTGGTGGCTTAGTGCACCCCAAACAGACAACCCGTGTACTGCATATTAAACGTGAAACTATCTTGTACTCCGTTTTTTAATCTTAGATATTTTATGTAAACAAAGGGGTTACCAGTGCAAAAATATGATTCATAATGGTAGTTTACAATATTTAATCCTTTTAATCCATCCAATTTTAATCCATTTACAAATTTTTGTGTCTGTACTATTCACCGTTGAGGAGTTCCCTCGCCGGAAATCAACCCTGGATGCGGCAGCCATGTCATGATGGAGTTTAGAACATGCTATATTATAGTTAAATCGATTTACAAAATTTCGCGCCTTTGCTGTTCGCCGTTGAGGAGTTCCACTATCAACCTCCTGGCTCTATCATCAGATCAGCTCAATAGTACCAGATTATTGCATTGTTACTAAACTTACATAAGTATGCAAAATTTCAGCGCAATTGGAAACCGGGAAACCGGTCAAACATTGTTAATTAGTTAGTTTTTCCTCGATTTCCTTGAGATTCCATCATCAGATGGAAAGGACCACTTCGGGAGTGTATATACCCTTTCGAATTAAAAATTTATCTTTTAAATCGGTTCACAATTGACGAAAATGTCTTGAACATACAAAAAAAAACATACATACAGTCGAACATAGTACCTCCTCCTTTTTGGAAGTCGGTAAAAAACCGATTGCCCCATACAAAAAGTTCACCGATTTCCGACAAAATGTATGGGACAGTAGATTTTTCTTCAGTAGAATTTTCAAAAGCAGCTGAACAAAAGTTGTACAGACAAAATTCCCCTAAAAGCACGCTGACTAAGTGATTACCAGTAACCCTGTATAACTATTTGTAACCTGTTAAGATTTTTTGAAAATAAGTATATAATATAGAACTACCAACCAATAAAAGTTTTCATTCTAGGAAAAATTGCAACTCTCGATATTTGGCAACACCGACAAAATGGAGGTATCATTACTTACGACAATGAGAGACTGAACAATTTATTCAATTATCAAATAAAAAAACATCTAAATGCGCTACTTTCGTATGGAATGTGATCCCATCTTGTTTTTTTTGTAGCCTAGCTGAATTTTTACACGTTGGAACGACACAGGAAGGCATAACTTAAATAATATTGCAACGGTAAAACACGTCACGCGCGATTAATGGTCACCGAGTAACTAATCGCGTTCGCGTAAAACTAGTCTATATTTGAGTAGTTTTTGTCGCTTCACTATTGGGTTCGTTCACGCCTTCTGGTTTTTTCTGTATTCTGAGGTCTTTATATACAACATTCACAGCTTTTTGTCATTAGACAATACAAACATGTGTTCTTTAGGGGTTACTCTTGAAAAAGCGACATATAAGATCATTGGAGCGATGTGAAAAACACGCCACCGGCCTACCGGCCGGTACTGCCGAAACCGCTATGTCCCTGCACTTTAAATCTGTAATATCTTCGAAAATACTCATGTATTAGGGCAATATTGATCTATATTAAATGCATAATATATGAATAGTATATGTGTATATGAATTTTTAGTGTAATTCCGCTTCTACGTCGTTTTGAGTACAATAAAGATTTGGGACAAACTATTTTACTCTACATAAGACTCTCTCTCTCTCTCTCTCTCTCTCTCTCTTTTTCTCTCTCTCTCTTTTTTCTCTACTCTCTCTCATATTATGTAAGGTATTTTATTGGTTATTAGGATTAATGCTGTATTGCTTAAATCGCTTCGTAAATAAGCCATAAAAATAAATTATAAACAAACTGTTATTGTGGGTTATCCCACATAGACATATACTATTCAGGACTTTGTTATAGACCTTTTTAAGGTGTTCAATACTGTAGTACATTATTTTTTATTATCTCGTAGGGTTCAGCCAGCGTTTGCAATGTAAGCGTAAAACATTAGACGCAACGCATTAAATACCTCTAAAATGATCAGTGTTTCTCTACTATATTATGAGAGTATTATACCTACATATAAACCTTTTACTTGAATTACTTTATCTATTTGAAAAATCGCATCATAATCCGTTGCGTAGTTTTAAAGATCTAAGCATACCTACATAGGGACAGACAGACAGCGGGAGCGACTTAGTTTTATACTATGTATTGATGTTCAAACATGAATTGGAACTAATATAAAGTGGCCCAACGCTGACTTTTGGAGCCAAAAGGCGCGGTGTACAAGCCGTGGAAAAGTCAACTCCTCATTCCCCAAGCCGTGGTCCGTAACTTCGAGGTGCTCTCGAGTTAGTCGCCAAAACAAGTCATGACCAACGCCATCTACGTTTGCCAACCCGGTCAAGCTGTCGAAGCCATTCGAGTCCAAAAGCGTACATTCATTTATAAAGTCCTCATTTACTAGAGTTAAGAACGAGGCACGGTAGGATGATTTTGGGACTACGATAAACCAGAAATAGTTGTATTTTCCACGGCTGTTGTACGCAATGATGTCGTCGGACCTAGGAATTTTACTTACAAAAATGTCTTGACATGCGTTCTAATTTAAACAATTTTTCTTTTTCTTTTCTGTGCTAATAACAAAATAATACACATTGCGGAAAATCTTACGAAAGCCGACGCGCTACAAACTATGCAATCAATCAGTGTTGGTTCTAATTTGCGACAAATACTCTAGTCTCTACTTTTCCATTGCAGTATACACACTACTGTATTAATAGAGATGCGCCACAGAATCGATGCACTAGGTGTCACGCAGTGGGATGGAAACTGACTGACAAGTTATTCAAAGCTGGAGAGGCTGGAATTTTATATTGTGATTTTCTAACTACCACGCTTTTAATCGATTTCCATATTTTTTTATGTGCAAGTGCCTTTATTAAGTAAACAAAATACAAGCTAACACTAACAGTGTTAACACACGTATGGATTTGGTTGACGGACCGCCATCCGACCAACGGGAGAGAAAGAGTGAGAATATCATATTTCCCTCTCTTTCTCTCCCGTTGGTCAGACGGTGGTTGAGGTCAACCAAATCCATACCTACGTGTGTTAACACTATAACACTACAAATACAGTTAGACTGCCCATAGACCGTTGAAGTTCTAAAGACAATCCAAATGCTCAAGCCCACTAACAGTTGGCAGCGTACCCAGCATTCTGGCGGCATGCATCGATTTACTTGTAACTAACTAGGTCTTTGATGATAATAACTATATCTATACTAATATTATAAAGAGGAAAGATTTGATTGTTTGTTTGTTTGTTTGTTTGTTTGCATTGAATAGGCTCCGAAACTACTCAACCGATTTGAAAAATTATTTCACTGTTGGGAAGCTACACTATCCCCGGGTGACATATGCTATATAATATTTTATTTTAAATAGGGATCCTTACTAAAACTTCAATTATGTAACACAAGGTGTAAAAAAATAAGATTTACAATTTTGACTTTGCGTTTTTGACAGTTCTAAGACAGGACAACGTCTGTCAGGTCAGCTAGTATATTATAGTTTGGATCTGCCTTAAATTCGAGCAAGTACCGAAAAAAGTCTGCCAAAAACTGAAGGAGGCGAGGTAAACACGTATTGCACATAATATTAAGAATACTAGTTCTACAAACGCACACTCCAATATTGAGCGGCACACAACTGCAAACGAGATGATCGAAATTTAATCAAATACATGACCGAGGGGGGGGTGTAAGTGCTAAAGAAAAAACTGTAGGTATAAAGCATTGGCGGATCCATAAGGCCCCCCCCCCCAAACACCTAGCGATTATTATTACGGAACCCTCATTAGCACTATAGCGAAGAACTAGCAAATCTAAAAAAAAAACCTTCGATGTATGAAGACGAGCGTATAACTTTTAAACTGGACTTTTGGACTGATTTTGATCAAACATGGGTCCAACGCAAAGTTTTTTTTTTAATAAATGAAAAAATTTACGCATTAAAATTAGTCCAGCCGTCCAGCAGTAGTAAGGAGAGCTCCTGGCCCTCACGGATCCAATAATTATCATTCCTAATTCATTTCGGAAATTAATTTAACTCGCAGAAATATACAGTCTATTTGAGAGAAATAACTAAAATGAGTCAATGAAAATGAATAATGCATTAAAGCGACTTTAATCGAGTTTCACTGCTGACTTCTCGATTTTTTGAATACGCACTTAATTATGGATGGAAAAAGTTGTCAAGAAATCTCAATTTAATCGAGGGGAAGTAGGTACTACAGAAATTTAACAGTAAGGACATGTTTACGTTCGTTTCCTAATATTTATATATGATTTACATAAGTTTTATGTTTCTTCTTTTCGAGTATTTTCTCTTTTTCTCTCTTATCTTATAATTTTTTGTATAATCAATAAATCATTTTACCCACAACGAACGGAAAGGAGAAGGTAATATGCGTTTGGGGTAAGATGTGGCGATTGCTGTTGCTTTTTTTCCAAGCCGGTTGGAAACCAATTTGAAAATATTGTTTTTGTTTTAAAGCAACTTTTATTACAATGGTTCTTAGCTTGGCTACTCAGACCCTTGCACGGTACGGGTTAATACATGTTTAATGAACATCTGTGCTTTCTTTATGTCAACAAAAATACAACTAAGTTTAACAAAATCCGTATGAAATTAAACAAAAACCATGAGGAAGGAAAAAAAATGGCTAATATTTTGTAGTGGCAATATCTATTTTCATAGCCCTTTTTAATCGACTTCAAAAAAGGAAGGTATGTATTTTCAATTCAGTTGTATTTTTAATATGTTTTTTTACTTTAGAACTCGTTCATTTATAAACCGATTTGAAAAGGAAAATTATTTTCTTAAAAAAAAAAACAGATTTGTCCTATAGAAGTTTCATCAAAACCTGTTTAGTAGTTTGGTTTATACATTTAAGTAACTGGAAAAAAATATGTAGGTAATCCAAGTAAAGGAAATTGCGCATATTAACATACTTATTTTGAATTCGGTTTTGTCTATTGATTATTATTCGTTTTTTTTCAGTGACAACCAAAAAATTCATTTTGATCAATAGTGACAAACGTAAACAAAAAAAGTTAAACACAAGTGACAGTTGAAGTTGCGTTACTGTACTCCGACTGTACTGCGATTCCTTTCAAATAGAATTGGTAGATGAAAGAACTCGAGATGTAAATTGATAATATTTTGAAACGAAGAGGTGCTTGTGGCTTTATGGGTATTATAGAATGACAGGGCGCTTCCGGGACCCGATTGGTTGTCAGTCCCAATTGATTAGAGATTACAGTGAAATGAAATGAAAATGTATTTTTACCACACCCACTCGGAAATAATTTCATTCTTGCTAAGAAAGAACAGAGCTTATTCCGTGATTTGGAATGAAGAAAAAGTGATAATAAAACTAACCAATTTTAGTATCGCGCTGCAACGGTCGTCACTCAAATTGCTATTTTTAGATGTTCGATGTTCAAGCTTTTACTTCACCTACACTAAGGTACAGCCGCTCCATAGTTTTCCTACCTACCTCGGATAGTCAACTATCTATTTTCACTTCAGTCATACTGACATAATTTTGTACAAAATAAGTTCTTCTTAGGGTTCCATACCCAAAGCGTAAAAACGGGACCCTTATTTACTAAGCCTACGATATCTGTTTGAACACAAATTGAAACTGAAATTTGACACTGGCTCGCACTTGGCCATTATTTTATTATTTGTTGTCATACTATAGAGTGCGCACTATAATCATGCCAAGTTTGACGCTTGTAAATATTACCGTTTTTACATTAGAGCTAATACAAAAATACGTTAAAAAAATAAGTTTATTGTATGGGGACCCCTACTTCGTTTTGATTTTATGTCTTTTTTATTATTTCTCAGTTAATCTGCCGTAACATCACATATTCTGTGAAAATTTCAACTGGCTATCTATTATATACGGTTCGAAAGATACATCCGTTTAAAGGTAGGACAATCTGACACCAATCTGGGCTTCAAATCACGAGTGAATCGGTTTCTTCTAGGCAAGCGTACTCCAACGTAGACCGCATCATCGCTTAACATCAGGCGAGTTGGTGGTCAAACCAAGCCTATTATTTATAATAAAAAAACGCTTGGGTATGGAACCCTAAAAATTATGTGCTACACATGTGACAAACGTGTGACTACAAGACAGAAGTTTCTCAAGGTTGACTATTCTCTCTCACTTGATCTCTTTCACTCCCTTAGTCGACTCGAGCCAACTTTACCCGAACGAGTATCTAAGCGTGACGGTCAAGCGGGATCAGTACCTTTCCCCATTCCAAAAAGTGCCTAACGTGCCTAAACAAATGTTCACTTCAAAAACATCAAACACGAGCAAGATCGCTGAACCTGGGGCCTAGTGTGAGTTTTTCTAAGTGCGTTAACGTACACGACCGCGTTAGCGTAAACCACGATTTGTATGAAATAGGAACAACGCCATCTGGCGCCATGTAGATGAAACTGCTCTTATTTCATACAAATCGTGGTTTACGCTAACGCGGTCGTGTACGTTGACGCAACTAGAAAATCTCACACTAGGCCTACAGTGATTTTCCCCATTCCAAAAAGTGCCTACCTAAAGTGCCTAAAGAAATTTTCACTTCATAAACATCAATCACGAGCAAGATTGCTGCACCTGGTATTCTAGCCCATTGACATTGACATTGACATTGACTTTATAATGGATATAGCAAGTCTGACTTCAAAGTGATAATCAAATCCTCGCTCATCTCAGCGTGAACGCAATGATAAGCTAAATGGTAGGATTATAGTATTTGGAATAAAATTTGTAGACGAATTTATGTTATTAACGCATCGGGATCGAGCTACAATTCCTGTAGAGTCACAATCTCTCAGTGAAAACAGTCAAAAAACGAGCGTCATTGTACATCACATCGTGTCGCGGCGTTGTAGTCGGATCGCGGTTACCTTGTAACTATCCAAAAGGTCTGCGCAATTCGTAGCGTGCGCTGAGTTGTGGTTCGGACATTTTTTGGCACGATTGTGACTCTATATGTATTATTTCTCGATGTATTAACGTCAAGACATTACTTACGGGTAAATAATTTTAGATATCATGATGGTTTATTTAGCTCTTACGTCAACTGGGTCCACTCGAACCGATCCCGCGGGATCACTTGACATAATGCATATTAATTATTTGGAATTGGTCCCGCTGAGAAATTTTGTAATTTGTATAGACACGGAGAAAAGTGTTTAATATAATATAAAACATTAATGAATGTAATTTAAGTAAACATTAATAAATCACGCGTTATATCGTTTGCCGTCACGGCCCACACCACGGCGCCCTAAGAGTCAAAATGCACCAATAGATGTTTCACATCAAAATATTTCGATATTTTTTTATTTTAGATTCGGTCCGTATTTTTTTACGTTATCATCATCTTTTCAGCCGTCGTGATTTTGTTAAATGTGAATAAATTTTAATGTATTGTGAATTATTTAAATCTCTAATGAAGTGACTTCTCACGTACTTTCGTGGTGCTTCTTTAACGCTATTACACGTTAACTTGCACAAACTTAGCAAGTTACGCCGTTACCTGAAACTAAAAAAGTTTATATTAGAATAAAATTATTAATTTTGAAACAAGCTTTTTGCATTCTTATTTTCTTTTGTAGCTTATAATATACTAGCTGACCTGACTGACGTGGTCCTGTCTTAGAACTGTCAAACACGCAAAGTCAAAATTGTAAATCTTATTTTTTTACACCTTTGGTTACATTATTGGAGTTTTAGTAAGAATCCCTATTTTTTATTATTTTTATATAATTTAGCGTATGTTACCCGGGGATAGTGTAGCTTCCCAACAGTGAAAGAAGTTTTCAAATCGGTTCAGTAGTTTCGGAGCCTATTCAATGCAAACAAACAAACAAACAAACAATCAAATCTTTCCTCTTTATAATATTACTGGAGGTCCGCCCCGGCTTCGCACGGGTATAGATTATAGCCTATGTTACCCGGGGATAGTGTAGCTTCCCAACAGTGAAACAATTTTTTCAAATCGGTTCAGTAGTTTCTGAGCCTTTTCAATGCAAACAAACAAACAAACAAACAAATCTTTCCTCTTTATAATATTAGTATACATATATAAACAGCTTTGGAAGAGTGTTGTAGGTTTTTGAAACAAAAATAAATATTTTCTATAATGTTTTTTGACCAAACGAAGTAAGGTCTAATAGTTTACATTGGGACAAATCGGCATTTAAACAAATTTATGTTTGTATGTTTGTTCGACGATAACTTGAGTACTGTTCATTCGATCTTCATGAAATTTTGTAAGCAAGTAGTGCAAGTAAATATAATTTTAAAGTTCTTACATGAGCTAATCCAATTCAGGGGTTGTAAAGATATTAAAATAACAAAGTTATAAAATACCGTTGGTTGAAGGAAGGAGTTCCTAATGAATCCGAAATGAACTTATTTTGTACAAATAATGTCAGTATGAGGGAAGTGAAGATTGTCAGTTGATTATCGTAGTTTTGCACCACAGATATACACAACCAGATCGGCAATATATTTTAGTGAAAGAGACAACTTGATATGGCTCAGGACAAGTACGAAAAGGACATAAATAGATTTTGTTGTCCTTATCGGCGTGACCTGTTTTTGGTACCTCAAGTGTCAAAATCTGTAATAATCAGTGACAAACAAAACGGGTCTGAATTATATTTATTGCCTTTTTTGGTGATTTAATGTGATAAATGCGTGTTTCCTCTGAGAAATAATTGTAAAAGATATTTTACAATGGTTGGTTGTAGCATTTTGGGCTGCAAGAAGCGCAGTGAGCGAAAATACGATGAAATATCATATCACACGTAAGTAAACATATAAAGCTTGTAACGATCACCTAAATAAATTCAGGATATCAATTCGCAAATATTTTATTCATAATTAGTCAGTTTTTAGGTCGATTTGTGGTCTAATTCTATGAATTTTATCAAATTATTCACTTAGAAAATAAATTATGAATGTTGCCAGTTTATGAAAGAAATTACCCACCGCAACTAACATAAATTATTCGTTCTGCAGGTTTCCAACTGATCCTGTCACATTGCTGAAAAAAGCTGGCACATTGCAAGAAGTGCAAAATACCGACCCTTTTATGCCCATATGAATATGGTGAATGTTAATATTAAATATATATTAATGAGGCCACAGTTATGAAGCTGGAAAAGCAAAAGGCGATTTCGGCGAACCGATTCAAAAAGCTACGCGCTGTTCGTGAAATTTGTACTGTAAACATTAAAGAGTCTATTTATCTAATTATTTGGAATGTTATACATAATTCCATTCATGAAAAAACTAAACTGACCAAGCGCGAGTCGGGCTCGCGCGCTGAGAGTTCTTTACAATCACAAAATACAAAAAAGTTGTGCAAAAAGACAACATCACGCCCAGGCTGTCACCCATCCAAGTACCGACCGCGCCCGACGTTGCTTAGCTTAGTGGTAAAGAGAAATTTGTCACTGACTCGCACTTGGCCAGTGTTTATTATTTGTTGTTTTACTTATGTTCACTATAATCCGCTAAATTTGACGCTTGTACGGATTACCGTTTTTACACTAGAACAAATCCAAAAATACGTTTAACGTTTGTTGCATGAGGGACCCCCGTTCCGTTTTAACTCTGACTTTTTTATTATATTTTATTAATTATAAAAAATCATGCTATGGTTACTTTACAACCTTTTTTCTAGTACTATATTCTAATCCTAACAAATAATTATAATAAAAACGCAAGTAACTTTCTGTCTGTTTTTACGAGGAAATGGCTAAGTCATGGTATAATAATATACTCCGCCAGGTATAGCAATCCGAGAAAAAATGTTTACGTGGGGGTCCCGCAATGATGTCATGATGTCAATTTACAACAGGTTCGAGAGAGATGACGATACACCACGTAACAGCTGATTGAATAAAGTGGCAACTGGACAGTGACGTCATTGCGGGACCACTCTCAAATTGCTAGACCTTGTTTTCTTAGATCATGGGCTAAGTCAAATTTTGTCAGGATGATAGGGGTGTGTCATGAGGACATACAACGTACTTTTCTTCCCAGAAAATTGCAGGTAGCTCCGTGGGTTGCAGCAGCTAGTGTATAAAATATAAATATTTAAAAGGTAGTATTGTTTCCAAAGTACTCATTGAAGATTCACACCCATCATAGTAGGTAAATTACCCTAACTTATAGCAAATCATTTTAATGTGGCAGCACACCTTGTTGAAGCGAGAGGCACTGAGCTAGCCACGCTCATTGAAAATCTATAGGTAGTAGATCTGTGTTTTGCACAGATCTACTGTGTAGTTTTGAATCAAGATCATGGTAGGTAGGAAAACTATGGAGCGGATGTACCTTTTGATAGTGTAGCTTGAACGTTGTGAGTGTGAGTCTTGTGGGTCTCAGTCCGGGGGGGTGAACTACTAGTATATAAAAAGCTTTAGGTGTTGTAAACACTAAAATAAATTTTGTCTATATTGTTTATTATTGATGATGCTTTCTACAATGGAGTACGCTTGCCTAGTAAACCGATTCGCTCGCGACACCCAGATTGTAACTATCGGGGAACATCAAGTCAGCTCATTTCACAGATTAGCGCTTCGCACAATAAAACTGCCTTTAAAAACCTCCTTTTGGCTTAGTACAACCGTTCTGTAACTATAAACCCTACTATACTTGGCTCTTTAAAAATCTCTTTTATAAGCTAGGTACCTACTCTACGCTGACTACGCCTATTAAATATTTAAGGTCCGTTCTCACTACGTCCGCTGGGTCACGCTAATTGCTTTAATATTTTAACCTGGGACCGTCTTACGTGACGGACATAAGTAATGTATTTTCACCTAGTCGTGCTTGGAAGGCTTAATTAAAGTACAAAGTTTTTGCTGAACGATCTAATTTTGAGTGGTCTTGTTGCTTACATTGCTCCTTAAAATTTGCTGTACCATGTTTTTGAGGGCATCGCTGGGCTTTCTTACAGAATCAACGTGAGTAATTACCATCTTTTTAAGGTTCCGTACCTCAAAAGAAAAAAACGGAACCCATTTAGGATCACTTTGTTGTCCGTCTGTCCGTCTGTCAAGACCCTTTTTCTCAAGAACGCGTCAAGATACCAAGTTGAAATTTATATGAAATACTTAAATCTACGGGTTATTTCAGCTGTGAAAAAATCAAACTTGTAAGTTTACGCGATTAAAAGATATGACCGTTTATGTCGCATATTTTGCGATTTTACAGGGTAATCAAAACCTATAGGGTACTTCCCATTGACCAAGAATCATGAAATCTGGCAAGAGGCAAGGTCTTACAGCACATATAATGGAATAAATACGAAAGTCATAAATTTCAAGTTAAATCATATGAAAAATATTATTTTGGATTACAAACTTACATTTTGTAGTTGGTATGTATGGAAGCACATTATTGTGCACTACAAAGTTAAGTTTGTTTTTCAATATTTAAACTTTTTTGTTGTTTGGACTTGCGCTGTGACAGAGCGCGAGTCCTACTCGTACTTGCCTGGTTTTTTTTCTAGTAATTCCACCGCCAAGCAATAGTGTGCAAACATTGCTGTTTCTGATTGAAGGGCACAGTTTGTAGTGAAATTGCTGGGTATTACGAGATTTAATGGCTAATATCTCAGGGTAACAAAATACCATATGCAGTGATACACTTCGACCAAAATAAAATGAATGGACAGGCCCAGAAGAAGAGCATTTTTGAAGATTATAAAATGAGCGCTGGCGCTCACTTTGTTTCAGTCGGTCTCTGGCCGTAGGAAGTGCGACACGCGTCTATTGTTACATAATAACGAAACATTCTGACAAAATTATGCCTTCGTGTGCTTTCCCAAAGTATAACAACATAATATCAAAAAATCGCAATCTATTTTTTGTAACAAATGTACTGTACATGGTTATAATTAGGTGTTGAAGTATATGTCCGACGGTTTAGCCTCATTTTTACTGAGCAAGTTCAATGGTTATGGCCCGTCCATTCATATTATTTTGGTCGAAGGTGACAGTGAGTGTGTTTTGTTGAGACTTATCGAGTTCAAGTTCCAGTGATAACCGTAGCAAATTCTAAAAAAGAGGGTAGATCGTTTTGTCTGCAACTTTGAACTAATCGACCAACCACCCGCATTCTTCAGTCTGCCCGTGACTAGGAGTAATAGTGTTCCGTGGCCCGTGAACATGGTGCATGTAACTGCACCGAATTATTGGTAGTTTTATCCACAACGGTAAATATCCCGTTAGTAGTCATATAACTGTAGTGAACAACCGTGATAGTTTAATTAAAACAGTGCGGTACGACAATATATTAGAGTAGGTTCAAATCAACTTCCAAGATTGTTACCTACAAGTAAAGTTAATAATATAAGCGTTTTAATTTTAAAATACTAATTTTAAATTTATTTTATTTAATTTAATTTTCTAATTCCCTCCTGCCCATTTTTCTATCGGACTGCCAGAGCGGGCACGAAAAATCGTCACCGCTTTATGGTTGATATTCCGAAAACAGTACGAAGCGCTTTGATTCCACATTTATTGTGCGAACTGCTAGTCTGTGGAATGCGCTACCTGAATGGGTGTTCCCCGATGGTTACAATCTGGGTGTCTTCAAATCACTAGTGAATCGGTTTCTTCTAAGCAAGCGTGCTCCAACGTAGATCGCATCGTCGCTTAACATCAGACGTGATGGTGGTCAAACGCAAGCCAATTTTTTTTTTAATACAAGATATCTGTAAACCTCCAAGTTAAAGGTACAGTTTACTTCACAGTTTTAATTATTAATTATTTCTGTTCTAACAGGAAGGATCTTTTGAGATAATTGGGCCTACTAGGGTTAATAAGGCCGGTGCCGGCGCAAATATTATTTCACTGCCCGTGGGAAATCCCTCCTAATCACATTGTTTGGATTTATTAAGGCTTGTATGCCACTGAGAGCAGATTTTGTTGTCTTCAGGATTTATCAAGGAAGTAAACTTAGATGCATCAACGTTGCTTCCCAGCTACGTTGATGCATCGTCTTTTTAATTATTATCAGCCAATTATGTTCCCACTGCTGGGACACAGGCTTTCTCTCAGAGACAGAGAAAGCCTGTGAGAGTTTGGGCCCTAAATACTGTTGCAAATTGTAAAAACCGAATGTTTCTTTTTTTACTGATAAAAAAAAGGATTTTATTTTAATTTAAATTTTTTATTCAATAATAGGCTTGCGTTTGACCGCCAACTCGCCTGATGTCAAGCGATGATGCGGTCTACGATGGAGCACGCTTGCCTAGAAGAAACCGTTACACTCGTGATTTGAAGACACCCAGATTGTAACTATCGGGGGACACCCATTCAGGCAGCGCATTCCACAGACTAGCAGGATTGAAGAACCGCAATCTTTTTTGTGTATAATATGTATCTATATTTATTTTTGACTTTGCCTTGGGCTTATGATGCCAAGAGCAATAAAGCAGTAGTTTCACTTTAAGGTGGTTCGTTTCACTTATGGTGGGAAATTCAAATTTCAAACAGTTTTCTTGTCCTTGTAGCTAGGCCGGGTAATTATTGTAAACAACCATAATGTTTACGCAAATTGATTATTATTCTTTACAAAATCGTGTAAAGGTATTTATCTCTAATGCACATTATTACTTACATTTGTGAATAAACTATTTTTTGCTGTTTCAAACGGTTTATTCACAAATGTAAGTAATATGGTGCGTTACTGATAAATAATTGTACATTATAATGTAAAGAACAGCCAACATTTTGCGCAAACACTGTGTTATTTAAAAACAATTACCTGGCCTGGCTACTAGGACCAAAAAACAGCTGGTTCATACGTTTCGTCGGGAGTGAATGATTTTTGTCTATGAAACGGCATTTTTTTTTTGCGAATTTTGTTTCGTCTCAGAACACAAGTTGTTAGTCTTGATGCAACAAAATCGCCTTTAAGAGGCTTTGCGTTAGTTACGTTTGACCCTGCATATCCACTGTAAGGGCGTGAAGACAAGTGCGTTATTTTTTTGGGGAGAATAGGGTGCTTTATAAATCGCTTGCAGTGGAACAAGCCCTTTAGAAGATTATTTTATAACCATTTAATAATTACGTTTGAGTTTAAACCAGAGTGTAGGTAACATTCTATATCCTTTTGTTCTTTACTGTTAATCGGATTTTACCTGAGATTTAGGCTGATTGTAAATGTGGAAACAAAAGACATTTCTACGTAGTATATCTATATCTATACTAATATTATAAAGAGGAAAGATTTGATTGTTTGTTTGTTATATTACAGTTCATTTATAATTGTATAATTTTCTATTTTCTATTTAGAAATCATTACTTGTGTTACATTTGTATTTTGATTATTCTTTTTTTTTTCTTCAAAATTTTATACTATTAAATTTGTATTTAATTTTTAAATACTGGGAGAAGCCACTGGCTTCCGAAACACAGTTTTTTACTAGTTCGGAGCCAGTGGATTTATTTGTATTGTATTTTTCCTAGTGGCAAATAAAGATTATGATTTATATAATATAATATATTATTATATACAATCCATGGTATTATATTTGACGTTGACATTGTTATTCGATATACCTAATATTGTTTCTTTCTAAATCATTTTTTTTTTTTTTTTAAATGTTTTGTACCTGTAGTTACTTTGTATTGACTTGGCAATTGATTAATTTGTTTTATTTTTAAATTAGATTATAATGATTATTAGATTATGATAATTCATGTTATTATTTATCATTATTAAGCTCTTTTCGGCTGAAACACAGGATTACCTAGTTCAGGCTCACGTGTTTATAGACCTAATTATGTTTACTTATTTTTTTGTATTTTTGTCAGACCTTTTTATATTTTTGAATAAATTATGATTATGGTTAGCTAAATGGTGTCTTTCTAAATCTAATATGGCGTACTCCCAAAGATGGCTGACCGGTTATTTTTTTGCACCCCAATAATATGGGTATCAAAACAAAAGGTTTTGTTGAGAAAATTACAAAAACCTTGGTACTTTAAAGTTGTTTTTATTTATATATATTATTCAAGTTTCATCTGGAATGCAAGTGTTCGGATGGACCATGATCCAAGGAAACAAGGTCTAGCGCTCCGCGCGTCCGGGAGTTGTCCCGCAATGACGTCACTGTCCAGTTCCCAGTTTATTGTAACAAACGCACAGATATTGGAAAACAAATTTGTTAATCATACTAATATTATAAATGCTAAAGTGTGTTTGTTTGTTGGTTTGTTTGTTCCTCTTTCACGCGGCAACGGAACAACGTATCGACCTGATTTTTTGCATGGGTATAGTTCAAGAGCCAGAGAGAGACATAGGGTACTTTTCAGCATCGTCATCACAATTTTTCATCACTACGCGGGTGAAACCGCGGGGCGCAGCTAGTAATACATATAAAATATTAAAATATTAAATACGCATAAAATACTAAAAGCATTTCAATTGTCGTTTGGTTTGCCTGCTCAAGCAAAGCAGTTCAAGTTAAGCACGAATTTACACTATTTATATCAAAACCACATCGATTTATTTGATTCCCACAGGTAATCAACGGAGATTAAGAAGTGATCAACATCTGTACTGGTACATGTAGACCATACGTCGCAAAGGTTCCTATTAAATATTCAACACATCACGTGGCTATGCGTGCTGACCTGAATTAGCCCGTCATTATGAATCATTGATTGAAGTTGAAGCGTCACCGCCAGAACTAAGCCTGATATTTTGAATAGTTACCTATATTTATCTATGATAGTATACATTTAATTAAGATATTTAAGGGCATGCTTCCCGCCATAATTATCAAAAACCCAAAAACTAGAAAAGTACATTTACGCTTACATACGCTTTCCGCGTCTGTCTGTCTGTATGGCCGCTAACTCCTCCTAAACCACGCAACGGATTTTGATGCGGTTTTCGCCATCAGTTAGATACATTTTCACAGAAGGTTTTTATATACATAACTAGCGATCCGCCCCGGCTTCGCACGTAAATTATACCCGTGCGAAGCCGGGCGGGCGGGCCGTTTAATTATAATTTTTTGTTGAGTGAGCGAAGAGAAATCCTAATCGTCAAATAAAAAACCAGCCAAGTGCAAGTTGGGCTCGCGTACTTAGAGTGTCCGTACCACCACAAAATACAATAATTATCAATTTAAAAGCAGACTTCAAAATCAGGAAAATATGGCATTAAGATTCGGTGAAAGAAAATGAGATCATCCAAATAACCCAATTACCAGTTATAACTTGGTAATGAACAGAAACTTGTCAACGACTCTCACTTGGCCATTATTACTTATATTCAAAAATACGTAAAAAAATACGTTTGTTGTATGGAGACCCCCTTACCCTTTTTATACCCGGCCGGTTTTATTACTTTTTGACTTTTTAATTATTTCATAGTTAAGGCGAGGTTTTACCTAGAGGAGAGGTGAGTAAAACCGTGGCGCTTACACACAGTCGTATTGCTACATACATTTTTAAGGTTTTCCCCATATTTTTCGAAAAGTATAGCTGTAATGTAAAATGTAACTTTGCAGTTTCCTTCATAATTATGAAATCTATATACATGTATCAAGATATCGCAGACATCATTTAGTAAATAGGTATTTGAATGAATGAAATAGGTATTTGAATTAAAAACCTTTGTGTTACAGGTATATAAGAATAATAAATACTTCGTTTTATAACCCAATAGTGAGAATGTGTCGCCAATACAATGACATTTTGAAAGACCATGACTCTATTGATATTTTTAATAAAAAACTATTAAAAATTTTAAAAAGATGTACGAAATATTGTTTTTACGGTCCATAATAAAAATAAAAGTTAATTTAATATAATATTATTATTGTTATTGTGTATAAATTAGTTTGTAATACTTTACCAATTACCTACTGCATTAAAAAAAACCATGTTCTGTATACATATTTAGGAATATGGTTTAGTTTAAAATTGTGTAGTCTACTCTAAGTTTAAATTGTTTTGACCATATTTTGTTTTGTGTGCCAATAAACTAAATAAATAAATCCAAAAAACAGGGAGAAAGGCGCAAATCAGTGCTACTTTCATATTTGTTTTCTATCGAGCAAAATATCCTTAATCGTGTTTCGGTCTTCGAGGATTCCTAGATAAAACGTTCAATTTTGTTATGACACCATTTTTTTATTTTAAGCTAACCATGGAAGTAGACACACCCTTAATCTGGCGTAACATTACATATTCTGTGAAAATTTCAACTGTATATCTATTACGGTTCTAAAGATACAGCCGTTAAAGGTAGGACAGATGGACAGACAGACAGACATTGTAGGCTTAGTTATAGGGTCCCGTTTTTACTCTATGAGTACGGAACCCTAAAAATCAACAATAAATCATAGATATACAATACCTGCCCATTTTTCTATCGGACTGCCAGAGCGGGCACGAAAAATCGTCACCGCTTTATGGTTGATATTTCGAAAACCCGTACGAAGCGCTTTGATTCCACATTTATTGTGCGAACTGCTAGTCTGTGGAATGCGCTGCCTGAATGGGTGTTCCCCGATGGTTACAATCTGGGTGTCTTCAAATCACGAGTGAATCGGTTCCTTCTAAGCAAGCGTGCTCCAACGTAGACCGCATCATCGCTTAACATCAGGCGTGATGGTGGTCAAACGCAAGCCTATTAATTATAAAAAAAATACTTATAGATTTACAATCTTTAAGTGAAAACTGTTAAAAATCGTCCGAGCGTCATTGTACATACCTCGATTATTATATTGTTCGAAATGTCACATTTCTCTAATATAGACCTTATGTCGATTGCATAGTATTCAACGTCGCATGTCCGCTGTCATCGTAGCACTGGCATCGCGCGGCGTTGCAGTCGGATCGCAGTTACCTAACCAAAAAATCAGCGCAATGCGTAGCGTGCGCCGAGTTTTGGTTCGGTTTTTTTGTGTGACTATTTAGTGGGGGGCATTTCATCCATTATGTGATAGCAAAACAACATAGAGATACAAGTTTTGGTGTTCAGAAGTTGAATAAAATCAAGGACGGCGTCATCCTAAAAATCACCAACAGTTTTCATCGTCAAAAACTCAAAACCACATGTAAAAATAAAAAGCGTATTTCATATTCCTAACTGGAGTTTCTGACGTATTTCAGTCCCTCGCGAGTTGGAGTGAAAAAACGAAGCCGAGCCACAGGGAATAAGTAATAAAGGGTAAATAACCACGGAATTACGTAAAAACTCACCATGGACATGACTTGGCAGTGCCTGATGTTTAGCTTTTTAGCGTCTGTTTATGAAAAGGAGTGGTCACAGAAGACATATTAGTACAAGTACAAAAAGTTTACTCCACAAAGAAAATGTATAAATAAGGACTCTATCTACGACGCAATAAAGCAGCAATTCAACTCGCACAGCACTGGATGCCGTTTGCTATATTCACCTAGAGAGTAGTTCTCTTTCTACCACGTAGCTCCATCTCTTCTGACGCAGCACGTGTAACGTTAGGGTTGTCTTCTTGATATTTAAACAGAATGTTTATTAGTATTTACTTACCAGCTATGTAGCCTATGTAGTACCTACCTATTCTTAAATTCTCCTTTAATTGGAATGGCATTTAATCTGCACAAAAAACTAACGCATTCAAATCAAATCAAATCAAATAATTTTTATTATCAGACACAAGTTCCATAAAGAATTACAATTAAAAATATGAAATTAAATTATCATAATAGAAATTACATTATACTATAAATTACATTATATTATCAATACTTGTCAATTCACTTCAACAGTACCCTGATGTGATGGTGCAGGATGGGACAATTAAACCTATCAGTGACAGCTGCAGTTTCAGAATGCTGTTGCTACTTGCACGTGTTCTACTTAAAAGCGAGGCGACCTTTTTGCGCATGATAGCTGCAAAACCATCAGTGCGAGCTTCCGCAAACATGGTGGACGCGCTGCAGAACCGTTGGAGCCGCATCAGCATCCTGAAAGCGTTATTAAGCATTATTCTAAATTTGTTTCAAATAACAATCACGCGTCTTCCTTTTATTTATACACCCGTAAGCAGAACAGTGTCTTTTATACGGTATAAGGTCGTTTAGAAGTCACTGTTCGTTGCAAAAATCATAGAAAAGATGAGTGAGAGCCGGGCAGCCACGGTCCTGCCATACGCCTGCCCAAAAGGCACGCCGGCCAAACGTACCTAAACTGCGGAGTGACACCCCCCCTGGTTACGTTATTAGGATTCATGCTCATATCAGACAAATAATGGAGATATAACTAATTACAAGTATCGTTCGTTTTCAACTGTTCATTTTTTTTTTCATTATACCTCTAAACTGCTTAACGCAAAAACTAAGAAAACGGAGACATTTGAACACGAACGATAATTATGACAAGGCATAATTATCTTCCTTGTTTGTCTGATCTGGGGCTGACAACAGACAAAAGAAAAAAATATTGTTTAGAACGGCTGTCAAGACATTTTTGTAAGGTTGTAGCCAGTTGCACCCATGTAAACGAAACGAAATCATTCGAAATCAGTTAACAACTGTGATGCGGACAAAGAACTTTGAGGCCTAACCCAAAAAGTAAGGTCCAAGTTCTTTGGATGCGGAGTTCGACGCGTTCACATAAATAAGAAAGTTAAATCAAGCTTCTGTCATAATGCCTGGCGATAGATTTTCCTTCTCATTTCCGTTTTATTAACATGTCTTTTCTGTGGCTGACACTGACTAGCTATGGAGTTTAGGTACTGTTTCCAAGGAACATGAAATATTTTTAGGTAATCCGTAAGTCAGTAATGAGACTTATGCCCCGACGGACGTAGGTACTGCATGTGTAATTACCTAAGCGGCTTATGTAGGCGCTGTTTCCACATGCGGACTCATTCGTCCGGAACTCAGAACTAAGACGGTAAGAGGCATTAAAACTTATGTAAAACTAGCCTTGACTTGCATAGTGACGCCAAGATAGTACACACTCTAAAAATAACAAAAAAAAAACAGCCAAGTGCGAGTCGGGCTCACGCACTGAGGGTTCCGTACCATCACAAAATACAATGAAGTTGTTATTTTCTTACTTTCTCTGTATATATATTTTAGTAGTAATAGTTTTATAGTTTTATTGATAAGTTGTATATATCCTTATGCTTTGTTACTTACTAATTATTGTACGAAATAAATCACTAAAATAATGAGGTTGTCCATGTAACCGAATTACCAGTTATTATAACGCCTTCCAATCGTCGGAGTAATTTGCTACGCAGTTTGCTACAGGCGCTCGATTATAATGACTTGGTAATGAACAGAAAGTTGTCACCGACTCGCACTTGGCCATTATTTATTATTTGTTGTTATACTTTAGAGTGTGTACTATAATCATGCCAAGTTTGACGCTTGTACGTATAACCATTTTTAGATTAGAGCTAATACAAAAATACGTTTGGAGAACACCCATTTTTACGTTTTACCCCGCTTTTGACTTTATTTATAATTTCTTAATTAATCCGCCGTAAAATTACATTACAATCTAAAAATAATAAATAATGACCAAGTGCGAGTCGGTGACAAATTTCTGTTCATTACCAAGTTATAATTGTGTTATACTCGAGCGCTTAAATAATTAACTAATTAACTGTGGATTAACAAATGTGAAGTAACAATTGCTTCGACAACTTTGGAAGGCGTTATAATACCTGGTAATTCGGTTACATGGACAACCTTATTGTATTTTGTGATGGTACGGAACCCTCAGTGCGCGAGCCCGATGCGCATTTGACCGGTTTATTATAATTTTAAGTTAAACATGAAAGTAGACAAACTAAAACTAGAATAACCAAAATTGCTAAAAGTGGAAAAATTGGGCCTTAATTAATGTTTAATTTTAAATATGGTATGGTCAGACACTACCCACCTCCTCATTGACCCGTTTTTGTTAACAGTCTTTGCAAAAACCACAAGAAAAAATCTATCTATGACCGATGCCAAATAGATTCAAGGCGAATGCTCGTATGGGTCCCATAGCCATTAGAGCCACAGTGTAAATAGCAGTTACTTTAGAGATCAATATAGTTAATGGAATTAAAACGGACTGTTTGTTTAGGAGGGCTATTAGCATTGACTTATATATTGTATAGGACGGGGCGAATGAACTTTACCAATGGTACTAGCAGTGGTTCTAACACAGTTTAAACGTTTAGGAATCAATATTATGACATGTAACAAATTATTTAAAAAATATAACCCGACTGCATTGTATAAAATGGTAGAAAAGTAACAGCGACGCGCTGTGTACCTATCTATACCTGTACTCGTAGTAGATACAGAGCTCTTATATACCGCTTTATCTCGATATATTGGTCCAGTTGGTAGTGAACCTGCCTTCTGAGCTTGGGGGCGTAGGTTCTATTCCCACCTAGGACAAACATTTATGTGATGAACATTTGTGTTTGTTCTATATCTGGTTGTTAATATCTATTTAAGTACGTATTTAAAACTATATATGTATGTATATCAGTCTCTGGCAGCCATATCACAAGCTTTGCTTAGTTTGGGGTCAGATGACCGAGTGTGCAAAAAGGTCCCGAATATTTATTTATTTATTTATATCAGTGTTAAGTATTTTTGAAATCTGCCTGCCGAGTGAGCTCTACAATAATTAATTATGGTAATATTTGACACTAGGGTCGCGACCCACACGTTGAAAAACACTGATTTATACAATGCAATCGGGTCATATTTTTTTTAATAATTTATGTTACTTCATGTATTAAACATATTGGAACTCAGTGTTCGGATCACCCTCTCTTGATATTTAGCTCTATGACTATATAGTATATCTATTAAAATTGCACAATTTTGTATAACACTAACTACGCTTCGCTGTCTGACATCGTAGGCTTAGTAATAGGGTCCAGATTATACCCTTTCGGTACGGAACCCTAAAAATGATTTAAATTGGCTATTTTTTTTTTAGGTATAAGCGTTAAAAGTTTTTGGTGGGGATAGAGAGCGGGTGGTCTGTCTCTCTACAAAGCGTGCGGTAGCATAGCATTTGTATGGCGCGCACAGCTTGAGGTAATCAATTCAATTCAATTTATTTTTTATTTATTTCTTTAAAGAATATACAATGGATACTTACAAACATTAAAATACTTTTATTTTTACACACAATGTTATTTATAAAAATTGTATTATTTATGTTTAGCTTTTACATGAGCTAATAAAAAATTAGGCCACATGCCTATTGTACTCAGGCATATCTCCCTTGTTTGTTTGATCTGAGAATATTTACGTCAAATGTAACCATGGCATGGCTGACGTTAGTATGATTCATCCTTTACTAGAGTATTGATCCGAGTGGATAGGGGTCATCTACTATCATACAATGAACTACTATTTAGTACGTATATATTCAGTTACAGCTGCGGGCTGATTCTTGAACAATCGACAAAAGTTATTGGTAACTCATAATCACCATTTCAGCCATAGGGCATCCACTGCTGGACATAGGCCTCCCCATCGATCTCCAAAAGGGCCGGTTGGAAGCGGCTTGCATCAAGTGTTTCCCTGCGGTCTCTTTTAGGTCGTCTGTCCATCTTGTGGGTGGACGTCCTACGCTGCGCTTACCGGTCCGTGGTCTTCATTCGAGAACCATTTGGCATCGACCGTCTGTTCTGCGTGATATGTGCCCTGTCCACTGCCACTTCAACTTGCTAATCCAGAGGGTTAAGTCGGTAGCTTTTGTTCGTCTACGGATCTCCTCATTTGTGGATATTCGCCAAATAACCAGAGTCACTGACATAGCTATAAAAATTTGCATGATTTAGTGGCAATGGGCAGGCGACATCGCTCGAAGACCTGATAACCGATGGAAAAGAAAGGTTTTTGAGTGGAGGCCACGAGCCGGAAGACGCAGCGTAGATAAGCCTCCCACTAGATGGACCGACGACATCGTGAGAGCCGCGGGCATCCAGTGGATGCAGATGGCAGGCTGTTTACGATATAGCAGGCATACTTATATCGTAGACGGTATCATCGCTTGACATCAGGTGAAATGGCGGTTAAGTGCAAGCCTATCATTCAATAAAAAAACATATTGGCTTAATATGTATGTTATTGTTTTCCCAACGGCAATTTATTTGCATATTAACTAAAATTCTAAATTAATTTAATTTATTTTTAATGTTTTTATAGGTGACTGTATAAACTAATCTTGGAAATCGATTTTAGCCTACTCCAAATTGTCATTTCAATCTTTCGTCAAAGATTTCAATTTGAAACTGCAATATCTATCTCTATCTCTATCTCTACATAGTATAAATTAAAGTCACTTTCCGCGTCTGTGTGTATAACCGCTAAATCCTCCTAAACCACGCAACGGATTTTGATGCGGTTTTCACCATCAGTTAGATACATTTTCACGGAAGGTTTACATATATAACTAGAGACCCGCCCCGGCTTTGCACGTAAATTACACCCGTGCGAAGCCGGGAGGGCGGGTCGCTAGTAATATATAATTCGGATGACAATACAATCGTTTAATAACATCGAACTGATCTGATGATGGACCCTGGGGGTGACTACTGATCTTCCATGGTAAACTCCTCGAGTTTGTGCGCATTTGGTTTACTTTAACGTGTCACAAAAGCGTGCTGTTTTAGGTTTTAAACGATTATAATTTATTCCTCAAACACTTTGGACACAAATATTTGTTTACGAAAATCTGCCTTAAGAAATGTTTGTTCGCAGACCGAATGTCGTCATGCCATAGATGAGATAATAGTAACTAGCCCCAAACTTTCAGTGAAAATACGAAAACATGGTAACTAACACAGACGAGGCAATAGACTGAGCAAATATAAAAATTTGCGTGTTAATCTATACTAATATTATAAAGAGGAAAGATTTGATTGTTTGTTTGTTTGTTTGCATTGAATAGGCTCCGAAACTACTGAACCATTTTGAAAAATTCTTTCACTGTTTGGAAGCTACACTATCCCCGGGTGACATAGGCTATCATCTATCACCCGTGCGAAGCTGGGGCGGACCGCTAGTTCTGTTATAAAGAGTTAAAGGGGTAAGAGGTTTAAAATGGGCTTGACCTTTGACCTCGAACTCGTCTGATGTTAATCATCGATATGGTCTACCATGGAGCACGCTTACTTGTAAGAAATGGATTCACTCGTGATTTGAAGACACCCAGATTGTAACAATCGAGGAACACCAATCGGGAAGTATTAATTTAAAAAAAAATTTAAAAAAATTATAAATAAACTTATAAATATTTGAAGTATAGCTCCACACGACTTGAGGATTACTATTTAGTTGCTCCAGACAATTCAATATCACTCGTCAAGTAAAAAAAATTAATGACAGGTGTTTGATTGACGGAACAAAGTGAGGTCTTAGAGTTTACAGTGGGACAAATCTGCGTTTAAACAAATTTATGTTAGTATGTTTGTTCGTTTTATCGTTAAGGCAGCAGGAAAGCAGTGGACAAGGCTAGCACAGGACCGGAAAAGATGGCGCGCTGAAAAGGAGACCTATGCCCAGCAGTGGGTGGAGAATGGTTGATGATGATGATGTTTGTTCGACAATAACTTACCATTCGTTCGATCATTCCGTTCCGTTACCGATACCATTACCGATCTTCGTGTAGTACCGTTCATTCGATCTTCATGAAATTTTGTAGGCAAGTAGTTCAAGTAATTTTTTTTTTTTGTTCGTATATATGAGTTAATCCGATGCAAGGATGCAAGGGTTTTAAAGATATCTATGATGGAGGATGTGAGTTCGAATTGTATAGGTATGAATTTCTACCAAATGTATTGTTTGTAAATTATTTCTTGTATTAGGTTTTAGTTTTGTGTTTTTGTGACGGCCCAAAAGTGTATCATAGTATACCTACTTAAGAAAAGATAAAAATGAATTGAAATGAATAACATTTAATAAACATTTAATTTTTTATAGTTGTTTTTTTTTTTTATAATAGAGTAAAGTAATATACTTCCTACTTTAATCAGCCATAATAATAATAATGCATCTTTAATAAACTGCACGTAACTTTAATAGATAACTTCACGTGGTCTATATTCTTAGATTTGTGGTAAAAAACAAAGTGATACACCTTGTTTTCACCAGACAGGTTCAATGCTTGAAGTTTCTGTGTTATAAGCCTGGATAAGAATAACAAATTACACTTGATACTGTTTTCCTTCAACCCGCCAAAGCACAAAATAAACGTGGGCCTTCCACGTTTGGCTGATATATCTTCAGAATCATACTCAGAATCTACGAGTATTTATTGTCTAAACTGTGTACAATTGTACATGTATACTAAAGTAAGTAAGTGGATTTAATTTTTCCATCAAGAACGAACAATATAGGTTTTTAGGTTTAAGACTTGCAAAACTTGTTGGATGTTTATGTATAATTTTTTTGTCAATAAATAAATATTTGATTTGATTTGATTTGAATACAGTTGTTCGTCCCGAACGGAGACCTCGCAATGTTCAAGTTTTTACTTCACCTACACTAAGGTACATGCTCCATAGTTTTCCTACCTACCATGATCTTGATTGAAAAATATGACAGTTAACGGCTACGATAATCAACTGACAATCTTCACTTCACTCATACTGACATTATTTGTACAAAATAAGTTCATTTCGGATTCATTAGGAACTCCTTCCTTTAACCAATGTTATTTTATAACTTTGTTATTTTAATATTTTTACAACCCCTGCATTGGATTAGCTCATATACGAACTATATTAAAATTATATTTATGTAAACTACTTGCCTACAAAATTTCATGAAGATCGAATGAACGGTACTCAAGCTAACTTCGAACAAACTTACAAACATAAATGTCTCTAGACTTTTAGACCTCATTTCTTTCGGTCAATTAGTAACAAAGTACTATTACTCGTTAAATTTTTGATGGTTTTGTAAAATAGTCAAATAGTTATTTTGGACCTATTGTAAACAAGAGATAACTCTTCAAGGGCCTTACGGCCTCCGAATTAGTGCTGAAACAGCGCTGTTCGGAAAATCACGTGCGCCGAGATACAGTTTGCGGTCGCGCAACTTTACTAGTGCTGAAACAGCGCTGTTCGGAAAATCACGCGCGCCGAGATACAGTTAGCGGTCGCGCAACTTTACTAGTGCTGAAACAGCGCTGTTCGGAAAATCACGCGCGCCGAGATACAGTTTGCGGTCGCGCAACTTTACTAGTGCTGAAACAGCGCTGTTCGGAAAATCACGCGCGCCGAGATACAGTTTGCGGTCGCGCAACTTTACTAGTGCTGAAACAGTGCTGTTCGGAAAATCACGCGCGCCGAGATACAGTTTGCGATCGCGCAACTGTTGCTGGAAGGCCGAAATGTCGTTGAACCTAACATACAAAAACACGAACAGTGCAAGTAAAATAAATTCAATTTCCACTGTAATAAAGCTACACATTCATAACTGCCATAAAATTAATAACACAAACATATTCATTAAACAAACACCGTGAAAAATCACTGTCACAAATCTACAGCATTAAACGTAATCTTTTCATCGGCAAATTGTCCGGATATACGACAAAAATACAACAAAACAATGCTTCCGGTTCATTTTAGTCGTATTTGTTACAGATTAGAAAGATACAGATGTAAAATCCCAAAATGACAAAAAAACTTTTTCTACGTATTTTTAGGGTACCAACCCAAAGGGTAAAAACGGGACCCCATTACTAAGCCTACGATGTCTGTCTGTCCGTCTGTCCGTCCGTCCGTCCGTCTGTCCAACCTTAAATTAAATTAATAATTAAATTAACGGCTGTATCTTTCGTACCGTAATAGATACTATTGATAGCCAGTAGAAATTTTCTCAGAATATGTAATGCTACGACGGATTAACTAAGAAAAGAATAACTAAGAATTGTTAGTGTACCAATGTTTTTTTTTTTTTTTTTTTTTAATTATTATTGTTTAATAACCTTTTTTTCCTTTCCTTAATAATTTGACGTGTAAATAATATTTACAAAATAAATGAATATGAATATGAATATGAAAGAAAAAAAACGGTAAGTAGTAATACAACAAACGTATTTTTGTATTAGCTCTAATGTAAAAACGGTAATACGTACAAGCGTTAAACTTGGATGATTATAGTACACACTCTAAAGTATAACAATAAATAATAAATAATGGCCAAATGCGAGTCGGTGACAAATTTCTGTTTAGTAACAAGTTATAATTATTATACTTGACAATTTTGGAAGGCGTTATAATAACTGGTAATTCGGTTACTTGGACGACGTTATTGTATTTTGTGGTGATACGGAACCCTCAGTGCGCGAGCTCGACTCGCACTTGGCCGTTATTTTTTTTTAAATTGGAATGGTTGATATTTTCCCGCAATTTTTTTTTGAAAAGTTGAACAGAATTGTTTTGTTGTGCCGAGAATGCTAACTGATTAGCAGTAGCCCTGTTATAAACCCTAAAAAAAGTTGACACGGGACGCCCAGCAGGTGTGAAACATCCTTACTAATATAATAAAAACGAAAGTTTCTCTGTCTGGATATTTGTTCGCTTTTCACGACTAAACCGCTAAGCCGATCTTAACGAATTTTGGCAGGATGATAGTGTACATCATATGGACGGACATAGGGTACTTATTCCCCCAAAAAATGCGGGAAAATTGGTAAATCGCGGGTAGCACAGCTGGATTCAGCTAGTGATGGCATACGAGAACGTCATATCGTTTGCTGTCACAGCATACGAGTCGGATTGACTGCCAAGGCGCGCCATTAGATGTTTGTTTGTTTATGCATTTTTTTTTCTTAATTTTTTTTCATTAAAACAACGGTTTTTGCTCGCAGAGAAAATGTTTCAGTGTGACCACAGAAAAGGGAAGTATTTTTTTCTTTTTTGTAAGTGTGACGGAACCTTTACTGATCAGTTATCTATCTGTCGTTTCACAAGTATGTGCGTCGCGTTGCGTGTGTAACGGCCGTTACGCGTAACGGTCTCTTGGGCGGGCGGGCGGCCTTTCTTGCCTAATTGAAGCGGACAGTGATGCGGGTAGGGGCGGATGAGGTATTTTTAAATTTGGAAGTGATCAGTGGTATTCAGTGTGTAGTCAGAGAGAAGAAATTGGTTTGTAGGTCATTAAAGTTATATGATTATTTACGGGATATTAACCGTGGTAAGTAAACCGTGGTGGTATTTACCGTGGTGGTGGTTAAAACAGTGTTTTGTAGGTCATGTTATACTGGGCTACGCGGAACGGTCATACTTATCCGAGAGGCGGTTATTGTAGGTATCATTGATTATGGGAAACTTTTGAGATCTGTGAAACAAATTAAAACAGTTGCACTGAAGAAATAAACCAACATTAATAGACATAAGGGCAGACATGAAAACTGACAGCACGACTAGTTAAGACAGCATACCTAAAATAAAATCGGCTAAGTGCGAGTCAGGCGCACACTGAGGGTTCCTTACCACCACATAACTTGTTAGCTATTAAAGTACAACAAAATAGTGCAAAAAGACAACATCCCATCAATGCCCAGGCGGTCACCCATCCAAGTACCGGCCGCGCCCGATGTTGTTTCACTTCAGTGGTCGTACGAGAACCGGTGGTGAACATAAATTTGACAATTACTCACACTTGGCCATTATTTATTATTTGTTGTTATACTTTAGAATGTATACTATAATCATGCCAAGTTTGGCGTTTGTACGTATTACCATTTTTGCATTAGAGCTAATACAAAAATACGTTAAAAAAATACGTTTGTTGTATGGTGACACCCCTTTCGTTTATACTTTTTGACTTTTTACTATTTGTTAGTTAATCCGCCGTAACGTTACATATTCTGTGGAAATTTCCACTGTCTATCGGTTCGAAAGATATAGTCGGTAATAGGACAGACGGACAGACGGACAGACGGACAGACGGACAGACGGACAGACGGACAGCCAGACGGACAGATATCGTAGGCTTAGTAATAGGGGCTATTTTTACCCTTTGGGTACGGAACCCTAAAAACAACTAAGCCAAAGTTTGACATAATAAAAATAGAACCAAGTAAATTGATCACTAACACTCGCGATCAAATCACCTTTCAAACATAACAAAACTTTATCTAAATCGGTGAGGCCGTTTTCGAGCTACGATGCCACAGAAAGAAACAGATACACACGTTAAACTTATAACACTCCTCTTTTTGCGTCAGGTGTTAAAAATAAGATTTTCATGGAAAAATAAATGAACCGGATTGCCAAACTTCCTTCTGAAATAGGTTAATATGTATACTTTTCAAGTTATGTTGTAAAAATTATTTGTGAAGTTGTCACCTTAAAGTAAAATATTAAGTACACCCGTGTTTATTATTTCTCTACCCGAAGTTAATAGGGTAGAAATGTTTGGAACATTTGACCTTAAAGTTTCAAATATACAACGATATAGCAAGTTTATATCTACAGTTATATATAGACAAGGGTTCAACGAAGGGTCGTGACGTACGTGATTCTGGACGAACAAGTGGCCTGGTTTTCGCAAGTGTACAGTGTACACCGTACCTTTACGGGTATGTGTAACACAAGTAGCGCCCAACGGCTTCACCCGCTTCCAACAGAAAAGAGCCTGTATAGCGTATACGATTTCCTGATATCTATGATATAAGATTCCATTAAGGTTATTAGAACCTATTACTTACTCGCGGTTCGCCCCAGTTTCGCACGGGTATAGATTATAACCTACTAGCTGAATCCCGCGGTGCTACCCGCGATTTTCGAATTTTCCCGCATTTTCTGGGAGAATAAGTACCCTATATCTGTCAATATGATGTACACTATCATCCTGCCAACATTCGTTAAGATCGGCTTAGCGGTTTAGTCATGAAAAGCGAACAAACATCCAGACAGAGAGGCAGAGTTACTTTCGTTTTTATAATATTAGTAAGGATTTCACCCGGGGATAGTGTAGCTTCCCGACAGTGAAAGAATTTTTCTAATCGGTTCGGCAGTTTCGGAGCCAATTCAATGCAAGCAAACAAACAAACAAACACAAACAATCAAATCTTTCCTCTTTATAATATTAGTATAGATTTAATAATAGATTTGCGTTTGACCGCCAACTCGCCTGATGTTAAGCGATGATGCGGTCTACATTGGAGCACGCTTGCCAAGTAAAAACCGATTCACTCGTGATTTGAAGACACCCAGATTGTAACTATCAGGGAACCCATATAGGCAGCGCATTCCACAGACTAGCAGTTCGCATAATAAAAGTGGAATCATAGCACTTCGTACGGTTTTCGGAATATTCACCATAAACGGAGACGATTTTTCGTGCCCGCTCTGGCAGTCCGATAGAAAAATGGGCAGGAGGGATTTAGATCATGGAGATCCGAAGCACACTCTCCGAAATGTATCCGATAAAAAACTAATAGACTAGCAACTTTGCGTCGATGCTCAAGACTAAGAAGCTTAGTCCGAACTAAGGATTCGTTGCTGATGAGTCTCTTCTCAATAGACTCCAAGCTGGTACCAAGGGCGGATCCAGCTTTGGTGCCTGGGGGGTCACATAGACGTGGTGAAGTCACAAGAAGTTATAATTAAATTTTTATATTAATTAGTGGTTTTCCTAGGTCCTGGACCCAGCCCAAAGGGGTCATGACCCACATGACCACCCACCCGGATCCGCCTTTGGCTGGTACTACTGACCGAAAACTATCAAACTACTGAAATTCAACACCGAGGCTGGGTTGTTTACACCTTAAATTATAAGGGTCAAAATTTCTCGATACATAAAACTTACATAAACAACATATAGCGTAATTAGGAAGACCCTATACTCCGAACCTTTACCCACATACAAAGATATTTAAATCTATAGATTCAACGTAGACGCACAAAACGGCAACAAAATGCAGTGCTTACGCAGGAGTGCTTCTATGAAATGGAGGAGTTCCTAAAGAAAATGTCATGCCGTTTTTATGCTTATGATTTGGCTTGTTGATGGATTTATACCGTCTTATATAATTAGACATATGTTTAGCAATTGTTTCACTGCGAAAATATGCTAAACACATGTCTAAAGCGTTCTTAAATCTTTTGTGGTAAGACGTGCAAGGGCAAGGGTGTGCAAAATTGCATTAATTTACCAATTATATCAAAGAACTTACACCAATAATTAATTAAACACCATTTAAACACTATCCGTCTTACCACAAAAGATTTAAGCAAACTTTTGACAAGTGTTTAGCATATTTTCGCAGTGAAACAATTACTAAACACATGTCTAAAGCGTTCTTAAATCTTTTGTGGTAAGACGGATAGTGTTTAAATGGTGTTTAATTAATTTTTGGTGTAAGTTCTTTGATATAATTTGTAAATTAATGCAATTTTGCACATCCTTGCCCTTGGGGCTGTTAATGGATGAACGTGTAATATTTTAAGACCATTTATACCCATTGGCAAGCAAATAAAAACTTTGACTTTGACTTTGCTTACACCAGTGACGTTATTAACCGAAAAGAAAAAATAAAGGTACATGGAGCAGAAGTCTATGGATTAATTTGCAGATTTTTATTTCTTTTAAATGCTCCACCTTATTTGTGGAGGAAAGAACTAATAAAATGTATGGTGATTTTTTAGGGTTCTGTACCCAAAGGGTCAAAACGGGACCCTAAATAATTATATCTTTCGAACCGTTAGATAGCCAGTTGAAATAGAATAAACAGAATATTATGTCATCGATCTATTATGTACTAACTTCATTGGAATATGTAATGTTACGGCGGATTAATTAAGAAATAATAAAAAAGTCTAAAAGTAAAAACGAAAGAGGGGTCCTATAATAATAATTAATAAATAATGACCAAGTGCGAGTCGGTGACAAGTTTCTGTTCATTATCAAGTTATAAATGGTAATTTCGTTATTGAATTTTGTGGTGGTACCGAACCCTCAGTACGCGATCCCAACTCGCACTTGGCCAGTTTATTTCATACAACCAAGTATTTCGAAAATTAAATCTGCTTTCAAATCTGCAAAGTCAAAGGGCTAATCAAAGGCAATCTTAAAGCGGTTGAACAGATTTTCTTGAATCATAGCCAAGAACACTCCCAATCAAACCACCTTTCAAACAAAAAAAACTTAATCAAAATCGACTCAGCCGTTTGGGCGCTACGAAACCACAGACAGATACACTGGTTAAGCTCATAACACCCCCTTTTTGCGTTGGGGGATACAATTCTTATAGAGTCACAATCTCTCAGTGAAAACAGTCAAAAGCGTCCAAGCGTCATTGTACATACATTGTATCAATTATATACTTCACAATGCCACATTTACTCCAATTTAGACGTTATGTCACTTGCATAGTGTTCAACGTTAGTTGTCCGCTTTGTCATCGTAGCTCTGGCATCGCGCGGCGTTGTAGTCGGATCGCGGTTACCTTGTAACTATCCAAAGAGTGCGCAATTCGTAGCATGCGCCGAGTTTTGGTTTGGACATTTCTTGGCACGATTGTGACTCTATGTATTGTATCTCCATAGTCGGTGGTTAAAAACAATTGGATTGCCCAAAGACCGTTGAAGTACAACACAAAGAGAAAAGCCAAATTCTCAAACCCATTACCAGTCGGCAGCGTAACAAACTTACGTAACATAGGTACAGAATTGTTACGTAAGTAGTTTAGTTCTAAAGGATAAATTAGGGGTAACTATATCAAGGAAACCTATCACCTATTCCCCCAAGCTCCCCTATAATGTAATTTTCCCCACTATACCCAGCCCGCATAGTAGAAATCTGCCCCTAACTTCATTACGTTATGTTGCGAGCGACCGTACAAGTAGGACATTCACTTTTAATAAAGTTCGTACTGGGGCGTTCTTACGGCTAGCTGTTTAAAGCAATCCAGCAGTGCAAGTACTATTCATTAACGATCGTCAAATTCGTCAAAATGCCATAGAATCATTCATAGCGCTTTATCTGATCATCGCAGAGTTTCTTTGCGCGATAGAATCCGAAACGTGGATATTCGCCAAAGAACCAGAGTCACCGACATAGCTGTTAAAATTTGCAAGTTGAAGTGGCAATGGGCAGGCCACATCGCTCGAAGAACCGATAACCGATGGGGAAGAAAGTTTCTTGAGTGAAGACTACGAACCGGAAGACGCAGCGTAGGTAGGCCTCCCACTAGATGAACCGACGACATTGTGAGAGTCGCTGGCATCCAGTGGATGCAAAAGGCAGGCTGTCGTTCAATGTGGAGGTTAAAGGGGGAGGCCCATGTTCAGCAGTGGACGTCTTCTGGCTGATGATGATGACTGATCAAATAGCATTGTATCGAATTTGACGATTTCAACTGTCAAATTTGACGGTCTATAACGAACGGTACTGGCACTGCAGTTTAGGTGATGAAAAAAAACTTGCGCGATCGCAAACCATATCTGGGCGCGTTAAGTTTCACGTTCGGGTGGTTTTCCGAACTGCGCGGTTTTAACGTTAGTTTGATACCGTGTATGCAGTTGGCCGTAAGGCCTATTATGTCTTCTGCCCAGGCTTAGTGGCTAGCTTTAGTGTCAGAGATTAGATTTTAAAACACTAAACTTATATTTAAAAAATTGCGCAATCGTTTTTTGGGTTCCGTACCCAAAGGGTAAAAACGGGACCCTATTAATAAGCCCAGGATGTCTGTCTGTCTGTTCGTTCATCCGTCCGTCCGTCTGTCCTACCTATTAACGCTGTATCTTTCGAACCGTAATAGATTGAAATTTTCACAAAATATCACAATATGTGTGGTGGTACGGAACCCTCAGTGCGCGAGCCCAATCGCACTTGGCCGGTTTTATTCGTAATTTTCTCAGCAAACCCTTTCATTTCATACCCATATCATGATGGTTGATATTGTCCGACATCTTGGTGCGTCCGCCATATTGAATTTATCATCTACGACCAAAGTGCTTGGGAAGACAAATCCAACGAACCCAAACTCGACAAGGTTACGTCATTTTGTTTAGGAGTTCCTATGGTCATCTGTCTTCATCATCAGACCAGCTCGATGGTACCATAACATTGCACTGTCACCAAACTGTCACACGAACCAACTGAATAAAATGGTATCATCGAGTTCCATTCCGTTCAACTAGCTGGTCCGTTTTTTTTTTTTTTATATTGACTTGTACTGTTGGCATTTTGGCTTCTACAGCTTGACCGGACTAGTTAGCGAACGCAGAGTGCGTTCAGCATAACTTGGTGGTTAAGTTTATGGGCGACTAGCACAAGGGCACCTCGAAGGTACGAACCTAGGCTTGGGCCGTCGCCGTCGCCAAAAATTCAGTTGCAAGATTGATGTGACACATAGAACGTAAGATAATTTACATTGAAGTATTATTTGTATTACCATAAAATAAATCTTATGTATCATAACAGTAACGGAATGGAAGCACTACATTCCATTCTGACCAACTAAACGGACCAACTAGTTGAGCGGAATGGAAATCGAAGAAACCATTTTATCCAGTTGGTTCGTTAGGAACAAAATTTTACCAAAGTAAGTTTCTCACCAACCAGTTGATTTGATTGGAACGAAACGAACTTTATAAAGTTCCATCCCGCTCAACTAGTTGGTCCGTTCAGTTGGTCGGAGTGGAACGACTGAACGTAGGGCATGTTAAATAAAATCTTGTTAAAAGGGTAAGTCTCTACGCAAACCCTTCCGTACGCCTAAACCCCTTTAGATTCTGTTCGTAATGCCCGATCGAGGTGAATGCGGACAATGCGGAGTGTACATTGAACTTGCGACCCACTTTCTTTGTTAAATTATTCCTTGAACTGTAGGTAACTTTGAAAGCATATTTGCTATCTAGGAGAAAGAATTTGTAGTGAGGGGAGTGCATAAACATCAATGACTAGCGGTCCGCCCCGGCTCCACATTGATATAGTTATATAGCCTATTAAAATAGCCTATATTAATCAGTGATAATGTAGCATTCAAATGGTGAAAGAATTTTTAAAATCGGTCCAGTACTTTTTTAGCCAATTCGTTACAAACATACCTACATACAAATATTCCCCTTTATAATATTATTATATACTAGCGGTCCGCCCCAGCTTTGCACGGGTATAGATTATAGCCTATGTCACTCAGGGATAGTGTAGCTTCCCAACAGTGAAAGAATTTTTCAAATCGGCTCAGTAGTTTCGGTGCCTATTCAATGCAAACAAACAAATCTTTCCTCTTTATAATATTAGAATAGAAAAATTTAGAAAACTTTAGAAAAATACCGCCTTAAAATTTTTGGAAAAACTCAACATCATCATCATCAGCCAGAAGACGTCCACTGCTGAACATAGGTATCCCCCTTTAACCTCCACACTAAACGACAGCCTGCCCTAGTTTGCATTCACTGGATGCCAGCGACTCTCACAATGTCGTCGGTCCATCTAGTGGGAGGCCTACCTACGCTGCGTCTTCCGGTTCGTGGTCTCCACTCCAGAACCTTTCTTCCCCATCGGCTATCGGTACTTCGAGCGATGTGGCCTGCCCATTGCCACTTCAACTTGCAAATTTTAACAGCTACGTCGGTGACTCTGGTTTTTTGGCGAATATCCACGTTTCGAATTCTATCGCGCAAAAAAACTCCGAACCTTAGAATAACTACACAAAGAAACCAAGTACATTCGCAAAATTTAAGCCATTCAAATGGTGTCATATATGGCTCCAAAAAAAATATAAAATTTTTACTATGACAATTTGCGCGGTGAAATCGTACCACAACAAATCAGAAAAGCAGCATAAGAGTTATGGTGTGACATTCCTCAGGTAATCCATTAATTTACTTGCTTAAATCTTTTAAAATACCAATCGAAACGTAAGCTACGAAGCGAATTTGTAGCTTACGTTTTGAGAAGGCGTTGTTTGGAAACCTACCTTCTCTGAGTAGTTATTCTAAGCTCCGAGCATAACTCTCTCCTATCCTATATTTATATTATATTATTATTATTATTTATATTATATTGTATACTAGCTGACCTGACAGACGTTGTCCTGTCTTAGAACTGTCAAACACGCAAAGTCAAAATTTTAAATCTTATTTTTTTACATCTTGGGTTACATTATAGGAGTTTTAGTAAGGATCCCTGTTTTTTTTGGAAAATATAATGTAGCCTATGTTAACCGGGGATAGTGTAGCTTCCCAACAGTGAAAGAATTTTTCAAATCGGTTCAATAGTTTCGGAGCCTATTCAATGCAAACAAACAAACAAACACACAATCAAATCTTTCCTCTTTATAATATTAGTATAGATAAATAAGAGTATGTTACTATGATCCCGATAAATGATTGATTGATTGCTATATATACTTATAGTCACTGTAGTTATACTGTATAGTCTAGAAGCCGATTTTTTTTCTTCTTCAAAAAATTGACTTTATTGTTTAAATTGTCTAACCTACTAAGTAATTCCGAGGCTTTTACCTTTCACCCATACCCCCGATAACATCACCTTTCAAAAGAAATTGGCTGTATTATCATTCTATTCCATCTTTTACAAAGTTTCAGCTGAAAGGAATGATATCTATTACCTACAAACGAATTTTCACACCTGCTCTACAGTGGGGTTTGGAATGGCAAGAATTTATCGCAATGTAATAGGAGCACTTTCTTTCGTGTTATTGTTCACACCATTTACAATTAGGGTACCGTTGTACAACAAGGAACCCTTATAAGTTCGGTCTATCCGATCGTCTGTCCATCAGTCTTATCCTTTAGATCCTTCTAAAAAAAAGTGTGGTTATTAAGGTTTAAAGACAGCCTAGGTCAATGATGTTTAGAGTATATATATAACATCCTTGGCGGAGTTTTGGCGCCAACGCGGAAAAAACATGTCGGCTCGTTGGATTATTTTCCTAAACTTGTGTATTTTCGAGTGTTAATGTGTACTAAATGGTGAATTATTATTCATTAAGTGCTCGTAAACGTGCTCGAGTGTGGGCAAGTGATATAACGAGGTGAAACGTGTCTTTTCGTGTTGTTTCCAAAACTCCATAGGAGCCTCTTGTAAAGTCTCCACCACTTTACAGGGGCATGAGCTCGACTTGGCCGTGACTTACTTAGCTTGACTTTGACTGTGACTATGACTTGTTTGACGCTATTAAGACGGGGTAAACTGTTTAATATTACGAGTATTCTAAAACTAAACTCATACGACTTGTATATGGCAACTGCATCAATCATGCGGAGCCAAAAGCCCCAACTCGGGGAAGAAGAAAAAAAAAAAAAAAAAAAAACATCCTTGGCCTAGATTAACACAGAGGTCTCTAATTTGCACAATTACAGTTTTGGTATAGAAGCCAATAAAAAAAAATATTAGAGGTGTCTCTGGTACTTGTGAAATAGAGATGATATTTATGAAGTGAAAACTTCTATAGGCACGTTGGGCACTTTTTGGGATGGGGAAAAAGCACTGATCTCACGTGACTGCCACGTTCAGATACTCGTTCGGGTAAAGTCGGCTCGAGTCGACTAAGGGAGCGAGAGACTCTTGGTGGTAACCTTGGTGGCAAATATGGCACGCTGAAATGGCAAAAAGGTAGTGTTTCCCTTGTATTGCTAAACTATTTAGAAAATATCAGCTGTTCCATACATTTTGTCGAGTGTGAATTACCGTTTTCTATGGCACAGCTGAAATTTTTTCGCGATTTTAGAGTTACTCTAATAGTAAAAGTTGTTTATAAGGATGGTTAATATGGACCCCTTTCGGCTTAGTACACCCTTTCCGCATCACCCCGTACACTTAAAGAATTTTCATACCTGAGCTGAAGAACAATGTGGCCGCATTTTCAAACTTCCAACAGGATTATGAGGTGTCAAACTTTCTGACAGTGACAAGTGACGTGGAGCGGTGTCAAATTTTGCTCTAAGTGTTTTAATGGAAATGGCTTGGACAGCTCTACACATTTTTGCTAAGAATTTAGCCACGCCTGAAAAAAAACAACCTTTAAGACTACTTTTTAGATTTATCTATATAGGCAGGACTAGGAGCCAGGTTTTCTTTGCGCGATAAAATCCGAAATTATGTAGCTCTTATATAATTATGATATTATGTAGCACTTAAACGTAAATCGAATAGTACTTTTCAAAGCCTTGCAGTATTATGTTAAGAAACAAAGTGTTTAATATCGCGAACCGAGCACAGAATGCAGCTCAATTCGCAGGGGTTTTATTTCAAAAGAGCTTTTTAAGCCACTTCCAACGGGAGGGACCTTTCCCACAATTCTTAATTCTCAATGTGGTACAATTTATCATTTTTAAACCTTATTACTTAGACTAAAAGTATGTGTTCACGTACGACTTTTAATTTAACGTATACGACAACATTACTGAATTAATTGGCATCGACAACACGTAATAGTAAATAGTTTTTCGATTAAACGTATAGTGACGTTCCAAACTATCGAAACTACGATTTATCTGCAATACTAGTAGATCACCCCGAACTGAGACCTCACGATGTTCAAGCTTTTACTTCACCTACACTAAGGTTCATCCGCTCCATAGTTTTCCTACCTACCATGATCTTGATTGAAAAATATGACAGTTAACGGCTACGATAATCAACTGACAATCTTCACTTCACTCATACTGACATTATTTGTACAAAATAAGTTTATTTCGGATTCATTAGGAACTCCATCCTTTAACCAACGGTATTTTATAACTTTGTTATTTTAATATATTTATTACCTAGCACATATACGAACTTAAAAATTATATTTACTTAAACTACTTGCTCACAAAATTTCATAAAGATCGAATCGAACGGTACTCAAATTATTGTCGAATAAACATACAAACATAAAAAAAATTAAACGCCGATTGGTCCCACTGCAAACTTTTAGACCTCACTTCGTTCTGTCAATAAATAAAAAATTAACCTTAATTCAATTTTTACGACATTGGTTTCGCGCCTATGGTTCCTAAAATGGTTAAGGCCACTCACGCATTCCCCCATGCCGCATCAAACTTTAGAAATATTCGTCTGGCACAATACAAAGTAGACAAATTGGCAGGAAAATCGATATTAAGCTGTCCTAGTCGACCACTGTTCAAGTACAAACATGTCCAACATATACAAACTCAATTCGTTCTTAGATCGTCTTGGCAAGGTTTATTTTTCGTTGATAGTTAAAGTTCGGCTGCTATGTCCTTTGGGGAAAATAAACATAAAGCTACTGTAAAAATTGACCTTGTATCATAATGTCGGCGCCACACATTGGCTCTGCACTAAAATTGTTCAGCGAATATTTTTTTCTTTATGATATGGAGCATCTATTGGCGCTTAGCAATAAATAATATTAATAATTTGTTTCAGACTGGGTCCATGTACATTTTGACACAAATCACATTAAAATCACAGATATACACAACCAGATCGGCAATATATTTTAGTGCAAGAGACAACTTGATATGGCTCAGCACAAGTACGAAAAGGACATAAATAGATTTTGTTGTCCTTATCGGCGTGACCTGTTTTTGGTACCTGAAGTGTCAAAATCTGTCATAATCAGTGACAAACAAAACGGGTCTGAATATTATTTATTGCCTTTTTTTGGTGATTAAATGTGATAAATGCGTGTTTCCTCTGAGAAATAATTGTAAAAGATATTTTACAATGGTTGGTTGTAGCATTTTGAGCTGCAAGAAGCGCAGTGAGTGAAAATACGATGAAATATCATTTCACACGTAAGTAAACATATAAAGCTTGTAACGATCACCTAAATAAATTCAGGATATCAATTCGCAAATATTTTATTCATAATTAGTCAGTTTTTCGGTCGATTTGTGGTTTTTTCCTGTGTTTTATCAAAAAAATTACTTAGAAGAATAACAATAAATGTTACCAGTTTATAAATGAAATTACCCACCACAATTAACATAAATTATTCGTTCTGCAGGCATCCAACCGATCCTGGCTTACGAATAAAATGGATCAGTGCTACTGGTCGTGAAAATTGGGTGCCATCAAAACATGCTAGAATTTGTTCGAGTCATTTCAATGCCGAAACCAATATCAGAAAGGGAAAAATTAATTATTTAAAGCCATGTGATTTGTATGGACAGATTTGTATCTTAATTTATTAATTTGTTTTGTTGCTTACTATTTTTCAGATTATCCTTCCATCTCTTTTACTTAGGATATTTTTTATTTTATTTTTAACACCATGCAGACGAAGTCGCGGGCACCAGCTAGTTATTATTATAACACACTGTAAGGTACTTCCTACTTACCTACATCTTGAAGGTTGTAGTTAGGCAAGCCAAGCACTACAAAGTGCCCAGCCATCATGCTATGGTTACTTCACAACCTTTTTTCTAGCACTATATTCTAATCCTAACAAATAATTATAATAAAAACGAAAGTAACTTTCTGTCTGTTTTTTACGAGGAAACGGCTAAGTCAACCTTAACAAAATTTGTCAGGACGATATGGTGTGTCATGAAGACAGACAACGTACTTTTCTTCCCAGAACATTGCAGGTAGCTCCGTGGGTTGCAGCAGATAGTGTATAAAACAGAAATATTTAAAAGGTAGTATTGTTTCCAAAATTACTCATTGAAGATTCACTACCCATCATAGTAGGTAAATTATCCTAACTTATAGCAAATCATTTTAATGTGGCAACACACCTTGTTGAAGCGAGTTCACTGAGCTAGCCACGCTCATTGAAAATCTATAGGTAGTAGATCTGTGATTAAAATAGATAATAAAACAAAATAATAATTAGGTGCATGTCAATAGTAACTTTTTTTGATTTTAATAAGTTTGTAAAATTTAGATAAAAAATGGAAATCTAACTTAAAAATCAAAATAAAAAAATTGCAAAACTGACTAAACTTATTTGCCGCGTAGAGGGAGAAGTACTTAGTATACTTAGCCTATGGTTTGCCGTGACCGCAAATGACGTTTACCGACTTTTTTTATCCAAAGCGTTTAAAATGATTTTGGTATAGCTAATACTAGTTCTATCTTTGGACATGTCGAAAACCAAAGTTATATCTTTTGGTTAGGTATTGACATTGCAGATACTTTGCATTCAAGTTTTTCAAATAATTATTATAAATGTACGTTAAATAAAAGCTTCAATAAACAGATTACGTATTAATTAGAAAAGAATGATTGGATTTTATTGAGATTTTCTGTTTAGACATGTCAGAAATTAACTGACTTAGCCATTGGTTTAAACCAACTTCAGGAGGTTTTCTATTCGGTTTTTTATGCATTTTCACCGATTACTTGACCATTAGTAAAACAATTTATGTGGTTCTTTTGCATTACTCTTATGTATTACATAGAAAAGGCTCTCGATGTAGTCCCTCAAAAATGTCATCAATTTTGGCTCAGTAGTTTTTAAACGTAAAAAAAAATCGTGCTAGAGCTTAGCACGATTTTTTTTTCGAAACCCTGCTGATTTGAAAATTTCCAAGATATTGTTTGAGCGCTTACTAAATTAATGAAGTCGGTTTTTTTTACCAATAAATATTAATATGTCCAAAACTAGAAATAAAAAAGTTATGATAGCTCAGTGCGATTTACGTACATAATATGCTCTAAAGTTATATGATTATTTACGAGATATTCACCGTGGTAAGGTTGTGGAATGAGCTCCCGATATTTCGGGCAGTTACATGCACCATGTTCACGGGAAGACTGAAGAATGCGGGTGGTTGGTCGAACAGTTAAAAAGTTAGGTGCAGACATAACGATCTACCCTCTTTCTTAATCTTTTGCTACGGTTTATTTTATGTTTAGCCGTGATAGTTTAAACAGTATAATATGCTCTGTGAATAAAACATTTAAAAGACTTTGAATTTACTTCCAGTGTTTCTAGAGATAGCCAAACATTTCCGGAGAACTGGTTCAAACCGGGCTAATGTGTAGTGCCGGCATAAAAATTAACCTACAAATGTTTCGATGGAGTGTCGAAAAAGGAAAGTGGAATTTATGATCTGTGAAATTGGATGGAAAATGTAAAATGTTTTATTGGGGTTTTAAAACTGTCGTTTCGGCTGGGTTTTCAGGTTTTCAGCTTTTGAGATGGGTCTTGTTTTTATTTTTATATGCTAAAAAAAGCTAACCTTTTTTTATGGCAACCCAATACCCATTATCTATGTAATGGTAGTTTATGGCAGAAGTTTGATTAAAAACTTGTCGACAATAATTTCAAATATGATTTTTTTCAAAAAAATTACACGTACTTTAATTGTCACACAGATCTATGGGATGCGGACGAATATATAGAACAACTACTATCAATAGTTTATTTCAGACTAGCTGCGCCCCGCGGTTTTACCCGCGTTTTATACGTCCGAATCGTCAGAGATACTTCCTTGAAATTTTACCAAATAGGAATAAATATAATCATTAAAATCGGAATCCTACGTAAAAAAAAGTTATTAAAAAAACATTTTGAGAACAAGCTTTTAGGCGTCCGCCATTTTGGATTTAGAATGACGTCACACGGCCAACCATGCATTGTCATCCAAACAAAACGTAAACAAAATTTCAGCTCAATCAGTTGTAGATAATCGGCTTCAAAATTGAGTTGCAAGATTCCACCGAACAAACATCATCATCATCATCATCAGCCAGAAGACGTCCACTGCTGAACATAGGCCTCCCCCTTTAACCTCCACACTGAACGACAGCCTGCCTTTTGCATCCACTGGATGCCAGCGACTCTTACTATGTCGGTCCATCTAGTGGGAGGCCTACCTACGCTGCGTCTTTCGGTTCGTGGTCTCCACTCAACACATACGAACAAACATACTTACAAACATTGTAAATTAAATAGAAGCTTATAAAATTGTCACTTTTAACACATTAAAACGAAATAATTCAATAATCTTTTTTTTTTACTAAACAAAACACCAATTATTTCCTTTGATTATAAACGACATGCTGCTAATTATCCCTGAAAATGGAACACGAAAGTGGGTAAATAATGAAAGGAACGGAAAAGCAAACATACTCGAAGAACACTTATAAAATTGGACCAAAACAAGAACAAATTTAAGGAAAGTTGCTTCTTTGGGCTCAGCCGCGAGCGTGGACGCTTGGTATAAGTCAAAGACTTAGCTTTACCTAGTCTGTGGTTTATGGTTGATAGCCCGTTGGTCCAGTTGGTAGTGACCCTGCCTTCTGAGCTTGGGGGCGTGGGTTCGATTCCCACCTAGGACAAACATTTATGTGATGAACATTTGTGTTTGTTCTATATCTGGTTGTTAATATCTATTTAAGTATGTATTTAAAACTATATATGTATGTATATCAGTCTCTGGCAGCCATATCACAAGCTTTGCTTAGTTTGGGGTCAGATGACCGTGTGTGCAAAAATGTCCCGAATATTTATTATTATTTATTTATTATTTTATGTTATAAGATTTCCACTAATCCAAAACTAATCCAAATCGTCCAAAACTTTTCTTGCTTTTTGATATATGAAAGTACTAACTGCGCCCCGCGGTTTCACCCGCATAGTGATGAAAAATGGTGATGATGATGATGAAAAGTAGCTTATGTCACTCTCTGGCTCTTGAACTATACTCATGCAAAAATAAGGTCGATCCGTTGTTCCGTTGCAGCGTGAAAGAGGAACAAATATCCATACATCCATACATCCATATAAGTTTTTGTAAAGGTGTCGAATAAAATTTATTTATTTCTTTCTTTCTTTCATACATACAACCTTTCGCGTTTATAATATTAGTAGGATATGTTAGAATATAGACAATAGTTTAGTTCGATATCTAAGTACCTATAGTCTGTAATTGGCTCATAGTGCAAGCTTGGCTATCTGGAAATGTCTTGCGTTGCGGTCTATCCTTGCAATTTTTTTAAATCAGTTTCTGAAGTCAAATATTTAGGATAGAACTATGTCTTTACAGATTTGTGCCCAGTAGCCAGTAGTACTTGCTATGTACATTACTTTTTTTTATTTTTATTTTATTTTATTTGTGACATAATCTATACTAATATTATAAAGAGGAAAGATTTGATTGTTTGTTTGTTTGTTTGCATTGAATAGGCTCCGAAACTACTGAACAGATTTGAAAAATTCTTTCACTGTTGAGAAGCTACACTATCCCCGGTTAACATAGGCTATATAATTATTTTTTTTAAATAGGGATCTTTACTAAAACTCCAATAATGTAACCCAAGGTAAAAAAATAAGATTTACAAATTTGACTTTGCGTGTTTGACAGTTCTAAGACAGGACAACGTCTGTCAGGTCTGCTAGTCTACTATATAAAAATAAGTCGGGTTTTCCTTCCTGACGCTATAACTCCAGAATGCACGAACCGATTTCCACGGTTTTGCATTCGTTGGAAAGGTCTCGGGCTCCGTGAGGTTTATAGCATTTAGGTTTATAGGAGCGAGGCCGAAGGCCGAGCTCTACGCGTACGAAGTAGCGGGATTCAGCTAGTGTTACATAAATAATACATGTTTAGTGTCACCAAAAAACCTCGCAGAGGTTTATCTGGGTGACAGGTCTTAGCTTCGTCATCGCTGCATCTCCTAACTTAATCACCCGTCAATGCCCAGTGTCGGTAGAAGTTTTTCAATTATCCCCGCTCAAGACATTCAGCTGGACTCAAGTCCGCTCCACTCCGCTATGCTCCGCTTTACTCCGCTACTTATCAAATACCCACTTCTAATTGTACTCCGAATTCTAGGTTCATGTTTGAGTTACTTTAGAGCAGTAATTGAGAGATTTCCAGACGATGTTCTGTCTGCTAATGGGAATGCCAACTTGAATTTCAACAGAATATTATTCTAAGACGTTTGGATAAGGAGATAAAATGGACTTAATGGTTGTGACAAACCATTGAGCATCGCGGTTTAATTTGTCGAACAGAGGGTTTAGACCCCCAGTTCGACAAATTAAACCATCATAATCCATAATCGTTAGCCTTCTATTTTTAACCGCCTTCGAAAAGAAGGAAGGTTCTCAATCCAGCCCGTTTTTTATGTATGTACGTCGATTGCGCCAGCATCTGTAAACCAATTAGCGTGTTTATTTTTTATCATGTAGAAGAAATTTTCGAGGTGATTCCACAATGATTTCATTATTTATGGCTTAGTAGTTTTTTAACCAGCTCTAATAATATGGATAGGTTTGCTCGAGTGCCTACAAATTTTGTGATAGCAAATAACTATAACTTTACTAATTTTGTTCAGGTACTTTATTTGAGTCAAAACAAAGAGGTATTCTTGAATGGATGTGTAATCATATCTATAAATAAACTAGTAGTTCGCCCCGAACGTAGTTAAAGAAGGTTTTTCATCCCATCTATACGGAAAGGACGACTTGGTTCGTCTTTAAGTGCACCTAAAGATGGTGTTTTCTGTAAGAAACTTTTAGCGGGCTGTAATGAGTTTTTAATCCACTTTATATTTGAATTTGGAACATCTTAGTGTTCAGCGATTCAGACAGAGAACAGCGGTTCAGCGGTGGATTCTACTCAAAGAATCCCTCACTTCGCTCTGGATTCAAAAAAGCGCCCTCGCCGTGAAATAGTTATTTATGATACAAATGCGGAAAGTTGGTTATTACAAACGAGTAGACGAATGTAAGCCCGAGACGAAGTCGAGGGCTTACCATAGTCACGAGTTTGTAATAACCAATCCGCACGTGTGCCATACAACGTTTTACAACACATTTGCGAGAAAAAAACAAAAAATGGAAATTAAAAAAATACCGTAACGTACACGCACGGTGCTATACAACGGAGCGTGCGGACAAATTCATTACAGCACGCTCCGTTGTATGATGCGTTTCATTATAGCACGCTCCGTTGTATGATCCGTAATGTTTAACTTTCGAAAGATGTATTCAGTTATCGTAAGTGCACTTTTTGAGCAAATGTGTTGTAAAATAATTGTCTCTTCGCTGTATAATTTTCCTAAGCATGTGTTATTTCGATGGTTTATTGTGTATAATTGTTTGTGAACGTGCTCAAGTGTGGGACGTGATATAACGCGGTAAAACATGTATTTTCGTGCTGTTTCCAAAGATCCGTAGAATTAAGCCTCTAGTAAAGTCTCCACCACTTTACTAGGACATGACTTGGGCTTGACCGTGACTTACTTTGTAGACTCTGACTATGACTTGTTTGACGATATTTAATAAAACTTAAACATCTCAATGCTTGATACTGGCAAATGCTTAAGATGTGCAACGCCAAAATACACAAGAGGAAAGTATTAAAAAAAATATTTAACAACCATTTTGCATATTAATTCTTCTCCGTCATGGTAAAAATCGATGTATTCCTGGTCAAATCTATAAACAAGGAAAATATTTACCTAGTACGGACCAATTGTGAAAATCACTGTTGTCGGTACGTGCCTTTTCGAGGAACCAGCAGCTCTATCTTAGAGCTTTTACCAATCCAGCATATCGTGGTTATCATTTGTGTTCTCCTTTTCCAGGGCCGCTGAATATCAGAATAGCACGTATATATTTTATGAAAACCCAGCGGGCTGCATCTTTTTTCTTTCCGTTATTTTTTATCGACCTCAATAAAGGGGGGGTTCTCATATTTTTCAATGTTTTTTTTAGGTTTAGGTTTAAAGAACTTTATTACCACAAAGACAATTATTTGTCACTTAAGTGATAACATATTTATCTAAAATAATAGTGTCCGTCGTCGCATGCACTAAGAAATTGTAAAAAATCCATAAATACTTAAACGCTAAATAAATAAATGTTAACTAATACACACATAACAATTTGCGAAGTACCCACTTCACGCATTTGTTATAATGATTTTTTATCTAACAACTCAGTCATTTCTAAACCGTTTTAGGGACCTTTTTTCATTTGGTCCCATAGAAATTTCATCAAAATCGGTTACGTATTTTAGTTTTTAAATCAAAATAACTAAACAATTTGTTATCTTGGAGCGTTTGCTCGCTGCGTTCCTAAAACGCAGTGATGTCATAATATTTTCATCTAAGTAAACGAAATTGCGTATTTTACATAGGTTAGTATTTTACTAATTATGAAGTCGGTATTTTAAATTGATAATCAATGTCGTTTGTCCATACTTGACATTGGCAAATGCACAAGACGTGAGACGCCAAAATTATCTCATGAAAAAAAAACTTGAGGCTTTGCCGCGAATTTTGTATTAGTTTGTAAATCAGTGTAAATAGGTTTTTTCACGATAATAATCATATTACTGAGTATAATGACCTTTCGGCTTAATACCACTGTTCCGTATAACCCTAAGCTAGTGTTATGCCATATACTTATCTAAAATGTACCCTGACCCTGAACAGTCGATCACGCCTCATCAGCCACCTGCCTCAAGATGACAACCTCGTGAACTCAATCGACCGGAAGATATTCCATTCCAGCGATCGAACTAGGGATGGGACTTAAAGCCGAATGACACTGAATATGCGATGGCTTGGTTTCAATTTTAAGGTGGCGATTTTTAGGGTTCCTTACCCAATGGGTAAAAATGGGACCCTATTACTAAGCCTACATTGTCTGTCTGTCCGTCTGTCTGTCTGTCTGGCTCTCCGTCTTACCTTTAAGCGGCTGAATGTTTCGAACCATAATAAATAGCCAGTTGAAATTTTCACAGAATATGTAATGTTACGGATTAGCTTAAAAATTATAAAAAAGACAATAAGTAAAAACGAGAGGTCCAACATCATCATCATCCCCCATAGGGGGCTTGGGTTCGATTCCCACCTAGGACAAATATTCATGTGAACATATTTGTCTGTTCTGTATCCTATTTAAGTATGTATTTTAAAATATATATGTAATTATTAAAACAATTAAACATTCTAGCTACATAAACAAACAAAAAGCTTTTTAAAATTTGAATTTCATTCCATAGGTGAAACGTTCCACCTTAATCCGCCGTAACGTTACACATTCTGTGAAAATGTCAACTGGCTATATATTATTATTACTGGTTCGAAAGATACATCCGTTCAAAGGTAGGACAGACAGACGGATAGACAGACAGACTGACAGACGGACAGACGGACAGACGGACAGACGGACAGACGGACAGACGGACAGACGGACAGACGGACAGACGGACAGACGGACAGACGGACAGACGGACAGACGGACAGACGGACAGACGGACAGACGGACAGACGGACAGATGAACAGACGGACAGACGGACAGACGGACAGACGGACAGACGGACAGACGGACAGACGGACGGACGGACGGACAGACGGACAGGTGGAAAGACGGACAGACAGACAGACGGACAGACAGACAGACGGACAGACAGACAGACATCGTAGGCTTAGTAATAGGATCCCGTTGTTACTCTTTGGATACGGAACCCTAAAAAGAATCACCAAAAATGTTCCAAAAAAATTTACGAAGATTTCTCAAAAACACGTAGGTATCTAGTCTCATTTTAAAAGCCGAAACTGTTTACCGAATTCGGCCAAATGCGCACATCCCTATTCAAAACAACTGAAGAGTCAGTCAACCGTGTACCAGTGATTGGACCCTCTGTCCTTTGATGTAAAATCAAATGGACAACGAAATTTTGCTTTTGAGACCTCGTTACAACGTCCAACTGCCTATTGCTGAATGGCACCGCCATCGCATTTTCTGAACAAGACCTATGCAAAATTTTAGTTCTGTCATTTGTTCAACTCTCCAGGGAATTCGGTCGCTGTGTACTGAAATTCTGGGGTCACTTGGCATCTAGGATGAATTCGGGATGAATTGAATTCTGGGGTCAGATTGAATGTACTTTAGTTTTGTTAATAATAGACTAGACATTTTCGGTTTCCCACTGCTAAGTCAATGTAACCTATTTTAGATATAACTAGCTTGCCCCCTCCCCTCACCCGCGTGAAGTACCCCTTAATATCATCAACTTTCAAGCCGTGGTAGCCCATTTGGGAGACCGCTAGACTTGAAAGCATGAGGTCGCGGGTGCAAACCCCGGGCCCGTACCAATGAGCTCTTTGGAGCTTATGTACCGATTTTCATACCACTGGCTTTTCGGTGAAGGAAAACATCGTCAGGAAACCTGCTCACGTACAGAGAAGGAATTCAATGGCGTATATGAATCCACCAATCCGCACTGGGCCAGCGTGGTGGATATGGCCCAATCACCCTTTTGGGTGTAGGCTAAAAGTCCAGCAGTGGACTGTTAAAAGGCTGATTATGGTGATGATGATCATCAGCTTTTGACGGGACGTTAACTTGGCACGATTATCGCCCCAAACCAGTGCCTCAAACACACCTCCGCCGCGAAACTGTATGCAGCGAAACCGCTACTCGTTGAAATATGAACCTCATATAATGTGCCCACAGCAGAGTACTAAAAACGTCTGCGAAACGCCAAATATGTCGAGCGGCGCCTCCGTTACAAGTTTACTGTTTAAATTACTGCTGTATGTTACACGATATAAGGTTGACATTTAAACAAGTATCGGTTCCGCTGTTATGGTTCCGCAGCGGAGGTGTATGGGGCGTATAGTACACACTCTAAATTATAACAACAAATAATAAATAATGGCCAAGTGCGAGTCACTGACAAATTTCTGTTCACCACCGGTTCTCGTACGATCACCGAAGTGAAGCAACGTCGGGCGCGGCTGGTACTTGGATGGGTGACCGCCTGGGCGTTGATGGGATGGGGTCTTTTTGCACAATTTTTTTACTTTAGTAGCTAACAAGTTATGTGGTGGTACGGAACCCTCAGTGCGCGAGCCCGACTCGCACTTGGCCGGTTTTTATACAGGGTTACACATATACCCTGTACTAATACGAAAGAAGGTCATTGTACATCTTTATGAACAACTTTTACTATGGGACCGAACCTGCTAACAGATCTATTATGCTTGACAGTAGACTTAGTCCCAGATTTGATAGTTTTCGAAAACTTTTTACGTTTACGTATTGTTCCATACATATTAGTAAAGCGCCTCCAGCGGAAACGCGGAGGAACTAAAATCGGTAGTAATCGGCGGTATAGATTGTTTCACTCTAACACGAAAAAAGTTTTCGAATGCCTTTCAGCCCAGCAATGTATGGAACAATACGTAAACGAAAAAAGTTTTCGAAAACTATCAAATCTGGGACTAAGCTCACTAATAAACTTTTTTTTTCTGGTAGGATTTATAAGTCGCGTCGTTTCTCATTTGATACACACAAAGAAAATTAGCACTAACAGATCTATTACGCCAATTTACTAACTGCCGATGCCTAAGTAATGGCGGCTGTTAACCCACTTACAATACAATCATTGACGGACTATTTGAAGCCAAAAGAAAAAGCTTGGGTAAAGATTTAGTCACACGATGCTATGCGGGAAGGCGCAATGTATGTTCTCAAACATGTCTATACTAATATTTTTATATTATATACTAGCTGACCTGACAGACGTTGTCCTGTCTTAGAACTGTCAAACACGCAAAGTCAAAATTGTAAATCTTATTTTTTACACCTTGGGTTACATTACTGGAGTTTTAGTAAGGATCCCTATTTTTTTGGAAAATATAATATAGCCTATGTTAACCGGGGATAGGGTAGCTTCCCAATAGTGAAAGAGTTTTTCATATCGGTTCAGTAGTTTATATCTGTACTAATATTATAAAGAGGAAAGATTTGATTGTTTGTTTGTTTGCATTGAATAGGCTCCGAATATACTGAACCGATTTGAAAAATTCTTTCACTGTTGGGAAGCTACACTATCCCTGGGTGACATAGGCAATTATTATATTTTCAAAAAAAATAGGGATCCTTACTAAATTCCCATAATGTAACCCAAGGTGTAAAAAATATAAGATTTACAGCCGGGGTGCGTTGCTAGTATTTAATAATGTGGATTAATAATAAACCGGCCAAATGCGAGTGAGGCTCGCGCATTGAGGGTTCCGTACCACCACAAAATACAACCATCAGTTATTGTTCTGGTTTAACGCCTTCCAAAATAATCGAAACAATTGCTACTCAGCCACATTTAATTATTTTGCTACAGGCGCTCGAGTACAACACAATTATAACTTTGGTAATGAACAGAAATTTGTCACGGACTCGCACTTGGCCATTATTTATTATTATACTTTAGAGTGTGTACTATAATCATGCTAAGTTGGACGCTTGTACGTATTACCGTTTTTATATTACAGCTAATACAAAAATACGTTTGTTTTATGGGGAATTGGGGGGGTCCCCTTACGTTTTTTACTTTTTTATTATTTCTTAGTTAATCCGCCGTAATATTACATATTCTGTGAAAATTTCAACTGGCTATCTATAATGGTTCGAAAGATACAGCCGTTAAATGATTGGACGGACAGACAGTGTAAGCTAATAGGGTCCCGTTTACACCCTTTGGTACGGAATCCTAAAGTTTGGATACATGCCTATTCTGTCTTCTATACTAATATTATAAAGAGGAAAGGTTTGATTGTTTGTTTGTTTGCATTGAATAGGCTCCGAAACAACTGAACCGATTCAAAAAATTCTTTCACTGTTGGGAAGCTACACTATCCCCGGTTAACATAGGCTATATTATATTTTCAAAAAAAATAGGGATCCTTACTAAAACTCCAATAATGTAACCCAAGGTGTAAAAAAATTAGATTTACAATTTTGACTTTTCGTGTTTGACAGTTTTAAGACAGTGTAACGGTTCTAAAAATATCTTCCGTTCATGGCAAATGGCACATACGCTAGCAGCCAAACTTAACGAATAACAAAGTCACCACGTTGACATAAAGATCGTTGACAGAATTAAAGTGACTGACGTAATGTCAGATCGCTTTCACCTTTAAACGAAACAAATATCATCCCTCATTTAATAACAAAATAATATTAAAAACTTGGGTAATACGTAGCTTCTAGAAGCAAAATATGATATAAAGGCCTCCGGCCATAAACACTGTCTATTGGTGCCGCTACGTTTCCAAGTGGAAGTCGCAAATTTCTATCTCAACCAAATCAAATTTCGAACCCCGAATTGCAGATAATCGGGGTTTTTCTCCCGGCACCGCAACCTTGCCCGTGCTCCACGCTGGCCATACTCTGGCTGCCTCCGAGTACTACTGACTCTCGCTGCCGCCACGCTGACCATACACCGGCTGCCCTCCGAGTGCTACTGACTCTCGCTGCCGCCACGCTGACCATACACCGGCTGCTCATCGAGTACTCCTGGCCCTCGCTCCCAGCACGCTGATCCTCGCCAGCCGCACACGCTGCCCAGCTGAGCTTACTACGTGCCACGAGCCGCGTCAAGCCACGCGGCGATCGGCGCCTACGCTCTTAAAGCTAAGTCTCCTAACAAGAGACCAACATATTTTCTCACCACCTTCCGAGCTCACGACCCTCAGTCTAACTCGCATGTAACTTCACCTTTTTCTTGATTAAATTTTAACTTATACTCTCATAGAATCTTTCTTTGAAGCGCCTGCCCACTGCTAGGTAGGACATAACCCAAGCATCACTTGGGGTACGTTTCAACAGGACAACGTCTGTCAGATCAGCTAGTTGTAGATATTCTTAACAGGTTCAAGATCGTTAGGTTGTGATTAATACACTCGTCCAAAAACAAAAGCGATGAATACCAACGTAAAACAAAATATTGGAGTCATCGCTTCCTCCAAAGTTTCTTCCGAAAATGGCTTCCGAGCAAATCGTAACACAGCGAAGGCGTGAAAATGGAAACTTTGCACATCGATCGGCAGTTCTAGCGCTTTTATTGAGTGTGGATGTAAGTGACACAGTACCTAAGGTTGCTATCTATACAAAGAAAATTAATCAAAAAAGTTCAAATCTCAACTTTTTTATGATTTTTATTATTTGTGTTTGCGTTATATCTGGGTGTTAATATATATTAAGTAAGTATTTAAAAAAAAATTATGTATATCAGTCTCTGACAGCCATATCACAAGCTTTGCTTAGTTTGGGGTCAGATGACCATGCGTGCAAAAAAATCCCGAATATTTATTTATTTATGTGTATGTGTGTCTCTCTGTGTGTCAATTATCACCTAATTTATTTATGTCTTTGCAATTATCCGATAAACCGTCAATCCCTAGAAGGTATTCAATTTCAATATGATGGACCTTTTTTATCAAGCGAAGATAGGTTTTAGATTCTAACGTACATATATATATTTTGTATATTTGTTTATTATGATGTATATTTATTTATTACTAGCGGTCCGCCCCAGCTTCGCACGGGTATAGATTATAGCCTATGTCACCCGGGGATAGTGTAGCTTCCCAACAATGAAAGAATTTTTCGAATCGGTTCAGTAGTTTTGGAGCCTATTCAATGCAAACAAACAAACAAACAATCAAATCTTTCCTCTTTATAATATTAGTATAGATACGTATATTTCTATATTGGTTTGAAGATAACACTTCCTCGGTAATAAAAACATACCAATAAGAAAGTTCGAGACAATCTACTGTTTCTCATTCTTTTTTACATGAAAAGTTTGAAGTTTCGTTCGTTATGCCTAAAGTTATGTAATTCCTTTGGATTGGATTGCGGTTAAATGATGGATGATGATGGGAGCTTGGGGCTTAAGGTACCTTATACTTAAAGATTCAGCCCAAATACTTTCTATAACTAAACATTTTAATGTAGGACGAACGTGTTCAGTCCTTACATCAGATGAAACCGTATGATGTAAAGACACGCCCACTGAAGGCACTGCGTGTCACGTCAGTACCGACCAAGCCTGCGATCCGTCAACGTTTCTGCGCTCCTCTTATAATTGTCTATTATTTAAAACCGCGCTAAGTCTTGTTGTAGCAAAAAATATTGCGGCAAAAATTTGGCATGATTATAGTACACACTCTATAAAGTATAACAACAAATAATAAATAATGGCCAAATGCGAGTTGGTGAACAATTTCTATTCATTACAAAGTTCTAATTGTGCTATACTCGAGCGCCTGTAGCAAAATAATTAACTGTGGCTGCGCCATGTTCACCGGAAGACTTGGTAGTCAAAGGCAAGCCTAGTATTTATAAAAAAAAAACAACACGGCCTTGATCTTCCCTTGAACATGGTGCATGTAACTGCGCCGAAATATCGGGAGCTCATTCCACAACCTTACCACGGTAAATATCCTGTAAATAATCACATAACTTTAGCGAATAGCCGTGATAGTTTAATATTTTTTTCTTTCTTTCATATCTCCCTTATTTAGTTGATCTGAGGCTTCGTTTCGTTCGACGTTCCGGTCGGCGTTGGGCTTTAGATCGATGCTGCAATACGACTATACGACAGGAATACTTGGTGCACTTTCCTCTTCTATGCAAGGCCAGACGAAAGCTCCGGTAAAACTGATAAGATATCAGTATTTCATTAACTAAGTGCCCAGTTTTATGAGCTGATAAGCACCGATATTCGGACTATGTTGATAACAGTGTTGGGATGCATTGATTGTGGATACTGAAAAGGTGACACCGCTTCATGGTCCATCATCATTATCGGCATTATCATATTCCCAGTGTTTGATGGGACACAGGCTTTCTCTAAGGGTAAAGAGCCACTAAAATTTTTGACGATCCCAAGCTCACTAAACAGATGGACCTACTTAGCTTCCGAAGAGATTTGGGTTCCCAGTGAATTTTCTATCGCTTGTTTTTTTGGGGAACGCACATGAGCTTTAGCATTCCAGCCTCAGACTTCCACTGCCGCACATACCGAACAAACGTCAAAAAGTTTTTTTACAACACATTTGCTCAAAAAGTGCACTTACGAAGCCTGTATACATCGTTCGAAAGTTAAACATTACGGATCATACAACGGAGCGTGCGGTAATGAATTTGTCCGCACGCTCAGATGTATAGCACCGTGCGTGTGATTTACGGTATTTTTTTAATTTCCATCATAATTACATAAGAATTCCACAAAAGAGTTTCATATTACGAGAATAAATAAGCTGAATGATCAAACCTCCTTGGAAGCGCTTTTGCTCAATACGTTTGTCTCAGTTTAATACTAAAGAAAAAATAAGACGAAAGATGTAGTTCTAATTTTCACCACGTGATAGTGGCGCTATTTGCATGTTCGCGCCATTTTCTTATTATATTATAGAAACTATTGTTGTGACTGATATTAAGTTATAAACAAAAATTGTTTCATTTGTAGCGTTTTTTTCTCGCAAATGTGTTGTAAAACGTTGTATGGCACACGTGCGGATTGGTTATTACAAACTCGTGACTATGGTAAGCCCTCGACTTCGCCTCGGGCTTACATTCGTCTACTCGTTTGTAATAACCAATTTACCGCACTTGTATCATAAATAACTATTTTTTTAAATCAAAGGCTTTTGCTTCAAATTAGTCCCATGGAAATTTCATCAAAATCGGTTCAGAAAATTGTTAACTAGGCAAAACATGATACAAAGTGACAAATATTTTAAACCACCTATTGTGCATGCGTTTTAAATGTCTGTATGATTTACTCGTGTTTTGTGCAAATAAATAATCTTTATCTCTATTAAAGATAGAGTAGAGTAGTTTTTTGATTCAAAATTCCGTATTTTACTAGTTTTGAAGTCAGTTTTTTACTTTATTTGACGGAAGCTCTAGCAGCGTAGTAAAATAAATAAGCCCTTTATATAAATCAAGCCATAATACCACGTGCAAATAGCTCATTAATAAAAAACCCATTGCGATAACAATCGTTACCTATTCGTTGCTCGCGATAACGGATATAACCAACACGAAATATGAATAACGGGAAATTAACCATTTCGTTATAGTTTTTCAAAATAAGCGTATAATCAGATTGTAAGTTAATAGAAACGATTTTGTAACAGTTTATAAGTTTTGACATACGTGTATTTTTATCACGATCATTATAATAGCCTTCGACCTAAATAAAATTAATGGACGGGCCATAACCATTGAACTTGCTCAGTAAAAACGAGTCAAAACCGGCGCACATATACTTCAACACCTAATTATAACCATGTACAGTACATTTGTTACAAAATAGTTATTTATGATACAAGTGCGGAAAGTTGGTTATCACAAACGAGTAGACGAATGTAAGCCCGAGACGAAGTCGAGGGCTTACCATAGTCACGAGTTTGTAATAACCAATCCGCACGTGTGCCATACAACGTTTTACAACACATTTGCGAGAAAAAAACAAAAAATGGAAATTAAAAAAATTCCGTAAAGTACACGCACGGTGCTATACAACGGAGCGTGCGGACAAATTCATTACCGCACGCTCCGTTGTATGATCCGTAATGTTTAACTTTCGAAAGATGTATTCAGGCTTCGTAAGTGCACTTTTTGAGCAAATGTGTTGTAAAATAAATTACAGTTTTTTGTTGTGTATTTACACTTCGGGAAAGTACGAAGGCATAATTTTGTCAGATGTTTCGTTGTCATGTAACAATAGACTCGTGTCGCAGCACTTCTTACGGCTATATAGAGACAGACTGAAACGAAGTGAGCGCTGGCGATCTTCAAAAATGCGCTTCTTCTGGGCCCGTCCATTAATTTTATTTTGGTCAAAGATAATAGCATGTATGTGCACTTTACAATCTGACGCCACCTAGTTCGATCCTCGGCCCTGCACCAATGTGTTATTGACCGAGGAAGTGTGGTCTAATAGCTGTAACAGACACGTCAACATGGCTAACAAACCGCCGCCTGACCAACAGGAGAGAAAGAGAAAAATGTCTCTTTCTCTCCCGTTGGTTGGACGACGGCCCATCAGCCAAGTGCGTCCCGTCTGTTAGCAATATATAAGAGTCTACTGTGGGACAAATTTATGTTTATTATGTTTGTTTGTGCCGACGCGACGTTTAAACAAATTTATGTTAGTATGTTTGTTCAACGATAACTTGAGTACCGTTCATTAGATCTTTGTGAAATTTTGTAGGCAAATAGTTCTAGTAAATATAATTTTTAAGTACGTATATGAGTTAATCCGATGCAGGGGTTATAAAGATATTAATGTAACAAAGTTATAAAATACCGTTGGTTAAAGGAAGGAGTTCCTAATGAATCCGAAATGTCAAAATAATGTACAAATAATGTCAGTATACTCAGTATGACTGAAGTGAAGATTGTTTAAACTAAACTCATACGACTTGTATATGGCAACTGCGTTAATCACGCGGAGCCAAAAGCCCCAACACGGATAAGAAGAAAAAAAAAAAGAAGATTGTCAGTTGATTATCGTAGCCGTTAACTGTCATATTTTTCAATCAAGATCATGGTAGGTAGGAAAACTATGGAGCAGTACCTTAGTGTAGGTGAAGTAAAAGCTTGAACATCGTGAGGTCTCAGTTCGGGGCGAACTACTAGTTAGACTAAGTCTACTTTGGTGTATTTTTATTTTTATTTTTAATTCAATAATAGGCTTGCGTTTTACTGCCAACTCACCTGATGTTAAACGATGATGCGGTCTACGGTGGAGCACGCTTGCCTGGAAGAAACAGATTCACTCGTGATTTGAAGACACCCAGATTGTAACTATCGGGAAACACCCATTCAGGCAACGTAGTCCACAGACTAGCAGTTTGCATAATAAAAGTGGAATCAAAACGCTTCGTTCGGGTTTCCGGAATACCGACCATAAAACGGTGTCTTTACTATTAAATTTAACGTTTAAAAAGAAATTCCTCCATTGGGTGCGTTAGGGTACGAGAGGTTGTTTCGTTTGTTCCGTACAACTCGCAAGTAGTTTCATGTGTGCTCTGAATTATGTTAGAAGAGAAGCATGTCACACCGTACAGACCTAGATTTTTAGTTGAGAAAACAGTAATATGTATAATATATTTTATGTATTTTAATATAAATGTTATTTTTAGGGTTCCGTACCCAAAAGGTAAAAACATGACCCTATTATTAAGCATACGATGTCTGTCCAGTCTGTCTGTCCGTCTGTCTGTCCATCCGTCCTACCTTTTAACGGCTGTATCTTTCGAACTGTAGCTAGTTGAAATTTTCATAGAATATGTAATGTTACGGCGGATTAACTAAAAATAATAAAAAAGTCAAAAAGTAAAAACTAAAGGGGTCCCTATATAACAGACGTGTTTTTAAAGGCATTTTTGTATTAGCTCTAATGTTAAAACGATAATACGTACAAGCGTCAAACTTGGCATGATTATCTATATCTATCTATACTAATATTATAAAGAGGAAAGATTTGATTTGATTGTTTGTTTGTTTGTTTGTTTGCATTGAATAGGCTCCGAAACTACTGAATCGATTTGAAAAATTCTTTCACTGTTGAGAAGCTACACTATCCCCGGGTAACATAGGATATATTATATTTTCAAAAAAATAGGGATCCTTACTAAAACTCCAATAATATAACCCAAGGTGTAAAAAATAAGATTTTCAATTTTGACTTTGCGTGTTTGACAGTTCTAAGATAGGACAACGTCTGTCAGGTCAGCTAGTAATATTATAAAGAGGAAAGATTTGTATGTAAGTATGTTTGTAACGAATTGGCACAAAAAGTACTGAACCGATTTGAAAAATTCTTTCACTGTTGGGAAGCTACACTATCCCCGGGTGACATAGGCTATAATCTAAACCCGTGCGAAGCTGGGGCGGACCGCTAGTAGTACATATAGCTTGGATTCCCGTGCAATATAAAGTATATATATATATTATGTTATTTTGATTGCGCTGCCTTCACCCAACAATGGTGCAGGAAAACGTCGTAATGAAACCGGTATGTTAGAGAACCTCTAAAGTTCAAAGACCAACATTCACCAACATGCACTGGGCCAGGGTCCTGATTCCGTAGCTTTAACACGAACATAACGCGCTGCATTAAGCCTTTAAAAATTTGGACTTTCCCTAAGAATAAAGACCAACTTTTAGAGGTTAACTTAGCACGGCGCGTTACGTGCGTGTTTGCTAGTTACAAAATCAGAGCCCTGCATGGTGGATTAGGGCCCATCTTCACTCTCTCTCTCTCTCTCACTCTCACTCAGAGAGAAGGCATGTGTCTCAGCAATGGCAACATGGTAGGCTGAAATGATGATGTATTTTTTTCACACTAATATTAAAAACAACATTACTCAAAACAATTCTCCTTGGATGGGCCCAGAACAAGCGCATTTTTGAAGATTACAAAATGAGCGCATGTGCTCACTTCATTTCAGTCGGTCTCTAGCCGTAGGAAGTGCAACACGAGACTATTGTTACATGATAACGCAACATCTGACAAAATTATGCCTTCGTGTGCTTTCCCGAAGTGTAAATACACAACAAAAAACCGCTATGAATGTTTTGTATTACTGTACTTGGTTATAATTATGTGTTGAAGTATGTGTCCGACGGTTTTGACTCGTTTTTACTGAGCTAGTTCAATGGTTATGGCTTGTCCATACATTTTATTTTGGTCGAAGTCTGAACGTATCTTAACTTTTGACAGAAAGTCACTGACATTTTAAATTTTAACTAATTTGAAACTGGCAAGACCTCACTCAATTCAAAAACAGATTAAAACTAACCTCACATGTGTTGCCATGTAATTTATCGAAATTCCCCCGTCAAATTAACTTCTAAACGCACACAAACTAACCATTGAAATTAAAGTTCTAATTTAGTTCACTCGCATGAGTAGCTGGCAATTGGCAACTTTGTTCTCTACAGTACAACTTTGTAGTTATAAACGTATCACATTAATTTATTGTACCTACGTTTTCATCTAGGCACATTTTAATCGAGGAAAAAATGGAAAGAGAGGTTCTCTAGAAGACGCGTATTATTTTTTTATGTATGGCCACATATTTAGCCAGGCATAACTTTTTACATACCTAATATATTATAGAAAGACAAACGTTGGATCGTTTTTCGGCGAAACGTTCTATCGGTAAAAAATGTGTCGCCTAATAATTTTTTCGTTCTACCATCCAACGGCGAACCGTGCTTTCTGTGTACGGTTGTATTGATGAAAGGTGTTTCGGCGAATCATACGTGACTCAAAAATTTAGACTAAAAGTGACAGATAACAAAATAACCGATTTCAAAGTGACAGCACCTAAGTAACAAGTGATTATTATGATGTGCTGACGTTTTTCTGGCCAAAGTCATTGACATCAGCGTGGTAATGCTGCCAGCATGCTGAGTATGCTGCCAACTGGTTGCTGGCCAGTGGGCTTGAGCATTTGGACTGTAATAGACCTTTAATTCTTCAACGGTCTACGGTCAATACAACTGTTTAGCCGCTCTTTTTGACCAAGTGAAGAAAAATCTCAGATTCTAATTTGACAAATCGGCATTTCTATGCATGGTTTTTTCGACGATAACTTGCCCGATCTTCATGAAACTTTGTACGCAAGTAGTCCCTTTCAATACAATTTTCACGTTCATCATACATACACACATTACCATCCACATACATCCCATCCCATACATTTTCAGAACCCAAAACATCAGGGCAAAATCGGGTTCCGAAAATGTATTGGTTTTGCGGTCACAATTCGGAGCGAAATACTAGTATAAATCAGACAAGAATCACACGTAGGCGTGCACAGCTGTCTCTGACTGGCTTTACCTTTCGGCAGTCGAGTCACGTCGGAACGCGTCGTTTTCTTCGGTGTAACAGATGCCGTACAAGACAAACAAAGACTGCGAAGTCCTTTTACTGCGCCCTGTTTGGTTTGCAAATAAACTTTATTATGTACGAGAATACCTACTGTACTAAACTCAGTAAAACATTGCTCTAAGGTGCAGATCGTGGAAGCTGGAGTTGATTAAAGATCCATAGAGTAAGTAAATAAGTAAGAGCTTTAGACTGCCCGAAGGCCTCTGACATGGCTGAAGAGTTACTAAACAGTTACTACAATTACACGTGTTAGTCTGTAGCAGGTACCTGATATCATCATCATCATCAGCCAGAAGACGTCCACTGATAAAAACATAGCCTCCTCTTTAGAGCTCCACACTGAACGACAGCCTGCCGTCTGCATCTACTAGATACCCGCGACTCTCACGATGTCGTCGGTCCATCTAGTGGGAGGCCTACCTACGCTGCGTCTTCCGGTTCGTGGTCTCCACTCAAGAACCTTTCTTCCCTATCGGTTCTTCGAGCGATGTGGCCTACTTTTAACAGCATCGGTGACTCTGGTTCTTTGGTAGGTACTCGATATTATTTCAGTGAAATATTAAAAGAAAATGTTTTTACTATGGCATTGCAGCTGTTAGTGCAAATAAATGCTTGGACCGAGAATAATTTTGTGTTAAAGATAGATATCGTGCTAAGATTTAAATAACCCTAGGTAGAAAAAATTGAAGATGGGTTCTATATATTTATTCAATACTAGCGGTCCGCCCCAGCTTCGCACGGGTATAGATTATAGCCTATGTCACCCGGGGATAGTGTAGCTTCCCAACAGTGAAAGAATTTTTCAAATCGGTTCAGTAGTTTCGGAGTCTATTCAATGCAAACAAACAAACAAAGAAACAAACAATCAAATCTTTCCTCTTTATAATATTAGTATAGAAAAATTAAATACAAGTAAAATAAGTGCGTCCGTCCGTCCGTCCGTCTGTCCTACCTTTAAACGGCTGCATCTTTCGAACCGTAACAGATAGTCAGATAATTTTTTACAGAATATGTGATGTTACGGCGGATTAACTATGAAATAATAAAAAAGTTAAAAAATAAAAGCAAACGGGGGGGTACAACAAACGTATTTTTTATGTATTTTTGTATTAGCTCTAATGTAAAAAGAGTAATAGGTACATACAACATACAAACGTCAAACTTGTCTTGATTATAGTACATACTCTAAAGTATAACAAAAAAATATATAAATAATGGCCAAGTGCGAGTTGGTGACAAGTTTCTGTTCATGACCAAGTTATAGCTGGTAATTTCGTTATTGAATTTTGTAGTGGTGCGAAACCTTCAGTGCGCAAGCCCAACTCGCACTTGGCCGGTTAATTTTTCGCGATTTCATGTTTGGCCCCATAGTATAAGTTGTTCATAATGATGAGTATTCCGACCCCTTTCGGCTTATAACCCTTCTCTTATAACCGGATTTTTTAATTTTCCACTAAGTGTTTTCATATCTTTAAAAATATTGAAAATGTGTGAAACGATAACTCTGACTGGTAAGCGGCCTTAAGGCGAGGTTGCAGTGGGATGCAAGCACGTTTGTTACCACAGTTGATCATTAGCACAGATAAGCCATACTAGCTTATCAATAAGCTAATGTCATAGAGTCGCTTTTCGCGCAAAAATAACTGTTACGCAAGGTCGTGCGTGTCATGCCTCGATTTCATTGTCTCATTATTTCTCGAAAAGCAAAAAACGAAATATAAAACTGTTATCGACTGCTTAAAAAAATAAAAAGCCTTGTATATTGCTATAATGCTTACGTGGTTTCTCAATAGAATCTGTTTGGCAGCACATGTTTAAATATTCTTAGCGAAAAAAGTCTATAGCCAACCTTTTTAAAACCTTTTTAAATGTTTCTATTTAAAAAATAAAAAAAAAATAAGAAAAAAATTGTGTGCAATAGTTATTTATGATACAAGTGCGGAAAGTTGGTTATTACAAACGAGTAGACGAATGTAAGCCCGAGACGAAGTCGAGGGCTTGCCATAGTCACGAGTTTGTAATAACCAATCCGCACGTGTGCCATACAACGTTTTACAACACATTTGCGAGAAAAAAACAAAAAATGGAAATTAAAAAAATACCGTAACGTACACGCACGGTGCTATACAACGGAGCGTGCGGACAAATTCATTACCACACGCTCCGTTGTATGATGCGTTTCATTATAGCACGCTCCGTTGTATGATGCGTTTCATTATAGCACGCTCCGTTGTATGATCCGTAATGTTTAACTTTCGAAAGATGTATTCAGTTATCGTAAGTGCACTTTTTGAGCAAATGTGTTGTAAAAGATTTTTTATTTCAATATTCATGTTCAGTGTATCTTTATTATTCACTGAATAAACCGGCCAAGTGCGAGTCGGGCTCATGCACTGAGGGTTCCGTACCACCACAAAATTCAATAACGAAATTACCAGTAATTAACAGAAACTTGACACCGACTCGCACTTGGTCATTATTTATTATTTGTTGTTATACTTTAGAACTATACTATGTACTATAATCATGCACAGTTTGACGCTTGTATCTACGTATTACCGTTTTTACATTAGAGCTAATACAAAAATACGCTACAAAATAAGTTTGTTGTATGTTGTTGTATGATATACATCTATCATCCTGCCAAATTTCGTTATTAGCGGTTTAGTCGTGAAAAGCGAACAAACATCCAGACAGAAAGAGAGACAGAGCTAATTTCACTTTTATAATCTTATTAAGGATAATATGATTCAACATGGGGTTCATCAAAAGGCCAGTTAATAGATTCTTAACGGATCGGCAACGTAGCTGTGATGCCTCTGGTGTTATAAATATCCATAGGCGACGACGACTGCTTACCATCAGGCAGCCCGTCTGCTTGTTTGCCGCCTATGGCATAAATATATAGATTTTGATGGCCATTGGATTTGTGCCGGAGCTATGCAATACTAATTTAGAGGCAATTGCATTCAGGTACCCTCTGTAGCTGAATGCATCTCTGCATGAGCCACAGAAAAGAGAAGTAAATAAAACGGAACAGAGAACGAACATCTGTTACCAGGCATTATGAGTGAACTTCGATTGAACATTCTTATTTAGATCAACGCGTTGAACTCCGCATCACAGTTGCTAACTGATTTCGAATGACCACTGACGTTTCGTTTATATGGGTGCAACTAGCTACAACAAATTTCTTACAAAAACGCATTGACAACCGTTCTACTTTATACAAAAAAAATATTTTCTGTGGCATGAGCGATGGTAGCCGAGCGGCGTGCACCTTACAATCTGACTTTACATTTACTGTTTTTTTTAAAGGTATTTTTGTATTAGCTCTAATGTGAAAATAGTAGTACGTACAAACGTCAAACTTGGCATGATTATGGATCTAACGTCAACCATTATCATTTCACCGAATCAAAATACCTAATTTACTAATTAGCAATTGATTCGATTATTTTGGAAGGCGTTAAGCCTGAACAATAACTGGTAATTCGGTTACTTGGTCGACCAAATTGTATTTTGTGGTGGTACGGAACCCTCAGTGCGCGAGCCCGAATCGCACTTGGCCGGTTTATATATCTTCACAAATGTTGATATTCTTGAGAGAGATAAAGATAGAAAATATGGACTCTTAAAAAACCTTGCATGATATCGTCTTGCCCTTGAAAGCTTTATTGAAAGAAGTCATTTTTCACCCCGCTTTATTCAGCAAGTAGATCCGACGTTGACAAATTGTAGACAGCGTGGATCGATAGAAGTGTAGTAGAAATCACGTATTTGAGCCAATTGTAGAAATTTCAACTGATGAGTGGATTCAGTGGAGATTTAAAAGTAAGCAAAAGCAAGTCAAAAGATAAGTTTAGTTTAGTTATTAAAGAGGTCTAATAAAAAACGGGGTGGTCCTTCTGTCTCTCTTTTCTGTTTAGTCCTTATAAAGCACCTCAATATCCACATGACAACGGAAATTATAACCTTTTCCATTGCGGAGTTATATACGAATAACTCTTTTGGTCACGCAGAGTGAATTTCAAACTACCTTTCTACAACAAAACTTTTTTAAATTGTGTGACTAGCTTTTGCGCGCTGTTTCGTTCGCGTTATTTGAAGAAAAACAATGGGTTTTGTCAGTAGATTATCAACTGGATGAGGGATAAATTGTAAAAAAAACTACAGAGCTGGCTTCAGGGAGATTATTAGAAACAACAGATATCGCAAAAGTTTTCTTATTCATAACAGCTAAAGCTATTAGCAGCAAAAAACTTGCACTTAAAAATTACCCACGTGGGCCGCTTGCGGCCCTGCGAACCATGCGTCCTCAACGGTTTTTTAAACTATTATTGTACATAACTTGCGCTCTAAATTCACTCTCGCGGGCTGCTTGAAGCTCAGTGAAACGTGTGACCTCGACCTTTTTTTACTTTATTTGTACATCACCTTTGCTTAAAACTCACACTCGCGGGCCGCTTGCGGCCCAGCAAACCGCACAACATAGCCTAACAGCCTAGGTTTTTGATCAAAACCCTGATTTTATCATAAACCTGCGACATATAATACATTGAAGTTATATGATTATTTACGGGATATTTCCCGTGGTAAGGTTGTGTAATCCCGTAAATAATCATATAACTTTAGTGAACAACCCTGATAGTTATATAATACTAGCTGACCTGACAGACGTTGTCCTGTCTTAGAACTGTCAAACATGCAAAGTCAAAATTGTAAATCTTATATTTTTACACCTTGGGTTACATTATTGGAGTTTTAGTAAGGATCTTTATTTTTTTTGAAAATATAATATAGCCTATGTTAACCGGGGATAGTGTAGCTTCCCAACAGTGAAGGAATTTTTCAAATCGGTTCAGTAGTTTCGGAGCCTATTCAATGCAAACAAACAAACAAACAAACAAACAATCAAATCTTTCCTCTTTATAATATTAGTATAGATACTAGCTGACCTGACAGACGTTGTCCTGTCTTAGAACTGTCAAACACGCAAAGTCAAAATTGTAAATCTTATTTTTTTACACCTTGGGTTACATTATTGGAGTTTTAGTAAGGATCCCTATTTTTTTTGAAAATATAATATAGGCTATGTTAACCGGGGATAGTGTAGCTTCCCAACAGTGAAGGAATTTTTCAAATCGGTTCAGTAGTTTTGGAGCCTATTCAATGCAAACAAACAAACAAACAAACAAACAATCAAATCTTTCCTCTTTATAATATTAGTATAGATTGTGTGAATTTGTAAACGCCTTGATTTTATTTTATTTCGCGACATGACCGTACCCAGCTTTCTAATAAACATAAACTTCCGCTCTAATATCATTTGTATAACACAGGTAGGTGAAGAGGTATAACATTGCAGCCCCGATACACAATGGCAGGATCGTACAACGAAAGTAGGTCATATTACGTAAGGAAATACAAACTACGGGTATGTTCAAACTTAAACACGAATTGCATACGAAAGGTACGCAATTTATAATATTACAAGAATAAAAAGAACTGGTTTCGTTGAGAGAAAATGTTTTGATTTTCAAATGCGATCACAGAATCAATTCGTTCCTTCGACCAAAATAAAATGAATGGACGGGCCCAGAAGAAGCGCATTTTTGAAGATTACAAAATGAGCACCGGCGCTCACTTCGTTTCAGTCTGTATCTAGCGGACGCACGCGACTTTTGTTACATGATAATGAAACATCTGACAAAATTATGCCTTCGTGTGCTTTCCCGAAGTGTAAAAACAAAACAAAAAACCGCTATCAATTTTTATGGAACAAATGTACTGTACATGGTTATAGATAGGTGTTGAAGTATATTTCCGACGGTTTTGACTCGATTTTACTGAGCAAGTTCAATGGTTATGGCCCGTCCATTCGTTTTATTTAGGTCGAAAATTCTAACAACTGTTACGGGATATTTACCGTGAAAATTTTGTGGATGGTGCTTCCAATATTTCAGCGCAATTACATGCACAGTATTCACGGGAAGACTGAATAATACGGGTAGGTGGTCGAACAGTTCAAAGCTTTTGGCTTTAACAAAGAAAATGTAATCCACCATCTCATGGTGATAGAATAAATCATAATAGGGTATTTGACACTGGTGGAAATAAAATATGAAACCTAGCTATATTGAAAGGTTTTATATTAAGAGATTTTTTCAATATTTTTTCAATAATAATAATCACTCCTAAATTTAATTATTTCGATTTCAAAATCACGATTTTTTATCTATGTGTCACGTGACTCGAAAATCCAATCACAGTGCGTGACGTCAATATGGTGATGACAGCACAACCAAAACAAAACAAAGCAAACATATCGAAATCAAATCCATTTTCTGTAAAAGTTTACTGAATTTCTCAGTATAGAACGAGTTTATTATGGTGATACTCACTTCAAAATGATTTTCACAAACGTAAATCGACGAAGTTGTTAATATTTGTGAAGCATTCTATCTTCTTTCAAGTCACAACCAATTTCTTCGTATTTCAGCTTTAGACGGTACAATTATGAATAATTTCGCAAGTATTGCATTCGAAACATTAGGACACTGAGGCACTACACACCAATGATAAGTTTTACGATCCATTTTCAACTAAATAATTTTACAAATAAATAACAACAACGGCAGCATTTCTTGGCCGACTGTGACAGATGTTTGTTTATTTACATGGGCAGCATAGAGTAATATAATGGGCAGATTCCGTTCGAAAGATGCGTTCGGGGCACCTAGAGTGAGATTTGAAAATGAATGACAGATGAACATCAGTGTTTTTTTAACCATCGATTTTTCTATTGTTCAATTGCAACTGAAGTGTACGCTCAAATACTCGTAACAGCCAAGTTGTGTCTCGGTTGTTTTTCACACTGACGATGATGTTGTAAACGGTGGTGCTTTATTCTATCGCATGCCTTGAACGCAACTCTGTAGTTAAGTATATTGACGTCACAACGTCGATTTGGCGCGTTTTGATGCGTCATTTAAAAATTGAAATAAAAAGAGCTAATAATTATTCAATAAATGAACTAATGGAGTTAAAAGTATTTTTTAAAGTGAATATGCACCATATTCTTTAAATTAAAGGCCATTGCAAAATTTTGTCAATATCCCTATTGAATGCGTATACAACATTTCATGTCTATGCTGCTAACCATTGAGGAGTTACTTAGTCAGGATCCAAGGTTTTGCTTAGTTTGAGGTCAGATGACCGTGTGTGCAAAAATGTCCCGAAATATTTATTTATTTACAACTAGCTGACCTGACAGACGTTGTCCTGTCTTATAACTGTCAAACACGCAAAGTTAAAATTGTAAATCTTACTTTTTTACACTTTGGGTTACATTATTGCAGTTTTAGTAAAGATCCCTATATTTTTTGAAATATTTTATTATAGCCTATGTTACCCGGGGATAGTGTAGCTTCCCAACAGTGAAAGAATTCTTCAAATCGGTTCAGTAGTTTCGGAGCCTATTCAATGCAAACAAACAAACAAACAAACAATCAAATCTTTTCTCTTTATAATATTAGTATAGAACTATAGATTTCGTCTTTCCGCAGGCGTTAACGCTAACAGAAAGTGGATCTTTTCTAACCCTCCAGGTCATGCTTACCATAAAAATGCATTGACATTAGAACTGAACCAACATGTAAAAATTCAACTTCGTATGATAAGAGGATGTGGTTCAAATTCAGCTTGCAAGATTTGACTTAAACAAACAAACATACAAGCATTTTATTTATATTACACGGGAATGACTTACGTAAGATTAAACCGGTCACACCGACTATAGTTTCTACCGCAGTCTATGACCGGCTTAATCTTACGTGAGTAATTCCCGTGTAATCATCATCATCATCATTTGAGCCATAGGACGTCCACTGATGGACATAGGCCTCCCCATCGATCTCTAAAAGGGTCGGTTGGAAGCGGCCTGCATCCAGCGTTTCCCTGCGGTCTCTTTTAGGTCGTCTGTCCATCTTGTATGGACGTCCTACGCTGCGCTTACCGGTCCGTGGTCTCCATTCGAGAACCTTTGGGCCTCATCGGCCATCTGTTCTGTGTGATATGTGCCCTGCCCACTGCCACTTCAACTTGCTAATCCGGTGGGCTATGTCGGTGACTTTCGTTCATATACGGATCTCCTCAACGTTCTTGTCTGCTTGTCAGTAAATATGAGCACATACATCCTTAAACTCATGAGAAATTCAAGATCCCATCAGCGTCCTAATGAATACGCGTGTGTGTAATTATACGTCTAACTGTCTTTTTAATTAACGCAGCGAAGGTTTTCACGTGCGAGTCGAGTTTGGGGCGAGTTTTGTAAAAATGAACCGGCTAAGTGCGAGTCGCACTGAGGGTTCCGTATACCACCACAAAATTTAATAGGTAACGAAATTACCAGTTATAACTTGAATGAACAGAAATTTGCCACTGACTCACACTTGGCCATTATTTGTTGTTATACTTTAGAGTGTGTACTATAATCATACCTAGTTTGACGCTTGTACGTGATTACCGTTTTTACATTAGAGCTAATACAAAAATACGTAAAAAATACGTTTGTTGTATAACCCCCCTTTTGTTTTAACTTTTAGACTTTATATATTAATTGTTAATTAATCCGTAACATTACATATTCTGTGAAAATTTCAACTGGTTATCTATTACGGTTCGAAAGATACAGCCGTTTAAAGGTAGGACAGACGGACGGACGGACGGACAGACAGACAGACATCGAAGGCTTAGTAATAGGGTCCTGTTTTTACCCTTTGGGTGCGGAACCCTAAAAACGAGATCGTAGCAAACTGGTATTCTGGCCTTTAAGTAGATTTCACTGTGGTAGCGGGTACCAGCTTTAAAAGCTACCAAAAGTGATGAGAAGTTACAGTTTTTATTCTGCTTTTAACATTATACTTTTTTTTTCATATAAATAATAGGCTTACGTTTGACCACCATCACGCCTGATGTTAAGCGATGATGCGGTCTACGTTGGAGCACGCTTGCCTACAAGAAACCGATTCACTCGTGATTTGAAGACACCCAGATTGCAGCCATACCATAACCAGCCGATTGATTCCATACTGCAGCTATCAAAGCTTAAAAAGATTCGGCTGAGTATAGTGAAAGTATTATTACATTTAAACGCTCACTCGCCGAACTTGCTCAAGCTTTTCTTTTCTTATCTTCAAAAGATCTATCTTTCTTTGTAAACTCTTTTGTTAAATAACTTCTTTGCAAAGAATGTTTTTGTCGGGAGACCTTTTGAAATATGATAAGTCACCATTTAGGGTGTCTTTTCAACTTCAATACAATATAAGGGGTAGTTTGAGTTAGTTCTTAGATCTACTTTACTTTTCAGAGTAGAATAACTCTAAAACTTGGGTCGTCTCCGTAAAAACGTACTGTACAACTTTAAAAAACAAATAAGTTGTCTGTAAAGTCGGTTAACGGTCGATAATTTTACGTGATAACGCTTAGGCCGATCGTGCCTCTCGATCGCTTGTTCCGCGCTCTCGCTTGCACGCGCGGCTCAGGCGGAACGTGACTGTGACATTTTTTCGTGCATTCAGCCGGCGTTCATCAATTTATAAGACGTTATCACGTCAAACCTTTTCTATTTTAACCTTACAGTGAATTTCGTCCTGCTCTCTCATTCGCCGGGAGAGCGAGACAGAGCATTATATAAGATTTAGTGTCAATATTCGATACCACGTTGCGTCGTCAGCACAAATCCTAGTTTTGCCCCTGCGCGAATAACAAATTTATGCGATCTACGCAAGCAGAAAGAGATGCGCACGAGTCAGTGCCCGCCTCAGAAATAAACAAGCTGTTATATTTAAAAAAAAAACCGGCTAAATGCGAGTTGGGCTCGCGCACTGGGGTTCCGTACCAGCACAAAATAGAATAAGGTTGTCCAAGTAACCGAATTATTATAATTATTATATTATTTTTTAAATATTATAATTCCTTCCAAAATTGCCGGAGTAATTGCTACGCAGTTTGCTAAAGGCGCTCGAGTATAACATAATAACTTGGTAATGAACAGAAATTGATCACCGACTCGCATTTGACCATTATTTATTATTTGTTATTATACTTTAGAGTGTGTACTATAATCGTGCCAAGTTTGACGCTTGTACGTATACCGTTTTTACATTAGAGCTAATCTATACTAATATTATAAAGAGGAAAGATTTGATTGTTTGTTTGTTTGCATTGAATAGGCTCCGAAACTACTGAACCGATTTGAAAAATTCGTTCACTGTTGGGAAGCTACACTATCCCCGAGTGAAGTAGGCTATATTTTTTTTTTTAAATAGGGCTCCTTACTAAAACTCCAATAATGTAACCCAAGGTGTAAAAAAATAAAACTTACACCCGTGCGAAGCCGGGGTGTGTTGCTATATACTCGTAGTTCGTAATAAAAACAGTGTTTTTTGTTGAATTGTTTATTCCTCTTACACTCAGCAACAAATTGACGTGATTTTTGCATAGAAATTTCCTGAGGGCTGCAGAGTGATCTTAAGTACTTTTTATCTCCAAAAATATGCCGTTCCTGTGGAAATTTTCACGTGGGCAAAACCTCAAAGCACAGCTAGTCGGCAATAAATACGTCTCTACTTAGAAACAAACTGCTACAAAATATTACTAAGTATAAGGAAAACACATATTATGTTGTATACAGAAAATATGTATTATGTCATATTTAAAAACGTAAGTTAATTCTAACGTTAACCTAAATAACACGTCAAAAAAAATTTAAGCTTTTTGTGTATAACGAGCTTTGTTTTCAATTTAACGTAAAAGTCGACATTAATCACTGAATACTTTTTCTAAACATTTAAGTAGACACTTATGAACCCTAAAAACAAAATAATAGCCTATCTATAAAACTTTAAGTAGCATTGGCCATCAATAACATTTAATCCTACCTTATCACTCTGTCAGCTCTCCCATCAAATGCCACCAAACTTTTCCATCCAAACACTGGCACGAAACACTATTAAAAAAATATAAAAAAATCACGACACTGGCACAAAGTAATTTTACTAAAACACAACACGCACGTCACTTTGACAGGACAAACTTCGAAATTTGAATTTGAGAGGGAAAATACGAGACGACCGCACGCGCTCGCGTCCTTTCCGCCACTGCAAACTGGACGCATAACAAAAAGGACTGCCCCATGAATTTTCAGTTTCCGAATTGCTGGTAGAATTTTCGTGTTTACATTTAATTTAACTTTTTTGTTTATGTTACCAGAGTTTTATTTAATGTGTTAAGGTTTGGGTGGTTGTGATTTTCGTGGAAAGTTGGATTGAACGTCGTTACCGTACTGATTAAATGATAACAAAGCAGAGACGGTTTTTTGGTTGTAAATAAGTTATGCGGAATACAGGGTGACTGTTACCGACACTTAAATAGTATGGTGTCAAGCGACTTTGCACGCCTAGACTATCATATAAACTTTCAGTCCCTATTTTACCCCATTAATTCGGCCCTTTCGCTAAATCCTTTCTTAGTAGCTACCTCTACATCTCATAAGTAATCTACTTGCCAAATTTCAGCTTCCTAATTACAAAACTGTCAACAAAAACATAAAACCCCCATGTCCCCTCCTTAATCCATCTTTTTAACCGACTTCAAAAAAGAGGAGGTTATCAATTCGATTGCATGTTTTTTTTTTTGTATTGTATGTTTGTTACGCGATTACTCCGCCAATTTAGAATTGTTTTTTCGGAAAAATAATTGAACAATATTTATTTTAATTCAAACGATTTCTTAATTTCATCATTTATTAATTTTCTACCGACTTCCAAAAACAGGTTCTCAATTCAACTGTTCTTTTTTGTGCATGTTACGCCAATTTGTGAATCTATTTTCATGGAGTTATTTTGATTGAATAGGTTGTAAAAAGGAAAATATTCAAACCATTACCTGAATACCAAAATTAACCAGTGTGTGTTGCCACTGATGACGTATGGTACTGAGACGAGGTCCTTAACTTTTGGCCTTTTGGAAAAACTCAGAGTCACACAGCGGGCAATGGAGAGAGCTATGCTCGGAGTTTCTTTGCGCTAGGATCCGGAACGTGGATATTTGCCAAAGAACCAGAGTCACCGACATAGCTGTTAAAATTGCAAGTTGAAGCGGCAATGGCCAGGCCACATCGCTCGAAGAACCGATAACCGATGGGGAAGAAAGGTTCTTGAGTGGAGACCACGAACCGGAAGACGCAGCGTTGGTAGGCCTCACACTAGATGGACCGACGACATAGTGAGAGACACGGGCATCCAGTGGATGCAGATGGCAGACTGTCGTTCAGCGTGGTGGTTAAACGGGGAGGCCTATGTTCAGCAGTGGACGTCTTCTGGCTGATGATGATGATGATGTACCCGTACCATGACCACTAAATGGATCCAACGGGAAACCAAGTTCTTATTTTATTATAGAAACTGACGTGGTTTTCACACATTTTATTTATATTACACGGGAATTACTCACGTAAGATTAAGCCGGTCACTCCGACTATAGTTTCAACCGCATTAGGCAGTCTTTTTCAAGGTGAATGCGCGCGCGCGGCTGCGTCTCGCTTGCTTGCTGCGTTTCTGCCTAATGCGGTTGAAACTATAGTCGGAGTGACCGGCTTAATCTTACGTGAGTAATTCCCGTGTAATATAAATAAAATGCAAGTTCTTATTCTTTACTAAACCAAACTGAATTTGTGAAAATGTATAATTATATGTAATCCTACAGTCAAAAGTCAACCTAGTGTTATAAGCAATCAAGTTTATTTTGCAACCCCACATTTGGCGAGCACTGGTGCACGTGGGCCAATCTTTCATTCGCAATCGTTCACTTTCACCAACTCGTTCGCGGGAGCGGGAACTCATTTACTATGCTTTGTCTAAAATAGGATGATAATTTTGACAGCTCACAGTAAGGATGAGGTAGTGTGTTATCGTTAATGAACTTATTCAGTCATCGATATTATTTGATTTATTTGATTTCAAAACAGATTTTCGATAGTCTGTGGTCGTTCATTAGCGTGGTACTTCACTAAGTGGGCGGTACCCATCAATTAAGTACGACATTATTTGTAGTACATTTTACCGGAATAAATACGAAACTTCTTGGGTATGACCTGTCAAAATTACCATCCTATATTTTACATACCATAAGTCTATACACGGCATTATTTGTATCCTATATCTAACTATATACTTATTTATTATGTGGTTCAAGTGAATCCCAAAACAAACGAGTTGTACATCCGCAATTTATCGTTAATTTAACTTCGCGGTTTTAACTTTTGTGCGGAATTGTTTCGGGTCTGTTCTGCTGTATTAGACAGGTTGACTGTCTTTTATAATTATCCGACTGTGCAAGGAGGTTTATGTTTTTCGAGTATATGTATCTATGATTCTTTCTTTGGCACGCCTTACAGCCTAAATCATAAAAGAGAAGTAAATAGAACGAAACAGAGAAGGAAAATATGATGCCACGCATTATGAGTGAGCCTTGATTGAACATTCTTATTTAGATCAACGCGTTGAGCTCCGCATCACAGTTGCTAACTGATTTCGAATGACTGACTATTATACCTGTGATTATACATCTCTTTGGACTGTCGTTTCGTTTATATGGGTGCAACTGGCTACAACAAATTTCTTACAATAAAACCTTGACAGGCGTTCTAATTTTAAAAAAAACTAGCTGAATCCCGCTACTTCGTACGCGTAGAGCTCGGCCTTCGGCCTCGTTACTATAAACCTATATGTTATAAACCTCACGGAGCCCGAGACCTTTCCAACGAATGCAAAACCGTGGAAATCGGTTCGTGCGTTCTGGAGTTATAGCGTCAGGAAGGAAAACCCGACTTATTTTTATATAGAAGATTATGTGGCCTAAACATAGATTCAGTACTTGAATCTATGGGCCTAAACGACTTAATGTATTTTGACATGTGAGGTGTCATTTGAATAGTTTTAATAGTAGAAGTGACATAGGGTCCAAGAATTGAAGATGGCGTCAGCGAAAAATTATTAAGGGGAAAATATTAAGTAAACTTTGCTAATTTAGTCAATATTACCATCATTATGCAGCAGATTTCAAAAATATATAATACTAGCTGACCTGACAGACGTTGTCCTGTCTTAGAACTGTCAAACACGCAGCGTCAAAATTGTAAATCTTATTTTTTTACACCTTGGGTTACAATATTGGAGTTTTAGTAAGGATCCCTATTTAAAAAAAATAATATAGCCTATGTTACCCGGGGATAGTGTAGCTTCCCAACAGTGAAAGAATTTTTCAAATCGGTCCAGTAGTTTCGGAGCCTATTCAATGCAAACAAACAAACAAACAATCAAATCTTTCCTCTTTATAATATTAGTATAGACTACTATGCAATACTCAGTAGTTTACTAGATAAAGCCTTCTGTATCTACTACAAGTAGATATAGATAGGTACGCAGAACGCGGTGTATTTACCTACTATTTATACAAACAAACCAACAACAAACAATGCAGTCGGGTTATATTTTTTTAAATAATTTAAGTTACTTAATAAAATAATAAATATTCGGGACATTTTTGCACACACGGGCATCTGACCCCAAACTAAGCAAAGCTTGTGATATGGCTGCCAGAGACTGATATACATACATATATAGTTTTAAATACATACTTAAATAGATATTAACAACCAGATATAGAGCAAACACAAATGTTCATCACATAAATGTTTGTCCTAGGTGGGAATCGAACCCACGCCCCCAAGCGCAGAAGGCAGGTTCACTACCAACTGGGCCAACGGGCTATCATGTATCATGTTTATCACGGGCTACTTGTTTATGAACATAACAATTTATTGTTCATAATTTTTTAAGAGAGCTTACTTTTATTTTTCTTGTAGAGCATAGCCGTAGCCCGTGGCTTGCGTAGCTCGTGGTACGTGTAGCTCGTAGCGTGCGTAGCTTGTAGCAGCCGTAGATCGTAGCGACCGTAGCTCGTAGTCGATGTAGCTCGTAGCAGTTGTAACACACTGTGTGTCAATATTGTACTCCTTACAACAATAAACAACTTTTACTATGGGACCAATTCGAAAACGCGAAAAAAAATCGGTGGTTCCATAAATTTTGTCGAGTGGCAATGAACTTTTCGTATGGAACAGCAGTTTTTTTTTTTTTGTGAACACCTTGCTATACTTTTTTCGTGATTGTTATACCAGACCCAATCCATGTGTTTGTATATCAATGACCTTGGTACCACAAAATAAATAGACACAGAAGGCCGACTGCATACAACTAGCTTTAACAGGCGCACGCACACAAAGACGCGTACGTTAAGCGATCTCGGATCAAGTCGCGAGTGTCTATACTTTGGTAAAATACGTATTTATCGTTTCATGTGACATTTACAGTGACATTTCCATACATAAATTAATTTAATTAATTAATTTAAATAATTTCCGCCATCGCCAAAAAAGCCATCCGCACATTATAGATGCGTGGAAGTCTCGCACTGTTCGATTTGATCGATTGTGTCTGCCACGCACCTGTAAGTTGTGGAATGGCTTACCACCTTCGGTTTTTCCTCCAAAATATAACCTCAATTGCTTCAAGCGAAGAGTGAATAGAGTTCACAAAGGTAGGCAACGCACCGCCAATGCCCCGGGTATTGTAGATGTCCATAGGCGACGGTGACCACTTACCATCAGGTGGCCTGTCGCTTGTTTGTCTACTATCATATATTTTTTTTAAAACTGCAAAAAATAAGAATGCGAATTTATCATACTTTAAAATACAATGATAATTATCCGTGGGATTGGTGGCGACGTGGTGAGCTCCGCCTGCTGGAATATTCCTGACACACAGGAAGATTCGAGTGAGGAAGAGTTCCGGTGTGCGCCGTCGCAGCATATTTCTCTACGCACCCCCACCCCCGCACCCGATCAGCTGCCGTTGACATCACGTGCGCGCCGCGCGGCGGTCCGTAGTGCCAAGCGAGACGCAGCCGCGCGCGCGCATTCACCTTGAAAAAGACTGCCTAATGCGGTTGAAACTATAGTCGGAGTGACCGGCTTAATCTTACGTGAGTAATTCCCGTGTAATATAAATAAAATGATAATTATCTTTCGTATGTGCCGTAATCGACAAAAGTTCACTTTGTTACTTTCCCAATTTATATACTTTTATTTGGTTACCTTTTTATATTTAAACTAGCGGTCCGCTCCAGCTTCGCACGTGTATAGCGTATAGCCTATGTTACCCGGGGATAGTGTAGCTTCCCAACAGTGAAAGAATTTTTCAAATCGGTTCAGTAGTTTCGGAGCCTATTCAATGCAAACAAACAAATCTTTCCTCTTTATAATATTAGTATAGAAAAGATATGTGTTTTAAAGTAACATATATACCTAATGTATTGTTTTTATTTAGAACTAGCGACCCGCCTGCCCAGCTTCGCACGGGTGTAATTTACGTGCGAAGCCGGGACGGGTCGCTAGTTTTATATATATAAACCTTCCCTGAAAATGTATCTAACTGATGGTGAAAACCGCATCAGAATCCGTTGCGTGGTTTAGGGCGAATTAGTGGCCATACAGACAGACATTTATACTATGTAGAGATTTCCAAATCTAAACATTTCACATATCATTATGTTGCTTTGCCAACCCTGGTGCTAGGGTTACGCATAGGTTATGTAAATCAAAGCTAGCCGAAACCGACCTTCTGTACCTATTTGTTTTGTGATAGTACCTAGAAAACGTACCCTCGCCCTTTGTCAGCGAAAGGCATCCTGAACTAGACATTTCACATTCCTAAGGGGTCTTCAGGGACTCATTTTATTGCGTCCCTTACTCAGCTGCGGCAGAAATCAAGAAGGGAAACTATTGCTAGCAGGCTAAGCGTTTGACAGCTCACCTGAAAAGCCCAAATTCCGCCATTTTATTCGCACATAGAATAAAAATAAGGGGTTTGTTTGTAAAGTCGGTTTACGGGCGATAATTTTACGTGATAACGTTTAACCCGATCGTGCCTCTCTATCGCATGTTCCGCGCTCTCGCTTGCACGCGCGGCTCAGGCGGAACGTGAAAATTTTTCGTGCGTGCAGCCGGCGTTCATCGATTTATAAGACGTTATCACGTCAAAAACTGTACGGGGTTTTATAATCATAATTTGGCTTAGAATCCCGTCAGATAAAATACTCTAAATTACCCCTATATACATTAGACTCACTCACTACCTGAAAACCTTTGGTCATAGGGTTGACCACTCTGCATATATCTATTAAGCGGGTTATTCCATTTCACTACACCGCAAACTCGAACAAAAGAGTTGATCGACAACTCCCGAATTCCGAACAAAGTTTCCTATAATAAAATCGATAAGCGATAGTTGCGTGACCGCTTGACCCTGCCGACCTTACTCGTAATACAGTTTACCCCTAAGAGCCTTTTACAAACACCAATGACGGAGTTACACGGGCCGAGATGACGATTTTACCTAATCTTGTTTTTCGGGTTTCTCAATACCTACTACAAGGAACCCAAGTTCGTTCTGTCCGTCTATATTAATTCTTTAGAATCTACTAACCTTTTACAGTATTATTAGAATATTATGGTTTTTTAGTTTTTACACCAATGGCAAAAGGGGGGCTTTATGGTAGATGGCACCAATGGCAGAGTTATATGGGTCGAGAAGACTATCTTACCTTGCCTATCTTATTAAGATAGGCAAGGTTGGAGGGCCAGAAGTAACATATAAGGTATACTATATATCCCGGAAAATATAATGTTCCTGCAGGATAACGGGTGAAACCGTAGAGCGCCGCTAGTACTTTTTTAATTATTTACTACACAAATCTACCAGCGTTCGGTGAACTTCGCAACGTCTTCTCATCCATAATACCGCAGTGCCTTAAGACGAAAGTTTTTTTTTTTTTTTGTAAAAATCTTCATGAGCCTGGATTCAATGTCCTTTACTCGTAATATTAAACAGTTTACTTTGTCTTAATAGCGTCAAACAAGTCATAGTCACAGTCAGAGTCAAGCTAAGTAAGTCACGGTCAAGTCGAACTCATGCCCCTCTAAAGTGGTGGAGACTTTACAAGAGGCTCCTATGGAGTTTTGGAAACAACACGAAAAGACACGTTTCACCTCGTTATATCACTTGCCCACACTCGAGCACGTTTACGAGCACTTAATGAATAATAATTCACCATTTAGTACACATTAACACTCGAAAATACAGAAATTTAGGAAAATAATCCAACGAGCCGACATGTTTTTTCCGCGTTGGCGCCAAAACTCTCACGAAAGTCTTCGACCAGTGTGTTACCAGTGATGACATACGGCACAGAAACGTGGTCTCTCACTATGAGCCTCATAAGCAAGCTCAAAGTCGCACAACGAGCTATAGAGAGGGCTATGCTCGGGGTTTCTCTAGGAGATCGAAACAGAAATGAGGAGATCCGTAGACGAACCAAAGTCACCGACATAGCCCACCGGATTAGCAAGTTGAAATGGCAGTGGGCAGGACACATATCACGCAAAACAGATGGCCGATGAGGCCGAAAGGTTCTGGAATGGAGACCACGGACCAGTAAGCGCAGCGTAGGAACCCTCAGTGCGTGAGCCCGACTCGCACTTAGCCGGTTAATTTTTACAAAACTCGCCCAAACTCGACTCGCACGTGAAAACCTTCGCTGCGTTAATTAAAAAGACAGTTAGGCGTATAATTACACACACGCGTATTCATTAGGACGCTGATGGGATCTTGAATTTCTCATGAGTTTAAGGATGTATGTGCTCATATTTACTCAACAACAACAAACAACAACATTACGCAGACAAGAACGCGATATCTATCCAAAACATGAATATAGAAAAATTTAAATAATAATGGGAATAATGGAATTGGTTTAGCACCCAGAGTTTTATTCTCAATAAATTGGTTTAATTCCATTCCAAATATGTATAATTATTTACACGTCTACCTAGGACAAACAGTCCAGCTAGGCAGGTCCAACTTCGGGAAAGAGGTCAATCGGCGAATCCAACTCGGCTGGGCAGCGTTTGGTAAACTTTGCAACGTCGTCTCGTCCAAAATACCTGTCCCTTAAGACGCAAGTCTTCGACCAATGTATGTTACCAGTGTCATCACTGGTACAAACTGGTACAAGGTTCTGGAATGGAGACCACGGACCGGTAAGCGCAGCGTATCACGTCCACGCACAAGATGGACAGACGAGTTAAAAGAGACCGCAGGGAAACGCTGGATGCAGGCCGCTTCCAACCGGCCCTTTTGGAGATCAATGGGGGAGGCCTATGTTCAGCAGTGGACGTCCTATGGCTGAAATGATGATGATGAAACAAATCCACAGCCCTTAAAACAAAATAAACTACGAACTTAACATACGGCCAATTACCGATTTATTTTATTTTATTTCCAACTTAGAACTATCATTACAGGTTATAACCTAATGTGATAGTGTAGCAAATTTACATATTAAAAAAACAACATTGTGACAACACTAAATTATCTAATTATATTTTACTAGAACCTGCGCTCCGCCATTTCTTCCGCGTGGATTACTCCTTATAACATCAGCTATCTGCCAGAGAAAGTCCCGTCAAAATCAGTCCAGCCGGCCGTTTTGGAGTCCATAGAGAACAAACATAGGTACATACAAATACATCGCCTTTTAATTATAAGAAGATTACTAATCAAATAACTACAGTCGTGTATTATCACTGTGTGTGAGGGTTAGTGATAGTGTGCATGAGGGGGGTGCGTTTGTGTTTGTGAGCGCGAGAGAGAGAGAGAGAGAGAAGAAAGTGTGTGTATGTGTGTGAAAAGTGTGTGTATGTGTGTGGAAAGTGTATGTATGTATGTGAGAGTGTTTGTACTTAAATAAAACAGTTTTTCTTTGTAACTTATAACATTTTATTTACAATAATAATAGTTTATTTACGAAGTTATTTACATTAAAAAAATTGCTCTTTAATCCGAGTATCACTTGTCTTATAAATCCGAGTTTTTTTCCCCTTAAAATATCTGTAATTGCACCCTTAACAATTATGAAATACTAGCTGTTTAACCTTAGAATGGAAGCTTTTTTAAAACAGTTTTCTTGTTAAGGCTTCGCCAAATAAAACGCGACCTTAGCGCTCGTCAAAGCGTTAGCCTGACGTTGCGCTATAGCGCTGAATAATGTTGTACTATGACGGTATTATACCGTCAAACAGAGCGCCGGCGCTAGCAGTACGCAACGCTGGCGGTATTATACTGTCAAACAGAGCGCCGGCGCTAGCAGTACGCAACCCTGGCGGTATTATACTGTCAAACAGAGCGCCGGTGCTAGCAGTACGCAACGCTGGCGGTATTATACTGTCAAACAGAGCGCCGGCGCTAGCAGTACGCAACGCTGGCGGTATTATACTGTCAAACAGAGCGCCGGCGCTAGCAGTACGCAACCCTGGCGGTATTATACTGTCAAACAGAGCGCCGGTGCTAGCAGTACGCAACGCTGGCGGTATTATACTGTCAAACAGAGCGCCGGCGCTAGCAGTACGCAACGCTGGCGGTATTATACTGTCAAACAGAGCGCCAGCGCTAGCAGTACGCAGCTCTGTTTGATAGTATAATACCGTCATAGTACAACACAATTCGGGCTATAACGCGGCATCAGGCTAGCGCTCTGACGCGCGCTAAGTACGCGTTCTATTTGGCGAGGCCTTTAAATGATATGAAAAGGACCGATGTCCGGGGCTCCCTTAGTTCTATCTCTACGCAGTGTTAAGTTTATTTCAGAAGACTCTTGATTTCTTTCCTCAGCATTTCAGCTTCTGCTTGCATTTCTTCTAATGTTCGAGGGGGCTTCGCGGGGTGACCAGATTTGAACCTGCGAACGTTTTATGATTTCAGTGTGCATATTCCGACCATGACGATGGACAGACGACCTAAAAGAGTCCGCAGGGAAACTCTGGATGCAGACTGCTTCCAACCGGCCCTTTTGGAGATCGATGGGCGGCTTATGTCCAGCAGTGGACGTCCTATGACTGATTATGATTCCGACCATTACGGTTCCATACAGGTTCCACCTGTCCGGTTAGACCTTAGTCCGGCTTATTTAACTTGGGCGATGTTTTTATAATTGAAAACTTCTTTAGACACGTTGGGCACTTTATGAGATGGGGAAAGCACTGAACTCGCGTGACTGTCACGCTCTGATATATGTATCCGTAATATTTGAATACAGCGCCATCTCTTGTGGAAAAGATGAATTACTAATTAAGAGATTTATCAGCCAATTTATATATTACTAGCTGACCTGACAGACGTTGTCCTGTCTTAGAACTGTCAAACACGCAAAGTCAACATTACAAATCTTATTTTTTACACCTTGGGTTACATTATTGGAGTTTTAGTAAGGATCCCTATTTTTTTGAAAATATAATATAGCCTATGTTAACCGGGGATAGTGTAGCTTCCCAACAGTGAAGGAATTTTTCAAATCGGTTCAGTATTTTCGGAGCCTATTCAATGCAAACAAACAAACAATCAAATCTTTCCTCTTTATAATATTAGTATAGATTTTTAGTATGTGTAATGTATTTAGTTATAGCCTTCTCTATGCTTGTTATTAAATTTGTACGAAATGAAACATTAGTCACAAGCCTATTAAATAGTTATTAAGTGCACTTACTGGTCATGTTTAGCCAACTCCAAGTAGATGAGATCATTTTCTATGAAGTCACCTTTCTTCCTCGGCATTATGTGGCAATGGAGATGCTGAAAACAAAGTGCAGGGTTGTAGGCTCCACTCTTATATACCTACATATACCAACATAATTATATTTTATATTTATTCATCACTTTTCATCATTAAATAAATAACTAAACAATTACAAATAATTTCACATTTACAAATATTAATACATACTATTTATTACGTATATCAATCATTCACACATATATAAATACACAGTACATAATCTAATAATATAAACCAAATAAATACTTATAATATTCAATGATGAAAAGTGATGAATAAATATAAAATATAATTATGTTGGTATATGTGGGTATATAAGAGTGGAGCCTACATCACTCCGCTCCATTCACCAAAGTTTTAAATAATTAAAGGCAAATAGCTATCTACTGGGAACGTTAAATAGTAGTTTTATTGAATTGATGTTTACCCTTTATTAGTTTCTACTGGCCAACCACCTTATTGAATTGATGTTTCCCATTATTCGTTTCTACTTGGCAACCACCTTATTAAATTGATGTGTCGCGTTTATTAGTTTCTACTGGCCAACTACCTTATAGAATTGATCTTTCCCTTATTATTTTCTATTGGCCAAACCCCTTATTGAATTAATGTTTCCCCTTATGAGTTTCTAACAGCCAACCCCCTTATTGAGTTGACATTTCCCCTTTATTAGGTTCTACCGGCCAAACCCCTTATTAAGTTCATATTTCCTCTTTATTCGTTTCTACTGGCCAACCTTTTATTTAATTGCCCTTATTACGTTTTACCGGTCAACACCGTTATTGATAAATTATTGCAACACCGGCTTGCACTCACGATTATGTTTCTATCGGTCGAGACGATCGACCGGTTTCGAAGCCATTAGAGCCCCTTCCTCAGGGAATACGCGCGATTCTGGAGAAGGTCGCCGCGCGGTTTATAATGAATCCTCACGATAGTTTTGATTAAGTGACCCTTATTGATGTTTCTTTTTTTTTTTTTTTTTTATTTATTTCTTGTAATCAACAGCGTTATTTATTCTATACAATATTCAACAATAGTAATTAAAGATAAGGCCAAAACAGATTACAGTAATTTAAAAAGTATATAATAATAATTTTACGACTAACATTTTCTTATTACAGGCACACGAACATCCTTATTATAGGTGTGTAGGTGTAAGGATTGGTGTGTGTCTGTCGTCTCTACGATACACAAGTCCTCAAAAGAGTCAGGGTTCGTAGAGACATGTGTGAGTGTGTGTGAAGGTGAGTGTGTGGGGGTGTGTGGATGTGGGGGTGTGTGGATGTGGGGGTGTGTGGATGTGGGGGTGTGTGGATGTGGGGGTGTGTGGATGTGGGGATGTGTGGATGTGGGTGAAGGTTCGTGGATGTGGGTTAAGAAGTGTGGTGATGTGTAGAATTACTTACCGAGCTTGTGACACTTTTTAATTTCGATTTTTAGGGCATTTTTTGTTAAATGAAAGAGGTCTAGTTTAGAGTAATGAATATTATATGTTTGAGCGACGCGACTAAGGATAGAGTTTCGAGCGTAGTTTGTATGTACGACAGGGACGTGAAACAGTGGTGTAGTGAACCGAGTACGACGGATTGGTACCCTTATTGAAATATTAGAGAGAAGTTCACTGCAATCAATTTTCCCAGAGAATATATCGTGTAGAAGAACAATGTCATACTGCTCACGCCTCTGCTCCAATGAACCCATGCCGTAATATTTACAGGCTTCTGAGTATGAATCAAAAGTTTTAAAGTCTTTGAAGCATAAAAACCTGATAAATTTATTTTGTATCGATTCTAGTTTTTGAATGTGGACATTATAACAAGGAGACCAGACGCTGCACGCATATTCCAAAATGCTTCTCACATATGTAAAGTACAAGACTTTGATACAATCGATACTTTTAAAAGAGTTACATACACGCTTGATAAATCCTAACTGCTTGTAAGCTTTGTCCACAATAGTGTCTATGTGTTCAACCATCGTCATTTTCGAGTCTAGTATAACTCCTAAGTCCCGCACTGTATTTACCTTTTTAATTGGAGTATTGTTAAAATAATAGATGTGATTAATCGGCTTTAGTTTTCTAGTGAACGTTGTCTGAAGACATTTGGCTATGTTGATGGAGATCCTATTTTGTGTGTAAAAGTGTGCGAGGTTATTTAGATCATTTTGAATTTTCGCACAGTCGCTGATAGTTTTTATTTTGAGGAACACCTTTTTATCATCAGCGAACATGAGATATTTGGAATTTACGAGGCTGGGGTGTATGTCAAACAGATACGCTATATATAAAAGAGGACCCAATATCGATCCTTGGGGGACTCCAGAGCTAATAGTGACGAAGTCACTGCGCGCGTTGCCGATGGCTACCGCCTGTAATCTGTTGGAAATGTATGAGCTGAGCCATCTATGTAGATCTCCACGTATCCCTAATGCGTAGAGTTTGTGAAGCAGGATGATGTGATCCACTCTATCAAACGCTTTTTCAAAGTCTGTATATATCACATCAACCTGCGACCCCTCATCCATGCTACGGTAGACGTAGTTCGTAAAAACAGCTAGGTTTGTGACGGTAGAGCGCTTGTTCATAAAACCGTGCTGTTCACTTGGAATTGCCTTAAAAATGGTGGTGCATATGGTTCTGTAAACAGCCTTTTCAAATATTTTGCTAAATATATTTAAGATAGAAATAGGACGATAGTTTTCAACGCGGCCTCGTGAACCACTCTTGTGTATTGGGACAATTCTTGCTTCCTTCCATATCTCAGGAAAATCGCCAAATACATTGACGGATAATTTAAATATAATGCAAAGTGGTATTGATAAGGTTTTGGCACATTTTTTTATGAATCCCGGAGGAATATTGTCCGTGCCGGGACCTTTTTTATCGTCTATAGAATTTAGTAATTTTAAAACGGTACTTTCGGATATATTAAGTCTATGAACTGTTTCTTGTGTTTCCGGGTAAGAAAGCAAGAAATCGTCGTATGACGAAGCTGGCTTTTGGAACACGCTCTCAAAAAAATCGTTGAACCCTGTACATATTTCTGATTCATTTTTTAGAGTTCTGTTACCCCATGTGAGAGTGTTTGGGTAACCCGAATTCCCAGCTCGTAAAGATTTCAGATACGACCACAAATGTTTCCCATTTATATCCTCGTATTTGTGGTATCAATATTGTTATTGTATTGTACCTGAACAGTTTGTCCCGCGTCCCGGCCATCCTGTATGGTCACAGTACACGACTGCGTGTTGTGTACTTTTTCCATCAGTCTTTGTACCAATCGGACGGTTTTGAAGAAATCCTCCGCTTCGTCGTCAGTGAGGTCTTTGTTTCGCTCGGCCAATCTTATTGGCGCCACTAGCACGTGTCCCGGTATTACACATCTGAAACAAATGCAAAAATTATTAATATTACACTAATAACCATAATGGTTTATTGAGAAGTTTAAGTAATAAGGTGCGTTGCTGCTAAATATACCTTTAAATAATATTGTAAAGATTTGATAAAATTAGGATTTTGATCACTGATTTTCGCAATCACCGTGATCTTTTACAATAATTTTACTACCCAGCCTAGCTGGACGTCTCATGGCTGAAACGATGACCTGGCCTAGCTACAAGGACAAAAAAAACTGATTGCAATTTTAATTTCCTGCCATGGGTAAAATATTCCACTTTAACCATCGAGATACAATACCTATTGCACAATTGTACAAAAAAAACGAACCTAAATTCGGCGCACGGTACGAATTGCGCAGACTTTTTGATTAATTACAAGGCAACCACGATCCGACTACATCGCCGCGCAATACCATTGCCACGATGAGATAGCGGACAAGTTACGTTGAACACTAAGCAAGCGACATAACGTCTAAATTGAAGTAAATTTGGCATTGCGAACTATATAATTGATGTCTAGGTATGTACAACAACGCTCGGACAGTATTTGACTGTTTTCACTAAGATATTGTGACTATAGGTATTGTATTTCGATGACTTGAACACAAATTTTCATTTTCTTAACAGTCAATACCCAATATGTTTATTGCGATATTATATTTGCATGCAGATCTTAAATAGTATGTTTTACACATTTTATACCTTTTTGCCCGTGTAAGACTGACCTTAAATTAACAAAAGCGTAGCTCTTCTTAGATTTGTAGAAAACGCAACTTTCTGGAACTCGGACGTGTCCAAAAACGTTAGTTTTCGCGTCCGATTCCGGACTTTTGTTTCCGGATTCCGTACTTTTGTTTCCGGATTCCGTACTTTTGTTTCCGGATTCCGTACTTTTGTTTCCGGATTCCGTACTTTTGTTTCCGGATTCCGTACTTTTGTTTCCGGATTCGGGACTTTTGTTTCCGGACTCAGTACTTTTGTTTCCGGATTCTGGACTTTTATTTTCGATAATCAGATCCGTTTTTCCGGGCGTGTAGCTGCATGGAGTGTCCAAAGTAGAAGTCGAATGGATAGGTAGAAGATTTTTCTGAAGACTTAAAGTATAGAGAGAGTACACGTCTCTTCTGAAATAGAAAACAAGGGGTTGTCTGTAAAGTCAGTTTACGGAGGATAATTTTACGTGATAACGCTTAGGCCGATCGTGCCTCTCTATCGCTAGTTCCGCGCTCTCGCTTGCACGCGCGGCTCAGGCGGAGCGTGACAATTTTTCGTGAATGCAACCGGCATTCTTCGATTTATAAGACGTTATCACGTCAAAAATATAAATAGAATTATAGTCTCACTTATCGGATAAGAGTTGATTTTTCTGTACAAGTAACAGAATCTTTGTTGAAGAATCATCATCAGCCAGAAGAAGTCTACTGCTGAACATAGGCATCCCCCTTAGAACTCCACACTGAACGACAGCTTGCCATCTGCATCCACTGGATGCCAGCGACTCTCACAATGTCGTCGGTCCATCTAGTGGGAGGCATATCTACGCTGTGTCTTCCGGTTCGTGGTCTCCACTCAAGAACTTTTCTACCCCACCGGTTATCAGGTCTTCGAGCGATGTGGCCTGCCCATTGCCACTTCAACTCTGCATTCACTGGACGCCCGCGACTGGAAAGTAATCCTTTTCAGAAATGGGATTTAGAAAATAGCGCAAAATAATCCACGGCATTATTACCTCCTATGTTGAAAAACAGGCATATTTCTCCTAGCTTCTTTCAACCTTTCTTCACTGATCTCAGCGACTTTAAACACCGGCGAGATGTTCTCACAATCAACTAGCTCTTCGCCCCAAGGGTCTATGCAAATCGCGTGACCGTAGGACGAGCGCTTAGCGTTGTGGGAGCCCGACTGGGCCGCGGCGATGACGTAGCACTGGTTCTCTATAGCTCGAGATCTTGAAAAAAGAAATTGGTCGGTTAAAAAAAAAATGCATCATAAAATTGTTGGTATCTGGATTTTCGGGCATAAAACATCACTACTAATTTTATGGTGACATATTTTTACAGCAATTTGTTGTATTTATTATATTAGTAATTTTATAATATTATTCCTATTTTTACTAGGAAATCTATTTTAGTTTTAATAGTATGTGAGATAAATGTTAGTGGAATTTGTCCGTTTTTATTCTCAATAAATAATTTGAATTTGAATCACAACACATATAGTCACAATCGTGATATAACATTCACTTTTAAACAATCACTTTGCATTACAAATTTTAATTAATATTTGCGGAGCGGATATACTCGATGTTGCCGCGAGGACTGACGACGATGAATTATGGTCCTGCACTTGTCGTGTCAGCAAGTTAAAAAAAAAATTGGCGGGAATCCGATCTTCGTTGTAGAGTTTTGTTTATATACTTCCGTATAGCAATTTGTATTAACACAATCAGTTCATGTTTTTATTTTCAGTTTCCTTGTATTCGTAATGAAAAGCAGTGTTTACCTCGGGGTTAAATACTTATTTAGTCCCTCGAACTATTAGCGTGTCGGGACTAAATAAGTTACTTCCACCCCTAGGATAACAATGTACTATAAAACTTCAGTAGTTGGTGGTTCCGTACTAGGTCTGAAATAGGTTGACGGTGAACCCTAAACTAGGCACAAGGTCTGTTTCTTGGGGCTCGAGTGAGCGGTTACCAGATGTACATGATAATGTAAAGAACAACCAATGATTTGCGCAAACACTGTGTCATTTTAAAATAATTACCCGGCCTAGCTACAAAGACAAAAAAACTGTATGAAATTTGAATTTTCCGCCATAGGTGAAACGTACCACCTTAAGGCATGCTGGGCTTTTATACAAGTTGACGTGGTCAGTGTCTATGTCTGATAAATGTCTGTGTATCTAACGTTTAGTTTCACTCACCTAAGTAGAGCATGCCAATGCGCTTGCCCGGTGGGCACAGTAAACGCAGAAGGGAAGGTTAGTATCTCAGCGCCCAGTATACTTAGAGCTGTGCTTAGTTCGGGGAACCGCATGTCGTAACATATTGCCATACCTGAAAACAGTGTAACTGTAGAAGTTATTCTAGTAGGTTGTTCTTAGAAGAATGAGGTTATTGTACTAGCGACACGCCACCGACTCCGCATGGGTGTAACTGCTAGTCTGTGGAATGCCTGCCTGAATGGGTGTTCCCCGATGGTTACCATCTGGGTGTCTTCAAATCACGAGTGAATTGGTCTCTTCTAGGCACATATGTCACTTAATCAAATCTTACCAATTTTCCCTATTGGTGTCTCAACGGGAGTGACGACGTGACTCCCCGGGTGACAGAAGTCGCTTTCTTTCAACCTGATGTTCTTCTCCGGTATTTCCAAGTCAAATAAATGTAGTTTCCTATATGTTTGCACTATTTCACCCTTATTGTTTATTATTAGGTGGGTGTTGTACATTTTTGAAGGGTTTGATTCGTCCTAAAAGAAAAATATTTAATTTATCTATTTGTAGCAAACTATCAAATGGCTGTATAAAGTAATGCTTTTTCTTCAATTCAAATTGTATGTACTTTTTAATGAATATTTACTTAGTTATAACAAAAAATTAACTCTCTTTTCAGGTTTCCGTACCCAAAAGGTAAAAACGGGACCCTATTACTAAGCCTACATCGTCTGTCCGTCTGTCTGTCTTTCCGTCCTACCTACGGCTGTATCTTTCGAACCGTAATAGATAGTCGGTTGAAATTTTCACAGAATATGTAATGTTACGACGGATTAGCTAACAAATAATAAAAAACTCAAAAAGTAAAAACGAAAGGGGGGGTCTCCATACAACAAACGTATGTTTTAACGTATTATTGTATTTGCTCTAATGTGAAAACGTTAATATGTACAAGCGTCAAACTTGGCATGATTATAGTACACACTCTAAAGTATAACAACAAATAATAAATAATGGCCAAGTGCGAGTCGGTAACCAATTTCTGTTCATTACCAAGCTATAACTGGTGATTGGGTTATTTGGATGACCTCATTTTTTTCAACATTTTTTTTTTTTTCATTTTTTTTTTTTTATTTTTTTTTTTCTTCATTTTTTTTACCTTACCACGGTAAATATCCCGTAAATAATCATATAACTTTAGTGAACAACCGTGATAGTTTAAAACAGTGTCTCATTTTTTTCGTTGCAGGTTACATATGAAACGAACCTTTTCATGTACTCCGCCCATCGACAGCCACACATTGTGTTGCGCCGCCAGTTCCCTATATTTACTAACAGTCTCACCGCCTACTATTGGCTCGGCGGAAGCGACTATATCTTTCTTGTTCTCTCCTATATAGTCGCAAGCTTCGGGGAAGAATATCATCTGAAATGGAACATATTGACGTGACAACATCTAATAAATCGATGAACGCCGGCCGCACGCACGAAAAAGGATGACGCATTGTCCCGTTACGCTCATTGTCCCGTTACGCTCATTGTCCCGTTACGCTCATTGTATCGTTACGATCTGAGCGAGAGCTACACGAGCGAGCGAAAGGCAAGATCGTTGTCACGTTAAACTATCGTTCGTAAACCGACTTTACAGAGAACCAATTTTTTTTATTATTATAATTTTTTGTGCATGGCTTTGATTATGATATTTTATGACATCTTACTATTATAATAATTATTTTTTAAATGCTATTAATTATTTTATTTTGATATAGCTATAAATTAATTGTTTTTTTCTTGATTTGTATAAGTATTGTTATTAAAAAGTAATTACGAGTACGTGCTCAGTTAATTATTTATAATAATCATTATATTAAGTTCATTTCTAACCTGTATTTGACATGTATCTTTCTGTTTTTAATAAAGTAACTATGAACTTATGAAAAAGTATTATTTATTATTATTTATTTTTTATTTCAATTAGTACCGCATAACACGAATTACACTAATGACAATTTGTATTACAATAACGAATTACTTAAATAATATGAATTTATAAACAAAAACTACATAATCATATAAAACACACTAAAATTATAAAAATTAAAAAACAAAAAGAAGAATACATAAATGTCACATAAATTAAAGGTCCGTTAAAATAATGCTAACTAAGTATAATTATCATCTAGTCTAGAGTTTAGTACTATCGCATGTGCCAAACTCGGAAGGAAACAACCTGTCTGTGAGTTGGCACATGACGTTAGTTATAATAGGGTTGTGTCCATTTTTTTGTTCTTATGATTTTTGGAATTTTGTATGTTTGGGACATCTACTGGGCGTACCAATATACAATTTTAAAGTCTTTAGGGCAGACGGACAGACAACCAGACGGCCAGACAAGCTGCCGAACAGGTGGGCAGATGAACAGAGGGACAAATGAGCTGACGGGCAGATGGACAGATGAGCTGACAGATGGACAGATGGCCAGACGGATGGACAGACAGACATTGTAGGCTCAGTAATAGGGTTCCGTTTTTACCCTTTGGATACGAAACCCTAAAAATCAGCTGTTCCATAGAAAATGGTCAATGAAATTCGACAAAATGAATGGAACAGCTGATATATTTTTCGCAATTTCTGGGTTGGTCCCATAGGAAAAGTTGTTCATAATGCATAAAGGTGTGATGGTGTGATGTGAGGTAAGATGGTGTCATAAAGCATAAGCAACCGGGATATTTATATGATAAATTATCGTGGAAGTCAAGATCCCATATGACCCGTTAATGTTCAACGCAGCTCATAACAGAGCTCATAACGCAGCTCATAACAGAGCAGCATAGCTCAGCTGCCTTCAGAGGCAGCTGAGCTATGCTGCGACCAAGTGTTGCAACAACATCCCGCCTCCGATAAGGAATCTGCAAAGTATCTATGGTTTTAAAGCAAAACTCAAAGAGTTTTTTATGAACATCAAAAAAGTGAAGAGCTTTTAAGGAACGACGCCAGCGCAATTTAAACATGATATAAAATAAAAATAATTGACAATATTTATAATTTTACATTGCATTCTGCTTCAATCTTATATATACAAGTTTTATTAGTGGTTTATTTAATATGTTTTATGTTTAGGTTTTGAGTAGGTATTTATAAAATTGCTTTCGTGTTTGTATGTGTATATACTCATTGGTAATATAGTATTTTAGCAACGCACACCTGCTGTCTGACGTTCGTGACGTCACCTGTCGATTCCCACGGAAGACCAGTGCTGGTTGTTTACAACCAGCAATACGCTGAGTTGGGATCGGAAACGATTACTTCGTTGTTTTAATTTTATTCGTGATGTCTGTAAATTTTGTTTCTGTCATAAATAAATATTTTTCTTTCTTTCTTTCTTTCTTAATAATGAGTACAATGACCTCCTTTCAGCTTAGTACAGTCTATATGCGACTCTGTAGAGTGATTACATAACTTACCTCAACATTTTCTTTAGCAGCATCTCTTATCAGTTTGCTAACAACCTCTAAGTTGGCAAGTTTCTCCGACACCGATGTCATCTGACACACAGCTACCCTTTTATTCATCATGCTAGTCCGACTGAGTTGTCTTGTGTGAACTTGAGTTATATGTCTTAGTAGGTGGAGACCCCAGTGCTGGAACAGTGATGTAGATTTGACGAGCCCATTTTTAGAAAGCAATTTAAATATGGGAGTTTTGGTGCCAATGTGAAAAAATTTTATCCCATTCAGTGAGGTGTAATAGTAGAGACGTTATAGGCGAACGGCACAGCTTTAAAATCTGACTAAACGCAGCATATACCATAAAATAGTATAGCTTACCTACGCATGTATATGTGCATTTTGTGAAATAAGGGAAAGGATATGAAAGACTTATTACGCTATATCTGTTGTTAGAAAGAGACAAAAATACAATTAGTAATAATAAATCCTTTTTATAAAATTTATTACGATAAATATAATCTACAACTTATCGATAAAACTACTATGTACGACTAAAATATTATATATACAAAAAATAAATTGTATATATTTGTTGTTGTGACACTCTGAGTGCGTGACTGAGAGATGGCTGAACGAAGCCATGTCTCAGTCACGCAACCAGCCTTGCATTCGTCTAGTCAATATGGTGCGGGCACAACCTATCTACAGGTAAAAATATCTTAGGTCCCATTGTATATTTATCTTATTTTTTTTTTATTGTGTACCTATTTTCAAGTTTAAATCATTATAAAAAAAATGCAATGTATGTGGTATACTACTTACCAGAAGGAATATCTAGGTAGTATCTAATACCGATAAAACAGATATAATCCACCGCAAATCTTAAAATTATCCTTATTTTTATGGTGATAAAAATCACAAATTAATCTACAATATGGGTTATTGTGTTTTTAGAATTTTTCGTCAGTGAAATAGAACAAACAGCTAATAAAACTGATAAGAATCGAGATAAATACGAAAATAAATAGTAATCTAACCTTTCACGTTAGAAAGCCGCTTCTCTCGAAGGAAGATGCTTTCATTCCACTTACCCGCATTATAATTAAGTAATCACGGCAAATGTTCATCAACTGTATTTTATTTTAATTTTATTGATTAAATTCATGAATTTTTATTCACGATTCCTAATTTTCGCAAAACAAAACGAATTTACGAAAATGATTTCGTCTTGACATTGACATGACATGACAATATGAAAAATATGACAATGACCATAATGTTCTCTATGACAATGACAATATTACATGTTCTATTTATTTACCGGGAGCACAGACCGGGAGCCATCCGGGAGCTCACCATATTTTCAAAAATCTTTCAGATCGCCTGGATAATGCGACGCGTGACCAAAATGCTGGCATGTTTCTGGCTCAACGCATAAGCATTGCCATTCAATGTGGTAATGCCGCCAGCATGCTGGATGCTACCAACTGAGACATTCAACGTTCAGTCTGTTTTTGCGGTGTTAGTATTCGCTTGTATTTTGTTTAGTTTAACACGACGATCAAACTGAACGCACCCCTTGATATTCCCACTGAAGAACTCTGTTAGCGGCAAGGACATTACCGTATTGGGTATAAAACGTCCTTGGTTAGCGGTTATATTATATTTGGCTCTACATGGACTTTGTTTACCCTTTGGGGTATAATGCCTGCCCCTTTTTTGCTTTTCCGTTTGGGAATATTAAAAAAACTGTTTTTGAACGCACAAATTGGTCTAGAAAAATCGCTGTCATCTCAGCTGTCAGTCAATCAAAGAGTAGGTACTTTTTGAACTGAAATATCAAATATGTCAAAGTCAATTGGCGACTGGTGAGGATTTGGGCAGGCGAACGAAAAAGAAGTTTCGCTTTTAGTTTCGTTACGAAAATAATTATTTTCGGCCTCTCGAGATTTCGCATTAACGTTGTTTATAGCTAGTATAACAAAGAAGAAGATGACCGACACAAAAGAATCCACACCGGCTGAAGTGAGTACTGATCTCTTGAAAATAAAATTACGGCTTTAAGTCAAAATAATAATTGGTATTCCTTATCAAAATTTGGGAATAACTACTTCCTGGTTCCTTTCTGTCTCGTAACGTTTTAGGCATACCTTGATCTCGTATTTAGTCATGGTATATTTAACTCTAGCGCTAGTTGCGGCGTACAGGCGGCTGTGGAACAGTCAATTATTCCCGGTTTTTCGTAGGATTTTGGAAAGTTGTACCTCATTCACTAAAGTTTAGAACATTCTAGGCGTAACGCTGTGCGGACGCGTGATGTCCACGGCCACTTGTAAGCCGCGACGCCGCCGTCATGACTTCAGTATTTGTTGGCCCTAGAGCCAAATGTTTAGAACAAAATATTAACAAAACATTGCGGTATCCTGCGACTTTTTAAACAAAAATTCTGTAAGTTTATATTAGACATTAGATCGTTTTGTTAAAATTAATTGGAACGAGGAATGCACACGCAATATTCCTGAAGTTATTTAAATAATTCAGCTTAAAATAGGTTCTCACATAAATATGCATAAGCAAAGAGACCAAGACATCGGTAATGGTCGAGAGCAATAGTTAAATAAACATTCCCTTCTCCCTGTAGGTGAACACGGGGATGTTATCCAGTCCATTTGGATAACTTGTTAGCATTGATGTAAGTAAATAGATACGGGACGAACTTCTTGACGTGGACCGCACAATATAGGCTCCGGGGCACAATCCACTTCAGTCACAATCGAACTGGCGTTTTGATAGCACGTGAATTACTTGTCAAAATTGTGTGAAATAAAGCAGCAAAAATTACTTCCTGCGTTTTGACAAGGTGCACCAACAGTTCGAAGACAAAAAACAAGTATCACGGCATTACTTTTCACTCGTAAATACTTAAAAACAATTGACTTAATTTTCTTTAAATGTCACTTCTATGGTGTCCAATGGAGCGTTGGAGTTGACGTTTACAGTGTAGACGTCAACGTCGCCGCTGACTCGAGCCGAAACAGAGCCATATTTATTGGGTACAATGTTTAAATGTCACGCGTCTTCCCCCTTTTTAAAACAGTCATTGCTTGTTAGTGTGTTTTTGTTTATCAAAATTTAAACAATAAGTTAACGTTCCCATTTTGTCAGAAAAATGTATTAGGCCCAAATTTAAAAAAATAATAGTTAGAGCTTCGCTGTAATAGCCCAAAAAACGATTTATGATTTGCTTGCGTTTGAACGCCAACTCGCCTGATATTGCAATGATACGGTCTACGATGCAGCATGCTTGCTTTGAAGAAACAGATTCACTCGTGATTTGAAGACATCCAGAATGTAACTATCAGGGAACACCCATTCAGGCAATGCATTCCACAGAATAGCAGTTCGCAGAATAAAAGTGAAATCAAAGAGCTTCGTACAGACTTTCGGAATATCAACCATAAAGCGGTGACGATTTTTCGTCCCCACTCAGGCAGTTCTGATAGAAAACTGAGCTGGAGGAAATACACATTCCTATTATTTATCTCTTTCAGGCATCGAAACCTAAAATTAAACATGACTGGTATCAGACCGAGGCTCAAGTTGTCATCACAATTTTACTTAAGAACGCACCAAGTGATAAAGTTAAAATCGAGTATGGAGCAAAAAGTGTAAGTATATAGTCTTGAGATTTTTTATACCATTGGTGGCAAACACCTAACAATTGACAATGGGGATTGCCCAAGTATTCTGACCTTATACTTTAATGTTATTTTCTAAAAATATAAACTATTTTATGATACTAATTTGAATAAATTTGTTATCCTTAGGCTAGTTATTAAAAAAAAAAATTTTTTTTTTTTTTTTTAAATGTAATGAAGTCACCCTCGGCGTTATATTTATAGTTCGTGTAGATGTCTGTACAAAAAAAACTTACTTCTGTCAAATTTTCACCTGATGTCATTAGTTGCACTGTGGTTTGGCTTTTTTGTTTGTTTGTGTAACGGCTAAGATGAATTTCAACATAACGCCAATGCTGACATCATTCAAGAGTAAATGAAACTCAATCATGTTTAATCAAAAACATTTGTCAATAGCGCTTATTTCTAAATAAAAATTTATGTGTAGTGATCAGCAAGTCTATTGTGCGAAATGATTTTGTAATTACAATTTTTAGTATATATATATAAGTTACAATCTAAAAAAAAAAAAAACAATCCCCATTATTGATGTGACAATTGTATTCATTCCAGCTCTCTCTATCTAGCCCTATACCAAACTCTGATTCTGAATACAGCCTAGAGCTGGAACTGGCGCATGAGATTGAGCCGTCGATGTGCACATTTGTCGTGTCTCCGTCAAAGATTGAAGTTAAACTGAGGAAGAAAGAGGGGCTCAGGTGGGCGCAGTTGGAGGGAGAATCTGGTGGGGAGATGGTTAAGGCTATTCCACAAGGTAAGACATATGACTAGGGTTTGGGAAGTCTAGACATTTTTGTTAGGCACTTGGGGACCGTCCATTAATCAAGTGATGTTTTTTTTAGCATTTTTAACCCTCCCCAGTTCCAGTCAGTTCCCTCGAGTTAGTATTTTTTTTTGACTCACTCTTTGACTCTCAGAGCACGAGTCCTACTCGCACTTGTCTGCTTTTTTTATTCTATAAGTTCAAATGAGCAGACTGGCTGCCTTATGGTAAGTAGTCACCATCAGCTATGAATACTTGTAACACCAGAGGCATTTAAAGTGACCAACTTACCTAACAAAGTTTTCACTACAAAAAGTACTAGGACACAAAACATCCCAGGCTTAATGTGCCGGGACTTCGAGACTTCTAAATAAACAGAAAGTAAATGTTTGGCGAGATGTATAAATAAAATTACCATTTTAGTAGTGATCAGTATTTATTGAAGTGAAAAAAATATGTATTTTAGGTCTATGACCTTAGGTTGCCAGTGTACCAATATTTTAACAAAAATATAATCTTTACTAATATTATAAAAAGGAAAGATTTGATTGTTTGTTTGTTTGCATTGAATAGGCTCGGAAACTACTGACCAATTTGAAAAATTATTTCACTATTGGGAAGCTACACTATCCCCGGGTGACATAGGCTATATATCTATACCCGTGCGAAGCTGGGGCGGGCCGCTGGTTGTATATAAAACCGAATTTAATACAATTCCGCTAACATATTTTTATACTTGTTTTGCAGCTGTCATAGATGCATCAGGGCCTCTGCTGCCGCAGGAACCACCAAAGCTGTTTAGGAAAGACTGGGACAAAATAGAGAAAGATATAAAAAAATCGGTAAGTAAAACATATAGATGAACTTTTCACCCCCTCTTTAACGCCTACTTTGACATAACATTTGGTCATGGACGTTTGGCAAATATAGGGGGGGCGTCGGATGTATAATAGTATCTCCAAATACTTTTAATCCTCCTTAAAATTAGCATTCAGCTAGTCCGTGTTAAGTCGAGGTTTTCCCACTTTTAAGCAACGCTTATTACTACAGATGACCATAATCCTTGGTTTATAGTATTAAAGTCTCATTTAGCGGAGCAAAATCATGGCGCTTACACACAGTCGTGCGTGTCGCTACTTCTATTTTTGGGGTTTTTCTCATATTTTTCGAAAGTATAGCTGTAATGTAAAATTTACTTCACCGGTTTCCTTCATAATTATGAAATCTATGTATCAAGATATCGCAGACATAATTTAATAAATAGATAATTGAATGAATCCAATAAAACAGGGACATAGCCCACCGGATTAGTAAGTTGAAATGGCAGTGGGCAGGGCACATATCACGCAGAACAGATGGCCGATGGGGCCGAAAGGTTCTGGAATGGAGACCACGGACTGGTAAGCGCAGCGTAGGACGTCCACCAACAAGATGGACAGACGACCTAAAAGAGACCGCAGGGTAACGCTGGATGCAGGCCGCTTCCAACCGGCCCTTTTGGAGATCGATGGGGGAGGCCTATGTCCAGCAGTGGACGTCCTACGGCTGAAATGATGATGATGATGATGAATAAAACAGGGATAAAAGCTCAAATCAGTGCTACTTTGGTATATTTTTCTATCGAGCGAAATGTGCTTAATCGTGTTTCAGTCTCATGGGGTTCCTAGATAAAACATTCAATTTTGTTATGACACCGTTTTGATAATTTTAAGCTAACCATGGAGGTATGCACACCTAATCTAGAAGGACCATAATTGCTAAAAGTAGGAAAAGAGCGTCTTAAATAGATATATGCAACTAATATAGCTATATAACTAGCATAGGAGTCAGAGATACACCTAGCTTGTATATATGTTATTAAGAGACAAATAATTATTTTTGTATTTGTAATATTTAAAAAACTAATAATTGTCGTGAATGTACAATTCTTTTAATGTACAGGGCCAAAAAAAAAGATCCTTTCAGCTCAATCGGTTGAGGATAACTGTTTTAAAATTCAGCAAGATTTGTGTCAAACTAACAAGGCAAGTTAAATAAAAACTTGTTAAAACCATTCTAGATAAACAACGAACAATGGAATATGTTAATATGTTATGGACATCGAGATACAATTCCTATAGAGTCGCAATCTCTCAGTGAAAACAGTCCTCAGACCAAATAAAAATAATTTGCTCTAATTTGAGCGTTATTGTACATACATTGTATCAATTGTATACTTCACAATGCCACATTTACTCCAATTTAGACGTTATGTCGCTTGTATAGTGTTCAACGTTAGTTGTCCGCTGTCATCGTATAGTGTTAACACACGTATGGATTTGGTTGACGTTGGTTGACAACCAACGGGAGTGAAAGAGTGAGAACATCATATTTCCCTCTCTTTCTCTCCCGTTGGTCAGACGGCGGTTGAGGTCAACCAAATCCAAACGTGTGTTAACACTAGTAGCTCTGGCATCGCGCGGCGTTGTAGTCGGATCGCGGTTACCTTGTAACTTACCAAAAAGTCTGCGCGATTCGTAGCGTGCGCCGAGTTTTGGTTCGGACATTTTTTGGCACGATTGTGACTCTATCATATGTGTATTGTGTCTCGATGGTTATGGAATATGTTTTCAGGAAGAGGAAGAAAAGCCTGAAGGGGAGGCGGCGCTCAACGCTCTCTTCCAAAAGATATACGGCGAGGGATCCGACGAGGTGCGACGCGCCATGAACAAAAGCTTTGTAAGTATTACCACAGTATAATAAAACCGGTCAAGTGCGAGTCGGGCTCGCGCACTAAGGGTTCTGTACCACCACATAATACAATATCGAAATTATCTATACTATAATACTATACTATAATAATATTATAAAGAGGAAAGATTTGATTGTTTGTTTGCATTGAATAGGCTCCGAAACTACTGAACCGATTTGAAAAATTCTTTCACTGTTGGGAAGCTACACTATACGCGGGTGACATAGGCTATATTATATATTCAAAAAAAATAGGGATCCTCACTAAAACTCCAATAATGTAACCCAAGGTGTAAGAAAATAAGATTTTCAATTTTGACTTTGCGTGTTTGACATTTCTAAGACAGGACAACGTCTGTCAGGTCAGCTAGTAATAATATTATAAAGAGGAAAGATTTGATTGTTTGTTTGTTTGTTTGCATTGAATAGGTTCCGAAACTACTGAACCGATTTGAAAAATTCTTTCACTGTTGGAAGCTACACTATACGCGGGTGACATAGGCTATATTATATATTCAAAAAAAATAGGGATCCTCACTAAAACTCCAATAATGTGACCCAAGGTGTAAAAAATAAGATTTGTAATTTTAACTTTGCGTGTTTGACAGTTCTAAGACAGGACAACGTCTGTCAGGTCAGCTAGTCAGTTATAACTTGGTAATGAACAGAAATTTATTGCCGACTCACACTTGGACATTATATATTATTTGTTATTATATTTTAGAGTGTGTACTATAATCATGCCAAGTTTGACGCTTGTACGTATTACTGTTTTTACATTAGACCTAATACAAAAATACGTTTGTTGTATGGGTACCCCCCTTTCGTTATTATTTGTTAGTTAATCCGCCGTAATGTTCTGTGAAAATTTCAACTGGCTATCTATTATTGTTGGAAAGATACAACCATTAATAGGTAGAACAGACAGACATCGTAATGCTTAGTAATAGGGTCCCGTTTTTACCCTTTGGGTACGGAACCCTAAAAATCAAATCAATCTTCAAATCTTTGCTTCATTCGGCCAATTATCTGGCAGTCAAACTATACACCTCTATCTTTCCTGCAGGTGGAGTCCGGAGGTACAGTCCTGAGCACAAACTGGAACCAAGTGGGACAAGATAAGGTGGACGTGAAGCCACCAGACGGCGTTGAGTTCAAGAAATGGGACTCTTAAATAACTTGCTCTGGATATACAGGGTTACTGCTAATCAGTTAGCATCCTTTTAAGGAGGCCTCAGTACATCAAAACAAAACACTTTTGTACATCGACTTCGAAATTCGGGAAAAAAAAACAGCCGTACCATACAAAAAAAAAAGTGTGTACAGAAGTGAAAACTTCATTATGTTTGACTATATATCTATCTCCCTTAGCCGACTCGAGCCGACTTTACCCGAACGAGTATTTGAGCGTGATGGATACGCGAGTTCATTGCATTTTCCCCATAACAAAAAGTACCCAACGCGCTTAAAGAAGTTTTCACTTCAATATATGAAACAGCTGTTTTTTTTCGCGAATTTTTAATTCAAATAACAATAGTATATTATACAATTAGTGAATAAAGGACGGATTTAAAGCGAGAGCCATAGATGAATCCCTAGCAAGGGAAGGATTGTAACGACTGAATCTCAACCGTAGGGATTCAAGTGTTAGAATCCTGAGCGACTCGAGTGATTCATTGCCCTCGATATAAATTCGTTTAATTCAATAGTCGCATACTATAATTTATACCATATCTATGAGAAAAAGAAAGATTTAATGAAGTATCCATAGGCGACGGTGCCTGCTTACCATCAGGCAGCCCGTCTGCTTGTTTGCAGGCATATATTTTTTTTGTTAAATTAATTAAAAGTGAGGTTGAATATATTGGTGTTCTAAATTCAAACTCCAAAATAGTGATTAAAAGTGCTTTTTATTCGCCGTTTTCAGTGAATAAAGTAAGCTTTTTAGAGAGGAAATGGTATAATGGTTTGCTTTGAGATATTGAAGCCGCCCTTAAGAGGATGCTAATTAATTACCAGTAACCCTGTATAACTGATGTCCTAGTTGGCTAACGCTCGCACGAAACCGCATCATTCATAAATGAACTGTTTGAACATACCACAGGGGCCATACCATCACCTGTTTTAAGCAATCCAGCAGTGCAAGGTACTTGCACTGCAGTTTAGGTGCGTTTGTTGCCCGTTGGAACACGAAACAAACCTGTTATTTTCTCGGTGGTCCACGAACGTACCACGATTGGTAGGACCACGGACAAGTCTTATTTCCGTAGTCCAACTGCGTGGTTTTACTAGTAGGACCTCGGGTATTTTTTCACCGTTGGTCCTATTGGTCCTATAGGACCTTGCGAAAAGTTACGCGACCGCGAACCGTATCTCAGCGCGCTTAGGTCGTTCGCATGATTTTCCGCAATCACCTGAACTGAATCACCTACTTAAAATAGGTACGGCCCAGACTTTTACTTGGATAGACCCGTGGGTTCCTCAAGTATGAAAACCGAGCGTGCCGCATTTTTTACCTACGATGGCGTCACGAGAGCAATTTAGTGGTAGTTGTCAATTCGCACGGTCAACGGCTTTCGAGTTTTTACAATGTACTATGGCGCATATTTTTTTTTACAACAGCTTGTTTTAGTTTATATTTAAGATAGCGTTAGTCTTCTGTTTTTTTATGTGTATCGTCTATTGACGCGCTTTGGCAGTAAAACCGACTCGTATGCCGTGACGGTAAACGACATGACAGTCTTATGCCGTCATGTTTCACATCTGCCGGGCGCATCGACAAGGCCAACAAAAACAGATAAGTAATCAATTAAAGAATATATACGAATAAGAATATATCTCAAGACCAAAAGCAAGAAAGTATATACATATGTACAATAATATTAACTACTTTAGAAAAACGGCCATTAACAGGTCTATATTAATGGTAACAATGTCGAAATAATCACCAACTATACAAAATAAGCGCTAAAATATCAAAGTTTCATTAAGTTTGAAAACTAGTTCACATTTTTTTTTTATTTACCTTCTACTTACTTCCGAGACGGAAATTGAACTGAATTACGCGGCGTGCTATTTCCTATTGATCATATTGGAGCATTGATCCTATTAAAACATACAACAGACATGTAAAGTAGGTGAACCGCGGTGTCTATCTTGGTAAAGGTTTGTGGGTTTAATGCCAAGAAATGTATTTATATGGTGCTGAACTGAGATTTGAGATGAATTAAACGTTTATTAATAAAAATATTTTCATGTTTTTTATTTACAGAAAATGAGGGTGGGTACTTTAGAATATGGCCAAAGGAACACCATCACAATACAAATTTTATTATTCAAGGCTCTAAGAGGGTCTACATGATTTTGTAAAGAATAATAACCAATTTGCGCAAACATCATGACCGTTTACAATAATTACCCGCCCTAGCTACAAGGACAAGAAAACTGTTTGAAATTTGAATTACCCGCTATACGTGAAACGAACCACCAACCACCTTAAATCATTGTCAGGGGGTCTCACAGGGGGGTCTAGACAAGAGCCACACACTGTTAGCGTTCACGCCTGCGGAAAAATGAAATTGTATGTAAATGACATTAGCTTCAGATAATTTATCTCATGCTAATGTCATTGTCAATGTCATTTTCAATTATTGTATACGATCATGATGTTTGCGCAAATTGATTATTATTCTTTACAAAATCATGTATCTCTAATTATCTCTAACTTTAACTATATATCTCTAATGCACATTATTAGAGACGGCGGGGCGGGGCGGCCCGCCCCGGATTCGCACGGGCATTTAACAAAAAAAATGTATTTTTTTACACCTTGGGTTTCATTATTGGAGTTTAAGTAAGGATCATCATTAAAAAAAAAAATATATTATAGCCTATGTCACCCGGGGATAGTGTAGCTTCCCAACAGTGAAAGAATTTTTCAAATCGGTTCATTAGTTTCGGAGCCTATTCAATGCAAACAAACAATCAAATCTTTCCTCTTTATAATATTAGTATAGACTAGAAATCACACGTTACAACTAAGTATTGCTAATTCACACTTGTTATTGCTTATAAATACTATACTATAGTTACATAACTACTGTGGTTGACTGGCGTTTGATATGCAAATAAACCGGCCAAGTGCGAGTCGGGCTCGCGCACTGAGGGTGCCATACTACCACAAAACAATAATTATCAACAAAAAACCGACATCAAAATTAGTAAAAATTAATGTAATGATAAGGAGGTCATCCAGGTAAGGAATTGCCAGTTCTAACTTGGTAATGAACAGAAATTTGTCACGGACTCGCACTTGGCCATTATATATTATTATACATTAGAGTGTGTACTATAATCATGCCAAGTTTGACGCTTGTACGTATTACAGGTTTTACATTAGAGCTAATACAAAAATATGTAAAAAAATAAGTTTGTTGTATGGGACTCCCCTCCCCCTTTTTCAAAAAACTTTATTATTCTTTTTTGTTTCTTTTCTTTTACATATTCTGTGAAAATTACAACTGGCTATCTATTACGGTTCGAAAAATACAGCCGTTTAAAAGTAGGACAGACGAACGGATAGACATGTCTGTCTATCCGGCATCGTAGGCTTAGCAATAGGGTCCCGTTTCTATCATTTGGGTACGGAACCCTTAACAGCAAACGTTTTCACACAAAATAGATCCTGCAAAACTCGAAAGGCGTACAATTGTATCATTAGCCAAAGTGACTCGAAGGACCAAAATCCGAAACCGACTAACTGGAAGTAAATTATGTTAGTTGGCCAACTTAAACGCGTAAATACTCTATGTAACGCGTTTGAGTTAGTAATAACCTACATATTTTCTCATATGTAAATGGAATCACCGATGGAATCGAAATGACACCACATTTTACTAACTTTGAAGTCGGGTTTTAAATTAGTAATTATTGTATGTGTGGTGACACGGAACCCTCAGTGCGCGAGCCCGACTCGCACTTGGTAGGTTTTATTTAAAGTCAGTTCAAAATGCGCTAGCTTGACTGTAAGTGCATCTGTAATGTGAACGATGCTTAATTCATAGCGCGCTAAACATACAATGGGGGCTGTCTTCTAGCGTTCTAACTTAAATTACCAATATTCTAACTTCGACCAAAATAAAACGAATGGACGGGCCATAACCATTGAACTTGCTCAGTAAAAACGAGTCAAAACCGTCGGACATATACTTCAACACCTAATTATAACCAAGTACAGTAATACAAAACATTCATAGCGGTTTTTTGTTGTGTATTTACACTTCGGGAAAGCACACGAAGGCATAATTTTGTCAGATGTTTCGTTATTATGTAACAATAGACTCGTGTTGCACTTCCTACGGCTAGAGACCGACTGAAACAAAGTAAGCGGTGGCGCTCATTTTGTAATCTTCAAAAACGCGCTTCTTCTGGGCCAGTCCATTCATTTTATTTTAGTCGAAGTATTCTAAGTCGGTTTCTAAGTATTAACGCCGTTCCTAAGCGCAGCTGCAGTAAACAAGTTGACCGTAGCTTCGCTTGGTTTGTAATTTTGCTCCCTGCCTTCGTGGATGGTGGATATTTCACCAGAACTGTGGTGGAGACCGTTCCTTACTGGAGGAACTTTCTTACCGTTGATGTAAGTAGCAGATAGGGGGTCCGGCGTGTCTGTAAAAAATACAATAACATTATACGACTCAATTGTACCTGCATTACTACCAAAGATCGACAACTTATGGGAGAAGGTGAAAATGTGGGCTGAGGCGTAGCTGAGGCCACCAGACAACACAGAAACAGAAACATTGGGACAGCTGTATTTCTGGAAAAGTGGTTCTTTAAAAAAAATAAGACCTTCCAGGAAGTCCAGTTTGAGTTATGGCTGTCATTGATATAGACACCCCCATATTCATAGACGTAAATAAAGGTAAAACACTGTTTTAAACTATCACGGTTGTTCACTAAAGTTATATGATTATTTACGGGATATTTACCGTGGTAAGGTTGTGGAATGAGCTCCCGATATTTCGGTGCAGTTACATGCACCATGTTCACGGGAAGACTGAAGAATGCGGGTGGTTGGTCGAACAGTTAAAAAGTTAGGTGCAGACATAACGATCTACCCTCTCCCGTAAATAATCAGTTATAATTTAGTAAATAAAGGTACCTCGAATCCTCACGTCACCCTTAAGTGGTGTTTTAGCATAATAAAAAAATCGACCAAGTGCGAGTCGGGCTCGCGCACTAATTCTCAGTTTTGTCAATGTTTGAGCAGCATTTTAAGCATAAGCGAAAAGTTTACAAATTAATAGGTTTGTTAAGGTGGTACGTTTCACCAAGGAAGATAGACTAAGAGGAAAGACAATAGCGGAACATTAGAGCGTAGTTCGGAAATTTGCCTAAAAACGGTATTAACTTAGATGGCGCCGCAATATGAGCGTGATATAGGTTGTCTCGAACTTCCGTTAGCGCTGCAGTCAGATAATGTACGAAAGGGTTCTACCAATTACCGTAGCGCTAGTATCGCGGTCAAGTTTATCAGCCAATTCAAATAATTTTTTCAGTATGTGTAATGTATTTAGTTATATTCATCGCTAAGCTTGTTATTTGTAATAAATTAAACATTAGGAATGATGCCCATTCCCGCCATATGTGAAACGTACCACCTAAACTGACTATTATTAGTTTTTTTTTTTCTAAACTTTCACGATTTGTACACATGTTTAAATGAGTCAGCTCGTGACCACGGCCATTGTAACATGGTCGAAACGTCGAGCGAAACGTACATATTTTTACCTAAATTAAATAATACTTGATAAGTCCCGATAAACATTTAAAAGATGACTCTTATTAGTTACTTTTCTACTTACCTTCTTCGTCCAAATTCGTCGTAGTTCTCATCATACTGACGACACAAGGGCCTTTCGCCAACGACCAAGAAGGCACCGGCACATCCCTCCGTATAGGCTCTAATAACGTCCTCCTAGACCTCACTATACTAGGCAAATCACTCTTTTTAACCTCTCCATTTTCTACCAAATTCTCCCCATTTGGTAGAATATTTTTCTCCATTGGCAACCTTTCGTTCAACGGCAACGGTAGTTTATTGGTGATAGGCATCTTCGTTTCTTTTTTATTAGATTCTATTTTCGAAATTTGAGATTCAACTGTGAATATGTCTTTATCGTTAGGTATTGTAGGTCGAATATCGTCTGAGTGGTTAGTTTCGGTGCTATCTTGTTGGGCTAGACGAGCTCTAGGCGAAATTGAGTCTAATCGCTTTGAGATACCGTTCAGTTTTGGAGTTTCGTTTTCTAAAGACAGCGGGGGTGCTGTGGCCATGTATTCTCGGTACATGTTGCCGATTAGCTCTTCTGTACGTCTGTGAATAATAAACAGCTGTTACAAGTGATGCCATCTTCTCAATCTGGGGTAATATTTTACCCTAGATTTAGGGTAGAATAAGAAAATCTTTGTCGCATAACTAACAGTACGTTTAGTCCCAGATTTGATAGTTTTCGAAAACTTTTTTCGTTTACGTATTGTTCCATACATTTTAGTAAAGCGCCTCTATCGGAAACGTGGAGGAACTAAAATCGGTAGTAATCGGCGGTATAGATTGCTTCACTCTAATACGAAAAAAGTTTTGGAATACCTTTCAGTCCAGCAATGTATGGAACAATAAGTAAACGAAAAAAGTTTTCGAAAACTATCAAATCTGGGACTAAGCGTACATGGTATTTTTGGGGTATGAATTTGATTCGTACATTCTAAGAAAAATAATAATAACTATTATAGGCTAAATTAAACTTAAATTGAGACATAAATCGGTCGAAATAAACGGGTTAACGAAAGGGGGGGTCTTCATACAACAAACGTATTTTTGTATTAGCTATAATGTAAAAACGGTAATACGTACAAGCGTCAAACCTGGCATGATTATAGTACACACTCTAAAGTATCACCACAGATAATAAATAATGACCAAGTGCGAGTCGGTGACAAGTTTCTGTTCATTACTGAGTTATAACTGGTAATTTCGCTATTGAATTTTGTGGTGGTACGGAACCCTCAGAGCGCGAGCCCGACGCGCACTTGGCCAGTTTATTTTTCTCCTGAGGGTAACGTATATGAAAATGCCAATAGTTATTCACCTTGTAAGAGGTATTATGACCGTTTGGGCTGAGCCATTGGTTGGGTGATAGGCGTTAGGCCCAAAACCATCCAGAGCGTTGTTGTTTGTTACCTGTACAGTTAAAAATCAAACAATTACTGATAATCTATACTAATATTATAAAGAGGAAAGATTTGTTTGTTTGTTTGCATTGAATAGGCTCTGAAACTACTGAACCGATTTGAAAAATTCTTTCACTGTTGGGAAGCTACACTATCCCCGGGTAATATAGGCTATATTAGGTATATATTTTCAAAAAAAATAGGGATCCTAAATAAAACTCCAATAATATAACCCAAGGTGTAAAAAAATAGACTTACACCCGTGCGAAGCCGGGTTGCGTTGCTAGTACTAAATAAAAGATACTCAGACACATCATTTATTATCTATTCTATATATATAAAAGCGAAATTCACTCACTCACTTACTCACTCACTTACTCGTTAACTCACTCATCACGAAATCTCGAAAACTACTTGACCTACGAAGCTGAAATTTGGCAGGTAGATGGGGGTGTAGAGGTCCGCTCAGAAAGGATTTTCCGAAAGGGCTGAATTAAGGGGGGCAAAAGGGGGTTGAAATATTATATGAAAGTCGACGCGTAGCGTACGATACCGCGGGCAACAGCTAGTTTGTTAATAAATAAAAATAATGATATTAAATACCTCCATGACTCCTATCTGCGTAGTCCGCACGTGATATGGGAAGTTTTTATTCGCAAACACTGGCAATGTTAGTAGCTGGAACAAAAAGCACATGCTTTAAGAATCCTACTAATATTATAAACGCGAAAGTTTGTATGTATGGATGTTTGTTCCTCTTTCACGCTGCAACGGAACAACGGATCGACCTGATTTGGCATGGGTATAGTTCAAGAGCCAGAAAGTGACATAGGCTTTTCATCATCATCACCACCATTTTTCATCACTACGCGGGCGAAACCGCGGGCCTATGTCACTATGTGGCTCTTGAACTATACCCATGCAAAATATCAGGTCGATCCGTTGTTCCGTTGCAGCGTGAAAGAGGAACAAACATCCATACATCCATACATACACATTTTCACGATTATAATATTAATAGGATTTGTTGTTATACATTAGAGTGTGTACTATAATCATGCCAAGTTTGACGCTTGTACGTATTACCGTTTTTAATACGTACAAGCGTCAATAAATGCTTGGACCGTATTTAGCCTAAGCCTGCTGCTCAGCTCCTGAACCATTTTCAATGTGAAGTCATAAATTAAATAGCTTGTGAAATAATTAAACCCCACTTTGGGTCCTTACCAAAAACATGATATGCCCGCTGAATGTTATAAACAAGAGTACCGCTGTGACTACACTTTCTCGCACCCATTTATCTGAAATATTAAAAAAAAATTGAATAATTTAAACAAGCTTTTTTTTTAAAACGAGCTTTTTTATAAATGACTAGCTGACCTGACAGACGTTGTCCTGTCTTAGAAATGTCAAACACGCAAAGTCAAAATTATAAATCTAATTTTTTTACACCTTGAGTTACATTATTGATGTTTTAGTAAGGATCCCTATTAAAAAAAATATATATATATAGCCTATGTTACCCGGGAATAGTGTAGCTTCCCAACAGTGAAAGAATTTTTCAAATCGGTTCAGTAGTTTCGGAGCCTATTCAATGCAAACAAACAAACAAACAAACAAATCTTTCCTCTTTATAATATTAGTATAGATAATATATATTTTTACCGACTTCAAAAAGGAGGAGGTTGTCAATTCGACTGTAGAGTCCTTTTCATGAAAGAAGTCCCACGGCAAACAGCGGAACTAAATGTCCATGTTGTAGTTGTCAGGTGTTGTTACTGTGTTTGGACGCTAGTGAGATTTTTACTAATTTTCCATCGTTAAAGAGTCGTGTACGATGCCAAAAGTTGGTAAAGTTCTACTCGAGAAATGATACTGATAGTGATTGATACGCGATGACAGCGCCGCGTCTGGGGGACTTCAAACATGAAAAGCACTCTATGTTTTTTTTTGTGTGTTATTTAAATGTTTGTGTTACACCTGAAATGCATCAGGTAAATATAATTGCCATGTTATCCTAAAGATCACAGAAATGTTGTTTATTTTTATTAGAACGCCTGTCAAGGCTTTTTTGTAAGAAATTTGTTGTAGCCAGTTGCACCCATATAAACGAAACGTCAGTCATTCGAAATCAGTTAGCAACTGTGATGCGGACAAAGAACTTTGAGACCTAACCCAAAAAGGTAAGATCCAAGTTCTTTGGATGCGGAGTTCGACGCGTTGATCTAAATAAGAATGTTCAATCAAGGTTCTGTCATAATGCCAGGCGACAGATTTTCCTTCTCATTTCCGTTCTAATTACTTCTCTTTTCTGTGCCTAAAGATAATTATTTTTTTTATCTTTAAAAATAATTGAGAAGTGAAAAATTTAGTTCTGACCGCTAAGCGCGGCCTTAAATACGTACCTATGTACGTGTTAGCAGTGAGTATGAAGAGAGGCCCGGCGTAGAACCACAGAGTGCCACAGATGAAGAACGGGCAGTAGAACATGTTCTGGAAATAACATATTAATAGTTTGAACAATAGTACATTGTTACCCTAGGGGTGAAAATAACTTATTTAGTCCCGAGACGGGGTTTGGCGCTCGAGCGTAGCGATGGCGCTAATAGTTCGAGGGACTAAATAAGTCTTTAACCCCGAGGTAAACACTGTGCTTTTCATTACGAATACAAGGAAACTAAACAGGTTTTCTACTACTGCTTTAGCCTCTTCTCTTATGAAATCAGGCGTTAAATCCATATCGGAATCAGATGAACTCATTGTGTTGATACAAATCTGCTATACGGAAGTATAAACAAAACTCTACAATGAAGATCAGATTCCCGTATTTTTTTTTTTAACATCCTGACACTGGTAAATGCTCGAGTAGTGCGGGACCATAATCCTATGAGGAGAAAAGAAAAAGTTGGAACATGGTTCAATTCAAATGTGAAAATAGAACAGGTTTTTTTAATAATTTGCGTGCCTGTCAGTTGTCAGCTGTCACTGTCAGTTGAAAGTGATTCTCCCTAGGGCTGAAATGTATTACTTTCAACCCGGTCCTCAGGCAACTTCAGACCTACTTTCAGAGTATGAGTAATGAAAATTAAATTTTTGGTGCAGCGCCGAGGATCGAACCGGGTGCCGTCAGATTGCTAAGCGCACACGCTACCGCTCGGCCCTATATTATCGCTATATTACTATTATTTTTTCTGGTTTTTTCGATGGGTCGTACGTACCTTAACAGGGTATTTCTTGACAGTGAAGTAGGTGGAATACGCAAAGACGCACCACGCAGCGATCCGCAGCATTATGACTCCGTACCCAGCTGGACTCTCGTATATATACAACACTTCGCCAGGGTCGAATGCCTGAAAAATAACGGCGTATTAGCCAACAAGACCTTTAGATGTTTTCAACTTTCCCTTCGAGAGTTTTACGAAAACCTATATACTTTTGTAAACAGGAGGTAATAAGTTGATCACAAAGCACAACGAGCTATGGAGAGGGCTATGCTCGGGGTTTTTCTACGAGATCGAATCAGAAATAAGGAGATCCGTAGACGAACGAAAGTCACCGACATAGCCCACCGGATTAGTAAGTTGAAGTGGCAGTGGACAGGGCACATAGCACGCAGAACAGATGACAGATGGGGCCAAAAGTTCTCGAATGGAGACCACGGACCGGTAAGCGCAGCGTAGGTCGTCCACCCACAAGATGGATAGACGACCTAAAAGAGACCGCAGGGAAACGCTGGATGCAGGCCGCTTGCCTGCGTTGCATGCAACGCCGAACAGTAAGAATGGAACTCTATTTGTACATCGTCTAAATTATCATTGAAAAACTCGTCCAGAGTGTCATAGTGACTAGTGAACATAGGCCTCCCCCTTAGAACTCCACACTGAACGACAGCCATTGGATGCCCGTGACTCTCACGATGCGACGCTGCGTTTTCCGGTTCGTGGTCTCCACTCAAGAACCTTTCTTCCCCATCGGTTATCGGTGCAATGTGGCCTGCCCATTGCCACTTCAACTTGCAAATTTTAACAGCTATGTCGGTGACTCTGGTTCTTTGGCGAATATCCACGTTTCGGATTCTATCGCGCAAAGAAACTCCGAGCATAGCTCTCTCCATTTCCAGTTGTATGACTCCCGAGTTGTTCCAAAAGGCCAACAGTTAAGGACCACGTCTTAGTACCATATGTCATCAAAATAACACATCTTATTACAATCCTATTATACGCATGTGTCGCCAATACAATGATATTTCATCTAGTCACTGTAACCAAGTAGACATTTTTAAAAACCATCTTTATAAATTCAAAAAGGATATCTTGGCCATCCTCTCCTCTGAGAGGATGCCAAATCATGCATATATAAAATAAATAAATAAATAATAAATAAATAAATATTCGGGAAATTTTTCACACACGGTCATCTGACCCCAAACTAAGCAAAGCTTGTGATATGGCTGCCAGAGACTGATATACATACATATATAGTTTTAAATACATACTTAAATAGATATTAAGAACCAGATATAGAACAAACAATTATGTTCATCACATAAATGTTTGTCCTAGGTGGGAATCGAACCAACCCGAAAAGCATGATTTGGCATCATCTCGGATCTTAATATATCTTAATACATTTCAATTCACGCTGCAGTACTTTAGCTGCAGCGTCTGTTTTAGCTTCAACTAATCTAACTTTAACTTTTTATCTTGCCAGTAATTGCCAATCATGCTGTGTACGCATATTTTGGGATACTCTCCAGTTCGAAACTGTAACATTTGCAATAAGTTTAGCTTAAGTTGAGATTGTCCTGTTTTGTGTACCTTCTAAATAAAATAAAACAGGCCAACATATCTGGTAAATGGCTGATAATATCTTACCTTAGCTTGATAAACGAACAGCACGATGTATGTGACCAGGTAACAGCACATAAACACCGTCAGCTTGACCGTGAACCCTACTTTGAGCCGCCCTCGGGTGATGGTGTACCCTTTAGCCATCAGGACCAGAAGCAGGAGGAAGGTCATCTCAGCTACACCGCAAAAAAACTGACCTGAAAAGTAAAATAGTTAATAGAGTCTTAAAAAGACAGAGAGAGATGGCAGCTGCGCGCGCGACGCGAGCCGATGAACATAGAGTCTGTCAGTGGGAATATTAATAAGGTAGGTGTAATACCGTCAAACAAGTCATAGTCACAGTCAGAGTCAAGCAAAGTAAGTCTTGGTCAAGTCCAAGTCGTGTCCTAGTAAAGTGGTGTAGGCTTTAGTGGATCTTTGGAAACAACACAGAAATACATGTTTCAACGTCTTAAATATCTCAGAGAACTTTACGGACACTGAAGATTTTGAGACGGAACGAAGGGCGTTGGCAGTCAAAATAATAATATGTTGGCCCGCAGATTCGCTCGTTGTACTGCAACAGTAAAGACCAGTCTTTTACAAGCTTTTATTAAACTTGCAATGTAAGGTTGCCTGGAGAGATTTTAGCGATAAGGCCGCCAGTTGTAACACGTTTAACACGTTCCATTTTAAGAGATTTTCGTCCTCTGTTAAATTAAATGGTGTGAACAATAAATAGTTAATCAATCAATCAATGTATGTATGTTTGTTCGGGTGGAATCTCACAACTCAATTTTCAAGCAGATATCTTCAACCGATTGAACAATGCAACGTTATGTCACCATCGAGCTGGTCTGATGATGGAGACAGGTGGCCATAGGAACTCGCTAAACGAAATGACGGCGTAACCCCGTCGAGTTTGGGATCGTAGAATTTGTCTTCCCAAGCACTTTGGTTCTAGATGATAAATTAAATATGGCGGACAACATTTTGTTATCTACCATCATGACATCAAATGAAAAGGGTTTCTGTGAAAAATAAAATACGAAAAAGGTTGTTTTTAAAAAGTATTGTTAAATTATTATTATCAGGTTCAATATGGCCACGCCCGCGATGGCGGACAAAATGTTCTCATCTACCCATGTATCAAATAAAACGGTTTACTGAGAATACGAAAAAGCTTGTTCGTATTCGTATACCCGGGTCCATACACGTGGACCCGGGTATGTCCTAAAACTGCGACCAGAACCACCGGAGGATGGCAGCGTCCTATTAGTACACGGTGAACGTACTGCGATCCTCAAGCCGTCTGGCGTCACCGCTAAGAGGGAAAGTGTGATGTGTAATGTGATTCGCGCAGTGTGGGTCAACATATGCAGAAGACAATCAACGCCCTGCGTGTGCAATACAATAACGCGTTTAGCATGCTGCTGAAAGTTTATACTTAAACAATGCACACTACTGCTTACCAGTAAGTTTAGGCCCCTCTCCGCCCCGTCCGTCAGCCGCGTACCGCAAGTACGCTAAGCTCTGCAGCAGTACGCCGGCATGTTGCGTACACACGGAGAACAAAAACAACTTGTACGTAGAGTGCAGGAGGTGGCGAGACTTGAGCTCAACGCTGCACACTACTACTGCTATTATTACTATCACATACGCAAACGTGTACGCTAGTAGCACTGGCAGGACGTCTGCAAAGGAACATTTTAATGTTGAGTCTATATAGCTCAGAGCAAATAAAAATACAGAGTCCCTACGGCGCACTGCCAAAGTGACGCCAAAATCGCTTCCAAAACTACGTGAATTCCCAATAAATACACGACTCACGCACACATACGCATTCAAAACTACGTGAATTTCTTGTCTGAACGTCGTACTGAAAACATCCGTTTTAAAAAGAAACAATGACTTCTTGCAGTGTTAAGAACTGTAAAAACAACACAAAAGTAAATAAGAAGAAGGATGGAATATTTCCACACTTAAGTATTTATATTATCACATGAATTACACGACACGAACTTCGACTACGCACACATGTTTCAAAAAGTGGCTTCACTATTCGTGTTCGCGGTAGTCCCTCTGTATTTTTATTTGCTCTGAGCTAGTCATAAGTTATTATTTACGGGATATTTACCGTGGTAAGGTTAAGAGAGAGAGAGAGAGAGAGAGAGAGAAAGGCTGGTCCTCACGAAGTAAAAATTAACTCATAAATAATTCAATAATTTACTCACAAAACTCATCAGCGGAGAAATGTTGGTGCCAGAAGTCTCCATCAGGACCATTGGTCATTAGGAACTTGTATTTTATATCCAAACCCTGCAAATATTTACTGATTGAACCGGTTTCGTTAGAAGGGCAAACATTGGTATCGATTCTGATGCACTCTAAACTAAACTAAATTTGACAGCTCTAAAATTGTTGCCATCCTTCTCTCACATATTAAAATGAAAAGAGAGGCAGACAATTTTAGTCCTGTCAGATTGGTTTAGTTTAATATGTTATATATTTAATATGGGACCAACACTGAAATCGTTATATATATCGAAATATTTTTTTAGAGTTAATTACCGTTTACCATGGTATAGCTAAAGTTTTTTCTGCGATTTCAGGGTTGGTTCTAATAGTAAAAGTTATTCATAATGATGATAATGATGAATAGGCGTAAGGCCCTTGCCAGTAATGACAAATGGTACTGAGACGTGGTCCTTAACTGTTGGCCTTTTAGAAAAATTCAGAGTCACACAGCGGGCAATGGAGAGAGCTATGCTCGGAGTTTCTTTGCGCGATAGAATCCGGAACGTAGATATTCGTCAAAGAACCAGAGTCACCGACATAGCTGTTAAAATTTGCGAGTTGAAGTGGCAATGGGCAGGCCACATAACCGGCCGGAGAACCGATAACCGATGGGGAAGAAGGGTTCTTGATTGGAGACCACGAACAGGAAGACGCAGCATAGATAGGCCTTCCACTTGCTGCACCGACGACATTGTGAGAGTCGCGGGCATCCAGTGGATGCAAAAGGCAAAGTTCAGTGTGGAGGTTAAAGGGGGAGGCCTATGTTCAGCAGTGGACGTCTTCTGGCTGATGATGATGATGATGACGGTCCGACGGTCCTTGATCTCTGATTCTGATACATCTTACCTTCGTACTCTCACAGTTACTGATGGCTATGAACCACCACCGCTCCCTCGCTGATCGGAACCTTCTAGAATTATGACAAGACACCACCAGCCTTTCTGTATTCTCCTCGTTATGGCTGTACCCATTCTGATGGGGCTCCGAGTTGAGTCGACGGCGACGGTACCGTTGGACAAGCTCACTTGTGGATCGCTTTATTTTATGCTAGAAATAATTTTGTAATTTAAAGAGCAATTGATATATTATTAAAGAAACTGACGTGGTTTTCACAAATTTTATTTAAATTACACAGGAAATACTCACGTAAGATTAAGCTGGTCACTCCGACTATTTTCAACCGCATTAGGCAGTCTTTTTCAAGTATTACGTGATTAATTCCCGTGTACAATAAATAAAACAATTGATATTGTTCAAATAAAAACTGTTAAGAGGGTTCCGTACCACATAAATTGTCAACTACTGAAAGTACAAAAAAGTTGTAGAAAAAGACATGCCTGGGCGGTCACGCATCCAAGTACCGACCGCGCCCGACGTTGCTTAACTTCAGTGATCGTACGAGAACCGGTGGTGAACAGAAATTTGTCACCGACTCGCACTTGGCCATTATTTACATTTATTTTAGTTATACTTTAGAGTGTGTATTATTATCATGCCAAGTTTGACGCTTGTAAATATTACCGTTTTTACATTAGAGCTAATACAATAATACGTAAAAAAATATGTTTGTTGTTTGGGGACCCCCAACACTTACTTTACTTCCTGACTTCACGAGTGAATCGGTTCCTTCTAGGCAAGCGTGCTCCAACGCAGACCGCATCATCGCTTAACATCGGGCGTGATGGTGGCCAAACGCAAGCCTATAATTATTTGTAAAAAAGAAGAAAAAAAAGACTTTTTTATTATTTGTTAGTTAAACCGCCGTAACATTACATATTCTGTGAAAATTTCAACTGGCAAACTTTTTTTTTTATGCCATAGGTGGCAAACAAGCAGACGGGCTGCCTGATGGTAAGCAGTCACCGTCGCCTATGGATACTTGTAACACCAGAGGCATCACAAATACGTTGCCGACCCTTTAGAACTCTATTAACTCGCCTTTTGAAGAACCCCATGTTGTAACTTCTCGGAAACACCGTAGAAGGTAGCTCATTCCACATTTTGCAGGTATGAGGCAAGAAGGATCGTGTGAATCGCACAGTGTGCGATTTCCACTGATCTATGTGTGGATGAGCCTTCAGACGGTGGCGGCTAGTGCGATAGTAAAACCGCGACGCCGGCATCTCATCTATTACGGTTCGAAAGATACAGCCGTTTAAAGTTAGAACGGACAGACACAGACAGACAGACATCGTAGGCTTAGTAATAGGGCCCTATTTTAACCCTTTGGGTACGGAACCCTAAAAAGAATAAAATATAGGTAAAAATCAAAAAATACTTACACCACTTTGAACTCTATCTCCGAATAATATTTCCACGTCTTTCAAATTCTCAAATTGACTACCATTTTGGGGCCCAATACTCTCCCACAACTCGTCTTCTGGCAACACAGTGGTAGAATTCCACTCGTCAGTCGGTATCAACTCGTACCACGTGGTTGAATTTGAAGAGGAAATGGTAGAATTGATAGCAGGGATGGTAGAATTAGGAGAAGTTGGAGCAGTGGGGTTTGTTGTTTTAAGGAATTGGTCGTAAAAGGAGGGGTGGGGTGCGACTGTTGTTGCGTTTGTTTTGGATTTTGTTGGTGGATTTTTTGTTGTAGGGAGGGGTGTTGAACTGAAACAAAAATGTATGTAGGTATGACTTAAAGTGCCTCGTGCCACCCGTTATACTATTTTGCAAGCATTTATTTAAGGTGGTGCGTTTCACCTATGGCGGGACGTTCAAATTTCAAACAGTTTTCTTATCCTTGTAGCTAGGCCGGGTAATTATTGTAAACGATCATGATGTTTGCGCAAATTGATTATTATTCTTTACAAAATCATGTAAAATTATTTATCTGTAATGCACATTATTACTTACATTTGTCAATAAACTAATTGTTGCTGTTTCAAACGGTTTAATGACAAATGTAAGCAGGTAATATGGTGCGTTACTGTTGAATAGCTGTACATGATAATGTAAAGAAGAACCAACGATTTGCGCAAACACTGTGTCATTTTAAAATAATTACCCGGCCTAGCTACAAAGACAAAAAAACTGTATGAAATTTGAATTTTCCGCCATAGATGGAACTTACCACCTCAACTTGCAATGTTTATAAGTTTTCATTACTCATACTCGGAAAGTAGGTCTGAAGTTGCCTGAGGAGCGGGTTGAAAGTAATACATTTCAACCCTAGGGAGAATCACTTTCAACTGACAGTGACAGTTGACAAATGACAGACACTCAAATTATTAAAAAAAAACTAGTTCTATTTTCACACTTGTATCGAACCATGTTCCAACAATTTTTTCTCCTCAGAGATCCTCAGAGAAATATAGTTCCGCACTTCTCGTGCATTTGCCAGTATCAGGATGTAAATGAAACATGAAAAAAAATGGCAGGAATCCGATCTTCATTGTACAGTTTTGTTTATACTTCCGTATAGCAATTTGTATTAACACAATGAGTTCATCTGATTCCGATATGGATTTGACGCCTGATTATAAGAGAAGAGGCTAAATCAGTAGTAGAAAACCTTTTTAGTTTCCTTATATTCGTAATGAAAAGCACAGTGTTTACCTCGGGGTTAAAGACTTATTTAGTCTCTCGAACTATTAGCGCTCTCGCTACGCTCGAGCGCCAAACCCCGTCTCGGAACTAAATAAATTACTTTCACCCCTAGGGTAACAATGTACTATTGTTTAGGTCAAATCTTGCAAGCTGAATTAGAACCAGTTCTTTCTAATCAATTTTGCTGATTTTTTACTAAATATTTTTGCGATATGCCTTTTGCTTGCATGATGTATGTATACAAACCTTGGTTACATAACAACAAAACGTTGTTATCCGATCACACTTTCAAACATAACAACAATTCAACACATCACAGTACAACAATATTGCTTTCATTAACCAAGGAAGATAGACTAAGAGGAAAGACAATAGCGGAACATTAGAGCGTAGCTCGGAACATTTGCCTAAAAACGGTATGAACTTAGATGGCGCCGTAATTTGAGCGTGTTATAGGTTGTCTCGAACTTCCGTAAGCGCTGCAGTCAGATAATGTACGAAAGGGTTCTACAAATTACCGTAGCGCTAGTATCGCGGTCAAGTTTCGCAACGGTTACGGAAGTTCGAGACAACTTATAACACGCTCAAATTACGGCGCCATCTAAGTTCATACCGTTTTTAGGCAAAAGTTCCGAGCTACGCTCTAATGTTCCGCTATTGTCTTTCATCTTACGCTATCTTCCTTGTATTAACGAAGAAAAGTAGATTTTTTTAAGAGAGATAGAGAGTGAGCGAGAACGAATTGACGATATCGCTAATCTGGCGCCGCCGAGAACTTCCCTTCGCTCAATCACGAAGCTATTCTGAGTACCTTTTGGAAGCTGGCAGCTCCTTGTTGGCCCTGGTGAGGATGCAGCCGGAGTACTCCGTGTCGGGGTACCAGTGAGACAGTCTGATCACCTGGTTCTGCCCGACTTTGTTCAGCACCGCCTCTCGTTCTTTACACGACTGCAAAAAAGCCAGATAAGATATTTACAGTGGTAAGTCAACAACCTTACCACGGTGAATATCCAGTAAATATCTATATATATAAAAACCAGCCAAGTGCGAGTTGGCCTCGCGCACTGAGGGTCCCGTACCACCACAAAATTCAATAACGAATTTACCAGTTCTAACTTGGTAATGAACAGAAACTTGTCACCGACTCGCACTTGGCTATTTTTTCTTATTTAGTGTTATACTTTAGAGTGTGTACTGTAATCATGCCAAGTTTGACGCTTGTACGTATTACTGTTTTTACATTAGAGCTAATACAAAAATACGTTAAAACATAAGTTTGTTGTATGGGGACGCCCCCTTTCATTTTCATTTTTTGACTTTCTCAATATTTCTTAGTTAATCCGCTGTAACATTACATATTCTGTGAAAATTTCAACTAGCTATCTATAACGGTTCGAAAAATACACTTGTTTAAAGGTAGGACGGACAGACAGACGGACAGGCAGACATCCTAAGCTTTGTAATACGGTCCCGTTTTTACCTTTTGAGTACGGAACCCTAAAAAATAATAAGCATATGCCTTATTATAGATGTCGTATCGTGATTCGGATTGTGATCACGATCGCGTTCCATCTCACTCACGCGCGTGGTGCAAGTAAGTATATGCGAACGGGACGGCATGCAATCTCGATCACAATCAAACTTCTATAATAAGGCCGCAGTTTGAAGGCCGCTGCAAAGACTCACCTTTGCGCTGTGATAGACTGCGGGCCACTGGCTTTCGTCATCATAGTACAACAGCAGATCAGGGATGCCCATTTCCTTGTCATACTCTATCAGGTATTCGAACTGGCCATCTAGCGAGAGGAAACAGAAGCGCGAGAGAAAAGCCCAGTTCTGAAATAAAAGTATGGATCCAGGATTTAATTTGGGGGGGGGGGGGGGGGCATTCTGACAAGGTTCGAAGGAATAAAATCGAATAATCGAGTCAAATATATGGAATTGCTAGGTATTTGGGGGGGGGGGCATGGGCCATGCCCATGGATCAATGACTGAATGCTGCCCGCCAATGACTGAACGTCCACGTTTCATAAGCAAGCTCAAAGTCGCACAACGAGCTATGGAGAGGGCTATGTTCGGGGTTTCTCAAATCAGAAATGAGGATATCCGTAGACGAACGAAGGTTACCGACATAGCCCACCGGATTAGCAAGTTAAGTATAGCGAAGCTTAGTATCGATACAAACAGCTTAGTTTTTCGATACTAATTTAAATTAATTATGTGTTATGAAATAAATGAACTAAAAAAAAAAAAAAAAAGTGGCAGTGGGCAGGGCACATATCACGCAGAACAGATGGCCGATGGGACACAAAGGTTCTCGAATGGAGACCACGGACTGGTAAGCACAGCGTAGGACGTCCACCCACAAGATGGACAGACGACCTAAAAGAGACCGCAGGAAAATGCTGGATGCAGGCCGCTTCCAACCGGCCCTTTTGGAGATCGATGGAGGAGGCCTATGTCCAGCAGTGGACGTCCTACGGCTGAAATGATGATGATGATGAGCTGCGCCCCGCGGTTTCACCTGCATTATATACCTCCTTAAAGCAACCTCCTTTGACTTAGTTGTTTTTTTTTCTTTCTATGATGTAATATATCAAAGTACAGACTTCAATTCTTGCCGTTCCATATAAAATGTATGGGAAAATGAATTTTCTTCATAAGTTGATTTTTCGTGGATTTTCCTATATTTTATTACTTATTCTGCTATTCGGGGCAGAAGGAATCAAACAAATCCAAAGATCATGAAAATCGAACGGCTTGACCGATTTTCATGAGTCATAAATGATGTAAAATACACGACTTTGTTTTATACCTATGTATAGATTTAAAACAAAGATAATTTATATTGTCATTGATTTGAAACAATTAGTTTTGAGTTTTATTTAATTACTAGCTGACCTGACAGACGTTGTCCTGTCTTAGAACTATCAAATACGCAAAGTCAAAATTGTAAATCTTATTTTTTTACACCTTGGGTTACACTTACATTATTGATGTTTTAGTAAGAACCCCTATTTTTTTTGAAAATACATTATAGCCTATGTTACCCGGGGATAGTGTAGCTTCCCAACAGTGAAAGAATTTTTCAAATCGGTTCAGTAGTTTCGGAGCCTATTCAATGCAAACAAACAATCAAATCTTTCCTCTTTATAATATTAGTATAGACTAATACATGTGACGGTTTACATAGTGACATTCAAAATGCTCATGTTAATTCCTTACGTCTTTAGTACTGATGGTTCCTTCCACCCACTTGCCCGTAGCTCGAGAAACTAGCAACAACACGAGTCCTGGCAACCACCCTGGAGACGGCATATCGACCCAGCTGGCTATCAGGGGCGAGGGTTTACTGGAACATAAAGGCAAATGCGACGTGAGTCCCAAAATTAGCAGAATAATACAGGGTGTAAGGGGAACAATTTTTTTCGCGATTTCAGGGCCAGTCCTATAGTAAAAACTCAAGGGTGTAAACTCAATTAAGGGTTCGTCTGAAAACCGGCGCTGATAGTCCTTGACTATCAGCATTAATGCTGAGACGGACCCATTCGACACTGATTGTATCCTTTAGATATAATTTTTTGTAAAGGTGTCGAATAAAATTTATTTACTTTTCTCTTCTTTTCTTTTCTTAAAAGTTGTTCACAATGATGAGTACAATTACCTTCTTTTGGCTTCGAGAGTGTTCCCCTTACACCCTGTATATTTATAATGATAGTAAATTCCATTATGCACCGCGATTTTGTAAAATGCATGACGGTTGATTTTAGGGCCAACCTCCATACAAAAATCTTCAAAGCCCTTTACGTTTCACTTCTTAGTACGAGTATCATAATAAAAAATCTATATTTCCCTAGAATGTATCCGTGACAATTATTTGGGTAATTATTTCATAACAAATTATAAGATATCGTGATCAAATAGGTACAACAAAAAATTCATCATCATCATCATCAGCCAGAAGAAGTCCACTGCTGAACATAGGCCTCCCCGTTTAACCTCCACACTGAACGACAGCCTGTCTTTTGCATCCACCGGATGCCAGCGACTCTCACTATGTCGTCGGTCCATCTAGTGGGATTATTTTGTCTGTCATGTTGCCATAATCCCTACGCTTGGCAGGCGGCTTGGAGATCGCAGAAGGATCCACCATTAAAGTAGGAGGATGCTGCTGCCCATCCTGTGGTGGTTCTGGTCGCAAAAAACAAAGCATTATACGATAAAAAAATCACAGTCTCGTATTAATTTTTTTTCGACTGCCAAAGTTTCGCGTCTTAGAAGAAGCTATCATCAAACTTGTAAAGAAATCAAATGTCGCATTTTCACTATATCCGTCTTACCACAAAAGATTTAAGCACGCTTTAGACAAGTGTTTAGCAATTGTTTCCCTGCGAAATATATGCTAAACACTTGTCTAAAGCGTGCTTAAATCTTTTGTGGTAAGACGGTATGTATTTAAAGTTTTAAGTCTCTACCTCATTATGAAATTAGTATAAAATCAATTTTAACAAGCATAACATGAAAAATATTATTTTTTCAACAACGTAGTAATGTTATCATTAATCACTACAAAACCGACCACAAAGGACGTATTTACCTACATAAACTGTAAGGTTTCATATAAAAATAACAAATAAACTCAAGGTTAAATAATCTAATTAGGTTACCTTTTTACGAATAAGGTGTACACAGAACGGGCACTAAGCCGAAAAGAGTTTATTGTATTCATCATTAAGTACAACTTTTGATGAAATGTATGGAACAGTTGATACTTTCTTTGCGATTTAAACCCATCGTAGAATATATTTACAGACCTCTTGACGAGTGTAATGATCTCCTTTCGCCTTATTAACACCGTGGCGTATAACCCTGCAATAATCCAACTAATAACGAAATTTAGAATAGCGTAATAATAAATCGATACAATATAAATTTGGCAAGAGGTGGCGGAGGACCGAGATTTATGGAAGGAAATGGGGGAGACCTTTGCCCAGCAGTGGGACAGTATAGGTTAAAAAAAAAAATATATATATATATATATAAATTTGAACTATACATTTAATCATTATTATGTTTTGAATATCAGGAAAATACTTTCTTAAATAAGAGATGAAATCTTACTTACCGATAGGTTCATCGTAAGACACTTATCAGAACCCTAAATTAACGTTAATTACTACTTAAAACACTACATACAATTTAAAGACAGTATTTTGTTTTATTTTAGCGTTACTTTCAGTTTGTTTTGGTGTTAGAACGTTGTTGTGTTCAATCCGTTTCTATGGCAACGCGTCCTAGGTGAATTTTGAACGCAATTTTTTGCTGTGTACCATTGTAGGTAGGAAGACTATGGAGCGGCTGTACTTATATATTTTACAATCGGTGTAAAGTTTGGGCTAAAGGTTGGCTGCCAGTATTTGTCCGTAAGATTTTCGACCGCCCCCTAACTACGCGTACCAAAAACGTCTACAATAGCTGCAAATAAAACGACGAAATGGTCACCGTTGACAGCAGCTAATTCCATACAAATTCAATGTCCACATACGCTCCATGGATTTCTTACTTACCTGTGTACAGACCAACCTAACGCGAATAAAACTACATAAATTAAATAGGCAAATTAATGTAGTTTTATTCGCGTTAGCTTAAGTCTAGCGGAATAGCACTCATCACTAGACTGACCATCACAAAAATTACTTGACCTACGAAAATAAATGTGGCAGGTAGATTCCTTATTGTGTGTAGAGGTCTGCTTAATAAAAATTTCCTGAAAGATCCGAAAAGGGGGGCAAATGCGATTGGTTGAAAGTTTTAAGTCTACGTGTAAGAAGTCGCGGGCAACAGCTAGTGACAATATAAATAAAACTACAAATACGTTGGTATAATGTAAATTAAACTACATTAATATGTGTGATTATTATAAAACTACGAGTACCTATATTCATGTATAATGTAAATTAAACTACATTAATATGTGTGATAATTATAAAACTACGAGTATATTTATGTGTGATGTAAATTAAACTACATTAAATGTGTGATATAAATGCAACTACACTAATAATTGTGAAATGTGTGATGGGTAAATAAAACTACATATTACGAATATTCAATATTATCTATATATTATATGTTGTATATATTTAGATATATTTAGAGCGTTTTATACATACTTAGTCTAAGTTATACGTACACTATTATATATCTATATGTTTGCATAGCCAAAACTAGTAACTTAAAAATAACTTTGACTAAACCATTTATGATATTTTGCGTAGCATATATTAATTAAGTTAAATGTTTCAAAATGAAATTTGACAGTAAACATTTAAAAAAAACTTACGTAGGTATTTGTATTACAAAATGGAATGATTAAAGTACAGACCAATTGTAACAAGCTGGCACCATACTGACGTACAGGGTTAGACGGAACGGCGGTACTAATTAGGAAGGATGTCATTGTACCTTATGAGCAACCCTGATATTGCGAATAAAATGAGCTGATTCATACAAAACGACATGTATGGAAAATCTGGGTTTTTTTTTCGCGATTTCGGTATTGGTCTTTTGGTAAACGTTGTTCATAAACACGGGTACAATGATCTTCTTTCGGTTAGTACCACCGTTTCGTGTAACCCTGTATACAAGGTTACTTTTAATTTACAGTCACCTCTGGGCAGCTTCTATACAATAACCAACAACTTTTGTTTTTATGACTTGAAAACTCGGAAAAGCCGGTTCGATAGAAAACGTTTATTGACCTGAATCACAATGTATGGAAAAGTAGTTTTTTGCGATTTCAAAAGTCGTAAAAACAAAAGCTGTTTGATATGATGTGCAAAAGCTGTCTTTAAGGGGTTGCTGGTTAATTAAAAGTAACCCTGTATAGGTGTATACAGGGTAAAAGGCCGCTTGTCGCTCTTAAGTCGGCAATGGAGCTGAAACAAACGATCTGCAGTTCCGCTATTCTGAATTTAGACATCATGGTACCAACACAAAAAATCTAACTTTCGTAAAGAAACATTTATAAAATACTTATCTACAATAAAAAAGCTAACTTACATAATAATTATAATAAAAAAAAATAGTTTTCAACATACACAAAAAAAAATTGTGAACTTAGTTCTAATTTCATCAAAATTTTGGTACAATACTTATACAGCAGTGTTGTTGTTTTTTTTATAATTTTTGATTTTGGTACTAGTGTTTCACCCTTTGCTTGCAATTAAAGATATACGGTCTTACTTATAAACATTACTTAAAAGTTAAGCAATGCTTAAAATTGCTGTCAACTTCTCGTTGACGGAAATTGTCACAGGTGAAAACGAGACAGAGCAATTTTAAGCTTTGCTTAACTTAAGTAACGTTTATAAGTAAGGCCGATAAAATCTATACTGTTTGTTGTCTATTCAGCATAATATATAGCAAATTTTATTCAAATCCATTCAGGCATTTCTCTTGATGACTGCTTTATAATCTACCGTTTAAAGTTTTTACATAACACTTAATAAAAAAAATACATTTAAAGTTTCTGACAAGAAAAATAGCACGTTTGAAATTAATGCCATGTACAGTCCCGGCCATAGATTATCTCCTATAGATACGCAGTCAAGACAGATCTTAGCTCACCACGCATAGATGAAAATATACTTATAAACATCCGCTCTCATTGGTTCATTGCTAGACCTAGCCGTAACCTTGAGGTTAGTCCGTTGCAGACCATGCAAAGTAGCTTGCAAGTACAAGTAGCAAGGTACAAGTAGACGTTCAAACGTAGTAGCCTCTCGCGCGGTAACGCGCACAACTCGCGTGTGAATACGTACTCGCGGTGTTTGAACGAAACCAACGATTCGCAGTTAGCGTTACGCGGGAAAACGAAGCTTCAATTGCGCAAGGACCAGCGCGAAATGCTACTAAGCACTTCCACTGCCACTTGCACTAAGCAAAACGTTGCAGACGATGCGTAGTGGGCACTGGCTACTTGTACTTGCTACTTCGCATGTTAGTACTGTAGCCACATATTTTGAGATACATAACCATTCAAGTGGCCATACTGTCACTTTTTTGCTATGACATTTAATTCGTAAGTAATCGCTTTACTGGCATTCTCTGAGCACTAGTAACGATTTCCTGAACAATTCCTGCTGCGCGCGCGCGTGCTTGATCTCCAACTCTGCCAGATCTATCAGGCTGAAAATATACAAGGAATTATATTATCTATACTAATATTATAAAGAGGAAAGATTTGATTGTTTGTTTGCATTGAATAGGCTCCGAAACTACTGAACCGATTTGAAAAATTCTTTCACTGTTGGGAAGCTACACTATCCCCGGGTGACATAGGCTATATATCTATACCCGTGCGAATCCGGGGCGTGCCGCTAGTTGTTATATATTTATGTATTTGTCAACGACAGTAGATGAAGATTCTCTTGAATCATAGCTAAGTACAATCTCAATCAAGTCACCTTTCAAACAATAAACCGGCCAAGTGCGAGTCGGGCTCGCGCACTGAGGGTTCCGTACCACCACAAAGTTCAATAACAAAATTACCAGTTATAACTTTTAATGAACAGAAATTTGTCACCGACTTGCACTTGGCCATTATTCATTATTTGTTGTTATAACAGACAGACAGACGGACAGACAGACGGACAGACAGACGGACGGACAGACAGACAATGTAGGCTTAGTAATAGGGTCCAGTTTTAATCATAATAAATTAATAACTAGATGTTGTACCTCTTCCGGAAGGCGGCGACCCTCCTGTTCCGGAAATCGATGAGCTCTTCCCGCGCACGCGCAGATAGTTGCTCGAACTTTGCGCACGCGTCTGCTTGTGCCTGTTCCGCCTGAGATAAAAGATAAATTAGGTATACCCAGGCGTTTTAGTAAGGACTATTGCGACAATAAAAATACACAAATATACACAAATTTAATTAAAAATACACAACACAACGTATCCTAAATTTACAAGAAATTTAAATTATATAATAAAACGGCCAAGTGCGGGTCGGACTCACGCACTGAGTAATTAAAATATTGAAACACGCGAGCAAATAAGATAACCGCCGTTTTGATCTCGACCAGTTTTAAGCATTAACCTAGTTTCTAAACGATTGAAAAATAATTTACACACATACACAGAAAGCGTGCATTACCTCTTGTACTTCCAGTGGCTGAGTGTGTGCGTAAAAAACAAACTGGTGTTAAATTTAGATAAGCGAATAGGACTTATTAAAAATATGTATATGGGGTCGTTTCGAATCACGTCAACAGCCCTAACGACAAAAGAATTTTGTTCATGCCGTGTAAATGTAGCATTCCGATCTCGGCGACCGCGACTGGTGGCTGCGGCTGCGTCGACCGGTGTGCAAGCAAGCCCGTCACGCGACCTGGTCGCTTGCATTGTATGCAAGCATGTCACGCGGCGCGGTCGCTTGCATTGCATGCAAGTCCGTCACGCGGCACGGTCGCTTGCATATTTAGCACTCCATATAAATGCATACTGAGCAGTGGGTCGCGCGACGCGGTCGCTGCCGTCGGTCGCGGTCGCCAAGATCGGAATGCTACCTTTATTTCTTAGCGCTTTAGGTGTGATTCGGAACGCAAGATGAGTTAATGCTTAGATTTTATTATGAATCACTTCGAGCCGTCATACCTTACCCCCGCGACACCCGCCCGAGATCTTAGCGGTAACAAAACACAACAAAAAAGCATGTTGTAAGTATGCACCGAAAATTACACTGTGATTATACATTACTAGCACAACATCCCGGATTCATACGGGTGTAAGTCTTATTTGTTTACACCTTAGGTACATTATTGGAGTTTTAGTGAGGATCCCTATTTTTTTTAAAATATAATATAGCCTATTTCACCCGAGGATAGTGTAGGTTCCCAACAGTGAAAGAATTTTTCAAATCGGTTCATTAGTTTCGGAGCCTATTCAATGCAAACAAACAAAAAAACAATCAAATCTTTCCTCTTTATAATATTAGTATAGATTAGCCCCCGACGCAGAAAGAGGGATGTTATAAGTTTAACGCGTGTATCTCGTGCGGTTCGAAGTAAATCATAACAAAAAATCTGGTTATAAGAGAAGCGAAAAGATGTGGTTAATAATTTGAGTAGTGGGGCGTTTCACACCGCATATGGTTCCGACCACGGTGTGAATTGCCTAAGTGCTCAAATCAATTGCGTCTTTGGCACCGCAGTATGAATCACCTACGATGTTATTCATACTGGGTCTATTCGGACCACGCGGTGTGAATTTTCTATTGTGTAATTCGCACCTCTATCAATGAGATGTGTAAATTGACAATAATATTAGTGTTGAATGCATTGATTTACAAACAAATGGAAGTCGTGGGGGCACACAAAGTCACGAAAAGCGGTCAAAGTTTACCGATATCAGTTTATATACATTTTACAGATGAACTGTCTAATAAAAAAAAAAAAAAAAAAAAAAAAAAAAAAAAAATATATATATAAAATATATAAATTATTTTATTATTTGTTATATTCTTTCTTAAGTTAAAACTGTATTGACGTGTAAATTGCCATTTTATTAATAAATTTACTTATGACTTACTTATGACTTAACCTATATTCGTTTTAATAATTATATTGAAAACCGACTTCAAAATTAGTAAGTGCTTGAACAACCTTATTGCTATTGCCAAATCAACAGGCGTTCGAACAATATTATACGTTTTATTGGAGCTGGTTAAAAAACTACTAAGCCAAGGTTAATTACATTTTTGTGTGACCACATAAAGAGCATTCTCTGCATAATAAAAAATGGTCGTAAATTGGTCTACAATGAGGCCTGTTCTGTCATACCACTCACTAAACTAAACCAATCTGACAGGACTAAAATTATCTGCCTCTCTTTTAATTTTAATACGTGGGAGAAGGATTTTAGAGCTGGCAAATTTAGTTTAGAGTGCATCAGAATCGATGCCATTATATCGGAACAAAACACTAAAAAAATTAAGTGTGTGCTTTAGACCACAGACAGCAAGGAAAACTTCATCAAGGTTGACTATATCTCTCTCGCTCCCTTAGTCGACTCGAGCCGACTTTACCGGAACGAGTTTCTGAGCGTGACGGTCACGCGACTTCACTGCTTTCCCCATCCCTAAAAGTGCCCAACGTGCCTAAAGAAGTATTCACTTCTAACAAGTTGTGTTTTCTACTTTTGGTTCAGACATTTTTAAATGTTGACCTATTATTCATAAAACATTTTTTTTAACTATCACTGTTCACTAAAGTTATATGATTATTTACGAGATATTTACCGTGGCACGGTTGTGGAATGAGCATGCAACTGCGCCGAAATATCGGGAGCTCATTCCACAACCTTACAAATTTTTTATTGTATTGTACCACGGTAAATATCCCGTAAATAATCATATAACTCTAATATCTATAGTTAAATGTGAAATTTTGGTGTTTATAGGGCGCTTACCGCGTGGACATCTTTGTTTTTAGCTCTCGCCTTCTCCAGATTTCTATTGGCTGCTTCGTACGCGGCCAAGCATCTACAAACCAAACACAAGTTCAGGACTACACACAGCCAAAATAAACCGGCCAAGTGCGAGTCGGGCTCGCGCACTGATGGCTCCGTACCACCACAAAATTACCAGTTATAACTTGGTTATGAACAGAAACTCGTCACCGACTCGCATTTGGCCATTTTACATTAGAGCTGTAAAATACGTAAAATAAATACGTTTATTGTATGGGGACCCCCCTATCGTTTTTACTTCTTGACTTTTTTTTTCTTAATTAATCCGCCATAACATTACATATTCTGTGAAAATTTCAACTGGCTATCTATTACGGTTTGAAAGATACAGCCGTTAATAGGTAGGACAGACGGACAGACAGATAGACACCATAGGCTTAGTAATAGGGTCCCGTTTTTACCCTTTGGGTACGGCACCCTAAAAACTTAATTAATATTAGAAGTTAGTCTATATATATATATATATATATATATAAAAGCGAAATTCATCTACTAACTCACTCATTAAATACGAAATCTCGAAAACTACTTGACCTACGAAGCTGAAATTTGGCAGGTAGATTCCTTATGGGGTGTAGAGGTCCGCTAAGAAAGGATTTTACGAAAGGGCCCCGAATTAAGGATGACAAACGGGGGTTGAAAGTTTATATGAAAGTCTACACGTACGAAGTCGCGGGCAACAGCTAGTAGTTCTATAAAATTAAGATGGCCGGACGGACCGACGAACGGACGGACAGACAAACATCGTAGTCTCAGTAATAGGGTCCCATTTTTACCCTTTGGGTACGGAACCCTACAAAAGAAAACGCAAGCCTATTTTTCAGTAAAAAGAACTTTGTGTAATGTCCCTCTTGTGGTTTCAATTATGAGAAGTTGTATTGTATTGTTTTATTTGCAATTTGCCTAAAAAGCCATTCGAATCGGTTCGCAATCGCTTAAAATGTGTCATACATAAAAAATACAGTCAATCAATATCTTCTTTGTGCAGTTGGTTGAAAAGAGATAGATATACCTGAGTCGTCTAACAAGCACGGCTTTAGCTGCGTGTGCGTCGCGCATGTAGTACCGAAGCGTGTCGGCTAACTTCAGATCTTGGTCCGACGCCATGCGACCTTCGATTTTCTGAAAGAGAATAGATTATTTGACCAATGACGTACACAAAAAAACCGGACAAGTACGAGTAGGACTCGTACTCTTCCGTTCAACGGAACCCTCAGGGCGCGAGGCCAAAAAAAAAACTAACTGAAGTTGAAATATTGAAAGACAAACTTAAGTTTGTAGTTGACTATAAGGTTCTTCTATACATTCCAACTACAAAATGTAAGTTTGTAATAGGAAAATAATTATTTTTAAATGATATAACTTAAAATTTATAACTTTCGGATTTATTCCTATATATGTGCTATGACACCTTGCTTTTTGCCAAATTTCATGATTCTAGGTCAACGGGAAGTACCCTATAGGTTTTGATTCCCCTGTGAAATCGCAAAATAATTATGCGACATAAACGTTCATATTTTTTGATTGCTTTGACTTACAACTTTTATTTTTTTACAGCAGAAAGAAACCATAGACCCAAGTATTTAGTATACATTTCAACTTGATACCTTTACGCGTTCTTAAGAAAAAGGGTCTTGACAGACGGACGGACGGACAGACAGACAGACAGACAGACGGACGGACAGACAGACAGACGGACAGACAGACAGACGGACAATGAAGTGATCCTATAAGGGTTCCGTTTTTTTCCTTTTGAGGAACGGAACCCTAAAAACGAAATAAATTTCGAGTTTACGAGTTTCGAGACGTGTAATAATCATCATCATCATTTCAGCCATAAGATCGATCTCCAAAATGGCCGGTTGGAAGCGGCCTGCATCCAGTGTTTCCCTGCGGTCTCTTTTAGGTCGTCTGTCCATCTCGTGGGTGGACATCCGGTAAGTGTAATAATGGTTGATTATTATTTACTAGCTGCGTTGTGCGGTTTCACCCGCATGGACATTTACTCAGGAATCATAAAATTTCCGGGATAATATGTATCCTATATAATTATCCGTACATTTAACTGTGTAACCATACATTTTTCCGAGATAAACTATATTCTACGTACATTTTATTTATATTGCACGGGAATTACTCACGTAAGATTAAGCCGGTTACTCCGATTATAGTTTCAACTGCATTAGGCGGTCTTTTTCAAGGTGTAGAATGTAGGATACATTGCATCCTACATTTTATCCCGGAAAAATGTGCCGGAATAAAATGTGAGGTTGTCGCTTGACTCACCCTGCACTTGTCGAAAGTGTCAGCCGCACGAGTGAGGAACCTCTCGGTGGCCGGTTGCTCCCTTGTCGCGAGCTGTGTGATGCACGATGACAACTTGATGTGAGCGTCCGCCACCTCTGTAACATGTTTTGTTACGTACACAAAAAAAAAACTTGGAACATGGTTTAATACAAATGTGAGAATAGAACTAGTTTTTTTTTATACATTGAGTGTCTGTCAGTTGTCAACTGTCACTGTCAGTTGAAATCGATTCTCCCTAGGGCTGAAATGTATTACTTTCAACCCGCTCCTCAGGTAACTTCAGACCTACTTTCCGAGTATGAGTAATGAAAAAGTATTTTCTCACCTTTATGCTTAGATGTCATACGGTCCACTTTAGCGACAGCCTCTTTAAGATGCGAGTAGTATTCTTGTAAGAAATGGGTCTCTTGTTCAAAAAAATCATTCACGTCTCGAACCGTCGCTCCGAGGTATAGCTCATCCGTTGTGGTTGTCATTGAACGCACCTGTGTGAGAGAGATAGATCAGGATGTGTGGGGCGGATTGAAAGAATTAATAACAAGGCGAAGCGATACTTCACGTCGAGACAAAGCCCAAGCTACCTGAACACCTAGAGCCGCTCAGCGTTGGGTCTCTCTGTATCTTTTATCGCATTTACAACGGGGAGTGTTCTGAAGAACTGTTCGATCTGATGCCGGCGTCGCGGTTTCACCATCGCACTAGCCGCCACCGCCTGAAGGCTCTTACTTGTGTAGCGGGCATTTTCCGCAACTAGGCCATTCATTGGCCCATTTTGCGTCACCCGGCCGCAGCTAACTCAGCCACCCGGTCTCCTCCAGTAAAGCCAGCAGCTCGCTTATGCCCGCGCAGGCTTCCAAGAGCGTCCTCGGTGATCCGAGGATAGTGTTTCGTTGTTCTGCCACGCTGCTGCACTCCAGCAGCAAATGTGCGGCCGTTTCATCAGTCTCCAGACACCCTCTACATAGGGGGCTGACCTGAAGGCTCATCCACACATCATAGATCAGTGGAAATCGCACACTGTCCGATTCACTTGATCCTTCTTGCCTCATACCTGCAAAATATGGAATGAGCTACCTTCCACGGTGTTTCAGAAAAGCTACAACATGGGGTTGTTCAAAAGGCGAGTTAATAGAGTCCTAAAGGGTCGGCAAAGAATGGGTTTTTCCAGGGCTGCTTGTGCAGCGACTATACGGTGGGCGTTTATGCTAAAAGAACCAAACACACACTTACCAGACCCCCAAATAAGTCCATTCTGCCCCGTGGCTTCGCGCACAGATCCTGTTGGTATTCCAAAAACACTCTTAGATGAGTGTCATGCCGGAAAACTGGGTGCGCTGCCAAACGTTGCAGGAAAACTTCGTGCATCGCCACAGTCTTCTTAAATGTTGCCAGGTATTCACTGTGAGAAAATACGCATTTAAAGAAAAAAAAAATTATGAAAAAGTTTATTTATGACAAAATTACGTTTTTAAAAATCACTAAAAGACAGGTTATTAAGTCACAAATCAGCCCCAACTCAGCATAATGCCGGCTGTTAACCAGCGCTGGTCTTCCGTTGGAGCAGTTTGATGATGTCTCGGACAGGCACACATACAGTACACCACTACAAAATAAAATTAAAATAAAGTTGTATTTGCCTACTTGCCTACAAAATGTTATAAACATTAAGCAATGATGTGGTCTAAGATGGCATCTTTCCATAGAAGAAACTGATTCACTTGCGACTTGAAGACACCCAGATTGTAACTATCGGGGAACATCAATATGGACAGTGCATTCTAGTCTATTGATTAAAAAAAACTTTTTAAAGACAAGCTTTTTCGTATTCTTTTCAGCAAATCCTTTCATTTGATACCTATATCATGATGGTAGATTCGAAAATTTTGTCAGCCATCTTGAGGCGTCCGCCATATTGAATTTATCACCAAAATGCTTGAGAAGACAAATCCAACGAACCTAAACTCGACGGGGTTACGTCGTTTTGTTTAGGAGTTCCTATGGCCACCTTCAGTCTCCATCATCAGACCAGCTTAAATCTAAATAGAAATAGATCTTCCACATTTGATTAATATAAGATGCTATTTAAGTCATAGGGGTTGCGAGGTGAATTAGATCTTGCACGTTTGATTAACATAAGATGCTATTTAAGTCATAGGGGTTGCGAGGTGAATTAGATCATGCAGGTCTGATTAACATAAGATGCGATTTAAGACGTAGGGGTTGCGAGGTGACACGCGAACTACAAGTTGTAAGTGAACTCACTCCTCAAGCTCCTCCTTCATTTTAAGGAATTCTTCTCGAGTGAGCGCGCCCTCGCCTTCGCCGAGCCGTTGGAGTTTTTCCCGCGACGCGTCGAAATCGGGCCGCGGCGGAGCCGGCGGGATCTGGTGGAACGAATTGGAGTAATAGCATAATAATTCTCATAAAAAATAAACCGGCCCCGTACCACCACAAAATTCAATAACGGAATTACCAGTTATAAATTGGTATTGAACAGAAACTTGTCACCGACTCGCACTTGCCATTATTCAGTATTTGTTGTTATACTTTAGTGTGTACTATAATGACACCAAGTTTGACGCTTGTACGTATTACCGTTTTTACATTAGAGCTAATACAAAAATACGTTTGTTGTATTGGGACCCCTTTTGTTTTGACTTTTTTTATTATTTCTTAGTTAATCCGCCGTAACATTACATATTCTGTAAAAATTTCAACTGGCTATCTATTACGGTTCGAAACATACAGCCGTTAATAGGTAGGACAGACATACTGACAGACAGACGGACAGACAGACATCGTAGGCTTAGTAAAAACGGGACCCTATTGATCCTGTTTTTACGCTTTGGGTACAGAATCCTAAAAATGAAAACATATGTACGTGTAGATTGATGGTCGAAGATGATGAGCCTTACTCACAATATATCCTGCATAGTCTTCGTTCTCTTCGTATCTATCATGCAGCCATACAAACTCCTCATGCTGCCGTACCACTATGAACTCTGCATTCCGGAACTCCGGCAGAGTTGTCTTTGTGTGGACGGTGAACTTTACTTTTTCCTTCTCACTCAGAGCATCTGAAATGTCCACCTGGAAAATAAATAACCCTTCACATTAAAATTCCGGAACGTGGATATTCGCCAAAGAACCAGAGTCACCGACATAGCTGTTAAAATTTGCAAGTTGAAGTGGCAATGGGCAGGCCACATCACTCGAAGAACCGATAATCAATGGGGAAGAAAGGTCCTGGAGTGGAGACCACGAACCGGAAGACGCAGCATAGGTAGGCCTCCCACTAGATGGACCGACGACATTGTGAGAGTCGCAGGCATGCAAAAGGCAGGCTGTCGTTCAGTATAGAGGTTAAAGGGGGAGGTCTATGTTCAGCAGTGGATGTCTTCTGCCTGATGATGATGATTAGGATTTCATGTGTTCCTTGGATTAGGGGTTTCAGAAAGAAGACTTCATTCATCATCATCATCATTATCAGCCAGAAGGACTTCATTACCCCCTGCTTATTGTATATGCTTATCAATTGGGGACCTTTGGGCTTGTGGGTGAGATCTGACCTCCCACGCAAGGGAGCCCAGGGATGGCAGTGTGGCCAGAGCCATTGTCACCTATACAGAGGGAAGGATGGGGAATTGCTACAAGCATTTTTCAGGAATGTTGCCAGAGGTACCAGTGCATTCCCATGAAGAACCGGGTTAACTCAGTCAGGTACAGAGACAGACCATTGAGTAATTCTACATAGTCTCACTGTACCTCAATATAGCCAGGTATCTATAGAAGTTTTCCTCATTGTAGATTCCCTATGTCATGGAATTTACACTGCATCTAGTAGATAACACCGTAAATTCCATGTAGTATTTTAGTCAATACTATCTACTACACACTACAGGATCATTCAAACACTTGTCTGGCCGGAAATCGACCCCGGGACTCCGTGCTCCTAAGGTGTTGCTACAACTAAGCCATTCCGATTGTCTGCAGACAGGACCTTATGTATTACGTACCAACAAGCTGTTATCAGCTAGGGAAACATTCTCATTCGGCTTCTTGTTATCCAACTTGGTGGTTTCACTGGCGGACGGTGGAGACTGCGCCGGCACCGACAGAGGGTCATGACTTGTGTCTTCTATACAGTCCTGGGGATATACAATAATAGAGTGTGATAACAAAACCACAACTAAACATGGCAAAAAAAAAAAAAAAAACAAGAAAAGTTCAGGAATTGCAAGAAAACTTTTAAGATGTCGCCAAAACCCTTTTCTAGGCTTAGAGATGTGTATTATGTTTTTTTTTTATGTCATAGGTGGCAATCATGCTGATGGGCCACTTGATGATATGCGATCACCGTCGCAATACAATGTGCATTGTACATTGAATTCATTGGTTATTGTCATGTTTTTATAGATTTTTCAAAAAGCGCCGAATTAATGTTGATAAAATTTATATGGTACCAAACAAAAATATATGACCTACGAAACAAAAATAGAATAGATTTTTTTTAATGCCATAGGTGGCAGACTAGCAGACGGGCTGCCTGATAGTAAGCAGTCACCGTCGCCTATGGATACTTGTAACACCAGAGGCATCACAAATACGTTTCCGACCCTTTAGGACTCGATTAACTCGCCTTTTGAAGAACCCCATGATGTAGCTTCTCGGAAACACCGCCGGAAGGTAGCTCATTCCACATTTTGCAAGAACAATTCATAATTGGCGGAATAATCGCGTAACAAACACAACATGTTAGCCAACTTTTTTGTGTAGTCTCTATTAGGAAGTTATTTTTCCTTCTTTGCTCCACATAACGGAAACTCATAGAGAAAAAAATGCTTCGTTTCTTGAGTTTACACTGTATTTATTGTTTAGTTAATAATTTTCATAAAGCACAGCATTAGCCACTTCCCATTTTAGAGTTTACCTAACAAAGGATAGTGGGAAGAGTTTGGACCATTTTTAATACTAACACCCGAGACTAACATTATAAACGACTTTCAACAACCGATCTACCTACGTTTTAAAAGTTATCAAGCGTCCACGTCATTGTTTTAATTAGTGATTAGAGTAATAAAAGAAAAATAATTACACACCAGCTTCGTATCCATATCGTCTTAAAGCTTTATCTACTTCATTGTGACTCACAGCAATAAGATATTTAAAATATTTTTGGAGTAATTTTGTTTTTATTGTCGAACAATCTTAGTCGGGAACGCCCCCGGCAGACGTCGAAATATTATAGAAAATCACTGATAGCAACATCAGTAGTGGATTAAACTTACCATCATTGTTAATAAGCAATTACGAAGACGATTATTGGATGAAAAACTATGGATTTATTGAATAAATTTGGGTGTAAATCAATTAAATCCCGAATCACCCAAACAAATGCAATGAAACGAACGAAAATCGAAATGCAAGCCAGCCAGTCAGTTTCTTTAGACTTCGTGACAACTGAACTGACAAATCTGACAGTGACAATACATGATATATAATATATGTTTTTTTTAAATTAATATCTCTATTTTTTTTATATATCTCTACATATTGACCGGACTATTAGCGAACGCAGATATGTAGATAGATAAAATCTTTATTGTTCAAACCTATGGTATATAATTATAAAGTCCTTGTTCATATCACACACGATGTAGCAGGTCATGATGGGATACCTATCCAAGTTATCAAGGATAGTATCGATATCATAGCTGACCCTCTCGTTTATATAATTAATTTGACCTTATCAACTGGATGCTTCCCAGATGATCTAAAAAAGGCTATCATTAAACCTCTGCACAAAAAAGATTGTAAAGATGATGTTAATAACTACCGACCGATTGCAATTTTACCAAGCTTCCCTAAAATATTTGAAAAAGTCATATTTAATAGATTAATGTCCTTTTTTAATTCCAATAACATTCTAAGCAATGATCAATTTGGCTTTCAAAAAGGAAAAAATACATCACTGGCAATTTTCAAAATGTTAAATAAGGTCTGGGAACAAATAAATTTAAAAAAAACGGTGTGGCTCTGTTGCTTGACATGTCAAAAGCGTTTGACTGCGTCATGTATCCTCAACTTTTATCAAAATTAAATCATGTCGGAATTCGTGGGCAAGCTTTAAGACTATTAGAATCATATTTACAAAACAGAACTCAAGCAACCCTGATAGAAACCTACAATAAAAAATCTAAAACTATCGAGAAAGTATATTCCCTGTTTAAAAATATAGTATATGGTGTACCTCAAGGGAGTATCCTTGGCCCTTTACTATTTTTAATTTACATTAATGAGTTGCCACTGGTTACTAAACATTTATGTATAATGTTTGCCGATGACTCCACTATATATATGCCTAAAGAAAATCAGAGTATTGAAGTTTTTGAAAGAGATATAATTGAAACATTAGATAAAGCCATGGACTGGTTACAAAACTTGAATCTTAAAGTAAATATTAACAAAACCAAATTAATCGAGTTCAGAAATTACAAACGAACACCACTACAGTTAAACGTAATTAATAGAGGTATTAAAATTGATATGGTAAATGAAGCTAAATTCCTAGGCATAACTATAGATGCCAACTTAAATTGGAAAGCACACATCAGTAAAATCAACAATAAAATAAATAAGCATATACACTCCTTATATGTATTAACAAATGTGTCTTCAAAAAATATTGCAATAAATGCATATTATGGTTTTGTTTATCCTCTTTTAAGCTATGGGGTAATATTCTGGGGTAATTCTACTGATGTCGAATCAACATTTCTATTACAAAAAAAATGTCTTCGAGCAATATGAGTAGTTATGATACTCTCCGTGATATTTTTAAGAAATACAAAATCCTGACACTCACTTGTTTATATATATATGAAATTTGTCGGTTCGTGAAGCATAATCGTAGTGATTTCTTTAATTCTTCCAGCCGAACTGACATTTTAAGATCTAAATACAAAAATAACATTTTCATTCCTCAAGCAAATAACGCCCTATATCACAAAAACTCATACTTTACTGCAATTAAATTTTTTAACAATTTACCTCATGATATAAAACTTTTAGAAAGTCCTATTTTTAACAGAATATTAAAGAAATGGCTATTGTCTAAGGGATTCTATGACCTAAAGGAATATTTTAATGATGGTAATAAAGATTATTTATCATTTTATTAATTTATTATTATGCTTGTGTAAATATTCATGCTTTTGTTAATTATTCTTTAGTTACACTGATCTCGTTTAGTTTTATCTATGTACCTAATTTTAAGTTTGTATGAATGTAATAATAGGTTTTAAAAAAAAAATCTTGTGTATTAGAGTATGTATGTCAGTGCCTAATTGATAATGCAATATTACTGTACTTATCTAGATGTATATAATACACTCAAATATTGCACGTCCGCGAGGATAAACTGTTGAGACTACCTTAACTTACTCCATCATTGTACACAGTTTTATGCAATAAAATTTTACTTTACTTTACTTTACTTTACGATAAAACATCTGCAGAACATCTTGAACTGTGTAATAATAAACATCTGTGGTAAAATCTTGTAAGTGGTAGCATCCAACTACTTTATAGTAGCAACCATAGAGTAATATATAGCAACACAATATTTTGGTAGTTAATAGTAGAAATACTGGATTTTTGGATCGAAGATCGGTAATGGGGCCGTAATTTATTGTTGTTTATTTTTTAATTTAATAATCAATACATTTATTTTACACAAAAATGGGCACTCAGAAGCCCGGAGAATGGGCGAACTCGCTTATTGCTCGCTTCGAGGAACAGGTAAGTCTGGATAATCAATTTTTTTTTCAAAAAAATTAGACCCACCCTTGTCTCAAAATAATTAGGTATTTCGCTTAATTTTTCTAGCTTTATTCTTACTGATAGTCTCTTATTCCTAGTTGATAGCTGCATTATTAAATCTTATGCTAAAGAAAATTTCAAGTATTCGGTAGATCCAACTATGATTTCGACATTAAAAAAATTTATTATTAAACTAACAAGTACTCTATTAGTAAGTACTCTTTCATGCTTATAAAAAACAAAACTGTAGATCTTGCAATAAAAAAGTGTGGAAGTACCACAACCTCAGATGAGACAAGGGAGATATGCTTCAGTATAATTATCATTCGTGTTCATGTCTCAATTTATCATAATTTTTTTTCGTGTTTGTATCCACGGATCCTTGTATCAGACTGGATTAGCCACGGATCCCAGAGAGTTGTATCAACAGGTACGGGGATCCGTTTCCTTAAAAAAAATGTTACCCGCTGATCCCGGTATCTGTGGGTACTCGCTGATCCGGTATCTGTGGGTATAAGAAACAGGATAAATTGTTTTCGCGATAAATAAATTGAGACCGGGATCTCCATAGTGAAACACCGGTCCACCGGTCCTAGCATGCTGCCTGAAGCAAAACTCTCCGGAAATGTTCAGAGCATTTCCTTTCCTTACTTTTACAACGGGGTGGGCCATAGAAAGGTCTGGTGACGTCTGCTCTCTTGTTTTTCAACCGTATTCAAGAAAGGACGGGCCTCTCAATTGTGTTTTTTTTTTACCTCAGAACTCCGTCATATATTAACTGATTTGGATTATTTTTTTATTGAAAGGATATATTTTCAGACGGGTCCCATAGAAATTTCATCAAAATCGGTTAAGTAGTTTGGCTTTTAAATCAAAATAACTGGAAAATTTGGTTACCAAAATTACATACCTAAGTACCTAATATTTTACAAATTTTGTGATGTTGGTTTTTCAAAATGATAATTATGTTTCACTAGCTGCGCCCCGCGCTTTCACCCGCGCTATATATACCTCCTTGAAGCAACCTCCTTGGTAGTGACACCCACCTCCTTTGACTTAGATGATCTTTTTTTGACTTTACACCCCAAGTGGGACGTCAGTGCAGGACATATCGCCCCCGTCTCAAATAAGAATAAGATGACATTTTTTTTTCTGTGATGAAATATGTTAATGCATAGACTTCAATTCTTGCCATTCCATACAAAATGTATGAGAAGATGAATTTTCTTTCCAACCTTTTTTTTTTCATGGTTTTCCGATAAATTTATTCTTTTTTCAAAAATCAAAGATCATGAAAATTGGGCTAGCCTTTCTTAAGTTATAAATGGTGTAACATGCACGACTTTGTTTTTTATATATCTATTCTTCTATACTAATATTATAAAGAGGAAAGATTTGATTCTTTGTTTGTTTGTTTGCATTGAATAGGCTCCGAAACTACTGAACCGATTTGAAAAATTCTTTCACTGTTGGGAAGCTACACTATCCCCGGGTGACATAGGCTATAATATATACCCGTGCGAAGCTGGGGCGGACCGCTAGTAATATATATATAAGATACGACCAAAGATTTCATGTACTCTTCGTTGATGATGACTATTATTTCTCTAGCTTCCGTACAAAACTGGAGCTCAGAATCTCCATTCCCGCATAAATGAAGAGCAGTGCAAGGCGTGCCTGGTGCAGATCAGCCGACATCGCTTCTCCCTGGTCATCGCTGGCCTGACCAAGATACTGCAGCGAGTTAACGAGCTGGTAAGGACTTCTGAATTATTTCTTTGATGAATCACTAGTGTATTCCTACTTTATCGTCGCATTAAGTACGTAAGGAATTTGTGTACAATAGGCATGACGACAAATATTTTTTTAACCGACTTCAAAAAAGAGGAGGTTATCAATTCGACTGTATGTTTTTTTTTTGTATGTTTGTTACGCGATTAGTCCGCCAATTTAGAATTGTTGTCTGATGATTCTTTTTTTGGTTGGTTGGTCATATCTCATAGGTGGTCCCATATTTTTTTTTATTACCTCATAAAAAAGCTCATCATAAATAAAGCACATCAACAAAAACAAAATTAAAATTAGTTCAAAAATAAATAAGATATAAGCATTTTAATTTCATGCTAGACAGAGAGCGCACTATACTGAGCCGTGACGTCACGCCCCAAGCGCGCCATACAAATGCTATACTAACACACGCTTTGCGAGAAAGGGATAGAGCAAAGTTTTAGGCGAGGATAGAGAGTGGCTCTATCCTCGCCTAAAACTTTTAACGCTCATATCTCAGAGATTTATCAGCCAATTTAATTTATTTTTTCAGTATGTTTAATGTATTTAGTTATATTCATCGCTAAGCCGGTTATCTATACTAATATTATAAAGAGGAAAGATTTGGTTGTTTGTTTGTTTGTTTCTTTGCATTGAATAGGCTCCGAAACTACTGAATTCGTGAACGGGTGCTGCTTGCGGGAGCTGGACTGCTCGGCGTATACACGCAACCTCTAGTATAATAATCTTTGACGCAACATAGTAATAAGATTTTATAATTTGTATATTCCTCTTGTATAGTCATTAGTTTTATGTAAGACAAGATATAGTTAAAAAAAATAATTGTAAAAGTTGACAAAAGGCACGGACCCAGGAGTCAGTGGAGAATAAAAAAAAAACAAAAAAAAAAAAAAAAACTACTGAACTGATTTGAAAAATTCTTTCACTGTTGGGAAGCTACACTATCCCCGGTTAACATAGGCTATATTATATTTTCAAAAAAATAGGGATCCTTACTAAAACTCCAATAATGGAACCTAAGGTGTAAAAAAATAAGATTTACAATTTTGACTTTACGTGTTTGACAGTTCTAAGACAGGACAACGTCTGTCAGGTCTGCTAGTTTGTAATAAATTAAACATTAGGACACATGCCTCAATCTTTCCTCTTTATAATATTAGTATAGATAAAGTATATAAAACGTACGTAAACGTGTATATATATTAATCTATACTAATAATATAAAGAGGAAAGATTTGATTGTTTGTTTGTTTGCATTGAATGGGCTCCGAAACTACTGAACCGATTTGAACAATTCTTTCACTGTTGGGAAGCTACACTATCCCCGGGTAACATAGGCTATATTATATTTACAAAAAAAATAGGGATCCTTACTAAAACTTAAATAATGTAACCCAAGGTGTAAAAAAATAAGATTTACGATTTTGACTTTGCGTGTTTGACAGTTCTAAGACAGGACAACGTCTGTCAGGTCAGCTAGTGTTTATATATATTTAAACGTCTAACTAGCGACCCGCCCCGGATTTGCACGTGAATTACACCCGTGTGCAAAGATAAAGATAATTTATTTGCACAAAACACGAGTAAATCATACACACATTTAAAACGCATGCACAATAGGTGGTTTAAAATATTTGTCACTTTGTATCATGTTTTGCCTAGTTTATAGGCGTACAAATCTAGAGAGATGGTATAAAAATACCGTAAATATTAATAATATTATTATTATTTTGATATTATTAATATCAAAAGCCGGGACAGTTTGCTAGTCAAGACTGAGTTTGGTTTTACCAGCCATATACGCGCTCATAACCGGCGCTAGTCGGGTTCGCCGTGACACGTCAAAGAGGCCGATGTAAACACAACAAACCTTTTTGTTTCAGTACCAACCGACAGTGTCAACAGGGTTCAACCGGCCCCAGACAGAGTTAGAAAAGGGCTACCATGACAGCTTAGTAATTGTACTCGATACTCTCGAGATATGCCTCAGTTCACAACCGAAAGACACCGCCAAGTACGATGAGGCAATGAACGTGAAGATTCTGCTGCGAGAAGTCTGCCAGTTTATTGGTAAGCTTGAGGCATTGGAATCTATAGAGATAGCTCATCAGCAACGAATCCTTAGTTCGGACTAAGCTTCATAGTCTTGAGCATCAACGTAAAGTTGCTAGTCTATCGGTTTTTTATCAGATACATTTCGGTGAGTATGCATCGGATCTGCACGATCTAATTCCCTCCTGCCCTTTTTTCTATCGGACTGCCAGAGCAGGCACGAAAAATCGTCACCGCTTTATGGTTGATATTCCGAAAACCCATACGAAGCGCTTTGATTCCACATTTACTGTGCGAACTGCTAGTCTGTGGAATGCGCTGCCTGAATGGGTGTTCCCCGATGGTTACAATCTGGGTGTCTTCAAATCACGAGTGAATCGGTTCCTTCTAAGCAAGCGTGCTCCAACGTAGACCGCATCATCGCTTAACATCAGGCGTGATGGTGGTCAAACGCAAGTCTATTAATTATTAAAAAAAAAAAAAAAAATACTAAAAAAAAACCACGATTGTTACGGAGCGTTCAGGCGCGCCTACTCCAAAATCAGGCGCTACTTCAATGCAATTGTTATGTTCCAGATACCAGAAGTGAAGGCATAGTGAACAACTCGTTGCTCCGACAACTCGCCAGCAAGGTCTTGTTCGCGCTGAGTCTCAACTTCTTCAACGCTTGCTTCAATAGAATCAGCGGAAGACTCCAGGTATGCCATTTCCTGTTGTTATAATACTAGCGGTCCGCCCCAGCTTCGCACGGGTATAGATTATAGCCTATGTCACCCGGGGATAGTGTAGCTTCCCAACATTCCTACTCGTCGGATGGTGGAATCGTATAATGACTCTTTTCAAAATATTGACATTTTTGCTTGCACTGCTGGTAAATTTAAAGCAGCAGTACTTCAAAAGCTCTCCTCATAACTTCAGTACATATTTTGAAACAATATTGTTATTATTATGTTAGTTAATAGTTGTTTAAACTTTATAAAATCATAAATTTTAATTTTTTGTTTGTTTTAGGGCTTATTAGAAAACAAAAAACATATGTATAGTTAAATGTTATTTTTTGCAAGCTAGCTACTTCTAGTGGTAAATTTATATAATTCTGTAAGTAATCTGTGAATAGTGTTGTTGGCTGTATTATTATTAAGTTTATTAATCTATCCACATTATTGTACATTTTATAATATAGCTGTTTACTGTTCCTTAATAAATAAAAATAAAATAAAACAGTGAAAGAACTTTTCAAATCGGTTCAGTAGTTTCGGAGCCTATTCAATGCAATGGACAGATTTAAAAAAATCCTTCACTGTTGGGAAGCTACACTATCCCCGGGTGAAATAGGCTAATAATCTATTATCTATACCCATGCGAAGCTGGGGTGGACCGCTAGTTTTTAATCATTCAAAAAATCGTGTTTTGACCACCAACTTGCCTGTTGGTAAGCGACGATGCGGTCGAAGATGAAGCACGCAGACTTAGAAGATACCTATTCACTCTGGCCTTGAAAAGGCCCAGATTATATCTCTCAAGAAACAAGGAAGCTGGGTGGTTTTTCCAATCCTTGGCCGTACGGATTAGAAACGTAGAATCGAAACGTTTGGTACGTATCCAAGGAAAATCCACAATGTATGGGTGGTAGTGGGCCGTTTTCCTATTTGTCCTATAGTACAAAGGGGATGGCAGGATAAGGTCATGCAGCTCTGATGCACATTCTCCGAAATGAATCCTGTAGAAAATTTACAGACTCGCTACTTTACCATTTACGTGTTATATTTTAAAACAGGATTTTCAAGAGCTGTCCTCAAATTCGGAAGAAAACCCCGACTACACGGATATAGAGTTGATACAACACGTCAACGTTGACATATTGAGGCTTATACGGCTGCTTACAGGTAAAAATTCTTTATAAAAAACCCCATTTTTTCCGCATTAGAAGATTTTGGCGTCGAACGTTTTGTGGTCGAACGCAGTACTGGTCTGCGTAAGCAAAATAAGCAGTAAAGGGGTGCGTAAGTATAATAGCTCCCATTCGTCTATGTTTTGCCGCGCTAAAGATCGGTACTTCGACAACTGTATGTAAATAATAATAATCCACCACTAAATCTTCGTATAACGTTTCTATTCGATATCTAATGATGTAAACAGATATGGCGGACAGGCGACCAATGAGAATCGCCAGCGAGAAAATTCAAAAACTGACATTGGTTGAAAAATGTTGATCATCATAAACAGCCTTTTAACAGTCCACTGCTGGACTTTTAGCCTACCCCCGAAAGGGTGATTGGGCCATATCCACCACGCTGGCCCAGTGCGGGTTGGTGAATTCACATATGCCATAGAATTCCTTCTCCGAACGTATGCAGGTTTCCTCACGATGTTTTCTTTCACCGAAAAGCCAGTGGTATGAAAATCCGTACATAAACTGCAAAGAGCTCATTGGTACGGGCCCGGGGTTTGAACCCGCGACCTCACACTTTCAAGTCTAGCGGTTTCCCAAATGGGTTACCACGTCTTATTAAGCTATATTAGGTTAATTCGGCTCCAAAAATGTTGATAAATAAATATAATTAAATGTAATAATGTAACTTTTGTTTAATTACAGAATCTATACAAAAGTTTAAATTGTTAAGGAAATCAACGCATATAGTTTTAGTTACCTGCCTAGAAAAAGCAATATGGAATTGGATGGATACTTACCCACAAGTAAGTATTAACCTTGAATGATGAATCATTATCAGCCCACCATGTTCCCACTGCTGGGACTACAGAAAGATTTTTTTTTGTTTAAATTAGAACGGCTGTCAAGGCATTTTTGTAAGAAATTTGTTGTAGCCAGTTGCACCCATATAAACGAAACGTCAGTCATTCGAAATCAGTTAGCAACTGTGATGCGGAGTTCGACGCGTTGATCTAAATAAGAATGTTCAATCAAGGTTCTGTCATAATGCCTGGCGACAGATTTTCCTTCTCGTTTCCGTTCGATAGCCCGTTGGTCCAGTTGGTAGTGAACCTGCCTTCTGAGCTTGGAGGCGTGGGTTCGATTCCCACGTAGAACAAACATTTGTGTGATGAACATTTGTGTTTGTTCTATATCTGGTTGTTAATATATATTTAAGTATGTATTTAAAACTATATATGTATGTATATCAGTCTCTGGCAGCCATATCACAAGCTTTGCTTAGTTTGGGGTCAGATGACCGTGTGTGCAAAATGTCCCGAATATTTATTTGTATTTTATTTTATTTACTTCCCTTTTCTGTGGCTGGGACACAGGCTTTCTCTCAGAGAAAGAGAAGATGGGCGGGATAGTCTGCTGGGTGAGTTTGAGTAAAGTATTTTTTTTCTCTTCTAGGAATTCTCGGAAGTCCAATGTCGGCCTAACGAAGACCTCAGCAAGTGTTGTGACACGTTATTCGATATTTTGCAAGACAGCTTCTCTGATAATAAGAAATCGAGAGTGGCAATGTGGCCGCTACAGATCATGCTGCTCGTCTTAAACCCTGTGAGTATGATGCATGACAAGTGGACTGAAGTCGGGATAGCATGGGAAGGTGGGGTTGTTGACCGAGCAAAGAGAAGCGCAACCCATGCCAGTAGATGGCGCTTTTCTTATTCTCTTGAAATGTTGCGTGTCGCTTGCATTGTTTAGCACTCCATATAAATTCATACGGAGCAGTGGGTCGCGCGACGAGGTCGCTGCCGTCGGACGCGGTCGCCAAGATCGGTATGCTACCTTTAGACCTCACTTCGCTCGGTCAATAAATAGACATCGGATTAAATGCACTTGCATATGCAAATAACTCTACATAGTTAAACTTATTGCATATTAAAAAAAAAAACTCACCTTTAAATTCTGGGATTCTTTTATGAACCACTAGCGGTCCGCCCCAGCTTCGCACGGGTATAGATTATAGCCTATGTCACCCGGGGATAGCATAGCTTCACAACAGTGAAAGAATTTTTCAAATCGGTCTAGTACTTTTTGAGCCAATTCATTACAAACATACTTACATACAAATCTTTCCTCTTTATAATATTATGGTATAGATAACTCAAACAAATGTGTTAACGTTTTGACAGGACAACGTCTACGGGGCAAACTTGCCAGTAATAAAAAAAAGATTAATAGAAATTCTGTATTTCTCTGCAGAAAGTTCTAGAAGAGATAGTGAACGCTGACAGTGGCGCCCCCTGTAGTCCAAGGCATACTAAGAAGAAACATTTCATCGACTCAGTCAAGAGAGGACTCAGTAAGTTCATTGCTCTCTCGTGAAGTATTCTTAGGCCCATCGCTGACTCTGTCGAGACTTCATTGTATACTACAGTTATTTGAAGTGGCAATGGGCAGGCCACATCGCTCGAAAATCGCAAATCGCCAAAATCACCTCACGTAGTTAATGGACGCCCCCTTAGGATAAACGCCAATTGAAATTCTCACCAACAAACCAATAATAAATAATAATCCACCATTATTGCACAACACAAGTTTAGGAAAATTATACAGGGGGATGACATGATTTTTCACGTTGGCGCCCAGTGTTGGATTTAAATAAGTATCGGCGCAACTGTCAATGCCAAATAATTTGAAACTTGCAACTAGAAACGTCATAATCGTGTTCTAAATTTGGCACCTTTGATCTTGCGCAGGTCCCCAGAACAACTCGAAACAAATGACGGAAGCAGCGGTTGTGACGTCAGTGAAGCTCTGCAAAGCGTCCACTTACTTCAACTCTGCAGACTCTGGAAATGTCACATTTGTACTCGTCAATCGAGTTATCAATGATCTCAAGGTAAACTTTGCCTTATCCGTTAAAGAAATTCACCATTGCAAACCTCTAGATTTATTAGGGTGGTTGACTGGGGAATACAGCATTTGCAAATTCAACAGACCGCAGGGAAACGCTGCCTGCAGCCCGCTTCCAACCGGCCCTTTTGGAGATCGATGGGGGAGGCCTATGTCCGGCAGTGGACGTCCTACGGCTGAAATGATGATGATGAAATTCAACAGAGAATTCAAATAATTGAGACTCGTCAGTTATAGAATTCAACATTATACCATTTCAACATTTTGGAAATAAACATTTCTAGTATTCAACATGATGAGAATTCAACGTTTGGGGCTCAACATTTTTAAAATTCAACATATTGGGACACGAAATTTTTAGTGTTCAACATTTTGGGAAACAACAAATATTAAGAATTCGACATTATAAGAATTTAAGTTTATTATCTGTCGGGAACGAGTGGATGCGGATAGCGAGAGACCGGGGAGAGTGGCATAAACAAAGGGAGGCCTATACCCAGCAGTGGGTCACTCAGGGCTGATGATGATGATGATTTTATTTATTTTATTTAATAAAACTATTACTCTTTGATCTTTTAATGTAGCACTTCCATGAAAGTTTACAAGTGTTTCTCCATCTTTGCAGTCACTACTCTTCAACCCATCAAAATCGTACATCCGAGGCTCTCTCCTCTCGGGTTACTCGGAACTGGACCTGATGACAGACTGCTTCGTATCTCTGTTCCGCATCCAGCCTCACAACAACGACGCGCTGAAAGTGTGCCTCAATCTCAACACTCACATCTCGTACCACGCTGTCATCGTCAACTCGCTGCTCAGGTAACTGTCAGTGAGACGAGCTGTCACTGTCACTCCGGCTGCTGAACTAGACCCGATGAGACTGCTTCGTATCTCTGTTCCGCATCCAGCCTCACAACAATGACGCGCTGAAAATGTGCCTCAATCTCAACACTCACATCTCATTATCATCTCACACGCTGTCACTGTGAACTCCACAGAAAAAAATATCGTTTAGATTAGAACAGCTGTCAAGGCATTTTTGTAATAAATTCCTTGTAGCCAGTTGCACAAATGCAAACGAAACTTCTTATTATAACTACATAGAAAGAAATGCAATAATTTGTCAGGATTATTATTAATTCAAAAGGTTATGAACGCCATTTTGGTTAAAGTTTAAAATGGACCTTCTCGTCGTGCAATACGGTTCAGTATGACGACGCGCTGAACGTGTGCCTTAATCTCAACACTGCATAATCGTCAACTCAAGTTTGATCGGAACAGTGAATAGAGTGAATAGTGAATAGAGTCCTCAAAGGTAGGCAACGCACTGACAATGCCCCGGGTATTGTAGGTGTCTATAGGCAGCGGTGACCATTTGCCATCAGGTGGTCCGTAGCTTCTTTGCTACTTATTCTATAAAAAAATAATACAAACATATCTTTTTATTTTATTTTTATTTTATAGCCTTTTATGCTGGTCAAGTTTCTTGCAATGATGTCAATTATCAATTTTACTGTAAAATTATTTAATTATTATATTTTTGTTATTAAAATATTTTAGATGTCAGATTTTTTTTATATTATTAATTAGTTATTGACATCGGCTCCGCTGTATTCTTTCCAGCTTGCCCTTCCGGCATAGGCCTCTTCCTGGGACTTCCATTCATGCCTCTTTTGTGTTAATTGTTTCCAATTTATGCCAGCCACTTTTTTAATTTCATCTTCCCATCTTACTTGCTGTCTTCCTTTATTTCGTTTTCCCTCTCTTGGGTACCATTCTAATATATCCCTATTCCATTTTCCTTGTCTATTCTATTAGTCTTGACTAAACATTATCTTTAGTGTATTTTGAAGGGGAACTACACTAGAGATCAATTTAAGGTTTGTTCTAAATTATTTCTCATTCGAAAATGGTCCTTATTTTCAGGATAATAAAGCAGCCGCGGCTGCCGTGGTGGCCGCAAATAGAGCTGTTGTACCCGAGAGCCGGCGAGCTCAGAGCAATGTTCATTGACAGCTGTAATAAGGCCACACAGGTGAGAAACATTTAATGACTAAAGGCCTTCATCCGGCGTCACATTTTTTCACTATTTGAGCATGTCTTTTTGTTTTTATCTTGTTATTCTATACTAGCGGTCCGCCCCAGCTTCGCACGGGTATAGATTATAGATTATTAGCCTATGTTACCCGGGGATAGTGTAGCTTCCCAACAGTGTGTTTTTTTTAAAATCGGTTTAGTATTTTCGGAGCCTATTCAATGCAAACAAAAAAACTAAAACAAAAGCTCGGGCGGACCACTAGTATATATTAAGCTCATTCATATCTTTACAGGGCTACGTAGTCCACACACCTCTAAGAATGATCTCCCTCTCGCTCAAATCAAAAGAGGTCCAGTCGAAATTCAACCGAAGCGAAGAAATGCCGGCGTACAGGAATCTACTACTCAGCTGTGTGAAGCTCATACATGCTGATCCGATGTTGATGCTCTGCGTGAGTGATTTTACTAAGCTGTTTTTGATGATTCATGATGTTACTCATCTCATTAATTACTCTGTTAAAATGGAACCGTTGGATTTGACTATTTGTGTGAAAATAGTTATTTACAACACATTTGCTCAAAAAGTGCACTTACGAAGCCTGTATACATCGTTCGAAAGTTAAACATTACGGATCATACAACGGAGCGTGCGGAAATGAATTTTACCGCACGCTCCGTTGTATAGCACCGTGCGTGTAATTTACGGTATTTTTTTAATTTCCATTTTTTGTACTTGTATCATAATAGTTATTTATGATACAAGTGCGGTAAGTTGGTTATTACAAACGAGTAGACGAATGTAAGCCCGAGACGAAGTCGAGGGCTTACCATAGTCACGAGTTTGTAAAAACCAATCCGCACGTGTGCCATACAACGTTTTACAACACATTTGCGAGAAAAAAAGACTACAAATGAAACAATTTTATTATTTTGTTTATAACTTAATATCAGTCACAACAATAGTTTCTATAATATAATAAGAAAATGGCGCGAACATGCAAATAGCGCCACTATCACGTGGTGAAAATTAGAACTACATCTTTCGTCTCATTTTCTCGTTAGTATTAAACTGAGACAAACGTATTGAGCAAAAGCGCTTCCAAGGAGGTTTGATCATTCAGCTTATTTATTCTCGTAATATGAAACTCTTTTGTGGAATTCTTATGTAATTATGATGGAAATTAAAAAAATACCGTAAAGTACACGCACGGTGCTATACATCTGAGCGTGCGGACAAATTCATTACCACACGCTCCGTTGTATGATCTGTAATGTTTAACTTTCGAACGATGTATACAGGCTTCGTAAGTGCACTTTTTGAGCAAATGTGTTTTAAAATTAATTTTTGAGGTAAAATAAAAGTTTAAAGAATACTGCTGTATTTAAACAAACTAAAAGGGGCCAAACTTTAGCGATTTATTAGGAGCCATTGTAGAGTTCCGCTATCCACCTCCAGGCTCCATAGTCAGACCATCGTCACCAAGCGTAATATATGGCACTTGTTAAAACAAACCATTTGAGCCAAAACAGATGATGGGCAGCTTTCCGGAAATTACGTGACATCTATTCGTCCAAAACACCACAGTGCCTAAAGACAAGGGTCAACCAGTGTGTGTTGCCAGTGATGGCTTATGATACTGAGATGTGGTCCTTAACTGTTAGCCGTTCGGAAAACTCACGAGTCTCACAGCGGGCAATGGAGAGAGCTATGCTCGGAGTTTCTTTGCGCGATAGAATCCGGAACGTGGATATTCGCCAAAGAACCAGTCACCGACATAGCTGTTAAAATTTGCAAGTTGATGTGGCAATGGGCAGGCCACATCGCTCGAAGAACCGATAACCGATGGGGAATAAGGTTTTTGAGTGGAGACCACGAACAGGAAGACGTAGCGTAGGTAGGCCTCCCACTAGAATGACCGACAACATTGTGAGAGTCGCTGGCATCCAGTGGATGCAAAAGGCAGGCTGTCGTTCAGTGTGGAGTTAAAGGGGAGACCTATGTTAATCAGTGGACGTGTTCTGGCTGATGATGATGATAAAATTTGTTTAAACACTTCAGGTTAAAAATTTATTTTGTCCAGACTTACATTTATGTACTTCGTTTCAACAGAGTCCTGGTCGCACAGCACTTGAGATCCAATCGTCTACAACCGAGCTAATCAATGGGCTCGTATCACTAATACATCAGACGGGTATGGGAGAAATATCACAAGCGGCGATGGACGCGCTGCTAGCTCTGCACCGACCTGATCGAGTGAACATGTGGAACCCGGAGGCACCGCTCAATACCTTCTGGGATATCAGGTGAGGGTCTGTGGTGAAATGGGGCTTGGGGTGGAATCGGGTCTGTGGTGGGATTGGATTGGGTTTGTGGTGGAATGGGGTATTTGGTGGGATTGGATTGGGTTTGTGGTGGAATGGGGTATGTGGTGAGATCGTATTGAGTTTGTGGGGAAATCAGTTTTTTGGTGAAATCATGAAATGGGTTATGCGATTGGATTGGATTTGTGGTGGACTGGGTCTGTGGAGTGCGATTTGGTTTGGATTTAGAAATCTGCGATCAAAAAATAACAAGGAGTTTGAATGCGATCTTGGAGAAAATAGATCTAAGCGTTGCTTTTGGCTAGGAAAACGTGGTTTCTCATCCAGTGAGATTTAAAGTGCAAGTTTTTTAAATTATAAATCAGGCTTGCCTTCTACCGACACCTCGTCTGATGTGAAGATTTTGTGATGTGAATCAAAACCCGTACGAAGCGCTTTGATTCCACTTTTGTGGTATCAAAGCGCCCCATCAAGATTTGTAGAGGTAAAAAAATTGTGCTGACGTTTCTTTCGATTTATCATTCACCGATTCAGATATTTAAATTCGTCTTCCGTTCTTTTCCAGCTCTCAGGTCTTGTACAACATCAGCCAGAAACTAATCCAGCGCCAGATCTGCAACTACCGCGAGGTTCTGCGCTGGCTTCGGGACATTCTGACCTGCCGGAACGAATTCCTAGCGAGGCATAAGGAGTACGCGAACCAAGGATCCAACGTGCCTATATGCAAGCAGGCGCATATCAAACTGGAGGTGAGTAGAGGGAGCGAGATAAGAGATATAGAAAGATTGTGCGTGTTAAAGAAAGAGAGATATACCGTTTAGATATATTTGGATAGCCCGTTGGACCAGTTGGTAGTGAACACAGACAAGGTAATAATAGGGTTCCGTTTTTGCCCTTTGAGTACGGAACCCTAAAAGATAGTTTGCATAGCAGACCTGCAGAAATTCTTATTTTTAGTGACGGTTACGGGTTGAGTTCCAGTGACCTCATGACCCTATCATTTCTGTAAGTTTGCTATGCAAACTCCAAGTCACTTTTTATGGAATGCGAATTCAGTTGTATTTTATACGTCCAGATGCAAAAAGTGGGGCTATAAGTTTATCCATGGTATAATAATATACTCCGCCAGGTATAGCGCTCCGAGAAAAAGTTTCACGTGGGCGTCCCGCAATGATGTCATCAAGTACACGTGCATAAGCAAGAGCAGAATAAGTAATTTACAACAAGTTCGAGAGAGATGACGATACACGAAACAATGGCGGACTCTCTATGATTTTCTGTGTTAACAGTAGCGTGAAATTATAACTCCCCAATATCCGTATATTACCTGTGGGAATCCAATAAATCAATGCGGTTTTGATAAAATTGTGTTTAATATGTTCAATTCGTGCTTAACTTGCTTGAGCAGACAAACCAAATGACAATTGAAATGCTTTTTGTATTTTATATAGTAGGTTATTAAAATAAATGTTTCCCAGTATCTGTTTTTGTTACAATAAAGTGGCAACTGGACAGTGACGTCATTGCGGGACAACTGCCAGAGCGCTAGACCTTGTTTTCTTGGATCATGAGTTTATCTTTTGTATATGTGTGTCTGTCATTGGCATCGTAGCTCCCAAACGCTGAACAGTTTTTTTTTTTAATAGTTGACTTGACCGAGATTTATCTTGGCTATGGTTTAAGATCTGTTAAGCCTTTTGAAGATTATTAGCTCATGTATAGTAAGTAAAAAAAAAACTTGTTGCTGAAGCATTGTATTTTTTTTCTTTGACCATTGGAATGTCAAGATAGGCGTTAGACGACTGGCTGCATTGTGTGGCCAACAAGGCATGAGGCGGACAAACGCAGGACTATCATGAAAAAACAAACGCAGGCCTATCATGAAAAAACAAACGCAGGCCTATCATGAAAAAACAAACGCAGGCCTATCATGAAAAAACAAACGTATATCATGAAAAAACAAACGCAGGCCAATCATGAAAAAACAAACGCAGGCCTATCATGAAAAAACAAACGCAGGCCTATCATGAAAAAATATTGCCGGGTACTGATGATATGATAATCACCATTTCATCACCGGACGTCCAGACGAACGGCAAGGCGTCACCCTTACATGGTCGAAATGCCATTTATTCGCACCAAGCGTTTTGACTCCACTTTCTTAATTAGAACAGCAAAACAATGGAACGCCTTGCCCCTGTCTGTGTTTCCGCAGCATTACAATGTTGGAGTGTTCAAGTCTAGGGTTGATAGGTTATTACTGGGCAAACGTGCTCCATCTTCGACCGCATCATCGCTTTCCATCAGGCGAGATCGCGGTCAAAAGTTAGCCTAGTCTGATGTAAAAAAATGATGCTTTTCCCCACAGGTGGTCTTCTTCATGTGTCTGTGGTCTATCGACACGGATGTGGTGTTGGTGGCGATGTCCTGCTTCGCCCTGCTCTGCCAGGAGGCGGATATCCGCTGCGGGTCTGATGAGATTACCGCGCACTGCCTGCTGCCCAACTATGCTGTGTTCCAGGAGATAGCGCACACTTCTACAGTGTTGACTACAGGTAAAACATACACACACTTTCCCTCTCGTGAACACACTTCTCATCTCCTGTCATGTTCATGATTTATAGTATAGTCATAGTAAATCATCCATAGAATGCCCGTTATAAAATGACGCACTGGCACAGATAACAAATCAGAAAAAAAAACTACACCTGATTTTCAGTTCATTTTAAATGTTTTCAGCATTTGCTTCTTAAAGGTATAAAAACTTTAAAATCCATTGCCATTCCGTTAATTTCCTCTGTACAATGAAACAAGTCTAGATCCCAGTTTTAAGCCGTCATGGCATTCAGCCGTACAATGTAACAAGTCTAGATCTCAGTTTTAAGCCGGCATGGCATTTAGCCGTACATTGAAACAAGTATAGATCCCAGTGCTGACCCAGCGGCCTATCAGCCGACCAATAAAACAAGTCTAGATCCGAGTTCTGAGCCAGCGGGCTATTCAGCCGTACAATGAAACAAATCTAGATCCCAGTTCTGAGCCAGCAGGCATTGAGCCATACAATGAAACAAGTCTAGATCCCAGTTCTGAGCCAGCAGGCATTGAGCCATACAATGAAACAAGTCTAGATCCCAGTTCTGAGCCAGCAGGGCATTGAGCCATACAATGAAACAAGTCCAGATCCCAGTTCTGAGCCAGCAGGCATTGAGCCATACAATGAAACAAGTCTAGATCCCAGTTCTGAGCCAGCAGGCATTGAGCCGTACAATGAAACAAGCCTAGATCCCAGTTCTGACCCAGCGGGCTATTCAGCCATACAATGAAACAAGTCTAGATCCTAGTTCTGAGCCAGCGGGCTATTCAGCCGAATAATGAAACAAGTCTAGATCCCAGTTCTGAGCCAGCAGATATTGAGCCGTACATTGAAACAAGTCTTGATGCCAGTTTTAAAGCAAACAGGCATTGAGCGTGCTCAGATCTCTCGGCATCGGCTCCAACCTACCATACTCCGTTCTGCACCAAGTTGTGCTGACGAGCTGCCAAATTAACCGCAGATTTTTCGTCGCCTTTTCTTTCTATTTTACCGACGAATTTCGTTATTTTACGCCTCCATGTTTCCCTTAGCTCCGATTCCTTTTAATTCGTTCACATTTATTCATGTAAACATGTCAGATTGTATTTTTGTTACAAGCAGCCAGCCAGGATATGGCAAGAGGGTGTTCTTACAAAAATATTCATAGTAAGTATGACTGTTACACGCGGTTTCACTCGCTTTCTTACGGGAACCGTTCTTTTTATTGAGGACTAGCGGTCCGCCCCAGCTTCGCACGGGTATAGATTAGCTTCCCAACAGTGAAAGAATTTTTCAAATCGGTTCAGTAGTTTCGGAGCCTATTCAATGCAAACAAACAAACAAACAATCAATCAAATCCTTCCTCTTTATAATACTAGTTATTGAGGATATAAGTATTCTGTAAGGTGCGGTCCGCGATTTCACCCGTGTTAGCAATCTGTGGAATGCGCCTAATATAAAATTGACACGCCTGATTCGCTGTGTGTGTGTGTCTGTGTGTGTGTGTGTCGTCTGCGTAGAAGTAGCGTACAAAATGATGAAAATTGTCTTAAAACCTGATAGTAGCAACCCTAGCCCTGTAACCGACTGTAGGCATTGAATTCAAGGACACGTCCGAATCAAACTATGGCTTATATAGGGTTACGCATATAGACTACTAAGTGGATAGGTCATTGTACTCATCATTATGAACAACTTTTACCAAAGTCGCAAAATAACAATCAGCTGTTCCCTAGGAAACGGTCATTGACACTCGACCAAATGTACGGAACAGCTGGGTTTTTTTCGCGATTTCTGGGTTGGTCCCATAGTAAAAGTTGTTGATAATGATGAGTACAATTACCTCCTTTCGGCGTAGTACAGTCTATATGCGTAACCCTGTATATCAACTGTGCTTCAGAGCCGTAAATAGAAGGGTAGATTATGAGAAGCAGTCTGGCTGTTGTGGTGGCATGGATGATGATGCAACCCCAGGGTCGGACTGGACCGAAAGGGCCCGGTGGCTCCTTCTAAGCCCGGGGCCCGAAACTGAAGACTTATCCTACCTACCGCTTTGCTTACGGCAATCCCCGTAAGCCAGGCCCGTCAGGGGCCCGGCTGGCAAACGCCACTTCGATTATATGGCCAGTCCGACGCTGTGCAACCCGATAGCGATTAAGTTTCTTCTGTGGCTCCACCCTGTCTTCCTGTACTATAGGTTCAGCGGCCCTACAGAAGCGTATAATGGCTCTACTGAGAAAGATTGAACATTGCGTTAACGGAGTCCAGCCTGTTTGGGAGGAGACCTTCCGATGTTGGTAAGAAAATAAACAATCACCATATTAAGTAGAACCCGAGAAGTACGAGCGCCAATAATACAAGAGCTCAACCTAATCTCATCATCATTATCAGCCTATCATGTTCCCACTGCTGGGACAAAGGCCTTCTCTGAAAGATGCCTTCTCTGAGAGAGAGAGAGGATGGGCCCTAATCCACCATGCTGGCCCAGTGCACTACTTTTGAATTTCTTTGGACATACCGGTGTCCTCACGATGTTTTCCTTCACCAATGTTGAGCGAAGGCGTCGAAACTTGCACATAATTTATTTGGGTACTAAATAAGTCATTGGTGCAGGTCCGACGATCGAACTGGGTGCCGTCAGATTATAAAGCGTACATGCTACCGCTTGGCCCATAAACTGGTTATTTACACTTCTTTTCGGTTTGTCTTTTCGGTGCCTTGCAGTTTTTTTTTTTTTTTTTTTAAGTAGGCTTGGCCGCTAACTCGCCTGATGTTAAGCGATGATGCGGCCTACGATGGAGCACGCTTGTCTAGAAGAAACCGATTCACTCTCGACTTGAAGACACCCAGATTGTAACTATCGGGGAACACCCACTCAGGCAGCGAATTCCACAGACTAGCAGTTCGCACAATAAAGGGGTTATTGTTGGTATTTTAATGATATACTTCTTTTTAGGGATTCGCTGGTCAAGATACTGTCAAAGGCCCCCAAAGGGCAAGGCGACAAGATGGACGATTGCCAAATGGAGGCACTGCACAGAGCCGTGGCAAAGCGAAGGGTTTCCCACCACACCAGCACTGAACACGATATCGAGGTGCCTCTCAACTTTTACCTTCCAGAACCCACTTTAATGAAACTATTGGCTGCGCCCTGCAGCTCCGGAAACCGTACTTTTTCCGGGATAAAAATCACTACGGTTCTCCTACTATCTCTACGCAAATAAACCGGTGAGAAGTGAGAGTCGGGCTCGCGCATTGAGGTTTCCGTCATCGTCATCATCATTTCAGCCGTAGGACGTCCACTGCTGGACATAGGCCACCCCCATCGATGTCCAAAAGGGCCGGTTGGAAGCAGCCTGTATCCAGCGTTTCCCTGAGATCTCTCTTAGGTCGTCTGTCCATCTTGTGGGTGGACGTCCTACGCTGTGCTTACCGGCAAGTTGAAGTAGCAGTGGACAGGGCACATATCACGCAGAACAGATGGCCGATGGGGCTGAAAGGTTCTAGAATGGAGCCTGCGAAGGGTTCCGTACCACCACTAAATACAATAATTATCAATTTATAAACCAGATTTCAGTTTTAGTAAAATATGCTTAGATAAGGTTCCGTATTTTCACAGGCTTTTGTTAACTTGCTATGTATGTATGTATGTAACTATGTTTGTCTGGGTGGAATCTTGCAACTCAATTTTGAAGTAGACGTCTCCCGAATCGTCAACCGATTGACCTGAAATTTGGCATACACGCTTAGTTTGGATGACAATGCATGGTTAGCTAACTGACGTCATTCTAAATCCAATATGGCGGACTCAAAGAGGGCGGACCAGTTTTTTTATGCACGCCCATGATATGGGTATCAAACGGAAGGTTTTGCTGAGAAGAATACGAAAAGATTGTTTTAAAAAAGTTTTTTAAATATTTTTACTAATAATTTTATTTTATATATTTAATCTACCCTTTTCTCTTACAGATGCAAATCCAAGAATGGGCAAATATAACTTCCTTTCTTTGCGCTTTAGGCGGGGTGTGTTTGCAGAAAAGACCTACCTCATCTTGGGCGCATTTACACGGTAGTTTTGTGTTATCTTCTATTTATGAGTAACCTGCTGTTTTATCAAAGACTAGCTGACCTGACAGACGTTGTCCTGTCTTAGAAATGTCAAACACGCAAAGTCAAAATTGTAAATCTTATTTTTTTTTACACCTTGGGTTACATTATTGGAGTTATAGTAAGGATCCCTATTTAAAAAAAATATATAATATAGCCTATGTTACCCGGGGATAGTGTAGCTTCCCAACAGTGAAAGAATTTTTCAAATCGGATCAGTAGTTTCGGAGCCTATTCAATGCAAACAAACAAACAAACAATCAAATCTTTCCTCTTTATAATATTAGTATAGACTAGCTATGACATTTCCTCAGAAACCGTTAGGGTTGGCGCTCATGGCGAAACATGGTATGGCAAGGCAAAGGATTTTTTTCGTTTACGAAACTCATTTCAATGAAAAAATCACTGACACTCCCCTATTTCAACACGAATGCTTCGGGATCGACACGTCGCGACTCGCGACATTCCATGGGATGCCGCATAGGTAACTTGTCGTTAAAGGAATGTGAGTGCTAAGTAATTGAAACAAGGTTGAATCTAGCTTTCGTCACACGGGATGCCACTGCGTTTGTAGACTAGTAAGAATATGTCAGTGTGTGCAATACGTGTTTACATCGCCCACTTCAGTTTTTGGCAAATGTTTTTCCGTACTAGCTCCAGTTTAAGGCAAATCCAAACTATATATTACTAGCTGGTCTGACAGACGTTGTCCTGTCTTAGAACTGTCAAACACGCAAAGTCAAAATTGTAAATCTTATTTTTTTTACACCTTGGGTTACACTATTGGAGTTTTAGTAAGCATCCCAATTTTTTGTGAGAATATAATATAGCCTATGTTACTCGGGGATAGTGTAGCTTCCGAACAGTGAAAGAATTTTTCAAATCAGTTCATTCGTTTCGGTGCCTATTCAATGCAAACAAACAAACAATCAAATCTTTCCTCTTTATAATATTAGTATAGATGATCAAAGCATTCATAGTCTAACCTTACCTTACAGATAAAACAGCCAGGTATGCTTTTAACAATCGTTTGGTGTTTTTGTTGTAGATTCCAGAAAATATAATGTGCTGGCGAACAGTTCTCAAGAAGTGCAATACTGTCCGGTGACACAGTAAGTGATTCTTTGTCATACTTACTAGCTGCATTCAGTGGACTTAAATGATTACCACGTTTATTTTTTTTAACTAGCTTTCTTATCTGTACTTAATTTAAAACCCATTTAAAATTAACTTCTCAATGAGCTAAAAGACTTGAAACACTGTTTTAAACTATCACGGCTGTTCACTATTGACGGGATATTTACCGTGATAATAAACAGCTGTTCCATACATTTCGTCGAGTGTCAATGAACTTTTTGTACGGAACAGCTGGGTTTTTTTCGCGGTTTCATGGTTGATCCTATAGTAAAAGTTGTTCATAATGATAATTTTCCATTGTCTAACCAGTCACCCAGTATAAGTAGCGTAGTTGATACGGGCCCGTCGAGTTTTTTCGTGTCTGGTACGTTCATAACATGTTTGTAGTGTGGTTTGGTGTAGTGGACTGACTCCTTAAATTTGACCATTTCATGTCTGTTCAATATAGGTTTTGAGATGTATGTCTATAGACAGAAAGAATCGGGTGGCCTTGCCTTATAATATGTAGAGTATAAAGAATGTTCTACAGGTTCATAGGGCAGCTGTTGAGACTACTTCTATACAGTACGGAGCGATTCGCGTCTCAGATACAAAGCCACGTGAAAGAGCTAGTCGGGCGGGAGCTGTCGCCTGCGCTGTTCCCGATACTGTTCGACCAGATCAAGAATATTATTGATAAGTTCTTCGATCAGCAGCAACAGGTGAGTTTTCCTTCACACACATACATATTCATAAACATATGAACAAACATATTTACCACACAAATAGTCACTTTTTTACCAAGCACTTAATACATCTTCAATCTTCTTACTCATGTGTTACATAGCTTAACCCCTCAAAAACTCATACATACAATCACAAACACATTTCTTACACAAACACACTTGCCTTCTCTCTAAACACAAATCAAAACACCTGTACTTACCTCACATACTAACTTCACCTCGGCACACAATACCAAACACAAACACGCAACCCAAAGTCCCTAATTCAGTTGCTGCGGCTACAGTACTGGGCATGCTGCAACATCTGCCGCTATACAGTTCGGAACGATTCGCGTCTCTGATATAAAGTGACAACGAGAAGAAGCTATTCAGAAGGAAACTATCGCCTGCGCTGTTCCTGTTTAGACCAGGGGGCCTCATCGCGTCTAGTAGCGATGGTTTTCGTTTGCTGTCCTGCACTCGCGGATGGTGCGAGTAAGTTGGCGCGAGCAGGATACTAGATCTCCATTGCCTCCACTCACACAATAAGGCCCATGTTCAAAAATATCATTGATAAGTTCTTTGATCAGCAGCAAACATATATATCTTCCACATAAACATTCTTCTTATCAAACTTGCAATACCGTCCAAAAACGCCCACAAGTATGTAGAAGGTTTTAGTAATGTAAAACTTTATTTCAGGTAATGTTAACCGACACGAACACCCAGTTCGTGGAACACGTGATATACATAATGAAAAAAATACTGGACAATAAGAAGAGTGGGTTGCATACCGAACACCTCAGCACAACGTCTATTGAGGGACTCATGCTGGCGATCGTGAGGTAGAGTTGTTTTTATACTGTGTTGGTATACGTTGGTAATAGTGTGCGTCTGTGTATGTGTAATGAAATAAAGCTGGATAATAAGAAGTGTGAGTTAAATACTAAAACCTCAGAGAGATTCATGTTGGCTTTTGTAAGATATTCGTTTTTATCTGTATTTGGATGATTCTTATTTTATTTATACACAGTTTAAATATGGTTTATTTTTCAAACAAAATTATTTTCAGATACGTACGTCATCTGGATATGACAGTTCTCTCAGTGCACATTAAAACGAAGCTCTGCCAAGTCGTGGAAGCCATGATGAGGAGACGGGACGATTTGGCTTTCAGACAGGTACGACTATGAGTAGGTTGGCTGCTGCTTGCAAAATGTGACTGAACAATACTCAGTCCATGACAGTGCAAGAGAAGAGGATGACATGTAACTGACAACTAACGAAGAGTTACTCCCCAGGTCAGACAAATAAAGAAGAAATGCCTTAGTACAATTATCGTTTGTGTTAAAATGTCTCATTTTACTGCTAAACCGCTTTCGCAGAACAGCAGGCTTTTGCTGAAAGACACATTTAGGCCCGTATTCTAAAACAAGACTCAAGTATCGTTTGATCTTAGTTCACCTGATTATTACTTGAGCCTAGAATCGTTGCTTAAGTATTGTTCTTATTCCAAAACTGCCCTTAGACTCAACTCAGCTGAATCTAGATTTAAGTAGAGATTCAAGCGGATATTCTTTTTGTCTATGAATCAGTCTGTTTTCGTTTACATTTTTATTTTAGTTTAACAATGTCGTTCCGCGTAACGCATAATTAAAAATGTTACAATAATTTAATTAATTAAATAAACAGTAATGTAGTTTGAAATTATTAAGTATTTAACTATTTAGGTAATGATCTACACTATATCATTAAGGTTTTATACATTTTTATGCTTAAAACCCTAGAATCTACTCAAAGCATTTTTCGTCAAATAATTTCAAGAAAAATTATGTAATACGGAGCGTCAACAATGTGAACAAATTGTGAAATGTCACTTTAGTCTTGTTTATTTTTTCGCGATTTTCTTTGGAAATCTAATTCAATTCAAGTAAATCAAGGAAGTAAAGAACTGTGCTACGAAATAGTGGTATCTTATCCTGCCTTTATTTGGATATTTTTAGGATTTCCCCTTCAGTTTGGAAAGAAAAATTTCTATTAAAAAAATATTGGTATTATTATATTCAGATATTTATTTTCCTTCTTAAATTTACGTTTTTTTACAATATTTCCTCTAAAATCAAAATATTATAAAAAAACCTAAACCTAGAGTGCCGCCGGCAGCGGGGCAGGGCCCAAGCTACCGGTGGTTAGGGCTGCAGAGTGAGGAACCTCCTGACAATACGTGCCGTGTCTAGGATTACCGCCTTCTGCATCTGACCCTTGACCCAACCATCTAGCGAGAGCCTCTTATTATATTATTATTATATTACTATTCCTAGTAATTAAAATGATTATAAATAAAAGACTGACCTTATTATTTAGTAGTTTTGTTTAATTTTTATATTCATTTAAAAGCTATATGATTAACAAATGAGTTAATTAATACAGACAGTTTTTTTAACCAATTTGTTAAAGTTGTATAGGAGACCATGCTTCAGTCAATCAAAACTGCTAATAATGGAAGCTCTAACTGCAAACCCATCAGATGATCCTGCGATAGCGCATTTTAAAATTATTTGCATCCATTGATCTTCAGCATCTCTCAAGTGTCGCATTGGAATGCTAACAGTGATCTGTCTATTCACTGGGAAAATTTGATCATAATATTCGATATCTTCAGAAATATCCATGGTGCAAAGTAAATAATAAAAAGTTTAATAACAACCAAACCAAGTACACTACACAGAAATCTCTGCTCAAGCGTGATACAGACGTCACTTGCGTGATCGCAGATCATATGTCAACTTGAGTACAGATTGGCAACTGAATGACGTTTTAGAATACAGGTGAACTACGATCGTAGAATCTTGACTCAAGTTTAGTTCTAGAATAAAATCTCTACTTAAAACTAGTTTTAAGTAGAGAATCTTGACTGAGCGTCGTTTTGGAATACGGGCCTTAGATCAGGGACATTCTATGACAACCACTCTCAGTTTCGCCAGGGTGACTTTGTGGCGAGCCGTTGGCGAGTGGTGAGACTGCGTACCCCGATTCCATGAGGCTAAATGAGACCCCGACCCTTGGATTGCCTTAACCGTCATGTGGGCAGAAAAGGCTTAGAGCCTGAGCTCCAAGATCAAAGTTTTAAAAGCGTAAAGCCGCGAGTAGCGTTCAGTGAAAGTGTTGTAAACCTTTGGACACTCCCTAAGCTACCCACACCAATGTAGCCCGTCAGGCGCAAATATAGAGACAATCTTTATGGGGGAGGGCATTTGGAGAACTGATCATCTGCCCAAAATTTATTTTGAGATGCGACAGGATAAAGCAGGTGCCGAAGTGCCGTTGTTTAAATCGCATTCAGAAGAAAATTATTCACACATTTGTGAATAATTCACATTTATTCACAATTATTCACATTCTCTTGCAGGAAATGAAATTCCGTAACAAAATGGTAGAGTACGTAACAGACTGGGTACTGGGAACCAGCCACCAGATCGCGCCACCTTTGAGAGGAGATGCGTCTTCTATTACCAGGTATGTCTGGACCTTGAATTTTTACTGACTTTCGAATAGTGGTTTTCTTTTTATAATACTAACTGTTGCCAAAGCCACTTTGTCCCCCTTAGGACCTTTCGCAAAATATTTCCTTATCAGACCCCTAAACCCCATAAGAAATCTTTTGATTTAGTAATGGGTCAGTTATTATTTGGTTACCAATAATTTCACTGTAGTTATTAAAGATTGTAAGAGATTCTCATCTCAGCTGTATGTTTAGGGAGCTGGACCAAGCGTGTATGGAGGCAGTAGCAGCCTTACTGAAAGGTTTGCCTCTGCAGCCTGAAGAATCTGATAGAGGTGACCTGATGGAAGCCAAGAGTCAGCTGTTCCTCAAGTAAGCTTTTAAAAAGGTTGTTATTTTGATAGATCCTGTATGTATGTAATATTTGTATTATATGTAAATTGTAAACCAACTTCAGGCCCAACGCAGACTGTAAGAATTGAGGCGGTGTCAATTTCTAACCTATGGTAAACTGGGAAGAGTTCCCTTTTTCGCAACTACTTGTACGCCGTTACGCGGCGTTACGTTGATTCACCAGTCGGGATTGGAATTTAAATTATCAGAAAAATAAGTAATTAAGTATGTTTAAATAGTTGTTAAAATAGTTTCAGAAGCAAAAATTAAGCCGTATTGTATGCGTAGCTACGTAAAGTTCTAATTGACTAGTTATATCTCTTATGACTTGCTCTTTACAGATATTTCACGTTATTCATGAATCTGTTAAACGACTGCAACGAAGTGGAGGTGACGGAGGGCCCGGGCCGACTCGAGACGCTGCGCAACGCGACCATACAGGCCATGTCTAACTTACTCAGTGCCAACATTGACTCGGGACTCATGCATAGCATCGGTAACTAAACATAACTATGGTTTAGCGTGTACGAGAAGAAGTCATGTAAGCTAAGAACAGAGTTAAACCAAGCACACTGCCTTGCGGAACTCCGAAGAACATATCCTTATACTTCGGAGGTTGCTGAATGTCTAATTAAATTCAACACATTGCTTACAATTAGATAGATAATATCGGAACCATTCGGGAGAGGAACCGCGCTCCAGCACAATTAAGCTTCCTCAGTAGCAGTCGAGACACAGTATTAAAAGCCTTGGCAAGGTCAGGAATAACACGGAAGAACTATTAAACCACCGTATTCACCAATTTGCTAAAGAATTGCAACAAGGTAATTTCATTCCGTCATATTATAATCTACTTGGTTCGTTCCCTCTCAACCCGACAAATTGTGTAAGTAGCCACAATATCCACCAATTTGGTACGAAGATAAAATAAGCCGTGGCTTTGCTCATTAACTCACATATCTATTTTCCTTACAGATTTAGGCTACCACCGCGACTTACAAACCCGCGCTGCCTTCATGGAAGTCCTAACCAAGATTCTACAGCAAGGCACTGAGTTCGACACGCTTGCTGAAACCGTCCTCGCTGATAGATTCGAACAACTAGTTCAGCTTGTCACTATGATATCGGATAAGGTATGTCACTTTTTCTGTAAAATAAATAAATAATCGAAAATAACGTTTAATCGCCATCTCGCCTGATGTTAAGCGATAATGCTGTACGATGGAGCACGCTTGCCTAGAAGAAACCGATTCACTCGAGATTTGAAGACACCTAGGTTGTTACCAACAGGGAACACCTTCATACAGTGCGTTCCACAGTCAGCGGATCGCACGATCAAAATGGAATCAAAGCGCTTCGATCGGTTTTTTTTTTTTTTTTTTTTTTTTTATGTCTATCTATTCAGTCTCCACCCACTTCTAGTTCCAAGCATTGACCCAACTTAAGACAGATAACAGAAATTCAAATAGGTCAACTCGGGGTTCTATCCTGATAAGGGTAAGTGGGTTTGATACATATTTTATTCAAGAGTTCCGTTTGCAAACTATGATTCTCAAAAAATTGGTAGACATCATTTATTTGTGGCAAAAAAATACAAAATACAATGCTAATAAATTATTATATTTAAAACAAATTTTAACTAGAGCTTATTATATTTTTTTGTTACAAACCGGTTCCAACTCAGCAAGATACCGTAATACCGTAGTCAGGACCTTTAAAGAAAGGTACTTAGCCAGTCAGGTGCTTCTGTTATAATTACTTGTTTATGTTTGTTTCAGGGCGAGCTGCCAATAGCAATGGCTCTAGCCAACGTGGTCAGCACGTCGCAGATGGACGAGCTGGCTCGTGTGTTCGTGACCCTGTTCGACGCGAAACATCTTCTCGCTCCGTTATTGTGGAACATTTTTTACAGAGAAGTCGAGGTAAAGACTGATAAATTTTCAACTCTACACCACTCTGATAAAACTTGGACTCCACTATGAAACTATACTCGTTGCACTTCGGTTTCCACTACTTTACTGAGGAATGACTTGGATTTGACTGTGACTTACTTTGCACTACTTTGATCATGACTTGTTTGATAATATTTACTAAAACTAGAAAATACCTAATTACTTGAAACCTGAAAATTCACAAGATGTGTGACGCCAGTATCTTCCCTGGAGGAAAGATAAATAACGACAGGGTTATTCTAAAGTATATGTTAAGGCTAATAGAATCCTGAAGGCGAGAAGTAAAATCAGCTCCTTCATAGAATAAAGTCAAACACACTCGACGTGATATATGGTAGATATACCGTTTAAACCTGATAAAGAAACGCCACAACTCATATTTTAGTGGGCATAAAACTAGACACGCTGCTACATCTGCTGCTTCCTAATAAGGTTGATTCTCTAGTTACGTTGGTTTAGCACACTATTAGTCGTTATTTTGGTTGTTGAATAGGAGTCAGCGTTTTTAACAGGCACTAAATGTTCTGTTTTTCCCATTCAGGTTTCAGACTGCATGCAGACTTTATTCCGAGGCAACTCTCTAGGTAGCAAGATCATGGCGCACTGCTTCAAGATATACGGCTATCAGTACCTGCAGTCGCTGCTGGCGCCGCTGATAACAGCACAGCTCGACAAACTTGACACGGAGCCCTATGTCAGCTACGAAGTGGACCCGGCTAGGTAAGGTGGTAGTGGGGATAGAAGTAGGAAGAGCGTGATAATGAAAGAAGAACATAAAAAGGAATTAAAACGGAATTAGGAAAGTAATGCGAATGAAAGTGGGAAGGAAATTAGAATAAAAGTAGCAAAGAAATGAAATTGGAAAAACGTGACAACGAAGTGGGAAGGAGAATAATAGAAGTGGGAAAGGCATGATAATGAAATAATTAAGAACGTTAGAATTAAAATAGTAAGAAAATATAATGGAAGTAGGAAAGTAATGCAAGTGAGAGTTGGAAAGAAACTAGCAAAGTAGGAAAGAAATTAGAATTGAATAGCAAGGAAATGAAAATGAGAAAAAGTTAGAACGTAAATAGAAAGTAAAATAATAAGAGTGGGAAGCGCATGATGATGAAATACGGGAAAACATTAAAGTTAAAGTAGCAAAGGAATTATAAATTAACTTAAAAAAAAGCATAAAACAAACTTTTTAAGTTAATATGCCACTAAAAAAAACAAAATTATATTTTTACACGGATTTTAAAGTCGGACGGGAACTATATTTTACTATCAAACTTACAGCCGCACTGAGAGACGTTACTTAAGTTAAGGAATACTTAAAATTGCTCTGGCAACTTCTCGTTGGCGGAAATAGGCATGATGACTAATATTTTTTTTATTACCTCATAAAAAGGCTGATCATAAATAGAGCCCATCAACGAAAACAAAATTAAAATTAGTTCTAAAATAAATAAGATACAAGCATATATAAGCATTTAAATTTCATGCTAGACAGAGAGCGCACTATACTGAGCCGTGACGTCACGGCTCAGGAGCGCCATACAAATGCTATACTAACACACGTTTTGTGAGAAAGGGATAGAGCATCCCCTCTCTATCCCCACCTAAAACTTTAAACGCTCATATCTCAGAGATTTATCAGCCAATTTAATTTATTTTTTCAGTATGTGTAATGTATTTAGTTATTTTCCTCGCTAAGCCGGTTATTTGTAATAAATTAAACATGAGGACACATGCCTATTGTCACACATGAAAACGAGACAGCAATTTTAAGTACATATTCCTTAACTTAAGTAACGTCTCTGAGTGCAGCTGTTAGTGTTAAATTGGCGTTTGAACCCCTCAACCCCCCTGCCTACGGCCTTGACCACCAGGTCTGATGACTACTACCCTGCCTAGAATGCAAACGACTTAGATACATTGTGTTTCAGATTGGACCCGGACCAAGACATTGAGCACAACCGTTCGAATCTGAAGAAACTGACCAAAGAAGTGTTCGACAGCATCGTGAACTCGGCCGACACCTTCCCGCCGCAACTACGCAGCATGTGTCATTGCTTGTACCAGGTACGTAGTCATCATCAGCTGGAAGACGTCCACTGCTGAAAATAGGTTGCAAATTTCTATCTTCTATGTTCTAGGTTCGTTTATGTCGCATATTTTGCGATTTCACAGGGAAATCAAAACCTATAGGGTACTTCCCGTTGACCTAGGATCATTAATTTGGCAAGAGGCAAGGTCTTACTGCACATATAAAGGAATAAATCTGAAAGTTGTTAATTTTAAGTTATCTATACTAATATTATAAAGAGGAAAGATTTGATTGTTTGTTTGTTTGTTTGCTGTGAATAGGCTCCGAAACTACTGAACAGATTTGAAAAATTCTTTCACTGTTGGGAAGCTACACTATCCCCGGGTAACATAGGCTATATTATATTTTCCAAAAAATAGGGATCCTTACCAAAACTCCAATAATGTAACCCAAGGTGTTAAAAATAAGATTTACAATTTTGACTTTGCGTGTTTGACAGTTCTAAGACAGGACAACGTCTGTCAGGTCAGCTAGTTTATAATATAAAAAAATATTGTTTTACAATTACAAACTTACATTTTGTAGTTGTTATGTATGGAACAACCTTATTGTCAACTACAAAGTTAAGTTTGTTTTTCAATATTTCAACTTCAGTTAATTTTCCCTTTGTTTGGACTCGCGCTCTGAGGGTTCCGTCCAACGGAACCCCTAAGAGCACGAGGCCTACTCGTACTTGTCCGGTTTTTTTTTAATATTGATAATGATTATATTTTTTAACTAGGTATAATATAATTTCAAAACGTTTTCCTTTACAGGTACTGAGCAAAAGGTTCTCTCAGTTTCCGCAAACGAGCGTGGGCGCGGTCGGGACTGTCCTGTTTTTGAGGTTTATCAACCCTGCTATAGGTAAGTGATTGAGATCTGCGTTATCTAATTCGTACCTTGCCATTTTTCTATCGGACGACCAGAGGGCACGAAAACCCCGAACGAAGCGCTTTGATTCTACTTTAACTATGCGAATGTATATAGTAACCCACAAGATGGACAGACGACCTAAAAGAGACCGCAGGGAAACGATGGATGCAGGCCGCTTCCAACCGGCCCTTTTGGAGATCGATGGGGGAGGCCTATGTCCAGCAGTGGACGTCCTACGGCTGAATGATGATGATGATATATATACTACATATACATACATACATACATATACTTCAGACAGCCCGTTGGTCCAGTTGGTAGTGAACCTGCCTTCTGAGCTTGGGGGCGTGGGTTCGATTCCCACCTAGGACAAACATTTATGTGATGAACATTTGGGTTTGTTCTATATCTGGTTGTTAATATCTATTTAAGTATGTATTTAAAACTATATATGTATGTATATCAGTCTCTGGCAGCCATATCACAAGCTTTGCTTAGTTTGGGGTCAGATGACCGTGTGTGTAAAATGTCCCGAATATTTATTTATTATACTCGAAAAACATAACCCTTCTTGCGCAGTTGGGTAAAAAGAAAATGCTTAGGCTTGCGTTTTCTATACTTTTATTATAAAGAGAAAAGATTTGATTGTTTGTTTGTTTGCTGTGAATAGGCTCCGAAACTACTGAACCGATTTGAAAAATTCTTTCAATGTTGGGAAGCTACACTATCCCCGGGTAACATAGGCTATATTATATTTTCCAAAAAAATGTGATCCTTACTAAAACTCCAATAATGTAACCCAAGATGTAAAAAATAAGATTTACAATTTTGACTTTGCGTGTTTGACAGTTCTAAGATAGGACAACGTCTGTCAGGTCAGCTAGCCTTTCAATAAAAAGAACTTTGTGTAATATCCTTCATCATCATCAGCCAGAAGACGTCCACTGCTGAACATAGGCCTCCCCCTTTAACCTCCACACTGAACGACAGCCTGCGTTTTGCATCCACTGGATGTCCGCGACTCTCACAATATCGTCGGTCCATCTAGTGGGAGGCCTACCTACGCTGCGTCTTCTGGTTCGTGGTCTCCACTCCAGAACCTTTCTTCCCCATCGGTTATCGGCGAAATGTCCTTCCTATGGTGTTAATTATGAGAAGTTGTATTGTATTATTTTATTTGCAGTGTCTCCTCAAGAGATGGGCATAGTCAGCCGCTCAGTCCCCCCTCCAATCAAACGCGGCCTCATGCTAATGTCGAAGATACTGCAAAACATAGCGAACCACGTGGAGTTCTCCAAAGAGCAGCACATGCTGCCGTTCAACCACTTCCTGAGGCAGCACTTCGAGGCTGGACGCAAGTAAGCCTTTTGAACCCACAGATACATGAGAATAGAGAGTTCGCCTTCTTTTCAACCGACGAAAGGAGGAAGGATCTCAATAGGCATGATGACTAATATTTTTTTATTACCTCATAAAAAAGCTGATCATTAATAGAGCACATCAACAAAAACAAAATTAAATTTAGTTCGAAAATAAATAAGATATAAGCATTTTAATTTAATTTAATTTCATGCTAGACAGAGAGCGCACTATACTGAGCCGTGACGTCACGGCTCAGGAGCGCCATACAAATGCTATACTAACACACGCTTTGCGAGAAAGGGATAGAACATCCTCTCTCCATCCCCACCTAAAACTTTAAATACTCATATCTCAGAGATTTATCAGCCAATTCAAATTATTTTTTCAGTATGTGTAATGTATTTACTTATATTCATCGCTAAGCCGGTTATCTATACTAATATTATAAAGAGGAAAGATTTGAGTGTTTGTTTGTTTGTTTGTTTGCATTGAATAGGCTCCGAAACTACTAAACCGATTTGAAAAATTCCTTCACTGTTGGGAAGCTACACTATCCCCGGTTAACATAGGCTATATATTTATTTCAAAAAAAATAGGGATCCTTACTAAAACTCCAATAGAAAGAAAGAAAGAAAGAAAAGAAAGAAAATAAATTTTATTCGACACCTTTACAAAAACTTATACCTAAAGGATACACTCAGTGTCGAATGGGTCCGTCTCAGCATTAATGCTGACAGTCAAGGACTATCAGCGCCGGTTTTCAGACGAACCCTAATATAATGTAACCCAAGGTGTAAAAAAATTATATTTACAATTTTGACTTTGCGTGTTTGACAGTTCTAAGACAGGACAACGTCTGTCAGGTCAGCTAGTATATCAATGTAAAGAGAGTGTCACATTATTTTCCTTGTCACTCAATCCGATTTTTCATTTTTTCTGTCTCTTTCTATAGCTAATTCAAAGCAGAAAACAACTAACACTAACATTTTTGTTTCAGATTCTTCATCCAAATTGCCTCAGACTGCGAAAGCATAGACCAGACAACATCTCATAATCTTTCCTTCATAAGTGACGCCAATGTGGTAGCGTTACATAGACTGCTATGGAACCATCAGGAAAGGATTGGGGATTACTTATCTTGCAGTCGAGACCATAAGGCCGTCGGACGGAGGCCTTTTGACAAGGTGATTTAGACTTTAGTACAAAACAAATACTGTTCATTATAATTTAAATTATATTAGAAAGTGTTGGCAAAACCGTTGACTTCACTGACAATGATCATACACTTCACTTTGATTATGATTGTACACTTCAATTAGACTGATCAACCACTGCATTGACTTGCATGATGACCGATATAATTTAAATTGAAGATTTCGATTCTATGGTAAACTTAAGTCTATTTTGTTACAAATAAGGCTTTGTAAATTGTAAATTGTACGAAGTTTCTTATCAGCCGTCCTTTGTAAGTGATACCAATGTGGTAGCATTAAATATAGTACTGTGCATGTATTAGGAAACGATTAGAGATTACTTGTCTTGCAGTCGAAACCATAAGCCTTTTGACAAGGTAATTTAAAGTAACCTTTAGCAAATATGGATATTTAAATAGCATTCAGAAGTGTTAGTGATAACTGTAGACTTGACTGACAATGATCACACACTTCACTTACTCTGATTATTATTGTACACTTCACTTAGACTGATCATGGCCTTCACTGACTTTGATTACCGATTTCTTTTACAAATATAATATACTCTAGAATTGCAAATATTTTTTCGCCTAGTCAGCCGGTAGCTACACTAAGGCAGAAAACTAGTTATATTAGAATTTATTTAAATATTGTTAAAATCATTTATTGTTTTCAGATGGCAACACTACTCGCGTACTTAGGACCGCCAGAACATAAACCGATTGAGTCGTAAGTTGAATTTTGTTTAAAACCCCTCGCAAACGTGTTACTTGAAATTTATATTGGCAAAAATAATATTAAAAAAAAAAAAACATTATTTGAAGAACATACTATAGCGAAAATTTTACTTTAAGTTATCCACTTTTCCTAAAATTAAAGTAAAGTTTGATACATGATTTATTATTCAAATGTATATGTACCCAATTGCAAAACATTATTAGCCAATTGTTTTGCTGTAGGTTTAGAAAGGTAAGAAAGCATTATTGTTCCCAGTAAGGCGATAAGGCAGCTAATACGGCCTAATTTACTGCCAAATTTTGTATATATTTTAAGTTACTGTGTATTTTTATTTGGTTTATCTATACTTCTATACTAATACTGTTTTAAACTATCACGGTTGTTCACTAAAGTTATATGATTATTTACGGGATATTAAAAAAAAAAAAAAAAAAAAAAAAAAAAAAAAAAAAAAAAAAACGTAAAAAATATCCCGTAAATAATCATATAACTTCTATACTAATATTATAAAGAGAAAAGATTTGATTGTTTGTTTGTTTGTTTGCATTGAATAGGCTCCGAAACTACTGAACCGATTTGAAAAATTCTTTCACTGTTGGGAAGCTACACTATCCCCGGGTGACACAGGCTATAATCTATATCCGTGCGAAGCTGGGGCGGACCGCTAGTAACTACTAAAGTGATTTTTTAATTTATATTACACGGGAATTACTCACGTAAGATTAAGCCGGTCACTCCCACTATAGAGTACGTGAGTAATTCCCGTGTAATATAAATAAAATGTGTGATAACCACGTCAGTTTCTATACTAAAGTGATATTGTATTGCTTTTCAGTTTCTCAATATCCAGTGCGTCAAGTCTACTATTTTCATCGTACGCGCGCTGGTCTTCCATAGACATTTCATCTTCAAACTTCGAAGAGTTTATTCTCAAACACAACATGCATCAGAAGGAAGAATTTAAAAGCATCAAGAGCTTGAATATATTCTACCAAGCCGGCACTAGCAAGATGGGGCATCCAGTATTTTACTTCATCTCTAGGAGGTATAAGTAAGTATCTGATCATTTACTAACATCATAGAGATCACTCACACTGACCATGAGCATACGCTCCACTCATACTGATCATACACTTCACTCAGACTGATCATACACTTCACTCAGACTGATCATACACTTCACTCAGGCTGATCATTTACTTCACTTACACGCTCCATTAACATATATTTCACTCTGATCGATCTGACATAATTCACTATACCGGATCTTTGCAGTTGTCAGAGCAAATAAATGCTTGAACAGAGCTTAGTTACATTAGCCTGGGTTCACTTCACCAGTAATCAACTCGAATTTGGGCTCTTTTGTTCTGTTCCAACGAGTATTCTTATTACAGAATAGGCGAGACCAACACCGACCTGCTGATATACCACGTGATCATTACTCTGCGGCCGTTCTGCTCGCAGCCCTTCGAGCTGATCATAGACTTCACTCACACCGGATCCGATAATAGATTCAGGTAAACAACGATGGCGACTTAGCGGTAGCTAATATAAACACTAATAGTGTGCTAAACCAATGTAATTACAGCGTCAACCTTTTAAGGAAGCAGCAGATGTGGCAACGTGTCTAGTTTAATGCTCACTAAAATATGAGTTGTGGCCTTATTAGATTTAAACGAAATATATACCATATGAGCGATGATAGCCGGGCGGTAGCATGTGAGCTTTACAATCGACGGCACTCGTTTCGACCCTCGGCCCTGCACCAATGCCTTATTTAGTACCTAAACAAATTATGTGCAGTTCCGATGCCATCGCTCAAAACTAGTGAATAAAAACATCGCTAGGAAACCGACATGTCCAAGAATCTCAAAAGTTCAAAGATATATATTATGACATTCAGCAAAATTCACTGGCCCAGCTTGCTCATCCTCTGTCTCTCTGAGAGAAGACATAGATAGATAGATAGATAGATAAACTATTTATTGTTTACACCACAAATTTCATACACACAATAAAACAGCTTAAAAACTAGTGCAACAATCGGCGGCCTTATCGCTAAGAGCGATCTCTTCCAGGCAACCTTAGGATGGAGAGGATTTATACAGGAGGTAGAAGGCGAAGCGTGCAATATTTGAAAATGTGATAGTTGTAATATAAACCGTACATTCTAATAACAATACATACTAATACATAAACATATAAAATCTACTAATATGAGAAGTTAAATAAACAACAACATATCAACAAGGTGGCAACTGCGACAAATAAAATTGCCTTACACGGTCTTAATAAACAGCGAGACATGTGTCCCAGCAGTGGGAAAATGAAGAGTTGATAATAATGTTGAGTGTAGATTTAAAAACGTTGTAAGCTGCTGATATCGAAGTGAAATTACAACATTTCAGGACGGACTTCCTATCGAAATGGTTCACGGTCTTGCCCGAGCTTTCGTACATCAACATACAGGCTTGTTACATCTACAACTGCAACGGCTGGGTGCGAGAGTATACCAAATTCCACGATAATATCTTGATGCCACTGAAGGTGAGACGCTTTTATTTAACTTGCAATGTTTGTAATTTTTTTTTTTTTGGCCAAATCCAGCAAGCTGAATTATAATTACTTTCTCCTAACCAATTTTGCTGAAATTTTGCATACACGTTTAGTTTGTTGACAATAAAAGATGCAATACCCAATATTGTTAAGGTTGCCTGGAAGAAATCGCTTTAGGCGATAAGGCCGCCCATTATACTGCTGTTTATTTGTTTTTTTTTATGTTTGTTTAAGTTTCATTTGTATTTTCGGTGTGTAATAAAGTTGTATTGTATTGTAATATTTTTAAAATAAATACAGCTCGGTTTGAAAAAAAATGTATTCCGTGCCTATATGATGTAAACGGGACCATATTACTTCTATATATCTATTTATCTGTCTGTCCTACATTTTAACGGCTGTATCTTTCGAACCGTAATAGATAGCCAGTTAAAATTTTCACAGAATATGTAATGTTACGGCGGATTAACTGAGAAATAATAATAAAGTAAAAAACTAAGGGCCCCAGTAAAAACTGAAGGAGTCCCCATACAACAAACGTTTTTTTAACGTATTTTTTTATTTGCTCCAGTGTAAAAACGGTAATACGTATAAGGGTCAAAATTGGCATGATTATAGTACACAACAAATAATAAATAATGGCCAAGTGTGAGTCGGTAAAATTTCTGTTCACCACCAAGTTAAGCGTCGTTGATAGCGGTCGTTACTTAGATGGGTGACCGCCTGGGTGTGATTTTGTATTTTGTGGTGGTATGATGTTCTAAATTCTGAGCAGTGTTAGCAAGAATGGTGCTTACCATCAGGCGAAAAGTTTGCTCGCCTCGTCGCTCAGTTCAGACTTTACTCGCTATAACAGCTGCATCATAAAAAGCTGAATGAATACCTATCTCTAGATCATTATGTTACTTCCAGGGTTCTCGCAAGTTGATTTTCATCGACAATCACGCTCGTCTAAGCGATTACGTCGACCCTGAACAGCAGAAACTGCCGGGGGCAACCCTAGCACTGGAAGAGGACTTGAAAGTTTTCAATAATGCGCTCAAACTGTCGCATAAAGACACCAAAGTCGCCATCAAAGTAAGTACTCTTTCTTTTCTTTAGTGAACGCTGATTTTAATGAATCCTCGACGGCGACTTTTGTAAATACTTGCCGGTGACTAGAGAATACTTGTGGGGGGGGGTCTTTAGTGAATACTCGACGGCAACTTTAGTGAATACTCGACGGCAACTTTAGTGAATTATCGACGGTAACTTTCGTGAATACTCGACAGCAACTTTAGTGAATACTCGACGGTGACTTTAAGTGAATATTCGACGACGATTTTAGTGTATACTCGACGGCAACTTTAGTGAATACTCGACGGTGACTTTAGTGATTACTCGTCGCTGACTTTAGCAAATACTTGACGCCGACTTTTGACTTTATTTATATCACCGTCCAACATTTTCCTTGCATTATGACAGATTAACTAGTGATTGTTACAGTGTAAATTTTATAATTAGAATGATCGACGAGGTTAGTTTAAATCCTACTTGGTAAGAGTAATGGTCACGTGGGTACCGTAGCGCCATAATGCGGTGTTTTAATTATGGCGCATTTGAAACCATAAAATAATTTGACACCTATGGATTAAAAAAAAAACTATTTGAAGAGTAACATATTATGTGACATTTCTGGAACGAGGTTGTAATATTTTGTCCCATCCATAGATGGATCTCGTCAAGATGAGGCGACGTTGTGGACGTCCATTGTTTTTTGTGGTATCGATAAATTTCCGAGCTACACTCTAATGATCCGCTATTGGCTTTCCTCTTAGTCTATCTTCCTTGATTGTAAAGAACTAAGCTAGGCTAAATTAGGCTTTATATGTAGTTGTTGTTTGTTTATGGTATATTATTCTGTGAATGCTTCCAGGTCGGACCGACGGCTTTGCAAATCACTTCTGTCGAAAAGACTAAAGTGTTAGGCCTTCCCGTTTTGCTGAACGATGTCTATTACGCTTCGGAAATAGATGAGGTATGGAGAAAAGGTACAAACACCACAAAGGCCCACATTAAAAAGGTTAGGGCATTTTGGCCTTCGAAGAATTGCGCGCCATCTAGTATTAAGGACTGAACTGTGTTGCACGTTTTCTTAAAGTCGCAAGGAAAGCCTACTCAATTCACATTATGGAATCACTTGCATGCGTTCTACGCGAAAATATCTGAGCTTATTTTATTCTCGACTTTAATACAATAGCAGTAAAGTTTTCGCAAAAGTAAAAAAATAATCCAAACTAGGCTCAGTACTGTCAAACCCACTGCTGGGAATATAAATAAATATTCGGGGCACTTTTGCACACACGGTCACCTGACCTCAAACTAAGCAATGCTTGTGATATGGCTGCCAGAGACTGATATACATATGTGGTGACGGAAGACACCACCACGATGCAACGCAGGCGCACGTCGCTCTTCGCTCCGCCGTCGGCCATACGCGTGTGCGCGCGGACATCAGTTGCCCGCTGCACTCAGCATCATGGTGGTGTCTTCCGTCACCACAGTTTCAAAGGTGTTTCTGAACGAAAATTGCAAAATTAAATGTGTTTCAGGTCTGCCTTGTTGATGACAATCAATTTTCACTATCAATAATAAATGATCCGACGCCCTTAAGTTTTATACACAACGACTGCGATAACATAGTACAATCTATCATACATATCAGAAACAGATGGGAGCTGAGCCAACCGGTAAGTTGATATAAATTGAAAACAGCGCCATCTATTAGTGAACTTTAGCAACTATAGCTTCGTAATAATCAACTAGTTGCTATTGAGTTTTATTCACAACTACTGAGACAAACAATCTATCATACATATCAGGATCATATGGGAGCTGAGCCAACCGGTAAGTTGATATAAATACTGAAATACGTGTATGTACCTTTAAAACTCTCAATAGCTTCTACAACCTTCCCGACATACACGGCATCTACTCACAAAAAAATTACAGAAGACAAAGCAGACATCACCACAGTCCATACCCTACTGTGGCCTGCACCATCACAGACCAACACTGCTCACCACATCCTCAGCAACAGAGTCGTTTTCATTTGGATCAGGTTGCCTGAGGAGGAGGTAGCTTCGAAATCAATAAATGCATTTAAAAACAAACTGGACAGACGGATAAGAATGAAGAACATTATCTTCACAGATAAATACTAAATTTACACATTGGCGTCGATTCTGTTATACCACCAAACCAATCTGACAGGACTAAAATTATCTGCCTCTCTTTTCATTTTAATATATGATACAAGGATGGCTACAATTTTAGAGCTGTCAAATTTAGTTTAAGATTACATCAGAATCGATGCCATTGTGTGATATAGGCACATTATATATTTATGCTGCTCGCCTATCATCAAAAAAATAAAAATAATTTATAAATAAAAATAAATTAAAAACAGCGCCATCTGTTAGTTAACTTTAGGAACTATCTAGATAGCTTCGTAATAATCAACCAGACGCCATTGAGTTTTATTCACAACTACTGAGACAAACAATCAATCATACATATCAGGATCAGATGGGAGGGCAGTCAGATAATAGAAATTGTAATAGTGGCCTCTAATGGTGAGTTTTGGGAACTATTTAGTTAGACAATAAATGACCAGACGCCGTCGAGTTTTATTCACAACGGCTAATCTATCAATACACATATCAGGAATATATGAAAGCTCAGTCAACCGGTAAGTTGATGAGAGTTGAAAATAGCGCCACCTATTGGTTAATTTGCGGAACTATACAGTTTATCAATAAACCATCCGTCAATTCACAATGAGCCAACCGGTAAGTTGATGCGAGTTAAAAATAGCATCACCTATTGGTTAATTTGCGGAACTATCCAGACGTACCATCCGTCAATTCACAACAATTCGCAACTTTGAAAATAACGCCATCTGTATGTAAATTCTCCTTGCTGCCCTTAGCACTTTTACAACTGCGACTAAAACAAAATTAGTGTAATACAAAAAAATATTTATACATTTTAGAATACCGCCATCTATCGACAAAGCTTAAGAACTATTAAAATAAATGTAGACCCTGACATAAGCAGCGCTTTACTGTCTGGGTCATAGATTTTAAACTGCTTGAAATCTATTGGCTTCTATATGAAACACAATCGGTTTACAACTAGTCTCATTTTCTTTCAGGATTCAGTGACAGTGCACCAAAAAATACGACCTAAGGACGTCCCCGGTACCTTACTAAACATGGCGCTTCTCAACCTTGGCTCCTGCGACCCCAATTTGAGAACGGCTGCCTACAACCAGCTGTGTGCTCTCACTGCCACTTTCCATTTGAAAATTGAGGGACAACTGTTAGAAACTGCTGGTGAGCACTTGTCTTGATTTGTACTATTTGTTTTGTGTATTTTATGGTTGATACGAGGCAAAAAGTTTTCTAACAATACGTAATGTAGTTGTGTCTAAACTTTGAAAACATTAGACTTGCGTTTGACCGCCACTGCCTTCCGTTTCTTCTAGGCAAGCGTGCTCCAACGTAAACCGCATCATCGCTTAACATCAGTCAAGTTGGCGGCCAAGCGCAAGCATATTTATTTAAAAAAATACACGTTCCACAAGGACTTATCCGTGCTAGAAAAACCCTGGGTATGATTCTCGGACCTGTGCCATCTGGTTTACGCCCCGAGCTCTATCCACTAAGCTAGGGCCGTAGCTCTTTCATCTTGACTGATATTGTTTTGCAGGGCTATGCATTCCCTCCAACAACACAATCTTCATAAAGTCTGTCAGCGAGAAGTTAGCGCACAATGAACCTCACCTTACACTGGAATTCCTCGAAGAGTGTATACAGGTATGAAATTACTTTATTTAATTACTAGCAGACCTGACAGACGTTGTCCTGTCTTAGAACTGTCAAACACGCAAAGTCAAAATTGTAAATCTTATTTTTTTACACCTTGGGTTACATTATTGGAGTTTTAGTAAGGATCCCTATTTTTTTTGAAAATATAATATAGCCTATGTTAACCGGGGATAGTGTAGCTTCCCAACAGTGAAGGAATTTTTCAAATCGGTTCAGTAGTTTCGGAGCCTATTCAATGCAAACAAACAAACAATCAAATCTTTCCTCTTTATAATATTAGTATAGACTAACTGAATCCCGCGGTGCTACCCGCGATTTTCCAATTTTCCCGCATTTTCTGGGAGAATAAATACCCTATGTCCGTCCATATGATGTACACTATCATCCTGCCAAAATTCTTTGAGATCGGCTTAGCGGTATATTCGTGAAAAACGAACAAACATCCAGACAGAGAGACAGAGTTACTTTCGCTTTTATAATATTATTAAGGATTTAATAATAGCCATGCGTTTGACCGCCATCTCGCCTGATGATAAGCGATGATGCGGTCTTCGATAGAGCAAAATTGCTTAGAAGTAACCGATTCACTCGTGATTTGAAGACACCCAGATTGTAACCACCGGGGAACACCCATTCAGGCAGCGCATTCCACAGACTGGCAGTTCGCACAATAAAAGTGGAATCAACAATATACTTTTATCATCACACTAACAGCGCATCCCATATTTTTTAGGGTTCCGTGCCCAAAGGGTAAAAACGGGTAAACTAATCCTACGATGTCTGTCTGTCTGTCTGTACTACATATTAACGGCTATATCTTTCGAACCGTAATAGATGGACCTACGGCTGAAATGATGATGATGTGACACACAAATTTAGCTGTATTTAGCTGTAGCTGTAATTTTAGTGTGGATGTGTGGTTTATGATTGTTCGAATGAAATTTTCTTTGGTTCCTTGCAGGGTTTCAGGGGCTCCACCATCGAGTTGAAGCATTTGTGCCTCGAATACATGACGCCATGGCTTGCCAATTTAGTCAGGTTAGTCATTGTATGCTAGTAAACTATAATCTATTTACAAACCAAATACCGCTTATTTACTGACTGACTAAGTACAAAATCTCTAAAACCACTTGACCTACGAGGCTTTATTCCTTACTAGCAACGCACCCCAGCTTCGCACGGGTGTAAGTCTTATTTTTTTACACCTTGGATTACATTATTGGAGTTTTAGTAAGGATCCCTATTCAAAAAAACATATTGAATTAAATTCTATGCGTACGAAGTCGCGGGCAAATTAAAGAAAGGTGTAATGGTGGCCGAGACTAGGTCGGCGGAACCCGGGCCGACCGAGGATGAGGTGAACTGACGACATCAAAAGAACTGTCGGGAACGAGTCGACGCGACTAGCGAGAAACCGGGGAAAATGGCATAAACAATGGGAGGCCTATTCCCAGCAGTGAGTCATTCAGGGCTGATGATGATGGACAGGATACCAAATTTTGAAGCATAATATAAGCATAGCTAAGGTAACTCTTGATCAAAGATACCTTTCTTACAAAAAAACTTAATCATTTGGGAGCTATGATGCCATAGACAGATACATACATTAACCTTGTAACAGTTGTAACACGGCCCTCTGCGTCGAGGTTTAAAAAGTAAGAAAAGTGACATATTAAATAAAAAATCATATCACCATCGAAACTTCGATTGAAAGTGTCACTTCTCATGATCTGGCTGGCAAATTATTATGTTGTTTCTGTCCTCGTCGCACTGATGTCAACCCGAATTAGAGTAACGGTGAAAACGAATATCGCAAGTCCTGAAATAACCCGCTTGGCCTTTACAGATTCTGCAAGCCGTCCGACGACTCGCGCCGTCAGAAGCAAGTGGCCGGCATATTGGAGAAGCTCATCACACTAACCATAGAGGAAACTGAGATGTACCCTTCAGTGCAGGCCAAGGTATTGTGTAGTTTACTAGCTGAGCCCCGCGGTTTCACCCGCTTTCTTATAGATTCTGCAAGCCGTCCGACGACTCGCGCCGTCAGAAGCAAGTGGCCGGCATATTGGAGAAGCTCATCACACTAACCATAGAGGAAACTGAGATGTACCCTTCAGTGCAGGCCAAGGTATTGTGTAGTTTACTAGCTGAGCCCCGCGGTTTCACCCGCTTTCTTATAGATTCTGCAAGCCGTCCGACGACTCGCGCCGTCAGAAGCAAGTGGCCGGCATATTGGAGAAGCTCATCACACTAACCATAGAGGAAACTGAGATGTACCCTTCAGTGCAGGCCAAGGTATTGTGTAGTTTACTAGCTGAGCCCCGCGGTTTCACCCGCTTTCTTATAGATTCTGCAAGCCGTCCGACGACTCGCGCCGTCAGAAGCAAGTGGCCGGCATATTGGAGAAGCTCATCACACTAACCATAGAGGAAACTGAGATGTACCCTTCAGTGCAGGCCAAGGTATTGTGTAGTTTACTAGCTGAGCCCCGCGGTTTCACCCGCTTTCTTATAGATTCTGCAAGCCGTCCGACGACTCGCGCCGTCAGAAGCAAGTGGCCGGCATATTGGAGAAGCTCATCACACTAACCATAGAGGAAACTGAGATGTACCCTTCAGTGCAGGCCAAGGTATTGTGTAGTTTACTAGCTGAGCCCCGCGGTTTCACCCGCTTTCTTATAGATTCTGCAAGCCGTCCGACGACTCGCGCCGTCAGAAGCAAGTGGCCGGCATATTGGAGAAGCTCATCACACTAACCATAGAGGAAACTGAGATGTACCCTTCAGTGCAGGCCAAGGTATTGTGTAGTTTACTAGCTGAGCCCCGCGGTTTCACCCGCTTTCTTATAGATTCTGTAAGCCGTCCGACGACTCGCGCCGTCAGAAGCAAGTGGCTGGCATATTGGAGAAGCTCATCACACTAACCATAGAGAAAACTGAGATGTACCCTTCAGTGCAGGCCAAGGTATTGTTTAGTTTTGTACTTTCATCCGCTTTCCTATAGATTCTGCAAGTCGTCCGACGACTTGCGCCGTCAAAAGCAAGCAGCATATTGGAGATGCTTATCAAACTAACCATAGAGGAAACTGAGATGTACCCTTCAGTGCAGGCCAAGTTATTGTTTAGTTTTGTAGTTTCATCCGCTTTCCTATAGATTCTGCAAGTCGTCCGACGACTTGCGCCGTCAAAAGCAAGCAGCATATTGGAGATGCTTATCAAACTAACCATAGAGGAAACTGAGATGTACCCTTCAGTGCAGGCCAAGGTATTGTTTAGTTTTGTAGTTTCATCCGCTTTCCTATAGATTCTGCAAGTCGTCCGACGACTCGCGCCATCAGTAGCAAGTGGCATATTAGACCAGCTCATCACACTAACCATAAAGGAAACTGAGATGTACCCTTCAGTGCAGGCCCAAGGTATTGTGTTAGTATACTACTACTACTACTGAGCCCCGCGGTTTCACCCGCTTTCCTATAGATTCTGCAAGCCGTCCGACGACTTGCGCCGTCAGAAGCAAGTAGTATTAATAAGGTGTTATTGCATTCCAGATCTGGGGCAGTATCGGCCACGTGCCCGAGCTTATAGACATGGTGCTGGATAGCTTTATACAGCGGAGCAACAACTCGGGTCAGTTTTTAAAACTTCCCTCAATTGTCGCAAGAAAAAAAAACCAGTTTCACGAAATCCACGAAAGTACCTACTTACAGCGCTTGTAAATTTTATCTTAATTTTTAAAATCGTTATTTTATCGAGTTAAATAGTTCGAGTTAATGCATGGTATAATTAGATAGCCCGTTGGTCCAGTTGGTAGTGAATCTACCTTCTGAGCTTGGGGGCGTGGGTTCGATTCCCATCTAGGACAAACATTTGTGTTTGTTCTATATCTGGTTGTTAATATCTATTTAAGTATGTATTTAAAACTATATATGTATGTATACCAGTCTCTGGCAGCCATATCACAGCTTTGCTTAGTTTGGGGTCAGATGACCGTGTGTGCAAAAATTTCACTTTTTTATTTTTTTTATATACCATCCCAAATTTGCATCTATTTTTATTTTATTGTGAACGCAAAATTTTATGTTTTGATGCGAACAATGAACGATATTTCGATGTCTCTGTTTCTCCGGCGAACATCCACGTTCCGGATTCTATCGCGCAAAGAAACTCCGAGCATAGCTCTCTCCATTGCCCGCTGTGTGACTCTGAGCTTTTCCAAAAGGCCAACAGTTGAGGACCACGTCTCGCACCCGTACTAAGTTACTATGATGTAACTTGCCTTCGTCGCAGGTCTCGGCTCGCCGATGATAGAAATAATGGCAGATACAGCGGTCGCGCTCGCTTCCGCTAACGTTCAACTGGTCTCCAAGAAAGTCATCGGGCGAATGTGCAGGGTGAGTCGACAGATGATAATTCTCAACATAAAAAAAAACCGGACAAGTACGAGTAGGATTCGCGTTCTGAGGATTCCGTTAGACGGAACCCTCAGAACGATCAAAAAAATACAAAAATGTTGTAATATTCAAAGACAAACTTAACTTTGTAGTGGACGATAAGGTTCTTCCATACATACCAACTACAAAAAGTAAGTTTGTAATCGCAAAACAATTTTTTTTTTATATGATACTAATATTATAAAGGGTCAACACAAATAAATCCAAAATATTTGGAATTCAATATTATAAAGAGGAAATATTTGATTGTTTGTTTGTTTGTTTGCATTGAATAGGCTCCGAAACTACTGAACCGATTTGAAAAATTATTTTCACTGTTGGGAAGCTACACTATCCCCGGGTGACATAGGCTATATAATAATAAAAAAATAAATAGGGATCCTTACTAAAACTCTATACTAATATTATAAAGAGGAAAGATTTGATTGTTTGTTTGTTTATTTGTTTGTTTGCATTGAATAGGCTCCGAAACTACAGAACCGATTTGAAAAATCCTTTCACTGTTGGGAAGCTACACTATCCCCGGGTAACATAGGCTATAATATATTTTCAAAAAAAATAGGGATCCTTACTAAAACTCTAATAATGTAACCCAAGGTGTAAAAAAAATAAGATTTACAATTTTGACTTTGCATGTTTGACAGTTCTAAGACAGGACAACGTCTGTCAGGTCTGCTAGTTGGTTTATATATTAGAACATCATTTAGAACTGAAAATTGACAGCTTGAAGTATTCATTGTAAAAATCGGATTACAAAGCGCTGTAGCATGTTAATATTGTTTTCAGGTGGTAGATAAAACGTGCCATTCACCCACGGCGATGCTGGAACAGCACATGATGTGGGATGACATCGCCATATTGGCTAGATACTTGGTAAGTTAAGTGGAGACCACGGACCGGTATGCGCAGCGCAGGACGTCCACCCACAAGATGGACAGACGACCTAAAAGAGACCGCAGGGAAACGCTGGATGCAGGCCGCTTCCAACCGGCCCTTTTGGAGATTGATGGGGGAGGCCTATGTCCAGCAGTGGACGTCCTACGGCTGAAAAGATGATGATCATGACTTGGCCAATTGTAAAACACTGTTTTAAACTATCACGGTTGTTCACTACAGTTGTATAAGTCGAAAAATCACCGAAATATTGAGAGTTCCACAACCTAATCATGGTAAATATACTCTACGACTAGTACAGTAGTTATCTATACTAATATTATAAAGAGGAAAGATTTGATTGTTTGTTTGTTTGCATTGAATAGGCTCCGAAACTACTGAACCGATTTGAAAAATTATTTCACTGTTGGGAAGCTACACTATCCCCGGGTAACATAGGCTATATTATTATTTTTTTTTAAAATAGTGATCCTTACTAAAACTCCAATAATGTAACCCAAGGTGTAAAAAAATAAGATTTAAAATTTTGACTTTGCGTGTTTGACAGTTCTAAGACAGGACAACGTCTGTCAGGTCAGCTAGTCTGTAGTAAATGCGACGATACAATACAGTAACTCTTTACTAAATAACCACAAAACAAGGATAACATAAACATTACAATAAAATATTATCTAGACTTTTAACAGGCGGCCTTATCGCTTAAAATGATCTCTTCCAGGCAACCGTGTATCGATAATCATACATGTGTTGGTAAGTTGCCTCTTTTAGATGGAAAACCTCTTTGCACATTTTAATATTGTCCGTACGTCCTTACAAAATTTGAGAGGAAAAATATCTAGCTATTATTTACGAGGCCTTATAATATAGTAAATGTTTTCAGTCGCCTATTTTCAACTCTCTTTCCAGCTGATGCTATCATTTAACAACTGCCTAGACGTGGCGCGCCATCTGCCGTACCTGTTCCACACCGTCACGTTCCTCGTCTGCTCGGGCGCGGTGTCAATGCGCGCCGCGACTCACGGACTTGTGATCAACATCATCCATTCGTTGTGTACATGCACCACGCCTAGCTTCTCAGGTGAGACTAGTCTAGTACAACACTCTAGATATAGAGCAACGTACCTGTTCTCTACTGTCACACGGTGCCATTTGCCGTACCTGTTCCACACCGTCACAAGGCGCCATCTGCCGTACCTGTTCGACGTCGTTACATGGTGCCATCTGCCTTACTTGTTCCACACCGTCATGTACCTCGTGTGCTCGAGCGCGCATTGACAAAGTGCGTCGCGGTTCTCGGGCTTGTGGTTATTATCATCCACTCGCTGTGAACATGCACCACGCATGGCTACTCGTATGAGATTAGCCTAGTCCAACAGTCTAGATACAATGTGATAACTTACTTGTTCCCCCTACTGTCACATGGCGCCATCTGACGTACCTGTTCCACACCGTCACGTTCCTCGTCTGCTCGGGCGCGGTGTCAATGCGCGCCGCGACTCACGGACTTGTGATCAACATCATCCATTCGTTGTGTACATGCACCACGCCTAGCTTCTCAGGTGAGACTAGTCTAGTAAAACACTCTAGATATTGAGCAACGTACCAGTTCTCTACTGTCACACGGTGCCATTTGCCGTACCTGTTCGACGTCGTTACATGGTGCCATCTGCCTTACTTGTTCCACACCGTCATGTACCTCGTGTGCTCGAGCGCGCATTGACAAAGTGCGTCGCGGTTCTCGGGCTTGTGGTTATTATCATCCACTCGCTGTGAACATGCACCACGCATGGCTACTCGTATGAGATTAGCCTAGTCCAACAGTCTAGATACAATGTGATAACTTACTTGTTCCCCCTACTGTCACATGGCGCCATCTGACGTACCTGTTCCACACCGTCACGTTCCTCGTCTGCTCGGGCGCGGTGTCAATGCGCGCCGCGACTCACGGACTTGTGATCAACATCATCCATTCGTTGTGTACATGCACCACGCCTAGCTTCTCAGGTGAGACTAGTCTAGTAAAACACTCTAGATATTGAGCAACGTACCAGTTCTCTACTGTCACACGGTGCCATTTGCCGTACCTGTTCGACGTCGTTACATGGTGCCATCTGCCTTACTTGTTCCACACCGTCATGTACCTCGTATGCTCGGGCGCGCAGGATGATAGTGTACATCATTAAGGACGGACATAGCGTATTTTCCACACCAAAAATGCGGAAAAATATCGGGGATAACGCCGCGGGATTCAGCTAGTTGTTTATTATGATGAGTACAACGAATTCCTTGAATGTCCGTCGTCTAGAGATACCTACACTAGATGATGTAAAGTCTAGTCTAAGATTAGTCCAGTAACAAAAAGGAACTCGATCCAACATCTATGTGTTTGTAAATCAATGGTAGAAGAGAAGTCCTAATAATGATATTGTTCAACAGAGGAAACTCAGCGCGTTCTAAGGCTGTCTCTAGACGAATTCGGTCTGCCAAAGTTCTACCAAATGTTCGGCATTTCTAAGGTGAAATCAGCTGCGGTGACCGCTTTCAGGAGCCCTTACAACAGACACGCTAGCGATTGGTAAGTGTGCGGTGACCTTAAGGGGCCTGTGTACTGTCTACAGCTCTCTAGATCGCGTATTTTCACATTGTTAAAGATATAAAATCACAGAGGATGAATTTGCAAAAAGTGGACAAAACCTGACCTTTTGTTTACTATAATAGCGTTACAAACATATTTGTTTGTTTCGATATATTTTAATTTGACGGAGTAAAATGGTAACATATGATTTTTTTGCTTGTTACCATATTACAAATACAGTGATCATTTAAAATAATTACCCAATCTAGCTACAAAGACAAAAAACGATTTGAAATTTGAATTTGCCGCCATAGGTGAAACGTTCCACCTTAAGGTGAGACGCCTTTGCCGCGGTAATCCATTCAGGCGTTTCGCAGTTGACTGCTGACATACATATACTTCTTACTGGTACTGAGACGTTTGTCCTTAACTGTTGGCCTTTTGGAAAAACTCAGAGTCACACAGCGGGCAACGGAGAGAGCTATGCTCGGAGTTTTTTTGCGCGATAGAATCCGGAACGTGGATATTAGCCAAACAACCAGAGTCACCGACATAACTGTTAAAATTTGCAAGTTGAAGTGGCAATGGGCAGGCCACATCGAAGAACCAATAACCGATGGGAGAAAGGTTCCTGAGTGGAGACCACGAACCGGAAAACGCAGCGTAGGTAGGCCTCCGACTAGATGGACCGACTACATTGTGAGAGTCGCGGGCATCCAGGGGATGCAGATGGCAGGCTGTCGTTCGATGTAGAGGTTAAAGGGGGAGGCCTATGTTCAGCAGTGGACGTCTTCTGGCTGATGATGAATACATATACTCCTTAGGCATTTGTTTTGGTCTTTTAAGTTCACCAGTAGTATGTTACGTGGACAAATCCCATATAGTTGATGTTAGCTTCCTATTTCACAGGTATTCTGAACATTCCCATATACTCGCCGAGTCCGCTACTCCTGGCTTGCCCCTATCCGCGCCTCCGGTCGCATCCGTCTCTGCGCATACTGACAGGTAAGTCCTCGGTATATCACCCTATATGTATAGGCAAGTCATCAAAATATCACCCTATATATACAGGCAAGTCCTTGAATTATCGGCGCATACTGACAGGTTAGTCCTCAGTATACCACCATATAATTGTATAGGCAAGTCATCGAACCATCACCCTATACGGGGTGTAAAGGGAACACTCTCGAAGCCAAAAGAAGGTAATTGTACTCATCATTATGAACAGCTTTTACTATGGGACCAACCCTGAAATCGCGGGGAAAATATCAGCTGTTCTATAGAAAACGGTCGTTGACACACGACAAAATATATAGAACAGCTGATTTTTTTCTCGCGATTTCAAGGTTGGTCCCATAGTAAAAGGTTTTCATAATGATGAGTACAATAGGCATGTGTCCTAATGTTTAATGTATTACAATTAACCGGCTTAGCGATGAATATAACTAAATACATTACACATACTGAAAAAATAATTTGAATTAGCTGAGTATTTAAAGTTTTAGGTGGGGATAGAGAGGGGATGTTCTATCCGTTTCTCGCAAAGGGTGTGTTAGTATAGCATTTGTATGGCGCTCCTGAGCCGTGACGTCACGGCTCAGTATAGTGCGCTCTTTGTCTAGCATGAAATTAAAATGCTTATATCTCATTTATTTTTGAACTAATTTTTATTTTGTTTTCGTTGATGTGCTATTTATGATCAGCTATTTTATGAGGCAATAAAAAAATATTAGTCATCATGCCTATTACCTTATTTTGCCTATTGAGTGTTCCCCTTACAACCTGTATATACAAGCAAGACCTTGGAACATCAGTGTATACTGCCAGGTAAGTCCTTGGTACATCATTCTATATGTATAGGCAAGTCATCAAAATATCACCCTATATATACAGGAAAATCCTTGAATTATCTGCGTATACTGACAGGCTAGTCCTCAGTATACCACCATATATGTATAGGCAAGTATTCGAACCATCACCCCATATATACAGGCAAGACCTTGGAACATCTGTATATACTGCCAGGTAAGACCTCGGAATATCACCCTTCACTGACAGGAAAGACCTTAGAATAAAAAGTCTACACTGTCAGGTAATTAGGAACACGACATAGGTAGCTACACAATATTTGTGTGATTGGCAGGAACAGTTTGACCAAGCACCGTAATTTTTGACAATTTTTCTTTGAATGTACTAAAAGCTGTATTATCTTTAAAAACTTTAAATGTAATCTTTCCAGGGAGAGATTGCCGCTGCAGTCACTCGAGACTATAACTGACGCGTTGCTGGAAATAATGGAAGCGTGTCAGGCCGACATACCGGGCTGTGACTGGCTGCAGACCTGGTGAGTCACTGAAATACAGTCACTCACTGAAATTGAGCCGTTAGCCCCTAAAATATATCGCTCATGTTAAATGCCTAAAATTATAGCCACTCGCAAAATAATGTAGCTAGTCATCTAGTCATTGAAATACAATTGTCAAATTATAGCCACTTACAAGTCGCTAGTCACTAAACTAGTATCGGTCATTGTTAGAATAATAGTTACTCACATAATAATGTCGCTAGTCATTGATATATAATTGTCACTTAGAAAGTACTGTTGTTTGTCACTATATTCGTATCGTTTATGGCTAAAATAATTTATTTTTTTATTTATTTTATAGCCTTTTTTGCTGGTCAAGTTTCTTGCTTCTCATCTTGCAATGATGTCAATTATCTATTTTACTGTAAGATTAATTAATTATAATATTTTTGTTATTAATATATTTTAGATGTCAGATTTTTATGATATTATTAATTAGTCATTGACATCGGCTCCGCTGTATTCCTTCCAGCTTGCCTTCCGGCATAGGCCTCTTCCTGGGACTTCCATTCATGCCTCTTTTGTGTTAATTGTTTCCAATTTATACCAGCTTCTTTTTTAATTTCATCTTCCCATCTTACTTGCTGTCTTCCTTTATTTCGTTTTCCCTCTCTTGGGTACCATTCTAATATATCCCTATTCCATTTTCCTTGTTTATTCCTGAGCATATGACCAGTCCAACGCCACTTTTGTTGTTTTATTACATATGTTATGTTTCTAGTTTTTGTCTTCTTTTTGATTATCCCCAAATTTACTTTGTCGATTAATTTTATGTTAAGTATACTTCTTTCCATGTTGTTTTGGCATACTTGGATTTTCCCATAATTTTGCTTTGTCAGGGACCATGTGGGGCAGCCATAAGATAAAACTGGGAGGATGCAGCTGTTAAAAACTTTTATTTTGTTTTGAAGAGGTACTGATTTTTCTTTCATAATCTCTTTCAGTGACCAGAACCTGCGCCAAGAGTTTCCAATTCTTTCCTCAATTTCTTTATCCATCTGTTTTTCGTTAGATATTATCTGACCTAAATATTTATATTCTTCAACATATTCAATCTGATTATTTTCTACCAATATTGGTTTCCTTGTTGTATTAGTCATTAATTTAGTTTTGTCCGTATTCATACTTAATCCAACCTTTCTGCTTTCTGTTGCTAATTCTTGTAGCATTACTTGTAATGTTTCGGGATCGTTTGCAAGCAGTATGATGTCATCAGCAAAGCGTAGGTGGTTTAGCAGGGTCCCATTTATATTTAAACCATAAGTCGCCCACTCGAGCCTTCTAAATACACTCTCCAAGACCGCTGAAAAAAAATCTTGGGGGACATTGGGTCTCCTTGACGGACTCCTATACTATCTAGCATTTGTAGATTATAACAAAGCATTTGATTCGCTAAAACATAACAAAATATGGGAATCCCTAAAAGAGCAAGGTGTTGCAAATAAATACATTCGAATAATAAGAAACATATACTCAAACAGTACATCCAAAATACAACTGGAAAGAAGTGGGGAAACATTCAGAATAAAGGCTAAAATAATAGTTAATCACAAAATAATGTCGCTAATCATTGAAATATAATTGTCAAATTATAGTCACTTAGAAAAAACTGTCGTTTGTCACTACATTCGTATGTTTTATGCCTAGAATAATAGTTACTCACAAAATAATGTCGCTAGTCATTGAAATATAATTGTCAAATTATAGTCACTTAGAAAATACTGTCGTTTGTCACTACATTCGTATGTTTTATGGCTAGAATAATAGTTACTCACAAAATAATGTCGCTAGTCATTGAAATATAATTGTCAGATTATAGTCGCTCTCAAAATACTGTCGCTAGTCACTAAATTAGTATCGTTCATGGTTAGACTAATAACTACTGGTATAATAATAACACATACTACTACTACTACACACTGGTACTGGTACTAGTAATTGAAATACAGTTGTCAGATTATAGTCACTCACAAAATACTGTCGCTAGTCACTAAATTAGTATCGTTCATGGTTAGACTAATAACTACTGGTATAATAATAACACATACTACTACTACTACTACTACACACTGGTACTGGTACTAGTAATTGAAATACAGTTGTCAGATTATAGTCACTCACAAAATACTGACACTAGTCACTAAATTAAATATTCCACATCAAATTTTTTTGTGGTTTAATGTTTTTTTTTTTTTCGTAAGATTTTTTTTAATTCAATTTAATTTCCAGGACCTGCCTAGCTAAGAGTTTTGCATTCTGCTTCAATCCAGCTTTACAACCGAGAGCGCTGATTGTTTTTGGGTGTATCAGTAAGTTGTCAAAATAATTTGCACTTCTCATAAAATTTGTTTCTTTTGTATATGTCTAAGCCCGATTGTAGAATTGGCCACCACGGTATGTCCTGGCTCAGTCGATGGAATGCGAATTATTTTTCTGTTACCTAAAGTCACGAAGATTCAGCTACATACTAAACACATATTGTTAATACATAAATGATTGAAAATTTGTTTCTTAGTAGATCTCTACACTCCAGAAGGTTCAGCTTCATAGGTCAAGTAGTTTTGGAGATTTCAGTTAGAGTCAGTCGGTGAGTGAGTAGTATTTCGTCTATACTAATATTATAAAGAGGAAAGATTTGATTGTTTGTTTGTTTGTTTGCATTGAATAGGCTCCGAAACTACTGAACCGATTTGAAAAATTCTTTCACTGTTGGGAAGCTACACTATCCCCGGTTAACATAGGCTACATTATATTTTCAAAAAAAAATAGGGATCCTTACTAAAACTCCTATAATGTAACCCAATGTGTAAAAAAATAAGATTTACAATTTTGACTTTGCGTGTTTGACAGTTCTAAGACAGGACAACGTCTGTCAGGTCTGCTAGTTTATTATAATCATCTTTCCCTTGCAGGTAAGAACGTAACGGACGATGACATGAAACAGCTCCTCCGAATATTGGTGAAAGCGTTGGAATCGTTCAACGATCTGGCGCTGCTTGAAGCGCTTGTCATGTGCTTGACTAGGCTGCAGCCGCTTTTGTACCCGGTAAGAAATGTGCTACATACTGCATTGTTACTTGTGGTGCGGTCGTTTTCCGCAACAAACTGACTTGCAGCGAGAAGTTGTAAGCACTTTCTCTCACACACAATTTCTCGCTGCAGGTTTAACCCGACCTGCAGCGAGAAACTGTGAGCGCTTTCTCACTCAAACACAATTCATCGCTGTTAGTTTAACTGAACCTGCAGCGAGAAACTGAGCGCTTTCTCTCTCTCACACACAATTTCTCGCTGCAGGTTGGGTCATGAATTGTATGAGCAGAGCGGCGCATATTGTGCGCTCACTCGCAATCCTCTCCCTCAACTCCTCAACACTGGCTGTGTTTCCAGGCTTCGCCAATCCACCGAGCACTGTTCTGGGTGGCTCTCTCCGTGCTACAACTTGACGAAGCTCAGCTATACGCCGCTGGACTAGCCTTGATGGAGCAAAACCTGCACACTTTGGACTCGCAAGGAGTTTTCGATGAAAAGGTATTTTTAGGGTTCCGTACCTCAAACGAAAAAAACGGAACCCTTATAGGATCACTTTGTTGTCCGTCTGTCCGTCTGTCAAGATCCTTTTTCTCAGGAACACGTAAAGATATCAAGTTAAAATTTATATCAAATACCCAAATCTACAGTTTCTTTTAGCTGTGTAAAAATCAAACTTGTAAGTTTACGCGATCAAAAGATATGACCAAACGGTCAAAATACGACAAAATGCGACATAAACATGTCGCATATTTCCGCATATTTTGCGACTTCACATGGAAATCAAAACCTATAGGGTACTTCCCGTTGACCTAGAATCATGAAATTTGGCATGAAGCAAGGTCTTACAGCACATATAAAGGAATAAATCTGAAAGTCAAAGAAATTTTAAGTTATAATCATTTAAAATTAATTGTTTTACTATTACAAACATACATTTTGTAGTTGGAATGTATGGTCCACTATGGCTTATTGTCCACTACAAAGTTAAGTTAATCTTTCCATATTTTAACTTATTTTTTTGTTTGGGCTCGCGCTTTGAGGCTTCAATATAACGGAACCCTCAGAGCGCGAGTCCTACTCGTACTTGTCCGGTTTTTTAGTAAAAGGAGCGACAATCGAGCATGCTTTCCGCCTGATGGTAAGCAGAAACTGCCGCCTATGGACATCTGCAACGCTAGCGGTGTTGGCGGTGCTTTGCCACCCCGGAGAGGTATTTTTAGACACCCTTGATGAAACACTTCATGTCGAAGCTCGGCGGGAAGAACATCCTTTGGGGAAGGACATTCCCCGTCTTGCAGGTCCGCATAATAAAGGAGCGGAAAAATCGGACGGTGTGGGTTTTTAACATCCCAGCTATACAGGGTTACGCAGAAAGGGTGTACTAAGCCGAAAGGTCATTATACATATTATAAACAACTTTTACTATGCGGCCGACCCTGAAATCGTAAAATAACAGCTGTAACATTACCAACACCAGTGTTTAAACGAAATAAAAAAAACTTATTATTATTAAACTTAAACATTTGATAGCCCCGTTGGTCCAGTTCGTAGTGAAGCTGCCTTCTGAGCCTGAGGGCGTGGGTTCAATTCCCACCTAGGACAATCATTCATTTGATAAATATTTCTGTCTGTTCTATATCTGGTTGTTAATATCTATTTAAGTATGTATTTAAAACTATATATGTATGTATATCAGTCTCTGGCAGCCATATCACAAGGTTTGCTTAGTTTGGGGTCAGATGACCGTGTGTGCAAAAATGTCCCGAATATTGATTTATTTAATGTTATTTATTGCAGACTTTCGAACAAGTAATGATGGAGACGAGAGAGCCATTAGAATGGCATTTCAAGCAGTTGGACCACGCGGTTGGACTCAGGTTTGTCTCACTTTTCACACAGTTCCAAACTCCTACACCGCCTAAAAGTAACGACGACTTATTTTCCAAAGTGTTCACACAAACTTTACTCCTACTTAATACTAGTAGTTCACCCCTAACAGTCAGATAGCGTACGAAAAGGTTCTACAAATTACCGTAGCGCTAGTATCGCGGTCAAGTTTCGCAACATTTCAAGAGAATAAAGAAAGACGCCATCTACTGGTATAAGTGGCGCTTCTCCTGAAATGCTGCGAAACTTGACTGCGATACTAGCGCTACGGTAATTTGTAGAACCCTTTCGTACGCTCTGACTGCAGCGCTTACGGAAGTTCGAGACAACCTATATCACGCTCAAATTACGGGCGCCATCTAAGTTCATACCGTTGTTAGGCAAATGTTCCGAGCTACGCTCTAATGTTTCGCTATTGTCTTTCCTCTTAGTCTATCTTCCTTGCAGTTCAAAACAGTAACCAAGACTTGTTTCCCCAGTTTCCGCGCAAACTTCCACTTCGCGCTCGTGGGGCACCTGATCAAGGGGTTCCGCCACCCGCAGCCCGGAACGGTGTCGCGCACCACTCGCGTGCTGTCCGCCATGCTCTCACTCGCAGCCAGGCCGATGAGGGACAAGTTCCATGTGACGCGGCCCACCGTGGCTTATCTCACGGGTGAGTACTGACCACAGAAAAGAGAAGGAAACAGAACGGAAATGAGAAGGAAAATCTGTTACCAGGCATTATGACAGAACCTTGATTGAACATTCTTATTTTTTTATTTTTTTTTATTATCTTAGAGAAACTAACGGTCTTAATTAACAGAGTTAATAATTAGCTAGAGACAAAGGGGCCATTTAAAAGTTTCTACTTATAAAAAATCTAAGTACATTATATGAAAGCTAAAACATGTGGAAAAAAAAAATAGATATATAATATTACTAGAACAAAGAAAAAAGCAAGCAAAAAGCTTGTAAGGTTGTACTTATTTGGATCAACGCATTGAACTCCGCATCCAAAGAACTTGGATCTTACCTTTTTGGGTTAGGTCTCGAAATTCTTTATCCGCATCACAGTTTCTAACTGATTTCGAATGACTGACGTTTCGTTTATATGGGTGCAACTGGCTACAACAAATTGCTTACAAAAATGCCTTGGCAGACGTTCTAATTTAAACAAAACAAAATCTTTTCTGTGATTGTTTCCATTGAAAATAATCGTAACTACAAGTCTGTGCTAGCTTTAACTAGTCTGTGCTAGCTTTAACTAGTCTGTGCTAGCTTTAACTAGTCTGTGCTAGCTTTAACTAGTCTGTGCTAGCTTTAACTAGTCTGTGCTAGCTTTAACTAGTCTGTGCTAGCTTTAACTAGTCTGCTCTAGCTTTAACTAGTCTGTGCTAGCTTTAACTAGTCTGTGCTAGGTTTAACTAGTCTGTGCTAGGTTTAACTAGTCTGTGCTAGCTTTAACTAGTCTGTGCTAGCTTTAACTAGTCTGTGCTAGCTTTAACTAGTCTGTGCTAGGTTTAACTAGTCTGTGTTAGCTTTAATTAGTATGTGCTAGCTTTAACTAGTCTGTGCTTGTCACTAAGGTTGTACTTTACCCATTGACAGCGCTGGTGGGTGTGAGCGAAGAAGTCCGCTCGCGGTGTCACGTGAAACACTCCCTGCCGAAGTGGCTGCCCGACAACTGCGACCACTACTGCCCCACCAATGAACACCATCAGGTAACAAACAACATAAACAAGTTTTTTTACGTGATAACGTCTTATAAATCGACTAGCGGTCCGCCCCAGCTTCGTACGGGTATAGATTATAGCCTATGTTACCCGGGGATAGTGTAGCTTCCCAACAGTGAAACAATTTTTCAAACCGGTTCAATAGTTTCGGAGCCTATTCAATGCAAACAAACAATCAAATCTTTCCTCTTTATAATATTAGTATAGATAGATATATTATAATATTTTAATTAATATAGTTTTTGGTATGTTTAGTCGTCTCTACTGATCCAGCCTGCTATGGGGGCTGCGTGCGCGGGCCGCCGCCAGAAGTCGTGGGACATCCTCGACCAGGCAGCCATATCCACCGCACACGGAGGTATGTACCAAGCCTAGGTTCAAAGATCTTTATTATTATTACAAGATGAATAACGTATTTTGTCATTTTTGGTTTGCACTATACAGGGTTACGCATATAGACTGTACTAAGCTGAAAGGAGGTCATTGTATGTACTCATCATTATGAACAACTTTTACCAACACTGAAATTGCGCAAAAAAATGTTTTGCTCCTTTGAGCCCCGTTGGTCCAGTTGGTAGTGAACCTGCCTTCTGCGCTTGGGGGCGTGGGTTCGAATCCCACCTAGGGCAAACATTCATTTGATAAACATTTGTGTTTTGGTTTGGAATGTTTTTTGACACGATTGTGACTCTATATGTATTGTATCTCGACGGCTGTTCCATTGCAAACGGTCATTATCATAATTTAACAACATCAAAAATTTGGGTGCAGCTGTTTTTTTTTTCCGTTCGTGATTATATGGTTCGTCCCACAGTAAAAGTTGTAGTTTAACGGCTTAGTACACCATTTCCGCGTAACCCTGTATAGCTAAACCAATGGGAATTGTTGACGATACCAACCAATATAACGAGATCCTTGATACAGGTAAATCGCCAACGACCCAGGGGTCAAGCAGCGGCGGGCACAGCCCCCATCTGATGACCATCTCTCACCAGGTACCGTGCTTGTCCAGTGGACTGTAGGAGCTTACGTCTCGTGTTTTATCGCCTTGTTACACCATCTAGCCACTGAACTGAATATATTAACCCGTTGAATGCGAGCGAAGAAGTTTTTTATGGCTAAAATGGGGAATTTAACCTATCTTTCAGATTTTTTTTTTTTTTTTAATACGTGCAAAGGATTATATACCATTGGTATTGTGTATAAATCTTCTTACACACAATACGCGCGTCGGAGCACTTTTCGCTTACGCCGACATGCGGTGCGTAATGCATTTGGGGGGTTAAAAGTAAAAAGGGTTGTCGGTTTACTAACGCTTAGGCCGATTGTGCCTCTCTATCGCTTGTTCCGCGGCTGTTGCCTGTTGTTGGCTGTTGTTTGTGCGTGCAGCCGGCGTTCATCGTTATCAAGTCAAAAAAAAAAACAATTTTAATTATCTAAACTGACACTTTGAATTGGATATCATAATTGAATGCATATACAACATTTCATGACTGTGCTGCTAACCATTGAGGAGTTCTCTAGTCAGGGCCCTTCGATCATATTTATGTAGTTTGGATTTGCCTCAATCTCGAGCTAGTACCGAAAAAAGTTGCCTTAAACTGAAAGGGGCGAGGTAAACACGTATTGCACACACTGATATATTCTTACTAGTTCTACAAACGCACACTTCAATATTGAGCGGCACACAACTGCAAACGAGATGGTTAAGTCATCAAAAGGACGACCGAGAGGGGGGTGTAAGTGCTAAAAAGGAACTGTAGATATAACACTGCCATTTATTTTTTCTGAGTCAGGACCCAACAGTGAGTTCAGCAACCAAGTCATGGTAAAACTTAAAACCGGCTATCATTGTGAAATGCGTACACAAATGTCGTGCCTGTGCTGTTGACCGTTGAAGTTTCTTTATCTGGAGCTAATCCTGGATGTCGATTCAGGGGGGTTAGACAAGACCCACTTTCTGTTAGCGTTAACGCCTGCGGAAAGATGAAATTGTATGAAAATGACATTAGCTTGAGATAACATCTAATGTCATTGTCAATGTCATTTTTATACAATTTCATCTTTCCGCAGGCGTTAACGCTAACAGAAAGTGGGTCTTTTCTAACCCTCCAGGTCATGCTTACCATAAAAATGCATTGACATTAGAACTGAACCAACATGTAAAAATTCAACTCCGTAGGATAAAAAGAAGTGGTTCTAATTCAGGTTGCGAGATTTTACCTAAACCAGATATTCCCAAAGTGGTTTATATCGACTTTCAAAGGTCAATTTTTAACTTTCAAGGGGCTATAGCGGCGGAAAAATATTTAAGCCTCTATAAAATGTAATCGGAGGTCCACAAAAAAGGATCCTTTTTACATAAATCAAGTAATCAGTGTACCAACAATGTTGTAAGTAAATAGACCGCAAGGCAGTGCCAGCATTTGAGGTACATATTTTAAGCTAAAGAACAAAGGCAGTATAAAATACTTCAAAAGCGAGCGCATGCCGACCCCTTCCGGCACATTCTAAATCATACCACCCCTTTCAAAATAATACATAGGCAAAAAAAAACGTATCTTTAGTGAACAACCGTGGTAGTTTAAAACAGTGTTAAACATAGGCAAGTCAATGAAAATCACGGTCTACCAAAAACAGAAAGTGGTCAGAGTCAAAAAAGTTTGGGGCCCTCTGACCTAAACAAACAATCATACAAACATTTCAAATTAATAAAAAGCTTGTAAAATACATTATTTAATCATACCAAATTACACCCGTATATGCGAAAGTGTGTTTATTTATTAGTTTGTTTTATTCTCTTTCGCGCAGCAACATAATTGACGTTTTTGATAGACGTTTAGCATAGAGGTATGTAGATGGCCAGATAGTGGTATAAGGTAATTTTTATGACGGGAAAATGTTCGGTTTTTGAGGGAACTTCCACGGTGGGACGTCCAGTGGGATAAAAGGGACTTACCGAGTCGGCGGTGGTGTAACAAGTGCGTTGCAACTAAATTCAGTGTTTAGAAAAGGAATGGCGTTTACATAATAAATGAATGAAAATAATGGACCTGCTTGGGAAATGCTAAAAGCTAAATTAATGCTGTTTTTTTTTTCTTCATAATCTAGATAATAAATGTAAGTGGCGTTAGTCGTTGTGATTATTATTCACTTAATAAATTAATTACTAAACAAAACTAACTTTGTTTTTCTGGCTAGTGTCTACTGACTAACTGAGCTTTGCTTCGAAAAGCTCATAATATTTTATTTTTTTCAAAGAACTTTACAATAACGTTTTATCACAAATTAAACATTACAGCTAAATTACATTAATGTGATATCTTAACCTATTATGATTAACTGAGCGCTATTTTTAACAACAACAAGATATTAGATTAAATAGCATTAATAATTAATAGCAAGTGGCAAGGCATAATTAACAGTGTTCTTTTATCTGTTTTTTTTTTTTTACATTGCTCAATTCTTCATATTTTGCGAGGTTTTTAATAAATCGCTTTCTTGTCTGTCTGTCTGTTTGCTACAAATTTTAAAATAATTTTAAACTAACTTTCTAATGAGTTAGTCTTGGAATTTTAAATATAGTTTAAAACTGGACGTCAATCCAATATTAACTTCTTTTTATTACTGGCTGGTAAAAATTAAAAATGTGGTATATATATATATATATATATATCTATTTAATAAGGCTTCACATTGATAACTACATTATTACATACACTGAAATCTTATAAATGAACTTAGCTAAATGTGTTACCTTGCTATCTATTCTATACTATATAATATTATATGGAGGAAAGATTTGATTGTTTGTTTGTTTGCATTAAATAGGTTCCGAAACTACTGAACCGATTTGAAAAATTCATTCACTGTTGGGAAGCCACACTATCCCCGGGTGACATAGGCTATAATCTATACCCGTGCGAAGCTGGGGCGGACCGCTAGTATATATATAAAGACAGGGTGTAAGGGAAATGCTCTCGAGGCCGAAATGCAATTGTACTATCGAAACACAATCTAATACTAATTACAATTTGCCTTATATATTTTTTTGTTTAAGTATATATTTTGCAAACCAGCAATGTAAAGCGTACAATACTCGGGGTCAATGCCGTGTACCTCATAAGTACAAAATGGTGATCGTACAGCGCTGACTATGTGTGCGTGCGGAGATCGTTCGTTGAACTCTAGTGCCAGCTGGATATTTTATAAACATAACACTGCAAACTTTAAAAAAAAAATTTTTTTTTTAAATAACAGTTGAAGTTAACTCTCAAAATCAGGTGTTACAGAAAAAAGGTTAAAATAATTTTTAAAAACGTGTATTTTTAATAGTGTTTGTATCAGTAATCAACAGTCTTTGTTTGCGGTAGCGTTTTCCTTGCAGTTTGTATTTTTTTATTATTTATAACTAAAAAATTGTCGTTTTCCCAAGCAGGAAACCAGTATTGGCTTTTTAGGATATTTGAAAGGCTTATGTGAAGGAATCGTGTCATTCATACATTTTCAAATACCGTTATAACCATTGTGAGATTGAACTTGTTTTCAAAAAGTTTTTATGTACTAAATAATTTAGTGCCCGTGGCGTAGCTTGGCTCGGTGTTCCTGATCACCAAAGTTAAGCAACAGATGAACTGGGGGGTTAGATTGTGTATGAAAATGACATTAGCTTGAGATAAGTGCTTGTAAGTGTGCAATAAAGTATTAAATAAATAATAATAATAACATCTCTCAAGCTAATGTCATTGTCATTTTCATACAATTTCATCTTACCGTGAACAACAGAAAGAACAGAAACTTTTAACAGAAAGTGGGTCTTGTCTAACCCCCCTGGTAAATTTTTGGATGGGTGTGACCACGAGAGGCATTTGCAATAGGTCGCTGATGTTTGTCTTAAAACAATAACCATTCAGCCATTTCAAAAATATCGGCGATCTAAAATTCGAACTAAAAAACAGAATTTTGACATTGAAAACAAGTTCAAATCATGTATTTATTAGTCAAAATATTGTATTATTTATTTCTTCTTCTCTGGCAAATGGAAGACGTAACTGTGACTAACTAGAACGTACTGTTTACGGATGACTTCGGAAAGACAAAGGCCTTTTTTTTCGCGAATAAGTTCGCGTTGGACCACCAACTCGCCTGTTGGTAAGCTAAGCTCTGTTGCCTCTGTCTTACTCCGTTATTTTTTTTCTGTGTCATTTTAGGATTACCATTTAAATTTCAAAGGCGATAAATAAAAAAATAAGCATAAAAAAACGTCCAATTACTTTTTTGGAGCGTAAAGCAGTTTGCGCGGGTTCAAATTCTGTGGATCATCACATATTTGAATTGTTTATAACTATAACATTTAAATAATTGATTAATAATTTAAAATCCGTCTGTCATGGTTAGAAACGACGTCATCCACTTGCCAAAGACCAATTAACTCTTATTTCCTTGCAGTACATAGGACACCTTGACCATTTCTACAGTATTCACATCTTGTGTTCTTTTACACGCTACTTTACGCGGACCTTGGTTGAACCATGTCTCGTTCGTATGCATTGAATAACGTCCACATACCTCGCGCACGCTTCACTTGCGTTATTCGTTATTCAATACCTGCTATTTTGACGTTAATGTGAAATAACGTGTTATTTAACTCCGTTACGTACGTGACGTGTTGACATGCTATTTTATAATTAATGTCTGCTATTTTATTAATGTTCTGTGAAATATCATGTTGTTCGTTATTCAATTGTTGCTATATTTTACACTGGTGTGAACTATAAAACTGCTCGTTATAAAATTGGTATTTTTATATCATTGAAATAACGATCACGCTATTTTCGATATGTAAAATGACCAATAATGATAAAAATAACTCTTGAAATAAATCGTATTTAATAAAATAACGAATACGCAAACATAACTAACAAATTACGTAAATAACAAATGCCGTTGTTATTGTAACGTTACGTTACGGTAATAACGGACTTGCGTAAATTGTTAACGTGATTAATTGTTTGATGCTTTGCACTGCTTTTTAAACATTTAGACGTCAGCTAGAATGCTTTTTAAGACGCAACGATCTTTCTCTGTGCCCACATCGAAAGATACTATTGGACCACCCAGGGTAAAAGCGTTCGCACACCGTATTGACTTAACTTTAAAGTGGCTATTCGCGTCGTAACTGAGGCTAGAGATTGAGATCACTAAGTGACTTTTTTTATAGTACTGTTTTAAACTATCACGGTTGTTCACTAAAGTTATATGATTATTTACGGGATGTTTACCGTGGTAAGGTTGTGGAATGAGCTCCCGATATTTCGGCGCAGTTACATGCACCATGTTCACGGGAAGACTGACCGTGAACATGGTGCATGTAACTGCGCCGAAATATCGGGAGCTCATTCCACAACCTTACCACGGTAAACATCCCGTAAATAATCATATAACTTTTTTTATAGTGTTCAGTTTGCAAGCAAAACCAATACAAGAGACAACGAAGCGAACTCGTAAAGCTGGTCAATTGGGTCTTTTGATTCAATCCCAATTAAACCACTGCCTTAATTCGATTCGGGTGAATTATTTTAATGTGGTGTTTATCTCGGTGTCATAAATAGAAAAGTTACAGTAAAGTGTTTTGAGATGCGATGGACATTAACGTGACGCAGAATTCGTACTTGAAATTACGTTCTATTTGACACGCTATAAGGCTCAAGTTTCAATGCAGTCAGTCGGTTCAGTGTCGAGTCAATATGGTGTGCGACGTCCACAAGAGTAATTAACATCATTATAATTTCAGCCCAAAAAATGTTATTGGATCGAAAATTATTATCAACATAATATCAAATATGGATTAGCACGTTAAAATTAATGAAACAGTGCTAATTAGCAGCTATTAAATAACAAATAATCGTATTAAAAAAGTGTTCCCCGATTTGTGAAATATGCTTGTGCATATAGCTTTAGTTTTACGATTTTTAAAAAGAGAGCATATAATATTTAGACTTTTATAGATCTCCCTTAGAGCCCTTGCATTGCGAATGCAAATATTAAAAACCAGCATGGTTTGACATCACACACGAAAGAAACACATGCAAAAAATATGTATATATATATACAGGCAACATAGATGCACATAGGTGACACGCAGTGCATCGTCTAGCACAACGAGAACTTTAAAGATAACATAAATAAATTGTTTTTGTAGTGAAAACTTCTTTAGGCGCCCGGGGGGTTAGGAAAGATCCATTTTCTGTTAGCGTTAACGCCTGCGGAAAGATGAAATTGTATCAAAATGACATTAGCTTGAGATAACATCGCTCAAGCTAATGTCATTGTCAATGTCATTTTCATACAACTTCATCTTTCCGCAGGCGTTAACGCTAACAGAAAGTGGGTCTTGTCTAACTCCCCTGAGCACTTTATTTTGTTATGTTTAACTGAGCCGTCGCTCTCGGCTATGTAACGCTCGTTCGGGTAAAGTCGGATCGAGTCGATCGTCTAATAGAGCGAGAGAGATATACTCAACCTTGATGAAGTTTTCACTTTCACGTGTGGTCCGAAACACCACCATTTTTTTTTAAACTGGCATTACCCATTACGAAATTTGGTACACGCCAGTGTGCACTGCTTGAGAATATTAGGTTCACCATAATTGTAATTTTGCGCACATGTTCCAACATCTAACAAAGGTAAATGTTTAAAAACACCTTTGTATGACCACACTTCGAGCTGGCAAAACATCGAAAACACCGCTAGTGTTTCAGTCTATTAAGTCTCCCGACTTTTAGAGATTTTCCGATTCCAGGCGGAAAGCATAGCCGCTATTGTTATAAAAACCCACAATATTTCACACACTGACAATTTCACAAAAAAAAACGCTTTGGCTTCGATCCCCGTAAACAAAATATTCTAAATCAAGAGCTTTTAAAATGAACTTAGTTGTTTATCCTTTAAAACGACCGATTTTAAAGTACTAGCTTTCAGAACGTTTGTTACCCTTTTCGAGTTTTTTCTCCATTTCCAAAATGTATGTCGTCTGTCGTCTTGGAACTTGGTTTACAGATTCATGATAACAATTGCTTTTTTGACCGGCAATAGAGAACTTTGCTCGGAGTTTCTTTATGCTATAGAATCCGCAACGTGGATATTCGCCAAAGAACCAGAGTCACCGACATAGCTGTTAAATTTTGCTAGTTGAAGTGACAGTAGGCAGGCCACATCGCTCGAAGAACCGATAACCGATGGGGAAGAAAGGTTCTTGAATGGAGACCGCGAACCTAGGAAGACGCAGCATAGGTAGGCGTCCCACTAGTTTGACCGACGACATCGTGAGAATCGCGGGCATCCAGTGGATGCAGATGGCAGGCTGTCGTTCAACGTATAGTTCTAAGAGGCTTATGTTCAGCAGTGGACGTCTTCTGGATCATGATGATGATGAGTTTTTAGGCGTTGCTCTGAGATCTACCCTCAACTTTGGCTCCTATATTGAGAGCAAGGCTCAATTGGCTGCCAAAAAGCTGGGTATCCTATCGAAGGTGCGACGGTACTTCACGTCGGAGCAGTTGCTATCACTGTGCCAAGCACAAGTTCGGTCGTGCATGAAGTACTGCTCTCAGCTTTGGGATGAATCGGGAAGTACCAGCTTGAGGCGTTAGTTTATTGAGAAACGTACCAAGAGGCTCATAGCTGCCCAGCATTACCAGCCCATGTATGGAACAACACGTAAACGAAAAAAGTTTTCAAAAACTATCAAATCTGAGACTAAGCGTACAGGCAGAAAAAGCAACGGTTTTTTTTTTTGAGTTAGGTAATTAAAATCCCCCCAGCCAAGTTCCAAGACGCACCCCAGTCAGTGTCACCCACCCACTTACCTCACATGCTGACTAACTATGCTGAACAGGACAGCGAAGGTCGAGCGCATTCGATGCAACACGGCGCGACGGGCGACGCGGCGAGGTCCGAACAGGGCAGCGACGAGATAGCACTTGACGTGAGTAGTTAGGCCTTTCATCAGCCAAACTAAATTATTTTTTCAGTATGTGAAATGGTTTTAATTATATCCTTCGCTAAGCCTGATATCTATATATCTAACTTAACCTAAGGTTATTGCAGACCTTAATTTTCTGTTTAAAATAACCTCTAACCTTATTGACTGTCCTGAGCTTCTAAGCAAGATCAAGCTATTCGTCCAATACCTGGCTAACGGTTAATACCCCTCATAAGCCTATTCGTTACTTAAGGTTGTTTTCTGTGCAAAATTTACGCTTATAATGAGTGCTTGTATAAATTTTTTAGGTTAGTGTTTTCTTTTGTTATCTGTTAGAATAATTTGTTTGTAAGTAATATAAATTAATATTAAGATAATGTTGGCTTGCTGTGCGCGTTGGCTTCGCTGTAAGCACAGCAAGCATTCGAGCTTAAATAAAATAAAATAAATAAAATAAAGTAGGTATATGACGCGGGTGAAACCGCGGGGCGCTCTAGTTTGTAATAAATGAAACATTAGGGCACATGCATCGAGATACAATATATATAGAGTCACAAACGTGCCAAACAAATGTCCGAACCAATACTGCGTACGCTACGCATTGCGCCGACTTTTTGTTTAGTTGTAAGGGAACCGCGATTCAACTACAACGCTGCCCAACGCTAGTGCTGCGATAACATAGCAGACTAGCGACGTTGAACACTATGTAAGTAACATAACGTCTACATTGGAGTAAATGTGGCATTGTGAATTATATAATTGATGTCTCGACGCTCATTTTTTTTTTACTGTTTTGACTTAGATATTGTGACTATAGGTATCGTATACATGCCTGTTATTTAAATCAAAAATGTATGCCCACAGGGAGTAGACGACGACGGTCGAGGATCGCCCGGAAGTATGGATGACGTCACTGACCGGCCCCCCTCCACGAAGTCCGGTGACAGTGATTATACTAAGGTATGTCACTAACTATTCATATGCGAAAGTTACTCCCCCCCTACAACCCCATGTTACTGCATTTGAAACTACTTCAGGAGGAGGTTATCAAATCGACTGTATGTACAAATGTTATCGAAGTTGATTTAGCAGTTTAAGAAATCAAAATCTTTCCTCTTTATAATATTAAGTATAGAAAAACGTGTTATATGTCTGCATTAGAACACCAACTCACCTGTTGGTAAGCGGCGATGTGGTCGAAGATGAAGCACGCACACTAAAGAGATGCCTATTCACTCTGAACTTAATAAGGCCCAGATGGTGTCTCGCAGGAAACAAGGAAGCCGGCTGGTTGTTCCAATCCTTGGCCGTACGAATTAAAACGTTTGGTACGTATCCAAGGAAAATCCACAATGTATGGGTGGTAGTGGGCCGTCTTCCTACTTGTTCTGGGGGATTAGACAAGACCCATTTTCTGTTAGCGTTAACGCCTGCGGAAAGGTGGAATTGTATGAAAATGACATTGACAATGACATTACCTTGAGAGAAATTATCTCAAGCTAATGTCATTTTCATACAATTTCATCTTTCCGCATGCGTTAACGCTAACAGAAAGTAGTTCTTGACTAGATCCCCTGTAGTAGAAAATGGATGGTAGGATGAATCCTGTAGAAAATGTATAGACTCGCTACTTTACATTGGTGTTCTAGACTGAGAAGTTTCTTATCTCCACAGCAAGTGTCAACGGACAAGGACTCCGGCACTCCAGAAAGCAACAGCCTCCTAGACCCATCCGTGCTGTCTGACTTCACGACGCAAGCGCTCGTGCTGACTGCTCTGGCAACTCTAGTCAAGTACACCACTGGTAAGAAACGACCATACACGGCCCTTATTCTCTACCTCACCTGAAATTCCTTGCCATTAACGCGTGACGTCTGTTATGGCTTATATCTTGGCGCCGGTGTGGGATACTGCAATGATTCTTCTAAAATATTTTGGTTCTTTTATTGGTTAAATTTAACAGTTTTTTATATTATTGTCTATTTCTTAATTAATTTTAGTGTATCAAAACGGGTGTCTTTTTATTTTGACGTAATGGCGGAAGGCCGAAACCATAGAGAAAGTAGACTGCGTTATTTTGTGACCATAGACTTGCTGCGCTTGCTTGTCTGAGCGTGGCGGTGTGTAGATACCACACGCAACGCGATGCCACGCTTGGTGCGTTAACAACGTCGAAGGATGAACATGTGATTGAATAAATGTACGGTGACTTGACGTCGTAAGAGACATAGTCATTTATTTGAATTATTATAACACTGGCTTGCACTCACGATTATGTTTCTATCGGTCGAGACGTTCGACCGGTTTCGGAGCCATTAGAGCAAACAAACAAACTTCGACCAAAATCATCCACACATCATAGATCAGTGGAAGTCGCACACTGTGCGATTCACACGATCCTTCTTGCCCCACACCTGCAAAATGTAGAATGAGCTACCTTCCACGGTGTTTCCGAGAAGCTACAACATGGGGTTCATCAAAAGGCGAGTTAATCGAGTCCTATGGGTCGGCAACGTATTTGTGATGCCTCTGGTGTTACAAGTATCCATAGGCGACGGTGACTACTAACCATCAGGCAGCCCGTCTGCTTGTTTGCCACCTATGGCATAAAAAGGTCAAAACTGCATCAAAATCCGTTGCGTGGTTTAGATAGTAGCGGTTATACAGACAGACGCGGAAAACGACTTTAATTTATTTTGTAGAGAAGACGCGAAAAGTGACTTAACGGCCAGTTATCCGAGTCGCATAGGCAACAAAACGCTCCCTCAGCCCCCGCCAAGCTATGGCGACGATGTATTTTTCCACCCAAGAGTTTGGACGCCCGCGGGGGGAGTGCAACGACAAAAACGAACATAGGTCCGACCTCGATGACGCCTGGCGCGGTACTGAACGCGGTGCGCGCAAATTCTCGCGACCTTTTTACGCTTTTAATTTCACTAAAAAAACAAAACTATTCACTATCAAAATACTATCCAAATAAAAAAAAATTGAATAAAATTGCCTTTCAGTACATGCAATTTCCAGGTTGTTACGAGCTTTCATTAGAGCAAAAAACGAAAAAAATAAACTGAATCGCCTTTGTTTCAGATTTTTTTTTGATCGAGGAAAATTTATTCTATCGTGTTTTGAACCAAATCATAAACTCAAACACAGATGTATCAGTGATCATGTATTTTTTTCCAGCTCAAATATTGTAATTTAACTGAATAAAATTTATTTAAAACCGTCAAATTTGCTATAAGAGGCCGTTAAATTTATACTATGTAGAGATAACGATGAATTTTTAATTTCAGATGAGAATGAAATCAGAATATTGTACCAGTATCTGGCTGAAGGGTCTGTTGTGTTCCCTAAAGTATTTCCAGTTATGTAAGTATTCAATCTTTGTTTTTCATCCATAAATATTTAAAAAAATCGCTAGGCCGGTTTATTATAACACTAGTAGGCCGCCCCGGCTTCGCACGGGTATAGATATATAGCCTATGTCATCCGGGGATAGTGCAGCTCCCAACAGTGAAAGAATTTTTCAAATCGGTTTAGTAGTTTCGGAGCCTTTTCAATGCAAACAAACAAACAAACAAATCTTTCCTCGTTATAATATTAGTATAGATATAGTTTTTTTTTTTTTAATTTATTTATTATGTACTCATTAAATTTTATTGGTAACAAAGGAAAAGTATTTGATATTACATATTAGAGTTACTAAATACAATATAAAAAAACCTAACTGTATATATTAGAAATTAGAACTAAATTAAACTGTCTGATATAGATTAGTTAACGCCGGTACTGCCTATTTCTTAAAACCCCCTTTCAAATCAAATCCTGGGTTGGGTTGGGTCACATCCTATGGCTGTATTTTTGATGAAAGGGTTTTGTTAACAGTCACAGTCTCCTGGACATGAAGATTAACCACGTGTTGATGCATTGCCACGACCAGGTCATACTGAGTGCAGTGCAGAGCATCATACAGGTCTGTAACAACTGTCTGAAAATTTACCGGCCAAGTGCCAGTCGAGCTCGTGTACTGAGGGTTCCGTACCACCACATAACTTGTTAGCATTTGACCGGTTTTAGTTCAGCATACCGCTAAACCGCGTTGTTTTGTACAGAATATGATAGCGACGGAGGATGCGAGCCAACAGGCGCTCCACTACATGCAGAGTTGCGGGTTTGGAGGCCTGTGGAGATTCGCTGGCCCCTTCCTTTCAAAGGTATGTTTCACTCTTTTTAGAATATCCCCCACGAAACATAAAAACTTTAAGTTTTAACTTGACCGTCCGCCTCGATTCGTTTGAGAGTCTGCTTCAGGCTTAACATTTCAACATTTTGACGTGACAACGTCTAATAAATCGATGAACGCCGGCTGCACGCACGAAAAAGGATGACTCATTGTCCCGTTACGCTCATTGTAACGTTACGATCGGAGCGAGAGCGTTACATGAGCGAGCGAAAGGCACGTTAAACTATCGTCCGTAAACCGACTTTACAGACAAACAATTTTTTTAAAGATATAAATTGATTGAATGTATTTATGTGACCACAATAATCGGCGAATCCAACTCGGCTGGGCAGCGTTCGTAAACTACGCAACGTCTTCTCGTCCAAAATACCTCAGTGCCTTAAGACGAAAGTCTTCGACCAGTGTGTGTCGCCAGTGATGACATACGGCACTGAAACGTGGTCTCTCACTATGGGCCTCATAAGCAAGCTCAAAGTCGCACAACGAGCTATGGAGAGAGCTACGCTCGAGGTTTCTCTACGAGATTGAGTCAGAAATGAGGAGATCCGTAGACGAACGAAAGTTACCGACATAGCCCACCGGATTAGCAACTTGAAGTGGCAGTGGGCAGGGCACATATCACGCAGAACAGATGACCGAAGCGGCCGAAAGGTTCTCGAATGGAGACCAGGAATCGGTAGGACTTCCACCTCTCTGAAATGTTGATGATGATGATTATTTGTTAGTCAGTCCGCCGTAACATTACATATTCTGTGAAAATGTCAACTGGCTATCTAAACGGTTCGAAAGATACAGCCGTTAATAGGTAGGACAGACGGACGGACAGAAATCGTACGCTCAGTAATAGGGTCCCGTTTTTACCCTTTGGGTACGGAACCCTAAAAATATTAATAATGTCAACAGTCTAAACTGATATTTCGTGTGTACAGAACCAATGTACTGCTGAGAACGCCGAGCTGTTCGTGAACTGCCTCGAAGCGATGGTGGAGACTTGCCTCCCGGGCGGAGAGGAACCGCAGCCCCGCTTACCGCCGCCAGACCCTGACCGGCCCGACGAGCCCAGGGCTGCGCTACCCAGGTACACATACACACACGTCTCATACATACATACATACATCTCATACACACGTCTCATATATACATACGTCGCATACATACGTCTCATACAAACGTCTCATACATAAATATCATACATACGTCTCATACATACATCTCATACATACATCTCATACATACAACTCATACATACAACTCATACATACAACTCATACATACAACTCATACATACAACTCATACATACGTCTCATATATACATCTCATTAGGATACCGTAGGTAGCATCAGAGACTTACCCGTAATTGCCTTTTTTTTTTAACAAGCTATTCTTGGACAATTACCATTTTTACGAGTATTCTCTAGAAGTCTAGAAGAATTTATGAATCTGCGTCTAACAAAATCTACGTGACGTGGTACGTACGTAAGTACGCGGTTACATTCACCAGATCAAGGTTACATACTAAATTACAATGGTATTTAAGCCCGGATTTCCTTGTCGTTTAATATGTTACTGTCTTAAATACGGATAGTTAAGGCCGCGCTCACAGGCCAGAGGCGATTTTTAAGAATATTTTAGGAATAATTTTAATATATTTTTTTTTTGAAGAAAAAAACTGACAAAAAAAAGTCATTAAGTATCTTTAGAATATCATTGCATTTTTTAATATAGAATTAGAATATCTTTACGTTTAGCCACAAACTTGAAATTGAATAATTAATACATGGAATTTTGATTAATGTGGTGTAAATAAATAACAATGAAATAAGATTAATAAATCGTGTGGGTTTTTTTAATCTTGTTTATTAAGGTAGTTATGTCGATATTCGACCATGCCACTCCCATAAATCTAATTACATTTATATTTAAGCATTTATTTTTCTGAGTACTTTTAATTTTACTTACTTACTTTTAATTTTATTACTAACTTATATAATTATTGTACTTATCTTAATTTCAGATGTACACAGACCACACACGCCATCTTGTCGCGGCCCGCGGGGTTCTTGCCTAAATAACCGACGGAGTTGCCAATATCAGTGGCGCTAGCGTAGCTAGTACCCTTTGTCGTGTAATTTTTTTCATTGTGACATTTGGCTGCATGACATTTTCCAAATACAAAAATGTTTACCAAACAAGGAACACCTTATACTAGTGCCATGTGTAAAAAGTTTAATTTGACGACGTAATTGAGTGAACTCGAAAAAAGTGTAAAAAGAAAAAGAGTTTTACATAATTTACTTTGATAACCTATTTAAATATTAGTGATATTATGTCACGTAGGTCTAAATAGGCCTTAATAAAGGTATATGCCGACTATACCGGCCCATACAATGGCCGTGACCGTATTGGCACATGCAAAAAATATAACGGGTATAAAGGAAACGCTCACGAATCCAAAACTCCACAATTATACTATCTAAACACAATAATCATTTGCGTCATACTTGTTGTAATAGTGGTTTAGAATTTAGCAAACCAGCAATGTAAAGCGTACAAGCGTGTGCGCTGCACAGGTCGTTCGTTGCCTTCTAGCGTCAGTTAATATTTAAATTATGCTATTTAAACACAAACGAATAACAGTAATAATTTGCGTACTTACTTGTATTTACATACTTGTGATTTTTGTGGTTTAGACTTTTGAAAACCAGCAATGTAAAGCGTGCAAGCGAACGTCCGCTGCAGGTCGTTCGTTGACCTCTAGCGTCAGTTGATATTCTATTATCCTATCTGAACATAACCGAATACCAATAATAATTTGCCTCATGCTTCTTGTTTTTGTGGCTTAGAATTTTGCAAACCAGCAATGTAAAGCGTACGCGCGGCGCAGGTCGTTCGTTGAACTCTAGCGTCAGCGGATATTTTATTTGCAATACATTACGTTTTTAAATAAAACCATGCATTTTTTGTGGTATCATATCATCAATCAGCTATAACCGCTGAGCTTGCGCCGGGACGTTGGTTCGCTCAGCTTGTTCTACAGATATCATAATGGGGAATGCTTTGACGAACTCTTTGACCTCATCCCTCCATCGCGGTTTTACTATCGAACCGGCCGCCATCGCCAAAAAAGCCATCCTCATATTATAGATGCGTGGAAGTCTCGCACTGTTCGATTTGATCGATTGTGTCTGCCACGCACCTGTAAGTTGTGGAATGGCTTACCACCTTCGGTTTTTCCTCCTTACCATCCGGTGGCCCGTCGCTTGTTTGTCGACTATTATATTTAAAAAATTAAAAAAAAAAAAAAAACTAGTTTTGGTTTTCGGGAACGTTTCCCTTAAACCCTGTATGTTATACTTAAATCATGTTCGCAAATTTAGATAGAAGTTTTGTGTGTTCGAATACGCAATATAAGTATAATTGTTTCTTATGATAAACACAAAAAAAGCAATAATAGCGTTTTCCTAAAAAAGCATGCCAACAATGAAATTAAAAACTCCAACCTCTCAGCGTAGCTAGTTATAACTAAGACGGGCTTAGATGTTATAAGTTTTTAATACAACGTGTAACAGAAAATTGTAATAATACTTAGGATGAAGGGAGCGCAGTAGTGGCGCCTTGAAATAAACATACTAGGCATACTAAAAGATAAGCGAATAAAAATTTGACTCAGATAGTTGGTCGAGAATGTAATGAAGCACCTATGGAGTACTACTTCCAGCAATACAACGTATTGTGTAGGTTATAAAACGCACATTAGGTATAACTTAACGGTTTTGGCGGTAATGAGTTACCTTACTATGTGTATACCTTATTTTACCAAAAATAAACGTTAAAAAATACTTTTCTTTCAACTACGTAGTACTGTTATCATGATGACTACAAAACCGATCACAAAAGACGTGTTTTTTGCTTAGAACCAAAACAGTGCAGAAATGTTATATGAAATCTCATTGTTGCACAGTTTTTCAGTAATGCACGTTTTTTTTTATTTTTTATTGAGATATAAATTTACCACAGAGGTTTAATGTCACCCATTAAGTTTAATATAAAATGTAAGGATTAGATCAAAAAAATACTGGCTGTAAATATAAATCGAGGGAATAAAACCGAGTCGGTGAAAATAATTTGTAAGTTTTAAATGTTTGAGGAGATGAGTTAAACTTTGTTTTCTTTAACTTGAGTTTTTATTTTGAGTAGGTATATTTTATCACGGTAGGTAGATTGGTAGTTGAAAGAAAAGTAGATTACGCACCTCGCTAAAGTGGGTAATTAATGCACTCGTGTTAATGTAGGAAGTACCAACATAACACTCGTGCATTAATAACTCACTTTGCGCTCGATGCAACAATCTACTATTATTACTTTCTCGAGTGACTGGGAGTCAAACTGGTACCCAGATTATATCCTTTATTAAACACATAGGCTACTTTTATCCCGAAAAATAACTATTCCTGGGGCCTTACTGGCCCCGTATCTGGGCGCGTTAAGGTTCACGTTCGCGTGATTTTCCAACTGAGCTGATTTACAGTTAGTTTGGTGCCGCAATAACAGTTGTCCGTAAGGCCCCTGTAAGTCAGCGTATATAGTCGCGGACCGCTGATAAAAATATGTAAACTGAAATTGCCTACGGTTAAAATCTCTATGAGAACATAGTACAAAGATTGTTTAGATTATATTTGCTGTCGTTTTAATGTATTTTTTGTAAGCATTTACTAATTTAAATGGTGTGATAAATGTTTTAGACCTGGGGCCTTACGGACAACTGCTATTACAGGCACCTAATCCGCTCAGTTGGAAAATCACGCGACTGCCAACCTTATCGCGCCCAGATACGGTTTGCGGTCGCGTGATTTTCCAACTGAGCGGATTAGGTGCCTGTAATAGCAGTTGTCCGTAAGGCCCCTGAATGTTTCGTCAATCGTACGTGCGAGTTAATTCTTGGACAATAGACAGTATGTGTCACCTAGACAAGCGTGATATGTCCAAGTTTACGTCTGTAATTATAAAAAAAAGTTAAAAATAACTCATAATACACTAATTATGAAAATACTGCGTCCATGGCGTTTTTAAAGCTTTGCATTTTTAAAGCATTAAATTATAGCTTTGTTTAGTTAAGGTAGCAACTCAACACCTAATTCCAATACAAATGTATTAGATGGATGGTCACTTGCGTTAATCGTATGAACAATTTTGTGAGATGTATGAGTTGTATGGTCACTAGTTTAAGTTGTATGGACACTTGTATGTGTTGAATGGACACTTGTATGTGTTGAATGGACACTTGTATGTGTTGAATGGACACTTGTATGTGTTGAATAGACACTTGCAAGAGTATTATGGTCACATGAATGAGTTCGATGGCTTTTTGTTTTAAATTGTATGGTTGCTTGCATAAGTTTTATGGGCACTTGTATGATTTGTAAGGACACATATAAATTGTATGGACACTTGCATGATTCGAATGGACACTAATGAGTTGTATGGTCACTTGTATGAGTAATATGAACACTTGTATGAATTGTATGGACACTTGCAAGGATCGAATGGACACTTTCAGGAGTTGTATGGTCACTTGTATAAATTGTATGGACACATGCATGAGTTGTATGGATCTTTGCATGGGATGTATAGACATTAGACGCAGTGTTGCCACCTAAAACCACTCACATTAGCTATATATGCACAAGTTTTTGTTATTTTTTAGATAGACTATTTACTTGTAAATGTATTTTAACTATAAATGTTCTAAGGCCTAATGTCTACAGGCGCTAAATATTCTTCATGTATGTCAGAGAACTTACGTACAGTGCGTGACAAGATATAGGGCACGAACGTAGCAGGGCAGTAGTTTGCAAACATCACTGTTCCGGATTGAAAGGCAATGCTTACCATCAAACGAGCGACATGTGTATCCATACTTCATATATCATACACATCATCATCATCATCAGCTCTGAATGACCCACTGCTGGGTATAGGCCTCCCTTTGTTTATGCCACTCTCCCCGGTCTCTCGCTATATGCATCCACTCGTTTCCGGCAGTATATCATACACATCACATATTAATAAAACTAGCGGTCCGCCCCAGCTTCGCACGGGTATAGATAGCCTATGTCACCCGGGGATAGTGTGGCTTCCCAACAGTGAAAGAATTTTTCAAATCGGTTCAGTACTTTTTGAGCCAATTCGTTACAAACATACTTACATACAAATCTTTCCTCTTTATTAATATTAATTAATTAATAAAATAAAAATGCCATTGATGGCAAACATGCTAACAGGCCTAATAGTAAGCGATCACCGTATTCTATGGATTATTATATTGGATATGGAGCCAATAACATTAAAATGTAATTTAATTTATAAGATTACATGTTATTGAAATTATTGGCTAAGTATTTTATTTCATTTAAATTACATTTTTAAGTTATAGAGTAATAATTTTTTTGATATAGCCCTCATCCATATTTGTATTCCAAAGTATGTTGGCCCATGAACACTTTGGAATAGTTTTGTATACAGGCGATTGAATATATATAAAAAAAAATACGCAAATACATAAAAAAATTAAAATTTGGGCCGAATTGAGGACCTTCCTTTTTTTGAAGTCGGTTAATAATGTATACTTACATTAATGTATACTTCTTTTGTCAGTCGATAATGGTATTTGCGCAAAAACAAAGTTAAACTCGCGCGAAAAAATCCGTAAAAGCGTTTAATTTAAAAATTTAATAATAGCGAAAAAAAAAAAAATTAAGTGTTATTTTTTGTATCCTAGAAAAACGTCAGGACTATTTCTGTGCCATATTTTTGTCATGCACTGTACTGTTGTTAATAAGTATAATTCATCAAAAATTATGTATAAAAGAGTTGGACTCTATCGACTTTGTGATCATGACAAATTTTAAAAATTTAAATTAAAATTTTACACTTATTCGTTGACCATAGATCTGGTTTCGATTGCCATTTTGTGTACAAAGTTAACATTAATCAAATGTATGTCTGTATGTATGTTACATTTGCTAGCTATATTAATTTGCAAATAAGAATTACGCATACAATTAGGCCCATTCTTACCGCTCGATTTAATCTCTGTCACTCTTGTGACGCTTCTAATAAGACATGCAGTAGTGGCATCGAGATACAATACTACATAAGTAAGTAGTAAGTAAACACAGAAAAGAGAAGTAAATAGAATGGAAACGAGAAGAAAAATCTGTTACCAAGCATTATGAGTGAACCTTGATTGAACATTCTCATTTAGATCAACGCGTCGAACTCCGCCTCACAGTTGCTAACTGATTTCGAATGACTGACGTTTCGTTTATATGGGCTACAACAAATTTCTTCAAATTCAGCCGTTCTAATTTAAACTTTTTTTTTCTTTTGTGACCTAAGGTGTCGTACTCTAAGTGAAAACAGTCAAAAAAACGTCCGAGCGTCGTTGTACATACCTAGACATCAAATATAGTTCGCAGTGCCACATTTACTCCAATTTAGACGTTATGTCGCTTGCATAGTGTTTAACGTCGCTTGTCCGCTATTGCATCGTAGCACTGGCATAGCGTGGCGTTATAGTCGGATCGCGGTTGCTTTACAACTAACCAAAAAGTCTGCGCAAAACTTAGCGTGCGCCGAGTTTTGGTTTGGACATTGTTTTGACACGTTTGTGACTAGGTATTGTATCTCGATGAATAGTCGAGATAAACTCGGGCGCGCAAGAATAGGGTTCCAAAACATTAAATACAATATAACCAAGATAATACAGGGTTATAAGTAAAGGGTATGCTAAGCCGAAAGGGGTTCGTTATACTCGTCATTATGAACAACTTTTATTATGGGAACAATCCAAGCGAGTCGGTGGTCAAAAGCAGACTTTTCCGCGTTAAAAAAACCTGATATCGCGAAAAATATCATCTAAATAACACTGTTTTAAACTATCACGGCTATTCACTAAAGCTATATGATAATTTACGGGATATTTACCGGGGATATTATCTGTTCCATACATTTTGTCGAGTGTCAATGACAGTTTTCTATGGAACAGCTGATATTTGTTTCGTGATTTCAGGGTTCCATAGTAAAATGTATTCATAATTATGAGTACAATGACCTCCTTTCGGCTTAGCATACTCTTTCCTTATAACCCTGTAAGTGACCAAGTATAGACATGTTGATGGAACTGTATTTTGTCTCTCTTTAACACCAATAGAAAAACGAGACGGACAACTTATAGCCATGTCACTGATGTCGATTTTGTTCAACTTCTCTAAAGTTGACAGTACTGAGGCCGAAATCGGACTGATTGGGAGCTAGCTTATCGAGTCGCTAAGCAAGAATCATAACATAAAACATCTTCCCTACTTAAAAACGTTACTTAAATTAAACAATGCTTAAAATTGCCAATGCGAAAATTTGCACTTTTAAGGATGGATTAACTTGATTCCACCATATACTGGGTTACTGGTAATCAGTTAAGGGGGATGTTACCGTCTGTAGCTCTCGCTCGCGTATTTCTACATTATTGAAGATATAAAATCACAGAGTACGTATGTATTTGCATAAAATGACAAGACCTGACCTTTTGTTTGTTTTGTTTAACTAAAACAATGTAAAATGGTAAAAAGTTATAATAAAATTTTCACATTATTGAATTGAAGTTGAAATAACGCGAGCGAAAGAGTTGCAGACGGTTTAACAGCCCCTTTAAAGCTCTTCAAGGCTAAAGTGGATAGATTTCTTCTAGGTCAACGTGTTCCATCCTCGGCCACCAACGTTGTGGCCGAGGATGGAACACGTTATTATTAGAGATCTAACGGCTCTCATTGGTGGCCAAACGTATTTGGCCACCAATGAGAGCCGTTAGATGTCTATATAAAAAAGTTATTGATTACCAGTAACCCTGTATACCTATGTACTTGATCTGCAGAATCGACACCAGTGGTTTCTAAAACTTCGGACAAACAGCGAAAATATCATGTGATATTTAGCGAGAAATGTTCAAAGTCAGTAATCTATTTTTCAGTATTACTATTTTTTAAGAAATATTGCTATTATTTGAGTATAAATGTGAAAATAAAAATATGAACGTAGAAAACAGTGTTTCAATCATTCTCTATGGTAGTGGATAGGAAACTACACTATTTACATTCATTTATATGGTGTGACAACTGCAATAGCATTGTAAAAAAAAAGTTAATAAAAACATTTCCTTTTGATATTTCACGGAAGTATATCAGTTACTTGAGTGGAGACCACGAATCGAAAGACTAAATAAAATTTATTTTGGCTTGCGCTTGGCCGCCAACTCGCCTGATGGTAAGCGACGATGCGGTCTCCGATGGAGCATGCTTGCCCTGAAGAAACCGATTCACTCTCGACTTGACACCCAGATTGTCAGTATATCGGTTTTATGAGTGGAGACCGCGAACCGGAAGACGCCGCGTAGGTAGGCCTCCCACTAGATGGACCGACATCGTGAGTCGTGGGCCTCCAGTGGATGCAGATGGCAGGCTGTCGTTCAGTGTGGAGGTTAAAGGAGGAGGCCTATGTTCAGCAGTGGACGTCTGATGATGATGATATCGGGTACCTGCGACAGACTTACGTTCAAAAACCTAGCCAGTGATAAGAATTCGCGGTTTGCATTCAACTTTTTGACTATCTTATTGCAGCTATCAGAACAAATGATTATTTGGACTGAGTTTAGGTCACGTGGTATGCAGTATGCTGATTTCACAAAATGGCGTCTCACTTGAGATGTTTTTGACAGGTATCAAACATGGCGACGTGCCGCAAGATCTTAGATCATGTTACTTTGGAGTGCGTCCTTGCCACAGACCTATATCCAAGTAGACTCCACAAGCGGTCCAAACTGTATGAATAATAAGCGTGTCTAATTTTTTTTTGTACCTAAATGTACTTACATATGTAAATAAATATATTTATTCTGTCGGCCAACTCTATTTGTGGTATTCTTATAACTCAGTACTGCACAATTACCCATTTTCGTTTGAGGGCTACGATACCAGAGACAGACATACACAAGTTAAACGTATAAAAGCCCTATTTGCGTCGGGGGTTGATAAAAAATTTACAAATCGAAAATTAATTCATTTATTCCATAATAACAAAAACACCAGAATGATTATACAAGAAAAATAATATAACTATTCTACAATATTAACATAAAAAAATATATTGAACAAGTTAGTACTATCGCAAACGACGAACCGAGCCAAGCGAGACTGTGCGTTAAAAATAGAACACGAAACTGCATTATCACCACGTCAGGTCCATACGAGGTGCTAAAATTTGTGCGCGCATCGGCGCCTCGTCTACATTAGCCTTTATATGGAATGAAACCTACTAGAGAGCCATTTCGTTTTAAAACATCCATCAGACTTGCACGCCTTACTTATTAGTATGTCGTGTACGATTACCAAGCAAAAATGCTGCGGATTCGCTTTATTCACCCAACGAACCGTGTCATTGAAACTTGAGCCTTATCTCGTAGAACTAAAACCAGAATTTCCAATATCAAACAACATCCCATTGACCGTGTGAAACAACAATCGACCATGAATGTCTGCACAGAGTAAGACAGACGCCATAACGATATTTTTCATCACAGCAAGTTGAACCACGAGTGGCGGGAATTTACAGCTTGCATTCTTCTATTCTACGATAGATGGCAGTCGCACTTTGTTACATACAATGTGGCGCCATCTTTTGTCGAGTAGTAAAAACAGACGCACTTCGGTTAAACCCTTTGACCGCCAACGTCGCCCACAGGCGTAAAAAATGTTCCCAACCGCACAAACGACGCCTTTTGACCCATATTTACAAGAAATATAGTAACGGATTGTTTTACCAGTTTTTATTTATTTATTTTAGTTCATTAAATCGAAGTTAATAAAATAAAAACTAATTGGCGCATAATTTTGAAATTTGAATTTGAAAAAATTTGTTAACCCTAAAATGGCTAGTTGTACAGAGCGGACTTTCGATGAGCGAAACGTGGCGGCGTGGCGCGTTCCTTCGTTACATATTTCACTACTTAACAAAAGATGGCGCCACTTACAATTGTAATTTAGTCTTCTCTCAAGTCGACTTTTCGTAAATTATTATTATATTTTTTTCAAATTAAGTTTTTATAGACCAAAAGCCGACCCCAATGGCACTCTCCTGGAAGATACGGCGATCATTTGCTTATGCCCTCTGTGAAAGTTTTTCAATGGAATGCTGGAACAAGAAAGGCCACATTTCAATGTCAAAGTCCCTCGGGGCTAGATGTTATTCAAACTTAAGAGCTTCCTGACAAAGTTATCTCGCTCGCACAAAAAAAAATAACATAATGTACATTGCTTTAAACATTTCCAACTTTATTCTAAACAATGCCTGGTCGGTTTTTAAGTCCCGTTCAATATTTTTTTATTATTGAAAATGTGCGAATTAGATAGCGCCTGTGAACGGGCTCTTAAAATCTGACGTCTGCGCAGGCTAATTTATGACATGTTTAACAGATCTCTATTATTTGAGCTATTTAATATTTTGTACAATGATTACAATACATTTCATTATAAGTAGGTTTCTTTGAGCGAGTCACCATCAACAATATACAGCGTGATTCGAAACTCAGAATTGATTATTGATGCTGAATACACCCTCGCGGGTCAAGAGTTTCGATACAGGCTGTATGTATTACGATGAAATAATAAATAAAAGCATTCATAGTTTCGTTTACATCAGTGACTAACATTAAAATATAGCACCAACACTACTATACAGTATACAATCTATTATACAGGGTGTTTCAAAAAGGTGTTAAAGGTAAAGTGAACAATTTGTAGTAAACCGCGATTACGTCAGAAATATAAGTCTTCGCTCGTAACTAGTATCGAATAAAACATAATTTGGCTTTGATCGCATCCGGTTACGAAACGATGGTTACGATGGCGGCCGAAGCGAAGTGTGTTTTGTATGACTCTTTTTTTTCTCAAGTTTAACAAACTTGTGTTCTACAAGTTGTTCACTTTGATGGGTAGATCATCTCCCTATGTATTACTAGCTGCGCCCCGCGGTTTCACCCGCGTAGTGATGAAAAATGGTGATGATGATGATGAAAAGCTGCAACGGAACAACGGATCGACCTGATTATTTGCATGGGTATAGTTCAAGAGCCAGAGAGTGACATAGGCTACTACATCATCATCATCATCACCATTTTTCATCACTACGCGGGTGGAACCGCGGGGCGCGCTAGTTTCAAATATTTTCTTTGTCCTTGTAGCTAGGCCGAATACGAAGTTAAAGATGGCATTGTTAGTAAATTAGTTAAAATTTTGAAGCTAGCGTAAACGGTTAACGTACTTTTTTCTACGACCACTTGCTCGCTGCGACGTTGCCTCGACTCCAGTCTGCGTTAGGCCTTACAAGAATGGCTAGTTGACCAAAAGGAAACTAGCAAAGGTGGTACTCATAGTTTTACATAGAGTTTTAAAGCTTCTCAGTGGAATTTCGTTAGTCATTCTAATGTAATAAAAATAATCCTAAATATTATGTCAAAAAAGTAAAATAAATAAAAAATATTTTTAAGTTATATTTAACCGTTACAATGTTTGTATTATTTTTTTTTACTAATCATCTAATTATTAATAATTTTGCAAAAAAAAAAGAAATTATTATGACAATAATAAGCTTATCAGTGTAAATTACTTATTTTTCAATCAAATGTCATAAAAATAATTTAAGTTAATATAAAAAAGTTACTAAATATTTTTTCATAATTATTCAAATCTTTGTATCATTTTTCGAATTATTTTTAGTATGTATTATAAATTTTCTAATTGTACATATTTTGCTAAATATGATATACTATTGCTAATACATAAACAGTACTTTTTGTACAGTCAGGTAAACAAATGATAACATTTTTTTACAAATTATCTTAATCGACTCGCTACCATCGAGATACAATACATATCGTGCCAAAAAAATCCGAATTAAAACTCGTTTTTGGTTAGTTACAAGGTAACCCCGATCCGACTACAACGCCGCGCGATGCCAGAGCTACGATGACATAGCGAAATTATATACGAAATTACATACGATGACTTTTGTTGTTTTTAATTATTTATTGATTGTATATTAATTTGATTTTATATTGGTGTAGTAAAATAAGTATGGACATTGTCTGAAATAAAATGATTAATAATAATTAATAATAATAGCGGATAGCTAACGTTGAACTCTATGCAAGCGACATAACGTCCAAATTGGAGTAAATGTGGCATTGTGAAGTATATAATTGATATCTCGACACTCGGACATTTTTGACTGTTTTCACTTAGAAATTGTGACTCCATAGGCATTGTATCTCGATGCTTAATATCAGAAATTAATCCAATTTAATTATATTTTTCAGTACGTGTTTTCATATTTAGTTATATTCATCGCTAAGCCTGCTATTTGTAATAAATTAAACATTAATACACATTCCTATTACAGTACCCTTAGTACAAGTTTTGATTCGAAAACTTATTTCGTTTTCGTATTGTTCCATACATTGCTGGGCTGAAAGGTATTCCAAAACTGTTTTCGTATTAGAGTGAAGCAATCTATACCGCCGAGTACTACCGATTTTAGTTCCACCGCGATTCCGCTGGAGGCGCTTTACTACAATGTATGGAACAATACGTACACGAAAAAAGTTTTCGAAAACTATCAAATCTGGGACTAAGCGTACTGATAATACATAGTCTACGTATACGTAATAACAACAAACATGATTCTACGTCATCCCAATAACAATGTACTATAAATGAACCAACTTAAATGTTCAGACGTATATACAGTGTGATTTTCGGTAAAGTGAAAAAAGTACATTCATTATTAACAAACTTTACTATCACGAAATTAAATAGCGAAATAGCAGATCTTTACATATACATTTGCCGCGTCTCAATGACTTTTCCATGGATATGATGAATATTTTTATCGCGGTTTTAGGATTGTTTTTATAGTAGGAAGTTGTTTATAATTAAAGACAATAGACAATATTTTATTTGTAACAAAAATCCATACACACTTAGAGCTACTTCTAGTATATGTTTATCTATGGAGCTACACACAAATTTAAAAGTAAAAAAGTTGGACTTTTGCCACAAACCGGCCCCAGCTCGGCATAATGCCGTTTGTTGTCAAACGGCGCTGGTCTTCCGATGAGGCCGGCAGTCACGCACCGCACAGGTGCGCGTACAAGTAGGTACATACCTCAATCACATTCAAAACAAAGTAATTTACAATAATTATAATGAAAAATTTAACAAAAGACAAAATATGCTATATTATTAATTTCTGTGATGCTTCGTTATTATAATTTTATTTATTTAGAGTAGATAATAATTATATAATAAATAAAAAATTGTTAAACTGAAGAATAAAATTATATAAAGCACTTTCGATAGGCAACAATCGCCGCGCAAAATGCTTGGCAATGTTTCACAACTGGTCGCGACGTTGCCAGATGACGCGCAACATGAAATGCGTCCGTAAACAAAAAGTTCCGCGACGTCGTTCATGATGCCTAATAAATTCGTGGCTTTACAGCAAATCACACTGTATTCATTTCCTTGACTATTTGCAAAGTTCTCGACTGAACAGATAAGTAGATTACAAAATACCCATAATAACAAGTATCCCTTATTATAATATTTGAACCAATTATGAGACTATCTTACGCAGAAACGTGGAATAAGCTTGTTTTAACTAAAATACTCCGTCAAAGGATGTCTCCGTTGACGGAGTAGGAGCCGTAAGCCGTAAGGTTGAAAGGGGGAGGGGGTTTAGCAAAAATCACGAAATATCACAAACAAGTCTTAAACATCAGGGGGGGGTTGAAAAAGAAAAAAAAAAAAACATTACCTACCGGCTCCCAAAAACCGTATCACCCAACTAAAGTATATAGTACCACTTTACATGTGGCCACCAAATTTTAATGCGTTTTTATAAAATTTATTTATTTAAGCTGACTGAAAAAAACGTAGTACCTGATCAAAGTAAATAGTACCAGTTTAAATGGGTCCACCAAATATAAATGCATTTTTATAAAACTGCGGTTATAATATAAAGTGACGCCCAACAAACGTTATTACCCGATCAAAGTAAATTGTACCAGTTTACGTGTGACTACCATATTTTAATCAATCTTTATAAACCATTAGGGTTATAAGTTGGCTCCATCAACGTATTACCTGACTAGAGCAAATAGTACCAATTTACTTATAACTGCCATATTTGAATGCGACTTCATATATTTTGGAGTTATAAACTGTGTCCCAACAAACGTATTACTCGAGATAAATAAGGTGTTGGTCCCAGGAAAGTTTGCTTCCACCAGAGGAAAAGAGGATTGAAATACATGATGACAGAAAGAGTTAGCTCCAGGACTTCCAGGTCAGTCACACCGGCAAAAGTATTACATTACTCAAGTTCAAATCAGAGTTGGTCGAACGTAGAGAAGTTACAAGGAGCATAGAACTATCTCATAGAAATTCCGACTCGGCGAGAGATCAGCGCGCCTTGGCACGAATATGTCTATCAGTTCAAAGTAACTTATCCCATTATGTGCGAAATATCAAACCCAAAAGAAGCGTGGAAAAACTTGTCAGACATTTTTCAAAACAGAAAAGTTTTTTTTTGTAGCTAGTTGCACCCATATAAACGAAACGTCAGTCATTCGAAATCAGTTAGCAACTGTGACGCGGACAAAGAACTTTGAGACCTAACCCAAAAAGGTAAGGTCCAAGTTTTTTGGATGCGGAGTTCGACGCATTGACATAAATAAGAATGTTCAATCAAGGTTCTGTCATAATGCCTGGCGACAGATTCTCCTTCTCATTTCCGTTTCTATTTACTTCTCTTTTCTGTGTTTTTCATGATTCGGGTCTGGTAAGAAGAATTCTATTATTACGTCAACTTCACAGAGTCGAATATAGTCAGTCAGTCAGTAATGACCTAAGTACAGCAGCTGGCTGACACAGGAAAATCGATGGATGATAGTGAAACTGCAGAGATCCTGAGCAGCGGAGTATGACCCACTTGTATCTAATTTGGAAACTTTACATTACAAACAAATTAACAAGTGAAATGGTTCGTACAAAATTGCTGCAAGAGGAATCCAGAAAAGGAGACACAAACAAAAACACCGCATTCATTTTAAAGAAATCACAGCCACAATTTAAATGTTGCTGCATTTTTTTTAATGCCATTGATGGCAAAAAAGCAGACGGTCTGTCTGATGGTAAGCAGACACCGTCGCCTATGGATACTTGTAACACCAGAGGCATAACAACTACGTTGATGACCCTTTAGGACTTTATTAACTCGCCTTTTGAAGATGTAGTAGCTTCTCGGAAACACCGCGGAAGGTAGCTCATTCCATATTTTGCGATGAGGCAAGATAGAACGCGTGAATAATAAAGTGCGATTTCCACTGATCTATGATGTGTGGATAAACTTTCAGGCGGTGGCAGCTAGTGCGATGATAAAACCGCGACGCCGGCTTCAGATCTTTCGTTTGTGGACAGTGGATGCACTTCGCACATGTGTAACAATAGAGACAGTTTTATCTCTTTTACAGAAAATGTACTTAGGAACAATAAAGTTACAAAAAAATATAAAGCGACAATGCTAAAACCACGTCGTTTGCGGAAAAATAATAGTGACAGGTGCCAATAATGAGCAACTGCAGTGTAAAGGCATAGGTGAGGTGTGCTTGATGCTCAATAACAAAGTAAAACAATCATGTAATGTTTTATGATGTACCTGAGCTTTCCACAAATTCGATATCTGTAAGTAAATTAGTACTTGCTAAACAATGTAAAGTTTAACCGGAGAGGATGGAGTGTTTAGATAGGAAAAGCAGCCAGATAGCTTTAGCTTATTTACAAAATGGGATGTACAGATAAAATGTGGTTTCATCAGGTGAGTCATTTTGCAAGAAAGAGAACTCTTTACTCTCACTTTGGCCAGAAACCACGAGTTCTGCAGTAGCTACAGAGACAGTGCTCATTGATATGTGGCACCAAAGCTAGCGCACTTAAATTACAGGGATCTAGGCAATATTAGAGGTGGGATTTAGAAGTACTGGACACCTGCGCTCTGCGACACTTTTCCCAAACCAAGCAAGGTTTCCGTCACCGTTGCAGCTTATTAGTTCGACGTGTATGGCCCGCTGCCATGTAGCTAAGAACCGCAAAATATTTGCTCATATTCACGGATGACTCGAATGGAGACCACGGACCGGTAAGCGCAGCGTAGGACGTCCACCCACAAGAAGGACAGGCGACCTAAAAAAGACCGCAGGGAAACGCTGGATGCAGGCCGCTTCCAACCGGCCCTTTTCGAGATCGATGGGGGAGGCCTATTTCAAGCAGTGGACGTCCTATGGTTGAAATGATGACGGATGACTGCACGAGAAAATCTTTTAGATATCTATTGAAAAGAAAATCGGAGATATACGATTGTTTTCTAAATGTTGTAGCTATGATTGAGATGCAAACTGTTTTGTGTTATAAAAGTCTCAGGTCTGACAACGGGGGTGAATATGGCAGTTCCAAGCTGAGATAGTACTTAGATGAACGAGGAATCATTCACCAGAGAACCATACCATATTGTCCGCAGCAGAACTCTATTTCAGAAACGTTAAACCGTACATTAATGGAGGAAGCAAGGTGTATATTACAAACATCAGATCTGGACCGTCGCTTTGGGGAGAAGCAGTTATGATAGCTCAAATACTGAATGGCGTGCCTTTGGAAAGGCTTATTTCCAATAGTGGGCTAATCGATTGATTATGATCCTTTAGTTAGAAGCGGATAGCGTTTCTATTGCTCCTTCTAGTACGTCTCGCTTTCGCGCGCACCAAGACTACCTATGTCCTAAAACTGCGACCAGAACCACCGAAGGATGGACAGCAGCGTCCTATTATTACACGGTGAACGTACTGCGATCCCCAAGCCGCCTGCTAATCGTGAGAATTGTGGCAGTGAAGCTTCTCTAAGAGGAAAGCTTTTGAGGGACTGAATATGTTTTATCTATACTAATATTATAATGAGGAAAGATTTGTATGTAAGTATGTTTGTAACGAATTGGCTCAAAAAGTACTGGACCGATTTAAAAAATTCTTTCATTGTTGGGAATCTACACTATCCTCGTGTGACATAGGCTATAATCTATACCCGTGCGAAACTGGGGCGGACCGCTAGTTGTTTTATAAAAAGGCTGACGGTAAATAGAGCCGAACACCGAAAACAAAATTTAAATATGTGTATAATATATTAAATATGAAGATACAATGATTTTAATGTGTTGCTAGACAGAGAGCGCACTACACTTACAAATGACGTCACTTGTAAGTACGCCATACAAAATCCACACGGACACTTGCTTTGAGGGAAAAGGACAGAGCATCCTTGCCTAATCCAGCCAAAAACTTGAAACGCTTATATCTTAGAACTTTATTAGCCAATTTAATTATCTTCAGTATATGTACCTACCTTCTGAGCTTGGGTTCGATTCCCATCTAAGACAAACATTTATGTGATGAACATTTGTGTTTTGTTCTGGTTGTTAATATCTATTTAAGTATGTATTTAAAACTATATATGTATGTATGTATGTAAGTCTCTGGCAGCCATATCACAAGCTTTGCTTAGTTTGGGGTCAGATGACCGTGTGTGCAAAAATGTCCCGAATACTATTGTTTTGTACATTTAATTATATTGTTCACTAAAACAGTTATATAACAAATTAAATAACAGTCGGATAGCCTATTTACAGAGAGAACTTGAATTTATAGACTGGCTCATCGAACGTTTCTGCATAACGGACAAGTCTTGATGTACTATGTGTATAATATATTATCTATGTCTACGGTGGTTCCCATTACCTTTTCCCACTTTACCGATATTTGATTTCCAAACTGAAAAAAAAAATTTAAAAAATTTAATCATTTACATACAAAATAATAAAAACTGACTCAGTGTGAGTCAGGCTCGCCCACTGAGGGTTCCGTCAGATCACGGTATTCCGAGTTGTATACATCGAGATATATTTCCTATAGAGTCACAATCTCTCAGTGAAAACAGTCAAAAAAACGTCCGAGCGTCATTGTACATACATTGTATCAATTATATACTTCACAATGCCACATTTACTCCAATTTAGACCTTATGTCGCTTGAATAGTGTTCAACGTTAGTTGTCCGCTATGTCATCGTAGCTCTGGCATCGCGCGGCGTTGTACTCGGATCGCGGTTACCTTGTAACTAACCAAAAAGTCTGCGCAGTTCCGAGCGTGCGCCGAGTTTAGGTTCGGTTTTTTTTTTTGGCACGTTTGTGACTCTATATGAATGTATTGTATCTCGATGACTATTCCATACATTTTCTCGAGTGTGAATTACCGTTTTCTATGAAACAGCAGCTTTTTAATATTATTAATATTGCTCCCATAATAAAAGTTGTTCATTTTATGTTAATATGTCCAGGGCCGTCTTTAACCTATTAGAGGCCCTGGGCACATTAGAATAATGACCTTGACAGAGCACTATTTTGTTCGAATAGACAAAGAAAGTTGATATGCTGATTTTCAGGCGAGAGTAGAGTAAAGCTAATAAGCAAGTAGGTATTGTAGTCAGTCATTATCCTATGATTGTTTCGAAATAAATATGTTTGTCGGTAATAAATATTGGTTATCATTTGGTGATCTGGCAGGAACTAGGCCCCTGTCGATCGCGGGGCCCTGGGCACGTGCCCAGAGTGCCCAGTGGGAAAGAAGGGCCTGAATATGTTCATTCGGCTTAGTACACTCTTCCCGCGTAACCCAGTAGTGTGTATTTACCTATGAATTTGCATCTATAGCTATGTAATATTTTTCTTTGGTGATTTTGGAAGGTCCACTTTGTCTGATGAATCCTGAAACAATGAAAGTCATACTTAGTAAGAATTAAAAAATTAATTTTCAGAACATGATATTGTGGCCTTACAGTGTACTAACTACCTGTAACTGACGGACGGGACTGATGCACAGTATATATATCTCTACATAGTATAAATTTAAAATTCGCTTTCCGCGTCTGTCTGTATAACCGCTAACTCCTCCGAAACCACACAACGGATTTTGATGCGGTTTTCACCATCAGTTACATAATTTTTCACGGAAGGTTTGTATACTTTACTAGCGACCTGCCCCGGCTTCGCACAGGTGTAATTTACGTGCGAAGCCGGGGCGGTACGCTAGTTATATATCTATACTAATATTATAAAGAGGAAAGATTTGATTGTTTGTTTGTTTGTTTGCATTGAATAGGCTCCGAAACTATTGAACCGATTCGAAAAATTCATTTATTGTTGGGAAGCTACACTATCCCCGGGTAACATAGGCTATATTATATTTTCAAAAAAAATAGGGATCCTTACTAAAACTCCAATAATGTAACCCAAGGTGTAAAAAAAAAATTGATTTTCAATTTTGACTTTGCGTGTTTGACATTTCTAAGACAGGACAACGTATGTCAGGTCAGCTAGTATATTTATATAAACCTTCCGCGAAAAATTATCTAGATTATCAATACTTGATACAGGCAAATGCACAAGAAGTGCGACACCAAAGTTCTCTCTAGAAAAAAGAATAATAGGAAGAGGTACCTCGTCAAGTGCGTTGTTTGCGTGTCCGTTCGTGAGGGAGTCGCGCAGCGTGTCGTCTTCATCCTCATCCGTGTTTACATCGTAGAACTCCTCGCTGTCCAGCTCGGCGTCCGTGCCTGGAATAATAACCATCATCATCAAAATAGCTCGGCGTCCATGCCTGGAATCATAATCATCATTATCATCATAGCTCGGCGTCCATGCTTGGAATAATAATAATCATCATCAGCATCATCCTCATCATATCTCGGCGTCCGTGGCTGCAATAATAACCATCATCATAGCTCGGCGTCCTTGCCTGGAATAATAACCATCATCATCATCATAGCTCGGCGTCCATGCCTGGAATCATAATCATCATTATCATCATAGCTCGGCGTCTGTCGCGAAACGCGAAATCGCTAGTGCATTTCTACCTTTAACATCATAGACAATTTTGCGAGTAAACTGGCCGAGTATGATTTACTATTAAAAAAGGTAATTGTCTATGGAGATTTTAGACAGATGAAATAAAATGTAGAAAAAGATGGGGTCGAATTTATAATAAAATTATGATAAAATAATTAGCGAAGACGGAGAGTAGAAAAGTGAGTGGGAGATAGATAGATAGTTAGGTAGGATATGATTTTAAAATGAGCCAGGAAGAAAATATGTATGTGAGTGGTATTCAACGAATACCTAGTAACTCTGTTACAATACCGACGCTACGAGCAGAAAGAAGTAAGGAATTGTCAGAGGTCTGCGGACCTACCAAAGCCTGCGGGCTACCGAAAGTCTGCGGACCTACCAAAGCCTGCGGGCTACCGAAGGTCTAAGGATCTATCAAGACCTGTGGGCTACTGAAGAATTAAGGACCTGTTAAAGTCTGCGGGCTACCCGAGGTCTAAGGATATACCAAAGCCTGCGGGCTACCGAAGGTCTAAGGACCTGTTAAAGCCTGCGGGCTATCCGAGGTCTGAGAGCCTATCAAAGCCTGCGGGCTGTCGATGCTCTGCGGGGCTACTCAAGCCTGAGGGCTACTGATGCCTACGAGTTACCAAACCATGAAAAGAAGTCTGAAGAAGGACAGTTGGAGAGTCAGCGTGATCAAAGGCTGGAGAAGTACAAGCTAAGCAGTCTGGAAACTAAGAGATGGCAAATAGTTTCCTATTAGCGGTCAAAATGCAAGTTATAGTTTTTATGATATAAGTATATTGATGTCAAACTATCCCAATTTATATTTCTTTTCTAACCGAGCTCTATACAACTCAGGCTCAATAAGTAGATGAATAATTCGCATAGAAGAGGGCTTTGCGACATGGTGGAGATGCTGGGATATCTCTTCTTTTTCTTCTTCTTCTTCTTCTTCTTCTTTTCAAGAGATAAAAAATAACACAGACCCACATAACATAGGAACAGTGCGGGGCTTAGTGGATGAGGTGGGTGGATGGGAAATGGCGCCTTTCCCATTTTCCCTGTCTTTTTTTTACTACTCCTCGCATTTCTTAGTTAGATTTAAACAAAAGTCTCGAGACGACAATAGAAAATAAGATTAAACAATTACAATAATAAATTTTCAATCATACAATATGAATAAATGCAATTATGTCTAGTCATATTAGCATAGCGTTACATTATCTTTGGTCATATTATTTCTCCCACTCATTCAATCTCCTGCTCACAGTTTTCATTAGAAAGGTTCATTACAGAAATAACTGGCACAAAAGTAAAAAGCCAAAATAATTCATTCCATGTTACATAAGAATTTGTGCACTTAAGTGTGTTCCAAATCGTGCCAATATTGCCAATGTCAGTAACAGTAGTTGTGTAATGGCATTCTATATCATATTAATCTGTCAAAGAAATTGAAACTTTTGGCCTTTAGAGTGATTCGGAACACCCCTGAAATTATTTTGCAACAAGACGAACGTAGAAAACTACGTATAATGAAACGTTTTATGAACAGAGATGAGGTCGATTGTGGATTCGATTAATCGACTTTATTCAAATGCTATGATAGTGAAAATATCTGTTTTCATGAATTTTGTTTATAGTGAGTCACGGTTGGATGAAAGCCACCGTGACAAGAAATTGTTTATACAAATATTGTGGATCAGGCGCTGTTGCAGTACAAAACTTAGTTATTTATGGGGTGGTTTAAATTGGTTTGAAAGAATTGCCCTTTCATTATTATTCGAGTAAAAAATGTAACTCGATATAAAAATATAATATTTTTAGTTTTGAATTTTGAGTACCAAATAATGGAGCAATAATTGATGCTATTCTAAGTAAACGATTTGAACGGATTTATAAATACTCATACGTAATAATAAGATGCATAATACTATCGTGCCAAAATATTACTGGTTGTTAATGTGTAAATATAAATATTTATGATTTAATATTCGATTCTGCCGTACAATACGATTTCTTATAACGATGAATAAAACCAATTCCCATTGAATAAACCTCTTTTAAGTGATAATTATGGCAATCCGTAGATTGTTTTCGGACTGCGAAACATAATCGAGTTGATGTGAATGATTTCTAAGAAAGACAGTTGGACGGTTGGCCGTTGGAATCATAGACGCAACACTATTTTGTGTTCCGTCATTTTATTTTTCACTAATATTGCAAAACAAAAGAAAAACGAGAAAAACTGAAAGAAATTTCTAGACAAATGGCATCCATCTATATCGAATGGAAATTAAATACATAAGTGAGTATCTTGTGCAGTTAATGTAAGATTAATGCAATAGAATATACTTCCGAACATGTAAATTTTACAGCAAATTGTATTCCCGTATATCTTTGATTCCAGGTTAAAAAATCCGTTATAAGCTCATTACTTTAGAAATATCAAGCGATATTTTCTACATTTTCTGTTTGTGGAGACGCTGTCAGCACGAATGATACCGAGTAAGTGGCATTGAAATTCTGATAAAGATGTTACTAGTGTGAGTTTCCGTGTTCAGGCTTAATGCTTACTTTGTCGTGACTTTATACATCAAAACGAAATAATTATAAACTCAATACACAGGAATGAGTAAATAAATACCAATTGCGCAGGATATTTAACCTAAACCAACTAGCCTGAGAGGTAAATTGATCTGTATGATGTCCCAAGTCAAGTAAATACCTATGACTAGCTGGGCTGATTAGTTACCAGTATGGATACCTACACCAAGACATATTTATAAATGTTCTGTGTATGTCAGTGATGACCAAACTCACCTAGTTGAATGCTATATACACAATGTTACATGTGAGATAGCTCACAGCAGTGGCGCTTATATACTTAGAAAGTGATAAATTTGAAATGTTTGAATCCTGTCAGACAAGCTAAATAAAATAAAAAAAGGGGACTATTTGCTGTGTACAAAAGCCTACTTATCTGATCAGGAGTTAGGTAAATTATTGTAATTTTTCATAAATTTCAATGCGACTTAAATACATTTTCAGACCATTATGGATATATATCAATTACGGTTGGATATCATAAAAGATCAAGTCAGGGACCACATCAGAAAATGCCAGGAGGTCTTGGCTGACTTGCGAGCAGGAAAATGTCTTGCTCAACAGGTAACAGCGGCACTGGTACCTTTACGTGCCAAAAACAGGAGGTATGTAAATGAAATGCATCTATATTTAAAAAACATGACCGTGAAAGATAGAGACTCTGTCATTATACACACAAATGTACAAATGGAGGCAGACACACTAATAGAAGAAGCTGATGATGCTGTTAAAAATATTAGGTGCATAGAACCGGTAGATAATGTCACAAGTCGTCTCCCGAAACTTGAACTCATTAAGTTTGGAGGGCAAGTGCTTAAATGGCACGAGTTTTGGGATAGATTCTCATCGAGTGTACACAATAAGCGAATCAGAGATGTAGATAAGCTTGCCTATCTCAATAGTTGTTTAGTTGGAAAGGCAAAAGAAGCTATAGTAGGCCTAGAAACTACAGATAGAAATTATACAATCGCATTAAAAGTTTTAGAAGAACGGTTCGGAAAACGAGCTACAGTTATTGACGCTCACTACAGTGAACTGTTTAAGCTTAAAACCAAGAATGAAACGGTTTGTGAAGCTAGAAGAATTATCAATGAGATAGAGCGCCATCTGAGAGTATTGAATTCCTTAGGTGAAGACACCACTGGAGCCTACTTAAGAAATGTCATAATAGAGAAGTTCCCACAGGATATTGTGAAGGAACTGAGAATGAGAATGAATTCAGAAGATGAATCAGTAGCCGTCATAAGAAAACATTTAGAACATATTGTTACGGCAAGAGAGGCGAGTGATCAGAAGATCTCTCCTACCTTTACGACAGAGGCACTACATATCCAAGAGAAGAAAAGTTATTATACCAATAAAGAAAACAACAAACATAACTTTAATAGACCTTTTCTACAAAGAAAAAGAAAGATGGAACAAGAAGCTGGTAATTATGGCAAGATGATGAAGAAGTCATGCATATTTTGCGGAGGTTTGCACTATAATGATGAGTGTCGTACTGTAACGTCAGTAGAGGCTAGGAGGTCAAAAATAAAAGATAGGTGCTATATATGCCTACAAAAAGGCCACAAGTCATTCAATTGTAAATCTGACAGGAAATGTGTGTACTGCAAGAAAGTAAACGCACACAACAGGGCTTTGTGTCCGAATAACCAGAATCAAAAGTCATTTGTAAAAACATTACAAACAAGTGAAGAAGGGATATTAGGAGTGTTACAGACAGCTATTGTAAGAGTTGAAGGTGTAAAAGATTGCCGCTTGCTATTAGACACTGGCAGTCAAAGATCGTACATATCCAAGGATTTAGTAAAAGAACTAAAGCTCAAGATAAAAGACAAAGGTAAACTAATGGTGTATACATTTGGAAGTGATATACCCAAAGAAGTTAAAAGTTCTGTAGTAAATTTAACCATGACGACCCGTAGAGAAAAAACATACACCATCCAAGTAAATGTGATGCCCTATATCACAAATGAAGTCTTGTGCCCGAGTGATTACATACAAAATAAAAATGATTATGACTTGGCAGATGATGGCTCTTTAGGAACAGGAATAGATATACTAATAGGAAATGATTACTATGGTATGTTTATGGTAAATCAAAAAGAGCAAATTGGAGAAGGATTATATTTAATGGATTCGTGTTTTGGTTGGATATTCTCTGGACGAATGGAGGTGGAAAACAAGGAACAAGATATGACAGTAGTTACTTATTGCGATTGTGGTACAGGAAAGTACTTTACACAACTTGACCCACCCTTGAAGGATTCAAATATTTGTCAACTTTGGGATCTAGAAACTATAGGAATTCGTGACCCTCCAAAATCTACCCAACAAGAAGAAGTAGTCAAACATTTCAATGAAAATGTGATTGTTAAAGGAGGAAGGTACCAAGTAAAATGGCCATACATTGTGTACCCTCCGGACTTACCAACAAATTTTGGTTTAGCATTGGGAAGACTCAAGAGTGTAGTACTACGAATGGACAAAGATATGATGAAAGATTACGATGATGTATTTAAACAACAATTAAATGACGGGATAATAGAAATAGTAACATTTACAGATAAACCGGAAAGAAATGGACCTGTACATTATTTACCTCATCATGGAGTAAAACACGAAGGAAAGAAGTTAAGGATAGTATTAGATGCATCGGCAAAGACAAAAAATGAGTGTAGTCTCAACGAAGGTTTGTACAAAGGTCCACTCATGTTGGAAGACCTAACTGCATTGTTGATAAAGTTTAGACAGCATCGTGTGGCAATCACAGCTGACATCGAAAAAGCTTTTCTACAGTTAGGTCTACAACCTGATGATAGAAATGTAACTAGAATGCTTTGGTTAAAAGACATCAAAGAAGGTGTTCATGAGCAAAACTTATTGCATTTAAGATTCTGTCGTGTCCCATTCGGGATAATATCCAGCCCATTTCTATTAACAGCAAGTATACATCATCACCTTAACCAAAGTGATCCAAAGATAAACTTGGTAGATAAGGTGGCAAAGAGGTGTTATGTAGACAACTTGGTAACAGGAGTAAACTCAAAACAAGAAGCCGTTAAATTGTACCATGATACTAAGAAAACATTCGAAGAAATTTCAATGAACATCAGAGATTGGAACTCCAATGATAAAATTTTCATAAGGGAAATTCCTGAACAATTCAGAGACAAAAATTCCGATGTAACAAATGTTTTAGGGATGAAATGGGATACTAAGGAGGATATTCTAATGTTGAAAGGAGTAAGTAAACTTTTATCAGAAGGACAGAAGAAAGATTCAGTTACAAAAAGACAAGTATTGAGAGTGATTTCTTCAGTATATGACCCATGTGGAATAATGTCACCAGTTATGTTACCATGTAAGATATTCTTACAAGATCTATAGAAGGTAAAAACAAATTGGGATACCAAGCTGGACGAGAAAAAGCAAGAACAGTGGCTTAGACTTCAAGAATCATTGAAAGTCATTACGCAGTACAAGTTCCCACGATATATAAATTATATTGATGCGATAAATTTGGAGCTACATTGTTTTACGGATGCGTCTAAACATGCTTATGCGGCAGTAGTATATTTGCGAGCTTGCAAAGGAAAACAAGTAGTGATATCATTAATAATGTCAAAATCGAGATTGACTCCATTGAAAGATAATGAAAATCTGCAAATTCCTAGGTTGGAACTTCTAGGATGTCTTATAGGAGCCAGATTGATAAGATATGTGAGGAAGACTTTGGATTTAAATATTAACAGGCTAGTCTTATGGACAGACAGTACAATCGTACTTGATTGGATTGCAACAAACAAATTACTGCCACCTTTTGTGACACGAAGAGTGGAAGAAATAAATAAGGATAAAGAGATTGAGTACAGGCATGTAGATACGAAACAAAATCCAGCAGACATTGCTTCAAGGAAAGAAGGAATACAAAGGATTGATAAGTGGCTAAATGGACCGGAATTTCTGAGGAAAGATGAAGTAGAATGGCCAAAAAGACCGCAACAAAGCAATGTAACAAATATTTTGGCGGTTGGCGAGGGTCTGGTTGCTACACCAGAAAATTCAGAAGATTTCAGAAAAGACAATGGAACTAAAGATGATACAGAAAGCAATGAGGACAGTCATGAAGAAGCAACAGATAGTTATACAGATCAGAGAAAAGACAATGAAAAAGAAGTAGAAGAAAATGAACTAGATTTAACGGAACAAATAAGGAAAATACAGAAGGGACATTATTCTGATGAAATTGAAGGCAAAAGGACTAGTCTGAAATTAAACTTGAATTTATTCAAAGATGAGGAAGGAGTGTTGAGGTGTGATGGCAGAATAGGAAAATCAACATTGTCTTACGATACGATATGCCCAATTTTATTGCCGGGAAATTGTGAATTAACGCAAAGAATTATTCAAGATATACATGTTAAAAATTATCATGTAGGCACGTCTCACACTTTGAGTTTGTTAAGGCAACAGTACTGGATACCTAAAGGAAGAAATGAAGTAAAGAAGGTGTTGAGAAGATGTCCTGCATGCATAAAACATGGGGGAGGACCTTTTAAATTGCCAGAGATGCCACAGCTGCCAAAAGAGAGGGTTAATTTTAAAAAACCTTTCGATTATGTCGGAATAGATTATTTTGGTCCTATTTTAGTGACATGTGAAGAGAAGACACAGAAGATGTGGGTAATTTTGTACACATGCCTGGCTATCAGGGGAATTCATATGGAGACTGTGAAAGACATGACTTCAGAGGAATGCTTACTAGCATTAAGAAGGTTTATCGCCACTAGAGGAGTACCTATATTAATAACGTCAGATAATGCACCACAATTCAAAATTACAGCAGAAATTTTAGACAGTGAATATTGCACTAAACAAAAAATAAAATGGAGGTTTATACCTGAATTAGCACCGTGGCATGGAGGCTTTTACGAGCGCCTTATTGGAGTGGTAAAGAATTGTCTGAAACGAACTTTAGTCAAACACTTACTTAGTGATAATCAGTTTCTGACGATCATTAAAGAGGTAGAGGCTGTACTGAACACTCGACCTCTGACATATGTCTCCACAGATCAAGAACACATACTGAGACCTAGTGATTTTTTAGCATTGGGAAAGTGTCTAGTAATGGAAGAGTCTGGAAAGGAAGTATTAGAAACAGAACGAGTTACTAAGACCAATCTTATTGAGGGTTGGAAAAGAGGAATATATATACTAAAGGAGTTTGAAAAGATGTTTACAAATCAATATCTGTTAAGTCTCAGAGAAAGAAGCCATAAGAATAAAGAGAGTCGGATCAACGTAAAAAGATTACCAAAAGTTGGTGAAGTAGTCCAGATAAAAGATGAAGGGTCTAATAGAATGCGCTGGAAAGTAGGCAAGATAGTAGAAGTGGTAAAAGGAGGAGATGGTCAAATTAGAGTAGCCATACTGAAAGTAGGAGGAATAACCTACAGACGATCTATCGCTCACCTCTATCCACTGGAGATAGAGGAAGATGATGAGTCTACCGATAACACAGAAGAAAGTAGAGTCGTGAAGCGGACATCGCAACGAAATGCGTCAGAGCAAGCTAAAGAGAAAATAAGGAAATGGACAAAGCAACTCTTTGTTAATGTCACTTCTTCCTAATTTCAATTTGATTTTAATTTTACTTTTTCCATTTGAAAATAAATAAATAAGACTTTGTGTTTTACAATGATGTTTTGTTTTACACGCTGTTTAGATAAAATAAATGTAAGTATAACAAAGTTCTAACTTTTCCTTTTGGGTTGGGAGTGTCGCGAAACGCGAAATCGCTAGTGCATTTCTACCTTTAACATCATAGACAATTTTGCGAGTAAACTGGCCGAGTATGATTTACTATTAAAAAAGGTAATTGTCTATGGAGATTTTAGACAGATGAAATAAAATGTAGAAAAAGATGGGGTCGAATTTATAATAAAATTATGATAAAATAATTAGCGAAGACGGAGAGTAGAAAAGTGAGTGGGAGATAGATAGATAGTTAGGTAGGATATGATTTTAAAATGAGCCAGGAAGAAAATATGTATGTGAGTGGTATTCAACGAATACCTAGTAACTCTGTTACAATACCGACGCTACGAGCAGAAAGAAGTAAGGAATTGTCAGAGGTCTGCGGACCTACCAAAGCCTGCGGGCTACCGAAAGTCTGCGGACCTACCAAAGCCTGCGGGCTACCGAAGGTCTAAGGATCTATCAAGACCTGTGGGCTACTGAAGAATTAAGGACCTGTTAAAGTCTGCGGGCTACCCGAGGTCTAAGGATATACCAAAGCCTGCGGGCTACCGAAGGTCTAAGGACCTGTTAAAGCCTGCGGGCTATCCGAGGTCTGAGAGCCTATCAAAGCCTGCGGGCTGTCGATGCTCTGCGGGGCTACTCAAGCCTGAGGGCTACTGATGCCTACGAGTTACCAAACCATGAAAAGAAGTCTGAAGAAGGACAGTTGGAGAGTCAGCGTGATCAAAGGCTGGAGAAGTACAAGCTAAGCAGTCTGGAAACTAAGAGATGGCAAATAGTTTCCTATTAGCGGTCAAAATGCAAGTTATAGTTTTTATGATATAAGTATATTGATGTCAAACTATCCCAATTTATATTTCTTTTCTAACCGAGCTCTATACAACTCAGGCTCAATAAGTAGATGAATAATTCGCATAGAAGAGGGCTTTGCGACAGCGTCCATGCCTGGAATAATAACCATCATCATAGCTCGGCGTCCTTGCCTGGAATAATCATCATCGTCATCATCAGCCATAGACGTGGTAGGCAGCATGACTTGTTCCTATTGAGATACAATCTCTCAGTGAAAACAGTCAAAACTTCTTATGGCGCTTGTGATTGGAGACTCTAAAAGTCATTCATTCAATTCGCGTCTAGGATTGGCCCGCTCGAAAAAGATTATACTGTACATTTAATATCTTTGGATTATGGCAAGAAAAAGGATGAGCAGTCAAGTGGAATCGTCGTGGTATAGCACACATACCTATAACTGACTGATAGTCTGTAAAATATTCAGAGTCTGATGCATAACTTTGATCTTTATCTGGAGCATCTGGCACATTTGGCGCATCGGGCGCGTCGCCGGCCGCGGGCTTCTTGCTGCGTTTTTCGCGTCTCACACGCTCGCTCTTACGCTGCTTCTGGCGACGGAGGTTCCTGTAATGGGATATCTAAATACAGTGTAAATTCTATATAGCGACACTCGTCTAACGACAAACTCCTTAAAACTACTCGAGCAGCAAATAACCTCAGATGAAGATAACAGATTATACACAATAAGCGTTGTTATTTGTATCAATATTAATGTTTGTTGTGTGTAAATTATATACTTTACTAGTAAATACATTTATTATAATAGTGAAATGATATTGATTTTTCTTCTCTCCATTTAACGACAACTCTCAATAACACTATAAAATGTGCAGTCCCTTAAGCGTCGCTATATAGAGTTTACACTGTATATAAACTAACTTATATTATATACTAGCTAACCTGACAGACGTGGTCCTGTCCAAATTTAAATTAACTTGTTTGAGTTTCTTTAGTTCATATAAAAATCCCATAGAGAAAAAAAGAGCACTTAGTTTTCAAAATCCAATTTTCCGGGCAACTTAATTTTTTTTCTTTCCCTAAAAATTTAATTCGGGATAATACGAACATCTAGTGATGCGCTTACCATTGAACACAATACATGTTTTAAATGTCTATCAGTTGGTTGGATATTCAATAAAATACCTACCTCATATCACGAGTGAATCGGTTTCTTCTAGGCAAGCGTGCTCCATCATAGACCGCATCATCGCTTAACTTCAGGTGAGTTGACGGCCAACGCAAGCCTTACATTAAATAAATAAACCAGCCAAGTGCGCATCGAGCTCGCGCACTGAGGGTTCCGTACCACCACAAAATTCAATAGTGAAAATACCAGTTATAACTTGGTAATGAACAGAAACTTGTAACCAACTCTTGCTTGGCCATTATTTAATATTTGTTGTTTTGCTTTAGAGTGTTTACTATAATCATGCCAAGTTTGACGCCTGTACGTATTTTACATTAGAGGCTACAAAAATACATTAAAAAAATACATTTGTTGTATGGGGACCTTTCGTTTTTATTTTCTGACTTTATTATTATTTCTCAGTTAATCCGCCGTAACATCACATATTCTGTGAAAATTTCAACTGGCTATCTATTACGGTTCGAAAGATACAGACGTTATTAGGTAGGACAGACGGACAGACATCGTAGGCTTAGTAATAGGGTCCCGTTTTTACCTTTTGGGTACGGAACCCTAAATACATACCTGTTGCTATGACTATGGCTGTCCTATGACTGCGAGTTATGGGTAAAAAGATTGCTACATGAAGAAATGTGGAAAACGGTTCTACTTACGTCTCTTTCTGCAGTTCTCTGAGTGTTTCTAGTTCAGTTCTCATCGACGACACTTGTTTGTCTAATCTCGCAACTTCTCGCACTGAAACATTGTTTAAAGTTGCAAATTACTTGCATCCGCTTTTCTGTAGGAACTGCATTTTTTTCCAGATAAAAATGAGTCAAATATTAAACTAGTATACAGGGTTACGCGGAAAGGGTGTACTAAGCCTTAAGGGGTCCAAGTACCTATTGTTATGAACAACTTTTACTATATGGGAGCAACTCTGAAATAAATGAAAAAACTAAGTGTTTCCACATTCCTTTCCCACTTGACAAAATGTGACGGACAAAATGATGAAGACAGTGTCCTATATTATTTAAAGAGTGCTTCTGTGTCTATACAGACAGTGAATACGAAACGAGCACAATGAAAAAGCTACCTTCCTGAGGTCTACCTTCCTTCACGATCCGAAGGTCCTCTCCACTGAACGACATTATTTTTCTAGAATGGTTCGTGAAGAGGTTGAAATTAGAAAACATCGCAATTTCAACCGGGAAGATGGATTTAAGTTAGCGGCGTCGTGGAATCCCATAGTAAGCAAGTGTACAAACCACGGTGTATATACTAGGACATTTACCGATACAGTCAGTTTTGTGTGTCGTAGTGACAACCCTGCGATTTTTCAAGATCAAGTGAGGGTAGGAGAACAAAACACCCGCTCTTCTCGCCGGACTCTCCCGCAGTTTTCAGTCAGCTCGTGACCACGGCCATTGTAACATGGTCGAAACGTCGAGCGAAAGGTACATATTTTTTACCTAAATTAATTAGTACGTGATAAGCCCCGATAAACGTTTAAAACATGTGTTCAAATCGCGAAAGTTTAAAAATTACTAAAACTACCTTTACCGCAGAACCTTGATTTATATTTCGAATGTAACCAACTTATGTAGAGATGCCCTGTCGACACAGAGCAGCTTGCGGTCGCACTTGAGTATTGACCACCGCGACCTTCACATCGCTTCATCGCCAGCTCGCTACGCTCTTCACCTCGACCCTTTACTCTGCTCGGTCTCGTATAGATTGCTCTCGCTTAGGGCCTTCCTTAAGCTTCGGGCTCCCGCTCTTTTAAATACACTCTAGGGGTAGCGACCACAAGACATCGGGCAACTCTATGTCGAGACTGTCATATCGACTCATGTTGACACTAACCAACTCAAGTCGGCGTGCCATGTCGGACTCCAGGTGGGCTCTAGCTGAGCAATAGTTGACCTGAGGTCAAAGTGCCACTGACAGAGGTCGCCTTTCACCATGCTCTCCATCGAACCATGACATTAAAAAGGGGTTAACAAAATTGCGATTGAATTTTTCTAAGTCCCATTACCTCATTACCCAGTTTCGGTAACTTCAACCGTCTTTACGACTTCTATGTCATTTAGGTAATCTGAAAGTCACCTCTAATAGATCGAGGATAAAGCTGAACTTTGACCAATAGACGGTTAACTTTCTAAATAAAAAACTGAGTCTAAGTAAATATGTAACCTTACTAGCTGCATCCCACGGTTTCACTCCTGTGGACATTTCTTCAGGAACCTTACATTATACCGGGATAAATAGTATCCTATTTCAGTCTCCGACCTTTCAACTATACCCATGGAAAAAATTCACGTCAACTGTTTGCTCTGTTGATGCGTAAAAGAAGAACAAACAAACACAGTTTCGCATTCCTAAAATAACCTTATTTCTTACCCAACATAGCCCGTCTCTTCTCTGCGTATATTTGCTCGTAAATAAACACGCCAGCGGCTCCAACGATGCCCACAATCGCAGCCCCCATCATAACACGAGGCGAGAGGTTGATCAAATTGCTCATTTTTCAAGTAAATTTAGTTAATAACAAAACAAACACCTCGATTGATTTACGAGATTCCACAGCAGCGCAGGAAGCTGTTATCTAATTTTATATGTTGCAATAGACTGAATTATAATTACGGATACTGGAACTGTTTAATAATTATGTTTTTTTTAGGGTGTCTATAATGTACAACATGATATTTTCCGACACGATATTCCACGGCATGATAATGTACAGCATGATAATTGGTGTACATGTACATCGAATATCATGCTGTACAATCCATGTCGTACAATACTGGCCGTCAATTATCGGCTCGTGTCTATTAAGTACGGGAAGGAATGCACAGCCAGGATTGTACAGGCAATAATCCGTGTACGTGGGAAAAGTCCACGTTTTATCGGGCTGTACATTATTGTGCCGTACATTATCATGTCGTGCAATACGGGCCGTGTTTTGACGAAACGGGCCGAAAATGTACAACCAATAATGTACAACATGATAAAAGGTGGCATCGCCCGTATTGGCTAATATTCCTGAAATGTCTCTGCTCTTATTGGCTGTTGAGTATATGACGTCTGTCGATTCCATGCTTCGTTTGAACAAGATAGTGTAAGATAGTCACAGATAAAAAATATGAGAACCATCAAAACTTTTTGATGGTGACGCGGAGTGAGGAGTACAACTGTGTTAGATCTGTCACTCATTTCGAACCTAACCAACTCAAGTCTGACTCCAGGTGGGCTCCCGCCAGAAGCTCTTGCGGTCGCCCCTGAGTATCGCTTCGCCACACTCGACCTTCGCTTCACTACGGAGGTCACCGGCTCGCTTCGCTCGCCACCTCCCCCCTTCGCTCCGCTCGGTCTCGTATGGCTCGCTCTCACTCAGGACCTCCCTAGAGCTTCTGGCTCCCGCGCTTTTTATATACACTCTAGGGGTAGGGACCACAAGACTAGGTGGAGTCGGGGTGCTCTGTGTCGGTTCTGTGGCCCATTTCGAACCTAACATACTCAAGTCGGAGTGCTCTGTGTCGGATCTGTCACTAATTTCTACCTAATACACTCGAGGTGGAGTCCGATGTCCAAGTCTAAAGGAAGCTTCAGATTTGAATTTTTATGGTCACCAATTATTGTGCTGTACAATATTGGGGTGTGCATTATTGAATCGTGTCAATAATGTACGGCATAATATTGTACGCCACAATATTGCACAGCATGATAATTCGTGTACTTGTACATCAAATATCATGCTGTACATTATTGTGTGTGCATTATTGGGCCGACCTGATAATGTACGGCATGATAATGCACGACACGATATTGTACAACATGATATTCCATGTACATGTACACCAATTATCATGCTGTGCATTATTATGCCGTACAATATCATCGTGTACATTATCTGTGTCGTACATTATTGCCTCCCGTTTTTTATACCACAGTTACAGCCGCAAAGGAACGCAGCCTAAGAATTGAATGAATGGTAGTTTTTACGGGTGTCTATAATGTACAACATGATATTTGCCGACACGATATTCCACGGCATGATAATGTACAGCATGATAATTGGTGTACATGTACATCAAATATCATGCTGTACAATCCATGTCGTACAATATTGGCCGTCAATTATCGGCTCGTGTCTATTAAGTACGGCAAGGAATGCACAGCCAGGATTGTACAGGCAATAATCCGTGTACGTGGGAAAAGTCCACGTTTTATCGGGCTGTACATTATTGTGCCGTACATTATCATGTCGTGCAATACGGGCCGTGTTTTGACGAAACGGGCCGAAAATGTACGACCAATAATGTACAACATGATAAAAGGTGGCATCGCCCGTATTGGCTAATATTCCTGAAATGTCTCTGCTCTTATTGGCTGTTGAGTCTATGACGTCTGTCGATTCCATGCTTCGTTTGAACAAGATAGTGTAAGATAGTCACAGAAAAAAATATGAGAACCATCAAAACTTTTTGATGGTGACGCGGAGTGAGGAGTACAACTGTGTTAGATCTGTCACTCATTTCGAACCTAACCAACTCAAGTCTGACTCCAGGTGGGCTCCCGCCAGAAGCTCTTGCGGTCGCCCCTGAGTATCGCTTCGCCACACTCGACCTTCGCTTCACTACGGAGGTCACCGGCTCGCTTCGCTCGCCACCTCCCCCCTTCGCTCCGCTCGGTCTCGTATGGCTCGCTCTCACTCAGGACCTCCCTAGAGCTTCTGGCTCCCGCGCTTTTTATATACACTCTAGGGGTAGGGACCACAAGACTAGGTGGAGTCGGGGTGCTCTGTGTCGGTTCTGTGGCCCATTTCGAACCTAACATACTCAAGTCAGAGTGCTCTGTGTCGGATCTGTCACTAATTTCTACCTAATACACTCGAGGTGGAGTCCGATGTCCAAGTCTAAAGGAAGCTTCAGATTTGAATTTTTATGGTCACCAATTATTGTGCTGTACAATATTGGGGTGTGCATTATTTAATCGTGTCAATAATGTACGGCATAATATTGTACGCCACAATATTGCACAGCATGATAATTCGTGTACTTGTACATCAAATATCATGCTGTACATTATTGTGTGTGCATTATTGGGCCGACCTGATAATGTACGGCATGATAATGCACGACACGATATTGTACAACATGATATTCCATGTACATGTACACCAATTATCATGCTGTGCATTATTATGCCGTACAATATCATGGTGTACATTATCTGTGTCGTACATTATTGCCTCCCGTTTTTACCGAACTAAAAAGTCGCGATATAAAGTTGGCGCAAAGCTATTCACTTTATTATCAAGAATAAAATCATCGAAAATAACTAGGTATTCAAATCAATCAAGTCCTTTGATTATAAATATAATCAAAGTTTTAACTATCGTACATAAACGCTTGCTTGTTGCTGAAATTGCAAAATTGAATGAAAGATTTTTTTTAGAAATTAGAAATCCTCACGTCTTGTTTGTCGTCCTTAAGTCAAATTTTGTCACTGTCAGGTAGGCAGCAGGACTGTAGCATGATCATGATTATGATCCACCATGATCACCATGATCCAAGGAGTATATTATTTTTAGATAAATATTAAATACATTATTATAACATGGACGTATTTACATTCATTGCTAAGCCGGTTATTTGTAATAAATTACACATTAGGACACGTCATGCCTATTGTGTGAGAATTTCAACTGGCTATCTATCATGGTTCGAAAGATACAGCCGTTAATAGGTAGGACAGACAGACAGACTATATCGTAGGCTTAGTAATAGGGTCCCGTTTTCATCCTTTAGGGTACGGAGCCCTAAAACCGGGACCCTATTAGTAGGATCACGCAACAGTACAGAATGTCGGCTGCAAAGACATCGAGCGTAAACAGACGCACTTACAGCGATCTCACATCGCATTGGTCGACGCCAGTTGCGAGGGCACTACATTTCGCGCGATAATTCACCCAATAAACACAATATTATAGTTTCTTTGCCATCCATAGTGCTACGGCGAGTGACAAATATTTGTATATACTCGAGCGCCTGTAGTAAATAATTAACTGTGGCTGCGGCCTGCGTAGCAAATGCTTCGAATATTTTGGAAGGCGTTATAATAACTGGTAATTCGGTTACGTGGTACGGAACCCACAGTGCGCGAGACCGACTCGCACTTGGCCGGTTTTTTTTTGTTTTTTTTAGTTAATCCGCCCTAGCATTATTACGTCTACGAACATTTCAACTAGCTCTCGATTACAATTTGAAAGATACAGCCGTTATTAGGTAGGAGTCGGTAGGACAGACGGACGGACCGACAGACTGACAGATAGACAGACAGACATCGTAGGCTTAGTAATAGGGTCCCGTTTTTACCCTTCGGGTACGGAACCCTAAATGGCTAAGTGCAAGTCGGTGACTTTCTGTTCCCCACCCGGTTCTCGTAAGATTACGTCGGGCGCGATCGGTACTTGGATGAGTGACCGCCTGGGCATTGGCATTGGCAGGGGATGTTCTTTTTGCACTAGGTACGTACTTTTCTGTACATTAGTAGCTAATATGCTAAGTGATGGTACGGAACCCTCAGTGTACGAGCCCGACGCCACCTAGCCGGTTTTATTTACAACCGGGCGGAAACATCTGGCACCGAGGACCGATTTTCGCTCTATTTTTAAACTAGCTGCGCCCCGCGGTTTCACCCACGTAGTGATGAAAAATGGTGATGATGATGATGAAAAGCCTATGTCACTCTCTGGCTCTTGAACTATACCCATGCAAAAAATCAGGTCAATCCGTGGTTCTGTTGCAGCATGAAAGAGGAACAAACATCCATACATCCATATACACAAACTCGCGTTTATAATATTAGTAGGACAAAAAATGTGCTAGTGAGCGCGAGTCACTAACGAGGTGACATGTCTTTTCGTGATGTTTCCAAAACTCCTTAGAAGCCTCTTGTAAAGCCTCCACCACTTTACTGGGGCATGACTTTGACTTGACTGTGACTTACTTTGCTTGACTCTGCCCGTGACTGACTTGTTTGACTACATTTCATCAAACTTGATATTCATATAATGACAGTGGTAAATGCACAAGAGTGCGACGCCAAAAATCTCACAAGGGAAAGATAAAAAAAATGGTTTCATTAATTTACTCTCAATGTCACTTACGTCACGTTTATTGAATGTCATTCGTTTTCGTTTGATTCATGAATTATTTGTTTGATTCGTTTTGGTTCGTTTGTCAAAATGTCAAACAAACAAAAATCTAAAATGCCGTGTGGGGTCGTTGATCGTTTGTTTTTGTGCAGAAAATGAAAAAATTATATTTTTCCTAGTAAATCAAAACAATTACCGTTAAAACAAAATGAGTGCTACAGTACAGCAAGACGGCGTTCCCGACAACGGTAAAGACGATGAAAATAACGTGAGCACCGCTGCAACATCTGATAATCCGGGTACGAATAAACATATTCTGCTGTTTTAGGAATTTGCAGGTATTTTTACACTATCCTTATTGGGATTTAGAAAAGGAACGGAAAGTGTGGTAATAGTCAGGACGGCTAGGCCCAACATCGATGGAGCGTCGCGGCTAATATACGCTAAGAACAGTCGAGATGCGACTGGGTGTTAAAGCATGGCGGGACATTTTAAACGTGCGGAATAACAAATTATTTTATATAATACAATAATTATCGTACGAAATCCAACCCTTAAAAAAACCATGTGTGTTATATAGAAAGTAGCAAAGTATCGTTCGCGACAAAACTAATCAAATGGTCGCGAGCTCCTTGCGATAGATAAATTAACTACGATGGAAAGTATTTGTTTGTTCAATTGAACCGTTTCGGATAGGATGTAGGCGACGGGTCGCGGCATCCAGCAAACCGAAGGAACTGATCGAGCAAAAATCAAAATCAAAATATATTTATTGCAGTTTGTTGGTAAACCTAGATGTAATACAGACATAATCTGTTCTTAAGAGCTCCGAAAACAAACTTGTCACTAAATGGACGTGCAATATTAGCACTGGCATTCATAACTCACTAATTATAAGTTATTAGTATTGTTAGTTTACAAAGGAAATGTCATAGTATAGTAGTTATGTCAAGTTAAATAGGTACGATGTCTATAATATTATAATGTCATTATTAGTTAGTCAATGTTAGTATTCCAATTTAATCTCTTATCATTAATAAATTCTTTTACAGTGTAATAAATAGCACTTAGTCTGTAGATTTTTTTTTCAATTTTAATTTGAACAGATTAATATTTAGATCTTTAAGGTTTCTAGGCATCTTATTATAGACTAGCAGACCTGACAGACGTTGTCCTGTCTTAGAAATGTCAAACACGCAAAGTCAAAATTGAAAATCTTTTTTTTTTTACCTTGGGTTACATTATTAGAGTTTTAGTAAGGATCCCTATTTTTTTGAAAATATAATATAGCCTATGTTACCCGGAGATAGTGTAGCTTCCCAACAGTGAAAGAATTTTTCTAATCGGTTCAGTAGTTTCGGAGCCTATTCAATGCAAACAAACAAACAAACAAACAAACAATCAAATCTTTCCTCTTTATAATATTAGTATAGATTAACGGTCCCATACAGAAAATGCTATCATTTAATAATTTCTTGTTGCGGTGTTCTATGAGAAGCTTGTGCTTGTCACGTCTATTACGTTTAGATTTATCATTTGTAAGGGGAAAATAGTTCGGGTTAGTTTTAACAAAACATGCAGTCACACAATGCTTCGGAACGTAAGGAGCGCGGCTCGCAGTGAACCGAAGGAGATGAATGCAAGTCCACACGGTACTTCTGCGCGTACAGGTCACAGCTCACAGCAAAATATAGGAGCCCATTGAATGGAAACATGGAACATTAACTGTATGGGTGGCAGTATGCAGCGAACCAAAATGCCATAAAATAAACTATTTAGTACCAACTACATAAACAAATAATGAGCTTGAGAAAGAAAAGGATTTTTTATTTAAAAAGTAAAGTGACAACCTTTGTTATAAAACAATTTTTCTGACAAATCTCTAGTGTATTTCCCCTTCTACGTCACTTCAATTACAATAAGGAATCTGGGATAAATTATTTTACTCTATAGATACTTGCTAATGATGCTAATTTAGCCTAACCTGCAGTGCAAGTACCATTCTTTATCGATCGTAAACTTTAACAAATGATTATTGAGTTAGAAATTAAAAAATTCATCATAACAATTTGTAGTAATGATATTAATTTTAAAATAATATTTGAAACTTTCAGCAATTAATATGCAATGACTATAAGATTATTTAATTTAAACGAAATTAATGCACTTTGTCAACACATGTTTCGCGTCTTCACGAGGCATCCTCAGGACGTGTTGAATGTGGCGATAGGCCACTTCGCCCTTAGTTTTTTTTTTTTATAACTTGGAAGATATTTTATACTTACACAAAAATATAACGACACATTCCCCAGTACAAAGTACAAACATATTTATTTCCCAACACCTCTTAATAGGGTGTTTGACTGTATTGAAAATATTATGCCAATTGACATCATCCATAAACATGACATAATGAAAAGGCATATTTCATTGATTTTTTTATAAAAATATGCTTATTTTTTGTAAAAAACGCGATTAAAATAACTGTATTTTCGACATTTGATCACGTGATCGAAAACGGTCTGTAATTGGCTTCATCCCTAGTGACGTCACACAAATCTAAACAAACAGATTTTGTATTGATATTTGCGAATTTAATGTTGTAAAGTTATTTTGAGAGCGATTTATCCAGAAATAGGGTACTTGACTGTATTAAAAATATTATGCCAATTGACGCCATCCATAAACATGACATAATGAAAAAGCATATTTCATTGATTTTTTGATAAAAATATGCTTATTTTTTGTAAAAAACGCGAATAAAATAACTGTATTTTCGACATTTGATCACGTGATCGAAAACGGTCTGTAACTGGCTTCATCCCTAGTGACGTCACACAAATCTAAACAAACAGATTTTGTATTGATATTTGCGAATTTAATGTTGTAAAGCTATTTTGAGAGCGATTTATCCAGAAATTTTCACCAAAAACATTCCGGAGGTTAAATGTGAGAAGAATGGAGAAACATTTTGTGCAAGCAGACAGCAGTAACTTACCCAAAATTAATGTTTTTATGGTTGCATATTTCTTTAATAATAATCCACGTCATTGTTTCTACGCTGCAGAACTCAAAACGTAAAAACTACAATGTCAGTATTAATTTTTAATTGTTCTCCAAGCAAAACATTCAATCAAGTTGTACAAAAAGTATGTTGTAGTACTTGTAGTAAGTGGATATAACTATTTTGTTAGGTTATGTCGAGCTTTACAATGTTTAAAAAGAAAGTAACAGTACATAAAATAGTAATGCCATAAAAACACAAATTGTAATAGAAATATATAGACTCAAATATGTACCTCAAAATGATCTTCGCACATAGAAACACTTGAATTAGCTCCAATACTTTTGGGTTCTCTACGAGCTACTTAGTTCCAACCTTAGATTGGTTCCAACCACTTTTTCCGAGTTTTGGGGAGTTTTGGGTGCATTGGAACAGGAACAAATATTTTATCCGGTGTCTTTATGGAAGTATTTGTACATTTTGGCACTACACAATATTTATAAACCATTACTTCTATTAGAAATTAATTAATCATCAAACTTTTGCAGCCTGGCTGCAGTTGTTTTGTTTTGTGTGACGTCAATTAGTCATGTGATCGGAGCTATGACGCAGGTCTGCGTTTTGGCGCGATATTTTTTTATTCAAACTTTAACATCGATTTATATCGCAAATACGACTGATATCCAGAAAATATAAATGCAGTATACATTATTTTATATCAGACAATAATGTGCAATAGTTTCCCAAAAGTAGTCAAATACCCTATTCATCTGAGGTTTTAGATGTCTGTTTGTACTGACACATTTATTGTTTAAATATTTTTTTGAGGTGAATGTTTAAGTGTAATAAAGAACCTTCATTCTGATTGAGATAGAACCTCAACCTTAAGAGTATGAATTTTTTCATTTGTAAAAGCAGCTATACAGCAGTTTCGGTCAGTCTAGCGTGAACCGGCTCGCCCATTCCACGAGAAATGATTATAACCTTGTTTTAAAAAAAAAACTATTACTTGTATTGTATATGCTGTAGTAATTGATGTTCTCTTTATTTTTCAGGTAATACTAGCGACGATACTCTAAGTACACATTTTGACGATAACCTTGGTTCTAGTGTTCGCAACACTTTCGAACAACAATCGTCTACCATTGATATCACTGGAGAACTTCCAAAACCTAGGTCACCTGAAAAATTGTCTAGTGGCATATCTGAAGAAAAACTACCTGATGAAATTTATAAATGTGGTGTTGATTCAAAAGTGATCACAGCATCAATTTCGTTGAGCAAGACATCTGATAGTAACAAATTTCAAAAAGATTTAATCCAAACAGAATCTGGAGCTAAAGATTCTTTGGACAATACACAGTCCATAGCTAAAGCTACTGATTCTGAGGCTGATAACAAAAAATTTGATGTGCCTATAACAGAAGCTAAAATTGGATACAAAGAAACTGTCATAGATGATGCTTCTGACTCAGAATTCGAACTGCGATGGAGTGATGATGAGAATGATGATGAAATAAATGATGTGCCGTTGAGCGATGAAGCTTTAAAAAGACTTGACATGGAACTTGGTATTGGAGATGTTAATATCACTGAAAACGCTAAAGAAGACACTCAAAAAATTAGTATTGTCAATGTCTTAAGTCCCATCGTAATTGAAAAACCAAAAGAATTAATTGCTGGCAACAACTTAGAAACTATCACACTTGCGCAAAACTCCAAGGAAATGGAAAATCCAAAAAAAATAGTGGATCATGACTCCTCAAAAACTGACAGTGCTGTTACTACTATAGAACAATGTTTAATTAAAATTGAAAATCCAATAGAAACAGCTGAATATGCCAAATCAGAGACAGCTAAAACTGGGCCTGATGCTGTTTTAAATCTAGAACAAGAACTTGGTATTGATGGTGATGGTAAAGCTGATTTAAATCTCAACCAAGAACTTGGTATTAGCAATGATGATGATGGTGGTAAAGCTGAAAAAACTAATGATGAATTGATTAAGGAAATTAAACAGTTGATAAGTACAAACGATGAAAAAGAATCACATCCTACAAAAAAACAGATAAACACAGAAAGTGGTTCAGTATCTACTGACACTGAATCAAAAATTGAATGTAATTCAGAACCGGCAAATTATATTGTAACTGAAGTGGAAAAACCAACAAATGTAGATATTTTATCAGTAAAAAGTGACCTATCTCTACCTGAATCAAATATACTATCTGACAACACGGAATCTGGTCAATCTTTTAATAATAAGAAATCACATATTGTGAATGAAATGGATGTGGATGAGGTAGAAAAAATCAGTGAGATTGATATTGATGAAACTATTGTAGATCTTAAACGTTTGATTGATCAAGACGAGGACACAATTAAACAGCTTGGGATTGATGTTGCAAAATCTAATGATAAATATGACGCAAAAGATAACAATGGGGAGAGATCAGAAATTATTGAAGACAAGATAAAATTTACTGAAGTTGAACCTGAAACAGTGATAGCTGATTCAGAATTAGTAGAATTTGGTTTAGAATCAACAAAAATTAATTCTGATACAATTAATAAAAACGTGAAAGATAAACATTTACAACTAAAAGACGAAGATATCCCATCTAAAATAGAAAATATTTCAGCTGCCACTGTTACTGAGACATTAGGTACTGACTTAAGTGAGAATCCCTCCGTTCGAAAAGCAGATATTACTAAATCAACATCAATGGCTGAAAGTAAAAATGATATTAAAACGTCAGATGATCAGGATAAAGACGTTAAGATCATTGTAAGTGACTCGAAAATGACAACAGATAATGACCTCGGAAGTGGGGATAATACAACTTCTAAAGAGCCCAATAGTGACAACATTGAGGAAAATTATATTACAAAAGATATTTTGAAATTGTCTGAAGATAAAGCTGATATTCAACATGAAGTAGCAATTGAAGAGTATGTAAAAGATAAAACAGAAGAAAATCTATCAACACAAATAAATAAAAATTACTCTAAAAATGACAAATATACAGATGCCAAAGTACTAACTGACCAAAAACTTGTAGAAAATGATGATAATTTAGGAAATGAATTAACAAAACAAACTGAAACTGTTGTTAATAAGAACGTAGATTGCAGTACAATTCTAGAAAGGTCTTGTGAACCCAATTTAGATGAAACTGCCGTAAATATCTCAAAAGTAGCAGAAAAAGATGTTTTAAAACTAGATTCAGAAGAATTCATAACTCCAGATATAACTAATGATTCTATTAAAATTAATACAGATCATCGAATAAACAGACCAGATGTAATGCTTGACATACCTACCCAGGAGTTTGATTTTGACGATTTTGACGAAACTTCGCAAGCTCAGTCAGGCAAAACTAAAGAGAATGAAAGTGATTTGACAACAAAAACCGTGACTGAAATCGTAAACCTACTTGCAAAAGAGACTGAAAATGTGGACTCTGCCATAATTAAAACAGTTGATGTAAATTTAAGTGCAACTACATTGGACGATGAACACGATAATATTAAAACCAGACAAGCTGAAACTCAATCAGAAATAACTACAACAAATGATGTAGACATGACTTCAATTGAAAATGTTTCTAACGCTACAGAGAAAGCGGAAGCAGAAACCATAAAGGATGACAAAATAGACGACACAACTTCTACTCAAAACGACAATAAATCCCTAGAAGAGGTTGTAAAACCCACAGAAAATATAGACAAAACAGAAAAAAGTTCTCAAAAAGATGATGGAAGCTCAGAAAAACATTTAAAATCAACTGATAATGAAGAAAAATCAGAAAACTTTGACTCTCAACCGTCAACATCAAAAGAAAGTACAAAAGACACATCAGACAAAATTTCAATAACACCTCAAGAAAATGACATAGCTTCAGAAGTGGAATTGAAATCAACAGAAAAAGTACAAAAGCCAGAAAATATTGACTCCCAACCATCAACATCAGATGGTATTACTGAAGAAGCCCAAGAAGTTACAGACAGCCTTGGGCTGCTGGCGGAGTCATCGAGGGTAATGGACGATGATGAAGACGAAGAACAGGAACCGGAGGATGATGAAGCTGATGAAGGAGACGATGATGATGAATTTGATCCAGATGATGGTAAGTACCTTGTGTTAATCTGAATATTTTGTTAGTTTTTCAAATAACAGATGTTGTGATTGTAATAACATATTTTAATGCACTAAAACTTTGCATAGCCAGTTTTTGTGACCATGTTCAAAGTACTCATCATTATGTATGGAAAAGTAATTTAGTAACTACTTAAATACTGCGCCTCGCGGTTTTGCCCGCGTGACTCCCTCAGGAAACCCATTTTTTTCCGGGGACAAAAAAATACGGCCCGAATTGAGAACCTTCCTCCTTTTCGAATTCGGTTAGTAATGTACAAGCGTCAAATTTGGCATGATTATAGTACACACTCTAAAGTATAACAATAAATAATGGCCAAGTGCGAGTCGCTGATAAATTTCTGTATATTACCAAGTTATAATTGGTAATTTCGTTATTGAATTTTGTGGTGGTACGGAACCCTCAGTGCGCGAGCCCGACTCGCACTTGGCCAGTTTATTTAAATTGATATTTATTTGAGGTACATACTAGCTAGACATTTTATGCAGTACATAGACTAAGCTAATGACCCACTTAGAAAGACCATCTATTTGATTTTTCCAATTTACTTGTCTGCAGTATCTACTTCATTAATCATAATTATTGCCATGGTTACTGTAATATTTCTAATTCTAGAAGAAAGCAGTAACCCGACCGGGGAACATTCTGAAGAATCCAACCCTCCCCATTCAGAAGTTGACATTCAGGATGATGGAATAGACATTGAGTTCAACAATGAAGTCGACAAGATTAGACTCGAGAGCAATGATGCTAGCTTTGATACATTGGTATGTCTATTTTGTTACTTTTGGTATATCTAGTTTGTTACTTTTGGTATGTCTATTTTGTTAGTTCTGATATGTCTATTTTATTACTTTAAGTATGTTTATTTTGTTACTTTTGATATGTCTGTTTTATTAATTTTGAAATGTTTATTTTATTACTTCTTTTTTTTGTAAATTTTATGATCAACCATTTCGCCATTAATATGAACTAATCACAAAATGAGACAACGCCTGTCACTAATAAATAATTCAGTTATAAAAAAAAGTCAGTTTAAATGTAGGTAATTTGTAATTTCAGTTGGGAGATTTAACAGACACGAAGGATGATAAAAGTGAATCTACAGAAACAGCTAAAGAAACACAGGTATGTTTTTCATAAGAGCCCTCTCACATTTTTGAAAAAATTTCTGTTTTTGGCATTCTGATTCTATCAAATAGAAAGATATATGTAAAAAAAATAAAAAAAAATTAGAACTGCATTTTTTCGGCTTAAAATTTTGGAAAAAATCAACATGTCAATTTAACAAAAGTCGTTCTTAAAACTCTCAGAGGGAATTTTTAGAGTGAATTTCATTAAATTACTGTCATAAAATAAACAATTATAATATTAAGATATACAGTATAATCTCACTAATCCGGCACTAATAAAAACCAGAGGGTGCCGGATTATTGGAATGTTCGGATTACCGGATTATAGAGAAAAAAACATAATAAATAAAATAAAGCATTTCTTACAGAGACATTTGACATTTTTAACTACACTATTCTCACTTCAAAAAATCAGATAAATACGTACGCACGTGCACGTGATAAGTTTTGAGGTTAGACTGGTAGACGACGACGCGGCGTCTGAGCGCAGGCGTAGAGGGGCGAGGGAGGCGCGGGCGGAGGGTGCCGGATTATTTGACGTATCGGTCTCATGAAGTGCCGGATTAGTGAGATTATACTGTACTTGTATTATATTCGTCTTGACAAATAACAGTTTTTTTTTTTTCGTTTTATGCCTGTAATCCAGATACTTGAAAATTAACGATGGCATTTTGTAATACGGCTCTTAATTCTTCTCTTTCCCGCTACTGCAGCAATCATCATCATCATCATTTCAGCCATAGGACGTCCACTGCTGGACATAGGCCTCCCCCATCGACCTCCAAAAGGGCTGGTTGGAAGCGGCCTGCATCCAGCGTTTCCCTACGGTCTCTTTTAGGTCATCTGTCCATCTTGTGGGTAGACGTCCTACGCTGCGCTTACCAGTCCGTGGTCTCTGTTCGAGAACCTTTCGGCCCATCGGCCACCTGTTCTGCGTGCTATGTGCCCTGCCCTTGCCACTTCAACTTGCTAATCCAGTGGGCTATGTCGGTAACTTTCGTTCATCTACGGATCTATTCATTTCTGATTCCATCTCGTAGAGAAACCCCGAGCATAGCCATTTCCATAGCTCGTGCGACTTTGAGCTTGTTTATGAGGCCCATAGTGAGAGATCACGTTTCAGTGCCGTATGTCATCACTGGCAACAACACTGCAGCAATGTACTAATATATATATATATGTACTAGTATATATATATATATACTAATATAATACTGCACTGGTACTGCAGTCTTACAAAAATAGATTAAAAACATGGCTCATCGAGCAGTCCTTTTACAAATTTGACGAATTTTATAAACTTGTGATATGAATGTACTACCTATATATTTTAAGAATTGTTTGACATTTGTATTATTATTGTAATTTTTTTATATTTTTTTTTTCATTCCTTATTTTTGTAATCTAATTAATTAACATGTTTGTATTTCAATCAATTAATTATTATTTTATTATTTGTTATATTCTTTCTTAAGTTAAAACTGTATTGACGTGTAAATTGCCATTTTATTAATAAATTTACTTATGACTTACTTATGACTTATGACTTAATATATTCTAAAGTGAAATTATTGGAATTGCAGAAAGAAACTGAACCAAAAGGCGTAGACTTATCAGAAAAAAGTTCAGAATCTTCAGCCGATGGCACCGATGGTAAAGACAGTCGCTCGAGCATTCTCGCTGAGCTGCTGACCAAACCAGCCGCTGATATGAGTAAGTACTCTTAAAAACTTTAATTTGCCATAAACACGCGACGTTGCGAACATGAAAATTTGATTGAGTAAACAGGCCAAGTGTGAGCAGGGCTCACCCACTGAGGGTTCCGTACAACCACAAAATACAAATAAAACCGAACTAGTACGAGTAGGTATCGCGCTCTGAGGGTTCCGGAAGACGGAACGGAACCCTCGGAGCGCGATTTCAGGATTGGTCTCATAGTAAAAGTTGTTCATATTGATGAGTAAAATGAGCTCCTTTCTGCTTAGTACAGTCTATATGCGTAATCCTGTATTGTCAAACATATTTTGTCAGAAAGGTACAAAGTGGTCCCAGAATTGGACCAGACCTTAGAGAGCGAACCACTCCAAATTAGATAGCAATTTTTTCTGTATACTATTTTGATCTATAATTCGATTAATCGAATTAATTTTATTCAATTAATTTCGATGATTTTCATTATAGAAGTCTATTTTATGTGCACACAGCACAATCCACTCCCGCCCTTTTTTTTTTCCTTGACCTTTAATTTTTCCCACAGGTACATTAAAACCACAAGATGTCACTAAAACGCTGGATAGGTTGATACGAAAAATTTCCAAAACAGAGGACGTCAGCTTTGTGGATTTGGGCGAAAGCTCTTCGGAAGATGGTGAGTTCTTCGCTTTACTACATCGCGATTTTTATAATGAGTGAGTTCGGGCTGCTTAAGTTTACTCCGCCACGTCTGCGGAGATCTTAGCAGTTAAGCTTTTGACCGCCAAAGTCAACCATAATTGACAAGCCCTTGGGGACTTATGCGCCAACGACGTCTAACTTTGACAAAAAACGCGGCCCACAAAAAGTGGCGTATAGGCACAGAACGTATATCTATACTGTCTATAGTTCCGGTGGTAGTAGTAGTTTCGGTGCCTATTCAATGCAAACAAACAAACAAACAATCAAATCTTTCCTCTTTATAATATTAGTATAGATTATTGTAATTTTTCTCACTTTAAGTGAACATTTGTTTTTGACTTGTAAATTGACATTTTATCAATAAATTACTTACGACTTAAAATACATAGTGAGTTCCTGAAGTGTTGTGTTTACTAATTAACTACCCTGACACTTCAGGCAACCTTAAGGTATGACACTTATAAACGTTACTTAAGTTAATTAATGCTTAAAGTTGCTCTGTTAACTTCTCGCTGACGGAAATTGTCACACATGAAAACAAGACAGAGCAATTTTAAGCATTGCTTAACTTAAGTAACGTTTATAAGTAAGGCCGATAATGACTAGATTTTCTTTTCTTACAGATATCCAACTGAATAAAGATAGTAAGCAAGAAGCGCCATCTGTTACTCAAAAAGCTCAAATAGATGATAAACCAGGAACGACGGTTGATATCAACGGGGATCCTGTAGTACTAAAATATGAAGCTACGAAGGAAATACCGGTAAATATATTTTTAGGGTTCCGTATCCAAAGGGTAAAAACTGGACCCCATTACTAAGCCTACACCGTCTGTCCATCTTTCGAACTGCTATGTTTAGATTAGATTAGATTTTTTAATGCTCCCATAAAGTACAAGGTAAAAAACATGAAAATTCAATCAGTAGGTACATAGTTTCATATGGTCGGGCACAGCACGTGTAGGAGTGAGGAGGATGGTTATATTTATTACAATTTTTAATATCAATACAATTATTTATCAGGTCTTATTTACATTTTTCTATGGTTGTTTATATTTAATTATAATTTCAGTGTCAACTTATCAATGTTACGGCAGATTAACTAATTGTTACAGCTCTATTGTAAAAACGGTAATACGTACAATCGTCAAACTAGGCATGATTAATAAATAATAATAATAAATATTTCGGACATTTTTGCACACACGGTCATCTGACCCCAAACTAAGCAAAGCTTGTGATATGGCTGCCAGAGACTGATATACATACATATATAGTTTTAAATACATACTTAAATAGATATTAACAACCAGATATAGAACAAACACAAATGTTCATCACACAAATGTTTGTCCTACGTGGGAATCGAACCCACGCCCTCAGGCTCAGAAGGTAGGTTCACTACCAACTGGACCAACGGGCTATCTAATTATAGTACACACTCTAAAGTATAACAACAAATAAATAATGGCAATTATTTTTCAGAAAGATGATAAGGAGAAATCTAAAACGGGTGAAGTATTTAGTTTGGATTCCGATGATGATGATAAAATAGGTGAGAATTAATTAATTTATTTTATAACTTTTATTGTAGAAATAACTTTTAAACTTTCGCGATTTGAACATGCTTATGAATAATTTTTTGTGCAAGATGTCAGCCACGTCGGTCGCGGGGGGGAGGGAGATATCGTATGGCGCTTGTGAATCAAAAGTCATTTATCCAATTCGCGTCTAGGATTGGCCCGCCCGAAAGATTATGCTGAAAATTTAGTACCTACCTTTGGCTTACGGCGGGGTAAAGGATGAAGTGGAGTGGTTATATATATATATAGTCATTGATTAGGACCTATCCTCTCTCTCTCTCTCTCTCTCTCTGAGAGACAGGCCTGTGACCACAGAAAAGAGAAGTAAATAGAACAGAAATGAGAAGGAAAATCTGTCGCCAGGCATTATGACAGAACCTTGATTGAACATTCTTATTTAGATCAACGCGTCGAACTCCACGTCCAAAGTACTTGGACCTTACCTTTTTGGGTTAGATCTCGAAGTTCTTTGTCCGCGTCACAGTTGCTGATTTCGAATGAGTGACGTTTCGTTTATATGCGTGCAACTGGCTACAACAAATTTCTTACAAAATGTATCGACAGCCGTTGTATTTTATTTTTTTCTGTGGCTGTGTGACCCAGCTGTGTGAACCTGAAAGGCTGTAAATGTTGATATATGTTTTGTTAACAGGAGATAAGACAGACGTATCTTTCATCGGTACTCCGCGCGAGAACAACAAGTGTATCAACTTCAGATGTGTTAGCGACGAGTCGGTGGCATACTACCTAGCTGACAGGTAGGAATTAAGAGCCAATACTTCGTGCGTATACTCACACAGACGACCTAAAAGAGACTGCAGAGAAACGCTGGATGCAGACCGCTTCCAACCGGCCCTTTTAGAGATCGATGGGGGAAGCCTATGTCCAATTGTCCAGCAGTGGACGTCCTACGGCTGAAACGATGATGATGACTTCGTGCGTTAGTTGAAGTGGCAGTGGGCAAGGCCCATAGTAAGCAACGTAAGACGTCCACCCACAAGATGGACAGACGACCTAAAAGAGACTGCAGAGAAACGCTGGATGCAGGCCGCTTCCTACCGGCCCTTTTGAAGATTGATGGGGGAGGCCTTTGTCCAGTAGACGTCCTACGGCTGAAACGATGATGATGATGACTTCGTGCGTACAATCTCGCTCGCGCATTTCTACATTTTTGAAGATAGATGATCGAATGCACTTAGAGTGGTGACCACGATTAGGCAAACATAATGTAGGACACCCTGTGGTTAGGTGGAGTGACGACCTGCGTAAAACGGCGGGTAAAAACTGGATGTAGAGAACTGCTGACCTAGCATAGTGGTGTACGTTAGAAGAGGCCAGCAGGCCAGGCCAGGATCAAAGCAGCTAGCGCGGCGCTTGCCGTCCATATAAATACGCCAGCGTCCTCTAGCGTCAGTTCGCTGCGCGCCGCTGGTCGGTGCGTACGTCTACGATTGCTCCGCAGATTCAGGCCACCACAAACGCAAGCCTATTATGAAATAATGATAATAAAAATGACACAACACTGAAAAATCATTTGATTGATTTGTTTCGACAGGATGACGATAGCGTACTACGGTGCCGCCAGACGGCGAAAGCGCGCCGTGTGCCAGAACTGTCTCAATGTTGTCAACGCGAGGAACGAGGTATGTTCACACAATACTCACAGTATTCAATTTCGTCCACTACATTCGCCCACCGTATACAAATCGATCAACAAAAATGTTCCACCGAACACAAATTCATCAAAAACACTTGTCCACTGAAAACAAATTTATCTATAACACTCGTAAAGCCAAACACAAATTCATTAACCAAATACAAATACATCAACATTTGTCCATCGAACTCAACTGCATTCAACAAAAACTAATTCATCAACAATACTCGTCCACCAAACATAAATTTATTCTTCGAACTCAAATTCATCAACAACACTCATCCACTAAACACAAATTCATTCATTAAACACAAATTCATCAATAACACTCATCCACTGAACACAAATTCATTCATTAAACACAAATTCATCAACAACACTCATCCACTGAACACAAATTCATTCATTAAACACAAATTCATCAACAACACTCATCCACTGAACACAAATTCATTCATTAAACACAAATTCATCAACAACACTCACCCACCAAACACAAATTCATTAATCAACAATTATCATTCTCCGAAGACATTCATTCATCAAAACATAAATTTATCAACAACACTCATCTACCGAACACAAATGCATCCACCAAACACTAATACATCAACAACACTAAACTTGTCCATCGAACATAAATTCATCAACAACACTTGACAGGGCCTGGTGTCAGGAATAAAGGACCTCCGGCCTCTAATGGCGCTCCGCATGGCGCGACCCACTCAGACGCTGCTCGAGATATCAGACTCGGACTCAGAGGGGGAGGACGAGCCCGTGGGAGAGGAGGGGGCGAGGTACGTATTTTTTTCAAATAATAACTCAACATTCTGCTTTCCACTAGGATACCCTGTGCCGGGAATGCTATGGTACATGAACAGAGACACGGTTTACTAACACCCAGACCCAGAGTAGATGTTTAAATTCATATTCATTTATCATATCATTCATAGATTATATATATAATCCTCGTTTTCAATAGGGTGAGGCACTACCATACACGCCAGTCGTCGAAGGATAATATGGAGAATGAACATACACAGTCCATGAAACAGTAGGACTGAGGAGTGCTAAATTTTGTGAATAACATAATTTATTACGTCCATTACATTATTTATTTCATCAACTAGCTGACCTGGCAGACGTTGTCCTGTCTTAGAACTGTCAAACACGCAAAGTCAAGATTGTAAATCTTATTTTTTTACACCTTGGGTTACATTATTGGAGTTTTAGTAAGGATACCTATTAAAAAAAAAAAAAACCTATGTTACCTGGGCCTAGTGTAGCTTCCCAACAGTGAAAGAATTTTTCAAATCGGTTTAGTAGTTTCGGAGCCTATTCAATGCAAACAAACAAACAATCAAATCTTTCCTCTTTATAATATTAGTATAGATTACTTAATTTGTTTTGTCCATTACATAGTTCATTTCATCCACCACATAATTATTTTTGTATATTACATAGTTTATATGGTCTAATAAATGGTTTATTTCGTCTATTACATAGTTTATATTGTCGTCCATGACATCTTTTATTTCGTCTATTTAATTGTGTATTTCGTCCATATCATATTTTATTTCGTCCATTACATCGTTTATTTCTTCAATAAATAGTGTATTTCGTCCATGGCATCGTTTATTTATTCCATTACATAATTTGTTTCGTCCATTACATCGTTTATTTCTTCAATACATAGTGTATTTCGTCCATGGCATCGTTTATTTATTCCATTACATAATTTGTTTCGTCCATTACATCGTTTATTTCTTCAATACATAGTGTATTTTGTCCATGAAATCGTTTCTTTTGTCCATAACATAATTTATTTAATCCATTACGTAGTTTATATCGTCCATGACATCGTTTATATCGTCCATAACACAATTCGTTTTATCCATTTCGTAATTTATTTCGTCCATTACATAGTTTATTTGATTGCAGGTTACTAGAAGACCAGCTAACGGATATGATAAACGATGTGTGGTTGAATTACAACATGGACGATCGACTGAAAGAAACAGAAAACTATTTGGAAGCGGAACTGGAGAAAATGCAGAGTAAGTAATTGGAGTGGCAATGGATCAGCGGTAGCGCGGTTGGACATCATGCCATAGGGTGGGAATTCAAAACGTCCACTGCCGAACATAGGCCTCCCTCTTAGAACGGCTTAATTGATGGGAAATATCATCAGAGACACAGCTTTCTTTAATAATAAATAAACCGGCCAAGTGCAAGTCGGGCTCGCGCACTAAGGATTCCGTAACACCACAAAATACAAAAAGTTGTGCAAAAAGACAACATCACGCCCAGGTGGTCACCCATCCTAGTACCGAGCGTGCCCGAAACGCACTTGGCCATTATTTATTATTTGTTGTTATACTTTAGAGTGTATACTATAATCATGCCACGTTTGACGCTTGTACGTATTACCGTTTTTACACTAAAGCAAAATTAAATACATAAATACGTTTAATAAACGTTTGTTGTATGGGGAAACTCTTTTGGTTTTTACTTTTCGATTTTTTTATTATTTCTTAATTAATCCGCCGTAAAAACCATATTTGAAAGTTTCAACTGGCTATCTATTACGGTTCGTAAGATACAGCCGTTAAAATGTAGGACAGACAGGCAGACAGACAGACGGACGGATACGGCGTAGGCTTAGTAATAGGGTCCCGTTTCACCCTTTGGGTATGGAACCCTAAAAAAACCTCATCATCATCATCATCAGCCAGAAGACGTCCACTGCTGTACATAGGCCTCCCCCTTTGCCTCCACACTGTGCGACAGCCTGCCTTCTGCATCAGAATCAGAAATCATTTATTGTAAAGCTGTGTACAGAAGATGGTAAAAACATAGTAGTATCAAGTCTGCCCTTTACGAGCGTACAATAACTTAAGGCGACGTTTTCCCACTATTAAGCAACGCTTATTAAACAGATGACCATAAACCTTGGTTTATAGTATTAAAGTCGCATTTAGCGGAGCAAAATCATGGCGCTTACACACGGTCGTGCGTTTCGCTACTTCTATTTTTGGGGTTTTTCTCATATTTTTCGAAAAGTATAGCTGTAATGTAAAATGTACCTCGCCGGTTTCCTTCATAATTATGAAATCTATATATCGAGATATCGCAGACATAATTTAATAAATAGATAATTGAATGAATCCAATAAAACAGGGATAAAAGCTCAAATCAGTGCTACTTTGATATAGTTTTTCTATCGAGCGAAATGTGCTTAATCATGTTTCGGTCTCATGGGGTTCCTAGATAAAACATTCAATTTTGTTATGACGTCATTTTTATAATTTTAATCTAACCATGGAGGTATGCACACTTAAACTAGAAGCGACCGTTCAAAACTGACCATTTTTGTCAATTAAATGTAGGGTAGATACAAAACAAAATAAAATAAACTATTATACAATATAATAGATACAAGCCTCGTGCTTAGTTTGGGGCTCACCGATTAGTCTCATATACATAAACTCAGAATTTAACTACCCTGTGTTTACTTATTAAGCTGTTTCTTAAAAATTTATGTGTATTCTTTGTTATTGTATACTGTTATTTTTCTGTGTAATAAAAAATTTATCTCTTTTATCTCTATCTCTTAATAATGTTAGTTAGTGCTTGTGTTTGTGATACTGTTAAACATATTCCGTCTTACCACAAAAGATTTAAGAACGCTTTAGACAAGTGTTTAGCAATTGTTTCACTGCGAAATATATGCTAAACACTTGTCTAAAGCGTGCTTAAATCTTTTGTGGTAAGACGGGTAATTATTATTATTTTATTTTATTTAAGTTTACCAACATGTGGAAGCGTTAGTTACTAAATTAATTTAATTTCTCACATAAGTGAAATTGTAAATTTCTTGTTGAGAAAATAAAGCTCATTAACCCGAACTAGAATGACCATAATTGCCAAAAGTCGGAAAAGAGCGTCTTAAGGTAAGTAGGTCCTCAAAGGTAGGCAACGCACTGACAATGCCCCGGGTATTGTAGGTGTCTATAGGTGGCGGTGACCACCTACCATCAGGTGGCCCGTTGCTTGTTTGCCACTTATTCTATTTAAAAAAAAAATAAAAAAAAATGTAGGTATTATGCTAACTTAAAATTAAAGCAAATAAAAAACCTGCAGTGCAAGTACCGTTCTTTTATCGATCGTCAAATTGACAGTTGAGGTCGTCAAATTCGATAATATGCCATTTTTTCAGTACTCGCTGTGATCGATTCTGTGGCATTTTAGCGAATTTGACGTCCATTAAAGAACGGTAGTTGCACCCCTGACCCGATAATATACTGTCCACAGAGCAAAGTGAAGAAGTGGACAGGTTACTGCGCGACTGCCAAAAGGCTACCGACGAGCTCCGCGTAGAGTTCTATTCCAGTTTCGAAGGTCCTCGACACGAACTGGCCGGGATCAGCATACACGACACGCCTATCGCATCGGTATGTATCATCACAATCAACACAGCTCGATATTACCCCCTAAAGGCCCAGAATATGGCGCGCGGCTAACTCGCTCGTGCATTTAATGTTTTCAGGGTTCCGTACTTCAAAAGGAAAAAACGGAACCGTTATAGGATCACTTTGTTGTCTGTCTGTCAAGATGTTTTTCTCAGAAACGCGTAGAGGTATCAAGTTGCTTAGGCTTACTTTTATAGTATGTTCACTGTACACATCTATACTATATCTATACTAATATTATAAAGAGGAAAGATTTGACTGTTTGTTTGTTTGTTTGCATTGAATAAGCTCCGAAACTACTGAACCGATTTGAAAAATTCTTTCACCGTTGGGAAGCTACACTATCCCCGGGTAACATAGGCTATATTTTTTTTTTTTTTTAAATAGGGATCCTTCCTAAAACTCCAATAATGTAACCCAAGGTGTAAAAAAATAAGATTTAAAATTTTGACTTTGCGTGTTTGACAGTTCTATGACAGGACAACGTATGTCAGGTCAGCTAGTACAAAATAAGGACATTTCGAACAATAAGTATTGCAAAAATATTACTTTTGTCCCGTTGTAACACAATTCTTTTTCTATTTACAGTACGCCTGTTTAGAGACGGAAGAAGAAATCAACGAGGTGAGGTGCATTGAAATATTATATAGCAGAATTTAAAATAACATAGATAGATAGATAAACGCTTTATTGTTCACACCACAAATTTCATACACACGATAAAACAGCTTAAAACTAGTGCAACAATCAGCGGCCTTATCGCTAAGATCTCTTCCAGGCAACCTTAGTATGGAGAGGATTCATACAGGAGGTAGAAGGTAGTTGTGCTCGGCATCTTTAAAAATCGGTCTTCCGTTTCTAGGCCATCCAGTTCCCCCTGCGGTATCCGAAGCGGCGTTCGACGTCTACCATCGAAACCCCGGCCAAGAAACAAGCCCTGCCGTACGACGCTAGAAAAGTAATTTTTTTAATATAAATAATGGGCTTGCTTTTGACCACCATCTATAAGCGATGATGCGGTCTATGTTGGAGCACGCTTGCCTAGACATTTAGGCGTTCCTGAGAAAAAGTGTCTTGACAGATGGATAGACGGACAGAAGGGTTATTGAAAAACAGGTCTTGACAGACGGGACAGATGGACGGACGGACAACAAAATGATCCTATAAGGGTTCCGTGTTTTCCTTTTGAGGTACGGAACCCTAAAAAAACCGGACAAATACGAGTAGGACTCGAGATCTGAGGGTTCCGTGACAAAAAAAAACTAACTGAAGTTAAAATATTGAAAAACAAACTTAAGTGTGTAGTTGACAATAAGGTTCTTCCATACATTCCAACTACAAAATTTAAGTTTGTAATAGCAAAATAATTATTTTTAAATGATATAACTTCAAATTTATAACTTTAGGATTTATTCCTATATAGTATGTGCTATGAGACCTTGCCTCTTGCCAAATTTCATGATTCTAGGTCAACGGGAAGTACCCTATAGGTTTTGATTCCCTGGTGAAATCGCAAAGTATGCGACATAAACGTTCATATCTTTTGATTGCTTTGACTTACAACTTTTATTTTTTTTACAGCCGAAAGAATCCGTAGACCCAAGTATTTAGTATAAATTTCAACTTGATACCTTTACACGTTCTTGAGAAAAAGGGTCTTGACAGACGGACAAAGAAGTGATCCTATAAGGGTTCCGTTTTTTCCTTTTGAGGTACGGAACCCTAAAAAAACATCAAATGTGCGAGTGAGATAGCGGCGCGCCATATTCTGGGCCTCCATGTATTTGTTTAACTTGTTTCAGATGACTCGAGCCATCAGCATGGCAGCAGAACAGTCTAAACTGGAAGATGACGTAAGTTTACCTAACTACATACGTTTACATAAAGAGAATAGAATTTACTAATCGTGATTTACAAAGCGTTTTTTATTTTTATTGTGGAAATGAGTAGGTTCTAAGTTTTTTAGACCTGGCCGGCGCACAGATAGACCTCAAAAATTATCCGACCATACCCGTAACCTCATGGCTGATCGACGCTCGTTACAACTACAATGTTCCGATGACGTTGACTCATATAGGCAGCTCAATAGACAAATTTGGAAGTCATTGCGGCACGACATACGTACCTTTAATACGAACAGTATTAAAGAGACGATTGAGCAAAACAAAGGCTCCAAAGTGTTTGCAAGAGACATGTCTATTGGGCAAAGCCAGCTGACAAAGCTGAAGAGGGAAGATGGTAGTGTAGCGTCGACCAAAGCCGAGGTATTAGGGGAAATCGAAAGGTTCTATGGACAGTTATACACTTCGGTTGCTAAACCTGTGAGCAGCTCGGCCAAAGACCCAAGAGCCAAGCTGAGCCGACACTATACTGAAGATATCCCGGACATCAGCCTGTACGAGATTAGGATGGCCCTGAAACAGCTCAAGAACAACAAGGCACCGGGGGACGATGGAATCACATCAGAGCTTCTGAAAGCGGGTGGAACACCGGTACTCAGAGTCCTTCAGAAGCTCTTTAATTCTGTCTTACTCGAAGGTATAACGCCAGAAGCATGGAACAGAGGCGTGGTGGTGCTGTTCTTTAAGAAAGGTGACAAAACCTTGCTGAAGAACTACAGACCCATCTCGCTTCTGAGCCATGTTTATAAGCTGTTTTCGAGGGTCATCACGAATCGTCTCGATCGCAGGTTCGATGACTTCCAGCCTATCGAACAAGCCGGTTTCCGAAAAGGCTATAGTACCATAGACCACATCCACACGCTACGCCAAGTTATACAGAAGACCGAAGAATATAACTTGCCACTATGTTTAGCGTTTGTGGACTATGAGAAAGCCTTTGATTCGGTCGAGACATGGGCGGTGCTCGAGTCTCTCCAGCGATGCCGTATTGACTATCGGTATGTCGAAGTGTTGAAGTGTTTGTACAATAACGCCACCATGTCGGTCCGAGTACAGGAGCAGAGTTCGAAGGCAATTCCATTGCGAAGAGGCGTGAGACAGGGAGACGTTATCTCTCCGAAACTGTTCACTGCCACAATGGAAGATGCTTTCAAGCTCCTGGAATGGCAAGGACTCGGCATCAACATCAACGGCGAGTACATCACTCACCTTCGGTTTGCCGACGATATTGTGGTCATGGCAGAATCGATGGAAGATCTCAGCATGATGCTCGAAGGCCTCAATCGAGTCTCCCAACAGGTGGGCCTTAAAATGAACATGGACAAGACAAAGGTTATGTCAAATATCCATGTTGTGCCCGCCCCAGTATCAGTTGGGAACTCAGTTCTTGAAGCTGTTGACGCGTACGTCTACCTAGGACAAACCGTCGAACTAGGTAGGTCCAACTTCAAGAAAGAGGTCAATCGGCGAATCCAACTCGGCTGGGCAGCGTTCGGTAAACTACGCAACGTCTTCTCGTCCAAAATACCTCAGTGCCTTAAGACGAAAGTCTTCGACCAGTGTGTGTTACCAGTGATGACATACGGCACTGAAACGTGGTCTCTCACTATGGGCCTCATAAGCAAGCTCAAAGTCGCACAACGAGCTATGGAGAGGGCTATGCTCGGGGTTTCTCTACGAGATCGAATCCGAAATGAGGAGATCCGTAGACGAACGAAAGTCACCGACATAGCCCACCGGATTAGTAAGTTGAAATGGCAGTGGGCAGGGCACATATCACGCAGAACAGATGGCCGATGGGGCCGAAAGGTTCTGGAATGGAGACCACGGACTGGCAAGCGCAGCGTAGGACGTCCACCCACAAGATGGACAGACGACCTAAAAGAGACCGCAGGGAAACGCTGGATGCAGGCCGCTTCCAACCGGCCCTTTTGGAGATCGATGGGGGAGGCCTATGTCCAGCAGTGGACGTCCTACGGCTTTGAAAGAATTTTTCAAATCGGTTCAGTAGTTTCGGAGCCTATTCAATGCAAACAAACAAACAACCAAATCATTCCTCTTTATAATATTAGTAGAAGTAATAACCAATGAAACCTTACGTTTACAGAAGGACATATCAGTGGTTCGTCTCTCGGCGGAAACAGCGCCTGCCGACTTGCCCCCGACGGGCGAGTTGGTCAAGCCGCCGATAAAGATGGGGGCACAAGTGTATGCTATGAAGAATCAGTATGGAGCCTGGCTGAAGGGAAAAGTGTTGGAGATACAACCCAAGACCAATGAGGCGGTGAGTTGGGTCTCTCTGTATCTTGAAAAGTGTTGGAGATACAACCCAAGACCAATGAGGCGGTGAGTTGGGTCTCTCTGTATCTTGAAAAGTGTTGGAGATACAACCCAAGACCAATGAGGCGGTGAGTTGGGTCTCTCTGTATCTTGAAAAGTGTTGGAGATACAACCCAAGACCAATGAGGCGGTGAGTTGGGTCTCTCTGTATCTTGAAAAGTGTTGGAGATACAACCCAAGACCAATGAGGCGGTGAGTTGGGTCTCTCTGTATCTTGAAAAGTGTTGGAGATACAACCCATGACCAATGAGGCGGTGAGTTGGGTCTCTCTGTATCTTTTATCCTATTTACAACGGGGAGTGTTCTGAAGAACTGTTCGATCTGATGCCGGCGTTGCGGTTTTACCATCGCACTAGCCGCCACCGTCTGAAGGCTCATCCACACATAGATCAGTGGAAAACGCACACTGTGCGATTCACGCGATCTTTCTTGCCCCACACCTGCAACATGTGGAATGAGCTACCTTCCACGGTGTTTCCGAGAAGCTACAACATGGGGTTCTTCAAAAGATGATGCCTCTGGAGTTACAAGTGTCCATAGGCGACGGTGACTTCTTACCATCAGGCAGCCCGTCTGCTTGTTTGCCACCAAGGTATAAAAAATATATTGTTGTTCTGTCACTAAGAAGGTCTTTTCCGATTTTTAGCAATTTTGGTAATTCTAGTTTAAGTATGTTCTTCTTCCATAGTTTAAAATTATAAAAATGGTAATTAATGTTAATTAATAATTTGTAATTAATGGTAATTAATGTTTTATCTAGGAATCCCCAACACAATTAAAGACTTTGGTGGTTTTCACACATTTTATTTATATTGCACGGGATTACTCAGTGCAAAGCGAGACGTAGCCGCGCGCGTGCATTCACCTTGAAAAAGACAGCCTAATGCGGTTGAAACTATAGACGGAATAACCGTTTTTTTTTTGCCTATTAATTATTTTAACAAAAAACGGGAGTAATCCCGTGTAAAATAAAAAAAACGATTGAAGACATTTCGCTCGATAGAAAAAAATATGAAAGTAACGCTGATTTGCGCTTTACTTCATGTGTTTTTTTTTTATTCATTCAAATCATAATAGTAGCATAAGTAATAGGGTCCCGTTTTTACCTCTTGGGTACGGAACCCTAGTAAACGTGCACGCTTCCTTAAAGTAACATTTGTTTTAACAGCAATACACAATGTGCCGTATCCGCTTCGACCACAAAGTGAAGAACCCTTGCAAGATGTTATCAGCGAGATCCATCGCCTACACCGAGCCGAGCGAGGTCCGCTTGATTATCGGTAAGTTCGCATGCTCGAAGACGCTAATCTACCAGGTCATGGGGTCAAAAATAAATAATAATAAATATTCGGGACATTTGTGCACACACAGTCATCTGACCCTAAACAAAGCAAAGCTTGTGATATGGCTGCCAGAGACTGATATATATATACATATATATGTTATTTTTTAAATACATACTTAAATAGATGTTAACCACATATAGAACAAACACAAATGTTCATCACATGAACGTTTGTCCTAGGTGGGAATTGAACCCACGCCCCCAAGCGCAGAAGGCAGGTTCACTACCAACTGGACCAACGGGCTATCAATATTACTTAACATTACTGTGGGATTTAATAATAAACTCACTCACTTTGTCTAAATCCTATATTTGCTTCTAGTTTTAGCAAGTCATTATCAGCCATATCAGTCATTTCAGCCGTAGGACGTCCACTGCTGGACATAGGCCTCGCATCGATCTCCAAAAGGGCCGGTTGGAAGCGGCTTGCACCAAGTGTTTCCCTGCGGTCTCTAGGTCGTCTGTCCATCTTATGGGTGGACGTCCTACGCTGCGCAAAAGCTTGTTCATCGATAAACCCATTCGATGTATATGTTACAGCCAAAGTGATAAATTAGCAATTATGCATAATGATTAAGTATATTTGAGGCGTTTGGGGTCGAGACATTGGGCCCTTGGGGACCGGGAGCTCACCTCATTTTCAAAAATCTTTCATAGCGGCTGGTTAATGCGACGCGTGACCAAAATGCTGGCGTGTTTGGCTCAACGCATAAGCATTGCCATTCAGCGTGGTAATGCCGCCAGCATGGTGGGTACGCTGCCAACTGGTACTGGGCTTGAGCATTTGGATTGTCTTTAGTCCTTCAACGGTCTATGGGCAGCTTAACTGCATTTGTAGTGTTAGTGTTAGCTTTTATTTTATGACTAAGTGGTTTAGATAAAGTGGTAAATTATTCACTTTATCTAGATACTAGCTGTAGCTTGACTTTCATATAAACGTTCAACCCCCTTTTGTCCTCCTTAATTCGGCCCTTTCGCAAAATCTATTCTTAGCGGACCTTTACACCCCATAAGGAATCAACTTGCCTAATTTTAGATTCGTAATTACCAAACTTATTTTTTTTTTATTAAAACCCCAATTTTCTTCCTTAATCCGTCTTTTTCGGTTTTTTTTAAATACAGTTTTTATTTATTTTATATCATTAACCTGAATACCAAATTTCATGTCCCTAAGATCAAAAACAAAAGACTTTCATGCAAATTTTCTACCTCCATTTGCCCCCCTTAATTCGGCCCTTTCGCAAAATCCTTTCTTAGCGGACCTCTACACCTCATAAGGAATCTACCTGCCAAATTTCAGCTTCGTAGGTCAAGTGGTTTTCGAGATTTCGTGTTTAATGAGTGAATGAGTGAGTAGATGAATTTCACTGTTTTAAACTATCACGGTTGTTCACTAAAGTTATATGATTATACCACGGTAAATATCCCGTAAATAATCATATAACTTTAGATGAATTTCGCTTTTATATATATAGATTATTCATAATAGCTAGTGGGAGTTGGTTAAAGTAATAAATGGGTACTGCCAAATTTCAGCTTCGTAGGCAAGTGGTTTTCGAGATTTCGTGTTTAATGAGTGAATGAGTGAGTAGATGAATTTCACTGTTTTAAACTATCACGGTTGTTCACTAAAGTTATATGATTATACCACGGTAAATATCCCGTAAATAATCATATAACTTTAGATGAATTTCGCTTTTATATATATAGATTATTCATAATAGCTAGTGGGAGTTGGTTAAAGTAGTAAATAGGTACCTAATGTCCCGCTCACTTACTCTCCATCTCCACATTTCGCCGCTGGCGCTGTATACCATCTCTTCTTCCAGGCACAAGGGTAATAGCGTTGTTCAAGAACAACGATGACTCCAACAAGAGAGGGGAGTTCTACTATTCAGGCGTGGTCGCTGAAATACCGAACCCTGTCAATGGATACAGGTACACATGTACTCTTTTTAGCCGACTTCCAAAAAAGGAGGGGGTTCTCAATGCGTTTGCATATATTTTTTAAGTTTGTTACCTCAGTATTGCGTCATTTATAAAAACCGATTTGGAAAATTCTTTAGAAGGGATATACTTTCAGATTGGTCCCATAGAAATATCATCAAAATCGGTTCAGTAGTAAATCAAAATAAATTTAAAAAAAATGTCGTCCAACGCTTCTTCATCACCATCATCATCAGCCAGAAGACGTCCACTGCTGGACATAGGCCTCCCCCTTTAACCTCCACACTGAACGACAGCCTGCCTTTTGCATCCACTGGATGCCAGCGACTCTTACTATGTCTCTTACTATGTATATTGTCGTCGTAAATCGGTTTTTTACTCGACTGCACAAGTAGGAAGGTGTTGAATAAAATTTATTTTCTTTCTTTCTTTCTTGGGGTCTTTTTCGAGTGTAAGTATGTAAAAAAAGAAGAATTAGTTTAATTTTCTTTTTCTTTTCTTCTTTTGTATGTATGATAGTTTTTTGGCACGCTCTACAGCCTAAACAGCTGAATGGATTTCGACATTTGAGGTGTCATTTGAATCATTTAGTTCGTAGTTTTTTTTTTTTTTTGTTTAAATTTGAACGACTTTCGAGGCATTTTTGGAAGAAATTTGTTGTAGCCAGTTGCACCCATATAAACTAAGTCATTCGAAATCAGTTAGCAACTGTGATGCGGAGTTCGACGCGTTGATCTAAATAAGAATGTTCAATCAAGGTTCATTCATAATGAACTGAACGTGAAAGGAGTGGGTTGTATTTTTGAGAATTTAATTTACTTGTTAAATTTATAATTATTTTTCTATACTAATATTATAAAGAGGAAAGATTTGATTGTTTGTTTGTTTGTTTGCATTGAATAGGCTCCGAAACTACTGAACCGATTTGAAAAATTCTTTCACTGTTGGGAAGCTACACTATCCCCGGGTGACATAGGCTATATTATATTTTCAAAAAAAATAGGGATCCTTACTAAAACTGCAATAATGTAACCCAAGGTGTAAAAAAATAAGATTTACAATTTTGACTTTGCGTGTTTGACAGTTCTAAGACAGGACAACGTCTGCCAGGTCTGCTAGTAATGTATACTTGTAACTTTCAGGTATTTAGTATTTTTCGACGACGGGTACGCACAATACGTGGAACACAAGCACACGCGGCTCGTGTACGAAAGCAAGACGCTAGTGTGGGAGGAGGTGCACCCGTTCAGTCGAGACTTCGTGTGTAACTACCTCATGAAGTACCCCGAGCGGCCCATGGTACGCTTGCACCCGGGCCAGGAGGTCAACGTCGAGTGGAACGGTCAGTGGACTGATAAATAAACCGGCCGGTCGGGCTCGCGCACTGAGGGTTCCGTACCACCACAAAATATAATACTGTTTTAAACTATCACGGTTCTTCACTAAAGTTATATGATTACTAGCTGCGCCCCGCGGTTTCACCCGCGTAATGATGAAAAATGGCGATGATGATGATGAAAAGGAGCCTATGTCACTGTCTGGCTCTTGAACTATACCCATGCAAAAAATCAGGTTGTTCCGTTGCAGCGTGAAAGAGGAACAAACATCCATACATCCATACATACAAACTTTCGCGTTTATAATATTACTAGGATTTACGGACATCCCGTGAACATGGTGCATGTAACTGCGCCAAAATATCGGGAGCTCATTCCACAACCTTACCAAGTTACCACGGTAAATATCCCGTAAATAATCATATAAATAAAATACAATAATTAGCAATTTAAAAAACTATTTGGTCCAACTTAACGCCTACCAAAATAGCCAAGCAATTACTACGCTGTCACATTGTTAATATTTTGCAAGTGACGCTCGGTATAACTTTTATATAAAGAAATTTGTCACTGACTAGCACTTGACCATTATTTATTATTTGTTGTTATACTTTAGAGTGTGTACTATAATCATGCCAAGTTTGATGCTTGTACGTATTACTGTTTTTACATTAGAGCTAATACAAGAATACGTTTGTTGTATGGGGACCTTTAGTTTTTGACTGTTTGACTTCATTATTATTTGTTAGTTAATCCGCCGTAACATTACATATTTTGTGAAAATTTCAACTGGCTAAAGATACAGCCGTTTAAAGGTAGGACGGCAGACAGACAGATAACGTAGGGTCAGTAATAGCATAGATAAATATATAATTTTACCCTTTGGGTACGGTTTCCTAAAAATCTACTAGTACTACTACTATTCTTCATCATTATTAGCGTATCTTGTTCCCACTGCTGGGACACAGGCCTTCTCTCAGACAGAGAGAGAGAGAGAGAGAGAGAGAGAGGGTGGGTCCTAATCCACCAAGCTGGCCCAGTGCATGTTGGTAAATGAAAAATTTCGAAAGATTTCTTTGAAATTTTGAACGATCAATGTGTGTATCTCTTCTTCAGGCAAGTGGTGGGACACGAAAGTGATAAAAGTGGATGCGGCATTGGTCCACGTTCAGTTCCCGGACAGAAGGACAGAGTGGATATACCGCGGCTCCACTCGCCTCAAGCCGCTGTTCGCTGAGCTGCTAGCAGCGAAGCGAGGCGACCGCGCTAGACTGCCGAGGAGCACTAAGGCTAACACTAAGGTATGTCACCTGTAGGTAACATTGGTCCACGAAGTCAGTATGACTGAAGTGAAGATTGTCAGTTGATTACCGTAGCGGTTAACTGTCATATTGTTCAATCAAGATCATGGTAGGTAGGAAAACTATGGAGCGGGTGTACCTTAGTGTAGGTGAAGTAAAAGCTTGAACATCGCGTGGTCTCAGTTCGGGACCACCTTCTAGTATTAATTCCAGTCATAAATTCCAGAAGACAGTCATGACCGGAGTTGAGAACTGTGACCTCACGACAGGTTATCCTAGTGTGGGGGACAGTGTGCCACTAAAGTACATGATTGTTTATTCCCACCTCTCTTCTTACAACATTTGTACACATATAACTACCTACTTAAGATCGCTCTGGCGCCAGTAGCACAGTTTAATTACTAGTACAGGCGCCAGCCAGTCTCAGACAAACAACAATATTTGTAATGTTTAAGTCCTAAGATGTCTAATTTCTCTTTGTAAGTCTTTTTAAGTTTGAAAACAAATATTGTTAATTAAGCAATTTTTTGAAATTTTGGTGCAATAAATTTATTATTGTTAAAAAAAAAAAAAAATTGTACCTATATCCCTTTAATGAATGTCAATAAACGTTTTTGAATTTTTGAATTGTATTTATCTATACTTATATTATAAAGAGGAAAGATTTGATTGGTTGATTGTATTTAGTAGTATACATCATATTTTGTTATTTAAATAGTTTGCGCTTTGGTTTAACTGTAAGCATTCTGTTGATGAATAAATAAAATAAATGTGAAATAAATGTTTGTTTGTTTGTTTGCATTGAATAGGCTCCGAAACTACTGAACCGATTTGAAAAATTCCTTCACTGTTGGGAAGCTACACTATCCTCGGTTAACATAGGCTATATTATTTAAAAAAAAAAATTGATCCTTACTAAAACTCCAATAATGTAACCCAAGGTGTAAAAAAATAAGATTTATAATTTTGACTTTGCGTGTTTGACAGTTCTAAGACAGGACAACGTCTGTCAGGTCAGCTAGTTATATATATTTATGTTTTTTTTGTTACAGACGGACGTGCCCTACGTGGAGTATACCCGTTCAGAAGACCAAGCGAGGACGGAAACACAATCAGCCGAGGTAAGACAATTCAATTCAATTCAATTCTTTATTTGCTAGTATAAGGGTAACATTGATCTTATATTAGGATTGTACAGCCAAAACAACCTTAAATCAGGCACGCAAATTAATCAGCGCAATATAAAGCATTACCGCTACACTATGGAACGCGCTGTCTCATAGGGTGCTCCAATGCTGCTGTACGTGAACTAAAAAAAAACGGTTAAGGTGGTTCGTTTCACTTATGGCGGGAAATTCAAATTTCAAACAGTTTTCTTGTCCTTGTAGCTAGGGCGGGTAATTATTGTAAACGATCATGATGTTACCGCAAATTGATTATTATTCTTTACAAAATCATGTAAAGTTATTTATCTCTAATGCGCATTATTACTTACATTTGTGAACAAACTAATGTTTGCTGTTTCAAACGGTTTATTGACAAATGTAAGTAATATGGTGCGTTACTGTTAAATAGATGTACATGATAATGTAAAGAACAGCCAACATTTTGCGCAAACACTCTGTTATTTAAAAATAACTATCCGGCCTAGCTACAAGCACCAAAAAACTGTTTAAAATTTGAATTTCCCACCATGGGTGAATCCTACCACCTTAAGTGCGAGTCGGGCTCGCGCACTGAGGGTTATACATACACCCAAAAAACATTACGCCCCCCAGCAGTAAAAAAAAAAATGTTGAAATGTTTAAGGATAAACTTACACCCAGTTTCTGAAAAGCTGATCAACACAAAAATTCACTGGCACGTTGTCAAATCACATGTCCACTGACGTGATTGGTTGAATGAAAAAACAACTGCCAATCAAGTCAGTTGACATGAGTGTTGCTCTGACTTGAGTAAATTTTCTGATATACATATTCTGCTATTCGGAGCGGAGAGCAATCCAACAAATTAAAAATCTTGAAAATCGGTCCAGCCGTTGTTGAGTTATAAATGGTGTAACATTATGACATTGTTTTATATGCATGTTTCAAAAAGGTGTGGTCATACTGAAGGGTATGTATGTACTCAATATTATGAACAATTTGTACTATGGGGCCAATCCTGGGCCCCTATTCTACTAAACCAATTTTTTTTTTTTTTTGAAATGCCTCATATTTGAATAATAATATAATTGTTTTTATACTTTACTAGCGACCCGCCCGCCCGGCTTCGCACGGGTGTAATTTACTTGCGAAGCCGGGGCGGGTCGCTAGTCTATACTAATATTATAAAGAGGAAAGATTTGATTGTTTGTTTGTTTGTTTGCATTGAATAGGCTCCGAAACTAATGAACCGATTTGAAAAAATCTTTCACTGTTGGGAAGCTACACTATCCCCGGGTGACATAGGCTATATTATATTTTCAAAAAAAATAGGGATTCTTACTAAAACTCCAATAATGTAACTCAAGGTGTAAAAAAATAAGATTTACAATTTTAACTTTGCGTGTTTGACAGTTCTAAGACAGGACAACGTCTGTCAGGTCAGCTAGTGTTTGTATAAAAGTTTATTTGTTTATTTAATACTTTATCACTTACAAATTATGTAGAGCTCGGCCTTCGGCCTCGCTACTATAAACCTATATGCTATAAACCTCACGGAGCCCGAGACCTTTCCAACAAATGCAAAACCGTGGAAATCGGTTCGTGCGTTCTGGAGTTATAGCGTCAGGAAGGAAAACCCGACTTATTTTTATATAGTAGATTACCACACCTTTTTGTTACACGTTGTGTATATAGTGTAGTACATACTTAGTAACTATTCCTTACTCTTTTAGTGGAATTTCTCATCTGAAAAATCATGGGTGAGTGAAACTTAAATGGATTTTGACCGCTTATTTTCTTAGATCCATTTGAGTTTTCTAAGTTTTAGGTACATATAGTTTTTTTCCGTCAAATCATTTATGTCCAAAGATATATAAAACTATGGGTGTCGGGTCGGCGCTCAAAAATCTCAAACCGTCTTCTATAAATCCTTTCTACCCTCAGGTTGCCTGGAAGAGATCGCTTTTAGCGATAAGGCCGCCAAGTTGTTACACTGGTTTTAAGAGTTTTTTTATCCTCGGTATCAAATTTAATGGTGTGAACAATAAAGAGTTAATCAATCAATGAATCAATCAAACCAAAAGTAAACTAAAACCAACTAACTAACTATTATTATTAACTATTAACTATTATGGTAATCTGTGTATGTAGTATACATATTTTGTTTACAAATACAAGCAGAAGCAATTCAAGCAGAATATTTGTAATTTTTAATCATACATTTTGTCGAGTGTCAATGCCCGTTTTCAATGGAACAGCACTGCTGTTTTTTTTTTTCGATTTTAGTGTTGCTCCCGGAGTAAAAGTTGTTTATAATGATGGGTACTTGGACTCCTTTCGGCTTAGTACACCCTTTCCGCGTAACCCTGTATGGGTAAACTCAAGACACGTTTTTCGTACCAGACCCAACATCCATGTTATTGTAAATCAATGATTATGTCATAATTTTTAACCGACTTCCAAAAAGAGGCGGTTATCAATTCGACTGTATGTTTTTTCTTTTTTTTTGTATGTATGTTACGTGATTGCTCCGCCAATTTAGAACTGTTTTAGATGATTCTTTTTTTTTTGTATTATACATTTTTATTTAGTTAAGTACAATTTTTTTTTTTCATGTGTTATTTTTGATTGTCAATAACACTTAAATAGTAGTTATCACGTATATATTTTTATTTTTAAAGAAATAAAACAAATACAAAAATATTTTTTATTAATATGTTAAAATGAATTTTATTTCATATTTTTGATTCCACAAATTAATATTAAATTATTTAAATAAAATCGAATTGTTCTATTATAAATTTTTATAACTAAAATATTTAAAGGTAATCAATGTAATATTAATAAGAAATATCCGCATTTTTTCTTTAATCTCTTATTTTCGTTTTCATACAGGACTTGAGACGTCAACGGTCCGTCGCGAAGAAATCTACTACAATAGCGCAACAGATCAACAATGCTGCCACAGAAGGACTTGTCAGCAGAGTTGTGGTGTGTATATTGTGTATATGTGTGATAGTAAATCTAAGACTCGATAGTGAATAGTGATGAGATACAGAAGAAATAGTGACAAAAAAATTGTGCTTAAAACCACACGACAGAAGTGAAACCTTCATCAAGATTGACTATATCTCTCTCGCTCCCTTAGTCGACTCGAGCCGACTTTACCCGAACGAGCATCTGAGTATGTAATGATGGTCACGCGAAGTCCTTTTTCCCCATCCCAAAAAGTGCCCAACGTGCCTAAATAAGGTTTTACTTCAAAAAAGAAGAGAGTGAATCGGTTTCTTCTAGGCAAGCGTCACCATAGATCGCATTATCGCTTACCATCAGGCGAGATGGCGGCCAAACGCAAGCCTATTTTTGATTTAAAAAAAACGTAGGTTCGATTTAATAGGCAGCTAAAGGCGCGCGGCTATCTCACTAGCACATTTTCAACATGTCATTATTGAAGAAAAAAAATCACGTTGCCGTAGCCGTTAACTGTCACATTTTTCAATCAAGATCATAGTAGGTAGGAAAACTTTGGAGCGGATGTACCTTATCGTAGGTGAAGTAAAAGCTTGAACATCGCGAGGTCTCAGTTCGGGGTGAACTACTAGTTTATTTATAATGTTTTCCTGCCCTTGTTTGGGACGTTGGTTTGACTATATCTTCAACATTGAAACCTTTTGCATAATTACAAAATATTTTTTTGTTCCAGTACTACACACCCAAAAACTCTGTGCGACCCCTCAAAATGGTGACTCACTTGTGCGGCCCGCAATGTAAGCGGAACGACCTGCTCTCGCTAAAGGATCTACGCACCTACAACCCACTCACTAAACCCCTGCTCAGTGGCTGGGAACGGTACGTTGTTAGTGTGTATAGTTTTATTAGTGTATCCCACTTCTAAATTTTGCTGGAGGATATCCAGAAAAAATATGCGAAATTTTACTAGTGTATATGATTGTTTGTTTGTACGTAGACAAGTAGTCCGCCACAAGTCGTCCCGCGGGGTGATGTATCGGTCGCCCTGCGGCCGTCGGCTGCGCTGCATGCGCGAGCTGCACCGCTACCTCCGCACTGTTCGCAGCGACATGTCCGTCGACCTGTTCGACTTCAACCCCAACACGCACTGTCTCGCCGAGTTCGTGCTCAGCAAGACCAACGTGCAGAAGAAGGTGGGTGTGCCCGTATCGACAACACTTGTAACATTGAATGCTTGAATGTGTCGCTTGTTAGCGGATTATTTTTTTATTTTTATTTTCAGTGCCTTTATTATTATCATTTCTGTGCCTTTGTTAACTATTAGTTATTTAGCATTTATTGTTATTTAGCAGGTTGAATATGAAGGTTTTATTATTATTATACTAGCTGCGGCTCGCGGTTTCACCAGCGTCAGGGGAAACGATACATTTCTCCAGAATTAATTTGCGAAGTTTTGCGCGACCGCAATCCGTATCTCGACGCGTTAAGGTTTACTTTCGCGTGATTTTCCGCACTGCGCTGTGTCTAGCCTGCATTAAGAGATAGCCGTAAGGCCCCCGGGTCTCTGCCCACTACACCGGTCCATACCATGACCGTGAATGTATCGGTACATGCAAAAAATATACTTTGTTTAAAAAAGCTACCAGTAATGAATTTGAATGTTAAATGAATACTAAAGAAATTATTGAAATCGGCCGATAAAGTTCTGAGTTATAAGCATTTAAAGTTTTTGCCAAGATTGGGAGGGGATGCTCTGTCCTTTTCCCGCAAATTGAGTGTCAGTATGGAGTTTGTATAGCGTACATAACTATGACGTAATTTGTGAGTATAGTGCGCCCTATGTAGAGCTGAATTAAGAGGAATGCGGTTGAAAGTTAATTTAAAAATATATGCGTACAATTAAGTTGCGGGCAACAGCTAGTTTTTTGCTTTTTTTCTCGGATAAGACCGCTTTTGACCACCAACTCGCCTGTTGATAAGCGACGATGTGATCGAATATGAAGCACGCAAACTTAGAAAATACCTTCACTCTGGCCTTGAAAAGACCCAGATTATATCTCAGGAAAAAAGGAAGCTTGCAGGTTGTTTCAATCCTTGGCCGTATGTATAGAAACTTAGAATCGAAACGTTTGGTACGTAGTTAATTGTAACGCAAAGATAATTCACCCATATCGACTCATATTTGTACCAAATTTAACTCTATGTTGTATCCCACAGGACCTATCCCACGGCAAAGAGAACGTACCAGTGCCCTGTGTGAATTACTACGACCATTCTCTGCCTGAGTTCTGTTCGTACAACACCGAACGGACCCCCACCGCGGGGGTCCCACTCAACTTGGACCCCGAGTTCCTGTGCGGCTGCGATTGCGATGACGATTGTCAGGTGAGAGACGGTACCAGAGGGAATATAGAAGTGGAGACAAAGATAAGGAACAAGAGGTTAGCAAACGCGACAAGTGGTTAGCAAACGGGACAAGGGGTTAGCAAACGTCCCAGGGGGTTAGCAAACGTTTCAGGGGGTTATCAATCGGAACAAGGGGTTAGCAAATGTCCCAGGGGGTTAGAAAACGTTTCAGGGGGTTATCAAAAGGAACAAGAGGTAAGCAAACGTTCCTAGTCGCACTTCCTACGGCTAGAAACCGACTGAAACGAAGTGAGCGCCGGCACTCATTTTGTAATCTTCAAAAATGCGCTCCTTGGCCCGTCCATTGATTTTATTTTGGTCGAAGATAAAAACAACTACAATTAATTACAAAAGAATATCAGTGAAAGTACAACTAACCCTTTCTTATTCTAATCAATACGTCACGTCTATACGTTTGTGGTGTGAACAATAAAGAGTTTATCTATCTGTCTACGTCGCATTTATCGTGGTATCTGAAAACAAAAAACATTGTAATTTAACTAGTCAATTTAATCTCTAGTTTAAATTAAGTAGTGTATTAATTATTACTATTGTATTTATTCACGTGCATGCAGTGTTCACTTCTAGGAGGTCGTACATTGCCATTTCTATATGTATTAAAAAAAACGGATTTAAAGATGTTACGGCCAGTTTAGTGAACCAATTTAAAAAAAAGAAAAAAAAAAAAAACTGTATTGGTTGCAGGATAAAAGCAAATGCGCTTGCTGGAAGATGACGTTAGAGGGTGCCAAGACCATCGGCATAGACGGGCAGGGCATCGGCTACAACTACAGAAGGTTGCCGGAGCCGCTGCCAAGTGGGATATACGAGTGTAACTCTAGGTTAGTATATCTAACTTCTAGTATATATTTATCTATGATCTAACCAAGTGCATCTGCTATGTAACATTTGTTGGTCTATACTAATGTTTTAAGAGGAAAGATTTGATTGTTTGTTTGTTTGTTTGCATTGAATAGGCTCCGAAACTACTGAACCGATATGAAAAATTCTTTCACTGTTGGGAAGCTACACTATCCCCGGGTGACATAGCCTATATTATATTTTCAAAAAAAAATAGGGATCCTTATTAAAACTCCAATAATGTAAGATCCTTATTAAAACTCCAATAATGTAACCCAAGGTGTAAAAAAATAAGATTTACAATTTTAACTTTGCGTGTTTGACAGTTCTAAGACAGGACAACGTCTGTCAGGTCAGCTAGTGTTTGTATAAAAGTTGATTTGTTTATTTAATACTTTATCACTTACAAATTATGTAGTAATGTACAAATGAAGGACTTAATGCTAAGCCCGACTCGCACTTGGCCGGTTTTATTTATAATTTTTTCGTTAATCCGCCGAAATCCTACTAATATTGTAAACGCGAAAGTTTGTATGTATGGACGTTTGTTCCTCTTTCACGCTACAACGGAACAACGGTTCGACCTGATTTTTTGCATGGGTATAGTTCAAGAGCCAGAGAGTGACCTAGGCTACTTTTCATCATCAACATCACCACTTTTCATCACTACCCGGGTGTAACCGCGGGGAGCAGCTAGTATTACATATTCTGTGAAAATTTCAACTGGCTGTGTATTACTGTTCGAAATATACAGCCGTTTAAAGGTAGGACGGACAGAGACAGACAGACAAAGTAGGCTTAGTAATAGGGTCCCGTTTTTACCTATCGGGTACGGAACCTTAATAATAGTCTTTGACCAATGTGTGTTGCCAGTGATGACATAAGGCACAAAAACGTGGTCTCTCACTATAGGCCTCATAAAGTCGCACAACGACCTATGGAGCGAGCTATGCTCGGGGTTTCTCTACGAGGTCGAATCTGAAATGAGGAGATCCGTAGACGAACGAAGGTTACCGACATAGCCCACCGGATTAGCAAGTTGAAGTGGCAGTGGGAAGGGCACATATCACGCAGAACAGATGGCCGATGGGGCCGAAAAGTTCTCGAATGGAGACCACGGACTGGTAAGCGCAGCATAGGACGTCCACCCACTAGATGGACAGACGACCTAAAAGAGGTCTCTTGCGGAAACGCTGGATGCAGGCTGCTTCCACCCTTTTTGAGATCGATGGGGGAGGCCTATGTCCAGCAGTGGACGTCCTATGGCTGGAATGATGGTGAGCGCAAGCAAATCATACTTTTTTTGTTGTTGAGGAAACAGTATTTTATTGTATCACAATATCTTCATGTTGTTTTCGTTTTGTTACAGGTGTAAATGTAAATCTACCTGCTTGAATCGAGTCGTACAAAACCCTCTGCAACTCAAGCTGCAGGTAGGTGTAATAAACAATGTATAGCCATTGCCACTCAAAAATGAACATTTGATTCATCGATAACAGTGAATAAAACGCTCTTTTACTCACAAAGTGAATAATAGCAGATTTTAAAGTATACATATGTATTCCAGATATTTAAAACGTTGAACCGCGGCTGGGGTATTCGTGCACTAAACGACGTGCCCAAAGGAGCTTTTATATGCATCTACGCGGGTAACCTACTCACTGACGCCACTGCCAACTTGGTAAGTTATGTCACAGAATAAAGCCCGTTGCAGACGACGGCAGTAGCTTGCGCAAGTACTAGCACCTGCGTTCAAATATCCACTCGTGCGAGTAGTGTACTTGCACCAGTTCAAACGACTCGCGCCGCGCGATACTAAAAGCCCTTAATGATATTGTCTTTGTACAGGACGGCTTGAACGAAGGCGACGAGTACCTCGCCGAGCTGGACTACATAGAGGTTGTCGAGTCCATGAAGGAAGGTTACGAAGCAGACATACCGGACACTGACAATGATATTAGCAAGGTACTTGCTACACGCTTTTATAAGCTTCACTTGGAACTCAATACTCAGTCATTTATTGTGTAACTAGCTGCGCCCCGCGGTTTCACCCGCGTAGTGATGATGATGATGAAAAGTATGAATGAACTTTGAATATACATAGGTGAAACGTACCACCTTAACGTCGCCATATATTTTCGATCTAGGATATTATCAGCCGCATCGCGTGCGTCAGACGCGCGTGGCTGCGATCGGCAGCGATGTACGGAAGTCTACCTCTGTTTATGGGTTACTAGGTGCGTAGTGAAGAAAAATGGTGATGATGATGATGATGAAAAGTAACCTATGTCACACTCTGGCTCTTGAACTATACCCATGCAAAAAATCAGGTCGAACCGTTGTTCCGTTGCAGCCGGAAAGAGGAACAAACATCCATACATACAAACTTTCGCGTTTATAATATTAGTAGGATTGATTTGTCTTCTAAATACTCGTTTAAGCTGTAATAACATTTTGTTAGCAATAAGTTTTTTAAGGTTATGTGATATTTTTTTTAAATTTTTATGTCTTTTATCTGTACTGGTAGTTAATTAGATATTTTGATGTCCATTGGATTATAGGCCGTTGCAAACCCTGCGAAGTAGCAAGTGCCTACTGCGCATCGACTGCAACGTTTTGCTTAGTGCAAGTGCTTAGTAGTACTTCCACTGCCACTTGCACTGAGCAAAACGTTGCAGTCGATGCGCAGTAGGTTTGCTTAGTGCAAGTGGCAGTGAAAGTGCTTAGTAGTACTTCCTTTTTTAAAGTTTTCTAATACTTTGTAGAAGGTGTATTACGTAAAGGAAAATTAAGAAAATTTGAATAATTCAGAAAAAAAATAGGACGATTTTATCTCGCGTGTGAAACCGCGGGGCTCAGCTAGTTGTGAATAATAATATCAATATTATTTGCCAGTGTCAAGTATTAAAATATTTTTCAAGGTTTTGTCAAATATTTAATAGTGACAGTCAAGCAAAGCAAGTCGCGCAAGTCCAGATGTCCAGAATCTAAATCACATTGTAAAGTCAGCACGTCGAAAGAATAATGTGGGTAGATTTTTTTTTTTTATAGATTTACTTTGTACAAGTTCTGCATGAATTATTTATTCTTTAATTCAGTGTAGGCACTTACGTATTGTTTGTCAGTGCGGGGTGAATCTGTGTGCCAAGACAAACCTTCCGTGGTTTTTTGGTGCTACATTTTTGTTAATTGTATATAAAAAAACTATTCAAAAAAAAAAATATATATATATATAATAAATCACGTAGGCACGCGCATATTTCATTTTGTAACCCGATGAGACTGGGCCACCAAGATACAGGCTTTGCCTAGTTTGGGGCCCATTGGTACCGTACAGAATATCTGAATTAGTAATGTATTTTATTAACCCTCATTCTTATCTCTTTTTAATACTGTGTAACTTTCTACTTCTGTTTGTATTCTGTGTTAATGTCCATGTAAATTATGCTTAAAAATAAACATTATTTATTTATTTATTAAACAACAATAAAAAAAAAAAAAAAAAAAAAACATCATTCTTAAAACCATAATTATATTTGCAGGACACAAAGAAGTCCGAAAGCGAAGCGGAGTCGGAGACGACCGAGTCGGACGAAGAGGAGACGCGCGACAAGACTGATATAGAGGACGGAGACTTCCAGCCGGGCTACGTGGGATTCGGACTTACCGAGTTCAAGTAAGCGCACCCATTATAGTCCTTTTATATTAAGTCGGTTTTATCCGCCGTGTTTTTATTTCCAGCCAGTATCTTTTTGATCTAATACATACGTTTTATATTAAACTTAATGGGAGACATTAAACCTCTGTGGTAAATTTATATCTAAATAAAAAACTGCATTAATGAAAAACTGTGCAACAATGAGATTTCATATAACATTTCTGTACTGTTATGGTTCTAAGCAAAACAATACATCCTTTGTGATCGGTTTTGTAATGATTTAATGATAACAGGTTTAACCTGTGGTAAATTTATAACTAAATAAAAAATGAAAAACAGTGCATTAATGAAAAACTGTGCAATAATGAGATTTCATATAACATTTCTGTACTGTTATGGTTCTAAGCAAAACAATACATCCTTTGTGATCGGTTTTGTAATGATTTAATGATAACAGGTTTAACCTGTGGTAAATTTATAACTAAATAAAAAATGAAAAACAGTGCATTAATGAAAAACTGTGCAATAATGAGATTTCATATAACATTTCTGTACTGTTATGGTTCTAAGCAAAACAATACATCCTTTGTGATCGGTTTTGTAATGATTTAATGATAACAGGTTTAACCTGTGGTAAATTTATAACTAAATAAAAAATAAAAAACTGTGCAACAATGAGATTTCATAAATAACATTTCTGCACTGTTTTGGTTCTAAGCAAAAAATACATCCTTTGTGATCAGTTTTGTAATGATTTAATGATAACAGGTTTAACCTGTGGTAAATTTATAACTAAATAAAAAATAAAAAACTGTGCAACAATGAGATTTCATAAATAACATTTCTGCACTGTTTTGGTTCTAAGCAAAAAATACATCCTTTGTGATCGGTTTTGTAGTGATTAATGATCACATTACTACGTAGTTAAAAGAAAAAAAATATTCTTGTTTTATCTAGTAAACGTCTTCGTCGCCGGGATAAGAAGAAGAACAAAGACGCAGAGAACAAAGAACAGACGCGTGAAGATAAATCTAACAAGAAAGAAGATGGGGATGAATTTATTACTATTAGTGACGATGAAGAAGGTATGTATGTCACACTGTACCTACTATTCTACAATAAAACCGGCCATGTGCGAATCGGGCTCGCGCACTGAGGGTTCCGTACCACCACAAAATACAATAAGGTCGTCCAAGTAACCGGATTACCAGTTATTGTTCAGGCTTAACGCCTTCCAAAATAGTCGAAGCAATTGCTAATTAGTAAAATATGGCATTTTGATTCGGTGAAATGATAAGGTAGACGTTACAATAAGGTCGTCTTAATAGCGAAATTACCAGTTATAACTTGGTAATGAACAGAAATTTGTCACCGACTAGCACTTGGCCATTATCTATTATTTGTTGTTATACTTTAAAATGCGTACTATAATCATGCCAAGTTCGACGTTTGTACGTATTACTGTTATTAAATTAGAGCTAATACAAAAATACGTTGAAAAAATACGTTTGTTATATAGGGACCCCCCAATCATTTTTACTTTTCAACTTTTTTTTATTACTTCTTAGTTCAGTCCGCCGTAACATTACATATTCTGTGAAAATTTCAACTGGCTATCTATTACGGTTCGATAGATACAGCCGTTTAAAGGTAGGACAGACGGACGGACAGACAGACATCGTAGGCTTAGTAATAGGGTCCCGTTTTTACCCTTTAGGTATGGAACCCCAAAAATTAGGACAAGCCTATTATATATAATTATATACTAGCTGAACCCCGCTACTTCGTACGCGTAGAGCTCGGCCTTCAGCCTCGTTACTACATCCCGTTATAGCCACTGTGTTATTCTAATGTATAAGCTATATTAATTTAAACTTACATTAAATTTCTTTCGGTAGTTTTTGCGTGAAAGAGGAACAAACATCCATACATACAAACTTCCGCGTTTATAATATAAGTAGGATATGCCTTTTATTTCCTTTTGTACACTTCGATTTAAAATATAATTGAAACTGAACTGAATTTAATTAATTTTTTCCTATAGTGATAAATAAATAATGAATATTTGTTAACAGTTCGCGTGTCGCAGCGTGAGCCGTCGCGGTTCGCAGCTCAGGAGAACATGACGGACAACAAAGTAATACCTAAATATAGGTAAGGACACCAATAGTGGTTACAACCTTCGACCAATATATAATGAATGGACGGGCCATAACCATTGAACTTGCTCAGTAAAAACGAGTCAAACCCTTCGGACATATACTTCAACACCTAATTATAACCATGTACAAGTACATTTGTTACAAAAATTAAAAAGGTTTTTTGTTGTGTATTTACACTGCGGGAAAGCACACGAAGGCATAATTTTGTCAGATGTTTCGTTATCACGTAACAATAGACTCGTGTTGCACTTCCTACGGCTAGTGACCGACTGAAACGAAGTGAGCACCGGCGCTCATATTGTAATCTTAAAAAATGCGGTTCTACTGGGCCTGTCCATTCATTTTATTTTGGTCGAAGGCATATAAACTTTACATTTAGAACTACCTACTTATCTATGACGATATAAGCTAAAAGCGATGGTGGTTGCGGGAGGGTATCTTATGGCGCTTGTGATTGGAGACTCAACGCTTGTGATTGGAGACTCAACGCTTGTGATTAGAGACTCAACGCTTGTGATTGGCGACTCAAGGCTTGTGATTGGAGACTCAACGCTTGTGATTGGCGACTCAAGGCTTGTGATTGGAGACTCCACGCTTGTGATTGGAGACTCAACGCTTGTGATTGGAGACTCAACGCTTGTGATTGGAGACTCAACGCTTGTGATTGGCGACTCAACGCTTGTGATTGGATACTCAACGCTTGTGATTGGAGACTCAACGCTTGTGATTGGCGACTCAAGGCTTGTGATTGGAGACTCAACGCTTGTGATTAGAGACTCAACGCTTGTGATTGGAGACTCAACGCTTGTGATTGGAGACTCAACGCTTGTGATTGGAGACTCAAGGCTTGTGATTGGAGACTCAACGCTTGTGATTAGAGACTCAACGCTTGTGATTGGAGACTCGACGCTTGTGATTGGCGACTCAACGCTTGTGATTGGCGACTCAACGCTTGTGATTGGAGACTCAACGCTTGTGATTGGAGACTCAACGCTTGTGATTGGAGACTCAACGCTTGTGATTGGAGACTCAACGCTTGTGATTGGAGACTCAAGGCTTGTGATTGGAGACTCAACGCTTGTGATTAGAGACTCAACGCTTGTGATTGGAGACTCGACGCTTGTGATTGGCGACTCAACGCTTGTGATTGGCGACTCAACGCTTGTGATTGGAGACTCAACGCTTGTGATTGGAGACTCAAGGCTTGTGATTGGAGACTCAACGCTTGTGATTAGAGACTCAACGCTTGTGATTGGAGACTCAACGCTTGTGATTGGAGACTCAACGCTTGTGATTGGCGACTCAAGGCTTGTGATTGGAGACTCAACGCTTGTGATTAGAGACTCAACGCTTGTGATTGGAGACTCAACGCTTGTGATTGGAGACTCAACGCTTGTGATTGGAGACTCAAGGCTTGTGATTGGAGACTCAACGCTTGTGATTGGAGACTCGACGCTTGTGATTGGCGACTCAACGCTTGTGATTGGCGACTCAACGCTTGTGATTGGAGACTCAACGCTTGTGATTGGAGACTCAACGCTTGTGATTGGAGACTCAACGCTTGTGATTGGCGACTCAAGGCTTGTGATTGGCGACTCAAGGCTTGTGATTGGCGACTCAAGGCTTGTGATTGGCGACTCAAGGCTTGTGATTGGCGACTCAACGCTTGTGATTGAAGGCTTGAAAGTCATTCATTTGATTCGCGCCTAGAATTTACCCGCTCGATAAAGATTATGCTGAAAATTTTGTACGTTTGGCTTACAGCTGGGTATATCGGCATCGGCATATCGTTATTGCCAGTAATCCTGTATAGCAAAAAATTTAAATCCTTGTATAAAAAAAGCAAAACCTTATCTGATTAAGAAAATTCATCCAAATCGTTAGAGCCGTCTCTGAGATACGAGAAACAAAAGGTTACGCAGAAAGGGTGTACTAAGCCGAAAGGGGTGCTCATCACCATGAACAACTTTTACGATTCTTCATGGTAATTCCAGGTCTATCCGGTCTCATTACGGCAAAGATGAGGCTTGTTACATCATGGATGCTAAGGTCCAGGGCAACATCGGACGATATCTCAATGTGAGTACCTACTTTAACCATAAAGGGCCTACCTATATTTGGATAATTTTGTTTGGTTTTAAACATTATCGCAAAATAAACATTTCTGTATAAATAAACCGGCCAAGCGCGAGTCGGGCTCGCGCACTGATAGATCCGTACCACCACAAAATACAATAATTGTTAATTCATAAAACCAACTCCAAAATATGCAATTTCGGTTCCGTGAAAGAAATGATAAGGACCTCCAAGTAACCGAATACGTTACCTAACTAGGTAATGAACATAAGTTTGACATCGACTCGCACTTGGCCATTATTTGTTATTTTATGAATATTTATAAAAAGTCATGGCATTTTTTATTATTTGTTAGTTAATCAGCCGGAACATTCACAGAAAAGAGAAGTAAATAGAACGGAAATGAGAAGAAAAATTTATTACCAGGCATTATGAGTGAACCTTGATTGAACATGCTTATTTAGATCAACGTGTCGAACTCCGCATCACAGTTGCTCACTGATTTCGAATGACTGACGTTTCGTTTATATGGGTGCAACTGGCTACAACAAATCTCTTACAAAAATTCTTTGACAGCCGATCTAATATAAACAAAAAATTCTTTTCTGTGGTAACATTACCTATTCTGTCAAAATTTCAACTGGCTATTTATTATGGTTCGAAAGATACAGCCGTTTAAAGGTAGGACAGACGGACAGACGCACAGACACCGTAGGCTTAGTAATAGGGTCCCGCTATTAACCTTTAGGTAAACCTCAATAAAAACTCTACAATTGTTGGTTAATAATTATTTTTGTTTCAGCACTCGTGCTCCCCGAACGTATTCGTGCAGAATGTGTTTGTGGACACGCACGACCCGCGCTTCCCGTGGGTCTCCTTCTTCGCGCTGCACCACATACGCGCAGGTATGCACACACACACTGCCATACTACATCATCATCATCACGAACGTATTCGTGCAGAATGTGTTTGTGGACACGCACGACCCGCGCTTCCCGTGGGTCTCCTTCTTCGCGCTGCACCACATACGCGCAGGTATGCACACACACACTGCCATACTACATCATCATCATCACGAACGTATTCGTGCAGAATGTGTTTGTGGACACGCACGACCCGCGCTTCCCGTGGGTCTCCTTCTTCGCGCTGCACCACATACGCGCAGGTATGCACACACACACTGCCATACTACATCATCATCATCACGAACGTATTCGTGCAGAATGTGTTTGTGGACACGCACGACCCGCGCTTCCCGTGGGTCTCCTTCGCGCTGCACCACATACGCGCAGGTATGCACACACACACTGCCATTCTACATCGTCATCATTATCGTCATCATCGGCCATCCACTGCTGTTTCCAAAATTGAATGCACAGAGAGTGAGCTTTAATGTTCCCTACAAGGTACAACCTGGGTCTCTTCAAGACAAGAGTGAATAGGCACCTCATGGGCAACCGTGCTCCGGCTTAGACCGCATCGTCACTTACCATCAGGTGAGTTGTGGATAGCCCATTCATCATCACAACAGCAACATGCAGGCCATACACCTTCCTCTTTCTACAATAGGGTATTTGACTGATTTTACGAAACCATCTTCAATTTATAACTCAACTAGCTGACCTGACAACGTTGTCCTGTCTTAGAACTGTCAAACACGCAAAGTTAAAATTGTAAATCTTATTTTTTTACACCTTGGGTTACATTATTGCAGTTTTAGTAAGGATCCCTACTTTTTTTTTTTAATGTAATATAGCCTATTTCACCCGGGGATAGTGTAGCTTCCCAACAGTGAATGAATTTTTCGAATCGGTTCAGTAGTTTCGGAGCCTATTCAATACAAACAATCAAATTTTTCCTCTTTATAATATTAGTATAAATTATATTAAAATAAAGCAATCTTGTGATTTAATCCTAATAATTTTTAGTATTTGTGTTTTAAATGGCAGATCAAAATTCAACTTATTAAACTACCGCGTAAACGCTCCCTTTTGGCATTTATGGGGCCACGTGACATTAGTGACGTCACACATAAGCAAACGAGTGCTTCTCGCCATACAATTGTTGCCTCTATTTACTTTTGTGTGACGTTATAAGGACATTCGACCTACATAGTGTTTGCAGTCATGTGATCAATGTATACTTGATCACATGACTTGGGTACATGTGGCAAGGTCTCACAGCACATATCTTACTTCCTACTAATATTATAAACGCGAAAGTTTGTATGTGTGGATGTTTGTTCCTCTTTCACGCTGCAACGAAACAACGGTTCGACCTGATTTTCGACTAAGAGCCAGAAAGTGACATAGGCTACTTTTCATCATCATCATCATTTTTCATCACTACGCGGGTAAAACCGCGAGGCGCAGCTAGTTTAAAAATAGTTGTTTTGCTATTACAAACTTACATTTTGTAGTTGGAATGTATCGAAGAAGCTTATTGTCCACTACAAAGTTAAGTTTGTCTTTCAATATTTCAACTTTATTGTTGTTGTTTTTTTGTTTGGACTCTCGCTCTGAGGGTCCCATCCAACGGAACCTTCAGAGCGCGAGTCCTAATCGTAATTGACCGGTTTAAAAAAATAAATGAAAGTGAAGGTTGAATTTTAGTTGAAAGTGGCCACTTACCATTAGGTGGCCCGAAGCTTGTTTGCCACTTATTCTTTAAAAATGTTATATATTTCAGATCGGTTTTTTTTTATAAAGGAAATATGTTGTTTCAATTCCAGGTACGGAACTAACGTGGAATTACAACTATGACATCGGGTCGGTCCCGGGGAAGGTGCTCTACTGCTACTGTGGGGCGTCCAACTGCCGCGGACGACTTTTGTAATCTATTAACACTTCCATAAGGTTCCATCTACGAAGACTCGCCTCTTCTAAACTATATGGGATGGTCCAAAAGGTGACACCTTAATGAAAAAATTTGTTCCCCCAAATCAAAGGCTCCACGAACTTTTTTGAGGCTGAAAATTCCGTAATTTTTCCATAGAAAGATAAATTCCTTAATGTTGGGAAGATTATTATTTCATGTACATATATGCCATCGATAATGATCATCACTTCATCAAAAACCGGACTGCCAGTACCGGAGGCAACGGTCGCAGTGCAGGCGGGTGCAAGGGCAGTAAGAGCGGCTGCTCGGTCTGCGCGTGCGCGCACCGCCGCCGCGGCCTTGGCATCGCCAGTACGCGGGCGACCTTCTCCAGAAGCGCGCGTATTCCCTGAGGAAGGGGCTCTAATGGCTTCGAAACCGGTCGATCGTCTCGACCGATAGAAACATAATCGTGAGTGCAAGCCGGTGTTATAATAATAATCGATAATGATCATGTTACAAGAAAAACAGAAAAGACCAAATTTTTAAGATAAGTTTTAAGAATATTTTGTGGAGCCGTTGGTATGAGGTATCTAAATTTTTCGTTTTGTTACCTATTAGATATCACTCTGTATATAAACATTTATATTATTGTGTTTTACGGTTAAGGGTTTAACTCGACGCCTAATTTTCACATAATGACAAGCAATTCATTGAAATTGTTTTTTTTTAAATATTACTCGATTATTTTTTTTAATTTTTTTTTTTACTAAAAATCCAAACAAATATTGAAGTCTTTATTTATGTAAAACAAGTAAGATATCACAATAAAAAAATGCTTTTCAATAATGTGTGAAAATTTGTCGCTGAGTTACCACCTTAATACTAACTAATACACACTACTATAATATTGCACACATACACTATAACGAGAAAAAGTGTGTCTTCGTGGATTCAACTAAATAACGTTAGTTCCTTCCGTACTGTATGCTTGGATGAACTAACCATAGGGACATGAAACTCAACAAAACATTTTTTTTTAACTGTACTCTTAGTACATTGCTGGGCTGAAAGGTATTCGAATACTTTTTTCGTATTAGAGTGAAGCAATCTATACCGCCGATCACTATCGATTTTAGTTCCTCCGCGTTTCCGCTGGAGGCGCTTTACTAAAATGTATGGAACAATAGTTAAACGAAAAAAGTTTTCGAATACTATCAAATCTGGTACTAAGGGTATTGAAATTGGTGGTAGTTAAGAAAAGCAGGGGGAACCAACTTTTTACCAATTTGGCGGGCCATATTTCACAAAATATACACAGGATAAAAAAGTGATGTATGAAACCTTACCTTCATTTTAAAAGACTATACCCCATTTTCAACTACACGACGGGATGCAGCGAAAAAATATATTTTATCACCATTTCACATGTACCAGAACCAGAGAATAAATACAGAAACATACTGTACCGTAGACTCGCCTGAAATATTCGCCCTGTTTGGTCAATAAAAGGTCATTAAAAAGGCAAATTAAATAAATAAATAAATATTTGGGACTTTTTTGCACACACGGTCATCTGACCCCAAACTAAGCAAAGCTTGTGATATGGCTGCCAGAGGCTGATATACATACATGTATAGTTTTAAATACATACTTAAATAGATATTAACAACCAGATATAAAACAAACACAAATGTTTGTCCCAGGTGGGAATCGAACCCACGCCCTCAGGTTCAGAAGGTAGGTTCACTACCAACTGGACCAACGGGCTATCAATTGTTCAGAAAACTGGAATAACTTTTTCCCGATATCTTTACTAGTACAAAAAAATATATTTCTTTATTTTTACTACCAAGCCGTAAGACTAGTGTATTTTAGGCGTTTCGTGTCCCTTGGTTATTTGTTCAAGGCTGTACGCTTGCTGGGCAGTCTAGTGGTTAATTATTGTTGCTCTGTAGATCTTTTTACCTATGATTGCATTTCTTGTGCTTTGTCATAAAATAAGTAGACATGTGTGGATGACATTTATTTCATATCTAAAAAAATTACATAGTTAAGTAGGTTTGAGATATTTTGAGCTATAAGACTTGATAGAAGTATAAGAATTAAAGTGATTTACGCATCATTGTTTTTAGTCAATATACGACACCATTGTCATGTAATATACTAATATTATTGAAATATCTATAACTAGCTGACCTGACAGACGTTGTCCTGTCTTAGAACTGTCAAACACGCAAAGTCCAAATTGTTAATCTTATTTTTTTACACCTTGGGTTACATTATTGGAGTTTTAGTAAGGATCACTATTTTTTTTTTAAAATGTCATATAGCCTATGTTAACCGGGGATAGAGTAGCTTCCCAACAGTGAAGGAATTTTTCAAATAGGTTCAGTAGTTTCGGAGCCTATTCAATGCAAACAAACAAACAAACAATCAAATCTTTCCTCTTTATAATATTAGTATAGATAAAATCTTTCGATATAATAGGCATGATGACTAATATTTTTTTATTACTTCAGAAAAAAGATGATCATAAATAAAGCCAAACGACGAAAACAAAATTAAAATTAGTTTTTAAAATAAATAAGTTAAAAGTATTTTAATTTCATGCTAGACAGAGAGCGCACTATACTTAGTTATGACGTCACGCCTCAGGCGCACCATTCAATACTATACTAACACACGCTTTGCGAGAAAGGGACAGAGCATTTAATTTAATTTAATTTAATTTTTTTCGGGACATTTTTTCACACACGGTCATCTGACCCCAAACTAAGCAAAGCTTGTGATATGGCTGCCAGAGACTAATATACATACATATATAGTTTTAAATACATACTTAAATAGATATTAACAACCAGATATAGAACAAACACAAATGTTCATCACACAAATGTTTGTTCTACGTGGGAATCGAACCCACGCCCCCAAGCTCAGAAGGCAGGTTCACTACCAACTGGACCAACGGGCTATCCATCTCTATCCCCACCTAAAACTTTAAACGCTCATATCTCAGAGATTTATCAGCCAATTTAATTTATTTTTTCAGTATGTGTAATGTATTTAGTTATATTCATCGCTAAGCCGGTTATCTATATCTATACTAATATTATAAAGAGGAAAGATTTGATTGTTTGTTTGTATGTTTGCATTGAATAGGCTCCGAAACTACTGAACCGATTAGAAAAATTCTTTCACTTTTGGGAAGCTACACTATCCCCGGGTAACATAGGCTATATTATATTTTTTTTTAAATAGGGATCCTTACTAAAACTCCAATAATGGAACCCAAGGTGTAAAAACATAAGATTTACAATTTTGACTTTGCATGTTTGACAGTTCTAAGACAGGACAACGTCTGTCAGGTCTGCTAGTTTGTAATAAATTAAATATTAGGACACATGCCTGTTGTTATCTTATTCGCCTAATCTAACCCTAATTCTGGTTAAATCTAGTTATGTACTGTTCAACTAGGTCCAAACATTGTTTGCTCTGACAGCTGTGGTAACATTGTAGCTGAATGAAAGCCACGAATCATGATCACTTTGGCTTTTATTAAAATATCTTTTTGCAATTATATTTTCTTGTTTTATCTATAGAAAGTGTGTTAGAAATTGGAACCAGTTCTGCAATCCGGAACCAACTCGCAAAAAAACAGTTTAGAAAGCGTTTTTGTTATTCAAAAAGTTCCGTAAAAAGAACTTGGTTCCTTATTGTTCACTAAAATGCGGGTTGGTTTTACAAGAGCGGTTTAGAAAGCGTTTTAGTTATTTAAAAAAAACCGTTAAAAAAACTTGGTTCCTTTTTTTAAATACTAAAATGCGGGTTGATATTATGTTTTAAATACAAAGCTATTGAAATGTTCTATGCCTATAGTACCTACTTGCAGGTAAGCTACATGTTTAACGAATGAATAAATTTCTGGACGTTCGGTACACTTAACTCAAATGTATTTTGGTTGGTTCCGTGTCGTATGAAAGTGTCCAATTTAGTTATATTCAAATTCAAACATGTATTATTTAAGCTTAGTAAGAAAACTGTAATTTCTTCACACTGAATAAACTGAAAACAATGTCAAAATATTTGGTCTACTTACTTACCCATATACATACTGGGTTACGCGGAAATGATGTAAATAAATTATTATTTATCTACTATGAAATTGATTCCACTTTTATTGTGCGAACTGCTAGACTGTGGAATGCGCTGCATGAATGGATGTTACCCGATAGTTACAATCTGGCCCCCTTATTAATAAACGTGGAGTAGTCTTGGAATAGTTACGCCGTGTTTTGTTTTCTTCTCTCTTTCACATTTTGAACTCGATCGAAAAAGACAAAAGACGGAGTAACTATTCCAAGGCTACTCCACGTTTATTAATAAGGGGGTGGGTGTCTTAAGTCGCATAGATTCATAGGCCGCATCGACCGCCATAGTGGCAAAAAATTGGTACCCCCTGCATTTCTAAACTATTAGACAGAAACATAGCTGGATAGGTCATATTACAAACTTTTGTTCAAAATTCTCTTGAATATTGTGAGCACAACTTTTTTGACCGAACGAAGGGGGTCGGACCCGTGCTCCACCTAGGTTCTCCACCTGGGTGAAGCACGGGGTACTTACAAGTCCCCGTGCTCCAACTGATAATATTTTAGTACAGTCACACTTTAAGCAGATTCAGCTAAAATATTATTAACCGTTTCCTAGCTTCGACCAAAATAAAATGAATGGACAGGCCCAGTAGAACCGCATTTTTGAAGATAACAAAATGAGCGCCGGCACTCATTTCGTTTCAGTCGGTCTCTAGCCGTAGGAAGTGCAACACGTGTCTATTGTTACGTGATAACGAAACATCTGACAAAATTATGCATTCATATGCTTTCCCGAAGTGTAAATACACAAATAAAACCGGGATCTATTTTTTGTAACAAATATACTGCACATTTTTATAATTAGGTGTTGAAGTATATGTCCGACGGTTTTGACTCGTTTGTACTGAGCAATTTCAATGGTTAGGGCCCGTCCATTCATTTTGTTTTAGTCGAAGTTTCCTAGTACATCTTGATAATAATGTTCTAAGGAGTCTAAAGTGGGACAAATCAGCGTTTAAATAAATTTGTGTTTGTTCAACGATACAACGGTCTTCATGAAGTTTAGTAATTCAAGTAAATATAATTTTAAGTTGGTATATGAGTTAATCCGATGCAGATTATAAAGATAATTAAAATTAAAAAGTTAAAAAATACCGTTGGTTAAAGGAAGGAGTTCCTAATGAATCCGAAATGAACTTATTTTGTACAAATAATGTCAGTATGAGTGAAGTGAAGATTGTCAGTTGATTATCGTAGCCGTTAACTGTCATTATTTTCAATGAAGATCATGGTAGGTAGGAAAACTATGGAGCGGGTGTACCTTAGTGTAGGTAAAGTAAAAGCTTAAACAACGTGAGGTCTCAGTACGGGGCGAACTACTAGTATAAAATTGCAATAGTCGTTCACTCGATGGTCATTTCGATATAGTAGTAGTTTTTTGTTTGACTAAACTATAAAATGTATGTTATGTTGGGATGATATATCTCTGAAATCTGAAAGTCCACAGGGCTTCGTTCGTTTGTTTTTTTTAATAACCACTTCTTTCTAAGCTTTATCACCACAATTATATAGCTTCAGCTACGGAACCCTACAATAATGCTCGACACATTCTTAGGCAGTTATTTATTTTATCTATCCTCTAAATCTTCAGCATCATGTTCCCACTGCTGGGGTTCCACACATGCATTTTCTTAGAGATAGGATGGACCATATTCGCCTAATCCACCAAGTCTTTGAACTTTTGCCGGTGTCCTCACGATGTATTCTTTCACACCGCTGAGAGATGGCACCGACACTGCACATAAATTATTTTAGTCCTAAATAAGTAATAGGTGCAGGGCCGAGGATCGCACCGGGTGCAGTCAGATTGTAAAGCGCACTTACTACCATCCATATGCCCGGCCACCATGGCTCTAAATCTTACTGGAAATAATGAAATGAAAAACAAAATTATGTACTAAAAATATTTATTCAAGTCACACATTAGGGTTTCTATCCACATTTTAGGTAGCAAGTTTAACGGTGAATTACACAGCATAATAATGAGCATAGATACGGCCCCGTGATTTACAAAGCGTGCAAGGCCGTCTGTCAAATAGTAAACACAAAACAACAAAACAGCCTTTGGAGCCTTTTACAGGTCCCTAGTACATTAAAACAGAGTACAACCAGGCAATTTGCCGTTCTGTCAAAAATATATCTGTTTCGTTCTGGTAACAACAATTTTGGCATACAAGTAAAGAATGTAACATGTTTAGTTCGTTTATGCTAAATTAGCAGTACTTCTATGCTTTAGTTAGTCCTTCCGAGGAATTATGAATTTTAACAGATTTGCTAAGATATAGCTGTCAAAATGTTTTTTTGTGAATTAAGTCCGTAGTCCACTTATCAACTCCGCGCCAGACAAGCTCCTGGTCAGCATAGTTTCAACAGTTAGTCTTAAACCCGGTGCCCGCACGTTGTTGCCTAGACCCAAAGATATGAGGTAGTACCCAGGACCAACTACTTGGTACAACTAGTTGTGCTATAGGTACATACTTCAAAAATTTGTCCCCGTCTATGTAGTTGGTATATGGTAACAATTGTTTTTACCATCAAATACGGAATACATGGTATAAGTATTCCGTATTTGATGGTATAATTTAATGTGAAATTAAAGGTTTTAAACAAAACTTTATGCAGGTACTCATATACGACAAGATACGATAATGAGTCACCTGCAATTTTTGTGATAGTACTTTTTTTTTTTTACTCTTAATTCTATATAAAAATTTGCCAACATGTTGTTGAAAACAAACAAGTCTCACTGCCTGTAATTACTTTTAAGTTAGATTACATGAAGGCTAAGTGGTAAACTGATTAAATTTGTTTCATAATAAATGAGTTTATTTGGTACCTGCTAGACAATATAACTTGTATCACTAATATTAAAACAAACTTAGTATCTGCCATCCACAGTGGCCTAAAAGCTATCCTTGCTTGAGTTCTGTGTGATGAACGACTTGAGACTCCCGATCACAGACTGCTGGAGCCTGGAGCTCAGAGAACTTCCGTGTAGTCACTTTTCAGCCACCAAGAAAGAAGATAAACTAGGAAACCTTCCAGCAGGAAATACGAGTTGCACACTACGAGGCCTGTTGAAACGCCTGAAGATGTCGATGAGGCAACAGAGGAGCTCACCAGAGTCATCCAAACCTCGCTTGGTACGGCAACGCACACCTCTGGCGGGGATATGGCACCTAATTCACGAGAAAAGGGAGACGAGGAATATTGGGCAGGAAACAAGATGCCCGCGAGTCAAATCGAAGCTGAACGCGCTAATTGAAGTAGTGAGGACAGCCTTAGATGAGCACGCGATCGAGGAATGGAAAGACCACATCTGAAACATCACGGACGACATTCCATCGATCCATTAACTATGTCACAGCAGAGCCACAGAAACCGACACAGCCGCTCTTATAAAGACGGACTGTTGAAATTCAAGCCAGAAGAATATAGTAGAAATACTCGCGGAAAGCCTGGAGGCGCAATTTACACCGAAGACTAAATCCTTCAAGTATGCCGATGCATACGCAAGACATCGAACAAAAGCGAGGAGTACCTAAAACAGCCAGAGACTGACAAAGAGGAAAGAGACCCTTCTAATGTTCGCAACTCCTGGCCGGGTAAAAAGACTGATCCAGCGCTTACCTAGGAAAAAGGCAGAGTTTGAAACTGAGTTTGTTCCCACCTTTTAGACTTGTGACTTTTCGACTAATTTTATTGTATTTAATCCTGTGTTACCTTCGGGTTGCACACACTCTTTTGAGCTTGAGTGAACACAAGTGAGGTTTAGGGGTAAACCCTAAACAGATTCGTGGTCTTTGTACCAAGCCCGCGCAACCTTCGGGTGGGCGCCCTAGCAAAGCTCGCGCGGCGAAACACCCAGTGGCTGGGTCAGCACCCCACCACCGGGTTTAAACAAACTCGCTAAAAAGGACAAGAAACAAAAAAGTCCTACTTCCGATCTCCCACAGGAGTCGGGCTGTAGCGACTGTAAATCTGCCTCGGGACTCCGAAGCGGGTGGCGTCACTCGATGCCGTCGACTCAAGCGCGACTCAAGTATTCGAGTGCCCATCATGTGGACGATCCTTCACAACTAAAACCGGGCTGGGCCCACCCGGTTGAAGCTAATATTGAGGCAGCAACCCCCCCCCCCCCCCCCCCCCAGGCGAAGAGGCGGTGGCTAGAGGAAGAGATTAGTGCGCTGGCACGTGCCGAGGCTAGGTGGTTAGCGAGCGGTGACACGGAGACTAAGGTCAATGTGGCGCTGTTAGCGGACCCTGAGGTCATAGCGCTAGCAAGAACCCTTGAGGGGATCAAGGGAGCTCGGAAGGAGTCTTACAAGGCTCTCGTGAGGAAACACCTTGCGGACCTTGTGCCTGACGCCGATGCTTCCTCAGCTAGCGCAGACCTCCACGCCGATGAGGCGCAGAGCGCTGCTCCAATCGAGCTTGTCGAAGCGGGGGGAGACTCTGGTGGAGAATAGCGCCCTCGATAGAGTAGTAGATGAGCTGTTAACAGACGCTCAGAAGCGAAAATTGAGGATGCCACGCTTCACTGGCAGGAAAAGTGTTGAGAGGGTTGTTGGCGTAAAAGTCAACTCCCGAGACAGAGAGACGGAGACAGAGATACGCCGTAGTACAGGAATTGTACAAGAAGTGTCGCAGTCGCGCTGCTCGCGAAATAATCGACGGTCAACACGGGGGTCTCAAGCACGGACTACAGGAGCTGGAATCCTATTGGAGGCCAGTCCTGGAAGCCGTGTCGGGGGCCCCTGGTCCTACACCGGAAGCACTGAAGGCGCTTGCGCTCGATGAGCATTACGGGGGAAACCTTGATTTTTCGCGGCTGTGGGAGCCGATAACCGAAGATGAGGTGAAAGCTTCCCGCGTAGACTTACACTCAGCTCCTGGACCGGATGGCATCCGGCCCTGTGACTGGAGTACAATTCCGACCTCTACTGTGGCAGAACTCTTCTCGCACTGGTTGCACAAGGGTGAGATACCCGAATGACAGCGGCTATGCCGTACGATCTTTGTGCCGAAAAAGTATAAATCCTGGTGACTATCGACCGATCTCGATCGCGTCGATACCGCTAAGGCACCTGCACACAATCCTGGCGAAAAGATTGTTGGCTTGTTGTCCACCAGACATCCGACAGCGCGGATTTCTCTGCGCTGATGGCACCTTGGAGAATACCGTGGTGCTAGATGCGGTGCTGGGAGACTGCAGGAAAAAGTTGCGGGAATGTCAAGTGGCGGTGTTAGACTTCTCCAAGGCGTTCGACACGGTGTCGCATTCGGCCTTAATCGAACTGCTGAGAAAGAGGGGCCTGCCTGGCAATTCTGCGACTACATCGCTCGTTTGTACGATACGGCATCCACGACCCTTGCCGTTGAAAATGACACGAGCGATCCTGTGGCGGTCGGTCGAGGAGTCCGCCAAGGTGACCCATTGTCACCAATTTTGTTCAACATGGTGATGGACCTAATACTGGCGAATCTACCTAAGGACGTCGGCTATAGGCTGGAAGCGGAGCGTGTCTCCGCACTGGCCTATGCCGACGACCTTGTTCTGCTCGCAGGATCAAAGGTGAGTTTACAGTCGTCCATAAACGCCGTTGACAAATATGGACAGATGATGGGTCTGCGGCTTAACCATGCGAAGAGCGGAGCTCTCTCGATGGTGCCGGCCGGAAAGCGCAAGAAGTTGCATTTCCTCTCTGACCGGACCTTTAGGATCGGAAAGAGATGGTTGAAGCAAGTCTCTTGCGTGGAACGATGGCGCTACTTGGGGGTTGACTTCGAGTCGAATGGGGCTATGACAATAGAGCACAGTATTAAAGGGGCCTTGACCAACATCGGAAAGGCCCCTCTCAAGCCGCAACAGCGGCTCGAGATACTGGGCACACACCTGATCCCGAGATTTCTCCACGGCCTCGTGCTAGGGGTTATCTCTGAGGATAGGCTGCGCGTGCTCGATGTCCAAATCCGGATGACAATACGCAAATGGCTTAGGCTCCCAATGGACGTGCCGACGGCCTACTTTCATGCAGCGGCTAAGGACGGAGGCTTAGCGATCCCATCTCTGAGGGCTTGGGTGCCCGATCTCGTTTTACGTAGATACGGTGCTCTCGAGCGCTCGGAATGGTCTGTTGCGAGAGTAGCCGCCAAATCCGATAGGATTCGAAAGAAGCTGCAGTTGGCCGAAAAGCATTATACCAAATTCTCACGGGAAGACCCGGAGACTGGAACCAGATCGGTATCCTTCTATTGGAAAGAGAAATTGCATACGTCAGTGGATGGATTAGAGTTGCGCGAATCCTCCAACTGCTCGGCATCCACTTCGTGGATAAGAGACGCAGACATGCGATATACGGGCCGCGATTACGTGCAGTTCGTTCATACGCACATTAATGCGCTCCCCTCGCGAATACGCAACTCGAGGGGACGCAGAAATGGCGATGAGTCCAAGTTGAACTGTCGTGCAGGTTGCATGACTAGGGAGACGACGACTCACACCATCCAACAGTGCTTCAGAACGCACGGTGGCCGTATTCTTCGCCATAACAAGATAGCCAAGGTGTTGTGTTCCGCCATGGTCGAAGAGGGTTGGAACGTAGAGGAGCCCAAAATCAACACTGCGGTCATCATCGCAGTCGGGGGTGGTGAAGGAGTGATCGTGGACGTGCAGGTGATCACGGGCCAGCGACCTCTTGACGATGCGCATCGTGAGAAACGTGCTAAGTATGGGAATCACGGTGAGCTAGTCGAGAAGGTCGCAGGTAAACTACCCAAGACTACCCAAGGCGCAAGTCCGCGCGACGTCTTGCACTCTGTCCTGGCACGGAGTGTGGAGCTTTAGTACTTATAGTACTTTAGACAGGGAGAAGAGGCCGCTGTCGTCGCCTGCTGAGAACCAGCCGGCGGCTAAGCTCAGCCAGACCGGAACGCCCCAAGCTTGCCAGGAAGGGGAGCATGGCTGCGCTGCCGCCGCTGGCCGGGTTTTCGGTCTCTGCCCCGACAACCGCTCCGGCTACCCCTGTTACGCCTCTCGAATCAACTGGGGCCCCTTGTTCCCGGCCACAACCGCACGGGCAGTTGATGGTCCGCTGGACGTCAGCACAGCGTCTAAACTGGAGCTGCTAGAGCGTGCGCACAGAGCAGTGAGGGCCATCATAGCAGCGGCCTTCAGTACCGGCTCAAAATTAAATAGAGGGGAAGTAAATATTATTGGAGGATATGGCCACGATATCTTGGCCATAGTCGGCGCGCTAGGGCTAAAGCTGGCGGAATCACAGGCGGAGGCAATCAGATGCCGCGGGACCACGGATCAGGGCCAGGCTGGCAATCTCGGGGCCGAAGTCGTTCTCGGCCGTCCTAAGGACTGCAACCGGAGGGGAATCAAGGCCGATACGGGCCACACAGGGCCCCACGCTGGCATTTTACCCCTCAGAAGGAAATGAAAATCTTAAAACGGCCGAGGACACGAAGAGTGAGCTGAAGAAGGCCATTGACCTTAAGGCGATGGCCATTGGCATTAGCAACGTGAGGAAGATAGGAAACGCCGGGGTGGTCGTGCAGACCACCTCAGTGGCGGCGGCTGACAAGCTGCGCCGTGCTGTCCCGGCGAGCCTTCGGGTCGCGGAGCTAAAGCACCGCCAACCTTTAGTGGCGCTACATAATGTAGATGGTGACCCCTCGTTCGAAGAGGTCATCGAATGCCTTGCCCAGCAAAATTTGAACAGTACGTGTGTGAACTTTGTGTTGTGAGCATACCCCGTAAGTCGGCCCTTCTCGTTTCTTCTTGGGGTGATCGCCGTCTAGTGCAGCGGCCATTTTGGGAGAGCGAGGGAGAAGCCGATAGTGGTGACGATCGGCCGGCGTAGGCAAATCGGCCCCTCCTGCTTCCACTTGGGTGCTTGTCCGTAAGGACCGGCTGCCATTTTGGAGGCAGAGCAGGACGCCGCATTTGGTTTCGGCGGGTGACGTTACCGTACGGCAGTGACGTTTATATCTCTTGACAGTGACACTTGACGCCCTTGACGTTTGTTGTTTTGTTTCTTTTTTTTTTTTTTTTTTTTTCTTTGTGTTGGTTTTGCAAGTCGTGGGCTGGCTACAGCTCCGAACTTTTAATTGATTATTTTTATTGTTTTCTATTGTACTCTTTTATTGTCGTGTATTATTAATTAATTCCCGTGTACCAGGGCCCCATCGGCTTTTAAGCCCCGCTCCTCCCTCTCGCGGACTCCGCCTCCGTAGCCTGCTGGGCAACCGGAAAGGGCGAAGCGCCCCCCAACGTCGACGGCTGAAAATCAGCCGTTGCCCGTGAAGGGGCGAGTTGAAAGGCTGAAGAGTTTTTCAGGGAAGAAGCCAGCAGTGCCACCGGTGGCCGGTTTAGTCGTGTCGACCTTGTTTCCAGCTACGCCAGAAGCGTCAGTCTCTAGAGAGCTGCCGCCCGCTAAGACAACGGGCCCAGGGTACACTCGGGAGCTAAACGTCACTAGTTGGGGCACTAGGACTCCAAGTACCGGCTCAAAGTCCTTTGCGGCAGTTCTCCGCACCTCTCGGGGAGGAGAGCTTAGGCTGATCAGGTCCAACCCGGGTTCGGTGCTGGCGTTTTACCCCTCAAATAAATAAATAATAAATAAATAATAAATTTAATTAATAATTAATAAATTTGGGTGGTGCAGCAGTTGCGACGCGGGAGCTCCCGGCCATCGCGGGTGAGCTCGGCCTGGATATTGTTTTTGTCCAAGAACAATATTCCATGGTCGAGTTCCTCTCCCAGTGTGGACCGGACCCGAAAGCGGGCGTTTACGTCCGCAACCGGGAGCTCCCGTGCGCACTGCTGCACCACCTAAGTGACGCGCATATGTGTGTGGTGCACATGGCTTGGCTGGACTTCTACTGCGTGTCGGCGTACTTCCAGTACTCTGAGCCCGTGGACCCGTACCTGCACCGCTTAGAGGCGGTGCTGGACCGTCTGCGAGGCTCGGACGTGCTGGTGTGCGCCGACGTTAACGCGCATTCACCGCTGTGGCATTCAGAGCCGCGCCACTACGTGGGCCGTGGCAGCGCCACCACCGAACGCCGAGCTAAGTGCGAGGAGTTCGTCAACGCACGTCGGCTCAGCGTACATAACACGGAGGGCCAGTTGGCGACCTTCTCGACGGCCAATGGGGAGTTCAACATTGACGTCACGCTCAGTACGCGTGGCGTCAAGGTTTCGGACTGGACTGTCACCGAGGCGTCCTCGAGCGACCATCGGCTCATCACGTTCTCGGTAGGAGGCGGTACAAGAGGCGGCAGATGTGATTCGGCGACGAGCATGGGCCAGCCGGCGGAACAGCGTCGGTATCGAGACCGCGGGGTAGACCGGGGGCGCTTCCAGGCAGGGGTCCACGAGCGAATGGGACGACTAAACGGAAATGAGCCTACGTCCGTCTTGTGTGAAAGGTTTTCGGAAGTGCTAGAGCGAACGGCGACCGAGCGCTTGGGACTAGTAAAAGCGGCCAAGACGGACAGGGGCTATGAATGGTGGTCGCCGGGGTTGGACCGACTCCGGCGGCAACAGTGCAAGGCTAGGCGTGCGTGGCAGAATGTTAGGAAGAAGAGAAGAGAATGCAAGGGTGGTATTCCACGCGGCACGATTGAAGTACAGAAGGGAGATGGAGCGAAAGGAGATTGAATGGAATGAACGTATAGCAGAGAGCGGCAACCATGATCCTTGGGGCCTGGCGTATCGCACCGCGTGTGGGAGACATCGGGCCCCGGGGAACGTGGTGAGTGGAGTAGAATATGTGGGAGGCGGCTCGGACGACGTCAGCGGTGCCATGCGCACGTTACTGCACGCGCTCTGTCCCGACGACAATGTGTCGCGCGGGACACCGCCTATCATATGCAGGTGCGAACCATGGCGTCGCTGCCGCCATCCGGGGCTGATGCCGAGCCGGTTTCGGAGGCGACATTATGGGGCATCATCTGGTCACTGCGCAATACGGCGCCGGGAATGGATGGACTCACGGCACGCATCGTACGCCGCGCGTGGCCAGTCTGCCGAGCAGAGTTCAGCCACGTGTACGGCCGGTGTGTCAGTGAGGGAGTGTTTCCGCCTTGCTGGAAGGGTGGCCGACTCTTGGTGCTGCCGAAGGGGAACGGAAAGCCGCTGTCCGACCCCAAAGCCTACCGCCCCATCACCCTCCTTCCCGTGTTAGGTAAAATCTTGGAGAGGGTGCTCCTTTGCTGTGCACCCGGGCTCACTCGCGGTGTTAGCGACCGCCAGCACGGGTTTGTTCGAGGTCGATCCACGGTCACGGCGCTGGATTCGATCCTTGACACTGCGAGATCTGCTGGAGAGAAGTACGTCCAGGCCATCTTCCTAGACATCAGCGGCGCTTTTGATAACGCTTGGTGGCCCATGTTTATGGTGAAGGCCAAAAGAAGTTGCCCGCCAAACATCTACAGGATGCTGGCGGACTACTTCTGCGACCGGCGCGTCGCCATGATCGTGGGCTCCCAGGTGGAATGGAAAGTGTCGACGATGGGCTGTCCGCAGGGGTCAGTACTGGGGCCGACACTCTGGAACGTTTTGCTCGATGACTTGCTCGCTCTGCTGCCTCCGGAAGATGGGGTTGAGATGGTCGCATACGCCGACGACGTTACCATCCTGGTTCGGGGGAACTCACGGGCGGCGGTGGAGAGAAGGGCCGATGCCGTGTTGGGACTGGTGGCGGGGTGGGCGATCCAGAACAGGCTCGATTTCGCCCCGGCCAAGTCCCAAACCATCACGCTGAGGGGTAAATTCCAGCGTCCCCCGACCATTAAATTAGGAGGTAGCGCCGTCAAGTCGGTTAAACAGGCGTTGGTGCTGGGTGTCGTGATAGACGACACCCTGTCGTTTGCACCACATGCGGCCAGTATAGGAGAGCGGGCGAGCAAGTGTTTCGGCAAGATGTCTAGGGTTTCGGCCTCGACTAGAGGGGTGCGATATAAGGCGCTCAGAGTCTTGTACAAGGGCACTTATATCGCGACCCTGACCTACGCGGCGGCCATTTGGTATGGACGGGCTGCTCTCCACGTGGTCCGCAGTGTCCTGCATCGGACTCAGCGGCCGTCATTGGTGCTGCTCACGAAGGCCTACCGGTCGTGCAGTACTGCTGCACTGCCGGTGTTGGCTGGAGTGCTGCCGGCGGACCTCGAGCTGACCCGTGCTGGCCGACGCTGCACGAAGTGCGCGGGCCTCGCGAGGAGGGAGGTGCTGGAGCGGAGGAAGGGGATCGACGTGGAAGTGGCGGCGGAGTGGCAGCGGGGGTGGGAGGAGTTGAGCAAGGGTCGGGAACTCTTCCAGTTTTTCCCGGACGTCATCGCGAGGCTGCAGATGTCCTGGATTGAGCCGGATTACCAGGTGTCGCAGCTGCTAACCGGCCACGGTATGTTTCGAAAGAGGGTGCATGATATGAGTTTGTGCGATGATAGTATGTGTGTGTGTGGCATGGCTGACGAGGACAGGCACCACGTTCTGTGGGACTGTCCTCTGTACGAGGACTTGCGCGGATCTGGTGCGCGATGCGAGCAGCTTCTTTTGTTTAGTACCTTATGCAAATAAGTTTCTTGTGCTGTGCAAAATACAGGTAAGTCGGCCTCTCTCGTTCCTTCTTGGGGTGATCGCCATCTAGTGCGGCGGCCATTTTGGAAGAGCGAGGGAGAACCCGATAGTGGTGACGTTCGGCCGGCGTATACACTGGCACTAGCAAGAGTGCTCACAGTTTCGGCACGTATAAAATAAAAAAATCTGTCTTGAAAACAAAAAAATTGTCTTTAGAGCGGGCCAATCCTAGGCGCGAATTCACTTTTGAGTGTCCAATCACAAGCGCCGTTTGATACCTGGCGACGGCGCTGGTCTGATGCGGAGAAATGGACTACGGCTTTTAGGGTCCTGTTATAACAATTACATCAAAAACAACAATTTTACTAAACATAAAACTCCTCTTCTACTTGTTAGATAATATTGCTTAATAATGTTGCAAAAAAACACTAATTCTTATTATACTGGGTGACTATTCGGGTACATTTTACTTATCATTATGAACAACTTTTACAATGGGTCCAAACCTGAAATCATGTTCAAAACAGCTATTTCTTACATTTCGTTGAGTGTCAATGAACATTTTGTATGGAAAAGCTGTATTTTTGAAGTTTGGATGATAATGCATGGTTAGCTAAATGACGTCATTCTAAATCCAATATGGCGGACTCCCAAAGATGGCGGACTAGTTATTTTATATGCACCCCCAAGATATGGGTATCAAATGAAATGGTTCTCTCAGGAGAATATGAAAATATATAAAGAATATAATTATACAGTTTTTTTTTTTACATAAATGACCCATCAATAGTATCGGTTAATTAAGAAAGGGATCAAGTAAGGTTTTTTCACATAATTATGGCAGTTTTGATGAAATTCAATTTTTTAAGGCAAGACCAACGAAACAGTTATGGAAGAATATGTCACATGTTATGACAATGAATGAAATACAAGAATATGTGTACATTCATTTGAAAATTATAGGGAAACAAATTTTTACATCTGATTCATCTGACATATAAAAAAATAAAAAAACATCTAGGTAAGAAACAGAACAAGTAAGAAACGGAACATAGTAGAGGTACCTATATCGGTGTAGGTAATATCCCATTAACAATCAAATAACTGTAGTGAACAACCGAGAAGTTTGAAACAGTGTTATAAAGGTATCTAACCAAAGTAACCAAAGTGACTTGTTATCGTAAATTCTGAATTGTTATTAGTGCTCTGCTTATTTATTCTACACTAGCTGACCTGACAGACGTTGTCCTGTCTTAGAACTGTCAAACACGCAAAGTCAAAATTGTAATTCTTATTTTTTTACACCTTGGGTTACATTATTGCAGTTTTAGTAAGGATCCCCTATTTTTTTTTTTTATATATTATAGCCTATGTTACCCGGGGATAGTGTGGCTTCCCAACAGTGAAAGAATTTTTCAAATCGGTTCAGTAGTTTCGGAGCCTATTCAATGCAAACAAACAAACAAACAATCAAATTATTATTGACCATTGATAATAAACTGACATGGAAACCACATATAGACAATATCAGTAAGAAGTTGCATCAATTCGCGTACGCATTATACCAACTTCGAAAAGTAGTTAATGAGTCCATGCTACTGGCAGCATATCATGGGCACGTAGCATCGATACTGCGCTATGGCGTCATGTTTTGGGGCAATTCTACTGACCGTCATAGGGTATTTAAGGCTCAAAAACGCTGCATACGATCCATCTGTGGACTAAAAAGGACAGACTCTTGTAAAAAGCACTTTATTCGGCTTAAGGTCTTAACTATGCATTGTCTATACATAAGCGAAGTCGCTGTGTTTGTGAAATCAAATCCTGAGCTCTTTAAAAAGTGGCCTGTAGGCAGTAGATCGGAGGGTGCATTATACTGCCTACCGTCCAGAACTAAATTTTTAAATAAAAGTGTATTTTGTATGGCGTCAATCATTTACAATAAGATACCAGAGGCTATTCGAAGAAAAGAGGACATAAATATCTTTAAGAATCTATTAAATTACCAACTAATGAAGAAAGCCTACTACACTGTGGATATGTTTTAAAATGATAATAATATTATGTGTGACGTTGGCTGAATTGTATTTCTCTATTGTAATTTCTCTTTGACATATTTATTGATTTGACATTTGCTTAATTTTGTTTGTTATTATGTACCTATGTAATGAAATACCTACTCGTTTGACTTACAATTAAGAATGTTAAAGTGTTTGCGGATTTGTTTGTTGATCCCTGAATTATGTTAATCAAATAGCAATATTATATAATTATTTAGCAATTACTTATTATTTTTATAGTCATAGTCATAATGATGTCTGTATACCATTTTCTAGGTAGAAGCTAGAGCACATACAACTGTTTTGACACCTATGTAACATATAATTATTACTACCTAGTTTCACAGACCAATAAAGTCATTGTATCATTGTAAATCTTTCCTCTTTATAATATTAGTATAGATAACAAAGAAGCTGGCCATAGCTTTGAGGTAATTTAATCAGAGATTGCATTCCTTTTGGCGCCGATACTTATAATGTTAATCCTTGCTATTACTTCTGATGCAAATTAAATTCAAATCTGTAAAATCAATCTTAATAAAATTACAATACGGTGCAGTACAGTAATATAGGAAACAGGTTTTTCTGCAGTAGCAGAAAAACCTGTTTCCTATATTACTAACCTATGTTACCTATAACACCGTGACATGTCCCCCTTAATTTCTTATAACAAACATATTCTTAACTAACCGATTCATTATAAAAGTTCGCCATCCTCGGGGTAGTTGTTTACGATGTAGTCCAGTAGTGAGTCGGGCGACAGTGAGCAGTTCACAGGCCAGGCATGATGTAAGCAATGTTGTGAAGCGTGTCGGCGAGCAGGCGGGCTGGCGGCGCGATGGCTGGGATGGCGCGAGTCACGCCCAGCAGTGGGGCGAGCGAGCACAGCAGCGTGTCCAGGAGGACCGACACTGAGCCCGACACCGCGATCTGACCCTGCACATAACACAAATAGATCACTAGCTGTTGCCCGACTACGTACGCGTAGACTTTCATGCAATATTTCAACCCCATTTTGCCCTCCTTAATTCAGCCCCTTAGCAAAATCCTTTCTTAGCAAACCTCTACACCCTATAAGGAATCTACCTACCAAATTTCACCTTCGTATGTCACGTAGTTTTCGAGATTTCGTGATGAGTGAGTGAGTAGATGAATTTCGCTTTTATATATCTAGAAGACTAGCGGTCCGCCCCAGCTTCGCACGGGTATAGGTTATAGCCTATATCACTCGGATATAGTGTAGCTTCCCAACAGTGAAATAATTTTTCAAATCGGTTCAGTAGTTACGGAGCCTATTCAATGCAAACAAACAAACAAACAATCAAATCTTTCCTCTTTATAATATTAGTATAGAAGTATAGATTAGTAGGTCGCCCCGAACTGAGACCTCGCGATGTTCCATTTTTACAAGCTTTTACTTCACGGTGGCCTGGAAGAGATCGCTTTAAGCGATCTGTTAAAGCCTAGATAATAGTTTTATTGTAATGTTTATGTTATCCTTGTTTTGTGGTATTTTAATAGAGTTATTGTATTGTTTTTTACTTCACCTACACTAAGGTACATCCGCTCCATAGTTTTCCTACCTACCATGATCTTGATTGAAAAATATGACAGTTAACGGCTACGATAATCAACTGACAATCTTCACTTCACTCATACTGACATTATTTGTCTATACTAATATTATAAAGAGGAAAGATTTGATTGTTTGTTTGTTTGTTTGTTTGTTTGCATTGAATAGGCTCCGATACTAATGAACCGATTTGAAAAATTGTTTCACTGTTGGGTAGCTACACTATCCCCGGTTAACATAGGCTATATTATATTTTCAAAAAAAAATAGGGATCCTTACTAAACTCCAATAATGTAACCCAAGGTGTAAAAAATAAGATTTGTAATTTTGACTTTGCGTGTTTGACAGTTCTAAGACAGGTTAGACAGGACAACGTCTGTCAGGTCAGCTAGTACAAAATAAGTTCATTTCGGATTCATTAGGAACTCCTTCCTTTAACCAACGGTATTTTATAAACATAGTTATATTGTCATCCAAGTAAAAGAAGTAGCCTTATTGACTAATTTTGAAGTAGGTTTTTTAAATCGTTGTATTTGAATTATTTTAATTTTAGTTTTATTTAATTAAGACCTATCAGGGCGACTGGTCGAAGCAACTCGTGACCAAAATGCTGGCCTTTATTTTGTCAAACAACTAAGCAACTAAGCATTGCCATACAATGTGGCAATGCTGCCAGCATTTTGGGAACGCTGCCCACTGGTAGTGGCTTGTTAACCCTTTGAATGTGTTACGCACCGCATGTCGGCGTAAGCGAAAAGTGCTCGACGCGCGTTACGCACCGGAGCGGTGCGTAAGGAAATCACCGCTATTCGTCAATTTATTCCCGCTCGAATGAACGTTCCAAAGACAATTTAAGTTCTTTCGCCTCTAGCTTACTTCAATCACTAGAGAATCGATGCATTCTTACCGTGTCAGGGGGCCTATAGAGGTTTGAAAAAAATAAAATACAACTCCGCCTGACCAAAAAGAATGAACTGACAGTGCGATAGCCATATTGTGAAATTTTACTGTCGAATCGGTTTATGTTTTTATGTCAAGAAAATGTTACAAAGGCGAAAACGGTGAGTAAAAGCTTTTAAATTACTGAAAAATGTGTATAGAGTGTGTTAAAAGTGTTTTAGGATGTATTTGTGGCAAAAATAAATGAGAAAAAACATAAAAACTTCTAATTGCAATAAAACGATCGCTTGGTGCCGGCAGTTTTTAGCTGATAATTCGACAAACTTGCCTGTAAAAATGTAAAATCGCATCCAAGTTTGTAAATAATGTATCTTGAAACATTTCTTGATAAACAGGTTCTCATTTAAGTGCATTAATATCATATAGTAACCTTTTTTCTAAAATAAGAAGTCGGCCATTTCATTTCAACACGGGAAGTACAGTCGACAAAAAAAAATTACGATTGCTAACTCGCCCATATTCAAAAATAAAAAACAGTTCGTTAGATAATTAAAATGTATGTAGCGTATGTATGTTTTTCATCATCATCATCAATTTTTGAATTGAAACAGATAGATTACATTTAGATAGTACATTTTTATTATATCCGTTTTTTTTTTGTAAAATCAATGTTTTTTTTTTTTCTGATAATGAATTCTGCTGCTTGTAGTGTCTACCTTGCACGAATTTTTACCCTTTCTTCAATCAACTTTTTGAAAAGTACGTACGTAGTAAATTACTTACTTGTAGAAATGTGTTGGTCGTGTAGATATTTCATCAGACTTATTTTTATTGTTTTTAGATTAGCTAGATTGCGGTCGACGAGCTCGGAGTTTGGGCGTTCACGATCTGTGACGCCCAGCTCCGAGCGCAGAGGCCCACGGCCCTCTGCCGCACGACGTGCTCTCTTAATGGGGCTGGCGGCAGACGCAGCGCCGCGCGACCCTGAGATGCCTCCGCCAGAGGTCCTTCCCCGGTATGCCAACCTTTTTCTGCTTTTTTTAAATATTATTCATGATGCTTATAATCAGGTTGTAATAAATAGAGACTACTGCAATGAAAGTATCCTAAAAGTTAATTTAATCTAAATTTCGCCATAATTCACAAACTCACTTTTACATAATTGTATATTATATTATATATTGTAAATTTTTCACTTTTTAGGTCATTAGGAATTGCCGTCCAGGTCACTCCTGGCGGTTCTTTCAAAATTACTGGGGACACCGTCCCCATACAACAAACCCCAGGTGGTACCGTCCGTCGAGTCATGGAGTTGGAGCCCATGCCTTCGCTCAGGTACGTTTTTTCATATATATTTTTATTTAACATAGGCTTGCGTTTGAACACATCATGGCTGATATTCTAAGCCTTTGTTTAACATCAGGTAAGTGTTCAAAATAGTTTGTTACAATGTTACATTTCCTTGCAGCACCAGTGTGGTGGAGCGAGTGGAGGCCATGGACCTCACCGACGACGAGGCGGACGACGCCATGGAGCAGGTGAGGCGGTGGGTGGAGGATCAGGGATTTGCCTCACCTAGGCCACTTACGCCTAGCACTGCTGCCGAGGAAAACTTTTGCAGTGCTTCGGGAAATTCTAGTTTCCAACCGCAAGGAACTAGCATTCAGCCTGGAAGCGTAGCAAATGTTTCCTCCGTAGATGCTGATGTTCGTCCGTCATGTTCGGGGGTGACAACCACATCTAAGCGAGTCACTAGGCGCAAGGCATGTAAAGGCAGTGATTTAGATAGCGAGTTTGACGACGAGTTCGACGTAGCTCCTATCGAAACCAACGTCTTTGCTGGCATAGGGAGGGAAATTCCGGATAACGAGGAACTAGAAGAACCTGTTCGAGATATTTTATCTTCTGTTGAGAGGGCAATGGATGAAGCAGCTGATTGTTTGCTTGGCGTCTCTAATACTTTCACGTGGGAAAGTAAATTTGAGTCGTTTCGTGGTGTTCCTGAAGTATTTTCAGGTCCGACCCCGGGGCCACTCAAAGACTACGATACGCCTTATGATGCTTTTACTGATATCTGGAGTAATGACATCATAGAGCTTATCGCCCTAGAAACTAATAGGTACGCGAAACAAACAATCGATCATATGAGGGCCAACGAGACGTTGAAGAAATCGTCTCGTCTTCATCAGTGGACTGACACTGATGCAGACGAGATAATGATTCTTTTTGCTGTTTTCATGTTCATGGGCATTGACCAGCGGACATCGCAGCATGAATATTGGAAGTCACTCGGTTGCCTAACGTTGTCCAATTTCAAGCAACTGATGACTTACGATCGGTATGTTTTGCTGAGCAAATTTCTGCATTTCGTCGATAATGCTGATGTAAGTCAGGACTATCTACGATATGAAGAACTTGAGCTTTCACCGAAACTGGCGAAAATAGTACCTGTGATCTCACACCTCAACGGCAAATTTTCCTCCCTCTATAACTTGCAACGACAAATTTCTATCGATGAGTCATTGACCTTATTCAAGGGCCGCTTGTCCTGGGTTCAAGCAATAAGGACAAAGGCTGCGCGTTTTGGCATAAAGTCTTACGAGCTCTGTGAGTCACGAACGGGGTACTTGTACAAATTTCAAATCTACACGGGGAAAAACTCTGCAAGTACCGGCGACGTTGCGCCTAGTGCTGATTTGGGTGGCAAGAGTACCAAAGTGGTACTCGAATTATTACAAGGTCTCGAGAATCTGGGACACTGTAAAAACGTAACGATGGACAATTTTTATAATTGCCCAGCGTTAGCGCGGCATCTCAAGAGCTTGGGTTTTGATTGTTTGGGAACTTTGCGCACAAATCGTAAGCACGTGCCTCAGGACATCGCGAAAGTACCGAAGAATGTGAAAAAGGGGACCATCATCGCGCGTCAATGTGGTGATCTTTCCGTGTTAGCATGGAAAGACTCCAAATTGGTGACGATGATCTCCACCTATCACAACGACGACACCTACGTTGGATCGAAGGCAGGTAAACCGCTAGTGAAGCCTGTGAGTGTGAGAGATTACAACAATACAATGGGAGGTGTTGATCTCAAAGATCAAAAACTCTCAATGTATTTGTTGGAGCGGAAGAGATGTGTGAAGTGGTATATAAAGATTTTTAAGAGGCTGCTGAACGTGAGCACCCATAACGCTTTTGTTATGTACGCCAGCTCTTTGAAACGACGTGACAAGCTGCCCGTGACGCATCGTGAGTTTCGTTACGCGCTGGCTAATTCTCTGGTCGAGCACCACCGTCCTGTTCGTCAGGAGATTAGCGAGCCCGTGTACAAAGACACGAGGTTGAGAATGGATGTCATGCACGTACCAAAGTACTTGCCGGGCAAAAGTACCATAAAGCGTTGTGTGATTCACCAAAGACAAGGAATCCGAAAAGTTGTACATACGAAATGCGTTACCTGTGACGTTTTTCTGTGCTTTGAGGACTGCTGGGAAGAGTGGCATTCTCTCGCAGAGCTCAAAGGGCATGAAATTCGTGGGCGGAAAAGACGACGCGAATGAGTCTTCACAACTTTTTGTGTGTGAAAAGTGTGTGAAAGCGAGATTTGATTGGCTTAGTTTGTGATGTTTGTTTCCCAAATAATTCTTGCAATAATTAGGACAATGGTCATTCGTGTTCAATTGTAAATACCAGATTTTACTTTTGGATTAATCATAACTAGGCAGAGTTGTTTTTTTTTTTTGCCGCTTAGTTGGACATGGGGCATTGGGAGGTGGTAAGTAAGTAAGTAAATAAATAATTTAGGGATATTCGTTACTGATATGGGGCTTTCAAACTCATGAACATTTTAAACAGCCTCTGTTTTTGTGGTTTTTATTTCGCTCATTGCCGTCACTGTCCCGAGTAAAATAGAATTCAAAATTTCTCGGCAGGTTTGGTTAGCTTTTCTAGGTAAGTTAGGTAATATTGTATATAGTGTATTTAAGAATCATGTATATTTTCATTGTAATTAATTAATTTGTAATTTTATTTTGATTGTTTTTTATTGTAAATGATAGTCAGCGTTATATTATTAACGTAATATTGTAATCAAACATAAAAATTGTGAACACCATACCATCTACCAACCTATTAATATTAATTTTGGCCACGCACTCAACATTGAATTATATACTTTCCATTTATTTTCCTTTATACATAAGTACATTAATTATTATAACCAAATTGAAATACCGATTAACTTGATATTGTAATCAAACAAAACATGTATGTCAAAACATAATGTATACTTTACCATCTACCGTCTTATTAATATTACTTTAGCCAAACATTCAACATTGAGTTGTGTGCTATGTTTTTATTTTATTTTGTATACTTAACATTAATATAATATCATGACCAAATTCACATGCCGAATGACGGCAAAATAGGAGAACTAAATAAAAATCTTATAGTCAGTGTTATATCATATTTTAATTTGATAAAGTTTGCCCGCGTTGCTTTGCTCGTGTAGAATTATTATAATCTAGAATTATATGTATTTTCATCTTATGGTTTCCTTTTTGTTGTGTCATAATAGAGTTATTGTATTGTATCACGTTATTCGTTGCCATGTGAACGCGCTGCGCATTTAATTATATACAGCTTTAGATAGATAGTTTTTTTTTTTTTTTTTTTTCATAAATTCTTCTTGTGTCTGATGTCTTGATGAATGTCTTGCGTTTGATCACCATCTCACCTGACGTTAAGCGATAAATTCAAATTCAAATTATTTATTTGTCAGAACATGGTAGGTATACATACATATAAAGTAGCATACATGGTCGTAAGAATGGAGACGTATCTCATGTCCTTGCTTGTTACAGCGTACAAATGTTAGTTTTTTATATATAATTATATTTTAATCGTTTCTGATAAAGTTAAGAAAAAAAACTAAATTATGTCTGTTAGAATATTGTAAGAATTATATTTTGGTTTAGTTGTATTTTATACCTTAATTAGATGTTTATAACCACCAATATAAGCTATTATTATTATTTTACTTTTTCCTACTACCTAGTCTCGATTTTATGTTAATTATTTAGTCTACATTACATATCATACATATACATACATGTATACGTGCATTATTGTCCCATTTCACCCTCTTGTGGGTCGAATATCGCAAATTCCCTTATACAAGGTACGCATAGTAATAGGAAATAACTGTATTTTTCATTATTCTACCATCAGTAGTTAGGTTGTGCGTTGATATGTATAGTTGTAAGCATTTTAACTTCAGATACATAATTATATATAGATGAATAGCTTCACTCCGTGGTTTCATCCGCGTAGTGATGATGATGATGATGATGAAAAGTAGCCTACGTCACTTTCCTGCACTGTAACTATAAGCAAAAATCAGTTTGATCCGTTGCTATGTTGCTGCGTGAAAGAGGAACAAACAAAGAAACCAAGAAGCCAACAAACACACTTTCGCATTTATAATATTAGTATGATAGATATTTTGAACACACAATTGAAAGTGTATTTATTTTTAGTGTTTGAATTATATTTTACTTCAAAAACATTTATTTGGTTTTAATTTTACAACTTAGGAAAATCTTTCTCTGCATAACAGTGAATCTAAATATTTTATAATAAAATAATATATATAATTATATATGTATATAGTAGTGATGTAGCGACGAAAAATTGTGATGATGACGATGAAAAGTAGCCTATGTCATTTTCCGGTACTTGAACTATATCCATGCAAAAAGTCAGGTAGCTCTGTAGCAGCGCGAAAGAGAAACAAACAAACCGACAAGCCATCAAAAAAATACACTTTCGCATATATAATGTTACTTAGTATGAGAGACATTTTGAATACATAATCGCAAATGTACTTATTTTTAGTGTTTGAATTATATATTACTTAAAAAACAATTATTTGGTTTTATTTTTACACCATAGGGAAATCCCTCTCTGCATTACAGAAAATCTAAATATTTATTAACAATAGTATAATTTTTTTGGAAATTATTCACTAGAACACGATTTGATAATTATAAGAATAACCGTTACGATTATTCACATAAACATTTTTTTTGGCAACAGTACTTTGTGAGTGGGATTTCCCCGTTTAGCCAGTGTTCGGCAAACTGACATGGCGGAAACATTACGTAAAAATGGTTCGCGATAAAGTTTTAGTTTTTGAAGTGAATATTGCCTATTAGTGTCAAGTAATTAGTGTAAAAGTTGCGGAAATAGTGCTCCCTTGTTGTGAAAGTGGTGTGATTGTAATTTATTGTAAAAAAATAGCATATTTTTATCAACAAGTGCGTGATGGCGCAAGAAAATTCAGAAATTATAATTTCATCACGAGATTTTGTACTAATGGTGAGTAATTAAATATATAATACATGAAAATATCATACAGCAATTCAAGACGATTAATATTATATATAATATATGAACATAAAATGTCAAATTAATAGGAAAAAAATATATTTTATTTTACAGTCGGTTAGTTTTCGAAAATTCGGTTGGACTCTCACATTTCTGGCAACAGAGGCTAGTCAGCCCATTGCGCGGGAAGGGTTAAATTAGTTTTAGTTTTAGATTAGTTTTAATTATTAATTTAAATTTAAGATAATTTTTATTTTACTTGTTATTTTTATTGAATAACCACAGATTTAACATTAAGTTTAACATTAAATTGTATTTTTATTTTTATTTGCAATAATAATGTATAATATATAAGAAATAAATTATTTTAAAATTTAATAAGTTTTTTTTATTTTTGTTTGAATCGTGACTTGATAGAGTTTTCTTAGCTATGATCAAGAATCAGCCGTTTGGAGATTATCAAATCTTTTATCGAGTAAAAAACAATGTATACTTGTTAGTTGTTACAAGCATTTATTTAACTTGCCCTGTTAGTGTGACTAATCTTGCAACTGAATGTTAGACCAGTTATCCTCAACTGATCGAGCTGAAATTTTGAATACTTATTGTAAGTTCGGTGACAATGCAATGGTATTGTACCATCGAGCTGGTCTAATGATGGAGACACAAGGTGGCCATAGGAACTCCTAAACGAAACGACGTAGCCCCGTCGAGTTAGGGTTCGTTGGATTTTTATTTCCAAGCATTTAGGTCCTAGATGATAAATTCAATATTACGACGCGGACAATGTTCTTATCTCATGATGATGTCATCATGATTATTGGCATTTTTATTTTTGTAATTGACAGTGTTAAATCTCTATAAGTACAATTTATTTTAATGGGTATCAAATGAAACGGTTTGCTGAGAAGACTATGAAAATGATTGTTTTTCTATACTAATATTATAAAGAGGAAAGATTTGATTGTTTGTTTGTTAGTTTGTTTGCATTGAATAGGCGCCGAAACTACTGAACCAATTTGAAAAATTCGTTCACTGTTGGGAACCTACACTATCCCCGGGTAACATAGGCTATATTATATTTTTTTTTTACACTACTAAAACTCCAATAATGTAACCCAAGGTGTAAAAAAAATAGATTTTCAATTTTGACTTTGCGTGTTTGACATTTCTAAGACAGGACAACGTCTGTCAGGTCTGCTAGTTAATTAATAAAGTTTATTAGTAGTTTAATCAGAAACCACCTGATTACGTAGGGAACTTAGCACTACAACTTTCCATCCCCGGTCAAAGATCCAGAGGCAGACCCAAGACTAGATAGATAGATAGATAGATAAACTCTTTACTAGGTGGAGGGACGTTGTGCCAAAGAACATGAGAGAGTGTAAGGTTTCCGAAGACAATGTCGAGGATAGAGCGAAGTGGAGGAGAAAAGTAAGGAAGGCTGACCCCTCCACCATGTGGGATTCATAGTCGGGCAGAGAGAGAGAGTATGCAGTTTGGTCTCACCTCATGCTCCTTGAGCCGTTCACCGATAATGGCGAGACTCTCTCCGAGCAGTCTCAGGTGTGCAGCCACGTCCACCGCGCTGCAAGCAGCGGCACGCACCGCGCCCGCGCTCACCGCCACACTGCTCGCGCTTGACACCGGCTGATGAAGGAAAATATATGATTACTAGTTAAAAAAAAATGTTTTTTGCAAGTTTGCTACTCCTAGCGGTAAATTTATATAATTCTGTAAGTAATCTGTGAATTGTGCTGTTGGCTGTATTATTATTAAGTTCATTAATATATCCACCTTATAGTAAATTTTATAATATGGCTGTTTACTGTTCCTTAGGCGTTGCGCAAACGTAGACACTTTGTTGCCGATACGGCACATCAAGTACCAATCAAGTGGAAGCAACTGGACACAAAACCTGCGCAGGGAGTGGCTGATTTTATACTGGTTATGTAGAAATCAAATATTCATTGATAGCTTGTATCTGACACAAGGCACAAAAGTGTCTACGTTTGCGCAGCGCCTTAATAAATCTCTTTTCTACATAGTATAAATTAAAGTCGCTTTCCGCGTCTGTCTGTCTGTCTGTCTGTATGGCCGCTAACTCCTAAACCACGCAACGGATTTTGATGCGGTTTTCACCATCAGTTAGATAATTTTTCACAGATGGTTTATATATATAACTAGCGACCCACCCCGCCTTCGCACGTAAATTACACCCGTGCGAAGCCGGGCGGGCGGGTTGCTAGTCTATACTAATATTATAAAGAGGAAAGATTTGACTGTTTGTTTGTTTGTTTGCATTGAATAGGCTCCGAAACTACTGAACCGATTTGAAAAATTCTTTCACTGTTGGGAAGCTACACTATCCCCGGGTGACATAGGCTATAATATGTTTTCAAAAAAATAGAGATCCTTACTAAAACTCCAATAATGTAACCCAAGGTGTAGTAAAATAAGATTTAAAATTTTGATTTTGCGTATTTGACAGTTCTAAGACAGGACAACGTCTGTCAGGTCAGCTAGTACAAAATAAAATAGTAGCTCGCCCCGAATTGTGACCTCGCGACTGATAAAACTTCAGAATCTTCGGATTTTACCCACTGAACTGAACTTTTTTTATGCCATAGGTGGCAAACAAGCAGACGGGCTGCCTGATGGTAAGCAGTCTCCGTTGCCTATGGATACTTGTAACACCAGAGGCATCACAACTACGTTGCTGACCTTTTAGGACTCTATTTACCCGCCTTTTGAAGAACCCAATGTTATAGCTTCTGGGAAACAGGTAGAAAGTAGCAAATTCCACATTTTACAGGTGTGAGGCAAGAAAGATCGTGTGAATCGCACAGTGTGCGACTTCCACTGATCTATGATGTGTGGATGAGCCTTCAGGCGGTGGCGGCTAGTGCGATGGTAAAACCGCGACGCCGGCATCAGATCAAACAGTTCTTCAGAACACTCCCCGTTGTAAATGGGATAAAAGATAGAGACCCAAGTTTGAACTTAAAATAAGGGGTTGTCTGTAAAGTCGGTTTACGGAGGATAATTTTACGTGATAACGCTTAGGCCGATCGTGCCTCTCTATCGCTTGTTCCGCGCTCTCGCTTGCACGCGCGGCTCAGGCGGAGCGTGACAATTTTTCGTGCGTGCAGCTGGCATTCATCGATTTATAAGACGTTATCACCTCAAAATCTGGGACTGAACTTGAACTTAAAAATTGTATTGAAATGAGCTACTTGCCTACAAAGTGTCATGAAGATCAGATCGAAGATACGCAAGTTATCGTGGAACAAACCATGCCGCCAAAACGCCGACTTGTCCCATTAGCCATTAGAATCTGAGACCTGTCTTCGCTTGGTCAGAAAAACTTGTAATACTAATCATAGACAATATGGGCCTTTGGGAACCGGGAGCTCACTTCATTTTCAAAAATCTTTCAGAGCCCTTGCTTAATGCGACGCGTGACTAAATTGCTGGCGTGTTTCTGGCTCAACGCATTGCCATTCAGCGTGGTAATGCTGCCAGCATGATGGGTACGCTGCCAACTGGTAGTGGGCTTGAGCATTTTGATGGTCTTTAGACCTTCAACGATCTATGGACAGTCTAATTGTTTTTGTACTGTTAGAGATAGCTTGTATTTTGTTTTTGGATTTAATTTTTTTACAGGAGCATTTGACTTACCACTAGGGCCTGCGAGGGTGGCGTGAGCTGCGGCTTAACCGGTGGGCGGTTCGAGGGCGGGCGACCTGGGCCTGCGTGACCCGGCGGACGGATCGCTGGAAAAGTAACAACAACTCATGTAGGTAGAAGATTCAGGGAGCGTTGCGATCTTAAAATGGGGATCCTCTGAAATTTTTTGACAAACAAAGCAATGAAAACTGGGGTCTTTGGCGTTCTGATCTATTCAATACAAAGATCTATAAAATAAAATAAAATTTACATAGAACATAAGCCTCCCCCATCGATCTCCAAAAGGGCCGGTTGGTAGCGGCCTGCATCCAGCGTTTGCCTGCGGTCTCTTTTAGGCAGCAGAATTATACTAGACTCGTTATATACAAATAAAACATGGAATTCCGTACAGTGACGCCTGATTCAAACAAATAATAAAATTTCTGTATTTTGTACAAAAAATAATGGGATAATGGAAATTTTGGAAAAACTCAACTTATTGTCTTCTATTTACAAATTATAAAACAATCTTTCGTTAAACTCTCGAAGGGAAAGTTTGACATTGGATTTCGTTAGTGTAGTCTCCACCACATTAGAAGAGCATGACTTACGACTTGACCATTACTAACTTTGCTTTGACTATCACAGTCATATGACTTGTATAACAATATTTAATTAAAAAATCTCAATACTTAGCACTGGCAAATACACAAGACGTGCGACGCCAATATCCTCTCGAGAGGAAAGAAGAAAAAATTGTTGACAAAACAAATTGTAAGTTGACAAGCCTGCAGCCAGGTGGAGTGACGACCTGTGTAAAACGGCGGGTAACAACTGGATGCAGAGAACTGCCGTCGGAGCTCAGTGGAGTGTATCAGGAGAGGCCTATGTCCAGCAGTGGACAGTTAAAGGGTGATGATGATGAACACTGACTGACACACACACACAAACACACCCTCATGCAGACTATCACCCCACACTCCGCCTCCTACACACGCACACATAGCCACACACATGTACACATAAATTTATTATAGTATACGACTGTAGGTATTTATTAGATTAGTAATATAATGTAAATCCATTATTGGCCGTAAGTTAAGTTAGTAGTTTATTGTTTTGTTTTTAAAGGGCTGTGGATTTTGTTAAATAAATAAAATAAAAAAAAAACAAAAAAAAACATTTGTTTGCCAACATTGAATTGCACTAAGAAGTGACAGTAGGTCCTATTCATATTCGAGATGGGGGCGTGTGAATCCTGCAATGAAGTCCCGCTTTCGGTGTACTGTGCATTAAAAGCACTGGATACAGTAGGTAACCTTGTATAATGCACTTACTGGGATTGGAAATAATCTTGTTAACGCCGGCTTGCTGGCTCTGCTCCTTCTGAATGGCAAACCGCTTCGCCTTGCGCTTCCATAGGTACCGCTCATTGTAATTTACCTGGAAATATAACATAACAATGAGAGCTTTTTAAAGCCTTCAGTCAGCTTCACTAGATGGCAGTAATAACTCAACTAGATAACTGATTTTCACAATCAAAAATTGTTTTTGACCGACGACTTTCCTAGTCAAAATCGGTTATGACTTATTTTCGCATTCAAAATTTGTTTTGACTGTAACACAATATATATTATTTACGATATGTTTATGCCATCTCTCTAGTTTATTCATCTGTTCCACATCCATGCACTGCCTAAATGGTAGACGACGCACTGACCACAATACATTGATCGTCGATGCTACTAAACATGCCTGCTCCTCTGCTGCCGACGATTGCGTCACCACTGAGTCACAAGGCACCTTGGCAGTGCCTGCTGAGTACTTGCTATCACGAGGATTCCGAAGCCAAAGTGGATCACTTCTTGTTCACACATCAAACTAGACAAACATGATACAAAGTGACTAATATTTTTTGAACACCTATTGTGCATGCGTTTTTAAATGTGTGTATGATTTACTCGTGTTTTGTGCAAACAAATTATGATTATTTTGGTAGATAATGAAGTTCCACTCACATTAGACCACATCTCGCCGAGGCGCTTGGATATGGCAGAGAAGTCCATATCCGGGTGCTTCCGAAGAAGGTCGTTGCGAGCCTCTTTAGCCCACATCATGTACGCCGTTATACGGGTCTTGCCTGTAACACACAAATTCATGTAAATGAATAATGCTCCTCACTTAGGGCTGGTCCTAACAGATGGCGAGGCTCGGGACATTGCAGCAAAGGATTTTTTTCATGGACATAGACGGACGGACAGACAGACAGACAGACAGACAGACAGCGTATGCTTAGTAATAGGGCCCCGATTACACCCTTTGGATTCGGAAGCCTAAAAATATATTTATACACAGTACATAGGCTCAGTAACATATTACATATTCTGTGTAAATTTCAACTGGCTATCTATTACAGACAGACAGACAGACAGTACCCGTACCCAAAGGGTAAAAATGGGACCCTATTACAAAGCCTACGATGTCTGTCTGTCTGTCCTACCTTTAAACTGATGTATGTGTTAATCTGTAACTGTAAAATGTAAGGTCATCCAAGTAGGGAATTACCAGTTCTAACTTGGTAATGAACAGAAATTTGTCACCGACTCGCACTTAGCCATTATTTATTATTTTTTTGTTATACTTAGAGTGTACTATACTCATGCCAAGTTTAAAGCTTGTACGTATTACCGTTTTTACGTTAGAGCTAATACAAAAATACGACGAAAAAAAATACATTTGTTATTATGGAGCCCTAAAAAGAGCAAGACAAGAGCAAGGTATTGGCTTATGAGGTGTGCACAGTCATTCTGGACTCAACTATTCACAGTGAAAAAGATCTCACCTTTGTCCTTCCGCTGAGCCTTGGCCCGTCCTACCACCCGTCCATCTTTCACGATCAGCTTCTTCTTGGTACTCTTCTCCATCATGTAGAGAGAGTTGGCTGGAGTGCGGGCTGTGCCCTCGTCTGATGCTGAGCTGTCCGACTCCATGCTGAAATAGATGACTTCTAAGTTATGAGAGCTTACTTCAAAATACTTTAATATTTTTCATGCCATAGGCGGCAAACAAGCAGACGGGCTGCCTGATGGTAAGCAGTCACGGTCACCTATGGATGCTTGGAACACCAGAGGCATCACAACTATGTTGCTGACCTTTTAAAAATCTGTTGTACATATTTCTAGTGTTTACCTTCAGTATTTTGTATGTTTTAAATGCTTATCGGGAATTATCACATAATATTTAATTTAGGTAAAAATATGTACATTTCGCTCAACGTTCCCCTTAATTAAATAATACGTGATAAGTCCCGAGAAACATTTAAAACATGTGTTCAAATCGCGAAAGTTTAAAAATTACTAGTATTTTGTATGTTTTAATATTGTGATGAGGGTACCCACATTATAGTAATAAGGTGGGGCACAAAGGCCACAGGCTAGGCATTTTCAGCTTAGGCAACCTGTTTTGATATAAATGTGTGGACCTGTCAGGAAATGGCAGAGGCACAGTGGAAGCTATAGAAGGCCCGAGCGCATAATATAGGGTGAGGACGGGTTTTTTCTTCTTGATATTATTTTTTTCACTTGTAATTATAGGTAATATGCACTCACGCGGCAAGCTCTGTATTAATAAAGACACTTTCTGTTTACAAAATAGTATTTAAAACCATTATGAATTACTACGTGTAAACTAGAGGCAATGAATGATTTACAATAAATGATTTCTGATTCTGATTCTGAAAAAAAGAAATTCAAAACAATCAATATAGGCATCGCCTATAGTTCAACTTATAATACCTTGGTTGCTGAACTCACAGAACAAAGATACATGTCCAGGCTAAGAAAGTGCATTATTCCTAGCAATTTACCTAAGGGTCACCAAGAAATTGCATAAAAAGAGATGTCCTCACTGGTATTATTGTGTTATAATATGGTATTAGATAGGTATACATAAAGATGTAACTAATTGTCACCACTTAGTTATAAGAAATATTGTATGTTCGTGATGGACAAAACTGTTGATACTTTTACTAACTTACTTTACCATCCATGCACAGTTTATACAGTAAAAAAATCTGATTCTGGTCAGAACACTCTGCTCTCAAGACATGTGCTTATAGTTAATCTAAATACACACACAAGTTATCTTATCTCATCGCAAATAAAATCAGAACTTTAATGTTGTAAAGTGTAAAAAAATTATATGTATCTACCTACATCATGCTTTGCATGTTGAATGTCAATTTTGTTGGCCTCTTAGTCTAGTATTTCTACCACCCATCTTTATAGTAATTATGTGTCTACTTATCTTGCCATTTACACCACAGAAGTAAAAAGATAAAATGAAGATAAATCATAATTACCTCTCAGCATTTTCTCCGTTGTTTTCATAATAATCAGATTCACTTCCAGATGCAGTGCCCGCCTCTTCCGTTTCTCTCTCTCGTCTCTGAGATTCTGGGATAGCAAAGTCTTGCATCTCCGGCCGTTCTTCTTGGCGAAAATTCGCGTATGACTTCACAGGAGTCTGACGCTTATACCGGGTCTCAATATCATCTGGAGATTCGAAATCCATGAGTTTTGAACTCTTCTTTCGTACTCGGCCGCTACGAGAGATCCCTGTCACTTCTAAATCTGCAAAAAATAACAAAATATCAAGTACGATGACAAGCAGCACGAAATTAAAGAAAAATTTTGGTGAATTATTAATGTTTTCTAGTGTTCTGGTGAAGGAGTACAAAATTTATTTACCTTCTTGCATTTTGATTTGTTTTAGAAAATCTAAAGTTAAAGTTTTTTTTCCAATTCTAAAAACCGTTAACAAAGAGTATTTAATCACTACGCTCCATCAAAAACTAAAATAAAAAGAAGGTATATGAATTTGATACGAGTATGCAATGCATCGAAGGACGAAGCCAAAGACAAGGGAGGCAATAATGCACGACACAGATAATGTACGGCATGATATTGTACGACATAATAATGCACAGCATGATAATTGGTGTACATGTACACGGAATATCACGTTGTACAATATCGTGCCGTACATTATCAGATCGGTCCAATGAAATGAAAATGAAATGAAAATTTATTGATAACAAACGTCTTCTTAATAATTGTAATATAATTGGTGACCATAAAAATTCAATACTGAAGCTTCGAAACGAGTGACATATCCGACACAGAGCACACCGACTTGAGTATGTTAGGTTCGAAATGGGTCACAGAACCGACACAAAGCATCCCGACTCCACCTAGTCTTGTGGTCCCTACCCCTAGAGTGTATATAAAAAGCGCAGGAGCCAGAAGCTTAAGGGAGGTCCTGAGTGAGAGCGAGCCACACGAGACCGAGCGGAGCGAAGGGGGGAGGTGGCGAGCGAAACGAGCCGGTGACCTCCGTAGTGAAGCGCAGGTCGAGTGTGGCGAAGCGACACTCAGGGGCGACCGCAAGAGCTTCTGGCGGGAGCCCACCTGGAGTCAGACTTGAGTTGGTTAGGTTCGAAATTAGTGACAGATCTAACACAGTTGTACTCCCCACTCCGCGTCACCACCAAAAAGTTTTGATGGTTCTCATATTTTTAATCTGTGACTATCTTACACTATCTTGTTCAAACGAAGCATGGAATCGACAGACGTCATAGAATCAACAGCCAATAAGAGCAGAGACATTTCAGCTATATTAGCCAATACGGGCGAAGCCACCTTTTATCATGTTGTAAATTATCGGTCGTACATTTTCGGCCCGTTTCGTCAAAACACGGCCCTTATTGCACGACATGATAATGTACAGCCCGATAAAACGAGGACTTTTCCCACGTACATGGATTGCCTGTACAATCCTGGCTGTGCATTCCTTGCCGTACTTAATAGACACGGGCCGATAATTGACGGCCAGTATTGTACGACATGGATTGTACAGCATGATATTCAATGTACATGTACACCAATAGGGTGTTTGACTGTATTGAAAATATTATGCCAATTGACATCATCCATAAACATGACACAATGAAAAAGCATATTTCATTGATTTTTTTATAAAAATATGCTTATTTTTTGTAAAAAACGCGAATAAAATAACTGTATTTTCGACATTTGATCACGTGATCGAAAACGGTCTGTAATTGGCTTCATCCCTAGTGACGTCACACAAATCTAAACAAACAGATTTTGTATTGATATTTGCGAATTTAATGTTGTAAAGCTATTTTGAGAGCGATTTATCCAGAAATTATCACCAAAAACAGTCCGGAGGTTAAATGTGAGAAGAATGGAGAAACATTTTGTGCAAGCAGACAGCAGTAACTTACCCAAAATTAATGTATTTATGGTTGCATATTTCTTCAATAATAATCTACGTCATTGTTTCTACGCTGCAGAACTCAAAACGTAAAAACTACAATGTAAGTATTAATTTTTAATTGTTCTCCAAGCAAAACATTCAATCAAGTTGTACAAAAAGTATGTTGTAGTAGGTGGATATCACTATTTTGTTAGGTTATGTCTTTACAATGTTTAAAAAGAAAGTAACAGTACATAAAATAGTAATGCAATAAAAACACAAATTGTAATAGAAATATATAGACTCAAATAAGTACCTCAAAATTATCTTCGCACATAGAAACACTTGAATTAGCTCCAATACTTTTGGGTTATCTACGAGCTACTTAGTTCCAACCACTTTTTGCGAGTTTTGGGGTCCATTGGAACAGAAACGAATAGTTTTTCCGGTGTTTTATGGAAGTATTTGTACATTGTGGCACTACACAACATTTATAAACCATTACTTCTATTAGAAAATTAGTGATTATCAAACTTTTGCTGCCTGGCTGCAGCTGTTTTGTTTTGTGTGACGTCAATCGTCGCTCGACCGGAGCTATGACGCAGGTCTGCGTTTTGGCGCGATATTTTTTTATTCAAACTTTAACATCGATTTATATCGCAAATACGACTGATATCCAGAAAATATAAATGCAGTATACATTAAATTATATCAGGCAATAATGTGCAATAGTTTCCCAAAAGTAGTCAAATACCCTATTAACATGCTGTACATTATCATGCCGTAGACGATCGTGTCGGCAAATATCATGTTGTACATTAAAGACACCCAAAGAAGCGAAGATGAGCGAAGAGAACGCGATGCCACAGATTATGTGCGTGCATGAGTCACAGATATACACAACCAGATCGGCAATATATTTTAGTGAAAGAGACAACTTGATATGGCTCAGCACAAGTACGAAAAGGATATAAATAGATTTTGTTGTCCTTATCGGCGTGACCTGTTTTTGGTACCTCAAGTGTCAAAATCTGTAATAATCAGTGACAAACAAAACGGGTCTGAATTATATTTATTGCCTTTTTTTGGTGATTAAATGTGATAAATGCGTGTTTCATCTGAGAAATAATTGTAAAAGATATTTTACAATGGTTGGTTGTAGCATTTTGGGCTGCAAGAAGCGCAGTGAGCGAAAATACGATGAAATATCATTTCACACGTAAGTAAACATATAAAGCTTGTAACGATCACCTAAATAAATTCAGGATATCAATTCGCAAATATTTTATTCATAATTAGTCAGTTTTTAGGTCGATTAGTGGTCTAATTCTATGAATTTTATCAAATTTTCACTTAGAAAATAAATTATGAATGTTGCCAGTTTATGAAAGAAATTACCCACCGCAACTAACATAAATTATTCGTTCTGCAGGTTTCCAACTGATCCTGTCACATTGCTGAAAAAAACTGGCACATTGCAAGAAGTGCAAAATAGGTGAATGTTAATATTAAATATATATTAATGAGGCCACAGTTATGAAGCTGGAAAAGCAAAAGGCGATTTCGGCGAACCGATTCAAAAAGCTACGCGCTGTTCGTGAAATTTGTACTGTAAACATTAAAGAGTCTATTTATCTAATTATTTGGAATGTTATACATAATTCCATTCATGAAAAAACTAAACTGACCAAGCGCGAGTCGGGCTCGCGCGCTGAGAGTTCTTTACAATCACAAAATACAAAAAGTTGTGCAAAAAGACAACATCACGCCCAGGCTGTCACCCATCCAAGTACCGACCGCGCCCGACGTTGCTTAGCTTAGTGGTAAACAGAAATTTGTCACTGACTCGCACTTGGCCAGTGTTTATTATTTGTTGTTTTACTTATGTTCACTATAATCAGCTAAATTTGACGCTTGTACGGATTACCGTTTTTACACTAGAACAAATCCAAAAATACGTTTAACGTTTGTTGCATGGGGGCCCTTCCTTTGCCCTTCCGTTTTAACTCTTTGACTTTTTTATTATTTTTAATTAATCATAAAAAATCATGCTATGGTTACTTTACAACCTTTTTTCTAGTACTATATTCTAATCCTAACAAATAATTATAATAAAAACGCAAGTAAGTTTGTAACTTTCTGTCTGTTTTTTTACGAGGAAACGGCTAAGTCATGGTATAATAATATACTCCTCCAGGTATAGCAATTCGAGAAAAAATGTTTACTTAGGCGTCCCGCAATGATGTCATGATGTCAATTTACAACAGGTTCGAGAGAGATGACGATACACCACGTAACAGCTGATTGAATAAAGTGGCAACTGGACAGTGACGTCATTGCGGGACCACTCCCAGATTGCTAGACCTTGTTTTCTTAGATCATGGGCTAAGTCAAAATTTGTCAGGACGATAGGGTGTGTCATGAGGACAGACAACGTACTTTTCTTCCCAGAACATTGCAGGTAGCTCCGTGGGTTGCAGCAGATAGTGTATAACATTGCAGGTAGCTCCGCGGGTTGCAGCAGATAGTGTATAACATTGCAGGTAGCTCCGCGGGTTGCAGCAGATAGTGTATAACATTGCAGGTAGCTCCGCGGGTTGCAGCAGATAGTGTATAACATTGCAGGTAGCTCCGCGGGTTGCAGCAGATAGTGTATAACATTGCAGGTAGCTCCGCGGGTTGCAGCAGATAGTGTATAAAATATAAATATTTAAAAGGTAGTATTGTTTCCAAAGTACTCATTGAAGATTCACTACCCATCATAGTAGGTGAAGATTCACTACCCATCATAGTAGGTAAATTACCCTAACTTATAGCAAATCATTTTAATGTGGCAACACACCTTGTTGAAGCGAGAGGCACTGAGCTAGCCACGCTCATTGAAAATCTATAGGTAGTAGATCTGTGGCATGAGTGCGCGAACCTGTGGCGCGAACCGAACGAAAATCTTTCGAACGAACGGCGAACGTTCGTTCGTTGACATGACATGAGTTTGATTGACGTGAGACGCTTGTTTTTTGCCAACTGCTAAGCAGGCTAAAGCTATTAAGGTCATACCGCTTCGTCTTCCGTATTTAACTGTCGCATTGTTTAGCACTCCAAATAAATTCATAGTCAGACCCAGAGGACGTGCACCTTGCATGTCCTCTGGGTCAGAATCGAGCGTATGGATACAATCCAAATAGAGCTGCGCCCGATTTCCCAGGATAAAAGTATGTGTCATGACTAAATGACGGGACTTAAGGTAGGTACTGCGAAATGTGTTGCACAGCGTATTCGTCCAAGACAGCATTAAAATTACCATAAATTATAATTAAAGTCAAATGAAAACTTATTTACCCCAGATGCATAGCTGAATATTTACAGCTGGAAACATTTCTAACATCTGACAGATATTTAACATAAAAAATAATAAGTGAAGCCTAGGCAATTACTGTTAACAGTTAAAGAGATCTGTGAGTTAAAGCTATGGCGTCATTTAACAATAGGGAATATGCATGTGGTTTAAATATGGCTGAAATAATTTTTTTCCGAATCTTTATTGTTCTGACTTTATATCTTGAAAGATATTTTTTTATTTAGTTGCATTTTAATTGCTTAAAATATTAAATAAAAAGTGCAAAATATAAGAGGGAAATTCAAATTTGCGAAACGCTTCACCATTGGTCGAAACGAATCGTGACGTCAAAAGCCACAACATCGCATAAATCGGCGTCGATATTCATACTGTGTTAGTAGTGTTTGAGAGAAAAATAGTTTTATATTGAGTTCCTGTGGTTTTTTCCATTAGCTAGTGTAATTTTAGCGTTCTCGTGAGACTAGAGATCATTTAGGACGATGACTGAGACTGGTTTTGTCAAAGCACAATCGGACAATCTACCAAAAATGGGTGCATTCATGATGACAGCATATTTTGCATCAAATCCAAAGTTTACGGTTGCTGAGATCAAAGGAGTAAAAGCTGCAAGGTAATTGTTATAATCCGTGATATATTTTAATCCATTACATAGGTTTTTACGCATAAATGCACTCGGCAGTAATTACCAAAACATAACCTATAAATAATCATTGGTCATTAAAAAAATTATGAAGCTGCTGCTCTACTGTCTATATTATAATAATTTACAAGTAATTATACCTAACATTACTTATGTTCCGTAACTTTCCGTGAATTTTTAAGAAACATAATTTGTTGTGAATTCTGTTTCCTCTAAATACTTATGTACTTATTGTTTGTTACAGATCTGAACGAGAATCTTATGGTGATTCAGCAGTAGGATAATTGTGTACAAGTAAAACAAGATGACGACCTAAAAGAGACCGCAGGGAAACGCTGGATGCAGGCCGCTTCCAACCGGCCCTTTTGGAGATCGATGGGGGAGGCCTATGTCCAGCAGTGGACGTCCTACGGCTGAAATGATGATGATGATGATGAAAACAAGATGGGGACATAAGCTCGAATTACACCAGAGCATAATGTTTGACAGAAATGTTACGCTGTAACAGCTGTTTGCAATGAAACTGAAGAAATTATTCTTTTCTTTTCAATGTCAAGATTGTGTGGCACACCCAGGTAGGTTATCCTTCCTTTCTTCTTGAAAACGCTCAGTGGCTAGTGTAAGGCGCCACGAAAGGGCTCTGACTTGGCCTACGAGTATTGCTCTAGAAAATAAAAGATCTGTTACACTGCCTGCGTTCTCCGTCCTGCGGTCCGGTCAAAATGAACGCTGCCCGTATCATGTGTGAACATCGTTTGCAGTTTCCATATATTTTGTTAAAATGCATTCTGACTTTGTGGTCACGTGGAAAGAACACAGAGAATGCACCGGACTAGCAGCAGCGGTCTCTTTGACCAGACCACAGGACGGAGAACGCAGGCAGTGTGACAGATCCTTCAACCGTAGCCATCAACTGAATTTGTCATCTGAACCAAGGTAGTGCTAAGCTGTAAATGTCACCTAAAATAACTCTGGCCGTTGCTTAGCTTCAGTGCAATCAGGTTGGAGCACTTAAACCATCCAAGCTATAACCAGGCGAACATTGACACAAATGATGATATCATGTTAAGTAGTTATGGCTCATTATATGCTTCTTAACAACTACGTAGGTAGTTGTTAAGAAGCTGTAGTAATAGATAAACAGGAAGGCACCAATTTCATTTTTTTTTTAAATGTTTTATATTTTAATTAATTTAACATAGAAACAATTTTTATTTTAAATTATCTTTCAGTATTGTTTAGAATAAATATATGACTCAATTTAATTTTATTTTGTTTTAGGGGCAACGCACGCACACTTGCATTTTTGGCGTGGCTCGAAATAAAATGTACGACATCAGAACAAGCCATCAGCCGATATATCAGCTCGGGGAATAAAGTGGCTTGAAAATACATGGCACAGGTGCAACTGCAGATGCATTTTTCCAATAAAGCTAAGGCCCTCTTTTGTGTTGCTCATAATGATTATAAAACAACTAAAAAAGTAAGTATTATAGAAGTGGATTATGGCAGACAACTGTGAAAATTTATTGGAAAAATGTATCCTGTTTTGGAGTAAAGCAATTTTTCCTAAAATAAATAAGTAAATGTACATTGAGTTTAAATAAAATTAATGTAAATTTTAATAATTTTTTAATTAATACTTCCTGCATATTATTACACAGCTTGTCGTGTGCTATTATTACACCATCTATGATAGGAATTACATTATGGTCTGCTAATTTAAAGTAAGAGTGATAAGACCTGCACTGACATCCCGCTTGGGGCGTATTGTGCATTTGCCTCTGCAAGCCTACCCAAACCAGCCAAGCTCGACCCAAGCGGCTTTGGGTCGTTGACTAAACTGCTCTACTGCCTATTTCGCCAGGTGTTGTGGTATTGGAGACTTGGTGTTGTTGAGTTTCTTCAAGGAGTCTCGACCTTAATCGTATATCTTCTGTGGGCTTGCAATGCAGTAGTGCATGCTCCACGGTCTCATTCACCTGTAGACAGCCTCGGCACAGAGGGCTGTTTGTAAGAGCGCTGGGGGAGGACTTTGAAACAGAAAGTGGTCGAATGAGGGTAAATTTTTTAGCTTCTAACTAACATGACAAGTCTTTGAATCCTCTGTCAGCCATCACTGCTTTATTAAGGGGTAAACACTCCAGAAGAAATACATATACCACCAACTGGGTTATCTACAAATAATTTTCTTTTTGAAACTAGTCAGAGCTGATTTTATTCATGAAGTTCATCAAGTCAAACTCCTTAAATGAACACATTTACTTCTGTACTTCGCTTTAATATTCACTTGCACAGCTTTGTCACCCTGTAATTTGTCTTCATTATCACCAACCATAATATGGAAGGTACTGGGCATCGCTTGATAACCATCACAGACATCAATATTAGAAGTACTGGGCCTCGCTTGATAAGCATCACAGACATCAGTATGGGAAGTACTGGGCCTCGCTTCATAATCACTTGTTTCTAGAGGTTCAGAAATGTCTAAAACATTGCTACTTTTGGCAGTTAACTCTGACAGAGCTTCGTTTATTAGTGCTTATCTTTGTCTCTCTCTCTACTGGTGGTGGCATATTCTGTTTTTAGCACTGGAATATATGAAGCACAACTTTTTTCTTTAACCGTAGGGTAACATTTCCTCCTTGTTGTTTCGTTATGTTGCATTGAACATAAGTTACTGTATCCTCCTCGACCTGAAATAAATTTAGATTTTGTAAATCCTCGACGGAAAAACAGGTAAGTACCTATTAGTACTGTAGACAAAAGTTTTATTGAACTTTTAGGTTATGTTATTACAAGTTAGATGTACAGAGTGCATAATATTCAATACTAAACATACTTATAACTCACACCATGCTATCAAAATATAACATACTTACATTAAAATGATCTTCACAACAATGCAAACATGATGTTGGAGATACTTCATCTCTTCTCATAACCTTTGTTTACGTATTTCGCATCTCTTGGAATAGGAAAAAACACTTTATCGGGTGTATTTCTAATAGTGTTTGTACACTTTGGCACACGACAATACCTATAAAAATGTTTTTTAGCTTCTTCCATGGTCTGAATATCTATAAAACTGAAAATCTGTGTGAAATAACTGTATCGTCTATAGTAAACAAACATAGAACGTGGCTTCTGACGTCATGCAAGGCCCGCGAAAAATTGCGGCGTTCAAACAGCTCAAATTTATTCGATGTTTTAAAAATTCTTTTAAAAAATTATTTGAGCATATCCAACTGTAATTATATTTTTTACTATGATATAACGATGTAAACAGTTGATAAAAAATATAAAAAAAAACACATGCATATTCCCTATTGTCAGATGGTACAATTTTTTTTTTTGCCTAACCGGTACTATAGAACTGTAATGTCGATGTTTGTTATTGCATGGTGCAACCTACCCTAAGTAAAACACGCACGTAGCGCGGCGTGCTAAGTTAACCTCTATCCCCTAAGAAATGAAGGCCAACTTTTTGAGGTTAACTTAGCACGCTGCGTTACGAGCGTGTTTTTATGGTCCCTTTAACCCTAGATCACTAACCATTCGTCTAAGAGACTACGCGTACCCCGCGGTTTTGGTGTTTAGGTATATTCCCCACCCCCGCCGATCCCCGGATGCTCAGTACCTTCCTAATCTGCACCAAAAGTGACCCGCGTGCACCAGTTGTGGTTGCACGATAATTACATCGGGATATTTTGCGGAATCGTCGTGCGAGAGACGAAAGGTTAGTGACGCCGTAACTTATTTTTACACTGTTATAATTTTGTTTATTTTAATTTAAAATTTATATTTGCAATGAAACAGTTTTTTTGTTGTTATTATAATATCTAATAATAAATGCTTTTGAATTATTGGTTAAATTTTGTAATTTAATGTTATATTTTGATATTTTACAGTGTTTGAAACTTATTTTGTTTTTATGCCTTCAGAGGGATTTGAGTGATCAATAGGAGAAAATTCTGCATTGGTTAGCTCAGTCTAACACTGAATATCTACCGAATGTTCAGCAACAGTCATCAGACTCCGAAGAAGATAACTTCGAAACAGAAATCCATATCAATACCGACGAAAGTGAGGTAGATTCTGCGGTTTCGTCAGATGGTGATTTCTTTGTTCCACGTCCCGGCTATGTCCAAAGGCTTGTCATAGACTCTGACGATGACATGTTACAATCATCTTCCAGCACTCAGATAGACGCTGGATATGACCAACTACATCAGCAGCAGTCACATTCAGCAATCCTTCAACCAAGCCAGAACAACTCGATCGGCAAGTTGTTTGGCTGTTTTATGATATAATCAATATATCTTTTGTCAAAGCATATGCCGTCCACGTGTCCAACGCAATCCGGAATGGAAATAAACCCCTAAAAAGACGTACTTTTACGTTAGAAATGGCGGACCAACTTATGAAGCCTTAACTGCGAGAACGATATGGCACGGTTACTTTGCAAAGGAATTTGAAGGAAATCATCGCCGAAATCCTGCATATTGATGATCAATGGCAAAGCTCCACTCAAGAAGGTCCAAAAACTTTATTTTTTTAGGTATTGTCCTTCCAAAAAAAAAGGCGCATGACGAAATACTCCTGCAAGGGTTGCAAAAGGGCGATTTGCGGACAACTAACTGTCTCTATGTGTAGTAACTGTGCTAATTAGTTATTTGTCTAATAATTATTGTCACTTGATTACCTTATAAATAAGACGGTTAAATATTACAATTATTTTACTTTCGATAAAGTTGATTATTTTTTATCGATTTTTTATTTCGTAGTCTGATAGTCGAAAGGTTAGTGATAGCGTTACTCGAAATTAAGGTTAGTGAGCTAGGGTTAATATACAAGATCTTTGGTTTGTAGTTAGTGAATCAGCAGTGCAAGTACCGTTCTTTATCGATATAATACCATAGAATAGTTCATAGCGAGAACTGATCAAACGGCATTTTATCGAATTTGACGATCTCAACTGTCACATTCGACGATCGATAAAGAACGGTACTTGCACTGCAGAGCCTTGATATAACACGTCAATTGTAGAACTAGCATATTTTGTAACAGCGGCGAGAAAAATACAAACTTTTCAGAAATAAACCGGTCAAGTGCATGTCGGCTGGCGTACTGAGGGTTCCGTTTCACCACAAAATGCAATAAGGTCGTCCAAGTAACCGAATTACCAGTTATTATATATAACGCCTTCCAAAATAGTCGAAGCAATTTCTACGCAGCTAAAGTTAATTATTTTGCTACAGGCGCTCGACTATAAAACAATTATAACTTGGTAATGAACAGAAATTTGTCACAGACTCGCACTTGGCTAATATTTATTATTTGTTGTTATACTGTAGAGTATTAGTGTGTGTACTATAATCATGCTCATGCCAAGTTTGACGCTTGTACGTATTAATATCGTTTTTACATAGAGCTAATACAAAAATACGTTTATTGTATATGCCAAAATGCCATCGATCTATTCTTTACCTAATGCCTTGTGCCATAGCATAGGGTATAAAAGTCCTTGGCCTTGTGACGAGATATACTGGTTTAATTGTATGATTTTAATTGCTTGAGCTGGCTCAAGCAATCTCTACAACAAGAAAAAATAACTAATACAACAAAATTTTATTTATTAAGGTTCACAAGTTCACACTGTTTTCCATTGTAACTTATACTATATTGGAATATTTTACAAAAAGCTAAAAAGAAAAAAAAAACATTGCAATGGATAATGTGCCGAGCAATTTGTTAATTTAGAATACATATAAAAAGAAACACTAGTGGAGAACGTAAAAAAATAACTGGCAAGAAAAAATAAATCAACTAAAATAGAAAAATAAATACAGCTACAACTTATGATTATTTATATGATCACAATAATTCTTAGCCAGATGTCACTTTGCTTTAACAATCATAAATAATTTAGAAGTTTCTATGTATCGTCATTTGCGGTCTAATTAATTACTATAATAGACCCGAAACCAGTCATTAAATAGAACGACTAGCCATGAATTAACAATTTGTCATGTATTATAAAATCACCCTGTACGCCACATAATCGAACAGCAGCTTAATTCGCAGCTTAAGCTGCAGTTTCCCGTTAACCCCATTTTTTGCATATCGATGTACGACTTCGAAAGATTGTAAGAAAATGTCACGTTTGCAATTCATCCCCGAATTAATAATTCTTTCTAACAAAATTTATATGTCAATAGTTATTGCGGTTTATTCCAACTTTCACGCTTACACAGTCATTCAAAATTTACGCAGATAAAATTAGTAACTAATCATAATCATTTTTGAATTAAGGTAGTTCAATGACGTTTTTGTTTGTAAGTACATACTATTACAAAAATAATAGTAAAATAAGGACAAAATGGCAATAGATACAAAGTAAAAAACTAACTAACATAAAGGATGGTATCCTTAGTACCATCCTTAGTACCTTAGTAGATGGTATGACTTAATATTTTCCTATTTAACTGAAGGGAAACCCCATCTGGCACTAAATTCGTCCGTTATATTTATTACTAGCGGTCCGCCCCAGCTTCGCACGGGTATAGATTATAGCCTATGTCACCCGGGGATAGTGTAGCTTCACAACAGTGGAAGAATTTTTCAAATCGGCTCAGTAGTTTCGGAGCCTATTCAATGCAAACAAACAAACAATCAAATCTTTCCTCTTTATAATATTAGTATAGATATCGCGAGTGTGCAAGGAGAGTAAGACACTGCAAACGTCTTTAAAAATTATCGTAGTAAGATCCTTCGGACGATTAAAAAACGGGATAATTATCTAAACTACAATAAACATAACAAGGCAAAACACATACATAGAAACTTCTATAACATATCACAGCAGAATCAACTGACCCTCCCTATTATATTACTGAAAGCAATAGCTAAACATAGCACGATCCCTACTCCTATTAAAAGTTGATTCGGTTCTAAAAGAACCTTATGTTTTTCCTCTTCAACGTCTCTGCTATCCTCTTCCAAGTCTTGATGAACGATTGACAGAGCCTTGGCAAGCTCAGCGTCAGACTTGGCGCTGGTTAGTGACGCGGCCACTACGAGCCGTTTTAGATCCCGCATTTGAGTATCCACTTTTTGTTGTTGATCGTGAATGTGTTCTAGAAAATATTAAGATGTTAGCACACTAGCTTTTGTCTGCAGCTTCGCTCGTGTTCACTCAGAGATAGTGCAGCATTCAATCGGCGATTTTTAGGTGGGTTTGTTACATTACATACTAGCTGCACCCCGCGTTTTCATTTTCACCCGCGTAGTGATGAAAATGGTGAGTCATCACCATCATAGTCATATGTGACTATGATGATGAAAAATAGCCTATGTCACTCTCTGGCTTTTAAATTATACCCATGCAAAAAATCAGTTCGATCCGTTGTTCCGTTGCAGCGTGAAAGAGGAGCAAACATCCATACATACAAACTTTCGCGTTTATAATATTAAGTAGGATGATGATAGTTCAGTTATTACACTAATATTATAAATGCGGAAGTTTGTGAGTCTGTCTGTATGTTAGTACGTTTGTTCCCCCTCAACTCCGTTATAGCTGAACGGATTTGGATGAAATTTGATTTAGGGGCAAAGGTTGTTTTTATCGAAAAATTAACTATTCTTGTAGAAAAGTGGAAGAAACCACGGCCGCTGCTAATTAAGATGGGTTCATCACCTTTTATGTATAGAGACAGAAATTACAAAGTTTTATGTTATTATTAGTGTACTACCGGCAGACATATTTTTGCCGGATAAATAAGAATGTGGACCGAAGGGCATACTATACTACATAACATATTGAGGTTATATTCCCATTACGATATTATTACTACGTAAGTACGTATAGAGAAGCTATTTTCAGCAAAGGTGAAACAATAATTAGTTGTCTAATCAGACAGTATGAGCATGCAGCACTGGAGCGCTTTTAAGGTATGGTTTTCTCGCTACCAAAAGGTCGAATGCGCCGTGATTTTCATGACGCTTACGTGTTTCGTTCAACTGAGTGGAGTGTGGCCGGCTGATTAGAACGAAACACAGCAGTGATATGTGGCGTCTTCTTTATACGTAGTAATAATAGCTCAATGGTTACTCCAGAGGTTGTGTTATGTGTGTGTGTGTGTGTGTGTGTGTGTGTGTGTGTCTGTTTTTTTTTGTAAATTGTTTTCTTGACTATGGAGACAGAGTTCTTCAGTCGTAATATGAAACATGTTTACATTGTTTTATAACGCCAAACAAGTCACTGTCATAGTCAAGCAAAGTAAGTCACGATCAATTCAAACTCATTCCCCTTACTGAGGCATGAGTTGTGGAGGCTTTACAAAAAGCTTCTATAGGGTTTTGGAAACAACATGAAAAAACATGTTTCACTTCGTTATATCACTTGGCCACACTCGAGCACGTTCACGAGCACTTAATAAATAATAATCCACCATTATTACACATAAACACTCGAAAATACACAAGTTTAAGAAAATAATACAACGAGCCGACATGTTTTTTCCACGTTGGCGCCAGAACTCCTCTGTGTATGGAAATGAGGACTATTATTCCACATTTTTCACCAATCAGTGAACATTATACTTACCAATCAGTGAAGACTGCTTGCTGACTAGATGGGTAATGTTTTCTTGCATCAATTTCAAGTTTTGTGCAAGTTGTTCCTGCGAAACGAGAGTAGATTTTAAAGTCACACTTACATATACATGGTTACGTATATAGACTATACCAGTACTAAGCCGAAAGGAGGTCATTGTATACTCATCATTATGAACAACTTTTACTGTAGGACCAGGGGGCTTAGTCCCAGATCTGATAGTTTTCGAAAACTTTTTTCGTTTACGTATTGTTCCATACATTTTAGTAAAGCGCCTCCGGCGTTAACGCGGAGGAACTAAAATCGGCGGTATAGATTGCTTCACTTTAATACGAAAAAAGTTTTCGAATACCTTTCAGTCCAGCAATGTATGGAACAAAACGTAAATGAAAAAAGTTTTCGAAAACTATCAAATCTGGGACTAAGCCCCCTGTTACTGTTTACTAGGTTACTGCAGTAACATACATACAAACGTCGATTTATTTCGATATAAGCTGAGACCTCTTGTTATCTGTCAAATATGTATAAATCATAACAAAAGGAGAATATAAAAGCTAGCATGACCGATATTCATGTTTTTACCTGTTTCTCGTGTTGTGCTCTCTTAGCAGCGAAAGAAAAAAAACGTAGTAGGTAATTAAAATCAAAATTACACATAGTTACAACACATATCGTCATGGTGATGCACAATAGTACTTTCTACTACAGGACAAGTAGAAAAACGGCCCACTACCAGTTACCACCCATACATTGTGGATTTTCATGACACTGATTTGAGCAGGGGTAAAACTTGTATTTGCGCTGACGACATATCGAATCTTACGCGAGTAATTCTCGTAAAATTAAACAAAAAATAAGACAATGTTATTGATTTGAAATTGTAATTTAGCACTCACTTGGTAAGCGAACTCGGTCTTCATGGCATCGTTGATATCAGCGCGGCTCGCGGTGCCACCGCCAGCGATCGTGTACAGAACGCTGGCACTTCTTGCCATCTGTTGTTCCATCATATCGCGGAATTCCGCCATTTTGAGGTGGTTGTTTATCGTCGAACCACCTATACCCAGCAGTGTACCTAAATAGAATAATTGTCACATTGAAATACTTTTTAAAAACAAAACTTGTATTATGTGCAAACAATAACTGCCTTGTATTTAAAAGCGCTCAAAGATACTTTAAAAAACTTCCAGCTTCATCATCAGACTCTCGTCACAAGAAAGTCTTCTTTATAAAACAAAAAATAACCCCAAAGTCACCGAATCTACCAGTTGTCCTAAACAAGTTCTAGTGCCCTTGTTCAGTCTCTATCATCAGTTTAGCTCGATGGTATCATAGTTATATAACTATGGAAAATATGATACCAGTTATATCAGTATCATAGTTATCAGATGACTTTAGATTCTATTGTCTACGGAACTACACATCACTGTAAAATTAAAGTTTGTTCTTTAAAATCTAATTGCACAGTTAAAAGTTAAACTTTGAAACAGATAAAAAATTCCGGAGGGCCGGAGAGTAACATGGGATAGATGTTTATCCTGAAAATAGGTACCGTTTCTGTATAATTGTCTACGCGGATGCAACCACGGGGCATAGCTAGTTAGATATTATTTTAGTTTTTTATATTTATATATTTTTTTTATTATAAAATAAGTATATATATATATATATATATATGTATACGGCTTGTAAGGAACGTAGTCTAAAGTGGAAAAACAGCTATCGTATTATGTATGTTAAAAAGAAACAAACGTAGTAATAGTAACCACGCCCTCATCCACATTTATTATGTGCCGTGTATCATTGTAGATGTTTTTTGCAAATTTAGGGGAAATTTTAAGAACATGGCAGCACCCGTATGTCAATGTCATAAAAACTAAACGTCAATTTGGATCGCGAAATCCATAGTCCAAATCACGTCAAAAGCGCCGAAGACGTCAACTGTGCGAATGAGAACCAACACGGTACAGAGATATTTTCTTCCTATGCGGTGTTTGTTTTCATTAGCGCTGTTGGCAACGTCGGCGGTTTTTGTATGATTTGGAACGCGTCCTTGGTTGAGTTTGTTTTGATCTTGTTTGACAGGTCAGCTGTTTTTGTTAGCGCCAGTAACAAAGAAATGAGCTGATAACAGCGCAATTTATTAATAAATATGACTTTATTTGACCCCAAATGCAATAACAGGTAAAGTACCTAGCGTCAGCACAGCAATTCCTTTATTGCTGTGTTAGGTTAGATTACTCAGTAATATTATGTTAAGTTAAACCCATGTACTACCAGTGGCCGTGTTTGTACAATTAAATCTATTACATAATAATGCCTTTCTAATTGGCTAACATATAATTTATGACATTCAAGAGGTACTTACTTAACTGTGCTAAATTGAAACGCCTGTGATTTTAAAGGAAAACAACGTAATGTACCTTACAACTGTTCTTTTCAGTGCAATAGTATTAATTTTAAATTCAGAACAGTTGGAATGTTTTGTGCTAAAACAAGTTGTGATATTGAGCAGGCATAATGTTAGAACTCCTTTGTCTAAAACTCTATGGCAGTTCAGCCCGAAACCTTGGCCTAAATGGAAAGAAAAAAGTGGATATCTGACAGCAAAAGGAGTACTACTTGAAGGTTACATGGGAGAGTATTTCGCATCTTGGCTAAATAAAGAAGGTATAATATCAGATGAATGTCCTTCGGAGGAAAATTTCTATGTTTATGCAAACACACAACAAAGAACTTTGGAGTCTGCAAAATCGTTTGTAAAGAATGGTTTTCCTAACTGCACCATAATAATACATCATGCAAACAAAACCGATCCAATTTTCAACCCTTTTGTACATAATGCATCGGCAACTTTCATCCAAAATGCCCTAGATACAATGAACAATCATATGAAAATGTTACACCTAAATGAATCCTACGAATTGTTAGAAAACATACTAGACTATACAAACTCTGAGAACTGTATAAAGAACAATCAATGCAATTTGGTCACAGATACCAACAGACCTTTTGTGAAAACGGGAACTAAACCTAATATAGTGGGTCCTTTGAAAATAAGCAAATCTGCCGTAGATTCTTTCTTGATGGAAAATTATGAGGGATTGGACACAAATAACGTAGCTTGGGGAGACTTGACAGATGACAAATGGCAAACCGTCATGGACCTGAGCCGAAGTTACCATGATATAATTTTTAACTCGTCATCCGTTGCCAAAGATTTGTCCGAACCGTTAATAAAGTATCTTAGCAAAATATTCCTGAATAAATCACCAAGAATAGCACTAATAATGGGACATGATGCCAATATTTATACAGTGCTGACCTCCATGGGATTTAAGCCGTATGATTTAGAAAATCAGTACGAAAAAGCTCCGGTTGGAGGTAAACTTGTTTTTCAAAAATGGGACAGCGGCGTTAAAGATTTTCTGAAAATAGATTACGTGTATCAAGGTACTGAACAAATGAGGGAAGGGGTAAGATTATCTTTGGAAAATCCTCCTAATTTTAAGACGTTAGAATTAAAAGGTTGTACGACAGATCAAAATGGTTTCTGTCTCTGGGAAGATTTTGTCAAGCTTTTGAATACTCTGTAAACATAAGGGACAGTCGTCTCACCCTCAGATCAGACAACAAAGGAGATATGGTAAGGTAGCGTGGTGGGTGCGAACGCATCTGGCCTAAATCATGCTTCATCATCATCATTTCAGCCATAGGACGTCCACTGCTGGACATAGGCCTCCCCCATTGATCTCAAACAGGGTCGGTTGAAAGCGGCCTGCATCCAGCCCAGGTCCAGGATCCAGGTCTCGAATGGAGACCACAGACTAGTAAGCGCAGCTTAGGACATCCACCCACGAGATAAACAGACAATCTAAAAGAGACCGCAGGGAAGCGCTGGAAGCAGGCCACTTCCGACTGGCCCTTTTAGAAAATGATGGGGGATGCCTATAAATTATAAATATATAATCAAACTAAAAATAAATTTGAAATTAAACAACATGGCTACCAGTACATAGGCTAATATTGAATTAGTTTTTAATTGAGTGTATTTTTGTTTTTTAGGTTTTATTTTTAGGTCATATAATTTCTATCTTGTTGTCGTACTTATAATATTATGTTCATTTCCATAAATTACGGACTAAATAATAATTCTTTCTATTACTTTTGTATCCTTGTTTTAATAGATATAACCAAAAAGTAAATTACACATTTTTTAACAAAAATTGCGTTACTTTATTTGAACCTTTTGTTAAAAAAAATACTTGGGCAGTTTACTGTTTATAGTAAGTAAGTAAGAACTAGATAGTAGTTTGAAGGTTTCATTGTATTTTTTAACCGACTTCAGGAGGAGGTTATCAATTCGACTGTTTTTTTTTGTATGTTAGTTACGCAATTACTCCGCCAATTTAGAATTGTTTTTTATGGTTCTTTTTTTGGTTGGTAGGTCATATCTCATAGGTGGTCCCATATACATTTTAACGACATTGATTCAGCGCTTTTTGAAAAATCTTCAAAACCATGACAATGAGCAACGAATTCAATGTACATTGTACAGTGCCACTAACTTAGCTGTTAAGGTGGGCAAAAAAGAACTACAGTTATTTCTTGGTGAATTTCATACTTTGTTTTCCACTAGCGACGCTGTCAACTGAACAGCAAACATAGAGGAACTGTTCCTAGAACAGAACTAGTAAAAAAACAAAGTGTCTCCATGGCGACCGAGCCCTGTTGTTTTTCGTTAAATTTTTCATGACCATGGATACTAAGTATTTCAGTCGTAATATTAAACAATTTTATATGGTATTCAAATAGCGTAAATATTTTCTACTTTTTGTTTCAGTTTGTAAATGTAAGTATAGTCATGAAGTAGGTTTTTTTTTTTTTACAAAAAATTATCTTTATATGATAGTGATGTTTGGGACAGTGTTAGTGAGAGCGCTGGTGGCCGAGTGGAAGCTTGTGTGCTTTACAATCTGACGGCACCCGGTTTGATCCTCAGTCTGCACCAATGACTTGTTTAGTACGCACTAAATTATTTGCAGTTTCGATGTCATTGCTCAACAACGGTGTAGGAAAACATCGCGAGGAATGTGGTATGTCCAAGAACCTCATAAGTTCAGACATGTGACATTCACCAACATGAACTGGGCCAGCATGGAGAACAAGGGCGGATCCAGTTTTGGTGCGAGGGGTCACATAGTCGTGGTCAAGTCACAAGAAGTTATAATTTAATTTTTATATTAATTAGTGGTCCACAAGGGGGTCATGACCCCCATGAACCCCCCCCCCTGGATCCACCCTTGATGGAGGATTAGGGCCCATTCTCTCTCAGTGAGAAGGCCCGTGTTCCTGCTGCCGATACTGATGTAATATAATAATCTCTCATTGGTAACAAATTATTCCGAAAACACTGTTATATACTATCATAGTTGTTCACTAAAGTTATATGATTATTTACGGGTTATTTACCGTGGGAAGGTACTAGGTACTGTGGGGGGGGGGGGGGGGGGGGGTTTGTATGCGGTTAATATCCCCTAAATAATCATATAACTTTAATATATTTCAATCTGAAGATATGATAGCCCAGTGGTAGGCACATTAAAATTCTAAATAGCACAGTGGGTTCCAATCCCAACAATGAGCTTGAGATACTCTGATGACGGAAAACATCATAAGGAAATCAAAGAGTGGTCGGGCACTAGGCTTACTAGCTTCCACCCTCATGTTGAAATTGGTGTGTTATGGCAACATCACTTGAGAGCCAATTCCCATTCCAGACTAAGCGTGTTTACCGTCTTCAACCATACCGTCACTAAAATCAGGTGAGCTGTGGGGAAGCGCATGCCTAGCCAGTCAGCGAAAAATAATAGTGTTGTCAATGATTTTGCTGTTTTAGATAATTTTGTTATTGATGGTATAGTAATTTTTTATTTTATTTATTGATAGAGATACGCCAACAGTGAACATATTACACATTCTTAAAAAATACAAAAAAAATTATACATACATAGATCTGATATGAACACCTTTTACAGGCGTATACAACATTCGCCAAAAAAGTGGTTAGACACTAAAAACTATATAATCTAATAACAAAATTATATGATATTCTTAATATTATTTGTCTCTAGTTAGAGACTTTACTATTTTGTTTTTAAAAACATATAAAGAATCATTAAATACATCCAGATCACTCAAGGAAACGTTAAATTCATTATAGGTGCGACATAATCTGTGTTTAGGGGAGGTAAGTGCCAGATTGGTTCTAGCAGCTCGCCGCCAACCTAGAATTCGAGAAATTCTGTGCCTAGGATAGTGGTATGGAACCTTTAGAGAGATTTCTTTTAAAATAGATGGACAGTCAATAAATGCTAGTAATATAGTTATAAGTTTTATTGTTTGTGATAATTTTGTTGTTAAGGATTATTAGATGGCTTGTTAATAAGTTTTGTGGTAGGTGATAGTTTTGCTGTTGTTGGTGGTTTTTTTTTGTTGTAGACGATAATTTTGGTCTTTTAGTTCTCTGTTTATTACTTCACTTACCATGTGATAATTTTACTGATAGTGGTGGTAAGATTTGTTATTGCAGAAATAATTTAGCAATTTTTTTTTTGTTTGTTTTTTACTTCACATACCAAATATAGAAGCGATGATGTACTAATTACTTGTTTCTTTATGCGCTCGCTTCCGCTTGTGTTCCAGCTTCACGGCGACCGACATGGTGGAAAACGGTTATTACTATTTACACTAACATTTTTCCAAATATTGTTGATTGTAACAGTTTATTAGGTGTATTATTAGGTTGACTATGATTTTGCTTTTGATGACAATGATTTTGTTGTTAGTGATAATTTTGTTTTACGTTATTAATACATTTATTGTTGGTAGTAAATTTTGTTGTCAGTGTAAGGGTAACTTTTATTGTAAGTGACAAGTTTTTGTCTATACTAATATTATAAAGAGGAAAATTTGGTTGTGTGTTTGTTTCTTTGCATCGAATAAGCTCCGAAACTACTGAACCGATTTGAAAAATTCTTTCACTGTTGGGAAGCTACGCTATTCCCGGATGACATAGGCTATAATCTATATCCGTGCGATGTTGGGGCAGACCGCCAGTTAACGATAATTTTATAGCTGCACTTACCAAATATAGATGCAACGATGTACCAATACTTGTTTCTCTCTGCGTGCGCTCGCTCCCGCTCATGTCCTAGTTTTACAGCGGCCGACATTGTCGCAAACAGTTCTCGCTCTTCTCGCTCTGCATCGGCAAATAAGGTTCGGAGAGCTCGCTCTTGAATTATAAGCTGTGGATAGAATGAGTAAGTTAGTATGTACTATGTTACTGATTTAAAACACAATATTATTAGCTTCCCTTATAACTATGTAAATAAATCTTCGAAGTTGATTTTGCCTACTTCTAATAGATTTTAAGGGTACGGTAGTTATAGGTGGTTATAGGGAAGACACACGGACGGACAGACGGGTGGACGGACGGACGGACAGACGGACGGACAGACAGACGGACGGACGGACGGACAGACAGACATCGTAGGCTTAGTAATAGGGTCCCGTTTTTACCCTTAGGGTATGGTACCCTAAAAAAAATAATGGATTCTGTTATCTTGTTGCTACTCATTCCATCTACCTATGAATTCTAGATAAGAAAATAAAATTTTCTTATCACTGATAACAACTTTCATTCTTCTGTCATGATTATACAAAAGTTGGAGAGATAAAAAAGAATCATCAAAAACAATTCTAAATTGGCGGAGTAATCGCGTAACAAACATACAAAAAAAAAAAAAAAACAATCGATTTGATAACCTCCTCTCGAAGTCGATTAAAAACTGATAATTGACAGGATTACATTCTGACTAAAAGGCATAAAACACATAATATCATGATCAGTCAAGCTGTTTATGCATTAAGAGGTCATATAGAAAATAAAAAAATGCATACATTATCATCATCAGCCTATTTAAAGTTAGTCCAGTTCGCTGGATGTAGGCATCTCCCAAAGAACGCCACATGGCACGATCTTCTGCTTTTCGCATCCACTTACCACCAGCAGCCTTTCGCAGGTCGTCACTCCACCTGGCTGCAGGGCGTCCTGCTCTATGTTTGCCGATACGCGGTCTCCACTCTAGAACACGTCTACCCCAGCAGTTGTCAGTTCTTCTACAGATATGGCCAGCCCATTGACACTTCAGCTTGCTAATCCTTTGAGCTATGTCGGTCACTTTAGTTCTCTATCGAGACTTTTGAACAACTTTATTTATTTATTTGACATTTTGAAAGACCACCATGACTCTATTGATATTTTTAATAAAAAACTATTGAAATTTAAAAATGATGTACGAAATATTGTTTTTACGGTCCATAATAAAAGTTAAGTTTATTTAATATTATTATTATTCACTTTATTTATTTTATATCTTAATTTTTAAGTTTTTTACATCAAATATATAATAAAAAATTACATAAAAAACCATAAAAAACTTAAAAACTAGGGTGCCACCGGCAGCGGGGCAGGGCCCAAGCTACCGGTGGTTAGGACTGCAGAGTGAGGAACCTCCTGACAATACGTGCCGTGTCAAGGATTACCGCCTTCTGCATCTGACCCTTGACCCAACCATCTAGCGAGAGCCTCTTAAGGTGTTGGTCGAGGCTCTTCGCTATAAGGCCGTTCACCGATACGGCTATCGGGACAATGATCGTCGAGTCAACATCCCACATGGCGGTAACCTCGTGAGCCAAGTCAAGGTACTTGCTGAGTTTGTCCTTCTCGGCCTTCACGAGGTTCTCGTCATGTGGGATGGTGATATCGACGAGCACTGCCCGGCGTTGGGATCGGTCGACCAACACGATATCAGGCTTATTGGCGACAATAGTCCTGTCCGTGATAATAGAGCGGTCCCAATAGAGCAAAGCACGACCATTTTCAAGAACTGGCGCTGGTGCGTACTTATAGTACGGCACCTCAGACTCGACAAGGCCGTATCGAAGGGCAAGTTGCTGGTGGATGATCCTGGCCACCTGGTTGTGCCTGTGCAAGTACTCGCCGTTAGCAAGATGCGAACAACCGGAAATTATATGTCGGAGAGACTCTCCAGGACGGTGGCATGCCCGACAGATGTCGACCGTACCGTCCTTCGTGACATATTTCCGATAGTTGTTCGTCTTGATAACTTCGTCCGCAATCGCACAGGCAAAACCCTCGGTTTCCCCAAAGAGGTCACCGAACCGTAACCAGTTCACCGACGAAAGCAGGTCCACATCGGGCCCTGTTAAGGCCCGATAGAACCGCCCGTGCAGCTCCTTGCCTTTCCATACGTCCCTGCGGTCTTCGATGCTCAGCACCGATGGTTTGCGCCAATTCTCGTTTGCCAAGGAGAGTGGCGTGAGGCCCCTGTCAACTGCCACAACATCACGATGCATCCCACTCTCGCTGTTACGGAAAAAATCCCTGAGACTGCACACTTCGCGGTTGTGTAGGTTCTTGGCATTTAAAAAGCCTCGACCCCCCCAGTTTAGCGGAATGTACAGTCTCATAACAGACGAGCGTGGGTGTAGCATGCGATGTGATGTGAGCAGTTGACGGACCCTCCTGTCCAGGGCGTCCAGCTCAGTTTGAGTCCACCTCAATATGCCAAAGGAGTATATCAATAAAGGCATCACCCAACCGTTGAAGGCACGCACCTTATTGCCGCCAGACAAAAGACTGTTAAGTACTTTTGTAAGGCGACAAAAGAAGCGTTCGACAAAAGGCTGTTGGTCTTCCTTTGAAATAAAAATAAAAAGTTTACAGCTTATTATCTCTCATTCCGAGGTAAAACTCCTAAATTGCCTGGACTAATTACAAAGTTGGTCCCCAATGTCCCCATTGTAAAAATCTTTAAATTGATGGGTGTTATGGTCTCTTTCAACTTAGTACCAGCCTTCCCGTGTAACCCTGTATAATTGCCTTGTACCTTATGCTCCTCAGTACACAGCTGCAAATATTTCTCGTCTCCTTTGGGAGTGTTCTGCATGTCGGCGTGTAGTTCTTTCAGACGGGCCTCGATACCGGCCAGTTGCCGTCCGACGTCACGTCGCTGCTCTTGAGCTGCCATGAATTTATCCTGAAAATTATTAGTACATAATTATTAAACTATAAAATATTATAACGAGGAAAGATTTAATTGTTTGTTTGTTTGTTTGCATTGAATAGGCTCCGAAACTACTGAACCGATTTGAAAAATTCTTTCACTGTTGGGAAGCTACACTATCCCTGGGTGACATAGACTATTTTTTTTTTTTAAATAGGGATCCTTACTAAATATCCAATAATGAAACCCAAGGTGTAAAAATTTAAGACTTACACCCGTGCGAAAGCCGGGGTGCGTTGCTAGTTAAACTATAAACAGTACAGGGTTTTTAAAGTGTCCAGGAGACACCCAGTATTTTTTTGTATCAGGGTAAATCCGATTAATTGAGAGGTAAGAAAAGTTCAAAAAAATAAAATTGTCAAAAATTAATTTGTAATAAGTAATACATTTTATTTGTTAATTTTTAATATTTTTGTCAATCATTGTAAAATTATTCTCACTCAAACTGTATGAAATGTAAATTGTTTTTTTTTTGTCATAATATTTTTTTCAGGGTTTGTCCAGGATTTTTTTAAATCTTATCAAATATCTGGGCTTTTTAAAGTGTTTGTTCGTCGTCGGCAATTTAAGGGATGGCAGTTCAAGGTATAGCGAAAACATATCATCCTAACTTACACAGATGTATGAAAGCTACTCTTAAAATGCATAAGTATAAATTTTGTCTATAATAGGTACATACATACATTTTAGACAGAGACAAATTTCATGTATTTTAAGTCCATAAATGAAGATGTTATGAAACTGAGTGACATCAAAAAGGATATAATGATTTTATAAGGCTTCCTTGTTGTACTATGGAACCCTAAAAATGTATGTGAACAAAACGAACATTCTAATACAAAAAATTAAAAAGATCTAGGATGTGATGACATCATTGGAATGTTTATAGGCTTGCTTGCGAAAATAGAACTAGGCATGAGTCTTGTAAACACACTTCTTTCCTACTTATTGACAGTTTTTGTGCATAATTACATGAAATAGAAGAACTGATGTATATTCAAGCTAAATTCAGTATCTGCATTACTGATTAGTCAAAAAGTAACAAACAAAAATAGAAAAACGCCTATACCTGTGCTTCTACGACGGTGTGCTGTATGGCCATGATTTCCTCAACTCCAGTGAACTTTTCGTATCTTGTGACCAGCTCTTGTACTTTAACCGAAATGGACCCACTTTTGAACTTCTGCGCGATCTCCGCGACCTTGGCTGCTGGAGCATACTTGGTTATGAACTGGTCGACCTTATCCCGACTGCTAACGTTTACTGAGGATAAATGAACCTTGTCTTTGAGTTTCTGTGCTAACTGCTGAAGCTGACGGAGTCGGTCTGCCATGTTCACATGTTAAAACTACAGTTTTTCTTAAATAAATTATTTAAATTGCATTTTCCAAAATGATATCATCCCTGACGAAATGGGATTTGATTTGACATGACATGACATTGACTTTTTGTTATTATAATATTTATAATTATTATAAATGTCAATGTCATTGAAAGCCGTCTAGCGTCAAGTAGCAAGAAGATTTTATTGACTTTAACCTATCATAGATGGCGTTGATCACAATTGCAATATGTTAGTGTTAACAAAGTATAAATTGTTTTTTTTTAGAGCTGATAATCTTAAAACGGCTGAACCGATTTAAATGAATCATAACTAAGAACACTCTCGATTAATCAAATCACCTTTCAAACAAACAAAAAACTAAATCAAAATCGGTGCGGCCGCTTGCGAGCTATGAATATACACAGATATACAGACATACACGTATGTATATTATTACAACGAAAATTTTTTTACGTCGGGGCGCGGGCCTTTATTTATTTTATTTTATTTTAATTTTTGGGGAAACTTACAGCCTAATAGTATATAAGTAAACAAAAGTAATTAGGTGACTAGGCCAATAACAAGTTCCCGCCTATGGTTGAAATCCATTGGTAGTATAGTCTATATGTACTACCAAAGATTATATACTAGAGTATTACGGAATAATGAACGGAATCTAACGAACTATGATCGGGTGTGTGAGTGAGAACTCTGTATTAACGTAGAGCGTCGTCTCGTGCTTTCATAATAAAGCGGAAACGTTTTGACGGCTATGGTATGGTCAAAAGTAAAAATGTTTTGCGCTCGGAACGCTATGTTCACGCAGCATTGTTATTTTGTGTAACGCTTATGGTAAGGCCCCTGTTGTCAAGCAGCTTTAGAAAGCTTTTGCGTTCAAGCCTCAGATGGCAGCATGAGTGTTTTAAATAACATTGCAAATATTTTCGCGTAATATTTTACATACCTACTCCTACTCTTTGCTTGCCTCTGGTATAATAATTATGTGTTCTGTGTTTGCTTGTCGCCGAGTTTCAGAATGGCAATGTCAAAAAGAAATGTTTTCCAATAATTATTATTTCACGGCTATTTGTGTTTAATTAAATTAAATTAATATTGAAAAGGTTGCGTACAAACACAGCCCTACCTCGAACAATATACTTATAAAATGATTCGACTATTTTGACTAAAATATTTAGAAGCATAAAAATTCCCTTCAAACCAAATCAAAATGCATCAGAGTGGACTCTTGCGAAAATTTTCAAGGCTTTACCTCGTCATTGCCCCCAGGCGAAGCTCGGTACCCAGCATGACAAGGCTCAGGGAGACCCCCTAGAATTTGATAAGAAAAAATACAAGACGGTGACGCACTGCATTTTTGACTTGGATGGAACTGTTTTGGGTACAATAATTACTTTGTTTTATAACGATAAATTAACAGATTTCTAAAAAGTAAAGGGAAGGAATACGTAAAAAAATATAGTAGGTACAACGAGCGTCAGTTTTTTTGTAGTTCGTTTGAATGTAACAATGAGTGGCAAGGCAAACAAGGGTCGTTCCCATCTGTCTTACTTCTCAAGGTGGGTGACGATCGTAAGTCGTGATACCACTACTGGGGCCTTACGGACAAAAGCTAATTGCGGCACCTAATCCGCTCAGTTGGAAAATCACGCGACCGCAAACCGTATTTGGGCGCGATAAGGTACACGTTCGCGTGATTTTCCAACTGAACGGATTAGGTGCCGCAATTAGCTGTTGTCCGTAAGGTCCCTGATACCTACGATACGAATATAATCATAAATGACGCATTTGCCACCGTTTTGCTGAAACTGAAACATTTGTTTTATTTGACTTAATTTTTTATTTTCAAATACTCAATTGATCTCTCAGTATTTTGCTACCAATAAAGCGACAGGCGCAGGTCAGTGTTTTTCAAATAAATGGGAGTTTTATGGTTTTACCCTTTTCGAATGGCATGTTATTGTACGTCCCGGTTGTTTATCTACTATTAAGCCATGTCAGTGGCCTTCTGATGCCCTGAAGAACTCTGAATAATAGAACTATCCATCCAGCCTGGGCGGTGCGAAGTTAAATTGATAAATAAAACATAACATTTCAGATTCAGAAGTAATGTATCACAAAATGGTGAGAAAGATATGCGACAAATATAACAAAGTTTATTCAAAAGACTTGCAGATAAGGGTAAGTTTTTCTGTATAATGGGCTTGCGTTTGACCGCCATATGCGCCACCTCACTTCGTTTCGATCCTCGGTCTTGCCAAGCAATAACTTAGGTAGGTAGTCCTATTTAGTACTTACCTACATAAATTATGTACAGTTGTTTGCCATTGCTCAAAAACGGTGAAGGAACACTTCGTGAAGAAACCGGTATGTCCAAGAACCTCAAGAAGTTCAAAGACATAGGTCAAAGTACGTATAGGAAATCTTTGACATTGGTATTATAGACATTCACCAACATGCAGTGGGCCAGCATGGTGTATTAGAATTTAGAGCCCATCCTCTCTCTTTGAGAGAAGGATGTGTTCATGTGATGTGTTCCAACAGTGGGAACATATATGATAGGCTGATAATGGTGTCTGACGTGCTTTCAGGAGTTCAGCACGACCGCGATGGAAGTCGAACGGAACTCAGAACTGAGGCCTTACGGAAAACAGCTAATTGCGGCACCTAATCCGCTCAGTTAGAAAATCACGCGAACGTGAACCTTATCGCGCTCAGATACGGTTTGCGGTCGCGTGATTTTCCAACTGAGCGGATTAGGTGCCGCAATTAGCTGTTGTCCGTAAGGCCCCTGAATGATGCAACGTCCTATTTTTTTTTCATGGTCGTTGATACAGTGTCCTTCAGTCGTAATATTACATAGTATTATTAAAGCGTCAGACAAGTCATAGTCTCAGTCAGAGTCAAGCAAAAAAAGTAGCGGTCAATTCAAACTCATGCCCCAGTAAAGTGGTGAAGGCTTCACAAGAGGCTTCTATGGAGTTTTGGAAACAACACAAAAAGACATGTTTCACCTCGTTATATCACTTTCCCACACTTGAGCACGTTCACGAGCACTTAATAAATAATATTCCACCATTATTACACATTAAAACTCGAAAATAGGTACACAAGTTTAGGAAAACATTACAAAGAGCCAAAGAATTCACTACTTAGTACATATATAGATCGATGCAACGAGCCGACATGTTTTTTTCACGTTGGCGCCAAAACTTTGGAGACTCCAGGGACTTTGGAGACAGACAGGTCACAGACAAAATAGGTGAACTCGCGTCGACTCGTTATAGTAAAATTATAAGTCGGTATCACTTGTCCGCTTTCGATGCTGCACTGCCACGAATAACTATTACTCAAGGAGAAGAATACCGACTGCATACAAAAAGGTTTTAGAGTGAAGCTAAAGAAATTTATTTACGCTCATCAAAAAGCCGAACAAATGATCAAAAATGACACTAGTGCCATCTGATTTTAATAATTATCAAGTTAATTGTCTGTTATTAAATCTTATAATAGGAAATTTATTGTTATTATTGTCTATTGGAAAGTGAGTAGGTTGTATTAGTTGCCAAATAATTTTGTATGTTAAATTTTTTATGTATTATATCTTGAATGTTGTTGTTTAAAGTTATTAATTAGGTTAATTATGTGTTTACTTTGCTTGTGCGCATGCCGTGTGTATTACGTTCGTGCGTGACGTCACCTGCCGGTGCCAACGGAAGACCAGCGCCGGTTGTTTATGACCGGCATCATGCTGAGTTGGGGCCGGTTTGTGACAAAAAAATATAATAAGTTCTTATTTAGTTTTATTTTTAATTTAATTTAATTTTTCCGTGTATATTGTGTTAAGGTATTTTTTTGCCACAAATAAATTATGTCTATGTCTATGTCTATGTAAAAGAAGAGGAACAAATATTAGCGCCATCCAGCGGCTGTCCGAGACATTATTTGCACAGTAAATCTTTATTGTGCACTGCAGTAAATCGTTCACCGGCAGATGTACGGCGTGACAGATCGCGAGATCTGCTTGACGGTGGTGAAAGAGCTAAAGTTGCCGATCTCAGCTGACGAGCTCGAGTTACAACTCACTGACCTCGCTGTCAAGATGCTGCCCAGCGCGCCGCTGCAGAAAGGTACGTAACTTTCAGCCGTTAGAAGTTCTTAGACCTAATCCAAGCAAGTTCATGGCTTTGCGGATGGGCATTTTCATCACCCTCACTGCGCGAGCCCGACTCGCATTAGGCCGGTTTTATTACATTTGCAAAATTGCAATTGCAAAAATACGTAAATAAATACGTTTGTTATATTATATGGGGACCTTTTGTTTTTAACCGACTTCGAGAGGAGGTTATCAATTCGACTGTATGTTGCTCTTTTTTTTTGTATGTTTGTTACGCGATTACTCCGCCAATTTAGAATTGTTTTTTACTTTTTGACTTTTTTTATTATTTCTTAGTTAATCCGCCGTAACAATAGATATTCTGTGAAAATTTCAACTGGTTATCTATTACGGTTCGAAAGATACAGCCGTTTGAAGGTAGCACGGACAGACGAACAGACGGACGGACGGACGGACGGACAGACGGACAGACAGACAGACATCGAAGGCTTAGTAATAGGGTCCTGTTTTTACCCTTTGGATACGGAACCTAAAAATCTAAGTTTTGAAAAGTAGAAGGCGCTGTCGCCTTCTCCAGGGCACCGGGTGTGCAAAAACTGGCACTGGTCTACAAAATAACCAGCAGTCGTGTCCAGGCGCAGAGCGTGTCCTGACGCATCTCCACGACCACAAGATCCTCATGGCTCTCGCGACCAACTCCACGGAGCAGGCGGTCAGGCTCCACGCGACTGCAAGACCGAAGCTGTTTGGCATGTTCCATCATAAGGTGACAATATATAGATAGAAACTCTTTATTCATCATCATCAACCAGAAGACGTCCACTGCTGAACATAGGCCTCCCCTTTAACCTCCACACTGAAAGACAGCCTGCCATCTGCATCCTGCAACTGGATGCCCGTGACTCTCACAATATCGTCGGTCTATCTAGTGGGAGGCCTACCTACGCTGCGTCTTCCGGTTCGTGGTCTCCACTCCAGAACCTTTCTTCCCTATCGGTTCTTTGAGCGACGTGGCCTGCCCATTGCCACTTCAACTTGCAAATTTTAAAAGCTATGTCGATAACTCTGGTTCTTCGGTGAATATCCATGTTCCGGATTCTATCGCGCAAATCTACGTTTGAGACAATGATGAAAAATTGGGATCTTTCTAGCTGCTGTTTTATTTTTGTTTTTTTTTAATTTATTTATTTGAAGGTGAGCGTGACCGATCCAGAGGTGGACCGAGGGAAACCCAACCCTGACATTTTTTTGGTAGCCGCGTCAAGGTTTCCAGAGAAACCGAAGCCGATACAGGCAAGTTTTTTTTCTTTCTTTTATGAAGTATTTATAATTATAATAAGTAGTCTGTATCTCCCGATTCGTGGTCTCCACTTCCAAACACGTCTACCCCAAAGGTTATCGGTTCTGCGGCAGATATGATCGGCGCACTGCCACTTCAGCTTGTTCAACTTAACCCATGCAACTCATTAATTTTTTAGTGCCTCGTGTTTGAAGATTCTTCGACCGGTGTGGAGGCTGCGAAAGAAGCTGGCATGCAGGTAAATACCTACCTAAAATATGTATAGACATCCATGTAGATCAGTGGTTCCCAATTAGTGCATGTAAGTTGCATCAAGGGGTACCCGACGCGCGGCAATCTTGTCTAAGATAATTTTATCAGTATCCCGGTACCAGTTTTATTTTTATTTATCATTCCTACAATAAAGACAGGAGCGGACTAAATTAATTTGCAGTCCGGTCCGTTGCAGAAGCATTTTGTCAGGACCAGTAAAGTATAACATTCTATGAAAGGCGTCACACCGTATGCAGTCCGTCTGCATCCAACGGACTGCATACAGCGTGTGGTGTTTCCGTCTTTCATAGAATTTCCTTTTTTACTGGTTCTCACAAACTGAGTCTGCACCGGACCGGACTGCAAATGGATTTGGTGTGCTTGAGACGAGCTCGAGGGGTACGCGAGTTTGCGGTCTTCCTTGAAGTGGTACGCAAGAAAATCTAATTGGGAACCACTGATGTAGATAGTTAATTGTTCCCCCCAGAAACAACATACAAAGGAACATAAAATTTAGATTTTTAAATTTAAGTATCTAAATTTTCTGCTTGCTCCATCTTCGACCACATCGTCGCTTACCAACCGGCGAGTTGAGGGTCAAACTCGCTACTTAACCGCGCTAAAAAAAATGGTGGCCTTATCGCTATAAGCGACCTCTTCCAGGCATCCTTACTACTACAACTAAGTTTAGTGCGTGTCGATAAATTCTACAATTATGATATCAATTCTCCCCAGGTGGTCATGATCCCGGATGTACGTTTAGACCGCGAGAAGACCCGGCATGCCACAATAGTAATCAGGTCCCTTATGGACTTCAAACCGGAGCTGTTCGGTCTACCGCCCTTCCCAGACTTACCCAAAGACAAGAAGAAGGTCACCAAGATCTTAGAAGACGACCCGCCCGATACAACTGCGGATGATGATAAAATAAAGGAAAATAAAAATAAGAGTTTACCACCGGCACCGGTTTGAGATAGCACGCCTGTATCGAAAACCGCAGCCTGGATACTGTCGCAACAGTTTTAGATCTAAAACCGTTATAATAGGTTACGCGGAAAGGGTGTACTACGCCCAAAGATAATGTAACCATTTGATCGCGCATGTAGTCAAAATTCCCTTTTGCAAAATGATGCCACGGAGGTCGTGCGCAACCTTGTGATTGGAGACTCGACGCTTATGATTGGAGAAGCTTAAGTCGTTCACTCAATAAAAAAAAACTGGTCCTAAGCTACCTGCGTACTTCGTTAATTTATGTTTTGTTGATTACAAATGTAAATGTTTTGTTATTTTTGTCAATTTTAGTTGTGACTTAATAAATATTGAACAATATTTCATCTACATTTTCAATTTTCAAGAATACTTATTCAACATTTGGTTCATATCAAACTGGGTAAATAACGACATAGTACGAATAGGCATGACGACTAATATTTTTTTATTACCTCTTAAAAAAGCTGATCTTAAATAGAGCACATCAACGAAAACAAAATTAAAATTAGTACAAAAATAAATAAGATATAAGCTTTTTAACTTCATGCTAGACAGAGAGCGCACTATACTGAGCCGTGACGTCACGCCTCAGGCGCGCCATACAAATGCTATACTAACACACGCTTTGCGAGAAAGGGATCCCCTCTCTATCCCCACCTAAAACTTTAAACGCTCATATCTCAGAGATTTATCAGCCAATTTAATTTATTTTTTCAGTATGTGTATTGTATTTAGTTATATTCCTCGCTAAGCCGGTTATTTGTAATAAATTAAACATGAGGACACATGCCTATTGGGTATTGTACGAACTGGAAACTAATCTTTATATTTTTATTATGTAAAGAAATATTAAGAAAAAAAACAAAATATTTGTTTTATAACCAAACCCATTTATTGTACAGTGACAAACTTATATAATTTTATTTTATACACAATATATATTAACTCTATTTTTGGGTATAATTATAAATACAATTTTTATGAATTTACAATATTTACAGAAAGCGCTTAAAAGTATAGCCTAGATGACAATAATAAGACATTAAAAATTAGCATTTTAAAATTATTATTTTTAGCGTACAATGGGATTGCCTGATAGAAACTTTTTACAAATGGCATCGCTAACCTTTTTAAAGTTATATTTTTTTTATATTTGGATAATGACAAATGTCAATGTCACTTTTGCGGTGTTGCCGCAATTTTGTCAATGACTAGTGATGGGCCAAGGAGACATATTCGGAGGGTTGGCCAGTCGAAAATCAATTTCATAAGTCATATCAAAGTCTCTACCACTTTACAAGGGCATGAGGACTGTGGCAAATGCTAATGATGTTACAATTTCACTCGCGACGTGCAAAGCCAAAATTCTCTCAGGAGAAAAAAAAAAGGTTTAAGCTATGCTATATATTTTGTCTAAAAATTATAACAAATTAAGTAGGCTATACCAATAAAGGGCAAGGCAAAAATGCATAACAGTAAAATACATAATATAATCACAAAATTATGTACATAATAACATAGAATCTGTTCAAAAATTTAGCAACTCTTTTGTATTTCTATCTATTCTAAAAGTAGATACCGTTTTTTTACAGTTTTTTACAACAGCTGTATTTGCTATATTTTTGCCAGATAGTTGGGTATGAAGAGTATTACAAAATATTTTAACTACAATAGGTTTGGCCGGTAGAAACTTGATACATATCGGAGTGGCATGGATTGTACAGCTTTTTAAAACGCTATTATTAGCTTTATTGTAACTAACAAACTATGTTAACAAAGAGGTTTGACAATATTTGGCAGACTCGTTTTTTTTTTTTTTCAAAATAATGTACAATGAAACTTTTGGCCATTGCAAACCATGCGTAGTATGAGTAGCAAGTGTCTACTACGCATCATCTGCAATGTTTTGCTTAGTGCAAGTGGCAGTGGAAGTACTACTAAGCACTTCCACTTGCAACTAAGCAAAACGTTGCAGACGATGCGTAGTAGGCACTTGCAACTTGTACTACGCATGGTCTGCAACGGCCTTTATATATTTGGATTGGAAAAAAATATAGACAAAGAAAAAAATTCAGAAAACACAATGTCCTAAAGTGTCACGTTATGGAGATAATTGAGAAATACTTACATAAAAAAGAAATATCTCTATTCTATCGGCCAACTATTTGTGGTATTCTTATAATTCAGTATTGCACAATTAGGTCGACTTGTGACGTCTACTTGGATATATGTCTATGCTACCGCCACTTTGAGAAATGCCAACCGCATTCTCAATACAAAATAACGAGTGCCACAGCTTAGAGCTGCCAGAATATCACCTCCGCTGATGCTACGTGGCTAACGTCGGAAAGGCGGCCGGTGCAATGCTGACAGCTCAGTGGTCTCATAAAAAAAAAGTTGCAGTGTGGTGCATTTGTTATTCTATAATTTTATTTAAAGATAGTGTGACCGGGCTACTAAAATTAAGTTATGTGCTCTCATGGCTTGTTTTCACACAACGTTGACACAGAAAAACTCGTTAAGTATGCCTTCTTTGTTTTATTTTGCTAGCCCATTGGTGTCACATAAGGATAAGCCGTCTATTAAAATAAAATAGTTATTTACAACACATTTGCTCAAAAAGTGCACTTACGAAGCTTGTATACATCGTTCGAAAGTTGAACATTACGGATCATACAACGGAGCGTGCGGAAATGAATTTGTCCGCACGCTCAGATGTATAGCACCGTGCGTGTGATTTACGGTATTTTTTTAATTTCCATCATAATTACATAAGAATTCCACAAAAGAGTTTCATATTACGAGAATAAATAAGCTGAATGATCAAACCTCCTTGGAAGCGCTTTTGCTCAATACGTTTGTCTCAGTTTAATACTAAAGAGCAAATGAGACGAAAGATGTAGTTATAATTTTCACCACGTGATAGTGGCGCTATTTGCATGTTCGCGCCATTTTCTTATTATATTATAGAAACTATTGTTGTGACTGATATTAAGTTATAAACAAAAATTGTTTCATTTGTAGCCTTTTTTTCTCGCAAATGTGTTGTAAAACGTTGTATGGCACACGTGCGGATTGGTTATTACAAACTCGTGACTATGGTAAGCCCTCGACTTCGTCTCGGGCTTACATTCGTCTACTCGTTTCTAATAACCAACTTTCCGCACTTGTATCATAAATAACTATTATGATACAAGTGCGGAAAGTTGGTTATTACAAATTTTTACATTTTCTCTTTAGTATTAAACTGAGACAAACGTATTGAGCAAAAGCGCTTCCAAGGAGGTTTGATCATTCAGCTTATTTATTCTCGTAATATGAAACTCTTTTGTGGAATTCTTATGTAATTATGATGGAAATTAAAAAAATACCGTAAATCACACGCACGGTGCTATACATCTGAGCGTGCGGACAAATTCATTTCCGCACGCTCCGTTGTATGAGCCGTAATGTTTAACTTTCGAACGATGTATACAGGCTTCGTAAGTGCACTTTTTGAGCAAATGTGTTGTAAAAAATATTTTATTTCAGTTAACATCATGCTCTCAATTATGTCAAACTACAGTAAGCGAATTATCATTTGAGTCGTCGAGCAATAAACGTCATACCTAAAATCCTGTAAGTGCGAGCGAGATAGATAGATAATGATAAATCACCCAACAACTCAGATGATAATAGGCTTACTAGTAGGGTTAAAAAGTTAAACGAAGGTATACCTTCAAGTTTGAGGATGTCAATCTGTGAAAAATTGTCGCCGAGTTGCCATTTGAACACATAAAAAATGTACAATATTACACTGAATATACAAAATATACAGTAACTTTGTTTACAATAGGCATGTGTCCTAATTTTTTTTACCTCCTAAAAAAGCTGATCAAAAATAGAGTCCATCAATGAAAACAAAATTAAAATTGGTAAATTGAAAATAAATTGTAAGTTACAGGTATTTTAATTTCATGCTAGAGGGAGCGCACTATAGCACGTTATGACATCAAGCCTTGCGCGCGCCATACAAATGCTATACCAACGCACATACCGGGAGAGGGACAGTGCATCCACATTCTATCCCCACCAAAAACTTTAAACGCTTATATCACAAATTGATCAGCCAATTCAAATTATTTTTTCATTATGTGTGATTGTATTCTTCGCTGAGCCTGTTACTGGTAATAAATTAAACAATAGGACACAGGTCTATTATGGAGTTTTGCTATCATACTATCGAGCAAACACTACTGAATGTTTATCATATTTTACACTGTCTTCAGTCTGGTCTTTAGGTACTTAACATCCACATATATAAATCCAATGCTATATACAAAAAAAACCATTTCAAACATTTCTTGCGCGTAATTTCAACCATGTTTTTTCCAGTTTCCGATATACTGAACTAGGCATAAGAAACAAGGTCGTGACGTGCAGAACACTGATTGGTCAAAATGACGTCTTTCACTAGAGATGTTTATTGTTTCTAACAGCTGATATAGCGCTTGGGGGCCATTAATTTTAATTACAATATGTCCCCTTGGCAGGTACCTATACAAACATGGCCGACGTAACGCGAGATTAGGGTACTTTGAGTCGCGTCCACTCTATAGAGCGTCCTTGCTTTATTCTCAGACAATAGATAATTATTTATGTCAACTGTCACACATTGCAATGGACATGGAAGCGACAAGGACAGATAATATGAAATGTTGATTACTCTATAACCGGGCGCACCTCTGTGTTTCTTAAAGATAATGGCAAATCATCTCGCATATTAATACGACCCAAATGACAACAATATAAGCACGGCAAACGCAACATTGCCAGTTACGTTTAGCAAATAAATACGTACTGATATAATTGACATATCAATAAAAACTCAGTTGTAATCAGAAGAAACAATCTAGCGGCCGCTGTTTTAAACTGTGTTTCGAGTTTGAGTTATATTACGTTTTTATCCCATACTACGGTTTTATCCATGTTACGGTTGTACCGTAAGGGCCGGCGGCCATTTTGGAGGCAGAGCAGGACGCCGCATTTGGTTGCGGCGGGTGACGTCACCGTACGACAGTGACGTTTTGTTTCTTTTTTTTCCTTTTGTGTCTGTTAAGGTCGTGGGCTGGCTACAGCTCAGGAATTTTCTTTGTTTTATTTTATCTTATGTGCTTTTAGTTCTGCAGTGTATTAAATTAAAATAATTACTGTGTGTCCGCCTTCCCCTAACTCACGGGTCACTACCCCCCCACACCTCCGACTCCCAAAAACGGGTTTCACGAATCGAACTTTTGTGTCAGCGGGGAAAGAAGATCCTGTTGAGCTTGACTCTAGTCTGGCATTGTAAGGAGAAACGAGAGGTAACGTCGCGCCTACCCGGTTCAAGCTAATGTTGAGGCAGCAACGCCCTCCCCCTATTAGCTCGCTAAAAAGGACAATCTGGATAAACACTCTTATGAGCTTGAGTGAACACAGGTGAGGTTTAGGGGTAGTACCCTAAACAGGTCCGGGGTCTTGTACCCAGTCCGCGCAACCTTCGGGTGGACCCTTGCAAAGCGCGCTGGCGAAACACCCAGTGGCTGGATCAGTACCCCACCACCGGGTATATACTTACTCGCTAAAAAGGAAAAGAATAATAAAAGTCCTGCTTCCGACCTCCCACAGGAGTCGGCTGTAGCGACTGTAAATCTGCCTCGGGACTCCGAAGCGGGTGCGTCACTCGGTGCAGTCGCAAGCGCGACGCAACCATTCGAGTGCCCATCATGTGGAAGATCTTTAACAACGAAAACTGGGCTGGGTGCGACGCTTCGCCGGGAGGAAAATTTATGAGAGCCAGTGGCGAAAAAGTTACTCTCGTCAGAGACGGAAACAGGAGTACGCTGTAGTACAGGAATTGCATAAAAATGTGGTGGGGTGCTACCACTACAGGGTTATACATTAGAGTTAAGGCGGAAGATGCAACTCATTCTACACTATTATCTTCTACTTCACAATAAAATTAACAACCCTTGTGTGGTGAGCGAGCTGCGTCTGCTGGCGCCATGCGACTACATGCGAGGCTGTGACGCCGAGCGCGGGCCGCGCCGCATGCGCCGCCTGCTGGAGCTGCCCCCGGGGCTGCACACTGTTCGCGCTTATAACGCGCCCACACCGAGATTCATACAACTTATGAATAGCATACTTTCTCAACAACCTGATCTGGATATATTTTTTGATAAGATGGGCAAATTCAGTTCTGTCGTCCTTGCCCATTTAAGCTGCAGCATGTAATGTTTTGGATTATCTGTTAGTTATATGCTTAATTTGTAATAAAGAATAAAGAATTATAGAAATCGCTACCAAGGACAAAGATAAAACTCAAGAGTCCAGAGTTAAAACTAAAAAGGGGGGAGAGGACCTGACTCCAGAACTAAACTCGCTTGCGAGAATGTCTCCTAGGAGTCAGCGTCTAACGACACGGAGGCTATGTGCGCGCGGCCCTCGCACCCGCCGCCGCTCGACGGTAGCGAGTGGCGGCGGGTGCGGGGTTCCGATCCTGTGTTACCTTCGAGTTGCACACACTCTTATGAGCTTGAATGAACACAGGTGAGGTTTAGGGGTGTAATACCCTAAACAGGTCCGTGGTCTCTGTACCAAGCCCGCGCAACCTTCGGGTGGACCCTCGCAAAGCGCGCGCGGCGAAACACCCATTGGCTGGGTCAGCACCCCACCACCGAGTATATATTTACTCGCTAAAAAGGACAAGAAAGAAAAGAGTCCTACTTCTGATCTCCCCCACAGGAGTCAGCTGTAGCGACTATAAATTTGCCTCGAAACTCCGAAGCGGGTGTGTCACTCGGTCCAGTCGCAAGCGCGACGCAAGCATTCGAGTGCAAGATCCTTCACAACGAAAACCGTGCTGGGTGCGACCCTTCGCCGGGAGGATGAGAGAGCCAGTGGCGATTGTACAAAAAGTGTCGTAGCTGCTTGCGAAATAATCGACGGTTAGCACAAGTGTCTCAGGCACGGACTGCAGGACCTGGAATCCTAATAGAAGCCGGTTTTGGGGGCCGTGTCGGTCCTATGGCCCTTGGTCCTATAGTCTGCCACTAGCCAGAATGCTCGCAGTTTCGGTCCGTATAACCGCAAGGTTGGAAAGACCATGGGAGTAGGAGGTCAATTTGCATCGATGCGCGGTGAACTAAGATTGTTTTTAGTGCGGAAATTATTTTATAATAGACTAGCGACCCGCCCCCCTGGCTTCGCACGGGTGTGATTTACATGCGAAGTTGGGGCGGATCGCTAGTTATATATATAAACCTTCCTTGAAAATGTATCTAACTGATGGTGATAACCGCATCAAAATCGTGGTTTAGGAGTTAGCGGCCATACAGACAGACAGACAGACGCGGAAAGCGACTTCAATTTATACTATGTAGAGACTAGCGACCTGACCGCACGTAAATTACACCCGTGCGAAGCCGGAGCGGGTCGCTAGTTATATATATAAACCTTCCGTTAAAAATTATCTAACTGATGATAAAAGCCGCATCAAAATCCGTTGCGTGGTTTAGGAGGAGTTAGCGGCCATACAGACAGACAGACAGACAGACGCGGATAGTGACTTTAATTTATACTATGTTCACTACATTGGATAATGTAAAGAACCGATGTTCTCTATTTTAGGAATATTTTTGGTTTTTGTGCGTATACAGAGGCATTTTCAGGGGTTCCGTACCTCAAAAGGAAAAAACGGAACCCTTATAGGATCACTTCGTTGTCCGTCTGTCAAGACCCTTTTTCTTAAGAACGCGTAAAGGTATCAAGTTGAAATTTATACTAAATACTTGGGTCTACGGATTCTTTCGGCTGTAAAAAAATAAGATCAAAGATATGAACGTTTATGTCGCATATTTTGCGATTTCACAGGGAAATCAAAACCTATAGGGTACTTCCCGTTGACCTAGAATCATTAATTTTGGCAAGAGGCAAGGTCTTACAGCACATATAAAGGGATAAATCTGAAAGTTGTTAATTTGAAGTTATATCATAAAAATTATTGTTTTACAATTACAAACTTAAGTTTGTCTTTCAATATTTGAACTTCAGTTATTTATTTATTTTGGACTCGCGCTCTGAGGGTTCCGTCCAACGGAATCCTCAGAGCACGAGTCCTACTCGTACTTGTCCGGTTTTTTTTATAATATGCTTTTGTGTACCGTCACTTGTCGTATCGTATCTGTTGGAGTTGCAGGAGCGTGAGGCGTTAACATTATGGATACCCAGCTTTATGATTTAATTCCCGGTCAGGAGCTAATCTCCATGTTATTAATATCACTAATTTCAAGATCGTGAATTTTCTTCGCGAGTGCTTCATCTTGAATGATTAAATTCGATGAGATATTGCCATTATCTTCATTAAAACTGTTATTATTGAACTCTAATTTACTGTTACCTTCTCTTTCAGTGGAAATAACCTTTCTTGATTCTTCAACACTTTCTTCATTTTGTGATCCAAGTTCTTTAATTGTCAGGTCTTTCTCTTCTGTGTTACTTCTTGATTGTTTTTCACAATTTAAAGTATCGTTCTTTTCTTCATGTGGGTCGACTGTTTCGTTGTTCATATTAACTCCTTCAGCTGTTTTGCTATCTAAAGTTTTTTCTTCCTCTTTTTGTCTCTCTTCTTCTCTTTTTTTTGCCTCCTCTTCCTTCAGCTTCTTCTCGGCAAGTTCCTTCCGCTTCAGTTGGTTCCACCACGGCATGAACCGCTGGAACATGACAACGCGCCTGTGTTGAGGCTTCAGCACCCATGATAAAGCCATTTCCATGTCTGCGATCCTGGAAAAATATAATAAAATATTGATAATGTTTTCTTTTCGAAATACAATTATAATTATACAACGTGTAACAAAAAGGTGTAGTAATACTGAAGGGACTGGATATCAAATCTAAAATCGCGAAGGAAACAAACTACTATTCCATAAAGTCGAGTCGACAGTCAGACTGTTTTCTATGGACATCAGATTTCTATTTCGCGAGTTCGGCCTCTTATTAAAAAGTTGTTCATAATGATGAGTACATAGACATAGACACCCTTCAATATTACCACACCTTTTTGTCACACGTTGTATATTGGTTGGGAAGTAAATGGCCGATAATTGAAAAACTCGAAATGTTAACCTAATTTGGTAAATTTTGAAGGTTTTCTTGGCAAAGCTAACGCATTTTTTTAGAGTGAGAGTTAGAGGATGGGCCCTTACACACTATAATGGCCCAGTGCATGTTGGTGAATGTCTTATACATGTCTAGGAACCTTCGAAGTTTTTGGACATACACCGGTGTATGATTTTATGATTTGACTAGCTGCGCCCCGCGGTTTCACCCGCGTAGTGATGAAAAATGGTGGTGATGATGATGATGATGATGAAAAGTACACATTAGAGATTTATTAAGTAGACATATTTTTGAATTTGATTTTTAAGTTTATTAGTGACTAGCAACGCACCCCGGCTTCGCACGGGTGTAAGTCTTATTTTTTTTACACCTTGGGTTACATTATTGGAGTTTTAGTAAGATACCAATATTTTTTTTTTTAATATAATATCGCCCAGGGATAGTTTAGCTTCCCAACAGTGAAAGAATTTTTCAAATCGGTTAAGTAGTTTCGGAGCCTATGCAATGCAAACAAACAAACAAACAATCAAATCTTTCCTCTTTATAATATTAGTACAGACAATATTGATCTCTGAAATTAGGCCTCGGTGGCCTGTCTCTTTGCCAGACGGAGAGCACCGGGTACCACCCTCCTAGTAAGCAAAGGCAGGTAGGCAGTAAATAATAAATAAATAAATAAATAAATATTTGGGACATTTTTGCACACACGGTCATCTGACCCCAAACTAAGCAAAGCTTGTGATATGGCTGCCAGAGACTGATATACATACATATATAGTTTTAAATACATACTTAAATAGATAGGTAGGTAGGTAGGTAGGCAACTCTCCCGGGAAATGTTATTTATTGTGCGAACTGCTAGTCTTTGGAATGCGCTGTCTGAATGGGTGTTCCCCGATAGTTACAATCTGGGTGTCTTCAAATCACGAGGAAATCGGTTTCTTCTAGGCAAGCGTGCTCCATCGTAGACCGCATCATCGCTTAACATCAGGCGAGTTGGCCGTCAAACGCAAGCCTATCCACACATTTATTCCACATTTACATTCCTTTCCTTTACAACGACGTGGGCCACAGCAATCGGAGGCCAACCAACCTACCAATAGGAGGCGAGGCGAGACGGAATGAAGCGATCCTATTGGTTCATTTTTCTCACGTAGCCTTCCTAAGTCTTCCTACGAAGTCGTCAGAACACTCACCGTTTCTTGAACCGTTCTCGGTCTACAGCGTACCGTTCCCAGTGGCCTGCCCTCGCTTGTCGGGCAGCGAACGCCCACACGCGCATGACGCGTACCTTCGGCGGATCGCTGGAGAAATGGACCTGGAAACATTAAAAGAATGCTTTATTGTGGCTGCCGTCAACTTGTAATACTTGCAGTCATATCTTTTTTTTTTTTTTTTTTTATATTGACTTGTACTGTTGGCCTTTTGGCCTCTACAGCTTGACCGGACTAGTTAGCGAACGCAGAGTGCATTCGAACGCAGAGTGCATTCGAACGCAGAGTGCATTCGAACGCAGAGTGCATTCGAACGCAGAGTGCATTCGAACGCAGAGTGCATTCGAACGCAGAGTGCGTTCGTCTTGCCGTCAACTTGTCCGCCTTGAATGTATTTATAACCGACTTCAAAAAAGGAAGGGGTTCTCGTTTCGTTTTTATAAAAAACTAGCTGACCTGACAGACGTTGTCCTGTCTTAGAACTGTCAAACACGCAAAGTCAAAATTGTAAATCTTATTTTTTTACACCTTGGGTTACATTATTGGAGTTTTAGTAAGGATCCCTGTGTAAAAAAAATAATAATATAGCCTATGTTAACCGGGGATAGTGTAGCTTCCCAACAGTGAAGGAATTTTTCAAATCGGTTCTGTAGTTTCGGAGCCTATTCAATGCAAACAAACAAACAATCAAATCTTTCCTCTTTATAATATTAGTATAGAAAATACCTAAGTTTTTTTTTTTACTGAAAAGATATATATACTTTCCGATTGGTCTCATAGAAATTACAACAAAATCGGTATATAGGCTTTAAAAAAAACCCCTGAAAATGTTGTTACGTGGATGACAATAATGGTCATCTAAGTAACCGTAATTGATAACTTTGTGTATTTGCACGCCGCACATGGCAAAGGCGTGAGATACGAGATTTCAATTTGTACGACCGTGTATGTGTATGTACTACTAGACGCGCCCCACGGTTTCACCCGCGTGGTGATGAAAAATGGTGATGATGATGATGATAATGATGAAAAGTAGCCTATGGCACTCTCCAGCTATTGAACTATACCTATGCTAAATATCAGCTCGATCCGTTGCTCTGTTGCTGCGTGAAAGAGGAACAAACAAACCAACAAACTTTTCGCATTTATAATATTAGTATGATTGTGTACCTACTATCAAGGAAGATAGACTAAGAGGAAAGACAATAGCGGAACATTAGAGCGTAGCTCGGAAATTAGCCTAAAAACGGTATGAACTCAGATGGCGCCGTAATATGAGCGTGCTATAGGTTGTCTCGAACTTCCGTTAGCGCTGCATTCAGATAACTGATTTTTTGAACAAAAATAACTAATTATAAATTGTAAATAGGTATAGAATTCGGTTTCAGATGTACTTCTACTGTTGTGGTCTACTGCTTTATCATGAAAATAAGTAAGTTTAATACATCGACAGTTAGAAGTCGATAAAGAAGCAATCTCTATGACAAATTAAACGTGCTACGAAAATTCCGGACCCTGTTAATCACAGTTCCAGAAACAAAACAGAAATACGAGCGAATCTCAGCAGATCGGCACGCAAAACCAAACTATCCCAGCCTTGTCCATGAGCCGTGACGTCACGCGTGACGTACTTAGCAACTGTCGACTATTCTGTGGACAATCGTCATGTTTACTGGAAGCTAATGAGTCAGTCAACAGACACATTTTGAGATATGACGACATCACATGGACAAACTAAGCAGCTCACAGAAAAGAGAAGTAGAAGTAGAACGGAAATGAGAAGGAAATTCTGTCGCCAGCTTCGATCAAGAATGTACTTTCTTGATCGATAGTCGCCAGGCATTATGAGTGAACCTTGATTGAACATTCTTATTTATGTCAACGCGTCGAACTCCGCATCCAAAGAACTTGGACCTTACCTTTTTGGGTTAGGTCTCAAAGTTATTTGTCCGCATCACAGTTGCTAACTGATTTCGAATGACTGACGTTTCGTTTATGGGTGCAACTGGCTACAGCCTACAACAAATTTCTTACTAAAAGGCATTGACAGCCGTTCTAATTTAAACCAATCTTGTAATTAAATTTTCATAATTTTCAGTATCCTTTTACTTATAAAAGCTAAAGAACCTTTGTCTGTCTGTCTGGATGTTTTCTGTGAAACAGCTACTACGTAGAAAGTCTTTGACCGACATGGATTCAAAGAAGTGATGGTTGTTCACCTAATGGTAAGCGCCACGCTTGCCCACAAAAGTTCACTGCCACACATAATTTAGAACTTCAACAGTACAAAACCCCATGCGGTAATGCACTGCGCGCGTCATCCTGATATATTAGAAGTTAAATCACTTCAAGGCCAGAGTGAATAGAAGTCTGCGTCCTTCATCTTCGACCACATCGCTGCTTACCAACAGGCGAGTTGGTGATCAAAAGGACTAAATTTTTAAGTAACATGTTAACGGCCTCATATACCAAATTTGACGGTTTTAAATCAATTTTATTCAGTTAAATTACAATATTTGAGCTGGAAAAAAATACATGTCACAGATACATCTGTGTTTCGAGTTTATGATTTGGTTCAAAACACGATAGAATAAACTTACCTCGATCAAAAAAAAACTAAAACAAAGCCGAGTTAGTTTTTTTTTTTCGTTTTATGCTCTAATGAAAGCTCGTAACAACCTGGAAATTGCATGTACTGAAAGGCAATTTTATTCAAAAAAAAAATTTATTGGATAGATTTTTTATAGTGAATAGTTTCGTTTTTTAGTGGAATTAAAAGCGTAAAAAGGTCGCGAGAATTTGCGCGCGCCGCGTTCAGTACCGCGCCAGGCGTCATCGAGGTCGGACCTATGTTCGTTTTTGTCGTTGCAATCCCCCCGTGGGCGTCCTGACTCTTGCTTGGCAAAATACATCGTCGCTATAACATGGCGGGGGCTGAGGGAGCGTTTTGTTGCCTACGCGACTCGGATAACTGGCCGTTAACATGTAAGATACGTGATAGTGATCATGTCAACATACCTAATTGACCTTGTCAGAAGCAAGGAAATTCCAAAGACAACGATCTTATTTGTGAGGCCAACCTTGCCGTAGGTCGGCTGAGTGATGTGTACAAATAATGACTATTGGGCAACTGGTTATAACGTCACCCATGACAGACAAACATTGATAGCCCGTTGGTCCAGTTGGTAGTGAAGTTGGTAGGGCGTGGGTTCGATTCCCACCTAGGACCAACATTTATGTGGTGAACATTTGTGTTTGTTCTATCATCATCATCAGCCTGTAAACGTCCACTGCTGAACAAAGGCCTCCCTCGTAGAGGGGTGTTGCCATAATCCCCACGCTTGGCAGGCGGCTTGGGGATCGCAGTACGTTCACCGTGTACTAATAGGACGCTACTGCCCATCCTCCGGTGGTTCTGGTCGCAGTTTTAGGACATACCCGGGTCTGTTCTATATCTGGTTGTTAATATCTATTTAAATATGTATTTAAATGTATATCAGTCTCTGGCAGCCATATCACAAGCTTTGCTTAGTTTGGGGTCAGATGACCGTGTGTGAAAAAATGTCCCGTTTTTATTTTTATTTTTATTTAAAGGTCGAGTGAGTTTCATACTCCATTGTTGCTATAATTCAGCAATTCTCAATCTTTTTAGGGTTCGGTATCCAAAGGGTGAAAACGGGACCCTATTGCTAAGCCTACGCTGTCTGTCTGTCTATCCGTCTTATCATTACGGCCGTTACCATTTAACGGCTGTATCTTTGGAACCGTAATAAGTAGCCAAGCAAATTGAAATTTCGAACAAACATTGTTTTAACACCAATTTGTCCCAGTCTACTGTGGCCTCCCTTAGACCTCACTTCGCTCGGTCAACTATCTGTAGTTATACTTTAGCCTGGAACTATAATCATGCCAAGTTTGACGCTTGTACTCATTACCGTTTTTAGGGTTCCGTACCCATAGCGTAAAAACGGGACCCTATTACTAAGCCTACGATGTCTGTCTGTTCGCCTGTCCTACCTATTAACGACTGTATCTTTCGAAACGTAATAGACAGCCAGTTGAAATTTTCAAAGAATATGTAATGTTACGGTGGATTAACTAAGAAATACTAAAAAAACCGGACAAGTACGAGTAGGACTCGCGCTCTGAGCGTTCCGTTGGATGAAACCCTCAGAGCGCGAGTCCAAACAAAAAAAAACAAACTTAAGTTTGTAGTTGACAATAAGGTTCTTTCATACATAACAACTACAAAACGTAAGTTTGTAATTGTTTTTTTTTTAATATGATTTAACGCCTAATCTACAACTTTCGAATTTATTCTTTTATATGTGCTGTAAGATCTTGCCTCTTGCCAAATTTAATGATTCTAATTTCTAGGTCAACGGGAAGTACCCTATAGGTTTTGATTCCCCTGTGTAATCGCAAAATATGCGACATAAACGTTCATATCTTTTGATTGCGTTGACTTACAACTTTTATTTTTTCACAGCCAAAAGAAACCGTCTAGACCCAAGTATCTCTACATAGCATAAATTAAAGTCACTATCCGCGTCTGTCTGTCTGTCTGTATGGCCGCTAACTCCTCCTAAACCACGCAACGGATTTTGATGCGGCTTTCACCATTAGTTAGATACATTTTCACGGAAGGTTTAAGTTGGAAATAAAATAAATAAATAAATAAAATAAATATATATAACTAGAGACCCGCCCCGGCTTCTCACGGGTGTAGTTTACGTGCGAAGCCGGGTCGGGTCGCTAGTTTAGTATAAATTTCAACTTGATACCTTTACGCATTCTTGAGAAAAAGGGTTCTTGACAGACGGACAGACGGGCAACCAAGTGATTCTACAAGGGTTCCGTTTTTCCTTTTGAGGTACGGAACCCTAAAAAGTCAGTCGGAAAATCACGCGACCTGTATCTGGGCGCGTGCGCGTGATTTTCCAACTAAGCGGATTTAACTTTAGTTTGATACCGCGTTAGCAGTTGAACTTGAACAGGTTAATTTAAGACTCTAAATACGTAAACGTGATTTAAGTCACGTATAACAGTAGCCAGACTAATAAACTTAAGTTATCATTATCGACGTGAAGCAATAATATTAATACATTGCCCTATCAATTATTAAGAAAAGTCATTGTCCGGTGATTGAGCACATTTCAAGACTGCCGATTACAAAATGCATGCGTCCTAATAAGTTGTTTTTCCCTCGTACTTCCTTTCCAGTCGGTTTTTACTTTCCCCATTTGCTTGATTGATTAAAAGTTTTTTTTCCCGGCTGCGCGAGGAGGGTTATGTTTTTCAAGTGTATTGATGATGGTTTGGCACGGCCTACAGTCTAAACGCACAAAGAGGCCGCATCGCTCGAAGAACCGATAACCAATGGGGAAGAAAGGTTCTTGAGTGGAGACCACGAACCGGTAGACGCAGCGTAGGTAGGCCTCCCGCTAAATGGACCGACGACATTGTGAGAGTTGCGGGCATCCAGTGGATGCAAAAGGCAGGCTGTCGTTCAGTGTGGAGCTTAAAGGGGGAGGCCTATGTTCGGCAGTGGACGTCTTCTGGCTGATGATGATGATGATGGTGACAGCCTAAACGGCTTAATAATCGATCTATTATGTACTACGGATTAATGGATTTCGACATGTGAAGTGTCATTTGAATCGTTTTAATAGTAGGGTTTGGGTACGGAACTCTAATAAACCGGCCAAGTGCGAATCGGGCTCGCGCACTGAGGGTTCCGAACCACCACAAATCGAAATCAATAACGAAATTACCAGTTATAACTTGGTAATGAACAGAAACTTGTCATCGACTCGCACTTGGCCATTTTTTATTAATTGTTGTTTTTGTTTGTTGTTGTTGTTGAGTGTGTACTATAATCATGTTAAGTTTGACGCTTGTATTACCGTTTTTAGATAAGAGCTAATACAAAAATAAGTTTTAAAAAAATACGTTGGTTGTTTATGGGGACCTCCTTCGTTTTTACTTTTAACTTTTTTATTATTAGTTAGTCAATCCGCCGTAACATTACATATTCTGTGAAAATTTCAAATGGCTATATAATAAGGTTTGAAAGATACAGCCGTTAATAGGTAGGACAGACAGACAGACAGGCAGACATCATAGGCTTAATAGGGTCCCGTTTTTATCCTTTTGCTACGGAACCATAAAAAAGAAAAGTACCTATCGGCGACCTTTATCAGTTCCTACATCGACAGCCACTTGTGGTTGCAATTGTCACTATCTGACCGCAGCACATGATGCAACTTGTGGATATATTGATTGCATTGTTCATGTTGGTAAATAGTGGCGTCTATTCTGTCATACCACTCACTAAACTAAACCAATCTGACAGGACTAAAATGATCTGCCTCTCTTTTCATTTTAATAGGTGAAAGAAGGATGGCAACAATTTTAGAGCTGTCAAATTTAGTTTAGTTTAGAGTGTATCAGAATCGATGTCAATCTATACTAATATTATAAAGAGGAAAGATTTGTATGTAAGTATGTTTATAACGAATTGGCTCAAAAAGTACTGAACCGAATTGAAAAATTCTTTCACTGTTGGGAAGCTACACTATCCCCGGGTGACATATGCTATAATCTATACCCGTGCGAAGCTGGGGCGGACCGCTAGTGTCACATAAATAAGGACAAAAATATCAAAACATAAATAGAATAACTATCATTTTAACGCTTTTTAACCAACTTCGAAAAAGGAGGAATTCAATCAATCAATTAATTAATTCTCAATTCTATCCGGTTTTTAGGGTTCCGTACGCAAAGGGTAAAAACGGGACCCTATAACTAAGCCTACGCTGTCTGTCCGTCCGTCCATCCATCCGTCCGTCCGTCCTTCCCCTTCCTTTTTTGAAGTCGGTTAAAAAGAGTATATTATATGCAGATTAATGGAAATAGTATTAAGGCGAAGTTTTTCCACTTTTAAGCAACGCTTATTACTACAGATGACCATAATCCTTGGTTTATTGTATTAAAGACGCATTTAGCAGAGCAAAATCATAGCGCGTAAACACAGTCGTGCGTTTCGCTACTTCTATTTTTGGGGTTTTTCTCATATTTTTCGAAAAGTATAGCTGTAATGTAAAATGTACCTCACCGGTTTCCTTCATATCTTCATATGAAATCTATATATCGAGATATCGCAGACATAATTTATTAAATAGGTAATTGAATGAATCCAAAAAACAGGAGTAAAAGCGCAAATCAGTGCTACTTTCATATATTTTTTCTATCGAGCGAAATGTGCTTAATCGTGTTTCGGTCTCATGGGTTTCCTAGATAAAACATTCAATTTTATTATGACACCATTTTTTTAAATTTTAATCTAACCATGGAGGTATGCACACTTAAATTTGAATGACCATAATTGCTAAAGGTCGGGAAAGAGCGCCTTAAACTCACAGAAAAGCATTTTAGAACACATTTCGTCTAAGTTGCGTTCATTTTCGGTAAAAATGCACGAGTCGGTCGTTATCTTTGTATTGCGTAGTTGCCTTATCGATATGTTTAGAAATCGACGGGTACCTACCTACCTAATTGATATTTCACACTTATCGAAACACGACTGGGGCGGGGCTATTTTTCATCAAGATAAAAATTGGACATTGTGGCCTTGATATTTCATTTGAAACAAGCAACAAGCTATTTAACAGCCTTCGAATAAGGAGGAAGGTTCTCAAATTGGCCCGTTTTTTTTGGGTTCCGTACCCAAAGGGTAACGGGACCCTATTACTAAGCCTACGATGTCTGTCTGTCTACGGCTGTATCTTTCGAACCGTAATAGATAGCCAGTTGAAATTTTCACAGAATATGTAATGTTACGGCGGATTAAGACATAATAAATAAACCGGCCAAGTGAGAGTCGGGCTCGCGCACTGAGGGTTCCGTACCACCACTGTACCTGTTTAACATTAGTGCTAATACAAAAATACGTTAAAAACAAAAAAATACAACAAAAAAAAGAAACATACAGTCGAATTGATAACCTCCTCCTTTTCGAAGTCGGTTAAAAATACGTTTAAGTCAAAGGGGGTTGCTGTCGCTACCAAGGAGATTCCTTCAAGGAAGTTTATAACGCGAGTGAAACCACGAGGCAGAGCTAGATTGTTATATCCTTACTATCCTTACTAATATTATAAAAACGAAAGTAACTCTGTCTCTCTGTCTGGATGTTTGTTCGCTTTTCACGACTAAACCGCTAAGCCGATCTTAACGAATGTTGGCAGGATGATATTGTACATCATATGGACGGACATAGAGTACTTATTCTCCCAGAAAATGTGGGAAAACTGGAAAATCGCGTTTGTTATAAAATAATGCCCAAATAATTGTCACCGACACCTTCTAGGGAAATATTGGACTTACTTTTAACCCCCGACGCGAAGTTTAACGTGTTTATGTGTGTGTGTATGTGTGTGTGTGTGTGTGTGTGTGTGGGATCGTAGCTCTTAAACAGCTGAGCCGATTGACGTGTTTCCATAATAAGACTTATCTCCACTAAAGTTGCCTTTGTATTGTTTTCCACATTTTCCAAGTGTCAATGAGCATTGTTTGTGTTACAAATGTTTGCACAACAAACAAGGTTATTTCACTACGCGGTGACTAATCAAGAAGTAGTAATCGTTTAGTGCAACGTCCAGACATTATTTTCAATGGCTTTTTGGAACGATCTACCAACGAGCTTGGGGATCGGCGCCAACGTGAAAATAAACCGGCCAAGTGCGAGTCGGGCTCGCACACTGACGATTTATTTAACAATTTTAACGACTTATTCAAATTTTCAAAAATATTACAAACTAGAAAAAAAAAACATTGAAATTAGTTTCTTATAATAACCTAAACTACGAAATTAAAATATAAAAAAAAAAAAAAAAAAATTACATTTACTTAAGTTGGGGATGTATGCGGACGCGCACATAGATGGGTTCGCAGCGATCATGCGCAAGCGAGTCGCGTCCCTGATGCGGCGGGTGCGGGGTAGCGACAACAGCTACCTGCAGCTGTTCGCCTGGCGGATGGATCTGGACTGCCCGATAATGCAGCACTGGACAAGTGTGCACATCGAGCACTCCGGATCCAAACCGAAGCTTAGGCTAAGATAATTTAAGTTTTCTATATTTTTCTAATTGCGTTACTGTTTTTAATTTGTTTTTATTTATTTATCTATACTAATATTATAAAGAGGAAAGATTTGATTGTTTGTTTGTTTGTTTGCATTGAATAGGCTCCGAAACTACTGAACCGATTTGAAAAATTCTTTCACTGTTGGGAAGCTACACTATCCCCGGGTAACATAGGCTATATTATATTTTCAAAAAAAAATAGGGATCCTTACTAAAACTCCAATAATGTAACCCAAGGTGTAAAATAATAAGATTTACAATTTTAACTTTGCGTGTTTGACATTTCTAAGACAACGTCTGTCAGGTCTGCTAGTTGTTTTATAATTTGACATTTTTAATTAAGTAATGATATAGAATTTTGTAATTTTATTTTTAATTTGTAACATATGGACATTGTCTGAAATAAATGAATATTATTATTAAGTACTAGCAGACCTGACAGACGTTGTCCTGTCTTAGAACTGTCAAACATGCAAAGTCAAAATTACAAATCTTATTTTACTACACCTTGGGTTACATTATTGGAGTTTTAGTAAGGATCTCTATTTTTTTTTGAAAATATAATATAGCCTATGTTAACCGGGGATAGAGTAGCTTCCCAACAGTGAAAGAATTTTTCAAATCGGTTCAGTAGTTTCGGAGCCTATTCAATGCAAACAAACAAACAAACAAACAATCAAATCTTTCCTCTTTATAATATTAGTATAGACAATACCATAGATGACATACGGAACTGTAACGTGGTCTCTCACTATGGAAGCTCAAGGTCGCACAACGAGCTATGGAGAGGGCTATGCTCGGGGTTTCTCTAAGAGATCAAATCCGAAATGAGGAGATCCGTAGACGAACGAAAGTCACCGACATAGCCCACCGGATTAGCAAGTTGAAGTCGCAGTGGGCAGGGCACATACCACGCAAAACAGATGGCCGATGGGGCCGAAAGGTTCTGGAATGGAGACCACGGACCGGTAAGCGCAGCGTAGGACGTCTGACGTAGGACAAGATGAACAGACGACCTAAAAAGAGACCGCAGGGAAACGCTGGATGCAGGCCGCTTCCAACCGGCCCTTTTGGAGATCGATGGGGGAGGCCTATGTCCAGAAGTGGACGTAATATGGCTGAAATGATGATGATGTACATATAAGCACATAAACAAACATTGTTAAATATGTTTAGATTTCGGAAAAATCGATTTATTCTACACTAGCAGACCTGACAGACGTTGTCCTGTCTTAGAACTGTCAAACACGCAAAGTCAAAATTACAAATCTTATTTTTTACACCTTGGGTTTCATTATTGGAGTTTTAGTAAGGATCCCTATTTTTTTGAAAATATAATAAAGCCTATGTTAACCGGGGATAGTTTAGCTTCCCAACAGTGAAAGAATTTTTCAAATCGGTTCAGTAGGTTCGGAGCCTATTCAATGCAAACAAACAAACAATCAAATCTTTCGTCTTTATAATATTAGTATAGACTAGCTGACCTGACAGACGTTGTCCTGTCTTATAACTGTCAAACACGCAAAGTCAAAATTACAAATCTTATTTTTTACACCTTGGGTTTCATTATTGGAGTTTTAGTAAGGATCCCTATTTTTTTGAAAATATAATAAAGCCTATGTTAACCGGGGATAGTTTAGCTTCCCAACAGTGAAAGAATTTTTCAAATCGGTTCAGTAGGTTCGGAGCCTATTCAATGCAAACAAACAAACAATCAAATCTTTCGTCTTTATAATATTAGTATAGACTAGCTGACCTGACAGACGTTGTCCTGTCTTAGAACTGTCAAACACGCAAAGTTAAAAATGTAAATCTTATTTTTTTACATCTTGGGTTACATTATTGGAGTTTTAGTAAGGATCCCTATTTAAAAAAATATATATATAGTCTATCTTACCCGGGGATAGTGTAGCTTCCCAACAGTGAAAGAATTTTTCAAAACGGTTCAGTAGTTTCGGAGCCTATTCAATGCAAACAAACAAACAAACAATCAAAACTTTCCTCTTTATAATATTAGTATAGATACATAGCAGCTCAGATATCTGTCAGAAGTTAGCTGTCATAATATAAAATGTTCATATGGTCATGTACTACTATAATATACACATATCGATGGGGAAGGCCTATGTCCAGCAGTGGACGTCCTATGGCTGAGTACAATACCGAAATTTCACAATGGTTTCCCACGCCACTGCTCTCAGAATCAAAAGAAAGTGACTAATACACGTTTGTTTCTCCTGAAACTTCTCAGTTTGTTGTGCAAAGCTTTGAAATTACATGACTAATTTTGTAAAACGCGTGGTCATTGAAGCCTTTGTAGCATTTGACATAGTAATTGTAGCTTGAGCATCCATTAAGTAAGTTACGTGACCAATTGAAATGGCAATTGCTTCGACAATTTTGGAAGGCGTTATAATAACTGGTAATTCGGTAACTTGGACGACCTTATTGTATTTTGTGGTGGTACGGAACCCCCAGTGCGCGAGCCTGACTAGCACTTGGCCGGTTTATTACTTTTTGAATTTTTTAATATTTCTTAGTTAATCCGCCGCAACATTACATATTCTGTGAAAATATCAACTGGCTGTCTTTTACGGTTCGAAAGATATAGCCGTTAATAGTTTAGGTAGGGCAGACAGACAGACAGACAACGTAGGCTTAGTAATAGGGTCCCGTTTTTACCCTTTGGGTACGGAACCATAAAAAACATCTAAAAAGTATACAACTTTGAATGTTTTTTTTTTTAAGGTTAATTAGTATTGGTGTAAGCATAAGCTGAAATGTGATGTACCTAAAATCAATAAAATGGTATTGCCTTCTCTTTCTTCTTTCATTATAATATCTAACATTATAATATCTAACATGAACAAAGATTAAATTGACTTCCTTATTTGTATGTTCTCTGTGTTTTCCAACACAACAAAATGAATCATTGTTTGTTTTGTTGTTTGACACAACAAAACAAGGGGTCTTTGAGAAGATGAAACCCATAACAATAGGAAATATATTGGGCAAGTTGAAAAGCGCGCTTACCACAGTAAATTTACTATGAGACTAATAAAATAAAAAAAAATATATCTAAAAATTAGGAAAATGTATTAGCTGTGTTCCAGAAGCAGAAGCAGAAGCAGTGTGTTGGAGAAGCAGTTTTACTCTTGATTTCGGGTTGGTCTTTTTGATTAAGTATTAAGAGAAATAAATAAAATTAGGTACCACCTTTCCATGGTATTGTATAGAAAATTTATGAAAAATGCACATACAGAGGTATAAAGTTATATGATTATTTACGGGATATTTACCGTGGTAAGGTAGTGGAATGAGCTCCCGATATTTCGGCGGCTGTTTTAGTTTAAAACAGTGTTAAACAGAGGTATTTTGATTGAAAATACGCTTGTACGAAGCGCTTTGATTCCACTTTTATTGTGCGAACCACTAGACTATGAAATGCGCTGCCTGAATGGGTGTTCCCCAATAGATAAAATCTGGCTGTCTTTGTCTTCATATACACCACCTAATTAAGCAGTGCATTCCACAATCCAGAAGTTTATTTTATTTATTTACTAGGTGCCCTGCTTTATCACCCGCGTAGTGATGAAAAATGGTGATGATGATGATGAAAAGTAGCCTATATGTCACTCTCCGGTCCTTGGACACCATGCAAAAAATTAGGTCGATCAGTTGCTCTGTTAGTGCGTGAAAGAGGAACAACCAAACCAACAAACTTTTCGCATTTATAATATCAGTGTGATATGATAGGCCTCTAGGCCTCCGTTTGACTGCCATCTCGCCTGATGTTAAGTGAAGTCTACGATGGAACACGCTTGCCTAGAAGAAACATATTCACTCGAGACTTGAAGACACCCAGATTGATTGCTCATTAGAAGGTATTTAAATCAAAGCTCTTCGTACGGGTTATTGGGATATTAACCATGAAACTCTATGAACTTTGTGCTGGGAACTGACCCCCGATTCTACTAAACAAATTGTAATTGTTGCGAATTTAATTGTTAAATAATTGCCTGAAAGTTGACAGTTTTAAATATTTTTTTCACACTAAGTTATAATATTAAGTGGTTGTATTTTTCTAGTGAAAAAAATTATTTAAAACTGTCAATTTTGAGGCAGTTATTTAACAATTAAAATAGCAACAATTACAATTTAAAGACAATTTCTTTAGTAGAATCGGGCCCCGGGTCATTCGATAGAAACATGGGCAAGAGGGAATGGGGTCATGCAGATCCGAAGCACACTCCCCGAAATGTATTGGATAAAATATGTATGTATTAAATACTTGTTTTAAAACTTCTTATTTAAATAGCCTTGAAAACTTGGTATGTAACCTGTTATTCAATTGATATAACCATAAAATGTTGCTATAAGTAAGCAGGTATATATTCGCGTTTCGGCGATAGGTACGTACCTAAGTAGAACACTAAAAACTTAGGCAACAAAATGTTTAAAATTATAATGTTAGTAATTTGGTAATATCCTAGCTTTGCCTTGCTCATTTTCCTGCACTATAGTTTCACTATAGATAGACTTCAAAAAAGATGGCCTGCATTCTAATTTATTAGGGTTCCGTACCCAAAGGTAAAAACGGGACCCTATTTACTAAGCCTATAATGTCTGTCTCTCTGTCTTACCTATTACCAGCTGTATCTTTTGAACCGTAATAGATAGCTAGTTGAAATTTTCATAGTACATATATGTAATGTAAGAAATAATAAAAAAAAGTGAAAAAGTAAAAATTGAAGGGCAGTCCCCATACAACAACAGTATTTTTTAACATATTTTTGTATTCGCTCTTATGTTAAAACTGTAATACGTACAAGCGTCAAACTTGGTATGATTATAGACACACTCTAAAGTATAACAACAAATAATGGCCAAGTGTGAGTCGGTGACAAATTTCTGTGCATTACCAAGTTTTTTGAAAATTCTTTCACTGTTAGAAGCTACACTATCCCGGGGTGACATAGGATATATTATATTTAAAAAAAATAGGGATCCTTACTAAAACTCCAATAATCTAACCCAAGGTGTAAAAAACCGGACAAGTACGAGTAGGACTCGTGCTCTGAGGGTTCCGTTGGAGCGCGAGTCCAAAAAAAAAACAAGTGGAATATTGAATGACAAACTTAACTTTGTAGTTGACTATAAGGTTCTTCAATACATTCCAACTAGAAAATTTAAGTTTGAAATAGCAAAATAATTATTTTTTAATGACATAACTTCAAATTTATAACTTTCGGATTTATTCCTATATAGTATGTGCTATGAGACCTTGCTTTTTGCCAAATTTCATGATTCTAGGTCAACGGGAAGTACCCTATAGGTTTTGATTCCCCTGTGAAATCGCAAAATATGCGACATAAACGTTCATATCTTTTGATTGCGTTGACTTACAACTTTTATTTTTTTACAGCCGAAAGAAACCGTAGACCCAAGTATTTAGTATAAATTTCAACTTGATACCTTTACGCGTTCTTGAGAAAAAGGGTCTTGACAGACGGACAACGAAGTGATCCTATAAGGGTTCCGTTTTTTCCTTTTGAGGTATGGAACCCTAAAAAAGATTTACACCCGTGCGAAGCTGGGGTGGACCGCTAGTAATAAATAAAACATTAGAACACTGGTCTATTAGATTGGATGAATGACATCCTTATATATATATATATATATATATATAAGGATGTCATTCAGGATGAAAAGTATCCAAGTATAGTCTATGTATGTATGTATATATATATATACATACATACATAGACTATACTTGGATACTTTTCACCCGGCAAAATTAATGGTAGCTGAGGAAATGCTGAAGCTGACCAGGGGGGTTAGACAAGACCCATTTTCTGTTAGCGTTAGCGCCTGAAAGATGAAATTATATAAAAATGATATTAGCTTGAGATAACATCTCTAAAGCTAATGTCATTTTCATACAATTTCATCTTCCTGCAGCCGTTAACATTAACAGAGAGTGGGTCTTGTCTAACCCCCCAGTGCTGAAACGGCGTATCCAACCCCTTATTAATAAAGAAACTCTTTAAACCTCAAAGAACTTACCTTTTTAGACGGCTGGTACTTTCGGAGCATCTTCTTCTTTTCGTCCAGAAGTAAACCGGTCTTTTCTTCTGCCACATCTGCCATCTTCTTTGTCTCCATTCCAAAGTCCACTTCATCTTCACTCACATACAAACTGTCATCGGCTAAGTTACAAACAGTCCGCGTCAAGGTATGAGCGAGTTTGCACGTAACACCACATCCAGAGTCACTCGCTTCAGACTCTGAATCAGAGTCGAAAACATCGTTGGACACGTAGCAACTTTCCGGTGAATCTTCAAAGACGATAAACGAGTCTTCCGAATCGCAGTCTGAGGATTTCCGGAGACGGCTCGTTACACAATCGTTGAACACAATCTGGAAGGAATCGTCGCTGCCAGTTGACGCTGTCCGGAAACGACCTGACACTTCATCAAAGTACTCCCCAAAATGTACACTGTGTTGCTTGGGAGAATTTTCTGCACTCGGTGGAGTGCCAACGCTGATTTCATTGGCGAATACCAAGTCATCTTCAATACGGCATTTTAGCTTCGATTTGGAACGCTTACTACATCTTCTATTTGGATTTTTGAAGTGTTTGTCAGCGATTTTTGTTTCCTTATGAGTTGTCCGAGAATTCTCAGGGGTTTGAGACTCGGGGAACTGTTGCTTTGTTTTGCACTTCATGCGTTTTTCTTGGAGTAAAGATTTTAGTCTCAATAATTTATCTTCACAAGAAGACACGATTGTTGGATTTGATTCTGTTTGATCAGCTTCTAATGTTTCATTTGCCAATTGCTGTTTTGCATTCAAATCAGATTTTCCAAGCAAATTCTGTTGTTTTAATTGCACGATATTTCTTTCCAAATGCATGTTTTCCTTTTCTGAAGGCATGTTCTCCTTTACCAATTGGATATCATCTTTTTTGATTTCCAAATCACTTTTTGTAATGTCTTTAATGTTATCTGTGTTTTCTTCTGCCGGGGCTGTGTTGAGCATAGATTTCTGTGCTGCCGTTTCAAAGAGTTCTTCGCAATGATATTGTAGAGGGCTGTAGTACTCAATGTATGAATCGTTAGGAAGGGAACAGAATTCTTCAGGAGAGAAGGCATCTTCAAAACTTTCTTCCACTGATCCTGGCTCAACAAACACCTTTTTTGGTCGTTTCCGCACCCAGACTGGGCTGGAAGTCTGTTTAGGCGCCAACAAGTGCAGGACTTGGTTCAGCTTTCTTTCACAACCTGACACTGCGTCTCTACTGTCAAAATTCATGTCTGAGCTCACATTCGGGATAGGCGGGATTTCGTAGCTCTTACAGTCGCCAGCTTGTCCATTTTTATCTTGTACATCTGTTCTGGCATGTTGCCAAGTATCTCCCTGGTTGTCTACGTCAAAACAATCGTAGTAGTTAGTCGGTCTTGTTCTGAACATGACGCTCGTCAAAACGTTCATTACACCGGAAAAGAAACTGCCGATCCCGCCTAAAGCCGTGGTCTGTTTTGGCAGTTTCTCCAAAGGCACTTCCTGGCCGTTTTGGGCCATTTTTTGGTCCTGCTGACCCATGTTTTCAGGTTTGTTAGGCGTCTCAGTGTTGAATAAAGAGTCAGCAAGGTTTTTCTTCAGTGGATCCGGAATTAGATGGATATTGTTGAGGAAAAGATCGTCGTTAAAATCGTGTTTCATTTCGCGCTTCTGAAACGCCTCTGTCCAGTAACTGGCGACGGAATGTTGCATAGGATGGTACATTTGGCTCGGATGGCGCTTTTCACGTTGAAAAACTCCAGAGATATTCATTTTTCTAAATTTTCAATGCTTAACTATCAATCACAGTAAGAGATGCTAAGATCTAAATAACACTCACACGCACATTTCACAAACAGTTATAGTCTCTGAACAAATCCGGGGGTGGTGTATGGAAGGAGGAGCGAGGTTGTCGCCAGTTAACACACTTTGAAGAGATCACCTTAGGAGGAGACCAGTCTTGTCGGAAAGAAATGTTACTAGCACACACTTCACGATAAACAATGTCTTCAATTACTGAAGGAGGGGACAGTAGTTGGATCAAAACACTGGAATCCTTGATTAATTCAAAAGTTAATAAGTCGTGGGGCTCCATTGTGACAAAAATAGCAGAAATATACGTCTTTACAGTTCAGCCATTTTGTTAAAATAATACTTCTACTTCAAATCAAAGAGAATATAGAGATAATAATACTTTTTCAATGCACAGAAAACAAATATTAGGTACCAAAATAAAAATAAAACGAAATGGCGTTGACACTTGACAGGGCCCTTATTCTAAAACAAGACTCAAGTATCGTTTGATCTCTGTTCACCTGATTATAACTTGAGCATAGAATCATTGCGTAAGTATAGTTCTTATTCCAACCGGTATTCTAAAACAAGACTCAAGTATCATTTTGATCTCTGTTCACCTGATTATTACTTGAGCCTAGAATCGTTGCTTAAGTATTGATCTCAGGAACATCTGATGGGTTTGCAGTTAGAGGTTCCATTATTAGCAGTTTTGATTGACTGAAGCATGGTCTCCTATACAACTTTAACAAATTGGTTAAAAAACTGTCTGTATTAATTAACTCATTTGTTAATCATATAGCTTTTAACAAAATTTAAACAAAACTACTAAATAATAAGGTCAGTCTTTTATTTATAATCATTTTAATTACTAGGAATAGTAATAAAATAATACAAATATTTTTTTAATAGACATTTTTCTTTCCAAACTGAAGGGGTAATCCTAAAAATATCCAAATATAGGCAGGATAAGATACTACTATTTCGTAGCTCAGTTACTTCCTTGATTTACTTGAATTGAATTATATTTCCGAAGAAAATCGCGAAAAATAAACAAGACTAATGTGACATTTCACAATACATTGACATTGTTGACGTTCCGTATTACATAATTTTTCTTGAAATTATTTGACGAAAAATGCTTTGAGTAGGTTCTAGGGTTTTAAGCATAAAGATGTATAAAACCTTTATGATATAGTGTAGATCATTACCTAAATAGTTAAATACTTAATAATTTCAAACTACATTACTGTTTATTTAATTAAATAAATTATTGTAACATTTTTAATTATGCGTTACGCGGAACGACATTGTTAAACTAAAATAAAAATGTAAACGAAAACAGACTGATTCATAGACAAAAAGAATATCCGCTTGAAACTCTACTTAAATCTAGATTCAGCTGAGTTGAGTTTAAGGGCAGTTTTGGAATAAGAACAATACTTAAGCAACGATTCTAGGCTCAAGTAATAATCAGGTGAACTAAGATCAAACGATACTTGAGTCTTGTTTTAGAATACGGGCACTTTTTGTCTATGAATCAGTCAGTTTTCGTTTACATTTTTATTTAACCCGTATTCTAAAACAAGACTCAAGTATCGTTTGATCTTAGTTTACCTGATTATTACTTGAGCCTAGAATCGTTGCTTAAGTATTGTTCTTATTCCAAAACTGCCCTTAAACTCAACTCAGCTGAATCTAGATTTAAGGCCCGTATTCTAAAACAAGACTCAAGTATCGTTTGATCTTAGTTTACCTGATTATTACTTGAGCCTAGAATCGTTGCTTAAGTATTGTTCTTATTCCAAAACTGCCCTTAAACTCAACTCAGCTGAATCTAGATTTAAGTAGAGTTTCAAGCGGATATTCTTTTTGTCTATGAATCAGTCTGTTTTCGTTTACATTTTTATTTTAGTTTAACAATGTCGTTCCGCGTAACGCATAATTAAAAATGTTACAATAATTTAATTAATTAAATAAACAGTAATGTAGTTTGAAATTATTAAGTATTTAACTATTTAGGTAATGATCTACACTATATCATAAAGTTTTTATACATTTTTATGCTTAAAACCCTAGAATCTACACAAAGCATTTTTCGTCAAATAATTTCAAGAAAAAGATTATGTAATACGGAACGTCAACAATGTCAATGTATTGTGAAATGTCACATTAGTCTTGTTTATTTTTTCGCGATTTTCTTTGGAAATTTAATTCAATTCAAGTAAATCAAGGAAGTAAAGAACTGTGCTACGAAATAGTAGTATCTTATCCTGCCTATATTTGGATATTTTTAGGATTTCCCCTTCAGTTTGGAAAGAAAAATGTCTATTAAAAAAATATTAGTATTATTATATTACTATTCCTAGTAATTAAAATTCGCGCATTCACCTTGAAAAAGACTGCCTAATGCGGTTGAAACTATAGTCGGAGTGACCGGCTTAATCTTACGTGAGTAATTCCCGTGTAATATAAATAAAATGTGTAAAAACCACGTCAGTTTCTATAATAAAATTAAAATGATTATAAATAAAAGACTGACCTTATTATTTAGTAGTTTTGTTTAATTTTTATATTTATTTAAAAGCTATATTAACAAATGAGTTAATTAATACAGACAGTTTTTTTAACCAATTTGTTAAAGTTGTATAGGAGACCATGCTTCAGTCAATCAAAACTGCTAATAATGGAAGCTCTAACTGCAAACCTATCAGATGTTCCTGCGATAGCGCATTTTAAAATTATTTGCATCCATTGCATACGGATCTTCAGCATCTCTCAAGTGTCGCATTGGAATGCTAACAGTGATCTGTCTATTCACTGGGAAATTTTGATCATAATATTCGATATCTTCAGAAATATCCATGGTGCAAAGTAAATAATAACAAGTTTAATAACAACCAAACCAAGTACACTACACAGAAATCTCTGCTCAAGCGTGATACAGACGTCACTTGCTTGATCGCAGATCATATGTCAACTTGAGTACAGATTGGCAACTGAGTGACGTTTTAGAATACAGGTGAACTACGATCGTAGAATCTTGACCCAAGTTTAGTTCTAGAATAAAATCTCTACTTAAAACTAGTTTTAAGTAGAGAATCTTGACTGAGCGTCGTTTTAGAATACGGGCCTAAGTAGAGTTTCATGCCACAGATCTACTACTCTACTACCTATAGATTTTCAATGAGCGTGGCTAGCTCAGTGCCTCTCGCTTCAACAAGGTGTGTTGCCACATTAAAATGATTTGCTATAAGTTAGGGTAATTTACCTACTATGATGGGTGTGAATCTTCAATGAGTACTTTGGAAACAATACTACCTTTTAAATATTTATATTTTATACACTATCTGCTGAAACCCACGGAGCTACCTGCAATTTTCTGGGAAGAAAAGTACGTTGTCTGTCCTCATGACACACCCCTATCGTCCTGACAAAATTTGACTTAGCCCATGATCTAAGAAAACAAGGTCTAGCAATTTGAGAGTGGTCCCGCAATGACGTCACTGTCCAGTTGCCACTTTATTCAATCAGCTGTTACGTGGTGTATCGTCATCTCTCTCGAACCTGCAGTGCAAGTACCGTTCTTTATCGATCCTCAAATTCGCTAAAATGCCATAGAATCGATCACAGCGAGTACTGACAAAATGGCATATTATCGAATTTGACGACCTCAACTGTCAATTTGACGATCGCTAAAAGAACGGTACTTGCACCCCTGTTGTAAATTGACATCATGACATCATTGCGGGACGCCCACGTAAACATTTTTTTCTCGGATTGCTATACCTGGCGGAGTATATTATTATACCATGACTTAGCCATTTCCTCGTAAAAACAGACAGAAAGTTACTTGCGTTTTAATTATAATTATTTGTTAGGATTAGAATATAGTACTAGAAAAAAGGTTGTAAAGTAACCATAGCATGATTTTTTATACTTAATAAAATCTAATAAAAAAGTCAGAGTTAAAACGGAACGGGGGTCCCTCATGCAACAAACGTTAAACGTATTTTTGGATTTATTCTAGTGTAAAAACGGTAATCCGTACAAGCGTCAAATTTAGCGGATTATAGTGAACATAAGTAAAACAACAAATAATAAACACTGGCCAAGTGAGAGTCAGTGACAAATTTCTGTTTACCACTAAGCTAAGCAACGTCGGGCGCGGTCGGTACTTGGATGGGTGACAGCCTGGGCGTGATGTTGTCTTTTTGCACAACTTTTTGTATTTTGTGATTGTAAAGAACTCTCAGCGCGCGAGCCCGACTCGCGCTTGGTCAGTTTAGTTTTTTCATGAATGGAATTATGTATAACATTCCAAATAATTAGATAAATAGACTCTTTAATGTTTACAGTACAAATTTCACGAACAGCGCGTAGCTTTTTGAATCGGTTCGCCGAAATCGCCTTTTGCTTTTCCAGCTTCATAACTGTGGCCTCATTAATATATATTTAATATTAACATTCACCATATTCATATGGGCATAAAAGGGTCGGTATTTTGCACTTCTTGCAATGTGCCAGCTTTTTTCAGCAATGTGACAGGATCAGTTGGAAACCTGCAGAACGAATAATTTATGTTAGTTGCGGTGGGTAATTTCTTTCATAAACTGGCAACATTCATAATTTATTTTCTAACTGGTTGGCAACTGAGTGACGTTTTAGAATACAGGTGAACTACGATCGTAGAATCTTGACCCAAGTTTAGTTCTAGAATAAAATCTCTACTTAAAACTAGTTTTAAGTAGAGAATCTTGACTGAGCGTCGTTTTAGAATACGGGCCTAAGTGAATAATTTGATAAAATTCATAGAATTAGACCACAAATCGACCTAAAACTGACTAATTATGAATAAAATATTTGCGAATTGATATCCTGAATTTATTTAGGTGATCGTTACAAGCTTTATATGTTTACTTACGTGTGAAATGATATTTCATCGTATTTTCGCTCACTGCGCTTCTTGCAGCCCAAAATGCTACAACCAACCATTGTAAAATATCTTTTACAATTATTTCTCAGAGGAATCACGCATTTATCACATTAAGGCCCGTATTCTAAAACAAGACTCAAGTATCGTTTGATCTTAGTTCACCTGATTATTACTTGAGCCTAGAATCGTTGCTTAAGTATTGTTCTTATTCCAAAACTGCCCTTAGACTCAACTCAGCTGAATCTAGATTTAAGTAGAGTTTCAAGCGGATATTCTTTTTGTCTATGAATCAGTCTGTTTTCGTTTACATTTTTATTTTAGTTTAACAATGTCGTTCCGCGTAACGCATAATTTAAAATGTTACAATAATTTAATTAATTAAATAAACAGTAATGTAGTTTGAAATTATTAAGTATTTAACTATTTAGGTAATGATCTACACTATATCATAAAGGTTTTATACATTTTTATGCTTAAAACCCTAGAATCTACTCAAAGCATTTTTCGTCAAATAATTTCAAGAAAAATTATGTAATACGGAACGTCAACAATGTCAATGTATTGTGAAATGTCACATTAGTCTTGTTTATTTTTTCGCGATTTTCTTTGGAAATTTAATTCAATTCAAGTAAATCAAGGAAGTAAAGAACTGTGCTACGAAATAGTAGTATCTTATCCTGCCTTTATTTGGATATTTTTAGGATTTCCCCTTCAGTTTGGAAAGAAAAATGTCTATAAAAAAATATTTGTATTATTATATTATTATGATATTACTATTCCTAGTAATTAAAATGATTATAAATAAAAGACTGACCTTATTATTTAGTAGTTTTGTTTAATTTTTATATTCATTTAAAAGCTATATGATTAACAAATGAGTTAATTAATACAGACAGTTTTTTTAACCAATTTGTTAAAGTTGTATAGGAGACCATGCTTCAGTCAATCAAAACTGCTAATAATGGAAGCTCTAACTGCAAACCCATCAGATGTTCCTGCGATAGCGCATTTTAAAATTATTTGCATCCATTGATCTTCAGCATCTCTCAAGTGTCGCATTGGAATGCTAACAGTGATCTGTCTATTCACTGGGAAAATTTGATCATAATATTCGATATCTTCAGAAATATTCGTGGTGCAAAGTAAATAATAACAAGTTTAATAACAACCAAACCAAGTACACTACACAGAAATCTCCGCTCAAGCGTGATACAGACGTCACTTGCGTGATCGCAGATCATATGTCAACTTGAGTACAAATTGGCAGCTGAGTGACGTTTTAGAATACAGGTGAACTACGATCGTAGAATCTTGACTCAAGTTTAGTTCTAGAATAAAATCTCTACTTAAAACTAGTTTTAAGTAGAGAATCTTGACTGAGCGTCGTTTTGGAATACGGGCCTAAATCACCAAAAAAAGGCAATAAATATAATTCAGACCCGTTTTGTTTGTCACTGATTATTACAGATTTTGACACTTGAGGTACCAAAAACAGGTCACGCCGATAAGGACAACAAAATCTATTTATGTCCTTTTCGTACTTGTGCTGAGCCATATCAAGTTGTCTCTTTCACTAAAATATATTGCCGATCTGGTTGTGTATATCTGTGTTTCAAGCGGATATTCTTTTTGTCTATGAATCAGTCTGTTTTCGTTTACATTTTTATTTTAGTTTAACAATGTCGTTCCGCGTAACGCATAATTAAAAATGTTACAATAATTTATTTAATTAAATAAACAGTAATGTAGTTTGAAATTATTAAGTATTTAACTATTTAGGTAATGATCTACACTATATCATAAAGGTTTTATACATCTTTATGCTTAAAACCCTAGAACCTACTCAAAGCATTTTTCGTCAAACAATTTCAAGAAAAATTATGTAATTTGGAACGTCAACAATGTCAGTGTATTGTGAAATGTCCGTAGAGGGAGAATAAAATACTAATCGAATACAAAATCTGTCCTAATACTCGATTCACCTTATTCGTCTACATAATCGCGAAGAGAAAACGCCCTTGTTGGTAGCCTTCGTACTTCGTACACTTTCTGATGCAATAGTAAGTTCTCGACTGTACCTCTACAGAAATCTACATGATTTGTCGAGTCATTCAATAACAATCACTATCATTGGCCAGTTCTATAAATTATATAAATATATACGAAGGGTTGAAAACATGCTATCTGCGGCAGTACAGATAACTTAACAGATTTAAATAATAAAGGTCGAAATTCACCTTTTTGTTTTGTTTGGTTTTTGATCTGGCTGCAGAGGTCTTTTGAACGTTTTGACCATGTCTTTAATTAATATAGTAAGAGTCAAGGGAAGTAAGTCACGGTCATGTCAAACTCATGCCCCAGTAAAGTGGTGGAGGGTTTACGAGAGGCTTCTATGGAGTTTTGGAAACAACACGAAAATACACGTTTCGCCTCTCTATATTACCTACCCACACTCGAGCACGTTCACGAGCACATAATAAATAATAATACACCATAATTACACATTAACAAAAAAAGTTGGCAGCCCTAGTTAAGGACCATGTCTCAGAACCATTTATGTCATCACTTGACTGGCAGCACACACCAAATTCAATCATTACTACTATTCAATAGACTTAAAATGAGAAGTCAAGCTGCTGTTGGTAAAAATAGTTTAATTTTTCTTCACAATATTTATATCCAAACAACGCACTTGCAATTTTTTAAAGAGCTTCTAAAGACAAAAGTGTAACATATAAAACTAGCTATAAAATACAAATTACAATGTATGCCACGTTGCTCGTATTGACACCAAGATAGTTTTCATCTACTTTCACAAGTGCATCGGTTCTCGTAACATGATTTTCCGGATAAACGTTGCCAAAATAAGCAAAATTAAAAGGGGTTGTCTGTAAAGTCGGTTTACGGACGATAATTTTACGTGATAACGCTTAGACCGATCGTGCCTCTCTATCGCTTGTTCCGCGCTCTCGCTTGCACGCGCAGCTCAGGTGGAACATGACAATTTTTCGTGCGTGCAGCCGGCGTTCATCGATTTATAAGACGTTATCACGTCAAACAATTACAAATATAATCTTGGGGCCAAAACGTCATGTACGTAATCACGGCATCTATTCTATTCTCTACATAGTATTCTCTATCTCTACATATTATAAATTAAATTCGCTTTCTGGGTCTGTCTGTCTGTATAACCGCTAACTTCTCCTAAACCACGCACCGTATTTTGATGCTGTTTTCACCATCAGTTAGATAATTTTTTACGGAAAGTTTATGCATATATTATGCGAAAGCTGGGGCCGTGGGTCGCTAGTTGGTTATAAAAATTGTGCCCACTATATACCTAATACCCATGACGATATCATATTTAATGACAAAATATTACACAAATAACCTTACAACAGTAAAAATTGTGCTCCCTATAATTAATACCCATGACAATATTATTTCTAATGACAAAATATTACACAAATAACCTTACAACAGTAAAAATTACTCTTATTACGTACTCAATTTACTAAAAGGGGCCTTACGGACAACTGCTATTACAGGCACCTAATCCGCTCAGTTGAAAAATCACGCGACCGCAAACCTTATCGCGCCCAGATACGGTTTGCGGTCGCGTGATTTTACAACTGAGCGGATTAGGTGCCTATAATAGCAGTTGTCCGTAAGGCCCCTGAAATAACTTTATCGATCTATTGAGCAAAATTATTTATGATAATTGTTTATGGTACCTACTCTTATATAATAATCTAATTAATAGGGGCTTGAAATAATGTTTTCGATAAATTAAATTTCATCAATGTCGACAACGCCTTCAGCTTTGACATGGCTGATGGGTGGTAAACTCTTGAGTGTGTTGTCCAGTAGTTCAATAGATGACGTTAAAATGTGGCAGTTTGAGTAGAGATACCACGCAAGGAAAGCAAAGAACAGGATTTTTACTATTCTGTCGGCGAAGTATCGTCTGAAAAGAAAAATATATATTAAAACATAACGATGCGAATGCGCTTTTAAATTAGGTATATTATAGTAATTATGAAAGTGTAGGTACCTGGGGCCTTACGGACAACAGCTAATTGCGGCACCTAATCCGCTCAGTTGGAAAATCACGCGACCGCAAACCGTATCTGGGCGCGATAAGGTTCACGTTCGCGTGATTTTCCAACTGAGCGGATTAGGTGCCGCAATTAGCTGTTGTCCGTAAGGCCCCTGGACATTGCAACGTCCAGCCCTAATTCGTCCGCTAATTTTTGGCCTCTATGATCACGGTTATAATAATAATATATGTATGTAATTGGCAATCTCAAGTTTGTTTACGCAATGAGGTTTGTGAAACGCTCGTTTTCAATTGTCAAAATAACCTGAAGCAAGCTGACGCGTTACAGGCACGTTTGTCAAGATAATGTAGTATACCTACGTACGTAGTATACGTAGGTACAATCGAAACACGCGTTTGATTTGTATAATTTTGTAACCACCGTGTTATTTGTAGCCATGGTTCCTGCCTGTGTTATTGGCGTTTTATGTGGTTTCTTATAGAATTAGGACTCTGATCGCAAGATTTTAAGTTGCCAGTTCTTGGAAAGTAGCTTTAACCAAACTCCGATATACTTACATTCTGTGTAGTTTCCTTGCCCTCGGCAATGTGGACAGGTCCTCTTTACAACAGAACTCTCTTGTTCCAAGCACATAGCTCTTTAGATACTCATCGGGGTTTATTGGAGACACATCTATGAAGAATTCTTCATCATCAGCTTTGGTTAGTCGATTGCGTAGGGATAGGAAATTTTTATTCGTGAAGTGCCATTCTTTAGTAGTGTAGTACTGAAGTACGCTGAGACCGTGGCTGATGCGCTTTTGCACGTTTACCATGCTGGAAAAAAAATTATAAATAGCAACATTAATTTTAGAACACTGTTTTAAACTATCACGGTTGTTCACTAAAGTTTTGTAAATATCCCGTAAATAATCAACTAACATTAATTTTAGAAGTTTAATAGTTAATAATACTGGTGGCGCCCTCTGTACTATGATAAATGTTTCTTTATTATTATAATAATAGTTTGTTCAAATCATATTTGTTCCTAGGCCGCAGTAATGTAGAATCAATAAATACAAAAAAAAAATGAACATATAAATGAATATATGTACTCATATATTATTTAGACACATGATAATCAATTTATGGAAAGATAGAGTTCAAAAAAAATATCCAGTTACCAAAAATTATTCTCGGTATACGGGTATTTTTACCGCTGTGTTTCGGAATCAACTTTGGGTTGACGGTGTAGTGGGTTTCAATCTTTATTTTATTATCTGGGGCAATTAGTTGGAAGTACCAACATTTAAAATTACACTGCAGCATGGCGCCAAATTTGAAAAAGGTATTTCGATCATGAATTTTAATCATATTAATTGTGAATTTAAAACTCCAACTTCAGGCCGCCCTGACCAAAGAACATTATTGACCTTGACTCTGTGACTCTGCGAACTACGTTTTTACTTACAATGTCTTCTTTCCTAACAAAAACAGCAGTGTGTCCACAAAATACGCAGGCAAGATATGAAATAAAATAACGCATATCTGATGCGTGATCCAGTACGATTTTATTGTTCCACCGGCATACCACAAGGCGATCGTGTAGGGATATTCATTCACCCATTTCTCACCTGTAAAACAATAAAAAAAAATAGTATTTTATATATTGTAGAAAATTACGTCGTTTTCGAGAGTACCTAACTTACCTAAATCAATAACTTCCTTCCAAGTGATTTTAAGTACGCCAGAAAGCGTTACATTAAATACTTGAGTTTCTCGTGGTCTGAAACATTAATAATTAAAATTCCAACACGATAATTATAATATATAATTAAATCAATAAAAACCTTGTTGGCTAAATGATATATACCTTCATAATCATCATCATTTTAGCCATAGGATGTCCACTGTTGGACATAGGCCTCCTCCTTGGCCTCCCCCATCGGTGTCCAAAGGGGCTTATAAACCTTATAATAAATCTTACTTTTCGTTCATGCTGAGACATCTAGCGTCGAGTAGCTAAACTAATGAAAAGAGCGAAATCAATGGCATAGAAATAAGGCCGTACATACACGACATTCTTAATAGATGTCGCCTTTTCTAAAAAGATGTTGCAACTATTTGACAATAGATGTCACTAATTAAGGAACTAGGAAAAATTGCCTTAGGCACCAAACTAATCTCAATCCGCTCAGTTGCAAAATCACGCAAACATGAACCTTAACGCGCGCGGATACGGTTTGCGGTCGCGTGATTTTCCAACTGAGCGGATTTAACGTTAGTTTGGTGCCGCAATACCAGTTATACGTAAGGCCCCAGGAAACTTTCTTCGGGGCCCATTTTTCAGTTTTTTATCGACTTACTTATCCAGAGCGGTGGCATACGCGATTAGTATGCATCCATTGGCAACCACGTCGACGGAAATCGCGTCAGCTCTGTAGGAAGGCTCGCAGTGCATTGTACGAATAACGCCTGAAAATTTACGTTCTACAATCAACACAGAGAATCAGCTGTGCGTGCAATTCAGGCGTACATAAAAAAAATAATGAAGATAAAAATAGCAGAATAGAAGTAACAATTAAATATGAGTAAGTACCTACATTTAGAATGCAAACTGGTATTGCAATTGATACATTGCAAATATTCGGGGATATCATTGGGCAAGTGCCTATAAAATACAGGCTAATACTAACACTACAAAAACAGTTATAGTGCTAACAGACGCTCGAACGCGGCTGACCTCAACCGCCGTCTGACCAATGGGAGAGAAAGAGAGGGAAATATGATATACTCACTCTTTCTCTCCCGTTGGTTGGCGTTCCGTCAGCCGCGTTCGAGCGTCTGTTAGCATAGACCGTTGAAGGTCTATGGGCAAATATTGCAATTGATTGATTTTACTGTTTTTAAGGGTTCCGTATCCAAAGAGTAACCCGGGTAAGAGTTAAAACGGGACCATATTACTAAGCCTACAATGTCTGTCTATCCGTCTGTCCTAACCCCCGCCTATTAACGGCTGTATCTTTCGAACCGTAATAGAAAGCAAGTTGAAATTTTCACAGAATATGGTAACGTTACGGCGAAATAATAAATAAACCGGCCAAGTGCAAGTCAGGCTCGCGCCAGAGGGTTCCGTACCACCACAAAATACAACAATTATCAATTTAAAAGAACGCCTACCAAAATAGCCAAGCAATTGCTACACCGCGGCGTAGCAATTGCTTGGCTATTTTGGTAGGCGTGAAGCCGGAACAAACGGTTCTTTGTCACATCTATACTAATATTATAAAGAGGAAAGATTTGATTGTTTGTTTGTTTGTTTGTTTGCATTGAATAGGCTCCGAAACTACTGAACCGATTTGAAAAATTCTTTCACTGTTGGGAAGCTACATTATCTCCGGGTAACATAGGCTATAATATATTTTTTTTTAAAATAGGGATCTTTACTAAAACTCCAATAATGTAACCCAAGGTGTAAAAAAATAAGATTTACAATTTTGACTTTGCATGTTTGACAGTAGTAAGACAGGACAACGTCTGTCAGGTCAGCTAGTAGTAAATATTTTGAAAGTGACGCTCGGTTTTACTTTTAATGAACAGAAATTTGTCACCGACTAGCACTTGGCCATTATTTGTTATTATACTTTAGAGTGTGTACTATAATCATGCCAAGTTTGACGCTTGTACGTAGGAATTATCGTTTTTACATTGAAGCTAATACAAAAATACGTAAAAAAATACGTTGGTTGTATGGGGACCCCTCTTTCGTTATTACTTTTTGACTTTTTTAGGCTTCCGTACCCAAAGGGTAAAAACGGGACCCTATTACTAAGCCTACGATGTCTGTCTGTCTGTCTGTCCGTCCGTATGTCTGTCCTACCTATTCGAACCGTAATAGATAGTTGAAATTTTCATAGAATACTATGTAACGTCAAGCCGCTCAAGCCAAGCCGCGCGCATACGTGCCGAGTAGGAAGCGGAGAAAGAGATTGCGAAATCCAGGAACAACTTATTAAGAAAAAGTTGGCTTTGGATATACTTAGCGGAAATCAACGACGAGTTTGGTGAGGTAGAAGAACGGAGTGAGGTGGTGACACAATGACTTATGACAATGATACGCACGTTGAAGAAAAACCGCCGGTGTGGGCAGGTGAGACAACATGTCCTGGCAGCAGCCAAGGCACGCTCCTCCCGCAGCCCTCACACGCTGCGCCCGCTGTCTTCTCGCGCGCGCGGCCCCTCGGCGGGACCCGCGCACGGGGTGAACGCGAAGAATCACGATCAAAACAACATTGCGCCAACATCGGAGATAACACACTTCCGCCCAACGCGATAATGTATTGTCACTGTCCAAACACAAATACGACCTACCAGAGTTCGACGGCAACCCGGTTGATTGGCTTGCGTTTGGAAATACGGCCAATACCACTAACGGCCGTACCAACTTCGACCAAAATAAAATGAATGGACGAGCCCAGAAGAAGTGCATTTTTGAAGATTACAAAATGAGCCCCATCGCTCCGCTCACTTCGTTTCAGTCGGTCTCTAGCCGTAGGAAGTGTGACACGAGTCTATTGTTACAATATGATAACGAAACATCTGACAAAATTATGCCTTCGTGTGCTTTCCCGAAGTGTAAAAACACAACAAAAAACCGTATGTTTTGTAACAAATGTACTGTGCATGGTTATAATTAGGTGTTGAAGTATATGTCCGATGGTTTGACTTGTTTTTACTGAGCAAGTCAATGGTTATGGCCCGTCCAATCATTTTATTTAGATCTAAGCCTACCAATACCCTTCGACCAAATAATTTCTTTCGTCGACGCCAATACCTACACGACTTATCAAAACAGTAAGAGAACTGTGGAGTCGGTCCCGCTAAGCGCGCCGTCGGAGAGTTGCTTCGCACCGGGTCCTCCCCTGATGACGTCATCAACGTCCTTGAAGAGTTTGGGTCACCGAACCTTCTCCTAGAAAGTGCTTTGCAGAAAATCATAAGCCTACCGCGAGTGTCCGACAGTGGGACAGAGTTACGACATACCTATCTACCTAGGTACCTATGGCGACGGTAGGGTACCTATGCGGACAATGTACACTGAGCTGTGCAAACTATCGGACGTAAGTGGACGTAACCTTGGGCTGACCTTGAGCTTTCGGACGTCCGACAGAAATCTGGCGCGCCGGATGTTTTTGTCAGCCGTTGTTGTCTTTTGAAAGACTGTGCACACTTATCAGCCGCGTCCGATAGTTTGTTTCCAGCTTAAAATAACTATAGTTAATCTAAGGTTTCCAGACTTGCCAGCTATAGGTACCTACATTTTGAAAATATAAAATAAGACGGCTACGTCAATAATCCACAGATCACGCAAGAAATTTTACAGAAATTGTCTCCGATAAAACGTTCACAATACGGAGAATTCGTAATGAAAATACCTATACGTAGATAGGTAAATCAAGATACAGCGAACACCTGCGAATAGGTAGGTATATCACGGATCACCTGAAACTAAGCATCGCGAGTCGGTGACAAATTTCTGTTCACCACCGGTTCTCGTACGATACCTTTCGTTTGTTTATTTATACTTTTTGACTTTTTTATATTTTTCTAATTAATCCGCCTTAACATTACATACCTATTATTCCGTGAAAATTTCAACTGGCTATCTATTACGGTTCGAAAGATAGGTAGGTACGTAGTACGTACCTACAGCCGTTTAAAAGTAGGACGGACAGACAGAAAGACGGACAGACAGACAACGCAGGCTCAGTAACAGGCGGATCGCGGTCAAAGGTTAGCCTAGTCCTAAGTAAAAAACAAAAGTAAGTCCAGTTCGACGACTGTTCTATAGTAGGTAAGTAGGTATATATCTATTTTACAACACATTTGCTCAAAAAGTGCACTTACGATAACTGAATACATCTTTCGAAAGTTAAACATTACGGATCATACAACGGAGCGTGTGGTAATGAAACGCATCATACAACGGAGCGTGCTATAATGAAACGCATCATACAACGGAGCGTGCTATAATGAAACGCATCATACAACGGAGCGTGCTATAATGAAACGCATCATACAACGGAGCGTGCTATAATGAAACGCATCATACAACGGAGCGTGCTATAATGAAACGCATCATACAACGGAGCGTGCTATAATGAAACGCATCATACAACGGAGCGTGCTATAATGAAACGCATCATACAACGGAGCGTGCTATAATGAAACGCATCATACAACGGAGCGTGCTGTAATGAAACGCATCATACAACGGAGCGTGCTGTAATGAAACGCATCATACAACGGAGCGTGCTGTAATGAAACGCATCATACAACGGAGCGTGTGGTACTAATGAATTTGGCCGCACGCTCAGATGTAAAGCACCGTGTGTGTAGGTACTTTACGGTATTTTTTTAATTTCCATTTTTTGTTTTTTTCTCGCAAATGTGTTGTAAAACGTTGTATGGCACACGTGCGGATTGGTTATTACAAACTCGTGACTATGGTAAGCCCTCGACTTCGTCTCGGGCTTACATTCGTCTACTCGTTTGTAATAACCAACTTTCCGCACTTGTATCATAAATAACTATTACCTTTCCCACTGCCAATGATAAGTCCCGTGGGTCCATTTAGATTGTCCACCCACCCAGGGAAGGGCTCCTTCCATGCAGCAGTCACTGGAATCAAAAATATCTGGTATTATTCGTGAACTTGCTCGAGTCACAGAATACCTATTAGGTACCTACCTGTTTAGAAGTACCGCAAACCAAGCGACTATTGCTACTACTATACGATCAAGTGCAATTCAGGGGCCATCAGGGGCCTTACGGACAACAGCTATATTGCGACACCATACTAACGTTAAATCCGCTCAGTTGGAAAATCACGCGAACGTGAATCTTAACGCGCCCAGATACGGTGTGCGGTCGCGTGATTTTCCAACTAAGCTGATTTAACGTTAGTTTGGTGCCGCAATAGCAGTTGTCCGTAAGGCCCCAGGACGTGCGAGCGCTAACTAGGTACCAATATACCTAATTTGGACTGCTTCAAACGAAGGGTGAATAGAGTCCACAAAGGTAGGCAACGCACTGACAATGCCCCGGGTATTGTAGGTGTCTATAGGCGGCAGTGACCACTTACCATCAGGTGGCCCGTTGCTTGATTGCCACTAATTTTATTTTTAAAAATAAATGAAAAACAAACCTACATGTATACAAGGATTCATACTATCATATGAATCCTTGATGTATATTAACCTAGAAGTTGCCTCTCTGTCTAACGCGCGGCAAGTCCGACAAGTCGGCTACTTGTATATAGTAGCTCATATTATACCTAAAGTGCGGAGTGCGCCAGGCTGCCGTTACCCGTTAGTAGAGATGTCGCAAGTCGTACGGGCGTGGCCATTGTGGACACGGGGGCCAACCCATTCTATCGCGGGCCCCATGTGTGTGGCTTACAAACTTACAATACCTACTAATTGACGCTGGCGTAGAATTCGGAAGTGTCGTGTAGGTACGATAGCACTTGCCAATGGATCGCACTATTCGCACTTGCAGCTACTATAGGTACATATACCGCGCACCACGCTCGAGTGTGACACCGAGGTCACTTTAGAAAATCGCGTTATAGCTAGGTACTGTTACCACCTTTTTAGGGTTCCGTAACAAAAGGGTGAAAACGGGACACTATATATAATCTTTGCTATTACTAAACCTACGATGTTTGTCTGTCTGTCCGTCCATCCGTCCGTCCTTCCGTAATAGATAGCCAGATAATATGATAGTCACAGAATAATAATAAAGTCAAAATACCTAGGTACCTCTACCTACCTACTTTTTTTATTATTTCTTAGTTAATCCACCGTAACATTACATAGGTACCTATTCTGTGACAACTGGCTATCTATTACGGTATTTACGGTTCGATAGATAGAGCCGTTTAAAGGTAGGACAGTCAGACGGACAGACGGACAGAGCGTAGGCTTAGTAATAGGGTCCCGTTTAGAGCCTTTGGATACGGATTATACGGAACCCTAAAATGAATACAGCTACTCCAAAATATGACCTAAGAACATGACGTAGGTATGTAAACCATTCCTGTCTTTATTCAACCTCCAGACAATGGGCGATCTATAAATTTAAATCTTGGCTAAACGTTGGCTGCATACCTATACAATTAAAATAGGTACCTACTCTTTAGACGCACTTGCAGAATGTTAAACAGTTCCTTTGGTAAGGCGTACGTAATAAGTGATAACAATAGGGGCAACCAAGGGGGCAACCTTAGATTAAGGGGGCAACATTTTCAATTATAAAAAACTTTATAAATAAAAATACCGGACAAGTGCGTGTCGGACTCGTGCACTGAGGGTACGATATAGGTATATAATACAAAATACGTTAAAAAATACGTTAGTTGTATGGGGACCCCCTTTCGTTTATACTTTTTGACTTTTTTTTTATTTCATATTTTCTGTGAAAATTTCAACTGGCTATCTATCACGGTAGTCAGACAGACAGATAGACATCGTAGGCTTAGTAATAGGGTTCCGTTGTTTCTTGCTTGTTGTTCCTTTAGGTACAGAACCCTACTTTTTAAATTATTTTTGTTGTTAGCTAAAAAAATAGCTGGTCCAAAGGTCTCCTCGTAAACATTCATTTATAAACGGTAAATTTAACTTCTCTAAAAAACATTGTGAGAGTTGGGGGCATCCAGGGGATGCAGATGGCAGGCTATCGTTCAGTATGGAGGTTAAAGGGGAGGCCATGTTCTGCAGTGGACGTCTTCTGGCTGATGATGATGATGAACCTCTTTTTAAGCCCTGCTTTTTAGCATTACGGTTCGTTCACTCATGGCCAAGGATGTTATATATATATACCCTAAAGGGAACTCCTTGCTCATGGCTCAGCGCACGCTTAGCGTCTCGATGCACCCGACACTGTATTAAATGGCAACAAATCTGCTTCCATCCATAGCCTGTCAATTTCATTTCCTGTTAATTTGACAAGTGCCATTTTGCTATAACCATGGTATAATAATATACTCCGCCAGGTACTATAGCAATCCGACAAAAAATGTCCACGTGGGCGTCCCGCAATGATGTCATGATGTCAATTTACAACAGGTTCGAGAGAGATGACGATACACCACGTAACAGCTGATTGAATAAAGTGGCAACTGGACAGTGACGTCATTGCGGGACGACTCCCAGATTGCTAGACCTAGTTTTCTTATAGTGTTAACACACGTATAGATTTGGTTGACCTCAACCGCCGTCTGACCAACGGGAGAGAAAGAGAGGGAAATATGATATTCTCACTCTTTCTCTCCCGTTGGTTGGACGGCGGTCTGTCAACCAAATCCATATGTGTGTTAACACTATTAGATCATGGCTATAACCTTCTATTTTGATTCGCAACAGCAAAGGGTAACAATACTCGGCAATTTATTTTCGTATTCGGGGGACTAACTAGAGTCTGGCTAATGAAAGTAGACTGAAAAGGCGCGCCAACTTTAAAAAAGACCGATTTGCAACCTCAAAATTAGTAATATGAAATGCAAACATTACTGTGTTCACTGTTACAATAAAAAAAAATATTACAAGTAGGTACTTATATCAAGTGAGATTATTCCAGGTAGGTACCTAGGTATTTCATACAAATTTTTAGGGTTCCAATGCTGATATTATTAAATTTGCCGCCCTTTTTCAATCTCTACTTCCATTAGCCAGACTACCACCTTCCCTTGGTCTTAGCTCCGCCCCTGTGCTCACCTATAGACGGCCTTGCGATCGCGATAGGGAACTTGTCTCCATACTCAGCCACAAGGTCTTCAGTGATCGCTTTAGTGTAGGAATACGTATTTGGCTCCGATTTTATTACTCTGAGAACAAACATGATTTATGTAAATATATTTCACTAGCTGACCTGACAGCACGGAACACTATTACTCACAGATCTACTACCTATAGATTTTCGTTTTTTCTGTATTCTGAGAGATTTTCAATGAGCGTGGCTAGCTCAGTGCCTCTCGTTTCAACAAGGTGTGTTGCCACATTAAAATGATTTGCTATAAGTTAGGGTAATTTACCTACTATGATAGGTGTGAATCTTCAATGAGTACTTTGGAAACAATACTACCTTTTAAATATTTATATTTTATATATATTTTAAACGGCTGTTTATCTTTCAAACCGACCAACCTTCAACTTTCAACCTTTCTTAATAGATAGCCAATTGAAATTTTCACAGAATAGGTATATGTAATGTTACGGCACTTATGGCGAATTGGCTAACAAATAATAAAAAAGTCAAAAAGTAAAAACAAGGGTCCCTATACAACAAACGTATTTTTGTATTTAGCTCTAATGTAAAAACGGTAATACGTACAAGCGTCAAACTAGGCATGATTATAGTACACACTCTAAAATATAATAACAAAAAAAAATTATGGCCAAGTTCGAGTCGGTGACAAGTTTCTGTTCATTACCAAGTTATAGCTGGTAATTTCGTTATTGAATTTTGGTACGTTAGGTAATTTTGGTACGGTGTGGTGGTTTGGTAATTCGGTATGCTAAAAAAAATTAACCTATGCCAATTCCAAAACCATTTCGAGGTTTTATCTTACCAACCCTTATTTTTCTACTCCGACCTTTTAAAACGATAAGATGCCATTTATTTTAACACTAGCTGACCTGACAGACGTTGTCCTGTCTTAGAACTGTCAAACACGCAAAGTCAAAATTACAAATCTTATTTTTTACACCTTGGGTTACATTATTGGAGTTTTAGTAAAGATCCCTATATTTTTTAAAAATATAATATAGCCTATGTTAACCGGGGATAGTGTAGCTTCCCAACAGTGAAAGAATTTTTCAAATCGGTTCAGTAGTTTCGGAGCCTATTCAATGCAAACAAACAAACAAACAAACAATCAAATCTTTCCTCTTTATAATATTAGTATAGATAAAACTAAGAAATCATTCGACTTTCATTGTCCTCTAAATGACGTCACATTGTAGCATTTTATTTTCTGTGCCTTTTAAGAATAAAAATATTATACATTTGACACACTGTTCGTCACACAGAATAGAATATTTTTTCATTTCTGTGATTTGACTGTCTGGTTTTTTTCAGGGCTGCCAATATGGGGTGCTTTTTTAGGCTTCTCAACGCAACGAAATTTTGTGCTATATGGTGACGTCACATAATTTCAATTTTCAAAAAAATATTGTTAAATAACTACTAAATAGAAAACAAAAATATTGAAATTAGTTTCTTAAAATAGCCTTATCTACGAAATAAAAATATAAAAAAAATACTAAAAAAAACTTTACATACCGAATTTTGGTGGTGGTACGGAACCTTCTGTGCGCGAGCCCGACTCTCACTTGGCCGGTTTATTTACTAGCTCGATTAATAATTCCTAAAAAACTTAACCTATTACAAAAACCAGTTGGATTGCCCACAGACCGTTGGAGGTCTAGAGAATATCCAAATGCTCAAGCTCGCTACCAGTTTCCAGCGTACTCAGCATGCTGGATAGACTAGCTTCAATAGACTTCGGCTAACTATGATTACTCACTGAGGCTCGACATGCGACAGCAGGTCATCGTCCATCCAGTCGACCAAATCTACGATACGGCGCGGGCTGTGAACGGCTGTGTACAGCTGTTCCTCCAGAACTGGCAGCTCGCAGCGGCAGTACGCTGTTGACAGGTGGACGAACACCTGTAGAAGTAAGAATAAAGTGGTGTGGGTCACATCCTGGCCAGACCCACAAGACGAGACGAATCCAGGGCAAGTGAGTCTGTTTTGTGTGTTGGTCTTGGCACAACTTTTTTATGGTGGATGGGTGACTATTTTAAAAAAGCATCTGATAAATCGCGCAGAATTAAGCCGCAACGCAATTTAGACATAAATTAATCGAACCAAAGTCCGACGTAGAAATACACAGCTCTGGCCCTAAAAATCCTATATATACTAATACCTATTATGTCTGCAATAAAATATTGACTATTGGGTGGAAATATTTGACAGATATTCAGCTGCATTGGAGTGAAGCCGGGTTATATGAAATTGCACCCACTAAAACCCCATCGGTGGTAAGCCGGTCAGTCTCTGTACCAGTTGGGCACCAGGATCTGGGGATCCGGAAAATGCTCGAAATGCTCGCAGCATTTCCGTTTCATCCCTCGATAATGACGCGGGCCACACCGCGCCGTGGTCTTCCCTGGGCTCGCTCTGGGGCCTTACAACTACCTGTTTAAACAATTCTGTTCAGGTGATTGCTAAAACCTGCGCGTCCGCTAACCGTATTTCGGCGCGTCACACATACCTACACACACCTACCATACCTACATAGGTTCACATACCTACGTGATTTTCCGCACTGCGCCGTAAGACCCAAGATCCCCAAATCGTAACCTACCTCCAAGTTCTTCATAGACTCAGCCAGTGTGAGCATTCGAAGGGTTCCCTTTGTGTTCATGTTGACTGCATCTTTCAGCTTCTGGTCGAATCTGCAACCAAGTTCCGTGATAAATACCACATAGCTTGATATATAAATGTAAGGTTGCTTTGCTGCACAATACAATGGTTGCTGGCAAGACCATTCTGTGCGACAGAGACAAACGGCGTGTATTGAAAAAATGTAAGTTTGTAATAGCAAAATAATTATTTTTAAATGATATAACTTCAAATTTATGACTTTCGGATTTATTCCTATATAGGTATGTGCTATGAGACCTTACCTCTTGGCAAATTTTATGATTCTAGGTCAACGGGAAGTACCCTATAGGTTTTGATTCCCCTGTGAAATCGCAAAATATGCGACATAAACGTTCATATCTTTTGATTTCGTTGACTTACAACTTAAATTTTTTTGAAACCGTAGACCCAAGTATTTAGTATAAATTTCAACTTAATACCTTTACGCGTTCTTGAGAAAAAGGGTCTTGACAGACGGACAGACAGACGGACAACGAAGTGATCCTATAAGGGTTCCGTTTTTTCCTTTTGAGGTACGGAACCCTAAAAACGAGTTTTTCCAGCGGTATCTCGTAGATAAACGTTGGTAGTGGATTGAGCTATCGTATGAATCGTATCATACGCATCAAGCCTGACTCAGGCCTGATACGTTCGCATATCTCCCTTGTTTGTATGATTTGAGCAAATACCTGACGCAGGCAGCACTGTGGAAGATAATATTGCATTCGTTTTGAAGCTCCTCTCTGTCTCCATCAGATATCCCGAGCCCTTCTTCCGTGATGTCTCCAGCTATGAACCTAAGCTTCTTTAAGGCGTCCGGGGTCTTCGCTCGGAGAGGGTCGAATACCTTCAATCAAATAAGGTTATATAAATAAAGCACTACTTCAACCAATAGGTAGCAATAAACCGGCCAAGTGCGAGTCGGGCCCGCGCACTGAGGGTTCCGTACCGCCACATGACTTATTAGCTACTAAAGTACAAAAATATTGTGCAAAAAAACAACATCTCATCAACGCCCAGGCGGTCACCCATCCAAGTACCGGCCGCGCCCGACGTTGCTTCACTTCGGTGATCGTATACGTGAACCGGTGGTCACCGTCTCGCACTTGGCCAATATTTATTATTTGTTGTTATAGGTGTTGTAGTTGTGTACCTACTTTACTATGTACTATAATCATGCCAAGTTTGACGCTTTTACATATTACCGTTTTATAGCGGACCAGTTTAAATTAAACTACGAAATTCTTGAACTGATAACACTATAATATTTTTAAGGTTTGACAAGTCACAAAAAGTGAAGGGATTAGAAAAGTTGTACAATTAAATGAGTCGCGACGGGAGTGTCAACGCACGAGCGGCGCGTGCGTCTGGGACCGTGGTAGTTTTTCAACTAATCGGGCCGGGGAACGCGACCCTTGCGCGCTTTCAGCCTGCTCGAACGCCGGCACTCCTGCAGTGGCGGGACGAGAGGGATAGAGCCTACGTTGGTACCCGCTATATCCTCCCCCTCCAAGTCACATAGACGACCCGGCGGTGACTTGACAGGACGCCCGCGACGGCGCGGATGTACAATCGTTGTTCCTACCCCTACATAAGGTGTCAACGCGCTGGCATGGTATTTTCCTCTGAGCTCTCCGTTAGCATCAACAAGTTCAAAGGACGTCGGAGTTACCACTTCAGAGACACGATAGGGCCCCTCACGCCGCGGAGCAAACTTGCTAGTAAACCCCTTTGCTGCGTTACTTGCCAGATGGGTTTCCACTAGAACAAGGTCTCCCTCCTTGTAAGGTGGCGCATCCCTATGATGCCGATCCCCTGCACTCTTTCGAACGTCTTGCTGATCCTCCACTCGCTGCTTGACTTCAACGAGAATGCGAGTAAATTCCTTTAAGTATGGCGTTATTTGTGGTACAAAGTTCTGTTCGGAGACAATCGCGCGTATGTCTGTATGTACCGCTAAAGGTGACCGCATCTCTCGTGCAAATGTCAAATAGGCAGGCGAGTGTCCCGTTCCCATATTAGGAGCGCTGTTCAGGGCAAATCGTACGGTTGGTAGGACAGTAGGCCATCGTCGATGTTCCGAGCCTACAAAAATGGCAAGCAGCTGCTTTAGTTCCCTATTTTTCCGTTCCGCTGGGTTAGCTTCCGGATGATATACTGGAATTAAGAATTGTTGGACTCCAAGAACGTACATAGCTTTTTGCATGACAGCTGACACAAATTGACTTCCGTTATCTGAAATAACACGACGTGGTAGTCCATAACGCAAGAAAACTTCTTCAATAAGCGCTTTGGCACAGGACTCAGCAGTTGAGTCGCACAGCGCAAATAGCTCGACCCATCGGCTCGCGGTATCTTCCACCAGAAGGATCCACTTTTCCCCTTTATCGCCATCAGGAAAGGGACCAAAAAGATCCATAGCCAGAACTTCGAACCTTTGGTGCAGCACAGGAGTCTGAAGAAGACCTGCTGGTTTCAAATTGGTAGCCTTGTACTTTTGACACTCATCACAAGATTTTAAATAGTTGGTCACATACGTTCTCATTCCTTTAAAGTAGAATCTTTCCTTGATTTTCTTTATTGTTCGGTCAACCCCTAGGTGGCCGGCAGTCGGCGCATCGTGCAGCTCCTGCATTAGTTCCGCACGCAGGGATTCTGGTATCACTAATTGGGGTTCTTCCGACTCCCCATCTGGATCACATCGATACAATACGCCTTGAGATAGGTAATATCCCCTATCGGTCCAGCGCATGGCCGCGTCCGGATTATCAGGGTCTTCAAAATCTTTGATGACCTTCCTTATATCCAGATCTCCTATCTGTGCATCGCGAATTTCCTTGGGTCCTCGCTGCGGCAAATCTACTACTACGGGACAAATGTTACAAGGCTCTGAGCTGGTGTCTTCAATTTCGTCGGTAACTAGACGACTCAGCGTGTCCGCGACAACATTAACACGGCCTGGAGTATATCCTATGTCCAGGTCATATGACTGTATTTTCATGGCCCAACGGGCTAATCGGCCACTGGGCGTTTTTAATGACAGCAGCTATTTCAAAGGCTGATGATCCGTTGCTACTTGTACTCGTGCTCCCTCTACGTATCCCCGAAACTTTTCTAGCGCCCATGCTACTGCTAAAGCCTCTCGCTCGGTAGTATGATAATTGCGCTCCGCTGGAGTCAACAATCTGCTGGCGTACTCAATGGGTCTTTCCTCCGCAGGACTGGGCCCCTGCATCAAAACGGCCCCCAAAGCAAAGGCACTAGCATCGGTTCGTAAAATATACGTTTCATTGAAGTCAGGCTGGCGAAGGATGGGGCTTGTAGAAAGTCGTAGCTTTAATTCTTCGAAAGCCTGGTTCTCTTCCTCCCCCCACTGCCAACGTTGGTTCTTCTTTGTTAAGTCCGTCAGATGACGGGCGACGGCTGAAAATTGAGGAATGAACTTCCTAAACCAGGACCAGGTTTGTAGGAAAGTTTTTAATTCCTTCAAAGTCTTCGGAGGTTTCATGCTTAGGACTGCCTCCACCTTTGAGGGGTCGGGCTCAATCCCTTGAGTCGTAATAACGTGACCAAGGTAAGTGACCTTTTCCCTGGCGAATGCGCACTTTTCCCTATTTGCTCGCAGGTTAAAAAGACGGAGTCGGTCAAAGACCTGCTGCAGGTCTTCCAGGTGGCGATCCAGATTATCCGAAATAACCAAAATGTCATCTAAATACGTCAAAACGCACACATCCTTGAGACCAGACCTCATTCTGTCCATCAACCGTTGGAATGTTGCCGGCGCGTTTTTCAATCCGAATGGCATACGGCAAAATTGGAAGTTTCCGAATGGCGTCGTGAATGCTGTCTTGTGACGGTCCTCAGGTGCAACTACCGTCTGCCAGTACCCACCTTTTAAATCGATTGTCGACATGACGCAATTTGCCTGGGTGCTCTTCAGCAGCTCATCGATAACTGAGATGGGGTAGTGGTCCGTACGGGTCACGTGATTTAATTTGCGATAGTCCACGCAAAAACGAACTTCGCCGTTTTTCTTAGGTATCAGAACCACGGGTGCAGCCCAATCGGACTCGGCCTCTTCGATAACACCTTCTTCCAACATTTTATCCAATTCCTTTCTAATTATTTCCTTTTTCGCAGACGAAACGCGGTACGGAGGTCCCGCAATTGGTGCAGCATTTCCCGTATCGATATGATGCATTGCAAATTCTGTAGGGCCTCCCCCTGGAGAAAAAATGTCTTCATAAACATTTAGGAGGTGCGACAGTCTGTCCCGTTCGGCAGGCCTGAGATGGGATCCCTCGTCCTCGCAGAGGTCCACGGACGCGCAGCCAAGGGGCCGATCAGCTATGTATTCGAAACAAAGCGGTTGAGGCGTCCTATCACGTCTCACATACCAAACCCCTAAGTCGAAGTCCAATACCATGCCAACACCCTGAATGAAATTCATTCTTAACAGACTTTCGGTCGCGTTAGGCAGCATTATGAAGCTAACTGCCAGCTCTATCCCTCGCACCATAACATTTACATGTGATACTTCTACATTCTGAGCACTCGTACGTCCGTCTGCATATTTAAGTTCAGTATAAACAGTTTCAAATTTATGACCGTTATTTTGTAAATGACGTCTTAAACTAACACTTCCGATTGAATGTTTCGCCCCAGTGTCCACTAATAGTTTGCCCTCTTTGCCATAAATACGCACACTTATTACTGGTCGCACTCGCGAACCCAACATAACGGCACTCGCGGACACAGATTGAAACGCGGAAGCGACAGTCTCCTTGTTTGATTTACACGTATTGCATTTCGAGCGAATCACTCCGGGTGTCCCGCACCCGAAACACGTGACTGTAGGTCTCTCCTTTCCGACATCGGCGCCGGCTGCTTCTTTAGGCGTTTTATCTCTTAATCGTTGACATGCATCCTTCAAGTGGCCATACTGCTTACAGTACACACAATGGGGTCGCTTCTTACCCGTCGCCGTCGATGAACCAGAAGGCACTGCTAAAAGCGGCACTGCCACAGTTGATGGCGGTCGACTTTCACTTAAGATGTCTTCTACCCGTCTTGCGCACGCCAGAAGTTCTCCAAATGTCTTAAAACTAGAGCGAGGTACCTTCTCTCGGATGCGGACGTGAAGAAGTCCATACACCATGTCCAGCTGTACGCTTTCCGATAGCGACGATGGTGGCAGCTGGGCAACTAACGCTCGGAGATTGCAGACAAATATATCAGTAGACTCTTTTTGACGTTGTTCTCTTTCAAATATCTTCCTATAAATCTGATGAGGTGGATGTCGCGGTCCAAAAGTACTTTTAAGTGACGCGATCGCTTCTTGCCAGGTGGCGGTTGTCGCCTTTACCCCCTGCCACCAAGTCGCAGCCAGTCCCGTAAGGAGCATGGATAACCCCTTTAAAGCGATATCATCTTTCACGCCGGTACATAATTTATAGGTCTCAATCGCATCTATAAAAGCTAGAACATCTGCAGACTCAGCTCCGTCAAAGCGCGACGTGCATTTTGCAAAACTCGCAGAAAGGTGAGAATGTGGCGTACTCACCGATGGCTCTTTACTTAGCCTGTTCAATAGTAGTAGAAGTTGTTCGTTCGTCATCACCACAGCCGACGCAGCAGCAGGTGCGCCCGCAACAGGCGGCACTCCCGCCATGGTCGTAGCAACGGCAGTGGCGACTGCTCCGTGATCTTCGTGCGGCACAATCCCAGGACTGTGCGACGCAGGTGGTGTCGGCGGCGCGTTCGATAACGCCTCCTCAAAGAGACCGTGGCGCTGACCAGCCCCAGTGCTGTCCAGCGAGAGTGGCGGCGGCGGCCGCGCATCCCCAACACGAGTCTCGCTCGCGGCACGCGACCTCGTATGCACCATCTCAGGATACACGCACGAACGTATCGATCACGCACGGCAACTAACTTCGATTACAATAAGTAGGTAGGTACGATCCTACCGAATAAATTCATCGTACAACACAGCACATAAGTAAGGTACGTAACTTGTCACGAAATGAACGAGAATGTTCAATATAATAATGTTCGCGAACCAATACACAAAGGTCTAACGCGAAATGAACACTGTCCAAAGTGCGAAAACGATAGGCCAACTTGCCTACGCACGTTTGTTCGACGAAAGTTAGAACACACCACCCTTTTGACTGAGAATCCGCGAGAGCGAGACAAGAAAAATGCTTCGTTCCGCGGAATACGAGGCTGATGACGCCTGTACCAGACGAAGTGGGCGTTGCCAAGTCGAACGCTATAAGTAGGTACACGCGGTTTTCGAGCCGCCGCACGTTTGGCGCCAATTTATAGCGGACCAGTTTAAATTAAACTACGAAATTCTTGAACTGATAACACTATAATATTTTTAAGGTTTGACAAGTCACAAAAAGTGAAGGGATTAGAAAAGTTGTTCAATTAAATGAGTCGCGACGGGAGTGTCAACGCACGAGCGGCTCGTGCGTCTGGGAACTCTGGGACCGTGGTAGTTTTTCGACTAATCGGGCCGGGGAACGCGACCCTTGCGCGCTTTCAGCCTGCTCGAACGCCGGCACTCCTGCGGTGGCGGGACGAGAGGGATAGAGCCTACGTTGGTACCCGCTATAGTTTTTACATTAGAGCTAATAGGTACAAAAAGACCGTTAGAAAACTACGTTTGTTGTATGGGGAGTAATCATACGTGACTTACGTCAAAGTTCTTCATACTTCATACCTTGTTTGCGCATAGTTCTTTTAATCTTTCTTCGCTGGCTACACCTTTCTTCTGCCGCATCAGCAGGTATATCATCTTCACATCGGGGCAACTTCGCAGTAGCTTTTCCACTAAAGCCTGAAATACATAACAATGTAGCCAATGTAACTTGATTACCATAGTAGCCTAAGTGCGCTCACAAAAAGAACTTTGGCATGGGTACCAAGGTTCTTTTTGTGAGCGCACCTAGGTGGTGGTCATAACAGGCAGCGCCGGCCCTAGCTTTTGATCAGGGTAGAGCGAGATTGTCTTTTGGCGAGTTTCATTTCCACAAAGCAAGTGCCGCCGCGAGGCGCCATCTAAAGGAAATCTAGGAAAAATTTAATTTTTCCCTAGACTTTTTTTCCGCTTTTGGCTTTTTGGCACCCCTTCTGGCATCTGGCGCCTAAAGCAACCGCTCCTATCGCTCTACCCCAGGGCTGGGACTGGCGCTGATCTTCGACCAAAATAAAATGAATGAACAGGCCCAGTAGAAGCGCATTTTTGAAGATAACAAAATGAGCACCTTCTCTCACTTCGTTTCAGTCTGTCTCTACTTCTCTAGCCGTAGGAAGTGCAACACGTGTCTAATGTTACGTGATAACGAAACATCTGACAAAGTTATGCATTCATATGCTTTCCCGAAGTGTAAATACACAAATAATACCGGGATCTATTTTTTGTAACAAATACACTGTACCTTTTTATAATTAGGTGTTGAAGTATATGTCCGACGGTTTTGACTCGTTTTTACTGAGCAATATCTATGGTTAGTGCCCGTCCATTCATTTTATTTTAGTCAAAGGCGCTGATAACAGGTAGATAATGTCTCTAATAGAATGTTGGCCACGTATACGAGGGCCCAGAGCAATACACCTTCAGTCAAGTTCTGCCTGATAAAGATAACGTTAGTGTAAGCCTTTTTGCCATCGTTTATACCTACCTAATAGTCAATTCTGAGTCCCCACCCCCGCTCTTCGACCAAAATAAATTAATGGTCAGGCCATACCCATTGAACTTGCTCAGTAAAAACGAGTCAAAACCTTCGAACCTTCGGACATACCTATGTTATAAATAACAATGTACTCGTACATTACATTTATTATAAAAAAATATAGCGGTTTTTTGTTGTGTTACCTACACTTCGGGAAAGCACACGAAGGCATAATTTTGTCAGATGTTTCATTATCATTTATAACAATAGTCGAGTGTGGCAGGCACTTCCTACGGTTAGAGACCGACTGAAACGAAGTGAGCGCCGACGCTCATTTTGTAATCTTCAAAAATGCGCTTCTTCAATGGCTCATATTATTTTGGTCGAAACTCCCGATACGACCCTAATCGAGGTTCGTACCTTAATGATGCCTTTACGCTAGTCCCAAAAAAATTAGGACCAAACTCAGATCAGACAAACAGATTCTGTCTAATCATGGTCTAATTATCTATGGTCTAATCTCATCTGAGGGGTTTTTTTTTTTTTTTTTTTTAATGGAGCCAACGCCATTTGCGCCTGCCCAGTCAAGCCGTTGATACCGCCAGAGGCCAAAAGCTTATTCGTTTATTTAAATAAACCGGTCAAGTGCGAGTCGGGCTCGCGCACTGAAGGCTTCATACCACCACAAAATTCAATAACGAAATTACCAGTTATAACTTGGTAATGATCAGAAACTTGTCACCGACTCGCACTTGGCCATTATTTATTGTTTGTTGTTATACTTTAGTGTGTGTACTATAAATAATCGTGCTAAGTGTGACACTTGTACATATTACCGTTTTTACATCAGAGCTAATTAATACAAAAATACGTTTATTTGTATGGGGACGTTTTACTTTTAGTTAGTGAATCCGCTGTAACTTTACAAATATTCTGTAAAAATGTGTACTGGCTTTCTATTACGGTTCGAAAGACAGACATCGTAGGCTTAGTAATAGGGTCCCGTTTTTACCCTAAAAAGAGTACGGAACCCTAAAAACCACGCTACGAATAAGTAAGCGCAGCCATAAAAGACCGGTACAATACTAGGTTGCTTTATGGGGGAAATACTGACACACTGAATTGGTAGAAAACTAAAGAGAAGACAAAGACCAGAAACACCAGCCTTGGCAAGCATTCCACCTGCAAGAGGTGGTTTATATTGTTCTGTAAGATACCTATCTGCGTTCATGGCTGAAAGCCTATTTGGAAGCCACGGTTACATTTTTCAAAGATTATGTTGGCGGTGGGCACCTCCACATTCTTGCTTTGCGCCTCGTGCGCTCCTCCTTCACGACTACAATCAATAAGTAGTCTCCATCAGCACATGTAGGTATAAATAAATAAATAAATAAATTTTTTATTTCTTTAACACGATTTACAAAATATAAAATGTAGGCAGGAGCCCTCTTTTAGACATAAAATGTCTGTGCCAGGGGGCCCCGCTCTTCCGTCTCTACATTAATTATAATATAACATATAGATATATAGTTTTACTTTAATTATAACGTACAAAAACCAGATCGTGTGTGTGTGTATTGTGTGCGTGTGGGTGTGTGTGTGTGTGTGTGTGTGTGTGTGTGTGTGAGATAGAGAGGGGGGGGGGATATAATATAGTTATATACATTACTGTCTGTAAAAATGCCTCAGATTCTTCAAAGGAAGATAATTTTAGCCAGTCAGTAATGATAGATTTACACTCATAATACTGTTTATTGCAAATGTTAAATTTTTTATTTATTTTATTGTATATAAACTCTGAACGCCTCTTAAATTGCATACTTGCAAACTTTGTTTTAGCTTGAGATACAGGAACTATATTTTTAATACGCCTATTACCTTCATTATCAATGTTACTCAATTTTATAGTTTTATGGATTTTTAATATGATTTGTGCCAAGTATAGTTTTCTTACTGATAACAAACCACAGTCCTTGTAAAGGGCCTCAGTGGAATATAGTTTTTTTTTGAAATGCATGACCTTAAGCAATGCTCGCTGTGCTCGCTCAACTGCTATAAATTTCGTTTTCGCTGCACCTCCCCATACAGGGATACAGTATGATAATACGGACTGTACCAAAGCGATATAAATATAATTTAGTAGACTCTTTCCGTTTGGTAGACTCGAGTTTGATGGGACAACATGTCGTAATGTTTTAAATATCCAAATGAGTTTTCTAACTCTGCTCGTAACTTGTTCAAGATGTGGGTACCAGGTTAATTTTTCGTCAACTATGACACCAAGATACTTAGTGTGTTTAACTTTTTTGATAGTTGGGCAGTTACAATTGTGATTATTATGAGTATTACAGCTGTGCACTTTTATTTGGAGATCTTCTTTAGGTTGAGTACTTTCATTAATAGTGAAACAAATATAATTAGTTTTAGATGCATTTAACGTGAGTTGATTATTTTGAAGCCAATCTCCTACTTTAACTAAACCGGTCTCAACACTACGTTTAACACTTTGCCACGTTTTCCCGTAAAAAATTACAGCCGTATCATCAGCGTAAGAAAAAACTTCAGCGTTTGATATACCTAGGTTACACAGGTCATTTATATAAATTAAAAACAAGGTGGGACCCAGGACACTTCCTTGGGGAACGCCGTATGATACCTCTGCATCATCACTAACATATTTTCCCACTCTAACTCTTTGTTTCCTATTGGTAAGGTAATCTTTAAATAGTTCCAATGGCAAACCCCTAATTCCTATCCTCTCTAACTTGTTTACCAAGATGGGAACAGAAACAGTATCAAATGCTTTTTTAATGTCTAAAAATACAGCGAGAGATTTGCGACTTTTGTCCAGTTGATCAGTTATTATTGAAGTCAAAGCAGTAACTGCATCTTCTGTCGATTTTCCTTGCTGGAAACCAAATTGAGAGGGCGATATTATTTTATATTTGTCCAAATATTTTAGGAGTCGTAAATTTAATAATTTTTCAAGTACTTTTGATATTGACGGTAATACTGAGATAGGTCTATAGTTATTTATGTCCACAACGTCTCCACCTTTGTGCACGGGGGTGATAATAGATTGCTTGAGAGATGTGGGGAAGACACCTTGCTCAAAACATAAATTTGCAATATGGGTAAGAATAGGAACGACAACCAGCCTCACATTTTTTAAAAGTTTTGAAGTTATATTATCCCATCCTGGAGCGCTATCAGGCTTAAGGTTCATTAATATTCTATCAATTTCATCATAGTCTGCGTTTAACAATACAAATGAATTACATTGTGAGGAAGTTTCGGTAGTGATGTCAGGGTTAGTATTTAAATTAGATTTAAACTTTTGAGCGAGTTCCTGACCAATGTTTGCAAAGTAGTTATTAATAAAATTAGTGGAGTCAGTAGGGGAAGACTTAATATTTAATAATTCAGAATTTTGACTGTTTTGTTTGTTTGTATAGGTTATGTTTTTAATATTTTTCCACAATAGTTTATTATTATTTATTGATTTTTCCAGTAATTGTTCTTCATGTTTTCTTTTAAGTTTTTTTAACAATTTATTACAATAATTACGGTATCTGATGTAGCTAATTTTTAGAATTTCGTCAAATGGATTATTACGAAGGTTTTTTTGCAGTTTGTTTCGATGATTTATGCAACGTAAGATGCCCGGAGTAATCCAAGGCTTGATTATTCGCTTACTTTTAGGTATTTTAATAGTTACAGTACTTGCATCTATGCACTCTCTTAGATTATGGATTAACAAGTCAGTCACCAAATTAGGGTCATTACACAAGAGTAATTCAGCAAGATTCCTTTCTAGTAAAAGTGTGCGTACTTTTTCAGTGTCAAGTTTGGTTTTAGTTTTTGTAGCATTAGAGGTATCTCACCTTGCCAACGAATCCTGTACCTCCAGTGATGAAGACTGACTTCCCAGCGTAGAATTCAGCTACTGTAGGAACCATGGCTTACGCGACCTGAAAGAGATCATAACTTAATTATTATTTTATAAGCCACTTTATAAGGTAAAAATACCAATATAAGCTTCACATCAAAGGCATCAAAGCGCTAAATGCTTTATCACTGGTGCGTCACAAATATCAAAACTGCGAATATACCTAGGTACCGCACCCTGGTTCGGCCATGCATTACCTACGCCTACGCGTGTCCTGTCTAGAGCAGCATCTGCCAAAGTAACATGAACAAACTCCAGGTTATCCAAAACAAGGCACTAAAGTACGCCCATAATACCCCTTTCCCTTCGTACTAGCCTGCAAAAGCTCCACGTACAAATAGGGCTACCTCGAATTGACGCGTAGGTATGTTTATAAATTATCAGAAAAAAGTTAGGTATAAGTATCCACAAAAATCCTAATAACAAACGTTTAAAAACTTATGTAAAAACCTTCGACCAAAATAAAATTATTTTGGTCGAAGTGTACAACACGTAAAAATAAACTATCGTTCATCGACAAATAGGTAGCTAGACACTAGTTGCCCCATCACTAATGAATAGGCTGAGTCACCCGCACGTGCACCAAAGAAGACATCCCCAATCGCGCTAAAAAAAATACAGACGAATCGTTGACGAATCGCAACCGCTCCACTACTTTTGGTCGATTTCGTATCGCGCTTAAAGGCGAAATAATAAAACGCAACCCGATCACAGTTGGAACGTGGTTTGTTTGTTCCTCTTTCACGCAGCAACAGAGCAACAGATAGGCCTGTTTTTGTATGGTTATAGTTCAAGGGCTGGAGAGTGACATAGGCTACTTTTCATCGTCATGATTATGATAATCACCATTTTTCATCACTACGCGGGTGAAACCGCGAAGCGCAGCTAGTAAGAAATAAAGATAGGTAGGTAGTGTAGGTACCTACTTGGAAATTGAAATTGAGTGACGTAATACTTGAACGCTCCCTTACTCTTTTGTGCGGTGCCAGTGGAGTATTCACATACCCCTATAGTATAGGAACGTACATACGCTCGTGATCGTTAGGTATTGGCATGGCTTTAGAAAGGACTCGAGTTCTTTCTAAATCCCGTACTGTCACTGCTATTTAGGAGACTGAAAAGTTACGCGACCGCAAACCGTATCTCGGCGTGTCAAGGCGACTGACGTAACTGCCAAAATTAACAGGTCGATACCTACGTAATGTTGACAGAAACATCGATCGTAGCCTCGTAGGTAGAATACGGAGCCACGAAGAAAAAATTTATTTGAATTGAAAGACTAATGCAGTCCGTACTTCAGAGCGGCGGTTTCGGTGAAGACAATGCGCATGGAGTCTGAATTTTTATGGTTTTACCTTAGATAGTTCTTCTAAGGGTTTTACATTTACGCTGTAGGTAGGTAGGTTTATTTTGCTTCAAAGAAGAAAAGGTATAGGTACCTACGTACCTACCTATTGAGGAAATAAAACCGAAAAACCCGGACCCATCGCAGCCGGCCCCCGCGATGGGTCCGTGGGTACCGGCCGCTTTGGGCCTTTATCAGGGGCCTTACGGCCAACAGCTAACTCGGTATCAAACTAATGTTAAATCCGTTCAGTTGGAAAATCACACGACCGCAAACCGTATCTGGGCGCGTTAAGGTTCACATTCGCGTGATTTTCCAACTGAGCGGATTTAACGTTAGTTTGATACCGAGTTAGCTGTTGGCCATAAGCCTTGGACTTGGCCAGGCGCTTGGTGGAGGCGTCGGGTGTCCAGAATGTTGGTTATTATTTTGCACAGAAATTGAGCATTGCCATTCAACGTGGCACTGCCGCCAGCATTCTGGGACCTTTCCGTCCACTATGCTCTTTTAGTTTAAGTTTTTAGTTATTATTTAGTTACTAGCTGTTGCCCGCGACTTTATACGCGTAGCCTTTCATATAAACTTTCAACCCCCCATTTGCCCTCCTTAGTTCGGCCCTTTCGCAAAATCCTTTCATAGCGGATCTCTACACCTCATAAGGAATCTACCTGCCAAATTTCAGCTTCGTAGGTCAAGTAGTTTTCGAGATTTCGTGACGAGTGAGTGAGTAGATGAATTTCGCTTTTGTTAACCGACTTCCAAAAAGAGGCGGTTATCAATTTTATTCGAGTGTATGTTTTTTTTTTGTATGTACGTATGTTACGCGATTGCTCCGCCAATTTAGAATTGTTTTTGATGATTCTTTTTTTGGTTGGTAGGTCATAATTATTTATACCTAGTAGCCTACCTACTTACTTGTAGGTAGGTATAGAATATACCTAGGTAGGTAGATAGATTTAAGTTGGTTTGTTTTTAGTTATTATTTTATGTTTTCGTTAATGTTGTGTTTTTAGGGTTCCGTACCCAAGGGGTAAAACCGGGACCTTATTACTAAGCCTACGATGACTGTCTGTCTGTCTGTTTGTCCTAACTATTAACGGCTGTATCTTTCGTACCGTAATACCTACGTAGGTATATTTATAGCCAGTTGAAATTTGACCCCCATACCAAACCCTCTTACGTTTTGACTTTTTTACGCCGTAACGTTACATAGATAGGTAACTACTAGGTACCTAGGTACTTACCAATTCTGTGAAAATTTCATCTGGCTATCTAGTACCTACCTATTACGGTTCGAAAGATCAAGGATCATGGATGTTGAGGTCAGCCGCGTTCGTGCGTCTGTTAGCACTATTATAGTGTTAACACGTATGGATTTGGTTGACCTCAACCGCCGTCTGACCAACGGGAGAGAAAGAGAGGGAAATATGATATTCTCACTCTTTCTCTCCCGTTGGTTGGACGGCTAGGTACATACTTGTTTGACGAACCGCAGTACAACCAACGGGAGGGAAAGAGAAAATTTTCTCATTCTCTCCCGTCTCGTCTGTTAGCACTATTATGTCTTCTGTGCTATTAGGTCTGGATCTGAATAGGTAGGTCAAAGTATTTTTTGTAGGTAGGTAGTCTGAATCCGGGACACAGTGTTAGCATTTCCACTCACAGAAAAGCATTTTAGAACTCATTTAAACTTTAGGGACCTCACGGCCAAGTGCCAACTGCTAATGCGGTATCAAAATCCGCTCAGTTGGAAAATCACGCGACCGCTAACCGTATCTGGGCGCGTTAAGGTTCACGTTCGCGTGATTTCCTAACTGAGCGGATTTAACGTTAGTTTGGTACCACGTTAGTAGTTGGCAGTAAGGCCCCCAGGTTCGCGTTCACGTTTCCCGCAGTCACCAAATTACACGGAGGTGACGGGACGGGCCCTGGGGCCTCACGGCCAACTCTTTACGATCGGAAAATCACGCGAACGTGAACCTTGACGCGCCCAGATACGGTTTGCGGTCGCGCAAAAAAAAACATCACCTAAACTGGATTAATTTATAAAGTTATCCGTAAGGCCCGTACTAAAATCGGGATATTTGAACATTGATATCATTGAATATTGCATTATTGGTTCAATGACATGTCTAATTTATTGATTATTCCCGACCTTTATTGTTTGTGCAACACAGGTTACTGCATTCTGTGATTTTATACCTACCTATGCCCTTAGAATAACTATATAGGTAGTTAGTTGTGTAGTTAATCTAAGGCTATGCCACAAAATAGGTAGGTACCTACACAGAAATACTAAAAGATATACAGGGGCCTTACGTTACGGCTAGCTGTTTAGCTATCCAGTTTAGGTTAGGTTATGAAAAATGTTGTGCGACTGCAAACCGTATCTAGGCGCGTTAAGGTTCACGTTCGCGTGATTTTCCGAACTGCGCGGTTTTAACGTTGGTTTGAGACCGCGTAAGACGTTGGCCGTAAGGCCCTGAAGGCCAGCTTCGGCTGACCTTGATTTTAATAACCTAAAGGTGGCGACTGACATGAATATTTGCTCGATGCGACCACGTTCATCATCATCATCAGCCTGAAGACGTCTACTGCTGAACATAGGCCTCCTCCTTTAACCTCCACACTGAACGACAGCCTGCCTTTTGCATCCACTGGATGCCCGCGACTTTCACAATGTCGTCGGTCCATCTAGTGGGAGGCCTACCTACGTACGCTGCGTCTTCCGGTTCGTGGTCTCCACTCCAGAACCTTTCTTCCCCATCGGTTATCGGTTCTCCGAGCGATGCGGCCTGCCCATTGCCACTCCAACTTGCAAATCTTAACAGCTATGTCGGTGACTTTGGTTCTTTGGCGAATAGGTATCTACGCTCCAGATTCTATCGCGCAAAGAAATTCCGAGCATAGCTCCATTGCCGGCTGTGTGACGGAGTTTTTCCAAAAGGCCAACGTCTCAGTACCATGTGTCATCACTGGCAACACCCACTGGTCAAAGACCCTCGTCTTGAGGCACTGTGGTATCTTGGACGAGAGATGTCACGCGTGACCACGTTACAAGTCGAATATTCGGCATGTCAGTTCAGCGAGCCGAATACCTAGCTTGATCACAAGCGCCGAGCACCCTAGCATGCTCCAGCTGTCGGTTTTTTGGCGAATCCCTTTGAATGCTTACAATTTACATTACAAATCAGTCGCTCGCTAGCACGAGCAGTGGCGCGTGCGCACGCGTTCGGCGTCTACTAGCTGCGCCCCGTGGTTTCACCCGCGTAGTGATGAAAAATTGTGATGATGATGATGATGAAAAGTAGCCTATGTCACTCTCTGGCATTTGAACTATACCCATGCAAAAAATCAGGTCGATCCGTTGTTCCGTTGCAGCGTGAAAGAGGAACAAACATCCATACATACCTACAAACTTTCGCGTTTATTAATATTATTAGGACAACTGCTGGGGATGGAGCACAGTCGTGCATATACCTACCTAGTACCTACCTAATTATTCGCCGCGAAGATTCAGGTGTCATGAGCTTCGACCAAAATAAAATGAATGGACGGGCTATAACCATTGAACATGCTCAATAAAAACGAGTCAAAACCATCGGACGTACTTATAGGTACTTCAACACCTTATTATAACCATGTAGGTACATTTGTTCTCTTACTATGTCGTCGGTCCATCTAGTGGGAGGCCTACCTACGCTGCGTCTTCCGGTTCGTGGTGACTTAATAAGAGTCGCTGGCATCCAGTGGATGCAAAAGGCAGGCTGTCGTTCAGTGTGGAGGTTAAAGGGGGAGGCCTATGTTCAGCAGTGGACGTCTTCTGGCTGATGATTATGATGATGAGGTACATTTGTTACAAAAAATAGATAGCGGTTTATTGTTGTTTTTACATTTTGGGATAGCACACGAAGGCATAATTTAGTCAGACGTTTCGTTATCAAGTTACAATAGTCTTGTGTCGCACTTCCTACGGCTAGAGAACGACAAAACGAAGTGAGCGCCGGCGCTCATTTTGTAATCTTCAAAAAAGCGCTCCTTCTGGGCCCATTCATTTTATTTTGGTCGAAGGTCATGAGCATTTGCCCACAACAAACAAATTCGCCATGCAAATACCTACCTACCTAATTAACGAAAGCTCATGTCAGTCGCCAACCGTAGCGCTAGCGCTGGTAAAGCATCTAGGTATAGGTAGCTACCTACCTACTAATACTACAAAATATGCAGGGTACCTGATATACCTACCTACTGCCCATAGACCGTTGAAGGTCTAAAGACAATCCAAATGCTCAAGCCCAGCACCAGTTGGCAGCGTACCCAGCATGCTGGTGGCATTACCACGCTGAATGGCAATGCTTATGCGTTGAACCAGAAACACGCCCAAGGGCCCAATGTCTCGACCCCAAACGCCTCAAATAGGCTTCGACCAAAATAAAATAACTTTAAATACCTAAATACCTACCTATGTTTGTCAAAGCAAATAGGTACCTAGGTAGGTATGTAACCACTGCCGAGGTTAGCAAATTTGCGTCGCTTGTGCTGCTCCGCCGAATTGGCAGCCGCACCAGTCCTACTAGGTAGGTACTACCTATTTTGCTCTGAGCCTAGGAATAAGACCACTAGGTACTATTAGGTATATTGTTGTTAAGTCACATTAAAGCTGCAAAAAATATATAAAAAAAAAAAAAAAAAAAAAACAAAAAAAAAAAAAAATAAAAAAAAAAAAAAAACCATATTTGAAAAAAAAAAAAACTAGGTTTTATTGCAATGACAAAGTTCTGAAGCTTAGAATAACAACTATTCTAAGTTCTGAAGCTTTTCCCTCCCATTTTGAAATTGTAGGTATAATGATCTAAGGCATGCGCGGCGCGGCCGGCCGGCAATGCGCTGACGTCACAAGTCTCGCTCGGCTCGGGGACGATCCGGCGACTGTGCGACTGATCGTAGACCCCCAGGATCTGTTAGAAGATCGGTTAGATTCTCTCCAAATAATCAATCAGTTCAACCAACCGTTAGGGCTCCAGGGCACACCTCTTCTGGGGTGCCTGGGCAAGTCTGATACCTACTCCCGGCGACGGCCCATTATTTTTTAGCGAACGCAGAGTGCGTTCGGCATAACTTGGTGGGCAAGCGACGGCCCAAGCCGAGGTTCGTACCTTCGAGGTGCCCTTGTGCTAGTCGCCCATAAACTCCAAGTTATGCCGAATGCACTCTGCGTTCGCTAACTAGTCCGGTCAAGCTGTAGAGGCCAAAAGGCCAACCGTACAAGCTTAGTACCTCCAAGCATACGTATGTCTTCTGTGGTACAAGCATGTACAAGTAAATATTTAAAAAAAAATGCATATCCTGTAACTTTTACTGGTTTCTATGTCTATCTACCTGTTTGTTTTGTTTGCCTGTTTGTTTGACATGACGACACTACTAGACATTTTCTCACAAATACCTACTCAGTCGCACTGCGCTAGAGTGCGACTGAGATGATGAATGATAGACGCATGTTATCAATATTTTTGATTCCCTTCCTCATAAAGTATCCATTAGAATAATACCTACCTAGGTATAGGTCTTAGAATATGTAGTTAATCTAAGGTATAGGTAGGTACTTTTATTTTTCTATCTGCGTTTTGAAGGTATAGTCCTAAAGTGTTTCTTAGGTAGGACGGAACCTTAAAAAACGGTAATACCTACCTACCTACCTACGTAGAAGCCTTACCGTCTTACTACAAAAGATTTAAGAATGCTTTAAACATGTGTTTAACATATTTTTCACAGGGAAACAACTGCTAAACACATGTCTAAAGCATTAGAATAACTACACAAAGAAACCAAGTACATTCGCAAAATTTAAGCCATTCAAATGGTGTCATACCTATATGGCTCCAAAAACTTTATAAAAAATTTACTATGACAATTTGCGCGGTGAAATCGTACCACAACAAATCAGAAAAGCAGCATAAGAGTTATGGTGTGACATTCCACAGGTAATCCATTAATTTTCTTGCTTAAATCGTTTAAAATACCAATCGAAACGTAAGCTACAAAGCAAATTTGTAGCTTACGTTTTGAGAAGGCGTTGTTTGGAAACATACCTTCTCTGAGTAGTTATTCTAAGTCTAAACCGTTCTTAAATCTTTTGTAGTAAGACGGTTAAAGTTTAAACTTGGCATAATTACATCTAGTAGGTACCTACACACTCTGAAGTAGGTATCATCATCATCATCCACCGGACAAGTACGAGTAGGACTCGTGCTCTGAGGGTTCCGTGTAACGGAACCGTGTCCGTGTGATCCGTATTCGTGTACGGATCAGCGCAAGACCAAAAAAAAAACTAACTGAAGTTAAAATATTGAAAGACAAACTTAAGTTTTTAGTTGATTGTCAGGTTCTTCCATACATTCCAACTACAAAATGCAAGTTTGTAATAGAAAAATAATTATTTTTAAATGATTTAACTTCAAATTAATAACTTTCGGATATATTCCTATATATGTGCTATGAGACCTCGCCTCTTGCCAAATTTCATGATTCTAGGTCAACGGGAAGTACCCTATAGGTTTTGATTCCCCTGTGAAATCGCAAAATATAGGTACGACATAAACGTTCATATCTTTTGATTGCTTTGACTTACAACTTAAATTTTTTTACAGCCGAAAGAAACCGTAGACCTAAGTAGGTATCTATACTAATATTATAAAGAGGAAAGATTTGATTGTTTGTTTGTTTGTTTGTTTGTTTGCATTGAATAGGCTCCGAAACTACTAAACCGATTTGAAAAATTCTTTCACTGTTAGGAAGCTACACTATCCCCGGTTAACATAGGCTATATTATATTTTTTTTTAAATAGGGATCCTTACTAAAACTCCAATAATGTAACCCAAGGTGTAAAAAATAAGATTTGGAATTTTGACTTTGCGTGTTTGACAGTTCTAAGACAGGACAACGTCTGTCAGGTCTTCTAGTTAAGTATAAATTTCAACTTGATGCCTTTACGCGTTCTTGAGAAAAAGGGTTTTGACAGACGGACAGACGGACAGACAGAGAGACGGACAGACAGACGGACAGACAGACGGACAGACAGACGGACAACGAAGTGATCCTATAAGGGTTCCGTTTTTTCCTTTTGAGGTACGGAACCCTAAAAATTACTTACTTGACAAGGCTTGATCGAGCATTTCATTCGGTTTTTTTAATGTTTCACCTAGGTACGGCCACAGAAGACATGTACGGCCAACTCACGCACTGAGGGTTCCGTTCCGTACATCCACATACCTACCTACCTACCTAACTTTTTAGCTACCTATACAAAATTTTGTGCAAAAAGACAACACCCTTAGAATAACTACACATGTACCATTGTACCTACCTAGTTATTGAGGTTGTTCTAAGCAACATCCCATCAACGGCCGGGCGGTCACCCATCCAAGTACCGACGGTGGTGAACAGAAATTGGTCACCGACTCGCACTTGCCCTTTTATTATTATTTGTTGTTATACTTCAGAGTGTGTAGGTGTGTGTACCTACTAGGTAGGTAGGTATAATCATGTTTAACGGTTCTACGTAGGTAGGTACTAGCTAGCATGTACTAGGTACCTACCTATTACCGTTTTTAAGGTTCCGTTCCGTACCTACCCAAAGGGTAAAAACGGGACCCTATTACTGAGCCTACGATGTTTGTCTGTCTGAGTGTCTGTATGTCTGTATGGCCGCTAACTCCTCCTAAACCACGCAACGGATTTTGATGCGGTTTTCACCATCAGTTACCTAGATACCTACATTTTCACGGAAGGTTTATAGGTACCTATACATATATAACTAGCGACCCGCGCCCGCCCCGGCTTCGCACACAAATTACACCCGTGCGAAGCCGGACGGGCGGGTTGCTAGATTGGAATAAAAAAAAAAAAAACATGTACTGTCGAATTGATAACCTCCTCCTTTTTGAAGTCGGTTAATAAAAGACCGTAAACACGCAATAGCTTTCTACTCATCGATATATAAGAGAACCAACAAACGAACTAACAAACTAGGTAGGTACCTACCTACTAAAGTTAACTAGGTCGGACCTTCGTCTGATGATAGGTACTATCACAGGTCACTGTGACCTAAACTGGGTACCTATCACTTATGTATGCAAAATTGGAGCCACAGACAGCCCTCTGTGCCGAGGCTGTCTACAGGAAAACGAGACCGTGGAGCATGTACCTATAGCTAGGTAGGTATATACTCCTGCATTGCAAGGCCGAAGGCATACTAGATAGTGCAGAGGTGTCCAACAATTTTTTTTTGGCTGGCCGGATTTATTAACCTTGTAACTATGGCGGGCCAAGAGATGATTTGTAACTGAGCAAATCAAGACTAATAGGTATTTATAAGTAAAATGGTAGAAAGGGTATAATTATAACCTTTTGTCAGAATTCACAGCAGGTTTCATTTGTAACTGCATCCACAGGCACACTGATATAGATATGAGTCTACGTTCTTTATAAAATTAAGTCAAAAAAAAGTTAAAAGTTACCCAACTTTTGACTCATTCGCGGGCCGGATTAGGAACCTTGGCGGGCTGCATTGTGGCCCGCGGGCCGTATGTTGGACACCCCTGAGATAGTGGTAACAGACGAGACCTCCGGACGGCAGTCCGTCAACCAAGTGCGTCTCGTCTGTTACGACTTTACTACGGCCAAGAAATTTTAAGAATAGGCAGGTATTTAGCAAATCTATTGCTGTCGCGTTGTGCCCTAACGAGCGACGACGTGTGCGTGACAGACTGTGCGTGTGTGCGCGCCCGCCCGTTCTCGCGTCACAGAAGACATAATAGTATACATAAACCAACTCAATAGGGTATTTGACTACTTTTGGGAAACTATTGCACATTTTATTTATATTACACGGGAATTACTATTGCACATTATTGCCTGATATAATTTAATGTATACTGCATTTATATTTTCTGGATATCAGTCGTATTTGCGATATAAATCGATGTTAAAGTTTGAATAAAAAAATATCGCGCCAAAATGCAGACCTGCGCTCCGGTCGAGCGACGATTGACGTCACACAAAACAAAACAGCTGCAGCCAGGCAGCAAAAGTTTGATAATCACTAATTTTCTAATAGAAGTAATGGTTTATAAATGTTGTGTAGTGCCAAAATGTACAAATACTTCCATAAAACACCGGAAAAACTATTCGTTTCTGTTCCAATGGACCCCAAAACTCGCAAAAAGTGGTTGGAACTAAGTAGCTCGTAGAGAACCCAAAAGTATTGGAGCTAATTCAAGTGTTTCTATGTGCGAAGATCATTTTGAGGTACATATTTGAGTCTATATATTTCTATTACATTTTGTGTTTTTATTGCATTACTATTTTATGTACTGTTACTTTCTTTTTAAACATTGTAAAGACATAACCTAACAAAATAGTGATATCCACTTACTACAACATACTTTTTGTGCAACTTGATTGAATGTTTTGCTTGGAGAACAATTAAAAATTAATACTTACATTGTAGTTTTTACGTTTTGAGTTCTGCAGCGTAGAAACAATGACGTAGATTATTATTGAAGAAATATGCAACCATAAATACATTAATTTTGGGTAAGTTACTGCTGTTTGCTTGCACAAAATGTTTCTCCATTCTTCTCACATTTAACCTCCGGACTGTTTTTGGTGATAATTTCTGGATAAATCGCTCTCAAAATAGCTTTACAACATTAAATTCGCAAATATCAATACAAAATCTGTTTGTTTAGATTTGTGTGACGTCACTAGGGATGAAGCCAATTACAGACCGTTTTCGATCACGTGATCAAATGTCGAAAATACAGTTATTTTATTCGCGTTTTTTACAAAAAATAAGCATATTTTTATAAAAAAATCAATGTAATATGCTTTTTCATTATGTCATGTTTATGGATGATGTCAATTGGCATAATATTTTCAATACAGTCAAACACCCTATTCATCTCGCCTCGCAGCACAGAATACATAATAGTTAGTACAAGTAGTACTCTCAGTCGGCTAGTTGATATCGGTTATTATGTTATCTGCAAATCAAAGCAGTCACAGAATGGTGGCCGCGGAACGGAACGCGACCACCGGGCAGACCACCAGCCCGCTGGTCGGACAGCAGGAAAGCAGTGGACAAGACTAGCACAGGACCGGAAAAGATGGCGCGCTGAAGAGGAGACCTATACCCAGCAGTGGGTGGGAAATGGTTGATGATGATGATGATGTTATCTGCCTGCTCATATTTTATTCCCCGACTACGGCATAAAGCGGTTTATGAGTTTGACAGTGTATGTATGTACCTACTTATCATTGTTGCCAGACGTCCCGATTTTGGCGGGACGTCCCGATTAAATCCCGCGCGGGACAGGCTCAGTCCTGCTTTTCGGGGATAACTCGACCGTGCGTGCAATTTAAAATGGTCGGATGCCAGAAATTATACCTAAATAGGTACCTACCTACTCCGTAAATAGGTACCTATAATGAAAGCAGAATTACTCATCCAGAATTCCTCTACAGCTATCCTGTGAAGAGTTCTTCATCTTTATTAAAGAGAAAAAGGAAACTTTAAAAGAAGTTAAATCTTCACAGAAATATCATGAATAAGTAGGTAGGTAGAGGTACCTACCTAATACCTATGTAGGTATAATTCTTATCCATGCTAATATTATAAAGAGGAAAGATTTGTATGTAAGTACCTATGTTTGCAACGAATTGGCTCAAAAAGTACTGAACCGATTTTAAAAACTCTTTCACTGTTAGGAAGCTACCCTATCCTCGGGTGACATAGGCTATAATCTATACCCGTGCGAAGCTGGGGCGGACCGCTAGTAGTTAATTAATAAAATTATTCTCTTATTGTAAGTTGCAATTTGTAACACTCACTCCTCTGACTATTGTTTGATTCGCCGTATTTTTTTAATGAATACCTAGGTACCTTAGGTAAGAATACCTACCTAAAACTTTATTTTTTTAATCTGTAGACGATTTGGACTCAACTATTTAACGATAGGGTAAATCTGATTTAAATTATCATATTTTTATTAAACTACATTTTCTATGGCTATTTATGCTATCTATTGTCACGTAAACATACCTAATTTGAACTCAAATAAAGATATAGATATTTAAAAACTTCTGATTACCTGTACCTATACGTTTTTTTACTCAAAAAGTTACAAAATCCCGACTTGACAAAAAAAAAAAACTGGCAACGCTGACCGCGAGGAGTTTTGGCGCCAACGCTGAAAAAACATGTCGGCTTGTGCTATTATTTTCCTAAACTTGTGTATTTTCGTGTGTTAATGTGTATTAAATGGTGAATTATTATTCATTAAGTGCTCGTAAACGCGCTCGAGTGTGGGTAAGTGATATAACGAGGTGAAACGTGTCTTTTCGTGTAGTTTCCAAAACTCCATAGGAGTGTCTTGTAAAGTCCCCGCCACTTTACAGGAGCATGAGTTTGACTTGACCGTGACTTACTTAGCTTGACTCTGACTTGTTTGACGCTATTAAGACTATACAAAACAGATGAACAGGTGGTATGGCCTTAAAGGCTTTAGCCTTCCTGATGGGCGAATAATAATGAAAAAAGCTGACCGCGATGGTTGCATAGCAACGCGCGCCCGGCACCTAAAGAGCGGGGCCTGTGAGGGGAGCGGGACGCGCACCTATATTCGCGACGAACGCGAGCGCTGGCGCCTGGCTGCTTCACTTCGCCTAAGAGCGCGCGCGACGGCATACGTTTGCTGCGATCATTTGTGAAATTATACTGTCCGTGGAAAATCCCTGACTTTGACTTTCTACTGTGCTGTGCTCTTGGTTTTCGTGCCCCCTGATCCACGGCCGCAGCCAGCTCAGACAGAGGACTTCGAGGCAAAGATAACATAGCCGTCCAAAGGTTAGTAAGCTTGTATTTGAATAAAATTGTTTTGTGGTACCAACGTTATACCTAGCGTGGCAGACCAGGTCCCCCTGGCTGAAACAATACCTTAATGTATTGTATCTCGATGTATGTATTACCTATCGTATTTGGTATTTAAAGAAATGGTTTATTGTGTAGGTACATTCCAAATAATTACCAATAATATTAGGTATCTTAGAACTAGCTGATCTGACAGAAGTTGTCCTGTCTTAGAACTGTCAAATACGCAAAGTTAAAATTGTTAATCTTATTTTTTTACACCTTGGGTTACATTATTGGAGTTTTAGTAAGGATCCCTATTTTTTTTGAAAATATAATATAGCCTTATGTTACCCGGGGATAGTGTAGCTTCCCAACAGTGAATCTTCAAAAGCTAACACCAGTTTACCGATGCGATGACGTTTGCTTTGTGAAACCATTGTCTAGTCAAATTATAATATAAAATATAATATTAGTTATCTATACTAATATTATAAAGAGGAAAGATTTGATTGTTCGTTTGTTTGTTTGCATTGAATAGGCTCCGAAACTACTAAACCGATTTGAAAAATTCTTTCACTGTTGGGAAGCTACACTATCCCTGGGTGACATAGGCTATAATCTATACCCGTGCGAAGCTGGGGCGGACCGCTAGTAATATTATAAAGAGGAAAGATTTGATTGTTTGTTTGTTTGCTTGCATTGAATAGGCTCCGAAACTACTGCACCGATTTGAAAAAATTCTTTCACTGTTGAGAGGCTACATTATCCCCGGGTAAAATAGGCTATATAAAAAAAAAGTGTTTCTTACTAAAACTCCAATAATGTGTAACCCAAGGTGTAAAAAAGTAAGATTTACAATTTTAACTTTGCGTGTTTGACAGTTCTAAGACAGGACAACGTCTGTCAGGTCAGCTAGTGTAAAACAAAGTCGTGTAGGTATGTTACACCATTAAAATGTATAACTCAAGAATGTTTGGACCGATTTGCATGATCTTTGATTTGTTGGATTCTGCTCTGCCTTGCAGTGCAAGTACCTTTCTTTATCAATCGTCTAATTTGATAGTTGAGGTCGACAAATTCGATAAAATGCCATTTGATCAGTACTCGCTATGATCGATTATATCATATAGGTACGGCATTTTATCGAATTTGACGATCGATAAAGAACGGTACTTGCACTGCTGAGCAGTATAAGTATTGAAATATCGTAAAAATTCACGAAAGATTAATTGTGAAGAAAATTTATTTTCCCCAAATTTTCCCATACATTTTACAGGGAACGGCAAGAATTGAAGTCTTATACCTACCAACATTGACATACCTATTATAATTAAGGAGTTTTGGCGCCAACGCGGAAAAAACATGTTGGCTCGTTGGATTATTTTCCTAAACTTGTGTATTTTCGAGTGTTAATGTGTACTAAATGGTGAATTATTATTCATTAAGTGCTCGTAAACGTGCTCGAGTGTGGGAAAGTGATATAACGAGGTGAAACGTGTCTTTTCGTGTTGTTTCCAAAACTCCATAGGAGCCTCTTGTAAAGTCTCCACCACTTTACAGGGGCATGAGTTAGACTTGACCGTGACTTACTTAGCTTGACTCTGACTGTGACTATGACTTGTTTGACGCTATTAAGACAAAGTAAACTGTTTAATATTACGAGTAAAGGACATTGAATCCACGCTCATGAAGATTTTGACAAAAAAAAAAAATATTATAATTAATTATCACAGGCAAAAAAAAAAAGAAATTTACATATAAGATGGTATATATACTTCCTTGAAGGAACCCTAAGTAGGTATAATAAAAGTAACGGACCGTAGAGTTGCATTTTAAATAAAAATAAATAAAATGATTAGGTATAAGATTATAATGACATTTCTATGGAACCAATCAATTAATAAATCATTTTCCCAAATCGGTTCATAAATTAGAGTTCTGAGGTAATAAACAAAAATAAGAAACGAATTGAGCAAAGCCTCCTTTTTTGAAGTCGGTTAACGATCAAGTTATACTAAAGCTATTTCATGTTTTAGTTTCATAATTGCAATAAAAAACCGCTAGGCCTGAAACGCGGACGAGTGTTGCTCAACCGAAAATAATAACTGCCTAAAGAACCAGTTAATTATACATTTAACAGCTTTTTATCGGTCAAATGCGAGTTGCAGCCACGCGCATAGGGTTCCATAGACGAACAGTTACCGGACTGAATAGGATACCTATTTGACTGTTTTAGGCAACCATCTCATATTGCCTAAAGTACCTATTATAGTCACAGAAAAGAGAAGTAAATAGAACGAAAATGAGAAGGAATATCTGTCGCCAGGCATTATAACAGAACCCTAATTGAGCATTCTTATTTATGTCAACGCGTCGAACTCCGCATCCAAAGAACTGTTATTAAATAGAGCAATATTATGATTAAATTTTCAGTATCCTTACTTATAAAAGCTAAAGTAATTTTGTCTGTCTGTCTGGATGTTGGTTAGCTTTTCACGACTTAACGGCTCAGGCGATCTATTTCAGGAGATCAGGAGCGAAATTTGGCAGGATGATAATGTACATCACAACGGTGGACATAGGTTATTTTTCCCTGCAGAAAATGCGGTAAACTGGAAAATCGCAGGTAACACCGTGGGATTCAGCTAGTTTATTATAAATCGACAATTAAATTAAAATTATTATACTACCGCGTAAACGCGCCTTTTGACATTTATGGGGTCACGTGACTTCAGTGACGTCACAAAGCAAATAAATTGTCACTCGCCATAAAATCGTTGCCTCAATTACTTGCCTGGGAACTTAGAACATAAAAAAAATGCGGGGTCAGTGCCTGGTTCTTTTCTGTGCCTAGCATACCCTAAAGATATTCAACCTCTTCCCTATTCAACCTAAATAGAGCGTTTGCAATCATGTCACGTGATCAATGACAAACATATTTTTATATGTTTTTTTTTTACATTAGGACATTATTTATAAGTTGTTTTTATACATTCAATAATTCAGATAAATAATAATCTTCTGGTATTACAGCACAAATAATATTTTTGATGACAAGATGGACAGACGATCTAAAAGAGACCGCAGCGAAGCCTGCATCCAGCGGCAGGATTCGACCAAAATAAAATGAATGGACAGGCCCAGTAGAACCGCATTTTTGAAGATAACAAAATGAGCGCCGGCTCACATTTCATTTCAGTCGGTCTCTAGCCGTAGGAAGTGCAACACGTGTCTATTGTTACGTGATAACGAAACTGACAAAATTATGCTTTCCCGAAGTGTAAATACTCAAATAAAACCGGGATCAATTTTTGTGACAAATATACTGTAAATTTTTATAATTAGGTGTTGAAGTATATGTCCGACGGTTTTGACTCGTTTTTACTGAGCAATTTCAATGGTTAGGGCCCGTCCATTCATTTTATTTTATTCGAAGGATGAAGGCCGCTTCCAACCGGCCTTTTTGGAGATCGATGGGGAGGCCTATATCCAGCAGTGGGCCGTCCTATATACTTTTAAAACAGTCAAATAATGTGATCGATTTCAAAAGTTGAACATTTTGTTAACTTACGACGAAGACTTGATATACCTACTCGGTCTATGATTTTTTGCTCTGAACAGCTGCACTAACACAGGAAAAGGATGAATAAATTAATTCTCTTTAAAAAAAAACGACTTCAAAAACCACAAAACAAACATTCTAAGTTGATATGCCACTACAAAGAACAAAATCATATTTTTACACGAAGTCGTGAAACGCCTGATGCGTTTTGTCCAGAACTCAAAACAAAAGTGTCGCGTGCTACAATTGATTTGTTATCGCGAAATTCGAAGGCGCTCTAGCAAAATATCCATATTATTTGAGCTGGTTTAAAAACTACTGAGCCCTAATTAATGAAATTTTTATGATACAACCTCGCGGTTTTCTTTACAAGAAAAAAAATCGGTCAAGTACGAGTAGGACTCGTGTTCTGAGGGTTCCGTTGGATGGAACCCTCAGAGCGCGAGATCAAAAAAAAAACTAACTGAAGTTGAAATATTGAAAGACAAACTTAAGTTCGTAGTTGACAATAAGGTTCTTCCATACATTCCAACTACAAAATGTAAGTTTGTATAGCAAAATATTTATTTTTAAATGATATAACTTCTAATTTATAACTTTCGGATTTATTCCTATATATGTGCTATCAGACCTTGCCTCTTGCCAAATTTCATGATTCTAGGTCAACGGAAAGTACCCTATAGGTTTTGATTCCCCTGTGAAATCGCAAAATATACGACATAAACGTTCATATCTTTTGATTGCTTTGACTTACAACTTTTATTTTTATACAGCCGAAAGAAACCGTAGACCCAAGTATTTAGTATAAATTTTAACTTGGTACCTTTACGCGTTCTTGAGAAAAAGGGTCTTGACAGATAGACAGACAGACGGACAACGAAGTGATCCTATAAGGGTTCCGGTTTTTCCTTTTGAGGTACGGAACCCTAAAAAAGAAACACGCAAATCGGTTTCCAAATGCGTAGGTATAAGTATACAAAATAAAAATAAAAATTATTAAAAAAACAAAAAAAAAACAACGCTCGGAATTGAGAACCTTCCTCCTTTTTCGAAATCGGTTAAAAATGCTTCACTGTGGTATAATCGACTACTAAATTAAATAATATAACTACCTGTAAATGTAGTACTAATTGTCTTACTAATTGTATAATTTAGTGATTTTATTTTAATTAGGTAGGTATATTAGTAAAAACTATTTTCATGACCCAAGATTAAAAAATAATTGAAGTAACCTGTTCTAGTAACGATATACAAGATCGAGTTGCTGGGTTCCGTTTTTCTATTGCAGCGTATAACCCTAAACCGTGTTCATAGTGTAAAATAGGGTGATAATTACGAATATTAGTTGAAATCAATCAATGCGTCCTGTTTTGACACGTCCACATATAATTGCAATCGACAGACGAGACTGTTTGTATGTATTGTGTATCCTCCAACTAACGCAACGGAAACAGATAAGGCTGCCTGAAAATTAGTAGGTACGTAGAAGAGAGTGCTTTTTAGAGTTTAAAATAATTATAAATTTTAAATACTGGCTTCAAAACTAATATTATAATTTTTTTTGAAAATCACCGACTTCCAGACTTATGCTTACTAACAAAGTAGATAGGCTTTTAAATCGACCCCACACGATGAGAGGTTGCGTAATCGTTCCAACAATAAAGTAGGTAGTTTTCTTTAAGAATATGTACATATTAACGTAGGTATAGGTATACTTATTATGATGCAAATACGTATTTATGTATTTGTAAATTGCTCCTTACAAATACATACAATCTTTTTTGTTCTAATGTTTCTGTGATGACAGTTCAAAAAGAGATTGACAGTCCACATCAAATTTTTGCTCGTGCACCTTTTGCACAAACGAAAACGCAAGGACGTGTTACCGTTCCCTTTAGGGTATACTCGTATATAAGATCCTTGCGAAAACGTCATTTGGGTAAATCTCAGAAGTAGAACTAATGATGTATGTATATATATTTTGTTATTGTTTATTTCTCAAAAAGTGCTAAATCAACTTTGATAACATTTATATGAGACCACCTTTGAGGCCTACCAAACAAAAAAATAATCATCAAAATCAATTCATAATTAATTGGCGAAATAATCGCGTAACAAACACAAAAAAACATACAGTCGAATTGATAACCTCCTCCTGAAATCGGTTAAAAATTCGCAATTTCGGTAATTTGGATGACATATTATTATTATCCAAGAAACCGAATTTTCCAAATATTTTGTTTTAAAAGCCAAACTACTGAACTATAAAGATAATTTTTAGAAAAAAAAAAAGAACCGACTTCATGACTATGCCTATTGCCTATCATTTACAAACTGAAACTAAAAAGTAGAAAATAATATTTAAATAACTTCAAAGCAATGAGCATTAGAGGACAATTAACGAAATTATGAATACATATATTACCTACTTATACTTCGCATCTTTCCGAAGATGATTACTGTTTACATGCAGCAGCACGCGAGATGATGCTGTCCTAATCACATATTTAGAGTTATTTTTATACCCTTAAAATCGATTAAAGTAGTTTTTTGATGTTCCTACGAGTATTTCCCACCACTATTCACGCCGCCATATTGGTTTCCGACGCCTCTCATTACGTGATTTTGTGTTGTCCGAGTCACACGTAAAATTGCTCCTCTTCCAAAAACAAAATAAGATGGAAAAAAGAAAGCGATCAGTTAAGGATGAAGATGAAATCGTGGATAGAGTATTAAATATGTGAAGAAGTTAGTATAAACGAAGTGAAGAAGAATTTCCTCATCGTCCGAAGATTCATCTAAGATGGATAGTTTGTTATCTCCCGTGCATTCAAGTCATCATTACGAAGCCCAAGCCATTGACCATCGATCTATATGCAATGACTAAGAAGTTCAAGGTGAGTCTTGACGATTTGCTAGAAACGTTGAACAAAAAAGTTTTTCATGTCCACCTTCAAAAAAATTTACAAGTAAATTATACTCGTGAAGAGCTTGTGCTCTCATGATATACTTATTATCATATCCCGGCGTAAAACGCGTGTGGAAACAGTATCCCGACGTATATCGTGTGTGGGTACAGACTTAGTTACATGTAAAATGATATACATATCACGACATATAGCTCGTGCACCTTGTGCTCTCATGTTATACTTATTATCATATCCCGGCGTAAAACGCGTGTGGAAACAGTATCCCGACGTATATCGTGTGTGGATAACGACTTAGTTAAAATGATATACCTTTCCCGACATATAGTGAGTGTGGATACCTACTTTAAGATTTTTATTTTTTGTGTAACGGTCTGTCTAAAGAAGATTAAACCGAGCTTCTAAAACAATATTTACCTACCTGCTGAAAATTTTACATATATATGAAGGCCAAAACCAAAATCAAATGTCAAGCTGTATATCAGCAATCGGTAAAGCACTGAACTTGGCTTTAACAACACATTACGTTTCACAAGACGTTATAAAAACGCTGAGTGACACGGGGCATTTGCTGTGCGATACTCGCTACAGAGAATCTTTTTCAAGACGATTTGCCATTGTAAATTCCATTAGCAATCAAAAACGAGATGTTATAAAAAATAATAAAATAGACGAGTATTTGTTTGGTACCGACTTGTCTGAACACCTAAAATCATCTATGACAATATCACAGTCTGCTTCAGAGCTGAGATTTAATAGCGGTAAATTTCAACCCACTCCGCTCACAGCCGAGTACTTCGGCTCCTAGCTTTAAACGCAGGGGGGTACCGCGGGCACCAGCCGCCGAGACGCGAGTGCAACCGGGCCGGTATCGGCACCCGCCACCGCCGCAGCTGCCGGCGCGTGCGCTCCCACCGGCAACAACTAACCGCTCGAAGCCCTACCTACAAATTCGACGACGACGCTGGCTCTTTCGTCACAAGTACATAGATCAGATACTTGTTTGCCTATTGCTGGCAGACTTCAGTTTATTTTTTATGATTGGCGTCACATTACGAATGAGAAAACTATTTTATCTTGGATTGAAGGTTATAAAATTCCTTTTATTTCTGATCCATAACAAACACATAGCTAAAATATGGAATATTCTCCTGAATATACCGACATAATCAATGATTGTTACGGATTTATTGTTCTCCTTGTAAAAAACAATTCATCTCGCCTATTTTTTACATTCCTTAAACGTAACGGAAAAATCGGTATACTTTGAATCTAAAAGAATTAAATACATACATCAATAACTTCAAAATGGAAGACTATCGTACACCCAGCGAACTAATAACGTACCGCATTTATTGATGAAACTTTATGACTACTTAAAAGATGCGTATTTTTTATGCTAAATGTGACAGATCTACCTTCGTTTCAGAACACTGACCAAAAATTACAAAGTTATTAAAACCGGGTCTACGGCATTTAAATTTCATATGCCATTTATCCGTAAATTTTTTGGATGATTTTTATGTATCGGGAATTCTTTTCACAGCTGTCTTGATAATGTAGAAACAACCAAATTAGGATTCTTATCAATGAAGTTAAGAATCAAATTGCCCAAAAAAAAAAAAAAAAAATATGATTATTTCTTGGTTTTACCTTTAATTCATCTACAATGTAACTGAAATTAACAAATGACAAAAAAATAATCGTATACAATTATTTACAAACAAATAAATGAATAAAAAACGATGTAAATTCAGAGAATTGACTAGTTATGTTGGTTTGGTGATGTAGGCATGTCTCGGTGTCGACTACGGATACGTCTACACTAAGAAGTTTGAAAGAGAAAATATCTTGGCACTTAACTATCCTGATAATTATAATAAGTATATGACCCTATCCGAACATTTAAAAGATGCTTTCTTGGTGGAGGCATCACATTGATTTTACAAGTTGGTCATTTCAAAATAAATAGTACCTATTTACTTGTAATATTTAGCGACGAGTCAAGTACTGGATGGAGGACAGTTTGTAATCTGGAAGTTTTTTATAGAGAGGGCACTACCATTTCCGTTGGATTACCAGCGTTTACTCTTTTATTTATTGATTGCATTGTAACCGGAACTAGTCAGGTGGCGCCAACGTAGCAGATGCGCGCCATTTTGTTTATATTTATTGCGCACTGTTTGGAATCATTGGCGTTTAAATTTTCGTCGTTGCAACATCTCCGTAGCAGCCCTAACTGGGCTCTACCCCAGTTGCAACATTTTATGTTCAGTGATGTTATAATAAAAAAGGGTTAAGTTAAGTATTTTCTAATCTAAATAAATAAAAACTTAACGAATATAAATTTAAAAACGTTTAATCGAATGTTATGCTGTGTTTACCCACACAAAATTTAATTTTGTGTAAAAGTGTAATATCACTTTAACGGATTTTGCCGTTCAATTCATATTTAAGTGTTAGTTGTGCCTCAGGTGTCAACACACTAGTGGCCTGCTGAAAGGCTATCAAGCCTTATACCAGTGTTTATCGTCGAAGAATATTTAAATAAGATTTCCCGTTTAACATGGGTTTCTTGCCAGTAATTAGTAAGAACGTCACGACCTCGAGACGTGCTGTGGCTGGCCCAACATGGATGGTGAAACAATTGAAGAAAATGGGGAGCAGCATCCATTACATGCGGATCTGATCCTGATGGCAGGGACATTATCAGGCAGTCACTACTGACACGTGGAATCTCTACTGCGTCGTTAGACATAATGATGGCGTCTATCTCGACTAATAATTAAATCAATATAATTTGATTCACCTATAAAATATTGGTGGCTATATTGTAAGAACAAATGCTTAGATTATTATGATTCCAACTTTACAAAAAAAAAAAAAAAAAAACAGAATAGAGATTTTTAATTCCGGTGTAGGTTACAGTATACTAAACAGCTATCGTTCAGAGTTGTCCATACTGTTAGGCATTTACTTCTCATGATAACGTAAACGGTTTTTAAAGGGTTTTGTCATATTAAACCCCCTGCGCCGAAATATGATACTACCTGGGATCCTCATCTTGCATTAAATTTATCTAAAAATCAAAAGAGTTACTATCTTAAATTTAAATTTATAACTAAAAGTAATCTTAAACATAGATTAATCTAAAACTTGAATTAATCTAAAACTAAAACTAATCTAAAACTTAAACTAATCTAACAAGCCGCTACCTGTGGCCAGCGTTCCCAAAATGCTGGCAGCATTGCCACGTTGTATGGCAATACTGCCATACAAAATATTAATTAAATAATATTAAAAAAAAAAAAAAAAAAAAAGTAATAATAATTATCTAAATAATTATTTCCCCAATGATTTGATTTCATTAAAAGATTTATCCCTAAAAATATTCACACTTCTGGCATTATCATCTGAACAATGAATGCTGATACTTAGGCTTATTGGAATTCAAAATATAATATTTGATTCAGAAAAGATTTAAATCAAAATTGATGATCTGATAAAAACTTGAAACAAAAGGTTAAGGTTAAAGACCAAATGCTTCAAGAAAATATCCTTTTTATCAGTTATCAAAAGCCACACAAAAGGGTAGGTTCTCAGACTTTACGGCATTGGATTAAATACATTTTAGAAAAAAAAAAAAAAAAAAAAAACAGTCGAATTGATAACCTCCTCCTGAAGTCGGTTAAAAAGTGACATTGATATCAAAGTGTACGGTGCTTTTAGTACGCGATACGCGTCGACATCAGCTGTCCACAGGGCAGGAGTAAATCTTGAAATTATTCGGAAAACAGCAGGCTGGTCTGAATCTTCGAATGGTGTTTTAAAAGTACTATAATAAAAAAGTATTAAAATGAAGCCAAAACTAATTTGCAGATACCTTATTTCGAAGTTATAACTGATCATCAATTATCATGTTGAATATTACCTCTTAGGTTTCCCTTTTTGTGATTACCAATTATATAATTTGTTAAATAATATATTTACCAATTATATATGATTATTACTGAAGAATAAATGAACATTGTGCTGATCGCTATTATGTTGTGGTATTTTTTCGATGCTCTAAACATCTGCATGTAAACAGTAATCATCTTCGGAAAGATGCGAAGTATAATTAAGAATCAAACGAACTTACCTTGGTTGTGATGTTTGATATCTAATTATACGAGCGTCTTGAACGAAGATGATTACAAACCCACCCTCCCTTTTCTTTATTTCACTCAAAATCCCTAGATCTATCGAAAAAATACGGCTCTGAATAATGAGAGGCGACGGAAACCAATATGGCGGCGTGAATAGTGGTGGGAAATACTCGTAGGAACATCAAAAAACTACTTTAATCGATTTTAAGGGTATAAAAATAACTCTAAATATGTGATTAGGACAGCATCATCTCGCGTGCTGCTGCATGTAAACAGTAATCATCTTCGTTCAAGACGCTCGTATAATTAGATATCAAACATCACAACCAAGGTAAGTTCGTTTGATTCTTAATTATATATTTACAATTTATAATCAGTTATTTTTGGAGTCGGTGCCAGCAAAGAAAGACAGGTTAATCCTGTCCTGCCTTTGTAGGAAAACACTTTTCTACAGTCTATTTGGATATTATGTTTTCTGCACTGTACTGCCTTGAAGTTTAATTTTTGGCACCTGTAGTCTTACAGCTGATGTGCGGAATTCACGTTGACGGTTGTGTCTAAATGCATATAAATTTTGATGCGCTTCTTTTCAATTATTAGCCTTCGTTCGATTTCTTATATATTTATCATCATCATCATCAGCCTCTAATTGTCCACTGCTGGACATAGGCCTCTCCCAATGCACGCCACTGAGCTCGGTCGGCAGTTCCTTGCATCCAGTTTTTACCCGCCGTATATATTTATATCTATTTAGCATTCATATCATAAATATTAATATACTAGCTGACCTGACAGACGTTGTCCGGTCTTAGAACTGTCAAACACGCAAAGTCAAAATTACAAATCTTATTTTTTTACACCTTGGGTTACATTATTGGAGTTTTAGTAAGATCCCTATTTTTTTTTGAAATTATAATATAGCCTATGTTAACCGGGGATAGTGTAGCTTCCCAACAGTGAAAGAATTTTTCAAATCGGTTCAGTAGTTTCGGAGCCTATTCAATGCAAACAAACAAACAAACAAACGGCTCGCGTACTGAGCGCGCTCGCGTACGTTCCGTATCACCACAAAATACAAAAAGTGCAACAAGACATCACGTCCAGGGGCTTTACGGACAAATGCTATTACAGGCACCTAATCCGCTCAGTTGGAAAATCACGCGACCGCAAACCGTATCTGGGCGCGATAAGGTGCCTGTAATAGCAGTTTTCCGTAAGGCCCCAGGTGCCATCACCCGTACCCATCCAAGTACCGACCGCGGTCACTGACTCACACTTTGCCATTATTTATTACCTTTTGTTATACTTTAGAGTGTATAGTATAATCATGCCAAGTTTGACGCTTGTACCTACATATTGCCGTTTTTACATTAGACCAATTACAAAAATAAGTATAAAATACGTTTGTTTTAGGGCCACTTTAAAAAAAAAAGATTAAGAAAAAAGATTAGGAGAAAAAAAAAAAAAAAAAAAAACTACTTTAATAATCGTAATACTAATTATGTGTACCTACATGTCTATTATATATGTGTTTATCAAATTATAATATCTAAGGTGATTAACGCCGAGAATCTAAAAAATATAGTAAACTGCTATGCAATATGTTTGGTCTAACAATGTCTCCGACGTGTGTCGGAGAAAGTATAGACGGAACAACAAAAGCCTTTTAGTTATTACTTTTTGACTTTATTATTATTTGTTAGGTTAATACGTTGTAATTAACAAGTTCTGTAAAAAAACTGGCTATCTATTACGGTTCAAAGACAGCCGTTAAAAGGTAGGACAGACATCACATGCAGATAGCGTAGGCTCAGTTAACCCGTAGGTCCCGTTTTTACCCTTTGGATACGGAACCCTAAAAAGGAATAATAAACCCTAATAAGGGTCCAAAACTCCATAGAAGCCTCTTGTAAAGCCTCCACCACTTTACTGGTGCATGAGTTGACTTGACCGTGCATGATTAGCTCTGCTTGACTGGCTTGTTTGACGCCATTGAAAACTATATAAAATATTTAATACTAAATACACGACACTATTAAATAGTATTTCAGTCGTAATATTAAAATTTAATATTACGACTAAAATACTCTGTATCCATGGTCATGAAAAATTTAACGAAAAACAACAGGGCATGGTCGCATCATGGTCGCCATGGAGACACTTCTTTGTTTGTTCGAAGTTTGTTCCTCTATGTTTGCTGTTTAGTTGACAGCGTCGCTAGTGGAGAACAAAGTATGAAATTAACCAAGAAATAACGGTAGTTCGTATGTTGCCCACCTTAACAGCTAAGTTGGTGGCACTGTCCAATGTTTACAATGTACATTGAATTCGTAGATATTTTGTAGATTTTTCAAAAAGCACTGAATAAATGTCGATAAAAAAATTATGGGACCACCTATGAGATATGACCTACCAACCAAAAAAAGAATCTTCAAAAACAATTCTAAATTGGCGGAGTAATCGCGTAACATACATACAAAAAAAAAAAAAAAAAACAGTCGAATTGATAACCGCCTCTTTTTGGAAGTCGGTTAAAAATAAAAATAAACCGGTCAAATACGAGTAGGACTCCCTAGTTATGTAGTGGTATGGAACCCTCATATTTTTCATTTCATTTTCATTTTCATTTTCATGGAACCCTCAGTGCGCGTTCCCGACTCGCACTTGGCCAGTTGAATTTAAATTAATAATTATTGTATTTTTTATGGTTTGGAACCCTCAGTGCGCGAGCAAGCCCGTATCGCACTGCTACTAATCGCCGGGTTTTTTTTATAGATTTTTTTATTTATTAGGTTTCCGTACCTCAAAAGGAAAAAACGGAACCCTTATAGGATCACTTCGTTGTCCGTCTGTCTGTCCATCTGTCAAGACCCTTTTCTCAAGAACGCGTAAAGGTACCAAGTTGAAATTTATACTAAATACTTGGGTCTACGGTTTCTTTCGACAGTAAAAAAATAAAAGGTGTAAGTCAACGCAATGAATAGATATGAACGTTTATGTCGCATATTTTGCGATTTCACAGGGAAATCAAAACCTATAGGGTACTTCCCGTTGACCTAGAATCATTAATTTTGGCAAGAGGCAAGGTCTTACAGCACATATAAAGAAATAAATCTGAAAGATGTTAATTTGAAGTTATATCATATAAAAAATATTGTTTTACAATTACAAACTTACATTTTGTAGTTGTTATGTATGGAAGAACCTTATTGTCAACTACAAAGCCTTTCAATATTTTAACTCCAGTTATTTTTTATTTATTTTTGGACTAGCGCTCAGAGCACGAGCCCTACTCGTATTTGTCCGGTTTTTTAACGTATTTTTATATATGCTCAAATTTTTATTATATTACTGCACAAATAAATATTATATTTTAAATAATAAAAGTTATATGTATACACATTTTAAAATTTGCAGATAACATATATCTCATTAGACTATTATAACAAGGAAGAAATATTTTAAGCACTTATACTCACCTGAGATGAATTCAAAAATGTATTTGTCCGACAGATAAAAATTACATAAATCCTGAATAAACAGCGCACTGTGCGAAGTATTGTTAACGCACGATTGAGTCTCGAACACTACTGAGTTGAATAACGCATACTATACTGGCAGACTAACTGTAATTGCACAATGACGTGTCAAGCTTCATCGTTTATCACAATGTTATAAAGGCCTATTAAATATACGTGGTATTCACTGCCACTGTGTGACAATTAGAAACTGTGCAAAAAGAATCTTATTCGGTCTTATTTGTAGATAAATATCTTTAAAAAAAACTGGACAAGTACGAGACAAAAAAACAACAATAAAGTCGAAATATTGAAAGTCAAACTTAACTTTGTAGTGGACAATTAGGTCCATGCAAACCAACTGCAAAATGTAAGTTTGTAATAGCAAAATATTTATTTTTAAATGATATAACTTCTAATTTATAATTTTCGGATTTATTCCTATATATGTGCTATCAGACCTTGCCTCTTGCCAAATTTCATGATTCTAAGTCAACGGGAAGTATCCTATAGGTTTTGATTTTCTTGTGAAATCGCAAAATATGCGAAAATATGCGACATAAACGGTCATATCTTTTGATCGCGTAAACTTACAAGTTAGATTTTTTTCACAGCTGAAAGAAACCGTAGATTTGAGTCTCTATACTAATAATATTATAAAGAGGAAAGATTTGATTGTTTGTTTGTTTGCATTGAATAGGCTCAGAAACTACTGAACCGATTTGAAAAATTCTTTTACTGTTGAGAAGCTACACTATCCCCGGGTGACATAGGCTATAATCTATACCCGTGCGAAGCTGGGGCGGATCGCTAGTTTGATATAAACTTCAATTTAATATTTTAACGCGTTTTTAAGAAAAAGGGTCTTGACAGACGGACAGACGGACAACAAAGTGATCCTATAAGGGTTCCGCTTTTCCTTTTGAGGTACGGAACCCTAAAAAAAAACACAAAAAATTAAGTTAATATGCCACTTCAAAGAACAAAATAATATTTTTACACGGATTTTGAATTCGGGCGGGAACTATATTTTATTATCAATCTTAGATTTATATTTTTCAAAATGTATTATGTTATTGTTCCCCTTCCCACTTGGAAGCTATCAAAAGCGAGCTTCTAGTGTTTAAACCGGGTTCGAAAACATATGACAATGTCCCACCGGTCACACTAAGTGGCAGTGTCCTTAAGAGAATCTGGCAATTCAAGTATCTGGGTCATTGGGTCAACGATACGCTCGCAGATGATGTGGATATGAAGAGGGAGTGCAGGGCGTCACTCTAACATATTGGCACAGGTCTAACATATTGGCTCGTAGGTTTGCACGATGAACTGCACAAGTAAAGGCGACGCTGTTTAGAGCTTTTTGGCAGTCCAAAACACGTGCAGCCTGTGGGTCAAACATACCAAACAGTCCTATGCCTGCGCACCCAATACAGTAACGCCTTTAGGGCACTGATGGGGCTGCCGTGTCAACTCAATGACTCATCCACCGCCCTTAGTAAAAATATCATTCCGATGACTGAGTACGTCATCGAATGAATAGATAGGTATGTAAGCTAGGTATTATTCTCTACTTGTACTATTTTAGAAATGCGTGTTCACAGGCATCCCCTTTAAACTCTTGTGTAAACATTGTTATCAATAATTACCAAATGCTTTTAGGAATGCGCCTCCAGACGCATCCCTCTTTTTACCTTAAGTAAACTGTTATTGACGATGTCCACATCCTTTCTAGATACGACCTAATGGGCTAGACGCATCCCCTTGTATCCTCAAGTGTAACTGTTAGAGACAACAACCAGATCCTTTCAGGACGCGCCCTAATGCGCCCCCAGGCATCTCTTTATCTCGCACGGGTATAAAACCCCTGCAAGCCATGTATTAGTTGAATTCATTCTGTGAAAGCTCTATCTTCTTCTTCTTTGTGTGAAATAAATATATTTTTTATAGTAGAATCAGTTTAATTGACTCACAGTGTAGCGCATCGGAGATGTTTGCGGACGGGCGTGTGGGGCAGCTCCAACAGCCATCTACCTACTGATGGACCTGGACTGCCGACACTGGACCAGAGTTCATGTTGAGCATTCCGGGTCCAAGCCGAAATGAGAGAAATGAGAAATGAGAGGTTAAGATGTATTATTGACATTTGACTTTAAGACATTTAATTTTAATTTTTATGTGATTTTTGTGATATTATTTTTGTTGTGTTTGTTTTGATTAATAAGATTAATTCTTATTTTCGACATTTTGTATAAGTATGGAATTGTGTTTTCTGAAATAAATTGTTTGGTTTTTTTACGGGGACAAGAATTATGATAATGATATTTCAAATGATAATAAAAAAAAACTTTGCAAAGCGCCTAATTATTAGCAGTAAAACATCCAAAATAAAAAAAAAATTACAAAGACTGAAAAGACACAACTTGTTATAACATCCGAAAATTGAGAAATATAAGAATAGAAGAAGAATAAGAATAAAATATATTTATT